>JBAMBF010000536.1:11635000-17002500 GCA_037043605.1 Drosophila multiciliata
GCTTAAAGTTGAGTTTTTCCTCTGGAAACGACTCCCTTTAACTATCGATTTTTATCTTAAATCAGTCTTAACTTAAATGTACTTTAGTTTTAAAAGCCTACTTATTGTTATTATAAATATTTTGTATCATTTTTCAATTCAAGCTTTTAAAAACTTCAATATTTATTTTTTATTTTCTATTTTTGAAACTCCAAGAAACAATTTGTATCGATATATTAATTTTAGAAATTAGTAGAATATTTAATATTTAAAGTGGGCTTTTACAATTTGAGCAGAGAATTCTCGTAATTGGATACGAAACTGCTATCCTTGAATGTCTTGCAATATCTGTTATTTTGCGTATTTGGCATAAATATGATATTCAATAGCACTGGAAGAGGTCAATATGAGTACACCATAAGCATTTATCACCGCATGACCGCTGGCTAAATTGCTTCATAGGGATTGGTTCACTTTGCATGCACAAGTACGGAGAGCAGAGTGCCATAACCATAACCGTATCGTATTTTGATGTAATCGTACGCACACACAAAGGAACATGCTGCAGACACAAACACACACTCACACACACACATACACATACAATCTCTATGTGGCATCGCCCTCAGCAATCTGTGGTAGCATCCAGCATTGAGCCCAAAATTGATTTCATTAATATTTCAAAAGGATTGCGTCACGCACATGCACATATGTACATCCGAAGGGATGTTTGTTGGCGCTGCAGCAGGGAAAGGGGAGTCAGCTATTGCCGGATTGGCAGCTTGTTCGCGGTGTCTACGTATCAATTAAGTTGCCTAACACTTTGTTGTGGTTGTGAGCATGAAATGCGCTTGATTAAAAATTGAAAAATCAAAGTCAACAAAATATTACGCATACGCTTTGTGGTACATGGGTAAATTTTCATTATGTTGGCCATTTACATTGACAATTTAACGCGTTGTTTATTGTTATTACCAAAGAGTGTATATGGATATTTTTGGTTTTACCAAAAATTGGTTTAGTTATTCGCTTAATCACGTTCTGCGGCTGGCCAAAATAACACTTTAAGTGACCGCAGCTTTAGGCCGAGAGAAACGAAATTTTGCGATGACCTTGCAAAAGCACTCAGACAGATATCCAGAGGCAGTTGAAATTTGCAAACGCTGCAAATGTAAGCCCAAAAACTTATGCATAGAAAGAAGACAAGTTCAATGTTCCAAAAGGACACGACCAGACAGCAAAAGCCAAGAAAATGCCGGCATCTGAATAGCTAAATGTGTGTGTTATTGTACGTGTGTGTATTATTGTGTGTGTGTGTGCGTTGCCTTGTGTTTGACTTTTAGCTTGCAGCAGCTAAATTGTTATCAGGTCGTATTTCAATAATGGCCAGCTTAAAGTGTATGGCAAGAAAAATGTTTACCAACAGAGAAGCTGACAACAAAAGATACCAAAAATGCTGGAAAATCATTAAAAATTCTACAGATAAAGATGAGGCATCTTCACCATATGCAGATGATGAGTACTTGGCTAAGGTGAAATTAATATGTCTGCACATACAGAAGCGGAAGGACGATTACGACCCAGACAGGATGGGATATGACAGCCAGCTTCTGGCAAGGATATATGGCATTCAGTTAGCACAGTGCAGATAGTTTTTAAGATGCATAAACTAATACTTTTAGTCAAGATGGGGCCAAATATCCAAGCCAGTGTTGTGATTTTCACCAGGTGCTTGCGACGTTAGATGATGTTCCTGATGATGATAATGATGATGATAATGACGACGACTTATGTCACTCGAGTGTAATTTACATGCACTTGAAAAACTGCAGGCAGCCAAGGATGCAGTTGCAATGGGCCAGGCCAGGCCAAGCTGAAGTAGTCGAGCACTTGAAAGTCTTCCCATGATGCTAATGAAGCGCATGCATGTGAATTGAAGATTGTTTAAGGTCGTCTTCGTCTCACTGGCAGTCATTAAAAATGCGTAAGTGGCATTTGTTGCCTATGCAACACACTCATGCTCATATCTCATGCGGAATATCAGCTGCATGCAACAGCTAAAATTATGAGGCACGAGTGAGTCGAAATGTGATAAGTAAGGTGAAAGTGCAGCAAGGTTTCACTTTAAATATGGTATCCATATACAACTTATGCCATAATGGAATTCTTACTTTGGTCAGGTCAAGGAAAACCCTTCAAAGCCAAAGTCAGCCTTGTTATATATAAATAGCATAAATTGTCTCTGTTTGGGCGCCAGCTGTTGGTTTGCTTCGAAGACCTACAATTTACTCGATGTGGCTTTGAATATAAATTAAATTAAGTTTATGTTATTACAATTGAACGACTTTATTGTTGTGCCAAGTCTGCTTATTAAAATTGAAGAATGGATTATGCGCAATAAATATTTAGCTAAATATCTAATTATACAAATACTATGTATGTACATAAATCATAAATAATCCTTGATATCTAAGTGATAAGTAGCCGCTATGATGATTGGTTAAATATATCAAATCTTGACCCTTGACAGAAGACAGACTGCTCCGAGTTGCAAGGAGGCCAGCACTCTCAAATAGGCTCAGCATTTAGGCAAAAAAAGAAAGCAAAAGAAAAAACAGCGAAAAAAGTGAAATTGAGGCTCCATAAAAAGAATGAGCAGATTTCCACGAAATACACACTGAGCGGAAACGGAAATGTAATACACAAAAATAAGTGTGTTGGAAAATTTATTTCATCAATTTGGAAGTAAATTGTTTGGAGAATACAATACAACAGTAACAACAACAACAACAACAACAACAACAATATAGCAACAAGCCCAACAATAATGCCAAGACTATAAACAGCTTAACTAATACCAGCACACAATTTTACACACAAACACACAGATACATAAAAAAGAAGCGGCAAGTTGTTTGGGACAGCAAATAAAAGCGGCAGCGAGTAGCATTTGCTGTTGTGGCTGGCAAAGAAATCGATTATGTTTAAGTCTGTTGTTAAAGCAGCTCAAAATAGGTAAATACATAAATGATATACGATCCAGAGCCAGATTGAGACACTGAGTTACAGTAAGCTATGGCAACGGAGACAAATGGCAAATGGCAAACTGCTGCTGCTGCTGTTGCTGCTGTTGCAGCATATTACGCATACGCGGCGTGGGCAACCAGCCAGACTGAGTTCAGGGCCAAGCTGAGTTCGCACAGCTCTTGCCAGATAAGCGCGCACATGCACTTGCTATTGTAGCTAGCTATTGCAGCCGAGTACATGTGTAAATTACGAGTTTCGCACAAAAGTTGCAACAACAACAAGGACAGCCAGGAGAATGGCAGTCGAGCAGTCAGACAGTTGCCCCTGCAGCTACAGAGATGCACACAGATACACAGATACACGCTGCGAAAGTGGCTAAAAGTGTACGTAAAAATGCATGATATATGGTAAATGTTTTGTGGCATTTTTGGCTTAGTTTGCAGCTCTTAACTGACGCTTGTAGCTGCCAGAGTAACTCTCTACCGCTGCTTCCAGCCATATCTGCAAGCATAATGCATACAAATTGTGGCATTTTCTGAGCGTGTGTGTGTGTGTGTGGGTGTGTGTGTCTCTGTGTCGGTTGCACTTAAGCATTGAACATGACATTTAACGATTGTCATTGATAAGCTCATTTTGCGGCAGTGTCCCTCCCAGTGTGAAAGCATAAAGTTGCAGTGCTTCCTTCAAGTTCAGCCAGCTGGCATTTTGGACTCTGCAACCACTTATAAATGCAAATCAGGTATAAAAGCAAGCCCTAAATATGCAGAGTTTATGAAGTCGAATGAGCATTATAACCCAAAGATTTTGGGTACTTAAATGATTTTTTAGCACATTTTCGTTAAAACTTTTGCTGGCTCAAGGCCAAAACAGCAACAATTGCTGCCCACTTTTTGGCACATAAATCAGACTGAAAATTGAGCAGCCACAGGAATAAATATGCACATAAATAGACACGGCCTGCCAGAGGCCGCAAAAAAATCTTAGAACCAGTGGGATACACAACTCGACAACTTCTGTGTAATAGAAATTGTAAACTAAAATTGAATTATCTTTTGACCGAGGCGCAATTTAAAAATTACTCGCTTGGAAAATTCAATCAACAAGCGGACATTGCCCAACGACAACGGCAACGAAAGAAACAATCTCACCTTTCACCCAAACTCTAAGTGAGGCTCGCAAGTAAATAAGTAAAATAAAAACAGCAGCAATTGCGGCTGAAAGCAATTTTGTAGGCACCCACATACTTACACACACACACACACACATTCACTCGAACATCAAAAAATTACCTTTAGAAGGCAGCCAAAAATGCTTCAGATGCCGTCAAGTTCCAGCAAAAAAAAAAAAAAGTGAAAAAAAAATACGAATTTTTTTTTCTTTGCCTCAGCTATTCAGCTTCAAGAAATTCGGTTGGCTCGGCCCAATGCTGGTTATGTTGACTTAAGCTTTAAGCTGCTCAACTGAAGCGCGTAACGGCAATTTGTGCCCGTTGTTTGCCAACGCTTGGGCGCCCCAGGCCATTCGCACGCATTAAAGCCGCTAAGCAGGCAACACAAAATAACTCACAAAATCTGAGTATCACACTGCAAAAACCGGCCTAAACCAAGCAGCAGGCAAGCCTAGCCAAAAAAACCAGCATTCTTTTAAGGCCTTGAGAAGGTGTTTAGCAGAGCAGAAAATCAAAGTGTTGTTTCGTTTCATAGTACATAAAATAGTGCTGGACACAACTGGTATTTTTACACATTCTCCTTTATATTGTTTAAAAATGTTTCATAATATATTTAACTATCTGTCCTATTCTTTTTTTTAATATTCCAAGACAAACTGTTTTTTTTTTTTGTGGTAGGTAGAACTAAAACAGGTTTTATAAAAATTAATTCACATCATTTTTTAAGTTTTATAAAGAATATAATAATATATATATATTAATATAGAGAAAATAATAAAAAAAAGAAAATAAAAACTGATTGTCGAGAAATTCCATCAAACTCTTAAAAACTAAGTGAAATATTTACCAACATTATTTTTTAGATTGCTGCTCAGCACTTTATCATCGATCAAATCGATGCTAATAAAATCATTAAAGTCGCATATTTAATGTTTTTTTTTAGTTTATTCTGCAATTATATTTTGGCTATGATTGAGCAGACTAACATTTTATAAGTTTATAAAAATCGAATGTTTATATTCGTATCGTATATTTTAAATGCACCATAAAACAATTAAATACACACAAAAAAATGCATTTTAATTCTTCATAAGTGAAATACTGAAATGAATGTAGAGAATTATATTCTCTCGATTTTAATAATGCTCTCATATCTCTAGCAAACAATTTTATTTGCGTATGAGAATCTCATCGAGTTGGTATTTAAGCAGACTTAATCCAGCTTATTTCTACCGCAACAGGAAAAACGCGGATTCACCTGGGATGTGAGCGGTGTGTTGCTAAGCTGTCGCTCGATCCAAAAAAGGTATGCCAAACACAAACACACACACAAACACAAACACACACACATACACACAAATACAAACACTCGCTCAAATTCATTATATAAGCAATGTCGAGTAATGGCTTTGTCTGTAAGTAGCTTGTGATTGAATTGAGCCAAGAGCGCTAGAACCCAACCCAGCTGCCAACATCTCATTTGGCCCGCATCTACCTGACAATTGTCGTTGCCAATGAAGGTGTGCGTGTGTGCTTGGATGTGCAAGTGTGTTAGCTGAAATGAAAAATGAAATCAAAGCATTTAAAGCGCCACATTCGCCAACTTTGAATGTTGCCTGTGACAACGCGTACCCCTTTTTTTTTGCAGCGCTCTTTGGCGTGTCTCCATTGGATTAGCGCTTGATCCTTGTTATTTATGTGTTATGCGTGTGTCTGTATACACAAAAAAAAAAAAACTCTTTTTATACACACGTTGTGCACAATGAAACCTTTTCAATTATATATGTTAGCGTTGCTTGGGTTTTCCGTGTGTTTGTTTGGGGTGATTGCTTTGTACCCAAAAGCCCTGGCAACCTGAGAGCAATTCATTTGAGGTGTGTGTGTGTGTGTTTGTGTGTGTGCTACTGAGCTGTCTTATATGCATTGACAATTATGCACACTCCTACAGACTTTCGTATATAGCTATATAGCTATAATCTTTGCCAGCTAATTATTATATTCACTTCACAACTGGAACAGAAAACGGACATAGAAACCATTCTCAAATTAGGAATGTCAATAAATATTTTATAAAATGTCAATTATTATCAATACTTATCAATTTATCATATATCAAAAAGCAATGTATTTGAATTAACAGTGCATATTGCTCTCAATAAAATTCCATTGCAATATTTTAAATGACAATTAGATGGAAAGTGCAGCATTTGTTGGCTAAAAGCAATTCGTTGTAATCAATCAAAGTTTAAAAAAAAATCTTGAAGTTGCAATTTTTCTGCATGTTTTTTAACAGGCTTTTTATGAAAGGTCAGCTGACATTCTTTTCAAAAAAGAATATGAAAATAAAACTAGTTCAACCCTGAACTCAATTTCAATTCGTTTGCTGACAATTACATGGAAAGTGCAGCATTTGTCGCCTAAAAGCAATTCGATGTAATCATTTGCATATATATATAAATACATATATATGTATGCTATAATGTCTTAGGTAAACAATTTTAATTTCAGCATAGAGCTTTGGGTTGGGGAGACTTGCATTTATAATTGCCACAGAGAGTGGTTGGAGGTGGTGTTGCTGGTGCTGGTGCTGCTGATGTGGGTTCAGTCAAGTGCGACATGCAAACCACACTTGTATGCCATTCGATAAAAGACGACAAACGATGGCGCATGCCAGTGTCAGTTGCCTCGAACCAAACCGAACCGAAACTGCTGGCAAATTATGGTAAAACATACAGTTACGTTGGCTAATAGCCGTGCCTCGAGGCCCGGGGCATGGTTGCTGCCTGGTATTGTGGTAGGTGATGGTGCATACGAAACGAGGGCTTGGCATGCCACACAGACAGACAGACAGACAGACAGATGGACATACAGGCAGCTATACCAACCGGCAGACAGTCAGCCGGGGGGGTGACTAGTTGGTTGCCCAGGTGGCTGTGGTGGCAGGGGGGGTTGGAGGCGTGTCGTCTGGATTGCATGCCGACTGGCAGACAATGCAAGTGACAGTTTATGGTATGCAGGTATGCAATGCATTTTATTTGCTTTCGATTAGACGTTGCTGCACGCCTTCCCCACCTCCCCTCCCTGCATTGTTGTTATCCTTGTTTATTGCGACTAATTTCGTGTTAAGAAATTTGCAAATAGCAGCAGCTTTGACAACGTCCATGCAGCACTTCGTATCCTGATTAATGCAGAACAGCCGGAAACATATCGGATACGGTTCCGGTTCTGTTTCTGTCTCTGCCTCTGATTTACCATACCACTGAGCACTTTTTAATGCCTGCCCAAAAGGTTTGGTTTGGTTGGGGTTGCTGTTGGCATTTCGATTTTTTTTGTTCTCGACATTTTGGGCTCTTGGTCTGGGTATGGCTGGCTGTCAGCAACAGCTGTTGTCGATTTAAATATGCAACACTCACACGATGAACTTGAATTTTAAATGTTGCCGCAAATAACATGTTGTATGCGGTCATTAAATGTCAGTTGAACAAAAACAAAATCCGCTCGCTCGCACACAAACTACATATTAATAAACCCAAAAGGTGCCCTCAACATAAGGGTAAACTCCATAACTGTCAGTTTGATGTCTGTCCCACGACCATTAACTGTCAAAGCTGAGCTACATTTTTTGAAATCAGTAAGCCTTTTTTCCACTTCTTTTCTTTCTAGTTATTACGCGGTCATTTACTGTGAAATACTATACATATTAAATCGTATTCTTACGAGTTGATGTGGAGCAAAATACTTTAATTTCAAATAATGTAAATTTATATAAATTGTGATTGGTAGTGTTAAAAATAGTTACAGACGGAGTTGATCTAATTGAAAATTAGTTTTGTGTGGTAGACTTAAGTTTTTTGTAAGACAAGAAATTTTCTTTTAAAACCCTTTAAGGCTAACCTAGTAAGAAAATATTTGTCAATATGTTTCAACGTCAATCCAAAAGTCTCTCTATAATTTTTTAAGACGCTACTTTGATATGACTCCTTTTAATTCAGAGCAGAGCAAACATTTTACTAAGCATTATTGGCAATAAATGTTTACTCAGCTTTTGAATATGAGTTCAAAATCCACAATATATGAAACACACTTCACATATGAAACACCTTTATTTGCGCTATATAAAATAGACTGCGGGGGTTTTATAGTTATTATAGAAACTACAATTGTGGCAAAGTTTACACCCTATGCTTGACCAGGTGTGGCAAGTCTGAAATTGTTAAACTACGTGTGCACCACTCGAAAACTATAAAGTGCAATATCAACAAACACGCACCAACAGAGGCAATGAAAAGATGCGCAGCTGATGATATTGTCACGTTTTGTTTTGGTGGCTACAAAAACAAAAAAATATATGAAAACAGCGAAATAAACAGAGAGAAAGCAAAGAGAACGCGTGCAGGTGTCACACGCTGCGTATGAGCAATTTTAGTAAAGTAGAGTGCTGCAAAATTGTTTTAGCAAATCGAGGCCAAAGCCAAATAAACATAATTTTTTGTTGCTTGTTGCGACTATCAACAATCAGGCTAAAAGCCATGTGCAGGTGTGGCTGTCGTTGTATGCTTATTTATGTGTGAGTGTGTGTGTGCGAATGTATGAGTGTGTATGTAACACTGTTTGCATGGCCAGATTCAGATTAAAAATTATGCTTTGTTTGCCAACTGTCAGCGCAAAAAACAGCAACGACAACAAAAAGAGAAAAAAAACAATGACAACAAACCAAACAAAAGTTGCCAAAAACTTTTTGCAGGAGCTGTGCCTGTGCCTGCTTGTGTATGTGTGTGTGTGTGTGTGTGTGTGTGTGTGTGCTACCTTGCACTGAGAATATGTGTCAGCTGATGGCCGTCATAGTCGTTATGCCATATACAATAATAATGGGGCTCACTTGACTCAGGAGGCAGCCCAAACATAATCATCTCTAGTTTTTTTTTTCTCTTTGTTTTTTTTTTGTTTCATACCAATCATTTTTTTTTTTCTTTTTTTCTCTTTCTGTTGTGGCCGTTTTGCAAGTTGAAGTTTATTTTGTAAACATGCCACTAAAAGTTTTCCACTTTCCTCTAAAATACTCAAACCGAATGCCAACAGCAGCGACAACGTGTCGCGTTCTCAAATAGCTCTCTCTCTCTCTCTCTCTGACTCCTTCTCCCACTGTTTGCCTGATTTCTATGTGTGCGTGTGTGTGTGTGTTTTTTTAGTTAATTTAAAAAGTTTTTCGGTTGCTTCTGCTTCTGCTGCTGATTCAGTTTCTTTGCTTTTTATTTTCAGTTATTTCGTCTCGTTTTTTGCTTTTTGGTTTTTTGTTTGATTTGCAGCAGTCAGAAAATTGGTAAACGATTCGTCGCAATTCTCCACTTCTTCCTCTTCCACTTCTGCTTCTGCTTCTTCTTTTCCCCCTCTTCTTGCTTTACAACATTTTGTAGTTGTGGTTGTGTTTGGCCTGGGAAATGTGACATTTGTGCGCCTTTTATTTTGCCAAGGAATTGCTTTTACAGTTTTTGGTTCGTTTACTCTGCTTTTGGCTGCTGCTTCAACTCGAAAATGTTTCTTTTATTTATGTGCTGTCACTGAAATTGAATTAGAAATCGCATGTTATGCCAGCTGCCCCAGGTAGTCTATCTATTGCTATCTCTATCTCTATATCTATCGCCATCTCTATCTTCATTCCTATTTACCCCCAAACTGCTGCTGCTGATTCTGTGTGCTTTTATGTGGTATTACGTTTGTTTTATTAAGCTCTAAAGCATTTGGCATTGATGTGGTCACCGCCATATTGCCAAATCCAATATATGACACTCACTCTGATTGTATATCTGTAAGCGAAATAACTTTCAAACATTTTGTTACGGATTGCTTTTCATATAATAAATGATTCTCTTTATACTTTAATAGATGTTCAAACTTAGAATATAAACAAGGCTTTAATGAATTTGATTGTGACTGTGCATCCTTGGTTTTACCAGAATTTTAATCGATTTAATTTTTACGGAATATGATTTCCTACATGTACAGCATTATTTCACTATTCAACTGACCAATCTTCGAACAATATTTAAAAAATGTTCTCAACTTAAACATAATTGTTCGTTTGAAGAATGCCTTCCATTCAAATAATTCAAAATTGTCCCCAGCTTCGAGTGCCACACACGTTGCACGTTTACTCAACGCTTTAATTAGATTTAATTTAGAGCATGTCTCTCTGGTGCCTGGTGGCAGGCAGGTAGCAGCTGCTTGCTGCGCTTTTCTGCCCAGTCTGCCCAGTCGGGCAACGTGGCAACACTGACACCGACACCGACATGGACACGGACACGGACATGGACATGGACACGAACGTGGCCTGTTGACAAGAACGTTGTGTCTCTGTCGACATCACTTGCCCCGCCACAAAACCCTCTCCGCTGCTGCTGCTGTGTGGGCAGCTGCAAGCGCAAAAATTGTGCGCTTTTTGTGTGAAAAATGATGAAAAATAATTTGCCAACGTTGAGGACTTAAAGCAAACTCTAAGTGGAGCTCGAACGTGCGTTTGGCGTGGCCATTTGGAGCACCTCTCTGCCAAGGGATACCATCAACGATGGTTACCTGCTTGCCTGCCCGACCTTGCCAGTGTTTACTCTTTGCTGCTGCTCCATCTTTCTGTTGCTCTCCCCCACCTATCTCTGTCACCCTCACCGGGCGAGCTGTTCGTGTTTATTTAGGTGAAATTTATTTTACTAATTATTATGTAAGCGCGAGCTTCGAGCGTTGCGTAATGAAATTAAAGGGGTTTCACAAAAGAGTATTACTCAAGTTGATGCTTAAAGCAGGCGCAGCAAATGCTCTATAACATTTATTGTACACTCAGCTTTGGCTGAATATGATATTATTTGGTTAACTTAATTTTTCTTCACTTCATTTCATTTTACAAATTCCCTGGTTGCTTCATGAAAATGTGAACAGCGCAATAAATTTGAACATGTAACGAAAATAAGAGATCAACAACAAAATGCGAGCACAAATTTTTATATAGCACTCTAGGGATAATCAACAGCAACAGCAACAGTAGCAGCAGCAGCAGCAGCTGAAGCAGAAGCAGTGGCAGTGGCAGTGGCAACAACAGCAGCTAATGTAAAGTCCAACACAGACACATAAAAATGAGAATTTATGCAGCTCGGCAAAATTGGCCACCGCAGGGATAAGGCAATGCGGGCGTGGCTGGCCCATTGGGCGCCAATGAGGCAGGTGACGCAGGTGACGCTTTTGGATTGTGACTACGATGCAGAAAATAAATAAATATATACAAAACAACAAAACAAAATAAAACAATAACAATAACAACAAGAGCAATAAACGAACGTGGCGCACATGTCGCCTCTTGGACAGAAAAAGTTCATAATGAAGTTGTATAAATTGCATAATTTTATATTTATTAATTTAACATTTTCGCTCAGCATAACTTTTGTGCACAAAAACGATTGCCGTATTTTTATAAACCGGCAATAAAAAACGTTTTTCTCCACTGTTCTGTATAACGCACTTAAATCCTGCATTTAATAGCAATTTTCATCAATTTAGCACAGTTTAAAACTTGCCATAAAAACTGTGGTAATTTTTTAATTGTGAAATTGCTCATGAAGAAAAATCAATTGTAGAAAACGATAAGAAGATAACTGCTGCAATACTTAAAACAAAAATATAGTATTATATTTGTTGTGTTAACATTAAAGCATTTGTATATTATTCAACAATTATTGAACTCATATTTAATAAACAATCATTTAACAATTGCGTGGAAATATAAAATTAAATAAATCGCTTAAATATGAAGAACATTTGAAAACGAAGATAGTTTAAGTTGAAATCTAATCAAAATCACTTCAAATTCGTTTGGTCAAAATAAACAACGGAATTTAAAAATTAAAAGTTATGTTAAAAAAAAAAAAGATTTAAAATATGAGACAAAATTGAGATCCAAAATTCACGCAATTTACAAGATGATTTAAATTTTCGTAAGCGGATCACGTTTACTTATGAATATTAACATTTTGTATTTCTTTTTATTATTTCGATTTTTTTTTTATTCTTCTCTGTTTTGATTATGGCAAACAAAAGACCTCAAAAAAAGTTTTAAATGAACACTTAACATTTTACGACCCTGCTGCTTAATATAATTTGATATTAAAAACAAAAATGCCAAAGAAAAAATTAAATAAATTGAGTTAAAGCGCTAAAATCATTCAAGCTATACAAACTTCAAAGGTAATTCAATAGATTAACGCAAAAACATATAATAAATAGTGTAGCTTGCCCAAAGAGGCATTGTACATTCGGAAAACACACTCTTTGAAAAAAATTTAATAAATAATTTAAATTCAAGTGTCAAACTTAAGAGTGGTCGTGGGACTGATCAACCAAAAGATAACCCATGGATATATAAATCAACAGATACAACAATGCGAATGAATACGTTAAAAATAAACATTATTATTAGTTTTATAATCATTATAATTATTATTATCATTATTTCATCCCATTTATTCAAATTATAAAAATTATATATTTTTATTTTAGTTAATTTAGTGAAGATTTTTTTCAAAAACAGAAATTAATTTATTTATTTTGGTTTATATAAATTTTGATCTGTATTCAATTTGTGTGACTGAAATAGTCCTTATTCCATCGCTATTATTTAAACAGGATAAAAAAAATATTCAAAAATTAAAGCGTTTATTTTTTGAACGCAGATAATGGAATATATGTTTGAAACATTAGTGGATATTCATTAGACAGCTTATTAATAAATGTTTGGTATTAAAAAAATAAATAAAATGCCAGAGGCACTGTTGATTAAAGCCTACATTTATTTGACTATATCCAGTCAATAAATTGCAATTGCTATGTGGCTTAATCGTTATATATCCCGTCAATAAATTGCATTTGCTATGTGTTTTATTTTGGTCTATAGATAAGCGTATATATTTATATACGTATGTGCTTACCTGGCTTATAACCATCTCCATGCTCGTGTGTCTCGATCCCGGTTAGGTGCAGAGTGCCAATGATGAGGCACAAAATGAATGGTGTGCATTTTAGTGGCGGCTTCATGTTGCACCCCATTTTTGTGTTCTCACTCTGCCAATTGGCAAATTCAAATGTAACACGTAAATTCTTTATATATATATGCTGTGAGTACTGTACAGGTTACATTGGCATACAAAATGCAACAAAATTTGCCTCGCTTTATACAAACATAATTTCAAAAATGCACACACTAAACACAAAATGATTTGCTGGCTTTTTGTGGTATTTCCTGGTGACAATTTCCGTGTTCGTTGTTGTTGCTTTTTATTTTTATTTTTTTTTTATGTTTTTTTTCCTCAATCCCTTTTGTTGTTGCTTTAATTATTTCACTTAATTAAAAACTTTTGAGCTGCACATAAATTCATTTTAATATTTACAAACAGTAGCCCTTTTTCAGCTGGCGCTGTTGCTGTTTGTTCTTTATGCTGTGTTTATTTTTTGTTGCTGCTGTTCCTGCTATATATGTATATATGTATGCATATATATATATTATTTTTGTTTTTGTCAAAACACATAACCGTTAAGATGAATTTTTAATGGAATTTGCCGAGGCGACGAAGCAACTTTAGTGGTATGCCTCACACCCGCACACAACCACACTCACACAGTCAGTCAGTGTAAGTTGTTCATGTGTGTATGTGTGTGTTTATAAATATTTAAAATATAACCGGCACGTGTTGCACATTTTCCGCTACTTCACTCGAAATCCAGCAGCTGCTTAAAATATAATTTTAAATCCTTTTGCCATGTTGACATTGGAGTTATGTTTGCCACAGTGCCTCCAAGCGTTGTGCTGCAATTAAAGAACAGAAAAGAAAGATTCATTTTATTAGTATAGAAGATTTATCTTGCTTCACTTTGGGATTTGAACTATAAATAAATGCCCATACATTATGCCGTAAATTACATAATACTAGAAAATAACGAGAAAAACTGAATGCCAATCAATAATGATAGATTAGCTCCGTCCGGCCAGCCCACACACAAAGCTCATAAATTATATACAAGTTCGAGTCCGGAGCAAGTCTCTCCTCGTCCAAGCAAATGAATAGACGAAAAAACTTTTCGCACAGCTGTATTAATTGAGTGAGCCGAGGGAGAGCCGCAGGGGGAAAGGGGGATGGATGAAATGCCTGTGAGCCAACCGCACGCGCCATGTAAACATGCCATATGTAGTTATCCCAGTTATACGCAATCGAAATGTCAATAGGTTCATATTGTGTATGCTCTGGCATACCCAAATACCCTTTGCTCCTTGGCAGGATGACAGGCATTAGGCTCTTCAAGCCAAGTACAGGTAATTGACAAAGGAGTCATGAAAACTTTGGTTTTCAAAGTTTTGCCACGTTTTTTGTTCAACACGCAGCTCAAACAAGCTGATAAACTTGCATGACATTCCGTCGATTGCCACGTCCCAACCTCAAGTTACCCCCCGCCCCACCAAGCACCAAACTACCAACTCGAATCAAGAGCCCTCGCCATCATCGTCATCGTCATCGTCATCGACCTCAGGTGAAAACACAACCCACATTCAGTTCAGTCTCCTCCTCCTCCTCTCCGCTCTTTTCGCCATGACCAAGTTTGCATTGGGTAATTAAGAGCTGTGGAAGTGTTTATTGAGAGAGAGAGATCTGCAAACTTGTGCTAAGTTGTTAGTTGCTAACTAGCTCCACAGCAAGTGCGACTTGCATTTGCAAAAGTTAAGCCAAAGCCACAAAATATAATAATTAACGTGATAATCTAAAGCACTGAGGCGATTAACAACTGCTTTTTAGTTGCAAACTACAACTAAATTAGCTGAGACTATTTCCAAGTTTCACAAGAATATTTCAATTGTCAAAATCTTTTTATTAAATGTGTAAACTAAATGGTTCTCTTTAAATTTTCCATTATATATTTTAATATTGATTTAATTCATTAAATTTTTTAATTTTATAAAATTGTATTACATATAAAAATAATAAATGAAAAATAATTGAAACAGTAAATTAAGTACTATTACCGTTGTTTTCATCATCATTTAAAAACTAAATTAATTTACTATTAATCAAGTTACAATAAGGCATATATAATTTACTTATTAATAGTCCTAGCAAGCTAAGCCTTTAAACCTATTATTCACTTTCCCAACTAATTGAAAATTTACAGTACAATTATTCTAAAGAACCATTAAATGAATAATAATGTTATTAATTTTGCATATTATATTGGTAATATGTGCTCAACTTTAATCAACGTTATGTATATATTGTAATGGATTTTAATTGACAAATTTTAGGCACTTGCTAGTCACTGAACCCATTACAAAAACAACAATTTAAGAGTCAACAAATGGCACATTAGACTTTTGCACACGTTGGCAAAAACGCAGCCAACTTGGCGGCAACAAAAACCATTCAATTATGCCAACAATATGCACACATTTCTGCAAAACAGACAAACACACACAAAAACACACACAAAAAACACACACACAAAAAGTAACACTAACAGCTAAAAAACCAAACAATATTCATAAAACTAAAGCAGCGAATGAGCTGCCTTAGAAATAAAGCAAATAAAGCAAAAATAAAAGTGCAGAATGGAAATGAATGAGCAGGAAGTGAGTGCAGTCGAATCGACTGAATGTTCTTGCTGCTGTTGCAGGATAGTTTTTGCTGTTGCCACAAAGTCGCCCGTTGCCTGTTGCGAGTGTGTTTGTGAATGTATTTGTGAGTGTTTTTGTGAGTGTTTTTGTGAATGCCTGGCGGCGTTTAGCTCATAAATTGAGCGCAGCAATTTCATTTAAATGTGCACAATAAACTTAGTTCATGACCCCTCAAGTATTTTGGCTCTGTTATGGTGTCATCTCCTTCTGCACCAGTATGTGTCAGCCATCTCCATTTCCAACCTATTTCTCTATCTCGTCGTTTAAATCACATTAAAATTGCCCACAAAATGCATAATGCAAGACCTTTAGTCAGGGCTTGTACTATGCCAGCAGCTATGCCGGAAGTTCAACACACACACACACACACACACACACACCCGCACAGAGTTTAGCTTTGTTGTTAGCCGTTTGACAATTGAATTCCAATGAATTTGCGGTTGAGTTCTATAACAAAGCAAAGTCAGCGACATGGCGCTGGCAAAAAGTGTCTATATGGCACAGCAATGGAATATAGGAAAAGCCAAAGAAAAGTTTTTGAAAAATTGCGAAATCAATAAGCGAAAAGTCAAAGAGTTGGCGAGTGAGCGAGACGGAGTGTGTGCGAGTGCGAGCGAGAGAGCAGCAAGGCGGATACAACGGTAATTTAGTCGCTTGACATGCTTTTCAAACTGACAAATGTTGCGATTTGTCAATGGTTTTTTCGTGACGTTGCCTTGTTAAGGGTTTGTTTGCAGTATTCCACCCTCTTCCCACTCCCCACTCCGCACTCTCCCATTCCATCAATTGCAACTGCATTTGCATGTAAACTTTTTTTGTCAACACATACAGTTTAAAATATAAGTTAAAAACAAATCAGACATTTACTGTTATTTTATTTGTCTTATATTTTATTTTGTATTTTTGACAAGCGAAAATAAATTTTTGTTATTTAAAGAATTTAAAAATCTTTTTTATTATTCTTATAAAGGATTTGTTCTAGATATTTTAGTAATTAAATAAATAACTTTAAATACTCAATTTGAATATGTATTTATAATAAATAAATCTGCTTCAGATTCCTATATTGATTTCTTTACAAAGAGTTTTTTCTTCAATTAAATGCAGCCCGCATGGCCTTCATCCTGAGTAACCCACTCGCCACTCGCCACTCGCTGGGGCAACCAGCCACTTCAGCACTTCTGCAGCATACTATTTTAAGCAATATTTTAAAAGGCTGTCTCTTGAATATTTCATGTTTTATATTTACAACGCCCTCGCAGCACGTTCACAACTTGAGCATGTTGTGCAGCGCAGAGGCGAGTCCAGAAGAATATCGTGAAATACAGCTGCAAATGTTGCACCTGCAGCTGCAGTTGAAACAATTTCCCTTTGCTCGCTTCTCGCTGCTGCCTCAATTTCCGGCAAAAGGCCGACAAGGCTTATCCGTTGCCGCTGGCCTACCCTACCTACCTATCGTCCTCACGGCCACGCCCCCATTCATTTTGACTGTACGCTCAAGTGAACTTCACTAAATAATACAAAATGTGCCCGACATACCAAAAAAAAAAAAAAGGAACCACATGAAAAATACCGAAATCGGTGTGTTCGAAATTTTTCGGTGGATTTTTTTTTTGTATTTGGGTGGCACGCTACTTTGAAGAAATGTATTTTAAATTGCATTTTTAATATTAAGTGCGGTATAGCGAATGGGCGTGGCTGCGACCTAAATATTTGCAATGTCGTCATATTAAAAAAGTTACAGTCTGCTTCGAAGGTGGGAGTGGAGGGAGGGAGGACGCAATGGAATCAACAACTGCCGACTGCAAAAGAGTCGCATTATAAAAATGGCGACAAACGACCGGAAATGGTTGCGGCAAAAAGCCACCACACACACACACACACACACAAACATAGGGATAGACGCACATATGAGTACAAATAAAAAAAAAAAGAAAATAGAAAAAGAAGAGCTACCCAGCCGGCTCAGCAACGTCCTGGCGCTGACTTCCTCCGGTTTAAATATAGTCGGGCCAAAGCCAAAGCCAAACAGTCAACAAACGCCAAACGCACGCCAACAATGCGAGGCGAAGGGGAAACGGGCAATTGGGCGGTGATGGGGGTGGGGGTGGTGTGGTGCGGTGCGGTGCGGTGGTTAGGCTCTGCGACAATAAGGGCGCATCTATTGCGGCGCATATAATGAACCAGCAGCTCCATGGCCACGACATAGCCGTTGCTCATTTCCAGGTCGGCGTAATTTGTCCATAATTTGTCTGCGTCTTCCACACAGACACACAGGCAACGTGCCTGGCTCTGAGAGCTGGCAAATTACTGTTGGTCGGGGCTGGTGTGTGTGTGTGTGTGTGTGTGTGTGTCTGTGAGCTTATCTATGACGTACTTAGACGCTATTTATGTATTTTTATTTATATAATATGCATCCGAGCGCAGCGTTTTGGCTCATTTGGGATTATTTGGTGGCTTTTCTGTGATTAAACCAACATGTACATTAAAAATTACGATTCTGTGACAATATTCAACCGTATATATATATATATATATATATATACAATAGCTGATGGATTGGCGAGAAGAGGCACACTGATAAGCGACATGCACGTGGACAGGTTGAATTGGGAGTATATCAAAGACATGGCTCAGTTTTGTATCCATTAATTTGGGCTGGTCACAATTTATATACACACATTTTGTGTGTTTGCACGAGACTAGTTAATGTGGACACGAGTTAATCATGTTCATTGTTTACACTGATTGATTGATTGTTTCAATTTCAGATAGCTGTCATGCGAATTGTGCACATCTTCAATCAATTTCCATTTGTGTTGTGGCTGATTTTATTTAGAACGTTTTTAGCTGATAAGAAATTACGAAAGACATGCAACGTATTTGTGGCATTTGTTGTATGTTTACTCAGTTAATGTACTGAGGCTTTAAATAATTAAAAATATTTAATATATACATACATTGTGTAACTTGTTGACTAATAAATAATAACAATTAGGAAATAAATAAATAAAACGAAATCAAAGAAATCATCTCGTTTTATTTGAAGCATATTTATATTAGGCACTGACATATTTAAACTGTTTGTTATTTTAATTGCTCCTTTGACTTTATAAATATCATCATTTATTTACAATTTGGCAAATAAATAAAACAAATTAAATAACTAATTTTAAATGTACCGAATAAATAAATTTATTATATTTCTAACCAGTAATAATCAGAATTTAAATGGCTATAAATTAGCAGAGAGAATACTTAAAATTTGACAGCGAGCAGCACTAAGTGTTTTTTGTATTTAAATATATTCATGATTCTCGCATGTTGAATGTTGCTTGTTGACATCGTGCTGTGAAAACAACTATAATAAAAACAATAACACCAGCAGCAGGAGCAACAGCTGCAATGACAATAACTCTTACAGGAGTGTGTGTGTGTGTGTGTGTGTGTGTGTGTGTGAGTGAGTGTGTGTACCTATGGAAACGGCAGATGTTGCTGTCATCGCTGCAGTCGCCCTCATAAGTATGCTGCACTTTTTGTATTATTATTTTGCGATAACAAGCAAAACTTGCGCAACGAAACGTGAACTCGGCTTGTTTTGTTTAAATCTCTGCATGTGTGCACCTCTCACTGTGTGTGTGTGTGTGTGTTTGTGTGTGCATCCTGAGTTGCGAGTTGAGCAGCAGCAGCTGCAGTTGCCACCCGCCACCCGCCACCGTCACGCCTTTTATAATTTAAATTGTTTTGTTTTAATTAACTGACGCGCAGTCTCCCTCTCTCTCTCCCTCCTCTCTCTCTCTGTCTCTCTCATTCACTCACCTTGTCTCGCTTTCTACTAGGCCTTTCTGGTTGACTTAAGCGTTATGCTCTTTTAGCCAGACTCACTGTTTCGCCCATTGATTTTGATAGGTTTGTGCGTTTCGTTATTATTATTATTATGCGCTTTATTGTCACGCATTCGCTGCTGCCTGCCACAAAACGATTCATGTGCTGGCCGCATCAAATTTATGTCTGCAGCACAAGTGGCAAGCGCTATGACGAGGAGACACTGTGCAAGGCCAGAGCAGAGCCAAGTCAAGATAGCAACTTTGCCACATGTCGCAACGAAAACGGATGCTGTAACGGTTGTGCCAGTGTGTGTGTGTGTGTGTGTGTGTGTGTCTGTGTCAGAGTGCTTGGGTTATATGAAGACATAAACATAAAAGTGTTTTATAATAAAGCAAAGCGTGAAATAATTCACATCGCAGTGCTCAGAGTCCGCACAGAGGCGCAGAGGCCAAGCTGACAATTTTTATAGTCTCCTACTTACAAACACCAGTCATTCACACACACACACACACACACACGCACTCGCACACACACATACGTAGTCTGAGGCTGACACTGATGTTAAATAAAATATTGTTTATATGTCACATAATAAATGGCCAGAGCCAAGCAAAGGACTCATAAAGCCCTCTTTAGTCAACGCCATCAAACAAACACCTACAACATTATTAAAGCCATAGAAATGGCCAGAATACCTTGACACATCAACATAGGAATTGTGTACTATATACAAAATGACAATCATGACAGATGAAGATGGGTTGAAGTAGTTGTTGTAGTTCTTTACTTTATGGACTTTAATATTTCCTTCTGGCCATAAAACTTGAGTAAAAAAATAATAAAAAATATTTACAAGATTGTTTTATGTTTTATGTTTTTTACCTGTGCTTTTTACTGTTATCTGCATCCAGGAAATTATCATTTATTTTTCTAGTTGCTAATCCCAAATCTCTGCATAAGCCCAAAGTTATTGGCAACATATTTTAATAGATATAAATGGGTATATAAAATATATTATTTAACTAATGGCCTTATTATTTGCTAATTACCCAGGGAATATTTGTACTGCTGACCCAGTTGAGGCACACAGACCCAGTGCCGTCATGTAATATGTCAGACAGCACTGAGAGGACGGGGCACGGTGGGGCAGAATGTGCCACGTGCCTGCCGCTAACTGGCTAAAGCCGTAAAAAGCGAGCAGTGGCAAAGTTTTTGTGTTGGCGTTTTAGTTTGGAAAATTGCTAATTTATTATTTTGCGCATTTAAATATTTTAAGTGTCCCGCAGGATTTGCACTCGCATGCACACACAGACACACACACGCGCGCACACACGCGCACACACACGGCAAAACTTGCAAGGACACTAACAAATTTGTCGCCAGAATGGGCAACGCTGCTTGCTGAATTTTGTGTCCTTCGTGCTGTGGCAGCAACAGAGGCAACAGCAGAGGCAGCAGCAACAGAGGCAGCCACGTTACAAGTTAATATAATTTTAATGAAAATTAACATCAAGCCGGGCACTTTTTACCCCACACGCTTTAATTTCCCAAAAGACACACTTACACAAATGTGTGTGTGTATGTGTGTGTGTGTGTGTTTTGGTCCGTTGGAGAGGTGGGACATGTGTTAGTGCTGGTTTATTACACATACGCTCCGTGTTAAGCGCATAGTTGAGCAGCCGCCTGCCGTTTAAGATGCTTTCATTGTCATTTGTCTCTCTCTACATCACTCTTTCCACCCCCCTCCCCCCCTCTCTCTCTCTCGCTCTCTCTTTGTTATATAACATTTCGCTGTTTGCTTTTAGGTTAATTTGCTGCTGTGCCTGCTGCACGCTTAGACGGTTGTGTCAAGTGCGTTCTCGTGTTGGGATTTACGCAACTAATTTGACATAGGCAAAATACCGAAAAATTCCTGCCCTGACTTTGATTTATAATAGCTTTGGAGTTGGCCACGTCCACCCACAAGCAACCACAACGCCTCTGACGTGCAACAATATTGTTGCTGGGCGCTGACAGGCATCAACAGTGTTGCAGCAACGGAATGAAACATTTGAAACGTGGCACATGCTTCTAGGCTTCAATATTGCACCCACGCAAAACACAACACACACCTATTTTTGATGTTTGCAGCCAAGAACATCATCATTATATTCATCATAATCATCATCATCATCATCATCGTCATCTTTGTCATTGTTGAGTGCGACAACAGTTTGTCATGTTTCAATATGTCGCTGCACTTTTATGATTGTCCTCTAGATTTACGCTGACAGGAGGAGATTACCACACACAGCAGCTGGAATAAGGAGCAACAACAAAGCAACACAAATCCTCTTCCTTTGATCTGATTTATATTACTTAATTGGAATGAAATTTTATAAGCTTAACATTTGCCCTGAGAGTTGCGCTATTATTTTGAAAGCATTTATAATACGGCTGCAACTCAGAGACGAAGAAAGACAAAGGAGACTGCGGAGCTGGGAGGCAGCACCAGGACTCCGACAGGTCAAATGTCTTTTGGGTGGCTATAATCATAAACGATTTAAGCAAGTAATATCCATGGGTAGGAATAGGATAAGGATACTTGTCGGTCTACTGACAGGACATTATAAACTAAAAAGCCACATGTCCAAATTGGGTATCTATAGTAACAATCAGTGTAGGTTTTTGTGAAGTCGAGGAGGAGTCCTCAACTCACATCCCAACAGAATGTATCACCCTATCCAGGAAAATGTGCAGCATCCTTGGGATGCATTTTATAAACTTCAATGCCTTAGAATCCTTCGACCTATCAAATATCCTGACTAGTAGGTCTAATAGGTCGCAGTGCACAAGACCCCAATTAATAATAATAATTATAATTTATGAATTTTATAGATAACAAATACGCTACACAATTGAATATTTTTAAGAAAATCACAATTAACAGATTTATAACCATTTTGAAATATTTTGTAAGATTATCATAAGTTAATGAATCGAACTATATTTTAACAATTCAGAAATTAAGCTTAATTATTACATTTTGGAATTCATCAAAATAATGTTTTGGAATTATCTGTTGTCAAATCGTGTTACAACAAAACGTGTCCAAATACAATTTGCCCCGAAATCTGTGTCAAATTAATGTGTGTTTCAACAAATGGCGACTGCAACGGCAAATCGAATGAAAATAGCCATCATCATTAATTACAGTTAGTTAGTGGCACAAAGAGCAACACATAATCGATATGTAAATGCCAATACCAACTAATGACCTTCAGGGGTCAGTTCATCTCGCAACGATAAATGTCAATTTGTCTCCAATGCTTTGGTTGATCATTAGTCTATTCCCAGCCAAATTTTTCCAAATTGTTACACAAACGGTACCAATCTCAGTGACTCTCAGTATGAGGATCAGTCTCCAGGTTTCGAGTAGATTGCCAGTTATTATTTGAAATTTCTGCAGCCAATAAAAAATGAGTAGTTCCAAAAATAAGCACGAAAAAGATCTGACAAATTTTATTAAGAAAAATGAGTTAGATCAATTTTATATAACTCTTAAATATATTGATCAAGATTAACAAGAAAAATGAAAAAACTAAGTTATAAATAAAAATGCTTCCATAATTTTGTTAATTAAAAATTTTTAATTTTTTTTAACTATTAGTGTAATTTAACCAATATTTCAAATTATAGATAAGTGGTTTAATAAAAAGTTTTTGTAATATTATAATAAATTTCAATTATGTATTAGGCTAAAATATAAATTTTTTGTTAATTAAAAATTTGTATATTTTTTTAACAATGACTGTAATTTACCCCATATTTTAAATTATAAATAAGTGGTGTTTGCAATATTATTCTTATAATAAATTTCGCTTAATAATAAGATTTTATCTTTTATGAGTTGGATAATTATAATTAATATTAAAATATTTACGACATATAATAAATTATGTATTTGGCTAAATTTAGCCCATAGAAAAATGGTCAATGGTCAATATAAATTAGTTAACACACTTGTGCACAGTTTTATCTACAATCGCTAATAAATAAATTCTTTGCCCTTTGGCAGTGGCTGTGGTTGTGGTTGTGCCTGTGTGTGTGTCGTTCTGTTTGTGTGTGTGTTTGTTTCTGTGTGTGTGTGTTCCTTTAACCATGTGTGTGTATTTGCAGTCTGCTGATTGTGAGCTTGGCAAACAGAACGCAAAGCTTTAACACAACATCAAATAGCAAAGGAACATTGAATGCTGCCTCACTTCGGCTACTTTGGAGCAGGAGGAGCAGCAGCAGGTTCTTGGCTGATGTGGTTGCCGTGTCTGTTGCTGGCATCTTTTGCTATCGCTGCTTTTTTTATTAGCTTTGTCTTTCAATCTGTCTCAGTGCCTGTTATGTGTCCTTTATTTTATTTGTTGCCTCACTCTGCGACTGCTCCCAGCGACAAAACAAAATCGATTTTTATTTGCCGCATAGCAGGAGGGGGGCAAGGGGAAATCACCTCAGTTTGTTGGCTGCTTTTGTTGTCAGAGATATTAAATCGTTTTGCTTTGCAGTCAGCTTGTTCCTGCATCGGCATCAGCTAGCTGATTGAAAGGCTCTTAATTTCAAATTGTTTTTTAATTATATATTATTTATATATGCTTTAATTATCTGATATCTAAAAGATAATATATAGATAATTATTACCAGCAGCAATCTGCGCTGCCCACTCAGAAAACTTGAGTAATTAGTGCATTGGAGAATTTGGTTTTGATTTCATTGATTTTGCAATTATGTAATCAGACCGTCAAAAGTTTTTACTCAAAATTATAATTAATTTGCATGGCAGTTGGCTGCCAACCTGGTTGCCCCGGCAACAATCTAGGCTTTAAATTTAAAACTGAGCATTTCTTGGCAGTTGTAATTAGGCAAGTTGCGCCCCTGACTAATGGGCTTAACACTCGGCACTCTCCACTCGCAAACAAACAAGATTGTCGCAATTTGTTGCTTTTGTCATATGTCAGAGCTGCCAAAATGGCCGCCGGATAAATGTTGTACATGATAGCAGCAGCGATGGCTGCTCGTCTGCTCGGCCTGGAGTTGTAAGGACTTCAACCTTGATTGGGCATAGACAAAAAAGTGCCGCCATCAAAAACAGCGTGACATATCAGGCGCTATCTAACACAGCGCATTCCCACCCAATCCTCCCCTCCCTCCATCCATCCATATGCATATGTCAGCTTTTGCAATGCCCCGCAGCGACAAGTTGCTTTTTTGTGGGAGGTGTTTGGCACTTTTACCTCTGCCACTGCCTCTGCCACTGCCTCTGCCACTGGCACTGCCTCTGCCACAGCCTCTGCCTTTGCTTTTTGTTTGACGCTCAGCGTTAGCCCACTTTAGGGCTGTTGTATTCGTCAGCTTTTGTTTCTGCCAACGCGCAAAAGTGGAGCACACGGCAGATTTAGATGCTGATATGCATGCAGGTGTATTCAGTGTGTGTGTGAATGGGTGTGCTGGTGTGTAAAGTGCCTGCCTAACCAATTTGTGCGCCCATACAAGCTAATGTGCTTTGATGTAGCTGCTGCTGCTGCTTCTGTGGCTGCTGCTGCTGTTGACGACTCGCTCTAAGAAGCGCCTGAGTCGCACAAAAAGCATTTTTTGTGACAGCAACAACATCGATCACATTAAGCAAACAAATTCACATCTTTTTTTTTGCTTGTGTTTGCGGTTTTAGAAAATGATTCAAATCGACAAAAGCACAATAAAAAAAATGTGTCACACGAAATACATTTTTTATACGTTGCTTTTGACGGCATTGCGCATACGCCGCAGTGTCTCGCATCGACTGCAATGGGAATGAATCAATCAAAATTATGCCGAAAATTGAATTATTGATTCGATTAAAGCACACCTCAAAACACATAAGGCAACACACAACAACACACACACACACTCACACACGCTCGCAGTCTGGCAAACACTCAAGGAGCAAATAAATAAATAAATAAGCAGTGGCGAGCACGCGGGGAATTGTAAGGCATTTGCCATTTTGGCATGCCTGACGATCAAATTACACACACACACATACACGCAATGTGTATACGGATATAAGAGCATTACAGTTACATTTACCGTTTACTTATGTAACGCCACGCAGCAACATTAAAGGCCACAAATCGTTTCAAGCGCTCAATATGCAAACACATTGTGTGTGTGTGGGTGTGTGTGTGGGTGTGTGTATGTCGTCTGTTCGACGCAAAGCGCTTAATCGTCTATATTATTTCATACCCACATACACACACACACATATACATAATCTAATCAAGTGTAGAGTAGCATTGAAGCCTAAACTCGCACCATCCATTGATTACCGTTACTTATTTAAGTGTTTTCTTAAGTTGCTTTTTTAATTTACTCGATTTTTATATGCCCTTAAACGGAATAAACTTTAATTAGTTTTAAATTAAAATTCAATATAAATACGTATACCCATTCAATTATTTAAATATTTTCCGAATAAACTGAATACAATTTTATTAGTTTTAAATTAAAAATAAATACGTTTTCTCTTTAAATTATTTAAATATTTTCATTCGGTGTTTTAATTAGTAGTCCATCAATTTAACGATGATTTTAATTTAAAATGATGTATTATAATCTAAATAAAGTGTTTAATATTTCTATTAAAATTTGAAAATATATTTTTTTAATCTTTTTACGATTTAAGCATAAAAATAATATATTTTTTTTTTTTGCAATCTATAAAATCTATAACATGCCTAATAAAAATTCGAATATGTTTTGCCTAGTCCTGGAAGCATTAGAGCTAAAATCAGTACGGTGTAAGCAAATTCAAATTCTTTCTTGCTCATTTTGCTCTTCTAAATAGCTGTGGGCCATTGCCCGTTGCAGGAAAAGGTTCCATTTGCTCGCCGCCATTTTGTGTGCTCAATTAAGCGTTTGATGTTCGCTTTTCGTTTGAAAATTAGGCAGGAGCAACAGCAGCAACAGCAGCAGCAGAAAAAACAACAAAAAAAAAACCAAAATCAGACGAGACTTTCGCATTAGGCCCGAGGCCAGCTAATATATTTCATAAATTATTTATGAGATTTGATTTTGGATTCTTATTAATGTCAATGCATCAGGCTCTGCGTGTGTGTGTGTGTGTGTGTCTATGTGTATTTGTGAGCGCGCATGAATTTATAGTTTTAGCTGAGACATTAAATCAATGCTAAAATTGCATTTCATTAGGAAATCTAAATTCAAAAATAACGCACACTTTATTTTGCGGCTTATGAATTTAGCTGGCTTTGGTTTGTCTTTATCTGTGTGTATATGTGTATGTTTGTGTGTGTATGTATGCGTTTGTGTGGTAACGAAGTGCGCTGGCTTAAATGCCTTTGGACTATGCATATATACTTTAGCTGCAAAGAAATAATTTTGATAAATCATTTTCAATTAAATGCGAGTGTTTTATAGATAAAATCTTCTGATGCATTTTGTGTGCCGAATGGGCAAATTCATAATTGAGATGAAATATTTATTTACGCATCTGCATGTAAGTCTGAGCTTTGTACACACACTTAATTTGCCATTGAGCCAATAACTTTAGTTTAATTTCATTTATATTGCCCGTAAGAGTTCGCATAAAATTTGAAAATCATAACAATACTAACAAACATGTGGATCTGAAAGATATAAAATATATATAAATGAAATACATAATATATAATCTAAAAAACATAACTAAGTCAGCTGATAAGTAAAATACGCCCTTGTCAGGCATTTGTATGCTCTTCAGAAAATAAAATAATAAGTATGGGTTATTTATATATATATATATATATATATATATTTATATATATATCGAAAAAGCTAACGAGCATTTGCGAGTTTTACTGATTTTAAATTTTATGCATAGATTTTGTAACAAACAATTTAGTTGCTCTGCCTGAAAATTGAGCTCCCAGCACAGCTCAGCTTTCAAGTATATAAAAAATAAATATATATACAGAGACTGCATCTATTTTTCTCTCTTTCTTTCTCTATTTCTCTCTCTCTCTCTCTCTTTAGAGTGTCCAGCTAGAAAGGTTTTTACTGCCAGCTTGCTGTCATAAAACACTGCGCGACAAATAGCATTAGAAGTCTGAACTTTTGCACCTGTGCAGCTCACACTACTCCCAACCCCCCTTTAACAAGCACTCCTGACCTTTCGTCACTTTCCCCGCAAAGCTCTATTTCTTTATGTGTTTTTATCTAAAGTAAATATGATAAATCATCATACCCTCAACTGCTGCTGCTGTCCATGACAAATGACGCTGAGCCACGTGGCAAAGCCCCTGAGAGGCTGTGCTGTGTGAAGTGTTGTAGAATTTTTGCTTCACCTGCCACACGTATACAATAATCGATGCGATTTGATGTATGCCAACTGTGTAAAACAGGTACACACACACACACTTACACACACACAGACACACTTATACTGATAGAAAACTACAAGTGCAGACCTTGGCCATGCATATATAATACTTATATATCACCATGTTTATGTCTCCTAAATGTGTAGCATAAATATTCATTTTTATGGCAAAGTGTATGTGTGTGCCTTTGTGTGTGTGTATGTGTTTGTATGTGTGTGTGTTATGCAGTCAAAATGGCGGCAGCTTGGTGTGCTCACTGCGGCGGAAACGGAAGTACTTAAGCAGTAAGCAGAAATCATAAACGAAAATCACGTAAAGCCTTTGTATGTTTTAGTGTATGTGTGTGTGTGTGTGTGTAAGTGTGCGGTGACAAAGCTGCTTGCCTCAAGTGGCAGGTGTTGCTGCAATGATTTTCAATTTTACGCGTGAAAGTCATGCGCTAATTTTGTTGTTTGCCATTTCGCCAGTTCGCCTATTCATTGTCATTTGCCGCTACACAGCTCTGCCCTCCCTCCACCCCCCGCGCCTAAGCCAATTGACATTAATGACACGCCAATTTGGACTAATTGAGTTGCCAGCTGGGCGTACAAATTTTTTAATTAATCGAATAATTGGATACCATTGCGCTTAGCACCGTGTCCCTGCATGCGTTGGAGGCGCTCAATCTTGACCTTCCACTGCAGCCATTGGCCAGAAGTCGTCAGGCCTGCCGCATTTGATAAGGTCGACTCGACTCTCTTAACGAGCATGTCACAGCTGTCTCTTTTATCCACCTCTCTTTCTCTCTCTCTCTGTCTCACTACACCTTCTGCTGTTCATGTAAATCCTTTGAAATGACTTTTGCCTGGTTTGGTTTTTTTGGTTTAGGCCTCTGCAAAAATGCGTTGAAAATATAAAAGTCACGTAACTGACTGTCGTTTCCGGTTACGCCAAACACGCGCTACGGGCACACACACCCACCCACACACACGCACACACACACACACATTCGCACACAACTTACTCAGTTGCGGCTTAAGCATTTGTTTGTATTTTGGGCCCTTTGATTACGCTTCGATTTTTGCCAGCACAGTAGGAAATCTGTGTGAAAGTTTTCGCCAAGTTTTCCGGATTTAGTTCTTTTCTTTTATATATACACAATATATATTTATATATGCTATTCATTGGTATTAGTGGGCAAATGACTTTATTTATATGCAACATTGAAAGTTGCCTGAGCAACCAACTTTACTGTACACATATGTGTCTATATATAGTATAGTCTTTATTTATATGGCAAATCTGCTTAAAGCTTTCAGCTTTTATCGACGGACATTATAAAAAAAACCTAGTTCGTATTTTTATGCAACGTTTCCCAAAAAATATGAAATTTTATGAGTGCTTGCATCATAAATTTTAAACTATAAGTTATGGCTGTCTAGACAACTTATTAACTGTTAATTATGGCCAAAGTGAAAGCCACTCAACCAAAAAATAGTTACAAGCTGAACAAAAACTAAAATTCTAAAAAAAAAGTGCAAAATTTGTTGCCAAAAAATTTAACGACTGTCTGTAAGGCAGGCAAATGGCTGGGGAAAATAATTTAAATTATAAACACACATGCGCTACACTTATATATATATATTTATATTACACACAGTAATACGTGCATAAACAAATACATATACAAACACAAGTTTTGCCATTCGCAGACCGGCAACAGTCAACTTCTGCTTTTATTTTGATGACGCGCTAAATTGCGCAAAAAATATAAAAAGGAATATCAAAAGGCACCAGAAGCAGCAGCAGGCCAAAATGATGTGCTTACCAGTGGAGACACACACACACACACACACACACACATGTGCACACACTCTGCTGTGGGTGCTCACATCATTTTCATATGAGGCACAAACTTTATGTATGCTCGTCACATAAGCGTAGCCTCAGCAGACGTCGTGAAGATTGGAAGAAGGAGGAGGAGGGGCGTGGCAAGGGTTCGCTGACATGCAACGCGCTTTCAATTTCAGCATGTGTCTCTCTCTCTCATTGTGCGTGCGATTGTGTGTTTGTCTAGGAAATCTTAAAGCGCAGACAGGAAATATGTGTTTTTTGTAGCAACATTTTTGTCTACCCTTTCTTTTCTAAGGCACTTTAACCATTCAATTAATCTTATAATAATGTTAAAAATATAGTTAAAGTATTCTTATTTATTTTTAATTATAATAATCAGATTTAAGCTGAGTAAACATTATTTTGTAAAGATGTTTTAGAAACTATTGTTGAACTTGCACTTTTTTTTTGATTGCAGATATAAAAGTGTAAAACTCAACTTGACTCTTTTGATTTAAACAAACATTGATTTGTTTATTTCGTTTTACAAGTGTATTTAAACTTCGGTAAGCCAAAGAACTCAAATTGTTAGCCGTGTTTTGCTCGCTTTGCACACGTCATCGCCACCATCATGATGAGACTTATGCAATGCTGATTATCATCTGTGGCTTCTGCTGTTTGCTTTACGTAAATCCTTTGCTTTTTATTTTTGCACTCACGCACACACACACACACGCACAGGCCAGTGTGTTGATGTGTGTGTCCTTGCACGACTTTGCTGCATACTTTTAGGCTCGACCCGTTTTCAGTTTTTTACATGTGTTTGCTTTTAATAGCCATCTGTTTGCCTTGCTGTCAGCGTTTTATGCGTGACAAACAAACACACAACACAACTAACACACTCGCTAACTTACACACACACACACACACACTCACACACACTTGAGACGCTAAAGTTTGCGTGACTATTGCTCAAATTATGACCAAAAAAAAAAAAACTATGTGAAAATATGCGCATTTGCCTTGAAAATGTGTAGCTAAAAACGCAAATGGGAAATGGGAAATGGGAAACAGAAAAAGCTGAATAGAAAAGCTGATTAAAGAGTTAAGTGAGTATCTCGCCACTAATATTCTACTGGCCAAACAGACGAGTTAATATTTGTTTACCAACCAAATGTTTGCTAGGCTTTCTTCATATGACACACAGACACCACAAGCACACACACACAAGCACACACACAGACACAAAGGCTCAAATGAGCAGTTACTTTATCAACTCCTCTGGTCTTTGTTGTTGTTGTTGTTGTGCCTTTGATATTCATATTTGTGTTTAGCCACAATGTCAAAGTTGTCACATTAATTTGCATAGCATTTTGAGTTTGCTTTTTAGATAATTGATTGGCATTTTTATTTGATTATTTCGGCACTGACAGACTCTTTATTTGACTTGTGCTTGCTTTTTCGAATCTGAAAATTGTTTTCAAATCAAAATTTGTATTTAATTTGTTATTTTGTGGGAATCACTTGACAAACAATTCTAAATTGCTTAAATTTGCCCGTGTAGTATTAAATCATTTAAATGCACATGCACATAATATAGATTATATTTTTTAATATATATTTTTTAAAATATATTTCATTTTCATTTTCATAGTAATACACTTATTGCTGAACATTTTATAAGTTCAATGTTAAACCAATTTCGGTATCCATTATAATTGGATTTGCATTTAATGAATCAGTGGAAATATCTATTTTTCCATATAGAAAATGAAAAAAGCCAAAATCAGCTTTCAATCAATGAACTAAGTGCAGACAACACATTGGCTATCGGACTGTCAAAAAAAATAAATATGAAATTAGGTCTCTAGCCAAATGAACAATAGCACCAATCAGACAGGACACGTGTAATACTCCGGCTAATGGCCAATTTATTGAATAATTGATGACGGCTCATAATGAAATTTGGAAGAATTATATACTAACCACATATAAATAATAATATGTGCGAGTGCGTTTGCAAAGGATAATCAAGTATACGCCCCATCAACTAAAAAGGAATACAAACAATTATATTAAGTAGCGATTTCAACCAGAGTCCGAGTCATTAATCAATGAAGTCAAGGGTTGAGACGGTGGCTCAATCATAACACACACATTTGTGCCTACTTCTGATTCGATTTGTTAATTTTTTTTTATTACCATATTGTGGCAGGTGTCAAACAACAACTGGCTGACAGCCAGCACAAATATCGTTTACAAGCAAACAAAGAACAAATTAAGTAAAGAGCAAATCCAAGCAATCAAATGAACATCTGAAGGATATATAGAGTCAGATTATATATACAATATTAATCAAAGATCCTAAGGAATTTGGTGATATTTAAAGCTCTGCACAACTGGCAAATAGTGAGTGAATGGCCTTAACAAAAAAGTGCAGCGAGTCCGGCCAAGCGGAAACGGAAATAAATCAGCAGAGCGGCATTAATAGAAATAGCAAAAGGGAAATAAATGAAGTTGCAGTTGCAGTTGCAGCAGCTGCTCCGCATACACACGATTATCGTAGATATTTTACTCTCCCCTTTGCATTATGCTCAAATATGGCTATTATTTTAAGTTGGCCAGGCGCTTGCTGATTTAATTTCAGGCTATTATGCGCCCACAATGCCAACGGTAAACACAGAGAGAAGCGAAGAAACACAAATAGCAAACTGAAAGAAATCGGAGCAGCATACCCCAAATCCAAGGTAAAACTCAACGTACCGTACTGCATTATATATATATATATAAATATATATTTTTTTGCTTGCAAATGTGTTGAGCTTAGAGATACCCTATATAATTGAAATAAGTTTAAGAATGTGCGAATTATTGTAATTTTTAATGATAAATATTATTTTAAATATTAATTTACTGATAAATATTAAATCCTTATTTGAATAAAAATGATTATACTAGAATTAAGCAAAAAAAAAGATGTTATATATATAAATTATATATTATTATATTTTATTATGTATAAATTGATATATTAAATGCTTAAGTTATAAACTGACTTTTACTGGAGAATCTGTTCAGTTTTAATTTTAATTTTTTAATTGTAAGAATTTTTCCTAGAGCATTCTTAAGAACATTTAACATTGAATTAAAACTGCACATCGGATATATCCCATTTCAATTTAGATTCACTGTAAATGCGGTTGACCACTGAAGTTGGTTAGCAAACTTGGGCTGAATGCTGGCAAAGAGTTTGTTGCTGTTGGCTGTGTTTTTTGGTGTTTTTCTGTTGCATTTGTTGGACGTTTGCTGGTCGCCGATTTGGGTCGAGACTATCTGAATGAGCTCACATTTTGCAGATGCTTTTACTGCTTCTATGGGTTAAATGCTCCTGTGCTGGCATTTTGCACTCTTATTATTTTCAATTTGTTTTTATCCGTTGTTCTTTTCTTTTTTTTTTGGGTAGTTATGGTTATTGTTGCTCTCATTGCCAGAGTCAACAATATGGATTGGGCGGGTCAAGCTCGTCAATTTGCCAAATCTGATAGTTGACTGGCAAGCAACAGAAGCATTCGAATTACCATCGAAGCAGCTGCAGTAAACTCGGATAACCATTTTTGTCAATTTAAGGCAATGACAAGCTATTAGTCCTAATCCATGTGTAATTGAAGCACATCAATTTGAGATCGAAAAATGTGTAAAGACCTAAACAATTTACAAGGTAAAAGCAACGGGAGCAAAAGCAAAAATCTGAAGTACCGAAAATATTATGAGAATCTCTGGTTTTGTTGGTTTATTAGCAGCACTGAGAATATAAACGTTTTCTATATTTATTTTCTATGTATTTTTAATATAATTTGCTGTGTGGCTTTAATGAAATTCATGTTTTTGGTATGCCTTCATCAAATTTAAATACATTGCATAATCAATCTGCTTTAAGCACTCTGAAACTTTAAATTCCATACAGAAAAGAAAAAGTCTCATTTTATGAATCACAACTTTTATTTGAACCTCGCCCCGCGCCGCTTCTTCACCGCTTCTTCGCCACTTACACGCCAAGTACAAGAGTCATTGAAAACTTTTATTTAACGTAATCCTGAGCTGCCTACACACAAAATAAAATCACTCACTTGAATATAAAGGACATGCAAACTGTCTAGACTGAAAGCAAATGCTGCAAATAAAAAGTGGCGTCGGAGAAGCCAACGAATCGGCTCATTCTCATTATAAGCCAAACTACAATGAAAGCGCAGATTGCGACCCTCAATGCAAGCCGCATTGATTACCCCTTACGCAAATCCCCTCCCCCTTCACCCTACCCCAGACACAGTTCTTATGTGTGTGTGTGTGTGTGTTGTGCTTAGGCATTTGAAACCTGATTAGCCAAGCACTTCAAGTGCCGCCTGGTTGAGGTTCGATGGAGATTGTAGGAGGCTTGCCAGCCAGCCAGCCAGCCAGCCAGCCAGTTAGCGAGCGAGCGAGTAAGCCAATTGCCACACCCACCCTGCTGCCAACGCCCACGTACAGAGTACGGCACATAAAAGCGGCAACAGCACACGGCATTTGTGTGAAATTTATTGTTTCAAGTTAATACCACTTGATGGATTATTTGCTTATATCTGCCACTTTGATTTCTGTTGCTCGCTTCTTTTCATTTCTTTCTGCTCATACCCTGTACTTTCCAAAATTACTAACAGGGTATGGTGACGGGATCTAACTAATAGCAGCTGTAAACATTTTCAAGCTTACAGGCAAAAAACGCTATAAAATTGCTTTGTATGTTTTTTTTATTTTTTTGCATATTTTCATTTATTTTCTTCTAACGTTTAAATATTTTTTAACATTTCAAAAATTTCAAAAGTCTATCAAACTTTTAAAACAAAATAAGTTTTCTGATTATTATTATTTATTTTATCATTTATTTTTTTAATCTCTTTAAGTCTAAAATTTTTCAATTTAATTTTCGGTTCAAAATCTTTAAAAAAACAAAAGATAAAAAATTAAAATTGCAGCAATTTATCTAAAATCCAATCGATGAAGGATCAGGGTATTTGCTAATCTAATACTCCCAATTGGGTAACACTTCCTTGTCTCTCCTCCGCCCTTTAGTATTAATGGACTGTTGTAATGTGATAGTCCAATCGAGCAATTGACTTGGTCTGGTTTTGTGGGCAAGTCCGCTAAGAAGTATTAACAGCTAAGCATTTCTGCAGCCAAGTGGCCAAGTAGCATTTCGAAAAGGGTTTATTTGGCTATCGATTATGATGCTACCATATTCAAATTAATTGTTAAACTTTTCGTTTCGGTCAGCACGCGTGTCGCGATTGTCCTTGTATTGAAATTGGGACATAAATTCTCCTTTCTACACATTTCACTTGAGCTGTCAACAATAGCTGGGAGAGAGCAAAGTGAAAGTTTTGGTGTGCCACGACAATATTTACATGCTGCATTAAACTTGCTCTCAAGTTGTGGGCACCCGTCTCGGTCCACTTGTGTGCAAAGTTTAAGCCTCAACTTAAATTCTCCCTGCTCCCCTGCTCTCTATTCCAGCCTGGCCATCCTGGAGCTTTGTGTTGAAGTTACGGATACGCCAGGTTGTGCGCTGGCCAGCAATGTGATTTATGTGCAAGTTTCGGCGTTCTTAAGCTGGCGCTATTTTAATAATTTAAGCAACGAAATCAGAGACGACGCTGCGTATCCTGTGCATGCCTGCATGTCCTAGCGCTCTGATGCTGGCGTCCTGCCAAACCGCGTTGCGCTGACTGAGACGAAAAAATGCAGAAATATCCTCAACAATGTTGACAATGGCGACGAACACAAAGAGCATTTGGCAAGCGCCTGCAGCAACGCAAACACCACAGCACGTTTGTGTGTTGTGTGTGTGTGTGTTGTGTGTGTGTGTGTTGTGTGTGTGTTTGTGTCTGAATGTGTGCTCAGCAAAAGTGAAACAGCAACAATACACACACATATATGTAACAACTATGGAGAGGCAACCTCCAACTCGTTGCAGAGCCCAACTTTCATGTAGAAGAAATATAAATAAAAAGTAGGTTATGCACAGACAGCATTTAAATATGATTTTCATGGCTTACTTTTTTGGGATACAGACACTGGTGACATGGCGACAAACAGTCAAACAGACAAACAGACACAAAGTCACGATTCACGCACTTCATGCAAAAATAAGAAGAAAAGCTATTGGAATTTGCACGTTTGACTTGATTCACTGACTGACTGACACAGAAAACCACCAACACACACCCAATCCAAACCCAACCCAATCCAAACCCAACCCATTCCAACCACTTGCTGGTATCGCAGTTGATCAAAAGCAAAGGATTTAGATGACGAGACCTCATCTGATGAGCATAACGAATGGGATTTTCCTTTTTTTTTAGCATGGATTCCCATTACGACCGCTTTTAAACGAATCTTTAAAATCTTGTTTAAAATATTTGGTCTGCTCGCGCAAATTGATGGCATTTATTTTTGAGTGTTATATGAATTTTTAAGGGGTCCTTCAAATAAGAGAGGCTTTTATGTACCACAGAGCACGCAAAACAAAAAAATTACTTAAAGTAATACAATATTTATTCAAGCCTATTTAACATATTTGTAGATATATATTCAGAATATATAAAGAATTTAATAGCAATAATCAAACTCCAATTAAATAAGTTTTTTACTTGAAATAAAGCTGGGAATCTTTTAGGATTCATTTCAAAATAACTTAACTGATCCGAAATTAATTGAAATTTGGAATCTAATTACTGAATCACTAAAACATTCTAAAGATGAGTATTTTTTTTATAACATTTTCGTTTTTTTAATTTGCTGCTTATTTTATGACAATATTTCTTGCAACGAGCGCAAAAAGGCTTATTTTGAAGTATACTTCGAGGAATAGAGATCTCGGCATTGTTTCAATAAATTCTAAAGATAATAAATATAACATATGCAGAAGTAAAACATTTTTGAAAATGTGTGTCAAGTTTAGTTCCACTATTATATATAAAACTAATGTTGACTTTACTGTTGACTGATTTATTACAAAGTGAAGCTCTTTGCGGTTCTTAATTGGTATTTAAAGCGCTGTCAAAAAAATCGCAGTTAGAAACACTCTCAAAAATCATCTCACATAAAATGAATCAAATAAAATGCAACATTTAACACAGTCGCTTGACTTCCTGGCGTTGTTCAACACTCAATTCGAAGCTAATCTCTTCTAGCATGTTTCACTTTAGCAGCAGACTTGGGATAAAGCTGTCGATATTGTGTAGCCAGGCTAATTCTGAATACTTAAGTAGCTGTAAATATACATGGTGTATATATATATTTATATTGTATGCACTTACACAGGACACAGGACGCGTTGTATCCTTTCCAGTTGCTCAGTTTACTCCGCTTACTTTTTGGTCTTTCGCTTTATTTTTATATTTATTTATTTTTTTTGTTTTATTTGGTTTTTTGTTTTGTTTTTGGGCACTTTTTACGGCCTTTTGTAATAAAACCAGCCCGAGGGACGCTTGTCGTTGTTTTTGTTGTTGTTGTTGTTGTTGTTATGCTTGGTGCTGATGCTGCCAGTGTTGCTGCTGCTGCTGCTGTTGCTGTTGCTCTTGTTGCTGTTGTTGATGTTTCTGTTGCTTTTGGGGGCGTGTAAGCATTGAGCAAGTTTTATGCAACAAACGAGACGCACGCTTCATCAATTGGGCAGGCGAGGCGAGGCAATCGGGTTGGGTGTTTTTTTGCGGAGGTGGCGTTTGGGGCAAACAATTGAGCAAAAAATATGGCAAACAGTATTTGGCGGCTGCCGCACATAGAGAGAGGGAGAGAGAGAGGAAGAGTGTTTGCGTCGGAGTGGGGGTGGTGGGGGAGGAGTTGCCTTTGGCCTTATTTAAAGTAGCGAAGCGCGAGCGATGCGAACTTTATTTATGACTCAATAATGTGTATTTTGATTTATGCATTGTGGGCGAGCCTTACACACACACACACACACACACACACACACACGTAGAGCCAGTTATTGTTGTTGCCCAATTTGCATAACAACAACACACAGCGCGAGAAAGTGTAAGCTGTGAGCCAAAGGAATGTTTTGCTTTAGCACGTGCAACTTGCTTCTCACACACACACACACACACACACAAACAAGCACACACACGGACAAGCACACTTGCAACAATTAATCACTGATGTTATTAATGATTTTGCAACACTGATTTAGCACACTCGATTAACTGATTTTTGCGCACACACACACACACACGCACACACACGCACAACGCTTGAGCGGCAAACGATGAACGCTTAAAACGGTAAAAACAGACGCGACGACAGTTTTTGACGCTGGTCTCTGTGTGTGCTTTGGTGCTTTGGTGCTTTGGTGAGCGGTTAAACACGGCACGACGGACGCAGCAGCGCGTACACGACAACTACACAAATCCACGACCTTTTCAGTACTAAAGCGTCTTTCATTCATTGCCATTCGGGCATTTCGAACGGAACGGAACGGAACGATGCGGCTTTGGCTTTGGCTTTGGCATCGCCCCAAACGACGAACATTTCGACTTCGGTTCGCGCCCAAGTTCGAAAGACCGACGAGACGACCACACAATATTTCGCATCGTGCACAGTGAGTGTGTGGGAGTGAGAGCGGGCGAAGCTGTGAGAGAGAGAGAGAAAATTAGGGGGCAATTGTAAGTGTGCCACGCTCCACTCTGCTGCAAATTGACGAAGCTTTCAATACTGGCGTGGACAAGCGTTGTTAGCAGTATCCTGTGATTTCGTTCCTTGGAGTTGTTGGTGGGTGTACGGTGAACGCTATTTGTGGAACGCAAGCTCCACTGACAAATTTGAGTGACAATTATAAGTGGCGGTTGGAAAGTGATCAATCAAATTTCATAAGTGAACATTTATCCGAAACAAATTACGAAAGACAGCAACTCTTAAATAGTATTTTGAATTTGTGTGAATTTCTCTTATTTTATTTTCTTTTTAAGTACTCCAAAAAGACAGGCAGAAAGTAGATAAACCAAGTCGAATTTACGAATTCAAGAAGATTGTATTCCAAATATTTTCATCTATTATTAAATTAAATGAAATATTTGTATTAAACTTATAAGTTTATGTTTATAATGAGTCTTATATGTGTAGTAATAGTGAAATTCGTAGCAGTGGCCTACCTCAATTTAAACTGAATTCGCCTTTTGCACACTTCAAACTGAATTCACCACGCACACTTGTGGAACCCATTTTACATCAAATAATCTCGCTCGCGCTCTCTCTCTCTCTTTTTGTGAGGACATTCTCTCGCAGCTGCTGCTTACATTGAGAGCAGATAAATCACAAGGCAACTGCAAGAGGAAAACCATGTTGTGTGCTGCACCAAAAAATAACATCGAAGCCAATCTTAACATTGTGTTAACACTGAAACACGACCTTACCCAAGAAAGGTGAAGAAAAGAGAGGGGCAATCGAGATGACTATGAAATTAAATTGATTAACTAAGAAAAGTAAAATAAATGAATAATATTTATTATAATTTTATTGCTATCAATATTAATTATAACATCATTTTAGGGTTCGCCAATTTCTCTCTAATTCAAATTCTAAATCTATCTAACAATCTCCCTTTCTCTCTCTCTCTCTCTCTCTTTTTATCTTTCTCTCGTTTCGATAATCCTTCTTCCCATATTTATTTAGTGCCTCACAGCATTCGCTATGTTGTCGTAGTTACTAAGCCACCCATTCATTAATAGGATTTTCTTTATGCTTCTCGAAACGCTGTGCGAAAAAAAGGGCACAAGGGAAAAACTACCGTACTATGTACTTACGACCGTCCGCCCATTGCGAAAGTGGGCTTGCAAGAGGCGCACAGCCGACTGATGCCGAATGGCCGAAGCTGTAGCTGAAGCTGAAGCCGAAGCTGCGCTCTCTTTTCTTGCTCTCGTTTCATTTTCGAACTCGCACATGCGCCGCAACTGCAATGTGGATGCTAACCGTGTGGATTGTGTTGTTTCTTTCAAATATCAACTTTTGAGCACTGCGTAACGGTTTAGCTCTTATACCACTCAAAGCAAAGCTCAACGGTTGCGCTTCTTTGAGTGGCTTTTTTGTAACCGCTGCACTTTTTGGTGGTATTTGAGAAATAAAAAGCGCATTTGAATAACGCAAGTTGCAGCTGACCGTTTATTTTAAAGTTCATTTTCAACACAAAACTATTTGCTTTCAACTTGGCAAACTTTGCATACAAAAATAGCGGTGTTTGAACATTAACTCAAACTAACCCAAATTCCAAATAGAACACACACACACATTTACACACACTGTGTGTGTGTGTATGGTGCAGTCATGTGGCTAGTGCTGAGTGTATGGCTTCAGCTGCTGCAAAATCTCAACGCTCAACCGCTAAGCATGGCATTTCATCAGCCCAGGCACAAAGGCAAAGCGCGAAGGGGCAAGGCTCATCAGCAGCAGCAGCAGCAGCATCAGCAGCACCAACAAATCCCAGTCTCACACACCCTACCTCCCCTTCTTCTTTCCCTTTCCCACCACTTACCGATCTCTTTCATCACCATTTGCCCGCAACTCAACTGAAACACCAGCAATGCGAAAGTTGTTTTACCTATTCCAAGCGGGTATATTCCATTTCCAATTTCATCAATATAATCTTCAAGGTAAGGTACTTTGATCTGATTTATATAATTCTTATATTAATCATACATAATATATCTTATATAATATATTCGAGTTAGGATCAAGTTTAAGGATTCAATTAAAAATAGCTACTTGAACAGCAGAGAGTTTATTTGAAATCCATGTCGGCCAAACATATAACAATATAGATTTTGAAAGAAGTATCTAAAAACTGATTTCATCATTTAAATATAAAAGACGAAACGAGAATTCGATCAGTAATTAATAATGCTAGTTTTTTTTGTAATTTTCCACATAAAATGGATAAAAATGTATTCGACTACTGCTAATATTAAACAGTTCTTATAAGTGCAGAAGTTACAGGGTATCTAGAAGTCGTGCAAACTGTTATTAATGCTGCTTATGGTGTGAGCCAGGGAAGTGCACTAAGTGCAGTGACCAAAATGCTGGCGAAAAGTCCTGACTCCTAAAGTCCTGAGTCCTGACTCCCGAATCCAGATCAAGTACCGCCGGAAGTGGCGCGGCTGTTGCACATGACTTTATAGCTTTTACGTTAGCTGCTGCTTTGTTGTTGTTGCTGTTGCAGTTGTTGTTGTTGCAGTTGTTGTTGTTGCTGTTGCCAGCGACAGTTTGGCTGTGGAGCAAAAGTTACATTAAATTTAAATCATGAGGCGGCGGTTTTTGTGGCCATCGACTGACGCATGACTGAGAGTGATAAACTGAACCTCTGACAAACTGACAAACTGACAAGCTGACGGTCTGACAAACTGTCAGACCGACTGACGGGCTGAGAAAGTTAAAGGCTAAGCGCTGTTAAACATGTTGCCATTAAAAGTTTCCCTCAATTCACTGGCTTTTTGCCATACAAATTGCATTTGAGCGCACAAAGCAAGCAGTTTACCCTGTAATCCACTTAAAGTGCTAAAGAGCATATCAAAATGTAAGCTTATATAAATCAAAAGTGTGTAAATTAATTTAAATTAAATTAAAGATGCAGCATCCTAGCGATTATTAAATTCAAATATATAGAAGCACACGAAAACTGGGTTTGATGGAGGAGGTAATTTCCCAGAAGGGGGTACATTTGATATATTAGGTGGCAGGTCAGGTACCCCAATCATAATAACAATAACAATAATAATAATAATAAAAATAATAATAAATTAATTTAAAAGAATGCCTTGCCCAAAACGTAAGAGATATGTAAGAGATATGTAAAAGATATCTTCAATGTTATAAAGAATACACACAGAATTCTCCCAGAATTTACTTTAATTTACGTTAATTTTAAGTTATTATAAGCATATTTAATATAAATTTAAGCTACAATAAAGAAATTATATTAATGATCTCTAAAAATTAGTAACATACTAGAATAAAAGTAAAGTAAAGAATACACCCAGAATTCTCCCAGAATATATCTAAATTTAAATTAATTTTATTTTTATAAATTTTGTTATTTAATATAAATTTGATCTACAATAAAGAAATGATATTAATGAGCTACAAAATTTGCTCACATACAAGATTATTACAGCATATTAATAAATAAACCTGACTACAGGGTATCGGCTAGTCGAGCATGCTCAACTTGCGCATCCTTGTGTGCCACTTGCATAAGCCCAGTTAAGCACCAAACTGACAATTACATAATCATACGCACTTTTACTGCATTATCATTGGAGGCACGTGCACATGCATGAATTGGTGTGTGTGTGTGTGTATGTGTGTGTATGGCTGGCAACTAATTAATCAGCTTGGCCAATCAATGCTTAATGATGCAACATAGCAGCACGGCATTTAAATGCTCCATAATTAAATCAAACACTCAATTAAGCCAAGCTCATTTGGATCAACGGTTCGAAATGCGTCTGGTTTATTTATGAAGTGCTAATGCGTTGATTCTCAAAGTGCAAACCTTTGAGGAATTCCAAATACGAATAGTTTTTACTTTGATTTGAAGTGTAATCTCTGTTTTGTCTTACTTCGACAAGAACCCTCTTTTCATTGGCCGCAGTCATTAATTAATCAAACTACAAACGGCAACCGCAGCACATCTCAAACTGGCCAAGACATCAGGCTGACCACGCACCCCCCCCCCCCCCCACCAACATACAAGCCCTTACCACCAACTCCAATAAGTTTTGGGTCATGACCAAAACTTCAGACTCCGGACGTGTGCTCCTTTAAAAAGTTATTATTTAATTATTAAGATCTATTGAAAATAATTTATGTGTAATAAATAATCAACTTACGGACGCCTGTGTGTGTGTGTGTGTTGTGTGTGTGTGTTTGAGTGTGAAGGGTTGTTCTTTAGTCAGAACAGAGGAAGCATTTTCTTTTCTTTCTTTGTCCAATATTTTCTAGTACAGCACAACTAATTGCTAAGATTAAAAAAAAAATAGTGTCTAAGTTGATGCCCTTTTTTGGACAATTCAATTATAAATTTATTTGGTCTATAAAATACTATAAATTAAGGTTCGGGTTTTTTGAAAGGAAACTTCATTAATTTTTTATTTACAGAAAGTAACTTTGCACGTTTGGAAAATTAATATTTAACATTGTAGGATACATTTAAAAGCTACATTTAAATGCTACCAGTAATAAATTAACTTAATTAGACGACTCTAATTCAAAAACTCGGAAAGATATTAAAAAAGCAATGAAAAATTGTATTATCATTATTGCTGCTGATCATGTTTATATATATATTACAATCAGTTAAGGTATGTTTATTTGAAAGTGTATATAATGTGTATATAGTTCTTTTTGTTGTATATATTGAATGAATTGCTGTTTCTTATATGCACAAAATTCTTGTATGCTCCCTTCAAAATATATGATTTGTATATATTTCTTTATAATCTCTCCTTAGCAGAGGATACATAATTTTCTTGTGAAAGAGTTCTCTGATGACGCCGTAAGTATTCTTCACCAGAAGCAATATTCGACTTATTATATAATATTATATATTATATTATATATTATATAATATTTCTCTGTGATTATAATTTGGCAGTCCCAGTCTTAAAGAGGAACATCGCCATACGCTGAGATTATGAACTATAAAACAATGATAGCTTTTAGTGGTATTTATTTATAATTGGCCCGGCTGCAAATGCCGCCAGGCAACTAAAAATTCAATTTAGACTCATTAGAGTGCCCCTCTCCACGGAAATCTTTAGTAAAAGGCGAAAGATTTATTCGACAACTGAAGAGAAGCCAGAGTGAATTAACACCAACAAACAAATAGACTTTATATAAACACATGCTTAAACCCATTGGGAATTATAAGAAAAAATGTGTAAGGATCAACCCCTAAGGTGTGCTACAGTCCCAAATTTGAGCAGTGCCAAAAACCACCCTTAAACGAAAAGACTGCAAATGTGCAAAGGGTAATTTTTCGACACGCATCGCTAACAATTCGCAACTGGTTTAAGTAGACATCTTATAGAGTAGTTGAGGTATTTCTAATTCTTATGCTTATGGCTAAGATCAAATTGCAGTATCTGTTCTTATCAGCTTAATATCTGATTGTTTATTCATTAGAAAACAACAAATGTTAAGCTGATTTTTTGAATAAATGGGGAGAAAACCTATCAACCAAACTTGGTAATTGTAGCCTTACAACTGTGAAAGAAAATACTTCAGAATATTTTCAATTCTCTATCATTAAAGATGATCTACGATTAACCAATGTCTGATAATTCACAATATAATGCCTGCTGAAGGTGGATGGCAATCGATGATTGAGATGCAAGTAAAGCTATGCAAGACAAATGAAGCAAGCGTTTCCTAAAATTATAATATTAATGCAAAAATGTCAGTCTATGCAGAAAAAGTGGTTTTAAGTTATTAAGGTGCTGGGAAGAGACACCAGGACTCCGACAGGCCAAATGTCTTTTGGGCGGCTATAATCGTAAACGATTTAAGCAAGTAATATCCATGGGTAGGAATAGGCTGAGGATACTTGTCGGTCTACTGACAGGACATTATAAACTAAAAAGCCACATGTCCAAAATGGGTATCTATAGTAACAATCTGTGTAGGTTTTGTGAAGTCGGGGAGAAGTCCCCACAGAATGTATCGCCCTATTCAGGAAAAGATGCAGCATCCTTGGGATGCATGTTCATAATGTCAATGACTTAGAAGTCCTCGACTTGACAAAGATTCTGGCAGTTGTTCAGGAACTGGGATTGATGGAGGAGCTATAAGCGCAGAAGGGGCAAAATAGATCTAATAGGTCACAGTGCAGAAGACCCGAATGTTAATAATAAATCATTAAGTGGTTGATTTGAAATATAAAATAATTTCATAAATAAAACAAAATGTAATAAAACTTTGAGTTTTGTTATTCATAAAATTTTAATTAATTCTTTTTTTAAGTACAGTTTATTTTTTAACATATTAATTTAATATCCACCCGTAAATATTATTTTGTATAAAACATATTTTTATAAATTTCTTGAATTGTTGTTAAAATTAAACATTTCCCTCCAAGTGAACTTTTTCGATCGACAGAGAGACCCGCTGCAAGGAGCCAAGTTAGCTGTGGCATGAAGGAGCAGAAGAAGTGGCAAGACAACTCTGTTCCCTGGGGCAAGCAATAGTGCCAGATTTGTTTAAAAATAGCAGAGGCAGAGGCAGAAGCAGACTGCTTGTTGGCTCATCGAGACTGCCAAGCAGCGATCCATCGATGCACGAGTTGTGGCAAGAGTTTCCAGTGCCACAAAACAAAACGAAAAAAATTGTTGGGGCACGTATGTGTATTCTGCTGTTGCCGTTGCTGTTGCTATTGCTGCTGCTATTGCTGTTGCTGCCACTGTTGTTGTTAGCAGTTAGTTGGGGCAGATTCACTCGCTGGTAGCCGGGCTGGCTGTCTGGTTGCCTGGCTGACTGGCTGACTGGCTTGCTGAAATATTAAAAGTCCAGGCAGCAACAACAGTTGGTTAAGAAGAGAAGAGTAAAAAAAAAGTTGCCAAGAGCTGGCTGCCCCTTGTCGCACGTCGTCACTTAAGCAAAACGTAAAGTTTCAGCCACCAGCTCGCATTTTGCAACTTGCAACTAGCAACTTGCAACTTGCGGCTCGCAGCGCGCAATTCGCAGCTCACTGTTGGCTGTCTGTCAAAACTCGCTTCGCCTGCAGTCTTTGTTTAAAGCAACAAAAACAGGCAACTGCACCAAGAGCTGCATCCAGCTCACGATGATGGCGCAAGGACACGCGTTAAGCTTAACAAAAGTTTTGTCACACCATGCAGAAGCACACACACACACACACACACACACACTCACACACACATACACACTCAACTACAACGCACATTTAACATAAACAAACTATGCCCTTAGTTACTATACAACATTTTTTTCCACGACTTTTCATTTGTTTTTCTTGCAACAAATTTTTGGTACTTCTCCCTTGCCACAAAACGTGTGCAGAAAATTAACAAAAAAATATATGCGGCCATGCCACATGTTTTCACTAACTAAAACTGCTGCAAATACTTTTCGGGGTCAACTATTTAAGCTTCTTTTTTATATTCGGCTAATTATGCAATTTAATATAAAGTTTTTATTCGTTAACAAAATTTAGTTTGAAATAAATCTTAGCTTTATTATGTGCAATAATTATAAATTCAATCTTAATGAATTTTGCAGTAGAATAAAATAAATATAGCTATAAATATTCTGTGCAATAATTCAAATAGTCTAAATTTCAAGGCTACGCCCACAAGAGACGAAAAACTAGGACAATGGCAATAACAGCAACAAACCCAACAAAATTTTCTCTAAAATGCCCAGCAGCAATACACTTCTCAAAATTGTAAATATGCAAAAGGCTAAAGGAACGATAACAATACAGCACCAAAACACGCAGAGAGAGAGGGGGGAAGAGAGGGGGATGAGAGGGGGAGAGAAGGTCAGGTATGTGAGATACATGCACGATCTCAATATGTGTATTCATTAAATTTGTATAAACAAATACGGATGGCATAAATTTTGTGCAACGAGCCGGCATCTCGCGTTGTTGCCATTATCCCGAAAAATATATGGATACGACAAGCAACAGCAAGAAAGAGACAGACACAGATAGCGAGAGAGATAGAGAGAGAGAGGGGCGAGAGAGGTAGTGTGAGCTATCTTTGCAATATTATTCTTCTCTTCTTCTTACCTTGTATCCCATATGTATGTGTTTGTAGGTGTATACCTAGCCCAAAATAAGCAAATGGTTGTCTAAAAAAAAAACAAGTAACAGTTTTGCTAAGCAAACAATGAAAACAAACATGAGGAAACGAAAAGAGGGAAAGAGGAAAAGAGGAAAGAAAAAGCAGCAACAACAAAAACAAATCCACACTTTGCCTTCTGTTTGTTGATTTTTCTGCTCGTTTTTCGTTTGCTCGAATAACAACAGCAACGAATTTACAATTTCAATGTGGGCATGTGAATAAGAGATGCACAGTTACATAGTACCGCAAGTAACTTACCCCTAAGCAGCAGCGCAAGTATAAGTATAAGAAGAAGAAGAAGGAGTAGGAGCAGCAGCGGACACGCTGGCTACACCTACAAATGTTTTAGCACCCAAAAACTTTTAGCTGGCCGATGTGGTAGTTGCGGAGTTTTATGGCTGCCACGCTGACGACAAAAGGAGCTGCACAACTCCTGGCTAGAAGTTATCGATGTTGCACTTTAGAGTGTCAGCTTATAACCACCGCGAAGAAACGACTCCTGTAAAACTTTCCGGCTTGCACTTTTTTCCTTTTTCCATAGAAAAAGATTACTCAACGGCGTTAAAAGCTAATGGCTGATCTGGCTGGAGGAGCGGCAGAGGAGTTGTCCTGCTGCTTGGCTCCATGTCCTAATGCATTTTAATGTGTGTTATTTTTATTTCAACTATAATTAAAAATAAATACAGAAACATAATGTAACTTAAATTAAGCTTAAAATATTTGGCAATATATCAGCCATCCGATTGTTTATATATAATTTATATAATTTGAGTTTTTATCCATAATAAAAACCATCTATTGGCATGTTCACATGACCTGCAATTACTGTTGCCGTGTTTTCTGTAACTGTTATCGAAACGTCATCGGGCTTAATTATCTTTGATGGCCAAGAGCTGCGAAGCAACAAAGGCAAACAATAATTAAAAGGAAGATTATCTCTAATTGTAATTAATTGAATGCAATGCCACTTTTGATATTGAGGCAACTAAATGCAGCTCAGGCGTCGGGTAAACATCAAAGGTGCAATTAACTATTAACGGCTTGTCCAAAGAGCTAGCAATAATATATATATAAACAGACTGTGGCTGTGTGTGTGTGTCTGTGTGCTGATTATAGCCTGATTAAGACTGAGGTTGCATGCTGAATGGCAAATTTGCCGCACGGCTGGCATCGAGCACCATTCACATTTATAGGGCCCCAATTCCATTTGCATAATCAATGCATATTTGGTGGCCGCCATAAATTAACAAATAGAATTTAATTGCATACTTTTGGGCGTCACGGCAATCCCACAAACAAATTAATAATTCATTAATGCGCATTAATTGTCGCTGCATGCTGCATGTTGCATGCTGCAACAAAATCAAAAACTCACACAAACCCACAACGAATAGCATCGAATAAATGTCATATGCTTATTGGCTCTACAGCATCTCCCCAACCCCCTTACCCCTCTCAAACCATTCGCCAACAAATCCCATAATCCAGGCGAACGCTTCGAAATTAATTGGGAAAACTGAAAAAAAAAAAACAAAAAAAAAGAATTACTGAAAGATTTTAAGTAGTAAATTTATGCGAAACGCCTTAAAATTTATTGCAGTTAATTTTTATTTTTCATTTTTTTCATTGTTATTCTTAAATACATCAACCATGTAATGTATGTGCATTCATATGCGTTGTAAAAAAAAAAAAAAAATATTTTGTATTGAAAACAAATTGTTTTAAAGTTAAGGAATTTATTAATGCGTATGCATGGGAAGACGGGAGAAAGCTACTTATTAAAGTTTTTATTCCTGCGTATAATTTATTGCCTCGGTGCGCAGGTGAAATTTTCACACGGAGATGTCTGTGTATAAACAACCTTTAAACCGGTTGCCCACTTAACGGTGCACAAAACAAACATGCACCACGCATGAGGGCACATACTATCGCATACTATACACTCGCACACACACACACACACACGCACACACAGACAGACAGACAGGAACACACATTGAGAGGAAGCGTCGTAGCTACGTTCCATGAATTCAATCAATTTTAATGAAATTTAAATTGCATTCTCTTGTGAAAACACACAATGCGTGGCGTCACACATAAACACAAGCACGCACACATCAATTCAGGATAGTCGGCAAACACACACACACGCAGTGGCAGTGGCAGTGGCAGTGGCAGTGGCAGAGAGAGAGAGAGACCGAGAGACGAGTGTGCACATTATGCTGCAAGTGGATGCATTGCAGTGCGTTAATTGGTCACCACGCCCCGATTGTCAGAAAGCGCAAAACGAGTGCAAGGCGCCTTGCTGGGATGTTAATCCCCGCACGAGGCATGGACCGGTCATCCCATCCCAACTGGCCCGGCTGACGCAGTGTGCACCGCAAGCGGCTGTCTTCCGTTGACGACGTTTATATTGTTTCAACTGCCATCCACATTTATAGTTGGCACTCTATGTCCTTTCCCAAAGACCATGATATGCCACAACTGGGTGCATCGCTTGTGATTCGCTTCTCTGTTGTTTTTCCCAACAACAAGAAACTGTAGCATTTTGCCGCAGTCGAATGCGGGACGCAATTATTCGCTTTCATTTGTGCAACAAACCCAAAACCCAAAAATCATTTAGTTCTCGAGACTGTTTCAAAAGTGAACTTATCATTTTGACATTGAATACACAAATTAGTTGTACCAGCTAAATGTGAAATATATTTGAGAATAATTGTATTATATTTTAAGTAACTTAATCCCAGCTAAGTGTTTTCTAAATACAAATTATAATCAAATAATGTCAACTTACCAGCAATTAATTGAAAACAATTCCTTAGAAACAACTTAACAAAATTCACAGAAATCCTTCTACGAAATCTAACCAGAGCCTTTAATTTACTAAATATTAATATATTTCATCATAATTCGGTATTTGAAGTTGGAATGGATTTCCACTTTTTATTATATTTCGAGCAGATTATTTCCAGCTAAATGTTAACCGAAACTTTTAGTTAGCACATAATTGGCAATTGGCAGAGCAGCACAAAATTAATTTTCAATTTTGAAATAACTATTTATCTGTGTTAAACACGTTTTTGTAATCGTTGGAATTATAATGCTGATTTAAAGTCGCGCTAATCGCATCACGTACAAATGCCAATTCACACAGAGACCTACACTACATATATATATATAAATATATATATATATATATATATGTATAACCCCTATCAAATTCATACCAACATTTTGGGAAACCACACGCATTTTGGCTTTGTGTAAACATGAAAATTCGCAGCGATTTTTCGCAAAAATCGTTGAAAAATAAAATCAACAAATGAATACAAACGTTGACAATTTGTTGACGGTTTTTCGGGTACGCCGACGATAGCTAAAAATAATTTCTAATGTTATGTCAATGTATCTGTCCCGACCCCTCCCCTCCATCCACACGCAATGGGTTCGTAATACGTGCGAGTTAAAATAATTTTAATTACGTTTTGCGCATTAAAGTCAAATTGCAACATCGGGAAACGTAAAATGCGAAACGCCCATAATTATGCAATGAATGCACGAGGCGCACATCGACCGGATTTGGAATTATTTTCTAAGCCCCTGAATTTTAGCAAATTGCTACATTCACCATATATATATATCTGCATGTCAATGCCTGTGCGATGGTGTGCGTGTGTGTGTGTGCGTGTGTGTGTGTTTGCGAGATAACCAATGACATTTTAAAGGCGACAAAGCATAACGAAATTAATTGTGCGCATTAAAAGGGATTGCGTAAACATTAAAAGGGATTGTATTAACCAGCAAAAAAAAAATAGTAAAATAAAAAAACATTTAATTTTCACAGACAAACCAAATGTGATAATAAGCGTTTCAATATTACACTAGTTTTAAGCTGCTTTTTGCTCTAAGCTACTCGACTGTTTTTCATTATAATATTATAACTCTAATGATAAATTTTAGCGAATTAAATTTTCTGTCAGCTTTGTTTAATATTTTATTGCTATACAATGTGCGAAAATACATAAAAATGCTGAAAATATATATTTAAATATATACTTATTTTTACATATTTATATTTCGATAAGAATTAACAATTTACTCTTTATATTTATATCGAATACTTTGCAAACGATATAAGATAAGTAACATCAATAACTTATTAATTTAAATAAAAATATGTGATCATTTTAATAATTTGTATATCATATCAACATATAAATATATTAGTAAATATATTTACAATTAATATAGATTAAATTAACTTGCCACATAGTAAAAATAGTTGGCGACAGTCGAAACCACAAATCTGATGATTATTATTATAACAGGTGCGAATTCCCAATAAGCAGCTAATAACACTTTAGTGTTAAGCGAGTAGCTATTATTTTTATACTCCTATATATATGTATATAATGAATACGTATTTGTATATGTATAATTTAAATATGTGCATAACTTGCTGGCATGAAAGGCAGCCAACCGCAACTTTTTGAGCACCTGCAGCATCCTTGAAAAGAGCCAGCGTTGCACACAAAGCATTCTGGCAAGCCGGTGGAGTCCCCTGCATGGGCAACGACCGACCAACCGCGAACTGCATATTTCACATATGTATAACATATATGCCATACTAAACTTTACACTAAAGCTGAAAAACCCAAAAAAAAAAAAAAAAAAAAAAAAAACTGCTCACTTCCAGAAAAATGAAAATGCTAAACAAAGAAAATAAGAGCGAGTGCCACGAAAAATGGACGCAAGGCAAAAACTAAAAAGAAAAATGCCATAACTGTGTGAGAGATACGGGGAAGTGTGAGAAAAGGGGAGTGGTGGGTGGGTTTTGGGGTAGTCGCATTATTTTGTATTACATCGACTCTATGGCTGACCCCAGAGCTCAGCTTGTATTGCAATTTTTCAATTTCAAAAACAATTTTACTCTGCCAACATACGTGTGGTCAAAGATAAGCTCTGTAAATATATATATATAAAAATGAAAAACAAAAACAAAAAAAAAATATAAACGTTTAAAAAAAGAGAAAAATAATAACAAAAAATGCGCCATAAACCCAAAACGGCAGCAAACCAAAGCGAACCGCAGCTCAAGCAGCTACTACAGCAGATCAAAAATGGGCAAAGCCAGAAAGGCGGTAAAAAACAAAAAAAAAAAAAAAAATGAAGCAAAACACATCCACATATAAAAAAAAAATAGGATGAAGTAAAAAAATAAAAACGTTTTGTGGGTGGAAGCAGCTCGACGGCATTGTGCAGAGGCTGACAGCAGCAAGCAGCGGGACATGGCACAATATGAATTGTGTTGTCCAGCATTTAGTCCTGCACACACATATACACATACACATATAAATATAGAAGCGGCATGCTGTCCACCAAAATGGGGGTGTGGCAAAGAAAAAAGGCTCAATTGACCTGCTACATGGTGTGGTTGAAGGTGTAGATGACTTGGGCACTTGGCCTCTTTATGAAGATTCTTTTGACTTGGCTTATACGCTTCAGTTTAGAATTTTTGAAAAGCTTACTATGAGAAATATATTTATAGATCTTTTAATATATATTTATATATAGATTTAAGTTTTTGAAATTTTCAAATATACCAATTGTTTTGTACAAATATTATTTTGTTGAACTCGACTTATCAAGTTAACAAATATTTAAAAAATTCTAAGAAAAATGATTTTCATTTGTTTGAATATAAGCGCAAAATATGATTGACTCAAAGCACGCATGAAATCGAAACTTAAAGAGCGAAAAGGATATGCGAAATAAATTACTGTGCATTTTGGAGCGAAACCGAAGACAAGACATAAATGCAACTTGCTGCAGCGATAACAATTATTGGAGCAAATGCTGCAACTGCCACATCCTGACCGCACGCACATATGCAGCCGCAGCAGCGACAACATCAACTACTACAACATCTACAGTTACAACAACAACAACAACAACAACAACATTAGCTAGTGTTTTAATGCTTGTGGTATTGCCACACTGCGTCTATGTTATTAAGGCCAGATTCGTAGCTGCTGCCGTAACTTGAATTGACATCAAAGTTTTAGTAGGTAAAATAAATGAAAAGCGAATATTTTGGTTGGATTTCGCACAGTTTTCGATATGCAGCGAAATGTATTCAACTAAAAATTCAATTTGTTACAGTTCAAATTGCTGCATTTTGTGGTGTGGCAACAGTGCGTATGCTTAATGTGGCTTTCGCAAATGCCAAATCGCAGCCAAGTAAATTGACAAAAGCTGCACAGGCAGCACTCTGCGAGGCAGTCGGTGGCAACAGCAACAGCAACAGCAACAGCAATAACACAAACCGCAAATCCCCAAGCCGCTATAACATTTCTCAAACATTGCCATAGAGCTTGTGCGCGAGGCAAGACGTGGCGAGGCCAAGCCGCATAAGCCGCTAACAGCTACAAGCCAAGCCAAGCCGATCCAAGCCGAGCCAAGCCAAGAAAGGCAAACAAAAGATTTCGCAACAGGAGCAATGCACAATGAGAAAGAAAAAAATATATACACACAGAGAGAGAGAGAAGGAGAGAGAGAGATAGAGAGGAAAAGCCAAAAGCAAATCAAAGCAAATGCAACACTCAATTTCTATTATCGACAACGCACAAAACAAAAACAACAACAACAACAATGTCAGATGCCTTTGCAGAACAGTAAATTGGCATTTCCCTTGAGAAAACACTGCAGAATACTCCAAAGCAAGCTGCAACTGTATTTCAATTGCTCCCCATCCCCATCCCCATCTCCCTCTTCCTTTTTTATATTAAAAAAAAAAAACCGCGTAATGGAGTGCAACTTATTGCCTTATGCACTTGGAACCATTTTTTTTACGAAGGGGTGCTCCTCCCTCCTCTGTCCTAATGTCGCTCTTTGTGCGCGCAAATCTGCGGAAATGCAATGAAATTGTAATGAAAACGCCAATGAAGTTTTCCAGCGAATCCTGCATTACCGTAAAACTCATTGATTTCACCAAAGCAACAAACGTCTGATGGTTTCCAACTCAAATATCAATAGGCCGCCGGTCTTTCCTTTTTGGCCCAAACTCCCACACACATTACAAAAGCCACTAACTAGAGATCTGAGCCCAAAGCGACGGGCAGCCAAAGCCGAAAACCCGAGTCCAATTCATGTTGCAATCCAATAGCCCAGCCCCAAAAACATCAGCCAAATGCGAGTGAAATGAAATGCACTTCACAAATTTGCCTGCATTTCTGCCTGCCTGCCTGCCTGCCTGCCTGTTGGCTATCTTCTGGTCTGGACTGTATAATCGGGCTATTTGCAATTTGAAAACTACCATAGAAACTATTAATTCTAACGATTTCTTTTTCATCAATTTCTCAATGGCCCCACTCAATTGTTTCTCTCAAGTTAGTGGTTATTTCGCATTGAAGTGAATAGGTAAAAAATATATGATTTGGAGGAAGAAGTTAAAAGAAATCTTCATTTGAGCCATAAATAAATCTGACTAAATTGGTAAGCTTTTTAGCTAGTTACTGTTGGAAGTTTTGGTGTGTTTTATATACTCTTTTATATATATATATATATATATATATATGCATGCATTTGTTTTCTATTTAATCAGCACTTGTTGTATCAGTTTATGTGACTCTCTCAATCTCAATCTATTTCTCCTGTGTCTCACTTCAGCTGATTTAAATTTTTTATATACAGTCACAACTATTACTATTCTTTTATACATTAAATAATAAGTTTAAAAACATCTTAACTGTTTGCCATATTTCTCTTGACGCCATTTCTGTTCCCAGCGAAAATGGAGCACTCCTAACCAACTCGGCATCTCGTTTAAATAGAACCAAAAAATGAGTTAAGCAGCTCACGACTTGTCTTGCATAAGAGCAGGGGAAAAAAAACTTGTGCTTTTTAATTTGAAAAAATTGTCAAGCATCAAAATACTTTTAGGGCCACAGTGGCAAGACGGCCAAGGTGTAGAAATCGTTGACAGTTGCCACCAAAGTCGCCACCTGCCTTCCTTGCCAGAAACCGCGTGCCGTGCGTGCAAAATAAATCAAATAAATTATGAAAAGCAAATGGATGGAGTAAAGTGAGAGAAATGACATTCGAAGCTTGGTTTGGGGGCACATTGCTTGGTTGTCGCTTGCTGCTGCTGGCCTATTCATATGGCGCTCAAAAAGAGCACAATTCTGTTACCAAAATGCCAAGCAATAGCCGGGCTACAAAAAAAATAAAAATAAGTAGAAGCAGCTACGTAGTAACAGCATCAGCAGCATCAACAGCAGCAGCAGCAGCAGCAGCATAAAAAGTAGCAACAGCAAACAACATCATAATCAGGAAAAAAAAAGAAATATTAATGGAGTTTCCATGTTTATAATGTCATTAGCTCACAAATGCTGCGGATGCTGTGAAAGCTGCTGCTTGCGTTGTTGTTTTTCTTATTGCTGTTGCCGTTGCCGTTGCTGATGCTGTCGTTGCACATGTGGCATGATTCTCTGCCACATATTTTGTATGTGATTTTTTTTTTTCAACGCTGCTGCTTCTCTTTACGTTCGCTAGGAGAAGGCCATAAACATGCAACTCACATACACACACACATACACATACACACACACATACGCACACACATTCAAGGACAGTCTCACACAGACACATAGAGACACATCTATAAATGTGTGAACACTAATGTGCACATTATGTTGAGGCACATTATGCGAGTTGCCGTTACCCAAGCCAAAGGCACAGTTAGCAAAGGATTGGGGGAAGTTGGCAAACTCTGGCAAAGGGGGGAGGTTACTGGGCTGCCACCCAGTTCACCAGACCATGCACGATGAGTTAGTTGTGGGCCACAGGGGCGTAACCAGTTAGCTGCCAACACACAGCAAGTAAAAACCCTTTAACTCATTTGTTTTGCTTAACACAGCAAAAGCAACAGCAGCAACAGCAGCAACAACAACAACAACAGCAGCAACAACAGCAGCAGCAGCAGAGGCAGCAACAAGCAGCTGCCAAAGGCAATGCAAGACTCTCGCTACAACTATATATTGTAGGAGTGAAAAGTGGGTGGTGGCAACTGGAAAAGTGCTTAACTGAGAGAAAGAGAAATAGAGAGAGAGGGAGAGAGACTGAGAGAGGGAGAGAGACTGCGAGAGGTGCGGAGCACTCCGTTGGTGCTTTAAAACAAGAGGCGTGTGAAATAACGTTTAGCTTGACGCACAAACACACGCAAGCGGCAAAGATGTTCACTGTGCATAATATTAATGAGTGTGTATATATGTGTGTGTGTGTGGGTGTATGTGTGGGTGTATGTGTGGGTGTATGCGTGGGTGTATGTGTAAGTGTGTGTACGTGTGTGACCCGCTTGGAAATTGACTGCAATAATTAGACATGACGAAAAATATAAAAATATGAAATATCATAAAGTATTTATATTTTTTTGATTTTTTTAAAAAATTAAATAATTAATCACTGATAATTAATTATTGAAAAATATAAATACTTTATGATATTGCATATTTTTCAACAATTAATTATCAGTGATTAAGTATTTAATTTTTTCAACAATTAATCAGTTTTCTAAATCTTAATTGAAAACTTAAAAGTTTTTATACCTTAGATAAAAACTTAAATAAAATATTTGTTATTTTTTATTATATCATTTAATATTTGAGTGATGAAAAAATGTCCTTCATTTAATTGTATTTATTATGAACAATTCAAATGCCATATTCTCATAATAATAATAAGTATCAAGATGCCAATAAATATGATTTTTTAATCAACAGCCAAACAACATTAAAAACTATATTACCAATCAATTAAAAATTGCATAAATCAGTTTTAATTCTTAATTCTTATTCAGTTATAATTCTTAATTCACTTTGTGCTGGCCGACTTAAATTTCACATTGGGCTTATTCACACAACATTGTTGGGGATTGGATTGTTAACATGTGGTTTGGCAACAGCATCCATGTGGGTTTCCCCTATTTGTACTTCAACTATATATATTTATGTGTGTGTATATATATATATATATTAATATTATGAATAATATAAACTTAATGACTTGACACTTTTTTGTGTCTGTGTGTGCCTGTGTGTGCCTGCCAATGTGTACATATCACATTTTTATGCGTTGTGCGTCTGCAACTTTGGACTGGATATATAAAAAAATAATATTCGCAGCATTTATGTGGCACACGCACATTAACAGCTTCATTGTGCCTGGCATAACAGAATTTGTGCTAATTCATGAAAACCCTACCAACGCATAGGGAATCCATCACCACGACACGCCCCGATCCGCCCCACAAAGCCTTTGGCTCCCCCCTGACTTTAGTCAATGTGCCGTTTGTTGCCCTTTGTCTACTTTATAATGATAACATTTTCATGTTTTACAATGCTGTAATTTTTTAATGCGCTCAATGTGAGTCCCCACAGCACAGCACACACACACACACACACATATACATACACACAATTGAAGCTTTCACACACATGCTTAACAGTTTTTTTGGTCTTGGTTGCGCGAGTTTTTTATGCTGTCAGTTAAACGTTTTTTATATGTCACGGTTCATTCATTAATTTTAAGTAGTTTTCAAAACTATTCAGCGCAACAATCTCTCATTGTGGTCGAAAGATTTGTGTTGTGTGTGTTGTATGTGCGTTGTGGCTTGTTGTGTGTCCGCAACGCATTTGCTTGCCCCTCAATTGTTGCCTTGTGCACGCAACTTAAATGCATTATTAAAGAGCTCAATCAGCGCTCACCTGAAATGGAAGCGTACCCTGTTTCTCTCTCTCTCTCTCTCCCTCTCTCTCTCTCTCTCTCTCTCTCTCTTCGCTGTTTTCTTTCTGCAAGCCAGTCGCACGTTTTGAGCCTGGTCAAACTTGTGCCGGGTACAATTGGAGCGTCTCAGCGTTTACACCCGCATTTAGTTGGTCTTTGTTTAAGGCCGGCAAAGTTAGCGCATTTCATTTATTCATGTTTTCTTGGAACATCCTGGGACGGCCGGCTCCTATCGTCCTGTCGTCCTGCCGTCGCTTTTCCGTTTTGCGCGGTAAACGTCGCCACGTAGCAAGTCCGCTACTAAATGTAATTTTCCGTTGTTAAATCCTGTTTTTCAAAACTTCTTTCCAAAGTGCAAAGTCAACTTGAGCACAACAAGCACACAATTTAAAAAAAAAAAGAAGAAAACAAATGAAACAACCACAGTTGAAGCAAGAAGAAAGAATGTCGCTGAGTGAAATGAAATAAATAACTTGTCACTTGTCACCGTGTTGCCGCTGCTGCAAGCAACACAGGCCGGTGGCAACTGTAGGGCAATTGCTTTTCGACCTAACCGTATCAGATTCGCAGCGCAGCATCTTAACGTTAGTTTCTCTCCTGGTCTCCAGAATTTAATCTACGAGCATAGCCGGGCAAACAAAAGCAAAAGCCAGACAACAACAATTATGTGCTTACTGACGAGCAGCAAGTCAGCATCTCTGCCGCGTCCTGTCCTGGAAGCGGAAGTGTGTACCATTTCTTATGAAGTCACTCCACCCAAAACAGAGAAGTCAGCATTATACATAAGTTATTAAGGGAGCGGCGACAATGAAGTTAATGAACCAATGAACCACCGGGTGGACAATCAACTACTGAAGTACTTAGTTGTTTCCATCTAATTATCAACTTACTATATATATATATATATATATATATAAAATAATATATAATATAATTATAAAAATATATATTTATTTATCATATATATTCCATGAAATATTTACAATTTGATTAACATACTTCATCTTTAGTTTCTTAAGGTATTCGTAAAATAATGATGTAAAATTTAATTTAAATAAGTCGAATGAGTTAGAAAAACGATTAAAACTAACTTTAAATTATTAACGTAAATTGTTAAAAATTGTGTATTATCCAACTTTAATAAAACTGATTGTTCATAAGTAATTATTAAAGCCATTCCTTAGGCTTGTCACATACTATTTACATTAAAAATGGCTGAACATTCTTTCAAAATCCTTTGAAAATTATCTTACCAGGCGTAAAAGCCTTTTATAATCACGATAATTGTGTTTGCTTTAATGTAATTTGAATCAAAGTCGAATTCCCTCTTACAACTTCAGCTCAATTTATAATAAACATTCTGGCAACGCCTAACTAATTACAACTTCTTATGTCCCCAAAACACATTTACTTTAATTAAGTAATGTACCGAACAGTCCCCTCACCATTCCTCCCCCCTGCTGTGTGTTTCAAATGACAAATGTCCCGGCGTACGCCTACCAAAAAAGTTTACAGCATGGCGAGCAGGTCATAGTTTTTATTTGAGGATTCACTTTGTTTAATTCCCAGGCCAACCTTCGGCTGCCCGCCCCCTTGCTGTACCCCTTTTCTGTACACTTGCCAGCACAACAAATTTACGGCATTGCTTTCAGTTCTTCTCGTTATTGTTGGTATTGCCATGGTTATTGCTGTTGTTGTTGTTACTGTTGTTTTTGTTGTTATTGCTTGCCTGCTGCACACATTTCAAATGTACATAATAATTCACACGCTCTTTCGCTCCCTTGCTCGCCACAAAAGTGAGTGGGTTTTTGGTGTTTTTGTGTTATGTTGTTGTTGTTTTTTTTTCTTTTTTTGAACGCACAAATCTACACCAAAAGTAAAGTCATAAGAAAATGCATAAAACATGCCGACATCGTCGCTGTCGCTGTCGCCGTCGCCGTCGCCGTAGTCGTCGTCGTCAACGTCGCCAACACTTCAGCTGCCAGGAGGCAAAAACTTTTCTCATCATCAACCACAAACAAAAGCCAACAATAGAAGATGAGGGGACAGCAGCAGCAGCAAAGATGTGAAATAAAAATACAAAATACAGAAACCGAAAACCATGCCTCCGAGTGGAGTCCGAAACAGACCCTCGGGCCAGTTGGCAAACATAAATTGCTGCAGGGCAACAGCAGCAGCAACAGCAGCAGCAGCACAATCGCTGGCAGCATAGGCAATCCTGTGATACAAGGACCTCGCTAAGCCACAACAACTTTGCAGCAATTAAGCTTTGGTCTGGCATTTCGCTGGGTTGGGCTGGACTGTGTGGGCTGAACAGAGAAGAGCAAATAATTTTTAATTGTGCTGCACAATGCTGTAAAATTAATTCATCTTTTTCACACTCAAATAAATTGCTGTTGACGCGACGCCAACACTGACAACAACAACAACAATAACAACAACAACAACTCGAATAACAAGAAAGGAAGTTGTTGTCGCCGCCGTCGTCTGCTGAAGAGCGTAAATAATTACTTTTTCTTTGTACTGTTGCCAAAACAGTTGCAATTGCTTCTCGCCATCTCTTTGCTGCAGTCCGGTTTTTTTGTTGTTTGGTTCACTCCTTCTTGGTTGTTAGTTGTCAGCTGGCAAAGCTCAGGCAGCGAGTGCAATCGTCGCCATACATGGCGCATACGTAACGCGGGCTCCCCCTGCAATTTGTTAAATATATTTACGCCCATTGCTTGTTGCCAGCAACCCGGCGGAACCTGATGGCAAAAACAAACAGTTGCCGTATACAATTTATATTTAATTATGCGCAAATTAGTCGCATGCACACTTACACCCTAAAACACATATACAACAACAACAACACACACACACACACACATACAAACGAAACGAAGGGGGGGCCGATCAAAAAGCGTTGCTTACTTTGCAGCACTCTCAAAAGTGTTGGCACATGACAAACACTCACAAGTTTTTTGTGCGCCTTTTAATTGTAGTTGCAAGTGCAATGCGCCACACTCGACTCCTTGCGAATTGTTTTTACTTGCTATTGTTTTTCATGGGGTTTACTCAGACTGATCTTCTTGTAATTACACTAATTTCTAGTGCAACTGCATTGTTGCACATCTACAGCTGCAAACATTTTGAATAAATGGGGGTCCAAGAGAAATTCCCTAAATCTACGGAAATCACTCAGATAACTCTCCCTTTATACAAGTAAAACACAATCTATATCTATAATTAATAAATTTTAATAGTATTATTGTTGTCCATTGTTTTCTAGAACATTTTCTGTATATTTGGCAAATACTTTAAATGCCCCTAACAAATATTTAAATGGCAGCAATTTAAAGTATTCAATTGAACATAGGAAATTCATTCGCTGCCTAATGAAATGCTTGCTTTGCGTTGGCCTTGCATAGCCACTGGTCACCACTACCCATGCCAAGCCACATAGCTTCGAGGGCCAACAACAAATATTCAGCATTTGGCCAACAACCATTCAACACTTTCGCTTCACTGAACCGGCAGCAACTGGTTTGTCGACCGGGCGGATGTGCAGACCACGTGGCTGCTATTTCCAATGAATTAAGATGATGACGAAGGAAAACAAAATGATTGTCTGTGTATTATCCAGAAGGACTTGACGTAAGTGTATTCTGTTTCCTGACTTAAAAAGCGGCTCACTCAATAATGCAACGGCAATTTTTGAAAGTTAGTTGGAAAGCATTTCTTTAAAAATGATATATTTTCCTTATTGATAACGCTTTTTACATCGATAAATCCACAAATTTGCAATTTTGCTAGATAATATGATTTTCAATTTTTAAAACATATTGTAAAGTTTTTTAGAAATATAAATTGTAAGAAAAAAAATATTTAATTTATAAAAACATTAATAAAACAACTAAACAGTTTTTCTTAATTAGGTGTATTTCAAATCAAAATTAAATTCACACTTAACACAAATTTGTATTATCAAAAGGATTGTTAATATTGGTTTTACCTATTTAATATTATTCATTTACTTTAATTAAATTTTATACCGGATTTCGATTGATAAATGTTCCGGCGAACTTCCACCAAAAATCTAATATTAGGTGAGCAAAATGCTTCAATGAAATTAATTCTAAATTGACAAACAAGAAACTCAATTCTAGAATAAAGTGCTTAGAATTCAGTACTTAAGAGTTTCCATATTGAGTTATAGCTTTTGCAATTTCTTTTGGAAGATAGTTATAGCCAAGTTTAACCGATAACTTCAACAACAAGTTCAAGAATGTTTCTTACTCAAATAGTTGCACAACATTTACCTCTGGAACTTCAAAATGTGCACACACTCATACGCACACACACTCGCACACACACATAGAGTGCAGCCAATATTTGCACACTCATTAAATGACGTTGAGCGGGCTCGCAGAAGCCCGCAGAATTTATGTCAGCCCTCGCCAGCGTCTGCAAAACTGCATGCATCCATAATTAACTTGTTGTACTGCTGCTCGGATGCCAGCCACAAACCCAGGGAACCCAGCCAGGGGCCTGAGGTGTATGCCAGCCAAGACAGGTATTTAGCAGCGGGCGAGAGAGTTTTATTGGTAGCTGCCAACCTGCGGTTGTTCCTTGTCCGGCCCAGAAACACTGCACAAAATGTTCATAATAATTTATGAATGGAACACGTAGAAGCCCCGACAATGTTATGCAAATATAAGCAGCGAAACAGCAGCTGCCGGAGTTGAGGCCATTTTTATTTTTGCCTCACTATGAATGCGAGCAGCTCCACCTATCGGCAGAAATGTGACAATTATGTGAGTATGAATTTGTGAGCGACGTCAAAAGGCATCGTCTGGCGAACTCTGACGAGCCCTGACGAGTGCTAACAGGGCCTGTGACGCGTCCCCGACCCCTCCACACACACACACACATACACACATACCCCTCTATGTGGGTGCAGTCGCATGCAGGAGAGTTGAAGAGTTTAGAGGGAAATAAACAACAAAATTAAGCGACAATGAGACGCTTGAAATGTCTGTGACCTTTGGCAAAGGTCCTTGCGATGGGAGGAAAAGTGTGGGTGTGGGGTGAGTGGGGATTTTTAAGCATTCTTTCGAGCAGCTTGTTTCTTGCCCTCTTGGCGTCGCATAGTCTCCCCTTGGGAATTTCGACTCACGTTTTTTGCTAGCCAGACGCATTATACAAATGAACAATGTGCATGAAACAAAAGTCTTTCATATGTCACAGGACTTAATACATATGCCATTAATTTGGTGTTAAACTGATAAATGCCAAGTGCAAACGAAATGACAAAAAGACTATAAATTATGCTTGCGACAAACAGAAGTCGTCGACAAATCCCTAATTGTTTTTTTAATAGAATTTGTTTTAAATACTTTATGGGTTTCATTTGAACCACAATCTGCAATGATGGGAAATGAATAAAATGCAATTAATTTACTTAATTATTTTGCATAATTTATAATTAAGTAAAATAAAATTTGCTATAATTATTTTACACAGCAAACTATTTAAATGATATAAATGTTTACAGCAATGAATGTTTCACATTTAAAGTTTATTTAAAGTTTATTTTACTGTAGAAATGAAATTTAATTTAGTCAGTTTTGTTTTCACAAAATAAATGTATGCATAAAAAAACTACGCAAAAATGGACTTATGAATATTTTTTTACTGTGCATACACCGAAATGAATTATTGAGCGCTTTGCACATAGAGACCGTGTTAATATCCACTAATACTGATTTATTTATATGTTTATGTAATAGCATAAATGTTATCGCTGGCAAACAATGCCAGAAAGCTGACAAGGACAACGAGGGCGTCGCAACTACCCGAAGGCAACCCGCGGCAAAAGGGTCATTTATAACGATTGCCCGAACACTTTGACCGGGCGTTTCATAATAATAATGAAATAGAAAAAAGCTCAAATCTTTTGGAAGGGGAAAGTTGGAGGGGGGAAAGGGTAGATGGTACAACAACATCCTTTTCACTTTTCATGTTGCATCATTTAATATGCGGCGCGTTTCAAAGCTTTATCTTAAGCGGCCATTGTGAGGGCATCGAGTATTTATCATCAATCAACACACGGCCTGCTACACACAAATATACACAAATAGAGCTATAGACAAACACGCATCCACTCACACACACACACGCACACATACATGTCCATTTATGACTTTTGCTGACGCTGAACGGATGCGCGTCTTGGTGGCTCCTGGACTCTACAGCTGGACTGGCGTCTGGCGTGTGGCGTGTGGCGCCTCCCTCATCCTTGTAGATGTTGATTAATGAATCGCACATGTAAATTAATTTGCTGCCGTTCTCTTAATTTCTTTTTGCTTGTCAGGCTTATTTGGGCTGATTCTGTGACGTTCTCTCATCTCATTGTCAGTTGCCGACATTTGTAAGCCGCTTAATTGCTTTATTTCGCTGCCTCTGACTGTGTGTATCTGTAGCATTCGGATTGCTCCTGACATCCCCGTCTCCTGCGATCGTCCTTAGAAATTCGACACAATTGCCTTTCCCATGAAAATATTTCCTTTTTTTTTCTGTGTACTCGTAGCTAAGAATTGGGCCAATCCGATTTGGTATGCCGACTGCATATGGCCATCAAATTAGGGGTGTATGCAATATCTGAGTGTGTTTGAATAGAGCATATTACTTTTTATTTTGAAACTGATAAACTGTTTTTCTAAAATATAATAAACTGTTTTTCTTAAATATACTTCTAGCTTAATATAAATATTTTGACTAAATTTATATTATATTTATATATTTTTATTTTTAGTTTTATTTTTTCTTAGAAGTTCATGTCAAGTATTTTTATTTATTTTTATAAAATTTTATATATATTTAGAATCAAAGAGGTATACTAAAATAGTCATAATATTTTAAAAGAACAAAGATTTGTTTTTGAGACATTTCGATTGTTAAAGCAATATTATATTTTTTAGATACATGTATCAGAAAAGATTTTATATCATCAAGAATATTTAAATTTGATGGCTATTTCAGTTAAATAATATTTTATAGAGAAATTATTAGTCGTACAATTAATTGTTAGGTTTAACTACCCTTGTTATTTATATGTTACTTTCATTTGATATATTCAAAAGCATTTGCCGACATGCAGTACAATTGCTTAAGAATGTGGCAAGAACAACAAAAGATGCGTGTGTGGCAGCTTAACTTCGATAAGTATCTGCGCATCTGCGAGTGGGCAGAGGCAATCCTCCGAAGGAGCATTTTCTGTGTGGCACATTGAAGTTAATATGATTTACATTTACAATTGGTTGTGCTGTCAAACGAACTCGAATAACAACTGCCATTAAAGATCAATCAAAAGCGTTTATCCTTGATTATTTGTCATTATCCTTTTTGTGTACAAGCCGCAGCAACAACTGTGCCCTAATCTCAACATTAAAGTTGAGCATGCCACAGTGCGTGGAATGGGGTGATGGTGGGGGGTGGATTTGTGTGGAGGCAGTCCTTTATTTATTTTCCACATTTCAAATGCGGCCGCCACCCGCGCGTGATAAATGACATTAATCCGCCATGTTCAGCGATTCAAGTGGGGCAAATGCCCGGCAATAGCCAGCCCCACCTAAGACTGCCCCCCCCCCCTGCCCAAGGCCTATTTTGCTGTCGTTGGCCGCTTTTCTTGTAGCCCTTCATGCGCAAACTGTATTTGTTTTGTTAATAGTCCAACTCAAAGTCTGCCCAACTGATAAGACAAGTGGCTTTGACGCTTTAATATATAGGCACAGGTATGGCAGGCAGTCAGTCTCTCCAGTTGGCCAGTCGCCCAGCTGGCCATTAATATTCATTAGGGGGTGCTGCCCCCGGAAATTCATATGTGCCTAAAGGCACACAATAGCTGCAAATCATGTGTGATGCAAACGTTCCCAAGCACGATTTCGCCAACAATTCAACAAAGTTTAAAAACGGCTGAAAAACGTGGAATGTGCATTTTTATTAATTACTTAATTCTTTTTGTTAAGTAAAAATAGGATACTTTAAAATACTTCAATAACAGTTATAAGCAATATTTACTACGGGAAAACGATTGGCAAGTATTTATTCAATTTTTTTATATTTAAAAGTTTGTTTTTAATGAATGAACTTTGGCAAAAGAAATGTTTTCATTTTCCAAATGCAAACAGGGCGAACTTGTTAAGAAATTGTTTTAAGCAACCTGTTCGCATAAATTGATTTCACATAAAACTCGTTGATTTGGGGCTGAGCAGACTGAGCAGACGGTACGGGGTATCCACTTCCAATCCTCCACTCCCGGTTGACTGCACCGCACCTTTGAAGCTTTACACGCTTCGCTGTTTCGTCTTTTGACGACTTTGTCCTCCTCCAGTTGGCAATCATTAATTTATCAATCTTCGAGCGCTTTGGGAGCGCATGAAAATTTTCAGCTGCCAACTCACGACTTATTTTATGTGCTTTTTTTATTATGATTATTTCTTTCTTTTCGATTTTTTTTTTTTGGACAAAAACAAAACGCAAAATTACATACGACGCGTCGGTTGTTATAAAGTGCGTGGAACGCACGCCCCGGCGGGACCCGTATGAGCTGCTGCTTGTTTGTGTTTGGGCGCTTGTTGCTGCTGCTGACTGTGGAAATAAAGTCAAAAATCAAATGTTCTTGATATCGACTTTGACAGCTTCGTGACAGCGCTCAATAAATTTTGATAACGCTGCTAAAAGAGTCGGCAAAGGCATCAAGAAATTGAAAAGGCACAGGAGAAATCACAGTAGCCTGCTGACACACACAGCCAGACACATACACACACACACACACACACACACCAATACACCAATCGCCAGAGACACGAGGCACATAAAAAACCAAAGAAACTTTCACACAAAAAGAAAGTTGCTGACAGCTCAGCTAAGCTCAGCTCAGCTGACTTCAACTCGGCACAGTGTAGGATTGTGTGTGTGTGTGTGTGTGTGAGTGTGACATTTGGATTTTGTAGTCTAAGCCTTTAGGTGTTTATGGCACACGGCAACGCGTAATTGCTTAGCGGCAAATCACATTGAATAATAAACAGGCCAGCCAAAACAAACCGACAGCGATTCGGGCGCCATGAAATGCAGTTTATGAGCAATTAATATTCTGGCCTTGTGTGTTGGCCAAAACCAACAATGCCAAGCATAATGAATGTCAAGCGATTGGAATGCAACCCAGTGTGGGACAAAACGCGGCTTAGCAGCCGATAAGCATGTTGTCATCAATTATAGCCTAATGGTAGCTCATCTTGGCTAAATGCAACAATCTAAGCAAACTTATAATGGGATTTTCTTCATAATTGATGAGGGCCTTTAGCACACTGCCAATAACAGAAATCACGAGATTAATATTAATATCTGGTTAAGTGAGTTTTGGCTTAAGTAAATTTGTGATTTTCGAATAAAAAAAAAAGGCATCAAATGTTAAATCAATTAACTGTCCCGATTTACACATATATTTCAAAACGTATGATTTAATTGACTGTTTACTTATTTCAAAATAAAATTAATTGCATTTTGCAAATTTATTCAGACTTTTGATGCGCCAACTACCATTCCCAAACTCCCAGCTAAACGAAAACTCACTTGCCAAATTACATCGCAACCAAAAAGCAATCATATGCCAGACATCAAAATGAAATCCAAACATTAAGCCAAAGTGCGCGTAATTTTATTTATTTATAGATAATTTGCAGCTCTGTCACACACACACACACACACACACACAACAAACACAAATTGAACATATTTTAGCACCACAAACAATTTTTACGCGTATTTAGGCGCTTTTGGGGTTTCAGCTGCGGATTTGTTGTTGGGAGATTGGCATATTTGATGCCATCGAGTGGCAGAAATAATAAAAAGTGTGATTTAACTTTGATGGATGACAAATGCGAGTCTGCCTTTTGATCAGCCTGATAATGCTGACACTGCCAGATGCCGTCCCCCCGACTCTGTCCTCTGTCACGCCCCGCCAAAAAATACCCAAAACTTGTCTATGAAAGTAAATAAATCGCGGGGTAAAAAGAGGCAAAAACGTTTATTCATTGCATTTAATGAAATTTTTGTTTGATTGAGTTCTGTCGCTCTTCCAACTCACCTCTCTCCGCACCGAAACCCATTTCATATACTTTCCACAGCCATTTGGAGCTCCCACTCCGCATTCGCCATGCTGCGTACGACGTGTCGTATGTGCAATGTGTGCAAATGTAATTTAATAGATGTTTAAAAACATATTTATGCATAAATAACTGCACGTAGGGAGCGTTACATATACGGGTGTCAATTTGTTTATAAGTGCACGTCAAGTTTGATGGCCTACAAATGTTGGATATACATCTAACCCACCAGACACCACTAAGAACTCCCCCAACACACACAGACTACTTATGAATAATGCTACAAAAGTATTTAAGTATACATTTATATTTTTATAAACATGTATATATATATATATATATTTATAAATCTATTTATTTTAGTTACAAATGGCAGCACGTCGAGAGAGTATTATTCACATTTTTGATGAAGCTCTTCGCACCAGCGATGCCCTACTCTGCAAAGGTTTTGTTGATGCCAAAAGACCCTGTTTTTAATTTTTAGAAAACAATCTGATAAATTGTTATTATTATTCTGTTAACAAATGTCTTATAAAATTATTATTATTATTAAAATTATTGATTATAATTTAATTTTTTCATATTTAATCATATCTAAATACATCTATAAAAATCTCTCGCTATTTTACTCTCTCAACATTCTTTCTTCCATTTATTGCCTTTTTGTTTATTATTTTTATTATATTTATTTTATTTATTTTACACATACATACCGCACTGAATATTCCTGCAGACCGAAACTAAGTCTAAATTCCTTCTTCACCTGGCTTAGCAGCAAAAACATCAACAAAAACTTGGCAACAGCAACAGCGTCATTCGACATACGCTTATAGCACACACATTACGCAAAGGAAATTATTTTTTCCACCTTTCGCATTTTTTTTGTTGCCGCTTGGAATGTAAAACACGTTGAAAGAGTTGACAACTCAAATGCTGTTCCCCAGGCACAAAGTCATTTATATGCAAGTCAAGCGTTTGCCAAACTTTATGTGAAAAATTGACGGCTTCTGAGGCTGGAGCAGCAGCAGCCACTAACACCACCAGCAACACCAGTTGTGCGTGTTGGGGCGGAGTCCTAAATGATGGCGTTGGAGCTAGTGGATGCTAAAGTGATGACAACATGCACGTGCATGCATTTAAAAATGTTCCATATGCCGTGCTGGTATTAATTTTCCCCAAATAGCCCAACATTATTTATAAAACATACTCCAGTCCGTCAAAAGCAGAAAGCAAAATACGGAAATGAAAAGATACGGCAAGAATTGCCCACAATGCACATGAGCAAAACTGTGTTTGGGGGCAATTACACGTGCCGACTAAAATGCTCATGCCACAAATGTTGCCGCATTTAAGCTGACAAAACATTTATGGCCCTGAACATGTATTTGGGTGCAATTTCTAGAGAAAACATACAAAATACTTTTCCTTTTTCAAATTCAAAAAGCGAATATTATTTTTGTAAGTAAATAATCATTTTTATTATTTCTAATCTAACTGGTATTTTTTATTTATTTATTTATTCTATTATTAAAACTGTTACGTCTGGATTTGGCACTATGATATGGATTTGCGAGTAAGCATTTCTGACGAAATATCTTCAGAAGGCTTTTGCATTCGTAAAATGGTTCATGGCTTGCATATTAAGGAAGCCGATTGCCACGTGCCTCCAGTGCAGCTGGGTCCTTCAGTCAACACTCAGCGGCGTGTGGCGGCTATTAATCCCGCACACATTTAACACCAGAGCAGAGCGGTGGCCTGGCTCGGGGCGCGGGTCTCAGGGCTGGGTGCGGGACCAGTTACGGTTCTGGGCATTGTATCCTAGCTGGGTCCGAGCATACGGTAAATTGTGCACATTTTGACACATCATTTGACACCGAGTGTCAACCTGTGTGCGCCCGAGACACAAATGAAATGTAACCCGCCCCATCGGAGCGCAAGTGGCAGATGCTCGCCAAGAGCATCTCGCAAAAGGTGTAAAGGGGTGAGATTTATATTAAGCATGGCATCAGGGATCAGGCAGGCAGCTGGCAGCAAACAGCCAAAGCTGCTACCCATCAAAGGGCCGATGAGCCCTGATAAGTAGTAGCCTGGCCAGCGGCAACCTTTTGGGTCAGTGCCAAAACTTTGTCCCGCTCGCAGACTGACCTGGCCCAATCTGCACACTTCGAAAATTACATTTTATAAATAGCTGTAGTTACGGGGCTCGCTGGGCTTATTTTTTGGCCCAAAAACATTGCACAAGCTGTAAACTTCTGATGAGCATCAGCGCCTAATGAATATTTTCCCTTAGCTCAAACAATTTCCTATAAATTTTACTCAAAATAATTAAATTGCCGTCGTCGGCGCCTTTTGCCATCGCTTTAGCAGCATCTTAAGCCATCAGCGTGAAAGGGTTTAATTTTGCTAATGTTAATATTTAAAGGTAAACTGATATTCTTCTTTTGCTAATTGGATTTTCAAATACAAAATTTGTATTAATTAGAAAACAGAGCGCAAAACACACACAACATCAAATAATGCTGTATATATTTAATAATGTATCCAAATTATGTCCGTCAATTACAATAAAAACAAATAAAAAATATTTAAATTATTCACACTTCTATTGGAAACAGATTTCTCTCACCTGTTCAATCATCAAATCTTAAAAAAAATAAAAATTATTATATTCTCCATATTACAGTTTTAATAAAATTTAAAAATAAAAATATATTTACTAAAATAATGGATACGATGAAAACTCAGTCCGAATTTTAAACACTGTAATCTGAGAATTGCGCAATTTGAATTGAGGATATCAATTTATGTTGAATTGAAATTCACCTTGCCAATGCCTGTGTGTATGTATGTGTGTGTGTGTGTATGCATGCATACAACTTGATCCGAAATTTTTATTAACTGTTGCATACTTTACGAGACTCCCCGTAGATGGTGCTGCTGCTGCCACTGCGCATCGGTGGCAAGTTGTAATACCCAGCAAAACTCTATCGCAGGCGAACCGGTTCATATATCAAAAAAGTTTTTCAAAGCCGCTCAGCGCAGTGGCGCTCGCATGGCCAACGTTTGATTTATTTAAAGTAAGCAAAAGTTATGCCAAAAACACCATAAGAATGGTAAATTATGCATGTACTGACAGTATATGTGGGCGTGGCACAACCACACACACACACACACATACATATGTATATATTCGCACTCTGTATACACATGGGAAATAAGCAAAGTTTATATAGAACAGTAGATCGCAATGTTAACGGAGAAGAAGGGAAAAATTGATTACTGCACTTTGGTCATATCATTTAATTAGCAGCGGACCGGCCACTCAACCGGTCACCCAACTGATTTGTCGTCATTTTGATGGCGCCTCAAGGTATGCAGTGCAAACATTTGAATAGCCACAGGCGAAACATGCAACACATCGCCGTCCCTGTTATTAGCGCTAAGTTGCCATCAATTTAAGCAAACTAATCTGCCAACGAGGCCAACTGCTGCTGCTGCTTCCAGGTGCTGCTGTTTATGTCGCTGATGTGTGTTGCTGCTGGGCCAAGCATAACATAAACACGTATTTGCACAGGTAGCCCCCGCCAGTACATTTGCCACGCCCATCACATGACCCAGCAATGTCAACAAACACGCAGAGCACCGTTTGCAAAATGAAGCGCCAACATCACAGAGCCGTAGACAGAGGGACGGACAGATGACGGAGGGATGGAGGGACGGAGGAACGGACGGATAGACAAAACGACCACCAAAACACAGCGAGTGTGTTGTGGGCAGTTGCCTTATACGTAAAAGTTACGAGGTCATCGCGATGCCAAAATTAAACTGCAAGTGCAGCAGCCGCAACAGCAGCAACAGCAGCAACAACAGCAGCAACAACAGCAGCAGCAGCCGCGAAATCATTTCTGGGCATTGTAAATTGGCAGGCAGGACACCAGATCCCATAGCAACATAGGAACAGAGCAGCAGGCATCATCGTCATTCTGGGCATCGCATTTAAGTTGATCCAATGACATCAAATTCACATTTTATGCGCCAATTTTAAAATGTCGCCACGGTCACAGTGAAACTCTAATTATGTGGCCAGGGACGCGCAAACAGTTTAGTTTAGTTGAGATGGGCCAAAACATCCCACACACAGCAGCACAACCAGTTAGAAATGGACGTTTTTCGTTGAAGCACTTGTTGACTACTGCATTTTTAATCATTGGACCAAGTTGGCCTAGTAAAACACAGAAAAATAATTGTTTCAGCTCTGCAAAAGCTCAGGTTAAAACCAAATTAAATCGATGGAAAATCAGCTTTGATTCGTTCAAGTTTTAAATGGAATTTAATAGCTTGGATAAAAGAAATAAATATGGAATTGCTGTCCAGCTACAAATTGCTTTTATCTGCAGATATTAGTAGGTGTTTAACTGAAATACCTTTGCAGGACTTGTTCGCATTTGTTGTCCGTTTTGTGTACATATTTGGGTTGACTATCATTAGCCAATTCCCAATTGAGGTTGGGGCACAAATCTACGCATAATTAGCAGCTGGCAGCGGGGCACAGCTGGATTCAAGTTCAGCATCATTAGCCAACAGTAAAAAGGCCAACTATTATTATGGCATTAATTTGTGGGCCACAAGCGGATACAGTGGCAAACAACAATAGTATCGGTAGCGAATGTAGCAGCAACATGACAAGCAACAATTGCGAATGCGAAAGAAAATTAAAAGCAACTTTCCCAAGCGACTTACTTCCAGAAACCTAATAACAACATGTTGTCCTCCCCGCCCATTATTGTGTGCACATGTGTATGCGTGTGTGTGTGTGTGAGTGTGTGAGCGTAATTACATGACACTTGACGCTAAGCAATTTGTTAGCAAAAACTGTCGCAACAATAAAAAGGAGCTACAAGAGACGCAGCAAGAAACAGAGTCAAACAAAAGTCAGAATTAAATAAAACTTAATGACAAAGCGCGCAAACCAAAGTCGACAAAAGCAACAAAAAACAAAACAAAAAAAATGGTGTCTTTGTTGCAAGCACAACAGCAAAAACTGAGGCAACAGCCGGGCAACTCCCAGTAGATGTAAAACAGACACAGCTCAAATTGCAGGCCAAGCGATCCCCAAGTGAAGTCCCCCCCCCCCACACTCTCCTCGCCTTACCCGCCTTCATTTCCTGCCGCCCTTGACGTGCAGCTACTAAATTATGCGACGTATACGGCCAGCCTACCCGGAGACCAAGTCAAATAAGCTGACAACACAGCAAAGACGCAACTGTCAACAGTCCAAACCCGCGGCTTGACAGGACCTCAGTGACAACAAATATTTGAAAAGTGTTCCGAAAAGCGGCAAGTCAGATTTTTCTAGATAACAAATTGACTAAGTGGTTTGTTAAATATATAAATATATATATATATATATATATATATATATACTCTATTTTTATTTATTAATTGTCATCTAAAGATTAAAGATAAAAATAAAATTGTAATTAAAGAAATAAATAATATATATGAGATTTCTGGAGAAACTTAAATGCAAAATGGTCAAAAATTTGTTGTATAAATTGTAAAACACAGAAAAAAAAACCAATGAGACCAATAATAAATTTATTGTTATAAATTATAAATAAGTTAAGCAAATGCATGTGAAAAAGAATGTTTCATATTGAGTTCAGAACTCTGAAATGTTTATATTATAGAGGTTATTGTAATAATAATAATAATACGATTATGGAATAAAAAGTCTAAATCTATATGGTCAGTATTTTATTCTAATAATAATTTATATTGTAGGAAACATGTTTATGTTTTTTCTACTAAATTAAATAATAACTTATTAAAAGCACAACTTGTTATTACTAATAAACGAGATGATTTATAAATTCAAACTGAGTTTTAAAAAAATTTACAGCAAATGAATATTTTACTGTATTTTCACAATTTTTTACATGATTTTTCTTAATTATTATTATTTTTATTATTATTATTATTCTTAATTTATGCAGTTCTTAACATTATTTTTCTCAATTATAATTATTATTATTATTATTATTATTAATTAAAGCAGCCATTTTTTTTTTAAACTATTTTCATTAATACTTATAATTATTTCTCTATCTATTAACACATTTGTAAAGTGCTTATTTATGAATTTATCATTTATCGACAAGCCAATTACTTCCACCTAACTAGTTTAGTTTGAATCGATATTTTTTTTAAATACCTATCAGTAAATGATATATTGTGATATATTGTGAAACGAAGATTTGTTTTTAGCATGCTAATGACAGCTTTAAGTTTTAATTCTGCTAATTACTAAGACAAGATGTTACAATTGTGCTACAACAATTCAGGATCAGCGCATTGCCGCTAGAATAAGCCTGGTGGCCAAAAACTTGTTGAACGCTGTGTTCATTGTCAAAGCCGTCTAAAAGTCGTCAGCAGTTTTATAGCCTTTTTTCTCACTGGTTTGCATCTGGCTCTAAAGGGTCGATGTGTCGTCGTCATCAGTGAGGCTGTCGTTGACGTTGGAACTAACAGACATTTTACTCACACATATGTGAGTTTTAATGGATGGAGGATGGATGCAGGAGAGACCCATCGGAAATGCTCGGTGAAGACTAATATTGTTTCACAGTTTTCACTTTAGTTTGGTTTTTGTAGTGTTTTTTGCTGCTCCTGACGTTGATGAGTTGTTGCTGTCTAAGTGTCAAGCGACGCGTCAACTTTAAACTACATGCTAACGCCTCCCAAACGAATTGTAGCTCACTTTTGGGCCCTGCCACTGGAGTTGTGGAGGTGTGAAACGGTAGCTGGGCGTGCTGTTGGCACATTAATTTTTTTTTTGCCCCCTTTACTTATACACTTAAACACACTCACACACTAGCAAGCTCAAACACAAAACTAATCCGCTATCTGCGCTTGCTTTGACAGCACTTCCATCGAGCCAAAAACCTCTTGACTGATACAAAGGTGTCTGGCTTTGTCTAAAAGCAACACAATAAACCAAGAGGCAGTGAGGCTTGTCTAGACTTTGGCAGCCACTCCCTACTGCCTACTCCCTACTCCCAATTGGTGGAAACAACCTCAGCCCCCCCCCCATCTCACAAGTGGCATACTACACGACACGACAGCTCGACTCTCGTTGTCAAGTGATAGTGAAATGGAATACTGGAAGGACCTTATATAAACCAGATAGAGACAGTTGGGTGTGCAATAAAGTTACATGACCGCATTTATCATACACCCACAGTCAATGCAAAGCAATTCACTGCTACTTCCTGTTACTCTGTGTGTGTGTGTGTGTGTGTGTGTCAGTGGTGTTCAAAGTGCTTTTGCCAAATTGCAAAGTGATTGACAACAACACCAGCAGTGGCAACCACAGCCTAAAAGCGTGCAACACTTAAACTCAACTCAACTCAAGCGGCCACTTTGTTGTTCTTGTTATTATTGTTGTTGTTCTTCTTCTCGTTGCTGTTGTTGTTGTTGTTGACCCCGGGTAGCAGCAAAAATGACTGACCCAAAACCTTTTTGGGCTTGCAGCTTGTTGCTCTGAGTGATTGCATTGCGATTAGACGCGAGCTGAGGGCCAACGCACTTCACTGCTGCCACATAAAGCAACAAAGCACAAATAAGTGTTGCACTTTTGCAAATTTTGTGCAACACAAGAAGATGCTGGGATGCACCATGCACCAGCTGCCTGAAGCACATCTGCATCTGAGCCCGGGCTGCTCTCCATTCTGTTGTTGTCTTAATAATGCATTGACAAGCAACGTACGTGTTTGGTTAGCACGAACCAGCTCGAAAGGTATACCACCTCCATGGGTTACTCCAAATCAAGCTTAAAGCACACAAATATTGAGGCAAGCAAATTAACTCCATTTTACAGAGATATTCGGCCTGCTTAAGATAACCAAGGGATGGACTTGAACATGTCACTTGAAACTCATCTTTCAATCTGTTTAAGAGCATTCTATTAAATGAGGACAAACTTATAAAGCAACCCTCGCGAGTCAACTTATAGGCAACTAAAGGTACATTGAACTGAAACTGCTCATGTGGAGTTCAGGGCAAAGCCATTCAATTTGCTTTTTCCTACCTCAGCTCAGCTCAGTTGAGTTTATATCAGTTGCTGGGTCAATTGTAAACGTAAAAACAGCTGTTCCAATTTTACAGAACTTTTCAATTTAAAGCCAGCCAAAGTATATATAATGTAATCAAATATTTATTACAATGGCCAAGGCGAGAGGTAGCTGAAAAGACGGGGGGGGCGCACCAGTTTGGCAGATAGTCTGAGAGGGGCAGAGGTCAGCGGGGGCAGCTGATAAGTAAGTGAAGTAATGTATGGGTAATAAGTGCTTTCACTTGGTCGCCCGCCGTTGTTTCCGTTTCCGTTGCACTTGGCATATAAGCAATATGCGAAATGAACCATTATTGAATTATTACAAACATTAATGCACCATTCGTCATCCGTGTCTGTGGGGGAGGCAGTGTTACCCGATGTTCAACTTAATATTTTTTTATTTTTTGGCAACTGTCACAACGCGCCAGCTGTCAATGCCAGTTGACAACCGAAAGTGCTTCTCTCTCTCATATTGTCAAATGAAAAATGAACGCGACAATTAACGTAATTGAGGCAACCAGGATGGCCACAAAATCCGTGGCTGGCAGCGGGCGGAGTTAACTTTTTCATAAGACTTATAAATAATATGGTTTAAAGCCCTCGAAAGAAACTAATTAACTAAATGCAAAGCTGCAAAGCAACAGAAACGACCAACGATTTATAACTTTGATATTATATTACATTAGACACAAATCAGACGTCTGTCATCTGTCTAAGAGTAAAAAGATATGAATACCAACAGCTATGCCTAAAACTTCTTATATATATATATATGTACTTTTACAGTTATATGTATATGTACAAGTGCCGTAAAATGGCAACAAATTTGACGACTGCTAATGCATAATAAGTCCTTCCAGTCGCTATTCTCATGGCACAGCTAGAAGAGAATGGAGAACTCTCTGGCACTCGGGCCATAGCATTATATTGATATTTTATGCACAGACTCTGTTGGCATGGTTTGGTCAGGGGGGGAGAGTGTTTGGACTGGGGCTAACTGGTGCAGAGAGCAAACTAAGCGACTAAGGCCATTTGCCAGCTACAGATACGTTGCAAAAATGCATTTTGTGCTGCCATTAGATAGACCAAATTATTGGACAAAAAAGCAGTCTGCAAAAACAAAAGATCCTCACAGGAAATGCACTTGAGGCATTCACGAATATTGAATGGACTTCAGCGAAAAATAAAAAACTAAAAAAGGGTAAAAATAATTTAATGTTTTATATTAAATATTATTTTGAAAAACTAAAAATAGAATCAAAATAAAATTAAAAATTAAATCGCTTCTTTTTATTTTTAAAAGTGCATATTTCAGTTATTCAAGTTGAATTATAGATTAATTAGCCATCAATAAGATATAAAATAATTGTATCACTTGCACATAAATAATTAAATATTATCAACCAATATTTTGATTAATTTTCATAAGTAAATCAGGAAACCTTTTCAATCTTTTCTGCCTTTCACCTAGAATTGGCTTAGCCTCCCGTCTTGGGAGAGTGTATTGAAAGCCAAAAAATAAAATCCTTTAGCCGACTACTGTCAAGGTAGCTGAGTCTCAGACTCTCAGTTTTAGCTCTCCAGTGCCAGGCTGCGCAGCTGTTGCAAATTTTTATGTCGCGCGGACACGTTGTGGGCGTTGGGGGAGGGGCGTCCACAACCACTAAAAATGCGACAACTTTTGCCTTGGCACATAAAAGTAGCACAAGACCACTACCAACCACAAAAACAACAAAAACAACAACAACAACTATAACAACAACAACAGCAACAACAAAGGCTAGTTTAAAGCGCATATAACTTTAAGGCTTTTACCTTTATATCTGGCGCTTTTACAACCCACCGCAACTACAACAACAACAACAACAACTACAACAGCAAATGCACATTTTCATTTTCATTTTCATTTTTTTTTCATTTTGTTGTTGCAAAAGAAAATTCCATTTTGAGTTGGCAAGTCGTCCTAAGACATTTCCACGCCCAACGCCCCTGGAACTTAATTGAAAAATTCTAGAGTTCCTCATTCAGGCATCATAATTGAAAATATTTTTGTGCTAAATTCTGTGGCAACTACCAGGCCGAGACTAAGGCTGAGCCAGCAAACCTAAACCCTAAACCCGATGCTGTCACCAGGCAATTCCATTGTATGGCCATTGGACTTTAGTCCAATCCCTGTTGCCGCCCTGCTGTGCACTATCAGATTGCGGATTGGGTGACACACCTTAAAGTGGGGTGCTCTGCAATATTGCACATTGAATATTTCTGATTTGAAAGAGATTGGCAAAAATGTGAAGCCTTAATTTTAATTGAATTGTGAAAAACACAATTAAGTAATTGATTTCATTTTACATTCAGGGAATGAAATCACTTTTACCTTGCCAATAAAAGGCTGAAAGGCAGGCAAAAATATAAATTTATAAGCCGGATGGACATCAAATTTGTATTATTTAATTATCACTTTAAGAAATAGTATTATAAGCAAATATTTTTAAAATTTAAAAATGCGAAACACTAAAGAATCCATTCGATTGACCATTTCCAAGTTTTGTGCTGTTTAGTTTTTAATTTGAGTGGTGTGAAATATTAGGGTAAAAGTTGAATAATGCTCCGTACATGAAACGACGGACCACAGGTCCAAAGGCCTCACATAATTGCTATCCATTTAAAAAAAAAAGAAAACGCCTTCGTTTGGTTTTGTTGCTTTTGATATTTATGAGTGGAGCACGACATCTAGAAACCACCTCCAAGCCAGCACAAGCCGACCACAAACAAGTTTTAATGCACAACTTTTTAGATTTCCGTCATAATTTCTTTACCAGCCTGATAAAGATTGCTTCATATGTGTGAGTGTCTGGCTGTGTGTGTGTGTGTGTGTGCTCGCGCGCGTATAGAGACGCCTCCATTACCATCATAAAGCACGAAAGCATAAAGCATATACTTTGGCCAACAATAAACTCAACTTTATGCACTTTCAATCCCCCAACTTGTATGCACAGATTTAACTGCTAAAGCACCATCTTTGCTCTGGCTATGAGCCTTTCCTGCCTCGTTGTCTTAGCCTCAAACTAAATTATACTCTTAAGTCGAGTTTAGCCACTAATTGGCTCCGTTTGCTATGGTTGTGCGTCTAAAATAAAAATCGGAAGTCTTAATTTATTCTATTAAAGAAAATTTCTTGTTCTCAAAATAAAATGTATTAAACAATAAGCTTTAATCAAAAAAAATAATTTTAACTCTTTAAATAAGCTAATTTTTTAGTTGTAAAAAAAATATATCACAATTATTAAATATTATTTTATAGTCTATTCTCGCTTCCTGAGCAAATTATTTTTTAAAAAAACGTAATGATTATTCAAGCAATTGGAATACTTTATTCTGTTTTCGCTAAAATTATATTATTATTTACTTTTTATTTTATTTATATATTTTCTATTATTGAATAAAAATAATAAAAATAGATCCACAAGATTATTATTTTTTTTTATCCTTATTTTGTATTAGGGTATTCGATATTCATTGTAGTTTTACGGTCAATTTTTGCTTCTTGTGTCTGCTTCTAATGGAGTTTCCTCTCAAATTCACACACTGACACACACGCACACACTCAAATGCCCACACATGGAAAGTTTTTGGTTTTCGTGACGATAAGAAGCAGAAAACGAGACGGCGGCTTCCTGGCAACCAAAATTTATGCATGCTACATAATTTTGGGCTCTATTACTTTTGCAGTTGGGCAGTGGCGAGAAGAAAAAAAATAAAAAAAAAAACAAAAAAGAGGAAAGCAGTCTTAGTGCCAGGACCGAATGCAATTCAATTTGATGTCAGCTTTAAAAAACGATGGGGCAAACAAATCACCCAACAAAATCAAATAACTATAATTTACCTGGAGGGCTTTATCGCGATTGAGTTGCCAGGCTGTACGTCCTGCTCTGCTCCTGACATTCTGCGAGCGCAAAACTAAAGCACTTCTGCTGATTAATTTATTGAAAACGACGGGCGACACAGGCGAGCGCACTCCTATAAAACAGAAGAAGCAAAAAAAATCAACAGCAAAAACAAAGAGTATGCGACAAAAATCTCTGACGAAGGACTCAAGACGCAGGACAATAGCTGCAGAGCCAAAGAAGGTGCAGAAAAACAGGAGCAACAGCAGCAAGAGCAGCTGCTTCCGCCATCGCCTTCACATCCGCTTTTGGCCAGCGAAATGCCCGAGATGCTTAAATTGTGATAAACTAATAAAGCGACAAACATTGCAAGGACTCGCCGACGTCAGTTTATTTACTTTTTACAAGTTGCCATACGGCATACGGCATAAAAATTCAAATTGAAAATGAAAATGTTGGGAATCGAGAGAAGAGTCAAACAGATCACAGCAAACAGATAGCCGACACCAGGTTAGGAAGAGACCCTCATCAGTGTCAGCTGCCTTAGAGGCAGCATTGGAGTCCTCCCTCCTTTCCACAGCTCCACAGCTCCACTCAGGTGCTATAAATTTGTGCCTTGAGCCTGGTCGCGCAATTTAAATAGCAGGCAGCTAGTTTTTGTGCCTCTGTTCCTTTAGCCCTGCAGATGGTAAATATTTAAGGGATTCTACCACACACAGAAAAAAAAAAACTGAAAGTATAGAGCAAAAAAAGGTGCAAAGTGTCGCCTTAAGCGACTCGCAATCTGTTTTGCCTTAATTCATAAGCCGCTTGCGCCTGACAGGCTACGGCAACACACACACACACTCCTTCAGAGGCGACTCTTGAGCTCGAGTCGACTCCGTGGGCTATTCGGTCTTGTCAATATTTTTGCTCGCCCACATCTTATTTTTATGCGTAACCTACTTGCAGTGACATAACTTTAATGCCAAGTGAGATCCCAACTGTTTGTACTTCATTTGCCTTGCATTAAGCCCTCATCCTTGCTCCCTTCCGGCTCATCCTTAAGTGCAGTCGAGTCGAGTCGAGTCGAGGTCGCCATCTGAGCCAAAGGAGACGAACGGTGGGCGTTAAAGTTTACTTAGGCCCAATGCTTTTTAAGTAAGTAGCTGCTTGTTGTGCCACTTGTACTGGTTGTTGCTTCTTGCGGCTGCTCTCGGCTGTTTAGCTTTCACTTTGGTGCATTAGTTTCTGTTGCCAAGTCGTATATTTAATGCTGTGGTTCTCCTCCGACGACCAGAGTTTTTGCCCACTGGCAGTCAGTCAACTGCTCGTCGTCGTCGTCGGCCATTTGATTAAGAATAAGCTCCAAGTGCATAAGTTATAGCCCAAAGACGTCACACTTGAAGGCTGCGTTATCCTTATTGAAACACTACAGCCTCCAATAAAGCGGGTCACAAAAAATATAAGCAACAATGTCTCCTTTCGAAAACAAAATCTTTATGACTGATCGACTATATAATAAAGAAAGTAAACTTTAATTTTCTTTTATTAAATTTTTCTCTTTTCTTTTCTTATGGTTTGAAAAGTATTCCGAATATAAATCAATTATTTGGCTTAGTTTAAACACAATCTTATCCTTGCAAAGCAATAGTTTTTAATTAATATTTAATAGCTTTAACTAGGCAGATTCGCCGAATGAACTTATAATTTCACATATACTAAATAAATTAAAAGAAATCAACAGCAAAAGCTCGTCAATCGTCAATTGATTGAATGAAAATGTCGTTCAATCTGAGTCATGTCTGTTCTGTACAAATAAGTTTGTCTTTTAAGGATTTCTGTTGCATTACTTCCATTGTAGAGTTCCGTTTTATGCTGGGTCGATTTTTATATTAAATCTGAAAAATTACGTATAATCCCAGACGCACTTTTGCAAGTCAGGGCAGAGCAACACAAAAGCAGTCCTAAAAATTGCTTACATGGCAAATTCGTCTTACGGCTGTCTTTAACATCAACTTATTGTAATTTTGTTGATAACAAACTGTTAAGTTCAAGCACACACACACACACACACATGCGGGCCACAACTTGCTCGTCACTTGAGCGGAAGTGTTGGCAAATGCAGTGATTTTCAATCTCAATGCGACATTTTGATTATTTCCATGTTAGCGTGTGAGCAAACCACAAAAAAAAAAAATGTGACTGCGATGAAACAGACATTTACACACTCACACACACACAAGTACGCTGGCACACACATATGACATCTGCAGCAAGTGTCAGGACTCGGCGCACGTTTGCCGCACCGGAAGTGACGCTTGTGCAAGACGGAAATTACTTTACGCTACACACAATGTCATCGATGCCGCATAAGCAGCACAGATACGACAGATTTAACGAAAGACTAAAAGACAGACAGAGAGAGAGAGAGAGGGAGAGAGAGAGAGAGAGCGAGAAAGGGAGAGTGAGTAGAATAAAGAAAGCGGCAGAGAGGCATCTGCACAGCCCGTGCGATCTTTTGCCATTTGTGATTGCAAATTGTGCAACATTCGGCGGCAGCTTTTTTGGTGGTCAGCACCTAAACTTGAAGAGGGGTGGGCGGTGTGGCCGGAATTTAAATGCATAGCACGCAGAGCAGTCTTGAGTGCGTGAGGGTCTCAAATGAATTTAATTAGAAAATTTTGCTCTCCTTATCGCGGATGCAAGTTGAGCAACTTGCAACTTGAAACTTGCTGCTCGCTGCTCGCTGCTTGTGGCCAAAAACTTTTCGCCTTCCCCCCGCATTTCTGGCTGCCTCCCTGCCCAACCGTTCGTTAACGCAACAAGCAAGAAATAATAATAACCGCTTTGAGTGCAAGTATTTTTCTTAATTTCCACCATAGTGTATGGCTGACGGGCTCGTTAGTTTTTGCAACATGGCTAAAAACTAATGTTGGCAGTAACAGAAGCTGAAATCAAAAAAGATTTTTAATTAAAATTGCTTTTCAATGGTGTATAATTATTTTCTTGATTTTATCTAAGATTAAATTTGACTTATTAAATTTTAAATTTACCAATATATTTAACGGATGCTTTCCCTTGATTTCCACCAGACTTCCATTCCACAAGTTCAGATATTTGTTAATGGTCTTCTGGTTTTTTATTACACACGGAAACATGTATATCTTATATTTTGATAGATTACTCGTATCTTATTTTATTATTCTTATACCCACACATGTCTAAGAAGGCAATTGTTACCCTTAAAAGTGTCACGGTTCATAAATGTCGGCAATTATCTTGCACGTTTTGCATTTACAAATGGCGGAACCGAAAAAGTTTACTTTAAATTACAAAATAAATCAGTAGCAATGTGACTTTTTAATGTTTGCATTGTTGTCCTAAAACACACACACACACACAAACACACGCACACCCACAAACACAGCAACACCTTTGCGAATATATGCAGAGAGAGAGAGGGCTAACAGAAAATAAAAGCAGTTTATAGAAAGCAAAGCAAGCGGCAGGAAAAAGCAAGAAAAAGTTATCGCTGCTTATTTTTTGTACAAATTGATGTTGTGTTTGACAGTTGAAACTTGCAACAAAAACGACGCCAAATAAATAAATAAAAACAGTCACGGCCAGGCCAACAGAGCAAACAACAACAACAACAACAACAAAGGTGAGCGCAGAGGGGGGGAGGGAATAGGTTAGGTTGCCAATGGCAACCAGCGTAAAAAAGCTCTCCAAAAATGTTTTAAAATTTACACACAGTTAAATGTAAAAGTTTTATTTTCGTTTGCAAATGAAATTTCTGTTCTGTAGTGTTGTGTTTTGCAAGTTGTTTGCCATTGTGCCAACCGTTAGACAACCAAGTCAACTTGCAACAGCAACTGCAACTGCAACAGCACCAACACTAAACTCAACATTTATACTTTTGAAAATAGACAGAGCAAAACTGAAACGTGTTGGTAGTCAATTTGGTTAAATTTTTATTTAACAAAAAAAAGTTACAAGTGTGTGTTTTTTTTTATCCTGCGTGTGAACTCTCTGGAGCTCTGTGGCACCACACTTCCGCTCCGACTGTTGTCCAATAAGAGTTTTATGCTATCATGAAATAAACAGACAGTTAGTCAGAAGTTGCACAATCTCAAGTATTTATGGCCACCAAAACTGTGCAGGGTACTCAGCTCTCAGCTATTTTGTATACATTACTCATACGCCACGAGTAACTGAGAATTTCTCTCGAAATATATGCTTATGTGAAAATAAACTATTAGTGAATGCTCTTGATTGAATTACGCATATAAAATATACTACGTTTTACAGCAGTGAAATCTTATTTAGAAACTGAAAAATAAATGTATTTTATATAAATAATATCCAATGAGTACTGCAACCAGGACTAAGCAAATGTACATACAACTATATAGCTTTCATGTGATATCAAATATTTATACTTCTCTCAGAGTTTAGCACAGTCAGTTTCTGCTAATATACTATTTATTAAAATGATCCCAGTCCGTACGGCAGCATTTTGACTTGGAATTAATGAGAACAATTCAACAGCATAGAGAGACTTTATAGCACACATAAATCGTGCTGCCATCTTTCTCATTTTCTTAGTACATATGAATAATTATGAAAATCAGAACATGCTCTCAGACATTATTAAGTCACATAATGGCCAAAATAAATTAGACAGCCCAAAACACTAATTGAATGCAGCCCACACAGAAGATTATTGAAGCCGCACCAATTTCCCAGCCTATTTACGACACTCGCCTGTTTCGAATGGGTTCCAGTAACTATTTTGTCCTCTTTCAAAGTGCAACTAAATTAACTAATTTTTCAGTATAAGCCACTGACCAAAGAGCCCAGTTGAAGAGCTTCGCAATACACAGGAGTCAACAACAAAGCTGCCAAGCGTGAAATTGCAACATCAAAAAAGCCCTCCACCCGTACAAAAAAAAAAAACAAAAAAAAATATGGGAAAAATAGAAACACAAAACTTGAACTGAGGCACTAAAACTATATTAAAATTTACTAAAAATTGTAGACGGGCTGCCTCAAGTGCACAAAGGAGCACTAAACAGCTTGTGTCAGACACACGCACTGAATGGGAGTGTCATATGTAAATTTTCCCCCGACGCCATTGACAAAGACACTTGAAAAGAAAAAAAAATAGACACACTCACACACACACACACACACACACATAATCCAGGACAGGCGTGCTATAAACTCAATGTATACATTTAGGCGCACAGCGCTATAAATTGTAACAAACTTTCGTCCAGCAGCAAAACTCTAAAACACACACACACACACTTACTTGCTCTGCCAGCCATATCAAAACTAGGGGAGGGGTGGATAGAGAGAGAGAAGGGTAAAAAAACGAGCTGAAACTTATCTGTGTGTGCGACCTTTTCTGGCTGCTTCGCAGCGCCGCAGCCTGCAATGACCCTAATAACTGTCTACGGGCATGTTAAGTGTCAGCGGCGACATGCCACTGTCATCTGTATGTGTGTGTGTGTGTGTGTGCTGCAATATATTGTCTATATTTCGTGTCAGCAAATAAAGCGACAAATAAATAAAGCTGCTAAAAAGTTTGGACGAATGGAAAATCAACGACTCGTCGGCCAAGCAAGAAGCGATGCTAAAAATGTCAAATTGCGCATAAAAGCAGACCGCAGTATTTTCTAGTCGTTAACCACAATAAAAAAAAAAAGCATACAAGCCAAACTATTCCCAGCCTCCCATTTCCCTCACTCACCTAACCTCTCTCTCTCTCTCTCTCTTTATCTCTCAGCCTTTCTCTCATTCTCTGACTGCATTGTTTTTGTGTGTTTCGTTGTTCTGCAACTTTTTCCATTTACTTTGGCTCATGCATTTTTCAAAGCACAAACGGCAATTGTTTCTTTCGTTTCCTTCCAACTCTTCATCCCACTTGGTTACACACTCCACCGCTGCCCCTGGTTCGCTTAAGTGTTATTTATCTTTGGCTCCCACGACATTACTCTAGTTCGCTCTTAAGGAAGCCTGGACCCGTGTCGAACCGAGTTGAGTTGATTCGAGACAAGTCTCGTGTGTCTCAGGGGTTAGCTGCCGCGTAATGTACGACTGGGTCTGGGACTGAACCTGGGACTGGAACTGGGACTGGGACTAGGACTGTGAGGCGTGTCATTAACTTTGCTAACGCACGCTGCCATCTCTCAATTGTCCAGCAGTGCAAATATTAACTTTGTGCGACCCTTTTTTGCATTCAGGTTTGTAGGAACTGTGAAAGTTGGAGCTCTGCTTTATTCTACGGCTCGGTTAATTGTATTTGCTTCCGAAGGAAGGCAATGAAAAGTTAATTGCCAAAAAACAACTGCATAACAGCAGTTTATCGCCGACTTATTGATGATGATTGCATTAAAGCACAAACTTGCAACACGTCCAAACCCTGTGAATCTGACCACCATCAATGTGTGCCACACATTTTTGTGGTCCTGGCACGGATCACAGCCTCTACAGCAAATCCATTTGCATTGCACAAGCGTTTCTATTTTCAGGTTTTCCTCTTTCCACCCCCCCACAGTTAGTGTCGCTTTTTTTCATTGCGTTTCGTTTGATTTCGACCGTAGCTTTATTTGGCTTTGAGCCGAATTTCGTGTTCCTCTGATTTCTCCACACTGCCGCAGTCTTTATTTCCACTTAAATCGGAATTTCTGTGTATGCACTAAAGCGACAAGATTTTCAACAAAGTGCAATTAAGGTCATACAACTTAAGCATTATAATTTTAATTTGATTTATTCATGGATAAACAAATTTTTTGAATATTATTAATATAATAATCAATTTAATAGCCACTCTTAAAGTATGCCAAATAAAAGTCTTAACTGCCTTTTAGACATCACCTTAATATGAAATTCAAATCATTTTGATCATGATAATAAATGCAAATGACCTCTAAATTTCTAACACCATACTCAAATCTCAGAACATTACCCAACCCTCACTCAACAATTTTGCCCAATACTTGGCCAACTGCGTATGGTCACATATGAAGTTACAACCCTTTTCGGACTGCTTTATCCCCAAAGGCATTTCCTATTATAGTTTATTACCAAAAAGCTGCCCCATATAAAAAGTAAATTACTGCAAAAAAAAAATGAAAAGAGCTGCACAAACGAGCTTAACAGACGCCACAAGCAAAATCTAATAAATTTTATTACAACAATGTCATAAAATTTTTCTCGTATAGTATATATATATATACTATATATGGCAAACATATCGCGTGGAACACGAAAAGAACATGTATGCGAAATATTTTGTAATTTATGCGAAAATACGCATATTTAAGTTAAATGTAAATATTTAAGTTGCACATGAAATTGGATGCCCTGTAAATGTCTGATAGAGCTATTCAAAGAACCTGCTATAAAATTCTAAAAACCACCAAAAAAAAAAAGCAAACAGAAAAATACATACACGTATACATTTTAGCGATAAAAAATAAATACATATATATATCTATATGACAGGTTGTATAACATAACGTTGCGTGATATTTGTATTTATTTTACAAACAGACTGAAAAGATGAAGCGAGCAAAAGCGAAACTTAGAAAACAAAAAAAGCCACAAAAAAAAAACAAATAAATTCAAACAATGTCAAGTGCGCAGGGATAGCAAAAAAGCAAAGTAAAAACCCGAAGAGAAAACACCAAAAAGTCGCAAAGACATAAGGGCGCTGATCCTGTGTTTGCCTATATGCGTTTAAGCGTGTTGTTTGTATTTGTGAATATATTTTTTTTGTTGTTTTCTTTGTTTTATTGACAAAAATACTACTCGTATCTGGCATTTGTTTGCGTGTTTTTTTTGCATTTTACTTTTTTGCAAGAGTTTTGTATTATTTTGGATTTTTTTTATGTGGTTGTTTAAGTTTTAGCCCCGGCACTATGCATATGCTGTGTGGGAATTGGCCTGTCACCTTGGAGGAGCTTAAATTCCCACTGAATGTAATTAAGCTGCTAACTAAATCTAGGTATTTATTTATAACAAACAATATAAGCGGATAAATTTTTTATTCGTAATACAAATAATTTTTTATATATTCAAAATTTTACATACATATTAATTTAGAAACTATACAAATTTGTGCATTTCAAATTGCGTTTTTTACCTATTTGATAAATATAGCGAAAATTCATAAGTAAATTCAAATATTTAACGAAATTTGTCTCAAATGGCTTATTGCCATAACTTGTCAAAATTGATTGGACACATTCTAATTTGCATTCACCAATATATATAGCTGGAAAGCCAATAAACTTTAAATTTCAATTTGCATTATGCCAAACACCATGATTGATTTCATTTTTGCAGTTACTCCTCCGGATTCCTTTATATATATATGATAGAAGTATATATATGTAAATGTGAAAGGCAAGCGGATGGAGAGGAATCTCACTTGGTTTAAGTAATTGAAGTTTAGCAGCGTCTAAAGGCAGTTAATAAATGCCGTAATGCTAAAATGCTGCTAGCTGCCAAAACATCCTCATAGACTGGTTGCTACTGCAATGAAAATAATCCGTTGCCACAGCAATTGAAAGTTAAGCGTCGAGCGGCTGCCAAACCTTGTACAAAAAGTCCAACACACACACACAAACACACACATACACACACCCACACACCACTTGCACACCTTTTCAATGTATCTACACATTTTCATGTATCTGCATGTTTGTATTACCCCATGTGTGTGTGTGTGTGTGTGTGTGTGTGTGCACACTTTTCAATAACTCGTTCAGTGCTACAATAACACGAACTACTCTGCTGTTCCCCGGAAAGTAGGCAGCATTCGCTGGGTGTGCACTTTATACACTGAGCAGAAAATATGTTCTCGAATTTAGAAAGTTAGCCTACTTAGCCTTTTTTTAAATTAAATATTTTTTAATTAAACATAATTTAAATATTTTTTAGAAACCGAAAAGCCAATTCTAAAATTTAGCTTAATTAGCTTTTACAGCTGAAACTTAACTGCAACTTATTAACAGATCAAAATTCGAATTTTATTTCGAGTGTATGGACAGCTAAAATAGATGTGCAAAACGTGCAGGTAACATGATTTTGAACAGCAGCAGAAGCAGGATGGCCCGAATGCAGTTAGCATTTTCCGGCTTAAAGAGATTTTCATTGCAATAACCTGACCCGAAATGTAACTTTGTCTCTCCAACTCTTTATGTTCGGGTTTGCAATGGACAGCAATATATAGCTTACCCATTTTCAATTGCCATTTAACTGCTGGTCGACACAGACTCGCATATATATATAGCTAGCCGAAAAGATATAGGTATATATCTGCATATATATATATATATTGATACAGGTTTTGCATATTGAGTTCATTCATTCAATCAATATTTAGCCGTTGAAATCGCGATTTACGCGCATATTGCGCCAATAACAAATGAAAAGTGCTCGACTAACGCAGCTTGTCCAAAGATTTATCTTTTGAGCGCAGCTTGCCAAACTCTCCAGTGGATTTATGTTATTTTTAAAATCTCTTTTTATTTTTTCTTAATGTTTTCCCAATGCTTTTGTATCTATGTGCGTTTTTTGTGTTACATCAAGTGATGCCATAGAGATATTTAGCAAAAGACAAGCCAGTTCAAAAATGATGATCAGCTATAGATAAAAGGTATTTTCATACTTTACATATAAGTGTAAAATATGAAAATCATTTTAAAACGAGCTTTGCATATTAAACTAAAATATTGTTGACTTGGCAAAATTTTAGGATTTCCTTGCTTGTTTTTATCTGGGTCAACATTCAGTATATAATAAATAAAAAATTATTATTAATATTGTGGATTTTACCCGTACTTTGCAAAAGCGGGTTTTCCAAATAGTTGCACTATCAAAACTTAATTATAAACGTTTTTAAAAATAATAAAAAAAATCTTAACCACATGAAAAATATTATAAAAGTTGTAAAATTTGTAAAAGATTAAAAAAAATGTATTCATAAACTTATCAGCAAACATTTTTCCTGACGTTTTTTGCAGCAGCGCAGAAAAAAATGGTTGCGACTAAATTATTGCAACGCTATTTGAACTACTAACTCAATTAATAACTCATTTTGGCCATGCACAACATAAATGCAGCAGTAGCCCATCAAATGCAATTTGCGAAACAGCACATACACACACACACACACACAAAATCACAGTTAACGGCCGCTGGCCATGCCCACAAAATACTTTTTGTTGTTGTAGTAGGCGTACATTATTTGCTCTGCAAACTTTCATAAAAACACAACTTAAGCGACTAACCAGCTAAAGGGGAAGTAGGTAAGTGGGGCAGTGGCAGTGGCAGTGGCAGTACACCCCAGCTAGTGGCAAGCAGAAAAAAAATATATAAATAACCCTATAATTTGATTACACACAAAAAGCCAGGCAGTGACAAAAACACCAACTGCAGCGACGCCATCAGCAACAACATTGTAATCCAATTTCAGGAACAGAAAACACACACAGCCAACAACTGGAACTACTCCAGTAAAATATATATAAAAAAAAATCGTGATTATTAATGAAAATAACGATGTCCGCGAAGACGAGAGAAGTCGGATTGGAGAGTGAGAAAACGATGCAACTGACACAAAACGAGCTGCAACTGCCACTCTCAGTCATTTAAGCGTACATTTTAATTAGTACACATATAAAATAATCATGTGCAAATCACGTTAAAAATGATTATAAAAAATACCATGAAGCAGAAAAAATATTAGAAAATTATATGGTAGTTTGCTATAGATTTACATATTTGTTCAAATATTCTCAGTCAATATGCAGCTCCTTAAAAAAGTCCATTTCAACTAAGCAAACCACAAAAGTCATTTTAATTGAGTGAGAACTATTTCAAATACATAAAAACTGTTAAAGCAATATTATTTAATATTTTATAATATATGTTTACAAAAATGACAACGTACAAGTGCAGCTCGGTGAGTGTGGGGGACGGCGAGACGGGGGAAGCTACTAAGGCTTTTTATATATTTGAAGCGTATGCAAATAGGCTGTGAAATTCTTGACACAACTTCCTGTCAAACAGTTGGCTTTTTGACAAACCGACTAAAATGGCATATGTGTGAGTGGGTGAGGAGAGGAACAGTGAGGGGCGGGTGCCAGAGCATGGCCGAGATATAGAGCGAGGTTTTGTGCGATGTGGAGTGAGGGTGCCACAGGAAACGGAAATGCGCATTTACACGTAACATTAACTGCTGCCAGAGACCCACTTCAACGCAAACAGAAAACCAGAAAACCAAAAAACCGAAATCAACAAACAAACAGCCAGTATCCGCGGTAAACCCCCCCCCCCCCCACCACCTCCGCACACACACTTTGCCACTCAGATGGTGCCGCAGCATATGGTAATGGTAAAAGCATTAAGGTGTACCCAAACTGCCGAAACTGACGAACTCCCAATGTTTTAGCCATGTGTGAAGTTATGCGCTAAGCGACGCCAACAATGACGATGGCATCCTCAATATTTGCATAAATCCTTCAAAGCACCCCCAATACTTCAAAAAATATTCAAGCGGCAGCGTTTTCGTTTAATGTCTAATGCGGCGTATGCGTAATGCGAGCAATACTCTCCTTAAAAACTCAACTTTGAACCACTCACATCTGGAGCTGTCGCTCATTTGATGGCATTCTTGAACTGACTCACGAATCGAACGTATTAAATACGCTTATTTAAATATATATATATATATATATATATAGTATAGATTGAATAGAAATTGAGTTAATTGTCTTCTGCATTTTATAATCTACTCTTTACAATCCACATTTCTTTCCAACAGTTTGATAAAGTGCACGCCAAATTTTGTCAGACAAATAAGAAACGTGCAAACATATCACTTATGGAGCATTCTTGAAAGTGGTTCCATTTTAATCCCATTAGTCTCTGGCTACCATGACTGCAGTTTAAAAAGCTAAATAACCAGCGAGGAACTGCTGCGAACCGCCTTCAGATTGCTTCATCTCTTTCTCCCAGCCCCCCGGGCCACACTGTTCCCCAGCCTGTTCCGCCCTGCTCAGCTCTGCTTTGCTCAGCTTTTACTTTGGTCTTTGGTCTTGGTTTACTCATTATAGCATGCCGTGGAGGCTGGCTATTAATCATGAGCTTATTGAGGCATAAACGCGTTGAGCCACAGCACCCACGTCTTTGGCATTTTGCGCCAATGGTGTGTGGTGTGCCTGAAAACAGCTCAGCTGGATTGTGGTGGTTTTTTTTTTTCTTTTTTATTTTTTTTTTTATTTTAGTTGTTATGTTGCAGCGCTTTAATAAATATTCATTTGATTTAAATGACGCCGGGAATTGGAGTCGTTTCTGTTGATGTAGCTGCATTTTGCGTTATTGTACGCACACCTGTTTGACGACTTGACACTGGCAAGTCACTAACAGCAAATCACACACACACACACACACACACAAACATGAAAGGAAAGAAAACACTCACAGCCGCAAATTTACATAACGCCCGAAGCTGCCATTGTCATCTTATATGGCCGGGCAAAGCTTCTTCTTTCTCTCTAACTATGCTGGCGGGCTGGCAAGCCAAACAAAAGCTGTCAAAGTATCTCACGACAGCAGCCACACACACACACACACACACACACACACACATACCTATATACACAGCCATAGTGCACTAACTGACATACATGCAGAGCAATCACTCATGCCAACACACTAAGGCATTCAGAGCACAATTGGCATCAGCGAAACATTCTCTGACAAAAACTCATAACAATATGTACCAAAAATGTTTTAATAAAAAGTCTCCCTTTTAGATTTTAATAATAATAATTGTATGAAAATACGATTGCTATTTTGTGGAAATAAATTAAATATTTCTAGTTGAGAAACTTAAACCAAATATCTTAAAACACTTAAACCTAAACGCACTTATCAAATTTATAAAATCTTTACCTTAACAGAAACATTTTTATTTATATAAAATGGTGCTTTAAGAAAAATTGCTATATAGCATTTTTGATTGGAAAAGTGTAATTTGTTCTATAGTACGCAGCAAGAAGCAGACATCAGCCCAGCTCTTGATAAGTGCCCCCGTTGGGTGCTTTTACATATAAGCGCCATGCATTTATGTTGACTCAAGTGTTAGCCTGCCAATGTCTAAGCGAGTGTGTATGCGAGTGTGTGTGCTTGTGTACAAACATAACATACTGACACACACACACACACTAAGATACACGATGACAATACCTTAGCAGCATTTGGCATATAATGATTTATCGACAATTGTAAGTAAAGCGCGTTCGCCAAACACTTAGTCCTCAATTTGTTTGTCTCGCTGGAAGGTAAACGCACTTCCAAATAACACAACATCCGAACACACATTGCAATTCAGTTTCAATGGCAACATCCATGAACTTTGGCTCGATAATTATCAATGTTGTTGTTTCACTTTAGTGGAACTTACTAAATAAATAATCGCTCAAAGCGGGCTTTTGTGACAAACTATATACATATCGGGATTTTGCATTCTGTTACATTAGTATATGTTTTACTTACTGGCTCATTTCAGTCAGTTCAACCAATTAATTTTTAATTTTAATACACCCAACTATTGTCGAAAGGTCTCCGCTAAAAGTAGTCAATAGTAATTCAGACAGTTCAATTAGAATATTCTATATATATATAATTAGATATTCTAAAATATATATTTGACAATGTGTATGTGCAAATTTTTCTCAAACTTATAAATTGCAGCCCGTTTTTCTTTGGTTAATGAATCATATATATATATGTATGTATATATATGCATATACCTTGCCATAAATCTTTAAGACTTGCCACATTACGCATATGTCGTGTTGTTGTTGTTGTTGTTGTTGTTGTTGTTGTTGTTGTTGCGCATAAAATGTCTATAAAAACGCTTAAAATGCGTAAACCCTAACTTCGAGACTGCCTTGGGACAAAACTTTGTTCCATAAAAGTTTTTTTTCTTGAGTGGGTGTGGATGTGAGACTTTGGCCACTTAATAGACTAAAAGGGGCGTGGCTGAGTCTTAATTTCAATATTTTGTAGGATGTTGCAAACTTTTTCAGTATCTTGTCCATCCATAATATCATATTTAATTAATGTGGAAAAGTGTATTAAGCTGGGGCGCACCGAGAGTACTTAAAGAGGACTTCTTTAACATATCGCTGGGCGGACGTGGCAGTTGAATTTATTTATATGGCCTGCACTTGCAATTAGTGTGGCAGGCAAAAGTACTCGGCGTTTTCGGGCAGCTGCTAATTTATCGTTTGTTATGTTTAAAATACAAAAAAAAAAAAAAAAAGATATAAAAAATGTTGAAAAAAAATGCGATAGTAGCCACAGCCATTAAGGGCCACTGTGTTAAGTATTTTGCCAGCAGACAAAAATATTTGCCAGCTAAGAAAATGGCGTTGCATGTGTGTGTGTGTGTGTGCGAGAGTGTGTGTGTATTTGTGTGTTACTTTTAAGCCATTTCCCTTTTGCTTTTGTGCTTTGCTTTAAAGCAGCTCTAACATTATTGTGGCACATTAATCACGGCACAGGAAGCTGCCTTCCCCCAGTCCCCGCCCCCACCATACCACGCCCATCAGCCTGCCAGGCACTGAAAGCAAGAGTGTTTTACTGTACTGTCAATTGCCTAAAAGCATACCACAAAATATATGACCCGGCCTGGTATAGAAAATTAATATGCAATTAAATGAAATTAGCAAAGTGTGCGGCAAATTGATAATATGACTAATATTTAATGGCAAGTCAATTTGTTTGCTCTCCAAAAACTACACACACTTAACGCATGTCCATGTATTGGTGTGGGCCATACAACTGAGCTAACCGCTTTGTTTGGCATCAATAATTATGCCTAAATTATGCACAGTCGAACGCAAACAGTAAACAAAATAGTAATAGTAAGAGTAATAATACTCTACTAATCTGGGGCATCACGCTTAAGTTATAAGCAATTAATTGCAATACAGTAAAGTGTATAAATATTTTAAATAATAGTAATTACATTATAACAATAATATTTATTTGCATATATTTAAAGAGCATTTTAAAATTGTATTTAAAATTAAAATAAATGTCTTATTAAAAACTAACCAATCTATTATTTTATAATTTAATTTAAATAGCTAAGTAAATACAATATGTGACAGATAGAGACAAAAAATGTAATATACATTCAAAATACTTTGTTTTGAATTAGCAGTGCAATTTTTCTGTTTTATTCAATTTAATGGACCCCAAAATATGATGCAGCATCTAACTGCGAATCAGATAAACGCAGCCCATGTAAATGTCCAATATAATTTCATTATGCTAATAAACTGTTTCTTTTTTATTTTGATTTTAGCTTGCCACATTGCAGCGGATGTGATAAAATTTATACACAATTTATTCGCTAAAGTGCATACAACTCTACAAATGTAAATACAAATACAAAAAGTAAAAGTAGGTCGAATGACTTTGACATACCCTGTTTTGCATTTTTTATCACCTAAAATAAATTTTTATATGAACACTTACACATTTTTTTTGTCTATATAATTCATTTATAAAACCAAAAAATGTGGCAGAATTACACATGTTAACTTTCGTTAAAATATTCTAGAAATGTTGAATTTTATATTATTATATACCCTGTAACAATTTAAATTTCACCCTAATGTTATTAATGGACATTAAAAATTTAGCTTGCAGCTTATTGAATTTAATTATACAAATGAAAAATATTTGCGTTTCTCGACCAAGTTGTAAACAGTTATATCGATATGTTAAGTGTGTTGTTAATGAGCGAATTTGGTATTAATAATTCGATTTTATAACAATCTCTATGCTAATTCTGTGTTGCTAAAGAGCACTGCAATGTTGCAGATAATTAAATTAATTTCGATTTTACCTGCGTTTGCATAATTGAATATTAAATGCCACTTTATAAACTGCTCCCAAAGCAAGAGAACACAATACAAATAAATATCTAAGAATGTTTATTTATTATATATGTATTTTCTACAATCCCCTTAAATATTTATCAATTTCGAAAATGTTAAATGACATAAGCCTTGAACAATTACAAAACATTGTTAAGCTGGAAAAACGCATTGACAATATATTTCACGATTTTTGCATTCTAGTCTGACATTGAAAATTGTAGTTGGCAGCAAAACCATATTGTTATACAACTTTGCGATTATTAAACTTTTACGGCACCATTTTTTATTGTTGACTGTGATATTGTAAATCATAAACCGGATGCTGCGCGTCTGTAGTGGTATTATAATGCTTCCACAGATACGGACACACACACACACACACACTCATATATGCATAAATTGTATTTACAATCGTATGTGGCAACGTTATGAGGACATAAAAAATATGCATTGCATATCGCTGCGCGCTTTAAGCTGCATATTTATTTATTTATTTGTTGCTGGCAAACTAAAGGAATTTTGTCATTTTATATTCTTTATACGGCATGATTCCACTTTGCGTTTTTACCATGAGCACCGTCTGCGAAAGGGTTATGTAAATTTCATGAAATCCATTAAGTCAACTTGTTTTTAGATATATATATACATATTTTCTATGACTGATATCTTGTAAGTAGTAACTACTATTGACATGCATAGCAAACTTTGAGAGTGCAATAAATCAAATATCCGCCTTTTGTTTCAAATATTTGAAGACAAACATTTCCAAGTATTTATATTATTTAGGATAAAAAAGTATAACTTCAAAACAGTTTTTTTTTTATGTTTTTCAGCCACATAACTTATGTAAACTTAGAAATGCAAAATGTTAGCTACTATTAAAAATGGCAATGGGTCAAATGCTGACAACTTTTTGCATTAGGATTGGCATGAAGTAGAAAACGTACCTGGCTTTTACTTGACATGTTGCAACTTTAATTTAATCACTATATAAAATATGCAGCAAATGGAAAATGCTGCTATTCAATTTGCTGCTGAATGAAGTGATGTGTTTGTCTGTTGAAGTGTGTAGAGGGCAAAACTGGGGCAGAATCGTTTCCTGGGCAACATGTTTACGGCAGTGCATGCCGCATGTTTATTTTCCGATGGCCAAAGCTGCCAGTGAGTTCAGCATCGGATACATGCTAAATGGGCATATATATCATATATTTAAATATATTTATTTATATATATATATTTTTTACAGGCCATAAAACCTGTCGCTTTTTTGCATAACTTTCGATTTGAGCGTTGACAATAAACAGACGACTTTTTCATAATGCATTTTTAATATGGATTTCCAATTTTTTCTTGTTTAATTTTTTTTTTTGCCTATCACTTATTTCAATAAACTTGCAACAGTTATTTAAAAACAATTAGTGAACGTGAAACGGACACCTCCTTTATTCCAGTTTATCCTAAACAAAGAAATGAGTTTTTCGCCATAACCATCAGTCAATATTAATTTCAGAAATGTTGAAATAAATTAAACAACGTCATTTAAACATGTAAAGGTTGCTATGAAAAAATACTTTTTTCATTAAGGTTTTTATCGTATTTATTTGTAAACTATCCTTGGCCCCATTGATTCGTGTAAATCCAAACAAAATGAAATAAATAAAATTGTTTAAAAAGGTTTTCGATTTATGGCAGATTTACCATTTTTTTTTTTTTGGTTTAATTTTGCTCGAAACCTACACTAAATGTGGAAAATTGTGTTAAAGGTTATTATTTATTGTTGGCTAAAATTTTTTACATTTTTTTTTTGGAGATTATTTAGCATATTTGTCAAAGGGAAATTTAACAAATTGAAACAAAAAATCAGCGAAATAATAATTTTGTTTTAGAGTTGACCCAAAAACCAAATTCTAATCCGATTTTGTTAAGTGAAATATCTGCATTGATTCAACAAAATAACCATGTTTAATTTTACTGGTTTAAAGCACAAATCAATTAAATTAGAAACATGATTTTGCACTATCTAAATTTGTCTAATGAGTATTATTGATATCAATATAAACCCTTCTCAGTAAATGCGGTTTTCTGCAACTCAGATCGACTGACCAACTGACCGACTGTCCATCAGCATTTGCGCGGCGACCTTCAGCCGACCGACCACAACACTTCAAATCCTTCCTTAACCCATCTCAAAAAAAGGAACATTAATAATTTTTATACTGTTATTTGCTTACCAATATCAAGTCATTATTCATGGCCTGTCAACCAACTAATGATTATGAACAGTTTACCAGCGATACACTTCTACAGAGCGCAATTGTTGCCTGGGCCTGGGGTTAGCTACCAGCTTTTCATGCAGAAAATTATATACATAAAACAAGTGATTATGTTGTCGAGAGCGCTTGCTATTATTAGGACTGTAAAAATGGCATAAAAAAAGGCACGAACAAGCGACAAAAGCTTCGCTCGGTCCCGGCCCAGTCGAGCGTTCGACTACAAAAAATTACAAGTCAACCACAACAACAACAGTCGTATGTAAAAAAAAATAAAATATTCTTTGCTCGTTAGAATATTATACAAAGCTACCCTGTATAAATCTATAATTTATTATTTGATTTGCAGAGATATTTAAGAAAACAACAGCTAAATTCTAGTACCTAAAAATATGTTAAATTTCTTACATTTAGACAGATGAATAAATTATATACATTTGGATTTTATTTTGACTAATAACAAAATCTGTTTACTTGTCTTTTTAGTTTAATTTACAATTATAATTAAATTATGCCCCCGCCGTCATTGATTTTATTACTGGGTATAACAAGTCCAACGGGTGCCACTAAACAGCCTTCAACAATAAGTGCAAGTCAAGCATGAGACTTGGACTTACCCAGGCTAGTAGGCAGGCAGGCAAGCAGGCAGGTGCACAATCTGGGCGTGGCTTTAACATCCGCTTAATGGTAAAAGTTTTTTGCATGCGGGCTGAGTGAGCTCTTTAATAATGTAACCCCAAAATGTGGGTCAGCAGTCGCTTTATGGAAAGTCATTTCGATGTTGCAACGAGTTGGGCGAAAAAGTCGCGCGCTGGCAATTATAACACGACCATATGTTGCAGCCAGAACTAAGAGCCTGTGGCAGCTGCAGGTGCATTTTCCACACTGACTCCGGCTCTGACTTCCTTTAGCATTTTGCTATACCCTGCGCCCTTTGAGAATTGCTGAAAGGGAATATTGAAGCTCTGCAGAAGCAAGTAAAAAGGTTTGTTCAAGTTCAGCAAAGTGGATATATATGAATATATATATCGTGTATATAAATATATAAGCGTGTATATAATTAGGTGCGTACTTATGTAAGAAGTGAGGGGTATCTGCCAGCAAAGCTCTATGTATTTCAATAGTGTTGCTTGATTTTTGTGCTGGGGTTGTAACCTGTTAATGTCCTGCACTTAAAATTTATACCATGAAATGGTACAGCAGACAACTTTAACATGCTGTTGCTAGGAGTTGCTCCTTCTTTTTTTTTTTTGGTTTTTGCCTTATTTGTTGCTATATGGTGTGGTCTACTTTTTTTTGTAAGGGTCGCCTTAAGTGCTCTAGAGAAGCCACGGGACTTCACACGCCGGCGATGTGTGCACAGCTCTCTGCAAAGTTGTGGTCAACCGCCACAGGTGAAATTTATAATTCAGCCACAATTTTAATTATGTTGGTAAGTCAGAAGGAGAAACAGTGGCAGACACACACTTTTTAGCCATTGTGGTTAAACAGTGCAATGCCTGAATACGCACATAATGCAGTCTATATATTAAAGCAGTTGGCCATTTGATTGAGTGTCTCAAATGCGCTTAACTACGTATCCGGCTTAGTTTTTTCTCCACTCCACTCCCGGAGGATGCAACTGATTTGTGCCTGTGCACAAGCGGCTTAGTTGGCAGCATTAGCATTTACATGGCTCCTGAGTGCCAGCTAACGAATAGCTTAAGAGCTGAAGAGTGCACAACTCAAGTGAGAGATCTCTGACAGAAGCTGCATTAAGTTGACAAGCTGCACGATTGCTTTCCATCATATTCACTTCAGATATGTCTCCATCTGTCAATTGGAATTAAAGCGTTGTTTTTGTGTTCAAAACTAATTTCATGCTCAAGAAATGGATTTATGTACGCAAATAATAAATGCATATGAACTTCGTGTTAACCTCATAAGCATATCAAGAGAATAATGTACTATATAAAAGGTGAAAATATTTGGCCATGTCATGTTAGGCTTTCCATAGGCCATTCATGCACATGCTTTGGAATTGCCAAAAGCTTTCTATGCTTTCGGCCAATTAGAACTAAATGCAAGCCAAAAACACTGCTCGGTGGTTTTTGTAATATTTGCCGTAACTTTTGCTTTATATGAGCCATAAAAATGGTGGGTTGTCGTTTTTGGTTAGTTTTTTTCTAGTCCTACTTTTTGGTTTTATGAGCCAGTGCCTACAAAAAAAAAAAAAAAAACCCTAGAAAAGAGACGAGAAGAAAAAAGAGTTCTTTGCCGTATGGTAAATTTGAGATCGTTAAAAGACCATCAAGAAATGCGCTTTGTTGTGCTTTGAATTGCGCTCTTCAGGTTTAATGTTTTTATTTTCTGTTGGCCCATAATCATCATAAGTAATCTAAATTCACAGCTATGGCAATGTCTTTCGTTCCTGCTCCGGCGATGGCATCGTAGCAACGTCTCCGTCTCTCCACTTGAGTGCATTGTAAAGTGCCAAATTTTATAGTCGACTTTTTGGCATCGCCAGTAAAACTGAATCGTGTTATGCTGCTGCTGCTTGTTTGCCCGGTCAAGTGTATTGCACATGAATGGAAATGACTTCTGCCTCCGTATCCAAGCATACAAACACACACAGCTACACACACACACAGCTACACACACACACTCAGAGAGGCGAGCACTGGCTGCTTATTTACATTTATGGCTATTGTAATTATAATTGTTTTCCGGCCAGGCAACCCGCTGTTTTACACACACTCGCACACTCTTTACTTTGGGGCACATAAATATTATTGCGTCCAGTCTGCTGTCACATTACGTTTTTGCCTAGCGTTTTATTTGTTTTTCATTAATTTATTTTAATTTAATTTTTATTGCATATCATAATATTTGGCCACGCTCGAGTAATTTTTCTCCTTTTGTTTTTCAACGACTGCAAGTATTTAAATTATTAGGGGAAGAATTAATTCATGCAAATTGATTGATTTAATTAGTCTTTATAATTCCTTGAAAGCCCTGTAAAATATAAAAATTAAATAACGTATATGTGCATAATCGATATATTATTTAATTTGGCCCGATTATAAACATATAATTGGCTTTTTAAACAAGTAGTCAATTAATTAGGAATTCTAATATTTCGGTATATAATATTTAAGCAACATGTCAAGTAAAAATAAAAGTTTAGTTTCTGAAATATGAATATGAGTTATTTATACGCTTACCGCTGTCACTTTGAAGTTTTCAAATATATGTTGACCCAATTTGGATTAAGTCGTATTATAATGGATATGGCAAATGGTAGTTGAAATGGATATTGAAAAACTATCCAAATGATACCCTTGTCAAAGATGAGTAAAATATTTAATAGGTTTATCACTCATCCAAATGACTTATGGACTTTCGAGTTCTAATAAAACTTTTTTATGTGTCTTAAAATGTCAGAAAGTATTTAGTGAAATTGACACTTAAAAGAGATAGAAATTATTAAAAATTCATAATTCTAATAATAGCGAGCGTGTCCTTTAAACCTATAGCTAAATACTTAGAGAGGCTTGGCCATTGCCGTGCTGATTCCTTAAAAATAAATAATAAAATCATTTGTTATTTATATTTATATTCGATTAATTTGGAAACGGTTTAACTTTTTGTTAGCATCAAAACTTAAATAAACATTGCAATAAATATCTTTCCTACTAATTGCAATTTAATAAATAATAAATAATAAATTAATAAAATAAATAATTTATTATGTGTTCAAGTAGTAGCCTTCTTTTAGACCAAATAATTCTTTTTTAAATATCACATTTATATATACATATATTTATTAACACCCAATAGTTAATATTAATTAATTCTCTAACCACTTAAAAATTATTAAAACGTAAAGAAAATATTAAACACAAATCTGTGTATCCAAAAGAAGTCAGTTTGAATGTTTTGCATTTATGTTTGATTAATTTACACTACGTTTATCATGGCCAAGTCAAAAGATTTGAAGCTAAAGAAAATAATTTTAAGCAAACTCCTTGACCATAAAATAAACATATGTGCATTTCTAAGATAACAACAACAGTTATATAGCTAAATTATGTAGTTTCAAGCATAAACGTTGCTGTTTATTGGAGATTGAAAATGTAAGTAGAAAATTACATATTACAATTAAGTAAATATATTAAATACACTTTTTAGAACTTGGGATTTTGACAAGGACATCACAATATTAATAGCTTGTAATAGTTTGAGATAAGAACTTGATGCTAAACTGAAAAGCAACTAATATGCCTGCATCTCGATTTAACATGTATGTGGGTTTTTCAATATTTTAATTTATTATTATTATTAATATGATTGTGATAACTGCAATGCGACTAATAATAATCTTAGCTGAGTTGAGGGCTTCTATGTCTTGGAATCACATAATATGCATTTCTACAATGCTGCCTTTAATTCCCTGCCAAGGCGACGCCTTCTGCTGTGGATGTGGTTGGAGGACTCCTCCTCGTTTTCACAAGACCTGCACACATAGATGCGTAAATGCTTCTTAGTTCTTCCCCATGGTAATTACTTACATAAATTGATTTGATTATAGCTTTCCAAAACACTCCTGGCTTGTTGGAGTCCTTGTGTTCTCTCCAAACTCCGTTGTCATCTTATCGTTTCTAAGTATTGTGTCACAGAACGGTTCTGGCCCTGTTAGGAGTCTCTCTGCCCTGATTCTAGCCTGCTCATCCGCTGCTTCGTTTTCCCTCTGTGTTTCCCACTTTGCTCTGTAACCATCTTAGAAAAATCGTATTGTGTGTCTCGAGTTGGTCAAGCTTGGATCTTACATCTTTTGATGTTATTTTCGACCCCCTTCTAGCGCTTTTTATATTTTCATTCATCTTCTCTTTTGTTCTGATTTCAAATACGTTTATCATTTAAATGGGATTTAACAATTGGGTACAGGTGAAGAAGTGAGACTTATGAATTATCTGAAGATTTAAAATGTAAATACCGTAAAATCAATAAACGACAACAGTTTGCTGAGATTATCTCAGAAGCCTCATCCACAAAATAACTGCTTTTTTTTTTGTTTCTATATAAATGCAATGTTTACCGTAAGCTAAGAGTAAATCCCAAATTGTCTCAAATTCATTTTCAAAAGACTATAATCTAACTTTCTTAAGCTAGCCGATTTGCTGCTGTTCCAAATCTCTGTTCTCAACACAGACATTAACACGTAGCTCTTGAATAACTTTTCCATGCGAATCGGTTAGCCAACATTTTTCAGCTATTTATAATATTTGGCAGTAGCAGCAACTAAAACAATTTCAATGCTCAATTCTTTGCAAACTTTTTTAGAAATTTGTTTGCCAATCGGGTTTGCGAGTGGCATTCAGCTTTTGGTTAAATATTGTTTACCAGCCTGAAATTCGCTACGAATTGTTTTGTTTATTATTGTATTGTTGAAATTCGCATTACCGTCGATTTCAGTATGCCAAAACAAACAGCTGCATTTAACAAAAAAAAATTTTTAAGTTCATGTAAACCAACATATTTGCTTAGTTTTAGCATTAATGGAAATTCAATGCAGTTCAATAAATCTGCGCAAAATGTTACAAGCTGCAGTAAAATTAATTGTATTATAAAATTTATTTCCCACTGTATTGCCCTGTAAATTTGTCCACGAAGAATAGTCAGAATGGATAGATTTACAGAAACTAATCGATTACCAAAAGCTCGAAAAATAAATTATTTATTTAGTGAACTGATTTTGTTCAATTTATGGGACACATGATAAACTTAATTAATGTACGCATCATTTTGGTTTTAACATTATTTTAATGTCGTAGATAAATTATTTATTATACTTAAACCTTTCGAAATGTTTCCCAAAAATATCGTTAGCTCAAGCACTGAATAAATACGCTTGTTATTGTCAATATTTATTAAAATCGAATTCCCTGGAGTGACATTATAATATTAAACATAATTAGTTGTTGTTTTCCACAGGCACGCCCACATGCCGCCACAGCTGCTGACACGCCCACAAGTGCGATATATCCATGGAAAACGCGAGTTTCATATCACATTCATATTTCCAATACATTTGCCGATGAACAAGGGAAATGTTAAGTTTAATTTAATTGCCACAGCAAAAGGCCAAAAGGAGCAACAATGTGGCCCAAGGCACAACTGAAAGCACACAGACGGACGACACCCATACGTCCTTTGTAGAAAATTGTCATTATTCACTCACACACACTCACACACACACACACACACACACACACACAATCACGCACACGCACGCAGACATTGTTGTTTCATTATTGTTTCTCACATTTGTCGCCGTTATTGTTGGCATTGTACAGGATACATGTTTATGTAGTACATAACCCCTGCATATTGGCCAGATATTGTGTATGTGTGTGTGTGCAATACATGTTAATAATTGTACGCACATGCAGAGCGACGCACGCAATGGCAATTATTATTGTGCCGCATTTTTGGCGTTTGTTGGCTCAGGCATAACCACACATTTGGGGAAATTATTGTTAATATGCAGATGCGTTCCAGCCTTAATAGACAGCCAGTTCCCAAACCGTATTCAACCGACAACCATCAGGCACCAGGCACCAGTCACCAGCCACCACAAAACGCCGCGCACCATTCACACATCGACATGGATGCCATTGCCACCTGGCCTAGGACCTTTTAAGCCTTAAACGATGGTTTGTGCATTCACAGGACTCAAATATTTTTCGCAAAATTAAATGAATTAAATTACAAGTGAATCGGGTTTCTCTAAACTTGCTTTTGTAACTAAAATAATGGGAATTAAACAAATATCAATTGATATAATCAGTGACATTGGCTGTGGAGCAAAAAAATTGTAATATTTCTAGGAAAATTAAAAAATTGAATCGCAAGAAAATATTTTATAATTTAAATTTAATGAACATGCCTCTTAAATGCAATTAGCTTATGCAGTTGTAAAGTAGACAAGCCAATGGTTTGCAGCCACATCATTATATCAATTGAAATATCAAAAGATAATTAACATAATAATATTGCTCACACACACACACACACAAACACAGAAAGGATAATGCTGGCTCCCGAAGCCATTAAAAATAATAAAAGGCAATATGAAACTTGAAAATAGCGTAGCTAGTGAAATTTATTACAGTCAAAGTATTCATACAGTAGTCACATAAAGTATTCGCACACACACACACACAGTCACAGTTACATGGGCCCACATTAGCGTTTGCTATCAACTGTGGAGCATTTCGCGCGAAGCTTCTCTCCGGCCATGAAACACTTTGGCACAAATTTGAATTTTATTTGCTACTTCCGTCCTTACATTGTTTGAGCACTCGTAGGTGCAGCTGAGCATGTATTTACATATATGCGTGTGTGTGTGTGTGTGCATGCATCAGGCTGATGAAGTTGCATATGAGCCTTGCGGCAAATTGGCTTTGCCATGCAACCAACATACAACAACCAAAAACTTATAAATACGTCATGCTGCTAATGTGCCATAATTTCGCATAAAACAAAGGCAATAAAACTCCTGCAAACATTTTGAACAATACAACAACGGCTCGCAGAGGGGGGAAATGGAAGTACTTCTTCCCGACTATACGAAGAAAACACATAAATAAGTTCTTTACCCATATGGATTAATGGTGTGGTAGTAAAAAAAAACCCTTAAGTTACACGGCTTATTCTTATAGATATAAAAGCATAAGCCAAGACAAAGATATGATAATTTGGCATATGCAACATTTAATTCGTTTCAAGCCACAATTATTCCATAAAAATATTCATAAATACTATTAATTTTATTGAATTAGTTATTTCATTATTTTACGATACAAATTATTTTACTAATAAATCGGATACTTTTTTCACTTTGTGTTCATTTAATACGTTTTTAATTTCCATTAGAATACTCACTCAGACTTTTGGCCCTTTAAATGCAGTCAGTACATTTCTGGCAGCACGATTTGTTAAATACGTTTACGAATTGTATTTCTACATTCGCAGGACCTTTACCCAGAAATACGAAAATAAATTTAGAAACACAATTATGGCATTAATATTCCTATTCCAGGTATACAAATTGAGTTTTGCATAGTTCGCCCATCAAATGAAATTTGCGCCGTAAATTTGCAGACCCAAATTGCATTTCATTTAGGCCAACTCTCGTATTAGCGAATAGCGCGCGTTTTTAAACAAATTATGCGGCTAAAAGTGGCTTTTGAATTCACTTTGACTTGCGCCATTTCCTGGAGCTAAATCACTAATTAAAAACCGTTGACCGTGATCAAGCCCACATATACATAAAAGGGCAAAATCGACCCTAAGCAGAATTCCATTTGGCGGGATTAAACAGAAGTGAATTCTAAGGATTGGTCAGGTAAATAGGTACATATGTTGGATTGTATGTATGTGTATAAAGGGTCTGCTAACGTAAACAATGAGAATTAATAATGTGCAATTAAAAGTTTGTTTACTTTAATTTGAACAAGTGTAAAAGAGTGCGTAAATTTAAAAAATGACTGCATAGCAATTTCATAAAATTTCATTAACATTTTCTTAGAAAACCATCCTAATAATTATACCATAATTATACTAAATATTAAAACACATATTCCATTTATAATTTACATATTCAATAATATAATTTAAGCCACTTTACAATAATATAATAACCACCAAATCTGTAAACCTTATATCCAAATTTGAACATACTTTGCAGTCAACTAAAAACTACAAATTGCATTTAATAACAACAAATTAAAAGCGGATGCCTAAAAAAACAGCTTTAAGGCAGGCTTTTAATTTAATTGAATTAAAAAAAATATATATATAAATTTAGAGATCGCCTATATGCTTTCACAACAAAGAAAAACAAAAATGGTTAGGCCAGTGTCAATTGACACCCTAAAGCACATTTTATTTAAAAAATAAAAATGTACAAATATTTAGAAAAATATATATATATATATATTACCTATATAAGTTGCACAATTGAATTGAAACGGCTTTCATATGTGTTTGAAAATACAAATTCTGGTCTTTTGTATTTTATTTTTTTTATTTTTCGAGGTTACTTAATTTGCACAAACTGGGCGCTGAAATGCGCTGACAAATTACTAATTGAAACCGCGCGCTGCAACGGGGCATGGGGTATGGGGTACGGGGTGCGGGGTACGGGTTGTGTACGCTGATGGGCGTAGCTGGTTCCACAATGCTCCCAATATGCAGTGACCTGCACGGTCCACGTTTGTTTGCCGAAATGTTACGGCGAACATGTGAGTTGAAAATTCGCTATGCGAATAGTTGGGAGGCTATGCATGGGTTTTATATATGGCTATATTAGCGGCACTGGCAGCGGATGCAAATGCTGTTTGTGGAGCCCAAGGCTGAACCTCGCTTTGCTTGCCCCTTGCCGCTCAACAGCTGACAGCCCCCATTCCACAAGCTGTTCGCCTGCCTGGCTGACTGATTTATATGCAAAACGCGGCAAGAACAGTTTTTCAATTAAATTCGTTTGAGTTGTCGTCGCGGATTTCAATTTGAAAGCTGCCATATAATTTATTAGCATTAGCCGCACAACGACTTGAGCCCCGCTGCAAACCAGTCTAAAAAAAATATAGCAAACCGAATATAATGAAAGCAGAGCTTCATCAAATGCGGCTCAATCCAATAACACAGCGAATGGAATTGTGACAAATTTGCTTTTCACTTTGGAAAATTAAAAACGCTCGCATAAAAAATACACGCCGACAAAATTTTCATTCATCATCACAAAAATTTCGCATGATGAGTCCTCTTTCGAATCTGCTGCTCTGTCTCAGCTGTGGCACATAGACACCGCTCTGGGTTAAGTAATCCTTGGAGAGGATATCACTAATTCACATTTTTAACATATAAATTTAGAATGTTTTACGAAAATCAATAGAATTGTATTTTGGGTATTTTTTATATATTGTTGGGAATAAAGATAGGTTTTACATGTTTAAATAGAAAATAACAAGAAAACGATATAAATAATAAATATTATATCATTGAAAATTCTCTTAAAGTTTATTTAGCTGATTTGCATAAATTTGGAAACATAAGTTTTGTGCATAAAATTACCAACAATTTATCATCTTGAGCTGTAGCAGAAGATTTGTAAAGTAAGAGCACTCAGTTGTTAGCCTGGCTCAAATGAAATTTCCTTTCTTGCATTCTGAATTTTTTAAAATTATTTTTATTTATTTTCATTTTCTTTTTGTGTCATTGACTGGGCAAACTTAAATCCAAGGCATTTGATATTGATTTACTTAAAAGGCAATATCAGTTTGCAAAGCAGCAATAGCAACCCTTAGCTGAAGTATTCAGGAAAGCACTGCACGAAGAGGCGCCCATATTGAGAAATGTGAAAATTGTACAATGAAAATTGGAGTGAAATTAAACTAAAGCCCGCTGGCGATAATGCCGTTTAGGATGAGATGCCAGACGAGGACGAAGACTTTGAGGAGATGGAGATGGAGATGGAGATGGAGCACCCAGTATGCTGGGGAGGATTGCCTGACTTGTCTGACTTGTTGGCATTCATTTTGGCTGTGTGGCCGAGAACACAACTTTGGGACACTTAAGAGTTGTCGCCGTCGAGAGTATTTGTATGCCTCGGCGCGGGGGCATGTTTCAAGGCCCCTGCCATCCTAATGAGACAAAAATTGCGATTTGAATGCAAATAACTGCAGGGCTGCTCCAGACGGACAGCAATTACATGGCATTGAAGTACACTGCGATGGGTTGACAACTCTGCTTGTAAAGCATTATTCGACTGCCGTTTAAATTTTACAAAATGCAAATGTAAAAAGCATTTTTAAGCTTTGTTTTCGTCCTTCATCGCCGCCTGTTGGCATTTAAATGAAGTTCTTCAATTTGGGAGTGGCAAGGAGAGTGAAAAGTGAATGGTGAAGTGGCCGAGCCATATAATTTTTGGAGTACAGGTAACGTCTGTTTGCATTTAATTAAATGCCAATATTTGAATCAATTTGCATTCAATGTGAAAAATGTGCGGCATGGCGACTAATCAACTCTGGTTTAACATTTCTTCGAATCGACTCGGCATATTTGTATTCTATTAACTTGGCCATTGACAAAGTTATTTACTTCAGCGTTGCGACAGAGGAATGCGGCATTGAATACCTGGTCACGAGCTGACAAAATTTCATGCCAAGCTATTTTTGCTCAGACAACATTTCCTTAATTTAATTTGTTCACTTATGTTTTTAGTTAGAGTTTTTAACGCAACTGAAATATTTTTTTGTGTTTTTATTGCATGTTTGCAGTTTATTTAATTTATATTTCATTTCCTAATAAAATCGATCTGGCAAAATCATATCGCAGTCTCCTTGATGACTAATTATTTGCATATATATTTTATGCATGTAATTCTTTTTTTCCTGTGTGCGCAAAATGCCAATCAATTATTTATTGCATATTTCCCTCCATTTGAGTAAAAATAATCGTTATTTTATTGGATGGCCGGCATATTTTGATTTGATTAAAAGTGAACAATTTTGACAAGTTAAAGTTCATTTATTAAAATACATTTTAAATGTGTTTAAGGATTACCATCAGGTATACAGGACTTATTAACACCGTGTACAAAATATTTGCTATATGTTAAACAATTTCAATGGTTTTTTTTAAATATATTTACATGTTTTTAAGAAATGCCTTGTTACAGGATACATTCCAATCAAGCACTTTTTGCGAGTTGAAATTTAGTTGGTAATTTATGCAAAATCAATTGCAAAACACCTTAATATAAATGTATATACATCTGTCCCTTGCAGAGGTGTTAATTTGTATAAATGTTTTTTGCTAAACTGATATTTTATTGAAATTTGAATTGTTGTTATTGCCGCGATAAGATAATAGTAATGATTATCAAACAACATGTTTAAGCATTTATTGGTTTGCGGCAACATAATTTAATTATATTTATTTTAATGCATTAATGACTGATTTATTTACACGTTTGGAAATGAATCAAAAAATATATAAATAAATGTTATCCATACAATTTGCTGGTAAATATTAAAAGTTTTTTTTCTACCATTAATCAGAGTTTGTTTATTTATTGAACAACATTTACCAATGGATTGTACAATAGTTTTTGTTTTCAAACTTATTCAGCTGAAAACATTGGCTGTCTCAAAGAAAACTTGTCCAATTTTGAAATACAGCATTTAAAATACTCTGCCAATCAAAATAGAAAATATTTTTAATTAGTAGGTAACTAGCAAATTGATTAAAATATTCTTTGAATACCGCTTGCAAATAATTGTGTAGAGCATAATTTTTAAGAAACCAGTTTTTGGCAATTCTTAAAGAGCAACATATAATTATCCTAAGAGAGGATTGAAAGAAGCACAACACAAAAAATATATATATATATGCTCAATTGTGCATTAGTTGGTTGGTTCTTTGATCAAGTTTTGATTTGGCTGCTGAGCATGTGGCATGTGGCATGTGCTTTGTTGTGGCCTGCAGAGCACAGGTCAATGCTTTGGCATTTCTTGAATAAAGGCATTCGATTTGCTTATGAAATAATATGCTTACCGCAAGCGTTTGCTGTGGCTTATTGGCCAATATGAGCAGAGCACAAGGCGCATCAATCCAACCAACCAACCAACCAGTCCCCCGATCCCATTGCCAATTGGCCCCAATATTGAATCGCTGATGTTTCTGTTGCTTGCATCCAAGTGATAGATAAATTCTTTACAAGCTGTGACGAAATTCGTGCGAACGTGTCTCAATAACAAAATTAACAGAAATTGCAACATATTGTTGCATGTGGTCGAGCTGTGGCGTATTCTCTGTGTGTGTGTGTGTATCTGTGTCTGTGTGTGTGGTTTCGGTTAGTGGACGGCACGTGCGTGTGGTCCGCACCACAACAAATTGTAAGAAAAATCAACGTGACGGTCAGCAAAGTGTGCCAAGAAGAGGCAGTTCCTAAAACATTTTTGGCATCTGTCAATGGCAACAAAGTACTCATGCGAATTGCGGTTTTATTATTCATGAAAACCAATTTACTAATAATAAATGGCAACTATGTATATCAAATATAATTTAGAACTTGATTCAATATGGTTAAGTTTGGACAAGAAACTAATCTCTTCATAAGTATTTGTATTAGCCAAAGTCTAAAACATTTTGACTAAGCGTTAAGTATTCAAGTTAAAATTAAATTATATAGAATTTAATAACAGTTAATTCAGCTTAAATGACAATCTTTAAGTAGACGTTTTATTTTTTTGTGAAGTTCCGCTAATCTGGCATGCAAACAAATTCAGTTTAGAGTTTTTAATTCAATCTGTCAATCATGTTCAGATGGCTGACATTTCTGGCAGTGTAATGAACCCACAATCAAAAACTTGAAATGCAACTTGGGCACAATGCGGCACAGCTTAAGCTCCACACAGCCAACAGGCAACAGAGGCAACAACAAAAATGCTTAATGAAGCGACTGCCTGCCCCAAAGCATAGCAACAGCAACAGCAACAAAAATTACAAAAGGGTCACAGTCTGTGGCAACTGTTGCCCACCCAAACTCAAACCTTGGACGGAACTCGTTTTACGCCCATTCACACTGACAGACAGCGATGAAATCGTGGCTAACACTGGAAGGGGTAGGGCTTTTTGGGGTGTGCAACACATGTGGCCAACAGCAGTGCCAAAAACTGGGAGCATCCCATTGAATAACATAGAAAAATAGAAAAGCAAAAGCGTACGTGCAAAAATTTGTGCGCTTGATTAAATTTGGAGTCGCCAAATGGTTGAAAGCCAAAAGGCGACTCCGTGACCAGTGGTAAGTGCCACAAGTGTGAGCCAAGCTGAAAGACAATCAGGCGGCAATTTAAAACCATTTTCACTGCGGGCAACCAGCCACGCCCCCAATCCACAACTTCACCCTCCACGCACACAACCAGCAAGTTGCCACCTGCTGCGGCAGTCAGTCAGGCAACTGAAACAGTTGCAGTAACTTCTGCTCGATTAGTTTTGATTTGGTTATTCGGCATTAGGCAATATGCTTTTTACTTTGCCCAATTTCTTTCATTTTCCTTGTTGTTGAATCTCTCTCCAGCTCCAGCTCCAGCTCACCAACCACCATCCCTTGATGCGGGAAAATAAACTAATTTCCACTGCTTCGAGTGGACCAGCTGCTAAAATTGTGCGGCTATCAAATGGTTTCTTGCACATTTGCCACATGCTACAAAAATATACACACAAAAAGTAAGAACAGATATCGAGGTAACTAAAAAAGTTGTATTTATAAATGACATTATCTTTCGACCAATCTTATAGTGAATAGATCTGACCAATATAGGTAGATTCATCGATTGCAGTTTTGTTTGTGGATAATTTGAAAACACAACAAAATTATTGCTATTATTAGACACGATTTCATATCCATATTTAATAGCTGCCCAATTACATAAACTGCAGCAAACATAATTTGAATTCGACGTGGTCAGTCACATGTTGGTCACACATGGCGCATACTTAATACAAGTCAGTGTCACGTTTCTGATGACAATCAGTCAATCAAATCCTCAAATTGGTGTATTGTGCATTATGTGGCATATGCAGCACAGAACGAACTGTTTCATATTAGATTTGTTAACCTTAATGCTGGTCATGGATTAAGATATTAAAGTGCTGGGTCGCCAGCGGATTCCCTAGGAAGTTCCAAGTGGCAAGGCGGTAATTTGACATAAAACCACAGAAGGAACGAGAGTCAGCCGGGGATCGTTTGTTGCGCGTGTTCTTGGTCCCTGAATAAAAGGCATTAGACTTCCGCTAAATGTCGCTATTATTTAACAATTTTTGCTTATGTATGCTACCCATGCAGACGCCTCAGCGCACCACTTCTGCTGCTTGGAATCCCCTTGCATATATACCATATATATAAAAATATAATTTATGGTTACTCAGACGACTACGCCAAAAGGTGGAAGAAAACTAAATTGTCGTCATCGTCGCCGTCGCCGCCGTCGTCGTCGTCGTCGTCGTCGTCGTCGTTGTTCCTGTTGTTCGAGTCGAAACAAAAAGTAGGAAAACAATTACAGCTGACTTAACACTTCCGCTTCTTGTTGAAAAAAAACCGCACACGTTTATCCGCTACGTTGGCGGCATGGGCGTGGCATTCTGGCAGTGTGAGAGACGTTAACGCACTGCCCCCGTCAAGCACTTGAAATTGTAATTTAACACGTACACAATACACCTTTGTATTCCAGCTAAATTCCTAAGTAGACGGCTCTTTCGGGGTAGGGGGGCAGGCAGCCACCACTGAATTGTTGACCCTGTTGCGATGAGTCGCAATAAGATTAGGTTTTAGCTTGATGTTGCTTTGTGCCACAATTTGTTAAAGAGTGCATTTTTAAATGCGATAGTTTTCAATATCGACAGCTTATTACTATTTCCCAGCTTATTACTAATTCCCAAAAAGAAATGCAATTTTTGTATTGTATAACATTTTATTGGTTTCATTGCGCTTAAAAATCAAATGTCAAAATGAACTCGCAATTAAAATTCTCCAAAAATATTCGCTGAATAATTATATAAAGCACCTTAACGAAATATAACTAATGTTAAAGTTTTGATTTGTGCGACTTACAGCTAAATTGTTCACATTGCCGAGGTCGTTTTTCAAATATCTATCGATTCAGTATCGATCCAGATCTCATAGATCAAAGTATTTGCTGTTTACACTTGTTTAAATGTGGTGCAAGAAATAAATAAGAACAATAAATAACTGTAGAAAATGTGGGAGTCGATGAAACAGCTTAAACCAAAAAAAAGAGATTTAAAGTTTTTAAAAAAATGCATACACAGTTGGCTGTCAAAAACAAATTTGGATTAGTAATTAACAGACTTTTACAAAGCTGTTGCTACATTTTTTTGGTTATCTAAATACAATTAGATATTTTAAAATAATATTTAAGAATTCAAGATATAAATACAAAATTTGTTCAAATTAAATTCATTGATTCTTCTGGCGAGTTTAGTTAACGATATTTGTGTAAATTTCGTTTAACTAACGGCTAATATTCATTGGTTGTGTAATAATAATAATGTTTTGAATATCTAGAGTAAGAACAAGCCAATAAGCTAAGTATCTGATAGATGAAGAAAGTCTGTTTTGCGAACACAAAATTGTCAAAAGGCAAACGGATTTGCTGATTCACTTTTGCAAATTGCTTTTCAATTTCTTATGAGCTAATGCAAAATCTATGAATACGATAAATGATTTAAATTATTTTAAATTCAGTTTATGCGTTGATTTACGTTGATTGGCATTGTCAAGAGTTTTGCTTAAAGTTGATGGCATTGTTAATTATTTTTCCTATTCCGATTGGTTTATTCGAGATACAATTTGGAACATTCATTTGAGATACACAACTCGAGTAGTGTTTTTTTGCTATGGGCTGTAAGCACTCTAAAGTAAAACCTGAAGCATTATTGGGCAAGGCTTAGATATAACTGGGCGGCATGAACTACGTTAAGGCGTGGCGGCCACTCACTTTGGTGACTCCGGCGGTGCATTGGCGTTGCCAAAGAGCTCATCGTACGAGGGAGCTACAGGCGAACAAAACAAAAGAAAAAGAAGTCATCAATTATTGAGAAAAAAAAGTGGGGAGTCTATTTACTTACGCAATGCGTTTGCGCCGGCAGATTGACGTGAAAGCCTGTGCGATACGGACGCCGCTGAGGTGGATGGCAATTGGCTGTAGCCGGCACCAACTGGAGCCTGTGCTGCAGCTGATGACGTTGCCGTTGTCGGTGGAGCGAGTGGAGGCGTCAGAGCGAGCAGCGTATATTGCGGCGAATCGGGCAACTGATACGGTGGTAGATGAGGCGGTGGATACGACTGCACCATCAGTGGGCTGGACGAGTAAGGCATGTAGGGCACGTTGCAGATGCTGCGCAGGCTGGCCCGAGCCGAGGGGCTGCCAAACTGCGAGGACTGCGAGCCCGATGTGTACGAAGTGTTAGACAGCTCAACACCACCAAAAGCCGGACTCAATGTGGAGTCCGATGTGGTGGAGTTCAAGGAACTGCATTCACTGTACTGTGACGAATGCGATGGCGAGCCAATGGAAGACTCCAGCGCTGGATAAAAAGACAGAGCAGCTGAAGGCTCAAATGGATTCCCAGGCGTAACGCTGGCGACGGAGGCGCGGGCCGAGGCGGCTGCGTCGGTGGCGGCCGCATCATCCGGACCAGGTGGACCATCGTCGGGTCGGGGCGGCAGCGAAGGTCGCATCGAGCCCAGTCTGGCGGACACATCCTGCGAATAGACCTTGAAAGGCAAATTAAGCACCAGATTCTTGAAGAAGCCCCGCAGCACGGCTTCGACGCGCAGCTCATAGGTTATAGTTATGATGCCACTGTACATCTCGTCCGTCGGCTGTGCCATGTCCGGCATGAGCAGCTCGTGGGCAAAGCTGCGCTCGCTCTTCTTCGCCACTGCGCCCGTCTCCTTGTTGGCAATCGCATTGCACTCGACCTTCTGCACGCGCAACGGCACGTGGCTGTAGTAGGTGACGTACTGCAAAATGCTAAGCAGACACAGGTATGCATATTAATAGTGCAAATTATAAATTAGCTACTCATTGTGCAATAACTCTTGTCTTGCAGCTTTAACTGACAACAAACAAAACAAGTGGATGATTCCATTCTCAATTTACTTCCTCTAACGAATTACATTTGGTGGAATAAATTCTTTTTCTATTGCAGTCAACTCTTAATAGATATGTCAAATACAAGCTGTTTAATTTAGACATACAATTTTGAGCACAGCCACTTCCGTTTCAAATAATTGTCAATTGTAATTTTAAATAGTCTTAGTTTCCCGCAATTGCAATTGTTAATAGTCTTATTATGTAAGATGGCAACGTTGCCATTTATAATTACTGTCTAATTTATTAAGTTGGCAACGCTGCCACTCTTTTCTCAAATATTTGTCAATTGAAATTGTCAATTCTCTAACTTTGTAAGTTGTGAAAGCAGCCACTTCCGTTTCAAATATTTGTCAACGCCTCTTCCGTCCCATATATATTTGTCAATTGTAAATAGTCTGATTTTTTAATTTCCGTCTCAAATATTTGTCAATTGTAAAGATTGCCGTTTGCGTCTCTAATTTTGTAAGTTGGCAACTCTCAAAATAGCGTTCTGCTAAGTTAAATACAGTTTTTTTTACTTACTTGAAGCGCAGCTTCTCCACATTTGTTGTGCTGTTGTTGACAACTGTAACACAGATGCGCAACGGTTCGCCGCGCACTGCAAAATCCTCGGGCAACAGGGCTAGCATTGTGATTGGTCGTGTGCCAAAAAGGCTAATTGTCTTCGTGATTTGCTTCTCCTGCGGCGTGGGATTGTTGCGATAGGTCGCTGGCAGTGGCATATTCTTCACAACCGTAAAGGGGATCGTGTGTCGCTGGTTAAAGGTCCAGGGTCTTTGAATGAGGATGTGCATCTTGTATTTGATGCTGCCGTAGCTGCCCCGGAAGCTGGAGGGCAGCTGGTGGCCCAGTGCCACATTGAAGGTGAATGTGTGCTCGCCGGCTGACAATTCTAGGCCACGAGGCTCAAATTCGGGGAGCGGAGTTTCGCTGTGCTCGTAAATCTCTTTGCTCGTGTAGAATAGGCTGCGTGCGTACTCATTGTTGTTGGAGTTCTTCCGCAGGATCTCCATCCACTTGCATTTGCCTTTGCCAGTTACCTGAATTTTAATAGCTGCAACATAAAATTGGTGAAAATTCGAATTTTTTAAACAATTAAGTTTGAATTGTACCAAGGGCGCCCGCTAGCGGTACATTTGTGTATTACAATCTTAACCTAACTCAATGGTTTGGGTCTTGGCTATTAATTTATATTGCTCATATTGATACTATCGCAAATAATATGTTGTCGACGGCAAAACATCGATAACAATCGCGTAGCTGAATTAAACACATTGCCAGTGTGCCACAATATTGCCAAATGAAAAACACTATTTTTTCCTGCTGGCTTTGTAAAAGATGTCAAGTAACTTAAATTAAATAGTCTTCGCTGAATTAGGCAAGTAAATGGTGGATTTTCAAGTGCAAAACATGCGCTACCATTGAGCATATCAAAGATATTTGTGGCGCACCACAGCCAAACGTTTTTGTAGAGTTTTGGGCGAGCCGCAAGTTTTCTCAAGCGTATCTATTCATGAACATAATTTTTTTCGTTTGCTGTTGCCCCACAGGACGGTTCCAGACAGTGAAAATTACAATGAAATTGAAGGCATAGGACACCAAAAAAAAATGAATGCCAATTATATATCACGCGCCCTGTGCTACCACGGCCAGCCACTGCAGAAGATCTGGGAAGATGAGCGGGGAATCGAGGATTTGCGACGCCTCAATTTGACGCAGTCCAACTACAGCGTCTACCAGGAGCGACAAAAATATTTCACATTTCAGGAGCGGGCAAAACGTTTGAAAGTCCACCAATTCCTGGCACGCAAAGCCAGCGATTTGTACGACCGGCAGTTGGTGGGCAACGTTATGGAGGAATCGTGGCTGGCACAAATAAGCAACTGCATCGCACCCCAGCCCCCGATGGAGTTCTATCTGAGTGTCAAGGATAAACGCAAGGCGTACGCATTTCGAATCGGCGCCCTCAAGCAGGGTGACATTATCTTTGCCACCGTGCAAAAGGCCATGCCGAACGCGAATCGGATTGTGGTCAAACCACTGTGTACGGCGGAACCTTTACACTTCTATCTGGCCGATATACCCATTAAGGTTTGCTCAGCGCACAACTAGTCATAAATAATCTTGTTCTAATCGATGTATTTTGCTGCTTAGGCCATCATCTTGCAGGAGCAGTGGGGTCCCCAACAAGGCACTCCTCGCACATTCGCCATCAATGACTTTATACGTTGTGAAGTGTGTAACGTGTCCGCAGATGTGGAACGCTTAACACTGGGCATGTTGGGCCTGTACAACAAGAATCCCGATGTTAAGCTCGGTTTATGCGATCTAAGTGATTTCCCCAATTACTATCGGTATGTGATTATAATATTCAGAGTCAAGAATTTCTTTGGCTAATAATAAATGCTTAGCCCAATACACAATATGGATCCAGCATCGGCGCCACACTATGAGGATCAATTGAACGCAGCTCTGGAGCTGGAGAATCCTAACTGTGATGTGCTCTTTCAGCTAAACGGCCTGCAGCCAAACGAGAACTTAACGCTTATGAGCAGCATTAAAGGTGGCTTCCCCGAGTCGGACTATGCGCCGGAGCTGCGACAGAAACAGGCCTCACAATGGGCATTCCGGTAAGTTTCCATGATCCATGCAATCTTCCAATCAAGGCTGGTCGCTTTGAACCAGCTAAAAACTATCCAGTTGATAACATGGTTTTTGTGAGACAATCAAGGATCACTTTGAACCGTTTGTTAACTGAGCGGCCAGTCGTGAATGGGACTTTTTAGTTGCTAAGATATGCATTCACATATGTATAATTGTCCACATATATATATTACATATATATTATATATATATATATATGTATATCCATTGCACAACCCTCACAAAACCAATCAGCTCCGTGGCTGACGGCATTGAGCACTTTAAGAATGGCCAACAAGTTGAGGCCTTTCAGTGCCTGAACAAGGCCCTGAACATTGATCCGCGCAATGTCGAGGGTCTGGTGGCGCGCGGTGCGTTGTACGCGAATCGGGGCAGTTTCTTGAAGGGTCTTAAAGACTTTGAAAAGGCGCTAATGTTGAATAAGTACCATGTGAATGCGCGTAAATATATGGGTGAGACCCTGGTGGCGCTTGGACGCAGCTATGAGGAGGAGAATCGTATACCGGATGCCATCAAGGCTTACAGCGATTGCCTAAATCTGTTGCCTCAGCATGAGCAGGCGCGCATCTCTCTCGATGCACTGCAGCAACAGCTGCGACCAACTGCAGTTACTGGCACCAGCACTTTGTTGACCATGCATCAACAGCGTGGCGCTGATCTGCTCAGTTTGCCCTGCGCCGGCGGCTCCACGATGACTATTGGCTCTACGGAAGACTCGAGCTCATCAAGCGGCAGTGAGAATGAAAACGATAGCGAGGGGGGACAGCGTAAGTGTCGAATTTGCAACTTAACTGAAATTGCTCACAACCAACCTATTGTACATTTTAGCCAGCGGCAAGCAGCGTTCTGTCCTGCCCATTGAGCAGGACAAGCGCGCCGTCAGCGATGCTCTCTCGGCGAACGAATTTAAGCTGGACGACGATGAGACGATGAGCAGCGTGCGGCGACTGCTGCGCGAGGCAAGCAAGCACAAAAAGTCCAAGAAGAAGGGCAAAAAGAAGAAGGATAGAAAGGAAGGCAAGAAATCGAAATCAAAGTCGATCGAAACAGGAAGTGCAATCTCAGCCACCGAGGCTGCATTGGAAATGCTTAAAAAAATGGACTATGTGGAGGCTTTCAGGTAACTGCGTGTGACGTCTTCTCTAAAACTGGTCAATCCTTAGATCATAAGAAGAGTTCTTGTTTGCTTATGATTCAAGTTCGATTGACTTGTTTTAAGGTGTGCCCGCAATTCAATTTAAAATATCTTTGCGCTCTCCCATGCATGACGAATTAGCCGGAATAAGTATGCTAAGTGAGTTGCTTTCATTTGTTGTTCCCATATTACACGTTTTTCTTTTCCTAAACAACCTTTGCAGGCTCATGAGCAGCAGCAGCAGCGATGCCCAGCTGAAGTCCCAGTTGCAAAACTATTTCAAACATAAACAGCGCTCGGAAACGCCACCGCCCCCACCACCACCGGTGCCCATAATACAGCGTAAGCAACCAGTGACGGAGACGACAACGACGGGCGGCTACAATCTTATGATGGGACCAAGCACCTCGAAATATGCCGCGACTGCTGCAGCCAATGTGGACGATGAGCAGCCGCCACCAGCGCCAAAATTTCATCATCATCATCAGCAGCAACAGCAACAAAAAAAACAGCTGGAGCATCAGAAGCTTTCATTTCAAATCAAGAAGCGTCCGCTGCAAATGGATAAATTTGGATTATTACGTTTGGCCACACCACTAAGCTCGAGATCGCGATCCCACAGCCGCTCGCCGAGGCGACGCATGAGCCGTAGCCGTTCCCGGGACAGACGCTCATCGAGACGCCGCTCGCGCAGTCGCAGCAGAAGCAGCCGCAGGAGCAGTCGATCCCATCACTCCAGATCGCGCAGACGACGTAGTCCGACTCGCAGTCCTAGTCGCAGTCGTAGTCGTAGTCGCAGTAGAAGTTATTCGCCGTCGCGATTTGGCGGACGATTCCGAGGCGGACGGGACTTTAAGCAACGTTTTGGCCAGCGTGATAGACGCTCGCGTTCGCGTTCCTTTGGACGTGGCAGACGCACTCCGTCACCATTTGTGCCGCGATGCACTCCGTCGCCGGCCGCCCGATATCGGCGGACACGGTCGCGCAGCTTCAGTCCTCGGCGGCATCAGCCAGGTCGTTTTACGCCACGCGGACGTAGTCGCGGACGTGGCCGTTTCCAGAATCGATTCGAGGGTCGCAACAATGATCGGCGTCTCAGTCGGGAGAAGTTTGTGAGCCCAGCACCTGGCGATGGACCCACCATCGAGGAAGTGGACGAAATGATCAAGGAAGCACAAAAGGAGCGCAAGCAAGGCATCATCGAAGGCGATAAGGACATTTTGAAGAAGAGGGCCACAAACAACAACACGACCGCTGACAGCGCCTAGAATCTAAGATAGGGCACACATCCAATGTTAAGGTTCATTTTATATATAGTTCTATGAATACTTTATACAGCCATAGATAGAGTTGTGATAAGGTCCCCTGCTGACAACCCTTCTATGTACACCAAAATAAAGAAGCTTGCTAATCATTTTCTGCATTACAAATACGAAAAATACAAGTTTTAGTAACTTATTACAAATTTATAAATAACAAAACATTGTTATGACATTATTACAATATATCCATCGGATTTAAAGAATATATAACTAAAAATATTTGTGGTTTGAATCAGTTAAATCTTTATCGTGTGATGTTCAAGGTAAGTCAAATTATATAATTAACAAAAGCTGAAAATAAAGTTATTTATTTTTTTTAGCAAAAGATAATTTCCAAAGCAACAAGAACAAGAAATTCAACTTCAATCTAAAAGAATCGGCCAATTAGATAAAAAAAATTCGAACAAATAAAACAATTACCCTTCCAGAATATTTTAGATTACAGAGTAAATGATCTCGCAGCAATTACCGATATCAACAGTTTGCAGTTTTCAATTGGTAAATGTTTACATATCGATATACACTTATAAATAATTATATTTATACTGGAGCGCTTCGCTCCACACACCATACAACCATAAACACAACAAACAAACCTAGATTGCGCAAACCGGCTATTTACAATATTCGACGCTCTCTTATGCACCCATACACACATCACGAAGAGAACTACAGAGAGAGCGCCTCACTGCCTTCAATGTGTTGGTATCGAATACGGTGCAACAATTGAACTAAATAAAATTTGCTGAGCGGCGCGCACAAAAACAGTCTGGACGCTAAACGAAGTTCAAACTCAATCCGAGATAAAATATATTCAGTTGATATTTGCCTGCCGGCAGCAGCAGAAGCGCAACTTAGAAGGAGCCCAGCCCACATAGTGGGAATGTTTGTCATCTACTAATTGTGTGTGTTTTGCATTTGTCAGTGTGCACTTGTGTGTGTGTATAGTTTTTAGCGCACGCGAGTTTGATTTAGAATAACAAACGCGACAAGTTATTGTAATTAGTACGTGAGCTAAAATTAAAGTCGAATAATCAAGCTAAACAGGTCGCAGTGAAATAGACACAACCGGCAAATATTAAATATTAACACGAACCATAAACGTTTTATTCGGTAAGTAAAGCTAGCCAATTTACATAAGCGCTGTTGCCTGCATTCTTTCAACAACAACTAAAAGAAAGACAGTGTGCAGCAGCAGCGAGACATGCAAGACAATTGGCGAATACAAAATTAAAAAGTGTGCAGCAAAACAACACGCGGCGGCGGCATTGGCTTTTGTTTGGACTTTGAACGATAAGAGCGCCCACAGAGCAACAACTACAATCAATAAACTACAAGAGCACTAATAAAGACAAAGAACTTGAAAAAAACTTAGACTGCGCTACACTTTAGTTGTCATGCATATTTGTACACATATACCTTACGCCTTGAAGGTAGTGAATGAAAACGAAGATAATACAAAATACTATTTATAATCTTGTGATTCACAGAGTAGATATAGTTGTAATGCGTTATCTTTTAATAGGCCGGTAAAATATTGTGTTTTCGATAGCACAGCGTACAATCGCAAATAAAATAAAAAGACTAAGAAGAATAATATATATTCAGTAATTTAATTAATTTTCGAGACTATACAAGTTTATTGTAAGCATTAGAGACCATTTATCGTATCACCATAATATGAACAATTATATAAATATTTGCTAGATGATTTTCTCAATAAGCTAGGTGTTTAAGTTTAAAATATATTTGTTGACTTTTTCGGTTATCGTTGCACTCTTAAAAATTATATATATATGTATACTCAAAAAATTAGTATGTTATCAGACAAATGACCACGAAATGTACTCATTTATTTAATTTTCTTAAATCTCTTGCAGCGCAATCACAACAAAAATCCCCTATAATAATGTATACGAAAATCTTTCGTGCTGTGATAATTGGCGCCCCTGGCTCCGGTAAAGGCACCATCTCGGAGCGCATTGTGAAAACTTTTGGCTTTCTGCACATATCTTCGGGCGACATTCTCCGCCAGAACATAATCCAAAATTCGGATCTGGGGAAGAAGGCTAAACGTTACATTGAGGCCGGTCAGCTGGTGCCCGATGCGATCGTGACCCAAACATTGGTCGGACGGATCACCGAGATTGGCAACAAGTCCTACATTTTGGATGGTTTTCCACGCAATGGCGCCCAAGCGGAAATTCTGTCGGCACGTGCACAAATCAACGCCGTTATCAACTTAGACATTCCACATGATGTAATCATTTCGCGAGTGAAAAATCGCTGGACCCACATACCGTCTGGTCGAGTCTACAACATTGGTTTCAACGATCCCGACGTGCCTGGCAAGGACAATATAACGGGAGAACCGCTTACCCAACGCGAAGACGATAAGCCCAATGTGGTTGCGAAGCGTTTGCAGCTGTACGATGAGCTGATGGGACCCGTTCTGGCCTGGTATGGAAAACGTGGTTTAGTAACCACTTTTAAGGGTCGCGAAACCAAAGAAATTTGGCCGCGTATTGAGCGCTTTCTTAAGGATAAGGTCAACAAGGGTTAAGAAAAAATGAGAAGGGAAGACAGACAACTCAATTATATGCACAAAAGAAACTTACTTTTTTATTCATTGGCAGCCGTTTCTCTTGTGTTCAATTAAGGTCAAATGTAAGCATATGTATCAAATATATGTATATATATTGTCAAGTGGAGGGAACGGTTCATTGTAACCAAATGTAATTGCGAAGCCTTACAACACTAATAACGAATCAACAAGTAAAATGTTTCAAAAAGTGTTTTTTTTCTCGGTAGGTCTAATGACAGCTTGAGATATGTGAAACTTTCCCACAATAAAATAATGTGTTGTTTTGATACGAATATTATATAGCTTACATATATATATAAGTGCTTCTAAGTAGGTGCTCTGATAATAAATAGGTGTTTATATTGGCTACTGATAACGTTACTGCTGATTTTGAGATGGAGCCGTAACAGATATGCCAAAATTTATTTTTGGGCTACTGAAACAATTATGGGTTCCCATACACTTTAATGCCATAATTGTTGGCGTGTAGCGCCCCACAGCTGTCAAGTGTGGCGCTCACGACATATTTTTCACAGACACAAACGCAAAAATGCGAGAGAGCAAACCTAAGGTCGCAGAATTTTTCTCTCTTTGGCTCTCTTACACCACATTAAATAATATTGCATTCGCTTTTAGGGGTTTGTTTTGATTTTGAAATTAAATGCATGTCCACATGTATACCGGTAACCAGCTGAGTATAAATTTTGGACATTAAATAGCAATGATTATCAAATGCGAACAGATTGAATTATATAAAAAGCTGTGTTGAAAACTTATATGTAATATGTTTTAGTAATGTTTATGTTTATTAAAAATGTATTGAAATATGATACAGTTATCTAATGATCTGTTTAATTTACAATTAAAGAAGCATATGAAGATGTACATTCTTTTCTAGACTGCACTGTACTTGAAAGTAATTCTCTCTTTGTGTATCGCTCACTATTACGGCATTTTTAGCACGCATACACGCACACGGACACAATACACGCACACATCGCGGGAGTACTGCACATACCTGCCCCGCTCCACTGCGCACGTTAGTTGAAGCCGCGCGTAGCATTTCCTGAATCAAATGACCCCACGAAGCGAAAGAGCAATTGACGAATGCAGGCAGCCAATTGGGTACTTATCGATGAATGATGTCAATTTAAAGAATTCGCAATCGGAATTTCGCTCAACTAAACGTAAAACTAGGTGTACAAATGGCTGCTGACTATTGTTATTCTTGTAAAAGTTCTTCTTTGTTTATGCCAATGCGGTCATAACGAAAACGGAGACGATATATGATGTATGCATTATAGCGAATTCAGAAAACTTCATTACTAACCGCACGGTCTTATCTGAGTCAGAGACCAGATCCGATGACAAATATATAATAATAGCAGCAAAAATAGTATAAAATAAAATTTACCTCGTATTTTGGAACGTTTGGTCAGATTCATCCAAATCTCGCCGCGTATGACTTGACCGGCATAAAAAATTCGATCTGGATTGTCCAGTCGAATGCAGAGTCGTTCGCTTTCCATGCTGCAGGTGCTGCTGCTCTCATTAAATACTCATCCAAAAATAACATATAAAACGCCACATTTGAGAGGCCGCTTTGGTATCACTGTGCAGAAAATACAACTACAACTATTGGACACTATTCAATTAACCAGAAGGGTGACAATTAAGGCACTTACTTTAACTGATAATATGTAGATCGATCTTAAGTACATTTACGCGCACGTCTATGTGTTTAAATTACATTAACCACATCGAATATTTTATTAATTCATGCAAAGTAACTAGAAACGTTGTTGCTTTTGTTTTAACTTGCCACACGATAACGATAAGCGATTACTCTAAAAAAATCAGCTGATGCTCACTTTAGTTCGGCGTTGCCACCTTTCTGCAAGACTTGAGGCGGCTAAAGTTATTATTTAAAAATACGATAAGCTGTGCAGTTTCAACGATTTCAATGTCTAATTGATGAATATGACAGTTTAAAGAAGAATAAAATTTCACAAATATAACGTACTTCCCCGTATTTGTGGCAAGTGGCAGCTCTGTCCTACGAACAAAGCCTCCAGCTTAAGGGTACATCAAAATTTATGAATCGTATTCACTCTAGTATTAATCTAACCTTGCTCGCGTTCGGTGTTTCTGGTCACGACGCGTCAATAGTCTTTGTGCGCTCGACTCGACACCGTGTTTGGCTGTGTGTATGCAAGTTGGGCGTTGCTTGCTGTAACAAAAACCAAAATACTACCACTAGCATTCAAAAGAGCGCATGCAGACACTGTTTGTCACCAAGGCTTTGCACATATTTCGTAGCAACAAAGATGAGCAGTAAAGTGAATATCAGCTTCGACAACATCTTAGGCGTTTACTTTGCTGGCCAGGTCGTATCCGGCACAGCGGAGCTAATCACAGAACGTCCCAAAACAATACGCTGTAAGCTCGAAGACAAAATATATTTAATTATACTTCTGAATCGTATGACGTCATGACAAGTCCCCTCTCCAATCCAATTATTTTGCGTATACGGAAATCAGTGCGGGCCTACGGGAGAAACGCTTCATTATTATTTGCGTCGTCATTACTGCTGTTGTTGCCGGTTGCCAGTGTTTATAGAGATTTGTGCCGGCTATTTGATATTTTATATATATATATATAGCCGTGAAATTAAAAAAACAAGTTTTTCTTGGAAATTATACATTTACTTGCTGTTTACTCAGTCAACAAAAATTATTAAGAAAAATAGCAAAACCTAGAAATAAAAAATATATTTACAATCAAAAGGTACTACCCCGTTTCTCTGACAAGTGGCAGATCCGCCATACGAACAAAGCTCCCGCTCAAGGGTACATTAAAATTTATGAATCGGATTTAGCTTCAGTATTAACAACAAGCATACAATACATAGAGCCGTCAAATCGACAAAAAAAAAGCCCATCAGGTATTTTCAGTCAATGGACAAATGTGGGCCTTTGTATTGTATTGTCTGCTTAGTGGTATTAATCTAACGTAGGTCGCGTTCTGTCTTTGTGGTCGTAACGGGCTCAGTAGTATTGCTCTGGACTCCAGTGTTTGCGAATCTTTGTTCTATTTAGTGCGTTGCTTGCCACATTCAATAAAACAAATGTTCTGCATCGCTCGACTCTGCAAATAAAAATATATGCATAAGTTATACTTCGTTGTATAAATAACATGACGTCAAATCGAGTTCCCTCACTCCAATACAATTTTTTTGTTTATACAGAAATCAGTCCGTGCCGGTGGAACAGGCGCTTTATTAAATTCGAGCCAACATTGTTGTTGGATATGTTTCTGTTGTTATTGTGCCTGCTATTTGATATTGTAGCGAGATTGAAATAAAAAATTAAACAAGTTTTTCTTTGAAATCGTATGGATGACTGAAGTTTCATTTCTGAGACAGCAATTTACTTCATCAGCATAATATTTAGAAGAAGTATAGCACAGTTTAGAATTTGAAAAAATATGTAGTCTCTTAAGTTTCTTTAATGCCTATTAAAAATAAACAGTACTAAAATTCGGGTTTGCTTTTAATACACGTTTGCTGCTAAAATCAGCAGAAAAAATAACCTGACAGACATAATTAAGCTTCAAACTGGTTTTTGCCATGGAGCGTAAATAAAATATGATAAATATGTCTAGGATTGAAATAGAAATATGTGGTTACATTGTACAGACTCGAACTAAAGTTATAATAATAAAATATATATATATATGAATCCATAAATAGGCAGGCGAATGTCATGGATCCATCCAATTAACCACAATTGAACTCGACTAATGTTTAAAAAGCCCACATTGCTTAAAGCTTAATAGTATTACAAAAAATTAAGCCAATTACTGGGATGACCCCCGCTGTTTCCCTTCCTGTTCTTCTCAAGCTATCTACATAACTGTGAACGGCTTTGTGGAGACGCGCTGGCAGGAGAACGTTGAGAAGCCCGAAGATGATGGCAAATTGGTCAAGTCGATGGAAACGCACACAGCCACAGAGATCTACTATAGCAGCGATAAGTATGTGTACGGGCAGAGCGGCGGATCGCAGCTGGAACTGCCGAAGGGCAAGTTCGTATTTCCATTTCAGGCCACCATTCCGCCGCATGCGCCAACCTCATTTAATGGAAAGCACGGTCAGATAAAACATGAGGTGACCTTGACCATAGATCGGGCCGTTCGATATAATAACACATTCAAGCAATGCTTTACCGTTTTACTTCCCAACGATTTAAATGTGAAGCGGGAGCATTTGGTAGGTTCGGCATAATGCGGAAAATTAATATTACTTAGCTAATCGTTTAATCTGGTATTGAATATAAATATAGCAACCACTGAAACGCATCGAGGAGAAAACCTTTTGGTGGGGCTCTATATTTGGCGGCAAAAAGCCAATGGTTATGGATGTGAGCACCTCGTACAGCGCCTACGTGCCCGGCCAGAAGATACACTTTCAGCTTGTGCTGGACAATCAGTCGGATGTCCAGTGTCAGGACGTAAAAGTGCGTCTCTTCAAGAATGTGTCGTATCGCGGCAAGTGCGGTGATAAGGAGCAGCTCAAAACGACAGAAGAGCGCTTGGCAGATAAACATTGGGGCGAGGTCGATAAGCATAACAAGGCGCAGTTCAATGAGTTCTTACTGGTGCCACCCACAACGCCCACAACTCTTGGGGAGCGTGATTCCATTCGGGTTAGCTACACGCTCCGTTTTATCGCTAAAACATTCCGTTTGCATGGCGGCGGAGATATGGTGGTCGATTTTCCACTGGTCATAGGCTCGGTGCCGTTGCTGGGCAGTGCTGAGGACATGGGTCCGGGGTCCCAGAAGACGGCCACCTCAAACGGCACAATGCAACCTTTGTGTAAGAGGCTTAAGACACCTATCATTTATTACATTTTTAATCTATTCGTATATTTATGCAGCTGCACCCAACTTCCAGGAGGATGTGAGCGTGGAACACTTTGAGTCAAACACTTTTAAGCCACGCTATCCAGTCTATTTGTTTAGTGGCCAGCCGGCAAACGCAAATGCCAATGGAGCTGCTATATCACCTATCCCCAGTCTATATCCAAAAGCCGAGGACTCTTTGCCGGCACATCCAGTGCACTATACACCAAATCCTGTTTTGCCAGTTGTGAAACCACCCGCTGCTGCAGCTAACAAGACACCGTCGTATCCCGTTCAGGCACAAGCCGCTGGGCCATCTGCTGGCAACAATTTTGAGGTGCTTGGCTTCAGCATACCACCGGGATATCAGCCAACGCCCACTGCACCAGCTGGTGGCTCCGGCAATATTGGTTGGAAGTAGTTATAAGTTACGTATATTAATTACCTTTTTGTAAGCACTTTTAAACGATTTTTTGAATAAATATTTTTACGCGGTCACGCTCAGTGGCGATGGCAAATGTATCGATATATATTATGTACCACAAGCAGTGCTTCTTAGCAGATGAGCACCTCTAGTCGCAACTCTGTTCTTATTAGCATTTATTGTTTTTTTTTGTTATTTTTCATAAGAAGACGTGGAGGTTAAGATAGTTTTATTAATTTTTTTTGTTTACGAAATATCCCACACTAATAATGTCTGTTAATAACATTTCAGACATGTTAAATTATTTGGGTGCCCCCAGTGGTTAACATTGAATAAGCAACAGCTGTTTTAGAAATGCACTTGACGTAACTTGTGGCAGAAAGTTTTGTTTTCAACATAATTTGTATGGCCGAAAAGAGATTAAAACAAAACCGGTTTGTAAAGTCTTTCGCATAGGCTTAAGCAGCAATATCGGAAAGCGACAGTATACAGTTATTACACACACGAGCGGGCACGGCAAAAGAAAGTTTTGACGCAATCGCATGGCCGTTACTTGTAATTTGTAATGAAGAAGCGTCGTACTGCCAAACAGTTGACGCTGCACTCTGGCGTCGGACGGTTCAAGTTACTGGTGGGATCCGTGTATATTAGGAATATTTTGTAAAGGTGAGGCCTACTCGCTTAATATGCATAACAAATGCATTGGCTTTGTGTTGGCTTGCCTTCAACAGCAGCATCGGACCTAGTAACAACCAGCCAATCATCAACACTGCAATAACAAAAGTGAAATCGAAATCGCTGATAAAGGCGACCTCCTTGAATAATTGAACAAATGAATGAATCTGTGAGTGCTTGAAGAATTTTGAGACAATGTCGAAATTGGCGCGCAGCCGAACAAAGCGATTAGAGAAAATTAGTGTGACAAACGACTGAAACGCGACGCGCCTGACATGACAGTTTGTAAGTTTGGCCCGCAATCTACCATCTTTATCTCTACGCATAATTATCATACACTTCCAGAAGGTATTTCCATTTTCTTAAAAACATTGTAACCTTTTCTCATAATATTGGTTTGAAATGCCTTTCTACCATAAAAATACCACTTTTCTTTTTAACAAACGTTGCCAAGCCCTTTTTGTTATGAGCACTTTTTGTGCTCCCAACACCTTGAATATCTTGCATCTATTTAGGGCATTTGATCTTCGACAGCTTAAATATGACTCTTCTGTATTGTTTCACACATTAATTTGACAACTATTTGATGACAGCCCAAACAACCACAATTTGTTAAGACAGCAGGGCGCACCTTGAGCAATGGTTTTTTTTTTAAACTATTTTGTTTGTCTAACAGCAAATAAATGCCGATGTTGAAGTTGTTATTGTTGTTTGTATGATTTACAGAAATGCCATTGAAGACGCAGCCGCAGCAATAAAAGTGAAATCAGCACGAAAACACGCGCATACGCATAAGCGAACTTACACAAGCACAAACACACACACACACAGAGCCATTCACTTCGATAAAAACAGTCGAAGAGACAGTCAATGATTGAAATGACACCGGCCGTAACAAGCTCCAGTGGTGCCGCCTCAGCGTCAGCCACACCCACAACGCCCACTGTCAGTCCGCGACGCAGGCACAGCACACGGGAGCAATTGCATCAGATTGTTGCTGGCGGCATGGCGGCCGCAATTACGCGTTCCACCTGCCAGCCGCTGGATGTGCTCAAGATACGTTTTCAACTGCAGGTGGAACCGCTGGGAGGCACGCGACAAGCTCTGATCGTCCAAACAAACCTCTCCTCCAAATACACATCCATCACGCAGGCGGTGCGCACAATTTACCGCGAGGAAGGAATTTTGGCCTTTTGGAAGGGTCACAATCCCGCCCAGGTGCTAAGTATCATGTACGGCATCTGTCAGTTCTGGACGTATGAGCAACTGAGCCTTCTGGCCAAGCAAACTAATTACCTCAAGGATCATTCGCATCAATCGAATTTCATATGCGGAGCCGCTGCCGGCGCTGCAGCAGTTATCATTTCCACACCGCTGGATGTTATACGGACGCGTCTCATCGCCCAGGACACTAGCAAAGGATATCGGTAATATATCATTTTAGTACAGTTAACACTCGAATTTTAATTGAAACCACGAAAGTAAAATACCTTTTTATAACATTAAAAAAATGCGGATTTTGGTCAATAAATATCTTTTTGCGAATTAAGATCGCCCAATTTCGAATGACCATCAGTTCTGTATGTATATTAAATATAATTTAATGTATAATCATTACTTTGTTTGCAGCAATGCATCGCTCGCCGTCACTGCAATTATGCGGCAGGAGGGAACGCGTGGCATGTACCGCGGCTTGTCCTCGGCACTTTTGCAGATTGCCCCGCTGATGGGAACCAATTTTATGGCGTATCGTTTGTTTAGCGAGTCGGCGTGCAATTTCTTCGAGGTGGAAGATCGCAGCAAATTGCCGACATGGACGCTGTTAATGTTGGGCGCCTCATCTGGCATGTTGTCCAAGACAATTGTGTATCCGTTCGATTTAATCAAAAAGCGACTACAGATCCGAGGATTTGAGCGAAATCGACAGACTTTCGGACAGACCATGCAATGCACCGGAGTCTGGGATTGTCTGCGGCAGACCGTGCAACAGGAGGGCGTTCGTGGTCTGTACAAGGGCGTGGCTCCCACGCTTCTCAAGTCAAGCTTGACGACAGCCTTGTACTTTAGCCTCTACGACAAGCTGATTCAAGTGCGCTTCTAATACGAGCTGTTGTAATTTTATTTCTAGTTTTAAGTAGTGGAAAAACATCACTGCACGGAATATATTTTTTATATGCAATTTACAAACAAAACGCTGTATATGATATTAAGCATATTTTCTCTGTTAATTAGTTATCATACTTTAGTACGGGTTTTTGACTTAAGTTAATGTGTATCTGATAATACTTTATTAATTTAAAAACTATGCACATATTCATGAGCTACGTAATGTTATTTCTTATTTAAAAGCATTTTTTGATAATTGTTGTGGAAATATTTTAAATATTTCCGAAAACAAGTTATCTTCAAAAAGGTTTATTACACGAACCACACTGGCACTGTTTGTGTTCCATTGAGCTCAAATACAATATCCCATATGCTAGTAATTGTTAAAATATAAAACTATTTAATTTAAACCTGTAAGAGAATGAAAATTTCGACACTGATAATTTTTATATTGTTTGCAGCTTTTCTAAAATTTGAACAAAACTTGGTCCCACTGTCTGCCGAGCTTTTGCTCGTTGCGAAATAAATTGCTTTATAACGTAAAGCTTCAATTTATGTATTGGTTTAGTTTTACTTAGTTTGGTTTAATTAACAAAAAGAAAAGTCAGTTAAAGATCTGCAAATTGTGGCATTCCACTATTTTTACTGTCATTTAAATAAACTAAACAAATGGATTGTTTTGCTTGATAAATTGTCAATTGAATATGTAGATCGAATAACATTCAAAACTCAAGATATACAAACTATTTTTACCTTTCACGAGTCGTTAAGTGCCGATGATTTTGGAATGATTTTGATGTTCCACCCGGCTGTATGGCATCGACAAGGATAACCAAATATATACCATGCCGATGTTCTTGTACTAAAAAATGTTTTTGAGGCACTTTTATTTTTTAGATTTGCAACCTTAAAAAATTTATCACCTTAAAGATAAGTACAGTAAGGATTATTTTTAATCTTCTACGATCCCGCTTGTTATTATTGGACATTGCAATTGTGAAATCTGCAAGCTGCGAAAGCTGTCTAAACTACTGGCCAATGAAGATGTAATCGTTGTGATCATAAATAAAGCACACACTAAATAAACTAAACCGTTTTCAATGCACCATCACGTTTGTATGTTTGTTTGAATCGTCCAGATAGCTGAAGTTCTAAGTATCAAGGATAGCTTCATAGTACACGAAACTATCTTCAGTACATATCCCAGGTCTGGAACCCGGAACATTAGTTTCTACGATGAACTGGGAGAACGTAGAATCTCGGAAGACATATTCTGCGATATTCAATATTTATTCAGAAATTTCACGGAGCGGATTTAAAAATGTTGTACATAAGTAGGTTTTTAAATATACTGAATAAATGTTAAGTAAAATGATAAATATAATGTGAAAAGCGCCTAGAAACCATAGTTAAACTTTGACGTTTGCCTGCCGAAGTGAGAAGATAGCGTTTTTTGTGGACGAACTTTGGGCGGCATGCCTGGTCATAATAGTTTCTCCATTCAGACGCGTCCTTTGATTTTCGGAGTAAGTGTTTTGTAGTGTCAAAGGACCGAATACGATTACGCTTGGAAAACTGCGGACATTATTATTTGTTTCTATAATGCTCAGAAGCTAGCAAAAAATGATTTTATGGAGTTTTTAGAAGATATATGTTGACGAAACTTAGAATGATTGTACATAAAAGTTTTCCACACAAAAAGTTAAAAACAAAATTTATTCGCTGCTTGTTTCTGAAAATTGGGAATCGATACGAAGGTCCATACGCTGCAATTATCCAAGCTAAGAGATTGAAAGAATAATAAAGCATTTTAGCAAGGAGCGCAGCTTCTATGATCGACATGGGCTCCAAAAGCTGCGTGTAGACGGATTATTCAACTCTAAATTTTTTAATAGCAGTTTGAATCACGATAATAATTTACACTTTATATCAAAATAACAATTGGCGCTAAGTAAATATTAATTTAGTCAGAAGAAAAAATCGATAGCATAGTATCGATACTTCGATCAAATAAATATATCAACATGCAGCAATTGCAGTCAGAGAAAGAAAAGGAAAAATACGCTATTTTGCTCAATCATAGGCAGTTAATTAATAAAGCTTACAGTGCAAGTGTGCATGGTGACGAGACTTTTGAGCTGAAGTCACAATTGTTTCAATTTCAACCGAAAGCAGCGTCGCAGCAATGCCAAAGGAAACGCAAACGCAAACTCAAAGAAACTGCGACCGTTGCAGAAGTAGACAACATAAACGAATACCTGAATCTCCTGCCGCCCGCAGAGTGCTCCGACGATGTCGCACAACTGCCCCGCCTCTGGGAAGAAACGTATGGGCTGCCACAGTTGCACGGCAGAAACGAAAGTGGCCAATTTCAAAAGATACGCCCGATGATTGAGACGAGTGGTACTTTCATCTTACCGCATTCTGTACACTTCTATAACTACAATGTGGATCAACTAAGGGCGTTGCTGCCCCAACTGTTGCCCAGCTATGATTTAATTGTAATCGATCCGCCTTGGCGTAATAAATATATACGCCGAATTAACCGTGCCAAGCAGCTGGGCTATGCCATGCTTGACAATGAGCAGCTGGCTCTGTTGCCGCTCAGCGAACTCACACACCGACACACCTTGGTGGCCGTTTGGTGCACAAACTCTACGCTACATCAGCAAACGCTGGAAACGCAGCTCTTTCCACGCTGGCGATTGCGATTGCTGCACAAGTTGCGTTGGTACAAACTCAATACGGCTCATCAGCTGGTCAAGAACTTAAATCAGACAGATGCCACACAAAAGCAACCCTACGAGATGCTTTACTTGGCCTGTCATGCGGAGAGCGATGCGACCTATGCCACAGCTCTGAAACAAACCGAACTGCTTCTCAGTGTGCCAAGCATTGTGCATTCCCATAAGCCGCCACTGCTGCAATGGTTGAAACCTCACTTGCAACTGGCGCCGACTCAGGTTGAGCCCAACTGCTTGGAACTGTTCGCGCGCTATTTGCAGCCCCAATTCACATCCATTGGTCTGGAGGTCCTGAAGCTAATGGACGAGCGTCTGTACGATAAAAAATTAAAGTAAGACTAGAAATAATCATTTAAAAACAATTATTATTTGTAGGAACTGTCTCAGTAATGTCATCTTTTGCCATGGTCAATAATCATTTGACTTTTTATATAAATCACTATTATTATTAAAATAATATAAACAATTTTTGAATTTATTGTGTTTTATTATCATTTTTATTGGTGTACTGTTAATGAGAGCAAATGCAACAAAAATTTTGTATGTTAGGGACAGGCGAAATGTTAAACATTTGTAGTGTTTGTGTTGTATGTGGTGTGTGTTTTGTTTTGTTTTTTTTTTTGTTGTGTGTTAAATTAATTATAAAGGTAGTAAGCATTATTAATACACTTTTTGTTGTTCTTTTGCCCTATTCATGACCCTGGGCCATGGCAGCCGGGTTGGTGGGCTCATTGCCGCCGCGTTTCTTTGATCCTGAGACAATGTCATCAATGCGTAACAGCAGAATAGCTGTCTCCACAGCCGTTTTGTATACTTGCAGCTTGACGGCAAGCGGCTCCCAGATGTTTTTCACATTCATGTCGACAATTTCGCCCGATTCGCCATCAATGCCCCAGGGACAGACGCCAGCGGCCGTGTAAGAGGCATGCTTGGCGCGCAGAGCGGTCAATGCACGAATAGTATTGGCGCCACAATTTTGAGACAGAGTACGTGGTATTATTTCCAGGGCGTGTGCCACGGCAGTGTAAGGACCTTTCACCTGCTTACGGGTGAGCAGCTGGGAGGCAGCCATTTCGACGGCGCCGCCACCGGCCACGAGACGTGGCTCCAGCACCAAATTGCGTGCCACATGCAAAGCATCCTGAAGATTACGCTCCGTTTCATTGAGAATGTCCTTGCTGGCACCGCGCAGCAATATGGTGCAGGCTTTGGGATCCTTGCACTGTGTGACAAATGTGAAATATTCATCGCCAATTTTCTTGACCTCGAAGAGTCCGGCACCGGTGCCCACATCCTTCTCAGTCAGCTCCTCAGTGCGATTCACAATAGTCGCACCGCATGCGCGAGCAATACGCAAGTTGTCCGTCTTGCGCAGTCGTCGGATGGCCGTGATGCCTGCCTTGAGCAGATAGTGCTGGGCCAGATCAGAGACACCCTTTTCGGTGAACACAAGATCCGGCTTCAAGGCAATTATGTCAGCGCAAACGCGCTGCACAAACTCCTCTTCGATCTGGAGCATGCGAGTGAAGTCTTGTTCACCAATGATCTCAACATTTGTCTGGCTCTCACCCTTCTTATACTCGAGCGAGCAATCCAGCAGCACAATGCGTGGATTCTCAATGTAGCGACGCATTTTGGGATGCGTCACATCCTTGTTAATCATGACTCCCTTCAACACACAGGAATCTTCAATAGCTCCACCGGGAATCTTCTCCACTTTGGCATAGCTAAAAAAATATCATACAAATGTGGATTAGGAAATCGAAATGACAGTACTGAAAATGGCATAAATGGAATTTGGCGATGTTCTTTTCTGACCCAATTAGAAGCTGTGTGCTTGTAAATAACACTCACCGCTTGATGTCCACCTCCAAACGTCCATTCTCATTGAGGGTGACCGTCTCAACGGCATCGAGAGCAATTTTGACTGCCATGTCGGACCACTTCCCAATGAATTTGGTACCGACGCATGCTTTGACCACATCGGCCATTTTGGTCTTATCCTTGACATCCAGCTGTACACTTAAATCAGACTGCAGGTAGTTGACAATGTCCTCGAGGGCCTCGCGATAGGCACGAATGATCACAGTCGGATGGATTTGCTGTTCCAGGAATGGCTCCGCGGCGGCGAGCATCTCACCGGCGAGGACAATAACGGAGGTGGTGCCATCGCCAACCTCCTCGTCCTGTGTGCGGGCAATCTCAATCATGCTCTTCGCAGCCGGATGCTGCACGGTGATCTCACGCAATATGGCGTTGCCATCGTTTGTCATCACAATGCCACCCATGGGATCCATCAGCATTTTCAGCATGGCCTGTGGGCCCAGGCAGGTTCGGATCACATCAGCAATTGCCTAAAAAGAGCCAACACAATTACAATATTCTCAACAGATGGTCAGCAAACGCAGAGACATGTGAGTCACACTCATAGACACACACACACGCACACACTCATACCTTTCCGGCTTGAATATTCTCCAACTGCACTTTGCGGCCCGATTCTCTTTTTGTGTTTTCACCTATGTGCATAAATTAAGATCGTAAATGGTAACAAATTGATGAAAATTATGTACTCACTCAACACGAGTATTGGTTGCTGTCCGCCAAACATATTTTTCACTGTTTTTAAATAATTTTTATGTGAAAATAATAGAACTCGTGCCTAGCGTTATTGCTGTTGCCGCTGTTGGAAAGAGAATAAGTGACGTTTATTTGTGAGGTTAGGAAGCGCTGACACACGATTCGAGAAGTTTCGATAGCACGAACACGAACCCGTGAATAAATAAAACCAAATTTCAAAACTAATATTATCCAAAACTTACGTTTAGTTATGGGTCGATTGCTTTAAAATATGCCAGTAATTTAAATTAATTAAGTTGTGTAAAATAACAGACTCGATATTGGTGAACAATCGATTTTTTTAAACACTCTGGCATCGCCAAAGGAACAGCTGATGCGTTTTTTTTTGTAAATAAACGTTTTCAAGCGGCAATTTGTGCTAAACGCTGCGCCATGGAAGCCAAAAAGATATCCTTTGGCTTTAGTAAGGTTGTCAAGAAGCCAAATATATTGCCTAGCAAAGCGCCAAAGGAGGAGAGCAAAGTTGAGCTTATAAAATGCCTCGAAGGCAAGGAAATCAAGCTAGTGGCGTAAGTCCGGCCTTAACATAAAACGACGCAAAGCTAAAATATATAATTCTTGTTGCAGAGAAAAACTCGAAGCTACGCCACTAGTCATACAAATGCAAACAAATCAAAAGACCTCCACTGCGCTGGCAAGTCTAATGAAACGACGCGCCGTCCTGCTCGGCGAGGATGATCCCGAACCGGAGGAGTCGGCTGTTGAAGCGCAATCCATAGCTGAAGTGACAGCAAATGGAGAAAGTGCCAGTTTGGAACAACGAGCTGCGCGGGAACTACTCGACGCCGTACAAAGCAACGGCAATGACGTTGGTGAAGTTGAAAAACTTGTATTGCCAGCGCTAAAAGCTGATGAACTGCCTCTGGATGGTGCCAAGGAGGCGACCCTTGATGACTATGATAACATACCTATACAACAGTTTGGTCTGGCTATGCTACGTGGCATGGGCTGGGTCGATCCACCGCCGGTCTCTAAAAAAAAGGGAGCAGCTCCGATAGATGATGCGCCATTTTTGCGACCCAAAGGCATGGGTCTGGGAGCTGACAAGGCACTCAAGATAAAGCCGTTGCTTGTACAACCAGAGAAGAATGAAGTGCTGGAAATTAAAAAACTAGCCTTTGTACGCATCTTGGGTGGCAAACAACAGGATCATTATGGACAAATCGAAGGATTCGACGATCATGCAGGTCGGGTGATTGTCAAAATGGCTATTGGAGGAGCCAAGGAGGCGTTCAACGAGTTTCTTTGTCAGCCCGTGTCGCGCAAGGAGTACGCACAATATGCCAAGTGCATAAGTACGTAGCAACCAGCATAAATTCTAGTGTAGATTAAGCAAAAGATAAATAATAATTTGGATTGCTTACAGATACGGCTAAGTACGAGGAGTTCAAAAAACAAGAGAACGAACACGGTCAAATTGTGGTTAAGCGCGAAAAATCAACTGCACGATCCAGCTCGAAAGCAGACCGTAACGAAAGGCAACGTGAGGAGGAACGCAAATCGTATAGGTTGAAAGAGGAAGAACGCAAGCCATATAAGCCAGAGCGACGTAGTGCCAAGCCTGAAGATCGACGAACTGAGAGCAACGAATTCAAAACAGAACGCAGCTCCAGCTCAAGTTACAAGCATGAGGATCGCAAACTAAACAGGCCAGAAGAGCGGCGAAGAGGTGAAGGCAACAGCGGCGCTAGTCGATATCAGGAACAACGTGTTCAAGACGGTAGAAGTACTTCAAAATCGAGCAGCCGGCGCCGACAGCAAAGTAGCTCTGACGAAGCCGATGATACTGGTGAATCAACCGAAAGTGATTCAGATTCAGCTTATGAGCGCAAGAAGAAAATGAAATCCAAAAGTGGTAGTAGTAAATCGAAGAAAAGCAAGTCCAAGAAAACTAAAAATAAATCTCATCGTCATCGTCACTCCTCGAGCAGCGGCGAGGACAGCGACAGCAGCACAGGCGAGTGCTCGCGACATCGCCACCAGAGCAAACACAAAAGGAAAACCAAAAAGAGTAAACATGCGCGCTCCCGCACACGCTCCAGGTCACGTGAGGGGCGTGGCAGGTAATTAATATAAAGAGAGCCAGAGAAAAAAATGATGAAATTACTTCAAAATTTATTGAAACATATATAGACGCCTAAGCTTGTATTCTTATGCAGGATTATCATTAAATTTCCAATTAACTCACAAATAATCACAAGAATGTCTTTCTTTGAGAATCTTTTGCGGGGCCCCTATACAAACTTAAAGTTAGAAATGCGGTGGTGTATAGGATTCCCTGCTGGCTTATTATTAAGTCGGGGTTTTAGCTAGTCATGTGAATGATATTACTTTCATATACGCATAGTATAATTAGCATTGTGATATATATATACTAAGTTTCTTGATTAATGTAATGTGTGTGTGTGTGTGTGTAAGTGTGAGATGGCAAGTAAATGACTTAGTATTTATATTACGTTCCTGTTTTTTTTTTCAAATTTGGTGAGCTATGAGTATGAGAAAGTGATAGTGTGTGGATTTGTGCTTCCATTTCATAATCCATGATATATATTTAAATAGATTGAAATCTACTGGATCTTCTTTTTGCCATATTGAATCTTCTCATTGATTATTTTTGAAGCTTTCTGGATGATGGACTTGAACACATTCTTTTCATTCAAGCCCGGCCACATGGCCACCAATACAGTGGCGCAATACATAAGCAATAGGTTGTTTATGATGGCCCCAACCCAGGCTAGAGCCAACAGTCCAAGACTTATTACAATTACAACCTGTTCAAAGACACAATAATTTAATATTATTTTTTAAATGTATGCACTAATCTCACCATTGTTGGCTTGCGCTCTTTGAAGAGATAGTCATACCAGACGGAAATTGCTGATTTGATGCCATATATCTGTCCGCATACCTCCTCAAATTTGGCCTCCTGTTCGCCATCCCATTTGCCACCGCTTGAAAGGAAACGTGAAAGCGTCGGCATTAAAAAGTCCATAAAGAACGCCATTAGGGCCAGCAATGAGAAAAGTGTTATAAAGGATAAGTCCATGTACCACAGCAACAGATACATCACGCTGATGGCACCAAAGACTATGCCTGCATAGTATTGCTTCTCCCAGGTGAGAACCCCATAGGCACTAACAATGGCACCGCGAAATGGTTCTAAATCGTGTTTTAGTTTGATTAAAGCCCGTTTCTGAAATTAAATGATTTTATGTGATTTTCATGATGGCGGCAATTTTAGCGGGCTGGGCTGCAGCGGAATTGAAATTTTTAATTCCTTCTTACCTGGTCAACCTGAGATGTTGTCATCTTCGTTATTATTCTGGTCTATTAAAACGCTTACACCACTTAGTACGACGTGTAGGAAGTAAATCAGACGCTATTGTTATTTTAGGAGAAAAATCAATTTGTTTGTGACAAACTTCCAGTAAGGATGTAAAAAGTATCGATAGCAAGCCTGCAAAATGATCGATATGAAAAGTTGCAGTACAGTTCCAATTGTAATGAACGATGCTTTATTTCGGACTCGCAGTGACAAGTAACGATGACTACGTTACGTTTACAACGTGATTTGGGAGAATTTTTATTGTTTGAAAGCAATTTCTTTCGTTTTTTAAAACTAAAGTGCTAAGGATTTTCTGCCACCTATTTATATTCCAAAAGTAGTGGTACACAATGATTTTTTTAGATTACTAAACTTACTACTTTAAAATACTTGGTATACAAAATGATAAATATATGCGTACTCGATACTTTTAAAAATGACTTGAAAAAATTAACCGAACTGCAAAGTCAACCTTTCGTTTTTTAGAAATCCAATTTGAAACAAGAACATAATGAGCTGTCCAGGTTTTGGTGAAGTAAACATACCATCCTCCCGTGCATTTTGGGACGATTGCGAAGAAGACGAATTCGAAAGCATTGAGCCGGCCACGAAGTGAGTGTGCAGTTTATAATGTTGTTAAAATTATTCTCAAAGTATAAAAACACTTCAAAGGTCGAAGCTAAACTTTAAAGCGGGTGCAGACGAAACACCTCTTGCCAGCGACCTGTTTGTGCTAATCGAAGGGCCTCACATAACAGAATTCTGCACTGGTGCGCTGCTCAAGGAATCGAAGCACATTTGCGATATACCGGCTAAATCTTCTTCGATGCATTGGAATGTCTCCAAGGGACAGCTGTTGGCCGTGTTGGAGGAGGATCTGACTAGCAGTGGTGAAATAGCGGATCTTCTCATACCCTACGCACAGGTGGCAAAACGTGTTTTGACCATCACGCTGAAGCCCAAGGTAGACTACAAAAGTGAGGAGATCGACAGATACAGGGAGGATGTGGCCATTATCCACTGCGTGGGCGGCAATGACGGCGATAAATTGGTGCGCGAGCTAGAGGCGCCGAATTTTATCGCTGGTGCAGCAGCGGGCAGTAAGTTCAAGTTTCTCCTTCACTTGCGCGGCAATAATACAATCTCTGTTCCGTTTACAGTTGCTTGCTGGCGCAGCGAAATGGATCTGCCTGTCAGCTCGTATGTTGTTTACACGGACAAACTGCCACTGGATGTGGTTGCTGCTCAGCCAGTTCTCAAACTGTTGCAGAAACTGGGCGTGCCGTGCTCTGAACGCTATGCGCCACCATCCAAGGAGAGCTCCTACCTCTATATGTAGAAATTTTACATAAGTTTAGGTGGTTGTTTATATATATATATATATATATATATATATATATATGTATTTAAATAAATGGTTGCGGCTAAAAAAGAACTTTTACAGAATTTATTCGCTTAGACATTATCACTTATTGTAGTACATCAAATAAGCTCAAGTTCAGCTCCTTGCTACGCCGTTCCATGTGCGCCTTAGCAATGGCGATGAACTGTGGTCGCGAAAGCAGCGAATAGGCGGGCACCAGCAGCGAGGAGATCACCATATGCAACTCCTTATGCCCGCTGCTAAATAAATCCAGGCCCAGCTCCAGCGCAGTCCCAAAATCACTTTCATCTACTGCAATATTTGCCGCATTAACCAGGGGCTGTAATTTCTCCAGCACGGCCTGCTTGGCATTGTCGCTGTCATCTTTGAGATCCTTGCGCTCGAATAGGGCCAAGATTTTCTTTAATTCTGCATCGCTCACCATCAGTGGTCGATAGCCCTGCTGTGACTTGCGCTCGTATGGAACCACAATGCCAGCGCGATGAAAGGTCTTGGTTAGCATTTTTTTATTGCGCTCGTTCTTTAAGCCTTCCAGTTGGGCCAATTGCAGTGAGTTAGTGCTGATGTGCTGCTTAACTGCTTTCTTAGCGGCAGCGACCTGAGCCGCTGTGAATGGTGTACCCACAAAATCATGGTCTAAATAGTAAAGAAACGCATCAAATATGTTGCCAGCCACAAATTCAAACTCACAGCTGCTTTTGGCATCATTTCGAGCCAAGAGCAGCCGCTCCTTGTCCTGTGGCACATCCCGCCAGTAGCCGTAATGCACTCCAGTGCCTCGGTGCACGAAAACTGTCTGGAATTCGGGCGGATCATAGTAGAAGCGCCAGTGGCGCAAATAATCGCCGGGCTCACCCATTTTTGCCTTGTGGAATTTGCCAGCCAGAAACTCAAAGGGACCCACCAGCTGTAGTTTAAACACTTTGTCCATATGCTGCAGGCTGTTGTCGCTTTTCAGTTTGGTTATAAAATTCCAGAATTCAAAGAAATCTGGCGGCATTTCCACTAAAAATTTGTGCCTTATGAATTCATTGCTTTCACAAAGATTATCATACTCCTGTTGCACTGACAAACGGATGCGTTTTTCCATTATTTCCATATAGTTTTTGCCGGCTATATTGTTCATTGCCTCCTTTTGCAGCTCAGCCGTCTCCGACACAAAGTTGCCGGCATTCTTTTCCTTTTCCAATTCCATTTCATTAAATTCGTTTCTACTACTTGTGTTTGGACTCTCTGCGTCTTCCTCCTTTGCTGATGTTTTGCGTTTTGGCGCCAATTTTAGCGTTTCTGTTTTCTTGGCTGGGTGATTGTATTTCTCTATATGTGCTTCATTGCGCTGATAGCATTTGTCCCAGTATTTGCAGTCTTCCTTTGGCATTGTTCACCTTTTCACGAAATTGTTTTATTTATTTTAGCCGATGAACCATTAAAAAACACCTCCAAAGCTTTGTCTTCTTTTTTCCAGGGCTGTAGCATTGTTGCAAATTAAATATCGATAGCCTTACATTTTCATTGACCGCAAAATATATTTTAATCGATTAAATATATATACAAATGCAGTGTCAATTGTGACATTCTTCGTTCACCCAACACTGCAGTGGATAATTTAAATGTTGTTTTGGTTTTTAATTGTTGCTGTAGTTCATTCAATGAATACAAACATTTGAAAAAGAATCCGAATGAAGGATTAGTTAGTATTACAATAAATGTATATATGTACGGGCAGATGTTTCAAAAGGACAACAATAAATCTAACACGCTATGCTATTCCTCGACGGCACACATAACCGAATAGACGCACTCCTCCTTGTTGATCAAGTGACAAGTTTTGTTAACCAGCGACATGAGCTGATTCACATCGGTTGCCCAATTATTCAATATATCAGATGCACTCTTCTTTGTGGTGAAGTAAATAATGCCAGCCGGTCTGTCGATCTTCACACGTATTGTGTCACTGTTGGCCAACTTCGACAGATACTCCTCACAGCGATTTGCGGGCAAATTCAACAGCTCGCTCATACGCGTCAAGTGCAGGCGTGAATAATACATCGCAATGATGCGAATATTCTAATAATAAAAAGAAAAATACCATTATATTAGTATATTTAAATATGTGCAAAGATTGCTCGCAGTTTCTTACGTGTTCGATCAAGCGGTCTTTCAGCTCAGTGATGCACTTCTTGCTATGCTTGGTGGTATCCTTGAACATATCATTCTCCGCCAATACCATACCAAAGTCTGCATTGAATGTATCGAAATTAATAAGCTCATTGGACATGAATAGGCGCAGTATTTCCCTTTAAAATAAGAGACTATAAATAAATAAATTATACCATATATAATTGCTTGGGCATATTACTTGTAGGCGGGAACTTCTTCCAATTTTTTGTTCTTTGATAAATGCGCCATCATATCGCTTTGCTCGTTGTCATAGGGAGCCAGGACACAGTAGACAACGGCACAAACCAGCTTGTTTGTGAGCTCCTTTTTCTGCTCTTCTGTCAATTCGATTTCGGGTTCGAGTGCAGCGGCGATTTCCGACTTTTTGTCATCCTCCTCTTTCTTTTTGTCATCGGTCTTTTTCTTCTCTTCACCGGTGGTGGTCTCTGTGGCTGCTGGGGCCTTTTTGCGTGGCGGCTCGGCAATAGCTTGATAATGACGCGAGGTATTTAAGAAGGATGTATCGCGATTTAATTGTATCATTCGATAATAGAACTTCAACTTGAGATCATGCTGGGCGGGATCATCGAAGAACTTAATGCTGATCTTCTTGGCAATGATCTGAGTGGACACATAGTCCTCCTTGAGCAGACAAAGACGCATTTGCTCCAAAATTAGTTCGACCTTCTCACGCTTGTCCATTGAGCCGTAGGTCTCAACCTGCAGCTCCTCCATGACGGACGCAGCCCCGGCCACATCACCATCGGACTCCTTCATATCAGCCAGGATTTTAGTTAAACGTGCACGTTCAATTTCTACATAGATTTTACCCTCGGTAACGGAACGCAGTGTATCGATAAGCTTCAGTTTAGTTTCTTTATCGGGCGTCTTGTCCACATATGTGCAGCATTCTTGTATCATTTTTACGACGGCCTGCTTCAGTTGCGAGCGACGACGCACCAGCAGCGAGACGTACTCGTTTAATGCATTCCAGTTGCCGGCCTGTAGGCATATCTGACAAATGGCGACAAGGACACGCGAGCAGGATAACATGTCGGCTCCCAAACGTGTTTGTTTCTCCAGCTGAAGCATCATTTCGATGGCTTCGTGAAAAGCGTCGGGATTCTTTTTGGCCAGCTCCTTGGCTAGGGGGATCTTCTCATCGCAGGCGGGCTCGTAATCCACCTCCATTTTTGTAATGCGACCGCCATCGAACAAGTAGGTATCCATTTTAGACGCTGAAAAAGGTTGCAAGGATTTATGTTGATGTTGTTGTTGTTGTAATTTGCTACTATGACAAGGCAACTTTTCAAGTGCCGCTACTTACAGTTTGTTACGTTGTACTGAAGCGAAGCGGATTTATTGTTGTTGAATTTGGAAACCTTACCTATTTGCTGCCTCTTTTTCGTTAGATTTATTTATAATACTTGTCTTCCTTTACTAGCAACTAAGCAAATTAAATGCGTTGAATTTCGATTAAAACTCTGCAGAAATTTGCTTACAAATGACGTTAAGTTGGCTGCGCCTTATTTTAGTGTTGAGTAATGTCTAAATAACAGTTCCGATTTAAATTTGAAGTAAACGTATACCCGAGTTAAATCGTTATATATTTCATTAAATTTTTATTTACATTGCATAGAATATCACTGAGAAGAGGATTCCGGCTAAAGCTAAGGAAACACAAAAATATCAGTATGTGCAAGCGAAAGGTAAGTTGTGCAGCCCTGATGCTAATACATATTTCTGCACTGTACAACACTTAGTATTCGCACTCTTTGTTAAGCCGCGTCAAAAAGTTCACTAAACACTCATATTTTACCCAATTCGTTATATGAAACGCGTGCGAAACAGTATTTAACGTTTGTAGACATCGTTGTGCTATTTGTAATTGATACCTTGCTCAGTGTCGCAAGCGTTTGTTGTTCCGACGCTACAACTACGTACATATTTTGCGCGCCAATTTGAGGGGCAGAAAGACTACCACCAAAATGGCACAAATACAGGAATATCAGGATCTAGTGGTCGACGCCCTCGAAACAGTAGAGTTCAAGCTGAGTAAGTGATGCGTTTTAAATATTAGTTGTGAATATTACATTCAGTAGCTCTTTGTGTCTGTAGTACGCGACAAGGCGGACATCAACAATGATGCTTTGATATTTCATCCTGCCATGGCGCATCAGATCTTTGGCGAATCGGAGACCATTTTTGGCTATCAGGGATTGCACGTGCGAGTATTGTATACGGCGGGTCCGTTGCACATCTATCTTGGAATTGAGTACGAGAAACGTGTTAATGAAATTTCTGGTGGCGAAATCAAAGCCGACGATGTGGTGGCCACCATTGCACAAAGTTTGCCCGACGGCTGCTATTTTATTAATCTGGATGAGTTTCTCAAAACGTTGGATAAGGCCGACAAGTTCCAGCCGTTTGGCGAGAAGCTCGGCGAATACACGCAACGCCCTGACGACGGCACCGAGCGCCTTTTTGAGATTTATCAGTGTGATTATAAGATGTCTTCATTTTTGAAGTTCTTTGCGCGTTTACAAACGTTTATCCTGTGGTTTGTCGATGCTGCCTCCTACATAGACACGGATGATGCTCAGTGGTGTTACTTTATATGGTCGGTTGGTTTTTCTATTCCATATGCAAGCACATTTTTTGAATGTCGTTTATTTCAGCTATGAAAAATACAAAAATAAGAATGGAACGTTCCAGTATGCCACGGCTGGTTATACAACGGTCTATGAGTATTATGCTTATCCGCAAAACAAGCGACCACGCATCAGCCAAATGATCGTTTTGCCGCCATTCCAGAAGCTAGGTTTGGCCACCGATCTGGTCAAAACCATTTACAAATTCTATCAGTCGCAGAAGAATGTGGTGGATATAACAGTTGAGGATCCATCCGAGGACTTTCAGCGCTTACGCAATTTTGTAGATGCACGTTTGTGTCTGGAGTTAAAATGCTTTGCTCGTGAAGAAATATGCAAGGGCTTCAGCAAGGAGATGGTACGGGAGGCACGTGAGGCTTTGAAACTGAATCCACGCCAGGTGCGCAAGGTGTATGAACTGCTGCGGCTATTCTACACCAACTTGAATGACGCAAAGGAGTACAAAGCGTACCGTCTGGAAGTGAAGAAACGACTCAATGCCGTTTACTACAAACAGATCAAGGATCTACAGAAAATGGAGCGTTATAAGATGGATACGGAAATGCTTCGCGCACGCTTGCCAAACAATAAGCAGCGCATTGAGCAGTTGCAAGAGGAGTATGACCTCATCGAACAGGATTACAAAAATATAATCAATAAGCTTCGAGCCTAAATATACTTATACAAAACTTATGCCGTGTAGGTGTTGATTACTTTATTACGCGTTTTCCGTTCTAAATATGTTGATTACAAAATACAATTTGTTGCTATAAGCCTACAATAGGATCCTGTCGAATAAATATATATTAAAAAAGTACCTACATTTGTGGTGTATGAATTTATGGGTGTTTAGGAGTAAAATTTGAGGCGTGTGGGCTTTTGAGCAATTTAACATTTAGAAAACATATTTCTTGTTTTGTAGCTATAAATATATCGATACACACAAATATATATATATTTATATATGTATATATATGTATAAATATATATATATTTAAAAAAAAGGATTGCATATTGGAAGTACATAAGTATAGGGTGTAAATATTGAGGGACTTTAAAGATCTCATTGTGCTGCACCAGCACATAATTCGTACAACTAGCAGGAGCCATATTCCTCCATCCACTTCTCAAAACGAGCCACATCGTCAGCCGAGACGGACTTCTTAGTGCGTTGCTGCGCATCCAGAAAGTCCTGCAGTGTGATGGGCTGATCGGCATCCTCGCGACGTATTTGCTTAATTTGCTGCGGCGTGCGACCAGAGATTAGGCGGCGCATGGCCATCATGGAGGCATCGCGGCACACATTGCTGATGTCCGAGCCGGAATAGCCTTGCAGCTCATCGCCAATCATACTCGTGTTGAGATCAGACGACAGCGAAACATCCTTGAGGCATAATTTAAGCAGCGCTGATCGTGTTTCATCTGCGAATTTAAGTTACCAGCATAAGCAAAAGCTGGCATCGTGTAAGAAATCGCACTCACCATTGGGCAGAGGTATGTAGATGCGTTTCTCAAAGCGCCGTCGGAAAGCCTCATCAATATCCCAGGGATGATTTGTGGCCGCCAGAACCATAATGACTTTTTCGTCCTGCAAGCTCGCATTCAGACCATCCATTTGAATAAGCAGTTCCGCCTTGAAGCGTCTGCTAGCCTCATGCTCCGAGTCGCTGCCACGAGATGCACACAGTGCATCGATTTCATCAATAAATATTGTGCTCGGCGCATAGAAGCGAGCCATTTCGAAAAGCAGACGCACCAGTTTCTCGCTCTCGCCACGGTACTTGGATGTCAGTGTGGATGAGGAGACATTGAAGAACGTGGTGCCGCATTCCGTGGCCACAGCTTTGGCCAGCATAGTTTTGCCTGTGCCTGGAGGACCCACCATTAAAACACCACGCCACGGCCGACGAATGCCTTTGAAAAATTCAGGCATTATAATCGGCAGCACAACAGCTTCCTGAAATGTTGTAAAATATTTGTATATTTATATATATATATATTTATGGTGTCGGAGATAACTCCTAAAATGCATTACATGTTTAGTGACGAAACTAAAATACTCTCTGCAGGGGCATAAAGATTTACATTAGTCATACCTGTAATATGGTTTTGGCCTCATTGAGGCCAGCTACATCGCTCCATTTGATGCTTGGGTGGCGCTGCAATATGTCCTTCTCCAGGGTGTCCACCAAGTGTCCCTCATAGCCCAAGGGCGAGAAATGCTTGACCTTTGTTTTGGGCGAACATCTGGGTGTGTTGTGCGTGGTTGATTGTGTGTGCGAGTTGTCCTCCAGCGAAGTGGTCGCATCCTGATCATCTGAATTCGAGTTCTCATCCAGTGAATTCTTCTTTACAGCCCTTTGCTTGAGATTTAGCTGTGTGTTGGTGCTCAGCTTTCGGGCTCGCAAACGTTCCACAGAGCGACTCTTGCGCACGGCTGTAGTCAGAGCAGAAGCTCTACCAGGTCGACCTAGACGCAGGCCAACGCTAGCCGTGCTATTCGTCGCCATACCAACGTTGCCGGCGCTGCCATGATGACTCTGGCTCAGACTGTTGCTATTCAGATTGCTGTTGATGGAGGGCAGCGTCGGCTGCAGCTCGGGATCACGACGCCGCAGTGAGGAGACCCAGCGACTGTCCTGCTGCTGCTGCGATGGAAACGGCATTGCTGGCTGGTTGGAGCGGGGCTGGGGGGCTACCTCTGCATCGAAGACTGCGTTTAATTGTTGGGTGAGCGAGCAATTGATCAATTGTGGCACAAACCTTGTGTGGGCAGACGCTGTTTGCTACGCAATGGCAGCGCTCCCCCGATGCCCAGGCCATTGGGCGCATTCGATCCCAGATTGTTAACGGGCCGATGCGGATGCGAATGTGGATTCGCGGCTGCGACATGCGGATGCTGTTGATTCTGATGCAAGCTCTCAGCTGATGGCTTCTTCACTGCATTGGTGTTGCGCGCGGGACGACTAGTGGCTGTGATTTTGGTGAAGGCAAACGGTGACAGTGAATCCAATATGAGCGAGTCCATCATGCGCGCCATATGCGATAAGTTTGTGGGTGGCGTTGATGAGCTGCAAAATACAGGTTGAAATTTTGCAACTGATTAATGTTGCTCGCCATTCAACTTGGCCCCTGTCTGGCAAAGGTCATTTGCTTGCCTTATCAGCTGGGGACAGCAATAAGCACAGGTGACAGTGTTCAAGTCGAGCCAACCCAACTGGGAGATACCCTGTAACCAGTTCTAAATTCATATTGCACATATTAATTTTACAAGTTATCTTTTCAGGTCTACCCCCCTAGAAGTAACACAAGACAAATTAAATATATTAAATAAGCTAAATAAGCCATATAAAAATAGGCTAGATTCTACAAGGAGTCATATCCGTCCATCATATACAATTTTATAATATCCAAGCCCTTTTTAAACCAATTTTTAATGGGTATAGGATATAGCATGTGCTTTGCGTGCTCGTTGTTAGTCTGGTCAAAGTTTGTCTAATGTTGTCTAGCCCTGTCACACAACATTTGAGTCGTTTACTCTGTGGCACACACACACGCAAACACACACACACATCTATTACTCGGGAATTTCTATGAAGCCAGAGTTCGTGAGTCTACCATATTCTTACAAACTAACACATACATACATATGTACATGCAAAACAGTTTTGGGTTCAATAAACTTGGTCGGGTGAATATGCCACCCAGGTTATTGACGTGCCGGCAACAATTGTTATTGTTGACAGTTACATGCGTCATCGTCATTAAGAACAATTTCATTGCCTATATACCAAAGTCATACAGGTAGTACAATAGTGCAACTACCATTTTGTCGATTGGTGCTGTCAAAAAATTGCCGCACGCTCCAAAATATACTACAATATTTTGTATTACTTTCTTTAGCTAATTAAGTTGGCCTCAGCATACTGCTGGCCATTTTTGTTGCTGCTGCCTTTGACCGGATATGTTCCTATTGCGCGCTTATACACATTTGGGTTAATGTTTCTGATATGAAAAATAACAAGCGCCCCGCTTCTCAGCCAAAGATTTGTGGGGTCTCAGATTAGATTGAAATTGGGCTAAAACCTACGCTAATTACGGTATTAAAAGCGAATGATTACATTCCGGCTAATCCGCCTGTGTGACCTATAAAATGTTTATTGACTCTAACAATCAATGACTAATAAATTACAATAAATGAGTATTTTTAGCTCGTCCGATAGACAGGCAAACTGGCACAAGGCTATATAGGAAAAATGACAAAAACAGGAATCTAGACTAATTGATAGCCTAATAATTTCTCTCACTCTGCTCTTATGAGCTTGTCGTGGTAAGTTCATGTGAATAAAGAGGTGTTTATGTTAATTTGTTACAAGGAAAATCAAACAAAAAACCAGTCAAATTATGCAAATTGCTTCCAATGGCAATTATGACATGCAAAAACGTCAAGTGGCCAGGAAAGGCGCCTGATAGTGGGTTAAGAACTGGTAAAATCACAACCCATATTGAACAACTTTAAAGAAAACCTTTCCTGCACTTCTTTTAAAAAAGGAACTTGTTTAGCAATGCTGGAAACACAAAGACAAATTACACGAGCAGAGCTAATATAAGTACGATGTTCAAAAGATAGCCCTTTTGTTTCAATGTTTTCAAGACAGATAGAAGTGGTTTCCAATGCCTTAATATGTATAGTTACCACTGATGTAGATCCCACAGCGAATGATATGGCGTGTGTCTGTAGCCAGACATAAAGGGCACGGCCACTTCATATTCCACTTGAAGATTGGGCGGAGATTGGGGACGCAGTGCTAGAGTGGTGCGCTCCAGCGCCGGATTGGAGTTGGTCAATGAGCGTTGACGTATAAAGGATTGCGATTGCAGGCCATTGTTATTGTTAAGCAACTGAGAAACGTTGCCGCCAGTTGAAGGTGGTGCAGCAACCGGTTGGCCCATGCCAAACCAATTTTGAGCAGTTGCATTAAACATCGTTTGCCGCCAGCAAACAATAAGTGAAATTGACACTAGTAATTTGAAAACGCACTAAAATGTTCGATTTATACACAAGTCTGACGGAATTGTCAGACACAACTCGACGACGTTATGCGCAGAGTCAACACATACACCAAACGACTCAAGGGTTGTGCGCCAACTGACCGCAAAACTGGACAACTGACCAAGCGTCCACAACAAAATGTGGCAAGCTCATTATTATTTGCTTCGCGGGTAGTTTCTGAGTATTTCAGCGTGTATTTGTATTCCCTGTAAGTGTGGATGTGAAATGAGGTTAAAGGAAGTATTGCTTTGAGTTTTTTGTTGCTGTACTTTTATTGCCCCCACCTGAGTCTAGTGGTCAATGCACGCTGGTCAAAGGCGCCTCAAACTCAAACCTTTGATGGCATCGATTTCCACGGCTAGCCGAGGTACATGTATATTAATATATGTATAACCATATACACAAACAAGTGAATCTACAGTGGTCGCCCAAATAATATTAATTGAATTGCCAATTAAATATATTTTGTGATTTAGTAAATCTTTTTTAAAGATAATAATTATATTTACAATATATATCAAGTCTATTAGTGGATTGCAAATAGAGACTAATGTATTATAATAATTTCATTATAAATAACCATTAGTATAAGCCGGCATTAATGGCGCGCTTGCCTGCTTCATAAGCTTTCATTAAAAACTAACCATTTTCTTGCATGTTATATATTAATTTTTGTTTGACGTAAATATTTATGTTTTCGAAATTAAATTTATGATATGTATGCTTGGAGTCTCTTGTCAATAAATTCCCTTGAGATTTTGCAGAAAGTGCTGCAAACGAAGGTCACATCCATATAGTATAACTACTTATAGACAAAACAGCTGCCTGAGATAAAAATCGATACGCTTGAAGAAGAAAAATGCAATTGCTTCGTCTTGTTGCCAGTCAAAGCACTGTGAAGTGGACCGGCACGCCTTTAAATGCGCGTTATGGAAAAATATACATTTGTATACAGCTCCTGGCTTTTACTTACCCTGCGCTCATCATGGGCAAATACGTGGATGTGGAATCCACGGTGCGTATGGTTGTGTTGCCACGCAGCACAATCTTTTCGCGTGTGGTGCGCCTGTAGGTCTCCTCGCCGCGCATTATTTTACTTTAAATTTTTCACAAATGTACCAAAATAATTGTACAACGTTTCACAAACTTTATATTTTTTTTTTAATTTTCACTTGTTTACTTTTGGCCAAAAAAATTATGTGTTGAAAAATTTTGCGTCTGCTCTCCTGGCAAGCAAAGTCGAAATGAGCTGAGAGCCAACGGAAACGGATGCTGTGCGACAACAGTCTTTGCTCACACACACTGATGTGCTGCTCTCTTTTCGACTCTCTTCGCTCTGCTCTCTGCTGGTGAATTGCGCAACTTTGAAAGTGCAGCGTGGCAACAATGTTGCTCATTGTGCCACACTCCGCAAATGGCCACTAACTGGCCTCTAACTGTTGTTGGTCAGCAGCATTGAATGTTTGGCCAAAAGTCAGCTGGCGAAACTTGTTAAAATTGGGGGCTGTTAGGCAAGTGCATACGAAGAGTATTACTTCTTAAATATTACAGCTGATATATTTTAAGAGTATATAAGCTTTTAAAAATTGATATTCTTACGTGTTTGAGCCTTGTTATATAACTAAAATTAGCCGCAGAGCAGTCGTGTAATGCATCTACTTGATCTTGCATACATTTTATATAATATATTAGAATGCCCGCTGTAAGGGTGGGGAAAATAAAAATATATGTTTTTTATAGCCAAGCGCGTAAGATACTACAAAATTTTTATTATGCCGATTTTGGAAGTCCTTCCCAATATACAAACACAATTTAATTGATATTGAAGAATGACCGATGACTTTTTTTGTAGATAAAATTGTCAGCTTTTTTGCATTCTTAATCTTATTTGCATTAGATATTTATATAGTCCTTTTACCCATTTAAATTTATAAATTAATTAAATACTAGATCTTTAACCCACTCAAAAGAACAAATATATATGCATATTTATTGATCGATTTTAAAAAAGACTACTTATTAATTCTGATTGTGAAGTTCGAAGGTCGAAAAACACTTTTAACATTGGTGAAATTGTTATAGATTTCACAATTTTTGTATTTTCAAATTATTAATGATCAGAACATGAACTTTGCTTAAACACTCATATTGCATTTGAATAAAAGTAATCGTAAAATATTTTGGGGCAGTTTACAATGTAAATTATACACAAAGCTCACAACATTTTGTAAGTTTGTGCAGTGTAAATGTGTAATAAAATTATGAAAAACCAAAACGCAATATAAACCATTTCGAAAATTATTTAAAAACTAATAGTTTGAAATGTACTTATCCATCGTATACCAATGAAGAGATACATTCATAAGTATATTAACCGTTTCTAACAAACACGAGGCACGTCGAAATGTAAGTAGACCACAAAAGAGAATATTTAGTTTATATCTTGTTGTTGTTTTGTTTCCTTTTTCATTTGGGAAATTTGGTGGCTTCGGTTGCTTTGTTGTCGACTCGACTTAATAAGGTTGCATGTGTATCGTATGTATATAGATAATTTTTTATAGCTTTACCATTTTGAACGTTTGAACTTTAACAATAACTTTAACGTTTGTATTTGGTTTTTTTTTTCTTTTTTTCTGAAAACATTTTGTCTGACTTTACTAAAAATGTGCGTTAATCTAAGAGCTGGATTATTCTTTCACTTTTGTGCACTAGAGAGTTTGATTTTCATTTTTTTTGAGTTTTCGATATTTACTTCAAATTATTTACAACTAGCCCTACAGTTTCTTGCTCTGTCATTTTACTAATTTGGCGAGTATTTAGTACGACTCAACTGATTTACTGCATTTTGCGTCCCGTGCGTGCCTTCCAGGCCCTGACTAGATTATACGCGAAGTAAAGAGTGAAGCCGTGTATCTGGAAGCCCAATAAACAGAAGGCATACCAGAATAAGGCATAGGGAAATCCCTAAAATATAACAATGATTAAGATTTGTTTTTATATTAAACTTATGGTTTACTTACGCGCCATACAAAAATGTCCGTTTCGTCCAATTCCACGGACTTGTCCATGGTGACAAACTCCCATATATCGGCAAAGTAGTAGACGAAACAATAAAGCAGCGGGAGCACAGCCATTACCAAAATGGCAATCATATATTTTTGCATATCTCGCACCTTATTGCCACGTGCCGCCGACAGTCCCAGAAACGAGGTGAGCAACGAGGCCGCCCAAACGTATTCCCACCATAGCGGCGGCGGCACCTCCAACTCTTCGATTTCTAGCACAAATATATCCAAGCGATCCAATATGTCAGACATTAGTTTCGCCAGCATGACGAAAAAGAGCAGCGCATGAAAGAAAATGCAGTACTTCAGGCGTGATTTGTTCAACAAGCTGCGAAAAAAGTGAGAAATTAATGGTTGTATGTTTTAGTTGAGTCTCCTATTGTTTGATAGGCCTCGGCCTTTAGCCATCCAAAATATGTACACAAACAATGTAGTTGTTGTTGTTGCTACTGTAAACAGGCACACATGCTAAGAGTGTCTAGCTGGCACTTTGCCCACCCACTCTGGTGCTGGCGCTGCCTGCCTGCAATTGCTGGCTGGCTGACAGTTTGTCTGGCCCGTGCGCCCTTTGCAGCGGGAGTTGCAAATTGACTGCAGTTAGTTGCGATGTCATGACCTTTCGGTCGTGCAGTTGCATCTACTTGTAAGTAATTAGATAATTTTGCGGTGGTTTAGAAAGTGTTATTAACCTAATTTGATATGTGTTTGCCACTTTCTGCCTGAACTCGAAGTCGTTGCCATCGGTGCCCGCGACCATTGGACCGCCGCGACTTGCCATTTTGGTGCGTCAATTCGATGCCGGTTCTTAGAGAGTTTTTTCAACTATTTTAAACAAACTTTAACTGTCTTCGAATTACTTCTCACAACATTTGCACGGACGATAGATTGTGGCGGCCGGGCGATAACAGCAGTGTTGATGACAAACTAGTATTGGTAAGCACAAAAGTAAAGCCCATATTACCCTACATCGATATTTTACACTATTTGTGGTGGTTGGTAGATCAGTACTGACAGTGCTGTGATGCGCTAACTTATTTGAAATTGCCTAATTTACCGACTACAATAAACAGACAATTTATCTGTAAGATTATCATAATTAAGTGCATTTTCATATGCAAATATGGCCTTTAATGAGCTTAAATTTGGTCAGTGTGGCGGCATGGAGGGGCTTAAAACTGGAGTCCATTAGTCTTGCAACTGCGTCACAGCCACCTGTTGCTTGTGAGCATTTCAATCCATAAATCAATTCACGAAAGCAAAACAATGAAGAGTGCAACGAGCGCATATTTAAAAATAAAATCATCAAATACATACTTATTTTTACATTTTGTGCTGTGCCTTCTCTTTTTTGCTTTCAGCTCATTGAACGCCTTATGCTCGCTGGGCTACAAAAGACGAGGCGACTGTTAAGTGCCATCAGTTCTACGTCGGTATTCTTTAGTACAACGTCTAGGCGTGAGTCGCATGCGATCGGCATCGTGTTTTGTAAATAGCATTCTTTTAATGCCAGTTATTGATAACTATCCCCTAACACTTTTTGTAGAAATAGGCAGCTGAGTTGCAAACAACCATATGTAGTTGTGATTTGAGTGTGTGTGCCTTGCTAAACGGTAATAGTTCTTGTCATTGTTCGCTCAGTTTTTTTTGCCTATCTTATTTAATTAATTTGTGCACATATTTCATATGCTTTTCAAGAGCGACCTCTTTGGTTGTCATTGGATTTAGCGGATATTGTGCCCAAATTTTAAATTATTTTTAAAAATATTCTTCAACACCTTCGGTTGCTGCACCTGCGTCGACATCCGCATACCATTATTTTGCTTTGGCGCGTGGTTTTTCTTTTTCTTGCATCTTGGCAACAAATCTCACATCATATCTTTTGTAAAATTTTGAACAATAGACAACGATCAAAATGTGTTATTGCTTGTGTGAGTCTCTTAACCTTGAGAGGATGTGTTGCTTACTATTTTGGTATTATTTACTAATACCATCGATCACATGCTATATATAACAGTAAACATTCTTTGTATTACTAGTGTAAATTCGATTATTATCTGCCTCATTATTTGTTTGTTTCTTTGCAGCTCGTTTCCCGCCTGCCACCCGTACAGTTGAATCGAGAAAAATAACAAAGAGAATCAAACGAATCCCAAGTGTGTTCATTCCCTAGACCAAATCATGTCTGCCCTTGCCGCCGATAAACGCGCCTCCTTTGCCCGACGTGCCGAAAGTTTAGTGGAGCGGGTGAGAGTTATGAATACCATTTATGAGGTAATCGGTATCAAGTGACCAAAATGCGTGAGATATAACAATTTGTTTGTTGTACTTATAATTTGTTGTTGTGGCTCGCTTGCATGGTTGTTTGCCGCTCAATTGAAATTTATTTGCAATTAATTACGCTCGAGTTGGGCAATTATCACTTGGCCAGATCTCCAAGCTATTACAACACCAGTCAACTATCACTTTCAAAAAAACAAAACAACATTCAACTATCACTTTCAACAAAACAAAAAATATATTTAACATGAAATCCCTCCGATGCATATAGTCGATATTTTTATGCACAAGCGTGTGGGTGGGAGCCATTATGAATTTAGGCACATTCAGAAGTTCTTATTTGAATTGGCTTGGTGCCATGCCATAGGTATGCTCCATCAGTTAATCTCTGATACCCATACAAACAAATACTATATATGAACACTTAACAAAAAATTATTACTTAAAATGTTTTAATTTTCATTCAAAATATAAATTATTTTTTAAATACAAATTTATATTACATTCATTAAACCCACTAGTAGTTAAAAAAATATACAGTTGAACAATATTTTGTATTCTATTTATATTTTAATTTATTATACTATTTTTCTGAGTGCATATACTAGTCAATCATGCACTTGGTTGGCTTTTATTGCAACAACAATTAGTGGCGCGTATTAAATGTATTAAAATGAAGGACTGAACGTGTTTGTTGATAGGAAAAGTTTTAATAAATCTATAATTAACCTTTTGTAGCTTAAATTCTTCAGAACGGTTTTTTTATTGACAAATGCATACCACACATATATTTCATAACATCTAAAATATTCAAAATGATCTTTGTTTGGGGAATAAATAAGTCAATGTACTCATTTTGTGGTCGAGCTAAAAATAAATCTTTGAAATTGTAAATAGCTCGTCGGTTTTTTTGTGTATTTTTGCAAAACAAATACTTCTTTATCAGACTCTTGACTCAAACGCTCTTGCTGTGGCATCAATTGAATGAGAGTGGGTAGTTACATCAAAGTACATACATATATGTACATATAAATATAAAAAGTCGCAGCATTAATTAAGCGGGTGAAGCCACATAAAATGTACAAACATATATACTGCTTGCCAATGACCGACCATTTAATTTGTTTTATACAACTGAACATTTAATTAAACGCCAAACTGGGGGTGCAAAATATAGATAAGCGGGGCAGTTCATAAGGTTCGCTTTAAAATTGTGAATGTTTTGTCAAACTTAACTTACTTATTAAAATTATAGTTTTTCTTTAATAAGGCACATTTAATCTTCAATTACATGGCTAAGATAATATTTTTTGTGAAAATCTGTTCCGTGCAGCTATTGCTGAGCTTAAAATGATTTACTTTCACTGAAATGTTAGTATAAACTTTAAAGTTAGTAAAACGTGAATTGTATAATGATCAAGAATAATGTATCAATACATTTGCATTAACCTGGCTTAGATTTTCCCACCCTTCTAAGCTCAAACGATGTGAATGTCTTTATCAGGTTAGCACATTTATCTTATCCAACAAAGGAAAGCAAATAAAGGAAATTGCGTTTAATGTGTAAGAGAGACACGAAAGCAAACGAAAAGGAGAACACAACGAGCAAAATAAATGAACGATAAAAAACTAATAAAGTGCAACATAAATAAATGCGTGCGTAAATATCGCGGGAATACATCGTGCAAATGAATTTGACATTGGGCATAGAGGAGTGGTTTGGAGGAAACCCGAGGCACCTAACTTGATTGCCTGGCAGAAATATTTTCAGCGAAATGCCAGAATTTGTGGTAGTTGAAATTTGCTGTTCTTCTTGCTGCCATCCTTCGTTGTCATGACACGTGTACTTGTTTTACCGCTGTGTGTGTGCGTTTTTGTGTGTTTTCTATATCTATAAATAATTCAGTTTTGAAAGCCATGCACTTGAATTTGCCCCGGGGACACATTTAAACAATATTATATTTCGCTGAAGAATTAATCGATTCGCTTCAATTTTCTTTGTGTCGATATTTGAGTAACAGGTTGATTTAAATTTGGCTGTGGAAATTTATTTAAAATTAGCTTTACATCAATTTAAGTTAAGTATACAATATTTAGTATAAGGAGAAAAGTGCATTTTATATTTATTTGCTTAAAATCTAATTGAATCAATATTTAACATGCCACACAATATTTGCTTAGCCTTGTTTACCATTTAATTTATCTAGAAAGCAGTTTTTCATTTATTTGTTTTTGATGTTTTCACACAAAAATATTATTTTATTATTTATTTATTTATTGTCTGCTGTTATTGCTGTGTTTTTCTATTTACAAAGCTCAAAGACAATTTAAATATCATAACAATGTGCAAATGAAAGCGGATTAAAGAACACGTTGCCTTTACACCGCATTTTTATACTTTTGTGCCAAGCATAGAAAGTCAGGCGACTAGCAGTTATAGCACAAATGAAATGTGTTAATTTCAATTTAATTAAACAAAAAACGAAAGTGGTTAAAAGCTGGATGGGGAATGGTGTGTGATAAGACGCACAATGCGAGACAGGCTAACAAATTAAGAAAGTGGGAAAGATTGCTTTTGTAGATGGTGCTGAACTAGGAGACACCCTATTACACCGAAATGTACATTTGTAAATAATTCATATTTATAAGCATCTACGATACAGAATGTGAATTACAAGTTTTATGCTGCATAATATACAGGCGACAAATGCTAAAAGATTGTCTGATATTTGTTCACCCTTTGGTACTCAAGTCTCCGAGATCGATTATAAAGTTAGAAAATGTGTTCATTTTATTATACCCCTTTTAATCCGATATTAATGGATATAAGGTATCAGAAAGTGAAAGCAACACCACAACAGTTGCTGCACACACATAAAGAATACATTAAGAGTAGCAGCAACAGCAACAATGTCAGCTACAATTTCCCGGGCAGGTGCGCAAAGCAAACAAATAACAAGAATAACAATGACTAGAAGGGGAATAGCTACAACTAGTACATGGTGATTTATATGCACAGCCAAAAGGCGGAAAAAAAACAAAATAGAATAGGCACGTTACTTAAGTCATGGGCGTGAGGCGTCAAAGCAGACAACAAACGACAAACAATGGTACAAAGTTGCCAGAAGCTGTGCATATCATACTTTAAGGCGTAAATTTTACAAGAACAATTGAGAGCCTGTAAGCCACTTGCCAAAGACAACACGCTGCGTCGACGGAGGGGCGTGGCCTGTGCTTTTTGAATAGGTATGGAAATGAGTGGCAGATAATACAAGAAATGCTAAACGAAACCATCTACATTAAAGAACTTTATAAGTCTGCTAAATAAGATTAAGATTGAGTGTTTGTTGATTGACTTAGGTTAAATTGCGAAATTCTATAGTCTAAGGTTTTGATAGGGGAAACGGCATTTCTATTATCAGCACTAGTTACTGATTCGTGGAGCAGACAAACGAAAGAAAGTAGCTTGAGCTTAAGTTGTCAATGAAATCAATATCTCATTTAAAAATGTCTCCATTTCACTCAAACTGATAAAATATTTAGAACATTGTCAGCGGCATATTTAAATTAATTAATTTGTTATATCACTCGTATGATACAATTTATTATGCTTAAATTTTCAGGTTGTTTCCAATTTTAAAACTTTTTTATATCCCATCGAAGTTTTCTGTTGTAGTTTAAATTTTTATATGGCACAACCAACCCATGGCCTAACGAGTCTCTCGCATTTTTATGCAAGTCTGAATTGTACAGTGTCGACAAAAAATTTTTGTGCTGTCAAAGCGAAATAAAATGAAAAAAAGAAACTCATCAGACTTATGGCCGAGCTCATTGACAGCCGTGATATTCGTAGTTGAACGTGAGCAGCATTTATATTTACATTCTCATTTGTATTCGTAATCGCATAAATATAATGAACATCATTATTATTGCAAAATTTCCCTAACATTGCTTTTAGCTGAAAGGCATATTTTTTGTATAAATATATCATATGCAGTTGATAATAGTTATTCATTTCTATTGTTATACTCTATGTATTTTTAACGAAGTGCACTCTTGAATTCATCTGCCATTGTTTTCCGATATGACAGAAGCAGATGCCAGGAGGTTGACATTGCTGCCATTTTCCGGCTTGACCTACGCCACGCAAATTCTAAATGCGCATTTCTTAAATGTTCTTTGGGGAGTTGAGTGCTGTAAGGGTGACTAAGCTGTCAACAGGAAAAATGTATGGCAAATGGCGGTCGCGCACTTTTCTTGCGAACTGGCAAATCAGCGCATCAAAACAAAAAGTCGCTTAGAGCGAACAGAAAATATATATACAAGAATGAAAACTAAAACAAATCGAATTTTGTGTATGAGCCCACACAAATTCTTACCCACACAGATACACAGACACACTATACGAGCCCTACGACACATACACGTACATGAGATGGGTGTCTGGCAGCGGGGCGCTCGAAAGTAGGCAACGAAATTTTGCAATGTGATTTGATAATACGCATGGACAGCACAGCGTTGCCAGATAGCGAAAACCATTAAATGCAAATGACAAATGAGACTTAATTATGAAGCGTCAGCAAAATTGAGATAGATTAATACGTATCCGGCATAGATAATATGTATCCGGTCGTTGCTAAATTAGTAGTTCAATTGAACGGTGGCTTATTTTAGTTTAAATAAATATAAAAATAAAATCTACCTAGAATTACACAGGATTCTGGTTCGGATTTCATCGGTGCTAATGTATCGGTGCTATAAGCATGTTTACTAAAAATGAGAGCTCTTTCTTATGTCTTTTTTGTACGCCAACTCCGCAATTTTTAAAGATAATTACGGTAAAATAGTTGTTTTTTTTCTACTAAAGGCACGCTTAAACTTTTTGAGCTAACGACATTCCATTTGCAGTCCGGCAACGCCTTGGAAACTGTTGATAAGCCACCACACCTGCCCTACGGCAACATTTGAACGCCTCCGCACAACAATTCGAAATGCTGCCTTTTTGCGTCGTAGCAACATCTTGATGTAGGGCACAGGAGAGTGAAGAGCCATTAGCATTACACCCACACAACGGTTACTGCTACTGCTACCATTACCATAACACTTTTCAGCATTTTGTTTTGCTAGCCACTTCGTCGCTGTTGACGTCGACATGACTTCGTGTCTGAATCGTCATCACCTCGTGCCGCTGCCGGTGGCAACGACGCAACGCTGATAAGACCAGGCCGCAGCAGCACAACCAGTCGTCGTCGAACGCTCAAACGTTGCATTTGAAATACGCTGGAGAAGCTGCTGCCAAGCCGATTATAACTCGCACATCAACGAATTTTCCTGTGCTGAGTGCGTCTGAGCGCCTGATACAAGCAAAACCGAAAACGTTTGTGTGTTACCGTTTTGTCGAACGCGAAAATTGTGTTGTGTGAATTCGATTTGGCCATGTCCAAGCCGGTTACACCCCAGCATCGTGCCGGAGGCTCGTCTGCCGGTACTCCTGAGAAGATTAGCGTAAGTTTATCTCTACATCGATTTAATTGATGTGGCCTACTCTAGTTAAATGTGCAATTTTTGTAAGTGTGTGTGTGTGTGTGTGTGTGCTAAATTCAGTGCTTACCGTTGCCATCTGCAATTTGTCAACTGTCTGTATTGCATTTAAATACAGCTGCGTGATTATGCCAAGGTTTACCGAGACACACCAGTCACACCCTTGCGCATATTTATGATGCTCAATTCTAAGCCGAGCTTGCTTGCGACACAAACGTCAACAGCAGCGGCACACAAAGCCAGCCAAAGTCCGTTCCAGTTCTGTGTCCTTGGGCGCTATACAGTGCATGTACAGTCGAACTTCTCTAATGCAAACTTGCATCTCCTTTCATAAATTCGTTTTATACAGTCTTTCAGTGTGTGGAATATAGAAGAAAACAGACCAAACTAACTATTACTATTTCCACCTAATGTTGTTTGTCTTACGAAAAATTTGCCATAGGCTGATTGTCCTGTATTTGTGGTTCTTTATGTATGTGAGTGATATTGGTCGCTGCTGAATTTTATGTGTGGTGTCTTTTAGTTGCTGTCAGGCTTGCCTCAAAGGGCATAGCATACTTTTTGGCGTGCACATCATAAAAATTTCATAATTGTCGCGCTGAGTATGAATGTGGATGTGTGCGCGCGTGTGTGTGTATGTTTGCCTATAACTGTAACTGTTATGTGCAACTTTGGATGTGTGTGTGTGTTTGTTTTGTGTGACCATTATTGTTAACGCAGTCATTTGACGTGCCATTTGCGTTCGCATCTGGCAGGCCAAATAAATTGAGGTGCTCAAATTGCCAACCACTGCTGCCGTTTATTAAGTTTCTTATTAGCGGTCCTACACAGTTTTACCAAGCAAACCAACACAGATGCACGACAGAAATTAGAGCTGGGGTAATTAGACATAACACAAATTTATGATGCTTCATTTCTTACATTGTTCAAATTTCTTTGATGCCATCCATATTCCCCCCTTCCTGTTAAACTTTTTGTGTGATTGCTCGAGTATTTTTTTCCATTTCCTTCATTTTTAAAGCTGACCACCAGATTATATTCACTGTTTCTGTTACATCAGTATATCTGATTGTTAATATGCATTTAAATTCTTTCAATTCTTTTTGTTCGTTTAAACCTTCCCCAAAACCTTAACCAACGTAACATTCTAAGCATTTATATTTTAATAGAACTCGCATTCAATTCTTTGCTTTTCCCTAGGATTCTATTGAGCATCTTTACTGAATCAGCAGCTATAAACTATGCAACGTTGTCTTTTCCGTTGGATTAACCAAGCGCAATTGCTGCATGCCTCGTGGCTTCTGCGTCCGCGTTCGCATTCAATTTCAATTAGAAAATATGCTGACAACCCAACCTATTTTCGCTGGTATCAGATAATAGCCCGTTTCTTTGCATTTAGTGGGATTTCGTTTTATTTTAATGCTGACTTTGACTTTTTTTTTCCAGCTACAAAGAATGCAATTTTAATTTGGAAAAACTATATTTTTGGTCCTGACATCTGCCTGTCTATCGAATAGTTTGGTGGAGATAACTTGATGGATTAAATTAATGATTTGGTTAGAGATGACTTAATTGAAATTATAACAATGATTTGCTTAACTCTGCAAAATATACAAGATGCATTACTACATCTAAATAAAGCTGTCAAACACTATATTATTAGTTTAATCAACAAATTGATATCACAGACCATGAAAAATATTTTCCTTTTTCTTTTTGGGAGAAGCAATATAAATTTTAACTAAATGAAAACAGAGTATCTATCGAGCCATTCACTTACAACTATTACTCTATATTCTTTTCATTTGTTTTATATGCGATCCGTAGAGCATGTGCGCTACGCCGCGGGTGGCCATTTTGGTCGACGCATACACACATAGTAATGCACACGGACACACTTACGCACACATAATCAAATGGGTTCCATTTCTATGAGTCTCGTTATTTCAGTCAAAAGGGGGAGGGCGAATAAATGTTCTGACAATCTCGTGTGTAATTTTTTGACTAACATGGCAAGCCGAAATGGAAGAAAGATCAGAGCACATCTCACATCTACTCCTCCCACTACCCTTTCACTTGTTTGGCTGCCTTTCGGATTGTTTGGGCAAGTTTATGGCCTTGTGAATTGAATAAACTTTCATTACACCAAATTGCCAAAGTAGAGTAAAAATTGCGTCGCCTCAATTGGACTTGTTTGCGGGTGTGTATAACTGTGTGTATGTGTGTGTGGTTTATTTGAGTCCCTAGCTTAGCAGCATTCTTTCGCTTATACGCGCTCAAATAGTTTTATTTGCTCAGCTAAGAACATAAAACAAATTCTTTACTTTTATTTCATCGCTTTCAAACTTTCGTTAAGTTTTCTTTTGTTACTTGATCTGCAATCGCTGCTGCTTCCCTAATTTAATTTTTAATTTTATTTTTATTTCCATTAGCGGCAATTGCATTGTCTTCCCTTTATACATACGTTGCGTGGCTTCAACTGCTGCAGGCCACCGCTGTTCCTTTTACACGCACATACACACACACACATATACACACACTTATTCAATTTTTGTGCTCAGCGCCATTTGCAACACAAGCCAGTATTTTCTTGGAGGCGGCACAACTTTGCCATTGGCAAAGTGTCGAAAGTTTGTTAGGCAGCAAAACTCATAAAATATGCTGCCTGTCAGCTTTTCCCACAGGCAGCCTGACTGGTTCAGGCTTCTTAAAAAAGTTAAATCACATTTAATTGGTAGATTTTACGGCAACCAGCGAAGGTCTTTTGTCTATAAGCAAAATTTTCATTTAAAGCTTCTAAGGTTTGCTGGGGCAAACAAATTTCAAAGTTATTTTTAGGATTGACACAAGTTATGCCAGAATTTTTCGAGAATTTTTCGACGTTTGGATTCCTAGCAAATATACCAATTTGCTATTGCCCACTGTGCATAAAATATAAAACGCATTACCTGAAATTGAACTTTACGAGCTGCCTATAGTCTTATTTGCCATTAATTTCTAATTGTGTTTAAATATTTCATCACATTGCAGAAGGAAATTCTCAATTAACAGCTCCATAAGGTTCGCTTCCAATAAGGAGCAGCTGAGCTGAGATAGTTAATTTATTTTGTATTATTTTTATAGCAGAAAACCCATTTTCGTGCAGTAGGGAAATTTACTTAAAGTGGGTATGCATAATGTGAAACAATTTTAGATTTTTGCAAAAATCAAATGCAAAACCGCACTAAGTTTTTGTGAGTTACGTAATTAGTGGCTTTTGTAAATTAATGACAACTTGTTGTGGTATATGTATTCCTTGACAGACGTTGAATATTTTAGTGATTAGTAATAAATTGCATTTGGCACAAATAAATCTACTCAGAGTTCAACAGCTAAAATTTATTGCAAAATAAATTGTACCTAATTTATTTCAGAGCTTAATAGTTATGTGGCTTGTTAAATTATCCGGGCCTGAATTTTGTATGCGTTGCGTAATGCCAGCTTTTTAAATATTAATTCAAATTAATGCGTGCCAATGTTTATTACGATGGATGCAAACAAATTGAAATGTGAAAAGCGAAAATTGACCAAATAAACGCAATCGTGCATGTAGCAAACATGGAATCAATAATGTGCTATAAATATTTCACAAGCAAAAATAACAGAAAATTGCAATAATTAAATTTGTATTTTGTATACATTGGAGAGAGAAGTACAGATATTTACGCAGTGGTCTCAGCTATGGCAAAAGTATAACATCAATTTGAAACGCAAACAGAGATGCTGGGCAAATTGGCAGGCGACATATGACAGCACTTAACCAGATATAAAAGGACATATCGCAGTTGAGTGCTGTATGTCCAATGTAAAAGGTCCAAATGCTGTTTTACTATACCCTATGATTCTTTCAATTTGTTGTGCGGCTTATAGAATCAATACAAACTCAAAAAATGCTTAACAACGTTTGAATAATAAAAACACAATTTAAAAAATTAATATACCACAGATGAATGAATAATACATGATTGGCTGACGTCAGGGCATATACTCGTCGAGCATTTGCAACAGGCACATTACAACTTGTTTTACTTTGCTGGATGTGGCAAGTGCTTTGGGATACCAACAAACCCTGAAGTGTCTCCATACAAATGCGTAGGCGACGTATGTTTATGTTTGTGTGTGATCTTGTGGTTATGAACCGAAAATCCATTTGCACTTGAATACATTGTGGCCATGATGAAGTGGACAAAAGCGAACCAACATAGCCATTAACAAACAAACAAACAACATTTCTTGCACAGATACGGAGTAGACGAAGTGAATTCATTTTTGAATTATGAATATAACTAATAGCAAAACGGCTGTTCTAGCCGAAGAAAATGCTGATTAGCCAGGCAGCTGGCAAAAAGGGCGATAAAACGGGCATGTCAACCGCTTTGATACGGAAACAAACTGAGTAACTAGCTCTTTATTGAATAAACTTTGCGGTTAAGTGTCGCATTTGCTGTCAGCAACTTTTGCTCTCAAAACTATTTCAGTCTGATTCAGTTATGCTTTGAGATGCAAAAAGTACACTTATCTGAAAAAAAAACTATAAATACTGTAATAAATACACTGAGTGGCCTTTGCTATTGCTTAAAGAAGAGCTCTCAAGATTTTTGCATATCAATAGTAAACCCTTAAAACCAAGAACTTATATTGCAAATAAAAAGTTTCAAAGCTTTAAAATTTGTATGCATGCCAGGCAAATGCCGAAACGGAAAACTAAAAACTCATATACGTGTTGTTGATGGTAAACCACAAACTTTGTTATACAAAATAGTATTAGTTAGAGCGCTCTAGTTCAGAGTGCACGGGTGTAACAATATTGTTTAACTAGCATTGAGAAGTCTTTTTCATCAAATTCCACATACCAAAGCATTGATAAAAAAAAGAATAATTTTATTCCACTTTTGCGTTACAAACTTATAACTTTTTAGGTTCAGTAACCTCAGAGATTTGATTAGAAGCTGTGGCTACAAATGAATATTGATAGCTGTACCAGAATAGAGTTCATTCAAAATTTAAAGCAATTACTCTCTTTTACCGTTTCGTGTATCGAACTACCATTTTCAGACAGTTACCTTTACTTTTATGATACCTTTTTCGTATACAAGTTTAATGGGTATGGTTTATGAAATAAAATACATATATCTCTAAAATACGAAATGCATGTTCATGTTTTGAAAGTTTTCGGGTTGGTTGTTTGGTTGTCAGTTTTTGTACATTTCTCTTTCGAGTCAGCTGTCGACATAGTTGCTGCCACAGCTGCAACCATTGCAGACCCTATGTACAAGCTTCAAACTAAACGTTGCATTTTGTTGATGCTGCGTTGCCTGAATGCCTGGCAAACATGAATAATACTATATCACATGCTCTCATGTGATATGGCTGCGGGCGTTGTGGGAGGGGCTCTTTACATAACTGAGGAATTGCCCTGCAGCTGTGTATGTACGTGTCAACTCATTGACCTCGTTACCCCTGCTTCAGTGGTTATTCCTGCGCGGGGATTCTGACTGGCATGTTTATATTTTCTTTTTTATTCATTTTTTCTTTTTATCACCTTCTCACAGCCCGTTTCCGGACTGGCTTTGCTTCTATCGTTATTACTAGGGCACGGGGGCAACAACTCTTGTAGCTCTTTCGCTCATTTGCCGTGATTCTGCATCATTACCAGGGTCTGCCGACATTTAAATGCAGTAATCGGATAGCATCGCCCTGACTGCTTTTGACATGAGTGTAGGCAAACGTGGTTAGGTTTCTGATTTAACTGACGGCTTTGATTAGTTTTAGCAATTACTTTGCCGTCAGACTCTTTCAGGCTGAGATTTGGGACATGTAAATGTAACGGAGGGAATTGCTATGGAAACCTCCTTGAACTGTATGAATCGATTTTTTGCTAGGGTTAGTTTATAGAGTCATATCTACTTAAACTAGAAAATCGCATAAAAACTATAACGATCTATGTATTCATTTTGTTACTTAAGTCATGTTCTAACTGTTTTACATTAATTATTTCATAATGGGTAAATATAGCTTTCTTATTTAATTCTTAGCCTCTATTTGATAAGACCATTTTTAATACAGTATGTTTGGTAAACATTTTTGACATGTGGAATTAAATTAGCGAAATCATTAATCATTTTTAACATTTTTAAAGAACATTTTATTAAACGCTTATTTCCTCATCTACTTCATTGTGAAAATGTTTTTTATAGCAACTGCAACATTGATGAGATAATTTTATTATAAATTGCTTACTCCTCAATTTCTCAATTTCTTGTATCATTTAATGAGCTTTTAATGCGTGAAATATACGAGCACACGTCAGAGCAATATCTTAAAAACTCATGTTTCTCAATTGAATGAACGACAAGTGCCAGACAAAAAATTCCAAACCATTGACCCATTGCAAAAGTCAATTAAATGCGAGAGCAATATAAAAAACGCAAAATCGCATTCTGAAATTGTTTTTATATACGTATCAATATTTATAGAGAGTAGAAACAGTTAAAAACAAATGCTACCCGTCAATAGTCCAAATGAACAATTGCAATTCGCCATTGCACAGAAAACCACACACAGAAAACTTCTCAAAGCGGTTGTTTTTCCGTTAAAACTAGAGATGCAATTGTGATATGGCCATTGAAACCGCAACATTAAACAAACCATTCGTCAAGCTCAGCAAAAACAGCTGTTGTTGCGTCACAACGTATTAAATTCGTAGCGCTGATGTTCCGTTGGGAGATGAGCTAATGGCTTGTGGTAGGATGCACTCAGCCAAGCGGTTAGTTGTTCTTCCCTCAGCGCTGTGCACTTTATTGCCAGTTTCATTAGTATAAGCGCAATAGTCAATGGATCAATTGCACTGGCAACCGATGGATGCTTCATTTGCTGCACGTGACTGCAGAGTAAATGTTTCTTAGTAATTAGGTGTTGTTTGTGTTTAACAAATACACTCTTTATAATTGCAGCTGCTTTTAAACCAGCCTTAGCTTATTAGCTCAATACAACTTGACGTTGAATTTAAATAACAAAACAAGCTGTTGCATTTCTAACAACAAAATGTGCTTAAGTAATTTTGAGTAAATGGCTTTCAATTGTGCCATTGTTGCTGTTTGCTTGTTTGCATTTGAGACGCTCAATTAATTGCAATTGATTTGTGACGACAATGCGCGCAATTTCCATGTTGTTTATTCAGCAATATTTCTGGGTTAACATTGCGAAGCTTATCGGCGTCACACCATTGTCTATTTCCATTTTCATTTCAATCGTCATCGCAATCTTCATCGGCATTTGGCATTGTCAACGCCAGTTGCCTTTTTTGTTGTTTTGTTTTGTTTGTTTGCCCAGCTCTTGGCAGTCCATCTCCTCCTCTCTGCATAGGGGTCTGACTGTCTTCGGGGCATGCCAATGCCATAATGCATAGTGACTGTTAACATCTAGCTGCATTAAGCCTGCAGCAGTCATTTCTCTACTGTGGACTTTGTGTGTGAGTTTTATTGGTCTCGAGGGGAAAAGTTATGCAAATTTACTGCAATGGCCACAAGGCAGCATATACATTTTTTATTTATGCTTTGAATTTGCAAAACGTATCCTTTTTATTGGGATTCGGCGAGCAGGATGAACTGCAGCCGGTCCCCTGTCATCTATGCCATTTATTGTTATGTATACATCAAGGCAAACGGCATTAGCATATAGAAATGCTATTAAAAGTTGCTGTTACATTTACATAATACTCATTTGTTTATCTATCTATTTACTCGTTAGCACAAAAAAACTTTGGACCACATTAAGGAGCTTAGGCAAAGGGGCCAAAAACAATTGTCAAGAGAGAGCCCCTAGAAGCGAGGGAATGTTAAACTGTTCTTTGCTCTGGTCTTTTGACACTTTTATAGTTTCGCTCAATTTCAATAAGTGCTTTTTAGCCCTGTCTGTGGTTGTCTGTGCCTGTGTGTGGTTTATTATAAAGGATGTTCGGTCTTGTATTGAACGTAGGTGGTGTGAATTTATTTGCCATCAGCTTAAGTAATTTATAATAGAATTTGAATAACATATTACAACAGCCAGCCAATATAACAATCATTAAAGTGAGAATTTGAAAATGAAAATACAAAGGGTCACAATATTACATTTTAAATTTTCATTAAACTGATCCAACTAAATTTTGAGCTTTCAGAGCAATTGTTGTCCCAAAATATAATTTGTTTTTCTTTTTTCATCTTTTTTATTGGGCTTGTTTTCTCTATATTTTCCATAGTCTACTTTAATGCGTAAAATTTATGAAATGTTTAAAATACGTATTTACTAAGCACTACGAAAATTTAGGTGAAATTTATGGTATGCTTTAGCCATTTCCATCGTCATCATAGTAACTAACTAACTGGAGCAAACGTAGAATGCGTTTAGAATGTAATGTGTATGAGACCTGGCAGATTTAATACTCTACCAAAAAGTTATTCATTTTAAGATGTAACCACATTAAGAAAATAAAATGTACGCTGTTGGTTTATTAATGAATTTCTGTTTATTCTGAAAGCTTAATTCAACAATGTTTATAACATTCAATATTCCAATATAGTAATCCAATATCTATATTAGTGTTTGTGAGGGCATTTAAACTTCAACCACACTTCGAAGCTAGCATTTTTTTGGTCATTTCATACTCATAATATTTCACGCTTGAGTTTCTTTTAATCGCAACGTGAAAATGATTATGCATTTTTAATAAATTTTACTTTTTGCATTGAAATTTTAGCTTATTGCGTTTAAAGCGCAACTCACAATCCAAAAAGTGTTTAATAATTTGTTTGTTTTTCGCATTTCAGAAATATAATATTAATACGGAAAAATGCGGAGATCTGACCGTTATAGTGCAGGTAAGAATATTAACTTAGCGGGTCAAAGGTGTATAACTATTTAATGGAAAACATTTTCAGGGTGATTTGTCGCAGCAGGAGAAGCGTGCTGTATTTATTACTGTGCATGATTTGGGCTGCAATCGTATGTAGTATTCAGTTAACATACTAAATTATACTAATTACGCATTACACATACACTGCATTGGCAGATAATTCATTTCAGGAATTTGTGAGCAGCCCATGCATGACGGAAATTAAGGAGCGCTCATGCTTTATACACGTCGACGTGCCCGGTCATGCTGACAATGCGGATGCACTATCTGACAGCTTTCCATTTCCATCGCTGCAGGCACTGGGCGAAGATCTGGTTACGGTCCTGGATTATCTTCACGTTAAATATGTAATTGGTTTGGGCGAGGGTGCTGGCGCCAATGTGCTGGCCCGCTTTGGCCTTGCCCATCCAAGTCGTGCGCTCGGTTTAATCCTGATCAATGCCACTGGCAGTGCTGCAAGCGTTTTGCAGTCCTTTAAGAGCAAGGTGCGATGTGCGCTTAAAGCGTTGAAAGTGTTTGCAATTAAATTTGTATTGCTTTCTATCATTTGCAGTTTATTAGCTGGAAAAGCGACGAGGTGGCTCAATCGGCTGAGAGCTTTTTGATGTATCACAAGTTTGGACATGTAAGTAGTCACTGTTCGAGTTGACACACCCTTCCATTAAGTGTGCTCCTGTGAGTATGGATTAGTGCGTGGATGTATGTGTTGCAGTGCTGTTTAATCTCAGCGATAACTTGTATTTACTTTTCTTGTATTTTTTTTTGTCTATTTTATGTTTTGAACTATTTTAACTTGGTACTACAGGTCATGGAGGTAAACAGTTTGTCAGTCTAATAAATATATCTCTGCAGCGCTCTTTATCTTTCCAACCTTAAAGTAGTCTCCAACTTTATACACTTTTTCTCAAACATCAACTGCTTAGGATGCATTTAAAGCATGTATATTAATGGGCTTTATTATTATTTTTTTAATTTTTCTTTTAGACCACGGTACGTAGAACCTCAAGCAAGAAATCGGCCAATACGAAATGAAAAAAAATATTCGAAATTTGTATAGTTTCTCATTTAGTTATGCATGCATTCTTATTTGCATTACTGTAGTTTTGTAGAATTTGGTTATTGTAGCTTTGGCTTTATATTGAATATTATATATAATGTGAATTATCTGCTTACTTACACTATACATAAAACAAATCACAACGATGACAAACTACACATATATAGCAAATTGTTGGCGAGAATCCAGATAAAGACAAGATTGTGGCCGAATATCAAAAGCGTTTGCACCGCTCGCTAAATAGCAAGAATGTGGGCCTCTATGTGAAGGCGTTTATGAAGTAAGACAAAACAATCTGGTGGTCAACATTTTATAGTTTATCATGCTTTAATTTCGCAGTCGAAAGGATTTGACGCTTAAGGGCTGCAAGGTTGATGCAATATTGATTACGGGCATGCTCAGCCCGTATTCGTCAATGGTGGAGAAATTGCATCGCGATGTGGAAAAGGAACGTGTGACCATGTTGAAGATTGAACGTGCTGGCGATGTATTGGCGGATGCAGTGAGTCTTTTTACAATCTTAGATAAAACATAACATGTACATAACATAATTCAACTTCTTAATTAATTTTTTAGCCGTCAAAGGTTGCTCAATCCATACTGTTGTTTTGCAAGGGCCAAGGCTTGCTCACATCGATCGTAATGCCCGGTGTTGAGCGCGGACGATCCTACTCCACTGCCAGCTCAGGCTCTTTTGAGCGTCGTCTATCACGTGGTATTTCCATGGAAGACTACGATAAGCCCAACCTACGTCGGCTCAGCATTATGAACAGTGAGTCACCCAAAAAGGAGTAATCTACAACAACAAAAACAACAACATCAACAACAACAACAACAAAACTTCATACGTTACATGCAGGCGCAGTAGCAAAGCAGTTCAGCGTTGAGTAGTAAAACTAAGTTAAGCATTTCGCATATTTATATTAATTACTTAACTTAGCGACAATTCGTGCATAACATGGCAGAAATGTTATATTCTGTGAAATTGGAGGCCAAACAATCATTCATGATGCAATCGTATTAATTTTAGCCAAATGAACAACATGAATTTTAAGCCAAATATTAATTAGCAATCGTTTTAAATATATAAACACATACATATAAACATATACGCATAATTCTCAAAATGCAAATGATGATGAGAACGAGAAAGTTCCGAGAGTTTAAATATATAGTATTATGTAATTCCCAACGACCCACCTGTGACAAGAAAAGAAAATTGATCATATCTTAACTTCAAATAGTTCAAACTAAGCGACAAATGTTTTTATACACTTATACTTACATATGATATGTACAAGCAATCATCTATGTATGTAATACCTCCGATTAGTAAACTGTACCTAAGCAATTGATAACGAAAACTACAGCCAAACTCCCATTTAAACTTTGTTTTCACTAAATTTTCGAAACATATATTTTCAAGCAGTAAACAATGCTATTTTAATAAATGAATATTATATACAATTGCTATATAGTGTAAGTTGAAAGCACCACAGCATTAAGCTGATTATTAAAAGTAATTATAAACAAATCAGGCACACAAATAAAGTCTATAATGCGTTTAATCCAATGAAGCAATGAAAAATTTAGTAGCTAAGCTTTTAGTGTTTTTCGTAGCATAACAAATACAATATTGGCATTTTAGTGTAAAGCAAATGCTTAAACACCAATAAAAAAAAAGATTATCCAAGCACTTAAGCATAGCTGTAGTCACAAATAAAGTTACAAATTTAAAACCAAACCTAACGAATTCAATGGCTTTAATTTCTTTTCAGCAAACTGTTATATGACTAACAGCCACTTTACAGAAGTAATACTATGCGTTAACAGAATCAATTTTCGTTCAGTAATTTTACATAGTTTGCAATGTGTTTCTTTCCGCTTCAATTTTGGTATTCAAATTTGGACACAATTTTAATGTTTTATAATATTCGGTTACATACAGAAATTTCGTTTTTTGTAAAATGCGGCTCCTACATTTCCTCTAGAGGCAATGTCTGCAAAACGTGGGGCAACACTTGCTTTAATATTAACAACTAAGGGCACACTGGCTGCTAGGGTTGCCAGATAGTGGTTTTGCAACTCATTTAATAAAAAAGAAAACACTTGCAACATAGAATGTTATTATAGTAAGAACTGAAATATTTTTGTTTACAGTAAGAAGGACGTTTCCGGATAACTTTAAATTCAACAGCATCTGCATGGATGCGCCGCCGCCAACAAAGCCACCAAGGGGCGTTAAATATGGAAAGGATGAGGTACATGTCAAGAGAACGCGAATACATTATAAACTCTAAATTTTTTCATTAAATAAAGTGAATATGAAAGTTTAAAGACGCTTAGAAAACACAGTGAAATTTATTATGTGTCAAAAGGCGTATTGTGCTAACCCGATGACGACATCGCTGCTCATGCGATGCTGTTGTTGTAGTTGCTGTTGTTTTTGTTGTTGCACGCCCTCTGATATTTGATAATAACAGAGAAAACAAACAGATTGTCATTGTGCTGAATGTGGATACCCTGACAAATAAGAAAAATTAAGTTACAAAAATGCTCTCATGCGAATCGTTTTGCAAAATGTTCCTCGAAATAAGTATGATTGCTCTTGTAGTCCGATGTTAAAATATACACACTGCATGATTTTGAAAACAATTGCTAATTTACCTCCGTTTTTTTGCAGTCCGCAGGTTGCGGATTTCTCGTCAACGTTATCAAGTCGCTGGGTTTCAGCGAGACGACCGAGGAACGCCAAAAAGAGAAGCAGAAAATCGAGCAGGAATTTAAGCGTTCGGATCTGCGTCTAAACGAGCTGGTCTCCCGCCATGACCAGCAGTTAACCCAAGTACTGCCACTGTTTAGTCAGGTGTCCACGGAGGTGACGGCCAGTCGGGAGCGCATCCATGCGGTCAAGGAGAATCTGGGCGCCTGCAAGCGGCTGCTACAGTGCCGTCGCGATGAGCTCAAGAAGATGTGGACGGACGCAGTGCAGCATAAGTATGTGCTTGAAATGCTGGAGCAAATGTAAGTAATTGTATGTTATTTTCTTCAGCAAAGTTATTATTTATTTATATATTTGATTACAGCCAGGAGCTGCGCAAAGTGCCACAGCGCGTGTTCAGCTACACGGCGAAGCGTCAGTATTTGCATGCCAGCAAAGCACTGACGGATGCCCTGGCTACTCTCAACGGACCCTTGGCGGGCGTTGAGGGTTTGGCCGATCTGCGAACCGACTTGCAGGCACGTCGACAGCAGCTATATCAGCGCCTGCATGAAGAGCTCGTGACGCAGGTGTACAAAAACTCGGCGAACGAAGCCTTTCAGCGCAGCAACTCGAGTCGCCTCAATTCAAGTTTCACGCGTGGCATTGCAGCACGCCGCTCCACGGATCGCATTGAAGCTAACGCTCGCGTGCGCAAGGCACTGAGCGAAATGGCGCAGGGCTTCGATCTGGACAAGGCTGAAATTATCGAGGATGCTGATTTAATTGATACAGAGCTAAGCATGAACTACTTTATTGCCATTATTGTGGAGTGCTTTGGCATGTTGCACAAGGTGCCCGACTCACTGGAAACGGTTCGTGTTCAAATTCAAACGGAGCTGCTGAATGTGGTGCGTCAGACAACGCATCAGCTGGCCACAGGTGGAATGTTGCAAGCAGGCTCTGGTGATAGCAATCCACTTCTCACGCTGCTGGAGATTATATTCAAGCAGTTTAAGGCCATTGCCAAAACACATTCATTGTTGCTGAAGAACTACCTGGCTGTTGGCCAGAAGTATACAGTTGTTGGACCACAGTCCTACGACCTGACTGACTTCTGGGCACAGGCACAGTCCGTGGTATGTTTAAATGCAAATATGAACAAGTGATGCATATTGAATTTTTGATTTTCACTTAGCTGCAACTGCTGCTCACGGACTATTTGGACATACAAAATGCGTCTGCAGACGAGAGTGCGCAAACCGGCTTTGTGGAGCCCATCAACAATATTAATTCATATTTCCTAAGAAGAAAAGTTCCAAGGTGAGGAACGCCCAGTAAACCATAAAACAATCAAATGGCATAGGTATAAACTAACATGTATTTCTTTAATTGACAGCACGAAACGCGCCATGTTTAAATTTGATAAATCCTCGCACATAGCCAGTACAGTGAGCAGCAACAGCAACAGCACGCTTGAGCCTTTCAAGGAGCATCGTCGCAATGCCTCGGACACCTCCATCGATGACAACTTGGGTGGGAATCTGCTTGGCAGTGGAAAGGGTTCAATGACCGGCCAGTTGCCGCATGAAAAGAAACAGCGCGAAAAATTGCTGATATGCACGCCCGATAAGAATGTGATTACCAAGGTCTATCTGCCGCTGATGGGTTACATACAGGAAATTGAGAACTTTATGAAGTGCAAGTCAGGGTAAGTCTTATAATTAGTCTAATAGATTAGTCTAATCATAGACTTACATGAATATATAACTCCATTTTCCAGACAACCCTGCAGCCTCCATGATTTTGTGGACAACTATATAAAGGACACATTCCTGTCCAAGGGTCACAATCGCAACTTGCAGCTGACCATTGAGTCGTTGTCGAAAAATCAGGATGCCTGGCGCGCAATTATAACGCCCGAGGAAATGAAGTCGTTGAATTTAAGTCGGCCACTGCTGCAGTCCACTGTCATGGTAGAGCGACGCCTGGTAGAAACCAAAAATCTGATTGATGATTTGCCCTGCTACTCGGAGGAGCTGCTCAAGATGGTTTGTGCGTTGCTCAAGGCCTATCGCGAGATATGCCAGACGGCGTACAGAGGTATTGTACAGCCGGATTCGGAAGATAAGCGCATTTATAGTGTGGCTTGGCTGAAGGATGAGGATATAAGCCGTTTCTTAAAGTAAACTTAAACCATGTGGTGTCAAAAACTATGAATAATTTATTAACTATAACTCGCTTTATCGCTTGCAACAGGACGCTGCCCAATTGGACGGATTTGAAGACATCAAGTCAGCGCGCGAGGCATACGCGCAACAAGTTGCAACGTAGTCACTTCGAGCCATCCGAGGAGGAGAGTCCGTTGCAAGTGCAGCAACGTAATATACGCGAAGCCGAAATGCTAACAAGCAATTTGGGCGAAGGCGGCATAACGCAGCAGGAGATACTGGCCGATATAAGCGTGCTCAAGGAGCTGGCCATACTGCAAGAGAGCATGGAATGGTTCTCGTGCCGCGTCTCTGAGTTTGCCAACGACCTGCGGCGTCCTTTGGTTAATGGCTTGAATGCGGCGGCGGCGGAGTGTGCGGCAAATGTGGCCATCAAGGATGGCACCATCAAAGTAATGACTAACCTGGCCTTGGAGTTCGATGAGCTGGCCAATACGTGCCTGCTGGTGTTGCATTTAGAAGTGCGCGTTCAATGCTTCCACTATTTGCGCTCCAAGTCCAGCATAAGAACTAATAGTTATGTGGGCTCCAAGGATGACATACTGGAGCCAGATCGACAGGTGTCAGTGCTAACGAAGCGTCTGTCGGAAATGGATGAGGCATTAAGTGCCACATTGCATCCACGCAAAACGAGAGTAAATATCTAACTATATTCGATTGATTGTGAATTGTTTTCTTTAATTTTGCACATTTTGTTGTTTTAGTATATCTTTGAAGGTTTGGCTCATCTGGCCGCACGCATACTTATACAGGCGTCAAATTACTTGGAGCACATTGATCAAATCACCGTGCAACGCATGTGCCGCAATTCCATTGCGCTCCAACAAACGTTGAGCAACATAACGGCATCCAGAGAGATTGCCCTCGATCAGGCGAAACATTTCTATGAGCTGCTCTGCATGGAACCTGATGTAAGTTCCAGCATTCAACACTTTAAATCAGATATTTAATAGCAAATATGCTTACAGGAAATACTGAATTCATTGTTGGAGCGTGGCCCTCAATTCTCAGAGATGCAAATGCTGAATGCGTTGCAATTGTCGTGCAAGGCGTGTGGCATTACGGATCCCAATTTATTGGCGTCCTATCAGCAAAAGCTTTCGGATATATTGGGCGCTAAGCCCTCGAAGGGAGTTGTTGTATAATATTTAGAAACAAGTGAAATATCAATATTTTAAACGAAATTCGCCTTTTATGCGCACTCACACATGCATATATATACTTACATACAACAATAATAGTGGTTTTTTAAAAAGTAAGTGCGAAAAGTATGCTAAGTGTTAAGCCCAAAATTATTATATTAAAATGTTTTGAACATGTTGGCATGCACTTGGTGTGGTTGAGATATAGTCCTTTATATACATATATTCTAAAGTTCATGAACAATATTGTAATATGGCTTATACACAATAAACAGAAATGTAACAACGAATTAATAATCCTTCTGATTTCTATCAGGTCTTAAAATCTTGAAATTAAATAAAACTAAGTTTCGTTAAGAAACGCAACTTTTCTTTCGTTAGGTGTGGAGTATAGCTGTTAAATTAACATGTACTCACAAGGTGCTGTTGGACATTACGTTAGGGCATAGTTTACCAACACTCTGTAAGAATTGCCGCCTGAAAAGACTACAATCGCATTAATAAACATTAAATTATGCCCGAACAAGTTGAATCAAGCCCCAAACTTAATGTAAGCAGTGAGATTAAGTCTCCCACTTATGATTTAACTAAGTTTTGTCTGAAACGCATACTTAACAACAACAGTAAAAGTAAGAGCATAACTTTGCTGGGCACTTTTCCTGATTTGTCCGAAACTGATACCGCAATTGTTGTTTTCGAGAAAAATGGTAAGCAATTCGCCAATTTTGTGAATAATATAAACAATAAATTCTCATAACTATGCAGCCTATCGGGAGAGCGATGTAGCAACTGAAGTGCCGGCTGAGAAGGAGTTCGAGTCGGAGAAAAAGCCAAGCTACTTTAGCAGCGACCTTAAAGTGCGCACCGATTTTATAAATAATATTTACGCAAGCTTCCAGTGTGTTCCGACTCAGGAGTTGTGTGGTATGTTAAAAAATGTACTATGCACATGCCTTGCAAATTAATCCTATATCCTTATTCTTTAATAGCCGTTAAGAGCACCGTGGTGTATCCGGCGACTGAGAAGCACATCGAGAAATATTCCATATGCCAGAAGTATTTAATTATTGAAACACCAGATCTCTATGAATCCATCACGCTTCCCTACATCAGCTCAAGTCAATTCTCATTGGATTGGGTGTACAATATTTTGGAGCACAAGCAAGAAAGAGAACGCGTTGTTTTCGAAGACAAGGATTCCGAAAATGGATTCATTCTACTTCCTGACCTAAAGTGGGACGGCCGCAATGTGGAGAGCCTTTACTTGCTGGGAATAGTACAAAAGCGCGATATAAAATCGCTGCGTGATCTTAATGCGAGCCACTTGCCGTTGCTGCGCAATTTGCAGCAGTCAGCCAAGCAGGCGATCCTCAAGCGTTACGGCTTGAATCCCAACCAGCTCCGCATGTACTTCCATTATCAGCCATCTTTTTATCATCTGCATGTGCACATCAATCCGATTAGGAATGATGCGCCCGGCATCTGGTGCGAGAAGTCTCACATGCTGGACACGGTGATCAACAACTTGGAGCTGGTGCCCGATTACTATCAGCGTGCCACACTGCCGTTTGTTTCGTACGAGGGCAATAAGCTGTTGGATCTGTATGATGATCGTTTGGGAGTGCGCAAAGCAGCATCCAATGATGAAAAGGATTCTGATCAGGCAACAGAACAATGTTCAGACGACGAACAGGAAGAAAGTCGTAAATGCAAACGCGTTAAGCTCAGCACACCTGAGAAGGAGTCCAGCGAGGCCGATCTTGTTGCAACACCGTGTGCCTAAAAGTTATTATGGAATATTTTATCTGTAATAAAAATAAATGAGGCATGAATGCATATTGCATCAGAGTTTTGTCAGTTTTTTGCCTTTCTTTATTTAATTATTTATTTAATAATAGTGTCGCTATGTCTGTTCTGTGTATTTTTGTTGTAGTTGTGGCTGCCTTATGTGTATACCTTTTGAGGCCGTTTATGTATTCTAATATTTGTAATACGTTGAAATACATTCCACTGCCTTTGGGGATTTTTCTTTCGTTCTTGTGTCTTTCTCGTTAATAAATTAGAAATTTCAATATGTATGTATTAATGCAAAATCATATACATATTTGTTAGTGGGCGCCTAAATGCTATTTTTGAAATAGGTCGAGTGTTTTGATTTGCTTTGTTTTCGGCTTTTTATTTTTTGGACTTATGTGGTAGCCGCCTTTGAAATTATTTATTAGTGTTTTTTTATTTGTTATAATTTTTCGTTTATAGATTAGATTTTCTAGCGGTTTATTCGAGAATGCCGAATTCGATTCGGTATTTTCGAAAGTCGTGCTAAGCGAATGCTTCAATTTTATAAGCTCGTCTTCTGGCTTACGAGTTGCAGCAGCGGCATAATTGTGTGTCTAGATGTGTATGTGTCTGGGTGTGTGTTAGTGTGGGTGTGTGTATGAATGAGTGTAGAATACACATTGGAAAACTTTAGCCTGGAAGCCTTGTACAACATTGTTTAAATATACATACATACATAAATATTATTTAAAATACATACTTATATATATATATAAATACATATATTTATATATATATATATACGTATGGCAATACATATATGTATAGCTATATAAAAATAACAAAAATAATAATAGCAATAAAATCGTAGTAATTTTTTTGTTATTGCCATTAATAAAAACAATGCGCACCCCGCCGCCTTTGCCTCGAATACTTTAAATTGTCCTCAATTGCTGTGAGTGTTGTTGTTATTGGTGCTGCTGCTGGTATTTTGGATCGTTGTGCTCTCCGCGTCGGCATGCTCCTGTGGCACATACATGACAGCACTGCTGGGTGAGGTGTTGACCGACATGCTGCTCGACATCGTTTTGTCCGCATCGGAGATGGACCAGTTGCGTTCCAGTTGTTCAAGAGCGGCCATCGTTGCCGTTGTGGTCACACCGGCGCCCGAACTTTCCGCGCCAGCGCAATCGCTTAGGACGCCCGCACGCAGCGTCTCCTCGAGTAAGGCCTGAATCTTGTCCTGATCATCTAGATGGACAAAACCCAGGCGCACCAGTTCGCTGGTCAGATCCGCAGCCGTATCCTCATCGTTCACCTGACAAGTCAGCTGCCGATTCATTTTATCGTCCATGCGCAACAGTATTGTCATCAGTATATCGCTGCTGTCCTCCTTCAGTTTCTTTACGCTGCACATCATGTTCACAATGCGTCGCAACTCGGTATCCACAGGTTCCGGCGTGGCCGATTTGACCGAATCGGCACGCTCCGGCGAAGCGGCACGCGATCGAAAATGAGGCGGCTTCTTGCCGCTATATGTTATTAGTGGATAGACACCATATTTTACATCCTCCACGAATTTCTCCAGCTTATCTGCGCCGGGCACATCCGAAAGTCGAAACTCGCGCTCAGTGCCGTCCGACGTTTTCAGCTGGGCCATAATAACAACCGGGTGATTATAGCGCTGCATCAGTCCGTCAAAGGCCGTCTCTGAGAACATGGTTCGATTGGCAGGCGAGAAGACCAAACAGTGCGCAGCCAGTAACTTCAGTGAATGCACCTACAAAGATTATCCAATCAATTATCAAAATTCACGTAGAAACCGTAAATAAAATAAATAAAAAATTTTTTAAATTTTTTTATTTTTATATAGTTTGATTGCATTTCCCAAATTCGTTTTATACGATGACCCTTCATTTAGTGAGCTCCTGCTGTTATAAGGTGTTATAGCTTAGACAACTACTCAAAAAGATACTTACATGAGTCCAAAAACTATGTAGTAATTATTTGAGTTGTAGACGTGGGGTAGATGGGGAATTGGATGCACTCACCTCAAAGAGCAGTGGATGAAATAGCAAATCGCTCGCACTTGGTCGATCCTGGGGCTGTGGATTGAGACACTTGAGTATCAAATCCCGTTGCAGATCATTGTCCAGGCTGTTAATTGTGCGCAGTATGGTGTCCTCGTTAATGGCAGTCGTTTCGCTATTGCTGGACTGTGGCTGTATCTCCAGCGCAGCCATTTCGAGAGCGCACATGCCAAAGGCGTAAATATCAACGGCGGCGGTTAGTTGCTCGGCGGCACCATATTCGGGTGCATGGAAATAGTGGGCACCACGCTCCTGTTCCCGTTCACTATCCCGTTTCGGCTGCTGCTCCAACTCGAGATGCTGCGCTCGTCGCACACTATAATGCACCGCATCCGGGACGACAGAGCCAATTTTTACCAGACCATTGTGCTGAATGAAAATGCTATCACAGGTTAAATTGCCATGAATGATCGGCGGCGTGCAGGAATGCAAAAAGCTGAGCGCGGACAATATCTGTGTGCACCAGCGGCGCCACGATTCGAGCGGCAATCGCTTGGCATTGCGCTTGGTGCGCTTGAGGAACTGTTTCAGTGAGCCGGACGACATGTACTCTGTGATGAATATGACGCGCGGCCGCTCAGCGTCCACTGTGTCCGTCCAGTAACGATGGAACTTGACAATGTTCTGATGATCCAGCTGCAGCAGATTGTCAAACACCTGACGCATTTTATCTTCCTGTGTTTTAAGGTCCTGCAGCTGTGCATATTGCACCTCATTCCAAACGACCTCGACACCCTCTTCGGTGTCCATGGCCAGATGCACACAATCGATGCCAGGCACATCCCGCTGGTCCACCTCCTCGCGTCGCTTCAGCCACCGTCCACACGGCGACTCCTCCAATATTTCACTCTCATCCTCTGAATCATCGCCAGATTCGCGCGGCGATGAGTCAACAGCCAAATTAGTGACACCGCCTTCGCCCCCAACACTTGCTATTGCTGTTGTCGCTGTCGATGTTGCGGTTGATGCTATTGTGCTAATGGAGGCAGTCGCAGCTGTCGACGCCGGCTGCACTGAGCTGGAGCAGGCTGGTGCTGTGCTCGGACTGCCCGCTGCCGGATTAGTTGCATTTGGATTGGGATTCGTTTCATCCACGACGCTAGCGCTGCTGCCGGCATTTACTTGACTATTTGACATTGGGGCGCGGTCGTCGATTTGTTAGCTCACAAAAGCAGTTGAACCGCTGCTGTTGTTGCTGCTACTAATATGATTGTTGTTGCTCGTTTATTTCAATGTTTCTTGACTTTTTGCTTTCTGTGTTCTCAGCTCCAACTGAACCGGGCGCTTCTCCAGCCGCCGACGTCGCCTGCTCCACAGCCGCAACTTCTGCCTACACACTCGCACACTCACACACTACACACATACACACACACGCACACACATGCGAACGCATACGCACACTGTCCGCTGCCACCCCTCGTCTTGCACACTCTCTTGCACTATATACTCGCAGCACTCTGCCCCTCTTCGACCGTTGTTCAATATCACGGTGAGCCTTTCTCTTTGCAGGTTGCTTTCTTGATTCTTAACGCCTTTTTGGTGCAGCAGCTGTGCGTATTAACAAACTGCGCTTATTGGTCCAGTTGTGCGGCCGTTTTAGCTTGTTTAGGCGTTTTTTTCACGCTTTTAAAACACCCAAAAAATGTGAGTAAATCGATGCATCGAAGCTATCGATACTTGTTTCACGATGTATCGCTAAAGAGATGTATTGCATGCAATTTTGTATACAAGAATAATGTAGGTACAAGATTCCATGCAGGCAAAACATATCTGACGTCACTGCTTTCAACTTACCCAATATTCTTTAGGCAAGATTTAATTGGTAGTAAAACATTCAATTCTAATAATGTATGTCTTGAAATGTTTATTACTATAATAGTTCAAAAGTTGCACGCAATTGTAGTTTATTACAACTTGCATTATGTGGCTGCACATCGATATATAATTTGTTCATGAGTAATAGTTATCGGTTATCTTCTGCTCATTACTATAGCTATTGAAAAGTTAGCTCTGTCGGCTTTGCAATAGCGGCATTTATAAGTTTTTTAGAAAATTAATTTAATAAATATATGAAACCATGGACAGCATAATTGGGCGCAGCCAGTTCGTTTCGGAAACGGCGAATCTTTTTACTGACGAAAAGACAGCCACGGCTCGTGCAAAGGTTAGTCAAAGATTCCTTACTTAATGAGGTTGTAATTTATAACTTTTACCATATTCCTTTGTAGGTTGTGGAATGGTGCAATGAATTTGGCACAGCAAATGCAACGTTGAAATGCGAGCTGCTAGTTAAAGTGCAGGAAATTGTGCTCAGTTCATGCGTTGAGTTGGCCGACGAGTTCTTGGAGCCGATACTCTCGCTGACGCACGATCAGAATCAGGAGGTCCGCAAGCAAGTCGTCTCCTTCATAGAGCAACTCTGGTAATGTTCAAAAGCAAGCCATAGAGTTATTAGCTATAGAGCCAGCGCTTCCCTGATTGTTTGTTATAATTTTAACGGATTATTACCAACATGTGTTGCTATTGGTTCCGTGGCATTGCAAAATTGTGCTCTATATCCAGTAACTTTATCATTCTGAAGATAACACTCGTTTTTTCACAGCAAGGTCAAAGTGGAGCTGCTGCCCTATGTGATAAGTGTGATTTCGATGCTGTTGCGCGATAGCTCCGCACAGGTTATCAAACGTGTTATACAGGCTTGTGGCAGCATCTATAAGAACGGGCTACAATATTTGTGCAGTTTGACTGATGCCACGGATAGTGCGGAGCAGGCGTGGAATGTGCTCAGCTTGATTAAAGCCCAAATTCTGGATATGATTGATAATGAAAACGATGGTATACGCACGAATGCGATTAAGTTTTTGGAAGGCGTTATTATCCTGCAAAGCTATGCAGATGAGGACAGCATGAAACGCGACGGCGACTTTTCGCTGTGCGATGTCCCGGAGCAGTGCAAATTGATAAGACGCCAGAAGCTGCAGGATGAAGGCACCAACATTTTCGATATAATGCTGCAGTTCCATGGCACTACGCACATCTCGTCGGTGAATTTGATTGCCTGCACAAGCAGTCTGTGTACGGTGGCCAAAATGCGGCCGGTTCGCATGGGTGCTGTTGTGGAGGCTTTTAAGCATCTCAACAGCAATCTGCCACCCACATTGACCGACTCCCAGGTGTGCTCTGTGCGAAAAAGTTTGCGTATGCAGCTGCAAACTTTACTCAAGCTACGCGGGTCTTTTGAGTTTTCTTCCACCATACGTAATATTCTTGTGAGTCTGGGCGCCAGCACAAATGAAATACAAAAGCTACTGCCCAAAATGGACAAAATGGAGATAGCGCGCCGACAAAAGCGCATACTGGAGAATGCGGCTCAGAGCTTGGCGAAAAGGGTGCGTCTTGTTGAGCAGCAGCAGCTGCAGCAACAGCAGCATCAGCCACGCGAAATGGAACTGGATGAGCAGGAACTGGAGCGGCAACGACAAAAAAGCACACGCGTCAATGAGAAGTTCCTGGCGGAGCATTTACGCAGCACCGAAACGGTTATTAATCTTGTCGTTGAGTTCTTACCATCATTGCCAGAAGCGGCAACTGCCAAATTTATGGAGGAGTATACCCCAATTAAACAGCTGTCGCTGCCGGAACAGGTGAGCAACATATCGCATCAATTTGGACAGCAACTGACGGAGCTGCGTCTGGGGCCAGGCGCGGCTGCCTTTAGTAAAGACCCTCCCATGAGAGCAAAGACTCAGACGCCAGGAGAAGCAATGCCAGAAAAAGTTGCTATGGATGTGGATGAAAGTGATTCTTCTGAGAAACTCAGCGAACTGGAGCTGCAGCGCAAGGAGGAGGCCACCAAGAAGCTGCGCGAAACCATGGAGCGCTCCAAGGGCGAACAGACTGTTATTGAACGCATGAAGGAGCGAGCCAAGACCCTAAAGCTGCAGGAGATAACTAAACCTTTGTCTCGGAATGTTAAAGAAAAATTTCTACTAGACGCCATCATACGGATACTTAATTCGGAGCGGCAGTGCATTATGGGTGGCGTGGCGGCCAAGCGCCGCAAATTGGTCACGGTTATTGCAGCCACGTTTCCGGATAATGTGCGTTATGGCATCATGCAGTTCATATTAGGAGATATTAAGCAGCGCATTGATCTTGCATTCTCCTGGATATACGAGGAGTACTCACTGCTGCAAGGCTTCACGCGGCACACCTATGTAAAGACAGAGAATCGTCCGGATCACGCCTATAACGAGCTTTTAAATCAACTCATTAGCGGAATTGGCGAGCGTTGTGAATATAAAGATCGAATTATTTTACTGCGTCGCATTTATCTGGAGGCACCCATATTGCCCGAAGAAGCCATTTTGCAGCTTGTGCAGCTGTGTTTCGTTGAAGAGTTTATGCCGCATGGTCTAGAAATGGTAAAGGAACTCACAGTGCTGCGTCCGCCGCGCAAGAATCGCTTTGTACGCATCCTCCTTAACTTTGCTGTGCACGAACGTGCCGATCTGCGAGAGCGCGCTCTGGCCCATCTGGTTACCATCTACCATGTTCACAAGATTGCGCCAGCGCGCATCGATGAGTTTGCCATAGAGTGGCTGGAATATGTGGTGGCCGAGACGCCACCAAAGGCTATATTCTCCGCCGATTATGGCAGGCCAGCGCCGGAGGCTGCATGGAAGGAAGATACCACCAAAGTGTGTCTGCTGCTTGCTTTGACACTGTTGCCCTATCAACCAGAAGGTATTCGCTTTGAATAAATTATTGATGTTGGTAACAAATACATGATCCCATCGAATTGTTTTTTTCTTACAGTTTATCTAAACAAGATCTGTCAGGTGTTTAGTGAGACCTCAGCGGAGCTAAAGCGCACCATATTACGCAGCTTGGACACCCCTATTAAGAAACTGGGCGTGGAATCGGCAGTCTTGCTCAAACTGCTGGAGGACTGCCCCAAGGGCTTGGAGACTCTGGTTATACGCATTATTTACATATTGACTGAACGCGTGCCTACACCGCATCCGGATCTGGTGCTTCGCGTGCGTGAACTTTATCAAAACAAAGTCAAGGATGTGCGTGTCCTTATACCCATCCTAAGCGGGCTGTCGCGGTCCGAACTAACTGCTGTGCTGCCTAAACTCATCAAACTAAATCAGGCCGTGGTAAAGGAGGTGTTCAATCGCCTTCTCGGCATTGGGGCGGAATTCGCTCATCAGCAAATGGCTCTGTCCCCGACTGATTTGCTGGTGGCTTTGCATACCATTGATACGAATGTGTGTGATTTAAAGGCAATCGTGAAAGCCACCTCGCTGTGCCTGGCCGAGCGTGATATCTATACACAAGATGTGTTAATGGCTGTACTGCAGCAGCTCGTTGATATCACTCCCGTACCTACACTCATGATGCGAACGACCATTCAGAGCCTAACGCTGTGTCCGCGTCTCTCCAACTTTGTGCTGAATCTGCTGCAGCGTTTGATCCTGAAGCAAGTGTGGCGCCAAAAAGTTATCTGGGAGGGTTTTCTTAAGACGGTGCAGCGTCTCAAGCCGCAGTCTTTACCCGTGCTACTACAACTCCCACCGCCACAACTGGCAGATGCACTGCAACAGTGCCCGGACCTGAGACCACAACTGCTTGAATACGCTGAGAGTATTCAGGACGAGCCCATGAGCGGCATCACCCAGCAAATTCTAGACATTATTAGCGGAAAATCGGTGGATGTTTTTGTTACGGTAAATTTGCCTACCTTCAGTACAAGTGAATATTTAATAATTGTAAATTATTTATTAAAGGATGAAAGCGGCGGCTACATTAACCCAGACAATATCAAAAAGGAGCTTGTGGATACCGCAGATATCGGCGTAATTTCCACGGTGCCCGTTCTCACTTCATTACCCATCGCTGCACCAATGCCCGTGCCGGCACCAGCACCACAGCCAGTTCCCGCACCCGCAATTAGTGAATTAAATCAACCGCTGCCGCCTGGCGAGGATTAGCATAAGCCTAGTTTGACATCTTTTGTGTAGCCTTAACTAATATTATTAGTGAACTACTAAACCCGCTAAAGTTTCTATCGATGTAATCTTTGTAGTACTAATTTGTTAATTGGTTATCTTGGTTATCCTACAGATTTAAAAACTATTATCAGGTCGGTTCGTTTTTTACACTCAGAAATTTAGAAATAATATTAGTAATTGTATTTTAGATTCCTTTAAGCTTTTATAAGTTGCAGTTTGTTCAAACGCATGGTTTGCCATCCGTCCTTTGTGGACCACCTTCATTTATGGACGAGTAATGTAAAAGTAAAAGTCTACTACAAAATTTTAAGTCAAATGTTTGCTTGGCCGCTGTTGTAGTCTGTAGAATGCGGATATACATTCCTTTGGTTATAATTTGTTTGGTAATCTTAATAGTTGGCTCACACTCTGCTGCTTTAAATGTAGCACCATTCAACATTGACGTTTTCAAGTTCTACAACAATTTATGCTTTCGAAGGCGACGAACAACGGTAAGTCCGCAATATCTGCCCCTCATTGGACTAAAAAGCAGCGATCCTTCAGCGTGATCGCATTGCCATCCACGGCTATCCTGTGGAGCATCACCATGTCACCACTGAGGATGGTTACATACTCGGAGTTTTTCGAATACCACACTCCCACAAGTTGCAAAACCAAAACGAATATCGTCCAGTTGTGCTCATTCAACATGGTCTGATGGGTGGTTCGGATGCATGGATTAACGTTGGCCCCGACAATGGTTTGCCATACATGCTTGCGGATGCGGGCTTCGATGTATGGCTGGGTAATTCACGTGGCAATGCCTACTCAAGAAATCATTCTTCACGTTCCACTTTCTTCCGTGACTTTTGGAATTTCAGCTGGCACGAGATTGGGTACTATGATATGCCCGCTATGATCGATTACGCCTTAGACACTAATGGTCAAGGACAGAAGTCTATACACTATGTGGGACATTCCCAAGGCACAACTGTATTTTTCACACTTATGTCTTCTCGACCTGAATACAATGAGAAGATAAAAACGGCTCACATGCTTGCTCCAGTTGCGATAATGGAAAACATGCAAAACAAATTAGTGCGTACCTTGGCACCGTATCTTGGCCATGTGAATTATTGGTCCCATTTATTTTCAAGCCGAGAGTTTCTGCCATTCAATAGCTTTCTATTGACTTTCATATCTTTTTTTTGGGAGCCTTTGCCGCGAATAATTAGTGTACATTTTCTAAAAAAGTTTTACGATACTGGAAGATGGAATTTGGTAAGCAAAATGTGGTAAAATTAAGTAGAAATCTTAGCCCATTCTATTAGTCAGCTCTGGTAGAAGGATTCGGTGAGCAGCCGGCTGGCTGTTCCACAAATCAAATATTGCACTATATGCAAGAGCAGCAATCGGGGCATTTTAGATTGTACGATTACGGCACCAGGAAGAATCTGGAAGTGTACAAATCGGATCGTCCACCAGATTATCTGGTGGAGAATATTACCGCAATAGTGCATTTGTGGTATTCCAAAAATGATGTTATGGCTGCAGTGGAGGACGTATTGGCTATGGCAAATCGCCTGCCCAACAAGGTGCTACATCAAATTAATGATCCTAAGTGGGATCACGATGATTTTGTGCTAAACCTGCAGATTCGTGATTATGTAAATAAGCCAGTCATTGAGATTATACAACATTTTGAAAGGGCTAAGAATGAAATCTGATTATCTTCATTGGTATTTTAAAAATATAAAATTATAATATGTGTAACGAGGGCATATCTCTTAAACTATTTCTTATTTTGTAAAAATTGAACTAACAACACATATCAATCGTCACCCAATAAACAATAAAAGAAAATTGTGAAATACTGTTTTATATATATACACTTTTAGAATAATTGATAAATTAATATTTAAATACTCTTCCATTTATTTTGATTTGAGATCTTTACATTTACCTTTCTAAACATATCAATACTTTTACTATTTCTATCTACAATCTGAAAAGCAAAGACCACTTGAATATGTTTTTCCATTTATTTATTTCAATCAGCAGTTGAGAATAATTTGTGAGAATGTTATGGAAGGCCTCTACGATGGTAGTCGTGTGAATATGGTATGTATAATTAGTTCCCAAATAAATAAAAGTAATTGCGTTCAGTAATTTTACTCCATTAATAAATATATTTTTTTTATCTATACTGCGTATTATTTTGTTAAATTCTAATAAAACTTCAAAATGTTGCTATTTTAACAGGAAAGACATTTATGATATAAAATGATGAAGTTGACCTTTTCTTTTGTAAATTCCAGAATTTCGATTAGGGTTTAAAAGATAATTGGCAGAGACAAAAGTTCACTCACTATATATGCATTTTTTCTTAAAAGAAAAATATAATATTTCTTCATTAAGCAAAAACGAATTGTTGCGTTTTTAATACTCAAACCTTTTTTATGTTTATATTATAGTCCCGAGGATGGGATTAACGATAATATAAGGTTCGCCAATCTGATAAGCAAGTTACTTACTTTACTATTTATTGGAAATAATCTTAATAATAATTAGTGTATATGAAACTGTTTAACTGTCACCACTTAGAAGAGACATAAAGGCAGAAGTATTTTGGTATTTAAATGAAATTGGTTCATCTAATCAACCACTCGTTATGTTATCTATAATCTGATAATCTGAAACCACTTGAGGGTAAGTAATATATAGTCAGCTAAAAACATGAAGTCGAATGATTGTCCCACCGCAGTTGTAGTGCAGTCGTTAAACAATGCAGAACCAATTCGTTTTTGCAATAATTTTATTGCTTTCCTCACTGGCTAATATTCAGTCCGCAGCTGTTAATAAATCTGCAGTCGACATTGACTTCTTTAAGCTTTATGACAATCCTGAGGCGCATATAAGTCTTCAAGGACGTCACACAACTGTAATTCCAAGATATATGTAAAGCAATATCCCAAGATTTTAATCGGTATATTATTTATTAATTAGGCTGATCGCATTGCTGCGCATGGATATCCTTCAGAGCACCACCATATTGTAACAGAGGACGGATATATAGTGGGCGTATTTCGTATACCTTATTCCCATAAGCTGCAGAATCAGAACCAATATCGTCCCATTGTCCTTATTCAGCATGGATTAGCGAGTTGCTCGGATGCTTGGGTACTGTTGGGTCCAAATGACGGACTCCCATATCTGCTTGCTGATGCAGGCTTTGATGTCTGGCTGGGTAATGGCCGTGGCACCACCTATTCCAGGAATCATACATCACGCTCCACACAGCATCCAAACTTTTGGAAGTTTAGCTGGCACGAGATTGGTTACTATGATATAGCAGCCATGATCGACTACGCTTTGGAGACCAACGGCCAGGGTCAGAAGTCCATACACTATGTGGGACACTCCCAAGGCACAAGTGTATTTTTTGCACTGATGTCCTCACGACCTGAATACAATGCGAAGATAAAAACGGGTCACATGTTTGCTCCCATTGCAATCATGACCAACATGCGAGACAGCTTGGCGCGCTCAGTGGGTCCCTATCTGGGGCATCAGAATATCTACTCGCTTTTGTTTTCCAACCAAGAACTAATTCCACATAATAATATACTTCTGAATATGTTTTTTAATTTATGTGAGCCGGATCAACAGCTGAGACTAATTTGTGATAATTTTGTGGCAAAACTCTTTGAGAATGATCGTGTCAACATGGTAGGTATAATTGGTTAACTTATATCCTCGAAAATGTTAAACAATCTTATTAAACAGACTGCAATGCCGGAAGGTATGGCTACGCATCCGGCTGGCTTTTCCTCCAATCAAATACTGCACTATCTGCAGGAACAACAGTCGGGACATTTTAGATTGTACGATTTCGGCACCAAGAAGAATTTAGAAGTGTATAAATCGGATCAGCCTCCAGATTATCCTGTCGAAAATATAAACTCTGAAGTGCACTTGTGGTATTCAGACAATGATGTTATGGCAGAGGTTGAGGATGTGTTAGCATTGGCTGACCGTCTGCCCAACAGGGAACTGCATCATATGGAGGATCCATTGTGGGATCATGGTGACTTTGGTCTAAACAAGGAGGTTCGCAAACATTTAAACGAGCCGGTCATTAAAATTATGATGGAGTTTGAACAGTCCAAAAAAGGAATGTAAAAAATTGTTGATCCATTATAAATGTATTTATATTGATTGAATTTAATGTTCTTTTGTCCCTATTATGCAAAGTCATAATCTTAATCTTTACTATTATTAGATGCAACATTTGTAGCGAGATATTCGGAATAGCTAATAAAGAGGTATAAATCCGTTAATAAACAAATTATAAGCATTTCTAATCTACGAACGGTCTCTTAAGTATATTATCGTATAAATAGAACAGAGAAAGTTGAATTTTTGCGATTAGATCACGGATAATATACCTGCAGTTGTTGCTAAACGAGTTTTATCGATCTGGCTTACTTTATGATTTTTAATGTATATTTATAGAAATTTTTGTGTAGTGGGTTGATCATTCTGAATCCACACATCACAAACAAGCACAGAAAATCGTTAAACATTGATTCTCAAAATTTTTGAAGAATATGACCCATAGACTGAAATGTGATCATATAATAAATAAGAAATGGCTTCAGTTTGGTTATTGTCTTTATTAATAAATTATCGAAAATTGCCCGTTAAATTTAAGCTTACATTTAAAACTTTACAGGATTTAACATTTTTTCATTGTAGTTGTATTAGTTAATTTCAAGAACACGTCTTGAATAAGTGTCTGCCCAACAGTGTTTGGTGCTGCCTGATTTTGACGTGATTAATGAACTCAAATGTAACAGCTAATAACTTGTAATTAGGGCAGCATTCAACGTAAGCGAAAATGGTTTGGTTGAAATACAAATAACAATATTTAATATTAAATTGTTGAATCATTTCATAATCACTTTCATTTTCATTCTCATTCATCAGAACTGCAAGAAGTTGGTCGATTTATGAAGGAAGGTAAATAAAAGTGTAACCTAAGGAAGCGTTAAGTTAAATCAACCACATAAACCCCGAAAATTGTACCTATGGTTTCTTGTGGATAACTAGAATAACTACCAATAAATAAATATAAATATCAGTAGTTGAACATTAAATTCAAGTACACATTTTTAGCATATGGGCTAAACATATATGCCTAATTGGTTTTTCTTAATCAGTAAAATTAATTCGGACATGCCCACATTATCTTGCGTTACTTTTAGATAACTTTATATAATTCCTTTCATCAATTTTTAATTTTTGAGAACCAAAACAACAGCAAACAGCTGACGCCAAAATCAAACGGGAGAAGAATAATAAAAGTACATCAAGTTCCTGGGAAATGAAGCCACTTACGAAAATGAGAACAGAAATAATTACGGGTGGTGCTGGGTCAGGAGAACTTTAGACGCTCATTTTATTAAAGACTTCGGCTGTTTTTAGAGCTTATCGTAAAGTAAAACTGGGTGCGATTTCTAGAAATATTATAAAGGCTAAAAAAAAATAAACATATTTTATATTCAGGGGTTTTTTTTAAAAATGTGTCAAGTGCTTGCGCTTGCATATGCTAAGCTGGTTTAATTTTTGGGTAAAATTTTTGCAGCTTATAATATTAATGTTTTGTAACAAAAACGGAAATTTTAATTTTGTGAGGCCGTTTGCACCGTTTAGGTTCCTGAGTAAATACTTTTTACTGCTTTTTTTTTATTGTGGTTCCTTACCCTAAGTTCTTGGGGTTGGACTATAAGCTGTAAATAATAAGGGGTCACAAATTGAGATTTATTAAAATTTAAACACGAGACATAATTAAAATTTGTACTACCTTGCCTTGATTAATAATTCAGCGCTTTAATATTTCATATTTAATTCGAAATTAATTCAATTATTATTAGCTGAAATAAGAAATTTGTAATGGTAAAAAATATTTTACAAACTTTCTGGTTTTATTAAGCAACACATTAAAACTGTTGCTGAACTTTTTTTGGATTTAAATCTAATTTTCGTATTTATAGTCCAATATAGATTAAGATATGACAAACTTTCCTTTTTCAAAGCACAATAAAAAAAAACAATTAGTTAGTAATTAAGTTGGTAAATTGTGATGAGTTCTTGTTGCATATGATGTACATTTAATATCTGACATAAACACAATGAAACACAATTCATATTGCGCCGCCTTTGTGCGGCCATTAATATGCATTAGTTCATTCAAAGCAATTTGAATGCAGTTAGAGGGATAACGAGACAACAATTGTGAAATTAAATAACCATGGCACACTCTGCTTGACGCGTGTACGCATTTTATTATTTTAAAACAACATTTTATTTACGCACTTTTTGTTTTCCTTACGTAATATCTTTTGTTGTACATATATAATGATTTTTCGTTTGATCACTCATACGCTGTATATGCAGTTAATATTTCTGGCTTCTAACTTTAATCACTCAAATAAAGACTAAGTATCTCCACACTACCCACCAAAATAAATTAATAAAAATATAATGTTATTTATGCTACTGTAATTGCAAAAAAAAAAACAATTCAATTTTGGGCATTTTGTATGTTTAAGATAGATATAAGCTAGATCTACACATTTATCTTTATACTGCTACTAGATCTAATGGCAGATGTCAGCAACAGTGTATGTATGTGTATATATTGAGTAAATCACTCTGACGATAAAGTGAAATCTCACACAGATGGTCGTATTAAATTTTCATGAGTTGTGAGATCGTATTTGATAAGCGCCGCAGATCTCAGAAAAGCAGAAGATTCTTAGTTTCTGTTTGACTTTAAGTTCAGTTTTTCGTTGCGGTTGGTGCGTGTCGCTTGTGTGTGAGAGTCTGTTATTGTTGTCCAGTGATAGTTCTCCTGATTTTGTGACAGTCACATTCATTAAATGTGAGAAATTATAAAAAAGAAAGAGAAATGAATTCAGTTGATGTAGTTGTTGTAAGTAGTTGACATTAGGATACACAAAAAGCTAGTCAAATTGCGGTAGATATAACTTTTGTAACTGTAGCTCTTAAATTACAAGAGATATGGGTTATTATTAATTTAGGGGACGTAAGTGGGCTGAATAAAGTGATTGAGAAGGTTTCAAGTAATCTTCCACCAAAGTTTGCCAATTATAGCTATTCAATTGCGAGAGATATATGCTCTAATTGTTGTTGGAGGTGTCAACAACTTACCAACCAAATTTGGTGACTATAAAACTTAACTTAAAATAAGGACTTATCGATTTTATCGATTTCCTAGCCCCTAGTGGATGAAGCGTTCCAATTTTTACACTTCGGGTTAAATTATATGTTGCGTAATATAAATTGATCCAGTACTCACTGGTATGCAGCCAGTTTATACTCAATCGACTACTACGTGTATTCAAAGCTCCCGAATAACGCTATCTTAAAAGTCAACATAACACCTGTGTTGTTACTAGTGTTATAATAGGAAAAATACTGGAAAAATGTTTAGATTAATACATTTATCTTTATAACGGACAAGATCTAATTACAGAAAGTGGGGGTATTTGTTAAGTAAATAACTCTGACGAACTCTCACGCAGACGGTCGTATAAGATTTTCATGAGTTGTGAGATCGTGTTTGATAATCGCCGCAGATCTCAGAAGAGCAGAAGAGGCTTCTGTTGGACTTTAAGTTCAGTGTTCAAGTGTGAACATGATGCGCTGCAAGGCTCCGCTATTTTTAAATAACAATATATCACATAGAGTCGACTTTCAAGATAAAAAAAACATCACATGGGGTTCGAATTTCAAGTGACTCATGAAGGAGTTAAGAAAATAAATCAATCAAGGTGCAAACCTCCACTTGTTTGAAAATATTATAGCAGAGTTTACGCTGAACAACTCGAAGCTAATGAAGATCGGCATAATCGATCACGAATATTAGAATAGGAAACGATTCGATACAACTATGACTGAAATTACGTCGTACAAGAAGAAGAAAATGGACCATGCTACGACGGGACCTGATTGTTATACAGTCAGAGGAAGAGATTAAGCCATCCAAAGACGTGGCTGATCAAAGGGAACATTCAGTGAGTCGAACGGACATCCTTTTGTCCAAATTAAGTAGATACGAAACCCAACTGCAAGATGAAATGGATTTAGCCAGACGCTGCTTGACTAATCCATCGCTTAAAGAGCTGCTGGATATCAAGACTAAGTTAAAAATTCGTTTCAGAGCGACCATAGAAACGCTAACAGAGGTCAATAAAAAATGCGAATCATGGGCAATAAATATGGAGGAAATGGAGCAATTAAAATGGGAAGCTGAGATTTTGTTGGGAAAAATCAACAATGCTCTACCGTATCTACAACCTTCATCGAGACAAGATATACTCTCATTTAGGCAAGAAGTTCCAATGGTGGATATACCTCAATTCAACGGTAATGCTAAGGATTGACCAAACTCTTATGGCCTATTTACCAAAGTAATACATTATCAAAAAGATAACACTTAAGATCGCGCCTGATAGGAGATGCAGCTACAATGGTGAGTCACTTATTGATTGGCTCAGCTGCAAACTAAAAAGAGGAATCTAATTTGTAAGCGGAAAAAGCAAAGATTGACGATGCTGCAGATGTAGTCTTTGCGCAAATCCATTTTCGACAATTTTCTACGGAGGCTCTGCAGCAATACGAGCAACACGTTGAGGGAAACAGCAGTGAAATCCAATCACTGGAAAACGTATTGGAATTCATCAACCAACTTTACAGTGCGGTGGATTCTGTACTGGAAAAGTTGCACTTTGGCAGATCCAAATTTTAATATGTCCAGCAGAATTGACATGATCATTGGTGTCGATCTTTTTGCCTTAATAATGATGGGTCAAGTTTAAACGATCAATATTATTTGGAGACGGCCATTTTTAGGATTATTCCGATGCCGATCATCGTCAACAATCTAAAAAGGATTTCAGTGATAGCAGCGAATTATATGATCTTCAACCCGGTGCTAAATACTTTTCACTTGATGTCTGACACTGACCTGAACAAGGAAATTGGGCATGGAAAGATACGGAAGAAAACACCAATGAAGCCTCATTCGAAAATGTTGTGTTCAACAGTTGAATACAAGGATACATTTTTTTGAGAGAACTGAGTGCACACAATCGCTGGTTGTTTAAGACGTTTGAAAATAAGTCTGGTCATATCAAATGCAGTAACTCGAATCAACTAGCAAAATTACCGAACGTTGGCATCCTGAATCTCATGGAAGGATGCTAATTAAGGTTGAAAGGAATAACTCGACAAGCCACTCAAAGTGTGCACACATCTTTGAGAGGGAACTACCTGACGCACTTCATAAAGGATGCCTTTCGAGTTGACCCCAATTGGATCGCTTCTTATTAAAAATTCAAAGGAACTGGAGAAATTGCATAACAGGATACAATATCTTGACGACCATAAAGTACACCTAGGCGACTTGCATTTATTTACTGCAAGTGGACACTTAAGAATAAGATATGTACAAAATAGAGAATCAGTTAACATTACATTTGCCCTCCGGAGAATGTTCAAGTATGTACATGAGGCGCCGCAAGGGTCAGCTATTTTTAAATAGCAATATATCATATAGAGTCGACTTTCAAAATATGAAAACATCACATGGGGTTCGAATTTCAAGTGGCTGCACTTCGATCCTTACCGTTGTCTCATCGTGTTGACTACAAACTTTATGTGATTCAAACATTCAGTTTTTCGCTGCGGTCGCTGCGTGTCGTTTGTGTGTTAGAGTCATCAAATGTGAAAAATTGTAAAAAGGAAAGAGAAATGAATTCAGTTAATACAATGTGGTATACTTTATAAAAATAAACTTTAACTTTCCTAAGATATGTTCGTAAATTTTGTAAGATATCTGGAAGCAAGTTAAAGGCATGTTTAAAAGAAATTCTAAAACTTTGAACAAATATTTTACAACATCTAGCAACACGACGGTCAGCATTCGAAGTAACAATAAATTGAGTTAATGTTTGTTGCAAGTAGTTGTCATTAGGATACACAATAAGCTAGTGGCTGATATTAAAAGGACATCGCCAACAACTTACCAACTAAATTTGGTAACTAAAGCCTTAAAATGTGGATATTATAAATTTCCTAGCCTCCTAGTGGACAAAGCATTCCAATTATTACACTTCGGGTTTAATTATATTTTGTGTATTGTTAATTGATCCACTGGTATGATGCCAGTTTAAGCACAATCGACTACTACTCAAAGCTCCTGAATAACGCTATCTTCAAAGTCAACATGACACCAATTTTGTTACTAGTATTATAATAGGAAAAAAACTGGAAAAATGTTTAGATTTAAGTGGGGGTATTTGTTGAGTAAATAACTCTGATGATAAAGTGAACTCTCACACAGACGGTCGTATAAGATTTTCATGAGTTATGAGACCGTATTTGATAAGCAGATCGCAGAATAGCAGAAAAGTTGTTGGACTTTAAATTCAGTTTTTCATTGCGGTTGGTGCGTGAGAGTTGGACACTGCTGTCCAGTGGTAGTTGTCCAGATTTCAAGACAGTCACATTCGTTAAATGTGGAAAATCATAAAAAAGAAAAAGAGAAATTAATACAGTTCATATAGTGTTTAACTAATTACTTGCAAGCTAACTCGTTTACAGAAATTTATCCTTAAAGTGAAATTTCTTTAAGAATATTTCATAAAAAAAAGGAAATACATAATAATTCATTTTTTTTTTTCTTAAATCTGTATATTCAATTTTGTAAGATATCTAGCTGCAAATTAAAAGCATGTTGCAATGAAATTCTGAAACTTTGAACAAATATTTCACAACTGCTTCTGCCAAAGGAAGCTACAACTAGCAACACGACGGCCCACACACAAAGTAACAAGAAATTGAGTTAGTGGCAAAGTTGCAAGTAGTTGTCATTAGGATACACAATAAGCTAGTGGCGGAAACTTAATGAAAAATCGAAGGAGGCTGCAGAAATTGCGATACTATCTATGTGTTCGTGCGGTTTTTGTACAACTGAACCAATACGAAAGTAATCAAAGCTAAGCCCATTAAAGCAAAAAGGACGCGTTAGAAACGCGGCTGGAAGTCAATAAAAATAACCACATAAAGGCAACTTGCGGTCTACAAAATTATGTCAACGACTACCGAGGAGTTGGCCACAACAATGGCGGCGGTCGCTAATGCTCCATCTAGAGTAACCAATGCGATTGTTCAGACAGTTCAGTCCATAATTAGCAGCACAACATCAAAATCAACAACAGCGGCAGAAACCGCAAATGTCGCAGTTTTAGGCAGTTCCACTGCCACACCAACAATGGCAACAACAACAACAACAGCAACCACAACAGCAACATCAAATTTACAAACACCATCCTTGTCCAGCATGAATGAGAATCTCAGCGTGAGCGATTTAAGTAGCGCCCTCCAACATTTTGGAACTGTTGATTATTTGGTTTTCATTGCCATGTTGGCGGTCTGTGCCGTAATTGGCTTCTATTTCGGATTCATCGAAAAGAAGAAGAAAAAGCAAAGGGGCCAATTGCCTACCGATGACAAAGATGGCAACGAAGAGGCACGCGACTCGGAAGCATTGGATTACTTGGTGGGTGGGCGCCAAATGAAAGTGCTTCCGGTCTCGCTGTCTCTAGTGGCTAGGTAAGTAACAGCAATAGCTATAGAAACTACATGTAAATGGGACTGAGAACTGTTCCTTTGGGCAAGATTTAAGCACACGGCACATTTAATTGACTAGACTTGAGTTTAATATGATTGCTCTGACTCCTGGGATGGTCAAGCAGTTTTGTAATTCCTGCTCAAATTGAATTGTGCACGAATTCTGTCCATTATTTTGTCTCAGTTTATGATGTCTACATGGCATAGATTGCTTAGATTGTTTCTTTGCGATATGCAATCCACTTCAATTTTCTTTTTAATAAAGTAATTGAAAATGGGTCAAATATATGTAAAAGGCAAATCCCAGTCTAGGGTATAAAAAAAGTGTATTTTGAATTTGTAATCGACTACATGTAGAATAAATAAATAATAGTGAATAAATCGCAGTAACTTTCGGAAGGGTATTAACATTAATGTAATTGGAAATTAGCTGCGATCAATTACAGATTCACCTTTGCACGTCCAAATGCTGGGCCAATCAACATTTGTTGTCAGTTCACTTGATTTGCTAAAAGGTGACCAGGATTAGCCGTCCGTCTGCGTAATGTAAATGCCAGCAAAGCAGTCGGCATCTGACTCAATGTTTGCCATCGCAAACAAAAGAATTTGATTTAAGCTCTATGCAAATTTTCATTTGAGAGCATTAAAAGCGCCAATAAATGTAATATACGTAATAATAATATAGTAAATATAGGGTCATATTTACGGCAGCTGATAATAATCTTTGATATGACCTTACTAACTTACTGAACTTATTGTCGCCAAGTATCTGGCAGATGTTACGTCGGACTAAGCCAGATAAAATTTGAAACATACGGCAGCCGCAACCTGAAATAATTTGCCAAATTACTTTTTTTTCTTTTGGCTCGACCTTGGGCTTGTCTTACGCTTATGGGCCATTTGACACGTTTGGTCAAGCACCTTTTGCACTGCCTTTGTCACCGTGTTAATGATTGTCAAAAGCAAATGAAGGGGCTACCATGCGAATGCTCCTGGTTCTTCTGCTCCTGCTTTGGTCATTTGCCTCGGCGACAATTGTCTTGTCCGCCTTTTTTTTTTTGATATTGTTCATTCTGTTTGTTGTCGTTTGCATTCTGCAAATTCAGGCGACGTGCTTTGAATTAAAATTTCATTCCAGCTTTTCTCCCACGTTCTTTTTTTTTTGTTCATTTTTGTCGCTATATACATTTCATGATTTTTTCAATTCATTTTGCCTGCATCTCAACACCATTTGTTTTGAACTTTTAATGGTATTTTGGCTGCACAAACTTTTCTTTGGACATAAATAAGGCTTGGAGCAATGCATATGTTTTGGGCATAAATTTGAAATGACGCTTGTTGGGGACATTAGTCATCCAATTCAAATTGTGATTATAATATATATAAAACAAAAGATTTGTAAAGTTTTTCACATGCGGCTGCTCTGACTGACATTTTTATGAGCGAATTCAAGTATTTTATTGTTTTTTATATCTACTTTTCGGGCACCCTAAGGCATAATAATTAAATATTAATTTTTTACTTAGAGCTGCGATTGAAAGAAGTGATAAAAGAGACACAGGGTTTTTTTTCTTTCTTTTTTTATTGTTTTACAGCTTCATTTCTGGCATTGCATTACTGGGCTACTCAACGGAGATTTATGTTTATGGCACTCAATATGCCTTCATCCTCATTACGTTGGCCATATCGGGATTAATATCGTGGTATATCTTCCTGCCAGTTTTTTGCAATCTTAAACTTACTTCTACTTATGAGGTAAGCTGCATATTTTTTAATCTGTATTTATGTTCTGTGTATTTTTGTTTTTGTTTGTTTTTGCTATTGTAAAATGTTCTTTAAATTTTAGTTCATATAAATTTATGTATTTTATCACATTTCATAAATCTATCAAGCATGTTTTTAATGGGTCTGCATGGGAATTCAGTCTCGGAATTTGCGAATGTTCTTTAACAATTTGGTGGCATGATAATAACAATTGTTAACTACAAATAATTTCTTAAAAATGTAGTCGTAAAAATAAGTATGGATTGATTTAGCATAGAGCATTTATTAAAGGTTTTCGAAATGAGTTTGTTAAATCAGATTAGAAACTGAAGCCGCTTGGCTATTTAAATCAAACACAGACAGCACCAGCAGTATTTTCTAAGCCAAGCATAGACATGCGCCAAGCAAATATGTGTGCAATTTTATTCCAAATCCCCTAGCACGGTTGCTAAGAAAGTCCGAGCATTGGTTTGGTTGGTTGTTAAGTGACATATTTATCGAGCGTTTCGCCAGAAAATTGCAAATCGGAGTACAAAGAGTTTAGACCCTTGTACGAATGCGAGATGTTTGTGCTGGAATGTGGTCAGCAATGTGGTAGCAGTTGTGGCGCATAAACTAGCTTATCTCGGCTACATGGCGTATGAGTAATGTTCGATTATTTATGCGCAACATTGCCGGGTACACGTTCATTGAGTCTGTGTGAATCATATGTGAGTGTGTGAGAACATTGTTTATGTGAAAATCAAATGTAACAAGCCAACAAGCAGAGAAAAACACAGTAAAACATATTTGCAGTACTTTGAGCTCCGCTTCAGCAAGAGCACCCGGTTCGTGGCCTCGGGTCTCTTCACCATAACCACAGTAAGTTTAAAACAATTGAGCCACAGGCCAGAATAATCAGCAATTACTATTCCATATAGTTTATCTGGCTGCCAATAGTCATCTATGTACCAGCGTTGGCCTTTAATCAGGGTATGTACTCAACAATCTCAATGAATCTTTTAGGAGCACTTCTTGACTTGGCTACTTTGCAGTGACTGGGATTAATGTTCATATCATTACGCCTGCGGTGTGCATTGTTTGCATATTTTACACCACTGTTGGCGGCTTGAAGGCTGTTGTCTGGACGGATGTCATTCAAACCGTAATTATGGTTGGCGCCATATTCTTTGTCGTTATTAAGGGCACCATCGATGTGGGCGGCATTGGTGTGGTCATAGAACGCAATATGGCAAGTGGACGTCTCGAGTGGCCCGAGTAAGTTAATCTTGAGTTTTGCATCAGAGAAAAATTCAGAGCTTTGCAGAATTTGGCAGTAATTACTCTGATTTTTAAACAGATTTACATTTGATCCCAAGGTGCGCATGTCCTTCCTTGCATTGTTCATTGGTTACACGGGACATGCCACCTACAGTGTGGGCTGTAACCAGATCATTACACAACGCTTGATGTCGCTGCCCACCGTGAAGGACATGAAAAAAGCAACTTTCTTGTTTATTGTTGGTGTGTTGATATTATCTGCCCTAACATTTTATAACGGCGTCCTACTTTTTGCCACATACCACGACTGTGATCCGCTGACGACAAAGGTGAGTGTGTATATATAAACTTCATTTTCAAACAATTTAAATAACTGTATTACAGCTGGCCAAAGCAAAGGATCAGCTGGTGCCATTGCTTGTCATGGATACGATGAAGTCATTTCCAGGTATGACCGGAGTTTTTGTGGCCGGCGTGTTTAGTGCAGCGCTGAGCTCGCTGTCCACAGCGCTCAATTCCCTGGCCGCCGTCTTTCTGGAGGACTACGTCAAACCGCTCAGCAGCAAGCCCCTCACCGAGCGCCAAACGGCCATCACAATGCGCCTCTGCACGCTCATAATTGGTACTATCAGCATCGGACTCGTCTTCATTGTGGAGCGCATGGGCACACATGTGATGCAGTTGTTCCTGTCTCTCACTTCGGTGACGCAGGGACCACTGTTGGCACTCTTTGTGATGGGCATGCTGATGCCGCGCCTAAACTCAAAAGTTCGTATTGCCTTTTAGGTATCATTATAATCATTGTACCCCGAGCCATTAAATGGATATAATATGCTAACTAGATACATATGGGCGAAAATATTATCTCTTATCAGCATATTTCAAAATGTTATCATTATATAATAATTCAAGAAATTGGTTTCCATAAATGTATAGAATAAAAGTATTCTCTGCTTAAATAGCCTTACTTGATAATACAGGGTATCTTTTTGGAAGACATTCACAATTAAATACCCTCAATTGCTTTATGCAAATTTGAAAAATAAACATTGCTTGGTTTTTCAGAGCGCGCTTGCTGGTGCCATTTGCTCCTTCTTATTCATGACCTGGGTGTGCGTTAATGCCCAGTTGGCATTAAATTCCGGTGAATTGCATTTCGAGAGCAAACCAGTCAGCATAGATGGCTGTGATTACGTGTTCGAACGGCCACTGGTGACGCCAGCGAATGCCACTTTCATTGCCACAGAGCCAGAGTAAGTACTTTTTCAAAATAAGTGAATTTCAACTAATATAATTTTCCTTAGTCCACTTAGCTTTTTCCAACAAATCTATCATATTTCCTTTATGAGCTACACACTCGCCTCGGCTCTCGTGGGTATCATTGTTGGCTATCTCTCGAGCTTCATATTCGGACGTAATGAGCTTAAGGATGTGGATGTTGAGCTGCTGGCGCCATGTTTGCGACGTTTCTATAGAGGCAATTACGACAGTGTGCAGCTCCAGGAGTCCGTATTAAAGCCTTCTGCTCCGAAATTAATTCAATAACCAATAATCCAACTTGTTCCCAGACTTGTAATAAAAGCTTGCGATTTAATGTACGCCTTGCTTGTCTTTAACTTAATCACTAATCACCAATTTTGTAAATAAAATATTCTCTTTTTTAGAACTGTGACTAATACAATTTGCTACTAAAAAAACATTGTGAATAACCGGTTTGCCCATTTATAAATAATATTTATAAGTATTTAGTTTATTAATGAACTTTATTAGTATTTTGAGCTGCGGTACGGCTCCAACATTCGCAACTTAGGCTCGGCGATGTTCATTGTGGGCACGGCAAGTATTTTGTAATAAACCAGCGATTCCTATTCGAGATTAATGTAAACGTTAAATGCAGATGGTCTGGCTGCCTGTGGTTATCTATGTGCCTGCCATCACCTACAGTCAAGGTGGGTTTTCGCTTAACTTATATAATAATTTAATAATATAATAATAATAATATAATAATATTTGCAGTAACTGGCACAAGCATCCATGTAATAACGCCCATTGCCTGCATAATCTGCATTTTTTACACTTGTGTGGTAAGATTATGGACCAATTATCTCGCAATGCCTTCAAATACAAATCCACTCCATTTTAGGGCGGATTGAAGGCGGTCATTTGGACGGATGCCATCCAAAGTTTCGTCATGTTTGGCTCCATTTTAACCGTTTGCATTAAAGGAACCTACGACGTGGGCGGCCTGAGCGTGGTGCTGCAGCGAAATCAGGAGAGCGGACGCCTCAATGCACCAGAGTAAGTACATCCTGGCCCATATATATTTGATAATAACCTGCTAGCTCTTTATAGATGGACCTGGGATCCAACCGTGCGTTTATCAATGCTTTCTGTTATTGTGGGCGGCACTCTGCACAAAATTCAATCCTCCGATGTGAATCAAGTTTCTATCCAACGCTTTCTATCGCTGCCCAGCTATAAGCATGCCAAGAAATGCCTGTTTATATATAATGTACTGCTGATATTTCTACTGAGCTGCTGCTCTTATATGGGCCTAGTATGTTATGCTGTTTACCACGATTGTGATCCTATCAGCACCAAGGTTAGAATCTGGTTTGGTTTTTTTCCCGCATCTAAAGACCCATTCCTATATGTTTCCTTCAGCAAGCCAAGGTGAGCGACCAAGTGCCAGCGTTGCTGATGATGCGCACTCTGGGCATGTTACCTGGTATGCCAGGACTCTTTGTGGCTGGCGTTTTTAGCGCCGCTTTGAGTTCACTTTCAACGGGTCTAAACTCAATGGCATGCGTCATCTCCCAGGATGTGGTTCGCCCATTGCTAAAGAAGCCACTAACGGAGCGTCAAACAGCGTTCCTTCTGCGCGGCACCGTTGTCGTACTTGGTCTCTGCTGCATGGGAATGGCCAACGTTGTGGACAAACTGGGCATGGTGGTGCAGTTGGCCAGCACCACTTCGGCTGTATCTATGGGCCCGCTGCTGGGCATCTATGTGATTGGGGTCTGCTTGCCCTGGGTTAATGGAAAAGTAAATTGCGGTTGGTTCACAAATGTCAAAACTTGACTAAGAGATTTGCTACTTTCAGAGTGTGATGACTGGCAGCTTAGTGTCATTTGCTGTATTGACTTGGATATGTACAAAGGCACAGCTTATGCAAATGCGCGGTGAGATTCGCTATCCAAAGATGCCCGTCTCTGTGGAAGGCTGTGATTTTGATTACGATAATGCCACTGTGTGGCGCAACTTGCATAAGTACAGGCAAGTATTATAAACATTAGGAAAACTTCAAGCAGGACTTACATCTTTCCAATTTTATTTTACTTCTCTCAGTCCATCGGAACGGAATGTGTATCATTTGTCTTTCTTTTGGTACACAGCTTTGGGTGGCGTAATTTGTACTGTGGTTTCGTTGTTGGCCAGCTTTGTATTTGGCTGGCAGGATGTGTCTGAAATGGATCCAGCTTTAGTCACGCCTTGCGTACGCCGCTTTTTGCCCAAGAAACAATATGAAGCCCGCGACTTGGAAGAGCTCTTTAAGCGCAAAGCTCAAGTCGATCATAAGACGGAGTCTGATTCTCCGGGTACAGAGGTACTCTAAAAATTTGTTTTGCTTTCAACTTTTTTACGGTTTTGTTTTTTTTGTCTTTCTATGTCAAAATTTTCTTCTCTTAAACTTTGCTTCTTTGTCTCTTTATTGTTCGACGCTTTCACATATATTTGTTAGTTTTAAATACATTTTTGTGTTTCTATAAATAAAAATATACATTTTTTAAAATTACATTTTTTTTTGTATTGCTTCAATTTTTTAACTACGTTGGTGTTTGTTTAATTATCTCGTATTCTTTTTAGCTGACACGCTCCAAGGATCAGGTGACACTTTTGAATGCCATGCCAGATGCTATTTTATCGAATTTTTATTTTTTGTTTAACGTTGCTCTTTTTACACTAAATTCTAAATTCTGCACGGACGTGAAATATTCCTGGCCAAAACATCACATGTTTAAATAGTTGAGCCTAATAATTTTTCAATCATTTTTATTTGCAATAATTCGACCCACCTGCAGATTTTAATTTTAGCAGAGCTTGCTTTTTTGCTGTTTTAAACATTAAATTTGTAAATGGATTATAATATTCTAATTGGGTGAAAGCCAACTATGACTGTCATTTGCATGTGAAGAGATAAACTATTTAAAAAGTTTAAAAATTGCTGGCTGCTGCCAGTCATCATTTAAAGTCTTGTCTTCAAAGACTACTTTTTTTCGTCTCGGAGGCACTTTATAGTGAAGCTGTCACTGCTGACGAAGGACACAGACAACGGAACTCTCGCAGGGATTCGACTGTGGCAGTAGATGAATGCAACTTTTGCTTGTTGTTGCTACTGCTCGATGTGGAGCATAGGGAGCAGATGTGGCATGCTGAAAGTAGACACACCTATGATTTTTTGTCTAATGGGAACGTTTAGGCCTAGTTAAGTATTTGCGGATTTTGAAATTCTTGTAAATTGGCTGCTGCTGATGATTAGTGCAATTATCCTGCTGTTGCCACATATGATGCTGAATGCTTTTCTGGGTTTGACTCTCAGATTGCTGTGGCAATTCGGACCCTTGACTACAATTCTCCGAATAAGTGTTATTTTTTTGCTCTTCAACTTTCTCCGAGTCTCCATTGTGCTGATGTTTCAATTGGTACTCGTGGGTAAGGGTTTTATAATAAATTGTCTGATTGTCGATGAGCATCTGAGCAATGAACTTGAATTGATTGATGATAGCCTTTTTCTGCTTTGTGATTTCTGGTAGGGTTGGTGGAGAAAACATATAGTTTCTGAGTTGATTTTATGTTGGAAATAACTTGAAAATTGGTTCCACTTACTTTTCATGACTTCTAAATGGTTTTGCTTTAAAAGTGTCAGCTGTTGCAACTATGACTGAAATTACGTCGTACAAGAAGAAGAAATTGGACCATGCTACGACGGGACCTGATTGTTATACAGTCAGAGGAAGAGATTAAGCCATCCAAAGACGTGGCTGATCAAAGGGAACATTCAGTGAGTGCAACGGACATCCTTTTGTCCAAATTAAGTAGATACGAAACCCAACTGCAGACGCTGCTTGACTAATCCATCGCTTAAAGAGCTGCTGGATATCAAGGTTACGTTGAAAATTCGTCAAAGAAAAATACGAAACATGGACAATAAATATGGAGGAAATGGAGCATCTAAAATGGGAAGCTGAGATTTTGTTGGGAAAAATCTATAATGCTCTACCGTATCTACAACCTTCATCGAGACAAGATATACTCTCATTTAGGCAAGAAGTTCCTCAATTCAACGGTAATGCTAAGGATTGACCAAACTCTTATGGCCTATTTACCAAAGTAATACATTATCAAAAAGATAACACTTAAGATCGTGCCTGATAGGAGATGCAGCTACAATGGTGAGTCACTTATTGATTGGCTCAGCTGCAAACTAAAAAGAGGAATCTAATTTGTAAGCGGAAAAAGCAAAGATTGACGATGCTGCAGATGTAGTCTTTGCGCATATCCTTTTTCGACAATTTTCTTCGGAAGCTCTGCAGCAATACGAGCAACACGTAGGAAAGCAACACGAGGGAAAAAACAGTGAAATCCAATCACTGGAAAACGTATTGGAATTCATCAACCAACTTTACAGTGCGGTGGATTCTGTACTGGAAAAGTTGCACTTTGGCAGATCCAAATTTTAATATGTCCAGCAGAATTGACATGATCATTGGTGTCGATCTTTTTGCCTTAATAATGATGGGTCAAGTTTAAACGATCAATGGAACGTTGAGAGAAAGGACACGACTCGGATGGTAATATTTGCTCGACCACCGCCAAAGAAAATTATGACGAAATAATATAACTGAAGCAATCAAAGTTGAGCATCTACGAAACCGAATGATCATAGTTAAGGCGAGGAGACGGCCATTTTTAGGATTATTCCGATACCGATCATCGTCAACAATCAAAAAAGGATTTCAGTGATAGCAGCGAATTACATGATCTTCAACCCGGTGCTAAATACTTTTCACTTGATGTCTGACACTGACCTGAACAAGGAAATTGGGCATGGAAAGATACGGAAGAAAACACCAATGAAGCCTCATTCGAAAATGTTGTGTTCAACAGTTGAATACAAGGATACATTTTTTTGAGAGAACTGAGTGCACACAATCGCTGGTTGTTTAAGACGTTTGAAGTCTGGTCATATCAAATGCAGTAACTCGAATCAACTAGCAAAATTACCGAACGTTGGCATCCTGAATCTCATGGAAGGATGCTAATTAAGGTTGAAAGGAATAACTCGACAAGCCACTCAAAGTGTACACACATCTTTTAGAGGGAACTACCTGACGCACTTCATAAAGGATGCCTTTCGAGTTGACCCCAATTGGATCGCTTCTTATTAAAAATTCAAAGGAACTGGAGAAATTGCATAACAAGATACAATATAAAGTCCACCTAGGCGACTTGCATTTATTTACTGCAAGTGGACACTTAAGAATAAGATATGTACAAAATAGAGAATCAGTTAACATTACATTTGCCCTCCGGAGAATGTTCAAGTATGTACATGAGGCGCCGCAAGGGTCAGCTATTTTTAAATAGCAATATATCATATAGAGTCGACATTCAAAATATGAAAACATCACATGGGGTTCCAATTTCAAGTGGCTGCAGTTCGATCCTTACCGTTGTCTCATCGTGTTGACTACAAACTTTATGTGATTCAAACATTCAGTTTTTCGCTGCGGTTGCTGCGTGTCGTTTGTGTGTTAGAGGCATGAAATGTGAAAAATTGTAAAAAGGAAAGAGAAATGAATTCAGTTAATACAATGTGGTATACTTTATAAAAAGAAACTTTAACTTTCCTAAGATCTGTTCGTAAATTTTGTAAGATATCTGGCAGCAAGTTAAAGGCATGTTTAAAAGAAATTCTAAAACTTTGAACAAATATTTTACAACATCTAACAACACGACGGTCAGCATTCTAAGTAACAATAAATTGAGTTAGTGTTTGTTGCAAGTAGTTGTCATTAGGATACACAATAAGCTAGTGGCTGATATTAAAAGGACATCGCCAACAGATTACCAACCAAATTTGGTGACTAAAGCCTTAAAATGTGGATATTATAAATTGCCTAGCCCCCTAGTGGACAAAGTATTCCAATTATTACACTTCGGGCTTAATTATATTTTGTGTATTGTTAATTAATCCACTACTATGATGCCAGTTTAAGCACAATCGACTACTACTCAAAGCTCCTGAATAACGCTATCTTGAAAGTCAACATGACACCAATTTTGTTACTAGTATTATAATAGGAAAAAAACTGGAAAAATGCTTAGATTTAAGTGGGGGTATTTGTTGAGTAAATAACTCTGATGATAAAGTGAACTCTCACACAGACGGTCGTATAAGATTTTCATGAGTTATGAGACCGTATTTGATAAGCAGATCGCAGAATAGCAGAAAAGTTGTTGGACTTTAAATTCAGTTTTTCATTGCGGTTGGTGCGTGAGAGTTGGACACTGCTGTCCAGTGGTAGTTGTCCAGATTTCAAGACAGTCACATTCGTTAAATGTGGAAAATCATAAAAAAGAAAAAGAGAAATTAATACAGTTCATATAGTGTTTAACTAATTACTTGCAAGCTAACTCGTTTACAGAAATTTATCCTTAAAGTGAAATTTCTTTAAGAATATTTCATAAAAAAAAGGAAATACATAATAATTCATTTTTTTTTTTCTTAAATCTGTATATTCAATTTTGTAAGATATCTAGCTGCAAATTAAAAGCATGTTGCAATGAAATTCTGAAACTTTGAACAAATATTTCACAACTGCTTCTGCCAAAGGAAGCTACAACTAGCAACACGACGGCCCACACACAAAGTAACAAGAAATTGAGTTAGTGGCAAAGTTGCAAGTAGTTGTCATTAGGATACACAATAAGCTAGTGGCGGAAACTTAATGAAAAATCGAAGGAGGCTGCAGAAATTGCGATACTATCTATGTGTTCGTGCGGTTTTTGTACAACTGAACCAATACGAAAGTAATCAAAGCTAAGCCCATTAAAGCAAAAAGGACGCGTTAGAAACGCGGCTGGAAGTCAATAAAAATAACCACATAAAGGCAACTTGCGGTCTACAAAATTATGTCAACGACTACCGAGGAGTTGGCCACAACAATGGCGGCGGTCGCTAATGCTCCATCTAGAGTAACCAATGCGATTGTTCAGACAGTTCAGTCCATAATTAGCAGCACAACATCCAAATCAACAACAGCGGCAGAAACCGCAAATGTCGCAGTTTTAGGCAGTTCCACTGCCACACCAACAATGGCAACAACACCAACAATAACAGTTACCACAACACCAACATCAAATTTACAAACACCATCCTTGTCCAGCATGAATGAGAATCTCAGCGTGAGCGATTTAAGTAGCGCCCTCCAACATTTTGGAACTGTTGATTATTTGGTTTTCATTGCCATGTTGGCGGTCTGTGCCGTAATTGGCTTCTATTTCGGATTCATTGAAAAGAAGAAGAAAAAGCAAAGGGGCCAATTGCCTACCGATGACAAAGATGGCAACGAAGAGGCACGCGACTCGGAAGCATTGGATTACTTGGTGGGTGGACGCCAAATGAAAGTGCTTCCGGTCTCGCTGTCTCTAGTGGCTAGGTAAGTAACAGCAATAGCTATAGAAACTACATGTAAATGGGACTGAGAACTGTTCCTTTGGGCAAGATTTAAGCACACGGCACATTTAATTGACTAGACTTGAGTTTAATATGATTGCTCTGACTCCTGGGATGGTCAAGCAGTTTTGTAATTCCTGCTCAAATTGAATTGTGCACGAATTCTGTCCATTATTTTGTCTCAGTTTATGATGTCTACATGGCATAGATTGCTTAGATTGTTTCTTTGCGATATGCAATCCACTTCAATTTTCTTTTTAATAAAGTAATTGAAAATGGGTCAAATATATGTAAAAGGCAAATCCCAGTCTAGGGTATAAAAAAAGTGTATTTTGAATTTGTAATCGACTACATGTAGAATAAATAAATAATAGTGAATAAATCGCAGTAACTTTCGGAAGGGTATTAACATTAATGTAATTGGAAATTAGCTGCGATCAATTACAGATTCACCTTTGCACGTCCAAATGCTGGGCCAATCAACATTTGTTGTCAGTTCACTTGTTTTGCTAAAAGGTGACCAGGATTAGCCGTCCGTCTGCGTAATGTAAATGCCAGCAAAGCAGTCGGCATCTGACTCAATGTTTGCCATCGCAAACCAAAGAATTTGATTTCAGCTCTAGGCAAATTTTCATTTCAGAGCATTAAAAGCGCCAATAAATGTAATATACGTAATAATAATATAGTAAATATAGGGTCATATTTACGGCAGCTGATAATAATCTTTGATATGACCTTACTAACTTACTGAACTTATTGTCGCCAAGTATCTGGCTGCTGTTACGTCGGACTAAGCCAGATAAAATTTTAAACATACGGCAGCCGCAACCTGAAATAATTTGCCAAATTACTTTTTTTTCTTTTGGCTCGACCTTGGGTTTGTCTTACGCTTATGGGCCATTTGGCACGTTTGGTCAAGCACCTTTTGCACTGCCTTTGTCACCGTGTTAATGATTGTCAAAAGCAAATGAAGGGGCTACCATGCGAATGCTCCTGGTTCTTCTGCTCCTGCTTTGGTCATTTGCCTCGGCGACAATTGTCTTGTCCGCCTTTTTTTTTTTGATATTGTTCATTCTGTTTGTTGTCGTTTGCATTCGGCAAATTCAGGGGACGTGCTTTGAATTAAAATTTCATTCCAGCTTTTCTCCCACGTTCTTTTTTTTATTCATTTTTGTCGCTATATACATTTCATGATTTTTTCAATTCATTTTGCCTGCATCTCAACACCATTTGTTTTGAACTTTTAATGGTATTTTGGCTGCACAAACTTTTCTTTGGACATAAATAAGGCTTGGAGCAATGCATATGTTTTGGGCATAAATTTGAAATGACGCTTGTTGGGGACATTAGTCATCCAATTCAAATTGTGATTATAATATATATAAAACAAAAGATTTGTAAAGTTTTTCACATGCGGCTGCTCTGACTGACATTTTTATGAGCGAATTCAAGTATTTTATTGTTTTTTATATCTCTTTTCGGGCACCCTAAGGCATAATAATTAAATATTCATTTTTTACTTAGAGCTGCGATTGAAAGAAGTGATAAAAGAGACACAGGGTTTTTTTTTTCTTTCTTTTTTTATTGTTTTACAGCTTTATTTCTGGCATTGCATTACTGGGCTACTCAACGGAGATTTATGTTTATGGCACTCAATATGCCTTCATCCTTATTACGTTGGCCATATCGGGATTAATATCGTGGTATATCTTCCTGCCAGTTTTTTGCAATCTTAAACTTACTTCTACTTATGAGGTAAGCTGCATATTTTTTAATCTGTATTTATGTTCTGTGTATTTTTGTTTTGTTTTATCACATTTCATAAATCTATCAAGCATGTTTTTAATGGGTCTGCATGGGAATTCTGTCTCGGAATTTGCGAATGTTCTTTAACAACTTGGTGGCATGATAATAACAATTGTTAACTACAAATAATTTCTTAAAAATGTAGTAATAAAAATAAGTATGGATTGATTTAGCATTGAGCATTTATTAAAGGTTTTCGAAATGAGTTTGTTAAATCAGATTAGCAACTGAAGCCGCTTGGCTATTTAAATCAAACACAGACAGCACCAGCAGTATTTTCTAAGCCAAGCATAGACATGCGCCAAGCAAATATGTGTGCAATTTTATTCCATATCCCCTAGCACGGTTGCTAAGAAAGTCCGAGCATTGGTTTGGTTGTTAAGTGACATATTTATCGAGCGTTTCGCCAGAAAATTGCAAATCGGAGTACAAAGAGTTTAGACCCTTGTACGAATGCGAACTGTTTGTGCTGGAATGTGGTCAGCAATGTGGTAGCAGTTGTGGCGCATAAACTAGCTTATCTCGGCTACATGGCGTATGAGTAATGTTCGATTATTTATGCGCAACATTGCCGGGTACACGTTCATTGAGTCTGTGAATCATATGTGAGTGTGAGAACATTGTTTATGTGAAAATCAAATGTAACAAGCCAACAAGCAGAGAAAAACAACGTAAAACATATTTCCAGTACTTTGAGCTGCGCTTCAGCAAGAGCACCCGTTTCGTTGCCTCGGGTCTCTTCACCATAACCACAGTAAGTTTAAAACAATTGAGCCACAGGCCAGAATAATCAGCAATTACTATTCCATATAGTTTATCTGGCTGCCAATAGTCATCTATGTACCAGCGTTGGCCTTTAATCAGGGTATGTACTCAACAATCTCAATGAATCTTTTAGGAGCACTTCTTGACTTGGCTACTTTGCAGTGACTGGGATTAATGTTCATATCATTACGCCTGCGGTGTGCATTGTTTGCATATTTTACACCACTGTTGGCGGCTTGAAGGCTGTTGTCTGGACGGATGTCATTCAAACCGTAATTATGGTTGGCGCCATATTCTTTGTCGTTATTAAGGGCACCATCGATGTGGGCGGCATTGGTGTGGTCATAGAACGCAATATGGCAAGTGGACGTCTCGAGTGGCCCGAGTAAGTTAATCTTGAGTTTTGCATCAGAGAAAAATTCAGAGCTTTGCAGAATTTGGCAGTAATTACTCTGATTTTTAAACAGATTTACATTTGATCCCAAGGTGCGCATGTCCTTCCTTGCATTGTTCATTGGTTACACGGGACATGCCACCTACAGTGTGGGCTGTAACCAGATCATTACACAACGCTTGATGTCGCTGCCCACCGTGAAGGACATGAAAAAAGCAACCTTCTTGTTTATTGTTGGGGTGTTGATATTATCTGCCCTAACATTTTATAACGGCGTCCTACTCTTTGCCACATACCACGACTGTGATCCGCTGACGACAAAGGTGAGTGTGTATATATAAACTTCATTTTCAAACAATTTAACTAACTGTATTACAGCTGGCCAAAGCAAAGGATCAGCTGGTGCCATTGCTTGTCATGGATACGATGAAGTCATTTCCAGGTATGACCGGAGTTTTTGTGGCCGGCGTGTTTAGTGCAGCGCTGAGCTCGCTGTCCACAGCGCTCAATTCCCTGGCCGCCGTCTTTCTGGAGGACTACGTCAAACCGCTCAGCAGCAAGCCCCTCACCGAGCGCCAAACGGCCATCACAATGCGCCTCTGCACGCTCATAATTGGTACTATCAGCATCGGACTCGTCTTCATTGTGGAGCGCATGGGCACACATGTGATGCAGTTGTTCCTGTCTCTCACTTCGGTGACGCAGGGACCACTGTTGGCACTCTTTGTGATGGGCATGCTGATGCCGCGCCTAAACTCAAAAGTTCGTATTGCCTTTTAGGTATCATTATAATCATTGTACCCCGAGCCATTAAATGGATATAATATGCTAACTAGATACATATGGGCGAAAATATTATCTCTTATCAGCATATTTCAAAATGTTATCGTTATATAATAATTCAAGAAATTGGTTTCCATAAAGGTACAGAATAAAAGTATTCTCTGTTTAAATTGCCTTACTTGATAATACAGGGTACCTTTTAGGAAGACATTCACAATTAAATACCCTCAATTGCTTTATGCAAATCTCAAAAATAAACATTGCTTGCTTTTTCAGAGCGCGCTTGCTGGTGCCATTTGCTCCTTCTTATTCATGACCTGGGTGTGCGTTAATGCCCAGTTGGCATTAAATTCCGGTGAATTGCATTTCGAGAGCAAACCAGTCAGCATAGATGGCTGTGATTACGAATTCGAACGGCCACTGGTGACGCCAGCGAATGCCACTTTCATTGCCACAGAGCCACAGTAAGTACTTTTTGAAAATAAGTGAATTTCAACTAATATAATTTTCCTTAGTCCACTTAGCTTTTTCCAACAAATCTATCATATTTCCTTTATGAGCTACACACTCGCCTCGGCTCTCGTGGGTATCATTGTTGGCTATCTCTCGAGCTTCATATTCGGACGTAATGAGCTTAAGGATGTGGATGTTGAGCTGCTGGCGCCATGTTTGCGACGTTTCTATAGAGGCAATTACGACAGTGTGCAGCTCCAGGAGTCCGTATTAAAGCCTTCTGCTCCGAAATTAATTCAATAACTCTGCATGTTCCAACTTGTTCCAAGACTTGTAATAAAAGCTTGCGATTTAATATACGCCTTGCTTAATCACTAATCACCAATTTTGTAAATAAAATATTCTCTTTTTTAGAACTGTGACTAATACAATTTGCTACTAAAAAAACATTGTGAATAACCGGTTTGCCCATTTATAAATAATATTTCTAAGTATTTAGTTTATTAATGAACTTTATTAGTATTTTGAGCTGCGGTACGGCTCCAACATTCGCAACTTAGGCTCGGCGATGTTCATTGTGGGCACGGCAAGTATTTTGTAATAAACCAGCGATTCCTATTCAAGATTAATGTAAACGTTAAATGCAGATGGTCTGGCTGCCTGTGGTTATCTATGTGCCTGCCATCACCTACAGTCAAGGTGGGTTTTCGCTTAACTTATATAATAATTTAATAATATAATAATAATAATATAATAATAATAATATAATAATATTTGCAGTAACTGGCACAAGCATCCATGTAATAACGCCCATTGCCTGCATAATCTGCATTTTTTACACTTGTGTGGTAAGATTATGGACCAATTATCTCGCAATGCCTTCAAATACAAATCCACTCCATTTTAGGGCGGATTGAAGGCGGTCATTTGGACGGATGCCATCCAAAGTTTCGTCATGTTTGGCTCCATTTTAACCGTTTGCATTAAAGGAACCTACGACGTGGGCGGCCTGAGCGTGGTGCTGCAGCGAAATCAGGAGAGCGGACGCCTCAATGCACCAGAGTAAGTACATCCTGGCCAATATATATTTGATAATAACCTGCTAGCTCTTTATAGATGGACCTGGGATCCAACCGTGCGTTTATCAATGCTTTCTGTTATTGTGGGCGGCACTCTGCACAATATTCAATCCTCCGATGTGAATCAAGTTTCTATCCAACGCTTTCTATCGCTGCCCAGCTATAAGCATGCCAAGAAATGCCTGTTTATATATAATGTACTGCTGATATTTCTACTGAGCTGCTGCTCTTATATGGGCCTAGTATGTTATGCTGTTTACCACGATTGTGATCCTATCAGCACCAAGGTTAGAATCTGGTTTGGTTTGTTTCCCGCATCTAAAGACCCATTCCTATATGTTTCCTTCAGCAAGCCAAGGTGAGCGACCAAGTGCCAGCGTTGCTGATGATGCGCACTCTGGGCATGTTACCTGGTATGCCAGGACTCTTTGTGGCTGGCGTTTTTAGCGCCGCTTTGAGTTCACTTTCAACGGGTCTAAACTCAATGGCATGCGTCATCTCCCAGGATGTGGTTCGCCCATTGCTAAAGAAGCCACTAACGGAGCGTCAAACAGCGTTCCTTCTGCGCGGCACCGTTGTCGTACTTGGTCTCTGCTGCATGGGAATGGCCAACGTTGTGGACAAACTGGGCATGGTGGTGCAGTTGGCCAGCACCACTTTGGCTGTATCTATGGGCCCGCTGCTGGGCATCTATGTGATTGGGGTCTGCTTGCCCTGGGTTAATGGAAAAGTAAACTGCGGTTGGTTCACAAATGTCAAAACTTGACTAAGAGATTTGCTACTTTCAGAGTGTTGTGACTGGCAGCTTAGTTTCATTTGCTGTATTGACTTGGATATGTACAAAGGCACAGCTTATGCAAATGCGCGGTGAGATTCGCTATCCAAAGATGCCCGTCTCCGTGGAAGGCTGTGATTTTGATTACGATAATGCCACCGTGTGGCGCAACTTGCATGAGTACAGGCAAGTATTATAAACATTAGGAAAACTTCAAGCAGGACTTACTTCTTTCCAATTTTTTGTACTTCTCTCAGTCCATCGGAACGGAATGTGTATCATTTGTCTTTCTTTTGGTACACAGCTTTGGGTGGCGTAATTTGTACTGTGGTTTCATTGTTGGCCAGCTTTGTATTTGGCTGGCAGGATGTGTCTGAAATGGATCCAGCTTTAGTCACGCCTTGCGTACGCCGCTTTTTGCCCAAGAAACATTATGAAGCCCGCGACTTGGAAGAGCTCTTTAAGCGTAAAGCTCAAGTCGATCATAAGACGGAGTCTGATTCTCCGGGTACAGAGGTACTCTAAAAATTTGTTTTGTTTTCAACTTTTTTACGGTTTTGTTTTTTTTTTGTCTTTCTATGTCAACATTTTTTTCTCTTATATTTTGCTTCTTTGTCTCTTTATTGTTCGACGCTTTCACATATATTTGTTAGTTTTTAATACATTTTTGTGTTTCTATAAATAAAAATATACATTTTTTAAAATTACATTTTTTTTTGTATTGCTTCAATTTTTGAACTACGTTGGTGTTTGTTTAATTATCTCGTATTCTTTTTAGCTGACACGCTCCAAGGATCAGGTGAAACTTTTGAAGGCCATGCCAGATGCTATTTTATCGAATTTTTATTTTGTGTTTAACGTTGCTCTTTTTACACTAAATTCTAAATTCTGCACGGACGTGAAATATTCCTGGCCTAGTTGAGCCTAATAATTTTTCAATAATTTTTATTTGCAATAATTCGACCCACCTGCAGATTTTAGTTTTAGCAGAGCTTTGTTTTTTTGCTGTTTTAAACATTTAATTTGTAATTGGATTATAATATTCTAATTGAGTGAAAGCCAACTATGACTGTCATTTGTATGTGAAGAGATAAACTATTTAAAAAGTTTAAAAATTGCTGGCTGCCGCCAGTCATCATTTAAAGACTTGTCTTCAAAGACTACTTTTTTTCTTCTCGGAGGCACTTTATAGTGAAGCTGTCACTGCTGACGAAGGACACAGACAACGGAACTCTCGCAGGGATTCGACTGTGGGAGCAGATGAATGCAACTTTTGCTTGTTGTTGCTACTGCTCGATGTGGAGAATAGGGAGGAGTTGTGGCATGCTGAAAGTAGACACACCTATGATTTTTTGTCTAATGGGAACGTTTAGGCCTAGTTAAGTATTTGCGGATCTTAAAATTCTTGTAAATTGGCTGCTGCTGATGATTAGTGCAATTATCCTGCTGTTGCCACATATGAAGCTGAATGCTTTTTTGGGTTTAACTCTCAGATTGCTGTGGCAATTCGGACTCTTGACTACCATTCTCCGAATTAGTGTTATTTTTCTGCTCTTCAACTTTCTCCGAGTTTCCCCATTGTGGTGATGCTTCAATTGGTGCTCGTGGGTAAGGGTTTTATAATAAATTGTCTGATTGTCGATGAGCATCTGAGCAATGAACTTGAATTGATTGATGATAGCCTTTTTCTGCTTTGCGATTTCTGTCAGGGTTGGCGGAGAAAACATATAGTTTCTGAGTTGATTTTATGTTGGAAATAACTTGAAAGGTAATTTTAATATTATTTCTTTTTAAAAACCAAAACAATATATTTTTTTAATTTGCAATTTAAATTATGTGAATTGGTTCCACTTACTGTTCATGACTCCTAAATGGTTTTGCTTTAAAAGTGACTGCTGTTGCATAAGACTGGAAGATAGCTGATCTAACCTGGACAAGATCTCCTCATAATGCTTCTTCACCATGTTCTCCACATTCTCGATTATCAGGTTGTAGAACTCTGCGCAAGTGTCTTGGGTTTCACGATTCGAATCGAAGGCTGGTCTGGATGATATATTGCTGGGCAAACCTTCTCCTGCTGATTCTCTTTCTGATGGTAGTCTCCCTTGGCTGTATTCATCTCATTTTAGCACAGTTTTGGGTTATTCCGTGTTTGGGAACTCGGTTTTAGCTCTGAACGATGGATTCGATGGCCGCTTTTGTGGCTGCCTCCTTGACATGTACATTACGTCGTAGCCACAGTCAGTGGGTCGCATTCTGAAGCAATTATTTGGAATCATCGGTTTGCAGGTAAATTTCAAAGCTGCACATAAATTTATTCAACAGATTCCAAAAAAATAGAATTTCAACTCGATTTTGAGATTATTTTGCTATTTTGTAACGTATTTTAATAATTTTGAAGGAAAAAGACAAGATGTGTCACAGATTGTGTTGGATTTCACTAACAAAGAAGCGGATAATTTAATAAACTGATTTAATTTACTTAAACATATTACTGACTCTAGTGATTAATATTTTCAAGTACTAATTGCGAATGAAATGCTATAATTGGTAATACAATTGTTGATAAACAGTTGGTTTTATACTCAATTCTCAAATAGTCTACATCAAATGTAAAAAGTTGCCTTTTCTTTCTTGTTAACTGTCTGGCCAACAGCATTTCAATTAGAAGTTTGCAAGTAAATTATTTAAGTCTAATTGAAAATGTTCGCTGACTTCATACCCAAGGCTCAAGTCTCAAGCTTAATGAAGCATTTTTGCCATAACATCGAATCTAAAAAAAAAGATAATGGAATGCATTTCACATGAGTTGACTTATGGTTTTTGATTATGTCATCAGTCGTTACGGTTTGCCTCAGCTTGACAGCTCAATCGTGAAGAAGTCGAGGACCCGGTCAGACTTAGTCGGATAATAAATATTTGCTATTATTAGGCGCAAGTAAAATAAACTTTTTCTGTTTACCAAAACCAAAGAAGACAATACTGAAATATGTTTTCCATTGTGTTGTTGCCGTTTGGCCTTTGACGTCGACAGCCGCAGACATTTTAACAGTTATAAATGATGTGGGAATGAAAATTAGCTGTTCCATCATCTTGTCTTGCCTGTCCTATCGCCGCTGGTCCTTGGTCCGTTTCGTCCTTGAGCTCATTGTGCGCTGAAGCATTAAGACCTAAGAATGAAATTTGTGGCGCATACCAAAATGAATTAAAATATAAGGCGCAGATTTTTGGACAACTTTGGCCTTTATTCTTTTACTTTCGCCCACTTTATACATGTAATTATGAAATAAATATTGGCTTAAATCAAACTGACTAAAATGTTATGCTCTATTAATTATTATATTTTCATTAAGTATATATAGATTTTGGTTTTGAATGGATGGTTTTTACAATCTAAAGTTAAGCAAAGAATATTTATCTGTAGGTATGTTTGTACAATAGAAGATTAATATATAATTAGTTGACAGATTAGAGATACAATTATATAGAGAGTAAATAGTAGCATGTAAATACTTAGTTGGCTTAAGAATTAGTTTGGGACTTGAATGATATTCAATTAATTGAATATCGCGTAAATAAACATCAGTCTGGTAAATATAATACATAAATGAATTGGGCTAAAATGTAGATAAAATAAATTAAGAAACAATGGTTTTGGCCTTATTCATAGTGGTGTTAAAATAGTCCAGGTTTATAGCACTAGAACAATTAGGTTAGTTACGAGCTAATGCATAAATACTTAAGATAAATTGTTATGAGAAATTCATAGCTTAACTACACACAAGCACACCCAATAAATATGTATGTGTGTATTCACATACATAATCAATACACAACTATTGCACTTATTGTCTAAGCCTCGTGTAGCGTCCAGTTGCAAATGCTTTTCCTGGTATTTAATTATAGAAATTCAGCATCACTGAAGGACGTCGGCCCATGGACCGCAAACGTTGAACGTTTGCGCGTCGAGTGCGCCAGCTATCATACTTCCGACATGGCCGGGGCAGTGATAATCTTGTTGGGCCGCTCGCAAATTACGACCCGGGCGTTTGCCTTGTTAGTGGAACGACGTGATACAGTCAAGGATGTGGTCAATGTGCGCATCGAATCGCAACTGTTGTGCAGACGGCGACCCACTGTGTGGCAGCGGTTTTGCTGCGAGTTGTTCCGATACGATTTGCAGCAGCAAGTGAACCACTTAAAGGGCGGAAAGCGACTGTGGGTTGAATGGGTCAGGTCATTCAGGGGTGGTTCGTTTTGTTAATTTGTATGCTGCTTACCTGAGTGTACGAAAGACTTGTGAGGAGAACAGACAGTAGATGAGCGGATTCGCAGCGGAGTTGAGGGGTGCCAGGCTCTGTATGAACGTGGCTATGGCAATGTTGGTCTGCGAGTGCGGTATCTGGCCAAAGACTTGCAGCAGATCAAAGATAATGTAGGGCGACCAGCAGATTATAAAAACAAACACAATGGTCAGCGTCATCTTGACCGTTTTGACCTTGGCCCGTGGTATAATGCCTCGAGAGCTTGCTCGTCGTGTTGCCGCAGCTCCAAAACCTGCACGTTCTAGGCAGAAGCAATACATGAGGGATTGCGGAGACATGAATTGATGAGTTCACCTACCTGTGGGCACAAATATCGAGCCCTTGGCCCATATGGTCTTCACAATGATCGCATAGCAGGCGGAGATAATCAGAGCAGGCACTGCAAACAGTGCAGCAGAGACGAGACACATATAAATCTGCCAGGCCATCGGTGAGCCCAGCTCAATCCAGCACTGAGGATGACCCTGTATCAGCTTCTCCTCATATAAAACCAGTATGGGCAGCGAGAAGAGAGCGGAAAGCACCCAGGCGCCAGCAACCAAGTGACGAGCACGTTTCCCTGAAAATGGCACAAAATACAACCAGATAAGAACATTGCAGTCGGCAAAATACTCTGTTCCCAATGAAAAATAAGTGGTGCAAACCGACGGAAAATGCATTGAAAATGTATTGTTTATAAATTTAGTTACCCCAAAGATGTGACTATAATAAACTGTAGAAAACATTTTATATCGGAAATATTGATAATATGTCGATTTTAGGAGATGGGTGTATTTAAAATAGGCTGCTTAAAAATATCTAAAAATATGCCAGGACAGGCTTATAGCTTGATACAGGAAATAATCTGGTTTACTAAACAGGCTGCACTCGAAAAAAAATCTTTCTTTATGAATGGACATTGTGTAATTCCAGCATACCTTCCCTTATTTGGTTTAACAGAGTATAATAAGAATCCAAAAGCATTTTGCCTGTTATGTCAAGTGCCAAAGATTTTCCAATTAGAAAAGTTTTGCGAAAGAGACTTACACGACTTTGAGAAGTTCATGGGATGTGTTATTGCATCGTATCTGTCAATGCTCATGGCTACCAGTACATAGGTAGAGGAGTATGTGACGCACACCTGCGAGAAACGGATGACCTTGCAGGCCAGATTTCCGGCACGCCACGAAATGGTGATGCGCCATATAATATCCGTCAGCACATTGAGCAGTCCAACGCACAGATCTTAAATATAGACAAACAAAAAAAAAGAAATCATTCTTTTGCTCAAATTATTAATTATTTATCCGGCTGTGAATTCACCTGCCAGCGCCAGCTGCTTAATGAAGTAGTTCATCCGCGACTTGCGATTCTTGTTAATAAACATCACAAACAGAACCGCCGAATTGCCCAGCACAATTATGGTGAAGAGTATCCACAACACAGCAAATTGTTCCGTCTGTAAATAATAGAAAAGACAAAAGAGATTTTACTATGATTGTTTTGTATTATTTTTTATTAACCATTGTCAACAAAGTGTTAAAGGCGGAAATTAGGCATAAAACTCAATTTAATACCACAAAGCAATTTCAAGTAGAAACACAGTCATTGACAAACATACTTAAGACCACATACGAGCACTTCTTTATGGCTCTTTAAAGATCCATAAAAACGATAGACACTAACTGAGGCGTGGCAAGGCAAGGCAAATCAAAGCAAGTGAGGAGTAGGACCAGCGTAGGCGTTTTGTGCCTAACAGGCAGGATGTGCTAGCGGATGTTTAGACTGTCTGAGCCAACAGGCCATGACAACAAAGGCAATAACAGCACACATTGCTTTTTGGTAATGATGGAAGGCAAACAGGCAAAAATGGTTGCCATCATTCATTGAATTGTGTGCAGTAGTCGGTGAGGTAATTAGGTTTGCTATGTGACTTGAGCAGGAAATTGCAGCTGAAACGAAGTGCCACAAGTTAAACAAATTAAAGCCAAGACAAGACGTACAACAAGCCAAACTGTCTAATTTGATTGCAACACAGTGTTTTCTATTGCCTTGCGCTGTTTCAGCTTGTATTCAGTTTGTATTCAAAGTTGGTAAAAGTCTGGAAAAATCTTTAGACTTTTATTGCTTATGGCATTTCCATTAACACTTCTGTATGCCTTAACACTAACTTTAAAGCGGTTTTTTATTTAATATAAAACACATTCCAAACAGTTGTTCATAAAGTTAAGAACTATTTTACTCCACATTTCGACAGCTCAACTGCTGCGAACTTCTTACCTTGTCGTCCAATTTAACTTCTGGTCAATCACCATCAACTTTAATGTACAATTTTATATTCGTTTTTCATATATCACCTATAATTGCTCAAGGTACTATATTTGGGTGAAGGCTGATACAAACAACATGCGCTAAAAGTTGCTACCAGAAACTTGACAGTTCTGACAGTTCGGAGGGTTGGTTTTTGTTTGCCCCTTGGCAAACTGAAGTCGTTCGAGTATATGCTATCTTTTTCGCCTCAAATGTGGTTTATTATAGCTTTTTTTTTTTGCGGCTGTGGCATATTTTATATGGACATTTTTTGGTAGACTGAGATTCCAAGACAAGCCGCGAGTCGTCTTTGCCTGTCTGACAGGTTTGTTGGTAGTTGATTACGGTGCGCAAATTGCAATATAAATCACAAACGCACACAGTAAACGGTTATTTAGAGTCATTTTTTTTTGTTATTTATATACAAAGAGAAATGTATATGTATGTGTTGACTCCATTGGTCTTTAATTTATACGTGGTCAGTATTCGCTTAAAGTATAAACTTATTTTTAGCTCTCGGAATTTGGCTTCTTGGTATTTATAGTAAATTTCCTTGTATATGATTTTTAACAATTTATTGAAGCCTTTGGCTTTGTGTTCTTAAGTGTTTGGGCCTGCGGTTTTGTGTCCTGGAGTGTTTGTGCCTTTTGCCACAATTTTCTTGCATGACTTTGACAATTTTTGGCTTAAGACGCAATACAAAATAAAATACAGGCGAAAAGTTGTTATAAACTTTGTCCATTGACGTTCGCCCTGCTCTTAAGTTTTTTATAGCCCATTTTTTTGGGTAATTTTTTTCACATTTTATTTACGTTTTTGGTTAAGGGAACTGTTGGGCAAATATTTGTATACCGTTAAGAGCTACAAAGATTTGCTGTGAGTTGTAGTAAAAAAAATGTATTTGCATGTATTCCACAAAACTTTTTCTCTCTCATTTCGTCAGGTAAGTTGAAACATTTAAATTGAACGCCTGCTCCTGTTTTGAATTTCGTTTTTATAAACGTGTATTTATGATTGGAACTTATATTTTAGTTATTTATCCATATAAGTCAATGTGTATAATTTAAATTTTGTAAAATTGAGTTTTTTTAAATTATATTTGTGTAGAAATTGCTTACTAAATCTCATTAGAAAAGTTCTATTTATTATTCTTTTACTCAAGTTTTTTATGTCCGTGATGCTGCGTTGTTAAGTCGTAAAAAATGAGAATTTTAAGCCTTTTTTAATGATCAACCATTGGTTGTGCGTTGCCCTTTTTATTTGTTGAATTTTTTTCTTCTTCGGCATGAAGTCATTATGTCCTTTTCAATTTCGTTTTGCACCTCAAGGAAATTACTTCGTTTTTTTTTTTGCTGAGAGCAATAAAAGTGCAAAATTTAATTTAAGGCCAAAGGAGTTAAGGAAACGAAGCACAAAGGCCAAAGTTGGCTTCTGATAAGACCACAGCAACATTCACAGAGTTGTCTTGGGCAACCGTAGATCCCTATTAAAAGGCTAGTTGGCAAGTGGCAACGATTGCCACATTGCAGGCTGCAATGCCAACAAAAGCCTCTTGCCACCTGTTGCGCAACACGCAGCAACTTTGTGTGGCGCCGCAACTATTATGTCTGATTATTAAGTGCGCCAGCCATAACAATAGCCAGGCTCTTAAGGTCGTGGTTGCTGTGGCATTGTGGCCCTCTCGAGTGCCACATAGCCCTTGAAATGGAGGCACTCTTCGTTCTTTATTGACTGTTCTGCTGGCCTTCACGGGACTTAAAGTGTAATGTGGCTTAAAATCGCCAAGACAAATTTTCAGCAGCTGAGGATCGTAAAGTGCAGCAGCAAGACAAATGGGTGGCCACAAAACACTGGCAATGGCAAATTAATTTCATTCCACTGCAATGGCGATTATAACAACAACAACAACAACAACAAAGGATAAAACTTATAGTTGCTTCTGTTGCACTTATAAATCAGCAGCTGTTGCTACCAAGTCCGCAGGGATTGCAAATAGCATGGAAAAAGTTATATTTGCAGTTGACACACAAACTGCTAAAAGCTGGCTAAAAGGGATAACAGCGATTGCGGCATTCAACTGGAAATTGAGTTGTAATAAACAAGTTCACTGAAAATAACTTAACTTAATTATTTATCAAGTGTAGCTCGTAGTACTAAGAGCCCTGTGTAAGTCAACAAAAAGATCTATCAAATTATATTTTTCTAAGATATTTAATTAAAAAAAGTCTTAAAAATTATTTTTTCGTATTTTTATATTATTGACAAACTTTTTTTTTTATTTATAATAACAAAATATAAATAAGTTATACTCATACATAAATGACTTATTTTTTAAGGCATACTTTAATTAAATTTCATTACAGAGTTCTTAAAGTCTTAGAGATGCTGTTTTAGAACTTTATCTTCAACAAAATAACTCAGCTTTGTAACTTGTGTTTTTGTACTTCTCTTCCTGTTTTCATTGAAATCTATGGAAGATCTGCTCCAAGTTTTACAAGTAATTTCCTTTTACATTTGCGTTGCTGTTTTGTTTGTTTATTTTTATTGCACTTTTCATTAATGCCGATTACATTGTGCCCAAGTGCTGAGTGCGGGAAATACCATGGTGAAGTGAAATTAAATGGAATATAACGCATACGCAGCGTGTTAAGCTGGCGAGAATGGTCAGATAATAAGCAAAATGATGTCGTCGCCTTCAAGGAGAAGTGGCAACTTCTTGGCTTACTGCTAAGTTCAATGAACTCGGCGCGTGCTGTGTGTCGAAAGCTGTTTAATATTTAAGCGTCCGCATATTGTCAACACACATTTAAGCCAACAAACTCAGGGGAACACAAACACAAGATGATACACAACAAAACGACAACGTATCTGTTAAGTAGGTATAAAAACATGTATTTGGGTCAAGTCGTGCGCATCAATCATGGATTTAATGGTTGTTGTTTGGACAACAATGACCAGTCGTTGAGTTTTATGAACTACGCTTGTGCCAAAGCCACTAAAGCCAGTCCGCGATCCATATTTGTCGGAGTGCGGCATGCGGGGCACTAGCCACATGAGTGATGTGTCCCCAGCACCCGAAAAAAGTGTGCTTTAATTCGACTAATGGTCAGCATTTTGTCATCAGTTGGCTTAAATCATTTCGCTTAGCTCACTGGCTGCGCATATTTTGCTCTAATGTTGACACAAATTGAAATTAATAAAGCGCTCCCCGTCACTTCCCCCATCTCACCCCCTCCACAACACAATTCACATTAGCCCTGTGCGTTTGTGTTTGCTTACTCGACAAACCGTTGAGCGGCACTTTGACAGCTGAGTGCGTAACTAGCAACAGCAGGAGCAAATGACTGCTGAGGTTAAGGGGGGGGTGAAAGAAAAGTGAAAAATTACCAATATTTGGCTAACAACATTTTGGTTAGTTTACTGGTCACGGCTACTGATGATGCCACAACCGAGTCTCAGGAATAGCAATAATAACGATGAGCACGCCAACTGTTTATTTAATGAGCTATTTGACTGATATTGGGTTAATCTGTAACTAAATAAAATGCATAAATTTAAATGATACAAAGAGAGAAAAATAAATATTAGACTATTATCACATCTATAACCGTATCGATTTCGATAAATGTAAGGTTAAAACGGAAAGAAAATAATTAGTCTTAATTTTGCAGTCGTTTGCAAGTCGTTATATATATTATTTATAAAATTGCACAACAATAAATTGTATACAATTTATTTGCAGTGTAAGGCTCTGAGCAGCTGACCCCAAAAACATGTTCATAAATTTAAAACGGAAAAGTTACAATTTTACAACAGTGACTTTTGAATTCCCCAGTTCAACCGCAAGACATTAATCAACTGCGGCAAACATAAATCCAAGTAGAATGCAAAAAGAAAAAATAAAAAGAATCACAAATAGATGGCTCTAAAAGAAATGAAGGACATCATTGCTAAATGCTGTTGTTATACAAAAATGAGCATAAATAAATTAAGAAGGCCCTCATAAATATGGGCTCAAATGGCTGCGCTGCGCCTTAAATAACATAAAAAAGGCCAAATTAAATTTGCCAAAAGTAGATACAAAATAAACATAACTTACGCAGACAGACACAGACATGGAAAGACACACATTGGAGTGACCAGACAATTGTAAAACAAAGGCGCAGCTGTTTTGCTTTCCTTAAATTTGTGCAAAACACATTGGGTAAACAATAAATGGAGAAACGCGCCTCGAACTATGCCAAATAATTTACATAGAAAAGAAGCGGCAGTTATTGGGAATGCGGTTTTTGGTTAACACATGGCCAAATGTGTGCGTCCTCGAGTCATTTGCATAAACAACAACAGCATGCCGGATATTTGGAGCGTGATCATGAAGGCCATGTTAACGTATCCTGGACGCAAATCAAGTCAAGCATAAATTCAAATTTTTTTCTTGTCATTTGACTTTGAGTTGGGTTCACTGTGGCTTCAAGCTGCTAATTAACACATAAGCAGCCGACAAGTTGCCACACACACACACACGCACTCACACCCAATGCAACAGTGTATATCCAATATATATGTGCCAAATAAACGAAGCATAAAAATAGACTTAGATTTAACATATGTCTATTAAAACTGAGTAAAATATTTTGGTGGACACATGGGATTTATATGCAAATAGCTTGGATTATAATAGATAGATAGAGACAATCATGATATATTTTGTCAACATTATAAACGAAGATCTTTTATCATGTAAATATTTGCCAGAAAAACGCTATTAAACAAAAAATTGTATCAAAGGAAAATTTGCATAAGGGCAGATAACAAATTTCAATTTAGCTAGAGATAATCTAGAATGATGCGAATATTTCGCCAAGAATTGAGTTCAATTTTTTCATATTTGTTGCTATAAAAATAAAAACATATTTCTACATTTCCATAGATATATTTAGAGACAATTTGCTTAGCATAAGAAAATAAACTTTGTTGCCTTAATAACCTAAATATCATTAGACGGCAAATCGAGTTTCTTATCCCAATTCTGACTATCAGCATCCTTGCAAAAAACTCTGCTCGAACTTTTGGCAACTAACACAAAGTTGGACGTAAGCAGAATTAAATGTGAAACATTTTGCTTGAAGCTGCCAAAAGCAACAACCATTAAATGTATTCAAGTGCATGCATTCTTTTAAGGCTGTCACTCGCAATTTGGCTTTGTAAACTAACAAATTTTAATTACTGCAGCACCTTCTGATTAACTGAAGGACCAAAGGAACGCGAATGCCACTCAGGACAAACTTAAAACACCTCGCAGCAGGTTAGTTTGACAAAAATGGCAAAGCTATCCGCAGGAAAATAAACTTTTTCTTAATTTGAAATTCCACAACTGGCAGTTGTCAAAACACAACAATAACAATAACAACAACAAGAAACAACCAAAATACACACAAGATACATAGCAATGGAGATAGAGATTCGCAGACAAAAACAAACAAATGCGGAGAACTACGACCGTTACCGGAAATGCAGCAGCTTTGTAAGGAAACAGCTCGGACAAGTTGGTAAGTCGGAAAATCAGTTACACAAGGCAGACGAACGACCAGACGATGGTCGATAGAAGACAGGCTTCAGGCAGTCCACTTCGCAGGCTGTCAAGTGGCTCCATTCACAACTAAAAGTGGACGCCCGAGTTGTTATTTCTGATTTTGTTGGTTTTTATAGTTTACGAGTGTTCAGCTGCGTTGCACGCTCCGTGTAGCAGCAATGGGCGCCACTTGGCGGCTGACTTTGACTCAATTTGAAGCAAACCACTCGAAAATGGTGTCCCGTGTGCCTAATCTTCTCTGCCCTTCTCGGAGTCGCCTTCTCTGTGAGCAAAAAAGTGAGAAAAGTGTTTATTTTAGCTATTCGTGTTATGCAAATTGCTTCGGTTTGGTAGACGCTGAGGGATTGGCAGAGAAATGGCCCGCGGCCTTGATAGTTTCGGCAGATAAGGTACTTTGCTTACATATATATATATACATATATATATTGAAAAGTCTGCTCTGCTGGCTGATGACACTTTGTTGGGCTGCCTACTAATGAGTTAGTTACGAACTTTGAATATCAAATAATTATTAAAATTTTACACTTTCGTAGATGAAATATGTATGCCAGAGTTTGGCACTTTTGCACAAAGTAAAAATCGTAATAAAATTAAATTTTATTTCTCAATAATGTCTGCTTACTTTTGTATTTTCACAATGATTCAGCTCTTCTTCAAGTTGTTAATTACACAATTGATATCGATCTAAATCGATTTGAATGTGTTGCACAAATGCTTTTATTACTAAGTCACTATAAGTAGCATGCAACAAGTTATTATGTGGTGTATCTTTTTAATCTAATTCGATTACAATAGCAAATCAGAGCACTTGATCGAATCACACATAAGTAGCAAGTAGGAGGACATTACGTATACGTAGAGAACAGTTGTAAATTGAAAATAAATGCAGAAAGTCAACCAAGTCGTCTAATTACAATGCAAACACTTGATTGAAACACATTACTGCATAAAATGGTGTCAAATGGGAATCAGATAGAAAATGTCTTTATACATGGATGTAGTTGCAATAGTTTCTGTGTATGTGTGTGTGTGTGTCTGTCAGTTTGATTGTGTGGGCGTGCATTATAAAGTGCTCTGTCAAAAGCAAAAATGCATGGACTGTACGTGATGCGCAAACTAAATTTAAGCACGCACTTAATCATTTATGCACTCGCACATACGTACACCCACACACCCACACCCACACACCCACACCCACACACCCACACCCACACATACACATGCAGTCTGACAAAATGTATCAGTGTGTGTTTGGGGCACAGTCGACATTGCCACGTACACAGCGAAGCGGCGTACGCGACTTTTTACACGCGCTGGCAACATTCTGCTTTTAAGTTTCCAATTCTTTGCACAACTAGCAGAATAAATTTAAATTAAACTATGCGATAAGTGACAAATGCAACGCTGAAAGCAGCTAAAAGCAGCTAAAAGCAGCTGAAAGCACAATCGCTTCAGGGAGAATTAAAATGAAATAAAGAAAAACCGCAAAACCTCAGCACTGATGTACAAGTTGGCAATGTATTTTGGCGTTATTTAATTTTAAACAGGGAACACCCAATGCAGCAGTTGGCTGACAGATTCTTCCGGCGTTCGTCATCTGTCTCATAAAAACCAACTTTGAGGCGTTTCAACTGGCAAATGGGATGTTTGTGCCAACTTTATTAGAATTGCGTAAATAATACATTCCTATTTGCCCTCTCCTCCTTCCGTCGACTTTTTTTTTTTTTTGCCACCCACAAATTTTTTTATTTTTTTTATTGGCAAGTGTTTCCGTCACTTTGATGTAGCAGCTGACATGAGTTGCTGCTATGACGTAGGCAGCGTGCAACTCACAGCCAGATACAAATATAATGAAACTTATATTGCATTTTTATAGCCAGTTCATATTGGACTAGGCTCATTTAAAATTGTTTTTGTTTGCGTAAACTAAAGTTCTATAAAAGTCTCACAACAAAAAAAAAATAAAAAAAAAACGTTTTTACTTGCACATAATATTAAATAATGCATGATTTTACTGAATTTCATTTAATAATACTCAATATCTTTTTATATTTTAAAATTTAAAAGATATTTTACATAGTATTATAATAATAAATAAATAATAATAATTAAAATAAAATAAATATTCAAAGAAATTAAAAATGTTTAAAAAATGCAAATAATGCAGCTGTGCTTTAAAATGTGAATTACCATTTAAAATACTTAACAAGCATATTGCGTGGACCCCAATATATTTAAATTTTTTTGCCAGCATCATTAACTCTCAAGTGTCGCATAATAAAACCAAAATTCATCATCATGAAATTTGTTAAAGTCATTAAAATTAATTTAAGTTAAAGCGGTCACAATTCATGGCATACTTTGGTGCGTTGTCATCTGCTGACGCTGACCTAGTTTCGGGCCAACCAGATGGTTCAGGCTGGCTGATGTTGATGGTTTTTTTTGTGCGGGTTGAAGTTCTTTGTCCGGTTGAAGCTATTTGCCTTGGTTTGGTTGTTGTAGTGTTTCAAGTATTTACCGAGCATAATTTCGCTGTTCCTTGTCGCCTTTGTATATATTTCAGTAAGCGCATTACGCGCTTGCACAAATGCCGCCCAAATGGGATAAATTAATGTTTATTTTTTTATTTTTATCCACGGCAAAGCTGCCTTTTTATGTTTTTTTTTCCTCACTTCTCCGTTTTGCTTGCAATTTTGTTTTACTTAAATTTAATGCACTTCACATTCTGTTGCAATTATCTGGCCTGACGGTCCTTAGACTCGGATTTCAACGCTTTTGCCATTTGCATAATTTGCAACTTACGCTTGCGTTTCAGCTGCCATTCTTTTTTTTTTTTACGATTTTTTAAGTGCCCCTGGGTTGCGTCTGCAGTTTTATTATTGTACCCCCCACTGAGTCAGAAGCGTTCTGTTTTTGTTTTGTTCTTGTTTGCTCTCCAGCGAACTTTTGTCGTTGTGTTTGTCTGTTTCTTACTGCTGCATGCACCTAGACAACACAGCAGGCGACGGCGTCAGAATATGTGCGAGGGCGCATTTCCTTTTCCGGGTAAACTTGTAGCAGAGTTTCGTTGTGTTTTACGTGTGCTGGATGCGCATGTTGCTCATACGCCGGGTGGTTACAAACTGTAATTGACTCGGGCTATGCTAAATTTATTGCCTGTCAGCTCATTCGCTGCTGCTCCCGCTGCTCCCGCTGCTTATGCATGCAAATTGTCATTGCTATGAAGTGCAAGTGTTGGCACTTTTAATTTTCCACATTTTCCTATTAGTATTTTCACACTTTTTTGCGGAGCATTTTCGCTTTGTTTGCTAGTTTCCACAAAAGTGAGTGGCAGTCCGTGCTCATGAAATTACAATTAATATCTGTTTCATCTCATGTCATGTGTGAAATGTCTGTGGATTAGTGTGTTGCTCAGGATGTGATATAATTGTTCATTGTTCTTCGCCCACTGCTGTCGACCGGGCTTATTCTTGTGTCCACTAACTGAATAATGCTGCCCTGTCGTTCTCATTATGTCAACTTCCGTTGCGATAACAAATAACGAAATTCGCAATGAAGATAAATGTGCGCTTCATATTTGGCTGGAAATTTTATCAAATTTTGTTAAATGGTTTGCAAGGCTATGAAAAATGTTATTTTCTTTCCATGACTATAATTTTGAGGGAGAGTTATAACAGTTAACGAACTGAAAAATAAAATGATCTATTTGTATAAATACAGCAGTTTAAATGAAATTTGTTCGCACATCAATTACACAATTTCGACTATTTTATTGACTTAACTTTCTAAGCCAGAATAGATTCACTAAGGGTATTTATGTTTTCAGCTTGATTGTGTTCTTTGGCATATTGATATTTTTACAAGAGTTCGCTTTGTTAAATATAAATATCAATAATCATGAGACATAAATAAACTTGTCAACAGATAGGACATCAGATACTCCTTGAGGCGTCGTGAACGCTTCATTGAGCTCTCCAAAATGATTACAAAAACAATACGGAGTTGGCAAAACAATTGTGAATTCGATGCTTGTGGCAGCTATCGTCTCACCCCTTCAGACGTCTGCAGTTCCTCCGAGACGAGCATGCAAAATACAAATCAATTAGGCGTTAAAAAGAAAACACAAATGGGGCATGGCAAGAACCCAATCCCAATTCCAGGGCAAACAAAAATCCTAGCATATGTATACACACACACACACACATATGTTGTTGGTGTGTGTGCGTGCTTTTTATTTATTTGCTACTCTGTTTCTTATTTGAAGCCCATGGCGACGCCTACTTAATGGTTATCAGTGAAACGCTATTAACGCCAAGTTGATTTATTGCAATTTAATTTTGTTTCAATTTGGCCATGTTCGGGTGTTTTATTTCACAAATTATGTGCAGACACGACTGGGACGTGGCGGGGCACGTTGCTCCATTGGCGTATCCATCCGGACCCTTGATTATTTATAGCTCTGGCCCCATGATTTACTCCAAAACAGAAAAGTTGCCTTAAACTTTCAATACAGATTGCTCCACATCTTTATTGCTAGACAATAAAATGGCAGCGATCTCGAATTTTTCTTTAATTTGTTTACTTGTTTACTTTTGATGTGTTTTTTATTGGTCGCCCTAACAGTTTCTGGAGGCTATTAAGCTCCTGTTCGCTTTGCAAATTTCACAAATTGATGGAGCAAACGATTTCACATTACTTTCCTTTTAATCATTAAGCGTTGATCAAATATTCAGCAATCATTATCCGCAAATTCGGTTACTTGAAAACTCCTTTGAGTCATATTTACACTTTACCAGCTTATGTAAACTATGTGTTCCGAGGAAACACTTCATTTTCTTGCTGCCTTTTCACTTTTATGCTCAAAACATAAAGTTGCTCCTTTGTGTAAGCCAAAGTTTCTGGCATGTTTTTTTTAGAACTGGCTCGTAGCATAAGTAAAATAATACATACGGCTCAAATGAGTCTTGTAAGTCTGCTCATAATCAGGTTCTTGGCGTGTTTTTTCAGGGTTGACTTATTGTTGATGGAAGCACTTTTAAAACTGATTCGCAAGAGAAGTTTCTCTAACAACTTTGGGTAAATATTACATTTCTGTTTTAGATATATTAAATACCCTTCTTTAATAACTGCACTGTAAGTGAAAATAAAGGCAAGACTCGCTTGAGCAGGTAATATTATTGTTAACAAACTAATAAAAATAAAACTAATAAATTCATTTTAACAATTCTGTAAGCTGATGTCTGACTTGATTTTCTATCTACAGTAGTCATCTAATTCAATCTTCTTTGTAGTCAATAATGAAACACCTTCAAATTTATTCTGTCAACTGAAGATGTATCTGGGTGCTTTAGCAGTCTCACAGCTTGTTACACACAATCAATTTCGGCTTTAATCATTACTGGAGGGGTTGGTAAGAAAGTTTGGAGCCCCTCTTAATTGTGCACATTAGCCAAACAAAAACATAGGGTTCAAAGTTCAAGCGTGACAAATAAACCAACAATTAAGTTTAATAGCAACTTTCCTCAATCCGCCCGAATCCATGGGAATACATCTGTTAAATTAACACTTTCCCTCATTCTAAATGATATTGTTGTTGCTTGTCTGGCCTGGTCAGAGTAGAGTAACAGATGCCAAAGTCAAGGCGAAAATTATTACAATTAGTTGGAGATGTCGTTTATTGACTTTGGTGATCAAGTGACACTTGGAAATGTGAGCAATGAGCACACAGCCGTTTCCAAAAAGTGTCAAATACAAATGACAGAGGCTGCCAAGACCCAAGACTTTGGCTAAGAACATTGAACCAAGACAAGAGAAAGCATAAAGGATGTTGGCCTTCTTAATGGGGAGTTAATAAGCTGTCTAAAGTCATTCAAGCTGAAAAAATGTCAAAGGCAACCGTCAGAAACACAAACATTAAAGCACACACCTCATGGCTAACACACGCGGAAGTGCATTGCCATTGAGCCGGAAAATAATAATAATATTTCATAAGAAATTGGCCAACAAACAACAATCATGACGAAATAATCGAGAACACGCACAAGTCGCAGCAGCTGAATTGACAAGCAGAGCTGGACACGACTTGTCGAGAGATCTTGATGGCTACAAATCCTAAGCCTTATAAATCGCCATAGCACACACTCACACACACACATACAACCAGCACACGCATACAGGAGTCGTTGGAGGCGACGTGCCAGATAAAACTCTTGTCAGAAAGTGCTTTATGGGTTGGGTGAAACCCATGCCTGCGGCCTGTGACGTGACCACGTGCCCACGATATTGCACATGGTATGGCTATCTTACTAAAATTGATGACGCGTCTACTTCTTAACTTGGCTAAGGGCAAATATTGTTTTTTCATTTTTTTCTGCACTAGTCACTAGTTCCCACGGGCCCCATTCTCATCTTTACCTAAATCTGGGCCACTCAAGAACTTATTGTCCTTGTGGCAAATTTGTTTTGTCAACAATGGCGCCGGCCAATTGCAATTAAAGCCCAACTATTCACGTCTGCAGCTGACAACTCGAAATATGCTTAATTTGCGTTAAAGCACTGCATGTGTAATTAATGCCACGCCCTCAAGACCAACCACCTCGCTTACATGTGTTTACTTACAGCCCCAAGTGCTGACCAAATACCTCAAGCTCTGCACAATAAACAAACTGGCTGGCAAGGACTGCCTGCCTGCCTGCCTGTCTGTTGTCCTTGAGTAAAATAGATGCTTGCAAGCCGCTTAGAGGAGCACTTGTAATTTCTGCTGCTGCCACCATTGCCACCATTGCCACCGCATTGCCAACATGTGGCAAATTAAATTGTTAAAAGAGGGGAGCCACCATGCCCAACACAACTCTCAGCCTTCGGTTAATGATGCCGCTTTGTGACCGCTAAGCGTTTAACCTTCAGACGGCGAGTCGTCTCCGACGAGACATGTGATAAATATTCTATGTGCATAAATGTTTTTTTTTTATTTTTATATATATATTTTTTACATTTCGCCTTTGCTCTGCTGCCTTTTACACGGGGTTAATTTTGTTTGGCAAATAAACTTAAGACGTATTTTGATGCCAGATTAATGAGTTTTAATAAAATTTGCTCACGAGCAGAATGCAAACAATTTAATTTTTAAATTAATAAAAAATGTTTTTTTAATAATAAGTATTATCAAGTATTATTAACAATTGTAAGTGGGCCGACGATTAAGTGGAGTTTATACTTAATCTGGTGTTTTAATTTTATTGCACACTTAAACTTAATGTTGTCTGTGAATTTATCACTATGACAACCCATTAGCAAAAAAATGCAATCCACATAAAAAAAATACATATTTATTGATTTGGAGGCAATGTTTTGTTATTTATTTTATTTTGTGGAAATAGCTACAGGTGAAGAATAATAATATAAAAATAAACTTATGGTTGGTATTGGTTGCCATTGAACTACAAACAGGTAAAAATATTTCACATTCCAAGACTTATTTATGATGATGCCCGATACTCGATGCCCGACAAAGGTTCAATTATTATTGGCCTTTCATGGTCACGTTATCCAAAGGCCGAGAACAGAGTACTAAGTAGCTATTATGTGCTTATATATATATATATAATAACATAGTACATGGCCAAGCTAAAAATATATTTGAAATATGAAAAAAAAAACAATTGCTTTAGGTCCTTGAGACGCCAGGCGCCGCAGACGGCTCAGTAGACCCAAAGAACACCGAGTTTCGACTGGCGGGGTTATTAGTGCCACACACACACGCACCCACACACACAGCCACACACGCAGAAGTGATTATCTGGCCATCGGGCGTTTTTATCTGATGATTTTATTGATAGTACATGAAACCTTGAAACAAAGGGTCGCTGGTCAAATTAAATTTTAAGGAAAGAAAAAAAAAACTCATATCCAGTGTGTAAACAGTGAGTATCAAAACTGCTCGCCCACAGAGCCAAGCAAATAGCCGGGACGCGTTCTGGCCAAGTTCTCAAATCAATACAAGTTTCCTAGCTGCGTGTGCGTGTGCATAAAATGCTTTGATTTTGCCAGCAAACAAACATAAAATTGCGCAATGTTTTCTTTTCTGGCTGATGGCTAATCGAGCCATGTGTGTATGTTGTCTGTAGGGCAAACTGGAGGAGGAAGGAGTGGAAAAAACCCACATCAGCTGGCCAGGGATGAAGCTTCATGCGCATAAAAATGAAATTTTTGCTTATAGCCAGCAACCCAACTAATAGCCAAGTTTGGTTACATATATAGCCAGGGGTTCGCAAACAAATCGGAATGGGATTTAAGTAGTGGAATATTCTCATATTGACAGCAATGCGGTGCGTGTGAGCTGGCCTGGCCCTTGGTCAGAAGTTCCTCGCTGTGTTTGCGTGAGCTGCTGCCATATTTGACTTTGTCTAACCTTTTGGGCGCCGCTTGATGAGAGAGTGTTGCAGTTGGCATATCTGTGTCAGACCCATCAACAGCTCAATGTGCCAAGATTAGACCCCAGGGTGTGTGGCCTTGCCCATTTGTGCGTTTACGTATGTGAAAATGAACTTGTTGACGCCCTGCAATGTATGTCTTACCAGGTTATTGAGCCGATTTAATCAACATTTGATTTACTTGTTGTGCACAGTAAACCTTGTGTATGACTTTATTTGACCACCCAACCTAATCCACTTATATTTATTCTATTCACTATTGTGTACCTCTACTTTTTTTATCATATCGTCAATCACTTTTGATTGATGATTTTATTTAACTTTCTGTCATGAGTCATGGGATTCTGTTTTTATACCCCGAACCAATTAAAAATGGGTAAAAAGGCTATAATGGTGTGGTGCAAATGTATATGTATATATGTATATGCAAATGACAGGCAGAAAAACGCATCTCCGACACAGGCAGATCTCAGGTACTATAAGAGCTCTTCTATATCCGCAGTTCAAGTCAGCTTTTTTTTTATCGATAACTGTATGCGTTTCTCGATTAACGATATATTTCCATTACCGATTGCAATAAAAGTTGCATTTTAAGTTTAAATGCAGAATATTTTTATTAATATAGAAAATAGATATGCGTATTATGAATCTGCTACCCATTTTTCATAGAGATCGAAAAAGAAACAATCAACAACAACAACATTTTCATATTGATCTCTCTCAAATATGCAAAACTTTTTACAGCTAAATTTGCCAATTAAATTTGAGTATGTTTAACATCGAAGTCGAGCTCACTCGAATACAGCGTTCTATCTGGTTCCCATGCCTATTTTAAATTTTATTGTATCTGCTTTTTGTTTAGTTATATCTCCTATAACGTGCTACCTAAACAGATATTTCAGTAGTGTAAATGTGTAAGTAGTCAGTGCGAAAAAAAGTCCTCTTTATTTCAAGTATTGTAATTTCAAACCTGTCTATAAATTCAAATGCCATACACTTCAAAAGAATCAAGTAAATGATACCAGTTCACTAAACCCAAAGCTCACATTTTGCATCCTCTTAACAGCAGTTAAGAACTTTGGCTGAAAAACAGCTCAATTTTCTTTGTGCATATCAGATATTCATTTAATTTTATTTATTTACTATTGATTTTCTAGAAATCCATGTTTCGTATATAATAGAAACTTTGATTTTTTCTTGTTTTGTATTCTACTTAAAAAAAAACTTAACTGAGATTTTCTTAAATCATTCAATCAAAGAAAATGTTCTTTAAATTTAAATAAATATGTATTATCATATATTACCAACAGAGACTACATTTGTTGCTAGAAATTGCTAGAAATGATGATCATATTACATTTGGTATCATAATAAATCTATCAATCAATATTTTACAAGTATCAAATATCGTAGGCAAAAAGAAACTTGGCCATAAATTTAGATGAAGATGAATTATTTGCTTATCCATCTGGTTATTTTAATGACATTTGCGTGGGATCATATAAAAACTATCACTCAAATCAATAAGCCGTTGGCATTTGCGTTTTATGGCTTATTTGATTTTTCTATAACTTTGTCATTGGCAAATGGCTTATGGGCTTATCTTTACTCTTTGTTGGCCATATGTTGTCAACGGGTCTACTTATGCCTATTTATGGCTGAGACAGAATTTGTCAGCTTTCATTATGCGGCCCTCATTTAAATAAACCCGAATTTATGTCTTACTCACAAACAGAGGAACACTCCTCGAGCGATTGACGCGCCTTAAGTCATCTGATGACGCTGTATTGGAGTGGATTGAGGGAAAGTTTTGGGCTTGAGGCTATTTCCGTTTTAACAATGGCTCCTCGTTGGCGTGATTTATACGAGGGAGCGTTCATTTCATTACATCCTCGATGCGTGCCACACTTTCGAGAAGTTTTCCAATTTTTACGGTTTTCGTTTCGTTTAATCGAAGTTGTTGTCACGAATTGCGACCGCTGATTGATTACCCAATTGATAAGCCAGGCGTCTGGCATGCAAATTAACTCAAAGTTCGGAGTAGAACTTTGTTTGTTTCATTCAATCCTAAATTGCAGTGGCAAAACAAATGATATTTTGTCAACATTTGCTTTAATATCGTTTGGTAGTCATTTGGCCCAAGCCACAGTTCGTTTCGCTCACTTTCAACTAGCACAAAATTCCAATTTGTGCCAAAAACATGACAACAGCTGCTAACTGACTGGGACCTCAATAGCCAAGAATGTTGTCTGCCATCGTCGGCTTCTGTTTGATTTTGCGAATAAAAAAATAAACTTCCAGCTTGTAACCAAAGTCATTCACATTCATAAAGTATGCATGGCTAATATGCTAAGTTACCATTTCACTTTTATTATTATATCTTTTCATCTGTTCACAATGCAATGTCAACGACTCAATTTCAATTCATTCCTTATTCAAAAGCTTTACATTGTTGATAAATACTACCTTTGGCATTAAAAAGCATATCCTTTTTATCATCTTATATCCTTGTAGACGGTATTTTAATTTTGTTTCAACGCATCGCATTCTGGCAGACGTCTTCGACACTATAAAATATATTATCTGCAATCTACAAGGGCATATCAAATTTGTCGTATTTATTCTTTTTCCTATTAACTATAGCCTATATAAATATTCTCTCGAATGCTCTTTAAAATTTTCTTATTCTTTTCAAAATCAATTTAATTCAAACAAGTTGATGCAAAATGCATTTGAGCAGCTGCATTTAAAGTTGAATTCTTGATTTTCAATGCATAAATTAGGTTGGCAGCGCTCACTGCACACATGAGGTTTCTCAGAAGACAATATGACAATGTGATTTTTCTCTGGATACCAACCTCATAAAAGTAGAATGAATTCAAGTTGTCCAATTCACCCGCATATGGCGACGATGAGTTGTCGCCCCCTGCCGCCTGGAAGTCGCTGCCCGGCGGTGTTATCGTTGTTGTTGTTGCTGTTATTGTTGTGGATGTTGCTGCTGCTGCTGCTGCTGCAGCCATTGTCGCCGCTGTCGTCTGGGCTCCGGTGGCAGTCGTTGGCGTTGGCGCCAGCATCATGTGTGAGATCGCAGGTGTGAAATATGTCATATTTACTGCAGTCTCCATTGGCGCTGGAGTTGCTGTGGCAGTCAACGTCAACTGGCTGCCATTGGACGTCTGTGGGGGTGGCAGCATGCCCGATGACATGGAGGCCAAAGTGTAGTAGAGCGAGCTATCAAATTGCCTTAGATGCAACATGCCGGCCAGATTCTGTCGTAGCTTAGTTATTCATTTTTGCCATATCCAACAGTTTAAGGCTGCAATCGAAATCAATTTAAAAATCGTTACAATAAGTATTTAGAAAAAAATAAAATAAAAGCTACAATTTATCTGGGAATAATACTTTTTAAGCACTGGTATTTAAGGCTCTTTCATAAATCCACAGCTGCATAATAAACGCCTTAAGCACTTGCTGGTAAAATGTCAAACACTTGCCCCACGGCTGACATGGCTCATGTCTGGTGACTAGGATTGGATTTGGCCCGCTGCCAGTCATATGTGGGTGTGTGTATAAATTTGTGTATTTGGCAGTTTAGCGGGTTTAATTTCGGCTCAGGTTGTGTACTCAACCTTGTCATAAAAGTGGCGCCGCGTGCGACATTTGTAGGTGCTAAACTTTAGAACTGGGGAATGGTTAAATTATGCCTTTTGCCTTATTTCATGTTTAACTTTCAAAGTCAAGCAAACGAATCAAAATTAAGGGCAAACTTTATTAATTATTAAATACGAGAGCTCAGATTATTTTTGATACATAAAATATGATTTCTGGCACTTCATTTGGAAATCCAAACACATGTGGAAAATTGCAAGTATTTGGAAAATAAATGCTTTAAAGTAAAAGGTTTATTATTCTGATGAATACAATTCGAAAATCATAATATATAATCATTTTTATATTTATTTATATATATATATATTTTATTTTTTTATATATTTATATTTTTTTTAGTATTTATTTATATTCTCCTCGCTTTATACTTGAGTATTATCTACCCATATTTAATCCAATTAACAACCAATTAAAATTCTATTTTAAATGAATAAAGTTGTCTGGGAACATACTCATATTTTATAATTTAATTACTCAAAAAATATTTACAAACTAGTTGAAACAAAAATAACAACAATTTGAAGCCAATTGAGTTGGTGAATCACGTTTGAAGTGAAATTATGAGCATGTCACAAATTGAATTAAACACATGCTGCTCCTGATCCCAGCGGACATAGCTAACTGATTGCTGGATTGTTCATTGCTAATAACAATAACTTAAACAAAAGCTTGTAACCAACAATAATGTTAATGTCCTGGCCACACGCAAGTCTGTACATGCAACAAAAGGTTCCCTGAACTATTTGTGTATTTTCAAAAACCTATACCTATGCATATGTATTTGTGCGTCTGCCTTTCCCTTCCGCACCCCTCTGTGTGGTGTGACCTTTGACAGCGACTTAAAATTAGAACCACAAGAGGATGTCAACTTAGCAGACACAAAACGGCGGTGACAGCCGCCAAAACGTGCATGAAGTCGCCAAATAAATTTCATTTCAAATGCTTACAAAGTTTTTTTTGTTTACTAATGTGGCCACGCAACTATTTTGGCAATGATTTATTATCACACGTACACTTTAAGTATGTCTGTGTGTATGTGTGTGGGGGGGGGGGGGGTGTCTGCATTGCCTCCTTTCATTTTGACATATGCAATTTAGTTGAGCGGCTGCTAGCGTTTGTTAAGGCGTTTTGGGCGTGTACAAATGTCGCCACTTTCGATGCCTTTAAGTTTATCACATTTGATTGCTAGTTTAAATTGGCACATTGCCAACAAATATGTTGCTGCGTCTGTTTCATGTCAGCCAACTTGTTAGCCATCTCCGCCTGCACTCCTGCACTCCGATGCAGAGTCCATGCGTCTGGCGGGCGGTGCGTTGATTAAAATAATTACTGCAAATGTGCTTCTAAAGTGTCATTAAAGTGCCAACGCTTTGAAGTGCAACACTTTAAAATTATTTACAATTTGATATATAGCGGATGTGCAACGATGCGAAATCAACGCATGGCGAATACTTGCAACATTCTGGAGCCATTATTTCAATTCGATTTGTTGCCTTTATATTTAGCGATTTTTTTTTTTCATTTGCAATTTTCGTAAAATGTTTTGTGGCAGTTGTAGCAGCATCGTTTTGGGAACAGTCTGCATTTATTTAAGAAAAAGTTGATATATTGATTAATTATTTTATATTATACTTTAGCTGAAATCAATTGATAAGTTTTAAAATAAAACAAATGCAACCTTTTTGTAGTATCCTGTTCTCAATTTCCTTAACCAGATTTGAAGTATATTCTTTTTTCTTTAACTTTGTCAAGTCTGCCGTATATATTTCAGTATGAGTACTTGTAGAATGCATATGTAAATTGTGAAAATCCCTTCAAATAAATAATCGTCTCAGCCCATTTGGACTTTGCATAATAAGTTTGGCATTTAAGTTTTAGCCGACTGCTGCTGCTGCCACTGATGCTTTTGATAATGCGCATTTAATTTGCATGTGAAATATCCAAAGTATCAGTCAAAGCTCCTTTTCATGACCTAGACGTAAGTTGATGCCCTGGCAAGAGGGGTGAGGGGTATTTTATTTTATTTGTTTAGCTATGCGCTTTGGTTCAATTTCATTGACATATTTTGACTAAGCTGTCAGCCAAAATGCAGACTGCTTCAGACAATAAGAAGCCAAATTCGACACTTTATATTTGTTTGGCCGTTGGCATTTCTTTTTTATTGTTGTTGTTGCCACCAGTAGGTAATGAATCGAGTGGCTTTAAGTTTGATTTGATAAATCAGTGCAGCTGCTCAAGCTAAAAGGCGCTGCTTTAAAGATTCTTTGTTCCATTTTCAAAGAGAAACAAATTCGAACAGAGGAAAGTGTCAGACTTTTGAGTGCGTAATCAATGCAGTCGCTTTGCTAAACATACAAATCCAACAATTTGGCAATCTGACAAAACTGAGAGCTTTATGGCAGTCCTTATCTGCTTTTCTGTTTCTGGTAACAACTTTATATGTAACTTTGTGCAACGTTGCGTATGCTTCATAAAACCCGAATGAGTAGCAGCTGCTGCTGCAGTCGCTTGACTTTACTGCCACTTGCTGCATATTTATGTTGGGTTTTTGTTTCTCCATTTGATTGCGAATGCCATTAAATAAGCCATTACATTGTTCGCAGCTTCGCTGTAATGCGCCCAGTGACAATTGCCGAGCGCATACAGGATACGGCATGGCGTCACCATGCTGCCACAAATTAAAAATTGATTTAACTGCAAAAATGCGAGCATACCCCAAGGAGCGGTCAGCAGTTTGTCTCTGTTATATTTATCACATTTTTTATTTCTATTTTGGCATTTGGCATTCTTTGCTTTGTTTCGTGCAGCTCGCGTTATGTTTATGGCTGGGAGCATTGCAACAATTGCAGTTCATGGCAATCAGCAGAGAGAACGACGCAAGTTTACTATTTCATTTAAATTTTATGGAGCGTGACGTGTGCTTGCCACATAAAGGATAATTGGCAGTCGACTATGCCAGGGAGACTTGTGAGTACTTTCACAAAAATGCACATATTAGCTGAAACGGTCTTTTGTTTTTCTATGCCCTTGAGCACAATCACCTAAAAAATAAACAAATAAGAAGGAAATCTATGGTTTGGGTAGCTTTTGTCTTTTTAAACATATTTGCAGGGATCATTTAAACTTAATATGAGTGAAATATTTTGTGGTTACAAATTATTGTTGTAATCTTTTTAAAATGCTTTTTATATAAATGCGGTCTTTTATATCTGTTTAGTATTTTATTGATATTATCAATAAAGTTAATTTAAAATTTTGAAATTATCACTGAATTGTCCAAATCGAAAAGTTGAATGTAAAATTATATACTGCTTCTAAACAAAATACTAATTTATTATTCAATGAAATATTAGACTCACTTTAAATCCAAAATAAATGCGCTAAATTATTTGCTCATTACGTGCAGCTCGGATTTCCTTTGGGAATTTCTTTATATCTTATCTTTTAATACCAGACAGCTTTATAGAACAATCAACGCAAAATTTGTCTGGCTTACGGCCTGTTAATGCGACTGTCGCGCATCTTAAGTAGCCACTAATTTTAAATCCAAATGATAAACAAAAATAGTCACACGAAACGCCGCACAAAAGCCTTATGAATATTTTTGAGTGCCTTTCGTCATAGCCGAAAGCGGCCAATTTGGCTGTCTCGATGGTAAAAGCAAATGAAATGTGTTTATACGCTGTAAGCCAAGAACAAAAGGTTGTATTAAATGCGAGGACTAAATGAATGAATTTCGCATAGCATACTTATATAGGGATTTTATTTTTATTTTTTGATATTGTTAACCTACTTCAGTTTGTTATTCCTTTAGAATTTTCTTATCGAATAGTATTTGGCCTAAACGGCAAGTAATCGAAATTGAAAAGAACTACCTGTTCTATGAAAATTCGGCGTCGTCCTTATCGGTGCTGAGTCCAATTTGGCGTCCCCAGTGACTAAACCACCGACGCATCTTTTGGTATGCGGCATTGAATGGCATTTTATTTTATTATTACACACAGGTGCCTGCGCATTTATATTCAAATTTGTAGCACCTGTAAAATAGGTGAGAAACAATGAAGCCACAATAGACATCGGCGCCACTGTCTGGCATATTGACTATCCAAAATACACACAAACCCACGAACAAACACACTTTGTATGCATGTGCGTGGCTACATCTGTGGCTATTTGCCAAAGTTAGACAAATACGCATAAACGTGTTTGGCAAATCGTATCGAAATATTTGTCACTCGAGATTAGGTTTAAGCCGCTGTAAGCGGTTTTTTTTAAAGTTTTCACTCATATAAATGGGCCAGACATTAGGGTTATGAATTGGCCAAAAATGTTCGACTTACCCATGCTGATTGCCATTTATTTGCCAGTAAATTAGTGTGAAATACATATCTCTAAATTGACAGCACTTAAGTTGCAGCAACTATGCCAGAGCTCAAAAGAAATTACAAAAGTTAAGCAAAACGAAAATAGAAAAATGCGTATTCGACAGGTTGCCCCATGTGGAATACCATTTCACTCGATTTTACATTCTTACTTTTATTTTAGGCAAAATTACAAAGGAACATCAACAGAGATCAATTGATAAAGCCACAAATATGTGGCTGATTTAATAATAATTTTCGACATAAGTTATTTACTTGCACTTATAAACACATATATGTAAATGTGGTCTTTGGTGGCTGTCTGTCAAAATGTCAACAGCTAATGTTTGGCTCGGGGCCAAAAAGCAAACAGTGCTTTTGGGAGTTGTTTATGGAAATTTGAACGACAAACTCGCGTTAGTTGATACTTTAATAATGCCACAAGGCATGCACAGAAATGACTATACTCGACACCTTTAAGAACGCCTGCCAAGTGGCCACCCACAATGCGAGGCAGATATAGAATCTGCCGAAAAACAGTTTGGGTTTTGCTGTCTGTCAAGTTTGGTGGTGTCGCTTTTGACTGCTTAAATACAATACTATTCGCACCTGAAGGAGGTGGCAAAGCCAATTCGTTCATTAGGGGAAAATAATTAAATTCATTGGAATGAATGAACGAATGAATAAGTTATAGAATGTGTTTTGATCCGGATGCTGTTGATTTTGCTGCCTTGCCATGCCCAATTGCCCCAAGCCTATTAAGGCAATTATAAATAAATTAAGCTGCTTTCGACCAATATTTGACTGCATTTGTTATGCCCAGGTCGAAAGGTATTCGGCCAAGTAAAAGAGGCTTTCATTAATTAGCCGGACTTACTGGCAGCTAAGCTATTAATATTATTTATGTGTACTTAAGGTATGCACTGCAGCTAATTGTTACTCTGGGCAAATGAGTTCTGATGGTTTTCCATAACCAACAGAGGAATGTCAGACTAATCAGCTTTATGAAATATTCAAACAATTCCATAATTCACTTGATTAACTAGTTTTGAGCGAGTGAGGGGCAGATAATTAAACTAATGCTGCGAGTCAAAGTATAGTTCAAAAGTTCCAAGATGCTCAACCACCGCGCCGACAGCTGTCAGATAGACAAGTGGGGCAGACACACAATTTCAGTAGTCAAAAAGAATTTACCCGTATATCTAACTTATGTTGCCACAGCTTGACGCACACAGAGTGACGCGTTTTCATTTTAAGTTGAATTTTTAACTTGGCTTAATTAGACAAATACAAAGCAAAAGGCGAAATGCCACAGCCAGAACCACGCAATGTTTAATTAAGAGCTGAAGTCGAAGAAGAAAAAATTAAAAAATAATATTAAGCTAAAATATTTTATTTATTAATTTTTGTATAAGTGTTTTACATTCACTTAATAATTATATTAAGCAGAAGAAATGCGCAATCTTAAACTAAAACCTACTGCACATGTCGGTTAATCAATTTCATGTCGAATAATTTGATTAATATCTTAGCTAGAAAAAAGCTAAAATAGCTTCACTTGTCAAATGTTGATTTGATGCGTTTGTGGCTTTACCAAGCTCAGACCAACAAGCATATCCAGTCTAAAGGGCCGTGGAGCGTTAATTAATCAAGCTGCTGCCAACGGCAGATTCAGTTAATTTTCGTGGAGTTGCTGCTGCTTTTGCTGGCTTTTAGTATTGCTGGTCAACGAACCTGGCTTCGTATTTGTCTTTGTGCGCAAACAATTAAAATCAGGGCAAAGGAAACAGAATGCATTGGATTGGCTTGCTTCAGAATGTGCCAGCTGTTTAATTAAACGCTGAATAATGTAGCACATCTTGCGCCAGGAAGTGTCACAAGCAACGTCACCGACACCAGTCACATTGCCCATGTAAATCTGTGCAAAAAGCAATTTTGGTTTAAAGCAAACAAAAGATGCGATTGCAGGCCAACCACCCAAAGAATATACAAAAAAAAAGGTACCAAATTGAAATTGAAAGCTCACGAAAGTAAATGGCCGGGACGTGGGCTATACCAAAGAGCTTAAAGAAGACCAAATAAACCAAACAGTAGACAAAATCAACAGTCAGCAAAAGAGAAAAACACAGAAGAATACAAAAAAAAAAAAATGGAGAAAAATGGAGAAAGAGAGCGATTACAAGTAAGAGATAAATGGAACTTAACACCTACAGACTACAGACATAGCCAGCGAATTGGGAATGAGTTAATAAGAAATTTCTCTGATTTCAATCTGCAATACCAAATGCCAAATACGTACGAAGACGTATACACATAAATACATTGCCACACGAGGCACGAGGCAGATATACTGCGTGTCGCGCCTTTTTGGGCAGGCCTGTAATTAGCGAGGGTGAGGCGTCAAGCATCGATCAAAATGTAAATCAAAAGGTGTAAACGTTAAGACAAAGCTGTTTGTGTCTCTACCCTATAATTTGGATATGGAGAGGTATATTTGCTTTCAATCAAAATACCTTACACATAGAAAAGTTATTCTTGACCACTTTGGAAAAGGGCAATCGTAGCTGTAGGGCAGGTACTCCGCCAAGTAGCATAAATTATTAGATTTGCACACTCCAATTTCCCAATTCCATTAAGGATTTATAGCATACTTTTGTGCTTGGCTGTAGTCCATAAATCAACAGACAAAACAAAAAGTGAACAAACAGAGTATTTAATAGGCGATAATATTTCTAATTTTAATTGACATTGTTGCCAATCGCAGCTTGTCAGTCAGTCGGCGGGTTCTTCAGTCAAACAGCGACTTTTAGACTCAACCAAGTCAGACATGTCGCAAAGCGCTGAAGTGTAACATAATTTGTCTCGTTTCTGCCGAGCAATCGAATCAATGAGCGACTTGAACAACAAAAAAAAAAATCAGCTATTTAATGCTTTTGCAGCTTGCGGCGAATGCCCCTTAATTGCTATGTCTTCAACCTCCTGGGGCACCCAGTTCCACTATGCCACGTCTTATCTCTATGCCCGACACGTACGTGTCGGCGGCATTGCCGAGGATTTCTTACTCCTTTCATGTGGACTTAGCATACCTGAACGTATCGAATTGTGTGTGTGTGTGTGTGTGTGTGTGTGCGTGTGTGAAAGTTTAAAGTGCGTGTCAAGCCTTTGATTGCCCCACTTTATGCAAAGACAACATCAAACAGACGTAAACAGAATTGAGTGTCGGACGTGCAGTCATGTTTTATGTGAATGCTTTTAAGTAGCATTTACTATGTATTTTCTGAAATATCATTTAAATGGGCATCGAAAATTTGTTTATCGAATTTCTCTATATTTGACCCCATTTCAGTAACTCAAACCTTTTCATTATTTTTAGTCAGGCACGTAAAAACATTGTCCGTAAAATGTAACTTATTTCATTAGCTCTGCCAGAATATTGTTATCTCTGTGATAAAGTATTGCCTATTATAAAAAAAATGTAATCCGTAAATAATTAGCGGTACTAGCTATGAAAAAAGCGGAAACACTTTTCCGCCTATAAAAAATTGTTTATGTGTAAATATGTGGATATGTAATTAGTATCATAAAACGAGTAATACATAAAGAATAATTTTATTTGATTTTGTTGTTGCCATAAAAGAATTAAATTGTGCAACAAAAATAAACAAAATAAAAAATATTAATAATAACATTAATCATTCATAATTTATATGCTTATCGATTATTGTTTATCATCGCTGATCACAATGACATCCAAAATTCAACAGTTTATCCCAATCAAATATTTCATTATCCACAAAGCACAGAACAGGAATACGTTGCATAACTTGTGGCATTTAATTTGTCTGTGCAACATAGAAATTTAAAAGAATGGAAAAGCATGTTTATTGAGTAAGCCAGATTCAGGAGCTGCACTTCTGCCAGAAACCAAGCGTTAACAGTTCAAACAATTTGCATACTCACAGCTTTTGATTATGAATTGGCCCAAAAACGTATGCCAGATTGGCTTATAAGGAGAAAGCTAACTGAATTATATAAAATGTTGAAGGGTGCGCAAAGAGTAACATATGCGAAGAAAGAAGCCAGTTTTGAGTGACGCATAATTGCTTATTTTACACGTGTTTGGAATGAAATATTGTAATATTAAGCAACATTTGGAACTATTTAAAAAATATATATATTTTCAGTGCACTGCAATTGAGGAGCTGACAGCTGCTGTTCCAATGCAGTCAACTGCCTGGTTGAGTGGCTCTTTGCTTGATTTCCCGACTGCCTGATTGCCAGTCTTTAAACGCCTGAATCATGCTAATGAGCTGTCGTTCCATTAGCGAGTTGCCGTTTGCGGTTTCTTTTGGCTGTGCTCTGCTGTGGACGTCAAATTTGCAATGCCAACACAGAAATTATCAGAACAATGTTTGCAGTTGGTCGTACTTTTATGGTTTGATAGCGATTGTGCCATTTTTAATAAGACATCTGTTTTATTAAAAAAGAAAAAACATCATTACGATCTAAACGTAAAAATATTAAATTTATTCAGGTATAGAAATAATAAAATAGTAAAATTAAAAAATTGAAAATTATTTCTTTTTTATTTTTAAGAAAATTATTCCTTCCAGAATATGCAATATGTTGGCCTACTGTTTGTGCTGCTCTTGTTTTAGTTTGTGGTTGGCTATTGCTGACATTGATTATTACTTAATTATAAACGTATATGTACTCAACACCTAGAACACACATTCAATGGGCCCAGGCAATACTGTCCACGTGGTCAACGCCGAAGATCTCGCTTATCGGGATGGCGTGGCACACACATGGCACAATTAGGCAAAACAAAAGTATTTTAATCACAGCGGCGATAACGTGGTGAAATATGTTGTGGTTGTAAGCCCTGGATATTTGTCCAACTGGCTGCCACGCAAAGATTTATGAGACATTGCGACTTGAATTTGTGGTTTTGGCCATACGGGCACTTGGCCAACGCTTTATTGCTTTCGCGCACGCCTTTTGATATAACGGCAGTTTGATATTTAAAGAATTGATCTTTAAAATTATATAAGTTAAAGCAAGATCTGTTCAAGGGACATTTTGTTGTAATTACCTAATATTTGAAGCATCGATTATCAATCAAGAGTTGTGAAATAAAATTATTTTTCCACATATTTAAAGTAAAAAACACTTTCAACGACGTAATAAGAAAACATTTATATAATAATTTGCACAACTTACATATTTATAATTTACCCCCCAAATGCATTGCTCGTAATGGAATATAAATGCAATTATGTGCGTAATGTGACATTACGTATACGCTGAGTTGTGCAGCGCATGCAAGCCAAGAAGTTGAGAGCGAGAACACGTTTCCCAGTGGGTGGGCACGTAGTGATTAACGTTGCGGCCAACTGGGCGGATGAGGCCATAAATGCAACTTATGTATTTTTAAATCATTGGGATGCGGCTGGCGTGTGAAATGACATGATTTTCCCATTAACAATGGTGAAAAAATAACCATAAAAATGTATATTATTGAAATGTCAAGCGTCAGTGGGACTTACGTGATTTATGGAATTACCAATAAAAATTAACTACGTATTTACCTGTCAGACAACCATTATTGGCCTTAATTGAAGTCGATTATTAAGCTGAATGTGTTAAAAACACATTAATTAAGCGAAATGGGTAAAATTAAACAACTCAAGCAAAAGGTATACCTTAAAGACATGTTGTGGTCGCCGTTGGCCTAAAAGAGCCAACCCCAACAAAATGAAAACGAAGACGCAACCAAACGCCCGGTGGGACAACCGCCCATTAATACAGAGGTGGCATCATTAAAAAAAGTGCCGCGCACAGCACAAAACACCCAAAAGAAAAAGAAAAAGGCTACAGACGGCCAGACACTAGACAGTCAGACAATTGGACTGCCAGACAGTTGGCACATTATTGGTAATCACAATATTTATGTGCGTTTAGCGACACGACAGGCAAAATGGTTGAAACAAATTATTGACAGCTGTTGCAGAGTTTCTCTAGCAGCAACATCTTTACACACATTTGCGGTGGTCATCACATCATCTTTGTGAATTATTTTATTTCACTTTTTTCACATATGCTGCCTTTTTGGAGAGTTTTCTATTTCTTTTTTGTCACACGACACTTTTCCCCAATAATATGTTTTTGTCTTAAAAACGAATAAGTCAAATTGAAATCTGTGCTAAATTTATATTTCAATCACAATGTGGAAAATCTAATATTAAATAACTTATATATTGTTTGAATGTTTAATTTTTTTTTAATTTTTAACCCAAATATTCAATTGGTTTTCATACATTTTTTTTAAATTCTAGTTTCATTATATTTGCATTTAAAATTGTGCACTTATGCAAAATAATTGAACACATGCTTCATGTGGTTGTGAAATATTGTCCCAATATCCTTAAAAACATTAAATAAATATTTAGTAATTGGTTTTTTGCTGCTGTCACAATACATTACACAAAATCTAATTGAAATTATTTGAATTATTTTTTAGGTGTTTGTTTTATTTTTAAATGATACTGAAAATAGATGTGAAAATGTACAACATTGATTTGACTGAATAAATTAATTTTATAATTCAATTCAAATAAAGCAAAGTTTTGAAAATGATATCAAAAATAACTTATGCTGCGACTTCAAAAACTTTTTCAAGCATATTTTAAACAGTTATTTCATAAAGTGTATCGCATATTCACATGATATGTGACGGAGTTTAGTAATAGATTTAACTTAAGTAAATAAATTAGCTACACATCATTTAAAACCTCAGTGAAGCATTAAAGCGATAACAAATAGATCAATCAAATGAATCAATTAGGTGTAATCACAGATAAATTCTAAGCACTTAGACAAGGTTTTGCGGAAGTGGAACGCAATTGGAACTGGAAGACAGACTGGCGACTTTCTTATATGTATGTATATATTTGGGCATTTATGTGTAAGTGATGTGGGTTGTATAATAGTCATTTTCCTGTTAATGTCAGGCAGCTGTGGAGTTAGTGACATGTTAAATTTGATTGTGGACAAAGGCATAAAAACAAGAAAAAAAAAACGGGATTCAATGACTTGGCAATAGTCTTTTGTGCTATGCGAGGGAGTTGTATGTCCTGGATTATTGTTGATTGTGTATTGAAGTTTGATAAGTGTATACAGTAAAAAAAGGGGTTTGACAGGCGGACATGAGTATCTAAATGTAGAAGTTAACAAATAGAATAAAATACTTTGTGGAGAGACAGAAATGAACGCACGACTGATAAACTAAATGGCTTCAAATGCGAAATTACTGTTACGAACCGCATGGCAAACTGCTAAAGTTGTTAGCGTGGCATAAGTCACAATAACTCAGTCAACATGCCAAATGAACACATGAAATATGCCAGTGGAAATTGAAAATCACTGGTTAGAGAAATGCCAGAGCAAAGGGCAAACATACTTAGCAACAAATGCCATTTTCAATTTAACACACACGTATTTCTATTTCTATATACATATGAGCATATTCATTTATGTATGCGTAGATGGAGTCTTTTGAGGGTACAGGGGTATGAGATGCGTATACGTGATCTGGCTGGTATTTGTATTGCATACATCTGAGCATCTGCTGAGCTTTGACTTGGCTCGCTGCTCACCGCTGCCTTTAATTTTTTTAACTTGAGTGGCTGCTTATCGGGCTAACTTAGTGTGTTTCTTGCGTTCCAGGAATACCTAAATACATCTAATAAAAATTCGTTAAGCATTCAAATATGGTTTGTGTATAAAATTTTTAATAAAATGTTTGTTTTTTATCTTTATAATGAGCTAGAATTTACTTTATGGGACGACTAAAATAATAAAAAAGTATTATGATAATGTATGTAATTTAAAAGAAAACGTTTTTGGGAATGCCCATTTTTCTCATACATCCCATTTCAATGCGCAATTCATATTTGATGTAAATCAGAGCTGGGCCTATTAGCTTTACTACACGTGACCACGCCCACCTCCTTTAGACCCTTGTGCAATGTGGTGTATAAGCACCCACATTATTAGCTGTGTGTGTATTTTGATTTGTCTGCGGGAGATGTATGTAAAAAAAAAAACATCAAGGGACAACTTCGCATATGGTGGCAGCTTCGTATTGCAAATAAGTTTCGCTTTCCATCTAACAACTGCATAAATGTGTCCAGCATGTGTTTCTCATAACAACCCCCTGACTTCCATTGGAGAAACCCTTATACAATTTCAAACTCTCCAGCTCTGAACATTTCTGGACAGCGATTTGTGTGTGTCATCGTTCAAAGCAAAGCATTTTTCCGCTTCGGTTCAACAACAAAATGGCATTAAACACAGATCAATCACAATCTGGACACCATACTGACCCACATAGATAGTTGACACAGGGGACAGTCAAGCTGACCCGTGTTCTTTCGAAAGCTGACTTTTAAACTTGACGTTGGCACTTCCTATTTTTTATGTAAATATTCTTTCTATATGGCTTTATATGCATTTCCCCTAAGCTGTGCGGTTTCCTTATTTTCCTTTACTTGAGTTGGGATTACTTGCATCTTTGATCTAGGCATATCACTCTTCAAACTTTGTGAACTTTTTGGCACTAAGCTAAATTTCCTTTATCCTTTATCCATTATTTACTTATTTTTAATTAATTGCCCAACAGTCAATTTTTTTGCTGATAGAATAGAGTTTTGTGAACAATAGTTTAAAATTGTACCCATAATTTGGCACAGTTTGTAAACTATTTGATTCTGCTGTAACCGATGAACTGCAAATTCCAAGAAAAACTTTTACATGGTTTACACAACAATCCATTTCAAACTTCTGATATCTGTGGGTTTCATTCAATGAATATTTTGTATTAAAACGCTTAAATCAAATACCGCACATTTAATCTCATGTTGTCTACAAGAATTCCGTTTATTTTTCCCACAAAGTTAGGTTGTTTTTCAATTGAAATTTGACCTTTCTATTCAAATGAAATTAATCAAATTAATTAATGTTATAAAATGTAAATTGGTGAAAAATGCGAATAATTTTGTATATTAATATCAATTTCCAATTTGAATATAGTTTCGGTTGAGTTGCCATTTACTTGATGTAAATTCTTGTTTACAAAAAACAAAAATTTGTAATACATGCCAACATGAGTATTTGATAAAAATGCAATTTGCAAACACTTTCCCCCGGCCACCCCGTCTCCCAATACAAAAATGCGTATAAATTGCAAATGAAAGTTTTTACAAAACTTGAAATGCAGATGGAAATTTCAATGAACAATCTGAAATGATTTACATGCATTCTACATTCCGCAAAGAAGTTATCGAATTATATTTAATTGTAAACTATATAAGAGATAAATTATTGGTGTTAAGTGCATTGGCGTTCAAATAGCACAATAAATAAGCAGTTGGCAATAAGTAAAATTAATTGCCAGCTTTTATCAAGGCATTTTCATTCAAATTCAAATGTTAAGATTAATCACTGTCATCTAAATATATATAAATTGAATAGATACTTAAGAGCTAAGACTGGATCCAAGGCATGGCGCTTATAATTGCGCAATGTCAAAGCGATACTCACACAAATATTTGCCGTGGCATAAATTGCAATTGCAATTGCAATCGCAATTCAGATAGCTTTTGCGTTTAGTTAGCAATTGAAATTCAAATTGAAATTGGTTTCGGGTTAGTTGTAAGAGTGTTAAACAAGCGTCGCCAATTTGCGCGACCAAGTTGTAAATTGCACTTCAATTTTGCAAATTTGGCACGACAATTTCACTCGATGTCACTTGAGGCTCGATTGCATCCACTGCAACTGTTGTCACTTTGCCTGTCTGCCGTCCGTCTGCCGTCTTTCTGCGGCTTCACGTCTTTCGGCTCAAAGATGCACACACGAGTTGGCCAATTAATAGTTAACCTTTTTTGCAGCGTATTGCAAATTGTTAAGTTGACACTCAAAACACCGCACAATGATCAGATATTGACACTGTTTTCAGTCACCTTTATTTTATTTTTTTCAAGTTGGTAGCTTTTTTTTCGCGCTCGCATTAATCTTGATCTTCATTCGATCAATTAGTTATCGGAAACTGTCCTTCCGTTTCGCAGTTGTCTTCCATTTGACGAAGGTCGCAGCGCAGCTCAACGGTGCTCCAAAATCATTTCATTTCTGTAACAGATTACGAATAATTCTACGCGATATTTCGTTTCCAGAGTATTTTGACCGCAGCATTAAAAAATTCGTCGTCTAACTCATTCACAATTTCGCGTTGAACTGAATTTGTGTGTGGCATCGTCGTGCGGATTTTCCTGTTTTCTGCTGCTTTTGCTGCTGCTGCTGCCGTCAACGCACACTGAGACTAGTTGCACAAAATACATGAAACTAAAAGCTGGTTGGCAACTTTTCTTTATCAAATCGTAAATAAATAATGAAGAATGTTAGGAAATATCAATTGTAGATTTATATGTAGATTTCATATAAAAATGCATATATACATTTGTCAGTTATCACTTATTCAAGTGTATATACAAATGTAAATGCAAATTATCTTTTAATTTATTTTATTTTCAGTTAATTAAGCTAATAATTATGTTGTTGAGCAATGTTTTACAATAAAAACATCTCCATTAATTAAATGCCAACCAAATAAAAATTAAAATTTATTTATATGCATATCTGACAATATTGAACAAACTTATAATTAGTTATTATTTATAAATTTCAAATTGTGCAACATTTCAAAGTTTTAAGAACCACTGTGCAATGTCGACGTCGGCATGCGCTGCTTGATTTCACTTCAGAAAGCTTTGCCGGCGCCAGAAATTGAAACAGCAACATAAGCAGCTGTTTTTTGTTTATGTTGCTACACTGGTTATTCGCACATGTTGCGTGTTAAGATGTTGCCGCTGCGCTTGAACGTTGCACGTCAGTGGCTGCCACTGCGCATGATAATGAGGTTGCACGTTGTCATCTTAACCACTTCATGTGTTGAGTTAATATTTGTAATATTTTTGGCATTTAATTAATCCGTCTTTGTTGCCGTCAACATTTACTGCTCAGCAGCGAAACACTGCTTAGCAACAAAAAGCTTTCAGCATAGCAACATTGTGCTTAACGTTTATTTTAAGCTTTCTTATCTACTGACAACTAAACAGACAACAACGGTTAAAGCTAGAATTTCTTTATGCCCAAAACACTTGTTTTTTTTCAACTCAGAAAAGAACATTTTTTATATGTTTTGACAGCTAAACAAATTAAAAATATTTCTATACGTTTTTTACTTCTCTTTCATCCTAATTGTAAATTTTATAGCTGTTGATCGTAAAAATTTTAAGTAAACAATAAATGGTTATCAGATTCTTTTGAAATATTTCGTACATCATTCTGTTTTTAAATTCATGCTGGCAATTTTTTTTTGCGTGTTTATGACTTTAATTGATTTGAGTGACGCAAATTTGTTGACCCAAATACCAATGCATTTCAATCCATTCAGTTTTTCAGCTTGTAGTGTATGTAAAGACAAAAGGCGACTGATCCCCAAGAAAAATCGAAAGACAAAGCATAAGTCAATAAAATTTATGTTTTTATGTAGTTAAGTTTACTTAATTTCTTGGTATTGTTTTTTTTTTTTGTTTATTGTGTTTGCATGACAAAAAGGCATAAAAAAAATTGCCAACAATGAAATCCGAACAGAGCAATTTGTTATTGCCTATAAAATGGCAACAGCTGCTTTTATAAATATCGCATTTAAACTGAAATTGAACATGTTTGAAAAGTTTGGCAGCATCACATAAATAAGCGATATTTTGTTGCTGTACATCAATATCTGCAGGCAAATTTATCGCTGTAGTTTTTATTTATTACTCGCATTTAGTCATAAAGCACAATGCATAGAGAAATGCGACAACCATTTCAGTGGCGCAGACACTCATCACGTTCGCCTGTCAGGTGGGAATGTTTTCAACAACCGACAACAATAATAAAATGCGCTTAATTTAAAAAAAAATATAAACGCGCTGTTTTTTTTTTACAAGCTGGCTACGCATGAATAATGAATATTCAAAAGACTATGAATACATTTGTGTGCCTTTCATCGCTGATTTTATACCCTAAATATTTATATATCGAATAAATTCCATTTTTAATAAAAACATAAATTTTAAAAAGCTGTAAAAATAATTAAATTAATTACACATTCAAACATATATTGTTAAAAAAAAAACATATTAAATCACTGTGATCTTTATAATATAATTTTGAATATAATCCCACAACAATATTATTTATAAATATAACTTTGAGACGTCATGCGGCGTAGGTGTTTTACGAAGAAAAATGTGTTGATCTTGGTGACAGCTGACAAATTTATGCATCTGTAAAATACTTATAAACATGCTCTGTCTCTAACTGCTAATTGGCCGGCGTGCTCATAATATGAAATGTGCACATAAATACATATTTATTCATGTACTTATTTTTTTTAGTCTTGCTTAAATCTTCACACACGACATTTTACTGCTGTGGAATTTTGTTGGCATTTGTTAGATGTATGCGTAATGCGCCTGGAATTAGCTTGCCATGTTGAATATGTAGAGAATCTGAATCTTAATCTGGTTTAATGCCCATTTAGTCACATAAAATTAAGTGTAACGTTTATTTATGAGTGCTTATGAGTTATATCCATTTAAATGGTCGAGCTATGCATCAACTGTTAATTTACCCACAAGACAAGTCCATTAGGAATCACTTTAAGGGCCATAAGCTGATTATAATAAAGAGCATTGGAGCCGTGCAAGGACAATATCTGCTCGGATACTTAAACACAACCAACTGCAACTGACACAAGCAAACAAACAAATAAAGAACACTTAAGTTCCATTCTGCTGCTGAAGATGATAATGCTGATGACGATATAAAAAACGTTGCAATTGCAATGAACAATTGTGCCGACAAGCTCATATCAAGGCAACAGACACCCACTTAAATAAACCCAACAAATACATTTGTGGTCAACTGCAGTATGGACTCCACTTCAACATTCAACCAGACCAGTCTTCCATACAAAATCATAAGTTATCAAAATGTTGACTGTCGTTGGCAGTGCAAAATGCGATTCTCTGTGTGTCTGTGCATATAATTTTATGGGTGCACAGAATATGTTGAATAAAATGAGTAACTCAACTACTAAATTAGTGGATGTAAAATTACCGTATTTAATTTATGTATATTTAAAAGCATAGAAAAAGCTTGAATTTATATAAAAACCATTATTTGGCATATTCATACTTGAGCAAATTTTAAAAAAAAAAACAATATTAAAAAGGGTATGATTTTCTAAAAATAAAATGTTGATGTTTGTTTTCATGTTAAAAAAAAGTTTATGGAGGGTCTTAAATTAAATATGATGTTATGATATATATGATTTCACTTGATGCTAAAAAGTTGGCAAGAGGCAGACTTTCACATTTTTACCTTATGGGAAAAATAAAAAAGCTATAAATAAATGTATGCTATAAATATTTGTACACAGTCCCCTTGCAGGCACTGTTTGACTGAGTGTGCGCGTGTCCTGGCCTTGCTTATCGCATGCAACAGCTGGCCAACTACAAGCAGTATACATGTAGTACATTTGGCTATAAACAAAGATGCCTCATAGTGGAACACTCTGCAGTTAGTCAGCATTGAAAACCTCGCATGGGCAATTTGCATAATGAGCAAAGAATCAAATTGTGCAGCATTTGGCAGGTTTTTAATTGCAAAAACAGGTCAAAGCAACGGCAGGGCTAAACAACAGGCCAACTGCCCCAATTACAGAGCATCCATCATCCAAAGTTGCAAACTTAAATCAAGTGCTAGGCGTCTGTATCCTAAGGCATTTTGCGTTTTATTAGATTATGGCTGCCTTAAAGCCATCACATAAAAAATGTGAAAAATGTGGCAGTTAGACTGGCGTCAAAATCCAAACACCCCTTGAAGGTTCAAAGGTAAACAATCTTCTAAAATATTGTACTTATTTGTGTACACTTATTTGTATAAGCAAATCACTTGCAGGCAACCAAGCGAGAAACCACTTTAAACATCGCAATCAGTGCTGCACCAAAACAGCTCATTAGCATTTTGATTTGGTTAAATCAAACAAACATTTCCGGCAAGAAAAATGGCAACAAACATTGAACCTGCACCTATGTCATTGGCTTTTCAAGTGTCGCCAATCTTAAATTAATAAACCAATGAATTTGAAAACGATAAATAATAAATAAAACACATAGAAAACCTTACTCAAATATATTTAAATATTTTAAATAATAAGTGAAACATTAAAAGTGTAAAACATGATATATTCTCTTGTATAAGCACTGGTTTGAGTAAGTCCCCTGTAAAAATGGGATTTTCATGCATAAGCCTTCTTAAATCCAAATATATAAAATAATATTTTCTGTTCTAACGAATTTTGTCTAGACATTTATAAAATCTTTAATCGTCATGTGTAACTTAACAAAATATTTGTGTAGGCATCTCAGTTGGCACTGATTAGGAACTAAAGTTAAATCATTTTTCCTTTACTATCCGTTGGATATACACAATTGAAACACACTAAAAAATCTGTACATTTATTATTTTAATTTACAAGCAAAAATAATACGACTTTCGCGTCTCGTGTTGCATGTAAATTTGTGAATTTATTTTATAAGCCATTGAAAATTGATAGAATGGTGCGCACAAATCGACGAAAGGGCATTGAAGAGTTATACGGCAACAAAGTGGATGCCATGCAACCGGGCCGAGTGCAGCCTGCCGCACTGCCAGGCATGACCAAGGCGGCAACAATGCGTGTTGCCTCCTCCCGCAAGGGAGAATCTCGCACCCAGCGCAACTATGTAACTGCTAATGATTATTATATAACCACAAACGTACCGTTGAAGACTTCTAGTCCGGCTCAAACCCAGGCGGCAGCCACTGACTCAAAGTGCAATCGTCGTCGACCGACCGCTCGCCACCTTCCGGCAAACCGACAGTCAAAAATGAATCTTTTGGCTGCAGAAAAAAGAGCACACTGTCACACACATCCACAGGGTCACACTAATCCATATGGCCAGCCGATGCCAATGCAAATGAGTCAAGGCACAGTGTATGCATCAAATGCAGAAATGGAAGATAATCTGGCCGATCTCGCCGCTAAGAATCAATTCCATGGCATGCTAAATGGACGTCGATCACATATGCATCCGCATCAAGCAAGCCAACAACATACTCAACAGATTCCATTTCCGTTGCAGCATCAGCTGCATCAGCAGCAGCAGTTGCATCAACCGGGCAACAACAATCAGCATCTTTTAAATATGAAGCACCAGCAGGAGCAACAACAGAAACAGCAGCAGCAGCAGCAGCAACAACTGCGTCCTGCTAATGGCCGTCAGCATGGTGGCATGCAACCTCCATCCGTAACCGATGATGACGACAAGGATGAAGATCCCGAAGAGTTCTTTGAGCTTATACAACAGACAGTGAGAAAGGCTGTTGGAGTAAGTAATCCAACGTAATTAAAACTTTATATAACTTTTCCATTTTATATTTTTCATCCATCAGACCACAATTTCCGAAGTAGTCAACAGAAATTTTCGCAATTTGTTTGGCCAAATGGAACGTTTTACAAATGAACTGAAGATGACCAATGATTACTTGGGTAAATTGGAGAACGAAGTTACTAACAGTAAGTACTACATCCATTATATTTCTCAGAATAGAAGACAATCTACCCAACATTTTGAGAGATTGATCAAATCGATTGATAATCGTAAATTGTTTGATAGGTTTATGGTTTACTCACACCTCCGACGCTCGTAAGAGCCCCGCCCTTAAAAATCGGATATGGCTATATGTTTCCTAGGTTTTTTATTAGCTAGAGCCATCAAAAGTGGAAGGTATATTACCGGTAATCGCCTTTAAGTATCGATAAAAAAAAAACACGCCCACTCCGTTTCCTAAAACTGATATATCTGTTGGGGTAAATCGATAAAACGATAAACCTCACGCAATTTGAAAGCTAGAGTAACTAAATTTAAAAGGCATATTGAAAAAGGAGGAACACATTTTTTGGCCACGCCTTATCCACCCCCTACAATGCAATATTAGGATTATTATATAGACAGCATTTGCTCATGCTTTTTCCTTACAATTCTCTATCTTCGCAGAGATAATTCACTTTGGGGAGGAAAACACACGCAACTTTCGCTACCTGTGCATGAAATCCGAATACGATAAAATGTATTATCAGCAACAAAAGTTAGCATCCGGCAAGCAGATGTCTCCAAAGGAGGCATCAAATCCCGTAGTCACTCCCAATGCGACGTCGGTGCCAACCAGAGGTGCTTTCAAGAATGCCAAATCTGGCAAACAGTTCAGAGCTGCAAAGACGGGTAATGGCAACCAAATAAAAGTGGCGAATCCTTGTGCATGTTGCAGCACTTCCAAGTCAGCACACCAGCATCAGACGGAGGAGCATCAATCTTCGTCTTCGCGAATTGTTAATGCGAAGTCCTCGGAGCTGAATGTACAAGAAGTGTTGGGGGAAATACAACGCATTTACACACAGATGCAAATGAATGATCTGAAGGAGGAGATGCCAAAGTACACTTCTCCCGTAGTGCTTTCCAAAATGGATTTATGTGAAAAGACAAGTCACGTCTCCAACAAAAATGCAAGAACTGCGTCATCTCCACCTAATGCCCTCGATGCGGATCTGGAGACACCTGTGCTCAGCACAGACGATTATAGCTCCGAGGCAACATACTCCAGTGAGGATGATGACTCTGTAGATACATTAAACGGCAACAGCACAGCGCGTCCTCCAATGGATTTCTCTCGGGCCAAGCCCCAAATTCATTATTCTGACAAAGGTGCCGGAGATGGTCAGTAATTGTGTGTATTTTCCAGTTAGACATACCAAATAATTACAACCAAGACAACAATCCAACTGAATTACCGCTAAGAGCAAATTATGTTATTATTTACTGTTTTGGACCGAGCTAAATTTTAAATGTCAAGTGCCAAGAAGTACACGAAAAAGCATTTCGGTATTTTATTTATAAGAAATTTAATTTATTTGTGATTTAGTTTATTTGCCTTAGCAAAAACAGTTAGTACTATAAATAATTAAAAATATGTTACATACAAAAAAATAAATCTTTTGTTGAGCTTGATATCAATCTTTCCCTATGGCACAAATTGTCAACTATCTTCAAAGACATTTCAGATGCCTCATAAGTAGCTGCTTACAACTGACCCATATAATGCCAGGCAACATGGTGTTTGGGGTAAGGTTCATCGGTGTCACTAATCACTGCATAATATATTGACTGCAAAATATGCCAAACGCTTACACAAAGTACATGCCACAAAAAGCTGACAGCGAGAAACATAATTACAATTCGAAATGAATGAATGAATGAATGAGTGAATAGCTGAGTGAGTGTGTGCATGAGTGGATGCACCAACCCCCATCCTCAGACTCGCTCTCAGACCCAGTTACTAACTGAGCTCTTGCATTTTTATGGGCTTACGGCTGTTTGTTGGAACTGCTAGCGCTGCCAGCTAGAACAGTTGAGATATGGACGTGGACTTGGTCGCGTGAATAACTAACTGTTTCAGTTCAAGACTAACAAAGTGCCGTTGCATGTGTGTGCTGCCGAGTGTAAATTGGTTATATATCACAAATCCCTTCTCAGAATTGCGTAAACAAATTGAGCTTATCGCTTGTGCGAACATGGCCAAAACAATCAACAGACATAGTCCGCTGGCCAAAACTGTAATTAAAGTCCACAAAATCTCATTTTGACAAACATTCAGCCAGACAGTTAGACAGCCGGTCAAACGGACAGCAGCCAAATTAAACTTATGCAACGAGATTTGGACTCGGCGCCAAGTGATTTGGCCAACTGCAAATGCAATTTTCGGCTACTGTTCGTTGGCCATGTGTTGGCATTAATTAAAAGTGTTATGCAAAACATTGCAAACCAGAAAAGCATCAAACAAACTGTTTTCTTTAAATGTCAATGGCAAATGGGGATTTTAAGCCCTTTTGCTTTTCACTTTATCATGGACACTTTTCAAGGATTTTCCGATTTGCTACTCGGTTGCTAAGTGAAAATAAATAGTACTTCCTCCATTTACAATGGATTTGAAATACCAATTCTTGATTTGAATAGTTCTTAATAGAAAAAATTGCTTTTTGTATTTAGGGGTTAGCAATTTCCATAACTTAAAATTATAAATTTTGCACCCACACCAAAAAACATGAATCCGATGTCAACCCCCAATTGTGTGTGTGCGTGTGTAACTCAAAACCTGCTTTAATCAGCCGCCTAATTGTAATGACCAATGTTTGAACTTCAAACTTCAGGTAGTGCCACCAAAAGGGTTTACATTACTCAAACACGTCACATAATGATGATATTTGTAATTATGAAATATTTCCACTCAACTGTCAAATCGAGTGAACTCACAGTTGAGCGCATTACCATAACAACGGACGGGTACGCGCCGAATATGAGGGCCTAAGCCAAGTTGGCCAAAACAAAACAAGCGAAAACAGGTGCACAATGCGCCGCTCGGGGGTGGCTGAACAAAAACTCGGGAACCCAAAAGAAAAACAGAAAGCAGATAAAATATAAAAAAAAAGAACCGCACACAAAACAACCAATACAACATAATTGCAACGCGACTCGGTTTTGTTAACAATTTGTGTCGTGACGCAGTAGTTGCAGTTGCAAGCAGAGCTGCACCCGTCGACAGTCGAAACGCCAATTGATTGTCTAACTGTAAAGAACACAAACAAAATAGTTGGAAAAAAAATACGAATAAAATAAAAATATATATATAAATCGAGTAGTTTCTGTGATGTTGTGCTGTGACTGCGTACTTCACTGGGCAAATACAAAAACGTTAAATCGTTTAATTGACCCTAAAATCGTTGAAGCATTCCATTTTAGATTTGGCTTTCAGTCTATTTTTCTTTTTTAGTTATTTTAGTTGAACCAAAGCTGAGAGCACCTGCAGATCATTTTTGCGATGTATAAAAAAAATACCTTTAAAATATGATGGAAGTGAATAAAAAGAAAAAACTGTGCCACTAATATCAAGCCAATTTGCATAGACTATAATAATTTCTGCAGAAAGTAGTTCCTATTGATTTTCCCTTTGCTTTTCAGCATGCTTTTCACATTTTCTGTTAGCTGTTTTGAAATGGAATGGACAAAATATGAAAAAGAGCATTACTTTTCACTGATACGCGTGAAAAGTGGGAAAAGCAGGAAAAGAACTGTGCCAGGCCAAACCAAAGCTTGTCCAGCTTTATGTATGAGTGTGTGTGTGTGTGTGTGTCTCACAATTTTTAATGCGATTAAAGTACAACACTCTCCCAAAGAGTCCGAAGGCAAAGAGAAATGCCTAGCGCTGAAATTCTTTGGAAGAATGGCAAATGCAAAACCATTTTCATGGCACACTTCGTTCCCACAATTGCTATTTTTACCGCATTAATATCTGCAATTATCTGTTTTTCTCATTTTTATAGTCAACTTGCCTTTATTGAGTGAATAAAATGCTGATAATTGTCAATAAAAGCTGAACTCTGCAGAAATTCGAACAAACGTTAAAAAATAAATAAATAAGCAAAGTTAAAATATCAAAAAAGGTCATGAGTTTCTGGCAGCGCGAATGGAAATCGCCAACACAATTGGGTGAGTTTTTTTTTATAAAATAATGAATCGAAAAACAACATTAAATAGTTAGTAGTTTAAGATTTTTTAGTAAAGTTGCTTTTGAGGCAAAATTTCTTTTGGTAATAACCTGATCAGTGCCAAATTCTAGTCAAACAGCAAAAATGTATATTTAATAATAAACTTCCATATTTATGATTGGAGAAAACGCAGTTTTTCTGTGGACAAAAGTTGGATTTTGACAAATTCAGCAAACTCACAAATGTTAAACTTAATAAATATAAATTATTTTAATTATAATATCGTCTAGCACAAATGGGATCAACCAAGCATAAAAATACTGTTCTGCGCGTAGAATCAAAAAATTTATCATGGTTGATGATTTCTTAACAAAAAATTGGAATTTTACCCAACTAACCTATCCAAATCTTTTCAGTGCTAATCTGCCTGCTCATCTCAGCAATTTGCACAGCTCATTGTTATGGTGCAGGTGATGGCAAACCTGGCAAAAAGTCAGCACCACTGCGCATAACAAAACCACAACCGACCAGCAGCAGCACCTCCACTGTGCCACCGACAACCAATGAGCCCAGCAGCACTAAAGAGAGAGAGCAACTGGCGCCACTGATATCCTCCACAACGGAGAGTAGCGCCAGCAGTGCCGGGATCAGCAGCAGTGACGACAGCAGCACAACTGCAGCAGGCAGTTTGGTCCCAGAGATTTGCATCAATGGAGTGCAGCTGAGCGTAAGGACTGCGGATGGGGAGCAAGTGATGCGCAGGCAGCAGGAGATAGTCCAGGTCATCGAAGGAGATGTCATGCTCAGTGTTCTAACCAGTGATCCTGTTTCAGCGCTGTTTATTATCAATCGCGTCAATCAAGCGAATATTATATCAGCCGACTTTGAAGTTGGTAAGTGGAAAAATAGATATGCGAAACGGAGATTTATTCTAACTCCAATCTTTCCTTCCACAGGCATCCGTGCCATCAGCGTAGATAATGCCAGTCTGGCCGAGAATCTGCTGATACAGGAAGTGCAATACTTGCAGCAGTGCACCCAATACTCAATAGGCATTTTCATTGACTATGATCTATATAAACACCTCGAGTCCATTATCACTGATTTAGAGTACAATGTGTGGCCCATTCCCACAACGCGTGGCCATCTCTTTCCCAAGGTGGCGCATCTACTACATCAGATGCCGTGGGGCGAGAAGATTGCCTCTGTGGAGATAATAAGCGAAAATTTGGATGTATATAATGAGTTCATGGATGCCGCCAGGCAGGAGCACATGTGCCTCATGCACTTCAAGAGCGATGATAATATTTACATCCTATTTGGCAACAAGATTACCAATAATTTCAGGGAGAACGGCACCATTTTCGTAGTGCCCACAGAGCGAACCGATCATGCTTTTTTAGAAGGTAATTCAAGTCATTTAAAATAGTTAATTTTAATATTATATTATAGTTCCCCAACTTTGTTGCCATGGCTTATTACATAAGTTAATTAAAAAAGAATGACAATTTCCGTTGATTCTTATCAAGGAGCTCATCCTAGTTGGGCAAACATTACTCACATTAATTTATATAATTGATATATTCACAGAACTTCCCAACAAAGCATTTATACTCATGGAGAATGAAATTGAGCTGCGCACGGCTGATTTGGATGCAATGCCCACAACGCTGGATGAGGTGCTCATTGGGAAGAGTGTGCTTCCATCGCGAATTCTGTCCTTTGCCAGACCTATTGTGGATCTGATGAACTGGCTGCGCACCTCGCTGTCCAAGCACTGCAAGCGGGACGAGGATCTCTATGTGCTCGAGAGTTGTTTCAATTTTCTCAACTTCATCGAGGATTGGCGCACTCCGGAGTATCGACGCAAACATGACACCGTCGAGCTGCTCTCGCTGTTGCGCATGCGCAAGCTGTCCACCTCGATGACCTTTCAGATGTTCCAAAAGAAACAGAACACTGTGGATGTCATCACAGGCGAATCCGGCATGGAGCTGCGCGAGATTGCCTCGCAGAACTTTGTGACCAATGTGACAACTTATTATCATTATAATCGGGATAACCACACCAGTCTGGAGCTGAAGACCAAGTTTGGATTAGTCTTTAATTGCCAGTACACACCAGGCGACAATCGACGGCATCCGTTCCTGTTCGATGGGGAGAGCGTAATGTTCTGGCGCATAAAGATGGAGACGTGGGTGGCAGCGGGATTGACAGCCGCCATACTTGGTCTGATTGCCACGCTGGCTATTCTAGTGTTCATTGTGGTGCGCATCTCCCTCGGCGATGTATTTGAGGGCAACCCGGTGACGACCATATTGCTACTGCTCTCACTCATTCTGGTCTTCTGCTCCTTTGTGCCCTTCTCCATGGAGTACGTGGGCGAGCAACTCAACTCGCATGTGACTTTCGAAGATGTCAACACCCTCAATACTCTCTGTGCCGTCCGAGTATTTATGATGACGCTCGTCTATTGCTTTGTCTTCTCGCTGCTGCTCTGTCGGGCTGTGATGTTGGCCTCGATTGGATCCGAGGGCGGTTTTCTGTCCCACGTAAATGGATATATTCAGGCCGTAATTGGTGTGTTCAGCGTCTTTGTTCAGCTGGGAATGTCCGTGCAGTTGCTCGTGGTGATGAATATGGCCACGGAGAGCGTCTCCTGCGAGAACATCTACTACGGTCACTGGCTCTGGGGTCTTCTGGCCTATGATTTCCTGTTGCTCTGCTCTCTGGTGACCCTGGTGCCATTCATCTATCGATCGCAGCGCAACTATCGCGAGGGCATCTTGATCGTGATCGGCGCTGTGCTCATTCTGATCATCTGGAGCGTGTGGATTGCCTTGTCGTTCTTTGGCGATGAGTGGCGGGATGCGGCCATTCCGTTGGGATTACAGGCCAGCGGATGGGCGGTGCTGATTGGCATTCTCATACCACGCACGTTTCTCATTGTGCGCGGCATTGAAAGATCAGATATTGCCCAGGCGCTGCCCTCGCTCACCTCCCTCGCCTTTTCCCAGAACAATCAGTACTCCTCGGAGCAGGTGAGAACCTAATTAACTGACATACTGTAGCCACCTGACATTAACATCTTGCAGAGCGTGTACGAGTGCGTTAATCCTGCCATGCGGCACTGTTCGCAGGAGGAGATGAATCATCAGTCGCCCAGCGAGATACCCACGCTGCCATTGCGCGGCGGCGGCCCGCGACGCCAGCAGTTCTTTGCCAATCTACGCCAGGCTAATGCCAACATTAATCCGCAACGTCCTCCACCGCGTCCACAGCAGAGCCCTTCGCGTTCGTCCGTCTGCTCCTTGCCGCCCTCTCCAGAGCACAGCAAGATAACCCGATTCTAAGCGGATCGGCTGTGGGATCCCCTCTCTTTGGCAGCACACCTCAACTTCCGTTCCAACTCTAGTCAAAGCGCCAAGAAAGTGCATTCAGTAAACTTCTTTTATCTAAATGTTAAAAACATTAACTGATGATCCAGTAATTAAAAGCCATTTAAGACTTTAATATGAATAAATAAAAAAAATAATAATAATTATTAAATTTTGATTATTAAAATTATGAATTTGATTATTTTATTATGTGGTGATTTTAGAGTGGTAATAAGAGTGGGAGAGTTCTTGGAGTCCATTACATTATTGCACCGAAGCAAAGAAATACAACAGTTTTGCTTAATTATTATATCAAAATCTTCTTTTAACTTAAAATTTAAGCTAACTAACATATTACAATTGCGCCCTGTTATTGGGCCCCTCTTACTTGTATACCGTCCCTGTACTTTTGTCTATGCTAAATGTGCAATATTTGACTTTTCTGGTTTGTGAACTTACTAAATGGTAAGCTTACAGAAGAAAGCTTTCTAACGGTAAGTCTAATTGGCTTTATGGACACGTGACTAGTAAATTGGCCATTTAAGAAATTTCGTCTGAGATGCCCATGCTTGAAAAGAAATCGCAATATTCTTTTACGTCACGCGACACTGGAGCTGGCGCCCATTGTTTGGCCTTGAATTAGGGCGGAGTTCGTTGGCGGTGTTTTTGTTGTGTTGTGTGTGCTGCTGACGTCAGGTGTTTAATGTCCGCTTAGAACATTGACCATGCCGCATGAGAGAATGCGCAACAAGATATGTATTTTGAGCTATGTGAATTTTTTTCAAAGAAACCGCCAAAAAAAAAAACATTCACAACATTGCAGGCCCGTCAAGAACACGCGACCATCCAAAATGGCGTCGGCGCCACGCGCCAAATATTACACATTTGAAATGGTGGGCGAGAGGGGAACGCGCTACTGCGTGGTGAATACAAACCGCAGTTAAGTTATGCCGACAAGTTTTATCTGGCAAGTAGCAAGCAATACGTGTTATGCTGCTGAAATTTGCGTTGCATACTTTTTGGGGAGAGAAACACAGCTAAAACAGGAAAAAACAATACGAAGTAACTGTGAACTCGCCTCTCCGCTTCTCCTCGCTTCTCCTCGCTTCTCCTCGCTTCTCCACGCTTCTTGTTTTTCGCGTATTTCCTACATCATTTGCACTCCATTTGCCGCAGAGAGTGTGAGAGAGAAAGGGAGATATAACGGCTGGTTTCTAAGCTGTTTTCCTTGTAGGCGCGCACAATTTGCCGTTGTCTTAAATCAGAGATAACAAGCAAAATGTGTTCGTGTTTTGTATTTGCTTTTGCGCGGATGTTTTTGCATAATTTTTCGCAGAATTTTCTAATTAAATTTTTTACTGTCTCTTACGTTTTGTGTCTATAAAAGCTTTAAGCCTCTTATACAACAGCCAAAAAAATATACGTTTATGTAAATTGGACTCAGTTGCGATAGAAATTCAAAAGTTTTCATTTCTTTATTTTTTTATTTGCAGTATATTTTTTTGTAGTTAAAGCAATGCTAATTGCACCAAACAACTCTTAAACTGAGAGGACTCCTAGCAATTATTCCCCATGGCGAGCAAATGAAGCTGTGAATGAAGTATATGGCACTTGGCTGTCAAAAGCTATGCTACGTGACATTATTAGCAGTGCAGTCCATATCCTGCATACAGCCAGCCTGACCCTCTTCTCAGGCACACCCATTCCAAGTGAATAAGTACGTATTGTGGCAGGGTGTCCATGATTTATGACTAAAATATAACTAATGATGCTACATTTGTTGAATGCCAGCCGTGCCAGTTCAAAAGGCAATGGTAAAACTTCTAACCACACACACATATACACATATATATTTAGAATCCTATATTTATTAATAATATTAGTGCAGATGTTGCTAATGCAAGCTCGATTACCATATTACTATTACTGTCTAAATGTCTAATGCCAAGAAGTCAGTTGGAAAACTTTTACAATTTTAACCAACATATCTTGTAATGCCCAGTCAAGTGTTTTAGCTTTAAGAACAATAACAATTGAGACTTTTTGCTTATTGTATTTGTTGTCTGTTTACTGAGGGTCTGCCTGTCATTTGTCACACGCCAAGAGTGGGCAATAAAAGCGTTACGGAAAGCAAAACATTTGCCGGCTGCATGATTCACCAGGCTTTTGTGACGACATCAACAAATTTCGGTGGCGACGCCCCCGCAGCGAGGCATAATACATATTTTGTTTAAGGTTATCTGTCGTCGGGCTGCTTAACTCCCATTTACTAAACTCATTGGTATGTCGCCAAAAATTTCGACGCCATATCCACAGTCGCGTTGCCCATTTGATTATATTAGTCATGCTTACAAAAAAAGCCATATGACGCTCGGGCAACCAGTTGGCCACCAACCACCAATCAAAAAGCCAGAACCCACAACTCAGCCTCAGCTTTTAACGCACAAAGCAGCAGCAACAGCAGCAGTCAAAACGTCAGTCGACCCCCCACTTAATGGAACTACAGCACAATATGAGCCTGACATAGACAAAGACAAGAGGTGTGCGTCAGTGGGGTTGCGACAAGCCAAACCGAAAGCTTTTCATTCATCAAAAGTAATCGGGCGAGCGTAATATCCTGTGGAGTGTGCGAGCGTGTCGCACTCAATGTAGAGTCTGCGCTCCTCCAGTCAGTCCTGTGACTCGTGTGCTATTTTTCGCCTTCTCCATGCGAAAGTATTTGACTATTTTTGTTAGCTTCCTCACTCTGCTGTCAACTTGACGAAGCTTCTTCTTCTTCTTTTGTTTCTATTTCTATTTGTGTTTTTGTTTGTGTCTTCAATTGCTTCGTTGGATTCATTCATGAATTTTTACAGCCCTTCGCAGTAAAACAAATAAAGCTATTAAGCTTTTCATTTCAATTGCTCTGAGCTCGTCTATTTTTAGCCAGCAAATTTATCAAGTTATGAAACATAATTTGAGGCCATTAATTTATTTAAAATAAATTTTGCATTTTCTATGCACTCCTTATACCATTTTTCATACTCTCACTGAATTTTTCTAAGATTTTTATAAAATACTCAAAATATTTATTTCAAAATATTCTGATTGGTTAAAAGCTGTTTCCACAGTAACTTAAAATAAGTTGTTTTTTCCAATTTTATTATTACTTTCTTAACCTCAAACGGTAATTTTAACTTTCATTATAAAATTGAAGGTCTTTCATAACTTCATTAACAAATTTGCCGTTATTTTAAATGTACGTTATTGGAATGATCATCTGAGGCGCCTGCTCTATTTGCATTTATTGTACACACACGCTCTCCCTCTCTCTCTCTCATTTTCTCTGTTTCGAGTTATTTTCGAGCAGTTTCCCTCTCTTACAACAGCTGTAAGTCAAAGCTTTTGCCAAGCTATGGGCAAAAGCTTTGCGAATGCAATCCACAAGGCAACAACATCCTTGAACAAAAGGATATGCGCGAGCTTTTGTGGCCAGTACGCGACGTTAACTCATGGCATATACACATCGCAGCGGCAAAGTAGACGCGCATACACACACACAGACACAGACAGAAACACACACACTCACACACACAAGTACACACACACGAACACACAAAGAGTATTTGTATTAAGAAATTGAAGCGCCAAGAGCGAGTGGCCTCGAAATAATACGTGAATTAAAAAGGTTGCAATTAATAAATAAAAATAAAAGAAATGCAATATAAATGCGAAAAGTTGCTGAATAAAAAGTGCAAGTGAAAAGTGCCAATACGAAGGAGAAAATCACACACGCGCACACACACACACACGAACACGCACAAGCACACACAGACAAAGAAAACGTCATATGCCAGAGGCAGGCTGTCGCTTGGCAGGCACATTGACAGCAACAGCAACAGCAACAAAGGCACAGCCAGCAGCAGCAGAAGCAGTGAAAAGCATTTTGTGTATCCTATTTTGTGTGTGAGCGAGCGTGTGTCCATGTCCATGTCCGTGTCCATGCCCGCACCCGCGCCCACTACCGCTCCCGCTCCCGTATCCTTTGCCACAGCAGTAGCAGTAGCGACAACAAAAGCAGCTAACGGCAGCAAACAGCAACAACAACACTAGCAATTACGGCGTGTAGTTGCTATAATGATAGATTTCAAAACAAAATTGAGCAAATTATCGTATGAAACGTGCCCCCGTTGGAAAGTCTAAAAATAACAGCACGCCAATTGCAAAACCAAAGTCGGAGACGGATTCAAAAAAAAACACAAGTGTTGCCTGCTTTTGGCCCCCATCAGCCAACTGACTTTAAATTATGCATGCACATTGATTTTCTGACGCCGTCGTTGTCGTCTTCGCTCTGCTACTCATCGCCGTCCACAACATCATCATCAATAGCAACAACAACAACAGCAGCACCAGCAATAGCAGGAACAGCAGGAACAGCAGCCTCTGCCTATTGGCAATCTCGTAAAGTCATTTCCCGTTCTGCGTTCCGCCCGCATCGTATGTTATCAGCGGAACTGACGTCAACGGCGTTGTTGAATGCGAATAATCAGCGCACCAATGGCCTAACAAAAGGTGAGTGCCTAAAACAACATATAAAAAAACAAACAACAATAACAACAACGAAACAAAAATACTAAGCAAATTTACAAAATACAAAGCATTATGCATACGCACGGTGTGCGTGCGCCCACTTGGCGTATGTGTAATATTTGAAATCATATTGCGAAATGTATCAAAAGATTCAGCATGGATGGTGGCAAGATGATGATTCTTAGAACTGTTCAGGACACGCCCAAAAGCAATAAAGCATAGAGAAACCATAAAATACAAAGATTAAGGAGAATAAGATTAATTGAGGCATATTCTAATGGTAGTTGGCAGTTTTTATACACACATTAATGAAATTTAATTGAATCAGATAAATTAAAAATACGCAGTTTTGCTTTGTCATTATTAATGGAAATAATAACAATTCCCAAATTCTATGATTACCACTAATATTAATTACTTTGTGTCTGTCATTAATTATTTTGCTCGACAAATATGAAATATAACGCAGAAATTATTTATATTCAATTACAATGAGAAATTCAGGTAACAAAAATTCAGGGCTTAAATTGTTCCATTGAAAGTAACGTTAAATGATAAACAGCTCAGTTTTCCCAACTTAATTAAACGCATTACTAAACTAAGGCAATTAATCTTAAAAACAAATTTCTCTTTCTTACATTTCTTATTCAACTTTGTTTCATTTTTAATTAAATTGATAATAAATAAATGTTTTTGATCAGCCCATTTTTTTTTTTTAATCCTTGCCGTCTGTCGCAGCGAAAGTCCAGCATATTCAATTAAAATGTCGTAAAACACATTCAAAGCTCATTTGCTGTGCTTGTTAACACCAGCGTATAAACTCATTAACACCCACACACACACACGCATACACGCACACCCACGCACACTCTTTCTTATGCTACTGTTTGCGCTTCACTGCCATCAACTGCAGCGCTGCTTTATTGTTGCCTTTTTATATGCTTTAAATCTGATTTCAATTATAATTGCATTTTGCAGCGCTAATGCGCTTTGGCGCCCACATTTTCCCCGTAGTTGCAGTAGCCACTGGCCCACCCACCCACCCACTCCTCTGCGGCATCCGGTGACAAGGCCTATGAGCTCCCACTCAACCCTCAATTAAGCTCGCTCCTTTTGCACGCCCCATTTAATGCAATTCATTGGGCCGACAAAGCCTTCAGACCGGAGGGGCTTACAATGTCAATCCATGCGCTTTGGACAGCGTCGACGGTAACTGGCACCGGAAATACAGTTATAAAATGTCAACAACAATGCAAATTTGCCAAATGACGGCGTTGACAACAGTTCTGTTCTCTGTGTGGGTTTTTGCTGACGTTTCTGTAATGATTTTACGACTTAATGTCATGCATTCAGAATCAACTAATACACCAACAACAACAACAATAACAGGCATAATAACAACCACAACACCCACACACACTCAAAAGTTGGCAATTGTACATTTTTTTGAACATGCAATTGGTGTGCAAGTTTGGAGTTTATGGCTTAAACTGCCAGAATTGCATTAATTATACAAATTGTTTGCACATTAGAAATAGCCTGGCAGTTTGCATATTTTTACGGAATACATGTTTCGGAGGGGAACAACAAGTGCCGCTCCTTTTATAATAACTCTTATGCAATTAAATTTGAACTTAAGAATCTAAGATTGCAAGTATAATTAAACTAAAGTTACGAGAATTTCATTATACTTATATAATTCGAATGGAATTACTTACTGGTCGATATATGGGTATTTTGGATAATATAGTTGGTACAGAAAGAATTCGTGCAGCTGGGAAATTTTAGGTTTGCTGAAACCTATAATAGCAAGTAAAAATCTTATATGAATTATGACTGAAATTCAATTATAAAATTTGACAATTTCAGTTAAAAGAAAACTAAAATAAATCATTTCTAAATCGAAAAGAAAGCTTGTCTTATTATCTGCAGCACATCTTTAATATTGTAACAACCAAACATATCTTATATATATATCTGTAATTTTCCTCTCTTTTTGTATTTTTTTCAGATGCGGCTTGCCTGTCAACGACATATGAAAAGTGCACAGCAGGAGAAACAGCAGCAGCAACACCAGCAGCAGCAGCACCAGCAGCAGCAGCAAGAACAACAGCAGCAGCAATGACCAAACAATTGACAACAACAACTGCAACAAATGCAGCGTCGAGCATAACACAAACATCTAATTTGGCGCCTACGGTTATATCGCCCACATCAGCCTATGCAACAACTACTACGACAGAGGCAGCTGTGCCTGCAACGTCAGAGACAACAACAACAAAGACGCAGCCAACAACAAAAGCCGCAACATCCACAACAAGTGCATCAAGTGATGCCAGCGGCCGTTCGGCGGCGCTGGAACGTGCCTACGTCCATGATGTCTATGAGAATTGTGAGGAGCCCACGGGACCGGTGCGGCCTCGAGTGGCCCAGTTTCTGGGCAACCTGGAGCCGGGCTCGGTCGTCTGTGACGTGGGCTGCGGCAGTGGGCGTTATCTTACCCAATGCAATCCAGCCATATGCACCATCGGCGTCGATCGCTGCTACCGCCTCGGCAAGGTGGCACACGAAAAGGGTGGCGAGGTGAGTGCAAATGTCATGCAAAGAATGAAATTGTAATTGATGTGGAGCAAATTACTCCATTGTTGATATTACAGGTGTGGGTGGTGTGTCCTTAAGTGCATATATATATATATATAGTTCTTGGTATGTCCACAATAGTTCATGGGTTGTCCTCTATCTCTCTCGATTTTCTGTCTCTCTCTCTGTTGGTTTTCTTTGCCGCACAATTGACCCATTTTGCCAGAACGAGCAAACACTGTGGATTCATTCAAATATTAGCAATGGGCCAGTCGAGAGCTCTGCTGGCTCCTCTGGCTCCTCTGGCTCTGCTCGCCCTTATTGCAGCGCATAAATTATGCTTATCATTGAAATTATTTGCACATGTTCTCTCTGTGTAATAGCCCGAGTTGAGCTTTAATGTCCCCATAATTACAATGGCCAACAATGGAGCCATAAAGCGAACAGAGTTTTGGTCATCAGAGTGCAACTAATAAAATGCAGCCGTCTCTGCCTCTGCCTCTGCCTCTGCAGTGGTTCCACAATTGCAACCAAAAACGACATTGAATCGATATTTTGTCCGTCTGGGAATGGAACAACTGACAATTAACAAACGACATTTAATTTTCTCAAACAATTCACTTGAATAATATATTTGACTGTACGGAAAAGTGTTGTTACCAGCAAATCCAGCACATAATATATTTATTGATTCCAGTTTGTGCACATATATTGAAATTTATTGCATTTCTATATATTTATTTTTAAAATTGCTATCAGTAGGCATTTTCTCGGAAATTGTATATAAATACCACTTTGGCAAGCTTCCATTTGAAGTAGAGCCCATTGTATTCACTTGTTATTGCATTTCCTCTTCTTTATAGCTGCCAACAATAAATTGTGTTCCCCCCCCTCTATAGTTGTACCCAGTTCTCAGTTCCCGGAGGTATGCAATAGTTTTCGCAATAATCTATTACAAACGCTTCGTTTCGTTTCACTTCGCTTATTTATGGTGCCATTTCCAGGCAACAAATGCCTTTTTCTTAGAAATCTAAAGTAATCCCCTCCACAATCTTCACTCCGCTCATTGCACAATATTTTCCCTTCCGGCTTGCTTTAGTTCCAGCCATTTTTCGCATTTAAATTGCATTTGCTGGCATTGCGTGGGATTGAACTTCGCATGTAATGACGACGAGGACACAGGGGCTACGGCGAGGACGGCCTGGCATTGCAGGCGGCCATGGTTGCCACCTTAGCTGGTTACATGCCACATGCCACATGCTGCAAAGTGCATCCAATTTACTATAAATGGTTTCATTTATTTAATAACCAGCCCCATTATCATTATCCCGACTCGACTGCAATGAAATGTGGCTATGATTGCTCGATTGTAACAGCTGTCCAGTCCTTGACATTTCACAGCTATTCATTAATAGCAATCATATGCATTATCTTACCAATTCAATCGATATTAGAACAAAATTGCACTCTTCCCTTTATACCCAATGTTTACACTGTACTTTTTACTTGACCTAAAATAAATAAATTTGGCGCAAACATGTTTTAAGTTCCACGTTTTATTCCGATAAAAAGAGATTATAATTTATTTCTGCAATTGGATATAAGCTGTCAGTAGTCGAATATCTCCTTCTTTTTTCCATCTTCAATGGAATATCATGAATTTCAATGCTCAAATTTTTAAAGCCTTTAATCACTTGGCAGTGAGAAGATATGTCAGCAATGAGCCAAATTCCTTTCAAATAAACATCTGTATTTATGCAGAGCCATCATGTTTCTGACATTGTATTTGGGTAGCTTAAAATGCCATGAAAATTATTCGATTGAATGCTTTGGCAAAGCAAATGTATGCAAAACTTGGTATTTTTTCCATGCAAACTGTGAGTTGATTGTGTTAAATAAACACAAAAACGAGAAACGAGAAATGCAAAACACACAGGCGATTCACGTGACCTGCAAGCCTGTGCAGCTGTTGCTTTGCTCGGTTTCCCTTTGCGGAAAGGGAGAAAACCCAATTTAACTTTACTTCGAATATACAACAGACATATACATACATATATATATATATATATACTCGTATATCTGATGGTAGGAAAACTTTTAGTTGCTGTCAGGCAACTTTGATTTCACAACTCGTGCATGGCCTGATTTGCTATAATTTTGTAAAGCAATAAATTGGCAAGTGGAGCAAGCTATGCAGCAGGCATTAAGCAAAGAACACACACACACACACACAAACTACACCCATGCAGCCTGCTGCAGTTGAGAGCTCATAAATTTTTTTTGTTGCCCGAAATGACGCATCCAAAAAAATAGTGAAAAAGGCAGCAAATAAGATAACATAAAAAAGACACGTTGCCAACAGAGTTTTTTTTCGCTTGTTTCACTATTCTGGCAAAATCTTTCAGTTTTGTGCCAGGTGAGTGCTGCCTACCTGGCTTAGCTCAAGAATTCACTTGAAATATGTTTGCAGCCTTTTTTATTAGTGTTTTTACACTGTGGTTCGCTTAAGTAGCATTTAAAAAATTCTGCAGGACAAGAAGGCCAAACAATTGTACCAAGTACAGACCAACATGTCTTTAAACACACTATATATATGTATATATATATAGATTTATTTGCTTTCGCAAATGTTTTTTTCCAGCCGGCAGGCTTTGGCCTCATTAGTGTGCAACATGGCGTATGCGTAACATGTTTCACCTGACACTCGCCACATCAGTGAAGCTGCATTGAAAACTTGTCAACAAACATTTTCAAAGGCATAATGTGCCCGACCAGCGTGACATTACACACCCACAAAGCATAAACTTGTGTGTGTGTGTGTGTGTGTGGGAGTGTGTATAAAAAATGGCGACTGCTATAAATACAATTTATAAAGAGCAAACAGAAATGTCAGCGTATGCATTCATCGCACCCAGAACACGAGTTAAAAGTGAAAATAAATAAAATTCTGAGAGTCGCTCAGACTGAATTTTTATTAGTAGTTTTACACAAATGCCAAGTTGGTAAAAACAATGTTCACAAGCAGGATAGTCCAGTTTTTATTTTAAATTTTCCCGTAAGGATATTAATATTCCAAAGACCGCAGCACATTTCACACAAAGCGGATTAAGCACATATCTATGTATATATATTTTTTATGTATAATGTAGAAATATTCAAAAATATTTGGAAAACTTTTGAAAATGTACCGCTCTGATAGCAAATAGTAATCTTAGAAATGCAATGTCTAAAACAATGTTTATTATGCCTCATGTTTTTTACTCATTGTTGCAAAATTTACACTTGAATTTCTGACTTTTCTTAGGCTGCATTAAAATGCAGAATTAATCGATAAATAATTTAATTCACGTTTAATTTTCACAATGTTTGCGTCCACAAAATATATGTACAATCACGTGGCAACAATAAAATTTCGATTAATATAGCCACAACGCATATGGGACAACTTGCAACTTGCGTCAGCCAGTTTCACTTTTATGCCAACAATTTAATTAAACTTTCTGAGAAAAATAAGAAATAAAATTATAGTAAATATAAACTATAATTATATAAGTCATTCCCAAGCATTTCGAACATGCTGTTAACATGCGACCCGTTTTCTTGCAGCACTGTTTCCTCCACTTAACTTAAATGATATTTTTGGCTAAAATCTGTTTTGCCACAAGTTGAGTTGCAACGTCTGTTGCATGGGCTCTTTATTCCGACATCCCCAAGTACCTGGCAACAGAGAGGAAAGAATTTTTTTATATATTTTTTTTTTGCTTGGCGGGTCAAGGTTGTTGGTTTTTGCAGTTCCACAAATGCTGAGCGGGCGATATCAGCATTATTACAAATTATGCACGTGGTACGTGCCGAAAAGAGGTAGTCCAAGTGAATGTGGCACAGAAACCTCTATTCAAGCTCTTCAAAGTTTTTTTTTTTTTTGGTGTTGGTGTTTACCATGATTTATTAACTGGCATGTGCAATTGATGGTTGCTTATTTTATGTTGCATTTAAAGAGATATAGAATGGATTGAACACAAATAAACATTCATTTGCTGCATGAAAGTATTCCATTTATTTTTTTTTTAAAGAGTTGATTGCTACTTTTAGCGCTGTGCGTGACATGAATGATGCATTTTCAAATATACACAAAAAATAAGCACAGGAAAAATCTACCATCGCCCGTTCCACAGTTAGGTCAGGTCACTTTATTTCCTCACATTTCAAAAACCCGTCCAAAACTTTTCCACTAAACGAAGCGCAATTCAACGCAACTAACTGGGCTAAATTGGATATGTGTGCGTTAACAGTGCGTTGCATTTGTTGTGTCACTTCAGTGCCAAATTGACTTAAGCAACTGCCAATTTTCGTTGAGAGAGCGAGTTAACCTGGTTTTCGACAATTTGCTAGTTTTCAAACAAATATTTGCACACACTGACAGAAAGTGCCAGGAATTTTGAGAACATATCTATTATAGCCAAGTATCACCGAGTTTAAGTTTTAATTACATATAAAAATGGAGAGATCGGGCTGAAACTGTTGTTTGTGCCGCTGATTGGTGAGGGGCAGGTATTGCTCATGGGATGTGCAACGTGATTTCTTCACTCTGCTTTTAATGTGTGGGCGAAGAAACTTGTTCTTAATTTAATTGACTGATATTTCCCCCGACACCGAGTTGCTCATATTTACGTTGTGCTCTCGTTGGCCCACAGGTGGCGCTGTGCGACAATCTGGAGTTGCCCTTTCGCGACGATAGCTTCGATGCGGTCCTCTCGCTGGCCGTTGTTCATCACTTCGCCACCACAGAGAGACGCGTGCGAGCGCTGAGGGAACTGGCGCGCATCCTGCGCATTGGCGGTCGCGTTGTCATCACAGTCTGGGCACTGGAGCAGCGCCATCGACGCTTCGAGTCACAGGATGTGCTGATACCCTGGCAGCCGCCAAAGAATCGCACATTCTCCTACTCCGATGAGGACGATGATGATGACTTTCTGCCACCCTACCACGCCTACACAGAGGACTCGACCAATTCTAGTCGCTCCGCCGGAGATGGCGACAGCTCCAGCCTAAGCTCATCCTCGCCGGGCGAGTCCTGCTACAGCTTTGTTCGCCGCGCTATACAAGTAATTATAATATCTTTTTTAATTTAATCAAATTTGCAAGACAAAAAAAATATATTTTATTATTTTCATTTATTAATTTTAATTTTTGCTTATTTTGTTTTTAATAACTTAAAAACTTAATTAAAATATTGCCTCTACTTGCAGAAACTAGCGGGCGGTCGTCGCCATGCCTGGTTCCTGGACTCATGGACGTCGAAGGACACAAAGAACGACAGCAGCCTGGACTATGAGGATGCCAAAGATTTGCCAATTGAATTGCGGCGCCTCGAGGACTTTGATGACTTTCCCGATCCGCCGCTCTCCGCTGGTCTCAAATCCCGCAGCCTAGGCAGCATTCTTCAACCACCACCACGTCAAATTGTCCGCTCGCGCTCCAGTGTGCCCAGCTTGGGTGGTCCCCTGCTGCCCGGTGAGACGAAGGCGAGTGCGGCAGCGGCACTGCTTCTGAGCGCTCCCGAGGTGCAACTCCAACTGAATGGCCGACACTCGCCAACGGCGACCGTCAGTGCGGGCAGCACGCTGAACCGCCGACCCAAGCTCATCAAACAGAAGCAGTCGTTGTGCGACGAGGACGACAGCCTGGCGCAGTCTGGCGATCCGTCGCAATCCCCAGCGTTCCAAATGGTCAGCAGCTATAACAGCACCAATGGTGGGGTCAGCAGCAGTCTCTATACCCGCACCGGCTGCTATGCTTCGAGTTTTCATCAGCACGCCTCCGCGACAGCGACTCCACCAACAGAAGCGGCGGACATCTCTGGTGCTCCCGCTGCGACGATGCCCAGCTTTCTGCGCAAGCAGAGCTCGCTAAATGAGGATCTGATGGCAGGGAATAGGCTGCGTGAGAAGGAGGGGGTGCGGAAACGCATACAGAAGCAGACGTCGCTCAACGAAGCCTTCCTTTGTCGCTCGGCGATGTTCTCCAAGCGGTTGCAGATCATACGAGAGGGTTTCACGAGCAAGATTAAGAACTCTACGGGCAGTCTGGAGCGTGTGACCAAAACGGGCATCAGCAAGCTCATTCAGAATATAAAGCCCAGTCCAACGCCACCCAGCAATCCCAATCCGCAGCAGTCCAACAACAACAACAAGCAGGGCACAACACTAACTGGTCAGACACATCCACATGCACATCCGCATCAGCATCACCATCATCATCATCTTGGTAGCAATGCCAGCGGACTGTTCCCAGCTCACCTGCTGCTCTCCAGCACGTCCAGCACGGGTCCGGTGAGCTACTGCAGCAACGTGGACTGCAGCGCGGCAAACATCTGCCACTGCAGCGCCTACCAGCAGGAGTGCGTCGCCTGTGCGGACAGCGAGCAGGGCAATGCTCGCCGGCATTCGCGCGAGTCGGGATCGGACTCCTCAAAGGACAGCAGTCTGCAGTCGGACACCAGCATTGAGTCGGAGGATAGCTTCGCCTCGGTCATATTCATACCAAAGCCGGAGCAGGCACAGCAGCAATTGAACTATCAGCAGCAACATCAGCACTCCAACTCGAGCAGCAGCAATTCCAGCTCCAGCAATGGAGCAGCGCTTGCCGCAGCAGCAGGAGCAAACCAAAGCACAACCACTCTGATTGCCACGCCCGGTGCACGGTTGCCGCACACACACACGCACACACACTCAGTGCCAACATCGCCGCTTGTCATGCCCTGCCCGCCGACGCCCGCCCACTCGCCGGCTGCCAATCAGGGAACCGTCACATCCCCGCCACAATCCATGGCTGCAGTAACAGCCGCAATGGCCATTTTGACGCCAGCTCCGAAGACGGAACGCTTCAGCTTCGACGCGGCGCACATCAAGCAGCAGCAGGAGCAGCAGTTGGAGCAGACGACAAGTACCATTCGGCAGATTACACGCCAGACGATACGCGAGATGCCAGCGATACCAAAGTTCCGCAAGCAGCAATCTCTGCAGCTGCAACGCCCCAGCTTTCCCATTGTGCGGCGCGCCTCCGGGTCGGCAGCAGCGTCCGGCAGCAGCAGCAGCATTGGCACAAGGCTGCTCTCGCTGGAGCTGTTCAATCCGGCTACCGATGATCTGGACAGCGATTCCAGTGAGCCCTCCTCGCCGGACTCCATTGACAGTGTGATCAGTGCACCTCGCTCGGCACAGCTGCTGTCGGCTCCTAGCACCGCCACAGGGAAATCCAGTGATGAATCGGACTCAGCTCTGGCTCAGCAGATCAGTATTAATCAGCAGCAGTATCACAAGGGCGAACTGCAGATCAATAACGGAACGCCCAATGTCAATGACATCATATTGAATGCGGATAGTGCTCCATTGTTGCCAGATAAGCGGGACACTAGCCACACAAAGAAGCAGCAGCTTCCGCACGATTGTGCTGAATTTGCAGAGCAGCTAACGGCGCAGCTGCAACGTGAACTGGAAGACAAGAGCAATCGCGCCGAGTGCCGCAGTCTGGACGGGATTGGTGATATTGGCGAGTTCTTAAGTGGCGTCTCTAAGAAGCGCTCCAACGGTGATCTGAGTGCGTTGCGGGATGAACTGCGCGAGCGTCGCCTTATGCTGGCCAATCTCTCCACACAGCCCAGCTTGCAGCACTCGCCCATGTCGTCGTCCACCTCATCGCTGTCCTCGCAAACGCGCAGCTTCACAATACACGAGGAGCAGGAGGGCGAGGAGGAGGAGGATGAAGAGAATGAACGCAGCTACACGCTGGGCATCTACGAGCACTGCAAGATCTCCAAATTCAAATACAAACGCAATCGACACTACAATCTCAATCCGGAGACAGCCTATTTGCTCCAAGACGACGGCGACAGCGATGTGCGCGATGATGAAGATCGTAAGTGGAGATCTTGACTCGCTTAAAAATAGAAACTTTAATCTTATTTTATTCAAATTGTTCACCTTTCTTTTATGCCATTTAGCCATACCCGAGGAGGATGAGGATGCAGAGGCGCTGGAGGCAAGAGGCGGCGATCAGCTGGGCGAGGGTATGCACGAATATGGACAGCGTCGGCGCAACTTAAGCGCCATCAAATCGGTGACCTCCAGTGCGTCGAGCTCGACGGAAACGGCGCCATCGCCATCATCGCAGCAACAGCAGCAGCGGCAGCCGCTGCAGCAGCGCGCCTCCACCGAATCGCTGGAGCACTCGAATAGCTCAAACACATCGCTGGACAGTCCCTCGCAGGGTGGTGGCGCGACCACACACCACCGCTACTATCATGTGTTCCGCGAGGGCGAGCTGGATGCCCTGATCAATCATCATGTGACCAGTCTGCACATTGTTAGCTCCTACTATGAGCGGGCCAGCTGGTGTGTTGTGGCCGAGAAGGTGCAGGTGTGGACGATCTAATTTAGAAACCTAAGGAATACAAATATTAAGATAATTAAAAACCATTAATTGGAACACCCAATAAGTCTCTGAAGCCCCCAAAGGAATTGTTAAATTTAGTCTTTATTACTAGTAGGTGAGAGAGGAGAGGATAGCGAGAAACTTCTAGCACTAATTTAAGTAACTGTAACGACTTTTGCTTAGGGTTGCCAAGCCTGCTCAACGGCAAGGCTGCCGCACTGCATTGAAATTAAATTTCAAGTAAACCGCTTAATTTTTAAGTGCAAATCGAAAACGAAAATGAAACAACGCAAATTATAACAAGTATTGTATCTAAATATAAGAAATTAATGTATATGTAAAAAAATCTATTTTCAACGACTATCATCTTTATGTTAATTCTATCTATCTTTCCCAAAACTATATCAGTATGTATTTCACAATTTAAATACTCACAAACGTCCAATTGCAAACTTTACATACAAAAAACCCAAATAGTAAAATTATAGAGCTAAATTTAAAAGTTAAATTAAGCGTTGCTTATACAAAATCAAATAGATAATGCAAAACCATATCTAAGCATCTACTTACATAAATATATACCAAGGCTTTGTACACAAAATAATAAATAAAAAAAAATCCTAACAGCAAATACACCTACATATGTGCAAGAAAAAATCAAAACGTAAGTTTTCGAATATCAAGAACTGCATTTAACTAATTTCAATGCAACAATAAGTAAAACGATAAACTGCAGAAAAAATAAGAAATTAATTCATAACTGTTTTCAAGCTCACAACAATAATTGTATAACAATTTCAATAATTTTTTGTAATACTCGTAAATTAAAATTTATTATGCACTTCATTATTTTCTTAAAATAAAACAAAGTAATGTTATATAAAGTGAAACACTTCCCAAAGAGCCAACAAACCCGAACATACTTTAGTAAAAAAAAGTATATTTTTTTCACCTAAGGCGATGTTATTTAAAAAATAACGCAAGCTTTCAATAAGTATATTGCGACTGTAAATGTGTTTTTTAGATAGCTAAACTAAACTTTATACCGTACAATATTAGAAAATGGAAAGTTGAAATGATGAAATTATATCGCAACTTCAGAACACTATCAAAATAAACTAATAACTTCGTATATACGCTCGATATGCTGAATATGAATATTTACAAATCTTTAGAGATATGCATAATTAGAATTATATAATTCGAAAATACGTATTATGTATTTGCACAACCCAAACAGAGATTGACACAACAGCTGCAACAAGTAACATATACTACCAGACAGACTCAATAAATAAACAAAAACTAAATACAAGAATTTGTTATGCATAAAAACATTAAATAAACTAAAATTACTATTACTAAACTAAATTTAAAAACGTATTTTTTCGTCTTTGTAGTACATAATAAAAATCAAAAGCTGATATATATTTTCTAAAGAATATATTTTCAAGCTTAACGTATTTTTTAGTTTCGAAACTGCCCAAATGGGCAGCACTGGCACCGATACAAAACAATCGATATATTTCCGCATATATCGTAAATATATAGTGAAGATGCCCTTGTTATTAGCAAACTCAATTTTTGTTATACATATTGTAAACGCATAAAATGTTTATAATTGAAATTTTTCTAAGCCAGATAGTTCGTTAACATATTTTAGTTGATGTTCACCGGACTACAATATATGACAAAAGTTTGGCGCTATTTATTTTAAATTTATGCAGTCAATTGAAACAGAATCTGCAAATTATCGATAATAATAAGCATCGGGAATACATCATGGTGTGCAAAGGTAAATGAATTTCCACAACATGAAATTCTGTGACGTCACAGCTCACAAGTTCTGCGTTGAATTACTTGAAGAGATATAAAAGAATTTACATATTTCCTGATGCAACTGACCTGATTCAAGTATTACAAGCAATAAAGTTAAAAATTTTAAATACATTTTATACCACAAGTATATACTGCACGATTCGAATATATTGTGTCGTCATGCGCAGAGAAAATAAATCGAAGCACTTCTTTGCGCAACCTGTTTTCTGTATTCCTTGCTTATACACATACATTTCTCTTTCAGCTCAAACTTATCCATCGTTTTGACAGCTCTGCATTGTAAAACTCCGTCGTTTCAAAAATTAATAAAATGCAGTGAAAAAATTGTTTAGATTTTAGAAACAAAACACAATATGGCTACACAAAAGCCTGGAGAATGGGCGACTGGTCTACTAGCCAGATTCGAAGACCAGGTAAATGTTCTACAGCACTTTTTATATGTTGCGTCGCGATGCTTTCGAGCTGAGTGAAAAAATGTACCTGCTGCTGACATTGTTTTGGTGTGAGTGTGGGTGTAAAGGGGGTGTGGGCGGACGTTTGGCCGGCGACAGCTTCATGAATGAACTGAAAAGCTGTTTTTTTCTGAACTAACGAAGCGTGTATACCCTTGAAAGGGCACAAATCATAATATATTTCCCGTCAGCTACAATTTTGAGTAAACATTTTAATTAAAATAAGACAATGATAACTTTAAAAGTGCATTGTATTATTTTATTTAAGATGTTTATTCAAACTTATAGCTGATAGGCAATATATTAGATTCTGACGGGTGATATATTAGATTATTTTATTTAATAATAAGAAAATTGGTTAGATATATGAGGAACAACAGTTGGTAAGAGTACAATTTACTTATTTAATAAAATACTTTTCTTTTGCAGCTGCCAAACAAGATAGGAGCTTACGGAACACAGGCGCGCATGAGCCAGGACCAATTGGTGGCATGCCTCATACACATCTCGCGCTACCGTTTTTCGCTGGTTATCTCCGGCTTGACGAAGATGCTGCAGCGAGTCAACGAGGCTGTAAGTAGTAACTAACTAATAAAAATAATAAATATACAATATTAAAATCGAATTATATTATTTAACAGGCGCTACAAAATCGATATGAGCCAGATCGCTGCTACTTCGAATCTCTGGTCATCATATTGACCACGCTAGAACGTTGCCTAACCAATCAAACCAAGGATACGGCACGATTTAATGAGGCGATGAACGTGAAACTGTTGCTACGCGAAATTTCCCAGTTTGTGGATGTGCAAAGCGACAACAATCCAAATGCAGCTCAACTGAAGGCTCTGGCATCCAAAGTTCTCTTTGCATTATCCCAAAACCATTTCTCTGCTGTCTTCAATCGCATCTCAGCGCGTATACAGGAGTTGACTTCTTGCTCTGAGGAGAATCCCGACTACAACGATATTGAGTTAATACAGCACATCGATATGGACATGACTAAGCTGACTAAACTGTTGCAGGGTATTTTAAACTTGTGTCTTTACTATACCTAATTGTTCTAAAATACTTCTTCTTCTTTTCAGAAACAATTACCAAATTTCGATCGAAGCGTGCACCACCGTTAATTTTGCTTTACTCACTGGAGAAAGCGATTTGGAATTGGATTGAGTATCATCCACAAGAATTTCAGGATCTACAGCGTGGCACTAATCGCGATATATCAACGTGTGTACCTAAGAATTTAAATGCCAATATTACTATTTAATGATTTTTTATTTTTAGCTGCTGGGAACCACTCTTGGACTTTGTGGAATATTTTAAAACGGAGAACAAGAAGAGCAAAACTTTAGTTTGGCCTTTGCAAATGCTGTTGCTTATTTTGAATCCTTCCAGCCTGGAGGCTACTGTTAACGAGCTGCAGCAGTCAGAGAAGGAGAAGGAAAAGGAAAAGGTGCCCTCAAAGTCCACACAATCGACTTCGCGCGACAAAGATTTCTCGGCTAGGCAGTTTATTGAGAGCATTAAACGTGGTTTGGGTCCGCATTCACCATCAAAACAGGTGACCGAATCATCGGCCATAGCCTGCGTGAAACTCTGCAAAGCATCCACATATATCAACAACAATGACTCTAACAATGTGGTCTTCAAACTGGTGCAGTACTTCATTAACGATCTCAAGGCGCTGCTGTTCAATCCGCTGAAGCCGTTCTCGCGAGGTCAGGGCTACAATTATGCCGACATCGAACTAATGATTGACTGTTGGGTTTCTTGTTTCCGGATCAGTCCTCACAACATTGAAGCACTGAAGGTGTGTCTCAATCTCTCCTCGCCGCAAGCCTATCATTTCGTGATTGTCTGTTCCTTGCTGCGGTAAGTAAAAGATATAACAATATTTTAAGTCAGTGTTTTAATATTTCAGCACACATATTTAAAATTTCAGATTGGCACATATTTACGTTGACTTTCGGCTGCAGAACAAGAATCCATTTCGCATTGTCAACCAGCCACGATTGCCCTGGTGGCCACAGACCGATGTCGTCCATTATCGTTCCGCTGAGCTGCGCGCTCTCTTTACGGATACGTTGAACAAGGCCACCCAGGGATATATAGCACACACACCACTGCGCTATATTACCTCTTTAACGCTTAAGTCAAAGGACACACAGAAGGGCTTGACGCGTGCCGAGGAGGGACCAGCACACAAGATGCTCTTGCTGCTGTTCGTGCGGCTCATACATGCTGATCCCACACTGCTCTTAAACGTAAACTAACTTCGTTAATTTCATTGTAACTTAATTATAATTGACCCTTCTGTAGACGCAGGGCAAAGTGGCGCACGAGGTTCAAAGCTCAACGTTGGAGTTAATTAATGGTTTAGTTAGCCTGGTGCATCAGACAACTCTGCCAGATGTGGCACAAGAGGCTATGGAAGCTTTGCTGGCTCTGCATGCACCTGAAAAAATTGAAGTTTGGAATCCAGAGGCGCCTATTAACACATTTTGGGATGTGAGTTCGCAGGTGCTGTTTTCCATCTCGCAGAAACTCATCCAGCATCAGATAGCCAACTATACGGATGTACTAAAGTGGCTGCGTGAAATACTCATCTGCCGCAACACGTTTCTGCAGCGGCACAAGGATTATGCGCACGTTGGCAGTCAGATAGCCATATGCAAGCAAGCGCACATAAAAATGGAGGTAGTCTTCTTTATGTACCTGTGGAGTGTGGACTTGGATGCGGTCCTGACATCGCTCTCTTGTTTTGGTCTCCTCTGCGAGGAGGCTGAAATCTGCTGTAGCTCCGATGAGCTAACCGTGGGCTTCATCATGCCCAACTATCACATCTACCAGGAGCTCGCACAGCTCTCGTCATGTAAGCTTCAGAATATGTCTTTATTTGTTAGCATACATTTAGTATATGTAATTTCTTTTGTAGCCTCCACGGACGCACGTATTTGCTATTTCGAGAACAACCATGGCAGTGTGCTAAGTCGCTTGACGTTGCAGAAGCGCATCATGATATTGCTGCGCAAGATTGAGCACTGTGTGCACGGTGTTCAGCCTGCCTGGGAGGAAACATTTCGCAACTGGGAGGTGCTTAGCAAGGTGCTGCAGACCTACCCAAAAGTAAAGTCCGAGGATGCACAAGCGGAAATGTTTCATCGCGGCATGGGAAAACGTCGGGCTAGCCACCAAAGCTCCGAGCATGATCTGGAGGAGCAAATCAACGAATGGGCCAACATGACTTGGTTCTTGTTGGCCTTGGGCGGTGTTTGCCTGCAGAAGCGAAATAGTAGTCGCCAGCTTTTGCTGCAGCAATCGCAGAACAATGCATCGGTTGCTTCCCTGGCTCAGGCCTCACTCTACTCCAGCTCGACCAGCTCTGGTCATGGCTCGCTTCATCCCAGCACAGTCTCTTTGTCCGCCATTCTGCCAGCCCCGCCACAGGATGTCAGCTATTGTGCAGTTACGCAGTGCGTATTAATATGAATTAAATTCCATTTTAGGGCTATTCTAAGGAACACTAATATTAAACTCAATTTTTGCAGATTCATTGGACAGCTGCTTCGTCTGCTGGTGTGCAACAATGAGAAGGTCGGTTTAAATATACAGAAAAACGTGAAGGAGTTGGTTGGCGAGGAAATGTCCACACAGTTATATCCAATACTCTTTGATCAGATACGATCCATAGTCGAAAAATTTTTCGACCAACAGGGCCAGGTCAATGTGAGTGTTACAGATATTAACACACAGTTCATCGAGCACACGATTTACATAATGAAATCGATACTGGATCCCAAAGCGAGTAGGGATCCCAACAACGAGACGCCGTCACCATCGGAACATTTGGGTGTGACCAGTATTGAGGGCATGATGTTGAGCATTGTGCGATATGTCCGTCACCTGGACATGAATGTCTATGCCATACGAGTTAAAACTAAGCTGTGCCAACTTGTGGAGGTCATGATGAAGCGTCGCGATGATTTGGCCTTCCGCCAGGAGATGAAGTTTCGCAATAAGCTAGTCGAATATCTAACGGATTGGGTGATGGGCACCTCGCATCAGATAGCTCCGCCCAGCTCCGCGGATGCCTCTCTGATGACGAACACCACAACGATCTTTCGTGATCTCGATCAGGCCTGCATGGAGGCAGTCGCCGCACTACTGCGTGGACTTCCGCTGCAGCCTGAGGAATCGGATCGGGGCGATCTTATGGACGCAAAGAGCGCATTGTTTTTGAAGTATTTCACATTGTTTATGAATCTCCTAAATGACTGCACAGACAGTTCGGAGGCTGAAAAGGACATAAATAGTACTCCTCTCTTGCCGCCGCGTCCACGTATGGCTGCCGGAAAGCTGACCGCTCTGAGGCATTCCACCATACAAGCCATGTCCAATTTGCTTGGCGCGAACATTGACTCCGGCCTGATGCACTCCATCGACTTGGGCTATAATCCCGATTTGCAAACACGTGCCGCCTTCATGGAGGTACTTACCCAGATTCTACAGCAGGGCACTGAGTTTGACACGTTAGCCGAAACAGTCTTGGCCGATCGCTTCGAGCAGCTTGTCCAACTGGTGACAATGATCAGCGACAAGGGCGAACTGCCCATCGCCATGGCACTGGCCAATGTGGTGACCACCGCGCAAATGGATGAACTGGCTCGTGTACTAGTCACGCTGTTCGATGCCAAGCACTTGCTCTCCCCCCTGCTATGGAACATGTTCTATCGCGAAGTCGAAGTCTCCGACTGCATGCAGACGCTCTTCCGCGGCAACTCGCTGGGCAGCAAGATTATGGCCTTCTGCTTTAAGATCTATGGAGCCAGCTATTTGCAAATGCTCCTTGAGCCGCTTATTCGTCCTTTGTTAGATGCACAGGAGGAGACTTGTTTCGAGGTGGATCCTGCTCGACTGGAGCCCAACGAGGACATCGAAGAACATCGCAATAATTTGATTGCGCTCACCCAGAAAGTATTCGATGCTATTATAAATTCATCCGATCGCTTTCCACCTCAGCTGCGCTCCATGTGTCATTGCCTGTACCAGGTGCTGAGTAAACGTTTTCCAAACCTACTCCAGAACAACATTGGTGCCGTGGGCACAGTCATATTCCTGCGCTTCATTAATCCAGCTATAGGTAAGTCACTGTTCCCATTGTGGTTTCATGAAACATTCATTTTGTAATAATGTTTTCGACCGTCTCCATTACAGTTTCGCCACAGGAGCTTGGCATCGTAGGCAAACAGGTGCCCAGCTCGGCCAAGCGAGGTCTGATGCTTATGTCCAAAATACTGCAAAACATTGCAAACCATGTTGAGTTCTCCAAGGAGCAACACATGCTCTGCTTCAACGACTTTCTGAGGGATCATTTTGAGGCCGGACGTCGGTTCTTCATACAGATCGCCTCCGATTGCGAGACAGTTGATCAAACGTCGCACAGCATGAGCTTTATTTCGGATGCAAATGTGTTGGCGCTGCATCGTTTGTTGTGGACGCACCAGGAGAAGATTGGCGACTATTTGTCCAGCAGTCGCGATCACAAGGCTGTTGGTCGACGACCCTTTGACAAGATGGCCACATTGTTGGCCTATTTGGGTCCGCCGGAACACAAACCTGTGGACTCGCACATGATGTTCAGTTCGTATGCACGCTGGAGCTCCATCGATATGTCCTCAACAAATTTTGAAGAGATTATGGTTAAGCATCAAATGCACGAAAAGGAGGAGTTCAAGACGCTCAAATCCATGAACATCTTTTATCAAGCGGGCACCAGCAAGTCAGGCTATCCAGTTTTTTACTACATAGCCAGGCGTTACAAGTGAGTTACTTCTGTAACACATAATATATATATTCAAATAATATATATTTTATTTTCTAGGATTGGTGAAACGAATGGGGATCTGTTGATATACCATGTCATACTCACGCTGAAGCCCTTCTGTCACTCACCCTTCGAAGTGGTCATTGATTTTACGCACACATGCTCCGATAATCGCTTCCGCACCGAGTTTCTGCAGAAGTGGTTCTATGTTTTGCCCGCTGTGGCCTATGATAATGTGCATGCGGTTTACATTTACAACTGCAATTCGTGGGTGCGAGAGTACACAAAGTTCCATGATCGGATACTGGCACCGCTCAAGGGCTATCGCAAGCTGATGTTTCTCGAGTCACCCAACAAGCTGTGCGACTACATTGATGCCGAGCAGCAGAAGCTGCCAGGCGCCACGCTGTCTCTGGATGAGGATCTAAAGGTGTTTAGCAATGCGCTCAAGCTCAGTCACAAGGACACGAAAGTGGCGATCAAAGTGGGTCCCACTGCACTGCAGATTACGTCCGCGGAGAAGACTAAAGTCTTGGCACATTCCGTGCTCCTGAACGATGTTTATTATGCGTCGGAAATTGAGGAAGTCTGCCTGGTAGATGATAACCAGTTCACGCTGTCCATTACCAATGAAAGCGGTCAGCTTAGCTTCATTCACAATGACTGCGACAACATTGTGCAGGCCATTATACACATACGCAACCGCTGGGAGTTGAGTCAGCCGGATTCGGTGACTGTGCATCAGAAGATACGGCCCAAGGATGTGCCCGGCACGCTGCTCAACATGGCACTGCTCAATCTGGGTTCGTGTGATCCCAATCTGCGCACAGCTGCCTACAATCAGCTCTGCGCTCTGACCGCCACATTCGATCTGAAGATTGAGGGCCAGCTGCTGGAGACTCAGGGTCTGTGCATACCCTCAAATAATACCATTTTTATCAAGTCTGTCAGCGAGAAGTTAGCCACCAATGAGCCGCATCTGACACTGGAGTTTCTTGAGGAGTCCATTCAGGGCTTTCAGCGCAGCACCATTGAGCTGAAGCATTTGTGCCTGGAGTACATGACGCCCTGGCTAAAGAACCTAACCAAATTCTGCAAGTCCAATGACGATGCCAAGAAGCTAAAGGTGTCGCAGATTCTAGACAAGCTCATTTGTCTGACCATCGATCAAAAGGAAATGTATCCCTCGGTACAGGCTAAAATCTGGGGATCCATTGGACAAATACCGGAACTGATTGATATGGTGCTGGATAACTTTCTGCACAAGTCGATTGGCTTTGGATTGGGCTCACCCCAGGTAGAGATCATGGCCGATACGGCTGTGGCATTGGCATCCGCCAATGTTCAGCTGGTGTCAAAGAAAGTCATAACGCGTATGTGTCGTGTCATGGACAAGTCTTGCACGAATCCCACACAGTATCTGGAGCAGCACATGATGTGGGACGACATAGCCATATTGGGACGCTATCTACTCATGTTGTCTTTCAACAATTGTCTGGATGTAGCCACCTCGGTGCCGTATCTGTTTCACACCATCACATTTCTGGTCTGTTCCGGATCGCTTTCTATGCGCGCTTCCACCCATGGCCTGGTCATCAATATAATACACTCGTTGTGCACCTGCACAAATCCCTCGTTTGGTGAGGAGGCACAGCGTGTCCTGCGGCTCTCACTTGATGAATTCTCGTTGCCCAAATTTTATCTGCTATTCGGCATCAGCAAGGTCAAGTCAGCCGCTGTCACCGCTTTCCGCTCTAGCTGTCGCCACCCAACCGAAAAATGGCTAGGAAATGAGCGCGTTACACAACCGTTGCCAGCGGACCGGGAACGCCTCTCGCTGCCCTCTTTGGAGGTGATCACTGATGCGCTGCTTGAAATCATGGAGGCCTGCATGCGCGACATTCCCGACTGCGAGTGGCTTCATACTTGGACTACGCTGGCGCGCAGCTTCGCCTTTTGCTACAATCCAGCGCTGCAACCACGCGCTCTAATCGTCTACGGCTGCATTAGCAAGAGCGTTACGGATCACGAGGTGAAGCAACTGCTGCGGATCTTAGTCAAGGCGTTGGAGGCCTTCAATGATTTGATATTGATTGAGGCGCTCGTTATGTGCCTCACTCGAATTCAGCCGCTGCTGCGCCCTGAGTCGCCAATTCATCGTGCACTCTTCTGGGTGGCCATCTCCGTGTTGCAGCTGGACGAGATTACGCTCTATGGTGCTGGCCTGGCCCTGCTCGAACAGAATCTGCATACGCTCAAGTCGCAGGGCTGCTTTGACAAGAAGGAAACCATTGCCGAGGTCATGATGAAAACCCGCGAAAAACTCGAATGGCACTTCAAGCAACTGGACCATGCGGTCGGCCTGTCTTTTCGCAGCAATTTCCACTTTGCACTCGTCGGACATCTCATTAAAGTGGGTTACTCTGACGGTAAATGTAAGTCATCATTTAATTCCTTTTTTCCGACAGGGCTATCGTCATCCAACACCCACTACAGTGTCGCGAACATCCCGTGTGCTGACCATGCTGCTAGGCATTATAGCTAAGCCGCTTCATCGTGACAAATTCGAGGTGTCGCCGGACAGTGTGGCCTACTTGACGGCTCTGGTAGCCGTCTCCGAGGAGGTGCGCTCCCGCTGCCATGTGAAGCATGCTTTGCCACGCTGGCCCGCAGATTTGAGTGGCAGCAGCATGGATAGTGGCGATATAGCCAATGGCGTGCAGTCTGTAAGTGCAAAGAAATATATCTTCTAAGTTGACAATTTAAATGGATTATAATACTATATTTCAGATTGGCCAGCCATTGTCGCGTCGTCAGAAGAGCTGGGACATTCTAGATCAGTCAGCGCTGCAGTTTGCGCGACAACATAAAGTACCCACTTTGCAGGTAAGGCGATGAGGAATAAATGAAATTATCTGATTTAAATGTGTATTCTATTTGAATTGAAATCGTTGTGCAAAAGTTGTTATAACCATTTGCTATAGTAACTTTTGGCTATCCACTTGTAATATTGAGAATACTCTTATGTATACATCCCGCCTATGTATTATCGACTATCTATTCGAAATTCAGCTGTTGCATAACAAATTAATTAATCGTTCAATTACTTTTTTTCTTATCTCTTTTTATGTTTGTTTTGACAAATACAAAAAAACAAAAAAAATTTAAAAACAAAAAATAAAAATAAAACCGTAACATACATTTATCACAACGTAACTCGTATATACTCTATGTATACTACATAATATATGCCTGCTGCCTCTTACATCTAATTGGTGCTTGTAACTCTCATCAATATACTTATATCTATATATATCTACATAAACTACTCGTAATTGCCACTACTACTACTACTACTACTACGCATGAACATGTCATTTGGTTTACGTTTGTTTTGGTTATCGATCACAATAAAAATATTTAAAAAAAAAAAACAACAACAACAAATGAATAACACAACAACAAAAATCAAAACTTCAAACGTAGAATGCGAGAGTTTTATTTAAAACTCAACGCTCATTTTCGGTACCAACCACCAAGGATCCGAATAATGCTAGCGGCATCGAAGAACGTCAGGTATTGCCTAAAACAAAACTCTATTTCTATTTACCTAGACTCTTAGACTATCGATAACATAACATTTATCTTCTTCAAAACCTAGGCTTGTTATTGTAATTACGTATTATTTTCCTGCATGGCACTGCCTGTTCACTAACAAACCCATTAATTCCATTTCAAACTTTTCAAATATTTTACTTCTATATATTTTTTCGTTCACAATAAAACGTCCTTTTTAATTATCTCAATGTCTCAAAGTAGCCGATTTGTTGCTGAATTTGAACATATTTTTGATAACATTTTACAAAATCCCAACAGGAACGCGGATCACGTTCGTCTGTCTCAAATGAGTCGAACGTTTTACTTGATCCGGAGGTGCTGCCTGATCTATCCCTTCAAGCCCTGGTTCTGACGGTTTTAGCTACCCTCGTCAAATACTCTTCGGATGAGAACGAAACACGCGTTTTGTATCAGTATTTGGCCGAGGGTTCCGTCGTGTTTCCAAAAGTATTTCCAGTCATGTAAGTTAAGAGCTGCAATTTCTAATGCATTTCTCTTTAACATGTGCATTACTATTTATTACAGACACTCGCTGCTGGATCAGAAGATTAACAATATATTATCCGTATCACACGATCAAGTTGTTTTGAACTCCGTGCAGAGCATCATTCAAAACATGCTGGCCAGCGAGGATCCCTCCCAGCAGCAGCTACACTTTCTGCAAAGCTGTGGTTTCGGCGGACTCTGGCGTTTCGCTGGGCCCTTCACAAAGGTTTGTTGTGTGATGGTATTTAAATTATCATCTGGTTAACATTAATCGTATCTTTCAGTACAACATGATGGGTGAATCGTCCGAGTTGTTTGTCAACTGCTTGGAGGCCATGGTGGAAACTTGTTTGCCCGGCGATGAATCCATACCAGTGCCACCCTCGCCGCGCCCTTATAATCTAAGCTCCAGCTTAAGCAGCCTTACACTTGGCTCACCCACAGACAAAGGTAAACTTTTACTTCACAAATTCAATTAGTAAATGTTCAAAATAGATGCTTAAATAAATTAATAATTTTAAATTTGCTTATAGTTTAGCCCGTTTTTAGCGACGTATTTGAGATGATATTTTTGTTATATACTTGACTTTTGATACAAATGTTATACATTCTCTATTTACTCTTCTTTAACGCAACACACCATTATGTTACCATATAAAGCATTCTCATCGGAATCATTAGACTTTTATGACAATTGCGTCGGCAGCGTCAGCTCTCTGCGCCGCGCCTCACACAGCAAATCACGCGGCAAACATCGATTAAACGAAAGTCCATCACATTAAAAAAATTAATTTAAAAAAGAAAAATAATACATAAACTAATGCGCAACACAGCTCACTAAAATATCTACATCAAGTGCTTTGGAGAGCCTATTGTACAGTCATCTAAGCGCCACTATCTAAATTAAATAAACATCACTAACAACCGAAACGAATCAGGCAATTGGAAAATTCTCTAACAAGCGGCAAAACATCATGATCATTATGCAAATTGTTATCAGACTCCCCAAAACTAAATGAAAAAAAACCCAAAAATGTTTGGCTATTTGAGAAATCTATTTAATAATATTTACGAGTACCTTGAAGCATTCACAATTTGTTATTCGATTGCATGTATAACCCAAATCGTTTAGCACTTTTGTAGTGGCTGTATTAGTATAATATTAAATATTGTTTCATTCATATTAACTAAGCATGAATTGGTCGTTGTTACTAGCGATAACTGTTTGCCATTTTCCACCTATCGGTGGGTTTACCAAATTTGCATTCCTAGTAACCTGCATCCATTTATTATACATATATTATATTATTAAAGTAAAAAAAATAACTTTTATGTAACGTACCTAAAGCTTATAGAATTGAAGCTGCATGCAAATTCCAAATATTGATTAAAGCAAAAAACATGCTAAATCAAGTGCACAACTTAACTTAAATAAATTTTGAGTTTATTACTTAGCTGTAAGGTAGATTAACTAATGAGAAACGTTACAGCGACATTTTATATATTTATACATTGCATGGCATATTTTGGTTAGTTAAACAGAATACAAATCTAAGAAAATAGATAATACACTTTTTTTACACATTAGTTAGTACTAATTTGTTGGCAGATGTTTGAAGTATGTGTGGGAAATGTTCTTTAATTTTCTATTTATACTATATTCACTCTATTCACATATATTATACAATTAACGTTTATTTAATTTTGCATAATTTATGTATACGTTTATGCCTCTTATATCTTATTTTCAGCTGCATGAATAACAACAACAACACCACGCACTAGACGTACCACACTTATCGCAAAAGTAATGCGTTTTTTGAATATGTTCAAAAAATGTTTCTGAACCAAATAATATAACCATTAAATGTACAAACGCGTTTCAAACGAATATATAATTCTATTGATGTCAGTTATGCGTGTGAAACCAAAAATAACAAAATTATAAATGTATAAAAATATATTGTATATGTATGTGTAAGCAAGGCAAACCAGATGGCAAAATGCAAGGAACCCCCCGAATACAGTTAGAGAAATAGCATATGCATATATATATATATATATATCTATTTTGGCAGTGTATTATGAAAGCTCACAATTTTAAATAATTATCTACCTATGAAGTTTTTAAAATATATATGTACGCGTAGTATAACAATAAGCACGTAAACCTACTCACTCTAGTTCCTGACAAGATCGTGTCCAAGGCTCAAAGGCACCATTTGTATCAGAATTCAATATACAAAACAAAAACTACCACAAAAAGCTTTAAGAAACTGGCATGCGATTTAGCGGCCTTCGAATTATTTTGTATTATATGCGAATATCCCGCTGCAACTAACAAATTTGTAAATGAATGGCATTTATTTTATGTTTTTTTTTTATATATATTTTACTTAAGCTCATCACCCATTTAACAATATTTCCTAATTTATTTCATATACATAAATGTAATTTTTAATTTAATTTTATAAAAGTTGTATAACACCAAAATACGAAACCCCTACAATTAAGCAAGACCCAGTCCGCTTTTAATGCAAATTAGGCTTAGGTATAAAAAAACGTTTTAAATTTCGTAAATCGAATTAGTTTTAAACAAACAAACATTTTACATTTGTACCTCTTTTTGAACAGTTTAGTAACCAAAAATAGTCGCAACAATTTAGAACGTTATCTTCCTTCCCCTTTCCAATAAGCGAAACTAGCACAAGAATTTTACTTATTATCAATTGCAAAAAAAAAACATATTTAACCCAACTTTATTAGAACGGGGACTTCTATGTATCACAAATCCGAGAAACGTTACTTCGCGTATAAGTATAATATATATCTGTCTATGTTGCTATATGTGTATGTATTTGAGATCGAAACTTATGTATTGTATTTTACGACGCGATTACACAAAAAACATTTGGCGTATCTATGCGTCTAACTAAAGATATATATTCAAATGTTCATGTTTCAAATTATCAATGTACAAGTATGTCAAACAAGTAAATTTACTCTCAATAAAATGTAAAAAAAAATTAAATAAAAAAGATTTATATATATATTTTAAATTGATTGGGAAATGGCTCTTTTTAAGATATGTGCGATTAATCTTTTTTGCAGCATTCGACGTCTTTCATATGCAAACAAACATTCTGTTTATCGCAATTCCAAGATATCAACCCCAGAGCCGATACCATATGCACTTGTCAAGCAACCCATTTCATAAGATTGAAAACCTCCCCCACGACGCAGCAAGGCAGCCAAATCAGTGGCATCAACTCAAATGTTGTTTTTGTGTTTGTTAACTTCTCGATTTCATGCATGCGATTAAGCGACCCTCAATGCTGCATGCTACACACTCACCTCACCCTCTGTGCGTAGGTCGAGCAGGTGAATTTTGTCAATGGGCCAATCCCTGTTGCAAACGCGCCAAAAACGGGGCAAGTGCCACAGCTGACCGGGCCAAATCTCGAAATTTCAATCCCAATACTTGTGGGAATGCTTGAAGTAAACTTTCTCACGATGCGCCGCTGCAAGCGACACACCGGCTGGCAAGTGGCTGGCACTGGCTCTGGCACTGGCAACTGGTACGGGTGGTGGTTGCGGTGGTTGCTCGAGCAAGCGCGACCCGTCCCCGTCCGTAAGTGTAACGCAATGTCGCGCCAAAGAGGAAATGAGGTCTGGGTCTCGAGCTGGCCTGCGACAAAGGGAAGAGCGCACAAAAAAAAAAACACACACACACACAGACAACATGAAAGAAACAGAAAAACCAACAATGCCATCGTTGAGATTGCCGCTCTGAGGGTAGCAAAAGGGATCGGAACGGGCATGGCACGCATGGGGCACGGTTGCCAGAGAGTGTGCGAGGCACATACAGGCAGTCAGGTCGAGGTCATGTCGCTGTCGCAGTCGCAGTCGGAGACGCTCTTGAGTTAAATGTTGCACGCAGCCAGCTCGTGTGTGCGTGTGGTGCAAGTTGCTGCTTGCAATGCCGATGGTGCTGGTGGTGGTGGTTTCTCTGCTTTGGCCTTTGTCTCTTGCTTATGCTCTTGCCTGACTCTGTTCCTGTTGCGCTGGCGCACGGCAGTGGCACGAGAGAAAGAGAGATCGCCGCTCTGGCAAAGATCGCACTATTAAGATCAGGCAGCAGCAGCAGCGATTGCACTGAGCAAAATTATTAATATGATTTTAATATGATTTTTATTTTCTAATTAGATAAATTACCCAACTTTGTATTTCTGCTGAGCTACTTTAAATATATATTAAATATTAAAAAGTCTTAACATATTTTCGTTTTATATCAATATCATTTCTTGCAGTGTTAATAAATGGCTTCCGCTCCTTAGCTGTAATAATTATACCCTTTACTTAAAGACAGGTACATACTGGGTGAATCAATAATAATTTATTCAGACAAATCATTAAAATAAAATTTTGTGCAGATCATATTGAGTTTATAATAGGGGATTAAAGATTAGAAATTTCTGTATAAATTTGATGATTAATATGCAAACAAATGTGTAAATATTATTGTCGGTTCTTGTTTGATTTTTTTAAAGAATATAGTCAGCAATATTTTAGATACATAAATTATACATAAATTGTATGATGTCGGATCTTGTTTGATTCCTTTAGATACTTTCGTCAGCAATATTTTAAATACATAAATAAGTTGAGCACATTTTATGAATATCTCAGTTTTATAGAGTATTTAATAGTTGAGTAACCAAAATAGTTATACATTGAATGATGCACACGTGCAGCGTCGAGTGAATATTGCCCCAAGCAGAGAGTCGCAGCCACACACACGCAAAACGCACAACGCACACCGACCGACGACACGATTGATGCTCGTCTTGGGCCATCATTCCCGATCCGTTCCGATCCGCTTCGGCTCGCTTTGCTTTGCTCTGATCGTTTTGTGCGTTGCGTGGTAGCAGTTAGGGGAGGATTTTGCAAGTGTGCGAGCCGCCGCCGCCGCCGACGCTGCTGCTGCTTATGTTGCAGCTACAAAAAGGATCAGTTTACCTTGCGGCAAGATCATTTCTCAAGCGACTACCGTGCGGTGAACAGCAGCAAGTGCCGGTTCCGGAGCATCGTTATACATTTAGCACGCCAAATTTAATTAAACCTAAACTTAAATTTAATACGTACAACTAAATTAGCACAATGGCCTTAGACAGTCAAAGATTTATGACGAAGACGCAGCACTATCGCAAAGTGACCAAACCGCTGCTCGAGCGCAAGCGACGCGCTCGAATGAATCTGTATTTGGACGAGCTGAAGGACCTTATTGTGGATACAATGGACGCGCAGGGGGAGCAGGTCAGCAAGCTGGAGAAGGCTGATATACTGGAGCTGACGGTTAACTATCTGAAGACCCAACAGCAGCAACGCATGGCCGGCGTCAGAGCTGGCCCTCCTCCAAGCGGCTCCTCCTCCTCCATTTGCACGCCCAATTCACCACCACCACCTGAAACCCAGTTGAACTTTGATAAGTTTCACGCTGGTTACACACAAGCCGCCTACGAGGTTTCGCACATATTCTCGACGGTGCCCGGCTTGGATCTCAAATTTGGCACACATCTGATGAAGCAGCTCGGCCATCAGCTGAAGGATATGAAGCAGCAGCTCAGCAGTCCTGTGTCCTGCGAGGATGCCACCGAGCCAGTCAATCTGGCCGATGTCAAGCATCGTCGTTCCACATCACCTGAAGAAAATCTGGACATGGGCGAGGAGGTTTGGCGACCGTGGTGATTCTCATACTCATCAGCCAATCATTTAGCTTTATTAACTTTGCACATTGAGAGCTTTATTTATCCGGTTTCAGTTAGTAAGATTTAATTGAGTTTCCCAAGCATCTATTGTAAACATTGATCAGTTAATTATTTTACAAGTTTTTAAACATTTATCATGTGATGTTCCTGTGATAGTTTTTAAGTGCGTTTTTTTATATATATAATTGATCTCTAGTAGTAAATAATACTTATGTATACATAACTTATTGTAACTCAATTACCTTGAGCTTCCAATTGAGCTTCCCATTAGATTTAACAAAAAAATGACTTAATTAAGATAAACCATTTACCTTTAAAGAACATGCTTTACTTATGATATTTAAAAAAAATATATATATTAAATACTTAATAAAAATGAAGAAAAATATATTTATCTGATTTTTATTTATTAAACACACTTTGTAGAAGAAGTAATTAATCGATTAACGTTCGATATAAATACTATTAAAAAATGATAGGTGTACTTTTATGGCATACTTAAAGGATGTTTATTATAAATCATTGAAGAAAACATAAAATATATAAATTAGTAGACGTTCATCACGATCGGAGTCGATATAGCTGGGGAGGGTGACAGGTGGCAAGAATTTATATATCAGCAAATTATGCCAATTTTACAAGGGTAGGTAATCTTCTAGGTATAAAACAAATCCATCTTTTTAGGTATTTGATTTCGTAGCCATTCGAATAGTATATTGAATAAAACATAATTTAATGTCTCTCACAAATAAAGATAAAATATTATTTTAATTTTATATATTTTATATTTTGAATTTGTCAAAAAAGTTAGTCAATATAGTTATAAATCTAATTAAAATAAAATTTAATAATTGCAGATTATATTTTATTTGTTCACGGTTAAATAATATAATAAAATAATTTTCTAGCATTCTCCTAACCTATTTTTGATCAAAACTTACTAAAAGCTTATCGAGAGTAGATCAACTTAACCCAAAACATCCAAATTCATGCTCAACTCATCTTTAATCTAATTATTCACATTGGATTATTCATATTATGCCACACTTAACAACAGTCCCTGCCAACATGCTCATGTAAGGAGCACCCAGTGCCACCTCACACTTAAACTCCACTCCAGCCCAATTACAAGAGCCTGGAACGTGCACGACTTACAGTCAAAAGTCGGAAGTGTGTCCACCGTGCGCTAAGCATGAGCAGCGAGAAGCGAGCAGCGAGGAGCAAGCAGCGAGCATCGAACAGCATCGCTTGCCCCCTGCCCGACCTCTACTTACTTACAAAAGCAGCAGGAGAAACAGCAGCAGCAGCAGTGGCAGAGCAGACACAACGGGAACACACATTAAGCACACTCGTCGCACACGAGCAATGTTCCCACAGGAGCATAACTGGCCAACAACAAGTGTAGGACGAACCGAATTGCCGAATGCCAATGGACACATAAACAGGAAGTGCTTCTCTTTCGTCTGCTCCGCCTAAGTGAAACGCCCCAGCAAAACGCTGCTGCTGCTGCCGGCGTTGTGTGGTTGAGTCGTTCCCACGCCAACGGGCAACAAATGAGATGGCAAGAAGCGTGCAGCAGTTCATTATCCTTTCGCTCGCCCATATAGGCAAATCATAACACAAATCTAGAAATGGCAGCTGCGCCACAAACTCAGCCGAACGCACAAACTGCAAAAATTCCCATGGCCAGGCTTCGGTGCCCATTGAGCAGGTGAGCCCCTAAGGAAAAAAATACTATATATATATATATATATTGGTGTGAGAAACCAAGGAGGAAAGTGTTTCCCACGATATACTGCAGAGCACACAGACACACACACACAAAAAGGTAACGATCCTGGCAAAGGCAGCGATCCTGCTCCCTGGCCCGCCAGTGATAAGGGTGCCAACAATAAGAAATCGAGCGAACAATAAGAAACCAGCGGAAGGCAGCCTGCAAGCAACCCTCATATTCCAGCACACGCTGCACACCGAAATGCCGAATGCCAGCACAGCAGAGCAGAGCTGCCGGGCAGCCGAGCAGCCGAGCGACCAGAGTGAGCCAGAGAACGGAGCAAGAATCTTAGGGATTGACAATGGGGGTTGTTTTTGACGTTCGGCTATAAAAGGCAGCGGCCAGTTGGACTGAGTACACACAACGTCTTGCACACTCAGAGCAGCAACAGCTCAGCAGAGCCAAAAGAAATAAATATACAAAAAAAAAATACAACAAACATACCAAATACACTGAAAGATGTCTTCAATGCATATGTCGGAAATGTCCAAGACGTATCAGTACCGCAAAGTGATGAAACCACTGCTGGAGCGCAAGAGGCGCGCACGCATCAACAAGTGTTTGGATGAGCTTAAGGATCTGATGGTCGCCACGCTGGAGTCGGAGGGCGAGCATGTGACCCGTTTGGAGAAGGCCGACATACTCGAACTGACCGTCACCCATCTGCAGAAAATGAAGCAACAGCGCCAGCACAAGCGAGCCAATGGCTCCGACGAGACCTTAACACCAGCTGAGGGTTTCCGCTCGGGCTATATACATGCCGTCAACGAGGTGTCCCGTTCGCTGTCCCAACTGCCCGGCATGAACGTCAGCCTGGGCACACAATTGATGACACATCTTGGCCAGCGACTAAACCAATTGCAGCCTGCGGTCAAGGAATTGTTGCCAGTGACAGCGCCACTCTCCGTTCACATTGCCAGCCGTGGTGGCTACTCCGTGCCGATCTCGCCCGTCTCCAGCTTTGCCGGCAGCCCCAACTCGAGTGTGGCCAGCGAACAACTGGGCAGCGCATCCCTGCTTACCACTTGCTCCAGCAATCTCAGCATCGATGTCCTCAAAATGGAGGAAGCAGTCGACAGCGAAGACGAGGAGAATGTCTGGCGTCCCTGGTAGAAAGAGAGAGAGAGGGAAAGAGAGGGAAAGAGAGAGAAAGAGAGATAAAGAGTTACGAATTAGTAAAAAGTCTTCCAAGTCAATGGGTCGCTATCCAAGCCCCATTGACTCCCACTTAGCATTAAGTAAAAAAAAATGAAATGAAAAGAAAAAGCTTTAAACAAGGCGCAGTTGATGTGATAATAAATTAAATAACTAAAATTAAAATATTTAAAAATGTTTTTATTATTCTCCATTCGCAAACTTTTAGGTAAAATATTATTTGGTATTTACTGCAATAGTTGAATTTCAATAAGCCAGATTTGTGTATCCAATTGGCCAAACTAATTCTGAGAACATATTAGTTTATATTCAGGTTCTACGAGCGGAAATGGCCTAAACATTGCCCAAATTACGGATACATTTTTATCGAACCCAACTGAGTCGATTCGTTGTAATTTTCTGCTTTTTCTTATTGTTACGAATGCTGACCAAAAAATCCCAAAACAATAGAAAGCGAAAACAATGCCAAGGCCAAGAAGAAACCCAAAAAAAAACAAAAAAAAAAAGAAAAGAAGAGAAGAGAAAAATATATGTATATAAATCGATGTCCGTTACGAGGCTACCGAAGCGTCCACGCTCAAAAGATCCAAGGCACCCTTGAACACGTGTGCAGACAATAAGACGAGGCAACCTAAAAAATTAGAGACTTATCTCTTTGGCGTGTCTAATCGAGTTACGACAATGTCGCTCAGCCATAAACCCAAAACGAACTCGGCAATAGAAAGCCGAGCCGAACAAAAGCAGAAAAGGATCGAGTCATCGCTGTACAACCCTCCAGGCCAACCTCCAACTCAGCCATCATCCTTTTTGGGCACTCGACTAGAAAATCGTGTGCACAATGGTCAGCTAAGACAAGGCAAGGCAAGGCAAGGCAAGGCAAGGAAAGACACATAATTGCTTGGGCTGTCTGCTTGGCATTCAGGTAATTATAAATGATTGCCCTGCCCTATGGCAATCCCCAGCTTGGGCCCTGACAGGATATCACTTTTGGCTGGCCCGCATCATTTGCTTATCTGCGCTGCTGCTGAGGATGTTGCTGATGCCACAGTTGTTGTTGTTGTTGTTGTTGCTTTTGTTGTTGTTGTTGCTCCAACAAGACCAGTAGCCCTGACGCCTGAGCTGTTAACAATCAATGAAGTTAAGGACAGACACATAAAATAGTCCAGAGAATATACAAATTATGTGGGCACCTCTATGGATGCATAAATGTGGCCTTGATCAGAGTAAACAATCTCAAGATTTAAGATACCAGTTTCTTTTAGTAGTCAATATATCTTAGGATGGGATTCTTGTGTTGTTGCTTAAGTTACGATTTATGTAACCGCTTTAATAATAAATATTCCATACAAGTTGTGGTAAATTATTCTGATTTAAGATGTACTAAGGGAAACAAATTACTTTTATAACAAAATTAGCTCTCTAATTTGGAATAAAATGCCATATAAATAATAAAGCTAAAATATTTTATAATATTTAAGTTGGCACTATATTAAGTTATAGCATTGTTGTTGTCAACTAAATTAATTAATTATAAACAATGCTAATTTTGCTAAAAATTAGAATGTTTAAATTTCAATAAATTAATAAGAACATTTTTTAATTATCGTTTAATCATTTATTATCTCAACAGGAAACATGATTGATTCGACCTTACAGAGTAATTTGCATAAATATTATTAATCAAAGATAAAAATTCCATTAATTTAATTTTAGTTTCAATAGAGTAAAAATTTGCATTAGATCAATACATAAACCCGTAAAAAATCGCAACTATTTTGTTGATCCTCGCCCATCCCTAGGCAGCATAATTGTGGCATGGCAACAACAACAACGACAACAAGATGCCCAACCAGAGACGACAATGGACAATAAGCTGAATATGGCATAAGGCAAGAGCAAAGCCAAAGCCAAAGGCAAAGGCAAAGGCGAAGGCAAAAAGGAAATGCATGCAGCTACAAAAGATACTTAATCTTAAAGGTAAACCCGATGAATGATGAACGAATGTGTTTGCGACGTAACCGAAACCGAATCCCAAAAACTCTGAAATGCTCAAGATCTGCTGCAGTGAGCTCAACGCTCGACGCTCGTCGCTCGTCGCTCGAACGCAAGCCCAAGTCATTAAAAAAATATACAATACACAAACTGCATACGAATCACTTGAAGGGCCCCAGCACACGCACACACAAATAGACAGGCGGACAGACTGATGGACTGACGGGGTGACGGACTGACGGACCGACGGGAGACGGGGTATGGAGGGACACAGTACAAAAAAATATCAGAAGCGAAGATCGTGAGAAAATGGTTTGGAACGTGGTTCTCACACGATCGACACACCTGCCCTTTTTTATAGGTGTGTGTGTGTGTGTGTGTATGTCTGGGTCTCTTTTTTTGTGTGTGTGTGTGTGCCCGTCCCTGTTGTACGTATTTTTTGAATTCAAGATACAAGACCACTTACGGGCAAGATCACGACCGAGGAGCAAGAGGTGGTGAATCGCTGCCGCTGCTGCAGCGACTTGAAAGAGAAAAGCAGCGTGCGGTAAGTGTGCGGCAAAGTCGACGTCGTCGCATTGGCCAACATTGTAATGACTGTGGACACACGATCGTTAAGACCAAACAGAACGGGGTAGTGCCAGGGGCAGTGGCAGGGGCAGCCTGTGGCGCGGCGCATGCGCGAAGCAGCGCACAACTCGCTGCTGGCAGTCGCAGCGTTTTGTCGAACGAACTCAATTTAGTTTGTTTATGGCCAGAGCGAGACGAAAAACCACACAGAGAGAGAGAGAGACAGAGAGGGAGAGGGACAGTGAGAGTGAGGCACAACCGAGCCACACTTATATGGTGTGCTATTGACTCTGTAATATCTTTAATATGGGATGTTGTTCCACAGCATTGGCACACGCGCACGTTGCCACTGGACAACCGCTGACCAAAAGAGAGCTCAGTGTGTGTGCTTATGTGTGTGTGCGCGAGATGCTGGCACGAGTTATTGCATTGCCACCCCACACCACCCCCTTCCACACACACACACACACACACAACAATCGCTGCTCATCTCAATCCCCCATTGCCAGCGCCCAATCGAGCAGGCCGGTTTTATTCTGTGTGTGATTTTTTTTTCTTTTTCTTTTTTTTTTATATTTTTTTTTTTTTTTATTATTAAGTGGCGGTCTTGCGCTTACTTTAATATGGTTGCATTAAATTTTGCGGCGTGTGTGTATTATGACTGCAGTAGGTGGCAGTGCCTGGCCCCGGGGCAACATCAGCATGAGCAAAGGCACCAGTTGGCTGAGTGAATGTGAATGGGATCGGAATTGGAATTGGAATTAGTGTGGCCCAGCACTCAGAGGTCACGTGATGTGTGCACCGAACTGTACTTCATTTTTTTTAATACATATTTTTTTTTTTTGGTTTGTTTTTTGCCACCTTAAGGCGCTTATGAACCGTTGAAGACGCTTCCATTGAACCGTTAGTTATTGGCCCACAAAATATCATGCGAATCATTATCATCATTGTCATTGTTATAAACATGTGCCAAATATTAAGATCACACTTTTGAAGTATAATATTAGGTCTGCAACTAATTGGGAAATAAAGTTAATTAAAGTATCTTCGAAATGTATATAAATATTTTTATATTTTAGCTATTTATTATTGCCATTAACTGCTTGCACAGTAAATTAAGCATAAATTTCAGCAAACTTTATAAAAACTGTAAATTGGTTGCCTTTCAATATTAATTAAAAACATATCACAACATAATTTAACTTTATTTAATTTCAGTTAATAAGAATTCCAGTTACCAAATTCCCAATTTGATTTTTGTATTCAGGGAATATCACTTTGCTGGTGGTTTCTTTTAATTATCTTACTTCCTCCATACATATCCTTAGTCATTAAAATATCATCATAATCCTACGAATTTTTGACCGCACTTTTTAAAGTGATCTGCCAAGGCACGTTTTTAATGGTTCCCTGGCAATTTTCGACTTTTAAAAACTTGCTGAGCTAAAATAAGACATATTTATATATATATATAAATGTATGTATATATTTTAATACGAAAAAATAACAGAGCTGTGCAAATGTTACGTGACTAATCACATTTAGCGAAGATTAGCAGCAATCAGCATCAGCATCAGCGAAGAGTAGCAGTCATCATCATAGTTGTCCACGCCAGACACAAAAGCGTTCAATTTGAAGTTCCGTAACCAAACCGCACACTCACAAAATACCCATACACACAAGCATTGAGGCACACACACACATGGACAATACCGATATATGGATACCAATACCGATACATAACGAAGTTTTAAGTGCTCGGTCCGGTCGCGGACCTTAATTTGCGGTGTCTGGAGGTCTGTCTGTCTGTCTGTTTGTCCCCGGCGCATGTGCCAAACGGTCAAGCGCAGTTAAAGCTGTCAAAGCGTCAAACAACAACAACAACAATACCAGCAACCGCAAAAGCAACAGCAACAACAACAGCAACAATGCGAACCATTGACAGGCGAGTCGAGCGGTTCTCACACTCAAAAAACATGTAATAAATGACGTTTCCTAGAATTCTGTAGTTGCTTGTCTTTAACATACACACACACACACACACACATTCATCTATATCTATATAAATATATTTTTTTTCTACACGTTTTTTTTATTATTTAATTGCGGCAGCAGCGCCGGCGCAAATGGCACACAGACGAAGCTCGGCATGAAATCGGAATCAGAGAACTGAGAACGGAGAACGAACCGTCATTAAATGAGGCCAAACTGGATAGCGAGCGAGTGTGGGAAAATATTTAGCAACTTCCGGCTGCGGATTTGATTTGCCTTTTTGAATGGAGCTCATTAAATGCTATCCGCCTCCTCCGGAAGGGCGTCATTGATGATTTTGTGCGCTTATCACGCTGCACACGATGACGCAGACAGGCGCCTGGTGAAATTCAATCACTTGCTGAAACTTGAGATGGCAAATACAAAAAAGAAATTTCGGTTTGTGTTTTTTTCAATTACTTTATTTTTATTTAATTTTTTTTTTGGGCATTGTACATAAAATTGTAGCGCCACTCGTTAGCCATAGTCCAGGCTCTAGCCGAGTGCGCAGAAGTCTGCCGATGTCGATGCCGAGCTGTCGGCGCACGGTTTCCAATCCAGCGCGCCTGTGCGAACAGCTGTGTTCAAAGTGTTGGTTAAGTTGTCAACGCCTTGTGCCTCAAGGCTGCACGCCTGCAATGCATTCACCAGGGACGCCACATGGGTCCCGTGCTGTTGGAGCTGGTGCTGGCCTCACTGGGCGCCGGGCTGCAACTACCACTGGCACTACCGCATTCCGAGGGTGGTGGTGTCACAAGCGCTGGACTGGGGCTGTTGCTGCTTAGTTCATCTGTAGTCTGGAGGGGCATGGCTCCGCCAATGGGCAGTGTGGGCACCACCACTTGCAGATAGTTAAGGCGATGTCCCAAGTGACTCATCAGCTGTGTGCCGAGATCGACGCTGACGCCGGGCACCGCTGCCAATGTCTTGGATACCTCATTGGCGGCATGAACGTAGCCGGCACGAAAACTTTCCGCAATGCTCAGCTTGGAGTCCCCGGCAACGCTGGAACTGGAGCTACTCCCCAGACGGAGTTGCTTTTGGGCGCGCAGCTTCTTCATGTGCTCCACGGTAAGTTCAAGTATATCGGCCTTCTCCAGGCGTGTTATGTGCTCCCCCTCCTGTGTAAGGCATTCCACCATGATGTCTTTCAGTTCGTCCAGACACTTGTTGATGCGGGCACGACGCTTTCGCTCCAGCATTGGCTTCATTACTTTACGGTACTGATAGGTCTTTGACATCTCCATCTCCAGCACCATATTGTGATTAGTTATTTAGTTAGTTGGTTGGTTGGTAAAAGAACTTGACGATTTCACGCGTAATCCACAGTTGAAATTTGAGTCTCTCTCACTCGTTTAGTGTTGCTAGCGCTTCTTGTGATGTGCACGCTGCAAAGTCGCTGCTTTGAATGATTCAGCTCGCTGTTTGCGGCGCGCTTTTTATAGGCTCGGGCCGCGTTTCGTTGCGAATGTGAGTGCGAGCGAGATGCGCATTTTGCCTCGTGCGTGAAGTTCCCTTCTCGCTTGCGCCTGCTGACACTGCTGGCTGGCTTCTGTTTACGTATGCGCTGTGTGTGCTCACTTTATGTGCGCTCTCTCGCTCTTGCACACACGCTCTGCGGTTGTGTGTGTGTGTGTGTGTGTATGTCTGTTTGTTGGTGAGGGCAATAAAATGACTTGAGCTGCGGCTGCGCCTCTATCTTGCTGTGTATATGCATGAATGTGTGTGTGTGTGTGTGTGTGTGTATGAATGTGTGCAGTTGTGTGAGTTGTGATTGTTATACCGTGGGAAACTGTTTCGCAGCCGATTTCCACGACGACGACGGCTGCCTGCCTGACTGCCTGGCCTGACTTCTTCTGATTGTGCATGCTTGGGGTCTTTTGTGGCTTGTCTGTCCATCCGTCTGTCAGTCTGACGGCCCGCCGCCTTAAGAGCTCCGACTGCGGCAGAGCGGCAGCCAAGCGAGCACATGCCTTCCATCCATAACAAGATGTTTGCATTTCAATTCATTTGTATGTGGACTCGAGCTCAGAGGCTCTGCTTTTGCTGTTACTGTTGCTGTTTCGTCTTGGTCTTGCCATGTGCCTTCAGCTTCAGCTTCAGCTTCGGTTTTGCCTTCGCCTTCACCCTTGCAGTAGCTTATGGCACGCTGATAATTGTGGAATCGTCATCGCGCAGCATTTTTAGTTTTTTGTTTTTGTTTTTGTTTTTGTTTTTTTTGTTGTCTTCTCTCTCGCTTTGTTTGGCTTTTGTTGTATGTGGTTTTTTTAACGCTTTATGGATCATTGATTGGGATCGTGGACTTCGTGGGCCAAGCATTACGCTTTTCGTTTACATGATTATTCTTGATTGCCTATTGCGACCACTGCTCGTTCGAGCTTCGCGATCTGTCGGTGGCTTTTCTGCATTTTTTTTCTCTCGTCTTCTTTTTTTTTTTGGGATTTTTGGTTCGGGTACGGCTTATGGCTCGGACTACTTCTACCATTTGTAGACAATTACCGGCTTGACTGGGCAAAAGGCAAAGCATTTTTGCGCGACGTGTGCGCGAAAGTCAGTTACGAGCTGCTGCTGTTGTTGTAGCTGTTGTTGTTGCTGTTGTTAGCACACGCTATAAATGTTGTTGTTATGGGTTATGTGGCTCGTGGGGTGTTTTCAGGCTTTTGTCACGTCACGAGTGATTTGAAGTATTTTTTTTAAAGCACAATTGTGTTTATATTTGGCATGGCATTAAGCGGTGATTCATCCCCGTTGCCACAATAATAGCACATGCATATGTATCACATATCTCTGTTTTAGCTATTTATAGCAATCTCACACGACTCGAATTTCACAACACTTAATTAGAAGTGCCGAAACGGCGAAATCACATTCAATATGACAACACAAGTGGCGCATCATCAGCGCCACACACAACAAAAACAAAAACAAAAACAAAGCCATAAAAGTAACAACAACAAAATAAGAGGCACATGACAAATTAAGTTGGCGTTTTGTACGCATTTCAAATGAGCTACAGTTAACAAATGTTAACGGCCACATCTTTATTTTCTGTGCATGTTGTTGTTGTTGTTGTCGTTGGCCCGTTAAGTGAGGCGCGCGCGATGCTGTCAAAAAGCTGACTGCTCCGGAAATGGCTAATTGGATTGGGAGTGAAAAGTGTGTGATTGTTAGTGTTGTAAAACATGAGTAGCGTTCCAAAATACATAAGGGCCACAATTGGATTCGATTTCATGAGGGTTGATTGTTCTCACTTGCCCTAAATATCATGCGTATTTGAATTAATAAAATTCTTACTGTGGGTACTCTAAATATCATATATCAGACGATGGTATATCCATAAAGATATATATATATATATATATATATATAAATAAAAATGCATAATTTTAAAGGAAATTTAATGTTTAGTCGACAATAAATTTTTAACTACAATTGAAGCTACTTAAAGATTAAATTAAATTATTGTAAGCTACATTATACCAAATATATTAGATATACTTTCTACAGAAATTCCTTCAGGGGATATAAGTTATCTAGCTTTATACACACAGGAAATTTATTCTTCTAGATCGATTTTCATATGCTATCTTTTATGATATTTATAGAAAGTTATTCATGGGTAATTATAGACTCAGTGGGGAAATAGCACTGTTCAATGGTCTAATTGAATTTATCATGACTCATTTCAATTTCGCAACAGACCAGCTTAATAAGTAGCGGATTCTTCATAGTCGCCCAAAACCAACTTAAACACTTACACTCAATAACACATACACACACCATGCACACCACACACCCCACACACACACACACTGATTCTCGACATAAGCACAACGTAGACCTCATTTCTCCTGCTTTGGTCGTTTCATTTTTGTATTTATTTTTTTTTTTTTCATTTTTGTAAAACAATTTTATTTTTTTATCGATGGCATACGCACGCGCGAATTTCAGTGCCCCCGCTGCGCCGGCGACCAACTTTAAGCCAACAACGACAAAGCAACAAAAAACAACAACAACAACAACAGCACGAGAGCGTGCACAGGCACAGGCACAGGCCCAAGCCCAGAGACCAACCAAGCCGGGCAGCAACAAGAACAACATGAAAAACAACAACAGCAACAACTATAGCGTGTTGTTGAATTAATTTATATCCAACAGTGCGCTTTCAACTTTATTGCGCCGCGAAAAGCAGCCACAGCCACAGCCAGCAGCGTCAGCAGTGTGTTGAGCGGACCCCCCCTTGTAGACCCCACCGCGCACCGACAGCTCCATAACGCCGCCAGCAACCCACACAGAGACGTAGACAGAAACAGAGACAGAGACAGAGACGGCAACCCATCTATACCGACAAAAGGCACTGGCAGTGTGCGGGGGGCATGTGGGGGACTGGTGCACACAGATACTCCAAACACACACACACACACATACACACATACACTTACACACACTTGCGCAGTACCAGACCGTGGGAAACAAACTCGTGCCAGTCGTTTCATTGCTGTCAAATAATATCTTGATGGGGATCAACTTGAAAAGATTGGTTGGGGCTGGCTCGTTGCCGCTGCTGCTGTTGTTGCTCCATGTTGCTTTTGTTGTTGCTGTTGTTGTTGTTGTTGTTGTTTGGCGAGTCGTTGCTGGCCGCTGTTTAGGATGCGGTCGACGCTTTGTTTTATTTTATTTTGTAGGTCTCTTTTTAGTCTTTTTAATACTTTACACATTTGTTCGTCATACCCCAAGCACTGACTGTCTTTGTGTATGTGCGTGTGTGTGTGTGTAAGAGTGTAGTTATAGCCATGGTCGTAGTTTGGCTTCGAAACCCGTTTGCCATCCGCCAAAGCGAGGCTACGTCTGCGTCTGTAGCTATGGCAGCGGCTTGCTGCTGGATGTTGGCTGCTGGATGTTGGATGTTGGATGCCAGCACATACTCGCTAAGATCACATAAAAGACACGGCACGCCCCACACACTGTCCGCCCCCCAGCGCCTGACCTCAGTTTTCGGTCAGCTCTTTCGTGAATGGTGGTGACTCGCTTTTATGATGCAGTATGTATATTTGTATGGATACACACATGCGAGCACTTGGCACGCTGCCCATTATCTTCGAGCCGCTGGAGGCTTCAGTTACTCAAGTGCATATATTATATTACCACAGAGACAAGACAACTATCTACAATAATAACAACAATGAGAGAAGAAAGAAAAAAAGTTTACAGTCAACTGCACACCCAAGAGCTGAAGTCTGGGCTGTCAATGCTGTCCCCACTCTAGATGCACGGACTGCAGTCTCTGATAAACATTGTCTTGGCGGGAGGGCTCCCAAACATTTCACACACCCTATCCATTAGCTGCAACGATAACAAAATACTCCCCCTGGCAGGCATCTAATGTCATAAAAAATAATGGTATCTTCACAACAAATCCCAACGCGCTTCACACACACTTTCGAGTCGCACTTACGGATCGCTTCCCCCTTCCCAGCAAGAAAATTAATTAAAATATCTGAAAGATTTCACAAGAGCAAATAAGGGCGCATTTATAATGAAATCGAAGACAAGTGGCAGCCACATTTATTGCTGCAGTGTTTCGAGTTCAGGTTCTCGTTTTGGGGTGCAAGTTCGAGTTCCACCACCACAAAACAACAGCACACAAAAATCCGTGTGGGAAAGTTGGGAATGGAAACAGCCTAACAAGTGATTCGAAATGCCCATACAAATATAAATAGCAGGGACCGCAGGACGAATGTGTTGTGGCAATGCGTGGGAATGCTGGCTCAGTTCTTATATTTTTTTTCCTGATATCCCCTGGGTATGTGAGACAGCCTTTATGTTGATTGCCCATTAGGACAACAATTGGCACTCCTTTTAACCGTATGATCCCATGCACAAATATTGGGCACCGTTCACTCTGTGCTGAGTCCTGTCTTCTCTTCCTTCGAGTCGTGAGAAATTTTACGAAGGAACACCTGCCTGTTGTTAAACAGCTCGGATCCAGAGCCACTTGAATATATATTTCCTTACAATTTTAGGGTACCGAAAAATTGTTTCCCACACTTCGTATGGCCGAACAGTTGCACTTTTTTTTTTGTGTTCAGGGGTTCTGCGTTTGCGTTCACGTTTACGTTTCCTTGCTCCATGTTCGACTTCCTACACACATCGAGTGGAAACAGGCTCGTCTCAGGCTACCTGCTGCCCTTACAAGAGAGCCTTGCAACGGCTTCGTATTTCAGGTTCTCGCTCGTTCGCTCGCTCGCCCGCTCGCTCGCCGGCTAACAATCTTATCTCTCTCGCTCGTCAGGGCATTTCCAATGAGGGTGAGGTGCGTACCACGTACGCGTGTCTGTCGGAGGGTCTTTCTACGTTTCCTTAACTGTAGTGTTTCTCGCTCTGTCTCTCTCTCCATCTTGCTCGCTGTGCGTCTCTCCCTTGATTTTTAGTGTTTGTGTGTGCTGCGTCTACAGGAAATGCATTTTGTGTGCTGGGCTGCGCTGCTGCGCTGAGCGGACCGGCGCGGAGCTATAAAAGCGGGTTGTCTTTCGGTTAAGAAATCATTCTGACATCGTCAGCGTTTCAAGCAACACACAGCTCAAACAGCAACAAACCAACAAATTTTAAAAATGTGCCAACAAGTCACCGTCATCAGCAACAATAACAACAACAAAATGAAGACCAGCTACAGCATTAAGCAGGTCTTGAAGACCTTTTTCAAGAAGCAACAAAAACAACAACAGAACAAGCAATGCCAGAACCACTCACTGGAATCACTTGAATCGGTGGACAATCTGCGCAACGCCGAAGTCGAGGAGGTCTACTATGCCGAAATCGATGAGAATGCCGCCAACGAGAAACTCGCCCAGTTGGTGCAGGAGCAAGAGCTCGATGCCGAGGAGGACATCTATGTGCCCGTCCGCTTTGCACGCACCCAGGCCGGCACCTTCTTCTGGACCACAAATCTGCAGCCAGTTGCCAGCGTCGATGCCGATCTGCTGCAGCCCGCCTACTGCTACTCCAGCCAACAGCATCCCTTCATGCAGTACCAGGATCGTTGGGCTCAGGCTTAAATCTGAAAACCATCGCCCAATCATCGAAACAACAAACAGCTTTAAATGCATGCAACATTGTGATAGCAGTAGCAGCAGCAGCAGCAGCAGCAGCATCGTACTTAATCTTAACTCCAACTCAACTCAGCGATCCCAGCGCTTCCACTAGCTTATAAGATATTGTGATAGAAAATGAGAGCTTTAAAAAGAAAAAAAACAAGAACACATTTTTACAAAATACATAACAAAAGATATAAAAATGAAAATACTTTGGTTTCTTAATTGGCTTTGGTTTTGGGTTTCATGGGTTTTACGATCCAAACATATCTTTCATCCACATCCTTCGTCTATAGCCGTCTTGAACATCTCGAATTCCATTCAATGGGGTAGCCAGTTCAGCATATTTACGATATGAGATTTTGTTTATGTTCGCTCCATAAAATATGCTCTACTCGTCTACGTGACTGATAAGAGCATTGAGTGTGTGTTTATATATAGTTGCGTCGAGATCTTTCTAGATATATAAATTTTCTGGAAATTTCCTATGACGTCAATGGAGCTATTCGGCATGTTTATATAGTGCCATTTATCATCAATTGTTCGGTGGCCTAATTATTATTATATCTAATTTTGATGTGATTTTTTCGCAACTTAAATAATAAAAACAATTTCTTGGTTCTTTAATTAAGCTACTTAAAATAATATAAAATGTTTGATTGCTGGCGTGTAATTCAATTAAGAATTTAGAGTATTATTTTAATCATAAGTAGTAAAACATAAAAATCATCAAAACCCAAACAAAATAGAATACGGATTCTAACTAGAACTAGCATAACTTATTTTGTACGGGGAAATGAATTTCTTAAGTTGCTAACTTTAAATTAAACTCAAGTAAATTAATTGTTAGAGAAACTAAATTTTGATTAGACGAAAGCATCTCAAAATTGTAATTTCCTCTTGCAACAGGTTTGTAAATCAAGAAAAATGATTTATGTGCCAAACGCGTTTGCTTCCTACTGTGACAGGCGAGTTCAATGACTTAAGTATACCGTTTAGAAGCTGACTTACGACTTCTTTCCTCATTACCAGTATTCTTTTATAAAATGACCTTGTCTTGAACTACATTAACTCACTTTATACTCAGTCTGTGGCTTCCATTCGATGCCTAACTTGGCAAGCCGCCAATGTGAAATATTCTCACTTGCAGTGGAAATAGCTTACAGACAGCTACTAGTGCAGTTGTCAGTTGCCTTGGGCTAAGGCCACCGCCACCGACACCGACACCGCCACCGCCACCTGTGTGCCCAAATATGGGAATGGTGTGCATAACTTCACGGCAATTTCTTGCACGGGGCTTGTCGCTGCGTGTCGTACAACTTATTTATTTATGTGATTTTCTAGAAAAAAAAAGAAAAATAAGCAGAGAGACTTGAAGAAGGAGCTCGGGCAGAAGGCAGGCTATAGAAAAACCCATATCAAAAACCACAATTAAAATGCAACATGTAGACGTCAACACCTTCCAGTCACGGGCCAGTAACAACACACACACTCACACACACACAGGCAACACTCACATGCCAAGGCGTTTCGAGGCGGACGTTGAAATTGGGCATAAAAACAGTACCGCAAAAGATAATCGTTCCCATCCAATCTCTTGCCCCCCACACCCAATCTATCTATCAATCACTAACGCATTTCTCCAGCACGCAAAATGCAAATTGATGTCACTAAATAAACGAAGGAGAAATGTGAAAAGAAAAATTAATAAAATTCTGGTAGCGCCGTGACGTAAATTAAGTAGCAATATAAGTTTCTGTTAAATTGGCTCCGACAGCGCATAATTAATTTCGTATGCGCAGCGGCAAAGAATTGAAAGAAAGAACCACCATGGAATGCCGTTGTTGATGTTGATAATGCTTATGATGATTGCTCAACGCTGAACGCTGAACGATGAACGTTGAACGCTTCCAGCGATAGGCATCGTCGAACCCGGCTACCTCTATTCATTTGCATTTACAAGCCGAGTGCGAGTAAGAATACAACACACAACACACTTGCATATATGCGCCGATCTGTCTCTGAGACTGGTACTGGGAAAGGTACTGGTCGCTGGGGTTTAATGTACGCCTCTGTGCCCAATTCTCGGCATTAAGCTAAGCACAAAGCCGTCGACGACGACGACGATGTCGACAAATGAGCGGCGGCCTTCGCGTGCGTGACCGGCATGTGCTTAGCGGTCATTGATTGGCCAACAGTTAGTGTGTTGGCCAGTTCTTTGACCATGTCTCTCTCTCTCTCTATGCTCGACGAGGCCAGTTAGCTAAGGGCGCCGCGAGCAACAAGTGTGTGAACACATTAAACGGTGATTAGGCACGACTGGGTGTGTTGTTATTGTTATTTTTTGTGTGTGGCGGTTGTTGGCTCAAATTAGCCAACGCGTTGTTTTCAGCTCCACTGCTACCATTAAACTAATGAGGGACAATGTGGGCAAGTGAAATATTCAAAATGCAGTCACTTAAATTTAATCGTAAGAATTGTATTCAAAAAAAAAAAAAACAATTAAATTAGTTATGCTAACACGCAAATTTATGCATGTGGCGGTTACATAATAGCCTTGCAAATAATTGAGAATATTATATGGCTAAAGACCAATTATTTTACACAATCCGTATAACACCTGCAAATACCAATGCTAACTGACTTTTGATACAACTGATCATAAGATCTTTGCATAAGTTGTTAGTTTTTTAATATGTATTGCATTTTGTGTAGTAGATTCAATTATTACCAACTAAACAAAGTCTACATTTGAGCGTAGTATATATATATATATCTAATTATATATTTTAATTTACTGTTCTACATCTAATTTGATTTAATTAACAGTGCTCAGCACAAGTAAATTTAGTTGTGTGTGCAATTTAATTGGTATAATTAACTTTGCCGTTAACAAGATGTAGAATTTTATTGTTGATGCTCAATCACTTCTGTGTAATTGATTCATTCCATAGTAACTGGAACATATTCTTTATGCATTTCACGTCTCCTGGTGAGACAATAAATTAAATTGATTGAAAATAGTACAATTAATATGGTTGAAGCTTGTTTATTTCGAAGAGTTAGTTTTCGAAAATATTTTTTTTTTAAGACTCAAGGCCACAGTGAGTCATTGGTTATAAAAATAAACGTACATTCCCAATAGTTAACAAGAAGAAAACAAATTTAGATACCGTCCTAACCAATTTTAAGAGAGAACTCAGTTTTATCTTTTAATTAACTAAAAGTTTCCCTTACTGATTGGCTTCGATCAAAACAATAACATTTATCGATTCCAAATAAAATGATTTTTTGTTTATGTAAAAACCGCAGATTCCCGCTAGTAAACACATTCTGATGCAACAAACAACAAATGGTAAACAAATTCGCTGATGATATCGCATTTATGGTAGCGACATCTAATAGAAGTGTTTCCTCAAATTTTAATTTGTTGTTCCGAAGAGATAAACAAGATACGAACCACTATCACAACAATATTGATTTTTATTTTTATTTTTGATTGCTGAGCGATTGATGACTGATGGCAATTTGGCCATCAATACACTGCAATTAGAGTGATGTAAAGCTTGTTACTCAGTATGGTTATGGTTCGACCCAGAACATTGCCGACCAAAACAACAACGTTTCCAATTGCGTTCCATATCTGTTCGATTGCGTTATCAGAGCCCCATTTCTGATAAGAATGTTTCAATATCTGCTGCTGAAGTGACTGCAGTATATATAAAAATCATTGAATTTCCAAACAGTTAAAGCATTTGTCAGCGATAGCTACCAAAAAGCAGACGTAGTCAACCAATGAAAACATTATTACCACAATTTTCACAAGAAAAATCAAAGTTTGCACAATGAAATTCCAAATTATAACACTTTGCTGCTGTTTGGCGCTCATGTCCGGCATAGCTGCCAATTCGGTGTCCAACAACGAGACCATTTGTCCGCAAAAATGTTCGGCTATCCTTCAACCAGTTTGTGGCTCCGATGGCTACAATTTCAAGGAATTCGACAACCTTTGCATTCTAAAGGTCAGCAATTGCCACCGTGAACGCAATGCCCTGACGAGTAAGTCTAAGAATGAGTCCAACCTATTGTATGTATTCCTAATGCTCTTCTTCTTTAGCCTATGTCCAAGCGGACATGGACTGGTGCACCACCCAGGAGGTTGACAATATTCAAACCCAATTGAATATCAGTTTTGATGTTGAAGCCTGCCGTGGACCCTGCCCCATGATATTCCAGCCTATCTGTGTATCCAATGGCCAATGGCGCGGCATTGTCACAAGCCAGTGCATTCTGGACACCTACAACTGCGTCCTTATGAATGCCGGCATTCCACCCACTGGGCTGCTCCGCATTCTGAAATCTGATACATGTGTTTTCACAGAAAATTAAAAGGCTTACATTTGAATTGAATTCCATAATTATTTTAAAAAAAAAATACATATTTGAGCTGCATAAAATTAATATTTATGCGCTAAAAGAGATCTGTTGCTGGACATTTTGTAACGAAATACAAATCAACCTATCCAATTTTCGAATAAGAACATTTTTTGCTTCTCTCTTTTTTAATGACTTGGCATATCTAAATAAGAAATCTAAAATGCTGTTAGATGTGAAATATTAATTTATAAAATTTGTTGGTTTTTCCAAGTTTAACAACCTTTCTTTTATTTTACTTATTTGAATAAACATAAAACTTCAACATTTTTTAATATTTTAATGAGAAGAAAGAATTAAAACTTCTTTTTCAAGAGTTCTGTTAATCAACGCTTAAAAAATTTCTCGTATACAAATTGTTAATTAACTTTTCAAAAAGTAAAGTGCTAAATTTGAAATCCGTTAAGGCAGAAACATAAAATATGTTATGTGATTAATATATATAACTGGGCTTGAATAAATATAGATCAGCTGTTCAGCGAGTGTGTAGGTAGTACAATAGTTTTTCATTTATTTGCAAATTGATATCACATTGACAAAGTAAATATTGCGCGAGGAAATAAATAATTGTGTGAACAAACAACTAATAAAAATTTGGGTGCACAATGCTGGGGCCTCAGGTGTGTTGACTTTTGGAGTCATGCTGCAGACACAGTCACGAGCGAGCCCAAAAATGAGATCGTTTATCGATTGTTGTGGGTAACAACACTTGGCCAACTCCTTGGCTAGCAAAGCGTGCCAGGCAATTGGCTAAAGCTTTGGCAGAGCCAGGCGTGCAGCAGATCATCGTCGACGCGCTCCTGTGTGTTGGCCCAGAAGAAGGTGCCGTTGTCCGTGCTAATGTACTGCAACGGTAATTGCAGGTCCCAAAACGTGGGCGTGGGCGTGGCCGTAGCTGTGGGTGTGGGCGTGGATTGGACACTGTTGCTGTTGCTGTTGCTGTTACTGTTGCTGCTGCGATGTGTGTGCTGACAATTCCGTCCATGCTGGCAGGCATTGCAGCTCTGTGTGCTGACCTTTTCCACATAGACGCTGCTGATCAGCGTGGGCGTGTTGGGCGGCGGTGGCGTCTGTGTCAAATCCTCCTCCGGCACCTGCTGTTGGCTCACCTCAGCAGCAAACTTGTTGATAGACTCATCGGGCGTTGGTAATATTGTTGCTGTTGCTTTGCTGTCGCTCAACAGCTCCAGCGGCGGCAGCAGCAAAAGCTGTGTATTATTGAGATCCACATTATTGGGATGCGGCTGAGACACTGGTCTTCCCTTGCCGCCCACTGTCAGCAATCTTCGCAGCGGTTGCCAAACTTTGCGCATGCGTCGCCCCGTTTTGGGCGCCATTAAAACTGTTGTAGTTGCTGCCGTTGTGTTGTTGCTGTTGTTGTTGCTGCTAGCTGTCAGGTTTTTTGTATCCAGATACATGGCAATAGCGGTTCTTTGAAGCTTTTTTCGGCTCGTTCAAGTGTGGTGCTTGTGTTTTGTGGTTTGGAGCGAGCGAGCGTTGCGTGTGCGCACCTCTCGAGAGTTGTTCGTTTTCTGATGCTGCTGCGCCATCCGGCGCTCATATTTATATATGAGGCGCTGCCGCAGCGCTGCCAATGGCCAGTCAAGAGTGAAATCGTCTGCGAGCTGATCTCACGAACCCCGGCCCGGCCAAGCAGCGAGCAGTGTTCGAAATTTGAGTGCACTCTCATGCACACACACACAGACAGCCACACACACACACACACACTCACACACAGAGGGAGACATACAAGCAGACACTTATTCTCATCGATGATGATGAGGGAGAGGGAGCTGCTTTTTATGTGCGAGTATTTCCCAAATAAATTCCAACAGGAATCCACAAGCTTGTGTGTACTTTTCCCATGCACGTACAATCGACAAGGGCCGCTTGATGAGTTTTGGCTGCAGGTAGATGAAGACAACACCGGCTGCACAGTGGCACAGTGTATCAGAAACATCTGTATATATTTAACAAAAGAACTAATTTAATTTCAATCATATTTAGTAACTCTTTAAAATGGAATTATATTTGATTGATATCACAAAGAGCCACAAGAACTTAAAAAAAACCTGCCAATAATTCCATTATTATTATAATGTCTAGATTTCAATAGAAAAAATCGTATTTAAAAAGTAGTAAAAATGTTTTCGAAAATGTAGAATAATAAATATGTATTCACAATATTCTGATATTCTTGTATTATTTCCAAACTAATCGACTTAACGTAATAAAAATGGCTTTAGACGCTATAACAAAATTGTTTGCAAACTAATTTAATTATCATAATAAAAAACAATAATAGCAAATTCAATAAAATTAAAATTAACATTAAGAAGCGAATGGAGTTCAGATCAATTTTTAATTTCATCTCGATTTTCTTAATTTGTTTGGTCGGTAAATACTAAAACAAAAAACTGTAGATTTTTAATCTGTACTATAATTTCCAGTATTATTATACAGTGATCGGAAATGCACTTAATTTCATAAAGAACCAATCGATTTGCAACCAGTGTGCATTGCCCGTTCCGTCATTTATGCACGACTGACTTTGTTTTCACATTCACACGGTACCCGAAGCCAGAGCCAGATCCACAGAGCCAGAGCCCAGTAGTTGCCAGTTGCTGGTTTGCTGCTTGTCCATCTGAAGCGGTTTTGGACGCAGTGACGTAGCCGTTATGGTACCATACGACTCGCTGGGGGCAGCAGCTGCACCTGTTCCATTGTGGCCCCTGTGCACTAAGACGCTGTGCATTTCCGTCCTGGCGCAGGCGGCGCACCGTTGCGAGTGTGGGAAAGGGCTTATAAGAATTTCACTTGGGTTGTTCGGGTTTTTGGGTTTTCGGGCACTATTGTTGTTGTTGTTGTTGTTGCTGTTATTTTTGTTTCCTTTCTTGTGATTTTTTGGTGTCTGGTTGTTGTTGCTGCTCTTGTTGTTATTGAGCAGCTGTTATTGCTACTTGTTCGCCTGTTTGTTGTCATTTATAATCAAGGCTCTGCGCAGCGGCGCTGATAAGTTTATTTTTCTCATTTTCGTTCCTTCAATCCTAGCCGAGGGGATTATGACATGTTGTTCACACGCTCCGCACAAAGGCAGATCTAATAATGAGGCCATGACCTGATTCCACAACAGTCCTTATGCTCTTTCCCACACAATAAGCCAGCGCCGGGCCTAGTCTTGAAAACTAGTCAGCCAACTCAGTCAAGACAGAGCCTGCCTGCTTGCCTGTTTGCCAGGTTGCCTGGCTGCCTGCTTGCTTGGTTGCCTGCTTGCTTGGTTGCCTGGCCATGGCCCAAAAGCAACAAACTCGTGCCAATCGCGTGTACACCGCACGCCTGCAGCTTGAGAGCCACCGTCTGCTGCTCCATCGCTTTGGCTGCCATTAATCTTGAACTCTCCGCTGCACGTCGTCGTCGTCGTTGTTGAAATCGTTGCCCCGCACATTTGCCCCCAATCAGCGCCTAGCTTTGAACTGCACGTTTGCTAAATTGAAAGCGACTTTGACTCCATCTTCGGCTACGACTGCAACTACGAATACCAACTAAGCAACCAAGACTCAAACTCCAACAGCGTCTCTGTCTCTAACCAAGCTGGGCATACGCCTGCCTTAACGCCTTATTGGCAGACAGATGGATCCGACTAACGCCAACTTGGTGCCTTTGCTGTTTTATACACTCTCTGTGGGATGGTCTCAGCGGGCTTGTATGACCAATAATAGTTAGATGATAACATATTGACACAAATTAAAATGAATATGATTATATTTATATATTTTATTATTATATTTATATACTTTGAAAAAAATACAATAATATTATATATATTTAAATTGAAAATAAAATAAATAAAAGGCAAAGATAAAAATATTTCATTGGAATAACATTTACCTCATTTTGCTAAAGCAGAAACTATCTGTATCTTTGTTTGATTGATATAAATTATCTTTAGAGTTATTTCTTAACTCACTTAAAAATAAAATAATTAGCAATTTAGGATGATCTTGGAACTGATATTAGGCATAAGTAAAATGTAATACGCCTGCGTAAATATTTTGCTTAAGTTTTATTGTAGTAAGAGCATTTGAGTATCGATGTTGGGTATTGGAATTTACAATTTTTTTTTAGCCACAAGCATCCATTTGGCTTTTGGCTTTTGGTTCACACGGCAGGCGACCAAAGCGGCAACGAGTTTTGCAAAGTTAGCGTAAAGCTTAAAAATATATATGACAAGCAATTAGTGTGCATTGAGGTTAGTTGAAAATGGTTTTTGGTTGCGGCTTGTGGCTGCTGAGATTCTTCGTATGCATATTATAAATGTATGTTTGTAATAGAGTTTGCTTGTTTTGTAAATCTTGCTTTTACTCCTTATGAGTGTGTGCAACGATGTTGCTCATACGACACGTGTGACAACAAAGTTGGAAGTTTTGTCAGCGTGTAAGTTGAATCTGGCTGCTTTTGTAATTGTTGATATTTTTCTTGTTGTTGTTGTTATTGTTGCCGCTGTTCGAAGTTAGCAAGAAAAAGCAAAGCAAGCAACCACAAACAGCGGCTAACGGAAGTCATGGGCAAAGGCACACAAACAAACAAACCAGAGATTCTGCAGCATCATGGGAACCGCTTTGGACGGCAAAAAAAAATGTCGCGCTAAGCACAAGTGTCATATTGCTGAGATGGCGATAAATACGAAAAAAAGGCAACATTTTATACATATTGTTCGTGTGTGTGTGTGTGCACAGCTGTCCAGCTCAGCACAGTAGCTTCTGAAGAGATCAGTGCTAAGAAAAACAACATCAGCTTAGAATGGCAACCGGATGTTGAAGTTTATTGCTTTTAATGTTGGAGGCGAAAACTTTGGCTATGCAAAGTTTCTTATTTCGGCAAACCGAGAGTTGTAGGAAAAACTAAATGTGTTCCGCTTAATCGATAGGCTTTAACGAAATGGTAGCCACTCAATGTTGTTGCTGTTTCTGTCTCAGTTTCTGTATTTTATTTAATGTTGTTGTTGTTGCTTTTGTTGTTGCTTTTGTTGTAGTTGTCGCAGTCATCATCATCAGCCAACCATACAACATAATTGCGCGAGTTAAAGCCCCCCAAACAAGAGGCAGTCGCAACAACAACAACTACAACAGCAATCATCAACAACAACCAGCAGCAGCAGCGGCAACAACAACAACAGCAACAAGCAGCAAAACATTTCAGCAATCCATCGGATCGCATCACAATCCAGCCATCCGTCCAACGTGTGGGAAACACACGACAAATCTGTTTCCCACGGTCTCGTAAAGTAGGCACAACACACACTCTCAGCCGCAGCCACAGTTGCTGTCGCAGTCGCAGTAGGCTCCCATTTATGCATATGCATGTGTGCGTGTGTATGTGTGTGTGTGTGTGTGTGTAAGCGAGAGCGAGCACCAAAGACCCAAACGACGACGAATAGGAGCCGCCGTTGAAGCAGCAGCGCAACTGTCATCATTGACAATAAGTATGACATGGACGATGGCAGCGGCAACGGCGACGGCAGCGGCAGCGGCAGCGGGAGCAACGTGGACGGCACACTGAGAGCCACGCGCAGGCAGAGACATTCTCATTCCAAATCCACAAATCCAAAGCCCCGACTTCGACTCCCGCTCGGCAATCAATTTTTAAAGACGACGCGCGCCAGAGCGCAACAGGGCACGCTCTCTCGCTCACGCTCATCCAACGGAGTGCCGTCGAATCGGCGCTCGGCTACATAGGCGAGATCAAAGAGAGCACACTGGGATTAATTGTAATATTTGCAATAGTAAGAATTTAATAATCTTATATAAAACATATAATACACAACTGATTAAATGACATACGATTTATTAAAATTAATGCAGATTCAACGAAATAAATATTTATTAATTTATTCGCTTAACTATTATTTATTTAGGTGAAACAATGGCTTAATTTAGTTTGTAATACAAATTAAAATAATTACTTTATAAAACTAATTTTCACATTAGTGTTTTCGAGAGGAATTTCGAAATAAATAGATATTGTCATGTGTTGCATACTTAAGGGAGCCAATTATCCTTTTGAAAGGACGCACAGAAAAGAAGAAGATCGATTTACTAATCTAATAATTAAATAATACTAACGTAGGATACAAATTTAAGAAAATAAAAACTATGCTATAATTGATTCTAAAATAACTAGCAAACAGTAACCATTAACCAAAAAATCAGTTTTATTACATTCATCTGCGCACAGAAAAGTATGCAGTAGAAAATTATGGAAATTATATAGAAACATATATTTTCGGATTTTGTATTAACTAATTTCATAGGTGATAATAATACTGATGTGTGAAATTAATAATTTGATGAGAACTGATTAAACAAAAATATGTCTTTAATGCTATTAAGAAGAAAGTGAAATGTTATTTAACCTTTTAATTAGCTAAACAACTCAAATTGAGTAAATAAAAGCAGGCTTATTAGCATCGAGCCATTGTTGAACGCATAGCATTGAACCACTGTGCATTGGACTGCCTGACAACCCCAACCCCAAAAAAAAACCTGTGCCTGCAACGGATTTCACAGTAGCCTCTCTTTGTGCGCGCTGCCGAGTGCCGCTACTGAGCCGAGACCGAAGAGCCGAGTGCCCGAATGCCACCACAGCGCTCAGCTCATGTGTGCGCTTGTGTGTGTGAGCGATCATGCGGGAGCTCTGGGAGAGCGTCGTATAAAAGTAACGTTGGGAACTTGTTTGCCACTCATTTCACAAACGTACCGCCTGTTGAACGGAACGCAAAGCGCGACGCACGCGCAACCGGCCCCCCACACACAAAAAAAAAACACTCTTAAATCCAGCCGATATCTACGTGAATATGTGCGACTAGCTCGGAATAAATAAAGCCAAAAATTAAAACTATAACAGAATTTGTGTGCGTGCCTCGAATCACAACATGGTCATGGAGATGTCCAAGACGTATCAGTACCGCAAGGTGATGAAGCCGCTGCTGGAACGCAAGCGACGGGCGCGCATCAACAAGTGCCTGGACGATCTCAAGGATCTGATGGTGGAATGCCTGCAGCAGGAGGGCGAGCATGTGACGCGCCTGGAGAAGGCCGATATACTTGAGCTAACGGTGGATCACATGCGCAAACTCAAACAGCGCGGCGGCCTCTCGCTGCAGCCAATCGGGGGCGGTGGTGGTGGAAACACAGCCGCATCCAGCACAAGCGCCGCCAACGTCGAGTCCTTTCGCTCCGGTTATGTGCATGCAGCCGATCAGATTACACAAGTGCTGCTGCAGACGCAGCAAACCGATGAGATTGGCCGCAAGATAATGAAGTTTCTTTCGACGCGCCTAATTGAGCTGCAATCCCAATTGCTGCAACAACAACAACAGCAGCAGCAACAACAACAACAAGAACAGCAATCAATGCCTGCCGTCGGCTATGCAACGGGACGCTTATCCTTTCCGCTGCTGGGCGGTTACGGCGCCGCTGCCGCAGCCAGTTACAGCGCCTTCCTGGCGGGCAAGGACGAGCTGATCGATGTGACATCCGTGGATGGCACTGCGTTATCCGAAACGGCGTCGGTTAGCTCGCAAGAGTCGGGCGCCTCGGAGCCCGTCTGGCGGCCCTGGTAATCAACTGGCTAGCTGGCGACATCACCTTATTTCTAGATCTTATCCTTAGTACTCCAAATGGCTATTATTCGTTTGCTGCCGCAATTATCTGCAGCAGCAACAGCAACAGCAAAATCCGTTGTCTTCCAAAGCAAATTGTCGCATCAAATCGTATGATTTATTGCACTGTGCATTGTTTTTAAATACTTTTAAGTTTATTTTGATAATATTTGTAAATTTTGTATTTCATCTGTGATAAACCTAAAGTACGCAGCCCCTCAACTCAAATTGAGAGCGCTGATTTCCTAAATATTTTGATACAGTTTCCTAGAACTAGAAGTTTGAATTATGCGTTGTTCATAAGAAAGTGTGCAGATTATGCGAAATAACTACATTAAGCTTTAAATAATTTATAAATGTTAATCTAGCAATTAAATATGAATAAAAAAAAAACATTCTTAATTCAAAAGAAAAAATATTCAAATCTTTTATATTTGTTCCAAGAAATAGATTATAAAATCTATTTATATTTTCTATGGCTATAGGAGAAAATATTATTACGTTTGATTAGATGTGAATTTTTAGATTTGTTCACTTTGATAAGTCTCATTCTCATTTTGAGGATCTAAAATGCCCAAAGAATTTTTTCCATTTTTATGTCTGAAGCAAACGCATCAGTTTATGCGTAAATATTTTAATATCTTTTAAATAAAATATTACATAGATAAATAAAAGTTACGATTTTACATATTTGAGTAAGTGATTTAAAAGAGTTATATAACATTATGGCAAAACATTCATTTAAATTTATCTCTGGCAGAGTGACTTGTAGATGAATATCTATTGACAGCAAATATGTGCTGAGTATGCATTCAATGATATTTCAAGCATTATCTTCACATATCTCAACCACCACTGCTCTCATTTCAAATGTGATCTACTGCCACACACACACTCACACACACACTTGCACACACAATTATACCAACAGACATGTGTTGACTTTTACTTTTATCAGTTAAACATCTCCAGATTTCATGCAACATGTACATCAGCATATCTGAAGTTGCCGTCACACAAGCAATTAAGAGCTTGTTGCTACTGTAAATGTAAATGTACACAAAAGATACAATCATATAAATTTATATACATATATAAAATGGATAATTTGTAATCAATTGTGCAGCGCTGCAGAGTTTCTTCTGCTCTGCTCTCAACATAATTCAATAACTGTCCATTCTTATTGGACCACTGCTCGACCAACGATCTTTTGCTGACATTCTGATTAGCCACAGGTAAACTGCCTGAAACTGGTTAGACCTGCATCGAAGTGAAAAAAACCACCCTTATTGTTGAGTTGGATGCCGTTGCATTCACTCTGATTTCTACCTGCCTGCAGGTAAAGACATAAACAATAAGCCATCCTCATAATAGGGGACCAGAAGGGACCCTGGTCAGGTAGACCAAATCAAGCAACAACAAAGTGGATTAGTCGCTGGACAATGAGTCACACTGATTAACAATGGATAACAGTTATGCAAAGATTATTAAGTAGTCTTTTTTTCCTAGAGGGGTTGCTGAAAATTGAAAGTTATTCAAGAATAAGAACAAAATGGTTGTTTTTTTTTTTAAATTGTATATTTTTTTGTAAATATTAATTAAAATTTATCACAATTTTTTTGTAAAGCTCAGTTGAGTTTTGCAGCTTGCAGTTAATTTTGTTTAAATTAACAGAAGATGCTTTAAAGCTGGATGCTGGAACCGCTGGCCCCATATGGAAGACAATTGTTGTAGTGTTGTGAGGTGCTCGATGGTGGTGCGATGTTGGCTTTAGGCTTGCACCCAACGATCCTGGAACTGAGCGACGGCAATTTCGTTGGCTGTGCTGCAGTACAATGGCTCGATGAGATCGTTGTCGGCAGGCAGATCGGAGGTAGCGGTCCAGAAGAAGGTGCCATGAGCGGTGCGCACAAAGTGAACGGGAACTGTGGGCATTTGCTCGTACTCGTAGTCCTCCATTTCGCAGGAGGCTGAGAGACGCTCGTTGGCTTCATTCTCGTAGGACTCCATCGAATCGGCGCAGCAGGATTTGTTGGCAATCGATTCAAGATCAGCATTGCGGCTGTTCTCAATGGACTCCAGAGATTCCAATGAGTTGGCTTTGTGTGTGTTTTGCATGTTCTGCTGCTCCTCGACCTGTTGCTGCTTGAAGATCTTCTTCAGCAGTTTCTTCACGCTGTACGACTTCTTGTTGGATTTGGTGTTCATGTTGCTGACGATGACGTTCTTGTTCTGGCACATTTTGTAGTATGTGTTTTTATTTTGTAGCTGTGTTGTAGTTGAGTTGTTTGCTGTACGAAGCGCAGTGCTCGAATGATGTCTGATCCTCTGAAACGGCTGCCTTATATACCCGCACAGGACCAAAACGAAACCCAAGCCGACAGCAGGTCAGAGACGGGCAGAGAGGCAGGCAGGCAGCAAGATACACCAGATACATGGCGAGTGTGGGAAAGTACAAGGATACGTGCACAGACAAAACGAGTAAACGAGAAAATCCTGAGCACACACACACACACAAAAAACGGCAGGTGTGTTTTAAAACGGACAGCAGGGACGGACCTGCCAGCCGTTAACCTGCATGCGTTGGAGTGTATCGGCATGTATTGCCTCACTGCTCGCACCTGCTGCGTGTGTAGAGCAATTTTATCCTGCGCCAGGATCGTGAGAAGCGAGACTTTCTACCAGTTCCCACAGTTTTTCGAAGGATCCTTTTTCGAGCCTATTGAAAACAAAACCAAAAAAAAAAAGAATCTTATTGCTGATCACTTTTGGTTTTTATATGCTCCTCAGTTGTTATCGTTGTTGTTGTTGTATTGTTGTTGTTGTTGTTGCTGGCAGCTCTTTATGCACTTATCTCGTTTTGGTTGGCATAGAAATCCCTTTTTCGGGTCTTGAACACGTGTGCAGCTCGGCCCCCGGAATACGTGGGAGAATATTTTCAATTTTCAACGCTTGAACGACCCAAACAATTAATGGCCTGACAGCAGAGGCCCAGATCAACTAGTTGAATAGGCAAACACAGGACTGAGGACAGAGGACTGTGGACTGGGACCATTTAATGCGCTGTAATTTGAAATTTATAAAAATTTTTGTATTGCTCGAGGCGTTGCCCAAGCGAGCGAGAAAAAAGGAGGATCATAAAGAATAGGGGAGACAAAAAAGAAATATAAAAAAAAAACGTGTCAGGCATTCTAAAGCCGAAGGAGTTGCTTTTAATTTCATTTCGATGGCACACAATTAGCAGGCGAGTCGAAGCGATCGTTCCTCGCTCTCTTTCTCACTGTATCTTTGCTGCCCTGTCTGTGCCTTATTAAGGGGCACTTTGTGTGCTTCCTGGAGGAGCCAAGCAGCACGCACAGCACGGTGCGCCAGAGTTGTCCTTTTTCGACTTGGGTTCGGTCGCAAGTTGGACGCGTGATGGCGCGTGAGGCGTTGAGGATGGCACAGATCCATGGGAACGTTTTCGGGGTCGAGCCTGTACTTAATGGATTGCCTTTGACGTGACCATAAATATTTGATACCCATGTGCATTGAGTTTGTTTTTTATTTTATTTTTTTTTTATTCTTTGGAGCTACACATTGTTTAATTTCCAAAGACAAATTAAGAATCCAGCAGTGAGAGTCCTGGTGAGAAGTTGTAGGATGGCGTTAACAGTTCGTTCTATAATTGTTTGTACCTAGAGATTGCGCAGACTTACTGATGTGTTCCTAGATGCCTGACATGATTATAAGGTTGGCTTTGGACCCTTTGTTACCAATATATTGGTTGGCCTGACCGAGCTGATTAATGTGTGTACGTGTTTGTTTATCTGAGCTCAGCTCAGCTATTGGGGATTAATTAGAACACACGTTTTGTTGGCACACTAAAGCAATAAATAGTCAGACAGATAAGAAAGAAAGTAAAAGTCTTGGTTGCTTGAAGTATTTTATGGTAATCGAGTCATTGAAAATGGCTAAAAACATAAAAGTATTAATATCATTAAGTATACGCTACGCTGATAAAATGATAAATGAGAATTAAAACTAAATGTTTGAAATTTACACACAAGAAAAGGTATCAATATTCTATATGAATATAATAATAATAAAAATTAAAATAAATTTAAAGTCTAATCAATAAAAGTAAAATATTTAATTGACTACATAAATGCTGTAGACATAAATATAAAATTTACATTTTATTCAAGTTATGAGCATAATAAAAACTTGAATATTTTATGATTTAACTGAATACCGATAATAAGAAGCAATAATTAAAATAAATAATCATAAATAATTTTTATTTCGAATTAGGAGACGAAATAAACTGCAATTAATGACTTGCTTCGGGCAATGCCACAATCAATAGAATATATTTTGACGACTTGATCTTGCAACAATTTTGATTGCAATTCTGTATTTTATTATTATAAAAGGCCAATATTTCCAGGAATGTGTCTGTTAAAAAAGGATAACTGCATAGTTTCTCAATTCGCTCAAGTTGTGGCATTTCTATAGCTTGTATGGAGTTGCTTCATGGAACTAGGAATTCAGGCCTTTGCTTTTTTGCTTGAGTCATGCTACCATATCATTATTATGCACGATTGTTTGTTCTAATTGTGTTTCGTCCTTGGCTCTGTTTTGGTTGACTCATTCTGCTACTTTTCATTTCATGGCCCACGTGCATGCCCATACTACGATCCAATTGAATAGCAACCAAATTTCTATGGCAAACCAAAATACCAAAAAAAGGTTTTTAAAAAAAATAGATTGTTCGAAAAGACCCGTTGGGGGTCCAGAGGCACAGAGATGGACAGATAGCTGCTACCACTGTGGCGGTTTTGGGCTACCGTGGTGCTCTTGTTGGACCATAAATCGTTTCCAGTGAAATCTTTGACCTGCTCGCTCGATGAACACGTGCACTGATTTCTTATCGTTGTCGATCATTTAGGGTTCAGAAAATTGTAGATTAGCCCGAAACAAAAACCTGTACAACAAAAACAAAAATTCGAGAAATAAAAAATACAAAAAAAAAATGTATATCAACAACAACCTGACCCCTCACCGTTTGGCATTGTTTGCAAGTGTTCAGATTCCTGGCCCTAGTGTGTGCGTACACAGATTGGGATCGGGAACGGGAACGGGGACGTGAATCGTCTTGTTTGAACACGTGACGACCTCGTTTCTGTCGCTGCGGGTTGCTTGGTGTTACGACGCCGTTTCAAAATTGCAGCGTCGCCAACAGACACGTCTTGTTGATGTACTATGTGGACACAGCAAGTGTACAAGGGAGAAGCCACAGAGACGATCCTTACGATCTGAACGTGCGGAACTTGTGGGCACCGAATTTTCACACATGTGGCGTTGCGGGAAATGCCCGCAATCATTGGCGGACGTCAGGTCCGGTTACAGGACTCGGCTTTTCCACATAAACCAAAAATCGTTGGCGGTACTAACCATGGTCAATGTTACGGTATTTCCGCTTCTAGCCGGTCAGTGTGAACTTCAAACGAGACGTGCGAAAAATTCAACTGAATGTAACACAAGCAGTGACGATGGCAATCACTTGAGTCAAGTCTAGTCGAACTGTTGTACTCCATATCGTATATCAACTGTACACTGTGAACAATTTTTGTTAACGCGTTATTCAATTTAGAGTTCGAAACTCAACTTAAAAACATTTGAGTTAATCTTAACAGTTTAAGGAATTTAATATATTGACTCATTTAATATTGTATCACAGATATATTAAAAAACATACTATATTTATATATAAATATATAAAAAGATTATATAGTATATATATATATATACTATATAATTCTAAATTATTTCAAAATTTGTCTGAGAAGATTTTCATTTCTGTTCAATTATGTTCTAAAGAAAATAACAAAAATATTATTGATTCAAATTTGTTAGTCATGTTTTGGTTATGTAGAATTAATTGTACAAAACAAAATTTATTGTACATATCTAATGCAAGCAACTTCATAGTCAAATGAAATTTGTACTTGTAATTTAAATTTATGGCCACATTTTTTGTAAGTGTCTAACAATACCGATAAAGTCATGTGCACTGCAGTTAAAAAAAATAACATCGACAAGTCGCAGATAAATTTGAATAGCGACCCACGCGGCGGTTTTGTAATGATAAAATAACAAACCCGAACACACCATAACACACCAGACGAGGGAAAGATCGACCCAAAACACTCATAAAATCGTTATAAAAATAAAAACTGGCTGACAAACACACACACATATACACACATGTGGGGTCCTTTTTTTGTCATCATATTACATGCGAGAGAGATGAAGGCGCACTTGACACGAGACTGTGCGACATGTTGAATTATCTTTTAGTTTACAAATTAGTATGTGCGATGCGCGTTGCACATGCGGGTCTCGTTTCTGGGAATGCAGACATTGTTAGTTTAGGACAAGGATGAATGGACAAGGCAATAACAACCCAAAAGACGAGTCGCATAGCTGCCCATCACTCAACGCACGTGCAGTGCACAAAAGGGGTTGTAATTACAGTTTAACTCAGTGTCGCCGCCCTCCTCTAAAACGAGCATCGACAAACACCAAACAAGACACCAACGAGCACCACAGCAAGTGGTCCGAGTCTGGTTTATGCAGATTCGATGGTAACACGTGCATGCTGATGAGCATGGGAGGCGAGGACAGGTCTCGAGCTCGCTTTTAGGGGCGTCACTGATCGGTGCAGCTAAGGTTTCATATGAAAACTAGATTACGAGGCAGGACCTCCTACTTGAGACCCCAGGGAGCTCGAATTCCCTCACCATCGATCGCAGCTGGGGTGTTTGCTTGCGTTCGACACGTTTGGTTTACAAACCGAGTTGTTGGGGAGCCGCTTTAATGTAAACAATCACGTCAGAAAAAAAAACAACAAAGATCCCTTTAACCGAAAACTCATTAAAATATATATAACTTAATTCGTGTCCCTTTTTTCTTAAATTTTCCTTTCATTTATTTTATCGTTAGCGTGTCTAGGTCCACTTTATACTTTCAAAACTAATTATAAAACTGTAGACGCCGGGATCCTGTTTCGAATACAGATAAGCCTGTAATTTAAGTGCTGTCTCCTGTTAGATTGGTTATCTTAGTTTTGTGTTGGGTTTCAGCACAAAACTCAAAACTAATGCTCTGATTTTGAATGCACATCACGTAGATCGATCTTGATAGCATTGGTGGACAATGAAGTGTGTCAATATTTTGAGGCAACATTAACAGCTCTAGACGGGGTATTATATGTTTAGGAATAGGTACAGTTGCGTCAAATATTAAACAAATTTTCTGCACAGATTTTTTAATAAACGTAAGACCTCTACGGATACTGTATGAAATGAATCAGACTATTGAACAGTATTTACTATCGAAAAGTATTTACTTTTCATATAAAAACTTTTAAAATAATGAATATAAATAAAAAAAAGTTTTAAGTGAAACATTTTTAAAGATGTTAAAAGTTAACCCAATAAACTAAATATTTATCCTCTGCTAGAAAAACATAATGTGTTCAGAGAATAAAATCGAAGCTAATTTTCTGAAAAATCCAACAAGGAAATAACGCATATTGTTTTTGTTTTTTTTTTTTAAGTTTTAGTTTTATTACTATTAAAGCTCTGTAATATTTTCTTAAATTCTAAAGTTATTATAATCTCGATCTTAGTATTCAGTACTTACTATCGAAAAGTATTTACTATTCATATATAAACTTTTGAAATAATGAATAAAAATAAAAACAAGTTTTAAGTGAAAAATTTGTAAAGATTTTTAATGTTAACCCAATAAACTAAATATTTTTCCTCTGCTAGAAAAAAATAATGTGTTCAGAGTATATAAATCGAAGATAATTTTCTGAAAAATCCAACAAGGAAATAACGCATATTGTTTTTGTTTTTTTTTTTTAAGTTTTAGTTTTATTACTATTAAAGCTCTGTAATATTTTCTTAAATTCTAAAGTTATTATAATCTCGATCTTAGTATTCAGTACTTACTATCGAAAAGTATTTACTATTCATATATAAACTTTTGAAATAATGAATAAAAATAAAAACAAGTTTTAAGTGAAAAATTTGTAAAGATTTTTAATGTTAACCCAATAAACTAAATATTTTTCCTCTGCTAGAAAAAAATAATGTGTTCAGAGTATATAAATCGAAGATAATTTTCTGAAAAATCCAACAAGGAAATAACGCATATTGATTTTGTTTTTTTTTAAGTTTTAGTTTTATTACTATTAAAGCTTTGTAATATTTTCTTAAATTCTAAAGTTATTATAATATCGATCTTATTTACAACTTAAAACTATTAAAGCTTGAGTTGGGTTTATTATTAGCTAGGTGTGTTTTTATATATCTATGTAAAGCTTTCTTTTATCACAGTGTACATCGATTCAATTGGAAGACATGATTCGTTGTTATATGTTGTTGCAGTTGTTGCTGGTTTCTGATTTACCATGGACGCCACATAGGATTGTTGGCTGGCTGGGGGCTGGTTGCTGCCTCCGAACCCTCAGCATCGCTGTGGTAGCCAGAAGATGCTGGGCTACCTGGACGACTAATTGGCGAGGATACCAATTTATTTTCCTGCTGCTGCTGCTGGTTTTGTGGTTGATCTGATTGGAGCATGCGTTGAAACTCCATGCCGAGATGTGTCATCACCGTTTTGCCGACATCAACGCTCATTGCTGGTGTGCAGGCCATCACACGTGAGATTTCGCTAACGGCATTCATGTAGCCATTCTTGAAACTGTCCATCGGCACTGGAGAGACTGGCGCCTGCTGCTTGATGAGCTGTTTGCGCATGAATGAAAGTGACGCCTCCAGCATTTGGGTTTTGTCAAGACGTAGTATGGCATCGTCGCCCTGGAACTCGGCAACAAGTGTCGTTAGCGTGTACAGGCACTTGTTCATGCGTGCCCGACGCTGCCGCTCCAGCTGTGGCTTCTTCACCTTCAAGTAGTGTTGCGTCTTCGAGACGTAAGCGGTTTCAGTTTGTGGAGCCATTTTGTGAGATCGACTGTGTGTTTGAGTTGTGTACAGTTTGCAGGATGCTGTGTGAATGATGCTCTTCTCGGCTGCAGCGTCGCCTTTTATAGCCGCACTGCAGTTTGGGTTCGGGTCCTGCAGTCAGGACCTGCTGCAGGTAGACAAACGCACAGAAGAGCATCTTGAAATCTCTCTCGCTCTCAGTTGCTCTGTGCGTGGGAAAGGAAATCGTTGATAGACCCTACAAACCGAGATGGCCAACAACAATAACTATTAGACGATTGTCTAGTTGCGTGTCTGATGCATTGTACCTGCAATTAAACCGTAAAATTCTGGCCAAGAATAATGATAGAGGCCAGACAATTGACTGGACCGTAGTGATTTGTCTTGTGAGGCAACAGTCAAATTTATGAAAAAGGTTATAAATGTGATTCGGTTGATGTGGCTTTATGACTTCGTCCTTGAAAGTGGACTTTTGTTATTGGGTCCACAAATAAACCAAGGCTATGTCTGCAGATCATGTAAAGTTAAAATGATCTAAAAATCAATGCTATTAATGGAGTCTTATTGACACTATAAATAAATCGAATTGTCGGTATACAAATGAATTTTTAGATTTGTTTATTTTTATAAAATTTATATTTATTTATTTATAGATTGAACTATTCAAATTTCCTACATACCATAGTTTTTTTTTATCGATCTTTGGTTTTACAAGATTTTTCTGTATTATTCCTTTATTTAACAATCTTAACATTGTTACATATAATTATGTTGTTAAATATTTATGTGTGCTTATTATTATTTGAAGGTATTTCCAAAAATATGAACAGATAAATATGTTTATATATACATGTGGCTCAATTTCAATGGTCATCTTATCCCATGTTAAGAGCGCATGCGATTTTTTTCAAAATTCCTTTGGGGGCACTTAATCCAGTTCCGGTTCAGCACACAAGAACTTCATACCTTAATAAGTGGTATACATTTTAATTACTTTCTGGTTGACTTCTTGCATTTGTAGAGTTCCAGTTAGAATTAATGCTTATAAGAAGGGCCACCTTTTCCAACATACATATACAATATGTTTGTGTGTAAGTAGCTTCATTGCGGAAAGTGGCACCCGCAGTTCGGCACTCGGCACTCGTCGCTGATCGTCACTCATCAGTCGTCGCAAGTCGCAAGTCGTCAGTCGTCAGTCTTCAGTCGTCTGCCGTTCGCCTGTTCGTCACTTGCTCGATTTTCATATCGTGAGAACTGCTCGAGTAACGTCGTGTGTTTCCCACGCGATGTGCACACCTGCCATTTAAGTCGCTTATATGGTTACGATTACAAACACAGCAGCAATAGCAGCAGCAGCAGCAATAACAACAACAACAACAACACAAACATGAGGGCCTCTGCTGTTGACGGCACACATTTATTGCGCCGGCGCGACGCGCATTATCAGCGTCGTGTGGCTGGCTCGACGACTTGACTGCCTGTCTGACTGACTGAATGACGACCTGACTGTTTGTCTGACTGACTGATTACTTACTGCTTTACTTTAGTTTTTCACTCTTGTCGTCATCATGTTGCTGTTGTTGGCGTCGTCATTGTCGATTGTTTAATTTAAATCGCCGTCGCAATGTCGGCTACTCGGCTTCAGCTTAATGATTATACCTCAAAGTCTGCCTCCGAGGTTGCCGCAGAATTGTACGCAATAGTTATTTGTATTTTACGACATTCGCTAATTGAACCGCAGTTGATGAGCCTCAACATCGGCATCGTCCGCCTCAGTAGCAGCAACAGCTTCAGATTCAGTGGAGCTTCAGCAAAAGACATTGATTGGCCAAAGCCGAAGGTGAAAAGTTGGCGCTACTGTCGACGTGATTGGAATTGAGTTTTTTTTTTGTTTTTTGCTTTATTCACAAGTACTGATGTCGGCTAACATCAATAGACATAAATTGAGAATTTGAATTGATGAGTATTGGGTCATGAGACACTAAAAAAAAACGATGGCAACAAGTCTTACAACGAACTCAACAGCAGGTGCAAATTGTAATGATTTACAATTAATCAGATATGTGTGGCCTTGCTGGCAAAAAATCTAAGAAGGACCTATTAAAAAAATATATAGCCTAAATCGAATAAAAATGTTTTCAATACCAGAATCTCAATTCGTCCAAGATGTCTGTACCTAATGAAGCATAGAGCTATTTTGATATATCTGGGAAAAAAGTTTATAGTCTAATTCCTTTCTATAACTACGAAATTATCTTCACAAAATTTATTTTTTAATATCAATTTCGCAAAAATAATTTATGAAGGACAATCGACCTCTGAATATTGCTTTAATTGCTTCGATAATAATAATATATTCATTTCAAAAAAGAGTGGCTAATTCTCGTTATTATCTCAATTCTTATAATTAACTGTAAGCATTTTAGAAACAGTTCCCAGGCATCTTTAAAATGGTTACCTTTTGAATTTTAACTATAGCAGCTGGACGATAAGTGGACAATTGTGCGCCGCATTGTTGCAAGACCAAAGCACAAACTGCCCAAAACTGTGGGATGAAATTCCAAACGTTTTCCCAAACGTTTTACGATTCTAATTAGTTAAGCATACCTACACAATCTTATTTGAATGTCATCTAAAATGTGATGTTAAATGAGAAATACACAAACAAAACACTTTTAAATATTACCTACCACTTAAAACCACTTGCAATTAAATATCAATTTCCTATGCAACCCCCTGAAATTTGGAGCGTGCCACTTCAAGCATACCCAACACACTGCTATGGTAAACACTGTCGGAAAATCACTCAAATTATAATCCACAAAGCGCCCATAAGCTGAATCAAGTGGCGATCAAACAGAACTCAATTGCTGCACCTTGTGGCACAACCACCGAAATCAAATTCACGACCAGCCACGTGGCCGCCCAACGCCCCGCAGGCAGCGCAGCGCAGCGCAGCGCAGCGCAGCACGAGGCAAGTCTATGGCCGCCACGCGGCTGCGACTCGCGCGAGCTTTCCACAAGTGGGCAAAACCAAAAATATATATTAATCAGGTGCAACAGCGGGGCAGGAGGCGGCAATCGGCAATCGAGTCGTTGGTTTTGTGTGTGCGCATTTGAAAATGAAACGCGTGGCAATTAGGCAGACGCAAAACCACACTTGTCCGGGAGCAGGCTTTAGAGGTCGCTGCAGTGGCGAGACTTTCGCCAGGCAGCAAGTGCAATATGTGTCAGGCAGTCAACAGCCACCACCACCACCAAGGCAACAACAACAACAGCAGCAGCAACAGCAACACGAAACGGGCTGTGGCCTAAATTGCAAGCAGCTGCCACTCGAACCGTGGGATATTTTTCCCCTAACCAACTGAGGGCCATCGAACCTTATCCATGGGAACCACAACTGCTCGACGCTCTCAATATTTATTTTGTGCGTTCGTTATATTGAATAAGTAAAAAAAATAAAAAAAAAAAAAACAACAGCAGCAATCGAAAGGATGCCTCGACAATGAGGGGTGCGGACGACTGACAAGATTATCCTGCACGTGTTGAGCTTGCTCTCTCCCCGCTGCTGATGATGAGCCTGCGCTGAAAGCGTGGCAGGCAAGCGTTGGGCGGCTGCTGTTGCTACAGTTTCTGATGATACTGCTCTTGGTGTTGCTGTTCCTGAAAGTTGCAACATCAGTCAGCCGCGTGCTGGACACATGTGTTGCCCATGTGGCACTTGTCGCTGTCGTTGGGTGGTGCTCTACTGTTCTGCAATGATTTAGATGCTGTGGTGGTGGTGGTTTCTTGATGTTGCTATATAAGCGCAACACTTGCCACGCCGGAAGCACAGTCCAAATTTGCCAGTCAAAGCGCAAACAACAGTGTAAAAACCCAGAAACTATGTCGAAAGTGAAGAATCTTATTGCCAAAATGCTGCAACGGCGTGGCAGCAAGCACAACAACAACAACAATTGCAACATTAAGCATTGCCAGCACTATGAAAGTCTGGAGGAGATTGCACAAAATCAGGCTAACGAGCGCATGCTACAGGAGACAGCTATGGCCACACATCAATTGGTTTTTTGCCTCGAAACCGCAGACGGCAGTTTTTATTGGCATGCACAGTAGTTGCAGCAAAAACCAGCAGAAGCAAAAACAACAACAACAACTAACAACACACAAACCGGTAGTTAGAATCGGTCAAATGTATGAATGAAAACGCTTATTCAATGAAGCGATCCATCCATCCCGTCAACAAGTCAGCCACAACATGCGAAACTAGTTGCATGCCGCAAATGAGAAAATGGAAATCAAGTTGCCACTGCAATCAACAGCCACCATCAGCAACAATATCAATGTGATGCAGGTGGCAAGGTGTTAATTTAATATTTAATGACAATTCTCATGTCATATTTAAATGCCTTGTGATACAGTTAAATACTCATAATCGAAGAAGTTTAGTTTATAGTAACAATAGCATAATGGTTTATTAGTTTTTAAGTTAATAAAAATAATGCCTTGAAAAATAATACATTTCAACTGTTTTTTTCTTGTCTTAAACTGCTGATTTTCTCCTGCGAATGAATATGTTCATGAATATAAATTATATTATAATTATATTTAATGACATATTTATACTTTATATGTGTCTTGTATGCCACGTCAAATATAAATATTAAATGAAGGAATCTATAAAGTTAATGTCTTCTTTATGAAACAAATGCACTATCAAAATAATTTATTTAGCGCAAACGTTTATAAATTATATTATACTCAATTTTGTACTCAAAAACCCGCTTGATATTAATATATACAATCAAGCCCAAGATCAAAGAACGCTGACAGAACACCCCACCGCTAATTAAATCAAGTAACCCCAGTCAAAGATTCAATTACTTATCTGGAATTTGTATCCCTAATAATAACATCCTGTTTGCTCAAACTTTGCAATTCAAGAAACTGAATAACTGCACAGCAGCAACAGCAATGAGCTTTGTGCAACTTGCATCCTTTCAGTTCGACAACCCTTTAACACATGTGCCTCCCCCTTCAGGTCAACATGCCCCCTCTATCAAGCCATTTTACGTGTGTCTGTCACACGTTATTACGCGGTTCAAGAATGCGCACATATTCAATTACACAGCAACAAAAACAAAATCAACAACAACAACAGCAACATCAACGATGACAAGAGCATTGCATTGACAATAAGCTGAACAACCCCCAACCCAGTTGCGTGCATAAATGAACCCCTGTTGAGATCGGAGATCGGCTCGCCATGTGCAGTTGAAAAAATGTTCTCACACTCGAAAGATTGTAACGGCTTGCTGTTCAGCACACTCTCAGCACGCCATGCTCATCATGCCTGATATCTCATCCCCCTTGGTATGTATACCCGAGCAGGTTGTCTCGCTCTCGCCGTTGTGTTGGGCTGCTCGCACTTCCTGCCCGTGGCCAAACTGGCCACGTATATTGTTTATATAGTTAACGAATGCGATACATTTAATCTTTAGTGTGTGTCAATTTGCCGTACAGTCATTTAGTTTGCATGCCCCTCACAGCGTCCCTGTATTGTAGTTACTCGTTCCTGGTCTCCGATCCCCGGTCCCACGACGTGCCCAGGCATGCCACTTAGCGTAGCCCAAGTGTTCAACAGAAGCTACAATTCAGCATTCATAATTGACAACAACAACAACAACAACACCAACAACATCAGCAGCAGAGACTGCAACGACAGCAGAGAGGAACCTATGGCAACAAAAAAAAACTTAAATAAAAGGCAGGTGGTAGTTTTTTTCGGTAGTACTGTCCACATTACCGTCCATGACTCGGTCTTGCGCACGGTCAGATTTACAGTGGGGCAAGCGCATCCATAATGTCGTAAAAACTTAATAGTAAACTAACCAAATTAAAGAAATAAAACCTTAATCAAAAAATAGAATTAATTCAATAAATATCTATGTCGCGTTCCATTTAAATATATACATAATATTAAAATTTGTATTTTATACTCTGGCGGTTTTTTTAATCCGAAGCAAATTAAATATTTGTCTTTTGATGCAACCTGCAAAATTACTAAAAATTTAGCTCACACATAATTAACAAGAAAATCCCTAGGCTGTGCCATTTTCAAACGACTTTGGTACATCACCTTACACTACCTTGCCATTCCCAATATTTCCAAAACTTTATTCCCACGCCTAGGCATTACCAAAACCCAAAACTAACCGTATCATGTTAAATCCATCTACATTTATACGTAAATCCCAAAACTTCATTCACGCTGTCAGTTCTAAAGTTCTGAAAAACTAACCGTATCAAGTACTAGAAATACGACGTAAAACCCACAACAGATTTTTAATTATTCTGCACTTTACCATACCTTACTTTGCCCAGTATTTCCAAAACTTTATTCCCACGCACAGGCAGTACAAGAAATTTGTAAACTAACCATATCAAGTAGAAGAACAGCTACGTAAAGTCCAAAAACAGATTTTTACCTTGTATCGAACATGTTTTGGAAAATCCAGAGTTCTCATTTAATAGAACTTTATACAAATTTTCCACACGTGTTGTGCCCACTGTGCACTGTGCATAAGGGCTCAACTCGGTTGATCGCTCTCTCTCCCTCTCTCAATCGCTCTCTCACTCTTTCACCCTAGAAGACCGAGCGATTATAACTTATAACACCAACGAGCGAGAAAAATCTTGTGGGAAACTTGAGGGCAAAGTGTTTCCCACGATTCGAACGTCAATGTAAAAGAAAACAGAGAAGAGCTAAAAGCAGCAATAACAACAACAACAACAACAACAGCATACTGAACATGTGCAACAACCACCAGCGACACCACCAACACACAGCGACGCACCATCAGCTTCATCCCCTGCCAAGAAAAAACTTGTTTGCCGAGCAAACAAGAGAAAAACCAACCACCATTTGCAGTAGTAGACGAGGATCGCTGCAAGGCGAACGAGAGCCGAGTAACAGACCCGAATGACTGAGTAATTTGCTCGGCAGGTGGTGTTGTTGTTGCTGATTTTGTTCTTGCTCTCTGCTCTCTGCGTGCGTGCTTGCTTGCGTGCGCTGAGCACGAGACGCAGATAGACGTCGACGTCGACGTTGACGTTGACGGCACGTGCAGCTATAAAAGAAGCAGTAACTGGAGACGGCAGCAACATTCTCAACGCAAACGTCGTGAAGTACACAACGAGTACAAGTAAAAAAAACTAAGCCATGGCAACCAAATACGAATTATCAAAGACTTATCAGTACCGCAAGGTGATGAAGCCGCTGCTGGAGCGCAAACGTCGCGCACGCATCAACAAGTGCTTGGATGATCTGAAGGATCTGATGGCCGAGTGTGTGACCCAAACAAGCGATGCCAAGTTTGAAAAAGCCGATATCTTGGAGGTCACCGTACAATATTTGCGCCAGCTCAAACAATCCAAGGCCGCCTCTGCAGCCGCTACCGTTGCTCCCGAGCAAAGTTTTCGTTCCGGATACATTCGTGCCGCCAATGAAGTCTCCCGTGCCCTGGCAGAACTGCCAAAAGTTGATGTTGCGTTCGGCACCACTCTTATGACACATCTGGGCATGCGTTTAAATCAGCTGGAGCAGCCTATGGAGCAGCCAATGCCAATGGCAATGCATACACCACTCAGCATCAACTGCGGCTCGGCTTACAGCACAGCCACCTCCAGCAGCATCAGCAGCCGTGACGCCTTCAGTCCCGTTTCCAGCGGTTATGCCAGCGACAGTGATTGCGCTTCATCCGGCTCATCCACGCCCATTGCTGCCCAATCTCTGCTTCAGATTAGCGCCACCGATAGCGTTTGGCGTCCCTGGTAAATCTTGGCGCCAATGCAGTCATCGGGACAAGCACGCAATGCAACTGTAGCTTTACTTTTAATGCTTTACAATGATCCTCATTCTGATTCCACTTAAGTGTTACGCAGTTTTATAAGTTAGTTCTGTGATACGGCACGTTTTATTGACTCCACCTATAACCATTAGCCAGAAGTCTGTTAGCCAATACAAATGTATATAATTTAAGAAAAACAAATATTTTAAAACATAAATACAAAAACAATTTAAAAAAGAAAACTATTTCTCGACTTATTATTTCAAATTGCACTTATTTTTGCTTTCAGTTTTATAGATTCCAATCAGATATATTCAAAATTGTGGACTGCAATTAATGTTGATGTGTTATTTGTTACTTATTAGTATCTTGTTTTCCAAATGGACAATACATACAATAAGTCAATTGAGGACACAAATATCTATGTTGTTAAATATAAATGGATTGCTGTTCTGCTCTTAACGTAGTTAAATTTATGCAAATTGCATAAATTGGTCTTATTGAGATTAAATTATGATATATTTGTTATAAACGTTATTTAATATAAGCCAATTCATTTTAAACTTTACTAAGTAAAGAACCGTAATGAAAACATATTGATTTCCTATAAGTTACAAATATACAAGGTTCTCAATAAATACAAGCAAATACGGGTATGTGAATATTTGATCGGGTTTATTTATGTATACTACATATATTTTGGTCAAGTGTCAATTTTTCAGCCGATATAGTTAATTTTCCCACAATAAACAAAAACTTTGTAATTAAATTTTCGTATACTATACTTTATTTATTTATAATGTAATTTTTTTGTACAGCATGTCTTTAAGTCTATAAAAAAAGTGGTTACACATTATTTCACCATAAATTATTACAAGACTTGATTATACATTCAAAGAGCTGTTGAAGTCTCTATGCAAAGGGGATGTCCGTCAAATATTCTTATTAGAATAAGATTATTATTTAATTAGAAGATTAATTCATAAGCATCAAGTAATCTTAAGAATTTATTAATCCCACGCTTCATATGAAGTTGAATAGGCCAATTAAACATACATCTATCTAATTTACTTTAAGGACTCATATTGAAAGAGCAATCACAATCAAAACTTACCCATTTACAATATCACTGCCTGATTAATTTGAAAACATAGTAAAATATCAAAAAAGACCTTAAAGTTTCTTAATTAACAATGTTAAAATGCTTGTTTTTGGTATTTAACTCTGACACAATTAACTGTCAATTATCAATTTATCAATTAGCTGCCACAGCAAACAACAACAAAAACATAAACAACGACTGAAATTTATCAACCATTAACGATAATTATTACATTCGAACAGACATGTAGTAGCCAGATATTAGGGGGTTGCGAGTAGCAGCCCAGCTTAAGCCAGCGATCACCTCAATTGATCCACGCGCCGCAAGGCCACTCCACGCTTCCAGCGCACGTCAGATGCGAAAGCCAAACGAAGCCAATATGCCACACTAATTGTGTCCAATAAACATTCATCGGGTCAGGAATCGGTATTGGGATCGAGATCGGAATTGGTACCGCATTATGCCATCATCATCTGCATACAGTGATGAAACAATAAGCGAGAGAGATGGCACGCCAGGATAACAATGGAAATGGGAACGACCCACGCACACGCACACAGGATGAGGCAGTGAAGTATGCATTAAGGATAATAACACCGGCCTAAAGAGCAACTACAGCAGCAGCAACAACAACACACACACAACAGAAACAACAATAACAACAACAAGAGCAACAAGAACAACAACAATACTCAAAACAGCGACAGCTGCAAAATTTTGTGCTCTGATCCTTTAAAAAGCGAAGCATGTGGCCAAAAGGAAAACAAACGAGAAAAAATTGTGTGAGAAACTTACTTTCAGGTCGGTTCCCACGCCACGAGCCACAAGGATTGCCGATTGTCCTCCATGCACAGCCGCACATTGCAGCTGTTCCCCCAGCGCATCGCCTGCGAGAGAGAGAGAGACTCCCGCTATCGTTCATGCGTGTGCGAGTGAGGCGGGGCGCACTCATGCGTTGCCCTCGCCGAGGGTGGATTCAGAACTATAAAAGCGAAGCAGTGGCAAGCAGAGAGCATCATTCACGATACAGCCAGCAACAAGGCAACAACCAAAATTTTATACACTTAACTATAAAATTCGTATACGAAACTTACGTAAAAATGGAATACAGCAGCAAAACTGAGATCTACCAGAAAGTGAAGAAGCCCCTGCTGGAGCGTCAGCGTCGGGCACGCATCAACAAGTGCCTGGACACCCTTAAGACACTTGTCGCCGACCTGCGCGGCGATGATGGCATTCTGCGCATGGACAAAGCCGAGATGCTTGAATCAGCTGTGGTATTCATGCGCCAGCAAAAGATTGGCAAATCAGTAGCAGCAACAGTAACACCAACAATAACAGCAACAACAACATCGCCCGCAATGCCTTTGGAGAACTTCCGCAATGGGTACATGAATGCAGTCAATGAGGTGTCACGTGTTATGGCATCCACACCTGGCATGAGCGTTGACCTGGGCAAGTCGGTGATGTCACATCTGGGACGCATCTACAAGAATCTACAGCAGTTCCATGAAGCACAAACAATGTCTGAATCAGAGTCGGAATTAAGTATTAACTGCAACTCGGCGCCGCTCAGCCCCGCCTCATCCGGCTATCATAGTGATTGCGAGAGTCCTTCACCGTCGCCTATGCCAGTGGAGGCGGAGAAACTGTGGCGCCCCTGGTAAATCATCAGGTCAGCTACTATAGAAGGTAGCTACAAAAGAAGAAGACAACGCAACTGTGATAACCAACTGTGATGGCAACAAAGCAATTAGCAAAAGCAAAAACAAAAATAAACAAACAAATTCCATTAAATAAATGCACTTAAGAAACATAATATTATTGACTTTTGATTACTCTAAGTGGGCAAGGGATTACTTTTAATTTCAGCATTGACTAGTATTATTAGAGGCGAATGCTTGTGAGCACGCCATGACTAACAATTTCCTGAGCAATTAGATATGCGCTAATGTCACTTCACTCTTAAAACATCCATTAAAAAAATCAACAATTACGCAAAGTTATAATATAGTCAAATTAACTAAAAAACTAAATATATTTTATTTACTTAAATGTTAATCGCTTTAAACTTACGATCTTATTATTTTTTTTACATTATTGCTATTTAAAAAAATTTATTCTAGTTAAAATAATATTAATTATGTTGCACTGATTTCATAATTCAGATTGCGCGCCGAATCAATCGTTGCTATTTGCTAACAATGTTGCACAGACGATATATTAAAATGTGCGATAGCAAACAAGTTCGATAAATCAAAGAAGCCGTTCGATGTATGATGGAGGCCAGTCGATACATCTAAATAATAAAGTAATGATATATATCTGGCGATATATCGTCGGCTTTTATTTTTTCCACGCTTCAAAATCACGTTCTCGATTAAAAAACAAATCGGCAGTAAGCGTTAACAAGTTTTCCAAGTAATTGTGCATTGAGAGCAATATAAAACCATTTCGGAAAGCAATTAAATGTAGCCGAAACCCAAAGTGCAAAATAGACGGCTAAAGCAGATGCGAAAAAATAGAGACGAGAACGAGAACGCCACACAACACATACACGACTCTCAGGCTGGCTGTCAGACGTAGCGAGTCGGTCGGTCGGTTGAAGAGGCCAGTTTTTACGGGCAAAATTTGATTAAAAAATTACGTTTTTTTGCACTGAAAAAATCGGCTAGTGCAAATATTAGTGCAACGTATGTGTGTGCTTACAAATTGGCAATAAAATGTGCAATTCTACGGCTAGCTAAATGCCCAAATGTAAATTGGTACTGCCAACTACTCCGTTTTTTAATTGCTTTTGTTTATTTTTTGTTGGGCCAATTTTTCTTTAGCGCTGTGCTCGTGTGTGCGCCTATGTGTGTACTTGTGCGTGTGTGTGTGAGTAAGTTTTGCCACTCGTTCGCTCGGGGTGCGCGCGCGTGTGTATGTCTGTCTGTATAGTTTTGTGCATGTATGAGTGGACAACTCGCTGTCGCAGCAAACAGTGTTGCCAGCAAAGTTAAATTTCAGTTGCTTTCGTATTTTGTTGTATCAAAATCATATTCGCTCAATTGCTGAGTTTTCGCATAGTGTTAAACACCAAAAGGCAATGCTTCAATAAACATAAAAGTGTTTTGTGCGGCTGGCAAGCGTCAATATTTGTGCTTCGGTTTGAGGTGGCAACCCTGCGTAATTGCAGTCTATCTATATGTGTATTGCACGGGGTACATTTGTTTGTGCAAAGCGTGCGACCAGCTTGCATTGCTTTTGCAAAAATTACATGCTACAAGAATGTGGAATTTGTTTAACAAGAGCTGCTTAAGCTGCCAATAAAGTGAACAATAGTTTTTTGCCCAATGCCGCATGCTTGTTTTTTGCGTAACATTTCGCCCAGGCACATGCAACTGTGCGTTTGATTTTTTCGGCGGTAAACACTCACACTCATACCCTTGTACGTGCGTCGTCCTCTGCATATGTGTGCGTCTGTATATATGTTCACTCGTTGTTGCTGGCATGGCTGCCATTGCTGAGATGCTCAAAAATACGTGAGCGCGCGTGTATGCGTATTTGTGTGTGTGTGTGTATGTGTTCGTGAGATTCTACGTATCGAAAAAAATGGTGCAAAATAACTAAGAAATGTAAAATTAAATTTTTGCAGGATACCCGCAAATCTCTTGACAATATGGAAACGCAGCAGTTAAACGTCAACTAAAAATCACCATAATAGCAATTAAAAGTTTGCACAATTACATTTTATACATGCTCCTCCGGAGCTAGTGCTGCTAATTTCAGCAGAGGGGAGCTTCATCTCAGGGTGCCAGCAGCAGCGGCGCACTGCCAAAGGGAAGAGGAAGCATAATCAACTCGCTTAACCAAACGCAGGCTACGAACAAAATAAATAAAAATAATAATAGAATATAAAAAACATTACGGTTCCACTAACTACAACTGTTATTTGTTGTTCATCTCGTTGCTCCTTCTTGGGCAACTATCAAACAGCAATAACAGCAGCAATAACAACATCAACACAATGTATCCCGCACCGGTGCGTCACCCCGCCGCCGGGGTAAGTATTTAACAGATTGCAATGGGACCCAATCAAGTGTTTTGCTAATTGTGTTTCGCCCTATGCCCATCTCTATCTGTCTCAGGGACCTCCACCTCAGGGCCCAATCAAATTCACCATTGCCGATACATTGGAGCGCATCAAGGAGGAGTTCAATTTTCTGCAGGCACAATATCACAGGCAAGTATCTACGACGTACGACACCCCAAAAGGAATCCTAGCAGAAGAGGTTTAAATATTAATTGTTGAACTTTTTAAAAGTTGCTAACTTAAAGGGCCCTCGTTTAAATGAACAATATTAATCCGAGATTTTCTATTATATTTTTGGATACAGTTATTTATATATCGGATGCATTATGAAATGTATAACTGCTTACATGTTGTTTTCTTAGAGAATCTACATTCGAAATCCAACAATGAATTCAGGCTATAAAGAGCAGTCCAAGAAGAGTAAAAAAAGAATGTTGTTCTCAGTAGATTTTTCATGCTCTGTTGTTCTGCTGGGATATTTCTGTTGTCTTTCAGCCTCAATGTCTTTTTGCTGTATAAACCGGTTTGCCAGGCAGCTAACCATATGCGCTGGTTGGTCATAGGATTTTTTTTAGCCGGCGGGCCAACGACAACGGAAGCGTTGCCCGAGATTTTTTTTAACTAAACTAATTTGCCCTTTTGATTATTTTTCCTGTGAATTTCAGCATCAAATTGGAGTGCGAGAAGCTGGCAAACGAAAAGACCGAAATGCAGCGCCATTATGTTATGGTAAAACAATTAATTAAAAACAAAAATATTCGATTATTTATTCTAATCCTCTCCTTCTACCTCCCACACATAAAATGCGCAGTATTATGAGATGTCCTACGGCCTTAATGTGGAAATGCACAAACAAACTGAAATCGCAAAGCGTCTAAACACACTGATCAACCAGCTGCTTCCATTCCTACAGGCCGATCATCAGCAACAAGTGCTGCAGGCGGTAGAGCGCGCGAAGCAGGTCACAATGCAGGAACTGAATCTGATTATTGGGGTAAGTTGATGTCTTTAATTTTCACCCAGTGCCACGCAATGGTCATTGAAACTTCGTTAGTCCAAAATACTTTCTGATTTATATTTTCTGGCTCTGTTAAAATCTTCCCAAAGTGAAATTTGTAGTTTCCCAAGGAAAATCGGACAAAAAAAATTTTATTATCTTTAGATTTGTATAGCTTTTAGTGATTTTTATATTTATATTATTACCTATTTTAAAATCTACCACAAATAATATTTTGAAGACCAGAGCTCAACTTTATAATACAGAGCTCAACTGAATAATATTGGCTTAAAATCACGATAACTTAAACTCTAACTGGACAACTCTCATAAGATAGATTTTTGAAATGTTCGTTGTTTAGTTAGTTCACTTGAATAAATGCTTCAACTCCAGATTTAAAAATTATAAAATTTATGACAAAAAATGTACAATAAGAAATCCCAATTGAAATTAAATATATATATTTTAAAAACAATGCGATTGTGCGTGTGCGTGTGCCTACAGCAGCATCAGCAGCAACATGGAATACAACAACTTTTAGTAAGTTTTAATTTTTTTTCTTTTTTTTTTTTTGGAAATTTGCATTCGTTTGTTTGTTTGCTTGTTGCGCTAATTCTCGCTCGCTCTTTCGCTCTCCACAAGGTGTTGTCGTTCATATATATACATATAAATATATATATATATTTTTAAATAATACTCTACTTGTCAATATTGTTGGTGTTGTCTGCACCCACACGCGCACAACTGCATTAAAATTGCTTTTGTAACGTCCCAAAGCCAAATAACAGAAAATTTAAACGCCCTGACCAAAGTCAAGATTCTGATCAACTAACAGCCTATGGATTTCCAATTGCAGCAACAAATACACGCACAACAGGTGCCAGGTGGGCCGCCACAGCCAATGGGCGCTTTAAATCCATTTGGTGCTTTGGGTTCCACAATGGGATTGCCACATGGGCCACAGGCTTTGCTGAAAGCGCCGCCTGAACATCAAAGGCCTGATATAAAGCCAATGGGCTTAGAGGGACCAGCGGGCGCTGAGGACCGTTTGGTAAGTAGCCCAAAACATACATGTTTTATGATATAATATTAAATAAACTCAATTTAAATTTCAGCGCAATTCGGTTTCGCCAGCGGATCGGGAGAAATATCGCACGCGCTCTCCACTGGATATTGAGAACGATACGAAGCGTCTAAAAAATGAGAAACTGCAAGTAAGTATCTAATTGTAACACACTTATAAATCATTTAGTATACTTGTTATTATTGTGTCATCAGCTGATGCTGCCTCTCAACTCACCATAAAAACAACCATTAATATTATGTAGTATCCCATATGTAGTTGTTGTTGTCTATCTCTAATCCTCTATCACTTTTTGCTATTCGTAAGAAACGTCCAACCCTCAAATCAATATAGCTATAATTATATTTGTAGTCTAGTGAAATAAAATAAACAACTGAATTGTTGTTTGCATTTGTTGTTGTTTATACGTTATACGCATTTTGTTTTATTGTTTGTTTGTTTTTTTCAAAATTTTTGCAGGACGATGAAGGCGAGAAAAGCGATCAAGATTTAGTCGTAGATGTTGCAAATGAAATGGTGAGTTGAGTGCCGGCCCTGATTAACATGCAACAGATCTCCCAAGAAAAAAAATGTACCCATCCACAAATCACTTAAATCTAACTCACGCCTTAAATCACATTTTGCAGGAATCACACTCACCACGTCCCAATGGCGAGCACGTCTCCATGGAGGTGCGCGATCGCGAGAGCTTAAACGGCGAGCGGCTGGACAAACCGGGCAGCAGCGGTATCAAACAGGAGCGCCCGCCTTCGCGTTCAGGCTCTAGTTCGTCTCGATCCACACCCAGCCTCAAGACAAAAGACGTAAGAACAAACATTGGAAAAATGTGCAAACAATCAATCAATCAAGTCCACATACAAAAAAAATACTTATTAATTTATATTTTGGTTGTCATTAACTATTAGATGGACAAGCCGGGCACACCGGGCGCGAAGGCACGTACACCGACACCAAACGCTGCAGCACCATCTCAGGGCGCAAATCCTAAACAAATGATGCAACAAGGTGGTCCACCGCCAGCTGGATATCCAGCGTCGCCGTATCAGCGACCGGCGGATCCCTATCAGCGTCCACCATCGGATCCCGCCTATGGACGACCGCCGTTGCCGTACGATCCGCATGCGCATGTACGAACAAACGGCATTCCACATCCCTCGGCATTAACAGGTGGAAAGCCGTAAGTACACCACAATTATTATCTATTTAAGAATTTGTAATAATTTACGATCCTCGTTATATTTTTTTTTCGAACAGAGCATATTCTTTCCATATGAACGGCGAGGGTAGCTTGCAGCCGGTGCCATTCCCGCCGGACGCGTTGGTGGGTGTAGGGATACCGAGACATGCGCGGCAAATAAATACCTTATCGCATGGTGAGGTTGTCTGCGCGGTGACCATTTCAAATCCTACAAAATACGTTTATACGGGAGGCAAGGGCTGTGTCAAGGTGTGGGACATCTCACAGCCGGGCAACAAGAATCCCGTCAGCCAGCTGGATTGCCTGCAGCGCGATAATTATATACGCTCCGTGAAATTGCTGCCGGATGGACGCACGCTTATTGTCGGTGGCGAGGCATCGAATCTGTCAATATGGGATTTGGCCAGTCCAACGCCACGCATCAAGGCCGAGCTAACCTCAGCGGCGCCTGCCTGTTATGCGCTTGCCATCAGTCCCGATTCAAAGGTGTGCTTCTCGTGCTGCAGCGATGGCAACATTGCTGTCTGGGATCTGCACAATGAGATACTGGTGCGTCAGTTCCAGGGCCACACAGACGGTGCCTCGTGCATTGATATCAGTCCGGATGGCTCACGATTATGGACTGGCGGCCTGGACAATACGGTGCGCTCTTGGGATCTGCGCGAGGGCCGTCAGCTGCAACAGCACGATTTCAGTTCTCAAATTTTCTCCCTTGGCTACTGTCCCACAGGTATGTCTACTTATCAACCTCACATCAAACTCTCTTGAAACCTATATTGACTCCATTTCCTGCTCTTTTTTAAAGGTGACTGGCTGGCCGTGGGCATGGAGAATTCACATGTGGAAGTATTACATGCATCGAAACCAGACAAGTATCAGCTGCATTTGCACGAAAGCTGCGTTCTGTCGCTGCGATTTGCCACCTGCGGCAAATGGTTCGTTTCCACCGGCAAAGACAACCTGCTTAACGCATGGCGAACACCATACGGTGCCAGTATATTCCAGGTCAGTGACATCTCATCTGAATGAACTTTATATAAAATGATACTAAAGCTAGTTGTTTTGTCAGCCTCAAAAACAAAACAAATCATACTGCTGATAAGGATTTTGTGTCTATTAATATTTTCAATTCTATATTTAAAAAACCCAATTCATCATTCACACTAGACAGCCACACGTCATATCTGTATATATAAATATATATAATTATAATCAATTATATGTGCTAATTTGTCAATTTGTATGATTTATTTTATTTGCAGTCGAAGGAAACATCATCCGTACTTAGCTGCGACATATCAACTGACGACAAATATATTGTGACGGGTTCGGGCGATAAAAAGGCTACTGTCTATGAAGTTATTTATTAAAAACAACAACAACAATAACAACACCAGAGCAAATTCACACTTTTCATTTTGTAATAAGCGCATATAGGTTTTTATTACAACTAAAAATATAAAAAATGAAAAACCCATTGTTCGATAGCCTGCTAATAATAACAAAAGAACACACAACAACAACAAACAGATCATCGGCAGCAGAGCAATGCATTAGAGCAAAGCAAAAAATTCTATAATATAAATCAAATAAAACAAAAGTAAAGAAAAAAGTAAAAAAATTTAAGCATACTTTTAGCAAATAAGGCTAGTCTAAGACCAATAAAAAGTTGAACACAATTTGCAAAGTAAAAAAACCTAAAGCAAAATCAATAATAATAATAATAACAATAATGATGAGTGGAGCAGAAATGGAAAACGAAATACTACAAAACAAAAAAGAGTAAAAACAGTCGGCGTTACCTACTACGCTCATCAAAAGAATTACTTGCTGGGTCCTTCTATTTGTGGACCCAGCATGGATTAGTCATTGTTGGAGCGTTGAGATTATGAATACCAGATGAGTACACGATGTCAGAAATGTGAGTGCTTTTAGTTTGTCTATATGTCGGCAGCGAAGATTTTTGTAAACAAAAAACATAACTGATCGTAAATCAATGATTGCAAATGCAAATCAAAAAAAAAAAGGAAACAAAAAGCAAAATTACAAGTTATAATTTGTCAATTTATTTGCTACCACATTGTCCCATATCCCCCACTTCCTTCCTCTTCGCACACAAAACACATTTGCATGCAGAAAAGTAAATATATAAATATATATATAAATATAAATGAATATAATTAGTAAGCAGATTAGTTAAGAATTTTACATTATAAATTAATACAACAATACCAACAACAAAAACGCCGCCGCAAAACTCCCACAACCACAACCACCACATCTACATTAACACACAACGACACACACACACACTCACACTTCAACAAATGGGGGCGCCAAAGCAGCCAGCTTTAGCTTGTATGTAATTTTCAAAATCATAAGAAAAGATAATTTTTTCAAAATTTGAACATTTGTAAAATCCTATGTTTTGTGCAGCTTAAAAAAACAGGAACACAAAAACAAAAAAATAATGAAACAAGCGAAGAAAAAAAAAAGAAAACTTGTTTATACATTTTACATAGAAATGAATTGGATATATATATATATATATAAATAATATATATATATAAATTCTAAAATGTGGGCACATTTCGCGCCCAGCGAAAATTGTAATAAGCAAACAGAGAATAGAGTGCAGCACACGCTTCGATTTTTAATTTTACAAATATTATTATTATTATTGTGGTTATATATGTATATAATTATATTATAAATAATTGAAGCAAAACGAAAAAGAAAAATAAAAAATTATATATGTAATCAAAAGTAAACTTCTACTCTTAAAACACATCCGTCGTGTAGACGCTTCGCTGTCGCGGCACGGGAGCCCCCTGCTGCCGTGATAACTTCGTGTGCAACTCGCGCAGTCTCTCACACTGACGGTCCGACGTCTTGCGGAATTTCTCAATGGCAATGGGCAGCAAATTGTCAACCAAAAAGATTTTATTCTTAATTACAAAGTTGGGCTGTGAATCGAAAGCGTAAACATAAACATCAACATGATTAAAACAAATGATTAAGTGTCCAACTTACATCCACGGCCATTTCGCTGGGTGGCTTCAGCGAATGTTGTGCCACAAACAAGTCCTTTAGCAGCTGCTCGAGGCTCTGCAGCAAGGCCTCACCTTTGGCCAGGCAGGCGCAGTGCTCCGTCAGCTGCAGGAACTGGCGTACAAAGACGAGCGTTGATTGCGTAAGATTCAGCCATGTGTCGCCCGTGGTCTGGGCACGCACATCAATGCCCATTGTATCCAGCTCGAGAAGCAGTCGCTTTAAGTTCGATTTGGTTTGCAAATTGTATGGCTGCCAGCACTCCTCGGTACGTCCCACTGCGTCCAGCAAACGTTGCTTCGACTCTTCAATAAGCGATTCGAGCGTTGTACGCAACAACCCCTCCAAATGGTAACTAATGTCAAGACCAATCTCGGTTAGCTTCGTGGCCGGTTTACGGACTCGCTCCACACATTTTGCAACTGCCTCCAGTGAGGTGCCCTTGGTCAGATAGTGTTTGATCAGCTGGCTGGCAAAGTACTGCAGCTCAGCATTGCACCAGACGACAAGTGCTACAAAATGTTGCAATAAACAACGATGACATTAGTTCAGAATGCTTTACTAATCGATAAACCAACTCACCGCTGACGCACGCCGGTTGTTGCTCAAAGGCACTCAGAAAATCACAGGCCACCTGCGCCAGGTCGCAGAAGAAGAGCTCCGAGATTTCGGCATTGTTCCTACGTGCCTCGCGCTGTGCCACCCGCAAACTAACCGTACAGACCTTCAGTAAAGTGGCGCTGGCCTCTCGGGAGCGACCCATTTCGACGAGAATCTTGAGAGGTCGTCGTACGGCACGCAGGGCAATTTGCAAATTGCGATTGTGACAGTTGGAGAGCTCGTGGAGCAGCACACTAGTCAGCTTGAGCTCCTGCTGCTTCACCTTGGTCTCAATGTTGTCCGCCTGCAGCAGCTTCTTCTTGTTGTCGCCCAGTCGGAGGAACTCGTGGACGCGCTTGATTAGCGTCTGGGCGTCCTCGAAGTGACGTTGCGCTATCAGTGTTTGAATCTCCTCGCTGGCCGTGGTCAGCCACTCGGGCGTCTCATCTTCCAGAGATTTTGGTTGCAGATCAGTGGGACTTTGTTCGGGTAGTTTTTCGGGCGTGGCGCTTTTCCCGATTTGTGATTGCTGTTGCTTAGCGCGATTCGGTGGCTGCGGCGCCTGTCCTTTCTTCGACTTTTTCTGCTGATCAAAGCGAAAAGCCTCCTCTAACTTTTCGATCCATTCACTCTTGCCGGCCGCTGTTATGCTCTGATATATCTTGGAGCCATCGGGCGTTATGATGTTAATCGCATTTTTAACGCCATCAAGATCCTTAATATTGATGACAGCTATTTTCTTCGGATCGTATTCCGTCAGAAACTCCAGGCGTCTGCGAAGAGATTGGCGTTAGGATTAAGGTGTAAGGATACATAATGTGAGTTCCTACTTGTCATGTTTCACTTTGCACACAATAAGCACATCATTGAAAAGGAAGAAGAATACACGTTGAATGGGCCGATAGTCATTGCTATCCAGTTCAATGAGGGCGCCCTCGTTTAGGAATGTTTTGCCCTCGAGATTGCCATTAAATCCCTGAACCATTTCCTTCACGGCTCGTGTCGTCTGACTGTTCTCCACATCCTCGGGGGCTGCACTGTTGTTCGCCTCCGTCTCGATGCTGTCCGCCTTCAAACGGCTGCTCGTCTTGCCATCAGTCATCGTGGCCAGAATGTTTCGCTGCTCGATGAGTATGTGCGACAACTGGTACATTTCAGACTCCAGATCTGTTGGCATTAACTGTTGGAAAAGTAACTCATAATGGAGGGATCATTGTATTATTCCGCTTACGTGATATCTCCTTGGCCGTCTGTATGAACTGCATATAGTTCTTCTTGCATGTCTGCTTGAGCGTGGCCGAAGTTTGTTCCGAGTACGCCTCGATTTCCTTCTTGCGCTGCTGCAAATCTGTTCCGCCCACACATTCTCTTGTCAGCTCCTTAGTATCTGGTGTGTAAGAAAATAAAGATTGGTTACCGCGAAGCAAACTACACATAAGCACTACATACATTTATCCACACTAAAGTTAAATTCGTCGAATTCCTTCATTTTCTTGTCCAATATAATTAAACGCAAAACATAAATGGTTCAGCGTCTGTTGTAAAGTAAAAACAGCACATATGTTAACGTAAGCGCACAACGTAAGCGCGAATAGGGCGTTTAGCGGGGTACGCAGTTCCAAACAAGCAAAATAATATTTTAAATTTTACTTTTTCATTACTAAAAAAGGATTCATTTATATACGTATTTAATTGTTGAGTTTACAGCTACAAAAGTTTTTTTTTTTATTTTTAGTGGACAAATATTAATATGCTATTTTCAGCATTAACAAGAACTGTCTTAACTGCTGAGATCTCTGTTAACTGGGCGTACTCTGTTAAACAACATGGTGGCAACGCTTTTCAATCGTTTGTTGTTTTGATGAGTAATTTTCAATATTAGCATTCCCTAAACAATTCTCCAGTTTAATAATAATTAATTGGTAAAATGGATTGGCTCTTTGGCAAGAAGATCTCACCTGATGAGATGCTGCGCAAGAATCAGCGAGCCCTAAACAAGGCAATGCGTGATTTGGACCGTGAGCGAATGAAAATGGATCAGCAAGAGAAGAAAATCATTGCGGACATTAAGAAAATGGCCAAGGAGGGACAAATGGATGCCGTCAAGATCATGGCCAAGGATCTGGTGCGTACACGTCGCTACTCCAAGAAGTTTATGCTCATGAAGGCAAACATTCAAGCCGTCTCGCTTAAGATACAAACGCTCAAATCTCAAAACACAATGGCCCAGGCCATGAAAGGTGGGTTTACGCAAGGGAGGAGAAGGGTGAGCAGCATTTGGTGAGTCACATTTGGCTAATGCGCTTCGTTTGCAGGTGTGACGAAGGCGATGCAGAATATGAACCGCCAGCTGAATCTCCCGCAAATACAAAAGATACTCCAGGACTTTGAGAAACAATCGGAAATGATGGACATGAAAGAGGAGATGATCAACGACGCCATCGATGATGCGATGGAGGATGAGGGCGATGAGGAGGAAACAGATGCCGTCGTCAGCCAGGTGCTCGACGAACTGGGCCTGCAGCTGGGCGAACAATTGGGCGATTTACCAAGCGCCTCCGGCTCCCTGTCCATAGCAGGCACTGCTGGTGCACAGAAGACAGCCCTCGCTGCAGGTGGCATCGGTGGCCCTGGACCGTCAACAAGTAGCGGCGGTGGTGTTGGTGGTGGTGCGGGTGCTGGGGCGGGTGGCGGCAGTGGTGGATCTACGCCCATGTCCGATGCAGACGCCGATTTGCAGGCGCGTCTGGATAAGCTGCGCAAGGATTAGTGTTAACCACCGTCTCGACCTCTGGTTTTGCCTCTTTTATATGCCTCGTTCTACAAAATAAGCACCGCTGTTGTTTTTGTAACACACAAAATGTTAAAAAAAAAAGCCTGACGAAAAAAAACTGTAATCGCTATCGTGTAAACTTTATGATAACAAGCGTATATATATTTTGGTAAGGGGGAGAGGGCACAAAGATACAATTAATTAGGAGTACACACACATAAGGAAACACACGTATACATATTTAGAATTCAAGCTAGAATTGAGTGCGTAGTTTCAATGAAAACCAGCGTCCAGAAAAACGCGTTCCACTTCCTGGAAAACGCTGTCTGCATCGGGACTGGCATCGATCCGCTTCACCTGCCCGGCATTTTCGAAATGCTTGATAATGGGCAATGAGTCATTGTTGTAGGTTTGGATTCGTTTTTTGAGGCTCTCCATGTTGTCGTCACTGCGTCCGGAGCCGCTCTGACCACGTCCCAAGCAGCGCAGCACGCATACATCCTCGGCACAGTCGAAAAAGAGCACAAACTGCATGTCTGTTTTGTCTGCCATCTGTCGCTGCCAGCCATCCAAATTGTCCTGGTTTCGTGGGAATCCGTCGATGAGAAATCGCGCCTTGCCCGACAACTTCATTGCGTTCTCCAGCAGTGAACACGTCACCTCCACGGGCACAATTTTTCCATTGCGAATATATTCCTCAATCAGTTGGCCAAACTCGGAGCCTTCGCGTGCTCGCTCCTCACGTAACAAATCACCCGCCGATAAGTGGACGAATTGAAAGCGTTCAACAATATTCGAGCATTGCGTGCCCTTGCCAGCGCCGGGGCCACCCAAGACAAAAACAACCTTTGGCTTTTCAACCGACATTTTGTTGAGTTTAATGAGCGTCTGGTGGCTGCTGTTGTGTAAGCTGAGGTAATTCGTTTTGCAGATGGAATGCTGGAATTGCTGTGGGAATCTTGCACATTCGTGACTGACACACTCAAAGGTTTTCACTGTTCGCGTAAAAGCGCGCCACATTGACAACTAAAACGAGTCGTTGCGCGTGTTTTTAAGTCGTGTACACCTAAGTATTTCCAGTGGAAACGGAAGTTTTGACGTCATTGCCGAGCAGCGCATTTGTTCGCACAAATACAGCAATAATAGGCGTTAATCAACACTGGCCGCAGAAGGAGCGCCAAAATAGATATTGCATTAATTTTGATTGTATTTAATATTAAGTATTTTTTGGATTTTAAATTAGTTGCGCTTGGTTCTTCTGTATCAGATCAGACACCAGCTGGTACGGTATAATATGCTGCGAGCCCGGTGCCAGATCCACTTCCTCATCATCAACGCCCACAATCACACCAGACACTGAAAGTCAATAATAATATGTTTTGTGATACATATGACATATATTTAATATAAAAGCACACACCTGCAACATTCGCTTTGAGGAATACATGGCTCATGAGATTTGGTGCCACAATGCGCTGCTCCGCCTCGCCGCGTTGCTGATTGGGCATATATTGTGTGGCAACCTTGTTGAAGTACTCATCCACATGGAATGCAAATTCCTGAGCATATTTCGCTTCCTCGGGCGACAGACGCTTGTCGGTCGCATCGCGTGTCTCATCATGGTTGATAATGTGTTGGGTGAAAGCCTCGATCTTCTGTAGACGGCAGCGCAAATAGCTGGCCATGATGTAGCGGATGCGTTCGAGTTCCATTTGATGCACCACGAAGCGAAAGTCGTTTTTGTCCAGATCCTTCATTTGCTCTTCCATGTGCGCCACCTGTGACAGCATCAGCTCCAACATGTCCGTCTGATGCTGCAGCAGTTCCGGCGCACACATTTCGTTTGTCCAGGCGGTCTCCAATATTTCCAAAACCTGCCCAATTGCAAAACATTGAACGGAATGATTGTCAACAAAAAATAATAATAGCTTACTTTCTGTGCTGTTATTGGCTCAGCGTCCTCGTCATCGTCATCTTCTTCTGCATAAGCTGCCCCCGTGCTCAACTCCTGCTCATTTAAAGCCTCTTCAAGATTTTCGCTTTCCGACATAATTTTTTTTGGTATGGAATTTATTTTTGGCGCGTCGGAATGTAAACAAAAGAAGGCACAGCTGTCATTTGATTCACTTACTTGTGAATGACAACAGTTCGTTCACAATTGCACAGCACTGGCTCAGCACGCGATGGCATCGTCGTCACAACAAACAGAATTTCGGAAGAATTTTCGATTAATTGTCGAAAGAATCTTCAATAATTGGCAAAATTTGCGGCTGGCCGTCGAGCATGGCATGGGCGGACGCAATGGCCAGCAGGTGAGTACACTTGCCGCTAACTGCCAGTCACAATTTCTAACCTAAGAATGCGCACAGGTGGCCATCCAAATAATGGAATACACATTTGAATATTGCGTGGGCAACGAGAATATAACGCAGGGCGAGCTGCAGGAGGTGATTGAGGAGCTTATGGATCAGGAGTTCAATACGCTGTGCGACGATTCCTCCATACCAGAAATATGCCGCAATCTGCTGCGCTACAAACAAATGTCGTTGGCCGCGCAGTATCCACAGATTGAGACGGAGCTGAGTAAGTTGCCGCAGGGCAAAGATTGGCTGCGACCCGATGTCAAGATCACATACACGCCCATCGACGGCGACTCGTCATCCGACGAGGACATGGACGACGAGGACGATGACAATGTGGGAATGAGTGCCGACGAGAGCGACGAGGAGAATGCGGCGACAATCAGCGGTCGGATCACCCGATCCCAGACACGCAAACAAGCAGCCGAGTTTGTTGAGCCCGAGGATGGCTGGACGACAGTGCGCCGAAAGTAGAATTAACACAATAAATCCATTAAAGAAAAGGCAGTTTTTTAGTTGTAATATGTGGAGTTTACTTCTTGCAAGTCTAGAAATCGGAGTGGAGGAATGGGAGCACGACGTTTTGGTTGGTGTTTCGTGTGACATATACTACACGGCTGAATGGAAACTGATGTATTTCGTGACGGCGAACTCTCATATTGTTTATATTGTAGCTGGGACCAGGATGTGAATTGGGAGCCCTTGGGCAGTGCCAGTTTGAGATCCACGACCGAAGCAACGGAATCAATATTCGGCGTCATTGATAGATTGATGGCCGGATAAATGACAACGGCAAAGGAGACACCCACCAGAATCAGCACTGGGACAAACACAGCGAAATACTTGTCCGGCAAATATGAATGCAAGCCCAGCTCCACAGGTAGATAGGCCCACGCCACATACACAAAGAAAATCACGCTGAACAGCATGTAAAATGCGAATCCGTAGATGGCTCTATGCGGAGTCGGCGCTGGACTGTGTTCCGGCATTGTTATTACTTTGAATTGTGGGTTCTCCGAACAGCTTAATGGTGTCCTGACAGAGTAGCAGGTTCTCAAAAAATGACGTGATTGCTGTGCGCAGACTCTTCACTTGATCAGCACTAAAATGCACCACAAGCACATCCTGCTCCAAGTTCAGCGTTTTCTTAACAAAGTTTCGGCGTGGTTCTTGGTCAACACTTAAAACGCGATAGGCAATTTCGGCATGTTGCGGCGTATCAAATGGCACCCTTATTGTACTGTAAATGTAACTTGCTGTAGCCAATACTAAATATATATATTATATATACTTACGATTCATTTGGTTTAATGACAACTTCTTGCTCTGGCATCATAAATTGATCTAATTCACACACGAGCGAAACGTACGCCTAACAAAAGTGTGAATGGCAATTTGATAGTGTTCTTAGGTGCTTCCGCTCAGCTGTTCATTTAGTGCGGACACAAACCCCAAACCAATAATTATTAGCAACAACGAATTTTAACTTGTATTTTTGTTTATTACAAATTGCTTCCAAAGCGTCCAATTCTTAGTTCAATGAAATTCCCTAGCATATTTACTTCTTGGGCTTGATGCCACCCTTGGGTGCGGGCTTCTTGGATGCAGTTTTGACAGCGGATTTGCCGCCAGTCTTGCCACCAGTGGGCTTCTTGGCAGCCGCCGCTTTGACGGGCTTTTTCTCCACCTTCTTGACGGGCTTGACGAGCGCCTCGCGCTGGCTCTTCAGTGCCTTCACAATCTTTTGCTCCTCGATGAGGAAGGCGCGCACAATGCGCTCGCGCAGGCAGCCGTGGCACAGGACGCCTCCATATGTGCGGGAGACGGTCTTGTGGCGCTTGGAGAGACGAGGACGCTCGCTAGGCCTGGATGGGGTGATACCCTTAAGCTTCTCCTTGCACTGGCCGCAGCGTGGCACAGTCTTGTTCTTCTTCACATACTGGTAGACCAGACGGCCGCCGGGAGTGCGAACACTGTAAACAAGTTTAGGTAAATTAAACTGCAACAAAAGCGAATCAGAATTAATCAAATATTTACATGCGCCTCTTGTTGGATCTGGTGTTGTATGAGAGACGTCTCCTCAAAGTCAAGCGCTGAACCATTTTGCGGCTGCTTTAATTGTTATTTCCGATTTCATTCCAATTCAACCAGTTCATTCAAAGGAAGTTCCGTTGCAAGCATTAAATATGTAGGAAAAAAAACATGGAATTTACATAAGTAAGTTGTGTTAACATAGCGCGAATATTTGTCAAGCATATTGTGTGGAAATTTTCCAAATTCAGTTTGACGTTTTATGGATGTTCACAGATTATTTGACAAATTCACAAAAAGCAAGCTTTACATACTTGTAGTAAAAAACCAAAAGAGGGAAAGAAGAAGCAAATCAACTTGAAGTTGGCCGCTCGTCCCACAAAAAGTGTTGCAAAGTGGCGGCAGAAGTACTTAGTGTTTCGGTCGCAAGGCTGGCAGCTCTTAGTAAAAGTAAACTATTACAAATAAAATTGATTAAAAAGCCGAAAAACATTGAATTTTTCATTAAAGGTTATTGTTGTAAAAAGTGAATTGCTTTGTAGTGATGATATAGTTTGGCTTATAACATAGGCGAACAGCATACCAGCTATATTATCTAAAAGTTACATTTTATGATTTTTGCCAATAGTTTGGCTGGTCACACTATTTAGTCTTAGGATTGGCCCACGCGTCTCCATTCCTCTCGCCGCATCCTAACCCATAACCGGCAATAACAACGACAATAACAATGAGTTTCCTTAAGCCAAAAACACACATAGAGCAGGGCGACATTGTCATACTCTATCTAAGTGTGAGCTCCATGCATGCCATCGAGGCGGTCCCAACGATAGTAAACAAAAAAGGCGAAACCATTTCGCACATCTTCCAGACTCCATATGGCTCCTTAAAAGTGGAAAGTGGGTTTAGTTTTCAAATTAATTAGTATTTGATAATTAATTATTTGATGCCTTCCAGGTATTATTGGCGTCGAGTACGGCAGTCGCGTCGAGCTCTCCAAGGGCTGGGCGCACGTGCTGCAGCCGAATCCGGAAATGTGGACACAAACGTTGCCGCATCGCACACAGATTATCTACACGCCGGACATCAGCATGATACTGCATCAGCTGGAGGTAAGACCCGGTGCAGTGATTGTTGAATCCGGCACCGGTTCCGGCTCCTTGTCTCACTATTTCTTGCGCGCACTGAAGCCCACCGGTCGTCTGCACACCTTCGATTTCCACGAGGCTCGCGCGGATCAGGCGCGAGAAGAGTTCAAGCGACATGGACTCGGTGACTATGTGACGGTCTATCACAGAGATGTGTGCAATTTGGGCTTTAGCAGTGAACTGGACGGTGCGGCCGATGCGGTTTTCTTGGATCTACCCGCGCCGGATTTGGCTGTGCCACATGCATTCAAGGCGTTGAAGTTGTCGGGTGAGTAAATGAAACCGCCGCCGTCGACTGCCCGACTGCCCAATCAGCGTTCGACAACAAGTTGTCAGCGCCCTTTGGCGCGTCGCCGACACCGGCGGTTAACAGCAATCAAGACCTAGCCAGCTTGGTCAGTCAGTCAGTTAGTTAGTTAGTCAGTCACTCAATTGTCTCTCTCACTCACTCATTCGCTCTCACTCGCTCTCCCTGTCTCCCGGTCTGTCTGTCGCGGCCATATCATTGTGTTTGACATTGAATGCGGTCGCTTTTGTCAGTTGACGTGCTCAGGCAGACCGCTGGGCAACTTTGTCACTCATTAGCGAATCCAACTGCGCTCCTCACATTGCTCTAAGAATGATAAGATCGTAGCGATATTCCGATATTTCAAAACTAATGCTAAGATATAATATCATGAGGGGAATTTGTTTTATGTTATCTAAATATAACTTACTGATATTTATTTAATTTGTGATTATTAAAAGTACATTTTTTATGGAAGTAAATATCAAAAAACATTTAAAACTTTCCCTTTTTCTTAATTTTAATTTTATTTCGGATTTGCTAATAGTACTTGTTTTCGAAATGAGGAATCGTACCATAATTTAACATGAAAACAATTCCATTGCAGGTGGTCGCTTCTGCTCCTTCTCCCCGTGCATTGAGCAGTCGCAGCGATGCATTGCGCAGCTTACCAAGCTGGGATTCAACGAGATCTGCTCGATGGAAGTGCTGCAGCAGGAGAGTGTGATAAAAACTCGCTCGCTGCCTGTCATTGATTTGGAGTTCCTCAAAGCACCGAAAAGCGCGGAAACAAACCCAAACGAGGACAACAAAACAAAGGAGTCCAAGGAACTCAAAAAGTATTTGACTTCCAGTAATCCACAAGTGCTGCCAGGTCACACGGGCTTTCTCACCTTTGCCACGCTGCCGCCCAACATACCCAAGTCTTAAATGTGTTTTGTGTTTTCTTTAATAAATTTGTAGTTTTTTATTTGCCTCATGCGTTGTTATTCATAGTCAAAGGAGTCGTACATATCGAAGAAGTTTCGCTCCGTGCTCTTGAGGCCGCCGCACTGATAGCAGCGCTGCTGGTGCTCCAAATCATGATGCTTGCGGCTCGATGATTTACGTGGCAACGCCCAAGGCATCCGCTGTTCCGGTATGGCCACTTGCGTACGCTCCGGATTGCCGCTGCACGTCGGACATCGACCCACCACAGTCGGTTTGGGCAGCATGCCATAGAGCAACGGACCAGGCGGCTGAGCGCCATAAATAGTGACAATCTGTGGCAGGCTGGAGTAGGGTCGCGTCGGAAATAGCTTCTCACGATGCAAAAAACTGAAAAAAAAAAACATTAGTATGTTGACAATTCCTCTTAATACGTGTTTCCCAAATCAAAGTGAGTTTATAGAATAAATGCAATGGGCAGTTATAAAGATACGCAGGGAAACCCTTAACTGTTTACCCCGCTATGACCTACTTAGTTAGTGTCAGCAAACCAAGGAGTCCCACAAGGGTCGACGATATTACAATAGTCATCGCTGATTTTTTAAGAACAATCAGATAAAAAAAAAACGAAAGCTTTCTCAATATGGCACACTTTCTAGTGTCTCAGCATTAGAGATTGAGATGCCTTACTTCCCAAATAGGGACCAGCAGAGTATTGAGCAGTCGGCTTAGCAGCTTAGCAGGTCTTATCACACTTACTTGGGACGCGGCTCCAGCCAGAGATTATTCATGCGCTTGCTGCTCATGATGTCGCCCAGCTTCTGAAGGAGACGCAGATTTTCACGTTCGATTTGCTGCTGGCGCTCCCGTTCGTTCTGCTGCTTCTTCCACTTGCGCTGCACATGATCGTGCTGCCTGGGCGTCCTGGTATCAATCGCCGGCCGGGCGGACATCACTTTCTCGCGATGCTGCGCATATCGCAACTGCTCCCAGGGCTGCTGCAGCAATTTGTCGCGTCTCGAGATCATTGTCTGTGTTGTTGTTTGGCTGCAACTGGAATTGGGATTGCTGACGGCATTGGCATTGGCTTTGGCATTGGCTTTGGAGTTTCTGTGTGTGTTTACAAGCGCAAACAAACATTTGGTGCGTCCATAACAACCTTGCCAGGACAACGAGCGCACTCCTCGTCGTCGTCGTCGTCGTCGTCGTCGTCGTCATCGTCGTTGGCCACTCTACAAATATTGCACAATCATCCCCGCAGATTAAGTTCAACGGCGGCGGCGGCTTTGCTCAGCTGTCCCGCCTGTCTATCCAAACAGTGACATCCCCGGACTTGACTTGCAAATTTGCGATCCAAGCGGCCGGTGGTGTTACATAATTCTCAATGCTTGAGTTTCTGGTTTTGGTTCTGTTTCTGTTTCTGATTCTGATTCTATTCGTCTGCTTGTTAGCCAGCCGACGGCCCGACGATTCTTGATTCCCAGTTTCCCAGTTCTTCCAGTTCCCTACTCCCGGTTCTTGTGTAGTAGCCGCTTCACTTGGTGTGGCGGCAAAATCTTCTTTCTTCTTTAGGCTTCTTCAAATGCTGCTGGCTGCCCGCTGCTGCAGCTGCTCATATGTCAACTGGCAACTGAGTTGCTGCCGTTCTAAACTCTTGTTTAGTGTTTGACTGATGTTAAGTGCTTGTTCCTCCTAGCTCATATTTAAGTATTTAATGCTCAAACCAGCTTTTCAATAATTTCCCACTAAATTTTGGTTTGCTAAGCAGTTCCTTTGGGATTTTTATATCATTTATTATATTTTGCTTTTTAGTTTCAATAATAATATTTAATTAGATGAATGATTAAATTAGTTTTAAATCTTTAAATTTCCGAAATGTCTTTTGCAACATTTGCGCCAGTAAATGCATAATAGAAGTAAAACAATTGTAACCTTTGAACTATTCCCGTAGAAGGAATTATTATTATTCATAATTTTTTAGTTGGAAATTGTAAAGATTTCCGAGTAACATGATATGCCATTTGAAGGGATCGGTTTTGTTATTATTATTATTTATTTGTAAGTATATATCTGTTCCATGCGATATTCCTGTCAAAAGACTCAGCAATTGTTCTGCTTTGAGTTTATTAGCCCCCCGTTGGGGCGTCTCACAAATGCGTCTATTGTTTTTGCCTGCCTGCGTCCGTGTTGCAAGCACATTGCGTGTTGTTGCTGTTGCCAACAAGTTGCTTGGCTAACCGGGCAACAGTTTGTTGCTGTTGCTGTTGCTGTTGCTATTGGGCGTGAGTTTGCACTATTATCAAATTAAAAGCAATGCCGCTTATTGGTCAGTTAATTGGAAGATCTGTAATTTGATACTGGTAACGTGTTGCTTATCACAGCTCTCGTTGTTGTGCCTCATTGTTGTATTTGTATTTGAACAATTATCTTGTTAGCTGATCGACAACTGTAACGGATCGCCATTCAGGTATGCCCACAATCGACTATCCGTAAACCATGGCCACTAACGCTCCTCCAACCCCCCTCTCAGATTCGCCCCCCTCTCAACATATATGAATTTCCATTGCTGCCGGGCAGTGTTTGTTTCAGTCGTCGTCACTAAACACCTGCTTATTTTCACATAAATTTCCGATAGAAATATTCATATTTATTGAAAATATTTGTATTTATAAAATGGCATATAATTGCGGTTTGAATCTGTGTGTTAGTATGTATGCCAGGGGGGTGCAGGGGGGGGGGCTGCCCGCCAGCAATGTGGCCAGTTTCTCACCTTTAGAAGCCGACCAGCAGTCGCAGATGGCAGGCCAACAAACACAAAAATTATGATGCCAGAGGTTGGCTCTGCTTTTTGGGTTGGTCATGATGAAACCTTGAATGTACTACAAGTCTGTGATATGTTATTTAGTGTTTGCAATTTAAAAATATTAATGAGAAAACAACAGCAATTAGTTTCATAAGGCAAATTATTGGCATCGAGGTATGTTTTATATTATGATTTATATTTTCTTTATTTAAATACAGCTTTATAGTTGCAGATCATATATAAATTTACTCGATTAAGGCTAAGCAGGCTAAGTGCTTACTGAGTACAAAATAATGAAATGGCTATGATTAGCACAGGAATCGCCATGTGAAGCCAATTTGAGGCATGGAACACTTGTGATGATCGCATTAAATGCTATTTTTGTATTACGTATAATACTAATAGTGTTTTTGGATTGAAACCAAATCGTACAAGCGGTTTGGTAATGCCCAATGATTGTAGAGTGTGCGCCAAGTTTTGGGTTAGTACTCGCATATCATGTACAAAGTGCATACAATAACAGGCCTGTCCATTTATTACAATATGCGCCGGCAATGCCGAGGCAACAACAGCAACAACAGTCGAAAAACTGCGATTTGCTGTCAGCTAATAATAATAATTTCGATATTGAAAATACGTTTTCTTAGTTAGGTACGACACTAAACGATTTCGCCCATTCGGAGAGCTGTTGTTCCGAGAGTCAGTGCCAAAAGTCAGGCAAGCGAGAGCTCTGCAAGTAACAGCAACAGCAACAGCAACACTTGCAACAAGGCAGCGGGCAACGGGCAACTGGCAACGGGCAACTGGCAACAGGCAATGGCCAATATAAACAGGCAACAAACGGGCAACGTTCAAGCTGGCAATGGGCACAAAGTTGACCGTTGGTGGGGGCGGTCCTATTTGCTGCTGCTGCTTCTTCTTCGAGCGTTTTTCGCAGACAGGTGGTGTATGGTGTCGATGTTTTGCTGGGTCGCGCTCGCTTGGTGTTCAATATGAGCCACAATTGAGGCATTTAATCGAGCATCTCTTAACACGCCTTGGAATGTTGACTTATTATTGGCCATGCAGCCAGTTGCGGCAGTTGCCGCAGTTTCAAGCTGCCAGTCGCTCGCTGCTCTCTCTTCAGTTACGGATAGTAGAGGCATTGTTGGTGCTGGTGCAACACAGCAACATTGCAACACGGCAACGCTTGCTGTGTCTGTGTTTGCGTCGGTGTCAGAAGTCTGTAGTTACCTCACAGTAAAAGCGTTTATCATCATTAGACTCAATCTAAAGACGTTTTGGTTGGGGTTATCATGTTGATTATGTTGTGTGAAAACAAATTACATTTTGCGCTCAGGCTTTAACACCATTTGTATGTGCCAATGTTGTCGTTGTTGCTGTCAGTATGTTGCTCTTGCTGCTGCTGCTGCCGATGCTGCTGCTGATGCTGCTGGCTAATTGTGAATCTGCTCGAAAGATTCAATTGTGCTATTGACAAACCAATTGGTTCCTCAATTTTGTGAAAGGCTTTCTACCAGCTCTCTGTGGGCCGTGAGAAAATTGCAAATCAAAAATATTTCTGCTATTGGCAATAATTGCTGCCAAAAATTGTGCTAGCAATACAAGAAAAAAAAACAAAAATATGAGAAAGAACTTGGTAATAATTTTGCTTTTCGAGCTTGTCTAAGACACAGCTGTGTTCTATATTGTTGTTGTTGTTGCCGCTGCAGCTGCAGGCCTGCCACTTGCAACTTTGTTGTTGCAACAATAAGCCAACAACAAAGTTTGGCCCTGACAGTCTGATAACACTAAACAACACGCAAAATAGCTGCTTTATTGAAAAAATATATTTCTCATTTTAATATTGCGAATCTAACCAATTTCTTAATGTTCATATTAGAAATGTATTCAAGAATATTAAAAATCATTTCATTTGATGAAGTTTTTCATTTGGTTGTTTAGTGTATTTCATTGTCGTGGCTAAAAGCGAACTTGATTTTGCCCAGCCAATAAACATTTTTATGCACTTCTAAATCGTAATGTTTGCAGTTGTTGTTCCGATAACGTTTTTAGATTTGTGCCACACACAGACACACACAGAAACACACACACTACTTATCGAGGGTCAATGTCGCACCTTGACGCCATCGCCGATATATTTTAGCTGACTTTTTGTCACAATTTATTACATTTGGTTATATCTCATTTGTGTGTGTGTGTGTGTTTGTGTGTATGCTGGCTGTGTTGTTTTCTTGGCTTTGGCCTTTTTGCCATTTTATCTTGGCAACGCAATCGTCTATTAGTTTTTCTTTTTTAATTAATTAACAATTTTCGCATGGGTGTCAATGGCGCAAATGGCGTGGCACAGTTGCTAAGCCTAGGTATATTTATTTGTTTTCTATTTATTTTTTTCTCATTCATTTCCATTGCAGTTTATTTCTAAATGGCTGACTGTCTTATTGTTGTTTTTGCTGTAGCAAAAAAGCATGTACCTGACTTTAAAAAGGAACCAAATAGTTGGAGTTCCAATGAAAACATATGTTGAGAAAAGAAAGCGTTTTGCAGCTCAGCTACCAAATTAATTAGTACTCACATTAAATACCTATTGAGTCCCACTTCTTGTGTTTTTTAAGTTGTTGCAACAAATGGAAAAAAAAATATTTAGTGATTATGGAAAATATTCGTTTTTTACAGCAGTGGACCACAAATTCAATTTAAAACCCAAATAATAAATCGAATAAATATACATATTTAATTTTTGATATTTAATTGACATATTTTTAACTAACTTCAGTCAATTCAAGAGTCGCATTCCAAAAATACTTACAAATGGCCAATTTGTGAGCGAAAGCTTTGCAGTGCCAATCAATAAATTTTGCCAAGACGCCGCAAATGGCCACATCGCCAATAGTTGCCCATGAGAACTAATTGAGCCATTTTGAGCTCTATGATAATCGTTTGTGAGTACCCATTTCGACTGGCTGAGGATAGAACTGGTCAATAACCACACCATTTGGCCAACGCCTTCACAGAGCCAAAGAGGTTTGCTGTCAACTCGAATGCGCAATAAAATTAAAGTTTTGTTTATGAATGGAATTATACGGCGATCAGCAGACCAGCCAACGGCTAAGACAACGTCGACATTTAGTTAAAGCAAAACGCAGCTGGAGCTGGTCACTGAGTAAGCGAGAGAGAGAGCGAGAGAGAGAAAGAGAGAGAGAAGGTATACACCCAGCTCAGATTCACAGACACTTCATCTAAATGTCAGGCCATATCTAGCGACACTCGCACAACGTTCCAGTTGCTGTTAGCCCTCAATTTCAACACTCGCATTCGCATTCGCACTCGCCCCAGCAGTGTCGTCCACTTGGCCGTCGTCGTCGTCGTCGTCGTCGACGGCGGCTGCTTTGGCGGCTGCTTTGGCCAAATCAATTGAGCCGCCTGCAAACGAGCCAAAACAAATGACTTGAGAGTTGTAGCCCAGGCGACTTGGCCGCGAGGAGCGCTCAAGATCATTAGTATAATTTAAGTAAATTAAACGCAGCGATTAGGCCAGGATGCAAACGGCACCATTGCAAACGTTGCGTCGTTCGCAGCCACATTCAAATCTCCGTTTCGAGCTGTTGTCGGCAAAAAGGCTTGTGTTTATTTAAATTTATTGTAACATCGGCGGTTGGACGGCCAACGTGGACGGCGATTTCAATTTGTAAAACAAGCGAGCAAACAAGCTGTTAAAATATAATGATTGGCACCAAAAAAGATGCAACGAGTCTTCCTCTTCCGCAGCTCAGAAGTGAATTCAACTAGTAGTAGTAACTAGGTTAAACTATCCGCATATGCATATCGCTCTCAGCTCTCTGCTGGCCATTTGGTTAAATTTATGTGGCGTTTGCTCATTGTCCAAAATGCTTATGTTCGCTGAATGCTTATGATTGGTAATGCGCCGATGCATAAACCATTTGGCATTGAAAACTGTGCGCACACTCAGTGACAGTGGATGCGGATACATTGTTCGCCAGAAGTTTTTACAAGCCAAGCGCGCCAGTTTCCCACACAGACAATGGGGTCCCAAAAAAAAAAAAATGCAACAAAAAGCAAAACTGTGGCGGCGACAACCACAACCGAAAACAACAACAACAACAACAACTGCCATCGACTGCCGGCTACGATCTCTAGCTTCAGCAGAAACAGCACCAGGACCGGAGCACAAAGGCAGCTCAGACAGAGTTACAAGCGCATTGGAACAATGAATGCAGTCAGCACCATTCGAACAGTGGAGAAAGTGCCAAAACTAACCAACTGAATATTCGATAATGGAAAGCAAATTGTCCTCAGGTATGTAAACTGCTCATATTGATGCCAAGCAGCTTCTCGATATTCTAACCACTTAAAAGGCAAATAGCATTCCCTGGATTAAAGATGTGGTTGCTGCATATTAGTAATTACTTAGAAGGATTACAGTTATCTAAGATTCTACGGTTAGATTTTGTACAGACTAATATTATTTTACTAAATTAGTTCAAATATACATTTTAAAACTATTATTTTTTACTTAATCGTATTAGATTATTATACATCTTAATTAATTAAAAAAATTTGTGAAAATTCCAGATAATTACCATTTACTATGCAAAACAAATATATGTATTTAATATTGATTCTATTTTTTTAAATTCATCTATAAATTAAATTCCTTGATTAGACAAAAGAACAATAAGTATATAGAAAATACTGAACAAACTTAGGTTGTGCATGGTCAGCATACTGAGTTGTGCCACTGTACGACACGCGGGTCTTTAGCAATTGACAAAAGCCAACGTAAACCAGCAAGAAAACAAATAAACAGTCAGCAGAGAGCCAAATGCGCAGACAAAACAGCAATTCATATTTGCTCTGATTTATATGGCGTCTAGAAGTTTTCCATTTTTATTATCATTATTATGATTATGATACTTTTTTCCCAGGCACAAAAGAGCAGCTCAGAGCCACAGCAGCAAAGGCTGTTGTAATCAATCAGCGGGCAATGCGCCAGAGATTTTTCAGCTTTTGCCCCTTTTTAGACTTGAGGTTCTGCAAAATTAATGTGTTTTAATTTGCAAGTTTGTGTCCTAAGTCTTTCGTTTTGCTGCCACACACAAAGCGAGCGGGGCGTTTTGTGTTTTGCTGTTGTAGCTGGTCTTGTTGTTGGTGTTCCGCAGAAATGTCATTAAAGCAAAACACACACACACACACACACACACACACTCTACACACAGACACAGAGAAAAGCAGAGGGTGTGCGAGCTATGTTCTGAGATCTGGGTAATGTCAATTGCTGGCATCAGCAGAGATCTGCATTGCTTGATATTCTAATTGCTGAAATTGTTTGTCGCAGACAAGTGTGTGTGATTATATGCGCCATGCCCAATGAATAATCATTGAAATCCGTTCGCTGTTGCTGATTTTTCTTCTTTTATTTTTTTTTAGCCTGTTTCTTGCTGTTGTTGTTGCTGCGGTTGCTGTTGACAAGAGCAAACACCCGCATGGAGCCGGAGACAACAGCCCCAGCCTGGTGGTGGTCCTCATTGTGTCGCACTGATCCAAATCGCTGCGCCAAAGCAAAGCATCAAATTTTTGCAACGCTCGTTTTCAGTTGTTCTTGTTGTTGCTGTTGTTGTTGTTGTTACTGTTGTTGCTGTCGTTGTCGCTGCTCTTGCTTTTCCATCAGATATGAAAGCTGGAGCGTCGTCGCCGTCGTTGGCGTCGCTCGTCTGCTCCTCGCCCAACGCAGTTTTCGGCTTGATTTTCTTAATTAAATTTTTGCTACGCCGCAGCTAAGGCTATTCCCCAGCTCCAAAGCCAGGCTGTTGCTCCTTTTGGCCTGCTTGTTTAACCCGATTGCCTGTTGATGATGCTGCCGCTGACTCTGCCTCTGTTGCTGCGACTGCGACTGCTGCTGCTGCTGCTGATGATGATGATGATGTGTGCTTTATAAGTTTGCTGCAGCGCTTCGACGCAGTCGCAGATTTGACGTTGTCGATAGGGTTCCTGTGCTTGTTGCTCTTGTTGTTGCTGTTAACACACTCCCACATTTTCTTAGGTTTTTTTTTTTTACTTTTCCTTAACTTTTTTTTTTTATTTTTTAAGGAGTAGCTCGCAACTACTTTGAACACTCGGGCCTACTTAAAATGTTGCCCTTCTGATCAAGGTAAATAGTTGAAATTTTCCTGAATTCTTATTTAAAAGGGATTTGCCTTTAAAGTACTTTTATATTATTGTTTTCATTATAAATAAACTCGAATAATATTATAATTTAATTTTTATTTTATTGTTGCTACTAACTTCTTGACAAAGTTGTCTTCTAACAATAACCGCACTTGATTTTATAAAAGCCACGGCCGACTGTGCCCGTAATTTATGGGCTTTACCAAAATAAAAAAAAAAACAAAGCTTCTCTCATTAACCCATCTTGTCGCCCAAAACTTGACCCGCACTCAACTCGACCCATAGTTTGACCCAACTCGCTTATTTTTTGTGCAGCGAATACAGAAACAACAACAATATGAAAATGTGCCTGCCAACATCATTTACATCATCATTCACAATAAAATAAAAGTGCACACGCCCACTTAAAGGGCCTCATAAATTGTGTCGAATAATCAGTTTCAACATAATTTATTGTAATTTACGAGTGTCGGCAATGTGGCAGAAGCAGCCGCGTCGAGCTGAGCAGAGCAGAGTAGAGTTGAGTGGAGGCCACCAGATCTTCAGTAACTAACAATATACAGCCGCTAGATTCCAGGCAATGTCTGAATCCGTATCCGAATTCACATTGCGCCCACAAGTTGGCCACGAGAGCAGCTTAAAGTGCTTTTATTTTTTTTATAGAGCGTTTCGCAGCTAAATGCTACAAATGAAAATCCTAAACGGCACATTGAAAGCATCTTGATAAGAACATTGGAGGCAGCAATGAGCCCAAGTTGTTGCCTCGAGTTCGAAGCTGGCGTGCGAACACCTTGGCAACACAATATTTCAATGGCTAATAATATTTTTAGCGTAGCTTTCAATATGGTTGCATGGCCAGAAGTCGAAAACCCTGTTAGGGGGTTTCTTAAGCATTAGCATTATTCCCCAGCTAGTTGGGGCTATTGTAATTGAAACTATTGTTTCCTTTTGTGGCTCAGCTTGAACCAGAGCCCGGTCTCTCAGTGTGCAATTGCTGCCAAGCAGCATTTATATCAATCACTCAATAAAAATACAACGATCAATCAATTTCAACAATCAGCGCAATATCATTACTAGAGATACATAGATATATAGAGAGGGAGAGAAATCCAAGATGCAGAGACTGAGTTGAGCTGAGCTGAGCTGAGCTGAGTGAGCTGACTTTGTGGCCTGTGGGGATCTACTGTAGCTATTGTTGGTACCGGAATCATCCCAATCAGAAGAATTGAAATGTCACTGTAATAAACTTCAAGAGTCAGTGCGATAAAGCGTCGTTCATTTCCACTTGACGTACTGACAGACAGCCCCACTGGCCGGGCCTATTATCGCCACTCGCAATCATTCAAAGCATCATCCAAGCGACAGTAGCCTTATTAAATACTCTCCTGTCTCTCTCTGTCTAACGCTCACCTTGGCCACCCTTGTCTCTGGCGATCATTGGCCAGAGATATGGTTCGAAGCTCGTTATAATATTGAGTAGCCATAAAAAAAGAGGCGGCTCACAACAAAGTTGCCAGACAGCGATGGCAAAATTTCACTTTAGGCGGATGCAAATATTCTGTTGAAATGCTTGTGGAGAGCATATGGAAAGGCAGCTCCACTTTGCTTTAATGTCGACAATGAGAACCGATAAGAATGGCAGCTGGCTTAATATTTAATTGCTGCTAAATATAATTGAATGAGATTACTTACTTAAACAATTTTATTAATTAAATTAATTAAACAATTTTATTAATAAGCTTAATTGAAGTAACATAAAATATAAATATTTCGTATTTCAACAAAATAATTTTCCAAATAGTTGACACAAACTTGCAGCTTGGCTAAGGCACATTAATTTTGGCCGCTTTGCGCATTGGTTAAACAAATATTTGTTTACAATAATGGAAATACCAAATGCGGTTTGTGGCTGCAATTACTCAGGTTGATAGGCGTGTGCAGCAGTTTGCAGAGGAAGTTTGCTGAGTTCAAAGTGCTTAGTCTGAGCGCTGATTGCCCGACTGAATTCAGCAGACAGTCAAGGCTTGAACGACTTGTTGGCCAAGCCAAGCCGAGTTGTGCATCTTCCCAACGTAATTTAAACTAAATCGGTGCGCTCTCTAAACTGCGTAGAGCAACGGAGCACCAGTTGCACCGTTGCCCCCAACAAACATACTCAAACACAGCACACAAACACATACAAAAAAACACACACACTCACACACACACACACAGAGTTTGAACTGGGCGCTTGTTGCTATATATCTCGAGTGCGCCTTGGCTCTGTCTTTGGTCGTTGTGTCTACTCGTAATAATCAATTATTTCTGTGTAATTTATGGTAATGTTCAGTCATGATGGATTGACTGCTCTAATGTCGCTCTAAATCTTTGTTGCTTGCTGGGCCATACAATGTTACTTGTAGCGGCATCGCATATGGCCACAGTTCAAAACAGAGCAGGCTCAGGCTCATACTCAGGCTCTGACTGTGGCTCAAGCCAAGGCTTGAAGCTGAAACTAAGGCTGAGACTCAGACTGAGACTGAGACTGAGACTCAGGCAGGTGCAATTGCTCAGTGCAGCCGCTGATCTCCCACTAAAAGTGAGCCTCGTCTGCCAAGCTACGTTCAACAATGGGTTACATTTTTCAAAACTCTTTCAAAATATTCCATTAGAAATTATATACAAATTTTGCATATTTTGTAATTTCATTAATAATTAAGAAAATACTTCAAATTAAATTTTTAAAACATATTTGTAGAGATTTTTAAAATTTTATTTTTTAAGAACTCAGATATAATATTCTGATTATTTTCCTTCATAATACTTTGAGTATATTATTATTTGCTATAAACATTATTTCAAACGTGTTGAAAATGTGTATATAAATAAAATTATTTGTCTAGCTCTCAAAAAACTGGCAAATGACTCCACTGTGCTCCTCTGCTTCTTTACTTCCGTCACTGTGCGAGGCGAATCGGCGCGCCTCCGCTCCGCCTCCGTTGTCATCCTCGTTGTGGTTTCAGCTCAGTTCAGTTCAGTTGGGATCGGCGGTAATATGTAGCATATGTTTTCGTAAGTTTTTCTTGTATTTTGTTTAATGGCAGCTTAGATTACACGTCCTGTGCGAAAGAGGGGGGAATCGAGGATAGAAGCGGCGCGCGTCTCTTGAGCACATTTTCGCATGTTGCGATTGCTTCCATTGGGGCTTGGATGCCTGCCTGCCTGCTTGCGCCTCCTCGCTCGGCGTCAGTCTGCTGCCTCTGCCGCTGCCGCTGCCTGCGCCATGTAACTGATGTTTAAAATTGCTGTGTGATTTTCGTGGTGAAATTAATGTTAAATAAGCTTTTAGTTTATGTCCCGCCACAGCGTTGATCAATTTCTCAGTCACCCGGTATGGCCCATCTTCTGCTCGGGCTCGGGCCGCTCTGCATTCTAATCGCAGCACCGTTGCCTGCTTCTCAGTTGTGCAACACTCCCCTACTCCCCCGTTGCTGTGCACCATCCGCGTGTGATGATGTTGCAGGTTTTTCTGTTCATTTTGTTTTGTTTTTTTTTTTCTTTTTGTGGCGCGTTGTCTTGTTTATGTGTAAATTATGCTTGTACACATTTTATTTACAATTGTGTATAAATTATAGACGAATTATAATGTTTTTTCCTAAGCTACCCCCACCTCACCTCCCCTCGGCGGCTTACATATTAATATAGCGCCAATGCTGACTCTGACTGGGCAATTTCTTTGTGGCCCATTTGAAAGTCAAACATTTGAGATTATTTCTATGTGGGCTAGTTAGAGAGTACCGAACAAATAACTGGGAGTATTGCTTAAATAAAGAAATTCGTAGAAACTCACAATCGATTTATATCGATTTAAAATAATCGAGTTTAAAAATACAGTAATACAAATTATTAGATAAACCTCATATTTTCACATAATTTATCACATCATAATTAAACTTAAGCTTAACTTATTAAAATAACTTCATATATATATAATCAAGATCTGAAGAAGCTAAAGACTTCGATGTGTTGTTTTTGGTCCATCGTTGGTTTTGGTCAAGTTAGTCGTAGCATCTGGCTTTTGTTGTGGGCGGAGCGGAATATATTGTTCATAGAGTCTTCGTTGCCCAGCAATATGGTGGCATTAGTTCCGTTGCAAGTCCAATGCTGCCGCTTACTTGGACCCCTTTTGCAGGCTAAGCAATTGCTGTGAACTGCATAAAAAGGATTTGGCATGCAGTGGCAAAGCGAGCACCGAGATTTACCATGGCCACAGGCTAAATCAGAGGGGGGAGTTGAGTTGTTGCTGGCTGCTTAGTCGGCGGCGGGCAGATAGGAAGTTCAGCAGCAGCAGCAGCAGAAACAGCAGCAACTGTTGTTGGTTTGGCAGGGCCTGGGAAACATCCTGTGCTGGATTTTTGGCTTGTTTTTTGTTTTTGCTTTTGTTGTTTTGCTTTGGTGTTATGCAAATGCCATGGAACAGGAACATCACCACCACCCTGTGTGCAGCACAATGGCTACCGTGCGCGTGCAATCACAACAACAACAACAACAACAGGAACAACAACAACCGCAGCAGTATCAAAAGCAACAACAGCAACAACAGCAACCAGCAACAACAACAGCAACAACAAGAGGAACACGTACAAAACAGCAGCTGTTTAACATTTATTTGCCTATTTATTAATTTCATGTAACATTTTTTCCTAGGAAATGGCCACAATGCAACGAAATCAAAGCCAAGGAACAAGCGCAACGCATTCTCTTGACGCCAGGCAGTCGCAGTTGAATCGGTCAGACCCTGGCGAAAATGTCCAGCCGCGCCAACTGTTGCTGATGTTGCACAAACAACAATAAGGCACAGGGGCAACAGCAAAAGCAGCAGCAGCAGTCGTCGTCGCCGTCGCAGCAGCAGCACAAGCCTTAGGCACTGATGCCTTTGCCATACTTCTCCCACTATTTGACTGCGCTGGCCTGCCATTCTCGGTGCTTGCCACAAAAAGTGTCGTGACCCCGAACGGGCCGCGCCAGCCATTGCATATGGTTAGCTCAGTCAGAGCTGGCTGATTTTTTTTTAGTATTTAGGTGGGGGGGATTGCGGCATGTCTGGAGGGTCTGGGGCTAAAGTTGGGGCTGCTCAAAAATTACATGTTGTTCCTGTTAAAATGTTTTGTGTTTTGTGTTTTGTGTGTGCAGCATTTCCATTGTCGTCGACTTTTATTTCTAAAATTCTTTTTTGGTTTTTGTTTTTAACTTTCATGAACAACCTTGGAGTGGCATGAAAACTTTATCATTCAGCTTGCGAGGCACATGTGTATGATATGGATATGGTTTCTATATTTAAAATCGTCAAATCGTTTTTATTTAAAATAATTATTATTCAAGTTAAGAAAATTAAGACTGAAATTGATTGTAAGCTAAATTGAAATCACATTTTTCGAAAATTTTGATAAATTATTTTAATTTAGGGTATGTGCGCTTCGCTTGAGTGAAAATTCTTTTGGTTTTATGGGTTTTGTAGGACTGTGGCTAATAACATACACATTGAGGTCTGGCGCAAATATGTAACAATCCTCGTCCATGCTCCTTGTGGGCAAAAAGGAGCTTACATAAGGCCAGTGCTAGGACAAAGGAAATGCAAAAATGCCAAAAATCGCACAACTCAAAAAACTCAATACGAATGCGAGTACGAGTACGAATCCGAATCCGACTGCGACTGCGAATACGAGTACGAGTACTCGCACATAAAACGATTCTGGCACCCATAAGCAGAGGAGCATCATCAGTCCCAGTTGAAGTCGCAGTCGCAGTTGCAGTTGCAGTTGCAGTTGCTGTTGAGGGCACAGTTTGCCTGGGCGGGTGGTGGCTCGTCGCTGATCGTGGCACATTTGCATACAATGAGGCCAGAACTGAGACCCAATCCAGCAAATGCAGCCAGCCAGCCAGCCAGCCAGCCAGCTAGCCAGCAAGGAGGCAAATACACACACTCGATGGCGCAGCATGTTATCTCTGGCTGTGACCTACACCAATATTTCTCAGAATGTTGCTGTGGCCCGTCGTCGCCTGTAAGTGTGTCGTCGTTGTCGTCGTCGTCCAGTCCAAGTCTATAGCCAGTCAGTATCTCAGACGACCGACGACGAGGAGTCATTCAATCGCGCCAGCTGCGGCGTCCGCGTCGCCAGGGTTCCGTTCCGTTTCGTTTGGGTTTTTATTTGGATACGTTTTGTCTCATTTTGTTCTGTTTGGTTTTAGTTTGTTTTGTTTGTTTTTGGCTTTGCCTTGGTTTGCTTTGCTTTGCTTGGCCATTCTACTTACAATATTTGTGGGATATCACCACAGATCTTTGCAACTGCATCCGCAGCCCCCAAAAAAATAAAGGAGCCTCATCTGGCCAGCCTGCTGCCGCTGCCGCTGCTGCTGCTGCTGCTGTGTGTGAATTTCGACTCTGTCTGGCGTCTGTTCTGCGTCAGCAGCTCCAGCTCCAGCGTCGTCACCATGAAGTGGTACGAGTAGTTTGAAATGGAAAATGTCTATGAGTGGCCCCAGCTTGGCGCTATTGCAGCCAGAATGTGGAGTTTCGGTATTGGAGTTTGGGGAGTGGCTTTTGGATTTTTGGGCGAAAGCGTTTTAGCTGCTCGGACTGCAATGGATTGCAGTGGCCAAAGTTTCGGTGGCTAGTTCAGAGTGCATTGCATTTAATGGAAACTTAAAATCATGACATTTACCATAAAGTCTTGTGTGTGTCTCCGACTGAGACTGATCATAAATTTTGAGAGTCGCCTTGAGTGCACATAAACGGCAGACAATGAGAATTATTTGTACATGTGATTCGAAAACAAGAAGAAGCTGCGAAAATATCAGTTGATTGTGATTATCACGATCACTCATAAATAAATATCGTTAACGATTTGGGCATACTAAGTTTGGCTATAATAAAGTATTAATAATAGATAAATCAGACAATCTTGGCATTTAAATAAATAACTAACATGGCCAACTCATTGTAATAATTTAAAAGAGCTCAATTATGTTTCATAAATTTACAACTTATCTTGACATTTAAAATAATTAGAAGAACAACCAATTTAATTAAGAATTAATTTTTTCTAAATCATATAAAATATTTTATATATGTGTTACTTACCGCTCGAAATCAAGTTAAATAAAAATCAATGTTTTTTTTTTATATTTTCAATTCAAAATACTTTTGTTTGTTTATTATATAAGCAAAGTCAAAAGGTATTGTGATAATAAATATTTGCTTATAAATTACTTTTCATAAATAAAATAGTTAACCTAATTTGTCTAGAAGAATATGATCCTATAACGTAAACAAAATACAAATACAGATACGAAAAATACTCATAAAAAACGCCATAAAAACGCCACTTAAAATTTGTATACAACTAATAGAGCTCTTCTGCTTTTCCAGGTGCTTATCGTAAAACTAATTTCCAACCTAAATATGTTTATAGTATTATTATATTTTAATGTTTAAGCTTTAAACAAAATTGCACAGAAAAATGTAATATGAGCGTTTTGTGCTCAAATTAGTTCATTTTAGATAGGGGTTTGCTTGCCAGTAAATAATGCCAATAAGCGATATCTATACTAACTACAACTATTGTTATTGTCATTTGTGTGGTTTTTTTTTAGAGATAGGTAAAAAATAATTTAAACGCTAAGATGACAAGTGGCAATTAATTTAAGTGTGATTATCACCTGCCCGTTGCACGCCGAGCCGCGCTTGGTATTTCCGAGCATTTGCATAATGCGCAGGTCCCTAATTTTTTGGATCTGAAATGAGTCGATCAAGAGGAACATAAGATAGGGATCACAATCATTTCATATATATATGTATATATATATATTTTTTCAATTTCTAATAATAAACATTTCAGCACAAAATCTAAAACAAAAACGAAAAAAATAGTCTTCTTTTTATACCCTTGCAGTGAGTATAATAATTTTATCATGAAATGTGAGAGAGAAATTCGCCACAATAAAAAAAAATATATTAGAATTGATAAAAAACAATAACAACAGTTAAAAGTTTTGCAAATAATTCTATATATCTGTGCCAAATCTGTTGGACTGTGATCTGCAAGGGTATCGATTCTGGGATTTTGTATATGTTTTTGTTTTTGGGGCTGCTTTGTTTTTGAGAGGTGAATTAATTAGCAGCTGTTCGCGAATTGAGCGCTGATTGACTCGTGCCAATCAAAATGTACTAACCTCTATCCTCGACCGGTTCGGTGGCATCAGCACGACCCGTGCCCGCCATTGATTCGGCGGCAAGTTCTACACGCGCCACGTGAACACCGTGCAGCGCCAGCTGTGGATGTTGTTGATGGTGCTGCTGCTGCTGGTGTGGATGCTGTTGGTGCTGTAGCTGATGGTGCTGATGTTGTTGTTGTTGCGCAGCTGCCAGATGCTGGGAGAGATGCTGATGATGATCACCTGTCGCTGGGGGCCATTGCTGGTAGGCGACAGGCACCAGCGGATCGGACATCCATTCAAAACTGAACGCAGGTCCAATTGCCTGTGCAGTGATGCCTCCATGATGCGGCGTGGCGCTGGTGGGAGTGGGTGGCGTGGTGGTGATGCAGGGACTGAGCTCATGCGAGGAGCCAAAACTATCCAGCGACGCCTTCTGCGCCGACTCTGACCAAGGCGGACTGGGATTCCACTGTTCAATAAAATCTGCTGGATCCGGCGGCAATGTTTTATTCAGCAAACGCGGACGAGTTGGCACAATTGTGGCATAAATCACCGAAGCGGTGGCATCACTGCTGCCAGGGGCCACCGTCGCATAAGCGCCACCCGGATGCAATGCATAGCAGTCCGGCTCTGGCGTAATAGTCGCCGCCGCCGGTGAACGCTCGGCGTGCAAATAAAGCGGCTCCAATTTGTTACGCGCTCGTTTCTTTGGCGGGGGTGATGCGGCGGACTGCGTCGTCTTTTGACTGGCAGTGCCGCCTGTGGGCGTGCCATTCACTTGACTATAGTCGACGGGTTCCAGGCCAACACCGGACTGAAACCCCCCAACATATAGCGGCTGATCCTCCTTCAGTTCCATCGCGCCCTCTGCGTGATAGACGCCGCCATAGGCAGCGCCCATGTGCGGATGATGATGATGGTAGCTTGCTGCGGCCGTCGTATGATGATGATGATGATGGTGCGCAAACACGCCGGACATGCCAGCCGTCCCACTCGACATGCCCAGGCTAGCACTAGCACCACCATGCGACTGCTGATGTGTGCCGAAGTAGCTGCTCGAGCTGGAGCTGCTGCCCGGCGGCACACGCATTGCGTTGTCCAGTGGCATGCCAAACTGTATCTTTGACTGCACCGTGTAGTAGTGATAGAGCCAAGAGTTGGCCAGCATTATGGAAGCCTCGCGATCACTGAGAAGATTTCTCGCTATTAGCTAAGATCTCATTTGGAAATGGGGCGTTACTTACTTCAGCACCTGATTGGTGCACACGATGACAGGCTGCTGTGTAGAGTCGGGACTATCCCGCACCTGGAGCACCACATGTACCCAGGTATAATCCCCACTAGAGCACTGCATCCGCACAAGCAGTATACAACTACGATCCTGTTCCGATTGCGTTACTGTAATCGTAGAAAGATTAAAATCTAGTTTAAAACGACTTTTCAGTTACTGATTCTGATATATCTTTCTAAGTTACCAATTTGTACGTAAAAGTAATTTTCATCAACCCTCTTTAAATGACAGTTAATAATTCAAAATGTCATCCTAAAATATATCTTTTAGCTTCATCTAAGTATTAATTTAAATTCCAACTGCCTCTCAAATCTTTCCCCTCTGCTTTTTATTTTTTTCTATTTTAACCATGAACAATTTGATTGACAGCTCCTTTCTTTAATTCACTCTTGGATTGCAATTAAATTGTTGCACAAAGTAACTTTCCTACTCTCCAATTTCCAATTTTTATGGTTGGAGTTTCCCGACTCTCTTTTTGTGTAAAGCTAATTATGATTTGAGATTCCCAGCATATTTATAAGATATATTTAATTAGCTTGATTTAATTTGTGTGCTTTACTTACTTAGCCTATGTTTGCTTTGAGCCTCGCGTAGATTCTCACTGTGTATTAGATTGTACCAGGATGTGCCCTGTAAGGAGGCCTTCTCATAGCCCAAGTGGAACTCGCCGCTGAAATGACAATTAAGGATTGCCAAGCGGAATGTGTGTTATATAAAAGATATTTCAATTGTGCTTTTACTACTACTCACTTCTTGTCGATGTGTGCGATTTTCATATCCATGGAGTGTATGGTGGTAAACACATTGGTGGCGCCCTGAACCACACACTCGCGCGTCTCGGGCATCGCGATTGGTGTGCAGGTGGCTAAAAAGACGGGCTCGTTCCGACTGCACAGCGGCAGGAATGACAAATAGTGACCCTGTACCAGAACGACCTGCAAGCGCAAAAAACAAAAAAAAACATTTCTAGTTAAGACTGGGTTCGTTATTGTTGTTGTTGTTGTGTTTGTTGTGGCTGTTGCAGTGGCTCTGTTTGAGGCGGCGGCTCCCACGAAAATTGGCGCGCACGTTGTCGCCGATAGTTGTGGCCATTTTTGGGCTGGCATGCTTTGGGACCTCATAGACATTTTACATTTTACATTTTACTCTGATTCCATAATTTAAAAAAGGCAATCACTGAAATGTTTTGCTGGCCATACGCAAGCCAATGCTGCCTCCACCTCCACACACACACAAATACACACACACACACACCAGGCAGTCCAAATGGTAGTCTCAAGCTCAGTCTTAGTCTCAGTCGGAGACCCAGTCTCAGCTATTGTCTCCCAATTAAAACGTGCTTGCATTTAGTTTTCCATTGCAATTGCATTTTGTAGCTTATGGCCGCTTCTTCTGCTTAAATGCAAATGCAGCCCGAATCCGATTCCGATTCCGAACCCGATCCCAAACCATCGATGACGCAGACGCCGCTGTTGCTGTTGTTGTGCTTGTTGTTGTTGTTGTTGTTGTTGCTATTGGCGTCGTCTCTGGTTTGGTAAATGAGACGACCTTAGGCTGGGGAGCAGGCGCCAGTGCCACAGCGCTGTCTCCAACTCTGGTCTACTCTGGCTCTTGTTGCTGGGAGTTTTTGTTTCTATTTTTTTTTTTTTTGGTCTTTTGTCTGTGCTATTTGCCGGGTACTACCACTGAACTATGCTGACCTCATTCATAATTCTTTATTGGTCCATTTTTTATTGTATATTAACGAGTGCTCGGTGAATGTGCCTCATTTTGGGTTTGCGCTCTGGGTTATCGCAGCCGGTTCATGTGGGTCCCCATTCCTGACAAACTGTTGCTCTAGCTGAATGTTAAGCTCCCAACATTTAGTAATAGCTTTTCAAATTGTATTTTGATATATATGTAAATATTTACTGGCAATATTCTATGAATCAGAGAGTGATCCCGATGAGTAATCCTCTGCATTTCATTACTGTAGAAATCATCTACGAAAAGTGTGTGATTTGATTAATTTTCATTTAAAGAGGAGCTTTTTTTCTTAAGATTTGACCAGAACTATTAATTCTGTTTATAGTGACCATTTAATGTGGCTTTAGCTAGTGTCATTGTAGGCATATTCAACGAACTGAATTACTTGTTGATATCTTTATTCAGTTGCAACAATCTTAAAGTTTTTCTAACAGCGAATCCATGTGGGCTCTTGTGGTGTCATAAGCAGTAGCTGGGAAAATATATGCCCAACAACAGCAACACTTCCTGCACCTCATTAAAGTGCCAACTTTCAACTTAATTAAAAACGTTTGCAGCAACTGTCAACGCCTCGGTTTATCTCCATAACTCGCAGCGCACATCTGCGCACTTCAAGCGCAAAAAAGGCAAGAAAACAACACAACAACAACAACAAAAACAAAAACACACAAAAAAAAACAACAAAAATAAGAAGAGATATGCATAAAAGACCAGCGACCGCCCACAAGATTGTGACAGCCCAACAGACGGTAGCATTCACATCATTTCAACGCGTCTTCGTCTCGGTCTCAACACGTTGACAGATTTGGTCTTGCCTCGTTCAACCTGCCTCGCTGCCTGCCTCGCTGACTGCCAACCAACCAGCCAGCTAGCCAGGTTGCCTGCCTGCCTGCTGAGTGAAGTACTTGGCTGACTTGGTTGGCTGGCTGACTGCCTGACAACTTCATATTGTGCTCGCACTCGTTTATATTGTTGCGGCTTTTTGTCTTTTCTCTGTTGTTTTTAAATTCTTTAAGATGGTACTATAACTTTGGCACGGGGTGTGTAACACATGAAAGAGAACTCACTTAGGCAGGCTGCCAATTTTTAAGCTCGATGAAAAATAATGTTGCTCTGGGCATATCCTTTTTTCTTGACAGAATCGGTCGTTAAAAAATAATGATAATCTGGGCATATCCTTTTTTTCTTGACAGATTCCGTCTGCTGACATTTCAAAAAGTATGAATCAAAATTGAAGTTTTAATATACAAAAAATGTACTTTTCAAATGCATTTTTTGCCCAAAACATATCAATAATATTTTAGAATAAATATTAAACTTGGAGTTGTTAGGGTATGCAATCTTCGGCATGATGAGGGAGCTGCGGTTTCTTTTCTTTTTTTTCTCACATCATCATTTTGATGATGATGATGATCAGAGCAGAGGCGGCCAATCAGAGCAGTCAACAGCAGAACGAGGCACCCACCCGTTCCACATCAACTGTCATCGTTTGTCAGCTTATAGTAAAGCGGATGGCTGGCTGGGAGTCTGGCTAGCTGGCTAGCTGGCTTGTTGGCTTGTTGGCTTGTTGGCTGGCTGGCTGGCTTGGTAAGATGTATGACCAGCCCTAGACTGGGCAGCCGGTTGGCAGACAACGCATGCGCCCGGCTTCATGCATAATTCATTGCATTGCTGTTACTGTGACTGCTGGCTCTCCACTCTCTGGTTGCCAAGTGTTACACGCAACACGCTCCCAGGTGATTCATTCATCAATTTCTGTCAGAGACTACACGCGCTTACTCACTCATGTGCATGTGTCTGTGTGTGTGTCTGTGTGTGTGTGTCTGTTTGTGAGTGTTTGTGTCTGTTTGTTGCACTCACCTTCTGATCACCGAAACGCATTTGGCGTCGCGCATTGCGGCTAACATTCATGCGACAGAGAAACATGCGATGCTCCCCCTCCAGCGAAGAGGCGCCGCCGCCAGTTCCGTTGCTGCTTGTCGTATCGCCAACGCCAATGCCAATGCCGACGCCGACGCTGCTGCTGCTGCTGCTGCCACCTGGTTGCGGTGGCACGTTCCGATTTAGTTCGGCTTGTATGGTTGCGTGATCCTGTTTGTCAATGATATCGTAAACGGAGTCGCCATGTATAAGTAAATCCTCCTAAAGGCAGACAGAGACAGCAAGAGAAACAGAAAGAGAGAAATACAAAATATGATTATTAATAAATATTAAATTATTTTGGTTACCAAATCAATTTATATAAATAATTTCATATGTATTTAAAAACGTATTTTTCGAAATATAAATTTAAAGTTGTAGAATCGAGATTGAAATTGTTCTCCATATTCTATTGGGATGACAAATTTAATTTGTTAATGATGTGTCATTTAATGCAGCGCTGCTTTCGCACGGTCATCAGCTATTGGGTTTTGCATCTGGCTTATTGTTGTTGACAATTATGGCCAACACTGATGGAGCGCTAGACCAAAAGCGATCGGCCAATGTGCTTGCAACAATGGCATGTTGTTGCATTTGTAATTTATTTATGGCTGCTGTCGCAACATGACACGTGACAATGGCAACTTGTTATGGCAATATGCAAAAATCGAATTGGAATTATGATGCCCAAGCAACAGCAACAACAACAACAACAACAACAACAACAACAACGACAGCAGACAGCAGCAACTACAGCAACAAGCTTCATTGACATTTTTGGCAGTTTGTTAATTAACTTTACTTGTTGTTGTTGTAGTTGTTTTTTTTTTGTTATTGCTGCTGCCGTTTTGGCCGTTAACTAACTTTGAGCTTGGCTTGGTGCTTGCCACAAATTAAAAGGTTGGGCAATCCGCTTTTGGGCCCGCTCATGTGCACAGTTATTGTGCCGTAATTATGCCAACACATGGCATACGAACAATTTATGAACTCGCTTGACCATTTAGTTGCTATTGTTGTGGGTGTCCCCTGATAAGGCCTGGCCCAAAGGCCAAAGGCTGTCAAGTGTCTTGCCAGCCAATTGGCCTGCCAGCCTCACTCTTTGAGTGTGTGTGTGTGTGTCTGTGTGTGTGTAGGCACTTGGCTGCACTCGCCTTTGACAGTCCTTAACAGCTCCAATATTGGCCACTACGTCTACTCGATATGAAAGTTAGTCTTAGCCAACTGGCGCTGTCTTAGCTTAAAATAGCCAAAAATTTACTGTAACTCAAATTTGGCTCTGTGGCAATAATCAAATATTTGAATTTTATACTCTAATTTAGAGAATAAAATTTTAAATATATAAAATAAAATATAATATTTCAGATTCTTTACTCAGAATGTAATATAAATTATATTTTAAATATTTACTGTAACTTAAATTCAGCTCTGTGGCAATAATCAAATAGTTGAATTTTATACTCTTATTCAGAGAATAAAATTTTAAATAAATATAATAAAATATAATATTCAAGATTCTTTGCTCAGAATGTAATAAAAATGATGCTTCAAATATTTACTTAAGTTATTAAAAATTTATATGTTTTGTCAAATTTAAAATCTTTATTTGTGTCCAATTAAGGTGAATGAATATTTAAACTGCCACAAAAATCTATCTATCTAATTCCACCGGGCAGAACTAGGACAGCCCAGAATATGATTTATCGGCAAAGTGTTGCGATTTCTCACAAGTTTCTTGACAGTTGCTGCAGTTGCAGTGCAAAAAAAAAAAGAAAAAAAACTCATACGCCCCCAAAGCCGGTGGATGCTTGGAGAGTTGCAGTAACCGGCAACCGAGGCACATCAACATTCAACAATCTCTCGGCATAAACATACAGAGTTGGTAACAGTACCTTTGTCAATGTCTATTTGCTATTTGCTTTAGATGAATAAGTGACTGCAGTCGCATTCGCATTCGCACTCGGATTTGGATACGGATTCGGATTTGGATTTGTATTCGTTATGTAGAACGGGGATATGTCACATGTGCTGCATTTATATATATGCAGCTCGGGCATATTTATTTAGCTTTAGTACTTCAAATGCAAAGTGAAAGGCCACGATGTATAACCTTGCTATTTAAGCAGCGTAAACGTGCGATAAACAAAACTTGAAACAGCCACAACAGCAACTAAAACAACAGCAGCAGCAACAACAACAACAGCATCAGCAAAGTTGAGCTGTTTGCAACAGATTTAAGGAACTTTTGTGTAGTACAAGCAGCAGATTTATGTAAGCCCAATGAATCGAGTCTGTTGCAGTCAGTTGTTGCTGACTTGTCAACGGGAGCAGCAACCAAACAACCAGCACAAAAACTGCAACAAATATTTGTTGTTGCTGTTGTTGAGTTGACATCGATGTTGCTATTGTTGCTGTTGTTGTTGTTGTCTGTTGTCGCTTGTCAGAGATTTGTATCAACGACTGTAGCAATTTTAGTCAAAAACTTTCATAGCCAGCGCTTTTCTAATTATTCGCGCAAATCGTTTATCCAACAAAAAAACAAACAAAAAACAAAAGCAATGAGAAAAAAAAAACAAATTTTAAACTTACCATAGAATGGCCCAGGTACTCGGCAGCATTATCCGATATATATAGCAATTTGCCATTTTGTGTGAGCATCATAAGAAAGCCCGAAAGTGCCTGCAAAACAAATGAATATTTATTAGCTGAACATAAAGGGTGTCTGCAGATGGTTGTATTCAACAAAAACTATATAATTAATTAAATAAATATTATGTTATCATTAAAATAAGAAATTAAATACTGTCATTTGATTTGCTTAAATAAATAATCCATGTTGATTTCAAGTCGCTTGTGTAACCCGCTCAATTTAGGGCTTATCTAATGAAAGTTGATCAAACAACCAAATTAAAGAAGAAACACCCTCTATTATGATGTTGGCTAACAGTTGTGTGGAAATGCAAATTCATTTTCGCGTCTGCACACTAATAAATTGTTAGCCCAAAGACGTTTGCCAGAGTTGACAACTGAAAATTGACTGAGGTTTCAATGATATACATACATCTGTATATATATATAAATATACATATATAGATAGATATATGTATGTATTTGTATTTAATTCAGTCACGAGTGCGCACAGGTATGTAGATCAATCTGCCGACCATCGCAGAGTCGCAACAGCCAGTGGCAGTTGCAAGCAGCTTGACTGACTACTGCCTGCTTCTTTACTGTTGCTGTAGTTGTTGCTGTTGTTGTTGTTTTGACTAAGAGCAGCATTTATTGTTTTCTTTTCTGTGCGCAGCAAGTGGCAGCGGTGGCTAAATGATTTCTGGCTTATGATATGCCACAGTTGTTGTCATTAATAGAGTTGTTTTCCCGGGAACTTTCGGATCACTAGTTGAGTTGTCAACGCGCCTCACTTAAATTGAGTTGTTTTCAACAGCGGCCACATTGGCTACCACAAATGGTTAATTGAACTGGCAACGCACCGTTTGGGAATTCTCTACATTTCTTCATTTGCAAATAATCTGCAATATTTAAATATACTTAAAATGAATAAGCCAAGATTATTAAATAAAGTTTACGTTAGATAAGATGATAATAAATATAATGTTATTTTATATTGGATTATTAGAAATAATTTAATTTAAATTAAGTTAACTTTTATAATTAAATTCTTACCTTCGAGAAGCCAATATTTGGTGTTGCTGTCTGATGATGTTGATGAAGAGCATTGTGTCGCTTAAATACTGCATTAGAAATATATGTAAAAAGAATGTGAATAATTTAATTAGAATTGAACTATTGACCTTTTGCGGCTTTTTTTAACAGCCACACCCATTTACATCCGCGCCTAAGCATCCGCATTAAGTTAGGGGTAAATCGGTTTAACTATCTTAGTTTTTTCCCATAGCTCTTTGTGTGCAATTTATATGCATAGCTGTTAGCGAGGCTAATTAAAAAGTATCTGTTAATAATAGACTTGGTCTCTGACGGCGATTGTTAGATGCAATTGATTGTGAATTCATTGATTATATTCTACATACAATAAGCGACGATCTTGCATTACAAAAACAAGTGAATCACAAAAAGAAAATGTGTCATTGTCACTGAGACGGCAACAGCAGCATCAACAGCAACGGCAGCAACTGCAGCAACTCAGCAACAACAGCAACAGCAACAATAACAGCAAAGCGAAAATCAACAGCGATCACTGAGTGCAATTGCAGTTAGCAGTTTGCAGCTGCGCCGCAGCCAGCATCAAGATCAATTATTTTTAAAACACTACAAGATACTCCCGCACCTGGCGAAACAGGCAAAACAGAAACAGTCACTGCAACAGCCACGGCTGCGGCAACAGCAACAATAACAATCACTGAGGCAGCAACCGCAACTGGTAATTTCATTGAACTTGAACGGAAAGGCCATGAATGCAGTCAGATTTTTGCAGTGTTTTAATATTACAACAATACCAAGAAATCCGTTTGCTAAAAACAATTTTGAATCGATTGTTAGCCAGGTTAAGGCAGTCAAATAATGGGCGTGTTCGCAAGTTGCTGCTTGGAAAACTACTTGGAAACTCATTTAGCCAGTTGCCGTCTAAATGTGTTTCGAATGAATTCCCCGAAAAAATGACTTAACTTTCCAATCAATATCTTACAACTACACATTTCGAAATATTTCTAAACAATGGTATATCAATATTCAATTATTTATATATGTATTACATTAACATACAACTTTGTAAATATATTAATTATTTATATGCATTTTAGATTGTGCTTTGATGAATAAAATATATTGATGTGTGTAGACTCCATAAAAAGTAAATGCCATTTACAAAATCTGAACAAGTTAATTTTACTTTCACAGTTTTCGCCGATAGTATCATAAACTGGCAAATATGTTAATGTGCCTAACAAGTTTATTTATTTTTTTTTTTTTTTTGCTATGCAATGCAATTCAAGCCGTCGGCTAATCTGCACAAAACGATGCGCATTAATAATTGTTTGTGAAAACTCAATTTGGTTTATAAATATTTCATTAATCGCATAGCTGAGCGCAACGCCCCAGTCACAGCCAGATCCAACGATGGAGCCACACCCACAGCGACCCACACCCACACCCACAAATATATATATAATGATGCCATGAACTTGAAGATCAGCTCCGGTGTGTTCGGAGGCTCCTCCAAGTAGATTCGATAGCGTGCCAATATTAACACAATTTGTGATTATAAATGCTTTTAAACGGTGCAATGACAATGAACAATAACAACAATAACACACACACACACACACACACACACACACACACACATACACACACTGAGCAAACGACAAGCTAACAAACGCCGACAATTTCTCACACTTAGTGCTCCAAAAAAAGCGCAAAAACAAAGTTAGAGAGAGAGAGAGAGAGAGAGATAGAGATAGAGGGAGGGAGATGGAGGCAGAAGATGAAAAAGAAACAGTACTTAAGTTTAATTTTTTTGCAATTTGTAGAACACATAAATCGCACATTTTGATTTATCGCAATATTTATAGCAATGCAAGGCAGACTTTGTTGTTACCATTGCAATTGTGAAATTGCCTCGACTCAGGGTAGCTGCAACAGCTGAGGCAGTTGGGGACTGAAACCGAGTTCACATGCCTGGCAAAGATGCTAGCCAAGTTAAGAGCCAGGCCAACTATGCTGCACTTCATAGACGTAGATGGGTGTGTGTGTGTGTTCGTGTGTGTGTGTGTGTGTGTGTTATCTATGGGCCTTATGTACCGCACAACGCTAATTTGAAAAACAATTTTCGTAATTATCCACAAAACAAAAATAAAGAGCGAGCAATGCCTGACTTGATCTCGTTCAGTTGCGCCTGCGCGTTGACCTGTGCGCATGCGCATTAAAGGAGGATGAACATGGTACGAAAGGGGGGTCGGGAGGGGTAGGCAAACAGATTGAGAGTGTATGGGGGAGTGGAGGAGTGTTGGGTGCGGGAATAAGGTAGAGATAGGCACTGGCAATTTGCAGGCTGGGTGCGTGCCTAGACGCTTAGCCAATTACTTGGCCAAAAACAATTTCCAGAGACGGAGACATAGACATAGACATATGAATGATGTGGTATCCCCACCACAACTACTCCGTACTCAGTTCTGAGGAGTAGTATTTTGGTATTTGTTACTTTGAGCTAGCGGTTGTTTTTTGCGGCACTAAACGAATGTTTGGCGGCGTGGGGTCCCATACCAAACATGACTCATGCATATTCAATCAACGTGCAGCCAATTATCAACATGCATATGCATCAAGCTGCATAGCCACACACCCCACACCCCTAGCGACTCCACTCACCTTGTTGAAAGTAGTTGGCTTTGCGCACATAGACACAGACCAGGGCCATCAGCTGCAGCTGTGACAGTCGCTGGCGCGTCGATTGTGGCAACGGCAGCAGGTCCCGCAGATTGGCTATCTCCGCATTTATAAGATCGCGTCGCATCTTCGAGGCACCCTTCGTCGATTTGTTCGCATCGAATCTGCAAAAACAATAATCAAAAGCTGGTTACAAACAAACGCAAACAAAACAAAACAAAACAAAAAAAAACCTCTAAAAAAAGAAACAATTAGAATTTATATGAGCACGTTCACAGCTACAGCTTAATAGTGGACAACGTCGACATTGGCCACAGGCGCATATGTTTTCACAGCCTCCAACTTGTACTTAGTTTGTGTATGCTTAACCCATGGCAATCCACTGTGCCACAAATTGCACGCAATCTGACTTCTATAAATCTTCAAATGTGCTCATCTCAAATTAAAAGTAAGAAAATTATTAACCAGCTACGAAATTTCTCTTCTCATAAAAATCATTGTGGCATCTAAACAAGTAAATTAATATAATTTAGTTTTTAATTAATAGTTTATTTCATTGCTTTGTGTACTCAAAAATGTATTTATTCTCTGTAAATCAGTTTGGATTATAACTAAGAGATTATCAGTATTTTTTTCGAGTTTTGTTTTGGCAAGCAAATAAAGTTTGATTACTTTTTATATTATTCGAATCTATTTTAATTCAAAAATGTAGTATTTCATAATTATAATTATTATATACGTAAAAATTAAATTTACATTAAGTTGAATTATGGTTCAAATCATATCTTTTTTATTTTAAAATGAATTTATTCTCTATTAATTACTTTGTGTTATAACAAGAGATTATCATAATTATTTTTGGCATTTTCGTTTGGGCAACCAAATAAATTTTGATTCTTTTTATATTATTTGAATCTTTTTTAATTAAAAAATGTAGCATTTCATAATTATGTGTTATTATATTGCTGCCTAATGTATAACCATGATAGACATGTTTATATCTTAGAAGCTGATCAGAGTCTGAGTTTAAGTGGTTTCATAAAGTTAAAATTCGCTTTTTCAAAGAGTAGAATCATTCAGGGGTTAAGTTGCTGGCGCATACCAAAAGTGCATGCGAGATGCATAAATAACTCATCGCGCATTTAAAAATCTTACAACAAGCAGCTAGTTGTTGCTGTAGTTCTAGCTGTTCTTGTTGTTGTTGTTGTTGCTGTTATTGTTGCAACGCTGTTCGATGTGGGGCACACTTGCCACATGCCTTGTGCGGAAAATTGTGCAAGTAGGTTGGTCAGTTTTTGTTTGGTAGGTTGTCTGCTTGTCTGGTTGCTCAGTTGCCGGGTCGAGGAGAGTGGAGCATGGAGCGTGGAGCTGGGGCGGCGCAAGCGTTTAGCGATCTGTCCGTGTGTACTTTTGTGAGCATATTATTTACAAGGTTGAATTCATAAATCATAAATTTGTCTTTTTATGCAGCGGCCGCACCGGCGACTGCAGCAGCGCACGCGGCGTTTAAACATTTTTGTTGTTGTATTCGTATTTATATACATATATATATATATACATATATATATTTTATATTTATGCTGACGCTGTTGCCATTGTTTGTGCAGAGCGTTTTTTGCAAAGCGCTTGATAAATATTGGTAATATTGTTGTAATAACAGCAAGTGCCCGCGCCTTTCTGGCTTTCTCAGTCTGGGACTGCCATTTTGCCGCTGTTATTGCCTCTAAATGGCCATGTTAACATTTAAAACAATCACACACATGTATCTCTCCGATACACGGAGTGTGTGGAGTGTGGTGTGCTCGCGTTGCATGCAACAAACTGTTGCCGCATGCAATGCAATGCAATGCAAACGACCGTCTGTTTTTCTTGGCCGGCATCCGATTGACTTTGCCAGGCGGCGGCATTTTCCGACTGCTGTCCATAATAGAACAGTTTTGGTCCGAATTGAGTAGTCGACTCAAAGGGGGGCCTTAACACACACACACACAGTCAGACACACACACACACACACTCAGACAAAATTAAGTCAAGGTGATTTGTACAATTAAAATGAATATTGATTTAAATGCTGCGATAGTCAGTGGAGTTCATATGTCTGATTGGATTGCTTTCGACTTCCAATGGCAATGGGCACCAACATGGACAGCCAGTGGGCGTGGTCGTTACAATTGGTGAAGGGTCACACTAGTCGATTGGGTGACTGATTTTTGTCTACAATTCGAGTTGCAGTTTAGCTTGAGACTTGTTTATTTTTGATTTATTGTTTTTTAAATACAATTTTCAAAGTTTTCAAAGCTAGCTAAAAACTCATTAATTAATGTCAATTTTATTATGGACATATCTCTAAACGTATTTTCAATTGTTCAATTTATTAAAAATCTCATTTGTATATTGAAAATGTTATTTAAGCAACTGCTGTTCTTTTAATATAAATTTATTTTTTATTTTTATACAATCAACGGTGATTATCTGTGACGTCAAAAAATTGTGTTAATTATGAATAAAGTAATTATATTTTTATATAATGTTTGAATAAATATTTTAATTTGAAGACAGGCAATTTATAAAAATGTTGGCGGAGTCTTTATATAAAAATGCCTGATCATGATGTGTATATTGTATTGACTGCTTATAATTAATATCAGCTGGTTATATCTACAGCCACGTTGGACTATGTAGGCGGACTCATCCTCCCACAGTCGCCATGGAACGCATGCCAAGGTAGCCTGAGTATTTGCCAATTAGCTGAGTAAAATGCCAGCTAGTTGGCCATTTGGGCTGTCTATTTGTGGCATAATTAATAAGTTTTTGAAATATTTATCATAAACAAGATGCCTGGTCAGGCGATAATATGATAATGCTCATCCTTCGTAATGCATGCCAAAAAGACCAAAACGTGTTAATAGCCATAACAACAGCAACAACAACAACAACAACAAGAAGTAGCAATCTGAGTTGGTGAGATTTACAAGTATGGAACGAGGCAAACTCCCGCGCATCTTTGGCTTGCAATCTCCATCAAAATTTATCTGAGCACACTGAGAGCATGAGAGGATGAGGATGAGGAGTGAGCGAGACATGTCATGTCATTTCTTAATATATCTATCGGTACCTTGAAATCTGCACTAAGTAGCACCAACTGGCTGCAGTTTGGTTGTTGCAGTCGTTGCTACTTACTGTACAAGTTGTTGTTGCTAATTAAAAGCATAAACACGATTCTTAGCGAGGCGTCAGCAGCAGCCAACCTGTGCCCAGTGTGGAAGGCGGGGGCGTAGGAGCAAGCTCAGAGTTAAAAATCTTCTGCCTCCCTCATAGCCAGCGTTACTGGTACTGGTATTGGTATTGGTAATGGTAGTACTTGCACTGCTACTGCTGCTGCTGGCTGCTGCCACATGTTTAATCTCAGTGTGGCAGTCAAGATCTTAATCAAGCTACTTGGCCAGCAGTTTGTTTTACGCTTTTCGGCCAGATATCCCACAAAGTTTACGTGCTCCACAGAAATTAGGCGCAAATCTTGTTATACCCTGTGTCAATTCAAGATGTCTAAAAATGGTATTACGAAGTTCTGGAAAAACAATTAATATCACATATGGCATTCGATTCTCGCTCGTCTCTCGATAATTGATACTGGCTAAATGTCGATTTCTAATTAAGTTTATAAGTTCGGTAAGTAGACTAAATTATATTACATAGATAACAAAATGGTATTTTCTAATCGTGCATTTAGTTATTGTTGTCATCATTATGAGCAAGTTGGTCCTTAAGGCAGCCCAGCAGGTAATGAGCAAACGCAATACTCCCACAAATTGTAAGGGTTAGCTTTTAGGGCTAAGATAGTTATACCGTTTGGGCCCACTAATTAGCACATAAAGCTTAAACATATTGCGAGACTATTAAGGAAAATGCATTTCAAATGTGAGGCTATGGGCCGATCTTTTAGTTTTAATGCTCTCGCTCAGCGCCATCGTAAAAATCGGCAGGAAATAAATCACAGGCGCCCAGGGCAAACATCTGTAACTGCATCTGCATCTGTGTCTGTGTCTGTATCTCATCTGCAACAAATACACACAGACACACACATTTACAGTGGTATCAATCTAAGGCTAACTTTAATATGCATGGGGCGTCAGTCAGCCCAGTCAGGCAAGTCGGTATGGATGCGATGGATAGGCCAAGTCAATAGCAATTGCAGGCCAACAGAAACACGAAATTTGCGCAAATTTTTATTGCACTTTTCCTGGAGCGACTGTGGTTTACGAATTGCCTAGGCACTCGCACTTCATATACCTCTCCTCTCCTCTCTTTCTCTCTCACTCTTTCTGTGTGTGTGTGTGTAATTTGGACGAGTTTATTTGCCATATTCCCACGATATAGTTTGGTCCAGCTCAGCGCTGCGGGCAGCTCTAATGATTTTCTGTGCGGAAAATAGTGCAAAACGGCACATAATGAACGCGCGTCCAACATTCAAAGTTCCTGACAGACGGACCGACAGACTGGACTGACAGCCGGGTCTGGCCGGTCTTGTTGGTAACCCTATACGATTGAGTCAAACGAACTGCTTTAAGCCCACGCCCGACCACCGTCAAGTTGGCGCACAATTAATTGCCAGGCGCCGCACAATGCTTTTCTGGTCCGGCCCCCAAAATTTCTTGGAATTCCTGGGAAACACTTGTTGGCCCTTCATTCCACGCTTCAGTGTGTGGCTTATTGTGTGCCCCCCAACAAGCCCAAATGAAACGCAACGGATCTACATTTCTGCGTCTGCGTAACCCGGTGGCAGTAATCGATACCTTGCTGTGCCAGCTCCACGCAGATTAACATCGGCGACGTTCGGCATGCAAAAAAAAAAAATAAAAAAAAAGCAAAAAAGAACAAAAACAGAGAGAAAAAAATGAAATCGAAAACGATGCTTGCCACGTTTATGTTGGCCATCTAATAACCATGGGGTGCTGCTGTTGCCGTATGCTATTCTTCGGCCTTTAGCCAAATTATATGGCCAGCCACAAAAGCGCAGCAGCTCGAGGTGTATCGCTTAGGTTTATTAAGTATGTGTGCAGAGGTGGCAACTCTGATCTGTTCCTTTTCTGTTTCTTTTTAGGAATAGTTTTGATGGGTTTCAGATTTATGTCTGGCTTCGAAGATCCCTTAAAGAGTTATTTAAAGGTCATAAAAAATACTAACAATTATAGTCTGCGTTTTTTCTTCGTCCTCCACTCGGATTTACATACATCCAACCTGTGGGAGAAGTGCTCGGAGGAGTCTTTAGATCAAAGCCGTTGAGCACAAAATTCAAATGGATAAAGGAACGGATTTCTTAAGAAAACATTATTTTCCAGTTATCTTTTGAAATGGATGCATTACGAAAATTTCTAACAATTTCTAAAGAGACTTAAACTTTTTCAAATATTTTGATCTGTTGAATTTTACATAAAAATTAAATATTCGTTAAAAATATATTTAAAATTTTTTTTTTAATGATAATCTTCTAACACACTAATTTTTCTATTGTTCGAATTGGCAAAATATATGCCAAGTTTGGTATTTAAAAGCTAATGTTCACCTACAATCAACATGATTATGACACCCTGTATTCTGCTGCTGGGAACCAAATACATTTTATTTGCTAAGGTAGTTTTTTTTTTGGCCATTATGCTACTATCAATTAAGATAACTAAAGTTAAGAGTTTGATTGTGGCCATCCATATAATTTAGTGTGCATAAAAAAGCCACAACTCTGAGTGGTGGTTAATGTGGCAGCTACTGTTTTATTTTTATTTTTTTTTTATTTACTAAAACACAAAAAGGCAGCTCAGCAAAATTGGCAACACACGAACAGGCAACTGGAGTCTCATAGCCAGTGTATTCAAAAAAGGAAAAAGAAGTTGCAGAAAAAATAAAGAAATCAATTGATGATGTTATGTTGTTGCTGTTGTTGTTGCTGTTGTTGATATTGTTGCTGTTGTTCTTGCTCTCATTCGGTGTGTGTGTGTGTGTATATATCCGATTGGAATCTTAGCCACAATTTAATGATGGACTGCCAAAAGCACACTTCGACGTCATCATCGACATCGACAACGTCTCCTCCGCCGCCGCCGCATAATTTTTCATATTTTTATGATTTGTTGCTACCGGGTAGTAAACCCGTTTGCTGAGCGCTAACCATGAAGCTGCTACCGTTGCTGCATTTGCTTTCGATTATCTTAATTTGCGTGCGAAACTGACTTTTTTGTGCCGTTGCCAAGTTGAGTTCAGTTGGGGCTGCAGCACCGATGGCAACAGCGACGACGACGACGACGACGACGGCGACGGCAACGGCGACTGCAACTGTGACTGCTACTGAGGCGTAAGCCAAACCCCAAATTGTGTGTGTACGGAAATTTTCCCATGACTTGGGTTCTGGCTTCGGCTCTGGCTCTGGCTCTGGCTCTCGCTTCAACTCTGTGGCCTGTATATATTTTGCCCGGCGGTGGCTTGGCCAGAAATTACCCAACTTAGCCAGAGAGCTAAGGCTCAAAATTCACTCCCAGACTGAGCCGTGCACTCTGGCTGAAACTCTCGGGATTGATGGTTGCTTTGACTACCACTGAGGCTGAGGCTGTGGCTGCGGCTGCGGCTGCTGCACATTACCGGCAGCGGCAGGCAATTAGCACAAGGATGCCGCAGCTAAATAATTTGACGCGCCTCAGGGCAAGTTTTTGGTTTGAGGCAGAGCAGCTACAACAACTCCCGCCCCCACCACTTCGATCCATGCCAGCCACCTTCCCCTCCAAACCACTCCACATGGCGCACTTACATATTTGCTTTGCATTTCATTTGGAGTAGCATTTCTTTTCGAGAAAAAAAGTGCTCAGTCATAGGAGGCACATCAATTAGCTCGAACGGGCGTCGTCAAATATTGGGCCAAACAATTAGAGGAGCAGACTCGATATAGGTAGACATATAGATACAAGTACAGGTACAGATATAGATACAGGTACAGATACAGCTACAAATATAGATACAGGTACAGATATAGATATAGATACAGATAGAAATACAGATAGAAATACAGAAACAGATACAGCTACAGATATAGATGTAGATACAGATACAGATACAGATACAGATACAGGTATAGGTACAGATATAGATACATATACAGATATAGATGTAGATACAAATACAAATACAGATAGAAATACAGAAACAGATACAGCTACAGATACAATGTACAGGTGCAATATACAGATACAATTTACAGATATCTGGTGCAACTGCAGTGCTGTAGAAATGGAGCTAAAAATTATTGAGGTAAATAACTTGCGCCGATAGCGATTCGAAATGTGTTAATGAAATTAGCAGCATAAAATGCTGCTTGCAACGTTACAGATACAAATATATATCTCAGCACGCTAATTGAGAAAATTAACACTATTGGCCAGTCGGACGTCGGTGGACCGCACAATACGCAACAATACACAAAACGCTTTGGTTAGTTTCACCCGGGAGGAAGCGGTCGATGTAGTGGAGAGATGCCTTTTCCTTGTGGGCTTCCTTTTGGAAGTGGCTCGCTGTCTGTTTGTCTATTTAGGTGTTTTTGTTGACGGTTGGCAATGTGTTAAAATTTTCTTGGCTTTAATTAGTGTTATTTATTATTTAGAGCATATTGATATAGTTTCGTTGTTTAACGGTTGTTTGTTTCGGTTTCATGGCATATTTGCCATGTGTACTCGCCGCTAAACGCAAAATATATATTTATAGAAATCCATCAGATTTATTCAACACACACAAATACGGATCCGGATTGTGACTCCGTTTTTTTTTTTTTTTTTTTGTATTTGAGTCGCGCGCCGTCAAAACACACATCGAACTCTTTCCAGTGAAAATCTTTCTGTTCAATCGATTTCGATATGGGAATTTCAAATATTTCACTTGCTAAGTGGTTGCCCTGAATGAAAGCCAGAGCTGTACAAGAACCCATATAATATTGAATGAATGTGAATTGAACTCGGCTTACATGACTAAATGAGGGAGTTTGGATTGGAACAAAATATTTAAATTTACAATATTTAATGATATTATTTACAACTTCTGCCTTTTATGGTACATTAATTATTTTCTATAGAAATAATACTGAATTAATATAATGCCAAATATCTTGTAACTCGCATGACTTGACTACTACTAAAAATAATACTGATTTATTATAATCTCAAATATCTTGTAACTTGCATGACTTAACTATTACTGAAGTTAAGATCAAAAAATATATATGTTGTCGTTAAAAAACAAGTCCTACTGTATACGAAAACTTATATTAAATGTTCTTTAAAATTCTCAAATGAGTTCAAATTTAGCATAGATAACAAAATGCTCTAATTTTGTATGATTTTGCCAATGGCTTCCGCTAACCAATTGGTCGTCTAGCAAAAGAAGCACACACCAGGAAAGACAGCAACAACAATGGCACGAAAGGCACAACAAGAAACACCCACATACAAGAAAGACAACGGCAGATATGTGGAGGAGGAGGTGGAGAAGGAGGAGGTGGAGGAGGAGGTGGCAAGTCTTCAGAGCTGGAGGCATTAGAGACGAAGTCATCAACAGCCTCACACGTGAGTTTTACACATTTCAGAAGCAAACGGCCAGAAGTCGATGCGCCAACATCCCTCTGAGTTGAGACCCATCCTGTGCTGGACGTCGTCGTCGTTGTCTTGGTCTTGGTCTTGGACTTGGACGTGAAGTTGGTCCGATTGCCAACGTGGTAATGTCAATCGCACTGTGCGGGTTTAACTTATGGCAAAACATTTGAAGCACTAATTAATTGGAGCTAAATAAAATGGCACAGCAGCCGCGAAGGAGGCAAACGGGTGAATTTTGCAAGCTTTTTGTTTTTGTTTTTTGCTTTTTGTTGCTGTTGTTTGTTGTGCTTTGGTTTTTTTTTGTTGTTGTTTTTTTCGCTGTTGTGAATTTTTGCGAGAATCGACAGAACGGCGTTGGCGCTGATGCTGATGCTGCTGGTGCTGGGTACGCACGGGATTTGCCATGTGGATACCGGAGTTCGGTACGAGCTGAGCAGATTACGAGTGCCAGATAAATGTGAACTACAAGTTGCCAATACAAGAGGCCATTAAAACCCGGCAGCAGCAGCAGCAGCAACACTGCTTACAAAAATAAAAATAAAATCCCATCTAAAGAAATTGAAAGCAGCGCGAGAATAAGAAAAAGCCAAGCTTTGCAGTTTCTAGAACACTTCATACACACACACACACACCCTACACACACACACACACGCTCGAATTTCAAATTGTATTGACAAATATCGAAGCGTGCGAAACAAATTGAAATTAAAAGTTTGCATGTTGCGCATTTTTGATGCGTTGCTGCCTCTGATTTGTTGGCCCTCAAAGCTAACGAGATGTGCGATGGCGATAAGCTCGAAATTGGAACTGTCGGTTCCTGAGGAGGGTATGGGGGAAATAAACTTGGCGCTAAGACTTACCTTGTAAACATGCCGGCTGCCTGTTGCTGCTGTTGCTGGCTTGCCTGTTGCTGCTGCTGCTGGGCGGCCTGTTGTTGTTGCTGCTGCTGGGCGGCCTGTTGTTGCTGCTGCTGCTGTTGCTGCAAGTGTTGCTGTTGTGACAATGTGGCCGGCTCATGTTGTTGTTGTTGCTGCTGTTGTTGAAAGTTATGATGCGTGTGCATATGTTGTTGCATGTGAAGTTGCTGGTGCTGCAAGTGCTGTTGTTGCTGCTGCTGCTGCTGTTGTTGTTGTTGTTGTTGTTGCTGCTGGTGTTGCAGCTGCAGCACATGATGATGCTGCTGCTGCTGCTGTTGCTGTTGTTGCTGCTGCTGTAGGGCATGCGCATGAGTGGGCGTGGACAAATGCGTGACTGCCACGGCTGCTGCAGCCGCTGCCGCCGCCGCTGCTGCTGCTGCCGCTGACAGCGCTGAGCCAGTCTTCTCTAAGCCACGTTTATCCGCATACATTTCGTGGCTGTCACGTTTGCAAATATTTGTGCAGATCCTAAAATGGTACGATCGAGCGTGTTTGTCAATTATAATATTAATCAGTAGAAACATCAATCGATGTGTGATTCTCAATGAAAGTCTGCAGACTTATTTCATTGCTAATGAAATGGAACAACAATTGCTGATTATTTAAGCCCGCAGACACCCGACACCCGACACCAATCAGCAAGCAACACCAGAAAATCACACGCACTCTGGAAATTGGTTCAGTTTTATTTGTGGCATTGTTGGTGCCTCATAAAAGAGCATATTTTGAGGGCGAGCCCCACTAAAGAATTGATTTGCATTGTTGTTGCTCGGTCAACAATTGAGCCGTTGAAATCGCTCAATGGCGTTTGGATATATACATATAATATGTATATATTTTCTGGCTATCGTATCATGTGCTGCGTTTTGATGAGTTGGCAGTTTATCGACTCTTTGCTGGATTGCATAAGGAAAATGATTTATGGCATGTGATTCGACACGGAGTTGGTTGAGTTGACGCCGAGGCTAATGAAATCCGGCAACAGGAGTGATACTAGGCACCTAAAAGGGTTTCCTAAGGTTCAAAACAGTTAACTTTGTCTTAGATTAATTTTGATTTAATTCGTGGCAAATGAGTCACTTTAAGTGCCTTGAAATGCTAATTACGCACAGAAAGACTTCACTTTTAGGCCTGTTTCCAACTCCAACTTAGCATTCCAGACTTGTTATGTTAAAATCGAAAGAGCCTACATTTAAGCCAGACATAAATTTAAATAATGTTTTGTTTTTTAAAAATTAATGGAATATTTGTCAGTTTTTATGTGAATACAAATAAATGGCGAAATTGTTATTTATGGAGATTATAATTGACAGCTTTATGAGTGCCATTAGAAGTGCCAAACATATATTAGTCATTTCCAGAAGATACAATCTTTATTATATTTATTTAATGAAAAATGTTCGTGCTGCCTTTTCGGCATTTATTTTATGATATAACAATTAAAAAGCTTCAGCGAATAATTTAACAATTAAGATCAATTGGTTAGCAACATAAGTAATAAAGAGAAACATAGTTTTAAGTAAGATAATAAATAATTATTTGAAAAACCTTTCTCTACCCACACTCTCTAACTGTTTGTTTCTCCTCCTCATATTGTAAATAATTTTTCAAATTTTCCTGGCCACAAATACTATCACTTTCCATGTCATTATGCATGTGAACAATTTGGAAGCACTTTAGCTGGCGCCAAGAAGAAACCTTGAAAAACTCGTTCATACAAAGATTCTTTAAAATGCAACAATTGAAATTAGTTTTGTAAATGAATTTCAAATTTATACTTCAAAATTCACTACCGGCTGCGGCCATCTTCTGTTTTGTTTTTATTTATTATGATTTTTTTTGTTTCTATGTTTTTGGGCCCGGTTTTGGCTGACTGTAACTCTGTCTGTGGATATGGCCTGAACTGGTTGGCCTGGCTTAGTTGCAACTCATTGTCAAGTGAACTTATCAGAGTAGAAAAAAAATTTGTTCGAGTTGACGTTTGGAGTGCCATCGAGTTGGTGCTTGATTTGTTTGGAGTTGTTTGAATAGGGACCACCAAAAAGTCATTGAATGAAATGAAGAACCCCGAGATACATTTGTCCGTTTGTCTCTCAACGTGTGTGTAAGAGTGTGTGTGTGTGTGTGTGTGCGTTATGTGGCTACATTTGCTCTGTGATTGTGAGCAACTGTTGGCTGGCTTTTTAAGTATTTTGTTATTTGATTTCTATCAAAGTTAATAATGAAATTGGTAAATCGCGTTTTCGTTTATTGTGCGATCGGGTGCGGGTGCGAGCTTTAACCGGGACCTTGGGGGCCTTACCTTTTCTCGAAAGATTTAATTTGCGATATCCATTGGGTATAGCAGGTACAGGCAGAGTATGCGATATATGTGCATAAAAATGTATTTGCCTAATGCTGGCCTTTGTTGTTATTGCATAAATTATAAATTATAAATTATAAATCTTTTCGATATTATTTTGTTTTTTTTTTCACAATGTTTGGGGCACTTGATGGCAATGCCAAGCGAGCTTAATGCTATATTAAACAATTTATATTTCAATTACAATTGAAATATTTTGCATACAGATCTTAACGGTTTGTTTTGCACAATAAAGCATTAATTGCTTTTTATTACTTTAACATATATATAAATAAATTATATATAAATATACATATATATTATTTGTTTAAAATCATTTCGATCATTGCATATTCATGGGACTTCACAACACTTTGATTATATCTAAAGCCCGGCAAGATTTATGAGGTTTTGTTATAGCAGCGACGAGCCTTACATAATCATTCGCAAATCTAATTGCGAATTTGTATCTCTGATGAGATTCACTTTGTGAACTTTAGCACTTAGTTTTGTGGAACTCAAGAATTAAACAATAATAACACCGATCAACCGATACGCCGATTACACCGATTTCGATGACGATAACTTTGAACTTCCGACGGCTTTAAGACGTCGTCTCCGCTTCGTGCCTTACTGGCTATACAAAATCCGTGCAGATCGCTCAACAAAACGCTCCGTGTAGCCAACCGTGTAGAATGCGCGCGTGCACCTTTCTGTGCGGATCACCGAAGCGACACAGAAGCAACAAACTTGATTCCCAAACAGGTAATGTAGCTTTCGTTCAGTTTCAGCTAAAGAGCTCACACACAACCACAAGCTGAGACAGTTGTATGCGTATTGGTGTGGCTCACCCAATGCGATCGACGATCGTGCACTGCAAGAAATTTGTATTGTCTAGCGGAAAGTTACAGTATTCAAAATCAGGATTAATATATGCAATTGTTTTAAAATTGTTAATTAATACATATATGAGAAAATACACAATATAATAAAATAAACAATATAATAAAAATACTAACTGAATAACTGAGTAATGGTCCTAAAAGCGAGAAATATACATAAATAGAGATTCAGAGAGAAAATGTATGTAATTTGTAAGAATATGAAATACTTCAGTTACAACATTAATTACATTCAAGTACGATGTAAAGTTGCTTGGATATAAATGTTGAAGAATAAGAAAGAAATTTAGAGATTTTTATTAATATATTTTAAATAACATTTCATAAATAAATCACAATATAAATACATAATAAAAACTATTCATATTGTTTTTTAATCATTTGCAGATACTTCACTTGTAATAACATTTTTTGTGGCAGTGTAAACGCTGAATCTTGCTCAGGTACTCAATAGCACACACACACACACACACACATCTAACTGACCAATACAAACAGGGAACCGAGCATTTTGTAAACGCCCCTTCTCACAAATACACACACACACACAGAGATCTGTGTAAGTATTGTTGCCGGCTCTCGTAACTCATTAACTGGCAATCTATTCAAATTAGCCATAGATCAATTAAATTCGCATTTGTTCCGCCGCTGACTAATGTATGCCAAATATATTTACTGAGAGTATTTGTCCAAGTATATATAAAATGAATAATAATAAATCAAGGCACAATTTCTATATTATTTCTTTTATTGCGTTGCCAGCCAATACATGAAGCTTAACATTCAGATGAGTTGGCAACTCTGCTCAAGCCCAGTCTCTCACTTTGTGTTTGTGTGTGCATGTGAGTGGCCATGTATGTGTGCTCGTGTGTGTTGTCTTAATGCGGCTGGTTGATTGGTCAGCATTCGCTGAGCTCCGTTAAAAAAAAACTATTTATAGTTTTGCTGTATTGCTTTTGCATTGTTTTCGCTTTCCACCACAATAGACAGCCAGCTTGTGTGTGTGTGTGTGTGTGAGAGAGCCAATGAGGCAACGCAGTCGCTTCTGTGCATGTGTATGTGTTGGAGTTGCCGTATTAGCCTTTTAATTGTGCTTAATAAGTTAATTAAAATGGCGCTGGAAGCTGTGAATGTCTATAAAAATTTACATATGACTGTATAATTTGGTTATCCATGTTTGTAAAAAAAAATAATAAAGCCGAGTTGTGACGATTTATTTGACCTTGATGGATAACCATTAATTAATAATGATCAATAATACATATCAAGTATATCGTTAATTAAATAAAATACGTTATTTATTAGCAGCGGTTTTGAATTGGGTTTTCCAAACAATTTATTCATTTAATTAGCATTATGCTTTAAGGTTTCCCAATATAGTATTTATATATATATATATATATATATTTTAATTCCGTATATTGTACATCCGTATTTTTTCATTAATTTTAAATTGGCTTACAGTGGACACATATATTTAAACTGCATGAGAGATTTTAAGAATATTTTTTTTAGATTAATCCATTAAATTAAATACAATTAAATGGTTTTAATATTTGATATAAAAATATAATTAAATCAATATATGGTTTTAGGAAACATAAAAATATATGTATTGGCTCCAATGAATATTTAAGTGAATTGCTATATAATTTATAGGCCTGACCCATTGGAGAACGACACGACATCGACTGTGAATACGATCAGCACATTTTAAAAAACATAAAAGCCCAGTCAATGACTCTAAAACAGGACTCGTGTCGTTTATTTGATGGCTTAGAATTTCAGCTATCAGTCAGTTTTATGGCTTAAGCTGGACTTTCATGAAATGCCCGACAGCAAATTAGCATTTTACAAATGGTACATAAACGAATCGTGCATTTGGGCGACGCTATATGTAATGCATATTCAATTAGCCAAATCAATCGATTTTCGAACCCATTTAGGTGTAAGAGAGCAAGAAGCAATCGATTGAATACAAATGAAACCATTAATTGGCTACAGGATGGGATGTGATGTGATTGAATGTAGAACTATTGAATTTCTACTAGATTCACTGATGGCTATCAAAGAATTTACTAACTATATGAGAAATCTTCTAGATTACATTTTATGATCAGCCAAAAAAAACCTTTAAGCGTAGAAAGGATATTTTATTTAATTTTTTTTACTCATTTATTTTGTACAAAGTAAATAAAAGAACTTAATGTTAATGTATAAAAATTACAAATATTTTGGATAGCTAGTAACAGTTGATAACTAAATATTATAAAACTTAATTTATGATGCATATTAATAATATTAATATTAATAACAAAATAATATTAAGTCTGCGTATTTTAAGGACAGAGCTGATAAGGCTTTCCTAATCAATCACCATAAATAATAAATTATTTAGAGTTTGATTTCAACAACTAAATTTTATTATTCTTAAGAGATTACCGCGAAACTATAAATTACACATAATGGAGATTAATGCTATAAGAAATAAGGTTTTAAGCTACCCACAACCATATAAAGAATGGGATAAAAATATTTTTACTAACCAAAATCTTCTTCAACTACCAAGATATTTGGTTCTAAATGTAAGTTCAAATTCGAAGCCAGCTTATTTTTTTTTTTTTGTGTTTTTGGGCATTTTTGTAAAATAAATGATGAGTCATTTGTTCAAACAAATCACATACAAATCGATCGGTCGCCCTTTGAACTAGTCGCGTGGCGCAGGGAAATCACTGCGACGTGATGAGTCAAACACGTCTTCCAAGTCGAAGCTATCAGTTATTGAGTCAACACTGTGCATATTAACTAGGAGTAAGTGTGGCTCTGGCTAGGAGTGGGCAGACATTGTCGCCAGTTGTCTGCTTTTGTGGTACTCAGGAAGCGGGCGGAACTCAGGCAGCACGCGCCGATTGCTGCCTGGCTGCCTGGTTACAGGCTTTGAAGGCGCCGATCTCTGTGCCACAATTGAGCTGGCCTCGTTTTGTATTTATATATTTATATATGTAAGTATATATAATTTAAGTGCTTCATCGTTAAACTGGGAAGATCTCAACGCCCATCTCACACACACATTCCGCTGCTCCAGTTGTGAGCATTTTGTGGCCCAGAGCAAACCGCACGCCTATAAATATTTGGTCGCACGAGTCAAATGTCGTATTTCATTAGGCCATGTTAACGTTGGCGCAGCGGTGGGCCCAGCCCTGCTCCCAACACTCACACCAATAGAATTGTAAAATTGCCGGTTCAATGCGCCTACAAAAAATAGAAAAAACCGAATTGAATTACATGAAAATGCGAATTGCGTTGCGGAAATCGTACAAACTGGTCATGAAAAATGCATCACAGAAAGAGAGAGAGAGAGGGAGACAGAGAGATAAAGAGGCAGAGCGAGCGAAAGAGAGAGAGAGGGAGAGGTGTAGATAGAGCCAGCCAGACTGACGGCCAGACCATAAAAGTTAAAGCCAGACTATGACGACAGCCTCTTCATGGAACTCTTTGGACCCGGCTCAGGGTCTATGTCTGTGGCTGCAGCCCCGACTCTGACTGTGGGGCTCTGTTTAAGTTCTCGCTGCTCCGTTCAAAGCCGAGTGATGAAAATGTACGACTTTTGCTTGAGGCGCTAAGTGCACACACCAAAAATGTAAGCACCTTAACGTTATTGTTCATGGCTTATAGCTAACTGATTAAATATGTAACACACAAAAGATCAGCACAATTTCTTTTTTTTTTGGGTACTTGTAAAAACTATTAAAATATAATTAGATAACAATTTTTATAGAAAACTTATCTATTTTCCAAGATTTTTTTTTAATAAACAAATGTTTATTTTTAAAATATTATGTTAAATAGTGCTTAAGAGCTGAATATTTTATTTTTTTATTGAAAATAAATATATTTTTTAACCTTTTGCTGTGATTATGAAACCAAAAATAAAATCGCTATTAACTTAAAATACTATATTAAAATATGAAAGGTATAACATAAATATATTTTATCTAAATGAATATCTTTAAATTCGATTAAAGCAACACACAATCAATAAATTTAAAACTGCAATTTAAATTTTAAAAAAATAATCAATCTACAAGCTTATTGCTTTAATTAGTATTTTAAATTAATAAATTATTATTAAGCAAATTATAAAACATTATTATTAAACTTATTTATTATCCTAATATAAGTTTTTTATTTACTTAAGTTAACAAGTTCAGCAGAGCATCTCAGGTTCGGTGAGCTGAGTTGGAGGCATCTAAGCCTCCTATTTAGTTACAGTTACACACACACACGCACTGCGATAGAAAGAGACAGATATCTAGCAAGTGACAGAGAGAAAGAGAGAGAGAGAGGTGAACAGGGTGAGTTGTGGTTGAGTGGTGACTGTTGTTGACTAGTCGGCTCTGTGGTCCAGTGGCGCCGGAGGCAACCAAACTTGACCAAGCCAATTCGATCCGAAACGGAGGACGACCAGCCGTCTAGGTGGTGCAACCCAGTGGTGCAGCCTGGTGGTGTTGGGTGCCGGCTGTTTCTGCGGCTGCGGCTGCGGCTACATTCGCTGAAATCAATCGATTCGACATTATTATTAATTTTTCATAACTTCTGCTGGCGGCCCGGCGGCTGTCGGCTGGCGGGGCCCAGTGTGCAATATGGCGCCCTAAAACTCCGGCTCGATGCCATGTGAAACTAATCTATTTGTGCGGGCAAAAAAGGGCCGCCTTCGCTTCGTCGTCGTCGTCGTCGTCGTCGTCATCAGCGTCCGCGTCATCGCCGTTGTTGGCCTCTTCATCGAGTTTGAGCGTGTTATCTGCTATCGCTCCGCTTTGATCTTTTACCGCTTCTGCTTTGCATAATAAATTCGCTATCGATGAAAACTGACTTGCAACCAAGTCGTCGGTCTCGGCCCCGAACTATTGAAGCTCTTTGGGATTTCCCCGGCAATTTGTTTGGCAGCGCTTTGCCAGCGCCTTTGGCCATTGGCTGTTTAATTCGATTGCCTGCGCGATTTTTGCTTCGGCTTAACCATTTTATTACAATAGCATAATTTTTTACTATGCTTAATGAGTTCTGCTTTGATTAGTTTTTATTTTATTTTTTATGTTGTTTTTTTTTCTTCGTTTTTTGTTGTATTCAAGATTTTTGCTGCAGCTTTAGTTTTCGCTTTGGGCATTATTTGTTGTTTGTTGGGTGTCGTTGGCAAAGGCTCAATTTGCCGAGGTGGAGTCCGAGGTGAAACTGGAACGGGCCTCCAAGTAGTTAGCATTTGCTTATTGAAATGTTGCAAATTGATTTTTCTGCGCAGTTTGGGCAACAACACAATTAACCTGCAGAAATATTAAAATTATACATATCAAATTAGTTTTGAAAATTCAGAAAGTATATAAATAATATCTAGTTTCTAAAATAAATGATTCAGATAAAGTACTTACATTACTTATACTTATACTTACTAATAATTAAAATTTGTATTTGTTATTTTTTGTGGAAAACCTATTAAAAATAAGCACAAACAAATTATTACTAACTAAACAACAATAAATGAAATGGCACTGCTGAGTAGTTAATACTTTCTGACATTAAAATGTTTTTCAATTCTCTGAATATTTTTACCAAAAGATTTTTTTCTCGCCATCTAATTTAAATGCGCATTTTCAAAATACGTTAAGCATAATAAACTGCTGCGTTTAAGAAGCACTGCTTGAAAGCACTGCTTTAGTTAACTGCTTTCTTGCTTATGGCAGAGAGCTTTTGTTTGTTAAATATGTGGCCTCGAAAAGCATGGCTGGGCAGCCAAGAAGAGTTGCAGCCCTTCAAAAGCTAATCGCTATGTGCTAACTATTAACAAATTTAAAAAAAAACTTAAATTTAGAGTTAAAAAGAGAAATACCCGTTTAATAGAGTTGTGCCAACCTCATATAGTATATATATTCATGATCAACAATCGAGTCGATATAGCCAGGACTGCCTGTATAAACAAGTGGACTTTGAGAGCAATAAAGAGATACAATAAAGATGCAGCCTTACAATTAATATACATATATAATACTCAGACATATTGTCCATCAATTCTAAAAGATTAAGTTAGATTGAAAAAGAAACAAAAATTTTGCTAACTAAAACATGTTATCAAATGAATTTACATGTTTGTTAAAAAAAAAATATGAGTTGACTTCAATTTGTATCTCCTAGTCGAGATTACGAGACAGCAAGCATGGATGTAGAATTTCCATAGCTTATTGCTGTTTTTCACTATCAGTTCAACGCTATCAGTGTACGTATATCAGCCTGCTGCTGAATATATATTATATATTTATATATATATATATGAAAGTCCGAAATTGCGGCGCGTGGCTTTCTTGTCAAATATGCACTTAGATAATTTATTTCCGGGCACTTTAAAGAGACCCTGACATTTGCGTGTGTAGCAGTTTCTGCACTGCTAAACAATTTAAAAAAAAAACAAATCAAGCAATAAAACAATAAAAAGCTATTAAAAGAATTGAAATTAAAATTAAACCCGACAAACATGCCTGAAAAACCGGTATAGAAGCACAAGAATTTGTATTTCTATTATGATTAGTATTTTTATTGATATTGTTACATGCGCGACCCGCTGACTTTCCCAAATATATCCGACGGACATTTTTTGATAAACGCATATTGCTGGCACTCCGCCCAAAATGCTGACATACGTTTGGCAAGCGCCGCTATAAAAGCGATTTGCAAACTTGCAGACACAAACATATTTATTATAGAGTTGACTGAGCATCGTGTTTTTAATTTCCCAAACGAGAAAAATAATACAATTATTTTAAGTTGAATCCAAGTTAAGCAATTAAAAAAACTTTACGACTGTGTTTCTTCGAAATGATAAATGGTCTCTAACGATAAGTCAAACAGTGACTTTCCTCAAATTAATATAAGTATGATAAATATGTGAACATACATTTATTTTCTATTTGATTAAAAGTTATCAATACATATTGACTGAAACTGCTTACACAACATTATTACTAAATCTACCAGTTTATTATCAATAAATCCAATAATTATCTAGTAATTATTCACTTTTTTCGTGCCCCTAAAATGAACACTATTCGCAGTCATCTCTATTGCATATACGTTGACTACCCTTACTATAATGGTTTAATTAGTAACTTTATCTAGAAGCATTCGATTGGTCATCAAATATTCCGAATGTATTTGAGTTATTTTATATAAAAGTCGTGCTTCAAATTTAAAGTGTGTAACATTTTAAAAACATATTTTTTATATATTTATTTTATTCATATGCATATCAGATACTCAGAAAGAGCATTAAATCTTCGTTGCTGCTAACTTTTTGGCTAATATGGATTCTTTCCTGTTTCTATTTGATTTAAATCAAAATAAAAAAAAGCATTGACCGTGTGCAACATCGAGCAAGGGAGCGGAAGAGGGGCGTGGCAAAAGGTATGACGTGTGCTGTTGTCTGGCGCGTGTTTGATTCTCTTAGCAAAAATTAAAATGCCTCAATTTGATTACACATTTTTTATGGACGCTGTTGGCGTTTTGATTATAGCGCTTTTTGAATTGACGCAACTGAGAGACAAGGCAATGGCAACCATGCTCCCCTTGAACGCCTCCCCAGCAGCGCCCTAGTCAAGTTTTAAGTTAATTATTCATTTTCTGGGCGTGATAAACTTTTACAACAACTGTAACGCCATTTCGCGGAGTGGCGAATGAGTCAACAGCATCTAACCTCACCCGCCTTCCCTTCACCTACTCTTCTTCAAAGCTATTCCAGCCTTCACACGTGTTGGCAATTGACACTGAAAATAGCGAACAGAACCAAAAATATCCCACGAGCCCATTAAAAATCACATAATGTGAGTGGGCAGAGAGAGAGGAAGAGAGAAAGCGCGCCGCTGCCAGACAAGTTATTTGTTATGTTCATTTTTGATTGTTTTCTCAATGTTTGTGTCAGCTGTTGTTTATATTTTAGTTATGAAAACAAAATTTAAAAAAAAAAACCGGAACTCAGACGACGAGCGTGAGCATCTACGTTTACCGTTAGCTTAACAGGCGTCACCTGTGTGCCCTATTGGAACAAGACATTGAATTACATTTTCATTAGCACGCGCAGTTCACGTAAAAAAATATTGCCAAACGCGAAATGTATAACCAAATATTCACACCAACAAACACACATACACACTAACACACAGAGTACAGCAGATATATAAACACACACAGCACGGGCACAAACACAAACGCAAACCATAGAAAAAGCAATCGGCCGTAACAAAATTGCCGACACGTGCGACAAAATTGACTTACAGAGGATGAAACCAAGAGAGCGATAAGGGCAGAGTGACAGAGAGCGAGAGAGTGAGTCAAACGAGAGTTGTAGCGAACGTAATGTTTACGTATAGTGTTGCCCATCTAAATGTTGCTTCAACATTTGTTGCTAGGCAGATTTGCTGGTTTTGTCAGGCAGCATGAAACAAATGCGCGGGTATTTTTAGCTGAAATGTGTGTCAACGAATTGCTCAGATTAGGTTTGACATTTTATAAATAGTTGTTGTTTGATTGGCTATTTTTGCATGTTCGTTTTCATTTGGCACATAATTTGCAACATTACTTGATAAGCTGTACGCATTACTGTATTAACTGGGAAGATAATAATGCTAAAATTTATAATAACTAAGCAATTAAGTGATAAGCGTAGTGGTTATGTTAATGTAATGAAATGTTTGAGTAGTAATTCAATCAACATGTGGATGAAAATTATTGGTAAAGAAAATGCAGAAGAAATGTAACTTAATTTCTTTGGTTTTTATACAGAAGTTAGATATTATAAATTAGTAAAATATCGGATATTTATAATATAATAATAATGTATTTTAGTGTGTTATCCTTTTCTTGATAAAGGTTTTATGTACTATTAAATTTTTTTATCCGTTCACTTCTTATGCCAAAGCACTTTCGACGATTGTGTCGGGTGTGCAGCATTTGTTGCTTCGAGCGGCTATTTAAGCAACGCGCTGCTGGCAGCGCCGCTTTATTCAGTTTTGCGGTGTCGTTCCAAACGCCTCGCCAGAGAAGAAAAATTTCAGTTACATCCCACTGCAAACGAACCAAAAGTCACACAAAATTTACGTACTTCGTGTCTGTGACTGTGTGTGTGTGGTGTGGGTTAAAGTTTCGTGTGCGTGTGTATGTTTTAGGTGCGCTCGTGTCTAACCCGTAACGAAAGCGAAAGTTCAGTTTGCGCGCGTGTTGCCAATAGCAGCGACGTCGTCGAATAGTTGCACACAAGTCGCCGCCGCATTCGCAGTCGCAGTCGCAGTCGCAGTTTGCGTCGCATTCTTTTTTGTTGCTGTTGTCGTTGAAAAAAGGCTAGAAAATAGAATATATTAAAAGCGTGCGAAAACAAAGAGAATGCTCATAAGTGTCAATGAGCTCGCAACAAAATAAGTAAAACGTGCTTATGCTTTGTCTTCCTCTCTCTCTCCCTGTTTAACAATGAGTTTGTGAGTGTGTGAGTTAGTGTGTATTAACAACAAATTACCAGTCTAACAAATAAAAGCAACAGCAGCAGCAAGCAGCTGTCAAGCTAAAAACAACGACAAACAAAACATTCCTGCTAAAAACTCTTTCAAGCAAACGGGTAAGTTTCGGTTACGCATAAGTTGGCCCATAAATCTTCTAACGTTGAACGGAAAAAAAATGAAACATAAATGAAGAAATACTTAAGCGCCACACGTGTCGGCTGTTGAAATTCCATGTTACAAGCAGAAAAACATATTGCAGAGAGCTTCTGTCTGGCAACTCTCACTTTAACCTTTAGTTATCCATGTCTCCTTCTCTATGCTATCATCATATTGTCGAGTGTGTGTGTGTGTGTGGCTGTGGGTTGTTTGAGCATGCATTCAAAAACGATTTGACGTGCAGCACTCTCTGCCTGCTCTATTCTGTTCTCCTCCATTTTCTTGACCTTACTAAAAATATGTTTGCTTCACCTTCCCAAGGACGAATGTCGCGGGCGTGTGTTGGTGTGTCTGGGGACGCCTCTTTTAGTTTCCTGGCTGCATTATCTTTGCCCTTAGCCCTTTTCAGTGCATTCTGCAACTGGCGCACATGGCGTACGCGCAATATACGTTTCGTAACTTAGCTGGGTCTAAAAATAAATTGTATTTCCTTTTGTGTGTGACACGAAACGTATATTATAATTATTAATTGACAAAGTTTACTTTACATTCTTAATTTAAATGGTTTTTTTTATATAAACTTGCAAAATGCTACTTATATATTGTTAAACTTGTGACTGTGCCTATAAATGGTATCTTATTTGCTCCTAAACAGTAATCAATCAATATTACAAAAACAACAAAACCCAAAAACACATATAATTTAAAACAAACACAACATATACAAATTAAAGGTCAGCGAAGATTGTTTGTTTGTTTTTAATTTTATTTTATATTTATTTATCGTTGGTGCAGCGGAAAAGCAATTCAAGCTGTGACTTGGAAAACACATTCAACCCGCTGAATGACAGCTCTTTATTTACTTAAGTTTTGTAAATGAATTCCTTTGTTTGGCTTCGATTTTGATTCTGTCCATGCGCCGCTGTTTTTCACATTAATTAAAGCAGCTGAATTCTATATAATGCCCAGAAAGATATGCACATGTCAATCAGTTGAGTATTTTGCAATTAATTTATAAATATCGAATAACCTGAAATTGCATTTCTCTCCAAGTCATATTTCTAAAAAAAACAAACATTTTCGCTTTCAACAAATGTAACCTTAATTTCATTTTTATTTGATTTCTCAATCACAAAAAATGTGTAGTTCAATGCCCGCATTCGTATGAGTAATGGTAATAAAAATGTTCACCAGCCGGATGTTAAATTAATTTATTTGTTCACTCCTTTAAAAGGAGTACAGCTTGATCAGTGGTTTACTTTGGAAAAATCGCCGACGCCCTAATAATAGATTTATAATTACGTCTTGAACGCGATGCGCAAGATTACTTTGAATTAACCAAAAGCAAACATACATTTACTAAATACAACTTACATACATATACACATACACGCTTGTATACATTATAAGAAAAGGCCTGCAGCAATATAAACAAACAGTAGCGAAAAATAACACCAAATAACAAGAAATACAATCGCGGCAATCGAAATGTGACTCTTTGGTGTAAAGTGTGTTGGTATTGGGGGGAGGTGCGCGGCCAGTTCGACTACCCCAGCCGCAACACGTGCGCCGTTAAATCAATAAAAACAACAAAGGCAAATAACACAAAAATCACATACACACACTAACACATTTATTTATATATAACACACTCGTGTAGGCAACAGCATAAAATTTCATTAACACCGCGTGAGAAGAGCTGCTGTTGAATGCGTGCTATCATCATTGAGATGGCGACTTAACCCAGCAGAACTTTTGCAAAACATGTATTTGGGTTTTTTCCACTCTTTTAGGATGATTTTGGTTTTCAACTGGGTCTTCTTTTTGGTCTGTGTGTTGATTTACTTGCTCGCATGTCGCCGCTACTCGATGGCTTGTGTTGCATTCCCTTACCCCGCCAAACCGCATTCATTCGCACACGAGCGTTTGCTCACCGTATATCTGCTCGTGGCAACAAAATTATCACCATTTCGATGTCGCCGTCGCTGACAGCGTCACAGTCGACCGCGTTTCTAACTGTGATTGAATGACGAGAGTATTTTTAATTTATGCAGGCAACTAAAAATTAATTCGCTTTTTGGGTTAAGCTTTTGGGTTTTCTATTATTTTTGTCGGCTTGGACTCCTACACGTCGCCTCATCTTTGTTTAGGTACGTGTTTGAATGTATTTGTGTGTGTGTATGTGCGTTTGTTTGTTTGTTTCTGTATTGAGGCCATTTTAAAATGTTTGTTATGGTTGTAAGGGGTTATTAAAATGTAAATACGATATCTGACAAACAGTAGCAATATCAATAAAATTTCAGATTATTTGTAGTGACAATTAAATTGTTTTTTATTTTTATTGAATTTATTTTTTATGGAATCTTAGGAAGCTTTTTTGTATGCTAATAAATCAGTTAAAAAATAATAAAATAAAAAAGTTAAACTCTTTTTTACTGTAAGCAGTAAAATGGTTTTGAATTATATAATAAAAATTATAAAAACAGAAAAAAAATAAAATAAACCCATTAAAAGTTGGAAATTTTGTTATGCTATGCAATTTTACTCTGATCTTGTTTTCATAAAATAAAATACTTTTTTTTACGATAGCACACTAAAAATAATTTTTTTCTTTTTCTGGTTATCCGTTTGACATTGTATTTTTTATTTATAAACTGTTTTAAAACTGACTCATGCATACGAATGTATGAGTCGTAACCTTCATATATATGTTGCATGTTTAAATGAGACGTATGGTTAATTTTTTAAATACATAAATAATATTTATACGACCTGAATGCAGGACAATCACTTGTCCGATGATTCGCTTGAGAGGAATTTTGTTTTATTTTATTATTAACAAAATAATGACGAATGCCTCATAAATGTGCTCATGTACATCAACACTTAAGCCATACTTGTTAACAGCAGTAGCCCCTATAAATACAACAACAGCAGCGATAACCAGTCCGGTTAATTGCTGACCCAATAATGCGAGTCACACGCCACCGTATGTAACTGTAAATTGCCACACACGCCTGCTGTTTCCTAATGTGTTTGGGTCTGTGTGTGCGTGTGTGTGTGTGCGAGCGAGAGAAAGTTATTGTGGCAACCAAGTTCAGGGTGCCGTTTTCGTGCTCGTCCCACATCTCACTTGCCTATATCCACCTCCCTCCCACTTGCGCCGCACTGCGACCATATGTTTGTCGGCGACCAATAAGTGTCACACGTGCGCCGTGTTGCGAGAATAAATGGAGGACGCATCATGGAACCCAGGCGCTGCGCAGTCTTTGATAATTGTCAATACTCTACAATAGTAAATCCGTGGGTATTTCGATTTGGTCTGTGGTACAATTTGGTAACATTTTTTTTGACATCATTCCTTGGAACAGATCTTTTAATTTGTTACAGCATAGCTTAAAAAAATATAAAAACATATTTACAGCTTCTTTTACTATTTTACCTTAATTTTAATCGGTCTTTGTTTCTTAATGATTTTACTTACCTTATTACTAAGCTAACACTTATCAAATTTTGGGCGGATTGCGCTTTCCCAATTCCCATTCAAAATATATTGAAAAATTGGTTATTTGAAGTTTGATACTTTAAGCTCTCCCTTCTAGTTTTATTAAAATTACTCATAACTTTAATTTAACATTTGTATTCATTAAAATCGTTTATAATAACTAATTTTTTAGAGTATCAAGTAGTCGATTTAGACATTGTTGGTGTCTTTGAACATTCGTTAGTTACATTAGCGAAATATTTTTCTGGTATTCGTAGAAAAGTAAGACAGACATAAATTAAACAGACTTGGCTCCAGTCCCCCCAACGCTGATGATAATAAAGATGATAATGATCAGCAAACAATAATAAAAACAGTCCACGCGCCGCCCGTGGTTGCCTTTTGTTTTTGCCACGGTCTGCGGGCTGTGACTGATTTCAACTGTATCTGAATCTGTATCTGTATCTGTATCTGAATTTTACTTTCGCTGTGACTACAACAGCTGCACCACTTCTCTTTGGCCACAATGTGCTCATGACCCGTAACATTAACCGGAGACAAACCGCTGCCGGAGTGAAACGGTTGGACGACCTTTGACTGTCCGAGTTTGAGCACGGCAGACTGAATTATTATCAAGCCACGCGCAAGTCGCGCGCTGCTTAAAATAATACTCTTAATTATACGACTTTTGCATAAGAAATTTCAAAATTATTTTACCGGGCAGCATTTCTGATAAGCATCAACCTACAAATAGTTTCTCTTTATGGTTTCAACGGGCGACACGTGTGGCATATTTAATAAGTTTCTGCGAACATCTACAAGGAAATTTTACGATTCCAATTCCAAGAATATGATATTCAAGTGCTTTTCAATTCTAAGAATGTAAGTGTAGTCATATCAAGTTAAATAAGTGATTGGCGAACGACTTGACAAGTTTAGGTGATAAATTTGTGGTTTTCTTATTTTTGATATGTGCACCCTGTTTAAATTTGCTGTATTTATTTTTGGACCCAAATATAATTGCTGAACAATGGTTGTTATTGTTTGGCTTTGTTTGCAATTTTAAATTGTTTCCACACAATGCATGTGTTCCAAAGCAGAGAACTTAGAGGTGCGTCACAAGCGGAAGTAACGCGACATCGAGTATACGACCTAGGGGCTACACGTGCCGAACAATTGTGTGAGCGTGTGCGTGTGTGTGTCTATGTGTAGAGCAAATGCGAAACTAACTAATTACATTAATTGCTTCCAAACTAATGATTAAACGATGTGTTTGAGACAACACAAATAGTGACCAACATTTACATTTCAGAATCCTGTTCTTCGAATCATAATTCATGAGCCCGTAATTATTAGCTCAAAATCCAATTAGTAACCAGAACATAAAAGTCGCTAAACAGGAAATTAAAAGAAACTTAAAAATATAACTATATAAGTCCATTCATAAGACCGGAAATCATGAATTATCATGAAAATTTCCCAGCTAAGTTTTTTTTTTTTAGCAGATCCCACTAAGCCACAAAGCTTGGCGATTTTTGTTTTAACTTCTTGTCTTAACGTCAAACAATGCCTTTTTATTGCTCTTTAAATCATAGAAGTGATTAGCCAATTTAAATGTTTATTGTTCGCCATGTGCCGTCTCAAAAAGGCGCTTTATAATAAATTCATTGAATTGCCAGCAATTTCGGGAACAACAATCAAAATCTTTATTTTCGTCACGTTGAAAATAATTTCTAATGACTATTTGTAATTGCCTTTTAGCGGCATACTCAGAACTATACTATACTATAGAGAGGTCATTGGAGGATAAAGTATAATAATAAATAATAATATAATAAGTAATTATGACAAGAGTAAGACTTTAATTGGACATGTCAAACATATGTAGACAATTAGTCAATCATTATGAGATGATTAATATCATTCATGTCCCTGGCTTATAAATATTATCAATTATAATTGTGATAACTACTAACGAGCATGATTATGCCCCATGTACGTGGCATAATCATTTGTGGCAATATTGATGTGTTTATCTTTATTTTGTACCGTGACGTGCTCGTTTGGCTAGTAAACAAGACTCGGGCCTAATTAATAGCCATGGCTGATGTACTTTTTTTTTTTTGTTAGTTGGTGGAGGGGGGGGGGGGGGCTTGAATTAACTTCTCCATCCACTTAACGAGCTGCTCTTCGTGGCACCTTTTGTATTAGTGTTTGCATTTGTATTTGCTGTGCTTGCGCGTGGCTTGTTTTTATTTGCCATTGTCGAGGCAATTGTGGCATCTTTAGGGACACGTGTGGCTCGTTTAATGTTTCACTTTTTATTTGCTTTGCTTTGCTTGTCGCCATCATAAATAATTATCGCCTAGCCGTGACATTCAATTGGCAATACCAAAACAAAAAATGTTTACGTCCATCTGCTTATCGCTCCCCCCCAGGCTGTGTTGATAGGCTGCCATTTATATATATATATATATATATATACATATGCCAGTCTTAATGTCTGTGAACTGACTTAGTTTATCTTTTGATGTCGGCACAATGTTCAGTTTATTTTTAGTAGGCTGTTTGTGTAAAGTATGACATGTTTTGTAGTTCTATAAATACAAATACAAAGTTTATTTATTTTTATTGACTTTGTTTTAATGTAAGCATTTTGTTTTTGCTTCTTCTTTTTGCTTCTCACTGGTATATAGTATGCAATTATAGAAAAATAGCATTTCAAGAGCATTTCTAATATGAAAATGTGTATGTTAATATAATTAAAAATAAATAAAATTTTAATATGCATACTATATTGCAGATTTAATTTAGTTAAGCAGATAGTATGGAATTATAGAAAAATGTAAAAATTCATTTCTAATATGAAAATGTGTATGTTAATATAATTAAAAATAAATTAAATTTCAATTTGCAGATTTAATTTTTAATTTACAATTAGTTGTCGTCTAATATGGAAACACATGTTGCCTTATTTTGGGTATTACCAGTCGGAGATCACTAAATAGATTAATTTATAATACAATCCTAATTATGAAATCGCTAGGCAGACTTTTAGCCAAGTCTAAGTTCTAAGCAAATAGAATAAACGAGCCAGTTTGGAAAGTTTTTTACTTCGTGGTTCAAAATTGTTGAACATTTTTGTTAGCGGCTGCACCTACAAATTAAGGTATTTTTTGGCTGTCATTGCTGGGTTGGTTGTTTGCCGGCACGTTTAGACGTGTTAGATTAAGTCAAGCAAGCAGACACTTGGAGTGTCCGAAAGATGCCCCTAACACATTTGGGATTCTTGCGATTGTTTATTGAATATTGTATTGCAAAGTATATTTACTTAATATGTATTTTTGCGCACTTTCTGTTTGACAAATAAATGTGAAGCATTTTATTGTTAATGGTTTTATTATGATGGATTAATTTGTATGTAAATGGGAAGTACACACCTAACAAAAACTGGAGTTTTGGCTAATGAGCGTGAACTTATTACATGTTAAAATAATTGAAAGGCTAATGCGTTACGGGTATTCCCGGCGACATTTAAACAAATTGAGCCCAAGCGCAATATAAAACGCTTTCCATGACTGACATAAAGTGTGTGTGTTTATGTGTGTGTGTGTGTGCGTGGCAGACGTAACTGAATGCCTGATGCCTCATCATAAACATAATATCGGATTCCTGCCATTGTCGCTGTTGTTGCCAAATTCTGGCGACCGCTGCGAGTCATCGTGAAATGTGAAATGGACGCCGAGTAAACTTGAATGAGACAACGCCTTCAGCCGCTGTTTAAGCTGCGAGAGTTTCTTGAACTTGTTTTTGTTTTCTCATTTGTATTTTTTTTACATTGTTGACAATAAAAATTTGATGTGTGCACGACTCGGTTCTAACTGATTGTAAGAGTGCGTGGCCTGTCGGTCGTCTTTGTTAGCGGCTGATGTGCGCCTAGGAAAGTATTTGGCCCGAAACGGCCTTACAATTTGAGCCACGCAGCCATTGTGTTGCCAATTTTTCATTTTATCTCAAAAGTCAATGCGCTGACTGCGGGAGGTCTCTTTATTTTTATTTTTTCCTTTTATTTCCGACCTGACTGACAGCACTCGTATCGTGTCCAATAATTATTTGGCTAATATTAAGCACACGCAGTGGCAGTTCTCATTAAGGCCATTGATTGACATAACCTTCAGCTGCAACTGACTAGCGTGTTCAAAATTAGTATCAAAACACCTGATTCATATGCGAAACAAACAAACACGCGCAGAGTCACGACCTTTACATGTGTTTTATCTAATAAAATAATTCTCCACTCAAGATTTTGCATGAGTCAATGTTATTTTTTTATTTTTTTATTTTTTTTTTTTGTTTGTTTTTTTTTTTGTGTGCCGCTGCCGGCACGTGTTGCTCGTTTTGTGACCAGTTCGAGGCAAGCCTTAGCCATCGGATCAACTTGAGTGTGGAATACGCTTGGGGATTGATATCATTTGTATGTGTTATAACCTCTTTCTTATGTCCACTTATGTAAGCGATATATATGCTGGGCAGAGTCTATCGCCTAAGGCATGGCAAATATAACAATTTAAACTGCAAGCAAACCTGGATTTAATTTCACTATTTTACTTTTTAAGCGACTCACTTAACAATAATAAAATTTCTGTAAAAAAAAATTAGGAAATTTTAATACTTGCCAAAATAAATGGTACAAAAGAGTATTAACGGAGTCGAGCAAGGCATTATATCGGCTTCAGTTTCAAATTTACATAGCTGGTTCATTTGCTTGTGGCTGGTGTGAATACGAATCAGCTTACCTCCAAATCTCCTTTAGCCTGTCTGGCCCAGTGCCTAGGGAACTGAGATGAGCAGCGCGTGCACGTCAAATATGCCACAGGGAAAATTTGTTGGTTACTGAGCCACGCATACATTTTGCTTCTCGGTTTTTGTTGGATTTGATGCAGGATTGTGGTTAAAATGATGGCTTAGCCGACGGGCATATAAGTTGTGGGAATGTTTCGTGTTCAATGGCTCAGCACATAAATAATAAAATGTAATTTGAGCTACGCCCATTGACGAATTGACAATATAGCAGAAAAGTACTGATGCTATTCCGAAATCCTCTTAGTAAATGCCACGCCCTCGCAACACACACACACACACAGCCCACAAATGTTGTATAGCCGACAAGTATTTAATATGAAAATGCCACTTTCCAAATGTAATTACACCCAAGAGATAAACGTGCCGACAATAGCATCTTTGTTGCTCCTCTTGCTCTTCTTTGTCTTCATCCCCTTCCTTTGCTCTTCCGCTTCCTCTGTTTCTTTATGGGATTTTAAATTTGAATTAGAATTTGACGGGGTGGCAAAATCTGTCTGACAGACCAACACACAATGCCAACTGAGCCGCGCATTTGCGCAATTTGCATCAGCGTCAAAATGTTGCCTCTCAATTCCATATATTTCTCTGGGGGATTACTTCGTGCAATTCATTTTTGGGACTTGGACTATTGTGCTCTTTACCTTTTACGAAATTGGCACGCAAGCAATCCGCACTAACTGCCCTGACTTGGGCCTGGCCTATGCTCAATTCCGAGAAATGGCTAATGACATTCAGCTGCTTTTGGGCTCATTCCGAGAATTTTGTGTTGATTCTGCTTTAAATGACAACTTCAGCCGGTTCCGGCCTTACTTTGGCGAATTCTGGACGCACAAGTTGTTTGTCTTGCTGAATGAGAAATGTGTTGTAAATTCACAGAGATTAAAAGCTGAATAACAATATTATATCAAATTTGAGACATTAAGCTCTGCTTATAAACTAATTCCAACTCTATTCAACAAGTTTTTAGTTTAATGGTTCACACATTAAAGTGGTCTGAGGATTAAATGTGATTATGAAAATTATACGGAATTAAGTTAGATAAGGCAAGTTAATGTTTGTTGTGTGCTATTTTCATCTATTTGCAAATACTTACAAATTATTATTATTATATTTAGAGTGTTAATTGGACCACTAATTGACAATCTATAGATTCATTGAACTCGAGGCATTTATATTAAATGAATTTTAATTTATTGTTCTGGGTGCGTTTGACACTTGGGCATCAATCAATTAATCAATTTGTAAGCCAATTAATTTTTGCATTTTCCGTTTTGCTTGCAGTTCCAATGGCGCCCACAGTCTGCTCCGAGAAGGAGGCGCCACGACGTAGCAACATGGGTGTGACACACGCGAATGCCTCAACAGCTGCCACGTCAGAAGATAGAGCCACACAGAGCAGTTCCGTGCTCAGATATGGTGAGTAAAATGCCAGACTTTCCCACATGACGCATTCGTTACATGAGCAAAACTTATAATCTCAAATTGCTTGTCATTGTTGTTGTTCTCCCTTTTTTTTTTTGTTGTAAGCTATATTGGCAACTGTTGCTGTTGCTGTTGCTGTTGCTCTTCCGACTTGCCCTCACGTTACTTGAACAGGTCTAATTAATTTATGTAAACTTGGGCAAACCGATATGTTAGCTATCTGCACAAATACCCAAATCGAGACACGTGTTCCAATGTTGTACGTTCGTTTCACGTGTTGCCAGCTGCATGTTGTCTGTTGCAGTGGCAGTGGCTGATTGCTTTGACACACGACTTTGTTATGGCAACAATTTGCGTCTTCAATGCAGCCACTTGTTTCCGTAAGCAACATTTATATAACCCCAAATGACTCGATATCGACTATCGAAATACCAACTGCAACTTTAGGGAATTTAATTTGCTATTCGCGATATTGTCTAAAAATAATACTGTTTGGCTCTAAATTAAATAAATTAAAAGATTAGAGCTACTCAAATTAATCATGCTTGATTAGATGCTTTGTTGTTCAGCTGGTTTGTTTTGTGAACTTTGATAATTAATTGGAGGAATATATTTATTTTGCTTTAAAAAATATATACAAAATAGAAGGTTTATTTATTTTCATCAGATATTAGCAAGAGCTGTTGAAAAAATCAGTTAATGAAATCCTGTTCAAGTAGCAACAATTAAGAAAACATTTTATTTTGCATTTTAAGTAATTTGCCCATATCTGAAAATCACTTACTTTGAATGAAATTCCATCGATCTTCGTACTTTGCTCAATTACAAATTTGAGCATTAGCACGTTGCCATTTTGTAATTTATCAATTTTATGACACAACAGTTCAACAACTCAATATTTTCAGAAAAGCTAATAAAAAGCAAAGCAAGCTTTTCGAATATCTGAATGGGCACAAGAGAATATGGCATAAATATTGGATAAGCATATATTTTGACACGAAACATTTCGTGTGTGTGTTTGTGTGTGTGTGTGTGTGTAACCTTTATTTTGTTGTCATTGTGTTTTTTGTTGCTTTAACTGTGCTACTTTTGCTATCTTATTTACACTTTTCCCACATTGGAAACGATATTTTTTTGCTGACGTGATTTTTTGTAGTCGTATTTGTTGCTTTTGCTGCTCGTTTTATTGGTGACAACTTAATGCATTGCAAGAGTATTTTCCTCTTATACCCTATGAATAAAAAGCTCCGACTAAACACGAATTAAAACAATATTTTATCGTATTATTTTACAGTTTTAAACACTTGTTATTTTTCCGAGAAGTTTTTATGATTCATTTTTTGAGTAAATGGTGTTTTCAAGTCGATCATCTAGTCGCATATGAAATTATGACTAGTTTTAGTTTTTTTGTATTTGGTTTGCGTTTCCAGCTAATTTCCAGCAACACGTTACAAATTGAATGCTAAATGAGTGTGACAAAGCCACGTGCAACCGTCTATAAAACTCAGTCCTCCCCTCATTCGTCGCTGTCAATGAGAATGTAACGATCTGGTTATTGCACACTGGGCTAAGTGTTGAGAGAAATGTTTCTTAATTATATATTTTCACTTCACTGCATTTTATTGCGGATCAAGTTTATCTTTAGGTGAATCGGTTCAGCTGTGAATTCTCCTTTTGTTTGTATGATTCTAGAGATTGTACGAATTTGGGAAAGTCCAAATACAGACTTGACATCTTAATGTGAAAATATTTGTTAGCATGAAGAAAATATGTCCACAATATTTATAAGCAAAAAAAATGATTAAATTGTTTATCTTTATTATTCGGGTGAAGATACACTTACCACTAAAATGAGAATACTTTTTTTAAATGAAAAACAATTAAAAATATGAAACTAAAAGAACTTTTGTAAACTAAAGAAACTAAAAAAAAAGTATTTGTTAATTTGTATCTAATATATTTGTAGTCATACAAATTTATAAATAAATGTGTAAATTTCCTTAAAGCTTGTTAAATTTATTATATTGTTTCTTAGCCCACAATATGTCAAAAAGTCAACTATTTGTGGATGTTTGTTGTGATAGCAAATCGCATGCATTTCGAAAGAAATTGAATTGGATTTTGTTGGCAATGCCTAATGATATGGCCTGAACGTCGTTTGCTTTAATTAAGAATAAATTGTTATTAAATTAATGAGTGTTGTTGGCACGTGTGAGCACGTCAGCAAACCCACAGACGCCGCAAACACCCAAGACGCCGCAGAGCTTATTGCGAACACTCAGGGGCTGCACACGTAATCAAGGTCTGCCTGACAATGAGTAGATAAATAAATAGGCGTTGCGCAGTCGATTGCATGTGCTAAAGGGGGGGAAATTCACCTTGCCTCGCCTCGCCTCACCTCGCCCTTGCCTTGGCTTGCCTCACCTTGCCACTTTTCGCTGAAGTCGTTGAAGGAAGTAAACACGACACACTCGCAGTGTTGCTGGGGGGACCAGCAGGCATTGGAGGGGGTGAAGGTGAACAACAAAATCAACGACAACACCACAACAACAACAACAACAACGACAACAACAGTAAACTGAGCATTTCCGTATTAAATTTGTACGCTTACGTTTGGCGCATCGCTTCGCACATGGCAAGAACACGCATTGGGAATCGCTTTGGCGCAACACTTGATGCAACACGGGGGCATCCACAAGTGACTATCTGGGGTAAATTAAATAGAACAATGTCATTGAATGCATGGTTTGCATTTAAGTTATGCGATTATTGCGTTTATCTGCATGAAAAGACTTAAAAGATTTCCTTGTTCCCTGCATCTGTTTTGACATATTTATTTTAAGTGCTTTTTTAATAAATAAATAATAATAATAAATTAGTTAAGTACACTTAAGGAAATCGAGATAATGTAAATCAATGCCAATTTGCTGATGTGCTATTTATGTTCTCCATTTCTGTAATGCATTTAATGCGTCACCCTCAAAACAGACATGCCATAATTACCCCTCTCCACCGGTAAAACGCCCTTGTACCTCTCTCTCACGTTTCACTGCACTGGTGCAGCGTATCAGTAAATGCTTTATATGCAAAATGCAAATTGCAAACTGCAAACTGCAAACAGCAAACTGAAAACTGAAAACAGAACGCTGAATGCGATCAGATAGACCCAGTTCTGACAGCGGCACTTGCTCTTACAGTGCTGTGTATTTGCGGATACGAATGTGCTGAGCTATTTGCCCCACAACAACAACACTCTGGCGAGCTGCGGACTGACCCTGACCATAGACACAGTCGCGGAAACGCTAATTGGAATTTGATTTCAGTTGGAACTGGCGTAGCTGCAGTCGAGGCAGTGACTGCTGCTGCTGCTGCTGTTGCCTTTGGTCAATATTTGTTCCTCTGTTTGCTGTGGGTGCTCATAATTGCAGTCGGACAAGTGTGTGAGTTGCCCATGATTTGAGCGTGTTCAGCTATGCGTTTTGCATTGGCCATGTGCCCACTGACTATTATTGCAAATTGATGCGAAGCGCCGATGTCGTTCCTCGTCAGTTGGCCCCAGCTGTGGTCACGTTTTCTGACACACACAACACACACATCACTTGGTTAAAAGCACTTGGCGACTATCAGTTTAGTTGACTGATTAGCAAGAGCCAAGCAATAAAACATGCACTGTAGTTTCAAATAAAGCTTTATTTCAATATTTATTTATTTTAATATATATAAATAGAAATTAATTGACTTTAGATTGTTAATCTATAAAGCTTTATTTAAATATTTATTTATTTTAATATATATAAATAGAATTTAATAAACTTTAGATTAATTGTTATCTATTAAGTTGTTATTTGGGGTCAAGAAAATTGTGATAAGATTTAATATTATGTAAACTATTTGAAATTTATCTCAAATAATTGTTCATCATTTTTTATTAGTGTATTTGTTATCTTATTTTTCTCTATATTCATGATTGAATTATTATTCATTATAAATAACTAGACTTTTTTTTAGCTACAAATTAAGTTATTGCATACTTTACGGGATGAATGGTTTGTGTCATTGGAAAGTGATTTATTTTCGAAATTGTACCACTGTGCGTGCAGCCTGTGATTTATATTCTGTGTGTGCTTCTCCGCAGCTAACCGTTTTCTTTTGTTTATTCTTGCAGTTGCCAAGGGTTCGCTGAACTCTGCGGGTCGTTTGCCACATCGCCGTGGGATAAGGCTGCCACACAGACTGCAACAGCAGGCGAAACGCGTGACATCAACGTCGGGTGGAGCTGGTGGGGAGACAAATTCAAAGCAAGTGGAGCTGATGGAGTTCGATGATTGCAACGCGACCAGCACGCAGACAGCACGCATACATTCCAGCAGCAGTATCAGCAGCAGTAGCAGCAGCAGCAGCAGCAGCAGCAGCAAAAGCAGCAACAATCATATTAAAACAGTATTACAACCAACAGCTGCTAACAGCAACAGCAGCAACTGCGGTGGCAATGCAAATAGTAAGACATCAATAGCCAAACACTGTGATCATGTCTCAAGCATGGAGGATGACGATGACGATGACGGTGACGATGAGGAGGACGAGGAGGAAGAGGAGGATCAGGGCGATGACAGTGGCTATGAGTTTGCCCTCGAGTCTATTAAGCAGCAGCAGCAACAATACCACACACATAACGAGGGTCTGCTCTCCATTGCCGTTAAGACCATCAGGCTGGTGCAGCGCAACAAATTGCTGCAGAAGCGATTGGCCCAGCTGCAGCTTGAGACATCCGAGTTCATTGCCTCGGTGCTGGCCAATCCCGAGAATCGGCATTTTCGTGAGAAACTCACGTCCAAAACGGACACTGCCAACAAAATGAGCAACATGTTGTTGCGCCACTAAGCGATTTACAATACAAAAACTGTTGCATACTTTTAGGTGCCCGCCGGAAAATGTTTCAAAGTGTCACAGAAATACATTCGACTCGCTGCAATGGGAATAAAATATATCAAAAACATAACAGAAAAATACTTTAAATTCAAGCTTGTTTCAAAATAATACTTTTTCTTTCAATGGATGATTTTTGTGACACGTTGTATTGAGTTTTGAGCAATTCGTACTGATTACATTAAAGATATAACAAGTCTAAGTTTAACATTTGAATGTAAACCAACCAAACATCAGATTTAATACATAAACATATACATCAAACTATTTATAACAAATATGAAAAGTCAAGAATGAATTACTTTTATGTAGTTACTAAGTATGTTTATGATCAACATTATGTACATCCAACAATCAATCAATTCATAAATACATATTTAACACTTTTAGTAATATCTTTTAGTGCTATAGGTCTACACAAAAGATACAACTGGCATAATCATTTTCAAATTACTACGCTTTACGCTTTATACAAAGAGTTGCATTAAGTTAACAATGAAATTTCAATGCCAAGCAATTTATTTATTAATACTAACCGTATACGTAATTAATTGAATGTCAGAATTCATTACCAACAATTAATGTACTATATCATAAATTCACATGAAAACATGAAAATATTTCAGGCATAACTTATTGGAATTCTAGTATCGAAATCCATACCCATGTATTTATATTAATGTAACATTTATTTGTAATTTTCTACTTCCCTAAATGTTATTTTAATCAATTTATAGCAAATAGAGAAAAACTTGAATAATCAAAATACAAATTTTAAATAAATTTCATTTTATTGAAGTGAAAAAAGGATTATCGACTTTTTTTATTAACTGCCAATTTCAATAGAAACCAAAATATCTTCAGTGTCAATGGAATCAGAAACAAGTAAGAAAACTGTAGGCGAATGAGCTCGACTACTATATACTCTATACACATCAATATCGATATTCAGCTATCGATGCGAATAGTCAGCTATCGATAAAATAAAGCAAATCTTATATTCCAAATATTAAGTCTCTAGCTCTTTTAGAGCAGGCACTGATAGGCATGGCCATATCGACTCGATGGCTGATCCTGATCAAGAATAAATATACCTTATGGGGTTGGCGATGCTTCCAGTTGCCTGTTACATTCATTAGCACAAAACCCTTATACCCTTTTAACCCATTTTGAATGGGCTCAGGGTATTGAGACATAAGACGCACACTCAGGGGTCGTGTCAATAACACCAATCAATGCGTTCAAACACTGTGTCAAAAACTTCACGTTCAACCTGTCTACTCAATCATGAATCATGAACACATTTTGCAGCGTGTTCCCAAAAACGTAAGTCAATTTATAAAATACAATAAGGGTTTTTTTTTTATATGACTTAATAATTGTAAGTAATAAAAGGTACACATTTCAGAGTTATAATTAAAACATAGAAGTTAAATAAAATAAGGCATGCTTCATTTCTGGAATGCCCCATCGCGTGCTACAGACACATCTTGCATCTTGTTGACATTCGATATGAAATTACACTTCAACTGTTTCAAGTTCATTCAATTGATCCGCTCCCCGCGACAGCTCTGCTCATGACCAAAAGCCTTTTGAGTGTCGACACTTTGCTGAGGATTTTTGGCTCTTCTCTGGTCTTAAGTATCTGGCTTGTTGTTGGCCACAAAGCCAGAGCTCAATTGCCGACAGATATGCGTATCATTTTACAAGTCACATATCACAAATTTATCTACATGTTTGATGTTTTTATTTTTATTTTCATATTTATTGCAAATTTATTATTAGTTTTATAGGAATTTTTTGAGTTTTATTGTACATGTTGTTGCTATTTATAGGCGCTGCTCACGTCTTCATTTTTATAACGGATTTTTGTGTTAGGCACGTGATTTACGACCATCGCACAATTTCCAGTTTGCAGACTCAAGCACACAGAGCACTTGATACCAAGGGAACCTTAAGGTTTATTTAGAATGTTTGTCACGTCTTCAGATTTGAAGATGATCTATTATTGTGTTTGTATCATTTTCTAACTTACTTTGTGTGTGTGTGTGACTGTAATTTTGTATAGAAATCAGATAGCGTGTGAATGTTGGTCAGATTGCCAGTGGTAATTTTAAAATTGTTAACATCAAGAAATAAGCGGATGCTTTAAAGAAACCTTGACAATGTCATTGGCTCGCTGCTTACTTGATTGACCGATTTGAGTACGGAAATTATTTATTACCCAGCATTTTAATGTAGTCGCCCATTTTCTGTATTTCTGAAGACAAGTACAAATTTGATGCCAGAATGCTAAATCAGCATCTCCCATGGGCAATGCACCTTCAATGACAAATGTGGCATGTCAAATGCATAAAACTTAATTTCATAAGTCAACAAGTTGGAAATGCAGTTGCGGACTTTGCCTAGCGAATTAACATGTGCAAAAGGCATGCAAAAATATTTGATGATGCTTGCAAAAATATGATGAAATGAACACGGGTAGCGAGAACTCGTCCTTGTTATTCCATTAGTTCTAAAATCACAAGTATTTGTGTTTATCTATCGCATATTTACTTTGTTATTTCTAAATGCTAGTTCACAAATACAATTTCAAATCAATTGAGAGAACAAGCCATGTGCCAAGTAGTACGTAATTTAGTAGTTAATTATAGAAGCCAGAAATCTAAAGAGTGTTGTTCAAATATTAACTTACCTGCTCAAGCATTTCAAATTTGGAAGTTGGAATTCCCTCGTTAGCCAACATTTATTTATTATTTTTATTTTTTAACTTTTATTTATGTTTTCTCAATATTTTGTTTTTTTTTGTTTGTATTTTTGTTGATACCAAAAATGCTTATTCATCTAGCGCTATTGGCAAATTACCAAGTAAACTATCACTTTTTGACACTTTATCAAAGAGCAGACACATTAATTTATTTTTTTTAATTAATTTAGCATCGATTTGTTTCACCTTTGAGCTATGCACAATTAAAAACCATCGATTGCTGTGAGCTAAGCAATTGAGAGAATGTGCACTTGATTAAAATCAAATCCCAGTAAATTTTACAGCCAAGTCATGCAAAATGAATATGCATAAAATCTGTGAACATTTAAAATTTAAAATGCACAATGCAACAATTTGTTTGAGTTTTCGATATTATTTATATAAAATATATGATATATATGCGCATACATTTACCAAATACCAAATAAGATACAGTTGCCACGCCGGTACTGAAGGTCATTTGCGATTCACAAATTCGGCAAAATTGATGATGAAAGTGTGGCAACAAAAGCAGCATAAATTGGAAATCTGACAAACTTAAGCTTAACCTCAAGACTATCAAAAGTATTTGTTGTTGTTGACCATTAATGAATAGGTCTTTAATGTTGTTCGAATGCAAATTGGTTTAGCTGTAACTTTTACTAGGAATCGTTGTAACATGAATTTATTTGTCCAATCAACTGCATAGATACAAGATACACAGATACAATTACCTCAGCAAATCTTGACATTGAACTTGAGTAGTAAGCAACAGATGAGTTTGCTGTGCTCTGACATGGCTAAATGGCGGAAGCCTAATTTCCAGATGATAGTTTTATTTGTTCGCAACTGAATGCTAATAGAAAAGCCAAAACCTTTTTATTAACGTATAGTTGGGCTATGCCCAACGGGCATAAAAAGCTGCTAATCAAACATCAGTAAAAATATTCAAATCTTTTGGCTATGACTAACGCATATCATACAAATATATTGACGAAACGGGCCAAGACAAAGATGCCGAAAATAATTTAAAGCGAAACGTAAATAAACTTTCCTCAAATTTGCAAGTTCACGCGATGAACTTGAAATAGTTCGGACAAAAAACTGACGGCACAACAACTGGAACTCTTGGTGGGACCAGCAGTCGGCCAGTGGTATTGGGCTAATGGGCCAACTCGCTGCGTGTTGTCCCAAACGTAGACAACGCTAAAACTGACCGACTTAACCGGCAGCTATCTGCCTTGAGTCGTCCCACATAGGCTTCATCGCTCCATGCGGCGGCAGCTGCGATTCATTTAACGAGCGGACAGCAAAGCGCGCGCATGCGCAGAAGCTGTCGAATTTCAAAACAGATTGCTAAAAAAATAAAGAGAAACGAAAAACTATAGTAGAAATATCGAAATAAATATAGAGCTCTGGTGTATCGACTAAGGAGAGCAACGCGCCCATTGCGTAAGTGCATTCTAAGAATGCAAAAAGCATCAGAAAACGTGTTTAGAATTTCACAACATAAAAAGTGAATTAAATGATTTAAGCCGAATTTGCGAGATTGTTGCACTGCATGTGTCTAATGTATGTGATTTTTATTTTATTCACCAAGTATTGTTTACATCATGTGGCTATTAGTGGTGACCAAAAAGAGTCATGCTGTGATTTGTGGCAACGTTTGAGATGTGTGTAATGTGCTTTAATAAAATCAAATTACTGACTCAATAGAAATATTTCAATTAAGAAGTAAACATTAGAAATATTTCAATTAAGAAGTAAACATTATAAAAAAAAAGAACTCAAGTAGATTGTTAATCGCATGTTATAAATATAAATAAATACAGATCGGCAAGTTTCATAAAAATAAAAATTTACGATCTATATTAAAAACTTTATCTAAAATAGTGCAATTAACCAAAAAAATCCAAGTACTTTGAGAGCTCTGATTTTTTTTAAATTAATTAATCATATTGCTCTTCAAGCATTCATCTTGGTAGCAGTCACAAGTCGATAATTGGACTCAGTTTATAAGTCCATTAATAATTAAGAGGCAAGCGGCATGGGGCAAAGAAAAACAATTATCGCTGATTGAAAAATGTGTGTGCTATATATAACGATAACTTTAAAAAGACATGTTTCTACAATTCAATTGTAACCTGTTTTTCCTTGGACAGACAATCAGAACTTTAACGAGATCAGTGCCCTTGGCTCGCACATAGCCCTTTGAGGCTGTGAGGTAGGCCAGTTCTGTTAACCGGTTGTTAATGGGCTCGTCTTAAATTCCAAAGCCAGAAGAAGTTGACCAGACAATGCAGTTTCGAGGGGCAAAAGCCTATTGACAGTAGAACTTATTGTGCTGGGATGAAGAGAGTTGTAAACGGATCTTAATGCCTCAAGTTGTGTGTGTAATACGAAACCAGTTAGCCAGGCTTGTATTCATTTTTGCTTGACATGGTATTGGAGTTAATTGAAATTCCACTTTATCGGTCCTATTTATATTTGTGCAATTTTCGCCTTTAATAGACTGAAATGTTGAAAAAAAACCCAACATTAATTTGCATATAAAGTACTTTTCGGAATCACGACCCGCCCACAACTTGTGTATCTTGTGATGGATATAATAGCTATGCCACTAATGCTGTAACAAATAAAATAAAGTTTAATCAAATACAACATTTGTTAAAATTAATTAACTCAAGAAAATTGCAACATTTATGAAGATGAATAAACTATTATAAATGACGTACTGAAACTAATATTTTTAACATTTAAAAGTTTCTTAAGCCGTTTGTTTAATATTTTTAAATCAAAACACTTAATAGAGTATTTAACAGTCGTTCTTCTAATATTTTACTATTTTAAATTTATTGATTTTATACATTTTGTTTATGTTTTCTTAAATTTGACCGAGTATCTGTAATGAACATCCGCGAGCTTTTTATGGGTCAACGTCAATGGGCAAATATTTCGCTCGAATTATTTTGTGAATTTCGCTTTGGTTACTTCTTCAGTTTTTCTGTTTTGATCGCGAACCGGTTTCCACATAAATATTTAGTTTGTTATTGTTTAGCTTTCTTGTATCTCACTTTTTGCATTCACATTATTTTTCTTGGCAGGTCGATGTAATCGGCAACTTGTTGAACTTGAGCCAAAAAAAATATGTATTCGCCAGATAACAAAAAGAATTTATGTGTAGCTGTGGGTGCGAAAAATTCCCTGAACCAGATTCATCTGCGTTGCCAATAAAATCGAAGGTCGTTTGAAATTATCGCATTCTAGCTAAAATGTATTTAAAAAAGTGATAATAATTCTAAGTTGCATTTAAAGAATATACATACACTGAAAATAATCAAGAAATTCTAACTTAAAATATTAGCTACAATAAATGAATTAAAACCTTTATATATATTTCATTTAAGCATTTTTTTCTGTTTAAAGTTACACATAATTTTGAAGATGCGCTTGGCTTATTTGCTGATATTTTGTTTGAGCCTGGAATCCAGCCACTGCCAGCTGCTGGTCGATCTTGTGCGCGATTTCGAGACATCGCTGCTGAACACACGCATACCGGACACCACATCCTTTCTGCCGGAATATGACTTCATCATTGTTGGCGCCGGCTCGGCGGGCTGTGTGCTGGCCAATCGACTCAGTGAGATTAGCACGGCTCGTGTCCTGCTGCTGGAGGCGGGCGACCAGGAGACATTCATCAGTGATGTGCCGCTTACTGCCGCATTGACCCAAACGACGCGCTACAACTGGGGCTACAAGGCGGACGCGACACCCAATGCCTGCCAAGGTCTGCGCAACGGCGTCTGCAACTGGCCAAAGGGACGCGGCGTCGGGGGCACTTCGCTGATCAACTTTATGTTGTACACGCGTGGACATCGCCGAGATTACGATGGCTGGGCGGCGGCCAACAATACGGGTTGGTCGTATGAGGAGGTGTTGCCATACTTTAAGAAATCCGAGCGTATTGGCATTCCCGAGCTCTACAAGTCCCCATACCATGGACGGAACGGAGTGCTGGATGTGCAGTATACGGACTACAAGTCGCGAGCATTGAAGGCCTTCCTCAAGTCGAGCCGCGAGCTGGGCTACGACATAACGGACACGAATGGGGAGCAGCTGATGGGCTTTGCTCGGGCCCAGGCAACCACACGGGGAGGCAGGCGCTGCAGCACCAGCAAGGCCTTCATTCAGCCTGTGCTGAAGCGACGCAATCTGCACATATCGATGAAGAGCTGGGTGACCAAGTTGCTCATTGATCCCAGCACCAAGGTGGCGGTCGGAGTGGAGTTCACCAAGCAGCGCCAGCGTTTCGTGGTCCGTGCCAGCAAGGAGGTCATCTTGTCTGCAGGTGCCATTGCCAGTCCGCAATTGATGATGCTTTCGGGCGTGGGTCCACGTGCACATCTGGAGGAGCACGGCATTGATGTGATGCAGGACCTGCACGTTGGCTACAATCTGCAGGATCACGTTACACTCAACGGACTGGTTTTTACCGTAAATGATACCACAGTGAACGATGCACGTATGCTCAATCCCACGGACATCTTTCGCTACATCTTTGCCGGCCAGGGACCCTATACCATTCCCGGTGGTGCCGAAGCTTTTGCCTTTGTGCGCACCCCCAGTTCCAGCTATGGTGAGAACACATCCCTTTCTTTGCTCAACTGTGCTTAACTTTGGTTTTCTATGACGTAGCTAAGGACTATGCAGATATGGAGCTTGTCTTGGGCGCTGGCTCCCTCAGCGGCGATCGCTTCGGCACACTGCGCGATTTGCTGGGCATCACGGATGAGTTTTATCAGAAAATGTATGGCGACATGCAGCACAAGGAAACATTTGGATTGGTCCCAGTGCTGCTCCGGCCCAAAAGTACGGGTCGCATTTCGCTGCGCACTCGCAATCCCTTCCACTGGCCACGCATGGAATCCAACTTTATGCAGCATCCGGACGATGTGCGCTCCATGATCGAGGGCATTGAAATGGTAACTTTACACTAGAAATTTAACAACAATTTTTGATGAGAGTATTCATTGTGCTTCATTCGTCAGATTCTGCAGCTGGCACGCACCAAGTCGATGAAGAAGATCGGCACGCAGTTCCATGCGCGTCCTTTTCCCGGCTGTGAGCATCTGACCTTTGCCAGCAATGACTATTGGCGCTGTTGCCTGCGCCTCTACGGCTCAAGTTTGCAGCATCAGTCGGGCACCTGCAAGATGGGACCGTCTACGGATGCTTCGGCTGTTGTTGATCCAGAGCTGCGAGTTCATGGCATTCAACATCTGCGCGTGGCAGATGCTTCTATTATGCCGCATGTGCCGGCAGGTCACACGAATGCGATTGTCATCATGATTGCCGAGAAGGCGGCGGATATGATCAAGAATGCGTGGCGCATGAGAATAACCCCCGCGGACAGCTAGGCGAGATGTGAATTCATATTATAATTTGATATTTATTGCTTAGTTTTTGTAGGAGTCATTAGCTTAAGTGGTGAACAGATATTAAATGTGATAGGTTGTTGATATATGTTAGGAAACATTATGCTTTATAAACCTTCAGTCAGCCAATTAATATGGCCAAATCATGTAATTCCCCACTTAAAAAGTTTATACAAACACTTGCCCAAAAATTATTTTACTTTATTGTATTCAAAACTGAAATGCTTATTTAATCTTTGTCTATTTTAAATTTTATATTAAAAACATTTAATATATTATCTTATACTAAGTTTTACGAAATAATATTCGATCAAACTTCTAAATGAAATTAATAATATTTGTTTTGATTATTTAAATTCAAATTTCTGCGATTTACCGCCAATATGTAGTAGCAGCCCTGTTCTTATAACATATATTTGTCTCGCTCTCGCATTTGAGATAGGCGCGCGAACCAGTTTCAACTGGGAACTAGACGAGTTTTTCGGAGCAGTTAGCCTCGAGTCGTATGCATGCTATATTTAGTGTCAAACAATAGATGGCGCTTTTGAATGCTTTAAAATGGTTCTGAAAATTTGATTTGTTTTAATACAATTATTTGACAAATGCTAAGATGAAAGATGATCTTTTAAATTTCTTAATCATATATTATCAATTATCAAACAAATTCAAAAAATAAAAAACGCAGTTCAGTTTTTTGATTCACCAGCCAAGTGTTAAAATTGTTTTGATTTTAAAGCGCATTCGATGCGCAAACTCCGCAAACGTCAAATGTGCTTGGCGTCGCTGCTTCTGCCGCTGCCTCAGCCAACGCAGGCGCTGCCAATAAATGTACCGTTGATGAACATTAGTTTTCTGTCGGCTTCGTTCGCGGTAAAAGCGCCCATCGAAAGACGGAAAAACGCTGAGCGAAACGCAACAGAAACCCAAACGGTAAAAAGTACGTGTTGTGATTCTTACGGTAATTTTAGGACAACAAAAATATAATCGCAGCACAATTAAGGATAACAAATAAAAGTTGCCAATAATCAAAGAAATTCAGGAGTGAAACTCAGGTGAATAACAATGAGAAATAAATAAATAATATTAATACAAGTTCAGCGAGGTGTGTGTGTGTGTGTGTGTGTGTTATGGCTTGTTTGTGCGTGTGGCAAGAAAAGGGACTATAGAAAAAAAACATTATTAACTTTTGGCCCAGTGGGGCGCTTTAGTCAAGTAAAAGTAAAAGCAATTTGGGTTTGTTATTGTTTTGGTTTCAGTGAAATTAACTATTTTTATGTACACACACCCACACACATACACATACATGCACACATACATATGCAGGCGGCTTGGCGTGCTCAGTTGAGTATTTTTTTTTAATGCCCTCTGCCTGGTAAGTTGTTGCTGATGTGGGATGTGGCCTCGTCTGGCTGCGGTCGCGTTTTTGAGGTGTTTTTTAACCCAGAATAGTCTGGAATAACGAATGCATACATTTAACCTACTTTGCCGGTTGTGCCACGTGGCGTATGCGCAATATTTTAATTAAATGCTGAAATACGTAGCCTGGCCACAGACCAGTAATTATGCCCAAACGGAAAATAAGTCAAGTATTTTTTGGCGGACCTTATGCGAAATTAACTTAAACCGAAATACCCGCATTTGAGCCAAAACCGAAATTCAACAATATCTGGATTATGATTATGATTATGATTTTAATAATATAATCGAGCACCTGAAGCGTCATAAACCATCAACACAAAAGTGAGTAATTTTTCTTGCTACTTGACGTTTTCTCATTAAACAAGCTTTTAATTTAATTTTAATTTAATTTAGAGATTTTAATGTATTATACAATTTTAAACTTTAACTAGAAACTAACTAAGAACAAATCGTCGATATTCAAACTTTTTAAATAGATTTTAAGTTAGTAAACATTTTTTTTTTAATTCCATTCCAATCCTTATCGTAAACATTCAATTAACCCATATAAGCTTTATACGAAATTTTTCACTCAATTGTGTATCTTAAAATAATTAAAACTCTGCTAAAAACTTTTTTGTATAGAGTTTAAATATATATATTTTTTTTAATGAAATTTGTTTTGTACAGTTTAGAAGAACAAATTAAAAGTTGGGAATTTATTTGACGGCATCAACGAGTTTTCGAATATGTTACTTGGGTGCTTCAATTATTTGAATTTAGATTTTACCTTGGAAAACAATTAGTTTGCCAGCAATTCACATTTATTTCAAAATGCTAATTTAAACTAAGCTCCATTTTGTCAGGCTGTCAGTCTGTTCAAGAGTGCTCCAGCGCAGCGTGTGTCCCCCAGTTGGCCACAGGGACACAGGGGCAGGGGTCCATTTGGCATTTTGGCATATTTAATTATCTGGCAATTCATCAGCGAGTTTTGTGTGCGCTTTGTCTTTAATTTGCAGCTTTGTTGGAATAATGTTGGCACCCGCATAAGGACAGGCAAGCGGGGGGTAGGCTGGCAGACAAACAAAAACGCACAGTTGCGATAATAATAAAAGAATAATAAACAATACACGAACAACCACTACAAAAAACAAAGAGGAGAAAAACGACAGAGCAGCCTGAGAGGCACGAAGCATGAACAAGTGTGGCAGTCACAGTCAGAGCCACATAAATGGAATGACAATGGGAGCAGACACATGTGAGGCAAGGTGAATTGCACACACACACACTCACACACCCACGAGGGCATATGGGCCTGTTGGGGGCGCCCTCCCAAAAAAAGCCAAGGCAACTGAGGCGGTCCCAAATGTTGCCACAAATGTCATGTGCTCGTATTGCAACTAAACGCGGCGCTGGCTGAGTTTTTAAGCATGCCGCATTACGTATACGCCCCACATTATGGTAACCCCATGCCTCACATTGCGTATACGCAATGAGTATGACCAGTCGTCACGTAGCAAGCCAAATGTTGCCTCGTTGTTTTAGTGTGTGTGCGTGACTTGCCGTGTGTGTGACTGTGTGTGTGTGTGTGTGCCGCTTATCAGTCATCATAATAATTGTTGGGGCAATTCAATGGCACTAAACCCAAAGCTACACAAATGCTGGCACAACATGCGACAAGGAATATGTACAAATATGTAATTTAATATATATATATGTATATAATATATATAAACATATATATATATATATATATATATGTAGCAGTAAGCACGCGACCATTTGGTCAGCCCGGCACATTTGTAGTGGCCAACTGGAATGTTGCCCAGGGCGCTCCGTGCGAGGCATAATTACACACGCATTTGGTGGTCATAAAAAGAACATTTGTCCAGATGTACACTGCACAAAAGAGAACACAAAACCAAAAAAAATTAAAAAAATAAATTACTTTTTGGCAAGTGTGCATGACTTGGAAGTACCCTCATCGCATGTTTAAATTGTTTCTTTCTATTTGACTTCTCTGCTACATTTGCACATTTTCGACTCATTTAATGCTGGCCAAGTGGTAATGAAAGTTCAACAGTTGCTCGACCCAAAAATGAATTTAATGTTATTCAGTTTTTTTTCTTTGCTATCACTAATAATATTCTTCTACGCTACTTTCAACGGTTAACAGTTTTGCCATTTTTTTAATGAGCAGTTTTGCGGCTCGTTGGAAAATATTCTATTTGAGTCTATTTTCACATTCATCATTTAAATTGTTTTTGTGCATTAATTCATTCATTATGTAAATGAATTAATGAATTAATGAATTTAATGAATTTAAAATTATTTTATAAAATTCTAAACATTCTATTCAAGGCAAATGGTGCCTAAAAGGCATATTGTAAAATATATTATGTGGTCTATTTATTTAAAAAAGAAACAAGTACTTTTTATAAATCATTATTGACACACATTTTAAAAGGATTTTGTTTTGTTCAAATTATGACAAATTGTTGCAGCCATAAGCCGCATTTGACTTAACACTGAGCACATTATTTAATAGGCTTCGCCACACACTTTTCAGAATTTATTGGATAGGTTTGGCTCAGTAATAATCAATAATGATTTATGCTTTAATATGCGTCAGTTATTTAAAGTATAAAGTGAAAATATTTGCATTACTTTCACAACAATGGCTAAGCTTGTAGCTAAAGTGGAGCAGTAAAATGGCAACTTTAATTCTCTTTTGTTAAATATTATTGGTTTATTTTTTATGCCAGGACTGTGACGCTTAATGCCAAAGCTAAGGAAAAGCAACATCCTTTGGCAGTCGCTTGTCTGCCAGCTCTCCTTATCCGACACCCTCAACCTATCTCCCTCTGTTTGACTATTTGAACAGGAAACGAGCCCCCTGGCACCAGAATAGTAACCAGTAGCAAAATAAAAGCGTATTCAACAGAGAATTCCAGCATAAAAGTGGACTCGCTGCGGGGCCTCGACTGGACTGTCAACTCAGAAATGGCAATGGGTTTAAAGCACAATAATAGTTCCCAGAACGTTGCTGTTAAAAAACCGACGAATTATGACAAATGTGCGTTAAATAGGAAAAAAAGAACTGTTAAATGCAGCACAGTTAACTGTGATATTATATAAGAATATTTAAATATAAATAAGACTTTTTTATTCATGTTTTATCCTTTGTCTAAATTTGACATAATAACCTCAAATTATATGCTTAAAGCTTTAAAGTCGAATTTTCGGAGGATTTATAAAGTTTTACTGTCAGGCTGTCAATTTACCATTTTATTAAATTGGTTGCTGGCTAAAACCAACGCCAATCGGCTGCCATCCTATTTGACAAGCAAACACGATCCATGTCCATATGAAAGGACGAGGGGGGGGGGGATAAGAGGACGCCGGGCGGATTGTGCAGACTACATCAGTCATGCAGCAATGAAAACAAGCGTCGCAGTGGCAATAACGTTAGCAAAGGACAAAATCAAATATGTGTAAAATAAACATGCTGCAGGCACAGCGATGGCCATAACTCCTATCAGTTCGGATCAGTCCAATGGTCAATCAATCAATTCAATAAAAATGTTTTCATTATACCCTGTTCACAGTTGATAGAATCGGGTATGAATAATGTATATTAAGTTAGTGCCGCTATTTATCTATTGGGTATTCTAATGGTGCATTATATATTAAATATATTCTAGATAAATAAATTTAATAGTTTCCTACATCTTTTTATTAAAAATTCGATATATTTTGGATACAGAGCAACATCTAATTTATCAATTTAATTTTTATTTATTTAATCTTTATTTATTTAATTTGTATTGCTCTGATTGACTTAACTTGAATACTTTAACAGCTTTAAATTTTAGTGGCCAATAAAAACATACAATTGATAGACCTCTATCATAACTACAGCTATCTATAGTTATTTTTATACTAATATTTAGTACTTATTAGAAATTAAAAATTGCACAACGTGAAAGTAAAATCAGTTCACATATTGAATTTTAAATATGCTCAAGACATGCATTAATTATACGCCCTGTTGTCGTTTCACGATTTTGGGCGATTAAAACGAAATTACGAAAGACCTTAAGGCAAAAAGACATTTTCAAATCAACTGTTGACATCTTGTTATTAAGGGTAAAATCTGAATTATAAATGAGTTAAGAGCAATTGCAAAACAAGTGTTTTCTTCAGGCAGCGTTGAAATGTTCTCTTGATGTGTTCACCTGCAGGCACAATAAGAAGCTGTAATTAAATTGTCTGACTCGATTTTATTTGCAAATTGGCCACTAAGCAGACTAATGGGCTGCCCGACTGTCCTCCTGGCAGTCTGACACCCGTAACCAACAGGAAACGGCACTCAGCGTTCCTGTTGACGGAAACGGAAGTCAGCCACAGCCCACACAACATGGCCACCTTCCTTTTGATTGTATTATATTCTTTGACCAAATGGAGTCTACTTTTTATGCATTCTGTTGCTGGTATTACATGAACTCCTGTCAGCGTCCTTTCTGTGTCTTTTCCTCATAAATATATAAAATGTTGCCACAGTCTTTTGCATCCTGGCAACTGGCAGCTCGCAAGTTATCCTCGTTGTCATTGTCCTCCTTTAACGACTGTCAATGTGCTTGTTAGTTGCAGTCCTCTCTTTAGCTACTTGTGTGTGTGTGTGTGTGTGGCAGGACTTATTTAATTTCGTTGCCCGGCAATGGATGAGCTGCTCAGACCACCTTTTTGGACGAAGCAGAATGTTTGCCACAGATGTGTTTGCCTCATTTCCTGTCAAATCTCAGAAATCACCTTGAAAAAAAAAATAACTCAATTTAATGCCATTTTCAAAGATTATTTTCTGCTTCTATACAAATTGGGAAAACTCAAATGAGACCTTGGCAAAAACTGATATTTTTTAAAGTTCGGCTTATCTGCAATAAGTAGGAGACAATTTGGACTGGGCACTAAAAACAAGAAATGACAAAAGCGTCGTAAAACACAAGTCAGGAAAAGAACACCCGACGACTTCCCCAATGTTTAGCTATTAATTTGATAATTTTTAAAATGTAGGTGCGGGGAGAGATTTAATGCCGGGCACAGACATAGTTACTCCATGCGGATTCTTATTACTCATTAGATTCAGCTTCATGTCCAAGTTTAGTACCACCTGCTGTTTGGAACTTGCCTTAGGAGGGTGTCTAAGGGAGAGAGAGAAAAATGTTTTTGAAAGAAAAAGCAAGTTAGCAAATCGCCACAAAAGTAAGAAATTTCAAGTGCACTTTAAGGACTCTCCCAAAGGACAAAGAATCTGCTTTGTTTGCTGCTACTCAAACCGAATGATTTATTATGATTATTATAATATGCTCGTAAGAAGGCTCTTGAATTAATTCGTTCCATTGAGCCTGCAAGCGAAGTCCCGTGATTAAGTACATGGCAGAATTGATGTTATCGGCCCAGTTATCACGACATCCCCCCCACCCCCCTCTTCACATATTGCTGACAAGGGTTCTCAGTGTTAGAGGCGACGACAAAAAAAAGTCAATCACAGGGTGAGCAAGCAAATTTAGACCCAAACTTTAAGGTCTCCACTGCTTTCCCCTCTTCACACTCACTGCTCCCCTCTACTCCCTTAACCCACGCATGTGTCATTGTGTTTTAATGGCCTGAAAGTAAATGCCACAAGTAAAATGTCCATTTTACAGCTCCGTTGCAAATTTCAATCAAAGTTGCAAACTTTTTGGCCTTTCCTTTTTTATTTTAGTTGATTTTGTTGGCTAAAATTCAATTTCTGCCAATTTAGTAAAACAAGCAAAAGCAGCAAATCTTAGCTGCAAAGTTAAAACTTTTTTTTTTTGGAAATTGTCAATTATCTAATTTTGCTCAGACAAAACTTTCAACCAGGTGCATTCAAAAACTTTTGCTAACAGTTTGTCGCTTAAGCAACGTTTAAACAAAAGATTAGAGTATAAAATTAACAGTTTATTTTGTTTGCTTAAATGTTATTTTGATAAAGTTGTCCATATTCGAGGCGCACCTTTATTTCACTCCACATACATAAACATGCACACACAAACACACACACACACACATAGGCATAATTATATTTAAACATATTTGAGCTGGAAAGGCATTTGCATAATTGCAACTTTTAATGGACAATTTGTAGCTGGAAAATTGGATATGGCTGCGAATTGCACTTCCAATTTGCAGCTGCAATTTGCAGTTAGCTGCTTCAGTGTGTGTATTATTTTAGCCAGGAGAATGCATAAAATATGACAGTTAAGAACTAGTAATTCAGTTATTTTAGTCAAATGTTTGTTTAGTTACTTTTCATTTTAATTTAGTTTATGGCAAAGCAAACAATTTATTGGTCGTATGGAAAATTTTCATTTTATTTTCTGTTTGAAAATCATTTAAAATCTAAAATGAAAATATGTTTAAGCAGAAAATGAACATTTTAATATATTTGGTTGAGGGATTGAGGTGGATGACATTCCTCAACAAACTTTGTCAACAAATTTCATTTAATATTCTATTTTCATAGTTTTACCTGTTTGCGTTTCCCCTTAATAGCCAATTAGCGTCCTTTTTTAATACTTACTATTCCTATCCCTATCACTATCACAATTCCAGTTCCTATCATTATTTATATGCCATGCTCTGTGGGCTTTTAACGGAAACGCTTAATGGACACAAACTCCACAAATGATGGCAACTCACGCATGCGACTCCTTCCTGAGGGAAGAGGACATTCAAACTAACGGATATTTTTGTAAGGTCAGGCGATTGAACTCAGTTTGAGTGTGTGTATGCGTATGTGTGTGTGGGTGAATGTTTGTGGATCAGCTTATTGCCATGCTTACCATTAGTTAAGCACTTAAGCCAATTTTTTCAATCATTGTGGCCTCTTGAAATGGGTTTTCAAAATGCCAGATGCCAATTTGAATATGCCCTGTGCGAATCGTGGCCATTAAATCTGCATAATCCCCAGTTCGCCAAAGAGCGTGAAATATTCGTACGGGTGTTAAAATGAGTGCAGCAGGTAACCGCGAAACCAGCAGCAGTGCAACAACGGCAACACAGACTTGCAGCATTTGTGGATGCCCCAAAAGACCCACTGCCCCACTGCGTGTATGCTGTGGCCGTAAATCAACAATGCGACATGTGGGCAGTTGCCAATTCCGCTGTGCTAACCTCAAAACATTCCAATTACTGAACCACCGCTGCAATAATCCAATTTTGCTGTTACCTTACTAATTGATGTGGAAAATGTTGCCAAACAAACGGGGAAGACTCCCATCGAAATGCGATTATAGAGCAAAGGATAATTTTACAAACTTTAAATATGAATTTATGGTTTTAAATTGGTTTCTTGCATTTCATCAAATGCATATTGCAATTCTTATTGCCCCTTTGTGGCTTTCAGAACTGCATTTTTTGCCTTTGCCTATTGAAAAGATTTTAAGATTGTCCATTTTAAGGCTTAGACAGTCCGTTACCCATTTGCACTTAAGAGGCGCTTAAGACTCTCCTTCGCAAATGGAAGGAGACAAGATAAGAAAGGCTAAGACTGCACTCAATGGTTGCTCCAAGGATGAGTGCTGTGAATGGGATGCGCGATAAGCAGCTTAAGAAATTTGCCTGCTGCTTCAACTACATGCAAAGCAGCTCATTCTTCACCCTTTCTCCCCCTTTCTCTTCTGTGCCTTCCCTTTTGAATGTGCAACTGCTGTTTGAGCTAATTAAGAACTAAATGATTTGGCAAACTGGCTGCAAAGCAAAGGCTACTCCTCTCTCGCCATTGACACCAATAGCTGAGTGTGTTTGTTCGATGACACTCGACCGCAATTTGCCAACTGACAAGAGCAACAACTACAAAGGGGACTCTTTTGAGTTCTCAGCTTGGACTGTGCTTGCCACTCAACGAGACACATTGACTGCCACCTCTTTAACCCCCTCTTTGTTCCCCTCTCTATCCGTTGCCTTTGCCTCTGGCTCTGATGCTCACACGGTTGACTGGCCAGAAGAGCTTGCTCACTTTTTGTTAGATGAACTACAAAGAGGCTACGTAGGAATATTCATTCTGATGATGTCAATTCCAGGACTCAGCCAGCTCGTACAGTCAAACAGGAGGGAAGAAAAACATAGATAACCCAGCAGCCTGCTCAGCTCACAGTTCATCTAATTATGTGGTTATCCTGTTGCTCCAATTCGTTGCACAGCTAAATTAATGAATTGGCTTCACTTTACAGTTTTATCGCGTTGATAACAACCAAAGAGAGTGGACAAACGAGTATTGGGTGGAGGAGGAGGATGTTCTCCCCAAACCGACGTGCCTGACTCGCAAAGATGTTTGAAATTAACTTGCAGACTCCAAGCTTCATTTACGTGATCCCAGCTGCGGTTCTTAACTAATTGACAAAATACACAAAATTTAGGTAATATGGATGGGAATGGGAATAATGGACAGTTTAGAGGATTGAGGTTGGGGCTTCCTACTAATTAATTAAATTATGCTTGCAAATAATGGCCGCTGGCTGCTTTCATTTTTGCGTAGAATTTTAAGAGGATTATTTTTTTTTTTATGTTGAAATTGAAATAATTTTAATTTAATGCAGATATTTTATTTAGTTTATATATATAGGAATAAAAAAAATTATGTGCATTTATTTCGAGCATAGCAGATAAGGAAAATGTGACAGTTTGAACTCAATATTTGATTTGAGATATCGCTTTGACATTTTCAAAATCTCTACTATTTTAATAATGAAGTGTTTTCCTATTTAAATCTGTTTGGCAAAGCGTGTGAAACTTGAAGTAACAATAGCCACAAGGGCAAATAGCAATCTAAATTTTTAAACATTTTCATGAATAACAAAGCAGCAATCAACACAGCCAAAGTGCCACACCCACAGGGACCCCCAAGGCGAATTTGTCTATTAAATTCTTCTGTCTCGTTGAAAAGTTCCACAAAGAAACTCAAATTTAAGTTGAGTTGAGTTGAGGCTGCGGTCACTTGACTGAATGACAGATTGAAGAAATGAGGCAGAACCTACACTTCAAGTCGTTATACAGTTGAATGTGTGTGTGTGTGTGAAAGGCCAAGGGAGTTACGCACACAGGTGAGAGACGACAGGTGTATTCCAATGTGCAGATGTCGCCTCACATTTCCTCAAGACAGCAAAAAGTTGGAAAAGATTTCGGAGGCAAAGCAGATCATGTGGCAAGACGATATAAAACATGTGTACACACACACACACAGCCACTCTCAGTCACATTTGAAAGGGGACAAACCCACAAGGCAATTAATTTAATGCAATCGCCTTAGCAGAGGCCACACAACAATCTCACAGGGAATACAAGTTGGCGGCATGAAAACTTAAGCTAATTAAAGCGCTTATGTAAAATGCTTCTGTGTGTTGGTTTATTTGGATGTGTGTGTGTTTGATAGGCATGAGAAATTAATATTTTACACAGAATTTTAGGAAATTATGTTGAAGCAGTTAAGGACGTGTTAAAGGATCAACCAAACTTCCTGCGGCTGCTTGGGAAGGTGGATGCGGTTGTTTCCTTGAGCATGTCCTTGTTTGGGCTTATCCTTACTCTGTATCTCTTTTTTGTAATGCCACCTGCTGAGTTTTGTCCCCACTTTCAGAATGCAAATATTTACAGATTATGGTATCTTTTCTCTTGTATCTGCTTATCTGTCAAGTTGTGACGATGCTTTGTCTTTGGCATGTCGAGTCTTGGATTTGCTCATCTAATTATGTTAATCGCCTCACGTGTGTCTCACAGCACCCTTCAAATTTATAGCGATGCTTTTGAGGTTAAAGTGTGATAATTTACACTTGTTGTGTGAAGGAAAATGTCGAGTGATCCAAGCAAAATATTCCACAGGTTGGAAAATACTGTGCAGATTATAGCCAAAAACAATTTCCGTACTGCAGCGAATATCTTTTTACATAGCTTAAAAACCTTTTGCATTAATTCCCATGTGGGATATGTGAAACGAAGGAAATATATGAATTTCAATAGGATGTATCAGTATATCAGAAGGTAGCCTGGGTTAAGTCAGGCAGATATGCTTTCAATTTATGCTTTGGCTGTAAATTCTAGCAGCATTTTATTACATGCTGCAGCCACATTGTTGCACAAACCCGATGAAGTGTAAAAGCTTGCTTAGACCAAGATTTTGTAGCCGAGGAAAAAAACCTTTGTTGTTGGGCAATAAATAAGGTAGAAACACTTATGGTGAAAGCCATTTGAATTACAAATGAATCCATATGCAAATGTTCAGAGATGTATATTAAATTCCTTACATCAATAATCTACACTTTGCAGAAACTATTTAATTTCTTATTTAAATTTAATGTAAAGAAACATTTATCCCATGCAAATGATACGTATACGCAACGTGACCCATCCGCAACTCTGAGCAGCCAAGTCATGACACTTTCTCTCCGGTTTACGACGACTGCATCTTTCTTTCGACTCGAGGCGCAATGCGCCAATAATTTCTCATTATTTTTTCAGGAAGCTGATTTACAGCATTTGCAAAAGTGGCGCAAAAGGATAAGAAAACAGTCAGTTCGCCTTTTCCTTGTCTCTACCCTTCACCCCTTTAAGCTTATTTCTGCAACATAGCTGACACGCCCCTTATATTGGCATCTACTAGCCCTGTCTGAAGGTTTCTCATTCCCGTTGCTCATCAAACAAAGTGCATTTTGTCGTTATGCACGACACAAGCAGGCAACAAAAACAACATCCAGTGAAATGCACGAGAAAAATACCGCATTTAATTTTTCATCCCATTTTGTGGTTTTCTACTTTTTCCTCTGCATATTTCTTTTAATTTTAGCCAGCGAAAATGCATTTCATTTTTTCAAATACTTTTCACTTATTTACCAAGTTAGCCAAACGCCGCAAAGTAGACGGCTGCAAGCGAAACTGTTAAGAGTTGTAAACTGAGAACTGAACTTTAAATGCACCATGGAGTAGGCCAGCTAAAAGAAGGGAGAGGGGAGAAGGGAGAAGGGGAGGCGAATAGCTCAATACTTATTCAGCGAGAAAACTTTTTCTACAGTGGTACTTTCCTACTCTTCTATTTGCCACACACAAACATCATGTTTATGGCCAACTACGAAGGGAAAAATGGAACACGAAATTACTCGAGAAGTGAGAATAAAGTTTTTCCGCCTTTGTGCAAATATTTTGCACGGAAATTGCATTTGCGGTGCCGTTTACAACAATTTTAGCAGCTGCAACAATTCCGCCAACAATGATGATGATGATGATGATGATGATGAAGACGAGGCGTGGTAATTAAAATTGCGAGTAACTTCTCTAATAGAGTCCCGAATGCAATGCGGCGTGATAAATGTGACAAGCACAACGGGGATCAGTGCCAAATTGCAATGAATGCATAATGGATGCAAATGAGCCAAAGAATGGGTGAATGAATAAGGGGAACAATCTTGGTACTGATGGAGTCGAGGAACAAAACGAGTATTAAGCAATTGAATTATTCTGGCTGTAGAAACCTTATTAAACAATAAGTAAAGATAACACTTTGAGTCGAGTGAAATCCACAATTCTCAGTAAGATTGAAGTTCCAAGCCGCTTTAGGAACGTTTTTATATTCTGTCCTTTGCATAAAACTCAGAAACTTGGAAACAAATTCCAAACAGTTGAGCTCCGAGTAAAGACATTTAAAACAAAAAAACACAATTCAATTTGACTGATTTTCAAATGCAAGAATAATTAAGGCATACTGGAAAATATATAATGAACTCTATAAAGTTTTACCAGCAAACTAAAATGTGGCCAAAAGTGGCAGCCAGGAAAAGCAATGAAATTATAAATTGCTTGAAGAAGTACGAAAAGTTGTTGCCACTTAAATTAAATGAAAGTTTTTACAAAGGAAAACCGATCCACGCAACGACTTACCAAAGTTTTTCAATAAGCGGCAATGCTGAAAATAGGGCTCAACATGTGTTTCAGACCTGGCCAAAGGAAATGAAGGAACAACACAACTGTTAAAATGTAAAGCTAACTGGAATAAGAAAGAAATTGGAGCAGGAGCAGGAGCAGGAAAAATATAGAAGCCAAGCGCAGAGGGCATTATAATTTATGATAAGCCAATAAAAATAATTGAAATACATTAAAGGCAGGCAGTGCTCAACTGAGAGTGCCAACCACACACACTACACACCCTCTGAATGTGTGTGTGCCCATGTGTGGGTACAACGAACTCCTCCTGTTCCTTCATCGATTGCAGTGAGCAGAATCGAACTGGGAGCACGAGAATATTAAAGTAATGGCACGCAATAAAAGGCGAGGCATAAAAAACGATACGGGAATGTCAAAGTTGAGACGCAGGCCTCAAGGCATTATGATTGTGGCTGCCGTGGAAAAAGAATGAATAACAACAAAAAAAAAACATAAAGTGAGAACATTGCTGTAGGGCGTAACCGACTGCAATATGCTCTATTTCCAACAGGTAATTATAGCTAGGTAACTGGCATAGAATTGAGTTGGTGCAGCCAAGAAATACCGAGTTTTGAAGGAGCTTCCATAATCTACCTTACAAGTTTGGGCACGTTAGTTTGAAAATTAAGATACATTTTTTTTTGAGAATTATTTTGTACATACCTGGTACCAATTAGTACCGTCTAAATTTGATAACTTGAGTTTTTAAATTGCGTAAGAAATATGCAGAAACCTTCTAAATGAGAGTACAAATATACTACAGGATAAATAACACTTCGGAACAACTGAAGTCGGAAAGGCTTGATGCAAGTCGGGATATAACTAAGTGATTGGTATTTGATGATTGTTGTTGAATGAAAGATACGATGATAAATGACTTTGATTTGCGTGCTTTCAGACAGCGGTAAACACAAAAGAAAAAAATTCCCTTATGGCTTATCTCTCAGTGGGTCTTGATACGTATTTAGGCGGAGGTATAAAAAGAATCAAACACGTATTTCACATTACTTTGATTGGTTTGTGACATGTCCAAATTACACACTAAATAAACTGCTTTGAGTGTCATTATTCTTTAATAAGCTTAAAAAGCATTTTAATCAAAATATTGGTAACTTTTTGCTAAAGTAATATTTACTTTTTTCAGTTTTCGTTAAGTTGGCTTCTTCTAGTGAAAAATCAGTGTCAAATATGGCTTTTGTTGATGTTTACCGCAGCCTTATTAACTTTAATGTTTTATTTTGAAATCTTTAATTTTGACAATAACTCAAATTATGAATTTGGCCTTTTGTTAAATGTCACAACAAAGCCCACGTAATATGTAAATTCAACCACAACATATTTTTAGCCGCATCATGAAAAATGCAGCAAATTAATAAATTTCGTAAAATTTCAATTTGATTCGCTTTTGTGGTTTTTAACAACAACAACAACAACAACAACATAAACCTGGCGAGAGTTAAATTTATTATGTGTCTGCAGTAAAAATGACAAAAGAACAAAAACAGCGACAAAATATTTTCATTTCATTATCCACAGCACAGAGCGAAAATGGGGCGTTGCTACCACTCGGGAATATGTGCCAACAATAACGATAATCATAATATCCAACAACAATGGCGCAAGCATGTCGCTGGAAGCACTGCTGGTGGGAACCATGGGGCGTTTGATTGACACTTTTACATGTTGAAGTTTGAGTGGTTCTCCTTTGAACGGGAAATGTACTCAAATCCGAGTAACTACTTTTTTCATGTGTTCGTATGCAAATGCGAGGAAATTCACAATTTTGATGTTTATTCCAATCTAGCAGGTTAGTGCTGCACAAAAGGTGATGCCATCCGCCACTGTATCCCCGGGATACAGTCCACAACCCGTCGGGTCAGCAAATGCAAGTAAAGTTTGACATTTTAAGCTGACTCTGCACTTTGAAGCTTGTCTCCTAGGTAGACCACAATGCCAACATGAAAACAACAACAACAACATTGAGAGCAAGATGCGATTTTATTTGCCAGCCAAATTGAACAGGAAACGGAGACACGGAGAACAAAGAACTGGGGCAAATGGCAAGGTTTGTGCTCTGTGGCATAAAGTTTTTGGCCAAAACCAGTACAAAGTGCGGTGAAGCTAGGCAAAGTTTGATTAACTGGGTGCAGAAGCATTGTGGATGTTTGACTTGAACCAGGGCTAACCAGTGCCCAAGTCGGAAATTGATGAAAACCGTTGAATGATTGGCTGCGAGAAGAGGAAACTTGAAATGGATTTGCATATTGAGTGCAGCTGCTAAGCTAAGTTCAAAAATTGAATTCTATTTTCGGAGTAGTTAAATATTATTATTTAACTTTTATGGCGAAATGGCAAAGCTCAAAGCAATTTACTAAATTTCTGATAAGAGGTTGTTGGACTTGCAGATACCCTGTTTACTCAATATTGGCTTTTAAAATACCACATTTTGATAGTCACACATAAATCAAAACTCATAAATTTTATTGTGCTCCATTTTTAATGGCCAGGAGGAAGAAGTGTGAGTGCAAAGACCTCTGGCAAATAAATCCCAAGACAATATTTACTTGAAATGCTTTCAACAGCGCATTTATTTGACTCTGTTTAATGTTGAGATTAGGCCAAGTATCCTCTGGGTCGTGAATTATTAACGTATACGGGAATGATTGTTGCTCCAACTAAATGTGAATTATGTGGAAATAAACAGTTGACAAGAATTACTTAAGTTGGTTTATTGTGAGTCGAGCGAATTCTCTCACCCAGCCAATTAGCAGACAACAGAAACCAAGGGACCAATTCAATAAATTGATAGACCAGTTCGCCTGGTGGTCTGATTGCCGGATGTAGCAAGCTGAGCTGCATCTACATATATTCCCCAGGACAACCCTTGTTGATTTACAACACTTGTTGGTATGCAACAGGGGAGCAAAGGGAGCAGTCCTGTGGCTTATGTTGCCTGTTGTTGATTATTGGTTCGCAGTTGTGCATTTCCCTGTCACCCGTTGCTAGTGTAAATTTAATGCAATTTCTGCAATTTATTGAATAAGCATTGAAATATACTTAAAGAGAGAGGAAATTCCGGATGTAGCTGGAAAATTGCACATTTGTATAATTGGTACAAGGATGTTCTCTGGCTGCAGCAGCAGAACATGCCTCCAATTTGTTGCAATTAGTTGGCATTGTACTCTCTCTGAAAGTGAGCTCAAGCTATGCATGGTTTCTGCTGATGACAGACTAAAATATGTGTACAACTTAAGTTACTGATATTTGCTTCAGTTGGATTACTGTCGTACATCTGAATTAACCAGCACACACAAACACACACAACACCACAAACATTATGTGTAATTCAGTCGCTTTGTTCTGTTTACTGTGTAATGTTTATCTTAGGAGGATAAACGCTCCCCTCATTTCGAGTGCCCCATTATAATTTACCTAATAATATTTACCAAGAATTTCGCCTAACACGTCAAATGCATTATCCGTGTTTCCTCCAAAAATAGATCAAAGGAATATCTAATATGATACAACTGCTTTAGGCCCTTATTCTCTCAAAATATTTAAATGGAAAAACTGATTGTTGTGTTGTTTTTTGTTTGCATAGTAAAAGCATTTAAGGAAACGGACAAAAGACAATTAAATATTTTTGTAGGCAATTTTGAAGATTTTAACATTATGTCGAGTCTCTCAAAATATAAGTTAATTTTTTAAATATTCTAGAACTATAGTAATTGGAGCCAGAGTGCTGTGGACACTTTGTGGGTATTTTCCGTCATCTCGTTTTCACTTGACTCAAATTAAATTCCCAGCAGCTTGTGCAGGGTTTGTGGCTTAACAAATATTTACCTTGCGAATTTTTAATTAGGGATTTTCCGTGTGTGCTCTGGGGTCACATTATACGCACAGTTACACACCCACAAATGTACCCTATATAGGAGAAAGTAAACTAAATTAAAGGAAGCCAAGTTCAAGCTTCAGAGCCTGCTCATACGACCTCGGTGCCTGGGTCAGTGTTTACTCTTAGCTTTTTATTAGTTTACAAATGCACACGCAGAAACTGTGTCCACAGTGAATCCTGTCACCGTCAAGGAAGGTCTGTTGACATTCGTGGAGACATCATACAGAAATGTGACTAGGTGAGTTGTCCTGGTTCACTTGCTTGCCTCGATTTCACTCTAATAATCGGATGCAGTGTCTAGATTTGCATTTAAATGTACACATCCTCATCCTGACTTGACTGCTGGAGTAAAGAGCCCAGAGCCTATCTGGTTCGTAAGGGCGAATTCATTGCAACCTAATTATAGTGAAAGAAAATTTGAGCGCCTTTACCTGATCACTCAACTCAACGTCCCCTCTCCTCCCCGCACTAGCCTACTTCCAGATGCCGTAAACAATTCGAAAAAGCAACAATATAATTGAGAATTGATGGCACATTTTTGCCATTTGCTTTTCGGCTTAATAGAAGAACTTTGCTGCCTCTAATAAACAAGGTAAATAATTATATGGCCAATGGCTATGGCAACTTTGCAAGCAGCTGGCCTACTGGGTATTTGAGGAGACGGAATCAGTTATAACGGAGCACAACACACACCTTTAATATGGTTTAAATAATTAAAAATAACTGCGTAAAATATATTTTCTTAATATATAAATAAATATATATAGATATATGATAATTGACTAAGCCTGATTGTTTACAGAACATCACATCAACAAATATTCACCCGCAAAATATAAAATAAACAAAAGTAAATTTCGCTGCAAATGCCAAAAGTGACGAGAAATAATAAATAAAACAAAGAAATGGAAGACAATTGAAACAAAACCAGGCCAATAAAAATAGCATAAATTTAAAAATTAATCAACAACTTATTTTTAATGGTATGGAATGGAATTTATGTCATGCTTCTTTCATTTTGTGCAACTGTGGAACAAATAAGATTCGTAACACGAGTTTTGGAATACACAGAAAACACTGGATTTGATTTGGATTTATGTGTGTTTTTTGGAGTTCCATCCATGTGCCATGTCTTTGTAGAGTTCAAGCGAAATATTCAAGACAACAACGGAAGCAATTCTCACAATGCAAATTTGTAACTCGAGTTGAGCACTTCCTGTTGTTTGTATCCCATCCCTTATATTTTCATCCCTTCCCTTTACAACATCCTTTCATTTGCATATAAAATATGAGCAGGCGCTTAGTCATTTCTCATCGACCGTCCAACTCGCTTTGCATATAAGAAAGTCTATTAAAGATGATTTATATTCAGGTACTTCTCTACACTGGCAAATCATAGCAAGCTTTGGCAAAAAGAGAAACAAATTATATTAATCCAAGTCATTTTAGCATTTCCATGTTAAATGTTTTTTCTTAAGCTCTTCTACGTATTGCTTAAGGATTCTGCCACTTGAGTGAAATGGCGTTCCTCCGACTTAGTCAAAGTCTTCTTTGAGGTTTCCATTTGTCCAAACAATTTTTCATTTTTAATGAGCTCGTTACGCGCTGTTGGCTCTTGATATCTTCCGTAAAGCTTACCTGACAGCCTGTAAGTCGATTATCCGACCCTCTATGCGCTGCTCAGGAGTTCATAGAACAATTTTGAGCAGTTTATCAAAATGGCACATGGCCTTAAGTTGCACAGCTCTGTTAGTCGCTTTATTAATGACAGCTATTTAAGTGCTCATTATTCTTACTTGTTGTCAAGCTGCTACGTCCTCCGGAAATAACGTTGTCACCAAGTCAATAGCTTTATATCCGCTGCGGGGAAACTGACTTGAACTCCGACTCAGATTTCTGTTTGGTTTCACCTGCTTTGCTTTACGTTGCTCTGGTTTTGTGTACTCCCTTTTCTTTATATTGATTTCAATCTCAACTTGCGATGCCCTCGGCAAGTTTCAATTATAAACACTCTGAAATTGGCTCAGTGCGCTGCGCCTTATGGTCAGGACGTGCGTCAGATTGCCAACAAGCGGAAGTTGGCTGCAATCAGTTTTACAGAGACTGTTGAGACTGGTCCACAAAACATGGTTTTCTTTCTCGACTTTGTGCAGCAATCAAGCTGAGTTCCTTGTGTGGAGCATGTACAATCAGCAAATGAATACAAACTAGAAACAAGTGCCATAATCAGTTAAGATATTTATTTAAGATATTTATGTTAAAATCAATTATTTTGCATCCAATATGCCTGCTTTGTATAAGTATCTTGTACTTTATTCCGTCGAAGTAAAAAAAAATACTTATTATAAAAATAATTACTTTTGGGTTCGTCTTTTTGAAATTGTTATTTGCGACCCAAAATAGAAGCAGACACATTACTAAAATACTTTCTTTATGGCTAATTAAGTTGGTCTAACTACGATGCCAGTAAAGCCTATATAAGGCATAAAAGTTTATTGTAAAATAACTTGTTCGGTTTATGGGCCCATTAAAAGAGTTTTGTGGTGGTTGTCTATGAGAGCCAAGGCGAAGACAGGTCAAGCGATATATGCCAAAAAAAAAGAAAAGAAATAGTAAAGAAAAGAATAAAAACCACAAGAAAACAACGAAGCCTAAAAAAGGCGGGGCAACACACTCATATCCCAAGTTGACCGTAAAAAGTTTAAATGCGCTGAAGTGGCAACTGAAAAACAGAAACAGCAACACAACAACAAGCGAAGCAACAACATAAATTGAGCATGGGGCATAAACAAACAATGCAAAAAATGAAACAAATTGTAAAAAAGTTGCCCAAGTTTTGTAATTGGTCAAAACAAGTAAACTTGCATCGGGAACAGAATGTCCAAACAGGCGGAACGAAGGTGGCAGAGGAAACGTCAACATGAAAAACTTTTGCAATGTGTTATTTTTTTTTTTTTTTTTTGGTACTTGGCTTTGCAATCCCACATGCAACACCAAATCCAGAAGGAAACTAGCTGACCTATGAGCAGCCAGAAGGGCCAAAATTCAGCCCAGAAACAGAAGTGCGGCAAACAAAAACGGTTCCAACAAGCCTTTAAGTAGTTGCAACCATGTTTTAGTTTTAAAACTATAATTTTGGCTTCATCACACACGAATTTTATGTTTAGTTTTGGCTCTTTTTCCCCCCTCTCGCAAAACCACTCTTACCATATCATTATTCATTTCTGGTTGAGCAAAATTAATGAGCTCGACTAAGGCTGGGACAGGGAAAGGAAACGCAAAACAGGAGTTGCTGCTCCTGCTCCTGCGGTTTGTTTGAAGTGGCTTGGCGAAATGAACTTGGTAGGGAATGTCCGGTTAGTTGACTCTGCAAACTCAAAGTGGAATAAATGAACCACACTATAAATTCCAAATGCTTCTGAATTTAGAAAAATATGTGTGCAGTTTTTGGAACGTAATAATGATGCCAAAAAGCCTTTTTAATATTAGTTGTTATTGCATAAAATATGAAAAATTTGCAGTCGAAAAGAGTAAAAGGCGAAAGGGAAGTAAGCATTAATAGTGGACATATAAACCTGTCAAGCATAGTGAAAAATTTCATATCCATATTGCTATTTTCAATATCAAAAAAGATTCTATCTTTCTTGTTGGATCAAAATGACATAAATTAATTTTGACAATTTAGTATAAATAACTATAAATAACTCGTTTCTTTACTGGAAATATGTTTCCTTTAAATATGTTAAATAAATTATTAATAATAATTTATTCACTTATTTGTCACATAAAAAAGAAAACAGAAACTATATTAAAAAACTTTCAAATCCAGCACGCATCAGTTGTCGAATGCCAGCAGCAGAAAATGTTACCTGGCTTAAATGGAATTTTCACGTTAAAGAAGAAAAACAAAAACTCAAATCGCCTACAAAAGAGCAGAGGTTGCTGTGGTGCCAGCGGGTAGAAGAGAGGATTGTGATTGCAATTTACCGAGTTAGTAGCTGGCTCTTTGTTGTCCCTGGCACGCACAATTAAGCGACTGGGAAACTCATCAAACAAAGCGAATAGCGACGGGAAAATGCGGAAAAACGAATCACAGCTGCGTATACGTAATTTCCGCTGTCCAATTTTGGCTGCCACCCGTATACCACATTGAAGTTGCGTTGCTATGTTGCGTTGCTATGTTGGTTGCCTGAAGAGTACAGTAGGAATAGTGCTGAACATTTAAGTAACTAATGGGAACTGAGTTTGTCAGACAGGACGAAAGCTATTGTGGGTTGAAATGATGCTCCAGTAATCTTGCAACAGACACACAGCCATCACACAACGCCAAAAACATTTTAGTAGCAGTGAAAAATCTAATATTATATTAATCCGCGTGTGAAAGGCCAACACAATTGATGAAGTGCATCACATGTGATTCGTTATACCGACAAGTACTCCATAAGTATTATGAACTCATTTTACATTTTCTTTCCCACATTGGTTGCGCCAAAAACAAAAATTACATTTACTTATAACCATGCCACATGCTACTTTGCACGCCATCTATTTTTTATATTTATATATTTGTGTGAGGGGGAGGAAAATGGAGGATGTGGAGAGACTGCGTCGACTGTTTGCGTAATGCGCAAGCAGCAGCTGCTTATCGGAACACATCATGCACACGTTATTCCTTCCATTTGTTCCTTCTATCACTCCCCTCGCATATCCATTTGTTTAGCCCCAAGTTTTTGTCTCTGTTATTTCTGCAACTCTGCTTGTTGCAGCAGATACAACAACAAAAGGGGGGCAGCAGAGAAACATAAAAACATCTTCAGACGTTGCTTCTATTCAGTTGTTTGTTTTCTTTTCTGGGGAAAAGCTAACATTTCGTGTTGGCGAAAACTTGAAATAGCTTTGACACCATTGAAATTACAGTAAGAATATATGAAAATGTCTAGTGGAAAATGAATTGTTTTGTAAAAACGTCATTTCTTATTTTTTTTAAATGGCGGTATTTTACTCTAGCTACTTAATTTACATTTATGAGTTATCTTTCAATAATCTGTATTCTTTCTTCCCCTTCTTGAAGTTTTTCATCCACACAGTGTTAGTGAATCCAGTCTTTTGGCTGCTGAAAATGCACCCAGACTGACATTGACTGATATTGGTATATATCAATATATATTATTTTAAAATAAGCTTTGTGACCTTATGAAATAATTAAATTTAATTAGCAATCTCCTGAGTGGTATATATTAGATGCATATATTCCAAACACAAGAAAACCGATTTACATCGAATTAATGTAAAAACTGCCAATGCAAATATTTGCAGAAACTTTCTCTATTTCTCTATTAACATTAGCAACACGTAATACATTTTTATTGAATCGAAGGAACTGAGAACAAAAGCCAAGTCTGGAAACTATTAACAAAGCAAACAAAACAAAGTCAAACAAAATAGTCAGCCAAGCTGTAACCTGCCAACAGGCTCTTACACACACAACACAACACAACACAACACACACACACACACAGGCCTACAGAGAGACACTTGACTGCATCTAGAGCCAATGAGTGGAGAAGAAAGAAGAATTGAAAAAAAAATTGGGAATCAACAGCCGAGAATATGCAACGAATTGATACCCTTTAAGTTTCACTAGAATGAATTGGTAAGAAAAACGACGAGCTGAAGAAAATATAACAGAGTCAGAATATAACGAAATAGGAAGTTGCAGCTCGGTCTTAATATCAAACTTAACTACATTATTATTATCCTTATTAAAACACCACAATAGCATAATAATGCCAATGAGGAATTGGTTCATAATACATCTGAGATTCCATCATATATTAGATTTATTATAGGGTACAACCTCAAAAGGACTATAAATCTAAAACATTGGGTAGAAATGCTGTTGAGTTACTGTCCATTCCAATTAATCTCATATGTGGGAGTCTTAATGTAATGCCACATTTCATGTACTGCCTCCGACTCCGACTCCGACTGCGACCCCTCATGGAGCATGTCAATTGCATCATTAATAATGCCATTTGCTGGTCTACTCCAGGCAAGGTCCAGCTGCCTGGCCATACATTAGGCTACGTGCACAAGCTTGCCACCCAGCTGTTGAGTAATGGCTCACACATGAGCCAAGAGCCTTGCAGACAATGAACTCCAAAGTGAGCCAACTGGAAAGGGAAGAGCTTCAAGGAGAGAGCTTCCCGAATGAAGGAACTTTGCTTATGCTTCCCACTCGTTCTTTTTGCATTCCAGATAGAGAACGTGATCTGCATTGCAAATCTGCTCAGCTGACTTGATTCCCAACTCCAATTTCAGCAGCTGCTCACCTCTTGACCCTCTTACCATATTGCGTATACGCAATTTTCAATTTTGATACAATTCAATTGATTTCGAGACACTTCTAATACTCGTAAGCACTTATGAGCTTAATGTAACAAATAAGCAACTCAACACTGACTACTAAAAGTATAACCCTCCCCAAAAGCTGACGACGTGCATCAATTTACAGGTAGCAATGGGGAATAATAAAAAGATTTATGTGGCGCCTCTCAAGCGTACTCTATTCTCTCGTTAATAACAGAAAATGTACGCATTATGTTGCCACAAACACATGTGCCTTCCTTCCTTCATTTGCAGGGCCTGTTTGGAACAGGCAAAAGCCATAAATATGCTGATGTTTGTTACGGTTAAGAGCCGGTATTCCCTGGCAATGTGTGTGTGTCATAATTACATTTTAATGCCGAGGCTTTTGGCACTTCTTATGCCAGACCTCATGAAAGATAGATTTCGCATTTCTCCTTCGGGTGTTCTGCCTTTAAATGAGACTACTTAAATTCTTTAACCAGATATTAAGTAATTCGGACAGCTTTATTAGCGTCATGAGTGACTCTCACATAGCAGCCTTTTTCGAGAATAACTGAATATGTAATCTTTTAGGTAGGCATTAAAGAGTTCAAAAGTTTTTTGTAGTTGTGCCATATTTAAATATTTAGGAATGCTTACCATTTCAAATAAGTACTCAAGTTGTGTAAGGAATAACCTATTTAAGAATGGACTTAAATCAGTTGAGTGCGCGATTGCTAATATTATCCCAGAGGCAACAAAAGCAGCCATCAAATTTGAAAACTTTGCCTTGGCAAACAAATGAAGCGACTACAGTTTGGTTAATCCGCCAAAACCCCCATTGCCATTACTGGTTCCGCTACAACAAGTCAACAATTGTCCTCTTAGCAGCCAATAAGCCGCACCCAAAGTCATTGTGCGAAATTCTGAACTGACTGGAGTCAAGGCCTGTGGGATGACAGTCTGGACTAGAGTTTTATTGAGGACCGAGATTGCCACAACAGGCGGTAAGAAGCACGTAATTGTAATTGTGAAAGAAATAGTTATAGTTGGACTGGTATCAAGAATGGCGGTGGCAGTTGGCTCTTTTCCAAATTACCCCCTCAGCTGGCGTAATAGTTCACTCTTCTTCTCCCGTCGAAACTTCCATTAGTGTTAAACTATTTTAATATTTAAAATGTCATTTGCTAAGAGAAACTATCGCAACACAGGATTTTCCGCATAAATAATTCAGCAGGCGACAATAATAATATTTAAAATATAAGCTTCATGCTCTAGACTCAGTTCAGCTTACATAATCCAGGTAGAAAGCCGGCTTCTTGGCTTAAGTGCTTTCCATGCGAAAATCCCGTGAAAACTCCGTCAAGTGGATTTGGAGGGAACACATTGACGATACCCACATGAATTTGTATTGGCATCGCTGCAAAGCGGCATTAAATATGCAAATTAAAGTGCAGCCAGGTGAACTCTTACAACCAGACTTGTTTCTAGACGGAGACCCATTTTACCATATTCATGTTAATTCTCTAGCTCAAGTCGAAGGTGCCCTGAGAAAGTATGCAAGAGTTGGTATCTATCCGAAACTTTAATTCGCTTGAACGGCATTTGCATTTTCCGAATGTTGCGCATACGCCACATGTACCCAAGGACAACATAAGCCAAAAAAGTGTGTGTTTCTTAGTATCTGTATCTGTATGCGGCTAAAGCCATAAATTTTGCTGGCTGAGGCACGTCGAAATTCAAATTTACTTCGTTGGCGCAGAAATCATTCGTATGACTTTCGCCAGCTGGCCAAAGGCAAAGGCAAAGGATAAACTCGCAGGAGGGACCACAAATTCCCCGTCCGTCTGTTGCCTGTTTGCCTGTTGTTGTATTTGTTTTGATGAAATGCAAATTTATAAGCAGAAAACTTGAATTGAGTTACAGAAAAGAGAGTGGAAACGAAAACATCATAATAAATATGGCAAAGCAGGCGGCTAAAAGAACAAAAGATATGCATTGGTTTTCCGATGGAAAATAGGAATAGGAAAAGATTTGCTTGAAATGTTGAAATCTTTAAACTAACAAATTACACATTTTTATATTACGTAACAATAGAAAGACTTATATCCTCATCTCTAAATTTCTAATTATTTATATTTAAGCCTATTGACATCTTACAATGATCAACTACTTAAATATGCCACAAAGCATTGCAAACTAGTTAGACAAGGCAGAAAAAGGCAGGTTATTGACCTCGAGGGGCAAGGAATGAGTCTGTTAGTGAAGCTGCTTTTAATATCCCGGGAGTGTAGGAATGATGACAATGAGTCTCGTCTACGGCATTGTAAGACCCGAACACCCTCCTCGTTTCTCTTTTGGTGAGCTGGTTTTTAAACAGCCAAAATTGTAGTTTCAGCTTTTGAATTTTACTACGGAATGGGGATGGAGACGATAATGGGTATTTTTTTGCCTCTTTCAAATCTTCAGTATGATGTGACTTTAACCTAAGCCGTTAATTATTTTAAATATATATACTCACCAGATTCTCAGCTGTTACAAAAATCTGAACTGAACATAATTCAGAGTAACCTGTTGGCTTGGCTTATCTGCTATCTGCTTATCACCCGGCAAATCCCTCTATTGTATGCTTATCTGAGTCCAAAGCCTCCTGTGACGACCCAATGCCAATGCCATTCACAATCACAATCCACAAATCACAACAGAACGAGGCAACAGAATGGAAGACTCTCTCCAACAAAGGGCATAAATGTAATACAATCTGTTATGGGAATGTGAAAAGTAGAAGCGAAAGGTTTTCATATTCAACTTGACACTGAGAAATGATTTCAATTTCTCACTCACGCCTCGTCAGACTCCCTTCTATCAGCATGGAAATCCAATTGATGGTGAAATGTTTGTTGGAAAACGAAAATCTGACATCTTTCACTCACCTAAGTTTAACCAGAGTTGAATATTCTGTTCTCAACTTTTACATCTTTTTCATTCACTCTCTCTTTCTCTCTCTCTTTCACTTTTTCCCTCTCTTTTCTCATTTTAGGAAAGTTTTCAGGTTGCCATTCCCATCCGAGTGAGAGTGTTTTTCTGATACTCTTCCCTTTTATATGCAGAATTTTCGATTTTCATCAGCTTCTGAGAATGAATTGTGTTTTTTATTTTAAATTTACGTCAATTTCCAAATCTGATTTTTCATTTCCTACCAGAATGGTAGAGGTGGTTCCGAGTTTTCACTGTGCTTGATGGGGCAATGGAAATAGCATGTTTTTGAACTTTTTTCATTAGAAAGGGAAAGGGATTGGAATGGGATGTGGCAAATTGTTTTGCAGCTTAAATCGTTTGCTGTCAATCCCCAAATTGCCGGCTGTTAAAATGATAAACGCTCCGTTGGGCTGATAGACTTCCATTCAGTCAAAACCACCTGCGCTTCTAGCTGGAGGTGGTAAGAGAAAGGTAGCCAGTGCAACGCTTTTGTGGATGTCGAAGGTAAATCGGATTGGTATCGCATTCAATGATTTTATTGGCTTTTGTGAAGCCTGAGCTGAAACTCAAACAGATGGTGTGTCAATTAAATTGAATACTTTCATATCTATATTTGCAATTTGGTTATACGCCCTTTTGTACTTGGATATGAAATACTCTCAAAATATTCTGAATTGGTTTGTTTATCAATTTGCGTTGCCAGCAGCAACAAAGCATAAGTCAAATTGTCAATTGTCATTGTTATGCCTACTGCCGGCAGTATATTCATATGTTTATTTGTTTATTGGTATGCTATTATAAAGTGACCGAAACAGCAACGACTTCATGATTAAACTAATTGGCTAATATGTGTGGTTATTTGTATGACAGCAATGCATCTGGAACAGAATCGGAGGGTCAAAGATAAAATGTCGCTCTTAACTCACACAATAAAAATTAGGAAGCTTTGAGCACGAGTTTTGAATCCAGATTGTCTGGAAAATGTGTCCCACATAGAATACCAACGACTGACATAATGATAAACTGACACTCTGACGTTTGTACAAGCTCTATCTACAGACTGACACTGAGCAATGAGCGCAAGTGTTGGGCCAACATGACTGTAGTCCTCTATCCTTTGGGTAGGATAATATGTCCCCCCTCTCCACTCCCTTTTTAGGCAAACGACATCATCATTACGCAACAGCCTCAGACTTTTGGCAGGGATCTACGCCTGAGGCGCACCCCTTTTTGAAGGAAGCGATTGAACCTCAAAATGACGGAGCATATTCAGCATCTACAGATAGTCAAATCAGACTCGGTGCACGTCACACATTGTGTAAAGTTTGTTGTTAACGATGATTACAGTAGAGCAAAAACATCTTGACTCGTGTTGATATTTTCACTGCTCCTCTGAGGCCATTTCAACGGTGCGACATGTGTCCTTCAAGGAGCCTCCTCACTCTTTGGTGTCATGCGAAAATCGACATCCGCAGGAGGCGACACATGTTTGTCAGCATGTGAGGCGGTCGAGTGCACAGATAAAGTGCAAAGTATACATAGAAAAAAAGCTTAATATATATTGAAATGGAATACTCGTTTTATATGTGTTGAAATAAATATATTGCAAATTGTCACAGGTATTTGCGGTTCATGCCTTGTTACCCTTATCCGGATTGGATTCAGTTTCACCACACAGTGCCAAATATTTTAAATAAAATGCAAGAAATCATCTTTCATTCTTACTCAGAAATATCTCTTGCATTTTGGAATTGACCTTACATATACATCTGACATTTATTAAAATGACATTCATGCTGTTGCATGTTCATTTTAAAATCACATATTCTTTTTTTTTTTACATATACGCCAAATGCAACTCAATCGCTTTCCTGCTGACAATGCTTTTATTTTTATGTTTTTTCTTTGACTGCAAAACAAGCTCGAGCGTTGCATTATTTCTGTTAGAAATCTAAAACGGCATCTGACTGTCAAAACTCAAATTGATTTATATGCAAATATAAATCAAACAAAGCTGAAGAGCAAATGCCATTTGATAGTCAAATGCGGAAAATGGCGAACATAAATCAACATATTTTATTTACTATAATTTCGTTTGATAAAAACAAGATATTCTACTTTTAATTGCAATAATTTAAATTTATCAGTACTTACGCATGTTTATTAATATTTAATCCACAATTAATAATAAAGAAAATTATATTATTTGTATAATTTCAGGAACGTCGAATTTATAGCACAAAGCACCGCATAAGTGTTAAATTTGTTTTGATTGAACTGCGCAAACTCCGCAAACGTCAGTTGGAGGAAGCAGCGCTGCTTCAGTCGCTGCCACTGCCGCTGCCGCTGTCGCTGCTAATATTGACTCCAGCATTTTACCGTTAGCCGCTGCCAGTGAGATTTTAGTTACTTTGCGGCTCTAGTGCGCAACGCATCGCTTCGCATTGCATCGCATCAAAATGCCTTCAATCGGGCAAAAATAGCGTGAGTCGCGATTATTGTAGGCACATCGGCAACAACAACGCCAATAAATATTAACAGCTAGCAGAAGCAGAGCAGAGCAGAGCAAACATTAACTATCCCGCATTAGAATCGATGTTTGGCCTGTGTCAAAAGCGTGTAAAAATAGCAAAAATCGAAGTAAGCCAATAAATAAGAAGGCAACAAACTCTCTCTGTGTGTGTGTGTGTGTGTGTGCGTAGGTGTGTTAGTGTATGCAGTGTAATTTGCATGCATAGACACATACGAACGCTATTCTCATACGATATACAATAACAATAGAAGCAATGACTTGTTGTTCCAGCCATGTGGAGTAATATAAAAGACGAGCAGAGATTCATTTCTTATGCATTGATGATTGAATACCCTCGACGAATAATGTACAACGGGAACTGAGCATATCAGTTGCCATACAAAATAATGTTTGGATTTCTCTAATATATCAAATCAGTTCAACAAGAACTTATTTTAATTCAGTCAAATTTATAAGTTTATTTTTGTGTTACACAATTAGTGGCAATCCGATATTATCTTTGGCAAGGGTATACGTTGGAGTCTACCTTTGGTGGCAAAAGTGAGACCTATTTTAGTTCAGCTATTTTGTGTTCTGTTTTTGTTTTTTTTTCTAGTGAAATTAACTATTTATTCCCTCTATCGTACACACGCACAACCAAATAATAAAATTTTTGTGCATTTCTTTCATGTAGTTTTTATGTGTGACTGTTTTAATTGCTGTCTGGCCGTCGCACTAGTCGAACATTAAAGGGTTTTTAACCTTCAATTATGTGCGTATGCATGTAACCTACTTAAATGTGGGCTCTTGTGTATACGCTCCACATGGCGTATGAGCAATTTTCTAATTAATTGCTAAAATAACTCGACCGACAAAGGCTGCAAACTGTGCAATAATTTTAAAATGAGTATTTGCTTTAGGGGTTCCTTGACGCAGTTGATTCTTTATGCAGTGTCTGCGCCAGCTTTAGGGAGTGCTAATTAAAAACGAAAACCCAATTTTTGACTACATTTGAAAACACCACTAGGAATTAAAAGATTAAATCAACATAAGTATCTAAAAAGTAAGTATTAATCTGCTTTAAACCATTAATTTTATCTAGTTTTATCACACACTTAATCTTATCAAAGATTAAAGTAAGTCGTGGATTTGAACGGAAAGAGAAATAATATATGAAATTTATATTTTAAGCAACTTGTAACAATTCAACTAGCTTAATTTTAAAATAGAAATTAGACAAACTTTTTAATGTTGCTGATGTAAGCATATTAAATAGCTTTTAAAATGGATTTAAAGTGCAATCAAAGGACTACAAGTGATTACCTTCTGATCATCTGGCAGTATTTGTCGCTTATATCCTGATACTCAATCAACATTTACAGCTGTCGCAAATTCGCATTGAAAGCAATTCATTTGCAAGCAATTGCCCTATGAATCAATATGCAAATCTATCTGTGTCCCAAGTTGTATTTCACTATATAGCGCCCCCACCCCCTCTCACTTCCTCTCATGCTTCTCCTATTTTGGTTGGCCAAGTGTCACTCTACCTTCAAATGTCCACCCACATGAAAATTGTTGCTTTTAGTTGTCAGTCGGCATATTTAATTATCTGTCAATTTATCAGCGAACTAATGTGGGTTATTGTTTACGTGTTATGTGTATATATTGTTTGTGCTTAAATTAAAATTAAGCCCACGCAGCTGTAGTCAAAATAAAAGGACAATAAACGACACAAAAGAGCAAAATTCATGGCATTTTAAATGGATTTAGAAAAATTTACAAATGAGACAGTCGCATTTGGCATAACAATGCAAATCATGTAAATAATACGATATTAGAAAAAAGAACAAAGGTGATAAATGTAAGAAGATTTATCAGGATATTAACAGTTTAGATAAAGTCAATTCACATTACGCATACGCAATGTGTGCACATGACTCAAAGTAGTTGTCGCATATTCTAGCATGGGTGCGTGTCTGTGTGTGGGTGTGTGTGTGTGTGTCTGTGTATAAATGTGACGTCAATGTACCATCATAATAATTGCTAGAGCAATTTTGTGGCACTTAAATCGCGCGATATCCATTTGGGGTCAACGTGCATGTGGTTGTGGGGAGAAAAGAGAGGGAGAGCGAGAGGGAGAGAGAGAGAAAGAGAAAGAGAGAAGCGCTTTGTACTTTCATCTCTTGTTCTTGCCTATGTTCAGGATTGTTACACCCACATTTGGATATAAAAGCAAACACTTTTGCAGAAATGTTCATAATATTATACGAGCGTGGAATCCACAAAACTGGTATCTAAATATTTTTAGATTGCATCGTGAAAATATATATATAGTATTTTTTCATATACGCTTTTGGTTTGTTTCTATACATTTTTACTGTTTCCATATGCTTTCTGTTTATACTGACCACCACAACTTATTTACACAACTGATCTTTTACATCGCATATTTTGTTTTACAATGAAAAGATAGGATTAACTCTTAAAGTATTTTACATATGTATATCAGAGGAAAAATCGAATTGAAATGTACGATTTGATAAACATTATTTTTCAATGCACATGTTGGATTACAGCTTTTTTTTCCAGGAATGAAGGCCTTTTGAATTTGGCAAATGTCGTGCCTAACACGCAAACGAACCCACATCAAGGCAGCAAAGCAAAAACGCGAAGTATCTGTGACAATTTGTTAACATATTTCAAGCCATGTAAGGGGCATTCACAATCCGCATTCCACATTGCATAGTGACTATTATATCTATGTATTTTGCGCACTCCAGCTGTGCAACCGACCGCTTGACACGCTGACAAACATGTGTCGCCTCCTGCGGTTGTTTATCTCCACATGCCACAAACGACAGACTCTTCGCAGGGAGTCGCATGTGGCGAAGAGACTCCTTGAGTGACATATGTCGTGCCGTTGATATGGCCACAGACGAGCGCTGAAATGTCAACGTGGTGTCGAGAAAAACACAAAAACAACCACATTTTACTGTGCTGTCATCATCATTAACAACAAACCTGGCAAAAACGTGTGCCGTGCATTTGGTCCTGATTTGACTATCAGTAGTTGCTGAATATGCTCCGTCATTTTGAGGTTCAATCGCTTCCTCCAAAAGGGGCTGCGCCTTAGGAGTAGATCCCTGAAAAAAGTCTGAGGATGTTGCGTAATGATGATGTCGTTTGCCTAAAAAGGCAGAGGGGAGGGTGGGACATACACTTGCCCCAAAGGAGACCCAACACTTGTACAAATGTCAGAGTGTCAGTTTGTCCTTATGTCAGTCGTTGGTATTCTATGCGGGACACATTTTCAGACAATCTGGATTCTATACTCATCCTCAAAGCTTTCCTCTCTGTGTTGAATGATTTAAGGACGACGTTTCAAATGTTTGTCTTTGACCCACAGACTCAGTTCATGTTGCATTGAGGTCACACAACTACACACATAAATAAGCCAATTAGTTAAAAGATGCAGTTGCAGTTGTTGCAGTTGTTTGTCAGTAAACAAGAAAGCATATGAATAAACTGTCCGCAGTAAGCAAAATAATAACAATTTACATTTTGACTTTTGCACTGTTTGCTGCTGAAAACTCAAACTGAATATTTTATATCCATAAGGTAGAACAAAGAATTTAATCAATTTCAGATATATATGTATAAAGTTTTTTGAGTTGAGTGTGTTTGAAAATTGTCTATAATTGAATGTAGATGAGTACATAAATCCAAGAATATTTATATACACTTTTTGTGTACTCAATTTCATTTCAAAACATATTTTTTTTTTCCGCTCAAATAAACAATTCCATTTTGTATAAACATTTGTAGCTATTTTCACTGCTTTGATTTAGTCAGATATCCAGAACCAGCTGCCTCCGCTAAAATAGAACTTGTTCTAGTACCGTTAGCTTTTAGAAACAGTTCAGAATTATGATAGGCAATAAACTGTTTACACGAAATTAAGTACTACAAACCTATTTATAGCTGCGAGATAGAAGCTCACCGATTTTAAATTCGGCGTTGACCTCAGTTCTTCATATAAATTCATTAATAATTTGGGCGACCATCTGCTTAAATTTTGGCGTAGTCTATACAAAGTCCAATAAGGCCATTTAATGCGATAGCGATCGGAATTACCTTCGACAACCACAAAAGCGGTGCACTGGCCACCTTTCTCTTTCCAAACTCCAGCCAGAAGCTGCTCAGGTGGTTTGGACTGAATGGTAGTCTATCAGCCCAACGGAGCGTTTATCATTTTAACAGCCGGCAATTTGGGGATTGACAGCAAACGATTTAAGCTGCAAAACAATTTGCCACATCCCATTCCAATCCCTTTCCCTTTCTAATGAAAAAAAGTTCAAAAACATGCTATTTCCATTGCCCCATCGAGCACAGTGAGTACTCGGAACCACCTCTACCATTCCGGTAGGAAATGAAAAATCAGATTTGGAAATTGACGTAAATTTAAAATAAAAAACACAATTCATTCTCAGAAGCTGATGAAAAACGAAAATTGTGCAATTAAAAGGGAAGAGTATCAGAAAAACACTCTCACTCGGATGGCAATGGCAATCTGAAAACTTTCCTAAAATGAGAAAAAGAGAGGGAGAAAGAGAAAGAGACCGAGAGAGAGTGAATGAAAAAGATGTAAAAGTTGAGAACAGAATATTCAACTCAGGTTAAACTTGGGTGAGTGAAAGATGTCAGATTTTCGTTTTCTAACAAACATTTCACCATCAATTGGATTTCCATGCTGATAGAAGGGAGTCCGACGAGGCGTGAGTGAGAAATTGAAATCATTTCTCAGTGTCAAGTTGAATATGAAAACCTTTCGCTTCTACTTTTCACATTCGCATAACAGATTGTATTACATTTATGCCCTTTGTTGGAGAGAGTCTTCCATTCTGTTGCCTCGTTCTGTTGTGATTTGTGGATTGTGATTGTGAATGGCATTGGCATTGGGTCGTCACAGGAGGCTTTGGACTCAGATAAGCATACAATAGAGGGATTTACCGGGTGATAAGTAGATCGCAGATAAGCCAAGCCAACAGGTTACTCTGAATTATGTTCAGTTCAGAATTTTGTCACAGCTGAGAATCTGGTGAGTATATATATTTACAATAATTAACGGCTTAGGTTAAAGTCTCATCATACTGAAGATTTGAAAGAGGCAAAAAAATACCCATTATCGTCTCCATCCCCATCACGTAGTAAAATTCAAAAGCTGAAACTGATGGCAACTACAATTTTGGCAGTCGAAAAATGAGAACCATTACACCAAATGAGAAACGAGTGTTCGGGTCTTACAATGCCGTAGACGAGACTCATTGTCATCATTCCTACACTCCCGGGATATTAAAAACAGCTTCACTAACAGACTCATTCCTTGCCCCTCGAGGTCAATAACCTGCCTTTTTCTGCCTTGTCTAACAAGTTTGCAATGCTTTGTGGCATATTTAAGTAGTTGAACATTGTAAGATGTCAATAGGCTTAAAATAGAAATCCATTAAGAAAAATAGTATAAATTATTAGTTAATAATTAGAAAGTTAGAGATGAGGATATAAGTCTTTCTGTTGTTAGTTTAAAGATTTCAACATTTCAAGCAAATCTTTTCCTATTCCTATTTTCCATCGGAAAACCAATGCATATCTTTTGTTCTTTTAGCCGCCTGCTTTGTCATATTTATTATGATGTTTTCGTTTCCACTCTCTTTTCTGTAACTCAATTCAAGTTTTCTGCTTATAAATTTGCATTTCATCAAAACAAATACAACAACAGGCAAACAGGCAACAGCCGGACGGGGAATTTGTGGTCCCTCCTGCGAGTTTATCCTTTGCCTTTGGCCAGCTGGCGAAAGTCATACGAATGATTTCTGCGCCAACGAAGTAAATTTGAATTTCGACGTGCCTCAGCCAGCAAAATTTATGGCTTTAGCCGCATACAGATACAGATACTAAGAAACACACACTTTTTTGGCTTATGTTGTCCTTGGATACATGTGGCGTATGCGCAACATTCGGAAAATGCAAATGCCGTTCAAGCGAATTAAAGTTTCGGATAGATACCAACTCTTGCATACTTTCTCAGGGCACCTTCGACTTGAGCTAGAGAATTAACATGAATATGGTAAAATGGGTCTCCGTCTAGAAACAAGTCTGGTTGTAAGTGTTCACCTGGCTGCACTTTAATTTGCATATTTAATGCCGCTTTGCAGCGATTCCCTCTTCCCGACTAGTCTTTCAGCTGCCATTTCATTCAAATCATACAAAGTCAAGTCATGTGGATGTCGTCAATGACTAACTCCAAATCCTCTTGACGGATTTTCCAAGGGATTCTGGGAAGCCTCCTTTATACCAAAACTGTGGAAGCTTTCTTGTATTCTTTTATTATTGTCGCCTGCTGAATTATTCACCCCGGTCGTAAAATACTGTGCCTTGCTATTTTGGCTTTTAAGAATGATATTTTAAATATTAAAATGGTTCAACCCTGATGAAAATTTCGACTAGAACAAAAAGTGAACGACAACTATTACCAACATACGCCATGTGGCAGCTGAGAGGAGCATTTGGAAAAGAGCCAACTGCCATAGCTTTGAGACCACAACTATTTCCCTCACAATTACAATTATGTCCCGGCTGTTGCGGCAATAAAAGTCTAGGCCAGACACTCCTTCCGATAGTAGCAGGAACAGATGTCACACAGTTGCTCAGTGAACACTTCTCACAATGATTTTGGGTGCGGCTTATTGGCTGCTAAGAGGACAATTGTTGATAGGTTTGAGGCGGAGTTCCGACAGTTTAGTCGCTTCATTTGTATGCCAAGACGAAGTTTTCTAATTTCACAGCCTGCTGCTTTGATTATTGCTGTTCCTTTTGTTGCCTCTGACAATCGAATACGTTAAGAATAGAGCACTTTGTACACTCAACTGATTTAAATCAATTCTTTAATAGGAACGTTACAAATTGAACAACTTGTGAACTTGTTTGGAATTATCTGCGAATTGTCAGTATAAAATCAGTCAACATGGAATACCTCTTTGCAACTTAATAATAAATTGAATATGACATTTGTGTGAAAACATTAATTATTCACATGCAAGTTTCCTTATAATGAAATTTTAATTACTATCCGTACTCGTCAGGAAGAGAAGTGCGAAATCTATCTCAGCTGAGCTCTAGCATAAAAAGTGCCAACTGCCTCGGCATTAAAATGTAATTATGATGTGTAACACATAACACACACACACACAGCACCACACACACTGCCAGAGACTACAGGCTCTTAACCGTAACAAACATCAGCATATTTATGGCTTTTGCCTGTTCCAAACAGGCCCTGCAAATGAAGGAAGGAAGGCACATGTGTTTCTGGCAACATAATGCGTACATTTTCTGTTATTAACGAGAGAATAGAGTACGCTTGAGAGGCGCCACATAAATCTTTTTATTATTTTCCATTGCTACCTGTAAATTGATGCACGTCGTCAGCTTTTGGGGAGGGTTATACTTTTAGTAGTCAGTGTTGAGTTGCTTATTTGTTACATTAAGCTCATAAGTGCTTGCGAGTATTAGAAGTGTCTCGAAATCAATTGAATTGTATCAAAATTGAAAATTGCGTATACGCAATATGGTAAGAGGGTCAAGAGGTGAGCAGCTGCTGAAATTGGAGTTGGGAATCAAGTTAGCTGAGCAGATTCGCAATGCAGATCACGTTCTCTATCTGGAATGCAAAAAGAACGGGTGGGAAGCATAAGCAAAGTTCCTTCATTCGGGAAGCTCTCTCCTTGAAGCTCTTCCCACTCCTGCTGCTTCCAGTTGGAGTTCATTGTCTGCAAGGCTCTTGGCTCATGTGTGAGCCATTACTCAACAGCTGGGTGGCCAGCTTGTGCACGTAGCCTAATGTATGGCTAGGCAGCTGGACCTTGCCTGGAGTAGACCAGCAAATGGCACTATTAATGATGCAATCGACATGCTCCTTGCGAGGTTGGAGTCGGTGTCTGAGTCTGAGTCGGAGGCAGAACATGAAATATGGCATTACATTAAGATTAATTGCTATGGGCAATAATTCAACAACATTTCAACCTAATGTTTCATATTTGTAGTTCTATCGTGTGGTGAATTTGAATGTTTACCATATAATAATTTTAATGAGCAACAAAAGATCAAAGTTATATTTTGTTTTGAAGGTATTATTATATTTATATCAACTTAAAATTTAGTTGCATATTTTTAGCAGTTTCTCGCTAATTCCCTAAGTCGGATTTTTACGTATTTTCAGGTTTTTATTTGCCTTTTCTTTCCTTTCCACACATTGTCTCTACATCCTGTTAAGTGGCTCTCTACGGTGGTTGATGTGTGTGCCTGTGTGTGTGTGTAAGAGTGTGTTGGCAGGTTACAGTTTTTGTGCAGCTTTTGTTTAACTTTTGTTTTGTTTGCTTTCTTAATAGTTTCCAGATTTTGCTTTTTTCTATGTTCTTTTTTCTGCATCCCCGACGTCCAATCCAATAACAATTTATTACGTGTTGCTAAGGTTAATTGACAGCAACTTTGCATTTCTCTCTCTCTCTCTCACTATCTCACACTCTCTCAGTTTCTCATCGTCTCTGTTTTAGTTTACTTGACCCACAAAGCTTGTGCACATATTGAAAATTTATACACGTTACTAGATTTGCCTATGTGTGTTACTATAGTGCTATGTGCTAATATACTTCAGAGTTGGCAAATTAAATTTCATAATTTAATAATATGTCGCAAAAGTAATCTTAATAAGTATAAGACGAAGACAAAATGACTGTTTATGGCAACATTTTGTGACGATAATCCTCGTGCAATTAAATTGTTCATCAAACTTTTGCCTGTGCCTGTTGCAACACAAGTGGAATTCACAAACTTAGTAAAACTTTTGTTTACTTGTTCGTTAGTTGGCAGAGAACGTAAAAAATGAAGCAAAAAATAGATTAGAGGATAGAGAAAACTTTGGAAGTTTCTTAAAATCTTCAAGAAAGTGAGTGAAAAATAGAATGAAGTTTCTAAATATTTTTAAAATTAATTCAAAGCTACAAAACATTTCATATTTCATGTGTTAACATTTTCACCTGTTATTTTCATTTTGTTTTTCCTGTAAATAACGAAAATTTTTCTCTAACAAAAAATGTTAGTTTTCCCCAGCAAAGAAAACAAACAACTGAATGGAAGCAACGTCTGAAGATGTTTCTATGTTTTCCAGCTGCCCCCCTTTTGTTGTTGTATCTGCTGCAACATCAACAAGCAGAATTGCAAAAATAACAGAGAGAAAAACTAAACATTTGGATGGCAGTTGGACATGCGAGGGGAGTGATAGAAGGAACAAATGGAAGGAATAACGTGTGCATGATGTGTCCCGATAAGCAGCTGCTGCTCGCGCATTAGGCAAACACTCGACGCAGCTTTCTCCACATCCCCTTTATCCCTTTTCCACACACACACACACAAAAATGTAGCATTCACACAAATATTTAAATATAAAAAATAGATGGCGTGCAAAGTAGCATGTGGCATGGTTATAAGTAAATGTAATTTTTGTTTTTGGTGCAACCGATGTGGGAAAGCAAATCTGGAAAGAGTTCGTAATACACATGCAGTGCTTTTAGGTATAACGAATCACATGTGATGCACTTCATCAATTGTGTTGGGTTTCCACACGCGGATTAATATGTTGCAATTTTACACTGCTACTTAAAAGTTTTTGGCGTTGTGTTTGTCTTTGTGGCTGTTGCAGGATTATTAATGCATGGCGCAGTTATTGCTTACTTTCATACTACATAAGCTCTCATCCTGTCTGACTTACTCAGTGCCTATGCTCTTCACTATCCATTGAATACTATACTACCCAGCTTATAGAGATCATCAGAGTGCTGCTCACTAAAAGGCAACATATCCAACTTCAATGCAGTTGAAAGGATGCCGGGCAAAAAATTTCGAATACGCAGCTGTGATTCGTTTAAGCTTCCTGTGCGTGTGAGCTCGTCCGTAGAGCCTTTCCGCGTTTTCCCGCCGCGCATCGCCTGGTTTGATGTTTTTTCAGTCGCTTAATTGTGCGAGCCACTGACAACAGAGAACCAGCGATTAACTCAGAACTCAAAAAATGTCAATTACAGCCTACCTTCTACACTCCACTCCAACCACACTCCACTCCAAAGCTGATCCTTTTGGCCATTCAACCATGTGGCTTTGCTCGTTTGTAGGCGATTTTAGTATTTGTTTTTTCACTTTACCATTGAAATTGCATTCTGCTGGTGGCACTCGAAATTTGATTCGTGTTAGCATTAAAAGACTTTAAAAATCGTTTTTAATTACTTTTTTATAGTAGGATTATGCAGCAATTTGTATCGGACATAAACTAACATATTTGAAATTAATTGAAACGAAATTCTCTACTTTTTCTTTTTCCTGTAATCAAACGAATTAAAGTATCCAAGTCTTGCTGTTTCTATTGTCACCCGATTTCATTGCCACTTATCGATTTTCTTGCAATCGTTACGAACAACTGCGACCCAATTTAAAATCCCTTTTGTTTGGTTCCTTGTTTTTTCTCTCCCATTTTTCCATTTACAAATAAATAGGAATAAGGATAAATAAATCTACTTCTCACTATATTTGTTTTATAGCCATTGATAGTTAGCTATTTCCTCATCTGCTTCTTTCCTCCTTTTATTATGCAAGAATAACTATTTTCTTACCATATGCATATTATAGCCCACAATTTCACACACAAATTATCCTAAATCCAGAAGCATTTAGCATTTATAGTTTGGTCCATTTCTTCCACTTTCAGTTTGCAGAGTCAACTAGCCGGACATTTTCTAACAAGTTAATTTTGCCAGACTACTTCAAACAAACCATGGCAGCAGCTGCCTCCGCTTCCGCTCTTGCCTCCTCCTTCGCTTGTGCCTTTGTCTTTGCCTCTGTCCAAGTCTCAGTCGAGCTCATTAATTTTGCTCAAGCAGAAATGAATAATGGTATAGTCTTGCGAGAGGGGCGAGAGGTGAGATACCATTAAAGCTAAACGTTAAATTCGTGTGTAATTAATCCGAAAAATGCACATTACAAATATTAATGATAGTAAGTTCACTCTAACTCGAATATATTACATGGTCCGTGTGTGTACATTTATTTGTGCTACATTGTTTTCCTTGCTAGCTGTTCATAGTTCCCATAGTTTCCATATTTTTTTGCATGTGCCATTGTAAAGTCATATTCAAAAAAAGAAAAAAGGAAACTGCAAAAGTTGTTCATTTTGACATCTCATTTAATTTTCCGTTTCCCCTTTGTTAGTCTTCTGGCTCATCCGAATTATAAAACTGTTGCACATATTAAAATTTTTGTATTTTATGTTATACATTTTTTCCCAATATAATTGTGTATATTTAAAATATTTGTGGACAACTTGTGGCAAGTGGGAAAAACTATAATAAGCCAAGCGGATATGAGTTATTTGGAATTGGTTTTTTTTAATGGGATAATTAAATAAGTAAAAAAATGCTGAAAGACGAACAGTAAAAAATGAACACAAAGGCAAAAATCTGCAATCTTAGGGAATGGACTGGATAAAAATGCTACGGCACCTAATATTGTATATGGGTTTAGATAGGAAGTGTTACAAAACAAATTTTTATGAATTAGTGGTAGATTAGTATAGATGAAAGTGAAGTCAGAAACTTATCGAAGGTGTACCAAATGCCACACTTGCAATAGAACAGAATAGCACTGCATAAATGTAGTATTTTCTGAGATAAAATTTAGATGCAATATTAAATATTAAATATCAAATTACTTATTACTGGTACGAATTAAAGCATTCTTTACTCGAAGATGTGGTAATGATTCACTCATTATCACAACAGGACACTAATTTGTAAAATTTCAGGTCCTATATATAATGTTTTACACGTCGTTTTAGAGAACTTTATGGAGCATCACCAAACACAAATGTCTTATTCCAACACTATTTCAAGATAAGAATTTTAAAATTTTAGAATAGCCAGCAAGATCACCCGATCCGAAACCTGTGCCGTCGAATTTATGCAGATAATCGACACTAAAGGAATGGTCCAAAATCTCACTAGCTGACTTCCAAAAAGTCATTGAATCTATGCCAATTTTTTTAAAATCAATTTGAATAGAAATTGTCAGTTAATATTTCCAATTTAATATATTTTTATTTGTTTTATTGGACTTGGAAAAGCTAACCAAAGAGTGTATTTACTATCTTCCCATAACATCTACTTTTTGATGAGTAGTTAAGCAAAAAAGAATGCAAAAAGATGTCAACATTTCTAAGAATTAAATAAATATTACAGTTTTGGATTCAGGGCATATTTCACCTTAGAAGTCTGAAATATTACTAAACCTTGCTTTATTCTACTTATTTCTTGCCCATTCTAAATTTTAATATTTTATAAGCTTTTGTTTAACTTTACCCCACGATTGCAAAATAAATATATGTGTTTTGAAGAACGTGCAAATTAAAAAAAACCCATTGCTTGACTTTATTATCTTCATTATTTATTGAAACTGGTTTCGACACTTGTTCTTGTATGTAATCAACTTGCTCTTGACACAAACTTTTGACAAGGAAGTAAACTTTGCAATTTCCACCAAACTTCACAACCAATTTAGGAAACCTCTCCCCTCTCACTACAACTGAATGCAGCCAACTTCCGCTTGTTGCCAATCCGACGCATGTCCTGACCAAAAGGCGCAGCGCCCTTTCAGCCATTTTCAGAGTGCTTGTAATTGAAACTTTTCAAGAGCATCGCAATATAAAGTTGAGAATGAGAGAAACGCTGCAAGGGAATACAAAAAGAAGCAAACCAGGTAAAAAACACCGAAACTGAGTCTGAGTCGAGGCGAATACTTGAGTTGGTGACAACATCATTTCCAAAATTGCATGGCAGCGAATTCGCTACAATTGAAAGTTCTTGTCAGGCGATATAATAATTAGCAATTAAATTGCAGCCATTAATTAGACGACAAAAAGAGCTGAGTAGCTTATAGCCATGTGATATTTTGATTAAAAGCAACATCAAAAAGGTTCAAAGGAGAAAACATTAAAATACGGAAACTCCAAAGAAATTTTGATAAGAAGCTTACGCAAATTGACACTGGTGGCAAAAGTTTATGCACAACAGTTTTATGAAATAAATCATATTTTAAAGATTTGTTCGCAATACAGGAAAATGTTGAGAAATGATTATATGGCTAAGCGGAAGGAAGTGTCGGGGGAAGTGGAAAGGGGAAAGAAAATAATAGCAGGAAGTGCTCAACTTGGCCGACAAATTTGCATTGTGTAAATTGCTTCCGTCGTTGTGCAAATTTTCAGCCCTGTTAAGGGGTTGTGCTGATTCTTGAGATACGTCAAGACAAGGTACATTGTTAAAAAAACCAACACTGAGATAAATCACAATCCGAGAGCTGTCCGCCTCCTTTAACAACATTTCCATGTTTCTCTGCAATTTTAAAGAAATTGCAAGCTTGTGTTTCGTTTTAGATGAATAATTTCGTCGCCAAATTTAACAAATTAATTCAGAGTTCTCTTTAGACATTTGCACAATTATCGAAAATCGTTCTGCACGTTTGGACATTAAAAAATAGCATTTACGAGGAGTCCAAGTGCTTTGTTTTAAGAAATTATTTTAATTTATGCGTTTTTTATTGGCCAGGCTTTGTTTTAATTTTGATCCTTTTTGTTTTCGTCTCCTTAGGCTTATTGCTCACACCTAATGCACCGTTGTCCCTTTTGAGTTTCCAGCAAATTCGACGTTTTTTCACTCGTTTTTCTGATTCTATTTTCGCAATTTAATACGATTAGAAATGTACGGCAATATACAAATATGAATTGGATAGAATTGCCAATTACCGTCTATCCTGAGCATCATGATTTTTATATTATTCTATTATATATTCAGAACTGTTGAGTTAGCTTGTTGTTTTTGCACTCACACTCTTTAAAGTAATATCTTTTCCTCAACCAAGGTCCAACTCCTAAACCAGCTGCTCTTAAAGTTTCAACTAATAATTTACTCTATTTATGAGAAGCCTCAATATTATTCAGTTAATACGCAAATGGCAAAATGTGCCATTAAATTTATACTTTGGTTTGTTTACGGCAAATAAAGCAAGGAGAGGGAAAGACAACTAATGGAACCTGCTCGAATTTTGTTCAGTTGAGTGCCTCAGGTAGATGTAATCAAATTTCCGTGGCATTAAGATTTCCTTTCACTTTATTTACGTGGCTATGAATTCACTTCGGAAAAACCGATGAGCGGCTTGCCACCTCTTCTGAGAAATTGTACATTTGAATGCAAGTTGACGCAGTGCTTCAACGTAAACATAAACTCTTCATCTGATTATAAGAGTGAAGTACATGCAAACAGGTAAATCGGGATACAAAATTTGCCATACTGTGGTACATTGAATTGGATAAATGAACGGGCAAGCGCTTCAATCGGATTCTGTTTAATCCAGAAATGTAAACAAACCTTCCGTGACAATAAAAGGATTCGCTGGGGACACAATTTTCTGCGTGTGCATGTGTAAATTAATATAAAGTGAAGAGTAAACACTGAAACCGGCTCCGCGATCGTATAACCAGGCTCTGGAGTCCGAATTTGGCATCTTTTTATTTATTTTACTTCTTCCTATAAAGGGGACTTTTGTGGGTGTTTCTGTGCGTGTGATGTGGTCCCTGTGCACTCATGTAACCACACAGAAATCCCTAAATTAAAAGCTCGCCGGGTAAATATTTGTTTGGCTAAACAAGTAAAACAACCAGAGACAAACCCTGCAGGAGCTGGAATGAAAATTTAATTTAAGTCAAAGAGAAATACCTTCAAAGAGTCCAAAATCTAGAGGCTTAAACTCGTATGGTTCAAGAATATTTAAAAAAAAAATCTCAGCTAATATTCGTACAGATATTTAAAATTTCCTAAAAAAAACACTCAACCGTCTTTTGTCCGTTCCTCAACGTTTGATATCGAAGGTATCATAGTATATAGGTTTTCGTAATATCCGTCCGTCTGTATAATCGCAACTTTTTTCGACACCTTTAGAGACTGGTCTGTCAAAGTGTAAAAATAGAAGCGATACTTTCTTTAGCTAGCTATTAAACCGATAAGATCGATAATTGCAAATCGATTAGGAAACGTAAACAACTCTCCACAGTTTTTGGTTTAAAAAAATCTAAAAATTATGAATAAGAAAAATCTATATTTAAGATATATATAGATAATTTCAGAACCCATAAAACTGCATATTTTCAACAATTTCCAAATTTAATAAGTGCCTTCGGCCCTAGAAATCTTCCAAGCTAGAGTTACCAAATTTGACATGTATTTTACTGGTAACTCCCTAAGAGATCGAAAGAAACTAAGATGATCACACCATGTATTTTACGCAATTTAAAAGATACATTAACCAAATTCAAATAGTATATTTCAAATAACAGTTAAAAAATCAGGAAATCCGTTAACAGCTTATATCTTCGTATTTAAGAGATAGACTTTCCAAATTTGGAACTAGATTACTGACAACGTAATCCATTTTTTTTTATATATCCCTTAGTTTAATAGCTACAGTTGTCAAGCTTGGAAACGTTTCCAACAATTATTTACGGTATTTCTTGGGTGCACCAACCCTTTTTGTTGTTCCCAGTTATCAGCTAGTAAAACTTATGTTATCAAAGTATATCGCAGTCGGTGACGCCCAACTGTAATTTGTCACTTATTTTGAGAGTTTATTGCAACAAAAAGGACCGGTTTCAGCCAGCTCCTTGTATACACATCGTATTTAACTTATCTTTGCTTTCCCTTTGCAGGCACTGCTGTGAAACTGGGATACTGAAATACTGGGATGGTGCACTAGAAGTGAAAGGCGGATCACTTGGTAAATATAATTTGGCAAATTATATTGTGCTTCTAGAAATCCGGGGAAAGCCTGTGAATTACACATAATGTTAAGTGGTGCAAATTGGGTTAGATATGTGCGACAACAGTCCAAGCAAATGACCGAAACTTAAGTCTGATTCCTGTACAGATTTTAGCATGTCATCAACAGAAGCCATGCATAACTTGCGTTCCCTTTGAGGGAGTGCAACGCAAACTTATTGTTTCAAATTGGAAGCATGTTCTGCTGCTGCATCCAGAGAAACTTCCTTGCCTCAATTATATTACATATTTGAAATTTTCCAGCTGCAACCTGACATTTCTCTCTCTTTGATTGTGTTCCAATGGGTATTCAATAAATTGCCGAAATTGCATTAAATTTACTATACAAGCAGCAGATGACAAAGGGGCGACAGGGAAATCGACAACCGCCAACCAACCACACAACAAGCAGCAAACGCCGTAGTACTCCCCCTCCCTACCTATCATGCTGAGTGTGCGTTTAATGCAGCTCAGCTTGTGGCATGTGTCCATCAGGCGAACTGTGCTATAAATTTTTTAAATCCGTTGCTGTTGCTGCTAATTGGCTGGGTAAGAGAATGCGATCCCTTTAATGTATTTTGGGATGAAGCACAGCCACAACTTAAATACATTTTATCAGTTGTTTATTTCCACCTGACTCGCAATTTATTTGGGGCATTAGTCATCCTCGCATACATTAATAATTCAAAATACTCCAGACAAACCCAAAGGCCACTCATCCTAACCATTATATTAAACACAGTTAATAAAATGCGCTGTTATGTAAATATTATCCTGGGATTTATTCCCTACTCTGTCTCACTCTGTCCCCTCCACCCAGAAAATATATATAATACAATTAATGAGTTTTGTTTTATGTACCAGACTCAGAAGCTGCTTTCAGAGTGCGGTGTTTATAAATTGTGTTTTTAAATGCAATTTTGAGTTTTTGCTAACGATGTTATCAACATTGGGGCAATAGCGAACAAAGAGGAGTTCAAAAATAAAAGCTTATTTTTCATTAAAATAATGAGAACCAATTAAATAAATTAACCACTTCTCTTTTGTTTACATAGCTGTAATCATTATTTTTTAATATAATTGCAATGCAATATCAGCTCAAACTTCACAGCAGTCAAATTATTAGTATGCTTAATTTTATTGTAAATGAACCAAAATTAAATTAAGATGTTATTATTTTAATAAAAACTTGTTAAATAAATATATGTAACTTTTTTATTTTTATTTACACTTAATTTGCAATTGATATATATCCATTGTTGCTGATTAATCTTTCTGTGTACCCCAAACAAAATAAATATCAATAATTAACTACTGCAAAATAAAATGAATATAATTTAAAATAAATTAAGCTTATCATCTCCACACATCGGACATGTTATTCATTCTAAGGCTCCTTATCAACCCAATTTGTGATATTGCAGTTGCCTCATAATTAAATTTCGCCTGGCTTCAAACACCGCACATTGTTCGGGTTGTGGCTAAAAAGTTTCTTCCATGGAGCACATGCATACAATTTTATTTCACTCTTTCCCCCAGACTATCATCTCTCTATCTTTGTTTTTTGTACAATTTAGAACTTCAATTTGGCCGTCGGGTTAAAAGGCATGTTGCACTCGATTTTGTTGCTGTTGGTGTTGTGGTCTGCCCAGGAAACACGCTTCAAAGCGCAGAGTCAGCTTAAAGTGTCAGTCCCTCCATGCATCTGCTGACCAGGTGGGTTGTGGACTGTCTGGCATAGAGTGACGGACTGACGTGTAGTGATGTGGGTTAGGGCTGTATAAGCTTTTCTACAGTACTGACCCGGTAGAAAGGACTAGCCATTAAAATTTTGTTTTTCTTCGCATATGCATACGAACACTGGACATATGTGCTAACCAGGACTTTTAAAGTGTGGCTACAAGACCATCCACATGTGAAAGTGTCAATCATACGCCCTGTGGTTGCCACCCACATAGCCGTTCATGCCCCAATATTCTTTTTAATACGATTATCATTGTCTCATATTTTACGGGTATTCTTCATAATGAATAAAAACAATTTGTTGTTATTGTTCCTTTGTCGTTTTTACTGCTTTTATATAAGGTGAAAGTTGCTGTTGTTGTTATTAAAAACACAAAAGAGCAGGAAAATGAAATTTTAATTAAATTTATTGTATTAATTTGCTGCATTTTTGATGATGCGGCAGAAATATTTGGTTGTCAGCCTCACTTTGATGACGCAGCGGTTAAATTTATATAGTATGTGGGCGTCGTATGGGGCTCAATTAAAATTAATCAAAGTGACCAATCGCTGCATTCATAATTTGAGTAATTTTAATAAAATAAATTTCTTAAAATAAAGCAACCTTAAACACAACATTAAATAGCAAATTTACCAATACTTAAACATCAGCCAAAGCTGTTATTTTTAACACGTATAAGTTTTTGTGGTCAAGAAAATGAGGCTAAAGTGGTTAGAGGCCTGATTTTTAAATCTTTGACATGTGGCTTAGGAGAAATTTATGTAAATGCGGATAAAGAAAGTAGATTTTACCTCCCTTTCTTAGAAAAGCTTCTAAAACTAAGTTGATATGAGATTTTTTGAAACAGTAAAAATATAGGTTTTATTTCTAAAAAGTATATTTAAGAATTGTGGCACACTAACGAAGTTTGTTTAGTGTGTGTGAGTTGGCACATGGCACAAACAATTCAAAGTCTTACGCAAATACGTTGGCAATTTGTCACTTTTACCAACATCCGCATTAAGCCTACATCCAAATAAAGCATTTGGGAAATTTATTTTTATCGCTCTCTGAGAGCAAATCCAAGTGGCATGTCGTCTTATCCTTTCCTGTCAACTACAATCATCAAACAGCAATCACTTCGAAGTCAGTCATATCCCGTCTCGCATTAACCCTCTGATTTTCGACATCTGCTGTTTGCCATCCTTTTCGCAATGTTTTATTTATTCAGTATTATTTTTTGTTATTCCTGCTTTTTATTCATACCTTTCACACGGCAGCAGCCGCAATCATAATGCCTTGAGGCCTGCGTCTCAACTTTGACATTCCCGTATCGTTTTTTATTCCCCGCCTTTTATTGCGTGCCATTACTTTAATATTCTCGTGCTCCCAGTTCGATTCTGCTCACTGCAATCGATGAAGGAACAGGAGGAGTTCGTTGTACCCACACATGGGCACACACACATTCAGAGGGTGTGTATTGTGTGTGTGGTTGGCACTCTCAGTTGAGCACTGCCTGCCTTTAATGTATTTCAATTATTTTTATTGGCTTATCATAAATTATAATGCCCTCTGCGCTTGGCTTCTATATTTGTCCAGCTACGGCTCCTGCTCCTGTTCCTGCTCCTGTTCCTTTCTTATTCCAGTTAGCTTTTCCTTTTTAACAGTTGTTTTGTTATTTCATTCCCCTTGACTAAATTTCGCTTTGGCCAGGTCTGAAACACATGTTGAGTCTTTTTTTAGCAATGCTGCTTATTGAAAAACTTTGATAACGCGTGGCGTGGACTGCTTTCTTCCTTTATGAAAACTTTCAGTTAATTTAAGTGGCAACAACTTTTCGTACTTCTTCAAGCAATTTATAATTTCATTGCTTTTCCTGGCTGCCACTTTTGGCCACATTTTAGTTTGCTGGTAAAACTTTATAGAGTTCATTATATGTTTCGAGTACGCCTTAATTATTCTTGCATTTGAAACTCAGTCAAATTGAATTGTGTTTTTTTGTTTTAAATGTCTTTACTCGGAGCTCAACTGTTTGGAATTTGTTTCCAAGTTTCTGATTTTTATGCAAAGGACAAAATATAAAAACGTTCCTAAAGCGGCTTGGAACTTCAGTCACTTACTGAGAATTGTGGATTTCACTCGACTTATTGTTTAATAAGGTTTCTACAGCCAGAATAATTCAATTGCTTAATACTCGTTTTGTTCCTCGACTCCATCAGTACCAAGATTGTTCCCCTTATTCATTCACCCATTCTTTGACTCATTTGCATCCATTATGCATTCATTGCAATTTGGCACTGATCCCCGTTGTGCTTGTCACATTTATCACGCCGCATTGCATTCGGGACTCTATTAGAGAAGTTACTCGCAATTTTAATTACCACGCCTCGTCTTCATCATCATCATCATCATCATCATCATCTTCATTGTTGGCGGAATTGTTGCAGCTGCAAAAATTGTTGTAAACGGCACCGCAAATGCAATTTCCGTGCAAAATATTTGCACAAAGGCGGAAAAACTTTATTCTCACTTCTCGAGTAATTTCGTGTTCCATTTTTCCCTTCGTAGTTGGCCATAAACATGATGTTTGTGTGTGGCAAATAGAAGAGTAGGAAAAGTACCACTGTAGAAAAAGTTTTCTCGCTGAATAAGTATTGAGCTATTCGCCTCCCCTTCTCCCCTCTCCCTTCTTATAGCTGGCCTACTCCATGGTGCATTTAAAGTTCAGTTCTCAGTTTACAACTCTTAACAGTTTCGCTTGCAGCCGTCTACTTTGCGGCGTTTGGCTAACTTGGTAAATAAGTGAAAAGTATTTGAAAAAATGAAATGCATTTTCGCTGGCTAAAATTAAAAGAAATATGCAGAGGAAAAAGTAGAAAACCACAAAATGGGATGAAAAATTAAATGCGGTATTTTTCTCGTGCATTTCACAGGATGTTGTTTTTGTTGCCTGCTTGTGTCGTGCATAACGACAAAATGCACTTTGTTTGATGAGCAACGGGAATGAGAAACCTTCAGACAGGGCTAGTAGATGCCAATATAAGGGGCGTGTCAGCTATGTTGCAGAAACAAGTTTAAAGGGGTGAAGAGTAGAGACAAGGAAAAGGCGAACTGACTGTTTTCTTATCCTTTTGCGCCACTTTTGCAAATGCTGTAAATCAGCTTCCTGAAAAAATAATGAGAAATTATTGGCGCATTGCGCCTCGAGTCGAAAGAAAGATGCAGTCGTCGTAAACCGGAGAGAAAGTGTCATGACTTGGCTGCTGATAGTTGCGGATGAGTCACGTTGCGTATACGTATCATTTGCATGGACTGAATATTTCTTTACATTAAATTTAAATAAAAAATTAAATAGTTTCTGCAAAGTGTAGATTATTTATGTAAGGAATTTAATATACATCTCTGAACATTTGCATATGGATTCATTTGTAATTCAAATGGCTTTTCAGCATAAGTGTTTCTACCTTATTTATTGCCCAACAACAAAGGTTTTTTGCCTGGGCTACAAAATCTTGGTCTAAGCAAGCTTTTACACTTCATCGGGTTTGTGCAACAATGTGGCTGCAGCATGTAATAAAATGCTGCTAGAATTTACAGCCAAAGCATAAATTGAAAGCATATCTGCCTGACTCAACCCAGGCTACCTTCTGATATACTGATACATCCTATTGAAATTCATATATTTGCTTCGTTTCACATATCCCACATGGGAATTAATGCAGAGGGTTTTTAGGCTATGTAAAAAGATATTCGCTGCAATACGGAAATTGTTTTTGGCTATAATCTGCACAGTATTTTCCAACCTGTGGAATATTTTGCTTGGATCACTCGACATTTTCCTTCACACAACAAGTGTAAATTATCACACTTTAACCTCAAAAGCATCGCTATAAATTTGAAGGGTGCTGTGAGACACACGTGAGGCGATTAACATAATTAGATGAGCAAATCCAAGACTCGACATGCCAAAGACAAAGCATCGTCACAACTTGACAGATAAGCAGATACAAGAGAAAAGATACCATAATCTGTAAATATTTGCATTGTGAAAGTGGAGACAAAACTCAGCAGGTGGCATTACAAAAAAGGGATACAGAGTAAGGATAAGCCCAAACAAGGACATGCTCAAGGAAACAACCGCATCCACCTTCCCAAGCAGCCGCAGGAAGTTTGGTTGAGCCTTTAACACGTACGTAACTGCTTCAACATAATTTCCTAAAATTCTGTGTAAAATATTAATTTCTCATGCCCATCAAACACACACATCCAAATAAACCAACACACAGAAGCATTTTACATAAGCGCTTTAATTAGCTTAAGTTTTCATGCCGCTAACTTGTATTCCCTGTGAGATTGTTGTGTGGCCTCTGCTAAGGCGACTGCATTAAATTAATTGCCTTGTGGGTTTGTCCCCTTTCAAATGTGACTGAGAGTATGTGTGTGTGTGTGGCTGTGTGTGTGTGTACACATGTTTTATATCGTCTTGCCACATGATCTGCTTTGCCTCCGAAATCTTTTCATTGCTACGCCAACTTTTGCTGTCTTGAGGAAATGTGAGGCGACATCTGCACATTGGAATACACCTGTCGTTTCTCACCTGTGTGTGTAACTCCCTTGGCCTTTCACACACACATATAACTGTATAACGACTTGAAGTGTAGGTTCTGTCTCATTTCTTCAATCTGTCAGTCATGTGACCGCAGCCTCCAGAACTCAACTTTAAATTGAGTTTCTTTGTGGAACTTTTCAACCAGACAGAAGAATTTAATAGACAAATTCGCCTCGGGGGTCTCTGTGGGTGTGGCACTTTGTCTGTGTTGATTGCTGCTTTGTTATTCATGAAAATGTTTTAAAATTTTGGTTGCTACGAAACTTGTATTTGCTTTTTCATTGCTGTCTTCAATCGGAGTTTTACGCACTTTGCCAAAAGAATAAAATAATTTAAAATTTAATATTTCTTCTTAGTTACATTTTCATTTTGATTAAACTACAAATAAGTTCACATCATTTTAAATTCGAATTTTATGTGAGGTTTCCAAATATTTCTCTTATAGTAAATAACTTAAGAACGACGTTTAATAATATTAAAATTGTTTATTTTATATTATTATCGGGTTTCTTAGATAATGAAATTTTCTTCATCATAGAACATGTGATTTTACAACATTAATGAGTTTGTTGCTTGAGTTTCTGATGAGATCTTCTCTCCGAATGGTCACCGTCATTCTCCCTTTGGTGTTTCAATGTCTACTCGTTGTTTAATAACGGTTACCACTTCGAAATTTTTCTGTTTCGTCCCATTGGTTTTCAAATTTGCGAGCATAATTTAATTAATTAGAAGAAAGCCCTAACCTCAATCCTCTGTACTGTCAATTATTCCCATTACCATTAACTATATATATATATTAGTTAAGAACTGCAGCTGGGATCACGTAAATTAAACTTGGAGTTGGTCAGTTTATTTCAAACATATTTGCGAGCCAGGCACGTCGGTTAGGGGAATATCCATCCACCCTCCTCATTTGTTAACAGCGCGATAAAACTGTAAAGTGAAGCCAATTCATTAATTTAGCTGGGCAACGAATTGGAGCAACAGGATAACCACACAATTAGATGAACTGTGAGCTGAGCAGGCAGCTGGGTTATCTTTGTTTTTCGACCCTCCTGTTTGACTGTACGAGCTGGCTGTGTCCTGGAATTGACATCATCAGAATGAATATTCCTACGTAGCCTCTTTGTAGTTCATCTAACAAAAAGTGAGCAAGCTCTTCTGGCCAGTCAACCGTGTGAGCATCAGAGCCAAAGGAAAAGGCAACGAGTGCGGTAGATAGAGAGGGGAAAAAAGAGGGGGCTTAAAGAGGTGGCAGTCAATGTGTCTCGTTGAGTGGCAAGCACAGTCCAAGCTGAGAACTCAAAAGGTTCCCCTTTGTAGTTGTTGCTCTTGTCAGTTGGCAAATTGCGGTCGAGTGTCATCGAACAAACACACTCAGCTATTGGTGGGATAACTTGCCCCACAGAGGAGTAGCCTTTGCCGCCAGTTTGCCAAATCATTTAGTTCTTAATTAGCCCAAGCAGCAGTTGCACATTCAAAAGGGAAGGCACAGAAGAGAAAGGGGGAGAAAGGGTGAAGAATGAGCTGCTTTGCATGTAGTTGAAGGAGCAGGCAAATTTCTTAAGCTGCTTATCGTGCATCCCATTCACAACACTCATCCTTGGAGCAACCATTGAGTGCAGTCTTAGCCTTTCTTATCTTGTCTCCTTCCATTTGAGGAGAGTCTTAAGCGCCTCTTAAGTGCAAATGGGTAACGGACTGTCTAAGCCTTAAAATGGACAATCTTAAAATCTTTTCAATAGGCAAAGGCAAAAAATGCAGTTCTGAAAGTCACAAAGAGGCAATAAGAATTTCAATATGCATTTGATGAAATGCAAGAAACCAATTTGAAACCATAAATTCATATTTAAAGTTTGTAAAATTATCCTTTGCTCTATAATCGCAATTCGATGTGAGTCTTCGTCGTTTGTTTGGCAACATTTTCCACATCAATTAGTAAGGTAACAGCGAAATTGGATTATTGCAGCGGTGGTTCAGTAATTGGAATGTTTTGAGGTTAGCACAGCGGAATTGGCAACTGCCCACATGTCGCATTGTTGATTTACGGCCACACCATACACGCAGTGGGACAGTGGGTCTTTTGGGGCATCCACAAATGCTGCAAGTCTGTGTTGCCGTTGTTGCACTGCTGCTGGTTTCGCGGTTACCTGCTGCACTCATTTTAACACCCGTACGAATATTTCACGCTTTTTGGCGAACTGGGGATTATGCAGATTTAATGGCCACGATTTGCACAGGGCATATTCAAATTGGCATCTGGCATTTTGAAACCCATTTCAAGAGGCCACAATGATTGAAAAAATTGGCTTAAGTGCTTAACTAATGGTAAGCATGGCAATAAGCTGATCCACAAACATTCACCCACACACACACACATACACACACTCAAACTGAGTTCAATCGCCTGACCTTACAAAAATATCCGGTTAGTTTGAGTGTCCTCTTCCCTCAGGAAGGAGTCGCATGCGTGAGTTGCCATCATTTGTGGAGTTTGTGTCCATTAGGCGTTTCCGTTAAAAGCCCACAGAGCATGGCATATAAATAGTTATAGAAATTGTGATAGTGATAGGGATAGGGATAGGAATAGTAAGTATTAAAAAGGAAAATAATTGGCTATTAAAATGAATCGAAACAAGGTTAAGCTATGAAAATAAAATATTAAATTAAATTTATTGACTTGCTTAGGTATGTCATCCACCTGTTCTCACAACTAAATATGTTTTAAAATGTTAATTTTCTGCTTCAACCTATTTTCATTTAAGAGAGCGAATTTAAATGATTTTCAAACAGAAAATTTAATTGAAATTTTGCATTTGCCTTACTACCAATTTGATTTGTTTGCTTTGCCATAAACTAAAATAAAATGAAAAGTAACTAAACAAACATTTGAATAGAATAACTGACTCAGTAATTATTAACTCATGACTGTCACATTTTATGCTGTTGTTGCATTATTTGCATACTCCTGGCTAAAATCATACACACACTGAAGCAGCTAACTGCAAATTGCAGCTGTAAATTGAAAATGCAATTCGCAGTTTTACCCCATTTTCCAACGCCAACAAAATATCCATTTAAAGTTGCAATTATGTAAATGGCTTTCCAGCTCAAATGTGCTTGAATATAATCGTGAAAATGTGTGTGAGCCACGCATGAAATTAATTTTCTCCCGGTGACAGAGCGTGTCCTGCAGAGCAAATAAAGGTGTTTTGTAGACTCCCAGAAATTGGTGCAAATATTGGCGAATCTATGAAAATATAAATTATATGAAGAAAGTTGGCTATTAAATTTTGCGAATATCACGTTGTTACCAGATTAATTTCCATGTCTGTCCCAAAGTTTTGGTCAACCAAATTGAATAATTAACGATTGTTGTTCTTTTTGCTTGCTTAACTTAAATTTATTTAAAGCTAATTTGATAGAAATTGAATTTCAGGCAGGGAAATTACACATTATAATAAGGACTAATAAAAAAAGGAGAGGAGGAGCAGGCAAAAAACTTTGCCAGTTTGATTGAAATTCGAAACTGAACAGTAAAATGGACGTTCTGTGGCATTTACTTCCAGGCCATTAAAACACAATGACAATCGCGTAGGTTAAGGGACCAGGGGGAGGGACTGGGAGGCGACCTTTGTCTAAACTTTGGGCTCTCTGACTCTTTGTTGGCTTGCCCTTGGATTGACTTTTTTGTCGCCTCTGACACTGTGAACCGTTGTCAGCTGTTCCGAGAGGGGAAGAAGTGTAGTGATGACTGTGTCGATAATATCAAGTTTGGCTTGTGCTAAATCATGGAACTTTGCTCTCAGACTAGACATAACAAATTAACCCAGCAGCCTTCTTATGCGTAGATTATATTAACCATAATAAATCATTCGATTTCAGCAAAACAAAACAAAACAAAAAAATATCTTTGTCCCCTAAGAAAATCCGTGAAGTGCACTTGATTCTTTTTATAGGGATTAATTTAGTTATGCTTCCCTTCTAACTCGCCCTTTCTCAAGTACCCAAATAAGCCACATTCTAATATGCCTCAGCAGGTTGTCCTGAACCTAATGAGCAAACCTCAATTAGAATCAGAATGAAATATGCCTGTGCCCTGTGAGCCGCCTCTCCAACTGTAAGATTAACAAATTAATGTCTTAGCATTTTTGGGGTTTCTTGGGATGACTTGTGTCCTGCAAATGCTTTGTCATTTTTCATTTTTAATGTGCGCCACGGGCAGTCAAAGATGCTTCTTCCCTCATAAGCCAGATAAGCCAAGCTTATAAAGGTCGAATTAAATATCATATTTTAATGCCAAGAACTCGTGTAAGTTTTCCGAATTTGTATGGAACCTGAACATAATCTATGAATAAGGCATCTAATTGAGTTGCCCTTTTCAATACGGCTCTGAGGTTTAACGGGAAATGAGGCAAACATATTGGCAAACATTCTGCTTCGTCATTAACGTGGACAGAGCAGCTCATCCGTTGCCAGGCAATAAAGGTAGCCACGAAATTAAATAAGTCCTGCCACACACACACACACACGCACACACACACAATAGCCAAAGAGAAGGCTGCAACTAACAAGCACATTGACAGTCGTTCAAAGAGGACAATGACAATGCGGATAACTAGCAAGCTGGCAGTTGTCAGGAGCCAAGCGACAGTGGCAACGCTTTATATATTTATGAGCAAAAGACACAGAAAGGACGATGACAAGAGTTCATGTAATGCCACCAGCAACAGAATGCATAGAAAGTGAACTCCATTTGGTCAAAGAATATAATACAATCAACAGGAAGGCGGCGCTGTTGTGTGGGCTGTGGCTGACTTCCGTTTCCGTCAACAGGGACGCTGACTGCCGTTTCCTGTGAGTTAGTGTTAGTCTGCCAAGACGTCAGCCTTTTAGTTCGTTAGTCTGCTTAGTGGCCATTTTGCAAATAGAATCGGGTCATTCAAGCGCAGATGGGCAGTAAAATAAAAATAGGGCGAATAGCATTTGCAATTTAATTACAGCTTCTTGTTGTGACTGATGGTGAAGACATTAAGAGAACATTAATGTTCTAAATGGAGCAGTAGTTGGCTATTTTCTTGTTTATAAATAATATATCAGCAAACAGGTAAAACATATTCAAATAACTAATTCATTAAATTGCCTTTAATTTTTTTATTTTACTTCGTTTATCAGCTTACCAAATCCCACACAATTTTTGTTTAGAACCGCACAAAATATAATTAATGCAAGAAATTGCGGTGAATATATCAAAAATTCAACCAGTTTGCTACTCTGAATTTCATGTTTTTAAATTTTCTCTTTATCAGGCTTCGAATTTGTACTGAATAATTTATTCAAAGATTGCCACAGTTATGAACAGAGCTTTATAGAAAACTACCAGTTGTGTGTTATTATTGGCTGTAAAATTGAAATCTATTGAAATATTGAAAACTGCGGCAACCGCTGCCATTGAAAACATTTTTATTGAATTGAGTCGAGTTGAGTGAGTGCCCATTGAATGGTGGGTTGGCTATATCCGGTATATCAATGGGATTGCAGCGTGTTTGATTCATACATATTTGATTAAGTTGCGACTGCATCGTTTATTTTCATAGGAATAATACGAGACTTGTTTGCTTATCATAGATATATCATGGTTTGCGACTCAATTTGATTGAAATGATGTATTATGGGGGCAATTAATTTGTTTGCACATCACATAAGTAGATGTCCAACAATAATTTGAAATGTCCCCCCATAAATTGTGAGTTCGTGGCTTAAATACAGCTTCAGTCAGGTTCTCCTGCTCATAAGTCAAAATGGATAGTCATAATTTGTTATGTCCAAGTGTAAGAAATATGTCCAAGCCAAAAGGCCTCGAGATATTAAACGACCAGCAACAACAACAACAAGAACAGCCATAAACAACAATAAATATAAAAAAGCCAAAAGTATGGAGCACATTCGACACGGAACTCGACTGAAAAGCAATTATCTACACTCTTGCGATAAAAAAATATGCCACACACTGTTCCCGCTGGAGGGAAAAAAATAAAGCTGAACAAAAATGATGTCAAATATTGGCGCTGTGAAATTTATTACCTTTCCTTTTTTTTTGGCTGGCAGTGAGTCTTCTTTGCTGGGATTGCATTTCGCGTGTGCCGACAACATTTTTATGGCCACCTCGACTGGCGAGGAGCTGCGGGCGATCTTTTGATTTTTACGAGCATGACGTCGACAAGTCTAAATCTGAATTGGCTTTACTCATGAATAGGCCAGGCATTTGCACAAAAGCCAATTATGAAGATGATAAAACTCAACATTCGAGTTGGCCAAGGACTTTATTTTGACATTTTCAATTTACTAGCCGTCAACGGAAGCCACATAATCAATCTGTTCTAATGTATTTCATCTTGTTCTCATATTTTCCCTTTTACTATGCTTTCAGGCCAAAAATGTTGCAACGCCCAAGTTGGCAGTGCGCCACATAACGTTGCCCCCATTCTGCATCCTGTGAGTCCGTGAGTTGAGTGTTCCAAAAATGGCGGTGCCCACGTCAATGGAAATCATCAGCTGCCTGGCACTGCTCCTCGGCATGCTCATCAGCAGCGGTAAGTCGACCACTGCAACGATGTCCTCAATTGGAGCCCTAACGAATTGTGTTTGAATGATTTGACAGGATACTGCATAGACTGTTTCAAGTGCGTTTCGTATAACGGCGCCAATAAAGCGTGCGATGATCCATTTCACAACAATTACTCCACCGCCATTCTCGAGTCACCCTGCATGGGCGGTCGCAAGGGTCGCGATGGCCTCTTTCCGGCAACGGCTTGCATTAAAATCGCCGGCTATTATGGTGAGTGATGGGGCATCGAATCATATTACGGCTTCATTCTATTCCGATTCACAGATGACAACGGCGAAACGATAACAGTGCGAGGATGCGCCCTGGACAGTGGCACACTCACAACAGACACAGAGATCATAAGAATGTCGCATTGTGGAAAATTCTACTATGACAACAGGTGCGTCACTTACCCAAACACACAATATCTTACAATATCATTTAAAGCACATGTTACCAATTTTATTACTCGACTTACACACGTCTCTTGATAAGGCCATAAATTGTGCACATTTAAATTTGTAATCAAATGTAATGCTCTGATCGAATTACGTGATGGGCATTATGGTTATTTTATCTTCGTTTCCATCAAAAGTATATTTATTATACCAAAGTGCAGCTTATTTATCATGATGGATATTCTAAAAGTCTAAAAGTCTTCCATCCAATCTTTAATTTCGTTTGGTTGGTTTAACGTAAAAGAAATGTTAAAAATTCTTTGTTAAAATATTTAATAGTAAAATAAAGTCGACCATTTATTCACAACTCATCCTCACTGTGATATGTAAGCAATTTACCTTGTGCTGCAAAAAACACACTCCGACATCTGTGCCACATTGCTGCACATAGCTGTGCAACGTTATCTACAATTGTTTGCTTAAGCACGCCATTTTTTTGCTGCAAAGTCTTGCTTATGTGCATAAGTTTGATAAATGTTATGTCTTATCCGTATAAATACGTCACTCGGATGTTTTCAGATGTTTCTCCCTAACACTTACAAGATTGTATAATAAATCGCATGCTTTTGGACACGCTAACAAAAATGCTTAGTTTACCTTCGTCGCAGACATAACTTAATATTAAATCTCTGGTTTCTCGTCTAACCTTTAGGTACGTACACGGCTGCCTTCAGAGCTGCAGTGATGCGGATGCCTGCAATGGTGGCCACCCAAAGGACGTGAAGTCCTTTCTGCTCAGCACGGCGCTGCTGCTCTTGGCGTCTGCAAGGTAGCAGTGACAACTTCAACAACAATGAAATCAGCAAAATGAACAACAAAAGATGTTGCTAGAATCCCATGGATGATGAAGGAATTTAGCTAAAGTGAATGTGAAAAGCATTTAATATAATTCAGCTGCGCGAAATATTTTTACATAACTCATACACTGTTCTGTCCCTCTCTCTCTCTCTCTGTCTCTGTCTATTCTGCTCACCATTTGTTGTGTGTCTCGCTATCGCGCTCTCTTTCTCTCCCACTATTCTCGGTGTCTACAATTGCACCTAACAGTAATTGCACACAAGGATTACACAGGATATCATGGCGGAAACAAAGCGAAACATATTTATATGGAATTCATCAAGCAATTATGTGATTTATAAATGAATATTTAACAACTACTTAACAATAATTGATGAAAAAAAGGAACAAAAACAAAAATTAAAAAACTAAATTTAAACTATAAACGCAAAGCGCTGCTAGGCAAATATCAAAATAAAAATCAAAGCTAGACAAAAATTCAATTTCAATTACTTTTAAAAAAATTAGGTATTTAAATATTTACTTACAACTCACATGTGTATTGTATTGTTCAACTATTGTATATAAATTGATTTATTTGTTAGTAAATGCTGAATTTTAGGCAAAATTTAAGTAACAATTTCGAGAATCTATACTTACTTTTAATTACCGGCCATATAGATAGGGTTAACAAATGTAGAAAACTGCGAAACAAGCCAAACAAAATGTAACCCAAATATTTTTTTTACCTAATAGTGTTTTACTCAAGCAAATAATCGAATCATAACTAAATCATTATCACTTCCTAAGATAAGAGAACTTGAATCATCGTCTGATTGCTTTGGACTATCAGATAAGAGTTTATCAATTTACCAATGCAATAATCGAATATAAAAATATATATACCGGTTACCATTCGCACAGTTCTCAATCGAATTTCGAACAAAATGCCTGGTAAGAAACGGAGCACCATTAGTTGTGTGGGGCCGAACTAATAATTCGACTGGATCTTTGCAGTACACAATTGGTTGCACTATAGCAATGGCGCTTTGCCAGAACAACCCGTCGTTGCTGGACATGATTCCGATGGCAGCACCATATTTGTAGGCCGTGCCTGGCACAATAACGACTTGCTGCCAGCTAAAGTCATTCCAAACAAGGGCAAAGCATACGTGTCCTATGGCCAAGAGGAGATCGAACTGGAGAACTACGAAGTTCTCAGTGGTCAGAACTTCGAGTGGTTGGCTGGCGCAAATGGCGAAGTGCCACCAGGTGCCGTTCCAGTGGGTCACAATGTGGATGGCGAGACGCTGTATGCCGGACGCGGCTATCATGCCGGCAGTCTGACGATGGGCAAGGTACATCCCTCCCACGGTTGCCTCTACATACCCTTCGGCTCGGAGGAGGTCAAGATCTTTGAGTACGAGGTTCTGTCGTGCCACATGCGATAGGCTATTTTTACAACATGTTCACGCATTCAATAATCTTCAACAATAATCATAACGTTTTATATAAACTTAAAAACAGCCACTATCTTTAGTTTTATTAGCCCCATAAAAACGGCGACTGTTTAATGGTAGCATGTCGTCATTCTTCTTGATCCTCTGCCTCTGTTTCGCAGTTCTTTTTATGCTTAGTTAACCCAGACCTGGCTCTTATGAAGGAATTTAATACGAAAATCAGTTCTAAGTTAACAACTAAATGAAAGAGATGAAATTAGAAGGATTAGCTATTAACAAAAAATTAGTTTTCGACATGCAAAATTATATTAAACCCAATCGTTTAATTATATAGTCTAACTACATTTTACGTACTCCAATGAATATGAAATACCAATAGGACCAAGCTACATCTACGTGCAAAGCTTAAGAGATCAACAATAGCATTTTATAAATAAGAATTGTTAATGATAACCTAAAATTTATAGTTACAATTTATAACTGTTTTATGTTGACGATTAAATTATCACTTTTTACACTAAGCGAGCTTGCAATGGTTTCCGCATTCAAATGAAATTAAAACTATGTAAAAAATAAAAATAAAAAAAGTTTGAACACGTTTTTGATATGATAACAGAATTTTGCTGAAATCGCTGCATGCAATTAAACAAAAGTATTTAATCAAAATCAAACTAAGCACCTGATTGGCTAGCAACCGATGTAATTAAATCATTCTTCAACACAACTAAAATATATACAAATAAATACAAATCCAAATCAAAGTACATTTAACGAACGACCAAGCAAAATGTATAAAATAAAACATTGAAACGTTTCATGGCATAAAAGTTGCTTAACCTTTTTGAATGCAAATGTATTTAGCACCTAAGAAGTTTATATATACATTTAAGCGCAAGCGGAAAAAACTAGATAATGATGCTACCAAAACTAATCGAATTGAATTAAAACTGTTTCTTTTGCATTTAAATGCGTGCGTACAACTTTTTCTAGCGCTAATTAAGATAGAAACACACAAAAACACAAGAACTATAAACATTTCTTAATAAAAACGGCATTCATATATTGAAAAATCAATAAGTCCTTACGAGTTTACATTTATATCTATATTTACAGTGAGACAGTTAGCCTTGTGTTAATCTAAAAGACTCTTCACATAGGCGGCATCCTCCTGCACAAACTTGTCGGCCTGATCTACAGGCACCTCGACACTTCTGTAGTTGTCCAGTCCAATCTCATCCTCTTTTCTGTTAACAAATGACGTTTAGCTCAAACAATCATTGATTCATTATTCAACTTACTTGATCAGAATATCCACAACGTTCTCGCAAGCCAGCAAGCACTCGCTTTCGCGGCCCACTTTTGCTTCCCATTTGTGGTACTCGCGCAGTATTTCATAGACGCCTTTGGCGCGCAGCACCTCACGACATCTGCGAGTGGCACACAGTTGCAACAGGCATTCCAGCAACATCTTGCGCAGATCCGGATCCGTTTCACGCGTCTTGCTCTCAGGCAGATACTAATTCACGGATCAATGGATGAATTTTAAATAAAGTGCAACAAATAAATGCACAGGCTACTCACCTGCAGCTCAATGGGCAGCTTCTCCGTGTCTTCATCATTGAACTCTTCGGGTCCGCATAGCGGCTGCAGTATGGCTACCAATATGTCATCCTGATCGTTTAATATTATATCGTGATACACTGCATCAAAGCATATATTTTTGATGATGCCAATGGTGCCGCCGCGGCGCACCACACTTTCCTCAAACGAGGCAAAGGGCAGCAGCTTCTCCAGCAGCTGATACTTGGGTTGGCAGCACAGCTCCCGCCCATGCGGCACTTGGGTAAGATTACAGAAGATGGGTGCCAAATAATGAAGCTTGCCCTTCTTTTTATTGTAATCCAGTTTGGCAAACGCTTTTGCCAGCTGAGGAAGCGTAGGTTCCAATGTATCCAGAATAGAGTGGACGAGCGCCTCGACGCGGCTCAAATTGCTTAACACCATGCTCCATGCATCCGCAAGCTCCGCCTGATCGTCGAAGATCTGCTTGGACGCCACTTCCACAATAGCGAATCTCTGTAAATTGTATTCAATTGTGAATGTTCTAATTTTTGATTCACTTCACCTTACGGGCTGCACTTGTTTCGCCAGCTCGTAGATTTTGCTGGCACCAGTTTCCTCGGCCGTCAGGTTAATCAGGCTAAGTACGGCATCCTTTGAAATTGTGGCGTTGGAATCGAGGGTTAGACCAAAGATGGCCATCAGCATGTCGTCTAGTGAGAGTAAGGCCTCTTTGCCCTCAGCACTTCCAGTCAGACCTAGCAAATACTTGGTATTAATTATAATTTAATATGTTTTTTTTTATAACTTGCAGCCGAGCACGTGTTGCAGTTGCCGCAGTTTGTTTACATTTAAATTCTGTGGTTTGCTTTGATTCACTTACTTAGCACGTGTGTCAGTGCAACAGCTTTCAGGTCCAGCCGCTGGTTGGGCTGCAGGAATTGTATTAGTTCTCTTACATTATCCATTTCAGATATTTTAATATTTGTTGACAATTGTTTTGATTAGTAATTTCGCATGCTTTAAATACGTGCGTAGTGTGACCAAAAGCGGCAAATACAAAAATACATCTCTGTTAAGTTATGGTGTTATCTGTTAAATAAAAACGATGTAATAAGTTAACATTTTTAACTAATTGGAATAGCTTTTATAATTATTATTATAAATTTTAGATTATTATCAAATTATTTTAAGATATTCTGTTAATTATTAAAAGAAAATAACAGACTTGCCATTCAAATGTAAACGTTACTTGCTGCATGACGTTTAGTACATTGCTATGACACTTTCGTAGCAGTCGGCTTACGAGAGACAACTGTTATATAACGTATTTTTTAAATGCTTGTCGAGCTGAAGCTATATTCAAATCTTATTACTAGATTCTTCTGTAATATAACTATTATTTTTAAATAATATTTAAAATTATAAAACAAATATACCGACCTACATTTTCCAAAAGCTCTGTACGAAGTGGAAGAATACACGAAGCATAAATGAATTCAATTTAATATACATTTCATTATGTGCCCATAGAACTATGCCAAAGTTAACTTGATTGTAATTTAGCCAATGCAGCAACCCAGTTTGTGTCACTGCTGTCTCCACAAGATATACCAACCAGCAAGTTGTATTTTTAGCTTATTAGATATATATATATATATATATTTACACATTTAAATACTTTTATATGCAAAAATGCATATGTCGCCATTTAGCTATAAGCTTTGATAAGGGGCCGTAGCATACAATATAGAAGAAAAACAAAATTGCCTTGCTCGGCATTAGAAAATAAAACTTTAAAATATTTATCTTCAAACAAAAACAATTTTGGTAATGCAAATCGAAGAAATGCGCACTTGGCTTGAATTGAATTTAAACTTTTGCGATTTCATTGCAAAGAGCTGCGACAAACCGAAGAGCTCACAGTTGCCAAAGGATCAACAATTGCAATTGAGAAAGGATTCGGTAAAAGAGCTGGCTCGCCTTTGGATTCGCTGAATGAATCCCCGAAGCGGCTTTATGCGCAAAACTTTTGCTTGTTATTTTTAATGGCCAGCAATAATCGTTAAATGTGTCGACTGTGTCCTCGCTGCTCCTGCTCCAGCTCCTCCTTCTGCTGATACTGCTGCTGCTACTGTTGCTGCTGTTGCCAACGTCCCAGATTCAGTTTGGATGCCAGCACCGCTGCACTCAGCAGAAATTCCCATTCCTGGCAGTTTCACGAGGTGGGCGTGTTGGGAGGGGGGAGGGGCTGGGCGTGTGATGCTGGCAAGTCAACTGAAAATTTCATTTCGTTTCGCTAGGGCAGACCGAAAACTTTTTAGACTTTTTGTCGACTTTTCGAATTTTTAGCTGCGGCCAAGTGGCAAATGCTAGCTCAGCAGGCGCACGGCGTTTGGGGCCAGGCTTCAATTGTATCCGCATCCGTAGACGTAGCAGTAGCAGTAGCAGTAGCAGTAGCCATATCCGTAGTCTTAGCTCAATGTGAACCCTTCTCCAAATGTTAATTTCATAACACGATTCGTACGCGGCTAACTGTTGTTTCATTTATTTGCCTTCTATGCAAATTTCCTTCCGCCCACATGCGCACTTCATTTGGGCGTGGCACCAGCCTCATGTATACCATGAAGCAATGGAGTTTTTGGAGAAGAGGTACCTGTTTGCATTTGGTGAGCCCAATGGGCCATGTCGTTGTTGTTTTATAAATATTTAAGAATTCTAATCAAGATCCAGCTGCCTGGACGCTGGAGGACACTCGCTAACGAAGACCAGTGCCACACAGCCACCTCAGAGTCCACATTTTGAATGGCCCAAATGTTGTGTTGAATATTTTTTGGTGGCATTTTAATGTTCTGCCAAATGTGCAATTCCAAAACGAATTCAAGCCATGCATAGTTGGCAGCCTTATTGCCGTATTACTTACATTTTGATAGGTTATGCGATAATAAAAGAGTTCTGCTTAGAATAAGGTTAATTGTGGAATTTGTTTATTGCAGTCTTAGCTTAAGTTATTGGTAGATTTGTACAAAAAATGGTTAACAAATGAGTTATTTTTAAAATGATGTGTTTATTTACTACTAAAAATAATGGAAATATAGAAACGATCTCAACAATTTCAATTTGCCTTTTAAAAAAAAGAAACTATTTGAAATATTGTTACTGTTTTTTTATGTGCAAATTGAGTTTAATTTTTTACAAATATACATGGAATAACTGAATTAAATAAATATTTTTATTGAACTTGGATTCTACAACTGTCTGTTTAACATTTTTGTAAACTCGTAATGAATATATAAAAGTCAGAAAAATTGTGTTTACGCTGGAAGTTCTCTGTTGGCCAGCTGGCAATCAATTTAAATGTCAACTTCATAATCGTCGTCATCGCAGCCAGTGTTACCTGTTCAGTGCGAACCGCTAATGAACACAAACAAGAACAGCAACAACAACAACAACAACTCCGACAAGCTGCACTGTTGAAAATTAATTACGCTGCGGATTGGCCGGCATGTTACCAGTTAATTATGACCTTTTTCGCCTGTGAGTGTGCCGACGACAAATTAAAGTTATGGCCGAATTCTACACTGGTATTGGTCCATGACGATGTCGACTGTTTGAAGTCGGCTTCACAAGGCGGAGGAGGAGTGGCCGAAAACCAGTTTCTTTGTCTTACCTCGTCGCGCTCCCCACTGCGGCGATGTCTTTGTGTTTCGCCATAAATCCAATCAACGTCCCTTTTAATGGCGTTTTTCTTCATGCAACCATTTTATTCCTCTGTCTTTATTTTTTTTGTTCGCTCGTTCAATTTGCGGTTGTTTTTCGCTTTTATCTTAATTGATAGACGGACCACACATGAGTCAAATATGTATTCAGTATTTGGCTATCCACGAATCGATATGCTTTATATTTAGCTATAATATTCAGTCTTTAAATAGTATGCAAAGCATTCTTGCGAAAGAGTTTCTTAATATGTGTGTGGAATCTTTAAATATTTTGCATGTTTTGTAAATATTAAATGAGGAAATGACATTTGCAAAGACAAAGCGTGCGTTTTAACGATCACAAATGGCAGTCGTGAGCACATTGCCACTGGTGGAACGCCGGATATGAGTACGGCCGTAAAGGTCGAACGTGGGGAACACGACACGCAAGCCAATTGAATGGCGAATAACAGGAAAAGGGGTGTTTGGCTTGCCATCTCTTCTCCGGAGTCGTTCATATTAATGCATTTTGAGGACGTTGGATGTTCGCACATCCTGCGCTGGTACACATGTACGTGTTAATATCCTGCCAGGCTCACAGCTTTCTCTCGATGTCGTTGTAAAAATAAAATGCCGCTGCAGTTGTTGTATCCAAAAGAGAGGGAATCGAAACAAGCACCAGCAACGTGCATCCAACTCCAAATTGCCATCGGTGCTGAATTTTGTGGGGTGGAGGTTTCTGGGGGGGTGGTGTATTGCGTATTCATTAAAACTTTATAATCACCAAACATGAACGATACGTGTTCCGATTGCAAACTGCGTTATATTCCAACACACACACACACACACACACCCATAAGACAAGCACTTATCGTACATTAACTTTTCGAAGATACGGGATTTTATCTTTAACATATGTGGCATGCTGTGTGTGAGTGTGTGTATGTGTGTTGTGTGCGTAAATCCCCTTGCCATTATTAATAAAATTTTCTGTAATATCCGACAAGTATGTAAATAATGATATATAATATATATTTTATTGCTAATTTTTTTAAAATTAATTTTTCAATTAAAATGCATTCCTTTTTCGGAATGTTTTCAATTTGTTCAATTCTCAGTATCAGTATAAGTAAAATCGGTATAAGTAAATAATTAAAAGGTTAATAAATAAAGGCATTTTGATAGTTTAAATAATTTCGAGAAATCTTCTAGATATAGATAAAATATAACACTTTAATTTCATTAAAAAAAACCATTAATAATGAGGAAAAAACAGAGAGAGTGTGTGTGAAATTGAAGAGAAGGAATGAAGAATAGGTTTTTATGCAAGATGTACAAGATTTTTAAGGTTAAATATTCACCAAAAATTATCCTAAATATGAAATGACACTTGGAGCTTGCTTATAGAAAGATAGGTAGATATATCTTCCAACAAATTGCCACAATTAAAATAAGAATATGTTTATTAAAAGAATCCGGAAAATAAATAGTTGCTTATGAAAGCGAGCTGTGGCTCAATTTTATCAGTTACAATTACAAGAAGAATATTTTTCAGTTTTTGCTCAACATAATATTTTTGAAATTTCCGCATGAATATGGCCGAGTTTTTTTCATTCGAACGAATGCAATTTTAAATTTTCCGTTTTATAATTATATTTATGCAAATGTGCACACACATGTTAGCCCGAGGGGAGGGTAGGGGCAGAGAGTTAAGTTGAGTTACCATGAATACATATTCTTACATATATATGTATTTATGTAATGTATTTGTTTGTGTGTGTCTGTGGGTGTGTGTGCTTGTGTGCATCGCAGCTTCTGGGTAGAATATAATTTTCGTTTTTAATATTCTCTCGCATGCCCGGAGTTTGTACATTAAATTTATTTATTGGCGCAAATATTGGATCGGATGCCGTTGGCCCGCCCCGCCGCCTCTCTTATGCCATTTGCATTATGTGCCCCAACGTTGCCCGCCACTGAAATACATAAGTAGACACGAACATGTGGGAAGCGGAAACTGTAGGAGCTGTGGGTGTACACCAAGTGACAACTTGTGCAACTTGGGCTTCCACTGACGTTACAGATATGACAACTGAAAGCGCAACGAATGCCGTCTTATGCGCCAGATGTTTGGAATATGGCAAACTCAGAAGATTCGTGTCCCGGCTACAGTCATAACGAACGCCAACTCTAACTCAGGCTCGTAGGGGTGGCTGGTGTGGGTGGCTGGGTGGCTGGGTGGTGTGAGTGGTTGGGGCTGTTTTAGGGGCTGCCTGTTGTTTGCTCAAATGGAATTTCCAAAGTCGTTTAGCTCCTTATTTTTCTCGTTTCGCTTTTCTTAAATGCCATTTTTTTCCATTTCATGCGTTCGCATTCTGACAGCTGCCGTTCGCCGGATGCTGCCGCCGGATGCTGTTGCCTCGGCTGTTGCTGTTGCTGGTTGCTGTTGCCGGGGGTGGCTGTGCGGAATTCCTGAGCGGAATAACAGCGAAGAGCGAGAGCCGCAACGATGGCGAGAGCAACATGGCTGCCTGCCGCACGACCCACCCCTTAAAGCCAACTCCTGTTGCCCCGTTGCCATTTGTTTGCTTTGCCGCATTTCTTGGGCTGCCTCCAACTGTTTCTTCTTCATCAGCGGCGGCATCCGCAGCAGTAATAGCATCTTGGGGTCTTTCTCTGGCCCGAAATGCCATTCGAATAGTTTGCTTAGGTTCATTTTCCCCACACCAGCGACAGAGATGGAGAGAGAAGGAGAGAAAGAGAGTGGAAAAAGGGAGAAAGCATGAGCAAGACCTTGGCCAAGGCAGGGGCTAAGACAGAGATTGGGGTTGGGGTTGGGTTGATGTTGGTGATGGGAATGAGGGTTAGGGTGAGGGTGAAACTGAGCACGGCCATTGTTGCCAGAGTGTGCGCTCGTAAAGAAGATTTATTGCGAAGACGCGCGCGTTTCTTGGTCTTGGTCTTCGTCGTCCTCGTCGTCTTGGTCGTGGTGTTTTTTTTTTGGGGAGCGCACGTAGCAAGTGGCAAGTGGCAAGTAGCATGCCGCAGCAGATTCCATTTGTCCGGGCAGCGTCCTAAGGAAGGAAATTGGGTTTGCTTTTCCATTTCCCGTGCCGCCACTTGGCCTCAAACTTGGCAAGCTTCTTAAATTGCTTTCGTATGCTCTGTGCCAGGGGGAGGTGTGGGGCCTGGTCTCAAGAAAAATGACTTCGCTCGCATCACCACACACACACACAACAACATAGATTGTATCTGTGTGTGGGTAGACAGGAAAGTAGTCGTATTCCTATATCACATTTCTCACATCTGAGACTAATGCGATTGTATTTTTAAGAGTTTTTCTAATTTGCATTTAATTTTTTGCAGCTGTTGTTACTTTCTGCCGGCTGCTTTTGCCTAATTTCGACGCCTTTAAGTCGTTCAAAATTCTGAAAACGTTTCGCTTAAGCTTAATGGCGCCTCACATCGGAAGATAAACATTTGAATGGCAGGATTAAGCACACCGAAAACATTTGGTATGCAACAGGATGCGGCAAGGTGGCATTTTCTCTGCCGCTACCAAAATACTTCAATTCCTTTTAGTCGGTTTCTAGAATTTAGCGTAGCTTTGTTGGCCATTTTTATGCTTGTATTTGCGGTATTTCAATTTTCTTTAAAAAAGTTAAAACAAAAATATTAATCACAATAGCGAAAAAATAAATTTCGAAATTTATTAAATCAAGTTACTAATTTGTTTTAATTTAATATGGTTTATAGTAGATCAGATATCATTGTATTAAGGATATTATTCATTTTAATAACAATATAATATATAATAATTAATATTAAAAATATTAATAATAATAAATGTATTAAGGATACAGACTATTTTCAAATGACAAAATAAATTTACAAATGAATAAATATTATATGTATTTTCAATTAATCTGTTTCAACAATAATCGAATTTTATTAACAGAATTAAAAAAAACGGACTTTGAAGCCCCTTTTTAATATCATCTATTATTATTATTCTCTGATGCCCTAGCTCAAGGTCATAGTTGGCAATAATATACACTAAAAATAATATCATCCTTCAAGGGCAACCTTTCAGTGATATTTTCAGGTGATTTTTAGCAGTTATTAAATGAAATGTGTGCGGTAAAAATGCTACCAAGGTTAATTGCCAAACACATTAAAAAACACAAGGCAGCTAAAATCATTTCATAATTCACGGTTATTAGCTTCAGCTGTGTACTTTGTGCATCAAATTGTTAGAGTGGAAGAGAAAAAACCAAACAGGTAAAAGATGAGAAGAAGTGTTTGCACAGTGAGTGACCTTCTGCTCAGAGCACACAGTGGGATTGCAGGAATCCATATATTATACGACGTAAAAAAGGAAAAGGAAAACTAAATATTAAAACATGCGCGGCAGCATTGCTGAAATTTCCCACAAGGGCAATTCGAGAAAATCGAACACAAGTCACGGCTCCGACCACCTGACCCTTCATGGCTCCAGTTGCTTGGCTTGCGCATATCGTTTCGGTTTTTGCGCAGTCTCAACCACGTTTCTAATCTCGTATATCCTCCATGGAGGGCTGGGGCTAAGGGTCCTGCGGCGGCGCCGGTACAGCGGCTATTACAATAAACAACGAGGCGGCGGCTCCATCGCGCATCGCGTTCGTATCTTCGGATGTCCTTTTGCCATCATTGGTGGAGAAAAAGTCAAGCGAATTTCTCTTCTTTTTTTTAGTTATTTTCTTTTTTGCTGTTTTGGGCGCTTTTCTTGCCGCCTTATCCCTTTGGGATTTTTGTGCCATTAACGGGAATTGCTTTTTGGGGAAATTATGTGTACCCCGCACACAGAAGCTTTAATGTTTTGTAAATTCACATAAGGAAACCATTATCACCTGAAATATGAAAGCAATTTTCCCGCATCCTTTCCACGTTGTATTTTGTTGTTGTTCTTCTTCTTTTCGTCAGCTCGTCCCTTGGCTTGGTTATCTTCATGCCTTGTGCTCCCTGCTCTGTTCCGGCTGCTTGGCTGTCTGGGTTTGGTGAGAAGATAAGATAAGCGAGCATAATACTTAGGTTAAGAGAAATCAATAGATGAATAAGCATTTTTTCAATGCTGTTAAATCTACAGCATTTTTTTAAAGGAGTTAAAGAGACAGTTTGCCAAGAAACTGAAACATATTTTACTATCAAAAAGTTTTGCAATCTTTAAAGTTGATGGCTGAGCATTTTAAAATGTTTTAATGGAAACATAATTACACATCATACAATTCTTGATTATAACTTAATTTATAATAATACTAATCTATTGTCTATTGTCTATGTCTATTGTCATTTGTCCGCACTTAATAATTTAGCTTACAAAACAAACTATAATTTAATTTATTCATAATAAATCTGCTCTTGTCTTGGATATCACAAAAATAAAAGAAATTAGTTGAGAATAAGTATAAATTAATATATCTAAATTAACTTGAGGCAATATTAAATAAATTTTTTTTTTTTTGCTTATGAAATTGTTTGACCTTATATATATTTTTTTTTAAATTAACTGACAGCGCAAAGATACCAATTTTTGTAAGCAACAACTTGAAATGCAGTTGGAACAAGTTTGAGGCAGCTGCTGTCTGAGCAATGGCGGGGGAGGATGGTGGCAATTGCTGGTAGCATCGTGGTATCGTGTCGTTGGCGCTATTTCGGTGGCCATAACAATTCTCGTAATACTTCGGGCATCGCCGACTAAACGATAATCGCACGTAAATGCCCCACTAAAATCAATACGACGACTGCGACGACAATAGCGACGACGCCAACAAGGACGAGGACGAGGACGAAATTCTCGCTCGCCATAGCCAACAGCTTCAGCGACTGGCTTTCAGTTTCACCTTCGTTGGCCATCTCTCCATGCTGCCATCCCTTTCGCCAGCGGAGCCACCAAGCCAAGCCAAAGATGGGCGTTTATGCACATGCGCTCCTCTTGAGTGTTTCGCCGGCAAAGTCAGCGATTTCCTTGAGCTGATTTCGCATCGCGAATGAATCGCATCTTAATCCAATATGAAGTTGACTCATAGAAATTGAGTTTATTTGAGTATTTATTGGCACTGAATCAGGACACTTACTAAAAATAAACTTTTCTAATGGCCCTGCAAGCGATTGATGATTCTTGTTGCAAATAACTAATCCATTCGTGGTTTAAATAATACTTTAATTTAGAAAACAACAAAATGTATTAGCTAAATATCTTTGAATTTATATTATAAAATAAATTTATATTAAATAGATATTTGATGTGTTTATTTATTTATTTTATACAACAAATTAATATTAAATATATATTTGAAGTTTTTACTCAGTTTCATTCCTATTTAATTTATTTAACATGATATGATTAGTTCTGGCTAATTTCTTTAACTCCAGCTATATTTGAAATTGGCAAACAAAAAATAGATTTATTTATTAAGCTATTAGTTTTTTTTTTTAAATTTGTATTCGATGATAAACACAAGTATTTACCGCAATATGCGGAAAATGTCTGCTGTTTGGTTATGGGCACTTTCAGCGCGTAATTAAAAATTATGTTTCGCACTCAAAATTATTGGTAATTGTGCGCATTAATGAATTTATTTGCCTCAACTGACAGCCTGAATGCAACAAAAAAAAAAATAAAAATATTAACTGGATATGCAGCTAAACGAACAACGACAACTGAACAATCGCATAAATATTAATTTACATTTTGTCAAATGATTTACTTGCACATTAAGTCCAATTAATGGCAACTTTTCTCTCTCTGTCTCTGTCTCTCTCTCTCTTTCTCTCGTCTCTATCTCTCTCAGAGGAATACAATTTGAGCAATGGGGTTGGAGACTTAAGCAGCATTGAAAATGTATTCATTAATTAATTAAAAGAATGCGTCTGCTCACCTCTCGCTTAATATTGGGCAGTGCTCTAAGCTAACTCCCAAAGCGAGTACCTGCCTCGGAGCAGCTAGTCGCAGCTTCCCACGAGTTGCCGCAGCATGCAAATCGGACCAGGGCCAAACAGTTGACAGTTTGTGGCCGCAGCTGAGCGACAAATATACGAGTGGCCATAAAAATAGTTTATGACTTTTAATTACGGGCTCAGCATGAGGCCGTCGAGTGAGTCGTCGTCGCGATTGCTGCTGAGCGGCAGCCATGCCTTCGCCTTCCCCTTCCATGGAACAGCGGATCGCGACCAATGGCAGAAGGCATCAGGAATTAAGGTATAGCCTACGAGCAGTTGGTCAGGAGAGCCGCTATTGTTTCTGTCTGGCGGGGGTTATTTATTGGTTTTTTAAGCCACCATTTTTGTTGTTGCCGTCTTTTATAATTTCCTTGAATTATATCTCAATTCATGCGCGGCAATAAATTTGATAAATTTCTCATTTCGTTTACCTGTCCGCTGGTTTCCCTCGAATGGTGCCCAGTGGCCCATAAATAAATGGAAGACGTCGCCATGTGCGCTGTCTCCCAGGGCTGGAATTGATTAAAATGTTCGGGTCGAGTTCCTTGATCGTTAATTACAAATGCGGCACGATCGCTGCCGCTGCACCCGCGATGCAAATGATAAAACAAACTAAATTTAAATGTTAAATTCAACAGACTGAAATGGAAATTTAATGACGTCTATATAAGAATGCGGTGGCAAAAATAAATGTCTTGAAATTAATGAAATTAATTTGTAATCCGATGCATTCGCTAATTGAACTGCACAAGTCAATATTAATTGATGACAAAAATACATTTTTTAATTGCACTAAATATAATATTCAATTGAATATCAGTAATTTTTATGGGTAATAAAATATAATGAAATACAACTACTCCATGGATCAGGTTGGTGCATGTTCAACCTGAGTCGCTACATGCTGGGACCCGTGGCGCAACCAACTCGTTAGTGGCGCCGGTGTAGAATGTGGATATCAGCGTGGAGCTATGATCAGCCTCTGCCATGGCGCCGGTTTCAAGCCACCATATTCAATAAATTGATTAGAGAGACGGGAAGTAATCCAACAATGTTGTTTGCCTGCGATCTGCGAGTTGCTCAAACTTATACTCAATTCCTACATACTAAATCGATAATAAACAGGTCTCAATGCGCTGGCAAATATGTATTTTATAAAGCTATTCCAGTCGAAGACGAAGAGCTGTGATGAATCCGCGTTAGGATTGGATGGAGAATGTGCGGCAGAAAAGGACATTGAGCAGTGCGTCACGTGTTGTTGTAATAGGCTTGTGAAGGCACCAACATCAGTAGTCACATCCATATGCATATATGGCAAATTGTCGAAATCTAAATTCAAACCATATTTTCTTTACTCCTCTGGTCTCTATTTTTTTGGATGTGGTTCAAGTGAACACCGCCAACTGAGATTTTTTTTTCTGTTAATTTGTGAGCCGCATCTGTTTCTATCTGACAGTGAGAAGAAAACAAACCGGAGACTCACCCATCGAATTATGTTTATTTCTTTTTCACCTTTATGCCCACAATTACTTTGATAATTGAAAACCCAAATATAACTTCAATCAAACAACAAACACATCTTGTTAAAAAATATTTAAAAAAATACAAATTATAAACATTATTATTGGTGTCATCATTTATCACTTTTGGCTATGGAAAATTTTCACCTGTGCCTAATAGCTGTTTTTTTTTTTTGTACAATTATAAGATACTTTTTGGGTAAGAATCGAGTTTTCTATTTTAAATATAGTTTTGTTCGAAATTTGGCGAGCAGCATTTTATATACACTCAATATGTAATATTATAAGGTTTTTTGGAAAGATAATGTAAATTGTAATATAATAAAAATAAGCTAAAGGATACACAAATATATAGTTAATTTTAATACATATAATGCAGATTGTATTAGCCCGATAAAAAACAGGGTCGAACAATGAGTATTATGAACGCATCAGCAATAAACTGGTAACTGCAAATATTTTTGGAGTATGCCCAAGGGCACTCGGCTTAAAAAGATGGTCACATGAATCTGTATCTGCGACTGCACATATGTATCCGTGTGTGTGTGTGTGTGTGTGTACGTCTGTGTCTGTGTGTGTGTCTGTCTGCGTGAACTTCTGGCAAGTGCAAATATTTATGCGTATTTGATAGCACTAATGGGCCATTAAGTGCGTACGCAAATACACACACGTACTGCATGTGTGTGTGTGTGTGTGTGGGTGCCCCAAGCGTGAGCTTGTGTGGGTGGCGAGGATGAAAATGTACCTAAGCGAATCTAAATGGCATCGGGGGCACCGAACATGCAAAATCATGTACTCGTAAATCTCTTTAATGCCAACGGCCTCCGGCCAGAGCAGAGATACCAAGGGGGATGCGCAGGTGAGGGGCTGTACTCGTGCATGTGTGTGTGTGTGTGGCAGCCCGATCCCGGGTCCGACTACGACCCGCCCACACGCAATCACATGGTAGATGCTTGTTTACCCCCGGGCAAAAGAGGAACTCCGGCATATTGGGTTGGGATGCCTTCGTAATGAAACTGGATATGTATATGAATGCTGCAGGCGTGGAGATGCGTATGTGTGTGTGTGTGTAAGGTGCTTTCGAATACGTATTACGTAACTAACGAAAATTAACGTTAATAGCCTTGAGTATCAAAATAATGGCAGCAGCACCACTGGCTGCTGCCTGCCGCCTGTTGGTCGCCCAACCACCTCGCCAGAGTTTCGGATTGGATGGGTCGACAACGGAGCAGGAGTCTAAGCAGAAAAAAGGGAACGGGGAACGGGGAACAGGAACAGATACGGCGGTTGGGGCTGTCGGCCATATAAATTGCAAAAACTCATTCCGGACTTAGGCAAAACGTGAAAATATTGTTACGACCTTCTGTGCGGCTGCTTCTCTTGTGAGTCCCCGCATCCCGCACACCGCACCTCAGCTTCACCCGAACATGTTTACTGCAGCTTTGGCAGATTCCCCCCATTGAAATAAATTTGATTTTAGTCGCAAAATTACGATGTTCGTGCACTTAATTGAGAAAAGTGAAGCAGCGATTTTAAATGATGCTGTGTTTGCCAACAAGATTGTCAAGGATAACAGCTTTTACGAGCCTAACCCATTTATATGTACATATATCCTTCCAACAGAATGTGAACATATTAAAATAATATTGCCTCTAATATTTAAATGACAAACGATGAACAGCAAAGACAGCATATTTTTGGGAGTGTGTTTATAAATTGCAGTCAAAATTTGATAAAGCACTATTTTAATACACTATTATTATCTATTTTGGATATCAAAAATATGTACTATAAAAAAGAAAATTTGCTGAATTTGTAGTATTCATTTAGAAACATAAAGATATAATTTTTTTTGTGAATTAAATTAAATTATATTCGCACAGCTTTCCGTCAAGGTGCTCAAATTGTATTATAAACTTTAGTCCAAAGCATATTTCGAATATGAAAAGTTGATATATATAGGGAAAATGCCATAAACTGGCTACAAATACTTATCTGATACATACATATAATAATATATAGTGCTAAGGCACAGTAACAAACATAATTGGATTTTATAACGACTCCTTTTGTGTGCATATCGAAGAAGAATATATTACATAAGCCCAATTATTTTTTAACAATTTACAAAATTATTCATTAAATTATTTTGTTGGTATGAATAAAACATGGACAAAAAAAAGTTAAAACTTGCAACTTTTAACCGTGTTCAATTAAGTTGCATTACGTATTTACAATACAATTGCTTTTTCAACAAAATTAAAATTTCAATTTGAAATCCGAGAGCCGAAGGGTCGGTCCTGCAGCAAGGACCACCCTGCATCCGTTCCAATATTCTGCGCACTTTGTGTGCGTAAGTCGTTAATTTTTATTGGACAGCTTTTGAGATCCTCCTCGCATCGAAATCGAATGAAATTCAGTTGGTTGTGTTGCTTGTTGCTGGTTGCTGTTGCCGTTGCTGTGGCAGTGGCAGATACGGTCTCCTGGGATGTGAGGGGGTTGGTTGCTAACGGAACTATGTGTATGTAAGAATATATATATATATGTTTTTATGTGTTTGTGTTTCTGTTCGACGACGACCAAATCGCAATAAGCAGTTAAAAAATACTCGTAATTGCAACGGGAGCCATGCCATACTCGAAAATCCCATGGTTCATGCCCCATATGAGTTGTTATTGTTGTTGCCGTTGCTGTTGTGGAACGTGCGGAGTGGCATCGACAATGGACAACAAGAACGATGCTCTGTGGTATCATTTTTGTGAAAATTCATGCATGTAAAGATGAAATTGCTTCGCGAGCTGACAGTCAAAGATTCCATGATTCAAGACAGCGGGTAAAATTTTTGAAAATGTTTAAATATTTTCACTTAAATACTTAAATAGTCGCTTAAGTCTGAAAAAAAAATTAAACGAAAGAAAATGCTTTGACGTTGTACGTAAGAGTAGAGAAATTACTATTATTGCTCATTTAATGGCTTTTTCTAAATTATAAGCATTGCTATAACTTGGTAAAAAAAGCAAAAAAAGAGAATAGAAAATAAGTTAGGTTATTTCTTGCCTTGTTTCAAGAAGTTCAGTTTCTTTAGAGAAATGCGTTAACAAGTACTTACAATTTTATCAGAGAGTGTTTATATATTAGTTGTTTTTTTTATGTATATTTTGGCTTTAATCTCTTAGATAAAAACCCATTATAAAAAATATATCTCTTATTTATTAATTATACAATATAAACATTTTTTTTGTTTATTAAACGTATTTAAAAATATGCCAAGTGTTTCTCTTGTTATTGCCTTAGAAAAAACATTGCTTGTAATTGCTATATTTGGTCATAATCAGTAAGTTTCTGGCAAACGTTAGGTAACTAAAAAGATTGTAAAGCATCCGGTGTTCGACCATTTCCGTTTTTTATCTTTCCGCTTTTCTCTTTGTGTGTGCGAATTTTCTTTTCGACCATTCCATGCTGCCATAATAGTGTTTTGGCCGTGTGCGGACCTCAGCGTAGCTCCTTTTGTTGCTGTTGCCAGTGTTTTTGTTGTTGTAGATATAATGGGCTAGTGGCAACAGCAATTCTGTGCGCTGGCAGCGTTGCGCAAAATGTTGCCGAAATGGGTTCATATTTTGACGTTTAATGTAGCGAAAATGAAGCAAGGATTTATGAAATGCGCACGTTGCCCTCGCGCCGCGTCTTTCCAATAATGGAAAAAATGGTAGCGAAAAAGTGCAAATCAAAAAGCAATTGCATTATTAGAAGCTATTCGAAATCAGAGGGGCGTACACATAATGTCGAGTAACTCAATTGAATGTCAGGCGAATTGTCTAGACTTTTGGTGCTGTATATTTTGCATTGTCTGCAGCAATTAGGATTGAGTGCTGAAGATGCTAGTGTTTCGTCTGAGATGGTTTTTCATATTTTCATATTTTTTCCCCTGGACGTTTTCAGGTGGCAGCCGGTGGCTTTAATGGGCCATTGGAAATGATGAAAATGCCATTTCGAAGCTGGCTTAAATATGTCTAATCGACTGTTTTGGGGCACTTGACGGCAGCAGTTACCAGCTTTGTACGCAATACACATCCTGCACTCCTGGGACTCCCATCCGTCCGTCCAGGGATCAAGTAAATTGCGAAAACTATGTGCAAGATGGGCTGTTATTGCAGCCAGAACGCTTGTAATGATGACTCTAAGTGCCGTTTCCTTGAGTGTATTACCTATAAAAAATTTATACAAAGCTGCTGCCAAATTACCCGGACACGAACCGAGACAACCGAGAACATGCCACCACCAAACACAGCATCCTATCCTACCCCCCAAGCCAAATAGACACAACAACAGGCAATGGCAACCACCTCATCAGATTCACCTCTGCCCTGGGCTCGACTACCTCTGATAAGGCAGCGTCTTCGCCTGGCGATAAAATGCAACATTAAATTGCTGATTTTTTTTTCTATCTTTCTTTTCCCTGCCTCGACCCTCAACTGGCAACAGTTCATTAGGGTGGCACTTGGCCGCGGGAGATGCATGAGAAAGATTCCTTTCTGGGGACAATCAGCACTAGTGGCTCTTTGCCCGGATTCTGCTCTGATTACGAGGGTATGCATAACGAATTAAATTATATTTGTAATTATGGTTTTGCTCAGCTAGAATTGTAATCGAGTGAAAGACCCAAATTACTCATATGGCAAATATAATATTTTACTGGAAACAAACAAGTTTTGGTATTAAATTCTACTATTTATTGATAGTTTATTTATTTTTGTATTTATAATTGAAATTCATTTTCTAATAAACTAATTTAATCTTTATGAAAATTCTACGAATTTTTAAAAAAATAAACTAAATTTTATAGTACAAATAAATTGTGTTTTTTCTGTATTTACTCCTCCTTTGGCGGATATCTAATTCAAGTTAATAGGGGTTTTTGATCTTAACTCTTCGTTTGTTACTAATTCCCGGTTGAAAGTAAGTAGAAAATTAGAAAAAAGCGCAACCTGCGATGTAAAACGCTTTCTGCCCGTGGCTCGCCCAGTTTGTTGCCCGCTGGGTCATCCCTTGGCGGTCGTAGTTTATGTTTACGTAGAAATTAAAATAAACGCCACAATGAGATTTATGCAATGTTTGTATTAAGCCGCTGTCCACACGAGCCACCAGTGCCAGCGCCAGGAAAGAGCAATCCACCCAATAATAACCCAAACCCACCCCCGATGGCAGACTGCTGCCTGGCGGCCATCACGACTCTGTGGCAGCATAAAGCGCAATTCCAAACCATTTGGGGTGATATCCATAATGGTCGTCGAACCAGCGACGACTGCGTCAAGCGCCCGCTTTGTGTTTGCTCACACGCGCCACCAACTCTGGGCGGGTGACTGCTCCGGGTGGTGCGTGGCGATGGTGCGGTGTCTGCTGCCTGCCACCGGATTTAAATTCTAATCTAACGGGCACAACAGCAACAGCGCAACACGGCTAGCGACGCCTCGCTCCGACTGCGCACTTATCCGGCTTGGCGGTAATAGCTTTATCTGCCGACAGAATTATGGGCAGTCGCTTGATTCATGATCCGACATTGCGGACTTTGTTGCGCCTTTGTTGCCACTCGTTCCACTTCCCATTTCCTTTTGGGGTTGGCCCACCACCCCCACAGGACGCAGAAAAACAGGAAGTATTGCTGCTGCCATTGTGAAGCTTAGTCGTGAATTTGAATGAATGCATTGGCCATCTTTCCACAGCAGGCGACTACAGTACAGTGAGCGACAGCATTTTAGCATCAGTTGCTTTAATTTGAATGCATATTTTAAATTATGTAAATTGGAAATGTGAAATTAACATTTCCAAAATATGTAAATTTTCTAGCTTAAGGTATTTTATATACATAAATATAGAAATTTGTATATATATATATATTTTAAGCAATCGTGTATACATAAATAAATAATCATATGTTAGGATTTCTATTTTAATCCATCTATAAAATAAATAAATATAAATTTATTTATGTATACAATTATTATATTTTATTTTGCACAATTAATGTATAAATATTTGGCTTGATTTATATAAATTTTAAATCAAATAAAAATATAAATATATTTATATATATATATATTTCATTTTTGCTTGAATATATATTTCTGGACAGCGCTGTGCTTTTGACAGAAGCTCTCTGATCGACAGACAGACAAGTAGCGGATGGGAGGCCTTATTGCAATTTTTGCTATCTGCACGCGCAACATAGGAAATCCTGTTTGCCATGGATGACTCCTGACTCCTGGCTCCACAAAGCCTGCTTGGCCACACAAAACTGTCTCTCGATACAGGCTGGCCAACATGGAAAATCGATATTGACAGCAACATGGGAGGGCAACAGCAGCAGCCGAAGGCTGGGATTGGAACTGATTTTGGTTCTGTGGGGTTGGATCTGGGGTTGTTTGTTTAATTTTCCGCAGTACAAGTGATGAAAATCTATTGAATGTGTTGCCATGCAGCAGATTCCGTCATTTCGGTTACGCACTGTGAAAATATTTATTTAGTGCAACGGCTCAGCTGCCGGTGCGGAGTGAAGAGGAAGTGCGACTCAAGACCCAAGGCGACGACGATGATGAGGATGGTGAGGATGATGACGATGATGGGCACAGGCATTGGTTAAAATACTCCAGCGGGTGGATGTGGAAGTGAGCAGAGATACCGACGACCGACGGACAAGCCGAGAATGATACGCACTCGTTTAAATTGCCATTTAACGTCAATACAATGACAGTTATTTTAATTGTGTTTGGGTGTTGCCAGAATTTATGTTATGGCCGTAATTGTTATAGCAAATGTGTTGCTCATTGGACGTGAGTCCATTTAATTACAATGAATTTTCGAACATGTGTTTTGGCAATAGCTTGTCAAATCAATGGGTATATTAGGATAGGTATATAATATATACAATTTTAATGAGTAAAATTAATAATGTGTAAAATTTGTATATATATTTCTCCAATTGATCAAAATTAATGCATTTTCAACTTTTGTTGCAGAATTAATATGTATAAAAAGGACTTTAAATTGTTGAAATAAATTCTGACCTGAGTAAAATATTGCCGAAGATATGACAGTTAAAATTTAAAACAAAAACTTAAAACAATAATTTCTCAATTTATTTTTTTTAAACTTAAAACGGCAATTTTTTCAATTGGTAAGAATTATTTGTATAGAAAGGATTTTGAAATTACAATAATCTTCGAATTTTATTATAGGACTTGTAAGAGGTACTTTTCTATTCTAATTTTTGAAGTTAAGTAAAACCGAATTGTGTTTATATTTCGTTGAGATAAATAGTTTTTAGTCTACACTGAGCAAAACATTGCCCCTGATGCGGTTCCTGTTTGGGGCACAAAAACCGCAGCATTCACAATTGCGCTCCCGTTTTCGTTGACCACATTAAAAACCAGTTTTAGGGCTCTATGCGCCTGGCCAGGCGAAGGCAGGTGAGTGTTCTTGTGGTCTCCCTAGCTCCACTTGCGTTCCACAGGCATTCCATCAACATCCACAACCTCATTCCTATACCCACAATCAGACGCACACGTTTTAAAGTTGGCACAATAAGAGCGAGAGAGAGAGAGACAGAGAGAGAGAGAGAGAGAGAGAGAAAGAACTGGGGGGCCGTTGCCCCATGACCGTCGCTTGGTGCACTCGCATGCCGCTAGATGGCGCGCGGGTCAATTTAGTGGAATTAATGGAATTGGAATTCATGGCGCGGAAATTGAATTTATGCGCCTCGCTGAGCCGCGCCGCCAAGCCGCCGGGCAATCGGATTTTAATGCGCCATTGAACGCTTCGAAATGGCTGCGATTTTGAACATTGGCATTGGCAAATGCAACAGCCCACAACCAAGCGAGTCAGCAAGCAACTCCAACAACTCCCCAACACCACTCCCGATATGGGGAAAAGGAGAGTTTGTTGAGGACAAAACAGTACAGTAGTTCTCTGGCTAAATGTCACAAATAACAAAAAAGGGGCGGAATGGGTGGAAATGGCAGTACAAGTAATTAAAAACACGTTTGTCCTTTCGGACGGTATCCTGGGCCCAGGCGAAACCCTGAAGTACGGCCATTAGACAGCAACAAAAGTTGCTCACATTTCTCGCATGCCGCTGCCGTTGTGTGTTGCATGGGAAAAGTTGAAAATAAACTTTGCGGCAAAAACCAAGAGAAACAACAACAACAACAACAACAAAAACCAACAACACATTCCCATAACTCCATGATGTCAACTCTCGCGTTTGGTTTCACATTCGCCTGCTGCTCGTCTTTGTTTTGGGCTTTTGTCCCGTTTCTGTTGTTCACCTTTTTCCCGTTTCCCAGTTTGACAGTTTGCCAGTTTCCCAGTTTGACAGTTGCCAGTTGCCAGTTGATTAACGCCAGAAGGACACGAAATGTTCTCGTTTTCGGCACTTTCTGTGACCGACAAGAAAGGATTTGATATATGCGAAAGGTAAACGACAACAGCCAAAAAAAAAAAGAGTTTATAAAATCGATAATTAGGGAATGGCGCTTAATTAGCAACAAAACTGATGAGTAAAATAACAGATGTACAATTGCATGATTATAGTTCATATATAATAATAATTGTGATTTTTCACTGAGCTTTAGATATTTTATTATTAAAAAAAATATTATTATACCGCAAGTAGATATAGGAAATAAATACCATTTGTTGTGAATAATGTACTTGAAAAATTTCTATAATTCAACATAATACAGATTGAATAATACAGATTGAATACAAAATTGTATATATATCATAGCTATGTTTAAATAGTTAGTTGTATATTTAAATAATAATCAGAATCATTAAATTTAATCTTTAAGTATTTTTATAATTCTACATAATACAGATTGAATAATTAATATTGCTGGAAATTTTCTATATATCATAACTAACTTTAAATAGTTAGTTGTATATTTAAATAATAATCAGAATCATTAAATTTAATCTTCAAGTATTTTTATAATTCTATATAATACAGATTGAATAATTAATATTGCTGGAAATTTTCTATATATCATAACTAACTTTAAATAGTTAGTTGTATATTTAAATAATAATCAGAATCATTAAATTTAATCTTCAAGTATTTTTATAATTCTACATAATACAGATTGAAAAATAAATATTGTAGGATTTTTCTATATATTATAACTAAGTTTAAATAGTTAGCTGTATATTTAAATAATATTCAGAGTCATTTAATTTAATCTTTAAGTATTTTTATAATTCTACATAATACAGATTGAAAAATAAATATTGTAGGATTTTTCTATATATCATAACTAAGTTTAAATAGTTAGCTGTGTATTTAAATAATATTCAGAGTCATTAAATTTAATCTTAGGTGAAACTCGACAGCTGAATTTATGCCAAGAACTTGGTCAAGAAAAGATTTTTGGCAATGTGCTGAATTGTGCTGTTAGGAACACTTTTTGCAGTTCTTTAGGCTGTTTGGGCCGTCGCCAAATTGTGCAAAGTTGCTAACTTTATACGAATTAATTTGTTCAACTCTTGCTGATATATCGAATTTAAAAGGGGCGATGTATATATATGAGTGTGTGTGAGGGTGTGAGTATGTGCGAATGTGTGTGTAGCTGTACGACCGCTAAGACCGCAATAAACCCACATGAGCCCTTGAAAATGATGGCGAGTTCCCTGCCAAAAATCCAATCTCACAAATCACATCGATAAAGCGTTGAAGGCACGCAACCCTTTCGAGGAGTCCAAATACGAACACACACACATACTTAAATGGCCGCTATAAGCTTGCCTTAATTACACTTTACAGGACAACCCTTTGGCCGGTGCGAGATGCTGAGATGATGAACCCACCCACCAGATGAAGGGATGAGGCAGGCAACTCAACTACATGCGACACAATTAAGCATTCATGGACCAGGATCTCTCTTTTTGGTGAGCTTTAATTTTGACATTCTGTTGTTTGTTTTGGGTCGCAGTTACACAAGCACACACGCACACACACATGGATATGAGGACCATAATCAGACACACGTCCTGATCCTGGCGACCATTTTATAATGTGTATATAGCAGCTTAGTGCACCCCGGAGACTCATTGCCGCCGGCACTAAACAATTTTATCATTTTTAATCATCAGAGTGGATTTTCGACGCAAACACCCGACGACACCCACTCGGATTAAAAACGCATATTAAGTTATTATCAGACTGCCAAAAATTACCCATGGATGCCAAACAATGCGCATGTCTGCAAAAGACAATTCGAGAATTCGAGAATTCTTTGAACTCTGACTGCATCCAGCTTTTTTCTCTGTCTGCCTTTTTGGAGGCATTGTCGCTGGCAAATAAAAATTCATTCGGCTAGTGGCAAAATATCTCAGCGTATGTATAAAACATTGCCTGCCTGGGACCGAGCACGACCAAGCACTTGGAACAAAGGATTGCTGCCAAATTGCTCTTGGCCAGGCAACCAATGCGCTGTGTTGAGAGGGGGTGAGGGGAGTAGCAGTGCTCATGGTTAATGCATGATTTAATGTAATTTGGACGCTTGCACGCATTGCAGCAGTCTCCGCCAGTCGACACTCGCCAGTCGTTGTTGCTGCTGCCGGACAGCCAATTTGGCAGAGCATCAACACGCCATTTGGGAACCAGAGCCCTGAGACGATGCTAAAACAGAATCTGGAATTTGGTGCAGGTGCGGCTTGGTGTCGACGTGGCTGCGTCGCTGTCTCAGCTGGGGCATTGCGCATATTTCCATTAATGGTCACATCCTTGGTGGCAAATTGGAATCAGTTTCAGCGGCACATAACTCTCTGCCCCGACGGCTATTTAACTGCCGTTTATGGTAAAGTTGCATCCACTTCGATTGTTCGTGCCATTCCCGTCTCTTGGTAATTCCTCAAGCCCATTAAATGTCCATTGTTTGAAGCCTTAGCATGGATAAGCAAATTTAATAAGCTATTGACTAAAACTGAACATTATCTGAGCAATGCTGAGAGTTGGGCAACTTTCGTGAAATTTTTTTGTATTTTGTTTGGTTTTTTAAATATTTTTTTAACTAAACTAAACTAAAGTTGAATATACATTTTATGTATTTTATATAATTATTTCTTACAGACAAAACTCTACAAGTAATAAATGGAAATACCAATTTAATAATGTTAGCTGCTGCAATTAATAAAAATACCCATTTTATAAAAAAAAAACATCAAGTTTATTTTAGTAATTTAAACTGAAGCCTCGACGATTGCCTGCACTTTTTAGCCATTTCCTGGTACACATCAAAAAGTCGTCTTGTGCTGAAAATCAACGTAGAGCAAGAGACAAGTTTTGTGCACTTAATTGCCCATAGGAACAGCCATATCCCACGTGCCACAAGGCAAAGTAAAAGTTTTAGATAGAAATGTCGTAATTGCAACACGCTCTGCTTATGTATGTATGTGTGTGTGTGTTAGGTCCATTAGGTGTACAAGTCGTTGGTATCTGTAGCTGTATCCGTATCTGGTGGAAGGAGAGCGCCTGTGACTCACAATTTTAGAATTAAAACCCCAAATGCATAAATTGCCGTAAACCGCAAGAAACTTTGGCCGTGCCTCGACTTCAGACTGGGACTGGGCTCGCTGCCAGCTTGGTAGCCGCAAGCGGAGCGGAGTTTTGGCTCCTCCGGCGCACAGACAACAGATGGAGACGCTGCCGCCGAAGATGCCGGCACAAAAAGTTGCTTAATTTAATGTTATTTGCGTTTTAGCATATAAAGAATTTTGTGTCTTAATCTTTTGACTTTGCGGCGAGCGGACGCCTCCGATGCTTTGAATATGCTAGTGCTATTTATGCCCCAGACGTGAGCCGAGACCAGAGGCCCCAGAATCGAGAATCGAGAATCGAGAGAACAGAGAAGCCAGAGACTGTCGTGACTGGCTGCACTTTTCAGAGATCTCTGCTTGTGTTTGTGCATCACAAAAAGGGATGCAAATTTATTTCTTCATTTGCATATTTTAAGGAGCTCGATGCGATATATATTTGCGCCATCTTTTGCCGCTTCGCTTTCCAATATTCATGGGCCTCGTGCGAGGCTCCTTTGTGGGCAGCAGCCAACCAATCCACCAATCCAATCTCTCACCCGTCCAAACCCCGTCCCTCTGCCTGCTTGATGAAACTTTATGAACTTTGGCTTTGCCGCTTCGAGTGAACTATAAATTTTTGGCCCGCTTGCCTGATTGCCATTCAGGTTGTTATTGTTGTTGTTGTTGTTGTTGTTGCTGTTGGCCACGTCGTACATGTAAATTGTATCTGTATCTTTACAATTGTGCGCAATCAGCGAAATTGTAACGCAGCTCATATTTTACCAGCTCCAACGTCGTCACATCCATATAGCCAGCCCACAGCTTAAACAGATCCGGCCTGATCTGAATCAGCTCTGACGCATCTGAGCCGTAAATTCAACAGCAATCGACACAAGCTCCAAAATGTTTTAATTATATTTAAGAATAAAGAAATCTCAGCGATTTATTACTTGCCTTTAAATTATCTGTCTTATAAGTATCAATTTCATATAACCAAAACCAATATCGATCATATTTCTATATGATATAATTATAACATTCTTTTTGAAACTTGCTCTAATTTTAAATTATATATAGATTACCTATTCAACAATTAACTCATCTACTAAACATATTTAAAAGATAAATAAATAAAATACTAATTCATATATCGGACAGATTTCTATATGATATAATTATAACATTCTTTTTGTAACTTGCTCTTATTTTATATGATATTATGGATAATAAGATTACCAAGTCAACAATTTACTCATCTACTAAACATAATTAAAAAGTATGTAAATTATAGTAATATATTTAAATAACTATAGCATTTATCTAATGGAAATAAATATTCAATATTAAAATATTCGATATTAATACACTTTTTAGTCTATGGATTTAACCCGGCCGGTTCTCTCCATATTATAAATTTAAATAAATTATTTATCATATGGAATTTATGATACAATATTAATAAATTAATAAAATGGATTTAAAAATACAAAATACAAATTTAAAAATCAAAAAAAGTGGTTCAACATAGGCTTTAGAAAAATTGCGTATTCTGTGGAAATAAAAATGTACATAAAATTATGCGTGCAACTTGGCCTGCGTCTGTTAGCTGGGGTTGGGGCACAAATGCTAGGTTTTTGGGCAACAATGAATCGCATTAAAATTCAGAGCATATCCTTATTGATTTATAATTCGAGTTGGAATCGACTCGGCGACACTCACTAATAACTCATTTAAGGTGAACGGCGTGCGAGGAATCGAAAGCGATTATGCAAATGGTTCGGCAGTCGGAGGCAGGGCGGGAGAAGGGGCCGAGGTGGGCAAAACGCATAGTGGAAAACACATCACGCGTCCCATAAATATCTGCAAATGTTTCTAATAATAGCTGAGCCAAGGACCGCCAGTTGGGACTCAAATGAAGCGTCAGCAATTAAGGAACCATTCCAGTTGCCATTTGCCATTTGCATGGCTGCCATTAGCTGCATCGGTGGGTGGAGAGGGGAGAGGTTGCGTTTTTAATATTTAATCTGGTAAAATTTATTTCACACTCGTTGCATGCCCGAGCACACCCCCCTCCAACTCCTTGGCGACCCCCTTGCATTTGCAATTGTGTCACCGGCTTCCGGACGTATTTATGAGTTGTACAGCATTGCAGCAGGAACATTCGAGCCATGTTGATGCCGCCATGTTGGCGTGGCCAATTGAAACTCAACTCGGCTTTAATTTCAGTGCGTATTTTATTTTTTGCCCAGCAGCACCGTAAATAATGCAATTACTCATCCGCGTTGCAATCTACTGATAAAAATATTTAATTGGCGTTTTTACCGCCATTTTTTTATGGAAATATAAATCGAATTGCATTTTTGCCAACGCGCATAAATCCTCAAATATATATTTTATATTTCCACTCGCCGATGCAAAATGCCTGATAAATAATTTAATCGAAAATTTTTCGATTACACAGCAAAATTAAAAGTGCAGCAAAAAAAAAATAAAAAATAAAATCACGCACTTCATTTAATTTTAATTTATAATGACGCCGCCGCCACCGCCGCCGCCAACTGGCCAGCTGACCACCCCCAGTCATGTTTTATGCCTAGGAGCACCTCAGGCCATTTCCAGCTTGGCTCTAGCTGTGGCAAGAGTCGCTCGTCCGCCCATTGCCAGCGATCTCATCTTACAGCGTTGCATGTTGCAGTTATTTTTATAACTAAATTATATACGCCAGTCCCGTGGGCTGCAAGACACTGTCTCTGCCTTTTTCCCAGTCTCAGACTCCGGCGCAAACCTCTGCTTCCCGCTCGATTTATGGGGCACAAGGAGCGCGAAACCATAAACAGCTTTTATGGCGTTCTACTGGATTATGGCCAGCTAGACCAGCCTCACTTACATGCCAAGACACAGTACGAGCTGGGACTGGTCCGGCCTGTGCCTGGGCCTGGTCTGCCTGCCAGCGATCCCTTTTGATTTAATCAACTCGATAAATTTGTGTCCCACGTGCAATTGTTTTTCCACTACTTTTGTGCCCCTCTCGCATTGAGTTTCAATTAAATATCCACGTTCTTTGCAGCTATTCAGAATGATATTGAACTTGCTTGGGAAACGAATTAATACTTTAGACTCAAATGCCTTAAAATTAATAAAAAAAAAAAACATTTAAATATTAACGTTATTAATTATTTTTTATCATTTTCTTGGAAAACTTAGGCATAAGATATATTTTTCCCACTTTTTCCTTAACTTTTTAGCACTAAATTTACTAAGCTTTAATATTCATCGCCAGTCGAATTTGGCTAAGAAATCATCTGAAAATCAATGATGAACACGCCCAATAATTGTTTGTGGTACTTTCTGCTTCTTTCATTTGGCTAAAACAAATAACGCCTTATGTAAACGAAATGCATTTATTGGCATCTTTGTAATGAGAAAAATGTACTCAATCCCGTTTACTGTATATGTATAAGCCATTTGGTGGTCTAACTTCCGAGAAAAACTTTGAGCTCCAGTTGCTGTTGTTGTTGTTGTTGTTGTTGCTCGTTGAGGCAATGGTTGTCGTTGGTTGTTGTGCTGTCCTGTTTCGGTCCCTGTAGCCCCCTTCGGGTTTATTCATGACGCATAAATCTGGACGGCAACACTTTATGCGAATACACAAACAACACGCCACCACTCGCCATGTACTCCTCGTAAATTTCGCAAGAGCAACTTTTTTACGAAATTAAATCTTGTTACAGCAACAGTAACATATATACAAATATATATATATATATAAATATATACATACATATATATATAAATATGTGGTGTATTTATGTGCGACGCAAGTCGCCGCGCTGTCGTCTAAGGCAAAGTTTTTGGAGTCAATTCTGAAATCTGGTCAAGCTCGTGTTTTGGTGCCAGCGAGGCGGGGGCGGGAGCGAGGGCTGTTGGCTGGTTTGGTGGGTGTGGTGACTTAGGGCGTACGCGTGTTTATTGCCCCGCTGCCAGCCGGGCGACAGAGGCAGAGGCAGAGGCAGAAGCAGGAGCAACGTCAAAGATTTAACATTCGAGCTGGTCGAGCCACATAAATTGGGGCTCAGGGACCCGTGCCCAGAAGAAATGGTGGGCGGACGCCGCTTGTGCCCTGTGATATATACACACATATATATATATATGCTGCTCTAGGATGTTGGATCTATAAGAGTGCGGCTGATGCAGCGAAACAACAACAAGAATGTCCGCCAATCATTTGCACTCGGATGTTGCATGTTGCTGTTGCAAGGGCCCCAAACGAGAGCATAATGAATGCGGTCGGCTAATTGTTAATGCACTCGCCATTATGGCCACACAGCGGCAAATCGTAAATGTAAAATGCATTTTAATTAACCGTCATATATTTCACTTAAAACATTTCAATGCAAATTGGCCCGTGTATACCAAGGGGGAGGGGCTAGCTGTATAGGTATGAGGGGGATTACGGGGCGCCTGCAGCGCGACTGCGGGTCCAGCTTTAGTTTCATGGGCCGCGCTGGCCACATTAAATGTAATTATTTGGCACAAATTGCGTGTTTAGGATTAATTATGTCATGGATAGGCTAATAACGCGCTTCAAATTGCAACAAAATAAAAAATAAAAAAATAAAAAACCAACCACATTTCAAATTATGTGCCGCTTAAAATACGCGTTGATTGGCAGACCTCACATTATAGAAATTAACCAGACGTCCAAATAGAGACCAGCATTTGCGTGAGTCCAATTTAATTAGACCTAAAACACATACACAGAAATTATGTTTATTTGACTGCTTACAAAATTATTCAGCTTAGAAGAAATTTAAAAGAATTATTAAACGTTTTTTCAAATATATTAAATGATTTCTTCAATTAATTTAAATATTACATTTGTTTGATTTTATTTTAATATTCATATGTTTATATTGGAATAAAAAAAGCCTAAGTAATTAATATTTTTTTTTTAAACCTCACTAACTAATTACAATAGTGTAACATTAACTACAAATTGTTGTTACTCAGCCCAAAACCAGCTTAGGCCTATAAAATTCGTTTAATTACGCAAACATTTTCATGTTAATTCACTCGTACAAGCAAACAGCAAATAAAGGCCTCAAATCGAGACACGAAACTGAGTAAATTTAGTTTTTGTGTTCAGCTTCAAATTTATTGTGGAAATCGAGTCTTTTTGGTGTATTCTGGTTTAGGTTAAACATAAAATTAAATACAATTTCGGCGAAGACGTTGAAAGCAGTCTGAATTCTGTTTTAAGCTTATTGAATTTTGGCTGCAATTGCAATTGACGACAGCAGAGTGTTTTGGCCATAACGATGCCGAGATCAATTGAATGCAGCTAAAACCTTGGCAATAACCATTATGCAAGAGCGCAACTTTCACAATTTTCTAAAAATAAAAAAAAAGCAGGTTGCATAATTTTCGAGACCCAAAATATGGGACAAAAAATAAATCATAATTTTTGCGCTGACATAAGAAAAGCAAGAAAATTAACCAAGTCAAGGTTAACCATAGAATTTAGAGCAGGTTCCTCAATGCATTTGCCGCTCATTAAAAACGCACAAGTGCAGCCAGAGCAGCCAGAGCAGTGCAGCAGGATTCATTAACAGCTGAGCGAACATATCGCTATCTCGCTCTGGCAAAGGTGAGCCTTGCACCTTTTTTTTAATGGCCGCCGGTGTTGATGAGTTGACCTTGGTAGGCATTTTAAGCGGAAATTTCAAGCAGACGTTTTTTTACGATCTTTTTATGGCGTTTGGCAAAAAATATGAAAATAAAATGGAAAAAAAAATAACATATTCCCGCCGCTTTTGACGGCGCGTAGCAAACTGTTTTGGATTTGGTTTTTTAGCTGCAACCTCTGGAAATTTATGATTTATGATGATGTCCGTGACCCTTTAGCCAACAGGCAAAGATCAGCATCAGACACAGGATCGGTTTAGGGATCGGCGACTGCTGTTTTGTAAACACTCAGTATGAAACCCAGTACCCGGCTGTTTGGACGTGGCGGATTAACTAAAAACCAAGCGGCGGCAATACACCAAATGCAAAATTAGTTAAAAAAACGTTTCGTTATGCACAAAATATGAAAAATATTAATAAAAAAAACATATGGTGAAAGGATGTGCGGATGTGAATGTGCCTTCAATGTTGTAAATTAAATATCCACTGTGAATGTGTTTTATAAATATGGTTACAGAAAAAATTAAAATATTCGAAAACTACATCAATGGATAACAACTACAGGAAAATATTTGTACAAGTAAGTTATTTTAAAATTGTGGTAGTATTAATATACTATATTATTAACTTTATTAAAAAAATTTAAAATATATATATATATGCCAGTTGAACTTTCAAAGTTATATATTATATGCTAATAGTTTATAAATTATGATGATATAATAAATAATTTAAAGAAGTCCAAACTAAAAAATCAACAATCAAAAATCAAAAATCATCAACATCGTAGCAAAGTTCATTTGATATTCTCAAATTATAATTTTTACAATGAAGAGAAAAGTAAAGTTAATTTAATAGCTATAAAATATCGAAAATTCTAACTTTCTTTTGTCAAACTACTTTTGAACAAATAGCTAAAATATAATTTTCAAAGCTCGTTTGAAAAAAATTATAAATTTCTTTTAACTGTTTTTATAATAAATTTCAATTATATCTTGGCAAAAAAACATGGCCCGAAGAGTGGCTAAGAATGTAAAGTCCTGAAATAAATCACACAAGTTGGCAGATTCATCTGGAAGCTCGACTTGGTGCTCTGCGCATTCTCAAGCATCTTTCCAAAGGCGTTCGTTGGGTTTTGAGTAATTCTGCGGAATACGCAGCAATGCAGCCACTTTGAGACAAACTAAAGAAATCTGAAGCAAGAAATAAGGAACAGAAACTAAAGAAAAATCTTAAGAGAGCCATAAACAACATGGTTGACAATCTTAAATCTTGCAACTTGCAGGGCACCGCAACGGATACAGATACAGAATGCGAATGAATGTCGCAGCCATTATGGAACGCTCTTGTTGTTGTTGTTGTTGTTGCTTTGGACATTTCTTTTGAGTTGGTTGTGCGACCAACACAATCACAATACCAACAAAGCCCAATGTCTGCTGCGGTCATTGCTATGCTGGAATGCAGCAGCAACAACAACAACAACAACGAGTTCGAAGCAGGCCAGTTTAAAGGCTTGGCCTGAGCAGACCCGGGCCTTTAACCGAGACCCCGAAGACAGAGCCATGCCTCACGTTGCTTAGGTAGAAAGAATACAGCACCTACCCTCCGCTCCCTCCGCTGGCCCTAGCTCCAATGTTGTGCACGCCAGGGCTCTGGGTCTGGGCCTGGGTCTGGGCTTGTTGTTTGTCTCCTTTATGGCTTCTTTTCGTACCTTTTATCTCTATCTGTGATTGTAGCCAGATTTTTCTTGGCGTCGTTGCTGGCTTCTCTTTTCGGTTTTGGGGTCACATTTCTGTGCTGTGCGGGTAAAAGCCAAATGAAATGGGCTTTCCCCTCTTCGCGGATATCGTGTGGCAGCAGCGTCTCCATCGTAATGGCTGATAAGCGGCACGCACACTTGAGTAATGGCTGCCAGGTCGCAGCCAGCCCATTAAACTAGCCAACCCGTTAAGCCAGATCATAATTGCCAGATAGTCCTTGAGGCAGCTCCTCTTCCGTGCAACTGTTTAACGACAATTTAAACACTTGTGTTTTTTTTTTGGGCGCAATACTTGACGCTTGTGGCATAATCATAACACACAAATACACAGAGACAAAAACATTTGGCATTTGATGTTTATTTAATTTACCGCAATTCATAACAATTTCGTTTACGACATTTTTACAGCCTGAAAAGTCGTAAACAAAATGCGTTCGTTGATTTGTTAGATGCCACGAGCCGGCGTCTCCGTCTGGCTTTATGGGCCACCTTGAGCCACCCACCACCAGTGGTGGGCAATGCACTGCTCCGGAACACCGGCAATTAAACGCCAAGTGCAGCTCGTCTCCGCACCCTCGTCCAGCGATTTATGTGCGTTTTATAGATCGTAAAACCAGCACTAGGAGAGCAACAGGGCCGTTGATTTTATGATGTGTTGAATGGGAAGCAGAGCTGCCAGGACAGCCACGTCAGGCACGGCACTTGTCATCATCCAGTGTTCGCTGTTGCTGGAGTCCGTTTCGGTTTTCCTTTGAAATGCGCTGCTGATTGGGCCCAAGTGCAAGCGCCATCGTAAAACTCCAGCTAATGCCTGAGAGAGCCGTAAAAACGGCTATAAACAAAAGTGTTGTTTGCCCAAAAGAGCTGAACGAGACAAACGCCATTTGGAAAATATTTGTGTGGCTTTTGTAAACATTCTGATTTACTACGGATAATCGTGTGTCTTGTCATAAGAGCAGTTGCCTTAAATCTTCCAGCATTTTGCCAGAAGGTGTCTGCCCAATTGAGTCATAAAGAGTTGATTGATTTACAATGTTTATAATGCTTATTATATATTTACCATGTCGGGTTTGGACAATTCAATTACGGCTGTAATGGTTCTGCCTAGCACAATTTGAATACAATTGAGTCATAAATGTTAAATATAATTAAGTGTTTTAGATATAAATTATTTTATGTTTATTTAAATTGAATTAGTTAATTAAAACAACTACTCAAAACAGAACATATATAAAATACTAATTATATTTAAATTTAATAATAGTAAATAAATTTACTTAATATCTTAAGAAATTTCATTTGGCATCATTTGCATTAATGAATTATCTTTTAGCTATAAATAAATTTCAACTACTCAAAACAGAAAATATATAAAATACTAATTATATTTAAATTTAATAATTTAATAATAGTAAATAAATTTACTTAATATCTTAAGAAATTTCATTTGGCATCATTGCATTAATGAATTATCTTTTAGCTATAAATAAATTTCAAATATTCAATGGGCATTTCGAATTGCCTGGACAAACAAGTTGGAGTGGATTTTGCGGCTAATTACGGTCGGAGTCGGACGGAAAGACAACAAACAAAGCACACACATCCATTATCCATAAGCATATCTATAACGTGCATGAGCTCCATTATTAAGCTAGCTGAAGACGTGTTGAGCAGCAATGCCAGTCGCAGAGCCAATCGCTATCGCAGACCCCAACCCAGACCCCAAACACACAGCCATAACCAGACCCAACACGCATCCACGTAACAGACCCAGCCAGACAGAGAGAACAATTGAACTAATGACGTGACTATGGACAGTCGGCAGCGGTCTGTTGTTCATTCCGCAGACGGTCATTCAACAGACTGCCCAAGCTCCACTGTCTGGTGGCCAGTCGCTCATTGTTATCATTCGGAGCGGGAATAGCTATGGCGGCGTCCGCGTCCGCGTCCGCGTCGGCGGCGGTCGAGACTTATGCATCGAAAGTGTTGTTAAATTACGCCAAATTGCTTAATTCCAATAATGAAACGGACCGACTCAGCGCCTGTGTTTCGACCACTCAATGAAATTATAAATTTTCGGCCAACTCGCCGCCGTCCAAATGATATGCAAAGCGCATGAAAATGAAGCTTCAACAGCGAATTCAATTTTCGTATCTGTTTCTGTATCTGAGTCGTTTTTTTTTTGGGTTTGGTTTTGCTGAATCGTTCTGGCGGCGATCGCACCTCGTTGCGAACCCCTCAATGATCGAGACAATTCCCGGAGCTGTTTGCAGCCCCCCAACCCGTCCAGACGGCGACGCAAAGGGAACATTTTAATGGGCCCATCCAATTGGTCGTTAATGTTGCGTTTTATTTGGCTTTTGCTCGTTGTTATTGTTTTTGTTTTTGTTGTTGTTTTTGTTGCAGCTGTAGACTTACTCAATTTTATTATTGTTTATTTATGCGTTTTTAAATAATGCGCCGCAATTCCAAAAGATAAGACGCGGCCTGTGAACTTTTTTGTGTGTGTTCTTTTTTTTTTCTTTTTTTTGCTCCGCTTTGATTTACGAACAAATTATTTATTAGATGGGCGCGGGTTGGTCTGGAGTTTCATATTTGTTTCGGATTGTTCCAACTACATATTTTGGTAATACTTTATTGAGTAGCATTTTGGTTATTGTTTGGCGCCCCAAAACAAATATTATAAGCTTTTTGTAAGTTTTTCTCTGTGCCAGACAAAAGCAAACAAATTTTAAGTCTTTGTGAAGTTTTCTATTTCCTAATATTTATTGCCATCGTTATCGTGGGCGTATACGCAATATTTCATAATATTCTATTAGTGTCAGACCATTTTGTGAAACTTCGTAGGTGGCTGGAGATGATAATAAACAATGGTTAAGTTTTTGAGACTTGTAAAAATGTAAAATTGTTAATCGATTTGATTTGATTGAACTCAGCTCCAAACGAGTCTTGTTTGGTCAGCTCTTAATCAAATCAATCTTTTAAGTTGGCCAGCGATGTCATGTCAAAAAGTTAAAGTTAAATAAATGTCCATACGGAGTGGGAATATTCAAATCAAAGAGTCTCAATGCCTTAAACAATATTTATTAGCCTTTGATCTTTAGTATATAGGCTTAGGGAGGAATAATTTCATTCGCTATTAATATTAATAAATGTCAAAAATCTTTATCCATTTAAAATCACAAAATAAATGTATTTTCTAATATATTTTGACACATTTTATTTTCAGACAATTTTTATAAATGAATAATATTTCAGTCAGTATTTATTTTCTTTAATATTGAAAACACAAATTTTATTTAAGTAAGTCTTCAAAATAGCTTAAAATTTGGATTTTTAAAATCAGGCCAACACAGTATTAAGTTAATATTTCAACTTTAAAATTTCTTAATATTTGCCATTGTTATTTGATCAACCATTTCTCGTTGGCCAACTGAAAACTTTGGCGACTCACGTTTGGTTGTAGCCATTGTTCAGTGCTTTCCAGCATGGCTAATGCTTTTGTTGCATTTGCCGCAAGACGTTGGCCGCGGAGGCGTCCAATGTACGTCGACAACAACAACAACAACGACGACAAATGTGCTTGTAAGTTGGCCTGGTGACTTTTGTTGCCACTTTATCATGGTCGAGTATCATAATTTAAGCGAATCGCATGCAAACAGACCAGACGACCGACACTGAGACAGTTGGACATACACATCGTTACCTACACCCACACTCGGTGTGTTGTTGTCGCGCTAACAACATCAACAACAACCACAACAACAACAACAGCAACAATGACAACTGCAATGAATAAAATTCGTTGACATTCGTTGCGCTGACTAAGCGCAAAGGGGGCAAGAGAGAGGCACAAAACGTGTGCAATCTTGGATGCATATGCTCGCCCTGACATTGGACAAAATGTCTGGCAACGCCTTTCCGCACTTACCTGCACACCCCGCTTCTAGCAACTGAGTGCAGTCATTGACTTCCTGCGACAAGTTTGTGTGCTCAAAACTCGTATTATGTTTATAATGTTTTTGTTTTCATTATGTAGCCCCAAAAAAAAAAAAAGAAAAAAGAATCGATGCAGCCTGCTAAACAGTTTACTGGCCATTGGTTAAATGGCCAGTCGGAGGCCATAAGCTTTTGGCCAAAAAGCTGAAATTAGTTGGCATTTTAACACGAACACCTGACACTAACTTTCGTGTCCGGGGCCAACTTCCTGCAGCCTTCGGCCTGATAATAGTATCTCCCTCTTTTAGTCAAATGGATTATATTACCAGTACGTAGCAGAAGGGGCCATAGGGGGGCATGAGTGAGTGGAGCGCATGTACGTGGCCGGCCATTATCGGGGCTGCATGCCACAACGGCAACGAGAAACAAGAGTATCTGCAGCAGCATCAGCAGCAGCAGCAGCAAGATGCAACAATGGGTTATTGAACGATAATTCCATTTAAGCAAATGTTCGCGTTGAGCACCAGAATTGTCCAAATTATAGCATATGTGCGGGCACCTCTTCTCCAACCGCGCCCCTCGTCACTCCCCTTAACCAGTTGCCTGGCCACATATAAATTAAAAAATGTAAAAGTTTCCTCAAAACCAACTCGATTGCAACTCTTTTTGCTAAAATGCGCGTAATAACACACTCAAAGATCGAAGAACAACAGTACAAACCAAGAGGAGCATCCGTACTCCATTCTCCATTCCCTCCATCATTTTACTCATGACTGGACTGAGTTTGTCGCTGCTGAACACTGCGGCCAATCCGTCGAGAAGATGTATTTTCACTTAAACGTTTTACTCTGCGAATAATGGCTTTAATGACTTTAATGGCGTACGGATAATTTCGCCAACGGGCAGCTGACCAATACCCTCCGCCCCGCCATTTACTCTTCCCACTCGGCGGCCTTAATTGCGGAAAGTTGTTGCTGTGGCAGCAAGATGCGCACTCCCTTTGCAACAAAGAGGAATACCTGTAATTTGTTGCTGTTGCGTTTCGTTTAAAATGAATGCATTTGATTGGCCAAGTTGCAAGAATAAATATTCAAGCTGATTAAACGAATAAAAAAAAATGAATTGCTTACATAAATGCTACTCATCAAAACTGTTGGATTTAATCAGGAAAAATAGATCAGACTTAGAGTATTTTCTAAATGGCTTAAAATTAAATTCAATTTTATTAATAATATTATTTAACTCATCTAGATGTGATATATTCAGGTACTAATATTTAATAGACGACGTAGACTAAGTTCAAGAGCAGTTCATCTTCATATTAAATAGACTCAAAGTATACAAATTGAATAAATATTCAAGCTGATTAAACGAACAAAAAAATGATTTGCTTTTTTAAATGCTACTCATCAAAACTATTGGAATTAATCAGAAGCATTTTCTAAATGGCTCCAAATTAAAATTCAATTTTGGAATTTGGATTCGTTTAGATGTGATATATTAAGGTACTACTATTAAATAGACGGCTTCGAGTTAAACATATTAAATAGACTCAAATTTTACAAATTAATTCAAATATTTTTCACCTGCAATATAAAGCATCATCATCATCATCATCATCATCATCATCATCTATGCAAGTAATTAACTCGGCGCGAAGAACCTTGAAAACGCGCAACTGTTCAGCGCTCAAACAATAAAGATTGAAACAAACAAAAAACAGGTATAATATTCAGCACTAAGACAATAACCAAATAAGAGATACAAAAAATAACGACAAAAAAAAAGTCACATGGTGACACAAATCAAAAGGTGCAACATAAAAAATGGCATTGAGAAAACAGATAATTAAGGCAAGTAGAGGAGAAGAGAGAAAGAAAAGTGCCAAATGGCGACTGGTGAGTGGAATGACACGAAACAACAACGGGATGCAAGTTGAGGAGGGGTGGGAGCGGAAATTTGTTGACTGACAAGTCGCTCATTTTCAAAAGAAATTACAAAAAAAAAAAAAGAAAACATCGGAAAATGTACATAAATTTGTGTGCAGACGTCGACAATTTTGGAAAAAAGAACTGAAAAGGAAGCCGTCGAACAGCTGCCAGTGGCAATGGAAGTCATCATCTTGCTGATGGACTTATGTTTGACATGTTTTTTTTTTTTTTTTGTATTCTGGAGCTGGATGAGACCGATGCCAATGCATTCCCAAATTAGTCGAAAGCAAGCGCAGCGCAGTCAATTAAAAGGAAATTGATCGGGTGAAGAGAGAGGGGCGAATACTTAAAAAGCCATTTTTTAAGACATATATTTTTGATAATTGTTTACGAAAAACATTCCCAGCGTTCATTAAAATTGTCGCGCTGCCGAATTTATAAGCGAAACGAAATATGCGTCTTTTTCATTAAAATTCCGGAGGCGACAAGTAACAAAAAATGCTTTTATTATTTTAATTACCAATTCCGGGCGAACTGGCCAACTCAGCTGGCACTTTGGACAGTCAATATTAATTTCATAAAAATAACTTTGCAGCAAATTTTTTCACATTTTTTTTCTCTCTTTTTTTTTTGTTGGTTGGCTGCTTGTTTTTCTTCGTTAATGTCCCTTATAGAAAACGTGTCTTTTGTTTCTCTGACAGCTGCGCCCCGAACCTGGCTGAAAGCAGTCTTTGGTACATAGGTGTGGGGACGTGGGCAAGAGGCAGACGCAAGAGGAGCTGGCAACTGGGGATTTGGTATCGGAATGTTTTCTTTATAAAAACTCCCAATTGAGCGGGACAGACATGCCAAACATTCATAGATAGATGCGCATTTGTGGCCCGTTCGATAAACATTTATTGGGCAATCCAATCACGGAATTCACGTTCGCAGTCGTGACAGTTTCGTTAAAACGCTTTTTGTTTAATTTTCCTTCCCTTTCCATTTTATTTTGTCCGTTGGAGCTAGAGAATTATGCTTGGTGTATGAAAAACAAATAAATAAAAACAGATGTGCATGAGGTAACTAAAAATACAGAAAAAATTAAGTCGAATTTAGAATTGATAAAGAATTTAAACATTAAAAATTTCAGGAAAACAAAGATGATATCCAAAAGATATATATATAGTTTTTGATTCAATAAAAATTCATATTATTGGCTTAATATAGATATTTCTTGCAATAAGATTGCCATATAATCATTTCATTAAAAGTGAACTAAACAAATAAAGCACTTGTAATTGATTGCATTTTGGAAGCTGATATTTAAGGTACTTCAAAACTTTAAAAATTCGACTTTTAAAAAATATTTGACTAGTTATGCCATAAAAACAAAATTAAAATTCAGACTTTAGTTTTTAAATACTTGTTACACACTAATTATATTAATTTGATTTTTATAATTAAATTCTTTTCAAACGTAAACTGTTTAACAAAAGATAATAATAAAAAATAATACTTGATTAATTCAAGAAACATTAGAAAATCAGTTATAATTTTAAAAGCTACGCAACGTTAAAACAACCGTTGTATTTCATTATTTATATATACCCATATTTAAATAATATTTTTATTATAACTTGAGGCTTAAGCTATTATCATGGAACAAAATTCTCAAATCCATATATTATATGGGATTTAAATCTTACATTGTTATTTAAATTTCATGAAAATAATCCATAATAATTGCTTCCCAACAACACACACAAGCTAATCTCCGTTGCGGCATAGCAGCTTCCCACAAGACAAGCCATATTTTAATGATTCATCAACAAAGCGAGTGACAAGCCATCAAAAGACGTAGACAAATTGTCATTTGATTCAATGAGGCCAAACACATCGCACAAAAACGGAGAAAAAAGCCCACTTTGCTCCTTGATGGGGCAAGTCGGTGATTAGACGCATCATCTTGGGGCAATTTGTCACCGCACAACGAGCGACGGCAGGCAAATGGCCACTAAAAATCATTTAAAGAGGAATAAAAATATTTTTTATAGCATTTTTATAGTTGTTACAACAATCTAATAACAATCCAAATAATTATCCAAACAAACAATTTCACCGACGCCAAAGCGACGGCAACAGCAATGGAATCGCTCAGAGCCCCGTTACAGTTACTGTTGCTGCTGCTGCTGTTGCTCCGACGGACGACGAAAATGAGCCATAAAACGGACATAAAACCCCAGTGCGAAGCGCTACTGCTACTTTAGGCCACGCCTCCGCTGCCGACAGCGCTGTCGACATCGACGACGCGCATACGGAAGCCATAACGGCCATAACGATAACTCAAAGCAAATGGCGTGCGCAAGTGGGACAGATACATAGCGACAAAGAGAGAGAGCGAGAGCGAGGGAGAGAGCCTGTGCGCTACGCTGCAAAGAGAGCCAAACTGCGCACCCTAATGGCTGCGCATTAAGCCGCTGCCATCACCGCTGCTGCTGCGACTGTTGCTCTCTCTTTGGGAAACGAACCTGTGCCGGGGCCACGTGTCTCTCGCATTAAAGCAAGTAAATCGCCAGTTGAGCATAATCGATACACAGCTCGTTCTGATTTCATTCGTGAGAATTGCTTTTCTCACGCTCTTCGACTTCGGCAGCGCGCCGACGTCGCCGGCGAAGTGGCTGTTGTTGCAGCCATAACTGTCGTCGTTTATGGCCGTTTTAAGTGCGACTGAGATGGCCTCATAATCGTTTGCTGAATGTTGCTCAATTGTTTGCAGTTACCAGTTACCGGAGCGCTCTTCTCGAGCTACTCTCCCCCTCCGGGGCCCCGTGGGCATTTGCATGTTTGTTTGCCAATGCTACCTAATGATGTTTGCTCGCATTAATTAGTATTGATTTAATTAGTGTGTTGTCCAGCACTGACCAAAACTTACACTTCACTCGCCAGCCACTCTCTCGCTCACACTCACACACACACACACTCAATCAAACGCTGTTGTATTAGTCTCTCGCTCTCTTTGGCGCTTTTTTACGGGGGCGCTTTTTTTGCTGCTGCTTGAACAAGAGCAACAGCAACAGTAACAACAACAACAACAAAAGCAACGGCGAAAAAAGCTCTCGCGTGCGCATCTGCCGACTTTGCACGGCTGCCAGAATGGGACATAAAATGTGCCAGGCAGTTAAAATGTAGATTTAAGTAAGTGGAAACGAGATCGTTACGTTGGCGTATAAAAATAAAAATCATTGTTGTTGTGCACTGATTGAAATAAGCAGTAGCAGAAGCAGCCGCAGCAGCACCAGCACCAGCACGAGCAGCACGACGGTTCAAGAAAATCGCACGAATTTTCCCGCCCCAACCAGCGTTCATTTCGTGCGTTTTCACTCGACTTTTCTTTGAGTGGAATTGCGCGAGTTGCCAGTTGCGTTTGAGTTTCTTTTGAGGGGCCAACATGTTGCAAGTGTTGAACTCCCCATTTAGCCCCTATGAGCCATATTTGCTCACTCGATATAAATCAAGGTTTTGGGCACACTAATGTGGCAGCGGCACCTAAACAACACCTTAAACTTGTTTATAACCAGCGTAAAGAAGTTTTTTCTTTATCAGCTCAACGCTAGTGTTTTCTTTCACTCCCCGCTTCCCGTTTCCTCTGCCATTTTACTATTATTCATTAATTATCGTTACCCTGTTTTGCTTGTTGTTTTTTTTAAGATTCTTTTCATTTTCATTTTATGTTTTTTATGCGGGTCTTTATTACTTTTATGGGGTTTAGTGCGTGCCAAAAACGAAAAAAATACAACTAAAAAAACAACTTTTAATTGAATAATGCCCAAGCGGCCGCCGGCGTCGGCTTTCAGTGTTTGTTGTTGTTGTTGTTATTGTTGGCTGTTGTGTGGGGCGTTGGCTTCGACGCCCGCAACGGTAATTAGCCAGATAAACATTTAATTGGTAAATTCAAAAAATTGGAAACTACCACGAAAAGCCCATATGTATTTTAATTGGGTCAAAGAACTGAATAAAAAGAAAAGAGAGCAGCACATCTTGAGGCAGATTTGTTTAAGATTTGCGCTTAAAAATGGGAAGAACAAAAATTACAGGATATTGTAAGAATCATTAAGGGTATTTGTCGATACTTTTAATTAAATATATAAATATGTATATCAATAAAAATGTACAATTCTATGTCAACTAGAAGTGGTGTAAACTTAGGTGATTTTTATGAGCATTTTAATAGCTTTTCAGTGTTAATTATTATAGAAAAAACACTATTACTAAAATAGGTCTTAAAACTGCCTCAGGGTTCAACAATAATTGGCTGTATTTACGGGCAGGAAAAGTTCAATTAATAAATTATAAAAAATTATTAATAAAAAATATGAAAGAAGAAACTTAATAATATAAATAATCAGTGACTGCAACTTGTCGCAACAAGGAGCTGACCGGTTACTCAACGTAATTGCCAACGCCGGACGGTTTACGTTAATTGAAGTTTTTTAATATGCTTGCCCTCTTTCAGGGCAGTGGACGACGGGTCGACGATGGGCTGGACGGGAAGTGAGTGTAAACACGACATGAAATGTGGCCATTGCCAGCTACTTACATGCGGCTGCAACAGGAATTTGCGTGTGCAGCACATGCAACATGCCACATGACCACTTGGGCAGTCGCAATGGGATGACGACCCTAGGATACCCCCCTACGGGTAACTCCTTTGGCATGCCGCGCGTGAATGGCAGCAAAGGATGCAATTTATGTGTGGCACAGGCTCGTGTAATTGCACGCAATGCCGTCGCAGTTGCAGTTGCAGTTGCACTCACAGCCAGCGAGGAGTCGCCGACCTGAACGGGTCGAGTTTGCTGTCCGCGTCGCTCACACGAGTTTCAATTTTTAAAAATTATGAAAACAGCAGCAATGCAAAATGAAAACAAAAAAACAGCAAAAAAAAAATACTGAAAAACAAACAGAGCAGCCGGTTGCTGTATTCATCCTTGTTGTTGTTGTTGTTGTTGCTGTTCCCGTCCTGGCCGCATGTGGCGCTGCCTGCCTGCAGTGAGAGTCCATTTGGCACACCAAGTGCCGCACGGATCGGTGACGTGGAATGTCCTTTTAATGGACTTTACACACTCACCCTGGGCCGAGAACTCAGCGCGTCGCATCCTTTTACAAACCTTTTACGTTGCACTCATGTTCCGCGCCGTTTGATTGCCGTGAATTGCTGCCGCATGATTTTTATCCTTTTCCGTCGGGTTTCCTTTCCTCTCTTTTTGTTTCCTTTTTTTTTGTTTTCTGTTTGGCGTTTCTCTCCTCTTTTGTTGCCCGTCGTCACAGGCACGTCATAATTTCTCTCCTGTGTGTCCGGCCAGGCAATTACGGCACATTGTAAGCGCTAGAAGCAGTTGGCCAGCAGCTGACCAGTTGGCCAGCTGACAGACTCTTTGCGGTCATTAACTGCACATAAAATTTCCAAATAGTCTAAAGTGATCAAATTTAAAAATACTTCTGACGTTGATGAGCTAAATCTTAAATGGGAGAATTTTCCATTTTCTATAAAATTTTGGAATGGCTTTAATATATATCTATATATACATAGAAACCACATACATTTAAAGCAATTTTATACAATTTGTAGTCTAGCGCATAAATTAAAATATTGTGTAGGAGATTATTACAAAATATTTTCACTTAATGCTAGTTTTAATTTACTTAATATAACATGATTTACATTCATTTGCATATCAACTTTAAAACAAATAAAATTCCAAATTCCAAATGATAAACTAGATTTATGGCTTCTTAAAAGCCAAGTACAATCATGGTGCTTAGCTGGCCATCAAGTTGACAACTTGTACAGTTAGTTGGATGTTGGATTGGTCGAATGACCACCTACCAGTGCCAAGTGCCAAGTGTCAGTTGCAGTTGTAGTCGGAGTCGCCCCAGCAATGGCGACTGAAATGGCGTTGGTAGTGTCAGAAGTGACGCTAAATTTATTGCCGGGGTTTAATTTATGCGCTTATCGTTGCCAGTTGTTGGCCTTAGCACGTTGTCAAGTGTTTATCATGGCCAGAACACCGAACACCGAACACCGATGCCCGAACTGAACCCGGTCCGCAACTCAAATGAAACGAACACCAAATGAAATACCAAAAAGCTTAAAATTTAATTTATGACTGCAGCTAAATCATGCGACCAACAAATAAAGGAGAAGATGGCAGAACAACTAATGCGTGTAGTACGAGTATCTGTATCTGAATCTGTATTTGTATCTGTATTTATATCTGTATCTGTATCTGTAAATGTATCTGTATTTGTATCTGTAAATGTATCTGTATGATGCGAGCGGGTGAACCGCATGAATGAGTCTGTCGCATGATTTAGGTGCCATGCCAGAGTCAAATTTAAATAATAAATATTTCATAGTTACAAAAGCGTGGGGGGAGGGGGGTGGACGGCGAGAAAATCGAAAGCTGAATGTGTAAAATATTCAAAGCGAGGCACACACACAAAATTTGTGCGACTAAATCAAAATGTTGTCGAAATAAAACGTTTGAAAATTGAATTTCGGGTTTTTTCTTTTTGAGTGTGTCTCTGTGTGTGTGTGTGTGTGTGTGTGTGTGTGTTCATCTCCAACTAAATTGAAAACATTTGTAACGGAAATGAAAACCATTTTTTCTCTTTCTCTCTTTCTGTCCCCCACAGATTCTGTGAGCATTGTTGTTGAATTCAAGGAGGGGCTGCGGCGTGAAAAACCCCAAAAACTCGACTCGTTGGCAACTCAGCGTTTGGGGTCTGAATTTAAATTAAGAAATTTATCTTTTGAATGCGTCTTTTTATCCATTTCGTGTTCCCTTTGTGCTCTCCTTTGTTTTGTAAATCGCCTTTGTGTTTACACCCAAAAAAAAAACAAAGTCAAAAGAAACAAAATAAAGGTATACATCTCACCTTCTCGGAAATAAAATTGAAAAACGTGTGATTATATTATATATATATATATTTTTTCATATCATTTTGAAAAAAATACAATTTCTAAGATTTTATCAAAAATTCGTTGCATAAATAAATTTTAATTTATTCCCTGTTTATTTTGCATGCGCGAAACGAGTCGCTTCAAGTTGCTTAATTTAATTTCAAAGATTTATTTAAGCACCCAGTTTTGCACCTCCGATTCTAATGTCTCGCAACAACAATAATTAATAGGATTTGGGAAAGCAGAGTAGGCGTTTAGCTCTATAAATCAGAGATACAACATTTGCATATAAAACAAGATAATTGCCTTTAATTAGTTAATATTTAAAGAACAATTAAATAAATCTGCGCTGCAAATAATGCCATATGTCAATGGGATTTTATTGCCTCCAATTGACTTTATGCACGTTTAATGCAAATCTGTGCAATAAAATGTTCAAATTATGCGCTAATGGCAAATCAGTTAACTCAGTTAACAATCCACAAAAACACACAAAAACCCAGTTGCCCAAACCAATTTGAAAACACGCACTTAAGACTCAATCAACGTATGCAATAAATTGAAATCGATTGAATATTGTACAGTATCGAATGTATTTTAACTGAATAAATAATTTGTTTTTATTGTGTGAAATAATGCGTGGGAAGTGAAGTAGCAAAAAAAATTTAAAACTACAAAAGTCAAATTAAACTTATTATGAATATCACATATCAACCTTGGTCTCTACAAATGATAAACCTAAGTTTTTTAGTCTTATTTAATAGCATATTAAATAGAAACTTTATTTTTGTCGTTGCCGAGAGTGTAGAAATTAAAGCTATAGTAATTAATTTATGCATAATTGTGCGATTGATATAAGGGTACTTAGAGCTCAATAACTATTTTATTAGCACCCTCATAGTACAATAATAAAATATGTTAATGCATAAAATTATTAATGGCTTTTTGAAATCGACTTTGAATTGCATTGAGCTTAATTAATATAAATTTTATAGCGTCAAAATTAACTGCAGCTTGTTTAAATGTAATCAAATAATTTATAATTGCATTTTCTATAAGAATTTTATAATCATTGAATGACATTTTCAAATAAAAATTTCCTTTAAATTTGTAATAATTTAATAATTTACTCTTTCATTTTTTAATTACACAGATGTACGCAAGGAACTGACAGATGTAGTTGGATTTCAACCCTGGACATTGTGGAGCAGTCCAGGAAATTTACAACATATGAGCATTAAAAACTCGGAATGCGTTTAGGTGAGTGCCTGTCCACATGTGAATAAATGTGAATGTTTCTCCATATTTATGAGTCCTGCGCTGTATACTGAATAATACTGTGCAAATGTGTGAGTGGGAATGTTTTTTAATGAAACTGGACTGTGGACTGTGTTGAGTGGTGCGTTGATGTTTTGTATGTGGAGTTAAGTCCATAAATGGCACAGCTTGGATATGTATGTCAGTGTGCCTGTGGGGTAGCTGAAACCAAGGACTTTTTGGGTAGAACGAACGTGCCATCCAATTTGTGCCATGTGTGTGGTATACTGCCCTTTGGCACAGCCCAAAATGAAAGCCCAGAAAACCGGAACAAGAAAAGAGCAGAACGAGATACAAATACAAATGTAGGTGAAGTTGACCGGGCTCTGGGCACGACCAAACGAATCTCGAGCCAAAACGGGCGGCATAAAATACTCAAAGACTCATTTGCATATTGGGCTAACGGTAACTGTAACTGTAAGAGGGAAAGTGTTGTGGCCCACAGGAAAAGCGACTTTGTTGCCAGTTTCAATACAATTTTTGAGGTTTTTCTAATTAATAAAAGAATTTCGTGCGGCGTGTTTTCATTTGTTATTTATGCATCTATTTACGGCGGCCATTACGGGACCTTTTGACCTATCGCTATCCGAGTGGTTCCGCCGGCGAATGAGTTATGCACTCGCTTGGATAGCGATCTAATTAAATGATTTACGACCAGTACATAATGTTGTTGAACTATTTGGGAGTCGGATAAGCCAACACCAGCCCCCCGTTCCTGTCCAAATAGAAGCATAGATAAGCACATTGCATGCGGCATGCGGCAACTGCAACTGAGAGAGGCAGAGAGAGATATGCTGTTGCTGCAGTTTTCGGCAATTTATGGGCTCGCATTTTGCATAGTTTCAAATGGCTGTTATACTCGTGCTTCAACACAAATTCAAACCCCAAAACACAATTCATTTGGCCAGCCTCAACTAACCAAATCCAAAGCGTCGCACAACGGCATACAAATCTGCCGTTTTGCATTTGGCGGCCATATATCATATCCCAGCGGGTCAACACTGGCCCCCAAAAACATGCCAAAGAGACTAACCCAAGGTACAATGGGATTTAATATTCCAGCAGTGCTTTGACAATTTTAAAAATTATATTAAATTAAACAATGATAAAATTTATTTTATTTCAATGGTTGTATAAATTAATACTTTACTTGAATTTATTTTAAAAACATTAATTATATTTTTAAGAATAGTGCCTTATGAAATACGCTTAAGGAAAAATATCTTCAAATCTTATTAAACACAACTAATATTCATTGTAAAAAAGTTACAAAATGTATTCAAAAAATATATAAAATATAAATAAAACAAATTTCAGTTAGAAAAATATTCATAATTTTAAATTTCCTATGTTTATATATAAACAAAAAAAAAAAACAATAAGTCGTATTGTTTAAGTGTCAATTCAATGGTAAAATAAATTGTTAATATATTAATTATGACAATGCAAATATTTTACAATATTAATACAATAGATACGTTAAAGCTTTGCTTGCAATAAATTTATATCATTGTTTAACAATAAAATAAAAAAAGTCTTCTATTCTGTTAAACCTTTATAAAAAGTATTTATTATATTTTAAAAAATGAAACGTGTTTTTTTCATCAAGCAATAAGACCTGAATATATTTTATTTATTCTGTTAATTGTGTTTTATCCACGGTATTATTTTTGTAGACCCACAACTCGTTTCTGTCCTGGCTGCCAGCCGTTAAATGAGTGGCTTTAGAGAATGTCCAACTTTCTGGCCGAACTCCCACATCGGTGCCAAAATGTATGCACATTTTATTGACCAACACTGAGAAAAACACAGCTGAACTGTTGTTGTACATGTTGTTCTTTTTGTTGGCACAACAACATGTCCAAAAGTGTTTTATGGTCGTTGTGGGTGCTCAAGTGGCCATTTTGGGTTCGCCTGCATTTGCACTCGCCGGTCTTGTCCGACAAGCACTTGGCCAGCAAAATGTGTAGAGCCCTGAATACAGATGAGCTTTGGCCCTGTTTAGAGCGAGAACTAACTAAATATGGCTATTTGTGACTTACAGGCATTTGATTTATACTCGCTGCTTGCGGAATACTTTAAGCTAATCGCAGTTAAAGGCGCTTCCAGCCATGTCAATGACCTGGCCCAATCATCAGTGAACCGTGCCGCGTACGGAGAAATGCGGTTCAAAGTCAAAAACTCAATTAGCTACTGATGAGCGGCAACAGGAGCGGGACATGGGACGTGGAACGTGGAACGGAACTCTGACCGTGCCGTCGTCTAAAAATAAATGTACATTGAAAAGCGCAATGGAGTCGAGGGGCGGGCTGAAGTGGAAATCTCGTTAAAAGTCAATAACAGACGCCATTAAATGCGCATGAAAATGAAATGAGAACCGCTTGATGAGGCGGGCTGTGTGCAACACACACAAGATTGGGGAGAAACAGTGGAAAGTGGAAGCCACGCGACCACTTGAGCCTCTGTGGAGTCATTTAAACTGACCTTAGAGCAGCACAGACAAGTTCAATGGCATTTATGCATAATAATATTGAAGACAGATAAATGGAATTCTTTCAAAACTTGTCAGATTAGTAATGATTACAAATGAATTGAATCGAATAAGAGAAACTATTAAATGGCAATTATAAAATGTAAATAAATTAATTATGTGTAGAAATATTTTATTTTTTATTTTTATTTGTTCTGTTAAACATGAGTTTTAAAAAAATATAAACTATTCAATCGCATAACTCAGTTTGCTTTGGAAATCATTTGATAGCCAAAAAATACTCTCATTTTGAGTCGAAATTAGTCTAGCCACAAAACTCAAACAGAACAAAAAAATTATTAGGCAATTTTCTCAAGTGGTTTTATAGTTATAGAGAATAAAAAAAAACTAATTCTAATTTAAATCCAGTGAAGAAAACAAATCACAATGAATCGCATTCTAGAAACTGTTATTCAAAATAACGCCGCCAACACGGAACGTATTACGGCGGAGAATACCTTGGGTTACGTGGTGTCGGACAACAGCACAGGCAATCTGGCTGCCACTTCCTTCGACAATACCTCCGCTCAGGGCATAGTGCGGCACGTGAATAGCAGCCTGGTTGGAATTGTGCAAAGTGCCGTCAGGGATCTGGATCCGACCAATAAGCTGTGCTATCTGCGTGTGCAGACACGAAAATTCGAGTTTCTCATTGCTCCAGAAGAAGAGTTTACCATAACCGTGTTGCAGTAAGGAAAAGTATCTGTGTGTGCGTGTGTGTGTGTGAGTTAATCATATTTTAAGAGATGTATAAAACAGCTTTCTGCTTACGACTATTTATTTGAGTTTATTTGTTCAGTTCGCCGGAGATACGATTGAACTCGAGGCGAGTTTTGGGGTAGAATGCTTAAATCAACAATGCGAATGCGATGGATGGCAGACCGAAAATCCTTTATAATACCCAAGTGACATTGGCATTATTTATGGCATGGCTTCATTGGGCAGCGGCCAGGAAATTTATCCATGAGAATGCGGCATTCTAATGCGATAATTCAAAAGATTTACTTCTGTCAACATGACCATTTTGTAGACAAACTCGGGGTGGAAATGGTCTTTGACCTTTTTGCTCTTTTTTTACATATTCTTTTTTTTTTTGTTGCTATTTCCATCTTGCCTGCCGCAATGGATGCTGCCTGCTATTTTAATTTAAAATGGCAGAACTCGTAACTCATTTTAACGGCGCACCCTCCACACTCTCTGTGCGTGTGTATGCGTGTGTGTGTATGTGTGTGTGTGAACTTGTCCTATTTTTACAGGCCTAGGCCCTTTGCAGGGGTTGCTCGCTCGCTACAATAACTTATCTGCCCTTTTTTTTTACCCCGGGCCATAATCACCACGACGCAGGGGCAGATGAAGACGCTCCTGGGGTGCGCTTTGTACTCATCCAATCCCGTTCACATTGCTATTCATCCATTCCTTTTCTTCCACTGCTATCGCGAAGCAGTTGTTCATTGTCTTGGGCCGTTCTGTGGTACATACATACACATTCATATGATATAGAAATAAATATAAAATTTGTACAGAAACTTAATTCAAACAACGGCCAAAAATTCCATGAAAATATAACTGGGATTTCGTTTCGGTCTCTCGTTCCATTGTGAACGGCTGCCCTGGTGGCAAGGTCGGTCTCTTCCTGCCGGTCCAGAAGTGCGCACTTCATTTCATGCAGCGTGAAATTCAATTAATCCATGGACCATTGCTGATGACTTCATTTTCGAGAACCCGTCTTTGGCTACATACCTTCTCCACCAAAGGGCTTCTGTGGGCATTCATAATTCATCTAGAAATTAGAAACACTCGGAATTATATTCAAATAAAACGTTTTTCTCTGCTCAAGTTAACATGATAATAGCACACACATATCCTTCACTCCATGTCCACCGCACCGGCCCTCTCTCTAGCGTCCCCCGGGGCGTGTCCACATGCATTCAGTTTTCAGTAATTTGCGAGTTGCTCTATGAATTTAATTAAGCTGTGCGACAAACCCAAGAGTGCCACTGCAACATGAAATACAATGACAAACAAACAAGATTTATATATGTGTTCACTGACAATCAGACATACATACATATATTAGACGTACTCGTTAGAACCCTATATGGGTTCGTCCAAGCGAAACTTCAGCTGCCCATTTCCAAGAATTGTATTTGCTTTTAGATTTGATATTATATAAAAAAAAATCTATTTATATATTAAAAGTTCTAAGGAGTGTTTTGAAAGAAATAAAATAAATTTTGATAATATTAATAATGAGCATTAACAATCTTCAAACAACAATGGAAATGCCGAGCGATTTTAGAATAATATAATTCATGAATAACGTACATTTTAGCTGTAAAAACTGTGAAATATATTAATAATATTCATTAATAACGTACATTTAAGCTATAAAAACTGTGAAACATATTCAGACTGAGTTCACTTCCAAGTTTTCTTAGTTCTTAGTAAATCCCACCCATTTTTCTGATTTACGCATTGCTAAATAGAGTTCCACAGTGAATCAGAAAACAAAATCTGAGCGAGTGCATTCACGAGCCTGTAAGAAATCAATTAAGTTAATTCAAACGTCGAAAAGCCATAGAAATGCGATTTAAGTGAGTGCCACAAAAGGCAACTGCTAAAAATAGAAAACTAAAGAAAAACACAAAACACTCACACGCAAAGTGATAGAAAGAGATGGAGATGGAGTCTGAGACGAAGACAGAGAGAGAGCGAGAGAGAGCTAAATGAGCAGCCGGAATCCTCTCACTCGAATGCGCAGGCCAAGCCCATTTTGCCAGGCGCTGGCTCTGCCCCTTCCCCTACACTGAGAGCAATTCCGAAAAAATCAATAATATCAAAAACTCAACGGTTTAAATAAAAGTTGATAGAATTATATAAATTTAAAAAATTATGTATTTTACAGTATTTTTACACTTTTTCTTCTTTAACATATTTATTTTGTTTATTTATTGGTCAAGTCAACTATTTTTTAGGGGGTTGACACGACGACAAGCGACTTTTATTTCTCTCAGTGTGCTCTGCCCGAACCCGTTTTGATGAAATGTTGTTGAATTTTTTCTGACTTGTTCAACCACCAAACATTTTCTGTTGAGACTCGCAGCGGCGCAGACGTCGAACGCCAGCAACGGTGGAGGCGTATTTTATACACATTGTTGTTGGACGGACGGACAAATGGACAGACTTACGAACTGACGGACGGACAGAAAAATAAACAGACGAGTGTCGAGTGGAGCACAGGAAGCACTGAAATACATAATAAAAAAAGAAAATAAATTTAAAACTCCAATAAAAAACATGAATCACTTGTTATAAAATTAAACAAAAATAATAAAACAAATTATTATTATAAATATTAAAATACAAACGGAAACTGATGGATAAACACTTTTACTTAACGGACTGGCAGACTAGTTATGGAGCAGAAAGCTAACAAGCCATTAAATAATAAAAATGCATCAAAATAAAACACAAAAGCAATAATAATATGCAATAAACAAATACATAAAACAATAACCGTTATAACACTATTAGAAAATGTGAAGTGCTTCTTCTTCAACCCGCAATATTTGCAACGCTTAGCAGCTGCAGCTGTTATGCAATAGATGGCAGCAGCATGTTGCACGCGCCATCTATTGGTCGTTATGCGCCCACATCAACGTTGGTCTGAGAGTCACTGCTTGGCTAGTTTGGCAGTCATTGTTACTCCTTTGGAGTTTTTACGTAAAATAGCAGAAGTTATCTGACCATTTTATGCCTTATTCCCCGCAGCAGACTTTATTTAATTTTACTCTTACTTGTTGCATTATTAACATTTCATATTTATTTATTTATGTTAAATTATTCATTAATAATCGAGCAGGTTTCCTCTAACATTTTCTTTACAATTAATCAATTTGTTTACTTATACAGTTCGCTGATTTAATTTTGGTTTAGTAGGATTGCTTTCGACAAATAAAAATCAATCGGATTTAAAATGAGTTATTTAAAAAATCTATGAAGCAAACCTGAACAAAAATCGCTGGATTTATATACAATTTTAATGTAGAGCAAAAAGTTTTGGCTATGAAAGTTTTTAAGAATACTAACTAGAAAAAGACGCTTAAAAAGAGAAAGTTTATTTAATAATTTAGTGAAGGTTTATGAAGATTGCATTAAAATAAACTATCTAGAACAATATTAACAATATTTAGGCATTCATCAAGGTTGACATTTTAAATTATACAGCTGATAAATGAATAAAAAGCATGGATCAAAAAACGCAAGGTTAGCGATGCGCAAAAAGTTGATTTCCCTTGATCCCATTTCGAGAACAATTATTCAAAACTGGTACTAGTCGGAGACCAATAAAACCAAGTAGCAACATTTAAATTGATTTCGAATGCCGATGAGCCAATAAAATCGAGCATCGTTAATCCTGCCATTTGGTAAGGGGAGATAACTGTACAGCATATTGCCAATCAAAGATTTCAATTCAATTTTGGTCGCTTGTCACAAAATTCGGAATAGCGCATAAAACTGAAGCGAATGGGAATCATTTCATTCAAAATCGGAGCAATCGAAGCAATCGAAGCATCAAGATGTCAGTAAACGCGGTTAAGACAACAAGATTGCAGTGCGGTCAATCGTTAGGAACCGTGGGTCCTCAACATGAATGGCCAACGGGTCGAGGGCAGTTAGCAGAGGAAAAACATGAAAATCATCTTTCAACGCGTTCCGCTTGCGCTCGATGGAGGCCCTGGATGCTGGGTGCCCAAGTGCCTGGGTGCTGAATACTGGATGCTGGTTGCTGTTTGCTGGATGCACATGTGCCCCTCTTCCTCGCTGTTATTGTGGCACTGCCGTTGTTGCATCAGGCATCAGGCAAAACGACAAGTGCAAAAAAGGCAAACTGAATACGTTATCCAAAGCTGAGACGGAGGCACAGACTGAAGCTGAAGCTGAAACTAAAGCTGAGACCCCTCCAACCATTTGCCCCCCTCTTCGCATATTGTTGCATTGCAGCTTTTCATTTTGCTGTCGGCGGTGTCCACAAAATGCGCTGCACGCGAGCAACACGACATGGCGGAGCTGGAGTGGCTGCAGTCGAACAACTCCAGCTCCAACTCCAAATGTAACTGGTTTTGCTGGACAATGTGCCGCCCTTTCGCCCGACCATCTTGGCAATGGCAGCATCTCTGCAAATCATTTCGTTTGTTTGCGCATATAAATAAAATGTATTTATATAAATAATTTCTTTTTAAGCATTAAAAGTGCAGATAAGAAATAAACCATAAAATTAACTACCTGTGGCATTCGTAAACTTATTTTACGATATTTCATATATTTATATATTTTTTTATATTATTTATATATTATATATAACTTATCTTATTTATTTAATAATGTTAACTATAATAAAAAATATACATACAAATAATATAAAGAAGAGCAGAGTATTTATTTTAGTTGTATCAGAATTTTAGTTTATAAATTTAAATGCATATTAATATAATAATATATTAAATGCATTAATTTTATAATATAGTAAATGCATATTAATAATAATTAATTCAGCAAAAATAACATTTAAAAAAGCAGATGTTCCTCCAATAATATTCTTTGTATTATATGTGATTTACTCATCTATAAAAATCCTGAATGAATTTACGACTCTTTTTCTGAGCATTTCATTCTCAATTTCTTAGCATTGTTAACCTTATTCCAGATGCCTTTCCAGAGTGTCTTTATTTTGGCCTGGTTTATCCCAAAACTAACACCCACAATTAAAATGCATATTTTAATATATTAATTCAGCAAATATATCATTTAAGAATTTGATGTGATTTACTCATCTATAAAGGTCCTGAATGCATTTACGACTCTCTTTCTGAGCATTTCATTCTCAGTTTGTTATTTTTATTTTGGCCTGGATTATCCCAAAAACTAACACCCACAGCAGCTCACAAAACAGCTAGTTGGGTCATCAACATAACCATCAAAACTGCATCGATACAGTTCCTTGCGGTTCCTTCAGCTCTGCCTCCACATTTGCCTCTCTCTTTTTTGTTCATGCTGTTCCTTGCCCCGGCATATTGTTTGTGTGTCAGTCAGGTTTGTGTCTCAGAGTTCTCAGTTTTTGCTTTGGTTCCGTAAATTACACTTTTGATTTTTAGTGGCCGTAAAATAATCGTAAATGTCGTGGTTATTGCGACCGAAAGTGCCCATTTTGAGTGCTGCTGTTGATTCTCAGCTGGCATTAACTGATATTCTCTCGTTTCGCTCAGTGCAGCGATGTCCGACTGGAACGGCACCGAGACTGGCACCGAGACTGACACTAGGACGTGTTGCCACTGCACAAAACACTTCACGTATCCACTGCACCCACAGAGCAACCCAATCCACTCCCTTCCGCACTCCGCCAGCAGCCACAAGCTTAGTGCTCCCAAGCTGAGCTGCACTTGTTGTTTTTAATAAGTTTTCTGGTTGGCTTTGTTGTTGTTGTTGTTATTGTTGTTGTTGTTGTTATTTCTACTTGCTGCCTTTCTTCTTGGCTGTGTGCTGTGGACTCCTTTGATGTTTCGATTAAGTTCGGAGTTCGCGTTGTCGAACTGGTTGGTTGGGTCTGCCTCCTGCAAAGCCAGTCAGCTAGTCAGCCCTCTTATCCCTACCCGCCACCCGACACCCGCCCGCCCGACCGTCATCCCCTCAGCCGTTTGACTCAAGTTTATGGCCATTTCGCTTGCACTGTCTTTGCAGCAGTTGCAGCACTCGAGAATTGCGGGTCTGTTGTTGCTCTGCCATTCCTTTGGCTGCTTGTCGAGTTGATTTTCTTAAGCATTTCACCCATTTACCTTTATACCTTCTTTGCTTTTGTATTAGCTTTTTTTTTTGGCTTGTGCAAGACATTTTCTCACATTGCCCACTCACTCGATTCGATTCTCCTGCTGCTGCTAGTGCTGGAACTGGTGCTGCTCTGACGCAACTGGTTGTCGATTGCCCACTGCCAAGTTGCCATGTTGCCCATTCGCGGTTACCCGTTGGCGTACTCACAAATTTCGAATTTGATTTTATTGTTATGATTTCAATTGTTTTCCACAATGTAAACACTAGAGATTTCCAACATAGCATCGCCATTGTCGAACGGGAACATGTCGACTTGTCTCCTTCATAATTGTGCGGAAGTTTTTTAGTATGCGCATCTGAGTTAACGGTTAAAATAAAGTAGCTATTAAAGTCGGGGGAAAGCAACTGAAACTGCACTGTACACAGATAACAACCACTTGGCTGGAAAATATCCAAATGATTCTTAGCAAATTAATAATTCCATAATTATTCCCAGTTCTATTTTCCATTTCCCGACAAATCTTCACATGAAAACGCCCAATTTCACGAATGAGTAAAACAATTATAAACAAAGACGGATCATAATGCCAACTTGGGCTGCTAAACGATTTTAAAGCCAGGCCCTCCCAGTACGCTGAAGGCCGTGTTACCATAAAAAAAAATAGGAAAAAATGTAACGATCGGTGTTAAAATGCGCAGACTAGAAACCAAAGCAATTCATAAATCATAAAAATGTGTCATAAAAAATAAAAACAAAATGGAAACAACTTTAGGTTTAGTTTTGAAGCTGCCTTTCAACATGTCCTCGAAATTAGAAGAGCATAAAAAAATGCTCAAGGCGACAGACTTTTTAGGCTGACCTTAGAGCCGGAGAGATTTGTTTTGACTGCCGGGTGAGGCTTGTTATCTGGCATTTGCTCAGAAATATTACCACTGCTGGCACAAAGGACACACACACACACACACACACACACACAGAGATATGCACATTGGCATTGTCCTCGTCGGCCGTTCGATTATTGCCGGCTTGGTAATAAATCATAAAAATATGTTTCAGTTGCCCAAAATCCGACGGTTTCATGCCGATCGCCTCGCAATCGGTCTGGTCCTCGCTCGTTACACGGTGGAATTGTAAATGCCTGTAAAATTGCCGTACTACCTTTTACCCACCAGCTCCTGCAGTTGGGATTGGGATTGGGATTGGGTCTGCTGTGGTGATCGCGCCCTCGAGCCATCTGATAACAAAACCACTGCCAAATGCCAAACAAAGGGCCAACAACTTTCTCTTTTCTGCCTCAAAGTCTGATTTAGGCCGCATTCATGCTCATTTCGTCCTCTTCTCTGACGGCTTTTGCATTTGCCAAATATGCACAATTTTGATTTATTACTTTTATTATTATTTAGAAATACAACAGGAAAAAAAAACATTTGTTGTTTGATTGTCAACAAGAGGCGCCAGAATTTGATTTTATTAAGTGTTAATAATTAAAAATGGATTTGAACCATTTATAAAACATAATAATGAATTAGCATAGATTGAAGATAAATATTTAAATTATTTTTTACTAATTTTATCGAATTGAATACATAGATTTAAATAGAGGAAAACAGAATTTTTTAAAAATCATCTAACAAGTAAAATGGAATCTTAAATCTATCTATAAAATATAAATAATACATATATATTTTTAATAAATAAATATCCACAGAGATTAAAAGCAGCATTATTCAAAACTCTGAATTAAAGTATATATTTTGTAGTATCAGAGTAAAATGAGCAGCGCCTTAGTTGCTGCCATTGAATGATGAGGATGATGAGGATGACTTCATTTCCAGGCACAGATGTGCATATGTATGGTGTGGATGCATGCATGCGTGGTGTATGTTGCATGTTTGTCAGGCCTGTACTTGTGGCAGTGTCAGTGCCTCCTACTCTTTCTCCATTCTCCATTTCGAAGCCCGACATGATATACTACGAGCAGATGATTTAATGTGACCGCATATTGCGCAGGCACTTAAGACGCAGCCTCCTCAAACCGGAGCCAGAGCCAGAGCCGGAGCCGGAGACGGGGCCCAAGTGCAGGCGTTCCACACATGTTTCAGTTCAAGCATTTGAGCTCAAAGAGCTGCCATCTTGAAAACTGAACCCTGACAAGCGTTAAATGCACATTGAAATATATCCAATTCGTAGAAGAGAAAATAATCAAAAGTATTTAAAGCAATTTATAATATTTACGAACTAATCGAAGAGAACTGGATTATTAACGTATTTTGTTCGGTTTTATTGCAGAAGCTGTTCCCAGGCTGTAAATCAGAGCTGCAATGAGCTGTGCCATCGCATGGCATAGCTCAACAAGATGCTGGCCAAATCCGCAGTCAAAACAAATCGTTAAAATGCCATAAAAAGCCCATATGCAGCCCAAATGGGGCAGTGGCAAAGGCAGCAAATGCATTCGAATAAAATTTTACCACCGTTTCCTCAAACATCATCAACATCAAACTAACGGCGGCAACATCCGAGCCACCTCATAAAAGTAACGATGTCTATGGAAAAAAAAATGTATCTGATGGATACACGAAGAAGTTGCAGTCGCAGCCTCCAAGATGAGATGAGAGGGGTGTTCGAGGGGTATCACAATAATTATGGCATACGTCACGGAACTTGGGTTTTATGTCTTTTATATTGATTGTCATCGTGTCACACTAACAGATCGTAAAAAAGTCGTAAAACCCAAAACAGGGGCCACCTCAACACTCACAAAACACTCATACAACACTCACACGAAACACTCATCTGGCGAGTGCAAAAGCAGATGAACACACAACCCATGGATACACTCAAATGCCAGGATCAGATTTAGGTTCAGCAGACTCAAACAGGATGCTGAAGGATCGCTTGCCGCCTTGAGTGAGAATTTCTGGGTGAGTGGAATGATGGCGGCACAAGATGTGAGTGGCAAATGTGGATTTGGGAGAGAGTCGTTTGCTCAAGTGGCGTCAAGTCGTAAAAACGGTCGTAAAATTTGGGACTGCGCTTGGTATTAACCACAATTTGTTTATATAGTTGTTAAAATGCCATTTTAGCTTGTTCTATTCTGCTTGGCATTTAATTGTCGGCTGCCGGTTTTTTTCTTTTTACGAGCACACAAAGTGGCCAAACCTAATAAAATTCATTTTTACGACAATTTAAATGGTCTCATTTCGAATACGCCGGAGAGTGAATGAAGCATTCCGAATGGGTGACACAACAACAGGTTGCTCTTGAGGATTTGGCTCAAGCATCTCACATATTATAAAGTTAATCTGCTATCTTTAATCCACTTGAAACATATTTGAAATGAGTGAAAGGCTCAAAGCAACATTTTATTGCTGGAAGACAAATGAAATTTATTTTTTATTTATGTAAATTTGTCTTAATAATATGAAGTTCTTTGTTTTAATTGTGCTTTAAATTATTTTTAATTATATTTTATAAAAACAATGTTAATTTATTTAGATTAAAAATAGTTTTAAAGTATTTACGATTTATTTATAACTGTCATTATTGTATAAACTTCTTTATTTAATTTGTGTTTTATTTTATATTTTATTATATGTTATCAAAGTAACATGAATTTAGTTAGATTAAAAACAGTGTTCATTTATTAACTATTTATTTATATCTGTCATTATTATATAAACTTCTATATTTAATTTGTGTTTTATATCATTTTTAATTTTGATTACAAATAGTGTTAATGAATTAACTATTTTGATTATATCTGTTCTTTATTTAAAGTAGTATGAATTTAATTACATTAAAAAATAGTATTACAAATGTTATTATAGACTAGTTAATGACTAAATTATATTTATAAGTTAAAATTGTTATATGTGTTAATATTAGTAAAATTCTATCAAAGGGTTAATTAGGCAAAAGTATTTCTATAATATTTTTTTCTAGTCTAAGTTTCTGAATATTACCTTTAGTTTGCTAAAATTATTAAATTTGATAATCTGTTAATCGATTAATAAAATAATTTAAACTTAATTATTTTAATTTGATTTTTTGCATAAGGAATGCAACTTGTTTTCTGATAGCTGACATTCCGAATTGATTAGCCAATTCTTTTAAGCCAATTCTGTAGCAAAGACAGGTCTCAATTAGAAAGTTTTCAAGTGCTTGGCGGCTTGGCTCAGAGGTGTAAGTGCTGTGGCACTGAATTGCCCTTTGGGGGCACACCCCTGTTTGAGCTATAGGTAGGTGGGTGGATGGGTGGGTGTGTGGTGCGAGGCATTCTGTGCTGCAGTCATCATCATCATCGGCGCCTTGGCGTGTTTGTGTGCAAAGCAGCCATAAAAATTACAGTAAGCAATCATCATAGCGATCCGTTTACACCCACTTTGCACGTTTTCGCAAGCGCCGGCCATGGAAAGTGAAAAAGGATTTGAGTTTGTGCCACTTCCACACCGCCGCTCAGCTCTGCTCTGCCCACTTACAAAAGGTGGGCGGGCACAGCTGAAACAACAACTGGCTAACAAGCCGCCATAACCGTGAGCTACGGCAGTCAACGAAAAATGCTCAATTAGCCGGCGTTGGCCAAAGGACTCACTCTGCCATTTCACCGGATTTGATGAGCAGGCGGCCAGCTCGAGCAGGCAAAACGCTGCCAATTGCCTGATGAAAAGTCAAGGGTTCATTGGCAGAGGCAGAGGATTATAGACCACTACTGTGCTACTAGGTAAAATTAACTGTAACGAATGTCTTCATTCCGACTCCGACTCCGACTCAGTTGTGCCTCTTTCGCACCCTCTCCCTCGGCCCAGGTCGAGCGAGCGGCGGCTCTTTTGTCTGCTCGTTTTGCATAAGGAGGCAGTTGCCTTTGTTCCACCTCTCGGATTGGTGTTTGGACTGGACTGGGCTGCAATTGATTCTTGACCTCGTAATGAGCCGTTTGCGGCTGCGCCGGCACAGTTGTGCCACATTATGGGTTTGCGGGATTAAGTCATCATCTCGGCGGCCTGTTGAACACAGCTCATAATAATATTGTGTGTTGTGGGAAGTCAAAGGTGAGATTATCCAATTGAACTTGTATTTTTAGCGGCTTTGACCTGAATTAAGCAATCAGAAATGGCCTAATTTAGACTTAATCCATGAATATAAAACTCACTATAAATAACTATATTATTTAATAAAAATATTAAATTATAATTCATAAATGTAAAAATGTACACAAATTATAATTATTTGTATACATAATTTATATATATAAATAAATATTATTATTAATGTTAATATTAGTATATATTATAAATATTAATTTATATATATATTAAATATTATATTAGTCGTTGTTGAAGTATTTGCCAGCCAAGTTGAATAAAATGCCCAAGTCAAATAAAAAAGGTTTATTCCAAAATGAAAAAAAGGTTTTCACGAAGCTGAAAAAGGCAATGTTTCGAAGGATGTTTTAGGATTAACTAAGTTGACATTAGTAAATAAATAATGGTTCTTGGAACTGGTTTCTGTAAAATTGTAATTAATTTGCCCATAGTTAAGCACTATCAGAGGATAGTCATCTATCGAAGCAACTGGCAATCATCTCGTAAATGCAAAAGCTGAGTTGAAGTTGTGTGTGGAGCTGAGTGCCAAATGGAGTTGCTGCCACAAGAGCAACGCGCAGCAATTAGCTGGCTCGGATTGCCGACCGCCGGTGCTGGTGCCGGTGCTGGTGCTGGTGCTGGATGTGGTTCTGGTTTGCTTTATGGCCATAATGGCGATGATGGAGCAAGCAGCGCACCTCAACTCAGCTCAGCAGTTGAGAGCATAAATTATGGCAACGTTTATGAAATGGCGCTGGGGGCGTTTATTATGCATTTTTAATTGACGTTCATTTGAAGAAACGCAAAAGAACGCTTCAATTCAATTATGCGCTGCTGACCCCCAGCCCACTCTCCCCCTTGCTGCGACTGAAATTGCAACTGCAACTGAATATATACAACAACCACAACATTGGTTTTGCCGGGCCATAAAAGGCGCTCGCAACGGTTTTTTGGGGCCAAATTGGCACTTTGTGTGCAAATTTGAATTGTGGAAATGCTGGGCATAAAAATGAAAATGAAAATAGCTCTGAACAATTGTTGAGCCAGCCTCGTATCACTCGCATGCAATCTCTAGCAAATACTTTAAACGATGCAGCTCGTCAAGAAATCAGCGAGGCAGGCAGTCTAGCGAGCTGACTGGGGAGGCAGCAACCAACAACCACTTGGGGGCAAGCAGCGCGTGGCAGTCAGATCGAAGGCAACTCTTCAGGCGACTGACTGTACTACTAGCTGGTGCTGCTCCTGCATGGCCACGCCCCGTTTCGTCGCACGCCCCCACACTGATTCATGCAGGTTGGCCATTACGTTGCAGCAACGTTGGTGGCAAGCTCACTGCTAGTTGCAAGCTGCTATATCAAAGACTCCTAACGAATGCACGCCCAATTGTTGCACATCCATTTGACAGTCGATCGTTGCTGCAGTCAGTGGCACGTCAACTTATTCATTAATTCATCAAATTGTCCCTACTGTGCCCCCCCCCCCCATTCCCTCCCTCACTTGCTGTGTGCATTACACCAACGATTTATTTGCAATGCAGAGTCGCATTCGCCGCTGAATCGTTGATAGTCTTAATTGGCTTCGTTTCTTCGTTTCGATTGCATAAAATAATCGTTAGAAAACGTGTTTTGCTTAATTGGAAAATTTGTATGTCTCATCCGTCCGTCCGTCCGTCCGTCCGTCTCTCCAGCCACGTCTCCCTGTCCTGCTCTACGTCTCCGTCTTAAGTCTCCCTCTTGGAGCTGAGTGGCGTGCTGGCCCCCACAGTTTATTATTGATTTTCCCCAGTCTAATGAAGAGAAATGCTGGTGCCCAGTTCGCAAACAGCTCACATTAAGCTAACAGCACCTTCAGAATGCTAAAATTTCTATTTAAATGTTTTTATTGATGTTTTGGCCAACATCAACAGTTGGCAGCGAGTTAAGCCGGGTAAACTCATCGCAGATCACATTTCATTTGTATTTGTAGCTTGTCAACAATTCTAATAATGATTTATTTGTGGGTACAAATTTAATAGAAGAAGTAGAAGAAGAAATCTACAGATCCTAAGAAATTTTCTTTAAGAATAGTTATGATTTTCTTAACCATAAAGACTCCAATTTAATAATTATAATAATAACAGCCATAAAGTAAATTAAAATTCCAGGCAACATAATAAATTAATTTAATAATTTATGAGTTCAACTGGTTATTTGTACAGAGATAAATTCGTATTTCTTTGAAATAGTTAAAGTCTGAGTAGTTATATTTTAATTAGCTCAATTTTTATTTGAAATATAAATTTATAATTTATTTATGCATACCAATAATTTTTAATTCTATTAAACACCATAATTTTTATTCATTTCGTTTGTAACTTATATTTTAAAAATACATTTATTTTAACAATATTTCGAATCTCTGTTTTTAGAGTACACTAAATATATAAATATAATATAAATAAATAATTAATCATTTATTCGATTAAGTTTAATTGGAGTGTTGACTTAATAATGTTATCTATTATTATTAGCTCAACATTCACATTAAACTTAAAGTTCACAAAAATGTGGCTCACATAATAAAAAAAAAAACTTTAGGCACAGTCAACAGAAGAGTGGGGGGGGGGGGGGGGAATTATTCGCATTCGCACACAAATCGGCGTTAAGTTTAAATCCGTGAATATTTATAAATCCGTATTAAATTCATAATGTAGAATGTTTAATGCATAAATACATAATAAAATTTTATGACTTTTACCTTATCTTGTCACACAAATGCAACAACAACAACAACAAGCAACAACAACAACAATTACAATAAAACGAACAACAACAACAATAATAAACTTTCATTTAAAAATGAATGAGGAAATTTTTGCGCCTACCTTTTGTGGGTCGCTGCATTTTACGAGTATTTTATTGTGCTGCAGCACAGCTATGTGTGGCACGTTGCAAGCGACGAACGGCAGTGTGCAATGCACGTGCAAAATACAGGCGCCGCATGCAACTGCGCCAACTAAAATCCGGCGACATGGATGTGGCATCCAATTCCTGCGCCAATCGAGCGCCAAACAATTTGTCATTTTTTTGCGGCCACTGCGAGGGGGGGTTGAGGAGCGTAGCGATGATCAATGCTATGAATTATGATGAGGATTTATGCTTGACACTGTCGCAGTGTGGCAGATAGTGTCGGACAGCTGGACAGCTGGACAAATGGACAAATGGATGAATGGACAAACATTTACAGCACTGACTGCGGCATTGGCGCTAGTTTAATGGCCAGCACTTCCCTTCGGCCCATGTCAATCGACATCAGCCGGAGACGAACTGAAAGAGGTCTTTGCCCCCTGTCCCCGTCTGCGTCTCTGTCTCCGTACCCATGCTGGCTGCCCGCTGCTCTATGATTTATTAAGTGTTAATAAAGAACTTAAATCCGTTGGCTTGCATTTTGTATTCTTCATTTCAATCCTTTTCTCACTTTACAACTCTCTCTCTCTCTTTCTCTCTTTTTCGCTCTTTCTCTCTTTTTATCCCTATCCCAATCATTGGCCATTGGTAATGGTGTTCGGGGTCCGCGGCTCGCTTTCAGGATTTCCTTATCAACGCATTCCATATTCGCAACGGCGTCGCTGATTTCATTTTTGCCACCAGCAATTTCGCAATAAAATTTCGCGCTCCTGCAAATTAAAATTGCAATGTAATTGGTTAATCCATGCGTGCATTATGCTCCCATTTCCATTTCCATATCCACAATCCAGGAGGAAGTCGTCCACACAGCTCACATTGTTTAACCCGCACAGATTTCATTTCATTTCAATTCTTTTTTTTTCTTCATTGTTTTTAAGCTCGATGTGGCAGTTGTAAGATGCGTTGAATCCATGTGTGGCTTGGAGTGGTGCAACATTTTAAATTGTATATAGGTGCTGATTCAGGTAAGTATATGCTGAATCAAAATCTATATAAAATAATATAAAATAATATAAAATAAAAATAAAATATAAAACATTTTAAATTATATATAGATGCTGATTCAGTATATGCCGAATCAAAATAATATAAAATAAAAATAAAATATATAAAATATAAAATTGTTTCTAAATGTAATAAAAAACTGTAACTTTTGTCAGTAACTAAACTTAATAAATACTTTATAATACTTTACTTAAGAATACATTAGTTTCACATAAAAAAAAAACACTCGCATGGAAATTTAGACATATTTGAAGACCCATTTTCCAGATACCAATCCAGATGTTTGTTTTTGCACTCCAGCGATGCTTCTGATACTATTTCCAGCTGCGATTTGCATACAAAGCGAACTCATTACCATTCCAACCGCTGCCCTGTACGACTGTCAACGGTAGCCAAGTATTAAATTTACGACATCTACCGCTCAGATATATATATATATATATATATATATATATGTAAAGAGAGAGAGAGAGAGCAGGGAATAGCAGACTTACCATGAGAGAACTGCATTTGGCTTGGGGCACTTTTTGAGGTGGTCGATTTGGCTGACCACCTTTCGGCTGCAAGTGGGAATCGCAAACTGGGCGCCGCACCTGATGATGGATGGCATTTTAATGCAAGACGCTTATTTTGCTTACATAGCTTGCCCAGGGGGAGGGGGGGGGGGGGGCAATTAGACAGCTAATTAAATTACCACACCCACCCACAGTGTAATTGGCCCATAATCGCTCAAAACGAGCGCCGGCGCTGATTGCCAAGCATTCGACGCCCATTTGGAGAAGCTGCCAGTAGACATAGACGAAGACGCACTTGTCTCGCCACAAGTATCTCAATCTCTATCTGTATCTGTATCTGTATCTAAATGTATCTGCGTTTTGGGTGGGGTTATTTTGTTGTGCCTGTGCCTGTGCTGTGGCTGCCACTTACGCAGCTAATAAAGCAGCAATTTGGCAGCTGACGCCGCTGCCAATGCAAACAAAACATCAAAAGGCAAAACCAGCAAACAGCACCACCCGCCCCGCACCACACTGCACCACCCTGACCTGAGATCAAACGCCAAATGTGCGGAGGTTTATTTACAAAAAATAAAGAAACTCTTTGCAAGTACAGAAAACTCTCGATCGATGGAACGCCTGGTTTTGTTTATGTGTGTTGTGTTGTGTGTGTGTGTGTGTGTTGTGTGTGTTGTGTGTGTTCCTCTGTCTATAAAGATATTTGGAATTTGGGCTGCTGGCGCTTCATTGTGCCCACTTCTGTGGCACCTGTTGGTTGTTTTGAAGGGCGCTTTTATCGGGCTGCTGTTCAGATTAATTATTCCAAAATCGAGCAATCGTTCAGTTTTTCAAAGTCAATACTTTTACCGTTCGCTTTGTAGCGGCCGCCGCCGTCGACATTTTTATGGACCGACAATCGAGCGAATTTGATGCATTGCCACTGAAATTGGTCTCTAATCACACCTCAAGTGCTCCCACGCTGGGTTTATATTGATTGGGCTAAGATGAAACAACAATTGGATTAATATTATAAATCTTGTTAAAAAATAACATGTCTAAGAAGTAAAAGAAAATACTTGGACACAGTAGATCTAATAGGTCGCAGTGCAGAAGATCCCAATTTAATAATAATAATAAAAGAAAATACTTAAATTTATTGTAGACTATTTCCGAAAGAAAGTTTTGTTAATTTTTGCATTTTACAATTTATGTATTATTGATGAAGCTATAAACAACAATTTTATTCTGCAGTAAAAGTCAAAAAATTAAATTTAAATATTATTTTAAAGAAGTTTTGGATTCAAATTTAATAATATAAAAATAGTGATTAACAGAAATGGGTAAGGTATTTCAGTTAATTATTATTATTTATTTATTATTAATTTTAAATCCAAGTGTTCTTCAAAATAATATTTAAATTTAATAATTTATATATGCAATCATTTTGATTTGTTTGACGCATATTTTTAGAAGAAGAATTGCTGGAAACCCATATTTATATTTAATAATTTATAAATGCACATTTTAGATTTGTTTCACATAGAATGTATATAATTTTATTTTATACTCAAATCATGTATGTAAATCTTAAATGAATGTTAACAGTGAGTCAGTTAATTTATTTGCAATACATCAATTAAAGTGTTTATTTTGATGAATTTATAAGACAATCATGTCCCCATAAAATTCATGGCACAGTCTCAATTGTGCTACCAACTGGCGCCCGAGCAGGGAGAGCGACAGCAACAACAACAAAAACAACAATCATCGATTTGGGGCAGCATCCACACTCGCACTCGGCAACACACAGAGCAGTGTCGCATCCCGACAACAGTTACTGCAACAACAAGGGGCAAACAGCAGCAGCAGCCACATAACGAACCAAGTTTGAATATACTCGTAAGATTCCAGAGTATATTAGGTAGCAAAATTTTTACGAGCTCATTATGGCTCATTTCGGCGATTGTTGTGATCCTTTTATGCGCCTTCGAATGGCTTCAAATGGTTATGAGGCTATTTTCTGTCTGTCCCTCGTCTCGCCTCGCCTCGCCTCGCCTTGCCTTGTCTCACTCGGGCGTCCTGCTCGACCGCGTTTCGCTCTCGTCCTGCTGCTGCTGCTGCTGCCAGGACGACTCATAATATTTAGTTTGCAGTTGCGACTGCGATTTTTACTTTTGGCGCTTTTCTTTACGTTTCGTTTGGTTTGCTTTGGCTTTTTGTACTTTTTGTACTTTTTGCTTGGCTTTCCGCTCATGTTACTTGGCAGTTTTGTTGTTGGCTCCTCGCATATTTGGCCAAAATGTCGCCGACTGTCTGCGACAGTGTGTGTTTGTGTGTGTGTGCATATCCGTGCAAGTTTTTGTATCTTTCGCATGTTGTTGATTTTAGAGACTTGGCAACGAATGAGAAGCGGCGACAGCGGCTGGTGGGTGCGAGTTGCGGGTTGCGGGTGCGGGCACAAAAGTAAATTTCTTCTTATAATAAGTTTATTTTGCAAACACTTGTGGCAAGCAACTTTGTTTGTTCGCTCTTTCGGTTTTGGCCTCTAATCTACGAGCCGTTTGTGCGAATGTGCAAACTTTGACAAATATTTGCAAAAGTTTCGCAACTGCTCGAACTGAGATCTCTTTGCATTATGCATGTGAATTTATTATCATCAATTTGAAGACGCATTAATAACGCATTTCATAAATTCATAATTGACTAAAGTGAGGAATCATAAAAAGAATCAGAAGGCCATCATTTTATTGACGTCAAGCTGCATTTAGTAAAATTCATCTTTATAAAGTTTGTGATTGCTAATTTATACAGCATTTTATTAGTCCATTAAAAGCTGCGAAAAAACTATACAAATTAATTTTAAATTAATATATAAAAGGCATAAATAAACTAAAATAAAATAATAAAATTAAATATAATATTTAAATATATAATATAAACTACATTATTGCAAATCTGCTCTTTAAATTTATTCAGCAAATTTTGCAAAATGTTATACGGAAAATAGCAAAAATTTAAAAAAAATACCAGGCCAACAATTGACATGAACCTTAACCATATATATAAATAATTGTCAACAAAAACTTGAAGTTAACAAGAAAAAATCAAAACTAAGTAAACAGCAACAACAATAATAAAAACTTATTTATGAATCAACTGAATATTCAAAACTTCTAAAAACAAAATCAAAATTTTGTGTTTACTAAATTTATTATTAGTAAAAATGGATTTTGACATAGAAAATGAAAATGGTATAACAAAATAATCAAATCGAAAATATTTATATGTACATACATAAATATATTTTCATATACATATAAACAAAAAACATTCTTTTTCATGTAAAATAAATTGTGTGCTAAAATAGCAATTCAATAAAGACTTATTAAACAAATGTCAACAGATATGAATTTTAATTTCCATATTAGTACAGGTTGTAATATTTACAATGTAGATGTCATTTTATTTATAGCTTTCGAGTCGTTTTAAATTAATACTTTTTGCAACATTGTATTGCTTAAATTGCTGACAAACTAAGAAACCAAAGAGGTAAATATCTGCATGTATCTATGTATGTATGACTAAATATTTATGTATTTAAATAGTCGCTGTAGAATTAATGCAGACAAAATAGTATTGTTAATATATATTTATTAATGTGACTTAAGAATTAAAATGGTTTGTTAGGGAAAATAAGAAATGCTGTAGAATATTATATCAAATGGATGACGTACAAAAATGTATATTTTGTAGCATATAAAAACTATAAATATATTTTATATTTATAGTGAATACTTCGTAGCTTATATTTGGCTCTTATGTGAAACGGTTTTCGAGTAGTCGCACAAAATGCAGCGGACAAACTGATGAATACAATGTATCTGTATCTGAATGTGAATTTGTATCTGCAGCGCGTTGCGTGCAACTGGCAAACGTCGACTGGCAACTGGCGAGCGTCGAGCTCTTTGTCGAATTGAGTGCAAACTGGTGAAAATCATTTGAGTGCAAATTAAATGCTGCCCTGGCCTATAAGAAAAGTCAGCCCTCCTCCATGATGAATTTCCACGAACACAGTCAGAGCACATTTTCCACACGCGCAAATGATGAATTCTCCACTCAGAGCGAGCGAGTGCTCAAACATGTTCGAATGAACGCTCTCGAACACACCGAATGAAGCGCAGAGCGGCCACATTCATTGCTGAGAGTGTGAGCGAGCCGTCGACGTTGTCGCTGGTTTGAGTAGCCCTTATCACTTGGTGAGAGCAACGAGTGTGTTGCTGGCTCATTCTGTTTCAGTTTCGCTCATTCATTTGGTGCGTTTCGCCTCTCTGTTTTGGCTGCTTCTTCTTCTTCTGGTGCTGCCGCTGCCGTCGCTGCTGCTGCTTCTGCTGCTTGCTGCTGCTTGCTGGTTGCTGCTGCTACTGCGTATCGGGGGAGCTCTACAGGCAAAACGCTGCCGTCGTCGTCGTTCGCTGCTTGTGGCCCGTTGCCATTCAGTTGAGTTTAGTTGAGTCTCAGTCAAAACACAACCAACTGCGATTTGGTGGCACATTCGTTCGATGGCAACGGTTTGGATAACAGGCGCGCGCTTTGTTTTATTATCCCACATTATCAGCGGCATTATTGTTATTGGCATTGTACGCTCAATTTTAATGTTGAATGGCCCTCGCGCTCTGAACTCGCATTCGCAATCGCAATCGCATTCGTCCAGTGGCCAGTGAATATCTGAATTTCAATCTGAATCTGAATTTGAATATCAATTTGAATTTGAATTTGAATATTTGAATTTCTTCTAATCGCATCTGAAACGTCAGTTGAACGTGAAGCGCGCGCTCGTCGCCGTCGTCGGTTGTTTCGGTCAACAATAATAATTATAATAACAATAACAACAGCAATAAAAATCATAATAATAATAATAATAATAATAATAATATTAATAAAAATAAAAATAATCATAATAATAATAGTTTGTAATAACAATAATGATAACTAGCTATGAATGCCAAGTGAGTGATTGAATTCAAAATGAATATTGAATAGGCGCCACTTTGAATACTTCAAATCAATATTCACTCATTAACACACTAATAATTACAAATATATTTATTGTGGCAACAGTGTCAAGTGAATTAAGTACGAGTGCAATTGGAAAAACGAAACCAAAATCAAGTATACGAAACTCCACAACAAAATCTACAAAAATTAATATAAACATAAACATAACAAATATTTTTTACAATTCTACAACTGATGCGAGCCGGCATAAGTGCAATAAAATAATATAAATAAATACAACAAATATTGTAAAATTAATTATGCATTAAAAATTTACAATAAAAAAAACAAATTTTATAAATTATTGTAGTTCAAGTTACAAAAATACATTAAACTCAAAGAAAACATTAATAATATTTATTGAAAATATTATTTAATTTATATAGATATATATATATAAATTATCAGATCAGTTGAGCACAACTGAGAATCTCAATTTATATACGAGTGTTGAGTGCCGCGTGCAGTTACTTTTAGTAGCTGCTGTAGCTGCAAGTTAGCCGCCAAAATTCTCACCGCCAGCAGCAGCAGCAGTCACAACATGAACTCCTACTTCGAACAGGCCTCCGGCTTCTACGGCCATCCGCACCAGGCGACGGGCATGTCCATGGGCACGGGCGGTCACCACGATCAGACGACGGCCAGCGCGGCGGCAGCGGCTTACAGAGGCTTCCCCCTGTCGCTGGGCATGTCGCCGTATGCCAACCACCATCTGCAGCGCACCACACAGGACTCGCCGTACGATGCGAGCATTACGGCTGCCTGCAACAAGATCTACGGCGATGCGGGCAGCGCCTACAAGCAAGATTGCCTCAATATAAAGGCGGACGCAGTGAATGGCTATAAGGACATCTGGAATACGGGCGGTGCCAATGGCGGTGGTGGCGGCGGTGGTGGTGCCACCACTGGCAACACCTCCAATGGCTCCCAAGCGCCCAACGCTGCCAACGGACAGAACAATGCCGGCGGCGGAGGCGGTGGCATGCCCGTTCGCCCCTCCGCCTGCACGCCGGACTCCCGCGTCGGCGGCTACTTGGACACATCGGGCGGCAGTCCCGTCAGCCATCGCGGCGGTGGCAGCGCTGGCGGCGGCAACGGCAGCGCCGGCGGCGTACCACAGAATACAGCCAGCGGCGTGGGCGGCGGTGGTGTGGGCGCGGCCACAGCCTGGAATGCCAACTGCACCATCTCGGGCGCTGCGGCAGCCCAAACGGCAGCCGCCAGCAGTTTACACCAGGCCAGCAATCACACCTTCTACCCCTGGATGGCAATCGCAGGTGAGTCCACGGCAGATCCAACCAAAAGTGAGTGTCCGACTCTCAACTCTCAATTCAGTTCTCAATTCTCAGTTCAGTTCTCCAATTCAAAACTAGCTTAAGTTTCAGTTCAGTTTTGGTTTTTGTTTTTCTTTGACTCGTTTTCATTATGTTTTTTATTAGCCAAGTTAAGTGTTTGGCTTTTGTTGTTGTTGATTGTTGCTGGTACGTGTTGCCTGTTCCTCTGGTGTTTTCATAATTGTTTCTGTCTGGTCAAGTGATGATCCAATATAAGTGAACCACTTGCCAAATGACTAACACTCAATAATAATAATTATGCTATTTGTGTGACTAATCTGTAAACTGTAAATTATTTAAACTGGTTTACAATAAAAAAAAGAAAACAGCTTCAAAAGCTAAAAACAGATTTATAAATAAAACACAAATTGGTCTGTAAAACATATAATTTTTATTAATTATATAAAAATTGTTAAGCGTAATTTTTATTTATTATTTATTAAGTGTAAAGTTTAAATTTAACTTCTGCTTAAAAATATTTATGTATTTTTAAAGCTCGTCATTAAAAATGTATTGTGTTAAATTTCACAAGGAAGACATTTAAAAATTATTTTTAAAAATACATAAAATCATTTGTTAAGCTAAATTCACATAATAAATCAAGAGTTGTAGTAAAATTCATAAAAAAAAGTAAAAATAATAAAAATTTGGTTTTGTTATTTTATTATGTTTACAAATAATTATTCAAATAATTCATTACAATTAATTGTATTGCTTTTATAGCTTAAAAAGCTTGGATATTATTTAGAGAAAAATCTAATTTTAATATGAAAAATAAAAATAAAATAAGTTAAAAGTTCAGTTTGTAAATTAATTGCAATAATTCTATTTTTAAAATATTATTCAAATTAGTGTTTTAGATAAACCAAGTGCAGTCCTTAAATGTAAAGTTCGCTCGAGGAGAGCTCCACAGAACCATAAACAAAAAGCAACCACCCAGACTAGAGGTAACCACTGGGTAGGTGCACCTGGTAGTTAGCTATTCCTTGATTTTACGCTGTTGCTGCTGCCACACGCCTTGCAGCACTCGAGCGTTGGCTGCCTCATAATTTTCAACACTTTGTTTACCAATTTTTGTCACCTTTGGTTTTAATGATGCTCAGCGGCAACGATGTCGCCGTCGCCGTCACCTTCATCGTTGTCGTTGTCGTTGTCGTTGTAATTGTGTGTAACGACAACAACAACAACAACAACGTTGGCGGCAAAGTGGCAACAAAAGTAAGCTGCAATTTGTGCAACAAGAGCTGCCGCCGCGGCAGCCAACTGGTAACGCAGTAAATTATGACCATGCGGCTAAAAGAGCTGCAGAAAATAGCAAAAATAGCAAAAATAGCAAAAACGGCAGCGTAAAGAAATCCTTTTGCCAGGACACACACTGAGCGCAGTCGCGCTTATTACAGTTAACAGCGCCATTATGTAATTATGTGCAGCACGTCCCGAACTAAACAGCCCTTTCGAGCACTCCATGCCACCACCAGCCGAGCCAAGTCCACAGGTTACTTCTTGCCACAACAGCACTGCTAAGCACTGCGCCTTATCAGCTCTCAAAAACAGTCGCTGATAACAATAAAAAAAACAACTCAAAATTCCATTATTGAAGTCAATTTCAATGCAGCGAAATTCATTTCCAAATTCCCGAAAAAAAATAACAAATTTGGCCAAGCGGAATTTATGATTGGCCTCATGTAGGTGGTCAGTGCACAGACATAAATTGTGTTGCGCATGTTGAACGCGTTAACTGTGCAACATTTATCAGAAACTTGGACCGCAGGGCAACAACAACAACTACTGAGGCAGAAGTAAGGGGTGAAGCGGAATGAAGCTCGCAAAAATCAATCAAAATTTCACTTGGGCTATCGATAATTACAAACTTGGCACCCGAGACCAGCCAGATGGGCTGCTGGCTGGTTAAAAAACAATTAAAGTTGAACTAAATACTGAGGCTGAAGGTAAAAACGCTCTGGCGACAGGTTTTTAGAGTAACTGGTTCCAATTCTCCAACACTCTGCTGCGTTCCTGATTCGCCTCTTGGGCTCAATCTCAATCAATCGATTCTGATATAACGCAGAGATGATCGTAATGAAATTTATGCCCAGTCCGAAAGGGCAGTGGCAAACATAAAATGCTGATAATGCTTCGCAGGGCTGACAACCTAATATACAGGGTGTCGCACACATATTTCATACACTCAAAGACTGACTGTTATGCAATCAAATGAGACTTCAAAAAATCTAAGAAAGCAATTTTTACCTGAGAAATTCGTGCTGTTTCCAATAAGAATACGATATGAGCAGCCAACCCACCACACCTAAGAATTATTCAATTTAGTGGTTAGTTTGGCTATGGTGAATACTCTCAGTGAATATCTTGGCATATTTATCTAAGCATTTTATTAGCTTAGTTACAATTTAATAAAATATAAATCTACAATTTATAAAAAAATAATTAAAATCTTAACTGCTTAATAAATTTTTAATCTATAGTCTTTAAATCTACATTTTATAATAAAAGATTGAGATCTTAACTATTTAAAAAATCTTCAATCTAGAAATGGTAATTTGCTGTCGATATTAGCGCAGAAATCAGTATTAATATCAATATAAATTTTGCTTGCATTTGAAATATTTAACTAAGCATTTTATTAACTTGGCTACAATTTAATAAAATAAACATTCACAATTTATAAAAAAAATGATTAAAATCTTAACTATTTAATAAATCTTTAATCTATCATCTATAAATGGTGATTTGCTGTCGATATTAGCTAAAAATCAATATCGATTTTGCTTGCACTTTTGATTTATTTAGCAGTCGAAACAATTTGTAATGTTAACAATAATTTTGAACGGAGCATTTTGGCTGTGAGCCACCGATTCCAAAGCACAAATATTCGCGCCGAGGAAAACCAAAATCAGGCCATAAATAAATCGCCGCACACTTCCAGCGATCATCGATCATTTCAAGCGGCCTCCAAAAGCCGGGGATAAAATGAAACCAAAAAAAAAAAAACACCAAGAAAATAATGAAAAATTCCGTTTTTATCGTATCTAAACATGGTTTAAGATTTGAGAACCTACTTCAATTTTTGTTTGGCTGTTGGGTGTTTGTGTTGGCGACTTGTACAGTTGTTGTGTGTGTGTTGTGTGTGTGTGTTATGTGTGAACACGTTGAGCGCGGGGCCATTAAATCATTGTCCTGAAGGCTTTTAAGTCATTATCGATAAATTTCAACATAAATTCGTAAATTTGCTTTATTTGCCTGGGCCCCACACACTCACACACACACACACACACTGTGCTTGTGTGTGTGCCTGTCTGACATGTTAAGTTTTGGGGCTAAAATTTGTTTGGCTAATTTCGATGCTTGTTGAATCAGCGCCCACGTCTTACCAGAAAGATCGATATCTTAGCCAAAAGACGCGTCTCGCACATGTTTCGTGGCTGATTTTTTTTAGGTACGAAATGACCTTGAGAATCTCCGGTTCTAGGGCCGCAATTGACACGTCCTGTGCAATCATAATTCATATTTTGGCAATTATCAGTGCTCATTGTCTCTCTGTGTGTGGACACAGGTAGAGCCAGGACTCAAGAGCACACAATGAGAATCCATCGACCTTTCCCTTTGTCTTGAGTCTCCGTCTCGGAATCCTCCGTCAATTAGTTGCAGTGCAATGCAATTGTGGTTCGCACGTACAATGGACGGAGGCACGTCGTGTTCTGAGCTGCATTTCAGTCAAGGCTAATGTTCTTGGCTGGAATTTTTGGTAAGGATTGCATAATCATAACTCAGAGCCCACAAAAGTTCAAATGGCAATGGACTGGCGAACACATTTTGCATTGCATGCAACAGGAACCGTCACAATTACAACTGCAACTGCAACTGCAACATGCAATTAAAATAGGCCACAAGTGGCACGCACTCCACCCACTCCCCACTCCACATAAAATGTACTTACTACATCGATGATTATGCGAAGCAGCGAGAGGGGGGAAACAGGAAAACAGGAAAACAGGAAAACATTTTCAACGCACGCTTTTATCAGATTTGCAAAATGCAAAATCAAAAGCGAATCAAATCAATTGAAAAATTTGTTAACAACTTGCAACGGATGCTGCTGCTGCTTATGTTGCCGTTGCTGTTGCTGTTCCTGTTGCTGCATCAAAGCAGCTGATGACTCTTCGGTATGGACGCGTTGCGCATTCGGGGATTGGCCTGTGTGCTGGGGCAGCTTCTTGCATTTTTTAATGTATTTTTAAATAAGGAATTTAATAAGCACCTTGGCGGCCGTCGGACAACGACTCGAACGCAGACAACAGCAACGACGACGACGACGCCGACGTCGACAACGCAAAGTGGCCCAGACACATGGCCCAAAAAATTAATAAAAGAGAAAAAAGACAAAAGGCAAAAGACTGCAGGGCGAGAAGCAATTTTTGGTTATAAGCGCAATACACACACAGTGGGAAAATAAAATATAGATTTCAAAAAGTGCAAACATTTACACAAAATCGTATTTATTTTTTTATATTTGAGTATTGCCTGAAACTATGAAAACATGTTTAATAAAGCCATTTTTTTAATAATTAAAATACTTGTTCTTTTTCTATATTTTCAAATTGCAAAAATACAAAACGCAAATCAAATAAAGTTTAATGAAATAATTCTAAATATAATATTTCTATAAATCATTCATTAATCAATTCAATTTTTTGCATTGACAATTATCTCCAGAATCTTTAAATTTATCTATTTTTTTAACCAATATCTTCATCATTTTTTAATACATACGAAAGGAAATACAAAATTCACTAAAGTCAATATTCATTTCATATGCTAAAAGTGCATAATTAATTTTTTTTTACCTATACAAACCGAATGAATTTTTTTTTTTAAATTTTTAATAATTAGATATCTTATCGTATAGATTGAATAATATTATTGAAGAATTTATGCAATAATTTCAAAGTTTTCGATTAATTTGAAGCGTATTTTCTTGAGACTCTTTCGTTTTATGCCATTGTTTGTTGGACGTTTCTTGGCGGGTTGCAAAAATCATGTTTTAAGGTGTTTTTGATACCTAATAAAAACAACAACACAGCTCCAAGAGGCAAGAGGCACACACGCACACACTTGCAGCCTATCCCTCTCTCTCTCACACACACACACACAGATACACAAACATAAATGCAACGAAAACGCGCCATGCCAAAGGGTCAACTGAAGATGGAGAGAAGTAAGCAAGCGGGAAAGATGGCAGGGGGGGGAGGGGCAAGCGGGGTGGTTGTTGTGGCTATAAGGGCAGCGAGCGCCGCAGTGGCCAACACAACAAGAAATGCTTTTTTGGACCCAGATCGCCAACATACGTCATAGCAGAAGACGTCGACTGCAACTGCGACAGCGACTGCGACGGCGACTGCGACGCCGTTTGCCGTGTTTATTATAAAACAACAAATCATTCATTATAACCACTTGTGTGTACAGAAACAGATACATATATAAATAAATATATATATATATACATATATTTATATATATATATATATAATTGGTGCATTTGTATAGGTATGTGCATATGAGAAAGTGGCGTAAACATGAAAAGAAACACAAGTTGGCAACGCCATGAAATTTTGTATATATATTTTGGCCATCTAAAACTGAGTAACTGCTTGGGTGTGCATGTGTGTGCATGTGTGTGTGTGTGTTGGTGTGTGTGTTTGTGTATGCGCTGTCGTATAATATGCATATTTGCGTATTATTTTGATTTTAATAATGATTTATTTATTATTAATAATTCATTGGTGGTGGGCCCTCGCCAAGATCGAATTGGTTTTTTGTGCCGGCTTCGCATGGACGCTGATTGCGATCTGATCTGTGGCAGCAACATCAGCAGCAGCAGCAGCATCATCATCCAGAGCAAAAGCTACGCACCTCAATGTGAACTCGATCTTCATCCAGATTGCCATTTGAATACAGTTCGACTTGGAGTCCATGAATGGGCATATATATATATATATGTGTGTGTGTGTGTGTGTGTGTATTAAGTCCAGCTGGGCTAGATCGTTGGCTGCTTTGGTAATACAAGTTGCGTTTGTGTTTTGTCCGGGCTGAAAACGTAGGAAACGCATATTATAATGAGCTTCAATTAAGATTAAAATCTTGAAAACAAAAGAGACAAAGATTTATTGGTTCACAATTATGCAGAGACTACCTTGAGGCACTAGACCAAATGGCCAAAACGGCCAAAACTCCAAGAGACTTGGCAACCCTCAACTAGTTAATAGGAAAGTCCATATAAATAGACCAAAACTTAGAACATAATTCAAAGTTTTTCAGATCACATTTAATTATATTATAAAAAACTGAATCACCCATAAATTATTTAATTTTCTTACGAATATTATTCCCACTCATAAACCAGTTTAATATGCAAAATTTATTTATTTTTATTCGTATTTTGGTTGACAAAAGTTTTGGTAGTGTCTTAAAAAGGAATTCGTTGAATTAGTTAATAGCTTTTAATTTCATTTGTTTGTATTTTTAATTAGTTAACAAACAAAAATTGTGTACAATCTTTGAGATTTCTGCTTAGGTAAAGTTGGTTTAAACTTGGAATTTGTAGCTACAAAAATTTAGTAGCTACCATTCAACGGATTTCATTCTTGGCCTGTTCACACTCTTTCGCCATAGTGGAACAGTAGCCTGGCCATTCTTGTCGAGACTCCAATCTATGATTTACGAGGGCTCGCTGCAAAACTGGGTAACTGTTATAACAGTTTAAATATTTGGTAAAAGCGAATCGATGTGGTATATGCCATGCTAGCCAACCATGAGTTATAGACTTACTATTTTGATTTACGGCCGTACATTGAACTCAACAGAAGTGGAACTCAAGAACCTCAACCGAGGCGCCAGTCTCCAACTATGGGTCTGACCAGCCCTTCGCTGCCTCCGTCTCCGTCTCCGACACCGCCTACGCCTTGCAACATTAATGTCAATTTAATGTTTCCCTAATGACTTCTTTCGTTGCAACTTGTTTGCCTCTTGTTGTTGCCCCTTGTTGTTGCAGCAGTTCTTATCAGTTGCTGGTCAAACTTGTCGCTTGGCTTGTTGACTGGAAAGTGTTTATGCTAAACAGTTAACGAGTTTTCCCCACGAAAGTGAATGCTTTGGTTGGACTTTAAATTTTGTATATAGCTACTGCCTCTGCCATGATATGATATCATATGATATTCCATGATATATACTCTCTATATTCACTGGCTGACATGTGCTCCTCTCTCTCCTCGTCTATTTATTTAGGTCGGCAATTAAGATTTTTATCAGCGCCTTTTGATGGGGCAATAAAAACGCAAAAGACGCTGCAGACAAACTGCAAACAAATGCCATCTCTCTCTCTCTCTCTCTCTCTCCCGCTCTCTCTTTGTCTCTGATGCAGCTAGCTGATTTATGCGGCTGGGGATTTTTGTCAAGAGCGTGCCCCGTTTTTAAAGAGTCATAAAAAGAAACTAAATGTGCACTGGAAAAAAAGGTGTGAAAAACAGCAAATAGCCTTTTGGGTAAGGGTGGGGTGGTATTGGGCGGGGGGCGTTTCAAATAGCTGTGCAGCACTTGACGAACTGGTTACCAGTTCTAGCCACAAACTAAATGTGTAATTTTCAGACGCTTGTAAACACTTCCCCTTCACAACCCCCCTCTTGCATGCAGACTCCCGGTGCCAGCTGACTGTCTGCCGACGCGCCAACCATTTGTTTGAATTTGTCTAAAGTGGCTGCCCCCTTTTTCCCCCCTCCCTCTCTCCCTCTCTCTCTCTCCCGATCTCTTAAGTACAATTTTCATAATTTTCATTGCTGCTGTTGCGCGCTGCTGCTGCAAAAAAAAAAAACAGCGTTTGTCAAATTTTCCGTTTACTTTTAGTTGCTGCCCCATGCCACAACAGCAACCCCCAAACCCCTACCCCTGTGTTACCATAGTTGTGTTGCCTTTTCTTTTTAATTTAATATTTTTCTTTGTTGTTTCTTTTTGGGCGCAGTGTCTGCTGTCTGCATCTGTTTCAGCTATTCTCCCTACTGTTCTCTCTCTCTCGCTCTGTCTATGTGTGCTCTGCTCTTCAGCTGGAAATTGCGTTTACTCAGGCGCCAGCCGCTCATATTTAAATACACACGTGTTTTATCGCTGCCATTAAATCATATTTTTATACTTTACCTTTTTGCTGTGCCACCTTTAACGACAACCAGAACCATCCCCCCCACCCAACCCCCTTCTGTAGGTACAACCCCCTCTCCCACTCCTCGTTGGGCGCGTTGGCATTTTGATTGTTTACATTTTGCACTTTCACAGCGTAAACAAACAAACAGCGCTAAATATTGTTAAAAATAAAAACAAAAATATAAATACAAATAACAAATTCGAGTCTGAAAAGGCGTCCCGTTTGAAGTGCTTTCAAGGGGGAGGGCTGTGGGGGGAAGTGGGTTGTCTGCTGATGGCTTTTGTCAGAGTGTTTTATGTAGTTATAGTTCAGTTAGTAAAACTGACTTAAATAAAGTTAATTGTAAGCAATATTAATATTTTATATATTAGCTGAAAATTATGCAGCTCAAATAACTATTTCCTACGACTTAATATTGGTAAAGATATTTATATTAAATTTTTAAAGATATTTTTGTTAAATTTTTAAAGATATATTTATTAATTTTTTAAAGATATTTTTATTAAATTTTTAAAGATATTTTTATTAAATTTTTAAAGATATTTTTATTAAACTTTTAAATTTTCAAAGATATTTTTATTAAATTTTTAAATATATTTTTATTAAATTTTAAAAGATATTTGAATTAAATTTTTAAAAATATCTTTACCAATATTGAGTCGTAAAGCAGCTTAAAAAGAAGTCGCATCCAATTTAAAAACAAATTAAATCTATCTAAAATGTTGTCCAAATAAATTATAGTTTTCTAAAACAGAATAATAATTACGCAACATTCAAAACACAGACTAAATTAGCGTTAATCCAACAAATGTAAATACACAAAACATTAATTTTAATTTTTATTTATTTATTATTGCAAACTTCAATTGAAATGTTAGCGGTTTTCCGGCTAAACAAGTTAAGGCAAAAGTGTTGTCTTACAATGATCAGCAGCAAAGGTTAAAGATCAAAAGAATCTTTAAACGGCTACTGTTCAAACAGCACTTAACTAGCTCTCCCCCCCCCTCACTAGCCACACTCCCCCCTCTCTCCATCTCTCGCTCTTTGTATATCTTTGAACAACTCTTGCAATTTGCTGCATTATGGCAACTGCAGCAGCAACAACAACAACAACAACAACAAAACTTAGTTTCAATTTACTCAAACTGGCCGCAACACACGTGCGGCTGCTTAAGCATAAATGCCTCATCCACAGCACTCCCCCCGCACACCAACAAGCCGTGGCTGTTGCCACGTAGTGGTGCTGGTGCTGCTGCGTTGAGTTAACAATTTTTTAGCATTTTTTAAACGTTTCTCTTCTCTGGTCTTCTGCATTTTCAGGTAAGATAAGATCTGATTTAACACAATACGGCGGCATATCAACAGACATGGGTAAGAAAATTTCCACATATTTTGATTTTATTTTTTATTTTATTATTATTATTATTTTACTTTATGCATTAGCGCATATTCTAGCCTCTACTAATATTATCTATGAATTAGTTAGAAATTAGCAATGGTGTCGGGTTACTTCCCTCGAGGAGTGCAACTGCAACAACAAGTTGCTGATTAATGTGGCAAAGGGAGAAGGCGTCAAATGTTAACTCAAATGCGCCAGCCTCGGAGGTTGTGTGTGTGAAACTGATTGATTACTCGACTTCATGCGGCTGGCCAACACCAGCTGATTAGGCCAATTGCACCAACTTGGCTCGCACGCAACGTTAACGCAATTAACGTTTGGCATTAAGCAGACTCAAGTAGCAGCGGCAAGCGGCTAAGAATGTTGCAGCTAAGCTCGGCCATACTGATGTTGCCACTGCGGCTGTTGCTGCTATCTGCAAGCGGCGACTTCTGTGGCCCAAAGCCACTGGAGGCGTTTCATTCTGTTGGAACCTTTGCAAGGTTATCAATCAGTGCGTCGTCTTCGTCGTCGTCGTCGTTTCAGAGCAGCTACTTCTTAAAATCCAATTACACGCAAAGATTGCCAGACTGACAGACCGACTGACAGACTTGCAACAAGTTGCAACGTTGCAACGGGTCGACTGATCAGCGCCTGTTGAAGCCGCTCCGCTCAAATTACATGAATCGACGGTGCAAGGCATGAATTGAGGCGCAAAATTACCGAGACGCGCCACCCAGACTGAAACCAAATCCCTCCCACTCCCCACCTCACTTCCCCTCCACTCTCCACCTATCTATCTGAAGCTGTGCTTATTATTTACTATGTTCAATTGATTATCTTGTGGCAATCGGTAGCTAAATATTGGCACAGGCGCAACAAGTGGGCAGCTTTCAGCATAAAGCGTGAGCGTCTGCAAAGATCTAGTAAAACGCCCTGGCAACCCTGGCAGCAGGCATCCCCAACGCGATGGTGGGCAGCTCTGCCCGTAGATAAGATGGAAGATTCAGATTGAAGCTGGCAAGTAGTTGCCACCGCAGAAAAAGCTGCCACTTTGTGAGTGGGCATAACGAAAATCGAATCTGCTGAATCGATCTGATTAACTAAAATTGTTATTTTAATTCGATTCAATACAGTTTCTCACTTTTTCACTCAAAAGTTTATCATTCAACACGATCAGTTTTGGTTTTTCGAATCTCCCATAAAAAGGAGCAAAACTTTTTCAAAGTACTTCTAAATTGCTCAGCTCAACTCCCATTTATGAAGTATTTAAAGAGTTGCTTTTTATAATAATTCCAGAAAACTCTTAAAAATTAAATATATTTATTTTGTAATTAAATTAATATTTTTCAATACAAATTTAGCAGTTTAAATCTCATTTCTGATTCTCATTTCTGCAATCAAATTTTAAGTTATTTTCTTTGCCATTCAAATCCTTTTTTTATTTTACTTACAAAATAATTAACATTTAATTTTATAGTAATTTTCCATCTATCGAGCAAATGCTGCCAATATTAACTGCCTTTTATCCACTAAATACTCTTTGTAATAACAGTTATTTGGTATTTTGTGGCAAGCAGGTAAAATCTCATAATTTGGCTGTCGTTTCTCACTCATTTCCACAGAAGTTGCACAGCTAAATGGTGTGCTGATATAGGGGGGGGAGGTGCACGGGATGTATCCGTTTGAGGGGCGTGCACACATTCGGAATGCTGCTGACATTGAACATGACATTTTCCCCCAAAGAGATAATTAAATTGCGGGCTTAATAGAATTAAATGCTGTGTTTGCATTTCAAAATCCAAAACGTGCCAAATGCCAATGGCCGAATTCCCCTTCCCCCTTCCCCCTTTCCTATCCCTATCCACGCTCCCTGATGCGGTTTGCCTGTTTGTTGGTCAAAAGCAACAACAAAAAAAAAAAACCAACAACAAAGCACAAAAAATGTCAATTTGGACAAGTTTTGATAATTGCAGGCGAGGCCGAGCTGCAGAGTCGCGTTCGCATTGTGGCAGAGCTACTGTGCTGCATGTTGCACGTACCACGAATGGCATAGCCTGTGTGTGCGTGTGCTGCTGCTGCTCCATGTTGCATGTTGCAGTTAATAATTATTGAAATGTGTGGCCGCCAGGAATTGTGCTCGTGCTCCTTGTGCTTCCTGCGCGGCTTCCGTCATCGTCAGCAGCAGCAACAGCAGCAGCAGCAGTCAGCAGTCGGCAATGTTGCATGCATCGTTACCTTTAAGGCTCTGTTATAGTTGTGGCTGTTGCCACTGAGCAAAAGACTAACAATGCTTGCATTTTCCCACCTTTTTCACATAACTTTTCAGTTGTTGTTTTTTCGTTTACTGTTTTTTTTTTCTGTTTGTGTTTTTTTTTTTTTTGTTGTTTTTGTTGCTTTAGTTTCGTCTTCGGCTGCCGTTGCCACTGGCAGGGTAAACAAGTCGGCCACTTGGCCAGCAACTCGTTACCACCCCTTGCTACTTCCCTCGCCACTGCCACACACCACACACACACACATTGATAACCCTCTGCGTCGCGTACACATGTCGATGTGTCTCGAACTTGTTACCACTTTAAAAGCGGGCCGGCCTCCGTACGGAGTGGCCCCTGTAATAAATTCATATTCAAATTGTTAATTGAATATTATTTGTTAAATTTGCAAGCATTAAATGTAAATGTCGGACTGGCTGGGCAAATGTGGCGGGGGCGTGTCGGCGACCCGTGCAAAATTTCCTCTTCTTCTTCTTCTTTTTTTTTTCCTATATTGAAATTGTTTTTCGTTTTTTTGCCGCTGCATGGTTAATTAAATTTATGCGTTTTTAACACATTCTTGAGTGGGTTAAGGGGAAAATCGTTAACTGGATTGGGTAACAAATAAACACAAAAATACGTGTTACCCAAAATTTGGTCACTGTACCAACGACCTCCATAAAAATCTCCCCCAAGTGGCAGCAATGGCAACCCACAAAAAAAAATGCATCGATGAACAACGAGTGTTGCACGAATGTAGAACGAATGTAGAACGAATGTAGAACGAGTGCACAACGAGTATTCGCAATTGTAATTGTATCTGTGTGGCTGTCTGTGTCCTGTGCAACTGTTTTGGCTGTTGTCCTTGTCAGTTGTGCTGAATGTTGTTCTTTTATTTCCATAATTCATATTCATAGACATTACAAGCGAACGGACAAACAAACAAACAAACAAACTGAGGACCTGTCGCAGCGCTGCCTGCACCTGCAATACGGCTAAAAGTCCGTCCAAAAAGAAGAGTAGAAAAAAAGATGAAAAGAAGAAAAGAATCTGCAAAGCGTAAATGTGGCCAGAGTGCTAAAATATCACATATGCTTTAGGCCAAGTTAGACAGCTTCAGCTTGGGCAAAAGTGGGCAAAGAAAGAGTTGAAAGATAATCGCAACACGTTTGCACATAAATTATGCAAAGTTGATTTGATTGAGCTTAAAATTGTGTTAAATTTATGACCAGAGAGAGAGAGAGAGAGAGAGAGAGAGAGACAAGCTTCTGCATATATCATCATTATGATTGTCATCATAAGAGAACTCTGGCAAAGTATCTCGTAGATACAAGACACAAACACAACGTGCCACATGCGAAATTATTAACTGGGGAGCATTTTGTATTTTGTGTCCTGCAACTCGAACTCGAACTCGAACACTTCATAAATTGGTACACGGCACTTTCGCTTTTGCCGTGCTGCACGTGGATGGACAGAGTGGCATAGAAAGATGCCACATGTGTGGCAAGTGCGAAAACACATAGAACGACATTCTGAAACTGGCCAATTAATGAATTAGTAATTTCGGTTTCATTGCTGTAATGTGAACACTTGCCGCAACTCAGATGTGGCAGGATGCTTGTACAATTTTCTGTTAATGTTGTAATGTTGCAAGTTGGTAATAAAGGCAAAAGTTGCTAGTGGCAGAGAAAAGTGAGTGTAAAAGAAAATCGATTTTGTGTGTGTGTTTTGTATTTGACATGAGTAAAATAAAATTTCATTCATTCAGATTTAATCAGCTCATTTTTATTGAAATACTTTTCACATTTCAAAAACACTTAGAAATGATTCGAAATGATTCTCCGGAGGGTTTTTTTTATGAATTCAAAATGGTTTTTATGATCAATTGTGGCAGTCAAAGTTGCCGCCATTCGGGGAATGCAACGCACATTCATTAAAAGTATTAATAACTTTAAATTATTGATAATTTTGTAATTGTAGTGCCACAATTCTGGCTTTTGACCACACAAACCGCAGACTAGGCGACTTTTATTTACTTTGTTGCATTCGCTTCATTTGTTTACGGCTGCTAATGAATGGTTGCACTTGCAACGTGCCCGAGCATTATCCGAGTATCTTTAAGGGGCGTGACACACCCACTTCTGGGCCGGCACAGCACAGCACCACTGTAAAGGTTATGGAACCCGCTGTCCATATCAGTGCAACTGGTAATTGTGACATTAGAACCGGAATTACGTAAGCCAAAATCCATTGGGAGGGCATCACTAAAAAATGATTTGCTAAGTGAACCTGCAGTGCCGATAAGAAATCAACTTTGAAAATGCACTTGCAACATGAGTTACTTTTTTTTATTTATTATTTTTTTTAGCTCCGTTTTGTATTTTTTTTTTTCATTTTTTTTTCGTTGTTGCCTGCTGCTGTTGCGTCGCTGTAGGTATGCAATTAGTCAATTAATTTGAAAATTTATTAACCGCCAAAAAGCAATTTGCTCCACATCAAAATATTTACACACACACAAACACACACACACACACACTGAGGGAGACGCACGCGGTTTGCGAAATGCCGGCGGTAAACTAAAACCGATGCCGAAACCGAAACTGGGCTTTTGCTGGCTGGCGATGGCAATAGGCAGTGAAATATATATGGCGAGCTGGTAGCTGGTAGCTGGTAGATCGGTTCACGTTCTCGGTTTGCCGGTCAGATGGCAAATGAAGGAATTCCACAAAAGGTTGCGATTGTAAACTTGTGGATTTTGCTTTGATTTGCAGGCAAAACTTGCTCGCAGCTCCCAGTGGAAGCTCAACAAAGGAGCAGCAAACGCTGTGAAGATAATTTATGGGTTCAGTTCAGAGGCAGCGGAATCGGCCCCTTTCGCAGCGGAAGTGCGTGAGTATCTGTATCTTGCAGATACGAATCGCAGCTACTGCTAGCCAAAAATTTGTAGGTCAGATTGCATATTTTTATTTATATATAAATAAATAAATGACTTTTGTGCATGTCGTCCACGGGCAACCGTCGGCTTCTGCTTTGCCCATAAATTAACGGCTCAAAATCAAAATGTTTTCTAGTTTCTAATGTTACACGTGCGCTCAGTCCCTCTCTCTTTCCCCCGCTCGCTGTTTGCCACTCTCCTTCTCTCTCTCTCTCTGTCGCTTTGCCGCCCTTTTGCTCTCTTGGAGCGCTCCATGTGCGTGCTAATGATTAATAACGCGCCCGACCGAAACCTGCTTTCGTGCTGCGGCCATCATGGCAAACAGCTGATCGACGAACGCTGATCACTGATTGCTGTTGGGAGAGCGAGCAGTCGACGAGCGGAGACACGTCATGTCACCGCCATGTCCGCCAGCCAAGTGCCGTGCCGTGCCATCAGTCAAAAATGCCGACTGTTACAGTTTGTATCTGTGCGAGCCCATTTTGAATTACAGGTACAGAAACTCTAGCGAAAAAATCTACAGAATGAAAACTACACAAAACACAAAACACAACACACAAAAGTCACCTGAGCAACAACAAAGGCGGCTCGCTCAGAGCGCAGGTATGTGCCATGTTGCGCTCTCAGTTTTCGTCTCTCTCTCTCTCTCCATCCCGTTCTTTCGCTCTCTCGCTCTCTGCGCGTGAGGTGATTGATCATCTTTTTGGCTCAGCCACAGCCGGTTTTCTTTTAATTTATGTGCGCTCAGCGTTGCGACTGAATGAATCTCACCTTTTATTTTATATTCGAATTGGAACATTTGCTGGCTAGTTGGATTCTCGTTGATCGTAAAACGATATTCGGTGCGAACTCTGTTTGGAGTTGGGTTTGATGTTAGAAGGCAGCTCGAAGCGATTAGTAGCAGCCAGGTAAAAGTGTTATACAGGTCAAATCTCACCTGGATCTACAAATTCAAAGTGTTCTTTAATCTAATTAGTTCGTTTGGTTATGAAGATGATTTCATGGCATGCAGCTTTTGCATGCGACTATTTTAGAGCTGTAAAAAATGTATTTATCATTTTAAATGATTTTAAAGTCAAAAAGAGAAATATGAAATGAATAGAAAATAATTTTGTATAAAACTGTTTATACAAAACTAAAATAAAAGTCAGTTTTATAATAATTTAACAAATTAAAATGTTTAAAACATGAATTTGAAGCGTTATTTTAAATTACATCCCAGTTAAAACTAAAGTTGATTTTCCAAATTTATTTCTATATACAGTTTTTATATACGTTTATTAGTTTTTATTTGAGTGTTGAGTATTTTCGACTGTAAAATTATGTAATCTAAAGTCAGCAATAAAAATTATTAAGCGACTTCCAGCTAAATCTGCTCACATAGCAACCACTATCGAAACCAGATTCCAAAGTGTTTTTTCGATGAGTTCAAACGAACTCGAATTCGACCCACCGCAGCTAATCGAAATGGTTAGGTTCCAATCTCAATTGATGATCTATTAACGAGCGTCCATACAAATTATGCAACTATCCACAGCAACTACAAAATGGTGCCCACATGGGCAACTATGCAACAGCAACAACAACAACAACAACAATGGGAACAGCTGACATGCAGTACCATTTCCTTTGTCACCGAGAGGCAGCAATAGGCCATAAATCTTGAGCATATTAACATGGACGTGCGATGAAAGTGCCAGCCAAATATGTCATTGTCAGTGTTTGGCTCTGGGATTTGGATCGGGGCAGAGACAGAGACAGTGCCAGAGACGGGCGTTGGGTATGGAGAGGAAAAAGGCCGCCTCTGCGGCTACCAAATGCGAGTGTATTGACACCTGAGTCCAAACCAAACCCAAACAGAACCAAAACGAAAACGAAGCCTCTGGCGCCAATAACTGCTGTTGTTGTTGTTGTTGTTGTTGTTGTTGTTATTGCAAATGAAGTGAAAGAAAAAGAAAGTGTCAGCAGCCTCTGAGAGGCTCTGGGAAACAGGTAACACAGAACTGGAGCTGGAGCTGGAGTGGTAAATGGTTAGAATGCCTTCGCAATACTTTCCAATGAAATCGGTTAGACATAAATCACTGAGTAAATACGTGCGTTTCTTCATATGTGTGTGTGTGTGTGTGTGTATGCCTGTGTGTGTGTGTGCTGATAACTGAACTGAGAGTCAGACAAGTTGCTGCTTATCGTGCATTTGAATTGGAAGACAACGCATTTTTATTTAAATATATAAAAAATTCTCTCTACGTCACATAACATGACAACATTTTGGGCGTGAGCACACACACACACACATACACACTTAGCAACAGCAAACATGGCTCAAAAGGCAGCAGCATCGTCGTCCATGCTGACAGCGCACATAAATCTCTGTAACATGACACTTTTGGCAATGGAAATAAAATATGGCATACGGCGCACCAAAATGTCGCACCAAAACTCAGGCAACAACAACAGTAACAACAGCAACAACAACAACAACAATTGAGCATCAGCAACAGCAGCAGCTACAACATTTTTTTCTTTATTTTATTTTATTTTTTTGGCACTTGGCTACACTTTTTGGCCCACTGTGCCATCTGAGAAGCGACTCATGCCGCATTCAGCTAATTACAAATGAAATTACAAGTCAAGCTGCAGTTGCAGTCAGCTTACAAGCCACAAATGACACGAGCTGAAAATTAAAAAGAAATTATAAAAATAAAAATTAATTTTATTTTTTTAGTAAAAGTGGTTTTATGTGGGCGCAAAACAAATTATTAGCAATTATTAATGTTTGATTTATTTGTTCGTAAACAACAAAATTTAATTAAATACAAATAAGCCAAAAGTGAGCAAACCTAGAAAAGGTATTTTTTGCTTTTTGAAAATAAGTAAATATATTTAATAAATATATTAAATATGTTTTCGTTTATTTTGTTATTTTCTAAATACTCACATATATTTAGAAGACCGTCGGGATTTATATTTAAAATGAAGTTTAAAATTAACTATGTTCCTAAGTGCATTTTTTTATTCTATTAATAAACAAATTTGATTGAACACAAAGTTGAAATTAACTTAAAACTACTTAAATTAAGCACTATACATTTTACGCAAATTATAAGGCATAATTACACACATATAATGTGAAAATATTTAATCTTAATTTGAGTGAGATTTATGAGAATTATTCTACTCAATTGACGATAAATTTATTTGAAATCCATTCTTATTAAAAGTGTTCTTTTCATATTTTCCATTTCTTAATCTGCTGCTGACAATTGTAACAATTAGCAATAAAAACAATTATTTTTGTAGTATTAACTTTTTAGCCAACTTTTTCAGCTGGTGTCATTTGGGAACTGTGCAACTTCTGCCTCTGATGGCGATGCTGTCACTTGCCGCTGTCATTTTCATTTCGTTTTCATGTGTCACTTGGCGCGCCTGCGCACGCCTGCCCAGAGTCCAGTCCAGTCCGGCTCAGAGTTCCCATCTCCCCACCTTGCTCCCTCCCTCTCTCTGCTGCTCCCTTTTGCGCCTGCGTCCTCCTTGTAATAAAGCAAAACGGCTGCGCATGCGCGCAAGTCACTCAGCAACAACAACAACAACAGCAGCAACAGCAACATCAACAACAACAACAATAAGAGGCAAGCAAAGCCGCCTGCCTCTGTCAGATTTTGTGAGTGTCACTTGGCTGCTTTGTTGACTCCAAGTCGGGTCTTGGGGACTTGGGACTGGGTGTTATCTGTCCCGTCGACCGTCGTCCGTCGACCGTCTTCAGTTTCGTTTGGTCATCTCGCAGTTGGCTGCATTCCTCGCACAACACGCAAAATCTGCGCGTCTGCGTATAAAACTGTTAACTAACTCAATTTTGTAGCTGTCAGTTGGTTCCTGTTCCACACCTCTCCTCGCCGCTCGCAACCATCCCGCTTCCAGCTTGGTTAGTTGCCTGCTTGGCTGGGCTTCAGAGTTCAGCTTGGGTTAATGAGTTGTTGTTGTCGCCATTGTTGCTGCTGTTGTTGTTGTTGCTGTTGTTGCTGTTGTTGCTGTTGCTGGCGTGCCGCTTACACATGTCACAACAAATTGCTAACCGTTGTGCGTCGCGGGCCATAAACAAATCCGTTGACCTTCGCATTGAAAACATTTGCTTAAAGCGCTAAGAAAACTCGGCCAGGAAAAAAGCACAGTGGAATGGCGGAAAATTAAGCAATGAAAATCCCTTTTTCTGAATTTAATAAATTTAATAAATTTAAATATTTAAATTGCAGATTCTTTTGTTACCTCTATAAAAAAAAATCACCTGGCAAAAATAGTTGAAAAATTGTTAAAGTACAAATTTTGACAGTTAAGATTTGGAGGCAAGCGGATCTAAAAAATCTATTAAATAGTTAAAAAATGAAAAGGAAAAAAAATCTTCATTTTTATTAAATTAAATTTAATTAAATAAATTTATTTAAATAAATGTTTTTTTTTTAATAAATTAAATTATTTCCCGAATCACTTTTTGCCTTTTCCTTAATATTTCTATGTTTGCAATGCATTTCAACTGATTTTGCCATAGTACACATTATGCAACTGCCCCTGCCCCGACCCACTCCGCCACAGCTGGTTGACAGTTGCGCGTGACACGAAGACGGACTCACGGATGCACGGATGCACGGACTCAGGCAGTCCTCATGTCTGTCACAGAAATGTCACTTAAAGTTGCAAAAACTCGACGCACACATTGCAATTTCATAACTTTATTAAGCGAGGCGTGGCAAGTGCAGCAAGGCGGGGCAGGGAACCGGCTTGCAACTTCACCTGAAAGAAAAAAAAAACTAAACTAGTTGGAAAAGAATACTTAAAACCATTTCGCATTTTGGCTATGCTCGTCACGTCCCGCAATCTAAACGCCAGGCAAGCGACCATAACCGGGGGGGGGGGGCTGGTTGGGGATCAGCGCCAGCCAAGTGGCCTAAAGGAAGCCAAATGACATAGAGTTGGCAATTCAATCATTTAATGCCATGGCCCACATCAGAGCCGGGAAATTGCCAACTGCAATTCAAAGTGCTTTTGGGGCAGACACGGCTAAAGATCCCATTCCCCTCGAATCCATTGTTGCCATGGGGTTTGTGTCATTCCTTGACTTTTCTTTATACATTTGTTGTTGTTGTTGTTGTTGTTGTTGTACTTTCGTTTGGTTGTGTCACTTGGCAGTTGCTGGGCGCAGTGACAACAACAAAAAGAACAACGACAAAGACAACAATTGCAACGACAGCAACAACAACGACAACAACATTTGTTGCAACATGAAGAGCACAGCGAACCACGCGGTAATTCTACAATGAAACCGTTTCACACACACACACATAGCTGAGTGTGTCTGTGTGTGTGTTGTGTGTACAAACAAAACTTGTGGCAATAAATTTGAAACGGATCACATAAATCACATTCAAGTGAAGCTTAACACACGCGCCCAACTAGAAGACACACACAAATACAAGCACACACACACACACTCACACACACACACACACTCACACACACCATAAGCTTGGCATAGAAAGTCTGCTCTTTTGCTGCTTTTTTTTGCCACAGGCAAGTTGTGAAAATTCTTTTTTAGCACAACTTAAATTGTCAGCTAAAGAAATTTTTTTTTCGGCTCTTAAACTAAATTAAAACGATTAAAGTTTAAATGAAATTAACTAACTGATAAATTAAATATTGTATTTATTTATTAGTTGGCTAATTAAGCCAACAAGCAAAGGAAATGCTTTTCACCTCTTGCTTAGTTAACCAACCAAAAAAATTGTTGGCCAAGTAAAAGTTTTTGGCTCCAAATTAACTAAACGGTTAAAGCAACAACTGCAAATTGGCAACAAATTCACAGATCATAAAGTTGCCGCTGCAACAAGACAAACAACAACAACAACAACAACTGCAACATGGAGGAGAATTAGAAGGAGCAGGCAAAGCATCATTTCATTTGAAGAACTTTGGCATTTGAACTTGACATTTAGCACACGGTTCGGGGACTTCTTTGAAAACAATTGCATGCCACACACACACACACACTCACACACACACACACACAGAGAACGACTCATACAGTTGCAGTGCACTTTTGGCATTCCTCGGTTGTCTGCCATGGAATGCCAGGACACACCAAACAGCAGCAGCAGTGGCAACTAGGGATTCCAACTAGAATGAAACAGTTGCAAACAGGCAGCAGGCAGCAGCATGCAACATGCAGCAAGTGCGAGCGAGAGCGCAAATACGTCTGCAACCCTCTCCAGCAGTGCCAAGGGGTGAGTGTTGACCCATAGCAACACACACTCGCACACACACACACACAGGCACACACATACATGCACAGCGAGCGCAGACAGACGGCCATTGCAGCACCTGTCGGCCATGCCACAGAGTTGCATGTGTGTGTTGCATGGCTGTGTGTGTGAGTCTATCTCTGTTTGCGTGTGTGTGTGTGTGTGTGTGATGTGTGTTTGCCCTCCGGATTTTGCACCATTAACAATATGGTTCGCTGCGCTGCGCTGCGGCACGCTCGCCTTCTTGCGGAAATGAGGCACAAATGTCGTGTACACTTGCAACCAAACAGCGCCCCGCCCCGACCCACCCCCCGTCGATGGGTGGGTTTTAGCTGAATGCAGCGCCATTGATTTGCTTATAAATTAACCCATTGACAAATGAAAATATTGTCTGTTAATTGATCAATGTGTATGCACAGAGAGTGCACACAGTTGTTGTGTGTGTGCGAGTGTGTGTGTGTGTGTGTGCACAGCAGCTAAAATTTAATTAGATGCGTTATTTGTATTTGTATGCACCAAATGCATTTTGGTCATTGCGAGGATAATAAACATACAAATGGATATATATATATATGTATATATATGTATATATATGTATATAGAGGGTGTGGCCACATACTCTAACTGCATTGCGTGTGAAGTATTTACACACACACACACTCGCACACACACTCAAACTCAAACATCGTATTTCATGTCGTACGTGCAAAATTTATTGTTATTGAAATACAATTGCAAAATTAACTGTCAAAGTGTGCGACCCATCGTCAATTTAGTTGAACGCCATATGTTGCACTCTACACACACACACACACACACTCGCAACACATGTGTTCTCAATTAGTTGACCTAAGCTGTGCGCATTTGCCTTTTAAACAATATTTAAAATTATTTGAAAGTTTTTTGCCGCCAAAAGCGATTTTCCGTTTCGCATTGACCAAGAATCGCTGCAAATAACATGTCCACTTCACCCCCCCTCTCTTATTGTCCACTCTCTCTCCATCTCTCTCTGTCTCTTTCTCGCTCACTCTACTCGAAGTTACCCTTTATTTACACCGCTAAACGAGCTTTGCATATTTACTGTACTCGCAGCAGACATTTTACGATATATTGAGAATTATTTGCAATATATTTGGCTGAACGTAGGCGGCAGGGGGAGGGTATTGGGTGGAGGGCAGCAAAAGCAACAGCAACAAGGACGACAAATGTTCCAACGACAGGCAGCAACAACAACAACAAACAACAACAACAACAAGTGCAGTTCGGTGCAAATGCAGGCAGAAAGCTTCTAATTCCGGCACTGAAACCATAAGTCTTTGCCGCATTGTACACACACACACACACACACACACATACACACACACACATACATGAGCTTGTGTCTGTAAACTCTATCTTTGTTGACACGACATCCCAGTAGGAATTTAACAACTTACATGAGTTTGACACAGTAAGTTTGAATAACTGAAACGTAAGTGAAATTTGCAGGTATTTGTAAAGCAAAAAGGCAGGTATTACGCAAAAAGAAGGCTATATTAAAATACCTTAATCATATACATACATATCTACACACATGCATACATATATACATACATTGATCAAATTAAAAAGTGGTTAAGAACCTTTTCAAAGCCAAAGGAAACCTTAATTTTTATTGGCTAATCTTCAAGATCTGCGATCAAATTCGATATATTTAGTCTGCTAATAATACATACATATATATCATACATATACATACTAATAATATTATAGCACTCATTAAAATCAAATATTTAAAATGAACACACCATTTTTATTAAGATAGTAATTAAAATGTATATATTACAATATATATATATATATAAATTATTATCATTCATTTGTCACTTACATATTTTGCAACTGGGTTACTTTTTGCTGGCTTAGTAACTGTTTTTGGGACTGCAGCAGCCGCTTAATAACTTAAGTTAAGTTCGATACACAAGTTTTGCATACACAATAAATATCGAAAAACTTATTTTTCTGTTTTCCAAAGATTTTGTTTAATTCACGTAAATTTGCATAAGATACAATTGCGAATTGCGAATGGCGAATCCGGCTGCAGTTCTCTCTCTGCACTCTCTAAATTTGTGCGAGAATTGAGTCAAAGTTCAGCAACAAAACTGGAAAAAAAAAATGAATTCGAAAATACATACAAAAAAAAAGTCGTAGAGTTTATTGCCTTTGGCCTGGGCTGTAGCCGGGTCTAAATTTGAATTCAGTTCAAATTGAAAGTTAGTAAAAGCAACCAACAATCACACACACACACAGTAATACCCAACTGCTCCCCCCTCAACCCTCTCCCTCACTCACTGCTCGATATTTATGTCTTTTCGAATGCAGCTCAGCTTTAATTTAAATGGATTTCTCTGCCAGCTACCAGGGCAGACATATGGCAGCATTCGCAATTTCCATTGGAGTGCCCAGCCAAAGGAGTGAGAGTTGGGGCGGGAAAGGATGACTCCCGATTCCCGACTGGCGACTGGCGAGTCCTGTAACTGCTGAGGATTGATTGTGCTTGTTGATATTTTGTCAAATAACGCAAATAAATACACAATTACACACTCAAGTGAGTCCAGGGGAGGGACGCAGCAACGAGTTGAAATTTGTGTGGGGTTACATGTGGCAGGTCTCTGTGCCGCCCCGCCTCTCACCCCATGACCCTGCGGCTGTTGCTCCTGCTCCTGCTGCTGTTGGCTGGACGCACCGGTTGGACCCTCGCTCGCTCCGTTATCCTTGTTTAAAGGATTTTCATTTGTTTAAATGTGCTTTATCGAAAATGGCCAAATGGTAGCGACGTGAAATTTATTCTAGCCGACACAGTGGTACAAAACCTATTGATTTTTATCTCGCAAATTGATATATTTATTTTGTGTGGAATTGGAAATAATATGTAAAAGCTGATTAAGAAAAACGATTTCATTTTTTATCTACAAAGTTTTTATTTCATTAATTCTAAAAATTTTATATGCCTAAAAAAAACAAAAATATATATTTAACTATTTTAAATTTCTAATTTAAGAGAACAAAATGAAAAATACTTGTTCAACTAATTTAATAAGTTTTTCAACCACTGTGCGGCGACATTTGACTTTGTCATTGTTGCTGCTACTGTTGCTACATATTGTTGTTGTTGTTGTCGCTTTTTTCGCCACACGCCCGTAAATTCCAATGTAAAATGTTGCATTTATCTTGTAAAAATAATAAATCCAGCAAAGGGACTTTACTCTCTCACGCTTGGCAGCACAAAAATACACACAAAATACACAGGCAATGGCATGGAGGGGGGCATGGGAGGGAGGGCAATGGGGAATGACAATTGTTAGCTAATAGTCCAATGAGGCAAGAGATGCGTACATTAAGCTAATTTTATAAACCATCAAAGTATCCGGCATTTAACCCTTGACTAGGCAGATGCCACAATAGCGGGTGTTACGCTGCGTAAGGGGTGTGAGGGTGAGGGGTGTGTAGATGACAAAAAAAAATATATAAAAAAAAAAAATAACAACACGCAGTGCCATTAATTTAATTTATTTATTGACTGTTGTTTCATTGGCGCAAATCCCGAATGCTATGCGATAAATTTAGTCAAATGTGAAAATTGTGTGTGCAGTTTACACACACAAAAATACACACACATACACATATACAGCTCGTTTGTCAAGCGAGGATTTGCATTATAAAATATAGCGTGGAATGCGCAGCGAATATGGAAATGCAGTTGAAAAACAAACAAACAAACAAACAAACAAAACTCGCCAAAGAGTCGCAATTTATTTTGAAATAAAAGTATCTAGTGTGACAAATAGTGTGAGATATGTTTTTGCGCACTGCGGCCAAAAGCAGCCAACACAGTCAGCCAGCTCAGCCTCCGGTTACGCCCACCACCCCACCCCGCACGGGACCAAAGCTAAAGCTAAAATGCGACATGTGACGCGGCGCTGCTGATTTATTTGCATACAAAAAGCGCAGACGTGCATAAAAAATAGCAACAACAGCAACAACAACAAATAACTGCATACGTCACGCCCCTTTTTGACGCTAGCCTTTTATGGAGCTGGAGGGGGGTGGAAGTTGGGGTTGGCTGCCAAATGAGGCTGCGAGATTTTGGCAGGGGATGCGCCATTTGAGAGTCAATAAAAAATACATTTTAAATCAAAAATCAATGTGCCAAAATATTTGGATTATTGTTGCACAATTTTTATTTTTGTAATGTGCAAACAATTTTTTATTTAAGTTTAAATTTATTTCTATACAATTTGCACATAAAAAATGGATAGGAAATAATAAAGCTGTGCAAAATTCTGTAAGAGGTAAATAAATAAATAATTATATAAAAAAAATTTAAATTAGCTGAAGTTAGGGTATTTCCTAGTCGTGTTGTCTTTTTCATATAAACCATAATAAATATAAATTGTAACAAATAAAATTATGAAAAATAATTGACATTTTTTATCCTTCCGACTGATTAAAAATGAGCTGAAAAGCTGATGACTTGCAGACTTTAATAATTTGCTTAGTCAACAACTAAATTTAATTTAGTACAACTAAATTTAATTTAGTACAACTAAATTTAATTTAGTACAACTAACTTTAATTTAGTACAACTAACTTTAATTTAGTACAACTAAATTTAATTTAGTACAACTAAATTTAATTTAGTACAACTAAATTTAATTTAGTACAACTAAAATATAGTAAAAACAATAACAATTTGTAAGCCAAGAATTTAGCTCAGAGCAGCTTGCAAATTATGCCAAACTCAAGTTTGGCTAGGAGAGGCAGCTCAAGTGGCAGCCACACCAACTCCCAAAGTGGCAAGCTTTATTTAGTCCTTGGCTAATGTGGCTGTTGCTGCTGCTGTTGCTGCCCCAACTCCGTTGGCAATTCATCATTTGGCGCCATTTTGCGTAGCGTCAAGTTGCATTTAGTTGTTATTTATGCAAATTTGGCATGTTTCAACTTTTTGCCAAGTGCGTCGAGTCGTTTTCGATTATTTAAAACTTTGGGCCAATTCTCGTAGGGGGAGTGAGTAGGGAGGGATGGGAGGGATGGGCGTTCCTTTTAATGCGCGCACCTGACGCGCTTGAATGTCTTACTGCCAGCTCCTTTGGCAGCACATGGATTACGGATTACGGCCGAAACTGTACCGTACCGTAATGTGTACTACGGCGTGCTGTGCGCATAATTTTGTGCGCTGCTGTTAAGACAAATAAATTGTAGACGGCTAAAGTTATTAGATTAGCATTAGGGACGAGGCAATGTGCCGAGTGTGTGTGTGTGTGTGTGTGTATGTGTGTGTGTGTGTGTATGCTAAGCTTAAAATTATGATTTAGCCGGTTTATTTACATGCATATAGACCAACTAGAGGATGCCGCCAAGTTGGCCAAATTTATGAAAAAGTTACCGCACTTTTGGCAGTCATCTGCTTTTTATAGTGCTCCACTCCACCAAAGGGCGCAAATTAATGGCCAGCCAGGTGAATATTTTAAATTTGAATGGTGCATTGACAGTGTCGCTGAATTTATTTATCATTTTTTAAAAAACATTTGTGGAAATTTTCAAACATACAAAAAAAACATAAAACATGTTGTATAAAACAATTATTTATTTTGTGGCTAATTTTAATTTGCTTTAAATGTAATTTTTTATGATTATACTGTAAATTATCGCTGTTATTTTTCTTTGAAAATAAATTAAAATATATAAATTATTTTTAAATTACAAAACAAATAACATATTTATGTGTTTAAAATATCTGCGTTAATTTAATTTAAACCTAATCTAAATTATTATTTAAATTCGCTTATGAAATATTTAATAATGTTTGCTTATTTATTTATATTTATTTGATTTATTGAGTATTTATTTATTTTAATACTAACACAAACTTTGAGGCATTTGTTAAATTTTGAACTCTCGCATTAAATTGGTTTCTCTATTGCCTTTCAGGTAAGAGATACTCAGAATCTCTTGCGGGATCACTTCTACCAGACTGGCTAGGTAAGTGCAATTTCCTTAATATTATTTTGTTAAGCTTATCCTTTACAAATATATTTTCTTTTGATTTTTGTCGATAAATCGATTATTTTTTTATTTTTTTTTCTTTTTGTTTTTTTTTTACAATTATAAGCAATATTTTGTTATTTTCAAAATTACTTATAAGTTGCTCTCCATGGTATGACGCTCAGAAATATTTGAATTTTCTTTTCTAGAGTGTCCCAAATATCCAAATCCCAAATTGAAATTGAAACTCTTAACAGTTATTCACCTAAAAAGAAGATATTACAAATCTGAAATAGTTTTAACCTCTGAAATCCCCCCGATCCATATTTCTTGTACCCATCAAAAATGCTTCTTCGATTTTAGTTTTTGGTTTTGAATTTTGTTGTTATTGTTGCCGTTGATGTTGTTGTTATTGTTGTTTATTGCCGCATATTGCATCCTCTTCATTTTGGTGTGTCCAGTGTGTCAGTCAAAGGAGCGCGTCCCACAGTCCCCCAAAGAGGTAAAACCAAAACTATACTCAAATACCAATAAATTGTAAATGTTGTGTGCATTTGCCCATTTTCAATACTTACGTATATCTATCTCAATATGTGCATATGTATATATATTTATACACTGTAAATAAAACTTAGCATGTGCATGCCCCAAGACACACACAGAGAGAGAGTGAGAGAGAGAGAGAGAGAGAGAGAATTTACTGCAAAGGTGTTTTTGCGATATGAATCCAACAATATAATATGTGAAATTATCAGCTCATAAAACTTGCCAAATAATTGGCAATTATTCAGTTTGTCAACTAGTACAAACACACACACTCATACACACACACACACACTCATACACACAGACACACACATTCATATTTGCAGAAGAGATTGCTCAAAAGGTTTTCTTTGCCGAACAATTAAAGCCGCCCACAAAGCGGGCTGAATTTTCTCGTACTTTGGAAAAGTATCATTTGGCACGCAAAGAAAAGCGAGTGAGAAAATTGGATAGAACCCGACCACAATTTACAAAGCGTATCATTTTGTTAGCAATTTTTCAGCATGCTGCACTTTACATTAAACGCTCAAAGGCACGCAGCTGCCGCTTGCACCACCCAACCCACCCAAACCAACAGTCGCATGTAAACCACAGCACTCATATATATATATATGGTATATATATAAGCCAGGCCAACCAGTATCCAATTAAGCGCAATTGAGATAACAACACTCGAGTTCAAATTGTTAATTGTTGTTTTTAGTTGTGTTAACCAGGCCAAAAGTGTTTTTATGTCAGTGTCAAGCGGCACTGCTTTATTTATATATTTTATTGTATTTTTTTTTTTGGGTTTTGGCCACCCTTGGAATATGCAACCTTTGCAGTTTTGCGCTTGTCTAAATGTAGTTTGTTTATTGGCAATTTATACAAACGCATAAATTACACACACTCACACAAGCACACACTCACACTCACACACACACACACTTTACTGAGATGCTCGCAAGAAAAACATAAACAAACTTTGCTCACTAAATGCCACTTGCCAATCGTAATCAATTCTCATGTGGTGTGTGTCTGGTGTGTGTGCGAGTGTGTCTATAAAAAAGGAACCCAAAATACACACAAACACTGTCGCCGACAGTCAACTCAAGTCAGCATCCGCTATGTATCTGTATCTGTATTTGTATCTGTATCTGCCACCCCGCAAGTGAGACGAGGCGCATAAATATTTATCTAAATTGTTGAAATCTTCAAATGCAGAAACGTAAAATCCATTAGAAAATTAATAAAGAGCCCATAGAAATATACACTCACACTACTATATATATATATCTATCTATAATATATATATATATCTGTGCGGTTTCAATTGAAAGATTGGCTGAGCGTGAAAATTGTGGCTTGAAGGGAGGCTAATAGAATGAAAATAAATTGATTAAAATTATTGTTTGTCTGGATAATGTTTCGATTTACAATCACTTGAGGCAGACAAAACAGTTTCAGATATATATATGCTGATATATTCTATATATATATAATATACGTTAATTGCATGCGCTTTTCAATATCTTAACTATGCACATAAATATATTTTTTTCTATTTCAATAATAATCTATTAGTACAAAATACATAATCGACGTAATCAACGTAAGATATAATAAATATAGTAAACAAAAATATCAAAAAAGGCCAACTAATTTAAATGTGGTTTTCTTTTATCTTGTGTATATAAAAATATATATATATATTCATAAAAAAAATACCTGTATATTCAGCTAATTATAACAAACAGCAATTTAAAAAAAAAAGATATTATCCATTCTCAAAGCCTATGAAATACATAGGAACTGAAGTATTTAATTTCACACATAATATTTTTGCTATTTTACATACAATCGTTGTATAATTTTGAATTAATAGCCATATGCCAATTAAGTCAGTTAATAACGCTTTTAACTTGGCTAGTAAGTCTAATTGAGAATCAAGCAAACCTTTAAATCAATATTACAATCTGCAAGTGCTATTTGTAATGTCCCAGATATAATCAATATATTGGTATATTATCACGTGATCAAAAAATATTTGTGGTCTCGTGGCCATATGTTCACACACACACACACACACACACACACAGAGACACTCGCTTGGCAACTGAAAGTTGTATTTGTAATTATAAAAATGAGGCTATTTATAAAACTGGACGAGGAAGAGCTGCGTGGAGCAAATGTCTCGTATCGTCGAGCCGTCGGCTGTGGTGCGGGGCAGGGGCAGGGGCAGGGGCAATTCACAATAAGAGGCATAATAATGTGCCATAAACTATCTGAATTTGTTGAATTGTTGATAAACTTTGGCGCCACTTTGAGGCAAAAGCAAAAAAAAGAAAAAACATGAAACAAAGCAATTGTTGAGGAGCTCAGTTACACCCCGCTCCCCCACTCCCACCCCCTCCTCTTCTCTGTCTTTGAAGTGGAAAATCTAATGAACGTGTGCCAAATTGTTCAATGTTTTCTTTTTGAGTTTTTTTTTAGGTCATTTTTATGGCACAAAAAAAGTGTTCTACAGTTAAGAAGTTTCATAGCTCAAATTCCATTAGGAAAACTTATCACATTTCCGGTAAAATTAGCTTTTCCTTCATTTTTACAAACAGCAATTTACAAAATTATCAGTTCGCTTGACATTTAACATTTGCAGGTGGAACAACAATTTGCTGCAACTGTCTCATTCAATTGTCGACAATCATGCTGTCTGTGTGTGTGTGTGTGTGTGTGTGCACTTGAGCTGTATCTGTATCTAGCACACACACACATGACACAGTCCGCATCCATTTAATTGCCCCTTGGAGAAGCTTTGCAAATTAGTTAATTGGCGGCCAGTTTATTGTGGACGCTCTAAGTGGCAAGTACTTCCCTAAAAGACAATCTAAACGAGCTCACATTGCAACCATGCAACATATATCACTTAAGCCTGTGTGTGTGTGTAAGTGTGTGTATATGTTACTCATGAAGGTGAATTTTGAGAATTTGAATTGAGAGTTTTTTGTTAGCAACTCGACAATTTCAAAATAATCGCCAGTTTCAGCTGCTACTTTTTTGTCTCTGTTTTTTTTGTGATTTTGCCAAATTTGCATATTTAATTATTAATTTTTCATATTTGCTTAGTCTCTAAACGGTATTAAGCATATATTTTATAATTTGTTTGGTGTACATTTCAAATTTATTATAAACAAGATCCCTACAAATTTGAGGTACATGTATTTTTGGGCTAAAGATAAGCTAGATTTTCGGTAGAGAATTTTGAGCTCAACAATAAATTTTTAAAGTCAATAAAGTTTTAAATTACATATTAAAATATATAAACTCGCAATAAACATGACTTTCAGGATACAATTTTAAAATTTACGAAACATTTTTCATCTCTTATTTACAATTTAGCTCGTTTGTTAATCAAATTGACAACTAAATTTACGGCAAGAACTTAAATTATATATTTTGTTATAAAAGAAAGATAATTACAGACAAAACTGAAGCAAAAAAAATAAAAATAATCAGGATTTTTAATAATAATAATTCAGCTCTTGCGGAGCCTTTATCAAATAGATAATTAAATTTAGGTCAAGTAATATTTTTTGTTATGGAAAAGGATTTCTTTCTTACAAAAATATAAAGAAATTTTAGCTGAATAAAATCCATAGCACATTCAATATTCGTCTATTGAAATGGCTTAAATATTTCAATTTCTTTTGGTTTATGTATTCATAATTATTGAGAACTTTAACTTGTTATTGAAATGTTGCAGGTGGATAAACGTCGTTGAATTCCAATGAATGAATGAGTCGTTTAAGCCAGCAACCATTTAGCATTAACAAAATTATACAAAATACACACTTATATTTATATATATATATATATATATATGTGTGTGTGATGTTAACACAGAGAGTGAAAAAAAACGTTGTCTACCTGTGCGGCTTTTGGCGGCTTTTTGAAGAAGCCGCAGTCAACGGTTTCCTTTTATTGATTTTTGTACGCCATTAAATTTTGCACAGTTACCCATATTTTCCGCCATTTGCCGTTGGCCGCATACTAACCCCCAAAAATTGAGCAACCGCCACCGCCAACGCCAACGCCCCCGCCCCTGGCTGCAGCAGTGGCAATGTGGCAGATATTTTTCTTTCTTGCCAGCTCAGCAGATGAATGCGTGTAATTTTCTGTTTGATTTATGCCCGCTGACCCCGCTCCTGGCAACACATTCGCAGCAACACCGGCCGACCGAGTTATTCCTGCCTCCCTCCACCCACTGTACGCCCGCAGCACACATGGCTACCCAACTCCAACTCCCACCCTCCAAAGCTGCTGCTCATTGAAGAAATTGCGCCAAGGTTGGCAACCTCAGATTTGTTACGGATCTGCTGGCGCTCCTGTTCCTGTGTGTGTGGGTGGGTATCTCTGTGTGTGTGTGTGTGTTAGTTCTGCTGGCTGCTGGTCGTCCTTTTATCGCCCAAAATGCTAAACGCAGGCAATACATTTTCAGCCAGCCTTTGGCTTTCTCAGGGCGGGCTTTATTACATTAAGCGTTAGTAAAATAAAAATTGTGCCACTTTCTCAAAAACACGCACAACAATTCGACTGAAGTTATACATGTGTGTGTGTGTGTGTGTGTGTATCCTTGTGTGTACGCATGACATCGTGGAAATCAACCTGCTGCGGAAAACTGCCGAAAAAAAGGGCAGGCCAAGCAGAAAAACACAGCCCGTAGGCAAGAAGGGGGCGTGGTGTGTGTGTGTGTGTGTGTGTGGGAGGGGAAGGGTGTGGGGAGTTGGTAGCAAATGTTGCTGTGCTTTGTTTGTGGCTCGCATTTGCTTACATAATCAGTCATGTTATCCCTGTTTCGCATATCCTCCAGCAAACACACACACACACACATAATCACACACACTCAAACACACACAAAATGCACATAAACATTTTTTATTTATGGGGCTGGCTTTACTCAGATATCTTTTTTTTCATATTTTGATTGCGTGTGGCCTTTGCAGAGGGTGTGTGTGTGTGTGTGTGTGTGTTTGGCTTAAAAATCGGTCAACGAATTGTAGGTAAATAATGGGAGATGCAAAGGAATTTAATAATATTTAAATGGTATATAAATTTGTGTATACATTTATTAATATATATCTTGAAAAGCAATAAAAATAATAAATTGAAGAAGTAAAATGGATTTCTCTTTATTTATTATTATTTATTTACTTAAATTTGTTTAATGGGTGTCACATCTCAAAAATCAAAGTTACATAAAATATTATTAAAGGGAGAAATAAATTTATAAAATTTGCAATCAAAGTAAAAAATAAAAAAAATAATTAAAGGAAAGTGTGTAATAATTTTAAAATTATTCAAATATAGAGAGAGAGAAACCCCTGCATTAACCCAATTCATATAATGACTTATGAACAAATGGAGAATGTATATCCAAAGATTTATAAATTAAATCTGCTCAGATAATATTAACAATATTTTCATACATATAAAAATTTGCATCTATTTAAATCCAGGTACAACTATAAACATTTAAATGGGGCAAACATTATTTTTGGTTATCCTACATTGGTATTTATCGAGAAAATAGTTCAGCTAATCTTACCATTAGTTCCACATACGATTGCACCCCATTTGATGTTGTTTCATAGGGGATGTTCTTCATAAAAAATCAACTGTATAGCTCCATCTCTTTCTAGGAGTGCTAACAACCCTATAAAAATACAACTGTCGTAAACCCCTGGGAATTGTGGGCATCCCGTCAAACTATTCGTAACTCGACATTAGGAATTAACAGACCCACTTTCCTAATACGATTTCCACTATGGCACTCTTAGTCTCCCCTCTCTTTCTTTCACACTACTTTGGGAGCTTCTCTTTCGATTTTTGGATCGAAAACATTTTTTAGCTTTACGCACTGAATTCCGAATTCCTTTGCCATTGAAAAATGGCATTTTGCGTAATGTTTGTTGTTATTCGCCTTATTCCTTTACTACTACTTTTTCTTCTTCTTCTTCTACTTCTCTTCCTCTTCTTCTTCGTTGTGTTGTTTGCTTTGTGCTTTTCGCACAGTGCTTTAGCAGTTTGTCCTTTCGCAGTCGGCCAAACGGCAAAAGCAAAGTTTTGTTTGTTTCTGTTTCCACTTGCTCTGCTTTCCTTAAGCACAGCCCTTCACCCCCCTCCCCGAGCAAACCTTCCTCTAACCACTCTATTCTCTCTCTCATGTTCTCTCGTTCTCACTCACATTCTGTTTTTTTATTTTTCCTTTTTTTTTGCTTGCTCAACGGAATCTGGGCTATTTATTCACCCAATTTCTTTTTTTTCTGCTCGTTTTTGCTTACCACATTTATCATTGTGCCTTCAGCTGCACACATACACACTCACACAGAGACTCACGCACACTAAACGACACACACACTCGCAGTTAGATACTCACAGTCAGACAACAGTTACACCCACCAAGTTGTACACTTGCAGAAATTAATGAGTTAAATGTTAGAATGACATTTTCCAAATACCTTGCAAATAAATAACACTAATAAATAATAAATTTAAGTGTAGGTTTTTTTCATATGATTTCATAAATATATCTGCAAAATAGGTGCGTCAAATATTTCTGTTGAGTGCTGCTTATTTTTCGTTTATCCAGCGCATTTTTTTGTAGATTGGAAGTGCTTTGCGACCTACTGAATTCCCTACGGACCCTTGCCCATATTGTTGTTGGGGAAATAACATTCCAGGCATAAATCAGCAGCGCTTATCGCCGTTTTAATTGAAATGTGACAGCTGTCGACATTGGGGATGTCGAGACTATGAGCTAAAATACAAATATTTTAACTTTGCAAAAATTACAAATAATAAAACTATATGAAAATAAATATATATAAAATTAAAATAAATAAAAGAAAGAAAATAATGTATCAATGATAAATTAATTAAATTAAAGTGATCAACTATAGATCTATGATTATTTTTATCGACAAGTTGCGCTTGATATTTCACTCATTTTGATTGTTTCACGTTTTGCACTCATTTGTTTCACCTTGGTGAACTCATAAACTACTCAAAGCCGGCGCAAATTGTGTGTTTGCTGTTCGAAATTGAGCTCCGTTTCACTTCCACTTCCTGTCCCCCTCTGGTCTTGTCAATGTAGCATCCATTCAACACACGCACACACACGGATGACGATTTGCGTATGATGTGTAGCGCCCAAAAATAACTTAAAAGGCTTGGCAAGCACAACAACAACAACAACAACAATTATCAGAAGAGTTAGACGCAGAGCAGCGCGATAAATGAATGAGTCAAGCGGCGATTCACTGCTGCCATCTGTTGGGCATTGGCGGCAACTGCGAAGGGTCGATGTTGAAAAGGCAAAGCTTTAAAATTGAGCGCAAGCTTTGCGGGATCATTGAATCTGTCAGTTATAAAGTGGCAACTTTGGGATGCATATCAAATCGAGTCGAACATAAATTGCTGGCACCCCCACCCACACATAGGTGCAACATCCTCTTTCAAACACGCACATCATTAAAATGCGTTGCATGTGCTCGGGCCTGGTGGAAAAACATTCGTTTTGATGAGGTGTTGACTGTAATTTAAATGACAACGTTAACAAAAACTAAACAAAAACATAAAATCTTCAAGTGAATTTTAATTTCGTTTTTAAAGCAGGCGTTATTATATAATACCGACGGCTAAACACGCCTGCGGCCCATGCAATTCCCAATGGAATTGACCCATTTAACAATCGAATGCTCTGCGCTGCTCTTCCAGCGACGACTGCTGCTGCTGCTGCTGCTGCTGCAGATGATGATGAAGGGAAACAATAAGTGAGTGCTTTATTGACCGCCAGCAGCAGCAGCAGCAGCAGCTTATGCAAAAAAAAAAACAAAAAAAAGCGCTCAAGCTCAAGTTGTGCTCTTTTTAGCGGACAGACTCCGAGTTTGAGACAGAGTCAGATTCTGAGCTCTTTCGGTTTTCGACGCGACGCAGAACACATAAATAAATCGATGAGCGCTCGACGAGCTGTGTCGCATTGCAACGTGTCGCACGGTGACTTTGCAAAATATTTTATTGATTTTGAACGCACTCATTAAGTGTCAAGTGAAGTAAGTTTTAGTTTAGTTATGTGCTGCAAGGAGCGCAAATCTATAAATAAATTGAGTGTCGAACATTTAAAAGTCTCACTCCAAGCTTTTCGCTCTCTTTCGCTGTCTCTCTTTCGTTCGCTTGGAATTTATGGCGGCGCATAAGAAAGCGCGGCAAGTGCGATAAATTTTGCAGCCCTGCGGCGATAAAATATTCGACTTGCAGTTGAGTAATTTTCATTGCTGTTTATTTACGGAACATGCGCAAAAAGCAATTCCACAGAACGGAGTAGATAAAGCAGAAGCAGACGAAGAAGAAGCAGCAGCAGCAGTTGCAGTAGAAAGCGTCGCGTGTGTTGCAAATTAAATTTATTTATTGCATACATCAAATTGTATTTAAAATTCGAGCAACAGTTTTTCGTGTTTTTATTTTTATTGTTTGCCCAAAAAAACAAAACATTCGCACATAAATTTTGCCAGCGAAAGACGTGCTTAATTTTATTTTATGCGCATTTATCGCCACTTCAAAACAAACTCAAATTGTTTATGTGCACGGAGAATTGAGTGATTGTCGCTCGTAAATCGCCGCAATGCGCACCGTGAGACAAATATTGTAAGTGATAAACATGAATATCGTCAACAATTTATAATTAAATAAACATAAGCAAAGAACCACAATAACAAATAACAAATAAGGCAATAATAAAAAAAAGTACGTGTGAAGAGCTCTCAATAATTTTGTCACTCAGTCGACTCGAGTTGAGTCGAGTCTGAATTTTATTTCCCCTCCACACAGACAGACACACGCACACAGTCGCATACAATGTCTGCCTGATTTATTTGCCATAAGTCAAAGCAGGCGCGCGCACATGCTCGTCCGCCTATGCACTCGGCGTGTGCGAGAGCGAGCGGGCGCATATGAAGAAAAGGCTGGGTTATTTGTCTTGCGGCAACGCTATTATTCATTTGGGCTGTTGTTGTCTTGCGCTCGCTCGCTCGCTCGCTCGCTCTTTCACCAACACTCACTCACTCATGTTCATTTTCGGCTGCCTGGGCTCTCTCATTCGCTCTCTGCAAATGCGGCCCTATGCGTCTGTGTGTGTGTGTGTGTGGATCTGTGTGCGTATCTTTGGTTTGTGCTTGCGAGCGTTCGCTCTCTCTCTTTCTCGCTCTCTGTCTCTCTGGCTGATTTTAATGGCCGAAGTGAAGTGTTTATCGTTGGCACACAATATTCGCAAGTGGCATTTCTTATGCCGTCGGCCAAGCCCGCCCCCTTTTTCACTCAAACTCAAACACACACACACACATACACACAGAGACACAAATCCTCATATACAAACAGTGTCGCATTCTTATGCTCTCTTCTTTGTTTTTGTTCGACTGTTTTCCTGTTGCTGCTGTCTTTTCTCTGTGTTATTGTTGTTGCTGCACTTTTCCTCTTGGCTTTTCTTGGCAGCATTTGAAAACCGCGCCACAATTGGCAAAGCGTTGTCGTTTTTTTATTCTTCAGCAACATCTTCGCACAAAAGTTGGCAAAAAGAGTTGTTTTAAAAATTGTTTATGGCCGGCCACAAGCGCTGGCGCTGGCGCTGTTCATTTTCCTGCAGCCAAAGGGAAAATCTTTGCCCCGTCTTCGCCTGCAACATTCTACTGATTAATAGTTTTATTTATTTTTAGCGCTCATCTTTTTCCAAGTCGCAAGTCGCTTTTGTCGTTCTTCTTCTTCTCCGTCGTCTTTTTTGTTGCTTTGTCTCTTTTGCCGTCGTCTCTTTTGTAAATTTACGAGTCTTTATTAAAATGTTATACGAGTTTGTTATATGTTTTTCCCCCCAAACTGCCTCGCTGCTCCCCAATTCTTTTTCTGTGCCTGTCTTTTTTTATATTCATTTTATCAGCGTTGCGTTTGTTTTCTTTCTTGTTTTTTTTTTTTTGTTTTATCAAATTTTCTGTCACTTTTGGCTGATTTATTGCAGACATTTTCGTAAGACTCCAATGAAGTGTATCAGCATCGTTGCCAGTCTTCAGATAGGCCGATATTTAAAAAGGGTTTAGCTAAGCTACTTGATAAGTACTTAATCTACAGATTAAAACATTTTTGTGAGTCTAAAAAATCTAAAAAAAATGGGATTGTTTGGCTTGTTTTTGGATATTTTTAAATTAAAATTTATTTGAATAATTAAATTACAATATCAATAATAATATTAATGTCAATATCAAAATAATAATCATAAACAACAAAAATTATAATAATCACAATGATTATTAATATCAATAATGATAAATAAAAACATCAATATTTATAATATTAATATTGCAATTTCTATGCGTATATATATAAATTATATATGTTTTTTTTTTATCTCAAAATAAATAATTTGTATCGTTAAGTCTCACTTAAAGCTATAAAATATATTTATAGAATATAACTCATATAAATTCCACAACACAATGCAAATTATTTGTAATTTTTAATTAACAATTTGTTCTTTTTACAGCCATTATTTTAGTTTTTGTGAAAGTTCTATAAACAATAATAGTCGAATTTTCTGTTTGAATTTAATTGGTTTGCTGCTTCGATCAATGTGCAACAAGTTGACAATTCTCTCATCGTTTATTCCAAGTTTCTTTCAACGCTGCTATTTTTTTGTTCGATTTTTTTTTGTTTTTTGTATTTATCTGAACCACGACTCTGGGTTTGTGAAACTGAACCTGAACTTTGTTGACCCCCAAAGTGCAACATGTGAACGTTGCTTGTTCGTCTTCTTCTTCTTCTTCTTCCTGCGGCTGCCTCAGTTGCAGTTGTTGTTGTTGTTGTAGTTGTTGGTCACATCGTGTTGTGTCCTCTTCGAGGCGATCGAATCATGACAAGAATTTCGTGCCCAAAACACCAAGGCGAATGAGAAATGTTGTTCATGCCGCGCTATTTCGGCGGGAAAACTGTCGTAAATTGCATGCGGCACGAACTGCAAACAGCGACAACTGTGCAACTGCAACTGCAACTACGACTACGACTACATAGCATAATGCTATAGTTATCCTTGAGCGAGTCCCTCTCCCTGGTTTTTTATGCACTCTACGCTTTTTAGTAAGCCAGCATTAAAAAAAAACATATGAGCAACAGCAATTTTATGATTGATAATTAACTTTTTAACGGCAAAATAGTCAAGGTTCTGCGCTCCTTGAAGGCCACACTCCTTGAACTGAACTGTCTTTGCTGGCTTTGTTTTCGTTATTTTTTTTTAAGGATCGCAGTCATAAAAAGTGCAGTTCCAAGTGCCATAAACAAAACGCGCACCTCGCAACGGACGCAGCACGGCTAATTTGCGCTTCCGTTGAAAATTTGTTCGCAGGATGCTGTCTGACAGCACACAGGATACAAACAAATATACACACACTCACACAGATTGTTGTGTTTTGGCTTGGCCTTTTAGGTAGATAGGCTGCGAATATGCCTGGCATTTGACAGTTTTTTATTAAGTGTCCAGCAGCCTGCCAACTGCTACGAGCTGAAAAACAAAAAAAAGGCAAAAAAGTCGACAAATAACAGGTAAATGCCACAAAATTGCAAAAGTATTTACGCAAATTCATGCCACAAAAATTAGAAAAAGGAACTTATTAAAGTGATTATATAATAAATATATATATATAAAATTTTGATATATTTATTATATATAATTTACAAGAGACAAGACTGGCAATTATAGTTAGGAAAATATTTAAAATGTTTAATAAACTGGTTAATGGCATTTTGGAAATTCGAATTTCGGTCTACTATATCATAACCGATCAATAGATAAGTCTTAAGTTGTAGACTTGACAAACGCATAGCTAAAATAAATTCATTCTACAATGATATCTGATCTTCATTCATTATTCTTTTTTAATTTAAAAATTGCTTAGAATTGTAATTGGAAGCTGCACAAAAGATTTATAAAGAAATTCAAAAATTAAATTGATTTATTAAATGGATTTGCAATCTACAAAATTGAGTTGAAAAAAAATCGTCTAGTTGATTTATAAATGTCATTGAACGTTTAATCAATTTCTATATATAAATCAAAACTATAAACATGATTTTAGTTGATTAATATTAAATGGGTCTAAAGTTGAAGGTGGCTAATATTATGATTTTATTAACTATGGCAATTATATAAAAATGATAACGAGGACAATTTTGGCCGCAAAACAAATAGCAATTAGAATTCAGTTTACTGTTTACTATCTGCATTAATGTTAACCTTTAACTTTCACCTCACTCTCTTTCTCTCTCTCTCTCTCTCTGTCTGTCTCAGAGAACTAACAAAACAGAACTTGACAGTTTTTGCAAATTAACTGAGGCGCAATTCGAGTAAAATCGCTTATCAGATTTCTAATTAATTTAATTTTGCGCCGTGTGCCTTTCCCGTTAACTGGCTGAGTCGACACAAATGCTGGAGCTGGGAGGAGTCATAGCGGGCAGGGGGTTAGTCAGGTGGTGGTGGATGGGCGACATCCTGGCTCTTGTCAAAGTCTGCTGATTAAATCAGTCATAGAAATGTCGACAGAGCCAGCAAAAACTAGAGAAAAGAAAAACCTTTAGACCAAATCAAATATTTGCCAGTGCCTGGTCAGGACTGCTTAAGTTGTGTTTGTGAGAGGGGTTCATGGGGGGGGGGGGGGAGCACATAGCAGACCAGCATTTAACCGTTAGTTTTGTGGTCTTATTATGCAAAAAGTCGCAGTCAGAGTCGGACCACCACCAAGCGCAGGCCCAAGCAGCCAAGCAAAGAGCCACGACACAAAAACCAAACACGAAACAGTTAAAAAGGCCAGGCCAAAACCAAGTGATGGCAGCGGGGGTTATGGTAGGGGGATGGGGGCGGTTTGGTTTACCACAATGGAGAGGGGTGCACATACCAACGTACAAGGAGAAAAAGTCATCGTCATCGTCATCGGCAATTCAAACATATGCAGACCTCCACTCTGCCCCCCATCCCCCTGCCTGCTTAGTTAGCCTCATTTAGAAAACGTTTGTTATGCAATGCCAACATTTGTATTCGAAAATGTTTTTTATTCAGTTGTTGACTGTTTTTTTTGTATGCCCCTCTCTCTCTCGCTCGTTTTTTTTTTGTATATATTTTTTTTTTTTATTTTGCTGCTGCCTTTTGTATTGTAAGTTTTTCGTTTGGCTGGCGCGGCCTAAATGGCTGACGAGGCTCAGAGCCTCTTAACAAAGTTTAGAGCCCTGTCCGCGTGGAGAACGTTGTCGTTTTTTTCTTTGCTGGTTTGGTTTGGTTTGGTTTGGTTTGCGCCGACTTCAGCTGTTTTTCCGACAAGAGTCGAGTTTGAATTTTAAATGCAATCATTTCCTTTGCCGCAGTTGGCTGCCCTCTGTTTGGCTAAGGACACTTCGTGATTTTCGCTATGATTGTGCGGCCATGTTTTGGCCCGGTCTCAGCGCCTCAACTCGTTTCTTAACTAACGAGCCCAAATTGTTTAAATATGCGCGAGATATAAAACATTTCGTGAGCTACGAGAGCGCACTGCGCAATGTTCAATGTTCAATGTTCGTCGTTTGAATTCGAATTCAAATCGAAAGCCACAACCAAATGGCCAAAAACTCAACGGGACACCTAGCCCAAGATGGCCAAGAGACCAGACCCAGAGACACAGCCTCAAACTGATTTCGATCGCAGCTCGCCCGCAGAATTTCCACACACACACACACGCACACACAACAACTTCAAAAGCCAAACTGAAACCCATTTGATTTATGCTGAGCGGCATTTTTTTTTTTTTGGCGCATTTTATAAAGATGTCGTCTGCAAGTTTTGAAACTTTTAAATATACACATATATATATATAAATATATATATATTTAAGGTATAAATTTGTAGGGATTCACGTTTTACCTGAGCGCAAAGCAACTCAATAAGATAAAGCCAAAAAACAAACAAGAAATCAGAAATTTCGTTGCTGTCAACCCAATTCAAATTGTGTACAAAATCGTGAGGCGCATAATTAAAATTTATATGTATATCTTTAATTCATGGCAAATGGGCTGCAGGGCGGGTGACGGCGGGCGGGGCGGCTCATCAAAACAAGAAGCGGCAATTGAGTTGTATTTCAAGGGATTATCGATTATAAATGTGTTTCCCTCAACTCGATTAATATACATAAAACACATAACATTTTAATAAAAGTCGTGATAAATAAATTGTGATATCAAATTTATTCCCTGCACTTGCGCATCAAATAATAAATGTCCAAGAATGCGAATATTATATTATTTATAAATATATGCAATTAAAGAATTAAAAAAAAAACAATTTTTCTTAATTTATGTTGAATTATTTTTATTATGCATAACAAATTAAATAAGAAAACATGTTGGAATCCTACAGAAATAAAAGTTTATTTTTAATATGATTTTCGTGAACACGGTCCTGAAATATTGGAGATTATATAAAGAAGAGAATTAGCAAGAAACACAAATATTATAATAGTTTATTCAAACTTCTTTTTCAATCTTAGGAAAATGTTTACAGTTTATTATATATATATATATATTTTTTTTTTATATAAAATTTATTATTATATTTTTATCAATGGATAAAACAAAATAAACTTGATGTGCGCATGCATTAGGAAATTTTTATAAGAGATTTGAAGTCTCGGAAAGCTGGTTGTTAATATGACAGACGTATCTGGCTAAATCTACTCACTTATCAAGAATATATATATATATGGCCAATATTTTCTATGGCCAATATCCAACTCATTTTCAAATTAACTTTATCGAATCATATTTGATTTATGATATCTGATTTGACACGCTAAAAGTACAGATAAAATGTCAACTGATATACTGATATATCCAATTTGAGATATTATATGCCCTCATTATAGTTATGCAGATGGCGCCGCTTGGCAAGCGAGGACTGTGAGCCAGGCCAAGTCATGGGAAGTGGTCAGGGCCAGTCGGGTTGGCCAGAAGGCGCTGAAGGCGCTGCCATTTTTGGTGCGATGCGAAAAACTTTACAATGGCAATTAAAAGTAATTACCACAGCCATTAACGCAGCAGCACAAAAAAAAAGACCAGAAAAGAGCGAATAAAAAAACAAGCGGCCTCGAAAGGCAATACCAAAAACGGGCAAATGCGGCTAAAAGGAAAAACCGGCAAAACTAAAATGCAAGAAAAGCAAACAGCAAACACAAAAAAAAAAAAAAAATGCACGTAATTTATTTGTCATCAATTGGCTAGCAATAAATCAGACAATCACAAAAATGCTGTCAACATTAAGACATGTGAATACGAATACATTTGCAACAGCAACGGTTGCAGTTCGCAACAGCAACAGCGGCGACAGCAACAGTTGCTGATGTTTTTTGTTGTTTGCAGTCGCTGAGACAACAACGTCGAAGTCGCCAGCATTTCAAGATTTATGGGCGTGTAACCTGTTTCTTTAATTGCACATTTGCAGCCCCCAAACGACAACGACAACAGCAGCAGCAACAACTAAAACAGCAGCAACAGCAGCAAAAAAAAACGTGAAAAATGAATTAAATAAAAATGCACACAAAGCAAACGAAACGATTTGAAAATGAACTGAAAACAGTAGCAAAAACACTCGCAAAAAGTTGTCTCGATTCTTGTTGTTGTTGTTGTTGTTGTTGCTGGTTGCTGTTGTTGTCGCCGCTTCGCTGCACTGCATCAAATTTGGCAGCAAGCGGCTGCATTGCAGAAAGGTTTCCATTTTTATTTAATTTTGTTTTTTTTTTGCTTGCCACATATGTTTGTACATACATCAGTCGCTCAATTATCGCCATTTTGGGTTTCGGTTGCAGCCTCAGCAGTTGCATGCAACCTCGTTAATTAGTCGCCGCCATATATGAGCGACAGCAGTCAATCATTAAATTTAATTGCAAAGTTTTCCTTCACTATTTATAGCACTGGCATTTGAAACTGGTTTCCAAAAAAGTTAATTAATTAATATAAAACTTAATATGTTTATTTATGGCTTAAAAAAAAGCAGAATCAATTTAAAACATTAATCATTTTTTTTATTGAATTTTCTATTTAAATAGAAAAAATAAGAATAATTCAAAAATCGCTATCAAAAGCAAAGAATACAAATTATAAGTTGAATATATGTCATGAAAAATATATAAAAGTAAACAAACCAAAACAAATCGTAATGTAAAACTTCACATTTGGGCCAACTTGCAAGTGGCAGCAACAGCAACAGCAGCAGCAGTTACCAAATAACCAATAACAATTTCAGTTGCATGTTTTTGTCGAATTAAAATTTGCAACGTGGCACGTTCGCAGTTAGCCGCCAAAGTTTGGCGTTGATCCTGCCGCAAACACAGAGCGCACTCAAACAGAATCATCCCCTCCCTCCCTCCCTTTTAGAATCGCTGTCAAGGCGGCAGCATACGTAACCAAGCCGACTCCTTGCCCCGCTTAGTTATTCATGTACATTTGTATCCTGCGCATAAAATGCGGCTGCGGCTGCTGTGCGGAAAGGCAGCAGACAAATAGTAATGAAACTCTTCTCGCCAGGATAGGATAGTAGTTCTTCTGGCTGGCTCCATTGTGTGGCTGCCTCGTCCTCGTCCCCGTCCTTGTCGTTGTCGCAAGGAGCGCAGCGAGGCAGCAACATTTCGACATAATGTAAACTAATTAAAATTCAAAAGCCATAAACAGATTTTGCCAATAAAACTTTGCTAGCTAAATATTTTTTGCACACACACAGCAATAGACAGAAAGAGAGGGGGATGGGGGAGGAAGGGTAACAAAGAAAACTTCAGACAAATACAAAACTAGTGTTGGGGATTTCTGGTTATCCAAGTTTTGTTTTTTTTTTCGTCCCTGGAATCTCAAAGTTAAAGGCTCTCTTAAAGCCTTTGCTCTGCTCCGCTGTTGCTATTGTTGGCGGAGGCTATAGAAAGAGATAGATGGAGTATATAGGAGTAGACCAACTCCGGCTCCAACTACATATCAGATATGCATGTGTGCTTAAGATGTGCTCTCCACTCCACTCGAGTCGACTCGAGCCGAGTCGAGTGCTGCAGGAAGTGAAGCGTAGGAAGTGTGGCCAACAACATTTTATACTCGAGCGCATAATATTCATATGCAGACCATAAAAAACTTTGGCAGCTCAACGAGAGATCTTCTTCCACTTCTTATTTTTCTTCTTCTTCTTCCAAGTCTTGCGCTTCTTCTTGCTGCACTTGCAACACCCTCAAAGCTTTTGGCAAAGCGTCGGTACAATGGGTATTATAATAATAACAATGAATATAATTATATAGAATAGCTGTAAATATTTCATAATTATATTCATTAAATTTTAATTCGAATAATTATTATACTGATAAAAACTATTAAAATGTATTGAATATAATAACTGCATTTATTATTATATATATTATTCCAAAATCGAATTTGCATATATATATTTTCTTAATGTTTGTTATTAAAAAATGTAAAATTTAGCAGCAGGCTACAAATTTATTTTTAAATAAATAAATATATATTATTATTCTTAGAGACAATAATCAACAAATTTAGTCTCTAAAAATTAAGACAAATTATTAAATACGTAATTAATACAAACATGATTTTTAAATAAGAAATTATATATAAATATTATATATTATATTGATTTCTTTAATATTATTAACCAAAACGATTTTTGCATAAATTTTGAACTATTTTTGAAATAGGGAAATATTTTGTGTATTTCTCTCAGCAAAGCAAAAAAGTTAATTTTAATGAAACTGTTAATGAATAATTCAAACAATTATTAATTCATATATTTTTTTAAAGAAATTGTATCTTTTGTAGATCTTAAGTGTTTTGGTCTGTAACATTCTCAGCACATTTCCATTGTGCGTTTTGGCAACACTCAATTGTTGGACACTCGTGCAATTTGTGCAATATATTTTGTGCAATATATTTTTGTGCAATTTTGGTTCGTTGTCGTTTTTGAGTTAAACTGAGAGTTTGAGTTGGAGTCGTGTTGAGTTTTGCGTTTGAGTTGCATGTTTGTGTGTGTGTGTGTGTGTGTGTGTTGCCGAACAATTGAAGTTCGTTGGGGCAAATATAAAAAATGAGCAGCAGATAGAAATTGCTGTTGTTGCTATTATTGTTGATGCTGGTGCAACGCCTCCATTTGCTGCCAGCAAAAGTTGCAGTTAGCGACTGGCGGGGGGAGGGGGTGTGTTGCTGGAGGGCAGCTTAACTTAACTTTGCTTTTACTGCGATAAAATGAAAATTGCACACGCGCCATAAATAAGGATTCTCACAAGGATAATTTATAAAACTTTGCTCACAACGTTTTACTTATGAGCAGCAGCAGGCGACGCCAGACAAACACACACACACACACACACACACACACACTCACACACACACACCTAGTCCTCTTCTATGCCCCTGCTGCTTGTATTACCTGTGGGGCAGTTACCTCTGCCTTTTGGGGGCAACTGATGCACTGCAGCCTCTTTCTCTTCCACTCCCTCTTTCCCTGGTCGGGTTAAGTTTGTAAATTCGGCAAGTGTTGAGACTATGACGTATACCCAACCCATCTGCATACATAGCTAACGAGACGTGCCACTGTGGCTGACCCGGGCTGTGCACCCCGGACCCAATCGGACAACAAAATGGTCCCAAAACGGATGAGCCCCACAACAGTTGAAATTGTAATCGATGTGCGAAATAAACAAAAGCGGACATAATTATCGAGTTATCGCGCGGCGCCTTGCTGCGGGTGTGCCACCCCCCTCCGCACAAAATGTATGACCCTGTCTCGGGTCTCGGCCTCTGATGCTGCTCTCTGTGCTCGCTGTGTGCCCGCTAAGCCCGCACCGAAAATGCTCGCATCGCAAATGGCAACGCATCGATATTTATGATGTCATGGATTTTATTGTTGCCTGCTGCAAAATATTCATATGCGTTGCGTTGCGTTGCGTTGCAGAAAGCCAAACCGGCTACGGCAATAGCAAATAGCAACGGGTCCGGGTCGGAGTCGGAGTCGGAGTCCGGCACGGAAACAGTAAAACGACCATCAGCCGAACAGGATGTAAATTTTGCCAGCAAAACGAGACGCACAAGGATGTGAGCAGAGACAGAGAGATAGAGGGGGAGGAGGAGGAGGAGGAGTAGTGTGAGGAGATGTGGGGCAGAGAATGAATGTCGTCGGGTGGCTTGTTATTGACGTTGGCGATAAGGAGGAGGCGGCTGGACTGGACTGGTAAACTGAACTGGACCGAGAACGAGATGAGGCTGCCGCGATAGTCCCGTTGTCCACCCAGACGGACGTATTCAAATTTCAGCAGGTTCGGGAGCAGCAGCAATGACAATGCCTGCCACAGATGCTCTAGGTCACAGTGCAATAAAATGTTGCCAATATTATTTCGCTGTTCTATTGCCTGGTTTTTTTGTTGTTTTTTTTTTTGTTGCATTTTTTGCCTATTGCCAACTTTGATGCGAACTGGGCCCGCAGAACGAAGCGAGGCCCAAAAACTGAGGCACAGCACAAAACACAGCATCAGTTAAGAGCTGTGCACGGAAGTTGCACATATGCCACGGCCAGAGCGGAGGGGTCGAGCCCGAGGTCGCCCACTGTTATGCGGGCTTTGGGGTGTCGGGTTGGGCATTGTTGTTGTCGTTGTTGTTGTTGTTGTTGTTGTTGCTGTTGTTGCTGCGCCGCCGACACTTGAGTTATGCGCATAGATTGAAAATTGTCGATAACCGAAAAAAGAATCGCACGAACTGCAACAACAAACAGATACAACAACAACAACAACAGCAGCAAACAGCAACAACAACTCGAAGCATTTTGCAATTGTTGTTTGGTTTGTTAGACTGAGCGAGGGGTGGACGGTGGGGAAGAGAGATATGTTGCAGCAGGGATCGTTGCTTTTTGTGGGCGTGTCCACACAGTGCTCGAGCGCGTGATACAACACGCCATTATAAAGTTATTAAAAGACAAAACACAAAACAACAACAACAACAACAGCAACAACAACTGCAACAACAACAACAGCAGCAGCAGCAGGGGCAAAAAAGCACAGAGCGATAACAGAGCAGCCGGAACAGGTTGAAGAGGTGTGTATGCTAAAGAGGTGGAGTGGGGGGGGGGGGGGGGTGGCAGGAAGCGTGACTCTAAAAACGGTTACCTGAGGAGAGACGAGACTCGTTTTGGTGAGACATCATTTTGCAGGCGTTTTAAATGCATTTAAGGAAGCGCTTTAGTTAATGGAAATAGATGGATTCACGAGGAATAATGAAGAAAAGTACAAGAATGAAGCTAAATGAATTTAATAACTATTAAATCGTATTATAATAATATTATTATTTTTATATATATTATTATTTTAAATAAGTTCAACTTTGATGGGGAAATATTTGTTTTAAAAAGTGTTTTTCATATGTAGATAAAAACTGATTTATATTATTTCAATTTAAAATGAAAACATTATAAATAAAATCTAGCTTCAAATAATTAATATTTAATATTATGAATATTAAAGTTGTTTTTAAAAATCAACACAACTTTGATTCAGTGTAATTTCTATATATATATTTTGCAGAGTAAATTATTCTTTTCTTTACTTATTTTAAATAGACTTTCTAAGCTTATTAAAATTAAGCTTGATATAAACCGCAATCAACTCAGTTTTAATTCCATGCTGTCTACAATATTTTTCGCTCTATTTAACAAAATAAATATATATTTAAGCCGTCTGCTGACAGTCAAAAAAGTTGCAACAAACAAAAAGAATTTGCAACAATGCTGAAATTGTTTATGAGATTAAGCTCATAAATTGTGAAAATGCATTTTAATTGAAGTGCAGCTTTGGGACTTCATAATGTTTATGTATCTTGTCGTTGTTGCAGTTGTTGTTTTTGTGTTGCAGTATGCAAAAGTGCAGTTTCTGCTGCCAGCTTTTGCTGATAGTAAATTGCGAATATATCGGTATATAAAAATTGTGAATTGTAGACAAAATGAACAGCAAATTGACCCGTTGCAACGATCCCCCCTTTCCCCCCTGCCCGTAACCCGTTTTCCGGACAATGCCGTTGATTGTTTGAACTTTGCTGGCGCTTGGCTGACATTTTTTTTGTCGATTATTTTGTATTTTTTGCGTTGTTGTTGCGACTGCCAATAAATTGGCAATAAACATAAATCGTTAAGATTTATGACATGCATGCATATAAAATAAATTAGTTTTACTTTTTTTATTTTTTTATATAAAAAAAAAAGAAATAATACTGCAAAAATAATAGCTATAATTAAGAGCGTTGATAGGCGCCGATGACTCGGGTTCAGCTGTGGAGCAGATAAGAGCTCATAGATTGCCTTTTTCGAGTCTATAATGAGCACTCGGAACTCATGGGAATTATGACATAAATTCCATGTAATAGAAAAGTCTCCCCATTTGTCAGCGTTTGATTTATGATTATTACAAAACAGCCAAGTTTCTACCGCTGCCGTGCGCGATTCATGTGTCATCTGCGTTGCCATCTCTATCGGATGTGGCACTCAAGATGCAGCAGCAGCAGCGGAAGTGCCGCACCGACAGCGCACTAATTGCCACTCAACCCCCCCACCGGGGGCTGTGGGCTGTGGGTTGTGTGATGGGGTGGATGGGAAAGGGGGTAGGGGATTGCCGCCTCGACCTCATAAATACGCCATGTTTGCATGCATTTTAAATGAGAAATAGTCTGTGTCGAAATACGGCAAAGTACGCCATTTAATTTGTATGAATCCATCAGCGCCTTTGTCTTGGCCAACACCACACAAAAAAAACCAAAAAACAGAAAAAAATACGAATATCTAAAAAAAAGTGGAACCAGACAACGACGCGACAAGTGAAAGCGGAGTCTCGAAACGATTCTCATTCTCAGCTCCTCATCCTTCTGGCACTTTTTTTTATATGCTTTGCTACAGAATTACCATCAAGTTGACAGTTCTATGGCGCGTTGACAGTTCACACACACACACAGACACACACACATACATATACTTAGACATACATATGCATATGCAAATGGCGGCATGAGTCGCTGGACTCATTCTTGTGGCAAATGTGTCGTGTGAAGAGCCCGCAGAACGGAAGGAAGGAACTGGGCAAACCAACACACAACCAAAACAAAACGACTCCAACTAAACTGAAATGAGAAATGTCCTTTCTAAAAAAAAAAAAAAGAAACTAGCGCAAAACGTAACAAAATTCAAATGTCTGTAGAAAAATATAAAAAACGGAGCACTTCGCACACTGTCCAGAAACTTGAAAATGCAAATAAATGTAAGTTGGCTATTTTCATTTTTATTGCCTTTTGGATATATATATATATATATATGTATGTATATATAGAGAGCTGTTCTGTCACGTCACAAATTCGTCACGTGAAATAGCGTCTCTCCCCCCCCTTGCTACAATTGTGTCTCTCGCCTGACATTCAAAACTATTTTAGTCGTTGGCATTTAAAGTGTCACATTTATATGGCATTTTTATGCGGTCCTGCGAGAATGACAGCCCCTGTCTCCTCCTCCCCCCCTTCTTGAAGCAGACCACAAAATACACCCCATTCGTTCCCTTTCCCCTTTCGCTTATGTGTGAATTTTCCTGTGCCTGGACTGGAATTTTAAAACGACCCATCCCCCCATCCGCACAATGGCCACGTATAAAAGTCACTCACGTGTTAAAATACAACGACACTTGAATGGCTCCACTCGCTACTCATTGTCGGATGAGTGTAGCTGACAGCTGGTGGTGATTAGACAACCAGTGGCCAGTGGGAATTGGACCAACTGAAAGCAATGCCAGCTTCCTTATAGAGAGCAACATATTTTAAATCCTAACCAAGAAACATTTGAAAGTGGATTTGCACAGATATTATTCAGATTGAAGAGGAAATCGAACTGATTACTGATTTATATATATACCATATATTAATGTTCCTGAACATTCAATAAATGTCAAGATTAAAAATACATAGATTGCACTTTTTTAATCTTTAACCACTTCAAAACTATTTGAAACTAATTGAAGTCAACAACTTGAAAATAAAACTATTATAATCGAAAATCCGAAGTTTTCAGCTGTTTTGTGTATTTCCGTTTGCACTGCTGGAATCTGGAGTTAACCTTTAGAGATTGTGCACATCCTGTTAATGTCTCGAAATGGGATAATTGTCTGGGCATTCTAAGGATTGCAGCTCCAGTTACACATGCGAGCACAAAAAAGAAGCAACAATTCAAACCAAATGGGAAGGTAGAGAAGGAATACATCTTTGTACATTGTCAGGGAAACATGGCGCAGGTCTCCATTTTCTTCTCAAGTGGCGCACAAATGTCGCTATTTTTGGTCGACAACCACTTCAAAATTTGAACTGCTAGCTGCAGCAAATGTTCCGTTAACTAGCGCATATGTGCACATTTTACAGTTACACACACACACACACACAGGAATACAGATATACATGCGCCTCCACGTAGATATTCGAAGTACCCTTGCGCCAGCTACAACATGTTCCAATCATAAATCATAATTCAATATGGAGTACAACTCCCCCAACCAGGCGAGAAAAGGGAGAGAGAGAGAGGGAGAGGGGTGGGTGAGTCTAACAAGCATAATCAATGGCACATTGGTAGTTATTCAGGGCCAAGTTTGTTGTACAATGAAATATGCATTAAAATTGCCCACCAATTGGCAGGCCATAAAATTGAACCCGATCGGGCAATGTCGGCCATGTCGAATTACCCAGCGCATTATGTGGCATGTTTCGTGGAAATTCGATAACCCAACTCTCGCTCTCTCTCTCTCTCTCTCTCTCTCTCTTTGTGTATAGCAATAATTTGATTTTTGAGGGAGCTGGCGCCATGGTTCGTCGCCCAGATCTCTGCCAGCGGCATGTCGTTCATTAAGCAGACTTAGTTGAGTGCGAATTGCATAAATCACATGAGGATTTGAGTCGTCTGGCTGCCACCTACCCCTCACCCACTCCTACAGCTATGCTCAAAAATTGTATATGCACATATGTGTGTTTTGCTAAGCTCATTTTGTACTTGTACTTGTTGTACTTGTGGCTGGGATAGTTTTCGCATGAGTTTGGCAAGCATTTTGGCTGTCTAAACAAATGCCGTCTGGCTAAGACCGTCGTAAGCCCACTAGTTAGCCACAACAGCGCAGCAAGAAGAAGTAGATACTTCAACCAAGTATCTAGTGGATGAACTACGAAGTATCTTTTTTGGCAATGTTCGAGTAACCGCAAAGGGAACACCTGAACTCAACTCAGCTGCTGAGGCTCAGGAGAAATTTTTGGATTTTGGATTTTGGATTAGGGCAGGCAAGTTACGTGGCCAAATTATTTTGTCTCTACAAAGAACTTGCCAATAGTTCGATGACATTGCCACAAAACTACAGCAACAAGAACAACAATCAGCATCATCAGCAACAACAACAACAACGAACAACAACAACAACGAACAACATCATCAAGCTGCGTCTGTGTCTTTCAGTTTTGGGGCCTGAGAAACTTGCCACCGCCAGCGCTAAAGTGCCACAAAAGACCCGCATCCGCAGCACAAGGAAAACGACAAAAATCCATGCAGCGGGTGCAGTGGAGGGGGGGGGGGGGGGCAAAGAAATGCTTGTTTAAGATTTAAAAGTAAAAATAGCTCCTTATTCATCTTCGATACACGAAGGCAGCTGAGGATGCGGATGCACCCCGGCAGGCTGTCTGCTCGGCTGCCTCGCTGCCTCGCTGCACTGGGAGCCAACTCGACGAGCGAAATGTGCAACGTGGCAGCAGCAGCTTCAAGTCGCATGTTGCGCCGCATGTTGCATTATTTGCATATGTGCGGGGCAGACGCTGCAGCGGGGGCGCAGTAACAGCGCCTCGTTGCCGCCAGCATAAAACGCAATCCAGCCGTACAGAGACACAGGAAGAGGCAGTCTGCTGCTGCTGGTCGATAGGCGATTTTTACCAATGAAATGTGCCTCAAAAAAAAAAAAAAAAATGTTGCCAAAAGCTGAAGCAAATTTTCCAAGCGTTTCGAGCGTTTTCGGCGCGATTTGTTGGCGATTTGATGGCGACTTAAGTTATTTATTATTTGTTAGGGATTTATACAGATATAAAATAATATAAAATATAATATAATTCAACTTAAATATTTTTTGTTGATTTTTTAAATATTTGTTAAAAATATGTCAACTATTTCTTTGCCTATTCCAAGGTATCTGCGAATCCCGCTAAGTGGCTTTATTTCTATTAATATGATGGTCGACTTTTCTCCTTTTATTTGGACAGATATTTGTGGTGGTATTTTGTTTGTTTTGTGTTTTCTTTATGTGTTGCTTCAATCGATTCGTTGCTTCTGCATCCGAATCTTCCTCTGCTTCAGCTGCCCTCTTTTATTTGTTTGGAGTCGCAGTTCGAAAGATTCGCTTTTGAGATATGCCCACAATAAAACACACAAATAAAAGCTGGCGAACCTGCAGCAACTGCGACTCACCTTTGCAGCCACTGCGCTCCTACCCCTTGCCCCCTTGGCCACCTTACAATGGGGTCGTCTTAGCTACTCGGCTGCGTTTTCTTCAGGTTTAGCAACTGGCCAAAGCTGGCGGCAAACCTTTTGTTTATTTTATTATCGTTGGCTATTTGGTCGCTGCCTGCTCCAGCTCCTGCTCCTGCTCCTGCTGCTCCTGCTCCTGCTGCTCCTGCACCTCCATTTGTATATGGAGTGTGGCGAAAACGCTTAAAACGAAATTTATTTAGTTGGCCCAGAGACAGAGTCCGAGTCACAGACAGAGACAGAGTCAGAGAGAGGGGGACAGAGTTGGTAACAAAAGAGCTCAACAGAGATTCGCAATGCGACAAAAATGCGACTGAAAATAAAGCCAAAAATCCGAGCACAAAAATGTGACGCAGCAAATACCGAAAACAAGAAAAACCTAAAAATATAAATATAAATAGATGCAATGGTCGAAACGGTGCCTAAAATTAATTTTAATTTCTATTTTGCATGGCCAAAAATGTATTTCACAAAATATTTGTGCGCAAAAAATGCGGCTTAAAATAGCCGCCGAATCAGCTGCCAAATCCAATTTTATGATGGTGCGCCCGACATTTGCATAAATACGTGTATGTGAGTGTGCGTGTGTGTGTGTGTGTGTGTGTGTTTGTTTGTGTGTGTATGCGTGCAACAGAGACAACAAGAGCGCAGCATGTGGCAGGCTCGTTGTTGATGTTGCTGCCGTTTGATGGCAGGGCTTACTGGGTAAGATGTGGCAAGGGGGGGGGGGAGGTGGGGGGCAGGCAGCTGCCATTGCGTTGCATGTTCGTCGTGTTTTGCAATTCGCTCACATGCAAGCGACCAGCACGCGAAGACAGATTAGAAATCCGGCAGCAGTGGCGCGTTTCCGAGTCGGAGGAGGCCCACTGTGATTTCTAGAATCGGGGATAGCCAACTGCGACTCCAACAGCTCTAGCTGGTTGTGGCTGTGGCAACTGGCAATGGCTGTTATCATTGCGAGCACAGCGGGTAACAGTTCAGCGGCAACTGGCAAACTGGCAACGGCAGCAGATTCCAAATCAAAACTACAATTGAATGTGGGGGTTCGATATGACCAGAGATAGATGTAAATGTTGTCTGAAAAGAAATCCAGCAATGCTGCAGATCGGTTCAGTTTTCAATTACTACTTTAAATAATTAACTATTCCCGCTAATAATATAATATAAATATATAAACTTAAATAGAGTAAAAGGAAATTCAACAAAAATTGAAGACAATCTGAAACTGATATAAATAATAATTTATTTTATTATTTACTTGCACATCTTTCGATAAATAATAAATTGTTTTATTATATGCTAGCACAACTATAGATTTTGCCAATAAGTAATATTTTATTTTTTAGTTTATTATGCACAACAAATTAAATTGAATCCCATATTTTCGCTCCTAATAAATTCTATAAAGAAGAAAAATTGAAAACGCTGTCAACCGTCTGAGAATAAGGCGAATGATTTCAGAAATTTATAAAAAAGAATTGCATAAGGAAACTTTTACCTTGAGTGGTAAATTATACGCGCTTGCCACAATGAGAGGCGACTCCAGCATTTTCTCTCGAGGAGTGCCCAACAATTGTCGCTGTTTCTTACCCATTTCTCCGAATCCCTTTCTTTCCCTTAACTTTAACACAACTTTAGCTGAGCTGGCAAATTTGCATATGCTGCCTGTCGTCGGAGCATTTTGTATAGAAATAGCAAAAAAGTTTTTATTTCTTTCATTTTTGTTTTGCTCTACTTGTCTAGTTGGTTGCATTGTTGTGTGTTGGCTTGCAACTGTCGGCGTTGCCATTTTCCCAACTAAAAAGTAAATAGAAATACGAGCCGTGAGTTGAGCCATGGCCAGAAGCAACCAGCCAAAGCATTTCCAGCTCCAGCTCCAAACTCCAACTTCAGCTACAGACTCATTTCTTTAATTTTCTAAACGATTTTCAATTTATGTGCCGCTGCTTTGGTGCTCGGCCCAGTCAAGATCTTCAATTATACGCGTCTATGGGAGTTGGGGACTTGGGCCAGGTAAGGCGAATGGCAAGAGCGTCCCTGGGGCATTGCTTGTTAGTCAGTCGCAGTCCGATGCTGCAAAATTGCAATAATGTTAATTTTTTGCAACTATGTATTTGCCATGCCCACCACCTTCTGCTCCGCCTTGTTCTCCTGCTCCTCCTGCTGCTGCTGCTGCTGCTCTGCTTCGTTGCTCTTCAGAGCCGGCAGTCGCACCAAAAAGGGTTTAATTTCATTTCATTCCATTGCCTCAAGTACGTGTAAGTGTGTGTTTATGCTTAGCAGCTGCTGAGCGAGAGGGGGTGGGGGGGGGTGTGTTGAAGGGGGACTAGTAAGTAGAAGCTGCCATCGTTGTAGCTGTTGCCTGTTATCTGCAAAACTCCATTAGAAAGGCAACGCGGCGGCGGCACGCAGCAAACCAAATGGCAATGGCGCGCTCCAGCTTCGAGCTTCGAGCTTGGAGCTCCCAGCTCCGACTCTGACTCCATTGCTGGAAGCTAACGAACAGAGGCAAGACACAAATGGCCGAGGCCGAAGCCGGGGCAGGCGCAAAAAACGACGACGCTTAACGACTTTAAAGAAAAATTAAAAACATCCCAAAAGGAATACATCTTCGCCCTGCCGCATACATCGACATGGAGCCAAAACTGGAACCTGAGACTTGGGCTCTTTTTTGCAGCGACTGCGGCAGCCGTTGCATGTTGCCCATCCGTCCGTCCGTCCGTCTGCCCGTCTGCCCCTTCGTCCCTCCGTCCTTCTGTCTGTCCGAGCAACATTGTTAGTGGCTCTCGAATTTATTTTAACGAACTAGTTTGGTCACTTCATACAACACTTTTTGTTTTATTTTGTTGTCTTTTTTTCATCCACAACAGATTTTGCTGCTGCTGTTGTTGTTGTTCTTTTATTGTTGTTGTTGTTGTTGTTGTGCTTCTCTTTTCTTTTCGCTGTGCTCTGCTCGGCTGCATTTGCAGCGGGTTATAAAATATATTCGCCTTATATAAATAAATAAATTGGTAAATGGCGTTTCATTTGGAGCTGGCATCTCATGTGTTGTTTTCCGCGTCCTCATCCTCATCCTCATCCTCATCCTCATCCTTGTCCAGCTTGCTGTGCTTGTCGTCGTTGTTGTCTCCGCCGTCTCTGATGTTGATGCGATGATAAATGCGGCAAAAACCTGTCGCAGTTTGCCGACTAGCAGCAAATTGAATTTATTTGCTCGCAAACGTCGCCAGTTGGTAAGATGGAGACCTGATCTGTGGCACAGAGTAAAAAAAAGGAATACAAAATACAAAATACAAATACAGAACCAGTTGAGTTTTAATGGCTTACACCGCCGCGGCTTGTCTCTGATTGCCAACTATGTGAAATATTTTGGGGCAAGCTGCAGAAATGCAGACAAGTCGATTTCAAATGGAAGATTGAGGAATCACATGTTGAGACCCAAATTGCAGTTGCCTGTGAGAAAAGATTGTGCAGCGCAAAGAAATAAGGAATGAGATGCATATTTCATTTGTTGATCAGACAAATAAATAAAAAATAAAATAAAATGCAATATAATTTCCATCAAATTTATAAGATTGAAAATTATCATTGAAACACAATTAGAGCTTTGCTTTTTATACATATTTCGAGTCGATGTTTATAGTCAATATTTATTGGAATAAAATCAAGCTATAATATATATATATATAATATTTTATAATATAATAATATATATATTATAAATTATATTTTATACCTTCAACTTGCCATTGAGTTTTAGTGCTTTAAATTCTTTTGCTCTTAGCACTTTTGCATTTTGGTGTAGAACTGCTGCATCATTAATCCTTCATTAGCTATCTCTATACCCACTGACGTCATTATTCCAAGCCAAGAGTTGCTTACTTAACTCAATTCACTGTTCAACGTGTTATGCTAAATGTGTTTTGTATAAAAAAGGGAATATTGCAGAACGCACCCAAACATGAGATACACGAAACGGAACCACTTTTCGCAGCTGGCTCGCCCTTTTTATTTCGTTTATATATATATATATAGTATATATGTATATTTATTTTATATATAAACATTTTTTTGGTGGCGCATTATGAGCAACAACAGCAGCAGCAGCAGCAACAAAAGAAAAGAAATCGCACACCAAAATGCTTAACGAGCACGAAGCACTTGCAAAAAAATGTTGCAAGCAAAACGAACAGCAAAAGAATTATTTACTTCAAATTCCGAGTGCAACATAGAATTCGTGCAGCGGCTACATGTTAACCGAAAGCGCAACAACATCAGCAGCCGGGACTCTGCTGCATATAGGAAAAAGAGCTAAAACGCCGATAAAAGCAACGATGGCAGTTCAGCTTCGTTTGGCTGCCCAGGCGGCCATGTTGCTGATTGCCATTGCAACCAGCAAGCAGCAACAGCAGCAACAGCGACAACGGCAACGGCAACTCATTGCAAATGCAACAACTGCGCGCCTTTCTCAAGACTTGGACAACGTTTTGGGGCAGCATCATTACTTCCATTCAAGCTGTTTGGCTTGGCGTGTACATAAAAAAAAAAAAAACTGCTGCACGCTGCTGCTGTTGTTGCCATTTTGGACACAAGCAACTGGGCAATGGTTGCATGCGGCTGCTGCTGCAGCTACCAACGAGCCACTGCCAAATAAAGCAAACGCATTGCGAATTCCTCGTCGCTTCTTCGCTGATGTTGACTTTTTTGCAGCGTTTCTTTAATGATTTAAAATTCCATTTTAAGAATTTTATACTTAATGATGTGTTTTGCGTTGTATAGCATCGTTTGTGCGGCTGTCTTTCTGCCCATGTTCCGCGTATCCCCCGACCCATGTCCGATGTCCTGTTTGTGCTCCATGTGCTCTCCTCTGTCCTGCCAATGGCGACTGTCGTCTTTGCTTTTGATCTAAACGCTGCGTGCTTTTCGTAAATTGCTTTTCGTTGTCGTCCCTGGGTACCGGGACAGGGGTTTGTGTCGACTGCGACTGCGACTGCGACTGTTACCTTTTGTGGAAGCCGCATGAAATGTGTGCGACTTGTTTTCTTTTTTTGCTGCTGCTTGTCGGGGTTTTTTTTTAGTCTTGTGCACAAATTAAAAGGGCCCAAGTGCAATGCAATTGCCGGCTGCGGGGCATGAAATCGTTGCAACCAAAATATTTGCCACACATACAAGTAGCACACACACACACGCCAGAGATTTATGATCGTCCCCTGCAACTGGCCGTAAATCAACGCAAAATGCCCAGCAAAGTGCGAAATCTGAAAATTGCAACAGTTTCTAAATTTTCATATTCCATTGACGCATGCAAATTTCACGCCCGCCACCCGCAGTGACGCCCAAAAAAAAAAAAGAGAAGAAAAAAAATACCTGCGCCGTGCCAAATTCCCGAATTTGCCACCAAGTGCGTGTGGCAATATGAATTTTCATAATTTTTGCACCGTTTGCGGTTTCCGGCTGAAATTGACGCAGGTTTTTGTCCCTCCGACCTCTCAAAAAAAAAAAAACAGCTGCTGTGCGAATTTTTTTCCTTTTGTTTTTTTGTTGATATATTTTCATAACAATTGTCGAGCAGGTCGACAAAAATTGTTGCCAGTTGTTTTTTGTCATTTTCGTGTTGCCTGTTTTATTTTATTTTTTTATCTTTTGACCTCTCGTGCTGTTTAGAAAGTGCGTTTCATGCCCGAATCTGAAATGCAGCGTTGAATTTCGTGTGATTTATGGGCCAGCAGCAATTTTGGGCATTTTGAAAGTTGACAACACAATTTAGTGGAAAACTGAACCGAAATGAAGAACTGATTCCAGTTGTGGCAATGCTGCGAGTGCAACTGCATTGCAAAAGTAAAATATAAAATTGTATAAGAAAACTCGAATTAAAGCAAGTGTTTTTTTTTAATTAAGTGCGTCAATTTCTGTGTCAGATTTACTCTTTTGGGCTGACCTCGCCGGTAATTGCAAATGGCTCTGAAGTTCATTTCGTGTCGCCTTTTGGCGCTGGCATAAAAATTCAATTATCACTTAATAACAGCAGCAAATGAAAATTGTTGCAACTACGCACACGCATTGCCAGTTGTTGGCCATGTAAATGGCAACAATGGCAGCAACGTGCAACGTGCCACAATCAGCGAGAACATTCGCACTTTGCGTTATTAACAAAAAGGTCGTTAAACATTTTAAGTTACTTTATGCGGCGCATTTTAATTATTTGAGTTTACTCAATTCGAGCACTGCCAAAATTAAAAATCAGGCCAAAAATGTTGCAACAAATTTGTAATTTATTGACGTAATAAAATTGCATGTGCTAGCTGATTAAAACCAGTCATAGTTGATATTTTATTATATAATATTTGACACATTTCATACAAATTTATTTATATATAAAACACTATTTTTTCATTGCCTAATAAATTATTAATTTTATCTCTCTTTGCTTTCAGGTAAGTGTCGTGTTTTATTAACAAACTCTCCACTAAAATACTCCCCAACCCGAATCATTGACAAAGTAAGAAAATGCAGCTTAAAGTGAGTAAATAAATATTAAACTTTGAAAAGCAACCGAAAAAAAAACATAAACTTCAATCTCGAAGAGAAGAAAACCATTTTCCAGATTAGCTGCAAATGCGAAACAAAAATTGGAAAATTACTCATGCGTGTTTTACAGGCTCAAAACCCAACCCAACCCAGTCAATATGGGCACACATGTGGGATTATTTTTCGTAAAAAAGAGAAGAAAAAAAACAACAAGAAGACAGTTTTTTTTTTGTGCCTGCCCCACAAGTGTGGGGTGGGGCTCAAAGACTGTGCTAACTCGACGCCCTCATTTAAATTTATTTGCGCAAATTTACTTTCCCATAGCATAAAATCAAATCCAATCAATAAGCATCTTAAATAAATTCATGGCGCCCGCACACACACACCCAGACACACACACACACCCTCTTACACACAGCCATCCCCCTTTCTAGCAGAGCCACTCAGCTACCTCATTTTTTGTGATGCTAAATAAATTTATTTGCTAATGTAGTTTTCGCTTCTCTCTTTGCCACATGTCGGGGAAGTGCAGCAGCAAAGTGCTGCGCTGGGAGGTGGGAAGGGGGCAAAAAACCGAAACAGCTCCGAAACGGGCAGAGAAATAACGAAACTTGGTACTTGTTAGTTTTATCTGCATATCATTGAGATAAATTTGGTGCCGATCAAATGCCGTGTCTGCTATCTGTAGAACTCACTGTCTGCCAATGTTGCCACTTGGGCGTGGAAAGGAAACAAAAAAAAAACGACGCTGTCGGGGGCGGGAGGCAGCAAAAGCAACATCGGAAGAAAAAAAAAAGTCTGTGGAAAAGCCGCTGATTTGCATACGAAAGTAATTTGATGTCTTTGCGAGCCACACACACTCCCAGAATTACTTACACACACACATACAGTTGCTCAGAAAAGTAAGCCGCCATAACGACACATCACGAGTCGCTGATAAGCGTACCCCGCTAAAGGGCGGGAGGGGGAAAAACATTTACAATGGATTTCCAATTAATAAGTCTCAGTTTTGGCTTAGCTGCATTTAAATGCTGTGTTAAATATAAAATTCTAAAAAGGTTTTCATTTAAAAATAAGTTGAAATTATTAGAAAATGACTTACAAGAAATTAAATATTTGTATATTTTTACAGATATATTTTACAAACTATTATTAACTTATAAAAAATAAAATACTTATATAGATATATATATATAAATGTGTCCTTTGTTGCAGTCATTTATCAATATGATTCAAAGAATTTTAAAAACATTTACAATGGATTTCCAATTAATAAGTCTCAGTTTTGGCTTAGCTGCATTAAAATGCTGTGTTAAATATAAAATTCTGAAAAGGTTCTCATTTAAAAATAATTTGAAATCAGAAATTATTAGAAACTGACTGACAAAAGATTAAATAATTGTATATTGATATACAAATATGTTTTACCAACTATTATTAACTTATAAAAGATAAAATACTTATATAGATATATATATATAAATGTGTCCTTTGTTGCACTAATTTATCAATATGATTCAAAGAATTTTCAATTAAAAGCCTGTCAGCTTAGCCACCCTTATAGGCGCATTTCGGGGGCTGTTTTTGAGGCCATTACAGTCGCGGCCAAAATGCAAAATGGCCGTTCGCCTGGCAAATTGAAAATTTTCCAAAATTTCCACAACTACCGTATATCTATCAGCCAGTGCACCCACACATAGTTTAATAGTTGTTTGGTCAGTGCATATGTAGATTTTCAGCTGACCTGACAATTTTCCCTCCACCCACACCCTAGGCAGTGGGGGGGCTTTTGGCAGTGGCGGTGGTGAGGGGGTGCTGGTGCGCAACAATTTATGGTACTACGAAATTCCTGGTACTTAATTGTCTGCGTATAATGAATGAATAAATGCGTTTTCCCAGCCGTACCACATACTAAAGAGCCGAGATAGGCGAGGGGATGCGCTGTTGCAGAAACTGAACGCCAGGCGGCGCTTGTGTGGCAACATTAACTCGCAATTATTATTAGTTTTTATGCGCTGTTCATTGTTGATTTTCCAATTTTAATTGAATTTTAATGGAATTCATGGGGCATGTATTTTGAACGCACATTTTTTCCACGTTTATTATTATTGTATTTTTTGCGCAATATTTTTGATTTAACTGGAGTTAATCAAAGGTGGCTCTGATTATTTTCACTAAATGAAATTTTAATCATAATGATTTTAATGGCGCTGCGTTTATTGCCACTTGCTGGCAAAATATACAAAATTATTTATGAACATATATGTACAAACATGTATGTATATGTATTTAACAACATGCTACACTTTAATTAGTTTACACTGCGCTACAAGCCATTTTGGCATGCCTTTTTTCTGGTATTGTATTTTTTACTCCACACCCCTCCGACTGCCACACTCCTTCCTCGGCTTGCCCCATGCCGACAAACGTTTTATTTCGTTATCTTTTTGCCGCAGGCAGCTGCAAATGCCACGCAAATTAAACATGCTACCTTTTTTTGTTGCTGTTGTTGTTGTTGTTGTTGTTGTAGCAGCCCTGCTGCCCCCTTGGGCCAACCAGCCCCTTTGCCTTCTCATTTTTTACCTTTGTCGCTTGACAAACTGCGTTCAGCTCTCGCATTTCTCTTACATTTTGGGACGCTTTTGGCCATTTGCTGCTTGTTGGCCATCCGGTTATTAAACACCCACTTATTAGCTGCTTTTATTTACATATTCATGCGGCACACTCCCAGCTTAATTGGCAGCCTTGCCACCGACTTGGCCAGCCTGCTCGGAGTGCCATTTTAGTTATGTGGCCAACGTAAATTTCGACTCCTTGCAACCTGCTCAACAACAGCAACAAAAGCAACAACAACAATAACAACAACAACAATAAGAGCAAAAGTCTGCTAATCGCATCATAAATATTCAGCGTGGTTTTGCTTTGGTTTTGATTCAAGTTTTCACACCCTCCGGCAATTCGGGCGTTTAACATATTTTATGACAGCGTCGAGGAGCAGTTGTAGGCCCAACCAAGAAAAGAAAAAAAAAAAAACAACTGTGTGGCATACTTCGCGGGGCACGCATGAGGCAAAAAAGGATTGGGCTGAGCAATTGGATGTGCATGTGGTATGGGAACCAGTGCTGCTGAGGCATAAATAAGAGTTCACAGCAGTCGCAGCAGCCTTTAAATTATTATTTTAGAGCAAAAGTTTGTTGAACTTGTTCCCATTTCATATTGGGTATACATGGGTGTGTAAATGTGAGTGTGCTGTGTGTGTGTGTCTCTTGCCTGCCTTTCGCTGCGACCGCTGCTCAAAAATTAATTGCTTAATTAGTTACGGGCAAACACTTTGAAATATGGCCGCGACGCTCGACTTTGCTTCAATTCGGTTTTAATTTATATATACATATATATATATATATATATATATTTTTTTTACTGCCAAGTTGAATTCTTGACTTTCAACTGGTCATAATTGCTCTATTAAATGGGCTTGCTTTGGAAATGGCTCTTTTTTTATTGTGGATGCGACAACGAATGAGGCTGCAACCGCTTGTGCTAATGGCCAGTTAGCTGTCTACGGCTTAGGGTTAGGGGTAGGGTTAGGATTGGGGTTTGTTAGCGCTTGCATTGAGTTATAGGACTTTCGGCTTTGCCATTAGGCATGCAATATTTTTATATGTAGCAGCACCCGCACACAACTGCAGCTACACAGATACATATACTTATTGCCATTGCAACAAAAACATGTTTTATGTCGTCCTTAATGACCCCCGAGTCGAGTCGCCGACCTTCTCATCGTCCTCGTCGTCGTCGTCGTCGTCGTCGCACTTAATCGCTTTGAATTGCAAAAGCAAATAATGTGCAAAAAAGCATAAGGATAAAGGATAAAAGGATAAACCATAGCGTCGCCAGCAGCAGCAGCCTCACATGTGTGTGTGTGTGTGTGTGTGTGTGTATGTTTTCGTACTGGCGGTTCCTTGGTGCCTTATGGTATCTTGTCGGCTCGCCACGACCTCCACACCCACCCGATCGTACCCCAGCCGCCTGCCCCACTTCCCTTTGGCGGCCACTGCAGAATGACGCCATTATTTTGACAAATTTTTTGGCAATGTTTTTTGTTGTTGTTGTTGTTGTTGTTTTTGCTGCTTGGCTTTTAGCTCGACTGCTGTCAGCTTTTGTTGGTTTTTAAATTGCATGCAATAATTCAATTTTATATTTCCGCAAAAAAAAAAACACAGCGCAAATCTTTATCATTTTTATTGGCGCAAGATTTTTCTTTAACAACTTTTTATTTGATGGGCCAAGGGTGCAGCGACAAGTCCTATTTATATATATATGTATTTTTATATATGCATATATATCACTTTTATTTTTTTGGCACTGCTCAACATGACTGGCTTTTTAAATAAAGTGCAATATGTCATAAATTGAACAGCATTCGAGAAGTCTGTAAAATCAGTGGGAAGTTCAATAAAAAATATAACAAGCTGAAATGCGAATCGGTCTGGGAAGTAAATTAATGCAAACGGGCTAAATAATTATTAGTTTATTCCCTCTCTAGGCTCAAAATATTGTAAACTGATTTAACATGGCATTAAAAATTATTTAAAAATATTTAAAAACATTAGAAACAGATAAAATAATATTTGACTTTCCTTTCCTTTGCCGAATTAAATTTCAAATTGCATAAAATTAGCTATCCCAATGGACTTACACTCAAATGGATGATCAAAATCCTTTATTACAGCTATAATCAGCTTTTTAATTTCCACACCTAGCCTGGCTGGCCACCCTTTCATTTTATATATATATTTTGGGCAGCATATGCTGTTTATTTAATTTATGCAAATTACTTAATAAAATGTTGACAACAACAAACTAAATACAATTTCAATAGACCAATATACAAATTTCCCTTAACACTTGCATCGGCCTGACCAGTTTGGTCATCATTTGCGAAGGGGCGTGTTTTTTTTTGTTGGCCATTTATGGTCTTTTAAGGGCTGAAAACCCCTGTGCCCAGCACCACCCCTTTGACGCGTGTTGCAGCCCCCGTTGCGTTGGTGGTTAAATCACTTGCATGACACAGTTTTGAGCACGAAACAAAATGATGAACCTGTCCGCAGGGGTTGATGGGGGGGTGGACGACGACGGGCTACGCTCGCATTACAATTTGGGTTATTTTTTATTTTATTTTATTTTTTTTTTAGTTGGGTGACAGTGGCACATAAATATCGCATTAACCTGACACGTGAGAAGTCCAGGGCATAAATAAGTAGGCTGGCTACTCTTGTTGCAACCCTCGCCAAGCATTTGAGACGCTCACGTGCCGCACGGAGGCATCAAGTGCTTCAGCACTCCTTCCCCCGCTCTGGGTACGCCTGCTGCTCTGGTTTCTGTTTGGCTTCTGTGCCGATTTCAGCCGAAAGATAAATAATAAAGCGCTTCGCAGACGCAGTCATATTTGCGGTTGCCTCCATCCAACCCCCACACCTTCCCTACCCCCCTTGTGGCTGACTGGCTGGCTGGCCTGACTTCTTCGCATTTTCGCAATAAAATCGTAATAAAACACATTGGTCACGTAATTTCGTTTGTCTGTGGGATTTTATTGCCATTTTTTCGTGCAATTTTAAATTGTTATAAATGTGACGTGGCACACACAGAAGCCGCGCCGTGTGTTTATGCTTAGCTCCATTTCACTCCTGCCCCAAACCTGGGGTTTCTGGTTTTACGTACTTAAATATTTATGATGTGGAAAATATGTAGAAAACTGCAGTCGGGCAAAATCGATGATTGTTCTTGACATTGGGGGAGAGACTGGATCTGCAAAATGTCCTCTAGCATTTATCATTAGATTTTACTCCACCTCCCTCTCTCTTGCTTGTGGCAAATGAACAGACGCACACGCCCCACAATTTGCCTAGACGGAGAGACTCGCAGGACACCCGAATGGGCAAAGGGAAAACTTTCACTGCCAACACCGCATGGACGACAATTAAGCAACAAAACTTTGATAAATTGCTTCCTTGCTGGCATTTTATGAGTCCTGGGGTCTTTGCACCAGCCCCCCCCAACCACCGGCTCAGCCACCACTTTTAGCCACGGGGCAATTCGAGAGCTGAGAGCTTCTTTACACTAATTAAGGGGCTCATGGTTTCCTGCAAATATTTGTTATCTGCTCTGTGGCGCAACCAGCAGGCCAAAATCCAATAGCAAACAAGCAACAGCAGCAGCAGGCGGCGGGGGAACAGGAGAAATATCAACAACAATGAGGCGGCCATGTGGCGCCACAGAACGATGTTTGCCTCATTGGGCAAGTTCGTTATAAAGTGCAAATTGTTGGAATAGTTTTCATTTGTTGGCCCGAACTTATTAAACTGGTTGCCCTTGTTTGGCTCAATACATTTCTGAAATACATAAATAAATATTTCTTGAGTTCTCTCAAAAATAAAAAACAACATTTTTGCTTTGTTCTCAAAATAAGAATGTTAAAATTTACTCAGCAATAAAAATTAAGTTATGAAGAATTTAATACATATTATTTTAAGCTATAATAAAAACAAAGTAAAACAAATCTTGAGATTTGGGACTGTGCCACAGGGTATCTGAGAGTTTTGTTTTAAAGAAAATCGGATTTTTCAGTTTGCCCTTCACTATTCCCCAAAAAGCGTTTCAGAGCAATCCATCATTTATAATAAATAGCTGGTATAGTTGGCCATATTGTCTATATTGATTAAATGCACTTCTGGGAAAATAAATTGCTGGCTCTGTTCAGAAGGGGGGGTTGGTAGGGTGGGTAGGGAGGTAGGAGGCCATTGTTATGGTTATGGATAAAACGCAATCTTCAGCAAATTATAGCAATTTTTATGCTTATAGAAAAGCGCATTGCATTCAAGTCGCAATTTGCTCCACTCGCTAACCCTAAAGGGTAAAGACGCAATTACTTTTATTATTCAACCGGACCGGAGAGTCCAGCAAAGCTACAGCTTCAGCTTCACCTTCACATTCACCCCGAAGCACCCAGCAGCAGCAGCAGCAAGAGAGAGGGGGGGTAGACTGCCCAGTCGCAGGTCAATTCCTTTGAGCCCCGACTGATTGATGACTGTCTAGGCAATTTTATATACGGGTTTATATATATATATCGTGGCGTTTTTCGCAAAGTATAGTCTGATATTATTATTATAATTCAAAATGTATTATTACAAGTAAATGGCAGAGTGGAATTTTTTCAGCAACTTTTTCCGTGGGCGTTGCGATTGTGGACTGAATATACTTTATGCATTTAATACATTGGTTTGGCCTCATCCACTGCTGCTCCTTGTCCCTTACCTCTTCGAGTTGGCCATAAATCGCAATGAGTCAACGACTGCAGCAAAAACTGTCCACAGTTCTTAACTCATTTTGGCTGAACGAGCGATGAACGCAGAACGCGCGACGTTTATTGGTTCCGTCTGGCCATTTATTTCACTCCTATGATCCGCTGGCGGAAGCCATTAAAGCCACCACCAACATGCGACAACAACAACGATGACGACAACGACGACGACGACGACGACGACGACGACGACAACTCGGTTGTAGCACAGTAGGCGACCATCACTCGGAACCGGCTGCTGCTGCTGCCACAGTTGCTTTTTACCTGAGCTCAGTCGGGTTTTTAAGATAACCAAAAACCGGTTTGCTGCTGCTGCTGCTGCTGCTCCGCTGCCATGGCAACCATAAACATGGCAAAGTGTAAGTGCAGCAACAACAACAACAACAACAGAAGATGCAGCAGAGCAATGGGCACCGACTGAGCAATACATCAGCGCCAGCTCATCCAGTTTTGTGCCAGAAGCTGCAGCCGAAGCCGAAGGAGCCGCTGCCCATTTGGCGACCCATTAGACAATCGCGCACATTTCATCGGAGCCAACCACTTTGCGCTGCACGTGGCTGCGTTTGCCTCTGCTCACGTATTAAGCAACACCCTCCCCTCCCACCGCCCTCTCCCCCGCTAACTGTTGCAGGTTAATCATATGCGCAAGTGCCAAAAGCCGACTGATGAACGAGCCGTAGAGGAATGGAACCGGTGTCTTCGCCAGCGCACTTCGTGTGTGGTCCGGCATTTCTATGCGTTGAGTGGTGCAGCCCATTCAGCCAGTGGATTGCTCCGCTCCGCTCTGGCCAAGCACAGTCATTAGTTTAATTGCGCTGTTTATGAAGCGTTTTCATTGACTGGTGGCTGTTGGCTGTTTTGGCTCTTGGCCGTTGTCTGTTGGTCTGGTCAACAACAAGTGTCTGCAGCTGCCTGGTTGGTCTGCTGCTGGCCTCCACCACTTGCTGATTATCATTTAACAATTTTGCTGTTGTTGTTGCTGTTGTTTTTTTTATGTTTTTATGTTGTTTGCGTTTTGCATGCGTCGCGCTCATTTGGCCATGTTGTGTGTTGTTAGTTTTAAATTAAATTAAATTTAACGTCAGAGCTAATAGAAAACTTCATTTATACCGCATGATACATGTAATCTGTGGCAGTTTGTGTAATGTTCATGGGCGTTGAATAGTGCTAAAAAAAAAAATACACTCACATATAACATGAGATAGGAAAAAAACAACAGCTATATTTAAGCCAAGTTTGCATTTTCTGCTCTGAGAACATTTTTTGAAAATTACTCAAAGCGCATAAGCAAAATATATTATTAAATTCCAGCAGTTTTCCAAGTGGTTCTAAAAGATATAATAATTTTAACTTCTTTTTAAATAATTTTTAAGGTTTTTTTTCGTATGGTTTTTCTTGTCACATGCAGCTAATTGTTGGCCAGGCTTTTAACATATTACTCTTCACTTTAAAAGGCGACTTAATCTTAATGGAAATCAGCAGCAAATTGCTGGCAATGTTAACAATCAATTTTTATGCTCGAACTGGCCATCAAGTACATTTATGTACTGGCCAAGTTCCGGTTTTTAGAGCGACACAAACAACCACAAGTTGCGTTTAAATGTTGTTGTTAGAAATGGGAAATGGGAGAGGGGAGAGAGGTGGCATGTGGCATGTGGAAGGCAAACAAAACATTTAGAAGCAAATAATTTCGAAAAACGTACTTAAAATCAATTTACTTAATAACTCGGCAATTTGAGAGCGCGCTGAGGCCGTTCATTTAATGCGGCTACTTTTGAATATGCCGGCGCAATCACACCCCAAATAACAACAACAGCACACCGTACGAGTGTGTGTATGTGTGTGTATATGTGTGTGTATTGAGTTTATGAATAAACTAAACATGTTGCATGCCAAGAGTCGAGCCTCTTTCCAACGTCTCGGCCAGCTCAATTCATTTTGGCATGCGAATAATAATTTGCAGCCAAAGCAGAACAATGGCCGCAACAACAACCACAACAACAACAATGTTTGTACAACAACAAAAAAAGAAGGAAAAAAAATAAACACAACAACCACTGAAAGCGCTTAATAATAGTTGTTCCAACACATACGAGAGCACTAACCAAAGCAGGCCTAGCCGGCGGGTAATCGTTTTACTCACCCGGCGAACGTTCAACGAGCAATTTGAACAACAACAACAACAACAGCAACAACAGCAGATATAACAGCTACAACGGCAACCGCAACTGGCCAAAACAAAACAAATCAACGGCAACAACCGCATTCGCAGAGCAACCTGCTGACCAGTCCGAGTCGCTTCCCAACTCTTAACTCTGGAACGTGTCCCTGGCCGTGGGGCTGACTGATAGCCAGCACAGTTCCCTCTCCTTCCCAGTCAGCACTTTGTTGCATGCAGCAAGAGTGGGGGGGGCTAAATTGTTTGACTGCAATCAAGTTGAGGCTGGTTGGCTTTCGTCGCCGCGGCATAATTCGCTGCTGAAATTTGCAAGAACAAAATTTATAATAAATAGCATTTAATCAAGCGAGATCGGGATTAGCAAGCGACTCCGCTTCGGAGTTTATAAATTGAATTAAATATGCACTTCAATTACTTGCAATTGCATTCTGCATCTCTTAATGTCTTTTTGGCCCAGCGCTCCTCCATATTTATGCGTGTAATCTGCAAATTTATTTGCACGCTCCTCTCCTGCGTGCTCATCTTAGCACATACTCAACGGCCATGAGTTATATCTGCAATTTTGCAGAGCTCTGCCTCTGCCCCATCTGCTCCCCCTCACGAGGCCATTTTGCATCGCATCTTGGCCTGCCCGCTGTGCAGGATGCGAGATCTCCCAAAGCCCCCTTTTGGCCTTTAGCAGCAATTGAAGCGCACAATTGTTCAGCCAAGAAGTGGCCATTTGAGGCGGCTGCTGGCTTTAATATATACCCCAACTTTAGATATATTTAACTCGATTTGTTATAGCGAGATAATCAGACATATTTTAAAAAGTTGACTCGCTTTAAGCCCAGTCTATTTGTGTATTTGAAACTGCGACTTTTTGGCCACAAATCAAACAAACCAACTTAACTAATTGTCTAATTGCAAAAGGAACTGGAATATAAACTAAACTGGAGCTGGCCTGCAAATTATATTACCAACTTATTTGTCATTTCATTTTGCAAACAGTCAGAATTTGTGTGTGTGTGTGTGTGTGTGTGTGTGTGTGTGTGTGTGTAAAAGATAGTAAATGGGTTGGCAGTTAGTTTTTGCTGGCCAAGCAGAGCCAAGCAGAGCTTTTGGGCAGAGTTTGTTTTGTGGCTATTTTATTATACATATATATTGTATAGCATAAATATCAAATACACATACATATATATATATAAATATATATATATTTTAGTGTCATTGTTTTTGTTGTTGTTGCTGTTGGCTGGCTGCAAAATTTGTGTGCCGAGAGATAAAAGTGGCAGAGCAACTTGTCATAATAAATTGCGAGGCGAGCGCTGCGTGGCCTTTTTGCCATTTATTTATGCGCTTTTCATAAAACACAATAGCTTTTGTTTAATAACGGTGAAATTTATTTTTGCACAACAACAACAATTATTGTTCGCCTTAATGAAGCGCCAGCAGACTTTGATTTTTTTTGTTTATTTTTTTAATCAGATTATTTGCTCTTTTTTTGTTGTTGTTGTTGTATTATTCATCATTAATTTAATTTGCATAAATTTATTTTCATTTTAATAATCTGTTAACAATGCGATTCAGATTGCATTTTGCATGGCATGTGGAGTGTGATCAAAGCCAAATCGAAATCTATGGAATACCAAGTCCAATAATGTTTATCAGTGCCAGCACATTCAGGCACTCACACACACACACACACACATATATATATATGTATATACGGCAAATAAAGTGCAACAGTGTTTAGAGCCTACATTGGCAGTCAATGGACTCGGCTAGTTGCAAAAGCGAGGAGGCTTGAAAACAATGTGCAGCATTCAAATGATTAAAACAGCTCCAAAATGCTGCAGCCACAGGCCAAGCACACAGCTTAACTCATACACACACACAGACACACAGAGAGACACACTCGTGTGTAAGTAACAACAACAACAACAACATCAACAACTGACCAACAACTGTGTGCAGCACGTTAATCTTTGAAAATCCGAGTGCTGTATGCGGTATTATGCGAAAATTTATCTGATTTAACACCTAATATACAATAACTTAATATGCAGTGTGTTCCAAACGCTTGCACGAGCCTGCAGTCATCCAACAGTTACAGCAGCCCCCTCCCCCTCAAACACCCCCTCATAACACTTGATCTGCGGGCAGGCAGGCAGGCCAGTGCTAGGGACGCACAGTGGTACAAAATGTACCAAGTAAACAAGCTTATTTTTAAGTTTATATTTCTTAAATATTTATCCTACAATTTATTCTTTATGTTCTTTCAAGTTAAGCATATTAAATAATAATTGTTTTTTCTGCTTAAAATAAATGTTTGCTTGTTTTTGAAAATTAACAGACTTCATTCATAAATCTGGCTTTTTGGTAAATAATTTTGCTCAATTTTATGTGGCTGGAAAATCAATTTAATATTATTTTTAAGACCACTTTTTTAGGATCATCAATGAGCATTTCCAATACATTAAATCGTTGCCTTTGCTTATTTTATTCCAATAAACTCAAACTGTGCCCCACAGTAAAGTGGCAACAACAACAACAACAACAGCAGCGGCAGCATCGAACTGCGCCCAAAAACTCCCAACATTCGCATCTATTGCTCTCTCCTTCTGTGGCACACATACTCACACACACATTTAGGCACTTTTACAATGTCCATGTTCGAGTCCATGTGAGGCAGGAGGCAGGCGGCAGGAGTCGCTCCTCGACTGCGTTCGAATGCTGCGCCTGGTATGCGGCGTTTGGAAAATGTGAATATGAACTGCATAAATCTTCCAGAGGCAACGGCGGCAGTCTTTGCCAGTGCGCCAGCCCCAAACCCCACCCCACCCCCCATCCGTTGGCTTTACGGCTTTTCGGCTTCGGACTCGCAGAGAGAGAGAGAGCAAAAAAAAAAGAGGAACAGAAAAGAAGAAATAGCAGTCGTAGTCCGTCCAGTGTAGATATATGGTCATAGGTACTCGTAGTTGGAGCGCAAATGCGAATAGAATGTGGCGGCATCAAAGTTCAGTTCACTTATTCACCCGGCGTTGATGGCCATATCCAGGCCAGGAGTTGGGGAGTTGCCCGCCGCTTACTTTACTGCAGGTTTATGCGTCAATGGTGGGCGATGGTGCAATGATGTCGGAGTCGGAGTCGGGATCGGGGTTTCATTTTGTTTGGCCTGCTGCTCTGCAAGTGTTTTTTTTTTCTCCACTGGGCCTAACACTCGTAACTCTGATATTATTATGCATTCATATCGCCATTTTAATCACACACACGCCACTGTTTATATGTCCAGCGATTTGGGGATTATGGGAATTGCCATCGACTGCAAAAGGCAAACTGTGAACAAAGTCGGCAGAGGAGCAGCTCCAAACTGATGCTCGTTAAATATGATCCTTAAGTTTGATGATGTCCATTGAATGGGAAAACAATAGATTTGTTTTAAATAGAGTGTGAAATCTTGGTATTAAATGGATATGTTTAAATATATAAATAAATATTTAAAGAATAAACTTATCAGAAGTAATTCTGTATCTGAATGATAATCTACACATTTAAGTAAGGTCTACAACATGCTCCTTGTAATACTCACAATGTATCCAATTTTATGGCATTTTGGACAATTTGTTGAATCAGATTGCGATTTTGTTACTTTGCAGCTGAGACTCGAAATTGTTTGACTTGTATCTCTTTTTCCCCACAGCAAAATCCGGGTAAAAATGTCGCTAAATCTATATAATTTGTAGCACAACAAATTCCAACTGTGAGCTGCCGCAGTGTGTATGCGTGTGTGTGTGTGTGTGTGTGTGTGTGTGTGTAGAAGGCAACACTTTGAGGCCCCCCAATGATTTATTATCCAATTTTACTGCCATGTTTTCTTAATTTCGCATTCGACATTTCCCCTGCAATGCCGCAACAGAGGCGCCTCCTTTTGCCGTGGCAGCCATGCGTACCAAGATACAAATAGTACACACACAACCCCCCGACCAACCCCTAGACAAAGGGAAAGCGTGTACCGTTAGCTGGCGGGTAGTAACTCAACGAAATAAAATAAAACACGCACCAAAGCACATTCATCCCTCGAGAAATATCGCTTATTTGGTCGGTAATAATTCTTCTTGTGCGCTGCCAGGCTATGCCAGCCCCAACCCCAACTCCCAACACCCACTCACCCGCCCTCTCTCTGTCTCTGTCTCTCCTGCGTGGCACGTCTTGACAAAACAAGAGGCAGGCGGGCGCTAAAACAAAAGCAGCCTGCAGCATCTTCTGCCGCACATCCTTCGAGCGGCATGCCACGTGCGTGAGCGGGCGAAGGCGTGTTGCTCATGAATGCCGCAAGGAGAAAGTTTTGTGCCGGGCCAAAACAAAAAAAAAAAACGCAACTCAAGGTCCAAAAAACCAAGACGTTGGCCAAAAGGTGATGCTGGCTGGCTGCAAATAGGAGCGGGCCAGGCTCGCACTCATTTTTCGCTCGTAGACACTTTTTACGAAATATTTCATCGAAATGTGTCCCTGGTGTAACATTTAATATTAAAGGTGGGTTGGGCGGGGGTGAATGCGGGGGGGGTGGTGTGGCGCTTGTGGGCAGCGACTACTTATAAATTAGCTTTACTTTTAAGACATTTTGTTGCGAATAAAGCAGCGCCCGGAGAAAGTTTACAAAATGAACCAAAAGAGCGAAGCGCGCGACAAGTGAAATAGAAAAGAAAAGCAAAGAAAAGAAAAGCAAAGAAAAGCAAAGAAAAGTAAAGAAAAGAAAAGTAAAGAATGGAAAGCAAACACTGGAAAAATGAAAGAAAAGAGCGCCCAATGAAGCGTCGCCGTAGCGCTAAAAACTTGAACCAATAAATCACAAGTTAATTACAGGCGGCGTATTAATTCAGTGAGCAAACTCACCGCCCCGCCCCAACCCACCCCACCACACGCCGCCCACAACCCACTAGGCCACATGGCCCGCCCGCCCGGGCAAAGACAAACAAGCTACAAATTTCATAATTATATTTTATGCGATTTATTATTTGTGACTCGCTGTCATGTCTGTTTGCCCAGAGATAATGCACAGGCTGTCTCTTTTGAGCCACTTATCTTATATGAGTACAAGTACACAGTTCTCTCCCCTCCCCTCCCCCCTACTCTTCTCTTTTCTTCTCTCTCTCCATTGGCCATTGGCCATCTTTGCTTGCTTGCACTTTACCCCCATTTTCGTCATGTGTTGGGCCCAATTTAATTGCCGAACTTTTTCAGTGGTTGACAAGAGAGGGGATGCAACGGGCGGCCAGGGGCTTGGTAAGAAATGCGGGCACTTTTTATATGGCATTAGCCCTGCCCTGCCCTGCAACCATCGTTGTCTCGATTTATGTCTGGCACAATTTAATTGCGTGCCTCGATAAGAAGAAATCATATTAATTATGATTATTAATTTTATTGGTTTCATCTGCTACTGTTTTTCCCGTTATTATTGTTAGTGCTGCCCCAGCTGAAGATGACAAGATTTTTATTAATAACAGTGAAACATAAGGCTTTAATAGCTTTCAGTTAATTGTATATTAATCGTATCTACACAGAATTATTTTAATATTCATTACTTTATAAAGAACATGGAATTTTAGTTATCTAAATTTATCTTTACCAATACAGATTAAATAGCCATTTATATAATCACCTTACTTTATTCATATCTTTTTGTAATCCCCTAAAGAAATTTATTTCCTGCTTCATTGCATAATCTCCGAATATTTCTCTTGTGGCTCTTGATAATTATTAAAAATTGTCATTATTTTTATTTATGTAAATAATCTCTTGATACACTCGGAATTCAGGTCCGTTAAAGTTTAGCATTTTTAACGACTCCACTCGTATTCCCGGAGTCTTTAAGGCATTCGCAGCTGCTCGAGAATGGAACCCTTAGTAATTTGCACTTTATAAATGGTATGCGAGGAATAGAAAAGTTTACATTGCCCTCTGAAGATTGCGTGTGGCATTTGTTGCATGTTTGTTGTTGTTGTTTTTTTTTTTTTGTATTTTTATAAAAGTTTTAGTTTTTTGCCAAGTAATTTACATATTTCGAAGCATGGCCTTTCCTGGCCTGGCTTGGCCATTCGTCTAAGCGCCCCCGCCATTTATTCATTAATTCCAAGTCGTCCGACATAAATTAGTTAAACTTGGACTCGGCATAGGAATCGGACTGAGACTCAGACTCCTCAGACTCCTCGGTTTTGGTCTCAGTCTTGGCTGTGAAGAATTTTAATGTAGCGGCGCATGAGGGGCCCCCGCTCAGTATTCCCTCAAGAGGGGAGCAACAGAGAGATAGACAGAGAGAGAGAGAGAGAGGCAGCACAGTTGTACAGTTTTGGGTGCCCAACGGTACCAAAATATAAAAAACTCGGGTGGGAGGTAGAGGCAGGGGCAGGGGCAGAGAGACAACTAACATAAGCTGCGGTTTCTTTTGCCAGCAAGTGAAGTGCATGCTGAAAACGAGGCAACAATCGAAACCGCTGCCTGGGCAGGCGGTGTTGCCAACTCAAGTAGAAAAATACTCGTACAATGCAATAATACAACAGCAACAACAACAACAAAAAAGAAGAAGAAGAAAAAAGGAGAAAAAAACTTGAAAATAAACATTGTAAAATGGAAAGACGTGGAAGGCGTGAGACATGAAAAGCGAGCGAGTGCCGATCCGTTGGTTGGTTGGTTGCCTGCTTGGTTTGGTTGGGTTGTCTGGGTCGCTTGGGTTGGTTGGTTGGGCCACCTTTTTTGCGTTGTTCTCGTTGTTGTTGCAAAGTTTTCCTCGACTTTTTTGTTTTGTTCGCAACAATCTTGAACATTTTTTGGCGCTGTCTTTTTATGCTGCACAAAAAGAGAGAATGTGGGCCGCAGGCGGAAACACCCAATACAAGTCACATCTGGATTTATGTCATGCCTTTAATTGGCTGCTGTGCCGATGCCGATGCCGATGCCAATGCCGACTCCTGCACCAAACTCAACTATAGCGCTGACTCCCACTTGCAATGCGCCCAGACCCAGCCCAGCCCAGGCCAACAGTTTGGCCCGCCATCCATTAGCAGCGAAATCGAGTTTGGGGGCGGCCAACAAAAAAAAAAGAGTAACAGAATTAAAAAAAAAACAACAACACAAGTGCCAGCCCGGGTCTCCGTCCGCTCCGTGCGAGGCATCTGCCCGCCTTTGCCAGCAATTAAAAGCGAATTTTTCTGGCCGCCATCTTCGGGAGTTTCGGGCGCAATTAAAAACGAATTTCGCGCGGCTTCATTAGGCGCTGTGCGGCCAAATCCCAGTTTAAATATTCATGTGCCTAGCGCAGGATTACTACCACATAAGTGTAGTGTAGTCTATAAATTGACTGAATCTAAGGCTCGATTCAAATGATATACCACATAAGTAACGGAATATCGTAGTGCCAGCTGTCGCCGGCTGTTCTGCGATTTCAAATTAAATTCAATAAATTTTTTGCAAATGCAAAAAATAAAAAAAATAGAAGAAAATAAATATACTCAGTGAAATATCAACACTTGCAAGGGTTGTCTCGGGCGGAGTGGGGGGAGTGGGGAATGGGTTGCGGGCGGCAGTTCTGAGTTCCACTTGAGAGTTACGCTAAAGCCGTCGCCCAGTCTGTGGCCCCTTGGAATTTATGCGCTCCAGCGACAACATATGGTCACGTAAATTCATGCGACAATATACGATATGATGTCACACGAACACACACACGCACACACACACACACACCAAAAGAGACATGTGTGTGTGCTTTATTTTTTATGCAAAACGTTGTAGGGATTTTTTAATATGTGTGAAAAGAGTCTTGACTGAACAGAACCGAACACTGTGCTCTGGCAACTGTCGCAGCTCCCGAGCCGCCTCAGACTGCGGCACTGACTTTGATTTATGAGTGACAGCCGCCATTCGCTTTAGTTAATAAGCGTGGCAGGCGTTGCACAATAATTTCTAGAAACTTTCAATGGTTTAGGTGCAGATGACAGGCACGGGTTGGGCCTCCATTTCGGATAACTTATCGAAAAGAAAATGGGGCAAATGTCTACAAAAAAAAGGGAAACAACTTGAATGAATATAAATTTATATTAGCTTTAAGTTATTGGATTTTAAATAGTTTTTATAACAGACCCAACATCTCATTTTACATACCAAGTGGTTGTCTTTAAGGCCTTATTGATCAATATACGGTTTGTTATGTTTTTTGCCAATAGTTTGTCCACTGGGATTGTTTCATAGTTTGCCAGCTTTTGTTTTTTTTTGTTTCTTTTCTTTTTGTTTTTGGTTTTTTGATGCAGTTGCCAGACTTTTGGCTTCCCCTGGCTGACCCCTTTCCGGGACGGACGGGCTATTGGCTGTAACTTATGGCTGGCCCAGCAGCGTTTGGCAGAGTGTGAAATTGGCAAGCAGCAAAATAAAGAAACTTTTGCCTTGTGGCCAACTAACCAGATAGACAAGCTGAGAGATATTCAGGACGGAAGATGGAGAGACGGGTGGAGAGCAAAGGGGGTAGGCGGGCAGTCAGTTCATAATTCCGAGCAAGATTTCATAAAATATTAGTTAAACAAAACATAAACCAAAACGTTGCAGACGTTTTTGCATACGAGCTTCAGCTAAATCACCTAAAAGCATGCAACATAATTCAGCAGGCAAACACTGGCAGCTTCTTGCCACACACACACACACAGGAGCAGAGGCAAAGACGCAGCAGACTGCTGGCGACAGAGCAGCCCAAGAAGCGACGAAGCTTAACGTTTCCGTTTCCTGTATGCTCAAGCAGCATACAAAACTCGCCCACACCACAGCCGCCCAATTTTAATGGCACTCCTCGGTGGGGCACAGGAGGTACAGACAGAGTTGGGAGCCGGGTGCTCTTGTCTTCTTGGAGTACGTTTTGTTTTGCATGTGCATGAGCTAAGTGAATCTCGAGACTGAGACTGAGACTGAGACTGGTACTGAGACTGGTACTGCCTCTGGGATAGGGACAAGAAGCAGGACAACAAGGTTGACATTAGCGCGTTCAGCGCACAACGAAACCCAATTAGAAACGAGAAATACGACACCAAAGTGAGGCGACGAAACAACATGAAAATGGAGCCAAGCCAACACCTCCTCCTACTCCTTTCCTGCCCAAGGATGCTGCCAGCAGTCGGTGTGCAGAGGCCAACAATGAAGCGTGTAATTACAAGCGTAAACGGCGGCCCAAAGACGCAACGGTGGGTGGTGGTTTGGGTTGGTCGGCCAGGAGGTTGGCTTCTTGCCACTTGCCACTTACAACGTATCAGGCGAAAAATATCACATATTCGTGCGAGCGCGAAAAAGACGACAACCATTTTTTGAAAAGGGTTGCCACTGAGTTATGGCGCCGGGTGGAAAGTGTCGCCGGGTGGGAAGTGTGGTGGTGCTGCTGCTGTTGGGGATTGAAGGTGGTGCACACGAGTGAACGCGTCGCGGCGCATAATTACTTTACAAGTTCATTATAAAGCATCATAAATCTATAAAGGAGCAAACGAAGGGAGAGAGTGAGAGAGAAAGAGAGAGAGAGGGGGAGAGGGAGCAGTTCGCATGGTGTTCGCTTTCGCATACAATTTCGAACTTTGGCACTTTTCTTTTGGGCCATTGTCGCAACGGTAAATTGCGAGCACTTCTGAGGGATGGGCGAAAAAAGAGCAACAACAATAGAAAAAAATAATTCACTTGCGAAAATGTTATTGATTACGAAACACACAAAATACGATGACAAAAGTGCGAAGCCAGCAACAACTGCGTCACTGCAAGTGCACTCTGTGCACTGTGCTGCACAGTGGCTAAAAAGCAACAATTTATGAAATAAAAATATGTGAAAAGAATATGAAACGAAATAATTGTTTAGTGAGGTTAGCCTTAGAGATTGATAAATTATTAATAAATTATAAACATGATGCAAACTAAAATAAATAAATGCATTAAATAAATAATTAAATAATAAATAATTGCATTTAATTCATGCTTGATAATTTTTCAAACATGATGCAAACTAAAATAAATAAATTATATTAATGTTTGATATATTTTCAAACATGATGCAAACTAAAATAAATAATTGCTAAATTGATAAATTTTAAAAATTTGCTTGACAAATTTTGCACATAGAATGCAAACTAAAATTATTAATTGCATTAAATTCATGTTTAATCTTTTTTCAAACATGATGCAAACTAAAATAAAAAAATGCATTAAATTCATGTTTGATATTTTTTCAAACTAAAATAAATAATTGCATTAAATTCATTTTTGATCTTTTTTTTAAACATAATTCAAATGAAAATAAAAAATTACATTAAATTCATTTTTGATCTATTTTCAAACATGATGCAATTAAAATAAATAAATGCATTAAATTCATGTTTGATATTTTTTCAAACTAAAATAAATAATTGCATTAAATTCATTTTTGATCTTTTTTTTAAACATAATGCAAATGAAAATAAATAAATGCATTAAATTCTTGCTTAATCTTTTTTCAAATATGATGCAATTAAAAAATAAATGCATTAAATTCATATTTGATATATTTTCAAACATGATGCAAACTAAAATAAAAAATTACATTAAATTCATTTTTGATCTATTTTCAAACATGATGCAAACTAAAATAAATAATTGCATTAAATTAATGTTTGATATTTTTGTAATTTGTGCCACTGCATTGCTTGTTTGCCCTGTGGATGGCGCTGTATTTGTTGATTTTGCGCAAAAGCAATTTGAGCATAAATCTTCGAAACGACAAACTCGCCTGCACACTTGCACACACACACACACACAGGAGTAAATGTGTGCTGCAACCATCGAAAATGGACGAGGCAGGAATAGGAATAGGAATTGGAATTGGTATAGGAATGGGTTGGGGAGCAGCAATAGGAATATGAACGAAGCAGCCTTTGGCTGACTTGGAAATTAACTGCTAGTTTCACACGTTCTAGCAGCCAGAAAATGCCAGAGCAGAGGGAAAAAAGTCGCGCAAAAAAAAAAGAAATAGAGAAAACTCCAAGAGAAATGTTGCACTAAACTTTCACTTTTGCCCAGAGCAACAGCAGAAACAATGGAAATAAAAGCAAACAAGCAAAAAAAAAAAAAAAAAGGGAAGATATGTTTGGCTATTGCCAGGAAGCAGCTGCTCTGAACCCGAAACCAAACCAAACCGAAACGAAGCAATGCTCTCTGCCCTCTACACTCTCTTTCTCCATCTCTTTCTCAGTCTAGTTCTCAGTTGTTCTCTCCCACACAGAGTTGGACCATAAGTTTGTCGTTTAGTTTTTGGGGGCAAATAAAAATAAAACTTCAAGTGCCAATTATGTGTGAAATTCCGACACTTTTAGCTTGTTTACTTTTATGCGCTCTTAATGAAGTTGCAGTTGCCATTTTTATGCGCACCCCACCCACACACACACACACACACATACACTAAGCGTAATGTGAGTGGAGGTGTTGTCGTAGTTGCCACAGATTCTTCAGCTAATTAATCGACTACTTATGGGAAACTTGACGCGAAAATAAGTCTTTGGGCCAATCTGGCATCTGATTAGCCCCAAATGTGGCCATATCGAAAGGCGCCGCCGCTGTGCAAATGGCCGCCACAGCTGGCAACACCATTGAAAAAGCAATTAAAAACGCATTCGATGCGATTTCCCGCAACGATAAGAAACAAGGAAAAAATAAAAAAAAAAACTGCGCCAACAGCAGCAGCCAGTTAAACGAGTGGGCGTGTCAAATCAGTGGGGCGCTCTCAAATGCAATTAAAAGATACAGCGACTGTCGAGTGTATCTCAAAGATTGCCTGCCCTCCCCCCCTCTCTCCCACCACCCCTCTGAGTGCGTGCTCGCTCAGTCCATAAATAATCGCAACTGCCGCTTATCAGTGCGAGCCGCCATTTTGTTGCGCAGTGTAATTTATGTTTGACACTTGCGTTGATTTTTATTGGGCCAACACGATTTGAAGAGCCTGCGGAAATGTTGCACATTTCCGTTTCTAGTTGCTGCCACATAACTCCTCGCGATAGAAATCGAAAAATCGAAAAAAGAAAATCAGCTGATGACGTCAGCCAAATGCGTAGAATATTTGTTATGTTTTTAAGTTGTTGCCTAATGAAGTCTGAAATTGAAAATATATCGCTGACAAAACTTGCCACTGTCCACATCAACATCAACATCATCATCATCATCATCTGCAATCCCAGACTCCTTCCGCTTGCCGCCTCGCAGCTGCTGCTGCTGCTGTTGTTGCTGATGCTGCCCCACGATATGAAACAGCTTGACATCGTGCCACTTATTTATTTATTTATAATGTCCGACATCGACATCGACTTTGGTCTTGGATTTGGCGTTTGCTTCTGCCTGCTGCTCTCTGTCTGCCTGGCTGAATAACTTCATTTGATAGTCGCGTCTTCTCTGAAAATGCTTTTGGTTGTGCTTCGCATTTGAACTGTTAAAACAGTTTCTCGCATCCGTCGATGTATCTCTCCCCCCTCGCCGCCAGCTGTCGCCCTTGTCCGTGGAATCGAGCCAAAATAGAGTCGTTGATTATTTAAATGAAGGCACGACAGAAGAAGGCGTTCCACGCACTCACACATGCCCCCAAAGTATCTCTCCGTCTATTTCTCTATATATGTCTTCATATGTATATCTTCTTTCAGTATCTGTATCTGTATCTGTATCGGTATCTTTGCCTATGGAAATATGGAAATGGCGTGTTGCGTGCTCAAATTGTGTTTTGTGTTTTGTGTTTTGTTTCTATTTTGTATGTCTATTTCATGTATTTTGTTGGGGCGTTTACGGCCCTCATTAATTGAGCCATTAAGATAAACCCGCAGCGCTTTTTGTTCGGCTTCGACGCTTCGGCTCGAAACGTTTCTGCAGCTTTTCCCACTAGGTCAGTCGTCATCTGGAGCGTCAGTCAACCAATGATGGAATTATTATACAACCCAGCATAATAAAATCTATCTAAAAAAAAAAAAAACAAAAAAAATAAATAAAAATGAATACAATTTGTGATATGTTCATTTTCTCACCAAATGTTTTTTTAATTACCGTAACATAGCGGCCAATTCATTTTTAATTCCGCATAAATCATAAAAGTGAAGCCACCTTTAACTTAATTAAAAGTTTATTAAAATTAATGTTTGAATGAGTCCAACTATAAACAGATTGATTGCATATAAACTTAATTTATTTGTTTAATATTATGTATATAATGTTTAATATATGAAACTTTTTATAAAGTCGTACAAAAGGTAGCTTTTCCAGATTCATAAATTAACTATTTTTATTATATGCAATTTCTATATTAAATATTGAGTTTGTATATAATTAAAGTCTGCTTTTAGCTGGCTTCATTTCATGTTTTTTAATAACAATATATTTAATTCAAATCCCGTCGGGATTCGTCTTTACGAACCCATTCATAGCTGTTGAATTGTTATAAAATTGTTATTATTTAAAAATGTATTTTTTTTAAATTTTGTTAGCCTTTAGAAACATTAAGCAAGGCAAAAACTTAAAATAAATTCAGTTTTATATTTAATAAATATTTGATGTTATATTAAATTACATTAAAAACTCGAATATTTAACTTTTTAATAGTATATTTTTTTTTTATTTTTTTTATTCTTTAGCAAAACTAAGCTAAGCAGAAATTCAGTTTTATATGTAATAAATATTTGATTTTATATCAAATTACGTCAAAAACTCGAATATTTAACTCTTTCTGGTCCTCTCCACGTGCACATAATGAATTCCATTAAATTGCAGTACCGTAAGACTTTTAAGCCATAACTCAAAACTAAATGCAGGGCTGCACTGCTCCCCCTGCCCTTTGCTTTGTGCCACTGATAACTGATCTGTGCTCAGTGATCACTCGTTGCGGTGGCCAGGTACTTGGGGGCAAGTCTACCTGTTGCAACGGCAGCTCCGGCAATGAATTATTTTAATGACGAGCAAAATGTCCGTCTGGCGTCTGGCGTGTCCTGCGCATGCGTGAGCAGCAGTTGCCGCCATGCCACAGAAACCAGTTTAAGTTACAGTTGACCCTCCTCCTCCTCCATAGTGCGACTGCCTTCGGCTGGCGGCCATTAAGCGTTGCGCTTGCACCTTAAAATCAACCAAAAACTGCGTAAACTGCAGTTGCCCAAAACCAAAAAAAAAAAAAAAAAAAAAAAACGGAGACTTCGTTAAGCTGATTTTACCGTCTCGGCAATTTCACCAGCAAAATGATGAAGCATTGGAAGAGCTCACAGTAGGCTCTCCATCGATAAAGTGAATGCTGCGGCACAATTATGCTGAATTTTGGGATAATTTGGAAGGTGGTGCATGCCACGAATCGTGTTGCACTTGAATACGCGTAGATGTTCGCTTAATCATCTTTGGCACATCATTTTGCGGACGCTCAATGGGAATGGGAACACGCACGTGTGGGAAACGCAGCCGGAAGATTGGCAATCGGTGGCTTTCAAGTGCAGTTTTTGCAGCTGTGGCATAAATCGCAAAACTCAAACAAAGTCAATTACCAAAGTGTCACCAGACTGGCTCACCTGACTCCCTCCAGTTACCGTTCCGTTTCCAGAGTGCATCTTTTGTGTGTGTGCCTGCAATTAAAAGCTGATTGCCTGTTTCAACTAGGCTGTGAGTTTGAGAAAAATTGAAATTCCAACTGTTTCCCTGCACATCCGCAAGATGCAATTGTGTGTATATTTGCATGTGTGTGTGTGTGTGTGTTTATGTGCAGCTGTGCACACCCAAAACGTGTAGCTCAAAATTTGACACACACACATATGCAAAGTGCAGCAGACACTGTTACAGATACACACATTTACACATACACATACAGATACAGATACATATATATATATATATATATGTATCTCAAAGATTGCGTTCGTGTTCGCAATTGCAACTCAATTGCGCATTTGGCACCGCAAGCATCAATATTCAGCATAGACAGCAGAGACATAGGCATCGACCATAATCACGTCTGAGGAAACAGCGGTTGTGTGCTGTGCCCCCCCCCCCCCCCTGCAGCACACCCCCACACACCACACTCTGTGTATGTGTATATACGCATTGGGAATCGCACTCCCTGCGGCCAATTTAATTGACAGATTTAGTGCACCTCGATTGGCAGTGCGGAAAATTAGTTTTCCGTCTCGCAATCAGCCTTCAATTTGACTTTCTGTGGCTTTGTGCGTCCGCCAGGCGCATTTAATTGTTTTATCGACACTCTCGACTAACGGCAGAAATATAGATGAATGTATATAGATATATATACATATATATAGATTTGTCCCCTGCCCCCCCCTTTCGGCGTGAAACACGCCCACAAGCGGCACGCACGAAAATAGATTTAATTAAATTGCGAACAAAATGCGTGAGTTGTTCGACTAAGACAAATGGAGACAGGAGCTGGTGGGAAGGGAAGGGGGTTGCTATCATACACTCAATTAATCGATTTCCTATTGATTTTGTATATGTGTGCTTTTTGGTCAAAAGGGTTTCTATCAAAACCATTTCCGGTTGAGCGACTTCCGCACAGCTTGTGCGCTTGTCCTCGCAAAAAGGACACACATCTTGGAGGAGTCCATTCATGTGAAACAAGCAGCTTTCAATTGTGGTCAAATTAATATTTATATGCAGTCTAGCATTTTATTGGACTCGTTTATTGATGACAGTTGAATTTGGCTTTTCAATATTTATCTGTAAATTTTGTAATTAAATCTTGGAATACATTTCCAACGAAAAGGACAAGTGTTTGGAGACAGATGAGACAGTTCTCAAGATTAATTCGATCGCTAGCCAAGATGTCCGACTTGCTCATACTTTCTCTGGCTCCTTCACCCTTTTTTCCAGCTAAACGCTTGAAATTCCAGCGAATTACAGCCAAAATTGTTGTCTGATTATCAAAGTGCTTTTTGTGTGTTGGAGACGTGTTTTGCGATGGATTTTCTCTCATTTTTTGGGCGCGTGCGTGACATTTTTATGTGCCGGCAACCAAACAAAACAAAACATAAATTAGAGCAGGGGGGCGGGGAGGCGGAGTTGGCTGAGGGAGCCTTGTTTTTGGGGAACTTTGGGAGGAAATCGAATTAAATATAAGTAGTTGCCTGCCAGCCATTGTGTCTAACTGCAGAGTCGCCTAGCCAGACACACACATGCGCACTGCAGTATCTGTGAGTGTATCTGTATCTGTATTTGTGTATCTGTATCTTTATTTGTGTATCTGTGTGTATATAAATAGTTATAATAGAAGCATAGATCACACGATGCGCCGCATGCAACATGGAGTCAGCGTCACCTGGAGATTTATTGGCAACGCCCTTGCCTTGGGGTGAGTCAATAAGAGAAACAGAGATAGAGAAAGAGAGAGAGGAAGATAGAGAGGGAGGAAGGGAGATAAGGCTACTGCGGTGTGGCAGTTGGCCAAAGACGTGGGTTTTTTTTTGTTTTGCCCTTGTTTCTGTTTTCTTTTTTTGTTATTGTTCTTTTTTTTTTGGTGGGGGGGGGGGCTCCAGTTTGGTTCAAAGTTCGCTGCAAAGGCAAACACGTAAACTGTCAAAACTTTAAATCCCACAGGAATTTAAGTTAAAAAATACAACACGTACTGCTCCGCCGTGCCGCAGCTGCTGCTACCCAGGAAGCAGCGCCGCTCTCCCCGCTTAAATAAAAAAAAAAACGAAAATCAGCCTTGAGCAGCGTAGACAGAATCTTGAAAATGTATCTCAAAGGGAGGCAGGCGGCGCGCAAAGATTAGATATATGAGTTTTCAGCAATAGATTCTAGTATTTCTCACATTTCCACAAACGGCGCTCGTCTAAATAATTTTAAAAAATGTTCGCGCCTTTTGCCGTAGAAAGTTTTATTGTCTAGTTGAAGCCCTTCCGTGCCGCGCCCCTTTCCGCACATACCAGCATTTAAATTATGTACTTAGAAATACACAAAAATGCTCCGAAAGTCTACAAAAGAAAATGGCGCGGCGCAGCAGGAGATGTGGCAGAAGAAGCAGCAGCAGCAGAAGAAGAAGAAGAAGAAGACTGAGGCAGCAAAATGAATTTCGCACTTTTTCGCATAATAAATTTTAAACTTGGCCAGTGCTAAAAAAAATGTGAGCCCCGAAAAAAAAAAATAATTCCAAAGCTGGGGGGAAAAAAAATAGAAGCAAACTTTGGTAAAAAGTTTATTTTTGCATACATATCTATATATGTATATAAAGGGGGAAAGGGGGGGGGGAGACAGAAAGCTGCGGCAGGCGCGTGACAAATTCCATTTAAAATTGTTGAGCTCAACTCACGTAGCACGGCTGTTGAGGCAACTAGGAGGCAACTCGAGAGACGCCTTCTTGCCAGTTGTGCCTCCTAAATAAAATGAAACTTTTGCCAACCTGTGATGTATTCGACGGGCACAGGACATGCGCCAGGACATGGGCTCAGCGAGTGTGGTAGGGTGTGGGAGGGAGGAGGGGAGACTGTCAGCTCAAGTTGAGCCGCAGAGATTTAAGTTAATCAGCAAACAGGTTTAGTGCCAAATAAATGTATTTATGCGTTACGCGTTTCCATTTTATTTGGAATTGTTAAGATTCCGTTTCTCTGAGCGGAAAAAACAAACAATTTATTTGATTTTGCCATTTAGTATTCGACATTATGTCAAGTTGTCTATAAGAACAATAAACCATTAACAAATATTGGGCTGAGATTAATTTAGAACTGCCAAATTCCAAGTTACGAATTAAATTAATGATTAGCTCATTTTTTGTACAGCCAAATATTTAAATAAATAAATATTTAATAATTATAAAACTGGTTCTGCTTGATATGAAATTACTTAAAAATGTACAAATGATTTATTATTTTAATGAGTATATTTCACAGCTATTTATCAAACTGATATCTGATATAATAATATATAATTCGTCTGATAAATAAAAAGTCAGTAAATCTTGTCTTGTCTCTTATATACTAAATAATTTCATTACAATTTGTGTCATATTTGCTTCCATTGCTATAAACAAAATAAATACTTAAATTTTGCTTACATTTAATGCAGAAAATATTTTCTTTTTTGCATGGCGAAATATTTTATTTTCATATCGCTTTAATGGTCTATAAAATGTACTCGCCATTTATTTAACGTGAGTCTGCTGGGCAAGTGTACATACATATATATATACATATATATGCAGACATATTAAGACATGCAGACATACAGATATACATACATACATAGAGCCATGCTGAAATACTCATATGCGAGTAAATGTGAAAGATAAATGCGTTTTCACTTTATGACTTTCGTGTCGGCATAAATTTGTTAATACCTTTAGGCCAAATTTATAACATAATAAATGCTCATAATATTTAACTTAACATTTTGCCAGACCAGGCCAGGACAGGGCGGCCCAGACCCAAACTGCGCCCCAATAAAATGCGAAAGTTACTTAACATTGTCCATTGGCAACAGAGGCAACTGAGGCAACGAAGTGATAAAATCTCTCCAAGCTCTCTTCGCAGCTCTTCTGATTGTGCATAATGCAGTCGAGAATATGAACATGTGCGAGTGTGTGCATGTGTGTGTGTGTGTGTGTTGTGTGTGTGCTCACATAAAATTGAGTTATTGCACTTGAGGCAAATTAAACTTCATAAATATTTAAAATCAGAGATTAACACGGCAGAAAAGCACTGCCTACAAAGAGAGAGACAGAGAGAGAGAGAGAGGGGGAGAAAGAGACAAGCAGGCTTCTCAATTCTCAATTGTTGAAGTGAAGTCAGATTGAATGTGGCTGTTGTTGTTGTTGTTGTTGTTATTGTTGTCGACTTTTGTGACTGGCCAATTAAAGTTGCATTACAATGGCATAACTGCAATTTAAGTGGCACACGGACACAGCCTCACTGAAAGGCCTGCCAGTCAGCCAAATGCAACATGCAACGTGCAACGTGCAACTCGACTGACAGCAACTTTGAACAGTGGTTGGCGGCGGCACGGCACGGCACGGCAGCAAACGTTCAATTTAAAGTAACGATCTCCTCGCCAAAGATACAGATACAAACAAACTGTAACTTCAAGCAACAAGCCAACGGACAAACGGGCCAACAGCCAACAGCCAAACAGCCAACAGCCAACTGCCAATGGCAATAAAAATGAAATGTATTTTTTTTTTTTCCTCTTCTGTTTGGTTTCTTGGTTTTTGGTTTTTGTGACTTGTAGCCGGCCTACGTCAAAAATGCTGCTGATCCGTTGCTGAAAAATTTATATTTATGTTTTGACAACAACCAAAAAACAAAACAAAAAAAAAATAAATAAAAAAAAAAACGATGTCTGTTGCAAATTTTGCGAAATGATTTTTCAATTTAATATGCTTGTTGAAATGTTTATAAACGATCCAAATGAGGCAATTGAACCCACACTGGCTGTCTTGCTTTGTCAAATGAATTCCTTTCCCTCTTCCCCCCATTTTCCCCCTTGCCAACTAAATAATGACATCAGCCGAAAATGGCATATTGAACATTTAATGAAGCTGAGTTGCGTGTTCAGCTGACATTTGGGGCTGATGTGGCACATTAATTAATCAATTATTTTCTAGACTTGTCTAACCGATAACTTGTATTCTCTTGCAACAGGCACAAATGGGCTGAGGAGACGCGGCCGACAGACTTACACCCGCTACCAGACGCTCGAGCTGGAGAAGGAGTTCCACACGAATCACTATTTGACCCGCAGACGGAGAATTGAGATGGCGCACGCGCTGTGTTTGACAGAGCGACAGATCAAGATCTGGTTCCAGAATCGGCGGATGAAATTGAAAAAGGAGATTCAGGCGATCAAGGAGCTCAACGAGCAGGAGAAGCAGGCGCAGGCGCAAAAGGCGGCGGCGGCAGCAGCTGCGGCGGCGGCGGTGCAAGGCGGCCATTTAGATCAGAATTAGTTTGAATTATGTAACTGAGCGGAGAAAATTGTAACAAATAAACCATTTACTTAACTTAAATGAATAATTGAATAATTGATTAATACTACAAATTGACAATTATAATAAATAATATTGATATCGATATTGATATCGATATCGATATTGTACGGTACCATAAATGAACTATTTCAAATTGTTTGAAAAGCAACCGAAAATACGTAAAAAGCAAACAGCAACAAAAATTACAAATAAATTTCCTAGACTCTAAGTGAATGCAAAAAACGAAATGGAAAATAAAATAAATAGAGTTGTGGATGGAGCACAAGTCTACTTACCCTAGATACATATATATATATATATATATATATGTATGCATATATATGTAGTACAAGATACAAAATACGAATACGAATACAAATACAAAAATACAAATGCAAATATAATTTAAATTCCAGAATGAGAGGTAGAAGTAAACTATTTGAAAATTGTTTGCCCGCGTAAGATTTATGTTTAAAACGAGCAAAATTTTGTTTTTTCTAAAAATTCTGTTCAAATGTTGTTTACGACCAATTGCCCCCCACGCACCCCTGCCCGGCCCATCCCCGATCACCACACCCAATAAAAACAAAATCCCTTTGTTGCTTACTGCTATGTTTAAATTATTTTTTCGAGAAAAAAAAATCAAAGAAAAATTAAAAATACTCATACAAAATGTTAAAAGGAATAAATTTAAATTCTGTTGATATGAATTTTTGTAAGACGCGTTTTTAAACCAATTTAAAAAAAAAAAAAACAAAATCACATAAAACAAAATTATTGAAAATTTAACTTAAATATAAATAGAATTTGTTAGCAAAGTAAAAGTATATATATATATTAAAAACAAAAAACAAAAAACAAATATAGAAAACTAACAAGAACAAGAATGATGCGGATGAGGATGAGTAGGAAGAAGAAGAGAATTACAATAATATAATACAAAAAATGTGTATAGTTCGTGCTTAAAATTAATGCAATTTTAGTTAACTCTGTTTAATTTAAAATTAATTTGTTTAGTTTTCGTCCTAGGCTTTTTAAGCGTGCAACAACACACTACAAACAACAACAACAAACAAACAAACAAACAAACAAACAAAAACAACAACACAAGTGAAGCTGTTTTCTTTAAGTAATTTTTAAAGTTTTTTAAACTAAATTAAATCCTAATTTTATTATGTTTAGTTTAATGAAAAGCGTTTATGAGATTATCTGACAACAACAAGCAGAAAAACAAAAACTTTGCCCCGGCAAAACGAATAAATTATTGGTTTTGAAAAAATCTACAAAAAAAAACGAAAAAAAAAAACAAAAATCAAAGAAAAACGAATGAATTAGTTGTGTTATTATTTTAGTTGCAATTTTTGTTGTTTCGTTTCGTTTCTCCAATTATAGAATTAGAGCTTAGAGTTCTTGAAATCGACGGTGTTTATTATTATTGTTTGTGCATGCTATTGAATTGCTTTTGATCTCGTTTCGTTAATTGTTCGTAAGTAGAGATGAGATACCCTTATCCGATATCATTATTATCGATAACCCGTTAGCACGTCCGATATCTCAGCCCAGCAACGAGCTGTGCTCGAAGCGAGCTCCGAGATGGATGATATGCTACTATTTTCAGTTCGATTCACTTAAGGGCTAACCCAAGCAACCTTCACAAGATGTATACGTAATTAGCGCATAAGGTTCAGCAGATAAACAAAACAAGATATATATACATAAATCTCTATATATATATACATATATATTTATATTTATGTATTTTACATGCAAATCGAGTATAAATGAACAACAATAAGAGAATATTTGCAACTGGCGAAATGTACGTAAGAAATAAGTTAAATGTTATAGATTTTAATGGCAAATGAAATGAAATGAAATGAAACATATAAATACGTAACTAAAGAAAGATGCGTGGAGCTCCCCACTCTCCCCCCTCCCTGCCCAATTTATCCCTTATAAAGAAAAAGTAAAAAAAAAAAGAAGCTAAAAATACAATATTTAATAATTTAAATGTGAATTGTCGTAGCAACGGATATACGTAAAATGAAACGGAGCGCGTCGGCGTTAGAATTTATTGCATTCTACAAACTTACCTAGTACTACTTACTTATGTAATAACATACCAATGTACATACCTATGTACGTAAATACGTAATACATACAAACAAATACAAATATGTATGTAATAATAAATGGCTGCATTGCGAGTATTGTAAATTCTTGTGGCTTGTTTACTTTACCCCCTCCACACACACCCACAACCACAACCTAATTGACATTAATAATGTTTTTTCTAATCCTAACACTCATGTATAAACGATGCAATGATAACGATAACGATAACGATTACGATAAATAATTCCCCTCCAACCCTTCAAAATGAACATGAACAAATTGTTCATTTTTTTGTAGGGTAGACAAATCGTTTACACTCGTATACTATGTAATTCTAATTTAACGCCATTCTATGTTAGCACCGTAAGTTGTAAATTATCAATATAATCTATACGTAATATGAATAAATGGAAACAAAAAACAAACCAGTGAGAATGTGGTAAACAAAATAAAACCGAATAAAAATTTGAACTAAAACTCAGAAAAAAAATGGAATTGACTTTCATATTTGAAACAAGGAGGGCGCCGTTTGTCAGCGCCATCTGCAGCTTGTTACGCACAACATCACGCGAAGCGACAAAAAGCTCACTGACATAAGCTAAAGTGATGGTTGCTTTAGCTGTTGTTCGAAAGAGGGCGCCACATGAGCGTAGAGTTCTTCACCTTGACCACCCTGTATGTCCTATATTAAGACGATGTGTTTCGCTTCAGGTTAGACCTGAATCTTATCGGAATGTATCGATTACAAACACCCTGCTTATTGAACAGGGTGATACACTTGTCTGTATGCCGCGGAAGGAGAATGTTTAGCTTAAATAATGTATGATTTAAAAAAAACGATTGCACTGTACAAATAATGGAATAAAATAGGAAGGATCATAAGATATGTTTTAATCAAGCGTTATATTGATTCGAGATGTTCCTATTAAATGTAGTTTTTTTTTCAAGCCATTTTCGTTTGCTTTGTATGTATATGCCTAAAAGTATGCTACATTTTGTTGAAGTTATGTGTTTTTTGGGTTCTTAGAGTTTGAGTTTTTAGATGTAATGTAGATCGATAGATAGACTCTAACGCATTATGTATTTTAAATAATTATGCGGAGTTTGACGTATCAGATCTAAATTTGTACAACAGTAGGTGTTGAAGTCTTTTTTAGAGTCTTTCAATAAAAGTATGCGTTTAGAAATTTCTCACTAGGTTTCCCGAGGCAATTATAGTTTCTGCCTAAAAGTATGCATTATTTTCTACTTTTTAAGTCTCACACATTTTTAGCTCAAGTCAGGTTTATGCAGCGATTTATTGAAAGAGACATAAATTAAATAATTACAAAATAAATGAATAATATTTACTTTTTGCTTGTTAGAATGTCAATTATTATTGTTAAAAAATAAATAAATAGAATAAAAGAAAAATAAATTTTGTATTGAAACATTTTTGCATACCTTTAATAAATTTTGAAAAACTATATTTTCTCTTAAAAAATCGTGAAAATATTCTGTTGTATGACTAAGCTTGTTAAAATAAAATAAATTATTAAAAATCTATGATAATCAGTGCACGACAGATCAATATAATTATAAAAACTTAAGTCAGGTCATATAAAATGTTAAATTAATGTAATTATAGATAGTGAAAGTTTGTAATTAACTTGAGTTGTCCATTCGCGATAAACGTTAAATTATAATTATTATTATATAAAAATGTTGTCCATATATTGATAAGTTTAATCTATGCATTTTTTTTTTATGTTAAGTGCCTGATAAGTTTCCTCGTTAACGCTCAAAAATAGTCAATAATCTAAAAACAATCTAATTCTAAGGGAAGAATCGCATTTAAATGTTTAATCTTCTCTTCTTTATTTCTCTGATTTACTCTTTACCACAGATGTAAATGGAATTTATACTCTTAAAACTGGTTTGGCATTTGACAGTCTCAGGGCTGATACCCTTCTTGAGATGAGTATTCATATTTTGGAAGTGACTGAAATACATTTCGAAAGAAAATTAACATAGTTTTTTATAAATGAATAAAATTATTAATTTCAATTATAAACATTATAACATAATAACATTTCATCATAGCTTATGTGGGTAGAGTATCATTGATAAGTGCACAAGGGTATTTGATATTCGTCATATTGGAAATATATATTCCGTATCAATTGCCGCTTCAACATGATTCGAGTCAGTTTACGTTGAGCTGTCGATCGGATTGCTTGAAGTTTCCTGAAAGCGCAATCGTTTCAATTTAAAGTCGGAGCAACATATAAATTAATTTAACTGATGCATGAGCATATAAATTTTAAATATTTCTGAAAGTACTTCGATAGTAGAACAGAAAATATGATATTGAAATTTGCTGCATCGCATTTGCTGTGCATCTGCCTGATTTCATTGAGCCTCAGTGCAAGTAAGTAAAGTCCAGAATGATAATACGAATTGGTCTAAAAATAAATGCCTAATAAACATATAATGTCTACACACACTCGCACACTACTGCTGCATTTCAAGCATGCTAATTTGTGTGTGTGTGTGTGTGTGTGTGTGAGCGTGAGAGCCGTCGCTGTAAACTTGATTTGAGCCAGCATTGAAATTTCTTGACTCTAAACAACGAGCAGATAAGAGAACAAAACTGAGGTGAGAGAAGAGAGAAGAGAAAAGAGATAAAGAAATAGAGATTAAGAGCCGTTAGCTCTCTGTTATTGTTTTGTTTTCTTTTTTTTTTGATCTGATGAGAGGCATAATTAAACTACAGATAACAAGAAAAGTATCTTCGTTAAATATGTAGTAAGTAAAATCGAGCAAACTGACTTAATTGTGAAGAACAAGTTTTTAACGTAAATATCAGAATTTTTACGCATGTATTAGTGAAACTACAATACTAAACTATTCAGTCTTTTTGCCAATTATAGTTGAGTTCCGTTTGGATTAATTGTTTTGATTAAATTTTATTACGGTTATCAACAAATGAACTAAAAGGAATAAATTCATTAATATAAATTTGATTACAATGTTCTTATCTATGAAAATACATATATATATATTTTTTTTTAGCAATATAATCACCTTTTATTAATTATTTGTTTATTATACACAATACTCAACTTCTCAGAATTTTTGGCAATTAAATATTGAGTTCTGCTTGTTTTGCGTTAATTTTATTACGGTTATCAACAAATGAACTAAATGGAATAAATTTTTTAATATAAATTTGAATTTGATTTTCTTATCTATGAAAAAATATATTTTTTGTTAAATTATTAAATGGAATAAATTCTTTAATATAAATTTATATTTAATTTTTCTTATCTATAAAAATACATATATATTTTTTTAGCAATATAATTAATATGATGTTGCTCCTTTATTCTTTATTATTTATTTATTTATTATGAAACTACAAAATAAATTACTCAGACTTTTGGCCAATTATATATTAAATTCCGTTTGGATTGATTGTTAAGTTATTAAATGGAATAAATTCTTTAATATAAATTTTTATTACATTTTTCTTATCTATAAAAATACATTCATATTTTTTTAGCAATATAATTAATATGATGTTGCTCCTTTATTCTTTATTATTTATTTATTTATTATGAAACTACAAAATAAATTACTCAGACTTTTGGCCAATTATATATTAAATTCCGTTTGGATTGATTGTTAAGTTATTAAATGGAATAAATTCTTTAATATAAATTTTTATTACATTTTTCTTATCTATAAAAATACATTCATATTTTTTTTAGCAATATAATCAAGAGGATTTTGCTCTTGTATTATTTATTATATAATGTGAATTAAAAGAATAAATAAATAACTCGATAATAATAAAGGATCTGTTTATGATAACTGATAATAATTTTGTATATGGCTAACAGAATCAGTTAATGGGGCGTGTGGATCCTCGAAGTTCGAATGCGACAATGGCAGCTGCATTTCACAGTTCGATGTGTGCGATGGGACCAAGAACTGTCCAGATGGCTCCGACGAGACGGGCCTGGTTTGTGTGTCCCAGAGGCAGCACTGCTCCAAGCCCTTCTTCCAGTGCAGCTATGGAGCATGTGTGATCGGCACGGCGGCCTGCAATGGAGTCAAGGATTGTGCCGATGGCTCGGATGAGACGTTGCTGCGATGCGGCAGCGATGATGACATACGAGACTATGAGCGCCGCCTGCAGGGCAACTGTCAGTGAGTAGCATTTGGTCAGGGATTACTCTATGCTCCAGATTAAAGCATCGATTTGTTGCAGGAACAATGAGATAAAGTGCCCACTTGGCATATGCATTGACAAGACGAAATATCTGTGCGATGGCAATGATGATTGCGGTGATGGCACCGGCTATGATGAGTCCGTCACACTGTGTGGACACCTTGATTGTCCAGGCTATTCCTTCAAGTGCGCCAATGGGGGTTGCATTTCAAAAGTGCTAACGTGCAACGGCAAGAATGACTGCGTTGATGGAACCGATGAGGCACCGCTGCTGTGCAACACTACCTCAAGTCCGGCGAGGGATACACCGATCCTACTGCCCACGGATCAGTTGGGTTGCCCATTGCCATATGATGAAGAGGCGCGTCCAATTTTAAAGGATAGTCGTGGCACCATCCTTGTCCCGCCCATTATCAGAGCAACCGTCTACTTCTCCTGTAATCCCGGCTACTTCCTCGAAGGCCCCGAGAGCAGCCCCTGCGCCAATCGCAAGTGGAGCCTGCCCATTGTGCCCAAGTGCGTGAGTGAGTAGCTTTGAAGTTTAAGTTTAATATCTTTTGGGAGTCGAGGGCAGATCACCACTACTTCAGAAAGTGGGTGGCAATATCTACAGTTACTAATAGTAAATGGATTGATGTCATCATTGCTTACAGGATACTGTGACGCCATGCGGGACTCGAGTGGTCACTCCAAGGATCTGTTTAACGGCTATTCGACTAGAGCCACTTGTGTGTTCAATGGGCAGCAGGTGAATTGTGCACAACGATACCATCCACCTGGCACAGAGGTCACCTTCGTGTGCGCCACCGGCTTCCAGACGCTGAAGACCACGCTGCCGGCTATCAAGTGCCTGCCCAGCGGACATTGGAGTCGCGAACGGGAGCGCTGCGATCAGGAGTGTGGCCAGATAGCCACACCGATCAGGCAGTTCTCGGCCAATGGTTACTCCATCAACAACACTGTGGTTCCGTGGCACATCGGCATCTATGTGTGGCACAGCGAGCGCAACTTCAACTTCGTCTGCGGGGGATCTCTGCTCACACCGGACGTGGTCATCTCGGCTGCCCATTGTGTCTACAGCGACGTGTCCTCTCAAGTTTACAGCGTCGACACGTTTCGCGTGGTTGCCGCCAAACTGTACAGGGGCTACACTGATGTCACCAACGAGGATCGCATGCAACAAGTCCAGGACATCATAGTGCCAACGTGAGTAAGGTCAAGTCAAAAGTTAACCAGGCTAACTAACGGCTAAATTTATAATACTTGTGACAGAAGCTACAAGGGGCGTGAGGATAACTACTTCCACGATGTATCGCTGATCATCTTGGAGAAGCCCTACGAGCTGAGCAACGTGATACGTCCGATTTGTGTGTACTTTTCCACCTTTTCCGAGAAGGAGAGCGTCAACAATGAGGTGCAAGGCCAATTTGCCGGCTGGAACTTTGAGAATAAGCGAGAATTGCAGTTTGTGCCAGCCGTATCCAAAATGAACTCCGTCTGCAAGGACAGTCTGAGGGACATTAAATCCGATAAGTTCTGCATGTACTCCCTGGGAAAGTCCTTGGCCTGCCAAGGGGACAGCGGTGGCGGATTCACGGCCAAGCGCGAGACAACATCCTTCTCCAGGGACTCGGTGCGGCACTTTCTACTTGGCATCATCAGCGGTGCTCCCAATGCTGGCCAGTGTGCCCAGAGCTTGACAACACTTACCAATATACAATACTTTGAGGAAATGATCAATGGTGAGATTCAGAAAAGTGTTGACACTAGATCTTAACTTAATTTAAATGATATCCAAATACATATATTTACCTCTAAATACTTACATATCTGATATATATATATATATATATATAGATAGATAAAGAACAGTCATAAGATTGCATATGCCAAATTTGTACAAGTATTTTCTTTATCATTTTATGTCCACGTGAAGTGATCTCAATTTGTCATTGTGGACATTTTGGAGAACATCAAAGTTGTTAGGTTCATAAATTGGCAAACCCCAGTTGAGTCCTCATCCTTGCTTTCTCCTGGCCACGTTTCGCTTCGATTCGCCAACTATCTTTGGTGCCATTTGTAATTTTTTGCTGGAACAACAACTGCAAACAAATTTTAGTCCACTTCTGTTTTATGGCAAATTAATGGAGCGACATGCTGTCCATGTTCGAACCAAGCGCCGCCTGTCCGCGCCCCCTCCACTCGAGCCTAGCAGGTGGCCTGGCCCATCCTGGGCAGCATTAAGGACGGACAGCAGCAATACCATTCCAGCTAGCCCCGACCCCAGAACGAACCCATCACCGAACCATGGCCCACCAACCCTGACCAGCAAGGCTGGGCTCTTTGGAGCTGCTCCTCTATGTTTCACACATGCCAAATGAATGATATTTTTTTGTTTATTTTTTTTGTTGTTTTTTTTTTCATTTGCAGCTGTCGATGTGGTGCTGGGCGGGGGTGTTGGTTTCTTTTGCCGACTTTGCCATGTTGCCAGCCGAGCTAACATATTGGACATTTATTATTTTCGTGAGTGTTTTTGCTCGTCGGGTAAATTATGGCGCTATCGCCAGCTGTGGAGTGCGGGGGAGGGGGAGGGGGAGGGTACCACTATTGCTCCACAAAGCCAGCAGCAGTTCATTTGTTGCATTGTCGCCCCGAAATTGGTTCGAACGAGGAAAACGCTTAGCTGGGTCAGATTAGATCTGCTTTTGTGGCCTGGTTTTAGCTGATAATAAGCAGAAGTGAGAGACCGAGAGAGCGAGAGAGAGAGGGGAAGTAAGGGGATGGGGAGAGGTGTGTTGCGGGGGAGGTGTTAAATTAATAATTGCATAAATTTTACATGTGCTGTTGCATGAATTATGGGCGGCGCAGCATAAATCGCGAATAATGTGCGCACTGGCCGTACGAATATTTATGGCTGTAACTGTAAATCATCAAACCATAAACGCACTTGCAACGCCTAGCGGTCACACGGTGGCAACTCCAACTCATCCCCAAACTCCCCCCCTTCGCACAACACAAACAGCGAGTTTTTATTGAATTTTCCAAACAAAGCGAAAAGATTTCATCAAAATTTGGAATCCATTGTTAGAAATTAAGCTGGAAATTAATTAATTTAATTTTTAGCTATGATGGAACTTACAAATATAAAGTTCTCTCATTTAACTGTTCTTTTTATTGCAACTAATTTATATAAATGCATTTTAATGCATTTGCATTGGGGCATGCAACGCCGCCCTGGCAAAAACCGCAACATTGCATTGTTTGCACATTTTTATGGAATTCGCGAAATGCACTTTTGATAAATGAATGCGCGAATTTAATGAAGTCGCACAATTGCTGAAATATATATTTGCAAAAATATTTTATAATTAAAAAATAGTCGACATAAAATTATGATAATTACAATATTTGGATTGGATATCTATCCACATAATTGTCCATATATATTTATTTATGTCGACTGTTAACAGTCGATTGACTGCATTAAATATCGATTTTCTAATTCTATACTCGATTGCCCCAATTATATTTTAGTCGACCAAACTTTCTTCACAAGCACTAATCGAATACACTGTGAATATATCAGCAAATAAAACGTATATATATATATATATAAATAAGCATATATATATGTACTGAATTGGGTAAAATGGTAACCAATTCACCCTTTCAAAATGAAGCACTTCCGACACATGCGGCCATTATTCTTAATACACGCATGGAAATGAACAGAAATTCGCCCAATAAAAGTTCAATGCCATAAATTAAGAGCATCCTTGCCAGGCTGGCGGCTAGCTGGGCCAGTTGGAAGGGGCAGACTGGCAGGCTGGGGGCAAGCAAACAGCTGCGAAGCTGCACCAAACAATGGCCAGACGGGCGGGCAGCCAATGCTGCACTGGCGCCTGCTGCAACTGGCAATAACGGTGCAGATGCCGGGTCCGGTGTCGGAGTCGGTGTCGGTGGAACTGTTGGTGTTTTTACTGTGTGTCCACAGTAAAGGTGATGCTGACCGTTGGCCAGAGATATGCGATCAGTAAATACGTTTCCGCTTAGCCAGCTAATACACTTCCTACTTGGTTTCCGGTCAGCAATGAGCACTTTTTGACTCAGAAAAGATTCAAGTTTCCAGCGGCAGTTGGGATGCAATTTGCGCAGCGATACACAAAAATATGAAATACAGAGAAAAACATTAGTCTCAGCTGGCGCGCTGTGAACTCCAACACTTTGATGCCTTGAAATCATTTAATTTGCTATATACCGACATACAAACTTACATAAATTTAAAAGAGGAGCAGACGGAGGGATGGAGGAGGTGAGGAGGAGAGCAGGACGAGTGTGTTGCACAGGACGCGGACTTAGATTTATGGCTGGGTGGCCGACAAAGTGTCTGCGGTTCGGTCAGCCTTCAAGATCAACTGCGTGGGAGTAACCCAATCAAGGCAGGCAGAGAGAGAGCAGATAGAGCGAGACGGGGGAGAGAGGGGACTTTTTAATAGCTGCTGCTGCTGCTGCTGCTCGCCAATTGTGTTAAGCTAAAACTTTGGCAAAAAGTTGTCAGCGCAGAAGATGAGAAACTTGGCCAACTCAAAGTCAATCCAAGAAGTGGGTTTTTGCAGCGAGTGGGCGCAGTGGGCGTACTCCGCTGGTAATTTTTTGCGTAAAAATTGTCAAGTTTTTGCAGTGCATTGCAGTTTTCCAGACGAAAGTGCAGAGTTCGCATTTGAACCCAAAAACCGGAAATCGGAAGCACTCCATTCAATCTGTGAACAAGCAGCCACCATCAGTCACTGGCTCCTGCTGCTGCTGCTCCTGCACCTACTCCTGCTCCTGCTGCTGCTGCACCAAAATGAGAAATTCTCTTTTTATTTAAATTGAAGAGAAAAACAGCGTTGTCTGTGGCCAGAGCTCGGAGCACGGAGCTACTGCTGAGTTTTCCAAAGGCGCTTCCGGCGCGAGGAAGATGAATGTTGTCCCACCAACAACACGATGACGCCAATAGTTTTTCAGCTCCCTGGCTCGCCATATTTGTTGACTCAGCAAAGTGCCAGCCAAAGTAAGCAAGAGTCAACCCAAAGCATCCTCCTCCTTAGTTTGCTTTACCTATCAAAAATATACTTTTTATGCAGTGTTTTGTCAATTCTTTAATAGATTAAATCAATTTAAAAAAAAAAAAAAAATAATGCATTACGTAATATGATCTGTGATTCAATAAAACTGATTCGATTTGTTGTATATAATATCGAATTGCTGAACATAAAATTTAATGCAATTGTGGCACACATTTATCGATATATATTTTTTAGACTTCTTAAATCCTGCTTAAGAATTAGGTATAACTAGAAATTACTAGCAGATATCCTTAGACCCGCTCTTTGTTTCATATGAAAACACGTTTTGACTAAAAATATTTGTGTGTTTTATCAGAACTTATTTTTATAGTTGTCGGGTTTATTATATACAAATCGGAAAGCAATATCTGACTTTTGTGTCTTTTATTATCATTGAAAGCTAGACTAAAAAGCCACCTATCAAAATTAAGTATTTATAGTAACAATCAGTGTAGGTTTTGTGCAGGGGCGAAGGTGTCCTCAACTGACATCCAGGAAAAGATGCAGCATCCTAGGGATGAATGTTCTGAGTGTCAATGACATAAAAGCCGGAACTGCAGAAACTGGGATTGATGGAGCAGCCATAAGCTCAGAAGGGTCACAATAGATCTAATAGGTTGCAGTGCAGAATTCCCAATTTAAATATATCATTGAAAGCGAATTATTTCAATATTTCAATATTAAATTTTTTATATATTTAATATTTAATATTGTTAGATAAAAGCATTTTGCTTTAGATAAGTTGAAAGTTTACTGGCCAAAATTGGTACAGAAAGTTGAGGCGCAAATGTAAATAAGAGTTTCAATACCGATTATATTTGATATCGGTTGACACTAATTCATCCCTTCGAGATTAAAGCAAATAATATTAAAACCCGTTTAGAAATAACACATTCGATTTGAAGATAGTTGCGAATATTGGGGAGCTAAGTTAAAATAATAATATATTAATTACTCCAAGGTAATTTTTCTTACATATTTGAGTTTCTTGGACTGGGATATATTACTTTCAAAGGCCGCTGACATTTTGCACAGAGAATGGAATCAATCTTGAAAATCAGTAATCATTATTGTGTACATCAGAGTCCCCATGATTTGCCTCACTCTTGGAATGCGTCAAATAAATTAATCAGAAAAATATTAGATTGAAATATATTTACTTGTTTGCATTATTTACTAAGCTTTCCACTAATATGATTTGAGCTCCTCAAGAGCTAATATACACTTATTAAAGTGTCCAGAATAATTTTTAAGTTTTCTTCAAAACTAATTCTTTCAACAACTGGTAAAAGATTTTTATGGTTATGATTTTTGTATAAAACTTTGTCCAGATGTGTTTCAGAAATTTGCAAAAATGTGAAGTAACTCGAAAAAGTAAACCAATATCAAAACTACCACAATATTTGATATGCTAAATTTCAAATCAGTTCTAGTCAGAATTATGCAGCATATTTTAGAGCGCTTCGAAAATTGTTCAACACTAGTTTTGCGAATGGTTTTTTCTTTTCAATTCACCCAAGAGTATGCAATGAAAAGTTTTAATGTTGATGAATTTACTTCGATATAATAAATTTAAATTCACATTTAACTTTGCAAAAATATAAATAAATATATTATAATAAAGCTGAGCACATCTGGCAGATCGGAAAATAAAGAATCGATGTGATATTAAGGAATTAACTCCATCGCAGTAGTGTGTGTGCTTTTGTGTGTGAGTGTGCGTTTGTGTGTGTGTGCGTTTGTGAGTGTGTGTGTGTGTGTGTGTGTGTGTGTGTGTGAGTGTGTGTGTGTGTATATGAAAACAGACAAGCTGCTTAAAAACTTATCAGCGCTCGAGGCAATTTCCATGTGATAAGGCCAAGAGTGGCAGCGGAAAGCGTGAGTGGTTTTTGGCCCTTAACCGGATTATAAAGCATTTTATGTGCCATTGGCTTGGGGCGGTATCACATGCACACACGCACAAACACACACACACACACACATAACACATTATTGTCCTGCATAGGTGTTGGTGATTTTTTGAAAAGGGATAAAGAGACAACTTGCCCGACAAATGTCGTTGTCTGGCATTGCCCAAAAGTGTGTGTGAGTGTGAGTGTGTGTGTGTGTGTGTATGTGAGTGTGTGTGTGTGTGTGTGTCTGCAGGAACATCCATAAGTGTCATGTTCGGTATCCTCATTCATCCTTGGCGTGCACGCACGTTTTTTGCGTCCTTTTTGTTTTATTATGTGCACGAATTTCTATACATACATATGTGCTGTATATATATATACATATATATATATATTTATATGTGTGTGCGTGAGTGCGAGCCAAATAAATTCCGTAGCGCTAGAACCAAAGATTTATTATCAAATTAAATTTCTGACAGAATTTATTGCTTTATCTCTCGCCAAACATAGTTCTTTTGCCTCTCTCGGCAGCATCAGTAACACTCCACCAGCCGCCAGCATTCATCCAACAAACCAACCAACCAAACAACCAACCAAACAACCATCCAACGAAACCCGAGCCACTTTCAAGTCCGTGCATATCCTGGAATCGTTCCTGTTCTGCGTTACTTCATCCGGTAAACAAGCTGCGCAAATTTCATTTGCACTTTTTGCGTTTTTTTACTTTTTTTTTTTTTTTTTGTTTTTTTGTTGTTTTTTGTGTTTTGTTTATAAAATTTATAGAGAACAAATTTGGACAATATGCGCGCATTATTCTCGCGTGTTTCGTACATTTATTTGCTGTTGATAGCAACACGCACACACACTCACACACACACACACATGTGATTGTGTGTGTTCAGTTCATAAAGCGCGGAGTCGCCTCGCGTTTTGTTGCTGCAGCAAAACGGGGCGTCACATTAGCAGCAACACCAACAGCAGCATAAACCCCCCTCTGCCCCCACCCTCCTCTTTCCACATACAGATGATGCATCGCTGTTGCCGCTTTTCCATAATTAAGCAGCAGCAGCAGCAGCAACTCCTTTGCGAACGGGGCAGTGCCCCCCCCTCAACCATCCTCACTTAATTTTCAATTAGACATTAGTTTAGTGTAAACTTTTTCCAGTTGATACATAAATCATTAAATGCAATGTGAAAAATAAATTTTAAATTATTTGCATTGCTCTTGCGAGGCATAAATATTTATCTGACTTAGTTTGTATTATTTAAATCACAATTTATATTTAAATATATATTTTAGTTTTATATAACCGAACATAAATTTAAAATTGAATTGAAGAAAATGTCCAACTATTAGTTTCTGATTTAAAACTTAAGAATCCAGTCTTAAACTGGAAATGAAACAAAGAAATAAATTTGGCTCATTAATTTCCGTGTTGATGATATAAATTACACAATATGCCCGAGGCGGGACACCCACTAAATTAAAAATGATATAACGATGCCGCGGGTGGCAAATAAAAGTGCCGCCGCTCAGAAGGCAGTTGAAGTTGCCTAATTAATTTCCATTACAACGTGCCACGAGTTGCAAATTTGCAACGCACCAAAAAAAATAAAAAGAAGCGCGACAAAAATACATGAAACCAAACTCGCTTACACATATGTGTGTGTGTGGGTGTGTGGGTGGGGCAGACTGGAGGCGATTAAATTAAGTGGCGCATTAACAATTGCACTGACAGAGGGACAAACTAAATCATTTTGACGCCATTCGCCTGCGCGTCACAATTCACGCAAAAATTCGTGTTTTTGCGCAGAAAGTGGAAAGTGGAAAGTGGAAAATGGTTGAAGAGTGAAAATGGAAAATGGAAAAGTTGCCTGCGTAGATCGCTGGCTTTTGGGTAATTTGTCAAGTCGAGAATTGGCCGCACTTTGATGGGGTTGATGAGCTTATGGGGGGGTAGGGGTGTGTGGCAGCAGACTAAGCAGCTTCTTTAGACGAAAAACGTGGCACTCAGTGAAATTGGCTCATTTGCATTCGAAATTTAAATTAATGCAAAACCGCTGAAAATGGCAAAGTTGGGCCAAAAACTTTTGATACCGTCCGCTGACGCTGTCCGTCCGCCCATCCGTCTGTCGACTACTGTGGCTACTGCCTTCCAAATGCAGATGGAGGGCGCACCGAGTTGGGGCGGAGGGCGGTGCGGGCGATCATAAATATTCGCTGGTGCTCGTTAGAGGGCTGCCACCGAATGGACGCGGACGCGGACGCGACTTCCTTACTAACTACGCACGGAAAATCAAGTGGGGAAATTGCTGCGGCAGCAGCTGCTGCAGTAGCAGCAACAGCAGCAACACCAGCGGAAAATATGTGGCCAGGCGGCAACTTTCTTGCCGCAGTTCCTTATTTCTTATTCCCAGGAGCCGCAGCAGCATCGGCATCAGCAGCGTTCATGCCACCACCAATAACAACAACAACAAACAGAGCAACATTAGAAGCAGCAGTGGTGCTGGGGATTGGGAGCTAAATGTGTGTGTATATATGTGTGTGTGTGTGTGTGTGGAGAGCGCGCGTAGAACATCTTACTCGCTTTTTAAAATGTCCAATAAAAATTGCCGACACATTTCGCCCATATTTCTTCGGAATCCCATATAAATCACGCGCTGTAATCCCTCATGCTATCGCCGCGTCGTCTTGGCTGCCGCTGTCGACTTTGCCACCGCTACCACAGAGCCAGCCAGCGGGGTGAGGAGGGGTACTGCGGGTGAGTTTTTGGAGATTGGGTCTTGGGTTCGGTTACGGTTTGGGGTCTTCGAGTTTGGCAGTTTTGGCAATAAGAAAGTTTTTCTTTTCTTTGGTATGCCCGGGACTCCGTTGGCTTTGTTTAGGACCCGCGCCCCTCTTTGGGGACTGAGACTGGGCCAGAAACAGCGCATGGGTCTGGGACTGGGACTGGGACTGGTAGTGGCTCCGGGTCCAGGGTGGTTTTTTGTATGCGTGTGCTCGAAGGCCTCATTATGGAGCTTGCGATTATTTGAAATTGCGAAAGTTTATTCATTGTGGGCGGAGCAGGAATGTGTGGCATACGTAAAATTGGAAGATGTATGTTCTCCAAACACATAAATCAATATCAATACATGTGCTGAATTTCGATATCGATGTGTCTCTGTCTGCCAAACAGTGTCCAGTTCAAATCTCTAAAAGTTAAAAGTACCACTTGAATTATATTCGTCTGACTATTTTAAATATCTTCTTAAAAATACAGATAAATAAAGTCAAAGCGCCAAAATTAGCTCAGCTATAATTATCAAGTAAGAAATAAAAAATAATAGTTTTTATTAAAAATTGTATAGAAACATTAATTTAATTTGTTGCCGAAACCTAAAGTCGACAAATTGGGAAGCTGACATATTTTTCATTACTTAGTTAAATTCATTCCGAATAATAAGCATTTTTAATAAATACAATTTATTTATTTTCTAAAATTTCTGAATTATTTTGTTAAATTCTTTACGAATAATAAATATTTTGAATAAATACAATTTATTTATTTTCTAAGATTTCTGAATTATTTTATTAAATTCTTTACGAATAATAAGTATTTTTAATAAATACAATTTATTTACTTTCTAAGATTTATGAATTATTTTATTAAATTCTTTCCGAATAATAAGTATTTTGAATAAATACAATTTATTTATTTTCTAAGATTTCTGGATTATTTTGTTAAATTCTTTACGAATAATAAGCACTTTTAATAAATACAATTTATTTATTTTCAGAGATTTCTGAATTATTTTATTAAATTCTTTACGAATAAAAAGTATTTTGAATAAATACAATTTATTTATTTTCTAAGATTTCTGAATTATTTTATTAAATTCTTTACGAATAATAAGTATTTTTAATAAATACAATTTATTTACTTTCTAAGATTTATGAATTATTTTATTAAATTCTTTACGAATAATAAGTATTTTTAATAAATACAATTTATTTACTTTCTAAGATTTATGAATTATTTTATTAAATTCTTTCCGAATAATAAGTATTTTTAATAAATGCAATTTATTTATTTTCTAAGATTTCTGAATTATTTTAATAAATTCTTTCCGAATAATAAGCATTTTTAATAAATACCAAATTTTTATTTTATAAGATTTCTGGATTATTTTATTAAATTCTTTCCGTATAAAATGTGTTTTTAATATATACAATTTATTTACACTCTAAAATTTCTGAATTATTTTCTGACCTTCAATTTCAAGGAAACAATTTCAAGCAACAATGAAACAAATATTGATGTCGCAAAATTGAACAGGTGAAGAAACATTTGCAAAAACGCTGGGAACATCGGTGACCTTGACCCAAATGTCAAATAACGATACTCAATGCCAAACTGCCGCCTGCATCCATTTTTGATCATTTGAAATGATAGAAATTACGCGTTATTAGGTCACAGTTAACGCACTTTTACTTTCGGCCAACCTGTACAGGTAGTCAACATTAATTTGGCCATAAAACAAGGAACGATTCCCAGCCGGGTGATGAGGCCGGAAAGTGTCGCACAACATTTGAAATGCTTGTCTCATTGAGAGGCAATAAAACAGATTTTCCTCAATGCGGGGCTGACCGTATGGCGATGAGGTCATGCCACAGATATGCATTACAAGCGGGGGGGGCAAGAGGGTCTTAGTTGCGCTTTATGCCGAGAGAGAATGCGATGCCAACAATTCGATAAGATAAGTGGACGTTGCCAACTAAAATGTCATAAATCTCGGCGCTAAGGATGCCTGCCTCAAAGCGAAGGAAATCAGAAGAAAGCAAAAGACGACGCCAAGTGAAAGAGTTGTCGCTGGCTCGCGGCATTTAGGTGTGTGTTGGGTGTGCTGGGTGTGCCGCGGGGTCAGCCAGCGAAGTCCAAAAATACACTTGACATACGAGTAACGAGTACGAGTTGTGTCCGCTTGTATGTGACCCCCCTCTCCCCCCACACAACACACACAACACACTCGTCGCAGCGCACTGATTTATTTTCCCGTTTTGCAGCAGATTTCTTGATGCAGTACTCCTATAAGCAGACGGCAGACGGCTAACAAGATGAATGGCACGAATGGCGACCAAGCGGCTCTTGGCCGTCTTTGGCGTCGCTTGCTAGTACAAAACAAAAAAATAAAATAAAATAAAACACAAAATAGTAAAAACAAGCCAGCCAAGTTTGTTGCTTTTATTTCTAATAGTCCCGAATAAGTTTCAGTGATTTGACAGCGGGTGTTTGCCCGTGAAGTATTCCTTAGGCAAGTTCGTAGAATCAACACATTTCTACAAATATATTTACATTTTTATAAAAACAATATGAAATGCAGTGCTTTATTTATTGTGCATCGTAGTATTACTTTTAACCCATTATAAATGAGTGAAAAGAGTATTATTTTTTAGTGCAACAAGTTGATGAGCATTAACACCCGAGATAATATTGGAATATCCATCTGTCCCTCTCAATAAACCAAATAATCTAAAAGATAGTTACTTTAACTATGGAACATAAGTTCTTTTATATCTGCAGCATTTTAAGTTCGTTTTATTTTGACGATAACTGCCATGTTAGGCAAATATCGATAAGAATCGAAGTAGCATTAAAAGTTGTTCAATGAAAACAAAGTACTACATGACAAATTGATTATTAATTGCAATATTTTTAGCAAGAATTGAAAAGAAATATGCCAGTTATAGCCAGAAACAGAAGTCTTACTTGATCCATTTTTAATCTACACTTTAAATAGTTGAATAAACTAGATAAAAACCTGTTTCCTCAGTCAAAAACCAAACAGTTTCACATTAGCCTTAGTCATAGAAAGGTGTCTGCTTATTACGTGATATGTGTGTGTGTGTGTGTTTGTGTATGTGTGTGTGTGCATTTCCACCCCCGTTGGAGTAGAGCTGAGTGGTGGCAAGAAGAAGGAGCGGAGAAGCGACGCCATGGAAACCCTTAATACCCATCATAGATCAACCATTTTGGTCGTAAATTACATTTGAAATCTCTAATTTGTTTTGCTCCAAAGGTGAAATCCTTTCTCAAAATCCCTTTTCTGGCTTTTTACTTGTCGCTTTTGTTGTTGATTTTCAAGCGTGACGAATCAAAGATTAAAGAGAAATGGGATTTATTTTGATCCAAAATAGATTCGATTTATTGTAAAGAATTTTTTTCTTTTGCCTTTTTGTTGTTGTTCCTTTATTTTTTTTGCCGAGCATTTTAAATGCTTAAAAATTGCAATTCAGTGTCAAATCATGAAAAATATCTTCATTGAATGTGGCAACGCACATTTAATTGGCATGCGAGGCACGAGGCATGCAACGAATTAAAAGACAATATCATCAATTAGGTTATTAGCATGAAAAGAGGCATCGCTGGCCGATGACGCGGATTCTTTGGCATGCAGAATTCCAGAATGTAAAAACCGAAAGCAAAACCCGCCGACTTGGCATAATTCAAGCTGCTACTGCAACAATTCGTGTCTCGCATATTGCATACGTGCCGCAAACCGCACGCCGCACGCCGCATGCCGCAGCGCAACTCTGCTGCAGTTGCCGACTGTGCATAACTAAAGAAGCGGACATGGCCCAAGGATCGGTGGACATATATGTATGTGTATACATTGGAACAATGCTGGTGAGTTATGGGTTGTCACCTGTCTGTCGCTGCTGTCAAATTGAAAGTGGATTGAACTGCGGGAGGGGTGAGTAATCGCAATCGCAAACGTAATCTTATCGATTGCCGATAAGCATATCAATTAGCGTCAATCGATGCGACTTTTGGCCAATGCGCACTCGTGAGCAGAGTAAGCCATGTTCCACACCACAGCCTTAGCCATATCTCGATCACTTGTTGTTGTTGTTGTCGTCGTTGTAGTTTCTCAAGTTCTTGTTTTTAATGAAAATTAATTACGCCACCAAAGTCGTGTGTTTTGGTCGCATTTAATTGCATTTTACAGACGCTGGCTGGAGCCGGGCTAAGACGTTGCCAAGACAGCAACTCGCACCTTCCACCGACGGCTCAGCGCAGCGGCCAATTTATCAAAATGCTAAGAATGTTGAATCTCAGCCCCATGCCAAATGCACACACACACATATAGTTTACACAGATCTCTGTAGGAACAAGCTCATGATTAATTTCTGACAAATGTGCGACACAAAAGAGATGTGACACACCTCGGGCCACAAGATGGCCGCACTGGAAGACGGCCTTCCACTTGCAGCTTGCTGCTTGCTGCTCTGCCCGGCATTTTGATCGCTTCCACGAAGCTGCACTCTGAGTGTGACAAACTGGTACCGGTTGCGTCTCCATCGAGCGAACGCTTGGACCTTGCCGTGTGGCATCAGGTTCCAGAGACTGCACACGCGCTCAAAATGATCGATTGCAGTTGGTCGACAGAGTCCGTGCGGCTTTTTGGCCCCGTGGCGAAGGTTCAAGCTCCACACACTAACACACACACATGCACACACACACACACACTCACTCAGATACATTGTATATCATTGCTTTATCACCAAGACAACTTTTGCACTAATTCGAACGCATTTTTTATTTTGAACACAAAAACTGAGAGTTGCCAGATCAAATAAGAATAAAAAAGAGACGAATTTTCAGTTAGCTTGTAAAGTTTTTCCAGCTAGAAAAATTTTAAAAACTAGTTCAAACAATATCCATTTATGTTTCTATTTTTTTGAGCTTATTTTAGTTGCCTAAAATGGATCAGATGTATCATAAATAAACTCCGAATATTTCCCACGTAAATATTACGTATAAAGATTTCCACATTTGAAGCAAGAACTGCATCCAGATTTCTAATTTAAACTTAAGTCGAGTCTTTAAAAATTGTGAAGAATATTTAGCTTATTCAGAGCCAAAAATAAATGCAAAGCAAAGTCGGCAAATTCGCCATTATTCATTTGTTGTCCACTAAACGAGACAATAAAGATAAGCCGAAAATGGAGCATATTAAAAAACGTTTGCGAGGTGAGAGCGCAACAAGCGTTCACAAGTGCCTCAGCAATTGTCCTGCTTAAAAAGGACACATATGTTGCACAAAAAAAAACAACAACAGACAAACAAACAGAGCTAAAAAAAATGCAGCTCATCTAAGTGTGTGTGTGTGTGTGTGTGTGTGTGGGATAAGGGCCACTGGTTGTGGGTGTGCGGTCAAGCCCCGGTGGACGTTGGCCCTAACCTCTTACCGCTTAATTGTGCAACATTTGCTGGCCGGCAATTATTTGATAAGCGCTCACATTTGAACACGAGCAAATAAATTGTCTTGCCGCAAAATAAATCCAAAGTAAACAGGCAAATTTTAACTTTGGACTTGTCCTGTTTGCAAAACTTGCGTTTGCTTCTTTCACTGCACTTTGGGGTCTCCCACAAGGCCAGACTTGAGAAAACAGAGGTTTTGAGTACATAAATTTAACTGTGTTCACATTAAACTACAAAACAATTCAAAAAATGTTTTCTACTCCAAATTAATGAATCTACGTCGGCGACGGCAACTCGGTTTCGGCTTCGGTCTCACAGAATCCTCCAAGTCATTATACTCCTTTGTTGAGACTGCTCCTTTTTTGTTCCCCAAAGTTTTGTGTTCCTTAGAGTCCTTTTATGTCCACATTCAAGTTGCGTCTTTTATTTAAAATTTAAGAAAACGCTTAGAAAAGAGCTTAACATTTGTTAATATTCATTTAGAAGAGGGAGCAAATTATAAAAAGAGAATTATGAAGATTTTGATCAAAGAATCAACTTTTATAAATAGTTAAAAATGTGATAAATATGCTATTAATTTGCTTGAGCAAAGCGAAGGCATTTTAGTTGGAAACTGGATAATATACAAAAGAAATAAATTAATCAGTAATATCTTGGGATACTTTTAGAAAATATTGCTTTATATTAATATTAGTTTTATAGACCAGCATAAGTCACAAAAATTTAGCTATAAACTGTAAAACCTAGTCTGATATGTCTGATATGTCATCATAGAAACCGATCTCAATAACATACAAATGCACTTTTTCCCAAATAATTGTCAGCTATGATTGTCGAGGCTGTTAATCATTAAAAAAATGTATATTTATTTAAGTGATATTTCATTTTAATTTCACAACAAAATCAGTATTCGAAACGAATGCAGCGCCATTTTGTGCAACCTGCTAAGTCGGGCATCTTTGCTTTGTGGGGGCCATCAATTAAATTTTGGGGCAGCATCCAACACCTTGTCTTGGCTTGACTCTTGGCTCAGTTTACGCTTGCTGCTTGCGGCTGGTCGCCTTCCTGTGGAGTCCGCGTGCGCTGTTGGCCAATTAATCAAAATCGTCGACGTGTGCAGTCGGAGTCAGTCAAACGAGCGGGCAAAGAAATGTCGTTAACTTAAGTGTCCAATTAATTAAATTCGCATTTAAGAGCCGCCAAGCTGCGAAAAGCCATTAAGATAGTTTGTCACACACTGAGAGAGAGCAACACACGAACTCCCGCCTGCCGCCCCATGCCTCCCGCCACCAGTCTGCTTCCCCCGATCCTTAACACCCCACTGCTAGCACTGCCTGGCCCAAAAATGAAAAGTTTTCTTCTTGTGGTTTCTTTGGCTTTTGGCTGCCTCAGCTTCAGCTTGGAAACTTCATCTAGTGTATGTTTTCTTATTATTTATATTTTTTTTTCGATGTGGTTTTTTTTTTTATCATATACTCCTGCTCAGTGCTTCGGCTGTTGCTTCTGCTGCTGCTGCTGTTGTGCTTGTGGTTCCAACTGCCGTTTTCCTTCTTGGCCATGTTCAAGTTTTATGGGCAAGTTTATAAATTTGAGCTTCTTGCTCATGCGGTTGTCCCCTTGTCCGTCTGTGTTGGTAATCCGTCTGTTGGCCGGGCCGATTTCACACTCAACTTATTCGGAATAAGATTCATTTCATGTGTACATATGCAAGTTGCAAGTAGCGGTAACCATTAAATTGACCACATGCGCCTTCTGTTAGCCAAAGCCGAGACCTTTCTTTAAGCTGAGAGACAGAATTGATAAAAATATTATACATAATTTACTGAAGACATGGCAGATTCTGAGAATAATAAATAAAATAATAAAACAAAATAAATATAAATATATTAAATGCAAATTCATGATAAATTTTGAAAGCAAATAAAATGTAAGCGCAATATAAATAAATATTGACTTAAATATCTAAATATATATAAAAATATACTCAAATAATATTAATTTAATATTTTATTAATTACCTTTAATAATAAACATGTAATTTGTATGTAAATACACTAATTCTAAATGTAATTAAAACAACAGACTTGAAATATGTTTATATATATATATATTATTTAACAGCTTACAGCAGACTTGTCATATGTATATATATATATTATTTACCTGTTCACAAATGTCGTCGAGTAATCAAGTTATTATTATTAGATGCAAACACCACTCACCACCCGCCCCGCCGCTGCACGAATGATAAATGACATCTAATAGACGCGCTTATTCCTTAATGATTAATAAAGCAATTTTCAAGTTCAAATCCAGCATAAACAGTTTGTGGCAAGAAGTGTGCGGCGAATATGCAAACACTCATGAAAACCACTCAAGAAGCGAGCGCTTCAAAATTCGCCTGAGTGAAAACTGAAGCGCTCGTAAATTTCGTCAGTGCTGCAAAAGTAAACGCCCATAAACAAAGCAATTTGCCCAGTGCCGTAGAATCTGTTTCTCAATGAAGGCCACGTGTAGCCATAAATTTTGGCCATGCTCTGAACCAGTTCTCGGCGCGCTCCTCTAACAGGTTTCTCATTAGGCCAGTGCTGGATAACGCCAACTGCGACTCGACTGCAAAATGTGGCGACATCTGCATATAACGATGCCCAACGTTGCCTGAAAAATTTAAAATATTTGCCTGTATTTTGGCAGTTTTTGAACTGCCAGCGGTTTTGTGACGCTTCCCAACACGAAAAATGGGCGGAGACTGATTGGCCGCCTCGCTCACACCACGGCAATGGGCCAGTTTAATTGCTTCCCTTTCTGTCTGCCATCAACAAAAACATAAGCATATGCTTGACACAGAAACAGCTGCTCTCTCTCTCTCTCTCTTTCGCTCGCTCGCTTGAGCTCTCTGCTGCTCAGAGAGAGTGCGCAGTGGCAGTGCTAGCAGCAGAAGATGAAGATGCCAGCAATAAACCATTCCCGGCAGCTATAAAGCATTGCGAGGGAGAGAGCCCTATGGCAGCCAAGCACGAGTAAGCGAGACGCAGCACGCGAACTGAGAGAGGCAGCGACATCGTAAATTTGTGCGCGTGTGCGTGATTTATATCGCACTGCTGCAGCTCTGCTGCTCTGCCGCTGCGCCGCAGCGTCGCAGCCATCATGGCCGGGCAGAGCGCAGACTGCGACTGCGCTCGTAATTCTCCCGCTTAATGGTTTGTTTACATCATAAATAAATATGGCTGAGCTGCGAGAGCCGAGTCTGCGTGCTCGACCAGCATTGAGTTTTGGCGCGAGTTCTCCGTTTGCACACATTCTTACCAAGAGCACTCAGCAGTGACGTCAGAGCCCAGAAATGAGCCAATATCCACGATCACAAATAGCGATCAGGATTAGCGACAATTGCAAATGATATTAGTAACAAGTATTGCCTGAAATGTTCGGACTAATGGTAAATTGCATGTGTTGACATAGTCATCAGAAAAATTAGTATTTAATAAATAAATAGATCAACATTAGAACAATTTTAATATTTTGCTTTTGTATCGAATTCACAAAAATTGTTTTCTTAGAATTATTTGAAATTGAAAGTGTTTTTTCAGTTCTTAAACAAGAATTTTCCATGTCCGATGAATGTAAATTTTGAATAACTACGCAAAATTTTGAAACTATTGTCGCCTTAAAACTCGGATTTGCATTTGTGAAAATGTACAAATTTATACAAAAGATAATCAAAATTAGCAATTGTTTATTAATTAATTTAACACAAATTATATTTTTTACACAAATTATATTATATTTTGAACGAATAGAGTACTTCAGTTTTTTGTTATAATTTTCAATGAAATGAATATATTTTTAAATTTGTTTAGTCAGTTTAAAAAGTAATTTACATATTACAAATATTTTCTTAAAGTGAATTGGAAAAATGCATGGAATCTATCATTTTTTGTATGTCGGTTGTTGAATATCTTTTGATGTTGAGAAAGTCGCAATAAAAGTAAGAAAGCTATAAAAATCTGTGGATATGTATTTAATTCTTCTCTCAAAGATATCAAAATCCCATTAAGTGTATTACTTTTAGTATGACCTGTCTTACGAAAATTTAAATTTGTTTTTACACTTGACTAAAAAAATAAAAAAAACTCAAAATAGCTTTAGTTGTTTAGTTTAGTTGTTCAGCTGCCAATTTAGTCCTAAGTCAAAATGATAAAAGATTCTATAAAATCAAATATTAATTTAAAATATTAAAAACAAATCTCCTTTCATTTTTTTTTTATAATTATAATTCATTCAGTCAATTGCCGTCGGGCTTGCAACTGTCAGAGTCTGGGCTAGCAACATTATGTGGCACAATATTTACCAATTGAAGGAGTAAGTAGGCAAGTACATAGAGAGGGTGGATGGGGGAGGGGAAAGGGGGTCGCAACCACTTGTGGCGCCTTACTAATTTCACTGCCCGAAAAATGGCACGCTTGATGGTCACACAATTACGGATGTAATAAAGTAATTTGCCGTAATTGCAATTGAGCCGAGTGGCGGCAGCTGCGACGCCCGTCCGCCAAGGAGCACTCATTTGCAAAAAGTTTGTCTTTCAGCCAGAGACTTCGACCCGAGTCCTGCTTCCACCCTTTTGCCATTGCCTCTGACTCTGCCTCTTTGTTTTCAAAGAAGTTCGCTTCTGGTTGATTTCGAGGCAGTTGCCACCCGCAACCAACTCCGAATGGCCGTCGGATAATGTGTGACAATGTCTTGAGCACTTGCCGTGCACAGAGGGTGATTTTAATTTAGCCAGGACTTACCTGTGAAGCGCAAAGTGAGAAACGAGAGAATGCAAACGAGGATGAGAACTCAATGCTGGCCAACTTTGTTCTAATTTTGCATAGAAAACTACTTAATTATTGCGCCCAGAGCCGAGTCAGCGGGACTGCGAGTACTGTGTGTGTATGTGTGTGTGTGTGTGTCCATTTTATCCTTTCAGCAGGCTGTGAGTTATGATGTCTTTATGACGCTTTTGTCTGCCCAGTAACAGTTAGAGGGAGAGCAACAGTCTCAGTTATAATCCTTTTGTGTGGTGCTGTCGGATAATGAGCAAGTTAATTCTTATTATTATGGTTATTACGTGTATATGTGGGTGTGTGTGTGTGTGTGAGTGTCTCTTTGTGTGTGGGTAATCCGGGCAAATGTACTTGCTTACACTCACCACTCGCATACTCGTAGGCGTTGTCGAAGTACTCATAAACATGGCCCATCCTCAACAAGTGTTGAGCAATCGAAGCAAATAAACAAACCCCACTTCGTGGAGCACATAAAATGAGTCTATAAAAACAAATAGCGGGGCATGTGGCAGGCAAGTGTCGACCCCCTTTGGATAAACAAACGCCGCCTTCGAGCGCCCCTCAACACATATCGTGTGGCACCTCCTCTGCCTTATTTGACTGGGGAGCCACTGGGTCTCTGGTGGCCTGTGCATGCTGCGAATATTTCCACATTTGTTGTTGTTTCTCCAAGATTTTCAAACGCTAAACAAATAAACATAAAAAACATCGATGAACAAAATTTGATGATTTTCACTTTCACAACGCACTAAAAATCGTGTTTAGTTATTTATTTTGAAAATAGCTGCTACATTTTTTTACTACATTAGAAATAGCCATTTAGAGCGATATCCAATCTAAACAGTATTGATCCTATTTAAATACAGTTTTTGAATTTATTTTTCAATAAGATTTGAGATTTAAAATCGCAAAAAGCCAATCACTTAAAAGCATTTACTTAATTATAAATATATTTTAAATTCCAACTGAAATTTATTTATGTGCAGCACAATTTGTATTGTTGCCCTTTAACCAATCCCATAATTATAAATCAATATAAATTCAATAATGGGCTCTTACAATTATTATCCGTAAATATAAACTAAACACACTTCAGGCAGCTGAATTGAAAGCACACTCAAATAAAAGAAAGATTTAAACAATTTTCAAGTGATGCCAACTTAATTAAGTCACAAAATTTATGAGCTCCTTCTGGCCTGCCACGATGATTATGGGCGCACACTCGCACACCCATACACACACACACACACACTTGGATACTCTCAATATGAAATAGAATTATGCGCGGGAAGCGAGAGCAACTCAATTGACACGCGTCGACCCTCGCCACTTACCCGGAATGTACGACTAAATATCGATGGGACTCGATGGTTTCCCTCGAAAACTCCTCGAAGCTTTGCTCCCAATGAAGCCGTTCACATTCTTCAGCTCAAAAAAAAAAAACATTGAATCTGGATGTGTGTGTGTGTGTGTTGGGGAAATGACAACGATCGATTTGAACGATTTGTTTTGATATTTTTACGATTATGTGGCATCGTTTGCACAACATAAATAGAACATAAAACTCACATCAGCCATCAGCCGGGTCACAGTTACAGTTGCCGCCAGGAATGGGTCGTCTGTCGAGTCGAGTCGAGTGTGTCTATCAGCCAACAGGAGAACTCTGAGTTCTGTGTTCAATTCAATTAATAATTAATAATAATAAATTAGCTGCAAGTGGCTGGCGTTGTGTAGAAATCTCAATGAATGCTTCCACTTTAACGCAGCAACTTTTAATTGCCCACCGCGCGGCGCCGGATGCATGGATGAAGCACTCCAAGTTGCAACTGATAGCTGCACTTCGTCCTGCTGTTTCGAGTTGTTTGCTGAGTTCCGTTTGCATCATCATAAATCACAGGCGCCGCATGCATATGAGTCTAAGAAAAAAATGATAGAGCGACAAAAATTGCATTTATGCGCAATTTTCTTTTTTTGTAAATATTTTTTGGTGCGTTGTCCTTGTTGTTTTATGATGCGTTCGCTATGCGTCCTCCTCCCGCATATGCAGACCAGCTCGCTGCATGTGTGCATTTTGCATGTCCTGGCTGTGTCCTCCTGTGCCTCGGAATTTGCCTGCCTGCCAAGGAACGGGTCCTCGCTCAGCGACATATCTGGAGCAAAACATAATTTCGGTCGTTTTTTGTTGTCATATTGTTTTTTTTTTTGTTTGTTGTTTTTGTTGTCTTGCCTTTTGCCTCGCCTGGCGAATATTTTGTCTGCTTGTATGATTTATGGCATAGGGCGCAGGATGCTTAGACAGCGGCAAGTGTGGCATGCAACACAGCAAAAACTTAGCATATGAGACACACAAAGATATGAATATTCAGTTCGATACATCAGTGCATATGTTGCCGTTTCCCATTTGCCCCTCTGTGTTTCTCGTCTTTGTTTGAAGTTACAGAAATATGATTTTAATTGACAAATTGATTTTGTGAAGTTTTTGAGTCAACAGTTAAGGCAGAAAATATATTAAAAAGTTAGTATTTATCTATTAATAAAACTAAAGATTGCCCCAAGATGTGAACTGCGAATATAATGATTTAAAATGTATGCTTTAATTAATTTTTAAAATTCGTTGTTGCTGTTAATTTGGCATAAAATTTAATTGCCTTATTTTTGGCAGTATTCATTTTAAAATCTATTTTTTTGTGGGCTATTCCAAATTTGTTAAAAGTCACGTGCAGTGTGCGGAGTTCTATGCATTTGTCATATTAAAATAGAAAACGTATGCTTGTTCCCCCCCGTCGCCCCGTGAGAAGATCCATGAAGATGCCACCAGATGTCTGCATCCAAATCTAAATGGTGTCCGTCAGCTATTTGGCATTCACATGTGGGTGCAGCCGGCACTCGTCTAAAGACGTATTCGAATTGGATTCGAGCTGCGAGTGGCTGCCATTGATAGATGTGTGTGCAACCCACTTTTCTTGCACGCTGCTGTGCCGCGTCCTGTGGCAGGAAGTGTTTGCCTAAGTCTCAGATGCTGTTGCTACCATTTTGAGCTGCTTACGGCATTTGGGCTGACTGACTGACTGGCTGGCTGGCTGGCGTAACGGCATTCAATTGTGCATGCTAGTCCCCTTCCCTCCCCTCAAGCACCAGCAGTTGCTGATAAGGCTGAATCGAGCACAAATCGATTGCTCAAGCGCTGCGTGTGCAACATGATAAATGTGCGTGTTATCCTCCTTTATAGCAGTTGTCAGTTGCAAATGAATAACAACAACAACAGTTCTCGATACACATGCGCCACGTCTCTCTAGTGCCGTTAGTCCCAAAACCCAATACCCACTATCCCAAATCCCACTCAATTGGAACAGACGCTCAGTCGAGCGGGCGATTCGTGATAAAACTCCATATCTAAACTAAACTAATTTAATATCTTAAATTGGATCATGTTTTTCTTGACTTATTATCTCAAATTTAAAGCCAATGAATCATTTCAAATAATGCAAGACTGGCACTAAATTTACTATCAACTCATAATTAACAAAATATAAAATATAAAATTATGTAATAGATATGAGGGTAGAGAATTTAAATATTATCTTACTTATATATATCCTTCTTGGAGGACCTTAATCTTAGTGTTTTTAAATAACATTTTCAAAGTTTTTAAGCTAAGCAAAATTGTTTCTTTTTTGTAATTCTTAAATGATATTTTTCCATTTTTAATATCGCATATGGGAATAAATAATGCTGTCGATAGGCGCTCAATAAATATAACCATTAAATATTTACTGATCACTCTGAATCACAATTTCGTTGCAGCTAATTCTAATATAGGTCTAACCACAATAGAGCTTTTCTGGTAGCTTCAATGTGGCACATAGACAGCCGCCGGATGCAGCAGCAGCGATGCACGGCGACCAGTTCATTGAAGCAATAACTGAAACAAAGGCGGTTTGATGAACAGTTCCTCTTTATTGATACAGAAATCACAAAACTTCAAAAATATCAAAACCTTGTCGAGGATCATTAAGTCAATTTAGGTGATTCCCAAAAACTTGCCGCTGCTTTAATTTGTTTTTGTCTTTAAAGTTTTGAGTTTATCCAAGCGTATTACGTTGGCGCTGATTTTGATGAGCGTTACAAGAATTGGATGCTCACTAAACTTGCAGCATCAATATTGCGATTAGGTAATATGAACATTTATCTTGGCAAAATGAACAGATTTTCCAAGTTTTACTGAGCTGACTTTATTAACTTAAAAACATCTGCGTCATTCAACCATCATCAACAAACTTAACTCTTGATCCACTGTAAAATTCAATATCTTTGTAGCATAAATTAATTAATTAATAATAATTATGAATTACTTCGAAAAACCTGCAGGTTTGTTAAAAATTAGAAATTCTTCTAGTTGAGGAGTTGTTGTACTTGCGATAATTAGACAAAATATATATTATATTGCAATAGATAAATATCTAAATAGTTTTATCTTTTTACAGATATGGAATTGTATATAAAATATGATTTGGCCAGCAGACATGGTCGGTTCTATAGAGAAACTGTAGTGTTGACTCCTACGAAAACCCTTTTTTTCTGCCAAATAATCACACAAACACACACGGAAACGAAATAAATCGAGAGCGAAATGAATGGCCACAAAAGGATGAATGGTCAGTTTGAAGGCAAGGCATAAAAAACAATGACAACAATAACAACAACAACAACAACAACAACAGCAACAGCAAAAGCAAACCGACAACAACAACAACTTCAACTGGCAACTTACGAAAAGCAAAAATATTGAAACGAAAAATACAACTGACAAAATTTTATTTCGTTTTATTTGCAAAGCGGAGCACTCCATAAATTTTCGGACGCTCAATATTGTTTCAGATCATAAATCATGGCTGCATTTGCGTACGGACGTACATTTCAAACACACACACACACACACATGTGTACATATATATTTATATATATATGCACTCTTGGCTAGTGGCAACTCGGGGACTCCGCTTTGCATCTGCATTGGCACAGACACCGACAGAAACGTAGCTTGTATCTGACATTGGGCTGCAGTTGCAGATGCAGCGCAACGAACAACCAACAACAACAACAACAACAACAACAATAGCAACATGCACTCATAGTGCATTTGTATAAACTCAATGCCGCTGCACTTGTGCCCCGGCACACTCGCATTCACATTCGGATTCGCATTCACATCAGCATCACAAACCGGCAGCATCCCTTTTGGCCCGACAAAAAACCAAATACAAAGAGAAAAGAGGGAAGAAAAAAAGGGGGAAAGAGGAAAACCCATCCACACGGAATTGCGTTGGCGGCATGCAAATGCAAAATGAAGGCAGCTCACCAGTTAAAGGATGGGCGTGGCGGATGGGGGCTGGGGCTGGGACTGGGGCTGGTAGGCAGTGGCGGCCAAGTGAAGTGGTCTGCAAATGCACATTAACGCAAATTCCGTAAGTGAAGTATGTTGCATTTGCCGCACGTAAATTTAAAAAGCGCGGCACAATAACAAAACATTTGCCCGCTTATTTACAAATACACAGATACACAAATACAAATACAGATACAGATGCAGTTTGCAAATACAAATACAAATACAGTTACAGTTACAGCTGCGGCTGGATTTGGCGGAGTCGCCGCCGACACTGGAGCTGGAGTGGAATTGAAGCAGTCACGGGCAGAGCGGCTCTCCGGTCCGAAACCGGCCATTGCCTGGCTACAGCTGGCAGCTGCATAGGCATTCGCATTTCCACTCGCACTCACATATTTGAGATACATAAATCTTGCGGATGAGCGTGCGGCCCGAGGTGGGCGGCCCGTAGTGGGGTTGCCACGGCACTCGGCCTGCCATTGGGGGTCAGCACTAGCAGCAGCAGCAGCTGTGGTTCATTCTTGGCGTGGGCAAAATATTGGAAATTGTTTGGCTACTGGTGCGAGCAGGCCAGCAATGGACAAATTACTGGGTGTTCCTTGGGAAGACAGACTAAAGTTTAACAAAGCCAAGAACTAAATTTCACTCAATAATTGCAAATTTACCCGTCAAAATATGCTAAATACAAAAATGTTTTTGTTTTCATATGTTGCATTTTCTAACGACAATCTTTGACAGTTTGCAACAATTTGTATTTTTAATATTGAAAATCTTTTTATGAAGCTTAAAAAGTAATTAAAAGATTTTTAATCAGACAGATCAGAACGTTAATAAATAGTTCAAATATTTTATATACTTTTATTGTATTCTTTGTCTATATTTAAAATAAAAGATTTGTTAAGTCGACAATTTTTTTTTTTATCAAAATATGTGTATATTTAAACTAGTTAAGTGGCATAAAGTGTAAATATTACATTTTCCAGCTCTATATAAAAAATACAATCTTTATATACCCAGCAGTTTCCAATAATTTATTTAAATTATTTATAATCTTTTAATGCAATAAAAATATTTTTATTAAATAAATAATACAATCTTTAAATAGCCAGCAGTTTCCAATAATTTTTTTAAATTAATTATAATCTTTTAATGTAATAAACAAATTTTAGTAAATAAATAATTCAATCTTTAAATAACCAGCAGTTTCCAATAATTTATTTAAATTATTTATAATCTTTTAATGCAATAAAAATATTTTTATTAAATAAATAATACAATCTTTAAATAGCCAGCAGTTTCCAATAATTTATTAAACTTATTTATAATCTTTTAATGCAATAAAAACATTTTTAGTAAATAAATAATTCAATCTTTAAATAGCCAGCAGTTTCCAATAATTTTTTTAAATTATTTATAATCTTTTAATGTAATAAACAAATTTTTAGTCAGACAGATCAACAACAGTTTCTGAACAGTTCTAGTATTTTATATACTGTTTTTGATTTTTATTCAGAGAGTTCGAAAAGTCTATTTTCTGAACAATTCTTGAGTTTGATGTACTGTTTTTGTATTTATTGTATATTTTAAAAGAACTGTTTTTTAATTATTTCATTTAAATAAAGTTTAACTAAAAGATTTTTCAGCTCTGTATATAAAGAATCCATTTATTTACTTCGATTTCTGTACGGATATTCGCTAGTCAAATCTTTTTACCCATTGCCCAATGGGGAATTTCCGGCAAGCGATTCTTTACCTTTAACTGACTACAGATGGCGCTTTAACACGATGGCAATCCATCTGCGGCACTAATAAAAGATTTCGCTAAATTGATACTGTCGATGGAGTAATTAAACTGCAATTTTTATGAGACATGTCGGACAGAGGCCGCTGCTATCACAGATCGAATAAATTATATTCGTCGGCTATTCGAACGGTTCTCGCACTGCATGCAACACACACACACACACGCACACACACATATATATATTTTCAGTGTGTCTGCCCTGTGTGTGTGTGTGAGCAGGGGGAGCTGGAGAGTACGGGTTGTTCGTATGCATTGTTGGCCATATCGTATCCACGGTAAATTTTCCGACGCAGTTTTGCCAAACTGAATCCGACTGCGAGTCCGGCGCTGCCAGCCACCTTTCGCTTACGGTTGGCTTTTGGCACGCAGCATAAATGTTGGCCAAAAGCTGTGCTCGGAAAGTTTTGCACCCGTTTGATGGCATTTTAATTTGAAAGCATTGCTTTCATATTGGAATCGCCCGCACATTTGGCACCCTCTTGATTGCCAGCTAATGATTGTCGCCTCCGATTTGATGTCGCTTCCAGTTACCCCGATCCCTGCCCCGACGACCGACGACTTGAGCTGAAAGTGTGGCTGGCACACATTCAAATGATTTCAATGCAAATGGCAAACGGCACTAAATAGTAATAAAAAAAAGAGCAAAAAAGATATACTCTAGCCATGAAGTTGTTAATTTTTATGACGTCATTACTCGCCTCGTAAAATCCGCTCAACAGTTGGTCGTCTGCCACAGCAGAGCCACAGCAACAGGCGCTGAAAACGGAGCTTCAGTTGAGGCAGGAACTGGAACTGGAACCGAGATTGTGACTACGACTGGGTTTGGGTTTGAAATCTCGGCAAGTCAACTCGAAAGTTGTGAGCTTTATTTGCAACCGGAATTTTTATTGTTATTGCGCCATTTATGTCTTTTACGAGGTTCGTCTGGTTTCCAGTTTACTTCTAATTTGGGTTCACTGTTTTTTTTTCCTCCTTGGCTGCTCCCTCATTTGTCAAGATGAGTATGTGAATCAAAGTCATTCTTGCATTTGTTTGATATTTGAAAAAACGACATAAAATAAAGGTTATACAAGTCAACCTGGATTCGAGAAGAGGTGTGAAAATTCTCAAAACCAACCTTGTTTTATTGGGTATAAAAACAATAGAACTATTACTCAACAGTAAATAGAAACCTTGTGAATGGTTTTCTATATTTTATTATATATAAATCTAGAATTTGTATTATATTCATTAACGTTCTATTTGATGATATTTAGAAATAAATCAATTGCATTAAAATGTTTTTATACAGTAGTAAAAAGATTATTTTCTGAAGGTAAGCTTCAAATTAAAATAGTTTTTACGTAGACTGTTACAAATAGCCTGGTTTACTTTTACTTCGTGTGGGTTGTCTTTGTCGAAAGATTGAATTTCTGGTAATTTAAAGCGCTTAAATTAGATGATTGTGGAAGAGGTAAAATGGAGGTGGAGCTGTCATTCAATCTTCCAATTTGCCACACACCCGCTAGGTAAAACATTTATGCGCCATGTTCTACTTATATTTTTATGGCCGCTCCTTGCAACTCAAAACCACAACCACTCAAGCACACACACACACACACATACACACATGGACACACGTGATGGGGTCCATAGACTCAGATGTTCACCTCGACACCCTCCAAAACTGAACGAGAAGCATATTTAAAACATGGATTCTTAATTAGTAGCAAATGTATCCCATTTGTTTTTTTTTTGCTTGTGCTCCTGTTCATTTCTACACGTTGATAACGCGATTCACGTACACATGTATCCACAGAGGAATAACCAAACTACGGGCTACGAGCTAGTTAACACCCCCCTCTGGATATCGAGTGGCAGCCGCCCCCCACTTACCACCACGCCCAGGCACCAAATTAGTCGAGAGACATAAGCTGGCTGAGCTTCTGCCTGCTCCTTTCCAGCTTTCGAGCGTGTCCCCATTCGCCGGAGCTGTGCGACTCTGTCGTCGTCAGTGCGTCTCATAATGCGCGCTAATTAATCCTGCAAGGATCGGATTTTCCCGACGTAATTATATTTACAGCCGCCATGCGAGCTAAACAGCATCAACAACAGCAGCAGCAGCAGCAACACGGTGGCACGCAGGGCTCAACAATCGTGTTGTGGGGCATGTGAGCTGGGGGGGGAGTGGGGGATTTTTATGATGTACAGCAGCGCTTTGTACTTGGGGCAGGATGCCACACCCAATGGCAACAGCCTGGCAGCACCGGTTGCTGTCGTGCCACAGAGCCACATGCGAGTTGGGCGCTCTTCGTGAAAGGATATACAAGAATATTAAATTAATTTTTAAGTGCGTGCAGAAGACGCTGGCAACTCTGGCAACGCAGGCAGCGAAGACGAACAAAGCAGCAAAAAATATTAATGCGCTTTTCTTGCTTGCGTCTATTGTCTGCTGGCAGCGAAAACTTTAAGCATATTTCAGTGCACGATTACAGGGTGATTCCAGTCAGACAAAAATCACATGTACAAATTAATGTAAGCATTATCTATCTCAAATAAAATAAATATTTTTATTTACAATAAGTAAAATGAAAGGATTGATTATACATCTGTCAGTCAATCAAAATACTAAAATTTTATGTGTTATTTTGATACAGCTCCAAAACATGGTATTTTGTTAGAATTCTAATAAATCTGTTTATATTATAAATTAATTGTCAACAAGTTTATATGGTTATACAGTTTAAATGTATATTTATTTAATTTATTTAAATTCAGATTTCTTTAATATAAATAATATTTATCTTTCGCATACATTTGCCTTATTATCATTACTATTTAATGACAGTTAATTATATATATTTTTATTTTATTTATTTAAATTCAGGTTCCTTAACAAACAAATATATTTATCTATCGCATGAATTTGCCTTATTATCATTATTATTTAATGATTCAATTATCCTTCCAAGTTGACGTTATAACCCTGTATTATTATAAAGTTTTTGTCTCACAGATTTTTGCGATGATTCTTATTCGTTTTGGTCGCGTATATAAATAATGAGTACATTTTGTTTATTTAAGTTTATTTCTCTTTTTTTTTTTTTTAGCTGCTGCTTTATTGCTTTCCACGCGGGTGGCTAACTGGCAACTGCCAACTGACAAACTGGTTGGAGTTGTTAGCTACTTGTGATTTTTTTCCTTTGCAGATCCGCCGATATGTTGGCAAATTAGTTTCAGCAGTTGCCCAAATCCATGATTTAGTTGCTTTCCTTATTTTTTTCTTAGTGAGCAGCAGCATAATGAATTCATTCTACTCTTGTCTAGATATCAGCGTGCGATGATTAAGTCAGCGACTTTCGGACTAACCCTCTTAGTATCCCAGTATCCCAGTGTACAATGCAAAGTTAAGTGATTACTTTTTGCTTGGAGAAGATTCAAAGTCCTGGCGAAAAGTTCTGCTCGTAAATTTATTAAGCAAAAACTTGGTAAACTTTCGACGGACAGCAGAGCAAACGCAAGTTTTGTAATTGTATTCATTCAATGAAGTCGACTCGACTCCGAGTTGGCCACTATTTTATGCATTATGAGTCCCTTCAGCTGAGCTTGGCTAAATTGGTAACGCACCAAATAGTCCATAATATGGGATGTAAACTTGTTATATTTAAAATGAACTCTTCGATCATCTATTTTTGTAAATTAGATCAGATAACTTTGAACAAAACTAATTTAGTTGACAATAAAATCAAAACATTTTCCTAGTTTTGTTTTTAGCTGCATAATTTAGATATGAAATCATCGAATAGTAGAAAAAAAAAAACATCTTCACTAAACTATAATTTGTATATAATCATAGTCATTTCATATATTGATGAACATTTTCTATATAAATTGTAACCTGTTTAGAATTTGCAGACTTCCTGTTGTAAGCTCTTTGACCCGCTCTTGAAACCTGCTGGCCTTTAGGCCATGGTTATGGCCACGTAAGCAGATCTCGGATTTGCCATCGAAGTGTTGAATAAGTTGTTTAGCATTTAACGAGCTATAAATGGTGCGATATTCGCAGTTGTTCGCTTGCAACAGCCACTGCATGCAACTGGCCAAATTACGTGGAACATGGAGCAGCTCTGAGGTTGGCTTGGCTGGCAGATGGCAGAAGCAGCCATGAGATACGCACCAAGAGAAAAACGATGTGGAAGTCAAAGTCAAAGTCGAAGTCGAAGATGGGCAATGGCATAAAACACACCTTCGCCATAAAGCCGCATTGAATGGATTTATAACTGAGTGCGAACAGGGAGCAAAGCCTTAGGGGCGGTGGTGCTGGTGGTTCTGGTTGTGGTTGAGGTTGTGGTGGTGCCGCTGATAATGATAATGTGCTCGTCGTCAGTGTCAGCGTCATCGGCGATGCACTGAATGCATCGATAGGATAAGCTGCCTGTGTCGGTGGTTTTCCAGTGAGCTCAAAGTGCCGCCATTATTACAGTGGGAAACGACTCTGCCGCAGTTAGAGTCCACTCGAAGAGGAGAGCAAATGCAGCAACAGCAACAGCAATAACAACAACAGCTGCACTGGCAATGGCAAAGACTTTTTGGCTGCGATTCAAGCATTTGGATGCATAAATCAAACATTTATATGCGGCACAGCAACGGCGTCGCCTCGACTCACATGTGGAGCGCATGAAGGGGCAGGCACTCGAATGTGATTACGCAGCGAGAGATTGCAGGCACGCTGCTTAGCTCGGCAAATGTAGATGCAGATGGAGATGGCGATGGCGATGGCGATGGAGATGGAGACGAGACTCGCACAGTCGTCACACACATAAGCAGACAGCGTACTTAGAGTCCCTTCATCCCTGCATTCCTCGCCCTGCCATCGATCTCTGAGTCATGAACTAGAGAGAGTCTGGGCACTGGAGCTTCAAAGGCGTCTCCGACGCGGCATGAACGCTGGAAATGAAGACGATTACTGCGACTGCAATGATGGATATTATTCCTAAGGCGAAAAGTCTTTGCCCAGCGGTGCTTTGCGACACCAAAGCGATTTGCGCAGTGATTGATTGCTTCATTGCGGCACAACACGCTGTCCAGGATTTGGCAAGGATTTCTCTCGAGTTGCCAGTTGCAACAACGCGACATAAATACTACTTACTCAGTGCCTCACAACATTGCGAGCAAATGGAAAAGTTGATATGAATAATTCAGAATTTTATACAACTTCAACTTTTTATTAAAATAGTATTTTGGATTATATTAAATGATTATTACACCAGTCCCTTAATCAGTAAAATAATGTTTTCTAAGTGTTTTTTAATCACTTTATAAAACAAGTCAGACTATCTCAAGGTAATATATCCTTGGCACAACTTTGAAATGTATAATTAGCTTGCTGATTTTAGCTTTTTTAAATATACTTAATCTGCTTATCGATATATATTTATATTTCAATTTTTAAGTTGCTAACTCTTATAGTCTCTAAGAACTGCTTATTTATACAGACGCTAAAACCAGCTCGACTATTCACTCTGATCAGGAATGTAATTTACCCATTCATTCCTTGTAAAAATTCAGATTCCGACCTTTTAATCTTGATTTGAAATTCACATATAGTTGGAAATGCAACTCTGATTCGATAATTATGTTGGAATTACACCTCTAAATGTGGTACCAGAGACCGTTCAAAGCTGTGTCAAACTGGTTCGAAATCAATCAAATTCATGGCTTATATATATATATATATATAGAAATGGATCACCCTGGGAGCAAGACGTTTGTTGCGGGAAGTGTTAATAATTCGAATGCACCTGGAGCTAGGACATTGGTCAGGCCTGTTGGAACACCAGCAGCACCTGCTCTAGCATCACAGTAGCAGCAAAGACTGGGAAATGGTCGCCGCAGAGACAAATGTGCAGGAGGCGGCTGAAACTTTCGTCAATAATTAAAACGTCAACTGTTTTGACACCATGATGGATGCTGATAATTAAAGAACATTTTCCAGAAGCGCAAGAAGTCGTCGTAAGAGATTTGACGAGAATCAGCTGCGCAAGTCGATGCTAATCAAGAATGATCCAATGACCATAATCGAGGTGAAGGGCATAAGGGCATTTGCACGATTACATAATAGCAAAAAATAATACAGCGCTTTAAAAAAAAAAATAGATACCGATATGGAGACGGATACCAACGAGGCTGATCCGGAGGATAATGCTGATCTTGGTCTCGTTTGCCATTTAAAAGCGTTTCGCCGAATTGCAGCGAGAGGTTTCAGTATTGCCGGAAATACATGCATCAGTTGTAAATGCATCTGCTCAGCCTGTCGATCAAATTCACCAGTTGCGGCTGCTCCAGTATACACAGTGCTGCCACCCAGCCGGGAGACAATGCATCCAGCCACATTGCTTTGCGTTGTACGCCCAGGACTTATGGCACAGTCGAGAGAGAGACAAAAGGCAATGTAATACTTGGGCGTCATTTAGAAGATCAGAAGGATGTATTAGAAAAATATACATGTTCGTAATATGGCTGTGATGATTGCAACACTTTGCTCAGCACAAATTTAACCTAAATGGAATATTATTGCAAATGTAGAGAATTGAATCCTTGATTGACACATATATATTAAATACTAAGTTACAAAATCTAGTTTTTGTTGGCTTACCCTTCGCACTTTAATTTATAATTATATATTTAATTAATAACTTATAGATATGAGAATCTGATCATAGTTGGGACCTTTATATAATACAACATTAAAAGTTGCAAATGCGATTATTGATTGATTTTCTTGCTGAAATTATACCCAAAAAAATGTGGCTTATAACTGATTAAAATACTTATTTATAACTAAAAGTCAAATAAAATATAACAATAAATCAGCATTTAAAGAAATATTCAAATAAAATATTACTTTTGTTAGATAAATATACGCACAACGAACACAATCTCAATGTTTGAGTTTGGAGAACTTATTTACCATAAAATAAACTCTGAGTAGAAATTTACATCCTTAAAAAACAATATTCATAAACAAAGTTTCATTAACTGTGAATCCAGAAAGAGGGCGATCCAAATGCGGACGGCAATGTTTTTGTTATGTGACCTGAAATATTGTTTCCATTAAAATAGTTGGCCTTTTATTGGCGGCCACAGAGGCAGGAGATGGCAGCAGGAAGGAGGAAGGAGGAGGAAAATTCTATGTTGAAAGTTGTGGCAGCACACTTCAAAATACTACTTTGGCCATTTACATCTTGTTGCCAGCCATGGTGTCTATGCAGCAGCATTGAAATGAGGACAAAACTTATAATTTGGATGCGTTCCAATGGATTCTCGAAAACTTTTGTTGCGCCGCTCAGCACAGTCTGAAGCCACAAAATAATCTGTGTTTGTATAGAAGCACTAAGCGAACAATACATTTGACATATTGTCTGTTTAGTGCTTTTAGCTAAACAACATCTCCATTGAATGTAAAGATTAACCACGGAGTTGCAATCTTTAAGCCCTCTTTGGAATGTGCTTCCCGTGCAACAACTAATCTGGGATTACGAAGAGGCGTCAATTCGACTAAGAACCTGCTGCATATTTTGGTATGTATTGTCTGCTTAGTGATCTAAGTGACTCGTCTGGGAGTCTGTGTGTCTGCCTATATGCCCAACCCACCCTTTTGGCCCAACCCACAGGCCTCAGTCAGATGTAGTCGACGTGCGCGGAAATGGGGGGGAATCATGGCGCAAAATATATGCGCAAAAATTATATGGCAAATACAGAAATTTTTTTGTTATTTTTTTTCCGTATATATTTTTTTTACTTGTTTGTGCTAGTTTTTTTCTTTTTTTTGGCTAGCTGAAATTTATTTTTTACTTAAAACTTTCTGTAGTGAGCAATGAAAAATGGCAAAACAAACTTTCCAGCTTTCAGCAGCACAAATGCCAACAGAACAGAACTAAGCAGCAAACTGAATTTGTTTTTGTTGAAAAGTATCGAATTGATTTCAGTTGAGGAAGTTTCGAATTTTCGAATGCAAACGGCTAATTTATGCGAAAGTTCCGCCCTTTCTGCTTATTTTCCCCAGTTCGAGGTTTAATTTATTTACTTTCCTTTAATGGAGGCACAAAAAGAATAACAAACAAGAACGCAAAACTAGAAATATTTTATACTCGTTTTTCTAAAGGACCACACAAGGCTATGCAAGAGAAAAAAAACACAAGCTGATAAAAAAAATAAAATAAAAAAATATATGTACTTTAGTTGGGGTCTTCGGCATGAAAAAATTATTCAAAGCACATTTTTTAATAAGTATATAAAACGGGGGAAATCGAATTGTTTGTATTGTGTAAATTTTAAATTATCAGACAGCTAATCAAATTGAGATATTATAATTAATATCGATGGTTAAAAAAATTCAAATACCATAAAAAAATAAATTTAATATATTTTACTTGTTTTAATAATTTAGTAATAATTTTTTGTTCTATTTTGGCATATTTAGATTTATGTGTATAAATGCTGTTTAAATAAAAAAATAAATAACTAAATCCAGTGCTTGTCTTTTTGCATAATCCTTTAAAAATGTTATACTAAGCTGATATAAGTATAATTTATATATTTGCAAAATTTATTGGTTTGGAAATCAAATTATTTGCCAAACTTGAGTCAACAGCAGAACGACGCCACAAATATTATTCATTTGGCCGAACAGAAGCCAGAAAAAAGCCAGACCGTAGAGATCAAGTGAGCTGAACTGCAAAAAACATACGACAATATTTTAATAGTTTAACGCAAAACAATAAATAAAATAAAATCAATTGCCGGGAGCAGAAGGGGGGCAGAAGGAATGGGGAGTTGGCCATAAACGCACTGCCAGCTCGCTGCTTGGGTTGCTGAAAACAAAAGCCGAATAACCAAAATCGCAAATAATTCGACATGTTATATGACAACAAAAACAATAGCTTGCATGCAACAGCAACAACAACAACAATAAAAATAACAACAGCAATACCAATAGCAACAACAACAATTACAACAACAATTTCTGTAGTTGTACTACTACCAATAAAATCGTTTGTTTCCGGCTGCTGGCTATCAAAGCTACTGGAATTTATTTGCGCTGGAACAACAAACACAGAAACAGAAACAGCAACTGCAACTGCAAATCGCAAAACCAAAGTGCAAACATAGTTGTTGTTTGTTGTTTGTTGTTGTTGTTGTTTTTGTTGATGTTGTCTCTCGATGCTGCTTGACTATTTGCTAAAGTCATTGCGGTGTTTTGCCCCTCCTCGTCCATGCCCCACACAAATTGCCCCCCGAGTCATCATGGGTCCCCATGGGCATGCGGCAGACTTTGCACAATGCCAACGACAGCAACACCAATAATAACAACAACAACAACAACAACAACAACAACAACAGCAGCCACCACAGTTACAAGCAACAACAACAATTTTAGTAATAATATTCACATTTATGGATTTGTAAGTGGTTCCGCATGACTAACCCCACATCCTCCTTAGCTCTTCTCTCTCTCTCTCAATTTCTCTCTCTCTCTCTCTCTCTCTCTGCCCTTTTAGCCTTCTTTGAGCTGGCAAATGCAGCAGCAGCTTTGCTTTGTTTGTTTAGGGCATTAAAGTTTCAATAAGGTTGGCTCTAATTTGGCTCTGCATTTTTGAATTATCATTGTTGTTGTAGTTGTTGTTGTTGTGTTTCTGGGCATACTTCCACAAAGTCCACTGGGTCAGTTTGGGTTTACAATTTATAAGTTACTTATGGCTGAATGCACTACTCCAATCGGAGATTTCTTGCTGCTGATATAAGCATAATAATACACAAAAATAGGTGTTGCAATAGTCTTCAGTTTATTTCTATCTATATTCTAGCCTAGCAGCTTAAAATTATTTACATTAGAGATTTCCTTAATTATGTTGACACATTTAAAAATAAATTAAAAAATAAAAACTGAATTTATCCAAATACAACTTATAGTTAACCATAAAATTAAAATTTAAATATAATTAAATGCAACCTTTAAAATGTTAAGTTTATTTTGAATAGATTGTGAACATTCAGAAAATAAAATCCAATCAGATCAAGACCCTAGAAACATTTTTATAACTGTTAAATATCTACAAAAAGTCAAATAACTTTTCAGCACTTTTATATTAAGCGGGAGATAATAACACATTTTTGAAAATATTTATAAAGCAATTATACGCCACAAAAAATGCATGCGAATATATTCTTCATAATTAAATAATTAAAAATTACCATAGTTTAATTGCATGGAGAACAGAGTTGTCACCACAGACGGACGGAAAGTCAGTTGGCCAGAATTTATGTGGCAAAATAATGAATTCTGTCAGCGGCAGTCGCAGCAACAAAAATTGACAGGTTATAAATAAATGCGAGAAGAGGGAAAAATGCGGGGGGAGGGAAAATGGAATCGCTTTTCGATTATGTTAATTTAATTTCCATTGCTCAAGCGACATGAGTGGAACACATGCCGGCAATATGTCCAATGGAGCGTCGGGAATAAATCCAAATCATGCGATCCAATGATCACATTGTGCCGCAACTTGAGTTATGGCGTCGAGCAAATATACACACAAGCACACACACACACACACACACACACATACTTATAAACGCAGCTTGACAGAGCGACAACATCGATGGCTGACGGCAAATAAACTGCAAATGTGAATGCAGAACAAATGAACCCAGTAAACTAAATCAAACAAACATAATTTTGATTAAAGTTTAAGAAATACTTTGATTTTCGTATACTTTATAATATGATAATTTGTATTATATATTTTAAAAAATTCTATAATATATAAAGCATATAGTTTTCGCCTCTGTCTGCTGAAATAAATATCGAACATTTTTTACGGATCGTAACTTGCGGCGAGACACAAAATATTTTTGTATTTTTGTATTTTTGTCTCCGATTTGAATTACGTAGAAAATGTGTGCGATTTCTTTGGTGCGTCTTGCAATTTTGAACGCTATTTGTTTTTATGCGCCGTGGATTTTTTCTTCCAAGTGAAATACGTTTTAATTTATGTGCCTTCTGCGTACATTATAAACTTGTATATTTTACAACTACTTGGCAGACAACACGAGGATATGTTGCATGACATTATGTGAATTAAGAATGTTCTCAACGAGAGACAGAGAATATCAGAGACAGAGAGATTGAATTTGTTAGAGTATCTGTTCGTTAATAGCTGGACTCTGAGATACCCTGTGCAAACCCAAAGCATTTGTTTTTAGAATGCAAATATAACAATTTTAATAGAATATTTCGACTTGTGCTATTTATTCTTATTAGTTTTGTTAATAAAAACAGTTTATGGTGATCCAAAAGAAAAGGAATATTGTCACTTGCTAATGGAAAGAATATTAAGTTTTTATATTCGAAATTAAAGTAATGAAAGATATTGTTTCTCAGTGCATTGATATTCAGCCGGAGAAGGTAAAACCTATTTTACTTTCGAGAATTAATTCAATAAGAACCCACAAAAATTAAGTGTTTTAATATCTTTATTTTCATTCTATAAAGATCATGAATATGAATGTGAAATAAATACCTCTGCTCAAAATACATCGAATTAAGTATTTAAGTTTTAGTCATTAATACCACTTGATAAATTCAATAAAATTAAATAAAATATACATTCTATGAATCAATCTCAGCGCGGACAAGTGTTAATTAATGCCGTTCACGGCCGATGGAAATGTGAGTCTTTGACCAAAATAATGGCACTTGAGCTGGAGACCAATCTGGAACCGGAGCTAATGTTACCCTGCCGTGAATGTTGCCCTCCGCCATAAATTGCCAAAGAAATCGAAAGGAAACCGTGAACATCGTAAACAACATTTGCAGTTTTTCCCTTTGTTGTTTTTCCTTTTTTCTTTGTTGTTGTTGTTGTTGTTGTTGTTGCTTTGCTGTTTGGCAATTTGTAATTTTCCGTATTTCATTCGCATACACTTCATTAACATCCCCATACTGGCTTTCCACTAGCTGCCTTTGGAAGAAGGAGTTTGGTTTCGACGCGCTTCAATGGCTGCTAACCAGGCGACTGTCGGGGTGAGATGTGGGCGATGTGGGTGGTGGGCGGTAAGAGGTGGGTGGGATGCATCATTAGAGTCGTTGAGCATAGTCGTGCCTTGAAATTTACGTCCTTTTTGGCGAAGACCTTCTCTAATTTCTTCAAGGGTCCTGCCAGCCACATATATGCTCGCTTCCCAGTGCCAAGGGGAGAAAGACGACAACGACAAAGATGAGGACGACGACGACGACGACGAAGGTTTTCACATCAGCGACAACGACACAAAAAGTCCTTGGCCAATGACAGGCAAAGCCGCAGCAGCAGGAGCAAACAGAAGCCAGGACCCGGGAACCGGGAGCTGGGCCGGGTTTCAGGCGCAGGCTGAGACAGGAAAATGTTTTTTCACGATAAAAATGATGGATGAGATCATAAATAACGTTGGAGTGCGCCCAAACAGAGGGTTTCCAGTGCTTGTTTATTTCGATATAAATGAAATTCTTCTTTTTCCGCATTTTCTGCTGCTTATTTTCGCCGGCTAGCGAACAAATAAAAACTTTCTGACCCCTCCCCGCCCAACAATTTGGCAAGAAATACTCACACACACACACACACACACACATATATATATTCTCAAAGCTTATAGCCCCAACTAGCCAATGCAAATGCCGAAGATTCAATGCTCTAACGCTGCTTATCCAAACATTCTGCCCACAATCAATGGCCATTATTCTTGGAGGCGGGGGTCACCGCTATTGGGCGGCATTTTGTAATCACAGTTCCAGTTCACATTGTATATGGTAGATGTTTCCCGTCATAAATATCGAAAATTATTATTAATGTTCCTTGATGTTTTTTTTGAGGCTGCCAGTCAGCAAGCCAAAACATCGTTGACTGAGTTTTTCTCAATTTACTTTGCACAATGGAATGCAAATTGTTAATCAAATATTATTTTTATACAAATTAAAAATAAAATTTTATTTTTCTATATTTTTTTAAGGTGTTAATTTTGCATTTCTGTATTTATTAATTTTTTAACAAATCTTACTTTGACTTATTTTTTTTTTTAATATTACACTTTAAATCTTTTCAAGCTGACCAAATTCAAATAATTGATAATTCTTATAATGCTCCCTGACTTTATTTCCTACGATTAGCTTTGACAATTATTAAAAAGTAATTTTAATAACAATTGCAGAATAAAATATCTCTGCTTATTTATTAATTTTTTTTTTTTTTGCATTCAATTGAATTTTTACCCATTGTGCGGCACATTTTGAAGGACAAACTTGAGCCACAGAAACTCCTGTAAATTGTATGAAAGTGAAAGCTGTGTCAAGATGTTGTGTGTGCGTGTGTTTGTGTGTGTCTGTGTGTGTGTGTGTGTGTGGGTGTGTGTGCTGGTGCGCTTTAATGATATCCTTATAGCCTGCCAAATTTATGGCAAAGCCGCATAAATTTAGATGCTTTTTTTTCACGCTTTCACTACAAGGCGAACCTTATCGTATTTTTATTTTAATGGATTTTTTATCTGCCGCTGCTGCTGATGACGTTGCCAGCTAACAGCACATCAAGCAAAGGACACTCGCTTCAAGAAGAGAGAGAGAGGAGAGAGAGAGGGGAGGGGGGATGGGAAGAAACCGCACTGGCCAAATAGCTGGGCACATTTCTCATTTTGTTTAACTGTAAGTTGATGCAGGGAAATGGGATTTAATAAGCCAACATTTATTTTAGACATTATTGATGGCGGCTTATTTATCGCACCGCTGCCCCTCACCCGGCACACACCCTCCCGCCACATTGTTCATCTAGTGGCTCCATTAATGCGACACACTGTGTTTGCATGCTCCCCCCATCTACTTTGCTGCCCTGCAGCACTCCTTATGCGGCAAAACTCAAAAGGATTAAGTCGCACACTCACACACACGCACACTGGCACACACACATAGAGCGAGACAAAGGCGCACCCAAAAAGATTCACAGCCACCGCACAATGCAAAAGCTTCTCGACATGTTTCGTCTCTGCTGCCCCTGCTGATCCCGTCGCCTCTCACTCTGCCTGCCCCTTCGCTTGCTGCTTTTGCCTTTCCTCATGTTGTCCAACTATAATTCAAAATGCAAGTCACAACCGTGCGTGTGTGTGTGTTTGCGTGTGTTGGCAAATCCTTGCAGCCATGTTGGCGTCAGAGTGCTCCTCTCGTGCCGCCATCTCCTCGGCTTCTACACACTCCATTCGTGGACGCTGGCTGTGGGTCCTCGGTTGCCTTAGCTTTAGGATTTGCTGCCGCCGCGGCTGCTGCAATTGCCGCATGTAAATTCTTAAAGTAGTACTTAGCGCTATTATTTATTATATTCCAACAGTTTCAACACCTCTCAACAAGTAACCAGCCAGATCCAATGGGATGCGGGGCGGGGGTGGCGGTGTTAGCATCTTTTGCGCCTGCCCCTTGCCACTACCCCTGCTCCTGCTGCACTTTGCTATTGTTGCGCTCTGTTCGCATTGTTGTTAGATTCTCCTGCAACTATAGTTGTTGCTATTGTTGTTGTTGTTGTTGTTGTAGTTGCAGTTGTTGCTCTTGGTGCTGCAGCAGTCCTCGGCGATGTTGTGCAGAAATTTATGAATATTGCATGGTAATAAAGCGAAGGATTTCATTACGACTGCGAATGCAACTGGCTGCAGTCTCTATGTGTATGTGTATCTGTGTGTGTGTGTGTGTGTGTGTGTGTCTGCATGTGTGTGTTTGTGTGTGTATTATGTGCTTACGTGTTTTTCGTTTTTGCCATTGGCTAAATGATTTGAGTGCCTTTAATCTCAGTCGTATTTGTGCAACCTCCAAAGAGGTCAAATTGTTGCACAAATATAGTTGCCAATATTATTTATTCATGATTCTGTTTTGAAGCTTTCGCACTGCGTTTTTCACTCGCATATAAAATTACTCAATTAAATTCTCTACGATTCGTTATAAATGTAATATTTGCTGCATATAATTATTAATTAATTATTAATTGTTTGGTTACCTCTTTTGTACAATTTTGTACAAGATTGAGAGTATTTTTTGAAAGCGTTTACTATTATTGAATAAAATTATTTGAGTTTCTTAATACATTTAAAAAATGACGTTTTCTATACGGCCAGCTAGTATTTTCAAAGAAATTTTTGTAAGCTTTTCTAACTTTTAAATTTAAATTAATAAAGAACTGCATTTAATTTATTTTTAAGCATTATTATATTATTATTCCTCTTCCTGTGATCATCTCTATTTTTTACAAATTATACTTAACACAATTTGTTTTGATAATTGGCCTTAATCCAAAATATATCTACATAATATAATTGTATATAAATGTTTATTAATAATATCTATTTACTTACATTAAAACTACTTTTATGCTTGCTGTTTATCTTTAATTCTCTAGATTAAAGTCCAAAGTTAATTGATAAATCTTACAATGTAAAATAGAAAAGAATTTCAGGTTTCAAAGGCTGCAGCATTATAATTTGGCTTAGTTCTTTTAATAGAATCAACTTGAATGCCATAAAGCATCTATTTTAAAACAACAGGGAACACAAATGAGCAGATCCCAAAGACAACGGGTCGCTCAGTAGCCAAATCGACGATACATCGACTGTGAAAACCACCAAATGATTTATGCGATGCATAATTCAGAAATGGATCGTGGCCAGGGGAGAGAGACAGAGAGAGAGAGAGAGAGAAAGAGAGAGTATCTGAGAGAATACGAGAAGGGGACGGACGGGGCGCGACACTTACAACCGCCATAATCATTTCAACAAGAATAATTTAAATAATTATTAAAACGATTCCACACAGCGTTGACGGCAGCAGCCGCGACAATTACAAGTGAAGGAATGGGGGGGAGTGGGGCTGTGACTGTGACACAGAATTGGGATTCGAGCTCGACATTTGTCTGGCAACAGGCCGCCAATTGTTTGCTGCCCCTCCCCTCCCCCCTCTCACTCACCCTGTGTAGTGCCACATCCTGTCAGCTGCGTCTGACTGAGTTTTGATTGCATGGCAAGGACTGCAGTCAGAGGTTTTTTGTATTTGTGTGGCGGTGTGGTTAAAAATTAATACGCGGAAGGATATGGCAGGCAATTCGTTTTGTGCGCATTTTGCTGGCAAAAACGCCTCAAAAATAAAAATATGAAAAATCGCAGACGAAATGCGAAGCGCACATTTCATGCAAAATTTACATTTGAATAGAGCACAGAATGATGCTGGGATTGGTTTACGGTTAGTCTGCATGTCTGTGGATTGGGTGCTTCTGGGTGGTTTGCCGCTGCTGCAGCGATCCTGCGGTTCGCGGCCGGCAGGAAACTGCGCCAACAATGGCCGCTGGAAGTGCGGCTCCCTGAGCATTTATCTGGCGTATTGTTTCAACTTGCCACATTACTGGAAGTACATAAAATGTGATTTTGTGAATCCATTCACATTATGCGACTGCCACAACTTGTGTTTGGCATTCAACTTTAAGATTCCAAAACAAAACCCAAAAATCGAACTGCAGTTCGCAGTTTTCGTGTCACATGGCGATTTGCTGTCCCAGCTTGTGGCTGGCTTGTGTTTTGGGCCATGTCAGCGCTGTGGCGCCTCACCCCTGCCGCAAATCCAGGCAACCGCTAATGCATTTTGGGCAACTTGCATACGAGCATTTTGTCTTCCAAATTAATTTGGTGTTCAGCGCGTTGCACGCGTTTCTCTTGTGTTTTTACTGCCACAGACAACGGGCAATGGACGCGGGCCAGGACCAACAGCAGCAGCAGGACATGATTATGTTGGACATTGGAGCCAGCAGGCGAACACCAAGCTGGATGTTGTATTGAGTTGAGTTGAGTTGATTTGAGTTCGGTTCTGGTTCTGGTTCTGGTTCTGGTTTGTTGTTCAGTCCGCAATGCGCTGCTTCGTTTCAATTAAACAGAGAACTAGTGATAAATACAGAGAGAGAGTGTGAGACAGAGACAGAGCAAGAGAGAATGATGTCGCCGCTGCACTTAATGCATAAATTCTCTGCTGGACATCGGTCATGATAAATTTGATTATATAAACCGATGTTTGCGATTTGCATGTCCCTGCTGCTAATCGTTGTAAATGTTGATTGTACTTGGCAAAAGCAATCAGTTAATTACAAGCGAACTCATTACTAACATGCATATAAGTTGATTGTTTGGAATTACAAGTTTTTATATAATTAAAAAATAAAACGAAAAAAAAAAAATATCTATACAAATTTTATTGTTATTCTGAGCAGCGAAAAACACACAAAATAAATATCTGCCAGCAATGAAAGCCACAATTTTAAAGATGTTTCAAATAAACATTTTTGTATTTGTCTGTTAAAATGTAAAATTTGAAATATTGAGCTATTTAAGAATACAGAAAATAATAACTGTAATCTGTAATTTTTATTTAGTGTGAGAAACAAATTTAGGCAATGCAAAACCAAGTCAAATTTGTGACTATTTTCTTCTGGTTTGACACTCTCCAAATGCAAGTTGAAAATTCTCATTTTTGTTATTGTTGCACAAACAGGCTCTTTAAGACATCTTCTGCAACATTTGATAATTCGCCGACAACTATGTAAATATATATCTAAAAAAAACTTATTTCTATGCAAAATAAAATTTAATCCGCTTGCTTGAGGAATGACTTGAATAATGAGTTGTTGGGGCAAAGTGTGGAGCACATTTGGCAGCTGCTGCTGCTGTCAGAATAAAAAAATGCCAAATGCTGTCGGCTTTAAATTGTTTAAACATTACGATGCATTGGGGAATTCAATGCAAGTTGGCTGGGAAAAAAAACTTTTTCACTTCAAAAACAAAAATAGAAATAGAAAAGGAAAGCAAAAGAAAGGCAGAAAGTTGCCAGCGACGGCAGTGGCAACATCCAATTATTTTTCGATTAGTTTCGCTATCATTCTTCAACAACAACAACAATAACAACAGCAACAACAACAACAGCAACAAAACAGCCATAACAAAAATAACAATAACAACAACAATATTTGGCGCATCTGAAACCGAAACTGAAAACGAACCCAAAACACAAAACTCACCCCTCTGACAGAAAGAGTAGGTAAGGGTAGAAAACATTTCAGTGTATGTGTGTGTGTGTGTGTGTGTTGAGTAGTGGGAGTATCAGAGGAGAGCGGCAAAGTCGAAATATAAATAAATAAAACATACAAAATGGAAATAAATCTAACTGAAAAGCCATAAAGCATTTTCAGCATTCGCAATTTAATATGTTCGAGGGTATTTTTCTCGCACGTAGCGAAGATGAACAACACCCACCACCACCACCAAACAGTGGCAGCAGCAGCACCACCACCACCAACAACAGCAGCGCAAGATGGTGCCTGCTCGAACAGGACGAAGGACACAGGACGCAGGAAGCAGGACGAGCCGACAGCTGGACGAGCAGACAATGGCCAAGAGCGAAAGCAAGACGGAAAAAAATAAGAAATAAGAAATACAGAAAACGCAGCGCATTTGGATTCGGATTCTTAGACTTGCTCCACACTGTGAATGTAGATGAAGATGGAGAGATGCCAGTGCCTGTGCCAGCGCCTGTGGATTGAGCGAGTGAGTGAGTGGTTGGAGCAGGGGGGGGGGGGGAGCGAGCGGAGGGGGGAAAGCGCGAGCGCGCTAAGTGTGATATATTTCCTAAGATTATATAAAATGTTTTATTTGTTCTTCTTGTTGCTACTTTTCCTTCTTTTCTTCTTCTTCTTTTTTTATGTTTCTTGTCTTTGCCAAGCAAATTGCGTGCGCATCAGTTGAGCGACGGGGAGGGGAGCGCTGAGCGGTGTGACAACGAACCCATGCGAAAGTGCGAAAAAAGGATATTAGGTGTATATAATATATACATGCATATATATAGTAAGGGAAATTCCCCCCCACCACCCACTTACAGCTCCTGCAACGAGCGAATGAATTATTTCTTACCCTCATCTAAATTCCAAGTCAGTGGTTCTGCGCCTTCTTCCCTCCCCTCCCCATCATCTTTTTAGCCAGTGTTTTTTAGTGGAAGCTGTCTTAACTCAAAGTTTGCGACATGTGACAAAACAATAACTTCAACTGTGACAAATGCAATTTTTAACGGTAGAAAACTTTTTAATATTTTAAAGAAAATTGTATAAATATTCTTTATATTTTAAGTAAAGTTTCTATATTTTTAATAAATTGTGATTTAAGAAAAACGTCTTACATTTTTTAGATTTATTGGTTGCATATATTTATTATTTGTTAACGACTCTTTTTTTTAAATTTTAAGAGTGTGAAATAAAATAAATTCGATTTAGTCATTCTATATATTTGTTATATATTTATCAAGTAAGGATGTCATTATTGATAAAAAATTGTAGTTCAAGAATTAAATAGATGACTTTTCATTTGGTGTGCAAAATAAATTATGGAAAGTATAAAATTTCTTTATATTTTGAGAAAAGTTTCAATATTTTGAATAAATTGTGATTTAAGGAAATCCTTTTACACTTTTTAGATTTATTGATTGCATATATTTATTATTTGTTAACGATGTTTTTTTTTTTTTTTATCAATTTTAAGAGTACCAAATGAATTAAATTAGATTTTGTCATTGTATATATTTTTTGATATATTTTACATTTATCAAGTAAAAATGTCATTATTCTTATTAGTAGTGAAACAAACATTATATGAAATTGTAGTTTAAGAATTAATTCTATAACAAAAATATATTATTTATATTTTCAAAATTCTTTGAACATTTTTAGACTTATTGCTTGCATATATTTATTATTTGTTAAAGATGTTTTTTTATTTTTTATTTTAAGAGTGTGAAATGAAATAAATTAGATTTAGTAGTGGGGCAAATCATGCATAAATTATTAGATTATCAATTGAATTTCTCCCACTGTATTTCAACTGAGAAATTTCCCATGCCTCAGCCTGATAGTATCGCTATTATCCACTGGGCATTGAGCTTCTCATATGGCCAAAACTTAGGCTGAAGATGACACCAGATGTGGCCAAGCTGAATTTTTAAGTAGCCATCACATTTACTACTACATCCGCCTCTGCACACACACATAGATACTCGCAGAAGCGTTTAGAAATTAGTGTTCATTCTGGATACATTTTTTTGTTGTATTTTTAAGTATTTGCTTAGATGAGGAAACGATGCTGATGATGCTGCCAATGGCTGAGAATAACAACCATTTTTCCTGCTTTATACCAAGTTAAGTGGGTGAAGCGCCTCCGCTTGCGCACGCTCACACACAATGGGCCAGTGCGGGGCGAGGCGGTGCGGTGCGGGTAGGTGGGGCGGGGGGAGGGTTTGGCAGTGGGTGGAGTACGGCCTGAAGATGAATGTGCCGCAGCTCTATAAATATGTATGGGATGCTATATATTAAAACCGACTCGACTCGAGTCAACTCAACTCGCACCGAGCAAAAACTAATTTCGAAAAATGCCAAAAGAAAACGCAGCAGCAAAATGAAAATAAAAGAAAACAGAAAACACACACACACACACAAAGCAACGAGGCAAGCCGAGCTGAGCTGAGTTGTTGGCGGGAGGGCTGGGGGGGTGAAGTGGGCTGGTACGGGATCGGGTGGAACAAGAAAAGGACATTTGTGCTGCCTTTGCTGCTTTGCACAGAGTCTGGGGCTGGGTTTTGGTATTGGCATTGGGGGATGACTGGCAGGACCACAGCCAGGACCTGGAGCCGACACAGACTGACAGCCAGGCTATGGCAGCTGCTGCTGCTGCTGCTGCTGCTGCTCCTTCTTCTGGTGGCTACACGAGGGTAATATAACACAACAAAATGCAATAAAGCATTTTGTGGCAACTTGAAGATGTGAGCAGCAGATGCTGATTAAAGGTGTGCGGTTGGGTGTGGGCAAAAGAACGTTGTCTGCACACACACACACACACACACGCACACACCCCTACACACCTACTCGCATAAAGATGAGCATTGCAAAAAAAAAGAAATGGAAATGGGCAAACTCATTTGCCGCTTGGAGTTTGAGTGGCAACTGCGGATGGGCGTTTTTGCTCATTTAAATTGCGTGTACATTTGCCGGGCACTTCACACTTGAATACGAAAGCAGATAAAGTAATGTAGGAAACGACTGGAAGTAATTGGCTGCTGCCAGTAATGAACCCACTCCCAACTCCCAACACTCCACTCAATACCCAACTCTCCCAGCAATACAATTTCATAATTGCCCATCAAAGAAATAAGCTAAAGCTGAAAATGACCCATTCAACTATTCTTTCAAATATATTTAAAATTTTAGACTTGTAATCAACAAGCGTTTTCTTAAAGGATTTCAGTTTGACTGCCAAAAAATAAAAATTATGTAATAGGCAAAATGAAGTATTTTCGATACCATAAATTCTAAACTAAATATATTGAGCACAGCCGATTTAGCCAACACCAAATATCGGACTAAGCAGATCTCGAATCTAATTTACCATATTCCAAAGCCAGATACAGTTTCTTTTAGTTTATCGATAACCGATTACAGATTGCAATGATTCTACCTCTAATTAATAAGCAATATACCCACACATAACTGGATTTTACTGGAATAACAATCTCCGCTTACCAGATTAATCCAGCAGGTTTCATTTGCAAACCAGAGAACACTTTTCATTGTTGGTTTTTTACCATATTTGATAATATTTGGTGAAATAGATTCCGCTTTTCCATTTGGGCTTACTAACATTTTATTTTCTAGTAGATTGATTACGCATTGCACAATATTATTAATATCATTTGTAAATCGTGCAATCCCAAAGTTCCCGTTTTCTCGATGGAAATCTCTCTTTCTTTAATTATATTTTCAATTCTAACATACCTCCGGGAAACCTTAAGGCGTACTTAACTGTAGTAACCCAATTAAATTCACTGTATGTAAACGTTCCTATTTTTTGAATTTTTTTTCTGTCTCATTCTTTTTGTTTCTCTTTCTTCTCAACGATTTATATTTTCCTTATGACTATGCAACTAACGCTTAAACAATTTTTGTGCTGATTTCTGTGTTTACTTAATTCCCGCAATATATATTTAAGAGCATTTAATTTTGTTGAACAGAGCCAATATTATGTTATTGATTCCCATATATTTATTTCTATGTTTTCCTTAATCTACAATTTATTTAATATTTATTTTTTAAGTATAATAGCTTAAACATTATAAATTAAATAAATTTAAATAAAATAACAAATATAAAAACACATAAAAACTGCGACAGGTCAAGATAAGTTCTATCATTATTCAGTAAATATGGATAAATGTGAATATGTTTATCCAACTAACAATTCAAGATAAAATCAATTTCATTTTAATTAGTTTTAGATCAAGAAGTAATATTTCACAGTTCGTTTTCGAAATATAATTTAAGAAGCTATAAAATATGATCTAAAATTTGAAAATTAAAGGAACAATTAGAAATGTGTTTAATTGAGAGTCCTTCTTCATTTTAATATAAATAATAAGTAAATTCTAAGAGGGCATCTTATCTGCATAACTATTTTAAGAATTACCTCTCTTCATCTCTAGCTGACTTTCAATCCGATTTATATTGACTTGAGGTAAACTGCTATAACTGCGAGCAGAGGTAGAATTGGATGAGATGTGATTCGAGAGCCAGCCTGCCTGGGTAATCTTTTCACCGTATAATGTAATATTCCATTTTCCATGGGAGGCTCGTTCAGATTGAAGGGCTCTTGGCGACAGGTGTGCAGGAGGTCGTTGAAGTAAAGTAGGGAAATATTGAAACAATGCATCTCGGAATGAGTGAAGTGCACTTTGGAAAAAGTATTGCCATCTTCATTGACTTTGCCAAGTATTCGAAATCGGCTTGGATTAACGGTAATCACTTTTGAATCTAAAATTTCCGATGCGTAGAATGACACTAGAATTACGGGTGGGGTCGACTCATTGGAAAGCCAAACAGAATATGGAACACCCATCTTGACACGCAGATCATTCCAACGTAGTACCATGTCCAGGCTGATCTGGCTTTCGCAGATTTTATTTAGTTGAATGTTCTGGGCAAAATCACAGTTCCCGCTGTTCCTAGCATAATTGGCTGCATAATGAGTTATAGCCCCGGCAAACAATGGGCTCAAGTTGAACAAAATCAGCAAGAGTTGCTTCATATTTACTATCTGAAATCTAATTTATTGACAAAAAAATCGACGAATTCTATAATACAAATAGATGTAAACAACTTGAGTTGTATATAATTTAGTTTCTTGGCATCTTCACTGCTTAAATCATGTTCACAAAGCTACAACATAATTTTCTGTATAATTAAGTTAAATCATATTTTGTTGTCTTAACTTAGGAAATAAAGTTTGTCCATAATTGAATTTTAATTTGATTTCCTATAATTTCTGTGCGGATATATAAATAGGACACTGCACGCTGCGAGAACATAATATATCAATATTTGTTTTAAAAAAAATAAATTAAAACATATAAATAAAAATATAAATATCTCTAAATTCAAGTTAAGTTGAACATAATTAAATCTAATCCTAATACAAAACTGGTCGAACAATTTTTACGTTTCTAATATCATATTCCCAAATATACTTAAGAAATAAACAACTATGCAAATTTTTAAAAACGATGGTATTTATTTTTGGTTTGAGATTAATCGCATTAGAATGCAACTAAAAATTTTTCAAGGCAAAAAATAGCGACCTTTTTTTTATTTTTGGTTACACTTTGAAGGCCAAAACTTAGTTTTATTGTTTATTAATCCACAATAAAAAAGAAATGAAAATATATCAATAAAAATATAAAAATCTCTCTAGAAGATAAGTTAAAAATAATTAAATCTAATAAAAATAATAAAAAAAATTAGTAACATTTCTAATATCATATTCCCAAATATACTTAAGAAATAAAAAGTATGAAAATTTAAAAAAACGATGATAATTTTAGTTTGAGATTAGTCGCATTAAAATGCAACTAACAATTTTTTAAGGCAAAAATAGCCCTCTTATTTTTTATTTTTTCCTTACACTTTAAAGGCCAAAACTCAGTTTTATTTTTTATTAAGCCACAATAAAAAAAGAAATGAAAATGTTTCATGCTTTGTTTTCCTGGCTATAACAAAACTGGCTTTCAACTATTAAATACAACGACTCAATTAATGAATGCAAAACAAATTTACAAACGATACTTTTTCCATAAGGTGGTCGAAATTTAAATAATTGATGCAATAAAACCAGGTTTATAACAATAACATTTATTAGTAAAATGTAGAATACACTCAAAATTATATATGCATTGGTTTGGCAACAGCGACTAGGAGTACCATCAGTAGAGGCAGGAACAGACTGCTGGAGAGCATATTGGTGCCTTCGGGAGATGCGAAAAGGAGAATTGTGTGACGAGGTTGACGCAGCACATGATCCTGGCCGAGGCAAGAGTGTAGAAGAGCGCTGACAAAGGGTAACTCTTCGTTGAAGCAGAAGATCTGCGACTTCGGCATTGTTATGGTCTGATAATCTCCGAGGCGGTGCTTGACTTGTACTCGAACTCCTGCAGGATCAACGATGATGGTTTTATACCCAAAGAGAACTGTGTCATAGAACGCCGCCATAGCTATGAGATCATGATTGGTCTGCCAGATTGAATATACAGTACTGGTTGGAGGTGATACATAGTCCCAGTCGCGCTCAAACTGTGCTGAAATTTTACCATGACACATCAAATTTAGATATTCGCGTTCAGCAAAGCCACAATCGTTTTCCACAAATGGCTTAAAAGATTTGTTGGAAACGTCTTCCCGCAGCAGGACGGCTTCCAGCAATGGAACTGAAATTACAATAAACGCCAAGAGTCGATCCATAGCACAATAATAAAATTACACTTACTGACTGAAATTTCGTGGCTATATAAAAATTTATTCATTTATGTTTCGAATTTTATTATATGTGTTAAAATGAACAAATAACGATTTGAAAGCTTTGAGAAATTAACATTTTATTGAGATGGTTTTTTGTTCTCTAGAAAATATTTGCATATCATTTATAATATAATATCAGAGCACAAGCATCTCCGGCTACGTCAAGCTTATTGATCAGTATCAAAGTCGACTAGATATAGCCATATATATATGGAACTCAAAGATTGTTAGAGCTGAAGCCTTCAAGATTATGTTCATTTAGTTTTGATGATATCTGTGCCCATTTCATGAATATCTATGCAATTCGATTTGATATAAAATATTGTATTTTTTTTAGTTGTGATGTGAGGGATTCTTTTAAGATTAAATTTTATTATTGGGGATTCCATGGAATGCAATTTGTTAGATCTTCTGAACCCTTATGAACCCATAGCAATTTCAATAATTTTATATCTTGAATAAATGCGAGAATCCGTTGACATTTCCATTAACTCAGAGTTGAAGTTTATTTATATAATTTATTTATATAATTTAAATAAAATAAAATAATTCCTGTTTTTCTTAGAATGTTTTATTAGTAGTTGGTAAGTTGAGTTAAGTCAAATTGAAATAGAGTTTCATGGCTTGACCCACACTCTGTATGTAAGCCCCATAGCCCGAAGGTGCCATAAAATGAATCAAATGGGTTGCTTTTGTAGCTGCTTGCCCCAGCCTGCCCAGAGCTGACTGCCTCTTAAATGCAGCGAAAGCGACGCAGATCGTGATGGGAATTGCTAAATGAAAAAAGCGTTATGCATTTGCTTCAACAGCTTGTTGTTGTTTGTTGCTTGTTGCTGTTGGTGTTGCACGAACAATTGCAATTCTTGGCAGTGCGAAGGCCCTTTTACATATATATCACCCATTCAAGCCCATTGACCATTTTTGGCCCGAGCTGGGCAATTTCGACAGTTTTGGCTGTGATTGCGTTGTCACATCGAACAAAATGGAGACTCGTTTCACCAGCCCCAACATACTCGTGGTAATGTGGTTGTTGACACTAATTATAACTGGAATTGCATGCGGCTGGGTAAGACTCGCCTGCCAGCCCATGTCTGTGTTGCATGCCCCGCCTGCCTTCCTTGGGCGTGCGTTTCCACCTGCAGCAACTCGGTCAGCTTTTCATTATTTTCATGGTGCATTTAGCTCACGTTTTAATTAAGTCGTCGTCGTCGTCGTCGTCGTTGGAGTCGCCAGCGTTGCCATCAACATCGTTGCAATTCGTCGCTGTGTTGGTGGGAGGGGGAGGAGGGGGTGTCGGTAGTCCGTTTGTAGCTGTTGTCGTCCGGCACTGCTGCACTTGCATGTAAATCTGCTCATCATTGTTGATGGCATATTACAATTCAGCGATTCCGCACCTCCCACAACCACCCCCCTCCACACACAGAGCAAGTGCAGCAAATTGAATGCGATTTGCAGTCGTCGCGTCTCCGAGTTGCAGTTGCACTTTTTGCTGCAGCCTTTGACAATGTTTTTTATTTTTTTTTTAGATCGTTTTATGGATTTTCACTGGACTTGCTGCTTGTTCGTTGACACGTAACGTTCAGTTTTTGGAAAACGTTGTTGTTGTTGTTGTTGTTGTTGTTGCTGGCTAGCCAAATTGCAAAAATGCTTTGGAATTTTTATTGTTTGTTTTTTTGCGTCGCACTATATAGTGCATATATATATGAGGCTTGTCGATCCACCTAGTTGCCTAGACCTACCGCACAGCGAGTTCTGCGAGCTTTGATCTTCTGCCTCAGAATATAAATAAAGATTTCATCATCATCATCATCATCATCGTTTTGTGCCCAGCTAGACAGCGATCGTTCCGCGTTCTGCTGCCAATTACTGTGCATATGGTATATATATAATTGGTATATGGTGTGTCTAGAAAGGCATTTTAAATTCGCTTTGTAATTTTGAACACCCGACACGTTCTCTGACTCAAATGCAAATGTGCACTTGATTATGACAGTCTCTAATATTTTTTCCAAATGCATTTAGCCTGGCTAAGTTTTACTTTTGAGCTACGTTAAATGATCATCTTGACAAGTTTATGACAACTTGTGTATGGAATATCAAAGGTGTTCCCATAAGGAAATGAAATGAGGAACTAATATGTAGCATAGAAATATATATATATATTTATAAATATATATTAATACAGAATATGTATTAAAATAATGATCAGTAGGTCATTTTTAGATTTCTGATAATAAAATCTATTATTTGCAATGAGATAGAGAAAATCAAATCAATTTGAATATTCTTAAAAAATAATTCTTAATTTATTTCTTTTATTAAAAAGCCTAAAGAATTTTAATTATATATAATTTTAACGCCACTAAATATTTTAAGAAACACTTGAAATTCTGTGATTTAAAATAAGTAAAATATTATCTGAAATTTTGTTTATTTGATTATTTTAATTAATTTTTTTTTAAAGCCTTAAGTTATCTTAAAGCAAAGAGCGATAAAATCAGCTTATATTTTTTTATAAAATGTTCTTAAATTTTGCTTAGAATTCATGTCGAATTGTAATCTGTGACAAATGAATGCCCAAATTCGGCCTGAAACGAGTCTGCATCAAATATTTGGTTCACGGCTTGCTTTTGGGGATTTGTGCGTCGTTTTGCCGGCATGTTATTGCCTACAATTGCCAATCAATGACCAACTGCAATACATGTCTAACAATGACAGCCCCTGCACACAGCTCCCCCCTCTCCAGCTGCTATCAAAGAATCTGCAATTGAACGATTGCATCAGCTGCAACTGCAAAATTCACTTGAAATACCAAAAAGCCGGACTAATTGAGGGTGCCATGTACCGCATGCCAAGTAGGGGGAAAATGCAAATGCAAATGGAAGCATGCCACACCAGTTGGTACACAAAAACACGCACGAATTGGCCTTTATATGTTGGCCCATAGACGGAGTGAGGGTTTTCGAGCAGATCACACCCAGGCACAAATCAGAGTGGCAATCAGACAAACTGCAGATTGACATCTGTCTGATTTGCATCTAACGTGGAATACCACGTTGGGGTAGCTGCTCCGACGTGGTCCAATCAATGAGCGAACGAGCGACTCCCCGATGAGTCTTCACCAGGCCCAGACCATAAGCGATTAGGTTTGTTGGTCTCCAGGGAATATCAATGGAAGAGCACGCAAGTTCTCCCATGAAGTAGCAGCCAAGTTTTGTGGGGAGTGTTTTGTTAGCTGTTTTCTGTTAGCTGCTTTCTGTTTTTGCTGTTTGCGCGAATGTGTTGATATTTTTGAAACGGCGAAACATTTCCGAAATTGAGTGAAACCGATTTCCCACAGGATTCATATGCCAGTCGCTTGTCTGTGTGTGTGTGTGTATGCGTGTGTGTGTCTTGTATCTTTTGGCAAAAGTTTTGCTGTCAGTCAGAGCCGTAAGAAGTGGACTCATCGAATCGAAAGAACTTCAAACCAAGACCAGCCCACAAACGTCGAAATGAAGAAAATGTGGTTTTGGTTACGGTTTTTCACTGTTTTTCCTCAGACCACCCCCTCCCCCCATCCACAAAACCAAGCCCCAAAAAGCTTGTTGTGTATTTCTGGTTTATTTTTTCTTTTTCTTTTTATGGAAATTCACGAAAACTTTTCGTAGGCATTTTGTTTATTTGAGTTGCTGCTGATTCTGCTGCTGTGTGGGCAAAAGGAAACAGGAACAAGGATAAAAGTTTGCCTTAACTTCCATTTGGGGCAGCCTCTTTCATTGCGGTTCCTGCTGTCTGCTGATGTTGCTCTTCTTCTTCTTGTTGTTGTTGTTGTTGTTGTTTATTTTATCATTATCATTGGCAATTTCTTTTAAGTGGTGCCAATCTTTTTTCACTTGTTATGCCCAAAGTTCGGGGGGATTACCCAGCTCTCAGAGTGCGTGCAAATTTATTATAGTCATTTCATTCAATCGACAAATCGGAAGTGATTTTGAATTCATTATAGTGGGTGTACTCCACTTCTGCCTCATGGCCCCATAATATATAGTTGTGCTTTTTATTGGTCTGCTCTTCGCTCCGAGGACTTCTTTTGAGCCTAAAGTGCAATGTTTAATATTTAAAGTAAATTTCTTAATTTTGTAAAATTATAAATAATATTATAATTATAATACAAATAGAAATCAAATGAATTAAATTATATATTTTATCTTTTTCTAAAAGATGCAAATTTGGTTGCCTTTACAATTTTGATAGTTAAATCTTGATATAAAACATAATCTAGAAAATAGTTTTTATATTTTATTTTATTTTATTTTTTAAGTATACCTGATATCCACTGTGTGTTCTGATTTAATTATATATATTTGTTATAATAGTGATTAATTTTCGCTTTTATTTGCGATGCGCATAATATTTGCCTGGGCTTTTCAGCTCATATTTGAAGCTGGCCAGCTGCGCGGACTTTAACTCAAAGGGAATTGACCTCATAAATTACACATACACACACACACTCGCACAACCAGTTCTGTGCCGTGCATTTGGGTTAAGATGCAGCCGCTGGCCATGCCACTGACTCGGACTCCGGGAATGGGCTTGGCTACGGCTTTGGCTTTGGCAATGGCAGCGGCAGGCACTTCATGGCACTTTGGTGGTGGCATTTCCAGACACTTGCACTTTCTCCGCTCGCTTAATGGACAATTAACCTTGATTCCTCACGACTGCGGTCCGTTCCTGACCTTGCACCACAAATTCGAGGACGCACGCCTGCCTCCTGCCGTCTGCCCTCTGATGTCTGCTGGCGGCGCGATTGCAACAATTATTGCATTTTATAGCTGCCAACTGCAATTTGGTTCTTATGCATTATTACACTTGCACACACTCGCACACACACACACTCACACACAAACACACACAGACGGTAATTAGTGTGCCACAACCACCTGATTATGCGATTGTTTGAATTTCTAATGCTGCACATGCGGCGTTGCCGGCCAGCTTGCCACTTTGTGACCTTTGTGACCTAAGGACTTGCCGCGACGAGTTGCAATTATTCCATGGTCATTTGCCCACCTTTGTGCACCGAATGCACTTCTTTTCCAGCTGTGGTCTAAACAAATCGGTTACTTTCGCTTTCACGCTCCACAAAAAGGAACAACAGAAAGTCAAAAAGAAGAAAGTCAGAAAAATGCAATACAAATTTGAAATATTTTTCTACTAATGCATAATTTATGAATTTACAAGGAATGCTTATTTCAAATATATCCTTGACTAATGTAAACTCGCAATTGATTTTTTAAAATCAAGTAAAATAATATTGTATTAGGATTAAGCTAAAATAGAATTTATAATTTGGATTTTATGTATATATTTAATTTCTAACAATCATAAAAAATTATCTGCCAATATTCAAATCTGATTATTTTCATTACAATTTACAGAATGTTTTTTAATTTTAAAATCAAGTAAAATAATATTGGAATATGGCTATGCTAAAACAGAATTGATCATTTGTATTTTATGTATATATTTGATTTCTAACAATCATAAAAAATTATTTGCCAAAATTTAAATGTGAATATTTTCATTACAATTTACAGAATGTTTTTTAATTTTAAAAATAAGTAAAATAATATTGGAATATGGCTATGCTAAAACAGAATTGATCATTTGTATTTTATGTATATATTTGATTTCTAACAATCATAAAAAATTATCTGCCAATATTCAAATCTGATTATTTTCATTCCAATTTACAGAATGTTTTTTAATTTTAAAATCAAGTAAAATAATATTGGAATATGGCTATGCTAAAACAGAATTGATCATTTTTATTTTATGTATATATTTGATTTCTAACAATCATAAAAAATTATCTGCCAATATTCAAATCTGATTATTTTCATTCCAATTTACAGAATGTTTTTTAATTTTAAAATCAAGTAAAATAATATTGGAATATGGCTATGCTAAAACAGAATTGATCATTTGTATTTAATGTATATATTTGATTTCTAACAATCATAAAAAATTATCTGCCAAAATTTAAATGTGAATATTTTCATTACAATTTAAAAAATGTTAGAAAATTAACTGGAAATTTGTAACAAAAGGCATAATTTAGACAATAAAAATAGAATTAATAACTGATATTTTATATATACATTATTTGCTGATTAATCATATTATTGGCAGTTAATTCAATTATCATTATTTCACTTGATTCCATATTTATTTCAACCTGGATTTCAATGAATTTTCATTACAAAGAATGTTAGAAATTTGGCAATAAAGTGTGTGCCACAATGAGGGGCATTAAGTAATGTCCGAATTAGTATTTGGCCACAATGCAAAGATAAATGTGACTCATAATGAAAAATGTAATGAGGAGCATTTATCAAAAATCGTTTGTTCGCACTGAGTGGTCATGTATCTTGTATCTTGTAGCTTTTGTATCTGTGTGTCATTGTATCTTTGTATCACACATACAAAATAAATATGTATGTGCGAGTATTTGATAATTTTGTGGTGTATCTTGGCCATGAACATGAATCTTTTTTGCCCGCTCGCCGAAAAAGCAGTCAAGCAAAGCAGCCAAAACAAAAGCGACAAAAACACAACAAACAGCAACAAAAATAAGAGAAACAGCGAACCAAAAGTCTCTTGTGGTCTTGGAACTGGGGGGATCATCTTCAATCTGCAAGTTTTTTTTTTGACCGACCGTCCGCTGGCCATAAATCTCTGTGTATATTGGACTTTTAGACGATATCAATGAAATTGTATCTCTTTATCCGCATTATTATAATATACGGATGCGAATGCTTCGCGCCCGCCTTCGACGGTTTTGATGTCCCCCCCCCAGTCCCCAGTGTTTCAGCTGGGGCGGGGACTATCCGTGCAACATGGCCCACCTGCGCCCCGCTCTGCTCTGTGCTCTGTGAACATTTGCAGATACTTCACGACATTATGAGATATTATTTATATATACACATTTTTTTTTTTTTTTTGCCTTCTCCTCTAAATACTTACTTATGTATATTTCATTATGGAATGCCTGGCTGACCGGCAGGAGGACGAGGGCGATGGGGAGAACTGGCTGAAAAATGCTCATTTTGATTGCAGGCCAGGCGGCTTGGACAAAAGGCAGGAATTTCACGTGCGGGTGCCACAAGATAGATTGCCTCAGCCTGCATATTTATGTGCGAAATATCGTTGATACAAGCAGCTCCTTATGGCAGTGTCGCCACATGGCAGGCGGACTGCTACGTCGCATCCTTGAGTCAGCCGAAACCAAGAAACGAAGAAAAAAATTCTATTAAATGGGCCAAGTTGGCTTCGTTTGCTGCGGTTAAAGGGCCCAACTGGGTGGGTTGCTGATGCAGCCACCCAACCAACCAACCACCCAAGCCACCACCCACTTAGCAAATCGGCCCACTCATTGTCAGTGGCTGCGGCAACAACAACAACAACAACAACAATTGACGACACCCAGAAACACAAATCATATAGATAAGAGCACACAAAGGAATTTATTTCTATTTTGGCATTTTTCGGTCTCTCATTTTGCTTGTATTTTTTTTCCTTCTTCTTCTTCTCCTGCTGCTTGCTGCTGTTGTTGTTGTTGTTGTTGCTGCTGTTTGTCCTCCTCCATCGATATTTTCGGCTATTTTCACCCCAAAGTTATTGCGTTTTAGATTTTTTTCTTTCTTCATTCTGCTGAGCTTCCGCCTACCGCCTTGGGCTGCCGCGCCTGCTACAACTTTTGGCAGCAACATTGATGGGAGGCAGGCGGTTGGGCGGGGGATTGCGGGCACGCACCGGAAGCACCGATAGCGCCATGTGTCGAGTGCGTGCGTGCGTGCGTGCGATGCTTGCGTGCGTGTCCAGGGAGAGGTATATACGCAGAGGGAGAGGGTGTGTGTGTGTGTGTGTGTGTGTGGGTGTGCTGTTAGTGGCGCCGTAGGGTGTTGCCACATCGTATTTCACCACCCAGAAGAGCGCTCCAATCCCCAAACTCCCCTCTCCACCCGCAAAACAGAACCATCCGAGTTGTAGGCGTTCCGCTTCTTTCATTTTAATGGCGCACACGCATTTGCTTTCGATACAATAGATATGAACACACACAACACACACACACAGACTATGTGTAGTATAGAATCTTACACACGCACACTCGCCCACTGGCACAACTATGTTTATGTCGGGGCGTAGTCGTATTTTATTTTCACTCACTTTGTTGCTTTAATATTTTTCATAATCATATCATTAGTTGGGCTTAGTTGTTTCCCCCCCCCCCCCCCGGGGGAATTTACAAGCTGATAAGATAATAAACAAATAAATATTAATATTATGTATCTACAATTTTAATAAATTACAATTCTGTTTGTTTAACAAAGTTATTTCTGTTCTTTTACTATCACTTTCAATTTGATATGCAAATCCATCCATGATACCTCATCCATGTGAATTGTTATGAATGGATTTGTGAATGTGGGATTCATGTGGTTCGTGGGATTCGTGTGATTCGTGTTATTGCCACACATCAGTTGGCATTACTCGAATGTTGTCGCCGGCAATTTGTGCTGTTTTGCTGACATTGTTTGTCATAAAATGTTTGGTTGCCAAAACGAACTTAATCAAATTTGTTGACGTTCGCAATACGACAACGACAACGCCCCCGCCCCAGCCACGCCCACTTTACTCTGAAAGTAAGCAATTGATGTTAGCATTAGCCCGGCTCGAAGACAAATTATGATTAACGACCATTAAAATGTTGTCATATGGACACATATGTCTCTCTTCTACTCCTGTTGCTGTCTGTTGTCTTGTTGCATTTGTTGTTGTTGTTTTTGTTGTTATTTTTGTTGTTGTTGTTGCTGGTCTCGGCTACTGTGCGCCGTCAGTTGGCGCTTTATTTATTGACTCACCTGATCAACTTGACTGATTATTCGTTTGCATGCACGCTTTGCCCCAAAAGCAACACAAACAACAACAACAACAAACAACACCAGCAAAACAATGACAATAACAATGACAACTTCAACTTCATTCTGAACAATTGCAAAAAATATATACAAAAAAGACTATGTTGAGCACGTCGCAGATTGCATACCCTTCTAGATCTGAGTCAAATTGCCTTCGTTTTTACATTACTATAAATTAAATAATTTCATAGGTTCCTATGAAAGATAAAAGATATTATAATTATTCGCAAATTGGGTAAGTTTGGTTGGGGTATATTGTTAATCCAAAAAGTTATTTTCACTGAAAGTCATCTTTTAACCAATTGTTCCTTCAAAAGCTATATTTCGATTTTATTTCAAATATATAAATATATATATATATATTTTTAAATAAAATAATCTGTTTAATATGCGTTTTGGTTAAGCTTTGCTCAATAGACAAAATAGTTTTTATTTTTAGTAAAAAAGTAAGGAATATAGAAATAAGCTCATGTAGTTAAAACTGGCACATTCACAAAAATGGCTATATCGACTCAGGTAGTGAAACTGATCAAAAAATATATATACTTTTATGGAATAATTTCTGCCTTAGCATAGTTCACCACAAAATTATAATACCCTCTGAGTGAGTATAAAAATGTATGAATATATTTAAGTTTGCCAAACTCTAAATATACTTAATAAGCTTGTAATTATATTTTTACAAATTATATCAAATTGCAGTTGATTGTTATTTATGTAATAGATTTAATCAATAGAAGTGATTATGCGGATATAAATAATATTTAGAGATATTTTAAATTGTAATTAAAATAATTTTCTGGGGAAAAAAAATATAGTTAAACTAATTTACAACGAAATTTTAGGCTCTCAATTAAAAGCATTCAAAATATGTCAATTATCTTTCAGTGCATTTCGAAAATAAATTCAAAGTATTCGAAACTAAGCAGATACATAAAAAGCACTCCACTTAAACTCAAATTAATTATTTTTGAAGATAACATTTTTGTTCTACTAGATTTTGCACACTTTTTTTTTAGTTAAACATTTTTGATAAATGTCGCTTATAAGAAAAGTCAGGAAAATATCAATGATGCTTAATTTTATAAGATTGCATTTGAAATTCGAATGAAAGAACAGAAATGCTAAATGCAAATCCGAGTGAAGAGAGAGAGAGAGAGTGGCAGAAGGGAGGGATGCAGATGCAGGGGCAGCTCCGCTCGAAGGCAAAATCGAAGCGACATGCGAAACAATTCAAAGTTTCACGTCGTAAATTTGGCGCTCGACTTCATCGATCACTTTTCGGCTGTTGCTGTTGCCGTTGCCATTGCCATTGCAGCTGGAACAGGTTGACTTATTTGCCCGATTGCCGGGCTGGAGCCTGAACCTAAAGCCAAGTTGAGGACGAGAGAGCCTGGGTTCCTGGTTCCAGGGCTCGACTTCACTGGCTGAACGGCACGCGCGTCTTGTTTTTCTGACTGTCGTTGTAGTTGCTGTTGTTGTTGTAGTTGTTGTTGCAGCTCGCTGGAGCGGAAATGGAGACTGAGGGCGCCCGCTAGCGGCATGTGAAAATATTTTCCAAGGTGAATGCCACAAAAGGGACAAACACAACACACACACAACGATTCACATACACAGCAACACGATTCCAGCTGAGCCCCCGCCACTACACAGTACCTTTACGTAACTCCCCCCCCCACCCACTCGCCGCTCCATCCAACCTATACTCAAGCCCGTGTTGGTTGTTTGGGCCCCAATTGAATGATTTAGGGGCGCACAGTTGTCAAAGAGCAGCGATGCGTACGGGTCCACAGACGTGGACCTGTGGGCATGGCTTTGGTCCTGCCATTTCTGTGTGCCAGAGATCCCCCCCTCTGTATACCATCCACATCCACATCGGCATTTACGCACTTACAACGATGGAGGGGGCGCCAAGTATGCTTTTAAAAGCGATTCATCCGCTCATCTGATATTTATTGCAGCACATAATTGAGTGTAAAATTGTCCAGAAAAAAGGCAACTGAAAAACAGCTGTCAAGCTAAGGATTTCACATTTAACTGGAAGATGTGGCTTAAATATCATCATATATAAATTCAAGTTGTCATTTCGGTCTTTTAATGTTGCAAGTTGGTTCTTAAACCAATCAAATTGAGCCCTCAACTTCAACTATTTTAATTCGATTTGAAGAAAACAGTGAACTCTCAAATTAGAGTCTAAACATCTACATTAGTAAATTGGTAATAGATCGAGTTGAACTGCATGACTTGAATGTGTTTTTAAGTTAAGCGGTGGATATATTAAATTAATTCCTGTAATTAGCTCAATCTTATAAAAAACAGCGATCATCCGAAAATATATATAAGAGTTATTCAGAGAGACAATTTAAAGCAAACTCATAAGGTTAATTTAATATTTTTAATCCATGAATTTTTATTAGAGCATAAACAAGATTTGCTCTCAGATTTTATAAATTTATAATATTCTAAAGATGATTAATTTAAAAAAAAAAATCAGAAAGCCCTTTTTACTCAACTATTTAATTTAAATAACATTTTTTTGTTCTATTAAATTTCCATTAAAACTTTGTAAAGAATTGAACTCAAATTTTTTAAGTTTCTAATTTGATAAAGCTGATCAGAAACCCATTTGTGCTCTTTTCATCATAAGACCAAAAATTGGCATGGTATATTGCATTTATCTAAAAGTTAGAAAGAAATTATAAAAAATGACAGAGAAAAACCTGGTTGAAATAATTTTCGAATATTCCAAAATCAGTTAAAGTCATGTGAAAATATGCAAAAATAAAATAAAGTTTTTATCATTTTTGCCGCTACTTTTGTGGCCAGGCAAAGCAGACGGCGAAAGGCCAAATGATTCTCCACTCAGAGAGAAGCCGTCGGGCCGGGCTCACATTTGCCGATTTGCCAGAGTCGCTGCCAACGCTAACGCTAACGTCGACGTCGACGACGACAGCGACAGCGACGCGTTGGATTCGGTCGAGTCGGTTTGTAGGTCCGTGCGCGACTGCTGCGTAAATTTATGTGAGAAATCCCATTGAAAAGAGCAACGCGGCCGCTCACGACACAATAAAGCAAAATAATGGCACATTCGTCACACTTAACGCGGCCCGCATGCTGCCGTCCCTGTTGCACGTGCTGGGGCTGGCGCTGGTGCGCGCTCGCTCGCACGCACAGCGAACGTCAGCGGCGTCATCCATCTTGGCGAGGCGAGGCGAGCGCTTGTTTTGCTCTCCGGCAGGCGGTCGAGCAAGCGACAGGCGAGAATGCTTTATGAGCGCACGCTGCAGCGGCTCCTCCCTGTTTGCGACGCGTTGCCAATTGCTGGCGGCGACGCTGGCCGAGGCAGCGACTGCAACAGCAACAGCGACAGCGACAGCGACTGTGGCAGCGACAGCGACTGCACAAAGTTGGCCAAGTTTCGTTTGGAGCTGTTTGGAGTACCCTTTTTTTCCTATTCCAATTTCATTTTTTTTATTCTTTTTTGTAGCAGCAGCATGTTGCACGTGGTGCGTGGTGGTGTTGTAGGCAACAAAGCAGCTGCTTCTCTTTTGCTTCCTCTTCATTGTCTGCCGCTGCCGATCTCAACAACAGCTGTGGCAACGCAAGAGAGCAGCAAAGATGCGAGCAGAGAGCGATGCGAGCGAGCGAGCGAGCAAGAGAGAAAGATGCTGAGCCATTTCGCTCATTTGGGGTGGTTCTGCGTGTCGTCTTTGTTGGTGTGTGTGTTTGTGTGTCTCTGCATGTGTGTGCGTGTGTTTTGTTGAGATTGTACGCCATGATTGTTATGCCGTCGGCAAATAATGATTCGAAATGTCGGGCAGCCATAATTCCTCACTGTGAAAATACTCAAATCACGAAACCATTTTGAATCAAACGAATTTCAAATTATTTTATTTTGTTATTTTATTTTTATGCTTGTTAAATTTTCTACTTATTATAAAAAAAATACTAATATTAGTTAATTTATTTATTGACCATGTTATTACATATTTTAAGAGCATAGCTGTATTGAGTTATTATTAAAATTTTGTAACATAGTTTATTATAATAAAAATATGCATTTGGCCGGCTTCAATTATTATATTTTTTTATGATATTAATTCAAAATACCTTAGCATTTAATTTTATTCTCTTGTTAGTATATAGTTATTGGCTTTCTATATTAAAAGGAATATTTGATCTAACTATCTAGTTATATCTAACAAATTATCTTATAAGGGCTAACTACAAGCTCTCAAAATATTGAAGTTTATGAATTCAAATATACTGTTATTCAGTTTATCAAAAAAAAAAAAAACATTGATCATCATTACTATTTATGGTAAAAGCTGTAAGAACTGAGAATATCAGAAGTAATTAATTAATAAATTTATTTAATGTCAACTAGTTTCAGTCGACTCAAAAAATACACAAACCACAAAGTTGAGTTAAATTAAATTTATATTTATGTATGTAATTAAAAAAATGAGTATTTATAATGTAGTCAGAAAAAGCCATAAATTTTTACTTCTTCTTTTAGTATTTCAGCATTTGAACATCATTTTCAAATACTTATTAAATAACTAAAGTAAATCAAAAATTGAGTATTAATTGATTAACAGATGAGTATTTAAAAAAAAAACATACCAAACGGTAAAGACAAAATTCTAATCAGTATTAAGCATTCGCAGTGCGCACAGGTTCCATTTTAGCCGTCGCAATTCGATAAACCAAAAGCCGCAAGTGGCCGCTGTGCGAATGTGAGATACAAACACAACTGGAAACGGGCAACTGGCTGTGCCACAAGCGGTGGCAGCTCTCGCAAACGTAAATTTCGCACTCATTCACTCACTCGACGAGAGCTGTGGAGCGCAAAATACGAGCAGAAGATACCTTTTTTGTTGTGTGTGTGTGTGTGCTTGTGTGTTGTTTTTCGTTTCGTACTGACTGCAGATACTTTATGGCAAACGCCTGCGCTGACGCTGACTGCGACGCCGAACGCTGGCGTTGACGTTGACTTCGACGCCGACGTTGGCAGCAGTAGCATAAATAACGTTAGCAGCGCCTCGGCTGCGGTTCTCTCTCGCGCTGTCGGCGCGTGAGTTTCTTATAAGATTATTTATATACTGCTTCTTTTTTTTTGTTGTTGGGGGGGTGGGGGCAGTGCGACGCTGTCGGCGCTGGCAGCGCTGCGACAGCGGCTGGCGCGTCGCTTCTGGATTAATAAGGAGTTCTCGCTTGGATTTTCACATGTATATGCTTTGAATTGAATGCTTTATGGGTTTAGTTTGATAGAAGTCGTAAAGAAATCATCATCACACAAAACAAAACGCACCCGTGTGCAGTGTAACCCGTGTATTTCACACGTTGCCCGTCGTCGTCGTCGTCGTCATCGTCGTTGTCGTCGTCGTAGTTGTTGTCGTAGTTGTCGTCGCCGTTGCTCTGTTAGTTGTTATTGTTATTGTTACACAGTCGGCGTTTGCGGGGGCATCATCAGAGTATCAGCAGCAAACAGCAGCCAGCAGCCGCAGCTGAAAGCAACGGCATCTTTTGGGTCTGTTTGCCCAAAAACTATTCGGTTGACTACGGTCGTCGTGGTCAGCAGCTCGTCGCAACGCGCCAGTCCCAGACAGTCCCGTTAAACGTCCGCCCGCCCAACCGCCTGCCAGCCTGCCAGCCCACCCGCTACGCTGGGGCCAATTGACAGCTCGTAAAAATCGTATAAAAATCATAATAATAACCATAACAATAATCGTAAAAAATTAGAACCGCAGGCAGCAGTCGCAATTTGGCCACAGCCAGACGCAGACACTGAAAATCGCGCGCGTTTTCCTTCTCCTCGTCTCGCGTTTTTTACGATGTTGACCCATGTAGATGCTTAAGAGTCAATAAACACCGTCTGGCAGGTGTCTGAAATAAACGTCAAAACGCAGCATTGTGCAATAATTGTGAATCAGTGTCAAATAGCACTCGTCACACTCAAAACACAATTGAAAGTGATTGGCGAGTGAACGAGTTCAAATCTTAACATTTCTAGTCCCAAATCAAGCAATATTTACTTACACAAAACGCAGCAGACAGCCAAAAAATAAAGCTAGCATAATACAAAAAATAAAGTGTGGCTCAAACAAAAACCGCAACAAAAAAAAACAACAACATAATCAAATAAAGTTTTGGGTGCAAAAACAGTTGGGGAACACGTGCAGAACTGCAAGTTGAATTCATAAGCTGAGGATCAAGGATTTGCGCAGTCAAATTGGATACAGAAGGTGAGTTGCAACACGAATTGAATATGCAGTTGAATTTTACTGTTTTTTTTTTTTTTGGGTTTTTTTTTGGTTTGTGTTTGTGGCTGCAATTCAACACTTCATAACTCAAAAGTTTTGGCTAGTTGCGAGCACATCAGTCAACGGCTAACTGTTGACAGGCTTATTAGACATTTGCATAAATTTCAGCAGCTAGAAACGGAGTGCCAGGGATCGAGCCAGATTCGTGCATTTGAACCACAGCTGGAACTGGTGCTGGCCACGAGTAATGGCCGCTTTGAACTTGGAATCGTTTTGAATTATTGCACATATCCTGGGCAACATAGTTTCACTTCCGCATGCGGCAGCCATTGCAGAGTGTGAGAACCCACTCACACACACAAGCGCACACATATACACACTCACACATAGACAAGCAGCCTGTGCATAGAAAATTTATGCGGCCATTGTTGCGGCACATTGTCCTTGTTGTACTTATTGTTGTTGTTGTTGTTGCAATTGTCCTAGTTGTCTGCCTCCTGTATATTTGTCGCACTCTTCGTGTCTGCTCTATTCCGCTCTCTTTCCTTTTAGCATACCCGCTCTCTTTATCTCGCTCCCTCTCACTGCACTCATTGCACTTGCGCTCAGATTTATTTCGTTTCATATTTAAAGTGCAGTTTTTATTATTTTACATTTTTTTCGTATTTTAACAAATACATAATAAATATTTATTTGACTCGTTGTTGATTTGCTCAATGGGCTTTAATAAACATGGCCGCATGGCAGCAATGTGAACTTTCTTTATTTGTTGTTAACGCATTTGTACTAAATAAAACAGTCAGTTTATTTTATGCAACCAGTTTTAATCATCAAATGTTATTATTTGCACATAATTTATCGATTTAATCAGCTGGAAATGTTTCACAGCTGACAAAATCATAAACTCGGCTTTTCTCTACCCTTTTTCCATTTATGTTTGCATTGCAAAAAGTTCTTGATTTATGACCGAAACACAACACTGGACAAATGGACTTACATACTAAACTGATGCAGTTGGCGAAACTGTCACTGGTCTCAGTCGGATCTCTATTCAAATTTTAGGTCAACTATTTAAGTACGAAAATGCTTTAACTAAAATTGAGATAAAATATATATATATATTTTAGCTTTTTAATAATGGCATATTTGTCTAAAAGTAATCAACAGGCAGAAAGAAGCATCTTCGACCTTATAACGTATATATATTCTCAATCAGAAAAAAAAAGTCTGGAAGATTGGGCTATTTGCATCTTTCTTTCTGAATGAATAAATCGATATTAGCAAATAAAAGAGTCAGAACCTTCTCGTATATCTTAGATATTTCATATTACCAATAAAAATCATATGCTGATAGCGTGCATACTATGAATTTAAAGAGTATTAGCTAGTCGAGGTATCTCAATTAGCGCATTCTAACTTTTTTTAGTAAACTTTTTATCTGCTTCTCAAAATCCTTTTTTAAAGAACGCCTATTTTTGTGATAATAAATATTTTAACTATACATATTTTATTTTACTTCTCTATTATCTCTATTGTTTCATACCTAATAAATTTCCCTTTAGATTTACAACTTGTATGTCAGAAAAGTTAATCTCTGATTGAAAGTTCAGCTTTTCTTATTCGCTTGATTAAATATTATTTATACTAATTCGCTATGAGTTTTATGTGCTTAATATTAATTAATATTTATTTGGAGTTTTGTTATTTACATTTTTATTGAATTGATTCAATATACTTATGATTATGTCGATCCACAACAATCTATAATTTATACTAAAATATTCAAATTGAGTTCGATATTATTTTATTTATTAATTTGAATAAAATATATATCTATAGGTTTTTTTTTATAAATTTCAATATCATTATTTCACAATGGAATGGGTAATTAAGTAATAATTTTCTGTGCTATGTCGCGATGAATAATAATATGTCCATAACTCGAATCAAATTCACACATTTAGACATGATTTAAATCTAAATAATCCGGCATAAAAATGGAGACAACTGTTTTGTAAAAACATTCATCATCAGAAGAAGACTTAACTGAAAAACAAAAAACAAACGAAATCCGTAAAAATATATTCAGAAATACCAACGAAACAAAGAGCACTGAGAAAACAATAAACCAAAACTTGTTTATTTAAACAGATGCCAAATATTTGAATTCGAAATTATACACAAAATCATTAATAAATGGCGGCATGAAACAGCTAATTAATCAAATTCAAAATCCTAAAGAAATATATAAAACAATCAAAAACGAACAAAAAACAATTTGGAAAAGTTTGCTTTTAAACGGAATTTCACCGTTAAAATTGCTAAATTTTGTGAGTGTTTGTTAACTGAACAAATCGTTGAACTGAATTCACGATAAGAGTTTTCTCGATAAATGTTTGCATTAATATATTTATTTATTTAAAAAAAAAGTAGACCCATGGGAGATTTTAATTGAAAAACAATAAACAGCATTTTCCTAACAATAACTTTAACAATTTATTTATTTTTAAAAGAATTTTGTTATTGACTAATAAATATTTTGTAGACTGCCGCAAATGTGTAAGGAAATATAAACCTCAACTTACACAATTGATAATATAATATTTTCACATTTAAAATAGAACATTTAATTAACTCTCATTGGATTTATTAATTTAATTATCAATTCACTTTTATTCAGTAAAAATTAAGCAACTTTAACAAGCTACTTTTTTTATTTATTTATTTTTGGCAAATGATTGTTTCAGTTGCTTCAATTCTTTGGCAAAGTTTCTTAAGTCAGTCAGGCACAAACGATTTAAGCCAGTGAATTTCAGGCGGATTTTCGGTCTTGGATTCCCTTTTATTTTGTTATATATTTTTTGTTTTTGTTGCATGCCACTTGTTGTGGTCTTTTTGCTGTGCTATTTAATTTTTGTGCGGATATTGATGTAGTTGTGTAGTTGTAGCTGCAGTAAAAAAGGACTAAACAGCGCCCAGTTACACAGCATTGGGTGGCAATTTGCTGTTGCTGCAGTTTGTTGCCATATATGTGTGTGTGCGAGTGTGTGTGTGTCCTTTTGATTGTATTTGTTTGAGTGTGCTGTGGATTTTGCGATTTTGGAGCTAGCAGTCAGCGCATTTTGCGAGTGCACTCGAGCTGTTTTTGTGGTCCCAGCACGGAGTGGATACGAGTGAGACTGAGTGTTGGAGCTGAAGTCAGAATCAGAATCAGAGTTGGAATCGGAGTCAGAGTCAGAGTCAAAATCACAGAGACGGGGTCTGTGCTTGGGCCGCCCAGCGGGGCGCTCTCGCAATGACATTGCGCCGAGCGGGTGACAATGATTTATGGCAAAGAGATACGCGACAACGAACCCAAAAGGATAGCAAGTAAAAAAGTGCAGACAAAAAACCAGAGAGAGAGAGCGAGAACTGAGAGAGAGAGAGAAAGAGAGATTGTTAGCAAAGAAAGTGGGCTAGAGAAATGCACAGACTTGGCTAGACTTTTGGCCAAAATGCCTGAATAATGCGACTGACTACCTGAAAGCAGCAGTTAACAGTTAGTTTGGACACACCTTTAAGATTGCGAAAAATGCTCTTTTTTTATGCTGAAAATGTCCTTGAAACTACAAAAACAACAACAACTATCGAAGTCACCTACGATGAAAGTGAAAACCTGCTGTGTGGTTTTTATAGATTTTTTTGTTTTTTTGCCACTTGCAGTTTCGACTGCACATGTCATAAAAGCCATAAAGAATTTCCGGAATTATCATTAGGAAGTCACCTGGCGAAGGCCGCACAATTCTCAGTGCTATTCTCAGTTCTCGGGTTATGCAATACTCATTTTCTACGGTCATAAAAATTAATATGCGTCCTTCGCATGCATCTTCGTGCCACAGCATTTGACTTTGAACCGTTCCAGCCCGAAGCTGCACAGCCGACGGACTCTTGCCTCTTGCCTCTTGCAACGGACGCCGAACATGACTTTTGCTTGACTTCGTCTGCATCCATTGTGTTTGAAGGTTACCTGTTTTTACAGTTCGCCCTGCTGCTGCTGCTGCTGCTGCTCTTCATCTCTCATATATATATATATATATATTCCGTATCCGTATCTGTATGCTTGTTTTTTTTGTTTCTTAGTTTTTCATACTCGGCGCGAGGCAAAGACCGAAATTATTATTTATGAGTTCGCATTGTTGTCGCCGTTTTGAAAGTGATCTGAATCGCCTGGGTTGGATCGCACAGACATATTTAGTTGGTTATCTTCTTGCTATCTGCAGTTTACCAGTTTGCCCAACCAGATCAGGCCAAGAGCGATGCATTTTGTATTTTTACTTTCAGTTGAAAACGAAATTTCATAATAAATCAATTCATTTGTATGCAGTTCAATGTGTCATTTGAACATAAATCAATTGATCCTATTTAGAATCCCGTGCCGACTGCATTGTCCAAAGGATTAAGCAGTCCATCGAACAAAACGGGTTCAAATACATCATTTACACTCTGAACAGTTAAAAAGAAAATCAAAGGTTGAGTTTGGTTTTTAAATTTAGCTCTTTTTTATTAAGATCTTGTTTAATTTTTCTATTTAAATTTAAATTTATTAAATATTTATGTAGCTTTAACTTTCTAGAGTACATATGATAATTTAAATATTTTTATTACTAACAGATGATTTGATGTATTAACTTGTTTATAGATTATTCAAATATTTTAATATGTGCATAATAAGCTCTCTCAATATAAATATATATTTCTTGAGTTTAACGATCTATCAAATTATTGTAAATATTTTTAACCTCTAACCTTTTGTTCCCCCACTTTTAAAAAATTCACCAGTTTTCCGACTTATCCATTTGCACTTTATTGTTTTGTCACCTACAAACTGGGTTTGGGTTTTGTGATTTTTGTTTTTCCACCATCAATTTGGGACTTCAATTACTGCTCCATGAGAATTGTGCAGCATGTGTGTGCGGGTGTGTATAAGTGTGTGTGTGTGTTGTACTCACAGTCATGCCATAAATCACATTCACTTCTAATATTTTCACATACACATCACAATGGAGAAAATTTTTGATTTATCTGTGTGAAGAAGTCAATAACTCATAGAAAAAAAATCGACATAAATCTCCGCTTGAGTTGAGCACCGTAAGGCGCTGCCAGAGGCCACAGAACTTGGGCCACCCTCCAACAACAACAACAACAACAACTATTCCCTAACTGTTCTCAACTGCAACGTAATTGTCTCAATTGCAAAGCGACGAGGAATGCCACAGAATGACATGAGCCCGATGACGACATATGTTGCATAACATTTGCATATTGCAACCCAGGATGGCGGCAAACCTGCAGGAGTTCCGGGAAGCCGCGGGCGACGCGCCGACGGTAGCCGAAGATGTCTAAACAATGACAAATATGAATATCAATATGGAAATATTTTGGGTATTTTTCTCAAAAGTAGACCAACTTTTCATCATTTTTTTTTTTAAGCAATTTGCAACGCTCTAAATTTGAGCATATTTCGTTGACATTGGGTTTTCTAGATTTGTATCTTGTCTTCAAATGTAAAGTTTGACTAATTTCAAACGCACATGCCGCCCAACAACAACAACAACAACTCATTGTTCACACAGCACGAGCTGAAAAATAAAAGAAAAAAAACTAAAAACTCCGCCGAGAAAAGTCCGCAAAAAAACAAGCGAAAAAACCACTGCAAAATTGTTCTATAAAGTTGGGCGGCAAATTTTTAAAATAAAAAGAAAAGAAAAAAAAAGGCAGCAACAACAAGACGCAAAGGCCAAACGACGAGGAATACATACATGTATGTACATATGTAGATCTCGACATATCTGTATCCGTATCTATATCTGCATGTGTATCTGTATCTTAGTCACTGGCCATGGGGCAAGTTTGGGTTTGTGTGAGTTTCGCATACAAAAAACATGAAATAATTCGTTTTGTTGCCGTTGCTCTAAGCCAAAGTCGAGCCAGACCGACAAACTACACGAAAATGTGGCTAACAAAAAAAAGCAAAAAACTTAAAACAAAAAAAAACAATGTCACACATGTCAAAGTTGTAGCAGAATGACACAAATGCGACTCTCGAATTGCTCACTAGCCCCGCACCGTCTCCGCAACCGCCTCCGTCACCGACCCTGGCCCCGGTGACTCCAAAACAGAATCGAACCGAACCCGTAGCACAGCTCCGAGCAGCGTACTTGGCTCTGAACCCAACAAACTTCGACCGGCCACGTTGTCTGACCGGCGGGAATCGTGTCAGCCCCAAAAACACGAACCAGCTCCAAGAGTCTCAAAAACCCGCGATGCGCATTTCGTGGAAATGTCACAATTAAAAAGACACAAAAATCTTAGGAAAGACTTTAACCGGAATATCAGAAATCGTGTCAACGTCAACGTGTTTCTGCTCTGATTTTTCGTTTGCAAAACCCCCCCCCAAAATGCCAAACGAGCCATTGCCAAAAGGGCAAAAAGACTTGGCCATAAAATCACTTTAGCCGTGTCACATGATTACTAACTTGGCTTCTGATTTTTATTTCTCTTCTGAATGCTAATTTTAGTAGCTGTTTGCAATTAACCATTTTTTAGTAAAACAAGAAGTGGAGTGGAAAAAAATGTTAGTTGAGTAATTTATATAAATAAATATTTGGCCAAGTGACATTTTTGTAATGAACAGTTTAGCTGCAAATTGTGAAAATTAAGAAATTTAGATTTCTTTTGGTTATTTGATTTTCATGTTTTAGGATGAAGACAAAAAAATTGATATGTTTTTTTTTTTAACTTCATTATTATTTTCCTATAAATTTCACTACTACTGCTACCAATTTTAATTATGCTAAATGACACTAGTTGATAAAGCAAAGCTTAACATAAATGATTAAAAATGTGATAAATTAGAAAATAAATAATCAACATGAAAAACGAGTAATTTGTAGATAAAGTTTAATTTAAATGTTGGAATAGTTTTTCATTCATAACAAAAGCAAAATTCTGTTTTTTTAATGAATTGCAAATTCAGTGGAAAGTTGAATGAAATACAAAAATCTGAGCAGATCAAGTGACAAACGCCATGCAACATGCAGCAGCAAATGTGGCATAAACCATAATGGCTGACTCATGCCGTCTATGAAAGTGTGTCAGAGAAAGAGAGAGAGAGGGAGAGAAAGAGATGGAGAGCGGGAAAATGGTTGAGCACAACGAAAAATGGGACTTAAGTGATGCATTAACCTTTAAGTAGAATTTTCCTTCTTTTTTGATAGTAGTAAATTGGAAGTTGCGGGTGAGGAACAGATATCCAATACCAGTATCATTATAATTATCAATACCAATGACCAGAGATGCCTCACATGCATGTGAGGGGCAGGGCAATCAACATACACAATGAGAGTAAAAGAGAGAGAGAGAGAGAGAGAGAGAGGGAGAGAGAAGAAGCAGCAGCAGAGCAGAGCAATGTCTACTTCGACGACGAACAAAAATTAAATCCCATTAATCATTTTGACTTATTTCTTTCCTTTTTTCGTCTAAAATTAATCTTGATGCCAAGCGTTGCCAGGCAACGCGGCAGCCCGGGCCCAGTCCCAAATGCTCAGTTAGAGAAAGGGAGAGTGAGAGAGGCATGTGATGGATAGTGTGAGAGAGAGAGAGAGGGAGAGATGGCATTATGGCGTTGCTGTTGTTGCTGTTGTTGTTGTGCGGATTATAAGGGCAGCGCACTGACGAAAAAACAAAAAAAAATATGAAAGCCAAAAAATGATGTGGATGCAAAGAGGCAGCAGCTCAACTGGGAATCAGCTTTAAAATCGTAACCAAAAAAATAAATAAAGAAATATATTTATATATAAATATATATATATATATTCAAGCTCTGCCCTTCCCCCCTATTCGGCTGGCGTCCAGATTAGCAAGCCAACTCTTCATTGTTTGGGCTTCGCAAATTCCCAAAAATAATTTAAAACAGATTAAACCGTTACGGCTGCCATTTGCACCACATTGCGTGCACACACACACACACGCACACACTCACACCCCGTTTTGGCTGAGACTGAGCTGAGACCGGATACAGGCTGCTTGAAGTTAGAGTGAGGGGGGGTAGCGGGTCTGGCACACATGCCAGGGCAGTGACATTGCGGCCCCCGCAAATGAATTTGAATTTGACCAAATGTCTTGCGAAACTGTCGTCCCGTCGTCCTGTCCTCCTGTCCTCCTGTCCTCTTTCTTTTCCCTTCTGCACCCTCCCGTGGCAACCGCCCCTTTTTGTGCATATGCTGCAAATTTGCCACTGTCTGCCTGGGGTTGGGGTTGGTGCTGCTGTCGAGTGCCTTCGGCAGGGGTTGAGGATGTTGAGTGAGTGAGGGGAGGAGTGGGGTTAGTACGCCGAGTGGCATACTTAAGGGCGCGTCCGCAGCAACGAGAGAGTGAAAACAACAGGGCGGCCATAAAACCGTTTAAATCAAACGGCTGAACAAATTGGTTTCCTTCGAGTCGAAAGCTTTATGCGCCAGACAAACGAAATCCGATGGCTTCTGCTGCCCCTGGAGTGGTGTGGGGGAGTGTGGGGATTAAGTTCGCTTTTTAGGGGTTGCCCCAGCAGTCCGTTTGTGCCATTTCATAATGTGCTAAGAAGGTGTGCAGAATGCCAAATGCAATTTAAGAAATGTTATTATTAGTCGAATGAGTTTATGAGAATTCCATTAAATGTTTAATTCTTTATTTAATTATAATTAATTGATAATTAGAGAGGAATTAAAATGAAAAAGTGAATTTTATAAGGCAAACGTTTCGTTTCTAATTTTACTTTATTTTTATAAAGTCTTTAAATTTGTATTTGGAATGTTTTGTGCTAATAAAGAAATATTGCCACTAGGTAGGCTCTCTCCAGAACTTTCTGTCAGGTATGAGGGACTGACTGTCGGACTGTCGGACTGTCGGCTGTCCGGCTGCTGACGAAAGCGAAGCCCACAAACCCACTCAAAACTGCGCGACTCTGATTTGCATGTAAATTGTCTGAGGAAGTGATAAACGACGGTGGTCAGCGAACTCTATAAACTGGCGACGTCTGCCATTGCAACATGCAACGAAAATCTAATAAAAATTACGTTCTTACGACACATATACACACACTGACACACACACACTCCCATTTGTGACATGACAGAGAAGATGACAAATTGTCGGGCAGGCTGACTGACAGGCGAGACAGCAACAGCGAATGTGGCAACAACAACTTCCAGACACTTCAAGCCGCAAGTGCACTGCAATTAGTCAAAGTGGCCCAAGGTACGACTACTGCCAACAAACAAACAACCAACAACAACAACAACAACAACAACAACCACAATAGCCAAGCTATTTTGGCTACAAACCAATAAAAAAAAAGTTATAAAATTATGAGAAGCCATCGCTGCAATAAAAGTGTGATAAAATGTTGCTTCCAAGTAAAAAAAAGGAGACGCTTTGCTGATGCGCCAATGATGAAGGAGGGGTCTGTGTGGCCGGTGGCACGTAGCTTCACGTTGATCGTTTCACGTGCGACGTGCGTCAACTTGCGGCAATTATGAAGTCCGTGTCCACAACGTGCGGCTCTTGCAACGCCGTCGGCGCCCCACCAGCCAACAGACACAAAAAGACACTGGCACCCAAACGTCAGTTATGCACCCAATCCCAGACCCAAGACCCAGACCATTTGTGGCAGGTGTTGCAAGTGTCTGCTGGTTAGCGGGGGCTGCGGGTGCAGAACTGTGGCCCGGCTGTCGTTTGAATCAATAAACTCTGATTAGACAGCGACAAGAGTGGCCCACAGACTTATCGACTGCAGAAAATCGTCTGCCAATGCATCCGCAATAAAAAATAAAACAAAAAAAAAAACAAGCTAAAAGAAGAAAAACCAAACCGTTTGCTTCTGCGCATTCCAACTAGCCAACTAGTCAGCCAGCCAGCCAGTCGCAATTATGCAATCGCCAATCGGCAATTGGCAATTGCCAACTGCAATTGGCCCAAAGTGTCGTTGTTGCGTCACGTTTTGATGCCGCCTCGATTTCAAGGCGGCCCACTGTGCGTGGGGGTCAGCCTGCCGGACACTGGGCGGCACTACAAATCGCTGGCCACCGTCCAGAGATTATCAATGCTAATAAGCTATGGCATGTTGGCCCACCAGGGGGGTGGGGAACGGGGCGCATATATGCAGACGAGTCGTTCGGGTTTGGTGGCTCTGGCTCTGGCTCTGGCTCTGGCTCAGTTCCACTCTTGGCTGCCCACTCAAAACTTGTATCTTCAATCATCTAAATCATCTATGAAATGCAGAGATAACTAAATACTTGTTTGCTCTTATTCAGCTTGGCGTACGCAGTGTGTAAGCAAAAAAAAAAAATAAAAAAAAAATAAATAAAAATAAATAAATAAAAAAAAATAAAAAAAAATAAAAAAATAAAAAAAAAAAATAAAAAAAAAATAATTATGTTATGAGAAAAAACATTTATTCAAATTAAACAATTTGACAAACAATTTCTATGTTTTTTATACGTATGAAATTAGAAGTATAAATATTATGTATAAAGAATTCTTGCGGCAATCCCATGCAACATATTACAGCAGATCAAGAACAATTTTCACCGTTTGTTCTTCATTTGTATTTGAATAATCTAAGAATCATACAAATAATTTGCAGTAAAAATAAATAGTTTTTTTTTTCCTAGAAAAGAACTTAATTTACGAAGTTCTTAATTAATTTTTTATTCAGTTTTCATTTTGTTTATTCTTATGAAATAGTTTTTTTTTCAAACAAGACAAGAGTTTAAAAATTATTATTGGTAGCTGATTTTGTATATAGTCGATATAGCTATTTTTGTCTGTCCAATTTTTGCTTATAAGAGCATTAATCTCTCAGTTGTAAACCTTTTTGTGACTTGGTCTATATGCATATTTTTGCTTTGGTTTTTTATGATATTGGATCAGACCTTAATATCATAGAACTTACATAGAAAAATGTCCGAAAGATGAGTTATTTATTATGGGATCTAGGTAGATGTGCACTCGGATAGGCTCGTCGCTTTTCTCAAGAATTTATAAGAAATTCATTTAAATAAAACTTGTTTAAAAAAAACAAAATAAATTATAATTGTTCAATTAAAATGCGAGTAAATTAACACTTTAAAAGGTGTTATCATTCAGCTTGTTTTCTTACTTGTTTTGAATAAACATTTATTGAAATATTCATTGTTGACTTGTTAAAAAATGATGTTGTTACACGTAAGTGTTGACTGAGATTGTTGTCAATTAAAAATTAGATATATAAATTAGCTACAATAATTTTGTCATCAATCAAATGCGCAGCTATAAAGTAAATATAAATATGCAAGGGAGAGGGGGGACAAGTGGCAGGTTAAGGTGCACTGCTGCAGGTTTGGGGCAGCGGCAAAGAGAGACATTTTATTCAAATGAGATATGCAATATTTCGCTTTTGTCACAGTTGTTTGCTGACCTGTCTCTGCGACTCTCTCTCTCTCTCTCACTCTCTCTCTCTCTCTCTCTCTCTCTCTCTCTCTCTCTGCCTTTTTCTCTCTGTATCTTTGATACGATTATACGTGTGTTTCGCTAGCAAGCGGCAATAAATCTTGTAATCATAATAATTTGTTTCAATGTTAATGCCTTCAAAATATCTGAAAACTCAATAAATAACAAAACTACATGTTCGTGTGTGCTGTTAATGTCATACCATGAGATACTTCATATATCATTCCGCTGCTGCTGTTGCATTGGCCTGGCTAAAACCTGATGCCAGCCCTCTGCCAGGTAGTTGACTTGCGCCTTGATTTTTTCATTCCTTTTCTTCGCGTTTTTTTCTTTTTTGGTTTTGGTTTTGCTTTCCGTTTGCTGTGCACCTTTTGTGACGCAACGGCCCAGAAATGCTGGAGCCCCAAACTGCAACGCACTCTGACGATATAGGGGCTGGGATTGCGATTGGGGATTTACTTGACTGCAGAACAAATTAATCCAAAATCAGCAAGAGACAAGCAAGAAATGAAGCAGACGACGACGACGACGAGGAGAACATGCTGCATGCTCTGTTGCAAGCAGGTGGACGAGCGTCGAGTGTCGAGGGGCTAGGCAGGGAAGGGGGGGTAACTTCGACATTGTCGTCTTTGTTGTCGCTTTGAGGCGCGGCCTGAGGCAGATGAAGCTCAAGTGTGAGGCCGGATGACAACGCTTGAGGTTCGATATCGATATCGACTTGCCAGCAACACCCAATAACAACAGCGACGACAAGCACACACACACACACACACACTATAGTCAAGTGTGTGTGATGCATCCAATGCTGAATAACTCAATTAATTTCTGTCACCTGATTTATCACCTTTCGTGTATTTTCGGTGTACGCGTCGCAAAACAACTTTTAATTTCAATTTTATTTATTTGCATTTTTATGATCTCACTCTCAATACACAGTCGCAAGTAGGTGGCCAAAGCAGCCAAAGCAGCCAAAGCAGCCAAAGCAGCCAACTGCAATTGGCAATTGAGACATTGCCAGGAGAACCCATGCTACCCATACCCGATTCCCACTATCCCCCCATCTCCATCCTGTGGCCAAGATGCAACCCGTTTGCGGACTGCGTTGCACTTGAAAATTAAAATGTTTTATCTGTCGGATATGCCGGGGAACATGTTATTAGCGAAGCCTCTTGTAATTTGCATAAAAAAAGGAGAGCCCAGCCTCAGTCACAGCCTGGCTGGGCCTGTGCCTGGGCTGGCTATTAAAACATTCCGCTTAACACTTCCTGCGACAAGAGCTCCGCAGACCTTACGAATCAATTGCACAATGGTGCCACAACCATAAAAAGTCCTCACTTTCAGCCATTTGCGATAAGGCAAGTTGAGGCACAGCCATTGGCACAGCAACCAGGCCAGGTTTATCACAACTCCTAAGAGTTTTTTCCAAAAAGATTTATTATGCTTTAGAGTCAAATTGTTTAGATTCTGCGGCGATTTTGAAATAAATGTAAAATTTCACGAGTTAACTTAAAAAGCTTCTAAAAAATAATATAAATTTTAAGCACTTTTTTTGCAGTTGCCAAATCTCAATTATTTTTCATAATTTGTCAAAAACTGAAGTCTTCTAAAAATGGAAAGCTAACTTAATAAGTCAATGGCTATAATTGCCATTTTAAAATAGACAGCGTGGTTCTAGCGTGGCCCACTGTGCCGCAAGAAGAACTTTGTCTGCAACTTTGTGGATGTGCTGCGCCTTGAGAAATCTTTAGCGAGGTGAAACTAGTTTCTCAATTAAGCAGCGCATCTCACAGTATCACACATTTGTGTGTGTTTGTGTGTGTGTGTGTAGTCATCAACGATGGACGCACTGCATCCGTCCAATTCGTCAAGGAACAGTTGCAGCACGCCCCGTTTGGGGCGTTGGACGTGCGATTGGCTGCACAAAACAAGAGGCAAATGCAACAGCAACAACAACAACAACAACAACAGCAAAAGCAAAAACAAACGCAGATGTCGGATGTCTCGTAGAAAGCATATTTATGGCTGTGGCATGTTATGAATACACCCAAGAGACATTTTTCTTCTTCTCACTTGGGCGACGCCGCCGTCGCCGTCGCCGCCGCAGAAATTGCAGCAGCTTCAAGACGACAAGTTGAAAATAAGACAACTGCAATGGCCCTGATAAAAGGGGGGCTGCTGTGGGGTGTGGGCGGGTGCATTGCACTGGGCGCTTGTAAACGAAAAGGAAATCTAAAAATAAGCAAAACAAAAACCAAACATCAACAACAACAACAAGAACAACAACAACGATAACAACATGCAAGGCAAGTCGAGAAGCCCGAAAAAAAGAAAAAGAAAAAAATGAAACGAAACGAAAAAAAACGCGTGCAGCGTACGGTAAATTCTTGATCAACCATAAATCTTGGCACCAGAGCCATCCATCTATCTCGCTTGGCGCGTTCCGTTCAGCGCCAAAGTTGTTTTCTATGTTGCAGCCTCCTCCCCCCGCCCTTCCACCCATCTAAGCATCTACCCAAGCCAATGATACCAGCGTCTTGTGTTGTTTTCCTTACAATTTAGTTTTCAAAAATAAAACATTCTTCTTAGTCTGGTTTTGGTTTTGGTTTTTGGCTTTTTATCTATTTTGTATTTTTTTGTTGTCTTTACAAAACTACACAAAAACAAGCACGTGTCGGATTTATGCATCTTTAATTAAAAACATTCGATTCTAAAAAGATAACATAATCGAAATTTATAAAGTTAATTTTATATTATTTTAATTATATATTTATATATATATTTATAGAAAAAGACACAAGCAAGTTGATTAAGCAGAACTTTTTTAAATTAAAGTATTTAAAAAGATAACATAATCGAAATTCATAGAGTTCATTTTATATTATTTTATTTATATATTTTTATATTTATATATTTATATATATATTTATAGAAAAAGACACAAGCAAGTTGATTAAGCAGAACTTTTTTAAATTAACGTATTTAAAAAGATAACATAATCGAAATTCATAGAGTTAATTTTTTATTACTTTATTTATATATTTTTATATTTATATATATTTATAGAAAAAGACACAAGCAAGTTGATTAAGCAGAACTTTTTTAAATTAACGTATTTAAAAAGATAACATAATCGAAATTCATAGAGTTAATTTTTTATTACTTTATTTATATATTTTTATATTTATATATTTATATACATATTTATAGAAAAAGACACAAGCAATTTGACTAAGCAAAACTTTTTTAAATTAACGTATTCAAAAAGTTCATTTTTTATTTAACTCTTGTTTTATTATTAGGAAAATTACACAAGCAAGTTGATTGAACAGAACTTTTTTAAATTATTAATAATTATTTTAAAACATTAGCATTTGATAAACTTCACTTGAAACAAAGCCTTCTAAAATAAACTACAACACGTTGAATTATAATATTAATAATATTAATATTTTTTATATCTTAATAACGCCAATGCAAATCGACTTGTGCTTTAAGGTCCAAATTAAGAACTCAAGTTCGTTTCATGTTTTGGCTCTTAATTAATAAATCATGTCGGCGTCGGGCGCATTTTGGGTCGGGGGAGGGCTGGAATTAAATGTGTCAAATGCAAACACGCAGACCCCCAGCAGCGGGTTTCAGTTGCGACTCTAACCTGGCGGGAAGAAGCCAAAGCCTGGCCAGGAAATGTCAGGAACGAAGTTAACCAAACACGAAGAAGAAAACGCTGTCGAAGCGAAGGCATTTTCATGTTAGGCGACAACTGAAGGCATTCCAAAATGTCAAAAAGGGGTTTTTGGGTGGGCGGACAGGGTTCGGCTGCCATTTAGGTTTTGGGTGGTGGGTGGGGGTGTGGCTTGGCGCCGCCTTTGCACGCACCTCGCCCAAAAATCGCAGCTGACGCAAAAAGTTTTAATAAATTAAATTAAAGCTGCGTGAAAATTGCCTAGGTAAATAATATCCAAAAAGTATATATGAATACATATAAAGTATATACACACACATTGCGAGTGTGTGTGGCGAAAATGAAAAGAAACTGGGCAAGTGCGAGCGAGATGGCAAATGTGTGCGAGTGTTTGGCAAAGGAAATGATAAATGGCGTGGTAATATAAAAAATGGGGAAAACAGCGGGCGGCAGCTAAAAAAAAGAGAAACAAAAAACAAAAGAAAAAAAAACACAAAACAACTAAAAAAACAAACAAACAAACGAGTCACTTGCTGTGCAGACAACAACAAAATTGGAAAAAAAAAAACGAAAAGCAAAGTTGATTTTTCCCAACTTTGCTGGTCAGAAACAGAACAATAATATAAAAAAAAAAAACACACGAACCGTACAAAAATGGGCGCCGCATTCAAAATGAAAATGGAGGCAAGAAAAATAACGAATAGAATAGAATTTTCAACTTGGAAACATTTTCGGCTGGTTATTTTCTCCGTTGTCTGTTTGCCTTGGCCAGAAATCGCCTGCTTCGTTCCTTCACTGTGTTAGCGGGTTTTTGTGTTACGCAATGCCCAAGCCCCAAAAAAAAAAGAAAAAAATACCCCGACCCCCGTTGTGTGAACCCTTAAAACCCCAAAAAGCAAACACACCCAGTGACCCTAATTTTGGTCCTCAGAGAAATGTCGTTGCCATTTGGACCCACACTCTTTGTTTTAATTTCATTTATGGCTTCCGTTTGGTGACTTTTCCGAGTTGTGCCTTGACTTATTTCCCGCTGCTCCCGCTTCCAAAGAGTACCTGCTCCGTTTTGGCCTTTTGTGTGATTTTCGGCATTTATTCAAATGCGCCAAAAAGTTAAGAACTATTTTAATTTCATCAGCGACATTCGCGTTTAGATTGAAGTAACCTGATATGGAGGTAGGTAGGCAAATATTTGATTTGCAACTGACTTTCCTGACTTCATAGAGAAATTATATATTTTTTACATAGAATGTTTTCTTTTGTTTGCATTTGCAATATGATGTATCGAAGAATTGATAACAATCGCCATTAATTTACAATTGTGCAATTATGAATGGTATTTGAAATGTTATACAATAAATTCATTAAGTATGGGTGAAAGTTGTGTGAAATTATATAACTGTAGGATGTATTTCGTAGTAGGCAAAGGTTATATATTCTCGATCTGGCTTATCCACCTGTGTGAAGAAGCCTATCTCAGAGTCTTCATAAAATATGGTATGAAAGTTTTCGTATAAAATAGGTGGATAAAATACCTCTTATCCTCTCAAAAGCTCCCTTTGTTTATTCAAATATCGATATAAATCGATTTCTGATAGCAATATAATAACGTGGGAAATTATTAATCGCTTGTTAAAATTTCATTTGCTACATTGGAAAAAGACATATTTTGTTAATCAAACAAATTTCTTAAAGAGAAATATATCCCTCTGGGAAACTAATTAGTTGCTAGTTATTTTTGATCAAATTAAAACTAAGTCTTTGATGCAGATATAGAATTAATTGCGGGAATATGCAGAGCACTCGATTTCCAGCTCTCGCTTTTCCTTTGCCAAGGCAGAAGAGCAAATGAAAGTCGCCCCCAGCTCTGGCAGTCAGTGTCCGGGAATAAGTATGGCAAAGTCATCAGACAAGCGACGCAAGTCTAATAAATAAGCAGCGGGCTGCTTTAGGGGCGCCTCTGAATCAGATATTCGACATTGGGCCACATCCTCGGGGCTGGCTGACTTATCTGTCCCGTTTTATCGCAGCGAATGCGAATGCGAATGTGCAACGCATGAATGAATAAATGCCAAATGGAGACTCGCCTGCGTTCGGGTATCGACAGGACTCAAACTTGCGACGGCGGCCAGGCTGGTGCTGTTTCCCCTCCCCACCCCTCCCTTCCTGCTTTGATCCTTTGCTCGTTTCTCCTTGCTTCCTTGCTGTGTTGACGAGCGTTTGTCTGGCACATTTAAATTGCCTGCCGTCGTCTTTGCCTTGCTGCTGATAAGACCCGTCGCATTTGCTGATAAGGCACTGCCAGCAACAATACAAATGGAGGGGGGAGAGTGAGAGGAAGAGAACACATGTTTCCTGTCAATGGCGAGGGGCAAGCAGCCAACGCGCAACTGCCACGCGTTTCGCATAGTTTTGCATTGAAACTAGCCGTTCGCTGAGTCTTCGACGACCTACGACGACGCCCTTTGGCCCTGGCTCCGCTCGATGAGGAGTAGCAGGAGGAGAGGGAGGAGATGGAGGAGGAGAATGTCTGCGATATCTCATTTTTATAATTAAAACACTTGGCAGGACATGTGCTGCATGTGGCAGCATTCCACCAAGCATGCCAGCAGTGCGCCCAACCATTCATTCCACTCCACTCTACTCTCCTCCCCTCTCCTACCCCAACACCAATTCCATTTACGGCCGGGGTCTGAGGGCGATGTTTATCAGCTGCCCGAGGCCCGCTGTCGCAATGCTAACCCGCAAACGTATCCTGGCCAACAATCTAACCAACTGGCTTCAGGGTAGTTGAACTGCCTAACTCTGCGTTTGAGGGCTGCACTGCGAATCCAGCTAACGAATCATTCGCTCTGCACTCATTCGAAGTTCCTTTTGCGAAAGTGAATCGTTCAACGAACTTCACAACATAATATTCACAATTCATCCTTGGCTACTCATTTTCAAGTGTAGCCATTGTTAAATCGATTTAAAAAATGTGGTAGCTGAATCTGAATCTTTTCAAGGTATTCCAAAATATTTTCTCTAAATACAACTAAGATTAAATGCCAGTTTATTCTTTGTCTTTGCTCCAAGAGCAGTTCATTATTTATTTTTTAAATAATTTTATAAATTGTCTTAAAATAATAAACAAATTATTTCTTTTTTCCTATTACAGGTAAGTGCCGGACAAAGCCTAACTGCAATTAGCGATATATTGAGAAATTGAGTGAGCTGACTGAAAAAAAATTTAAAAATGCAATGCAGCTAAATTCATTTGAGGCACTTTTAAAGTGGTGCGACAAAAAAGGGAATAGAAAACTTTGCAGACCATAAAAAGCGCAGCACGTCAAAAGTTTGCACAGAATTTATGAGTGCAGTTAACGGGTAAGTTTGGAGCGCCCCGCGGCTAGTTGAGTCCCAAGTACAAGTCCAAGTCCAAGTCCAAGTCCAAGCCCCAACGGCGACTGGCCGAGTTTATTAATTTAAAAAGGAAATTCTCATTTAGTCACCTTTTGATTTAAGCCCCGCAACCAGACGCTTTGACCGCCTGCATCCTAACGGTTGCGCCTCCAGTTGTGGCATAGACTGCGCAGGCAGTAGCAAAAGCAAAAGGACAAAGTGCATTTGTGTTAGGTTGGTTAGTAGGTTGCACAGTTGGTCGAACACTGGCATACAGGTCCAGCTGAGGGCATGCATTGGCAAAATTAATGCACAAGTTAAGAAGAAGTGGCACAGTGGTGCGAGACACAAAGAAATTGTTATAATAAACGAAAATTTAGTAAAAATTATATTTTGATTAATATACTTTTTTTTCTCTGTTTTAGATATTTACTAAAATATAGTATTCCAATACATCTTTGCTTTCGTTTCTTACTAAAATAGAATATTCAAATTTCACATCAATTTTATCTATTGTTTAACCAATGTTTTAATACCAATAACACTAGCTGATTTTATTAAGGGTATCCTAAGAAATGTTTACTAATTAATCCTGAGATTTAATGCCAATTTATCTTCAGCCTTAGCAACCCATTCTGCCATTTTAAAGTTTATTATTAGCACATTTATTGTGCTTGTTTTTTGCCCCACTGTGCGTGTGGTTGTCTATGCAAATAGGCACGTCCGAGTCCATTCACATGCATTCGAATTTTTCATTTGTTTCTCATTTCGGTTGCCCTTTCTTTTAGCGTTGCGTTGAAATGCATTCGTTTATCGCAATGCAGATGCGGGGGGGTTGTTGGTGTTGCGGGGTGTTTCGCTTTTGGGCAGCTTTTGTATTTGGCCGTGGTGAGTTCATTTAAACTCATTCACTCACTTGCGCCCTTTTGCAGCCATCGCTTAAATATGCAAAAGTTCGCGCAGTGCATGCAGCAAAAACAAAAACCACTCGCTAATCCCCGCATCCCCTGCCCCAACAGATAGCATGCAGTTGCAGTTGGGGGGATGGTGGTGGCAACGTTGACGGGGGCGTTGCACTGTCTCTGAGTCGCTGTCTGCGCAGCGCAGCACAGTCAGTGGGTAGTTGATGAGGAGGGTTGCTGCCACTGGAGGGTGGTGCCTCTGCCTCTGCCTGCCTGCCGCATTTCCACCCCCGCAGATTGCATGCAAATTGGTTAAAGTGTGAATTTATGTGAGAAATATTGTTTGGTCTTGTTATGCGCATACATATCACACACACACACACACTCACACACTCACACAACTAACACTCAAAGTCTCGACAAAATGATTTAAGTTCGTATGCAAATTGTTGCCGACTTTGACTGACATTTGCCGCGTTTCCATTTGAATTGCAATTGAAGCACTTTTCGTTAGATTTTTGGGGAGAGTATGGCTTATACATATATATATATATATATGTACATATGTACATTTATCAGGTATAATTATTTGTGGCATGCAACACTTTTGCATATGCAATTTGGCTGCTGCACATAAATCTTGCGCACATTTAATGCGCTTTCAAATTTATTCGCATTAATTTCATATTTTCATAGCCACAGTTTTTCGCATATTCAGTTTTTGCGGGTGCCGGCGTCGCGCTCAGTGAGCCCAGTCGCAATAAACACTCAATTAACGATTTCAAAATTAATTTTTCATAAATTCGCGTGCATTTCCTCATATGCTGCTGTATTTTTAACCTGACCCCGCAATGCATCTCTCCCAAATTAACAGAAATAAAATTAAATAAATGTATATGCAGAAGACCGGGTCAGGTGGAGTGTGTCGCAGCCACTGTCTCCCAGTACCTCCCCCCCCCCCCTTAAACCCAGTAGCCATCCCCTTTTGTCTGTAGCTGGGCACACGGAAAATGCGTTTAATTTATGGCCATGGCCCGCATTCGCCTGCTTCTGGCTCTGGCTTTGGCTCTCAGTTCTGGCTCTGATGCAGCATCTACTTTCTGCTTCTGTTTTCATATTTATTTATTTTTTTTTTTACTTTCAACAATCCGAGTCCATATAGCACGGCAAGTGGCGCCAATGCAAAATGCACTTCACTCGACAAATGAAAAATACTTCGATTTGTAAAAACTACAAAACTTAAAAAAAACTTGTAAAATAAATTTACCTTAAAGCTCCCATTTAAATCAGTTAAACACTTCTTTCTGTCATAAAGATCACTTTTATTAAGTTTAATTTTATGCTGGAATTATTTCTACTGAAATCACAATAAAATCAAAAATAATACTCGAAATTTCTTTAAAATATTTATATGCACGCTAAAAACTTAATTAATTGATTAAGCAAAAGAATTTCCCAGCTGCTTTGATGCCTCGAAGAAATGGCTTTCAGCGCTTCCTTCGCAGGCTAATCTCGAATTGAGTCATCACAGCACAGCATCGATTTCAGCGACTGATATAAATGTATCCGCACAGAGATGTGGCACGTAAACATTTCAACACATTTCAACGGGCAACTTGAACTTCACGAAAACTATTTTCCATTCAGAGGCCAAACACGAGTCGCAGTCAGATGCCGGTTGGGGCGCCACAAATTAAAAATGCAACACAAATTGTATTTGGCACCTGAATAACACCCAGCAAACATCCCCTCAGCAGTAACAGCTAATCCAGCGGAAGTTTCACACACACACACTCGCACACTCGCACACCCAGGCGAATGAAAAGGTGTTGATAAATGAGGCAAGACAGGAGGCAATGATGGCGATGGTTCTGGTTCTGGTGCTGGTTCTGGTGCTGGTCACGTCGAGTTTGGACTTGGGCTACCGCTCACAATTGAATTAGGCAGCCAAAATATGCAAAGCTCGGTGGGGGATCAACAAAACACTTGCAAAGCGGGGTGGCATGCAACACTGCTGCACTGAGTTGCTCGCGTGAGTTGCCGGCTGCATTTTTAATTAAAAGATGGCAACACTTTTACTCTAACAGGTGTTAAATAGTTAAGCCCACCGTTTGTAACACGCAATTGAACTTACATTTGAAGTTACTTTGCTCATTGTGGAAAGGGCTGGCAACCCTACACAGCACAACACGAGGGTTGTCATCAGCCCCAACTGCACTGCTCGAACTGACCATTCCCCAGACAATCATCAAGCATTGCAACAATGGCAACGACAACTGCCACAAATAGCAAGTGAGGGGCAAGTTGGAATAGAGAATGATTCACCTTGAGTTACCCATTAAATCACAGCTGAAGAAATCCATTAAAAATATGGAATTTAAGTGGCTCTGTTGTAATTTTATTTCTATAATTTATTTGCAGACAGTAAATGATATCTAGCAATAAATTATATAAGAATTTTGATCACTTTGGTTATCTGATAAATATTCACTTTATTGTTTCTGCCTGGCTGCACAATCATCTCAAGTACTGGGTATATATATATATATATATATATATATATATGTATTCGTAATGACAGCAACAACAATTTCCGCGCGTATATTCAGCAATTTTCCACTTGAAGTTGCTGCAAAAAGCAATGCAAAAGCTCAGCGAAAAAAACTGCAATGCGAAAAATAACAAATAAGAGTGTTCGAGTCGTGAGTGATCGACTATCAAATATGCTGGAATACACTTTGAATTGCAATAACACATTGTCAAATATGTAGATCATTAAAAAACTAGTCATTTTTATAATTATTTACTTATTTTGCTCTCTAAAAAAAAGTGGTAAAATATAATTACAATTTATTTATAAATTATTACTATAAAAAACATAGTAAAATTATATTATTTACTCAGTTCAATAATATTTATTATTTTATAACTAAATTCTTATTTATGAATTTTGTAATTGTTGAAAATGAATAGAAAAATATGTGATTCTGCTCAACTTTAGTATACTTTTTAAAAACATTTGTATTGGATACACCGCATAAAAAACAACAACAATGCAACAGCAACAACAAGAGTGCAAACACCGGCCGGGGCACGGAATTCGAATTCCCGCAGCCGCAGCAGTGGCAGTGGCAGAGACGACGCGTCGCTGCTTTTCTGTTGACACAGCGAACGGGGGGTTAAGTGGCACACACACACACACACACATACACACTCACCCACACTCGTCAGACACACACACACTCGGACTCGCAGACAATCCACCCACAGCAGCAGCTGCAGCAGCAACTGCCGTTGTTGTTATTGCCCCATGCCGCATGCCCCTTGACACACCTCTACAGACACACTCGCTAGCCATTGCCATGCGCATAATAAATAATTGCAACGGCGGCAAACATTTCGCGTTGCACTTTCTGCAACCAAAGCGAAACACACAACAACAACAACAACAACAACTGCAACAACAACAAACAAGAGCATCGGGTCCTGGTCCCGTGGCAAGCAGAATGAAGAGATTTTTATCGGCGATTCTCACTGATTTCATGGCAAATAAATCGCTCATTTTCGCTTAATTGGAAAATTATGGCTTTTTGGCCACGAACTACCCAGTGAAAGAAAGAGAGAGAGTCTCTCTCTCTCTCTGAGTTCTTATATATATATGTATATATTTATATATATATATATGTGTGTGTGATGTGCACTTAAAGTGTTTATATATATGCACATATATAATTGCATTTGCATTTTGCTATTATAGCTGAATGAAATTTGTGGCAGTTGCTACTTTTAGATACAAATTTTGCACACATTTTAATTTCATTCTCAAATGTTTAATAATAACAATTGCAACAATGTTGTAGTTTATGCCACAGCCACATTTAATTATCATTGAGATTTTCGTTAAATTACCAAAAAACGAGCTAAAAGAATTTACTTTCTAAATTTAATTGTATTTTTAATTTCAGCTAGAATTCATTGAAGAACCTATTTTTCTTCTTTTCTTTAATTTAGTTTTAAGAGTCTTTAGAAATGATTAAGAATATTTCTTGTAAATTCAATTGTCTTGAATTTAAAAACAGTTAACAGCGAGTCATATAAAGTTAATAAGGAATTTTTGCTTTTTTCTTTTGTTAAATTAGGAGCAAGAAAAAAACTCTTTTAGTGCCAATAAAATCTGCACAAATGCAACTAACTCAAAGTATAATAAAATACATTGTCATATAGCAAAAGATTATAATATTATTTTACATATATATTATACATACTTATATATATATATATATATATATAAATATATTTTTTTTTTTCGCTCATTCTATTTATGTATGGGAAAAGTTCCAATTTAACATGGTGTCGTCTCAGCGATGATTTATGAACGAACCAAAAAGCTGCCCGTTTTGCCTCTCACTCTTCTCACTTCCCCTTCGCCCCTTCACTACCTCGCTTGCTCTTATGTGCTCTCTCAGACCACACACTCATGTGTATGTGTTATTGTGTGTGTGTGTGTTCTCTGCTTTGCCTTGTTGAGGGCATCGCCGTTTGCTTCTCATTTTCCACCACCGCCGCTGATGTCGTCGCTGCAACCGTCGCCGTCGCCGTCGCCGTTCCCATTGTCTGCCCTGCCATGCCCTGCCCTTGTCTTTTGTTCTACCCTCCCCTGCTCTGCTCTGCTCTGCTCTGCTCTGCTCAACCTAGCCGCATCTGTTGGACGCTATCATCGGGCGGCACTAAGCGTTGGTATCATGGCTGCCAACCTTATCGGCGGCAGCAACCCCGTTGCAATGGCAAATGGCCGCCTGGCCACGTGTTGTTCTGCCAAGGATTCAAATTCGGGTTTAGTTCTCCTTCAGTTTTTTTGGGTTACATTTTCCTGCGCTGCGGTTTCGTATTTCAATATCCCTGATTACATCACATGTGTGAGCACTCGAGTCCTTGCTCCATCATTGCCACCGTCGAAGAAATTGCCAGATGAGTTTGCTTTCATCAACTGGAGAACAGGCTGAAGATTTAGACTCTATTCTCGGTTGCAGGAGTAATGTCGGCATTTGTAATATCATAAAAATGAAGTTAACCTTTAAACAAGTTGACTCGCACCTCGGGCTCAGGGGCAAAAGTGACTGAGAATGGGAAGGGAAAAGGGAGTGAAAGAGACAAAGTGTCCTGTGTATCCTTCGTCTGTGTGTGCGTGTGTGTGTGTGTGTGTGTGTCTGCGTGCATGTGCGACTATGATTAATTACTTTTGCATACATTTACATACAAATTTGTTGCCACATTGTCTGCCTCGGGCGCTGTCCGGAGCGCTCGGCTACACCCCGCTCCCGCTCCGCGCTCCTTGCCACGCGTTTGGGGTTATTTTTTACACATGCTGCAGGCCCCCTCGGGGTGGGCTGGAAATCCTGCCAGCAGGGTTAATTTTATATGAAATTTTTCATTTTCATTTTGTGCAACCAGAACGGAAGGAAGTTGATTTGACAAAAGTTTTTTCTGGCCTCTGCCATTGTTGTCGCCTTCGTTTCTGATTTTCCATGCTCCGACTCTGTTAATTGCATTTAAATATTTTATAAATTTTGCGTAAAACCAAAATGAAACCGAATCACTCTCGGCGTGATAATTGCCTCTATGGAAACCTTATCTGAAGTGGCCGTCGGTCTTTGAGCTGCACATAAATTTAACAACCAGATTTAATGGAGAATGGAGTCATCTGCACAGTGTTTCCTGCTCTTGATAAATCGTAAAAAAATAATTGGTATATTGAATATTTTAATTGATTATAAACACAAAGTTAAATGTACAAATAAATGTAATGATTAATGAAAACAAGCAAGAATGTTAAAACTGAGTTAGATTGCTTAAATTTAAAATCTAGTAAATAATTCGAAATATTTTTATGCGTTTGTAATTTTTAAATTTTTTACATATTTGATTTCTGTTACTCGACAAGTTATGAACTGAATATTTTATATTTGTGTTGTTATATTGCATCTGTAAGGATAGCATATCGAAAGTATATATGTGATAATTAAAATAAATAAAATATAAAGATTTATAGGGTCTTCTCGTCTGTTAAATTTATTTTAGCTTTTTGACTAAAAAATAAAATTCTATAACAAATTTAAATGAAACAATTCATATTTCGTCCGATGATGATAATTGTTATTTTTAAAAGTAATTAATAAAAAACACAAAAATTATTTGAGTTTGGTTTGGATATCTGGCTAAAAGTATGTTTTTCTTAAAACGAAATGAAATAGATTAATCCATAAATGATTTTAGATTTTTAACTTTAGCGAGTAAAAATTACAGGCTTTAAAATCAAGTGATTAATTTGCATAGAAACAGAAAGACAGACTTTTGGACAGATGAACAGATCGTGGCTATATCGACTCATATAAAGAAGCCACAAATCGAATGCCAAAATTATTATACAAACAAAAATAAAATTAAACAAATTAAATTCACTCACAGCTACTCTAAAAAGATTAACTAGTTTTAGAAGTCGTTTTATTTTAAGGCTTAAATATAAAATTCCGATTTATATTTCGAATACTTTTTGTGCTGAAAAGTCTTCATTTCAATGCTGCAGCCAAATACGAAACATGATTAATATTGCAGTCAAAAATACTATATACCCCTATATATTTGCTATACACAAACACACACACACACACACACACACACACACTCGTCTATAACTCACAGCCAACAACAAAAGAAGGAAACGCAAAAGCGGAAGAACTAATTTCAGTAATTATAAACTCATATAAATGGTTACATCAAAAATCTGTGTTTTTGCTGCCTTGAAATTAACACGATTTTTCCACATTTGCCACCCTGCGGCACTGGACTACTCGGCACAGGACACACGTGTGTCGCTGCCTGGCTGACTGGCTAGTTAGAAAAGGGTTCAGGTTCACTCGCAAGGACTCCACTGTTTGTGTGGTGCGAGTGGTTGTTGGGTAAAAGCGACAACGATGCGGACGACGGACTCCAGGACTCCAGGACTCCTGTGGCTGTGGCTAGTCCTTGCAACTGCTCGTAACTCCTGCCGCAGCAGCAGTTTGCAGCTCCAGCTCTGACTCCGGCTCGCTGCTCGGTGTGTGTTCTTGTTGTTGCTGTTTTATATAATAAATGAGCTTGGTGGGTTAAAGGCGTATTTCTGTCTAGTAAATTAGCAAAATACACGTAGAGGCGATACACACACACACACACACACACACGTATATACACACATACACCACTCCCCTGGAGCGTTGAGTCTCTAATGGGCTGCCGTGTTCTGATTGAGTACAGCAAATTGGGAGCAGAGCAGAACAGCTTGAAGCATGCCACACTCACTCATGCAACATGACTGGCAACCCCTTAACCCTTGCATAACACAAAGCATTATATATGTATACTCACACATATTGTGTGTGTGTGTGTGGGAGGGGTGTGTGTGTGTGTTGGGGGGGTTGTTCGGGGTTTCCCAGTTGCCGGCTTGTTAAGTTTAAATAATGCCTTTTGCCATTTCCTCTATGCCAAGGTCATTCAAAATTCAAACCAAGTGCGCTCACATTTACATACACACACACACACACACACACACACGCATGCACTTGCTGTTATTGTTGTTATTGTTGTTGCTGCCCCCGAGTTCAACTGTGGCATATTTTGAAAGTCTGTCAGACATTGTCTGCAAATTTCTGGCGCGTCATAAGTTGAAGTTAAATGAACTAACTTCATTCAGAAGTTTCAACTGAAGTCCAATTCCAACACCTACACAAACTTAACCAACCACACACAAACACACACAGTCACACACACACACACACACATACACCCGCTGCATAGTTGTCGCACATGCAATTTATGGCAATTCCAAGTCTCAATTGGAGCCAAGTAGAAATTGAAAATGGTCTCGTCGAGATTTACACAAATATAAATTTAAAATTGTTTCGCATTTTATATAAAACTTCAAATCTTTTTATATTTAAGTTTATTTTAATATTTTAAGCAATACAATTTTATGCATTTAAATCCCACTGGAAATTAAGATATTTATTTTATTACTTGCTTAGTTCAACTGAATAAATAAATGCAATTTACTTCTCTATATTATTATTATCTATGACGTATTTTATATACATATATATATATATATACATATATCGCTTAGATTTGGTTTTTTTACAATCAGCTGAAAAACCTTTATAGCAAATTTCCCAAGGCCCAAAACCGATGCGCAACCTTTAAGTGAATAAATCAAGATGCTCACATTTTGATTGCTCCGCCGTCAGCTGTTATCAGAGCCCGTTCCGTGTACTCGGCGAGCCGCATAACGGCAAATCACTCACGCCAAAATGGCGGCCATTGTCTTTGAGGTCGACTTATGAATTTAGATTAGATGCGCGTCAAGATAAGCAGCAAATCCATCGCCAGTGTCAAGTCCACCGCTTGCAACATTCACAATCGCTGGCCGTGTGAGTGTCCAGTGTCCAGTGTCCATTGTGAATATGGCTGGCTGGGCTAAAGCAATCACTTACAGTTAGAGCTTGCAACCTCTACCAATATGTATCACGTTGGCCAGCAAAGCAAAGCAAAGCGTTTCATCTCGACCGCGTCGCGTATGGAACGCTAATTCTTATCGCGATCGCACGCCTGCTCCGAGACTGGACTCTGGTCTGGCTACGCTGCCAGCTCATAGTCACATCATGTCCGGGGACAGGCTAGGCAAAAAACAAAAAAAACACAGCACAAATTGAAGTCAAGTTTGACGTGTGATTTGTGTGTGTTCGTTTGGCTAAAGGGCTTGCGGGTTGAGGGGGTTGGGGTTTGGGGTTTGGGCCATTGGCGCTAAAACAACAAAAGCCCTGCTCGACACATCGTTCATTTTAATTTAAACAATAACTCAATTTGACAGACAAAGGCGATGGAACAAATATATATATGTATATGTATATATATACACATAAATATATATATAAAGATATATTTTCGGTATTTATTTTGTGTTTCTCTTTTTTGTTGTTGCGAAAATAACAAAAAAAAATAATTACACAAGCAACCAGAAGGTTAATTTAAATTTCAAGTCACACAAGTCACACTACAAAAAAAACTACACGAATTACTGCTGCTGCTGCTGCTGCTACTGCTACCTGTGTGCCACAAACCCCCCCCACTCCTCCTTCCCATCCATACACGGAGCACACATTATTCAGTGTAGTGTCACGAAAAATGACTTACAGGCAACTCGGTGTCGGTAGAAAACATCTTTCAGCTTCTCGCCTGCAATTCATCAAAATGCAAATCTCGTTGGTCAACTCTTTGGCTTTTAGTTATAGCCACAGTTAACTGAAGTAACTGGCTCGTGATGCGTAGCACTTGCTTGCCACTCGTTGATGATGTTGATGATGATCATTGTGATGATTATTATTATTGCTTTTTAAGTGTCGGCGCGTCCATAAAATGAAAGGGAAGCTCAGTTTTATTGCCTGTTTCATTCTTTCACTCGTCTTCACATTTTGGCATTATTTGTGTTTATTTTGTTTTGTATTTTATTGTACTTTTTATTTTTTTGACTTATCTGAGATGTTGCTGTGTGGTCCCCTTGCAACAATTTTTATATTCGCTTCTCTTCATCTGATATATGTTTTATTGTTTAAGACGCACAAGTTTGGTTTTTATTTAAGCTGTGCTTTGTAAATTATTAAAATTATTGTCAATTGCGCAGATCCATTTTTGATCAAGACTTACATCTGTCTGATGCTGATAAAAACTGAATCCATTAAAAGAGATTACATGGACATGAAAACGTCCTTCGACGATGACGCTACCATGCTTCATCCTGAAGCTACTCTCCACTCACTGACTCATCTTACAAACTTGAAGAAAATCATAATTTTTGGCGACAAGTATTCGATTTCATTTATTGACCGCTCGCAGATGGCTGTCTGCTGTCGGAAGGACTTTGTTTATGCTTTGTAGTCAAAAGACCCAAAACTCTATCCCGAAAATGAGGGCAAACGTCTCCGGGAACTTTAAACTGGAATCCCAAAGTTTGAAGTTCTCGACGTTGTTCTTCCCCGGTCTCCTTTTGACGAGCTGCAGGATGTTTATAGATTCAATTTTGTGACTTACCTTTTTTAGAAGAATTGCTTTTTTAACTAAATTTCAGTTTACAATAAAACACATAATAATAAAACTATACTAATAATATTATAACTTTCATAACAAACATTTTTTTTTCTTTATAAAACATTTAAATTTGTTATCGTGCTTTCTGGTTCTTCCCGTGTTTTGTTCGAACCTCGTTTTGGCATTAACAATTGGAGAATGCCGTAAATAATTAAATACCATCAAAACAAATTGATATATATATATATTATATTTATTCTATATTCTACGAATATCTTAGGCACTCCAAAAATATATTAGACCGCAGTTAAAATGCTGGCATTTAAATTATATTCCACAGACCAAAGCAAGATTAAAAACCCTCTTGAAAATCACTTAAGTTTAGACCAAGTTGGTAAACCTAAAAAGTTTTTTTAACTTCCAACAGGGTGTTTCAGTTCAGGTACTTTTAAACGATTACCTCTTAACTCGAGCTTTTACTATGAATTACTGAACTGTACAATTCATTTTTATAAGCAGCTTTGCCGCAGGACATTTATAGCGACGCCATCAGGCCTCAACGGCCGTTTGCTGAACTACAAAATATCATTCCTTATCAAGTGTCCTTTTTAGCAGTGTCACAAACCCAAACAGAGATTTTCAGTCAGGAAGAGCTTTCGCAGGATAATGCGAACAGGCCAATGTCAACGGCCGCTAGAGGGCTGTGCACCAAACGCCATCTGCCGGCGTGCTGCGCCAATATGCCAGCGACTCTCAAACTGTGCGCGCATATATCGCAATTTATTGAAAACAAAAAGAGGAAAAAAACGATTGGCTATTTTTAAACACTGCAAAAAATAAAAACAAAAAAAAAAAATAAATAAACGAGGGCTGCGACTGCGCATGCAAATTGCGACTGATTATCGAATTGGCCACGTTGTGCATAAATCAAAAATGCAAACGTGGCGAACGGCCACCCAGAAGTTGGAGTGCCAATTAATTAGATATTTTGGGCACAGAGCTCAACTTAAGCTTCCCCAAAAACTAAATTCGTCTTAAATTCAACAAAACTGAAGACTTTTACGAGCTTTTTACGACTCGAGCACCATAAAAATTGGCAAGGGGCCCAATTGGAAAACGACAAAATATTTATGAATGTTTTGATGTTGGGCGTGAGTTGATTCGAATATTTGTCTACGACAGACAGACAGACAGACAGCCAGCATTATGTATTTGTATTGGTATTATATTATTATATTATCAATAGACTCCCAGACTGCGTTCCGCTGAATTACGCAGCAGTGCAAACCGAATAATCAGCAAACAACAATTGCCGGCATATTAATTTGGAATAATACTGTTACGCTTTAGTGGCCAATACCCCCCCTCTCCGACCGAGTATGCCAAGGGTAACCGAGGGTATTTGGGTGCATTTGGGAGGTATTCGAGGTATACGTGCTTTGCAGCATGGCGCATGGAGCAAAGCCCATTTGAATTTATAATTGGAATCAATCGAATTCTTGGTAATCGAAGAAATACTTTCGTTTTCGGCTATGCCAAGTGAATGTGAATTTAAATCGAATCTTGATCATTTTGAGTATATTTTGAATATGACTAAATAGAATGATTATTGAAGGCAAAGTACTTATTAATAGATAAAGGTTAAGATTTAGCTAAATATATATATGTAAATATAAATAAAAATAGTGAATCACCTGATAGTATTTAAAGTAGGTTCAATGAACTGAAGGACAAATTAAATAAACTGATGAATAACTTGAGGGAATGATAAATTGAATTTGTTAATACTAAAAGTAACGATTACGTTCTACTAAATGGGAATTACGGACAAATGTAGTAAAGTACTTTTAATTACTGACAGTATCTGATCTAATACAATACGCCTGCAACTCAGAAACGACAAAGGAGACTACTTCTTCCCAGAAGAATCACCAGGACTCCGGCAGGCCAAATGTCTTTTGGGCGGCTATAATAATAATAAACGATTAAATCAAGTAATAGCCATGGGTAGGAATAGGCTAAGGCTACTGACTGGACTTTGTAGACTAAAAAGCCACCCGTCCAAAATGGGTATCTATCCTCAACTTACATCAAAACAGAACGTATCGCCCTACCCAGGAAAAGATGCAGCATCCTAGGGATGCATGTTATGAATGTTAAAGACATAGTAGTTCTCGACCCATCAAAGAACCTGACATTCGTTCAGGAACTGGGGTTGATGGAGGAGCTATAAGCTCAGAAGGAGGCACAATAGATCTAATAGGTCGCAGTGCACAAGACCCCAATTTAATTAATTACTTAATTAAAATTAAATATCCGATCTAATTTCAATCACAAAATGGCACTTATACAAAATACAGTAAAAAGTTGAATGAATTTAAAAGCAAAATAACAACAAAGAAAAAAAAAGGACTGCATAATTTTCTAGTAAGAAATAGAGATTCAAATTAAGCAAAACTAACAAAACTAAAATAAAGATTCCAAAAATATAAATAAGTAAAGAAATAATTGAAACTGTTCTTAAAACAAAGATTATATTCTTGTTACTAGTCTCATTCTCATTTAAGAAATCTACACAGATACAACTATTTGGTGGATCTCATTCAGATTGCAAAGGCATTCACAATCACTTGCAATTAACGTGGCCCAAAAGCGATGGCAATGATTGCGCTGCCAGCTTTTGGCCATTGTTAGGCCATAAGTTCGAAGTCGAATCGAAAAATTCGAATTCTGTGTCTAAACCAAGTGCATACATGTGTCACTCCTGCTGTCGAATATGAATTGCACTCGCTACACGAGACTTCGCACTTTCGGGCAGGCATAAGCAAAAACAAAAAACACAAAAAAAAACAAAATACACAAAAAGCAAAAAAAATAAAACCTTTGAATTTGGCCAATGCGCGACTGCATTGAAATCGCATTATTAACGCCTGCAGAGCGGAGCGGAGGCTTCACAGTTCGCGCCTTACCAAATTGGCAGCAAGTCGGCAGCAGCGCGGAGGCCAACACTCTGGGTGTGAAAATAATCTGTTTAACGAGGGAGTCTTACAAAAGACCCCGAGCTGGCCAAGTGGCGAAAGATGCCGCCTGTTGCATGCAACACCAACAACAGTCGCACAACAAACGAGCAGCAATAATGACATTTGGCGCAAATGAATGAGAGGCGAGAAGAGCTCAAATTTCCACCAGAGATAGGCAGCGAAAGGGGGGTAGTAGCAGTGGGGGGGGGAGGTAAGCGGCAGCCTATGCCACAAAAGGATATGACAGCAGCCAACCTGACAGTCCACAAAGCAGCCCCAAGTCGGATATTGGCAATTGCCATTGCCATTGGCAGCACTCTTCGACTCTGGCCAAGAGCAGGGCCAACAAATGTGAACTGGCAAACTGGGCGCTGACATTAAAAGGTGGGAAAATGTCAGCAGTTCAAAGGAAGCATTTTCTTCTTTTAGGCAGGAGAGAGAAAGAGAGAGAGGGGGAGAGTGGGAACTTAAATGGATATCGAAATAATTGCAAAGATAACAAGGAGTTCAAATTGTGTTTTATTTGTTTGTTTGTTTGTTTGTTGGCTTTAGCATTGTTATACACTCGATCTTGGGATTAAACTAACTGCTGTTATTAGCCATACCGGAAGTTAACAGAATACTCCTTAAGGAAATGAAAAGTATTGTTGGTTAGTTTATTTATATAAGTCAGAAAATAAATACAGCTCAGAAAGTAAATGAAATATATAAAATTAATATCGAAATAAAATGTTAAATTATGCCAAAGTCTACTAAATATATATTTAAACTTAATATTAACTAGTTGATGCTATAAATTTAATTATTAAAATAAAATATTAGATTATGCCAAAGTCTTCTAAATATATATTTTTTATATTTAAACTTAATATTAACTAGTTGATGCTATGAATTTAATTATTAAAATAAAATGTTAGATTATGCCAAAGTCTTCTAAATATATATTTTTTATACTTAAACTTAATATTAGCTAGTTGATGCTACGAATTTAATTATTAAATTTATATATGATATGCACAGTTTTAATTTATTCGGAGCTAATTTCGAATATTGATTTTGACTACATAAATCAAATCTGAGTTTACCATATAAATTTATAATGACAAAGCAAATAACAACTTACACATTGTTCGGCAACAACTTTATTAAACACAATAAAAAATATACATAAATATGAATAATAAAAAAAGAGACATAAATTACTCAGAATTAAGCATATTCAAAGAGAGTTGCTGCCGACAACCGCTAGAGGGATTTCTCACGCGGAATATTTTGGTTTTTGGTTTTTGGTTTTGGTGCATGCGCAAGATTTTTGGTTCGTTTCTTAGTTAGGGAAATTCGTATTTAACACTGTAAATAGTAAAAAAAAACTTTCCCTTTTTGATCTCGTTGCAGCTGAGCAATTTGGATTAACACTAGGAACAATTGGATTAGCTGTTCCCGTTGGATATATATGGATTACCAAGTAGTTAAGCAACAGCAGCATCATCATAAAAGGTAAGCAAATTGTTCAAATTCGGGTTAATGCCACAAAAGAGTGGGGTGAAGCTGCAACATATGTTTAAGCCATGCCAAGACGCCAATAAAACGATTGCTTAGCCAGTTGGCAGGCAAACCACTTGCTTATTGGCAGCCAGAGCGGCCTATTAATCCTAAGTGCTTCCTGTGATTTTATGCAAATTGAACATACCGCCGGGCAGCACTTGGCTACATTTACAGAACCCCCTTCCCCCCACCCACCTCTCTCCATTTTTCGTTCTGCTTTTGCGACGGCAACAGGCCAACAGGCAACAAGCATTCAATGTACAAATGACAGTTGACTGTGACATAAAACAGCGGCTTAAAGCGCTGGCCCGGCCAAAAGAAGACGTTAAGAGTTGTTGCTGCAGTTGCATGCCAGACAACAACAACACGACAATTTTCCATCGACAAAAGACATTTTCATTTATTCATTGATAATGTTTAAGGCCCTTAAACAACGACGACGACGACGACGACGACGACGACGACAAAGCGCGGCCAAAAGGCAATGAGAGGCAACGAAAAACATGCGACAAAACAACATAATTTAAATTTTGCGCATGCATCAGCCGCAACAAACGAAACAAGAACAACCACAACAACAGCAGCAGCAGCAGCAACGGTGCAACATGTTGCTGCAACACGCCAACAGAATCCCAAGTTGCCTGCCTGCCTGCTTGCCTGCCTCGTAATCCGGTAGCCGTCGTTGCGCTGCTTTTGACTCCATTCGATTTGCTTTGAATGAAAATGAAATTATCGCATTATTAACTATGAGAGCCCAGCACAGACTGAGACTGCCCCCAAGCAGGTGGTGTGTGATGGAAGGGGGGGATGGTAGGTGGCACAGATGCGGATGCAGACAAGCCTTGTTAGCCCGGCCCGAAAGCTTATTTCGTACTAAGATACTTAGAACCGTCTGCTGCGAGGCAGCCTGGGCATATTTAACAATAAAATGAATTGTTAATTCTGTTGCACTTTTTCCGCCTGCTGTTTGTTGCAGTTGTTTTTGTTGTTGTTGCTTTTGTTGTTGCAGTTGTCTGGCCTGGCCGGTTAGCTGCTGGATGCGACTCTGCTGTGCTCGGCTCAGATCGAGAAGTTGTAATGCGCAAGTGTCCTTATCTGTGGCACAATCGCGCGCTCAGCTGCGATGCACTGAGAAACTGTGCGGCATCACTACGACGCACAGTGGGTTAAATTGCAAAAATAGTGTTCAAAATTTGATGGCCTAGTCTAATTAAAACAATAATAATATAAATAAAAAAAACTATATGACTGATTATTTAATACTGAAAACGGTTTATTGGGTAGACATAAAAAAAAAAAAAATTTTTTGCATTTAAATTAGTTTTGGGTTTATTTAAATGATTGGAAAATCTGAAGCATTAATTCATAATAATAATTAATTAAAATATCACATGAATAAATAAATTTTATAAAGCTTTCATTAGCTAATATTTATTAGATTCAGCTCTGTTTTTTATTATTTATGCTGACTTAGATGAATTATTAATAGTGTGGGATATTTATTTTTATTTCCAACCAATTATTTAATTGTACTTTTTAAGGCAACTTAAACCTATAATTTATAAAATAAAATTATAAATAGAATGCAGGCCATTGTTGTAAAGATTTCAAAATCAATTTCAGCTATTTTCGAGTGATTTGACAACGTCAAAAGCAGCTGCATAAAATTGAAAAACTTGGAAAAAAAACATAAAAAGATTTCGATTCTCCGATCGATTTATATATATTATATTTCGCGCACATTTCTCACAACTGTGTGCCACTGTGCCACCTTCAAACATTGTCTGGGCCACTTCAAGCAAAATGCCGAACTTGTTTTGGGCCAACAAAACAAAACAACACAGAAAAATACGAATGGCCAAAACAATTGTTAACGCGTTCGCCAAGTCGGCAAGTTGTCCATTCACAATGCCCGTCTGAGGCAGAGGCTTTGCGACTTGGGACTTGCAACTTGGTCAGAAACTGTTCTGGCCACATTAGCGCAGGCCTTGGGGCCTTTTGGGCTGCCTGCTCCCGGCTGGAAATGTCTTGTTCCATAGAATTTGAAACGGAAACATTGAACACTTTGTTTTGGTTCTTGTTTCACATTTTACCTCTTTTTTTGCTGCTGCTGATGTTGCTGCTGTTGTTGTTTATGTTGTTGTTGTTGGTACTGTTGTTGTTGTTGTTGTTATCGGTCGTTTTGTTTGAGCTTTGCGTTTGTAAGCGCGCGCATGCGTAGCACTCGCATTTGGCCAGTCACGCAATGGGATGGCGACCCGGACTCTGACTCCGACTCCGACTCCAACTTGGAGCCTGCCTCTTGGCGCTTATGCGGAGCACGTTGGCTCAGCGACTTTAGTCAAAAATTAACAAGGCTCAAAACACAGTTTCGAGTGCATGCAAATTCGTTGTCAAAATAAAAACAGAAACCCAAACCGAAACCAAAACCAATACCAAATCCCAGGCAAAAACAGAAGACTCGCCAGTCCAGCCAGAGGCGGCTCAGGTCCAGTTAAGCGATAAATGAGTTACTGACATCTCTCTGTGTGCGTGTGTGTGTGTGTGTGTGTGCATGTCCAGACCCGATCCGATGGCGAACAACAAGAACAGTATCGCTCCAGGGCAGCTCAGTCAGTCGCAGGTGCGCTGAGGCGAGCTGAGGTCTGTGATCTGGTCTGGTCTGGTCTGGGTCTCTGCAGGTTGCAGTGCAGCATTTCAACAGCCTTCAAAAGCCATTTCCAGACATTCTCATATGTAAATTTATGCATTGGCCAGCAACGGGCGGGGGTGGACTGGATTGGGGGTGTTGAGGCGTCACCTGCGGCTGCAAAAAAGATGAAATATGCGTTGGCTTGCATAAACCTACTAATTGATCAGCGGCTAACATGATTTTTATCTTTTGAGAACTTAATTATTTTCTCGTTCTCCATGTTGCAAAGTGCGACTGTCGACTTCCAATTGGAATCGATACGTGCCCCAACCAACCTCCAACTAACTGACAGCCCGAGGCGCTGAATGCCGAGGAATGCGAAGGTTGTTCCCTCTCCATGGTAATGAGACCCAGGGCAAAGTTGATTGAACCACAAATCAATAAAGCATATTTAACTAATTAATCATTGCTTAGTCGAGATTATTTATTATTCTATTAGTGTAAAACTGGAAAGTTTAGACTCGAAATCCTATTTTAATGAATACCAATTAGTTTTCTAAATAATGTTTAAAATTCAAAATGGGTAAAAGTGTTTTATAAAAGTATAAACAAATTATTTATCAGGATTAAAACCAATCGAAAATGCTAGAAACTTTTAATTAGAATATTTGTGCTCATATCTGGAAGATCTTATTTCCTATAGCTATAGCAATAATAATACAATATTAAAGATATATCTTTACATTGATAAATGTATAAACATTTTGACATAATATTGATCAACTGTAAGAATTATCATATTATCGGTTAAAAAGATTTTAGCTTACCAAAACCTATTTTTATATTTGATTCAGTGCATCTCGTAGTCGATCTCTTTCGACTAGAGCATTCTTACTTGTTTGGGTTTAATATTTATATATATTTTTTGGCAAAATAATAAAACATATTTATTTTGTCATTTTCCCTAAACTCAACAGACTTTTGCATAAATAATAATTATATATTAAGAAAAATATGATAAAATTAATTTTAATTTTTATTTGAAAATTAAATGTTTAAATCTGACTGTTTCTCTCAGTGTTGCAGAAAAAGTGGGACGCACGTGATCGTTTAATTCAGCGCTCATAAATTATTGGCGAAAATTCATTAGATTCAAAAGGGTCAAACGTGCAAATGTCCAGTGGCACTCTCAGAGTCTTGGCCATGGCCAAATGACATACCTACTTGGAGCTGGGCATGTGTTAACATAATTATTTAGAAACCCCATTGTTGGGCCACTTTTGGCTGCAGCAGCGAATTTCAGTTGAACTATTAATAGCCGAAATTCCTGATTAAAATTCAGCTCAGCTCAGCTCAAATTTTGTCTTGCAAAAATATTCGCAAATTTGGCAATGACATAAATTATTTGCAGAAATGAAAACATTGCATTGAAATTGAATTGGAATTTGAATTTGAATTTGAATGCGAATTAATCTTTAGCCAGAAGTAATTTCTTCAGCTGTCCTGAGCCAACGGCAACTTGTTTCGATTTCCAGTACAGAAGAGAGTGAAAGAGAGAGCGTGAGTGTGTGCTGGCATTTCCAGTGAGAGAGCAGCAAGGCAGACAACAAATTGGCGGGAAGCTATGCAGCTGTTGTGTGCGAGCGAGATGGCAGGCGTACGAAGAGCGCATGGAACGGTAAAACAGGATAAGAGCGTGGCTAAACGCGCTCTCTTTGCTGTTGCTGTTGCTCTTTGCATCGCGCAGCTATTGTTTTTCGCTCTCTGTGGGCTTGCCGAAAGTATCTGAAAGATGCCATGTGTTGTTGGCTGCATTTGCCATGGCTGGACGAAAGTATCTCGAAGATACATTCTGCGATGGTGGTTGATGAGCGAGCATTTAGCATTCGCCACTCAAAGTCTTCGCATGGCAGCCGTTGCCAGGCCGACGCCAGCGCTTCAATGGCTGAAGTGGCACACAAATTGCCGACGGCAAATCATGGCCGCTGTTCTTAGCCTCTGCCACTGCCACTGCCTCTCCCTCTGCGCGTTTCTATTGTTGTCGACTATGATGTGTGAGTGTGCGAGAGTGTACATGTGTGTGTGTGCGTGTGTTTGTGTGTGTGTGTGTGCGTGTCGGCTTATGGGTTGATCAATGCAAATTGACGTGCTTTATGGAAGCGGCCATTACTCATTTTACCCACATTTGAAACAATGGGCGGCCGAGCTGCCAAAGAGCCGAATTGAGCTTTCCAGTCGAAAATCGACACAAACTGTGCCCCAACCAATGTCCTTGAACATGTCAGCAATAAATGCTTTATATATAGGAAATTCTTGTTTACTTACCACCAGCAAATATTGTGCAATTGCCGACGGCTCTTTTAAATTTAATGAGTTAATTATTGCACTTGGCGATAATAAATTGAATTTCATAGCAAAATTTACAATAAAATAATCATTTTTATCGCCTAATTTACTTATTTTAAATGGAAATTAAATAAACAGAAGTCTCATTTGTAACATTAACAGAAAAAGTTAGTTTAATGTCGATATTCTATAGGATTTCAAAAGACGTATTTTTTAGGAATATATCTTGCAAATATAACATTTTTACTTTAAGCAGATTTGCTTCTCATCGAATCGAAATCGATTCTGCATTAAATAAAAGCAAAAGTAAAAATTTGGGAATGATTTTTTTACAATATACTTGCGAAGACCCTTAACTGTGAGAAACTTTCTCCTCATTATTTCAAATATTTCAAATATTAGCTGCAGGTTTTAATTCTGAAGATCATTTGAAAACATGACAATAATTCACAACAGGCAGCAAAAAACGGATAACAATTTTCTACTTAAACAATAATCAATTCTGTGGAAATGATATCGAACATTAAATTGCTTAAATTATCTTCTATTTATTTAGAAATCGGCACTTTTCAGTTGTCTTCAAATTGTGTTTCTTGTCTTTCAACTTGGGGTCGAATCGATTGTTCTACGTATTTAATTCTCATATGGTTTTTTGGCTCTCACTATTAAATACGATTTTCATGTGCTCAGCTCATCTGCACTTTTCTCATCATCTTCTTCTTCTTGCTCTTCCTCTTCTTCTGCTTCTCATGTTTGCGTTGGTTTTTCTTGTGCTTTTCGTCTTCTTTTTTTTCTCTCTTTCTTTTTTTGGAGGAATTGGCACTTAAGTTACTCAAGTGGAAAAAAGTTTTTGTTTTTCGTTTACTCGATATAACTACATATACATATATATATATTATGTGTATATATATAATACAAGACTACGCAGATACAAACATCATGCCACATTCTGTTCGAGTTTTGCCCAAAGGGGATGAACGGGGCCAGGTCTGTCAGCTGGATTTCTTCATGGGGGAATTCTTGGATCTCTGTGCGTTATTTCTGTTATTTGCTTGTTTTTGTTTTTGTTTTTGTCGTTTTCTGTATTTTTTTTTTTTATTATTTGTATTCTGTTATTTCGTTTTCGTTACTTTCAGTTCAGTTTGAATGCTGCCCGCACCACATTTGTAGCTGTTTTGTTTTTCCGATTCAATTGAAGGCTGACAGCCGCAAAGTTTTCATTATGAAATTGGATCGTTGACAATTTACTGAGAGAAAGAGAGAGAGACAGGCAGAGAGAGAGAGAGCGAACGAGTTGCAACTCATCTTCGCCGTTTAACTGGGCTCTTTAATGTTCATTAGAGGCAGCCAGACGGCCTCTAAATTGCTGACACCTGTTGTGCATCTTTTTTTTCCGCCTTTTTACAGCGTTGTTTTTTTTTCGTTTTTTTTCTTTTTTTGTTACCTGCCTGATTTGCACATTAACATTTGCCGCTACAAATCGGTGCTCACCTTGAGCCGAGTTGCAGTTGCTGGGCGGCATTTGCTAAAAAAGTAAAGTGAAAACGAACGGAGAGATTCCAAATGCCATGCAGACGAGTGCGCGCCTCAGTGGCCACCCGGCTCCAAAAGTGGCATGCCCCGCCACACTCGGTTCCACTTGCCGCAGTTCATAAATTAAAGTCAAAGCGGCCGCCTCCGTTTGCAGCTTGGACGCCAGTTAAGTTCAGACCACGATTACTCCGACTTGGACTCCGTTTGCCAGTGATGTGATAATTGCCTGGCTTGGCTTATTTTGTTCGCCATTTAATTGTTGTAATTTGTGCGTTTGCCGATGCGGCGACGGCGACGGCAACGGCGACGGCAACGGCGACGGCGTCTGCTATTATTTTTGTTATATTTTTCTTGAGCGCAGTTTTCCCTTTTCATTTTGTAAGCCAATTTATTCGAGTTTTCGCCTCGAGTTTAGCGAAATTGTTGAACAAATTCTCGCTGGCACGCATTGCTGCATGCAGATACTTAGATACTCTCACACAAACACACACACACACATGATAAAGATACGGATACCCTTTTGGCTATTGTTGTTGCCTCGTCGCTGGCAATTGTAATGAATGTTGTTTCTTTAGCCTCACTTGCACCTTTACGCTTCGTGGTTTGTGTCTAAGCTTTGACGTGCACTTCCTTTTCATGTTCATGCAAGCGTGACACAAATAAAAGCCGGCAAAATATATATATACAAAAAATAAAAATACATATATAACAACAATAAACATATAAGCAAGGTGCAGCAACAATAAAAATTATCAAGTGCAAAAAAGAAAGAATTTCAATTTGTTTTTTTAAGCCCAACTATCAAAATGCAACATTAATACAAAAAATACAATATTCTAATTTAAGTAATATTTATTTAATAAACATAAACAGGGTTTGAGCTGCAAGCATTCAATTGACCTTGACATCTATTTATATTTTATAATATATATATTATATTATATTATTATTATTATTATATTATATTTATTATATATTATTATATTTATATTTATCAATACACAATTTATGCCTTTTTAAATAGTTGTTATTTTTCCAAGAATAATTGTAGTTTTTCGTAAATTACAATCCACCAAACATCGACTTTATAGTAAAACTTAAATTAAAAGGCCCTTGTCAGCGTTTCAGCTTTAATCTAAACATTTTCACATGGCAATAACTGTATCTTGTATCTTGTACTAGTATCTCTATATTACAATTCTCAAACAAACTCAACTTCACACGCACAACTTTCATTGACATTTCCTGTGCCTAAAATAAAAGAAAAAAATTAAAATAATAAATATATAACATTGCTTGCCCTTCACCTGCCCTTTGCATGCCGTTGCACAGGCTCTTGGAAGTTAAGGGCCATGGCATAAACATCAAAACAAAATGTTTTGATAATATCCACACAAAAAAAACCAGAACCCTGAAAGCAAAGCTCAAAACCAAACGACATCAAAAAAAAAAAAAAAAATATATATAAAAACCAAAATCGCGTACAATTCTCGTGTGCTAAATTCTCTGGCGGAGGTTCCAAGAAAAAAATTTAAAATATATATATACATATATATATATATGTATGTATATTTGTATATATATTTGTTGCCGAGAACATTTAAAGAACCTCGGAGACCGCAAAAGAACTTTGACATTTTCCTTTTTGTGATCAACGTCTCCGCAGCCGCTGCCCCGCCTCCGCCTCCGCCATCGTCTCTCTTTCCCTTTCCCTGTCATTGTGCTGAACGTTTTCATGTTTTTGAGCGCACAAGTTTTTGGGATTATTTTTGTGCGACTTTTCGGGCATGTGAAGCCAAAGCTGCTGGTGAAGCTGATACTCCGAAGTGGAAGTTAAAGTTGAGGTTGACTTTTTGACTCTTTCGTAGAATAACATGCGACTTTTGTTTCATCTTTTATTCTTGTTGCTAGCTGCATGGGGCTGTCACCTTCGGGTTTGCATGTCACCAGCTGAAGAGCCCACAAAACTGGCCATTGTTTTTCTGGGGCATTTGTCCCTCGTTGCCTCATTCCGCTTGCCATAAGCAGCTGCCATAATCACGCTAACAACGCTGACCTTCTCTGTTGTATAGTTAATATATATATATATATATACATGTATGTGTATATATTATATATATGTGTGATGCGCCTACTTTAGTTGCAGGACATTGAAGCCCTTGACGTTGGCTCCTTATGCCTGCATTTGAGTTTGATTGTGTCCCCAGCGAGGCGCTCGGCAATAAATCAAAGTCGCCAAACTACAGAAAAGTGTCGGATGTCGGAGTTTTGCAAATTACTTGGAAGTGTGCCCCATGGCCATCGTCATCGTCATCGTCATCGCACCCCCCGCCACCGACCCTTGGGAAACATTCAACTCTCTCCCTCACACACACACACACACACATGTAAATGCAAAAATACACTACATGCAAGTACTCCAAGCTAAGTGGATCAACACACACACACACACACACACACACATGTGGGTGTTCCTGTCAACTCAGAGACGACTGCGGAAGCAGACAAATTTGTTTTCCTTCTCGCGATGAAAAGTTTTAAATCCATTTTCCTTGTTATTCTTATGAAAAAACATGCCGCAAATAACACAATTTAATTGGTTATTATATAGATTAAATTGTAGTATAATAGTGCCTATAATTATATATATATAAATATATATATATATACATATAATCTATAATTTTTTATAGTCGATTTTGTTAGTTTTAAATTCGTTGTTGTTGTTTTAAATATTTTAAAATAATACTTGCCTCATTTTGTCAGTAAATTTGTAAATAGAGCAATAATTCAGGTTTACTGATAAATTAATGCTCATCTAAATTTATATAATCAATATTATATTATTTTAATATTTTGAGAAAAAAATGCATATATGTTATTATATTTTATTAATCTTTTATTGCATGTAAATGTAATACTTATATTTTATTATACTTAAGAAACGGTATAATTTTTTAGAAAGTTCAATTAATTTGCTTGTTTGAATAGTTTAAAATGAATTATAATTATTTTATATGATTTCAATTTTATCGAATTGTTTGCAACCATTTTGTTTTCTTAATCTCTAAACAATTTATAAAACAAACGTCTGGCTAGAAATAAACAAAAAAAATATATTAATAAGAAACTTTGGAACTGATATCGAAGCCAGGCCGTCATCCAGAAAATTAAACTAATCAGTCGCTCGGCTGGCGATTGTTGGATAGGCGCCTCAAGTAACGCAACGCAACACAACAAAACAAGAGCCAAGTAAATAAATAAATCAAATAAATCAACAAAAACAAAATCGAATGAAAAAAAAAAATAAAAAAAAATACGCACAAAAACTTGCGATGTAGCCAAATAATTTGGATAAGCTGAAAAGCTAAAGTGTGGGTTGATTTTATATTTGGGATGTTGAATGTTGAGGGGTGTTGTTGAGGGGGGGGCGAACAAGTGCCCGGCAAATATTTGACATTTCTCCAACGGCCATAAATCAGTCAGCGGCGTGACATGATTTCTGTTCGCCATTGTGCTCATAATTAGAAAATTAGTTGGAAACCGAAGCGGCTCAAAATTGCAAAGTGAAAATGGTGGCTGTTGTTGGGATTCTCTGCTCCAAGTGGGTTATGAAGTGGAGCCGAGAAGTGCCGCTGCTAAGTAGCCCGAGCAGACAGCAGACAGCTGACAGAGCGAGCTGCAGCTGGAGCTGACTGACAACGCCGGCAGCGTATTTGGCATCCTCGGCGTTGGACGGAGGGATGGAGGTGGCATCCACTTTGACAGACTATTATGCGGGAAAAGGTTTCCATTCACTTTCGATGGGGGAGGAGTGCGATTTTGTGGATGGCTGGGGGGAATGGTGGGGAAGGGACGCTGCCAACTGCAAAGATGTTCGGCGCTCGCTGTGGAACTGTCATTTCCGTTTTACTTGTAAAATGAACATGGAAGTATTTGAGGCAGCCGACAAAGTGGCGTGCAAGCGGACAGACCGAACCGAACCAAGCCAAACCAGACCAGATCAGGCCAGGCAGCAGCAGCTGACGCTGACTTGTTATATACTAAACTGCTGCCTGAGACTGTGACTCTGACTGAGACTCAGACTGCGACTGGGAATGGGAATGGGAATGGGACAGGCGAACGGAAGGATGAACCAAACAGGCAGTCAGACAGACAGACAAACAGACAGACACAAAGGGGCGGGCGAGCTGAAGCTGAAGCTAAAGCTGAAACTGAAACTGAAACTGAGAATGGGTTGGGAAGGGATGGGTCGAGACGGGGGGGACGGGATGGAGGGGTATTGCGTTTAACGTTTACGTTTACGTTTTTCGCAAAAGTTTCGGTTTCGTGTGTTTTGCGCAGCTTCTCGTCTAAAGGAAATTGCCAGCAGCGTTTGAGACTCGCAGCTCGCAAGGATGTGGACGAGGTGGAGGAAGAGAAGAGACTATAAGGGGGCGGCATCGCAGCCAGCCAAGCATTGCATGCTGTTCTCCCGGCTGAAGGTAACAACGCAAGAAAATGCCAGGCAGCAAGACAGGCAGAACTGACGTAAAAAGATTTCTGTACGGGGCTGCCAACCCGGCAAATCAGCCACCCGGACTGCTGCTTTTACTCCCTCGCTGACTAACCGAATCGCGCCACCAGCCATCCTCCCTCCCCCCCACCCGTCTGGTAATCATCATGAAGTGTTTGCGCATTTTCAAAATAATAAATGTATCTTTAAACGTTGCGCCGAATTCGATGGTTTGTTTATTTTACCAACTGGCAAAGGTTGTGAAATGAATTGAACTCAACATTTGAGGCAGCACGTGCTGATATGGCCAATAGAAGTGGCAAGTGCAGCAATTTAACCCTTTCAAACAAATCGAACTTTATTATAACGAATAAAATTCCGATTGTTATCGATATTAGCAGCCAAGAGCAAAGTTAATGCAAATAATTAAAAATATTTATAATTAAATAAACTTAAATTGGAATTCTTTTATCAACTCATTTATGCCCTCAAATAATTATCAAAAAATTTAAATTTACATATTTGATAATATAATTTATAGGTAGACAACTCACACGTTTATAAATATAAATATATAAATATATATTTAGAAATATCTTAAATATATTCCCTTTTTCTAACTGCATTTTATAATGCTAAATAAATTTAAATAACTATAAAAAAAACACAATAAATATAATTCAATGAATTTATTTGGCATCTGATCGAAGAGTTCAAAAAGTGAAATTAATTAACTTAAAAAAAGTGAATATTCTAATTTATCATTTAAACAATTTTTTTTCTGTTTAACTGCTGCTCCTTTAATAAAGTTAAATTAGTTTTAGTGCGACAATTAAATTTTGTAGCATGTGAAATACTTTAATTATGTGTCGTATTTGGGGCTATTGCATCCTGAATTACATTCTTTGCACAGAATTTGACACATATCCGAAAGGCAGAAGTTTTTCACTGGCGATGCACAATTTTAGTTTTTAGCATTTTGCATACAATAAGCCAACAACAACAACAAAAACTATTAAAATTGGTAAATTTTAATGAAAAATCCAGCAGAATGCAAAAGCCACTTCAAAAGGCTGCCTGACATGCACTGCTCCCCCGCTGTACCCCTCGCCAACACAGCCCACTTCAGTTGGCTCCCTGCTTGCAAGCAGCGCCGGTGACATGAATGCTGACAACGTGTCTTAGTTTGCACAAAACGAGCTCCAGATACATACATATATATATATAAATATGTTTATATATATATATATGTATATGCGTGTATATGTATGTATATTTATATGTACATATATAGTGTCAGTAGCAGACCAGGACATGGATACACGAACACGGACACAAATGCTGCCATAAGAGCACACACACACACAAACACACACACTCACACACACATTGCAAACTCAAAGCAGCGGGTGTCAGTTGTTGACTCCTTTGCTTACTGTGTGTTAGTCTCTGTGTGTGTGTGTGTGTGTGTGTGTGTGTATGTCGACACTTTTGCCAGGCATGTCATGTAAAGGGAATTTTAATTTAATTACGCTTTCCATAGAGGCTGCCAAGACGCAACGAACAACAGCTCCGAGATTGAGGAGCAACCGTGCTTTAGAGAGAGACAGAAAGAGAGAGAGATAGAGATAGATTAGGCAAGTACACAGCCAACTGATAAAGAATCAATAAGTGTAACTTGGCATAAATCATTGGCCCATTTGCAAACTGTCTGCCGATGCTTATCACGCTGTAGTCACCTTAAGCAGCAAAGTGCTCCCCACTTGTCTGCCCCTCCCCACGCAAGTCAAGTGCAAATTCAATATTCATAATTTTTGGAAAGAATTTTTGTGCCCAAAGCCAACACGTCGACACAAAAATCAATAAGCCAAATTTCTTCTTGCAGGCTCGAAAACTTTTGAACAGGTAATTTGGCGTCGCCTTTTATTTGCCACTCGCTGCTTTGTCATATCAATAGACTTGCTCCGGGCGTTTGCTTGTCTCCCCCCACTTCCCTCTTCCCCCACCACTTACACCAAACACTCTGCGCTTCTCTGGCACAAGGCCGCAATGAGTTCGTGCCAAAAAATAATTTCCTACTCGCAGACGAGCGGCGACTTTGCTGCACTTATTGTTGTTATCAACGCCTGAAATATGGCATTTTAATTTTATTAGCTGCCTTGCCAGTGCACACACACATTTACACACACACACACACACACATTACACACAAATACACACAGTCAACGCTGCGTTGTTGACAATGCTCGGCCACTTGCCACAGTGGAATAAATGTTGCAAGTTTTGGCAACTATTCATTATTCATATTTTAAATTTTCTGTTTATTATTTTTTAAATTTGTGTATATATTTAAAAAAAAAAATCTCATTTGTGAATGCGTTAATTCAATGAAACTATTCCTATAATTAAATATCTGTTGTATATTTAAAATATATATTACAAATTCATAAATGCAGTAATAAATCAAAATTAAATTAAAAAAGCTAATTAAGATATTATTTAAAATAAATATTTGTATAATTTATTATTTTCTATATTCCTAATGCAACTTATTTGCCACAGAATAATAATTTTTTTTATACAATTTAGTTCATGGAACAAACGAGCAGGTTGCCTCCCATTGGTTACCACTGTACCTGAATTGTATTTATATTGTTGTTTGTTGAATGTTGTGCTTGCAACAACAGCCTGTGGCTGTGGCCGCCAGCTGAGAGTCGCTGTGGCAACTGCGCATGCTGCGTACAGCCTTGCCACTGAAGTTAAGAGAATATTCTTTATGGGCGCCTATCGAAGAGCCATCAAGTAACAGTTTAGCGTCTAAAATTAAGTCGTTTGCCGGGGCCAGGCCAAAACTTATTGCCACTTAAAGTTGCCTTATTATGTTGCTAGCTGCTGCTGTTGCAGCTCTCTGCTGTTTGCCCCCCCAAAAAAAAACGCTCTTTCACCCAATAATTTATGCCTGGTTCGGCTCTTTCAGTTTTAGCCTGGTTCGCATTTGTCATTTGGACGCGCGTGTTTGTCTGCTGCCTTTTGTTAAGTATTTCGGTTGAGCGTTTTTATTCTCGTGGAGCGTTCTTCTTTTTGCTGTCTGTGCTGGCCAAACACAACACAGCACAACACACACCATACACACATTTTGCTGGCTCCTCTGGCGGCTACCGTTGCGAGGGCGGCTAGTTGGCAAATTGGCGGCGCCGCGTGCGGGGCAGTTGAGAGTTTCAAGCGCAATTCTCTACTCGTGTCGTAATAAACAACAAGCTAAGAAAAAGTCCAATTTTGCCAGTGCTTAGTGTCATGGAAATCGCCTCTGGCCACAAATTGCCGCCGGCAAAATTGTAAAAAAGAAAAAAATAAATAAATAAATAAAAAAGAAAGGAATCCTCTCGTGGCTGTGCTCGTGTGTGTGTGTGTGGGTGTCTGATCTCGTGGCGATCGCGGTGATGAGCTGGCGCCGATGCTGAAGCTGCCACAGCAACAGCTACAGCAATCATGTGCCACATAACGCAAATGAAATTGTTGTGCACCATCATTTTGGAAAAACGAAAACTTCGCCTGCGAACCAAACGCAAAAAGTTCCACAAATAACAAGCGGCATTTTTTTTGCCCAAGATTCGTCTTCTAATTTCGGTTTCAGAAAGACAGCAAAATTTAAAAATATTTATACAGGTAAATAACATGTTAAATTTATTTAAATGATTTCCTTTTCAGTGCTCTATAATATTTTATTTGTTGCCAGTTCATTAATATTGGCCAACTTTGAACTTCAGAGTTATTTGTGTTTGCTTGCAGCAGCTGCTTGCAACATTTGAACTACATCTCCAAGTTTTTCGCACTTGGCCAACTCGACAAAGCCAATGACAAACTTTCGAAATGTTTTGTTGCTTTCTTAGTAATATTGCAATCCATTTTTGACTGGCAGAACAATACTTGCAGCTGTTGATCGGTTCAAGTGAATTGTCCTAACTTTTATGATGTCCATGGGAAAAGAAATACTGGAAAATAAAATGCTTCATTTAAATTTCAAAATAATTTCGAGCTGCCCACATTTAGTAAAGTTATAAAATTACAAAGTTAAATTTTATTTTAATTTAATTTTATTTTATTTTAATTTGCAGTCTATAGTTAAGATTGATCATAATTATGGAAAACATTTTCTTTGCTGAATTATAAGATAAATTATGGAAGAAAGCACTGATAATTTGTGGTTTCTTCTAATTTATTTTACATCTAATTTTCTATCTCTTTTTTCTGTTTAATTTGTTGCTTAAGTCATAATAAATACTACATTATTTGTATATATTAAAACTATAAATAACTATTAAGAAACATTAATTTTGAACACGTAAAACTATATGTTTTCTCAGTTGAAGGTTTATACTTATTTTTATTATTTATTGATTTTATAATAATAATAATGATAATAATAAATAACTATTCACGAATATTTAGTTTAAAAGTAAAAACGTTTAAAAACGTAAAACTATTTATATGTGTGTATAAATAAATAATATATATATATATATATATTCCCATTTGAAGGTTTATACTTAAATTTACTTAATTTTAATATCATGATTTAAAAGCTAAATAGTAAATAATAATCTATTCACTTATGGTTAGTTTGATTTTAAAGATGCTAGATTTTGAATCGTTCCATCTCTCTCACTCTCTGTTCATTATTTGCATGCCTCATGCTGCTGCTGTGGCACAATGATATTTGTGTGGTTAGTCACAAAATGAAAAGCAATCGGGTCCCGCATTTTTGCCATGTTCAGATTGCGGAATGGCATCTGGAATATGTAGCATTGGTCGCATTACATTTTTACCTGTGCGAAGTGCCCATATAAATGTGCTCGTGCTGTTCCATGCCACGGGCTGTCCTCCTGTAATACGGCAAATGCTCGCCTGGCGCCCCGCATTTCATTTAATGCATTTCATTGCGGCAAGGAAACAACAACAACAACAACAACAACAACAATAAAATGTGTAACGCATGAGATGAAAAGCAGCGCAGAACCAAAAAAAAAAAAACAATAATACAAAAACAAGCATGAAAAGAAAAAGAAGAAAATAAAAATAAGAAGAACAAAAAGCAACGTAAAAATTTTAAACATGGCGCGAACATAATGTCCTTGCCAGTCCCGCCGACCCCGCAGTCAGTCCTTCCGACAGTCCGCTCATCCGTCCGTCCGTCCCTCCGCCCGTCCGTTCATCTGTTTCTGAGTTCGTTTTGCTTGCAGCTTTTTTTTGTTTCTTTTTTTGCGTTGCTTTGCGAGTTTCCCTTCTGCTGTTGTTGTGAAAATCGAACATTGATTTATGGCGTGTGTGTGGCGAGGAAAAAAGTGTGGCCCCCTTTTGGGCAGGAGCGGCAAGGGGCAAGGGGCAGAGTCGGGCGAAGGTTCTACACAGCCGCGGGCCGAGCCTGATGACGATGATGCTGATGAGCTGGAATTGTTTTTGATATGTCGCGCACATATGCAGGTCGCAACCCGGTCTGCAGATACCCTTACTAACCCCCCTCCACCACCCGTTGTACTCACTGTTGCGATTATTATTTGTGACACACACACACACACACACGGATGCAGCCACCGCCTGTATCGTCCCTCATTTTGCATTCAACGGCAACGCAATGTTGCAGCATACAGCAAACCCGAAACGAGAACAACAAATAAAAAGTTGTAAATGCAATTCGTAGGGCATAAATTTAAAAAACAGCATAAAAAACGCGTGTCACATGTCGATTCTCGATTGTTCGCAAATTAATATATGAAATACGCGCGGCGAACTGCAAAAAAAAATTTTGTTGCGGCTGCTGTTTTGCGGCTTTTGCATTGTTCTCGCTCGATTTTCGGCAGTTTTAGCTTAAATGCAGCAAACGGATATATACCTGGAAAATCGAAATTCGTATCTGTCCAGATATCAGTTTGATAAGCGCCATTTAATAACAATTTAATTCAATTTAATCTGTCAAATTTGTGATTTATGCTCGTTTATTTATAGAGAGCGAAAAGAGAGAGAAAAAGTGCAATTTTTGAAAATAATTCTTTAAAAATATGAAACTAATTTTAAAATTGAAATTTAATTAAATATAATAACAGGCAAATGTTGAATAGGAAAGTATCTCAAGGAAATTGCCAACAGATAAAGAAAAGTATTTAAATTAAATCAAAGGCTGAGTAGATACATATTTAGAGTTGTATATATATAGATTTATATTCCTAAAAGCTGTGATAAAGCTCTGATTTATTTTACTTTCAATTTTATTATAAACATGTACGTAATCAGTCAAATTTCAAATATAAACTTTTCTGTCACGCTTAAAATAACTTCTGCAAAAGCAGCAAAAAAAAAAAAAGATTAAAATAAATCAACAGAAAATTTTTCTGTTTTAACCCGGCATCTTTTCACAGTGAGCAAAATTGGTAGAAACTCGAAATCGGTTTGAATTAATTTTTGGTCTTGTTTTCAAATGTCTTCTTCACTTAGCAAAATTGGTAGAAACTCGAATTCGGCCTGGAATAATTTCTGGTCCTTGGTTCAAATGTCTTCCTAGACACACGTCCAACACACTTCTAATTCAACTTAATATTATAATTATTATTTACTAATCACTTCTAATTTATATAAATATTACTTTCTGATCTACCAAGGAACTTTCCTAAATTCCAAAAACTCCAATAAATCTATCGACAACAAAGATATAAATAAATTTGAAAATTATTCTTAGCATTTGCACCTTTTTCGCAATATTTATTGCTAATGACAACCGTTTACAGCTGCCATGGAGCTGGGGAAACGGTTCAATTAGAAGGCTCCGCTTAGGCTTAGACTGGCAGTTGGAGCTGGAGCTGGAGCTGTGCCTCTGGGTCTGGGCAACAACTCGAAAAGCATTTGGCAAATGAATTCATTTATTTCGTATTGCGATGAATCAGCTGCGGCCAGCAATTGCCTCTTAAGATGATGGGGGGGCGGCACGGAACTGAGGGGGCGTTCTGCGACTGTGGCTGTGCCTGAGAATGGCTGAATGCAAGAAAACGCCAATTGCCACATGAAATCGACAAACGATGCTGCGCCCTCGAACCACCAGCCGGCTGGGGATTAAGTTGTGAATCGTGATGCTGGCGCGACTGCAAGTGGATGAGCTTTGAGTCTGAAGCTGTTGCGTCTTCAGTCTGCAGTCTTCAGTCTGCGAGTCTTCCAGTCTCCGAGTCTCGGCACAGCCCTGCCCGCGGTGATTAATCCATGAACTCTTGCCGCAGCAGATCCGCAACGGCAGATACTGCTGCTCGCAGTTTTGCAACAGATGCAGACGCGCCTTCCACCTGGTCCGCCAATTGCAGCTCAAAACTGAAGACGCTGGCGCAGACGCAGATGGAGCGGCAGGGACAGAGGCAGAGGCTGAGCCAGAGACCCCATGGCCCCTGGTCTGAGACGAGGAGCAGGCGATATTTAACCCATGATTACAATGTTTGTAAATTTTAGTGTCTCTTTCCCACTCACTCTCCCTCTCTTTCTCTCTCTCTCTCGGTCTGTTCCTTGCCCCAACTGCCGCCTGTCTTGCTGCCATTTTGTTTTCACCTTGCGGCCAATTTGTTCGAGAAACTGTTCAGACTCTGAGACTCGACAGCTCGCCAAAATGCACCTAAATTGGCCCTGGCCACTGCAGCTGTTGCCCAGAGCAAGAGAGATAGAGAGAAGAGTTTTGGGGGGAGGGGTGGCAAATGTTTGGGTGCTTCATTTGGGTCCTCGATGCGATGGGCCAGAGAGTGGAGCTGCCGCACGCCTGGTAGTTGAGCAATTTATTATTGCCGCAAATTGATTTTTATCTACGCTTAATCGATTGCTCCGCACGTATGTATGTGTGTATGTATGTATGTATGTATGTTGGTAGGCCAATCAGATGGGATGGCCAAGGGAGGGAGAGGAGTGCAGTGGATTAAGGAAATTATTTATGTTAGTTCACACGTTGTTTTACACGTAATTTATTAACCAGGTTTTCTAGCGCAAACGAGGCGACCTTGGGGCAAATGGGCATCGATTAGAAATTGTCTGCCGCAGCTGCTCAGTCGACGTCGCTGTCGACGTCGCCGTCAACGTCGCCGTCGCACTGGTTGTCGTTGTCTGCGTGTCGTGTCGGGTGTTAAGGTGATTTACAATGTTTAGGTGTACACAATATGGAGTGCACACTGTACATGCATGATTCGCTCATTTTTCAGAGCTCGCCTTAGATATTTATGACAGAGAAATGAGCGCCAATTGCTGCAATTACCGGCGCGTGTTTAGCCAGCGGTGATTCCAGGATCGGCCAACACTGATTTCAACTATTGGATTGGCCTAGACTAGACTTATGGCATTCCATTTATTACACTTTTAAAATGACGTTTTCTAGGGGGTTTACTTTTAAAAGTGGGTTTATTTCAAAAATTAAATTAATATGAACTGTTAATATTAATAATATTAACGCTGTTCAAATATATTAATTAAATTTATTTATATGATTTTATGACGAACAGAATAATAAATGAATTTTATTTAAACTGTTAATATTAATAATATTAACGATATTTAAATACATTAAGTAAATTTATTTATATGATTTGAGGATGAAGGAAATTATAAATGTATTTTATTTAAACTGTTAATTTTAATAATATTAACAATATTCAAATATATTAAGTAAATTTATTTACATGATTTTATGACGAACCGAATAATAAATTAATTTTATTGAAACTGTAAATTCTAAAAATATTACCGATATTCAAATATATTGAGTAAATTTATTAACATGATTTGAGGATGAAGAAAATTATAAAAGTATTATATTTAAGCTGTAAATTATAATAATTGAGATTAAATTCAGTTAAGTTTTGGCAACTCCATTTTTTTATAATGAATTACGATTACAACTAAGTCGAAAAAAACACTCAATTTTACCTTAAATTTTTAAAGCTAAGCCGCCGAGAATTCTACGATAATGTTACAAAAATCGACGGACAACGGCGACAGCAGCAACATGCAACACACAAAGCAAAAAAAAAAAAAAAAAAAAAGAGAGGAAAAAGTCGACATGCACTTTTATCTGAGGGTAATAATTCATTACACACTTTTTTTGCCGCCTCTCCCCCCTTCCCCCTGTTGCTCCCATGTCCTGTGCTGTTGCTTATGCTCCTGCTGCTGCTGCTCCTGTTGTTTTACGCCTTAAACCATCAGCAGCAGCAGCAGCCGCAGCAGCAGCAGCAGCAGCAACGGATGTGCTGCGTTTACCGCATTCGACATGACCCTGCCCCCGTTGTCCCTTTTTCGTTTTGCCGAATCCCATGCTTCTCCAGGCATGCAACAATATCTGTATGTGTTCTCTATGCGCACTTTACTTGCTCGCTGTAATGGATAAGGGGTAGAAGGGGAGAGGGGAGTGGTCAGTTGATTGTTTCTTGTAGCTTGGGTGATGGGCGAGGCAGTGGCAGAGGCAGAGGCAGAGGGCAGAAAGATGTGTTCATCAGCGTTAACACGAGACTGGCAGCTTTTAACGGTTCCTCGTAACTGTTTCTGATAAGGCTCGCACCTATGTGGAGCCGCACAGCTCCGGCAGGAAGCAGCAGTACTTGGAAAGGGGTTGATGGGTGGTGGGCATGGCATGGCTTGGCTTGGATAAGCCAGGGCTCAATTAGCTAATTGTACACAAAGGACTGCAATCAAGCCAAATGCGGTGCGGCAGCCAAATGGCATTTGTAAATAATATACATTAATTGCGGACCAGTTAACACACACTCTGGAAAAAAGGAGCTGCCCAAAAGCAAAAAAAAAGGAAAAGGAAAGAATGAAACAAAAATGGGGGTTGGGACGACATCATCATGTCGCTTGATGGATAAGATTTCAGGCGGCCGACTCGAAAACGGGTCTAAAAAGGACGACGAACAGGACGAACTGCGGGCTGGCAGGCGGGCTGAGGGGAAGGCAGGCAGGCAGAGCGAGTGCCATAAATCAATGTAACTGTCAACGTCATCGGCATCAGCAGAGCGTCAATATTAGCAGCAGCAGCAGCAGCAGCAACAACAACAACAACGGCGAGCAACCCCCGAAGTATGCAGCAGTAATCAGAGCCCTGGCCTGGCCACGCCCATTAACTCATGCGCCCATGCGGCCATGACTGTGTAAGTGTGTGTGTGTGTGTGAGAGAGAGAGAGGGATAGAGAGAAGGGCAGAGTTTGGATTTCATTTTGCATAGGCAACACTTTTTCTATCGATGACGTCAGCAAACATGCAATAAGTAAATTGTTTCAAAGTGTCAACCCACACACACACACTCACACACAAACACACACACACATATACAAACACACATTTGAATTGCATATGTATAAGTGGTTTCCTCAGACAGGATATTACAAGCTGCCTTTTGGGGGAAATTAGATCTTTCAACTGCGTCTCAGACAACATCTCACAACCAGAACCAGAGAAAGAACCAAAACCAGACTCAATCTCAAATACACACACACACACACACACATGCACACATGCACACACTCAATGGTTAGCTGGAAAGTGGGGGAAAGTCAGAGTCCAAGTCCCACGAGTCGTTTGGCGCCAGCAAATCCATGTTGCACTTAATTGGAATGATTTCGTCTGTGAAATATGATTTCAGTTCTCATCTTCGCATGGAGTCATGGAATAGAATGCTCTGAATCCATATGAGAAGCTAGATTTATATATATATAAAATTTCAGTTGGTGTTAGGTCAAATCGGGGTGCTCAAAATATGTTTAAGAAATAATGAGATATTTGAATGAAAATTCCTATTTTTTTTCCTAGGTTAAATTTTGGAAATATTCAAAAAAATAAGATTAAAATCTTTATAATCATATTTAAACAATTAAATGATTTAAGGTTTTTATTAAATTATTTAATATAACTAAATTTTACTTTACAAAAATATATGCATATTATAAATTTATTAGTTTTTAATTTTAGATAACAAAAATCACAAATTTTACGCAATTAAAATTGAATTTCGTGTTTAGAATTAATTTCCTATTATTAATATAAATTTGTCCGCAAATTGAACTAATTCTCGATGCATCGATCTTCTCATTGCAGGTAAACACGCTAATTCTCTCACACACACCTGTAGTCGAGGTATTTACGCCGGGTTCGCATTCTGAGTTGGCCAAGTTAGCAGCTTGGTTCTAGATACATTTCAAATGCCTTAAATGCGCATGCAGCATTCCTGCAGTCGCCTGTATCTGATTTCTGTCAACATTAAAATTGCAGACTTGACAATGCACAGCAACAACAAAAACAACAGCAACAACAACAACAACAATACGAAGCAGCAGCAACTAACTAAGTAACCCACAAATACTCACAGCGACTAACAGACAGCTGGCTGAGTGAGGGGGGGAGGGTTGAGGGATTGGTAAGGGGCAGGGACATCTCAAACTGAGAGAGACTGAGAGACATTGCTGTTTGTTTGTTGTTGCATGTATCTCAAAATGTGTACTGCTCTGGCGATAACACAAAAGGCTAAAACGCCTCAAACTGGGCTGAGTGGCAAGGAGCAGGCAGCGGTTGCAGGCATGCAGAGCCAGTGAGTGGCAACAGAGATTATAAATTGAAATTGAGTTCATAAAACACGAATCAGCAAAACGTTTAACATCTTTATTTCTGCGAAATGGCACAGACAAAAGCCAACTTCAACCTCAATCGGCAACCGCAAGAGTCGGCACCGGTCGTGGCAACAACGACTGCGACTGCGACTGCGACTGCTGACTGCATTTGTGGCAACAGTTGAAATCTTAAGGTGCGAGTTCGAATGCAATCAAACAAGCGTAAGTCAATTGCACAAACCATCCTGGAGATGCTAGCTGCTGCTCCACCCGGCTGAGGCACGCTGCCAACCAGCTAACCAAGCCGGCCGAAACCCAACCCAGCCAAACAGCAACAACAACAGCAAATAGATAGACAGATGTACGCGTGTTGCAAGCTGCCAAACAGCCGATGCGTCGCTATGTCGTTCCATCGTTCCTAAATACTGTGGGCCTAAAACATAAATATTCTGAGAAAAATTCACAGATCAAAATCGAAGTCATTTTAAAAATTCCACAAAATGTTCTAGATTGAAATTATTTTTTAATGAAACAAAATATTAAAAAATTAAACGCTTTTATTTCAAAAAATTAATATTATTTTGCCACTAAGAAAATTAACAGTTGGTTTGATGGATTACGAATAAATTCAATTTTATACAAAAATTATTTGGTTAATTTTTTCCGACTAGCTTAAAGTGAAAATATGACAAATTTTGTACCATTTCTTTCATGCTTCAACATTTAAATTCAAATCAAATTTAGTCGTTATTTTAATTTTGCCACAAATTGTACCATTTAATGCCATTGTACTTGGCTGAGAAGCTGTGAGCACACAGAATGTGGAATGTGCACGCGTTGAATTTCTTGTAGACGTGCGATAAAAATTTGCGACATTGCAACAGTTTGGCGAACGTGCGAGGTGGCTGTGCCCCGGCCCGGCCCCTGTTTGTGCCACTGCCTCCTCCTCCTCCTCCTCCTCCTTCTCCTTTGTGGAGCGTTGCCAGCTGGCGCAGAGCGAAGCACTCAATGCCCGAGCTCTTAGCCATAAGCCGCAGCGCACAAAGCAGATGACATGCCGATACTGTTAATCTGCGTGAATAAAAATGTAAATGAATTGAAGATTGCGCCGCCATCGAAGATGGAGTCGAAGTCGAAGTCGAAGTCAGTGTCAGGGGCATCATGTGGCAGCAACAGCATTATGAGCTATGGCCATGTCTGGCCACTTAGGTGCCTACAAAACTGCCCGGACAAGTGACAAGCGAGATTAGGCAGGGCTATCGAGGCAGGCAGCCGTGTTGGACAACGTTTAATAAGCGATGACGTGCAGCATAAAGCTCCAGGCACTGGTTGAGGTAATCAAGACACTGCCTGCAGTTGATGCTCAGTCTGGGATGGCTCCAACACAAATGTTTATTGAACCTTTTTGGCCAATAGCAGCTCGCTTGGCCAGGACGTGTGTGTGTCAGTCGTAATAAAGTGTGGACAAGTTTAGCACCAAATGGATAGATGGCCAGATCGAGTCGACGGCACTGGGACAGAGGCAGACGCAGTTGCAGACGCAGCCGAAATCCAAGTCCACATCCACGTCCACATCCAAGTCCACATCAGCCACGTACAGACAATAACTACTCTCTCGCACTACATAAGCAGCCTGAGAAAGCTAACGGCTAGTTGTTGTTGTTGTTATTGTTGTTGTTGTTGCTGATGTGTGTGTGTTGCTGTGTGTATGTTCGCAAACATGTTTCAAGTCCAAGTCCGCCACACGAAAGCCAAAAACACAATCAGCAAACGGACCAGCTGCCGCCAGTGGTGTGCCACAAAAGGGGTTTCAACTAGTTTCATCTGATATTCCAGTTAAAGGGTGGAATATAATGAAATTATATATTGACTATAATTATATAAATTATATAAACATCAAGTTGCAATTTTTTATAAAATATAATACAGTCATTTTTAGGGTAGTTTGTCATATATGCGTAAATGCTGCATGCTGAATAAATCACCTCTAAAAATAAAAAATAAATATATAAAATATAAAAATATATACAAATTTAAACAAAAATTCAATTTTGTAACTAAAATTGGAGAGATTGATTATTTTTGATTATTATTGATGTTGGTAAATATAATTTAATAGTTATTTATTTAACTGTTGCCTCATCTTTATTAAATATTCTAAAAAAGAATTAACAACAATTATTTTTATTTATAAAATTTATCCTTGTTTTTTAAAAAAAGACTTGAAAATTTGTGTGGAAAATAGTTAGAAAATCTTAGCCATTAATTTTGCACGTTTCAAACTTACCCCCCTACGTCACTGGCCATAAACCATTTCCGAGTCCCTCCCCCACCGATGCCCCCTTAAAGTGAGTGCTCCTTTCGCGTAAAGTGTTTGTCGATAAACCGTAGCAAATGTGAGGGATGGTTGCGGATGCTTGTGAATGTGGCTCTGGATGAGTTGAGGATGGAGTTGAGGCGAACGTGTGCGATTGACCAAAGGCGCATATAATAAAAATTAAATCGCACAAAATAAAAATGTTCAAGTGGCGAGTCGGAGGCACGAAACCGACAGCTAACCAGGAAAAGATGGAGGATGCAGGGGAAAGCACTCGGAAGACAGGCGGAGGATTGGAAGAAGAGAACGACAATGTAAGCGGTAAAAATCGAGTCACGAACATTGAAATATGTGTCCACAGCTGATGAGGAGGACATAGACATGGAGCATTGGCAGACACCGACACCGACACCGGCTGATAAATGCGTGGAAAATGCAACAGCTGCCAGTGCTGGATAACAGCAGGCAGCTAGGCACCAGCAGAGGCAATTGGAAGGCTCTGCTGAACGGAGCGGGAGCGGGAGCGGTAGCGGGTGCGGAGAAAGGCCGCAGCGATGCGCTGTTGGTAAACAAATCATTTCAAAGGATTTTCACACACAATCTATCTTCGTTGCTTTTGGCCAGCATTGACTGACTGCCTCCTGCCTCCTGCCTCCTGCCTCCGTCGCTGAGATGTTGGCAAACGGCGGCTCAAGAAATTTGTCAGTGCACTGCGGGAATTGCATTCGAAATGGGAACAAAAACGGAAACGGGAGAGAGCCGAACCTGTTTGCGTGCCAAGAACACACAATAATAATAAAGAAGACAAAGTCGAATCCTTTGCGGCCTAAAGCGAAAGTGTCAGGCAGCAGGACCTACAGCATGCAACATGCAGCAGGACAAAGGGCATGCGGATTAGTCCAGACACCGGCTGCGATTTCGTGCTGCTGCTGCTGCTGTCGAAAGAGAAAGTTGCATTGTTGTGCGAATTTGTTTTTATTATGCTCACATTTTGAATAGCCAAAACATTGCAACCAAATACCCAGTCCCTTGAACCTTATGCAACCTCGACTCGACTCGACTTGAGTCTCGCAGAACAATCGACATTAGTTACAGCCACACTTGGGCTGAAAACAAGGACACACGCAGACCATTTGCATGAGCTCGCCCAGGCAGCAACAGGCGTATCAGGATCAGGATCAGCATCACCGTTCAAGGCGAACGCATAATATTATGCAATTCTCTGACCTTGTGTCAAGGTCAGCGGAAAGTGCAAGCGACAATTTTAATGACACAGACAGTTCCCATTAAAATGGCCATTTCCATTTTGTGGTCCAGCAAAGTGTTGCAAGGTCAACGTCTCCGAATTGCTAAAATCTCATTTACCTAATAATAATAATGGCAGTAATTAATTTTACGACTCAATGCGAATATAATCGAATTAGTTATGCAATATTTTTGCAATATTTTTCCGCTCTCATTTGGTCTGCATATGTCGTCCAATTCAAGAAGTTATTTCCTTCGAAATATTGGGTTTATTTCATCGGAAAATATGTATTTCATATGCCAAAATTTGCAATTTCCTTGAGGTTTTTTTCATTGACTGCAAAACACTATTTTGTATTAATTTGTAGTTATTTAATTTTTAATTTGAATGAATTTAATGAATTAATTATTCAATACTTTAGAATCTTAGTTTTTATTAATTTGTAGGTATTCATTTTTTAATTTAAATGAATTTAATAAATTAAGTATTCAATACTTTAGAATCTTAATTTGTATTAATTTCTAGGTATTCATTTTTTAATTTGAATGAATATATTAAATTAAGTATTCAAGACTTTAGAAACTCGATTACTCAAATGTAGATTGTTCTACTTTCTCAAATAGCTTACAAATAGTTCAAGTCTACACTGGGAATTCAATTGAAAAATGTCTACAGCAAATAACTTGATTTTTGCATTCAAATAACAACAAATGGCAATTTCAATAAATTCTTAGAGAAGCAGAATACTTCAACAAAGCTGAAGCTTGCCCAGAATCAACTGAGTCGTGTTGGGGGGTGGTCTGAGGGGGTGTACAACGGTGGCAAGGGATGAGCCATTTCATTTTGTAATTTACACAAAATTAAATTCGAACTGTCCTTGTTGTGTCCTGTCGTTGCAAAAGACAACAGCAAAAGAGTCCTTGTAATAAAGAGAGAGCGAGAGAGAGAGAGTCCTTTCGCCTGGCGGCAACAAATGAAAAAATTCCAATGCAGCGTTTGAAGTTTATTGGCCCATAAATAAGAGATGGCCGAAACGGAGAACGCTTAACAGGCGACAGCGATTGACAATTTGATTAAAAATGCGAGCTGGCCAGGCCAATGAGTTGCATGCAATGAGGACAACATCAGCAAGGATGCGTTTCGCATTAAAGTGAAAGTTCGAGGACACACAATTTAATGCCAACAGCAGCGCCGCAAATGCAAATTGCCAGCCATCCGCTCTGAGTAATTGTTGCTAATGTAAACGAGTCGAACCGTGGAGGAGGGGAGCGGGTTGCGGGCGCAACCTGCTGGTGGCGCATTTAAGTGGCTAATTTCGCTGGAGCCAATTGTCAACGCAATGGCCCAGGAATGCGCCCAGCGGTGGGTGGTGCTGGTGGAGCGGGTGACAGATGAAATTGCAGGCGATGCACAAAATGCAAATGAAATGTGCAATTGCCCAGGGACACAGGACACAGGACAATGCGAATGTGTGAACATCCTGCAACATTCAACGTATGCATGTGTGTGCGTGTGTGTGTGTTTTACATGAGTGAAATGTTCTGCGTGTGTGCGTTGTCCTGTCCATTGTCCTTTGTGGACTGCTTTACAAATTTCGCATTTATTGCCAGTGACAAAATATGATACGAAAATTAATATTATTGATTAAATAATTGAAATTGGCGTGCCAGCAAACGCACAATGAATTATTATCTGCCCCAACCCAGCCCGCTTCCTCCTCTCCATCAACAGATACAACAACTGCTACGAATGTCAAATGCCATTTCATGTTACAGCATGTGTGTGTGTGTGTGTGTGTGTGTGTGTGTGCTCTGTGTGTGTGTGTGTTGTGTTTGACTGCGTTGACATTTTGAGCTTTTGTCATTTTGAAATGCATTCAAATTAATTGGAAGGCTTGTGCAAATTACATTTTTGTAAATTAAATATAAAAAAATTTTATATATTTATTTATCTTAATGTATTATTAAACAAAATAAATGTGAGCCAAAATTGAGTTACCAAAATGCTTTCGTTAGTCATGGTTATTGCTAAAAAAAAAATATAATTATTGCGTTGAAAATTTTTAAAATAGATTCCAAAAAAAAAAATTTTATTTATATAAACTATATACACGTATGCAAAACTGATATATTTAATCTTTAAAAAAGTCAAATGATAAATAGATTTCATTTTAAATTAGCAGAAAAAGTAAAATTATAAAAATGCATATATATATATATATATATATATATATATTTATAAACTAATATATTAAAAATAAGCTGATATATTTAAACTTTTAAGAAAGTTAAATGGTAAATAAATTCAATTTTCAATTAACAGAAATAGTTAAAGATGAGAATGTTGTTAAGAAGTAGATACAGTCAAACATTTTACTTATTTATATAAATTTATTATTATTTATTATTATTTATTATTATTAAATATAAAATTATTTGATTTTCTGATTTGCTCTAATCTGCCATTTCATATGTGGCTAATACATAAACAATTAAGCCGTTTATATTTTTGTGTAATAAACAATTACAACGCAGTCAATTCACTTGGGCAACCAGCACTTAGAACCCCCCCCCCCCCTTCCATACTACCCCTCGCATCATCACTCTATCCTCTCAGACAACAACGTTGTCCTTTGGCTTGTGTCATTTTCCTTCTGTTTTAATAAAATATTTCATAATTCCCGCTCAGTTTTGCTATTGACACTGTCTGACGGCAGGCAGCCCGCGCCGCCCCTCCCGCTGTGCTGTGCAAAGTTGTGCCCCCTTGGCGAAGGGGCAGTTGCAACACAGCCAAGCACAACACACACTCAGCCCCAATACCCCCACACGCCCAAAAACCTCAGCGAAACCCATCAACAATGCCAGCAGCAGACCCCGTCCGGTTGGCCATAGGGGTAGGGATTGGGTGTGGGTGTGTGTCGGGTGGTGGGTGGTGCAGGCGTCGGTGGTTGAATTGATTTCAGCGTTGATGGCGTTGACACAAAAAGCTTTTACGGCGCCCTCTGCGGTCGCGTACCGTTGACCACCTACGGCGCATCCGCATCCTGTGGCTGCTCCTGTTTGTTGTTGTTGCTGCACCGTTTGTTATTATTATTGTTGTTGTTGTTGTTGTTGTGGTGCTCCTGCCGGGGAAGCTGCTCGAATGATTTACATACAAAGTGAACATGCACAAGCCTGAAGCTGTGTGTCTGAGTGCAAATGTGAGTGTGAGTGTGAGCATGAGTGTGTGTGTCTGTGTGTGTGTGTGTGTGTGTGTGTATGTGTGTGTGTGTATGTGTGTGTGTGTATGTGTGTGTTTGTGCATTTTGATGGTGCTTCTTTTTGCTGTCCTGCCTGCCTGCTTGCCTGCCTGTTATGGAGGAAGTCCTGCGGCGGCCGGCTCCAAAGGGCGGAAATTAAAGTTGTGACACGCTTAACCAAACTTCACTTTTGTAGTGTGAGTTGAGTCTTCACAATTTTTGGTAATTCCTTCAATTTTTCTACATGTAAAAGTGTTAAAGTTCCCATTTCTGTTCATCCTGCGCCACTCACTGAAATTGCAACCACCGAATTGTTGTTTTCTGTTGCTGCTGCTGCTGCTGTTGCTGATGTTGCTGCTGTTGCTGTTGCTGCTGCTGCTGCTGTTGCTGCTACCTTTCGCTCGAGCGCACAAAGGATATGGCTGTGGTGCTCTGGTCCTGGTTGTTGCTGCCCTCCAGCTGCGTCCGAATTCCCTTTTTAACCAGCCGCCAGTTGCCAGTTGCCAGTTACCCGTTGCCAGTTGCCAGTTACCAGTTGCCAGTTGCCAGTCGCCGGCTGCCACCAACAACACACAGATTCTGATGATTCGTTGGCTGTGCTGCTGCCTCTTTACCTCGCCAGCCCCCAGTTGTCCAGTTGATTGTGGCCTCGAAACCATTTACGCCTCTCTGCGCCGTCCACAACTCCGCTTGTGGGCATCGCAGCATGTCTTCTGCTCTTGCCACAAAAACAGTAACGTCAAAAAATATCCGCCCGTGTCTGCAACCAATTCAAACGACGTTTTATTATTATCATTATTTTTCTTCTTCTTCTTCTTCTTCTTCTTCTGACTTTACCCTCTTTTGGTTCCCTATCAACACACATGGATGGGTTTAACGCCCGCCTCTTTGCCCAAATGGCCGCCGTATTTTGGAGTGTATTGAATTATATTAATGGCAACTCCAGATTAATGTAGATCTTATGTTAAAGTCTATAAATAGCATACCCAAAATATAGATAAAAAATATTTTATATATCTTATCTGTATTTACTTTATTTTTACTGAGAATTTTCTAACCTTATTCCTCTATTTTATGTAATAGAGTTATTAGCAGCAGCTCCAAATAAAATTGTTTATAGTTTTTCAATTGGGCGTAACACAATTAAAACTAGATTTTATTATTCCATAACAATTCCAGCGCTGACCTAACCCAAGCTCGTAAAACTATTACAAACCCAGCCCCAGACAGACATCAGCGTGCACTTAATTATATTCCCATAAAACATAAAAGGCGTTAAATAATTATTTACTTAACCAGTTGGTGGCATTAAAACATTTGGCACACTTTTTTTATTGGCCGTTGAAATGCTTTTGGTCGCATACATCTCATAAATATGTCCCATAAAAGCAACACTACACAAAATGCTGGGGAGTGAAAGGACCAAATCAGATTCAGTTGGAGAGCAGGGCTAAAAGTGAGATAGACAGAGAGAGAGAGGGAGAAGAGATAAATGTCGACAGAGCGATTTGTATCTAATTTTATGAGGTCATAAAAAGCAATCATTTTGCCATTTGGCCCCAGACTCAAACTCAGAATCAGACTCAGAGTCGGACTGAAACCAAACCCAGAAACCGACCACAGCTGGCAGCCATGCCCATAAAAATTGTGGCCCAGCCCAGCCCCGAGCAGCTTGAGAAGAGCTAAGAGATCCGGCGGTTGAAAGGTTCTAATGCGGCAGTTAAACGGATTTTATGAGCTTTGGTTAAGTGAATTACATGAATTGGCTGCTTATTGGCTTTTAATTGCTGGCTCAGTGCGGGGGTATCAGGCGGGGGCAGCAGCGTGAAACTCTGGCAAGCTTTCCATTTCCGCAGGTCAAACGATCAAAAAATTTGCTGCAGATAAGCGTGTCACATAATTAATTGGATACAATGAAAATTTCAACTAATTAACACACAAAAAACAAAAACAAAAAAAACACCAATGCGGGGGAGGGAGGAAATATACAAAACTTGACGGTTCAGCAGAGTCAGAGCCTTGTCTAGGGCGGGGCGAGGGGTGGGAGATCTTTGGGAACGTGCACAAAATAAAAATGCGCAGTAAAATTAAATTTAATGAGTTCATAAAGAAATAAAAACAAAGCCAAAAACCAAAAACCAAAAACATTTCAAGGTTCTCTGCACAGCAAAGGGCAGACATGGGTTAACAGCAGCTCGCATATAAATAATAAATATTTAGAGACAGGAAAAAAAACTACATTTTTAGCTGAAATCAATTTTGATAATTATTAAAAATTAGATACATATGTTGCGGCGCCAGTGTTGCAGCTGGCTGGCAGCGAAAGCAGCAGCGTCGCCAAGGGAAAATATGGCGAGGGGGGCTGTGTGTGGAGCGGGTTCCATGAATGAAAATCCAAGTTGCTGTGTGCACCTTTCCAGGGACAGCAGTTGAGGGAACAACAATTTTTGGCTGGCACCGGTATCCGAATTTGGATTCGGTTCCAACTCCTCAATTTGGGCCCATAAATCAATCGATGCGTTGCCAGCGTTCCAAAACTTATCCCAAAAATCGCCGAGTATGCGGGTTGTGCATGTGTGTGTGAATGTGTGTCTGTGTGTGCTTTTTGGGGATTTGTCTTAGTTTTTAGAAATGCCTGAAGAATAGTCAAATAAATATATATATATAAATATATATAATCAGCGAGACTCATAACAAAGTTGCCAAACACTTGGCGACTTGTACATAAATATAAATATAAAAATATATTTAAATTTTGTATATATTTTATGTTCTTTTAAAAATTCTACACTCTGTGTGTGTGAGTGTGTGTGTGTGTGTTGTTTCACCACTTGTGACACTTTTTGAGTGCTAAAACTGTCAAGTTTCCTGTCTTGTCATAATTAAGAAGGAAATTTTCCTAACAAATTTTTTGCCATAAATAATTGTCTTCTGTTAAGTTGGGGGGAGAAAAAACAATATATTTGGCAGAAGGCGTTGACGGCTGATTTGGCAGACACACAAAAGTTAATAAATTTTAAAGCTTCGCTTTTATAAACAAAACAATAAACAATAACAAAACAACACTCACTGACAAATAATGTCTTTGGTTAATTTATTTAGCCTCTTTAAATACCCAAATATTATTTTTGTATTTCCCGTGTTTTTTTTTAATTTTTGGATTTGTTTATGTAATCCAAAGTGACAGCACTTGTTGGGTTAACAAATCTGTTGCGAAACAAGAAGATTAGCTGAGAATTTCTATATAATATAATATATAATATATATATAATTTTGACATGATTTGGAAAACAAACTAATCTGAATCTACAAAATAATGGAAAATTTAATTTAGTGATTATATTGTCGTTTACCCACTAAATAATGAATAATTACTAGGCTAAATTTATTTGTTTATTATATGTTTATATTGTATATTTTTTTTCTGCCCTTCCACAAGAAGTATGCAATTTAATAATAGTCTAAAATTCCAACACGCACAACTCTGTGCGGAGCTGTATTACTGGGAATTACTCCCATAATGTCCAAGTAATTTCTCATTTTTTGGAGTTATGAATGTTTGTTGTAATTAGTGTAAAGCGCACTACAAGATTCTTATCACTGACAAACAATAAAACTCGATTTGAGCCTGAATAGCAGCACACAGTTTGCTCCCCTTTGGCACGGCTGGTTTCTGGCTGTTCCTTTATTTTAATTACGAATATATTTTTAAATGCTAACATGGCATACTACGGCATGGAAATGAGAAATGTTTGCACGCACATGTCATGTCAACTACAAACGCATAAAATTTATGCGGAACACGCAAATCCAACAAAGAAATCAACGCGAACCGAGCCAAAAATTGAACGCAAGTTGCCCAAAAAAAAAAAAAAATAAAATAAAAAAGGTAAGAAAAAACTTACAAAAAAATGAAAAGAATACGAATTTAAGCGTCGTCGAGATCTTTTTTTGAAAGTGGTCTTTGTGCAATGCTGATCCCCAAATCCAAATGTGATTGCTAGTTATTATTAGACCAGCAACGGGCCGCAAATCTGTGTGCGAAGCCCCCAAATCAAATCAAAGTTCCCAAAAAAAAATCCAGCGCTCGACTTGAATGAAAGGTGCAATTTTTATGATTTATCGCCGTTATTATTATGAAAGCGGCAAGAGGTGGAAACCAAAGAGCCAAGGAATTTCACAGCGCTAAATTATTCAAAAATGAAATAGGAACGTGGGTCGCCATAGTCGTCGCCATCGTCGTCGTGGTTGTTGCCGCCATCATAAGGTAGCCGGCACTCTGTAATTTTCTAAGCTAATGCCATCTTGCTTCCACTCCCCCCTTCCCGCTCTGGCGTAGGGCCAAAGCGCCTGAGGCTTCGTCGTTGCTTGGAACCCAGACCCAGCCGTAAAGTCTTCTTCTGGCACTCGAACAATAATAACAAAAACAAAAGGAAATTAAGGCGACTCAACTCCAAGTGGATGTGGATGTGGAAGTGGAAGATGGCGCGTCAAACATTAACATATGCAGCGGTTCACACGATATATTCACCCACACACATACACGCACACACACACACACACACGCGCACACACTCGCACACATGTACGCTGACAGGTGCCAAGGCATTGAACATTGACTGGCAGCCAGGGGGAAAATAGTTGGCCTGGATTAGGATAAGGAATCTACCCACTTATAGCCACTCTTGGCCTTAGTCGCCTTTAATCAATAAGCGTTTACGCGAAGTAACTGTAATTGGTGTGCGCCTATCGCAAGTCTATCGATAATTTAGCCACAATTTGCGCCTCGCTGTTATCGCCGCAAATTTGACTGGTGCACCACCCCGCTGCCCCCCAAATGCCTATCCACATCCCTCGCACATAACGTTGTCGGGCCGATAAGCCAATTTAACTGCATAGCCAACGATCAAAACTGACCAGTCCCCAACCACAGACCAGACCCCCCCTCCCTCTCTCCATCTCTCTTCAACTCGACCAGCTGCAGAGCCTACAGCCCCGACAGCGACAGGCAACGGCAACTTCAAATTGCAACGCCGGTGGTGCTGCCAAACGAGAAAACAACTCCCATTCACTCTGGGCAAACATCATGAAAATATGGGCAAAAAAAAATATAAAATATAATTCATATATCGATGAACTTTAATTTTTAACTTTTTTATTATATTGGAAGTGGCAATTGTTGTTTTTAAGCAACACAATAAATAATATCGTATTAAATAAAATAATGTATTTTTTAAAAGGCATAATTTAATTTGATTGTATTTATTTTTCAATCAGTTCTCTTTTCTTTAGTACCTTTCCTTAATTATTATTGTTATTCTAAAAAACAATATTCTTAGATATGGCCAAGTTGAGCCTAAGTATTTTATTTAATGTGTTTATTGAATTCATTATAAATAATTTATTATTTTATTTTTTACAAATGAAATTTTTAACATTGGAGGTGGCAATTATTGTTTTTAAACAACACAATAAATAATATTGTGCTAAATAAAATAATGAATTTTTTTAAAAGGCAGAATTTAATTTGATTGGATTTATTTTTCAATCAGTTCTCTTTTCTTTAGTAGCTTTCCTTATTTTGTTATTCTACAAAAAAATATTCTTAGATATGACCAAGATGTGTCCTCGTATTTTGAAGAATGAGTTTATTGAATTCATTATTAATAATTTATTATTTAATTTTTTACAAATGGAATTTTTAAAATATTTATATTATTGGAGGTGGCAATTATTGTTTTTAAACAACACAATAAATAATATTGTACTAAATAAAAAAATGTATTTTTTAAAAGGTATAATTTAATTTGATTGTTTTTCACAAGAGTCACAAGAGTAGAATTCAAATCTTAGATATGGCCAAGAAAAATAAAAGAACATATCTTATGAAGGTTTTATTTCGATTTAATTTTATTTTTTGTTTACTTATTTATTTTTAAGTCACTAGAGTAAAATCCAATTCTAAGATATGGCCAAGTTGAGCCCAAGTATTTTATTTAATGTGTTTATTAAATTTATTATTAATAATTTATTATTTAATTTTTGACAAAGATTGCATCACATTGCTGCTGTGTTGCGCTTTTTGCCCACTGTGCATGTTGGCCATTAGATGGATGCATGACGCATGACGGAGACTGGCTAAAGCCCGGGCCAGACACCAACACACATATGAATAGAAGCATGCAGGGCATTTGACTGACATCCACTGCAAATGACTTGGAGAGCTAGACGAAGAGTGTGTGTGTGTGTGTGTGTGTGTGTGTGGATATGGTAATGTGTGTGGCTGTGTGTGCGAGTGTGTGAGTATCTAACTCCAAGCACTTCGGACAGGTTGAGACACACGCGTAAAAACTACACAAATTGACGGGGCAGCCGCCTCAAATGGTGGCTTAGCGGGGGCGCTGTGCACCACTGAGTTGGAGTGGGGGCTGGGGGATATGGGAAGTCAACGGAATCAGAGTTGGAGCTGTAGGCCGCTAATCGCTTCAGCTGCAGCCCAGGGCCAGCCAGTCAGACGAGCGACTGAAGCGAAGCTGACCAACTGCACAGATCATAGACGGTAGATAGCAGGACAGCACAGGCTGTGGTATAGGAGCCCGTGGAGGAGCAGGAGCGGGTGGAGCGGCAGGAGCTGAGGCAAATGTACATGTGTCCATCCGGCAGTCCAGGCTGACCGGCCGGCCGGCCACGTTCGGCCAATTCCAGGCAATTCTGCAGTCAAAGCGTTCGTATTTTGATTGATTTTAAATGATTATGGTTGACATTGATTTATGTGCGCCTCATGCATATATTGGGCCACAAGATGGCGATGGCGCGAGAGCTCCAGAGACATGGCTGGAACATTTGCTGTTGTTGTTGTTGTGGTTGTTGTTGTTGGTGAAAGGTGGCCGAGGCTGGTTCAACTGATTCGCACGCACTCTGGACAGCTCGGACCCAACCGGAGAGAGAGGACGACAACAACGATTCCGATTTGGCTTAGAGAAGCCTTAGAAGGGGTTTTCCTTCACATCCAGCTGAAAGCGGAGACTATTCAAAGCACGTTCCTGACCTAATATAAGTAAAAACGCCCACCAAATTACCACAAGCTGCGAACTTTTTTTCCGCCATGTGTTTGTTGCCATGATTATGGGTTTCAGATACTTTGTATGTGCCTGAGTGTATGTGTGTGTGTGTGTGTCTGTTTTGGTCATCTTGCTGCAGACGGTCCGCTTTCTTCCCTTTTGTATTTATTTTTTCCCCATTTTTTTTTTTTTTTTGCATTTTTGGCAATCGTTTTGGGCCTGTGCCACACTATTGGTATTGGCAGCTCCTCGCCCTCGTTTCGTTTGGCATTTTGGATTTGATTTTAATGAATCGATTTGAACTGTGTGCTCATAAGTTCCGGGAAGCGGCCAAATTGGATTACCATTTTGGTGCTGGCAGAGGCGCAGGGATTGAAACTCGTTTTGAACATGCAATTCATAAAATCCGAGTCCAAAAACTTTATTTTTTTTCGCATATGCGGGCGGAAGAAATATTAAATGATTATAGTTGAAACCCTTGGCGAATGCACGAATTTCGAATATTTAAAATTATATTATGAATGAAGTTGTTCCTTTCCCTTTTTGATTCCATGACTCACGCAGCTATCAATAGTCCAAGCAAATAAGTATGGCAAACCTTGGAGAATTATTGTGTCTGTGAATTGCGTCATTTCGTGTCAGAGTCTTGTCACAATCAAATCAAATCGTATCGAAGTGCGGCGAAAAACTGTAACAACTTCATTCGCAATCAGAGCTGGGGATAAAATTTGACTTGGAGGTGCGTGGCTTACAAGAAAATGTCATAAACAGCGCACTAAACCGGTCCCTCGGCAATGGGAGCAAAACAATGAGCAAACAAAAAAAAGAGGAGCAAAAAGCCGACAACAACGCAACAGGTTACCAAACACACACAATCAGCCCAAGACCCAGAGTCAGACTCGCAATTGGAAGCATACTTCAAGTTGGAGAGAGGGTGGTGGAGGGGGGGTCACCTACTAGTGGTATATATATCATAAATACGCATAACTCGTGAGCAAAAACGTCAGACGAATAAGGCAAAAAAATGCCACGCAACAATGCGCTGGCCAAAGCCGAAAGCCAAAAGCTGCATTAAATTCATTAGCCAGGCCCGGACAGAGTCCGTGCCCGAGATGTGTACCACTGTCCGCAGCGAGTACTCGACTCGCACTCACACTCACACTCACACTCGTAGTAACGAATGAGCGACACACGCTGCCACGACAATGATGTCAGTCGCACGAACATGCATCAACTTGAGTCTGTTTAGGGGGGGGTATAGGTGCAAGGGGTGCAAGGCATGGGAGCGGAGGTTGGGTGCACAACAATGGGTAACTTGGGAGCAATTGCGCGGCGGTGGCGGCATGGAATTTGGATCAGCGATTGAGTTATAACCAGGGCCCAGGCACAGGCACAGACACAGTCATTGCCTTCCAATCTTGAGACATGGACATGGGACATTGTTGTACGTATGCTCCCAAGATGAGATCAGATCACACAGCCTGCACCAATTCCACTTCCAATTCCGATTCCAATTGCAATAGCAATTCCACCTGATGAAGATGTCGAGATCAATGATCGCGGCGAGTTCATAAATTTGTTTTATGAAGTGCGACCGACATTTGTAACGAATGCGTTGATGCAACCGATTAAAGTTGCACGTTTTTATTTTGTACTCGTATTCATTGTGTTCAGATCGGATGAATGACATGACTGAGTACATCTCGCATCAAGTATTAATGCATTTATATAAATGTGCATATATATATTTATAAAAAAAAAATACTATCAGTTTGTGTATTGTAAATAAAAATATAAATTGTGCAACATCTCTAATTTATTTAAGATAAATCTTATTAAATCTTAGACTACTTTATAGCTTAAATGATTTTTAAATTAAGAAGCATCTCGTTTCTTCATTCTATTGTCATCTTTGTCAGCAACAGATGAATGACAAGACAGTACATCAAGTATGAATGCATTAATATAATTTTAGTTAAATATGCATATATATATATATATAAAAAAAATACTATCAGTTTGTATATGGTAAAATCTCTTTTTTTTAATTTTAATTTATTTATTCCCATCATAAACAAGCATTATTCTATTGGTAACTTTATACATCAGTTTGTGTATGGTAAATGTTGAGTATTGTGTAACATCTCCAATCTCTAATTTATTTAATATGAATATTATTAAATCTTAGTCTATTTTATAGCTTAAATGATTTTTAAATTTAGAAACATCTCATTTGTTCATTCTATTCACAACTTTGTCAGCAACAGATGAATGACAGTACATCAAGTATGAATGCATTTATATAATTTTAGTTAAATATGTATATATATATATATAAAAAAAAAATACTATCAGTTTGTATATGGTAAAAATCTCTATTTTTTAATTTTTAATTTATTTATTCTCCACCATAAACATGCATCATTCTATTGGCAACTTTATACATCAGTTTGTGTATTGTAAATATTGAATATACTATAACAAATTGCGCAACATCTCCAATCGCTAATTTAATTAATATGAATATTATTAAATCTTAGTCATTTTTATAATTTAAACGATTTTTAAATTTAGAAGAATCTCGTTTCTAAATTGTGAACATTCTCCAGCATAAACATGCATCATACTATTGGCAACTTTGTCAGCAACAGATTTTCAATTGTTGCAAACAACTCATGAAAAAAATATATAAATTGAGCAATGCTGGGAAAACATTGCAAATAAAGTGAAAAGTCAACAAAAATGTTGCCATTAACTTTTCCCCCAAAATCGAAACTGTTCGCAAACATTTTTCTGCACTTTGCTTTTGTATGCTGAAATTTTTTTTTTTTCTTTTTTTTTTGAATTTTTTTTTGTTATTTTGGCGAGACGGTGACTTTGTCCACACTCTGAATTCAGTTGCAAGTTTTGGTCCCGGGTTTGGTTTTGGCCTCTGGGCTGCTAGCAACGGAAGCATCCCACGCTGCTGGCGTCGAAGCGCCCTCGGAGTGAAAATAATCGAATTACTTTCAACAGAATAATTTCTAATTGAAAAATATTGTAACTCATGTATGGGCAGGGACCGAGTGGCCAAAGGGACGGGCAACGTACAAATCCTGAGCGCCAGCCCCGGCTAAATTCGTTCGCCTGCAGACTTTCGGGATGTGGACTCGATTTGGAGGCCAGACGCATTTGTATGCGACTCTCGCATTGTTGTCATCTCGCTAAATGTCTTGGGCGGCTTGCCCACCCAACCTTTGTTTTGGATACATTTCTGGACTGATTTTGGTGTTTTTCATTTCAAATTATGCCTTGTCCAACAATCAGCGGACATAGTCCTAATGATAAGAGTTGGAAATGGGAAGAGAACATTTAATTCAATTTCCTTGGGCCACGTGTTCGTGTGACGAATTTATAAATGCATTTAACTTGTTTACATGAATCGCGCCTGAAAGGGCCAATTCATTATTTAAGCCTTACTAAAAAAACATTTTCTTTCTCATTACAGGTAAAATAAATATTTTAACTACAGAATCCGCTACTTAATTTAGTAGAATTGCAGTGTAAGTGACAGCTAAAATATTTCAGAATATTAATGAAGCAACATTTTTGTAACAATTAATATATGATTAATCTTTTTATATATAATATTAATTATTAAAAATTATATAATGTATAATATATATAATATATAATATATTATATATAATATAATATAATGTATATTTGCTGTATACAAGTTTCCATATCCAACTGGTTCGCTGACCTCCTTGAGTGTTATCTAAGTTCATCTTAGTGAAACCTACTATCAGATCGTAATGTTGTCTTCAAGTATATTAGTTAGAAGCATAACCCATTAGCCATTGTTCCAAGAGGGTGTATACATTGTATGCTTAACTCATCCCCGTGGCTCTCAGGCGTATCCAATTAAACTTTTGTAAGACGAACACAAAAATTTTCAAAACCCAACCCAAAAAAAATAAATAACAAAAAACAGGCCTACAAATTATTCATGAATAATTTTCGAAATTTTTGTTGGTGTTCTTCACCAAATTGTGTTTCAACACATTTCGCTTGGTATATACGAAAATAAAACTGAACAAAAGAATTACCTACAAAATGGGAAAACTTGAATAGACAGTCGCATTTCAATTTCCATTTCCATTTCCACTTCGATTTCCACTGCGTGCGCTTTCGACTTGAGTGCGTCGCGAGGCAACAACAATTAACATTTTCCATTTTCCGGTTGCCAGGTTTTTTGTTGTTGTTGTTGTTGCCTCCCTTTGTGTTGCTGTGTTGTTGTCGCCGTTGCTTGCCACCTTTGTCTGCTGCTAGACGCACACAGCACGCAGGATATTTATGAATATTAATCAAAGTGCATGCCGCGGAAACGTATCTAAAGTTTGCCCCATTTGCATTTGTACGACAAAATCGCACCGTTCCCCTCTCCACCCGCCACCCTCCGCCAACGCAACCCCAACAACTCCCGTTACACGCAGCTTCTGCGCTGCTGCGGCAGCCATTTTGTAGTTCGAGCTCGAGCAGCCCATTTTGAAAGCAATCAATCCGAGCGCAACGCAACGCAACGCACCCCCGCTCCCTCCCCTCGCTCGGACACACGCCATTCACACAAAAATCCCTCTCGCTGCGAGTGACAGTTCGTCAGTTGGCTTGCCTAGCTCCGGGCATGATTTTAGACACTTTGCCGCCGCCACTCTCCTCGCACTCGCAGCCAGCAGCCAGCAGCAGTCCGTCATCCGTCATTGTCCGGGGGTGTTTTTTCCCCGACACACGCACCGAAAGTGTCCAAAAACTCCCAAAGACAACGCAAAGCAACTCTGCGCCTGTAAATGTATCTCCAGTTGTATCTGTAGCTGTATCTATATATCTGCATCTGCATTCGTATCTATCTACATACGTCCAGCGTGTGTAGTTCGCCCAAAAAAAAACAAAAAAAACATATTTTGGTTGCTATACTTTCACCCTCCAGAAAACATTGGAAAATGAAAAAAAAAAACCGGAACACGTTTCTAAAATTGAAATTCTTTTTTCGTATGCAACAACAACAACAACAACAACAACAACAACAAGAACGAGAACAACTGGCAACGTGTAAGTGTAATCATGCCATGTACAGTTTTTGCATCCGTTCGCTGTGTTCGCTTAGATTGGAACATGTGCGTTGCCAACACCAGGCACAGGACAACGCCTGTCGCCTGTCCAGAACCCCGATCCCCTTTGGCCTAGCCGTGCCGAACCAAACCGAGCCTAGTTGCGTGCCGTATTCAGTTTGGGTTTCGTCCCTGTCGAAATTGATATTCGTTACAAAGAAAACATTTCAATTTTCACTTGCTGCTCGACTTCTTTCACTCGAAGGATAGGGCAAGGGCGGGGGCGGGGGCCGGGGCGTGCAAGGATCATTTTATCGAACATTTCTACTGAAAATGGCTGTGTGAGAAATGAGTTCTTGAAATGACGACAGGTGTGGATTATAATGCTCGATAATTAGAGGAATTTGACAACTGCTTAAATTATGTAATATGTGTACACTTAAAAAAATGCAAGAAAATATTTATCTATTCATAATAAAATTTAATAATACATCAAAAGCAGTTTAGTTGACCAATTTATAAAATATATTATACAGGCAACTTTAGAGTAAATTTATTAGAGCCATTTAAGAAAATGCTGCGCATCTAAGAAAATATTCAAAAACTTTTCTAAAAAACGCATTTATAAGAATTAAAATTTATAAATTTATAGTTTAACAAACTAAAATTATTTTGAGAAAATAAGTAACTCCAAGGCTGGTCAACTAGGAATTATGTTTGATTAAATGAACTCAATTTTTCGACCCTTCACTCAGATAGATCTCTCCTACAGCTATGTGGGATTTCATTTTTATATGTCCTTAAACGAGGACTATAAAAACTTAAATTTATAACAGAAAATCCCCGTGGAGGGAGTTGATGCAACGGTAACAACTGGTCGCGTTGGTCGTGTAACAATTCAGTTGGAATCTTGTTGAAAGCCATCATTCATCTCCCACTCGAATGCAGTTCGATGTTTTTGCTCACAACAATTCTATTAGCGTTAATTAATATTCAGTCACTCGCTGGCGGCGGTCGCAACACCAACAACAGCAACAACAACAACAGCAACAACAACAACAACAACAAGTAGAACAGTTGTGTGAGTGAACCACAAAACAGCAACCACGATGCGCAGGACTCGAACACATGACATTCCCATAGCCGATGGCAACTCTTTGGTAGCAAAATACACCCACACACACACACACACACACACACATATATACACTGGGGAGCTCCTGCGGGGGTAAACTGATGCCTGTCTGTGGCCCATTCTGTGCCCGCTGCGGGCTCAGTCTGCATGCTGCCGGCTGCCTGCCGCCTGCTGCTTTTGCCGTTGCCATTGCCTGTTGTCGTTGCTGGTGATGATTACAATGATGGCCGTTGGTTTCCTTTTGCCTTCGCTTATTTTCGGCTGTTGTTCCGAGCTTTTGTTTTGTGTGTTGCCTGACTTTGGATCTGGATGTGGATGTGTGTTTGAGGATGGGGATGTAGATGTGGATGTGGATGTGAATGTGGATGTGAATGTGGCTTTGCCTGACTGCTGCCAGGCGAGGCCTCTTCGCTTTTTGGTTGATAATTTTTTGCTGCTGTTGTTGTTGTTGTTGTTGTTGCTGTTTCAGTTTTTTTAGGTTTTTGCGCTTGGGCTTTTGTTTCGTCATGTGTGCATTTCATTTCATTTGATTTCCTATGGCGGCAGCAGCAGCGTCGGCGACGGTGACGGCGACGGCAACGGCGACGGCGACGCAGTGCGCCCATGTTTGTTCTTTTGACAGGCAGTCAACCCGTCGTCATTTCATTTGTTCAGCAGCGCGCACTCAGCCATGCTCGCCCTGCTACCCACCACCAACACCACCATACCCAACACCACCGCCGCACCCGTTAGCAGAGTTCCCTTTGTGCCCCGGCAGTGACTGAAACGGAGACTCGAACTGTGGCTCAGGCAGTGGCGGAGGCAGATGACGAGGCAGGGGCAGAGGCAGAGGCAGAGGCAGAGCAAAATGCCGTTTCCTTTCCCTTTTCAGTTTCATTTCCCGTGTGCCTGCCACAGCCAGCCAGCCTGTCAGTCTAACCAACAGTGTGAGCGAGAGTGAGAGAGAGGAACGTTGAGGGGGGTTGAGAGGGTAAGGGTAGAGGGAGAGGGAGAGGACGGCGTCCGCTGGTCCGCTGTCCGGCCATTTTGATTTATGTGCGTTTCATTTCGTCGTTCAATACTCATATGCGGAATGTGGAATGTGTGCGGATATGGGAGTTTGGAATATCTTTCGGCCTGTCGCCCCGTCGCCCGATGCCCCGACCATGCCCAGCATCGCATCCCAATTGCGAGCTACGAGCTGTGAGCTGCGAGTGCGACCATTAGCTGTGCATGGGAGGTTCTAATTTCGAGTCTAGTGGCTGCTGCCAGGACATGCGCCACGTTACGATTTCTGATTTTCGTCTTTGTCAGCTTTGTGCTCGGACAGCGGACAGCGGACGACGGACATAGGAACAGCGGACAGGGAACTCAACTAGGGCGGTTGCACTGCCCTCGATTTCGGGTGCGTAAGTTGAAATTTCAATTCAACGGATTTGCCAACAATTGTTTTTGATACGTTCCTCTATGTTGGCAATTGTCTTTTTCGTGATTTTCGACCATTTCAAATGGCAGAGCGAGGGGAGCGGAAAACGCTCTTGATGACGCCCAGCAGAAGCAACAACAACAACAGCAGTGTGCGAAGGGAGTGGGAGTGGGAGTGGGTGTATGGAGGGCGGCTGTTTTAAGGATGTAAGTGCAATCAAGAGAATTGCCTCGCCTAATGGATGTTAAATGTGCCCGAAACAGATGCCCAAATAAATTAAATTAACAGTTGCCGAATCACACAAAATGAAAGCAATCGGAAATGGCAACAATTTCTTTTCTAAGCGACTTTTGGGAATTTCAGAAAAATATTATCACTGATTGGAATTGTTCTCATTTTAACTTATCCACTAATGAAAATTGTGTTTTTTATGTAAGTTAAAAAAGCCGAAGATCATTTCTAGAATTTCTAGGAAACATGTATAAAATATATTTATTTATTTGGCATATTTAATTTTATTGTTTCTATTTTTACACATATTATTAATATATTAATTTGCCCTTATAATTTCTGCAGCAGCAAAATTTATTAATTTTCGTTACTTCTTTTTTGGTGTAATGTTTTTTGTTAAATTTATTTAACTACAAAAAATGTGTGCGTTATTTTGAAGCAGCTGCTGATAATCTTAACCCAAATTGATATGTAGAAATTGCCTTAAATCAATTTTAAAATTCCATAACGCCAACAAATACAATAACAGCAGCAGCAGCAACTGTAACAACAACAACTGTTGCTCTTGTGGCGTTGCAAATGCATTAAATAAAGTTATCAACATTTGAGTTGGGTTTGTTTTTTTTTCCTTTCGTTTTTTAGTTTGCATTATTTTCTTACGTCCAATAAAAAACAGAATTTTAGATTTATGGCTTCACGCAATTAGCGCTAAAATGTATGCAAAGGGATATTGAAATCAGAAATATTTGAAAGCAACTACAACAAAAACTGGGTAAAATCGCCCCAGGATCTGAGCCAGAGTCAGGACTAAGGCATAATGAAGCCATTCACGTGGCCTGCTCACTGACCGACCAAACAGCAACTGCAACAACAACAAGAACAACAACAACAACGCCGACGACGACGACGACACTCTCGATGACTTCCACGTTTCCACGCTTTTCACTTTCAATTGTAGCTCAACTTTTTACTATTTCATGAGGTGCTATCTCTCTCTCTGTCTCTTGCTGCCTCTCTCTCTCTCTCTCTCTGTCTTTTGCACTCTTAACAATTGCGCCGCCAAAAGCCATAAATCTTTTTGTGTATATATAAAAAACAAAAAAATGTCGTGTTTGTTGCGTGCGCTTTTAGCGACGTCAGCGGCGGCGTCGACGTCTGCGACAACGTCGGCATATTTGTGTTTCATATGCATGGCGGTAATTTTTGTGATTATGATGTTGTTGTTGCCGCTGCTACTGCCGCCGCTGCTGCTGCTGCTCACAACTGAATTTCAAGTTCAGCCTGTTTCCCACCAAGCAAAAACCAGAAAAGTTGAAAGGGTTTTCGGCTAAACAAATAAGGAACAGTAAGTTGGGTCTCCTGCCCTGCCCAACCCCCCTGCCAACCCTCTCGCACACAGCACATAATATTAAATATATTGTAGAATTATTATATATTCATGACAGCAATTATCGGCACCAAATCAAAAGGCGCCACGCATTTTTATTGTTGCTGCCAATTTCAATTTTTCTATTATTTATTTATGATTTTAAATTCCAGTCTCAATTCAATTTGGAATTTTCGTAAACGCTTATCGGTTGCATGCCCAATAAGCTGGCCATCATTTGTATCTATTAGCTTTTCATTTGGCCCATGCTCTGCTCAAATTATGCAGTTTTATTAAATTCCCATTCGCTGTCAGAAGTACTTTAATTGCAATTATTTCTATATTGCTTCATTTGCGCACCGGCAACATGCAGCCAACAAGTTTGCAGCCAGCGCGCAACATGTTGGCAACATGCACGCGACCAAATGTTGCAAAGCAACAATGCGCGTCAAACCACATAGAAACAATCAAGAATAAGTAGAATTAAATTATAATGAGAATTATTAATACGAGCTCAAACACTTTAATTTATGCTACCTGAAATTAGTATAAAAAATTAAAATAAAATATATTTTATTAGAAATAGTGTTATTATTTTATTTAGAATATATTAATTACTTTTGAGGAACAGAGAACAGAAAGAATTGTTAATTATTTGTTATTTTTTTTACATTATTCTCTTATTAAAAATGGGATATACATTTAGAACTGTCCAAACATAATCCTTGATATATCTTTGCACTATTTGTGCAGTAAGACACTATTAAATGTTGATGTCAGTAAAAGTCTATTGAAACGAAATAGCTTGAGTATATACTAATAAGTATTTCAATAAATACTTATACTTTTTATTATTAGTAAACACCTTCAATAATAATATGTATTTCATTAAATCTGCTACATGAAAAGTTTTAAAACTTGTAAAAACTCTCTCGGTTTAGAACAAATTTCCAATTGGTTTCTAGGCACGCAGCCTGCGGTGTGCTTGTGAGTTACGATGTTCCAAAAACAATGCCGCCATTTATCATATTGTGTTGCCGGCTCGCTCATTCGCCAGTTCGCTCTCCGTGGTTGGTGGGAATGGGGCAACATGCTTTGCGCGCAACATGTTGCTAAATGTTGCTCAGCCAGCGTAAGTTTGTGTTTGTGAATCTGAAAGAAACATGTTTACGAGCGTTTACGGTTAGTTGTGAATGAATGAACGTGCCAAATAGACGTGCTGCCGCCGCTGCTCGGTTACTCGTTCTCGCGAACTTCATTCCAAACTGACGTAAAAATATCTCCACTTGAGGGAACACATTAGAAATATATATTCGCATACGTATTTGCGATATTTTACTGTATTTTAAGAAAGGTTTCGGTTTAGATTTCCTGTTTGAAGTTTCAAGATACCCGCAAAAAGAATAAAAGTGACTTTTTGGACAAACGACAATTGTGTGCATAATTTTGGCGCAAAATGAAGGAAGCCAACGCGTGGAGCCGCATCAGTAAAAAGTGTGCGCAAAAATGACATGGAAAATACGTAGAAAATCGTATGTGGACTGACAGAGCAGCCACGCAAAGAGCACCCAAAGAAGCATCGTATAAGAATTCAATTAAATTGATTTTTCACAAATTTAACAATAACAATTGCGGGCAACTGGCTTATCAGCAAGAGTAACAGTAAAAGCATCAGCAGCGCGAATTGAAATCTCGTGTCTGCGGGGGTTGAGATGTCACCGGCACTTGGGAAGACACTGGGACATCGACATCAATTTCATCAGCATCATCAACAGCAGCAGCAGGAGGAGCAGCATCGATTCCAAATCTCTGCCAATTTTTTGGCGCTGGCTCAGCAAAGAAACCAGCCGAACCCAAACCCGAGCCCGAACCTGAGCCCTGAGCCCTGAGCACTGCTGATAAGCAACGTATGGTGATAAGCACGCAGACCCAGACCAAGTGCCAGTTGCAGACTGAGTCTCGTACTCGAATCTCGAATCGACGCGACGCGACGAGACGCGACTCGACGACTATTCGAATTGATTTTGACCGTGAATAATATACAAAATATTTGTTGTTTATGGGTAGAAAACGCAAGTCGACCCGTCAACATCGAAATTATTTGCGTTTGCGTCTTCTCGTCCTTTCGTTTATCGTTCTGATTGCCATCGCTGTGGCGCGAGTTTTATTCATTTTGCTTTTGTATCGTTTGCAAAATTTTAAGAAATTCAAAAAGTTCATCTTCGAATTCGACAGCAACAATACAACAAGAACAACAAGAACAACAATAACAACACATGCGAAATCAAAAAACTCAGCAACAAAACATTCGCAACCTTTTATTTGGTGATTTCATGTGTGCAAATGTGTATGTTTGTGCGTGTACATATATATATATATATATAAAAATATAAATCGTGCTTAGTTTTATATATATATATAAATTCAACAACAAAAATTGTGATTATCGATTGTGTAAATAAAAACATTTAATAAAAAGTAAAATAAATTAAAGCGCAACAGAATCATTTAAATTAAGTGTAAATCTAACAAAACGTCGACGTTTTTAAAAAGAAATTGTGATATTAAATATATATATATAACAAATTAAACATACGCGAGTCTTAAAGGTAAACAACAGCAAAAGATAAACAAGTCGATTTGTATATATAAAAAAGTGTATAAGAAACCATCAATAAGAATCATCAATATTTACGCACTAAGACTAAGCTGAGCAAAGTACACAAGAATATATAAACATAAATACAAATATATAAATATATATATATATATTGATATATAATCATATATTTTGGGCACCGATTTTTACACAACCAAGACAACAACCAACAACAAGACAAGAATTATATCGAAAAAGACACAAAAACAATCACAAAACTAAGGTAAATATATATTTAAATTAATACTATTTATATAATTTGTGAAACAAAACTGACATCAAATAAAAAAATTATAACTAAATTCACAACATATACTGTTTTTAAAGCGAAAACGATTCTATATTTGGAGCACGTATATTTTTGATAAGTTAAAAACAGAAAAAAAAATATTTATTTGGCATTGTGTGAAATACTTGGAATTATGGGATACAAAATTGGAAGTTGCGTTGCAAAAGTTTTTATAATACTGTATATTTTTATAATAAGCTCTCAAAAAAAAGGTAATCTATCTCACAGCTATCACATTTTCTCATGCACAATTGCTGTTCAGCTATTTACATAACATTCTTTGCAAACTGCGATTAATATTCCAGTAACATCAATTAAATTTGCATAAGCGCGTGTCGATAATTAAATATAGTCATCCACTAGCGAAATACTCATCCCTCCCGACATCAACACCCTACTTTATGTACTCTCAAAGAGTTATGATGTCAGCGAGGGACGAAGTGAAGTGAACCGTTTGATGATATTCATGGCTAGTTGCAATTTAATTAGATCATTAAAACAGTTCATAAATCTTTTCAAAGTTGCCAGCAGTTGCCACACTAAGCGGCGGACAGGCAGAGAGACCGGGCCGGGCACGTTTTACACAACAAATTAGTTGTAATCACAAATCGCGAATCGCAAAACGCGAATCTCGAATCGTAAATTGTAAATTGTGAATTGCGGGTTAAACACTTGTCCGGTTCAATAATCAAACAAGTTGTTCTAAGTAAATGCCAGCAAATGACAGCAAATGAATGAAACGAATGAGTAGGCAATAGGCACAGCAGATAGCCGCCAAAGGGAGAGCCGAGCAAGAGCGAGAGACAGATAAGGGCAGAGAGAAGGAGAGAAAGAGGCAGCAGCACTTTACACAAGCATATGAAATAATTAGCGCATGGAGATGAAACCGTTCAAATTTCGAAAAGATAACACAGCGAGCGAGAGAGGGACAGAGAGAGAGAGAACGACAAATAAATACCCAACAGATTCCCTGTTACAACTCGTACTCACAAATGCACTAATACACTCTCACGCAATGTTTGCTCTGCTATTGTTGTTGTTGTGATTGTTGTTGTTGTGATTGTGCCATAAATCATTTCTCGCTCATATTTTGTGCATATTTTTAAGTTTCTTTCTGCTGTTTGAATCTATTGAGTGCCAGTGCACATGAATCTCTTTCATGAGTGTGAATATGTTTGCGTGTGTGTGTGTGTGTGTGTGTGCTGCTGTTTGTTAGTAATACTATTGATGTGGCGTCAAGCAAGTATGCAACAATAACAATTACATTAAACGTTAGTAAACTTGAAAATTATTCAATTCCATTTGCTTAACTATGCAAATTAAAATTTAAACGATTGTCGAAAGAATTTGAAATACAGAAATATTTAAACAGCTTGTCGCCCATTATCTCTACAATCTGAAATATTTGTTTGTAATTTATAATACAATTAAACTATTATTTTTGAATAAATTAGTATGAAATGAATAGAATTGGCCTGACTGCGCTTGCATTGTGTTTTAGACATATATATTTTTAACATAATTGTTACTTCTGCATATTTAAAAATATATATTCTATTCAAGCAGCGCCTGTAGATCAATTTAATTTGCATATATATACTTTTTTCCATACATCGTTCTACCAATTTTCACAAGCTTTGCACTTTCACTGCCAGGGACGACAGTGTGTTGATCGTGTTTATATAGTATATATAACAAGCCAGTGGCAATCATTTTGCAATACAGAAGCTCACCCAGAGCTGGTCAACGGCAGCAGCAAAAAAAAAAAGAATTATAATGAAAACATAAAAAAAAAACTGCCAACTGTTTGGCAAAACTAAACCAGGCTCTCAGCCTAGAGATATGTGGTCAATGAGTAGATGGGGGAGGGGGGTAGGCAGAGGGAGCCCCTGCTGCAGCCCCTAGGCGAATGGACGAGTGGACAGGCAGGCGACCCAGTCAGGCAGCCTCTTTTGTTGCTGTCATAGCTGTAGTTGTTGTTGTTGTTGTTGGTTTGTTGTCTATCGGTTTCATAAGTTCTATGAATAAATTTCCATAAATGTGTTTATTTTTTGCCGCCGCACAGCTCGCAGCTGGTATCCAGAGCTCAAAGCGCTGAGGTAAAACACACTCACACACACTCATGAGTACACTCATACACACTCACTCGTAACCGAACCGTACTGAGTAGTCCGACGGATGCAACAACGCAACCCATGCAAAATGCATTGCAGAAAACAATTTTCAATATAAGCATCAAGTGACTAAAATTGTTGTTACTGTTATTGTTGCTGATGTTGTTGTTGTTATTGTTGTTGTTGTTGTTGCGCGTGTGTTGGAAGCGACAGTTTGACTGACATTTTTCTAGCATATCGTTTACATATATATTTGTTAGATTTTGCAGCAGTTGTTGCAGTTGCTGTTGTTGCAGTTGCTGCCGTTGCAGTTGCTGTTGTTGCAGTTGCTGCCGTTGCTTGTTGCTTGCGTTGTTCAACATGCTGTTATATTGAATACAAGGCCCAAGCTGCGCTCCTGAACTGTAGCCAGACAACAGTGCAACCTGTCTGACAGTCAAGTGCACTCTTTGTATCCCCTCTCCCCTCTCTCTCTCTGTATGTGTGTGTGTGTGTGTGGGTGTCCTGGCAGCTCGTGTGACTCCTGTCACTGGCTGTTTGTCGCAGTGTGTCTGTGTGTCTTATTAAAAATTAACTTGCCATAGTCCACAGTCAGTGTGCCCAGCTGCACACAAACTGACACACACACACACTCGTTCACACACTCGCACACACACACGCACACAAACACTTTACACTAATTGCTTTATAATGAAGCTGTCATTGTCACCTGTCGCCGATAATCTCTAACAAAATATGCCGCACACACAAACCCATACACACACACAACACACACACAACACACACACAACACACACACAACACGCGCAGAAACACAAATGCAGATGCAACTCACGATGATTTTGATGCCTTGTTGCTGTTTTTGTCACTGCAATTGGCCAAGTTTATATCTCAGTTTGCGCTCGCAATTAAATTACAAATTTTATTGCACAGTCTGTCTTCCTCTATCTCTCTCTCTCTCTCACTCACTATTTCTCACACGCAACATTTGCATTAGTCAACGATCACGAAATCAGATAATGCCCAAAGCAACATCCATGAATCCATGAATCTATTAATATGACCACATGCAAATGACTCCGACTCCGACTCCGATTCCGATTCCGATCAATCCGCCATTAATTTCAATTTCTTTGGAGCCGGCAATAGAATTGTCACAGCGCTTAATCAAAGCAGCTTGGGAAGATTTTGCCACAGAGATTGTGGTTTTTTTTATTGTTGTTGTTGGTCAACTAGTTCCCATCGCTTCGAACCTGAACTGTGTCACTTGAATTTTCGATTTAGCAAAACAACAAAAAAAAAAAAAAAAAAAAAACATAAAATTGTGTTAAATTTTTGTGTACACATTAATTTTGGAGCTGGTAAACAATAGATTTGTTTTATTTGTGTTTTTTTGTTATAATCAGTATATTTGCTATATATCAGATCAAAATCTGTATAAAATTTATGCAAGCCAAATGCTAAACACAAACATAATGATTAACCGAATCGGATATAAACTCAATGTTAACAATTGCTTAGATATATTTTTATAGCTATTTTATTTTATTTTATTTTAAACTGAATTTTATTTGATTGAAATCAATCTTAAAATATAGAAACTCTTTTCCGCAAGTTGTATATTTTAATAGAGCTATATAAATTTTCTTATTATTTTCTTATTTGGCTTTTTAAATTGAAACTTTATTCAATTTCACATTTTCCCTATTTTGAAGCTGTCGAAATGAAAACAACACTTGAATTATTAGTTGCCGTTTTGTTTGGGCCACTTTGTTAGTCTAGTCAAAGCCAACTGGTAAAATTAAGTCTGTTGCCTGTTTTTGTTTAGTTTTTTGGGTCAGATGAAACTGTCGCTGTTGTCGCTTCTGTCGATGCCGTTGTTGCCGTTGTTGCTGTTGTTGCATTTGTTGTTGCCGCTGGTGTTGCCATTACCATTAATGTGGTCGCTATTGTTGCGAGCGGTCTCATAAGATGCACATGGCCACTTTCAACTGGCTGCCGTTGGGAAAGCCAACGGGATTGGGAAAGGGAAATGGAAATGGAATAGGGATAGGCCTGGAGTTGGGGCAACTGGAACAATGCAAAAGGGCCAACAATAGCCAGGGATGAAGCCACGTTAATGATGACACGCGCTGCTGCCATGCGCCCAACTAGACCAGGCCACAACGGACTAAAGATGCCAACGCCAACAAATTAACATACAAGCACAAGGCAAACTGGCCACTTGCATCTTGCTACTTGCAACGTGCAACGTGCAACTGGCTACAAGCCGCCAACGCAAAGCCAGTGACTCCGTTTAATACTGTTGTTGTTGTTGTTGTTGTCGCTACAAATAAGGCAAGCGCACAATGCGAGCTGTAGCTGCACCTCATCAGGGGGTCGCTTGTGAGGGGGGGTGGCGGGGTCATGGAGTGCAGCGACTAAGCGGGGATTAAGTCAATTGCACTCAAATGTCAACCGAATGCCGACGGCAACAAGTTGCCAACTAGCAGCAAATAACTTAATTAGCCAAGAGTGCTATTGTTGTTGCTGTTGTTGTTGTTGTTGTTGTTTTACTTGATCTTGTTGTTATTAATGGGTCATTAGCCAGTGGCAATAGTTAGCCAAGGATTAGGCGTAGGAGTAGACGAGAGGCAGAAAACATTCTAGTTGCAAAAAGTATTTCAAAAAGTTTATTTATTTTTAGCACAATTAAATCATTTCTTTTTAACGTTCAGCAGCATTTTTTTATATTTTTATAATATTAATCATTTTATTAATAATAAAGGAAAAAATAAAAATTTGTTTTTAAGTTTAATTAAGCATTATTCTCTATTATATTCAATTATGTCATTTATTAAATGGTTTCGATTCCTAAAAGCTTTGAAATAAGACAATATTATTCTGTGCCCAGACTTTTTTAATTTATTTATTTATTATTATTTAAATAAGTTATTTATTTATTGATTATTAATTTACATATATAACATATATATTTATATTATGCACTGAATAAATGAACTCTTTGTAGAGTTTAAATTGATTTTCTGCTCTTCACTTGCCAAATCAATCAGTCCACTTTCAGTCGCCATTTTTGCTGTAAGATTCAGCTCACTTTTCCCGCTCATCCCGTTTACCCCCTCTTCGTATATATACAATGTGGTTTCAGGGCTCTTAATTTTTAATTCTGTATCGGGTTTTTAGTGTCGCATAATTGTCGTTTTCCTTTGAACTACAGCGCCTGCAATTTGCTTATCGCCTGCGATCGCGATTGCCAATGGGGAGCTCGACTTGGAGTCGACTTGAGTACTGTATTGTTGTCGTTATTGTTGCTGTTTGCTGTTGCTGTTGTTGTTGTTGTTACAAGCGCTGGCGCTGTCTTCTTCGCCATTGCCGTGAGGCTCGAGTACATTTCAATTAATTAACATTCAGCTGCACATGCGCAACAAAGTCGCAACGCTGGCGACGAAGCTTCAGATTCAGCTTTGTCTGTTTGTTGTTGTTGTTGTTGTTTCTGTTGTTGCTGTTGTTGACTGTGACTCAAAAGCGGATACCGAAAATTGCTGATTGCGCCAGATAAACTCATTTACAGCGGTTAAATGCCACCGGCGGCGCACATTGCCAACACTTTCGGGCGGTCCGCAGAGCGAGAGACGTGGTCGTTTTGCCATTGGATGTGGACTGTGGATGAGGCGGCGTCTATTGCGCATTTCAAATGAAGCAGCAGCGACCCGTACGAACTCTCTTGATTGTAGTCTAAATGCACTCGTGATTAGTACAACGAGTACTCGTCTACCATTTGCTGAGGCTTTTGATTGACAACCGCTGATTTTAATCGCTCCAAACACACACGTTTCTTACCGACACAAACCCCCTCCCAACGCCCCTTCAGTATATACCCCAACTTCTTGGCCACCATGTTCGTGTCGGACTCTGCAAATTGTCATGTTGTTCAAATTGAAAGCGGGAACAAGTCAGATAGATGTCTATCGCCACGTCACGTTAGAAATGTATGCCAAGCGACATCAGGCAAAATGATTGTAATTAGGCCCGTAAAGTACAAGCCAGCAAGTCATGTAAGTAACACACACACACACACACACACACACACAGACTTTCCAAAAGTGGAGCAGGAGTGTTTCAGTTAGGGATGGAATTGTGAGTTTGGACGCAGTTGGTTGGTGGCTGGCGCTTAATCCGCAGCACAAACAGCCAGCGGCGCCAATATTACACACACACACACATGGACACACACATTGGCACATACGGGGGACATATGCCAGAGGCAGATTATGAAAGGCAAACCCCATGTAAAGTGTAAAGTGTAAAATGTCTTAATGATAAACAAACAGAAAGTTTGCGGCGCCCTGCGCCCTGGCTAGGATTGGAGTTGAGCAGCAGAGTGCGTCTGCCGAGTTGGCGAGTGCCGAGCGGCGGGCGACTGGCGCGGCTGGCGGCAGGGGGTGGAGTCATATTGATGGAGGGCGTTGGCAAAAGTTGCCACACTTCGTTGAAATCTTACAAAATCTATGTGTGGCAGCTGAACGCAAAACACGGCACACAAAACAGTTTGCGACGCTTCTATTTAGTACATGTGGCGTATACGTTATATTTACTCGTTGTCTGCACAGTGGCTAAATTTTAAATATGCAAAAGTGGCCAATCTGATTTATATGTATCTATATAATTTTATTTTTTTAATCAATTTAAATATTTTTATTTTATATTATTTAAATTAATTTTTCTTATTTTAAATATTTAAATATTGCTTACAATTTAAATCGGTTTAAACCACTGTGCGTCGTCATCGCTTAGTTAGTATTTGGAAATACATATTCACAATTTTTTATAGACGTGTGTTTATTTCACCTCACTCTCTCCCTCTCCCTCTCTCACTCTCGCATTTCTCTCTGTCTTTTTCTGATGGTTACATTGAAATTGCATGTTGGCACGCAAAGGTTGTTACTTTTATTGTTGTTATTGTTATTGTTGTTGTTGTTGCTATTGTTATTGTTGTTGCTACTGTTGTTAGTGTAATGTCTTCTTATTATGCTGCGACACTGTTGCGGTTTTCCATACCCAAACCTGGCCAACGGGGCTTTGGCAGTGCTTGGGGTGGCGTGGCCTGGCCTGGGTTGGCCTGGCCTGGCCTGGTCTGGCCTGGGATGGAATGGAGGTTTCTCGTTGGTTATTGGCAAATAAAACGTCTAAGCGCGCAAATTTTGTATAAAAATAAAATATGGTTTTACTATCAGCAGAAGGGATCGTGTATGCGGCTAATGCTAATAACATGCAATTTCCACCAGCAACAACACGCATGCATGCCACACAATGTTTCTTCCCAAAAAAAAGGAGGCAGGTGAAAAGTATTCCATTTGCATGAACACCAGCCAAGTAAATAGCCCAACAGCCAAGCCAAACCAAACCAACTGGCGACGTCGCTGGCAACCCGCAGAGGCGCACCAGAGGCGAAGGTGTTGAAAATTAGTAACTGTCTGCGAGCTCAATCCTCTGCCTCTGCCTCGGCATGGTGCTGCTCGTGGTGGTGGTAATGGTAGTTGTGGCTGATAAATTTTGTATGGTGGCGGTGCCAGCTACCATCTAACAGCTGCTGCTGCTCCTAAAGTTGAGTTATCGATTGCCATTGCTGCCACAGCTCATATGTGATTCTTGGCAAAGGTCTATAAAAGACAAGGAAATAAAAAAAAAAAAACTGAATACTGCAACATTTTAATGAGCCAAATTGAATTGCAGAGAGGCAGCTTAAATATATTTCTACACATAAAAAAAAAATATAGTAGTTAATATAAAAAAGTATCATTTAATGTTTCTATAGAAAAAAGAATTTGATCGATTTCGAAACTGGCAGAAACAATTCAATTTATCCATCAACTCCCGAAGCAGATCAGCTAAGAACTTGGCGCTGAAATAAATTTCATTTCATATTTGTTGTTGGGGCAACGAACAACTTTATGTGACGACAACTTTACAATGTGAGCAAAACGAAGCAGCAGCAACAACAACAACAACAACAACTGAAAAGAGACACAAACGGAGGCAAACATGAATAAAATTTGCTTAAAAGTGGACACAACGAGCAAATAAAGAGCAACGAGAGCAAACAGCAGAGCAGGCAGCTGGAGACAGAGAGAGAGAGACAGAGAGTTAGAGGGAGATGGGTATATATTTGAATTGGAGACAACGCTTGGACTTTGGGATGTGTTTGCAAATGGAATGGATGTGAATGTAAATGTGAATGCTTAATAAAATAATGCGACAGAAGGAACGACAATGACTATGATGATGCTGATACTGATGATGTTTATAATGATGATCGAGTGTGTATTTGTGTGTGTGTGTGTGTGTTTGTGGCGCGAAGTGAATTAATGGCTTAATTGAAAAATTTGTTCTCACCATAAAAGTTTCTTTGTGTCAACGACAAATTGAGGGACTATCCGCAGAGTTGCCACTGACCCGATGGCAACCCTAATAAAATTAATATATATATATATATAAATATATATTCTTATATATATACACATACATAGTTGCATCGTTGACATCTTTTGACTTTGACACCTTTTTTCTACCATATTTTTTCTTGGAGCGAAATTAGCATTTTTTGCTGGAAACGCATTTATTAAAAACGGACGCAGACAGTCCAAAAGTGCAAATCTCAGAAGGAGGAGGAATCGCCAGAGAAACGAGTTTCTCCAACTGACTTCACAGCGTCTGCGTTGTCGTCTTCGTTCCACTGGGGCACTAATCAATTTCATATCAATTTGTAAATTTGCAATAATTACGATAATTAGCTGCGAGTATCTGACGATTCCAATGCCGATGCTCCTCACTGCACCAGCCAGTCATGGAGGCTGTCTGGAGCCGGAGACCTGTTTCGCATTCGCCTCCAAATGCATTCAAAGAATGCGTCGAGGTGATAATGAGATTTTCAATTCAATAAAACATCAGCCAGCATCCACAACACATTCGTATTCGTCTTTGTATTCGTTTTTGTATTCGTTTTTGTATTTGTATTCGTATTTGTATTCGTTTTTGTATTCGTATTCGCATTCACACTGACCGTTGCCAATTTTGGGCTCTGACATCGCCCGGCGAAATCTCTGCATGAATATTTCATTCAATTTACACTTTGCTCGCAACTTTTTTGCTCGTCTTTGCCAGAATGGCCAGAAAGGAGTTGGCCAAGCATCTCGCGGCAGCTAATTAAGTAATTTTTTTTCTCGCTGTGCCCTGTATTTGTCTTGGCAACTGTTGTTGATTTTGCGCCTTGCTTCGCTCTCCTCTTCCCTTGCAACTCATTGCCACATTGCCACTTTGCCACATTGCCTTTATGGCTGCTTAATCAACACTCTGTCCAGCTGCTCGTAAGTTGGGTCTGCAGTTGACTCTTGCTTAATTGCTTCTTACAGCCGATTAAGTGTAATAGCCGCAAGGCAATTGAGCACTCGAATTGGGTTCAATCGAGCTTGAAATTTGTACAAAAAACTTATCCACGCATTTTGCCAGCTGCCACAACAGAAGATCTACTTCAATTTTATTTTACTCATCCAAAAGTGGAACACACTCAACAATATTTTATATATACTAAACATTTTATTCGTATTATAATTGTTTATTTTAAAATATTTCAACTCTTTTGATTAACCATTTTTTCAAATTGTTTGTCTCATTTCAGGTAAATATTTTCGATTGCCATCCACAAACTCACAAAAGTAAGCAAATTGAGAAAAAAAAATAGAAACCCCATTAAAATTCAATACCAAAATTGTTACATTGCTGTAATTAAATGAATGTGTATTTTGACACCCCCCGCTTCAATTTGAACCCCGCCATGAAAATGGGAAAAACTTCAATAGCTGAAAGATAAGTCAACTTTGCAGCCTGTTTGGCACTGGCGACGCACTTACGAGCAAATAAAAGCCACCCTACAAACAACAAAAAAAAAAAACAATATACACACACACACAGCTTACACTACACTTATACACACACACACACACGTAAGAAACTTACCCCGTGGACGGGGTTGTTTTTCCATTTTGCGCCATTCGCTGGTGAAAATGAAAATGAAAATCCACCCGAGCCGTGAGGCAGTCTGCGATTTCGATGTTTTAATGCCATTTTTAGTTTTTCATCCATATGGTTGGTCTGCCGGGCTGGACGGATGGACGGACTGGCTGTCCAGCTTATCGGCCAGGCCAGGGCAGGGTTGCCAACAGCTTCTTAGCTCTGCTCGCTTGTTGCGTTGGTTATGGTACAGTGCGGATTGCTCGTTACGGATTTACCTCAGCCCACACACGCACACACACGCACACACACGCACACACACACACACTCAGTCGAATCAACGTTGACTACTCCCGTGGGCATACAACTAAATCTGTGTTTCTGTGTATCTAATGTGGGGACAACTCGTGGTGGCCATGGCTATCGAGCATATTCCATCTACAAGTAGTTGCTGGCCAAAAGCCGATAGCCAAAATTGCAGTTGAAATGTTTTTATCGATTTAACAGCTGCGTTGAGGCTAAGCATTTTATTGGGATTGGGTTGGGTTCGAATCGAATTGGGCTAAAACTGGCAACAACTGTTTTCGTTGACAGCTACAAGTTGAAGCTGCCTCGAGAAAGTTGCAAAGACAAACAAATTTAGAATGTTTACATAAAATAAACTTTTAATATGACCAATTTAATTATTTATACATAAATCACAAGTGCAAATATTAAATTTGATTTTTGTACATTTATTTTTAATTTTTATGAAATTTCATTTTTGTGTTGAGTGCATTTTGAGGACAGTTTTTGTGCATTTGTAATAATTATAACAAATGGCACACAGTTCAAGGGCGGTGCGGGGGCTGAGTTTAATTTTTTTTTTTTAATTAGCAGCAATGCCAACGCCAACGCCAACCGTCGCCTGTGGCAACAGCTTCGGCGTCGTAGTCGGCGTCGGTTGGCCGCTGCGGTGTTGCAACACGTGCACAAAGGCTGAAGCTGAAGCTAAACAGCACGCGAGGCGTGGCCAGGGCAAGTGGCGCCATACCCCAAAAAACCCAAACCCCAAACCGAGCTCCAGCACAGCCCACAGTCGAAAGCAAAGGCCTGTTGTTGGCTAAATCCCCAACGGGATCTCCACGTTTCAGCTTCAGTTGCTGACTTCGTTTTGTGGCTCGGTGAATTAACCGCGCGCAGCAACAGCGAAAACTACTTTGGCAAGGTGTCAGCTGCGCATTAGGCACAGTCCAAATCCCCACACCCAACCACGCCACCACCTTCCTACGGCCTACCTATAGCTAACCAGAATCCCGATGAGGCCTGCTAATGGGCGTGTTTGTGCCGCAGGGCGGTGACGCTGGCAGCTCGTCATGTTGCCAACTAATTTCATGAAAGTTGACATAGAAGCACATGTGAAATCAGGCAAACGAGCCGTGTGGGGGGGGGGGGGGGGTGGGGTTGGGCTTGGTTCTGCTGCTGTGGCTGTGCCTGTGTCGGGGGCAACAATGCCCAATGGAATTGTTTTATTTGTTGTTGTTTTTGTTGCTTCTGCTGTTTTGTGGCGTTGACTAAATTAACATTGACGTGTGCATTGTTGTTGTTGTTGTTTTGCTGCTGCTGCGAGTTGCCTGCCACATGTGGCATTTGGTGCCGTTTTCGGTGCTTTCTGTGCTTTTGTTGTTTTTATGCTGTTGGTAAGCCAAATGAAATATTCACACATTTTCTATTTTATATTTTGACTTGTAGTTGTCGCTCCATGTCGCTCCTCCCCTCCCCAACCCACCCCTACCCCTGTGCTGAAGTTTTACGGTCGCATATGAATTTAACATTTTGTGTGTGCTTTTTGCGGGCACCGCATAATTATCATATCATAGAGCAGTGAATGAGTTAAGGACAGGCAGGGAATGAGAGCGGTGAGAGAATCAGTCTCTGGAGTGCAATGAGCGCGTCCTCCAAAAAGGGATTTGGGACCAGGCCATTCTGACACATTACCATAAATAGGAGCGGGGGGTGGCTTTGTTGACGGGTTTGACTTGGTTTCCGGCAAAGACTTTAATGTCACTCAAATGAAACTTGAAATTCTACATTGCATTAGCTAAATAAATTGTTTCAATTTCATTGAATTAAGTTTTGAAGTTATATTCAAGACAGATGAAATTCATATATATATATACATATATGTGAGATATATATATATTTATATATATATTTTTATATATCTTTTTTTTTAATAATTTAAATTGAGCTGTGGTAAAACGTTTCTTAATCAAGTATAATTTAATAATCTTGCTAGACTTAAAGCTTTTAATTTTGAATTGTTTATAAATCGATTAATACTCAAAATACAAATACAAATGAATACTCAAAAAAAATACAAATATTTAATAGTATTCATAGCTCATAACTCAAATGAATATTGGCGCCCAAAACAGATTCAACTAATTGTTTTTTTGGGGTCAGTGAAAAAGAAGTCAATTTAAAATTGCCAAGTAAAATTTTGAAATTTATTATTTTTATTAATCAGCTCAATTTTGAATTAGGCATTTGCATTTGTCTTTTTTTGCTGATATTTTGTTCACACAATTCACTTAAGCGAACGCTTGAAAGTGCTAAAGATGCAGATACAGATACAGATACAAATGCACTTCCAGTTGCAGTTGCAGTTGCACATACATTTTCGCACTGCGCTGCATTTGTGTGCAAATTTTCTTGTTCAAGCTGATTTCTCAGTCAAGTTCAGTTTGCAATTTGTTTTTGGCGCGCATTTGATTTTCATTGTTGTTGTTGGTGTTGCTGGTGTTGCTGTTGCTGCTCCCGAGGCATTTCACGCTGCGCTGCATTTTCTTTTTTGTCGTTGGCAGGCGGCGGCGCCGACGCCGACGCCGATGCGGGCGCGCCCGAGACGGAGCCAACGAGCCATTGCCAGACGGAAAGACAAGCTGACAGGCGGAAAGACGAACGTTTTCGGTTGGATGGGGGACATGGGACAGACAAAAGCCAAGTCAACTCAAGTCGTGTCACGGCAGCAGCAGGATGCGGGGGGGACGAGCTGCTTGGTTTTGGATATGGGGGGCTGCAACTGGGGCGGTCGCGTTTTCCATTTCGTTGAAGTGGAAAATATTTTGTAAATATTTTTGTGTGTGTTATTTTTTTTTTTCTTCTTCTTTGCCTTTGATTCTCCTCGGTTGTTTTTTTTCTTTGATTTTCGTTTTGTATGGCTGCTGCTGCTGCTGCTCTGCTGCTGCTCTGCTGCCGCTCTGCTGCCGCTCTGCTGCTGCTCTGCTGCTGCCTCCGCAGTTGTTATTTTTGTAAAGCTGTGAGTTTATTTTTTCGACTTTTTAGTCTGTTATTGTTGTTGTTCTAGTCCACCCCCCCCCCCCACACCCCTTCCCCATCGTTGCCACGCGGCAACCGCTTGTTGTGTTTTGTATTTTTACAAATATTTTGTGTAATCTTTAAAGCAGACAATGATGACAGCGACGACGATGGCGGCATTTTGTGTCACATCCTGAAAAGTATTCTCTCATTTTGCTCTGCTTTGCTATTGTTGTTGCCAAAGTATTTAAGCACGTGCGCACAGTGGGGCCAAACGATGTTTGTGTGTGTGTGTGTGTTGTGTGTCTGTTTTTATATGGCCCTGAGACAAAACTGCCGCTGGCTACATCCCTTTCGCCAACTGTATCTAAGTATCTGCATATCTGGGTGTATCTGCTGTGTATCTGTAGCTGTAGCTGTATCTGAATCTTACGCTGAAATGGACTCATATTTCGCGACAGGGCTGTTAGTCAGCAATTCAGTTTGGCGGGGTCCCGAAGTCACTGAGCCTGTCATGACATTCACTGGCTCTGGGCGAATCTTTTCGTTTCGTTTCGATTCGTTTCATTTTCGTTTTGTTTTAGCATTTTTGCCAGTTGGCTTTGCAGCGCCTCGCCTCGCCTCGTCTCGCCTCCTCGCGACCTGCCTCATATTCTCTGAATAAAGCGACACCGAAAAGAAGCAGCAACCAAAAAAACAAAACATAAAAATAAAAGAATATAGAACAAAAGTTTTGCTCATGGCCTGTCGCTGTCAGAGAAGTGTCAGGCGGCAAGTTGAATAGGACAGGGATAGAGACAGCCAGGGCGGCAGTCGACATGAGATGGGAAATGGAAATGGAATGCTTGGCGGAGTGTGCTGGGGGAGGGGTGGAGTGGGTGAGGAGGATTCTGGCGGAAATCTCAACGATTTGAATAAGTAAATAAGCATATACGTGTATGGCAGGAGGGGCAGGAGGAGCGGGCATAGCAAATGGCTGCAGATGACGATGACATTGTTAATAGGGCTAAAGATGAGCTGGCAAAGGCACTGAATAATAAAATACACTGTGACCAAAAGAAGTAAGCTTTATAAAAAGAGTTAGTATTTAAATTCAAATGAGATAAGGAAATAAATTTGCTCAACAACTTGAATTCAAAAACTCAATTAAGAATTTTTATTATGTGATTCACACATTCAAAAAGTAATTACTTAATTACAGGAGAATACAACGAGCTTAAATTAGTTGTACAGATTGTTCGATAATGAATTAATTATGGCTTGTTTTCAGTTAAGTGTGTATTTTATGACAACCCCTGGGCACTTGGGGGCAATCGCAAAGCTGGTTTTGCGATAACTGACAATTAGCCAAATACATCAACTTAAATATAATAAACAGGCCAATGAATCTGACTGACAAAATGTTGCCAGGGTCTAAGAAGCCCCTCGCTGTCACGTCGACAAGGTTAATTGCTCTATTTTGGCCAGACTCTTGGCAATTTCACGGCCTGTCTCCGGGCCTCAGGTATTCTCAGCACACCTGCGTGCCACAGAGTTCGGGGCCTGTTGAGGCCTGTGTCTTACGCAATTTATTTTTTGGGAAAACTATGAACAATTGCATATCTCGGACTTGGTTCTTATGCAATCCCAACTTTCACCTCCCGCATCCCGCTGGCTATGTGCGCTCCATGGGGTGTCAAATCGTTATCCCGAGCAGGTTCCTCACTGTTTCCACTTCTTATGGCCAGGCTAATGGTCTGTATTAAAATGGCGAAAGCGTTGACAACATTTTGGACAAGAAAATTATATTATAAACAGCAATTTTTGTAAACGGAGAATTTTATGTTTGGTTAGTTTTAATTTCACTTTCACACGTTTCTAAAAAAAAAATAAGTGTCATAGAAAAAAACTATAAAAAAAAGAAAGTCACAAATTCATATGTCACTTAATTTCAAACATTTTGCAATAATCACCTTTTGACTTGTGTCTAATGTTGGGTTAGATTGCCAACCTGGTAATCCCAGCACAATTTCCGAGCTGCTCATTAATTAGTTGCGTCCGCCATAAAATGTGTTATTTATGGCTTGTGACTTCAATTTAATGTGCAATGCTAGAATTAAACAATTAATACATATATACAAATATATATACATACATATATGTATATACTTTCATTTGCGCATTAAAATGAAATTTAATTAACACTTAAAAGCTGAACAATCTCAAGCGAAACCCGAAACTTGCAAATTGTTGACAACATTTTCAGTAACGTTTCTTTGCCGCTGACCAATGGTCAGGCAGTGGTTCGGTGGCTCGGTGGTTCAGTGGTGCGCAGTCTTTGTCGCTCTTGAAACTGCACACGAAATTATAATTTTCACACGCAATCGCAACTGGGCAAACCGAGTTGGGGCATTGTGGAATGATGTCTCTTGTTGCCCCGAACACACTTAACAATTCAATTGTGGAACAATATTACATGGCCGGCAGCCGGGGGGGGAAGAGACTACTTAAACTTGCTCATTATAAGATTAAAAAAAATAAATAAATAAGAAGAGGAAAATGAAAACAGAAACAGGAACAGGCGACAAGCGTTCGCATTTGCACTTAACAAGAGCAGCCACAAAATGACCAGTGACAAACGTCGATAAAGTGGCAACAAAGCTTGCCTATATAGTGCCACATGCCCCCGCCCCCAGCCCCCCTCATTGCGTGCGTCAGCTGCTGCTGCGTGCGTGAGTGCGTGTTATGTCTGACTATGGCCATGGAACACTGTGCCTGCTCCGACTGCGTCTGGTAGCCAGGTTGGCCATGCGCATGCGTGCATTGCGTTTACGCATTGCTTGGCTTGTAATGAAGGTATTCCTCATTACAACACTGATGGAGGGAAACAACGGGGACAACAACACAGCGCTGGCCATGTTGTTGCCAATCAATTTCCAATAGGCAACGGCACACAGCATTTTTCTCCTGCCAATCAACGGCAACAGATGAAGTCCAGTGTGGACACAACAGACAGCAGCACAGGCACCAAAGGGGCCACATCCACATCCACATCCACTTGACTTGCTAGCTGGTTGGCTGCTTGGCAACGAAAAGATTGATCGATCGAGCGATCGCTGGATCGATCGGTGAGTGCCATGTTGCGATGGATGATTCGATATGATCGCAGAATTTATGTATTGTTGTGCACATTGTACATTGTCAACTCTTTGGGCATAATTACAGCAATGGCAACAATCGTTCGATCGTCTGACTGATCGATGAGCTGCCCCCCAGTCCCCCCCATCCCCCCGTCAGTTTCCCGATCCAGCGATCATTAGCAATGCAGTTCATTTTTAATTGCACGCACTCACATATTATTGGCTGGCTGAGTCGGAGTCATGTCAATTCTCTGGGGACTAGCTGTGATGCACTCGTAGTCTACCGGCGCAAATGTGTCAATTAGATTTATTATCAGTTCTTGTTCTCCACTCTCATATTCCCAACTGGGCTGCTGTTGGACGCTGTGCAGGTGCTGCACGTTGCTCACTGCACGTTGCACGTTGCACACTGGGCCGCATGTCCATTAGTAAATGCTAAATAGCGCCAATTAAATGTAAGAAATGCGTCCGCGTCTTCGTCTTCTTCCCCTCCAAATTTAGAAAAAGTTAACAGGCAATATTCTCAATCGATCCCCCTCTCTCTCTCTCTCCCTATCGCTCCCTCTTCTCGAGCGGTTCCCAATTTCCAATTCAAATGCAAAATTTTATTTATGAACCGGCAATCGTCAAACAACTGACATTTTTATTATCAGGGGCCAGAGCGCGCGCCCAAAACTCGATCCAGCTGTTGGCCACCTTTTGAGCTCTGCGGCCAAAAGAGCCAATGTTCAGACGCTGCCCCTGCCACATCTTGCCATGCCTCCTCAATTGATAGCCGGACTAGCCAAGCGTCGCGGACGGCCGCGTTGACAAGCTCAATTTCCAATCGCAATAAAACGCAGCACTCGAAAAAAGATAAATGTGAGAAAAATGCAGGCCTCGTTGCGTCCAGTTCTCTTAGTTCCCCACACACCTACCCCGATCCCCGCCCCCAACCACTTTGCCACTCTCTTGTGCTGGCTGCCGCTTCCGTCTTGTGCGCCGTTTGCCTCTTACGCTCGTTCTCGTCTTTATGCAACACCGTCGCTAAATCGCGTGGGCTTATCCTCAGCACCCAGGCAACCAGGCTAACAGACGAGCAGACCAGCAGACCAGCAGACAAACAGACAAACAGACCAGGCCAGAACTGGAGAGAGGAACCTGCCGTCGCGTCTGCGTTTGGTCCGCTTCAAGTGCTGAAATTTATAGTGGTAATAAAATTTTATTTGCTCCTTTAGTTGATGGCACAATAAACTCTTCTGGCATTCTGGCCTGAGCACGTGCTTCCACTTGCCAGTTTCTGTTTTTTATATCCCTTCGTTTAACAACTTGCATATTTGTTTTTCTATGCGCACATTTTTGTTAAATATTTCAAGGCCATTTGCATAGCGTTTATTGGTTGTTAACATAGAAATAAGGTTTGACTTATGACATCAACTTGGTCTATTTAGTTTACACAAATGTTTATATAACTGGAATTGCTTTACAATGTTTTAGTACATTATAAAAAATATTATTTCTTCAGTAAACATACTTTTCCGAGTGTTAAATGCCAACTTTCTACAATTTATGAACATGATTTTTGCATTTCTACTAACAATTAATTTGGATTTTTTCCCAGAACAATTGCTTCGCAAATAGTTTTGGCTTTGTTGTGTTAATTGGATTAGTTGGGACAGCTAATTAGTGATTATTTAAATAAAATGCAAAGCAGCAATTTAAGCAAGCAGCGCAGCGGAGCAGAACGCTCAACTCAACTCAACTCAACTCAACTTTGCTTAATTGCTACTTGGCTAACTGGCAGCAAATAGCTTTGGTGAGTTTACCGTTGCCTGGGTTCCTCTGTCTGAAGATGCCGACAACAACAACAACAACAACAACAGCTGAAAGTAACACAAAGGGAAACGTTGATGGGCGACGCCTTCGCATGGCCGCTATGCAAAACTATGGAGAATAAGATGTAGAAGAAGAGGAAGCACTGACGCCGACGCCGACGCAATCGTAAATCAAAATGGCTGCAGCTGATGGCTGAAGAATGAAATCATTCATTTTCATTTCATTCCATCAGCAGAGACAGCGCATGCGTGTGAGTGAGTCGCTTTCGGCATCGCCTCGTTGTCTGCTTATGTGTGTGTGTGTGCTGATTAACTGCATAGCTGAGCTCTTGTTGTTGTTGTTGTTGTTTGTCGCCTTTGATGGATTGGCTGCCATATGGGCTGCGTTACTTCACGCTTCGCTCTTGTTGTTCTTGTTGTTGTTGTTGCTCGGGTCAGCTGCAGGAGGCAGCGAGGAGGGTGGGTTGTCGTTGTCGTTGACGACTTAAACAGGTAACGGGACTGGCCATATGCCATGCGCAATTCCCGTTTTGTTGTTTGTGTGTGCGAAAGTGGGCTGGGCTTGAAACTATGGTTGTTGTCTTAGCTAATTGCATTACTGATTGCACCGTGGTCAAAAGGCTTTACAAAATTGTTTGCATACCCGAAAATTTTTCAATTCAAAATTAGACATTCTAAGTCAAGTATTTTTTCTTCTTTATAAATATGAATACATATTGTTAAATTAATTTAATGCTATTATGTAACTTATTATTATTTTTCGTAGACGTAATTTTAATTTAAATTTAGCTGTTTTTTTTATATAATTATTATTGTGATAAGCTGGAACCAATAATTTTGAAGTTCATTGAATTTGAAGCAACTGTCACCAGTCACATTTCAATCATTCTCTACAAGAGGGCGCCACATGTCAGTCAATCGAAAGCGACATCTGTCAAAGTTGGACTTAGTTGTTTCGATATATAGCCGCTAGAGGGCACCAAACAAGTTAGCCGAAAAGTATGCCAAATTTAATGCCACATCAAATTGCACTTATGTTGCATGCCACAAAGGGCTTAAGGCAAAATAGATTATTTAAACGGATGTTAAAAATGATTGTTTATTAATATCGCTCAAACACCAAATACAATTGAAGCTGCTTTGATTTTCCTGTCTGCAAACCTTTTTTTGCTAATCAAATTTTAGCATTTGTTCGCTTGAATAAATCACATCAGACAAACATAAATCATAAAGTAAACACACGAACCCACACACGCACAACCACCTCCATTGCGGAACAACAATAAGTGGCATACTACAATACAACAACACACACACACACATACACACACACACACTCACAGAACACACATCAGACATTATTATCATCTCGCTTGTGCTTGACTGAGTTTCTTCGCTCCCCGCGGCGTGAAAAGCGTCCATCGTCCAATTGCCACGGCCAAGGCTGCTGCTCCTGTCTCCCGTCTCCCCTCTACACGCCCGCAGGCAGCCATAGCACATGTCTGATAACCAAGAACTTACATATCGTTTACTCGTTTACGGCCATTTTCTCCATAGGCAGAGCAAGCCACCGATTTGCCCGCATCCGTTCGATGTGGGCGGTGGAGTGCAGGGGAGTGGGGTGGCGGGGCTGGGCGGCTTTGGCCTTTGCGCCCGGCATCGTTTCCTTCCGGCCGGCATTGTCCTTTCGCGCCGAACTTGTCCTCCCCGCCATCATTTGCCCCCGTTCCACACTCGGCTTTCTCCGTTCTCCTTTCTCCGTTCGCCGTCAGCGGGAAATGTGTAATTGAAAGGGAAGCTTTGGCTTTGGCGCAAGAAATTATTTCGTTAACAAAAGCGAAATAGCAGAGAATGTGAGAAAAGGGAGAATGGGAGAATGTGAGAAGAAGGAGAACACACACACAATGCGAATACAATGCGCCGGGGAATGCCAAAAGCAGGGCGAGGGGGCTAACGGGTAACGGGGGAAAGGTGAAGGCAAAATATGCAAGCAGCGAATGTTGTTAAAATATTTTTAAAGTTTCACGTTTTCTTTTTCCCTTTTTGGCTTTTCGGGCATTTCGCAAAGTTGCAAAAGTTTCATTTCCGACAACAAGTTACCGTTAGTTAGTTTTCGGCAGGGTTGTCACCACAGTCAGAAAGACAATGATGTGGAGAGGGAAGCGTAAGAAAGAGAGAAAAGAGAAGCTGCTTGAATTCTTATATAAATACAGACATATCTGCATGGCATTTAACGTGTGTCTGTGTCTGTGTGTGTGTGTGTGTGTGTTTATGTATCTGTGTGTTCGCCTGTCTCTTTCTCTATCTGTCTGCATTGTTCGAGTTTTGATTTATGAGGTCAGAGAGTCGTGATAATGAGCCAGGAAATTAAATCACTTTGACCGGAAGGATGTCAGGTCAAAGGGGGATAACACAATTGATTTCATATTCATAAATTCAACGAATGTTGTCAGCTTGTCAGCCAGGAATTGAATGACATTTCTATTACAATTTATTTATAGAAAAAAATCAAAATATTTGAAATGCGACGCCAGGCACAAATAACCATTAAATATTAGCCAGCTTCATAATCAAATTATGGCAAAGGGTTAAAAGTTAGCAAAATAGTAAAAAATTATTTAAAGATAAAAATTAATTTAGATATTGTAAAAAAAATATAAAAACTTTAATTAATAATGTATGGGAATAGAATCACAATTCTTTTGCGTAAGCAGAGTGATTGAACACGTCTTTCTCTCTCTGTCTCTGTCTGCTTCTCCTATCTCTCTCTCTCTCGCTCTTTTGATGCCCCAATATGAATGCGATATTTTGCCAGAATTCGTCAAAGCATGGCATAAACAATTTATCAAATGGCAGCCCAAAACAGATCTTAAAGCACATGTTGCTCCAAGCTTGAAAAATCACATCTGCACCACAAAATTCGAGCGGCACTTTGAATAGAAATCTTGTGCGAATAACAACTAAAATACAAATTGTTCAATTTATATTTCTTTTACAGAGTTTCAAAATCAAAATTGAAAATACCAACTAGAGGATAAGGCTACTTAAGGATTTAGGCAACAGCAATTACAAAAAACAACAACAACAACAACAACGGATTTTCTACCAAATTAAGAGGAGCAGCGAGGAGCCAAACGGAGGAGCAAACAGAGGAACAGCAAAACGCAAATCACTTTATACCTCACACACCCCCCCAAAACACACACACACACACACTAATAAATTTAAGGCGCAACTGTACATTGTACTTAAGTGTTCAAAGGATATTTAGGTGAGTGTTTCAAATCAATTATTGATCAGATAAAAAACTCCATTTTTAACTTTTAATTTTGTGAATAACATTTTCGCTTTTGGCTTCTCGATTAATTTTGATCAACACTTTTTATTTTTAATCAAGCAAATGTTATAACAAAATCACAGGCAAACTTAAGAAATCAATTATATTTTATTTTTAATGTGTATAAATATTAATTAAGAACTTAATTTTTAACTTTTCATTTTGTGAATAACATTTTTGCTTGCATTTCTGGTTTTTGGCTTCTCGATTAATTTTAATGAACACTTTTTATTTTTATTTTTGAACCAAAATCACAGGCAAACTTAAGAAATCAATTAAATTTTATTTTTAATTAATTTTAGGCATTTCTCTGCAATATTAAATAATTAAATAAATTCCCTTTCCGCAGTTTACTTTGTATATAGGAAAGTAGCTAAAAGCACACGGAGTCGAGTCACAGTCACTAGCAACTAATTAACTACGCGAGATAATCTTGTAGAGATAACACACACACACACACACACAGTCAGAGCAACAACAACAACAACAACAGCAACACAAACCATAAACAACAAAGAAGAAACAAGAAACAAAATGACGATGAGTACAAATAATTGCGAAAGCATGACGTCATATTTCACAAACTCGTATATGGGAGCGGATATGCATCATGGCCACTATCCGGGCAACGGCGTCACCGATCTCGATGCGCAGCAGATGCATCATTATAGCCAGAATCCAAATCAGCAGGGCAATATGCCCTACCCGCGCTTCCCGCCCTACGATCGCATGCCCTACTACAATGGCCAAGGGATGGACCAGCAGCAGCAGCAGCAGCACCAGGGCTACTCACGTCCCGACAGCCCCTCCAGTCAGGGTGGCGGCGTCGTCATGCCCGTCTCCCAAACGAACGGCCAACTGGTTGCAGTCAACCAACAGCAGCAGCAGCAAACACCACAGCAACAGCAGCAGCAGGTGCAATCACAGCAACAACAGGCGCAGCAGCAGCAGGCGTCACATCAGCAGCAACTTCCCCAGGTGACGCAACAGGTGACACATCCGCAGCAGCAGCAGCAACAGCAGCCCGTCGTCTATGCCAGCTGCAAGCTGCAGGCGGCCGTTGGGAGTCTGGGCATGGTGCAGGAGGGTGGCTCACCGCCGCTGGTCGACCAAATGGGCGGGCATCACATGAACGCACAGATGACGCTGCCCCATCACATGGGGCATCCGCAGGCACAGGTAAGACCATTTCGTATATGCTACGGTCAAAGGGGTAGACTTAATTCCGGATGCTGCTTGGCCCCCCTCAAATCACATATTTAATATGCCCATCTTCCGCTTATAACAATCTAAACGCATCATTCTTCTCTCTATCTCCCGCTACCCGCTCCCTCTCCAGCTGGGCTACACTGACGTGGGCGTACCCGATGTGACCGAGGTAAGAACCAGTTATGAAATAACTCATCTTTCTGCTCCATGCGCGATTAACAATAGTTTTTAGAGTTGGTTTCGCTACATGATTGTTTTTGTTGTATTAATATGTTCCATATGCTGTTGCAGGTGCATCAGAACCATCATAATATGGGCATGTATGGTCAACAGCAGACGGGTGTGCCGCCCGTGGTGGCGCCACAGCAGGCGATGATGCATCCGGGCGCTGGACAGGGGCCGCCGCAGATGCTGCAGGGACATCCGGGACAACATACGCCGCCATCCCAAAATCCGAGTTCGCAATCCTCAGGGATGCCGTCACCACTGTATCCCTGGATGCGAAGTCAGTTTGGTAAGTGTCAAGGAAAGTGATCGACAATTCCACGAAACGTATTAAGTGGAATTTTTCTTCTTCTTATAGTAGTGGGTTGCTGTAGTTAGTCATTGATCGTAGTTTAACTAATTAGTTGCGTACAACAACAAAAACAACAATAACTTCAACTATTCTTAATAATTAACAAATCAATTAAATTTGAATTTACAAATTATTTATTAAATTATAGCATATTTTTCAAAATCTCAAATGACAGTTACGTGATGATCTTTTCGTTAAGTTATCGTACAATGCACTGCTTGCCGCAGTTTTTACCACTGCTTTGTTAAGCAGTTGAACTGCTTAAGGTTTCGTCCAGTTGCACTGCTTGGTGACATTTGAAAGCAATTTGAACGTTTATAGTAAATATTTTAACGAAAATATCGATAGACTGAACTAAAGTCGATAGAATAAATCGTTTTATATATATTCAACGACTCCCATAAAAATATTTATGTTGTATTTTCATATTATTGGAAAAAAAATACTGTTGTATTAAAGCAGTGCAGAGAATTGACTATGCTGATATTGCAATGGTATGGAAAAAAATACAAGCTAAAAATTAAATTTAAATTTAAAAATTACATTTATAAAATAATCAATGAGAGCTAAATTTAAAAAATAATTCAATATAAGCATTCGATTCAGTGATTCAGTTCAATTATTTCCATTTACTTAAATTGCATACAATTCTAAGGGCAAAAAGCAAATCATTTGCTGACCTTGACACGTCTGAGTAATTTCACTTTATTGCCCTGGCCAATCGGTCGCATTAACCGTAATCCATCTGCAATGAGGACAAAAACACCGCCCGGTTACCTGACATTTTGCAAAATTTGCAAATTTCCGCAAACCAAATCGATGAATGCACTGGGCAAAAGGGCCCAGCACTTTTGGAAAAGGCTGCGACAAATGTCAAACTGTGTGAAAGAGGTCGAAGGTGGCACAAAACTCAGACTCCGACTCCGACTCAGACTCCGACTCTGGCGATGTCAGTCAACACAGAAGGCGGTCGGGTAAATAATGCAAATTGACAATAGTTTTGAAAACGAAAGCGAAAAGGTTTGCAAAATCGGAGCGTAACTAATCCAATGACAATTTCCGTAAAAGGCTCTCGACGCACGTGGAGCCGACAGAGAAAACAGAGAAACCGAAATCGAAACAGGGATCGGCAGGCAGATGCCCGAAGGATGCGAGCGAGTGTTGCATAAGTGGGCGAGGCGCATTTCCATGAAGCGGGTTTGACAATCCAAATATAGAATCTCTCCCTGCCATTTGCCAGCGAGTGAAAGTGAGCAGAAGCAGAGCTCAAGTGTGCTGCTCGGCTCCAAAAGGCACTTCCTTTGCATCCTGCCTCGTCACTGGCCATTACCAATCGCCGGCGAGTTGTTTGTCCACATCCAGGCTCAAACTCAGCATTTTTTTTATGTCGTCTTGTTCTGTTCCTTTTTTGGTTGTATTATTTTGTTGTGCTGCTTTGGCCAGATTGAGATGTAAAGCAGAATTGATGAGCGCCATTAGTTACACGTTATGTGCAATGGATGCCATCAATTTATTAATCTCCAGAACACGCCGCGGCCGCACTCCATGCTCCCATGAATGGGGCCCGACCCGACACCGGACGGCGTCTTGGACTTGGCCATAGCCAAACACTTCGTCGTCTTAATCCCGCCCTCACACCACCGCCTCAGCTCCAGCTCCAGCTCCACCTCTGCCTTTATTTTTTTGCGGCGGTGTCAGCGTGCAGAAAATAAAAAATAAAACAAGAAGTAAAAAAAACATTGTGCGCCTACAACAAAAAAGTGCATTGAAAAAAGGCAGCCAACCAGCCCGCTGCGGTCACCTGAAGTTTTCTTCTTGTTTTCCTTTTTATTAATCTTTTTTTTTGTATTTTTTTAAATAAAAAATGAAGGAGCGACACAGAAACAGAGACAACGCGAACGTCACCCGCGGAGGGTGCGTCCAAGTTGTCCGAGTTGTTGCAGTTGGAGCTGCGACTCGGGGTGCACTCTGACTGTGCCACAACATGATCTCAAGCTTAAGTTACGATGATTAAATGCATACGAGTTTATTTTTTTTTTGCTTAGGTTTTTGCGTTCAATTTTAAACTATAAAAATAGCCAAGACAGTGGAGTGAAAACTTAAAATAAATATTGCAATTTTTATTAATTTTTAGTTCAAATAAAATTCTATTTCTGTAAACAGATTAAAATATTTATACTTTCTAATGATAATAATTATCATGATTATTATTATTATTTCTCTATATGCACACTTTACTGTACTGTGCTAGGCTCCACTGTATCTTTGCTTTTGAGTACTTAACGCCTTGTCATATTTCACGAGGGCATTAGGCAAATAACCAAAGAGTGCCGATCGTGACTCGCAATCCTGTCAGTCCTGGCAGTCCTAAGGGAGCACTCGATTCGTGCACTCTCAACAAAAGCGCAGTTTCAATTAAGTTGTAACTCATGAGCACAAAAACATTCATCCGACTCCAGATCCCCTCTCCTGTTCCCAAGTCAAGTTCAAGTCCAAGTGCAGCTCTGGTATCTTTTGTCAGTCGCTTCGTGGCGGCGTTAATGTTGTTTTGATGCTGTATTGGAGAAGTTGGCAAAGTTTTAAGTTGCTTTTTGATAATTTCCTCATAAGCAGCAAAAACTGGCTGCCTTTTGCAACCCGTTCGCCGCGCGCCTCTCCTCTCCAGCTGCTGCTGCCTCTGTCGCCTGGCGTTGGGTCATAAATTTCAGCGACAGTCAACAAATATTCGCAACAAGTGGCAAGTTGGCTAGACCTGTGGCACAGCAGCAGCAGCAGCATCCTCTTCCTCTTCCTCCAACTATCTGTTTATATGTTTGAAACGAAAGAGTTTTATTTTTGACCTTGTTGCGCCACGATGCTTATCTAAATGTGGCTAAATTTCCACTTAACAATTGACATTATTTTTTTGTGCTAATAGATGGCAACAGAGCTGGCCAACTGATTGGCTTATAAGTTGGGGCAGCAACGAATGCAAAATTAGTTATCAATCTTAAGCATAATGAGTAATGAAATTAGATAAATATTTGTCAGAGTTTTCTGAGTAGTTAATCATCAAAGTAAAAGTTAGAGCAATATTTATTTAGTCTGCTTTTGTAATACATCTATCCAAATCTTTCCATTATCCCTAAGTAGCACTCTAAGAAAATACCTCTCAATGTTTGTTTACTCTGAATGACAATGATTTCTTTTTTTGTGCATTTATTTAAGAATAAAATGCATATGCAATTTGGTGAATAATGCGGAATTCCAGTGCTCATCGGTTCCGGCTCGTTTGAGGCAAACAACTTTTCAATTCTTTCGAGTATGAAAAGTGCACTTCATTGTGCGCATTATGTGCGACAGCTCCCAATCCCCCAATCCCCCAACAGCCAACACCATGGCCTTGGGCCCCCATCAGTGTCAGAGGGCGCAGCCCAATGAAAAGAACTTCTCGCCAAAAAGTTGCACATTGGACGTCGCACCCCGCACCCCGTGCCCCTCTTGTGCCCCTTGTCGAGCGTTCGCTGTTGTCTGTTGTCTTTTGGAAAAAGTTTTCTACGGCTCCATGGCTGCTACGTAAAACGTTGATCCCCGGCCATCATCCGCTGGCAGCACACTTCTCCTCTCCCTCCCCCCATCATCAGCATCAGCACTTGGCGCTGGCTTTGTAAAACTTTTGCCTCGCACTTCTTTGCAGCGACTTTGTTGTCTGTGCACTTAATGTGCCCGGGCCGAGAGTCCTGGCCGGAGTTTTGCTAAGTTGAGGATTTGCGCGCAAACTACTTTTCGATGGCAGCGCGAGACATTTGAGACAACAACTACTTAGGAAGGCGATTGCCCCGGCTTACCAGCCTGCCTCCTTTTCAGCTAGATGCTGACTGCTGGCTGGATGGCTGGCTGGCTGGCTGGCTGGCTGCCTCGTTGTCCACTGTTGGCTGTGTTGACATCGCATCGCATTTGCAGCCACCTTCCGGTGCGCAATTGAAGCGTGCGGATCAAAAGATAATTTGCCAAATGCGTGAAGATTTTTTAAACCAAAAAAGAAGAAAGAAAAAAAACGACAAGCAAAACCACAGAGTCAGCCCCAGCCACAGCTGTCCAACTAACACCACCACCACCAGCACCACCTACAACATGAGCCACTGGTAGCTGACACAGGCTGTCAAAATGAAAGCGACAACGACAACTGAGTGGCGAGTGAGAAAAAATGACACAGGAACTTTTGGGATTTCCATGTGCGGCAAAAAGTTTAATAAAGCGCACCAAATGCGAAAAGGAAATTTCGCTTTTATTTTTTGCTCCCCCCAATCCCCTCAACTCTCCTTTCCCCTCCCTATCTGTGTGTGTGTGTTTGTCCATCTCGGATCTTGGTCAGCATAGAAGAGCAGTCCAAAAATAATGGCAACAGCTCGCCAAAGGTCCTCGGGGTATTGCCCCGAGGCATCCACAACAACAACAACAACAACAACAATAAATGTGGGTGTTTGTTGTACTTGTTGTTGTTTTTTTTTTTTATTCGTTGTTCACATTCATTCATTTCGCTCAATCGCAGCGTTGTTTTTGGATGCCGCTTCTGTTTTTTTCTTTTATTTTGGGATTTGGCCAACCTTTTTGACAAATTACGAATATTATTCATGCAGCAATGAAGTGAGGTAGCCCTCTCGTGGTCTGTCCAACATCTTTGGCCAGGCACCAGTAACAGAACCACAGCTGTATTCCATATTCCTCAAGCCATAAGGTATTCAAACCACTCGGAAATGGCAGCGCCTTTAATCAAAAAATATGAATCATTACTTGAAATAGTTAAAGTAATCGCAAATGTCATCCAATACTCGATAGGCAAAGTTTAGAATATATTTAAATATATTTTTTACTTTTTAACTACCTATTCAAATATATCATAATTGATATTCAGCTATTTACTTTGATTTACAAAAAAAATTAATCCAAAAGTATTATAATTTCAAATAAATTAGCTAACAGCAATTAAAATAACTCTCATTTCTAAAAAAAAATATATTTATTCTCTTTTATGAAAAAAATACATTTCGGTAAATCTGAAAAAAATTAATAAATGTTTTGTTAGAGCTAAAATTCATTTTTATGAATTAAACATATTAAATTTAATTACAATTTTGTGCAGTTTTTGTATTTTGCAATGCAGTTAACAAATAATTAGTATTTTTTTTATGAGCATAATTTATTTGTTGTTTTAAAAAAAATAAATAATTTATATACACGTAATAGAAATTCGAGTAATTTTAACATTTTTTCACTGGAGCCGCTTACCCAATCTGAGCTCAGCGGCAATGAGGGAACCACATGTTTCATGGTTTTTTCAATGGCCGCCAGTTGCGCCTGCCATGATGGAACAGGCGCTCAGCTGAGAGGCCGCTTGACCGACAGTCGGAGCGGGAGGGAAAGTGCGGATAGAAAGAGAGAGGTAGAAAGAGAGAGAGTAGATTGCTGTCGGGCTGCCTAGGGATATATTCGGGTATGATGTGCTCGTCGACCGCCTGACTGCCACTCTGTCTGTCCGTCTGTCCGTCTGTCTGTCTGCCTGCCTGGCAGCCCCGGTTCTCTCCCGAGCTGGTGTCCGTTCCCGTCTCGCATAGCGTGTTTTAGTCAGCTGTCAAATATTTTGACATGGGTACCCATGGCCAGCCATGCAACCAGCGAGCGCCCGAATCTGAATTCGAATACATTCAAAATGGGGAACATAGAAAACCAAAAAAAAAAAATAAATACAACCAAATTCAACGCAGAACTAAATAAGTATGAATTGCAGACATTGAAGTGATTAGCTTCAAGATGCCCTGTATTAAATTAAAATAAATTAAAACAGCTAAAAAAAAACAATGATTTAACTAAATGCAAACTTGTATTTAAAAATTAATAAATTAATCTGAATATTTACAATAATAATGTGCAGTACCCGATCGAGACAGGTCTGTTTATTTTTAATTGAAATTAATGCCAATTTTACAGGGTATGAGTTGTGACTGTTTTTGGCCTTTGCTTAAGCGATAACTAAATAAAGTTAAAAGTCCCACAAGCCCCTCCACCCCCCACTCCCTCTCTGCACATGTGCATGCGTCTCTAATGAACGCATTCATAAGGCAGGTTGCATGCCACATCCAAAACATATATCTCTGTTGCCTTTTGCGGTCCTTTATGCGCATTTTGTGTGTGTGTGTGTGTTTTTTGTTTTCTGTTTACTTCTGTCAACTTTTGTCGATTTTTAACCCTCTTAAGTGCTTAACAAGTCCCAAATTAAAAAGTCGCAACGTCTCCTGAGATTATGGCCAGGAGAAGGGAAAAACCAAATTAAAAAATGTTTAAAAAATGCGCTGCTGGTCAATGGTAATTTTTAATTGTTTCCCTTACCTCTTTCCCTCTCTCTCTCTCTCTGTTCGCGTTGAAGTTTAATTAAAAATAAAGAAATTGTAGCAAGAAAATAAATTATTAACTCATCAAATCGCTCGAATTTGGGATTGGGTTTTCCCATTTGACATTTTGCGAGCAGCTGAAAAGCGTGTGAATAAAAACTACTTTTTACTATGGTCTCCATGGAGATAATTGGCCACCGCCCCACCGCCAGGTGGCGCTGTTTAGTTAGCACAAACTCATCGCCTGACTCGACAACTTTTGCACTGGGTGACATTACAGGCACCCCGAATGCCACACACGAACATTCTTGGCTCTTGGCTAAAATTTATCAACTCTCTGCCACAAAAAAAAATAATAATTTGTCAGCATTTGTTGTGGCTGCTCGCCACGTTTGCCTGTAATTTCCGCAATTAAAAAAACATTTACTCGCATTTGATGTGTGTTTTCTGTGTGTGTGTGTGTGCGTGTGTGTGTGTGTTTATTTATTTATTTTTTATTTCTTGCAATTTGCACAGTTTTATTTTTCGCCAACTGCATTTGCATTTTCGTGTTTTTTTTTTTTTTTTGCATGACATGCAAGTTTGGCTAGTAAACATGCAAGCGACCACCAACAATGACAACAGCAACAGTTGCTGATCGATGAATTAAATGTTGATGTTGGCGTTCCGCGAATTGTTGTTGTTTTTATTGCCACGATCGCTGCAAGACAAATGCATAATGCAATTAATTAGCACTTTAATGGATCACTGCCAGGATGAGAGATGAGAGAGTACCTTTTCAGTGGAATGGCTAATAATCAATCGTTTGGCCTAATTGAAAATAAATCCTTCAGAATGTATTTATGGACACATATTTTAGGCTTAGACAACAATTTATAGGTCGCATTACAATAATTTATAATTATAATTTGATAATTGACAAATCTTGCGATGCAACAATTGGCATCCATTTTTATATAAAGTGGATTCTAATTTTTCATTTGTCTTTTGTTGTTGTTGTTGTTTTGCGGCTCTTTTGTTTTTAGCTAATAATAATTTGTTTGCGATTCAACGAATTCCATAAAATATTGTTGTAATTATTTTAATGATTTCCTTTAAATGTTGCGTCGCACACAATCGCTCACATGAAATATACACGCACACACACACACACACACATGCACACAATAATAGTAATGTAATTGTGTGTGCACATGGGTTGGAGAAAAAGTGGAATAAAATCCATTATGGAGCAAGAAGTAAAATGGTTAAAATGGTGGCCTAATCGCAATTTAATTACAATACGCTTTCATATCAAAAAGCATTAATGCCAGCCAGGCAGCCAGCCAGCCATGCGACCAGCCAACCAGTCAACAAGCCGACCAGCCAACCAACTGGCTAACTGGTAGTTCAACTGGCCAGTAGCTGGGCGTGCGGCGTGGGGCGGGTTGTGAGCGGCTCAGTGCGGCCACGTGAGCTGCGCCACATTTGGCGCCTTGCCACAGCAGTTGAGGCGAGTGCGTATTGCTACTCCTTTTCATATTAATTGTTTCAGCTTTATTATATTTTTCGTAGCTGATACTCAGAACGCCCATTTTCTGCCTAGCCCCTAACCCCTACCCCAAGCCCCTCTTCCCACATACCACAGCTAGCGCTGCTTCAAAGCGCCATTAATGCGTTTATAATAATTTTTCAGTACTACATTTTCGGAGCAGTGTAAATGGGGCGCCGCACACTATACCCAAAAGACACACAAAAAACAAACACAACAAACAAAAAAAAAGTAAATAAATTAAAAAAAAAAAGTTATATTTTGTTTCCTTGGCTTTTGAGTGATGGCCGCATGAAATGTGCAAAGGCATCATTAAAAACTAATTTCAGGCAGCCAAGAGGGAAGCGTGCACGCTCTTTAATTGCCGGAGACCAAACGAAAGTTCCCCCTGCCCCCTGCCCCCTACCCCATACCCCTCGACTCCTCCAGTTGACCTTACCCCATTGAGCCAGCTAGCCCCCCCTCAGACGCCCTCAGCTTGTGAGCCACAAAGGTGTTTTTATCAATTAAAATAATCAATTATTTTGCGTTGCATGAGCTGGAAGCATGCCCCAACCGTCGGGACAAGCTACGACTCCGGTATGGGCTAGCTGGGATCCGCTTGCTGCTAATTAGCTAAAGTTTTTGCACTGCTTCCGTTGACGGAAATGATACTGCTAATGACAACGTATGCAACACAAAACATGGCTAACAAAAGATGTGGCAAATAAAAGAAATATTACTAAAAATTGACAGAAATAATCAAAAACATTTTAAATCAAGAGTTGGTTGATTGATTTAGTTAAAGTTTTTTATGCAAATTTTTATATAATATTATTAGTTAGTTTTTAGCTTTGCGCTGGAAGAGTATTTTCAAGTTTGACTAACCCAAACCAAGTCTAAAGCGATCCTCTTCATCTTGGCCTAATACGCAGCTTAAGTTGAGCCAAGTATTCACTTCATGCAACTGCCAATACTGGCACTGACGGCCTAGACAGTTGCCGCTAGGGGCAGAGAGAGTGGTAGATAAAAAAAACACACGCACGCTTTTTACCACAATTCTCTTAAGGTTATTTTTTTTTTCATCATTTTTTTATCATTTTTTTTTTGTGCCGCTGCGGCGACTCGTCTAACTGATGATGATTAAATGCGAACGCCTTGGGTTATAGACATGGCATCAGTCGTGTCATTTAAAAGAAGGTAGCTACGTTGCCCTCCCCCTTACCCCTGATACCTCTTGCGTCTTGGGCTGCCCGCGGCCGCCATGGATCTACCCCCTTGTGCTATGAATCGGATTCGCGCGCATTAATGGCCGCCGACCAACAAAAAAAAAGAGGTTATGATGTAATGACCACCAGCCAGTGAGATCTGGGGAAAAAAACACAACGGAAAAAAAGGCAACAAAAATTGAACGGGCGAGTTGAGCAAGACAAATGTCGGAGATATTATTAAAAAATAGTTAAGCGAGTCAAGATGAGCTGAGGCGAGTCGCAACGAGTGGAGACGCCCCCGTTTGTGGATAATGCGCTATTTGTGAGTGACCAGACCAGCTCCGGGAGCTGTTCGTGTGATTTTCAACTTCCTAGCCATTTCCCCATCCGCCATCCGAGGGTGGAGCTGGCGACAATTTGCAATGCCAGCTCAGACGTCAGCTCACACGCTAGCTGACCATTTCGATGGGTGGGTGGTCTGAGGGGGAGGCAATTGACAATTATATTATACTTGACATATTTTCGTGTGGTTTGCTTTCGGTTTTTTCTTGTAGGTTTTGGGTTTTTCTGTGCTAGTTTTTTGTCATTACCAAAATTATAATTATAGTAAGTGTCATTAGGCGCAGTAATTATTCCAAAATTATTTTACAGTTACTCGAGTGTTATGCACTGACTTCAACCTGACTTCAATTTTCCCCAAACCTCTGCGTAATTAGTTAGACTGCCCCCATCCGTGTCGCTGTCCCCCCCGTCCGTTTGTCCATGAAATCTGTACAACCTTAATCCCAGAGATGCGGCAACGTGCGGCACATACCCGTTCGCTGTCCCCTATCGGAGCCTGTTGGGATTTTGACAAGTACAAATATCTGAATTCGGTAAGGTCGTCTTTTAATCAGCGTCGGTCTACATGGCGGACGCTGCATGCGTCTCGCATCATGTGGTTTCGGTCGGATTGGGATTGGGTCTAGAACAAAGCCCGCAGAAACATTTACAGATACAGCTACAGCTTCGGATACCTCTACAGATACAGATACAAATTTTGATATGTGACTGCATTTCAGCTCACTTTTGTAGTTGTTGGTTGTTTGTTGTACGCATTCTAGCGATTGTTGTTGTTGTTGTTGTTGCATTTGTTGCATTTGGTATTATTGTGCGTTTTGAGTTGATTTTAATTGTGAAGTTTTCTCTTTTTTTTCATCTTGGAACCAACAGAGCGCAAACGTGGACGCCAGACGTACACACGCTACCAGACGCTGGAGCTGGAGAAGGAGTTCCATTTTAATCGCTACTTGACGCGCCGGCGACGCATCGAGATCGCGCACGCCCTCTGTCTGACCGAGCGTCAGATCAAGATCTGGTTCCAGAATCGACGCATGAAATGGAAGAAGGAGAACAAGACAAAGGGCGAGCCCGGCTCCGGCGGCGAGGGTGATGAAATAACGCCACCCAACAGTCCGCAGTAGTTTGGCTATGGAGCGGGCTAGTTCAAGTCCATGTACAAGTCGGAGTCCAAAACGGAGTCGGAATCGGAATCGGAGTCCAAGCCGGAGTCCAAGTCGGAGTAGCAAAGCCAGCACAAAACTAAATGAAATTTCAAGCTAAATACAATTTACAATTTATGAATTTGTTTTGAATTATCTAAGAGGACTATGTAAAACTATGTAAAACTATGTAAAACTATGCGTTGAAGTGGTACATAAAAAGTACACTAAACAACACAACACAACACAGAACTACACAAAATACTACACTTCACTACACTAAACTACAACTTAGTTAATTGTTATTATTTTCTTATTATTATTTAATTTTTACAAAATGCAAATGGAGAAAGCGTAATAAGTTAAATAAAAGAATACAAGTAAAGCGTAAAACTCAACAAAACCAACTCATGTGACCTCAGAATTAAATAAGCTATATACATATATATGTATATATATATATATATATATATATACACACACATATATATATCTATATATTAAACTAATAACATAACTATAATAATACGATTACAAATAATAATAACTTAAAAGCATATATATGAAACATATATACGATTAAATATTATATATACACAATAACATTAGTTCTACTTTACGCGTAATCTACGATTAATTTATATAGTGTAATACTGTATACACAACAACATAAACCTACACATAACATATAACATATAAACTAAATAAACTAAATTGAATGTTTGTAGCAATTTTTAGCGCAAAATAAACCACAAAACTCAGAAACCAATTGCTAAACCAATTTGCAAAATGCCGAATATTGTTGTTAGAGCTGACAAAATAACGACCACTCTCTGGCAGAATACTAAAAAAATAAATAAAAACAACTAAAAAGCTAAACTAACAATAAGTGCTAAATGTCGCAAGATTAGACAAAGAGATACCAAAACCATGAAGGATGTTGCTAAAACTAAAAAAAAAACACAATACAAATAAATGATAAACCAAAAGCAAAGTTGATCAAATGAAAAAAAAGAAGAAAAGAATTAAAAAACTCGAGATGCGATTCGGCAAGCCGAATTTATATGATTTTTCCCAGAGAATTTGAATAATCAAAAGTAGGCAGCTGTGGAAGGATTATCTCGCGGTTTTCTTTATATACTTACATTTATTATTTCTTGTGCAATTTATAAATCTTTCTTGTTAATTTTTTTTATTTTAAAATTTTGTAATTTTTGAAAAAACGAAAAATTGCAAGCACTTGAATTAGGTCGTAAAGGATATAAAGTATACCGACAAAACCAATTGGCAAACATTAAAAAAGAAAAAAATTATATATTGTTAAAAAAAAAATGTACACGCTGTTTTGAAAATACTTAAGTGTAAACAAGAAAAACAAAATGAAATAATCCATGTAAAGTAGAAAAATATAATAAATAAAAAAGAAAAAAAAAACGTAAAAACAAATAAATACGAATATGCATATATTTCTGAATGCAGGCGGCAATTGAGTCGCCTGATCTTATACCTATAACAACTATATTGAATGTATGTACGTAACTCAACTCAATTTCTACGTTTTTCAAAAAACACACACACACACACACATACTGAAAAACGAGAAATGTAGAAATCCATATACCAAAGTTATAAAGAAAATGTAAAAGTTAAAGAAGAAGAAATGGATAAAAAAAAATCATCATACTATGTTTATATGTAGATATATATATGTATTTAAATCGACGCAATATAATGCGTGCAACTTGTAGACAACGTTTCGTTTTGTAAATTCCAATTCCCCCCAATTCCCCTCCCCCTCCCCTACCTGAATTGAACTGTAGCCAGGCAATAGCAATAGCAAAAGATACGTAAAGTCCCCAAAATACTACAAAAATTTGTGATTCCAAGCGAGAGAGAGACGTAGAAGGGAAATGTAGGGCAGACCAACAGCCAAGTGTGGTATTCAAAAAAAGATTGCACCATAAATTGGCTTAGAAATCAAGAGTAACATTTTTAACTCAATCCAGATACGTAACTTTCGGCCTCATTCTGTAAGAAACTTATCGATTAAGTTTCAATGATCAAACAAACAAAAAAAATTAAAAAATAAAAAACAAAAAACAAAATGTATTGTAGAAATTCACAAGAAACAAAATTCAAAATGCGTATGCACATATATAAAAAATAGTACATATTATGTATGTATGTAGAAGAGAGAATCACACATACATTTCACAGCGAAATTTGAAATGAATTGTGCAAATAAAATGCTAAATAATTTGTTGTAAATAAACCTTAAATTTTAGTGTAAACAAGATGAAAGATGAGAGAAGTGCTGCAAAATGCAATGAATAAAACAAGCAGAAAAAGCATAAAATTATAATTAAATTACAAATGAGATTTTGTTTTTATTTGTAATATTTATAATAAAATATAGTATTTAAAAATTTAAGCATCTGCTTTCATTTCACATAGACACTTCTGGGATGCGTGGGGCCAACAAATCATTTTATGTATTTATTTCAGGCGGAACGATAATTGCCAAATATTGATTCTATATATATAAAGGTATGTATTTGTAAATATATATATTTCTTCTATAAACAAATCATTAATTATGAGTGGGTATTTTTTTTATTATTTGTTTTTACAGATTTTCACTCTATCTCCGGGCAATTCCAATAATAAACTTCTATGGATTCGAGTGATTCCAATGTCAGAGGTAAGAGGCAAAAGTTGTTGGCTTGTCGGATTCATGCGAATAACATGTTTGGCTTTTTGGCCGCTTTTGCAGAGACCACAAACAAGCCATTTGGAAAACGATCTTATTAATCTGACATCATAATAAGCCATTAATCATCTGGCATTAACAAAACACTGACCAATGGCCACCTGAAACTGAGGCCAGACCCAGACACGACTCTCGGATCAACATTCGCCAGCCTCGGCCTCAGTTATTGCCACTGCGACTGCGACTGCGTCAGGAGGACATGACACCATTGCCACCAGTGCCAGCACACAGACACCTGGAGGCGTTGGACGTTGGAGCTGCTGGTTTGCGGCAGAGGTGGCAGTGGCATGGTGGAGGCTGCGTACTCGATCTCTGGCAGCAGCTTAAACAAATTGAATTCGCATTGTTCACATAATCGTTGGCCATTTGTATTCGGTGCACAGAATGTGCTCACGTTTATGTCACAAAAATCAAATTAATAATTTCTGCGGCATTTTTTCTCTGAATTGAGACGGCAAACAAAATGCTCTCAGCGATTTGAACGTCTGGCAGTTGCCGCAGGCGCGAGAAAATGCCTCAGAAACATAAATTGTTTTTCCGCAAATGCTTGGAAATGTCAACATTTGTTTGCACCACACCCCACCTCCCACCTCCCCCCATACTGGCTGTTGGCCGTTAACGCCTCAATGGCTGCTTCAAGTACATTCAACATGATGGCGAGATCCACTCAAAATAGTTCTTGAACAGCTGCCAATTTCAATCCCAATCTGTCCCAGCCACCACTTCGACAGCCAACGCGGATGCGCCTTCTAACCACAGAGCAGTTGAGCAGCACTCCCATTCCCATTCCCATTCTCAATCTCAAAATTTTCCTTGGGCGGACGTAAGATTTTCTGCAAGAGCGCTTTAGTTTAGAGTTCCTATTTGTTTTTCGGTCTGTTGAAATTAATTAAAAACGTTCTTGTTTGCCCAAACGAAGTGCCTCAAATAGAAATTTAATTGAATTCGCTACCTAGGCAAAAAAAAAAAGTTCACTTGGATGCGAAAATGCTATATTACTTAGAAGATATATAAACATCTTTCAGATAACATTTATCTGATTTAGCCAATTACTAACAAATCGTTCAAAATATGATTATGACTTGACTTAAACCCAATAAAACTAAAGATAAAAATAATTTACAATAGGCCAAAAATGTAAAATTCTAAATATATAAATAAGATTTAAATTGTTTAAGCAACGGAAAATTGATTAAGGATAAATTGTACTCATTATATAGAGTTGACATTTTAAAAATTTAAGCGATTCTAATTTATGTAATATGATTTTATTTAAAATAGTTGCTTTCAATTTGAACAGACATCCAGTTTAAGACTACATGTTTATTAAGTGCTGTAATTGTTAATTAATTAACTTATTATAGAAAGCCTTACTTAATTTAAAAACATATACTATGATATATCTAATAACTGTTAAGTGTTTTTACGTACCAAAATTAGAATTATCTTAAATCAAATATGCATAATTTATACGAAACTTAAGTTTTATTGTATTCAGGATGCCTCAAATAGAATTAATATTAAAATAAATATATATATATATATGTAATAATTATATATAAGATAGAAGTTCTAATACAAAAATTAAGTTTCTTTTCCTAATATTCACATATTTGGAAAATGAAAGCCCGTCGCGATTGCCCAGAGACCAATCAGCGTAAGAATGTTGGAGCCATACACCAGTTGGAGACGAACACTTGGTAACAATCATTAATAATGACTTCTATGGAATTGAGACAACACTCGGCGAAACTTGAATAAATCATTAATTATGTACAAATTGAAATAGGCAGACAGATAAACGCCATATCGAGAAACAAAGCAAGATGTCAGACATTCAATCGAGGTACTCGTAATGATGAGCCCTAAACAAGTGCACGCTCTTCCCCGCTTCACTCCCCAGCTTGGCCCTCGGTCCACAACGGTTCACACAATCCATCAGTTGATCGATGATCCATCAAGGTGATATTGAGATGGCTTACCCGCTGGCCCCCTGGCGCAGCGAAGGCAAATGATAAATTTAAAAATGGCTAAAACATAAATCATTGGAAACGATAATTAGCAGATGCAGACGAAACACCGAAAAACCAAAAAACCAAAGAGACAACAACAAAATTCAACTCAAATTGAGTTGTACAAACTATTACAGAGACAGAAGGAGAGAGAGGGAGAGAGGTCAAAATCGCCAATCGCAGTTTCAACTGAGCTGAGCTGGAAAATTGCAGCAGTCAGTGCAGCACAAGTGTGCATATCCATATCCTTGATGGCAATCACACAAATGAGCCTCTAATAGAATATTAACTCCCGAAAAGCATCGATGGCAGCTGTATGCCGCAGTCACGACAACAGAAGCAGCAGGTAAGCCTCAAACTTGAGCTCGACGAGAACCAGTTCTGTGGTACGGCGGCACCTCTTCGAATAGCCATGCAAGAGTCGAAAGCATGCTCGCAATCCGGTTTGAGCCGCACTTCGAAAACCCACACACAAGCACACACACCGAAATCGATATCGAAATTCGAAGATCTCGCCGGCACCAATACCAATGCATTTCGGCCACCAATACACTCTCACAAAACGGCTGAGAGAGCCAGCCAACTTTCGATATTCCGAACCTCGAGCAGCGACCATCGTAGGTTTCGAAATTCAGTTAGTTTTCGAACACAGTCTGCTGCAGACCATCGGCAGACATGCTGTGCTGCGTGGGCCCAGCGCACGCGCATTGCATTCACTCAGAAGGGAGACGAAGCATTCACGCCGCCTACTGTCGACTCGCTCGCACCCGCATGCGCACTTGACGGCGCGCCGCTGACTCCGCCCACCGTTTTCGAAATACTTGACTGATTTTCAATATGGCCGCCGCAGTTGCCCCTGTTGTTGTTGCTGCTGCCTGTGCTGTTCGCTCGACTGCCTGGCACGGCATGCGGAGCGGAGCCACCGGCACCGGCAACGGGACCCTGCACATGTTTCTGGTCTCAAATCATGCCGGCGGTGCTTCCATTAAAATATTTTACCTTTTTTTTAAATAATATTAATGATAAAATTATGTAATAATATGTGAAATTTATATTTTCATAAAATTAAAAAGATCTCAAATATTTTAAAACTGTAAAATGTTTAATGGTATATTTAATAAAATTACAGTAAATAATTTTTATTAAATTCAACTGAGTTTTTTTTGGTGGTGTTTGCTTCAAGAATATAGTGAAAATACTTTTATGGATTTTGGTTAAAATATATATTTGCCGATTACAAACATTTATCTTTTCCGATGAAAAAGATGAGATTCTGTTCGTTAGCTATTAACACTATCTGTAATATAAATGATTTAATATTATATGATTTTAATAAACTATTATTTACAACTATTATAAAGTTTAATTTACATATAATAGATCACTTTTTGATAGCCATATGGAATTTTGCTTTATTAATTTTAATATTATGAAAAAAAAATACTTACGAAAAATGACAGAGGTATCAGAGTTGGTAACGGTATCACTAATTAAATTAAATGACTATAAAAAAGCATTTCATCTTCTAATCGTAAAGTTTCTCTATGAGGTAAATGGCTGCATAAGATATTTAAATAAAATGACTATAAAAACATTTCTTAAGGTAAACAGATATTTAAATAAAATGACTATAAAAACATTTCTCGAGGTAAACAGATATTTCAATAAAATGACTATATAAAATATTTCCTTCACCTTAAAGATCGGCATTTATTCCATAAAAAAGTTTCTCTCTCAGTGAGGTGCATATGTAGAGGAATGCATATGATAATAATTAATTTTATTTCTTTCGCGTTCTTCAATGCTTTATGTAAATCTATATCAATCATTTGATTGATAAGCTAACCATTTATTTTCATATGTTGGCCATAAGCAATCTTAATTGAATTACCTCTTGAAAGTGAGGCACTTGTCAAAAATCACTTATTAACTGCTAAACATCTTAATCTTTTGAAGTGTTATTGCCAGCCATTGGAATTAAGTAATTTGAAGACAAGCGGGAAAATATTGTCACAACATTCCAGTAATTACCAGTGATGCCTAGAGAAACCGAGAACGACAACGACAACGACAACTGCTTAGGGCCGCTAATGATCGAATCATTTCGGATAATGTGCCCAACCGGCAAGAGGAGTAGCTATTGCTGTGTGACCATAAGGAGAGCCAAAGAAACCCAAAGAACAAAACTCGAGCCAAAAGTCAACTGAAAATTGAGCTGCAGATGTAAGTAAATCAAATAAAATCACGTGTCATTTGTCTCGGCGGTTCATTGAAAGATAAGATTCATTCCAGCAGCAGCAGCAGCGGTAACTGCAACCGATATGATATGAGTGCCATAACTTTGTTTTGTGGCAGGTTAGTTAGCACGGGGCATATGAGACTGCGGAAGTGGCTGAGACTGGGCTAAAAATGAACTGTGTGGCAATCAATCAACGCTTTACTAAATTTAATATGCGGTTAAAAGTGCTAATGACACTGGTCTGGCAATCGTTTAAGCCAGCTCCCCATCCCCATTCCCATTCCCATTCTCATCGTCCTGGTCCGAACTGGTCTCTCCGTCGCCTCGTCCGCACAGGCAGACGGACGGAGAGAGAGAGAGAGAGAGGGACAGACGAAACAGTACATAAAGTTTAATGAGAAACCACTTAACACTTTCAGAGCTTTTTACGTTTTGCTGTCATTAGAATGATTTTTGCCACTAACTACGATGCTTGCCTGTCCTCTCCCGACTCCCGACTCCCCCCCACACTGAGCACCCAACCCAACTAACTCCCTCCCTCACTGCCTGCGGCCTTTTGCCAGTGCACATTTCTTTCCGAGTCGTCATCGTCATCGTCGTCGCATCGTTCAGGCCGCTGCCGTTGTCGTCATTATCCGGCCATGTTCGCAATATTGCACTCTCTGCCCCGCCCACAAGCCTGGCAAGCTGGCAAACTGGCACCGCTGCCGCCCGCCCGCATGCGGCACGAGAGCTCCGCTTTCAGCCCGAGGGCAGCGCAGGGCAGCGCAGAGCAGTGTTCCGCATTGGCGAAGGCGTCAAACTCAAACTGAAACTCAAACTGAAACTCAAAGGAGAGCGAGCGCGTGTATTTCCAAAACAAATCGGCAACAATTTCATTAAATGAGTATCATATTAAATTTAATGATGCAGCCGTATTTCAGTTTTCGTTCCGTTTTTTGTGCACACCGACGAGTTTTTGTTCTTGCCCATAGAGTGTGTGTCTGGGGTAGCGGGATCAGTCCGGAAGCAGTCAACGGTAGCTGCCAGCAAATCTTCAGCTCAACTTGGCCCATGCCAGAGCTGAGCCTGAACCCGCTGCTGCCTCAGCACTAAAATTCAAGTGTGATGCACACTTGTCAGTTTGGAATTTCTATTCGAAAAGTTATCCATATTCCACTTTGGCTGCACTCAGCCGGGCTGGCCCTGCCCCAGTCGAAACCCTGTTCTGTCTTTCCTCTGGCATGATGAAGAGGTCGTTGCTGGAGCAGCGTCGAGTGACTGATTGACAGCGAAGCGCTCTGCGATTATGGATTGCAATACATCTTCAAACTTGTATCTGTAGCTGATGTTTATCGTTCCAGAGTGTCTAGTCCTATATTGACTTTTAATTATCGCCTCCGGGCAATACATCAATTTACTGCACCAAATAAACACATTAGCAATTGAGACAAATAATTGAGCTATGATTGAACGGTAATTCTATTTATATAGTAAAAGTTAGTTTATATATACTTAGAGAAGGATGGATACTCCAAACTCTGCATGAGTCTAGATGCAGCTGTAATGGATGATTTGTATAGCTGGGAAATGCAGGTGCAATTATAAAATAGGATTGCTTTGGCTGACCTTTGTCAAACTCTCTGACTCGCTGTGGGATAGAACAAGGTCAGAAGGGAATTAGGCATATTTAAGCAAACAAGTTTAAAATCAACTTAAAAGATGGCCAAGCAAGAGGGATTAATTCAATTTGAAATGACAAAAATATATATAAATATTGAGTAATAAACTGGTCTGGTTAGCCAAGTTGCTGCTAATAGAATTAGCAATTGTTCTACTAATTTGTGTTTGCGTAATTTAATGGGCACTTCAGCCACTGAAGACCGAAACAATTTTCTTTCAAAAACAATAATGGAGCCGAGAGAGAGAGAGAGAGAGGGAGAAGTGTGTGAGGAGAGGAAAAGAAAACAGGAGTAATGCATAAGCTCAGCCAAGTCCATTACCAGAGCCAGGCATCGATTGATGGCTGCACAACAATGGCTGGGGGAAATTAACCAATTTATCTTTGTTTTCTACACAGAACAGCAGAACTCAGAAAAAAGGGAACTCAGCGGAAAGGAAAAAGTTTATAATAAAAAGCAAAGCTGAGGCAAACCAAATAACAATCCGTATGACAAAAGCAGCTCCACAGCGCGTAGGAGACACCAGCAACGGCGACAATGGAGGAGCCCCAAGCAGCTCAAAAGTAAAAGAAGAAAAACTTAGAAAAAAAGAGGAAAAGAGAGAAACACCCAGCAGAAACAACAGGCTGGGGCTGGAGCTGTCCTGAAAGGATTCAGCCATTACGTTTGAAAGCATCACAGTGAATAGTGGCTGCATGGGAGGGAAAGGAGTGGCAAAGGGGAAGAGGGGACGTGGAACGGGGGGGGGGGGGGAGTTTTGTCGCCAACGTGTGACACATTTCTGCTTTTAAGGAGGATTGCATTTGTTACGCGTGCGTTGCTCCGTTACGGTTCAGCGGCAATCGATCAAGGGTAAACATTTCGGTTGGCGCTGTCCCCTGCCAGTAAAAGGTCTCGAAATTTAGTCAGTCTGAGTGAGTGCATCCATATATTACTCGAGTGGCTCAGCGCTGGTTGCTTCTCGCTTTTTTTACATTTTCCCCTTTTGCTCCCGATGCGTGTGTGGCATTTTTGTTTTCGGTAATGGTTTGCAAGAGGGGGGGAGAGGGAGTTGGTTGCGGGTGTTGCACGCATGCAAAATGCAAATGAAACTATCTCTAACGGCAGTCTAACGGCACACTTCCCATTTTCAGTCCCACTTTGCACTCTGCCCTCTTCTGTTGTTGTCCTTCCTGCTGCGGCCGTTGTTGTGCCACGCAATGGTGCATGAAATTTGCTCGGGGTCGAGCTAGGCTCACTTTCACTTTTTCCCCAGGAGCCGTACTATCCTGTTCTGTTTAGGTAGCTACGACGGCAGCTACTGCTGGCATTAGGCTAATGTTATTAGGTTGCAGGACCAGGCACATTCCTCATTTTGTTGCAGATGTGCTGACAGGCTGCAACCGGAATATTACGTGTCGCACTTCAAAATTTGCTCGAGCATCCTTTTAGCGTTGCTGCATTTGTAATGTGACTGCCTCCATCCTGTGCGGTTCCTTGTTGCGAGCTGCTGCTGAAACACTATACACATGTTACACAACGCCGCCCACACACCCACACACACGCACACACAGATACTGACACAACAAATTTGAAATGGCTTTGGCACAGCTCGACTCTTTGCATTGAGAGCAGGCAGCAGCTCAGGAAATTAAAACCCATAAATCTTTGCCGCTCATAAGTTTATGTCCTCTTGGGCGCTCCCAGCCGCGAGCTTTACACTCCAACTGAATTCCATATCAGCCAGCAACAACAAGTTGGCTAAGATTTACCAGTGTGTGTGTGCTTTTTAATGTCATAAGTGGAGCAACATGCAACAGGCGTTTGGAGGCCAGATGAGATCGGAAAACAGAAAATATTCAAGTGAGTTTAAGCTTAACTTAAAGAAAAGAAAAATTACTTTGTTTACTCAAAATTAGAGTAACAAATGAAATTCAAATTATAAATTAATTGATATTTCCTATACCATTTTTCTATATTAGAATTTTATAATATTTTTTTATATTTTAATTATTATTATCACATTTTCTATAATCGCATTTTATAATATATGTTTTTATATTTTAATCATATTTATCCCATTTGTTTTATGTAAATAATGTTAATACACATAAACGTGTGAATATTCATACATACTTTATGTATTTTTTTAATGTTTATATGATTATTTTTAATATATTTTGATACGCCTTCGAAGTGAGTTTAAGCTTAACTTAAAGAAAAGAAAAACTACTTTGATTACTCAAAATTAGAGTAACAAATGAAATTAAAATTATAAATTAATTGATATTTCCTATATTATTTTTCTATATTACAATTTTATAATATTTTTTATATTTAAATTATATTTATTCCATTTGTTTTATGTAAATAATGTTAATACACATAAACGTGTGAATATTCATATATACTTTATGTATTTTTTTAATGTTTATATGATTATTTTTAATATCTTTTGATACGCCTGCGACCTCCTAAGCGGCGGTGACTGTGGCTTGATGGAGTCGGCAATTGTGGCAGCAATTTGGTGCCAGCGGCCATCATCATCATTAGAAACTGCGAAAAATCCTCCAAATACTTAACCGGTGTTGGCCTTAAATCGTTTCTGATGTACCTCGCTATCAGCGCCAGCAAACGACAAGGCAACTGCCACAACGACCAGCTGCACCCAAACACACACACAAACAGAGAAGAAGTCGGAGGCGGAGATGGAGATGGCGATGGAGACGAAGACAGAGGCAATCAGCGGGTCAACCATATAAGCAAGGGGTTCGACTATGGCCATATAGCGAAACCCACTCCGATTGCAGCGTAGCTGGAATTAAACTAAACATTTACTCCACACTCACTTTTGCGTCATCTTTTGATGATGTGCAGGTGTCGATTAAGAGGCTGGCTGCAACTCCAAGCTGCAAGCTCCGAGCTCCATGATATAGCTGGAGCCGAAGCTGCGGCTGCCACAGTAATGCAACTTTAATTGCTGATCAGTCGTTAATTGTGGCAAATTATGAGAGAAATTGCACAACTGACACCAAAGGCATCTTTTAATTGGTCTAATTAATGGCAACGCTTTTCTGCACACCTCTGCACCACAATCACATTTTGTATATATTTAGTTACGCTCCTTTATAAGAAAAAAATTAAAGAGTCTATTAATACATCTTGGTCCAACGTGATCTGCCAGTAGAATACAATATTTTAATAAGCCAAATATTTTACAAGATGTTTGATTTTTATTGATTTATTTTCTTATTTGATAATTACTTAAGCTGCCAAATTGAAGTCCACTATTTCGCAACTAAATATAAATATTATTAAATACCTATTTTGAAGTAGAAAACTTGCATAAGTTGTACAGAAGAATTTGACATCACTTTTTTTAGAATAAATACAATAAACATATTCTGAATAATAAAGCGAGTTTCACTAGGCGTAAAAATTATGGGAATTCTTTTAAAATTCAGATTAAATCTTCTGAGCATAGAAAAAAAAAAAATAAATAAATAAGCGATCATAAATTTGCTGAATATTTCCTAGACTAAATTTAATGTTAAATATAACATTTCAAGCATGCAAAAAGTTGACTTGATAAATTTGGTGACCATTTAAAATAGTTCCAAAAATCTACTAAAATTTCGAGCACAAAAAGCATTTAAAAATGTTCATTAGCTAAATGTTTTTCTGATAGAGATAAAAGCGTTCATAAAAGTTAAGATTCACTTAAAGGAGACACATAAGGAACCCATAAGCGTTATATATATAGTTACATTCAATCGATTTAGCTTAATGCACGGTTATAAAATTACAGCGCTTCAGAGAATATTCGATCAAAATTTGATTGAGCTGCAAGTGAATGAACCTCACTCAAAATCTGTGGGCAGTGATCGCTTTCGCGTGTCCCTTGGCCATGAGGGGGCATGGCATGTGTGGCATGTGGCATGTAGCCTGCCGACAACCTCAATTATTGATAAGACTCTCGTCTCTCGATACGCTGAATTTTAAAAGGTTATTAATACTTCAGCGCGTAATTAAATGAATGTTAAATTGCTACTGTGTCGGTGTGTGTGTGCGAGTGTGTGTGTGCGAGTGTGTGTGATTAATAAGAATGGTGGCAATTACAGCAATTGCTTCCTTGGACCTTCCTTCCGTTTACCTGTGTGTTAGTGCTTCGCTTGCGAGACCATGTTTTGAGGTGGCATGAAAACTACGTCTGCATATTATACTTAATCATAAATATATTGCATGCAAAATAAAGACATTGCCGCAATCAAGCGCCTGCCCCGCCTGCCCGCCGCACCGCATGTGCAACCTAGGAGCAACAAAGTTGGCCATAGATGGAGACTGCCGCTCATTTCGCAATCGCTTTAAAAACCCATAATAAGGGTGAGATTGTAATGACTTTATTATGTGGCTTTCGCCGGAGCCAAAGACGGGCGATGTGGCTGCCCTTTGCTGTTGACATTGCCATTAGGCCGTCGCTCAGTGGCTCAGTGGATGGGTTTGGTGGTTCAGTGGTTTGGTCAGTTCGTGTTGCCGCCAATTCAGTGCGTTTCATGTTTTACAATGCAATTATATGAATTTTATTTTAAGTGGCTTTCAATTTTCGAGCCGCGTCTGGTGGCTGTTGCAAGTGCATTAACCTAATTCCAGCCATGTGTCCAGTGCGCAGCGCCATTTTGGAATTTGGATTGGGATTGGAATCGAGTTTGGGCGCACAATCAAAGAGAAAGAGAAATGCCCGCTTTATCTTGGGTGCCATTAAGGTAGCCTCATCTATTGACAGGTAGAAAATATATATCGACTGCATTCTAGTGCCGATGCCGGTGCCCATTGCTGCTCCGCGTTCATAGGTCAAAACTGGTTTTCTGCTGCTGCTGCTGCTCGCCCACTGTGAGGTCAATGGCTGATTTGTGTCTTTGTGTCTTTGTTTTTGGTCGTGTTTAATTATACAACTAAACTCGAACTTGATTTAAATAAAAGGTGTGCTTTATTTCTGTAACCCTCGATGACTTAATATTTGAATATTCGAAGAAACAAAATTGCTAGATAAACCTAAAAGCGTCTGACAACCATATCAGGCATTTAGCCACCGTTGCTTACCAATTTGGTAGTAAAGTAAAATAAAATTTACACTTTTGGGGAATTCAATTTCCACTATTTTGATTCAATTTATTGTATTTAAATAGTGAATTAAATGCTGTAATAAATTTTGAGTTTTTATGCGATTTATGATTATAATTTTAAATAGGTTTGTTGAACATTTTGTATTTGTTGGCATTTTCAATTACTTCTAATTACTTAAAATTTACATTCTAGGAAAATAGTTGTGAACTAAGCAGATGCGGTTATTAAAATGTTCCCGAACTAATTGAGAGTAATTATAATAGTCTTAATTAAATTTAATTGAAGCGCAAGGCTGACTCAAATGAATATAAATTAATAATTACAATAATTATGCAAATGTGCAACATTTTCACGCAACGCAGCCTCGCACCACCCCCCAAAAACCCTTCTAGCTGTAATTGGGGTGCCGTCTCGAAGTTTCACAAAGTGAATGCACTTGATAAACTGACTGATTGAATATGCGAATGATTGACTGACTGACTACCCAACTTGACTTTGACTGTCTTCCTGTAAAAATAAACAAACTGAACAAACAGTTTAAAGTGCCAAACAGTTAAGACCTTGAATATATATATCTATATTGAATATATATCTATATTTGTATAATGGTTTATTTACCTACTTTAACCAGCTGAGCATTCAGGTAAATAGGTTTATATACACTTACAATATATATATATATATATATACATATATATAAATCAACATGTGCTTTGTACTTAATACTTTAAGGTTGACTCTTATCCGTTCTATTTAAGTGTTTTCTCCGAGTGTCCTTGATATTTTCCGGATGCGTAACGCTCTCGCATATGCAAATATTTGCATTACAATTGTTCGGCAATCCTTTGTAATCCTTGCCGTAGGTAGTCGTAGTCGTCCTTCCTCCACTGTTCTGTCAATCGATGTCATCGATGACCGTCATAAAACTTTGCTTCTCACTGCGTGGGTTTTGTCTGTCTGTTTGTTTTGTGTTTTGACTTTTGACTCCTGACTTTTGACCATCCTTTATCCTTTGTATCGTGGCCCTGTTAGCAGCTCTTGATTTATGACATCCGAGTTTGGCGGCCAGTTAAGTCAATGTGCCATGTGTATTCGATTTTCTCTGCAGCAGTTTCAGTTTCGTTTTCCATCTTGACACAATCAGTTCATCATTTGAAAACTTAAAAGAGATTTCCAAAGCAGCAGTTAAAATGTGTGAGTAGAGTTTATAAAAACAACTTTTAAAAATTTATAATTTAAGTTTTCAAATTAAAATCAGTGATCTTGGAGAGATGGGTCTCTATCTAATGTTTTGAAAGACATATTTAGAAAATAGAAGTTCGTCTTTTCAGATAGATAAACTAGAAGTTTTCTTTAGGAAATATTATTGTTCAGTTCGTAAATTAATTATTCGTTTATTTTGTCTTTGCGTGTGGCCATAGCTGTAGCCAATTCCAATTCAATATAATACGCTCCACATGTAGTACCAGGGATCGGAAAAACAATCAACTACCACATTAAGCAGCACACTAAATTTAATTATTTTTCCATAGCCAGAAAACGAACTCGGCTAATGGAAGTTTTGCTCAGTTTAATTGAGTTGGGGTTGCGCGTGACGATGATCGATCTGCGGCAAGGAGTAGCAGCAGCAGCAGCAGCAGCCACTGACAGGATGATCGTCTTAAGAATGGGGTTTAGGCCACAGCGAAGCCATTGTAGCCACTGCAACCACTGGCACCACACCTGTTTGCTCCACAAATTGCGGTGACTGCCCCTTGTTCCAATGGATTATTAATGGCTAGCGATCGATCGTGTGGCGATCGCGCGAATGCGCTTACAAAAATAGCCACACACACACATGGGTGTATGTGTGTGTGCGTGTGTGTGTATGTGTTGTACTGGCTCAAGACGGGGCGAGAGAAAGGGCGGCAGTGCGAGGCATTTAGCGTTAACGTTAACTCAATCGACCTGTCATTTGCGTTTCAGTTGGCTCCTCGCATAATTGCCACCGTCACTTGAAGCTGTTCCTTGCCACATCATTTGTCAAGCGTTGCCCAGCAGCCACAGCGGCGGCGGCTGCGACTATTTATAGCTGCTTTTTTTTTCATGGAATAGAATAGTTTAGAACTCCAAGCGTATAAGTTGGAGTTCGGCTATTAGCGATGGTAACAAAGAATGAATACATCTAGATTTGAGTTGCTTTGATTATTATTATTGGTGAAAGGAGTTTACAAAAACGGGAAATATTCTTGATCAGCGCATAATTAACGAAAAAAGAGAGAGATATTTTGAGAAGTCGAGTGTTAATGTTGATAAAGAATATATATATATATAATGGAATCGCAGACGTTTCCTATAATCGAACACATTTACATTCACCTTTTTTCTCTACCCACTTTAATTTGTGTGAAGAAGTGTTGCTTTGTAAACTTATCTTCAGTAAAAAATAATAACTAAAAATCGATTCGATTTTTTTTTTAAACGAGCACGAAATTCGCGCTTCAAATAAAACACGAGAATTGCCCATCTTTAGTTGTAAACTGAAAACAAAAACTGAATTTGCATTGACTGTTCGCAGTGTTCGTGGCTTATTTTTGTAAATCATTTATCAATATTTAGTAGAAATTAATTACTAGTTGGTTCGGGGCCTGTCTTTAATTCGATTTGTATGCGATATGTTTGGGTGTGAAACCACGTTTGGAATCGATTAATCAAGCGCGCAGCTCCAATCCAAAATCGATCAAACAATGGCATCAGTCGGATGTCGACACGAGGTCTACGATATTCCAGATGCAGGATACTTTGTGTCTCTGGCAGTGCAGACAGTGCGGTTCCAGCTCCAAAAAGAATACCAAAACAACTGCCTATGAAATTTGGATGGCCCCTGCCAACGCCCCTCCCTGCCACTTCCCTGCCACCACCCTGCCAAATGGGCCAATTCTCTGCTCTGTCATCGGCACACTTTTCAATTGCGTTTAGCCTTTGTTTTGTTTTGGTTTTCGGTTTTCGAGTTTCGGTTTTGAGTTGATGGGTTTGTTTTTTGTTTTTGTTTTTGTTTTAAATTTGTGCATGCGTTTCAACAAAAACTTCATTAATTTCCATGCAGGACAGTAACCCAAAACTCCACCATTCCCCGCTGTCCGCTGGCAGGGCCGGTCTTCTGTTCCTTGGGCTGGACGCACGTTTAGCACATCTTCCACTCGCTCTCAGTCTTTAGGCCCAAAAGAGGCATTCATTAATTCAATTCCAGCAAAAGTCCGTCTTCTTGTTCCTCTGTTATTAATGATGTTCAACAAAACGGCGGCTTGTTGCTTGCTTCATTTTTGTGTTTATGTTGTGCCTCGTTTTGTGGCCATCGATGACACTCACTGGCCCACTGTTGATTTGCGGGTGGTTCCTGTTTATATTGTATTTGTTCTTTGCAACCGATGATCGTTGTTGTATGGCAGGACTGTTAGTTGTTGCACCTTCCCCTCACCCCCACCCCTCTCTTCACATATTTTATAACAGTTCCCGTTGGCAAAGGCGCTGGACTTGAGTTCAGTTCTTATCATTACCGAATGTTGAATGATGTCGAGTGTTTGTTTTGACATCGAATGTTCTTAGGTGATTGTTATTAAACATTTAAACGCTTGATTAATGACTATTCAATAATCGCTGTTTATGCCCTTAACCTGTGTGCTCCTCAAATAATACAATTGATGATGCGACCTGAGCGCAATCCTTGTTCCTAATTTGTGAAGGTTAAACTCAAAGTGATTATCTTAAAGGAGTCATTCGGTATTATTGGAAGTGTTTTTCTGGTCTAAAATGATTTAGAAATTATGTGTTGAAATTATTTAGAATTTATTGATTGTGTATGTTATTAAAATTCAACTTATTTAATTTACTTAATAAGTTTAATTTATTTTTTATTTAACAGAGTAGTTTCATTTCCCAACTGCCACTGATATAAAATATATTTTTGACTATTGCAAAAATCTAAGATTTCTTAATAATTAATAAAAAGAACTTACCAATAACTCGACTAGCAAATTCTATAAGACCAAAGTATGTTTGAGATCAGTGCGCCAACATCACTCAGTCAGCTAATAAAGCAAAGCCCAGGCAATAAACGCCCCCATCCCGGCCTGGAACAACACACGACTAACGGATGGGGTCGACGTGGATGCAAATATTTGTGAATCGAAAACACTTAACGCAAACACATTTAGTGATTCCATGCAGTAAAACTGATTCGCATATAATACAAACAGAATGCGGGCTGGGCAATTTGGGTAGTTGTGCAGCCACCCCAAGTGCCTGAGGGAGGACTCACCCAGAAGCCAATTCTAATTCCGAGAAAATGCTTTTCATAAAAAAATGAGGCAAACAACGAAAATATTTGACAACAAATTCGTCAAACTCATGCGTTTGCCGCCTTGCCACTGCGTTGAGGCATGGCCAGGAGTTGGTGGGGATGTGGGCGTTTTGGGGGGAGGCAGGGCAAAAGCTGACTTAAGGGCAGCGTAGGGTGGCAGGACTTTCACTCCTGCTCCCAACCCACAGAGACACAGGCGAGGCGCACTCGCTCCTGTCCTTTGAGGCTGAAATGGAAAACGAAAATGTCTGACATTGACAAATGTCATCCGTCATTGCGAACACAAGATTGATATAGATTGGAATGTGACACAAAAATACGCACAACTTCCACCACCACCACCACCATCGCTACCACTAACACCATGAACAGCAGCACCGCCATCACCGTCAGCCCCTGTAGCAGCAACCACTGCTGGCGAAAGTCAGCGGCAGCCGCTCAAACCAAAGACACAATGGCGGCAAGGGCAGCTCTTACTTCTCCTTCCCCTTTCCCTTCCCAGCCGTGGCGTTCCCATACGACGCACAATTGTGCGTAGCTGGCGATGGCACAAGATGACGAGCGTTGATGAAAAACGTCGTCAGCGTCAGCTCCGTCGACGTCTGTCCATCAAGTCACCCTTGTTTCTCCTTGCTCCGCAAAAAAAAAAAAAAACCGAAAAAATAAGAAACGAACACAAAACCAACAATGGATTCCTTTTCGGGGATGAAAAGCTGAATTTTTTCACGCTTCGCTTTTCGGGCTGTTTGAAGAATTCCAACGGCAATTTCAAAGAAAATGGTTCATAAAAAAATTTAAGAGACTATCTGAGTTAATTTTTTATTATACCTGCGAAAGGCAAAATAAAAAGGAATAGTAAAAAAATAGAATTATTTTTTTAGATAATAAATAAATGCAAAATTGCCTTAGATTGAAAAAAATTGTTTACATAAATATATTTATGTGAGCAAAGAATAAGTTGATAGTCAAAATTGAATGGATAAAATAAATTATTAAAAATAATTTAATAAATTCCAATAGCGTCACTTGCTAATTTTATTCGCTATAAATTCTCTGGCTTATAAATCGTAAATAGTAGAAACTTCTCGAGCAACCCCCGTTGCAGAACAACGGTATTTGTAAGTGTGTGTTTTTTCTTTTGTAGCTGTAAGTTTTATGTGCGTGGCACATAATAATGGTGGATTTTCTTTGTTTGACGTTAATTTTTTATTCTTGTTGCTTTTGTCTCAGCTTCTCGCCCTGCCCCCTTTCCTACAAAGCAAGCTGCACTTAAGTTTATTAGAAAGAACAAAAGCGAAAAGCGACCAATGGCAGGAGCAGTGTCAGAGGCAGGAGGAGGAGCTGCGGGGAGCTGGAGGGGAATATCCCTCTAGGAACGTTAAAATTTGATAAATTAATGTTTGCATTAATCTTGTGCTGCAACTATTTTAACAATTTGCATCCAGGCCGTTCGTTGGCTCCGCTACTCCTCCTGCTCCCCCTGCTCCTCCTGCTCCGCCTGCTGTTGCTGACAACGACAAAGACCAAATCTGTTTTTCAGATTGCAGCGAAATAGTTGGGAAATTAAAGCGATGTCTCCCCCGTTGCTGCTTAAGCGAGCAAACAATGTTTGGCCAAAGTTTTCCATTCTCGCTGAGCGCTCCCCGAATAATAATCAAGTGTTAATTATTTTATGGTTTTCAAAAGTTAAAGTTTCGTCAAGCTTACACCGCAAATCATCATTCGAGATACGCATCGATTTCCAACTGCTGCCCCTGCTAGCCGGAGGAGCAAATGGGAGAACTGTGTGTAGCTTTGGCATCTGCTCATTTCCTTCTGGCAACTGTAATGAAACTTCCGCTTTACCCCTCTCCTGCTGCTGCCACTGCTGCTTCTCGTCTCGTCCAGCAGCTGGCAAACTAATGCGCTGCCATCAGTTGACGATGGCATTCAGATTAAGCTGCTGGCAATGAATGAACTCGATGCGGTGATAAAAACATTTATCAAACAAAAAGACGAATAATCATTCGTGCCAAGCCATGCGGCACGAGCTGCTGCTACTGCTGATTCCCTTGGAGCAAAACCCTTCCTGTATCCAAGACCTAGCTAAGCGCTTCAAACAGAAGGCGGGGCATCGCCCTTAAGTAGAGGCTTGTCACTGGCTGTGCTGCAGCAGCGACCGAGACGTGATTATATAATTTGTACGGCACTTAAAAATCAATTAAAATGCTTACAAAAGGATCCACATTTCGATAAGCAAAACAAATATAAATTCCAAAGCGGAAATGGAATTTAGAGATCTCAGCCTATGAACAACTATTAAGCTAACCAATGATGTGAAACATATAAAAAAACGATTTTAAATAAATCGATAATAATTATTTGCTTAACTTACAATAAATATTTATTATTGTGAAATAAATTTGTTCCATTTCCCATAAGAAACTAACTTAATTTACCACAAAGCAATTCGAAAAACAAAGCATAAAATCGTTTATAAATACTTTGTCTAGAGGATTATAAGTTGAACAGTTTACAAATCGCGTTGTCTCCAAACATGGCCTGCTCATGGGCATGGGCACATAGTATGTACACACATCTACACATACATAAACAAACCAAACATGTATGTAGCGCTGAGCAACAACAATGAGCAGTCGCAGCCAAAAGCCGAACCTGAGACCATTTGGGGAACAAGACAAAATACATAATTCGGAACAAGATCTTCGCTTTAGCTTGTCATCGGAGACTCGGAGGGGAGCAAGGAACGGGAAGGGCACTGGATGCCCCGGGAATGCGACTCGAGAATGCTACATCCCACTGACAATGGTTATTAATCAGTTTCCGATAATGCAGCTGAGCGAGACAAGAGTTTTGAATAAGAAAAGACAACAACAACAACACTCGCAGACACCTTGCCGCGCCTCCCTCCAGTTGTCGATGATCTCAGAGAGAGTACCACTGAGCAGTGCCTGAGTGTTTGCCCCGGGTATGTGTCATAGTCACACTTTTGTTGTTAATTAAACGTGGCGACTGCACGCTTGTGCATCAGTCTCCATCCACGTCTCAGGTCCAGATCCATGTCGCTGTGGTGCTGTGTGTGACGATCACGCTAATGCCAGCCTCCTCATATGATAAGTGGCATGTAAGTGTATAGTTGATGTCAGTCTGTGTGTGTATGTGTGTGTGTGAGTCGAACTATTCATAGAATTGCTGCCATTGGACCTTGCCAACGTTGCCAGCTCTTCCGGCAATTGATTAATCGCCTCAAGCAACACACTTTTGACGCCTAAGTGGCAGGAACTTGAGCAATCTGGTTGCACGATTCTTGCACCAAGAGACACACACAACGGTGCTGACCAGAAAGCCCAGAAATCCAATTCCAATTTCAGTTCCAAACTCGGCTCAGTGGCAAGTAATCGCCCATGGCTAAGCTGACCAAAGTTCACGAAAAATGACAAGCCAGAAGCTGAAACACAAAACACAAAATGAGAGCGAGAGAGAGAGAGAGAAAGAGAGAGAGTGAGAATGAGAGGGGAGGGAAACAATGAAAGGAGATTCACAAAAATGTTGTCGACTGGCTGCTTCTGCTGAATTTTCGGTTTGGTCGTCATGTCCATCGAGTGATTTGATGAATTGCTGTCATTAATCTATGACGTACGCAACTACCAAAGGAAATGCCATCATCATCAAAAGCAGCCCAAGCCCAGGCAGCAGCCGTGCTCTGCGCTCTGCGCTCTGTGCTCAGGGCCCGGTCTCAGATCCGGGCTAAGGCCCGCAGTGGCCCGCAGGGAGCCAGGGCAAACTGGAAAAAAGGGGGCATTGGGAAAACAGTGCAAACCCAACCCAATCCGATCCAGGGGTTTTTTCGCTGGCGCTGCTCGAGTGGTGGGCAAAATGTAACATTTGGGAATATCAAAAAATCACAAAATTTCGCTTTCATTTTGCAGTTTAAAGTGAGCAGCTCTTTTCAGAATTAAATTTCTCTAAAATGCCAGAAATACATTTTCAGCTATTTTTAAGTAGCTGATTTGTATTTTAATTCTTCGTTTTGCGTTTCTGTTGAGCAAATAAAATTTAAATAGAAAAATTCAATTTACATTAGCAGTTTTTCTTTAAATAACTTAAATAGTTTGAATGCATTTTTGAGCTATTTACAAAGAACTGTTTAACATTTCCGTATTTCGTTTTATTTTCTATGCATTATTTTAATTTAATTTTTTAAATTTAGTTGCTATACATAAATGTTCATATTATTAGTTAGATATATTTTCTTTTGTTTTTTAAAATACAAAATAAATAATTTTCTTTGAAAATACATGCTGACAGTGATGGTAAAACTGAATTGATACTCAATTTATTTAATTACAATATTGTTTGACTTTAATAACTGCATTTGAAGCACGTCACAGATATAATTTCGTTATAATATAAGTTGAGCAAATTGTACATTTGCACTTCGTGCCGGAGATTTGCGTGACTAATTAACCAATACTCAATTTGCGTGTTTAACTGGTCAAAGACATAACAGCAGCTTCATCTGACAATTAGTCATAAATACATATATTTTCACTAATGCAGTTGAAATTCCGTATCTGCTGATATCTATTTTTGTCAGTTAATATATATTGTTATACAATTAGCAATACCAATTTAAATAATATAGCCTTTAATGGGAGCTATGCAGCAGTGTGAATCGATTAGTATTTAATATAATAATACAAATAAAAAGTATTTAATTTAATAGCATTGCAAAATGTGTCGTTCAAATAAATATAAAATATAAACATATAAATATAAAAATATAAAAATTTTATACCATAATAAAAAATAAATGAGAATAAGTTGCAACTACTATTAAAATGCTGATGAGGAACACAATCAATGACGATCTAATACACCAGAAAAAAGTAAAGTAGACGAATATATTGCAAGTGGCAGCAGGTGAAATTCAATTTAGGATGCCATTACAGGTGAAGCACGCTACTGCTCCTGGGATAGAACATAACCACCAAAAGTGTACATGAGCTGAAGAAAGTAGCTAAACCATTAGATGATCCTGGCTTGAGCTGCAACAGGCAAAATAGCTCTGCGTCATGTGCCGCAATCAACGATGAGTCTCCCAGCTTCACATAGAGTCTCCCATCTTGACCATGATGGACTTGATGTGATCGATGCTGACAAAGTGTGAGTTGCAGTTACCACACGGCTGGTCTTACCGACTGCTGAATGCCTTGCAAAACAAATTCAAATACGATGCGCAGAAATACAAGCAAAACTAGCTCGATTTGTGCCTCACCTCGCCTGCTTGAGTTCCGGCAATAAATTGGACTACTCCCATTTGACCATCTTCACAAAGATGCGCAGAGCGGCGACTCCTCCTTGAAATGCCCACAGGCCGTGGTGGCATTGAGGACCATCTGCCCACTAAGTCAACTTATACATCATCAAATGTTGTGCTTTCGCCATATATATAATATATATATACATATTCTGTATAGATTATATATTATAGATTATATATTTATACTGCTGCTACTGTGTATTTTGTCTGTTAATAATCTTTACTATTGTTGAATCTTGGTATTTACAATTGGCATAATTCTTTCCAAGCAAAATGTGATTGCCATTTAAAATATGGAATTTAATGCGAGCAATGCAGCTCAATGAATATAATAGAAATCTAGTTAGTTAGTTATTAATACAAATAAAAAAACATTTCAGTTTGTAGCATTGCAAAACGCATCATTTAAATGAATAAATATGCGATCATAAAAAAAAACTGAAAATAAGTGTCAACTATTATTAAAATATTTCTATTATAATCAGTAAGCATACAATTCAATGCTAATATTTATAATGTATAATGACAAATTTTAAGCACACTTTTATAAAAATTAATACTGATATTTTGTATATACAATGTCCCAAAAATTCTGAATTAACTATTCGTTTCATGTACTCAAAGATTTTATGCAAAAGGGCGAAGAATAATTTACAAAAGAACAATATAAAAAACTCTTTCTATATTTATTTTAGTTAAACGTTTATTAAAATAGCCTTAAATTGTTTTACAATATAGTTACAATTTTTTATTATTGCTTTTATATCTTATTATTCGTTGAATTCCATTTAAATGTAATTTTCTGTTGAATAACGCCCAGTCAACAATTGTTTTATTCAACTTTCCCTTGAGGGTAGGTGAAGGGGTGGGGGTGGGGCGGTGATGTTATGCACATATTTTTACATTTCAACATAAATGCATTTCATGTTTACATTTTTCCAGTGACAAGTGTCTGAATCACACTGCAACATGGGATGACATATTGAGGCAGGGGAAGCCAGCGACACTCAGCCGACAATCGATTAATCAGCGAAAAATAATAAGAAACATCTTCTACCAGGCAACACTCGCTGCTCCGAGCTATATGGCTCTTGAGGATGGAGAACCGAGGCAGCGCGAATGCGGAACTGACGCTGGAAAAATGAGCGACTTCAGCGTTTTGGCAGCCAAATAAATACGAAACATCAGACGACAGACAGAAATTCATATGTTTAGACTATGTTCAACTAAAATTCAAAAATGTATAAAAAAAAAATAAAAAGGAATATTACACTCGTCCCTTTCCCCCGTTTCTCTTACACTCTGTCATTGTGTTGCTTATTTTTATATGGAATTCAGAAAGCACTTTGAATACGATAATAATTAACACAAACCAATATAAGAATATTTTGGGACGAGAAAAAAGTGTATAAGAAAATGATACGAAAAACGACCCTCGGAATAAAGACAACAATGAAATGTCAAAGCCAAATGACTGACCAAAACTCATTACAACAAAACTTCGGATTGCCCAAATTAATCTAATTTTCAGTTTATTCTTTCAGATGTTGTTGTTGTTTCTGTTGTTGTTGTTATTGTCTTTATTCAATGTCAATGAGTTGCGCGGTTTGTCAGTTGTTTCATTCAAATCATTTCTTTTGCTTCGCCGATGTTTCTCGTTGTTGTTTCTCACACAATTCTCACATAATAGAAAATTGTGTTTGTCATTTGTAAGTCAGTTTTTTTTTTTCATTCATCGAAATTTAAATAAAAAAAAGTTAGAAGTGCCGATATCAGCCAAAACTAATTTTATTAATTACTGGCACTTTTTGTGAAAAGCAAATGTAAATAGAATTAGTAATAAAGTAAGTATAAAAATATAATAATATTCATGCATTCGTAATACACTAGAAAAACACTTAATAAGCATATTTAAAGCTTAAGTAAAAATTAAAAAAAGAATTAATTAAAGTTGATTTGTGTTTAGAATACTTGATTTGTCAGTGTTCTTTTGACAACTGCAATCAAAACCAAAATGGTTGAGCTCCACAAATGTCGCCAGTCAAAGGAGCATCCAGTGTTCTCGCTTTGATCTCCACTTGATCTCCAACTGCACAGTGGGAATATATAAATCGCGTATCTTTGTATCTGTGTATTTGTGTATCTGTGTGTTTGTGTATCTGTGTCTGCGTATCTGCAACTCTTTGGCTGTGTCGCGTCGTCGACATTATTAATTTGTGCCTGCTTGCATTGCATTTCACATGGGGAATTTGTGCACGCCTTTTGGTGTGGGCATATGGCGGATTTTGATGGCGCTGCCACTGCGTGTATGCAACTGCCACTGCCACTGCAACTGCCACTGCCAGTGCCACTGTCTCCTCTTCGGTTCCCCCCCTGTCGCGATCGTTCTCTACCCCATCACGTTTTTTTGTTTTTTTTTTTTATATTTATTTATTTATATTTTGGCATCACGTGCGCTTGCCACCGCTGCGCCTGCTGCTGCCACTGCTGCCACCGCTGTTGTTATATTTGACATATTGCCGACATTGATAGCATGAGACGTTGCAATGAAATTTGTTTTGCTCGTCAACGAGACTCGCGGCCATCACTCAAAGGGCCCAGCCACGATGCCAACTCATCTCTCCAACTCCCTCTGAGATGGCATGTGTTATTATATTGCCACCCCAATTTACTAAGTAGATGCTATCCTGATCAGAGTGCAGATCTACTCGTTAGTAATCCAGGCATAGGTATACCATAAATGGAACATATGTATTCATGTTTATATCAAGATTTAAGAGAATATATAGTAATAATATATATGTAGTTACTTTTCTAGTTGTTGATTTTAGTTAAGCTGACTCAAGCTCTATTTTTATTTTAATTCAAAATTACAATTATTAATTATAATTATGTGCATACTAATAATAAATAATTTCATGTAAAAATGTATAAAAATAAATTAGCAAGACTTTGAATTAATGATAAACATATTCACAACAACTTATACAATTTTATTTAGTATATGAAATGAAAAGAAATTGTTCAGCAATAAGCATAATTCCCACAATTTATTTTTAGAATATATTTTTAAAATTTCAAAGATTATTTTTAATATAAATAAATATTTTGTATTAAAAATAAATAAATAATAAATATTTAAAACTATTCGTATATGTTTTAATATATCTAAAGATTTGTAAGGCATTTCCATATCTTTTGTGCTTTTCATATTAAGCATTTAAAGCCAACAAAAATAACATGTGTTTGATGGCTGCAATTATTTGAGCCAACTGAGGCAGCATTTCTACTTTTCTATTAACAAATAAGTGCGTAATTTCCCTATTGAAGCAGCCACGCATAAAATGCCATTTTTCACTTTCCCTTTTTCACAGCGGCAACTTCAATGCACACACACGTAAATAGGAAGAAAGAGAGTGCGAGAGAAAGGGCCAAGGGGGGTGTTGGCCCATCAAACACTAATTACAAAGCAACATCAAAATAATTATGGCCACTTCGGCCATAATAACTAAAGAATTTATACCTGGCAGTGCAGTGCAGTCAGTTTGACGAGAGATTTGCTCAAATTGCTTTCACATTAAAAACACTCGCACACCTCACCCACCACTGGCAGCAGAGCCACCATTGCCACCATTGGCACCACTGGCACAACCAACTTGTGCGGTGGCGATTCCATTTCTATGGTCATCCGATCGGCCTACCTGGCTGGCTGGCTGGCTGGCTGGCTGCCGGCGTTAGCAATTAATACCTTTCACTCTGTCCTTCCGTTTGATGTGTGCCCTGTCCAGCCTATGTCCAACACCCAGCTCTACCCACTGCCAATTCCTCTGCGTTGCAGGTCTGCCATTGACCGTCGGTCATTTGTTTATGTCAACGCTTGTGCGCTTGATGCTGCACGGATTAGAAAGTAATCAGTGCCGATAAGAAGCGTCCAGCGTCTCTGGAGACTATGTGTGTGTGTGGGTGTGGAACTTGATCTGGATGTGGTTGGACGAGACTTGCTCTCAAAAACTGCGTGGACGTTCGCAATTTAAATTACAGTGGCGCGGCTGGGTCCATCGAATCCTCCTGCTCAAACCAACCCACCATTGGCATAGCTATTCGGTTGGGTTCAGTTGGGCATTGGGCATTTTGCAGTTTGGTTACAAATGTCCATTGGGACTTTGCTAATCTGTCATTCGCCATGATGTGCTCCCGGAGGCGGCCTTTCATTTGGGGTTGTACCGTCATACACATGTGCACACACATATACACACACCCCAAAACACCCAACCACCCACAACGAGAGAGCGAGAGAGAGAGGGAGACACCAACTGGCAATGAAAAAGGACGAGTGTTCATATAAATGACCAAAATGCCACGCATTGACCCACGCAGAGCCCGAAAAACCCCTCACCCGTGCCCAGCCCGCCCAACACCCCGCCTCATGCCCGTGGCATCGACGACATGGCAGATAAAATGTTTCAATGTCCAATCGAGCTATTTGTCAAAATACTCGCACCGGATGGACATGGACATACACATGAGGACATGAGTATTTTGTTTTTGCCGCCAGGACAAAATGTTTTTTAGCTTTCCTCCATTTTTCCTATATATATATTTGTTGCGGAACATAACATTTATGTATACTTTCATCAGATCCGATCAGACGCGCCTCACAAATGAGTAAACATAATCAAATTCGTCTCCTTCCAAATTGACAATGATTCTCAATAACAATAATGAAAACTTTCGCTTTCATAATTTTGGCAAAATTATTATAAATTTTGTTTACTTTAATTTAAATGAAAACATTTTTGGTGGTTAAATTCTTGGCAATTTCGTATATATATTAATACATTTTAATTACACGCTTCGGTTGATGGGCTAGGCAAATTGTGGGGGCATTTTAGATTTGTTCCACGCATCGCTACGTGAATAAAATATAATGAAAATTTCAACGCCGATGATGGCTAACGTCGCTCTGACATCACTGACGGAATGCTGACAGACAGACAGACAGTCAGTCAGACCGTCAAATAGATAGAAAGATGGCTAGTGAAGGGAGAAGGGCTGAAGGCGCAGCTTGGCTCAACTGGCGGACTGGCGGCCTGTCGGCCTGTCAGTCTGTTGTTTTCTGCTGTTGGCTGCCTGCAGCGTGCACACTCCGAGTATCCTTTTCGCTTGTTCCAGAGCCTCCCTTAAGGGCGTACATGATAAATGGCGACGAATTCGTCAATGTCAAAATCAGACTGTTACAAACAGCGCTGCGACGATGATGGCAACGGCAATGGCGATGGCGATGGCAGCGCCAGTGCGCAATGTTGCGTAGAGGTAGAGCACTGGAACTGGCTATGGATGACTCTGGGTCCAGGACGTGTATCCAGGAACACTGTCTCAGGAGAGGAGAGCACAATAACAACAACAGTTACATTCATATGAACACATCGAGAGCCTTCTGCTCTTCACTCCGACCCTTCCCGGGCATCGTCAAGCTGCACGAATTGAAGTCGAATCGTTTTAATATTAATGCAAATTTCTAGCTCTAGTTTTTTGGCACATTTGGCCATTTTCATTTATGCAAATTTTCTCGCATTTAATGCGCAAATTTAACACGCATTATGAAAAAATTATTGAGTGGAAATCTTGTTGACTAATTGTTTGACATTAATCCATGGATGCCGGGAAATATATATCAGGCATATTGAGTAATTGTCCAGAACTGAATTAGATATGGTGCCCTGGCTTCGTTATGAATATTTATATTAAATAAACAATTGTTTTGATTTTCAGAAAGTCGGTCTTTCAATAAGAAATATTCAGTATAAAAAAAAGGAGTTTTTCTAAAAAATATTATGGCTTATTTATACTTAATTTATTTGTAATTTTAATACATTTATATTTATAGTAATGGTAATTTAAGCATAAAATCCGATTAGATTAATTAGTGTTTTGTGCAGCAAATTAATTTGAAATATTTCAAGTTCTAAAAAAAATCAACAGCATTAAAATTTAAGGCTCCAAGCACATTCAGATATAAAATATAAGAAAAAATATGACTATGTTTTTTTTCTACGAACTGGGGAACCTGTAAAACCTGTTAATTCCTAGGGACTTTCTTACAAGTTAAATGCAGGCGAGCCAAATATTAATTAGGTTGTCAACTTTAATTTTTCCCTTTCATTTCGTGGAGACTTACATTTAACAGCTCAATTAATTTGGAGCCGGCGTCGCACATGTGAGCGGGGAGCGGGGACTGGGGACAGGGGATTCGAGGACCGGGCCCAGACTCTGATTTGAGTTATGCGATCCATTGACATTATCTGCACCGCGCTCGCATGTGACAAGCGGCAACTGATTCATTTCGCGATCGGGTTTGGGCTTGGGGCAAAAGGCTTTGAGCCAGGGCCTGGGCAAAGGAGCAGAATATCTCTTTTCGGTGGCGATAAAGATCTCAAAAGGATCTTGCTGACTGTTTTGGTTTGTCGTTTCTGTTGGCCGGCAACAAATGGGCGCCATTACTGTGCGACAACTTTTAGTTGTGGTGAAAACGACTTTAAGTCAGTTTTAAACTGAATAATATTAATTTGTATGATACTCCGCGTGATCGCGGCCATTAATCAATTAATTAGTTTACAAATGCGACTATCTCTTTGGGCCTGCAATAACTTTGTGTCGTCGCCATTGCAATGTTGGTCAAGAAGGGAAAGAGTGAGACGGAGTACGACAGAGTGAGACAGAGAGAGAGAGGGAGACAGTCAGATATTGCGAGTCGTGTAACATAATTATAATTGTCTTAGGAAGGGCGTAAACATAAAATGCAAACACAAACACAGAAAAACAAATGTAATTAATGATAATAAAAAAAAAGGTAGGAAACGGTGCTTTGCGGCACTTTTATAACATTATTTTTTTGTATTTTGTTTTTTAATGGCCAGCCAAACAAATAAAAGAAAAATGTCGTTCTGATTGACGAATTGCGTGCGTATAATTGTATCTTCCAGATACTTTGTTTACTTGCGCCACATTCGTTGGGAGTTCACTGTTCACCGTTCAGTGTGTGGCATTCGTTTTGTCTCCGCCGCTGCCTCAAACTTTAATTGAGCCACAACTGTGGATGCCGAACACGAGTGCCACAAACTGTGCGTCTCACGCGACGCATGAACAAAATGTCGGACATCTTTGAAGCTATATACACAATGGTAATTCCAATGTACATATATATATATATATATATTCATATCTATGAGTGCGTTTCAGTTGTGTGTTGCATGTGGCTTTAAAAGCCCATTCATGTGCTGTAATTAGAGCATTGTAATAAATGTAATGAATGAAGCATGAAATGTGGGTATTTGATGTAAAAGATTTGTCTCTCAGCATTTATTTAATGACAGAAAAAATTGGAGTTTCTTGCAAATCACCTAAGACATATCAGGTTTGTAAGTTTCTCAGCTCCTCAATTTTCTTGACTTGACATTAACGCATCTCACATTAAAACTATTTTCAGATAAATATAGCCTATGCCCTAAACTGATATTCAAGCTTTTTATTATATTATTTGCTTACATTAATTTTAATAAATAAATAAAAATTCTGTATATTATTAGCTTAGCTTTTAATATTAATTTAATTTCAATATATAAAATGAAAACAAACGTCTTTTTCTCGAAAAGCAGTGCCAAGCAGTACGTTCAAGTTATGCACTGCTTGCTGCGCTATCCATTTCTTTGCCATTCTTTGGGTTGCTGTCTCGGCTGACCCAATGCAAATGGAAAAATATAAATGCCGGAAAATTCATATTCCAATGGGAATTCGAATCCAGCTTGCAAAAAAATATGCATAGTCAGATTTTGTTGTTTGCGAATTTTGTACGCCAGCTGGCGTTTAGTGTCATTTGCCTGCATCATATGTATATATGTACCTATAGAATTTTGACTTCTAGATCCAAAAAAGTTGTGCCAAAAGGAAATAAAAAAATTCGACGTGCCGCTGAGTGCCCGTCATATGTTTTTTGGCGGCCTCTTTGACGTGCTCAGCCGTCACGTTGGGGCCTGTGGAATATGGTCCGCTCTTGGTTCTGGCTGTGCCCTTAAATCATTTTATGCAGCGCTGATTTTATGTACATATGTTTGATTAAAAATTAAAATTATCATTAACGGCCCATTTAAACTAAACCGACCAAAGATTTTCGCATGTCGTTCTCATTTTTGAAATAACAAAATCTTCTGTGGCATCTGCATCAAAAAATAAACATAGAGAGGACTGCACATTGTTATTAAGTGGATTACCTATTGTATGTACTATTTACATATACTACTTGTGGCTTTATTTATAAACTGCTGGTGCTGATATGTATATTTCAAATACATATTATCTTTCAATTGTGCATGAGCATATGAATGAATGCCTCTGAATCAAATCAAAGTAAGTAGGAGCGGATATATTAGATGGACCGGAGTCGAACTGTTGACAGTTTGGGTTAAACTTAAATTTATTATGATTTTATGAAAATCTGATTCCCATATATATCTGTCTTATTAAATTTTAAGCCAGTATAATAATGCAATAAAATTTGTGCATATTTTTTCATGATTAAAATGATTTTGATTTCTTATCTTTTTAGTGAAATGAATCGCTTAACTTTAAAATTATTATTTAAATTTTGTAGGTAATATATCTAAATATTAATTTATAAAATATTATATTAACTTAACTTTAATCATTGTCTTATTAAATTTGAAGAAGGTGCAATAAATGTTGCACATCGCTTTTTATGATTGAAATGAGTTTGATTTCTTATCTTTTTAGTGAAAAGTATCGCTTACTTTAAAATTATGATTTAAATTTTGTAGGCAACATATCTAATTATTTTAAATATATAATTCTTAAAAACTGTATGCTTGATGTTCAACTTCTTCTAATCGAATTCCATTACACTCACAGATTTTGGACGGTCTTTGTTCCTTAATTTCACAAATGTTGTCAAGTTATCTACGCCACTGGAGTTCAAGATGCTCTCTCTTCGAGAAAACAGCGAAATATCCCAAAAAGAAACAAAAAAATATTGTGACAGTTTTCGAATTCTGGGTCTGGGCCTTGACTACCATAAAGTCAGTTTCTACAAAAATCGCTGTAAAATAGTGCAGCAAACAAAAAATGTAGCACAAAAAATGTTTCAGTTCTAGTTTAGTTTTGAGAAAACCTCTGTGAATGGAAGAAAAAAAATGGTAACACAAATATGCGCGTATAATAAAAAAAAGATATGCAATAAAATATTTTAGAGCGAAATCGCTTTGTGTCGCGCATTTTTGCTATTGTTAAAAAATTGAGCATTTTTTTCGCTGGCGACCTCATTTTTTCCACTCATTTTCCATTTAAAATGCAGAGCAGGCAACAGTTTTTACGAATTTATGAGTTTATCGTTTTACGACAGCGTCTGAAGGCCCAATAAAACTTTATTGAGTTGCCTGAAGACAGCCAGAACGGTGCTCGAGTTTCCGACCGTAGACCTTATTTGGTAGCAGCGAAAACTGTAACAGGGCCGTGGTCCAAATTCCCGCTTCAATGCCCGATCCTTGAGAGTGCACTCTGCGAATCCTCAAGGACGTGCCCGGTTATGCAAGTCTATGCAACGGATGGGCTTGCATAATAAATGCAAATATTAGTCGAACCCAAAATGCTCTACTTTTCCCATTGTTCCATTGTTTACATAGTTCACCCGGCAACGCCCACGAGTCGAGTCAATGGATCGCTGCAACCTCTTACACAATATTCCACAATATTCACGTAAAGCCGTGGATTAGCTGTCTTCAGCCAACAATTATGCCTGTCGCCTGTCTTTTGCTCTAATTTAAATTACCAGGACACACACTCTTCATCTCCCTTTCTGTCCGTTCTCCCCTCTCGCTTCATCGCTTCAAAGGCTGCTTAAGCATTTCCTAAAAACTTACCCAGTTTTTGCCACAAACTTGTGTTTTGCCAGTTTCATGTTTATGACTTTTGCACTTAATTCTAAGAAATTCTATTAACATTCATTTGCTGTGTATTTATATTTAGACACTTTTGTTAAAGATCTGCAAAACCTATCAGTGCAAAAATTTTACTGAGTTCTGGAAATCATCAAAAAGCGTGGCCATCTTTTCACACAAATTGTTTGATTCTAGGAACGAAATGTTTAGGTTATAACTAAGTAATTCAGATTATATATCAATTTAAATATATATATTTTAAAATATATGAAATAATTTGAATTTATCATTAAGTGCCAAATATATACATGCCATAGAATATGGATATAAGAATTTATTTTAAATAAAATATTTACACATAATTCAAATTCTTTTATATTCTGTCAAGACTTTAAATTTATTCTAAGTTAAATTTATATTTATTGGACATTGGAAATTTTATTAACATTCATTGGTTGTGTATTTATACTTAGACACTTTTGTAAAAGATCTGCAAAACCTTTCAGTGCAAAAATCGGAGTTCTGGAAATCTTCAAAAAGCGTGGCCATCTTTTCACACAAATTGTTCGCTTAGACTATAACTAAGTAATTCAGATTATTTATTAATTTAAATATACACGTTTTAAAATATATGAAAAAAATTTAATTTATCATTAAGTGCCAATTATTTACATGACAGAATATGAACTAGTTTCCAAATAAAATATATAAAATAAATCAAAAACAATCTTATAAAATTCACTTCTGAGTTTCAATAAATATTTGTACTGATATTTTTGAATTATAATTAAAATTATTAAGTTATAATTAATTATAATTTATAATTTATAGTGTAAATAGCTTAACAGCAGCTATTTATTTTTTTAAAGCTAAAATAGAAAAAAAGTTTAAAAATTATAAAAAAATATTTTTACAAAATTATTTTAGCTAACAATATTAAAATATTTGTTTGAGTACAATAAATAAAAAAATAAAAAAAAATTACATCTAATAAATTTCTGGGTAACAACGAAGGGGAGCAATTTGAATACGAAAAAAATCTGAAATTTCGCTTAAAAATGAACTTTAAGCAAAAATATGCGAAGCGTTGTTCTCCTTAAGCATATTCAGCAGGGGCGGGAGTGGGCGTAAACTTTGTTTAGAGTAAACAGAATCTCTTGGGAGTGGTAAATCAAGGACTACCTGAGATTGGCAGAGCGACGCGTGTGTCTCGCATTAGAATGATGTCTTGTTGACGGACTGCGAAGGACGCGGCTCGCGCGACTCGCCTCGCCTCGCCTCGACTCGACTCGACTGTTTATGGAATGTAAATGTACCGTGTCATGGGTCCTTAAATGTCTTAATTGCGCACGTATCCTTCGCCGGTAAAGCGCTATTGGTTTCCAAGGCGGAAATATTATTGCCACGTCGTAAAACTATAAAACAGTCCGCAGGGGGCGCTGACGCTGTCCAAACTCAACTGCCCAGTGGACTCAACCAGCGCAGCTCTTCTGCAACTGCAACTTGCAACAAATTCGCTGAATTTCAACCAAGCGCGCGACTCCGATCGTCCTGTCGTACGACTCGTCAACGAAATTGCATTGAGTCCTTACAACGAACTCGTAGGTGGCCCACTGTTCCAAACTACATTGTTAATGAAAGCAATCCTTATTAGCTGTTGATATACTGCAATATATATATATATATATCTATAATATCTGTAATATGTTTGCATTTACAGACAGAAACATCACAAGTCCACATTTGGAACACATTTAGCAACAGTTAAAAGAACAAATAAAATTACTTAATAATTTGAATTTATATTTATTGTGTTAAGCAACATTAATGCCAAATATGCAGATTAAAAATTAAATTGTGCAAAGAATGTAATTGGAAGAATAAACACTTCTTGATCAAGGCGATATATAAGTATTTGTCTGAATCTCATAAAAGCTGAAAGAGTTAAAAAAAAAACAGATTTTTAAAATAGGTTTTGGCTTACCAAAATCAGATCAATATATTTAATTTCATCAACAACTGACTCTTTTCTCCAAAATCGATAGTTAAAACACAAATTTAAGATTTCATTAAAAACATGAAAGAAACATCATTGTAGAAAATCCATCATTATTATTTCCAATAAATCCCATTAATCTCATAATTCTGTAGGAATTTAACTTAGGGTATTTTCTATTCAATCTCTCTTGACTAAATAGTTATTATTTGTTTTATCTTAACATATGTAATTCTTTTAGATTTATATATTGAACACCTAATTGCAATACTTTATTGTGGTATTATTTATTCTTGATAACATTTTAACACTTAATTATTATTTATTGGCAAAACTTATTGCTTAGATTAGAAATGTTATAAATAAATAATTGAATTCAAGTTGAACTAAATTTTTAAATATTTTTGTATCTATGGTAAATTGACATTAAAAAATAATAAATTAAGGCAGTTGTTAACACACGGAAGGTGTCAACATTATCGATTGATTTTTACACAATTCGACTTTTTTATTTATGGCCATAAAGTAGGTGAAAAGGAAATGTCAATGTAAATGCAACTTTACAAGGACCTCATTATGAAGAGTGCGAAACAATGCAGATAAGTGTGACAGAAGCAATTAATGCGCTAAGGAAATGTCAACACACACAAACACACACACACACATACATGCACACACTGGGTGTTTGCAGGCAGGATGACATTGAGCGCAAATAGTCTAACGACAGCCAAAGAAAGAGAACAGAAGCCGACAACGAGGACGATGACGATGACGACAAGGATGACGACTCGCCAAGGACGAAGGCGACGCGTGACGCATTTAGAGAATGTTTGTACACATCGCACTGGAAGGAGCACAGCCTCCTGAGGAGTTTTGCAAGTCGCCTTGACTTTGATTGGTGCACTGGGAATCTCGATCGTGATTATCCAAGGTCAGCTCACCCAGGCTGGCATTTCCGAGGCGCTCATTCAGCAGCACTGATTGAGATGACCTCGAGCGGGACTTTATGCAGCGGGAAACTGTGGATCAAGGCCAGTGAAATTGTGAAATCGTGCAGCATGCGAATGAGGCATGCCAAATGTGGCAGCAATGCGTAAGTAGCCAAAACTGAAAATTACTTCATCTTCACATTGCCAAGAGGCAAGCGGCAACACCTGCGGCGACTAGACCTAAATATATACATATACATTCTCAACCCAAATCGAGACGTGTGCATTTTAATTGCTAAATCAAACAACAATTTTGAATAATTTTCTCTTTCTCTTTTCACAAATTAGCCGCCGATTGAGGCAATCAAATTGATGGCATTTCAACGGATTCGATTAGGATTACTCCGAAATTTCTTGGGCTGAGAATACGATTTGAGACTCCTGCTGTGTTCAGGTTAGACAACCTGACGCTCGTACTATATATATATATATAAATCTGACTACAATTTGTTTGTTTTTTTTTTGCTTTTTTGTTGTTGTTGATAATTTTTCTTAGCTATTTTCATTTTATACGCAGCTTGACGCCGAATCCGAATGTTTCGGTCTGATAATGAGTGGCGATGTTGTCGATTTTGTTGTGGTTTCTGGCTGCTGTTGTTGTTGCCGCTCAATTAGCATTTGGGGACGGCGTAATGAGCAATGGCTATAGCCATTGCCATCTACGACTCCCAGAGGAGTTCCAGCAACTTCAAAGCCACAGCGTGTGACCCTCAACTGGCTAAACGAAGCCAAACAAATAAACAGACAGACAGACAAACAAATAGACAATCGCCCGATTTGAAGTATCTTAAGCGATACTTATGTAATGCTCCAAGACAAGGGGGGGGAATGCACACAATTCAAATGCCAATGTGAAATCCTTTGAAGTTTCTGTAATATTAATGAGTTATCGAAGTCGATAGCAAAGTCGAAATCGCTTACTCGTGTATATATCTTCATTAGCTTTGATATTAAATGATCTTTTTTTTCAGCAGCTGATAATATTAACGGTTTATCGCTGGATATTAACACATTCGCCTACTTCAGGCGCGTGCCTGTTTCACCTTCCACATATACTATATATATATATATATATATATATATATATGTATGCACTTCCGATGTCCAGTTGCTGCAGCTAACCCTCATGAAAGTGCTTGGAAAAGGGGATGAGCGAGCAGCGGGCAGCGGGCAGCGGGCTGGATGGGGTACGACGACGACACACACACACAATGGGATGTTCCCGATTCACTGTCAAGGTAATTTATTAATTCGGCAATAAAAACGCACGAAACGTTCCCGTACCCGTCCCCTTTCCCTTCCCATTCACCCGTCGTCCTCTCGTCTACCGGCTCTGGGGTGTGTTGTGGTTGCAACACTCACATGTGGGCCTTACAACTCAATTATTGTTGCTGCAAAAGTTGACTCTGTCGCACACAATCAGATTATTCCAGCAGATTTCAATGCGTTCTACAAAGTATTTCATTGGGATTATATAATCAGTTGAGTGATAAAAGTCAATCGCCCAGAAAGAAACCCTTGAGCTGTGGCTGTGGTTACTTCAAAATTTAAACTGCACCTGATCCAAAAATCGATCTGTTTGATTTGAGGAAATAAAGCTTTTTTTGGTCAAAACCATTTGGCAGACTGATTGATTGATCCAAATTGATTGGTAGCCATTTATTAAGTGATAGGCAGGAAGCTGTCTTAACTCAGTTTTATTTACCAATAATAACAATTTTTAAACAAATAAAACAATTTTTTAAAACAATTACAAGTATTTTTGACGATTATTCGATTTATATATATCTATATAAAAAGATAGGCAGATGTCTTAACTTAGTTTTACTAACCAATGATAGGAATTTTTTTAACAATTTTTTTTTAAACAATTATAAGTATTTTTTGTGATTATTCGATTCATACATATATATATATATATAAAGTGATAGGCAGACAGATATTTTAACTTAGTTTTATAAAACAATTATTAGTATTTTTTGAGATTATTCGATTTATATATATTTATATAAAGTGATAGGCAGACAGATGTTTTAACTAAATTTTATTAACTAAGTATATTTTTTAATAGTATATTTTTTAATATATATATTAATAGTATTTTTTTTTTATTATTGTTGTTATTAATTTATATTTTATTATTCTTCTTGAAATAAGTATTCATATTGTTTGTATTACATATTATTAAATTAAAAATTGAGGCTTCGTTTTCAATTGAATTTATGGAAAAGTTCTTTTGCAGAGTTGGATATATTTCCACATCCACAAGCAGCGCTCTTGGACAACATCGATGCCCTATCTATAGATTTGTGAGCGTTTTGCAACGTGCCTCGTGGTAGGGCAGAAAGTGGGTTGTCGTGGGTCATGAATCGCAGTCGCCTGTCAAGCTGAAAAACGCCATAAATTCTGGTCCGGCTGTCACCGAACGTGCGCAATGCAACAACAACAACAATGGCAATGGTAGAGGTAAGGAAAACGTTGGGAGTTGGGGCAGGCAGAGAGTAAAGAGGAACAGGGACTGTCGACAGGGGCAGGGGCAGGAGGCAGCCGCACAATTCGCACATGCACATACTGCACACATATGCCAGATCCGGAATCTATTGATATCAGTCGATAAGGGTGCAGAGGGTGGACTTTAGATCAATGTCGGGGGTGGTCTTTCCTCCTCCTGCTGTTGCTGCTGTTGCTGCCATCTCCTTTGCCGCCGGGCTAAGCGGATAACGAAAGTTGTGTAAACACAAAGTTGGCCATTTGGCTGTTAAGTTTGTTCGCCTTTTGGCCAGTCAATTTACTTGAGCCGCTTACGGGTCAGCTAGGCAAATATGCTTAGGCATCTTTAGGCACTTGCCCCGGCCACAGTGAAAACCCTTGGCGAGCAAACAAAAAGTGCAACACGCGACGCAACAAAGAGCCACTGAAGATGGCACAAGGAGAATGGGAATGGGATTAGGAACGGGTATGGGTATGGGAATGGTTAAGGAGCACGCGCAATGTTATCCTTTCACAGCCTTTTGCGCGACTTATGCAAGTCTTCGGCTTCGTATCAAGCGCATATTTCCTGGCTGATGTGAATACCTTCGCGATTCCTGGAACCGATGGCAGCCGCTTCGGAACGATGCCGGAGAAATTTGTACGAATTTACGGCTGACGGGCTGTGACAATAAACCAGGGCCAGAAGGAAAAGCCTTTTGTGCCAACCGTTTTAGCAAAACGTTTACAGTTTACAGTTCTGTTTATGTCTTTATGATTATTGCAATTAGAGGAGTGCAGCATGAGTCGTCGTCCATCTCGCTCGCTCCCACCTACCAACGCATGCGACTTAATTACGCGCCTGTGGGATGTCCTGCGCACGTCTCAGGCCAGCTCAAGGACACAAGGTTGTCGCAGGAGAAATGCGCCTACGGATAATTTTCCTCAACTCGCGATGATAATGGGCGCGATGGGTAGGTAATAAGCAGCGCAGCAGGTAAGCAAGCTATGAGGACGACTTCCTCTCTCTCTTTCTGCCTCGCTCTCTGAGCGGATAACTGGACTTGCGGATAAACGTTTGCTGCTGCACTACCCCTGCAAGCAATAAATCTGGCAAGGTCCTGGAGGGGTAGTGCAGCGCAGCGCAGCATGTGTCAAAGTGTCATGCGCAGGGATATTTATGCGCTATGACGAGCGCGTGTGCCGTGCATCAGCCTGATGCTATATTAAAGCAGGATCAGGGGATAGAGCAGCTCATTCGCAAACGCAGCAGCGTCGCGCACACATCGTTCAAATATATTCCGTAAGGACAGCTCAGAGACAGAGATTTGCAATGGCAGCAACGAATACGCACAGCCATAGTTACTATGCCGACAGCATGTACAACATGTACCACCACGCCCTGCCGCCCACCTACTACGAGAATAGCAACAGCTACTATCAGCAGAGCAACTCCACCTCCTGCTCCAGCTGGCCGGCGAGCTATCAGCCCAGCAGCTATGCACAGTACGGCCAGGAGAGCTATGGCGACAGTTGCTACTACTCCAACTACCAGCAACAGCCACAGCACCAACAGCAGCAGCCACATCCGACTTTGACAATGCCTGCTCCAGCTGCACTGCCTCATTACCAAGTACCAGCACCGGTTCCGGCTGCAGCAACAGTTAGCCACACACCCGCCCCACTGAAGAGCCGCAAGCGGAAGGCGGAGGAGAGTGCCGCGGACATCATTGCCGCCGTCGAGGAGCGTCCGAGCACACTGCGTGCCCTGCTCACGAATCCCGTCAAGAAACTGAAATACACGCCCGACTATTTCTACACCACGTTCGAGCAGGTGAAGAAGCCCAACAGGAGCAGCTCCGCCGGCGAGCTGTCACCCTGCTACGAGCAGGACTACGCCGTGCCCACACCATCCACCCAGCAGACGCACATGTCGCCACAGCGCAGCAGCAGCGAGGATGTTGACTATCTGGATGTGTACTCGCCACGCAAGCAGGCCAAGCATGGCGACTTTGTCACCCCGCCACCAGCAGCCACCACGCCCACCGCCACAACCAGCACACCCGATGGCATTGGCATTGGCATCAGCACGCCACCCCAGTCGCCGGCCGAGAAGAATGAAATCAATCATCGAATTGTGACAGCTGCCTCCAGCGGCACCGGCAACAACGAATTCAATTGGTCGCACATCGAGGAGACTCTCGCATCAGGTAGGCATCCCACTCTCTCCCTCTCACTCTCTCTCTCTCGCTCTCTCTCTCTCTCAGTTTGAACTGTTACTTACTTGCCACATTTCTTCTCTGTTTACCTTTTTGCAGATTGCAAAGACTCGAAACGCACTCGCCAAACCTACTCCCGCTACCAGACTCTGGAGCTGGAGAAGGAGTTCCACTTTAATCGGTACATCACTCGCCGGCGACGCATCGATATTGCCCATGCGCTGAGTTTGAGCGAGCGCCAGATCAAGATCTGGTTCCAGAACCGACGCATGAAGTCCAAGAAGGATCGCACCCTGGACACCTCACCCGAGCACTGCACCAGCGCCGGCTATGCCTCCCTCTTGCCACCGATTGATGTCATCGCCGTGCCTCCGCCACAGTCACAGTTGCAGTTGCAGTCGCAGTCTCAGTTGCCCTATGCTGCATACCCCGCTTTCTTGCCCGCCGGCACACAGCAGAGCTATGATTACCCGCAGCAGTCGCCGCCGCCGCCGCCTCACTTTGGCCAACAGTTCGAGGCACAGTACACACCGCAATATCATCAACAGGCCCAGCAGCAGTGCAACTACCAGCAACAACAACAACAACAACAGCAGCAGGAGTTGAGCACCTCCAACCAGGCGCTTTATCATCTGCCACTGCCCTAAACATACCCGCAACACACACACACACACACACACAACCGGAACAAACGCGCCACAACAAATTCTCGACCATTTGCCGGTGACACGCAAATGTCAAACGAGATGCTGCGCAGTCGCTGTTGCTGCCACTGTTGCAGTTGCAGTGGCAGTGACTGTGGCACTCGCTGTCGACGCACAAGCAGCGCGCACTCCCTACGGTGCCCAGGACACCAGCATAGGATGAGTGCGCCTGTGCATAGATCGCGGCGACTCCTTGCCGTGCCAACTCCGAACTTACCTCAAAAACCCAGTGGCTGGCCATGGGTTAACCGTTGCCCGCTCCCTCTTGCCTGCATTCTGTTGCCTGTTTTCTGTTGCCTGCTTTCTGTTGCCTGCTTTCTGTTGCCTGGAGCGCTCGATTATCATTGAGCCCATGGGCTGCGGCCGGGCATCGATCATGCCACAACAACTTGGAGACTGAAAGAATATGTTTTGTTAAGCGAAAATGTAAAGTTAGTTTCTAAATCGATTTTACTATTAATATTTATTAAACAACAAATATATAAATACAATTATTAAAACGAATTTATTGAAATGAATTTAAGTATTTTATTGAGTCTGATGAAAAAAAACGTTATTGAAATTATCATTGAAAAAAACTTCATTAAAAACTGGGGAATTTTGCAGATTGTTGTGTTGAGCTAAACCAAAATTATATAATTTTCACCGGGGAAAACTCAATTTATTTTTCACTATTTAGTTAGCAAATTTGACATGGGAATTTAAAAAAAAAAAAATTTATAAATAAATATTTATTTATACTCTATAAATATATATAAATTAGAGGTTTAAAAAAATAATTACATTATTATGAGAAGAAAATTGTTTAAATTGTTTAAAGTTTTCTTCTCAATTTATTTACATATTTCTTCAATTGTGCGACACAAAACTTTTTGTTGAAATAATTGTTTTATAATTTTTAACAATACCAAATTGTGAGTTATAATTATTATTATAATTTACTTTATATATTTTAGTTATATTTATTATTATTATTATTATTTACTTTATATATTTTAGTTATATTTATTATTATTATTTACTTTATATATTCTAGTTAAATTTATTATTATTATTTATTTTATATATTTTTGTTATATTTATTATTATTATTTACTTTATATATTTTAGTTATATTTATTATTATTATTTACTTTATATATTTTAGTTATATTTATTATTATTATTTACTTTATATATTTTATTTATATTTAATATTATTATTTACTTTATATATATTATTTATATATATTATTATTATTTACTTTTGCCAATTGCTGTCGCAAGTTCTTTTGTTGGGTCTGTGGCATCATTAAGAATCCGTTGCACATGGCAACCACCCAAAACTTGGAACGCTTAAGCCAGAAGACAAACGTTATTGATATCAACTCTAAATCCGAGCAGCTGCAATTTGCCGCTTCCCCTCCCCTCCTCACCACACCTCCCTTCCTATCATTTGATTTTCTATAAAATACACTATTTTCGAAATGGAAAAACGTCACATTTGGGTCGGTTTTGGGTGTTTTCCTCTCGGTACCCTCCACCACCACCAGGAGCAGCATCAAAGGCATCCTTTTGGTCTTTCGCTGTTTGCTCATCTATTGAAGTGAGACATTGATTGGTCATTTTTCATTGCTCTCCATGACAGTTATCGGCAATGCAGCCCAAGAAGCATGTCCCATCCCATTTGCCAGGCGGCATTTATACGACTTATTAGAGACCAAAGTGGACATCGGGCAGAAGCATCTATGGGTAGTTGCACCGTGACCCACCTCTATGGGGTATTCCAAACAAAAAACCTATTAAAATAAAATAAGAAATTCTCAATCTGAAAACAAGTTAAAATTTCTAATTTTTTAAAATTTCGTAATGTTAAATTCTAAGCAGAGCAGACAACATTTTAAAACAGCTTGTTTTGTATATATAAATATTTAAAAAAAAAATTAAATTGTATTTATTAATTTAAAAAACTTAATTAAATTAAATTAAATTCCTAATTTCGCAAACAATTAATTTTAAAATATTAAGATTTGTGCATAAATGAGTTATATTTATATACTTAATCATTATCCTTATTTACATCTCTATTTTATTTCAATTCCTTGTTTCGAGTACAATAATAAATTAGTTTAAACATTTAACTATGTCAAATAAAAAAATATTATTTTCACAATAGTGTAATTTATATGTTTATCAAAAAGACCAAATATATTTTCTCTTCATTTCTAACTATTTCTTTGGCAATATGAAATATGTACGTGTTTTCTAGGAAATGCCACAAGAATTAAATATTAAATATGAATATTTTTACAAAATTAAATTCCTAATTTCGCAAGCAATTAATTTTAATATATTAAGATTTTTGCATAAATTAGTTATATTAATATATATTTAATCATTATCTTTATTTATACTTTACTTTATACTTTATATATTTATCACCCCAACTTAGAAAAAGACCAAATATATTTTCTCTCCATTTCTAACTATTTCTTTGGTAATATTAAATATGTACGTGTTTTCTAGGAAATGCCACAAGAATTAAAGATTAAATATATATATAAATATTTTTACAAAATTGAATTCCTAATTTCGCAAACAATTAATTTTAATATATTAAGATTTGTCATAAATTAATTATATTTATATATTTAATCACTATCTTTATTTATACTTTATACTTTATATATTTATCAACCCAACTTAGAAAACGACCAAATATATTTTCTCTTCATTTTTAACCATTTCTTAATAATAATTAATATTAAATATGTACGTGTTTTCTGGGAAATGCCACAAGAATTGTTTATCTACCTGGACTCTTGGCTAACATTAAGTCCAAACTCATAAATTGAGACTTTTTTTTAGCGTTTAAAGTCAGTTTTATGTTCTGCTTGTTTTTTTGTGTTTGTGTTTTGCGTTTTTTACAACTTCTTGGTTAGTGGTAAAAGGCTTACGTGCAAGTTGCGAAAGAGTTACGTTAACTCTTCGATGTCCTTCGGAGAAGTGAAGTCAATTTATAGAAAATCCAAAGGACGCTTTTAACTCATTCGCGAACCATAAAACCCACAGACGGGCGAGGAATATTCGCGGAATGCTTCATTGTGGGCGTTGGCAGACGATCGATGTGGCAGTCAAGGTTGCAAAGTCAATCCTTTAGCGTAATCCTTTAAATAGTCAAAACAGGGCCCGCCTTTGTCAAAACAATTGTGCAGAACTCTGCTTCACTCTTTTGGCCAAAGGATTCGCAGTGCGAATAGGCGTTCTATTGTGTCCACTTAGCCCGACACGGTACCTGCCTCTCTCTGCTGCCCCTGCCTCAGCCTGCGCGAATTACCATTGTAAAACTATCCTTTCGCAAACACGAGCAAATACTCAGGCGACTCAGGATGGCGAAGGAGTTACAAAGTCATAAAAACAAAACACCTTTGTCTATCTGCATTGTCGGTTGGCGAATTATCCTTTCTGAGCCGCTGCCGAATCCTTAGACTCCGCATCAGCGGCATGTTTACAGCCAACCCGCCTTCCACGACAGATTCGCAAATGACAGCAGTGCGAAAGGAGTCCGTCCACGAAGCGTAAGCCTCTTAACTGGAAGGGATTTAATTACATTATCCTTATGTCTAAGATAAACACAAACAGCACAACTCGGATGTGGCACGGCTTTAAATTAACTTTCAAAATGACCTTAAACTGAGTTCTTGCAATGTCCATTTTAATGGACAAAACAGTATTTAAAATTTAGAATTTAAAATATTTAAAATTCGCTTTTCGTGTTGTATAATCTTATTTTATTTTTAATATACTTTTTAATATGAATAGTTACTGCATTTCCAAGACTAAATTTAAATCAGTTTCGACTAGTTGCTAAAAGTAAACCTTTTATTATACAAATAAATGTTTTAAGTTGTAATCTTGCAGATTTTCCATCCATGCTAAATTTAGTTGAAGCAACAGGTTTTTTTTTTACCTCAAAGTCCACAAGGGCGTTATGATAATTCTGGAAACACCCAAGGGAATAAAGAATCAGCTCGTGGGGAAGTTAAAGTTGCGGCTGTGCCCCTTTGTTGTGATTACCACTTTCGGTGCTGTATTTATGGCACTCGAAAAGCAATTAATTGTGACCCAAATCAACAGTATTCGAATGGTTGGCAACACCAGCGCCACGTCTCGGCCTGGTCTAATGGCCCGGCAAATGTGTCCGATCGCCACTGGAGCAGAGCAGAGCAGAGCGTGTGAGCTGGTCAGGCACAGGGGCCACATACGAATGAGTTATGAGCACAGCGGACAAATGTCGCTTTAAATGCTCCATTGGCATGCATAAATTTTGGTTTACAAGCTCCGTCGCTTCGTTCCATAGAATACACCCGGCTCATCCCGAGCGCCAGATTAAATCAGCGCCAAAAAGCCTCCGATCTACTAGAGTTAAGTCAACAACGCGTTGGCGGCTAGATCAGTGCGTCAAAGCCGCCAACTACCGACTCCAACCCCCAACTAGCCAAAACATTAATATGTTAATGAGCGGATCAGGTCGATGGTGCGGTGGTCCGGCGGAGGAGCAAAGCGGCGGGACGGTGGCTGACAACGACAACAGCCACCGTCTGTGGGGATTTATGGGTTCACCGAATGCTTTATGGTGTGTCGCTTTGACTAATTTATCTGTGGACTGCGGACTGCGGAGAGGCGGACTGTGTGTTGGCCACAAATTTATTGTTAATTTATGATTAAGCTGATTGTGCTCGAAAAGGTTTCTGGGCTTGTCGTCGTTATTATTTGATTTCTACGCTATCCTTTCATAGACAGCACAAAAATATTCGGCATCATCATTTGGCCCTCTTCGTATTTTTTAGCAAATAGTCTTTCTGGTTATACCCTAATGGAGAGTATTCTTATTTAATCGAAGTATATATATATTCCTGATCAGCATCACTAGCAACCCCTTCTTTCACTCTTCCAGTTCTGAAGCATTTATATATATTACAGCTTACTAATTATTATAACAGAAATATACAATTAAAAATGACTTAATATATTAAAAAAATAAGTAATAAAATTTTAAACTCTTCACAAAATTTAAGTTTGTTCTGCAAGAGTAGCTAATATTCGACGTGCCAAATATATTCGTTCTTTAGTGTATTTATTTCATTTTGTTTAGCCATATTTATAAATAGATAATTAACTCGAACCGATTACGAGATAGAAACAAATTTAAAAACATAAAAATATTTTGTATTTTTTTCAGAGAAGCAGCTGTTTGAGAGACCATTTCTGGTATGAAAATGCATTATTATTTTTTGTGATTTTTTTTTTACCAAGATTAGCCTGCAATATGCGCCTGCAATATGCGTTTTAGTTGGTGCTCGAAAATTGTTTGATCCGCGCTGTTTGTTATTAAAAGGCATAATTGAATTTCTTGCAAACAGTTGTTTGTTTGTGAGAGATGTGGCCTGAACATGCAAAGCGGTGACCCCAGCCCAGCCACCAAGGAAAGGGGGATCCGGCTGGCGCTGAAATTTTTCGAAAGTATGAAAAAAGCAATTAAAAGTGAAATAATGAATTCATTCTTTGCAGTTTTGCCATGTTTCTGTCCGCTGTCTGTTTGCTGTTTGCCAGTTGTCTAAACCCCAAAGACACGAGCCGCTGGTTGGCTGGTTGGCTGGTTGGGTGAAGGGATCGGCAGTGGAATCAACCTCGGAGCGTAGCTGCTTGGGCTGATTAGCATGAGCCGTAACAGTTTTTAATTGCAGCCACATTTGACGGCGCGTCGCAATATGCCAACAGCGAGCACTAATCTTGCCATCAGAAAGTTGAAAAACTTTTACCCCTCTCAGACCATTTTTTTTTTTTTTTAATAACAATCATAAAAGTTGTTGCACAAATGTTTTCCATTTTCCTTATCGCTCGGTGATTAACTGTAATAAATATAAAAAGAAAATAATGTTTTTTGTGTTATGGAAGTTTTTATATTAGAAGTGAAATAAAGGAATGGAAAATAAGTTGTTTAAATGCATTTTGAAATGAAATTGTGCAATTGAAATATAAAAAAAAAAATAAATAATACTTACATTAAATTGAATTTTATTTATTTATGTTACGTTTAACAAGGAAATAGCACTCCTATATACAGATATTTTTCAGTTTGGATTTGACCTATTTTCTGCCATGTTTCTTCATCAAATATACACACAAACACACACACACACGCACATTAGAATTTGTAGCTTTGGGCATAGGTGTGTGTGTGCGCCGGGTCATTAATTTTGATCATGCCCTAATATGTGTCAGACAGTCAGTCAGTTCGTCGAGCAAGTTGCCACCCAGCCAAGTTGCCAGTCCGTCTGCAGTCCTCGTCAAAATTTCCATTTACAATCAACTCCGGCTACACGCACACAACAACAACACACAACAACAACACACAAACACACACACACACACGAATACCTTAGTGGATGCATACTATATTCAAATTAGGCAAGGCGCCTTCCACAACCCCAAGCCCACATCTCCATTTCCATGTCCATCCCCTTTGGCATTGCCATTGCTTTTGGCTTAACCGGAACCAGTGCTGGGGTCTGCACATGTGCCAAAGTGTGTGGCGGAATTTTCTAATTTATTTTTTAGCAAATGGTTCAAGGCCCTTCACGTTCTGAGGGCAACGTTTCAAGTTCGAACTTGCCGCCAGCAACAAATTGTTAATGGAAATTCACGCGTTCCGAATTATTGATTTTTTGTGCCCGACGAAAACAAACTTTCGCTCACGCTCTCGACACACAATTGACATTTGAATTGTACAAATTTGACGTGAATGAGGCGGTGACGATTAATGGCCAAGGTCGATTTTAAGTTTGACAGCTCGCTGCGCAAGTTCTCAACAATTTTCTTTTAAGTTTATTTAAGAATGTGCTTAAATTTTTGAAATAAAATTTTATTGACTTTAATATGCGCCAGCATTTGATCATAAGGAACGGCACTAGCGACCTCTGGAAGGATGTGGCATGCAACAAATTTAGTTTTCCAGTTGGAATTTTGCTAATTGCATTTTCGCAATTTTCCGATTTGCTGCGAATGCTGATGGGAAGTGCAATTTTCTCCGGACACAAACCAGAACAAATGCAGTTTTTCCAGCTAGCTGGTAGAGCAGTGCATTTCACACTGCTTGCTGCAAGATATATGTGTGAATGCACTGCTTGGCCTTGGTAATACGTGAAAAGAATATAAGAAATGACGGCAAAAATTAAAAAAATATATTTTAGAAAAATGTGTAAAATATAAATAAATAAATTATATTGAAAGTGCGAATCCTACAGAAGCAATCGCCATTTATTGCTAGGGATAATAAATTGTGTATTAAATAACAGACCAATTTGGGATTTTATTTTAAATGAATTAGCAAACTTGGTACGAAATTTGATTTAGCTTAAATATGTATTTCAAGTGATATAAATGTTTGTATTGTAATAACTTCTACATAAAAAGATTTAAATAAATTCAAAGAATAAAAAATAACAAATAAACTTAGTGAAATAAACAAAGCAAAGCAATCAATGTTTTTTTTTTATAAATATTTCCTACTAACTTACCAAAAAAAAACAAGAAATTCTAATCTTTCTCATAAAGTCCTGTTTAAATTTAGCCAGGCTAAAACTATTAAGAAATTGTATTGTAGCTGAAAATATTCAAATGAACCTGTTCAACACAGTCCTCTTGCGACCGTGTCTAAAGCATTTCGGGTAAAATTTGTCCACATTGTGAGATACTGATTTAAATCCTAGCGTCACATTCGCATTCGCATTCGCATTTAATGTGGCCTTGATGACGTACACTAATTAAAGCCACGCTGATTAGGAGCAGCAGCAGGAACTAGAAACTGAACACGTAGGCACATGCAGAGTTAACCCATATACAAGTGACTGCCACATTGTTCACACGCATAATGTGGGCTAAAGGATTTGGCGGCGCGCCGCAGGACGATAATGAACACAAATGAGCCGAGCGAAAGGAGTTTTTGCAAGCGTTCACGAAATGGCAAACATTTGCCAAAAACCAAAAACCATCTAGAACAATGCCGGCCATGCCGGCGGACCTGTTGGTCCTGTCGAACAGTAACTGCTGCAGAAGGACGCGACCTTGACGCAATGGCTCAAGAGCAAAGCCAAACAGCCAACAAGCCAACAAGCCAGACAAGCGGACAAACGGACAAACGGACAGACAGAAATTTCAGTCAGGCATTTATAGAATTTGGCTGTGTATCTTTTGTTGCAATCTGATTGATTGCTGTCAAGCGGCTGGGAAAGAAAAGAACCCCTGCACATACATATATATATATGTATATATATACAGCCTGGCAACAGCTGCCAAATGGCTTCCTTAGACTGCAACTCGACGGCGACGCCATTTTAAAGTGAATTATTTGCGTCTTTCGTTCGTGTTGCAGAATTTAAATTTTAAAGCGCCGCCGACTGCAGCAATTTGTAGGTGGAGCCACTTTCCATTTTGCCACCTCCCAATTAATCATTCGACTAAGTACACAGCACAGCCTGTGGCCCAGGACATGCGCAACAGTCGCTCCGCTCACCATCCAGCAGCCAAAGCGAGAGGCAAATATCCTGCGAGCTTTTCCCAGCAAAAGCTTTGTTATCTGGCCTGCTGGCTGGCTGGCTGGCTGGCTGGCTAGTGGCACGTTGTATCTATATAGTCGTGTGTACATAATGGCATAAGGATACACATGTGTGTGTGTGCAAAACCAATTCAAAATGGCGCCACAGTCAGAATATTTTTGAAGGTTTTGCGGCAACTAATGATGAATTTAGTAGCTCGCGTGTCGCTTTAGCTCAGCTGTTGTCCTTGCAACGACAGCAACAACTGCGCCTAATGGCCTCAGTTTGAGCTCCATCAGCAAACGCCATCTTGCCTCGGCTAAGTAGCTCATCGCCTGACAGCTGAGACGCGTTTATCATAATCAAATGTGGATGGACAGTGACACTGACACTGACACTGACACTGACACTGACTGTATTTCTGGCACTGACACTGACTTCAACTCTCCTCTGGACTAAAAACAGAGAAAAAGGTTGGAAATTAATTTAAATTGGCTTTTGATGTAAATGCATTCCTCAATGCTGCAGCTACTCCACTTAGCAATGATGGGCTATGTATATAGTATGTGGTCCAGATTTGTCTTATTCCATTTATCGCTGCCTCTCTAAGTAGCTGCAAGTTGTGCTGCGTTGTGTGTGTGTGTGTGTGTGTGTGTGTGTTTGCCCTAAATGGCGCATATTTATCAAACTGCCAGTAGCAGCTACAGTTGCTCCTCCCTCCCTGCAACCATCCCCCTTAAGCTGGATTTCAAGCTGCAGTGCGTGAAGAACTCAAATGGCAAGGTATTAACGAACTGTCGTGAGTTGTTGCTCCCCGCTGCCCCCCTGCAACCAATGACGGGCCTGCCCCGTCGCGCCCTCTAGTTCGCCATGCTTTCTGTTATTGACCATTTTTCTTATGTCGATGGCACTGCGTTTAATTGAAAACTGCTGCAGTTCCGTTGCATCGCTGCAAGTTGCACAGTTGCACAGTTGCACAAGTTCTATGCCCACATTTAATGTGAAAATTCCTCTAGTTTTTTGTTGCTGTGCAGCAGGCAAAAACAAAACTACAAGCGCTGCTGATTGTTTCATATTAAAAGCGTGTGTGTAACAGCAACAACAGCAACAACAACAACAACAACATCAATATTAACAACATGCGAGCGATGATGAAAAATCGCCTGCAACATGTTGGATGCTGCTGAGGCAGAGGGAATGTAGCTCCATTTCCATCTACGTCTCCGTCTCCGTCTCCGGCTTCAGCTCGGGCATTTTTACTGCCCGCTGGCAGCTCCGACATCAACTCCAATTACAAAAGTACACGCAGGCGTCTCTCTTATGATTCCTAGTTTTCCCCTATCCTTTTTTTTCATATTCATTTTTTCTATTTCTTTTTTTTTTCATTTTTAATATGGTTTCCCTCATGTCGTGCGGACTTTGAAAAAAATATATTAAACACTACAAAACAAAACGAAACGGTTGCATGTCGTTAAAGAATTGGTAACCATCTGGAAACCAACTGAATGCAGTGACAATGCAACAAATACATATTATAATAAAGTATTTCATGATGATAAATAAATTATTTAATTAAAAATGATGAGAGAATTGTGAATATTTGGTATTCATTTACCTTAAGCTGAATAAATGATAGGGAAATTAAATTTACGTAAGATACTTTCAGATAAATATTATTATAATAAAAATGATGGGTATATTTGTTAAATGTTTACATGTAATAATGTCAATTCAATTAGGAGTTGCAAATCGCATTAAAATGTATTCCCAAAATAATTATTTAAATCAATTAAAATACTAATTTTTTTTTTAAGCAATAATCAAACTGAAGATATTAATCATTTTATTGCATAGTGCGTATAGTTTATTGAAGTGTTTGTAATAACAATTATACTTAAATTTTTTTTTTTATTATATAACTTAATCAAACTCTTTTTTTGAGTTTAAATACTCACTTAAAATATGCAAATGTTGCTTTAATCTCAAATACTAATTAATTTTTTGACATGTTTATATTATTGTTACGCATTGGAAAATATTTAATAAATTCTGTGAAATATAAATAAATAAGAAAAATATATCAATTTATAATTCAAATAATTAAATGCCTAAAATTTGTCCATATTAAATATTAGTAGGAGAAACACAACAATAAAAAACCCAACTAAATATTTATATTCCCATATCTAAAATATGCAAATTATTAACGAATTGCCCACATTGGGCAAGATTAGAGCTATACTAAAAATTATATTTGGTAAAAACTTGCGTGGTAATATTTAGTTTTTTTCAATCAATCTTTCTGGATTCAAATGCAAATATCAAACGAAATACAAAAAATACTCGTTTTTGTATTTCTTGTTTTGCTCGCTTGGAATTTGGTAGCACATCCAAAATTGATTTTTAATTAAGGCATTTAGCCAAAGTCGAAGCCAAACCCAGCCCAAAAGTCCGTGGCCGTAACTCGTACCTCGTAACCCGAAACCGAATGAATCATAAGAATCCAAAGACGTCGCCAGACAATGTGCTCAATAAATTTAAATTCCGATTCAGATTCGGATTCATAGCTAGAGTGCAAACGAGCTCATTTTAAAGAGATGCAAACAAAACACGATTTGGAGGCAAGGTTTAAAAACAACAACAACAACAACAACAAAACTCATTTGTCGCTTGTTCCTTTTTTTTTTGCTTTTGGACTTTTTTGTTTACAGAGAGCGCTGTAAAATTTCGAACGCAACCAATAAAAATGGAAATGATGGCGCACTGAACGAAACGTTTATAAAATAATAATGCGAAATAATAATGTGACGGTGATTTAGCGGAACAGCGCCTCGATTGAATACAAATAAAGTGCCTGGCAGCGGGTGGGGCAATCGGGCGAATAGGGATGGCGGCAGCTTCCCCGGGTAGCGGGATGCACTAATCTAGGATGATTTCAGCCTAATCCCGAGCACAAAAAAACAACAAAGCTGCTGCTGGTGCTGCTGGGTTCCCACAGGAGTCGCAGAGTGCGAGAATAAGAACGAGAAAGATAGAGAGAGAGAGAGCAAAGACAAGGGGGTGGGGGGTGGGTGCACGCTGAAGTTGACGTTGACGTTGACGTTGACGTTGAGTGGCAGGCAATCATCTGCCTCGTCCAGCGTCCAACTACCTGTTTTCTGTGCCGTTTCTGCCGTTTGCCAGCTGTGGCTGCCGTGGAGCCGCCGCCGTCGCTGCTCCGCCATAGGCCGGTTGGTCCAGGCCATGCAGCACCCCCGAAACATAAATCAAAGCGTTGGGCGTGGCCTAGTCGAGTGCGAGCGAGCACGACTGCTTTTCGAACATGCGCACACTGAATGCGGCTCGCTCGCACCCGCTGCGCTCAGGCCGAATGATTTACAGTTTTCGAATACGCACACAGTCGCACACACACACAGACGTTCACTTGGACTCGGTCCCCACTGCGACAGTCAGCGCAGCGCAAGGCTCTGTGTCAAACGTGAATCGAACGTGGCGCACTCAAGTACGCCAGCTGCGCGCTCGGTACTCGGTCAAGTTTCAATCTAACTTCTACTTACCCAGTGAAAATAGTCGTGTTACGCGAAGCACCGCATGCCCAACTGGGTTCAGCCCCAACTTAGTTTCAATCGACGGCAAAAGTGCACTGCGATTAAAGTGTCATCGGAATATTCAACGCAACCGCCAACGGATAACGGATAACCTAACGGAACTCAGTCCCAAGGATATATATATATATATATATACCATATATGCAATATTTGATTCTCGAATTTTCTTATGCAAGTTTAAAAATTCAAATGGGCTGTAAAATGCTTTAAAAATGTATTTGCAATTTGAGAATGTCACAAGAATTGCGTAAACTAATCGAGTCAAGTGTTTTTTATGTATTTAATACATAAATATTGTTAAGTGTACTAAAAAGAAATAATAGTATTCAATAGTAATCATAATCAAATACAATACATACACTAAGTGAAGTGCTTACTAAAATACCGTTCTTAAATCATCTGAAAACAAACGATTGGAATTCGAAGCATTCAACTTATTTCGAATTATAGGTAAGCTAAAAAAAAACCAATTTTTTGTGGAAAATTATGAGCAAAATATATATAGGAACTGTTTTTTGCTATTTATCGATAAAGAAATATCTTAAAATTAGTTATAACTCGACAAATAAAAGGTTATTATAAATATATAATATATAATAATGAACCAAGAAGCATATTGCTAAATAAATAATAATCCTTGTGAGTCAACTTAAAATTTGCTATTCTGAATAAATCACTTCAGAAATGGGCTAACTTTTCCTCAACACCTTCGAAGCAGCTTTTGTTTGGCTGCGCAAACTTTATAACTAACTTAAACTTTCTTGCTGTTATCAAACTTTTTGATACACGACAAACACACACACATACACACATTTATATATAAATAAACACAAACCATGTTACCGAATTTCGAAATTCGAATATTCTTCACTTACAGCGATCCCAGCTCTCACACGTACACTGTGTGTGAGATCAATAAGAATGTTCGTGAGCAATTCGAAATGAAATGTGTTCATACTCGAAGAGCGTAACAAATTCGAATTTGCTCTCTTTCGAACTCAGAAACACACACACACACTCAGTTGTGTCTGCGGCAACAAATTTCTGTGTCCGCAAAGGTAACAAAAGCTGTTCAACTTGTGTGAGTGCAAGTGAGACAGCAAGCAACCGCATTAGGTGTTGTCGGACTGCTCTAACCAGCATGACTTGTTCGAATTTCGTTTCTTTTTACGCGAGTGTTTAATGAATGCACTCGGCTGAATGTGTGTTTGCCATAGCAATAACTGTATGTGTGTATGTGTATGTGTGTGTGTGTGTGAGTCTACTTACTTTTGGTACTCGTAGCTACAATTGGCGGCGCTGGCGCTGCGCATTGCATGAGTTTTTTTTGTTTTTTTATTGATGCTCAGATATTTGAATTATGCCCGAGCAGTCAAAGTGAGACATTGGCGCTTCGAGCACGTATTCGCGGATACATTCATCGAAACCGAAACACAAACACAAACAGAAACAGAAACAGTAAAAGTAACAGAATCCGAAACAGAAACAGAAAACTTTTTTTTTTTTGGCCCTGGCTAAACAATCCGTCAATCTGTCAAAGCACTTGCTCGCTCCGCGAATCGTGCGGCTCTCTGCCAGCCAACATACAAAAAACAAAAAAGGCGAAAAAGGTAATAACAGAAAAGCGTGCATCCGTTGGATACAACAGACACAGAGATACATTCAATGCACAACGCACCGCGCTGACTTTGAGCGATAATAACGAAAGATGGATGGGCAGCTAAGTGTTTGCAGTGCCAGTGTTTTCATCGATGACGTTTAAAATACATTCGCGCTGATGGATACCATAAATTCGGAGTGAACCACTCGCAAATACATCGCGATTCGGCGCCTCTCATCAATGGGATCGATTGTCGCTCTTCGAGCAGCGCTAGAACTGTGACAAATTGAGTGCTTCTCTGCTAAATGCTGCCTGCCCACGGCAGATAATTACGGTTCCAAATCCGCCAAATGTCAAGTGCAAAAGTAAACACAAGCAAAACTGCAATTAAAATCGGATTGCAAACGGATTAACTTGACGCGATGCGGGCTCAAATGGCACATGGCAATTAGCTGGAGGCCTTTTTAAAGTGATCGCCGCACTTACTTATAAACCAAGTTTGAAACAATAACTATTATCCATTTGTAAAGTGAACAAAAGAAAAACAAACTCAGTTTTCAATTGTTTTACACAAATAAGAAACTCCGACGGCAAAAAAATTTGTTTCGATTCTTGCAAATTTCGGGCTTGGGAAATTAAATTTTATTCAGAGGTAAAATTAATAAATTAATTAATGACAAATATTTGTTTATAAATGTTTTATGAATGAATTATGATTTAACAAATTTTATTTGTGTTATTTTTTTAATTTTTTTTGGTTTTTATAATGCAAAAGATGCTTAAGTGAAGAAAACATATCACAATTAAGGTTTTTTTTTATAAAGAATTACATTTTTAAACGGTAAAGAATACAGTTGAAACTATTAGAATATTTTGTAAAATGCAGAGGGATTCCTGTAAGACTTTAGAGAAGAGAAGATGCATAAGCAAATTCGTTTTTCAATTAAGTGAATAAAAAAATAATTTGTAACTAATTTCGCTGATTGCCTAAAAGGCATTAAAATTGGAATAAAATCTTGTTCTCGTATGGATTGCCATTTAGTTATGGAATTTAAAAATTGAGTTGTTATATAAAATGGGCATAAACAGGGCCAACCTTCAATTAAATTCGGCTGTAATTAATAATGTGGTTTAGACACTGTGTTTGGGCTCATCCAATTTACATTTGCTGAGTTCCATTTTTGTTTTCGTTTCAGTTTCAGTTTTAGTTTTGTCGTTTTTGTTTTTGGGTTGCGTGCGCGATATCAACGCAAAGAATTTTCACTTCATTAAAACGAATGCAGCCGTTTTTGAAGTAATTAAGAGCCACAAAGGCGAAGTGTCACAGCGAATGAAAAATGCCTAACAAGCAGCCACAATCTACCTACAGAGACCCATATACAGAAGCACCAGTAAATACATTCCTTATATACCCATGTATATATTTGAAATGTAAATAGTTTCCGAAGAAACCCATCGTTATACATAGAAATTGCGTGCAATAGCGATCAGAGCCATCACATGGCAGAGAAGTCATGCTGACCAGACCGAAACACAAGGTATATTAAGCCAAACTGGCTCTGAACTGCGCCCAAATCGCCTGCTTCTTGGCGAGACGCACTCATATGGAACAGCGCAAGCAGAGCCCTCAAAGAGGTGCCACTACACTCAGAAAAATAGAGAACCGGCGCTAAAAAAAACATAAATTTATTTCGAAGAATGCGCGTTTTTTAATATGATATTTTTATTAATAAATTCAATATACATAAAAATAGTATTTCCAAAAGGATAATTATTATTTTCTATATTTAATTATTACATTTTGCGTTTGCTAATGAGAAGAATTTGTACTTTTATTTAGATATATTTTGGTTTTTTATATTTTCTAGTATCATAAATGTAAATGCTTAAAATCATTCGTTTACAAATAATGCGGCATTAATAATAAATATCTTTGACTTAAAAAACATATAACTGAATAACAATTGAACAAAATTCCACTTTGAAATAGTTTCAAAATACTAAAATATATCAGCTAAAGGCGACTTATATTTTCTAAGAACTAGCGCTTATTTTTCACATTCAATATTTCAAAATAAATCTATTTCTAAGTTTCTAAAATCCGTTCTTAGAACTATAAGTTATTTTTCACAGTGTAGGCAGCGATGGGCGCCCATGGTGCGCCTAGGCTAACTTCGCTGCATGTGCACTTCTCACTGTCTTTTTTATCCCTCTCTCTCTCGCTCTCTGTCACTCACTTGATCCCGCTCTCGGGGATCGGGCACACATGGTAGTGGGCTAGTGAGAGTGTGTAATTCATATTGCCACTTGATGTAGGTCACTTTCATTTGAATGCGCCCTCTCGCAGGGTGGTCGACTCTGATCAAAGAGCCCTCAATGGGAAATTGCATAATGTGGACACAACACAAATACTGCTGCTGCTTCTGCAGCTACCCGTTGAGCTAATTGGCCTCCTAGTTGTGCACACACACACACACACACACACACACTCTGTTTGACCGATTCGAAGTATGGTTTAGATGCGCTGCAATTTTTGTTTGGCTTGTCAGCAACTTGAATTTATGCCATCAACATTAGCATTTGAGCTGCGCCTGGAGAACACATTCATCATTCTATATGCGAATGACACTGGGACAGGGACTGGGACTGGGACTAGGACTGGAAGCGAGCTAAAATACCCTGATGATGTTTCAGCTTGACTTATTTATATTTATAAATCAAAATACTAAAAGAAACAGAAAAAAATCCAAATAAAATTTATGAAACACGCAAACTTTGCCGCGACAACAGCCATAACAACAACAACAACTACAACAACAACAATAAAATATTGTTGGGGCGCCTTTGATCTATTGGGGCGACGGCAGCCATTTGCCCAACTTTGCATTTGAATGTGTAGGTACAATAAGTGCCGGGACACATTTGTTGTTGACGACCCCGGCAAATGGCTAAAGGAGCAGACGTCTACTTTTTATCCTCGTGCACCTCGATGGCAAATAGGTGATTTATATTTCAATGCATATTCAAAGCGATGATATATATGTTTTCACATATGCAACAAATCATATTTCAAATATTTCACTCCATAAGAAATTATTTAATATAAACTAACACTTAAATAAAAATAAGCATTGGAAAAATCAAATCAAAGTTGAAGAAAAACAATAAAAAAAAAATAAAATTAGAGATGGATTAACAGTCTGATCAAAAGTTAAGTTGGCCGAAAGCAGCTACTCACAGTAGCCAAACCACAAACATGTTGCTCAGTTTCAAATGTCCTTCGCTCTTGGACAGAGGTCAATAGGGATTTGGGAGAGATACAGCCATTACGTAACAGATCGTAAATTATGTGTGAAAATTAAATGGTAAGGAGACAAAAGGCGAACCGCAAACACGTCGAGTGTCGAGCACTTTTGAGTACGTGTCAAAAGGTCAACAATGGCTGCTCGCAGTCGCAGCGAGGATCGACAACAAGTCGAGAAAACAAATCAAAAACTCATAAAAATTATGAGAGACGCAACCGCAAACAAAACACACAGACGAGGGTTGAGGCGGGCAACTGTAACGGCAACAATAACAGCTAAACATGCGTGCGAGTGAGCGAGATGGACATATACAAAAGAGAAAGAATGGAGAACAAACAACAACAACAAAAAAAACAAATAATAATATTTATGACTACTTTTATGAGGTGCTTACAAATTTTTATGAGTTTTTAATGGGCTCACTTGCAGTCGGATTCGTTTGTCGTTTCTTTTTTGGCGCAGTGCGAGTGCGAAAGAGAGAGAGAGAGAGCGGCCTGGCAATGAGTGTGACTGCGCGTGCGCAAATACCTTTTCGAGAATTGTGCGAGTGCGAGTGCGATTTCGTCTCAGCCCGTCCCCGTCTTGCCTACTTGTCTCATTGGTCCCAGTTCAGGCGCTGGCCTGTGGCAGTTTTTTGAAGCGGCATGTTTACATATACACGCGCTACGCCCATGTTGACAACAAATATTAAAAATTATGATTTATGAACAGACCCGATACCCCGGCTAGCCCCGGCTACCCCCGTGCCCACAAACAACGAACAAGGCACGCTCGAAATCTGTAATGGTGACGGCGACAACGACAACAACAACGATGGGCGACGACAACTGGGCGACATTTGTAAAAGTAATAACTGCCAAGGGTTTTGTTCATTTCATAATTAAGAGAAGGTTCGTTTATGCTTAGAACGTACAATAATAATGGCGATGATGATGAAGATGATGATGATGATGACGACTGACAGCTGCTTAGAAATGGAAGAAAGTTGAATAGTTTATGAAGAAAAGCGAGTTAGAATTTTAGCAGCTGACAAAAGAAATTAATCAATGCTAACGAACAAATAAAAAATTAAATTGAGAATTTATATTTTAAATAAAAAAGCGTTAATATGATTAACTTTTAACAAATATATATTAGTTAAGCTGCACGCTAATAATACATGCTAAGATTAAAAAAAGTGTGTAAATAAATTGATTCCGCCACTTTTGATTTTAAGTTGGGAAAGTAATAAAAAAATAATACCCATCATTCACAGATATATAAAACGATTAATGAGTCAACCAAACTTGCTTTCTTGCTTTCTTCCTGCTGTACAAGATTTAATATCGATTATGCAAAAGTTAATCATCTTAATTACAAGTCGCAACCCCAGTCATAAGATCGGTTTCGAAAACGTCTGCCATTGTTCTGTTGGAGTTATCGTGAAAAGTGGCCAGAATGGGAAACCCTTTTCAGCTGTCGCATCGGGCACAATTTGATTTATGGTGACACTGAGTTGGTCTTGGGGGGAACCTCGGGAGTTGCGCATGTGCAACTCAATTGCTGTTTACTTACTTGGACCTTGCAACGGCCATGTATCCTGCTGCATGGCAACATTATATACCATTTACCTGCGTGTCGGAAAGGGAAATTCGTTATGCGGTTTAAGTATCCGTATAGAAATTTCACTCCCGTTTGTAGGCATATTAAAACGGCTTATACAAAGGAGGCCCGAGGCGGAGAATAAAAGAAAATGCTCATATGCCGAGCCGAGACAAGGGAAACTCGCTCAGTTTTGCTCGGCTTTTTTGCTCCCTCGTCTCGAAAGTGTCATTGCCCAAAGAATTGCCATAATTTATGGCTTTCTTATGAGGCGACAATCAGCCAGGCGACCGTCGACCGGCGAAGACCAGACCAGCGCCAATCTATACCAATATTATTGTATCCATCATCCATATATGTACACAAATATTTATATATACACACAGAATACCCGTTTGGAAAGCGCTGAGAGAACCCGCAAATTTGGTTTGCGTTTTCATTATTCATGGATTTAATTAACACCAATTGAACCGCTTGTCGCTCGACTCTTTGGAAAACAATTTCCAAAACTCGTATAATTTATTGCTCTTTATTTTTTCTGAATTTTTAATTTGCCCTTAAGTGATCGTAAATATGAAGAACAGACTCCGCCAGTTGGCTCAATTAATTGTTGGCTAAAGATGCAACTTCCTCACTTCAATTTTTGGTTAGAGAATAGAAGAAGTCTTTTGCGGATTGAGAGTTTGAGTAATCCATAGATGTCAATGCCATTCTCATCACTTTAAATCACTCGAATCTAAGCCCTAAAGTTCTGCTACCAAATTGGACTTGATCTTTTGACCTAATCTATACACAAACCATTAGCCAGAATCTACAAGACTTGGGCTAAGCGTATAATTTCGATAATCAAACTGTTTGTGTGTCGATTTGGCTTAGGCCAGCTTGGCCTACGGGCTAAAAGAATATCGGACACTTGAGCGAAATGCCGTTACAAATGCTTTAAACCTCATAATCGGCCATGGCCAGGTTGGAGTTGAGTTTACATCGTTTGCAGAAACACGGCTAATCAAATAAATCTCTGTCCCGAGCCTTAGTCCATACCATTGCCACTGGCAGCACCTTATGCCCCGTCCAGTTTTTGGCCAGTTGTGCTGTTGAAATGAAGATAGGTCGGGCAATGGAAGAAGAGTGGAAGCCGGACAGGGTTAGGAACGGAGCAAGGGGCAGAGACGGAGCTCAGGCCGCGGTCCGTGCGCCGATTTAATTTAAAGCTTCAACTCCTTTCTTTTGAGCATGCTAAAGGGTTAAATTGCCCACTGAATCAAAATTATTGGTTTCATTCGAAGCACCAAATAAGCTGAAGAAAAACCAGAAACGCCAAGAAGAGAAGACGCAAGAAGAAGAAGAAGCAAGTAAAAAAAAGAGTGCAAAATATTTCCAGAGGTCGATGCATTGTTTTTGGGCAAAACTCTTCTCTTCTCCAGTGTTTTCTCCTCTTATAGCTGTTTTTTTCGGCCATGTTCATGTGCTGTGTTGATTTGGCATTGGCTTCCTCATTGCCTCATGGCCTGGTGCAACAACCTGGCCCGGTCTCTGCCATTGCGTTTTACACTTTTCGCCTTTGGGCTATTTTGGGGCCAGGCCAAGCTGTTGTTCCAAACACAACAAAAAAGCAGAGAAAAGGAGAAAAAAAAATTTCAATCGTGGCTGCTTTTGTTGCTATCTCCGAAATACAAGTTTTCCTCGGTGCACACACAAATGCGGTATCAGCGATGGTGTCCAACTCGGAGCTGGCCTTTGTTTTTGGGCGACATACCAGGGCACAAGTGCAGCCACAAATTCCCGGCAAGTGTCCAGTGTGCAGCAACGAGAATGGGCGGTTCATCCTCCATGCACTTCTCCTTGCACCACCCTGTGGCACTGGCGTGGCCCACTAAAATTGCTTGCATGTAATGCCAATGCTTAGCCATATCCGCGTCTGCCCATCGGCACAAGTGAAATTCAAACAGTGGTTTTGGCTAAGCAATATTGCATTCTTAGCCAACTCAAAAATAATTGCGAAAATGATGATGCCCTGTAGAAAAATTAAACGGCATTACCACCCAATGGAAAAAGTAATTGAGAATATTTAATAATATACATTATATTAAGAAGATTATATTTAAAATGGTTTTCTTATAATAATCTAACAATATTAAATTCATTGTCTAAATTATAATCATATAACATAAATTAAAAACAGTTTTGATTATTATTGATTGAATTTTCATTCTCAAATTGAAAATTGTTGCCTGTAAAACTATTAAATAAAAACAATTTAAATTTAATTGAAATCAACTGATTTCGATTTGCTGATTAAATTTAAATGAAACTAAAAGAATATTCAAATGCAATATTTGAATAATACTAAAAAGAATAAACATTATATTGAGGGGATCTTTAAATGTCATCTCTCCTTCACATTGAACCACTGTGCGTTCAAATAAATATGTAAATATTTTCAAGTTAATTCCAAACCAGATAATTTGAAGATTATGCAAAGAGGTCTACTTTTTGCTATAGCTATTGCAAATATTTAATCAGACTGAGCCCAGAAGCTCGCCGAGTCGAGAACGAGAACGAGATCGGGCAAACCGATCTGTGCTGGGCGGGGATTAGGTGAACTGCACCTAGAGCAATTTTTTATCTGTTGTGTGCATCATGTGGAGCTGAGCTGAGCTGATTCTAACCGCTTCATTTCGTTGCAGATACAGATACATCTTAGCGTAGCGGCCACAACATGGATCCCGACTGCTTTGCCATGTCCTCGTACCAGTTTGTCAACTCGCTGGCCTCCTGCTATCCGCAGCAAATGAATCCGCAGCAGAGTCATCCGGGCGCCAATGCCAGCGCAGCAAATGGCAACGGGGGTGCGGGCGGCGCGAATGGCGGCCAGGGCAACTCTGGAGCGGCGACGCCGGGCAGCAACGATTACTTTCCAGCGGCGGCCGCCTACACGCCCAACTTGTATCCGAACACACCGCAGGCGCACTACGCCAACCAGGCGGCCTATGGCCTGGGCGGCGGCGGCGGTGGTGCGCCGGTCGGCGGACAGGCCAATCCCGATATGGTGGACTACACACAACTGCAGCCGCAACGATTGCTGTTGCAACAGCAACAACAGCAGCAGCAGCAACAGCAGCAGCAGCAACATGCACACGCAGCGGCCGCCGGTGTTGCCCAGCAGCAGCAGCAACAGTTGCCGCAGCAGCAGCAACAAACACATCCGCAACAGCAACAGCAGCAGCAGCAGGCGAACATCAGCTGTAAATACGCCAACGATCCGTCGACGCCCGTTGGCAGCAGCAACAACAACAACAACAACAATAACAACAACAGCGCCAACAGCAACAACAACAACAACCAATCGCTGGCCAGTCCGCAGGATCTCTCCACGCGCGACATCTCCCCAAAGCTATCGCCCAGCTCGGTGGTGGAGAGCGTTGCGCGCTCCCTCAACAAAGGCGTACTCGGTGGCAGCCTGGCCGCCGCTGCCGCCGCCGTCAGCCTCAACAACAATCACAGCGGCAGCGTTGCCGGCGCCGGGCCCGGCAACGTCAGCGTCAACGTGCCCATGCACAGTCCGGGCGGCGGTGACTCGGACTCGGAGAGCGACAGCGGCAACGAGGCGGGCAGCAGTCAGAACAGCGGCAATGGCAAGAAAAATCCACCACAGATATATCCCTGGATGAAGCGAGTACATCTCGGACAGAGTAAGTTTGAATCCAACCATAAACTGTTTAAGTAGGCCATTTGCATATTGGAATAAGCTAAAATTGGCTTAATTCCTCATAATTCCTCTCATAACAATTTTACATTTTTTGCTGAGACGTACAAAAAACTGGAGAAGTCAAACATTGTTGGACAATAAATTCCATAATTCTGATTGATTGTTTCTAATTTAATTATTTTTTATTGCTCTTGCAATTAATAATTTGAAAATCATTTTTTTAAATTTTTTTCTTAATTTTATTTAAATATTTCTTAGATATGTATTTAAAAAATCAGGAAATACATATACACCAGCTATAAGGATAAAAGCAATTGATGTATCAATCAATCAATCATTTCGAACACGCTTAGCCAACTAGTAAATCAGTTTCTGTTAACCATTCACAAATCGAACTTAGAACATGTCCAGTTACTTGATTAAATTACATCATTTTGCTTATGAAAAAGGTCGATAGGGCTGTGGGGGGGTTGGGGGGAATCCAGAGCGTCTCCAGCACCAAGTTGTCTGGCAAAGTTAGCGCGCGGGGCAACTTGTCAAAATACATAAACAATAACAAAATATGTTCCTCACACAAACACTTTCCCATTTTTCTTGCGGCGCTGCGTGAAAAGTCGACCGCGAAAATCGCAGCGCGTGAAATTGTAAACAAAAAAAAGTGTGCCCCGCCTGTCCCCCCCTCGAGCGCACGCCCCTGAGCAGCACACCACGGACAGCCGGCACCCGCGGCTAACGCAGACAGACTCCCACAATAACTCATAAAAGCGAATACCTAATTCAGATACAGATACAGATACATCCACCAAGATACTGTTGCGTTTGGCTTGATTTGAATCTCGCACCTCTTCTCGTTCCGTTTATATTTAAATTCTCCAAATATCGTGAAAAATGCGTTGCGCCTACCTAGCTGAAAAAAAAAAAACTGGAAAAAATCATGCATTCTATAGATACATTTGGCTGTGTGGCAACGGAAAAATTGTGAGTCGAACAAATCGTTGAGCGATTTTTCTTCATGTCAATGGCGCGCAAACAGATTTTTCTTTAACACCCCCAAACAGTGGAAACCCCCCCCCCCTCCCCTTCCACCACTCTTCGATCACTGCTGGTAAAATCAAATTATTGACTGCAGTTAATAATTTTTTGCGCTTTCTTCACTTATCAGGTGCATAAGTCACTCGGGTCTTGCCACTCAAATTAATATCGTCGGTCTTTCGACGGATCGTGCGACTCTTGTTTAATTCAAAATAATTAATAAATTCTATTCAAATTGCGTTTGGTGTAGTTTTGATTAATTTGCATCGAACACCTGTCATAGATCAAACGCTTGTCTGACTAATTAGCGTTTGGAACGGTTCATAGGTGATTGCAGCTAGTTGGCCACGCCTCAATTTGGCTTTACATTCGAAAACAGTTAACTTAAATGGCAAACTAAGTTATAGATTTTTCAAAATACATTTCAGTTAACTTAAATGGCAAACTTAAATATATATTTTCCATAATACATTTCACACATTGGGGAAAAAATAGATTATACGATTTTTCAAGTGGCATATATAGTTGATAAAACTTGATAATTGCCAGTTCGGTTCGGTTCGGTTCCGATAATTGCGAATCCGTCGTGCAAACTGACACTACTTGGCATCCCAAAATCACAACATGTCAGCCAATTAAAGAGTCGTTGAGAACCACCATGAAAATGCACTTGCATTCATAAATACTGAGCAAACAAGTGCAGCAACAACAACAACAACAACAACAATTGTGGATACATATTGATTACGGGGGGGTGTGGTGGGTGGAGGGGTTTAAAAACGTTTTGCGATTTTCCATTTGTACAAAACTCGTTTCATGCCGTCCAAGTCCAATCAATGGAGCATATTGTTATTATAATTTATGTATCTGTAACTCATGGCAGCCAAACTAACATAAACAAAAACAACAACAAAAACAAAAAAAACAACAATAACAACAATAACAACAACAACATGGGGAACTGGAAAACAAGTGGCGGCAATTGCAAAAATAATTGCTGCGTCGAGTAGCAAAAGCAAAATTGCCAAGATGCGAATTTCTTCTGTCTGGTGGTAATTTAAGAACATGAATGAAGCCAACGAAATACACACTGAGACTGCCATTTTTAGATACATCCATGGGGAGTACTCAGCTACTCAGCTACTCAGATACATTTGCATATTGGTGTGCATTTATTAGGGTGTGTCTGCATTATATAGTTATAAGGAAACTTGTCTGTATTTGTGTATCTCATTTATGTATCTGCTTTTATGCATCGATGAGGTTTAATTAGATTCTATCATCCGATGTGAAATGCATCCAGCTACAAGTCAGAGGATGTGCGAGAACTCGTTCGAGTATTAATGAATATTTATAGTCATGTTTACTCTTGTATTGAAGTGCGATTGAATAATTGCTGTGACCAGCGTAGATTAAAAAATTAAAAATTGTTGTTGAAAAACTGGAGAACACAATTTTAAAAAAATCCTTTGTCTAATTAAAATAAGTAAAAACTAATTGCAAATATTTTCATTATATATTTTATATATAAACTTGTACATAGATATTTAACTATCAAAACCGAAATACTTTTTAAAATATTATATATAAATGTAAAAAGGTAAAAAGTCAACATCCTTTTGAACTTTGCAATCTTTGAGCCCAATTAAAAATTGAAATATAGCTTGCAGGAAGTTTTTACTTTTTACAGCTTACAACTTAATTTTCAACAGCAAATGTCTTTATTATATAAATTAATTTTACAATTTGAGTGCTTACATTAAAAAAACCAAACCCACGCAAAAAAGGAATTTAAAAAATTGGCACCTGAGAAAAGCTAAGCAGGCAAGCAGCTCAAATGTTAATTATTAACCGAATTGCAGAAGGCGCAAGGAAAGAAGTGAAGGGGGGCGTGGTAACAACTGTATTTTGCTGAGCCAAGAATAGGCACCGATTAAAGTCCAGCAGGAACAACAGCATAAAATATATAAAGGCAGACAACTCGACTAGGAGATACCCTTTCAAATTTACTTTTATCAATTGGTTAACAAATTTATCGTTTAATTTTTTTTTTTAATTTCAAGGTTGATTAACAAAATGTGAGTGTATATAATACATCAAGATTATATTTAATATCTGTATTGCCTCTGAAATCGATTTTAATCGATATTCTCGAAGCGTGAACAATTATCGATTAAGTTAACAGAGCTTGAGCTGATCTATATAAAAACTTATTTGACAAATTTGGAATCTTGTTCAGCTATGGCCAAATCGACTCAACTGTTAATGCTGATCAGGAATATATACACCTTAAGGTGTCGTCCATGCTTCCTCTTGCCTGTTACATGCCTTGGCACAACTCCATTTTACCCTTTTTACACATTTCAAATTGGTTGAGGGTATACAAAATTAAAATAAAACAGCAGCCCAACAATTACAATAACAGCATGTTAACCATTATGCAAATTTTGTGTGCATGTTGCTGCAATCAGAAGGTGCAAGTGGATAACAACAACAGCAACGTTAATCGCATGCACCACGTCAAGCTCTTTTATTATTATAATTTTATTTTACTTTAACCACCATTTTACAATAAAGTTGAGCACCATCTTGGGGACGAGCCCAAAGTGGCCTCGGCACGAGAGAGAGATGTCCGAAACAGGCATGTGAAAGATAAATTAGAAATAAATACACATGTTTAAATAAGTATAAAGATAGCTAAATAACCAATAAAGATGCAGGTTTAAATATCGCATGCAATCTTGTGAAGTTTCTCTAATTGACAAGACCAAAACTGGCGACGTTCCAAGCAATTTCGTAGCAGATCATCAAAGATCTTTGTCATCTCGTCGTCCGCCCACAAATTGAAAGCTAAACGCATCTATGGGAAATGCATAGACTTGTGCAAAACTTGCGAAATGTCAAATGCTTATTAGATGCAACAGGCCACTCCTCTGTGCCCCCGTTCCCCCTGCCACCCCTCTGTGGCTACCACATACCCGTCCCAAACACAGCCACAAATTGTCAATTTAATAAATTTGTGAAGCAAATGCTGGCTGGCTGGCCGAGGGACAATCGCAGTCGCCCGACTGCACCCTAATTAGTGGGGCTTTATTTATAAAATATAAATAACCAAAAATTTCAGCAATATTTTGTGTGTGCACATCTGGGTTAGTCAGAACCAGGCAACGTGTTCAGCAAATTTGCCCCAGGCGCAATTTTCAACAAGCTGCTGCAATAATGCTGATAATTACGAAATAACATGAGAAAGAACCAGTTAACTGCACCTGAACAAGTTTAAAATATATACATGCAATTTTATTAAATGTTAAAATCAAATTTCAATTTCAATTTAACAAAAAAAAGGTCACAAGTTAGTGAAAAAAAAACAATACAAAACTCTTTAGTATTAAATTAATCGGTCAGGAAAACTATCAAAATTTATTAAAAACTATTTATTTTTGTAGAGCTTAAGGTCGTTAGATATTCGAATATATATATATATATATATATAAATAACCTTTTGGTATTTCAGTTAAAATGCTTGAAATGCAATTGGCAACTTGAAAAGTTGGCTTTAACTTGTTTTGGGCCGGCTTTCAACCCGAAGGCCACATTGAGTTGCAGGATGTTGTACAAAATTAATAGTTTACAAACGAGTTGAACGCCAGATATTTACAAGATATAGCAACGATGGCTGCCAGGCTGCAACAACACCAACAACAACAACAATACCAACAACAACAACAACAATAACAATGTTTTTTGTATCTGGCCATGAGTCTGTTCTTGGTCTGGCCCTGGTCTGGCTGTGGATCTGAGTGCCTGCTGCTGTTTGTACTCCAGTTTCGCTCTCCTTACTCTGCTCCTCCACGGTCCAATGCTACTCGTCTATGCGACGGCTCCTGCTCGTGATCGTCGTCTCCACGCAACACCGGCCACACCAGACCTCTGAGACTCGGCAAACGAGCGACCGAGCGAGCAGAATCCACAATCGAGAATCGAGAACTCACAGACAGTGGAGTGGAGAGTCATGAGCCGATAGCCATAGCCAAGTGCCAGAAGTCCCAGTTGCATTCCCTGGCCAATTACATTTTCATTAACTTGGGACACGACTTTTCAAATAGCTACGTTTAATCATAATGATTGTTATTATTTTTGGTTTCCGATCCGACTACTTTCTAAGAGTACCGATCACCTCCGCACCACCACACCCCATCATTATTATTATTCCAATAATACACTCCCCCCCTTAGCCAGGGGTAATGCATTAAATAACTGCAAGGTGCTGAAAACGATGCGGAACATAAATTAATTTAGAGGCACGAGGTGTTGCCAGTCAATTTACCTGCTATTATTATTAACAAGAAATGAATATTTATAAATTTTATAGAAGAATATATATATATATTTCAAACAAAGCGTACAGTGAATTACACTGATATATGTATTACTTACATATAAATATATATATATATTTATGTGTATATACTTTTTGTGTTGCCTTCTTGTCACATCTGATTGTTCTTAATGAATTCTGATCCCATTCATTTCAGCGGCTCGCAGAGCATGAAGTTAATTCTGTCGGATGTGAAACTTATCACTTTGCTTGAATTAAAATTCATTTGCTGCAAATGCAACGCATTAGGGGTATGCGTGACTGTAAGAATATTTTTTTACATGCGTCATTTTTACACTCGAGACCCCTAAAACTAGAGCCTTGAAACTTGAAAGATATACTGGTCTCTGCCGGTCTGTGATACGTGCTAGTAACTATCGATAAAATCGATAATCACAAATCGATAAAGCTAAAAAATTGAAAGATTTAGTATTGGTTTTGACACATATCTTTCGCAATTTACAAGCTACAGTTACCAAACTGTGAAAGTAGATTAGTAGAAACTTCCATCAAGGATCGTCACTACTTGAAACACCCTATCAGATTGTATTATTTATTGGTATCTCTAGTCTTATATATTTTTTTGTTATCTTTTTAGTTTAAAGGTATTTTTAGCGGTAATGTTCTTAAAGATTTGGTTGCACTTTGAGAAAATATCACTCAACATGTTGCCCAAATCAACAGCACTTTCCTACAGTACCAATCCTGTAAGCGTTTCCTCTCGACGGCCCAAGTTTTCTACAAAAAGATGAATGATTACACGAAGCGCATCCAAATTGTTTATACGAGCAGACAGTGCTTCGATGCCGTTGATGATGATGCCTTCAAGTGGCTGCAGGCACAATTTGGCCAAAACTTAATAAAAGCGCATAAAAAGCTGCGAGACGCTAACAATGGGCTGCCAAAAATGAGAAGAAAACCAAGAAAAAAAAACAAAAAAAAACAAAAAGCAGGCACAGAAAGTGAATGAAGAAACAAAGACACAGCAACAATGGCGCCACTAATGACTGATGATGTGGCAGCGCTGATAGATGCATATAGTCCATATTCTCAAATACAGATCTTAGATATATATATGTGTGTGTGTGTGTGTCCGTTCTGGACGCCTGCAGTTTTAAAAATACGCAAAATTCTATTCAACAGTTCATTAGTTCAAAATAATGGGTGCATCCCCCTACATCCACCCCCCGCCAGTGGTTTCGCTTTTGTTTAGAGAGCAAACAGTTCAAGCAGTGCAACTATTACTGTCTGTCCGTCTGTCTGTTATTTTTCTATATCTTTAAGATACTGCGATTGCAGCAGCAGCTAGTGATGGAAATTAAATTGCGAATAAAGCAAAGTAATTGCGATTTGAATGGTGAAAAAGTGCGAGTAATAAATTTAACTGAGTGTCAAGCCAGCGCTGCATGCGAATTTATCAAATTCAGTCGCAAATTGGCGCACATCTGCAAATTGGCATTGCCCGGCTCCTGGCTGCTGCTCAGCTCCCCATCCCCCCATACCCCTACCTGATATCGCCGAGATACGCATAGAATATTAATCTCTGGGCGCATTAACTAAAGCGAAATGACGCAATGGAGATAAACGCAAGCCGCACAGTGGTATAGAAACAAAGTGAAAGTGTTCAATTGAAGACTCCAAATCCAGCCAACTAGTACAGGTGTTAATCTTGGACTAATCTACAGGGATAAACTGGATTTACAATACTGGAACAGTGCATCTTAAAAATTGTTGTAGATCTCAAGCTAAAGTTTTTCCTGTACGCTCGTTCCACTGTGCCATAGTTCGCCTCTAAAAAAAAAAAGGTGCAAAAGAAAGATTAAAAAAAAAACGAGAGAGCATAATCCGAAAACAGCAACAGGCGGCTCTCGGGGAGTCAACTGGGGCCCCAGCCAAGTGCCAGGTGAAGCAACCTAAGCGAAAACCATCACAAATCACATACAATTCCAGATGAAATTGTGAATTATTAATGCAGGCGGCAAACTATTTGACTGAGTAGACAAACCCACGACCCGTTCCCATTTTCCGCCGTACGTGTGCTGGTCTCCCACTACCCCTTGCCCCTCCTACGTCTGCTCTTTGTCGAGCTGCTTGTCCACCATTGAAAATTGAGTTACACGCGTGGCCTCCAGTCGTCTATGTAGCTGAGTGTGTGTGTGTGTGTGAGTGTGAGAGTGTGTGTGAGTGTGTGTGTGAGTGTGTGTGTGTGTCTGTCTGCTGCCCCCGCGGAACATTTAACTGGCAGATACTTTTACAAGTATTTGTATCTGACGGTTGTACGTGCAGCACGAGCTTACATTTTGCAGATTAAAACTATGCACAACAAACACACACACACAAAAACACCCATACACACATATATATACATACATATATATATATATATATTTGCAGTGCCACCTCAAGCCAATTCGATTTAAATGTCTGGCATTTCCACTTTGCTTTTCCTGGCCATAATTTTTCGCAGTCTTTGCTTCATTTTATTTTGCCATAAACTCTGTGCAAGGAAATTAGCGATGGCTTGCAAATGAAATGAAAGGATTGTATTCGTTGTTGTTGTTGTTGCTTTTGCTGTTTATGGTGTGTTAAACAAGCCAGAGTTCAGGGGGTCAACAGCTAAAAAGTGCAATGAAGACATGCAGCCATACGAAGCAATACTGCAAATAAAAACTAAGCCGCCAATCCGAAAACAGGAATAAACAACATGGGTGTGTAGGATGTGTGTGTGTTGTGTGTGTGTATTTGTGACTCTGCCTTGGTCTGGGTATGGGTATGGGTCTGGGTCTGGGCACAAATGACAGCGCCAATGCAATGGCAACAATTGCAATTTGTTCGCAGCCTGCCCTTGGGCCCTGCCACGGAGCAGGCAGCAGGCAGCAGACACCGACCTGAAAGTGGTACTATGGAGCTGTGTACAGTGGGATGCATTGGCTTAGTTTACTTTCAATTTTGCCCTCTTTCGCATTCGCTGCACTTCGCGATTCATTAAAAAAGGCGGGCGGATGCAAACAGCAGTAGTAGTTGCCCCTCGTCCCCCCTCCTCTCTTACCATCTGCTACGCCTGACGACAGCAAATTTGCAGCTCGGCAACAAAAAATGTTGCGATGCGCGCAAAAAGTCGAAATTAAAAGATTTTTAAAGACACCTTTTGTAGCAAGTTTAAAACTTGTTCCGCGCTCCGACTTCACCAACTTCAGCTTCAGCTTCATCTTCATCATCGTCACAAGCCCCACAGCTTCAGTAACTCAGAGTTGTTGTTGTTGTTATTGTTGTGGTTTTTATTATTTTATATTTTTTTTTTTTGCCCATTTCGGGTGTTGTTTTGTTGTAGCTGCTTTTGTGGGCAGCCATGTTGAATACTTTTGTTTTCAAAAATCTCACTGCACAGTTTTTAAGTTAAAATTCAAGTTAGCTGCTTTGGAAACCCACACAATTTTTTACATTTATTTGTATCTTTATATCTATATTTCTAATGCGAGTGGGTTGATTCGCAGCACCCAGAAAAACAAACCGGTAGCAATTCAATTGACTCAAAATGAGGCAATGATTAACATATTTATTGCTGAACAAAGCACCAAATTAAATAAATGCAAATCAATTTGTACAAAAATTGCAGATTAGGGTTTTTTCTATCTAACAAGTCAATCATCGCAGAGCTTAACTATCTTCCGAGTAACCGGCTTCTGAGTATATATTTTAGCCAGAAATCTCGGCGTCAGCAGAGTGGCGCAGTGGAAGCGTGCTGGGCCCATAACCCAGAGGTCCGAGGATCGAAACCTTGCTCTGCTATGTGCTTCTTCTATTTTTTCTTTTACAAAACAAATTATTTTTCAATAATTTCAAATTATTTTTATTAGCAGTGTTTTTTTTAATAATATTTGTTCAATATAAATACAAATATATATATTTGATCAATTATTTTATCTTAAATTTTCTAGCATATTCCAAGTTTAAAATAAAATAGTTCTTCAACAACACTTTTAATGTTAAGCAGATTTCTTCCACTACATAAAATTAAATTGTTTGATTTAACTTACGAGATAAAATGCAATTGATAAATCACTTAAATAGTATGAAATCAATCATCTTAGTGGGTTTGCTTCCGCTAATTTTCTATTCTATTCTTCTATTTTTCTTTTACAAAACAAATAATTTTTGAATAATTTAAAATTATTTTGATTAGCAGTTTTTCTTAAATATTTTTTCAATATAAATACAAATATATATATTTTATCAATTAATTTAACTTACATTTTTTTTTAAATATAGCAAATATTACAGACTACAATATCTTCTAGTATATTTCAAGTATATAAATAGATAGTTCTTCAACATTAAGCAAATTTCTTCCCCTATATAAAAATAAAATCTTAGATTTAACTCACAAGATAAAATGCAATTAATAAATCACTTAAATAGTATGAAATCAATCATCTTAGTGGGTTTGCTTCCGCTAATTTCGATCGGAGTTGTTCAAAGAAAAGTAATCATTACAAATACTAACCGTCAAATCAATTTGTAATTAGCCAAGTTAATTGTTTTATTTAATTGTTTGTATAACGCAAGTTGGCTTTGATCTCCATCGAATGCACTTGTTATGCAATATATATTCCGCAAGATAAATGCCTTTAAATGCAGCAGACCAAAGACAAATTGATCAGAGTACGGATTGATAGGCCAGTTTGCGGAAAGTGGTAAGGGAAATTGAGGTAAATAGCCACCTCAAGATACATAATTGAAGCTAACTTCATTGCTGTTGACGTTTAGTGGACAGTAGCTCTGCTGTGTGTGTGTGTGTGTGTGTGTGTGTGTGTGTGCGTGTGTATTAAAAAAGAATTCATCACAATTACAACAATTGCCGCAGGATGCAATTCACAAAGAAAATTATTAATGGAAAGTCAATGACTTCTGCTTAAAATTCTGTTTTATGGCTTTGATTGATTACACGATGCCTGCTACCGGCTTCTTGGCGCTGTCTGCATTTTTTTCTTTTATGTTTTTTATTTTTATTTTTTGTTGTTTAAAGCCCTGGCACTTAATCAAGGACATGGCGAAAATAAGTGCAGAAGCCCAGACAACAACGGCGTTCATTCAACTGCAGATGAAAGGACATTAAAAATGAGTGCACAGGTACTCCCCTGCCGCTGAGACAAGGGACAAGGGCAAAGGGGGGGCATGAACTTGTTGAAGGGGTCTCTTTGTAGAACTGGTTTGACCGTCGCGTCAGCTAATTTATGTGCGCAAGCGCGACGCTTGCTCCCTACTCGGGAGCCCCATAATTAACTGAGGTAGTCATTTTGAATTCGAACATGCACACAAACAGACGAGAGAGAGAGAGAGAGAGGGAGATATAGGGAAAAAGAAGGAGAGGGAAACAGCAGTTGAAACAATCAGCGAACGCGCTCCTGAGAGCCTCCTCAGCACTCTCCTCAAATCAAAGATAAACGATAATTATTTGAGCGAAAAAACGCGCGCATAAATAATTTGCAAGAAGCCACATTAAAATTGTATCTTAAAGATATGCATCGCTTGATAAAAGCCACAAGCACAGCTTTTGGCCGTGTCCAACACAGCTCGTTGGCTACGCTCTGCTCTGCTTTTGGGTTCGTTTCAGGTTCTTGGTTTGGGCCCAAAAGAGTAACGAGTACAAAAGTTAAAACAAACTTGGGCATTTCTTGGCCATTCGTCTGTTTGCAGTTGGCGCGCTGACTGCGACGCGCCATTAAAAATTAAAAGCTCATTAATTAAGCAGATAATTCATTTATTATATTTTCAACACAACGCCAGCTCATTAAACAGACGTGCCTCGGGATTGGGCCAGGATGTGGCTCCAAACCCAGTTGCGATGAGTTGGCAACTGCTTCGAATTGAAAACAATTATTGCTGCTTTCAAGTTCAGGTCTTGTTGGGAGGGTTGGTTTACCAACTGTCTTGCCCAGGGGGGGGTGGAGTGTTGAGCGGGTGCCGGCACGTGTCTCTTAGGGGTTTGTCGTCTGTCTAATCCCCCAAAAAGCACTTAAGTTTCAAGTGTCAAATCAACCTGTTGATTTCGGCTTGGGGAATTGAATTTTAATTGTGGCAATTAAATAAATAAAAAAAATAGAAAGAAAATTATAATTCCATTAATGAATAGCTAAATATTTGAAAATATTTACAATATTTACAATAGATGCAAATTATAATTATATTTATGAACAGCTAAATACTTGAAAAATATTTACAATATTTACAGTAGATGCAAATTCTAATTTTATTTATGAATAGCTAAATAATTTTTAAATATTTAAAATTTAGGTTGATTTTGTTAATAATTTTTGAAATTGCCTTTACTTAAACACAATTAATTTAGTTTCTTTTTTACAAACTTTAAAACTCAATAAATGTGAAACCTGCTGCAGTCAGTCAAGCGACTTGGGCAGGCCATTGGGCCAAGTGTTTATACCGGAAACCATATGCTGCCAATTGGCTGGAACTTTTGAGGGTTCAGTTCAGTTCGTTCAATTTGCTACGGCATCAGCTGTTTGAGCTGGGCGCGAATTTTGGAGCGCATGATGTCATCTCAGTTGAGTGGCTTTTGCAATACGCAAACGGCAAAAAACAAAACCAAAAATAAAAAATAAATAAAAAAAAAAGAGAGAGAGAAAAAATGAAAAACAGCCGCCATGCAACTATTGTTGATGTTTTCAGCTGACGAAATGCTGAATGTGTTCGTGTTTTGTGTGTTGACAACGAACATGGAATATAAATTGAGAAATGCTCTAAAGCGAAATAATCAATTTACTTCTTGACATAATTTCCATTTTTCACGAAACCAAAGGCAGCCACGCGAGCGAGAGAAAATGCCAAAAAAAAAAAAAAACAGCCAATGAACAACAACAACAACAACAACAAACACAACAACAACAGTTGAAGCCACGCACAATTCGCACATAAAAATGTGGCCAGTGAACAAATACACAAAACAAAAACAGGGCCAAAAGAAGCAACATGCGGCTCAGAAAATTGTTAGCTGCAAATAGGCAAATGTGTACAGCAGAGCGAGGAGGGTGTTTTAAGTGCAGAGGGGGGATGCAAACTGCTACCGTATTTCGAAAGTGCTCATTTAATATATCGACCATTTTTTATGATGCTGACCAACGTCTGACGGCAGCCTCTGTTTTTTTTTATTTATTTGGGCTGTGATTAATGATTGGCCAGATACAGATACAGCTTACACTTACAGATACAGATACACTTTGAGATACAGATACAACAGATGCTTCGGTCTGTCTGTCTGTCTGTCGTCTGACAATTGAAGTTGTAACTACGATTTAATAGGTCTTTAATGGTGTGTGAACAACCAACACTCCCTTTCCCCTCCACCAAACCGAAACACCTGTTGTTGTCAAACAATCTTTCTCTTTTACATTCTCTCTCTCTCTCTCTCTCTTTCTCTGTCTCTCTGTCTCTATCATATATCATTCAGTCGTATCTATTTGTGGCTCGTGCTGCTGCAACACTTTCATTATCACAAATGTCACATCATTTGTCGCATTGCACAAAACTGCCCGCTCATCATTTATCACCAAAGGAATGCGAGAATTCTCACACACACACACATACACACACACACACACACTCCTGTAATAGCGGGGCATATTTGATTAATTTCATTTTTCCGAAAGAAATTAACCCGCTGCACATGTCGACCCCAAGCGGCCTCTTTGACGTGCCCCTCGATCGCAGCCAGCCAGCTTCAAGATTTATCTCTTGCAACATAGTTCGAGCATGGCCAACAGGCGCCCGATTCACGATTCCCGATTCCCGATTCCCGAACACACATTAACATTCTCCTACACTCTGCATGCCCTTTCCCTTTCCATTGTTGTCTCCAGTTGATTTATTTATATAAATAATTTTTTTTTCAATCAACAAACACATTTTATATAAGCAAAAAGGGGCGTGGATAATAATTATTAATTTTTTCTACAATTAGCTAGCAACTAAAGTAAATTTGCTTAAAATTAACTTAAATTAAATTAATTGTTACCTTTTAGTTAGCCTTATTCCATTGTCAACAAAACAGCTTTTAAATTCCATTAAATTCTTATTATTTTCATTAACCGGTTAATAATTGCCAATAATTGTTTAGGTTATTCAATAAATTACCAGCCAGTTTTTATCGCATAAAAAACAAGGAATGTCGATATTATGACGGCAATTCTAATTTTTTTTTTGCTTGCCCCGCGGCGACCTTATCGAGGGGGTCTCACTTATGAGTGATGATCATTCGACTGCATTTTGACACTGATAATGGTTTTGGGTAAACGACTCATTAGCCACGTCACTAAGTAGCCGTTTGCAGCAAGTTGCTCTTTTGGTGGCAACTAACCAGTTGCATAATCGGAAGTGCGTTGATTTATTAACTTTTAGTTTGAATCTCGAGCGCAAATTGCAGATGCTGCAACAACTTTAATATTATTATTTTTGCTGTTGCCACAACTATTATGCCTCTGCTCGTTGTTGTTGTTGTTGTTTATTTGCGATAAGATCGACTTCGAACTGAAGCCGGTTGCACGATGAACTTGGCTCGTACGGCTGACAGTAACTGAGATTCGGTGAGCCGCATGCCCCACACGTTGCACGGCTGATTACGTTGACGTTGTTTTTTTTTTCATCTGTTTTCTGTTTTTCGTATTTATTTTTTATATACCCCAAGTGTCTCCAGAGCGGGGCAGAAAGTGCGCCGGCCGCTGACAAATGACCACAACAAGTGTTTGTGACAAGCCGCAAGCGTTTTTTATTTATTTCTATTTGCAACGAAGAAGACAACAGCGATGAAGATGAATAAGCAGGGGCAGAGGCAGCGGCGGCAGCAGCAAAAAAAAAAACAATTAAACTTTAAGCCGACTCCTACTCCAACTGCATGCTTCTTCTTCTTCTTTCTCTTGACCTAGGCCAAGTTATTTGAGCTTAACTTTGAACCTGTGTTCGTATGCTAATCTTGCGTCAATCACAACATGATCGACTGCCGCGCCCCCTTCCGCCCAGCCAAGTATGCAAAATGTGGCCAGAAAACAATGGCAATTTGAATTGCAGAATTGCTGGCGATCTCTGTTTGCCTCCTGTCGCTGATTCCTTGTCCCAGTCTCCGAGAGCCTGTGTGTCACTTAATAAATTCTGTTGCAGCATTTTTGCATGCACCAAATTTCAAATGTCAACTGATATGTTAAGAGGCTGTCAGCATTTGACTTTGACGTCATCTTACATGAAAATTAAATGCAAAAGATCAAAACAAAAGAATAAAACCAAAAATGTCACATGAAATTCCTCATTCACAGCACTTCGCAATGCTAAAAGCATAAACATATATATATATATATATATTTATATATATATATATATTGTGTATGCAAAATCCAATATGTCTATATAGTATTTCATGAGCTGACTAGACTAAACGAGCGAGCGAAATGGGCACAAAGTTGTAAAACGCTTCGAATGTTCGCTCATTGGCGCTGTCAAGAGTCGACATGCCCATGCCCCCTACTTATGTATACTCATCCCCAATCCCATGCCCATTCCCATGCCCCTACGATAAGTGATATGACACGCCAGGTGCCAGTGCCAGTGGCAGTGCCAGTGCCTCTGCCTCAGCCTCAGCCTCAGCCAACTGCTGTCATCTTATGGGGCTTTGCGCCTGGCCATGACGACAAGCGACAACGATGCGCTACTTATGTATGTATATGTATGTATGTATGTATGTATATGTAAAATTAATGTATGTAGATATGTAGTTAGTCCCAGCCACACTCCCATTCCCAGTCCACAGTCCCCAGTTCCCATTCCCAGTGTCAGTTTTACAGGCGCTTTGGTGACATTTAGTTGAGCCCTCAACGGGTTGCCGGGCAATCGGTTTGGTTTGGTTTGGTTTGGTTTCATCGCTGATCTTTAGCTGGAAATCAAGTCTCCCGTCTGAAGACTGATTTAGACATAAATAATGCTGTTTATTAAATGGAACAAGTTTTCAGGGCTACGAAATACAACAATCAACAAAATATTCTTTATATATTTTTAATATAACAAAAAATGTGTTCCAAATTCAAAAAAAAAAAAAAAAAAAAACAATTTTACAATAATTTTGTATTAAAAAATTCGAATTTATGTTTTTTGAAATTTTCAGCTTGAAAGTGTTATTGTTGTGAAAGGTTTCCAAACCAAATCCCCTAAGTAATACCAAAAATGCTGTTCGGCAGACATCCCCTGATACTCTACGAGTATCTCACAGATACTTTACATGTATCTCACAGATACTTGACGCGTTTTAATACCCGCATGATTCTAGATGCCGCGCCGACTGCAGCCGCGCAGCTGTGAGTGTGTTGCATGTGTAAACAAATTGCAACATCAGATGACAGCAGCATTTTGACAATTGTAAATGGTTTGGCGGCAGTGCAAGTGTTGTATGCCCCACTGCCCCCCTACTTGCTACATCCTATACCAATCCCTATCCCGGATATCCCAACACCTTATGGAAACATGAAGAGAGGAGCAAATGGAGAACATCTTCCAACTGGCCTCCAACTCCAAATCATATTGATTTTCTTTTCTTTTGTAGTCCATTTTGTTTGTGAACTGGGCAAGGTCAGCAATAGTTGCAACCTGCAGCTGCGTCTGCACTTCATACATCAAGTGCCACTGAATGTTGCATGAGATGTTGCCTTGCCCGAATGGTCGTCGTCTGCAAAGTTCTTGCCACATTCTGCCACTTTTTGATATCCACTTTGTGTAGTTTTTAATGGTTTGCGAGAGTTATTAGTTTCTGAATCAAATTTGATACTTGATAAGCTGACTGACAGCGTTGCCAATTGACCGAAATGGGTCACAACTAATGCTCTCTCACTCTCTCTCTATCTCTCTCTCTCTATTGTTGATCCACATGAGTGATGGAGGCGATGTCTTTGTCTGGTTACTGTCTGCTCGCTGTTTAGGTGGTCATTAGTTTAAACCCCTTCAGGATGGCTCACGAGTTGTGGTTCACAGCAACACAGCGCACAGGGACGCAGACTTTTAGACATGACTGTGAATAGCGCAAAAGTGCTTTTGATGTCTGCCACATGTGTTTGTGTGTGGGTGTAAATTTTTGTGTGTGTGTTGGTGTTTGTTTGTTGGTTTTTGGCGACCGTCGCTTCGGTATTTGCCACAGTCAACTACACTTTAATTAAATGAGTGGTAATTAATTTCAACTTTAATCACAAATTCCATTTAGATTTCCAACTGACTGATGTGAACCGACATCTTCCAACGACGACGTCACGTCGACCACTAAACAAAACTAAACTAAAAAAAAAAAAGAAAACAAAAAATAAAAATAGGGACAGCAATAGCAAGGCAGGGATTTACTTGTTTTTATTTAAAGTTTAAATTTAACATCAAAACGAACCATTAATTTATATATATTTTTCCCGTTAATATATATTTCCCATGTAAAGAGTTTAAAATAACAATCCGAGCATTAAAAACAACTAAAGTGAAATTATAGCTGATTTTTGATAGTTTTCTGTTCAAAATTGAACTGCATTTTGCCTGATAAAAAATCAGCAATATTTATATTTATGTAAATTATATATAATAATTGAAAATCTATGTATTTACAATTGGGTCTCTTATTTCATACGCATATCGATTTGTTCTAAAATTCATGAGAAGTGGGCATTTATATACACAAGTATAAATAACAGAATAAATATACTTGATCTGTCGATGGTAAACAAGAACTTAAATATAATACTCAAAGTCTCTTCGATTAATACTCAAAACCTCTTCGATTAATACTCGAAGTTTCTTCGAATATTCAGGCAGACAACCCCCAAAACAACTCAATTGATAAAAAGCAAGAATTATTATTAATAATATTTAAAATGTATTTAAATATCAAAGCTAAGAAATTAATATAAAAACCGAACTAGAAAAAAATAATTTACAATTGATAAATGAAATATTTGCGTATAATTAATTAATTCAAAGAAAAAAAGGCAAATATTTATTATAAATTATGCTCATCGGTTGTGCCACAATGCGGCATCTTTGAGAAGCATTTTCAAATGCTCTTGGAAGCATTTCTTTAATTTTGCCGAGCCCATTTGGCATTTGGTTCAGCAATGGGCCGTGACCCATATAAGCTCAGTGGTGCGCTGCAGAATGTGGCGACCAAGGGATCCGGAAAGAACATTTGTCGGTTTTCCCAAAGTGCTGACAGAATGAAGAGTTCCTCAGTTGGCCTGTCTATCACATTGACTGACTGCCACACATTTCACAGTCTAACTGACTGACTAGGTGTGTGTGTGTGTGTGTGTGTGTGTGTGTGTGTTAGGCATTGTCTCATTCTGTCGTGCGTTGAATGCCGGGCAGGGCCAATTGACTTGGCCAAATAACACGCCACGGTAAATGGCTTTTAAAAGTCTACTTTGCCACAAACCGCCCCCTCATTATGAACGACGCGTTGCAAACGCCCTCGTGCAACCACAAATAAAAAAATGACAATACTTGATTGGTGGGGCAGAGGGTGTGTCGGGGGAGGAGGCGTGGTAATTGTAGGGTACGGGAAATTGTCATTATCTTTTGGGCCGACATCAGTGGGAGGAAGTCACTGAAACTGAGCAGCAGCAGCAGCAGCAAGAGCAGGAGCTGTCCTAGGCTATGCTGTCTAGAATGATACTCCATGGAGCCCCTTTTTCATTTGGTTGATGATTTTGTTTTTTTTTTTGCTAACAACAATAACAATGAGAAACGATTTCGGCAGTGAAATCAAATTGCACCTTGACACGTCATATTTATGAAATGAGCAACGTTGCAGAAAATCACTATAAAAAAATATAAAAATAAAAAAAAAAAAACCCGCAGACAAGAAAGAAAAAACAAATAATAAATAAATAAGCAGAAAAATTAAACTTAAACTTAATTTGAACGGTGCCTCGTCCACTTGAGGAGTCGTCGATTGCCTAGAAACGCCCTCCAGCCAAGTGTAAAAAAAATGTTGAGCATAAGATTTACGTAACATTGATTGCCACAATGGACTCGCTCCTGGAAATTATTATTTCGATTCTTTAGATTTTGTGGATTTATAATTTTATTTGTTTTATTTTGATTTAAACTGAGTTTTTCGATATGTTCTAATGTGAAACGGTTTGACCACTTTTGCAGGTACTGTGAATGCCAATGGCGAGACGAAACGACAACGGACCTCATACACCCGCTATCAGACACTGGAGCTGGAGAAGGAGTTCCACTTCAATCGCTACCTGACGCGCCGGCGACGCATTGAGATCGCGCACGCGCTCTGTTTGACGGAGCGACAGATTAAGATCTGGTTTCAGAATCGCCGCATGAAGTGGAAGAAGGAGCACAAGATGGCATCGATGAACATTGTGCCCTACCATATGGGCCCCTATGGCCATCCCTATCACCAGTTCGATATCCATCCGTCACAGTTCGCGCATCTGAGCGCATAGGACGCGTGGCACTTTTCGGGTACTGGTTAGAGACTCAATCAGTTGTATCAGGAACCATATCAGGCGGCGGCAGCGGCCAGCGTGGCCGGCGGCTATCAGTCACAGGGCTCTCAGGATGCTACAGCGGCGGCCTCGGTGCTCGGCAGCGGCAGCGCCAACGGCGGAGGTGGCAGCAATCTTGGCGCCGGCAATGCCGTCTCCAATTCGCTATTCAGCTCCGCCGCGGCGGTGGCCAATGCCAGCAATGCCAATGCCGATTGCATCAAATATCCGCAAGAGTTCTGATCTCAGGTAATCAACAGGCAGCACCAGCAGCAGCAACAGCAACAGCTGCAGCAGCAGCAGCAACAACAGCTGCAGCAGCAGCAGCAACAACATCAACGTCAGCTTGACCAGCTGCTGGACTCGGACTGTGAGCCCGAGCCGGAGCTGAGTCAAGATTTGGAGCTGGAGCTGGAGTACAAAGCGGATATTGTGGACTGCGATTTGTTCTGCTGCTGAGCCGGTGCCTGTGCCATTGCAATTGCCACTGCCACTGCCTTGCGTCCGCATTCGCATCCGCATCTGCAACTGCAACTGCAACTGCATCTGCATCCGCAACCGCCGCCGCCGTCGATCAACCAACATCAAAGACGATGCTTCTTGTTTGCAACTGATTCGTGTTAAGCTGAGAAACGAGCCGTTGCTGGAGCGCGGCTCGTTTGGGTTTATGATACTGGAGGTGGAACTGACTAGTTCTCTCAGAGCCTTACACACACACACACACACACACACACATACTTACACACACCCTTCAACAGAGACACACAACACAGCTCGAGCCTTGGGCTTGAGCCACGGGCAAGGATCTGGAGTTAGCTTTAGTTGCCGTTGGACATCCAGTATGATAAACCTCTTTCTCTAAGCAGTATTCGAAAAGCTATTAGTTCTAAGTCTAGCATAAATTTTAGGCCTAAGCCGCACAAACGAACAAAAACAAAAATGAACAAAAATGAACAAAAACCCAGCAAAATCGAACGTAATATTTGCAATAATTTCAAAGTGATTTCTATTAAATTTAGTTTTCGTTTAACACTTAATTCTAATATCCTCAAATGTGTACTTAAACCCCTAACAGTCGTACATAACATATGTATGTACCCATGTATGTATGTATATGCATATCTACCCATATAAGGCTTTGTTTAGTTTTGTATATAGCGAAGCGCCCTCATTCTCAATCGGCGTTATTATTATGTTTGTGTATCTTTTTTATATAAATGAATTGTTTTTTGCTCGAGAGCTACTTTTTTAATAATAATAATAATAATGTGAACCGAGTTGTTCCGTTTAAATTGTGTTTTGTTGAAAGTGCTTTAGCAGATTTTCCAAATGCTTTACTAATTTAACTCAAAATTATTTAATACTTAACTAAAAAAAAAAAACAAACTTGTTTTATTTGCACCCAATTTCGAACAAATTCGGAGTACAAACAGGAATTTTGGCAAAACGAACAATTTGTGGCTCTATTGCGAAAATTTAGCACAATTTCTATAGCTCTACAGCCACTGAGAATTATCTATAGCTCTCTCTCTCTCTCTCTCTGTATCGATAATATTATTTCGAGTTGAAACAAATCTTTTATCTCTGTAAATCGAAATCCTAAAACAAATTCTATACATATTGTCTTGTAGCATAAGTGTGCATTACAATTAAATATCTAAGGCAATGCGCAAATTGTTAAACTCTTAAGATTAAAAACAAAACAAAACAAAAAAAATAAAGAAAAGAAAAAAAAACAAAAAGAAAACGGAAAACAGAAAAGAAAACCTATATCTAAATGTAATGTAATTATTTATGCTGTACTTTTCGCTAAGCTAAGGTTAGTGCATTCTAGAACTTATCGGTAGTCTATGTGAACCTAGCTCATAAGCCTAAATTATGTGTATCGAATTAGCAAGACAAATTTTAGTGAAAAGTAATATAAATACAAAAACCAGGGCATTAAGATATTAAAAACGAAAAATATAAAACACAAACAAAAAAATGAACATGCAAACTCAAACAAAACGAACAAAAAAAAACTTAGCACAAATGAATTAATTGTTTTTGTTTAATTTATGTATATTTTTTTGCAATTTGTCGAAACGAATTGATTTCTCAATCAAAATGCAATTCAAAGTTTGTAGTTTTTGGGATAGGGGAGCACATCGTGCGTCAAAGCAAAAAGTTTAACTGCATTCCATGTAAAAATAAAATTATATAAATAATTTTAAATGAGATCCATATTTATACAACAATATGGATTTAATTGCGTATGCAATGATTATAAAATGAAACTTTCAACTATAAATCCATAAAAACCATACAAATATAAATAAATCAAAACAAACAAAACATATGTAAACATGTATGAATATGGCATAAAAATAAAACTATTTTAAATTGTAGACTCCATGGTGTTTTCCTGTATTTTTTTAATGCCTACACTCCTAGCCTAGAATGATCCTGTTTCTATCGACTTTATCAGAAGTGTTCCTTGGCCAGCATTTTATTTATGCCCGGGTAGCTCAGTCGGTAGAGCATTGGACTTTTAATCCAAGGGTCCAGGGTTCAAGTCCCTGCTCGGGCGATCATTTTTTTTTATTTTTTTGATTAATTTATTTTATTTTTTTTAGATCTTTATTTTCAATATCTTTTTATAAAGCATACAATTTTAAATGTTTTTGATTTATTTTCGTGGCATTTACACTAGATTTTAAAGCATTTAAGCAGTTAAAAAGCAGTGCGTTAACAAAGCAGTTCACTGTGCAAGATGAGAAGCAGTGTTTTCACGCGTAGTGTTCAAATGAAAGCAGTTCATCGATATAGCAGTTACAAAAACCTAGAAAGTAGCTTCATAAATAGACGTTTAAGAAACGAACCTTTCGACTGGAAGGTTGGCAGCTTCTGTAATCACGCTTCTGTGAGGTCTGATTGTGGGATGGCCTGAGGCTGGGGATCACTGTGTAGTGGACCAGCCATGTTGACGGAACGTCCGCACTAAGCTTAACATCAATATGGGTGCCGCGGAGGAGTCCACGGCATTCAGGTTGGCTAAGGAGGGATGAACCGGGCCAGGGGTGAAAACCAGCAGCCAAGAGTTCCCGTGGTAGGCAGTAGTGGGATAGCGTACCGGAGTGGACTGCCATTATCAGCCTTGCCAATTGTTGGACCGCAATCTTTTTGCCACAATACATTTTTTTTTTTCTAATTTGCGTATACCAAAAATAGACAGAATAATATTTTAATCATATTAAGACGAACTGTATGCGATTGCAATAGATTATGTCCTACTCGGCTACTGTCAATATATATATAAATTTATAAATTTCATCAGCCTTGCCAATTGTTGGACCACATTAGTTTTGCAGCAATACATTTTTATTTATTTCATAATAGACAGAAACATCAGCCTTATCATATATTATCTGGGTACAGTTTACTTCCTATATCATTTATATATTTCACTTCTCGACTAGTGCAAATTTACATATTTCTTGATAACTCAATTGGTTTGATTAGTTTGCTTGAACACATCAATGAAATCACGTCGTCAATATTAAGAATTAATAATATAAAGATTTTATCAGTATAATAACAAAACGAGACATTTCACCATTTGGGTACATTTAAAATGAATAACCAAAGCTGTTAATATTATTAGTCAAATTTATCTTATTCATTTACTTGTTTTCTGAATTAAATTTTATTTTGGTTATGCTTATAAAATAAATGAATTCGTCATGACATTACAGTATAATCACGCTCAATGTGTTAATGAAAATAAAGAAATTCGGGACTCAAGGGGTTAAGCAACGTTTTCTTAATACTTATTTTTTTTATAGCTGTGTTCACAGCGAAGATTTCTTGTTGCGATTACATTAATACAGTTTAATAGATCGAAAATAAAAACCTTCAAAAGGGGGTCTTATCAATAGACAAATAGCAGTTTTGAATACGCTGAGAAATACCCCAGAGTCTGCATCCGTCATGAGAAAATGTGTTTATAATTGGGTTGCACAAGTTCCTACAAGTTTCCCAATAATGACACTTTTAGAATCACTCGAGCAAATGGCAAAAATGAGGAGGTAAATGCCCTAGAGAAACTTTCAGTACTAATCGACATTAACAATCGTGTGACACGTTTGCTATGAATATAAATAAACAGCTTCATTGGTCATGGTTTTAAGGTTTGCTAAAGCTTGCTTAATAATTTATAATATTGATAATAATAGAAAGTTTACAATAGAACGGATACGGTCATAAAAAGAATATTTAGAAAAGCAATTAAGGTAAACGATGACAATTACAATTTGTGTCATATTTCATCATTAATACAAGTGCCATTTAAATGGAATGTAAGCCAAGTCATTAAGAAACTAACGAATAAAATTCTAATATTATTTTATCTGAAAACTATTTGAATTCTGGAAGGAATAAGCAAAATGGATTTGCATTGCTTTGGGTGCGATTTACTTGAACTAACTTAATTTAAATGTAATAATATTAAACTGCGTTTCTAAGGCATTTATTAGGATATAATTGTAGACTTTATGGTAATCTTTACTTTGTGGAAGATGTTTATGAAAATTCGTATGGCGTTTATTCGTAGCTTAAAGAAATATAATCTATTTGATAAAAATGAGAAATGACAACCTGGTGTTGTTAAATGCCACTGCTCTATTAACAATAAGATATTAATTTTTATTTTGGCAATATAAACACTGCGACATTAACTTGCAACCAGCGGACACTTGGTCGGTAATAATATAATAAAATGGCTTCATTTTGACTGCAATATTTATCAATAAATGGCTTTCAATCCAGAGCAGGAAGCACAAAAATTAAAAATGTGACCAATTTATGAATACAGACTTCAAATATTTTGGTTTAAATGTTAATCGAATTTGTTCTTTGTTTATTTTTTTTTATTTTTCTGTAGTTTGACAATGTTTATGCGATTATCAATCAAACAATCTTGACAGAAGAAATCATAAAACAATTTAGAATACAATTATTAATGTATTTTAACATTTTTCTCTTTTAAATCCCTTCGAATTCGATAAACAAATGAAGGGAATCAAGTGGTCGCATCCCCACTCAACTCTCCAAAAGCTCATCACTCATCAAAAAAATATTATGTGAATTCGAATTAAAATGTACCTTCTATAACAATAATTAACCCAATACTTGATAATAAAATAATTTTAAAAAAATAACATGCAATTGATTATTTTTGTGTTCTTATCAAACAATCCTTTCAAAGGTCTCAGCGGGAATACGCTTATGATTGAATAGTTGCGCCAACCAGATACATGCCCGGGTAGCTCAGTCGGTAGAGCATTGGACTTTTAATCCAAGGGTCCAGGGTTCAAGTCCCTGCTCGGGCGACATGAACTTTTTGCTTCTTTTTTAATTTATTAGGTTACAAAATTTATTTTTTTATTTTTTAAATAAAAAAAGAGAATAAAATTCAATCTATTAATAATAAATAAAATTTATTACAATTAATTAACAATATAATAATTAGTTTAAAACATAACCAGAAAGCAGTGTTATTCATTCAATTCTATTTATAAACAAAACTCTGATTACAGCAAGCAGTGTACTTAAAGCAGTTCGTCGATAGAGCAGTTCAAAAAACTCAAAAATTTGTTTGACAAAAAGACGTTTAAGCAACGAGCACTTCGACTGGAAGGTTGGCAGCTTCTGTAATCACGCTTCTGTGAGGTCTGATTGTGGGATGGCCTGAGGCTGGGGATCACTGTGTAGTGGACCAGCCATGTTGACGGAACGTCCGCACTAAGCTTAACATCAATATGGGTGCCGCGGAGGAGTCCACGGCATTCAGGTTGGCTAAGGAGGGATGAACCGGGCCAGGGGTGAAAACCAGCAGCCAAGAGTTCCCGTGGTAGGCAGTAGTGGGATAGCGTACCGGAGTGGACTGCCATTATCAGCCTTGCCAATTGTTGGACCGCAATCTTTTTGCCACAATATATTTTTTTTTTTCTAATTTGCGTATACCAAAAATAGACAGAATAATATTTTAATCATATTAAGACGAAGTGTATGCGATTGCAATAGATTATGTCCTACTCGGCTACTGTCAATATAAATTTATAAATTTCATCAGCCTTGCCAATTGTTGGACCACATTAGTTTTGCAGCAATACATTTTTATTTATTTCATAATAGTCACAAACATCAACCTTATCATATTTTGTCTAAGTACAGAAAAACTCCTAATACCTATATATAATTCACTTCTCGACTAGTGCAAATTTACACATTTTTTGATAACTCATTTGGTTTGATTAGTTTGCTTGAACCCATCAATGAAATCACGTCGTCAATATTAAGAATTAATAATATAAAGATTTTATTAGTATAAAAAAAATCGAGACATTTAACCATTTGGGTACATTTAAAATGAATAACCAAAGCTGTTAATATTATTAGTCAAATTTATCTTATTCATTTACTTATTTTCTGAATAAAATTTTATTTTGGTTATGATTATAAAATACAGTATACAGTATAATCACGCTCAATGTGTAAATGAAAATAAAGAAATTCGGGACTCAAGGGGTTAAGCAACGTTTTCTTAATACTTATTTTGTTTATGGCTGTGTTCACAGCGAAGATTTCTTGTTGCGATTACATTAATACAGTTTAATAGATCGAAAATAAAAACCTTCAAAAGGGGGTCTTATCAATAGACAAATAGCAGTTTTGAATACGCTGAGAAATACCCCAGAGTCTGCATCCGTCATGAGAAAATGTGTTTATACTTGGGTTGCACAAGTCCCTACAAGTTTCCCAATAATGACACTTTTAGAATCACTCGAGCAAATGGCAAAAATGAGGAGGTAAATGTCCTAGTGAAACTTTCAGTACTAATCGACCTTAACAATCGTGTGACACGTTTGCTATGAATATAAATAAACAGCTTCATTGGTCATGGTTTTAAGGTTTGCTAAAGCTTGCTTAATAATTTATAATATTGATAATAATATAAAGTTTACAATAGAACGGATACGGTCATAAGCGGAATATTTAGAAAAGCAATTAAGTTAACGTTGAAAATTACAATTTGTGTCATATTTCATCATTACTACAAGTGTAATTTAAATGGAATGTAAGCAAACTCATTAAGAAACTAACGAATTAAATTATAATATTATTTTATCTAAAAACTATTTGAGTTCTGGAAGGAATAAGCAAAATGGATTTGCATTGCTTTGGGTGCAATTTACTTGCAACGCATCGTACCAAAATTTAACGGTAAAATCCAATTGGAATATCGATAGTGCCGTTACCTTTTTTTCCGCTCTTGTTCATTTTGTGCCTGACTCTGCCTGCTAAATTTCACAACGTCCGATTCCTCCGCACATTCACCGTTATTTTCAACTGTCTGCCGCTGATAGGCGTCGATTCGGACGCCATGCAAATGTAGCTGCATTTTTCGCTGAAGCTCTTTAACAAACACGTCTGCCCGATTTACTTTATTCACAACAATTCAGCTCTTCTGCTTCGGGCTGGTGATCGCAAAAATGTATCGATCGATATCGATAGTATATGTTAAGTTGCATGTTAAGTAACAGATGTTATCTTACAGTCTTGTTACAGACAATTTTTTTTCTCTTCCAAACGTGGAAGAGAACTTGCTGCCTTCGCCATCGACTGATATATAAATTTTAAGAACACGCCCACACCGGGCGCATTAAGGAACACGGGTCCTAGATATCTGAAGTGCACCATCCACAATTTGTAAGCTGTAGTTACAAGCTTACCTTATCCGCTACATTATCTCATTTAATTTAAAAGTCATCAAATTTGAAAAGTGTATTTCTAGTAACACTTTAAAAAAAAAATTAGGTGAAAATTGGAATATTTCGATTTCCAAAATTGTATAGTGTAAAATTGTAAATTTTCTGCTAATCAGCGTATTTTATTGTTTTCCATAACACACATAAAAAATTATTAAATCTGACTTATTTATATTATAAATATTATTACCCACTTTTTTAATCATCGTAATATTCCCCAACAGAATAAACACCTTTTCTGACGATTTTTTCTTTTACTGTTTCCAATAAAAAAATAAATTAATATGAATTTAATAAATAATGCATTTATTTTATTCCTCAAATTGATTTTAAGTGCTTTCAGTGAACATCTGGTTTTCAAGAATTCGAATGTAAGCAGTTTTATTCGAAGCAGTTTAAAGTTGCTTTGTAAATAACAAGCAGTTTACTGCACGCCGTTCATGAGCGATGCAATTATTAATATTCTGCTTTATTTATATTTATTGCTTACAAGAACATAAATTAAAAATTTAAATTGAAGACTCACACATTGCAAGCTACAAATACGTTGTAAACTTGTAATACTACTTTGTGGGGAATGCAATTGAGCTTTGCACTGAAAGCTTTATAAAATCTGGAAGCTTTTTGTTTGGCAACAATGTCTATGTTTTTTGGCCTGCGGAATGCAACTGCCCGGGTAGCTCAGTCGGTAGAGCATTGGACTTTTAATCCAAGGGTCCAGGGTTCAAGTCCCTGCTCGGGCGAACTAATTTTTTTGTTTGTAAAATTTATATATTTTTTTTTTTAAATTTGTTTTTATATGTTACGTCTAATGCAAGATAGATTTAAATATTTTAGAGTAATGGAGAAATAGTTTAGGAATGTTTGTGTTTTCGTTTAAACTAGATCCGTAACTAACAATAAAAATTATATACAAATAGAAATCGTACAGCAGCCAAACGTCTAATTGAACCCTCATGAAATTAGCACCTTTTGTTTGCTTTTCCATTTATATACCAAAATTGTGTGAAACATACTCGAACATCGCTATCTGTAGCTGTATCTGGGCATTCATGTTGCTATCTTCTATATACATTTATTTATGCTTATGTATGCGTATCTACCATATCTGTCTGCATGTTTGCTAAACTAAGTCAGCAGCAGCAATAGAAGCAAGGCATGTGAGGCAAGGTTTTGTTCATGGATACGCCTAAGAATTTTGACACACTTTGTTACCCTGGCATACGATAAACGTTAAAGTTGAACGAATACATAGATAGATACACACACACACACACACACACAGCACTTAGTGATATGTAGAAGAGAATTCGTTGCTTTGGCCTAATGTGGATGCTGTTAGCTGATAGCTACCAAACGAACTAGAAAACGAATACGTTTAATTAGCATTCATTACGACAAATCATCAAATTGACTCCGTTGAAGCGATGCAACAATAAATCCCGTAGCTATAGCCCAGATAACGAACTAGTTATTGTACAATCCGTTTGTGTTAATCTACAAAATAAACGCACATATATTTAAATGATAAACCAGAGCTAAAAGTTTCCGAAATTGTTCCACTGAACGACAAAGGAGAAATCGACTAGTTGCACTTCTTTGACCTCACCTAAAAAATATATATAAATTGAAAATTTATAGATAAATGGAAACAAAAAACTATTTTCTCAGCAGGCGTTTGGCAATTGCCAAAAATACTTCAGGTAGAAGTTGCTGAGTAAATTGCAGGAAATATGGGTCATAAATTAAGAAATTACTAAACAATGGATAAAATATTTCCTTTCCTCATAGCAGCTTTCTTTTTTTCCCTGTTCTACCTAGAATTCCTAACGGCTTGCGACATTTGTACAGTTTACTCTCAAGGTTGCAATAAAAAATAGTTATAGATAAAATGGAAATCTTAAGAATATATAGACATATATATACATAAGAGACTAGATAAAGGCTTTATTTAAATGTGTAAAGTGGCATTTATCAAACATTATGTAATTATCAATGAAACAAATTTGATCTTAATGAGCGCATTAACGCTCTCAAGTTAAGAGCCTTGAGTTGTGGGACACTCAACGCCCAAGACTCGTGGCAAAGACTCGAGACTTGACTCCTCGACATCACCCAGAGGCAGAGTTGAGCTGGGGTTTACTTGTGGAAAGCAGACGTCTGATTAATGAGGCTTTAAATATCCCACTTTGATTTCATTTTGAAAGACGCGTAGCGTGCAACAAAGAAGTTTCATTGACTCCACTCTGTGAGAGAGAGCGTGCAACGAAGGCTATAAGGATACGCGGCCTCGTAAATAGCCCCGCTCCTGCCTCTGTTTCGCTGCGAGTCCTTGCTCAGCACGCACAAGAAAATGTATTGGGCAATTCCATTTGGAAACAAGATCCACAAACTCTACACTCGTCTCTGCTCTGCTCAGCTCTGGTCTGGGTGCTCTCCCAGGCACAGACACAGAAACAGCGTATGTATGTATATATGTGTAACTGTGTGTGTGTGTGTGTGTGGTCACATGCGTGTACATACATATGCACATATACATAGGAGGCATGTCCTGGAAAATGAATGAATTTTAATGCACCTCGCAAAATAAATATGACCATTAATTAATTTTCAATATTTATTTATTTAGATAAAATGTTAAATAAATTCTTCAAGCTATTTCAAGAGTTTTTCTTATACATAAGACTTATTTAACAGTTATTTTCAAAGCGTGCACTTTGTGGATCTTCACTCCCATAACCGTTGGTATTTATTTGCTTGGTTTTTTCTGAGTGTATTCACTCTCTCGCTCTCTTACTCGCACTCGCTGTGTGCACGCTCTCTGCCGCTAGGTGCTAGGTGGTTGTGTTGCTCACACGCACACACAAACACTCGCGCACACAGACTCAGCGCACACACACAAAGACAGCAATATGGCTGTTATCAACTTTAGCAAAAAGCACCGTTTGCCTGCGCGGCTGTTGTTGTTGTTGCTCTTGTTGTTTTCGAACATCGCGTATTTCCAGCGGGAAACAAAAGCATGCTAAAAGTACATTTTTGGCAGATTGATTATTTTCAGATTATGTACATTATTTCTTATACATATTTTATTAGTGCGACAGAGCAAAGGCTCTTCCAAATTAATTGCCTAAAATCTGTCTTTTCTATTGGCTTCATATGTATTATTATATTAGTGAAATACAATTTTTAATTTATTTTAATTAAATATATTTTATAAAAGTGCTTAATTAAATATATTTTATAAAAGTGCTGCTAGTTTCAAAAACAAATGTTGCTTGTAAATTATAATATATCTGATACTTGCTTGGCCATGTTTGTAGTCTTTACTGACTTCCCAACTGTTTGTAGTTTCGCTCAGAAATATTCTAATTACTATTACTACTAATTAAAAATAAATCAAATTACTAATTAAAAATAAATCATCTATCTGCTTGGTTATATTTGCCATTTTTACTAGCTTCATTGGCTTACTAAACATATTCATATTTCTCTGTCAGTTAGTTATAATTATATATATAGTTTTAGTTGCGCGATAAGTTCTCCCACTTTTTTTATTTAATTAATTTATTTTCAAAAAACATATGTAATCTTAATTAAATTTTATAATATTTTGTAGCTTCTCCAGTGTTTTCACTTTTACAACATGCATATTCATAAGCAGCAGCAGAATAATTCCACGCCGAAAAGAAATATTCGTCGAGCGGAATCTTTCCACAACGCATTCCAAAAATAAGTGAAATCATAATGAATACGTCCAGCTGGGTAACTCGTACTTGGAGGGTCGCATTCGCATTGGGTTTTAACAGCGGCCATGCCGGGCCAACCGACTTTAGTTTGAAATTTGACGCCGAGCGCAGCAGTTCGTTGAAAACGAGAGCGCGGCCATTGCCAACAAATTTGTGGCTGACAGCGTTGCCGTTGCTGTTGCCGCCGCTAAAGGGACACACACAGACACATACTTACACAGATATCCTGCAGCCAGCGACTGCCCAGGATGCTGCTGCTGCCAGCAAAGTTAAAGCCCCAAAAACTTCAACAATGTGCAAAGTGTTAACGTTAACAAATTGCTGTCGACTTCGTTGTGCAAGCTAACAGAAAAATAAATAAAAAAATAACGGAAAAGAAGGAGAAGGACAGCAGCAACTGATGGTGGTCAGCTGATGGATTGTTGTATTTCATTAGACCAGGTAAACGTTTATTGGTCGCAGGTGAGTTCTTAGTGCGCACTTTATGAAATTGCTCGACTGCAACTAAACCAAAAAAGTGAGCCAATTTTTCGTTGGGCCAACTTGATTCTGGCCATTTGTTGTTGTACGCATGTGCCAGAATTGGGGCTCAGCCGTAGGTAATAATCCTGCGCCCCTACTCTCCCACTCACCAATAAATTTCCAAACTTGAGCTCGTTTCTGTCCTCATTTTGACTCGTCGCCACTGAAAGTGTGTGCATGTGTGTGTGCAGTTGTGTGTGTTGGTGTTGTCGCTGTGCGCGCCCGGAAATGTGCAAAGCAGCCAACACGCCAGCGCCTTTCATCCACTTTTCATTTGCGCAGAACAAGCACAACCCCAACTCCCAAGCACCACAGCAGTTTCAGTTTGGTTCTCGCGCTATCATCAGCAGCAGCAGCAGCAGTGGCAGCAACAACAGTTGCCACTTGAGCAGCAACCCCCAGCCAAGTCTTGCGTGGTATTTGCGCTATAAAACACTTGTCCCGCCATTTAGTGCATGGGTTAAGTAGTACAGCTGCCAACACCCTGCATTAACTCCCTTACCCTCTTCCCAGCCCCCACAGAACCACAGCAATGCCACCCACCATAGCCAAGTGCTATAGTTGCTGAGATGACGATGACCCAACCCGAAATTGCAACCCTGCGCTGCCGACGGCGACGGCTGCACTTAATGTCTGCTTGTGTGTGAGTGTGTGTGTGTGAGTGTGTGAGTGTGTGTGTGCGTAAGGTGCATGTGTATGTGTGCGCAATATGGCGCGACGCCTGAAACCCACATTTGACTAAGGTCAAATCGGGCCACTGGACTCGGTCTGAGACAACGTTTATAAATTCGGTTTTGCTGCAGCTGCCAGGACTCGAACTCCAACTCCAACTCCCTGGCTGTCTGTCCACTTTAGAGTGTGTGTGGCAATCTGGGCATCTTGTCCTTGTGTGCATCTACACCAATTACGAGGCACTTGGCTAAGCTGCTGCGCCTTTTCTTTGCCCAGCTTTCCACATCGCCATCAGCTTAATGTGTGGAAAATTATCCAATTTCTGACAACGTTCACCCACCAAGGACTCGACTAAACAGTGCGGCTCCTCTATGGTTAGCTTACTATATGCAAATTGACAAATAAAAAAAACATACTAATAAAAAAGTAGACAACTAAATTTGACACTGGGCAAATCGCTGTCATGGCTATTTTATGCATTTTGTTCAGCTTAATATTTAAAACTTGAGCTATTCGTGAGATTTTATGACAAATTTGGACTTGACGCTAAACAACTTTAGCCGTCTAAAGATTTGAAACGCCCCCGTTCCCCCTCTGCCATAAAAAGCTGACTCTGTTTGTTGACCTGAATTCGGAGTGTGTGTGTGAGTGTGTGTGTGTGTGTGTAGTCACATACATACATAATGTGTAACATTATTGTTATTGCTGGTTATTTAAATATTAACTTAGACCACAAAATGCATGCAATTCCTTTTAATATGACCCGAATTCCTTCAGCTTATTAAAAATACAACAAAAAAAAAACATATAGTAAAACATTTGCCTTTTTTATTATCCTATCACATGCAAAAGCATTTTGAGGAATTTCTGATATATACTTCAACTTGCAACGACTTCCACTCATGAGTCATGCAACGACACAGAAACAGATTCAAAACGAACGTCTTTAATCTAGTTTTTATGCGATTATATATATATATATAATAAAAAAATTATAATATTCAAATGCAAATCAAAAAGTCAAAAGAAATCACTTTCAATGTTGTCGGAAGCTTAAAAGCAAATGAACAAATGTTTAATACTTTGAACGCAAAATACCCTGGAATATGTTTTCTAAAATATTTGTTTATCGAGAATAAATATATGTGTATATATATAATACATATGTATTTTAAGTTTATGGGGTTGCAGATGACTTCTGCTCTCTGCCAGGGTATCAAAATCCACATGGAACCATTTCGAATCGATTTCAATGAGTTATATTCACAGACAGTGTGAATTGCATACCAAGTCAGGGGTTTGGTGGCAAATGAACCACTCAATTTGTTGCCCCTTCGGTGCACTGGGAACACAAATGCACTTTTGGTCGAACTGCTGCCAGACTGCACTGGCATATTTATTTGAATTTCATGCAAATTTCACTGAACAGAAGTGCAGCTGCTTCGGATAGTTTTGTCGGCAGTTGAGTTGAGTTTTTTGTTTGTTTGTTGCTTGTTGCTAACCACTGTGCGTGTTCATTTTCATAAAGAACATTCAGATGATTCTTATAAAAGGAAAGCGCGTATTTTGTAAACAACAAACAGAAACTTCGGCAACTAACCGCCCCGCCAACAACATCATCAGCAACCGGTATACAGATACAGATTCAGATACAGATACTGATACAGATACCGGGCATAGATACAGCTACAAAATGCCGCAACTTGCAGGTTGAAAGCAAATACAAACACACACACACACACATGTATTTTCACTGCTAAAGGTGAACCGTTTTAAAATTCTTCTTTTTTCTCTTTAACTTCTACCTGCACCCATTTTTCGACTTCAGCGAAATATTTCGCGCTCTGAAACCGAAAACGAAAATCGAAACAGTGAAACAACAATAACAACAACAGCAGCAACAACCTTGGCCTGAAGTTCTTCTCTCTTTTGCTGGCTTTCAGATCCAATTGTCGTGATGCAAACAAACAAATGTGGTAAGCACAGTGAGGCAATTCCATTGAAAATGTGCATTTGCTTGCGCTGCGAGAGTTCGTTCAAATTTTCCCATAACCACTGTATTTGGATAAATTATTCCCGTTGCTCGTTTTGATTTATGTATGTGCAAAGTTGTCTTCTCAGTGTCGCTAAATCCGCCAGTCATTGCCCCGTTTTTTTTTCGTTTGTTTGGTTTTTTTTTTTTTGCATTTTGCGAGGGGAGCAGGGCACATTGCGCACATTCTTGGCTTACCTTTTGTCTACTTCCGTTCGCAGCGATTTCTTTCCTGCGAATGCATTCAGCGAAAAATAAAATAAAAATTAAGACTGCAAATCACAATGAAATGCACACATTTCCATATCTTACAACACACATACTTAAATTCATCATTAGTATGCACATACACACACATGTATGTATGTATTTACAAAGTCACCCAAATTTGTCGAGTCACTCAGAAAAGTTATATTTATCCACGTATTGCCAAGTACATTTCACATCAACACCTTCAATTTAATGGCTCTCAAAATTGATGTTGCTCATATTCATCATTTTTACCGTAAGATAAGAAAAACAAAATTAAAAAAAATACATTTGTATATAAACCGCATTTTACGGTTCATTCGATGTAATTGTTATTGTTCGGCTTATGCATATTGATTAGTCCTGATCAATCATTTGCTCATGTGCGCTCTAATTAACCTATTATTCAACAAATTTAAAAAATGTATAAATATTTTTATTTTGTACAATTAGTTGCTGGACTGTCCTTGAAATTTTTATTTATAAAACAAAATTTTTACATTTTAAAGTAAATAAGCAATGCATAATTTAGCATTAATTTATCTTGACCATAAATAAAATCAGAAATAATGCATAGCTTATTTCTTGCGATAAGATTTTAATTATATGGATTTCTTTTATAACTGAGTTTTTATAATTTTCTCATTGTAGTGGTTTTAAAATGTGACATTTTATTTTGCTTATATATAAAAAGAAAAAATTATCACAATTGTTATATATTATTTAAAGTATACACAGTATATGTGGCAAATTGTACTATAATTTTGTGCTTTATATAATATTCACATTTCCACAAAATGCTGTCAACAAATGTTGACTGACTAACCAAAATGCGAATCGCAATTGTTTAGTATTAATATTATCCAGAGTCGAATGGTGCTAAAAAAAAGCGTCACACGTGAAATCAATTAGCGTGTTAAATGGAAATTGCCCTGCGGTCGGTTTGCGGCAGTTCGATCCGTTTGCCTTCAGATGATGTAATGCATTTTATTTTGTTTTCGGTTTTGCAAACTTCAATTTGGCGAAGATGCGTTAATTTTCCCAAGGTTAGTTAGTTATTATGACTATCTGGAGCAGCTCGAGAAGTTAGCATGGCTAGCAAGATTTGGGCAGCGTTTCAAATCGTTTTCGGTCCCGTCTTAATGTGCGCTGTGGAAGCCACCACCAACGCAGCAGGACGAGAGGCAATAATGGCAGCCCTTGTACAAAATCCCTTCAGCTGCTGCTCACCCTGGCCACGCACTCTCTCTCTCTCTCGCTCGCTCGCTCGCTCTTTCACACTCTCTTTGGCCTTTTTTTGTGGATTGTGTGTAGACAATTTGGAGATATATTTACGTTCCCACATTGTATATATAGAGAGAGCAAGGGAGAGGGAGAGAGATAGATTAAGAGAGCGAGTGTGAGAGTGAGAGAGAACGAGTGCTGCCATTGAGGCTGCAAAAAGGACAAATGCCACCACCAGAAAAAGAAGAAGAGAAACACACAAAGAGGCAAACGCAGTCAATGAGTCTGTGTGTGCGAGTGTGTGTGTGTGCAAGAGTGAGACAGCAATGCTGAGAGTGTGTGCAAGAGTGTGTGAGCGATGTAAGAGAGAGCGAGGGTGTTAGGGATGTTATGGGTATGAGGGGTGTTTAGGGAGTCAGTTCGCTTGCCTTTGTTTACGCAAGATTTGTTGCCATTACAGAACTTAATCCGGGGTCTCAGTTGCTGCCTACTGGCGAAAGGTTTTTGACTTCGCTGGCTTGACTTTGAACCGGGGCGCGCCCCTTTTTTGGTGCAGCTTAGGGGCGGCTTATTTAAGTTTAGTCCTAGGCGATTAGTGCTAATGAGTAACGTTAAAAAGTCATTAATTAATTGACTCGAATCCGCTTTGCTTGCAGCACCAACAACAACAACAACAACTGCGTCAGATTGAATCTTTTGTATGACAATGCCCAACGACCTTGCACAATGGCAATGATTTGTTCCAGTTCTGCTCCTGCTCCTGCTGCTGCTGCTATTCCTGCTGCTGCTGCGGATGTCCTTCTCATGTGTGCGTCGTCCATTATTCAGCAGTATTTCGAATACTAATGCTGAATCATCACTGACAAGACCAGCAACGGAGGGGTGAGGCGTGCGGCAACCCAGTAGCAAGTGGCGCACTGGGGCTTACAGAAGGCTTAGCCACATGGCGCCAACATCGTCGCCATCAACATCGTCGTCGTCGTCGTCGTCGTCTCCGCCGTCGCCTGCCTAATCGACGCTGGCGTCTGACAATGCAAACAAATTTAGCTGAGTGCAGCGATTGTAACGGGAATTGCCAGAGCTCAAACACTGAGAAATTACCTGATTGATTCGTTGCCTCAATAAGCACACACACACACACACACACACACTCACTATTTACACATTAAATCAAACTAACATTAATTCAATGTGATTTTTCTCTTATCGCAGGCAATGATAGCTTTTCCGCTGTCCTCGACTCGATATCGATATGAAGAAAGTGCTCTAATCCGTGGGCAATCAATTAGATACATGAAGCGCCAAGACATTCGACATTCGGCGGTGCTCTTATCTTATCGTTAACTTTAACAAAAAGATATTTGGGCAGTGCGCCTCCACCTCGCCGGCACTTGGTGCAAGTCGTCTTCAGTTGGTGCCGCGAAACGCAGCGGAAGACAACACACGCCGTGGAGTCTTGGTCTTCAAGAACGGCAAGGATTTGGCAGTTGCTACTGGTGTTGGCCAACTTCGTGACTGTGGTCTGGGCGCCACTGTGTCCTCGAACGTCTGCGACGTGTTTCATTATAATTACCCAACACACTTGTAAGCATTATAATCATTTTTATGGGTCATTTCATAATTTGGCATCACGTGTGGCACGACACACACAAATTACAGCTGCAACTCTATTCAAAATTGTGCCTGCAAATTACAAGTAACATTTTACAGGTTTCACAACCTTTCAAGTGAATATGTTCATATGTACTCTATATATATATATATATATATTGTTTTCACTTTGTTCCACGTCTACCCTGTAGATCCGAATTTGTTTTACTCTAGCTTTAAGGACAAATTCGGTTCTAGAGAGGTTTGTGTGGCTCACTGCCCAGCGAAATGAATAGTGAATTGTGAATAATAAATAGTGAATAATGAATACTGAATACTGAATAGTTTTATGAAGTGATAGAGTGATTACTATACTTATTAAAATAAGAAACATATGTTGATTATACTATCTAAAATATCTAATATATATTATATAAAATTATATTTATTGTATTTTAAGAAATATTGTTAAATTCTCTGTTAATACTATAAATAACAAAAATTCAGATATTGTTATCTTATGTATAATTAAGGTATTAAATTTGTATACATCTTATCATATTTCACAAGCATGACAAACAATGTATTTTCAGATATTATTATTAATTATAAAATGTGTTCCGATTTGGCTGTCTTATCATATTAATGTATTACCCTTTTTTTTTATGATATTTATTATTGGAAAAGTTGGCAAAGTCTTCTTTAAATAGACTTTAATTTTGTCTCTTTTGGTAAATATTAATCAATACCAAGTAAATGCATAAATTAAGCTAAATATAGAAAATGTCCTTCGGAGTTGCATTGAAAACACATTTCAAATTTTTGTCGACGTCCTTTTGTTTTTTTAGCTCAATTGCTGACTTCAATTTATTCGCTGACATTTACATATAAAATTTAGCATATAAATAGCCCCTTACGAGGCAGTTACAGGAGGCCAAGGAGTGGAAGTGGAGTGGAAGGGATGAGTACTTGTTTGAGTAGCCGTGCTTGGCATTTGGGTCAATCGTCTGCCGATTTTGTGGCCCGTCCGGAATTTGCTGAGCTTGTGCAAAGAGCCGTGCACTTTTTTGCAATTTGCATATGCCGCCACTGAAGCCACACATCCGCCGAGAGACTGGTACCATCTGTCATGGCCAGGCGACTGTCATCTTGTAGTTGGTCGACTCCACAAATTTCACAAGTCGCTGACTGTACATGTTTTATTTGTCAAGTAATTTCGATATTGGAGGAGCTCATATTATCAATTATTGTAGATATCAAACTTAACTGATGAGCCTCCGTTGCTGTGGCACCCAAATCGTTTATAATTATTTGATACTTGCCCTGATAAAAAAATCTACTTGGGCATTTTTTTGATAAAGCTCTCAATGATACATAAATTGTGTAATTATTCATTTTGTTTAAATAAAAACAACAACTTTTCACATAGCAACGAATCGAATCAATGTTTGTATTTATTAATAGTAATTGTTGTATTTGTTTTTATCTTTAATATGCTAATTAACCTGTATTTATATATTAAAATATACTTAAAATATATGTTTTGGACTGTGGCTTGTCACTTTATTATATTTATACATTTATTTATTATAGTTAATTTAAATTGCATCTAATTTGATTAATATGTATATGATAATTGCTGATATACGGAGATCGACATATCTTTCTACAATGAATTCTCTGATAAAAATTAGAGCATGTATATATATAAATTTATAAATATTGTATATAATAAATGTTAAATTAAACTCGAGCAGAGGCCCCAAATTCTTATTACTGTTGTATGTTTTATTAAGTTTAATTTTTTGTTTGTATTAAAACGCATTATAGGTAATATTAATTTTAAATAATTATAAATTAATAAATGTTAAACTAATTTAAATATTTATTGTATTTAAATGTATTATGTTCAATACAAAACAATTTTAATTCATAAATAAATGAAGAAATGAATAAATTAAATAAATTCAAATCTCGGAATTCTTGTTGAACAATTTAGATATTGTGTGCTAAATGATTGGTGACTCAATTCCGGCGGCTTTGGCATACAAATTTTGGAACTTAAATCTTTCTGAATGCAAATGAATACAAACTATAATTTGCTTTGCATATTTTTTACAGCACTTCAAATTATTCAATACAGCTCAACTAAATATCCAAATATGTTATAGAACCAATTCCCGATGTTAAATTTAGATGCGTATTTAGTCTTGTTGGACTAAATATAAATTAAATAATGGAGCCATGTTAACGATGATTTGTATATAAATACTTTTTATACTTGAATTTATCGATTCAATTGTTGTCTTTTAGTATCGATAAGAGAGAGAGAGAGGGATAAATATATGACTGAGAGCAGTGCAGCTATTGCAATGTGCTTGGTTGTTGTCCAAAATATGTTTTGTGGAAAGTGTGGATCGCATTGCTGCTGACCAACAGATGGCGCCAGCTAAGGTATTTTTGTTTCAGCATGCGAATGTGGAACCAGTTTAATAAATTAAGTTTTCTTTCACATAAATTTTAAATTATGAGTTATTTTTAGCTTGAATCTTAATAAACATAAAATTCAGCATATAATCAAAATTATAAATTAGTATACCCAAATTAATTTGCATATAATAATAAAATATAGTCAAATTATCTTGGCTTCATTTTAATTTAACGGCATATTTGAAATACAAGTTTAATTTGGCCGATAACTGTCGATGTCTGCGCAGAATGGGAGAATGACGTTAGCCATTTTGGCTGGCAACAAACAACCAAAAGAAATGGAGTTGGAGAGGAGAGGAAGAGGAAGAGTTTGTTGCTAGTGCGAACATCTTGAAAACCTGTCAGTCAAATTTGATGAAGGTTTCTTACGCATTTCGCCTTTTAAATGTTTTTTCGGCTCATTTCGTGCTGTTGTTGTTGTTGCTGTTGTTGTTACTGGTTGTTGTTGCTGGTTTTGTAGCCCATGCTGTCTGTTTTTGGGCCAACCTACGTTTCACGGGCTTAAGCGCATTTTAAAACGGCCAACGGACGCAAGAGTAGGTAGAGCTGATGCCGGAATCATTTTTCTAGTTTTAAGACGCAAAACTCGACACTTTAAACACCAAGTTCCACCCTCGGAAAAAATAAACATGGCTACAGCCCTTTGCGCTGTGTATCTGCTGGTGGAACATTTGACCCTCCATTGGGGTATACATGGGGGAGGGGGGATGTGTTGTTATACTTACCCAAAATGGTCACTGCTGGCTTCCGGAATGCGAGTGTGATTTGCGCATTCAGTCCATTGGCGACATATGTCACGTCGTACTCCCATTCCGAATCCAACTCCAACTACATCCCATATGACCACCAATCATTTGGGTCTTTTCGTGCACTCAGCAACTGCTTAGGCGCTCTAATAACGAATGGACTTTGGTCAAAACTCAACTGGTGCTGAAATTAGTCAGCTCTGCATCCAGTTTAATTACTACCAACTTTGGTACATCAACACTTTGTCAAAGTGCCTGCTTCAACATGGTGTGCGTGTGTGTGTGTGTGGGGGTGTGAGTCCCAATGCGTGTCGCACCCACACAAGTTGTGATCCTTCTTTTAATTGTCATAGTCATTGGGAGGGGCAGTGGGAGTGTGGCAGTGCGGGAGTGGAGTGTGCAAGGGGCAAGCAGTGTGTGGATGCCTCGTGTGAAATGGCCAATGATAATTACTTTGCCACTGTTCTTTTATTCATGAGCTGTGCTGTGCCAGTAAGCGTTTGTTTTCCTTTAATGGATTCCATTTGATAAGTCAAAGTGCAGTGCGAACCAAGGGGTTGGCCCTGCCTTAAATAGAATTCCCCCTAATTACTTTAATGCCACACTCAAGGGGCTATAAGAAATAAATGAATTTTTCCATCAATTGTTTCTTGACATTTAGTTAACTAAAGTTACTTAAAATCTTTAACTTATTTTAAAAGAATTCACATTTTTCTATTCTTTCTTTTTATTCCCTTGTTGCATCGATTTATATATATATATATACTTCTTGGAGTGGATGGCATACCCCAAGAAGTATGTACTTGTTCAGCAAATAAACCCAGTCGATATAGCCTTGTTCCTCTGTATTAAACTTAAGCTATATTTATGCAAGAAAACACTTTAAAATTAAATAGATTATATGTTAAATAAATAATCTTTTAAACACCTGCATAAGCAATATGTTAGACAAGTACATCAAAAGACAAAAAAAAATACGTTCAACAAAAAATCCTAAGCAATAAAAAAGCAATTAATAATCTGAGCAATATTTTTATTGGCTTTATTTTAAAAAAATCATTTGCAGATATTTGTCATTTCACACGAGTTGCGCTTATAGCTGGAAATACTCCCCAGTTGGTTGGATTTACTTTTACTTTTTGGAATAAACTCAGTCACATCTATTTAAATCTACGGAAAAGTCGCTTGGCAAAGGAATTACTGGTGAATATTAAATGGAAACTTATTTGGTCAAACTCTGTGCTGACAATGCACTCAAAAACCGAGGCAGGCATTGTTTTCTCTTGAAAACTTACTTTATTTTACTTTACGCAAAATTGGACTGTGTTTTTGTTGTGCGGTGCCTGCTGGCGCAGAAATGGAATGGAAAACGCTGGAGATGAAGCGGATTATGTGCCCAAGTGTAACTAAAGAGAATAAGGGCGAAAATCAACGAATCATTAATCAATCCTTTCATGATGTGACGCGGTGCGTGTCCTTTTATGTGTCAAAAAAGAAAAACCCCGAGCAGGAAAAAAATGTGGGGAAAACGAAAACACGCTCGCAACTCACACTTTCAGTCGCTTTCAGCGAAGAAAGCGAAAAGCAACACTAAAATAAATATAAAAAAATAAGACAGAAACAAAAGCAGAAAAAGAGAAAAGAGAAAAAGAAAAGTATCTTTTTGCAAGAGTTTGACAGACAGAGCGACAGATACTCTCAGGCAGGCGGTGCAAGGAGAGCGAGGAGGAAAGTGGATGAACTGGCGAGCAGGGATGAGATACTCTCGGCGACGGCGAGGAAAAAAAGACGAAGGAGAATGAAAAGGAGGAGGAGATGGAGGGTAAAAAAATGGCGACAATATTTGCTGAAGGATACTTCCATTTACATTTTGAGGCCGTGTTGATTAGCTGAGTGCGAGTGGAGCAAGCAGTTCCCAGACCCCAATGCCAATCCCAATCCCAATCCCAAATCCAACTACCAAGCCACAGCATCTCAGCGGACAGCGGCACACGCAAATGACAGCAGCGCAGGCGGTCGATAAGAAATGGAATTATGTGTGTTAGGAGGAGAGAAGGATGGGGAGTGGTGTGCGGGAGAGAGTGGGGCATTGAGAGTGGGTAACTAGGAACCCGTCAGCCAAAACGTGGGCTGTCAACTTGCTGTCTGTCAACTTGGTGGCTTAAGGTGGCCCAGCGAACCGGGTGGGCATGAGTTATGGTTGCCTCCGAATGCTGAGCACAACTGAGCTGAGCAGATGCATCTGCAATCCGCTGGCAGAGATGCAAGATGTTTTGAGCTGAGATGTGTGTATATCGTGTAAGCAATGCTTATCGCAGTGTCTGTCTGTGTCCGGCGGGAAAGTCTTTCTTTCACATCACGTGACCAAGAGCAAGAGATAGATAGAAAAGTGACAGTTGCCGGTTGCACATAAGAAATGGTAAATAAATCTGAAATCTAAACTCAGCCAGCAGCCCACGGATATGCAGACATGCAGGCGGCCCGACAGACACACACAGTCGGAGACGGAGACAGGGACGGAGTCGGAGACGGAGACCTACACCAATGCGTGAATATGGAGCAGATCATTAATTATGCGCAAGACGAGAAGACAACGGGCCAACTGCCTGGCCTGGCTATGGGCCAGTTGCAGTAAACCGGCAAACAAACGTGCATTTTGAAGACGGAGAGACGGAGACGGAGACGGAGACGGAGGGCGATGCCGATTCAACTGACAGTTTTTGGTATTGAAAAGTTTTTGCTCTTCCTGTGGATTTCTTGAAAAGTGAAAGAAGTGCCGCGCTAGCCATGTTTTTCTCTGTTTGATTCCCTCGAACAGATCATTTATTTTCCTCATTTCAAACTCTCAAATACTTATGATGCACACATGTAATGATTCTGCTTCTTCTTCTTCTTCTTCTTGTTTTTGCGACATGCTCTGGAAATGCACTTAGCCAGGCTAACACCTCCCAAGGCGAACTCAATTGAGAACAAGTCGAACAATTCGAACAATTCGATTTGCTATTACAGACCCGATTTGTAATTGTAACGATCAACGATAATTGACTTGTGGAGATTTCCTCACAGATGACTTCATTTTTAAGGGGAGTTTTCGATAAGTTGACATTCCAACTGAAAATAAATGAAAAGAATTCCAAATTCAATAGAATTGAAATTTAGTAAGGAATAAATACATTTTCCGTCAGATAGTCAGACAATTTGCGATCATCATTAGTTGATGGCTTATGCAAAGCTGAAGGGGGTGAGCTGGGGGGCAGAGGTGTAGTTCTAGAGAATTAATGAAATCGCAGCGGCAATTTGTGTGGCTAGACTTGGCTAAAAAGGCGCTTGAATTGATTCAATGGCAAGGTGCAAATTTCAGTTGAAAAAGTGGAAAATCATGGCCTGCGCTCAAGTTCATGACTTGTGGAAGCGAAAAAAAAATGCAACTTGGCCCGAAAGCGATTAGTGTGATTTTTGTGTGTTCATTAATTAAGTGGCAAGTTGCGGGACTCAGCTCGCATCATTATGACACCAGCGGACACCAGAAAGCATCAGGTAAATTAATTGCTCAATTGTCGGCTTAATGATAATTACGCGGGGCAAGTGCAACTAAGCAAACGGCTTACGCAACAAGAGGCATCTACAATCTGGCCACAAAATGCAGCTGAAACTAAACTTGGCACCAGTTGTATCTGGCGAGGAAGGAGGAGAGCAAGAGAGGGGGAGATGGAGAGGGAGCTGTGCACACATGCAGTCAATTAAATAAACATTTATTAGCCGAGCCACTGCACAAAGCTGTTAACAAAGCCATTTGGCCATTCAGACCTCCGTTCCCGTTCCCCTTCCCCTTCCCATTCCCCTTCCCATTCCCGTTCTCATTCTCGTTCACAGAGGTGTCTAGGCCCCAGATGTGAGAGTCCAGTTGGGCTTGAGCCTCGGCTCGTTGGCGGCACAGAAAAGCTATAATTGATGGTACTGGCAGGACACACACACAGATACACACACACACACACATGTGAGAGTGCAGCTTGTCGCTGTTGGACAGGCTGGAGCCCACATGCAACTCGATTGGTCTCTAGCCTCTATCTGGGCTCTGTTGTTGATTTCACGCATGGAACTCAGTCGGCGGCCGAACGTGGAAGTCGGTCCAAATCGAAGAGGCAAAAACCAGACCCACTCACAGTTCCCAGTTGCCAGTTCCCAGTTGTCCGTTCGCTGTGTCCCATGTTTCGAGTCCCTCCCGGGCTATACATAGTAAATTCGAATTGAATTTTGGCGCGGCCTTCATTAATCATTATTTCAATCATGATCATGAAACAAATGTGCTCTTGGTGCTGATGGTTGTTGTTGTTGTTGTTGCTGTTGTTGCTGTTGTTGTTGCCAGCGTTCTTGTTGCCAGCACTGGCTTTGTTTTGCGTCTTGTGAAATCTTGTGTCGAAGCGTATCGATACTCTTGCCCCGCCTCTTCCTCGCCTCTTCGCCTCTGTGCCTCTGTGCCTCCCATTGCCTCAACTCAAGCTGGACTCAAGACACACAGGCAAACACTGTCTGTGCTGGCCATGTCGATGGCGATGTCGATGGCGATGCGCTTCAAAGATTGATAATCTCTTGGATATCTTTAAATTTAATTAGTCACATTCATAACAGACCGCCAGCAAACTGAATGCTGGGTGCTGTTTCGGGAAACGGGCAGCACCGCATCGGATGCCATCCCAAATTACATGTTACAACAAACTGTGCGCGTCGCTCTTGGCCATGCTCCTCCTTCTCATTCTCGGTTCTCCACGCTGCCACTGCCACAAATTCGCTGTCTCTCTCTAGCACCGCATGGGTTGGCTGTGGCCTCAACTTCGGCTCTTCTGGCTCGTTACAAGCCAACACGATATACCCTCCTTCAAGACAACATTGGCAGCATAACATCTTTAAACTATGCATCGAATCCATCTCAAGAATTTCTAACAATTTCGCATCCCAGCTTAAATAGGAAAATAAACTGTACAACTTATTGAGAAACATTACTTTAAGAACTGATAATAAGTATAATAAATATTATAAAATTAAAATTATAATTAACAAGTATTTTATATTCAGCTCAATTCATTTAGTATTTTTCATTTCATTTTTAAATAAATAAGTATTATAGAATTAAAATTATGATTAAAAAGTATTTTTTATTCAATTCATCTAATTTTAAAATTAATATTACTTATAATATGAAAATTATAACTAAAAAGTTTTTTTTATTCAATTCAATTTCAATTGAAAATTATAATTAAGAAGTACTTTTTATTAAATTCATTTAATTTGTTATTTTTCATTTGTTTCATTCAAATAATATGAAAATTACAATTAAAAAGTATTTTTTATTCAATTCAATTCATTTGTTATTTTTTATTTGTTTAATTCATATAATATGAAAATTAAAATTAAAAAGTATTTTTTATTCAATTCATTTCATTTGTTATTTTTCATTTAGTTTTAATCATTTAGCTTGATTTTCTGGTATACAAATAAATAAGTTTTATATAGAGCATCCCAGCTTCGCCTTGATTTGGATTTAAGTTTTGTTGTAAGACTGGTAAGAAAACTAGTTGTTTTTGTTTTTGGTTGTGTTTTGGATACCAAGTGGATGGAGCTCCCGGGCCACGCACATGTGTGAGAAAGTTGGTTCTGTGGGTTGCTGCTGCTATTGTTTTTGGTGTTGTTGTCGTTTATGTTACGTTTAGGTACAATTTTTGAGGCCCTTCAATGAAAAATCGATGTTGTTACTAATTATGATTGACATAGACGTAATTGGAAATTTGAGCAAAGCTTTAGGCACGATTGCCATAAAAAAAAATACGTAAAAAAAAAAACGAAAACAATGGCGGAGGGAAGGAAAGGCAGTCGGTCGGCATCGGCATCGGCATCGGCAGTCTTCAAAAGTTTCACTAAATTAAAGGGTTAGCTTAAATACCTATCTTAGCCAACTTTCTTTGATGGATAAGCGCAAGAGGCGTGGGGCTAACTGAGCTCCAGGAGCCTGTGTTTGGTGTGAAAATTTAATAGAAAGTTGTGTAAATCAATAGGTTTTTTAATTTCCATCAGAAACGCTAAGCATCGCAATCGGTATTAAAATTTCATTTTCTGATGCATATCCAAAATCTCTTCAGTTTCTAATTGGTGTTATGTATATTTGGTTGCTCAACATATTTGTGCCACAAAATGGAAAAATAAGACAAGTTTATCCAGAATATTTTTACCAAATACCATTTATTTTTGCTAAGAATCTACTCAGTATTCAAATGTGTTTTGGAGCATCATATGAAATTTGGTGTAGTTCTTGTTGGACGGCAAAAAGGGTAAAATTGTTGGGATCATTAAACATAATTTTAACAGTTTCGTAAATTTCGGCTAATGTGAGGCAATTACGAACCCATCTTTCAAAACAATTTAACCAATTGGCGGCAAATGTGACCCAAGACGGAGTTAAAGCCAAAACATAGTATTTTGGCCCCAAGCCAAATGTGCAGTCGCAGCCTTCATTATGGCCAGTCTATGTATGTGTGTGTGTGTGTGTGATTGGACTAAAATGAAATCAATCAGAGATAATCTGTCATGGATAATGGGTACCTGTGCCTTGTCCCACTCCAGTCCTACACCAGCTACCTCTGTAACCCCCCGAGCGCTGCCTCAGCTCATTTAAGCCATTCGTGTAATTATTTTAAAGCGGACGCAGTGTAAATTTTGGTTAAACACTCATCTCGCTCTCCATGTGTACAACCTGTACAGGTATCTGTGACTGAGTCGCCGATTTGAGCATAATATGACAGCAAACAGTTGAGTCCGTTGATAAATGGAAAACAACGTTTAGCCCAATGGCAACCAAATGGTTCACATTTAATTGGTCTTCAGCTGGTCTTGCATGTGACTCAACTCTGAAATTGGAAGAACCGTTAGTCCAGCAGTTGGCCAATTCGACTAGATTTCAAAACATGTACGAAATTTCAGTTTAAAGTCAATAAAAGTCACATTGAACATGCTTTTGCTCCCAGCTTTAATTGCGTTGTCAGTGATTGACGCAAGTGGCTCAGTCAATCATTAATCACCCCAGTCAATCATTTCAATGAGCCACGGCCTCCTTCTGAGTCCTCTTCTAAATGCTCCTAGGCATCTCTCTCCACAAGCTCATCGCTTCAAATGCGAAATGCTTGCGCTAAGGGAGATCCACCTAATCAGCATTCAATTCCCACACTTGTCACCCAACCTTCAATCTCACTTGTCAACATGTCGTTAACACAATTTCCATACCAAAATGATTACTCCGAAGGGTGGCAAGCAATGGATTTGGAAAAGTTAAAGGACTTCCTTCAACGACTTCAATTTTAAATACTTTGATAAACTAAATTTATGTAAACAGTACTTTTGTGATTAAACTCGTATTTTTCACAATATTATTAAAGTAAGATTAGTCGAAGAATTTGAAATTTCGAATTTCTCTCACATGTTAAATTAAGCTTTAAAGACCAGGCTTAAATCGAATATAAGCCGATTTTTGATCCCACAAAACGACCATCTCCTAATTGCTCTTAAATGGATTTTAATCTAACCGATTTTATTGTTAATCAGGAATTTATTTTGACTATAGTTTCCATCATTATTATCAGTGTATTATAAAAATGTAGAAAATTTGGTTATTAATAAATCACATCACTTTGCCACGATATATTATCCAAAAGCTGTTGGCTATCCTAAGTATTTATAATAATATTTAAATATTTAATTTTACCCAAATTAGACATTAAACAGATAATTAGAAAATTGATCAACTCCCATTTGCATGATTTACGTTTATAAAAGGTAACTTTGAACGAGTTCTCAGGTTGCTTAAATTTATATAAAAACTTATTTGATGGGTAGCTTAAGGGCGAGTGGGGTAAAATTAGAAAAAAAAACAACAACGAAATGAAATGAAAGAAACAACAAAGAAAAGCAATACAACTTCGAATGCGAACCAAAGACCAACAGTGCCTCACAACAGGGCACACATAATGTGCCCCGGCATAGAACCATTAATCACATTTGCCTTGTGCAGCAAGTGAACTTCCTTTGCCGCCTGACAGTCGCAACTGATTGCTGGCTCTGAATTGGGATTTGGAACTCAAATGCTGTGCAAACAGCAGCAGCAGCCAAGGCACCCACTTTGCCAGCCTGCCTTCCTTTCCATTGGATCATCTCGTAGACAAAGCTCTCAGTGAATCACCCACCCACACACACACACCCACACCATCCGCCTGCCCTTTCATTGTTATATGTCCCTTGGTAAGCGGTCAGCCTCAATTCATACAGTAAACTCAAAAACTTCAAACTTTCAGTGCAGTGGAGCACATGGAGAGACAAGACATTCTCAGGAGTTTGTCAACCAAAGAGATTTGTAAAAGTGACAATCAGATTTCGAGAATTGTTTGAAATACTTGTGTCCTTTAGTACAATAAGACAAATACATGTTAATACCTACTTATCGAGGACATAATGTGTATTGATGTTATGTTTTCACAATCACACATCAGGATTCATTGAACAAACATAAATATGTTTTTTTTTTAATATTTTAAATAGCCATTAAAAATGGCTAAAAAAGATATAATAATTATGTGAAAAAGTGTGTAGCACGCAAAAGGATGCATCTCCGACCTTATATAGTATATATGTTCTTGATCAGGATCAACAGCCGCGTCCATTTGTCTGTCTGTATAAACAAGCGGATCTCAGAAACTATAAGAGATATAGACTTGAATTTAAATTCTAGGCTGCTCAGATCAAGTTTCCTTCATTTTATCATTATCTGTCTCCTGTTCTCGATAATTATTTCGATTAATTTCGATTTCCGATAGCAACAAATGCCACAAACTTCAGTATCTCCTAATACATTATGCCCAACAACACCCAAGTTATGGTTATTATTATATTCCCATATTGATCTCATTTTTACCAGCAGATGTAAGCATTTTCTGAAAGAGATGGCATTATAATCGTAACGTGTGTAAATATGTTTTTGTGTGTAGTCTGCAGAACCGCTTTACCTACGATTGCGTGTACGTATGTATTTATGTATGTATATATATACTCATTTGCTTCTAGCCAGCCAGTTAGGAATCAGTTCGGGCTTGTAAATATAAATATGCGTTGCATTTCTTCTATTTACCCTTCAGAGCCTGTGCTTGTTATAAAAAATGAGTTAGCCTGCTCAAATTTGGGTGCTTTTTAAAGAATATATTTAACAGCTTTGTGCAGAGTATATTCGAGCTCAATCGACTAGAGCATTCTTACTTGTTAATGTTTCTTTAATGTTGCCTCTATGGTTTCAATCCTTAGGTCATGTGTAGAAAATGCAAATGATTGAAATACGAACATACATATACATATGTATGTACATATTTACATATAGTTTTAAGCAAACACCAACAAGTCAAATAAAACCATTGAACACAAACAGTTGAGTGCCACATGAATTTTAGTTCTATACACTTAATTGTCCTAATGAACTTTTGATAGTCACCATCAAAATCGAATCAGTTGGAAGTCGATTAATTAGTATTCACTCACACCCACTCACACACACACACACAATAACTGGACTGGCACATATAGCACGTGTGTTAGAATGGAATGAGTTCAATTATTCGGCAATTAGACGATCCCAACCCACATGAAAGGCGGGCACATGGCAAAAGTGTGACTACGATTTAAAACTGGAGATGATTAAAAAAAATCTCATTAGAGTGTTTTTTTCTAATGTTGCTGTTGGCAGTGGAAAGAGTCTAAATATTTGGATGTACTGATATTAAAGCGTTTAATGTTCGACCTTCTTTATGTGCATTATACAACAATCATTCTATCGATTTTCCATGTGTGTCCGCTTCATTTGAATATTTGCCAGTCATGCTCATCATTTCATCAACATTTTCAGCAACAATACAAATCACGGTAGTAATGATAACAACAACAACACCACCGGCGACAACAATAAACAGCAGCAGCAACATCCCCTCCCCTCCCCATGCCCATGAAACGCTAACCACAATAAATATGAAGCATTGCGCCAAGTGCGGTGATATTCATTCAACATTCAATGGCAATGGCCAAATATTGCAAGTCAGCCAGAGACCTTTTGAACTGCATACAATTATACATTGATTTTTATATATGTATTTGGTAGCCATAAGTGGAGAATCTCAACTCGGTAGCGGAGTCTCTGACTGCGATCGATACGAGCGAAATAGTCGATGAGAATTCGCTGCATCCGTTTGTAAGTTCTGGTTAAAATAAATGGTCTGCTCTGCCATATTCGCATGCGGGATCGATGAAAGGCATAGTGAAAAGTGGGCGGTGCTTGTTGGCCACGCACGACGCGTCTGTCGACGATGAGGGCAGTATTTTTTTCATTCGATTTTGAGCGTGCGCCATAGCCGAAGACCACAAACCAACACTCACACTCACATTTACAAATACTCTCGCTCAGACAGCATCGTTTGTTGATTGTGATGCCGCCAATAGCATACAGTCAGTTCCTTTCAATTAGGTACAGCCGTGTTTTTACAGTAGACTCCCTCGAATATTAATGTATAGGGTATTAAATAATAATAAAATAAAAAAATTAAAAGCTACCTAAATAGTTGTCTACTAATAGTCAAAAGAACACATATTACTTAAGATTATCAAAATATTTTTAAATGGTATCAAGCCACTCTTATTCAAGGTATATAAAAAAAAAATAATAAAAAAAATGTGAATAAAAAACATTTATTTATTTCATAACTACATTAAAATATACTTAACCTTACAACTCTGGGAAAACTGGTGTATGCAAGTCTTTTGTTCCAAGACCTGTTAGCATCAAAATCAAGACATTCTATATGTGACTGTTGGAAAGTGTAATTTTTATCTAATTGCCTTCAAATATTATTTCACACTTTTAACGATTATAGAAAAAAGTAAATAATCTTATAATAAAAGAAATGTACTAAATAAATAATTTTATTTATATTTATTTAAAAAGATATCATATATTTGCAGGCATGCTCAATAATTTGGCCGCACCTGTAGAAAGAGCAAGGCGAGCAGCATCGAAGAATGGGTGTGACTAAAGGTCGTGCCATCTCGCTTGCTCGATAGCGTGCCGCACTCTTCACGCTGCCGCTGTCTGCTGGTGGTTGAAAATGGCGTGCAGCCATGGCTACACAGTTCTCACTGCGTGTGGGCTGTCCTTTGTGCGTTGTTGTTGCTTCTCTTTGCGGGCAAAGCAAAAACAAAACCAGTAAATCGAGTTTCGAAACTGAAGCGTCGACGTCATCGCTGGCTGTCAATGGCAATGGCGATTTCCACGCTGCGCTTCTGAGCGAAGCGACACACAGAGAGAGAGAGAGAGAGAAAGAGACAGAGAGCGAAAGAGAGAGATAGAGAGCGGGAGAGGGTGAGGTTAAAGCAGAGAAGACGAAAAACAGTCAAAAGCAATTGCGAACAAGGAAAACAGAAAACAGGTTCGTTCGCGCTCAGAGCATTCGTTCGTATTCATAACAAAAGAACGGCTCGAATTGAACGGTTCGCATTCGCACTCGTGAATCAGACGCGTCGTTTTTTTCAAATTTTTGAATGTTTTCTGGACGTCGCTGTAAAATTGTTTGGCATTTTTGTTGCTTACGCCGCTTGTTTTTAACGTTTTCCACGTGCCGGGTGCGCGGCATTCGCGCTGTGTTCAATAAACAAATAAATCTCCTGCCACAAAATATTCATAATACAAATTATAATAATAATGCTGGCCACAATCCACAAGAAAAAGTGATCGAATAGTGCAAAAGTGAGTGCCAATCAGTGTATACTTTAATGAAATATGTGCTCTGGGTGTAGGAGTCGAAGAGCCAGAGCCTAGCACAAGTTTTTAGTAATCCACGATAGCAATACAGCAATACTACGATGAGCTCATTCCTCATGGGTTACCCACATGCGCCGCATCACGTCCAGAGCCCCATGTCCATGGGCAATGGTCTGGATCCCAAATTCCCGCCGGTTGCCGATGACTATCACCACTACAATGGCCACTACTCCATGACCGCCTCCACGGGGCACATGGGCGGCGTTGGTGTCGGCGTTGGCGGTGGCGCAGCTAGCGGTGGTGGTGTTGCTGGGGGAGTTGGCGCCCCTGGAATGACTGGTCACCCGCACGCCACGCATCCGGCGGAAATGGTCAATGATTATATGGCCGCTGCTGCACACCACCACAATCACAGCCACAGTCACAACCATAACCCGCTTCCGCATTCGCACTCGCACCACCACAGCAATAGTGCGCTCTCTGGCCACCATCATCAGAACGGCGGCTACACAACAAACTATGCCACAACGCCGCCAACACATCATCCGCATCCACATCCGCATCAGAGCCTTGGCTATTATGGCCATCATGCGGCGGCGGCGGCAGCGGCAGCCGTGCACCACGCTCCCGAGTATATATCCGCCGGAGTGGTGCACTCGGAGACGGGTTATGGGCCGCCGCCGTCGGTGAATGTGGCCAATGTGCCGAGCAGCGGCGCAAACAGCTCGAATGGATACTACGGCGGCTACTATGGCACCACCAACGGCAGCGTGGGCAGCACTCACTCCCAAGGCCATTCGCCGCTCTCCTCACAGATTATGGATCTGCCACTGCAATGCTCCTCAACGGAGCCACCAACAAACACCTCACTGGGCCTGCAGGAACTAGGTAAGTCTCCCCAAACCAATCGATTCTAAGTCATATAAAAGTCACCCAAATAATTTTAAAATATTATAATTAAGGCTGAAATTTACTTGCAAATATTTATAATATATATTTATATATATATATACATATATATATATTTATTGCCATTGTAGGTTGTTATTTATAGAGAGCACTTTAAAACGAATTATTGATCACTAATTGAGCAAATATAAATCGTTAATTGTTTAAGATTAGAATTTATCAAATATACATTTTTCATGACAGTTTTACCTCGATTTAAAATAACTAATTATTTTTTAATGTTTCCAACAGAAAAATTTGTTGATGTCTAAATAACTATTAAAATAATATATTATTTTAAATCTTTTTTAAATGACTCGTCTAAAAATAGTAGCAACATATTTAAAGCTATGCTAAGATTAATAAAAATTAAAAGTTGTATTTATTTCAACAGTAAAATAAAAACACTGTAAATGCATCTATTTTAAATCAAATACTTATTGAAAATTATCCGGTCTATATTAAACTTTGTTCATAATAATAAAATAACTTTGTTTTCCAAATCTATAATCAGAGCACTAATAATAATTTACAAATTGAATATAGTTTGAAATATATATACATAATTATTTAAGACATTTACCTTTTTTTTCTATAAAAACATGTATATTATATATATATTATCTGTTGAATTATACATATAAACTATAAATTTTACTACAGGCTTAAAACTAGAGAAGCGCCTTGAAGAAGCCGCGCCAACTGGCCAGCAACTGCAAGAAGTTCTACACTGTGATGATATGGGATCAGAAAATGTAAATACCAGCAATAGATTAGTTAATGGATAGAAATGAATAATGTAAAATGAATGTCACCTATGCAGGATATGTCTGAGGAGGATCGCCTTATGCTCGATCGATCCCCAGACGAGTTGGCGTCCAACGACAATGATGATGACCTGGCTGATTCAGACAGTGAAGATGATCTGATGGCTGAGACAACCGACGGGGAGCGCATCATTTACCCTTGGATGAAGAAGATTCATGTAGCGGGCGTTGGTAAGTACAGCTGCCACTAATACCTACATAAAGATGCACCCACCAAACACAGTGTGCCCCATTTTCGTATGCTAATTAAATTAGTTAGCTGCCAACACCCACGTGATCCACTGACAGACATTGTAATGCTCGACTTTGGCAAAAAAAAAAACAAAAAAAATGAAGAAAACTAAAAGATAAAAAAAAAAAAACTGTGTTTTCTGCTCATTAATCAAAATCAAGAATGGCGCGCCTTCTGCTGAGGGCAAAAATATATATGGCGAGTGACATATTCACATATGATTACTACTATATATGTATAATACACATACATGTGTATCTGCATGCAACTGCCACTCGACCTCTTCAGTGCTCTTTCAACACTTGGATTTGTCAAACCATGCAGGCATCAATTGTGATACTTAAAATATAATTTGTATAGGTAAAAATAGATTTTTGTTAAATGAGTGAATGAAATTTCGTAAAGAACGCAATAATTGTTCTTACTGGGAAAAAATAGATAAATATTAATTTAACAAATATATATTGAACTGATCTATAAAAGATTTGATAAATTTATTATTTGAAACTTGATTTTGTGTCAATGCTATCTGGCAAAAGACAAGAGAAAGTCTAAACAAATTAAAGAGTATATTTTATAAAGCAATATGTTAATTTCAAAGGCAATTGCAAAAAAAATCGTTCAACTTTGCGTTAATTAAATGAGTTTTCCCAATATCCTAAAGCTGCTGCAGCCCAAAATATTTTGTATCGATAAAATTAGAGATATAATGTAAGGACTGAAATTGAATACAATATTGAATAATATTTCTTATTAATAGATCTAAAAAATACGCATTGAATTATTAGACATAATTCTAAAAAAGACCAACTATATTGAAAGACTTTGTACGAAATTTCTTAAGCTATACTTTAACTAAATATTTTTGTTTTTTTAAAGACAAACATTCTTTAAGCGATGATTTAACTAAAGATTTTATCGAACGTTTCGTTGGTAGATTTTCTAATTTCTGAATATATTCAAAATCTTTTAAATATTTTCACACCAAGCGCAGCTCAAATGTGGGCTGCAAAAACAGGTTTCCATTCACTACACGATAAGCGGTTATTTCTATGTGTGTGTGTGTGTTTGTGTGTGTGTGTATGATCGATTTTGAATGTTTAGCTTCGATGAAGAATAATTACCATTAATTGTCGCGACGGAACATTAACGGGCCCAAAACCATATTCATTGAGCCATGTGTTGAGTGCCACTATCAAAAAGCGTTGCGACGTTTGTCAGCGCTTATTGTTTTAATTCTATCAAAATTGGCTACCGCATATGGTCAAAACGACAAACTGGATTGGGCCCCGAGGCACCGACAGCTGAACAGCTGACAATGGCCTGACAGGTTGAGGTGGCGAGTGCATAATAATAATAATAATCATAATCATAATCATAATCATAGGCCTGACTGCATAAGTCTGGGAATGGTTCTAGGTCAGCTGTTCTGTTGTTGGCTGATAAATTGTTTTTTAATTAGCCCATCTATTTGTGTGACTATTTTGGCCAAGTGTGAGAAATTTGCCTAGTCCAAGCGACTATGCAACTCTGCGATGCACTCCAACTAAACATAACCTTGACCCGGATGGGCAATTATATCATTAGATTTCGCCATGCGACTTCAGTGCCACTCCAGAGAGACAGAGAGACAATCACCGACTCGAGGGGATTAGCTATGCTGATGAGCATCAAATCGAAGTAGTTCGACTGGCTGATAGATAGGCAGGCAGGCAGAGAGGTGAGCGGACTGTGGCACAACAGAGTTTAGATCGCTCAGGGGCAAACACACAAAACTCCGACTGAGTGACGGATGGTCCGTGTCATTTGATGTTAATGTTGTGACATTTATCATGAGCGCACGACTACGAAAACAAGACGAAACTTGATTATCGCCAGTGCATCATCTCTCTCGTTATGCCGGAATGTGGCTGTCCCCAGCTCCCCCCAGACTCAGCTCTTCCAGTTCCTTCTCAGTTCAATCTCCTTGCCTGTTGAGACGGTGCCACTTTGCTGCTGTGGTTGTTGTTCTTGTTGTTCTTGTTGTTGTTGCTGTTGTTGTTGTTGCTGCTGCTGTGGTTTTTGTTGTTGTAGTGCTCAGGTCTTTTACAAATGACTTACACTCGGTTAGCACTCGGCTAGGTCCAAAATGCTACATGGGTTGGCGTGCGTATCAGGTGGCGTGTGGTCCGAGAACTGACCCTTCAATTTGTATAATTCGTCTTTAGGCAACGACACCAACAACACCAACACCAACAACAACAACACCAACAACAACACCAACAACAACAACAATAACAGCTTAAGGCAAAGCTATAATTTAACAAAGTTGATGTATTTAGGCAACAATTTTGCATTTATACAATTAACAAAATAGTTGCAAAGTGCTGACAAGATTATAAAATAACGACAACTGTCAACAATTATATTATTACTTTAATTTTCCTTAAATACAATCAATATTTTATTAATTACAAGCAACTCTGAGATTAATATAAATAATATGTAAATGAATCTGTGTCAGATTTATGTAGATATGGGATAGATTATTCAGTAGAAAGGTATCCATAGTCTTCCATAATAATATAAAATTTAATTAAATAAATTAAATGAGCTAAAATAAAGATATTAAGTTCTAAGTTCTTATTTAATTATTATTTAGATATTTTTAAAAGTACAATGTTCAAACTGAAAGTTCTCAAGTCAGTAATTGTCAATAATTTGATAAATTATTCAGTCGAAAGGTATCCAAAAGTAATGATATTAATTAAATGAGCTAAAAGTTAAATTAAAATTAAATATATTAAGTTTTATTCATTTAAATATTATACTACTTATTTACTTGGATAATTTTAAAAGTCTAATGCTCAAACTTAAAGTTCTCAATTCAATAATTTTATTCAAATGAATGCAAAGTCATACGAACAAAATATATATTGATAAAAGTGCAAAAATATTGATTTCATGCACGAAAGCTTTAAGAGTCTGGTAACCCGTAATCGTATCAAGAGTCCGTGCAGATGATCATCGAGTTCACGTTCCACATAACATTCAATAATATTCAACAACAGCATTGCACACTCACACTCATATTCATATTCATACTCATATTCATACTTATATTCATACCCACACTCACATTCATTTTTATGCTCATAGTGAGGCAACTGAAAACGTGGTCAGCCTTGTAACTGAATTTCAATGGCAAGTCCACGATTAAGTTTCCAATGTGCCGCAGAGGCCAGGCTCACGGCTGGCAGGCACAGTTACCCGATGACTTGCGAAAAACCTCATCAGCATCTCACCTCCGTTGAGGCGGCAGAAAAAAGTGCAAGCCCAGTCACAAACCCAGACCCAGACCAAGACCCAGTCTCGGAGCGAGGCCCAGATGCGACAGAGATGCTGTAAACGTTAACCCAACTAAAACTGAGCAGCATTTGCGAATTGAGACGAGACCAAGAGAGACAGAGAGAGAGAGAGGGGGAGAGAGATAGAGAGGCACAGACTCCAGCGGCGGCCCAAGCCTCGGGCATGACAATGATGAAAATGACGCAGTAAAAATTAAGAAGTTCGCCTTTTATGACAGATGAGGCACGAACAGCTGAGGCTGCCTCGCCATCTGGATCTCTATATATGTGTCGGCATCGCTATCTGTATGTAACTCTGAGGCATGCGAGTATCTCTGCTGGCGAACAAAGCGTAATTAGCGTCCCAATGGAAAACAAAAATCACAAAAAATGTGAATGGAGCCCAGAATTGACAGTGTATTCGAGTATTCGAGTCCCTTCAGAGCCTCTGCTCAATTTGAGCCAATAAAACTCTGAAGCTCTCAACTTGCGCGGAATTATTGAAATTGGCGTTAATTAGCGACGCTTTTATTGGTGCTTCGTGGCATCGGGAAGAGTTTTATTTCCATTTGGCAGCAGACAAGATTCTCAGTCGCAACTTCGCGGGGTTTTTTTATTTTGTACTTTGAACCCATTGTAAATGCTTAAAAAAGGTATGATAAATGTGTGCCAAAGTATATAGCAGACATATAGTAAATATCGCCGAAGGGATTATATATTATTGATTCGAATTACCGAGAAGATTTTGCCTTAGGCTGATGTTTCATATAAGTTCTCGTCTAGCATAAAAAGTTCAAGATTATTCAATAACAGACATATACTAAATATCGCCGAAGGGATTATATATATTATAGATTGGCATTACCGAGAAGATTTAGTCAGTCTGTCTTCGGCTGATGTTTCATATAAATAAACAGATCAAGCTTATTTATCGATAACTTTTATCGTTTTTCTCCATATCAGCCAGTATTTATTATCGACAGCAATAAAAACTGTGATTTTAAAAATATATCTTTCTCTCTGTAGGAAATTCGAGTATTTTTAATAGCCAAATTAAAAATGCAGCAACAAAAACATCTTCTGCATAGAGTTTCTTGATAGAGATTTGATCTCAGAGTATCACCTAGTCGAGCACTCTCGACTAGATTAGTCTTACTTGTGTTTCTTTCATTTATTTGTATTTTAAATAAACGAAACTTGTGCTCAAGGTCGTGTCTATTGTTAAAGTCTTTGGAGTCGTGAGCTTCTTAACTTGTTACTGTTTGTCTTTCGGCTTTTGGCCATAACTTTTTCATAGCATTATTTGCAAGCCACAGATGATAACAAAAAACCTCTTAAAATGGTTTCGATAGTTTGGTCATTAGTTTCGCTTCTGGTTGTTGAGCTATGGAAAGTGAAAATCCACTCAGAATGCGCTGCGATTGCTATTGTTATTAGCGGTAGAAGGAATACAGTTACTACCTATTTTAGACCATTTATATGCCAATTATACTTGTTTAGTAAATAGAATGAGGTCATTGCTCAATGAAACCAAAAGTTGCTTTCATAAAACATACCTTTAATTCTGGCAATCCCTATAAAATAATTTAAATAGGAATGTTATAGATTTACATGAGTTATTGATGGTCGTTTATTTTAGAGAAATTCTAAAACCTGATATATTATCCAACAGACATCAAAATCGAAATTTGAATAAATTATATTTTTACGCGACATCAATCATTTTGATGGCTTGCCAAATATTAATTTAGTGAGCTAAAAAACAAAACGTCGTTTATTAAAATTCACAATTAAATTGATTGAGTACCTTTTCGATGAGAATTGTTTGTTTTGATTAACATGCAGTTCGTGTCTATATATATTCTGTGTTTTTTAGCATATATTCTGAATGCAACGACAATTTTATTAAATTGCTAAAATGAACAAATCGAGTTGTGCTGAAGTCACTCTCCCAGCCACAAGTTCAATTGCTGCGGGTGCTTCAGTTTGTATCTTATTATGAGATACATATTTATATGTATGTGTACAATTGTACAATTGTTTTGTAAGTACATGAGATTTGTGCTTCGCATGCTAGGGGCATACACACATGTTTTTGTGTGTGTGTGTGTGTGTAAGTAGCATGAGCTCATGTTTATTTTTATTTGCCTGCCACAAATTGCAAGTCACTTGACAAGCTGCTGATGCAGCTCCCGCTGTTGTTGAAATGCTGATGTTGACTTGCCTTTTTCCATGAGCTCATGAAGCAGGCACACACACACACAAAAAAATAACTTACACACACACACACACTCACACACATGCCGACAATTCACAGTTGTTGGCAACATGAATGTTTATCTAAAAACCTGAAACAAAATTCAACTCAGAACTTGGCAATTGCCGCTGGCCAATGCGTCGTATGCGCAATATGCGACTTGCATTCATTAGGGCCATGCAGCACTTGAATTCTATTTGCATAATCGAAAAAAAAAATAGTAAATAAAAATTATATTAATTTGTTGTCATTTGTTAAATTTAACGTTGAGTGCACATCAAATCCGATTTCCCCACATTGTTTCTAAAAAATAATAAACCGTCGGCAAAAGAGAGTTGTTTTTTTTTTTGTCGATTTGTGGTAACGAGTTTTGCGTTTGATGAATGAGCAGCAGAATCAAAGTTGACAGACGTAAAAATTATTTCTCTGCTTGTTGGCACGAGTCAAATTTCTCAATCGCAGGTCGTGCCCCGTCCAAGTTTCCAAATATTTACACACTCTCGCACTATCGCGGCAATTAATCAAGTGGCTCATTGGGAGCAGTTGCCCAGAGATTGCCAATGAATGGGATCGCATCCAGCCAAAGCCCGGAAGTTGTCCGATGACCACACCTCAAATGCCGCCGATCAGTTCTCTGGATTAAACTGATACATCGGAGCAGCGAGCCCATTGCCTGGCATTGAATATGAAGAGTTAACCCACAAATGAAACCGCCACCGGCAAAAAAGATTATGTTTATTAAGTAACGTCTGACATAGTTTTGTTGCTTATTCCATCTCTCTCTCTCACTGTCTCTCTCTCTGTCTCTGTCTGGTTTTGGAAGTGACTGGGCTTTGCTATGAATGAAACTGTAGAGTCACAAATGCATGATAAATCATATGATGGGACAAACATGCCGACAGCCGTCCATGAGGCAGGGCCAATTATGCCCAACACATGATATACATATACAGTAACACACACCAACAAGAGAGAGAGAGAGAGGGAGAGTGAGATGGTGATTATAATCTACCTACGCACTAACATGTTTAAGAGTCGCCGCCAATTCCCCAGAGAGCGCCAATTTCCAAAACAACAAAAAAAAAGAAAATAAAAAAAAGAATACTGAAAACAACATAAAACTCGCTCTTTAGCAGTTTCACGCTACGTTCCTGCAACATTGTCCGCATCAGTCGAATCCAATTCCACTTCCCACTACTCCAGCACTACCCCTCGCCAGCTATGGCGACTGCTTGTGCAGTCTTGATTTCCTTGGCCTTGTATGATTTGGCATTTTCATAAATTGGCTGCCAGGCCAATTGCAATTGGCACTCTTTTTGGCTACGCGCGCTCCTCACCATGACGCTGCACTTTGAGCCGGCGAGACTTTGACTTGGCACTGGGACCTGGGCACAACTTGAAGGCCTCTTCCTGCACAACGCATCTCTCTCTCTCTCTCTCTCACTCTCTCTCTCTCTTTCTGTGTATTGCGTTGAATTGTTGAAATGAAATGATACGCACTTATTAAAAACGAATTAACGCAGCTTGCTGCCAACGTCAACGTCAACGTCAACGCCAACGCCAACGGCAACGGCAACCTCAACGCCAACGGCAACGCCAACGGCAACGCCGACGCAGCAGCTGACGTCGCTTTATGGTTTCATTTTCATTTGTATTGTTCTTTTTCTGCTCGTTTTTTACTCGTGTTTCTTGTTCCTTTGGGGCTTTGTAATTGATATTGTTCAATTTTTATGTTTTATGTTTTATGTTTTTGTTAAGGTATTGTTGTTTATGTTTTTATTGCTTTTTTTTGTTGTTGCCAAATCAATAACTCATTGGAAAACATTTGTTTGAAAGCTTCTTCTTTGATGGAGTTGACGTCTTGAAGAATTCTGACAATTTTGAATATGTTTCTTGATTTCAGTAAAGCAAATTAAAGAGATTTAATTCTTTCTGCTCTGATTCCTTAAATTTCTCTGAACTCTTATAACAACAACACATCAATTGCAAGTTTAAATAATTATATTATTTAGTTTAATGCAAAAATATTTATAACTGAAAAAACAAAAGACTACATTAAATAAATAAAGCGTTAAGCTTGTTGGCAGCTCTTTAAGGCCTACGCCTCATTGACTCATAGATTTGTAGTGCAGAGAGAGATGCAGCGAAAGAGTGAGAAACCCTTGCCAGTCCCCCCCCAACGCACCGCACAGTGTTTTTTATTCCCCCAGCGGCTGTCAGCGGGGCCAGTGGACAACATCATTAATCTAGTGGCTGGGAAACAGCAGAGCAGCAGTTGGGATTGAAATATTTATATCAAATCGAAAGCTGTCTGTCACAGTGCAATGAAATTTTTATAAATTACAACTTGATGTGCTCCGGATATGATTGGTCAAGGAACCAATGCGGCCAGAACCCAACAGCAACAGCAGCAGTAGCAGTAGCAAGTGTTGCTTTTCGAATGAAAACATCAACTCCAAACCCAAACTCGATGGCATTGCAAACTGGCCAAATTGAAATTGATGGTGCGAATATAAATTTGATGAGCTGTCTGTTCGCTCCATTTGATCCGATGGCAATTGGCGATTGCAGGCAGGCAGCAGGTGTGGCGCATAAAAAAAAACGGAACAGGAAAAGGATACACTCGCCCCGTAGCTGAGGGGGGATACTGTAGCAGGAGCGAAGCATAGCTGCTGGGAAATGTTTAATTTCGAGGAAAAACTAAAGACGAACGCGTAATGTTATCCCTTGTCCGTCTGCGTCTGCCGTGTCCGGGTTCGCGTTTGCGTCCGCGACCGATAGGCAGACGGACAGGCAGTTGTTCCATTTGATTTTGATTAATTATCCTGTTTCTCAACTGAGCCAAAACTGGCGCTGTCTAAGTGCAGCTCTTTCATCTGTCCGCTGCTGCTTCTTCTTCTTCTTCTTCGACTTGCTGTACGTTGTGTGTTTCTTGAAGCTACCCTCTGGATGCAGCCCTGGGGTTCAAGGTGTTGTCAAAAGTTTTTGGCGCGCGTTTTGGGGTTGTCAACTTATCTGGCGAGATTTATTGAGCCTCCTTCTGCCATCCGTCCGACTATTATGAAACTCAATTTGAAGTGTATTAATTGTGGCGCGTTGCGACTTAATCGGCGCGCCTCACCTCGCAGCCCCGCCCCCCGCCGCCGGCCACGCCTCGGGATCAGTCTCAGCCTCAGTCGCAATCCCAGTCCCAGCCCCATACCCATTCTCTTATTGCCAATCATTAATTATGCATCTTCTTATATATACTCACTATCGCTGGCTGTCTCTCTTCTTGCAGCGAACGGCTCGTACCAGCCGGGCATGGAGCCGAAACGCCAACGCACCGCCTACACACGCCACCAGATACTCGAGCTGGAGAAGGAGTTCCATTACAATCGCTACCTGACCCGACGGCGGCGCATCGAAATTGCGCACACGCTGGTGCTGTCGGAGCGCCAGATCAAGATCTGGTTCCAGAACCGACGCATGAAGTGGAAGAAGGACAACAAGCTGCCCAACACGAAGAATGTGCGCAAGAAAACGGTCGATGCCAATGGCAATCCAACACCAGTAGCCAAGAAGACCACAAAGCGCTCCAGCGCCAAAAAGCAGGCCCAACAACAACAACAGCAGCAACAACAACAACAACAACAACACCAGCAGCAGCAGCAACAACAGCAACAGACTCCAGTGATGAATGAGGTGAGTGTTGTTGCATGCACCATGCAACAATCCACAGCAGATTCAAGCCACTTAAAGCCACACAAATGATATTAGCTGAAAGCAAAACTTGAAATATTTCATATGAGTAAAATAAGTAATTCAAAAATGGAGACACATAAAGAAAAGAGAGAGAGAGAGAGAGAAAATGAGATAGTGAATTTTAGAGGAGAAGCGGAGTTCCCGGACTACATGTAAAAGAAATAGAGAACAAACCACCTAAAGCAAAAATTATTTATGTTTGAAGCGGAAATCAGAAATGCTTAGATTATTCTCACGGAAATAAATGCAGCAATTTATTTGCTAAAGAGAGAGAGAGAGAGAGAGAGAGAAAGAGTTGGATAACGTTGGAGGATAACTCTAAAATTTGTTGAACGCAAGAGTGTAAATTCACTTTTATAACTAATAATCGAATTGAAGTAAATAAATGAGAAAAACTATGTTCAGCTACACTGTAAGAATTTATTCCTTTTTTTTAAATTGAAATTCGTTTTTCAAAATAAAAATTTGAGATTGTATAGAAATTTATTATCAGTTTCTGTTAAACTCCTGCCGTGAAAGCATCTTCTGCAAAGAGTTGAGCTGGTGAGTGATTGAGTGAGCTGGTTGAAATATCCAATAGATAAGATAGAGATTTGATCTCAGTGTATCTCCTAGTCGAGCACTCCCGACTAGATTAGTCTTACTTGTGTTTCTTTCATTTATTTGTATTTTAAATAAACGAAACTTGTGCTCAAGGTCGCTGCTATTGTTAAAGTATGAATTTTTTCTTTTTTAAATTGAAATTCGTTTTTAAGAATAAATATTTTAGATTGGATATTAAATTTATTACTAATTTCTGTTAAACACCTGCTTTGAAAGCAGATATTGAGCTGAGTGATTAGTTTAATCTTAATTACTTAAATATCAAAATACTTATTTCCCCAATTATGCCCTCTCTTCATTTCAATATAGTGCATTCGCTCTGATAGCCTCGAGAGCATTGGCGATGTCAGCTCCTCGCTTGGGAATCCGCCGTACATCCCAGCCGTAGCGGAGTCGTGCGGCAATGGCAATGCCTTTGCCGGATCTCAGCAACTTCAAGTGCATCACAACAACAACAACAACAGCAATAATAATAACAACAACAACAGCAGCAATAACAACAACAATAATAACAACAGCAGCAACCTCAACAACAACAACAACAACCAGATGCATGCGGGTCTGCATCACCATCAACAGCAGCAACAACAGCAATCCGATCTCATGACCAATCTGCAGCAGCACATCAAGCAGGACTATGATCTGACGGCGCTTTAGGGGGCCCCCAACACGCCTGCCTCCTGCACGTCCCAGCCAACTCGGCCTTGTATATTGAATCCCTTAGTTAGCCCCTGCTTACCCTCTGTAATCCTATGGTTGTTATTTTTATTTCTTCTTTTAAGTATTGTAATATAATCCTAATCGGAATTCCCCAATTATTTTATACACCCGGCGATTGTGTCAAGGTCACCGGGAAATTCGGAGTATACAGTGAACAAAAAAAAAACTTATAATTAATTAGTTAAGCGCAGAGACACACAGATCTATTTGGGGCATCCACTCTGAATTTAGGAACCCACTCCCCACATCCCCCCCTCAAAACTTGTAAATTAGCGGTACTTAATTAGTGGTACATTTTGTATAAAGCATAGCAAATTAAATATATACACAAACCCAATTTGTCATAGTCGTAAGTGGATCTATCTAAGTGGTAAATATAAATGTATAATTATTATTACTATTATTATTATTATTATTACTATTATTATTATTATTATTATTATTATTAGTATTGTATCGAACTAGTTGCATCTGTTGTGCGTAGATATATGTATGTAAGTTCAAGCGTATATATTTTATGGATACAACCAACAAACCAACCAACAATACATAAATATAACTAGACAATATAAAAACCAAATAAACCGAACAATTTTACTTGGAAATATTACAAGTGCTGTGAAATTATTTAATTTAGTAAACGAAATAAACTTTTAGAAAAAAGGCGCATTTCTGAAAAAGAAACATATTTTTCCCCTATTAAAATAATTTCGAATATTATTCAAAAAATGGGTTTTTGTACTGAAAATCCTGATTCTAAAACATTTGAATTTTCAGTAGTTAATTGCAAAGTTTAAAGCAATTTCGTAAAGTGATGCGAAAGGAACACTTGTATTTAACGCTGACTCATCGTTCATTGTCATCTAATTAGGACAAATTTAAACATCATGGAAACGCGCTGTTGGGCATGGGGTATGGGGCATGTGGCATGTGGCATGTGGCAGGGGGTATGCGGCTTAACCGCCAGACGGGCGAGCTGCCTTTGTTGCGCTGCCCAAAAGAATTCAACAAGCCTTTGTTGGCAATCAGCGTCGCTCATGTGGAATGGCTGGGTACAGTGGAGGGGAGTGGTGGAGTGGAGACTAAGAGCCGAGGATTCGGGATTGGAGATTGGGGCTCAATGAGCCGCGAGATGCGCCGGCTGCGATAGTTGGCAAATGCTAACAAGAGTTCTTAATTAAACATCGATTCGCAATGATTGATCGCAACCCATTGGCACCTGTTGGCTTCTGGAAATATGTTAAACAAGGCATCATCTTTTTCAAACTGGCAGCCCAGTCAGCCAGTCAGCCAACTTGCCAACCTACCTGCAACCTACACAAAACGTCGATCCCTGCCAAAGAGAGAGAGAGAGGGAGACAGATGGAGTGTCATAAACTGGTCTTAGCCAACATGAAACGGAGCTGGAACTTGAGCTTCATCTCCTATTGCAAATTGTCGCTGCTTATTCAGGCAAACATCGCGTTGACAATGCTGCCACAGCACACACATGTGACAAAGTCAGGCTGGGAGCTGGAGCTGGAACTACAGGCACAGGCACAGGCACAGGCTCAGAAGCTCGGCACAATCAATCTCCCCGACTTGACAGTGGATTGTCTTGCAGGAACATGGAAACACTCTTAGCGCTTAATTTATCATTGCGAATTGATCTACGTGCATTCAGTCAGTCACTCGAGTCCAGTTCTGCTCCCTCCTCCCATCCTGCGCCGCTCGGTCAACTGGAAATTGCTCGCACTCCCGACAATGCGATAAAAAAGGATTAAGACCTACTTACGGCAAGGAGCGTGCACACCGCAAGGAGGAGTTGAAAGCGCACAGCGGCCGCAAGGGTCGAGAAATTAGCAGCTCGGAATGATTACGAGTGGAGGAGCACGTGTTAAGGAAACAACTTGACACAGTGCCCAGCCACACAGACGGCGCTCCCCCCTTACCCTAATTAGTGACAACGGTAGCCCAGCTTGTCACTGCCTTTCGACTGGTTATTGAGGACCTACCAAGAAACTGATATCGATAACGATAGGAGCACCTCCATATCTATTGATTAAAGGACGAGTCTTTGCAAGAGAAAGTGAAGTTTCAAGGTCCTTAAATGTTGTGCCTAAAATACGAAATTATCAGATGCGCTACTTAATTTTTATATTTCGGTACACTTCATTTATAAAGGTTATGAAACAATATAATTTGTAAGTGTAAATAAATATTTTTTACTTATATATATATTTTAGTTTCGGTATGTAGTAAATTCTGTAAAAGTAAAAACAGAGTCTAATAATATTATGTGTTTAAGATTTTTATTAAATTTAGCTGATTAAAAGAAATCTATCCATGTTTTTCTGCCCAAACGATTGCATATCTTTCAATATAAACAAGTTAATCCCAAAGGCTATTAAAGCTAGATACTTCGAATTTAGAATAATAGTTCTCGTATAATAAAGGAAGATTAGTTAATTTATTTTTACCTAAATCTGTCCCATTTGTGCGAATATCAATTCTATTCGCTTTCTGGAAGCAATAAAAGACAAATTTAAATTTTTATCCTTCCTATATACAACCCAAACCACATTTAAATCTTACATCGTATTTTTCTAATATAATCATTTTCATTGACCATCTGAGAACTGATATATTTTTTACTTGATATTAAAAGTAATTGTGTATATTTTACAAAAAATATAATATTGTTTGTATGGACTCCATAAATTAATATTTGCAAAAAATGCTCAATGTACAAATAAATAGTTGTATTTATATATTATTAAATTTGGGGTCTTGTGCACTGCGACCTAATGGATCTATTGATGGGTCGAGAGCTTCTATGTCATTGACATTCATAACATGCATCCCTAGGATGCTGCATCTTTTCCTGGCTAGGGCGATATATTCTGTTGTAGGATGTGAGTTGAGGACTCCTCCTCGACTTCACAAAACCGACACTGATTGTTACTATAGACACCCATTTTGGACAGGTGGCTTTTTAATCTACAATGTATTTATATATATGTGGGACTGAATATATCCAGTTTATTAATTATGTAATAGTTATAATTATATTTAATTTATGTGTGACTATTATATTAATCAAGCAAAGTTCGTCAATTATAATGACAAATGATTTTCGCGCCGACAATTTTACAACTTTACATTTTATGTAACTCAGATTTTTTACTAATTCTTATCGAAGTTTTTAATTCTGTGCTTCTAAAACTCGACTCTCTGTTTTTACTGGGCTTCACCAACCACTGCTGATGCAGCTCTTAATTATTTATTAGGCAGCATCGCTTCACAACTTTAACATTACATATATATTAAAAAATTATTTATATTACTGGCTAATTTCATTAAGAACGGAAAATAAACACAGTTTCTATTAAGCAAAATGTATTAAATATATTTTTATTTATATTTATTTATTTATTTTATATATTAAAGGTGTATCAGAGTATCTATCTAGTAGAGCTCTCTCGACTACAGCATTATAACTAGTGTTGGTAATTATGTAGTGTGATATATTCTTTTTAATATATGTGGTTTTAATAATATACTTAGGCTTTATACATTTTACTTATTATTTATATTATTATTTTTTACTTATTTATTAAATTAAACTTAAATTAATAAAATCGTTTTTCTAAAAAAAATTCTTTTAACCCTTTATTTTTCTATTCAATATTTATGAATTGACTTTTTGACTTTCGGCCTGTTTGTGAAGTATTTGAGCCAACTGAGACGCTGACCGTATCCGCCCCTTTTTAAAAGTCGGCGTTCGGCATGCCTAAAGGCAGTGCTTTAATCCCGTCTCATCCTCTTTCATCCTGGCTAATCCCAACAGAAGTCACCGGCCATGTCTCAGCCTCCTGACTCGCAGTCGGAGTCGGAGTCAATCCTTTTGTATGGTTTCTTTTTTTGACGAAATAAAACAATTAACCCGTCTACTGTTGCTAATTTCATAGGATTGTCAGGTTGCCTGAGTTGTTTTGCATATTCGCACACATTCGGCACAGTGACACGCCCCTCGCACACCCACGCGTCTGCCGGCGGCACCAGCAAAGGGTGAAGCTGTAGGGATTAAGCCGACGCCGAAATCGAAGTCGATGTCGATGTAGTAGTTGCAGATGTAGTCCCAGTCGTAGTCGAAGGATTGCCTCACGCTGAGCGCCGCAAACCGCCCGCCGACTTTCCCTTTACTCCTTTCTGCCGGCAACATTTCATTCCGGTGACTTTTCCAATGCGCCTCCTTTTGTTGCCAACTTTTGGCTACCGTTTTGCACGGGCCAAAATTCGTGACTCGACTTGGCTAGTTTTTCCGGGAAGTGCGTTGAGTAGCGCTTACCTGCTAATTAGCTGGCGATATTTGTAGAGTCAATTGTTTGTCAAAATACAGGAAAATAATCAATTCTCATTAGGCACGAATTGGAAACAAATTCGCCTGGTCTGCGGCATAAATCAAGGTGCAGCCAAGGCCAAATCTACTTTGAGCCGAGAACTGCATTTGCCCACTTACAATTATGGCAACAATGCACACTCCAAGTGTGGCCTCAGGAATCAATCAAGGCTCATCACTCACCCGGCCACTCGGAGAGCATCGACAAGCCCTTCAAGTCCCAAGTTCATCTCTGCGTGTGTTGCTTTAATTAATGTTTGGCCATTTATTAAATTGGCAGTTTAGTCTTGGCGTCACTTTTGGCCAGTGTTGAACACTGAACAGAGATGGAGATACAAAGAGGGAAAGAGAGAAAGAGAATCTCGCCTGCGGTTGGCCACTTATACACATGGCAACCTCCTGCTTCTGCTTCATGTATGTACATCTCTCTCCCTCTCTCATATATATATATATATTTATATATATATCTGCTTGCGTGCGGCCGATCAGCCTAATTTGTAACCATTAACCGAGGTATTATGTTTGGTCAGGGCTTGCCTGCTGTTACCCATGTCATAAAGGGGAACGATGCTGCCTGCATGGATGGATGGATACCTTGAAGGATGGTCGCTTGGATGGTTGGATGGATGGATGGATGTCTGACTCGATGGCAGCGCTGATTTTTGTCTAATAGAAACAATTTAAACAAATGACTGATCCATTTGAGCTGTGTGAGTTTTTTTTATGTGCTTCTAAAGAGCCCGACAACCATTCAAGTGTGAAAATATTAACAGGTGCTTCTTTGTTTCAAATTAACTAAATCATTAAGTTTAAAACAATTATAGATCAAAATCAATATATATTTATTTTATATTTCAATATTTTTCATAATTTATATTATGACAAATGCTCTATTAAGCAGTGACTGTATTTCTTAAAATATAATCTTCAATGTCTTCAAATAAATAAACATATTATTGAATCTAGATTTCCCATTTAAAATGTAATTTTAATTAATCAAATATGGCAAATTCTAGTCAGAAGATTGCATTTTCACAACCAATAAATATAGATGTCTGCTCCTAACCTAACGTAACCATATAAAAGGTATTTTAATAATTTAAATAATAGTAATAATATAAATAATTTTAAATAGTTGCATTACAATAGTCAAAGTAAAATCCATTAAAATTTAAACTTAAAGGCTGCCGCTAAACTGCCATCATCCAAAATTTTAATATGCATTTTAAACTTTTATTAAGTTTGTCAACGTCTTGAGGTGATCTACGCTTGAACCCCTAATTTAATCATCAACTTCCGACAGATTTTTCCAATGTAAGATTTTAAATATGGTCGACTTTATGTCCTTATTTTCCAATGAAAAAAAAAACGCATTTTGACGTGCAACTATCAAATTTTAAAAATGAGCAAGTTGTGCTTGGCTTTAGCAAGTGATGCTGATTAATAATATATTTACCTTATGGGATCGGAACGTATCCTTCAAAGCGTTACAAAATTCTCTCCAAAAGGAAAACAGTCAAAGCACAATAGCAATTGTTAAATATTTAATATTTATAGATGACTAGTTTTATTTAGTTTTAAATCGTTAATTCTTAAGAAAACAAATATGATCCGCTGAAAAGATGCCAATTTACAATGTGACACTATTTGCTGCACTTCTACTTACTATGAAAACTTATTCTGATTAATAGGAATGGATGATAAAAATAGTATATAAGTTCCATAATAACATAGGTAATATACATTTTTCTTGGAAATTGAATTGAAACTTTACTTTTAGAGCTGTCCACATTGAATAAATATAAATTTGATATCTATCGAAAGTTAAGAATAAAATTTAAATTGCAATTGCAATTGAATATTAAATATTGAATATTGTCATAGTTCTTTCGTTAGGTAAGTGCTAAGAAAAGAATTGAAATTGCAATTGAATATTGAATATTGAATATTGTCGCAAGTTGCGCCAAATGGAATCGCCATTAGCAGAGCCGCCTGCATTTTGTGTGGCGCATCCGTATTTGGATTGTGTGTTGTGCCACGGGATTTGGGAATGTGCTATGTATGTATATATATGTATATGTGTGTGTGGGGTGTGTGTACATATATATACATTTACGTATATATGGTATATGCGGTAATTGACATTCGATCATTAATCAAAGTGCACAATGCAGACATTTCGTTTCGAATTTTATTTAGTTTTGTATTCGTGTTGGCTGCTTTTTTTTTTTGTTTTTCTTTTTTTTTTTAGCGATTTTGGCACAGCCGCCGAGTTGCCCGCTGCGCCAGAATACTGTGTAAATGGATGTGGCTCGAACCCAGACCCAAGTACAGACGGCAGCGATGCGCGGCAGATCTGCTAGCCAAGGGCTGGCCATTTACAAATCTACAATTGCGAGCAAGTGGAACGGCCTTCAACACCTCAGCAGCGGAGGGTCACCCTTAGTGTGTGTGTGTGTGTGTGTGTGTGTGTGTGTTAGTTGGTGAGCAGACTTCAAGAGTTTCAACTGGCACCACTGGGCGCGCCCAGAGCTCTCCTCCTCCTCTGGCCTGGCTTGGTCGCCTGGCGCTACTGAGTGCTCTGTTCTTTGGCTGACAGCTCTTGACATGGCGCGTCAGTTCTCTGGCTGAAGAGCTCACAAATCCTCATATATGATGGGAGTATGTGTTTCAGTTTTGCCTTCACCCTCTCCGAGAGCTGTCAGCTACCCCATCCAATACAAAACAACCACCAGCAGTGAAAGTTCTCCATGCGTGCAAAGGACCAAGATGAAAGTAGCAATTTCTTCCATTTGCAATTTTCCCCCATTTCACTCGCTTTGTGGTTGTGCGTGTGTGAGTGTGTGTGTGCGAGAGTGTGTGTGTGTGTGCTTTAGTGTGTATCTCTGTCTCTGACAGTCGCATTTTGATGAAATTTTATTCTGTTCACATAGCCGTCAATGTCATTTCTGCCGCTCGCTTAGTCTTAGTTTTTTATGCCATGTCCTTTTGTTGATTATTTCGTTGACGTGCCACAAAATACAAAAAAATAAGAAGTGAAAACAAAAATAAATACGGAAACGTGTTTTTCTTATTTTTGTTTTTTCCTTTTCTTTGTTGTTCTTCATCTTTTTGACAAATGCTGCGCGTTGGATTCTTTTTCAAGAATGTGGCTAAAACTAAAGTTTGTCTTCAAAAATATTACTGGAGTATTTTAAGCAAACAACTCAAATCGCTCTAAAAAAAATAGAACATAATTCTCAACTTAGAGCAAGTAATTTTTGAGCAATTTCTCAATTCTATTTGTTACATTTAATAACTTTTAAGTCACACTCAAAAAAAAAAAAAAAATAATCAGCATGTGCACTTGTAGAAAGAATTATATTAAAATTAAGTAATTAATTTTTATGTAAGTATATAATAAAAAAAAATAGCAAAGACATGCCAGTCATTCTCATGTTGTATGCTTATTATAATAAACAAAAGAAAATGCTCTAAGTAAAAACATTGCTTAAGGTTTGACACATTTAATATATATACATATATATCACATTAAAAGAACCTCTTTGAAATCCTTTGAGATTACGCCTTGCTTGTAAAATAATAAAACTTATTATATTATATTATATTATATATATTATTATTATATATGAAGAAGTCACATATTGAAACAAAAAAATGTAAAAAGTTATTTACTACCGGTGTGTAAATAGTAATTCCTCTAAAGTGTACATAGCGAATTTGAAAACAGAGGATATCCAAAGAAGATATTGCGGACATATAGCGACGGTGTTTGCTGTTTTAATAAAATATTGTATTTACACAAATATACTTCAAATATGAAGAGCATAAGCAGTAAACAAGTTCCACATTTACTTGTTAAGCGCCATCTAGCGGTACGTAGCAATCGCATTGAGTTCCACACTTGGTTTGAAACTTTGACCTAACGTTGAGTCTGCTGCTGTCTCGCTCTGCGAAAAGAGGACGACGATAGGTGACTTAGTTGTGCAACTTACCAAGTGGTTGGAGTCTGCAATAAGTTTGTGGGGAATTTATCGAAATAAATGTATTAAAATTATTATTATTATTAAATTATGTTAATTTAACTGAAGTAAAATCTAAAATTAGTTGTCATGATTATTTTAGCATGAGGAACATCGTTTATTCTTGCATTTGAAAATCATATAGAGCAAAATAAATTGATAGTATATAAAATAAATAAAAAAAAAGTCAAAACAAGTCAGTATAAACTATTAAAACATAAAACATGTTTATGCGGATTATTTCAGTACAATTAGCAACTCCTTTAAATCGTACACACGTTCTGCACTATTATTTTAATTAAATAATTAATTTGTACTTATTAAAATGCAATAAAACCTATCCACAGAGATAAGTGGATAAATATAACAATTCTCCGACTTGAAAGCAAAACAGTCAAGAAATGAGCAATTTATTACGAATTAAATTTGAAGGAATCGAATAATAATTTTTTATTTTAACCAATCTGCCATTGGTCTGATTTTACCCAGATGTGACTCCAGTAATTAACAGGATGAGGGGCAATGAGAGACAATAAATACGGCATTCAGTTTATGTTAATCCAATAAATATTATTTCACGGAAATGCTGTACAGTGTGCAATCAATTTTATTTGGAAAACAATTTGTATTTGTATTTGTTGTTTGCTGGTTATCGTTATCATCCTGTTTTGTCCTGTCCTGTCTTGTCCTGCTCTGTCCTGTCCTGTCCTCTCCTGTCCTCTCCTATCGTATCCTGGCGTTTGTCCTGCGGCGGTTGTTGCTGCTGCTGGTGCTGCTGGTGTTGGTGCCACATCAACGTGCTGCAAATTTAAAAGCTCAATTTGTCCATTTATGTCAACTTGTCACGCGAAGTAAAATAAAACGAATTAATAAAATGTGCCGTGGGACAAGGACTTGGCACTGGAGCACACGAAAGGATATGGAGCACTGGAGAGTGTGGAAAGTGGTGACGATAAGCGATGGAGGATGGGCGATGGGTGATGTTCGATTGGTGGGATGGGATGGGATGGGTGGCCCAACTAAACGCATAAAATATATTCAGCAATTGTGGCCACTGTAGCTGGTGCTGTTCCTGCTACTTTCGCAGCTGCAGATACAAAGATACTTTAGTGCCAAGATACAGATACACCATCATTCATCGCTTATGTTTCGCCACATCCGTTTGTCGTGCTGTTTGGCTGTCATCCTCCGGCTCCTATTTCTCCATCTGTTCCACCTCCTTCTTGTTCGTCCTTGTTGGCGGCATCGCTGCAAACAAATGGCAAAAAACTGTCGCTCATTCGCATAAATCCTGACGAATGATTTCAGCGCGGCCAAAACACTAACGCCCGAGGTTGGTCGGGGATGGGGGTACTACGGGGGTACGGTATAAATGTGGGCGTGTGGGCGTGCCATTGTGGGCGCACAACAAAAGCAATTATATGTGCGAATCATTTTACGAGCGAGCGGAAAAAGAAAACAGAAAACAGACAACAGGAACTGCGATGCGCTGCGGCTGTTACTAGCATCCTTTCCGAAGGGGGGAGCACTGGTTGGGGGAGTGTGGCTCTTCTGTCACATAAAAAATAAGGGAAGTAGGCGGTAGATGGGAAGGGAGGTGGAGCATCGAGTGGAAGTAAAACAAAGACCACTGCAGTGGCAGTCAACAAACAAGCGACGACAGGCAACAACAATTCAAATGCCAAAGAAATTGCAAACTCAATGAAAGCGAGAAGCAACAAAACAATACAAAAAAAAAAAAACGCTTCGAATTTGCCCCATACTGTAAAAGGCTGCCACACAGCACCGCTGTGCCATTGGGCACCACCCTGGTGCCCCACCGTAAAATCAGTAATGGAGAAAAACGCGTACGACCAAAATCAAACGATTGTCAATGCGAAAATAAATCGCATTCTTTCATTTAAGATGCCGGGCAGGAGAAATACCAACTCTACGTCGCTTCCCTCCACCAACGCACGCTGCCACACTCGTTCTCCATTTCAAGCACCCCCCCCCCCCCTTCCCTATCCATGTAACTCCCCATTGACGACAGCTGCCATAAAAAGTTTAGTTCAGCATCGTTGGATAAAACGTGCACCAATTTTTTATACTTTCGTTCTGACTGTGAAGAGTTCCTTTCCTTTCCTGAATCCTGAATTGAGCCAAGCCAAAATCGAACTCAATTTGTACTTTACATCGCTATTAATTTGATCAAGAAATATTGAAAGTTATTAACAAAACTCAAATAGTTGAAGTCGACTACACTTAAGTGAACTTGGCCATCTCTTTAGATTGGTTTCCAGAGGTCCTGGCCAGAAATTTCGAACTATTAATTTTAAATCGTACCAAGTAAAATTACTTATAAAATAACAAACGCATTTCTTCTTTATTTTTTTGTTTTATTTTTTTTAATTCAAGTTTTACTTAGTCATAGAATATATATAATATAATAATAACCTTAATTTAATATAAATTAAAATAATATTTATTTTAAGTACATATGATTTATAGAGAGGGAGGAAAAAATCAGATCAACATCATAAATTCCCAAACGTGCTTCAGCCGTAATAAAGTGTGTGGCTTGCAACAAATGTGGCATACTAATGATTGGGCTCGTGAATGCCACCAGAAGATACCAATTTCGACAGATTTGTATTTGTATTTGTTCAGAGCAGACATCACATTCTCCATTTGGAATATACATTTTCCTGTTATTTTCTTTTCTTATTTTTTTTTTATCAGCAGACAAGACGCCGTGTTCGAAAAAGCCGCGTATACTAAATGTCAGGCACACACACAAAGCCACACACAACCAACCACACACAACCATACACATATCTCATACACATATAAACGTCATCATAACTGGCTTCTGGCGCAAACAGCCAACGGCCTTCCAAAATCGTTATTTATGTATGGAAACGTGCCAAGCGGGTTTTTGTTCCGCATACCTCGCTGAAGTCAGAGCAAGGATTTTTTCCACACCCGCCGCAACCCCCGCTGGCTTTCTCTGCCATAAACTTCGGGCAGCTGATTCGCGTCTGCAGACAACATCATCCATTGGTTTGTTGCCCGGGATTCGCACTCGGCCCGAGCTAAGTTTATGTGCGTTGCCTGCTGCTACTGCTCCTGCTCCTCCTTCTGCTGCTCCTGCTCCTGCTCCTGCTGCTGCTCTTTCTGTTGCTGTTGTGATTTTCTCCAGATTGCCTCAGAAAGCTATCGTTGTTTGTTTTCCACTGCTTTGTTGTTTGTTGTTGCTTTCTTGCACTTCACTTTGCCTGGCGCCAAGTGCCACAGTTGCCTCCCCGCCTCCCCCCGCCCCCTGGCAACCCACGCTGCAAGCTGTTCGTTAAGTGATGCCAACTTTTACGTGAGCCTGAATTATTAATACACGTTAAAAGGCACCGCCAATTGTTGGCGCCTGGACACCATTGCCATCTCCTACACCCCCCCTCTGCTTCACCACCTGCTTCTTCGGCATCGTCGCTTCCCTCTTGGAGTCTGCATCATAGTTGAGTTGATGTTTTATGTGTTAAGTAGTTGGTAAGTCACCTGCGACAAGTTGAATAAAAAGAAAAACATATTCCGCTCCGCTGCGTGTTTCTGTGTTTGACTCTTGACTGAAATTTAAGCTATGATAAAAGCAATAAATTATATTTGTTTTCAAATTAAACTTTCTAAATACCTAATTAGCTTCTCAGTTATTTTAAACGTAATATATATGCGCATGTGTATTTATTTTAAGTTTTAAAGCTCACCTACCAAAAATATAAAAAGCAGATTTGTTTTTAAATCATTTTTTATTAATATAATGAAGCCATATAAAATATACTTTTATACATACTTTTAGGCTAAAATATAAGTGAACTAAGGTTAAACAGAGAAGTTAATTAATAAACTTAAATTCTAATTTGGCTAAATCCAACCAGATTAAATAGATTAATTGTGCTTTGGTTTGGTTGTGGAGTCGTCTGAAAATTCAATCGCCTGTATAATTTTCACCCGCTGGCCTGGAAATGTGTAAAAAAAAAACACAGAGTAATTGATTTCTCGCAAATCACAAGGACGATTTGTATGTCCTTTAGCTGGGAGATAGCCGTTTTTGAAACGATATGACTGATGAATTGCTAGCTGAGACCATTTTTCTGTCTTAACAATTGTAATCTTATTTTTTATTCTTTATGTTTGAAGCACATTTGTCTTATTACTTTCCTCTTTCGGTAGGTCAAGGACTATTTGTGGTATAAAGGCTAAACGGATAGTCCACAAAATAACTAAATAACACCAGATTCATCAAAAGTTCATCAAAAGTTTTATTATCAATTTATAGAATTCGGATAATAAATGAATGCCAATCTGTATGGATATGTTTACTTTTGAGGTCCTTAACATAATAAAATAAAATAATAAAATACATGCAAATATTCGAAGGCATCGTAAAAATCAGCGCTAAAAATTTGTATTTATTTTATAGTATTAGAAGAAAGTAATCTGGTACACTGGATCATCGAGATGACCCTTGGAGTCTTTTATCGTCTTGATGAAAACTGTCAATGCGGGCAATGGTTGAAAATTGTAAAGAATCAACTGAAAATGCAAATATTAAATACTTTAAGCTAGTTTATTAATTAGAAAAACACATTTCAAAACAAATTATCACATTTTGCACAAATTGCATCTTTTATTTTGTTGCACTTCATTTGGATTCGTTGTTTCTTTCTACCCTGTGAGATACCTGTAGAGACGAGCTTCTGATAATTGGCAATGGCATTTGAATGCACTAAAAACAAAAGCCCGGAACTACAGGGTAGGTCACGGGAGCGTTTCTGGATGTCACTTCACTGGAACCAATTCACTTCACTCGGCTTTCTCTTCTTCTGGTTGCTGCAGCTTAAAGGCACAAAAGAAAATAATCTGGAAAGTACCCAACATTCTAATATCGCTGTCCAGTAATTCATGGGTCCAGAGAGAAAATCTCAACTTGAAATCATTGTCTGTGTCTGTCTCTGTTTGTGGTTTGTGACTTTCGCAAGTTTATAAATGCCACACAATACGAGAGGCAGCAGCGAGTGCACAATAGTAAATGCCATAAATACTGCCAGGTAAAGTTTCTGCAGTCAGTATCTGCCTGGAGCGTTGCAAAATTTCGAAAGTATAATAACAATTTGAGAAAAAAAAAACAAGAAGAACTTTGGAGTACAAAACAGCAGCACATCGAATACTTGACGCAAAACTTTGTCCATTGGCAAGGAAATTGAGACGGGCGAGCAAATGTCCTGCTTAGCCCAATCCACCCCATATATATATATACCTGTTCTTCCTCCTTCCATCCCACTCACCTTTTCCTCTGACCTGGGGGTTAGCTGGTTCGCATCACATTTAATATTAAAATTGTATGCATCCTTAACAAAGGATGCACAGGAAATGTAAGCTCAATTTTGCTGGGCGCCTGCTCAAAAATGTTTACAACGTTTCTAAACTGAAATCATAATTTGAAAATGCATAATCCACAACATGATAAATACTTATTTGCACGCTGGCCAGCAAATTGCATTTCGCAAATGTGCAATTAAATTAAAATGAACTTGTTATTTATGTCCCCAAACACCAAAATATTGGCATCCACTTGAAACTTGCAGCTCATTTTACCATACATCCGCATCCATGATTCTCAGTTGTACATCCACATCCACATCCGTATCCGATTCTGTATCCGTGTCGGCATCCGTATGCGTTGTCGTATCCTTGCCACATGCTGCGCCCAGCTGCATTTTAGCTTTCATTATAATCTGTAATTTACAGCAAAATTCTGTTTATTTATGACACTCGCCAAATGTGCGTAATGAGATTTTCTCCACACAAATAAATACCCAAAATAACCACAACTCACAAACTTGCCACATTCGTTTGTAAATATTGTAAAATTATATTATAGATGCAACTCTATTTGCATATTGATAATCCCAAAAGTAGGCTAAGCATATTTCCGGAAAATAGTTGTCAAACTTCTCTAACCAGAAATAGTAAACCATTTTTTGGAAATTCTATGAAAAGCCACAATTTGCGAATATGTTTAATTATTTTGTCAAAGTGAGTTTCCAAATTAAATTAATTTGTGTTGTTGACTTTATAATATCAATATTAATAATCGAGAAATATTTTAATTTATATATATTATATATATATCATAATACATATATTAATAATCTATATATTAAAATATATCATATTCGAGAAATATTTTTATCAGGTGAATTAAAGTTAAGTCTTGGCTCTTTTAGCCACAATCAATTTGTAAGCCTTGCATTATTTTATTCTTTTCATATTATACTTTTAATCTGGAACTTATCAGATGCGCACGGATACACCTGGGACTTGCAGTAGTAATATCACAATAATGTGTATAAATTTAATTGGATATGTTGGATATGTGGAAGTTTGGGACTAACAGCATTGCAATTTGCTTCCAGCTCACGACTCTCGAGTTGCCAACTCCTTTTGGCCAACTGCAGTGTGAGCACATAAATTGGGCAAGTCATGTGCAAAAGGATAAGAAAATGGAACAGAACTGAATCGAGCAGGATGCTGCCGACGAGGAGGAGGAGAATGAGGAGGAGGATGGGGAATGCCGCCGTAAAGTTTAATTAAATTAGTGCTACGATTTATCAAGGCTTGGCAATCGCTTAAAAAGCCCAGTCGCAAAACGAGAAATGCTTAAAAGTCAGTCCTGGCCGTGTCCTGGCTGTGTTGCAGCCTTGTCAAGGAATTAAAAGCTCTGCCAGCACCACACCATTTTTTCCCCTCTCCTTTTTTTTCCATCCCCCCGCCCATTTGGACTGCGCCAGAAGGTCATTCGCTGTGAGTTATGGGCCACTGCTACTGGCCACGTACCCTAATGGGCTGCATAAAAAGCCAGGCCAGAAGTGAAGAGGTGGAGGAGAGGGGCACACGACGGTCTGGCCAGCGCCAAGAATCTAAATGAAAAAGCAACGAGTCAAATTGTGAAAATTATTTAAGCCTTCTTCTTCTTCTTTTTCATTTTCTTTATGTTTTTTTGTTTCATTTCTTTTTTATTTTGTTTTTTGTGTAGGTTTTTGGCCGAAAAAAGCCTGCGAGTCATTTGTTTTCAATTTGGGCGCAGTGGCAGTGGAATTCCATTTGATGTTTGGCAGTGCCAACAGCACACAACACACACCACCCACTCGCTCTCCTCTCCCACATCCACATCCACAACCCACTTGCAGCATAGTAATTTGGGTTGCAGAAACTAGCTGGCTGGCTTCCTTCCGCACACTCATATTTTCACTTAGCTGGTGAAATGCCGAAATGGCTTCATCGGGAACGGAAGACAACTGTAAAAGACGCCATGAAACTCACGCCTTGAGCTTGCTAAAGAGGACCACGCGGAGCGATTCACGCCGAGAGAAATGCATCGGATGCACAAGTAATTTTCAGCTGCCACAGCCGAGCTCCATGCCACGTCCGGTTTAAAAGACTTCTGGCAATTTTATGCACCGCATGTGTGTGTGTGTGTGCGTGTGCGTGTGTGTGTGTGTTAAAGCACACATAAATTCACAGCGGCCATGGCCAACTTAACATTATCCGCGTTGGCTATCGCATGTCGCTGTTGTTGTCCATAAATTTGGTTTAAATTAAACAAGCATAATTGCTTGCCAGCCTGGCTGCCCCACTTGCCTCACTTGCCTCACTGCCTGCTGCACTTTGTATTTCACACGAATACGCATACAAAATCAGAGTCATTTCAGATACAGATACAGCTACAGATACAAATACAGATACATATACGAATACAGTCACAGTCACAGTTACAGATGGAAAAACATCAATTACAGCTGCGCCAGTTGCACTTACTCAATTATGAATTAGCATTCATTTAATGTGTAATTTAAATCCAGTATCCGCATCTAACCAATCCGCACAGATAATCGACCATCACACATATATATATATATATATATCTATATGTGTGTATCTGGGGAAACGTTTCTGACTTTTGCATTCAGCGCTGAATTCACGACCAAAATTTATGCTAATTGCTATTTTGAATATCCACTGCGAATAGCTGTCCACATTAATGCAAACGACACATTCGAAGTGCATTAAAGAATTAATTACAAACAACGTATGTGTGTGTGTCCATACCACATATTTAATGGGATCTGCACAGGCACATTAAGTAGTCACAGAACCATTCAAATTGCGGCCACTCAAGCACCAGAGTACTATTTGGAGCATCTGTGCAGCTTTATTGGTTTACACAAGCACACATATATATACACACACACATACATACCTATATATATATATATATATGTATCAATAGATGTGGGTTTTGGCATATTTTAAAATGGCAACCAGTTTATTTTACATATTTAGGAATGCTAAAATATATCATGTTTGCCCAGTCTTAAATTACTAGATGAATATTGACGGTTGGGCGGTGCCACGCCCAATGCAAATGTTAAAGAGCAAATGCGGCAGGGGGGCAGGGGGGCAGGGCGAGGCGGTTGAGTGAAATGAAATGAAATAAAATAAAATAAAATGAACGCAAATTATATGCAAATTGTATGCTGCCGGCTAGCGGGGGGCAGGAACGGAGCGACGTGGGACAACAAGAAGCAAAAATGGAAAGTCCAGACACACCTCTAACCCCATGTCCAGGCGGGCAGGCGGACAGGCACAGCCACATTGGCATTAGCATTAGCATCAGACACAAACATAAATACACAAACATAAAAACAGACGCAGACAACGCCACCAACCACTCCGCTCCCTCACTCAAAACACCCACTTGCTTGCTCCAACTGGTCTAAGGACCAGCGCCGGGATACGCAATTGCAGATGCGACGATGATGCCGGCGATTGCGCCAGTTTATTTATATACGGGTGCACAGTCATCTACTGTGTGTCAGTGTGTGTGTGAATAAGGATTGGGATTGGCTACCCTCGCCCACTATCCGCTCCTCGCACTCGCATAGCACTGGCAACATTTTAATGTATCTCATGCTACGATGTGGGCTATCCAAGTGGCAGTCGGAGTACGAAGTACGCAGCACGCAGGACACAAGGACATGTCCTCGTGGCGCATTTTGATGTTGATAGATACAGCGTCTACTCCCATTACCACTATGACTACGATTATTACAACGGATACTACGACTACGACTCCGGCTACGACTCCGACTACGGCAGCTACTCCAGCTCAACCTTGTGATTTGGGCTGCGATAAAGAAAAGCGTGCGATGCATGTTATAATGAAACTCTTAAAGCAAATAATGTGCTTTCATCCAACCACCCCCCACAACTGTCTACCTACCCTCCCCCCGCTCCATCATCAACCCCCCTACACACTTCAAGTTCGCGAGCTTATATCAGAGACATTCATTACACAGCAGATTTTGCCAGATTTCGTAGATAAATTGCATAGCATTTGGCATCGGATTTTAGCTTTTACTTTTGGCTTGAAGCTGTAGTTTTTCAGCTTTTTCAGCTCAGCTCAGCTATATATAGAAAATCGTTGATCATAATAGACATTTATTTGATTTATGTTTGCCCAAACGTATTTCCACAAAATAAGGAAAAAATACCGCATTTAATTTGGCTAAGTGCAAAGCCGTCGAAAGGAAACATTTAAGCATGTTTAAAATATTTGCTGGAATTCTCTTGGTACATATTTGTACATTAGCCGCTTGAGTATCCTAGTTCAATCTTAGTATTTTAAATGGAACTCATTAGGAAAACATTTGCAATATTTGCAGCAATCAAGTGTCAAGTCAATTTGTAATTTGTGTTTAACACAAATGTTGTACGTAAGCAGCTCGTTCATATTTGTGTTTATTTGTTAAATGTCTTTTGTTGCAAAATGTTATTTTTTTGGTTGCCACTCGCATTTGGCTGGTTTGCCTGGCGAACTTTTGGGACCGGCAAAACGCAATACGCAGTACACAAAAATGGCGGTTGCACAAAACTTCCGCAGTTGCCACAGAATAACGAAGGAAAATAAAGAAATGGCAAAACCCCATGAACCAGACTCAAACCTCGCTACCCACATCCGCAGCACGCTAACAAAGGGCGTGCCAGGGGTGGGTGGGTGTTGCAAGGAGGCGGCTGGCGGTCTGTAAAATAAAATGCGCACAGTGCGAAACTCTTAACATGCAAATGCGTTGGCAACGCCGCACTTGCACACCCAACATTTTATTTCTTTTTTAATTTGGCACAAAAAACACGCACACACACACACAAACAAACACACACACAGAAACACACACACAGAGTAAAAGTTGCAGAGGCAGTGAATGGGAATGGGAATGCGAACGTGATATCGAGGCATGCAACGCAGATAAGTACGCCCAGTTGCGCTGATAGCCACGCCCATTTGGCCGTCAAGGAAAAGTTTTAATTTCAGTTGGTACAGTTGGACATTTTTTACGGCCCCCATCCCCAGCCCATCCCAGAACAGCCCATCGAACAAAAAGCGGCGAATGCATCTGCATTTTAATTGCAAATGGAAGCAGTTATCTAAATTGGTTAAAATATTAAAAACGATACATGGCACTTTTTGTACATTGCAATCTCTAATGGACAAATTGCAGCTGTGGCAAGTTGGAGTTGGAGTTGGGGTTTGTCAGAATGTGGCTTTAGCCAAGTTGTTGCTGCCACATGCAACGTTGCAAAAAAATACGAAAAAAAATCCCTAAAAAGTTATATTACGTAAGTGTGTGATTTTTTTTTTTAAAGATAATATCGTAAAGTTTTACAGTTGCCAAAATAAAATTAATTTAACAGTCGTATTTATATTGATAAGCATTTGTTACAAATGAATATTTATTTTACAATTATAAAAAAACAAAGAAATCTACTTTACAGAGATGCTAATAATTATAACAATAAATGGATAAAGTTAAGAAGAGTTTATTTACTTTAAACTATTTACTCTACTCTACACTCTGGTTTTATATATATCATTTAACTTTCGAAAACCTAATTTTTAGATTTAATTGATAAAGTATTTTTCTTTTTTTAATGGGAACTGAAATCATTTGTTTAAATTGTGTTATGCCAAAGTAAATTTCTCTAAACAAAATTTACTATAATGAAGTCCATTAAATTCGAAATTCTACATGGTATTTAAAATTTAAAAAATTTTAATCTGTTAGATTTCTTAATATCAATTTTTACTTTAGGCATATTTCTATAATCATTCATCTCGAAATCTAGAACAACTATCAATTTTTTATGTTTAGTGCTTTCTGGCTGACCTCTTTGTGAATAGACCCCCTTCTGGTTCAATTTGTGCCAAGAGGATATGCAAATAAGAAAAACGTTTACGTTTCTTGGTACACTGCCAGAAAATGTTCCATTCCCACTCGAGTGCACTCAGAGCCGCTGTTCATGCTTTGCCTGCTGCGTGGCTGTGTTTCCACAAATTGGATTGCAACGCCCAATCTGAATACTACTTAAATCCAGTTGCAGTTGCAGCTGCTGGACAAACTTTTTATTTAAATGGGGAGACAAGTTTTGACTGCGATTTCAGTTGATGTTCTGCGAAATCTGTTGCTGCTACTTCTGCTTCTGCTGCTGCTGCTGCTGCTGCTGTTGCCTTTGTTTGCCAATCGTCGGGGCAATTAGTTAAATTTATTATTTGAGCAGGCACCGCAAACCGCAGCAGTAGCAAAAGCAGCAGCAGCAGCAGCAGAGACCGCCAAATCCAAAGCCAAAGCCAAACCAGAAGCTATGTGTCAACGGCAAAGCAGAATCCATTTGTCTCCAGCCGCGGGGATTAATGACAAGCAGCCAGTCGAGAGAACGACAAGACAACCTCAATTTGCCAGGACATGCATGAAAATTGTCAATGTACCAGCCAACTTACCCCTCTACTTCCCCCCTTCAACACACTTCCCCCAGACCAGACATGCAAATATGTGGCATCCCTAAGATGCCACGATAGAAGCCAACTTTCATGCATGCCATATAATAATAATATAATAATAATAAAAAATGTCTGCTTTAATAAATATTTATTAATGCATTTTTCATGCAGCTCAATTTGCAATCGATGTTTTTTATGTTGCAGCTTTTTTACTGCGTGTGTGTGTGTGTGTGTCGGATATTGGTTGCATTCAACATTCAACTATAAATTGCGCATCATAAATCAAAGGCGAAACTTCAATTAATGCTTCACTAGAACCGACGATAATTCATTACTAATTTATCTTCACAAACACAAACAGTCCTCTGCATTAATTACAATGCAATTACTTTTACAGTTACAGTTGTGTTATATATGGCCATAATTAGCTGGTTACTCTTTATCTGTATGTGTGCATGTGTGTGTGTGTAGGTAGGCGGGGTAATTAACATTTACATGTGCTACTTATCAAAGGATAATAAAACAAAAGAGAGAATATAACTGATTATTAATAACTTGTTTACAGCCATCTGGCCAGGTGATAAGTCAATGTGCTGCACTTCAAATTCGATTAGCCCTGACTATAAATTAATATTTTGTTAACAAGCAATCCTGTTAATTACATTAAGTCAACTGTCCTTTTGTTTAAGAGTCCAAAGCAAGAATGTTTAATGTCTAATTTCAGATTGTTATACCATCAATTAGCAATTAATATTTAATTAAAAAAAGGGTTCATTTTAAAAATAAATAATACAATTTATAATAATTGGCATATTTATTAACAGTTTGATTTATTTAAAGAAATATAATTTAAACTAAAAAAATAATTAAACATAATTCAATAACAGTTTGATTTAATTAAATAAATATAGTATATGCTTAAAAAAAATTAATTAATATGTTATAAATAATAATTAATTCAGTCCTTTATTCGGTCATATATAAATATTTATCTTTTTTTCTAAAATAAACAATTTTTATACATATTTATAAATATAAACATTTCTTTTACTTTTATTTAAGTATCTTATCAAAAGCACTCTTGTTAAAATTATAACATCAACCATTCAAATCACTATTATATTTTATGGACACAATATTATTCAGTTTATGAGACTACCAATCGACGCAGCCATAAATCAAAATAGTTATATAGATAACCATAAAAACTGAATGGTGTAGTAAAATTTAAAAGGTGTTGAAATTATACAAAATCAAATTTTAACGTTTGCGCATCAGTTAAATATTTTAAGGTGCCGCTTAAGTTATAAATATGGTAAAAATATGGTAATTTATATTTATCACATGATGAAAAATATAATACATTTTATTACAAAATTTGTAAAGTAAACACAAATTACAAAAATATTTCTAGCCATTTTAGTACAATCATAATTAATATTGCTGTTGCAACTGAAATAAATGCAAATTATAAAAATGTACTTAACACAATCAGAAAGTGAATAAAATTAAAAACACCTTTAATAAAGAATAACACAAAACAGTTTAATTTAAATGTGGATTTTAGCACGTATTTATTATTTGAGTTTTGTGCAGGATCATCCAGTGATCCATCACAAAACCAATTTGCACTCAACTATTTTATTAGCACAAAACTTTTGGCAAGGTTTTTTTATTTTATATTTTTGCGTTATCAGCAAAAAAAGCTACTCACCCAATGAAATTTACACATTTGGGTGTCGGAAGTGGACGGGTTTTATTGTGATGAGATATCAGTGGAGACATCAGATGTTAGACTGCAGGCATCGTTAAAGCCAAAAGCACGTCTTTTGTTTACAACTAGAAATGGGCGGCCATTGGTGATGATGCTGGGCCCGACCCAACTGGCCGTTATCCAAGCCCAAGCTCAGGCAGATCGTAAAAGGCGAGAGACACGATAAAAACAAATCCCAGCATCAAAAGCTGGCACGGCACAACAACTGCATCAGCGACGCCAGGTCCAAGTTGAATGAGCGCCAGCAAAACGCGCGTCTGCATGTGGAGGCGTTAAGGCCAACACACGTTTCGCTAGCCGCTGGAAGCCATTTGGATTGCGTTTCCACGTTCCCCAATGGAACCCAAAAACGCACACACACAGAGAGCGAGAGAGAGAGCATCCCAAGTGCAGGCAACCCGAGCAAGGTAAACCAGCAGTGCGAGATGCGCATGCGCCTGCATCCAATGGATGCTGGACACGACTTGCAATCGTTGTGAGGCACACTGAGGAACGTATTCGGGCGAGGTGAAATCTATATGTTCAAGGCGGCTGCAGCTCAAACAAGCCTCACTTTTGCCATTTTCAATGGCGGGGTTGAAAGTGTGCGTAAAACAACCCTTAATTTTAGGCAGAGAGCAGAGCAGAGCAGAGCAGAGCAACGATGCTCAATCTCTGGCTTGGCTGGTATTCCAATCGACTTTTACCGGGTGGGTTGTGCTAGCCCACCAAAAAAATCAATAATGTCGACGTCCATGTTGGTCCCCCCAACTCTGGTAGACCCGCTCCCCTCCGCCCCCTCCAACTAGGCAGACAATGAAATGAAATGATGAAGCCAACGCCGTCAATGCTTGTAGCAGTGCACGTGTTGTCTCTGTTCCTGTGCCCAGACACCAACTTCAGACTCCCCACTCACACCTCCAGAACCCCAACTGGGGTGTGTGCGAGTGTGTGTGTGCGCGTAGCGGCAACAACGCCAATTACAATATAGACAGACATTTAGTAGTAGGATTGCATTTAGGAATTGCGGCTGCCCCAAGGAAAACACATGTGCAAAAAATGACTATGAAAAATTGTCCAAATGTATTTAGCAACGAGTTTCTAATGGAAACAATTAAGTCATTAGCAAGTGCTGATTTTGATGACCACCCTAGGAGGGAGGCGGTGTTTGGAGTCAGCTAAACTAATGTGCCAGGCCATAATAGAGTTGGTGTCCACAGAGACATCGCTCATGTGGTTAACTGCTCGACACATGGCACACGGCACATGGCACATTGCACCCACATGGACCACGTGCTTAGCACGCACTGTTACTACTTATATAGTATATATGCATATATATATATATATATATATCCCTACTCATGTGTGGCTATAGTTTAGTCCCAAGTAGCCGCAAAAGTGGCAGCAACAAAGCGACGGCTCTTTTTGGGTTTCCACTTACAAATGCCTCACATTTTTCTCAATTACAATGAACAACTTACTTTCTGATGTGTGTGCGTGTGTGTGTGTGTGGGTGTGGGTGTGTGTTCTGCTAAGGAGAGGTGAATTGAAGTCCATTTTTAACCATGATTGAAGAGTTAAATGTTGTGGCAGTTTTAACAGCTTACAATATAAAATGCCATCTCTCTCAGATGTGGACACCTTTTTGTAAGCTGTTGGTTTGGCTGAGAATTTGAAGTATTTCAAATTTGGCTCTTACAATTTGACCAAAATTAATGTTCAGTCATTTTTAGCCATTTTGCTTAAGACCCCTTTTGCAAATTTGTATTATATATACGAATTAATAATCGTTATTGCTTTGGCTTACGATTTAAAGTACAAAACTTTATCCATCGAAAAATTGAAAAATAATTAATTGAAATAAAATATAAAGGATTTTGAAAATGTTGACAATTTTAAACAGCTTTTTTCAATAATATATAATAAAATGGAACTTAGAAATTGAATTTACCAAAGGCAGACTGTACTATGATTTTTTCAGTTCTCGGCATAAAAATCTGAATAAATATAAAATGCGGAATTAAATTCTTGCTACTCCGAAGTAAATTGTGATTGCTGATAAGGCTAGAAATCAACACATTTACAACCAAATAGATAAGTAAATAAATGATTAGAATGAAGCCAGTAAACCTATAGATACCATTTTTGTTCCCAAGTTTAGCTTACCTTTTTACTACCCATCGAATATCCCAGAGCCAGGGTCTTATCTTGAAGACTGTGTAAACATGCCTCAAAACATGCCACACTGAGACTTATCTATATAGCATTAATATACAGTAAATATGAATTATCTCGAATCGAGAAGGAAACACATAGTAATATATGATATACATGTGTGTGTGTGTGTGTATATATGTGTGTGTATGTGTTTATTTATGTATACTAAAAAAACGATGGGAAGCGAGTTCTCACAAGGCACAAACATTCAAACGCTTCAAGTGAATCGGAATCAGAGTTAATTGAATGAATCATTAATAATAAGAGAACCACAGACCGCATCCGAGTGGAATCTGCGGCCAGACATACAAAACATATAGTACATATATATGTATCTGTATATGAAGAACATAATTCCAAACAATTGCCGAAAAAATTAATATATAAATTCAAGTCTTTTTTTTCTGTTGTTGGTGTGGGAAAGCGGCGCGCTCAGCTCCTACGATGACGAGGGCACCGGAATAACGGTCTGGAAGAGATGCAGCCGAGCATCGGCATGTCCCAGCTTGTTGGTGGCATTGCAAAAGTAGTCGCCGAAGTCCTCCTCTGCAACGCTCGCGATGCGCAACACCGACGTGGTCGTCTCCGAGGATGAGGCCGTGTTGGAGACTTCGTAGTTGCGACTCGATTGCAGCTGCGACCCATTCCTGAACCACACCACAGTTGGCGACGGATAGCCCTGAACGCTGCACTCGAGATCAACCGTATGGGACAACATCTGCGCCATCTTGGGTCGCTGCACAGCGATCTCGGGCCGGAACTCGACCTCGACACGGACCAGTCGCCGATCCGGCTGGCCCTCACCGTTCTGGGCAATGCAATAGTAGCCGCCGCGATCCACACGATGTATCGCCTTGATTCTGAGCGTTGGATCGTTCAGCAGATGGCCACCTGCTGGCATTATGGCATTCTGTTCGCGTGCCCAGGATATGGTGGGTGCGGGGAATCCGTTGGCATGACAGGATATCTCCAGATTCTGTCCCTCCGTGACCAACATGCTCTTTGGCGTCAGCTCGGATACTACCGGTGGCGTCTTGATGAGTAGATTGAGCTTCTTGGTCACCTTGCCGGTGGCGGAGACAATCACCTGGCACTCATACGGACCCATATCACTGGCCTCGATCTGGCGTATGCGAAAGCTATAAACGGCACTGTCCTTGCCAGCATTCTCGTGCACACTGACGTTGTAGCGCTGATCGGGAAGACTGAGCATGTTCCGCATGCTGAGCACCACGGCCGAGTTGGGATCCGTTTTGGCCCAGCTGACAGTTAACTGGCCCACGTGCTCCACGGTGCAATTGAATTCAACGCTGTCGCCCACACTCGCCACCACATCCTGGCTAATATGGCTGATAACTGGTGCTGTGGCAGCCGCCAGTGATATGCCACTGATGATGCACAAAAATACTAGCTGCAAGTCACTTTGCCTCATTCTCCTCATGCTGCTGCTACTGCTGCTGCTGCTGATAACGTGGCCAATGTGATGATTCGATTAGCTCGACGAAGAGTTCAATGCGCTGCTTGCTGCTTATTGCTCGGCTTTCGTTTATTTCACAAGAGTTGTTTGCTTCACGTTCGATGCGCGACTGACTCGAACTTAAAAACGCAGCTCAAAACACAGCGTGGGCTGCTCGCAGCGACGTTGACGTCGCCGTCGTCGTCGCTGTCAGCGCTGACGTTGACCGATCGCTTGTTATTGTTATCTGTGCAAAGCAAAAGAAGACACAGAAAAATCATAGCATTTATCGCTTCTTCTTTGCTTTTATTTACTCTTGCGCATTGTCTGCGAGAGCAGTTGAGTTGTTGTTGTTGTTGTTGTTCTTGTTATTGTTGTTGCTTCACTTATCAATGAGTTTAACTTTGGTGCACTCTTCGGCTTTAAAGTGATTTGTTTGGCTGCGACTGCTGCGTCTGAGCGACGGCGACTGCGACGTCGACAGCAACGTTGTTCGCTTTGAGTCGCGACTCGCCGCGTGCAGCTAGACAAAGCTGATGGCAAATTTAAATTTGTGACGCCATTTGCCCCTGAAATACCGTTTTGAAGTTCGTGGAAAGGTGCTGCACGCAAAACACACAGGCACACATCACGCACACACACACACACACATACACGTACGCACATTATGCACATAATGATTTATGGCATGGCGCAGGGAACAAAGGACGAAACGTCTTCTGCTGGAATAACCTTTCGCCCGGGGGAAATGCCAATGCCAGGACGCGATCCTGTTTGGCCAGCATATGCATGCCATCTCTTTCGCACTCACACTTACAGGGGCGCTTGCATTTAACAACACACGAACAAAAAGTGGTGAAATATTGAAATGATTGAAAACTGAAACTGCTGCAAGTTTCACTTGCAAAACTATTTGGCATAAGATATAACAAAATATGTATAATATAAATATATTTAATGTTAAAATATTGTTAAAAATTTCAAATAAATTGATATAAATATTTTTGTTTATTAAAAATCAAAGTTTTCATTTTGTAATGACATTAAAATCTAAAATTCTTATAAAGTTGAAGAAGAGTTGCCGTTAAGCAAAGTTGAATAGAATTTAGATATTATATATGTAGTATGAAAATTGTTTATTTAGTTAAAACAATTTAAAGTAAAAAAATATGGTATTTTCTTGAACACAGAACTGTAGAAAGGTTTTAACAAATTTAACAATTACAATTAGAAATTTATTCTTAATTTAAATAAAATTTGAGTGAACTAAAATCATCTCTAAAATCGAAACATATTAAATTGCTAAAACATCTTAAGAAAAATATAATTCAAGTACTTAAAACCTTGAAAGTTTTCTAAAAGAAGTGGATATAAATACTCAACTAGCATAAATATAATTTTTATTGAATATTCAATATTTCATGGATTATGCACTTAAACTGGACTCTTTGTGGGAGTTGAGGCAGAAAACTATGTGGGGATAATTCCCATAAAAAAAATCTACTCGCCCAGCGACAGCAAATTAAATCAGAACTTAAAACGTGACTGTCACTTCCGTCGAAATGTGGCGGATGTGACAAAGGCGGAGTCGCTGTCAGGAGTCTGGAGTCGGATTCGGAGTTCTGAGCTGCAAGTTGAAAGTTGGTAGCAGATGAAACTGCATCCGATGCTCACTGCTCACTGCTCAGTGTGCTGTGTTCAGTGTGCAGTGCACATTTGAATCAGATAATTGTAAATTGTGTAAAATAATAAATTTCAAGTTAACTATCTGTGTGGACCGCATAGGGTTCTTCTATTCATTTCGTTTGCCACAGTGCCCCCGCTGTGGCAGACAGAGACAGCTCGAGCAGAGAGCACAGAGCAGCGAGCAGTGCTCACAAACGTGGCTCATCCAAATAACAGTTGCAGTCTCAGCTCCAGTTGCAGTTGCTGTTGCAGTTGCAGTCAAGGTCCAGCTATTTGGCTATTCATCGATGCCCGACAAAACTTGCATTGCCTCCATATGTGTATATATATATAATATGTATATATATATATATATATAGAGAGAGAGAGAGAAAGAGAGAAAGGGAGACAGAGCTGGGCTGACTGGCTAACTGGCTGGCTGACTGTCTGGCGGTGTTCACGTTCACGAGCTCAAGCGGATCTGAAACAGAAAATGTCAAATTTTGTAATTTATTACCCGAATCCTGTTTCTGTCAGTGACTCTTTCGGGTGTCTCGGTTCGGCAATGCGCAGGGACTGTTGCCATAGTCCTTTGTCACACACTGCGTGTGAATTTGTGGCCCACTCTGTGTGTGTATGTGTGTGTGTGTGTGTGTGTGCGTGTGTGTGCATGTGTGTGTATGGATGTATCCTTTGCGCCCTGTTTTGTTTGTTTGTTTTTGGCTCGCTGCCTGGCTGAATACTGTGAATTGACTTTGGCTGCCAGTTGGCACAATTACAACAACAAACAGCTTTTGCCATCCAAAGTCAACACAACAATGATCGGTTACATATTTGCTAAACGGTATTAGCACATTTCACTCGGCTTCATAAATAAAAAAGAATGACCATTTATCGATTGAATACTTTCAACAACGTTGAATAAATTTTAAAAAAAAATATATATCCAACATATGCATTTAAGAGATATATTTAAGATACATAGCAAGCATTTTTAAGTTCTTGCTTATTAGATAAAAAAATATGCATCTGCAATTCTTAAAAATTCTTTATACATATATAAATTAAATGTAAAACATTTAAAAGAAAATTATATATTATGTACCACTTACACATTAACATATAATTTCATATTTTTATATATTTAATATTTATATATTAAGAAAATAATAAACAGATATTCAATATTTTTAAATTTGAAATCTTTGCGCTACATTCTGCTATTTCACTGGCGCCATCTGTTCAAAATAATGTAAACTAAATGTACAAACAGTCCGGTAGCATTGAGCACTCGCAAGCGCCACCTAGCGACAATTAATGCAATTTACATTTCGTTGCCAGACGTGCGCATCTAGAGCCATTTTTAAAATGTCTGGCACTGTTTTCCATATTCTGTTTTGAATTGTTGTTCTTTAGCTCGAAATAACGGCGCTTTGCGGACGCGATGTAAATGAAAGAAAAATGTGGAAATAATAAATTAGAGCTTCCTAAATGTAACCGGTTACAAATTGCATGCAAATGAAAACAGCATTTCGCAACTGAAACGCGCCGAATAAATATATAATAAAAGTGCGCGGCGGAGCTAGTTGTGGAAAATGGCGCAACCTCCGCCAGATCAGAATTTTTACCACCACACACTGGCACATCCGCACCCGCACCCGCATCCGCACCCACACCCGCACCCTCACACTCACCCACATACACACTCGCACGCGCAGCATCCACAGCTGCAGTTACCGCCACAATTTCGCAATCCCTTCGATTTAGTAAGTCCATAGAATAAACAACAATTAATATTTGGTTTATCACCATTTCCCCCATCAAAAGCTATTCGATGAACGCACGGGCGCCATCAACTACAACTACATTCGTCCCTATCTGCCCAACCAGATGCCAAAGCCAGGCAAGTAATAATATCAATTTGTGTGCATATGTGCAGCCTATCGATATGTATGAGTGTACGTTTATAAGTAAATACAGATACAGTGCACACTCAATATAACGAAATAATCACAGTTTAATAATAAGCGATATAGAAAAGTGTGTGTTTTTTTTCAACTCTGTGTTTCTTTAACTGTCTCTTTCTTCCTCTCTGTGTGTTTCTCTTCTTATACATATCCCTTTCATCGCTCTTTCTCTTTTTATAAATACCTTCTGTCTTTTTTCTCTCATCTGTACCTCTCTCTCGCTCTCTTTCTCTGTAACATAACTGACTTTTCTTAATATGATTATAACATCTTTCACTAATCAAACCCACATCAGATGAGCTGTCCGACTCTCTGGTAATGCGAAGACCACGTCGCACACGCACAACATTCACCAGCTCCCAAATAGCCGAGCTGGAGCAGCACTTTCTGCAGGGACGTTACCTGACCGCACCCCGCCTGGCCGATTTGTCTGCCAAGTTGGCGCTGGGCACGGCGCAGGTGAAGATCTGGTTTAAGAATCGCCGACGCCGCCATAAGATTCAATCAGACCAGCACAAGGATCAGTCATATGAAGGCATGCCGCTCTCCCCGTCCATGCCTAATGTACCGGGGAAAGTAGCGGATGCAGATCCGCCGAGCCTGCAGGCGCTAAGCCTGGGAGGTAGCGCTGCCACACCCAATGCTCTGACGCCATCGCCCACACCATCAACGCCCACGGCTCATCTCGCTGAGCATTACAGCGAGTCCTTCAGCGCCTACTACAACTACAACAGCAATCAGCACACACAGGCCACAACGGCTCAGCAGCGGATTGTGCCGCAGATGCATGGTCAGTATTCGAATGCATCGGCGTCCAATGCTGCTGCTCAGTTCTTTCCCGGGGCTGCAGCCATGCACCAGCCGCATGGCAATACACATCAGCAGCTCCATCACCAGCAGCAGCAGTCACAGCAGCTGCATCATCACCACGCGATGGCACATCAACAACAACAACAACAGCAGCAGCAGCAACATCAGCAACAGCAACAATATCATCATTTTGATTTTCAGCAGAAGCCTGGAAATGGCTGTCGGGTGCCGCTGATCAAATGTGAAAACGAGGATGACTACAATTTCAATGGATCGTATTATATGAGGACGACGGCGCTGCCGCTGAGTGGCGTCGCTGCCAGCAGCATGCCGGCCGTCGAGGCCGTGACGTCTGCGCTCTCGCCGGGCTCCGAGGTATATGAGCCATTAACACCAAAGAATGACGAAAGTCCCAGTCTGTGTGGCGGTGGCGGACCTGCTGGTGGCGGCGTCGGCGTTGGCGGCCGGTGTGCCACTGCTGTCGGCGACGCCGATATTACCGACGACATGGACAATGGACCGAATAAGAAGAGGACGACGCTACAGGTGAGTCTCCGCATTTCATAATGAACTGCTCAAATAGTATCCTGAAGTATCCTCGATACTTTTCCACATCAGAAATACGCATATTCAATGCCTGTTTTTTGCACAATATAAATCAAATCCTCATGCTTTGCAGAACTTGGAGCCATTGAAGAGAAATAACAACAACAATGCGGTTGCAGACAAAACCTGTGACAATGGCAGCGATGTCTTAAGCGCAGGCCTCCTCGCTGTGGCACGTGGCAATCTCATCGGGTGTGGTAGCAGCAGCGGCAGCAGTGCCTTTGGAAAGTTCGGCAAACTTGCTGTGCCGACCACGCAGCCGCCACCGCATCCGGGTGGCTCAATGGAGGCGATGCAAGAGTCAAACCAATATCAGTGCACGATGGATACGATAATGCAAGCGTATAATCCGCATCGTAATGCCGGTGGCAACACGCAATTTGCCTACTGTTTCAATTAGGCTGCCACTTTAAATAATGCCATACAAAGATAATAATTGTAAAAAAGAGAAAAAAATCGAATTTAAATGTTTGTAGAGTTTATAGCTTTAACAGACACGTTGTTTCCTGATTGTACAAAGATTTAATAATTGTAGATATGCATGAATAGTATTTAAGCCAATTTAACATTGTTTTAAACCAAGTATGTAATTCATAGTTGTAGCTGCTGAGCTTTTTAACGCATTTTCTTTTGATATAAACTTAAGTTCCACTATTTGTAAACTTTATTTGTAAAGCGTTCTTTGATCTCCACACTGTCTGGCTGGGCATTTGCCAAAGCCCATGAATGCCCAACCAGACACTGTTGAGACAAATATGGGCTTTAAGTGAACGCCTTGCAGAATAAGTTTTGCCTAGAATTACAAAATGCATTTCTTTTTCATAACTCAGGCCAACTGGCATAGGAAGAAAAACTGTACTGATCTAAATGAAAAATGTTTCTCTTCCTGATAATAGCATGTCTTCCTATTGATATTCTCTGCCATTATCAGCCGAAGATTGAACGTTTAACCAATAATGTTCGTCAGAATATTTTTAATTTTTTTATGCCACGGTTTGCATGTCGCAATTAAACATTCTTCACGTGAGAATTGTTTACATTTTGCCTCTAAACACATGTGAACCACAGGCCTCAGTTATCCAAACGAAATCTTTAATTACCTTCAGAATTTAAGAGAGTTTTATCGATTGAAAATGCATTAAAAATATTTATATCAGTTACCCTTGAATGGTGCACCATTTAAATATTGTTCTAAATAGTCAGAGTATTGTTTTAAATACCATTTTAATAATTCGTACAAACTACAATATATGTTTAAAACTATGATCTTAGCTTTAAGCTCCATGCAAACATTCTAGTTTGATTAGTATTAATTAAATACATTTTATGTGCATCAAACGGAATGAGTTGCAAATCAAATCAATATAGTAAAACGATATGATTTAAATTTTGTAAATGAGTACAAATAATTAAGCCTTTAAAGGTTGAAGTTTGAATTATATGATAAGGAAATAACTTTGTATATTGAAATATGTGACTGAGTATAAGTAGGAATATATATATTATGGCTATGAGCTTTTGTACGCAAATTGCATGTGGCATGGAACAAACGTTAGATGAACGAAAACTGTAGTTGGTTTTTCCGAAAATCTTATGAATTTAAAAAAGGAATACGTTGGTAATAAAATCGGATCCGCGAATTTTCTACGAAATGCTCATAATAAAATTCGCGCTTAATTTAAGTCCAAACCACCAGGTGCCTGTGTGTATTTACAGCTTCAGCTACCTGACTTGAACTACTTAGGTAGGCTCGCTGACTGCCCCGACCGGGTGTGCACATGCTGCCCCTATGCTGAGGCGCCTCAAATGCAGAACCATCGACTAGAAGCAGGCAACTTATTGCAACACTTTTCTTTGATATAAAATATGGAAAATCCAAAATTCGCATGAAAGAACTAAAATTGGGTTTCTCCCATACGCATTTTTATTGATAATTGGATGAAATGCAGGGGCGTGCCAATAAACCAATTATTGTTGCACATTACTTACCTTAATTTATTTAAAAATTATATATATGTGACATATATAAAATATTACTATGTTTTTATTTTTATTCGACATAAATGGACGCCAACAAGTGTGTGTCCATTTATATAATGTAATATAATAATTATTGATTTAATAATATTAAATAGTACTTGTCATAACACATTTAAGTAAAATATATTTTGTGTATAAACTTATATCAATAACAATTTACAGATAAAAGTATTTAGGAAACTCTTTGTAATACAATTTATTGAATAGAACTTGTCATAACACATATAAGATTAAAAGTTTTTGTTAAGAATTATATCAGAAAATTTACAGATTAGTTTATGATATTCTTAGTAATACATTTACAAGTAAAAATATCTACATATGTACATAAATATGTAAATATATATATATACGTATCTTTATAGGACCACGTGTCGTATTCTGGCCAAAAAGGTACAGGAATATTTGTGTGTTATGACTTTGCCTTTGTTCTGGTGTATTTTTAGTAAATTCGGAGAAGTGGCAAATCCTATAGCGCCAGTAATAAAATTTTGCAAACTCGCCGAATTCGCGGTGCCGGCGACAGGGCGCAAAGGACGAACAGAACAATAGCCGAAACAGAGTGAGAGAGAGACGGGGTGGAGAGAGAGAGCGAGCAGGACGCCGGCGACGACGCATTGTGTGCCCGTCAGTGTGACACAAATAAAGTCATAAACTGTTAAATCAAGCATAAAACCCTCGAAATATCCTTTCGACCAAGAGCCGCGTCACGACGATCAAAGCAACGGATGTCGACGCATGTCCTTGGATCGTCTTTCGCCGACGTGGTCGTAGTCGGCTTCACTTTCGTCGACGTCTCGTCCAAACAGGTGCTATAAGTTGGACAACACAACTGAACAAGAGATCATCATCAGTGATGGGCAGCCGCCAGTTTACCTGGCAGCCAGATTCGGCTCGATCTGAACCAGGACGAACTCACGTAACGCAACAAATCCCAGGCTAGCCGGATTTCGATCAAAACAAGCCCCTAGATTGTCCATGCCCTGGACTTGGCTAGTCTGGCTGGTGCCAGTCGCACCTATACAGAGGAAAAGAAAGAGACAGTAATAAAAACGGCGGCAGCAGATGAGACACTCGACGACATCGACGACGTCGACGACGAGGACGACGACAGCAACATCAACGATATACAAAAGGATTTATGGCACTGTGCGCGAGTTTAGGCTAATTTTTCGTATAATTTTTGGCAAACCCACCGACTACCTAGCCTAGCCTGGCCTGGCTATATATTGGCCGAGTGCTGCCAGGAAGGACATCACTATTGATTTGGACAGCCGAACAGTAAGACGCACAAAAACTCGCGATGTCATCCGTCATGCATTACTATCCAGTGCACCAGCCCAAGATGAACTCCTACCCAACGCCAGTGGTCAAGTACAGCAACGTAAGTAGACAGCAATCTAGGATCCACCGCTGACAACTCAACTAATAAATCTTGTTCCTGGCAAACAGCTCCTGTACGGAAATCATCACAGCACAAGCAGCACGCCACAGGTCATGCCACAATCGCAGCAGACACCACTCCAAGCCGTCGTATCGCTGCCCACGTACCATTCACCAAGCACACTGCCCTTGTCACTTGGGGAACAGCAGGGGCAGCAGATGTCCTCCGATGAGAATATGGCCTTGCAGCCGGCGCAGGAGCAACGGGTCAAGTTGAAGCGTTCCCGGACAGCATTCACCAGCGTGCAGCTCGTGGAGCTGGAGAGCGAATTCAAGAGCAACATGTATCTGTACAGGACACGTCGCATTGAGATTGCTCAGCGTCTGTCGTTGTGCGAGCGGCAAGTGAAGATCTGGTTCCAGAACCGTCGCATGAAGTTCAAGAAGGACATCCAGGGTCATCGCCAACGCGACTCAAAGCCCAATGCCAAACTGACGCAGCCTCAATCGGAGCAGAGTGCTCATCGAGGCATTGTGCAGCGACTAATGTCCTACACTCAGGATCCCAGTGCAGAGAAACGGGCCGCACTTCCGAATCCACCTACTATGCCGGCCACGTTGCCAAATCCGGTTCAAGACTTCTATGGACAGGTCAAGCCCAAGCCAAAGACTCAAACGGTGGCTAGCAGCGCATCGGATCTGAGCGATATTCTGGAACACCTCGCCCAGTCGACAGGAGCGCCCGCTTCCAGTGCTGCTCTGCATGCGAGCTCCGCCTCAACGGGACACTACTCATACAATGTGGATTTGGTGTTGCAGAGCATCAAACAGGATTTGGAGGCAGCGGCTCAGGCCTGGTCCAAGTCCAATTCAGGGCAGGCCCGTCACCACAATGCCGAGCCACTTGCAATGCACCCCAGCTCATCGCTAACCATGAATCTCCCGTGGGGTGAACCAGTGGCCAAGTCAAGGAAGTTGAGCGTCTCGCATCTGAATCCCTGCACGGCCACCTACGACTACCTCAACTGAAGTCAAGTCAACTCTGATTCATTACCTATGTTTTTTTGTCAGCCTTAAGTTTAATCTAAGTCTTCGTCCCTGGTAAAAGAAAGACGTAAAAGATACAACTCAGTGAAACCATATTGTATAATACAAGTCAACATGTTAGATGCTCATCCTACTCAGTAAAAATACAACATTTAAGAATAGTTAAGGATTTATACCAATAAAGCAAATATTGCAACAAAAAACGAATTTCTCGAATACTTCATAAATCTAAGAAACTTCCAATTTGTAATATGAAGCACAATTCCCCCATGTCAACCCTTTATGTATGAGTGCATTCAAGCAAACGTTCATCCTTAAATGGAATACCCTTAGGAAGTGCAAATCCATCATTTCGAATGTCAAACGGGGCGTTTAAATGAGCAAAGAGTTCATTTTTGTGGCATACTTAAATAGTAAAAATTGCCACTCACCCGCCCCGCTTGCCCCGTTGCTTTCACTTTTGCATTTAATGTCCTCTTGCGGCTTGAGGGTCAACTCGAGGAATTCCATGGAAAAGCCAAATGCTTGCGACCATCTATTAATGCAAAAGAGAAAAAGTGTCAACCGCATTTGCCTTGGACGCAGGCCCAGTAACTGACCCCAGCTCCAGTGGTCATCTTGAAAATGCCGCAGAGAGTACGAATACGAGTCCGAGTCCCAGTCGTAGTCAGAGTCAGAGTCGGAGAGAAGTGCTACGATTTGATTTATGGATATTTAACCGCACGCATTACGAGTACTTGTGTTGGGTTTGTTGGGACACTTGTTTTGGGCGGCAGCTGGACGACATCTTTGCGTGGAAATGCGATTCGACTGCTGCTGCTGTTGCTGTTGCTGCTGCCCCAAGGAATGTGTACGAATACAAGAACAACACACAAACACACAGAAACAGTTAGAGGCACACACATGCCACAAAACATGTTTAGTTACTCCGGCTTGAAGTGACTTTTGGGGTAATGCCAGTGGGTGAGGCTAAGCAAGTGTGTGTGTGTGCGAGTGAGTGTGTGTACCCTGGTGTGGCAAATTGCTTCCCCTGGGAGGAAATTGTCGGTGCGGAAATAGTGCCAAGGAGCTGTGACAAAAAAGGGGTGGCACCTTGGAATTTTCATGCGCATTGTTGACATTTCCGAGCATGTGTCAGACGGGTTTGTGGTAGCCGTAGTCGTAGCCGTAGCCGCGGGCGGGCTAGTCCTTGACATCACATGTCCTTCGCCTAACCACAAACAGCACTCGCACACACACACACACACACACACACACACATATATATGTGAGTGTCGTCGCTGCCATAATGAATATAGATGTGATTTTGGGTTTGAAGGCGGCATTGTGGGTGTGGCTAATCGTCTGGCCATAAGCGCAGCTAATCAAAGCAGCATAAAAACGCAAAGACAGCTTCAGAGAGAGAGCGAGAGAGAGGGAGAAGAAGGGAGAGAGAGCCAGCTGCAATTACGCGAAATGCCAGTGTAATAAACATGTCCAACAGATTGTTTCAATTGTTCGCTTCCTAATGCTGCCCACTCGCTGCTCAATCTTTTCGAGGAATTGCGTTGATGGGAGACGAACTTGCTCCATTGCCATTTTATTGGATTGCGACCGCGCCTTTTGCGGCGCTGATGACACAACTGAGAGCCGAGATGGCAACGAGTCTTTCTTGTTCTGGTTGTTCTTGTTGGCCTGGTCATAACAATAAATTCCACAAACCGCACTTGCTGCCTAAACGTGCCTCCCGCCCCACCCTCCACTGCTGCTGTATCAACTCTATCCAGCGATGAGAGCCAAATGGTTTCTTGTTAATTAAATTAAATATTCACTTGGGTGCTGCTGCACGGCCGCACTCAGGAAGGTATTGCAAGGCAACTGCGACATTTTCTAATTAGATTGAATCTATAATTTTTATGGCTAATCGCAGCGCGCCTTGTCAGCTCTGAATTTTGAATTTGCGGCTTGCACGGATTTCACGGCTTTAGCCAATTATTTCGTAAACGCTGCTCCTCCAAATGACCAAACAAACTGCAAATGTCTTTTGTGTGCTAATGAAACTGGCTCTTGTGTAAACTTGTTTTGCCTTCCCCTCATAAATTAATTGGACTTGCTTGCTGGCTGCAAAGATGTGCAACGATCAATTAACATGAAGTAGGCAATTTCTTGGACTGGAGTCTTAACCAATTCTTAGATAACTGTTTTTTAAAACTATCCAACAATTATTTAAAACTGATCTACATGAAAACATAATTAATTCCATCAGTTTAGACTTGAATTTAATACGCCTAGTCGACTAAGCAAATTGGTTCAGTTCTCAATATTTACATATTTGTAATTTTTTTCGTGTGTATTTCAGTATTTTCGGCACGTTTAAACGTTATGACATTTCACAGACGTGTTAGTCCCTCAACGCTACCAATATGGCAACACCTGTCGCATAAACAGGCCAAATGTATGGCCCTTGTTTCCCCCATTGCCCCGCGCTCGACCAACAAATGCGCAAAAATTGCACGTGGCAATATAGAGGAATACGTATACGTAAATACCCTTACGTGGAATGGGTTAGGCAATGCTTACTCCAGTTGCCGCAAAAAAATAGTGCACCCAGCTCGCTTCATGCGTGTCTCCGTGCCAAAGAAGCTGCCACATTTGGGCAAGGAGTGGGCCAAAGTCGGGTGTTTTGTATTCCGCAGAAGAATTTCGCAAAATGAGTGCGTGAAAAAAAAACTCCAACATTTGAATGCCAATTGCTGGTTGGTGGTTGGTGAGGTGGTTGCGGGGGCAACACACCTTTGACTTGTGTGTACAGCACAGCACAATCCTGGTGTGTGCAATACAACGGCATTATTGTTGTGCCTGCCGCAGCCTGAATCATGGGCCAAAGCCGTGACGTTGTTGTCAGCATCTGTTGCTGCTGGATTTCCGCATCTACTCCACTTCAATACCAGGTTCAAAAGTTGGATGTGTGCGAACAACTGGGCTTAAAACAATGTGCGACACAATTTGAATATTTGATTATTTTCAAAGGTGCGCACACGTTTCCATAAAACACATCAACTGATTGTTTGTTAGCCTGAATATTGATATATAATTTAAAACTGAACGATCGAGAACTTAGACCAATAGTTAGTGAAGAGAAAGGCTGGGCTTAAGTCTATTGAAATTCCTTCTATAGGTGTCCTCTAAATTATGCCTGCTTCCCAAAACACTACTTCTCGGGATCATAAGTAGACCAACATTATTTGGCACCAGAATGATTTTGAAATAGAGACTAAAAAATTTTAATTAATGATTTTCGCTTAAAAACATCTTTGTAATTATAATTTTGTGAGAAAATGAGTATAATAATAAAACTATGCAAAATAATGTAAAAAAATTAAGTTTGCTGTTTAGAACTCATTAAGTGAATATATTCCTGATCTGCATCAATAGTCGGTTCCATCTGTCGATCCATCCTTCTTTCCATCTGTGTGAACCAGACGAACTCAGATTTAAATATGATTGATTTATGTCTTTAATATACCCTGATGTAAAATATATAAATATATACAAAAAATGTATTTTTAAATTACTTATTTAACATCTTACAATACTTTCACTAATTTAACATTTTAATTTGATTTTTCATCAAAACAAAATCTGAGTTTATTGCATGAAAACGTTGAATGCAACATTCTTGCCATTTTCACATTTATTTTACACAGCATTCGGCAGCTGCCATATGCTGTCTGAAATATTATTGCTGACCCCCCAATAAGGATTCGTATCAGTATCTGTAGCTGCACACATATATATATATATATTTATACATATGTTTGTATATATATGTATGTAAACAGGTACGTGCCGGTTTAGTATACTTATGAGCGAATGGCTGGTATATTTTTCATGATGTAAAACCCACAATTAAATTACATAAAATCCATTTGTAATAATTACGCCGAATGGCAATCTATGCTGATGACCGCATATGCCGCAACGGTCGTCATATGGACGAAGGAAAAACATGAACAAAAATAAAAAAAACAACAACAGCAGTTGGAGGCAATGTAAAAAACAACTCTTGAATGCAACTTCGCCTAAGCGCAATTCGTATAAAAATGCGATGCGTCATGTGAGCAATTTGTTTGTGGGGGGTGGAAGTGGAAGGGTGAGGGTGAGGGGATGTGCCACAATGGTGCCACAACCAGTTCACCGGCTCGCTTTGTGATGCAATTATTTATTCCTGCATGTTGCCACTCGCGTGAACGGAACGAGCAAACGGCAACAGCAAGAGCCACTCTGCCACATCTACAGCCAGAGTTGCAACGAGCAACAAGCAACACGCTGGCGCTTAAGCATGTCTATGTCCGGCCTCTTGATAAACGCTCTTCCCATCACCATCGACATCGTCATCGCCATATCCACGGAGTGTGTGTGTGTGTATGTGTGTGTGTGTTTAAGTTCGCTTCTAAATGCAATGTGCGCACGAGAAATATATCCGCCGTCAGTTCTCAAAGTGTGGGTATGCATACACGCACACACACACACACACACAGTCCAGGACCAGGTAATATCAGACGACATGCACAATCGTAGACAGAGCCAAAGCCATAGCCGGCTATAGCAATTTTGAGGATAGAGCTTGAGTCGGGCCATTGGCTTTGAGCTCAGTTTGCGGCTCTATTATTAGATGCCATTATATTTTATAGTCTATAATTGATTCGCTGAGCTTGGCATGCATGCATTTTTTTTGCAAACAAATCGTTTGACATTAAAATGAAAAGTAATGTGAAGACATTGTTGAATCCTCTTAAACTTTGCGAACGAACTTAGCACATCCCCATCATCTACCTCATTATGAAAAATAAGCTTAAATTCAAGCTATAAAATCTTCTTAAACTCTTAATGAAATTAATATCAGTAATGCACAAATTACACAAATTTTGTATGCCTCAAACTATGTTTTGTAGTTGCTAAGCAAAAACTCGACGAGTGGTTGCCAAGCGATATTTTCGTTGGGGTTATGAAGGCATAAACAAACTGGCCAAAAACAGCAAGTATTCACAAAAATTATCTTAAAACGAAAACAGTTTAATAATATTTAAATTGTATTAAGTTACATAATGTATTCACTACAGCATCCTCAAACAGATGAGAGCTTTCTGCGACTTTATTCCACGGTTGATGAAGTCATGAATCTTTTGCATAGCATACAAAAACCAAGCGAGTAAATAAAATAATTCCTTAATTAAAAAAAAAAAATAAAACAATTTTTCACCTTGTAGCGAAAAAGTTGAGCTCGAGGACTCTGCAGAAAGTGTTACTGAGGACAATTTTATGGTCACAGTGAGGCAAAAACCAAAAACAAGTAAAAACAAGGATCGATTCACATTTATGAGACAGGTGGAAGTTGACCAAGCGGAGCGCTCCAAGGCGCGACTAGAACGAGAGCGTGTTGCACAGAAATTCAGAAAGTAAGTTGATATTCCTTAAAAATACGTATAATTTATATTAAGTGCTAATTAACCCTTTCACAGACTGGGCAACGCCGACTATCGCAAGGGAGACTATGCAAATGCGGTGAGCATGTATAGCCATGGAATTGACAACATCAAAGACAGTCCAATATTGTACATAAATCGTTCTCTATGTTTCATCAGGTGTGTATTTAATTAACCCAACACTCAATATCAATTTCATATCCAGTCAATTGCTTTTACAGATTAGGGGATTTCAAACGTGCCATCATTGACTGTGACTTTGTGCTCAACAAGCTGGACGAGAAGAATATGAGGGCCTGGCTATATCGCGCCTTGGCCTATAAGAGCATGGGCGATGAGGCCAGCTATGATAACTGTATTAAATATGTTCGCAAGTATCATTCCAAGCAGTTGGAGTTTATAGACACATTTGTAGAGAAAATTAAAAGTATGGCATAATGAGAGTAATTAAACGATTGCTAATCCTAAATATAATTGGGGCTAAAAAACTATTCGGATAGGTTATCATTTGGAGGAATTATAAGCATATCTATGAGTATGATTTATGAATAGTATTTAATGTAATAATAGTTGTTGAGCTCATTAAAAGTTTATTTAAAGTTTGAGCCGCAAATAGAAACCGAAACCGAAACCAGCCAAGGGAACAGGGCTAACTCAAGTGTTGTTTACATTTGACAGCAGGAATTTTCATGTTGATGTCAACGTTGGGCCAACAGTGTCAGAGGCAGTTGAGCAGAGTTGCGGAAGCGTGAACCGGCGTATAACTCTTTCGATTCTGATGCCATTCAATCGCAACTCACAACCATGTACACCACCACCCCTTCGAGCAGGCCATCCATCCCACGTCTATCCATCGCAACCCAGCCACCCTGTAAAGGCAAACAATTCGATGGCGGTAATCAATCTTCCTCCACTCTGTGTGCGAGTTGACAGCTCCGTGGTGTAGAGTCAAATTGCGATCTTTGTTTGTCCCGGTCCGGGCCAAAATCGGGTACAATGGATACCCCCAGCACTGTACCCACGTATGGTACACACACACACATACACACAGAGGGGGCACTATGTGAGTCAGGGTGGGGTTTTGCCTGTTCCTGTTCCATTTATGCGTGTCAAAGGTTGCGTCGGAGGGCGACAGATTGAAGCGAGGCAGTGGCAGAGGCAGGCGACACAAATGTTGTACTTGTCACGGTTGTTGCGGTAGTTGCATCTTTAGCTTGAAGTTCAGCATGGATATGCGTGTATCTGTGTGTGTGTGTACAATATGTCTGTATGTTTGTGGGAGGAGTGTGAGTATTTTAAGGCTTGTGCCGTTTCTCAAATCTCACATGATAAATAGTCAATAAGTATTTATATGTATTTTTCTTCTTATCTTACTGCAAATGAGTCGAATAATTTTTGTTCTTAATTTATTTCTCTTGTCATCGAATACTGTTCGACATTGTTCATAATTAACGCTTCAATTAGTTCCACAAATCGATTGCAACTAAATATTAACAATAAACTAAACATCAATCATATAAAAATAAATGTTTTGTTTTGATATCAAAACGGCTTTTGTCATGCTGTCTTTCAGTTCAATTTAAGTATTTATAAAGACATTAATTGTTTTGAAATGTCATCAGCCAAAAAAAATAAAATCTATTTTTGCAATTAATACAGTTTGTGCTTATTTCAACTAAAGCATTTTTTTTTTTGCAAAATATAAACATTTTCAAAAATAGACCGGGAATATTTTTTCTTTTCCTCTCACGTCTCACTCGGCTTTTTACAAGTTTTCTAATAAATGTTGTAGGTAAGGCAAAGTTTATCGATAATGAAATTCAATGCATTAATGTTATTGAAATAATAAAACTAATATGTGCAACACAGCAGCTGCTGATGAAATATTGTCCACAGAACAATCTGTTCAACAAGGCAGTAATATTCAAACTGGATACACACACTCAGTGTGTGCGTGTGCGTGTGTGTGTTAGTGTGTAAGTATCCGGTTTCTTTGTTGAATGACCAAAATTTCAATATGTGGAAATTACTTTATGATGTGATGACACCAATTTATCTAAGTTAGTTGCCAACAGCCGGTAAGTTGCAGATACGCGTAAGAATAATAATCTTGACAATAGAAGTTGGCTCTAAATTGGGACAGATCTTATATCTTTTGCTTTTGAAATTTATTAGAAAATAAAATAAATTACATTTCTTTGAAATATTTGGATTAATCATAGCTTAAGTTTAATTTAATCAAATAAATTATACTAAACAATAAATTATTTGCTTATGCATCTAATAAATATTGCAAGTAGTCATAATCAACATTTAAAGGTTCAAAGGAATCACATGAAACTGTAGACACATCAATCGATCTACTAGAATCCCAGCCAAATTGATTATCCACACCAAACGAATCGATGTTTTGAAACTCTTGTATGTCAAATGATTCAAATGAATCACAGGATGCCGTAGATGTGGATGCCGATGATCCAATCGAGTAGTTTGATTCCCAAGTCATCTGTGGATTCACAAATGTGTCTGCTGTAAACTGGTCGATGTTTTGCACTTTCTGATCATCAACCCATTGATCTGTATTGAACCAACTGGTTGGCCCAGTGTCCACATCTGTAAACTCTCGACATGCACTTGGAAGACGATTCTCATAGGATTCGGGATTAAAGAAGTTCTGTCTCTGTTCCATAATGGCATACTCATTTCGCGGATCCGACATATCACAAGTCAAGCTATCTTGGCCCGTGCTGACATATTGCAAGAGACGTTCAACAATCAGCTCATCTTCACTTAGTTGTTGCAGGTTTGGGGATTCTTCACTTTGCACTATGCCACAATCAAGCAACAGTTTTGATCCCTTGTGGCCCAGCTGCCTATTGGCCAGTTTCTTGGATTTCATGCGTCGATTCTGGAACCAAATCTTAACTTGTCTTTCAGTCAACAGCAGGCGTTGAGATATCCCAATGCGACGTGGTCTTCCCAGATACCTATTCTCATTGAACTCCCGCTCCAGCTCCAGCAGTTGATGGCTCGTGAAGGCGGTGCGGGAACGCTTGGAGTTGCTGGGTGGGCAGAGGACACCAGAAGGTTGAGCCTCATAGTTCATCTGGTAAGAGTAGATGGTAAACATATATTGTAGAAGATATTTAGCTGATATTTATCTAAGCAAACACTTACCATATAGTTGTCTGCATTAGCTGTAAAAGATTGACTGGAATTGCTGTTGTTGTACATTTTGTTGACTGATATTTTAGCTTCTGCTCTGTGACACATTGGTTTTTTAACTAGATGCAACTCCATGTCGCCGATTTACTTTTATACCATGCAGGTAAGACACTTAGCTGCGAATCGTAGAACTTTTCGCAGTTGTTACCTGAGACCTGTGATCGGCGTCTGGTCTGACCAGCCGGCTGGTGCAACGTGTCTCGTCTATTGGCGTGTCCAGGCTCTGGCTCCGGAAAGTCCATTTAGAACGTGGCGTGAGTCTTGATTGTGAAACGACTGCCAGGACTGCATCGTGTCTCATTGAAATGCACCATTTAATTGACTTTGCCAGACATCATATGCAATCAAAAGTCCGTTACGATTTTTATTTAATTTTCAAAATAACTGTCAGAAGCTTTATAGTCGAAATACACTCAATGTAATCCCTAGTAAAAGTATTACTTTCATACCTGTATTTTAAGAAAGATTTAGGTAAATTCAACTCGTCTCCGAAATATGAAAGAGAATTTTGGTGGTTTTTCCACGGGTTTTCCAAAATCGCGGTGACTACTTCACCTTGAGCTACCTGGCCAGTTGGGTTCAGGCTGACGAAGACCTCGAATCGGATCATAAAGCGCCCTGGATCAGTTAAACTCTCCGTCAATAAAATTAGAGCTGCTTCTCTTCATATGTGTTTCCACCTATGAGTTTTATGACGAGAAGCTAAGGAAAATTTCACAGGCTTATGCAAACTAACCTCAAATCTTGGCTGTAAAGTGTAAAGTATTTTTGCATATTGAGTTATGTGGGAAAGATGTTTCTACATATGAATATAACATATATATTACTAATAAGTCACACTATAATTTTCTTAATGTGTTTACAAATTTAAATACATTTTTTTTCTATGTCGTTTCAGATTTGAGTTGTGATGGTGGAAATTTTAACCAATCCTTACATGCAAGAATTAAGTTAAGCATTTCATATGAACTTTAATGACAATTCGTTGGCCAAATTACGAATTTTATATATATTTCTACAGCTTAAGGATGTTAGAAATATCTTCAGCTTAAAAATAATCAAGTTAGAAAACTATAGTCGGGAGAACTCGACTAGGAGATTGAAAATTTAATATGTAAAATACTATTTTGGCTAAATCGGAGTTGTACAGCTCATATTTTAGCTGTCTCTCTTAAATTATAAAATTTATTCTAATCGGATATTGACTTGTATTCATAGTAGCGATACTGTAAAAGTTATCGATAAACTTAAAACCTTATCAGCGTCCGCTTAAATGTACGAGAATTTATATTTCATAATCTCAAACAATGTTAAATTGACTCGGCTGCTCATGCTAATTACTAATTTGTATACTTATTACATTATAAGGGAGCTATTTCCTTCTGCCCATTTCATACTCTTATACAACTGCATAATATTTTTTCTTCAATTTTTAATGTGTTCCAGAAATAAAAAGCGGTGGACACATTTGCATGAGTATTTTAAAAATAATCAGTAAATCGTATACTATATGGAGGTAAATGGTACAAATTACATGTGTGTGGGTTCATAAACTTTTGGCTTTCACTGTGCAGCGAAAATAAAAGAAGCGGCAGCGATGCGGTTGCCAATAAAAACAGAATGTGAAAAAGTGTGGCAGCAGAAAAACAATGCCACCAAGATTGACAACATGATGGTTAGACAAGAAGAGGCGCTCAAAACAAAAAGAAAGACGCGCAGCTCGCAAAACGAAATGTCAAAAATACGCATCGCAAAAGCGACAGCGGAGACGCCAACAAAAAAGAAATGAAACTCGTCGCTGCCGCTTTTACTACTGCTGTTGCTGCTGCTGCTGCTGCTGCCGCAGCGGCGACGGAATGTGTAAATAACAAAAAGCAAATAAATTCCGTCACAAGCAACACGTTCACAGTGCAGAGTGATAAAAACAGCGGCGCAGCTGAGCGGACAGCCAAAGCTGCACAGCCACAAGGCGACAGAGCGACAAAAACACACAACACAAGCAGCCACAGCAATCGACCAATCAGAGCCAGCGAATACTTTGTAGTGTTTGTTTGTGTGTGCGTGAGAGAGTGCGAATCACTTGCATGTGTGTGTGTGTGTGAGTGTTTCTTACCTGTATGCGACTGGCAGAACTCCACCCCCGGCAACCGTCTCGACCATCGCTATTGCGCATGTACAGCGCTGCTCTCTGCACGACTTGCTTAGATCTACCGATAAGAAAATACACAGCAAACAGCAGTTTTTGAAATGAACTAAACAAATATGGTAAATATAATCAGACATTTAAGATGTACTCGATAAAAGGTTAAATTTTGAGTTTGAGAAACTCCCTTCTATAGTATATTTTTAAAATATATTTAACACATATTTATATATATATTATTTTATATATATGTATTAAAACATTAATTCTAAGCATTATTATTTGTGAGAGAAAAAACACGAAAAGCACGACTTTTGCGCTCACGAGCACGTATCAAAAAACACATCTCTCGCGCTGCCAATCCAAACAACCCCAAAGTTGAACTGCCACTGCACACAGACAGCAGGCAACGCATATATGTATGTATGTAGCGGACACGTTTTGGACACGCCCCCCTGGTTGGTGGTTGTGGCGCTCATCTTTGAAACTAGTCGTACAATATGCTCATTGTTGGCCACTCCTTGCGACAAGTGCGGACAAGTTTCAGTGCGTTCGGTGCTATTGGATGAAATGGTTGCTTAAGAGTCGTGCCGCACGAACCAGCATCGTATTGCCCAGAAACGGAGGGAGAGTGTTGCGAGTCTGAGTCTTAGCGTGTTTAACTGAGCAAATGCGTGGCAAAACAATTTAACAATTCAAGCAATTTGCTGTGTTTATTCGCAGTCGGAAATGTGCAATAAAATAGTGAATAATACTTAGTTGAAAATAGTAACAAATAACAACGGCAAAAGCCACCATTGAGGAAACAACAACCACAACAACAACAACAACAAAAACAACAACGACACCAACTCAAACCGGTTCTGCGCACCGATACGCGAAGCTGAACCTATGCCTCAGGCCAGAAAGGGACAGCTACACACAGCACTTTAGTGGCGCGAATGTGTAGAAAAGTGTAACTTGTAACTACAAATTGCAGTCCAACTGTATGTGTGTCCAGTGTGACTGTGTTTCTGTGCGTGTGTGTGTGTCACTCTCTCTCTCTCTCACTCTCTGAGTACGGTGTGTGTACTGTGTGCACTGTGTACTGTGTAGTGTGTGTTGGCCATTGCAAGATCAGCTTCGGTTTCTTATCACTTTTGTCCAGACCCTTTACTCTGAGCTCGATAGCCAAACTCGAACTTAACTTCTTTTTTCGCATACGCACCGTTGTACCGGGTCTTGCATTATCTTCGTCGGTCGATTTGTGTTATTGTGTGGTGTTCCCATTGTTATGGGCACTCGCGTCGCCATGGGTGCAAAGGTGTGTAAAACTGTAGCTGGCAACTCGACATGATGGAAATGGAACTGTGCCGCTCGAGTAAACAACGCTCGACACCACCATTGCCATCGCCATCGCCATCGCCTTAGCCATCGGCATCGACATCAACATCGCCATATTCGAAAGTTCGCGTCGCGGTCGATGACAACTTTGTGCCTGCTCAGCGGGCTTATCTGACCCTGTTCGTAGAAACATTTCAAAGATACATAATAATATAAAGTACTTAAGCAGACAGAGAGTACTCAATTCACACAGTTTAATTGTTAAATGTGGTGCTTTTGTGCACATCAACAAAACAAATTTAAATAAACGTAGTAAAAACCCGAATTGTGAATGGGTGCTGAAAATGTGAAAAACAAAATAAGGAAAATATTTTGAGCAAACGCTGCGCATGGAAATCACTCAGCGATCTCTTAGAATGGTGAGTAAAAAGTTTTCTATTTTTATTCTGTTAACTTTCGTAATGTTTGAGTATTTCTAAAAAAAAAATAAATCATTATTCTGAATATTCTTCTAAACAACAAACTTGCTTTGCATGTGTCACATTAATATATTACTTAAGAAAAATTTATTCTTATTGGAAACATATTGCATTGACTTGTATTTTGCAGAATGATTGACCTGTTAAAAGAAAATATCACTTAAATAGAGAAATAATTAAACCTAATAAAATTATTTTTCTGGCATTATGCATATTCCTATTGCTTAAATGTTTTATAAGCGAAATTTTGTTGATGTTATTATTAGTAATTTTATTTATTTTGTAATAAGTATTAAATTTATGTTGAATGTCTGTCAAATACAATTTCTCTTGCTTTAAATATAAGAACTATATTTTGGATTTTCCGACGGCTATATTTTATTTAAGAAGAATGTTAAATAAAACCATTCAAGCATTTTTGCTAACACCATCACCAAAAAAATACTCGAAAAATAAAAATGCTTGATTAATTTCTTTATATTTGTTTCTTGTTCTTGTTTGCTTAAAAAATAAATATGAAAAAACATTTTGTATATGCAGTAAAGCATAAAAATAATAAATTTTTGTAATTACCAATCCCAAAAATACTCGTGAATGTTTTGCAAAATATAATTATAAATAATGACATCACTGCTGTGACTATTAACGATTTAAATAACGAGATCTATTTTAAAATACACTCATTTGTATTATAGATTATAATTTTCGAAAATGATTATTTTTAAAAATCTGTTCTTTATTCCAGGTGCATGACTAAAAAGGAAAGATCAAGCAATATATTTAGAGAATAGACAAATACAAGAGTAGTTAACAATGCAAGAGGTGTGCAGTACATTGGACACAACCCAAATGGGCGCCCAGATCAAATCGGAGTCGCCACTCAATCCGCTTCAGGTGCAAACGGGCCAGACGACGGTGGTGCCCGTTGTGACCGGACAGGGGCAACAGGGGCCGCAGGGACCGCCGCCAGCGGTGATGCTTGTCAACAAAATGACACCGAACTGTGATAAACGAGCGGCGGACACCGCCTATTGGATGGCCTCCGAGGGGGGTTTCATCAACTCTCAGCCCTCGATGGCCGAGTTTCTCAATCACTTGAGTCCGGAGAGCCCGAAAATTGGCACACCTGTTGTCGGTGGCGGTGTCGGTGGCGGATATCCGGTTGGTGTTGGTGGTGTACCGCAGACACCGGATGGGATGGACTCTGTGCCCGAGTATCCCTGGATGAAAGAGAAGAAGACATCGCGCAAGGGCAGCAACAACAACAATCAGAGTAAGTACCACATTGCCACTTAAGATTCTACGCTTGCCACGGCAAGATGAAACGCCTCAATCAACAAAGTAACTGAAAATGCAGAATTCTCATTAATCAAGAAATCAGTGCAATTTAGCTAGAAATCGAACGGCGCCGCTGTCCAATTTCCATTCCCCAATTCCAGTCACAGTTCCAGTTGCGCAAACCAGAACCCAATAAGGCAATCCCAGCGGGCCAATCCCACCTGAAGAACCCACTCGATCACACGAGCACACGCAACGCGTCTGCGTCTTCGTCTCACTCTCCTTCTCTCTCTCTCTGTCGCTCTATTTGTATATTTCTATCTCTCTCTATCTCTGTTGATGTTTGTGGGTTCGGCTCCTTTGATGGACAGCGCGCCCTGCACCAAGCCCGAAACCGGTGCGGCAAAGATCTGTTATTTGCGATCATTTGTAACAATTTTCGAGAGTGGCCCGACGTCGATTCGTCAGTCCGACTGATGAATTCAGCTCAAGACTTTTTTTTCGTTTGTTCGTTTTTTAGTTTTGCTGCTATATTTTTTACCCCGATGTGTCGATTTCATTTGTGCAGCAGATACTGAAGCCAGGCTGCGACTGTGGCAGCAACGTTTTAAAATAAATGAGGTATCAAGGTTGTCTGGCCATACGTTTTCCTGTCCAGGTACGACTGTGGGTACGAGCTGAGAGGTCCATGAGAGGCCATGGTCCAGGGGTCCACGGGTCCAGGTTCCACGCATATGTTGCACACACACACACACACACACACTCGCTGTCTTCCCTCTGAGCGATTGCAACCTGTTATTTAGGTTCATTTGTCAAAATATTTTTCCTGACCCTTCTTCGATAAAGGGGCTGTGACGGCAATGGCAGGAAAACAGCCGAAAGCTGGGAATGGGACCAGCGGAATGGGCAGCAACAAACAACAGTTGCAACAGTTGCAACTTGCAGTTGCATTGCTACACATATTTACACACACTCTTTGCAAATCTTGGACCGAATCTCGCATTTGTGCAACATTTTAAGCATTATCAACATTTGCCATTCCATTTTCCATTCACTTGGCCAGCATTTCAATTAATCACAACTGGACACAAGTGGAGCGTTTAAAATGGGTGCGTTCACTTATGTTACTTGCCATTGGCACTTGACTCAGACTTGCACCAAGAAGGATGGCCGTCTTGGACGCAACCAGTTATGTGCCACAGCCAAAGCTAGCTTTTAAAATTAAAGTTTACCAGCACTCTTAGATGCTCTCATATTGTCAATTTAAAACTTAAAAAATATATTATTTACTTGAATTTAATATTAAATGTGCGCTGCTTCAAGTTCTGTTTTTTTTTTGTTGTTACTTTAATATAATAAAGAATAGAGTCTAAATTTTTTAACACCAGCAAAATCATTTTTCAAGCAATTAGAAACTACTTTTCAGCTAAAAAATATTAACTAAACACATAGTGATTTATAATAAAAATAATAAAAAAAGAAACTTCTGCGAAAAATTTGCTAGATTATTAACTGAAATTGCAGTCCGCTATAAAAACACTTAATTAAACTCAATGCTAGATTCCACACACCTGATTCTACACTCTGTACATATGTGTGTGTGTGTGTTTGTATTTGTGCTTGACCAACACTGACTTAAACTAATACAACGCCAATTAATATCAAGCACACCATCATGTTGACAAATGGGAATCACTAATCCGACAAACGTTTCAAGTGTAATGTGAAATCCAAACACGTGGCCAGGGAGAGCAAGAATTCTCAAATTCCCCAGCGAACGGTTGCATATTCTTGGGGGCAGTTGAGGGCGACACTGAAGCTGCCACACACACAAACACACACACACACACTCACAGTCCAAGTCAAAGTTACAGTTACGTGCTATGGTAACTGGGGCTGCTTGAATCTCTTTCTCCTTGTACGAGTCCGAGTGAAAGTGAGCCAATAAATAGCGTGAAGCATTCCAAGCGCCGACACTCGCACAGAATCTGTTGAAGGGTCAATATATCTTACACACTTACACACACACACACACACACAGTCGATTGGGACTACATGCTGCGCGATATGGATTACAAATGATGTTGTAAATGTCTGTCGGGCGGCAAGGCCAGAAAACTGGGAACTGAGTTCTGGGAGCGCTTTTACGGTTCTCCATTGATTCGACAAATGTGTGTGTATGTGTGTGTGTGTGTTTGTGTTTGTGGTGTAAGTATGTTGTGTTGTCTTAACAGTTTAATTTGTTAATGTTGTCAAATTAATTCCTTGTCAGGTTCTGTCTGTACTCGAGCGCTGTCAGTATCCCACCGAGTGGAGGATCGTTAAAATTAAAACATCAGTTAATATTTAAAGCGGCTAATTCCAATTAAGATTTGGTTAGCGTAAAAATCTACTAATTTACAGATAATTCTAGTATTTATTTTTAATAATATTCTTATTCCCATTATAATTTTTAATTCCTTTTTATGTAATACTTAAATAAAAATATTAAAAGGATCATCATAAAATGTGATACAATTAACCTATATATTTTTTTAAATATCTGACTGTCTGCTTATTTAATTTTAACATCAAACCATTTGTTATTCCGAGGATGTGTCTAATTTTATAATTTTTCCAACGCCAATATTTCATTCTCCCAACCTCTTCAATTGCCAACACGACTTAAATCAAGGCTTGTTGCGCTTACCGCAAATTGTTTGCATCACATCCTGAATTTTAATGTGGTCGCGAGCAGAATCTGTGTCCGTGGGTATTTTGTACCCCGTTGGGTTGTTGCTTGGTGTGTGTGTGTGTGTGTGTGTGTGTGTTGCTCATGTGTGCAAATTGTTTTGTCAATTGGCTGCTGCCTCTGGCGCTCACTCACTCACATAATTGAAACAATAAAATTTCAACTTGAATAAAGTGTTAATTAGGCGTAAAGCTTCCAGCTTGTAATGTACTCAAAGGCAAAGTTATAATACGAGGCGTTTATGGCTCCACAAGATGCTCAGTTCACAAAGTATCTGCGAGTTACTCATACCAATTGGATTTTGCTGATGTGCCTGTCTGCAGATATAGGTGTATTCGTAATTCTGGCTGGCTTTTAATCCCGGCGCGGCCATCAGTTAGCGAAACCAATAAAAAACCAACTTGACTTGGTATTCGCCCCCTTCTTGGACGCGGGCTATTGAATCGCAATCCAGATAGATTCGTGCGCCATCTGTATAATCCACCCACCCACCAAACGACCATATGTTGCGCCAGTTCATCCTGCGCCTCTGTCAGTTCCAGTTTCAGTCCGTGTCTGTGTCCGTGTCTGTGGCATGGGGGCGTCGCTGCATAAAAAATGCGTAGCGCACGACTCGAAACTTACCCCCTGCGGATTATGATTATAACAAACAATTTATCATAATATTTATGTTGATGCGTTGTACTTTTTCTCAATGAAGCTCCCTCCTGCCTCTCCTCAGATTCTTTCGGCTTTCGGCTTTGCCCGTGCTGTTTATTAATTTTATTTATGATGAGTCATTTGCACATTTATAATTTTAACCTTTACAGTTGAATTCATTCAAAATAAGCCGTGCGAAAAGTCAATGGTGTCTCGGAGTCAATGCATAGTATTATGGAGATTTATTAGATGTATTAGTTAATACAGATTTTTGGGTTTTCTTGTATATGTTTCTAAAGGTGATAGTAAGTAGGAAATAATCCATTTATTAAATGAAACAAAGGAAAATATAATGATTTAATTTGAAAAAGCTCCTCGAGTCCAAATAAAAAGTGAATAAACTACAAACTGTGAAGTAGTATAGGAAATATATAATACCTTACATATTATTATTAGTATAATACACAGATTTAAGAGTGCTACAAATATTGATAAAAATAAAAGTAAGCACAACAAATATCATAATATTACACAGCCCATAACTCATGTACATTAAATTCACTTGCTTGACAGTTGAAACAAAAAAATCATTAAATTAATTGAGGCTCGTCAAATAATTTTTAAGTACTAATTATGCGTCAATCCACAAAAGGTGATTTCGTTGTTTTTTTTTATTTAAAGCAGTCGCCTTTTAAAGGAGCTCCAGTTTGGGTTAGGCTGGAGCCACTGAAAAGGTCGCGCAATTAATTGTTACGACTTTATTATGGAGATAAGTGCGCCAAGATACTGCGCCGTCTTGAGGAGTCCAAGGCAAACAAAGGGTTCTAATTGGCAGGCCGCAGGATATGGCCAGGCAGACGTTTACCCCCAAAGGTTTCCCCGTTTTTTCTGCTCTTCTCCTGCATCGTGACTGGGAAAAAATCTGTTACGATTAGTTAAGCTCGGAAAAAGTACACTGGCGGCTGCCCAAAAAGAATAAAGTCGTAATATATATATATATATATAAATATTGTTTTTTTTTGTGGCCAGTCCTTATCTGCAAACTGATTTGTCATTATTTTAAAGCACATTCTTACGAAAATTATGAAAAATTAATGTTTATGACGCTTGCGTGGTGCGGGTTTTAGTCTGCTCAGAAAACACACTTATTTAAACTAGCAATTCTTAGGAAAACTATATTCCTTGACAGAAGGCTTCTTAAAGAACATAGTAAATTTAAAAAAGGGGGCTAAAATGCACATTAGAATTAATACTTTTCAAATTATTGGTAATATCTTGTCAATGTTGTCATATATTCCAATAATTTAGGAGCATAAGAGCACTCACAAAATTAGAAGTTTCATCAGGATATTTTGTAAATCAAAATGTAGTTTAAACAATAAATATTTATAGTATTTATGTCAGCTGTGGTTTAAGGTTCTTTACTCTAAAAAGATTAACCACTCTCAAATAAAAAAGAGAGGACCAAAACTGTATCTTAAATAAAAATACAATATTTTAAGAAAGTTCTTTGTAACCGTAGTGGCAAAACCCTAGAAACATTTACTTCATAGAAATAAACCCAAATATATTTTTGTAATTTCGTTTTATTACGATGATATTCATCCCACTGTTGGACTTGGCAATTTAGCGCCAGCAAATTAGGAAAGCAGTGCGAAAAAAAAACTTTGGCTATAGAATTAAACAGCGTCCAGTATCGATTTAATTTTATTTCCGCTCATTTAGCTAAAAGCTAAAGAAAAAAAAAGTGAAATGAAAATATTTGTCCACGATTAAATTTAAAAAAAGAAGCATTTTATGAAATGACTGCACTGACACTGGCCTCGCCTTAGAAAATTTGAATACATTACCAGCTTGGGCGGCAAGTGCGGCTGCCCCGTTTTGGGGCACTGCGGAGCGGTGGTGGTGGTGGGTTTGCCTGCCCCCTGTGCAAATAAACTGCGGCAGTGAAAGCCGTGGAAGTTGAACTCGAACCACATCCCCATTGACATTCCCATCACCCATTCCTCTTCCCCTTGCATACCCGTGGCCAGGACGACGGCATGACAATGACACAAAAGCCGCGCACTTAATCGCCGCGGATCACATTCCGTAAAAAGCGCGACGATAAAAATTTTTTACGCTCTATTCTTGTGTACTTAGTCAAATGGAAGGGAACACCCCACGTTGTGGTTGCGGTTGTGGTTTTACCGCCTTACCCACTTAGTTTGACCCGCTGTCCACATTTGAATGTCTCTGTCCATTTTCAGAGTGTTGTCCTTGTTATTGCCGCTGTTGTTGGTTAGCAAAGCGCGTTTTTACCATCATCGTAAAGAAGAAAATCAAATCTGAAATTATTTTCAATTTGTACGCGATTTATTTTTATGTCTTTTTCGCTGCCCCGATCTCCACAAACTCCTCAACTGCTCCAGTGTACACCCAGTTTAAACGATTTGTAAACATTTGAATTGGATTTTCGGCCATAAAAATTGCTTGTTAGCGGCATTGTTCAGCGTTTATCAAAAGACCCCGATCCCAGCTACGACTAAGGCTGACAGCAGCATTAGTGGCAGCCACAGTGAATACAGCAAGTTCTCAAGTATAAATACACCTATTTATTACCCCATATCAGACCGTTAATCGCATTACCAACACTCGACTGCATGCAAATACACTTGCAATTGTTGGGGAAGTACTCGAGTCTTGTGTTCAGTTTCCAACTCTCAAATATCTGCTGCAGCTGCATTAACAACAGTTATAAGTTAATAAATTATCGGATTTTTACATAAAATACCGCTTTGCTATCAATGAGACAGTGCAGCAATTAGTGCACTGGGGAGCGGGAAGCGGGTTATGCCGAGCACCTTAAAGCAAATGAATGCTAAAAATTCCATAAATTACCTATATCATATGGCATAAAGAACCGAGTCTGATTTCGGCTTGACAGCATTCTGAAATTAACGCACTGCTGATTTTAATATTTGCAGACCTTGGCAACTAATTAGTCTAACTCAATTACCACTCAATCCGAACGGAATCACAAGTGTGAATTTTGAATACATCCAGAGGAAAACATGCCTTACAAATAATTTGTATGTGCAGTATGGAAAAAACGTAGAATGTCGTCGAGACTCTGAAACCATATAGGAACCATATGAAAATATGTTTTATTTAAATGAAATCTGTTTATCTTACCAATGAAATATTTTACTTTTAACCAGTAAAATATCTTTTCAAATATATACTGTCAATTATGTGCTATGGAAAATATTAATATATATTAATATTCGCAAAACAGGCACTGTTATCGATAAAATGAGATCGACTTGTTTAGCAATAATTTGCTGTATTGACTATCGATAACATATCAATTACCAAATTAGTTACTGTCTCGATCTGGATACGGAAACATGTATGCAACATTGATTTCTTCTCAGCCCATTTAAGAAATGAAATAATTTATTTATCGAATTTATATCCATTTGCTGTGGCAAATGTGATAAATGTGGCCCGAAAGCCACAGTTCTGCAAGTAGACAATAAGCGGAGTCAACATTGAAATATTTAACGGCGTTTAAAAGAGCGTGAAAAGTCAACAAGGATAACAAGGACAACAGCCACACAAGTATGGGCTGGAACACATGCTCGACGCTGCTCCTTTGGCCTGGTACAAAGGTCGTGGTCGTGTGCCCCATGTGTGTGTGCGTGTGTATGTGTATGTGTGTGTTTGTCTGCGATTTAAATAAAACTAATGTTTGTGAGAAATGGATTTTATGTTTGTCATCGACTGACTCAGGGGTGAGTGTGCATGTGTGTGTGTGTGTGTGGTTGTGTCTTTCCCACTGTTTTATATTCAAATAGCGAACCACAAAAAAGGCTTCAAGGATTCCGTATTCAAACAGATTTAAATACGCATACGCTTAGCACGTGAATCCTGAATCCGAAACTCGAATCCTTAAGTCTGCCGTCGAGTTCGCCTTCCGTCGAGTCATGCATCATATCAGCTGCGGATGGGATGCGATAGGATGGGATGGGTACGGTTTGGTTTGGTATGGTCTGGTCTGGGCTGTGGCTGTGCAGCGCGTGGATGACACGTGATTCCGTTGGTCGTAAATTTTGCAGGCACGAATTTTTAGTGCTTTGTAGTTTTAATTTGTGGCTTGTTGAAAATGTTAACAGAATTATTTATGCGATGAATGGCACGATAAAAATTATGATGGTAAAGTAAAAAAGTTTTTGCAACGCTTTGCGTCTCAACGGATATTGCCACAAGGTATGGCAACACGTACTACCTGAGTGAGAGATAAGAATAAGTGTTTAAACCGAGCTGGAATTTTGCAACCACCCAACAATTTTAATAGACCTTTCACGGAGACGGCACAAAATGTCACTCAGCCATTTCATTCATCTCAGCGTCGATTGGGGTGTCATGTGAATGTGTGTATGTGTGTGTGTGAGAGAGTGTGAGAGTGTCATGGCATCATCCATCATTTTGGACTTGACCTTTTTTCTGGCTAAGCTTCCGTTTAGCAGGAGAATCTTTAATTTTGTACATTTATCTGGGTGATGAGGTGCGTAGCAACCGGGGCACACATGCTGCAGACACCGACACAGACACCGAGACAGATACAAGATACAAGATACAAGATACACACGTTACGACTTTTGAGTTATTTTTTTGGGGGGGGCCCGTTGACAGCCAAACGTCACTTGGCACACACAGTGTGGCAGACCGTCAGAGAGTCGGCCATGCCACATGCCACACACACATAAGCGACTTTTGCATGTGGTGGTTTTCACTTGCGAAATCTGCACTGCAATGGCTCATTGTAGACATGGCGATGATTATATGCTTGTTGGTCCATCATGTCGGGGTTTCACTCTGGCCGCGTGTTAAAAATGAATTTGTCATCTCTTAACTGTAAACTGTGTGACATGTTTGCGAAAATCGCCTGCCAGCCAGTCAGTCATCAGGCAGAAATCACGGACCCGGCCAATACATCAACTGCTTTAGTCGAGTCGATGGCTCTGGTCCAAGTCTGATTGATTTGCATCGGGAATTCTTATTTAAATTGACATTTTTATTTCGTGCTGCCAGCCAAAAAGTGATGCCAAGGTTCTTGTTATTATTATTTTGTGTCTTTGTTGCCTTGTTGCCTTGTTACTTTGTGTCAAGCTGCAATAATTATGTCAGTAGCATTTATCCATTTGATTGATATTCGATGATGCAGTTTATCTGCAGTAAATAAATAATTTGGAATACTTAAGAGAGCGACAGTTTAAGACTTGTAAAAGATTTAGAAAATAACTGAATATTTGTTGAGTAAATTTAACATTATTTAACTCTTTCTGAGCTTTATCGATGTAGTTTTTTAACTCTTTATTATGGACAACTGTAATTCAGAATATTCAAATATGCATTTGTAAAGAAAGAGAATATACCCCATTAAGATCGGATAAGGAACTTAAATCAGCAAACACATTACAAATATTGTATTTAGATATAGTCATAGACAAGTGTATTTAAAATTCAATAAATATACAGCAGTTGCAACATACGCCAATTCGTGCAACAAATGCAGCCATAAATTGTGTTGCATTTTATAGATATGTCCATGGATAATGTTGTCACATTAAATCGAGCGATTCATTGTGCATAAATAAATAACTGGTAGTTGAAAATGCCATTACATGTTCGAGTATTGAATATCGAGTGTAATTACAACTCGGCAATGATGGCAGTTATTAATTGAAATTCGTACATGGATAGCACTTAAAAATGAAATAAGTGGGCCATTTATGAACCATCAAACAATTGTACTCACATATATATATATATATATATATAAACACATTAGGTGCCCCAACCCGTTACCTCCATGGTTGCATGCTACCATGCGCTGTGTAATTGGTTAGTGTTTAGACCCAATTTTGATTGTCAATTGGCATAAAAATGGTTGCCAAGTGGAGTAGATGTTAGATGTCTGTTTGTCTGTTTATGTTTATGATAAACGCATCGTTCAGATCATTGGACAAATTGCCGTACAAATAATTGCCATGATTTTGCTAAAGTGCGTGAAATTGTTATGCAATTAAAATATAATATTTTTCCACACGAGTGCCGACATAGATTAGACAATAATAATAATTTAAGCATCGATTTAGGCTTTATGGCACGTTCCAATTGAAAATGCAGACTGAAAAACAAAAATAAAATAAATCATTTATTTGGTTTGGCCTGAATTATTTTTTTGACTTATTTAAGGGGAAAACAGCTGACGCTGATTTTGTTCGATGTGCGTGAAATATTAATTTCACAGCGCGATTTTTAAATACAGATATTACATAATCGAAATTCGAATTGCGCCGTATATTAAAGCTGCGGCTCAGCCACATTTCTTATATCCGGTTTAATTTCTGGCTGCAAGGACACAACGTCTGTCAACGGCAAAAGCCAGAGCAACTGCTGTGGTTAATGGCTTTTGAATGCAAATTCAATTTTATCGCACTGTTTACTTTTTAATAAGATTTCTTAACGTCTGTCGCTGCGACTGCCTCTTTCTCTGTCTCTGTGGCCAAAAGGTGCACTGTGCTGGAAATGAAAATTAGTTGCAAGCGCAGCCCACAAAAAATAAAAAAAGAAAACCAAAAAGCGAAAAGTGCCAGAAAAAAAATATTCAAATACTCCAAAGAGGCAAAAGAGACACGCGACTGGCAACTGCGAAAAATGCTGTTTGTGGCGCCACAAACAACTACCCCCGCCCAGTCAATGCCATTGCAAAGCCTCTAGGCAGCGGTGGTGGTTCACACACACACTCGCACACACACACACACACTTAGATATGGCCAGCACTTTTACCTTTCGTGCTTAGAGGGCACAACCTACAATCCAACAAATTGCGTTTTGTGCAAGAGTGGGTGGGAAAACTGTCAGAATGAATGAGTAGACTGGTCACACCTACTGTCAGTCAGCTACGGGGCAACAACACCAACAACAACAATAACAACAACAACAACAACGGTATCATTTTGAGCTGACCAAGGCGTTGCCATTGCTCTGCGTTTGCGTCTGCGTCTGGTTCTGGCTCCTGCCCTGGACTCGCACTGGCTCTACATGGGCTCAAAAAAAACAACAAAAAAACGCACCAGAAACCACTTTAAAGTTCGCTTACATTTTTACACATTTGTCGAATTATTTTTTTCAATTAAGCAAATGGTCTTTAAGCATGGTTGAAAATCAGTTTTTAGAATTAAAGAAAATCATTTAAGAAATTCATTTGTGAAGGACTTTGTTTAATTGTATTCTAGAAATAGTAAAGCTGATAAATTTACATTACTGAATTGGTCTTGGAGTAGGAGTTTTTCCATATTATATATAAAGCGCTTTGCTCAGTAAATGACTTTTTTTTCTTTAAGCTTAAACATATTTATTATGTGTATATATGCAATATTTGAGCTACAAACAAATTAAGCAATTCTTAAATTGCCACATCAAAATGCCAGTCATATGTCTGCCTTTGGGGTAGCTGCAGTTAATATAAATACTCATATTTTCTTATTATCTATCGGAATATTTGCTAATCACGCAGCTGTTGTCCGTTGCTGGCAAAAATCTCAATATATTTGACTGTTTTGCTTGTGAAGATGCATAAACTCGGCTCCACTCCACCCAGCCAGAATTAACTGACAGACGCCCAGACGCTATTATTTCCAACCGCATGATTTTATTTTCTCGGGCTTCATCCCCTCGACTCTCATGCCCCGAGTGGGAGATTACTCCTTTGATATTTCGGTTGGGCGCTTTCTTCAGTTTTGTGCAAATAATGTACTGGCAGACAGGAGACAACATCCTGCGAGTAGCTTAAAGGTTTCTCTCTACTATCGAACGACCGAAAACTTCTCAATTACTTGGCTCGCAAGTTGTTTAGTATTTTGCTGATGTCGCTGACTCCGGAAGCGGCACGGCCACTTTCTTGACCGCTCGTTACGTGCTGCATGTGTTACCCCATCCGACTGTGGCTCCAACTCTGGGTATGGGTCTGGTCACATGCAGCATCGGCAGCAACAACTTGAAACTTCCGCTACCAAGTTTGGGGTTAATTATTTTCCACTTTTGTGCTCAATTTCATAATACTTACTTACGAGTAAGTAAATAAACTCAAACTTTGCAACTTTCTTAAAAGCTAAGACTCTTTTGGTGAAATGCTAACCAAGAATGAACCATATATTTATTTGTTCGATTCAGAAGTTAACTTGTATAAAGTCTATAAATTTTTAGCATTAGCGACAACTGATCTAAGGTAAATAAACAAAAAGTCTGGGTTTAAATATGTTCAAATTACGTATTTTATTTTCTCTATCCGAAACAATTTGCCTATTTGAAAAGACTCAATTTACCTCAGTATGAAATAATATTAAAATTTAATAGTTTATATTAAAATGCATAATTATATTTGTAGTTTATATTAATTTATATAATTTTCTTAATATATCAAAACTGAATTCAGTTTCTACTTTAACTCTGACTCAATTGATAAACGATTTCGTTTTCTTTCTATTTTCAGGTGATAACTCCATAAGTAAGTAAAAATGGCTTATATTCATTGCGCTAAATAAAAACCACAACATATTAAATTGGCTATATAGATAAGTACAGCAAATTGCATTCGTTTGAGTTCGAAACGTTACCAAGAGCAAAAATTCAATAAATCATATACACAGCTACAAAATAAACCAGGAATAATACAAAAATTTGGTTTTGCAAATGATGGCAGAAACCGCAGCATGATTAAATGTTATTATTAAAACAAGTATTATTTTTTTTCTATACTCTCCGTCTAAAAAGTGTGCGAAGGTTACGTAAAGAGCTGAAAATGAAACAGCTACCTTTTTAAGCCATTTCGTTTTGGCAATTTGAATGTTCCATTTGTTAGTTTCTCAGCCTTGTTTGGGTATTATTTTTCATGGGCCAAAACAAGCTGCAAAGTAAAGATAAAAGCATTAAGAAGAGAAATTATTATAAGCATAATTATATTTAATTTTTTGTATTTTTCTTCTTTTTTTTTATGGGGAACTGCAATTTTCCTTTCTTTTATGTTTTCTCGGTATTCCATAAGCCATTTTGCTCTACTCGTATTCCCAAATTCATATTCGAAAAGTTAGTTGGCTGCCATTTTGAATTGAAAGCAGCTCCGTCTAGACTCTAGACCCTAAACAGAGGGCCTCTGCCTGAGGTTCAACTAAAAAGTGAACCAATCAACCGTAAACCATTTTCGAGCAATTCGACGGAAACGACGCTTTTTCATGTTCGTGACCAAAGTTTAAGCGCGCTTCGGGCATGGATAAAAAATATTTTACCTGAATTAAATTGAGTAAGAAAAACACGAAACAAACACACACACACACACACAACTACACACATACATGTGCATATATTCTTGCATGTAGTTCTGTGCCACATATGTGTGTGCATACACTTAAGCCGTGTGTGTGTGTGTTTTTTGTCTTTGTATTGTCATTTTTCTACTCTTGCTGAAAGCTAAGCAACTTTGTATTGAAGTATGCAAGTTTTTTTTTTTGTTAATATCCTATTAAACTAGTTTAAGGGTTAAAGTAACTAGCTTAGTCTGCAGGCCAGTTTAAAATTTTTTAAGCTACAATATTAAAATTTTCTTTGAGAAAATTTACAAAATCTACACATATTTTTGACTGATTGATTTTATCACAATACTATGACCCAAAGCTTGGCATATGCAAATTATACAATAATTGAAAAACATTTAATATTTTATACACTAAGCTTTGATATTACTTTTTAATAAGTAAAGTTATCGTCGCAGTCAAAAGTTGTAGGGTCTGTGATAAGTTTTCCTGTTGACCTTTGGTCTTTCAATATTAGGGTATATAATCTTCGGCTCTGTAAGAGCCTTTTTTTTCTTTAATTCTTCAGTTGTTCTGTTTCTGTTTCTGTTGTTTGCTTTTTGAACAAAAAGTGTACAAAGAGAGAACAAAAGTCAAAGCGAAACACGCTACCAGTTTCTGTTTTTATATTATTTATTTATTTTTTATGTCCAATGCCTTCCAACTTGGCCCCACTTGTAATATCATTTGTCGACGTCGACGTTGACTTCGCTGTCGCTGCTGACTACGCTGTGCATGTGTTGGTCACTTTTCTGCCCGGACGCGTCGGTATTGGTAAAGCGGTTGCGGAGGAAATAATTACATGATTGAGGCACTCATACACAAACCCACACACACACACACACACACAGACAGAAACATACACACTCGTCATATACAATGACAGCCTTCTTGGTGGTTGTGTTTGCTGCCAACGTCGTTGTCTGATCGAACAGAACACGTTAGCCTGGTCAGCTCCAGCTCCAGCTCCCGGTTGTGACCATTGCATGACAGAATCGTGTGTGTGTGTGTAAACACACGGCGTTGTGTTCGAGTGTGTGTGTGTGTATTTGTGTGCTTGCAAACGCCGGCAATGGATTGAATGGCGGCTTTGTACACTGAATTCTCTTTTAGTTGTACCCATTTATATGTATTATATATATATATATAAATAAGTACATATAAATAAGTACAACTAAAAGAAATATATATATATATATATATGTATGTATATATATATTATATAGTTTATTTTTTGTACTTCATGCCAAAGCCGCAACAATGACGATAACAATGTGAACGACAGCTCGGAGCAATTATTCCAGGGCCAAAGCCTAAGCCAACAGCAGCAGTAGCAATAACAGAAGCAGAGCATATGCCCCGTTATCCTATTCCACCCCTCATCCTTCACACGAGTTTTGTCCCATTGGCTAGCTGCTCATTCGCCGAGGCAAAGGAACAGTAAATACACTTGTGCCAGGAGCATGTCATATGTAAATATGTACATAAGTCGACAACATGTCTAATTTTGTATATATTAGTTATGTAATATGACAAATAGTAAGAAATATTGAATATATATTTGTGAATTGGAACATGGTCAAAATGATTATTATATTTAAGGAATTTTTTTTGCTATCCCAAAATCTCTAAGTCTGAGGGAGCTGCGAGACAACTGAAGTAAAATTGTGCCTCTTTTTAGTTATAGCTGCGCTTTTAGAATAACCTAAAACATAAAGTTGAGAAAGTAATTTACATCTCAAATTAAACTTTATTAAACTATATTAAATCAGCTTAAATTTGGTATTTATGTTAAATCAATAACTTGAACCTTTGATTATGTAAGTTTATTAAATTTACAAAAATATTTCAACATTTTCTGCTTGTTGTTTTTCGCTTCCATTTAAAGGTGTGCAGCCCGCTCATCAGATTTCTTCCTAGAAACGATTTGTCTTCCTTTGCAGTTCTTAACCACAATTAGTCAGTCCTTAACTGTAGCTAATAGTTGGTAAATAGTTGGCCAATATTTACATGTGGGTTGTGTGTGTATGCTGTGGTCGCATTATGAACATATTTGTCTTCAAATTGCTCATCTGTGGACTTCATTGTCTATCAACGTGTCGTCGCCCTCGTCCGGCGGCCTGCTGTGCGTCTGTGCGTCTGTCCGGCTCTCTGACTCTTTTGGCCGGGCCACGACGTCTCGACGCGGCTGACGTTAGTCTGAGGGCTTTCAAAACGTTTTCATTACAATGGTGCGTAGCCGCCGCCGCCGAAGTGGCCGCCGCCGTTGCTGCCACTGCCGCTGCTGTTGCTGCTGCCGATCGGGCAAATGTGTCAGAGCTGAAACGTCATGATTAATGATGGTGGCAAGCATGTGGGCCCGAAGGCCAAGCTAGAGCCACAGCCCTAACCAGCGACCACGGACTGGGCTGCATTTAGAGGCCGATACGGCGACGGAGACAGCCTGGGGGTAGGGCAGAGCAAACTGGCAACTGGGCCATGGGAAGGGAGACAAACACTGGGAATGGGAATGGAAATAAAAATGGGACCACGACTGCCACTGGGATCATTTTATCAAGGTAAATTAGACAAAAACATAAAAACACGACAACCAAAATGTAAACACAAAACTGAAACACTTGGCGGAGCATTAGGTGAAATTAGAAATTAATCCTTGTGGCTGCACTCATTGGAATTGCTGTGCCTTGACCCTGGCAACAACTGCCCAAAAAGGGGGCGGTAACATGCCACTGATGGTTACTATAACAGAGGCAAGTACTTGCACATGCGAAGAGGGTGAATTAATGACACTCGTTGTGAGAATAATAATAATAATAATCTACTAAAAACATTAAAAAAATAAAACAATCTTGAGCGAATCGAATTTATTAACATTTATTTGAGGTTATCACCTAACCAAGTGCAGTTCCTTTCAATTATGCACAGCATGGAAAATCATTCATCAAGCGACACACACAAATCTCGAGGCAACACCAGCTGCTGCAGTTGTCTGTCAATACTATCAATTCAATCGATATTACAAATATCCAAAATTAAAAAAAAACGGGCAAAATGGAAAGTGTTTGCGCCTGCCTGGAGAAAGATGCGCATTGGCTTAATTGAAACCGTTTAAATTGCAATTAATCACCGGGAAGAGCCGACGGCGAATGTTGCACAGTTGTTGCCGAGTGGCGCAACGAATTACCGCAAAGGGAGTGTGGTAGCATCAACTCCAATGTTAAATCTCCTGCATTTAGCTGCACAGTGGCACAGAGAGAGAGAGAGTGAGAGCGAGAAAAGGGAAGAGAGAGCGAGAGTGAGAGAGAGAGGGGGCTCTGAATTACTGTCACCACAGTGACTAATTTTATCCTTTGGCTGCTTTTGTTTTAATTCTGAACAAATGAAGAAGCAGCCAACAGCCAACAGCAGTTCAGGAGTCCCAGGCAGCAGCGAGGGAAGCCACACGGTAACTGTTTAATCGCTTTCGACATGCGGATTTAAGTTTTTTGGGCCACGGCATGGAAAACAGGCAGCCGGGCGCAGAATGGGAGCTGTGATAAGTGAAAATATGGATGGAAACCCATCCCCGGCCGCCGTTGAGCATGCGATGGGCGGATGAGGATATTGCCACTGTGCGGTGTGCGTGGCATCAGCCCACAACCAACCATTCGACCACCCGATAACACCACACAAAATATATATATATACTTATAAAAAAAAAACAGGAAATCCAAACTCAAACCAAAAGCCGCTCCACCGGACGCACGCACAGGATGCGAACTGCGGATGCTCGACTGCGGGCTGAGGGTTGTGGATTGGAACTGGGACTGGGACCACGACTACGACTACGACTGAGCCTATGCCCATGGCCTTCTTTTCTTGCGTTTATGTCGTGCACTTCGTTTTTTAAGTGGAAATAAATTAAAAATGGGTGGCATCTCTGGAGCCAACAACTGAGTGGGAGTGTGGGGGGTGTGGTGTGGGGCACGATGCGTCTAGAACACGCGTCGCAGGCAGCGACGGCAGCAGCTTTACTGGCGTTAGCTGAAGGTAAAAGTTTTGGATAAAACAGTTGAACTTCAAAATGTGAATTTGATTAGGATATTTGCATAAAATTCTGTTTCTACGCCCGCCACTCAGCACGGGCCCAACCAGCAAAGACGCAGCCAGCACCAAGCATCCAGCGGCCCGAATAATACCGCCATAAAATACGGTAAATACAAAACTGGAGGGGTGTCAGAACGTATGTTCTGTTTGCCGGAAGCGGAAGTATATAAGTCAACCTAGATTTGGTAGTAGCGTTTACGCTGATACAAGGACAAATGGGCTTTCAGCCATTTTCCCGTATTTCATGTGAAAAGTTGTTGAAAGCGAAAACTTTAAGATTTTCAAGTGAATGAAACTTAAAACTAGGCTAGAAAAAAACTTTATTGAGGAGATGTTTTCTTACTTATATGAGGAAAGGAATGTTGTTTTTTTATTTATTACAAATTTAATATTATTATTTTTAATTAATGGGATTTTAAAATCCGTCGACAACAATCGGTTCAATTAGAGATTTTGTCCCTTAGTCAGTTCGGGTGATTTCCGGCTAACCGCAAGGAATTCAACTTGACCCACAGTTATTCAAATTATATATAAATCACCTTCCGTCCGTTATTAGTAATTCCCGGGTACTGAATTATGCCGATTATGTGAATCTATGCCTGTCGTCTACTGATTCTGTTATTTTCATAGTTTTGAAGCCTTGTGTAAATTTATAAAATCTGTATTGTTATAAATGCAAATTTATATCATCTTTTAGGAGAATGGCCTTTTTAAATAACAATTTTCCTAATGGCATATTACTGGGAAGCATTGAAGGTGTTGAGATCCCAAGCTTAAGATTTGCAAGCATATTTCTTCTGCTGCTAATCGAGCCCACGATTTCCTAGGTTTCATCAAGCGCTAGTCAAAAGTATTTGATAATCTCTATATTATTAAAACACTTTTGTGTCCTATCCTGGAAAATGGGTCTTGAATCCGAATACAAGATTTATCAGAACGGAGTAGAATCCCTACAAAATAATTTATATTATTTGCCCTGAGAGGTTTTAATTGGAATGCAAATATTAGCTTATCTTCTTACCTTAGTAGACTTTTATATACAAATCGGTTTTATCTTTCTAATCGTAGAACACTGATATGTGTAATCTTTTTATATGAGCTTGATTCTTCCGAGTTAATCAGCCAACTTAATTGTACAATTCCGATTAGAAATACAAGAAATTTTCTACCTCTTTTTTTCTTCAAACATATGGGTCGAATTTTGCTATCCATAATTCATTTAGAATCTTATGCTTAATTTAAAATATATGTTTACCATTAATAAGTTATGCCTCTTCTATAAATGTGATTTAAACTGCTGTGTTAAATCATGTGTCTAACAATATGTGATCTGCAGTTTACCTGAGTCCTTTCGTTAAGAAACTTGGTATAGTTGGGCTACTTGAATGTGCTGCTAGTTCGTATTGTAAGTCAAAATAACTATATGTAAATAAACTAACTTTGTTATCGAAGGCTTACTTTGTGATATTAAGTTATGAAATGTGCTATAAACTTACAAACGGCTTGGCTTGCTCCAACTAGTCGAAATTATAAATTAATAAAAAAAAATATAAGTAAATAATTAAAAATAAAAATTCAATGAAGAACTAGGTAGGCTATAGGGCTAAAGTGAGAGATTATATTCAAAATTTGAAATCCTCAACTCGTAAAGATCTCTAAGATCTGATTGTTAATTCACGGACAGACGAACACGGGAAATTTAATTCTACTGTCGAGAATATTCACATTTGATGGGGTTCTGAATGTTACTAATTATAATATAATAATATAATTAATATAATTTTCCCCCATTTAGTATAGGTTCATATCATACAAATGTATACAAAAATGTAATGGAATAATTTGAAGAAAACTCAAAATCTATAGGTAAATGTATAGTAATAATTTTGGCACGAATACAATTTAGCTATTTTCCAGGCAAGCTGACTTACCATAAGTGAAATATGCGCTGCACATGAATATTCTACACGAATGGAGCATAAACTATGGGACTTTGAGCATATGTCGCCACCTGTGTGTAATGTGTGATACACATGCACTTGACATGGCCATGAGCCCATAGAGCACACTCCACAAAACCCACCGAACACGACGTGGGTGGAGTTACAACGCGGCACTGTGAGGGGTTACAAGTGTGGTTGAGGAAGGGGGACGGTTGGTGAGGGGTTCACAAAGTGACAGCCAAAGGGAGCTGTGTGGCTCTGGCATAGAATGCAAAACTTTTGCCAAGGAGCGTCTCGGAGAAGTTGCTTAGGCAAATCGTATGTGAAACATTTGGCAGGCAGCGATTTATTTAATGTCTTTGGCTCGGGACGCCAAAGCAGATGCATGTTCGAGTGATTTAGATGATTTATGTCGGGGTTTTCGGGGACACATATTTACACACACACACTGTAAATATGTGTGGCTGCGTGTATATGTGTGTGTGTGTGTGTGTGTGTGTGCGTGCGTGCACTCTATCCCTATGTGTGTCCATATATGCATAGATACTCTTCGACTCGTTCATTGCCATCACTCAAATTTAAAGGCGGCGCCTCTGGCAAATTGGAGGCTTCAACTCCAACTCCAACTCCAACTCTGACTCCAGCTTCAACTCCATCTCAAGCCACAGCTGCGCGTTCTACGCATGCGTAGACGGACACCGGCTAAATTCAATTATCGGGCTGTGCTCGTCTTTTGGTTTATGCTGCAGCTGCTGCTGTTGCATTCAACACGCATACGCCATGTGGGACGGGCCAACATTGCCGGGGCTCGCTGGGGACGCAATTAAAGCAAACGCATCAAAGCTCGCTAATTAATTTGCATTTGCGCCAGACAACTCGGGGCAAACTTGTTGATTACCAAGCAAACACACCTGCCAATAGGTATGCCATACATATATACAGATACACACACATATATATATATATATATATATATATATATATATATATATGTATACTATATCTGCCACTTTGTCTTGTCAACTAACCAATTTGTGCGCACTGGCAATTTTATCGAGCTAAGATTTATCACATTTTCCAATCATTAATTTGCTTAGCTTTCATCATGTTGACTTCCACATGGGAATGTTAATTTGTTAAGCTATTAAAATCTGTATTGAGAGCAAGTGCATTCCAAGTATTTAGATGTAATTTGTGTTGTCTAATTAATGTATATCGATTGTGCTCAAATCTACTGATTACGACTCAATCTCAAACTTGCTGAAAACTTTTAATAATAATTATTCCCATTATCGCATAAAATATATTCTGTTTGCCGTTTGAAGATCGTTTTTTCCTTAAAATTTATTCTATCGGAATTCGATTTGTATCGTTGTTAATAAAACCCCGCAGTTATCTATAAAATATAATATAAAAAAGTCTGGCATTTGAAATCGACTGGGCTTTTCATACTCATCGGCAATATATATAAATTATGTGTATATGTTTAATCTTTCATATTTTTACGCCAATTTTTCATAACCTTTTTGCCATTTTAATTAGACGCAAAATAGAAATAAATGCTTCAATATATTTATTTTATTGCAAATATTTATTTTAGCTTATTGCAAATATTTATTTCATTCATTTCATCAAATTATTAATACCCAGTTCAGACGATCTTCGCTTCCGTGTGCGCTTCAGTTTTGCAATTGTGTTTGTTTTTAGCATTTAACTCGGTTTTTCATCTAATTATAAGTTGTGAATTCTCCATCTAGACCGATGTCGGAGGGGGCACTGCCCACAGTCGGAGTCTGAAGACTTTTCGCGTTTTCCTTTTGCGCAACGGAAGTGACTTTTGTTTTTTCTCTGTGTGTGTGTTTGTTGGTTTTTTTTTTTATAATATTTATGCCGCCGGTTGTTATTGTTGTTGTTGCTGTTGGGCGTTTGTATTTAAAAGCAGCAAAACTTACGGGCGATAAAAATGTTGCAACAACAACAACAACAACATCAGCGGATTGATGGCGAATAAGAAATGGCGAAACAGCGAAAATGGCAAACTGGCAATAAGAAAGGGAGAAGCAAATAAGAAACTTGAGCTTGGCGTGTAAACGGTGTTTTTTTTTTATCTGTTTTTCTTCGGCAAACCTTCTGAAGTGTACAGCCGGCGACGCCGACTGGGTGGCCAGGCCAGGCCAGCAGCGTGTATCCACCGTGAAACCCCAGACTTGCCCGCACTACGCTCCCTTCCCCCACCCCAACCCCACAACACAACACATTGCCCACCTTTTCCTACACTTTTCGCTGACCACCACCGGGCTCGAGTGACGTTGCGTCTCTGAACTTGGCTAAGGGCGCTTCAGTTGCGAGACAAATGGAAATGAAGCGTTTATGCTGCTTTATTGCAGCGATAAGAAAAAAGAAAAAAGCAAAAGAAAAAGTAGAAGTAGAAGTAGAAGTAGAAGTAAAGGAAAAAATGAGGCATTATTTTGTTGTTTCAAGCAAAAGTTTCTGGTTTACGATTTGCGTTACACAAATACTTGCAAGCTCTTATTTATATATGTATTTCTATATTTTTCATTTTTGCTTGGGGCACGGAAATGCCGTGATGCGAACTGGTCACAGGTTGAGCTTTTGGCCTCGTCCTCGTTCGTGGAATGCGGCAATTTCCTTGGCCGTCTCCGGCCTTAGAAATATTTGCACTGGACACTGAGCTGGCTGGCTGGCCCATGAGTCCGCGGTTTTCTTATCCCAGTGGGATATCTAAGTCCTGTGACTGTGGCAGCAAAAATGATTCTGGCATTTAATTTCCAGTTTCAACGTTGCTGGAATTACGTTGCGTTTTAACAGCTTATTTAATGCGAATCAAATCGAGCAGAAAAATCATTCTTTTTAACTTCAAACAATGGCTTTAAAACACTGACCATTTGGCAAGTAATGCACAACCACAGCATTAAATTTAAATTTTGTAAAGTATGAAATATAGCAAAACATAATTAACTATTTCAATTTGTATACCAAAAACACATTACAAATGGGAGAAAGATAGAGAAAGAATTTTTAAAAAATATATATTTATTTTCATTGATCGGTTATTGCGTTCGTTTTGCGAAAATCGATCCTAACCAATTTCCGATAACAACAAGAGTCACAATTGTAAAACAGAGTTTTGCTATTGGTAACAAAAACACAGATATAATATTGCAATAACTGCATAAATTTCTTTAGAATTAAATAAGTAACAAAAAGATATGCAACAAAATAATATTAATAGATTTTCAAAGCTATAATTCTAAAAATGGCAATGGTTTCGCTTACTTGTTTTACTAAGAACAATATGTATATACATATATATATATATATATTCAGTATATTGATTATATATGTCTGGCTTGATTCTAATTCGAGGTCTTGGTAATTGACCAACGTGCAGAGTTATTTTGGGCAGCTTTGCTACTCATTCACCTATCATCAGCAATAAAGCGTGAACATAAACAGTAGCCGATGTGATCAGACAACTGAGATTCGCTTCTATTCGCTGCGATCGATCACAAAGGCCAATCAAATGTATAACTCAAATATACATAGCACATGGATAATGGAGAACCGCGTGAAACCAATGCGATCGAGAAACCTCCAACGCCAAAAAGAGAAAAAAGAAGGCACACACAAATATTCAAAAGCCAAAGCCGTATCATCAATTATGCTCAAAGTTGCTCAATGGCAACCGAACAACAAAAACAACAATAACAACAAAAACAACACACAAAGCTGTCAGCGCACGTTGATCTGTCAAATGCCGCAACCGAAACTGAGACCGTGGCCAAAAGAAATGCGGCAGCCGCATCCGTAACTGAGGCACCCGCCGGCACCGTTTCGGAGTCTCAACTTGGCGACGCTTTTGTTGCATTTCCAAACAAAATATTGATTAATCATGATGGTCGGCCATTGCTTGCCACTGCCACCGACTGCCAAGTCTACTTGCCCGTTTCACTCCGAGAGTTGTCCAAACGATCCTAAGCTGATTTTTGGCCTTCAGCTGCGCACTGAACTTGAGTCCCGCATCTTTTTGTCTGTCTTTGTCTAAAAAAACACCATACATTATACGTTGATAATTTTTCATAGTCTGGTCTGATCTGGTCTCTTTTCACTCTATAAGCCGTCGGCACTTTTTTGTCCATCGATCGCTATTGTTAGACAACACCAGCGCCGCCCCCGTCCCATTGCGAAAAGCGGCTCAGCTTTTCATGGAATTTTTGCCATGCTTGAAACTAAAGTTTGAAATACTTCTCCATAGCTGTATCAGTTCCAAAGGTGCTTCGCTATAATCGCATTTGCCAGAGTCACATAATTTGTTTCTAGCGTGCGGAATTGTTGTCACTTTCGGCGATCTGCGTTTGGAATTGGTGCCCAAAGGGCGCCGACGGTGACAACTTTTAAATTGGCATTAATTTTGCATTGATGGCACGCATTATGGTGGGGACTTTAAATTTCATTTTTAATTCGCTTTCAATCTGGCAAAACATGCTGAGCATAAGCATAATCCAGATCCACCCCAGCAGCCCAAGGAGAGAGTCGGCCATACACAGCAAAAAAAAAAATAAATAAATAAAAAAAAATGAAAAGGGAAAAGGGAAATGTAAATTTCTTCTTGTTGTTGAGCGTTGAAAAAGTTTCCCTCGCTGATTTTGATTGACAGCTCTTTGCATCCCTGATGGATTTCATATTTGAGCAATACTCGCAGCACCAGGCCAAAATGACAGACCTGACACACACACACTCACACACAGGGGGAGAGGTCTATGGACCAGAGGCTTAGGCGCTGCATAAAAGTTTACCAACAGCTTTCATATTTCCCTGACGAGACGAGACATTTCTTTCTTTTGCTTTTTTAGACACAAGCGCATCTGTATATGGTAAATATAAATATAAATATATATATATATACAAACACATAAGGCGCTGCTTATATACCTAGTTGTGGAGGCCATGTTGAAAGTTTTTCAATTTGAGCCGCTTTAAAGTATTCAACTTGATTCAATGCCGATTTGACACGAGCATCGCTCAAAGTGGGTTTCGGTAGAAACGTGGTGTTGGGAAAAACTTTTTTTTTTTTTGTGTCGATATCATTGAAAAAATGTGACCATATTTAAACGGATAGCAGATATTTGTTGTGGTTGTTGTTGTGTTTCTTTAGCTCCCATAAGCTGCCTAATGGCTTTTTGATATTGGCGGCCAAACATTATGCTTGATTTTTGTAAAATATAAATTGAATTCTTTTAATTGCATTACAATTTAACAAACATTTAAGCTTTTCAACCCATTCAAATATGAAAATCCGGAAAAGTGATTATTATGAATTATTGAAAATAAATGTAACAGGTTGAAGAAAGTATGTCTGACCACATAGAATAAATATATATTCTTGATCTGAAAAAAAAGCAGAGTCGTTATAAATCTGTCCGTATTAACGAGCTGATCCCAGAGACTGTAAAATTAGACACTTTAAATTTTGAACATTAGTTTTATTAAGTCATGAGCAAAATACGTTAATTTAATTTTATTGATAGAATTATAGAAATATAGTTTTTGAGTTAATATTAATATATTATATATTTTATTATTATTATATACATATTTTTGACCAATAGTAAGAATTTCAATAAAATCAAAGAGAATCACAAATTTTGATAATCTAAAAATTCCATATATCCCCTTTATTCAGGGTGTCTCCAAGTCGAGCTGTCTCATATAGAATATTCTAAATTGATATTAAATGTCTGGCAATATTTATGCTTTAATTAATACAAATTGTATTTAGAGCGATTATAAGTAATAATAATTAAATTTAAATGCATAACAAAGTCAACCTGCACCTTTAAAATATGCACTTTTAACAATGACATTTCAAAAACATTTCATTAATCAACAATTTTCACACCTACCTCGCACTGTGGCAGCAACAACAGCAACAGAGGAACTCCCCCCCCACCCCCTTCCAACGATAGAAGGAATGCCCATAGTTTTGTTATCTTTGTTTATTTTGTTTGTGTTGTTGTTGTTGTTGTTGTTGTGAGTGCTCTGTAAATGTTCTGTTTGTTGACATTTGCTGGTCATGAAAAGTCATTAAATATATTTCTCTAATTTATCTTTGCAACTGGCAGCTCGGCAAAGGCATTCAAGTAGAACTCCAGCAACACCCCCCAACCCACTCCTGGTGGTAATCGTAATCGCAATGTTTTCTTGTTATTGTTGTTGTTGTTATTGTTGCGGCTGTCGCCAACAACCCTTTCGTCCGGGGCTAATTAAAACTAATCCAGAGCAAAAGGCTTTGGTGCTGGATCCTTGAATGTAGTGCTGCTATACACTTTTCGCATGAATGTCAATCAAGCCCACAATTAAATGATTGAAGACATTCATCTGGAGCTCAACTTGGCCTTTGTCTCCCTTTTGGCAGCTAATCAGCAGGCACTCAAGTGCCAGACTTGGCCAACGGACAAGCAACAAGCTTTGGGCCACGTTTGTCTTTAATGCGATTGGAGTAGCCAATAAAACAGATACAACTTTAGTTGCGGCTCCAATTTAAAATGCCACTTTTTTGTGGATTTTCTTAGAGACGAATAGCAAATAGATGAAGATACAAAATATATATATTTTCATGAGAAATTGACTTTTTCGACTGGCACATCGTCGTCATCGCCTTCTTTTCCGTCTCGGTCGTTGTCTTCCTTTGCCTCAAATGATTAATGATGCAGCTCTGCGCATTCGTACGCTTTACGACCCACACCATAACACACACACCACACACACACACCAAACCACAACAGAGCTCACCCATCGCCTCAGCTCTGTCTGCATTTGTATCTGTATCTGTAGATGTATCTGTATCTGTATCTGTGGATGTAGCTTGTGTATCTTTTTGTTGTCAGCTTGAGCATTTCTACTGCATCGCATCACATCGCATCGCATCCTAGCATTTGGCATTTTGGAGTAGCTGAAGCTGGAAGCCGAGAAGCCGTCCATGTAAGCTGTACATCCGCTGTTGCTCCCGCTCCTTCTTTGACTCCCATTGTTCTCCCTTTTTACTGCGTTTTTTGATTGAATTTGTCAAGGCACTTGCTGTGCTGTGCTCCCCTGAAAGTCCTTTAAAGTTTTCGCATAATTCAAGCCATTTCCCACTCATTTTTAGGTTGGTCCAAAAATTTACAAGATAAATTGAGGTCATTTTTTTCTTTGTGCTTTGTTTGTCCACCTTTGGTCATCTTGTTTGCGGTTCTTTGCTGGCGGCGTTCAAAGGTCCTGCCACAAATTGTGTCCACCTTGTTGACCGCTGTCCCGTTCATGTGTCCACAAATGTCCGTAATGTGCATCCCCCATTGACTAGCATGTGTAAGTGGTCAAGCACCTAACCCAAACCCAATACTCGCCCCAGGAATTGGGAGAAAAGGTAGTCAGTGTTGCCCAATAAAAAGTTGCATTTCTTGGTATGGGACTTGAGATTATTTAAATGAATACACTGTCAGCCATAAATGTCCAGCTATTTTCTATTCTTTCTATAGATACTTTTAAGTTTCGAAATATAATATAAGAACAGCAGATAAGGTGAGAAAAATGAGAGAAACTTTGCTTAGCAGCACCTCATCTTTTATAATATATTTTTAAGCAGGGTTACAAGTCAAAGATCTAGTTTAAATATATCTCAATTACATAATTTTTGGTTAACAATATAATGCAATTTTTGCAATTGGTTTATAAACGGGGTATATTTTAAATCAATTGGATATATTTCTGCAATTGTTTGACTCATATCAAGAAGTTAAATTTTTTCAGGAGATCCGACATTGTTTGCTTTTGGCTGTTGGAAACTTTTGTACAACTTTATTACACATTTTTCGCATTATTAAAAGAACATTAATTTTTGGACAACGAAAACAGGAAAGTGCAAATTGAATTAATAACTACTTTAAATGCTTAGGTTTGCTAGATAACTATGTGAAATAGGTGGACATTTTCGCCTCTAAAACTGAATTTAATTTCTTGCTGTGTAGTCATTTTAATAGGCAATAAAAAAAAAACTTACAAGTGTTAGTTGTATGGAAAACATTTTGCAACAATTGCAAAATTTACGCTCATTTTAATTTGGTTGTTGGCCAGGGGCAGCAGATGCGTTAAGTGTGCCTTTAGCCAGGTTTTTTTTTGTTAGACTAACCAAAATGCAGACATAAATTTTCACATAGTTGACTGCTGGAAGGAGGGAAGGGAGGGAGGTAGGCAAAATGCAAGCACAAAAAAGGTCAGACTGGACCCAAAGGGGCAGCGAGTGCGTTTAAGTGTTAACATGTAAATTATGCTCTCGGCCCTGTTAATAAGTGTATTCCAAGTGCCATAAATCAGGAGTAGCACTTCCGAGCTGGAAATTAATATAATATGGTCAAAATAGTATGCGACACACACATATATTGGCCTAAAGCAAATACCGTTGCTCTTTTATGTATGAAACACAAAGTGCAAATCTTCAGTTAGGCAACCGGGCCAAAAGTGCTGCTGCACAAAGTATCCGACGTAGTTGCTGATAAGTTTCGTTTCGTTTCGACTTTTCCGGCATTTCATCCATGCTGATGACATTTCCAATGCACTGCCGCCCCCTCTATCCCACCCCCCTCAAAAATTCATTTTGTAATTTTCAGATACCTTGAATGCCCTGCCAGCTGTCGTCCTTTCGTTGTTTGGTCCTCGGCCCTGTGCTTTCATTTTGACCAGGCTGCACGAATTGCAACCAACTTGCTTTCATTTTGCTCCAATCTTATACAAGTAGGAAGGCTCCACTAACTCCCTGACCTCCCAACGCCCCAACTCCCCACACTCCCCACTGCCTCCCTGCCTCCCTGCCTCCCTGCTTGTGTGTGTCTGCACGGTTTGGTTTAGAAAATTATCTTTCTGCTCGTCGTCGCCAAAAAGGAAATCATATTTTCTGCTTTTGTGCACTTTACTTTTCAGTTTCGTCCTCTCCCCGCCCCCTCTCTCACTCTTCTCCAGCATCCTTTGCCACTTGCTCGTAAACAGTTTGGTTGCAACTTTTGTGCGAAATTTATGCTTTTCGTACCACACTCTCTCTCTCTCGCTCCCTCTCGCTCTTGCTCTCTCTGTCGTATCTGGGCACTTTTCGCAAGTACTGTTTACATGCGACTTGTTTCCACCGCCCGCAACGCCCACAAACTCCCGGTTCGTGTTTACCGGTTTGTCCCTGTGCCCTTCTATTTTGGGCAAATGGTTCGCTCTCAACAGAAGTAAGTGTGTGCGTGTGTGTGTGGCATCCCAACCAGGTGGTGTTTATGGCATCCGCTCTGCGAGTATTGATGAAGGAACTCGCATCTGTAATTCAATCAGTGTCTATGTCTGGCTGCCATTTGCTGGCTATTGAGACTCACTCCGTCCACGCAACTCCTCCATTCAACTGGAAACATTCTCGTGAAAACATTTTTCTCTTTTTTTTTCCTTGGTGGCAAAAATGCTCCATCGCATCAATGCAAATAAGGTGTGCGCCGCTAAAATATCAAATGCTCACTTTACCATTATATAATGATATGCGAATATTTTATTTTTGCTTTTTTAATATGAACCAACGTGTGGGTTCGATGATGTTTTTGATTCCTTATTTTTTTTTTTTAAATGTTTGACTTTAAGCATTTTAGAGAGGAAATTTATTTGCAACTATCTGAAGGTATTTCATATTATACTGCATATCCTGCTGGAGATAGAATGCTGTAAAGAAATAAACATTATGGTCTCAGTTTATTTTTTCCTGAATATTATAATTCGATATGGTATCTTAATTCAAAGCAAAAATAAACATATGTGAGTTCGAAAATAAAAAGACAGTAATGACTAAAAAGAGTATTTTAAATTATTGTTTTTAAAGAACTAATTTCGATTTTCCAACATTTATAATTTAGCGAACGAATTGTGTAGAAATGCTAGACTTTATATGGTTTCTTGACTCCAGGACTCCTACAGGACAAAAGTCTTTTGAACGGCTATAATCTTAAACGATTTAAATAAGTAATACAGAAACAGGCTTAGGATACTTGACAGGACATTGTAGACTTAAAAGCCAACTATCCAAACTGGGTCTTTATAGTAGCAACTAGTGTAGGATGTACAACTGACATCCTAGCAGAACATGGATGCATTTTATGAGTTTCAATGACACAACAAATGCTCTGGCATTCGTGCTGTAGCTGGGATTGATGGAGGAGCTATAAGCTCAGAAAGGTGCACAATTGATCTAAAAGGTCGCAGTGTAGAAAACCCCTATTGATATTTATTTATTGATGATTTCTTGAAAATATATTGTGAAATTAATTTAGAAACTAAAAACTAGAATGAACAGCAATCTTAGACACGCGAAAGATTCCCCTGTAGACCGGATAAATGCATCTAAATTTTCTTTATGAAAACTGTATGAGATATTGAGCTATTTCAGTTGACTCCAACATAATTACTACAAGCAGGAACAATTCGAAAATAATGCAAGTTTCATTAAGATAGCTGCAAAGTTATTATATATATTTGCATAGCTACTTTTTTTAATAGGTTTTCAAGGTATACAAATTAGAAACTAGAAAAGAGGCATCAATTGCATAATCAACGCATGTTGCTCCGTCCAAGTCAGATATTCAAATGAAGCTAGCCAAAGATGAATAGGCAAGGAACAGAAGAAGAAGAAGAAGAAGAGGCACAAACAGTAGCCAAACTACTTGAAGTGTCGCTGGGACGCAACGCGTCGTGGCACACGGATTGATTGATTAGGTTTTTTTTGTTAATTACTTAACGCTCGAGATTGGAAGCTGCCTGGCGATGAGCTCGACAAAACTTGCGAGAGATGCGTTACCCGCATTTTGGTGGCAGTTTCAGCGACATCAGCTGCAGCAGCAGAAGCAGCGGCAAGATTGGGCTAGGTGAAATAATAAAAGTTTCTGCTGTTGTGTGCAGTTGGCCGGAAGCTGAATTAGTTATGGCCGGTGACGAGCTGATGGATTGATTACAATCGCGAGCACAGGAGCTGAGCTCAAGTCAAGTCACTATGCAACATCGGTTGCATTAGTTGTTTCTACAATTTGCCGCAATACATCAGTGCGAAGGACTCGGAATCCTGTCAAACCAGCCAGTCTCTGTAGTTGTTGTTGTTGTTGTTGATGTGGTTGTTATTGTTGTTGTTGTCAACTGTCGAACTCAAGCGTATGCAATTTGTTTTGTTGAAGGCGTTGCAGACGCATTTACCTGCTTTTGGAGCTGTGCGCCATGTTCAAATTCCCATTTGCTCAAGACTCAAAACAAGAAATGCAATTTTCAATTGCAGCTGAATTCGTTCCAGAAAACGGCCTGCCCCGAAGACTGCGCACCGCGTACACAAACACGCAGCTGCTGGAGCTGGAGAAGGAATTCCATTTCAATAAATATTTATGCCGCCCAAGGAGAATTGAAATAGCAGCCAGCTTGGATCTAACCGAGCGGCAGGTGAGTGCACGCTTTGACTCCTTCAATATATAATACCCACTCCAAATGCGACGATTTATCAGTCAGTTTGCCAACATGAGAGTCTGTCAGTCAGTCTGTCAGTTTCACCTGCTCTGCGCAAAAAAGTGGTAGAATTGCATTTTGTGTGATAAATTGCAGTCCGCCAAGGTTGACAGGGCCTGATGCGGCCGAGCTGTTTTCTTATATATATTTCTATATAATTTATATATATATATATAAGTTGCGGCTGAGCTGTTTTCTTACTTTACTATTTATCTAGATTTACACATTATGTAATTATATAAACTGCAACTGTTGCTGCTACCATCTTGTTGTCACCTTTCAGGTTAAAGTCTGGTTTCAAAATCGCCGCATGAAGCACAAGCGACAAACGCTCTCCAAGACAGACGATGAGGACAACAAGGATAGCCTCAAAGGTGACGACGATCAATCCGACAGCAGTAAGTAAAAAATTCATTTTTAATATGGCTCAAGGGGGAAAGGAAATACTTTAGTTGAAACTGCTTTTTTAACTTCATCAAAGAGCTAAAACGATCTTAAACTAAGATCATGCTAAAGATTTAAGTTATTATTTTAGGCTTAGTGAAGGGGTTTTTTGTGCATGTGTTAATGTTAAATATAATCAAGAGAAAAGATCCGATAATGTACTCACCTCTTATTTAGATTTCTTCTTTAGAGCAGCAAAATAAATTCAATTTATTTTATCGTATACTATACTTCTTTAATTAAAAAAAAGAGACAACTCATGAGCTATTAAAATTTTTAATCATTGCATCGCTTTGCTACGACGCAAATAAAATATATTCATTTTTTAAAATCACACATAAAAAAAATACAATAAAAGTTTATTAGAAGCATTTAAGTAAAACTATCTAAATTCATGGAGCCTTTGATAAGCTGTCACTGTTTTTTGAAGGAATTCAAAAATAAGTTTTTTTTGCTGATAAAACAAAGCCACAGCAAAATGAATGAATGAATTAATTGCACAGAAATCAAATTAAAACCAATTACAGGGCAATTCTATAATATTGAAAACTGGGCTTGCACATTCTGTGCATGAAATAACACAAATTAAATAATATTATTAATATTCGCGTGTCACATTAATTGTTTAAATAATCGGATAATTAACTTCCAACGAAATGTCAATGAGCAAAATGCACCGTTAACTGATTTCCTACATCTTTTTGGAGGACAATTATCTCTCTCAAAATCCTTTTAGCTAATCGCAAGGTTTAAGTATATTTGTCTGTAAATGTATGTGAATTCAGGTACGCCAAGTAAAGAAAATCTGCATTTATATTCACGAAATAGATAATAATTTTTTTGATTGGTGGCCCAAAATTAGAAGAGCAGTCATGTTATTTTTATCGTTATCGTTATTGATATCAAAGATCTTCCATTTTTGCATAGGCTTCATTTAATGATGCGAATATTGAGCAAAACATATGTTTCTAGAAGATAAATAACTTGTAACAAGACACATTATGATTAAATAACATTTGTACAGTTTTGTATCTTTTAAATTAATTTCATTAAACTTCGAAGCCTTGTACGATCAGTTAATATGATTTATATCCCTCTATACTATTGGTGCTTGCCCTCACTTTTTTTGAAGCACTCTTGAGAAATATATGGGTTACATGAAATGCGATGTCTATTCCCAAATCTATTCGCTAAAGCGGACATTACAAGATGTGATTTAAATGTAGGTCATCTTAAAGCGACATCAAATTGGTTAGAAAACTTGTGGCAACCCTGCCCCTTGCTTGAGAGAACGTGGAAACACTTACCGCGACCATAGTCTCAGTTATCTTTGGCGGGTCACTTTTACTTTTTGAGGCACATTTGCGCCGAGTTGGAGGAGAGTAGAATATGCTGTTGCTTATCAATCATTGTCAGTTGGAGGAGGGCTCAACTTTTGCATTTCGCTGGGACTCGAGAGTTTCCCGTCTACTCACGCGACTGACTGCTTGAGGACTGCTAACCCCTTTTCGTGATATCTTCAGCTTTAATTCGTCTTACTTTGGATTTGGGTTTGGCTTGGTTTGGTTTGGGTTTTGGTTTCCTTTTGGTTTCCATTTTTGAAAGCAAATCATTAATTTTTTGTGCCCATACTAATACCGACTGATTTACCTTGGTTCCCGTGAAATGCAGACTCCAATTCGAAGAAATCGTGTCAAGGCTGCGAGCTGCCCTCCGATGATATACCGGACTCCACGTCCAATTCGAGAGGACACAACAACAACACGCCCAGCGCCACAAATAACAATCCCAGCGCAGGAAGTCGTAAGTGTTTAGATTACCATTGCCTAATCACATCCTCATCCACAATAACTCAATCAATCTAATCTAATAATGACAGTCACTCCGAACTCATCACTGGAGACGGGCATCTCGTCCAATCTGCTCGGCAGCACCACCGTATCCGGCTCGAATGTGATCAGTGCCGACTCCAGCGTCGCGTCCAGCGTCAGCCTCGACGAGGACATCGACGAGAGTCCCATCAAGGTCAAGAAGAAAGACGACCCTCACGGCCAGGTAAGTTTCCAATATACATCCTACCAGTTAATATATATTAATTCGATTTAAAACTCAAGGTGATTAAAAAGGAGGCTGTTTCCACATCGTCCAAGGCCTCACCCTTCGGCTACACCGACGCAGGCCCCAGTCTGGCTAGTTTCCGGCGCGATTCCGATGCTTCTGTCGCCTCGAATCCGCCCGCAACCAAAGCCGGCAACAAGAAACGGTATCAGAATCCAAACGCGAATGCGAATCCAATTGGAATTGCGTCGCCGCTGAGCGAGAGCAGCAACGCTGCTGGGCCAGCTGGTTATTTTCCTGGTGCTGGCTACTATCCCAATCCGAATGTGAATCCGGGTGCAAAGGCATTGCAGGCGCCGCAGCAAATGCCGCAGGATTATTATGGCAAATACGATATTGAATTTGCCACCACGCCGCACCACAACCCGCTCAAGCAACAGCAACAACAGCAGCAGCAGCAACAACAACCGCTTCACGGCGAATATTTGAGTCCCAAACCAAACACCAATGCTGCCAATAGTAATTTCCATCAAAACAGTCAACAACAGCAACATCAACATGAGCAGCAATTCTACTACAACTACAACGACACCAATGGCGGTAGTGCGTACATGAACCACCAACAGCACCAGCAGCAGCATCATCCAGTTGGTGACTTTGAGGCGCCACCTATCAACGGGCCGACGAACTTTTACGATCCCAAGTCACAGACTGGCGGTGCTTACTACGACAACATGAATTTCCAACATCAACACCATTCAGTTGGGTTCCAGCAACAGCACCAACACCAGCACCAGCAACAGCAGACGCCTCTAAATCACCAACAGTAAGTACAAATTCAACATCATATCGTGTAAGGTGAACTCTACGTGGTGAGTTACACAACCATGCTCCACACTCACCGAAAGTCGAGACACAAACCATTTTTGCTGCACATGGTTTCGTTAAGCTAAAAAAAACTAGTTTAATTTAATATTTCTTTTCATTTTGCACAGGCACATGCATCACATTGGAGCTGGTGAAACGTACAGTGCGCTCGGCCTGCAAATGGAGAACTGCGATAGCTACAACAACTTTGGTGGCGGCTATTACGAACCGAGCCCTGCTCAACAGCAGCAGCAGCAACAACAACCGTCTCTGCCACCCACTCACACCCATCCCCACACCCATCCGCATCCGCAACCGCATCATCCACATCCGCATCCTCATCCGCATCCGCATCATATGCAGGCGCAGGCGCATCCCCATCTGCATACATCGCACCACAATCCAATTGCTACTGCAGCCACTGTCCAAGTGGTCGGCGGAGGAGCACCACCGCCACCCACCTCTCATGTCCACATACCAAATGCAAATGCGGCGAATTCCAATTTTGTGCTGAACGGGGTTGGTGCACCTGTGGTGTCTGGTGGACAAATACAGGCGTTTGCCAACACTAGTGTTGGTGGTGGTGGTGGTGCGGCAGCGGCGGCGGCTGCCATCAGCGGACTGGAGAATTCGAACAGCTCGTCGGACTTTAATTTTCTGAGCAATCTTGCCAACGATTTTGCGCCCGAATATTATCAGCTAAGTTAGTTTTGGTAGTTTGTAGACTGTAAATAAAATGATATCAAAATCGATGTAGTCGAATTTGTATGTGTGTGTGTGTGTGTGTGTGTGTGTGTGTGTGTGTAAGCACTTTGTCGTAGCACATATATGTAATTATGTTTGTATGTCTGAATTTATAATGAGAATGATAAATGAAATCCGCATTAATCTATAAATATTTCTCAATTTGAGGCAGACATCTAGTTTAGGGCTCTTTTGGAACATTGCAACTTTAGCTTAAAGCCAATACACACACACACACACACACACATATGAAATGCAAGTAAATTCTCTCCGTTCGAATATTATCTAAAGCTGTTCAAATTGTATATAGCTAGTAAAATTAAACATACTTCTACGTAAATTTCCAACAGTTCTAATCAAAATTAATTTAAAAATAAGTCTACTATATTATAAATGGAATCTTACTAAATGGCATACAGAAATAATAAATATAATTGTGTTTTTTGTAAATATTCGAAAGTAGCTCAAATCGATAAGTGACAATTGCAAATTGAGTCTGTTTGCGGTTAAAATAATATTTCCATTGTGTAATTTGATTATGATTAAAAATTATATTCTCATGAAATAAAATACATAACACATAAATGAAATGATAAATCAATCAAATTCAATGTTTGTAATGTTTATATGTTGTAAATGTAAATTCCAAATACAATTAAATTTAACAACATTTAGCCACTAAATACTGAATGAAATAAATGAATAAATATTAACCAATTTTCGTTGTAAGCTGCAAATTACATTATTTAACGATAAAAACGAAAACTTAAAGAAGAAAAGAAAAACCATTTCATATCACAATAGTTTTTACTTAATACTTTTTTGTCTCTTCCTCTTTCTAAATACCCAACTTGAGGAGAAACGGAAATATTTTCTGGCCAGGCACAACAAATGGGAAAACCGACTGCCAATTAATGATGGATGAGTTTCGGGTGTTGAAGGGTACTAAACCAAATTTACCGTTCTGAATAATTTGTGTGTGTGTGTGTTTTGTGTGTGGGATTATTTTTAGCAAATGGAAACAATTTTAAAGTTGCGATAAATGTATGTGTGAATGAAAATTGCAAGACTCGTCTGCTGCTTTGGGTTTTATCTAAAAGTGATGTTTCACTAAGTTTTCAAATATGTATGTTTAAGTGAACATTAACATATTTTACAAATTACAAACTCATAACTTCCACAAATTTAATTTATTTTGAATTTATTCTATTTCTAATTCTTTAGTTAAAAGAGTTCTACTACGAAATATCCTGAAAACAGCTGTTATAAAATATCTTCTTCTAGTAGTTTGTTTAATTTGAAAATAAATTTCTTTTTCGATCTGTTTTTCGAACTCAATCTATAGAACTGTTTACAGTCGGTCAATAATGTCTGTGTATAATATATATCAATAGGAAGTCCATTACAGCCTTCAATTTGTGTACTATCGGTATAATTAAATAAATTTGATCTGTGTATGGTATAAATTACCATCTATTTAAAATCCAATAATCTCTAAAATGCGATAGATATCGCTAAATCGAATAGCAATTTGCTGCTGACTAAGAACATATATACATTATTGAATCAAACATGCTTATTCTGCTTTTTGCATATATTTTTTTAAATTCATTTCATTTTTTTAACATTTTTAATAGGTTCTGGACAAAAAAAATATTATTAAAAACTTTTCGGGTAAGGCTTAAAGCACCAATATAATTATAAAACTGCTGACCAACAATATATAAATGGATGGTGAACTTCTATTTAGAAAAGTGCTGACCAGCTAAATAAATTTCGATGTTCAGTTCATAGTTTAAGAGGAATATTATTCCTTATAAATGTTAAAAATTGTATGCCAAGCAATATCATGTAAAATAGTTGATTGAAAATTTGAAGTGCGGACATTTATGCTTCATTTGGTCATTGGTCGCAGTTTGTGTCCCTAAGGATTTGCGACTGCGCCCATTCGTCAACCAGCAGCATTTTTTTTTTTTGTCAACATTTCAGATACTGGGATGCCACATGCTCTTCCAGTCCCGAACCCTAAACCGAACCCAATCCCAGTCCCAGTGCCAGTCCCAGTTTCCCTGTCGTCGGCTACGCACAATTCTGACAGAAGCGGTGAAAATTTAAGATTGATCACCCGGCCGAGTGTTTGTCAAAATTGCCTGCTGGCTGGGTATCCTTATCCCACATCCGTGTCGAGTTCCGTGTCCATGTCGAGGACTGGCTAAAACCTAAACAATGTCAAAACTGTCTGCTGTTTGCATGTGCCGCGGTCTGTATTATCAATATCCCCAGTGGCTATATATACATTATATATATTTTTTTACTTAAACTGGTCAAAAGCGTGTCCTGTTCCATTCCATTAAATTACGGCACACTCGACTTTAACTAAAGCCAAAGGGCTAAAATATATTTTTAGAAATAAGGCCATAAAACACAGGTTAGATCAAAATAAATGTTCAGCTCTTTGGCTAAGGCCAATGCTGTATAGACTTTAATTAGACTTGTGAAATAAAAAAAAAACAAATTAAAAAAGAATCGAGATAATTTATTGAATTGATTTAAGTGGGCTGGGCCAAACAACACGTCAACACATTGGCTTTTGGCTTTGTAGCTCAGCTGAATAATTGTTACTGGTATTTGAAGTTGGTTAATTACAATAAATGACTATTAACACTGTTTAAGACATTTTAAGACTGCCAAAGCCAAGTGACGACAAAGTGGATGACGTTGACAAATTTGTAACGAATATTTGAAAACACTTTATCAAAAGTGGCTAAAGTTTAGGTTTATGCATATGTGAAATTTCAACAGTTACAAAAAAAAAACAGGCGACTCGAGTTGTTGCCAACTAACCTTAACGGCCCTGTGCAAGCCAACTTGCAACCGGCCAGTAGCCCAACAAGTGAAATAATAACAATTAAAGTAATACAAACCAGTTTGCACTAAACTTACTTTTTTTTGGCAGCACCACACACCACAAACAACACTCACACACACACGCACACGCACACTCACAGGGCTTAACACATGTGGTTTATTTCTTTTGATCCATAAGTTCCAGTCATAGGCTTTTGTGGGGGCCCCGCTGACCTTGATATACATAAATTATTGTACATTATTCAGCTACTTGCCTTAATTTCATATATGTATGAATGCCTTTGTGTGTGTGTATATGTATTTGTATGTATGTGTCTGTATGTATTGGTTTGATTGTGCACTTAAGGCAATCATAACGATATATTTGTAAGCATTTTCATGCATACTTTTATAATCGCATTTTGCGCACTGCGATCTCAATTTAACTAAACTATTTCGATTGACTACACTGCAAGAAATTCAATACAATATTTCATTTATTTAAAGAATTTTGAGATTTATTAGTAGTAGACTCAGTTTTTTAATGAAAATAACATATTTTTCATTAGCAATTTCTGAGAAGATTACTTGCTGAATATTTAATTCTTGAAAAAGATACAATTTTATAATGGTCTGGTTGAGAGTGATCGATCCTGAAAACAGCTGTATTTCTTCCCTGATATATATTTCTTGGGTGTTTAGATACTGCCTTCTGCCTATTACAAGTATTTACACAACTTTTTAATATAATTATTCCATTTTCAGTTCAATATAAAATTAAACTATTGATTTGCTTGATACCCCGCAGGGTTAGGTAGATTAAATTAATAAGCCCGGTTAATGTATCTAAACCCGGCTCAAAGTGGAATCGGCGTACAATTTAATAAACAGCACAAGGCAACAAATATTATTGGATTGAGATGACTTTTGACAACCATTGAGCGAGATTCGGCTGGAAGCCAAGTTAAGATTTAGAGTAAATACACATGAGCAAATTGGTAGCCTATTGTAGTATTTTGCTTTTTGTTTATTGGTTACACCTAAACTTAATCACAAATGTAAATTTTGTTCAAGGGCCGAGAGGGAGAGTGAGTGTGTTTTCGGGGGGGTTCGTCCAACTGGTCCGTGCGATTCAATGCCTTGTGATGAGTGCCAAAATGCGAACTGGCCTGGCTGGCTAACAATCGAGTGCCAATTCCCGCCGGCTTATTGTTGTCATCGTTCGGTGTTGTTTTGCCAGGTGCTGGATGATGTTTAGATGTGCAGTGCCAAAGATGCCGAAATTGTTGTTGGTGTTTTGCTGCCGAGTATTGGAGGCTGGACGGGGAGCGGACCGGACCGGATCGGAACTCAAACTTCGTTTTCCATTGGAGTTGCGAGTGCACCGCGCAGCTGAAGCAGACACTTGGCGATCTGTTCGAGTATGTTCGTCCTACGGAATAAAAATACAAATTACAACCGGTTGAATTATTTAAATGTTTTGTTTTTGTTGTTGTTTTTTGTTAATTACAATTTACAGAACTGCATTCTGCATTGGGCTGCGCTGACGAAAATCCAAATGGTGGCTTCTCTGATCTTGGCACTTGGATTGCTAGCCGTGTGGGCCCAACCTCTTGGACTCAGCACAAAACACTGAATGAGCCGGCCAGGAGCAACTTACTCCTATTTATACGAACTGCGATCGCCGAAAGCCTGTTTTGACTGCCAAAGCAGCGCGGCGATCCTTTAACTCACTTGATCGGGTTTTACATTTTTTTTGTTGAGATTTTCATTTTTTGTTTATGTATTCTTTTTTGTTTTTTTTTTTTGGTTTTTTTGTTTTTTTGTTTTTGCTTTTGTTGTTCTGTCTGCTCGGATTGTCAGTTTGCATTGTTGTTGGGCTTTTGCTCGGGGCAGTTGATAATAATGATGATGATGAAGTTGAGAAGGGTTCGCTGGCCCAGTCGATATATCGATGTGTGCGCACCTCAAAACGTGCAATCTTCCACTTGATTAGTCCGATTTAAGCACATATCTCCCTCGACCAGGGGTCAGACTAACAGCGATCCATGTAGCAGTTGGCTAGCTTCGCTTACAACGCTCGGCCTTGGGTTACCCCAACAGAATAGTTCTTCCTTGACATACAGACAAACAACAGGTGCAACAGATCTGCCACAAATACATACATATACATATATATTTATCTGTAGTAGCGCATCTAGAATACTTGCAATTGATTTCAATTGTGGGAAACGAGCGTTTTATTTTCTTGTTTACTTCCAAATCCCTATAATTTTTGTTATTTACGCTAAAAAAAAAATAAAGACTCTTTTTTTATGCGTATTTATCATTTGAAATTGAAGTCATGACCCCAGTATCTTCTCAATGCAGAATCCGGCCCGCCCTTTAATTTGCAAATAGTAAGCATGCCTCGCACCCTGCTTGCGCAGGCAGGAATTCAAAGTTCGTCTGCAGACAGCCTGACGGACCAGGCTCAACATCGAAACATCCCAAGTTCGTTGCACTCTGGCTGCGAGTGAAAGCATTGCTGTTGAAAACATCCTTCAAGCATTCTGAAATCCACAAAACAAAAGTCCAGCGGACGCCAGACAGTATCGCATGAACTGCGGAGGATACTACAACGACTTCAAAGTCCTTTTATGCTTAATGTCTGTGAACTTTTTTCCGTTGTTTCGCCTGGCTGACAAACAAGTTATGAACTCCTTGCCCAAAAAAAACAAAAAAAAAAACAAGAAGCAAAACAGCAACCAGGATAATAGTGTTCAGCATGTGAACGACCTTACCAATTATCAACAACTACAATTGGAATTGCCGAACCAGGTAAATGCAATTCATTTAAATATTATTGTTTATTTGAATTTGTGCTGTCAGTGCTCAATTCGCACCCAAGGCTTACGAATATTTCAATTATTACTTCGAGTAAAATATCAACTGCTACTCAAATAAAATATTTGTAAAAATAATACGAATTATAATATAAGAATTATCTATTTGAGAGTTTTTTAAATATTTAAAATTTGTAATATAAATTTGCAATTGAAAATAATACGTAATAAGTAATTTTGATCTTAATTCCATAATAATCTCAATAAAGATATTTCTAAATATTATCTGTTAATTTATTGGTTCTTTTTCTAGTAAAACTTCCATTATAATTCCAATAAAGATATTTCTAAATAATATAGGCTAATTTATTGTTCCTTTTTCTAGTTATACTTAACAACACAGGATTATCGTCAAAGGCTATATAATTATATAAAGTCTTGTCTTATCAGATATATATTTTAGTCAAAAATAACCATCAAAATAGCTTTTACTAAAAATTATTTCTTCTTCAAATCTCAATTGTAGAAAAGTTTTTGCTATTTAAAAAAATAAACATTTTAAATTTATATTCAATATTTCTTTACATACATGTATGCATTATTTATTTGTGGATGTCAATAAATAAATGTACAGTAATTTAAGCAACGATTTTATAAACGAGTGTAAACAAGATCTATCAACAATTTAGTGATGGTAGGAGACAGACGGAGCGGAGTAAGTGGTGTAGTGCGAAGCTGGAGCAGCATAGTGGGCAGCTGGGGCGACATAGGTGGAGTAAGCCGGGGCGACAGTCTTCACAACTGCGGGTGCTGCGTAGTGAGCAACTGGAGCTGGAGCAGCGTAGTGGGCAACTGGAGCAACGGTCTTGACAACAGCTGGGGCGGCATAGTGGACAGCTGGAGCAGCATAGTGAGCAACTGGAGCTGGAGCAGCATAGTGGGCAACTGGAGCCACAGTCTTGACAACGGCTGGAGCAGCATAGTGGACAGCTGGAGCAGCATAGTGAGCAACTGGCGCTGGAGCAGCATAGTGGGCAACTGGAGCAACGGTCTTGACAACAGCTGGGGCAGCATAGTGGGCAACGGGAGCGGCGGCAATGGTCTTCACAACATTGAGGGGTTCACGGTTGACCACAGCGTTGAAGCCGTTGATGGGATCGGCGGTGTACTGGACGGTGCGCTTGTAGCCATCGGCATCGATCAGGGAGTACTCGCCACGGACCACATCACCATCGCGCTCCTCAACCTGACCCTTGGAGTCACCGGTCAGCTTATCATCGACTCCGTACGAGAAACGGTACTGGGGATGGGGATCGTAGGTCTCGTCGGACTTGACCACCACCTTGTGAGCCACAGCCACGGGGGCACCATAGGTGGCAACTGGAGCAGCTGCGTGGTATGCCTCGGGCACATAACCAGCGCTGGCGACTGCGACGAAAGCGAGTGCGAAAACAAACTGGAAAGCGAAAGATAATCCATTAATACACATATATTAATCCCATGTGGCGATTTACTTAAATGGAGCACTCACCTTGAAGGCCATGTTGCTGTGTTTTATTTTGGAGTTCTTTACAGAAGTGAACTTGATCTGCGAATGATACATTTCTGGGCGTAAGCCTCAACTTATATAGCAAATCAGCAAAGCGACTGCGCTGCTGCTGAGTGAACGAATTATTTTCATGGTGACAGCAAAAATTCAATGATTTGGACGTTGATTGTTGGCTGGCGATTACTGGTACTTCCTGTTCGAAGGTAAGTACTGTGGGTGTGCAAATAATCGTGTTATGATCTCCGAGAACCAACCATAACCGAAAAGAGAAAGATTGCCGGCAAAGCTGATATGCAAATTTGATATACGAAGTTTAACGGTTCTTTTTTGGTAAAGCATTTCTGTAATTAAAATCCTATAAAAATCGTATAACTCTCAAAATGCATGATATATAAAATCAGTTAAGAACTAATCTGATATAGGATCAGCCTGCAACTTTAAAGGTTTATTTATGTAATAAATAATTTTTAATGGCCATTCTTATTGGAATATAAAACTGTATTAGAAGAAGAACAATTAATGAGCCATGAAATTCGAAATAATAAAACCAAAAATGCAAAATAAAAACTCAAAATTCTTAAGGTATTTATTGACTTAATGCATTTCATAATATAATAAATATAATAATAATAATAAATAATTTAATAAATATTTAATCCTGTTTTGAAGTGTATGCAATTAACTTATCAATAAAAACTTAATTTGTTCAGTGTAAGTAATCAAGTTGTCCACATGTCAATCTCAGTCAGCTTTAAGAATATAAACATGTGTTTCAAGGATATGTATGATTTACATATGTATCCTTACTATAAAAACACGCCCACAGATTTCAGTTATAAGCATTTATATCTTTCTCGTAAGCCGCTGTAATTGGTTCGAAATGAGCAATTTGTTTGTACGTGAGCTTCTCTCGAATTACTTTTGAGATCGTAAAGGAAATCTGAAATCCTTTCTAAATAATTTACCCTTTAAGAGTTCACCTGCTGCCTGCTGCTGTGCAGCTTGACAATCTCTTCGATTACCGCTGGTTGCTGTGGTGACTGCGCTAATTTCGAACATGATATGCAGAAGGCCATTGGTAAGCACCTTACGATTACCGCTATGCAGACCCGACCAATTCGGCTATCAGTGAAAACAGTTGCGACTGTGGCCTATAAATACATTGACCAGCCCAGAAGCAGTATCATTCAACATTCGCTCTTGCTTCTGAAAAGAACTCCACCGAATCCACCAAAACACAGCAACATGGCCTTCAAGGTGAGTGCTCCATTTAAGTAGATCTGCACATGGGATTTATAAATGTGTATTAATGGATTATCTTTCGCTTTCCAGTTTGTTTTCGCACTCGCTTTCGTCGCAGTCGCCAGCGCTGGTTATGTGCCCGAGGCATACCACGCAGCTGCTCCAGTTGCCACCTATGGTGCGCCCGTGGCTGTGGCCCACAAGGTGGTGTCCGACGAGACCTACGATCCCCATCCCCAGTACCGTTTTTCGTACGGAGTCGATGACAAGCTGACCGGCGACTCCAAGAGCCAGGTGGAGGAGCGCGATGGTGATGTTGTCCGTGGCGAGTACTCTCTGATCGATGCCGATGGCTACAAGCGTACCGTCCAGTACACCGCCGATCCCATCAACGGCTTCAACGCTGTGGTCAACCGTGAACCCCTCAATGTTGTGAAGACCATTGCCGCCGCTCCCGTTGCCCACTATGCTGCCCCAGCTGTGGTTAAGACCGTTGCTCCAGTTGCCCACTACGCTGCTCCAGCTCCATTTGCTCACTATGCTGCCCCCGCTGTTGTGAAGACTGTCGCCCCGGCTTACTCCACCTATGCCGCCCCAGCTGTCCACTATGCCGCCCCAGCCGTCGTCAAGACTGTGGCTCCAGTTGCCCACTATGCTGCCCCCGCTGTCCACTATGCCGCCCCAGCCGTCGTCAAGACTGTGGCTCCAGTTGCCCACTATGCTGCCCCAGCTCCAGCTGCTCACTACGCCACTTACTCCGCCCCGTCTGTGACATACCATCACTAAATTGTTATTCATGTTTATAGAATCCTTGCGCATATAACTGTACCTTTATTTATTGACATCAACAATAAAAGAAATTCATATTTGAAAAATTGCAAAAAAAAAAATACATTTTGTTATTTAACTTTGAATGATTCAAGTACTACCAGGATCTTCCATTCAATCAGTCTGGAAATATCATTAACCGATTACGCCCACACACAATGAGGCAAATTGGCTTTTAGCCAAAACTGTAGCCAATTAAATGTGGTGCGACATTGAAACTCCAAAGTCAAGCAGAGTTTTCAATTATGGCACCATTTGTTACACTTCCAAACAATCACCATGAAAAGTAACTAATCTCATCAACAAACAATGTCTGAAAACAATCTATAACTAGCAGTGAAAGATATACACCTATAAATAAATATCAGACCATTCAATAATTGCGATTCCGGTTGGAATTTATGGTTCATTTATGTTTAGCAAAATGTTTCAGGCTTCGGCTTTTCCCATTCCTATCCAAACGATGACGAGCTCTATTTTATTGGAACTGGTTTAGCGCTGGCCAAAAGTACGTCAGACCAAAGAGATCAAGAGTTCTATCGCCATTGTGTTGGGTTGGGTTAAACCCTATTCAAGCGTAAATACGTATTTTAATTATTCCATTATCTACACACCCAACAAAAATAAAAACAATTAATTAAATTGAAATTGAAAGTTTCTCAGGTCATTGAATTCGGAAAAAAACACGCAGGGTATCAAAAGTACATGGTCGTTATACGTAGAAGGGAAAAATTAATTATAAAATGTAAACATATCAATTTATAATTAAGTTCTCTTTAAATCATTTTATAATTAATTATTCTTTAAAAAATAATCACAATTGTTTTTCAAAAAGTGGGTTGGTTCGTTTAACATTCCACAGAATTTTATGCTTCATTAATAATTCATATTTTTTCTTAAACCATTTTTACTTTCTGGCCTAGAAATGACCTCAAATGAAATTCTATAAAAATTAAATAGCGGCCAACGGAACATTACATCATTTTGCAAAGAGTTAACTCTCTATAAGTGCATGTGTGTGTGTGTGTGTGTGTGGGTGCATGATTGAGCACTTATGGCATAAGTCGATAGTGTGGAGAAAAAGCTTCAATCTGAAAGCTCGGACATTACAAGTCTGACAACAAATTGAGAGTCTTGGGCATGGGTTCGTCACTTGTAGTTTTGCTGAGTAGCCAGTTTTTTTTTTCTTTGATATTTTTTTAAGTGTTTTTTAGATCATTGCAGTGCGAGAGCTGGACAGCCTGTGGGAAGGGGGGAGGTGTGCGAGTGTGTGTCAAGTGCAATGCTGGCATCGATCAAGTTGTCTTTATTAGGTTACTTACATGAATTGAGCCCGCAAGCGCCAAACCAAATCAAACCAAACCAACCGATATCTCAAACCCTACCCCAAAACCCGCAGCTATCAAAACCAAGTTGCTCGCCTAAGTCTTTTGTTAGCTGTGTATTTTTTCTCTTTTTCCTCTTTTTTGTTTTCGTATTTTTTTGGCTATTTCGTACGTTGTCCGTCTTCCATTCATAACAATGGCAATGATTCGGCCGCTAGTTGGCCACATGGGTGTGACTCGTGGGTGCAAATCTTTAATCGATTGAGCGCCAGCCCGTTTGGTAACTAAGAAAAAAAATCCAAGACAAAGGGGGACATGCAAATGAATTAAAACTCAAATTATTTATGTAAAACTTACGAAAAAGTGAAAGAAAATCCAAAAAACAATGGAAAAAAAACGCTGGCCAAGGTGCTCAACGAAATTTCGTCTATAAATACAAATGCAATTGAGCTGATTTATTATTCAAAGCACGGGCTTCCACAGAAGGAGTACACAGCGTCCACAGCTAAGTTCCAGTCTCACAAATCACCCAAAATCTGCAAAATGGCTTTCAAGGTAAACACTGAAAAATCTATTATTAAATGTTGGCTAACTAAATCCTTCTTTGCTGTAGTTCGTCGCACTCGTCTCCCTCATTGCTGCCGTCTCGGCTGGCCTTGTTCCTGTGGATCACCATGAGCAGCATCAGCTTTATCACGCTGCAGTGGAACACCATGAGCAGCCTCAGCTTTATCATGCTGCAGCGCCCCAGCAGCAGCCGCATGTGATCTACCAGAAGCCTCATGACATACACGGATACGCCCACGCTCACGCCCCCGCCCACGCTCCCGCCCATGAGGTGTATCCCGATGATCCCCATCCCAAGTACAACTTTGCTTATGATGTGCAGGATGCCGTCTCTGGTGACTCCAAGAGCCAGGTGGAGTCCCGCGATGGCGATGTGGTCCAAGGCGAATACTCCCTGGATGATGCTGATGGTTTCCGTCGTACCGTGAAGTACACAGCTGACTCAGTCAATGGTTTCAATGCTGTCGTTCATCGCGAGCCCCTCACCCACACACACCACAAGCTGGTTGCTGCTGCTCCAGTCGCACCAGTACAGTATCACCATGCGGCACCGACGGCTCCCGTCTCCTATGCTGCTCCTGCCTATGTGGCGCCCACCTATGCCGCCCCCGCTCACACCTATGCCGCTCCTGCTCACACCTACAACGTTCACCAGCATGAGCCCCAGCACCAGCAGCACAACGAGCACCACTACGCCTCCTACGAGACACCTGCTCCAGCCACACACGATGCCCACAACTACTACCATCATTAAAATCCCCAACCTGCGCCGACGAAAGTATTAATGCATTTTCCATTCCACGTTTTCATTGCTAAACATATTTAGACATATTAAGCTCTGTTGCATAGTTCTATTGTAAATATTTTAATAAATCTATTATTGCATCAAAAATATATATCCAAGATTTTTCATATATTTCGGGTATCATATAAGCATTTTCGGATTTAGACTAGGAAAGTATTAGCTGATATATATACTAAAAATATATATATTATATATTTACAAGTAACGGATACTGTGTAAAGTGTTGGATTAGATGGATCCACTTTTGACCAAATCTACCTTTAATATACATTTAAATATTGTCCTGATTGTCATATGTAGTCTGATGATCTATCTGATGATCTGTCCGATGATCTTTCTGATGATCTTTACCCAACTTTCTGAGTTTTTAGCTGGCAATCAATTTATTTTAGCATATTAATTGAGATCTTAAGTTAAATTAGGTTTATACTTGAAATATTCAATTTGACTCAAATCTTACACAAATTTAACCAGCAAGCTTGGTAAAAATATATATTTAACATTAAAATTTTTTTCATTAAACGATTTAAGACAGTCATAACATCCTTAGATATGTAGAACGTAAAACCCATGTAGAATAATTAATTTTCGATATTGTCCTAATTAAATTAGCTATATAATTAAATAATTAAATAATTAAAATTCGATATATTCATTTAATTACAGTATGTCAATATGATGCTTAAACAAATTAAAAAAATCATATTTTCGAACTTTTGACAAAAAAAATATTTTTTTGTTGACTTGTTTGCTTATTACTAAAGGGATCGGCCGAAAAGAAAATTTCAAAATAGTGACCTACCCTTGTCCACACACTTTATTGGCAGTCCAAAGAATGTATAATTTTGATTTTTAAAATACATAATTTGTATAAATAATGTTGTAAATTGTATTGTTAAATAGGTTTAGTTTAATTCCACTTGATAGTATAGAAATAATAATAGTATATATATAATAAATTCTATTTTTTGCAAAGGCGTTAGAAAATATACATTTTTGTCTGTGTCCAACAACTTTATTGACAAACCGTTTGTACATGGCTTGTATAAGTATTTAGCAGGCTTAATCGATATTTGCGATTTTTATATTGAAATTCTTTTGAAAAGGTTTTCTCATTTTAAAACCCGCTTTTCGCCTATGCCAAAACATCCTAATCCAAATTCAATTCTGCGCACGGCCTCTGGAAAAATAGTGTCAATGTTTAACCTTGGGCAATTATAAACAACGATTTATAATTTATAAATCAGCCAATATTCCCTTAAAATTTAAAAGTCTCCGACTTAATCAAATTGGGATTGTGATAGTCGCGAATTTCCCTGTGGGCATTAAAATTCAATAATCAGAGCATACACTAATCTATGTGGTATTTAATTTGTATACATTTAGATAAATATATAAAAAAAAAACGTATATTTAAGTTTATTTCGAATTTCATCTAACCGGTTTTGGCATGCGAAAAGTATCCGGTAGCAACAATGGAGCTTTTTGCAATTGTAATGTCGCGCACACAAATTGAATGTCAAATAGCCGCTGGCAGATTTTGTGTGCTGCGTATTTGTGCTCGATGGTGAGGTGGATCGGAGTCCGGAACCTCGACAATACCCGCGTCCATGAGCATGAGCAATAGTATGTCCAATTGCCACACAAGACCCAATTTGCTCCACATTCCTCACACAAATGCCCCAACCATTGCGTTCGCCCTGCACTCGGCCTTTCGCTCTACCCCTTGCCCACACTGTGGCTTGCGGTGTGTGTAATTTACTTAATAACAATTAACAAAGGCAACAAGCAACAAGCGCCAACCTCGGGGCAAATGCACTTGCTGCCCAAGCGCCGTTTGCTCTATAAAAACCACAGTTTGCCCAATTTCTTATCATACAGCAAACTCAGCTTCATCCGACAACACAAGCTTTCAGTCCTCAAGTCGCACACCAAGCTCCTCAAAATGGCATTCAAGGTATGCCTATCTGGAGCACCTAGAAACAGGAGATATAGAAACCGTTTCTCACATTCTTTCCCTTTTTAGTTCGTCGCATTCCTCGCTCTCATCGCTGCCGCCAGTGCCGGTCTCCTGCCCGCCGCTCAGGTCTACCATGCCGCCCCCGCTGTGGCCCACTACGCCGCACCAGCTGTGGCCACCTATGCCGCACCGGCTGTCGTCGCCAAGCATGTGATCACCAAGGCTGCCGAGGAGTACGATCCCCATCCCCAGTACAAGTTCGCCTACGATGTGCAGGATTCCCTCTCCGGCGACTCCAAGAGCCAGGTGGAGGAGCGCGATGGTGATGTGGTCCGTGGCGAATACTCGCTGATCGATGCCGATGGCTACAAGCGCATCGTCCAGTACACCGCCGATCCCATCAACGGTTTCAACGCTGTGGTCAACCGTGTGCCCCTCGGCAAGGCCGTTGCCGTTGCTCCCGTTGCCCACTATGCCGCCCCAGCTGTGGCTCACTATGCTGCCCCCGCTGTGGTAAAGACTGTCGCTCCAGTTGCCCACTATGCCGCTCCACACTATGCCGCATATGCAGCACCAGCTGTGGTAAAGTCCGTTGCTCCCGCTTACACCACCTATGCCGCCCCAGCCATCCATGTGGCCCATCACTAAAAAAAATGCCATTTTGTTATTTGTGTTGACTGAAACTGTTTGCAATGCAACTTGCCAAGTTTAAATAAAATTTTATTCATTTACCTATAAATCTTTTTTGAGTTTTAATGGTGCAAAATGATTTGTTAAGTCATTGATTTTAACTGAATAGTTTATAGAATGTATATACAAAGATCGCAGAGTCTATATCACATATAAATTGCATTTACCAGCTTGTGAAATAAATTTCTCAATTCATGCAAAAATCCGGCTAAGAATTGTCAAAATATATCTGACTTTGTCGCACTGCAAGAAAATACCAAAATAATAATAAAATTCAAAGATTAATTAAGAAAACTGGATGACCTTTAAATTTCAGTTCCATTCTCCTACTTAACAATGTCAATAAAAATGCCGTTATTTTAAATAAATAAAAGAGAGTTTCAATCCCATTATTTAACAATTACGCAATAATATTTAAAAGTGATATTAGAACTTTTGATCTTGGTGGTCTGGCGTGCGCCTGGCCAGTGCCAAACCAGTTCCAATCACATCGAGCAAGTCATGTTTGGAGCGAAATAAAGAAATACTCAAGTTGGCAACAAATTGCCAAATCAAAATAGAATTTCATGTCAAAACACCAACCGGAATCGAAGCTAGAAAAGGGCTTAGAAACCAGAAAGAAATATCAAAGTGAAGATTGAAATCAGATAATAAAAAAAATGATACATGGCTTCTTGACGGGATTAGTGAATTTTTATGGCGATTGCTTGGAAGTGTAACAAATGGAATTGTAATTGAAATCTTGCTTGACTTTTGGATTTCAATGCCTCGCCAAATTTAGTTGGCAACAGCTTGAGGGGACTGTGGGCATAATCGGCTATTGGTATTCAGAGCTAATCCTGTTTGAAATCGAAAACGTTGTTTTTGAAATCATTTTAACATTTATTTTTGAGTATTAAACTAGGTATAACAAATCAGTGCGGGATTTAACAGAATTAATGATGGTAAGCAACAGCTGGAGCAGCATAGTGGGCAACTGGAGCCACAGTCTTGACAACGGCTGGAGCGGCATAGTGGACAGCTGGAGCAGCATAGTGAGCAACTGTTGCAGGAGCTGCGTAGTGGGCAACTGGAGCAACGGTCTTCACAACAGTTGGGGCAGCATAATGGGCAACGGGGGCGGCGGCAATGGTCTTCACAATGTTGAGGGGTTCACGGTTGACCACAGCGTTGAAGCCGTTGATGGAATCAGCGGTGTACTGGACGGTGCGCTTGTAGCCATCGGCATCGATCAGCGAGTATTCGCCACGGACCACATCACCATCGCGCTCCTCCACCTGGCTCTTGGAGTCGCCGGAGAGGGAATCCTGCACATCGTAGGCGAACTTGTACTGGGGATGGGGATCGTATTCCTCGGCAGCCTTGGTGATCACATGCTTGGCAACGACAGCCGGTGCGGCATAGGTGGCCACAGCCGGTTCGGCGTAGTGGGCCACAGCGGGGGCGGCATGGTAGACCTGAGCGGCGGGCAGGAGACCGGCACTGGCGGCAGCGATGAGAGCGAGGAATGCAACGAACTAGAAAGGATATCGAAGGGTGAAGGATGAGATTGAAAATGCCATATATCGCATATGTCGTAGACATACCTTGAATGCCATTTTGTCTGACTTGAGCTGGGCTACTGTTGAGAGCGGAGAGCGAATTGAACTGTGACTGCTGCTGCTGCTGGCTGTTGGCTTATATAGAGCGAACCACTACCAACTTAGTGCCGAATCGGGACTGCGTCTTCGTAGCCGAAGTTGGGTAATTAGTGCAGTTCACCTATGCTAAATTGTGTGAAAAATGTAACATTGAGTTCATTGTATACTGCTATGTGTATGTGTGTACTGTGTGTGTACTGTGTGTGTATTGTGTGTGTGTGTACTGTGTGTGTTATATATGTTTTGTGTGCAGTCATCTCAATAAACCGAAATTATTGGATGGTGCTGAAACTGGTTTCGGCTGTAAGGCTACGCAAAGTTGCAGTGATATATCTCAGATCAAAAGGTTTTAACGATCTCCACGACTAATTGGCATATTTAAATATATTATTTAATTCAATTAAACCGTTAGCAATAGGCAAACATTAAATCATTGTCTATAATAGAAACTGTGGATATAGTTTGACAATTTAACACATCTCTTAAACATATTTATTAATAATAATTACGAATATTATTTGTATATTTCTCACTTTAACCGTAAATAAAGTTCATCAATTCATATTCATATTCATATTCATATTCATATTTATATTCATATTAATAATCATATTCATATTCATATTCATATTTATATTCATATTCATAATCATATTTATATTCATATTCATATTCATATTCATATTCATATTCATATTCATATGCATATTCATATTCATATTCATATTCATATTCATATTCATATTCATATTAATATTCATAATCATATTTATATTTATATTCATATTCATATTCATATTCATATTCATATTCATATTCATATGCATATTCATATTCATAATCATATTCATATTCATATTCATATTCATATTCATATTCATATTCATATTCATATTCATATTCATATTCATATTTATATTCATATACATATTAATATTAATATTCATATGAATATGAATATTCATATTCATATTCATATTAATATTATTATTCATATTCATATTTACATTCATATTCATAATCATATTTATATTCATATTCATATTCATATTCATATTCATATTCATATTCATATTCATATTAATATTATTATTCATATTCAAATTCATATTAATATTCATATTCATATTAATATTTATATATATATTTATATTCATATTAATAATCATATTCATATTAATATTCTTATTCATATTCATATTCATATTCATATATATATTTATATTCATATTAATATTCTTATTCATATTCATATTCATATTCATATTCATATTCATATTAATATACATATTCATATTAATATTCATATATATATTTATATTCATATTAATAATCATATTCATATTCATATTCATATTCATATTAATATTCATATTCATATTAATATTCATATATATATTTATATTCATATTAATAATCATATTCATATTAATATTCTTATTCATATTCATATTCATATTCATATATATATTTATATTCATATTAATATTCTTATTCATATTCATATTCCTATTCATATTCTTATTCAAATTCAAATTCATATTCATATTCATATTCATATTCATATTCATATATCAATTCATATTCATATTCATATTCATATTCATATTCATATTTATATTCATATTCAATTCATATAAGCATATTTCCTAGCGATCAACTTGATACATATTAAGTTAATTTGTATACTAAAATTGTTCAATTTTAAATATTTCTATATGCAATAACTGTAAACGGTTTTAGCCAAATTTAAAGAGTAGCATATATAAATAATATGCAGTATGGGTTTTTAATTAAATATTACAATTTAAACGAGTGTTCGACCTGGAGAACTGAAGAACGTACGTGACAATTTTACGTGACTAGTTACGGCTTAGTCGATCCCCAATGCTCTTTCGGTATCAATATTATCCAAGTGAGGCTTCGAAGCGCCAAAAATGAATTCCAATTAGGTGTCATCAATGTCACCGAGTTGACTATATAACATTATGGCCAGCACTTGGTCAGACATTCAGTGTTCAGCTGCTGCTTAGGACAACACCAAGTAACTCTCCAATCCAAATCCAAACCCAACGCAATGGCGTACAAGGTACATAAGAAGACATGCTGCCCTCCTGTGGATTACGCTGGATAACCTTATATTTACATCTTCGCCTTTCACAGATCGCATTCGCACTCGCTATGCTCGCCGTGGCCCAGGCGGCAGTACTGAGAACTGTGGCACCCGTTGCCGTAGCACCCGCACCCGTTCTGGCCAGGACCGTTGAGCTCGAGGAGGTTGACCCGCATCCACAGTACTCCTACAGCTACGATGTGCAGGACACTCTCTCCGGCGACTCCAAGGGCCATGTGGAGGAGCGTGATGGTGATGTAGTTCGCGGCGAGTACTCCCTGATCGATGCCGATGGCTTCAAGCGCACCGTTACCTACACCGCCGATTCCATCAATGGTTTCAACGCCGTCGTGCGCCGTGAGCCACTCGTTGCCGTTGCTGAACCATTGGTTAGGGCTGCTCCCGTTGCCGTTTCAGCGCCACTCGTCCGCTCTGCTCCCGTTGCCGTTACAGCGCCATTTGTCCGCTCTGCCCCACTTGCCGTTGCCGCACCTATCGTCCGCTCTGCTCCAGTCGCCGTTGCAGCACCTATTGTCCGATCTGCGCCAATCCTGAGCACCGCTGCCATTGCTGCTCCTCTGAGGTACACAGCGCCAGCTTATGCCGTGAGGAACTTGTAGGCTGACTGGAATTGACTTGATTTCAATATTGTTGCTTTGAAAATAAATGTGATGTTTTATAAAAAAAATATTGCTCTTTATATTATTTATAAGAGGGACGATAAATTAAATAATTAATGTCTTTTAGGAATCAACTTAATGAAAATAATTTTTCCAAACAAAATATTTGAGTGAACAACAACAAAATAAAATTAGATTTTTAACAAATTTTCTATGTTTTTATAATAAGATTTACACATTGTTGGCTGAATTAAATATTGGCATTGTTTTTTAATCAAATGCAACCCAATTTGCAAGGCCAATCAATCCAAAAAGGCTGTAATTTTATTTATTATTTAAGAATAAAATTTTTACATGTTGATTGAATCAAATATTGGCATTGTTGTTCCATAATTTGCCACCCAATTCGCAAGGCCAATCAATCCAATAATGCTGTAAATATTTTTATGCATTTAATTCGATATTTGCCTTCAAGGTGAAATTGTGAAAGCGCCAAAGACACAAATTGCCCGCGGTCAAAACAGCAGCAATTGGAGAAGGTGTGGCTGTGGTGTGCGTGTGTTGTGTGTGCGTGTGTTGGACAGCACTTACCTATGACACTAATCTACACACATTTACATGTCGCAGTTGTTGCATAAATATATTATTTACTTATGTTTGCCCAATTCGTAATTATTACGCTGCCAGTCGATAAATCGCCAATAATCAATACAAGTGACAAAAATTTTATTGTAAATAAGAGTAAAAATAAAAAAAAATTATAATTATTATTTCAATTCGGGGGTATAAAAACAGATTCGTGTGCAGTTTGCAAATCATTCCACAGCTTCATTGCTTTCGTATCACTATTTGGATATTCGCCCAGCACTCCAAGCTTATTCGCCATGGCCTTCCAGGTAAGCTCTACCATTCCAAGTGGATGATGGAGTCCTTTATTTTTTATATTCTTTCAGTTCTTTACCATCCTTGCGCTCGTTGCCGCCGTCAGCGCCGGAGTTCTGCCCGTCCAGCAGGTGTATCATGCGGCACCAGCTCCAGCTGTCGCCTATGCCCATGCCCCCGTGGCCGTGGCCCATGCCCAGCCCGTGCTGGCCAAGCACGACGACGAGTACGATCCCCATCCCCAGTACAAGTTCGCCTACGATGTGCAGGACGCCCTTTCCGGTGACTCTAAGAGCCAGGTGGAGGAGCGCGACGGTGATGTGGTCCGTGGCGAGTACTCGCTGGTGGATGCCGATGGCTTCAAGCGCATCGTTCAGTACACCTCTGATCCAGTCAATGGCTTCAACGCCGTTGTCAACCGTGTTCCCATCGATCATGTGAAGACCGTGGTCAAGACTGTGGCTGCCATTCCAGTGCCCGTTTCCTACCATCACTAAGGGGACCGACTTGATATTGTTTGAAGCCATGTTTATTTCCTTAAATTGAATAAATTGTTGCATATTTCTAAGCCTATAAATAATCAGAGTTTCTGTGTGGATAGAAATTTAATCGAATATGATTATCGAATTTTAATATTTGTTTACTCAATTCTATATTTTGCAGATAATGCCTGACGAGAGATTCATCAAGGGGAAAAAGAATTATTTTTCCAAGAAAAAGTATTAAGCCAATCGCCAAAGATGGTTAATCTCAGATATCTTACGTAATAAAGGCTTTGCTATATTCACGTCCTCATTTGTTTTGGAACATGCCCCATTTCCCGAACATGATTACAAAATCACGTACTCAACACCAATTTACATCTCAATTATAGCAACTGAAAGATCTTGGTGTGTAACAACTACCTTGATACACCGGCAACCAGCAACCATATACTTTAAATCAATTTCGGACAGCTCTGACGCAGATTGCACGCTTCCAACTCATTACAGCAAATTGAACTGCCCACATTTACCATCTGCCTGGAGCCGTTTACATTTACACCAATCACCGCAAATTGATGCGTATTGACGTATTCGAGAATTTGACCATGCATATGGGTAATGTAAATGCAAATCCCATACTCAAAATTCAATACGATTGCCATCGGAGAAGTTAAGGTCAGAGTTTTGATTTGGGCCTTTCGCCAAATGCAGCAACGCCCAATTGCTGCGAATGTGTTTTACAGAATGATTTATGTGCCAATATTGTCTTGAATCGAAGCCATTGTCTTATCGACAAGATAGTGGCGACCAGATAGGGACAGCTCTTGGACTTTTACCTTAACATCTGTTCGGTACATCCAAATATGCCATGGGCATGGCCCGCCTCGCTTGTCCTCCACATGCAGCTGTCCACGGCGACAAGTGAACAGCGATTTCGAGTGTTAAGGTCAAAGTCAGGTTTTATGCTTAATTACCTCGTATGAGCAGCACTTGAAGCACTTGTCCAGCCACAGCTACCCGATGACATGTTCGTGTCTCTCACTCGTTCCCACAAGCCCAAAATGCGTGCACTTTCAGCAGTAGCCGCTAAACAATAAAAAAAAAACAGTCAAATATTTCGGATTGCCATAACAGTCAATGTAACAAACCGTTGCTCTGAGCCACGACGAGTGCGCAAGCGCATAGCCCCAGTCGAGGTGGCCCATAAAACCACAAGGCAAATTAAACAATGCACGTAAAAACCAACACTGAGCACAAATATTGGACACGTTTCCACAAATCCCAAATTAATCTATTCCACGAGGAAATCTTACCAATTTAAACATTTATATTAATTTAACTGATTTAACTATACATTAAATACAAAATTAAACAAAACTAAAAATATAACTTATTTAATTTTAAAATTAAAGAAGCCTGAAAAAGTTTTATTTAAATTTACTTATCACACAACAAATTATGCTACATGTATGGAAAAATTAACAAATCTGATAAATAATTTTTAAATTTATTAAATACAAAATTAAACAAAACTGGAAATATTTTTCGTTTAATTTTATAATTAAATAGGCCTAAAATATTCTTATTTAAATGCATTTATCACACGACAAATTATGCTACATATATGGATGAACAAATAAATATGAAAAATCATTTATTAAATTTAATTCTTAAATTAAATTGAATATGAAAATAATTTTATTAAATATTTCTTATTTCAAAAAATTGGCATATTCATTTTTGTTGTTATAAATTATTACATAAAATTTAACAAATCTAATAAAATCTAAATTTTTTTTCATTGATTTATTGTTATATTAAAAACAACAAAAAAATTGTAAAAAAAACGTACTATTATGTTAGATGCCCTTCTTTGCTAATTATTTGAAGTAAAAATTAATTTGATTGATTGTAATCAATTCGCAGTCAGTTTTCAACAAAAAGTTATTAATGATCCACCAACTGGCAACACCAAAAAAGTTACTCGCAACTTGTTTTACCGTCTTATTCGCAAGTCGCGTTCTCGGCCAACAGATAGTGTATATATATATATATATATATATATATATACTATTTTTATTTTTTTTTGGTTTCTCACGTGATTGCTGCCGTGAATCATATGAATGTTTACATTTACAATATTTGGCTTGTTTTTGATTTTGCTTTCGGTTGATTCTTTGTTGGCTCTTTAATGTGGTGCATTGCTGGACTCGGATCGACCTTGAAACTTGAGCGAAAGTCAAATCAGATTGTGCATGTAATGTTTTTTAATTTCTTTGGGAGTAACTTCAATTTTCGATTACTTGTGATCACTTTTAGTTTAGCTAGTAAATTTGTAGCTTGTGCTTTGAATATACATCTTCTGTGGAATATCTTTAAAAACCCAGGAACCTTTTGTACTCTTAGAATCCTGAGGATTTTAGGTTCTAAATAAATAAGAATACACATTTTTATATATATTATTAATTCATTTTTATTACAAAGTGTAATTTGAGCTGAGTAAAAATCGGAATTGTTCTAGGACATCACATTCTTTATTCAATAACAACTAACGGCAATGATCAGGTCGGACGACACCTATTGGTTATCTAATAGGCGTACGAGATGAGTGGAGAGGCGAACTGCGTCTTGACGACGGCTGGGCCAGCGGCGACCAGAGGAGCGGCGTGCACAACTGGTGCGGGAGCAGCTGCGTAGGTGAAAGGGGCAGCTGCGAGGGGAGCGGCGTGCACAACTGGTGCCGGAGCAGCAACGACCGGAGCAGCGGCAACAGCGGCGACCAGAGGTTCACGGCGCACCACAGCATTGAAGCCGTTGATGGGATCGGCTGTGTAGTCCACAATGCGACGGTAGCCATCGGCATCGTTCAGCGAGTACTGGCCTTGAACCACATCACCATCACGGGTCTCCACCTGGGTCTTGGAGTCACCGGATAGCGCATCCTTAACATCATATCCATAGGTGTATTGGGGATGAGGATCGTATTCCTCCACCTGGGCAACGGCAGCCAAGGGTGCGGCGACTGGGACAAGACCAGCGCTGGCCACGGCGATGCAGGCGGCGAAGAGGATGGTGAACTGCAAGAATACGGAACACACTTTAAATTCACTTAATTCACTTGAGCACGTCTCTAAGGACAACCAGTTCTTAAATAAGTCTATTTGGGTTTGACGGTAAGGGGAGGATGGGTTGGCTTACTTTGAATGCCATTGTTTGTTTGGTTTGCTTGGGTTGCTCTAGATACCGTAATTGGTGTTGAACTGATTTGAACAGAGTCCAACTGGGGCTTTTATACCTCGCTCGAGGCGATGTGCCCGAATTCGTAAGCAAATGCTTGGCACTTGCGTCACAAAACGTTGGCGACAATACCAAAATACAAAACACAGAAAAAACCAATACTAAAATACCAGACGAGTAAGACTAGAAGCACCAAACGTGCATGTGGTGGTGGTGGTGGTGGTTGCGGAGGAGAAGGAGAAACAGTAGAAGGAGGACGGACGGGCGGTCAGCTAGTTGATCGTCCCAAGCACATTATTAACCAAGGCTACAAGTGACAAAGGCAACAGCAGCAATGACGATGACAACACCAACAACAACAACAACATCAACAACACCAACAACAACAACAACAACAACAATAAAGTCATAATGCCTTCTTGATTGAATTGGACCCACTCGAGCCGAATTAATATTGGCCTCAGATACTCAGAAGTCGCATACTCAAGCGTCGTATACTATGAGCCACTAATTCGATGCGATCGCTCATTTGTTTTCGCTTTCGAAAAGCACACACAACAAATACACACACGCACACTTGCACACTCGCACACTCACACACTCGCACACTCACCTCGCACACACACCTCGCACTCAGAGTTCCATTATGAATAATAACGTATGCAGCGCATGCGCAAATGCATAACAACGGTTTTTCAAATTGACTGCCGTGCACTTGCATGCACACACACACACACACATATACATACACCCATACCTGAACACCCTCCCCACATGATCGGCCAGACACGACCTTAAAATTTGATGATTATTGGGTGCTGGCGCTCCAATTGAGCTCTAATTGGATTTGAAATGCGTGTTTTTACTTGTCGCCACCTTCCAACTTCCGACGAGGAACGCCTCTCATTAAATGTAGAAACGTAACCAGAAACTTGCATAAGATATAGCCAACTGTACATAGAGGTAATATTGATTAAGCTACGCTCATTAAAATTCTTATTTAAAAACCCAAAAACTCACAGTTTACACTTTAACAGGCTTAAATCTTTTCAAATACTATAAATTCTAATACAAAAATATTTTTAAAAGGAAGCTTGGAATAAAGAATTTTAGTTATCAAAAATCCAAAAACTAATTATGACTTAATTGTTGTTCTTATTTCCTATGAAACAGCAAAAAAGGTAGAGTAAGATGGAAATGACCGATTGTGAAATGCTCTGTTTAAATGAGTTGAGAATATTTGATCAAATTATAATCGAGAATTCGATGTTTTTTTATTTTAACATACACCATTTGGTGGACACAATTCTTAAATTTTGAAAGATTCAGAGCTCCTTTTAAATTTGTTAAGACTTACAAAAATAAAGTGAATACAAAATTAGATAATATTTGAAAACCTTAAAACTTATCACTAAAAAATACTAATTCAGTTGAAAACAATTACAAAAAAAAAGCAGTAATTTATTATTATAATCATAACAGTGACTTCAGACTTTGCCTCTCCCTTTTAGTGTTGGAACACATACGAAACGGTTTGTGGATGTGCAACGTGTATCGGTGATTTCAGCAGCGATGGCACGTGACGGGCAACATAGGTGGCTGGGGCTGGTGCAGCGTGCACCACATGTGCCACTGGTGCGTGGTGAATCAGAGTGGTGGGTGCCGCATAGCTTCTAACGAGCACTGGTTGAACGTACTTGGGTGCAAGTACAGGTGATTTTACCTTCTTAGCCACGACTGGGGCGAGTGCAGCAGCAGCAGAGATTGGCTCACGACGCACCACTGCGTTGAAGCCATGTTCAGCATCGGCTGTGTAGTCCACAATGCGTCGATAGCCATCCGCATCATTCAGTGAGTATTGACCCTGTACCAAGTCGCCGTCACGTGTTTCCTTCTGGGACTTGACATCTCCACTAACCGCATCCTGCACATCATAGCCAAAGGAGTAGCGAGGATGTGCATCGAAGGTGTCTTCGCTGCCTACCGCCTTGGGCAGCAATCCAGCGCTGGCCACAGCAATGAATGTGGCAAATAAAAAAATCTATTTGTGGAATTATAATTTATCTGAACTTTTCAGAGTTGGCAATTGTATTCTCTTACCTTGGTAAACATAGTTAGCACTTGAGCGGAGAATATTCAACGTTTTGTCCTGCTGATAGCTGAGCTGACACAACTGCTCTTCAGATCGGCAGACGCTTTATATAGGCCAGGCGAACACTGGACCCAGGTCAGTCGCATACTAACCCAATGCCACACTTCAGTGCCACAATACCAGTTACCGTCCTGCAAGCTGATAAAACACTTCAAGGTCAAATCGGGCTGCTGCTCAGCAGACCTCCAGGCTCGCTCCTAATTGGAGACGACCTCAACGAGTTTATCAACCATCGACAGGTTTTTGGAGTAGTTCGGTCTTGTAATTGCCACTTACATTGAGCATCATATATTGATGCTTCTGTCACCTTAACCATATTCGTGGTAACAATATAGGTGAATTTTAAATTATTTATTATTATTTATTTTTTTCCTTTGTGAATGGTTTTCTGACAGTTTATTAAGTCCGTTACTACCAAGTCGTGTAAGAATATGTTTTAAGATTTATGTGTATATGTGTTTTTTGAAAAATAATATTTTTTTATCAGTGGCCAAAAAAAAGTATTTAATTAATTTGATGTTCAAGCGAAAACATCCCTCGGGCGCAATCTCAATGAATAAATCTTTTGCCTGAACAGGTACAATAAATTTATTGCATGCATCCTAAAAGTATGCTACAAAATATGTGATAGTTTTGTGCGCCCCACAGATGGCGCAATAAACACGTCAAAAAGTGTTGAAATACAAAAATATAAAAACATTATAATAAGTACAAATAATTTGAAGTATCTGACCACTTTAACAAACGCATTAAAGCGGTTTGTATGAGAGTACTAAAAAAAACCATCTGATTTAGTTTTAATGTATGCATCCCAATGATATAGAGGCCAAAAACAGTCAAGTATCTAGTTGTTATATATATATATATATTTAACACATATATTTATGTTGTCCATCATGACAATTCTCATCAAATTCATTTACATTAATGTGTGTAATGCATTTTTAAGATTTCATCGCACTCCAACAACTAAACATATGTATTATAATTTAGCACAAATATATATTGTATTAATCGATTTTTCCTTCTTTTTACAATACGTACCCTCTGTTCTTTGCCTGATTATTTGATTAAAATCAGCTATGTTTGAGTCAAACTATGAATAATTTATTCCGAGAAGCTTCCATGTTTCGCGTTGTCCGCCATGTTAGCAGCATTTGTATGTCCGGTAATTGAATTTGTGTAACAACACGTTCTTTTTGTTCTCGGTTAGCATCTGCACAAGTTTGGAAACTGGTGAGTTGACTGCAGCATAAAGCATATGGGATTTCATTTCAGTCCCCTTAATGCAGCTGTCTCAGGGCAGCCAACAAACAGGGGTTGCGCCCGAACCCAATCGGTGTCAGCGCCACACCGTCTCCATTCCCATTGGCTTATTTCACTTCAGCAGCGGATAAGAGGTGTATCTCTAGTTGTCTCGCTCTAACTTTATCCGCGTGCAAAATGAAAGAAACTCGTGCATCGCCCTCGTATTAAAGTGTTTTGGCATTTTTTTAAGCGTGTTGGCTTTCCATAAATTTGCATTACAATCAGCCAAGGTCATTTGTACATCTATTGACAATGTAAACATAATAATAATAACCAAGCGAATTTATTTAGCGTCAAGTTAGTTACTTATAGATAAATATAATTTACGCTCTATTAGATAAACTCAATATTTGTCATACTTTATGCCGCAATGTGTAAATTACAATGCCTGGGGACCACTTAATTCGATAAACAACCATTTTGCAATCTACGATAAGATAGCGTAACTTGTTTTTATACATATGGCTCTTAGCCATATACAGTCATGTTTGTCTAGCTCGAATTTTCCCCTATCGTTGTAAGCAAGATTTTACAAAATTATCCATAACTAGAAACTCATATCGACATTTTTCGGACTAAAATGTTGAGTATTGGATTAATGTTTATAAATTATATAAGTCCCTTTAAGACGAATCTAGCTAATTAATTACAGTTCTATCATAAATCGAAGAGTGAAAAAAAATATATCTGAATAATTAGGCATAGTTTTTCAGTATTTCTAATATTTTATTACAAAGTATAAAACGTGGCTTAGATTAAAACTAATGTAAAATTCAAATTCCAATATCCCATTTACACTTTACGATGTTTTCGTTCCATATACCAATAGATTGGTACGGGCTTCCATATACCATATATAAACATAATAACTATTTAAATCAATATGTATTTTTGATTTACATTTAGATATTAACTCATTTAATTTAGCATCAGTCCATCGCAAGGTGTCTATATCCATTTATTAAATACCCAATTTAATATTTAAAAAAAGTTAAATTTCAAATCACTAATGGCTTAATAGATCTTTAAAAAATGTTATTTTTTATTTACCTATTCGTTTTAATCGTTTTTAAGAAGATTTTGTACCAAAGTCCAAATAGATGGTAAGAACTGGTCAAGGATGAAAATGATATGCAGTTTCATTAGGCATATTTAAGATATGCCTGTATGATTTGCAAAATTATTTTATTCACTGCTTTACATGAGAAGAATAAATGTCTACCACTAAAACCTTTTTAGAATTCACTTTAACATGTGCGCAGATATACAGCACAAAAAATTTGTAGAGAACCGTATTTAAAACTGACCCAAATAAATTTATAGACCAAAATGTTTGTAAATCTCTATCAATCATTAGAAAGCGCATTGTGTTGAGATAAAACACTTTGGCGATTTACTTGTGATGAATTTATGTTCCAATTAAATATTTTAACCAATAATAAGCTTAAAATCATATTAATAAAGAACACACAATGAGAACGTCTGGCCGACATGTAATTACATATTCAATTAGAAGAGGCTCAGTTGATGTCCAGTTAACATTTTGGCGACAGGCTCCGTCTGCGACTGCGTCTACGTCTGCGTCTGCGTCTGCGTCGACGTCGCCGTCTGCGTCTGACAATGCAACAGGCAAGTACGGGGTACAGTAAAGCCCGATAAGTACGTACAATTAATAAATCATTATAGAAACACAAATGTCAAAAGCTGCACAAAAAATGGCACAGATATCGATTTACCCAAATATATAAAAGAAAACTATAAAAACACCGCCAATGGGACGGAGTCAAATTCGAACTCGGACTCCGAGCTGCGACAGTCGGCGCCAAGCAATCCATCAATTTGTGCAGCGCCAATTACGCCTGTTACTGTGACTCGTCACTTCTCCAACCCGAGTTGGATACGGCCAGCTGCCACTGGGAGTTACAACAACTTTCAAAGTCGCTTTGTAACGAGGTGTCAGCCACATGGCTGGCGCCCCCATCTTCCATTCGCCCCACCCACTGGCGTCATCAGTTTGGTCACTTTTTGTGGAGCAATTGTAATAGACTTAGACGAAATATCAGTCGATTGTCGCCTGACCATTGACGCCTTTTAAACCACCCATCAAATCCATATGTCAACCTTCCGACGGCGTCAATAGCATTCAACCTCAACTCACTAATTATTTGGCTTACATAGGTGTTACTAGTATTTTATTTAATATTAATTAATTAATTTCATTAACATACTAAACTATGTGACTCAAATTGTATATACATTTATTTTTTAATAACAAAACATGCAGCTTAAATAAAGTTTTAAGCAATCTGTTTTGCTGTTTTAGGCAGCTAAACTTCTTACCTTAATATAAATTCAGAACAAAGAATTAAAGTAAGGTTATATCTACAAGATAAGTTATATTAATTCATATTATTGAAACCTGAGATTATATTTAACATGAGCTCTTATTTAGAAAGCTCTTGGACACATTAATAAAAATATTAGATCCATTAATACTTATCTAAGTCAAGCACGTAGCTCTATTTTTAATCAATGAAATCCATTTGTATGTCGAAATATATATCCTTCTACTCTCAATTTGGAGTAAATAAAAAATCAAGCAATTGGAAATTCTTTTCACTAAGTATTCACTTAAATTAATTCGTAAAATTTTGTTTATTTCAATTTTATAATTATTATGCATTCACATACAATTTTATAATTATTATGCATTCAAATACAAACAATAAAAAACACGAGTAGCCAATTTACTCAATTACTAACTTCTCATATTTAAATTCAGCATTTTAAAACTTCCCCCCTTATCAAGCATTTATCTACATTTACTTCAATAGCCTCAACCTTCTTTGCCTTATATTACAAATCGAAAGTAATTGTCTGATATGTATATTATATTAGTAATTTAAATCAAAACAATAATTAGTATAATTAGCAAACATAGATAAAAAATTTAACCTGGAATAGTTCGTAAATAAAAATAAATTCGAATTCAAATTGATTAAACTAAGTTTTAAGAACGGCAATTTTAGGCACGCCGAAATTTCCATACCATTTTAAATATAAATTAATCGATTGACAACTCAATTTTAGTCCAAAGTTCGATATATTTTTCGATTGTTCGATCCGCTTGAATTAAAAGTGTTTTGTGAGTCAAGTTAAAAATGAGGACACAGGCGAATATTACTATATCGACACGACTAGGAATATATCTACTTTATGGGATCGGAGACGTTTCCTTCAATGCTTTACAATCTTTTCGACAAAATTATAATCTCATTTCTTTAAAGGACCAGTTCTCTCACAAAAGGTAGAAAACATAATAATCTCGTCAAACGTGCATTAACCAATATCAGTAGTTGGAATACGGCCACTTGCCATGTGGGACACTGGACAGGAGTAGTTGTGAATGCTTGGAAGCTGAAAATATAAACATACACATCCTGTTACTATTAATTGCTGCTGTCCAAAAATATAACAAATCACCTTGGAGCGCTGGGCACAGACCCAAAAGGACGAGAATGTGCAACAACTCAAAGTAAGTTGTTGCCCATGTTGGACTGAGCAGAGGGAAGTGGATTGTGCTTAGGTTTGGGAATGGAATTGCGATTGGGTATGGGTATGGGTTTTGGGCACGGCCTGCAAAACCACCAACTACGAATACACGACAAAAACTTGTGAAAATGTCAATCAACTTGTACAAAAAAAAACCGAAAAGGAGAGAAAAAAAATAACCAACTAAAACACAAAAGTTTTCCAAACAGACAGACAGACAGACTGGCAGACGGGCAGACGTGTGGAACAGACAGACAGCCAAAGATGATGCATTGTGCGTGAAAGGTGCAATGCCTGGTCGGGGCATAAAGATATCTGAATGTTGTATCTCTATCTGGACAGTGTGACAGAGTCGTAGGGGGCGCCTACGAATTGCATCCCACTGAGTCAGACCAAAAGTCAGTGATGGAACGGGACGAGACGAGAGGAGAGGAGAGAAGAAGGCGATTTAAATTCCACAGCAGCCATTCGTATATACATAGATGGGCCTGTCAAATGTGGAAAGTATGATGACGATTGACAGCTGCACAGCCGGCACATCCCAGTCGTCGTGCTTCGGTGACCAATTTTGGCCACTACCTGCAATGCCAATTCATTTGGGAGTTGGCCCGTGTAGGTGCGAAAACACAAATAACAAAACGTGTCGAAAGTATCTAAGCAACAAAACAAAACTCTTTCTACATAAGTACGAATAACTATAAATGTAGGTAAATACATACACACACATGAGGTGTGTGTGTGTGTGTGTGTGTGTGTGTGTGTGTGTGTGCTCGTGTGGATTGCAGAGTTAAATAAGACATGAACATGGGCGTAACTCTAATATCAGCATTTGCCCTGGGACCGGCAAAAAACTAAATGAAAACAGCAACTGCCAAAACCGGTAATGACTAACCCTCGCACCGAAGTCCGCTGATAAGAGAGCTCCCCTGCCTGTACACCTCACATAACTGTTGCGAGTGAGACGGCACTACAGTGCTACACTGCCAGTGCTACGTCGCAGTCAGTTGAAGCGAGACGGCAGCTGTTGTCTGGCCGAGGCGTGGCCTGGCGACAGTCAGTCGACTGTGTGTGTTGCTGGGTTGGCTGCCGCCCGTCCAGCAATCAGTCACGACTTGGTTAGCGCGCATGCAGCACGAAGTTCGAGAATCGTCGCGTGGTAAAATCAGAAACCGTCGGAACGGCAACTGAAACTGAAACTGAAACTGTTATGGCGTGTTTCTCTTAACTGTTTATGTTTTGTGCCAAAGTGTTTTTTGAAATCTGTTCAAAAAGCGGCCGCGTGTTTTATTTCAATATTCATATTTGTGCTGTAGCACTGCCAAAGTGTTTGCTCCACATTCGGGAAATTCTGATTTTGCAAAAAGTTAGTTTTGTGTTCTAGCCCAAAATAGTATTGCCTAAAGCATTAGCCTAAAGTATTTAAGAAAAAGCTAAAAGTCCAAAGTTTTCTACATTATTTTCAACACTTTTTTTATTACCACTCTTAAATTCTATTTTATTTTCAATGATTTTTATAAAATAGTCAAAATTATATTGGCTTATTACTTTTTGGTATTTGAAACTAATATTTAGTTTACCTAAAAAAAACTTGAAATGGACTTAAATTTTGTAGAGCAATTCTAAATTAAACCCCATTTTATTTTCGACAAAACTTCAGGAAATTTTTCACTTATTTTAGGCAATACAATTTTTGTGAGTTGAGTTTGGCTTACAATATGATGGACGTTAGCAGCATGTACGGCAACCATCCGCATCATCATCCCCATGCCACGGCCACCGCCTACGACGGCTTTAGCAGCAACTATTTTCCCTCCCCGACCCACCAGCACCAGCAACAGCAACTGCAGCAGCAACACCAGCAGCAGCAGTTGCAACATCAAGTGCAGCACCATCAGCAACTGGCGTACAATGGCTATGACAGCAACTCTCCCAACTACTATCAGCAGCAGCAGCAGTTGACGCCACCTCCGCCACAGCTCCAGCTGCAACATTCACTTGCACAGCAGCAACAGCAACAACAACAGCAACAGCAGCAACAACTCTATCCGCACTCGCATCTGTTCAGTCCGAGTGCGGCGGAATATGGCATTACCACGACAGCAACGGGAGCGGCGGCAAATAACACTCCACTGCATCCAACTAGCCACTCGCCCGCAGACTCCTACTATGAAACGGACTCTGTACACTCCTACTATGCCACTGCCGCCGTGGCAACTGTGCCGCCACCCGAAAACAATTCGCCGGTAACAGCAGCCAATGCAACGCAACAGCAACAACAACAGCAGCAGCAACAGCAGCAGCAGGGATTGGATGCGCATGCGCCCATTATCAGCTCCGAGAATGGCATGATGTACACCAACTTGGACTGCTTGTACTCGCCCAGTGTGGCACAGCAGGCGCAGGCGCAGACGCTGCCACATGGCTATGCTGGCCAGATGGAGGAGAAGTATGCGGCGGTGCTGCATGCTGGATATGCGGCACCGCCACCAGGCCTGCTGCTTGAGGATCCGGATCCGATGATGCAGCTCACTGCCGGGCAACAACAGTCACCGCCACAAATGTGGCACCACCATCAGCATATGAGCAGCGGTTATCCACTTGATGCGGGCATTGCCATGGACTATCCCCATGCCCATTTACATCACAGTCTAGGTCATGGCCACTTGGCCAGTCTCACAACCAGCGCACAGCAGCAGCAACAGCAGCAGGCACACCAGCAACAGCAACAACAGCAGCAGCAGCAGCAACAACAGCCAACCAGCTCGCAGGCTCAGGTGGTGCCACAGCATTCGATATCACCCAATGGTGCGGGCAACTGCATAACCATGGCCAGGAATCAGCGCGGCGGCGTCACATCACCAGGTAGCTCCACCTCATCCTCAACAACGTCTGCGTCCGCAGCGAACTCCGCGCACCAAGCAAACTCACAGCCAAAATCGCCAAATCACGCGCCCAACATTCCAACATACAAATGGATGCAACTCAAGCGGAATGTTCCCAAGCCACAAGGTGAGTTTGCCCCTAAAATAAGATTTGGTTTTATGCCTGGAAGGCTACAATTCCTGAGTATTTATTTTGTATAAGCAATTTAAAAAAACAAAATGTTGATTTACGAAAACATGGACAAAAAATGTTTTTTGCAATTAGACGCAGCAAATTATTAATTTACGAATACGCAAAGAAATCTAGTAAAAAGCGTAATTATAATGCTGAACATCAGAATTTGATTATACAATACGTTTTTGTTGGTTTTTAATCTGTAGAATAGATAATAATGTATTGTCTGGCCAAAAAAAAATAGATTTGCTTTTTCATGTGCTTAACTTAGGATCTGGCTGTAGTCCAAAAATATACAAAGCTGATTTTAGATAAAGCCAATAAATACGCTAACCTTTCAACTAGACCATTAATCATCTTGACACCTTTTTTCGATTTCCTTTAATGCTAATAAGGCGACTTCAGAGTTTTTTTTTTTTTAATAAATGTGGTTAATGCCTTGCCAATTAATAAATTCTATTGCTAATTGCCATATTAGCTTTCACAATGACCTGTTAGTCGGAGTCAATTTAGATGCTGCAATCAATAGATCACAGCTAACAAATTGAATATATTAAACCTGTTGGACAACTCACGGGTGTATATAATATAACATACTTGTGGGTACCACGCGAAAGGGTAAAAAACAAGAAAACAAAAACAAATCCAAATTAAATAAAATGCAAAATCAAAAAACGATGACTTTCAAAACTGATTGACAGTCGAGATATATCCACGAAAGAGCCAAGTGCGTCAGACGTCCAACCGAGGGCATGTCACCTAAAAATAAGAATGTCTCTTCAAATGCCTGCCGGTCTCTCTCATAATTTTAGCCGTTTCCTTCTGCCTTGGCATATTTCTTGCATATTTCAGATAATTTTGTCAATGCTGTGCAGTCAGTCAGGTTGTCACTTGTCACTGCGCCGAGCAGTTTTGTATCTTGGAATTAGCCAGCTCAGCAAAAAAAAAAAAAAAAACGCAACGATGATATACAGAAATTCATGATAAATTGTTGTCGTTGAACATTTGGCATCACATACTTATAAATTACATAATTAATACGAGTATATACATGTGTAGAGCTTTAGTTTTTTGAAGAGCTTAAGATATTATGATCACAGAGGATTCAAACTAAAACACACTAAACCGATTGTGTATTATTACTCGCAAACTTAATTTCAGTTATATTTCGTATATTAAATATATTATTTTACAATGCTTAGTTATAAATAACCCCATATTAAATTATAATATGATCATCATCTAGAGAAAGTGATTGATTTATATCACACTTATCTAGACTGAGTGCCTTCTGCAGAACGTCTCTGAACCTGTTGGCCAATTTGATGTGACAGTCGCATTTGACTTCCAGACTTCGAAACTAGTTAAAGCACTTTACCTGTTGCGACAGCATCCCGACTTCAATCAGATATTGAAGTTGAAGCGCTCCTACCACTTACAGCTTGAGCGTAATCCCCTTGCTACACAAATAATCATACAAATATTTGCTTATTAATGCTGAAAAGTGTCATTTACATGCATCGTTTTCAATTAAACGACGCCAGAGATCCCCACGCGCCGCACCCAAAAAGCCCCTGACAATGACGTGTGCAAGCAGAACCCGCTCCACGCTCCACACTCCACGCTCCACGAACGCAAATCCGAGCCGGGCGCTTAAACGTCTCGCGAGCAGCGCAGCCGTGCAGCAAGTCAAACAAACAATTAAAGCGTGCAACAACAAATGAAAGAAGAGAAAAGAAAATGAAAACTCATAATAACATGAAATAAGCATGAAAGAAATGCAACCCAAGAATGAAGTCAGCCTACTCACATGGCAGTTGTCGCTGTTTCTCGTGCTGGTGCCGCTGCTGCTGCTGCTGGGACTGAAACTGGTGCTGTTGCTTGTTGCTGTTGCTGGATGCCGATCTGGAAGTCAAGTTGACTGTCAGAAAAAATGATTATTTAAATAAAGAGTTCTTGTTTGAGCCCCACTGCAACCGAACTGTCACTGAGTCCAATCTCGAGACTGGTGGCAAGAGAGGGGGCGGTGCGCAAGGAGGCAAGGAGGTCTCACTGTATGGTCTCGGTCTCGATCTCGATCACAGCATCGGTCTCTGGCTGTGCGCGCGCACATGCTTGCTTCACTCCATCTGTCATGTCATCCATTTTCAGCCAGGGGAAACAGCATAATCAGCAATCGTGGTTATAAATGGTAGCATTCGACATATTGGCATTCACGCACAGCAGAAGCTCGCCAGCAAAATACCAATATAAAATACCTACTCGCATTCACATTCACATTCACATTCACATATTCACTTATTCATATTCATATTCACTGCATTCAATTCAATGATCTCTAATGTGTTAATCAGCATTTTTCAATAACCCGACCAAATCACAATCACCGAGAAGCTGGTGTTGCTCTTGGTAGGGGAAATGACTGGTAGAAAATGGAAAAGCTCTCCAGCTGCTACCTTCGTGGCAATTCGTTCTTGCCCAGCAAAAGATTAATTGAAATTTATATTGGCATTTGACAATGACAATTTGGCTAGGAATTTTTTTGTCAATCGACAGAGCTCAAATGAGAGATATAAATCTGTAGCCTGAGTAACTAGAGGAATGCATAAGTTACTTTTATTTAATGAGTGCAGTAGTTAATTACTTCTAAGATTCAAATTAAAAATAATTATCAGTAATTGAATTCATACACTGCTTGGAGAGTATTATGAAATGCAGGCAGATAGATTAATAATTTGTGGAATAATATTTCATGCAATTCTCCAAATAATTCTTAAATAAATTTTGACAGTTTCTGAATATTATATATATTTTATATATATTAAAATATTTTGTCTGGCTAAGTTAATTTGAACTTTATTTTACTCCGCAACCCATGTCAATTCCCATTTTATGAGTGCACTTATCTTATAGTACCTGGCACTAAATCATTTTAAGCACAATGTGAGTATTTGTTAACATTTATTGGCCTTTTTTTATGAACGGTCATAATTGAAAACTGTCCACCGACTTGTGGCATAACAATTTAATTACTAACCAGAATTGTAGTTTGCGCCTCGTTTGCAGTCGGGTTCAGCGCCAGTTTGGGTTCGTGTTTTATTGTTTTTTAAACGATATACCACTTTGTCGCGGCATTTCCCCTTTGGTTGCCACGGGGGAGGGGAGGGGGGAGGTTGGGCAAGGCACGCAAACTGTGCCATTCGAAATTATGAAATATGAATAGAGCTGACAAAACTGAACGAAAACGAAAACCAAACACGAGAATTAACATAACTGTCGGTCCGACCACAAACTAACTAACTGAAAAACTTTTGGCCCAAAGTTCGTCGTGTAAGTGTAGTGAAAGGTGCTAAGAACGGGGGGGCGAGAGGGTGAGTGCCCGGAGGTGTGGTTCGGTTGCCTTGGCGTATTCAACATTTATTTGATGTGATGTTTTGATATTTCTTGACACCAACACGCGACGGCGACGCAGCAACGAATGTTGAATGTGCCACAGTGAAATGAATTAATTACGTGCATTTCGAAACAAAACACAAAATGAAACACACAAAAAAAAAAACGAAAACGAAAACAAAACCAAAAAAACGAGAAAAAAAGGCAGACTATTTAAACGAAATGATATTGTGGATAGAAAAGTGACCACCAGGAATTTGAGATAAGATCAAACGCTTGGCCAAACCAAGCCGAACCAAACCGAGCCGAGTCCAGACGGCCAACTGCGACCCGCCCGCCTGTCTGTCACCGTACGTCAAAATGGTTAGCTGGATCGGTCTCCGAATTGGCCTCAGACCTGGGCAGCTACCAACCAACAACATCAAAAATAACTACAAAATATGTGCGGCATGTGTCGTGACAAATTCTGCTCAGTCGCGCGCGTTGGGCTAGCATTTTTGAAAGCGTGTTATTAAATTTCTTTGGTGGTAAGGAGTGTGCGGTAGGGGTTAAGGGGTCAGCACGGTGTGTGCACCTTGAACTTCTTGGCAGTACCACAACTGGGCTTAACTCTCTTCAGATTGGATTACCGAATCGATTTGTAAACTGATAAGCGCCACAGTACTTACATTAATTACCACTTAAGAGCACCACTATCAGTGCCTGCTCTCTCTGATTGACTCTCTCTCTCTCTCTCTCTCACTTACACACCTCAAATGTCAGCTCTCATAAAAGTTTGAGTTGAGATCAGGCGACATGAGAAGCGCATTAGCGGACTGCGTGACAGGCGGAGACAGGCCAGTCACAGAAAAATCCGCGACAGGGCAGCGCCCTTGAAAGGAGAAGGCAAGCAGGCAGAATGTCTCAGTGCCTGTTCCTCATCCTCTTCCTGTTCCAGTTTCAGTTTCACTTCCAATTCGTGCCCCAGTGTCCATTTATATAGTGCGGCCCACCCGTTTGCCTGCATTAAAGGATACTCGAGGGTGCGCTTGTCTTGTTATGTAATATTACCCAAAAAAAAAAAAAGAAAAGGAAAACAAAAACAAAAAGAAGAAGAAAACAGCCAAAAATAGTCATCCAGTGGCCTTTAGCCAGTTTGCCTTTTGGACATTTCGTGCAAACATTGCGCCGAAGGGGGATATCTTATCTCATGTTTGCATTCGCATAAGGTTCCTAGCCGTGGCGTCTGCCCGGCTGCCTTTAATACTCTTCAAGTGTATAATTTACTAAATTATATAAGTATCCAATTACGTGCCGCACACACAAATATGCTTACTGTATACAAACACACACGCACGCACACACACACACACAGTTGACCCGATAAAAACGCGTCAATATCTGCCTAACAAAATTGCACAAAATCATGACACATAAACATAAATTGTGTTCAAATATATATGTATATATATATATATCACACTACTAATTAATTTATAACACATATTCTTCAGTCTCAAATTGAGTTGCGTGCATAAATATATTTTTTATTTGAATAGTTAATTTAACTACCAACTATAATAACAAGTTATTACCTAAACTGTTTTTAATATTTATCGCTATATCTTTGGGTATCCACATTTAAATGATATACATTAAGCATTGTAATCATTTAACTCCATCCAGCAATTCAACACTTAATAAAGATTGAAATCGGTATAATTCAAACATCCGCTAAATACAAATGGGGAAGTCTGTAAAGTTATGAATTGTCTTGGACCTGTGCCGAGGCATGGCTCAAACTGCCACTGGGCTTTGTTATTTCATATCTTGTAGCCAAATGGCATTTCGATGTAACGCAAAATCAAAAAAAAAAAACAAAGCAAAAACAAAATACTTTTCGCTAATGATAATGAATCATTGGACGGAACAAACAGTAGTCGGCTAACAATTTAAGCTGCTCATATTTCGATTATGCCCGGCTATAGACAATAGACAACTGGTTCGGCAATACACAGACTTGTGGATAGTGCAACAAGAACAATACGAGCACCGGCAACAGTTGCTCTCCAAATGTTGCGGCGCTCTTTGAATGGGTCTCTGGCTCTCCAAAGCACACGCTTTTAGCCAATGATCTGCAAATCAAAGGTGCCGCGCCGCCCCATTGGACATGTCTCCTCTGAGCCCGGAGCTCTACAATTAACTCTCGTTAGGCGCGCCAACATGTGAAGGTGATTTCATGCCCAAGCTCCCAAAAGTGCCCAACCGCATTCATAGGCACTTATTGGCTGTGGTGTGTGTTGTGTTGTGTGTTGTGGTGTGTCGAACGGCAGCAAACGGTTTCAGCAGATAAAAGTTAAACGAAAGCTGTCAATTTGAAGTTTCTTTGTTAGGATTTTATCATTGTTTGGCTATTTTTGTTTAGATTTGTATATATATATATATATATGTGTGTGTTTATATAAATATAAATTGTGAAATGGCGATATCGAACGCATTACATTAGTGTCACCATGATCAGTACTTCTAGCAGTACCAGTAACCCCCTCCGATAAGAACAATGGACACCGCTCGTCGCCGGAGAGCTTTAAACTGGACATTCTAGTGGTCTAGTGGTATTAAGTCTGTACGCTTGAACTTCAACTTGGTTGCGACATCCACTTTGGATGGAGCTAATTGATGGATGTACCTGCTGGTACAATGCTACTTGCATTGGCCCACCTGTCCGCTGGCGTCATTAAAGTATTAACCAAATGACACCATATTGGCTTAGTTAGACATTCAAGATTTAAATTTTGGTAAAGATCGATCTGAGGTCACACTTGGCTTTTATAATTTGATCTATTATATACCCTGATATTTTTGGCATAGCAAGTACTATAGATTCACTGAAATAGACACGTGTGTGTCTGAGGTCTACTATCTGAAGACACTTTAATGTAGAATGTAATCTTGCTTTTTTAATGTGAATCAATTTTAGACTTATCTAGACAAATTCCAATTAATTGTAAACTCGACGAACCTAAATTATTAATAGTCATATAGACACGGATACAACTAATATAGTTCAAGTACTATTTTTGCAAAAGCTGATAGTGCCTAATTATTTTAGATTATTTATTTATTTTTAAATTTCTTTATAAAGTTATTATTAAGTTATAAAGATCTGACTAGGTTAACATCAAGTTGTGGAATATTTGGACTTGCGTAGTAAGTCCATGTGCTGTGTATAAGTGTGTGTGTGTGTGTGTATGTGTGCGTGTGCTTGTGGCACATCTGCCTGGCATATATGCGAGTGTGTGTTGTGTTAATTCAATTCAATGGTAGAAAAAAAGTAAAATCTTAATTCGAATAATACATTCTGACAACATGACGGATCACCAACGAAAATTCACACACACACACACACATACAAATGGCATAGTAGATGTGCATAGTTTCCCTTTTGTTATGTTTTATGTACTTAGATACATATGTATGTTCTCATGTATATATAAGTATTTTGCCATACAGCCATGTGCGACTCTGCTAAGAGCTCTATAGAAATAAGGGTGTTCGATAAAAGCCAAGAAAAAATGGCTGCCAATGCCAAATGTGGGTTGACAAGCATGTAGTGGTAGTAGTAATAGGTATGTGCGTGTGTGTGTGTGCGTGTGCGTGCCAATGGCTGACAGTCAACACTTTCAGTGCTCCAAATTGAAATCCACTTGACACGCTTTGCCCGCCCGCTCCTTGTTTTTTTTTTTTTTGCGCCTGCTGCCAGCGTCTTTGACGATTTAATTCAATTAATGCCGCATTCGTGTAAGCTTTTGGCATACGACGAAAATTGATGCACACATTTATACATACACTCAAAATATGTATACATACATATATAGATGTATGGGTTGTCTATAAGTATTTGCAAATTAAAATGTCAACAAAACAAATTTGAAAACATTTGCGGCTCAAGTACGCCGCCATCGATGAAGACGACGACGAAGACGACACAATTCTAGACGCTGTCTCCGCGTTTTCGTGCTCGTCCTTTTGGCGCTTTGTTGCTGGGTTTTACAATTTTCGACAATGATGCTAATGTCATCATCAATCTTCGTGCGAAATTTCAGCAAGGCAGCAAACAAAAACTGAGAGCGACACAGAGCAGAAGATAGAGAGAGAGAAAGAGAGAGGGGGAGAGAGTAAAAGTAAGTGGCAGAGTGGCAGATACGGGTGGTGGCAAGCTGTCTAAAATTGTCGCCTTCAATATTAGCCAATGTTGGAAGCCGATGGCATAGGCCGACATTTTTGGTATTCCTGCTCAACATTTTTCATTAGACAAATTAACAAATTTGGCTGACTTTGTGGCGTGTGTTCAACTTGTGGGCGAGGGGGCGGTGCTGCACTAGGTCGGGGGACTGTTGCTGCCGACAAGTGGCATTAGCCGTACTGGCAGCTTGACTTGTTTACACGAGATAATTTCAATATAATAAATCATTTCGCTTTTCTTAAAAAAAAATATATCGAATTTAGTAAATGCAGCGAACAAATTGCAAAAGCGAACATTTTTGTTGGCCTTGGATTTGGACTGTCAACTCAAAAGAGGTACGAGCCTACCTTTCCAATACACCTAGACTCAAAATTTCAATTAGATAGAAAAAAACTCCGTGACTCATTAAAGCGTCACAAATCGAACTGAATTTAATACTTTCTGACAATTGATTTACTTAGATTAAAGGATTATGGCCAAAGAATTGATGATTCACTTCTGCTCTTTATCGTGATTCATTTTTAACAAGTGTTATTTTTAATATTCAGATATTAATTAATTAGTTTATTAGGTTTTCTATATATTATAGACTAACCCGTGCGAGTCGAGCATATTAAGAAAGATTTATAATTTAACAAAGTTTATTATATATTTCCGGAAAAAGTACACAAAGATATTGCTACAATCAGATGTTAATATATGTGTAGCTTAAATGATTTCTACCTAGCACAAATTGTCTATCTATTGTGATACACATGTCAATTTATTGATAATTCACAAACACACACACACACAGACATCATCTTATCAATGGGACAAACCAAATAGTATTCCGATTTTTAGCTACTGGAATTCAATTCTGTTAATCTAGGAAAAACAGTAGCCAAAATATTGCTATTAACGCTTGTATAATGGTAAATATGTGCATATCTATAGATCTATGTAAATATTTAGATTTCGATTTGGTTTTTGTGTAACGAGGGCAACATTTTCAAAAGAAAAACACACACACTCGCACACACACACACCAGCAAGACAAACACGGAAAGTGAAAGATGTTCGATAATAGAAAAAAAAATTTAAAACTTCTTCCGGTGCGACAGAAAACAGACATTTAATAGGCTCAAATATTTAAGAGAGGCGCCATTTGTAAACCGTTAAAGAAAATCCTCCAGTTGAGATTAGATTTTGGAATATTTGTCTGATATGAAACTCAAGCCTTTTGTTAACCAATTTTCACGTGTGTCCATAATGTTACACATCGTGACTAATAAGCCACGGGGCGTCCATACAGTTAAACAACTTTCAATTAATATGAAAAACTTTCGGGTATACCTATCCACATTTATGTTGAAAATACCTAAATAAAGGTATATTTGATACAAGTACATTTTGTGCATTTCATGTTCCAAAACAACTGAAACTGCATCATTGCATGACATGTGGAAAGTTCAAGTTGACAGGCGGCCAATAAAACTGACAGCATAAATGGATTGGATTAGTCAGTTTCGTGAGTTTTAGTCAAGTCAGCAAATGCATTGAAATGACCAAATGAGAAAACATTTTCCAAAAATCAAGAATGTTGCACACCCCCGCAGCCAAAACTGTCACAGTCCCAAAAAGGGGTTAAATGGTAGATAAGTCAATTAGTCCTGCAAACCAGCACGATTTGTATACCCTTTCTGGAGGCATCATAAATTTATCATAGAGCAGAGCAATCTTTTGTGATTTTAACTGAAGTCGGTACTTAATTAAATTGAATATGTTTTAAAAAGTTTGACAACCTCTTAAAACTATCGATTTGTACAAGAATCTTGTGTATTAAACATGTTTTAAATCTTGAGAAATTTTCATATTTGTTTTTAACACCAATTAATTAACAAGATTAAAAAATAAAATTGTTTTAATATTAAACAAAATATATTCTGATATGTTACAGTAAGAGTATTAAATCTTCGACGCTCTCTTAATATATGACCTTTTCATATTTGTTTATGTTTTTACTCTTTGACTGACCTCTTGCTTATTTGTACAGTGGTCAGCTGGCTTTTGGACAGAATTTGACCATCTGCCGAGTTGGTAAATAGACGTCCTATCAGCGCATATTGCGAAATACTGAATGTCCAAATGTCAAATTAGTTAGGCCTGCAGTTTTGATTTAAGCCCAACAGCAGCGGGCCATTTGCCCAGGGTGATCAATCACATCGTCGCCGAAATACATATTACTTCGACCAAAGCCCGATCGTCCAAAATTGTTGTCTCCGTTGTGCCATTTATGATTGTGATTAGGCCGAAGCTGGCTGGAATTGTTGTCGTCTCCGTCTGTTTAAGCAACAATTAAAACAATTTACTTTTAATTGCAATATAATTTTCTATTTGCACTCGAATTAAAGCATATTATCAACTCAGCAACCAGACACCAAACACCACAGCCCGGCCCTCATCGGAAGCTCGTGCAGTGCCCGCCGTCTGCCCACTTAATCGCCTTTGGCCTCGCCAACTCTTCAGCCCTGCCTCCCTCCACCTCCCCTCATTGTAATGCGTCGTCGCTGGTAACTTGTCGGGGGAGTGGTTAATGGGGGGATCTGTGTAAAGTGCCACTGGCGCCTACATATCATAACATTGATAATATCATACCAAAATGGCCGACAATTATTGAGTCACATTCTTTGTTTTGAGCATGCCAAAATAGAAAATGCCAGTTTGAATTTCAGTACTATTCGACTAAGGATAGTCGACAAGATCACAGCAAATGTAATTTAGCTAAAATACCCAGAAAACCCATAACATTCCAAAAGTAAAAACTATTCTCAGCCAGCAATTGTTATTAGCATTTAATTAATGTCTATAAACTTTACAAGGTCGGCAGAAGGTAGGGGGATAGATAGTCAAATATCCCACAACTATTCCATATATATCTTAGTTGATATGAGTTAACCCAGTTATGATAACAAAGAGATTCACACATAACACTTGAGACATTCATTCAATTTCTTTTCACACGAGAATTTATTCAAGTTATGCAAAAGTCAACAATAACAAGAACGGCGCTAAACCTGCAATTGTAATTATTACTAGCTGCGATGTTATCAAATTACATTGACTTTTGCTGCCATCTAAACGATGGTGTTTCCCTTCGTGGCACCCCCGCACCGTCACCCCTCACACGTGCAACCCGAACCCAAGCTGCTGCTTCTGCTGCTGGCTGGCGTTTGCTGCAACTTCTGCTCTTGTTTACATTGATTGTCAGCAGTGTCACTTAAGCGCCATGCCACCATGGCACCATGGCGCTTAACAGCCGCTCAACTGCTCACCAATACCCGCCTCCCCCCACCATGGCAAATAAACATTGTGCACAGTTAGCTGCCAGCGGAATGGCCTTGTGCATATGGACAGGGTGAATCCGGGCATAGCACACTAAATACATATATAGTTACCCGTAGATTTCTCCTACTTACACTGTCAACAGTCGTAGGTATCGTTGGTGGCGACGGTGGCGTCAGCGTCGGCGTCGGAGTCACGTCAGCGAGTTGCGTGCATTCAAGTGGAAGCGATCCGCCGATAATGCTCTCTAAAACTAATATTATAAAGTAGATATCGTTTGGCGCCGGACGCGGACGCCAGTAAAAGAAGACAGTGCCGCCAACTGGCCGCGACATGTTTGACATGCCGAGCGACACCAAGCAGCAGCGCCCAGTTGCAGCTCCATTTCCCATTTCCCATGCCCGTAACCCATACCCAATGCACAATACCCAATACCCAATACCCAATACCCATTACCCAAATGCCGGGGCATTGATAACCGGAATGCGACACACAGTCGCTGCTGTTTGTTTGCTGGAAAATTCAAATGTAGCCCAAGCCACTCACAACATAATCCTTGGGCTTGTTTTCTTAGACATTCCGTTATTTGTGTGTGTGTGTTGTGTGTGTGTTTGTGCATTACGATAGGAGTTTTGAGTTCGACTTGGATTTTCAACTACAACGGCTTATTAACCCCCAACCCACTCAGCTGCTACTGTGCAAATTGAGCCACTGTAGCCACCATCTGGATCCGCCAATTGACTTGTCTTTTGCAGGCGGGGTGTCATAAATTCATCATTCATTCGCGTGTGGACGGCATATATTTGTATATATATATATATATATTTTTTTTTTTTTATGATATCGCTCATTTGATTTATTGTAGCCAGCCACCAATTGCCGAAAACCCAGTCGAATGCAGAAATCAAAAACTTCACTTTACGATCATAATACTTAATATTGTTGTTAATACTTAGGGGTATTAGTTGAGGCCCTTTCAGCTGACGGTCACCTTTTAACTTCCAGGCTAATCGGCCGTCCAATAATAAATGTACACTTATGTTCCTTTATTGCTTATTAATTGATTTATTCGAATGAAACTTTCATTTAGATTTATGATTGTGTGAAAAGGTTTTTTACAAGTATATACAAAATAAATTGTTCCTTTTGCCTGATTACTCCACGTTTAGTGGGTGATTTTCTCTTAAGTTATTTTGATTTAATAGAGGTAAATTTGAGAATACACTTCTTCTGATTTCACAAGAAAAATTTGTAATATGGGAATGCAATCATGTCTAAACTTATATAAATACCAATTTTATTTCATTTAGGAATGGGAAGTTTCTATAATTTAATTAGTTTACGGATTTAATTAAATATATTTCGCAATTGTACTATTTATTTTTGAAAACTTACTTATAAATATTCATTACCAACTAGTTATAGCTAAAATACCTTTTCCAGTCATTTAGCAAAATGACAATTATCTGCTCATTTTCAATAGTTCACATTCTTTAAAAAAAAATCCAATTTGTATTAGTTTTTAACACGTCTTATATATTTCCTTAAGAAAAAAAATATATAAGAAACATAATTCTTGTTGCCACCCACAATTATGATCAGATTTTGTCTAAGGTAAAGTCAAACCTGCTGTCAGGATAATCCCAATATTTTCAAACAAACCTATTAGGCACATTAAATCCTTCTATGGAAAAGACAGAGATTATTTTCATCATCGTCGGCTTTAGCCACGGGGCGCATGTCAAATTATGAATAAATGCAAAATCACGCAAAGAGCAAAAGTCAAAGGCACGTCCCAAACACACAACAAACAAAACAAAAAACCATAACAGCATCACACACACACACTCACACACACACAAACACACACACGTACAAGCACACACAGCTCAATGCCCAAAATGATTATGGTTAGGGCTCGGGATCGCAGAGAGAGCGAGGGTCTCCGTCTCTCACACTGATTAGCTGCGACAGCTAGAGATCATCGCCAGGGGATCACTCCAGCACAAGCAAAGCAAACGCACAAAACCACAACAAATGCCAAGGCAACTGAATGACGATTTCTTTCTTTCTTTTCTTCTCTTCCCTCTCTGACCACCTCTCCCGCCTCTTTGCAGCACCGAAACTACCTGCCAACATCAACAACATGCACGATTACCAGCTCAATGGTCACCTGGACATGTGCCGCGCCGGCAACGTTGGCGGCAACGCCGCCGTCTTGCCCATCCACAATCCCCTGCTGATGTCGAACAATGCGAGCGGGGGAAGCGCATCCAGCGGGCTGGGCGTGGGTCTATCCAGCGGCAACGGTGGTGCTAGTGGTGGTGGTGGTGCTGCCAACAGTGCCGTTGGCCTCGGCAGTTGCTCTCTATCCTCCACGAACAACTCCGGTCGCACTAATTTCACCAACAAGCAGCTGACCGAACTGGAAAAGGAGTTCCACTTCAATCGCTATTTGACTCGAGCTCGCCGCATCGAAATTGCCAACACACTTCAACTAAACGAAACGCAGGTGGGTCAAATATAAAAAAAAAAAAAACTTAATTTAATTTAAACTTAAACTCAACGTGAATTAAATGGTTAATGCAAAGCTGAACAACAATAATTAATCAAACGATTGCAAGGGCAGATACAAATGGGGGCAGATACAAATGGAGGCAGCTACAAATGGGGGCAGGTGTTGGCCATTTTATCAGACTTGACATAATTATGAGTAATTTACCAGTCGTCGACAAAGATGCTCATTCAAAAAATCATATGAAGTCCTATGTTTCCAAAAAGATCTTGGAAATCTTTTTAATTTTTAGTTGTGAACTCAGGCTAATTATTGAGTTTTTTCGAATAAAATAAATCGTTCCAAATTTTTAATATAGGTTTAATCTAGAAGCTAACTCCTCATAAAAAAGAACATTAATTTTAAAAATCTGTTAAGTACTTGATAGTTATGGCTGTGAAAAGATTTATAATTTTTTTAAAGTATCTATTCAAAAATTAAATTAAATTAAATTGTAAATTAACTAATGTTTCTTTTCCACTTGCCACACAGGTCAAAATATGGTTTCAGAATCGCCGCATGAAGCAGAAGAAGCGAGTCAAAGAAGGTCTCATTCCGGCGGACATTCTTACGCAGCACAGCGCACCCGTGATAAATGAAAAGCAGTCCCAGCAACACCAGCAGCCGCAACAACAACAACAACAGCAGCAGCAGCAACAAAAGATGGCCGAGCTGAACGCTCCTGAATTGGCCAGCAATGAACTACCAACAACAGCAGCAGCAACGACAACAACAACTGCAGCCAAACAGAGTTGAATAATTTGCAATGTGGCTGTTGTTGTTGTTGTGGTTGTTTTGTAGCCGTTGTTGTATATCTTATTGTTGTTGTTGTTTATTTTTTGTTGTTATTATTATTATTATTGCTGTTGTGTGAAATTGCCAAATGTCGACCGCATTTTGTTGTGATAAATAATTAGAAAAATGGCAAAAAAAATTAAAAAAGAAAAATAATAATCATAATACCCAATAAAATAAATAAATTATGTCATAATTGTAGAAAAATGTGCATACTGAAAAACCTTAAATCTAAAATACCATCGTTTGTATTTTGTACAAAACTTAAAATCAAATGCTAGCATCTGTAGAGTCAAGAAAACTCATATGATGTTTTTGCCAAATATTAAGGAAAAAAAAAAAAAAACTGAAATTTAGACTAGAATTAACTAAACTCAGGGTTAAATATAAAACTTTCATACTGTATCACGAAAAGCAATTGACTTTCAACTAAATAAATGCCATAGTAAAATTCAAAATAAATGTTAAACTAAATCAAAATCTATATGAAACCTATGATTAATTCATAATCCCAATAGCATTTGAAAGTGCTCGTACTCTTAATCGATGTAGTATAAAAATTGTTCTACTCTAAGCAAAGCCTTCTACGATACAAGAACCAGAGTTATTTGTTTTGTGTTTGAACAAATTGGTATTCAATCTTTATGTATGTACTATAATATATATACACATTTATATAAATATATTTAATCTAGTCCTAATTATAATATAATTATAACTGTACAACACAAAACAGATACAAATAAATAATATAATTTGAAAAATATTGATTTTTGATTAAATTCTTTTTAACTGATTTTAAGTAATATATAGCAACAAAAAGTATAAGCTTTATATAGTAGATTCCCGCGTCTTCAAACTTATAATTTTGATGCGGTAATTGATGAATTTATGTTTGAAGTTTCAGAAAAGTTATTAAATATACCTGTTAGTAATCTAGAAAAATTGTTTGCTGCAAATTGTTCGATTTCCTCACATTTCGAAATTTTTTGTAACTTCAGTTTCCAATGCCACTGGCCGTATGTAGATTTAACTCTTATCAATATATTTTTGATGAATTAGGGGATTACGAAACATGGTATCATAGTGGTTCGTTATATCACATGCTTACAAAATTAAAATTTTTTGGGGATTTGGAGCTGGTCTGTTTTGGTATTTTGACTAATTTGCAAATGGGGAAAACAAAAGGCAAAATTCGTCAAATGCCTCCATCAAAGTCGGTTTGCATAAGTGATAGATATGATTTTAAGACCATTTATAAATTGCCGATTCATGCATAGAACTCTATTAACTTACTTATTAATATTAAATATATAAAGATTGCATACTTACATGAAAAGTGTATGCGTCAGTTAACAATAATAGTAAAAGTAATAAACACAATCACTTAATACATTGTTTATTCTATTAAATGAAAATCTTTTATTAAAAGCACAAGGATTTTTTCTTTAAATACTGATTATAGCAAACCGAATTTAATCGAATATAAAATCGATCAACAGTCGATAATTTTTATATCAAATTTCGCAGGGCTGCAAGGCCTATTTGCTTATTTGGTTCCTTTACGACTTGTAACTTCGGTCACACTATGCTGAGAATAAGCAGAAGTTTTAAATTATCAAACTTGAAATGTGGGTAAATCAACATTTACGAATGTCTTTAACGACATTGCAGGAAATGCCGGCAATCATCAAATATGGCTTTATTAATTCGAAGTTTGGCCGAATATTGATTGGGCTAACGTCAATTCAAAAAGGCGGCAAAAGCTGCGACGCAATTTGCCTGTTGAATTTCGTGCAGAATGGCGACAATAAATCTTTAGAAGACGTGCGTCAGCGCTGGCCAAAAACTGATCTCATAGAAGATGCAGTGGCCATTGAAATGTGCAGCAAGGTGGTATTTGACGAAAATGAAAATGCCGCTGTCATTGATATAGCCATTCGGGGCACAGATTTTCAGTTGTCTGTTTGGTATGAACTGGTCAAGTTAAAGTCTGGATCGACATGCACCTACTCAGAGCTGGCCGCGCTTTTGGATCGACCCAAAGCCGTACGGGCTGTGGCCAGTGCTGTGGCAAAGAATCCGGTGTCGATACTAATACCATGTCATCGCATTGTCTCCAAAAATGGTGCAATTAAATATCATTTTGGTGCAGAGCTGAAGAGCTCGCTTTTGGATCACGAATCAGTCTGATAAATACAGAATTTGATTCATTTACGTATTTAAAAATTCTTTTTTATTGAAATTCAACTCTGGACTCTTTAATTTGAATCTAACGTGTTCTTCTGAGAGTGGGGTGTCTTGTAAAAACAAATTGCAAAATGCACATCAATTTGGATACATGTAGATCAACTGAAATGCAAACAGGCTCGAGATTGTGCAACATCATCATCTTCCTTGGCATCACAATGCCCGCAGACCCTACTTAAATTGTAACTAGCTTATATATGGAGTGCTACTATTCTCGATGCAGCAGCACGAATATTGCCAGGATCGAGAGTATAGCCCACTGCAACAATAAAAAAAAAATAAGTCAGTTGATTTAACACAGCATGCCTCATTTTCCACTTACTTTTACTTTTGGATATTCGTTCATGAAAATTGTGATGATGCCCACATAGGGCAGGAACCCTCTAGCGCGACCAACAATATCCTTTTTGGAGAGCCACAGCTGGCCCGGCGCATACAGTCCTCGGTCATCGACATTGTTGTTGTCGCCTTTGGTTAGAAACTTGACGGTGCCATCTTCCCTGTTATATTTATATGAAATTAATAATTGTTTAAACGAGAACTATACAAACAATTGAAACGCACTTTTCGTGCAGTTTAATGACTCGATGCACAATGGGTATGTCGCGTCCCTCCACCTTGAACACCACAATCTCGCCCACACGCACCGGCTCCTCCTTGTAGTTGGTGAGGAAAAGGAGATCGCCGCGATGAAATGCCGGCTCCATGCTGCCGCTAAGCACAACAACAATTGGGGACTCGCTACCGGTGACTACCATCAATCCCTTCCATATCATCAGCGCCGAGGAAACAATCATCGCAAAGCTCAGCACCTGGTACAGTGACTGAAATGGATTCTCTTTTAGTAACGCAAAGGGAAATTTACTTGAAGGCGGCGGCAGCTGCTTATTACCTGACGCTTGTTCATTCGATTGAAGTCGCCCAGCATTTCATCCACTTGCAACATACTGGCCAAGCCCATGGTTGTAATTTTGTATTTGCTTCGCTTTTTTTAAAGAACAACAAATGATTAATTCTCTGTCGAAAAACGATTTTTGCAGAGATAAAATTTCACGGCTAGTTCCACGAAAGCAAAAAAATTACAGGTTGTATAGCGCCGGACATACGACGCGATTGTCCGACACGTCAGTAGGGATAGCAGTGTGTCCGTATCAATGAAACTACTAAAATCCCACAATTAATGCCAAAAAATACATTTAAATACTGCGAACGATGTCGATATTTGTTATTGGACGCACTATCGAGTACAAAAGCATGTTTATCAAAGAATCTAAAATGTTATGGTTCTGTTTATTATTATTTAAATTTATTAGCGGACTTTCTTTAAAATTTGCTTCTTTTTTTATTAAACTATTGCGAATGATCGCAAAAATTTAAGTTTATACGCAAATATTTTAATGACAAAAATGTAGTGAGCTCTGTTAATACAGACTGTTTGTACCAATGTTAAAACCTAAGGGTGCCCAAAGCTAAAGTCGAAGCACAGCAACACTGCTTTTTACGATATTTTGAAATCCATATTCGTACATCGGTGTGCCCGGTCTGCACGCATTCTTTGCATATTACGCTGCATTGTTATACACAAATAAAAAATTGTAGCTAAAATGGGTGATAAATTGTTGGACACAACACAAATTATAAATGGCTTGGCTGTGATGATATCATTTTTCGTCGGTTACAAATATGCCCTAAAGCGTGGCGAAGCTTGCGCAAAAATTGAAGACACACCGTCAACAGAGGGTCGTGAAGAAGAAGGAGCAGCAGCCCCAACAGCCGACAAGGTGCAAATTGAGACTAGCAATTGCAATATATAGTTTTACATAGCATGTGTATATATAACGTGCCTATTTACAGACCTATGGCGGCTTTAACGACAATTTTAAAATGGTGCTGGTCGTGCGGAACGATCTCAAAATGGGCAAGGGGAAAATAGCTTCCCAGTGCTCCCATGGAGCCGTTGGGGCATACCAAAGAGCTGTGACCCGTACACCACGCCTTCTGCGTGCCTGGGAGAACTGCGGCTGTGCCAAGATCGCTGTTCGCGTCGAAAGCGAAGCCGAAATGATGGCAATCAAACGGGCCGCGGAAAAAAATCAGCTAAACACGTGCCTCATACGCGACGCTGGACGCACTCAGATCGAGCCCAACTCAAAGACTGTGCTGGCAGTGGGTCCCGCCGCTGCTGTCGACATCGATCGCATCACTGGCCATTTGAAGCTATTGTAAGGTTTAATAATCAATCAGCCCTGATGCCCCTTGCCTGCTTGCCCAGCTAAATTAGCGAACGGAGCAGGCTTATTGGAATACCCTCTATTCTCAATACAAGTGAGGAGCATGTGGTGCGCAAATCGACCACCACAATGACTGTGACATGCAAGTTAATTTAGAATCTACTACTTTATTGCGTTTATTGTAAAACTGAGCGACTACTACATATTAAATTCCTAGGAATGCCGCTGTCGCTTTCTAAACAGAAATCCTTGTATCCAAATATTATAATTTTCGTTACTAATGCTGTTGACTCTTCTTAGCCTCGACGCAATCTTCCATGACAGCCCTTGGTATCTCGTGCCACCTCTCGTGTATGACTTTAAACAACTCGTCCTTCACATCGCCCTGTATGACAATCTTATTGTCACCGGTCACCGAACAGCCGCAGGCAAATTTACTCCCAAAAAACTTGGCCGCTGTCCGTAAATCGATCATGTATGCAGCTAAGCCGGCCACAATTGTCACCCGTTTGTTCTTGCTGCGTGTCATGCAGGAGAGATAAATCGGTTTGGGTGCAGCATTATCATCGACGCAGTTATCCTTTTTGATGCGCAGCATTCCCTTGCCGCCACGTTTTTGCCTCTTCTTGTCTGCTTCTAGGTCAGAGACAGATGCTGCCTCCGTTTTCTCATATTCTTCGGGGTAGTTCTTTGCCAGCCACTCTGTGCACTTGTCATACACGGAATAGAATTCACAATACTCGATGGGCATGGAACAGTGTCCGCAATACTTGACGACAATAGGATATTTGTCTTTCAAGTCCAGTGACCCAACGCTCCCATCAATTTGGTTTTTCGTTTTTGTTGTCATTAGTGTAATTTTCAATCAAACTATTTTTAACATTTAGAATTTGATACATATAAACAAGGCATGAAAACGTTGCGGAAAATAAGTAAATTTTGAAAAAAAATAAATGCTACATTAATATTAACTTCTATCGGTAGTAGCACAAAGGCATTTGTATAACAATAAAAAAGAGATTGTTTAATAAGCTAAAATTTGTTAGGCTCCCATGAAATAAGATAAATATCTCACTTGAACAATGATTCAAAGATCGCAATAAAATAAAAAGCAATTTTTAAATTCACATAGCAAATACAGTTGATTGAATTAAATTTTACACACATTAAGTATGGTTATATAAATGTTAAAACCTGGCTTAAATTTAAAAATATTAAATTTCACTTTATAGACTTATGACTAAAAAAGAAGAATATGTTGTTGAAAACGATGGTTATTAAATCAATACGAATGCTAGTCTAATAAACTATCCAGTCGAAATTATTTTCCGCTGGCTGAGGCGGCTGCTCGGCCTGCTGTTGGATGAGCTGAGGTGGCTGCGACTGCAGTTGCTCCAGCTCCTGGTTAGCCTGAAAATCTGATTGCTGCGGCTGATAGTCGACCGGCTGCATTGGCTCATTGGATGCATCTAGTTGATATATTTGCGATTGCTGCTCCTGTTGCTGCTGATGATGATGATGCTGATTGTCAGCCATTTCAGTGTCATCAAAGAGTTCCTTCTTAATGCGGACACCGCCTTCATCCTCTTCGTCGCTCTCCGATATGTCCAGATCCTCATCAATCCCCATTCCATTTTCGTTGCCCGTTGTAGCTATTTCGTCATCCTGTGCAGCCATGCTAGCCGCTGCTGCGCTGGTGCTGGCTTCAGGAGGATTGTATTGCCCATTGTCGTCCTGATACTGTGACATGAAGTCAGAGAAGGCGCCCTGTGCATTGTAGTTTTCTCCATAGCTTTGCCGCGGTTTGTGCATGGCCAGAAAATCGGACGGATCATAATTGGGATCAACATCCATAGACTCATCTGCAAAATTAAAGTAAGCAATTAGAGCTATAGCTTCAAATGGGATTGAGGGATGGTGGTACTTTTGAAATAAAAAAGCCGTGCGCTTTGACTATGCGTATTTAATAAAAGAAAAAAAAAAAAAACATGAAAAGGGCAAGAGAATTTGTTGGGTAATATGAACCTTGCTGCTGTTGAGCGTAGTAGCCAACGCCACTCAACTGCACCATAGCTTCAGCCGCTTGCTGGCTGTCATCCTCGCCGCTTTGCTCCTCTATTGTTAAATGATGAACGCAAACAGCAAAAGTAAATACATGAATTGAGAAACAGAATCCAAGCACACAGAGAAAACATTTAGATTGAAGAGTCGAAAAGTTACGTAAATCATATTGAAGATAATCAATCAATCAAATATATAGTCAAAGATTAAATGTAAACTTAAGACACACAGACAAAAACACATAACTGTGCACATTTGGATAGAATCAATCGATGTACCCACCTGCCATCTGTTCCGTCTCAACGTCAATCTCGGTCTTGATGTTCTTTGGATCAATGTAATCCATAGTTTCGCTCGGCGCATTGATGCGCTCGCCTTGATCCAAAATATTAGCAGCATTGTTCTCATCTTCAGACACTTCCTGGAAGTCCTCCTCATCATCTTCATCATCGTCCGTCGAGCATTGCAGATCTAACGTTAACAAATTATAAAGGTTAGCCGTTTTTTAATATTAAATACTTGACAATTACCAATTACCAAAAAACTGAAAGAAACTTGAATAAATTAAAGCAAAACATTATATAAAATGATTAATTTGTTTCGTTAAAAATATAAAAAAAAAATAAAATTAAATTTGTTCAGAAATTTCTGTTTGTAAAAATAATATTATATTTTTTTCATAAACTAGTTCATTTGTAATCCAGCTAAGCATTTCTTATAAACAGACTTAGCAGAGTCACAAAAAAACTTTGAAAACATTTCATTTTAAATCGAGTGACGCCAAATACTAATGCCTTTTTAAACTCTGAAAAAACCAAATATAAAATGTATAAATGAGGACTATAAATATTCGTGCATGTGTCAAATGAATGTTTATTTAATTTATTAAATATATAGAATTAAACGAAAAACAAACCAAACCAATGAAAAATTAAATATGAAAGCTTTTTGTGGGTGTGTGAGTGATAAAAGAGTATTTAATAATAATAAAAGTGTGTTACAGAAAAATTAATTTGGAGGAAGTGTGTGTTATGTGTGTGCGTTTGATTTGTGTATTGTGTGGGTGGGCGCGGCTTAAAGCTGTGGTCCGCATGGTTATTACGCAAGTTGTTAACTCCGTTGATGTAGGGCTTACCTTCGTCCAGAAAGTAAGCTTGCGTCTGACTCATATTTGAGGCAAGACTGTCCTTCCGGGGACGACCCCGACCACGCTTAATCGGGTTCGAGTTTTTGACTAGAAAATAAAAGTTAGCAATTGCGTTTTTTTTTCATAGAGTACATAACGATTAAACAGTATACATTGAAGTCGGCTTGCAATTATGAAATTTCCATTGTTTTTTTGTTTTTTTTTTTTGTATTATTTGAAATAACGAAAATATTGACAACAAAAATAATCACAAGCAAAGAATTGCATTGTAGTTAAACAGCGAGCACATACATTTATCTGAAGCAAATTTGCAAATGTGCATTTCCCTACGAATAGAATTGAGTTTTCTAGTCGGGTGAAGTACGTGTATCTTTTATCTATCGCATTGCACTCAAAGCTACACACACAGGGGTAGGTGGAAGGGGAGCTGACTTAGTAAATGATTTGTGTAAAGTGTTTGATATGCATGCATCTCAAGCGACAACCACCTGAATCCTATAACAAACATTTGGTGATTAGTGATTTTAAACCTATTTAAATTTTGTATTTCAAAGCTGACAAACGATGTCTACAATATATATCAGCTAAACTCTCTACTAAGTATATATTAGTTACATATATTTATTTATTTTTTTTTATGAACAAGTCTATTCCAGAAACTATAAAGAATACAGACCTCTCAAGTGTATAATGCAAATCGTAGTTATTGGCAGATTAACTTCATATGTTCATATAGTCGATTTCCGAAAGGAATATCATAAACAGAATAGAATTAGCAAGCCTACTAAATATTTATCTAATCTATCTCCTAGTCGAGCGCTAAATGGTTAAAGCATCAGTTAATTAAAGGGTACTTTCAGCACCAAAAATACGTTTAAAAAAACTACAATAATAGTAAATTACACCTTATATGCAAATTGAATTAATTAATTTTAAATGGCAAAGATTTGTTTAAATGCTATAATTGTGGGATTAGTAAATGCAATTTTACCGAAGTCTGAGGAACGTAACCAGCGAATGTGTAATAAGTATATGTACATATTATGTATATTGTTCATATATAAGTATATATTTAGAATATATATATATGGATATACATGAAGAGCATGAGCATTAACAATTGTTACCAGAACCAAGGGAAATGAATGTATGTATTAATGTAATTATGTGAGTTGATGTAAGACCAGTTCCAGCTCGATCTCACGAGTATTAGTATGTGGCATAATATAGTAGTGTAGCATAGGGAATATGGAGATGACATACCCTCCTCAACGGGATCGCGTTGCTTGCGCGGACGACCTCGTCCTCGTTTCACCTCGCTACCCGATGGTGTCGATGGCTTGCGCAAGGAGGTCATTGTGTGTGAGAGATTATTATCGGCGCCCATGGTGCGGTGAATGGAATTGGCCGGGACAAGTCCCAATCCGCTGTGACCCTCCACATCAATGTAGTCATCGCTGGGCGAACTGGCGCGACTCCGAGACAGATCGGTCTCATCATTGCCCCAGGCCTCTTCGAATTCGGGCGCATTTGCCCTGGCCCGCTCCTGTGTCTTCATTATGTTCTCTTCCAGCTGCGCGCAGGGATCGGCAACCTTTTTGAACAAGACATGTGATTAGCTCATCTTTAGGTGAATTCCAAACTCAATGCCACTTACCTTCTGCAGCTCTGATTGCGCATGTTCCACTATCTTCTTGGCATTCTTGGTATATTGGGCCTCACTGCCATTGTACTGCTCGCAATTGGAGGCAATCAGACCAATATCCGCCAGATATTCGGCGCGACTATGGTACACTTGATCTGCAAATAGGATATAAATTGTTGCAGACTAGTATTTAGTTGAGTTGTCAACTTACTTTCAATATTCTTGAAAATCGTTTCCAAGTCCATGGGCTTCTTAATGACCGTGTAGTAATCCTTGATCGCTTTCTTGTTAACGGGCTTGTGGAATGGCCAGCTCTCTGGCAGTGATCTTATCTGATTGTGCAGCCTTTCGAAAATGAATGAGAGTGCAACCTGATCGTCATCATCCAGCAGCGGATTGATCGCCTTCTCCAGTCGCATCAGTTTATCCTCGCGTTCCGACAGCAGGTCAAAGCAGCTGTTGAACATGCCACGTGCGGCCACAGTGAAGGTATGTTGTGGTCCATTGTAGATCGCCGAGTTGTTCTCGATCAGTTTCAGATCCTCGAGGAACAGTTCGCGGCTGGTGTAGCGTCGCTGACGAATGTACTCGCGCATCGTCTGCAGATCCATGGGCTTCTCAATAACGCGATAATAATCCGGCACGCGTTTCGCACTAACCGGTATTAGAAATGGTGTAACATCCGGCATGGCGCGCAGCTCGTTGAGTATGTGCTCCAGTATGGAGGAGAGCACCACGACCGGATCGGTGCGACGCCGATTGGCTGTCTTGTTGTGGCGCTGCAAATAGTCGCAGTGCACATCGTTGGCCATACGCCTCTTCTTTTTGCCCATGATATCCCTGTGCACCTTGAGCGTGAGTCCACCCCGCCGCTTGGAGTCGTCTAGGGATGAACCACTTCGCTTGAGCACTTTGCTGCCTAGCAAAATCATCTTAGAGCCATCAACATTGGCCAAGTCGTCGTCGTCCATGTTTGTCTCCTTCTCGCTGTGCTCGTCCAGATCGTCGGTCAACGAGGGGTTCGACTGCGACAGGCTGCTCTGCATGCCAGTGTACAATGGACACGCCTTATTTGTTCGCATGTGACCCACCTGGCCACAGGCGCCACACTTCAACTTCAGATCCGGTTTCAGCTTGAACTTTTTGCGTGACGGACTTACTTCCTTGTGACTGTTATCGCGCTCCTTGTGCGAATGCCCACCCGAGCTCTTGGGATCGCCCAGCGAGGTGGGCATGCCGCCCGGCTGTAGCTTCTGGTTCTGCGCGAGCTGGGCGAGACGTTCGCGCTCCTGATTGCGCTTGATGCGACGCAGCTGCTCCTGAATGCGCCGCTTCTCGCGCTTCATCTCCTCCTTCTGCTGGTCGTCCAGCGTGGCAAACTGTTTGATGAACTGCTCGTCCTTGGTGGTGCGTATCTTGGTGTATGCATCGATGACTGCCTGGCGGCGCACCGTCTCCACGCGCGTAAACTCCTTGCCGTCGATGCCTTTGAAGGTGCGCGTAATGCGCAGGATGCGTCCCTGATTGCTGTTGTTTAACGGTTGCTGTGTGGCATCCTCTTTCGCCTTGGACGCCTTGCTGGCACCATCGCCTTGGTCTTCCAGCTGGCGCAGCAGCTCCTGACGCTCTTGCTCCTCGCGCTCTAGCGACAACTGCGTGGATGTTTTCTTGTTGGCCAGCATATTCTCCAGATTCTTGCCCAGCTCCTCCAGATCGGACTCCTCGGAGGCCGAAGACTCGCCCTCGTCGGTGGACAGTACTTCGGAGCTGGCGAGCACTCGATTTTGCAGATCGAATATGCGCTGACACTCCTCCTTGTAGCGTTCCTGATGCTCGGCAATGGAGAAGCGATTACCTCGTGAGAATTTATCCATGCCCTCCTCGCCGGCCTTGGCTTTTTCGGTGGACAATGTGCGCACCACATCGATGACCTCCCATCGAGTCAGCTTCTTGATCTCCTCCTCGGGCACTTTGAATTTGCGCAACAACTCCTTGGCCCGCTGCAGCGGCAGCCGACGCAAATCGGCATCGGTGCCGGTCACCGAGCGCTTCGGCTGCGATTCCTGCTCTTCTTTTGATTGCTGTGCACAGATTTTTGGAATGAATAATTAGGTAAGAGAAAACATAGATTTTCAATAACGTACCGTCGGCTTGTTGGGCACGCGCACATAGGAGAAGCCTTCTCCACAACCCGTTGGATCGGCTGGGCCGCTCAGCTGCAACAGACACTTGCCACGCATGGCCTGAATGTAGGCACGAGTGGTGTTCCAGGGCGCTACCTTGACCTCGTCGTCGAGCAGCTGTGCCTCCTCGTCATCGTCCTCTTGCGGCGCAAACAGCGATTTCTCACCATAACCGGCATCCTACAAATGCGATTTATAAATATGAACATATATGTAAATTATATTTTTGTAGCCAGCTCACTTTTAGGCGCTGCTCGGCGGAAATCATGCTGAAGTAGGCGCAGCACTGTTCCGGCGACACCATGGCTCGTATCTCCTCCTCGGAGGGCAGTCGAAACTCAGGCTTGATCACCCACCAATTTGAGTCCATGCCCGTGCGCTTGAAATCGGCACACTGCTTTAGACGCTTGCGTATACTGCTCTCCGAGTGCGCCGGAAAGGCGCGCTTCACATCGTCCATGCGTATGCGGCGCGGATTGTCGCGGCTCTTCCAAAACAGTCGATAGATGAACACCTTGATAGACGATCATGTCTTTAACATATAACTTCATTTATTCTTCAATCACCAATTCTTGCATACCTGCAAAAAGTCACGTGTAAAGTTGTTGGCCCTCTTCGAGTTGGGACCAGGCACCTCGTACAGAGGACACTCCTGTCCAACTGTAAAGATGGCGTTTACCACACGTATGCAATAACTGTTACGCGTTCGTATGATCAGGAAATCGTTGGGCGCCATCTTATGGGGATATATTGGCGCTCGGTACATGTTGTTCTCCAGCGCCTGTATGCACTGCCCCGGATGCAGTATGCCCAGAAATGGACTGGTGTGCGCGAAGGCCACCTCACCGTACATATAATCCTGCGGACCACTATCCTTTTCGGCCTTACGCTTGTAGTAGTTCTTAATTTTCGAGCACATGCCCACCTGGCTCATCAGCGGCGGATGCTCCTCGCAAAACTCGGTCAATACAATGTCACCATCCTTGCCACTCAGATCCTCGGGATTGCGCATAAAGAACACATCACCGCCACCGGACGCAATGCGCTCAAGTTCGCGCTGTTTGGCCTTCTTGGCAATCAGCTTGAGCAACGGATGAACCGCATGCGATATGGTCTGCGCTAGCGGTCCGTGTGAGAACTTTTTGAGCGGAGGCCGGTGGAATGAGCGAAGTTTCATCGGTCCCATGTGCGTGGGCACAAACGGAGCTCGCAGCTCCACAACCGGCGTCGAATGCTGAATAAGATTACCGCCGCCCACTTTAAGGCGCAGCGTCGGCTCGGTTTTGGGTGTGTAGTAACTGTAAAAGAATACCCAAATGAAGCTGAGAACTCAGAACTGCGAATTGAAAGGCTTACGAGTCATTGGATATGTTAAACGGATCGCGATCAGGGCTTTTGGGCGGTGGAGGTGGCGTATCCTCGGCCAACACATTAATAACGCCCGCCTTGCCAAGCAGAATCTTTGACTTTTTCACATGAGGATGAGGAATCTTAATCTTGGGCGGCGGTCCAATGTTCTTGTTAATCTTGGATGGATCAATGTCATCGGGTATGCCGAGTATAATGTTCTCATCATTGGGATCCAGAGTTAAGACCTTCGGCTTGGGCACACGATTCATTTGTTGAGCATCCCAGATCACCTCGTCCTCCCACTTATGATAGATGAGCTCCTCGTTCTCCACGGGAAACAGACTGTACCACGTGTCGTCGAAAACCTCAACTTGTTTATTCTGCGCCACACTGCAAGGCACAGAAATAGTTAAAAACACATCAAAAGTATATATCAAAGTTACCTTTGGAGCGCCTTTTTGGTTGAGCCACCGGCAGAGTTGGGTTTGCCGCTGTTGCCACCACTGTTGCCACCACTGTTGCCACCGCTGCCCCCTGGCAACGCAGTCTTGCCCGGCTGACCAAAGGCGCCGGCTGTGCGGGATCCGCTCGATGGCAGCCAGCCGGCCGCATTCGTCTTGGAGTTAAGTTTTTGCAGCATCTTTGCCTTAATATCGTTGCCATCCCAGACGACATCGTCCTCCCAACGCAACTGGGATACCATGAGAAACGCATCGTCTGCCACGCTGTCATCCTGGTACACTGCCTCATCAGAAGCACTCGCTGTCTTGCGTTCGCTATTGAACTTGGACAGGGCCAAGGATGATGACGTCTTGAAGCCATAGTTGAAGCCTTCACCCGAGTCAGGCACCTCGAGCATGTCATACCAGATCTGGGCTGGTCCATATCGCCAGTCGGCGATCTTTGGCTTCTGGTCATTGGGCTCGCCGTTGTCTGGGCCCTCATGGCGCACATCCTCGCTGTTCAGGTCGCTGAGCAGCTTGTCCTCATCGTCAGACATGCACAGCGCCGGCGTCGGTTCCGGGCCAAAGTGCATTTTAAAGCCATATCGGCGTGGCTCCTCCGTATCGCTGGGCGAGTCCGAGCCACCCGTGTTGGTCATCTTCTGGTCTCGTGACTGATTACGTTTCCGGCGACGCCTGCGCACATGTCGCCAAATCTGCGGAAGGCTGCTCGGCTTGCCGGGACCAAAGAGACGCGAGAAACGCAACACCTTCTGCGGCCGAAAGTCGGGAAACAGTTTACAGACATCGACATTCAGATATTTTGAGGGTAATATGTCCGCTAGGGGAGTATCTAGGCGACGATCGACCTCGGCTATACATATAACATAAAATCATTAATTATTTTCAACTATATGGTATATATTTATAATATATATGGTATATATATATTTAAAAGTTCAAGTCAACCTTTGGCGTCACTCAATTTGGATTCGTTCAAGGCATCGCTGTTGCTTGGTTTGGTCGGTGATTCTTCGCTACCCGAGGATGCTGTGCCGGAACTTCGCATTGGTGCACTGGGCGGCGGCATCAGCTCTTTGTCATCCTTGGCTATAAATGACGGCTGACTGTGTATAATTGAAGCTTCAACAATGCGCATTGTCTACTCACTGGGTTTGGTCTCCACCTTTGTGGCTGGTATGGCATCCTCGAGGTCATCGAATGTGGATGCGGAGGTGGTTGCCACGTCTACTGTCTTTGCGGGAGGAGAGGGCGTACGTGGACAGTCCTCGGATAGCTCATTGATGTCCGAATAGTCTATGGCATCATCCTGCGCCTTGATTGCGCCATCTTCAGACGTTTCACCACCGCTCATACCAGCTTTTAAGGCGTCGAAAGCGCTTAAACCATCGGCAGACTCTGGCGACGGTTTCTCATCGACCTCATCGTCCGAATTGACGCCTCCCTCGTTCTGATCAATCACTTCGTTTAACAGCGAATCAAGTCCCAATCTACAAGTGGAATAATTAAATGTATAATAATATTATATATGTAAATAAACATATGTAAAAACCAACTTTGATAGGGAGCTGAGATTTTCACGCAATTCTGCATCAAATGCACTGCCCTTGTCATCATCGTCGTCCATCAGTTTACCCTCAGAGTCGATATTCCCAAAGAGAATACCGGTCAGATCAATTCCCACATCGTTGGCAGCATTTCCCCCTATGGAGCCCTCATCGCTATCGTTATCCGATGCGGTGTCCATGCTTCTATATGTTCTTATGTGCCCAGCTTAATTTAAGAATTTTGTTGTTGCACCAGCGAAATCCACCATCATTATTACTTTTAGTATTACGTTTAAATAAATACGTAAATTTAACTTTTTTATCAAACTGAAAAAGTTTTTGCGAAAAACAATTGTTAAAAAAAAAGTGTGACAGCTTGGAAATATATGGAAATTACCCAATAACATGGCGATAGGCGGATAACGCAATGACTTAACATTAGCGAAGACTAGAACCTGTGTTTCAACCTTGATCATTACTGTCCAAATCAAGATTATCTTAATGAAACAGATCTTTATTTATTCACTTTGAGCTTTGTGTTTCAACCTTGATCATTATAGTCCAAACCAAGACTATTAAATTGAAGCAATACTTTAGTTATTTATTTTTATATTTTTTTGTAAAGCTTGAAAACTAGAAACGTTTGCCTTACGCTGTTATTACCAGTTCAGGGAAACACATTTTGCCGACACTGTTTTCTGCTGTTATAATTTCCCTGGCGGGATATTTTAACATTAAAACAGCTGTTTTTTGTTAAATACATTACATTACATTATTAGTCAAGTTGACGAAATCATCAAAGAACTTAACTTTAATTGCAATGGAAGTGGAATTTAGCAAGGATAATTTTCTGCTGCCTGAAGTGAAATATGAATGTAAGCTCACAATAAGAACATGAAATATATACAAGCTAACAGCTGTTAATCTTTCTTAACAGATCTCGATCACACAGCCGATGTGCAGTAAGCTGATTTTCTCCACGTTTTCCACTGCAAACCGATTCCTTAACGATTTTTCTTTTCAAATTTCTTCGCACAGATTACATGGCTGGGGCTCCACGCTGCTGGAAGCGTTCGAGCAATGCGGTGTGGCAATGTTTGGCTACATGACAGAATTGGATTACGTGTCGGTGGAGACGTGCTACGAGATCGAGGCGAAGGGCGATGACATCGAAGGGTTGCTCTTTCATTTCCTGGACGAGCTACTCTTCCTTTTCTCGGCCGAACCGTATTTGGTGTGCAAGAAACTGGAAATCACCAAATTTGATTTGGATAACTTTGCGATTACTTGCCGCTGCTACGGCGAACCGTTCGAACTGGGCAAACATCCACAGGGCACCGAGGTGAAGGCAATCACATATTCCGCCATGCAAGTGGTCCAAGACGTGGAACGCAGCCATTTCGAAGTGTTTGTTATAATTGATATTTGAGTGACGAGTGACGAGCAAGCAAGAGAGAGAAAGAGAAGGTAAATGTATTAAATGTGTTTGACATTGTGGCTGTTGTCGTTGTTGCCGGCTTCGCTGAATGCAATTTGCATTTATCCCTGTCTTCATTAATCATAAGTAAAATGCAAAAAAAAACCTAAAAAAAAAATCGAAAAAAATTAATATACAATAAGAAATGTGCTAGACTGTGCCGAAAATCTTTGCAAATCTGTTGTGAGCTGCACCCCAAGTCAAACAAAAATTAAATCCTGGGGTTGTACCACATATAGCTGAATGATTTTACAAGAAGCATTCAAAATGTTTGTGTGTTGCGGCTGCAAATGCAATTAGAGCTGCGTGCTACCCTTCTTTTAGGCTTTGTGAATTCGCAACGTGCTTGATTCCCAGACAACCCTCTCATTTATGCATTCCCAGACTGCAGTTCAATGCTCTGTCCAAAAACTGGCCTTTGCCTTTTTGCCTAAAACGTACATTTTTGGAAAATATAAATTGTTGGTTTGTGATTCTGTCGAAATAAATAATTCATGGTGGTAAAATGAATTTAAAATGGCAATTCATTGGCAACAGGTGACAACCATGGTAAGGCTGTCAACTTACCTGCATCATTTACCATGTTAACAAACAGTTTACTTAACAGGCGCGCCCAACAGCTGTTTGCACAGCTGATCAACAGCTGTTAAATGTAAACAACAAAAACTGCGCGCCGCTCACGTTGTGGTTTGTGTGTGTGTGTGTTTCACGGATATATTTACGTTGGGATGTATGGACTGCATTTTGCATTAAATTGTTAACAACTAAAAGCAATTTTGAATTCACACAATAGTCGCGGCTTTGATGAGCGCAAAAAGCAACGCTGTGTGTTCAAGAAAGTGTGTGTAAAAGAACAAACAACACGTACGACGACAACGGCGACGACGACGACACCAATACCAGTACACAAGTTGTTCATTTCTCGCTATTGGTTAACGCGTCGCGTAGTCGCAAGTGTCCAAAAAATAAATATATATATCTATATATATATATATTGGCGTACACGGACAGGTACTAGCTCAATTATACAGTTACTTTGCAAAAAGTGCGCTTACAGAGTTGGCGCCCTTTTGGCCCGTTTGGACTATAAATTTCCTGAATCAACAACAACATCGCTGCTGTAACGTCATCATCGCCGCGCTGGCCGCACTTCGTTGCTGTTCAATTCGCTCGTCTCACTCCCTCTCTTTGCCTCTCTTTCTCGGCCTATGTGTGTGTGTGGTGTGTGTGCGTGTGTGTGTCTCTCTCGTTCATTCTTTCTGCAGCCACCAATTGTCATGGTGTCGAAGAGGAAGCATTGAAGCACATTTTGCTTTTATATTTTTTAGGCTACGGTTTTCGCTGTGAAAACGTGCAGTGAGCGGCATTTAACTAAACGCAATCAAAAGGTAATATTACCAGCTTTAAATTAAGATCAAAACGAAGTGTCTGCCTTAATTAAAAGTGTGTGAAAAACGTGGCAGAAAAAATCCATAACCCAGGCAAATAGAGAAACGACAAAAATGTGGTAGGTATGTATGAATGTGTGCATAGTATTAGAATGTAGAGGCTGCGAAAAATGTGACGTCCGTGTGTATGTATGTGTGTTTGTGTGTGTGGGTGCTGCGCTGGGCATTTTCATTTTGAGCACCCGGTCGGTGGCTGATGCCGGGCGACCCAGCTGACGCGCAGCTGCTGCTAAAGGCAAAGTACAAAGCGCGAAAATAATTGAAGGAGTTTGCATTGAGACTTTCTCTAATGCGCATTTTATATAATCATATTTAATGGTTGTGACACAGCAATAAGCGATCTGCATTAAATATTTTATTTGTAAGCTTCTTTTGTGATATGTGGCAATACTGGTCTCGCCGCCCGCTTTTCGTTCAACCATCAACCTGCTGCTAGTGCCGCTGCTGCTGCTGCTTCGGTTTCTTGCCTCTTTCTCTTTTTGCTTGTATGCCACGCTGCGTACGTGTGCGTGTGTGTAAAAATCTAACGGTTTTTTAACTGAACAAACAACTCCAATTCATTGCTTGGCGGTGACGTCACATTTCATTTGTATTCCTTATTCGGATAACTTGGCACATGTAATTCAACAATTATTTTTGTCCACTTGCCAAATACCACTATTTATTGAGTTCTGTAAAAATAAGAAGCAAAATTTTACCAAAAGTTTTGCATATTTATTTCACACATTTTGCTGAGCTATTTATTAACTTGGTTCCCAATGTTGTCTGGAAGGTTGAATTTCGAAGCTCTTTAGCGATCCAAATTGTCGTTCTTTATTAATTTAGCCTTCTGTGGAACGATTTGCTTGTAAAACAAAAAATGCTTTACTTTAAACAATTTCTGAGTTAATATTCTCGAGGCAATTTTTGACGTCTTATCAGTGTATCAATTACCCCACATATAGCAAACTCAGAACTCTAACCACAAATGCGATAAGAGCCCAAGTTAAACTTTTAAACCAAACAGTTTTAGTACTCTTGTATTACCCTAATTACACATTGAAAGAGACATCTCTGAATGCATTGAGAATATGTATTCTTGATCATCATCTGTTTGTTGCTATGCGAAATAGCTTTGAACTTATCTTGATGTAACTTCGATTGTACAAATTTTTGCTGCAGGCAATACTAAATCTATTTATATGAAAACCAAAAATAGGTCGAAATATGAGTTCATGGATGAAAAACTTGTTTTATTTTTAAACAAAACTCACTAGTTTATTTTTTTTTTTACTATTTTTCTTATTTTATTAACATACAACCTATAGTTTCTACAAGTAAAATCGTTTTGCGTGTCCAATTTTCAAGGGCATGTAATATTCGGTTTGCTTAATTTAGACGTTCTTTCTGGGTCTTTTTTTATATTCAGTAGCGTCGATGGCGAAGCGACGGCGACGGCGACGTCATCATAGTTTGATGACCTCCACCCGATGCTGCGTCATCAGTTTTTTGTATTTGCAGTGGTTACTTTTGGCACAGGCGGCAGGTGGTGGTGCGAAGTGGCAAAGGTGGTGTCTGTGTGTGGGGGAGTGAGGTGGCAAGCAACAGATATAACTCTTCTTGAGTCTGCATATTTTTGGTCACAGCGTTTTTCTTCTTCTGCTGCTGGTTTGGGATGGCCTTCAGTCTTCTCAGTGAGTCGGCTTTGTGAACCAGTTGCTCTTTACCTGTTCTCCATTTGGTATACACACAAAAATGCTGTGATTTCTTCAACTTGCCATTTGCCCAGTTTGCTTTTTATACACACACACTGTATATGCATATACACATATAGAGTATATAAATTGTTCATGCTTATCGCACGAACTGAACAAAATTCACTATATCGATATTATTTTTCGTTACGAAAGCAGTGATTTGTAATTTTTGCTTTGTTTTTCTTCTTTTTTAAGCCGAATAAGGCCGATTTGAGGTTTCTCCACAATTGTGATAGCAAATGCAGTCGTCTCCCCTTTAGGGCTCCCCTAAGGGGACCAAATCTTTTGTTTGGCTCGTCACTTATTTGTTCTTTTCTTAAACTCAAATCGGTCACAGCATTAGCTGTAACTGTGACTCTCACAAAAGTCACATGGGAATGCAACAGGGCTTAACTGAAGACCGAATAAGAAAAGAGTGATAAGAAGCCTGTGGGTAACATCAAGTTCAAAAAAAGCCTGAAAATATATTAAAATATTATTATCTGGCTTATGCATGTACGTTGATGGAAATTACTCTATGAATGAATTCGATTATAACGTTATCAGTGAATGTATTATACGCACATGTTTACTATTAGATGTTTCATTGCATGCATAATCTATAAACCTTTTCGATCCATGTGGCAACTCTAAATGAAACCACTTCCTTCTACACAAAGTAATCAGTTTTTCCCTCCAAGCAAAATATGAATACAAACAAATATGAACAATGAAATGCTCGATGATATTGATAAGGTCAACATGCATGAACGGTAACAAGAATTGTGCATTATGTTATCGCGAGCATGCGATCTGGCAATCTGGCAACGCCAATTGAATCACCCAAATTCGGGCTTACACAACCCAATTAATAAGCGAATGGCGCACTTGCTTCCAGCACACAATTTTCAAACGAGGCTACATTAAATACCTGTACAACAATAACAACAATAACAAAAGACGCTCGCATTTTGTTGTGATTTTGATTTTGACTTTTTTAATTGACGAGTCGCCGCTGCTGCTTTGGGTCGTCGTGTCGTGCCGATCGAATCGTGTTTGTTTTTATCATACATTGTCTGTATATAGTTGTTGTTGCACTTATTATAACCAGGCCTCGGCAACACTCACAGAGAGAAATAGAGAACGAGAAATACCGAGAGAGCGGGGTAAAGAGACACCACACACAAGTCTCCCCGACAAAACGCATGAAAATACTTAAGCGAAACGAGTTAAAAACGATTTCATTAATATGTTTTTGTTGCCTTTTTTGTTGGTCGTTTTGGGTTGCGTTCTGCTCATGATACCCTCACTGTTGAGCGTATTACAATTGCAGTTCCCTTGGGTTCACATAACCAAATTTCAAAATTCATTCGCTAACCCAGTGATGTACAAATATTTTCTTTATCAGCATATTTCTTGTTGGAAACGATGAAAATGTGCTGTTCAATCGGCACCCTGAAAGTATGCTATGAATATTGTATTCCTCATAAAAATAGCCTGGGAATAGAACAAGAATAAGGATATTAGAAAATATGTAGCAAATTGTGTATTATTTCTTTTACTTTTATGCTTATTGCTTAAACATATTTTTCTAGCTAGCCCAGTGATATATTTAAATGTTATATTTGGTATTTTATTGGTATCTTGGTTTTTCTATTCGGTTCTAAAAGAGTATTTTAGTCGCGGTAAATTTGATTCGCTACTCGCTGCTTGTTCGTTTGATGTTGTTGCTATTCTTGTTGTTGTTGTTGTTCGCTGTTTGCTGGCCTGGCTATTTTTAAAATCCGCGAAAGCAACAAGAAGAACACACGAAGCAAAACTTGGCGCAGCAGCAGCGACGCCATCATTGTAGCCGTTGGTTATGTTGTTATTGTTGTTGTAGTTGCTGCTGCGTTCACCGCAAAAGAAATGTGGAATATGGAATTTAAGAGTGCTGCTTCTCCCACACAAACGCACGCTGTCACATACACACACACATACTCACTTACACATACCTTAACTCAAACTTACGAACGTCGCGACTTGCGTGGTTTTTGTTGTTGATGCGTGCAAATTGGAGCAAAAAGTTATGCGCGACGTCAACAGCTCTGCTTAGAACCCTGACGATGACGGCAACATCGATTTCCTGCTGCAGTCAGTCACAGAAAAGAAACAGAGACAGAGGGAAAACGAGAAACGGACAGAGTGAACTGCGGCCAGACATGTCCCCATGTATTGTATCATTGTATGACAACTCATTTGTTTTTGTGCGCTCTGCTGTGCTGTGCTTGTGGGTGATGTCGTCACTGAATGACGCTGACGCTGACGCAGGGGCTGACATCGGCAACAACACTCCACACCATATTCCATTCCACACTCCCTTCTCAATTGGGTCATCTCTCGCTCCGCTTTATGCAGTCGCTTTGCTAAATTTATTTATATTTCTTTTTACAGTCTTTCGTTGATTTTTGTTTTTGTTGCTCAAATGCGACTTCGCACTTCATTGATAAAATGATTAATCGTTATGATTAATATGTTCCCGTATGTAAATACATACATACAAACATACATAAGCATATGCAAAAAATATAGGTATCTGTTGTTGTTGTATGTATGTATCTGTGTCACTCAAACCGTGTTGAAGCGTAAAGCGGATGTTTAAGCGATTCAAATAAAGTGAGCTTGGCTCTTTGGCTACTTCCAGCAACCGTCAGCCCAGCAACATTGTGGCATTTCTGATAAGCAGCGACAAGCATGAGAAGCAAGCTTCGCGCTGCCTTCAAAGTTCAAATGAGTTCAGCTCGAGTTCAACTTAAGCCAGCTACTTAGATAGAATCGTTATAGAAGAGAAGATTTCAAAGCCCACAAAATCCATCGAAGGTCAAAAAAAAGATTAGCCCAAAATACTAGTTGGAAAAAAGTAAGAAATTAAATTAATATTCTTCACTTTTTAAAGCCTGTTATTTTAACAACTGGATTTGTTTCGTATCTCATCATTTGACTATGAATATATAATTTAATCATTAGTTTACTGTCTTACATTCGAATACACAAGTCATCATTTTCACTTAAATAAAAGACCTATGACACTTTTATAGATGCACCCAAAACCAAACCCTGAATAATTAAACAAAATCCATTCAATTTTGATTATACCCTGAAGGTAACAGAGAGAAAGTTCTACAGCTGCAAAATAACCCCAGAGAAAATAGTGGCTGCTCTGATCTAATTGCCTAATGCATATAAATTTATGTATTTTTTGCTTCCCCCGTCAAAAGGAGAGTTGTGCAAATCGATTACGAGTGCAATTTATGAGACAGTTGCGCACATTTCTACGCATCTGCTGAGATACATAATGCATATACATATATGTACAGCTGCTGGGATCGAAGATTTCCTCGGCTCATTCAACAATGGAACAATGGGCTAAGAAAAATCGCAAAAGTCGCTGAGCGGTCGACGTCTTTAACTTTTTCACTTTCACGGCAGCTGCGCGGCAGGACAACATTTTGCATCATCTTTGAATGGGATGAACGAGGACTATTCTCTAGTTGCATCTATTTCATTCCCTCACTCTCTTCCTATTCCACTCCCGCTCTCTCTCCTGCTTCCTCTCTATCTTCACCTTTGCTTTGCTGCTGTCGTTCTTGATCTTTTATAATCCTGCACATCCTACGACTCGTACGTGCTCATAATTCATGCCCAAAACACACACCTGCTTACCTCTCAGCCCAGTTTTCCTTCTAGTTTTTCCTCTTGGCCAGCTGCCGTTTCTCTAGCGCCTGTTGCCAGTTGTCTCTTCGGCATATTTGTTCGTTTTTCTGGCTGTTGTTTTATAATTAAACATTGCCCCTTTTGTCTGTTTTTGATATCATCTCGAGTGTTGAAAAATTTGTATCTTGTGCGTAACAGCTGCTTGCATAAGAATTTTACATATGAATAGAAATCAATCGATTAATAATTGGCATTCTGAGAAGCTGTACAGCTTCTTCATTTCCTGACAGCTCGTAAAACAGAAACCAATTTTCAATAAGTAAAATCAGGCTTTACAAATTTAAGAAACTTGGGTTAAACATATTTTCGATGCATACAAATATACACAGCTTAACTATCTATAGACCACATGCCACTTGACAGGTATTAGCTCTATCCAGCGAGTGCAGCTGAGTCCTGTTTTGTGCTTGGCCCACACTCGTAAATTTATTGCCTGTTGCTGTTTTATGACCCTCGTCCATGAGTCGGTTCACGTTTCGCATTGCTTGATTAGATTTTACCCCTTACAAACACACACACACACACACACACACACACAAACACACAACCATAGACATGAGGCACGCATAGCAATGCCAATCTCGCTTAATATCCTTGAGCTAATCATAAACGGCGTCGTAAAGTTCAAAGCCCATCGGGTTATTTTTATTGGCTGGCTCTTCCTTTCGATGCTCTATCTGAAATATGGCTTACGATTGATTAAACACATGCAATAACAAGATTTTTAGCAGTACTTTGGACTGGATTTTGTTCAACTCAAAAAGTGCAATGAATTCTCGGCGAAAGCTAGCCGAAATATCTAGTAATATTTAAGTTATTAAAGAGACAACGTAAATTAGGTAAATTGTAATGGTATGCTCCAAAAAGTATGCTAAAAAATGTCTAACCGAATTAATTTCGAGAATTACCCACAAAATTTCCAATAACTTATATAAGAACTCTTGCTTATCGTATTCCAATTTAAGATAGCGGAAAGAAAAGAAGGTGCCTTGGTAGAAATTTATGTTAGGCACTCAGATATATTAAAAAGCATATTAGCATATTAAAAAAAACACATAAATTATATAATAAAAAGAACGAAAATGTAAAAACTCTACTCAATGATTCTACAAATGTATATATATGCTACATATGTATATATAATAATGCATACACATAAATGAATATGTATATATGTATGTGTGTACTTGTATATATGTATGTAAAAACTTTTATGCATGTGTTTAATTTGACAGACGCTTTTGCTGCTCTTCTCTTTTTATGCACGTCTCGCAGTGTGCAATAAAATTTCTGTTGTTGTTTTTGTTGTTGTGACCCCGAGTTCTTCAAGCTGATTCAAAGAAGTTGACAAAGATAAATATTAAGTTGAGCTCTCCACTCTCCTCTCATAGTTGGCTGCACAAATCACTTTGGTCAAATGTTGGTGCCTGGCTACAATTAAATACTAGCAATTAAAATCACATTAGTTTCTGTGTGTGGCTGCTTCGTTTTGGCTCCTCGCTTAAAAGAAGCGACAATGTCGAAAAATTGTTTTTGCCGCCATGCGCTGATTTTCGATTTCTATGCAAGCAAACGCTGCACAGCTGAGTTGTGCGAAGCAGTGTTGATTGGTGAGGGAGGAGTGGGGAAAAAGTGTGAGGGAAGCCAGAATTGCGACAAATATGCAAGAGCCACAACGAAAACCCGTTTCAGACACACAGTGCAAAAAAAAACATTGTTGTTTTTATTGGCTGCTCCACCGTCTGCCCCACTTGCCTGGGTCTCTCTCGCTGTCTCTGTCTCTTTCCCGATGTGCTGCACATGATTAGCGCTGCAACAACAACACCATCAACCGCAACAGCAGCGCAACGTTGCAAATGAAAAGAAAATTTACAAATTCCATTCATGAAATTTTGCTGCGTTGGTTAACGTCGACGTCGCCGTCAACGCTGACGTTGACGCTGCCGTCGCAGAGCTCCACTTGCACAGAGACCCACACATCGAATCCAGACAGAAAGAGCGCGAGAACAGCTTGAGAGCTTGCTGTTGTTGTCGTTTTTTTTTTTGTTTTTGCTGTTTCTGATTTCTTTCAACTTGTTTTTAGCGCAGTCGCATCCATTTTGCCTGCGTGTGGTGTGGATGTAAGAGAGTGTGTGTGTTTGTTGGGTGTCTGTGTGTGGCGCTTGCTCAGCTTTGGCACTTGTCGGAGATTTTGTTGTTGTGCCGGCTTACTCGTTATTCGCTTGCGCTCTCTCTCTAGCTCTCTGTCTTGTTATCGCTCTGGCTGCTCTCTTCTGTGCACTTGCAATTTTATGGAGGATGGGGACAACAACAATAATGTTGTAGTTGCATATTATTGCCGTTTTTCGTTTAGTCTGACGAGGCTGTTCTTTTCTCCTTTCTTTCTCTCTCTCTCTCTCTTTCTCTTCCTTTTGTGCTCTATTGTCGCAACGTGACCCGGCAATTATATGCAAAAAGTTTTTGTGGCTGCAGACATAAATAAGTATGTGCATATATATTTATATAAATGTGTGTATGTATACGCTCTGGTTTATTATGCGGGTGCAGAAGCAGCAGCACACACAATTCTCGGTCCTCGGTCCTTGCAAAGCTCGTAATGCGCATCCGTTTGCCTTTTACTTTATTGCTAAACTGCAACTCGTTTACTTTGTTATTTTTACACATTTTACGAGTGTGTGTACACATTGTACAACAATTACAACAGCAACAACAACAACTGGCTAAAGGATTGAGGCAAGCAGCAAAGTCATCATCAGTTGCCGGCCTACTGGCCGCCGCAAGCAAAACTCTCGGCGCATATTTATTACGAGACGACGACGACGACACCACCCGATTTTGTCCCCCACTCCATTCCACAGAACCTTCCTCGCTTGGGGCAGACAGGGCGAGGTAGGGCATTTGAGTTCGCCTGCACCCCGTGCCCTGTAATGCAGCGGGCTCAATTTTCAAACGATTTCAATGGAATTCTGAACGACGACGGACGACGGCCTCGTCGTGGTGCAGAGCAAAGCCGGAGCCGGCAGCAGCAGCAGCAGAACGCAGCGCCAAACCAAAGACCCAGACACGCATCTTACCTACTTCTGCTCTCCCCTCCTGCTCCGCCTCCACTACCGCCTCCTTTTGCCTTGCATCCTTCCAGCAGTTCCTTGGCCACACTCAAAACACCAACAATAATAACATCAGACTGCCTCCTGCAAGCGGCGCATAATTTTTTGCTCCATACAAGCGGCAAAGGGTTGCGTTGATTTTCCCCCGAAGCTTGCATCGTTGAATGAATTTTTCAATCGCTGTTCGTTAACATTGCTAGCAAATATGATACCAAAGAAAAATCAATACTACAATTAAATATGGGTAACATTAAAGAATTTCAAGCGAAGACGATGCATTTCCCAATTAAATGTTAAGAGTAGAAAAATACATAGATTGCTTTACTTTGTTCAATTTTTAAAAGAGCTGCAAATTGAGAGATAAAAGTTAGAAATATAATTCAAGGTCATGCAAATCATTTAAAACAAATATAAAATAACAGGGTATGCAGGAGTCGATAAATATTTGAAAGCTTCTACGTTTCGTTTCGGCTGATGTTTTTATTTTTTATTTTTCATGTAGCCGCCGCTGTCGGCTGCATTCCATTTGCTTCTCGTGCTACTCCTGCTTTTGCTCCTGCTCCTGCTTCTGCTCCTGCTGCTGTTGCTTCTCTTTTGGCTCTCTTGCCTTATTGGTTGCTGTTCTTGTTGTTTTTGTTTACGTTTCGGTGGCCCTTTTGGAGTTGCCCGACGACAGCGACGCCGTCAACTGCAACGTCGACGTCGACGTCGACAGCAACGCTGGCGGTGTCTACGAGCTTTTGTGCAAACTGTTATTAAGTGAACGTTGCATACTTTGATACCGAAGTTATCATAGCATATTGGTTTTGTGCAATGTACGTCATGTTTTCTGTGGAGACACAGAGAATTGAAACTTGGAAAATATATTGTTCTGTGCCAGGAAGTCTACAAATGCCAAAATTTTTAGGGTACAGTTATTTAATGTATTTGTTAAATCCCCAAAAAGGATAAATGCTTATAACTCCCGCAATTTTAGAGCTACTGTTATCAAACTTGGAAGATAGATTATTAAGCAAAAGTTGTCAAACTTTGAATGAATGTTACTAGACAACGAGTACCGCAATCTGTTCTTTGTTATCTGTTATCAGCTGTTATCAAAGTACTTTCCAGTCGGTAATGCCCAACGGCAACGTTCTCTTGATTTTTATTTTTTTTTTGCTAGATTGCTTGGTTTTTATCCGCGTTTGTGTGTACTCAAATACATATTTAGAAAATTGCATTAGCTCGACTTTATCGAATTATACAATAACTAGATAATGACGCCAGTAACCGTCCGGAAACAAAAAAAAATACATTCACCCCCCCCTTCCCCCCCCCCCCCCACACACACACACAAATTGAGTTTCCGCGCATTCAGCCACCTCCCGCGTTTTACACATTATTTTTAGTTTCATTTTTATGTTGTTTTTTTTTGTTGCTGTGTGTTTTTGTCTTATCTTTTTGCATTCTTGCCGCTTATCTGTTTCAGCAGTTTATTGCGGTTTGTGCCAAGTCGCCTTCTCCTTATTCGTACTGACTGCCTTTACAGCTATTGTTGCATTTGTCGCATTCTGTGGTTGCGCAAATTCCACGTTGTCAAGTCCAGCCAGGACACGCAAGACACGCGTCTCCTCTTCTTCTACTACATGTTGTTATTGTTATTATTGTTGCTATTGTTGTTGTTGTTGTGGTGCATAATAATGAATTCCTTCTTTGGAGCTTAACCTCAAATTGGCTTAACTTCATTTATTTCATTTGCAATGCCACAAATATTTCATTTGCGGTTTGTTGTTTTGCTCCTGTTGTTGCCCCTGATGTGTGTGCCCCTTTTGCAACTGTACACCGAATTGGTGGTCAGAACGCGAGCCACTGTTAAGCTCGAAAGTTGATCGCAAGTTGGGCTTTCACCAATTCAGTTCTGATGACGACAGGTGTTTATCAATATATAAGATAACTCGAATAAAAAATAACACCCAAATTAGTTATAGGGTGAGTACAGACGGTATGATTAAGATGGGTTTTGAAACAACTAAGTACAAATTCTCAATAAGCTGCATCTGGTATAATATGTTATGTATGTGTTCTATTTCAGCTGTTTCTTAAGATTTGTTTACAATTAATTATTTTAATAAGATCAGCTTACACCAATCGAGTTTCTAGTGTTAATCCGCAGAGGGGATCATATGAATTAAAAAGTTAGTTGCATTTCAAGTGCATAATCGGCGGCATTCAACCCGCATCAGTTTACATGTGTCTACTTGCTGCTACAGATACATATACATATATATATAGACATATATATAATAGGCCATTTGTCTCACCTACACTTGCAGTTATTCCCGTTGTTGTTTTTGTTGCTTGGATCTGTTATTGCTAAACTGGCAAGACATAAAACAAAAGCCGTCGCCTCTGCGGCAGTCACGCAGCTGTATTGTGGCATGGTTGGGGGAGGTGGCGTCGAACAAGGACAACCTTGAGACTGTTCAATATTCCACAGCATAATTCGTGGCCAGCTCAATATCACGAGTTTCACGCTCTCCTTCGCCATCGAATCGCGAATAGCGAATGGCAATGGCGATGGCGAATGGAGCAGCTTGATACACTTGGTGCAATAGTATTGCAAGTGGACACCAAACAAACACACACACACAACACAGACTGATTCCGAAGACCACAATGTCAGATGCTGCTCTACTGAAATTACGCCAAATTATGCTGAAAATGCAATGAGAGCGGTAAAAATGCAACGCGGACGTGGACATTCAGTGGACGCCACTTTACGCCACTCCACTTCAGACCTGTCCCACTTAAAGTCCCCGCGCTGTCTCATTTTTCGGGAAGCCGTAGAGCTGACACTGGACACTAGACACTAGCTGTGGAGCTGCCATTGGCTGGACGTTACGTCCCGCTTATCGGACATTTAACATCTACGCGTAGTTTTTGGAGCATGCGCAAAAGGACAACAACTATTGCGGGGCAGATGGCTGGGTTCGCATTGAGCCGGAGCATGAAATATTTTGAACGCTCCAATGGCAATCGCTTCAGCGCTCCTCTCTCACATATGCAACATATACAATAACTCTATACATATATACATTTATATATATATATATATATGTATATATTATTGCATTTTAATGTGCCACTGAAATGTGATTTAATTGGCATTGTTGCCAGACTCCACAAAGCCACAACCGTGCACAGTGCACAGAGGCATCCAAAGAAAAAAGCACTTTTGAGAATGCTTTAATCAGATATAGCTCGAATTTAAAATTCTCTGGCTTAATCAGGTATTAAGTCATATAAAGCAGCTCTTTTGGCTTGTGTGCCAGCAAGGAAATTCAAGTTTTGAAGGTGTAGTTAAAGCTATACTTTTATATTCGTTCTTTTAGATAAGGTAATATCTTAAAAAATGTATAGATAAAAACGAAAAAATGTTTACTGATAGTAATTAATATAATGCATACTTGATAGTGGATAAAATTAAAAGGGTTAGTATTACTGTCTATAGCTTTATTGATCGAGCGTAATTCCCGAATGTTAAGCGGATCGTTTCTATTATTTTTTGGATTGATAACATATTTCCCTAAAATACTAATGCTTCTTCTAGCATTTTAATGTGATGCACTTTGAGAACAACTTTTTATTGTCACAAAATTATTATATTCCGCTGAATTTAACTAATTTAGTTAAATTACCTTTCAGTAAAGAGTGTCCAGAGTGAATCTAGATAAGTATTTCATGTAATTTCTATTCCATGTTACTCCTTTAAATTATTTGTGATAATTGCTGCCAAAGATAAATTGGTGCCTCAGTTGGGCCTACCAATTGCTGAAGGCATCTTTCTGTGCTTCTTATCTTCCTAGGTGCCTCTCTGCCCCAAAATACTAATAATTAAGCGCTGCAATCTCTTTTTTGTGTAACCAATTCCTGTTTACTTTTTAAGCCAAGCAAAACTGCATCGCTTTGCAACTTTCGCTGTGTTCATTAAACCAATCATGATTTTTGCATTTTTTTTTGTTTCGATTTCTTGCATAACCTGCAATTACGTGCACAATTGCGAGGCTATTGTTTTTTAAGCAGTCGAGTAATTATGGCCAACATTTATGCATATAGACACGCCCCAAAAATGTCATAATATCGAATGGGTCAACAGCCATGGATGTTGGCGCTTATTCGATATATTATGCGATCCGAATCACTGTGCAACGCTAGACTTTGCACTAGTTGTGTTGCTGGCTGGCGCTGCATTGGTCTCTGTTGCTGTATTTGCAAATGCTGGCAAATGTTCTTTAATTAAATTCATTCTCACAGTGTGTGCAACATGTGGCAGCGTCAGCTTTGAATATGGAGCTGCTGCGGCGGCAGTCTGTTCGTGGCCTGGCGAAATGCTGCCAACCAGACGAGACTACCCACTCCCGACTGCCGCTCCTCGCACTTCCCACTTCCCACACTCCAACCCGGACTGCTGACTGTTCTGGCTTCTATTGCGTAGCCTGGCCTGCACTTTGGCCAGGAATTTAAGCGTAAAGCGGCAGAGCAGAGCATCTCGAATCTCGCATCTTCTTCGTTGTCTCTCAGTCTTCTATGTGCCGTCTCTCTTTCTCTGCCACTCTCCCTCTACCTACGCGAGCCCTTTAAACTCTTGCGCCGTCATCAAATCAGGTTTCGTTGGCTGAAGACGCATAAATCGCTGGCGTTTTTAAAATACCCAACCGACCATCATGACTGGACCCAGGTACTGCTTGGACTAAACTGCTGGACTGCCCCCCGCTACAAATCTCTATGGCTCCAGGGATCGTTTTTCGCCTGCTGCTAACTGAGCAACAACAAACCAAAAAATAGTTATAAAAGGCTCTCATATTTTTTTTAACACCAAACATTGTTGGCCAAAACGAACCCAAACGCAACGCGCTGATCTTCGTGCTCCTTGGGCCAGAAATCCATCTACCTCCAGCAACGCCTCTGATGCCCCTGCTGATGCCTTTGGCATTTGTTTGATTTGACAACTTTGTTGGGCTCGTTTCGGTGCTGTTTGCTTGTGAATCCTGATTTGGCTTGCAAAGTTTTTGCTCCAAATCTTTGACTAAGATTTGTTGATTTAGGTTTCGGTCTGAATTGAGCAAAGAAAGCGCCCGAAGTGAGTTGGGCGGTTGGACTGCCCAAACCAGATGAAACACTTGAATTTGAATAAAGTTTTTAATGAATTCAATTCAAGTGATCTTAAGTCTAACGAACTGTTTGTCATAAGATATATATAATAAATTGTGAAGGGTCTTGTTTGAATTATAACAGCTATAAGGTTGAAGAAGTTGAAATACACATTTATTTATTAAATTAATGTTGACTAAAATCAGTCAAATAATTAGCAAAAAAAAGAAAAATTTAGCCAAAAATAAAATGTAAATTAAAGAAATAATAATTAAGAAATTTGATTTTATTGCTATTATTGTGATTAGTTATAGTTATGTTTATAAATATAAACAGTTCAGGATGTGTCTTCCTTATTAACAAGATTGTTTAACGATCTAGTCTACGGACTAAAAGACTATATATAGAATGTAAAGCGATTGGTGATGATTAGGAACATAAATACCAAAGAGTATAGAATATTATTTGTATAGTTATTTTAGGGATGTATCTGCTTTATTAATTAGATTAAGATTAAGATTATAACAGATATGAAACCATTGATGATGATAAGAAATAGAAATCCCTAAATGCTCTATGCCTTGTCGCTTTTATGAATATCTCAAACATGAGTCCTGTAATTCTTAATATTCCTTAATTCCACAAAATAAGCTTCTATTCTGATGACATCTCTTTTCTTATTTATTTTACAGATTGCTTGCTTTTACTGATTAAATTGCTGGTAAGTTTTTCGTAAATGCTTAAGTACACAAAGGATTTTCATTTGAAGCGATGTCAAGCTGTCCCTTGGGGTTTACCTGGTTTGCTTTGACAAATAAAATTAGCTGATAACTGTGTGGAACCACTTAAGAAACCATTTGTATGATCTATATGTATATGCAGATGAGCTAGCAAGCTTCAGCTGCTTTGGCTGCTTTGGCTAACTTGAATTCTGGTTATGCTTTGGCATGAGCCTGGTGAACCGAGGAGGTGTTATTCACCCTTCGACAACCGCTTGACAGTCCACTGAACCGTGGACAACATTGTCGGCAACTGCAACTACAACTACAACTACAAAACAAGAACAAACAGACAAATGAGCCAGCTCGCTCGGAGCACATCAAAGCTAACTTGGGAGTAAGCAGGACCAAGGAATTTTTGGTGTTTGCATAGCAAATGTCACACGGACAAAACTGGTTGTTGTTGTGCCTAGAAGATTTATCCCATATTTAAATGCCATCATCAGCAGTTGGCAAGCTTACAAATCAATTGCTATATGTTATCCAAACAATTTGCTTTGACATTCACTTGACATGCCGTCCCTGTTCCATATGCATATGCATATATATATAAATTATGCCTGGGGTGACCCGAATTTCACAGTTCCTAAAACCAAATGCTAATTAATCCCACGAGTAGGAAAAAGGGGCGAGCAGGGATTTGGCTATGCTCGGCTGATTTTCACACACAGTTTGAGGCGGAACCAGAGCAGCAGCTCGCGTGTCGGTCCAAAGGCTTAACACATTTTCCGGGCTACCTGGTCCAGATCCCAAATGAAAATTTGTGATTTAAATCTCACGCATGTAATTGCATATTGCATCATGTTTCGCTGGGGAGGAGGGTTTTTTTTGGTAGGGGCGACTCCATATCGCCTTATCTGTCACATTCAGTACATCATCTATATATATAATCCGTATGGATTTCGCAGTTTTTCTGCGCGTTTTCTTGACACGAGTCGCCTTAGGGATCGCATAGAACCTAACCAGGGGCTATATACAAAATGTGTTGCCAGCTGTTTTCTTAATTTCAGCATTGCTGCAACAACAACATTTGATTAGTTGTAATTGCAACAACAAGAACAACCCTCGCTGTCTCTCTGCCCCTGGCTGCTCTAATTTACAATGCGTTTTTTTTTTTACAATTCGTCGCCGGCTTGAGCAAAAAAAATAAAATAAAATAAAAAAAAAAGAAAAGAAATTATTCACCCTATTTGGAACGATACGAATCCCCCGCTTAGGGGTTGTTGCTTCACTTTAATTATTGGCTCAGTGCCGTGGCCATAGCCGGGGCTCAGCCCTCTTGCATCGGGCAACGGGCAACGGTCACCCTTTGCCGTAGGGGCTGTTGTTGTCGTTGTCGCCATCGTCATTTGGCACATGTCAATGCCTGCATTTTGGACTTTGGGCCATGGCCTGGGCCCAATGCAGCACAGTGGTCTGGGTCCATCTAATATTTCGGTAGCTTCTTTAACAATCTAAACAAATATTGAGCACAACCAGAACTAAGCTCAAACATTTAAACACAATTGTTTTTAGTTTACGGAGCACGCAAATGTTGTGCGTTTAGTTGGCTATTTTAATCTGTGGCACGCTCGACCTGGTCTAGTTAGTTAGGCACTGGCCTCAGTGTCCCACTGTGTCGCGCTCCACTTCAGCAGCGACTGTGGCAGCAGACATCGTCGGCGTTGTCGTTCCCATTACAATTTCTGCAACAAAAACCACTTCCACTTCCTGTTCAGTTGTGCAGGAAACCCAACACAGAACAACAACAACAACAATAGCAGCAACAGCAGCAGCAGCAGTGCGCCCGATTCTAACACTAGAAGCAAGCAACAGGGAGGCACAAACAGGGTAAGAGAGGGAGGTGGAGAGAGGAGATTGATCCGTAGCGGGGCACATCTTGTTGCACCCTTAAGCGGTGCTGCTGCTGCTGTGTTTGTATTTTTCCTTTTTTTTTTTTTTGCAACAATTATAAACGGCACAAGCAACGTAATATCTTCTTGGCCAACTATGCGCTGCAAATAGAAGGAGTCTTAACTCCAAGGAGCAACCGCAAGCCAGATACCCTGTTATTATGTCAGAGCCATTGGAGCGATGGGTGATACAAAAGTATTCTTTGAGGCATCAAATTTGCAAATTACTTTATAAATTTGCACATCATCGAATAAAATATTTAAGAATTGAAATAAGCTTTTTATTAATAATGACGTAAGCAGTTTAGTGCTTGAAAAACCTATACATACATTAATATTAATATAGATGCCAATGGAAAAAATATGCACAAAGCAACATTTATAATAATAAATTTTGGATTTAAATTTAAATATATATTAACAAAAAAAAGTTTTGCATATAAATTTTTATTTAAAAATATTTTGATCATAATTATTAACATTTTAAATACTAAATAAATATTAAAAACATTTTTAATATATATTTAAAATATTTTTGGTTCATATATAAAACTAAATAAATATTTAAAATATTTGGTTTATTAAATGTTTTAAATATAATTTTAAATTTTTTTTTGTTAATAAATATTAAATATAAATTTAAATTAGTTGTGTATAATGCAAAACATTTCTAATATAAAGAAAAAATTTTAAATTTTAAAAAAAGCTAAAAAAGCTTTAAATTTTGTTGGTGATCTGGATTTTCTTTTCTTTAACATTTAATAATAACTATATAATACCCTATTTTGATTATTTTTTTTTGCACTATCCTTGAGAATAGGGTATTGAAAATGACCAACTGACATTTTATGGATCTGCGAATGTGTGGTGTCTACGTGCGTTGAGTTCGTTCCACTTTTCCAGTGCAACAGACGTCTGAAGTGTCTGCTGGGTAACCAGCACCACTCTACATTCCACACACACACAAACACACGCACACACTATACAGTCGGCACTCTGCTCAAACACTCCACGCACAAAAGCCATTGCAATGGCAATGGAGGGTGCTGATACTTTTTGGTTTTCCCATTTTTAAGGGTGCTTCTCATTGCTCGACACTTTCGCGCACGAAGACGCCTCGTCCAGGTGTGTGTTGCCACATTTGGCCGTGCCTCTGCATGCCGTTTTCTTCTACTTCTACTTCTACTTCTGCTTCTACTTCTGTTTCTACTTTGTTTTTTCCACTTTTCATTTTTCTCATGCATTAGCTGCTTGCCACACATTTGGGACATCTGTTGTACATCAAAATCGTTGCCTGTCTGTCTGTTTGTCTGCCTGTTTGATGTCCTTAATTTGATTTGGGCTCGAATCTAATCTTGTAGAGCTTCACATCCGCTCGGAAGCTCCCACGCTGCCTTCTCATTAGAGCAAAGAACTCGCTGAGCTTTAGTTAAGCTAATTGCAGCATCAATGTCCTGCACTGTCCTTTCATAGGAAACATACAGGGGCAACAACAGAAACAGAAACAACAACAACAACAGCAGAGAGCAGAGATTTACTGATCTACAAATTTCCAGGAATTTTGTGAATGGAAAAACAAAAGCGCAACGAACGTTGCCATCGACGAGCCCGCAGTGTTTAGGCAGACGACTTGCTCTACCTATCCAACCTGAACCCAAAAACCCAAACCTGAAGCAGCAGCGCAGCAGAAGCCGAAGCCGAAGCAGAAGTCGATACCGATGCCGATGCTGTTGCTGAACCTCGGCTGTGTTCTTATATCTTATGAATATACACTCTCGTCTCGTACTTGCCTCTGCCCGTGGGCCTCTGCGGCTTGATGTTTACTTTTTTTCTGTTTATTCTGTTTTTTGGTTCATCCGAAGGTTCCTCTTCTTGTTTTTCGTGGCCTGTCCCGGCACAGCTTTTGAAGCACATCTCTCTTGCTCTCACTCTCTGTCTCGCTCACTCTTTCTCTGTCGTTATTGTTACTTAAAATAGCTGAAAAACGTGAGCGCATATCCCAAATTTGAAAACCGGTAAGCCAGACCAAAGGCAACGACCAGGTAGTCAGCAGTTTAATGAGCACCCCATCTGAGCCTTAGGCCAACAGGCACACACACAGACTCTTTGGAGATGTCCAGTTGGGAGCCACCTTATGTACAAATTTCTTTGATTATTATCAATTATTATCTTTATCATTAAACAAATCTAGTCAAAACCCCCGACTGCCTTCAACTCAGTAAGTAGTTTGACTTGTGGTTCTCGGTTTTTATTTCTGTTATTTTATAACTAATTTTTTTGTAAAAAAAAATATTGACTCGTTGTTTATTCAACTGCCTCCTCCAAGTAAACACAATTCTTCAAATTTTATTTTTCGGAAATTTCTTATCAGCTAAGAGTTCAACGAGTCCAACGAACGAACCTCTTAGCCATAGAAAAACAGAAATTTCCATGGAGAGCATTAACCCCCCCTCTAAAACGCAAACCCATTTTGGCATGTGCTACAATGAGAGCCATAAAGCAATAACAGACGACAGCTGCAAACAACCTATTCCAGTAATACGTCAGTCGTCGGTCGTCGGTCGTCAGTCAGTTTGGGGAGAGGAAAGGTTAGCGTCGCTTTGCGTTGCGTTGCGTCGCATCGGGTTGAATTTAGTTGAGTTGAGGTATGTCCCGGAGTCCTTGCAGTCGTCCCATCGTCCCTTCTTCAAACCTCATCGAACCTCAAACCGTATGCAACTTGTGCAATGCTCTACCATGCAGCCTGTACACAGGATATATACAAATCGTCTGTCTATGTTTGCTTGGGGGTACAGTTCCCAATTTACTGTATACACATATACATATATATATATATATAAATGTGTTTGTATGGGGCGGCAATTCATCTCCTGTTTCATATCCGTCTGCGCTGAATTTTTGATTTTCGACTTATTTGCTTATTTCAGCTGATTAATTTCTGGCGCGTCCGAACGAAATTGCTTATGGATTTCGGTCTTAAGTGTGTAATTTTGGGCATTGCCAGACTTTTGTCCTGCGCTCCTCTGTTATTATATGCGCCGATTGTTTTTTTGATTTCCGGTTGTATTCTAATTGTGATTCCTTATACACATAATTCTTCATTTGCATGGGAGTCCCTACTCTTAGTTTGGTTAACCAGCTGCTGCTGCTGCTGCCGTTGCTGGGTGCTAATTGTGTGGAAGGGTTCAATGACTGACCTGCCTAGACAAAGAGCTACTAGTTGCACTCATCGGCCACTTAGCACCTGTCGTTAAGGCACACAATGCCCTAACATTAACATACCTTTCTGCCTGCCCACTGCTCAGGCTAATTTCTAGCGCATTTTTTTCTTATTTTTTGTATTTTAAATCAGGGACATATGCAAAAGTTGCAGACGCATGTTGTTATTGTTCGCATACAACCCTGCGCTGGGTGGGCCAGGGTCGAGCGATAGTGCGAGAGAGCAGGCAAGCAATTAAGTGAGAGAGAAAGAGAGCGCGCATGATCGCTGCATTATTATCCTCCCCAATTGTTTTGCTTTTGCCTTACTCGCTGCTGCATTCCTGTCGTACGCCCCGTTACTCTGCTACGCTCTCTCGCTCTCACTATCCGACGAGCTCTCTCGCCTGCATGCACATGTACACACACTGACACACATACATCGATCGATCGCTCTCTTCCTCTCTCTCTCGTTGTGCTCACTTTGTAGTTCGAAGTTCGAACTGCGAGCCGGAGCTGTTGTTGTTGTTGCTATTATTGTTGTTTTTACCCTGCAATTGCATTCCTGTTTGTCTGCCGCCGCCGCTCTGCTTCCTCTTCCTTTGGCTGTTGCTGTTATGTTGTGCCTTTAGTTGAGCTCTGTCTGCGGCCAGAACTACGCAACATTTACAAAACGAACGCTGCAGAAAGTGGAAGTGAATCTCCAGAGAGGCGGCACTCAGATCGAAGCGATCCGAACCGATCCGTTGAGCGGTTGTGTTATACAATTGTTAATAATGACGTTGACGTTGTCATTGTTTTTATGTTAAAGTTTTTACATCGCTCTGTCCATCGTTAAAGTGGCACACAAAATTATTATTATTGTTACAACAATTTTGTTAAAAAAAAGTTAAAGAAGTCAACAAAGCAACCAACCAAGTCATAAATTACAAAGTACATACAAAATTTCTTGAAATTTCTGTAAACTAAACACACAAAAACAAAACACACACACACACCGAACGATGCTAACCAATACCAATGCAGTCTGAACACACAAAGGATTACAAAAACGGCAAAGAAAAAACGAAAAAAAAACGAAAAACAAAAACTAAACTTACAAAAAAAAAAAACCTAAAAATCTCTTTCTAAAATATTATGATATTATAAATGTTGTCTGAGAAAACTTCAATTACCTAAAATGCAAATTCAAGTTACTTATTTTTAAAAATCAATTCCAAATTTTCGCAAATGCAATACGTTTTCTAAAATTACTTAAATTAAAATATATTTATATTGTTATTTTTTGGAATTTACATTTAACTTTCTATTTTAAATACTGTTAAGCAAATTCTCATATGTGCTAAGTGTTTACTTTCGACTTGTTCTAAAATTTGTTAATATATTATAAAAAAAACACATACCCAAATTTATTGAATTATATATTATGATATATTCAACCTTGGAATTCTTTGTATACCAAAACAACAAAACTTTCCTTCACTAATCATAAACGTTGCAACAATTTTAAGTTACACGCACAGTAATCAAATAACATATAATTTGAAAATACAATTTATCGCCAAAATTCAACAAAAAAACAAACCACAAACTTTGGATTACAAACAAAATTTAAAATTCAATGCCATTCAACACGTAAGTAAAACAAACAAATTTTACTCGCTGAAATTCTCGTTTTGGCACTCGCTACTCTTTGTACCCTTTAAAAATGTATGAGAGGGTATGATAAATTATGCATAAACTGTGTCGGTTATCCGTATGTTATTCTCCTTCTTTTTATGAATTTCTCGCGCTTTTGACAAGATTTAAATTAGTGTTTGTGGTTTCATTTTACACACATCATCATTATTCACCATTTCTTTAATTATGTTGCCTTGGGCAAATCTTAGTTGTTTGGTTTTTACATTCTTTTGTTATTGTAAGCTTCATTTATTGAAGATATGTTTATGTTTTGCCAAATCTGTAACAGGCAGAAAGAAGCAACTTTGATCACTAATAATATATATATTCTTGATCAATAGTAGATTTGATTTACCAAAACCCGTCTGTAATGTTGTGTAAATAAGTGGATCTCAGAGCTAAAAAAAACATTTGAAAGCATACAAACTAGTTATAATATTTAACATCTGTTTAATTAGTTTGAATACCTACATCTGGATATCTACTCGTCAAGATCGAAAGACTGCAGACCTTGCAGATCTCTGTTGATATTATTAAACGTTTGTTAAATTTGTTATTTGCGCATTTTCCAAAGAAATTATTATATAATTAATAGCGATTAACGAATATTAGTTACTTGTTATTTGAGAATCGCAGTTTATGGCTTATAGAAAAAAACGTTAAACGCCAACTGAAATCATTTGTAGCCAGTTGGCGACTTGAAATCCAATCAAGTCCGTCAAAAGATACTTAGATTCCAGATGCTTGCGTTGGCTGTGCCAGTCTAACCATATAGAGTATATATCTATATCTCTACATATGTATAGACGTATGTATGTGTACTATTGTGGACAGGTAGTCAGCGCTTAAGTGTGTGTGTGTGTGTGTGTGTACATACACATGTGCCTCCTCTGTACGCTGTCCACTCTTTCTAGCCCTAACCCCATTTGGTAACCGTAACCTTTTGGTTTTTGTTTGTAAGAGGCGCATGATACGGTTACGCCTCTAAACATAAATTAAAATTGACTCACATGCACATGTGTAGTAACAATCACAAGTACAGTGAATACAGCATACCCAGATAATTTCACAGTACTTACACAAATTCACTTTTGGTGCAGCAAGTTCATTCAACAAATAACCATTTCGAATTTGAATTTAAAACTCATTTGTATGTTTATAATTATTATTTAGCATTTCCCTCTAAAAAAAAAAAACATAAGCTACATTTTTCAACAATTATAAATTTAAGCGGGTTTAAATTTCACATTTTTACTATTATTTGAGTGAGCAAAAGGATTAAGCTTTATTCTCTTCATAAATTGCTTCGTATTGCAGCTAACGCTAAACTTTAATCTCTTTTTATTTATTTTATTCAATCAACACTGTAAGTGCTCTTCAGTTTTAAATTGAGAAAGGTAAGAGTTGGCTGAGTTTAGCTTGTGCCCCTTTTTCTGCAAAGCGTTGTCTGTAAAAATAATTAACATTTGAATCAAATTAGTTTGCAATTAGTGTAAGGGAGAAGTGAGTGCAGAAGGTATAATGGTGGGGGATGGCAAGGATGGGGCCAACTTCCGTAATAGTCACTTATGTGATGGGCTTCCCTGCCTGTCTGGCTGCATTGCTAGCTTTGGGCACTTTGCTCAGCGACAACATCAATTTCGCATCTGGCTGCTGGTTGCTTTCTGTCGGCAAATTCAATAAATTTTGTGTCAAGCTTAGTCAAACGACGCGTCGGTCGGAAGTAGACACTAACACATACACGCACTCACACAAACACATACACACAGAGAGTCACAAACTAAATAATGATTCTTGAAAGCTGGCCACCCTAACCAAAGAGTAAAGCAAAAGAAAAACAACAAAAACAACAACAACTATGCGTTCAGCAATATGACTGACATTCTGTCAAACATGCAGCGACGTCAACGTCAACTTCAACGCCGACAGCGACGACGACTGCGGCGGCAATTTCTCTCAAACTTAAATGTCCGATGCGTTTTTGTTTTACGTTTTTTGCGCAATTTTTTATTTTTTTATTCACTTTTATTTTCAAATTTGAATATTGCCGTCGCTCAGATTCTCAAGTAGTTTTCAAGTTGATTGCATTCTGCGGCATGTCTGTGTGCCGACAACTTCGCCGGCATCGTCTATATCTCTCTCTCTCTCTCTCTTTTGCTCTTCCCGTCAGCTCTCATGCATTTCCCATGCCGCCCGGCTCTATGTGCTCGCCTTGGGGACGTGCAGAAGCTGTAAAAGAAAAAAACAGAGTTTTTACACCCCACTGGAAAAGGGTTGCTGTCGCGAAGAAGACGACGAGAATGACGCTGACGATTATGAGGATGTTCCTTCTGTTCATTCCGCTTTAGTTACTTGCTAGCTCCCGGTACATTTCATTTGACTTGTCAAATACACATAATAATACCCTAACTCTGCTTCCTTAACGGCATTTGAGTTTCTTGGAAGAGTTTGTCATAAATGTGAACGTAATGTTAAAACCAGCATGTGTAATCAATGTACAAAAAGATTACGCATTGCGCAGGTCCGTTATCTCTGTTAATGAGGCAGCTGATTTTGTGACGTAAAACTCGCCCATAAATATATGTATGTTGAAATAGCAACTATTATCTTTTTTCTCTCCACTCTTTAGACTAGTTTCGCTTACGAAAACAATCGGACTTATCAGTTCTGTAACTAATGTTGAATTTGTTTAGTGTGAGTGTGAGGTTACTCAATTACCTAAAATTTAACAGTAGCTACTTACGATAGTTAAGATTAACTGATTTAAATAACTGTTATTTCAAGCAGACAATTTATATATCTATCAATCAAATCCACTCACATGCCGCAAGTAATCTGTTTTTCAGTTTTCAATTTCTATTATCTGTTTTTTTATAATCTAAATTTTTTTATGTTATGCTTTTGGCAGCGCAGCTTCTCATGACCCCTCAGCCAGGCAGGACTTTAAGATGCTGTTATATTTCTTCCTTTTTTTTGACTAAGGGCTGAGCTTCTGGCTGAGAAGACAGCGTCTTCTGCTTAGAGCATAATTTCTTTTGGTTTTTTATTTCACATAGCTAGCAGCCTAGAGTCACCCTTAGGGCCAAATGTTTCCCCCCCTTGGTTTTTTTCCTAGTGATTTCATTTTTTTTTTTTGCATTATTTTGTTTCTTTTTTTTTTGTTCTTAGATAGCACTTTTTTTGTACTCGTTTTGCGATCGTCTGCGCCTGGAACTTCCCACGATCCTTGTGGACTTTTGTACTTAAGACATTTTTATGTGTGTGCGACAGTGTCATAAATACTTTTAATTAACTGGAAATGTGTGCGTGCCTGCGAGTGCGCATGCATATATATGAATGTGTGTGTGTGTGTGTGTCTGGTTTGTCTGCTGTCGCTCTTTATCTCCACATGCTGTCTCACTCTGACCAACTGCAAGAAATTGAAAGTGAAGTTTGGAACGTTGTCGCTGTTGGGCGTGAGTGTTTTTGTTTTTTTTTTTTGCAGCGTATTTACCATAATTCGCTTGATTTTTTTATAGTCATTCGACAATAGATCCATATGCATGTATATATTATGGATACATAAATAAGTGTGTGCATACCCCATTTAACGATCGGTAAGCGCATACATCCGAACGTATTTAAGCAGATGTTTTTATCTAGTTCATTGAACCTCACTCATAAGCAACACCAGTTGAAATTTGGCCAATGGCTTTGAGTAGGAGTTATATTAACATTTGTATGTGCCTGCATGCATACGTATCTAAATATATAAATGACATACTGTTTTACTATTTTTCTTCGTATACCAAAAATCATTGTATTTTAAACATCTAAAGTAAGAATTGACATTTTTTTTAATTTTTGACTCTGTAACACTGCTGTTATGCATCATCGAAATCATTAGTTGGCAACATTGTCGATGGTAATAAAAACACGCAAATGCGTATCACACTGACACGCAGATAAAAAGAAGACGGTGGGAAATGGAGTCAAAAGACACAACAACACACACACATAGTTGTATGTACGTAAATAAATACATATGTACATTTATAGTTGGTTTGTGGGTGAGGTGGCCGTGGAGTTGGAGGCGGCGCGTCACTTCCGTCTCTCGGTTTTTATAGCCGGCATTTGAGCGAGTGAAGAGCATGGCTCAAAATACTCATACACGCATTTACTCACAGAAACACCTACCTAACTACTACTAGCTACCTACTCTGTTGAGTCTGGCATCCACATGCCACAAGGCGTCTGCCTACGTTCCACTTACCCATACACATTTAAAATGCGTTTCGGCCACTCAGCTGCTGCTTACGTTAGAGAGCGGTGCTCTCTCTGCTGTGTACTCTTGCTCTCAGCTGCTGCTTTGAATTCGCCGCGACAGCACACTAACAGAGCCAAAAGCGTCACAATAACAGTTCAAATTGGCGGCAGCAAATTCGCCGCATTCAGTTTTTCGTTTACGCTCCGCACTGCTGGTCGTGTCTGTTTGTTGTTGCTGTCGTCGCTGTTGTTGTCGTCGCCGTCGTCATCGTGTCGCTGTTGCTGCTGCCCACTGAGAAAACGAATAGCTACATAAAAGTATACGCGACAACGCAAAACATCTAACGTAAAACGCCCGCGTGAAGAAAATGAATGTAAAATTCAAGTCTTTCCAAATGCTGCTGCAAAATAATCAAACAGTCTAAAGGAAAAAATTAAAAAGTGACGTCATCTAATATATATTGGTGGCCTTGCCCAGCTTGCATCCAACATTAAAAAATTCATAAACAAAAAAAAAAAAAAGAAAGAGGAAGAGTAAGAGTAAAAAGAAGAAGCATTTGTAGCACGCCGTCACAGCAGCAAGGCTTAACATCACGTCGCCTCTTACGTTTTCTCTGTGTTCGCCCGCTCTCTCGTTCTCTCCGTTCAGTCGTTCGTTGGTACTCTCCGGATTTCTCTCTTTCGCTGTAGTGTATTTGCCGGCGACTCCACTTACTACTACGCCGAAAAGACACTCAGACCAAGCACTCACTTTGCGTTTACGTCGTGGCCCATGAAGTTCGTTTAGCTCGCCGAACAAAAATGTGAAAACTACTGAAAGAAAAAAATCCGCACACATTGAGACACATTCAGCAAATAAACAACAATAACAATCATTTAGGACAGACACACACACACACTCACAGCTCGAGAGCAACATCAACACAACAATTATGTGATATCTACAACAAATATATATATTTTTTTCGTTTTAACTGCTGACGTCACACGTCTAAAAGGAGAAAATAAAGGCTTTTGCACATAAAAAAAAAACGAAAAACGTAGTGAATAATGTACATGAAAACGCAAAAAATATGAAACGTGTGTGATATTAAATGAGCGCGACGGCGGCAGAAGTACCAACAACTAAAAATCAGCAGCAGCAGCGACGTTGGCAGCGGCAGCGGCGACGACGACGCAGGCGACGGCAGCAGCGTTTGCAGTCATTTGCTTTGCTGCGTCGTGATAATAATTTATGAATATAGTGAAGAAATTCCAAATTAGGTGCGTGCACTCTTAAATAATAAGCAAATATTAAGACAACAACAGCAACATCGAACTTATCAGATGCTTTCAAACTGCTGCAAAGCGCCATGTGTTTTGCTTTAGTGCTTGTGTTTGTGCCGACAATTAATCATTTTTTCGAGTTTGCTTTGTGCTGCCTCTTCTCCATTCCAAAGCCCGTTTATAACCTTTGAATGCCTTTTATGTTTTCAATGTGCATGAGTATGTGTATATCACTGCTCGAAATTGAAGCTACGTTTAATTTATTTGTAAATAGCAAACCTCCTAAGCTTACGCCCCCCTCCCAAAAGGTATTAAAATATATATATATATATATATTTAAATATATGTGTATGTGGTTCCACATGCTGCTTCTTGCTCCACATTATCGTTTGTGGGGCGTACCTGGATTTAATGTCCAAATGTTAGCTAACATTGCTGTTTGACGGCGGCCTCTCTTCAATGCTGTAAGAGTCTCTGTTTCTGATAATGCTGACGTCGTTCGGATATTGTGAATGCATGTTTTTTACTTTATACTACAACTCATGACTGCAAATGCGTCATTCTTCGTGTGGGCAGGCAACACTCCCAATATCCATATTTTTTATGTAAGTTTGCATAATGTGATATTCCAGTTACTTTTATCAGCATTGCTTTGTAGGAATATTTGAACTTTTAAGTATCTGATTTCTAAGATATTGAGAAATTTCGACTTAATTCTTAATAAAAAAAACTGCTGGTACAGTATTAAATTTCATATTTTCCTAATCTACTGGCCAGTGGGCGTCCCCACATCACATAAAGGAAGCTAACGGCAAATCTATCCAATTTAATTTTGTTATATTTATTTGCATTTTCTGGTAAAATATTTTGCGTCGCATTTTCTGTGCCTGCTAAAGCAGAGCTCTCTATCTCACCCTGCCACGCGCTCTTATTGCGTACACCCTGCCGCCCACCAGCTAACAATTATTTTTGGTTTTAACACCCACCAAAAACGTACAAACACATGTAAATAACAAACAGGCTCTGTTGAGCCTAACAGTGCTCTGTTGTCGTTATTGAAATCTTACATTTTCCTTCTGCTATCTCGCTCGCTCGTATCTTGTCTTTTACTTGTGCCGTTTACGCTTGTCTCTTACTGTTTATTGGAATTGCATATCAAAGTGAGCAGCGTACTGAGCAAATAATTAGATTTCGCTGTCGCCTTCATTGTTGTTTTGAGCAAACAAATTTATAGAGCAAAGCTAAATAGTCGTGTATAGTTGTGGCGTAATTGGCATTGCTTAAGTAACCGTAAATACTAATAAATATTAAATATCTTTAAGCCATCTGTACGTTTATGTTTATATAAACTGCAGAGCATAATTCGGATGTATCTCAAGTCTACAAACCTAAGCCTGCTGCGTCGCAATAAACATACGATCCACACACTAGCCCACAACAGCAGTAGCATCAATATGACAACAACAAAAACTCTGCCGTGGGCGTCTGGTTTGGTTGGGTCTAACAGCTGTTATGAAAAGCAACAACAACAACTATAAAGCGGCCGGCTTCTCTCTTTCTGAATCTCCAGGTCGAGAGAGCAGCCAGCATGCATCAGCATCACAGTCTCCCGCTAAAAATCCTCTCCCACCCATCACACATACAAAAGCAAGCACACAACTTGACTGAGAGACGGCTGCTGTTGGCTATACACAAAATTCTTTGTTTCTCATACGCTTACCGACTGCTGAATGGTTTTTAAGGCAATTGTTGTTGTAGGATGTGTTAATATACATATGTAAATGTATACGTACGTATGTTTGTCTAGTCTGTCACTTTTTTTCTTTCGTGTATTGTATCTGCTTATCTACTGCGCATGCAAAATTCTGTGCAAAAAGAAAGCGAAATTTTTACGTGCGCTGCTTTTGGTGCGCTGCTGCAGTCGACAGAGAGCAGCGCTGCTCTGCTGCTTAGCTCTGCAGCTCGTATAGAAGTATGTGTTTGTTAAGAATATGTGCGTTGGCAAAGATAAATACATATGTTTGTGCATAAGTCTATGTGTGTATATACTTGCTTGTGTAGAGTTAAATATGTATGTACATAACATATGCATAATTAAAGCGCCATAAATTGTTGGATGCATAATTAATTGCTCGTGTTAGAAGTTATTCGAGAGTACCGTTAGATTGCATTCGAAAAGAGCACAATTAGCAGCTGCTGACCATAAGTCATGGATGATGTTTGTTTGTTTGTTTGTTGGTGGTGGGTGAGTGGGCAGATTAGAGGGTGGCATGGTCTGGTCACAGGTCCGGTGGGACGCAGCCATGCAATTCATTTCTTACTATTGGTTTTTTCATTCTTTACTATACTTATTATATGTTATGTATGGATGTATGTATGGATTCGGGTGTGTGTAGTGTTTGTATATTTAACAGCCGTTTTCGAAGTCGAAACGCTATCAAAAAAAACGTTTGCGTGCTTGGCCCTCTATCTGCATCAATGTATGTATATATATGCATATATATATAAAATGTATGTATACATTTGTGAATACATACATACTTTTGTTGTTTATATTTCTAGCTTTTTCCTCTTTATCAGTTAAACGAACGGCCGCTGCGCTCGGCTGCGCCGATGTCGTCGTCGTCGTCAGGTTGATTGAAATAAAAGCTAAGGTTGTTTTTGTTACTGCTGCTTTATTTATTTACCCTAGGCCATTTTGTCCACGATTTCTCAGATAATTTCTCATGTTCATGCTCTCTCTTCCTTGTATGTATATTGTTTTTGTTGTAAGTCACAGTTGCGTTTTATATTTACCTTTTGGTTTGTTGTTGTTAGATAAATATATACAAAGATGCCTGACAAGTGCACTTGATGGAAACAGACACACACAAACACATGTGTGTTCTCTTGAGTATATAATGTATGTAAATACTTACAGATCTGTTGCAATTTACGGTATCCATCCACTAAAAAACATGATCATCAGAAGTTGCTGTCGGCCAGTTTCGGAATGTTAAGCAACGATTATAAAAGAGCACACATCACATGCATTAAATGAGTGTTCGTGTCTGCTGACTGATACGCATTCAATAGTTTAAATTAGCATACAAATCTTTGTTGTGCTTCTTCGCTTCGTGTGTGTAATCTTATATGCGCTCTGTAATTTTATATGCATAACGAATATACTATACGGACTACTGTTGTTTTTTGCTTCTACTGCTGCAACCATGTTGATCAAACGCAAAAATATTTCGTGTGCATTTAAATTAACAAATTTGAAAGGACCTACCTGGCGGCGGGCGACCCTTTTTATATTGTTTACTCTTTTTCCCTGTTACCCACATAATTTGTTGGAGCCGAGTATAAAATTTCCATGTATTCGATTTGAATTACCTGCAAAGACAAAAAAATGAAATAAAATAAAAATATAAAAAGATATAAAACAAAACTTGCTGGGGCTGTCTGTAAGCAGATACCGTTTTTGGCACACAGTAGAAAGCAACAACAGCAACAAAATCTTAACAGTGAAGAGTGAAGAGCAAGGGAAAGAGAGAGGGAAGAGAGCGAGAGAATGAGCAAGTAAGAGGCTGTCTATTGTTACCTACCTGTTCCGATTCTCCGCCGCTGACTGCTGCTTGCTTATTTTTCTTGCCAATTTCAGCAAATTCCACGCGACGTTCCGTTGATTTTTGCTCGTTTTGCGTTTCATTGTACTGCTGCTGTTGTATGTATATTTCTGTTCTTCTTTCATACCTACCTACATGCGTTCACATACGTATACACATATGTGTGTTTCTAATGAACGTGCCTGTGCTTTGTTGGCGCAATTAACAGTTCGAAAGTTTTAAAGCTGACGTTTGTCAAATGCAAATGTATTTCTATTCTAACAGCGCTGCATGAACAGTTAACAGCGCTTTTCATGCCATGTAAATTAACATAGAGCAGGTTAATTGTTGTTCCTGCTGGTTTGGGCATTTGATTTGTTTGCCCTGATTAATTGCTTGTTACGCTAGCTTCAGTGTTTGTATTTGCCAACGCACAAAAACCATCAACAACAACAATTATAAAGACGCGGGCCAAAAGGGGTTAATGCAGCATTAACCATAACGTTACTCTCTTTACCTGTTATTCTTCGTCGTTCTCGTTTTTTGCGCGCTGTCTTCGGGTTTTCTTCACACGGCAGGCAGCCGTCTGTCTTTGGCTTGCCATATTGATTGTTTTAATAGTTTTTTTTATGCTGAGTTTATTGACATTTGCGCTTGCGCGCGCTATGCCAAATGTGTACAACAACAAAACAATTCACAAAATTTGGTCTTTTTGTTTTTGCTGTTGCTTCTTATGTTAGACATATTTTTGGCATGTTTGCTGTGTGCGCTTGTTTGCCTCTCCGATCTTATACATATGTAATTCAAAATGGTGCCTGGCCAGTGCTTTATCAATCACATTTTTGCTTTAAGAGGCATGGGAAGCGCTTCTCTCTTTGTACTCTTCTCTCCACTCCATTTTACTTCCCTTCGTTGCTCTCACTCTGTTTTGCTACAGTGGTGCTTTGAGTTCCCCACAAGTTGTTGTTAATGTCAAGCAAATGCAAATGCAGCCCCATTAAATATTGAGAAGCAAAACATGAAATGAAATAGCGCTAAAGTTGAATGTGCAATGTGCAATGTGACAATTGCCAATTGCATAAATATTGGGCCATATAAAAAAAAAACTTGACTAATCAATTGTTTTCTTTCTATGCATTGCAGATGTGAAGAATCCCTAGGTGCTAATTTAGTTGATAAGCGCAAACAAAAAGTACAATAAAGAAAACAACAACAAAAACTCAATACACACACATACGCATACACATAAAGCAACCGTCAACTTAACCAACTGGGTGGCAACGTTTTTAGCGGCAAGAGCAGCGCTTAAAAGTATGCTACAACGAAATTCGGGCGACTGCCGCGCTGCCAGGCAAACGTAGCAAAAACTAAAACCAAAAGACAAAGGCAAACGAGGAGAGACCCAGTCAGACAGCGAAAACCGTGAGCAGAGCAGTGAAGAGAAAGAGAAGGAGATACAGAGAGGAGGGAGAGAGAGAGAACACTAGCAAAAAACTATTTTTGTTACAATTGCAGGCGCGCGCGAATGCGAAATGTCGAAATTTTTTATAACCGCCGCTCCCAACAGCAACAATAACAACAATAACAACAACAATACGCAGCGTCAGCAGCAGATTTATGGCGGCGCAACTCAGGTGGTACGCAAAATCAGCTACGATGCACATGGCACCAACAATAACAACAATTATAACAACAATATTGTGATCAAAAATGAGAAACTGCTGGAAATTGATTACGAGCACAGCGCCGGCAACGATAACAGCAACAACAACAATAACAACAATGGCAGCGGCGTAGCTGCCCACCTGCGAGATCACGTATACATAAGTCTGAACAAGGGCGGTGGCACAACGACGACCACAACAACAACAGTCATCGCTGAGGCAGCGAGCATACATCAACAGCAGCAGCAGCAGCAGCATCAGCAGCAGCAGCGCAATGGAGGCGCTGGCAAGACAAATGATATCACACACTACTACAAGGTAAGCAGTGGCAAAAACAAACTATCGATAATCAATTATACTAATGAATAAAGATTTTATTTGAGACATTATTTATAAAACATATAGTTGTCGATACGTTTTACCATTTGATAATGCTAAATATATCATTTGAAAAAGCAGTGGCAAATTCAAACTGTCACTAAATTATATTTATCGATAAAAACTTCATTTGGAGACATAGTTAAAATTATATATATAGTTTTTCAATTTTATAATGCTACATATAACATTCCAAAATAGCAGTGGCAAATTCAAACTAGCTCTAATCAATTTGCTATAAATTAAAATTTGATATCGATAAATGCATAAAATAGACAAAAAAAAAACTGTTAACGAAATATTAACCAAGAAGCAACAAATCACAAATATACACATGTTTTTTTATAAACTCGCCATACACATGCAACTCACCACACTCTCTCTCGCTTGCTCTCTGTTTCTCCACAGGTCAAGCGAAGGCCTCATGCAGCCACCCACGAAATCCACCCCAAGAAACAGGCCAAGCAGAGCGCACAGCATCAAACGGTCACCTACAACAACAACAACAACAGCAACAGTAAACAGACGGCGCAACAACAACAGCAGCAGCAGCGCTTTCATCAGCAGCAGCAATTCGACGTCGTTGAGCACGACGAAGACGATGATGTGGAGACGAGCAAACCGAGCGGCAACAACGGTTCCTCATCGCATTCGCATGCACACATCGCGAGGACAGCGTCGCATCAGCAGCAGCAGCAGACGACGACGCAGCAACAGCAGACAGCGCTGGTGACTTCGTCATCGGCCTCAACTGGAAACGGCAGCACCGGCGGTGGCAGTGGCGGTGATCGCAATCGAGCTGACACCTCGCTGGGCATATTGACCAAAAAGTTTGTGGATCTGCTGCAGGAGTCGCCGGATGGTGTTGTCGATCTGAACGATGCCTCGGTACGACTGTCGGTGCAGAAGCGTCGCATCTACGACATTACGAACGTGCTCGAGGGCATCAACATCTTGGAGAAGAAGTCCAAGAACAACATTCAATGGCGGGGCGGTCAATCGCTGGTCAGCAGCGAACGTTCCCGCCACATCGAGGCGGAGAGCGAACGGCTGGAGCAACGCGAGAACGAGCTCAACACCCTCATCGATCAGATGCGGGGTGAGCTGGCCGAGATATCGCAGGAGGTGGAGAATAGCAGTGGCAAGGCCTACGTGACGCAGAATGATCTGCTCAGTGTGGACCTGTTCAAGGATCAGATTGTGATTGTGATCAAGGCGCCGCCAGAGGCCAAACTAGTGGTGAGTATTATTAATGACCATAATCTGTAGTAAGTAATTAGTTTACATTAGTAAGCAGAAACTATATCCTTGATATGGATTTATTTTATGATGTGTATATATGTTCGTATATGCATAGAGCTCTGCTAGCTACAATTCTTGACTCGTCCCTCGCTTTTCGGGCGACGACGTCAGGCAATTGTGCTTCTTCTTTGCGTCTGCATGCCATTAAAGATGGCGCCCTATTTTTAGAAGCGTCGCAGACGGCGACAAGCGACGCATTGCAAAATGGAACCACACCGCCCCTCTTCTATCCCCCCGCCTTTTGCTTTCCCTGCACATCATCGGTTGAGCAGCAAGCTTTTCCTTCTTTTGATATCAAGCAGGCAGAAAAATATTTGTGCATATATTTCTCTAAGCAGAAAAGTTTTTCCAATTGGATTTCGAACAGACGTCTTCTACTCTTTGTCTTCCGATCTTCTAGCCAAACTCTATTTATAAATATTTCGCTTAATGTTTCCGCTCGCCTTGAACTGTTTAATGAACTCGCGCGTATCGCACGCACGAGTGAAAATTAAAAATGTGATGTCTGCTCCAAATGTGTACTGTGCTACGATTAATATCGGTTACAGGTGGGCGTGCGGTCTCCAATATACCCACAGTGCCCACCACACTTTAAACCACTATGTTGTTTATGACCTAAGTTTGAGTGAATTAATTCAACAATCTGGCAATACTGTTATCGCTGCTGTTAACTAACAGCTGTAACTGCTGCTGTTAATTAACGGCTGTAACTACATTTCAGTTATTGAACAACTTTTTTTTTTTGCTTTTCCAGCTGCCCAATACAAAACTACCGCGCGAGATCTACGTGAAAGCGGAGAATAGCGGGGAGATCAATGTCTTTTTGTGCCACGACAATTCACCGGAGAATTCGCCAATTGCGGCGGGTTCCAGTTATGCGGGTGGTGCGCAAGCTTTAGGTGTCCACAGCGGCATACGCACAGCGACATCGAAGCGACTGCACCACATGACCAATCAGCAAATCGATCCCCTATTCAATAACATTGATGCCATGAGCACCAGGGGCTTAGGTAAGTCATCCGCAGCGTCATCAAAAAAGCTTAACTAACACGGTTCCTATTTGCGTTTATTTGACTTTTCAGGCCCTCCACCATATCGCTTAACGGCGCAGCGCAACCTCAGCAAGTCGATTGAGGAAGCGGCCAAGCAATCCCAGCCTGAATATAATAACATTTGTGATATTGGCGGCGTCAAATATGAAGTGACCCCGCCACAGCAGCAGCTGCAGCTCTCCTCGACGCAAGCAGATGATAATAAGGATGCTAATAATGATGATGATGATGACGACGTCGACGATGAGCTAAGCCAGTTGGTGCCGACACTAATCAGTCCCGTTGTGCGCGGCAGTGTTCATCATCAGCGGCAGCAGAACGTCGCTATTCAGAAAATTATTAACAGTCTAACAGAATCACCGCCAACGCCGCGTAACTGGCGGCGAGCGGCGAATTCAGCTGCCAACAATTCCGCCGCGGGCAACACAACTACGCTTAATAGTCATAACAGCAGCAGCAACAACAACAACAATTCCCAATCCCACAACAATAGCAGCAGCACAGTAAATTACAACAACAATAATCAGCAGCAGCAGCAGCGGCGCAGCGATGTGCCCATGTATAACTGTGCAATGGACGACGCGACTGCGTCTGCGTCGTATGCTGTTAGCAATAACAGTAACAGTAACAGAAACAATAACAACGGCAGCCATTCGTCTGCAGTAAGCTCGCTGCAAATGCAGTTTGCAGCAGTGGCTGGAAATGAGAGCAATAGCGGCCTTGGCGTTGGCTTGGCGGCAACATATGGCGACATCTCTGGCGCTGGCGCCAATGTTGATCAACAGCAGCAGCAGTACAACAAAAATAGTTATCGCAATCTGCCGCCAGGCGGCGCCGACTGTGACGTTGACAGCGACGGCAGCACTGTTGTTCTGCAAGGTCTCGATGCGCTGTTCAGCGAAATTGATGCGGACTGTAAGTACTTTGCGACGTTTAACATTTTATCATTATTATTCTCTGTTTGTGTGCCGCCGCTCTCTCATCAATCCGCCCATCAAATACGCACATCGCCTCTGTAAATAACATTAACAAGTTGTACAGCGACTGTGTTAACAGTTCGCATTCGAAATGAAGCCCACTTGCCAAGAACTCTCTCTGTGACTTGCGTGAACTTTCATGTGAAAACCGCATCACAGTCTGAGTTCTTGCTGAGCGCGCTTTCGCACAGCAGCATACATAAAATCAAACAAACAAAGCAGTGAAGTGTTTCTAATCTTTTTTTGTATTTTCTGTTTATTTCATTATTTTTTCTTTTAAATTTACTCAATATTTCGGCAAGCTACACCAACCACCGAGAATCAGTTCAAAATTGAATTTTTACTATATCATTTCTGTTTTGGTTTATTTTAATAATTGTAAAGTGAAATGTGTAACCAAATTACCTTAAAAAAAAAGCATATATATATCTGAAGTAATCAGTTAACATAACTCTCTATCGTCGCTTCACACACACACACACACACGCGCGAACCAAGCATGCTCTCGCAATGTACATTGTAATTCTATACCCTATGTTAACATTAACATTGTGAACAGTGTTAACTAACATTAACTCGAAAATATAAAGCTTCTTTGCTTATTATTAAACTAACAAAAACTAATGCATATAAACAGTTATCTCAAAGCATTTTTTACACACATAAATCATCGTATTAACCCGCCGCCTTTATGTTGTTCAAATGGAGCCATTCTATATATCAAACCAAACAACGCGCAAGCGCAAATTCATTTTGGAACTGAATTCTCGTGGGTCTGCAGTGCACTGACCGTTGCAGGGGGCAATTGTTCATTTTGAAATTGAAATTTTGTAGCACCATGAGATTCAGCTCTGGCGTGAATTTCAAACATGCATCCACCAAATCAATCAAAATAATATATAAAAAGAAAAAAGGAAAATAATAATTCATATCCGCAAATCAATAATTGAAATCAAATCAAATAATACCACATCTCTCATGGATGATACGCGCCTAATAAAGAATCTATTTTATTTTGTATATTTATATTTAACTAATCAAATTGCGCTCTCTGTTTGCAGACTTCAGTAACGAGGCGTTTGTCTCCATCGATCCGCCGGATGACAACGATTATCCTTATGCCCTCAACGCCAACGAGGGCATCGATCGTCTCTTTGACTTTAGCTCCGATGACTATGTGCCCTAAGATCGATCAGTCGAAGCCAGCCAGCCAGCCAGCCAAACACACACACACACACACGTACACACAAAACAATTGCGAATCGGGGATTGGGGTTGTAATGGGGAGGAGATGGGGGAATAAATATGGGGGCGGGGGTGTTTATAATTTTAAATTATATACAAGGAGAGCAGCGCATATTATGTTAGAGATGATCTATTATTAACATATTATAATTATTATTATCTTATTATTACAAATTATCAAGTACAGCAAAAGTTTAAGGAGAAAATCAACAACAGTAAGAACAAAAACAAAAACAAAAAAAACCAATGTAGAAAACATAATGAAACTAATTTGTGTGTACAATTTTAGGCGTAAACCTACAATTAAATTTATAATCCAAACGTATTTTAAGTGAAAAACAAAAAATGCCCTCACAAAATGCAAAAAACACATTTTATAAGCAACTTTCAATTTTTAGCCTTAAACTACAACAACAATGCAAACAAAAATGATAATAATGAGAACAACAACAAAATATTTGCCTCATTACAAAAATATTTTGCGCCAGAACTGTCTGTAAATTAGTAAACACACACACAACAAACACACACATAATTTTTAATTAGTAAAACCAAATAGTTATAAAATTAACATTAAATGAAAAGAAATCACAACAAACAAACAAACAACCAATCAATCAACAAACAAACAAACAACAAATTCTCAGTTGAAAATTGTTAATTCCAAAATAAGACGCAGTAAAACTGTAAACTGCAACATTCTCTCTCTCTCTCTCTCTATCGACCAACTCCCAGTTTAGTCAATAACTGCATGCATCTGAATCAGGAAACTGTATAACAATTTAACTGTTAAACAATGTCAACAACAAGCAAACAATTTCAACTTTTGTTAAAGCTGTATTTTCCGTGTCCTGTCTGCTGTTTTTTATAATTTTAGTTGCCGTTTCAAGCCACCTTTTTTCTCTTAGTGCGTTTGATTTAGTTATTAAAGCTATGCATTATTACTTCTTTGTTATTGTTATGAAAATGTAAACTATGTAATCGACATAAGCAACAAACTACAAAAACTACGAAAACACGGCAGACTTCTTTTTACCTCTCTCCTCTACAAATAGCAGTTCACCAAGTTCACCATCAAAGTCAAAGCCAAATCATCCCCAGAACATCCACAATATAGAAAACAACAACAATAACTACAGGACGGAACACCCTGTAACCTGTAACTGCAACTGCAACTGCAACTAGTTATTTATACCTATCCGCCTAGAGGTTAAACAAATTACAAATTAAATGCAAATCAATTACAAATCATAATACAAAATGTGTATAAAACCGAGAAAACGAAAAGCTCTATAAATGTACTTTTATTTTACAAACAAACAAACAAACAAAATAAAACAAATTTGTTAGGTACTTTTCCTTCGTTTAAAACAAAACAAACACAAAAAAAAAAATAAATATTAAAAGCGAAGAAAGCATAAAATGAAAACATGTGCCATTTACTTGGGTTGCGAAATTAACAAATTGTGGGTTAATACATTTTTTATTGTATACAAATAAAAAGATTTCCAGGATTTAACAGAACCAATTTTGTCAACTCCTTGGCCACTTGGCTATTTCAAGGACTATCCGTAAGTCTTTGGACCACAAATAATCAGTGATTGGGCGATTCGAATACAGTAATTAAAAGGACGACAGCACTTTAAACTGCTGAAATAAAAATAACAAAAATACACAAATCTTAGTAATATATCATGATGTACTGGCAGGTAAAAAAGTTTTCCTTACCAGGGCATCCAAATCATACAAAATTACGAGTATATTATTTCGACTAATTATATCCTGAGCCCATTAAGAATTGGTGAAAAAGGATATACTGGCTTAGTGCATGTGTCAGACAGTAGAAAACACCTTTAAACCGATTCGTCTGGATGAACTCAAATCTCGGAGGTTAAAAGAGCCAGAAATTTCCAATTTGGAATATCAGTTCTCGCATATATCGATACCTACCTCAGTAGCAATAAATAACATATGCATATGCGTACAATTGATCAACTGCACATATTAGATTAAGATCGGATGGGATACACCGAATTTGTGTTAGAAAATGTATTCCCACATTAATCACAATTGCATAATTACCTTTGAATATATTTTCCTGAAATCCATTGTCTTGACTTACCCTAAAAGTATGCTCTAAACCTCTTGTTTGTTTTTTGAATGTGCTATAATTTTTTTTTTCTGAGTATGCAGTGTTCTTTAATTGACTTCAAAAAAGAGTTTATCTTTGATTTTATTTGTCTGTTTTTCTATCTATGTTTTATTATTATGAACTTCTTATTGTATCCTTGTATTACCGTCTTCAACATGTCTTGACTTGAAGTTCAAAGAAATTCTCAGTTTACCGCACATTTGACCCAATATTAAACAATTTGAATTTATTTCATTACGTATTAGTTTTTATCATAGTCTCGCCATAATATTTTCGTTACATCATAATATGTGTAGTTGATTATTTCGCTTATATAAACAGGAAACAATTAACTTAGCTTTACATTTACAATTAGCTTTAGTTAGAAATAATAAAAATATTGAAGCTTTTTGTTTGTTTTGTATTAATTTATTATTTGATAGGTTTGTTTTATAGGTGTAGATATATACACCAAAGCAGCTAAGTGCGCCAACTATGCAGAATATATAATATCTATATAAAAAGTTGCAATTTGACATCATCGCTGCTGTCATCAAAAGATTATTACAAATTTTGTTGTTGTTGGTGTTGTTGCTGTTAAACATTTGGAGTTCGTTACAAAAATTGAGTTAATTCATCTATTAAATATACATCATTTTTATAATGCATCGGCTGCTGCGTTTTATATATGTATGTATATAAATTTATTATTGATTTAAATTTACGTTGATTAATTTATAATTCCATTAATTGTTTTTACGTTTTCATTTCGCATTAAGTTTACAATTTTCGTTAGAATTTTTGCTTTGTTATGTACATAAAAACAAAAGGAACTATATTTTTCAGTCTTTTTAGTGTGTGTGTATGTGTGTTGTGTGTATTTATGTAGAATATCTATTGTTTTTAACGTATTTTATATTTAATTTAATTATTATTTCAATAATTTTAGTTTTTTTTTTCAAATTTTTATAATTGATTTTATATTCTAGCAGTTTGTATAATTCATTTAAATATTTTAAGTGTCCTTGTTTTATTCTTCTTTGCATCTATAAAATAAAATAAGAAATAAACTTTGCTTGCGTTTTTTATCTATATCAACTTTTTTCTGTCTATTTGTTAATGTACATTTATTATATATATATATATATATATATATATATATATATATAACGAGCGAAGGCAAATATCGAATACTTTTGTTGTTATTATTATTATTTTTTGCAATTTCAATCTCCATTTTGTTGCAATATTTAAGGAGAAAGTGTGTGTGTGTGAGTGTGTGTGTGTGTATGTGTTTTTGAAATTCTTTTCTGTTCTTGTTTCATATATATAGCAAGTCTTGAAATGATTTCATGCTTAATTGTCAAATATTACGCTCAGAAATATATCACGTTCAGAAAATTCTTGCATGTATGTAATATATGTAACAAAGTATATGTATATGTGTATTGGTATGTGTATATATGTATGTAATTTTGTAATTCGTCTATTGCTTTTCCATGTATAGTTTTAGTTGTCTATGATCCATAGATATATGTATGTATTTATATATTGACCTCTAAGCGCTTCATTCTTTCGTCGGATTCTCGTTTCTTGTTCTACTTAATTTGAGTTTATGGCAATATCATATACATTCTACCTGCTTATGTGTGCATGTGTGTGGGTGTGTTTGGAGTAAAATGCGATTTATAATACATATATGTTAATATGTATTTAGCATGTAAGTGTGTAAGTCATGCAGCAGTTACTTAAGCTCTCAATTACGTATTTTGAAGCTTAGCTTCAATTGAAATTAATTTAGAGAAAAAAATTTAAAACAAAAAAAAAGATAACAAACACATTTTACAATTCTTCCTCTCCCCATCTCTTTCTCTCGCTTTCTACCTCTCTGTTATGTATATGTATGTATATTTATGTATGTATGTGTGTAAAGTATATAAATATTTATTCTCAGCACAAACTTTTGCCAGTTGCCAAGCGCCATGTATAAAATCAGCGAACATTTCTTTTTTTCGATTTTTTTTTTGTTTCATTTACAGACAGCATCGTTTTTTTCTCTTTTTTTTAAACATAAACGCACTAAAAACTGCAACAAAATGACAATATATATATATAAAAAACAAGAAAAAAATGGTTGAGTACAAACAAATACACAAGTTGTAGTCAAAGTTTTAGTTGAAAATAGTAACTAACTAATTGAAGGACCTTAACTGAGTGTAAATTTTGTGTTTGTTTGTTTTGTTGTATTGCTTATGGTTTTTGCTGGTTTTGTTGTTGTGTTTCATTCTGTTGTCGTACAGTTAGTTTGCTTCATTGTTGCATCGTTTCGTGTTTTAGGTAGGTACTAAAATAATTATTATAATTATACATAAATTAGGTTAGGTCTATACATATGTACACACATATATGTATTTTGTCTATGTCTAGTTATAAACGGTACTTAGGTTGGTTGGTTGTTGGCTTTTGTACTTTTGTTATTTGCATTTAGGACTTGTTTTGTTTTGTTGTATGTATTTTCAAACGGCGCTAGTAAATTATAAAAGAAATACTTAACAAATACGAAAACATACATAAATTAAGCTTAACATTTTATAATAAATTGTTAGGAGCCTTGGCTGTGGGCAAAAGTTTGCTGGCGGCCTTAATGTTATGATTTACATATGTTAAGGGGTAACATCAGCTAACTAACAGCACAAGTTTAACAGCGCTCAGTTAACAGTGCATTTACCTTTGCTCAAGCTTGGCTACCGTTACTCTCTATCTGTCTCTTTCTCTTGCTCTCTTACTTTCTCGCTCTCGAATTATATATTATGAGCATGCTTTGCAGGCGCTCTCTCGTTCTGAGTACCCCTCCGTTCAATATTCCTACATATTTTACGCTAATTGCTACATATACATATACCTATACATATACATATACATATACATATACATATACATATACATATACATATACATATACATATACATATACATATACATATACATATACATGTATATATTTACAGAGTTCTCTCTCGACACTTGCGATCTGTTTACGCTTCGCGTCCTATGAAACCATTGGGTGGTGGAGGCCTCGGCGTGTTCGCCTGCTTTAGCCAATTTTCCTTGAGTATATTGGACGTATTGGGAACCGACGCAGCAGCCGACTCAGCAGCCGCTGCTGCAGCTGCTTGTGCCGCTGCCGACGGCACTGTCATCTCCACTTTGCGCGTCTGACTAACGCTGCGACTGCGCGGATGCTGCGGCTTGATGCGTGTGCGCTGCTTCTGCCGGCTGAGCGGGATGCGCTCCATTTTGATGTGCTCCGTGTGCTCATCGGCCTCATCCTCATCGCTGCATTTTCAAATTAAAACTTAAATAAATGCAAAAAAAAAAAAAAAGTTTTCTTTCAAGACTTACTCGTCGTCATCATCGTATTCATCAGTGCTGCTGTGCTGCCCCTCGCCTCTGTCATGCATCATAGCATAGTTGGGATTATCACTGGTAAACACCGGTCCCTGATCCTGTCCGATTTGCGGCTCACTCATCAGCACATAGTTGGGATTGTCGCTGAGTATGCTAAATGGTGTGGCTGCTGTTTCCGTGCCTGGTGCCTGCATAAGCTCATAGTTTGGATTCAGACTGCTGGTGGTGAGCTTTTGGGGCCAACCCGAATTCACGGGATCCGCACTATTGACAGACTCATCCAGCAGCTTATAGTTGGGATTGCCGCTCATAATTGTTGTGCTGCCATTGCCACCAGCGCTGGGCGTCAGTGCTGTTGGTGTGTAGAAACGTGGAGTACCCGTATAGCTGCCCGCGCTGCCACTGCCACCGCTCTCGATGGTGCCCAGATTGGGGCCCATTGTGACCATTGCCATGCCGGACGGATGACTGGTTAAGTTTGTGTTGCTGCTGCTGCTGGGCGCATTTGAGATGTTGCTCTTATGGCTTTCGTTGCTGTCGCCGCGCTTCAGATTAAACCGGCTGAGCAGTCCGTAGCCAACGCGATTCCGTAAAGTGTCGGCGACCACACGCTTGAGGCTCGGATGACGACTGCTACTTCCGGCATTCGAGCTGGTACCGGATGCCGTTGAGGGCTGCAGTGAAGAGGAGACAACACCACCACTATTGCCACCGCCAATCATTTCATCCGGCATGGAGCTGCTCATGCTGGGCATAATACTGGCGCCGCCAGCGCCGCGTTTCACCTTCAGCAGCAAATGCTGCTCACCACTGAGCCGCCCGCTCTCGCTGTGTGGTAGCTCCGCAAAGTTCGGACTTGGATCGTACAGTTCGTAGCCGCGTTCGGCATCCGCTGTTAGCACCGTGTTACCATCTGGCTGAACATATACCGCATCGTCAATGTGCGAGCCTCCGGCTGTGGGCAGCGTGGACAGCGCATCCGGTGTGCTACTGACTATGTAGCCCGAATGCATGCTGAAGGGAGAATGCGTTGTGGCCTTGTCATCGACCATTGCGATAGGACTCTCCGCTGGTTGGTCCATCGATGTGTTGTGCTCCATGTTCGACTTGAAGCCTGGGTGGTATTCATCCACACGTAACGGCGTTGTTGCGTCCTCACCATCCGCATCGGTTTCGAGATGTGTGCCCGAAAAGACATCCATTTGATTGCGCTCCTTGCGATCCTTCTCGCGATACTGTACACCCGCATCGGAATAGTAGAAGGCTATGTCTTTAAAGTGCGGATCAGACAGGTGCTCCAAATAGATAATTATATCTAGGAACGAGGGTCGCGCTGTCGGTCGATGATGCCAACAGCGATGCATTAACTTGTGCAACACCTCCGGACAATTGTCGGGCCTTTCCATAATCCCTCCATCAATGACATAGCGCAGCACCTGCTCATTGGACAAGCCCTGGTAGGGCTGTGAGGCGAGTGTCGCCATTTCCCAGAGTACAACGCCAAAGCTGAACACATCACTGGAGCTGGAATAGACGCCGTCGCGCAAACTCTCCGGCGGCATCCAGCGCACGGGCAGCAGACCCTTTGTGCCCTTGCGATAGTAGTCCGTCTCGTAGATGTCGCGCGTCATGCCAAAGTCACCAATTTTCACAGTCAGATCGGCGGCAACCATGCAATTGCGAGCAGCCAGATCGCGATGGACGAACTTCTTGGCTGCCAGGTAGGCCATGCCATCAGCAATTTCGATGGCCATCTGATAGATGCGACTGTATGGCGGAGGCTGTACGGTGCCCAACTTTGCTCCCGTGCTGTTGGTGAGCCCAATCCGCTGTTGGTAGACGGCCAAAACGTCCTCCCGTTCGTCGGGTCGATGGGCACGCAGATATGACTTGAGATCGCCTTTCTTCATCAGCTCCATGACGACCAGAGCGGGCTGGCCACGCGAACACACGCCAAGAAGTCGGACCACATGGTACGTGTCGAACTCCTTCATCACGCTCGCTTCGCTCAGGAAATTGGTGCGCTCCCGGTCAGTGGCATTTTCATTAACCGTCTTAATTGCACACGGTGTATCTTCGCCATTTGGACTCTTCAGTATGCCCTCGTAGACCATACCAAAAGAACCCTGACCCAGTGAGCCTAGCTGTATAACATTCTCGCGCGGCACTTCCCAATCATCGGGCACGTATTGCAGGCTAGCATAGAATGGATTCACTTCCGTATTTATGATCAAATCGTGCGGGGTTCCCTTCTTTGGTGCAATCCAGCAGTAAATACCGCCTAATACCACTACAAGGCTGATTATAAACACTGTAATTATAACTGCAATCATTGTTGCTTTGCTAGGCGGCTAAAATCAGAATGGAACAGTTTTAAAATGCAATGAATTAAAGATTAAAGACAATTTGTAAACTTCCTTACCGGCACTGTAACGTAAACAGCGTCCGTCAGTTCTCCCTCACCGGCCAGTGAGCTTGCCCTGATGCGGAAGCTGTATTTGCCTTCCTTCAAGTTGGTCATAATGTAGCCGCTCTGATTGCGATAGTCATGCACTGGGATACATTTCTTCATCGGATCGGCATCTTGCCCCTGTTGCTCATAGATAATCATATAGGAAACGATGGCACCGTTTGGATTCAACGGCTCCTCCCAACGCAGATGCACATTGCCTTGAGTGGTGTTAACGTTATCTATCAGCTCGCCCGTCAGATTAAATGCTCTATCCACTTGATCTGTAAGAAGGTAAATTGATTAGAGATATACATGCATATGTAACGAGTAGTTAACAGATAGTTAACAGATGGTTAACAGAAGTATAGGCAAGAGTCGTAGAGAAAAGTCGGAGAAGTTTGGAATAGATTTGTAAAAGCGCAGCGCAGCGCAGTCCCGAGTCGTAGAATTATGTCGTTACTAATGAAATTGTACTTTGCTTTGTTAATCCAATTCTCTTACTTCAATACAATACAATACAAAACAAACTACACATATAACATTAATAATAAACAGGACATATCTGTTCGCCTTATAGGTACGCTTTAATTGGTGCTTACCCAACTTTTTAGTTCTCGTTTTAAACAAATTGATATTGCTGCACAATTCGGTAGTTTCGTTAACCTCTGGCTCCCGGCAGGCCCGCACCGTGAGGCTGTATTTCGAGAAATGTCGCAGTTGCGTGAAAAGGAATTCGGTTGTATGCTCATCTACCTCCGCGGAGAAGATGGTATAATATGATCCAGTTTCATCCATATCCTTCATCTTCAACCAGATTTCCGATTTATCGTCGGTCGGGTCAACACTCGTTGGTGCCGAATCCTCGATCTGCAATTCAGTCCCATTATTATTCGAGGAGCGAATGTGACGCATTAGCACGCTGCCCATCTTCTGCGTATCCTCATCCATCTCAATGTAGCGCCTGCGCCTGCGCTGTATAGCATTTGAACTGGTACCTTTTCGTCCACTGTTAGGCACGTAGATAAAGTTTTGTAGCGCGTTCTCAAACTCGATGTCATCAAACAATTTGGCCTCAGCATCCTGCTGATCGAATACGCTGCCGTCCGCATCGCAATTGCATTCAAGTCCTGGCCACTTTTTAATCGTGTTAATCGCCGTCGATGAGGTTTCCTTTTCGTTGGAGCTGATTGGCAAGGCTACAAAAATGTTGGATAAGCACAAAAATTCCTGAATTTATGCAATAAATGTGATCCACTTACGATTCTCACAAAAGTTATTAGAATGCTCCAGTTTATCGTCATAAGTGAGCTTGGCGCGTATTTGATACTTGATCAATTTGCCATTCATTGGCCTAGGTCTTTCCCAACTGAGTAACTGCATAAATGGACAAGTGGTTAAGAAAACAATCTACACCCATCATCCCGGGATCATACTCACAATTATCGAGCTGTTTGTGGATATGGCACTAATAATGTGGACATCCGTTGGCGTTGATCCCATTGTTCTAAAACGTATTATGTCACTCAGATAGTTGCGCCTCTCCGATGATATGGTCATGGTGCGCACATAGACAGCGTATTTGGTGTACGGACTTAAGTCATTAATTTGTATAGTTTGATTCTTGCTCGGTTGAGATACTTTCCATCTGTAAATAGAGTAAGAGACAAAGCTTTAATTCCAAATTTATTTGATTACCATTTTATGGTTAACGCACTTATTTGAACAGGGCTCATAATCCCTGTTCATGTTGCCGTTAGGATCCGCTGTGAGATAGAATTGGTAGCCAATGAAGACACGCTCGTCATCAAAACTCACGATTGAGCTATTGATCGCAATTAAAACAGACTTGCTTTCCGTCTCCTTTATTTTCACCTCCAAAGGTATCGTATTGCCTGTTGTAAAGTTATAATTAGTTATACTATATGGGGATATATATATAGTTCAGTTATAACATACATGCCGCCTTGTTGCCATTGGAATCCTCAGCCACCTCGTTTTTGTTAAACGTTTCTGGCTTGCCGGGCAGCATAGGTTTCAGCGTATCTATGGTTTCGATGCACAGCTTTGGATTGAAGTGAAAGAAGACGCTGCCATTCGTAATGCTGACTGTCTGATTTTCGGCCCATATCGTCTCCAGATCTTGATTTTCCAGCACATACAGAGCATAGCGATTTTCTAGCAGTTTAGTCCCATTGATCGTTCGCAGGTTTTTGAAAAAGTCCAGCGAGGTGAGGCCATAGGTTAAGTGGACCTTTAGATACGTATTGATCGTGTGTATCGATTCCAAGCCGTACCTCAGGGCTTCCATCGTGTGCGCTGCAAGGATTAATAGGATACATATAATGATGATGATGAGCTGACTCCAAATCTTGGTCGATTGCCTTACTTCCGCCACGCTTGATGGTTATGGTCAGACCCTCATTGATGATCACAGTGCAGCCATAGAAATCCTTTGCTTTCTGCAGGCTTTCAATTGCGGTCCCGTTGCAATACCGCTCATCGCAGTGGCCGTTACACTTCTTGCATGTGTTTTCAGTTTTGTTATAGCCCTTCTCACACCTCGTCGTGCACTTGCCGTTGTGATGCACCAACTTCAGCTCCGTGTTGCCCTCGAATTTAGTTTCAATCTTTTCGCACATTTCCGCCGTGATGCATCGTTGTTCGTACTAAATTTACTAAATTAGTGTCGCTCATAGTTAATCAGAAGAGCACTTACCAAAAAATAGCCATTTGGACATTGGTCTATGCATTTGCCGTCAATGGAAAAATTGCGACAGGCAGTGCACTCGCCCTGACTACTATTGCAGCTCCCCAGACAGGATTCGTTGCAGCAATGCTGCTCATCAATGCAGTTGTACGGGCACTCCTTTGGGCAAACTATAAGCGCAAGATGACATTTATAAGTATTGGAAAGCCATTTGGTTAAAAGATCAACTCACTTGTCTGGCACGCTTCGCTGCTCCAGCAATATCGCTTTTTATCCGAATACTCCTTGCACGCGAGAGCATCTGTCAAGGAGTTCTCCAGCATATCGTTGCCTTTCGTTTCGCCCGGACAGCTGGCGCACAGTGCCTCATTGCGATTGAGCTTCACCACAATGTCGGAGGAAGTCACATTCTTGGACACGATCTGGCGCCAATTGACCGTCTTGACAAAGCACAGCTGTTTATTATCCTCAATGCGCACCCCTCCATTGGTGATGGCTCGCAAATTGGTCAGGCCAAGGTCGGTCAGATCCGTATTGTGATAGATAATCAGGGCGTAGCTCTCGAACAGCATATTGCCGCGTATAACGCTCAGATTGGGAAATATTTTCGAAAGTGACAACAGATTCTTCACTCTATAGACGATTACATAGCCAGTAACCTCGGTGAGCATCGGATATGTTTGGTTCAGATACTGCGCATTATCTATCAGTGATATTAGCAAAAAGCCCTCAATGATCGTACAGTTGGCCAGCTGACTAAGCTGGTCTATATTGTTGCGTATGTCCATCGATTTGCATGCTGTTTCAAAGAGAAAATTAATTTTTTATTTTTATATTCGATTATATAAAATACGTTCAAAATGTTCTTATACTAATTAAACAAACGCTTCTATTGTTTACGCACAAAAATAATATTTGTTAAGCTAATACTATTTATTATAGCAGCTACAATAAAATGTCATAATTCAAATATGACATGTTTTAATATTATCAAATAAAATAAATAAAATAGATACTGAATTTAGTTTGTTCAAAATGAAAACACCTTTCACATAAGATAAGCAATTGGATATCCGTGAGACATACATTAATTTATGTATAATTTATGTTCAAATTTGAAATCTCTGGCTCGCTTAACCCCTGCGATCGGCTTGTTAACACAGACCGATCAAAAATACATACATTATGTCCATAAAGTTTTTAAACACAGGAACTTTTCAAACTCGTTTTTACCATTTATTTATTAAAGACCTCTTGGGGAGTATCCCTAATTAAAAGGGAGCCCTTCCGAGCATCTAACGAGAAAACCTTGGGACATATCAAATAGATATGTATCAAAAAATGTTGACTGAGATTATTAAGTACACTAAAAGGTAATACCAAAAATTTGGATCTCATAGCTGGGGACACGAAAAGATTTTAACAGAATATGTTTACGACAAAAACATCATTGACAAAATGCCAGAGAAACAAAAAATTGCTCATTCCTAACGGAATATGCCTAAAGGGGCATTTTATTTGTGAAATAGTTTTAACAAATCCACTTAATAGTCAAAAATAAGTTGATAATATGAAAATGTGAATATGAGTAATGTATAATTTTATTTTAATTTTAAATGTCGAAATTGTTTAAATTAATAAATTTAGTTCAAAGTAAATAAAAACTGATAATAAACTACTTTTATTTTTTGCAAAAGAAGTTAGAAAATATAAATATTTTCCTGTGACCAAACACTTTATGGACATACTGTATCTTTTACGGGATCAGAGATGATTCTTTTTGTCTGTTAAATAATTTTTTACAACCTCATTATAACATTTTTCCCATTCGGATGCAGGTTATAAAAACAACTTAAACTTATATCGAATATTAGAAGAAACGCCAGTGTTGCCAGACTTACGTTTTTCTTTGTGCGCCAATCGTACATCACCGGTGCTGATCCTGTTACTGTCACTTCCATTGCCAATATTGCGCGCATTGGCTTTTTCTGCGGTGCTACGTGTTTGCCTTGACAGGGAGGCCAAATTATCGACGATGCTACGCTCAAATGTGCCCTGATGCTGCTGCTGCTGATGTTGTTGTTGTTGTTGATTTTGTTCTTGCGTGATTGGTGTCAGCATCGAAAATGCTGCTGCTGTTGTCGCATGAAATGTTAACATTGCGAGGAATGTGTATGTGTATGCGAGTCGCCTGTATGGATGTGTTTTGTCTTTCGCAAATGGTATAAATTGTCTTAATGATTCTCGTTGACTGAACTGTGATTGTATGTTTCGGCGTCTGTTCAACAGATTGCAACAGTGTCGCAACATCAGCATTGGCTGTTGCACAAACAGCAACAGAATTTGCAGTGTGCCCAAAAGGCTGTATGTGTCAACATTTTGCTGCAGGCTTTGCTTATTGCAGGTGTGGTTGTTAATATTGTAATTGTTCTTGTTGTTGCTGTTGCTGTTGTTGTTGTTGTTGTTATTGCAATGGCAATTGGCTGTTGTTACTTTTTGGTTACTGTCATTTGTACTATTACTACTATTTCTTCTTCCTTCTCGACAATTGTTACTACTAATTATAAAGCAACATGCACGCGAGATGCTTGCAGCATTATGCAGCTGCGGTTTCTGACGATGATGATGATGATGATGATGATGTTGGCAGCTGCAATGTTGCGCCGACTCCAGCTTGCTGGGGAATGTTGTTGTTGTTGCATCGCTGTTTCTTTTACAGTAACTGATACTGTTAATGTTACTGTTGCTCTTGCTGTTACTGTTACTGTTGCTGTTACTGTTGCTGTTACTGCTACTGTTAATATTACTGCTTCTGTTTTTGCCACTGCTACAGCTACTGCTGCTGTCTGCATAGGAACTGCTGCTTGTTGCTGTCTGAATGCAACAACATGTTGTTGTTGTTGCGAACACTTGTCGGCATATGACACAAATGTTGCCATGCGATGATGCGGTTGTTGTTTTTGTTTTTGATAATGATGTTGCCGTCGTCTTTGTTGTTGATGTTAATGTTGATGTTGTTGCTGTCGCGGTTGCTAATACCTCATTAGTTGATGTTTCTCTATTTATTGTTTTTGTTGTCGGTCTTGCTGCACTGCCGCGGCATCGCTGCGGCTTGGCTTTGGTCGGATCCATTAAAAAATGTCGTGTTGCCATCAAACCCAACTCGTATTCACCACTGGGCAACAGGTCCGTATTGGAAAGGAATATTCTTATACTTCTCGTTTGCATCCTTTCCTCCTTGGGACAACGTGGTGAGTGATATTCCCTTAAGAATTTTTGATGTGTTACTGCTGATTCCATTTTTTCGCAATGTTTTTGTGGATTTTCTTCTATTTTTGAATACACTGCAAATTTTTGTTAAGGGCGCGCGCCCGCTAAGTAATCATTGCAGCTTTAAGGCTTTTTTTCCTCTCTTATTCTGTTACTCTCTCTCTCTCTCTCTCTCTCTTGGGTTGTGTCTTTTCAGACTTTTTGTTGTTGTTGTAGTAGGTTTTTTGTATTTAACGTAGTCAGTTGGAATGCTTTTTGTCGTCGTTGTTGTTGTTTTTGCTCGAAACTATAATGAAAAGAACAAAAAAAAATGCATTTGTTAGGTTGGTTTTCAACACAAAATACGAAATACGAACAGGGGGGAACACATAACAAAAACTACGTACTTATTTATGTGAGGGCCAATAACAATAATTTTATGCGAAAAAGGCGCCAAAGGGCACTTAACACTCGTATCGTGTCGGCGATGACCCTGGCGTTTCGTTACGTTATCACTGTAGGGTGGGTAACCATATACATATATAGACTCTAATTTGACTAACATTTTATGAATGCAATCAAAGTTACATAAATGTACATATGTTCCACATATATTTGGTCCTTTTTGTTTCAATCTCTCTCTCACACTCACACACACACACACACACAAACACATTGCATTGTAAGTAACATATTCATGTACGTAATCATAACATTTTTAATATGAAAGCATTCCAAAATACACAATAGGTGCATATGTATTTTATTTGTATATATACATATGTATACACATATATACATATATGGCTTGTTAGCATCTCATCTCATAACATCATCTCTCGCGCCTTATCACTTTTTCTCTATCCATGTATTTGCAAAAAGCGATCTAAAAGCTCACGCAAATTCTCAAGACACATACACCTATTTACTTCAACAACAATAACAGCAATAATTTTATGCGGCAAGAGAAACATGAATAAATAAAGGTGATTATTAAAATTATTTTTGTTGTATGTGTTGTTGTTGTTGTTGGTGCTGCTGCTCTTGGCCAACAGCATTGACGTTTGTTTGCATGACGCGCGTCTGCCATCGCATTGTCGTTAAAACCAGGCGAGAGGCTGAGACAGTTATAGTGAGAGCGACGCCGGCAGCGCAGCTATTGTAAAAGCGTAGTAAATTGTAAAACAACAACAAGAAAACATGGGAAAAAAGGGAAAAGTGTGCGTAGCGCATTTACAACTACGTTGTAATTCATCAACTTGACGCTGCCCCCGTGCACAGGGTGTAGCCGGTTCTTAGGGCGTGAAAATACAAAATGCGGCTGCGTTGTCAGCGGTATGAGCACTGCTGCTGCTGCTGCTTTTGGTGAGCGTAAAACGTGGCACAAAAACAGAGAAACACTGTGGGCAAAAAAAAAATGCGAGCGCGGGAGTTGACCGAAGGAGGCGGGGCACTAAGAACACCAACCGCCTCTTCTTCTTGTTGTTGCAGTAGTAAAAATGCTGCTGCGTAGTTAAAATGTACTCACACACATTCTCACGCATGCACATACATATTTATGTGCTTGTAGTATGCATGTATATACAAAAAAAATACTACTCAGAGTTTGCTTCTTGTGGCGAATTGTTTTTGCTGCCCATAACATTAACAATAATAACGATACAACAACAACAACATCAAGCGACAGTCAGACAACGTCTCTTTCTTTCTACCTCTCTCATCTCATGCTCTCTTTTTGTGGTGTTCACGCACACGACCTGCTCTCTTTCTCTGTGTGCGTCTTCCTAGCTAATGCTGTGGCGGTCGTTTGTTTTATTATGCTTTATTATTTCTTGTTGTTGTTTATGTTGTTGTTGTTGCTTTTATTGCGCAGTAACAAATAACATACAAATAGTCAGCCCGGTCGGCCCACAGTCGCAGTTCAAAACCAACGGCGCCATAAATAATTAGAGAGAAAAGAGCAACACAATTGAAATAGTCAACTAAAATAATTAAAATCTACAAATATAAGTACACAGAATAATAGTTGCACATACTAAAGACAATAACAATAACAATGAGAATGTCAAATAAAAAATGAGAAACTGCACACTACCGGTTAAGTTAAGTTGAAACGCCATACAATCGCGTAATTTGATTACTCCCTCTCGCTCTCACACAATACAATCAAAGGAGACAGCGTCGCATAGTTTAAGAGTCTCAACAGTGCGCATTTGCTATGATGCTGACTCTCTAACTGTATAACTCTTTTTAGTTGTTCACAACATAACACATATACACAGCAAGAGACAGAGTAAGCGAGAGCGAGCGCGCTTTAAAGCTATTAAGAGAAACAACGGAACTAGACAGTGTGTACAGTGGATGTCAAACTGTATAACAAGAACAACAACAATAACATTATTACGCTGACACTGACCCAATTTCTCTAATTTATATTACTTCTTGTATTATCAGGTGAAAAAAGCGCAACATTTCCGTCTACACGATGTCAACGCAATACTACAAAAATAATGGCTAACACACACACATACACACGCTTATCAGTTACACATGGAAAATTAACAGACGCCACTCACTGTGCAATTTTGTTGTTTAATTTTGCTAAACTCAGCCACCAAGCGCCACTGTGCATGCGCTCGTTAAATGTGTTAAGGTGCAATTGGCACGCTTAACTCTCCGTCACTTGTTTTGCTAGATTGTTGTTGGTATTCACTGTTATATATTTTTTTGCTTTACTTTTTTTTCTTCTATATAGCAAAAAAGCTAAAGGGCGGGCATGTGGTTGCAATACCCTTGCAGAGCGTATTATAATTTTGTCGACAAGTTTGTAACGCCTTTAATAACTCGACCTATTCGAGGGATATACCTAGTTTATCAGCATCTCTAGCAAAACTGGTGTTGCCTGTAGCGAACTCATCCCTCCTCAGATAGTTTTATTATCATTGGTGACAGTAGCAGCAACAAAGATATAATTAATTGTATTACGCATTGAATTTTTCGCCCTGCGAGGCGTCTCGTAAATAGCTGTTAATTGCAGTGTACAGTGCTCCCTTTCTTTAGCGCTCTCTCTCGAAAAGGGACGTTCGCTGATCCGTCGGCATTGCAGCTATTATAGTTGTTACAAATAACTCAAACTAAATAGCTGATCGATCGCTTTTGTTAGTTTATTTTGTAGAGAAGATTTGACACCGGCTTCAAATCTTCATTTCGCGCATCGATCTTTAGTTACTTTATTATTTATATTAGGGCTTAATATAAACAAACAATTGTCGTTGAATAAATGGCTAAGCGTTGGCTTCTAGCCTCAATATATATTGGAAATAAACAAAGTGGAAATAACTTAGTGCTATTATTTAAAGATAAAGCTATTAGAAGAGTAAATCATTTAGTTGATTTTGAAACAATTTCTCAGGTGTCTGCAAGGGTAGGTAATCTTCGGCGTGTCTAAAATAACAGTTTTTGTATGTTTTGAGTGAAATGCATTCGCAATGCATACGCCTGACGAAGCGACGCCGTAAAGCCGCAGCTGCTAGCTGATGACGCCAACGGCTGTGCTGTTGCTGCTAAACGAAAGCATCTGACTCATTATTGCAACAATAAGAAGAACAACAGCAGCAGCAGCAACAGCAACAGCAGTAACAACATCGTATAAATCAACAATAACAACAATATTAACGACGGCATTGAGGCTGGCAATAACGGCAAACAGAAACAATCAAACACCAACAACAAATACCAATCTGCGCTCTGCGGCGTCCAAAAGGCAACAACATTCCAATCCGACAGAAAGTTGCCAGACCAGTTAAGAGCCGCAGTGACAACAATAACAATAACAATAACAAGAAACTAAAGCGTAGCAATGCATGAAATATTTCTTATGCTCCAAATCCGCCACTAGGCAAGTTTGTATTTTATTTTTCTTCAACACGCACACTGAAAAACAAGCGGCTGCTGAACAAAATGAATCAAACCACAGACTTAACATATATTTTTTGACTAAATCAAAGTTATCATTACGTTTAAAGATTAATGATTTCAGTCTATCTGAAGGCAAACATCAATTGAGCGATTGACACTTATCCGATCTAGAAAAGTTAACTATCCGATGATGTAAGAAATTGGAAAAAATATCAAAACAAACACATCTGAAAATATTGTCAACACTTGAACAACAACCGCTTAGTCAGCTGTGCACAAATATTTCGTTAGAAATCAAAGCTAAATATAAATGTATATTTATTTATATGCACATTGATGAGAGTACAAAGTCATAATTTGCTAAATTATATTATACAAATTATGAACTAAATCTTTTAGAATTATTATTACTAAACAGCTTGCTTATTAAAACGAATACTTTCCATATTGATTATATTAGCTTAGAATACCAATGAAAATACCATTTGTTTATTAGTTTAAGTATTTCAATCAAGCACAAAATAAATTACAACATCTTTGTTGTTTATTATATTAGTTGTTTTGTTTGTTTTTTTTTTTATTGCTTTCATCAACAGTTTTGTTATTGTGACTGAAAGTCTGAAAAACTAAACTACTCGTAATTTCATAATTTTTGTCGACGCCTCTGGAACAATAGATGGTCACATGTAGCGCTTAATCTCCACACGACGAGGCCCCAGCGAATTTACCAAGTCATTGAAACTATACCAGCAGAGAGCAAGCAAAAGAGTGTAGAATGAGATTAAGAATAGTAATATGAGAGAGGCAAAGAGGCAAAGAGGCAGACAGGCAGGCAGGCAGGCAGAGCAAGAGCGTACAGGTGAAACTAAACTTGTTATACATGTATATGTATATATAAATATATTGTATAAATAGTTAGTTAAATTCTCTGTATGTGTACGTGTATGTATGTGTGTATGTGTATGTGTGTGTGCGTGTGTGTGCGGGTATACAATTCAGCTCGTCTCGACTCGACTCTCAACGAAGTTCCAGATAAGCAACGTGACGCCTCACGCGAGATAAATCGACTAGCCCGAGGCGGGTTTGGGCGGCGATCGGTATGTGAATAGAGGTTGTAACCATGACTTGGAATTCGCGGAAAATGCCAAAAACTAATATAACATTTACATTTATTTATAGTTATTATTATATAAAATAGAGTTAGCTCATAAAAATAACATAGACCAAACGCAGAAACACTGATTTTGTTTCATTAAAGTTAATTTGATAATATATTCCGAATGCATATATTATTAGTATTGCTAATGAGAACAGCTACAGCATTGCTAATTCCACATAAAATCTAGTCATTCAGCAACAGTCTAGACCCAAGAAATAGAGAAATCTAATATGGATTGTATGCATTATATTTCAGTGCCAACGTGTGCCTTGTTACGAATTTTCTTGTTTTCCTTTTTTTATGACTAAGTTTTAGTAGTAGCAATATTTTATATTACTTTCTTGGGTTGCTTAACGTCTTTTTTACACACGACTCATATTTAACTTTAATTAGGAAAAAAAAAACAACTAGTAGAAATTTGCTTGACTGCAAATTTATTCTCACTTAATGCTATAATAACCTGAGATCCTAATCAAATTCTTGTTAAAGATTATTACACTGATTTTAGAACTGTATTAGCAATTTCGCTGACGAGAGCAATACGATTTATTGATTGATTTTCCAGTTGGCTCCTCAACATTTGAACTACTTTCTTTATGAGATTGCCACTTTACTTGGCATTTTACTGTTCTTTTATTTTATTACACTCGAGTCGTGTTCGCCCGCCCGATTTTCATGTTATTGTTGTTGTTGTTGTTCGTGCTGATGTTAGCTGGATTGAACGCATTTTGAATAAGATTACGAGTCGTTAAACATTTGACTGCTGATTGCGGCCCTTTTGCTCTTTAGTTTGCTTGTTCGTTTGTTTGTTTGCACGTTCATTCATAAGCTAGTAAGATTTCGAAAATAAACATAACCGCTAAACAAACATTAAGACTGAAGTTCTTCCACTACCATTTCATTAACCTAAAAACCACAAAAAAAAAAAAATAGTAATAAAATGAAGCAGCCAAGAAATCGAAGAGCACCGTTTGGAATGCAACCATTTTTATTATTTTTTTTTTATTTGACAAATACCTAAATGCAAAGAACGTCATAAAACGTAGCGAAGCGCACCCTAACAAAGTCTTAAAACTTACCGTTGCGATCGCATAGCCGTAGACGCAGCGAAAGAACTCGATTGCCATTACAGGAGACACCTGCGAAAAGCATTATGAAATGCCAGTGCGCTCCGAAAGAAATTAACTCTGGTTACGTGAGCTGAGATACCAATCAGGTTACGCATACCAAAAACCCAAAAAACAAATAAAAAAAACGAAATTAAAAAACATCGACGATGAGAGAATCGGAAATTCCATCGTTTTCGCAGAGTCAATCGAAGAAAATGTTGCTGACAAACAATTACGCCAAGTTATGTGAGAAGAAAGCTGTCAACAAATGACATGCTGTATAACATCAAATATTCCAATACTTTAAATAAAAAACACGAATCGAACAATGTTGCCATATGTGGATCAGATATTAATTGTTGTTGGTTTTTGAAGAATCGCCACTGATAATTAAGGAAACACAATCTTTCGGCATAAGCTGAATGCTAAATGCGACGAGGACAGCATATCCAATTTTCATATTTAATTTATCTGTTTTAAAATTTTAAGATTAACATGACATTTTAAATTATGGGATAGGAAAAGCACTCTAATCTGGGAAGATCTCTAAGCTATAGCCAAATTAAATGTCCTTCAGTCAAGAGTGATGAATTGTGGATCAAATTTAATTTTGATGAGGCAAAAGGTTAAAATTATTACTGGCAGATTTTAAGCAGTCTAAACAATTTTTGCCTACTCAAAGTTGTGGTTGTGCTTCTGCTGCGTTCATTGTAATGTTAATATTAAAAATTAAATACATTTTTTATTTAACTAACTTTAGTAGAAAAAAAATTGTTGTTTCCAATTTTATAAGGCAAAAGTCAAGTGCTTTAATCTAATTTCGAGAAGTATATATATGTACATACATACAATTACTAGCTTTATAGATATAAAATCATTGGTTACATGGCGAATCAATTCCTAAACGTATCTGGCTTAGTGAAGTGTCGTTGACAAGATCTGCACTTAACGTGTTTTCTTGAACTTTGAAAAACATCAAGCTAGCCACATTTCATGTCGTCACATTTCAAACAACTTGTCATTTCTAGGCCTAAAAGAGCCGCCCCAATTCTCTTTGTATATATGTACAAATGCACATACACTCAGAGCAACACGCTGTTGTTTAATTCACCTAAAACAACCTAAAAGTATCAGAATTTATGATCTTTAAATACACAAAACCAAAATTGATTTATTAGGTGTGCAAAATTTTAGTAATAAGACTTAATTATGATTATTGTTATTATATTAAATCTATTGTGCCTCTTCTGAGCGTATAGCTCCTCCACCAACCAAAGTTCCTCCACGAATGCTAGAATCTTTGGTGGTTTGAGGTCTTCTGTCTTATGTCCCTAAATCTCATTCCAAAGATGCTACCCTTTTCATAAAAACCTGCTTAGTTCGCTACTATAAATATCTAGTTTAGATATGTGACTTCTTAGTCCACAACGTCTTGTCAGTAGAGCTTTCCCATTAAAACTAGGCTAATCAGTAAAACGTGATGCAAATAATAATATTGTAATCTAGTTCTTATTTTAACAAATAATCCAATATATGCTTGGCATTAACAAATTCTTTTATTCTTGATAATTTTGGCAAAGGCTCTACTTTATTTTGAAGAGTGTATGCGCTTTTAAGTACAAAGTGTGCGTGTGGGTGTGGGTGTGGGTGTGTGTGTGTGTGTGTAGGTATATATTCTTGATGGTCGTATGCCTTCGGGGACGCACGTTCTTTGGTTTGTTTATTATAAGTACTTTATCAGTTGCACGCGCATTATTCCAATTCATATTGTTACTACTTTTGATTAAGTATCCACACACTCACACTCACTCACACACACACACACACATGCGCATATTTAGTATTTGTTCAATGAAGCGCGTACAAGTCACCATCGCATTGCACAATAACAAACAACAATCGGACGACGCGATGCGATAAGATGGAACAAACCGCATATAGAAGTGCCGTAAATTCCGTTTTTTTCGTTTTTTATTATGTTTCAATACAAAGTATCAAAAAATTAGCAATTCCTTTAGATTGTTGCGTTATTGAGTTAAAAAGAATTTGCAGTACGCCATGATGTCATAACTGATCGTTATGCTTCCACATATGTCAGAATTAGACTGAAATTCAACTGAAAAGAAAAATTCTCATTGCGTATTTATTAATTTAAAGCCAATCCGTAATTAATATTCTGAATATTATTCTGAATATGGCAACCAGGTTGGATTACAGTCAAGAGTCGAGATACTTAAGCCCAAGGCATATACTACTAATGGTAGCAGTGAGTAAACTTCCTCATTCAACTTGAACTTTAGTGTTGATAATAAAGAGAATTATATTTTCACATGTCTACATATATTTATATCAAAGTCAAATAACAGTTTTGCTGCAATCTAACGACTGTTTTTATATTTGTCAACAACAAATAACTTGTAGTACTTTAATACTCACTACTACTACTACGGATACTGATTTTGTGCGTCAGTTCTTCGCGCCTTCAGTGTGATATTTTATGAGTAACTTGCATGCTATTTCCTGTTGTTTTTCTGGAGTATTGCTGGGGCTGTTGACCACGTTGTGGTTGATTAAAAAATAAATAACATAACAAATTCTCTGAACTGCCTCAACAATATCTTTATCGTTTTGGGAAAAACAAACAAACGGAAGAAACACACAAAAAAAATAAAATAATAAAATAAAGAAAGTACAGCACACATATATTGTTAGACAACACCAGTATTGCAAATTTGATTTGATTAATGCGCCCCTTGCATTTTTCAGTTACCTTCTGGTTAGTCAACTTAAAAAGATAGGGTTTATTGCCCCTATAAATATAAATACATATCCACGGTTGTAAATAATCCTGTCAACGATTTGTATGCTGTTTTACTGATATTTCGCACATGTTGTTTTGGAGTTGGGATTTGCTATCAATATCACATGTTTATTTACTTTAGGTTTACTAGTCTTTATTCTATTATTATTTTTTTTAGCACACTCAATAAGTAAATACATCATTGTTGATATACAAATTTAGAGGGAAGCTAAATACAATTTTATTAGTATTGAACTAAGAGAGTCTGCTTAAGGTACAAATTTTCTCTATTCTCCATTCTCTTTCTCTACTGAAATACATCTGTATAACAAAGTTGTCGCTGCTGTCGTAGTTAAGCGTCGCTTGTGAGGCCGTTGGCGGATCTCAAAGCGGAAGTAACGTAATTTAAAATAACAACATTTTTTTATCCAACAAGTTTTTGTTTTGCAACTGTGGTAGTGAACATATTTTTTTGGATATGTATGTACAAACATTTTTGTGGTTGGCTATTGATGTCTATGAAACGTGTTAAATACACACACACACACACTTACACAAATATTTAAAATTACTCAATGAATGAGCCAATTGCCCAGTTAGCTCTACACACGAGACGGCCCTGGGCTGCTAAACAGTGATCCGGCTCCATTTCATGTCTTGCGTGCGAGCTCGCTCGCCCTCTCTATCTCACACATTTTCTCTCAGTTTATCTCACTGCCACTCAGACTCTCACGTTACACGCTTTTTCTCAATTGCAATGTGTGTGTGTGTGCATCTGTGAGTGAATGAATGCAGCGAGTACAGCGTAAAAAGCAAAAGGCAAACGCAAGTACGACAAGCTCGCTCTTGTTGTTGTTGTTGCTGCTGCTGTGAACCAAGTGAATGAAATTCAGCGCGTATTTTGAATGACATTTTCAAGTGTTTAGTGTGTTTGTATGTGTGTGAATGCAAGTGTGTAGACAACAAAAATTGTCAAGATTAATGGGAAAGACAAAAACAATAACGGTAAGCAGTCTACACACATATGAAATTCTGGCACCTCAATGCTCTGATTTTGATAACCAGCTGAGATCGAACAGTTTCATTGTGGAATATTTGGTAATACAAGTATTTATTTATTTAATTATTGTTTACGATTAGCTAACTATTGTAAGTTTCGCCATCCAGCGCTGCTGTTATTAGTATTGAGCGAGATAGCTAAATTGCCCAATTTGTGTGACCGCTGCTGCAGCCAACGTCGACGACGACAATGCAGCAATTGCACAGGCGTCTCAAATGTATGTGTGGGTGTGTGTGCCTGTATGACTATGTGTGTGTGTGTGTGAGCACTTATTTGTTTTTTGTTTATTTGATTTTTTTATTTCGAAGTTATCAATGAAACTGCTGTAAGTGGGTGTGAGTAGAGTAAATCGAAGTTATTTGCTTTCATTCATTTCTACGAGCAAACACACACAAATACGTACACACTTTTATATTTATATATATATATATATATATATTTAGGTACGTTTATCTACTTCATGAACCCCATTCAGCCCCCAATTCGAAATGAATTATTGCTTTCGACTTAGGTTCTGTTTACTCTTCTTATTTGTTGTTGTATTTGTGGTAGATATGCATGTTTACGCATTTAGATAACGAGTTTTTGTACTTTAATAGAAGGCATAATAGTATATTGGTTTGGTGCATTGTCTCTCACGATATCTGTCCGTCTGTATGACCACAACTATTTTCGACAGCCTTAGAGACTTTAAAATTGGAACATATAGTGGTGCCCGCATCAGATGAAGTGTACAAAATTGAGCTCTACGTCAATTAAGGGGTTATAAAATCGATATGTCAAATCGATAAAGCCACATATCTGCCACAATTTGAATGCTATAGTTACCAAATTTGTTTGGTAGGTTGTTTGCGATGTTAAAGATCGCAGGCCCCCACCCTAATCATTTTAAATGGCTATATATTCCGCAGTTTTGGTGTACAATTTTAGACAAAATCCGCATCCGGTGACCCCAGAAACTAGACCATAAAGGTAAACGATAAAAGCCTATTCTCGCTCAATTTAAGATCTACAATTACAAAACTTAAAAGGTAGATTACTAAGATAGTTCTGCAATTTTTTTTGGCCCCGCCTTTAGTATCCAAAAAGCCAATACCTTTGAAGGAATGTTTATTATTGTATCACAATTTAAAAAGTACACCCATCCTATTTCTTGCTACCTATTATCAGCTGGTATAACATATGGTATCAAAGTATTTTGCAGTCGGTAACTCGCTCTCTCTTTTTTCTCTTTTTTGTTGTGTTGTGTCTCGTTCTGCGTTCTTATCAGAGCACATGCCCATGTGCCCATGTGGCCATATGAGAGCGAGCGTCTTCATGTGGAAGAGCTTTGCTTTTGATTCGCTCTGTGTGCATTTTGTGAATGAAAATCAATACAAACAAAATGGCGATCGTTTCTAGTATTGTACGATTTTTTTGTGACTAACGAAACGGCAGCAGATTGTTATATTTGTATATACACACAAATATAAACATATTTTAGCCTCTGTCTAATTATATTTACATATCCGATTTAGTACATTTTCAGCTAGTATCATTGAAATACTAGAAAACTCAACTCTACATACAGAATACGCTTATCAGCGAAGCACGCGAACTCATACACACATATATGTATATATAATATACATACACATGCTCATACGTATGTAAAAGCTTTTACTCTTGCAGCGCTGCGTCTGTCTCGCAGCTGGACCCGACGGAGAGCTTTCCAGTCATCCCACTTGTCAAATTTGACATTTGCTGTTGAACCGTTCATAAAATAGGCGCCAGACAGATTGGCTTTAGGATTGGTGGACGCTCTATGAGGTGGTCAGCATGTGCATGGAGCCACACAAAGACAGATTTTGCGAGAGAGAGAGAGAGAGAGTGAGTGAGTAGCAAAAAATGCTTCATTTGTTTTCTTATTATGACTTATTAAACATTAAATTTGCTTTAATGAATTAATTTGATTTGATTTCGACAGCGTAACGGAAATACACACACGCAAAAATACATACATTGACAGATGTGTGAAATGGGGCGTATGTGTGAATTTGTGAGAATAAACGTGATTGTGTGTTTATTTGTGTAAGCGCCACTTGAGAGGCGCCAAAGAGGCGCACCGCACAACGCAATTGTCTGAGAGGGGGAAGAAAAAAAATGCACAAAGGCAAATACAAGCAATAACGACAAGTGCAGCAGCAAAAATTACAATAAAAAATACAAACAACAAAAACTACAGCAAACAGAGTAGCAGCAACAAGAGCAACAGCAGCAACGAGCATAAAATACAACGCAATACATTTTACAAACGGCGGAAAAATACATAAAAACAACAAAAGCAAAAACAACAACAAAAGCAACAGCCGTAGCAGAAAAACCAACACAACATCACCGTCGTCGTAGTCGCTGCTGTGGCAAAGTTAAAATAGTTGTTAAGCTATTAAGTTCCGCTTAAATTGTTTTCACATTTGCCTTGTCAGCTATATTGCCACACACACAGAGAAACACACACACTAACCCAGGCAAAGCCAGCGCCAGCAGCAGATATTACTACAACAGCAGCAACAAAACAAAGTGCGAGGCATAAAAGAACCTAATCAAGAGCCAAAACGCCGCAAATAAAGCAATAAACAAGACACAATATTGTTTTTTTCTTCGCTAAGACAAAAGGAAACAAGAGCAGCAGCAACAACAGCTTCAAAACTGGACGTCTCTCTCTCTCTCTCACTCTCAGTTCCCGACTCTCTCATACACACATTAAAATAATAATAAAAAAAAAACAACAGAACAATAAGCAAAAAACAAACGAAGCAGACAATCAGACGCAAGTTGAATGAACATGGACAAGAACAACAACAACAATAAAAACAACAACATCGCATTTAGAGCAGTAAAAAGGTGCGCCCGCATCCTAGAGTGAGCTCCACATGATGGTGGAGGAGGAGGAGGAGGAGGAGGAGTAGGAGGGATTAGGGAGAAGTGAGTGTGAGCAGTAGGCATGCGAAAGAGAGAACAAGCGCGAGCGAAATGGGAAAGACCTGAGTTAATATGCATAAAGTTTTTATAATACTGGCATTGTTTATTCAACACACACACATTAAACATAGACTACAGATTTGAATCAAATTGAAATTTAATTAAATAATTGCATTTTATTAATTATTGTTTGCATGACTAAAACGTTCAGTTGAATTTGTTTATCCTCGCATTCACAGACACATACACACAAAGGCAGATAAAAGCAATGTAAAAATCATTCTGATCTCCAAAATGCAAAAGTTGTCTGAGCAATGAATTACGGAGCTAGCAGCAGCAATAACAACAACAATAACTGAGCAGCGCCTTCAGTGAGCATGGTCATGTCTGGCTGTGTGAGTGTATGTGTTTGTGTGTGTGAAGCTCTGATCACAGTCTGTGAGTTTGGCTTTTGTGGCTCTCTCTGTCTCTTTTTCCCGCTCTTTAGACACACTCAATAGCGTCTCAATTGCCGAAGCTGTTAATGTTGTTTTGCTTGATTATTTTGCGCGCGCCCTTCGTCTCTCACGCACACACACACAGGCAGGCAGCAGAGATTTGTGACTCCCCATATTATTGTCGCGTTGTTGGTCGCTTTTGTGTAGCAAAAATATTTGTATTACAATTAATGCATTACAATTACAAAATGACATTTATGGTAATTTGTTTTTCAATCTGCGAACGCCGAGGCGTAGAAATAGAAATAAATTAGACAACCAATGGGCGACTGAAAAAGTCGACAACAACAAGACGTACATTTTTACAATACGTAATGCTCGTTACAATAGCAACAAGAAAAATATATGTGAATACATACATGTATGTTATATGCATGCATACATATTTACATACATATGTAGTATAGCAGGCCAACAGCAATAAAAATAGAAATAAAACGAGCACGAGCACAATATCAACTACGACATAAAATGCCAAAAGAAGGAGGTGGGGAGAAGGTAGACAAATTTAAACAACAATAACGAACAAGCAGAGAAAAAAAACAAATGCTGGCATCGTCGAATGTGAATATTGCAGTGTATTTAGTAAGCCTACAATTGATACTCTAACACAGCGTACTATATAAAGTGGATTAGTCTCGACAAGGACAACTGTCTTATTAACTATCTCCCTCTTAATATCCCTCTCTCTTTTTCTGTTGTTTTGTTGCGTAATGTAAAATGCTTTCGGGCTGATCATTGTCTTTCTCAAAGCTGTACAGCCACCGCTGCGGCACGCACAACAACACCAACAGCAAATAAAAATACAATACAATAACAATAATAATCAACCACAACAAAAACATTAAGCCTTGTGGAGCGCATGTTCACGTCCCACATTTACAGTTGTTCCAACAAATCAGCTTAGGGCGCGTCGGTCACAATGATGATGACGCCTCAGTCTAGCGCCCATTGCACCTTCCTCCCTTCATTATTTTCCCCCTCTACGACTATTGACAGTACATGTGTGTGAGGCTGAGAGTGTGTGTGTGTTGTTTATTGTTGGCTGCACGACAGAACGTGGTATATAAATAAACCAAGAAGATCAGCAGACATCAAGAGACGTCGACGTTGACGGCGGCGCTGCTAGCGGCGACAGCTGAGACACAAGATTTACATCGATCACACATTTTATGTCACATGAAGAACTCGCAGCAGCAGCAGCAACAACAAGAACAATTCCGTTATGGCGAGACAGTTGGGTGACACAGACAGCTAGCGACTGAGACAGGCTGCGAGGCCATTAGATGATCGCTGTCTAAATTTAAATGTCTGTGCGTTTAAGCTGCAAGGCAAAAATAAATCTACATAAGTAAAATCCTAAAAACGTAAACAACACAACGCAACAACAACAAAACAAGCAAAAAAAAAAAAAAGCAGAACAGAAATTCAAAATAAAAGCAAAATAAGAATCGTTTTTTTTTTTTGGTATGTAATAGCAGCACAGATCACAAGATCGTCGTCGCGATCGGCGTCGTCTAATTTGTGTTATTTTCGGGATTGTGCGTGCCTCGTGGAAGGGTTGCACGACTATCACAACAACAACAGCTACAACCTAAAAGGGGTCTCGCCAATATGTAAAACAATCAACACCCAACCACAACAACAACACAAACCAGAGCAGCACTTGAGATATGCGCTAATGAGCGTCATTTGCATAACCCATAAAAGCAAGCAGACATTGGAGTAAATGTTACCAAATGCTTGGAACAATAAATAGAAAAATTTTTAAATCAAACTGAATTTTGTTTTATAAAACTTATATGGAGATCGTAATTTAATAATAAAGCGCAACTCAATCAAAAAAATTGCATTATTTAAAAAAAAACCCTTTACAAAAGTCTGATACTAAAATAAATAAAAACTAGCCATAGCAGAAATTCTTTGATAATATCATTTAATATCGTCATAAATAAATAAATGAAATAAAAAATTAAAAGTCAACCCGGAATCTGTTGAAAATAAAATCAATTTTTAATTTATGCCAAAGTATGTAAAAGACATAAAGATCTTATCGATTTAGAGACTATAAAATCTACAGACAACATTTAGAGTGCGAGTTACCGTACATCAGATGCAGATCAGGTATACTTGATTATATCGATAACTTTGCTTTGCAGTTATTTAAAAATAATAAAAAAGACACAATTGACACAATATATCGAAACATATTATTGATCGAATAAGAAGTTATATTGTATTTTAATATTGAACAATCTCCTAGTCGAGCTCTTTTGACAGGAACATTCTTACAGTTATGAACTTTATAATTTGAATCAATTAATAAATGGTTTACTCTGTACTCGTATTTGATTACTATTATTTATTTTTTTTTTATTATTTTGTAAAACCTGTTTCAGCACATTCATTAAGGAATTTCCATAATTCTGGTCTCTCTTGATTTTCAGCATTCTTAAGCAATTCTCACATCACATCACATATGTCTTTTATATCCCGCTTATACCTTAAACCCCGTCAAGGACCCTCAAAGTTGAATATTCGATGTTCCGCTGATATCATAAGGAACGCGTCACAAATCCATCAACCAAATCTAAAGTTGCAGACAATTTCAGATGCAGTTACACATCGGCATTCGGCCAATTGTCTGTTGTATACCCTAAATTTTCTGCTACACCAACGGCAAACGTGCCCCAAATGGCTCATGACCAAAATCGACCATACAAAACAAATACAATTAAAAATTATAATGCACAACAGATGATGACGACCACGACGGCGATGTAGACGAGAACGGTACTTGAATTCGGTTTATCCGACGTCGATTCACGGGCTTGTACCCCTACAACAACAAGAACAACTAGAACAACAGCAGCAGCAAGGGAGAGTGAGCAAGGGGCATGTGGCAGGGTGCATCGCCCCACTCATGTGCTTTTGATGACGACCCGGCGTTATCCCCCACATCCACCCACCGCCACCCAAACGGACCGCATCCGACTGTTTGTCTGGCAACCATTGTCGTCGCCGCTTTTTATACCCGTTACACAATTCTCTTAACGGGTAATATTGATTGGCCACAAAATCTGTATGAAAAAAACAAAAATCTGTCTACGAAGAAAATTTTAACAATATCAAGAATTTTACAGATTTTTACAATTTATTGCAGCAAAAAAAAAATTTCAAATTAAAAATTTCAGTTTGAGATTTGTAATAAAAAATACAAAAATAAATAAATAAAAAATATAAATACATTTAAAAGTATTTCAAGTTTTGTATTTATTATATTTTTGAGTATTTCGGATATTCTTTTTTAAACACGCATTTCTAAATCATTTCCATATATGCAAAGTATAATTACAATTCTAAATAAAAAAAACAGGGTATTTTGTGAACTCATTTTGGGTTTTTGCCGTTTTTGACAGCAGTCGAGCGCAAAAATTGTTGCCTTTAGCCGACGCGTGAGTGGGACGAGTGAGAGAGTGGCTGGGGGGGAGCTGCTGTCTGGTAATGCCCCCAGCCAACCCTTCAGCCCCTTCCCCACCGGCACCCCTTGCTTGGCTTGCCTGAACGCAGATAGAAAAATGTTTTTAATTATAATCATTGAAATGAAATTGATCGTGAGCTGTGCAACATGAAAATCAAATTAAGAAAACGCAGCAACTTTTCTCTTGCTTCCTTTGCATCTTGGGGGAAGCAAGGAGGAGGGTTTCTATGAGCAACAATATATATGTATGAATGTACATAGTATAACTGCATGTATATAAAATATAAATAGAAATGCGAAGAGTATTCATTTTTATAAAGCTGTGCTAAAATTAGAAATTCAATTTAGTTGCCAGGTGGCAGCGGGGGAATTGTCAAGGGTGCATTACGGTAGAGGGGGATGTGACGCAGAGCACATATCATTTACAAAATGTGTTTAGAAATAGAAGATTCCTAAATAAAAAGAGTGTATTTAAAAATGAAAACATTCTTTATGAATTCTAATAAAAATTAATTTCCTTTGTTGAACAGTTTTTCAATTCCTGAACAAGCATTAAAGAAGTAAAAGATATAAAAAAACTTCTTAGCTTATCAGTAATACCGGAAATGAGAACAGACAAAATTGGGAAATCTTTGAATATTTATTTGTATTAAAGTCAAATCTTTCGTATTGCTTATTGGCTTCAATGTTTATAAAACAAAGAAGCCGAAAAGTAAAATCTTTTATATCTCGTGAGATTCTAAAATCCAAAGACTTTCTTGAAGGCTGAAAATCGCTGACATCGTTTTACAAGTATCGATATAAATCGATTAGCGAAAGCAATAAACCAATAATACATAATATTCCTAAACATATTATTGATAAGCTCTACAACATCGAATAAGAAACAGAGATTGTTTTAGTCAAAATGCATTTTTATATTCACGGAAATATAATTACGAAGCCTACTATAAATTTAACAGCTCAGATCAGGATATCTCCTAGTCCAGCTCTCTTTCTCTCTCTTTTGGTTTTAGCAACGATCTGTCAAACTTTACCAAATGTAGGCAATGTGTGTGCCTTTTTCTTATTGCAACACGACCCTTTCACAGACATCCAGTTAACCTATAAAGCACACAAAGTATACAAAGAATGCATTTTACGATCGAATATAGAGACCATTAATCACACATTCCACTTGACTTCATCATCATATCGTCATCATCATTACTGGCCTGGCGGATGCATGATGCAAAAATTGCAATATCAAACCCAAAAATGGGCACAATGACTCAAAGCTGTCGCAGATTGTGTGGGCTATAAAAAATAACAACACCCAACTAACTTTCGAAATGCCAAGCACTCTCAGACACACACACACACACACTCACACAGTATCATATGGAAATACAGACTCGTACAAACCACAGTCATTATGCATAGTGTTTCAATCGGTGACGACGACGCCGACATTTAACTGAGAAATGCATTTAACAACATTCCAATCTAACTCTTATGTGAATTCCCCGAACAGAAAATGAGGCAGCATTGGAAAACAACAACAATGCCAGGCCTTTATTCGCCTTATAATATAATCACACACATATATATATATATATATATATCATAATCGAACAACTAAAATGAAATATAGCACTCCAAATGCCCAATGTTTATGTGAATAACATAAAATAGTTGGACGCATTTTCCAACACTGCACAAGGCATATCTCTGTTAAATTCCGCGAAATGCATAAAAATAATGTTGGGAGAAGTCTTTAATTGGGTCGTACTATTTAATAAGGTTTGGCGATATAAGCAAGACTTAACACCTCTCCAATTTGGACACTTCAAGCATATAGCTTTACATATTTACATATTAAATTACACATTTTTCAAATACATATTTGCATAGCTGGATATAGTAACTCCAATACATGTTTAGTTTACCACTTATTAATCTACAACCCTTTACCTTTTGCCACTGTGAAAACTAGTTTTTTAGTTTCTGTTGTTGACGAAATAAAAAAAAAACTAAAATAAAATGTATTTCACCCCTTTGCCGGGAGAGAGAGACTGGGGCGACATTGTCAATGTCAATACCAAGATCGGTCGATCGCTCGCTCCCTAGGGGGTTACCAGCATTTCCTCTCGCTTCAGCACGGGCTGCTTCGGGGCTACATCGTTAAAAATGCACATATCTTAACTCTTCAGCTGGTCGCTTTTGTTGCATATGCTTAACGGTTTTTATACCCTCTTTGGAGGGTATTGTAAACTGCTGGCGACTCTTGTAATGCCATGAAGGAGATATCTATGAACCTATATTATATATATATATACATTTTTTTCAGCATAACTAGTTCGTCAGTTTTAAAATGATCCTAACGCAAATTGGAATATATCCATAAGCTATACATAAGTTTATATATACATAAATGTACATACAATAGATGGAAAGATTAATTAATACATCTGGTTTAAGTAAAAAAAACTCTTAATGTAACTATTCAATCCAATAATTGTTATGCCAGCCACTCCTTTTTTATTTATTGTTTTAAGTTAATGAAGAAAGCCGCCGCAGAGCAGAAGAGCGAAATGTTAGTCGACTTTTACGTACAATTAATGCAGCAGCAACTGAAATTTGCAAATGTAAGAAGTAAAAAGTTTTAATGGGCGCCACATCGATTGTGAGTCTCGCGCTCTCACTCTCTCCTTCTCTCTTTCAGTGCCTGTTTTCCGTAGGCTGGGTCTCTTTAATTCATCGCTGTTATCCGTCTTTATCGGAGGAGGCTGCGCATGCGCTTCGGTTGGAATGCGGAAATACTTTTGTAGCTTGTCTGCTGATGCTGTTGTTGTTGTTGTTGATGTTGTACTCTAACTCAAATGTACATATTGCTGGCACACATACCAAGTAAAAATAACGAGTGCTGGCAACAATCACAATTAGTTTGAGGGTCGGGGCTGTTAAAATGTCAGCAGTTGCTGCAACTGTTCATGAAAATGCTTTTACGACTACACGTAAAAGTCGGCGCATAATAAGTTTTTGGTGCTATGCAATGAGAATAATTAGCTAAGCACCAATTCCGACTTCATTACACACACACTTCACATATAAATGTAAATGTACATTTAAACTATACAAAATGTGTTTTATTATTATATTTGCCCTGAGAGAGAAGATATTAGCTCCGCTTGATCTTTTATGAATTCCAAACATTCTTTGGGTATCGTGCAAACAACCAGCTTACAATCCACATTATTCAAAATATCACAATTCTTTCATATGTTCAGTCTCCCTTTCGCTTGCCCACTCGCCCTCGCCCAAAGTTATCGAAACCTACCTTTTTCTTCATTATTTGCACAGCAGTTCATGGCATGTCATATGCAGCACATTATAAAAACAACAGCAACAACATCTACATCTACAGTATAATAAGTAACACAACTCTTGCTGTCTGATCTATGTCTCTGTCTCACTCTCTCTCTCTCTCAGTCTCAGTCTCAACACTGCAATAAGCACAGGCTAAGCAAGTCTGGCTTAACTCTCCCTCTGGCACTTTTTCGCTTTTTCTTTCTTTGTCTGCTTCACCAACATAGCCTACCCCCCCAAAACATAACCTATCAACCAACTCTAGTCAAGTCTACACGACGACGACGACTCATTCACACGCCGTTCACATAACTTAAAACGTGCTTTTTACATTAAAGACACACATACAAACACAAACGCAAACAGCATCCACAGACAGAAAGAGCAAGGGCCGAGACTGCTATGACTGATGCGCTGCTTCATCTTTGCATTCTTGACTGCTGAGACGAAACCAAAAACAACAACAACTGTACAGACAACGATGGTATGTTGCTCTTATGCTACATTTCTTTCTCTCTCTGTCTCTCTGTCCTCACTCTCTTTACTTAATGTTGTTTATGGTCGCTCAACGATACCAAACGCAAGGGGGTGAAATAAGGGAGTTGAGAAGAATAATTTATGTGGGTAAGTCCGAGTATGATTACATGGAAATGTGTGTGTGTTAGAGCATACCAACATCATGCTGTAATTAATCATTCCTGGCGATTCGAGGTCTCGCTTTTCCAATTTCTATTCTCCCTGCCCCCGTTCCTTTCTAACCAACCATCCACCCGGCGAACCAATCAAGCCGACCCGCAGTTTGGTTTTTATTATTATGAATTGTGTTAATCGTTACATTATTTCATTGTCGTTTGTTTGTTACATCATTGCCTACAAGAGCGCATAAAAAGCGACATTAATAGCCAACGTTTGTCGTTGCCGTTGTTGTTGCCGTTGACGTTGACTGCGAGCAGCAGTCAGCCATCAATCACACGCACAAAACGGAAATAAAAATAGGAAACATGCGCACATTTGGAGTGCAGAGGAGATGAGAGGAGAGCAGAGGGCGCTGCCAGCGAAACATGGTGGAATGAAAAACTCACAAGAGGAACACTGCTGCATTCAATACGCTGGATAGGGGGAGTGGCGTATAGGCGGGGGGAGAATAGGACCATTTCACAGCGACTCTCTGTCTGTGCATGCAGCGGAAGTGCGTCTAATTGAGCAACTGACAGAATGCGCGCGTCTGCTGCGGCATGTGCTAACAACAACTGCAACAACACCAACAATAGCAAAAAGTGCTGCAATCAACGCCCATCTTTCGCCTCCCCAAATAGATATATCAAGAAGGCAACGAGACAGTTGTTGTCTCCCATAATTAATTCACAACAACAAAACTATTTCCAACAGACAGCTGCAAAAATAGATTCTATTCATGCTTTTAGAATTATTTTATAAGTTTATTTAATATAAATATATATATATATAACAAGCCTTGCCATTTCACTTGAATGACAACTCTTCCGCTAAGAATGAACATTCCAATTTCGCCAATTTAAACATCCGTCAGTCGAAATTGCGGAAACTGAAACAATCTTTAGCGATAAAAATCTATACCGGAACCGTTAACTCAAATTAACTGATTGAAATTTTCAAACGACTCAAACTTTAATGTTTTTAAAGAATCAGTAAGTGGAACTTATTTTATTGTTACCTAAAAAACATCAGAACAATACAGAATAAAGGTTGCAATTAACAGCTACAGAATAAATTAACTACATTTATCCCCAATTAGTTTATAATTTTAAAAACAAAAAATACCTTTAATCAATAATATTTTATAGCGAATACTTTATCCAGTTAGAGTAGTATTTTAAATCCCCTTTTCCTTGAATTAAACCTTGAATTAATAGAATATCTGCTATTCCAGCACTATTATTGATTTAGGCATCGCCCTAAGATACAAAATGTACATATAAAAATATCTGGAGCTTTAAGAGCTAAATTTCTGATCAATTTTAGTTGCATTAGCCGACATTTCCGGGCATCGTACGCGATATCTAAATGTGCAATGGCAGTGCCACAAATCGCATGGCATGCCACATGCCACAAACCGCATGCCAAAAGACGTCTCAAGTGCTCCACAACACACCAAGAAAAATACCCAGACGGTGAGTATGTTGCAATTGCAATTGAGTGACTGACGCGATTCATTCTCTCCACTAGCACCTCTCCACTGCCCCCCATTCCCACTACAATCTGTCGCCAGCTGAAATGCGGTCTGATGGGAAGGGGTGCGGTGGTGTCTGGCAGATAGCTTGAGAAGTGGTCTGCTCTAGAAAGTTGTGCTACTGGAGCTGCTGCAGCATTCGTCGTTCTTGCTGCTGCCAAGTTATTATTATTGCAGTTGCTGCTGCTGCTTTTGCTGCAATTGTTGTTGTTGGCGTTGATTATTGGTGTTGTTGTTGTTTTGACAGACCCGCCATTTGTTATACATTATTTAGCCGGCGCGCGTTTACCATTTTCTGGAATTTTCTCGATATTTATTACAGTGTGAGTGCTTGCTTGAAAACTGGGTCATGCGGAAATACTCCTAAGACAGAAAGAAAAAAAAAACAGGAATTGACGGAAACGCTTATACTCCCACCCACTCAGATTTCTACAAGCCTCCGCCGACGATGTTTTCTACATCTCACATTCCATGCGGCTGTCTGATGTTGTCAAATATTTGTATATTTATAGCATTTGCTTAATTCAATAGTATATATCATAACATCATTTGAAATTTAAACGAACAAATTGCTCCTTGTTGTCGCGTAAACTCTTCGTGCAGAGTGCAGTATGCTGTGTATGCACACATCAAAAGATTGGAATGTCACACAAATTTGGAGCACGCAAGAAGCGAGTGTGGAATGTGGAATGCACGCAGCAACTTACCTATGGGTCGTTCTTCTTCTTGTTGTTGATGATGTTGGGTAGGTGGCGTGCGAGTGAGTGAGCGAGCGAGAACGTCAGCTGCGTCAATTTATCTTATTTATTGTTATAAATTTAAAACACGTTTTTGACTTGATGCTGCTGCTGATGGATGCTGATGTTGATGCTGCTGGCTGCTATTGCTGCTTCTTCCCGTTTTGCTGCACTTTCTCACGGCGTCGAACTCTGCTCGTCGAAAGCGTAGATAACAACAGAGTGTCAATTGTAAAAATCGGTTAGACGCTTAAGTTGCGCAAAAAAGAGATGGCGCCCTTAGGGGCATTGATATCAGTCAAGTAAGTTTGGGATGGAGTAGGCAAAAAGATAGGTAGCAAAAATCGCAGACGAGCTCTTCTCCAACCTTTGTTTCCTTCTTTCTTTATTTACTTCATTCTTTCTTTATTTCTTAGGAACTCAGAAAATGCACTCGTCGCGACCCGTTTGCCGTTTCGTCTGCGTTTCGTTTTGTTTCGTCGTTTTTCTTCTCTCGTTTCTCCAAACTATTTGACTAGCAATTTTATTTATTTAGGTTATCATTATTATTTCTTATTTTGTTTATTGTTGCTATTATATTTTAGTTTTACTCTGCGTTGCATTTGATAACTTGTTGTAATAAGTTTCTCATTAAATTTAATTCTCTTTCTTGTTGTCACATTTTTCACACTTTACACTTTTTACACTTTTTGTGTTGCATATCTCACGTGATATTAATAATGCATTTTGTAGATCTGTAAGAAAAATAAAAGAGAATTAGTATTGTGATATGCGAGATAATGTCCAAACGAAGTGTATCTAACCTTAACCCCATTTTTTTCTTTCCACGAAATAAATATAAATTATTAATAATAAAAAAAAGTGTTTAAAAAGCAGTACAGTTGTTTGATTGTATACAATCCATTACAAATAATTAAATTAATGCATTTAAATAAATAGCAAAAGCTTTTTACGATTCCACATAGAGAACAACAAAGGTTTTGACACTTAAAAGCCACGCCTTTTCTGCACATAAGACAAACAAAAATGCAGCAAATGAAAACAACAAAAATAAGAAAGCACTGTTGCTGCTGCCAAGCCCCACGCCCCACTCACCCGCCCCCTCGCGAACCAACCATATACACCGCCAGACACAACAACGGCAAAAAAAAAGAAGAAGAAAAGTCCAAAAAGGTTGGAATTTTTTTTTTACCTTTTAATTGGCCTCGTAGCAGACAGCGGGCAATGTTTTAAATACCAGTTTTATTTTTCTTGCAATTCGCGTTTCGTCTAAAATGTATTTTGGCCAATACAACAAATAAACAGATGCAGACGTAGACAGAGATAGAGACAGAGACAGAGAGACAAACAGGCGCATCGAACCGAAAGGCGCGAGTTGCGTTACGTCGCGCCAGCAATAAAAATGTGCTGCAGCAGCAACATTTGCACATTTCACGTTTATACGATGAATATAGAAATCGAAAATACATTTAATATGTATGTATGTATTTTCCATAAATTCGTCGCTTAATCACCACTTAATGCACGCTATGCTGTACGTTATGCTTTCGCTTAAGAATGCAGTACCACCTTTTGATAACAATTAGCGCATAAACGTAGTATAAGTCAGACGCTGCAAAAAATAAAGAAAAATACGACATGTACAAAACAACAAAAACGACAAACACAAACAACTGCGACGACGACGGCGACGGCGACGATTGCAACCCTTGAGATGACGTTGACCCCGAAAAATGACGCGAAGCGTAATGTGTGAAACGGCAGGCGAATGTGTATGAAAACAAAGTGAAATCTAATAACAAAATACGGCAAGTGCGAGCAAGAGGCATGCGGACAGCACAGACCAGCACAGAGTGAGCGAGGGAGACTGAGTGCCAGAACAGGAGAGAGACGCAGTGTCGGCGTCTGCGTTTTTAAGGATAGACGTGTAAAACGCAATGCGTATAAAAACATGCAGACGAAAGGACGACAACAAAACCGAATCGAACCACAGTTAGGCGGCGGCCAACAGAGAGAGAAAAAGAGCGCACAAACACCGGTCTGAGAGAAAGAGCGACAAGGAAAAAAAGGCGCATGTGCAAGAAAACCAAACTTAATGTGTTTGTGTGTGTGTAAATGTTGTGATAAGGGCGGAAGCTACGCATTCAACAGCAGCAAGAGCAAAAACAATAACAACAAAAACGACCGTTCACACACAGGCACACACACACACACACACACTTCAATAACAACATTTTTCACATGCAAGCCGCCAAATTTTGCAGTGAGCGGCGCCGCCATCGACTGCAAAAAGCACAACGCTTATGAATGAAGGCGCACGCCTGTCCCTTGTCCCATGCATGCATGTGTATGTGACTGCCTGTCTGTCTGTGTGGTGTGTGTGAGAAAGAGAGGGAGAGCGCGCAAAATGGTGTCGTTGGCCCCTGTCTGGGGCGCTCTGTTGTAAAAATGTGGTACAGTGACTACCAAAAAATACTAGCGAGGCGTAGTAGTAAAAGGCCTAAAGCAGTAGAGTGAGAGAAGGATAAATGGATGCATACGCTATACGCTATCTAGTGGTGTAGTGTTGTAGTGCTGCTGATGCTTATAGTAGTAGTATTAGTAGTAGTAGTAGTAGAATAGTAGTGGTAGTGGTGGTGGTAGTAGTAATAGTGGTGGTGATTGTAATACAAATTACGAATGCGGTTTCAAGTGATAAAATTTAAGTGTTTTGTTTATGTGCGCGTAGTAGTATTTTTTTCTATTCTGGCGGCGCCTGTGTGCTCGCCGTGGCAACAAATTGTAGCAGACCGATGCAAAATTCCCTATGTGAAGGAGGGGGTGTGTTCGTTGTACATCAAAAGAAACCACCCAATTAAAAAGCCATTAAAAAGTTAAGGCCATCGGCCATGCATGCTAATAAAAACATAAATTTAACACAAGCAAAGCACGAAAGAGGGAGAAAAAGAGAAACAGAGCGAACAGATGGAAAGAAGGGCAAGAAAAACAAGGCGAAAATTAATTACCTCACGAATCAAAAGCAACAAAAAATAAAGAGGGCAAAACAAATGTAGCAAAGAAAAGGAAGCAAAACATTAACAGCAACAGGAACAAAAAAAGGCTGCACTCGACGCGATGTCAACGTCGATGTAGCAGCTCCATTGGGAGGAACAGCATGGAATTGTGGTCTAAAAATAAATTTCATGTGCAACAATGTTGCAAAAGACAAACAAAGCGCGACAGACAACAGACATTTACATGCATGCATACTTTAGCACACGCAACACATACATAAACAGGAGTAAAGGATAGAGAAAGACGGATAGACAGAGTGAAGAGAAGCAGCAGCCTGCTGAAGCTCTGTCTGCCGGTCTGTCTTTTTGTCTGTCTGTCTGCTGAGTGCCGAAGTTTCATTGTTTGGGGAGGGTAAGGAGCGACAACGACGACAGCGGCGGCTAAAAGGAGCTGCCGCAAAAAATATATAGAGTGCCGCGACTGGCGCGTGAAGCACGCAAAAAGAAAAACGGAGACGACGAAGAGGAAGCAAGCCAAGCCAAGCCAAGCCAAGAAGAAAAGACAACAACAACAAGAAGCAAACGATGACGACGGGGCCGACGTCCACTAATCGCTAAATTTACGAGTACAGTTAAAATAAAATCATAAAATGCTTTGCTCAGTGTTGCTGCTGTTGCGAGTTACTTAACATTTAGTATGTATGTATGTGTATCCATAGACACATATATATTTATATTTATATATTTAAATCCATTTCAGTTTTACATGAGGACAGGACGAGAATGAAATAATCAAGCAGGACAGACCGACAAACACAAGTGGTGGCAAAGGGAAAGAGAGAGAGACAGAGGAAAAGCGTAAGAAAGCGAATCTCCATATTCTTCTTCTTGGTATTTATATTTTAATGATGCCAGAATTTTTATCGATAAATAATGCACAATTATATTAAAAGCTTGATATTTATTTTGATGCTGTGTAATAAATTATTTTGCTGCAAATGTAATTATGTGTTGTTTTATAAATACTTGTTATTTTTATTAAAGTGATTTAATTTTTATACAGTAATATCGATAAGCAGCACTATCGATAGTTTTTGCCATTTTCAACGTTCTGTGTGAAAAAAATGTCTCAGTCTGCTGGTGCCGTGCCGGCTTTTTCCATTTCATTGATGATGACAATAACAACAACAACAAGTAAACATTCCCATACACACACATATATGTACAACAATAACAACAAGAAGAAAAGCAACGATAACTTATGACGACAAGCGTTGAAGTTAAAGTAAAGTGGCAGCTCAGACAAAATGTGTGTGTGGGGCAGGGGCGAAGACGTACCGGGGTTTTGAATACACATAACGGGAGAGGGGGTAAGGAATGTTAATATTATGCGACTGTAAAACAGACAGCAGCTGTGTGTGTATTAGCTGACAGACGACAAGCAATGCAATAAAGTCAAACACTGCATTCTAAGAAACATTCCATATGCTATGAGCATTGAATAATTTACTGTTAGTTTACATTTGCAATAGATATGTGTGATGAGCCTGCGATGTGCATTCGAAATGCAAAGTGGAGATCGTGTCAAAAAGAATATAAGTTTGAGTAATGCCTAAATTAAATGAAATCATTGATAATCATTCCAAAAACAAAATCCAAATTAGGTCACTCAAAGGTCGTTCTTGAATAAGAGAACAACTCATTAGCAGTAAATGAGTGAGTAAGTGGCGTTGCGCAAACCGTTAGCGATTAGAAAACTAAGCAAATACTAAAGCAAAAAAAAAAATTAACAAACACAACAACACCAACATTTCAATGCGAACGCAATGCCGTCAGCAAATCCCAATTCTAAGCAATAGATATGCAACACACTAAATGCCCACGCACAACACAAACATACACACACACAGGCAAACGAGAGAGGGCATTATGTTTATCTGCTAATGTTTATAAAAATTACTATAAATAGCAACAAACGCCAGCGCCACTGTTAAAAAGCCGCCCACCCAGCAGCAGCAACGTTCGCACTAAATGCTCCAAGCGCCACACACACATACACACACCTAACATATTAAACGAAATAAAAAGTTGACCGAGTGCAGTGTGAAGAGCGGGAGCGAGAGAGAGAGAGAGAGGAAAAGAAAGAGAGAGAGAGGAAAAGAAAGAGAGACAGAGGAAGAATTGAGCACAATAATAGAAATGCAACCACGTGTGTTGTTTATTGCACCAGAACAAACACTCATACACTCACACACACGCACGTACGCACACCGGCTTCAGCTGCCTTATGAACGTTAACAAAAAAAATAAAATGAAAACAACAACATATAAGCGAACGTCAATACAAAACGGAATCTTTCAAAGTAAGAAAAACAAATAACTGCGCAAAGCAGAATGCCGAAAACACACACGCATGCGAGCATACGTACAAGACTGCAGAGCAGAATAACAGAGAATATCAAAAGTGTCAAAAAGCGTATAGCAGCAGCAGCAGCCAACAACAAAAATTACAAACTGGAAATGACGCCCTGTGGTTGTTGTTGTTGCTTTGTTAAGTTTATAACGGCATCTTGTCACAGGATATATTATTATAAATGTACGCATGTGGTAGGGTGTGAGGGTCAACATTTACTAAATACATGTGAAAGCTGCTTTGCTGATTTTTATAGAGTTGTTTGTTTATTATTATTATTATTATTGTTTTTCGCAATTTTTGCATGTGATTCATTCGCATCAAAACAGACCAACACAGGCCACACTTATCAAAGAAGAGTCTAGAGTCCAAGTAAATAAACACACACACATAGCTACAATCGCAGCACACATTGTAATGTGAGTGTGTGTGTTACTGCCGGGCGCCTACGCAAAAGCACGAAATGCGTGTGTGCAGCAGCGACAGTCGTAATCAACAATTATGATTTTAATAAGCTGGCAACTCTGCGAGAATAACAGAGCACAAGGTGGGTGGTTAGCTGGGTGGGAATATGCGAGGGGGCGAGAGCGATGACGTGGTGCTTAACGACGGATGCTTAACTGAAGCCAATGGGGAGGTGGAACGTGGGCGGAATGGAACCACGCACATCTTGTGATCAATTATGTTTTATTTTATGGCCATGCAACAAGCTATACACTTACACGTACATACATACAAAATACATACAAACACATTTTAATGGTGTGAAATGCCCGGTACTTAACTTTAGGTGAAGAAAGTAATCAATTTTGTTATCATTTCAATCCTTAGTTGACAACGTAAAATGAAACACGGGCTTTATTAGATCATGTGACTACATTTGTTTTATGTTATATGATTATCAATTAATTAAGTATGTACAAATAAAACTTATTGTTCTATACGAACTTTTTATATATAGAATTAATTTGCGATATACGTGCCGGAGCTCAACTCTATTTTTACATATTTATTTATTTACATACATATGTATTCTGATCAGCAGTCAGCTAAATTCAATTAGTCATAGTTTGATCAATGAGGTAATTCACTCATTTTTTTTACCACAGCCGAGATGACGAATATTTATTATTGTTTTTCAGAAATGGACTTTTGATGATCTTTAATTTGGCATAATAGCCAAATCTATTTTAATATATACATATATATTTAGTTTTCATTCATATTTACAATCGAATTATATTTTTCTAAAGTTACTTTAATTTTCAAAGGTAAGAAAAAATGTTATAGATATATTAATGTTTGTATTTGTCTCACTCTCTCTCACGAGAAATTAGAGTCATGTGTGATTTACATATGTACTATTGAACAATTCTAAAGACTTGACCCACACATGCACCTCCCCCACCCTCTGAAGCCATGGCAGCGCAGTTTTGACCCCAATTCCAATATTATAGAAAAAATAGAGCAAGCTGCTCTTCACACACATTCACACATTGACATTTGTCAACATAATAGCAACCAAATCACCGAACACTGAAATTAGCAAAGCTTTTAGCACTAGCGCAACAACAACAACCACAACAGCAACTAGAACAACAGCAACCAAATTGCGTAAATGATACCATTTTTGGTGTGTGCAAAAGAGAATAGTCAGCAAGAGTATAACACAAAAGAAAACCAACTGATGCGTGCATGTGTTTGTGTTATGTGTGAGCTTTGGAACTTAAATGTGTATTAGAAAACGCGCCTAAGTTCAAGGACAAGCAAACGCAGTGTGTTCAGCAAAAACACCAACAACAAGAATAACAACATCAGCAAGCGCAGCTAAAAAAAAATGCAAATAACAGCAGCGGAAAGCAACAACAATAAAAACAATGTGATTTTACCGTCACAGTCGAAAAGGTCAATGACACCTGCCAGTTTGTCTCGCTCAACTAACGCAAAAACATTCACGCACACAGACACATGGTCATCAGCTCACTTCGTTCTCTTTTTTTTGCTCTTCTTTATTTCTTGTTGTTGTGCTGCTTGCACACGCGTGCCATCGTTTAGACATGTGGTTGTTGTTTCGGCTCTTTGTACTGCTAATTAGTGTGGCCAAATTATGCGCCAAAATTTCCAGTGAGTTGCCACCTTATATGTCATGTGTGTTTATACATATGTAAATCTGTGTATGTATGTGTGTGTGTCGTCACATATATACGTCATAAAAAATAGCCATCGGTTGATGTCGACGTCGCTGCCAGCATCGCATAAACAATTTCCGGTTTTGCTATATACAAAAGTTGGCTGGTCCCTGTTGTTTTTCAACAATTTTTTTGTTTTTGCGGCAACTTATTTTTGTCACACACACAAACACACGCACACACTGACAAACTTGATTTAAAAATAAATAAATTACACAGAAAGCGAACGCACAAACACACATGCAAGAACACAAAAACACAGAGAGTCAGAGACGGAATGAATATACGCATGTTAAGCTTTTCGGCAACATTCCTTACGCTGCCACCGTCAAAAATATATTATGATTAATACAACGGCATTTTTATGGTATTTCTCTATATATTCAAACATACACACTTATGCATTGCAGGAAATGTTATAGAAAAACTCCCAGCCAGTGGCAAAGGTAGATGAGGGAATGAACGCACAGCAGTATACCAATTACTGTTACGCTTTTTAATTAGCAGGCAACTTAACCTCACCGCTCCCCTCTTAGTAGCATACGGTTTAGTTTAGTTTCAGTGAAATTGTCTTGTTCTTAATGTTGACGACTGTTGTTGTCATTGTGGCTTTCGCGCTTCCTTCACACTTTTGCTTTTATTGCTGAGAGAGCGGGATGGAGCGCCAGCAAAGAGCACAACAAACGACACGAGCCCGCTGAGAGCCGGAGAGAGAAAAAGAGCAAGAGAGCAAACCAACTATGCGAGAGATGCCGGAACGAGGTTTTTGTTTTGCTATTTTACTCACACACACGCACATTAGACAACTCTGCTGCACTGCTCATTCACAAAACGAGACGACGTAGCGGCGACAAAGACGAAACAGAAGATATGATAGATATGGAACAACAACAACAACGGTATCGCATAAATTTCTGCTGCGTAGTAATTTTATAAGTATGTTTGCATGTATACACAAACACACGCACGCAAAGAGAGACCGAAATAGAGAGACTGATACATAACCGACATAGACATTTACACATACATATATGCAATTTATTTACCTTTTTGCATTCTTGTTAACCATTTTCGTTTGTTTATGTTGCACTTTGCACACGCCCGCAAATAAACGCAAACATACATTCACACACATACACATAAATATGTGTGTGTTGATTAATACATATGTATGAGAAGATTCGTATGTTTATTTGTATGTATGTGGAACGAGGCCCACTTTTTGTGTATTTTTATTTTGGTATCGATTTCAAAATAAAACGACGCACTTTCCTAGATGCAGCCCCAATTAAATTTTGGACTTGTTTTATTCGTGGGCTTTTATTTTGCACCCAAAAACTTCACACCATTCTCGCTGATCACTTTAAGTGTATATAGAATTTAATTCATTTATTTACCCGCTTAGTGAATTTTATTTTACACCTCACTCACTCACTCACACACAATCATTCACTTACTCGTTCACTCACTTAGAAACACACACACATACGCACACATATGTATGTACGTATATAATTTATGTACATGTGTCGGCGGCATACGCACTTGTGATTTCTTGGAATCCACTCACTTATGTATTTGCTTTTGCTTTTGATTTCTATTTTCTATTATGATTTCGATTTTCTTAAAATACATATATATATACACTTGTACGTACGCGTATGCATATATTTGTTCAACTATTTTGTAAAACGATATTTTCGCAGCAAGAAACAAACAATCTACCGCGAAACTGACCACGACGTCCGTACGCTTCAAATGCCAGAACACGAATGAGCGGCAAAACAAAATTGAAATTAAGCGAGCGACGAGAGAACAATCAACTTACTGACAACAACTGAGCAGCAACAAGAGAAACCACACTCTAATTTTTATTTACATTTGTTAATTCTGCGTATAACAGTTAAGAGTTTTTATTACATTATTTTGATAAAATTGGTATTATCAGGTTGCGATCCGTAGTGATAATAGTAATAAAAAAATGATTGAAAAATAAATACAGAAATGCATATTATTTCAAATCAACTCGCCACATTAAAACAAAAATATTTTTCTGCCAGTGTCTGAAAGCGATAACGATTTCACTTTGTTGGGGAGGGCACTTAATCTATCGTTAAGTGAGTAAAAATTGCAGAGGAGCTATTGAAATAAATTATTGTAACTAAAAGTGCATTCACGAAGTGTAATTAGTTCAAATGTTAATTAAGGTTATCTGGCTTATTGTCACTAAAGTATTTAATTGCCATTTCAAAAATGATTTAGTTTTATGTCAGTATTTTTTGCGGTAGAATTCATTGTGGATAAGGGTAATTTGTTGCTTTCGAGATTCGGTCACGCTGACATGAACACTTACGGTTTGTAGCTGAAAATAACAATTAAATTTATTTAATTTGCTTACTACAAAAAGAATATCACCCAATCAAATAAAGGAGCGACATAAAGATTCATAGTTGATTTACGTTTTAAGTGCCGTTCTGTTCCGTTTTTTGTGTTTGTATGCGCTTTTTGATATCCTTTTTATTTAATACCCACACACACACAGCCACACAAACACGCAGCTAGCAGCGAGTTGTGTACATGTTTATGTGTAATTTATAATTTTTGTGTTATGTACAATTTTGAAGCACACGAGAAATCACACCCAAGCACAACAACCACAACAACAACAAAAACAACAAAAACATCAAGAAAACACCTGAAGAATTACCCAAACAAACAAACTGAAAAAACGCAAAGCCAGCGAAACCCTTTCCACAACAGCTAGAAAAATGGCCAAAATGTACGGAAAGGGTAAGAGTAAGTAAACCCAAAAAAAAAAAAAATACAAGCATCAACATCAAAATGAAATACAATATAAAAAAAAAACTAAATAAAACACCTTTATTATGCATTACACTTTGATTTAAATATTGTTTAATATCTGTACATGCTTTTAGTTCACCAATCAATTGTCGTAGTGACAAAATGTGCAAAAATGATAAACACAATTTACTTAATTCCATTAACAACAAAAAAATGCCTAAAAATTAATTAATTAATTCTGTTACATTTAGCGGCCATCGAATCAGAGGAGCAACAAAAAAGACGCTGGCAAATAGAACTGGAGTTTGTGCAATGCCTCTCCAATCCAAACTATCTTAACTGTAAGTCGGATTATATATATATATATATATATCTATCTATATTTTGAATTCGTGCAGTTCTGGCTCAGCGTGGTTACTTTAAGGATCCATCGTTTATCAACTACCTCAAGTATCTGCAGTACTGGAAGGAGCCAGACTATGCCAAGTATTTAATGTATCCGATGTGCCTATATTTTCTCGATCTGCTGCAATACGAGCACTTTCGTCGCGAGATCGTCAATAATCAGTGCTGCAAGTTCATCGACGATCAGGCCATACTCCAGTGGCAGCATTACACGCGCAAACGCATCAAACTGATCAATTCGGTGCAGGAGAATGCAGCTGCAGCTGCAGCAGCCGCAGCAGCAACGACACAGCAGCAGCAGCAACAAACGCAGCAGCAGCAACTAACACAACCACAACAACAGCAACAACAACAGCAGCAGCAGCAAAGCAATGGAGGTGGCAACATTTTAGCGCCTAGCGAAGCTGCCACAGTGGCAGGCACTGAGGCCACCAATCCGCTGCAGCAAGCAACGCTACAGAACGGAAGCAGCAACAGCAGCGGCAGCGGCAACAGCTCAACAGCAACAGTGCCAACAGCCTCACAGAGCAACAGCCAACAGCAGCAGCAGCCATTGGCGTCCAGGGAGCCAGCTCAAGCTGCAACTCAGGTTTCATCAGTGATACAGCAGCAGCAGCAACAACAACAGCAGCAGCAGCAACAACAACAACAACAACCACAACAACAGCAGCAACAACAAATGAACGGATTGGCTGCAAGCGGAACTATGAAACTAGAATTAAATTAGCAAACGGCTATTTACACACAAAAAGAAGAACGAAATAAATTAGACTTAGCGTAAAGAAATGGAGACTATTCAGAGCAGGGTTTAACTACATATATGTACTATATATAAATATGTATATGCTTAATATATATAAAGATATGTATATGAACAGCTATAGTTTAGAGTTTGAGAATGAGCGTTGAAACTATAAGCGAGAGTTATACAGTCGAAGTTCCTTTTATTATTCCTTTATATTATATATATATTTATATATTATATTTAGTTTAGTTTACTACAGGATAGGTCTGTCAAGAGTCTGTTGGAGATAGCGTTTAAATCTCCTTGTTGCTAACTTTAAATTACTGTCAACGTTGTTTGAAGCCCAAGAAAACCCTTATTATTAAGTATGCATATAACAGACAGTTATACAGTCAAAGTTCCGTATAAAGAATTTATCTTTTATTTATTATAATATAGAAGTTTTCTATAGGCAAGTTTGTATACTTAAATTTTATATTAGAGTTTTCCTTTAATCCTCTGAAAGCCAAGCAAACCCTTATAAATGATAAATTTATTTAGTTGAGTTTACAATAGGCACATAGCACTGTATAATTGAAGATTCCATCGCATTAAGTGTGCCTATAAACGACAGCGATACAGTGCGAGTTCCTTAAAAAGAAATAATTATATATTTTATATTATAGAAGTTTATTGAAGGCAAGTATTACTGTATAATTTAAGCTTATATTAGATATATAGTCCGATTTTTGTAGAAGTCCCAAGTATGTATATAGAAATTTACTATAGGCAAGTTCGACTGTACAATTGAAGTTTATATCGTATTAGATATATATAGTTCTTAATCTTTCCCTGTCGCTACCTTTAATTTTTGGTTGCCAAAAGGAGTTCCACTGTTGATTAGATTAACTAACAAAAAACACAAACAAATTGCAGGCGACTCAGGTGAGGTGCTGGCCCAAAAGGGACGCTTCTATGGCGTCTATTTGCTGTGCAGCCAGAGCTTGGATGCACGTTATCGCGGCAAGTGCTATGTGGGCTTCACCGTCAATCCCAAACGTCGGATCAGGCAGCACAATCGTGGCTGTGACTTTGGTGGGGCGCGCAAGACGAGCCGCAAGGGACCCTGGCAGATGGTGATGATTGTCCATGGTTTTCCCAACAATATTGCAGCGTTGCAATTCGAATGGGCGTGGCAACAGCCCGCACTCTCCACACGCCTCAAGTCCTATCCGGAGTTGCGACGCAAACAGCCGCGAGAAACGCACTTCGATTACAATTTCCGCATAGTGAATCGGATGTTGGGCATCGGGCCGTGGCATCGTTTGCCGCTCACTGTTCGCTGGTTGGAGAGCGAGTTTGAGCGTGAATTTGTTGTGCCTCTGCCGCCACATATGGGCGTCGTTAGTGGCAAGGTGGCCATAACAGCTAAGCAGCAGGAGCCAGCAGTTGCGATGAATCATGTGCTGGAGTGCCACCTGTGCATGCAGCGGGTGGAGCAAGTGGATCGCCTGCTCGGTTGCCTGCGTAAGAGCTGTCCTCTGACCTGCCACATGTTGTGTCTGGCCAGCTACTTGCTGGGCGATCAGCCCGGTCAGTATATACCCATTGGCGGCACTTGTCCGCTCTGCGAGCAGCCGCTCCGCTGGGCCGAACTGTTGCAACGTCAAGGTAGCTTCGCCGAGCCCGAGCAGGACAGCGATGAGGTCAGCGATGATGTGCCCGATGTGGACAGCGATGTGGAGCAGCAGCAAACCCCGTGAAGAAAAACCTAATCTCTCGCTCTGTCTGTGTTTTTAAATAAATTAATTATGCGTTTTATAAAGTCTTCATCATGGCCTTATTGATTTGGGCTAAAATGCGTTTATAGTTGCGTATCTGATTTAGCATTTGGCGTTTCTCCTGCAGATAGTATTCCCTGGTCATTTGCACATATTGCTCGCCCTTGAACTTGAACATGGATATCTCGCCGGTATCAATTAGTTGATCATCCACCAGCTCCTCTTCCTCCTCCTCCTCCTCCTCCTCCACGGAGGGGCTGTTTGAACGCGCTCGTTTGTTAGAAATTTCCGGCACAATGCTCACTTCAACTGTAAAATGCACACAAATATATAAGTTAGCTAGTTAATAGTTTGGTCCACCCTATATACTAACTCTTTTCCAATACATCCGGCTCTGTGTGATCCTTGGCTGCTTGGGATGTACTCGTCGACTCGACCATGAGGACGTTGTCTATGTCTATGCTCAGCGTATCATCATCCAGGTTAATATAGTAGCTTTGCTGTGTCGATGAGCAAATCGGGTTTATATCATCATCATCTGCCGGATTGATATAATAGCTTTCCCTAGCTGTGGACGATGTGGGTGTCATTTGTTGATCTTGTTCTTGATCCTCATCCTTGATTAAGACTTCATTGTTTTTACTGGTTGCATAGGAAAATGGCATCGCTTCGCCCAGCAGAATGCGTCGATTTTTATTTGCCGATAGATATTTGACATCGAAATGCTTGGAGCACATATACAATTGTTTTGTACCAATTTTGGGGTGCACTTGGCCCAGCAGACGCCATTGTGCTGCTCGCTTCGGGTCCTTTGGAAATGCAAACAATGTGACGTCATTGCAGACACCTTTATCTTGGCGAAAGTAGAAATTATTGCAGTCCTTATAAGCGCAAAGTCTTGTGCTCATTTTGTCGTAAACTTTTTATTTGCTGATGATCAATATTGTACGGTTTTTATTTATTCTATACAGTTTTTGGATTCTATTGTTTTTTTTTTGTTTTGCTTACATGTAAACAACGATTTTGTACAACACTGGTTGATGTTAACATAAAGCATTACAATTCGATAAAAACCTTGAGCATAATTGTACATCTGAAACGGCTGTTGTTCTTCAAATTTATCTCGAATCCAATTTCTACTGTATTTTTTTCAGCAGTTCTACTACTATCTATAGGTTTTCACTGTGTTCATGAATTTTATTAAAAATACCAGCTGTATTTTTAAAATGTACATTTTAACATAAAACAGAGTAACACTCGCTGCTCTAGCAAACACATTTCGCGCCAAAACTATCGATATTAGCGCGTTGGCAAGCGTGCCTTTTGTTGCCAGTATTGTCAGATAGACGGCTGGGAAGTGCTCCATATTGTCAGATAGACGGCTGGGAAGTGCTCCATATAAAAATGTAAATTCTTTATTTCCTATTTGCTTTAAAAAGCTCATTTCATATCTCATTTTCATAGCTGCGACACATGCGATATTTATTTTTATTTTTAATTTTTCGAATTTTTGGCAACCCGGCATTGCTATCTATTGTTCTGCTCTTTTTTAAGCGGCTTCGTCGCGTGCAGATCGTGAAAATTGTGTTTTTCATTTACTGTTGTTAAACCGTGTGAAAACAGCAAATTAAAATATGGCTGCAGACCAGGCACAATTCCAACAGCTCCTCAACTCCCTGCTGTCCGTGGACAACGAAGTGCGGAAACAGGCCGAGGTAAGTTCGTTTCGTCTCCTTTGAAAGAAGGAAAAATGCACATTTCACCACAGACAACTGCGCAATTGTTTAAATTGTATATAGTATAAATCTTAAAATTCGGCCAGCAGTCAAATGCATTATCTTCTGTCAATGTATGTGCAGCAAATTAATATGAATATTTTGCTATTTACAAAACGACGCCCTGAATCATCATCATCGTGCATTCTATTTCAAAGCGCACAAAACGTGTTTTCGTTTCCCTCTTAGTTACGACATTCGCATGTTAGCGTGTGTGTGTGTGTTTGTGTGCCCGTATAAAGCTTAAAGACAAATTGTCCAATTGATATGGAAGCATTTTATACATATATTTATATATATATATATGAATAAATTTTATTGCTGCTGCCAAGTGCTTTTTGAAATGATTTCGGACACAGCAACGCACAATTTTGTGCTATACGCATGCAAAACGGAAACAAAGCACAGGTGATAATTTCATTATTGTTCATAATGACGCATACTGCGATATGCAATCTGTTTGTATATGTATATAACTAAATATATACATAGGCATATTGAATATTGGGTATCAGGCCCGATAACGCCGACAGTTGCCGCACGAACGCATTACAGCTGTTGACCTTGGCGCCACCCAATATACCACGCTCTGCCTTGTACTGCAACTGTTTTGTTGCAAACACACAGACACACACCTAAACAGATTTATATACAATAACATTTAGTTCAGTTAGCGGTAACCAACCAACAGAGGCACGAACAAAGCTTACACTGGGCAGCACAAGATTAAAAGGATTTGTGCCAAGGACATCAGCAAAATTGATATGCAATATTAGAAAATCTTTTATGTAGAAATTCTAATTTTCTATTTAAAAGTGCCCCAGTTTAATGTACAATAGAAATACGAACAAGGTGGCAACGCCACACCCGCGACATCTGGCGATATTGTAAACAAACGTAAATTAGCCAAATTAATAATAATTAAAAATGGGGCGCTGCCCGCTGCCCATGAGATAATCATTAATTTGAGCTTTAAAAATAATAAAATCTAATTAATAATTTAAAGAAAGAACTGTGTTCCATAACCTGAAACACCATGTGCTATCTTCTACTTCTCGTCAAAATGGTAAAGTTTGGAAATTCTGCTTGCAGGAAGCGTACAACAAGGTTTCGCGGGAGCTGAAGGTAACACACCTGCTGGGCAACATTCACAATGGCCAACAATCGGAGGAGGCTCGCCAAATGGCTGCAGTCTTGCTTCGTCGCCTTTTTACCTCTGAATTTCTTGAGTTCTACAAAGGGGTATGAATTTCTACTTGGAATCAATAATGAAATGTTCATAATTATAATGTGTATTTGCACTTTACAGTTGCCGGTAGAATCGCAGAATCAACTGTTGCAGCAGATTTTGATGGCCGTGCAACAGGATGTGACACCGCAACTGCGTCGCAAGATATGCGAAGTGATCGCCGAGGTGGCACGCAGCCTGATCGACGAGGATGGCAACAATCAGTGGCCGGACATTCTACAGTTTCTATTCCAATGCGCCAATTCGCCAACGCCCCAGCTGCAGGAGTCGGCGCTGCGCATTTTCAGCAGTGTACCCTCGATCTTTGGTAACCAGGAGACGCAATACCTCGATCTGATCAAACAGATGCTGGCTAAGAGCATGGAGAATGTCGGCGAAGCTGAGGTTCGTGTTCAGGCCGTCCGTGCCATTGGCGCCTTCATTCTGTTCCACGACAAGGAGAAGGAGGCGACCATTTACAAGCATTTCGGGGATTTGCTGCCACGGATGCTTGTCATCACGGGCGAAACGATTGAGGCGCAGGACGATCAAAGTTTACTCAAGCTGCTCATCGACATGACCGAGAATTGTCCGAAATTCTTGCGGTCACATCTCGAGTACACCTTTGAAATGTGCATGAAAGTGTTCAGCTCACTGGACTTTGAGGATAGCTGGCGCCATCTGGTGCTCGAAGTGATGGTCTCATTGTCGGAGAACGCACCAGCCATGGTGCGCAAGCGTGCCGAGAAATATATTATCGCTCTCATTCCCCTCGTGCTGCAAATGATGACCGATCTGGATGAGGACGAGAACTGGGCCACAGCCGATATCATCAACGAGGATGATCACAGCGACAACAATGTGATTGCCGAATCATCCCTGGATCGGTTGGCCTGCGGCCTTGGCGGCAAAATGGTGTTGCCCCATGTGATGAACGCCTTGCCGAGCATGCTGAATCACACCGATTGGAAGCATAGGTTCGCCGCTCTCATGGCCATCTCGGCAATTGGCGAGGGTTGCCACAAGCAAATGGAGGCCATACTCGATCAAGTGATGTCCGGTGTACTCAACTATCTCCGCGATCCCAATCCCCGTGTGCGCTACGCCGCCTGCAATGCCATCGGCCAAATGTCCACCGATTTTGCACCGACCTTTGAGAAGAAGTTCCACGAACAGGTTAGCCGATGACCACATTCTGTAGTTGCGCATTCAGAATAACTTATGAACTTTCAATGAACACAGGTTGTGCCCGGTCTGCTGCTGCTGCTGGACGATGAGCAGAATCCGCGCGTGCAGGCGCATGCCGGTGCCGCTTTGGTTAACTTTAGCGAGGATTGCCCTAAACATATATTGACACGCTATTTGGACGGAATCATGGGAAAACTGGAGAACATTCTCAATTCGAAGTTCACGGAGCTCGTCGAGAAGGGCAACAAACTGGTGCTGGAGCAGGTGGTGACCACCATTGCCTCGGTGGCGGATACGTGCGAACAGGAATTTGTCGCCTACTACGATCGGCTGATGCCCTGCCTCAAGTTCATCATCCAGAATGCCAATTCGGAGGAGTTGCGCATGCTGCGCGGTAAGACAATCGAGTGTGTTAGCCTTATCGGTCTCGCTGTCGGTCGCGAGAAGTTCATTGCGGATGCCGGTGAGGTAATGGACATGCTGCTGAAGACCCACACCGAGGGTGAACTGCCCGACGATGATCCCCAGACATCGTATCTGATTACCGCCTGGGCGCGCATGTGCAAGATTTTGGGAAAGCAGTTCGAGCAGTATTTGCCGCTGGTTATGGGTCCCGTGATGCGTACAGCTGCCATGAAGCCGGAAGTGGCGCTGCTGGACAACGACGAGGTCGAGGATCTAGAGGGCGATGTCGAATGGTCGTTCATCACCCTTGGTGAGCAGCAGAACTTTGCCATACGCACCGCTGGCATGGAGGACAAGGCATCCGCCTGCGAGATGCTCGTCTGCTATGCCCGCGAACTGAAGGAGGGCTTCGCCGAGTACGCAGAGGATGTGGTCCGTCTAATGCTGCCCTTGCTCAAGTTTTACTTCCACGATGGCGTTCGTTCGGCGGCTGCTGAATCTTTGCCCTATTTGCTGGACTGCGCCAAAATTAAGGGACCCAACTATTTGGTGGGCATGTGGCAATACATTTGTCCAGAACTGATAAAGGTGATCAATAGCGAACCGGAGGCGGATGTGAAATCCGAGATGCTTAATTCACTGGCGAAATGCATTGAGACCCTGGGCCCCAACTGCCTTAACGAGGAGTCCATGAAACTGGTGCTGGAGATAATCAACAAGTATGTCGGAGAGCATTTCGAGCGCGCCGATAAGCGTTTGGCTGCCCGCACTGAGGAGGATTACGATGATGGCGTTGAGGAGGAGCTGGCCGAACAGGATGACACCGACATATATGTACTGTCCAAGGTGGTGGACATCATACACGCCCTCTTCCTAACCAGCAAGGCCGACTTTTTGCCCGCCTTCGAGCAGGTGGCACAGCACTTCATCAAGCTACTCGATCCCAATCGTCCGTTCGCCGATCGCCAGTGGGGCATTTGTGTGTTCGATGATCTTATTGGTAACTTGTGCAATTAATTGACCTATCCAACTTATTTCCTAATCTAATCCGTTTATGGTTTTGTAGAATTCTGTGGACCCGCTTGTACGCCGTATCAACACATTTTTACTCCTGCTCTGCTGCAGTATGTGGTGGATAAGTCGTCGGATGTGCGCCAGGCGGCTGCATATGGCTGCGGTGTTTTGGGCCAATTTGCTGGCGATCAGTTTGCGCATACGTGCGCCCAGATCATTCCACTGTTGGTGCAGGTCATCAACGATCCCCGGTCACGCGAAGTAGAGAACATAAATGCGACGGAAAATGCCATATCGGCATTTGCCAAGATACTCAAATACAACAATACGGCATTGACCAATGTGGATGAGTTGATTGGCGTTTGGTTCGCCTGCCTGCCCACCTCCGAAGATGACGAGGAATCCGCCCACATCTATGGCTATCTGTGCGATCTGATTGAGGCCAATCATCCAGTCATTTTGGGCGCCAACAATTGTAATCTGCCATGCATTGTATCGATCATTGCGGACGTCTTCTGCACCAAGGTGATCGAGGCGAAGAGTCCGTCGGGTACCCGCATGCTAACCATTGTCAAGCAAATTGAATCCAATCCCGATGTGATGCAGGCCTGTGCGAGCACCTTGAGTACCGAGCAGCAGCAGGCGCTCCAGGATGCCTATCGGGAACTGGCCACTGCACCACCAACCGCAACCTAAACCTAAAGCAGCTCCTCCAGCAGCTAAAGCAGCCATCAGCTGCCTCATATATGCATTAGAAAACTAGGATTTATATATATATTTAAATATATATAAACACATTCATGCATTAAAATCATCGGCTGAAAAGTATAGGAAAAGCAGAAAAGCTTTTTTCTCTTCGTTATTCGTCACATTTGATTGAGCAAAGTCAAATGCGTTCAAAATTACGTTATATATATATATATAAACATAAACTCAACAACTTCACATATATCCAAATTATATGTGCCAATAGGGCGTATAATTCTATATATATATATATATATATACATATATATATTGTGATTTCAATCGAAACTCGTCTCCCGCTCCCGCAAGGGAATGTTTTTGGAAGGAAAACCAAATAAAAAAGTCTGCGTCTCGTTAGAATTTGACATGTTGAATTGAACATTATTTTTTATGTTTCATCATATTAACAAGTTCCAATTGATTATTTTCGTTATATAATATTACATAAATATACAAATATATTTATCCGGCCATCTCCTTTCGCCAACCCATACCCCTTAATAGGATGTGAATGTAGTCCGAAACGAACTAATTTTTATTTTACAACATTCAAGAATGTGTATTTTAAATTAATAAAATAAAAACGAAAGAAAAAAATGTGCTCGAAATTGTTTTTGTGTTTAATTGGGTTTCTATTATTCTATATTTCAGATGAAAAATCACAATCTTTAAATAATGTAATTGTAATATATTTAAATCGAAAAACATTAAAGAACAATTCAATCAAATTGAATAACAACCAAAGCTTGGCAATTATTTATTTGAATTTACAAAATTAGTCTCATATTTTGGCAAAGCTTAAAAGCTGTACAGAATATAAGCCGAGAAATGTACAAGTTGTGCGGCTTGACAGCTTAATGTTACGTTACAACAGAATGACAGAACAGTGTTGTCGGATAACTTGCTGGACACCAGGCTGGAAATTTTAACAGTAACAGGAACAGCTGTCGCAGTAGCAGTAGACACAAAAGCAGCCGCAGCAGCAGCAATAAAAACAATCAAAATACAAACAAAACTATTAATTTTTAATTATTCGCCAAATCCTTTTGCGTACACTCAGCAACAGCTGCATGAAATGGCAATACACTCAGAAAAGGTAAGCAGTATAATAAAAATTGTGAAATCAAAGTACAAAATACGTGTTCGCATATTTTTAGCACAATAAATTATTGACATAGGCAGACGCTTGTAAAACTGCTGCTGCTGCGACACTTATCACGCGGATGAGTCAGCAAACGCTGATTCCGTTTGCTCTCTCTCTGGCACGAACGGTCTCTCTCTCTAATTCTAACTAACTGAAGACATTTCCGGATGATAACAGGACGTGAGAAGAGCGAATATAACAGCTATAAATAAAAGTAAACGTAAGTTGAGAGTGCAACAAGTGGTTGTCAAAACGGGGGAGGGAAGAGAGAGCTGCCATCGCCTCTTTAATTTAAGGTGTAATGCAAAAAGTTGGCAAAGCATCCCTTGTGAGATTTTCAGCCATTTCAGTTTTCGTTGGTCTTTCAGTGGCGACAAAATGGCCAGCGAGCTTTATCAACAAGTTTGTCTAAAAAACACATTTTTTCTCTTTTTTTTTGTAGACGCAACAAGTTTATAATAATAAATTAAATTAATTAAATCTGTTACGGTTTCAAGGAACTTTTTATGCTTTCTCATAAATAATAATTGAATATTATTAATTATATATAATTGACTAGTTAAATAATTAATAGCGTTTAATTCACTGCAGTTGCTCAGCGCCGTCATGTCGACGGAAACGGAGTTCCTGGAGGCCCATGAGAAGATAAAGCACTCCCACCATGCTGCCATGGTACAAGTGGAGCTGGCCATCAGTCACGAGGAGTCGGAATCTCTGGCAGCTGCTGTTGGCGCCTACGAGCTGGCGCTACAGATGATCGAGGAGACGTTCGCCATACCCGTGGGCCTGCCCGATGAGATCGATGCGGTGCAGGAGCAGTGGAACGATGCCTGTGCCATCATACAGAAACTGAAGAGCGCCAAGACGGAGGTCAGCTATCGCCTCAAGGTACTGGGCGCTAAGCAGTCGCCTATCGATGAGAGCGCCACGGAGGCAAACGAGCAGGAGTCGCAACCCGATGGACAAGTGGCCAAAAAGCGACCACTGCTGGCGGAGAACCCGGCGACATTTTACGATGTGGCCACTGCCAGTGGGCGGCCCAAAACCTACAAGGAGTTGGCTGTGGGACTGCGTCAGATGCTGGCCAGCCACGATGCGGGGGCGCAGCTGGATGAACTGTTTCAGACGCAAGTGAAGCTCTATCGCATCGAGGCCAGTGGCCAGGTGATCACCTTGACGGGCAGCACCCAAATGTCGCTAATAATGTGCACCGTCGGCGGCAAATGGAAATATTTGAGCGGCATTTACTTTATCCAATGCGCTATGCCGCAAGAGGAACCGCATCGGGATTCGTCGACCGTCTGGTTGTATCCACTGATACCCGGTGTATCCCATTGCTATCGCACGGAATTCGGAGCCTTTATATTGCCGGACGTGGAATCAGCGCAGCCTGGGAATGCTTTTGGCATAATGCTGATGAAGCCAGAGCGTCCGCTGAGCACCAGCGCCGGGGAAACGGAGGAAGAGCAAATGGCCGATTTGCAGCAATTCTTTCTCGATTTGCTCGAGGCTGTGCTGGCGGACACTGTGCAGCAGCTGCAATCGCCGCGCACACTACGTGCTGTCGCCCTCTCGGATTCGGCCACCAGTTCCGAGCAGGTCTCCCAGCACATTGTGTGCGCAGCGGATTTTATAGCGCGCAATCTGGTCAAAGGTGCCGAGAAGACCGGTGGCCTAATGATGAAATCAACGCCCTATCTAATCTCAAAAATGACACCGGCTACTCCCGATGATCAGACCCATGTGCCCAGTTCGGTGCAAACAGGCGTTGAGGTGGCCCAAAAGGTCACACATGCCGCGGCCGGCATGACCGGTTGGATAGCTGGCAAGGTGGGCACCGCTGCAATGGCAGTGGGCGGCTACCTGGCACCACATGTCCAGACCCAAGGTTCGCGGCTGCTCCAAAAGGGCTTTGGCTACGACAGCAACCAGGCAAATAGCGCCATGGAGGGCGCCATAACAATTGCCGCCGGTGCCGTTGAGGGTTTTACCACCGTTTTCGATGGCCTGGACAAATCCGCCAGAATATTGGGCAACAGTTTGAGTGAAAATTCGGTTAAAATCATTGAACATAAGTACGTTTGCTCTCCTCATTTTCTGCTAAATAATAATGAATTGTCCTCTGTGCCTTTCTAGATATGGCTCTCCAGCTGGGAATTTGGCCAGCGGCACTTTTGACACTGTTGGCAACGCGTTTATTATTAGCGAGAATGTCACCTATATTACACCAAAGGGACTGGCCAAGAAGCTGGTCAAGAAGACGGGGCAAGCAGTCGTCGTTGGCAATAAACGTGATTTGCGCAGACCTGAATCTCATTACATAAATGCAGGCGCACTTTATCAGGATTTGCGAGCCCTCAAGGAATAGAATAGAAGAAAATTTGCTTAAAAATACTTTCCAACTAATTTTGTTGATATTTTTTAGAGAATCTCGATTAGTTTTAGTAAGTTCGTATATTGCTTAGCTTTCCATTGAATTTATTGATATTTATTATATTTAGTTAATATGGCTAAACTCCAAAAATTATAATTATTGCTCTTGTTTGTAGTAAATAAATATCTAAAACATTAACTATTATTTTAAAATTTAATATGAGCAAATCTGCATATTTTAAAGAACAGTCTGCTAGAGACCTCTCTCTCTCTCTGTTAGTTAAAGTTTTCTTCGAGTACTTAACAGCTCTCGTGAGCTTTTACAGTAAATTAACACCAATGTAACGAATCCATGTGGAAAATACGAAAGGTAACGCATTGCACAAAAATCAAAAACAGAATATTTGTTTTCTAAAATAAACTCTCATATCTAAATATTTACCTTCTAAATTTAAAATTAACGTTTGACATAGATGCGCAACAGAGTCTTATGTTAACTAGCGATTTGCTCAATTTGGTGCTGTAACTGTTTATAAAGTTAACAGAATATTTTAAATCAGCCGTTTACCTCGCGATTTTTCTGCAGCGCTCGCGTTTTGCTCGCGACTTTCAATTTTGTATTGGTTTTTCGACAAAATATGCCTTAATTGGCACAACTTATAGATTAAGTTAGCTGTAACAGGAACACAACATAATACGGTTGTATTCAAAAAGGAGTTTCATTTCCATAATACATTAATAACAGTAGATTTCTATGAATATTTGTGCATAATAATTGCAGTCGAGCAATGTTAAGTCTGGCAATGTTAAATGTCTGGCTTATGGTAATGTTATTGGTATGTTTGATAGATCCGGTTAACAGCAAGCTGTTGTCGGCTTTGTTATTGTAAAATTTGTTGCCGAAGCGTGCGGTCGGTCCGTCGGTTGTGCGGCTTGCGAAGTTTTCCAAGTGATCCAATTTTGGATATTGTTGATATACAACAATTTGAAAATGTGTCTATATCAATAATTGTAAGAAACAAAAGCATAACTGCAAATATATAAAGTATCACTTCCGTCTTCTACCTTGGCCCGGTCATTTGTTGCTTATTGTTTTTGACGTGCTTCTTATTACAATATATACACACACACATATTATTATAAATTAATGTTAAACACACACCTGTGTTGTGGAATAAATTGTTATTTAGCGCGCCGCGTTCATCTCATCTGCGTGAGTGTATGCGTGTGTGTGAGTGTGCGTGTGAGTTTTTGCTTGTATGGATGAGTGCGTGCGTGTGCGTGTCTGTGTCTGTGTGTGTGTGCAGCAAAGAGTTCCGTTTTATTTTCATTCCGCTTTAAGAAGTCGGTGCAATTTTACACGTCTGCAATCATTTCAGTTGAATAATAATACTACAAAATTCACAGCAATTGTTGCATATACACATACATACACATATACAAACACAAAACGAAATGTTTTTATTTATTGTGCTCTTCTTAAATTACACAGACTGCTTGCTCGCCTCTAATACCAGTTTAGAAAAAATAAAACAACCATAACAGCAACAACTAGCAGCAGCCATAAACGGTCAACAACAACAGTTCTAATCGCACACACACAAACACACACATGCTCCTCAAATGCACACACACACACAAGCATGCCTAAAACGTGTTTGTTTGTGTTCCACTGAGTTCGATGCTGCTCTCGTTGTTTTTCTGTGTGTTTGTCCCTCTGGTATTAGAATTTTATAATAAATCTCATTTTGTACATAGAGCGCTAACAACTAATACAGACCAAAAAAGTAAAAACAAAAAAAAAAATCTTTTTTTAAACGCGTCTTGTTATGTTCAATTTTTCTTTTAAATAACATAAGCGCAATCGAATCGGACAGAAAAACTGCAAATGTAGCCGAAACGGCAACAAAAAACAACGACAACAACAACAATTGCGGGCCGAAAGCTTTGATTTTTACATGGTGAGTTTTTTTTTGCTAAAGCGATGTGGAAATCCTGTTAAAAGTTTCTCGTTTTTAACGTGTATTTGTCTCCATTGGTTTTGATAAATGAGTACATTTAAGAAATTACAATATGTATTTTTCTTAAAAATGTTTTTCATCTTGCCTTGCTGATGTTCCTTCATTTGTACTTTATTTGTACAATATTTTCTATTTTTGTGAAAATAGCTAAAATGATGTCCAAAATATTGAAAATGTCTATCGTCCTGTTATGTATTCGAAAAGGGTGTCTTGTCGTTGTTTGCATCGCTTTCAAATTCGGTTGCTCTATTTGTTGGTGCAACTGTAGCAGCAACAGATAAGCAGCACAAGCAGTCCCAGCGAAAGAACCGATAATATGATATCACCATCCTGATCACTAGGATGTTCAGTTGATTCGAAATAGTCACCGATTTTAGGCTCTTGCACGCTTACAGCATCTTCACTTTTGGGTTGTAGGTAAAAGGAAATAATATGCAAGAACATATTTTGTTTCTTTCAAATTTTCAGTGTGACAAGTGTTGACAAATATATTATTATGTGAGTTGAAATGAATAGTACACTACTGAACACAGGGTGTTTTCTAGCCGGATAACTAACTGGCGTTGAGCACTCTTGTTTTCTTTTATCAACAATTTTCACTTTGCATGTCAAAATGTGCACCACAGTTTTGCCACAACCCCTCATACTTCACGCCCTGCGAAGCTTGGTTTTAACATTTAGGCGCCTGAGCATTTATTTTTTTTTAATCGTCATCATCATCATCATCATTATCAGCGATCATCGACGTCTGCTTTGCCATCAACAGGTTTTTAGCTAATAAGGTAATGGCAAAAACAAACAAACAAAAAACAAAAACATATAAAAAAAATGGCTAAATTATAATGGAAAGATGAAGACAAAATCCATCATTGGAAAGTTGATTTGATTGCAATTGTGGAATGCAGCTGCAACAGGGTTGCCGCCTAGTTGTGCGACAGGGCGACTAATTTTCATCTGCGCAAAACAGAAAAAAAAATAACACAACTTGTCTAATATTACAAGCCACATAGGCTTCATGCTTGATTCGGTTTTTGTTGCTGTCCAGGCAATATTATATTTATAAGGGTTTCAATAGAGATCAATAGAGAAAGGCACTTGGCTTGCACTTGGATCTTTCTATTATGCATGCACCTATATTTCGAATAGCAAAATCCGTTTGTATATTTTGCTACTTTTCGTATATTTATTATTTAAGTTCTTTCAATTAGATATTTAGCATTTTTTTACGAGCTGCATTTTGTTTTGCTACTTGTGTCTGCCCACCTACAAGAACAATAATAAATCGCTCAGTTTGCAGTTGACAGCTGACAGTTGTTGTTGTTGTTGTTGTTGTCGCAACTTTTTAACAATTGGCAACGCAGCCCCAAGACATTTCTTGAGGTGGGTGTGCCTGCCTATATATATGTATATGTGTGTGTGTGTGAGTGTGGTGAATGGGTCGAGTGGGTACGAGGGACCCTACCACATTACACAATTATCCAAAAGTATTTCCCAAAGCAAAACATTTTTCCGCCACACATGAAAATTATTTTAGTTTTTTTTTTCTTGTGTTTTGTCTTCTTTCCTTTCCCTCAGTTCGCTTTTGGCTCTCAGCAGTTGCGTTTCTTTTGTTTCTTGCTCCCGTTGCTTCTGTTTTGTTTATGTTATTTTCTTTTCTTTTTGTTGTTGTTGTTGTTTTTGTTTTTCCCATCTTTATATTTTTGCGCGCTTTGTGCGTCAATTTATGTGAAGTTTGTTCCGCTGCCGCTGAGGCGGAAGCTGCTGCTTAATGATACAAATAATAATAATCATACTCTTCCATGTAGTGCAGTGTAGTGGCAACAACTAGTGGCAACTGAAATAGGGTGGCCCGTTGGCAACTGCCTATGTAATGCTGCAATTGCAACGTGAAATTTGGCGCTGGTCTCCGCCACTCACTCCTACCCCCGTGCAGCAGCAGGTCCCAAGTGGCGCGTTCAAAACTTGTTTGCCGCATAATTTCCAAAGTTGCAATTTTCATTTTTTATGGCCATTTTGATTTGGCCGAAAGTGTTTGCAATGCCTGCAGTTGCCCCCTTTTGGCCAACTAGGCAACCTGAGGTAATCAGAATTACATATGTGTGTATGTCTCTCTGTATGCACTTATGTATCTCTGTATCTATCTATCTATACATACACAAAAACATTTCATTTTCGTTTGGTTTCACATAAAAAAAAAAAAACAAAACAACCATTTACATCGCAGCATTGCCAGCTGCAAAGTAATGTGCTGAAATTGAAAGTGCAACAACGGTTAACGGACATAAATGTTTGTGAATAAATCAAATGGTTAAATATTAACCAATCAATAATAAAGAGTTGTAATTGTATTTTGTGGCAAAACGGAAAGCGTGCTAAAAGCTAAGGTTATTTCTGTACAATTTTTAACATTTAAAATAAAGTTGATTTACTGGCATATTTAACGTACTGAGAAATTCCAGTAGAGTCAGTTTATAACGTTCATTTCCATCGAATTGCAACCTTAACCCATATATCGAATTTATGCAATTATGCCTATATAGATATATATATACATATATATATTTAACACTCAACTGATGTGGCTTAATTTCATTTTGATTAGTTGCCTTACATTTCATCAGTATTCATTCATTAGTAGTATATATACACATTTATGTATACATAAATGTGTATTTAATACTAAATCGGAGCAACTTCATTTCAAAAACAAACCTCAATTTTCCCAGGGCTACAGCTAATCGTGCTTTAATGATAAGCAGCCGGTAGTAGTAGGAAAAAAAAAGATCGAAATCAAAATGTGAACTAATAAAAAAGATGCTGTTGCAGACGCCGGTAACGCCCCTGGCAAGACTCAGTAGGAAACGCCGAAAAGGTGAACAACGCATTAAATCAAAGAAAACACTAATCCTAATGACAGTCGCCATATGAAAGGCAGACAAACATTTTGCAGCTCACTCACACACACACACACACACATACACAGATATAAAGTAGACCCAGTTGATTTGAAAAAAGAAATCACCCCCTGCGGTATTATTTCCGTTCATGTTAACAATTCATTCAGAAAACAACAACTGTTGTGAGGGTGAGGGTGAGATTCGGGATTCAAGATTCGAGTTTCGAGACTTGAAAACTAAACGCAAACAAGTGCATTTTCATTTTGCAGTCTGTTGCAATGCGTGTGAAAAATGAAAATGCCTCGAATAACAGGTAAGTTAATAAGCAACTCTACTCGACTCGACTCGAGTCGACTCGAATCGGCTGCAACTATGACAAAAACAACAACAGCAACAATGACAACGAGTTGCGGCGCAGTCGAAACAAAAGCATTTCACTAAATAGTCAGCATTGTTTTGGTACCTGTTGGGATGGCGACCATGTCGGCAAAAATACAAAAATAACAACAACAAAACCAAAAAAACAATTCGTTTCACGCTACCGCATGTGTTTCATGGCCGAGACCAGGAATAGCCGACAAACAACCTGCCGAGGGTTTCCTCACAATGAAGATTTCTGTTTTCTGTACTTGCACAAGTGTCACTTGGCCATTGGCGGCAGCTGCTAACTGGTCTCTTATAGAAACACACACACACACACACATGTGGATATTTATCTGGGTGGTAATTTCATTACGAATTGTCGCAGCTGGACAAAGAGTGCAGACGAGTGGGTTTTATGAAAATTACTTAAGCGATAAATGCACAAAATTACCGGTAATTTTTCCTTTTTTTTTTATTTTTCATTATGTAACTATCTGTTTGGGAATTATGACTTGACAAGAAGTGAGTCAGTGGAAATGGAAATGATTGCAATGGGTTAGAAAACAACAGTAATCAAACAGCTCACAAAGATCACAGCAAATGTTGTGCTTCGTCAACGTTGTGAAAAGTGTGTAATAAAGTTGTGCAAAAGTATGAAAGTGGCAGTGGCAAGAATCTCATTTAGCCATATCCGTTAGACAGATCAGCCCTATTTAATTTGATATGATATAATTCTGCTAATATTGATGCAAATAGATTTCCGATAGCATTAAAAGACAAAATTATTAATATTATTAATTAACTGTTGAAATTTTAGATTTCATTATGAAAGAAATCATAAATTCATTCATTCGTAAATAAATTATATAAAGTCATTAATTTTTAGGCGTCTACCCCCAATGTTTATGACAAAACAAGCATTTTGCTTTTGTGGAGCACAATGAGTACAATGAGTGGAAATTCTCACCAAATATGTGTCTAATGAAGAAAATGCAGAAGACACATTACTTAATTGTTGGGGGACTTCAATTTTAATGGATTTCTGTTTTAGCCACTAATTAAATATGAAAGGCATTAGCAATTTGCTTATCAGACCAGAAACAATTCCTTCGGGCGACAGGGGAATGAAAAACATTACATTTTGCCAACTGAGCAGCAGAATTTTACAGTTGACCTAGCCCCCAAGAGGCAACGACAATTTATTAAAATACTTATATACATATATATATATGTATATATTTCTCTATATATGTTTGAACATTACATACAAACATAAAATAGCTGCAAAGTTTTGTATCTATGTACAACTGTTGACCGACATAACGGAGTATAGATACAGATACATTTACAGCTGCAGATACAGATGCCTTACTTATGTATGTATTAGCAGCGAAGTAACAGAGGACTGTTAAATGGCCAACAGCTGTTGCCAGGCTTTACTTTTGAAGTTGCTCGTGGGAAATGGGCGCGTCGGCTCCCGAAGGATGAAAACGAGTGCAGCAAAGCTTTTGTGTGAGTCCACAGCTTGTGACCTATTAAAAAATGTGTATATATATATATGCACATATATATGTGGCATATAAAGCTGTATGTACAATGGGGAATGGGTCTATCAATGCTGCTGCCATCGTCCTAACCACACTCAACTAGACTCCCATTCGGATGTTGGCTTATCAGTTACTGCTGCCTTGCCTCTGCTCCTGTCGCCAATTTGGCTCAGTGTTGCAAGTCAACTCAGCGCGTCAAGTTGTGCGTCAACTGAAACTCACGATTCGTTTGTACAAATGTCTCGGAAAGTTATAATATTTAATGCATAAGCCATATTTGGGTTAAATGTGCTCGGCTGTGTGTGTGAATGTGTGTGTCAGTGATTAAGGGAGAGCAACATAGACTCTCAAGATAATGTGTGGCAGATTAAAGCGCTTAAGGTAAGACCATTAGCGATGCATAAAAGATGGCTAAATCACAAAAACAGAGCTTTTTTAAAATTTAAGTATAATTGGTATAAAAGTTTAAATGTTGTGTTCTTAAAGTCTTAAATTCAATTCAGTTTTTTATTTTCTTGAATACTTAGATAGATTTTCAGAAGGTTAATGTTACAAAAATTATGACAAATATCTTTGAATCAAGTGAAAAAGGCTTAGTGCAAGTAAAGTAAAGAATAAAATAGTTGCTGGCTTACCTGGTCCTAAGTTAAAGATAGAATAATTATTAAATAGAGAATAATAGTAGAGAACAATATATATTGCAGCTGAAATAAACTCTTATCTGAAGCTAATGTTTTTTTTTTTTAATTTATGCTTACTTAATGAAAAATATTAATACTATACAGTTGGGCCTATGAGTGCAGAATTATTTCTGTGAAGGGCTTCAATGTTTCATCATTTTTGTTTCTTTATTTACTAGTGTTAATATGACACTATTTGCAGTACTATTTGCGGAGCAACAATTTCCAGTTAACTTAAACTCTATGACAGAGTTCGTGTTTAATTTGCTGCCTCTTTGTATGCAACAATGTCTTAATTTACACTTAAGATACATATATAACTGTGCTCACACCTTAAGGCTGATTCTTATCGCTGAAATAATGAAATGCGATGATATTCAGCTGGCACATTTATGCAAATATCGCTCTGATTGCACCTACAACTGCCCCTGAATTGATTTGAAGTGCTTGCAACGGGTGTTTGCAATGAGTGTGTTATTATTTGATTAAAGTCAACACTCGCAGATCTGCGAGCACTGAATATATATATACACAGTATATACAAACATTTATATATATATTTATGTATGTATGTGTATATATATATAGAATCAAGCAGCGCCGACTTTTATCAGCAATTATCAGTTATTTGCTTAGCGGCACAACGCCCTAAGCGCCCTCCAGGTGCTCTCTAGATAGACATAAAAAAAAAATCCAAAAATTTGTAAATGTTTACTTTTTGATTCCCTTTTTTTTCTTGTAGCAATTAGGTTTCATGTTTACCTTTAGTCAAAGTGCTTTGTTTGTCGAGTAAACATTGTTCAGACAATTAGAGCAAATGCTAAAAACGCAACGCTACACAGCACTGCAAATGACAGTATGGCAAAACTGGCTTTTTGCAGCGGATGCCAACTGATGTCTGGCCATAAATAAAGAGTGAATAAGTGTTATACTGGAATCTAGCCAAGTTGCAATAATTTTTGATTGTTTTCTAATTAAATCGATTTCGGAGAATATAAGAACTAAGTACGTTAAATTTGGCATATATCTCGTGATATATCCCTCCAATTGAGTATTAAATTTTCGTTGATATATTATTGATCATCTATGTATGTAGTCATCATACAAACCACATGATAAGAAAGCGTTTTTTTTTCTTTTACAATTTACCAAAAAAATGTTTTAATTGATCGATTGAACGAAATAAATAAAAATGATTAATATGCGTTACTTATTTAATTCGTCTTGTCTTTTATTTATTATCTTGCCAATTGTCTATAAATATAAAGCTGGAAATCGCTTTGCACTTAATTTATGAGCCTTTTGTTAGAGTGATTCTTTAATTGTAAATTGAGAAATAAGCATTAAATGCAATTTACAAATTTATAATTATTGTGATCGATCTGTTTTTTTTTTATAAGTATTTTTCTTTTCGCCTGCCAGGCGATAAGCCCCAATTAAGACTATGAATTATTGCGGCAGCATTTGTTTAGATGTTGTTGTTGCTGCTGCCGGTGTTTGTGAGCTGCTGCTGCGAAGGTCAAACTCTTTGGGGTCACATGTCAAAGTCGATTTATGTCTATACAAAAGGCGTAGTAAACCAGATCTCCAGTTGCCCGCAACCTTCATGAGATCTTTTGGATCGCTCAACTCAATATTCGGCTTTATCACTGAGATTGCCCCATGCCAGCTGCCATGTTAATTAACGCATAATTTTCGAGCCTGTCGTACATTATTCGGTTCTCCATCTTTTTTTGTTTTACTTTTTTTCTGAACATTTTTGATAAATGAGCTCAAGTTACGCACTGTAACATTGAGCGATATGTTAATAACAAAAATGTATATATACATACATAAGGCTTTCAACTCCAATTACCAACCATATCTATTGACATATTGAAATTTCGATTGCTAGATAAATTAAGCCAAATATATTTGCACTTAAACTAAACTTCAGGATTTTTTAATTGGCTTCTGAAAAATAGGTTTATTTAATTAAAAACGAACATCAAACAATGTACCAATCAAAAGTCAAATTGAAAAGTACTTTGAAAACCACATTGCAATATTTTGCAACATTTTCTCCTCCTGTGAAAATTTCACTTTTTTTTTGTATTTTTTTTTTTTTTTTTTTTTTGCCATGAAGCCAGTTTAAAGCAAAACAACACGAAAGCCGCAACTGTAATAAATAAAATAAATGGCAGTTGAATTGTTTGGCCGTTTGGATGCGCTTTGGCAACTGCATGGCAAACTGATGGCGGCGTCTGCCATGGACCCCAGGCAGCATTAGCATTAGCATCATCATCATAAGTTTCAGCTTCACTCGACGAAGATCGCTTTTCGGTAGACCCCACGCTAATTGAAAGACTGTGCGTGTTTTCGTGTGTTTTTAGATGTGGATGTGGATATCAGGCGATGCGTGGGGAGTGTAAATAGAGCAGGGAGAGTTGTAAAAATCGAATATACATATTTTAGGGTTCATAAAAATGTATAAGACTCGAGGAGTACACTTTACTAACTTGAACTAACATTTGACACCAATCAAAATGTGAATTTGCATTATTCAAACAATTAAATCGAAATAACCTATCAATAACTATATAGTAAAGTCGCCCATTAGCGCATTAGTAGCTTATTCAATATTCTCGTCGTAATGAGGTTTTTACAGTTGATCAATAATATCTCTAGAGTGTTGTTTCTTATTTAAAGTAATTAAATTCTGGGCTATAAAGTTCATAGCTCTTAAATCAGTATTTGGCTTAATCAAATTGGCTTTTTATGTTAATCGAGATTAGATATACCTTAGGGATATGCATGCCATAGTTTTCCTTGCCCAACTCGATTATATCATGTTTTAAAAGTATTGCAAGTATACCTAATCCTTGTGAAGTCATAGTTCTTTGACTTGATTTCAATTCTCCTATATCAAGTGATTTAGTTTGCCATTCAGTTTTTAATGCCTTTCCACAGTTGGCATTCAAGCCTGAACGCATTTCCTTACCTCCGCTTTTCAAATGCAATTCCTCGTATATGTCTCAGAGCATTTTCGTACAAAACGAAACCTGACAGCCCTAAGCCAATGCCACAATCTTTCGCACGTCAAACACCTCCAGCTATGCAAAAAAAAAACACATTTCCTTCCAGGAACACACACACAAACAGAGAGCAGACCCAAAGGGCAACGCTTTGGAAAATTTAAATGAAAATCGTGTTGATGCGGAAAATGCAAGAAGAGAGAGAGAGAGAGAGATAGATAGATAGATGGGGAGTGAGAGAGGGGGAGAAAACAAAATCTAATAAAATGCGCATTATTGCGAATTCGTTATGGGGCCAGCTCGTTGCTGGCAGCTCCAACAGTTGGAGTCTTTGGCGTCTTTGGAGAGTTGGATGCAATTATGTGAAGCGATGTTGCGGCCTTCACCTCAGAGCCCGATGATCGGGTTGCCAGTGTTGAAAAGTGACGACAGATGGCTGCTACGATCGTTGGGAATGTGTGTGTATGTGTGTGTGTGTGTGTGTGTGAACGTGTGGAATTTGCGCAATTTGTGTAGTGACTTATGTGTATGCCCCACAACGGCAATATCGAGGGGCAACGAGTTGTGTGTGCTGCTGCTGCTTTGTTGCTGCCTCCTCTCCCCAGCCAGCACAAAGTAAACAAAAGTCAGCCACAGTCTGCACTTTCCGCCACGCCCCGCATTGCCCTACCTCCACCCCCTCCACCCCCTCTACCACTATATCTCACTCTCTCTCTGTGGTTCCATGTAAAAAGCCGGTTGTTTGTTATTAGTTGGCCTTCCATACAATGCTGACCATATGCGCGTCTCTGTGCCTCTGCGCCACTGCACCTCTCCGCACTATGCCCTCTCTGCCTTACTCTCCCCACTAACTGCTTCTCTTTCCTAGCCATGTTGCGTTTGTTGGCCTCTCTCGCTGAAAGTTCACTGCACCGCGGTCTGCATCTCGTTGTCCGTCCGTCGATCACAATCAGTTTACGCTTCGCACACTAAATTGAATGAACAGCCATTGATCAGCTTTAACTTGCAACGTTCCCCTCTCTCTCGCTGTGTGGTGCCTCACCGCCTGTCTGCCATTTAATAATTGTTTGTTGATCTCGTATATATATATATATATTTTTCTTTTTTTTTGTTGTTGTCCAACACTAGCCAAAGGCACACTTCAGTTCGTTACACTCGCTACAACAGCTGCTGGCCCTTGCCATAATAGCTAATAGCCAGTTTCCGCTTTGGTCAACCAGTATGTGCTATTTATATAACTTCGGATATCAGTCTTTAACGCACTCTTTATCAGTTGACACTCTTTGATAAACGTGTTGCGGAACTGACCAACTTGTGCACTTGAAATTTTGAACGTTTTGTGAAGATAGGTTAACTATATTGTCTCAGTCAACAATGATGAATCACTTTTGTATATTATCTTTGGTTTTTTTTATTTATTTATTTATTTTTTTTTTTTATAGTTTTCTGAGATTACAAACTTAACTTTTGCACATACCTCAATGCATATTTGTGGTAATGAAAGAATTTCTATTGTTTTCGAGATTAAACAGGCTTATGATAAAATGACTTATTCTACAAATATACTACATATATAAGATAAGATTCAAGTGCAAATCAATTGAACTAACAAAATATTATATAAATATATGTTAAATATGATAGGAAAAGTTAGTAATTAATTTTAAAAAAATATAAAATATAATATATTAGATAGATTCGACTGGTAAAGAAAATAAATAAATATGATAGGAAAAGTTAGTAATCAATTTAAAAAAATATAAGTTCATATTAGATAGATTCGACTGGTTATCTGGTTCGACTGCTATATACTAGCTTTTACATTCTTTTGTAAAACTTAAGTTTGTTTTTCCTATTTTTAATGGACATAAAAGCAAACAAAATGGAATAATTGCTTTCAATATTTATGACGGGGCTTTTACAGTTTTCATTTTGCCCACTTCATAAATCATTAAACTGACCCCAAATCTTGTCAGAGCCAAAAAAGAAACAAACACTAATTGTGAAACGCGCAATAAACAACACTAATATGAAAGCAGACGGCAAATTACTGAACACTGGCTGCACTTGTCAGTCACCGATTCAATGGACAATTCTTTGCCGATTCTTCCAATAATGCACCCAAGTTTCTTTGTCATAAATTTGACTTGGTCGCTGCGATGGTTTATTTGCTTTTCCTCTAAGAAACTTTCAAGTTGTCAACATTGATTGTTTGTTTGTTTGTTTGTTGTTGTTGTTGCAGTATTTGCTGTTTACTTTGAGCATAATTAGTAATACTGTCACGATGCCATTCTTTATGCATTGTAATTATTTTGAGTGTTGATTTTGATATTGTGTTTCTTTTGAAATTTGTATTCCCCTTTCGTTGATAATGTCAACGCTCGCGTTGATTAACTTTTCATTTAGTCAACACTAGTCTTACACACACACACACACAGACATTAATAGATATATATGTATATATATATAGCTGTAAACATTCTATAGCGTATTCTTTGGCGCATTGCATATTTCTGGTGAAATGTACGCGGCGCTTTATGTATTTTTGATGAATGAAGAAAGTGGCCGAACGCAGCCGCGTGACCATAAGCCCAAAATGCCATAAAGAATAGAGTTGAAGAACTGGCCGAAGGTCTAGGCCTGGGCCACGCGTCTCATACACGCACACAAACGCACACACACGCACACAGACATACGTGTCATTGAACAGTTTAACTGGGTTAGTAGTAGAAAGTTGTGACAATGCCATGTTTGTGCGTGTGCTTTTTGGCAATTACTGTGATTTGCTGTTATGGAAAGTGTTCTTGAGTTTTGTGATGCGTAAACAGCTGTTTTTGGAGCCACTGCTTTTGAATTAGTGCTGCGTCATCTGTGTGCTTACCACGACTACTGTTTCAAGTTAGAAAAGGGTCTGTTTACGCTCTTGATACACTTATCAAATCATTCTGCTTACGAAGCACTTCTTATAATTTAACAGGTCATCTTTAGTTTTAGTTTTTAATTTGAAAATAAGTTAGTTTACTCTAGTCGGGTCAGTTCAGATAGGAGATGCCTTAAAACACTTGATAATGGCAGCTTATTCAATATGAAAATATATTTGCGCGTCTTTTCGATCTAAGCAAAAAGATTACAGTTTAGCATGAATATATCAGGCCTTATTATTGACGATAGCAATTAAAAACAAAATTATAGATAAATAGAAAACTAGAGTACGAAATATGTATTGTAGTTTATATATCTATTTATAATTGTGTCTTTATTTGCTATCATCAATTAATTTGTATCGTAATATGACATAAAACTATGAACTACATATTGCATACGAGAACATCTATATCAAATTTTAAGCCTTTAGCTCTTACAGTCTCTAAGAGAAGAGCTCTAAAGATCTTCGTTGTCTTAGACTACGTTAAAGATTTTTGATGAGCAATTAAATCAATGATTCCGCAGTTTGTGTGCAAATAAACCCTCTTTGAATGGAGTTTGGCATGTTTTGATCTTCAAATAGAGGAGACAATTAACATTTAAGTGATGATTCTCGTCTTTCATCTTGAGAACAAATTTTTAATCACTTTACTTGCTATAAACACATTTTGGCGTCTTAATTGCAAAGTTATTAGCATTTGTTGCGAATGCGAATGGCAATTGAAATAAATTGCACAAGCTTGTGAATTTTTGGGACGGCTTTCCAGATAAACCGTCGGCGAATGCTGGCAATTGAGACAATTTGCCGTACACTTGGCTACAAGATACAAGATTCAAAGTGATCCATCCGGACGTGCTTGTTGCGGATTTGGCGCCATGCAGGCAATAAAATGTTTATTTTTGCACCCCGAAATGATGACGACCAAGTTGCTTAATTGAAACAGCAAATGTGCGAGGCCCCCAAAAAAAACTTAAAACAAAACAACATCCAGAAAGGGTGCACTCGACTCGCAGATACCTTGTAGAGGGCAAAACTTTGCCAAAATTAAATTACCCTCTCTGTAGATAGAATTGCTACAGGGCATGAAATATAAGCTGTGCGGATTTGTCAAGATTTGACCAGCGGGCGACTGATGTTCGCGTCAAAACAATACAATTAAATCGCATACAAAACGATATTTTCAACAAAATGTGCCTCATCAATTTTAATGTCGGTGAACCCTTTGAAAGCCTCAATCATTAATTTCTTGTGCTTTTGGCTTTTATTACACATTGGCAGGCCACATATTCTATATACTCGTATTTCTATGCTCTGCCTGCATATTTATTTTCTATAATTTCTGAGTTTTTTTTTTTTGCTTGAGCTGTCAAATCGAGAAAAAAAATAGCAACATTTGTGACTATTTTTATGCCGAGTGCTGCCTGGCTGATGCTGAGGAATTTCACTTGGCTAAGAATATAGAGATTAGAACGTTGAGCGGGGGCGCCTCTGGGTGAGCTGACGGATTTTGGTTGAGTCTTGGCCACTTTTTGCCTCACTATTTGTGTTGAATTAAATCTTTTACTAAATAAGATCAATTAAATGCCAATTTAACGCATTTATTTTATAGTAGTTTAGTTCAGTTTATCGTAACTTTTCTTCTTAATATTTATAACCTGAAACCATTAAAAATAATCTCTCGATAAGGTATTCTAACTTGGTGTTAATTTCTTGTGGCCTTAATCTGTATAAAATCCATATGGAAACTACACAGGTCAAATAACTAATGGAAAAAAATGCAATAAATGCGCTGCAATATTTTTTAATGATCATTAGAAATGTTACTCCAAAATGTAATCAATATTTAATAGCTTATCTCTTTCTTTGCAGGCCTAGCACATTTCTCTTCTAACGCCTTTTTTTAATGGTAAGTCTAATGTGTAAATGATTTTTAATAGTATCTGTGGTTTTACTTACACACGTCATCGTTTGGGATTTCACCTAGAGACCACACCCAGCTATTTACTGGCAATTGATTTTTAATTCGTTTATTAACACTGCATTGAATATCAAGTTGAATTATTGATGGCTAAAGAAAGTTGCAATTATCAGTGTAATGTGTAAATAAAATCGAAGAAACTGCAATTTTGTATAGTTTTTTTTATACCACGAAATCGTATAAAAATGTTTTATTTATATTCATTTGTCAAGTTACAAGGCTAGACCAGACTTCAGTTAAACATATGCTTTTATTTTTTTTACCAATAAATCAGTGCAGCAGCTTTTGGACTTTTATGAGCTCCAGTTTTTGAATTCCAATACTCTATTTTTAGTTCGATTTTTATGGCCTAGCGCCGGTTCAAAGTGCACACAGCGTGCATAAAAACTCTAATATTTGAGTGGGCATTAAACAATATTTTTTATTTGTGGCTTTGCATAAAAAATGTGGAGCAGAGCATACAATTTAAATTTGTTGAAATGGTATAAAAACGAGCATTCAGCTCGAAACATAATTAGCCGGGCCACAACGAAAATAAAATGGTTTAAATAAAAAGCTTTTCTGTTGATTCTTTACTCAATGCTTTATGGTCTGGTCGTGCGGGGACCCAGTTAAATGCCCAGACAATCCGACAGTCTGACATCCAAACAAAACAAAGTCCAAAGCGTTGCGCCTCAAAATGGAGCATACCAAATCCAAAAATGAAAAAAATCAAGAACAAAAAGTTCGGCAAAGCTGCCAACAAAATAAAATCATTTTAAGGAGAAGAAAAGACGCGACACGTTTCACACTGCAATGGAAATTGAGTTATACGCGCTTCCACACAAAGACATATATACATATATATATATACATACATATATGCATATATGTATTTATTTTTTTATATATGGTATAGAAGCAAACAACGCTAAAAATGCGCTACAAAAATAGAGCAAAGCATGTAGAAATGAAAGAAATTAGATGAAAATAGGCGCTACTTATATATATTTATATATATATATATGTATAATGATATATATATATATATATATTTGTATATACAGAAACACGCACTTGCATCGGAGATATTTGTGCTAAATTTGTGTCGTCGTCGTCTTCTATGTGCTGAGGGTTCCATCCTCTGGCGCGCGTTGGCAGACAGGAATTCAATGCTCAGGGAAAATGGGCAAGAAGCGAAGCTGCAACATTGGGAAAAACTTTTTTCTTGTACATTTTTTTGTTTTGGGATTTTTGCTCTATTTTTTTTTGTGATTGTTTTGGGACATTTGGGACAAATTAATTTATGGCGCTAGGCGTTGATTTTTTTTTTTGTTTAATTATAATTCGCTAGGGTTTTTAAATTGGCTCCTAAGCATTTGCTAAGTTCTTCATGTACAAAGCCAAAATAAGAAGGATATTGAATATAGAATAGATAAAAAAAGTCAACTTAACATATATATATATTATAAAATGCTCTGCATGTCAATTTATTAACTTTTTTTAATGCCGTTACCGCTCCTCATTGACTTTCTAAAGATTTACGAGTTGCGCATATAAATGTGTAGAAATTATGCACAAAATATATATACATACATGAAATCACAATTCACTTTATGTCTCAGATTATTTTGATATGCATTATAAACATAATCAAACAATATACATACATATATGGTTTTCATATTTTGGGACTAGCGTCTTGAAAACCAACAACTTGTTGCCGGCAATGCCCCAAACAATGATCAACAAGTCTCGAATCTGAAACGTTTAATAAGCGCCGCATTTTTATTTTAATGGACTGTTTGAAGGGGGGCTCAAAGCATACATAAATAATGAATAGTTATGGCCAAAAGTCTCAAATGTTTCAATGTGTCTGTGATGCCTCTGAATAGCGCTCATCAGCTTGTTAATATTGTCGTCTTCGTTTTATTATAATGTGGTGCCCAAATTCGTTATTTGTTTGAGCTTTTTTTGTCCTCAGGCATTAAATGCGTTCAAGCAAATTTTGGTGAACAAACTATGAATACCCTGCATGCCGTTGGCCATTAAATAAATATAATTCAAATTTTTTTAGGCTTTATTTTCACTGCCAACATTAGTTTAATAGGTTGTTTTTTTTATATTTTTTTTATTATGATTAAGTGTAAAGGCAAAGCGTGAAAAATATTTTGGGCCATAGCTTCAGTGGAATATGTTTTCTTGGAACATGTCGTAGGTTGTTTGCCCTTTTTTTTTAACCTAAAAAAGCGGACAATGTGTACACACATTTGTGGGGGGAACTGCTAATTGGAAATAGGTTCCGAATGACATCATGAGAAATATATTTTAAACGAGTGAAGAGAACAATCCTACAACTAAAGCCAAATGTTCCAACATGTCTTTTTTGGCTTAGCTTTTCTAATTATCTTTGAGCAGTCTTAAGAAATTATGTTAGAATTTTATTTCGATGTTTGGTGCAAAAGTATAATTAAAAAATTATTAATTCATGGCCATGAAATGATACAAAATGTACAAATGTCGTGGCAGGAAAATGAATTAGATTGGGGATAAGGGCAAGGTTCATGATGCCACAGATGCCGCAGTTGCATAGAGAACACGGCAATTGTCGTCAATGTGTTGCCGTATGACGCTGTAGGAGGATAATAACAATGTTATTTACAATGCTGAAATTATGATGACGGTGATGACGATCACAAAATATGTTCATGACTTTGCCTCTGGGGCACTCGCCATGCTCCACGACTTGACAAACAGTAGCAAAATTGTTCAACTTCATTTGCTGCCTCATTTTTCGTGTTTACCTTCCATTTTTTATTTTCAGTTCTCTTGTTTATTATTATTATTATTATTTTCTACTTTGTGCACAAGTATTGTAAACATTAAGTTTTCTCATGTAAATTCCCACGCATATTCTTTGGCTTTGCTTTTATTGTAAAAATAATCATTATTTATTTTTTTTTCAAAGTTTTTTTTTTCATTTTCTGTGGTTTTGTAGACCTGGTCTGGTCAGAGTTAGAGCTCTCGAGTACTGTAAACCAGTAGCCATTCAATCACGGCTTAGTCTCTCCAAGTTTCAAGTGCTTTTAATGATATTTCGAATGTGTAGCCATAGTTGAGTTCACAGAGGTTAGTGTTGTGTGCGTTTTACATGCAACAACGGGGGGAAGTGGAAGGTGAAATGGACATGGAAATGCGCGCTGTTTAATGTGTTATGAAGTTGAAGTGTCCGCTGTGCATTTGGCTAGCTGGAATTGTGTCTGTGTGAGTGGGGGAAAACATGGTATAATTGTTAAGATTTTATTTTGTTTTATTTTTATGATCTGTCGTGCTTGCATTTCACGTGGGCTGAAAGAAAGTGTTAAGTGATTATTTCGGTGATAAGACTGCAAGTTATGCCTACCTGCTGCTGCATGTAGTAAAAACGTTTTTGATTTCCTTTTACCCTCCTATCAAAATAATGCCCGGAGACAAAGTTCAGATTCAGGTCATATAAAATACCGCTGCAAAGCCTCTTACTCAGTTTTGGTTTTTTTTTGTTTTGCGTGGCCAAATAAAATAAAATTTGTATATGCCAGTTGACAAGACAAGGTTTCTGTATTCGTTTCTTACTGTCTGCAGATTGGCTTGTTGTATTTCTGTGGCTTTTGGAATGGATTGTGGTTTTAGGCAAAGCATTTATCTCGTCACCTTTGGTAGAATGACCACAGATGCTTAAATTGCGTAAATATTACCGAGGTGTGTATACAAATTCTTTAAATTTCGCAACGATCATTAACTGAAAAAATGTAAAGAGTTTTGTAAAGACTGTGGAATTATATAAACGGAGTAATGATAGTGATTGTAAAAAGTAGTAAATTTAAAAAAAAAAATTGGAATTAAAAAAAAGGTTAGTCACACAATATAAAGATTTATAATCGATAAAATTCAACAAATTCTTTTGTTTTTCCAAGTCTTCGTTACCAAAAATGTAGCAACTTTATGTGAATGAACTCGATTAATGTATTCCATAACTTGGATGTAGCGTGATTAATATTAATATTTCAAATATTTCAGCTACTCTGACCATGCAAACGCAAATTAAAAAATACAGCAAACAAATTAAAAAAAACAAAAATCAATTGCAGAATTGAGCGCAAAGTAGCATATTTGGCAATGTGGTACAATAAGCACTCAAATCGCATGAATGATTCGTTTGAATGAATGAATGAATGAGCGAGTTAAATAGTGCGGATGATTGCGCATACAAAAACAATGCAAAATGAAACCATAATCCACAGTGCCTCGGCCGTGGCAACGGTGAGACGTGCCCCAAAAAACAGCGAGCAGATATACCCCAAAATATTACGAATGCGATTGTGATTATAATGTAAAAGGTTTCCTCATTTTGCACCCGATTATCATGTTAATTTTTTTTTTATTATTTCTTTTTTTCTTAAGCTTGTGGTTTGAGCAAGTTGTCTTTGTTTTTTTCGTTGTTCTCATTTTACACATGCCTCGTTGACTTTTAGCGTTTCAATAAAAATAACAATTTGCTAATTTTTATATCGCATATTGTGTATCTGCCAACAAGATGATGACGTTGATAATCATGTTCTTTGTGGTTGACATAAAGGTGGGCGTGCTTTTAGCTTTACTTGGCATTTATTTATATTCTATGAGTCTTGCCATGATGCTATCTGTCATGACGCATCAGACAAGATTGAGCAAATTTTGTTGTTAAGCAATTTGGTTAAGTGGCTGAACGACCTTCGAAATATGGCACAAACAATTGCCAATTTGATCTTTGGGCGACTAGAACTGTGCCTACTTAAGCAAAGTTAATGAAAAATGTAGAATTTGTGAATTTAACAAGAAAGAAAAGTTATCCTTGGCAAATACATTAATATTAAGATATTCCGTTGCAAAACAAGTTAAAATAATCATATCTAACCCCATAACGTATATATATATTTAATCTGCCGATCTCAGAGACTAGCAGAGCTAGAGATATGAAGTTTGGTGTATAAATTCCCTATACCAAACGCAGATCAAGTTTCTTTCATTTTGATCCATAACTGTCTCGTTTCGATAGTATCGATGCAATAAAATTTCTTAATGATAATTTCAGAGCAATGATAAAAGATTATGAGGCACCGTGTTCAAGTCAGCAGATTTTTTGCAGTCATTATCATTAACTGTGAACAGTATATTGCTCATACCGGACATTCCAAACTGATCCAACGATCTTACCTTCTTTTGCTTATGCTAATAGCACGTTTAAGGTACAGTTTGAGTGGAATCTCTCTGCCAACAGATGCAGACGCTTATAACCCAGATCTGTCCATCAAATGCTGAGAGACTGTCACTTTGCTGACAAACCCTTTGGCTACCGATACCCATATGTATATGGATGCATTTAAACTATACATTGTATTTATCAGTAGGAAGCTGCTTAATCCAACACAACTTGTACATAATTTGCCTGTCAGGTTGGAATGGCCTGGCCAGGCCTGAAATGAGTCAGACACGGACAGCTAAAGAATCGTGAGTGGAAGTTTATTTATATATATATATATTTTTTTTGTTGTTGTTGTTAAGGATACGCTGATTAAAATTTACGCACAAGGTCATTGGCGATCTCTCGCCGCCTCCAAGACATCAAAATTAATGCAGGGCATAAATATTGTGCAGCCAGTTTGTGGCCAGTTGTTGCCGCAATGCCAGCTCGTTTCAGGCTTAATCAGCAACAGTGCGAAAACTTGGCATCCATGAACTTGGCAACTTGAGGTTCATGGCAACCACTGAGAGTGGCAGTTTAGTTGCAGTTGCAGTTGCTGTTGTCGTTGTCGTTTGCAGCTGCAGCTGCAGCATCGCCAACGCGCTTAGAAAAGCGACGAAACGACATACGACACATTTCTGTCATCATCAATAATGCCGCCATTGAGACTGAGTTGGCCAGCCTTTTTACCTTTAGAGCTGCAAGCAAATTGGCACAATTTCTCCACATAGCCGCAACGCGTGTTATGTTGCATTCAACGCCATGTGGGCATTTGGTCAAGCGGCCATGTGGCCAACAACAACATGCAACAACAACAACAACTGCTTGCAACAGCTGACGTTTTGCGGCTGCAAACATTCAACATTCAACGTGCAACGTGCAACGTTCAACATTCATCATTCAACTCTCTTTTGCAGATTACTTACAATATTTAACATAAATTGTAGACACCGCACATCTGCTGCCTCTGCTGCTGCTGCTGCTGTTGGAGCTGCCACTGCCTCAGCCACAATCTCAGCTCCAGCTTGAGAGGCTGCCTACAGCCAACGTTCTTCCAAAGCTCTGTCTTTTTATGGCTCATAATCTTTTGTTCATTGCTTTTGCAACGCATTAGAAGCGCTCTATCTGCAAATTGCATTGCTAGGCTCAGCTGGGGAATGTAATAGTAGTAAATATTAGCAGCCATATTCACAACTCTAACATTTAATTATCACCTTTATTATCAGGTTTTAGATTTTTAATATGCTCAAACATTAAATAATTTTTAATACTTAGAAGCAAGCATGTAAATCGAAACAACAAAAAGAAGAAAATCGGACATGGAAATTACTTAAGCCATAAAAATAGGTTCAGAATAATTTAGATTTGTGTTCCATTTATTTTATGACATTTTTAATATTTTGTTAACATTTGATTAAAATCTTTTATCTTTATTCGTCGGCTTTCCATTAAAATATTTGTGTAGTATTTTTCTTCAGTTTTAGTTGCACTTAATAAATTTTAGTTTTGACGCCTCGCTAATATTGTTTGTGAAGCGTATTTGAAATTTCGTGTTGATTTCGTGTTAGTTTTTGCTTTCTTTTCTGTTTGCTCGCTTTGCTCTGGCAACGTTTCGGCGTTGCATGATCTTTAATCAAACGGTTAGTGGCGCCGCCGACGCAGATTGAGGCAATTGCAACCTTGATAGGCGTCGCCCGTCGCTGACTCTCCTCTCTCTTTCTGCAGTTTGTAGTTTGCAGTACATTTGAAGTGGGTTTTCGAATTGGAGCGCGTGCTCCGTTTCTAATGCAGCTGTGTCAAGGCGCTAACAAATTTATGTGGCCCAATATGTTGCAAGAGTGTGTGTGTGTGTGTGTGAGTGTGTGTGTACAATGTGTGTGCGCATATCGCTTTGTACCTCAGCCGCTCTGCGTCTTGTGGTTTTAATTAACGGTCAACGGAAACTTATGCGCTTTTGTGTGCCACTTCTTCTTCTGCTTTTACCTCTTGCTCGCCTGTTGTGGCTGCTGCTACTGCTTCTTCTGCTTCTGCTTCTGCTTCTTCTTTGTCTCTTCGTGTAGCCTCAACTGTTTTTCATGTTGTCTTAGGTTACCGAAAGCGTCGGTTCCGCTTTCGCATATTGCTCATTTGCAGCTTTCGACTGGCGGATAAAATAACCTATATGCGTTTGCGTGTGTAGGGTATTTTGGTAAATCTATCTTGAGTTGCTCAGATTTTTAAGTCGTTAAGTGCATAAAATATTTAAATTATTTACAGCATATTTTTAATAATAAATTAATATTTTTGAGTGCCGAAATGGATTCGTATTAAGTCAGCAATTGCAATTAAAGGGTATATTTGAGTTGCTCATGCGATTGTCAGTGCACAGATACCGTTAGGGCAAAAAGGCGCATTTTAATATGTGGTTGGCGCATATCGATCTACGGTGTCTTTGTGCCACTCTCTTCTCCTCTCTCTCTTTCTCTTTCTCATTCTCCTTACTCGGTCAAATCTTGCATCTGCTGGAATCTGGCAGGCATATGTCAATGTGCTTAATGCCTGACTGAGCGAACGCTGCAACCATAAAAGAAAAATTGTCGTGTATAGAACAACAACAACAACAACAGCCAAAAACAACAACAACAAAAACAACGAACGATCGCTGTCAACTTTTGTAAACTTCCGGTTAGAGCCGCTCGTTGGTTAAAGCCATTAATGGATTTTTATGTTTGCCCATCGCCTCAAAGAGAAAAAGGCCAGTCACAAAACAACGGCTGGCGAAAAAAGGTTTCGTGTGACGCGGTTTCTGTTGTTGTTTTTTTATTTTAATTTTCTTATGCTAGAAATGCGTTCTTTGTGTTGATCTTAGCTTTGGGCTGGTGGCTTTGTTGATTTGGCAGGGCTTTCAATTAATCAATTGCTTAGCTTCGATATATCGATAAACGACAGACGCCCCCTGGCGTCTGGCAAGTCTGTCACGTTTAAGCGGGCAACAAATCGATTCGTCTGTCAATTAAATTTAAACAATTTGTGTCGTTTATCATTTAACGAAATCTATTTCACAGCACGTTCGACGGAAGACGAGCAAAATGTACTCGAGATATGCCACAACAACATGTTAGCTAGATATGCAGAAAGTGGATTCAATGAAATGTGTCGAGACAATACGAATCCATTGAGCACTTCCAGTCTTTGGTCGCTCTTCCGACATCATCTCCATTTCCATCTAAAAAGTCGCTCGTCGAACAATCACTTTCAGCTATGCAGCATAAATCGTAGGTTCATTGCACTCCCCGTCTGCCAATTGTTGAATAGTTCGTGCAGACGCCAAGTTGATAATGATAATGATGATGTGGATGAGTAACAAAAACTAAAAACAAAGCACTAAAAAAAATATGATGAAAAATGTGCTGCAAGCGAACAAATACTATTAGAGCGACAATATTTCTGCCTTGTCTGTCCACTGAATGCGAGTCAACAACCAAAACTTCAGCATTTTAACTTTTGCGGAGATTCGCATGAAACAATATATAATTAATTACTCTTTTCGTTTTAAATTTATGCTTTTTTTTTAAATTATATTTAATACTATTGTGAAGTGTATTATAACGTTGTTGTGTAACGCATAGATCGTGTCGTCTCCTATCTTAGAAGTTTTATATAATCTTGATCAACACCACTAGACGGCCAGGCCCGTATGATTGTTTCTCCTAGTCAAACTAGCCACATATATTTTAAATATTCTTAATGAAATTTGACATTTATCTGTCTTTTTCTGCAGGTTCAGATCAATGTGTTTTATTGTTGCCATAGAATTATCAGTTGAAACATGAATTCTTGTTAAATATAATCGTTTTTCTGACAATATATCTTAGCATTTTCCCATAAGCGTATTTTTATAAGTTTGAAAATCATCTTAATTATGTCATATATCTGTCATTAGATGAGTTCTCTTATAAGAAGTTTTTTTTTTAAGTTTTCTCAATAAAACTCATCAGTTTTCTTGATTATTCTGAAAAAAATTAGCTTTTATAAAAATAATCTTTTTTTTTAACATTATAGATGATAGCAATTTGACTCGGGTCCCCAAGCATGTGTAATCTCCGACTTGTCCAAGAAAGCCGTTATTACATGTGTTTGCAATAAACTTTACGTTAAAGTTGATTACAGTCGAAGAAGGTCTTGCAGAGTTTTTTTTTTGCATGCATTTCAGCTAACAATTTTTCAAATTGTAATGCAGGAAATTAACAAAATAGGCGTGCGTATAGCCAATTAAAAGAAAATTAACAGCTGAGCAAAAGCCAAAAAGGAAACCCCAGTCCCAGTGCGTGTGTTGTGCAAATTGTTATTATTGTTAATGTGTATATGTGTGTGGCATATTGTTTTGAAATTTTCGCTGCACACAAATATAATTATCATCACTTATGTGTTGCATTTGTGTGTACATTGTTTCATGGCGTTCCATTGTCTGGCGTTTTGCAATGTAATGCAAAAATCACCACCAACAATAGCATGGCGCTTCATAAAAATAATAAAAATACATGCATATGTATGTATTGTTGTACGGGTATGTGTATGTAAAAACCATGAGCGGAATACGTTAACCGTGTTAAGAGAAGGGAATGACTAGATCTTAAGATCGTAATACAATGGACTCATCAGCAGAATTTATATATATTCGCTAGCATTAATGGAAAAGTAAAGTTAGAATTACAAATCGGAAATTGGAATTGATTTACTGAAAGTGATGAAATCATAAGTATAAAGCAAAATGTAATAGAAATATTTGCAATGTGGAAAAAGATGAAATTTGGTAGATAAAAAATGTTATCGGCTTGAATCTGGAATTAAGATTTATTAATTAAAGTGTTAACACCATAAGAATGATGAAAAAATTAATAGAATTTTTTTCAATATCGTGAAAAAAAGTTTCTTTTTATTTTACCTATCAGTTCAATTTGTTTATTAGCAATCGCATGATGAAGCAAATATTTGATATAACTCATATTTATATATATATATATATATCTTAGTTGAATTTTTTCATTGTTGCCTGCGAGCTATAAAATGTGTGCAAAAATCGAAATTCAATCACATTTTAAATACGTAGCTTATGTCATCGCATCATTTTGTGCTGACTGAATAATGAATGCTGCGAAATGTGTTTTATTTCAAAAATTAACTAAATCTGCACATGTGACAAGGCAAATACTGAATTTCAAGATACATTGCAGCTGTTGCTGTTATTATTGTGAATTTGTATTATTTTGTTGGCAATGATTTTGCAAACTAAACAAATTCTTTGTCTAGTTTCAATGATGCATAAATATAAATTAATTGGTTAGGTACCAGCTTTCTAGGCAGGCAGCTGCTTTGTTTCACAGCTGCCCTTTGCTATAATAGCCCAGGTTCAGATTCAAATTTGAATTTAAATCGTTAGACTACTCTAAAGGTAAGAATATTATATGAATGAAATTGTTCTTGAACCTGTTTCTGCGTTTGACTTTGACGCAACTTTCGACAGACTGCAAATTATAATAAAAATATGCTAATACAGTTGGTTTGTCTAGTTTATTGGACAATAATTGGTTTGGATTATGTTCAGAATCCTATTAAAGAGTTGTCTTTCACATTATTCATGCGCATAAATTATGAAGAAACTGTAAATTATTTGTTCAATTAGTTGGATTTGTTGGCCTTTTGTGGACGCCACTAACCAAATCTTGGTACAATTTTATATTGACACCAATTTCTATTCAAGACTCTTTCTTATGATATTTTCGGGAGCTTTTTAACGCCATATATTTGTTCCGTTTTTATTATTATTACTTTGCGTTTTTATTTCTCTATTAAAGTAGATTTATTGCACATTTAAATGTATTTCTTACAAGCCTTAAAGGTAACTTAAGTTCGTTTATGAAAAAGAAGGAGTTTTTCGTTATTTCTAAACTTAACTCTTGCATACCTTTTAAGTGGGACTTAGCTGCAATTAGACAAGTTTACTGGAAAGTATGGTTCGTTAGAGGTTGAAAAGTGTTCAATATACAAAGCAGCAAAGTCGGTTAAGAAAACTTTAGAAAGAAAGAAACGTTGCCTTTCACATTTAACAAAACTGTAAAATGCTGCCCCCAAATATCATTGCCCTACTATGCCACATGCTGCCACGCCCTTCACCTCACAGTGTCCGATCGCCCTGCCCTTCCCCCTTTTGAAAGCAACAGTTTAAAGTGTGAAGTTTTTTCTGTGAGTTGTTTATAGAATTGTAGCGCTGTTGTTGTTTAAAATTATAAAGAATTGCGCGTTAGCGAATTCGATTCGTAAACATTCCAGAAATCGTTGGGTAAATTTTATTAATCAAAACTCAAAAGCCAAAAGTAGCAAAAGCAAAAGATGTTTACAAAACGGAGAAACGAGATGTGAGGCCAGCTGCAAAAATATATTATCTGTACTGTACATAAACATATATATTTTTATTTATTTATTTACTTATACTTTATTTACTTTTCTCGAGCAGAAAATGCAAAATGTCAAAAAATATATATACGACTTCGATGTCACATTTTAGTGCCTTGGGGGCGTTTTGATAAGTTGAATGTTTTTCACGAAAGTGAGATAATTTTTTATTGCATATGTACACATCAATTTTTAATGCAGCTATTTAAAATGACAGGTTTTCGCAAGAAGAAAAAGAATAGATAAATATAAATATATATACACAAGGGATGAGCACAACTTTGTCGTCAGGGTCTGCCAGGGTCGTAACCGTCAGCGTTGTTATTATAATATCAAAATAAAATTCAACGTAAATACGAGCAAATAGCATTTAAATTTTGTCACACATTAGCTTTAAAAAAATTAAATTCTTGATTTGATTTGCTTGATTTTCGTAAATGCTTGCCAAGAGAAATAATAAAATAAAAATAGGAATTATTGTCATACAGATGATTAGATAGCCCTGCATTTAATCATACCGATGATTAGATACCCCTGCATTGAATCATACAGACAGACATACTTAAACCTATTCGGCTAGTGATAATCATCCGTTGCAAACTTAGTGCAAAATCCATTAGACTCTCTGCAAGGGTATAAATTAATGATAACAACAAAATTGACATTGAAAATGTTTCAAAGGTACATTAAGAGAAATTAAGCACAATATGCTAATGCAAAGCCACACACAGACCTAAATTTAAATATAATAGTTAGTGATCGAATGACAGATACCCTGCAATTTAACAGCAACGTCAAAGTTTGGCCATAATTGAATAACCATTTTCTTCATACATTTTCTCTTCATCTTCTGGCTGTGTATAACTTCCTCAACTTTATTAGACATTTATTTTACACTAATATACCCATTAAATGAAGACAACCTTTGAAAAAGCAACCGACAAATTCACTGTGCATAAATTAGTCAAGCCATTTTATTTAGCATAATTTTGTTTAAAACAAAACTATTCAAATGCTCAAAGACACCTTCAAACTGTCAACAACAACGATGCGGAGGCAGCAACAAATGTTTAAGTTAACATTTAATGACTTTTACGTTGTTTGTTGAAATGAGCCATTGATGACCAGGCCACCAGCATCACACTCGTCTCTGCAAATTGATTAAGCGTTTTTGTCAGGTTTGTTTTCAGGCGCAATAAATTTTAATGCAAAAATATTTCATAATTTGGTGTAAAATTTTGTGACATGAGCCAAAAAAATAAAAATAAATAAAAATGCCATTGGTAAATATTTGTGCTTTTGACCTTTTCTGATATTAGGAAATTTTAGACGATTTGGTTTATAAATTAATCAAAGCTTTTTGTCCAATGATGCAAAAGTCCAAGATGAGTCAGCTTATAAAATAGTTGGTATGTAGATAAATATTGTAATAAATGGAAAATTGAAATTATTATTTATTAGGAATATTACATTTTCGTTTGAAAGAAAGAATGTTATCTAAATGTAAAGCAAAAGATCTTTGACCCTAAAGTTGTCCTGCTTATTTTAACCCATTTTCAAAGAGTCCACTTAACTGTGTCATGGTTAGATCAACTAAATAACCGTAGAATTTTCACGTTCATAATAATTATTATTTTTTGCCACATTTAAGTGCAAACATTTTCCGTTGCGCTCATTTGCTTCTGGCGCCTGAGAGAAACTACATTTTTTAGCTGAGTACTGTGAAAAGCTCCGAGATAATGCTATTTGCAGCAAGTATGCCAATTAGCAAAAACTATAGACAATTTGCCTAAGTTGCTTAGCAAATTTGAATGTCATTTGCCACAAACACCTTTTTTTTACGTCTTCCAGCAGCTGATATTGTGTCAAGATTTTGTTTGAGGTTGACAGTTGATCAAAAGAAAAATCTTTAAGATATTTTTGTATTTTTATGTAAAGATATATTTATCGTATCATCTTCGAAGTCGTTATTTTTTTTTATTGTTATTATATGGTTTTTTGAAAATGGTAACGGTAAACTTTTTATTCGCTTTTCAATTATTCCTGTTCTAAGGCATTATAGGCAATTACAAAAAAACCTATTTATTAATGGTTGGTTTAGGTTAAACTTTTAATGGATTTTTAATTAATGTGCTAAGCTGCACAACTCATCGAATAATATTTGATTTCATTAGGTTTATTAGCTAATGCATGTAATTTCTAATTAGTCAAGTAATACTAGTTAAGCAAATGTGATAAATTAAAAAATGAGTTAAGATTAAACAGGCCTTTCAGCTAAATGATTTTTTTTTTTTTTGTAATTGCAGATCCCAACGAATACTACAAGAAACCTTCTCATCTCCGTCACTCAGCTAGACAATTTCAAAAGGTAAACTATCAAGTGGGGGAGAAAGATGAATGCCCCTTGTGGCAATCATAAAGAAAAACTTGCATCAAGGGTCGTTAATCAAAATGCAGGCATATCACAAATAAAACGCACAGTTTACCGTGTCTCACACATGGCGCATTGCATCATTAATGTTCTGCCCCATGAGATGGTATATTTATGACATGTGTCTCTCTCTCTCAATCTATGCAGATATGTACCTGCCCAACTGCCCGACTGCCTGCATACTTCTAGGATAGATTATACTTGGCCATAGTGCATACATCTAGTTGAACGAGTAGCGAGTGAAACGGCGTCAAATTGAATTAAAATTGAATGAAATTAATTTGACATACAAGTTCTGTTGGGGCGTCTGTCTCTCTTTTTGTTTGTCTGTTTGTTTGTCTGACTGTTTGTTTGTCTGACTATTTGTCTGTCTGTCTATCTGTCTGTCTGACCGATTGTTGTAGCTTTCAACAAAGCGTTATAGTTACACGTGTACAGCTTCAGATATAGCTGGCAGACACGCATCTAAACAAGCTGCAACTGCAAGATGAAAGCATCGCTTGCTCTTCTGCACATGTCGAGCAAAAATCAAAATGACAGCCACAGTCGCCAGGCAGTTGGGAGAGACCAGGACCGAGAACCAAGGCGCGCACATCCGATAGATACAATAGCTACAGTTGAGGAATATATACACACTCATTTCTATGTGTCTGTCTGTGTGTGTGCCTGTGTGTGTGGGGGATTGCATTATAAATAGCCACAGAAATTATATATACGTAGCTGCCGGGGCTGCTGCTGCTGCCCGTTTGCCTTCTATGACTATCTAGTATATATGCTTATATGATATGTTTTTCATCAATTTTTCGGAACAGTTCCTCCGGTGCATTGCCAATTGCGTAGGCGTCGTCGTTTTCTCCAACTCTTTGCTTTTTAGTTGTTGTGTATTTTCTTCTTTTTTTTTATTACAATTATTTACTTCATTTATTACAGCTTTTTCTTGCCCCTGCAGCTGCTTTCCCCATTTCCCGTTAGCCTTCAACTGGGCTACAACTACTACCGAAGCAATAATTCCCAATAAACAAAAAGGCGTTTGGCGCCCCAAGTCTATCGCATCTATTAGATATGTATCTCTGCTGCAAATTAATGATTGATTTACATTATTTTTATTTTTTTTTTTTTTTTTTTTTTGCTGTGTTTGTTTATTGTGCCTCATGCTTTCTAGTCTTTTACTAGTCCCATTAAACTTGCAAAGTGGGGCAATCTGTTATAATGTTCATATTTGACATAAAGTATTATAATGTATTACTATTAATATTGATATGCTTATTAGGGTGTATCTAGCCGTAAAATGATCTATTGCATCTGCATAACAGTCAGCCTTGGCATTTTAAATGGAAATTTTTTGCATTAACTCATATTGTATAATATTCATATTAGATATGATTACTGACATATATAATGCGTGTCTTATGTGGTATTTCAACTATTCGCTGACTCAATCTTATAAAGTTTAACCCCAACAGCCGCAACTTCAATTGCAACAAAAAGGTCAGGTTGCGTGCAACCAGTGTTTCTCAGCGTATGCAAATTCCATGCGGCAAATACTAGGAAATCAGCGAAGCATGCAAGTTGCCCGAGCATTCAAGCAGCCTCCCTCTTCTTCGAGAGCGGCTCCTCCTTCTTCTCAGTCTTCTCCTCCTCTTCACGTCTGTCAGCCCACTGTTATTCACACGCACAACGCCCAAAATGGCATCCAAAGTTAAGTTGCAAATTGCAACAGCATTCGCATGACAACAGCGCCATCTCGCGGCCTGTGAAAAAGCGCTGAGCTATTGTATTGTTAATGTTATCGGTACTACGAGTACTTGATTCAATCACATATATATACATATATATACGTATGTGCAGTTGTGAGATTTTGTATTTAATTTTCATCTTTAATCATTTTTGTTTTGATTACACCCTGAAACCATTAAAAATGAATAAAAGGTTATAATGGTTTGGTGCATATATATGTACAGTAGAAGAAAGCATCTACGACTCCACAAGATATATATATTCTTGATTAGGAAGAACAGCCGAGCCGTTTGTCCGTCTGTATGTCTGTATAAACACGCGGATCTCAGAGACTATGAGGCCTACAGATTTCAAGGAATATAGGTTCTTCAATCATAATCTTCTAATTGGGAAAATTGTCAATAAAAATTGAATATATTTAACAGCCGGTTTCAGGGTATATCGTAGTCGAGCTTACTCGACTACAGCCTTCTTACTTGTTGCTATTGTTGTTGTTGTGCTCGCGTAATCAGGGTGTAACAATTACGCATTTGGAATTATGGAATTATGGGTAGACTCGCTAGATGGACATAGTGATATAGCCAACAGTCGCACAGTCAGGCAGCCAGAGGGTCAGGCAGTCAAACAGTCAGCGTAATAACTTGGCTTAATTTGCCGCAACCCGTCACGTCTTACCCAGCTAGCTGTGTTCTCATTCGACTCATTCGAGCCGCGCTAAGCTCGCCTCCGTTGTATGCATGAGTGTGAATAGTATATGCGAAATAATTTTGAAATACTAGAAAATATGATTCGTCAACAGCAGTCTTAGCTTTAGAATATAGATTCACATTTAGTTTTAATTTTTGTGGTTGCGCTTTGCATTTGATTGGCATTTTTGCTATGCTTCACGCTTAATTAAACGCCATAAACTTGGCTTATTGGGTTACCACGCCATACATTAGCCATAATTTATATTACGCGATTACACCATCAGGATCGTTTGATCTAAACAATAAACAAAATATTCAACTCTTAAGCTAAATAATGTCAGCTCTTAATGTGGGTGTGTCGCAGCCCGCTAAAATTCGCAGTTAGAATGTAAAATATATAAAAAAAAAAAATAAACGTGTAACATATACTTAAAAGATAAAAGAGCAAATGGCATTTGCGAAGTGTTTGTGGTTGGCAAATTGTTTACTATTAAGCAAATTGCAGCAAAATTTGATATTTTTTTTTTCGAAAGGAGCTGTAAATGTTGTTGGCCATGTGTAATTGAAATTCCACACTAAATTCCCATAAGTATTTTGTCAAAATCGATGAAAATTTAAAGTCAATTTGAATCGTTTGGTTATATAACATTGATGACACACACTTTATATATACAATAAATAGGAAAAGCGTTATTTTTTCAATGAAATACTATACAAGAACAGTTGCTAAATTGGGTACGACATTACGTTCTTTCAAGTGATATTTTATAAGAAGTATCTCATAGAGGAAATCCGCCCCTGTTTGCTTAGCCATGTAAAACGAACGATATTAAATCAATTGCTTATCGAGACATTTGCACACGTAACTCTTTTCAAAACATTCGCCCCACAACGATGCGCAAAACGTTCGAAATTGTTCCAGTTCACTTGGAAAATACAGAACAACAATAACAATGAATAGACAGCAAAAATAACAAATTAAAACAAAAGCAACAACAACTGCAAAGTGGCCGCTAGCCAATGACTTAAGCTTGTGGGTGAATATTTCTCTACATATTTTAATATATATTTAAATATATATTCATGTTTTTTTTTTAGCTTATTTTTGTTATCTAACGGAACGTGCAACATCATAGAACAAACCGAATAAATAGTTGCAGTAACAATTTTATATTTTTCGAAAGGAGCTGTAAATGTTGTTGGTCATGTCTAATTGAAATTCCACAAAAAATTGCCATAAGTATTTAGTAAAAAATTTAATGAAAATTTAAGTTTGTTTAACACGTCTACAATGTCAACAATTAAAACTTTGATTACTGAATATCTTCTATCCAGATCAAACCTGAATCCTAAGCCACTTACATTCTAACAATTTTAATAAAATAAGCTTTCTTTTATCAATTTGAAACAAATACTGTTATAGGAACAGAGTATCGACCGTCGGCTATGTCCAATTGCTACATTTTTATGTGTTTTCATTTTCAATAGATCAGCTAAACCACAATAGCAACAACAAATGTGAGCAGGGTCGAGTATTTCAAATGAAATTGAAATTAAGTATTGATTGTAATTTGAACTGAGCATACACACATGGACTACACACACCAACCGCACACACACAACACACAAACACACAGAGTTGCAATGCAAATTGGGCAACTACCATAAATTATAGGCGATATGGCAACGCCATGCGCGATGCGCACCATCGAGCGGAGCTTGCCATTAAAATGGCAAACAAATCGACAGCAAATGAATGGCAAAAGTAACTGGAAATTGCCAGCAAATTAACTAAATCATCAGTTGCAAATGGCCAGAGGAAAAACGCAATTGAGAGCGAAAGAGCAAACCACCAAAAAAAAAAAATTGAGAGTGTCGCTCACACAGCGAACACCAACCGGGTGACTCTCAAACTGTGGACTCGTTTGTCATGCTTTATTTTTGTGTGCAAATTGTTTTCACTTGGCTTTTGTTTGGCTGTAGTTGCCCCGCTGGCTGCGCGCTGTGTTTCTCTATCATCATCAAAAAGAAAAAAAAAACAAAAAGATAGCATTATCCCATCTTCGTCATCATCTATGTTTGTGTTCTTTTGTCTCTGTCTCTGTTTATTTTGTTTTCTATCTCTGCTGCTGGCCTTCGCCCATGTGTCACGGTTTCGCAAGCATTGGCTTTGAATAGTTCCCCATCAAAGCAGACATTCTCTATTGCTGTGCTTGTGGTTGTTGTTGTTGTTGTTGTTCGTCGTTTGCTGCTATTTTCAGATTTGAGCTTACACTTAATGCAATATGCATTTAACGGATTTATTTCAGAGTAATGAATTATTGCAAAAAATGCATGTATTTTTTAAGTCTTAAAATTATGTGGCCTTGCGCATATCGAAATATTTGCTAAGAATACACTTGGAATAGTTTTATTTTATGATTTAATTGACCTGGATTTAATAATAATAAATGACATGTATTTTAACAAAGATCAATATTTGAATTAGAACTCAGTTTCGTTGTAAAAATATTTATTCTTTTGCATTCAAAATTCAACTTAATGCTGAATATCTATAAATAAATATGAATGTATTTATGAGTGGCACATGTAACTTGCTACGCCTGCAACCTAGGCAAATGAAGCCCAAGCTCAACGTGCAGCTTAATGAGCATGACAATAAGCAGCGACTGCAACAGCATTCGTTGAAGCCCAAGATGCGGTCACATTAAAGTAATGTCGGCCGGCAGGTAACTGATTAAAGAGAGAGAGAGAGGAGAAAGAGAGAGGACCAAGCAGGGCAGCAAAAGCGACATCAGAACCAGAATCCAAATGCTTAGTCATCGAACTTGGCCTAATGCAAAACAGAGAAACAACAGCCAGCCAGTGGCTACCGTGATTCCACAGCCATGGCATGACTCAGCCCTGGCAAAATGTGCTACCAGTTTAGCACACCACAACAACAACAACAACAACAGGAGTAATACCTTGTAGCTGGGCAACATCATCTTTGGAGCTGGTCGTTCGTCTCTTCGTCGCATCTGCTTCACTGTCCTACTCCACTTCTTGTGCCGGCCGCCAAAAGAAGTACTGAGATTTGTAGTACGCTTTTGGTTGTGTTTATGCTCCGTCATGCTTTGGCGCAACGCCCTCAACTGGCAATGCCCTCGAGATACACATGTATCTTATGGACTCTACACACACACACACACACATACACTTAAATACACACATTCCATCGCAGCTACATAGGTTTTTCGCATACGTTTTTGTGGTGTACGCTCTCAATTAGTTATTCATATAACGTGCTAAATAAAAAAAAGAATCTGCCTCATGCGGCAACTGCGTCGCGTCGCCGTCATTGTTGATTAAGGCCCGCATCCATTGGCTACTTACACCTTCTGTCTGGGTTTCGTTTTGCGCGGGAGGAGGGTGCTGGTTCATCCTTTAGCTATGTATTGTTTACTGTCTGCTGCTTTGACAAAACTTTGCATGTCATGTTGTCATTATGGTTCCTTAACCATCTCCCCCATGTGTGAGCCTTTGCCATTCATTCTGTGCATATGCTTTTCGATGTCGATGTCGATGCCGGTGTCAGTGTCTGTACCCCTCACTGCCTGCGCCTGTCCCGGTGTCTGTCCCGGTGCCTGTCCCGGTGCCTGTGGCTTAGCCCCAACTTGTGCTCGAGCCCTGACATTGTTTGTCTACTACTTTGGCCGCCTCGTCCGTGCATCATAGGCATTATACGTAAGCACTTATCATCGTATTAGGCTTCACGCCTTTTGTCTCAGCTCTCAGCTTAAAATGCCGCACTGTTTGCTTACCCCATCTGTCAGCTATGACAAAATACACGTTCTTCTCGCATACATTGTCTGCGCTTGTCAAATCTGCCTTTTTGCTAACTCTTAAGCGAATCGTTTCAAGTATTATTTTAAATGTGTTAATACAAAAACAACATTATTAGAAATATATTTTTTTATTATTATCAAACAAACATTATTATTAAGTTATTTCTTATTATTATTTACAATTCTATAATGACAATCCAATTGCAAGCGCTGTTTTAACATCGAATGACTGCTGAACTGTAACAGCGCTTGTCAAACAGCTGACTGTCAAATAAAAATGCTCCAATGAATGAAGACGTCTTCAGTTTTAGATGAATTGTATGATTATATTCTAGTTGTGCATATTTCTCTGTATATGTTTTGAATCAAGCTGCCATGTTTAGGCATTCAACGACGTTCTCTAAGCCAAAATCGAAAACTGGTCGCGCTCTGGTGCTGGGGCCGGGCTGGGCCGGGCGGGACAGACGGATAGTGGGTCGTATGAGTGATGCCTTTGTGGTGTCTAAAAATGAGCTAAATGCGAACAAAAAAGAGAGGAGAGAATTCTCGAGGTCAGCCACTTCTGTTGCGCTTGCCCGCTTGGCGGCCCCCTGCACCATTCAGCCACCTGTTGTTGTTCTTGTTGTTGGCGGTTCTATTCTCAGGCACTCTTGACCAACATAAACTCGCATAATTATACACAGCACACAGCAGAACGGGTATGAGAACTTTGTTAAGACGTGCATTACACTTGGCAAGAGAAGATGTAATAACTAGAATTTGATGTACTTCAAATATTTCATACTGTTATTCAACAGAATAGAAGGCAAAGAAATTAGAATATGTTTGAATAAAAAAATAATTAATATCATTAATGATGTGGTTTTGTAGCTGCGGTTATCAATTTCACAGATATCGAGCAGTTTATATTTCATTTAATTCCGACACAAGCTGCTCTGAAAATCTGCTCAGTTAATTCTCCAAGTATATACAAAACTTCGGTTATCAAAACGTGAGTTTTCATTCTGTCCGGTTTCGCAAACGTTGCATTTATTGTTGTTGCGCTGTTGCCACTGCCTCTCGTGTGTGGTTGCTACTTAATTTACTTTACTGTTATGTTTTGGCTTTCCGCTTGTTAAGCAAGCGGCAAGCGGCAAGCAGCAACAACTGATGTATGTATCTGTCAGTTAGTTTTGCTGATTCTGTGTGCAGCTTTGGTTGCAGCCAGCAGCGGCACTGCGACATCGTCCACACTTCATATTTTCTGGGTGTGTTGCGCCGTGGGCCAAACAATTTTATAACTGATCCGTCATGCCACCAGAAAAAAATAAGTATTAACTTTAATCTCATATAAATGCCAAAGGTTAATGCCAACAAATTTGTACATAACCACTTTATTTTTATATTATTTTTTTTTTTGCGTTTTGTTATTATTATTATTGAACATATTTTTGTGTTGGGTCAAGTTTTGTTTTCTGATTATGCAATCGATTTATTTTTGTGTGTTTTTGCTTTTTTCTTTCGTTTTTCCATTACGTATACGACATGTGTTTTTAATGTTCCTCTCTTGTCTCAGACCTACCCACCGCTTGTCTCAATTTCTGTTATTGTTTGCCTTCGTAATTATCAACGGCATAAAAAATTAATACCCACCTGCTTGAAATCAATAACGATTTCTGTTGGGTGTATATTTTATTTTATAACTTTGATTTTTATTGGTGCATCAATTTTTACACCTCTTCCACCCAAAGACGGATCGATAAAACTAACAAAGAGGTTTCTTTACTGAGCCCAGCAATCGACATTCGACGCATGGCACGGATTGCAATTTATTGCGTTTTATTAATCGGATGACTTTATGCCATATGCCTAGAGTCCCTAGCTATGACCCAATTGAGGGTAAACCCTTTGATATGGCCAATAAAATATTTCGTAATCAATCAATGTGGAAACGGTGAAGGCATGAAAATTATCTGATAAATCGTACATATTTTCATTAGGTAATCGCTGAAATTGGTTCAAGCTTACAAATTTCCACATTATCGAACTTTATTCAATAAACTTATTTTATTTAAAGATTTAACTGCTTGCAAAATAAGGTTGATTCAAAGTGTAAAATCTGTAAACTTTTATTTTAAAATTGTCTAATTTATTTCAAAAATCAAATGATCAATTAATAATAATGCATTATTAAAATATTTTTTTTATTTTTTATTTTCAGAAATATAAACTTTGACAATAATATCATTAGGATATATCGGTAAGTAATGTCTACAAGATAATTGTTCAGTCAAGCATTCGTTGCGAATATTACAAAACAGCTCAATTATGTTAGCCAAGAAAAAAAAGAAGAAAAAATGAGGCAAATACAGAAGCAAACTTGTCGTTGCATAAGCGCAAAATACAATTTAATTAACATTTGCTGTGCCTCTTTTTTTGTCTTTACTTACAAAAAAAAAATAAATAAAAAATCAACATGGCTAATATAAAAAGTAGTCGACAACTTCCGTTACCAAAGTGAGGCACTTGAGACATAAGGTGTCTCAGACTAACTTAAAATGTTAAGCTTACGTCTTAGCCACAAAAAATAAAAAAGTGTTTATTTCTGGGGACAATTTCCGTTTGATAAAACAGTTAAATTTTTAATTGCTACAATCGCTACGACAAAAAAAAAACAGGCAGCAGCAAAAGCAATTTGAAGGCTTTGCATTTTTAAATTCAAAAAGTTTTGCTTGCATGAAATATTATGGCCGTAATTATAAGCCAACAGCAAAACCATAACAAGCCGTCATAAATGATTATACGAAATTGCAGGTTCTAGGGCTGAGTGAAGGGTATCTATTGATCGGGCATTTATGGCCATAACACACTTGTTTTTGCTAACCCTTTTTTTTTGTTTTGTTTATAAATAGAATGTACACGCATTGAATTTATATTCTATTATCATATAAAGGCCCCAAAGCATTGCCCACATGGCTCCGCTCTTAGCCTAATTGGAATTGACGATCGAGCAAATGGTCGTCGGCAATTAGCGTAACGCCTGGACGCACCCATATTCTATGCGGCCCAGACCAGATCGGACCGGACCAGGGTCCAACATAAAATCATGGCCCCAAACTAAGAGAGTTTTATGCTGCTGCTGCTGGTGTTGTTGTTGTTAGTAGTTGTTGTTGTTAGTAGTTGTTGTTGTTGGTTCTATGAACGCCAGCGAAGCGCATTAAAAAGTTAAGTTTAGTTAGCGCATCTGTGTTGCACATGTGCGCTGCACGAGCATCATAGCGAGTGAGCCAAATTGGGCCTGGAATGTGGCAAGGGGGCAGCTACCGATTCCAAACGACTGCTCACTTTAATGATATTCTGTTTTTGTTCTTTTCATTGCTCAAAGCGATGGGGTCTAATGCAGATGGATAGAAGCTGACATCAATGCCAACATTCAAATCGATCTCAATGATTTTATTACCAATTGCAAATATTAGTATATAATTCAAAGAAATCTTTATTCACTATATTTTTAATATATATCTCAGCAGACACAGGGTATCTATTCGTCGAGTTCAATTGACTAAAGTGCTCATAGTTTTTGGTAGACTGTTGTCGACTATTTGTTACCCGGAGGTACATAAATATATTTATCTGTTGCTTCACGTATCTCAGCCACATACAAACGGCGACATTAACCTCAAAACCTTAACATATAACAGCCAAGAAGAAAAAGAATATAAAGTTATATATATATATAAACAGCCTACGCATGCGTCGATTTGGTTTTGTTTTGTTTTGTTGTGTTTTTTTTTGTTTTTTTTGCCGGGCATTGTTGCACTGCAAAAACTTAAGGGGCACACAAAGAGCAGAAAACAGGCTTATGTCGAAGCTTGAATGCGCTTTGTAGATTGATTTTTTATCAAAGAATTATTTTCGCTTCATAAACAATAAGCAAACATGATTTGTGTCAAATCTTTCAGCAATCGACGAGCTATTGTGAGCAATAGTTTGAGCATAGATATAATGGTGTCCAATTTTTTAAGGTTACTTTTAGAGACAAGAATTAGAATCTAAAGAGTAAGTTGCAAGATTTCACTTAAAAAAAAGAAAAATAAATTAAATAAATGAAATAAAGAATAAAATTGAAAACAATTCAAAGAAAGTGTAAGTCTGTATTTTTATATGAAAAAAATCAGTTTAATAAAATAATTTAGCAAAAAATTGAAAAAAAAATAAAGGGGAAATAAAATAAAACGTATATTTATATTGATCAAAATACTAAAGCAATTAATAAAAGAAAAATATATATAAAAAATTGATAAAATATTCAAGTCAAATTTTCCAAGTTTAATTGTAGTTGCAACTAAAATTTCCTTCTTACCAAGATTTTGGTTTCCTATCCTAACTAAGATAATTTCTAAGGTATCACTTGAAAAATGTAAAACATATCTGGCCAAGAAGAGTGCTGGAATCGAGCAAGCCGAAGAGACAAACTTGATTCGTTCTTAGCCTTATCTTCATTATGCAGGGCAGGGGCGGGGCTGGCCGCAACCGTTGGGCGTGTTGGCTTGTGATTTTCGTGTTGTGGGTGTGTATGAATTTAAATTTTTAACATGTAACTCATTTTTAATGCAAATAATATAATTTGTTGTGTCTGTTTGTGTGTGTGTGTGTGTCTACCCAGTACCAGCGTACATGCGGCAATATGTGGCTGCCACGTTGAGGAATTATAGCAGGCACGCGAAATGGGTCAGGCCCCCGGCGAGTGCTGTGGAGCCTTGGAACTGACTACTCGCCAAATAAGACCGAGTTCGAGGCTAAAAAGTGAGCGTGGCCAGCACTGGATTAATTAAATAGCAAAGAACAGTTAGCATGTATCTGCTGCTGCAGCTAATGTTGTTGCTGTTGTTGTTGTTCTTATTTAATTAATGAAGAGATCTTGGCAGCTTGGCTATTGGGCATTTGCCAATCCAGTGGGGCGTTGTTGATGGATCTTGAGCTGTGTTGTCTGCTGCTGCTGCTGGACCAAAATTATTTTATTTCTTTTTTTTTTTGTTTTTTGCATGCGCGAACAGATGCAAGCAATTTGCAGTTGCAGCAGTTGGCGCAACATGAAAATATCTCGCACAGACAATGAGCTACGAAATTGAAAACAAATTGCACGAGTTGTTTGATTTGTGCAGCAAAGAATGCAAATGTTTGCAGTTTACAGATACGTTGCTGTGCTGCTGATTTAGCAAATTTGCAACTGCCTTTTTCTCCCCCTCTCTCTCTCTCTCGCTCAATTGCCTGATACACAGATACACAGAGATACACACAAAGTTACAGATACATTGCGATACATTGACAAGCATGTCGCACAAAAAGCTACAAATTGCAGCGGCCACGAAGAATGGGCCGGTGATAAGTCAATAACTATGATTAGACAACAACATTCAACTAGCTTTGTCCAAAATGTTATGCAGTCCCGCTGACAATCAAAAAAAAAAAAAAAAAAAAAAAACCGACGCAATCAGCGTTGATTTGTATCTTTTAGTTGCGCGCTGTTGCATCTATATATATATGTGTCTTTGTATCTTTATATCTATACACAGCTAGTTTGCGAAAGTGCATAGCGGCCTTATCGATGTTGAATGGGGAATTGAAATTGAAATGTTAATGAACTGACAATTTTGCGTGTCGAATCGTTGAAGACAAGCTGCCACCAGCTTCATGATAATTGCCAGATACAAAGTTACAGATAGTATTGAAAAAAAAAAATAGTGAGCTACAAAATACCACAGAAATGTTAAAATTCCAAGATTGCAGATTGCTTGTTGGTGCGCCTATTCGATTCGAAAGGCAATACCAGCAATTACAAACACCAAAACAACTAATACAAACAACAAAAGATACAATTTCAATTATAATAAATGCCAAACCATCATTTCACACTTCACTTTCCTTTTGTGCTGTACTTTAATTAGTGCAACCGAAAATGATGTGGCACAAAAAGAAATATACCCAAAAACTGCTATCATCAAATATATAAATAAATTTCAATAATTTAATCACGAAATGCGCTGCAAATGATTTCAAATGGAATACGAATTGGGATTGAGTTATTGTGTTGATTGTTGCGCCAAAAATAGTTTTCACGATTAAAGCATTTTTTGTGGTTGTTGTTTGTTTATCGCAATTTTATTTTAATTTATTCCATTGCGTTTTGCACGTTTAGCGAATGCACTTGAAATATTTCTATGTTGTTTCTGTTTATTTTTTTTTGTGTGGGTTTCGTTTTTGGGGGTGAAGGCTGCAAATCCGAATGGAAAATGCACTTGCAGTTTGGCTATAATGCTGATCATGATAATCGTGGCTTCTATAATGATATAAAATCAACATTTTAGCCTTTTCTCGTGATTCAATCTCATTTTGGGCAGATTTTGCAGCCAGTTTTCAAACTTGAGTTAAAACAAACCATAACATAATTTATACGAACCATTTAGGTGTGAAATTGGCCAATCGTTTTAATGCCATCAATTAAAAAGCAAAACTAATTAAAATCATTAAATGAGCAAACAACAAATTATTTTTAATGTCGCTTAAAAGTGAAATCTGGGCTAAAGCAAGTTCAGGCGTCAATCTAGCAAAAAGCAATAAAACATATGTCATTTCAATGGCCAGAATTGACAGAATATGGAAACGTTTAATTGGAAAACACTTTCCCTGCTGGTCTCAATCTAATCACATCGTTCGAACTTTAAATTTCAAATGCAACCGATTCGATCAACACGTAGTCGACAAAATTGCTAACATGGCCATTACCGTTTCCTGGCCACTCGCAGTGGAAACCACTTGATTATGACACAACTTTGACAACTGGCAGCTGCCATCAAACGTAATGCAAACACACAAGTGAAAACGGGGCCAATCGGGGGTAACGTGGTAACTGAGTCTTATGTATATATTAAGATATATATGTATAGATGTAGATGTATCCACTGGTTACATTTCGTGCTGCCAAATAAATGAAATTCATTCATGCGCATTGCATGACGATCGCGTCTAACATTTGCCCATATCCCATACCCATATCACATGAAGCACACAGCCCACGAATTGAAATGGACATGGACTGAGTGACTGCCTGGCTAGCTGGCTGGCTAACTGCCTGGCTAGCTGCCTGACTGCCTGTCAACTGTGTGACTTTCATCATCATCTCTGGCTGATAGATGCACATCAACAGGCGCGACGGAGACACTTTCAATTGCACACCTTCTCGGACTTGGACTCGGATTCGGACTTGGTGTTGGTCTCGGTCGCACTTTCACGCTGCTTGGGGGCTTTGGTCAAGCTTCAGCTGCGCTTTGATATATATATATATATATTTTTTTTTTAATTTTATGGCTTCTTTTGGCGTTACAATTTGAATGTCATTAGTGTCAGCGGCCGCTGGCTAACGGAGCTTCGAGCTGTAATAGACCTCAGCGAAGAGTAATCGCCACCCAGAGACCACGCCTGCCGCACATTCTTTTTTGTGTATACCCTGCACGAGCTGTGGGTTGCCTGACTATGTTGACGTGACATGCGTGACTCTTATTGACACTCAGATTTGAAACGGTTACTCAACGCAACCGTCTTCATTGGCCACTCGCAGGCCTTATCCACATTTTTTTAAGACCTTGTTTACCCAATTTGAGTGCATAAAAACCAAGTTTGGTAAATAAAAGCAACAGCAGCAACAACTGCACTTGTGCACTTGTATTTGTCCCCTTCCAGTTTGTGCCACTTTTGCTTTGTTACCGAATCACAAAAGTGTCATCAGTGGCATGTTAATTTACTTGGCCATTAACGCCGTTTCGGCTCTTATCTAAGAGAGAGCAGTCAAGCCACAACTGTTACAATTCGTATTATGGTCGCTTTGAATGTAGTTAGTTGCCTACTTTGGAAAGGGAGGGGGGGGGGGGCTAACAAGCCATAGCCATTGTTCTCGGTCTGGTGTCTCGCGGCGCCAGTGGATATCATCATAATCTAGCCATACATCTGGTAATGCCACTTTACACATTTTGATTTCACTTGCCAGATAAGCTAATACGTTCCTTGCTCTTTAGATCGAAATCACAGATAAATATTTAATTTGGCTAAAGCAGAACGTTTTTTATTTTTTTCTTTTTCATAATTGAGTCTTGTTTGCTTAAAACAATCATTTAGACTGCTCTAATTGAGAGTTCTTGTGTCCAATTTTGTTACTCCGCTCGAACAGATGATTTCGATTATGTTTGCTTGTTGCATATTTAGTGCAACATCTTCAAGCCCTTTCCTTGTGGCAGCTTAGTGCGGTGATTTGCGCCTTTTCTTTGATGCCGTCGCCATTAGCTCTTAGCCAGCTGTTAATGCTGTTAATTAGCTCAAGGAAACCACAATTGCCGGGCATTTACTCGTGTCGTCTAAGAATTTTTCCAACCTGTCGCCAGGTTTTCTTTTTTTTCCTTTGGATCAATTAATTCAGCGCCAGGCTGTGGCATCGCTACGAGACACATCTGGATACAATTTGTAGCTAAATGTCGGCATGCGGCTTTAAACTATCTAGTTGATCTTATACGCTGTTTTCCCCAGATAAATAGAGTCTATTGGTTTGTCTACCTAACTGAGATTATTATTATTAATCAAAGTTTTGTAGAAGGCGAGTGACAATAGAGAAGCGCTGAGTCCGGCCAAGTCGGCTTACAACTTTGCCACTTATTAGTTATTAGTCTTAGCCATGTTGAGTGCAGACGGATCTAATTGTTATGTCTTATGTTGCCGCTAAAGATATATATTATGGCTGCAGGGTTTGGTTTTTGTTTTGGCGCCTTTAACTTTGACATTGATCTGTTTTTATCATTCTGTGCGAGTTGTAATTAATAACAATTGTTTACTGGAAAGTTGCCGCGTGTCTTATGTAAAAAAGTCTGATTAACTTTGTTTTTTTTTGTTAATTTAAAATTATAATAATTTGCCGAGTCGGTTGGTTGGTCGCCAAGTCGATTGGCCGCTTGGTTAGTTGGCCATTACTTTTAAGTAGTTGTGTTAGTTGCAGTAAATAGTTTGTTTGTTATCTGTTACTGTTGCTCCGGCAGCTCGACAACTCTGGCAATTGCGTTTACAGTTCCCCCGCCATTTATCGCTTGAAAGTTTTCTTTAATTGTTGTTTGGCTTTTAGTTGCAGTTATCTTTACACATCTACAGCTGCATTTTATATGCAAATTATCTATCATTCCACCAGTGTTAAATATACGCTGCATATGCTCATGTACTGTCCATGTTGATTAGCATGCGTCTTCTGCCTCGTGCCTCGTGCGTCGTGCCTCGCGCCTCGCGCCTCCTCTCGATCTTTTTGCGATCTGTCCTGCGTTGTCCGTTTCATGCGTGGAGTGTTGAGCAGCGTTGGCATCTATGCTGATAACATGGGACATGAGCATGTGGCATCCCAGCACCGGCAGTTAAGCTGACAGACAGGGGAATGAAATAATGAGAAGTGTGATTCTGTGATTCTCATCGTCCGGCCATAAAAAACTTGTTTTTCCAAGAATACCATGCAAAACTTGACAATCTTAATAGATCAGCACAAAGCAAATCCAAACGTATAAACAAACGGATTTGTTTCTTATTGGGTATATCAAAGATCTTCAAAACCATATGAAAAGAAGTTGCTGCCAGAGCTGTGCTTGCTCAGCAATTGAAAAGTTGTCTTGTTAGATAAGATTCATAAAAATATAAATTATAGTGTTTTCTTGAATGTGGCAAATAAGACTTAATTAAAAATTATAATATTAAATGAATTCATTTAAATAAATAATATAGAAATTCTTTGAATTTATTTGAAGTATAAGTTAGATCTCAGTGTACTTAGAAGATAGCAAAATAATTTCATTTTACATTACCTTTCACTAAAGATTAAACATGTTTTAATTTAAATAATTTAATTTCAATAATTTTCAATGTCAGTTTGGTTTTAAAAACAAGGTCTTCTAATTAATTTTGAGAGATGTAAACCTTTTAGGCTCCACGCTGCCAGCCAAAAGTCAACTTTACAAAGGCCAAGCACGCATTTAAACTGTTAGATAAAGATGGAAATAGGGCGGGGAAGACAAGGAAAGGGGTTATTAATAAACAAGCTCGATTACAGGCGGCGGTCGCTATGAACTAAGAAAATAATACTTGATAATTATTAATTAGTAGGACGCATTAGAAGCGTAGCAAAACGATCAAAAAATACCGGGTCACATGCCCAAAGAAGAGAGACAAAAGACAACAACGAATACAAAACAAAAGTGTAGGCCGGCAAAAATGATGATGATGATGATGAGAATGATGACGATTTGGTTGTAAAGGGGTATGGGCGGCATTACGGTAGATGTGTATGTGGATGATGAGTGTGTGGCAGATGTTTATAAGATTGACCCGCATACCAGTGTGGGGGCCAGTTTTTTTCAGCCAGTCAGACACAGTTGCACAATTAGATAAAGCATCTTAAGACTGCACTGCGATGATGAATGTTAATTGAACTGCACATTGTACTTTGAAGCATTGTTCTGGCTACTGTCTGACTGTCTGACTGAGAGACTGACAGCTGGAGAGTTTTTCCTAAGCATCCTTGACGGATGCTGGTTGCATTCCCCAGCTTTAATGGCCAACAGCAAATGCAGCGGCATCACCTGCTGCCCACATTGTTGGTTAACTGTTAACCGTTAACGCCACTTAAAATCGTTAAGCATTCCATGACATTAATATGCAATTTTTTGTTGATCATTTTTTTTATGGAAATTTATGTTTTGAATGTATTTTTATTTTTTGTGTTGCAGCTAATGAAACTTGACACCTCCGGCAACAACTATTCGAACTTGATGGCCCTGCTTGGTGCGTGGGTGGCAATAAATTAGAGATCTAAAATATTTTTTATTGTTATCGACCATGACGATGTCGATTTTGTGATGACAATGATTATGATGATGATGATGTTGTTGTTGACCGATAGAACAGCACAAAAACAACTGAAAGCTGCCATGTGAGACGAGAGACGAGCGACTACAGACATTGTGTCAGTCAAACACTTTTCATATGCATATCGATTGTTAGACAGAGAGAGAAAGAGAGACACAGAGAGAGAGACAGAGAGCAATAGCACAGACAGTGAACCGAGAAAAATAATCGAGATACAAACGAAGCACAGCTTAAACAGCGCCATGGAGACCCAGTCCATGGAGCAGGATGTTATGCTGGAAAGCAACGAAGATCTGATGTCGACTTCAAACACATCCACAAATGGCGGTGCCTGCGACACAAATGGATGCACCAAGAAAACGGTAAGTGAGCGACCCATAAACACTTTGACCATCACAAGGACAGAGCCAGCAGCACAACGGACACAATCTAAACTTTTAATTTTAGACGACAACTTTTGCGACATTTATGACCCATTCTTAATTCTCTTCCATTGGCACTCTTAAAAACAAATAATAGTTTGTTATCAACTTAATGGAATGCGAAATAAAAATTGTAAATAATACTTTATCATTCTTTCTGCAACATTAAAGTTATTATATTTCATTCTGTTCCTCACAGAAGAATTTTGCATGAAATAAATGTAATAGCTTTCCAAAAATCTTTAAAAAAAATTTAAAAGCTAAAATCAATTCAAGTTTGTTTTGTTTAAAGTGTAAATATGTTGAATTTGTATAAATATATTGCGAAATACAAATGCAAGGTTATTGACGTCTCGCTGTAGTGTGAATTTATAATTTGTTGCTATTTTTCCTTTCAAACATTCAAACACTCAAGCAGTCATTCACTCATTCTAAGTCATTCCGTCATTCCGTCACTTATTGTTAGCCGCGTATTGTTAAATGCATTTTTTTTTTTTTTGCTTTCTTGGCTTTTTGGACTAGACGCGTTCGCTTTTGCTTTCAACCGAAACCGTCAACTGTCGACAACACCTAAGAGGTTTCCGCGCTGCTTAGGCATATTTCAAGTGCTTTGACCCACCCACCAGACCAGACCAGACTCGACCCGACCAGACCAGACCAGCCCAGACCATTACCATTACCATTACAGACCACCAGTCCATGGCATATATATACATACCACATGTGGCAAATGCACAAAAGGGTATACGTATTAAAAGTGTAGACCCAATGCGATTGCCTCATGGGCACTTCCGTCAACAAAAGCGGGGCAATAACTATGACCAAACCATAAGACGATGGCCTCACTTGACTGCCACAGAATGAGCAAAGCTTGCAACAAGAAGGTGGCCAATTGCATACACCGTTCTATGGAAAAACGTTTAAAACTGCATGCAAAACGTATTCGTTATGGTTCTTGTTGCCTGTGCTTTTTCCAGCTAATTTTATAGACGGTCGTTTTTATTAGCTTCTTTCTACCTCATAAAAGATTTACCAGTAAAGTAGTAAATAAAACGATTATTGAAATTGTTTCAAAGTAATGGCAAACAAACGTTTCGCAATCGCTGCATTTGCTTTAAATAATCCGCAAACAAGCTTCTAACTTGAAGGTCGAAACCTTAAACATATATTTTGCATTCAGCAATTTTACTTCATGTGTGTCCTGTCGATAAATTATAAAAATATTAAAACCCCGTTCAAGGTGACTCGGCTGGCTTGTCAGCTTAAATTCATAAATAAGTAAATAATTCATTGGGCTTACAAATCATTCCCGCTGCCCACACAGTAGCACACAGCCAAACGGCAGTTCATTTTAACAATAATGGAAAAAAAAATAAATACAACTTCAGACTCGGACTCGGACTTGGACTCTTGAACCAGTGAGATTTGCATGAGAGTTGGGAGCAGTTGAACTCGGCGCGCAATTGAAACAATTTATGCTAATTACGGCACTTATTGCATTATTATTATTGTTACGATTAATTGCAGTCCATAACATCGCCCGATCCGACATCGTATGTGGCAAAGGCGCGAGTTACGCGTCCCACGCCCCCGCCACCCTCCAAGAATCCCATGCAATTTGTGCAGAGCAAACCATGCAATTTATATCAGACCGCACAGCAGCAGCTCAAAAAGGCCGAGGAGGTCAAAAAGCTGAAGGAGGTGCAGAAAGAGGAGCCCGAGGAGTGGCAGAATGTGAGTACATGCCTCAAATTATTACTTATTAGTATTTTACTCAATTCTATGCTTTAATTCAAAGTAAAAGGTAACTTTTAATGACTATATCATAGATAAAATCAGTATTTAAAGCAATTAAATTAAACTAAGTTAAATTAAAGCAATTAAACTACGGCAAAGATATGCATCAATTATGCATAAACAAGAAAAACATTTTCGAGTGATTGCCTATGCTGATAATTATTTGCAAAATATATTTAATTAGAATTAAAAAAAAAATGCTGTTGATTTTATATGCTGATCACAAACAGAGCTAAAACTATTGTCGTGCGATATTGCTGACTTTGCCACTATATTATCAACAGACGTTACATCTAAGATCAAAAGAAACTTTATATGCCTGAAGTTTTGAACGAAATCGTGACAAATTTCTAAATAGCATTTTTTTTTTTTTGGTGTGTCGCGTATGTCCCAAGATAAACAACGCACAGCACTTGGGCAGGGCACTTGGCTTGTTATGGCCATATCTGTAGCACTAACTAGCAATGGATCTGGCTATGGCTCTGGTAATATGTCTTTGTGTGTGGAGCAGGCCTGCTCCAGTTTCCAATGCACGTCGCTGGAGCGGACAAATGATATTGCATAATCAGCTGTTACTTGTTTGCTTTCTTGCTAACTTTCTGGTTCGCTGTTATTTATGTAGCTGGCTTTTTTTTTCTTTTTTTTTTTTACACAAATTCGCGTTGCATGTAAATTTTTGGTTGCCATAACCTCAAAGTGTCGCCCTGTGACTGTAGCTCATTACCGCATCAGCTGCTGTTGCATATGTGCAACTTTGCATTTGAATTAAATGCACAAATTACAGTGAACATTCGTTTTGGCAAACGTCTCCATCGATTTGTGCCTTACGCAAACCAATTTTCTTCCCACACATAACTTTTGTTTTTTTATGTGTGCGAATATCTATTAAAATGCGCCAAGTGTATTTAAGTACGGTCAAAACTGAGTTTTGGGTTCGGGGAATGGCACCAAATGATGGGAAAGGAAGTTGAAAAATACTGTTTTAATTGCCATTTACTGAGCGACAATATTCAGAGACTGTTGTTAACTGGATTTGTGTCGGAAATTTTTTTCAAACTCTGGAAAGTTTTTTTTTCTGTAAATTTATTGTTGCAACTTTATGAATTTTAAATTTATGAAACGTCAAGATTGAATTCATTGACCTTTGAATGTTAAGCTGGAGTTGAAAAGAAAATTTAAATACGATATGATTTTGTTTTGCCTGTTATATTTAGAATAGATTAAAGTTATCAACAGAGTTTGCAGAATTAATTAAAATCTACGACAGAAATATAGCCGGAAACGCAATATCCACTTAAAGCCAAAGAATGTGAGAGCAATCAGAAAGAACCAACTGATTATTATTAATCAGTCGACATTTGAAGGTATTTTTCATTCGCTAAATAAAATTCGGTGTCTCAGAAAGTACAATAAAAAGTATTAGGTAAAAATATTTAATTAAAGCTTTGACACTTTTCACCACTGTCAAAACTCTTTCTAGACGGGGCAAGGTAAACAAAGCAAAACTTTTTAATAGCCAGAGCTAAAAGTGGCAGAAGATTACCTTAAAAGCACCATATATATAAATATATATATATATTATAGTATAATGTGCTTTTTATATTGTATGCTAACTTTCTCTTCTTTTCCACAAATGAAATGCAACACAAAAAGAACCTTGACAATTGGAAATCATCTCGGCGAAAACGTGTGGAACACATCATCGATCGTGCAGCCGAAACGAAGAAACTCGAACTGGAGGAACATGATCGCATGCGACGAAAATCGAAAACATTTACAGAAATGATGGAGGAGCGGTAAGTACTGCCCAACCCCCCCATTAATAAGCTAAATCACTTAGTTCTTAATTGGATCACTGCAGGGCCGAACGTGGACCGCGTGGACGTGCCAAGTTGGCCAATTTGGCCGTTTACAACGAGGATGAGGCAAATGATTTCAGTGATTTGGGCATTGGCACGAGCAGCGCCAGTGGCAAAAGCAGCCTATCGGAAGATTATGATAACAACAGTGTTATGGTGAGTGCCACAAATAACTGCAACTATTCGCAAAATAGTTAAATATTAAATTGAATTAAAAATAAGAAATATTTATTAGATTTCTGGAGGTATATAAAACATTTATTGCAAGAATTTGGGGGAAAAAACACAATCAAAGCAATAAAATATTATTCAGGAGACAGGAAGTTTAAAGTTGAGATATTAATTGTAGAATTTTAATATATAGATATATTCATCAGGTTTAAGATCTGATTTGAATATGATTATTGAAAATGTAAATTTTTCTATATATTCGCAGACAAGATCTTTTTTATGCTTGCAATGTTTTCGCTTTAACTTCGCTGACATCGTTTTCGAATTTCGTTTGTTTACAAACAATTGCAACAAATGATCAATTATATCAAGTTTATAAACATTTGCCGCGGAGCCTTTCAATTGTGGCTCAAGCCGCCGATGTGGGAAAGTGTTGCCAGAGACGCGAGCTAATAAACACAAATTGCTTATTAATCAAATGCCTCCACAATCACAATCGCGTCATAAAAAAAATAATGAACAATAAAAGACAGAAGTGGAAAAAAATCATAACAAAAAAATACATTCCAAATTGCCATCTGATTGAGCAATTAGACGCGCTTGTCGCCATCACATATAAAATACAATCAAATATGTCATTTATACATGCATGCGACACAACTATTTATGTTGCTTATGTTGGTTCATCGCATCTGGGTTGGGTGTTGCTTGTGGCTAAGACACGCGAAAAGGCGTCTGCAGCTAGGCAAAAAAAAAGAAAGTTTAGACTTAAGTGGATCTGGAAAAAAAAGGTAGACGCAAAAAAAAATAGATGAAAATCGGGTGCTATTTGTTGTAGCTCTTTTATATTAATGTAATTTCATTAAAATTTTAGGTTTATATTAAATATATATAAAAACATATAAATATATATATATAAAATATAAAAAAGGTTATTCTATATATTTATTATTACAAATATAAGCAGACAGAAAAACAGTGATACAATGAAAACAACTTTACGTATTTATAAGAATTTTAGAAAATATTATTATTATTATATATATTTATTATTAATTATTAAAAAAATAAATAGAAACTTAGCCTCTGACTCTTGGTATATAATAATTGTAAAATAAATATAATCAAATATAATTATGAAATCGAAAAAGTTTGAAAAATAATCTTACTCTCTCGAAAATATGCTTTACAGAGCGACAATGCCGATTTGGACAAGGCCATTGGCAGCGCCGGTGCCGGCAGCATTGAACAGCAACAGAATCACATAAATAGAAACCGCATGGGAAATGGCAGCGCCAACCAGGCGGCGAGCACATCGAATGCCGGCAAGGTGCAGGCGGTCAGCAGTGCCGCGGCAGCCACGCGGGAATACATCTCATCGCCGGGCTATGACACTTCGTCGAGCACGGCACCGGCCAGCTCACCGGATCCCTGTGAGTACACCTACGAGGGCGCCATACAGGACTACAAGCAGCGTGTGCAGCGCGCTAGCAGCAATGGAAAAATCTCCAACAATAATGCATCGGACAATGGTGAAACAATTGCGTATCCGACACGACGCGGCAGCAAGATTGAGGATCGCTTGAGCGGCTTTGAGGTGACCTCGCCCAGCGACACGCAGGAGGGCGTCGAGAAGCAGAAAGTGGATGTGCCCAAAGTGGATATCTCGAAGCGCAAAGAGATCTTTGAGCAGCGAGAGAGTGAGCCAAAGCCAGTGTTGCCCAATGGAGCAGCACCCAAAGTGGTGCTCCGCGATCGTCTCCATAATGGCAATGGAGTCACCACACCTGTCGAGACAGCTGCCAAACAGAACGTGAAGCGTCTGTCGGGTGACATCAGCAGCATACGTGATCGCATGCAGAGCCTGGAGCATCAACGCAATGCGTTCAACTCCAGCAAGAGCGTGGATGTGCCGGTGCCGCCACTGAAGCAGCGCCTCAATAGCCTGCAGCATGCCGTCACCAGAGAGGAGGAACCACATCTAAAGAAACCGCCGCTGGTCGCACTCATCGATGCCCGCCAGCTAGAAATTATGCGCGGCGAGGAGCAGCGCATGCGTCAACAGCAGCAGCAGCAAAAGGAGCAACTGCAGCAACAAAAGCCAATGCAGCAAAAGGTGACAATGCCGCCGGCGCTGGTTGTGGATGAGCCGCCATCGGTGGTGCACGATGATAGCGGCATACAGGCGGACAACAATGAAGAGCTACTCAAGGATCTGCAGCAACAGCAGGAACTGAACGAGGCCATCGCAGCGCTGGCCCTCGAGGAGCGTCAGCTGGAGGAGGCCGCCAATGCGGTCAATCTAATCGAAGCCGAGTTTGATGAGTTAACCGATCTGCATCCAGCCGCATTGCCCGCACCAAAAGTTGCAGCAGCAGCAGCAGCAGCAACAGCAGCAACGGCAGCAGCAGCCACCTCACCAACAGCAGCAGCAGCAAAAACAACATCTCCTCAAGCAACAACGACAGCAGCACAGCCAGCACCAGCTGCGGCACGGGACATGGAATTTAGTGTAAGTTCTACTAACAATTTTCTCGAATCCGCTATGTTAAGTCCACGTAGTGTCAGTGATGATAATATTGTAGTAGCTTCAGTTTCCAATGCGGTGTCGGGTCAACCCAAGCAAATTATCTATCCCAATCCCAATCCTTATACCAATCTAAATCCAAGTCCAAACAATTGTAACTTGCGTAGAAAGCCCTCCAATGAAATGGTTCATGCGCGCAATTTGCTTAAAATGTTCAAGGAGACCTTTCAAAATGACGATGAACTGAGCGAAACCGCCGAACAGACACCCTCAGCTCAGTCCCCACCACCTGGTCAATTTAGCCAAGTCTTTGACTTTACCAAGAAACCAGCGAACCCAATACCAGCACCGGCACCAGCACCAACACCGCCTCCCATCCAGAACCCTGAACAAATTGTGCGTCACGTTGCAAGCGCAGCACCACCAACATCACAAACACCATCCTCGACCTCTGCCTCTGCCTCAGTCCCCCATACACAAATACCAAGACCATTAGGCAAGCCGCCCATGTCACCTAAGGCGGTGCGTTCAAAGCCAACAACAACTCCACAACAGTTCAGCATTAATGGACGCGTCGAGATCTTTAACTCACGCCAGCTAGAGAAACCACCAACGCCACCACCCAGACGTGTCTTCAGAGCAGAGCCCGAAGTGAATTCATATTCAGCCCCGCAAGCACCGGTCCATGTGCCGGTCCATGTGCCGGAGGTGGTGATGTGTGCACCACCGGTTACCATTGTCCCAGCCGAAGAGCTGCCCAAACCCAATACGGTCAAGGCGTTGTCCAGCTGCTTTGGCGAATCCGCAACAGCAAGAGTTCCGGGCAGTCCAATTGCACAACGTAAACCGACACCGCCCGGCATGTCACCCACTTCCGGCTACATGCGTGCCACGTGTACATCACCCACACCGACTCCAAATGTGACTTTCTGTCCGATGACTTCGGGTGTTGGCGACCAGACGTCTCCAACTCCATTGCCCAAACCGTTGACACGTAGTCGCATACCGCAGATAACGCCACCAGCATCGCCCAAGCCAAACAGACGCACTGCACCCGCTATCGATGTTGTGGAGCATGCGTTGAGCGATCGCAGCTCCGGTGACTATGCGCCCATCATCAGACAGACTCAAGCTGTGGTGCACACGCCACCAGTAGCCATGGTGCGCGCTAAGCCGCCAACGCCGCCAAGTACGCTTAGCATTGATCCGCTGGCGCCCAATGACTCACTGCATGTGCAGATTACATCGCCCTCCAAGATGCCAGAGCTGCGCATCTGCACGCCCAACGAGTCCAGCCTGTTCAAGCTCGCCGGTTCGGCGCCCACATCGCCCGGCTTGCCGGACCCGGCCGCGTTGGAAGTGGCGCTGTGTCAGCAGTTTCTGGAACGTGAGTCAAGCAAACTGCAGTTCCAGTTGCCGCCTGATGATCTGGCGCGTTTCGAGCAGGAAGCTGTTGAGGAGGTGCTCTGTGATAAAATAGACGTGGTCAAGTTACCCAAGTTGCCAAGCACCGGTTGTCAGACAATAAGCCAGCAGCAGCTTGATAGTTGCGATGGCATAACCAAGGAGCAGCAACCACATTTGACAGCCCCCAAGGATGAGGACGTGGCAATGTGCATTGGCCTGCTCGACTGCCTAGCACCGGCTCAGGAGCCCACCTGTGAGAGCATCGATGTGCGGCAAAAGCCAGAGCCGGCAACGGGTTACCAGGACATAACTGATGCGGATATCAAGCGCTGTGATGGCTGGCATGGAATCAAGGATTCGAAGAGCGGCAGCAAGCCAAGCTCTCCCATTAGCGATGCGCGTGCCGCACACTCCAAGGCACTAATGGATACCTGCGAGCAGATAATTGCCGAGGAGCGCTTGGCCAGCAGCCAAATGATGAAGACATCTCTGCCCGACGAAAGTGCCACGGCCAACACGAAAACACCATCAGGCTCGACAACAGGAACGCCGATGGCGAATCGCAAATCAAAGATACCCATACCCAAGTCCTGTTGCATATCTGCCTCCAATACGGACTCCATTGGGCGGACGGGTTACCTGCCCGTGAGCGCCACCACCGAACAGCCGCTCATAGCGCGCACTCATGTGGTGGAGACAGAGATTAACGTTAAGGAGATGACTCCGCCCAGTTCACCAAAGGCTGCAAGGGGGGATGGTCAGGAGAAGAGCAAGGCCAAGGATAAGAAGTCTAAGACTAATATATTTGATTTTTTGCGTCGCAATTTCGGTCACCACGAGGAATCTCCGGCATTCAAACAAGCCCATCCCACGCTCAACCAAACCCTCGATCCCAAAGTGGTGCTCACCAGTACCCGCACCGGCGTCGATGTGGTCAATGCGGATGATTTTGTAAAAGTGGACAAATCGAAATTCTATTTGGACAACAATGAGGCGGTACCTCCTCCGCTACCCGCAACACCAGCTCCCGTGAACATTGAGATACGTAAAACCATCACCACAGATGAGATTCTCGAGGAGCACAACACGGAGCAGGCATTGAGCCAGGAAATAAGTGACTTGCTCGATGATGCGCTTAACAAACTGGAGGCGACGGGGGCGGCAGTTGGTGCTGGTCACTGAATAGCACGACAATTTAACGGATTTTGTTTAGGAAACTATCTAGGATCTTAAGGGACATATAAAAAGGGTTTTTTTTTAATTGTTGCTGAAATGGTCTGAAAGTAATCTTGCTTTCAATATACTCGTTGTAGTTGAAAAATTAAATTTTAATTTATATATGAGATTTTGTGTTGACATTTTAATACTGGCCGAACGAATTTACAAAAATATAATACTCTTAATCTGGACAATCTGATCCTGACGACTTCCGAACTTGTCCGAACGGTTTTATCAATTGATACACGCTTTTAAAGTTGTGTAGAAAAAATTTGAACTCAAATTAAATTATCATTATTTTTCGAATTTTTATTTCTTTTAAAATATATATTTTGTTGAGGGGCTCAAGCTACGTAAGCTATAGTTACATTTTTATTTCTTTGTTCTTATTACTAAACCCAATTTTTATGTATAAAAAACGAAATTTAATTTACGTAAAGAAAAATGTGAAACATATGTTTTATGGTTAAATATTTTATATACTTAGAGCGCTGAAAACTTCTAATACACAAAAAAAAGCATACCAAAATAACAAACAAAAATATAATAATGATAATGTTGTGCTATTTTATGAATAAATAAAATAAAAACTAGAAAAGAAACTACAAAAATCTACAGAATTATAAAAAGTGCGTAAAAGAAAAAAATATTTACACTTAGCGCCGTTTTCACAAATTCTTGGCAAGAAGCTCAACTTTAATACAATATTAATGGATATCGTTCACTCATGTTCACGCCATATATTAAATAGGAACTTAATAACAAATTCAAAAAAATTCATTCTCCATTTTACGAAAATCTTTCTTCGCCAACATAATAATGAACATGAGAAAGCGAAGAGCAAATTATCCGCTTGGCGCAGTTGTTCACTGGGTAACTGCATTTTGCCAAGCAGAAAGGTCCGTTAAATGACTGCTGCACTGCTTGACGAAGCAGTTAACTAAATGAGGCAAGCAGTGCACTGCACATTGAGTGTTGTGATTTCAACTGGCATGAAATTGTCGCTTCTTTCCAAATCTGCTACAGTTTGTTACTCATTGCCCAGGAGGGCAATTAACGAAGCACGCATCTGTGCTTAATGAGCACTTAATGGATTACCAATCAATAAATAAACACATAATTAATAAAATGAACAAACAAAATGAGTTCGAAATGTGGAGTGAGAGGAAGGCTTTCTCTGGCATATATACATTTCCATTGCGCCCCGGTCCTTGTTGTGTTCTGTCTTTTCCTATCCAGATGATTAGCGTAAGTAAGTTCCCATGGGTTTAAGGTTTAACATTTAATGCTATTTTGTGTATCGTTTACAAAATGTGTAAATATATATTAATAATTTTGTATCTATAATCTATCGTAATATAATCTCATATAATATGTATGCATTTCTCTTACATGCCTTGCGCTCGTATTGTTGGCTATAATGTATAAATTATCAAATTATGGAATATACATCATATGTATATGTATATTTATATTTATGCTACAGTTACATAGTTTACATGCTTACTGCCAGCAAAAGTTGTTGCAAGTTTACAATTTTCGAGGTAAGCGGTTGTGTCTCTATCACACAAACACTCACACATCTCTCAAACTCTCTCTCTCTCTTACTCTCTCTCTCATATTTATCTATTGTATCTCTGTCTCATTTGTTGGTTCGTTGCATTTGCTTTTGTGTTCAGTTCTGTTCTTGTTTTGTTGTGTTGTGTTTTGTTTTTGTATTTAGCTTTTAAGTTCCATGCATGTTCCAGCGATTTATACACTGTAAATTCCCATTTAAAATGCCAAAAGTCACAGATGCCGCGACCTCCGCCCTGCCGCCTAGAAGACCCTAGTGAGGTTTCAGTTCAACAGTGCCTACTTCGGGGCGCTACACGACCAAAACCTGCCCCTCAACATCTACGAATTGTTCCATATATGCATATATATATACACATTCTCGATTATTTGCACTTTTTTTTTGCTTTATTTTTACCATTTTGCTTTATCTGTAAACGAGCGTTGTCAATGCGACCCTTGCAACAGTTGCGTTTAGTCGCCTTAGGGCTTTCAACGTGTTTGGTTCGATTCCGGGCAACTATCTAACCACGTAGTAGTATCGGGGAAAATCTACAGCAATCGCAATTTTATCTTTATACCGCCTGACACGAAACGTGAAACCGACAGACCGACACACTCGATCTAAAAATAAACAAACGACGCGTCGGGGATATACCACGAATGTTATTTTCTTCGCTGTCAATAAACTTATGTGCATCAGTTGAGCAATTTGTTTTCTGATCGAAACGCAATGGTAAGCACAAACATCCGGACAGATGTCTCGGATTCCCAGAAAGGCATCAAAATTATTGTGTGTTTTATGATACTTCAAGTTTTGATTAGCAGTTTAATTTTGCAAATAATCTCGAAACTCTTCAGCAAAAATGCCTTATCACTATGTCTACAATACTCGTACAAAATGTATTATACATATATATTTTCCATCCAATATAAGACATTTTTGTCATAGTCATTCATAGTAATATTATCATATCACTGTCTACAATAATAGTACAAAATGTACATATATATTTTCCATCCAATAGAAGAAGAAATTAGCCCAAGTTAGAGTAGTTCGTGGAGTAGTCTTGCCCAAGTGTTACAGATAATATAGATACTATTGCTAGAAAAAACCTGCTAGCTGAATAACCAATACGATTGGGGTTAAGATACTAGCTTATCGTGCTGTAAAAGTATCTATTTAACTGTGCTTCCAAGTGGGGCAAACTGTCTACTCAAATCACTTGTAAATAACGGAATCGTTCGACTGAATTTGTACATTTTTAATTTCGTTATTAATTTTGATGATATTTGTTGGTTATATTTTATATTTTATAATTATTATTTTTTATTGTTTGCTAGCGCAGACTTCAAATATGTGTAAAATAATTTAATTAAAATATGTGCGATGACGGCGCACTTTTCTTTTTCTCTATCTTTCGCACGCTTTGCTGCTTTGATCGCTCGTTTGCTCATTTGCTTGCTCGCTCGCACCAACGCTACGCAGATCAACGAAGCTCTTGATTTGGCGCTGGAAGCTATTGACAGGGAGGCCAGCCGCACGCACGAGGAGGAGGAGGAGAAGGTGGAGGTGAAGGGGCAACAAAGTACTGCAAATAAAGTAAATATAATGGAGGAGGAGAAGGAGGATAATGACATGGAGAAGATGGATGAAGAGAATGTGGTGATGAGGGCGGGAGGAGAGGAGTCAATTGCCGCGATGCCAAATAAAACCGATGAGCAGAAAACGGAGGAAGAGCAAGAAAGACAGGAAGTAAAGGAACTGCAGACAGTGGATAGAATGAATGAGCCCATCTATGAGAACATCAGCTCGTCTATATCTATGCAGCAAGTAGATAATGACCAAGCAGCGATCACGATGTTGACAAGACGAAGTCAAAGAAGCATTCCAAATAAAAGCAACAATAACAATAACAACGAGCATAATCAAACTAACAATAATATCAATAACAACAACAATACCAATAACAATAATAAAAACAACAACAGCAACAATCAAATTGATGCGACAACAACAACAACAACAATCATAGCAGCAACAACTAGCGCCGACTTGGAACCTTATTACCAGGTACCGAAAGCAACAGAGCCCTACTATGATGCACCCAAACATCTGCGTCCCATACCCGTCTACGAGAACATTGACGTCTTCTATACGGGCGTGGAGTTGGGACACAGCGTTGCGTCTATGGCGCCAGCGTTGGAGCCGCCCAAGGAGAAGCCGCCGCCACCGCCAATTGAGCCGCCGACAGATATTGCGGCTGCTGCTGATGATGAGCTAGATGCTGGAACTTGGTCATCCGACAACACGTACGAGACCATTTCCAGCAACACGCGTCGCCAGCTCCAGAGTCAGGCAGGACAGGGCACGCCCATAGCACAACCATCGCCGCCCATCAAGCGGATGAACTCGACGAAACGCATCAAGAAGGAGCTGCGCAATAAGAGATCCAGCTTCCTGGGCATCGAGACTGATGCCGATCTAGACGATGTGGACAGCTACCTAGAGTTAACGGTAGCACCGCCACCAGACATGGCCCAGCTGCTGCAGGAGGAGCGGCGCCTCGAGAAACAGCTCTACATTAAGGCGGCTCTGTGTGACAGTTCAGACACAGGTGAGTGTGGGGAGCGGGATTGCTTTTAACCAGAGAAAGAGAGGGAGGTGCAGAAAACCAATAGAACGGAAAAACGTTCACAAAACAAATGATGAACTGGTGGGGCAGGTGAGGAGGTAAACTGGCACTGGAAACGGACGGACCGGACTGTGGGGTCTGTGCTAAGTATAAATAATCCGTTTAGTGCGTGTCCCATGGAAGCGGACAGTGCTTATTGAAAGGGGATTCGGGTAAACGACTGCCAGCTAGAATCGATTAGAATCAGGCACTGCTCAACAGAAAATGTTGAGTGGTTGCACAGAAAGCACGAAAGAAGACCGAAAATTTAAATAATAAATAAATTTAACAAAGTACACGGAGAAAAAAAAAGAGAACTTTTGCACTCAAATGGAAAATTCGAGAACGGGCAAGAAAATCCTTATGTAAAGAGGAGTGGTGGCAGTATTAAATTTGTTGATCCCTATCATACATAGGGATAAGGATCAAGGATTTCCACAGCGACTTTCTTTCTTCTTCTCTTCTTAATCTCTTTGTCTTCGTTTGACAGGTGAGAGTCGCGATTCGGGTGTATCGGAGAACCATTCGCGGCAAAGCAGCGAGCACTACACCAACTCATCGGAGGAGAACGATACACAGTCGGAGGCGACGCCGCCACCAATGCCGCCACCACCGTCGCAATCGCTAGTGCCGTCGCAGCACGGCGATGTGATCTATCAGAATGAGACGCTGCATGCCGCACAGACGCCGCTGCTGCAAACGGTAAAGGGCAACTCAGCGGAGTCATGGACGGAATCAGCAACAGCGGCAGCGGCCGCAACTCAATCGCTGAGCGAGGCAACTGCCACGGCCAATGCGAAGATTCTGTCCATTGAGGAGAAGATACGCGAACAGGGTGAAGTGCTGCGCGTGGAGCGGGAATTGCTGCAGTTTTCGGTAAGTGTGGAGGGCATTCATTGGCCAAAAGAAAGGAGGAATTAATTGCTTAATTTTGTGTACATTTTTGCAGCAGGAGGAGTTAAAGCGGCAGCGTGAGAATCTGCTGCTACGCGAGAATCTGGCACGACGAGAACTGCAGCATGGCGCCAAAATGCTGATGTCCAACAATCGACGATCGCTGCAGGATTTGCACCATGGCCTGGGCATTGGCAATGGCATGCTGAGCGCCTTTCAGCCGCCACAGCCTCAGCTGCCACAGCCGCAGCAGCAGTCAGCGCAACAAATCTATGCCAATGTGCCACAACAGCAACAGCAGCTGCAACAACGGCCAGCGCCGCCAATGCCCCAAGCTCTTTCGCAGTACCACTACCATCAGCTGGACACAGACTATCGCAAGTCTATGTCGGATCTGAATGAGTTCTCCAAGCGTCTAATGTTACCGCCACCGACGCCGCCCACAAAGCCACTGCGCGCCATGCACCTGACCACCAATGGCCATGGTCTGGAGCCGGATTATGCGGTCAGCATGCGTCAGCGCAACGGCGTCAACAGCAATGCCTATGGCGGTTCTCTGGTAAAGATTGCGGGCGCACCAATGCCAGCAGCAGGAGTAGCAGTGCCTGCACCACGGCTCACTGCAAATCTGGCTGCCGCCTATCATCATCAGTCGGCGCAAAATCTGAGCAACATGTCGCGCAACACGCTGCTCGCACTGAGCGCCACACCCAAGCCCAAATACACTGATGGCTGGGTGCAGGTGCAGCAGCAGCAGCAACAGCAGCGGAATCTAGCCAATGATGCCGCTTGGCTGCAGAAGCGCAAATCTATGCCCGACTACAATGGGGCGCTGTGTAGCAATGGACATGCCAATCACTGGCTGCTCCAGGAGGCCGAGCATCGTCGCCTGCTCGAGCAGCAGCAACAACAGCAGCAGTTGCAGCTGAACAGGCGTTCCATGCCCTCCGCTGCATCCAATGGCAAACCGCTGCCCGATTCCATCATCCAAACGCTTACAGAGCGCGTCCAGAGCAAGGGCATTGGCGAACGCAAGCGGTAGGTAGATCTAAGCACTAAGGAAACTATCCAGGATGTGGCTGACTTGGTTGCTTTTCTTCTTTGAGATTTATTGAATAACAAAATTTATTTAAACTTTCTCGTTTACTGTTTCAGCTTTGATGGCAATGGCAACTACAGTCTGTTGAATAGCAATGGCATCAATGGAATGAAGCCACTTGGCAACAACAACAACAGCAACAACATAATTAACAACAGCAGCAACCATATCAACAGCAATATCACTGCCAGCAGCAATCAGGACAAGGTGCTCAGCGTTAGTGGCAAGAAGAAGTGTTCCCATTGTGGCGACGAATTAGGTAAACTTTGCTACTACGTTGGTTGTGAGTGTGGTTCTTCTTCTTCTTCTATTTCTTCCTCTTCATCTTCAAGCATAAATTCCATTGCTGTAAAGCATTGATCAATCATTTCTAGGCTTGACAGCGGTCAATCAGCATCTGAAACACAAATTGCTATCAATCTTACTTTGCATCGTATGACAGGTTTTGAGACCGCACAAAAATCCTCAATAGCTGAAAGTATTCAGACATCAATCATCACAAAGATATTTCGGATTTGCGACTATTATTCAACTAGAAAAATTCATAAAGCTTTTTTCGATTTACCTATCATAAAAAAGACATTTTATAGGACGGCTATGGTATTAGTGTTGTAAAATGTAAAGCTATCTTGTGAATATAGCAATTACACAAGTGTAAAATATATCATCAACTTCTCTTCCTTCTCCTCTCTTTCTCTATCTATTTCTCTTTTTTCTTGTGTGCTTACATGTCTGCCACAGATTTGGGCTGTACCCACGACAATTGTCGTCAGCGCCTTGTGCGCTCAAATACATTGTTTGGGTTTAAGGCTGGCGCCACCGACATAATTAAAGACTTTTATCTAAAGACTCAACACTTTAAACTTAATTAAATTTAACTTAATTATAGCTGCATTTTAAGGCTGCCCTTAAGGTACTTAACAGCTGACATTCTTCAATGATTTCCCAGAGCTGCAATTAATTGAGTGTTTTTCTGTTTTGAATTTGCATATAGGTCGCGGAGCTGCCATGATCATTGAATCGTTGCTTCTGTTCTATCACATCAACTGCTTCAAGTGCTGCGTCTGCCACGTTCAACTCGGCGATGGACTCAATGGCACCGATGTCCGTGTGCGGAACCATAAGCTCCATTGCCAGAACTGTTATTCCAGCGACGATGGCATTAAATTCAGTTGTGTTTGAGCGCGACTCTCGGGACATGCATACAGGATAGACTTAGATTCAGTAGTTGTTATAGCTTATTTGTTGCAACTTTCGATTGTTGTTGTTGTACTAATACATACATATATACATGCTTACATACATACATACATACATACATATAGTATATGTTAAATGTTAAACAAAATGGAACCATAAAGTCAATATGAATATGAAATGTTTTCAGCTTAACGTTAATCATCGAATGCAGCGTTCAATTTTGTAAATTGCATTATAATGATAATGTTTTTGATTCGGATTTTAACTTTTTATATATTATATGTATACATAAACGCGATAAGGATATCTATATATATATATATATATATATGTATACAATCCAAGCTCTCTCGCTCTGATGTTTTTTGCAAAGTCAAAGTCAAATTTTAAAATGCATATAATATCAAAAAAAAAAAATTTAATGTGTGTTGAAACATAAAGACGATAAATTTCTATGAATGTTGTTAAATTTTTTAGATATTGTATATTTGCCCACATTTACATGCATACATATACTTACAAACATATATACGTATTTATGTGTACTGTAAATTAATTAATCAAATGCTGAATTGTTTATTAGCAGATGAATTTACTTATGCACATTTTTTTTATTAATTCAACAACACTGTAAACAATCTTTGAAGATTTGCAACACGGCCCAGCTCCTAAATACCACACGAAACCTTCACGACGTACCCAATGTACCTAAAATGATGTAGTACATACATACATACATACATACATGAACAAGCATACACTAACAAATTTACAAACATATCTGCATAACTGAAGCGATTTAAATTCTAATTGTCGTTATTATTTGTATAACTGGAAACAAAAAATATTGTATTTAACATATTTGTATTTTCTTATTCTTATTTATTGTAATTAAGCATCAATTTCAAATGCATGAATGTTGTAAACATATTGAAATGTCATTTCAGCATCATTCAATCGGATTTTGATGCGTATTAATTTAAATACCAATTTTAACAATTAATCGGTATGTGAAACACTTTTTCTGTAAAAAGGCAGCTTGAATTTCGTTTAGTTTTAAATAAAATACATACATATTTCAACCATACCCAAATGGGTATATTTTTCTTGTATCCAAATTCATTCGCAGTTTTAAATGTACTGAAACATTTAATTGCTAAATTATGTAGCATACTTTTGGGAGCAGCCAGGTGACGATAAAAACACTCTTGCTCGGCCATATTCTTGCACATAGTTGGAGGATATGGAGCTTTAGGATCGGCAGGATCAATTCTATCGATTGTCATTCAAGGATTATGGATATCTAAGAACAAACAAAAGTAAAATTTTTTTTGGAAGAAAACTAAAATTGAGCACAATCATTTACAAGAAGATTTCAAGGACCAAGGAAATAGCCATGTTACACTGGATTAGTGTACTATTTGGCCACATTTTTTGTCTTACTCTGGAAATCGCTGACTGTCAATCGATAGAATATCTCACGCGTTCAGATACGTTAATCCCTTCGAGAACCTTGCTTTGGCCCACTTTTTTGATAACGAGTTGCCAAATGATATTCCTTTATATCGATTTAAGTCCAAGTCAGACCTGCAACCTTTTGCTTGAAATGTAAATGTAAACATCTGGTGGATCTGAGCACTTTATTACTTAGACGCATCAACGGGAAATACACAATACGGAGAATTTACTTTGCTCTTAAATCTGACTTAAAACCCAATTTGCAGCATTCTGACTAAGCCGTAGGCAGGAATGTCAGTTTCTCGTTGAGCTGCAGCTGCGTCTTAATTAATTGCGAAAGAGTGATAACCATCAGCAGATCGCGTACATTGGCGTTGAACATCTGGGTGAACTGTTCGTGCGACATGTGTGGTACTGAATGGATGAGGTCGAGTAGCTGGCGTCCAACTGCATTGTCTGGCGTCACTTTATGGGCAATGACATCGTCGACGTATTTTAGTATTAGGTCCAGCAGAGACTGCAGTTTCTGCGAGGCCTCGGATATCTGTGCCAGATCCAGCATTGGCGGCACGGTTTTCGGTCGCTGTGCTGGCGACACGCCCACAGTTTTCTGCAATAGTTTGAGGCCAAAGGTCTCTGGCTCATAGCTGGTCAGCTCGACGGGTATCGGGGTGAACATGCAGCCAGTTTTGCCACCGGGCACACCCAGCTGGATGCACACATAGGCGCGCAGGCCCATGCGGCCGCCTTGCAGCGAAGTGTCCACAGTCAGATGAACCGGATTGTTGCACTCGCGCGCATAGTATTCGTGTATGACGGAACTGTGGTTCGTCACCTCGTTGCCGGTGGCCCACCAGCCGACCACGCTTTCGTTGGAGTTCACCTTACGGTTCAGATCGTACATGTCCAGGGCGTAGCTTAGTTCGGCCTCCACCTGGTCATCATGCTCCTTGTGTGGCACGCAGAAGCAGTTGGTAACCTCAACGACTCCCTTCTCAACAGAGCCCAGCAAAGTGCCGATCACGCGATGTGAGTCAGCATTGCGACGTTCAAATGCATCTACAACTTGGAATAGCACAACGGGATGCACGCGCACAGTTAAATTAAGTGCCGACATTGTTATTTATTTGTACAAAAACTGCAAAATTTTACAATTTATCAATCGCCACGCTGCGCGAAAAGGATGGCAGGGCTGAAAAAATACTCTCGATAGTTTGTGGTGGCAGGCCGATTCTTAAGCGCTGTCCACCTATTTTCAATATGGCCTACACTCCGTGAAGTGCTGCCAAGCAATTAACAGATTAAACTGTTATGCGTTTGGTCTGAGTTTAAACAAGCATTTAAATATTCATACATCTATATATGAAGTGTTAGACGATGCCTTTTTCGATAGCATTAAGAAAGGAAATCCATATTTTAATAAATTGACGTAAATAAACTAAAATCGTTCTGATTTTATTAAATGAAAAGTGAATCTATTTTATGAAGATCTATAAATACCATGCATACTTTTAGGATAAAAAAATTGTGAATGGTCGAATTATAAAAATACTTTTGGGGTGGAAAATAAAAAAACGAACCCCTGTGTGAGACACTGTAAAATTTTAAAGTATATTTAAATGGGTAATGGTACACAAGGGAAGAAAACACTGTTTATATCACATCTCAATCCGACCCTTGCAAAATGTTGGCCTGTGTTTTAGTCGAATATTGGAAATCCTTAAATGCCAATCGAGTCTTTTTTCTCTGAGATCAATACGATGTTTCCCTTAAGAAAAAGGCCCGAGTATTGTTTAGGAATGCCTGTGGAAAAAGAGTAATTTCCCAATATGTTGTTTGCTATGACTTCTTGCAAAGTTCCGCAGTGTGTAATAAAACAAAATGTTTTTCATACATAAAAACAAATTTTATTAAATAAATTTACATTATGCTTACTAAGCATAAATACGCTAGGGAAGTAATGGTTTATCTACCACGTGAGATTATCCCACATAGAATGAGGGCCTGACTGCTAACATATCTCTGAATATTAACTATGAAGCCATTTAGCTTGCTAACATATCTTTGAATATTAACTAAGAAGCCCTTTAGCTTGCGACAAAGACACACATACAATCAAATATATTCAATGGAAATACAATCATTCTACAGCTAATCTCTACCACACTTCACACTTGTGCACAGGATTCATGGATGAGTTTTCTGGGCATTGGAAGTCCTTGGCAAAGTCCCTCATATTGCTCATCGAGCCCAACACTCGGAACTCTGTGGGAGAATGCACACCTGTGGTGATTCTCATCTTCAGGGATTCTGAAAATTTTGTTATGAGTATATTTTTTATTCCATTTATTTTGTTTTGCTTACCTTTGCGATATTTGCCACACCAAGTCTGTCCAGTTGAGATCCAGAACATTTGGAGAGGTGTATAATCCAGGCCAGGCAACTTTGGTTCCGGACCGTTCTTCTCCACCCAGCGTTTGTATGCTATATATGACTCCTTAAGGCCACCGTTATCAGCAATATTTTCGCCTTGGGTATTGATGCCATTCAACTGTCAGAAGAATTAATGGGACCAATGAATAAGCAATCGAATGAATTACTCCAGACTTACATTCAGGCCAGTGAGACGGTCAGTGTAGTTGCCATACTGGTCAATAATACACTGGGCCTTCTTCAGGTATGCCTTGTGTGTGTCCGGCTGCCACCAATCCCGCAAGTTGCCCTTCACATCAAACTGGCGACCCTGATCGTCGAATCCGTGCGTTATTTCATGACCAATAACATAACCAATTGCACCATAATTCATGTACTTGGGTCGCTGAGCACTGAAGAATTGGCCCTGCAGGATGCCAGCGGGGAACTCTGTAAAAATTGTGAAAAACAATGATGCAACACTCAGTAATTTTTTGGAAATTCTTTAACTTACGTATACTGTTCTCCAGTGGGGAGTAGAAGGCATTCACAACAGCCGGCCGGGCATGACGCACCCAGTCGGTTTTATTGATCGGCAGACGCAGTTTGTTGAACGAATAGTCTGTGCCAAAGATGTTCATCTTCAAAAAGGATTCAAAATAACGATCTGGATCAATGTCCAGTTTCTCATAGTATTTGGCCAGCTTTTCGTTGTCCAGCATCTCGTCGGGATAGCCAATGTGCGTGGCCATGCTGTGGAGCTTCTCCTGAGCCTCCTTCTTCGTCATCTCATCCATCCAGTTGATGTCCTTCAATATGTCGCTGAACACATTGCGTATGTCATTAACCATTTCCAAAGCATTCGCCTTGGAGTCCTGATTGAAGTGCTTGCGAACGTAGAGCGAACCCACGGATATGCCAAGGCTGACATTAATATTTAATAGTTTATTGAGCGTTGTGAATTCAATATTGATTTTGTTTTCATGTGATGTTCATGTGGTTGGTTGCAACAGTTGTATTTGTTGTTTTTGTTGTTGTTGTTGTTCAGTGCATTTTTTGGAATGGTGAACAGTCGAGTTGAATTGACGTGAAAGTGGAACATAAAATGATAATTTAAGTAAAACATTAACATAAATAAAAAACAATTATGCTAATGGGTTTTCTATTCGATGAAACAAACCATAATTTCGAATATTGCAGTCGAACGAAACCGACTGAATAATACTCTGACACTTAAGTGACAACTTTTGAAAACAGGGGGCAAAGAATCGCTTAAAATTAAGGGACTTCGAACATAATCATTATTAATGATAATATATAATATATATATATAGCATTAACAAAATTTGTTTTTGGGTTTACCATCTAATTTTTTTCTTCAAATTTTTGCTGTAAATTGCGAGATTTATTTAGGTACTCTTTTACAATATCGGACAAGAGAAAGGCTTAATTCATCTTTATTCAACCTTTAGTCTCAGAGTATAAAAAACTTTCCGTACAAAAAATAAGCAAAAGAGATAAAGAAAACAAAAATCAACCAAAGATGGTAAAAGTTTTCAGGATAAAAAATGTGTAATTTTTTTTGTGCTATATTCTTTCCTTTAACGATCAGCTTTTTCTTGAACTGAATCATAATAAGTATGGTTTATATGAAAGATATATGGAAAATAAGCAAACACAATTTTCGTATATAATGTTTATGTGTCTTATATCGTTTTTTGTGGGCACCATTGAAAACAATGTGGATGTGTTGTTAAAGTGTTTATGTGTATGGAAAGCAGTGCTAATTAACTGTACCGGTCAGATGGAGTAAATTTTGATGTATTTATATCTATATACTTAGTAATATCTTCTTCAAGTACGCCAAAGTCACTGCAAGATCACAAAGAAATCAATCAGGAAATAAACGAAAACAAAGACAAGAAGAAAAGCAGCATTATCTTTGAGTTGCCAAAGCATAAATATCCTTGCAGGCATATGGAAAAGCATATCATTTACTGATCAAACTACTGGAATTATTGAAAAGGATTACGGGATTATGAGACCATTCAACTTATATTTATTATCCCTCTCCAATCGATCGTATTCCAAGCAGACAATAAATTATTTGAAAATGGAGAAAACAGTTCCCAAATAAATTTAAAAAATGAGTTTGAAGTCAATCGGATAAAGCAAAAAAAATATTTCCATATTTAGCTTAGATATTCAACAATCCTTAAAAGATTAACTCAGATAAATTGAGCTCTTATCTAAGGATGTGCTTTACATATGTACCCTCTGCAAGTTTATACTAAAAAGCAGAAATAAGTTCCCTAAATCTCTAAATCCGCACACTACTCAGAATAGAACAGATTACTGCTCTGGCCATATATACTAACCTGCCAGTAGCAATATCCACGCACTCCTTCCAGCGTGCCTCCTGCTCTTGTCGGCCGGACAGCGCTGTGGCATATTGTAGCTGCCTCTTGCGGAATTCCTCGCTGAGGAAGCCAATGGAGAAGGCGTGTATGCGCCACATCATGTAGTTGGCAATCACGCGTTTGGGCGTCCTGGCCAGCAGTTTGCCCAGTTCCTCGAAGAAGGATGGCACCGTCAGATTAATTATCTCATCATCCTGCACGCTAAGACCAGCGGGCAGCAGCGCATTCATGTAGTCCACCCACTGCACGTACGGATAGGCGGACTGCAGTTGCTGCACTGTGCGTGTATTGAACAGTTGCGATGAGTTGCGACGCTTCTCATTGGGCCACGAGATCTATAATGTTCAAATGGGAATAGGTTTAAATAAAATCATTATTATTATTATTGTTGCACTCACGTTGGCCAGCGCCATCTCAAATTCGAGGGATGTCAGCAGCTGTGTCTTGGCCTGGTCTTTTTGGGCGCCAAAGAGCACCGCAATGTCCACCATGTAATCGTAATAGGCACTGACCAGTGTCTCATTAAAGCCCTTCATCAGGAACTCGCGACTCAGAGCCAAAGTGGATTGATCCAGCTAAATAGAAGCAGAGTTTAATAAGAGAAAGTCCTGTGAATTCAGCTTCGACTTACATCAATAATTCGCTTGGTACTATTCTGCAGATCGACACCAATGGAGAAATCAATGATGTAGTCCATGCTGAAGCCGGCGGCACGGAATTTCTTGACCTGCTCCTGCCAGGACCAGCTATCGTCGGCATTCCAAGTGTCGCCCTCGATCAGAGGCCAGCCTCCAAGTGATTTGGCAATGTCAGCAATGGGCTTAGCACCCAATGATTCAATCAATGCTGCACAAAAAATACAATTCATTCATTCTACTTATTCCTGTAGGATCTGGCGGATTTACTCACTTTTGTTCATGCAGGCTCTGTACTGCAAATTGGGCAGACGGAAGTGTTTTGGCTCGGTGTCGGGTCGCTCGGCTGTGATGATGTCCTTGAGCTGCTCCTGCAACTTGTCCGCGATGACAGAGAACGTACTTATCGATACCTTGTCGTCGGGTATGATCTCCTCCTCAAGGTAGCTGCCGCAGGCAAACTCATAGAAATTATCACACGGCTCCACATCGGGCTTCATCTTTCTGAGCACCGTGGAGGCGGTGTGTATGCACTCCTTGGTCAGGCAAACATTATCCAACTCGGCCTTGCCTTTGGTACCTGACGGCACTTGGTTCATGGTGGTGCTATCGCTATGCAATGCTGTCGGCTCTGGTGGTTGCTCCAACAGATCTGAGCCCACCCCGGCAATCGGCTTAAGTACATCGAATACCCAAAGGCCAAAGGCCGAGACGGCGACCAGGAACAGAATACCGCTCAACACAAGCAGGCTTCTCTCCAGCTTGGTGCGTCTGCACCACCAGTTCGGATTCCTACAAAAGAGCAAACAGAAACAACAACACACAAGTTAAGCCAATATCCATAAATCTTAATTAAAACACGCCCCCGCCGTGCACGGCAAAGAGTAAAAGTTAATTTCACTTTGTGTTGTTTTCGATTTTTGTCGCCAAAGTTGCGTTGTCATTCATAATCAATTCACTTTTTCTTTGGCTATCACCCGTTGGCCATCTTGTTTATCTTGCGTCTTGCGTCGCGTCTTTCGTTTGTCTTTAAAGTTGTTTATCAACATTGCCTCCTATGCAGCAGGCAGCACTGTGCAACAAATTTAAGGTAAACTCAATATAAGTTTCTGTTTGAATTTCCTTTTCGCTGAACTTCAGTTTTGCCAAAGCTTTCATTATTCTTAGTCAGATATTTATTGATATGATATAAGATGTAAGATAACCTTTAATTTCCATCTCGGAAATATACGAAGTATGTTGCACAAATTCAAGTAATTTTGCGTCCACTTGGACTTCATTTTATTGTGAACTATTAAAACAAGTCGTAATTGTTAAAACCAGTTGCATAGTCCATGTAAATTGACGACTTCCTTCCGATTTACAAGTGTCTGTTGACTGTTGTGTTTGACAATGTGGCAAGAGCTGTGGATGTGAACCAAAAATAGATATCGACAATCCAAACCGGTTACATTTTGTGGGCCAGCCTCAAAAGTTTGAATCGACAAGAGGTTTAACTGGCTTGGTATATTTTTAGTCAATCAAATAAAAAAAAAAAAAAAAACCTATTCGAAAGAGATACAACAAAAATCCAAACCACATACATTAATGTTAGCCAATGGCTTAGTACCAAACAATTTCCGTGATGAGTTTTTAGCACGCTTCAATTACTGCCGAAAATTATAAAATAATGATGCCAAAAGTTACGAGCTTTTGCTGCAGAGCTAAACCCGCTTTAATGACCGATTTACGATTTACTCATATGCGATTTATTATCATTTGTTTTTACAAAATCCGTGCCAAAGGTCAGCGCCAATAACAAATCAATGGTTTTAAAATCATGCGTTGGCGATTTTTTTATATCGCCAGGAAACATTTCCCATCTAATGGATTCTATCTGGGTTCGCTATTACTTTCAATTATTATTTTTAATTATAAGAAAAAAACCATGTGATGCGATATGTATAGAGAAGTTACATAATATATTTTAAAAAAAGTCTGTAAACGTATTTTTTATACAGAAAGGGAGATGGAGATGTTATTTGAAATTTAAGCTGTAATTAGATGAATCTATAATAATCTAAGAAAAAGTTTAGCGACCCAGTTTTTGTTACTAAATTTAAATAATTTTTACAACAAATATGAATGATAAGTTCATATAAACTAGGATTTTAAAATTAATTTTAAACTTCTCATTTAACTTCATTTTTCATATACAAAAAAACGTGTTCTATTGAAAGTTCTGAATTTATTTTGGGATTGGCTAATAATAAGGTTGCAAACTGAATAACATGAACGCAAAATAAAAAATAAATATATATATATATATATATTTACGAGTTGTACTTGTTTGCAAAGCAATTATTTTGTTTAATGCGGCTGAACCTTTTGCTATTCCTATTGTTAACAGCACAAATGGAACACTCGCCGGCAACAAAAACAAAGTTGCATGCGTTGAACAATAAACCCAATGACAACCTCGACGCGAACAAAAATAACTTTCAGTGCTTCCAATTTGTGCATTTCACTTAAATTGTTACACGCTGATGTTTATTTCAACCTATGCACTCCGGCTTGTGCGGGTAGCACTCTCAAATTAATTCTTAAGAGTCAACGAATTTTAAAAACAAAAAAAATCGAATTAAAATCAATTCTTATAATTATAGCCAGAGTAAGTGAGAAAAAAAGAAAAATTAATAATTCGCAGTGTTTAACCAGTTTATAAATGATGTTATCCGTTTTTTTTTGCATTGCGTTGTTGATGTTGAGAATTCGTTTAATTGTCCATTATGTAAATTGGGAAGCTTTAGCAATTACACTTGAACAAAGTTGAATGGCACTTATTGAGAAATCCATGTGCGGAAAACAAATAAATATATATAATTTTAAAATATTGGCAAAATCAGTAAAATTTATGTCTGTTTTATGTAGATCAAAATCAACAGCTTGAAATATGTTTCGGAGTTCACACAACTTTTCTCTTTGTCAAAATAACCAATTAGTGTAAACATAGTAATTTATGCCGCAAACAAGTGGAAATTGCTGTGAAAAGCTGAGCTTCCTAGCTTGTCAATCTATCAATCAGTCAGTCAGTCAATCAGTCAGTGAACGCACTAAAATCCGGCTTGTTGAGCAATATGTGAATGCCGGAATACGGAATATTATTACTATGCCGAATTGGAGTTTTTTTTTTCGAAAAAGATTATGAGTTGAGTAAGTTTCACATCTGACTTACGAGTCCATTGTCTACCCATTACTTAACAATCCAATTAGTTGGATTTACATCGTGCCTGACCATTACACCTGAACATCTTCGAACTGGGCATCGGCATTTCCCCTTTCAGCTGAAGCACATCAAGCACGAGTCTCTTACCGCATGCGGACTTCACGATATGATCCCCAATTTCAGAACACGTCTCAATTGCTGAAGCCTGTTCCCGCAGTTTGATGCCATCGTTACTCATTCAATATTCATTGGGCTTATGCAACTGCTTAATGACAATTGGCATTGCGTCTTTGGGTCTTATCAACGCAATATCAAAAGCCTATCACACCTAATAATATCATACATGAGTAACATAAGTATCTGTGTCTATATCTATATCTGTATCTGTATTTGTATCTGTATTTGTATCTATATCTGGCTTGAAGCACCGATGGCTGTTTTTGTAGCTTGTAAATTTTTCGTATTTTATTTATGCGGCTCAGGTGCTGCCCCGATTGTCCACTGACATCTTTGTATGTACAAGTGGGCGGGCGGATGGGCGAGTCAATGGGCGTCAGTTTCAAGCTGTGCTTTTGTCTATGAGTTGCCCAATAAATGTGTCAAGTGCAGGAGGCATTTTTGCCATTGACGTGACACATTGCCGTCACCGCCAACACACACACGTGTGTGCGTATGCATAGGTGTGTGTATGTGTGTGTAACCGGGTGTGTGCGTATGACATTTGGCAACATTGCTTCCCTTTAAAGTTTTTTTTCTTCTGTATTTCAATATACTCAATTTAAAGGACAGTGGCGCATGCAGGTAAAATTCTGTAATATTTCTGCACTAAGCCAGCATTTTTTTTATGGTCAATACAAAAATGGGGTAAGTAATTTTTGTTAGCCAAATTTGTAGCTCAATAATACTTTGAGCATTGTACGAAACTCAACTTAATCCATTTTACAACTTTTTTCTTTCAATTGCAGTTGTCCACTTGCGCTAGCGAAGTTTCACTGTACTCGTCTTTTTTATGATTATTTTTGCAGGTTTTTGGTGTGTCAAGTCGTTTGTTTTTTAACAATATTCAACACTGTGATTGACAGACAATTTCAAAAGATTTTTTATCTTTGAATGGGCGCATTTCCTTTCTTTAAGCTTTTTTGTGCTTAAACAAATTTGAATTTAATAGCTTAAGCTATATATATTTATATATATGTATATATATTTGTATTTGTAGCACCATCTGTTTTTTTTTGCCTGAGTTGATAAAATAGTTTTCAAAACATATGCCTGTGAATCCAAGATTTTTAAATACTTCAAATTAACTATGACTAAATCTAACTAACCATTAGAAAGTGAGAGCATTTTTAAAATGTATTTAGATTATTTAACTTAAAGAGCATTTATTTATTGATTGGAACTATAACTGGATTACTACATAATATAAATATAAATAACATAAAATAAAGAAATATTACAAAAAAGGTATCTAAACGGAAATCACGTGACGCAGCAGCTTGGAGCATGTCAAAAGATGACAGTGCCTTCCACCCCCCCCCCCCCCCCTCCAGCTAATGGTTTTGTTGTTGCATGCACCACATGGGCATGTCCATCAGTGCGAGTGGCCTTTGTTAGCTGAAGTCGCTGTCAGACTTTCCCACTTAAATTTTGTTATTTTTGCTTTGATATTCGTAAAGCCCAAACCGAAAGCAGCGACAAATTGCCTTCAAAGTGTTAATTTGTGCCACAGACACAATTACCTAATACATTTTAATTACGCCCGACTTGGGCCCGTGATACTATAAGATGAGACAAACACTTACTCACACACACACTCACACACACACACACACACACAGAATGTGATGGGTTTTCTGTTTGTTTTGCACAGTTGATGTTGTAGTCATTTTAGTCGTTGCTTGTAGTAGATTTTTTAATTGCCCGCAATATTTGAGATGTCATATCATTTAAGTAACTGCGTGTGCGGTTCGCTCATTAAAACTGACGGAATGCAGCCGAAACGCTCTCGGAGAAGCAACTTAATTTTCTGATAACAGTACAGACGGTCTGGTCTACAAGAATGCATTCTACATATCGATCGATAGTGAATTGAAAATAGAAAATATGCCAAACTAATTAGTTATTCATCAAATAGCTACATTTAAACAAAAAGAGTATGTGTCGTTTTTATTTTAAATGCCCGACTAGGAGTTACCAATAAAAAAGACTTTCAACTAGTCAACAATATCTATAGGTGTTACACATATACATATACATATATATATATAAGAAATGTGTGTTTCTTCAATCTCTAAAGTATTTATTTTCAGAATACTTAATTTCAAAGATGTGCGAACATGCATTAATATGTAGAAGTGTTCATGATATCATTTCAAATACTATATGCCCAAAAAAAAACTCCTTAATTTTTATTTATGTCAACTAGTGGATATAGTATTCAAAATTTAAATTAATACCGAAGCCATATCGTTATATCGTCGTTTTTCTTCATTAATATTAATATGAAAATTAAAAATAATGTAAACAACTTGTTAGCATATGAAAATGTCAATATTCAAATAATATATTGACGTAGGTCGTTGTCCTACTCAAGAATTAAAATTGTATACTATATTGTCAGAATACGTAACACATATCGTGAGACAATTATAATACCCGCACGAATTACAAAAGCAAATAAAAACAAGTTAGAATATGCCTGTACAGACAGTTTGACTAGCAGATACCCTGTAAACAGCTTTTAAGTTTATACCCTATCAGGCCCTCTGATAGTAGTTTGTTGATACCGAAAATTTATCTTGGTTAATAAAATCTGTGCTCTTAATAATATATCTATATCTTTGCAGTTGTATCTTTTATTAATACCAATTTAGTAGTTTTCAATTAAATCGAATAAACTTTATTAGATTATTGATTATTATTGATATGCGATAAAACATATTTGAAGTCTCTAGCTTAACTTGTTGGCTAAATCGACAAAGCTTTTGATGCCGCTCAAGAATACTTATAGAATTTATATTATTTATAATATATAATTAAGGTGTTCGACTTCCTTTTTTTGCAACTTTATTGTGGCGTGACTCCAATATTTAAAGGGTATAAAATCAATTAACAGAACTTGCTCGCTGTGTTGGCTTAATGGGATACGTTTTAAGTGATCAGTTTTTCCTTCCAATATTCCCGGCTATATGCTTTGGTGTGTGCTCACCGTCTATTAACATTGAAGTACTACATTTGCCTAACTTTCCCTTGCCCTATCTGTTTAAACTTCAACTTGTGCACGGTATAAAAAAATCATTTTTTATTTTTCTTATTAACCTTGGCCCTAAGTGGAAAATGCACAGCCTTTGATGGACTTTGAAATCTATTTATCAGCAGGATGCACACAATTTGCGAACAGGAAGAAATGGCCGACAATGCAATTGCGAGAGGCAATGGGGGCAATGAGGATGTCAGGGGCTTTCAGGATGCCAGGATGTTATGCCACTTACTTTGCTACCTTTAATAAGCTGACAGCAGGGCAGGAAAAACGAACGGAAACCCAATTAAAACTGTAGCAACAGTTTTCCAGTTAGTTGGCTGCGCTTCGTTCCACGGGCATTCACATAAAAAAAAAACAGTTTTATTGCAAATGGTAACCAAGCAAAGTTAAAAAATAAAATAAATAAATAAATAACTGATAAAAGCCGAGACGGCGAAGGCAGCCGTATGTCAAATTGTCTGTCCATGTTTTCATTGATATTACGAGGTGCGTTTTGCATGCTAACGAAATGGAAATATTTCAGGTTTATTTTTTGGGTGGGTGCCCAGGTCTTAAAGCAACAATATTGCCAATTATTCGACAGTGCCACATAAATAATACCAATGGCAAAGCAAATCATTAAATATGCATTTGTCATTTAGTGTCTGTAATAATCAAAAACCTAAAAGGCCGAAGAAATTTTCACCTTAAATATTGACCTCAAATAAAATGTATTGTATGGTGTATAAATATTGTATAATTTATATGAACATCAACTTGAAACTTGGGAGTGTTGTTAATGCAAAAAACAATAAACATAATTTCAATTGTAATTTTCTAACTAATTTCCGAATAAAATGTGTTAACATGCATGCAATTATCCCATTAGAGTTATGCATTTCAAGTTCAGAAAATTTCTAGTTGAATGAGTTGGATAGTTTATACAATTTTAAAGAGTATTTTAGATATGCATTACTTGAATAGAACGACGAAATAAAAAACATATAACCTTAGAAACTAAATTGGATGAGTTTAGTTTGGATATTTTGTTCATTAATAAAATGTTTAATGAAAGGACTCATTTTTCAAATAATTGTTCTTATGGCAGTTATATTGTAAAGTAGTCTGATCTCCAAATTTAAGGATTATAATAATACAAATTGCACTTTTTTCAGATTTTTTGGTTAAACAAAAAACCTTTCATAAACATATAGATTTATTTTAATCTAAATAGAATCGTATAGTTTTAGTAAATATTGGCAAAACTTCTTTTTACCTTTTCACTCATTTAGTATTAATCTTATTCGTTTTTTAATCATTTGCTTATCCACAAAATTCATTGTTTTGCATTAATTGGCTTTGCGGATTTGCATGCGATTCTAATTATTATTATTCAAAGAAGTTTTGCTGAATCACTCAATATCTGTACAATTGTATTGAGATATTTCACAATCAATTAGACGCGTGCCCAGAAAAGAATGCGCTGACGAAACTCTGCGCTTCCCGGTTTCAATAATCGGCCACAAATCCTAAAAAGCTCCATAAAATCAGCGCAATTATGTCGAAAAAAATCAAAATAAAAGGCAGAGAAAACGAGTACACGTAATTTCTTTGAATGGAAGATCAACTGGTACCTGGGCTGGAGCCGAGCTTGACAATCATCAATCACTGACTTGACAAATGCCCCGTATTACACTCGGCTTGTTTATAATGTGTGGACTGGGGAGGGTAATAAAGCCGCTTATGCCAAGAAGTCAAAGACCGGGGCTATTACGTGCGCTACACGCTCCCAAAATTTCCTGCAATTACGCATCATGATTGGGGCAAGGCACTTGGCATTAATTTTGGCCTGATTCTCAATGATTCACGAGCGCCATCGGGAAACGAGGAATTTGTTAAGTGGTCAAAACAAATAAAATAGTCATAAAAGTAATATAAAAAATAATATATAATATAATAATAAAGTAAAATAATAATAAAATAAAATTGTTCTTATTTATAAACGAGTTAAGGGCAGATCGACAAGAAAATACATATTTTACATAAGATTAACAATGATCTGAAAACATTATTAAATTGTACCCAACTTTGAATTGATTATGATATGTATAAAATATAAAATCACACAAAACTTTGTCCAATATCTGCAAACTGTTTTGTATATGTTGGCTCAATTTACTAGACCCATAAATCATATATAAACAACGACTTCAAATATTTTATCTTCATTATATTCTTCTTTTATGTTCATGGGCACTTCGATCTCCATCTTCTCAGATATTTGTCGGTCAAGGCAATACGTTAACCGGAGATAATGTTTGGAGTCGCAAAACGACTTATTGAAAATATTATCTCAGCTTGTTCAAAATTTGTTTACGGTTTGTAGCCGGTCAACGGACCAGGCAACTTTTGAGCATGTGTGTGAAATTAAACATTGAAATGTGGAAGTTAATTAAATTGCCACACATCTGCATATGGATATGGTGGCTATATAAACAATGCGTTCCAGATTGCGTACACTGATAAGCTTAGCCGACCCCCTTCCCCCTAGACTACATACGTATATGGCCAAAAGGGTTACCACACATTATATGCCCAAACTGACGTATATGGCATGCGCTATAGTAGTTGGGGCATGTAGGCCTTGGGGGCGTGGCTGATTTAAACCGCATGCTTCACCTTCGGCTGTGCAATCGCTGAACAAAAAGAAACGCAAAGAAAACGCAGCCGCATGAGGCCAACTGAGTGACCATAATTGAAGTTGCCGTTGGTGGCTGTTGACCACGTTAAGGTATGCGTGCATTTAATTATGCAATTTGTGCAAATAAGCGAATGCCACAACTGCAACTGCAACTGCAGCTACAGCTACAACAACAACAACAATCGCAACAGTCAATAAAACAATGAACCCAACACAGTCTGAGTTTTAGAAACATTAAAGTTCTTGGCGGATTTCTCGTCGATTTCGGTGGCCTAAATACCACTTTAAAAATACAACAAATTTGTCAGTTTTAGAATAAGTCAAAAGCTGTAAAACCGGTAAATCAGTTTCCTGAAAATAGGTGTGATATTTTTATTTTTCGTCTCAATGTGAATCTACAATAGTTTTTATTGTGTGCGTTTTATTTGTTTTGGACTGTGTCGACTGTCCCATCTTCAAGAGGGGAATACCTTTGTATATATGTATTGGTGGAATGTTTATGAGAATAATAATTAATATTCTGTGACTATATGGCTAAAGAGTAAATGGATATATAATGCAAACGAGCCATTGCCAGAATCACAATAAAAACTCTCAATTAGAAAGAAAGCTGCAAAATTTGGCTGACGTCGGTGAATTTTATGCTGATATAGAGATAAGTTCTCAGAAAACATAAAATACTTTTGATGAAAGCGAAAATTTTAATCATTATTCAGATTCAGATTCATTATTTATTTACTTAAGCAAAGAAAGGCGGATAAAAAATATAAGCTGCTAAAAGCAAGTTAAACCTCTCAATGAGGAGATTACTTGGAAAATTTTTTAAATATATGTTTATTTAATAAGAAATTACAATTTGTGTTTTTTAACTATATACCAAGTTAATAAATAAAATACAAATAAAATATATACACTATGAATTTCTGTATGTTTTTTCACATTTCTGATGGGTATAGTGTATAGAGAAAAAAATCAGGGCTATAACAAATCACCTTTTTTTGGGCTTTGGTTAAAAAAAACGATTTTATATTAATCACGTATATTTCATGATGGTTGGCTTACGTCAGTTTTAAAAGAATTGTGTGAAACAAAATTACTATCGGTAAACGTATCTAAGCAAATTACCAGATTTATTATACATGCACATACATATATCTATATCATATATATAATAATAATAATAATAATAATATATGTACGTGAGAAGTTAGATCAAACAAATAGGTAATTATTTGTGTACATACAATAAATTGTATTAAGAACTACAGTAACAATAAATGTATTAAAACAGTTTCATGCTTCTTTTATTACGAATATTTTTCCCATGACACGACAACAATTCTCAACACAAAACAGAAGGTTCCCATATAACATAAAAATTTGTATAACTAGAATTGTTAATAAAGTTTTTTGGTAGTGCGGAAAGAAAGTAATCCAAAGTCTTGGTTAAATTAAAAACTAGTAATAATACAATCAAATCTTTATCGGTCCAAACATTGTATAAACTTTTGTGTAGGAAACAATTAAGTTTATGAACGGTATTTTAATATTTTTTAAAACAAATTCTAATACGAAAATTATAAAAGTTCGCCAGTCGGCAGCATACAAAAAATCCTCTCCAATTAATTTTGCATAAAAAAAAGTAAAAAAAAAAAATAAAGCAGACTGCGCTTATGGGTTTTTTTATCTTTTGTTTGATTTCAAATCGAAATACTCGGAACGTGTTTTTGATAAACATGCGCAACTTTCTTTTTTTTTGGTTTTTGACGCGCCAACAAAATCGAATGCGAATGGGAAGGCACGTGAAACAGAGTGGCGTGAGAGAGAGCGAGAGTGGGATAACGTAAATGCAACAGTACTAAATTAAAACACTTAAATACATATTTTTTTAAAAACATGTGTGCATGATTTACATTATGTGGTTTAATGATTGATAAGCGAGAAGACAAAAACTTACTTAATAACTGTTTGCATGTTCACCGTTTTTAACAATTTTGATTCAAGTAACAGCTGCAATTTCTGGGATCTTTTACGTTAACGAGACGCTGAATTGCTGTTAAAGATAAATGATTTTCATTTAGTTAACAATCGTAAGGCAAAGAACTTTTAAATCAACAATATTGAAAGCACAAGTATTAAGTAAGTAAAATTACAAGCGCTCCACACAGCTATTTGAATTTAACGGCCAATAATAATATCGGATGAACTCAATACTGGTATGAACTCAACAACGAACGAAGACCTACTGAGCCCACCAACGCAATCGCAGTTGTATATAAAACTTGTTAGAGCAAAGCCCGGTTTAGCGATGCACTAGTTGTATCAAAATTTAGTTATATTATCGATAGGTTCTCCATAGTAATCTGACTTATCGATAGTCGCATAAAAGTATAGATAGTACACAAATACACTGTCGCCATTTCTAGCAATAACATCACAAAAGTTAATAAGGGCTGCAAGCACACCCTGTTGAGGCGCTGTTATCAATTTGTAAACATTAAGTTGTGAACCAAATTTTTTAATTAAAGTTATTAAGGAACATGCCAGACAGCATTTTATATTTTGCTCAAAGTTCTTTAAGATTATTACTGCTCTTGAAAATACTTTCGAGAAAAATTGTACAATATTTTTAACATGGCAAAATCATGAACGAACTAAATGAACGGCAATACACGAAACTAGTTCGTTCTCTTTGTTCACTGAGTTCGATTGAAATTATTCCGAACGCTTCAGCACAACTAACGTGCACGCGACTAATTAAACTAAAATAAAAATAAATTAAGTTGCTAAAAATCATGAAAATAAGTTTATAGAAAACATGTCCAAGTACTAGCCAGCCACGTAAGTAAAAAAAACTTGTAAAAGGCGAGCAATACTAGAACAGAAAATAATCTACACGTTTTACATTTCGGAGCGGATCTGTGTGGTTGTGTGTGTGAGCATTTTTTCGCACAAATGAATTAAATTCATTTTTGGAACATTGCTATTTAATCAAAGTTTGATTAAAGTATATATATTGTTGAGCATCAGTAAAAAGTCTGTCCCTCAATATTTATAAATATATCATATATCTTTGAATAGGCCCATCTGTCGAAAAATGTAAGTTATACGATTAAAATAGGCGTAGGCACAAATGTCATCCTTTCGAAAACAATTCAATTAAACCAATGTTGAATATGCACCGACCGTAGTGAAATACAAACATTTGAATACAAATCGTGTAAGGATATACCGATGATATTCATTCATTGTAAAACAATTTTAAGTCGAAATGCAACAAATGAACTAGTTCACATTTATTTAATATGAAACTCCATTTTCTATAGAAATTTCTCTGCATAACACGGAGAAGAAGAACGGAAGCAATAAAGCTCAACTGGAAGTCAATTAAATAGCAATCATGGACGTGTCACAGCCACCGCCACAGTTGTTAACGGCGCCATCGGCACTGGCCACAAATTTCACATCGATGCCGCCGCCATCGATGGGTCAACACTACAGACACTACCATCCCCATCATGGAGCCGGTAAGCAGGGCTACAATCACTTTAAGCCCTTCATGCCCGGTGGCTTTCAGCGTCCATTTGGCATGTCGCAGGATGACTTCGATGGCAAGCGTCTGCGTAAGAGTGTTATGCGCAAAACGGTGGACTACAATGCCTCCATTATCAAGGAGTTGGAGGTAAGTAGGATGGTAATGATGTGCCTGTGATTTTTGCTCACGCTTTGGGTATTCGCATTTTAGGCACGGCTCTGGCAACGCGACTATCGTGATCGACTGGCGCTGCAACCGGACAGCATATATGTGCCTCAGATGCTGCCGCCATCCAGCTATCTGGACAATCCGGCTAATGCGATAACGACACGCTTCGTGAAGACGGCCACAAACAAGATGCGTTGTCCGATCTTTACGCTCGCGTGGACGCCCGAAGGCAGAAGACTGGTAACCGGCGCCAGTTCCGGCGAATTTACGCTCTGGAATGGCCTCACATTCAACTTTGAAACCATTCTCCAAGTGAGTTCTAGTCTCTGAGGAGAATTACGAGTGTCAGCTAATTATAATAATCGGAAAAATATATATTTAGGCCCACGATATTTCGGTGCGAACGATGGTTTGGTCGCACAATGACAGCTGGATGGTGACTGGTGATCATGGTGGCTATGTGAAATACTGGCAGTCGAACATGAACAACGTGAAGATGTATCAGGCACACAAGGAGGCGATTAGGGGAATAAGGTATTGCCAATCTATGATTGTAATTTGTATCAGTTGTATTTACCATTTAGCAGCCACCGTTGTCGCAAGCACGGAGGCACCACCGAACCTCCCAATTTTAGATTGCTTACAGTTGCGCAGCTGCAGTTTAGTATCATCCAGATCTCTTAATGTTCTCCTCCTCGCCATCTGGCTGGTGGTGATTATAGCTATAAAGTTTTTTTTATTAGTGTCGATTAGTTTTGTTCTATTTTTTTTTTTTTTTTTTTTCCTTTCTTCGGGGGCTGTTGCAATTGAAAATCAATAAAGCCGTCACTTGAGCAACATGCCAGATCTCTCCAGAATCCCACACTTAGTTCCGCATAGTCACGTCAACTAAGTTAACAAAAAATAAAATCAGTGTAAGAATTTGCTGTATTTAATACTACCAACTCTGTGATTTAAAGACTGTGATAATCAATTAAAAAAAAGAAGAAGAAAAAAACAAATAAAGGCAAACTAACAAATGAAAAACTAAACCTTCTGCACAATTTTATTGGCGCGCAACACAAATAATAAAAAATGCGGAAAGCAACAAATTGATGTGTTCAAAATCGGGGGTTCGAGTGTTTTCTTTAAAGCCTGCTGCTGCTGCTGTGAGAGGAGGGCGGGAGAGGGAGAGGGGTTTTATTTAGAAACATATATTGTATTTGTGTTTCGTTTCCATTTTCTAACTCGGCTGTCTCTTGAATCCAACACCAATCCAATACCAAAATAGTTTCAGTCCGACGGACAGCAAATTTGTTAGCGGCAGCGACGATGGAACTTTGCGCATCTGGGATTTCATGCGCTGCCAAGAGGAGCGTGTGCTGCGAGGTAAGTAGAACAAAATGACCCCCACCTAATCCCAAACTGACTCTAGTCTGATCGCAGGACATGGAGCTGATGTGAAGTGTGTGCATTGGCATCCACAGAAGGCAATGATTGTCAGCGGCAGCAAGGATAACCAGCAGCCCATCAAGATCTGGGATCCGAAGAGCGGCTTAGCCTTGGCCACGCTGTAAGTATTATAAACTCCAGCCTTGCAGTGCATCCATCTAACTGTTGTCCCATGCTGCAGTCATGCGCACAAATCGACCGTCATGGATCTCAAGTGGAACGACAACGGGAACTGGCTGGTGACAGCGTCACGTGATCATCTGCTCAAACTGTTCGACATTCGCAATCTGCGCGAGGAAGTTCAAGTCTTTCGCGGCCATAAGAAGGAGGCCAGTTCAGTGTCCTGGCATCCAATACACGAGGGTCTCTTCTGTTCCGGTGGATCCGATGGCTCCATTCTCTTCTGGAATGTGGGGTGAGTTTATCCATACCACTTCTCTCACGGATGTCTATTAAATGTGCACTAAACCAATTGCAGTACGGATAAGGAAATTGGATGCGTGGAGACTGCGCATGACAGCATTGTGTGGACACTCGCCTGGCATCCACTCGGGCACATTCTTTGTTCTGGCTCCAACGATCACACCATCAAGTTCTGGACACGTAACAGACCTGGAGATCTTATGCGAGACAAGTACAATCTGAATACGCTCCCAGCCAGCTTAGCGGCACTCGACGAATGCGAATACGGTAAGTATTAAAAAAAAAAGATATTCCTTTGGATTAAGACATGGTTTACTCGCAGACGATGCCGTCATACCGGGCATGGGACCTGAGGACAAGGTGGAGTTCACGGAGAGTCTTACGGCCGACAAGGGCTTTATACCGGGCCTCGATTTGGATGCCGGCAATAGGACAATCGGTGATAAGAAGGTGCCTTACACCAAGCCCATCCCACGTAATTTCCAGGTGCAATGGGCTGGACCACGACGAGCAGACGATCCAAGTGTGCTCAGCATACACGATGAGTTGGCGGCGCGCGAATCCAAGGACTCCAGCAATGGTCTGACCCACCAGCAGATTAGCGAAAACACGCTCGAGGGCATCCTGGCTAGTGGCATGCTAAACGGCCTGGATCCCCAGACGATTGTAGGAGTATTTGTTTATGGACGCTTCATACGGGTGCATCCCGACTCGAGACTGATGGGCGCCATTCGCCAGGGTGCCGAGTACCTGAACAAGTACATTGACGCAGGCAAGCTGGAGGAGCTGTGCGATGTTGTGCCCATGCGGGAGCGGGAACGAGAACGTTCTCGATCCCTCTCGCCCACGGTGGAGACGGCACAGGGACGTGGCGAGGTTTCGCCGCCACTGAAGAAATCCCGCTTTGAGCCACGGCAGCACAATGCGCAACTGGTGTGCGTGCGCGAGCTGCTGCTACTCAAGAAACCCTTCCTGCCATCCCTGCTGACCGTCAAGGCGCAACAGCCAAAAACCGAGTTCATTGATGAGCCCTCGAGCTACGGCAGCGGATCACCCATGGATTCTGGCTCGCGCGACGATACAAATGCCCGACCCAATCCCTGGGCATCTAACGCACCATGGTCCAACTATGGAAATGGTAATGGCAACGGCTCCTCCTCCAATCAGAATGGATATGGCAACAATGGTGGCGGCGGCGGCGACAACTTTAATGATCGGGAACGTGATCAGTTCCAAAAGAGTGGTAACAACAACAGCAATAGTGGACAGCAGCGTCGTAGGCGTGGAAACAATGCTGGCTCGGGTGGAGGAGGCGGCGGAGGTGGCAGGAATCGGGGTCGCAACAACCGACGATTCTAGTTTAACCAATTGCACATACACCCACATTCTGAACACACGTTTTGTAATAATACAAAAGAAAAAAGAAAATCAAATATTTACTTGGCTTGTTTACTTCAACTCCAAATGCATAATACAATTTATATATATTATTTTAGAAACGCTAGCGAACACAACTGATTGTCACATTTAACTGCAGTATCTTGTATCTTTCGATGGGCACCTGCATCGATAACAGATAATCGATGCGATAATTAACACTCGATAACTGGCATCGGGCAAGTGTAACAATTGGCAAGCCGCCACATTTTATCGAACGCATATTCGAAATTTCTTTCTAGTCACTCGGGAGAAATGGCCATTAAGTTGCTAGAGATTTTAACAGATGTACATGCTTCGTGTAAGAGCTATGAACAGTAGCGTGCTGGAATTATTATTATTGCGTACTTGGTAACTCAGTGTTTAATTTTGAATTGTGTCATCTATGAAAAGTTAAATTAGGTCAATTAATTCTAAAACTATGCGGCTAGCGAATTACGGCGACTGCTCCGTTTGCTGCTGCTTCTGCCACGTCTTTCATCATCCCCGTCATCGTGTGCAACGCTCGCTCTGCCATCCTTTATGTCCATGTCATTGGAGAACATCCCCTGCCTGGCATTCACATCCAGTTGGCTGTCATTCAGAGCGATAGGGTTGTCCGGCTTTCGCTGATGTCGAAACGTTTGCTTGATTTCGCGGACCTCATCGCGCATCCGATCCTTGGTGTGCTGCTCAATGGTGCGCTGAATTTGCTCAGCGGATGCCACCAATTTATCAGCCTCGAGAACAACACGTTTTGATGAATTGCTACGACTACGACACCGACTGCGGCTACGACTCCCATTGTGTCTGGCACTACGACTGCGACTGCGGCGCTCCCCTCCTCGTCGTGAATTCGAATGTGTGCGGGAGCGAGAACGGGACCGGGAATAGGTGCTAGAGGATCGTGAGCGACGCGTGGAGGCCAATTTCCGGTTCTTCCGCTGCACCGGCGACTTACTGCGATTCCGCGAATGCGAGCGACTATGACTTCGTCTGCAAATGGACACATCAGTATATATATATGAAGGATATTAGTACGGATTCCCATGGCACATACCTGGAGCGAGATGAGTAGGACGATTTGCGGTAGTTGGAACGACTCCGGCTGCGACTGCGCGAATGCGAGCGCCTGGAACGGCAAATGAGGCTACAAAACACACAATATTTAAAGCGAATACGCATCAGGAGGATGCATCAATGTCCACTTACCGACGACCACGCGAACGACTGCGACTGCGAGAATAGGAGTTGGAGCGTGAACGATTTCTGCAGTAGAAGAACATTAGCTATAGTCTATATATTTATTTTATAATTCTCACCTGCCACGTGATGACTTGTGGTAGTTGCCATCATCGTCCTCGTAGCGACCGTTTTCGTATTGCTTGGGATTATAGTAGGAGGAGGAGTGGCCATCGTAGCCAATGCGACTGCCACGCATTCCCCTGCCACGTCCACGACCGCGTGGACGCGGCGCAAAGCCACGATAATTGCTTGAGACAGCAAATGGCGGTGGTCCGGCAGGCCGGTAGAGTGCCGCACCGGGAAAAACTGGCGCCATGCCGTAGCCAAACATGGACAGAGATTGCATCCATTCACTGGCCGCCTCGGCGCTGTACGCCGCTGCTGCGCCCGGCACGGCGCCAGCTGCCAGAGCAGCCGTCACAGCCTTGAATGGATTGAGCGCAGCCTGCGCTGCTGTGGGTGGATTTGCGTTTGCATTGGCGATTTTGCCATTCAGCTTATGCTTCCTGTTACCCGACATTGCTGTGTCCTCGTCCTCGCTGCTCGCTGCTGCACCGGTGTTCTTTGTGCTCTTGCTCTTGAGGAGACCTATGAGCGGTGTATTCGTTTTGATTTCGTGCACAATCTTGCGCTGATCACAGACCAGCTTCTCTGTGGCTGTCTTGTACTTCTCCACCAGACGCCGGCGTTGCAAATCCTTTGCTTCATCATGCTTGACACGTTCCGATTTTTCGTTTTGCTTAATCTAAAATTTATCATAAATTAAGATATGCAAATTTCCATCGAGATTGGCTCAACTACTCACCTGTATCCGCTCAAAGACCTGCTCCAGGATGCGTATGCTTTCGAGTTTGCGTTCCACAATCATTAGTTTGCGCTCCTCGAGCCGTATCTTGTGCGAGTTCTCCACCTGGCCACGCTCCTGTATCTTTTTCAAATGCTTCTCCTTGCGTTTCTCCTCGCGTTCGCGTTGTTTCTCCAATTCGGCTAATTTCAATTGGTCTTCCTTTTGCCTGTAAATTTGTCGTGCACAATTTTGCTCACATGTTTTTTGTTGTTTTTTGTTAATTTGCTAAGAGAACTTATCAACCGTTTCGTCTGGAAGAGTCAGAAAACTATGTAACTCGCCACACCATGAATATCCGCTTATATATATCTATATATACATATATACATATATATATATATGTATATATATATATATATAAATGCGACACACACGGTTCAGATAAGAAACGAGTGAACAGAAAATTAAACCGACGCACTTTACTCAGCAGCCAAAGACGTTTGCGGTTTGCCCCTGTCAACTTATTAGGATATATATAAATATATAATTTATATAATTTTACGTTATATTTCAGAATGGTTGATTTGAATTCATTTAAAGTGCTCACTTTTAATTAATTCGTGACGAGATCTGTGAATCTGAATTGAATGAGATTAAGTCAAGCGATCTAATAGCAAAATTGGCTGTGTGAAAAGATGCAGATTGTTTTCCTGAATTCTTGGAATGTTAGTAGATACGCTTTCTTGATCGCAGATAGACTACAACAATCAGTCAATAATAAAGAACTTTTTAACTTTTGGAACAATGTGAACAGTTCCATTCGTAATTCTGTCTGACCCTAACTAAAGCTGAGCTATAAATACAATATCTGATATACTGGAAAACTGGTCACCGCAAGAATCTTTAGTGTTGTTATTAGTGAGCGAATGAATCAATGAATTCAAACGGACGGTATCATTCTCAGCCCATTTAGACGGACGACAAACAATAATCAAACCTTTCGCGTTCCGCTTGTTCGGCCAGAGTCTTCTTTTCACGCTCGCGCTCCTCATCCTCGGCTTGGGCCTTGGCCACACAGCGCTTTCGCATGCGATCGCGTCGCTGAATGTGCGATTCGCTCAGATGTCGCTGCTTGTCAAAGTTCACATTGATATTGACGGCCTGCGTCTTGTCCACGAATTTGCGCACCAGCTTCGTGCTACGGAACTCATCCATGGCGCGCACAAAGCTTGAGTACTCCTCAAACTGTACATAGCTGCAAAATATGAATAGCCATTAGCAGCTATATAATATATTATATATTAATGACAACTCACGCCTCGAAGAGCACATCGTATTCAAAGCTAAACGTTCGCATGCCACTAATGTCCGCTTGCATGCTCTTTCGATACGGATCGCAGATCGGTATGTCGACTGCGCGAACCCGTCCAAATTTCTCAAAGATGCGCTTGAAGATGCTCTCGCTGGGCTTGACCTGCTCGTCGTGCTCGGAGTGACGCGGACAGAACCAGCGGATGGGAAGATGTGTCATGTGAATTGTGTCGGGACGTTCGCCCGCCTTCATTTCGTCCATATTGCGAGCATCCCGAAAATAAGAGTCCCAATCGTGGCGCGTGGGAAACTCATCCTTTGACTCTGTGCAGCGCACCCGGAACGCTTCACTAAAGCCGGACAATCGTAACGTGATGCCATCGAGGCGATCGACGGCCAAACGCAAACGCTTGCGCTCGTCCAGCTCTGCCTCGAAGCGTATATAGTTGACGGTGCTCTTGGAGACCTAGGGGTGAATTAGAATTAGGTTTATACTTTGTTTACTACTTCCCTTTCGCACATACCTTGAGAACGAGAAACTTGTCCGGCTTCAGTTCGGCACTGAGTTTGTCCATTATCTCCAGATTTGATACGGATTTGCCGGTTTTGATTTTTTCTGGCAATGCAATTGATATTTGCATTTTGGCCAACGGCTTGAGGTACAAACTGTGCGGCAAATAGAGCGGCGTGCAGTCTGCAACATTTTCTATCGTCTGGATGTTGATCATATTTTGAATGCGTTTGGTTTTTTTGATTTTAGTTTGTGTTTAGTGTTTTTTTTTTGTTCGATAAAATACAATGCAATTAAGGTAAAATACAAATAGTACAATTTATAAAAAATATAAGCTACATATATATTAGGAAAAAAAACAGAAAGAGTTGTGTGTGTGTGTATATAGGTAATTTGCTTGTGTTGCCCCCGCCCGTTTCCCTGGCCTAAATATATTTGTATGTATATCCGATGATGACGATTTTTCAGTGAGTGTGTGCTGTGTCCAAGTAAATCGGAGTCTGTGTGTGAGTGTGTATTTTTGTGACGAAATCGTCACCACGGTGTAAATCTACTTAATCCTAATAATATTTTGACTTTTTATTGCGAAGTATTCCTAAAAAAAAACACGTTATTAGTTTTTTAAGTTTGATGGTTTTGCACTTTTTCTTCACTGTTCGAGTCAAAACTATCGGCGTATACGAGTGAACAAAGAGTAGCCGCTCACGATGTGTACTCGATTGTTATAATAGTTATCGACCAATGTCAATTGTAAATTGTCTGGCGTAACAGAACCTATCGATTACAGCTCTTTTTGAATTCATAACGCTGTTTTCCAATTCAGTTCAAACAAATATTAATTTTTTATGCATACGCATTTACTATTTCATACTAGCAGAATAATAAATGATGACATTATAATTTAAAATAAAATAATCATGTTTAAGTAGCATATGCATAAATTTAATTTTGCATGCTGTAAATAACAGGTGACGAAATGTTAACGTTATTGTCGCTGTTATTATTAAAAAAAAAGAAGAAGGAAGAGGAACTACGAAAGTGCGTTATTTCATTTTTATACTGCTTAATTTAATTAGAAATTTAAGTAATTCTAAAATATGTGTGTGTGAAATTATTATAATATTAAAAAACAACTAGAGCCCAATGGCACAACGTGTAAATGGCAAAAAAATAACATGAAATAGAACTGCCAACAACAACAAAGCACAGCAGCAGCAACCAGCAGAGCCACAACAACAACAGCAGCAGCAGCAGCAACAACAACGCAATTGTGATAGACAAAGAAATAGATTAAGGGGGAAACGAAACACACAAAAAACCCAACAGAAAATAGGAAATAAAGCGAAACGAAAACAAAACGCAACATTTTAAAATATATCGCGCGAGTTTTTAGGCACCTTTTGCACATAGAATCGTGTTTTTTTATACGCAACGAAAACAGATAATAAGAAAAACAGCCAGCGAATGAGCAGACAAACGCAATACGTTAAAAAATAAATAAGAACACAAAAATTAAAGGAAAAAGTAAAAAAGCTGGCGCTGACGCTAACGCTGAAAGAGAAGCGAAGGGCGCTGAAGGAACGAAAAGAGAAGCAAAAGCTGGATAACAGCAGCTTTTGTTTTGGACTGAGACCACAACGTCGTTGCTGCTGCTGACACGCACACAAACACACATACAGAAGTACACTCACACTCACACATAGCCACAGCTGATGTCAAATCATTTGCAGCGTTCGTGCTCGTGAGCGTTCACAATTGATTAAAACCAAAACACACCACACAACAAACAAACACATACACAGACACACACACAGGCGCCATTGTGAAAATTGATTAAAGATTACAAGGTAAGTGCGATGCACACCGTTTTAATTAAGAATCATAGTTATAATTTATGCATATGCATCCGCCCAAAGCAACTATCGATGATGCCCTTTTAGTTACATTAATTTTGAATCTAGCCGCCTATAACACCCTTTTCCTCCCTATCTATTTTCATTCCATTCCATTTCACTCCTTGCAATTCCCCCTTTGCTCTCTTGTGGCAAATGCAGCCCTGCACCTGCTGCCATTTTCTTTTTGAACGTCATCTCAGACAACCCTTGTTTTTTTTGCCTTGCTTGCCCTTGTTATTTTGTGTGGTCTGTTTGCTTGTTGGTTTGTGTGCGTCAGTTCGAGCCAAATTACAATTAATTGCAACAATTTACATATTTTCAGCGCATATCTAAATTAGGTTTCCTAGAAATTATAACGTTGGTAATTGCAACTGTCATTTATTGCTCTCTCTCTCTCTCTTTTTCCACCTGTGTGTCTGCGTTTTCTCTCAATTCCTTGGTTAGTCCAAAACAATCGGCGCGTAGAATAATGCAACGTAATGGAAAATAACAAAGTGTAGGCCAAAACAATGCAGAAACACACTCATGCACACACGCATAGCAGTGTTGTTAGTGGCCAGTGCTGCGAACTGTGTGACAATAATATTATATGCATGCATATGCATCATAAACTTGTGTTGTTGCTGTTACACAAATTGTAATCGTGCTATGATCACGCATCAGCTGTTCCCAAACAGCTGCCTGGCGGTCTTTAAAGAACAGGATTTTAAAATACACTGTAAGTTTATTTAAGTTTACTGTTTAACTGGCCTTGTTACTGATTTATCGCACTTTGATTTTGCGTTGCCTTGAATTTTTGCGAGCGCTGCTAGTCTAAGCAGTCTCTGCCTACCGTGATACTATCTGTTCATGTGTCTGTGGCTCTGTTTGTGCGATATGGGCACAATATTTACGCGTAATTTTTTTATAACTTTAGAAATACAAAATCAGACATTAGCGTTGTGCGTACGTGCTGTGTATGTGTGCGTATGGTGCGTGTGTGTGAATGAGTTCCTTCTCTTGCTTTCGTGCTGCTGTTATTGCCCTCCTGCAAAGTATCAAAGTGGCGATAAACTCTGACGTCGTCGTCAGCGTCGACGCTGTGACTGCTGTTGTTGAAATGTAATCAGTTAGTATTAATGAGAGATGCTGTTGAATGACCCCAGCAAGCAGAGTTCAGGGCAGTCTGCAAAGCTACCCCCTACACCTCCCACCATCTTGTGTGCTAACAGCTGTTATCTTTTGTTTTTAAGCAGCAAAGTTGATTTATGCGCTTTAATTACACTGTATGTAACACAGTCACCTGTTTATGTGTGTTTGGTGGTATGAGTGTGTCTATATGCATGCATCTTCGCACGTAATTAGGTTGATAAGCCATTATCAGGTGAATAACTGTGAATGCGGTGATCAATTTCACTGATGAGTAATCAAAATGCTGTCATCTTCTGGTGGTGCTGCTGCTATTTCATGTTAAATCGTAAGACTTTAAAAACTGGTTAGGATAAGGACCATTTTTTAAATTTTTTCAGCAGTATTTGTTGTATGTATTTTTCGTTTTCGCTTTCATTATATACTCAGTAAAGTAAATCCAAGAAATATGAAAAAATTTCTTAAAATTATGAAATTAGCCTCTGTAGGTAAGAACCTAAAAAGAAAAAATACAAGTTTACGTTAGTAAAAGGCGACTCAGGTAATAAACACAATACGCATTAGCTCCCTGTAAAGCGCTCGCACTCGCTCTATTCTCTGCCTCTATCTCTCTCGCACCCATTTATATAGTAGGATCGCGAGCACACGTGTACCGCTGCTCTCTCTCTTAATAGCAGCGACGCAAACGTCGACTTCAGCGTCGGCGTCAATGCCTGTCAGTTGAATTTGTTACGCCCTCAAGTCTAGACGTTGTTTTTTTATTTTGTTGTTTAAATTTTGCTTTGCCTTAACTTAGGTGTGTTGATAGTAATAATTGATGTTGCTGTTGTTGTTGTTTGCGCGTGTGGATTTTAGCCAGAGCGACGCTATTTTGTTTTTATATTATTATCGCTTCAAGAATGTTGTTTGTCACACAACTTGAAAACCCTATCTGTTATTATGAATATAAAAACGAGAGTAGTATAAAAAACGAGAAACAATTCTTAATATAAATTGCAACTCAATAACGGTGGCCTGCAGCAGCAATCGCGCTTAGTCATTTAAAATTTGAACGACTGGCCACCCCCAGCAGCGCCAGAGTGTCTAATCTAGCTGGCATGTTATCGCTAACAGTAGATCACATTAACAACAGACTGTTTTAACAGCAGAAATCTAATGCCTGTAAAAACAATCCCACGTGCGACTCGAATAGAAAGAAAATAATAAACCAATGAGTATTGTGTAAATAAAACCTCTCCTTAAACTTTTGATTCGTTACTAAATGATGTATTTATATATATAAAATATTTATATATATATATACATGCATCTCTCTTATGTTGTTTTGTTCTGCATTGCAGTCTCTCAGCGGTAGGTGGCGGCACCAAACAAAAATAAACTAATGCGCATTGTGGACAAAGAACCCATTTGAAACGGCGCCACTGTTAACTTGTTTCTGCATGAATAATATATGTACGTATTGTGTATATATATCCATCTTATGCTGATGTGTTTTTTGCAGTCTCTAAACACTAGGTGGCAGCACCACACAAAAAGTCTGTCATGAACACAGAAAGTCTTAGCAATATACAAAAAGTCTCCCTTAAAACTAAGCCACTGTTTACTTGTTTCTACATATATATATATATGTAAATCTTTCTTAAGCTGATTTGTTTTTCTTTGCAGCCTCTTAACACTAGGTGCCAGCACCTAACTAAAAACAAGACGCATGAACACAGAAAGCCTTAGCACTGCCAAACAAAAAGGGACAAGAGGAAGAAGGTGAAGTTAAGGAGGAGGTGGCAGGAGGAGCTGGAGAAGGAGCGGTAGCAGAAGCCCATTTCCCACCCCATCCAATAAATATTGTTAATCGAGCTCGATCCCGGCGACCCCTGTGGAGAAATCATCGCCAATGATGCTGTACGTATTTCATGTGGATGTCGGTCGCATGCTGAGTTTCGACATGACCGTCGCTCTGTCCTCGGTGGAGAATCTGAAGGAGACAATTCAGCGGTTGCACGGTCTGCCCGCTGCCAATATTGTGCTGCTGGTTAGCGGCGGCGAGATGCTAACACACTCCACACAGGTATCCTGCTACGCTGCCGGCACCGACACGAATCCCATTTTCATGTTTCTCACCGGCGACGAGCGATTGGCGCCAACGATAGCCAGCGGTGCTGGCGGCGGAAGCGGTGGCGCTTCCGGTGGTTCATCAAATGATGCATCCGATGCGGAACTGCAGCGTCAGGTGGACAGCAGCCATGAATTGCCCGCTGTGCTGAATACAGTGCGGCAACGGTCGGCACTGGCGCAGCACATGCGCGAAATGGGCCGCAAGGAGGAGCAGCTGTGCGAGCGTCTCGTCCACGAACAGCATCTGCAGCAGCAGGGCTGGTCGGCGGTCGTCGCCAACATGGAAGATGTGACGAGCGAGTTTAGCGAACGTTTTCACAACTTCTGTTTGGCCTTCGATCGCCATCTGGAGCAGCGCGAGAGTTATTTGGAACTGTTGCGGAACTTTGGCGATGATCTCAAGCAATTGGCACGCATACCCATTCTGCCCGGTCTGATGACGCTGGCCGAGGCCGATTTCCATGGCTTTGACGAGCTGCTCGACAACGAGGATGTGGAGCAGATGCAGCAAGCAGAAGCGGAGACGGGCGCTGAGCCCGGCAGTGAGAGTAGTGTGGAGAAGAGCAGCAGCAGCACATCGCCCAACAAGAAACTCAAAATGGGCCACGAACTGGAGGAGCAAGAGGAGCAAGCATCCTCCAAGCACCAGCAACAGCTGCATCAGCTGAATCTGCTGCAATGGATAAGCTCGAAGGGTAATCACACAGCATTGCAGCAGATGTGTGATGAGTGTGTCCAGGGCTTGGATACCTTTTCCGTGGACATTTACGAGAAACTTAAGCAGGAGGTGCAGAAAATCATCATGATGGCCAAGCAGACGGAGGTCAAGGAGATCAAGGGGCTGAGCGATCGGCTGTATCGCCTCGACGAGTTCAAGTACAAGATATGCAAAATGGTGCAGGATCAGCGGGAACAAGCCACAGCTCTGCAGCAGAATGAGTCGCGAGCGCTGAATTTACGGGATAATTCGGTGCTGCCGGATCTGTGCGTGTCGCATCGCTCCCAGCTGAAGGTGATGCTCGATAATCATTTGCGCATCAGAGAGTATTGTCGCTGCATTGCGAATGCCAAGGATGAGCTCGGGTGGAATCTGCACACGCGTCTGCGTCGCATCGTCTGGATCGAGAACGGGATGAGTGAGTTCGATAATCGTTTGCTGTTCTATCATCGCTGCCTGCGCCGTGCCGAGCGACACATCAGCATCATCGAGCAGATCCATCGGGCGCCGTCCACGTATGTAGCAGCCGTCACGGAAGTCGTACGTCGCAAGATCTTCTCGGATGAGTTTCGCTTGTGGGCATCGCGTCTCTCTGTCGACTTTGATCGCATCCATGGCGAGGAGCTGGAGCGGCGGCGCTCGTTCAACCATAGCTTCGATGGCCACTTCTTGAATATTCTTTTTCCGGGCATGGGCGATATGCCGCCAACGTTTGCCAACGAGCATCCTGAGCTGAGCTTCGATACACGTCTGCCCCAACTCAATCGCTCCGATATTGAGCTGCTCTCCATTCAGCTGCCCGAGCTGGCCACCCAGCTCCAGTTGCCTGATATGGCGCCAGTCTTGAAGTTCTTTGTGCAGCGCAACAAGGACACCGGTGAGCAGGTGGAGCTGGACGCGCATGTGGAAGCGGATGCGAATACGGATATGGCTGCTCCGCAAGTTTGTGATCAAAGTGTGAACACGTCGAGCACCAGTCTGAATGCTGGCCAAATTGCACGCAGCACCGCCACGGAGCAGCTGCTGATGCTGAGCGCCAGCACGCTGACTGATGATAATGCCGGCAGTGTGCAGCGGCAGCGGGATGCGCTGCAGGCCATGTCCAAGCTGGCGCTGCAGTGCTTGACCGTGGCACGCTCCAATCTGAGCAGCTTGCGCAGCGAGCTGACCACGCGCTATCAGGATGAGCTGCAGTCGGAGCTGCAGCTGCTGCAGGACAAGTGGCAATTGTTGCGCATGCAGTGCGAGCAGCGGGATCAGCAGCAGCAGCAACTGCAGCAGCTGGCACAGTTGGAACATTTAGAGCAGCTGGAGCAGCTGCGTCAACAGCTGATAGCTGCCGAGCAGGAGAAGCTGGCCGCGGTGGCGCAGGCACGCGAACAATTGATCCACGAGCACAAAACGGAGTTGGAATCGCTGCGTTGTCGCTTCAAGCTGATGACCTCGATGGACCGGTCCCCGTCGGACAGCAGCCTGGAGAAAATAGAGCGGCCGACGAGCAGCGCCAGCATCGCCAGTCTCGATGTGGAACAGCTGTTGGCGCAACAGCGTCAGGATTTGCTTGCGCAACGCGAACGTGCAATCAGCGAAGCTGTCCAAGCGGAGCGTGCTCTGTGGCAATCCCGACAACAGGAGCAGGAGCAACAGCAGCAGCAACAATCGTTGCCACAACTCAACTCAGAATCTGTGATGGTGAATGTGTCCATATTGAAGGACATGCTGGAGGATAAGGAGCGACAGCTGGACATGCTGCGCGAACAGAATCGCCTGCTCAACCAGGAGAATTATACCCTGAAAACACGCTTTGATCTGCTCACCAACGAGGATGGCAACAGTTGGCTCAAGGAGAAGATCGAGTATCTCAATCGCGACAAGAATCGCCTGGAGGAGGAGCTCTGCCTGGAGAAGGGCAAGCGTCTCGAAATGGAATCCAGTGTGGCAGCAATGAGAAAGTAAGCTAACAATGTCCACATATATATATAATCTGCAAATTTACTTAAATTGAATCTCTGCGCAGTTCCAATTATGACATGAGCGGCACTCTTACACGCTCCAAATCCAGTGTCGTGGCTGCCTCCTCGTCAGCGTCGTCGTCGGGTCATCGCTTTATCACACTCGAGGGTTGTGGCAAGGGCGATCTGGTGTTTGTGGTGTGGAGCATGCGGCATGGCCAGTATATGGTTGTTCAGGATTCGGTGACCAAGTACTTTGTTCATGCGGACAGTCTGGCTGCGCTGCAGCTGGCGCAACCGCCACCTCTGCAACAAGCTGCTGCTGGTGGCGATACAAATAGGCTCGTCGCTCTGCTTGAGCTCAATCAGATACCGTTGCCCTACTACGCCATCGGGCGCATCATCGACAAGGAGTACTGCCAGGCGCGCAAGGTGAGTCATCTAATATAGATTTCATACGAATCCAATAACTAAACCACTTTTGTTTTTGCGGCACAGGACGAGAATCGCTATCGGGTGAGCAAGGGCTCCAAATTCTACCGCATCCGATTGTCGCCCGTGTTGTCGTCGCGAACTGGGCAGCGCCGCGAGCGTTTGGAATGTAAGTGAGTGCGAAAGCGAGAGTGAGCGAACTGAATCTAACAACTTTAAACAAGAAAAAGTCATATTATTTAAGTAGCAGTTGATTAAGATAGATTAACAACAGTTACAAGCTTTAACAGACCAGCTAACAGACTGTAATAACATCTGTAACATAACATACAACATTGTACATAACATACGATATCGATAGCGATAGCGATCGCTTACCAGCTTGCAGAAACTGAGAGCTGAATTGTTCAGAACTATTCAAATTAGCAAAAAAGAAGAAGCACTATACTACAATTTACCCTTTAAACACATATGTATTCGAACAATTTCATTGATATACAAAACTCTTATAGCTTTGACAGCAGACTAGACTCTAATTCGGATATGAATTATTTTTAAATAATAGGATTTAAACAACAAACTTTGTCTGTACACTTTATGACCAACTATTTTTAAAAAGGGTTGTTAATAAAGCTGTGTCAGTCTAAAAACTAAATTACCATTGTGCATTTAAAACACAACTAAAAACAATTGAACTCAATGTTGACCTACAGCTGTTATTAACCTAGATAAAGTCTAATTTTTGTTGAAAATTACAAACGTGTTTATCTAATGTGTGCTCTTTCAATTCCATTCGGTTAGCAACCAGCTCGAGCGGCGCAATTAGTCGCTCGCAACTGGTGACAGCGGCGCGCGATGTGATCGAAGCTCCTGGACCGACCCTGGGCGGCGGCAGCAGCGTTTATCTCAGCTTCAAGGAGCGCACGGTGAGCATAGGCAGCGTCAACGAGGAAGAGGACGAGTCGTTACTCAGCGAACGATGTCGCTACATAAGCGTAAGTGAGGAGGATGAATTGGTTGCGATTGCTGCTGCTCCTGCTGGTGCTGGCAGCAGCACAGAAGCAACAGCAGCAGCAGCAGCTACAACAACAACAGTAACAGTAGCGGCAGCGACACCATCAATAACAACAACAACAACAACGGGGGCAACTCAAGCACAGTCTGTGATAACAGAGCAGCCAACGGCATCAAGAAAACTAAAGTTGGATCTACTGTTGGCCTCTGCTGATATAATAACACACCCATTAACACAACAACCACAACCACAACAACAACAAAAACAACAACAACAACAAGAAAAAGAGCAACAAGAGGAGGAAAATAAGTTGGAGGAAGAAGTACAGTCGGAGCCTGAGGCGGAAACCACACCAACAACAACAACGATACCCATTATTGAATCCAATCCTGTTTTGGATGAAAATCCCATTCAACTGACTGATGAGCCAGTTACCATCTGTTTGTCCGAAACAACAGCAGAAACCACTGCAGCAACAACAACAGAAGCTGAAGCAGATACTACTTCAGATATTGTTGTTGTTGAGCCGAACTTAAGCACAGCGGCGACTCTACCAATGTCGATTGGTGGGGCGACCACCAACGAGGACTCCGACGAGTATCGCTCGCTGGAGGGCAAGGAAGAGGCCGATTTTCCCATTTCCGAATAGTGTATGAGATTTTCAAAAGTTTATATATATATATATAAATACAGAGCGAAAGAGAGAGAGAGCTACATATATATGGTATGTGCATAGATCGGCATCGGTCGTCGCTATGTGTTTAACTAGGCTAAAACTCTTACTATTTATATAGGATCCCCATCTTAACAAGTAAGCCACAGCAGAGCCGACGGCAAACTTACACACACACACACACACTCACACACATACACAAACAACTCACATAGCACATGATGAAGAAAGTTATATACTTAAATAATTTAAAGTTTATAAATTCAGTAAAAGAAACACTAACGGCTAATGTTCTAATGTAGTTGTCTATAGTCCCTAGATCTATAATGTATAATCTTATATCAGACCTGCAAATGAGTTCGATACAAGTCCCACACAATCCGCACACACACACACACACAATTTTACACACTCACACACACACAAAAACAAACACCAACGATTTTTATTTAAAATAAAAATTACAAAATAATCAAATATTTAGATTTTGTTAAATCAAAAAACAAAAATTTATATTAATAATTCCCCTTAACCTTTTTAGTGCCAAGAAATTGTTTGCAATTCACATTATTTTCTAGCAACTAAAGTTGATATTAAGATACACACACAAATTATATATTTTTATAGGAATTTTCACCGACCTAACACAACAACAAACACCCACCCGCCCATATACATATGTCTTATTTTTTGTGTTGTGGAGGCGTAGCCCCGCCCATTTAACACTTATGCTCAGCTCTCATTCGTTCAAATCGTTTTGATTTCAGTGTTTCAATATTAATTACAAGCAAAATCAAAGAAAACAAAATACAAACTAGACAGGAGGACAGACAAAAAACACACACACAAAAATATATAAAAAAAAAACAATCATGAATAGAATTTCATGGCAAAAAATTGATAAAAATGCTTAAGTAAAACCAAGCGCAACTGTATATAAAGAAAATACACACAAACACAAAAAACTACATTTTACTTTAAAAAAAATTTAAATTTAAATAAAGGAGAAAATAAATAAATAAACGAAGGTGTAACAAACAAAGAAATTGTCAAGTATATAACAAAAGCGTGTAAAAGCGAAAATCAAATAAAAGAAACAAATTGTGAATATAATAAATCCACATTTCTTTTGGCGGCTGTAGAAAAACTCGCAAATATTTTAAAACTTGCAGCGGAAAGTGGACAACACTGAAAATTCTGATTTGTAACAATGAAATAACATAACATTTTAAAATATACAAAATAATTTATTATTTTTAATATATAAATCTTATATAAATAGTATGTATATAAGTCGATGCATGTAAGTATAGTTAATATTTAGGCTACAGTTTTGCTGATCTTTTCTCAAGCTGCACCCGATTAGTCGGTTTGACAAAACGTGATCAACAATTTGCATAGTAATTATGAGTAAATTGCGCTTTGACATGCCTCTTGGTTAGGTTAATAATTAAATGAGTTGAACAGTTAATTGCACATTCTGCCAACACTAATTGGCAAAGGATTCCCATGAGCATCCCAACCATGGATGAAGATGTACCAAAAACAGCATAGACATGGATACATTCATTAATTTTACAGCTGCGCCCATACAGACAAATATCTATATATTTATGGAATGCAGTGCAACATCAGTCTCCGTTATAGAAAAGTCGGTTATATATGGTTATATCTATCAGCTAATTAGACAACAAATTTTAATAGCTGCATAAACTATTGCTCATGCTTCTCGTGCGCTGCTGTTTGTTAATAATACCCTTGCAGACGAGTCTAACAAATTGCTTAAGCAACTCAATTTAATTATATAAATTATGTACATATATCTTTAAGGCGATATTAGTTATTGCTCCTTTATAAATATGATGTTGCAGATGTGTTTAAGAAAACACTTAAGTAGAATTTGCTTAATTTTTAAAGCAAGTTTTATTATTTACTCACTGCAAGGGCATTCAAACTTCTTTTTGCTCAAAGTTTTCGCTATGTGTATAATTAGTTGAGCTTCTGCATATATTTCTTAATATACACACCTCTCCCCCTACCCAACTCGTCCCACTCCCGACACCCAACACCTACGTCTATACCTCACCACACATCATGCGATAACTGAATCTGTGCACGACTAGTGAATGGCTCTCTGGCGGCTGTGGCTCTGGCTGTGGCTGTGGCAGCAGCTGCAACCAACGCTTGGCTGGCTTCATTGCTACGTCTCTATTTGGGCCCATAAAATAATTGGGCGTTAAATATGCTCCAGTTTTTAATTACCAACAGCGATACTAATAACCCTCCCTCTCTCCACCCCTAATAACCCCCATTCCCCTTTCCATTCCGTTCACAATATTCCACACTTTTTGAGCACAAATTTGCGCTTTCGTGCTGCACTGGAACCGCTTCCTTTTTTGGCCGGACGGAGAACGATGGTGCCGCTGCTGGACTTGGTGAAGGTCGGACTGAATGCACTAATTGTGGGCGTGCTGCTGTAGGGCGGATGCGTGGAATGGTGGTGGCCATTGTCGCCAGTTGTGGTTGCTGTTGCTTGATCGTAACTTTGCGTCATCAGCTGATGGCACTTGGTGGCCAAATAGCGGAAAACGGATGCAACATTGATGTCCTCCTTGACGGAGGTGCGTATCAGGCGACAATTGAGCATTTTGGCCAACGTTTCCACCTCGTCGGCACTGACCACCGCCTGCTCGATGAGATCGATCTTGTTCTGGACTATCACTGTGGGTATTTCATTGCACTCGTTCTCCACCTTCCGTTTCCACTCCTTTATCGCATCGAACGAGGCCCGATCTGTTGTGGAGAAGACCAGCACCGAGGCCTGTGCGCCCCTATAATACGCCTTGGTGATGCAATCGAATTCTTCCTGGCCAGCGGTGTCCCACAGCATGATGCGCACATCTTCGCCATCGATCTCGATCTGGCGCTCCAGAAAATCGACGCCAATCGTTTTCTTATAGTCCTTGGTGAATATACCCTTGCAATAGCGCTGAATCATCGATGATTTGCCAACGCCTCCATTGCCAACAATCACCTGCAAAATGTAAGACAAAATGTATTAATTACTCGATTTATCTGATTTATCTGGAGATATATAAGAAATTTATATTTTTATATTAAAACTCATTAAGACTAATGAGTCTACTTAATATTATAGTATACAAAGCAAAGGCAACACATTTAATTTCTAATTTCATGTAATTATGTACGTTAATTTTCGAAATTCTTTTTGAATACCCTCGGGAAACGACTGTATCCGCTGTATAAACTTTCAACAAAAAGAAAATAGATGAAAAGATGAAGACTTTGTATGGTTGTACAAGTTGTATATAAATGTATGGATATGCTTTCGCTTCATCCCAAAGAGGAAGCTGGAATGTCGATCATTTTAGTAACATTTCCTCAGAACTCCCCATTTACTAACATAAAAGAACCGTTCTCTAAACGATCAATGATTGTTCTGCCTGTCGTTACACACACATATGGGTGTGTATATATATGTGTGTGTTTGTGTGTGCGATTGTATGTGGATCAGGTATCTGTTTGATTGTGATTGTCGAGGCTATTATTTAACGCTTAACCCGCAGCACACGAAATAATTTTGCTTCAGCGCAGCAGCTGATTGGACATAAAGTCATTCATCAGTGTGTTGCTGTTGTAGATTAGAAGGGTACTGCTTGGGGGGAGTATAACTTACCACCTTAATGGCGAGCTCGATATCGTCCTCACGCATGCTACTGTAATTGTATTGGGACTGTAGAGCTGCTGCAGCAGCGCCGCCCGTTGCCGTTGCCGTTTGGATTAACAGACGCATCGGCGGCCCCAAACGATCCGCTTCGTTTTTGGTTTCGGATTCAGATGATGGGCACACGCAATGCTAGCGCAAGCAACTCTCCAAGTGCGTGTTTTTCTCTTTAATTAGTTTTTTTTTTTGGCTAGGTTCAGTTTTCACTTTTTAATTTTCCACAGCTTTGGCTTTGCGTAATGTCAAGTCAAGTGCAATATTCACTTTCTATGCATTGATTTCACCAAAAAAAATCGAAGGCCGAAACTGGAATTGTACAGAAAGAAGAAAAACCAAAGTCACAAAAATTAACACAACACACAAATTGTAAAACGCACTGGCAACAAAAGTTTTTCTTTCATTTTCACAGCAACCGGTTTTTTCTTCTTTTTTTTTGTGAGTGCGCGGTTTTTTTTCTTGCTTTCCTGTTTTTAGTTCGGGCGGACGATGACTGCGGCTTCTAATAAGACGCAACGTGAGCCGGTTACAGTTGTATCAAGCAACAGGTGCTATCGAGCGGCACCTTTCGGCTCACGCATCGTTCGTCGCACAGTGGATGTCATTGCCAAGAAGATCAGAGGTGACGTTAAGCCTCCTCCGCCTCTCTCATTCTCTCTCACACACATGCATATGCATGAATTAGCGCGTTCTTATAAATTCTTTTGAAAAGATTGGGAATTAACTGAGTGTCGTGTCGATCTAAACGTACGTTTTGATTGTCATTTACCAATGACAATGACAATGGCAGATGTAAAAATAGTTTTTATTTACGAAGTCCAAAAGAAATATTTCTTTTTTATTTCTTCTTTGCTTTCTGTTTAAATATAAGTATGCTTTTAACTTCTTCGTCTCTCTTGCCATATATAGACTTTTATTTGCAAGCCACCATAAACATTTAATTTTATTTCATAAGCACCAATAACATTTGCATTTAGCTTAGTTCTAACTATCAGCTATTGTTTTTTGTTGTTTGTGAGAACCACTGTGCAACATTTGACCGTGCGCTCTTTTGTTGCCTTTCGCTCGTTCTAATTATGTTGTGACTATTTCGCTTTTGGGGCATATTCTTCCACAGACACACACAGTGCACACTTGAGACTTGCGCCTGGGGTTATTAGTGTTGAGAGCGGTGTTTTTGTCTATTGTTATGTTAATTAAGGCCAGCGAGGTTATAGATTTAACTAGTTCAATAAGCATAAACATATGTATATATACACATTCACCTTTGCATACACACACATGTATGCATTTGTGGGCCACTAAGAACTAGAAAACTAACCACGCACCAACAACAACAGTTGTGTCAACGAAGCTTGACATGAAATCCAAATGAATTGCGTGATTGTGGGCTGTGTAACAGTATGTGTAAGTGTGCTCGTGTGTGGGACGCAGAGAATAAAAAAAAAACTACATGCAGTCTGCCTTTTTACTGCGTGTGTGTCTGTAGAAATTGCAAATAATGCACATCACTGCCGTTTCCTCCACATCACTCAACTCCTTGTGCCTTGGCTAAATGATGTGCAATTATTTTAAATTTTGCTTACAAGCTAACATATAAGTTGCTGTTGTTGTCAACTAGCGTTTCTTTGGCTACTTCCTTTTTAATACATTGTATGTATGTGTATGTGCTGTGTAGTGTGTGTTCTCTTTGTGGAAGGAATGTGGATTCTAACTTGGCCATTTAAGTACACAACAACCAGCAATACATTTGTGTGAATGCAACATCAACAACAAGAACAACTGCAACAACAAATTCCAATTGTTGCTGCAAGTGGCAAGTGAAGTGCTGCTGCAGGTTTTCTTGCCACATGAGTCTGCGGAAAGATATGCAAATATCTGCTGCTGTTGTCTGGTGCGCTACTTAAATCAATTATGAGCGCGAATTCCTCATTATTTAAATTAACTTTAAATACTCCATTCGCGCACTAACGGCTTTTTTTCTGCGACAGAAGTCTCTTTTGTTGTTTTTGTTCTATATTGTTTTATACACATTTTCTCACACACATAAAATGATGAAAGCGGCGCATTGTGTTTATTTGTGAGAAATGCTTAAACATAGACGCAGAAGTAAGTTTGCATGTGTATGTGTATGACTGTGTTTGTAACTTCAAAAATAGTGTTCAACAACATATGGCGAATGCGAAAACGCGAAGCTGTAAAAAATAAACCCATAAGCCAGCAGCAGCAGCAGCAGATTAAAGCTCCGCTTCGAGAAATAACGACAACGCGTGCGAACCGCGTTCATTAATGTTAGCGTTAGTTAGTCGCTTCTTCTGCTGTCTGGCTTTGGGCTCTCAACCGTAGTGAAAGTCTCTTCCCTACACACGCACACCCAATATTAACCGAAAACGTTGCCAACGGAACTACGTATATTAAGCGAGCGCAACACACACCTGTTGCTCAGCGCGCTTCAGCACGAACTAAATACTTGAAACTTGGCTTACAACAACTTGGCAAGCTGGACGATCAGGTAGAAGAAGAATGCGATCCGCAAGATGTGGCTGTGGTGATGCAAATCGCTTTTGTTTTGTTTTTGGCTGCACATTTTGTTTGAATAGGATTTTTGTATGATTTATTTTATTATTTTTTATTTATAAAACAGTCCATTTAATTGAAATTCAATTTTAATTAACGTTCCTTACAATCGATAGCTAATGTATGAAAATCTCTTGTACAACACTAGTGCTGCGCGTGTATGTGATTGGTATTTTCAACTCAGCTGTTCAGCGGCAACCGATATATGGTGGCGGGCAACCGATAGACTCTTACTGTTTACTTATTGTGGAATCTGTTTTTGTTTGGCGGGCGACAGATTAATTGCCTTTTAAAAGACATCTGATTTGGCACTTAGTTTTATAATTTGAGCTAATGTTTAAAAACATAATCGTATCGGATCGCAAAAATGTCAACGCATGCGCTCAATGATCAGGACGAAGGACGTCGTGTCTCATGTTTGTGTGCGTGAGCTCGTTGCGGCATCGGGCTAGTGAATTATGCCTTTGACTAAACTTGGCAAGGAGCATTGGATACCGTTTTAGTTCTCAATGTAATTTCACAGCGCTTTGGTGTCTCGGTCTCCATTCGGTTAGTTGGCTTAATATTATTTTGTTGCAAATTTCACGCACACAAATTAAGTGTGCCGTAAACGTGTGTGCGTACATGTGTGTGTACTTGTGTGTGTGTGTGTGAAAGAAACAGTAGAAGTAAACTTAAAAGAAAAAAAAGAACAGTGTGAAACCATAGGAAAGTAAACTGTAAATGTTTATGCTAAAGTAAATTCCAGCATGGCAAGTAGCAACGGTTTTAGGGGTGACTCTGCCTTGTTTTACCCCACCTCCACTCCTATGCCTTATACATGTGTTGGTGGTGGTGGTTCTCGTCCTCTTGTTCGCACACATTTCTAGCATTCGCATGCAAAAAAAAAGAAGAAAAATACGAAAAAAAAAACAGAAACTGCCCTGCTTGTTGGCCTTGCCTTTTGCGAATGCGAAGCGGCAAAGAAGTCAAATAAAGTCTGTGGACGGAAAAATCAATACTGATAGTAAACTTCACGGCTGATGGGCCATACTAAATACTAGCAATATTTATCATTACCAGAAGATACCCATTGCGATTAAGTAGCGCCGTCAGGTGGTCTTTGTACCGTGTCCTTTATCCAAGCAAATACCGTTAGTCGTTGTCAGTGACTCATGAACGGATTCCACTTTAAAGTGAACCGCGTTGTTCACATTACTTATTGATTTCAGTTTAATGCCTAATTGTTTTCTATTTTGAATTCATGCAGCAATCAAAAACGAATTAACTAAAAATGATGATTTGTTTGGCTTTGTTGAAGTAGCAATTTGTAAAGTTTACCATTAAGTATATCCAAAAGAATATACAAAAGTCTTCAAAAAGGAAACAAAACGAAAACTATCAGCAACAAGATGAAAACTCGACTTGTCTCGCTGACATATCGCGGCAGTGCATCCGTCGATCCCCGCTACTCGGCGTCCATGCTACCATGGACCATCAACGATATTCGATCAACCGAGAGCTATACAAAGGTGAGTAGGAACTACAATATCAATTTATTTAAATACAAATATTCTTAGAAATCTTTGTGTTTTAACAACAAATATAAAACAGAAAGTACAATTGAAGAAAGCAAATTGGCAAAAATAATTGAGCTCGCGAGAAATATAATTACTTAATAAATCTATTCAGCTTTTATGTCTTGATATTAATTTTATTATTGGGATACCTGCACTATGACCTATAAGATCTATTGTGGCCCCTTCTGAGTCTTTAACTCCCTCATCAACCCCAGCTTTTGCACGAGAATCTTCACTGGGTTGAGGGATAATATGTTTTTGTAACTCATAACTTGAATCCCTGGGAAGCTGCATCTTCTTCTAGTTAATGCGACCCTGCGACGATGTGTACGACGAGGGTTCTCCTTCGCTTTTTTAAAAACCGGCTTAGTTCGCTATTACATGTCTTTATATATAAGCATTTAATTATTCGGTAAAAATTACACCCTTTTTGTTCTTAACAACTCTGCATAAGCCATTAATTATTCCAATCAATTAGTCGTAATCGTCACTCACCCACAACTTGAGGTCTTTCCATCATCTGAACTTAATTAAATCATCGTGATAACATGCTTCATGCTTCACTTGCTCAATAAACAGCAGCGATATATTGTTTTGAATTATGTTCTCAGCCCATCAACATGCTTTGCTAGTTATTTGGGGCTCCATAAATCAATTAATCAGCCCAATAGGCAAACCAAGATAGAAAGCACAAAGCGGATGCAATTTATTAATAATTTTACGCTCAATAATCGACAATTACACTGATTGGCAACCGTTGGCACATCAGTTGCCTAAGCGAACTTAACAAAATTAGACGCACTTTGCTGAAAGCCGAGCAGGTGAGGAGTAAACGAAAATCACAGTCCCACTGTGAGACTCACAGCTAATTAGAAGGATGACAACGACATCCCGAAACGGGCGCACAGTTGAACAAGTTTCCATGCGACAAATATGCGTCATGTGCGAGGTTCACTTGATCTATAATGGGTCTATGCATCTTTTTGATATTTGTCTAATATTATAACATTTTCCAGCAGAAACTATATCAATGGGTCAAATGCTATAAGACTCCATATTGTCAAGTTGTATAGATGGCTTCAAGTATTAGCAGCGTATAGAATTAAACATCCATATATATATATATATATATATATAGCCTGATCCTGATATATTTATGTATTTTTGTAAACATTTATTAAGTAATGTATAGGGGTCTACCTTCGTGTTCAGGTTCCGGCTGGCTGCATAATCATCGTGGAATCATTCTTTTATTAATATTCCTTTATTATTAATTGATATAGTTGATATTATTAGTAAAGGCGACTCATTGTGGTTTGTCAACAAATATCGCTACTGCCTAGCGCAATCTTTAGTCTTTGTCATTATCTCAAACTCAGCAGATACCACTACTAAATATACTTACCAACTATATCTGTTTATTGTCATAAAATCAGCAGATATTTCTACTGACTACAAGTAAAAATTCCAATACTATTTTTTCTTTCCAAGACTTAATCGTTTTTGATTATAGCTGTCTAAGAGACACTTTACTGGCCGTAGTTTTCGTGCCTCTGCCAAGATCGATTGCCTAAGATGTCTTTCTTCTTATATATACATTGGTATATAGATAAATTGTAATAATTAAAGCAACCTCGTTTAGTAATAATAATAAATTTGCTTAACTTTTTGATCTCCGCTCGCATTAGTTTGCCTATATGAAATTACACAGGGAAATCAACTGGCGCACTACGTATACGACACGTTGAGCACGTGCGGCGACAAGTTGTCCATTTTCGCCCGTTTCCATTTCCATTTCCAGCTCTGCGTCTGTCTCTTTCCTGCTCGACGCCAACTTCAATGTCAGCCGGCGTCTGGTGTCCCATGGCTATTATTATAGGAAGCTTGAAATTAATTTTGGCAAAGCTTCCAATTAGTCGCCCATCAGCTCCATATACATATGTGTGTGCGGTTGCTAGTGTGTGTGTGTGTGTGTGTGTGTAGGTGTATGTGTTGTTGTGTGTGTGAGTGTGTTTATGTGTGTGGGTGTAATGGTGCACACAAGTTTTTGATTAGATGCTGTGTGTGGAGTTCATTTAAACATAATTCCGCATTTTAATTGATTTTTCACTAATTTCATTTTGGTGTTGTTTACTAATTTAAATGTTTGTTTAAAATTTATTTATATAATGATTGCAGGCTGACTAACATTTAATGTACAGTTGAACATGCATAAAATTGGTCGAACCTATTTTCGTTCCCCTTTTACCTTTTGTCCATTTTGGGGTTCTAGATTGCTCCTCGGAGTGTTAAAATGAATTCATTTTACGTGCTTGCCAAGCTGCTCAGCAAATTCTGGGATATTTTGCGCTCTCTGCTGAATCTGAAGGACACCAAGTGTGTTGCTAGACTTAGAAGGGAACTTGCCGAATTGCGAAATGATGAGAATTTATTTTTGTTTTTTGTCCCCTATTGAGAAAATAATAAAAATACTTTTGGGAATAGTTGGATGGTGTTCTTTACACGTACTTACGAACATTTACATCTTTGTGTAGCTGGAATATAAATGTGATATGAAATATAAATGAATAAATTTACCTGTGCCATAAAAGCAGTTAACGAATATTATTTTTTGTTATAAAAATATATTCTCATATTATATTTGAAAAATACAAAAGCACAAGTTAAATAAATGTTGTATTTTTGCTTTAATTTATACAATATTTTTAGATATAATGAAAATAAAATTATGCATGCACAACAAACATAAGCTACACTCTCTTTACCCCTCTCTCCCTCTTGCGCTGCCTATCTCTTTCTCACTTCTTCTGTAGTATTTTCTTTATGGTATTGAGCCAGACTTTGCAGAGCGGGCCTAAACCATATTTTGATGCGTAATTGCCTGCATAAATATTTATTTAAGGCTGCACTTTTGTTTATCACTTTGATGTACGCCGTTTGTGTAAATTGACACAAAACAAACAGAGTAAGAGAGAGAGAGAGAGAGCGAGATAGAGTGAGTGAGTGAGACAGTATTACAATAGGCTGAAATGTTTACCCAAGCTCTTCTGCTCTTCGCATCTGTGTGACAGACGCTGTGGCAGCTTATTGCTTTATTATGTTAAATAGCGCATGGAAATTATGGCAAGAGCTGCCTTTTGGCTGCCGCTTAAGTGCGAAACATGCCACGCCCCTTCATCAAAGTTTTATGTCAACTTTAGCAACGCTTCAGTGGCCAAGCAAACAAACTTGCCACATGGGGCATACACTGCGTGTGTGTCTATATAAATATTTGCCCTGCATATTGGTTAGCAATTAGTGATTGCGTTTGATAGCATTGCTAAATAATATAACTTTCAGGACAGTTGCACATTATTACAAAACTCTAAATATTTTTGTAAGGCCAATTTTATTATGAACTTTTTAATAGATGATACTAAATCTGAAAAGTGAAAGGGGAAAAAAGCGTTGAAAACAGAGAAATATAGAGCGAGAATAGAATCTCTGAACCTGAGACAAAGTTTCTAGTCTACTATGAAAAATACTGTTTAATACAGTAATCCCAGTAATTTAGGCTCAATAAATCCAACTGCTGTGCAAACCAAAGTGAATGCAACTTATAATTAATTTTATATTCCATAATTGACAATTACATTGATTGCCAAGCATTGCCTGAGCGAATTACCAATCTATTCTACGCTGAACTTTAACTGCTTTGGAAGAGACTAAATTGACAGATAAAATATAATTCAAATTATAATTTGCTTGTAAATGAATAGAGCTGGAAATGATAGAAAAGTAGAAAATATAAGTTTCACAATGATTGAAAATGATAGTAAAAATAAAATTTGATTGAGTTCAATATTAAGTTATATCATTGTATCTGAAGCAGAACCAATACCCAAGTAAATTTTAAAAAGCGTTTACGCTAACGACTTTTTGTTTGGCCCCCTCCCCCCTCTGCGTGACAGGTAGTTGATGCCTGCCTCTCCAGTGCCACCCTGCTGGCCACCAGCCCAGCAACAGCTTGGTTGCGTGCCTTCCATTGACGTCACAACGGCAGCAGTCAGGAAGTTGATTTTTAGCAAGCAGAAGGAGAAAAATCAATAGGCCACTCTGCTTTCACTGTGAGCACAGTGCAAAAAAAAAATACGCTCATTTTTCTTTCCATTTTTATTTTTTATTTGTGAATTCTTCTCTTTGGCGGCTGCAGCTCGGCAGAAGTCCCTCAGCTAATCCGCTTCTGGTCGAGCACAGTCAAACACTTAAGTCGCGCACCCACCTCCTCGTAAATGGCTTCACACTTCGCAACCGTTGGCAGAGGAGGACTCGCGCTGGGTTTACGCCGCGTATGCGTTACTTTTGTCGCGCCGCATCGCGTCGCATCGTGTGCCTTAAATGAGCGTGAATGATGTCACCCACTCAATTCCATTTGGCTGGCGTTTTGCATTTGATATTGCTGCACAGTGCGCTCCTCCACAACTGCCTTTTATATGGTAGTATTAGTGCCACAGCCGTACTCTAGTCTCGCGTATCACTTGACATGCTTGGAGACTGTGTGTGTGTGTGGCTCTGTGTGCCACTTGGAATAGGACTCTGTCAGCCACACTTTGAGTTGTCCAACTGAGTGGCTGGGTTTTTACTATTTGGGTAGTTTTTTTAATAGCTTTGGCCATTTATGCAGCCCAAATAGCTTTGCGCTTATCGAGCATACTTCAGTTATTTATTATATTATTGTTAATAATAAATATGTTCTTGTCTAAATATCATTTATTTAGTTATTTGAGTAAATTTGAATATTGATTTTAGTCCCTTATTTATTTTTTATTTGCTTTTGATGGCAAGGCAAAGACAAGTCTTACTATGGACTTAGCCTCGAACTACGTTGATTTTATAAGCTTTGTGTTCTCCGTTAGAAATTACAACAGTTGTCACACAAAAACACAAACAGGCATTGAAATCCAATTGGCGCCACGTGAAACCAGCCCCCATTGTTAATGTTGGTAAAGTCCATACAAGAGATGCTCGCGTGCGGGACTTGCAAATAAATCAAAGTAAATTAATTAAAAATATACAGTTTAAATTTAGTTATATCCTCAAAATGTCATAAAAAATTTACTAATGAATATATGCTTATTTGCCGTCTTAGCATATGATTTTGGAGACCAAAATATCAACTATTTTTATGTAATGAGATTTAACAACTTAAAACATATTCGTATTAATACTCCAAATTAAATTTTTATTTCTTTTTTTTTTGTTTAAAAATAGCTTATAACAATTATTATTCTCATTTCTTCGTGATGAAATCCAATGCGCGTGATTCTGTCACTCGCTCAACTCTGTTTGTAATCACGACGTCAACAATCGCGTGTTGTTGCTCACTGATTTTTACATGTTAACCGTTTCTTCATTACGTTTTTATGTGTCAGCTGACGTTTGCCGTTGCCGTTGCTGTTGTTATTTTTGTTATTGTTGTTGCTGTTCTTGTTCTGCATGAATTGTGTTGTTGCTTTTAGTGTTTGACGTTTTCACAATAAATTGACTACAATTGCTTATTACACTGCTGTTACTTTTGTTGCTATTATTTGTTTGCTGTTGTTGTTGTTATTGTTGTTGTCGTCGCCAGTATGTTTGCCATATAATTTACATGAAGTACTTCTGCCGCTGTTAAAGTCTTAATAACGAGTTTTGATTGTAGTAAAATGGGTTCAAAAAGGTCAGCTTCTGGTTCTAGGTCGATGATACTGCGGTTGCCATATATAATACAGGATGTCAAACCTAAAATCGCAACCTGAGATTACTGCAATTATCGATTGACTCAGTTCACAGTGTTGGCGCATTTTTGCTGTTTCACATTTTAATTATCCGTTGAGCGACTTTTGTTATTAAATGTAAAAGTGTTTCCAATTCTGTTTCTATTCTTGTAACCTGAATCCATTTAGATCTGCTACTGAGGTAAAATACAGTTGTGGAAAAAGGTGTGTAAGAGGCAAGCCAATCTCAGAGAATAAAAGAGCTATGATTTCAAATTTGTCATAGAAATTTTCGAATAACTTGCGCTGTTTAATATTTTATTGTATTAATTTACTTAATTTTATCGATACTTAGAAGATCACAATTGTGAAAATAATATGCCATTCAATTAATATATAATATGCCCATATTTATGATCAACTGTAAATATTTCAAAACTGGCTTCAGATGAGCTCTCACTAGGTCAAACTGGCGGACTTTAAGCTTGTAATTTATTGGTAGTAGTTTTATATAAAATTCTTAGTAGAAGACGCGTCACATTTAAAACGTTTTCTAATCTAAACCTTGATATTTATTTATGCCAATCACGCTCCCTTCGTTTCGAGCACAAGCTTTAAATTTTCCGTGGCACCGTAATGAAAATCTCAATTTGCTTTGTTCGCTGATTGCATTGCAAACAGCAAAAGCAACAACAAAAACAACAACAACAAAAACAATAATAACAACAACAACTTCTGAGTTGAACAATTTTAGATATAGAAGGTGGAATAATTGAATTTGTCCTGTCAATGTCAAAGGCAAAACCAATCAGAAATCACTTTCCAACGAGAGGGTCCCTCTACGCGATGCTCAGCATCAAGTGGCACTTGTAAATTAATTAAAAATCAACCTGGCATGGTCATCATTAGTTATCCAAATGATTGCCTGGTGCTTTGCCAATAAAATAGAAATCTATTTTCAAATGGCAAAGTTGAGTCCAGCTACAGCCTCGGGCAGCAATATCCCTAATGATTAGAGTGCTGCCCGGCAGCCTCATTAGGCGCCTGTTTCCATCATTTTCTCTTGCACTCTCACCTAATTATTATTAATTGAAAAGTCTTTTTTTCCAGAATTTTGCTCGTGTAAATAGTACGACATCCTTTAAAGTAAACTCCTTTTAATTGGCCCCAAAAGGGCACAATTTCTTCTTTGCTATTTATTGCGTTGTTTACGCTTGTTTGCTTCAATTAGTGAAATGAGAGTTTGAATTATGCACGGATATGTGGCAACATTATGATAAACGTTTATTTTTCATGCCAAATTAAGTTAAGCTAGAATTGAGCATAATCATTTTTTATGTGGTCGTAAATTGGTAGATTAATTAAAATAATTCTCTTTTATTAGTTGGGCAAAGTTAAAGCATTAAGTATAGTTATCCGATAATAATATATTTTTTTGTTAGTAGCACTTTTGTTACATCTACACAAAAACTCATCTTCTAACGATCCAACTAACTGAACGTCAATTTCATTTGCATCCGTTTTGTTTTGATGGCTAAATACGAAACTACGCCTCAAATGAGTCGACCTGTTTTCTGCTCAGCTATTAGACTGGCACACCCATTTAAGCAGCCCCCAACGAGCCACATTAACACTCCCTAGCTACATGGTACACACATACATACATATATATATATATATATGTGTAAATCCATGCATAATAAAAACTGGTGGAAGTGAAAGGAGGCCAAGTACAGAAAACAAATGTTGACGATGACGGTTGACGGCGATGAGGACAACACCGGAAATGGAGCAGCCGCCATGTTTGCTATGTTGTCAGGCTATTCCCAGTCCTCCTCCTCCTCCTTCCTGCCTATGCCTCTCTACCTATCCATCTATCTGCCTCTCAGCCTGCCTGTCTGTCTGTCTGTCTGTCCGTCCACTTGTCTATCCTTGCTGCTCTGCGCAGTGAAACGCTTTTGTATTTGTGCAAGCAAGTAAACTGATTATAAGAATTTAACACTGTTAATCTGCTTCGTCTAGTGGAAGCCCTGAATGCAGCCCTTGCAATGGGTATTATGAATAGTCTGTGTTTTCTCTCTCTGATTATGTTAGCCCAGTGAATACGAGCAGTAGAATTAATGCCAAGTTAGCAGAATTAAATTACAACACATTCAATATTAAAATTAAATGTGTTTTCAGTGATTTAGACAACTAATTCTGCAGATTTGAGCTGAATAATATTAGTTAATTTAGATTTGTGTATATTTTATTTAGATATGTAAAATGTGCAGCTCCAATTAACAGATATATAAATTCCCTATTTAATCTGGTTGTTTATTGAACCTTAAAACTAATGTTTATTGAACACATTCTGTTTGCAGCTATCGGTTGGCGTTGAGCATGGAATTTTAGAGTCCTACAATTCGGACTTTGAACTGCAATTTAGTCATCCGCTGAAGCACATTGTGGGCATGTGCCGCATCATCCACAAACCGCAGGCGAAGAGCATCGGTAACGGTTTTATGCAGCTGAAATCAAATGCTGTGCTGGCCAATTGTGCAACCGCCTCCTCCACCGCTTCCGTCTGCAACACATCCTCAACAACTGCCACGGGTGCGGCTGCTGCTGCTAGCAACTCATTGTCCGTAAATGGTACTCGTCATGGGTTGACCACATCTACATCCTACGGCTCGCTCTCGTCCAGCGCTGCGGCCGCTTATCAGCTGCAACAGCAACAGCAGCTGCAGGCCGCCGCCGATGCAGAGCAACCGCAAAACTTTATGGAATTTCAAGGACCAATCACCGGTCTCGTGTATCTATTGAAAGATCCCAAGGATCCGCTGCTGCACATTTATCTATTCGAATGCGACACCGTCGAAGAGGTAAGTTCCACTTTGATTTTAACATTTTCTACTTAACTTTTTGTACGAGTTTTGTGGCATTTCTTTTGTGCAAACTTTATGTGTGGGCTTTTAAAATGCACAGGCATACAAATGCTTAGAAAAGTTACCACAATGGGTTTTGTTTTAGCATCCGTTTGTGCAAATTGCAAAACGCTTAAATGCTGCATCCGATTTTATGGGGAAAAAATTCTAAAAAGTTTGGCCTTGCTATGAATATATAAAATGCAGCCTCATTTCAAGATGAATAATAGAGAAAAGTAATTAAATTTATGTAGAGCTTTTGAGTTTTAACACTTTTGAAACACTCATTAAATAGAATCGGCTTTGATAGCGAACATAAAGTGAAGAAAACCCGTAAAAGTGTGCATAAAATTCGATTATTTTCCCCAAGAAACCCGGTAAAATGATCGCCTGTTAAAGCTGTAAATTTAATGAGCGCAACGGCAAAAAAAGCCACTTAAAAATGTTCTGAGGTAAACCAAAATAATTGCTTCTGTGCATCCCCCAGCAGGGTAACATCTGCTAACGGCAGCAATTAGGCGGCGAAGGTGCAGCTAAAAAAAAACCAAAAGTAAAAAAGAACAGCGAAAAGGGAAAAGAACCATTAGAAAAGTGAGTGAAAAGCTAAAAAAGCCTGAAAAGCGGCAAAATGCCTGCTGGCAGCTGTGGTTGCTCTGCGTTGGCCAACATTTGATAGGCTCATTTATGGGCTGCTGCTGCGGCGACACAGTTGTTGCCCGTGCTAAACACCATTCCCACCTTTGGGACAAGGGGTTGCGGCTGGTCGGTGGCGTATGCGTAATATGCAATGCGATTTTGATTTGAAAACGGATCGAAAAGTGTAGAGAGAGCTTAGCAACCATTCAGGTTTATTGCTTGTCCTTGTGGTGACTGTTATCCTTTGAATGTTGTCGCATTGTCGTCTCTGCTGCCATGTTTCTATGTTTGCAAATACGTTTTTATTGTCCTGTCAAGTGGCCCGGACCCGAATCCGGTCCCAGCATCAGACAGCATCACATTCTCGAACCTTCGGCAAATGTCGTTTCCGCTGACATGGTCGAGATAGTGGCTGCTGTCATTTGGAACGCTCGCTTGACTTTTAATGACATTCAAGAGGACATCGCCTGCCATGTCCTTTTGCAAAACATACTCGAATTGTTCCATGCACACAAAGAGTTGCACATGTCCCAAGCATTGGTGTAAATTCAATTAAAACCGTTGATTAAAATTCAAAGCTTTGAATTGAATTTGGTTACGTAATAAGTTGCATTTAGAGTTAATTCAATGCGTTTTCAATAATCGAATTAAAATAAAACTAGGCATAAATTTTGTGTGTTTTGCTACTATTGAGTTGAAATTTGCATATGTTCGAGTTTTGCTACACGGCATTGTTGGCCTTGGCCTGCTGTTCGCCACACACACACACACACAAACACACACACAAACACAAACACACAAATACAATTAATTAAATTGATTTTGAGAATTACTCTTGCAGCTGGCAACATATTGGCAACACATATTCCTCTTCTGCTGCCGTCGGTTTCGTGCAACAACGAATCCTGCAACCAATTCAATTTGTCGCAACAGGCAGCAGCACTTCAAATTTAGTTCGGCAATTTGACCCAGTTGATTTTTGTTATTGAGCAGCTTAATGCATTTTCCTTTGACACGATATCGATAGTGCTTTTAAACTAGTTTTTTGTTGTTTGACAAGCGAACATGGTTTAAGCATTTAACTTGTATTTTATGGACTTATTTGGAATTAAAACTAATTAGAATGCACCGGCTTAGACAAGTAGAGGAATGATTGCTGATAGTAGTTTGTTCAATTTGATTAATTCATAATTTATTTATATAAAATAAATTATTATAATAATAATAATAATAATATATATAAGAACCAGGCCAAATCGACTCGGCTCAAGAATATGTATTCTTTACTTATATTTACGATATATATCGATTATATGTTTATATATATATATATATATATATATATATATATATATGATCGGAGATGCTTCCTTCTATCCGTTTATACTTTACTTTTTACTTAATTATAACCTGTCTCGAATTTGTAATGGTTTGTTAAAAAAGACTTTATTAACATTTATTATACAAAATAATATATTCAATATATCACACAGAAACTCGATAAACTAATAAATATCAAAATATAAACATATCCATATTAAAGCTAATTAGCAGTCGGATATGCACATATTAATTAGACAAAATTACTTTAGCTTAACATATATGAGACAACCCACTAATTAATTTGTACATCGTGTATATTTATAAAGTTATTAACTATAGCTATGTGTATAAATAAATGTGTATACTTTGTAATAAGCACAGCTGGTTTATAGGCGGCAAAATGATACTGTCGGAATTATTAATGATTTTCGCTGTAATACATAGAAATTTCTATATATGCATTAATAGTGCAATATTTGCTTTCCCAGAACTCTATAGAAGGGCTGCTAGATCACACATACGCAGCGTTTACTGTTCGCACTCTTTGTTGCGCTCTCGCTCTCTTTTTCCCACACTCTCACTGATTTTTTCTCTTACAGTTTTAACTGTTCAATTTCGCATGCGCAGGTTTCTTAAATGTTTGCGTTGTTTCGATTTAGTTGCTGTTGTTGTTGTTGCTGGTGCTGCTGCGGTTGTTGTTGTTGTTGTTGTTCTTGTTGTTGTTGGTGTCAGTGAGCAATACTTGTCGAGCTCAGTGGGTCGGGCGATCAGTGAATGGGATCCGTTGTCGCTTGCCTGTTAGTTGTCTGGCGGCAATTGAATCGCGTGCGCGCTTTGCTGAATGCAGCGACAGCAACCAGCAGAAGCAAAACAACTAAAACCGAACAGAACCGAAACAAAATGTAATACAAATTAAATAAAAAAATAATTCATTACGAAAATAAATAAAACTAAATGTAATACAAATTAATTAAGCATTAATTCATTTGCAAAGTAAATAAAAAAAGTTATTTCTGGAAATTAACAAAAAATGAACTTGTGTATTGTGCAACAATGACAACAAATGTCCCAAGCAAATGTATAAATAAATAAGTTACTAAAAAAGTGCTTGCCAACCGAAAAAAAACAAACAAAATGCCCAATATTCAAAACATATATATTTACATATATCATTTATGAAGAATTTCATGTAGATATATATAAACATATATATATATAAAGACATTTCTTAGTTGCGTCAGTTGGTTATTCTTTAATGTGTATCTAGAAGCGATTTCAATATTCATTCAATTGAAATTCCTTCAAAGTCAAGAACGATCAAATCAATTAAATGATGAGTGAAATAACAAAAATAAAAAATAATAAATAAGAATAGCATCATTTTATTGTGTGAAGATTTAACCGGTAAACAAATATTTAAAGCCTCCAAGTTGTCGATATTGTACTTGGTTAAACAACTCTTATATAAAGCACTCAAAGCACTTGATCGTATTTGCATTGCCCCAATTACTTAAAATGTTACCTGTCAATGTGTAGAGCAAATATTTTCAATTCGCAAATGAAGAAAGAATAACAACAATTGCAATTAACGCAGAAATCAGCAAAGTAGCCAAAGACGCAGCATCTATATATATATATATATATAATATATTATATATTAACACTAACAACAGACACAACTGATACAGCTACAGTTGAAGTCAACAACAACACTTTGTATCGTTCAGATACAATTAGTATTTGTCTGTTCTGGGCGTCATTAATTTTAATGCCCCACCAGAGACTAACTAAATACATACATATTGATAATTGTACCTATTCAGTCGCACACAACTTGAAGCGGTACGAAGTATTTTTAACTTAAAAAAAAAACAAGTGAGAATTTTACAAACGGGCATTATCGACTGAGAAATAATCTGTTAAGCTGATAACAGTTAATTTATATATATTATGTATGGCAGAAATGTACCCTCCAAGTTTCTTTCAAATTGTGGAATTTATTTTTCTATTTTCAATGTTATCCCATGTGAGCAAAGCAGCGCAATTTTAATGTTATTTTCAAGTAACGACAAATTATTATTTATAAGCAATATACTCCTATACATTTGTTAACAGAGTATAACAGCAATATTGACTTTAGTCAGAAATTTGCGTCAACTGTTAATTTACTGAAATGCGTAAATAATCTGTAGACGATGGCGATATATGATGTAAAAGCTTGTTTCACTTGTTTTCTACTTAAAACCCAATTTTCTACGCTATACATAAGAAATTAGAACGAATTTCGATAAAAAAAAAGTAGTCACAAATTGTGTAATTTTTTTTTAAAACATTTTTCATCGATTGTGTGTGGCATATTTGAATATTTCAGTTAAATAAGTTAATATAAACATATAATAAATAATATATAATATATTTCTATGCTATAATTTAGTGCAATTTAATAACAATTATTTGTGAAAACCTTTTACAAACCGCAATAAAAAATGAGAAACACAACATTTTTGTGATAATGAGCAACAATTTTAAAAGTGCACACAAAAAGAGTAAAGGAAAAAAAGTTTGTGTTATAAATAAGAATTGGATTATCGCCGTGCGGTATTTGCGGCAAACAGTGAGTTTCACAAGTGCAACATCAAGGAAAGAGCAAACTAAAAAACAAAACAATCAAATACAACAATAAATAGAAGGAAGCGAAACAGCAGAAAAGGCAAACCAAAATGTTTACGGTGCCATTTTATCGGGACACAATCCTGACTGCCTCCGTCAGCGATGCATCCGTGCTGAATAAAAGCCGAGCTGTATGTTGAAATTACGGCGGAGTCTAGTTGCTATTGATATATATTCCATTGATATCAATTTAAATTGCTCTGCTATGATTTGATTTTATTGCTTTATATATATATATAATTCATTTGTTGCTTTGTGCAGTTGCCTTTGTTTATGTTTACTTTGTTTACTTTGCATGGCAAAAAATGTGTTTTCGCTTTTGATTTTTCCCTTCTTACGTAATGCACTGGCAACTATTGGCTGTGTCCTTAAAGCAAAGTTAAACCACTAAAATTGTAAGCATTTTCTGGCAGTTAAATTTGGGTTTGATTGAATTTTCTATTTGTTTCAATTTCCTTACTAATTCTTTTGAGTTATTTTTATTTTCTGTCTGTATTATTTAAGCAATTGTCGAATGCCCATGCAAATAGGAAGCGTATCAGTTCATTACCATTTAAACAGCTTTTATTCAATTTATTCTTTCATCTTCGTCCCACACACACACACACACACCGAAGAAAACACACTTTTCGCGCGTGCCAACAACTGAGAGCCAGAAAAATGATGCGTCAGCCATGTTGACCCAACCTTCGCTGGTTTTGTTATTTTTTTTTTGCGCAATTTGTTGACTCGGCACACTTGACTGTGACTCTCTGACCATGCTGTGTTAAAGGGAGCGTAACTTCTGGTAAACAATTTTCCCGGCAAAGTTTTGAAAGCACTCGAACCACTTGTCCAAACGGTTTTCTAAATTTATGGTCAAGTTGAAGGTCGTTCAATGCCATGAATCTGAAAAAAAAAAACAATTAACGCGAACATTTCGCGTACTGTAAATATTTTTTGTGTGTTTCTGTCAAAAAGTTATCAGACAGTGGTTTTTATGCAGCCGATTATCATATGACATGGGATATATATTTGTTTTGCACTTTTTCTATGTTTTCAAATGACTAAATAATCCTTGTATTAAACTTACTGTAAACTCAAAAATTTGCATTTTTTACATTTAGCCATGCGGTCATTAAACATTTACCAAAGGTTCAACAAACCATTGACTGCTTTTTAAAATGCAAGCAGAGATTTCGTTTTACTTGCTTTTTCATCCACTTTCAAAACAAAAAAAAACTCTGAAAATGCGAGAGCATAAAATGAAACGTGTTGCAGTAAAAAAACAGAGTAAAAATGTGCTTACAAAAACACATTTAAATTGACATTGCAATGTTTGCAAAACTTTTTCATTGCTCAATAATACAACGAATTTGGCAGTTGCAACGAATGCAAATCTTTAATATTTAATACTTGTCCCATTACTAAATTTAGTAAAGTTAGAATTGGTAGAACAAAGAATTTATATTCTATATATTATATATGTTTTCAAGCTTCAAATATAAATGTAATTACAGGGTAGCAGTTGTGTCGATCAGCTGGCTTAATTTTCCAATTGCAAATCCTGTTCAAGTTCAGGTTTTTGTTACAAGTAGTAAATATGAAATCTAAAAAAAGTACTAGGTCATTCGGCAATGCAAAAGCAATAATAAATTCAATAAAATACGCAAATGCATATTTTATTTGACCTTTTTAATTTGTATTAAGTGTTTTTTTTTTTTTTTTTTTTTTAGTAATTTTACACAGCTTAAATCGAATTGGTTTTTCACTTAATATGCAAATTCATATTAACACATGTAAAAATGTATTTATAATCAACGCTTAACACATGTCACTTTTAACCAATAAAATAATTATAAATAAACTTCAAGTTGACAATTTAGAACTGTGAAATACTTTGTAGCCAGCTCAAAATTTAAACTTTAAAATCGACGCATTCTTTTTAGCTAATGGTATTTTTAGCAGCTGATAGTCAATCATTCAATATACTCTTTTGGTCTTCAAAACAAGGTATAAACAATTAAGCAGTAAAAGTAAAAAGGAGCACGTAGTCTGAGCAAAATAAATCAAAAAAAATGCATAAGGCGAAACTGTCCTCAAAACAGGTTGCGAACGTGATGTTGAATTAAATTCCTGTGAAGTGTTTTGCAAAGAAAAACTATATATATGTACATATATATATATATATATTGTCTATAAACATGTTTGTAAACAATGTATGTATGCCAATTAAGATTTGTGAGCGTTGAATATAATTATTTTTCCGCTGAATTCACGCAAATTGCCACACAACAAATTTCACACACAATTTTCATATTGTTATTATATGTATTTTTATAAATTGTTCTGTTTGTCAACTAGCATATATATATGTATGTATTTGATAGAATTCTCAAATTAGACAAAAACAAAAATAAATGTTATACAAGAAACAAGTTTTTATGGTGAGGAAAGACACGAAAGAATTCGATAAATTACATTTGTCATTGAACATATACAAAAAAAAAGTGTAAAATATGCGTAGACTGAACAATGTTTTATTTCTTGCAAATAATATGCAATAAAACAAATTACGAAAAAATTAGTTAATTGGAAAAAATGAATTGTTTACGGTTTTATTTATTTATATTTATAATATTCATATAAAAATTGTATTTCAATAAGCGCCACGCGTTGCGTTTGCCTGCAACAAACTATATAAGAAGCATATGTAAATATATATATATGTATATCATTCCATACACAAATATGCATATATAGGGCGAAATTTGGTAAATTCTAGTAAAGTCTACACAAATGACGTCACGATCACTCGCCAAGCGACTGATCAGTGAAATACGCTGGTAAATTTACAAAGATAAATCAGAAGAGACGGCAACCAATTAAAAACCTTTATATCAATTTTGTTAGCCAAGAGTCGGCGTCAGCGTAAATTGAGTTCGCTATTTTTGCCCAAAAGCGCTGATAAATTACAATTAGTTGACACCGCAGTTAATGCATCTATAAGATAAACCGCCATATCTTTGAGACAGCTGCATTTTGCACTGACATTGGACTTTGTAACTTTTGATTTTTCTACTTGGCGCTTTTTTTCCTTTTGGTTTTGGCAGCATTTCAATGCCGTCCATTTGGGCCACAGAGCGTACAACTGAGCACATTTCTCTTACAAGATTGCCGAGGAACTATCGCAACACGCAGCGAACAGCTGTTCAGCAAGAGATTCATCAGATCCAACAGATTCATATGCTTCTCTCAGACAATGCTGAGGAAACGCAGACACGATGTCTGCACATGAATGGGGAACGTGATAATGAATTATTCACGAATGCAAAATGCAGAATTGCGCAAAAATATATATTTGGAAAGCAAACTAAAAATAATCAAAAATAAATCGATAATAAGCTGTAAGGAAATGCATCTAGAATAATAATATAATAATAATAATATAATACAAATAATGATATAAAAATAATGATATACTAATAATAATATAATATTAATAATATAATAATAATATAATAACAAATAAGCAAATTTTATAGAGAGAAAAAGAAGAATAATGAAATGTATATAGAAATAGCATGGAATGAATAAAAAATATATAATAAGTAAAAAGTTCTTATAATGAATAACTCTATTTATATAAAATTGAGTGCAATCCATTTGGATTATTTGCTTAAGTAATTTATGTGGAAATTTAACTCATTGTCTAACAAATATGTTTCAAATTCTGCTTTTTTGTGCTTGAAAATTACTAATATCTGATTTGGTTGCACATTTTATCTGTGAATCTAAATGCAATTTCCTTACTTAACTTAAACTTTAAACACTTTGCCACAACTTATCATAGCTTAATTTAATAGCATTTTCTTGGTCATCTTTTATGATAATCAAATCATAAACTTAACCAAAGCCAAGTTGCTTTGTCAGGGATATAAAATGAATGTCCGAAATTTGATGGCCAGCAGCAAAGCCGGCGAAACAATTCACTCACACAAAATGACATCAACTAAGGGCAAAAGATATAAAACTCGTTTGGGCTAACAGACCGGAAAGTGGCCAGGACCAAACCGTAATGGAGCTGTTAGCTGTTAGCGTTTAAGCTTTGGCATTTTGTTATATTTGGTGCATGCCTGCCTGCTGCTCTATTAAATCTCAGTCTTAAACTTAAACTTTAACTTCTTCACTCTCTGGTTCTCGTCCTTGCAGATGGCGGAGCTGATGCAACAGATGCGGGATCCGGCACACACGCTGGGCGGCTCTGTGGGCAGCATACCACAGACACTGATTGCAGGCGGCGGAAGTGGCGCGCCTGGCACACTAAATGGCACACATGCCACACCGGCTACAAATTTGAAGATGAGCGAAGCGCTTAGGAATGCCCAACACGATGCTAGTCCCAATATTGTGAGCTCCAAGATGAAGGCATCCAAGTCGTACACGCACGGCTTGAGCAGCTCGTCGGGCACTGTGAACATTCCCACGTCGACATCGGCGCAGAGTAATCTGTCGCTGCTGACGGACATCTCACCAAATCACACCCACTTCTTTGAGGTGATGTATGTGGGCAAGATACGCGTCTCGCAGAAGCGCGTGCCCAACACCTTCATTGACGATGCCCTGCCCAAGTTCAAGGCCTACGATGAGCAACGTTTGCGGCTCTTCCAGAATCGCAAGATGTCCCTGAGCAGCGAGGGTGGCGTTGGCATTGTGGCCAAATCGGCAGGCAGCACTCTCAAGAGCCAAGAAGTCAAAGAAGTGGATGAGGAGGATCAGGAGTCGCAGTCCATAACACAAGAGGAGCAGCACTTGATGGCCGCCGAACCGGAAACCATAACACAACCACAAGTCGAAGAGAACAAGGAGACTAAGTCACCAACTAAACGAGTTCTGCTGCGCGGCCAAAGCCACGTGGAGCTGGGCCAAAAGATGTAAGTAATCATAGATTAAAATTGGTTGTCGTCTGCCCATCTTTTTGTTGCCCAAACCTGTCTGTGTCCCAAAACTAATTCATTCCCCATAAATACGGAAACAGCTCGGAGGATAGTCAGCAACTGGAGGCGCCCAACGTCATTGAAAACAAACAACCAACGTTTACCGAAGAGCAGACCGAGTCAGCAGCCACATTAGCAACTGCAAGTGCAACTGAAAATGCAACTGCAACAGAAACTGCAAGTGCAACTGCAACTGCAACTGGTCCAGCTGTGGAGAAGTAAGTGGCGTCCAGTCGCCTGAACCCACTTCTCCCTAGTTGCCTGCTTAGTTGCTGATTTATTCTTAGTTGATTGATTTATTCTTATTTGATTGATTTATTCTTATTTGATTGATTTAATTATATTTGATTGATTTATTCTTATTTGATTGATTTAATTATATTTGATTGATTTATTCTTACTTGAATGATTTTTGCTTATTTGATTGATTTTTGATTGAATTTGTCTTGAAATTTGGATTGCATTAAATGAATCCCGAATCTGCACAATATTTACTATATATTTACTATATATTTATATATATATATATATATATATATATATCAAGTTATTTTCAAAATAGTCTTGTTTGTCTGCTTTTAATGAAACTTGGCATAAAACTTAACAAAAATTAACTGTTTTTAATTTAGTCTTATATATTTATTAAATACAGTATTTGCATGTCTATTATCAAAAATAAGAGTCCTAAATTTGGATTTTACCTATTATCAGTTAATTGGGTTAGCTTTAACGGCCAAAATGGGCTAGTTTTGGCCAGTTGTGATACCTTTAGATCTCATTTAGTTTCTTCTTTTCCAATTCTGGTTGTTTCTATATGCTCCAACTGTGTTAGGTTTAATAGGAAATAAAAGGAAGTATTGCAAAGATTTTACCTTCTCAACTCTGCAGCTTCTGCCAAAATCTAAATCAGTGAAATATGAAATATGAAGTATATAATTTTAATAGCTAAATTTCTTCAAGACCAAACAAATTATATATGTCTTCATTATTGATATCCCTCCTAGTTTTAAAGTCGACTATTTGAGAAACTAGCTACAAAAAGATCGCAGTTTTTGACTTACTTTAAAGATTATCTTTTTATTCCTTGTTGCTTGTTTTATGTTTATAAAAATTGTTAAAAATATATTTTGATTTTATTTAGCATGGCATGCATACAATCTACAGCTATATATCCTATATTCACTGCTAATCCTCTACCGATTCTCTCGCACTTTAACAGCATACCCAAGCTAAGGGATCGTTCCGCCTCGCAGGGCTGCATTCCGCCGTTTGTGGAGCAGAATCGCACTATGGTCTTCCTGGTTGGACGCAGCGATTTGAGGCTCATCTCGCCGGATCGCAAACAGTTGCTGCTGTACAAGGATTTCAAGGATGTGGCCAGCTGTGTGCACGGCCAGAAGTCGCTGGATCACTTCGGCATCATCTGTCGCGAACTGAACAACGAGGGCTACATTGGCTACGTGTTCAAGTGCCAGTCGGAGCACGTCTGCGATGATATTGTGGCTGCCATTGTGCAGGCATTCGACACCTGTGCCGAGCAGAAGAAGAAGCAGGAGACACAAATCATCAGCTGCGAGCACTGCCCCATGCTCTGGTACCACAAGCTGTGCACGGACGTCGAAGGACTTTCCGAGAAGAAGACACAGTCAATGATCTACCGTCGCATCGCCACGCTGAGCGAAGATGAGCAGGAAATGGTGAAGGCCAAGTACTACGGCTCCGAGAAGACCAACTCATCGGTCGAAGAGCAGAACCAGTTTCTCATGATGCTGTTGCGCGCTCACTGCGAGTCCAGGCAGCAGCGACATGTTCACGACACCGCCGAGAACCGCTCCGAGTTTCTCAATCAAATTTTGGGCGGTAGCACCATCTTCACCAAAGCGAAACGCTCACTGACCAACTCCTTTGATAATCTGATCAAGCGCAAGCCGTCTACGGTGGATGTTATAGCGCCGCCGCACAATCTGCGGGAGATACGCGAGGGCTCCGCCGAGCCACTGGGCACCCAGTCACCGCCCGAGGGATTCCGTTCGCGCTCGAATACGGTGGGCGCAAGTCCCAGCAACAAGCCCAGCGCCGATCAGCTCAAGAGCCCCATGATGGACATGTAAGTAAATGGGCGACGGATTAAGCTATCATTATGACTCCAATTTGTATTTTAATTTGCAGCTTTATTAAAGTGGGCAACAGTCCGAAGGAGGCGGAAACGCATCAGGGCTCCTGGCGCCAAGCCATACTCAACAGTGTGGTGACGCCATCCAAGGGCTTGGACAGTGAGGCGCCCACCGAATTTCTATCGCCCATGCGCAAGCGTAAGTCCATTTGCCTTCAATACCCCAATAAATAAAGACTCAAATCGGCAATCCTTATAGCTGCGAAGCGTGGCAAGCGAGATGCCGCCGAGCTGCGCGAGCTTTGGCGCACGGCAATACGGCAAACGATTATGCTGAATCGCATGGAGACGGAGAACGCCATGCTGCAGGCGCGTCAGAACGAGAACGAGCTGAAGCGCATCAAGTTGGACTACGAGGAAATAGTGCCGTGCGACAAGCAGCTGATCGAGCGCTGGGAGCAAATCATTGAGCGCAACTCCATGCAGATTGGCAACAAGAAGGATCCCAAAGTGCTGCGCCATGCCATACGCACGGGAGTGCCACGCTCCAAGCGTGGCGATGTCTGGACCTTCCTCGCCGAGCAGCACTCGATGAATATGGCGCCAGTGGACGCAAAGCGATTCCCCAACTTCAATACTCCGTATCATACGCTGCTCAAGCAGTTAACCGAGCATCAGCATGCGATTTTTATTGACTTGGGGCGCACCTTTCCCAATCATCAGTTCTACAAGGATCCACTTGGGCTGGGTCAGCTGTCGCTGTTCAATCTGCTGAAGGCCTACTCCATACTTGACCCAGAGCTGGGCTACTGCCAGGGCCTGGGCTTCATTTGTGGCGTGCTCCTCTTGCATGTAAGTGGACCCCTCCTGACACAGTCCACACTTTCCATTATTGACTCTCTTGTTCCAACAGTGCGATGAGGCCAGCGCCTTCCAGCTGCTGAAACATCTGATGTTCTGCCGCAACATGCGCACCAAATACCTGCCGGACATGAAGAAGTTCCAACTGCAATTGTACCAACTGTCGCGTCTGGTTAAGGATCATCTGCCCGATTTGTATGTGTGGCTGGATCAGAACGATGTTTCGCCCACTTTGTATGCAGCACCCTGGATCCTAACCGTATTCAGCTCACAATTCCCCTTGGGTTTTGTGGCGCGCATTTTCGATCTGGTCTTTCTGGAATCCTCTGATGTTATCTTTAAGTTTGCCATTGCCATGCTGTCGGTGCACAAGCAACAGTTGCTGGCGCGCGATAACTTTGAGGAAATAATGGACTATTTAAAGACGGTGGTGCCGAAAATGGAGGCGCACAACATGGAGAAAATAATGAAGCTAGTCTTCACGCTGGACATTGGCAAGCAGCTGGCCGAATACAATGTGGAATACAATGTTCTCCAGGAGGAGATATCCACGACGAATCATCATCTGGAAATGTTAAACAGAGAAAGGGCGCAGAATCAGCATCTGGAGCAGCAGCTGCAGGTGATTAATTTTAATCATTTTGTAGATCGACATAATTCATTCACATTTGTCCACAATTAGTTCGCTCAATCGTCCATTGCGCAGCTGGAAACGACGCGCTCGTCGCAGCAAACGCAGATCTCAACGCTGCAATCGCAGGTGCAATCATTGGAGCTGACAATACAGACGCTCGGCCGATATATTGGCCAATTGGTTGAGCACAATCCAGACTTGGAGCTGCCCAGCGAGGTGCGGCGCATGTTGCAGCAGCTGGATGATTTGGATCGACAGCGACGCAAGCCAATATTTGCCGAGCGTAAAATTAACAAATCAATTTCAGTCAACAGTCACTTGGGGTTTCCACTCAAGGTGGTCGAAGAGCTGAGCGAAAGAGACGAACCTGGTTCGCCACAAAAGCAGAGGAAGGAGAAGACACCTTTTTTTGAGCAACTGCGCCAGCAGCAACAGCATCTGCAGCAGCAGCGCAACCATAACCAAAATGGCCAAAACGAGCCACTTGTCGTCCTACCAATACCACCCACACGTCCCAATCGGCTGCTGGACAATGCCAGTGCACGCAGCGTCATGCAAACAAAGCTGGACGAGCTGAAGCTGCCGGAGCATGTCGATAAGTTTGTGGCGAATATCAAGAGTCCCCTCGAAGTGGACTCTGGGGTTGGCACGCCGCTCAGTCCGCCAAGTACCGCCAGCAGCAACAGCACCAGCAGCAGCCAGAGCACCACGGGCAGCATATTCAGCCGGATGGGCTACAAGACGACACCCTCTGCCCTGTCCCCGATGGCCATACGTCATAGTTATAGTGGTGCCATTGCCATAACAACGGCGCCCGCAACTGTACCGCTCGAGCAAACAGTGACCACAATGGCTGCCATCGAGCTCATCGATGCTGTTGGCCAGCAGAGTCAACAGGAGCCGGAGCCGGGCATGCATCCGCTTAGCATGGTTGGCAGCGATGTCCAATGCCGTTTCAATGGCACCACACAGCTCAAATCAATACGGCCCGCTCATCATATGCGAGCGATTACCTTGTCCGGCTTGCCGGCACACAGTGTGGATGCAACTGTTGAACTGGCGCCACCCGCTGCGGCCACCGGTCGCAGCTAACGGTTTTGATTCATCGGCAGGCTGATGCGCAGCCTCTACCGGGAGCGCACGCCTGAGCACCCCGAGCAGCCTGAGCAGGGCTAAACGCTTACCAGTACACCTCAGTTGCGGCTAAGATGCAAAAATGCGAATACAAATAAATGCTACAAATTTCATTATTTTGCATGTTGCGCACAAATTGTTGCCCTACATACATAAACGTTATATATACAGACAGACCCCATATATAAATATATATACATATATCTATATATACATAAATTATATACAGGTACTTATACATGGAACTGGATAAATGCTTTTGCAGCAACAATTTTATAAATTTTTGGCTAAAACATGACTTGTGTGCAGGAATCTGGTCAATCCACAAAATGCTTATATTCGACGGATATATATAAAGAATTAATAAGCAAAATCTCAGTTTCTAGTTTTACTTAAGTTTTCTTCTAATGTTCAGCAGATTTAATTAATTTGTAACAAATTTTAATTAGTTTTACTTGTTGAATTTAATGTTTCTTTAGTTTTAGCCAATTAGTTTTTACTGTTTCGCTTAATTTGTATAATATTATTGGACTTGTACATTATTTCATTTTTGGTTTTATTATAAGCGATAAACAAGAAATCCAGCAGCATATTAAACAAATTTCTGAAAAACATATATCTGCATGTGTACTATATATATTCTTAAATCTCTTCTCTGACTTGTATTATCTATATTCATTGTTTAAGTATATAAGTAATTAAATGCAAACAAATTATCTAAATAAATACAAAAAGTGAATAAAATGCTTCAATGCTAAGTACAACTATATTTATTAGCTGGACTTTTTGCCAGAGTTTTTGAGTAGCTAATTTGTGTTTAGTAAATGAGTAAAAGAGTCATATAAAAAACATTAATAAATGCAATAACAACTATTAACCCGATATTCAAAATTTGTTTTATTGAAAGTTTTATTTTTATTTGATTTTACTTTAGAATTGTATTTTTAGGGTAAGCCAAGCGAAATGGACAATTATTAGTTTCAGAAAAATAACTTTAACTTGGCCAATTCCACGCAGATTTTTGGAGTACAATCTGAATTAGGATTGCAACCACAAACTCTATCGAAATGCGTCTTCTAAGAAAATAAGCACGAGGTATTCAGAAACTCCTTGGATGATTTTGTTATCCTTTGGCCTGTTGGTTTGATTAGGGCCACAACAGAAGCTTAATAGAGGAACCGCAGGATTCTGATTTCACTTTGAGCAATGTCACCTACAGGAAAAGGAGTATTTTTACTATCATAAGAACTAATGCTTTTTATAATTATTCAAAGTCTTTCAAACAATATCTCAAGGATAGATAACAAATGTTTTACTTTTCACAAGTGTAAAATAATGTATTTAATTTTCGTTAACAAAATATGTTGATCATATCACATTTTATTTGTACATGTATTTGGCATCAAACTAAGTCGATCTATTACGAATAATTTAAGTATTTTTTAAATATTTGTTTCAAATACAGACAATTAAATCTATCTATAAAAACATCACAGTTTTTCATAAAAAATAAAAACGAATTCAGCAACCTTTTAGCCAGGCTCTTCAGCCATCAAATTGTGGCCGAGTTCGGTTTTATGGCTATAACAAATGCGAAGCAAATTCCTAATCACATTCTAACATATACACATATTTAGAACCTGTTCCTAGACTACTAATCGTTCTCCTAACACACTATCTACTACTACTACTACTAATATCTACTCCCTAAATTCGGGCTCAGTGCTTAACTCGGTCTTTGGCTGTTGCAAGTCGGCAATTGCTGCTGAAGCCGCCACGTTAAAGGCAGTCATATTGCCAAGAAGGGGCATGTTGTGAGGCAAAGTCTGCATTATGTTGGCATCCGTGGCACCTGCATACAGATTCTGAAAGAACAGCGGATTTTGTAGCTGAAACAGCGCCATTAGATGCGTCATCTGGAAATTTGGCGACATTGCATCTGCAGCAAGCATCACGTTGGGCACAAGGCTGGACAGCAGAGCACTGCTGTTGGATGAAGGCGGGAGTTGAGCTGGTGGCGTCGGATAGCTGTCTGCGTCAGCCAGTTTGACACGCTTCGCCTCAGACTGTTCTGCATCCACGGACAGTTGCTGAAATGAGTATAGAAATATGATGAACAAAGTGCTTCCGGTGGACATCATTCAACTCACAATCATCTTGGGTGGGCGTCCTCGCTTACGAGCCAGGAAGTGTTCCGCGGAGAGCGAAGACAGTGGTGTCGAGGTGGAACTGGAATTGTTACTACTCAATTCAGATGCATCCTCCAGCTCATCATGTTTGCTCTTGAGCTGCTGTTCGCCATCCTCCCGATCGTGTTTGCGCTTGTGAGTAACCATTTGGCTGCTCGAGCTCAGGATGTGGTTGCAGTCCTCGCGCAGGCAATGTATGTGATTGCTCACCGTGGAGAATTTGCAGAACTCGAAGGGACATGGCTCCGTTTTCAGTATCTTCTTGAAGCCATCCTGTGTCAACTGACTGTGCTTCAGATGGTAAGTCTTGTGTTTGTCTAAAGGAAAGATCAATAAGCATGGAAATTTTATTTGAATTCAATTTGAGGTTACTCACCCATATCGGCCTTGTGCTTGAAAGTGTGGTTGCAACCCTCGCGGCAGCAGTGGTAGTGCGATATCTTCTTGCCATAGAAGGGACAATCCTCGATGCGACAGTTTTCATGGGCGCGAAAGCGACGGAAACCCTCGTTCACAATCTCCGAGTCCTTGCGATGGAAGTTTGCATGCATATGGACATCACTGGTGCTCACATAGACCTTGGGACAATGCTCATAGATGCAATGATAGTGCGTCTGCTTCCAGTTGTAGGCACAGCCATCACCATAGGTGGGTGCACAGTCGTCGCCGGAGGAGAAGCGGGCAAAGCCCAGTTTGAGACTCTCCCTGCGCTTCTTGTGCCACTTCAGATGGCGTATGATGTCATCCTTTCTGCTAAGAGTTTTGCCCTCGCAGGGTTCGTCATGGCAGTGAAAATGCTCACGCAACGTGTCCTGGCGACAGAGCTCATTCTCGCACTCCAGATAAGAGGACACCTTGCGTAGATATTTCAGATTCTCCTCATTCAGCAGAAACGCATCCAAGCCGCTGGCCGTCGTCAGGCTGACAATGCTTGCCTTGCTCTGATCATTGGATGGCGGTGGCGTCAGCAGCGAGTTCCTGCTCTGTGTCGAGGGTGTAGTAAATGTCTTCTCATCGATGGAGCTGAGGACACCATATGAGGAATCCGCTAGCTGTTTAACGGGCGTATACTGCAATGCATAATGAATGATATATTTAATGGATATATATTTTTCCTAAAAGTAGACTGCCTGGTGCCAGTTGACGTGGCACAGCAGCTGCTTATTTTCCTTGGAATCATTTTCTTATTTACATTAAGCAAGCTAAAAAAAATAGCGAAAAAATTATGCTTGTGTTTTTTTCAAGCAAAGCGCAAGAATACGAATACAAAAAACCTACTCTCGAATTGCAAACAGCGTGGGAGTTTCAGAGGAACATACATATAAACTATATTAAATTCATTTTCAAAGCAATTCGGCTATTTTCAGCTGACTGACACACAAGAAACATGCAACAAATTGCAACGATTTTTGGTAGTTTAATTAATTAATTAGGGTTAAAGCAATTTAAGATGGAGATGTTAGAAACAGAAGCAGTGCAAGTTTTAGATTTAAAAGTTACAAAAAATCTATGAAATTTAAATTTATGCTTTAATTAAGATAAAAACAAATTATATATATATTATTTTTATTTGTAATCTAAGATTGTAATATTTTCTAAAGTATTAAAAACGTTAAATTTTAATTCAACTAATTCAACTTTTCTGTATATTTCAACCATCTGCAATCAGCTGCGATTAAATTCGTATATATTTACATATTTAAGATTAATTTTATATAGAAGATTCAGTTTTCGTAGCAACTATAATAAAGCACTTACCATGCTGGGTGAGTCAATGCTGCCATCGTTGGTACTTGTGCTCTCCAGCGGCTGTATGCCCAACGACAGCAACAACTTCTCGCTGGTGGCACCATTAGTGCTGACCAGGCCCGAGGAGTTGCAGCTGTTCCAGCTGGATATCGGCTTATCATCCTCATCATCGAAATGCTGCTCATATTTGACAGTGACTGCCGAAATGTTGCCAGCGACATTAGCAGTTGTTGTTGCTGTTGTTGTTGCTGTTGCTGCTGCTGTTGCTGCTGCTTGTTCATTTGGCGTAGATGTCACTGCGGATGATTGCAAAAAGTTATTTCTGGTAAGCTGCTCCAGCTGGAGCTGCTGTGTGAAACTGGGCGTGTTAGGTGTTAGTAGCAGATTGGAAGTTGAAGTTGTCAGCAAATGCTGTTGTTGTTGTTGTTGCAACATGAACTGTGTCAGTGGCGATATAGTGCCGAGCAACATTTGTGGCAACTGCTGGGCAAAGTTTGTGTTTGTGCTATTAGTTTTTGTGGGTGTGGTTAGTGTTGTTGCATGTTGTTCATATTGCTGTTCCTGTGATGAGAAACTATTCAAATTACTATTGGGACTACAACTACGGCTACCAGAACTACAATTTGTGTTTTCTGTATTTGTTCGAGTTTTGTGTTGTTGCTGTTGTTGCAAGCAAGTGCTGCTACTGATGTCCTCAGTTTGTGAGTGAGCAAAGCCTGACAACTGTTGTTGTTCTTGTTGTGATTGTTGTTGCTGCATTTGCTGTTGCTGTTGCTGCAAGAGGTTCATCACATAAAGTTGCATCATATATTCCATTTGATTGAACATTTTGCAATCTGTTCTTGTTATGCACAAACTCTTTTAATTTTTCTTTTCAAATTCAGAAATAGTTCTTAGTTTTTCACAATTTTCACTTGGTATTCTCGTCGCAGATTTCTATGGCACATCTCTTACGATCCTCGAAGTTCAGCTGCGCAGCTCAAACTGATTCAACTCTTCCGCGACAACCAGCTAATATAGTAAATTATTGCGCAACATTTCGTAGGTCCTCTCAGCAACCCTCTCTCTAAGAAATAACCCTAGACTCTCTTAAAAAGTGATCTAGTCAGCTCGCTCTTGCAACTCTGACTCTCTCTTTAAAAAGAATAACTGATGGAGATCCCTTTGGACAGTGGTTAAGTACGCATTCAACCCTCAAATTAGTTTTATGTCCTGTTTTGTGTTTAAAAAAAATAAGTTCAGAATTTGACGTTTTTTTTGCTGGTTTTTTCGTAGCCAATAAAATGCCAGCGTCCATGTAAATTTCTGCAGAAAAGCGAGTTTTTGGGCTAATAAAGTGATATGAAGAGACCAACTGCTGCTGCTTAGGAATTTCCCTTGTGCATTGCAAGTGAACATTGATAAAGAGAGGGACGAAGAGTGTTGAAATTTATATGAATTTAAGCAAATACGATTTGAGTATGCAATTCCAAGAAACACAGGAGGGAAATGTGCAAGAGAAAAAAACTTAAAGCTACTATTTTATTTTAGCTTTTAAATTCGAGTTAATTAAAAATAGCAGAAGAGTAAAAATTTTACAGAAAGAACTTTAGGTTACTATTACATTTTAAATTTTTCAGTTAATCATTTAGTAAACATTGTTAAAAAAAAACAGATAGCGAGCAATGCGAACATTATGACATAGTTTTTCTTATAAAGTAGAAATACAATAAGTAGTTTTTTTAATTAATTAATTGCTTTTCGTAATCTACTGTTTGCTCACACTTTTACAAAACTAGAATCAATAAAAATTTGATTTTATAGGCACAAAAATTGCACAAAATATAGTTCCCAGCATACTAATGCATAAGGCAAATCCCTTTTCAAATTATTTGCACAGTTTGAAAAATCTAAGTCTAGTTCTGCGAAATCAAAACAACTGCGAATTCCAATAATAATCGAATACATTCAAATGCAAAAATTAAACTAAATTAAAATTACAAACGAACATAATAGAACTGCATCACAACATTGCAAAAAAAGGCTTAATTAAAAATTCCAAAATTTGCATATAATATAAGGTTTGCAAAAATGCGAAATGGAAACAAACCCTTACAAAAACAAACTCTTCGAGGATGCGATTTGTAATAACCGTTGCGCAGGCGCAAAGGACCCTTGTCAGAGTAATTTACATTGCTGTCAAATATCGGTGTGTGGAAACATTTGCATAATTTTGGCACTGCCGCAATGGTTTAACACACAAGCGAGAAGAGCCAAACAAATCGGGATCAATCCCAGCCAGTGTTATGCAAATCGACCTGTGTCGGTGTCCATAACGGAGGAGGGTTCCCGCGACGCGCGCCATCTGAAAATATATGTAAATCAGCTCATGCAATGCATGGAAAAGGAAATCCCGGAACGAGCAATTCGGTTAGCAAAAGAGGCGGATATCGACAAACTGCAGGGTTCGATTGATATTGTATGGAAAACGTATTTGCTCGTTTGTCATTTGAATTTTGATTTGGAGATTGAAATAGTTTTCATCAATGGTTGTCATAATGAGAGAAAAGACCAGAGTACCGAATACATTACGATCTGCAAAATAGCAATCCAGCACAATGTGCACAGTGCCTATGAAAAGAGACCCGAGTAGGTTTGTATAACTATATATATACAACTATAAATTCAAGAGGAACTCAGTCCTCTTCTCAATTTGTTTCCATTTTTATATGTACTTTGTGGAACAAGTATTTGCATATTAGAATTAGATTCAGTTACAAATGTTTAAATGTGTTTTGCATTTAAATTTGTATTTCATTTCAAAATGGGCATTGATTGCCGTTCTCCTTAAATATGTAAAAAATAAAAGCTAACTTTACGAATAATCAAAGTATTGAACATTCTTCGATTTTGAAACGACAATTATTACCACAGGCTTAAAAAAACCGAAGGAGGATGGAATGGAATTGGTAAATTATAAAAATAGCTAAATGGATGGTTTTTTCTAATTATTTAAAATTAGAGTAATGATACTTTAAAGTTTTGTAAAACTACACAAATCACATTGGGATAGTTATAGTCAGTAAATTATATATACTTTATATATACTTTCTAAACATGCCTTATCATTATCGTGAAAAAATCTGTTGGAAACACTAACAATTTTTTTATTTATTTGCTTTGGCAATGAAAAAAACATTTACCCCAGAAAATCAATAGGAAAATGTTCAATGTAATTCAAATTTTAAATGACAATTTTTTAAACGTTTTTCTGATCCTTCAAGACGTTTGAACCTTTAGTAATTTGTATGCCTCTTTGCATAAGTCTCTAATGTGTTTTGTCAACAAAGTCTACTATAATCAAATGAAGTCATTGATGACAATGCAAATGTGCGAAGGACGCTCTCCTCAATCTGCATCATCTGCCAATTAGGGTCTTAGGGGATGGACAAGGACATCGCTGACCAGCGCACTGACCAACCCCGCTAAGGACACGCGCCTGAATCATTAAATCATTTAACGCTGGTCAAGCCATTGGATGAGGCTGTCGGAAGGGAAAAGGGGAACTGCTGGCTTTGTAATGGTCAGTATTGCAGTCAGTTTTGCTTGAGGCACAGCACGCGTCCATCGGTTAGGCAATCGCCATTTGTAAGCTGATTCCATCTTTCGCAGCTTTGAGTTTTATGCTCACCCTTCGTGTTTAGTTGGTGACCCAAAAGTTATCGTGCGAAATTCTTGAGAAATGTCCGTTAATTTGAGAACATGTTTGGGTTCAAAATGGCTGACCTCCAGGAACTTCCTAAATGCCAAACAGGACAATGTAGAACATGTTGGCATAAATAAGATACCCAAATGCAGACCAAATGGGAAATTTGAATGCGCTACCGCAACCGAACCCTTTGAGCAGCCATTGTCCTGCTGTCCTGATGCCCTCGCTGGCACCCCAGAACCTGTGAGGATTCATCAGGCATCGGTTCGCGATGCTGCAGCCGCTGTTGTCATATAAGTTTGACCGGATCTCGCAATGGACCGTCGCATGTCTGCTTACTAAAAGGGGTTAGGCCTTTTTTTTGTCTTTAATTTTCTTCGAGGCCTTTCCCAAAAATGAAAGCCTGTGTCCAAACCGGTTTTTCGGCTTTGTGATTACATTTATACAGATTCGCGGTCCGGTTTTTGGGCAATGAACACGTCCCTATGGGTCGCCTTAACCCTTTTCGGAGTAGGGATGCTCAAAGCGAATGAAATTGGCGCGCTCACCCAAGAAGGTCAGGGCTTAGATGGGAAATCTCATGCTCAAGATTTTTGTTCCCATCTTCATAGTAAAATATCTAAACAACCGTTATAAATTACAGCCGGGCAGCTGAATCGGAATCTGAATCCCAGCTAAAAAGGGTCATTATTCAAAACAAATGACCAGCTCAATTTGTTGTTAGTGCTTTGCCACGTGTTGAAAGGATGACCCCAATAGATGACCACTTAACTCCTTGACCAAAACCAAAACCTGTCTGACAATGCTTGACCAGCAAGGACAGACGACGCGTGCGGCAAAACGATTAAAAGGATAAACACACATGCCTTGGCAATTGGTCAAGATGTCAAGGACATCCCCCCAGTGACCACTCCTTGAGGATAATCTGCGACCTGGCGCGTGTGCTCTTATCATAATTAAGATCCTATTAGAATTCAGAATTCGCAAATGGAACCTTTTTGCCTCTTCGTCAAGCGTCAACGTAGTTGACCAAGCAAAATCCTCAATGAATTGCAGTGCATAAATTGTCAAAAGTACTAACAATTATATTGAAATACAGTTCTGGATTTCGTAAAATTCTTTTTTCTTAAGATTTACTTGAGGCAATAAATCTGCGACCAAACCCATCCCAAGCAAAACATCTTTAAAAGGGGAAGAAAAAGGCAAAATATCTCTGCATTTAAGATAAATACTCGACTTTCTGAGGGTAGCACTTCGGAAAATATAACTTTTTTGTTTACAATTTAGCATAAATTGTGAAAAAGACAGAGGATGATACAGGCAATTGATGTAATTAGTCAGATAGGTTTTGAATATTATCAAAGATTTTTCTCACGCTGGTGGCATCGTCGATAAGGATAAAACATTCTCCTCAACTGCTTAACTATCTTTGTTTGGCATTTTGCGAGTCCTCATGTTGCCCTAAGAGAGTCGTGATTTTTTCTATATTTATATATATATCTATTTCTATATTTTAGTAGCTTCAGTTGCCAGGAATAATTAATTGTAAATCAATTTAAAATTTATTCACATCACTCAATTATGGCAACAATTGTTAAGTCCACATTAGTCTCAATTCCCAAAACAAATTGTAAGCCAAAAGAGCGAAATCTCAATGCTTGGTGTTCGAAATCAAATCAATCGATGGCTGCAGTTCGACATCTGCTCCTCGCCAATCAATTGGTTTCTGAAGGGATTTCAAATGCTCTTTTTTCATTCATTTCCTCCAGCTGATTTGCATATATTCTTAAATGAGTGCGCCTCTCACTGGGCTAATCTCCTCCTCTTCCGCCACAGATCCGTTAGCATAACACTGGCCTCCACTGCATATGTTGGATGGCTGACAGGCATCTCATTTAAAAGGTGCCAGCTTTAATATTATTTAAATATATTTAAAATGTACTTTTGGCATCAGGTTTGCATTGCAAAAATCAAGCCCGGGAGGGTTGTAAAAAATGTAAAATATAAAAATCGGCAGCTGATACAATTTTTGCCGTAGTGAAAAAATGTAATGTTTTTTTTAAAAAAATGTTACGCTTCTTAGCAAAACAAACGGAAAACGCAGTGAACTTGGCCAAATAATTTATCATAAATATTTGCTTCTTTTCAACGAGTCTCCAATTTGATTGATGATCCTTATGAATTACGATGATTCAAGTTACGATCGGAAAAATTTTCTCACCGATTTTTTTATTGAGTGCTCAACATTCCAAGGAACTTAACGTGTTTTTAATGATAATATTAAAGTTAATGATTCCATGTAACGTCATGCGATATTTTAACATTTCTTTAAAGGAAAAATGCTTGTAAAATGTGCTGGAATTTGAGATGTAATTGAAGAAGTTAAAAAGGGAAATTCGAAAAGACAATTAAAGGGTTTATGTTGGATACATTCAGTGAATGCCCATTTTTGCCATACTCGAATTGTTCCAAAACGGTTTTTGACTTTGATTAGTTTTAGATACTGAAGAAGTACTTTAAAACTTTAGTTTTAATCATAGTAATTTTTCTGTTTAGTTAGTTGATCCAGCAAAAGAGAATTGTACATTTGATTACTTCAAACTTCAACCATTTTTTTTATCTTGATTTGGTCTTTTGTCGATAATTTTCAGCTGCCTTTTCTAAGCATTTGTTGAATCGATGTCGAAAATAAGAGTTTTACCAGACGTTTGTCCTAGATTCTTCTTTCTTACGAAAAAGGAGAATCACACATACACACACACACATAGAAACGTGTCCTTACAAAAAGGATTACGCTAAATGTGTAGACAAAATGTTTTAAGGAGTTTGGCATTCAATTGAGGGAGGAGGTTTCTCCTTGAATTTGATATTTTTTTGTTGTGATTTTCGAAGCGTATTTCTATTATTGTAGAAAAATCTTCAAAACAGTTTTGACAGTTGCGCAATAGTGCATACACAACGCCGACACAACGATCCTGAAAAACAGAATATCATGATCAGAGCAAATTTTTATTTCACAATGTGGACAAAAATGTGATTTCTAGATAAATTACTACAACAGAATTTAACTTTGTATATATCTATCTTCTATCTATCTAAATTATTTAGTTTTTAAGTTTTCATAAGGGTAGAAAAAGATTTTAACTGTGATCCTTGTTTTCCGAATCTCGCATTATACAAAACTTAGTGAATTACGCCGGTATTTATTGCTAAAGATGTTTTGTTTGTTAATCTAGTTTCCTTCAATATTGTTAGGTTTTACTATACTTGATGTCTACTGAAACACAAAATAATCAGAGAATGTTTTGTTCTCAAAGCCTCGGATCTGGGCACTTTGTTTAAAGTTTTTTCATCACTTAGGCATGAGAATTAAGGACGACATTGCAGTAAAGGAATCCTTCCCTTATCATAGCGCTTGCAGTTGTAATTCGTAAGGAAAAATTGATGAAAAATTGTCAGGAAGTAAGCATTCGAACAAGAGAACATTTTTGCCACATCGTCGATCAGCCGGCCAAGATCAGGTCATTAGGTCAAAGGATATTGATCAAAGGCAAGGGATCAGATGACTCTTTCGATGATTTTTACATTTTACATCTGATTTATGGGTGCCGAAAATATTTCTCTATTACACTCAGACGAATTTATTAAAATTGTTATTGGAATTATTATATATGAAAAATTCATAATAGGTATTTTAAAAGCATGAGAATCATTTCGCAATCAAACTAAATACCAACAGAATTTGTAATATGAACCGAGTCTTTATTTATGAGACAACCTTAATTTCAATAACGTGACTATAATTAATGGTCACTTATCATGAAATTGACAATTTCTTTTACTTATAAAAAGTTTCAGATTTCCAGGCAGAGAGAAATCATCAAAATACGGTTGTTTTATGAAAAATCTTTTAGGAAAATAAATGACATGCTTTTATAAGGACGACCGGGGATGCTGCGAAAGTCGTCTCATCTCAAAATATTCTGCCTGCACCAAAGGGTTGCATATTTTACCTGGAGCCTTTCGGGGTTGTGGCTATCTGTGCAAAAGGTCTGGACTTTTTTCATCAAAATGCATTTGTCTTCTGAATAACACGTCTTACAGATACTTTTTTTATTTTCTTGAAATTTGATATTGCTAAACTGCCACAGCAAGTTAGCGAAATTAAAAATAAGTGCAATGCATAGATATTTGCAAAGGGTTGCGATTTCACTTCATAATATTTCTGAAATATATGCAACATTGAGATATCATTCCTTCACATAGAAAATAGTTAGGTTTTTTTTGCTTTTACTTATTGTTAAAGAAACTTTTTAAATACCTAAAAATGTACATCTAAACATAATTTAAAAATACGCAATATTCTCTTTGCCATTCAACTCAAGAATTATTCTTGTCTCTCAATTTACCGCTTCAGTTTTTGATATTTTCCGAGCAAAGAGATGAAGGCCAGTTAAATTTTGATGAGTAAACTCAACGCTCTTTTGTGTGTCGTAAACAATTTAACACGCAGTCAACTGAAGGCGCCCAGCATCCGCATCCATTGTCCTTTTTGTGGTGACGCAACAACCCTTTCCATTCTTTCCATTCAGAATGACAATGACCATGACAACAACACAGGAGAATCCTTTCCAAAAGTGCAGCATTTATTCTACATTTTAAATTAGAAATTTCCAATGAAAATTTAAACGAAAATATATAAAACATATACGCTAGAGTAGAAAGATTTACTAGAATATACCCTTTACTTAGCTTCAAATTTCAGTACTTATTTTAACTCTTATATTTGACATAATATTTAGATAGGTATGTTATTAATGGATCATGTTTTTAAACCACTTTAGTAGGATTTAGCGATAAACGCTGAGAGAGATGAGTAAGTGCACTGATTATTGGTCAACACTTGAACCCTCAAAAGAAAAGTCGAATTTGGTTACTAAACAAGGTATTCATCTGGACGCAACATTTACCAGAATTCGTTTTATTCTTTTTCGAGCATAATGAAAACAAAAAACTGTTGAAAACATGCCAACGTTTAGAATGGTCACTTAAGCCCTTAAGGGCTTGCTGGACACGCGTCACACAAGCAAAAAATTAATCTACATAAATACCAACAAACATTGAAAATTAATTTTCATTTTAGCCATTAAAAAAGGTAGTGAAAATGTTGCCAACTTTGTTGGGGTCAAGTGAAATCAAAAAACGATTTGGCTAAAACCCATTAATGTGAAGATGTGACCAGCACAAACTTGCCCCATAAATAAGCATTAAAGATGTTGTCATGGGACAAACATAATAGTCAACATAATGGCCTGCTTCCTAAGAAATGATGCTGTTTCTTGAACACATGGTAACTTGTATGGTAACCCCATACAGCCATCGATCAAAAGCGCACGCATTTCCGCCAATATTGTGAGGAAATTCCCACAGTGCAAAAATCGCTGCCTGTGTTTTCCGAGCTATCAAATAACTGGCATCAAAGGGTACAAATAAAATTGCAAGAGCCATAAGTCCTTGGTCCTGCGTCTCGGGTTGAAATGCGTCATGTATTTGGATGTCACTTTTACATATAGAGCAAACCCTCCGATGAAATTAGCTCTGCATAGTCAGTCTTTAATCCGCAATCCATGTTCTTTGTCCTGGTCGGGTTCACAGTAAATTACGAACTGAGGTGAAATGTAAACAATAAGAAATGGTCTTGACGGCCTTTGGCAGTCCTTAATGATTTCCTGTGACAATTTTATATATTTCTGCCTGAAAACTAGTGCGATTTTTGATTGACCCGATCCGGGGTTGTCTTTTAACTTTGTACGTCTTAACGAAGGCCTCTGACCTGGCATACGTTCTGTGGGTCAATGTCACATTAAGAATATATTTAAAGGGATTGACACTTGTCAAGCAGATTAATGCGCAAAGAACAAAAAAATAAACCCATAAACATATTTATAAAGCTAAGTAGATGAAATCTGTGACCCACATAATAGTCATGCCAATCATTCCGTCTATCTTTAGTATTAGTATACAAAATAAGTGCTTAATGCTTTTTTATCTCAATGTTTTTACAAAAAAATTCAAATCAAAACTTTTCGTAACTTGAGCATAAGGGCTGACCTTTCACTTGACAACCCAAAACAACAAAAGTTACAAGTTTAAATTAATTTCAGTTCAAAGCAATTTGATGGCTGATTTGTTTGCATTTAATGTGTGCAAAGAGAGATTTTGAGCTACATGCTGACCCAAATTAATAAAGTTACACTGCCACACTTTTGCCACCCACAGTAAAATCTACGCTAAGTGACAATAAGGCTGGAGCCATGAATCATCGCAAGGATCGACCCCTGGGTAGCGATGTCGGCATCTTTAGGATTGCGTGCATATTAAAATTTGACGGCAGCCAAAGAAGTTGACCGACGCTATGCAGATTTCAAGCAAATGTTGAATATGTATTTGTCACAGGGTGCATATTAGTAACAAAACTTGAACCTCCATGCGTGGCATGTGGAGTTGACAGTTACATATCATTTCGACTTTCGATAGGAAAAATAAATAGTTGTGTTTTTATATTGAATTACGATTTATTTGACTTATATGCCGAGGCGTTAATTTATAAATCCAAAATAATTTTACAACAAATGGTTTCAAACCAATCTGCACTTTTTCGAAATCAATTCAAGTGTCATTTTATTGCAATCATTACTAACCACAGAACAAACAGCTTCTGCTTGCTAATATTAAATCATTTTGTCGCTAAAATTTAATGCATCGAGATATCGATTATAAGATCGCTAGGGAAATAAATGCCTTAATTATAATATTAAATAGAGATTGTTTTGTGCTGCTCAACCAAGCAAGGCTTAACAAGGGCGAGAAATATCAGGACAATAAGCCCTGTAAACAAAACCAATTTACTGGTATTTATATTATTTATTTATAGAACAATTGTGGCCTAAGATGTCAGTTTTAACACTTTATTTTTGCAACAAATCAGCTATCAGTAATTAACAAATTCCCGCCAATATTCAGATAATTCGGCGATATAAAAATCTACCGATTAAATATCGATTGCTTTACTGCAGGAACAGAAAATGTATGACAGCCCTGGTGCTAGGTCTGTAATGCGACGTCACAAATAAGAGAATATTTTGCTTAAAAATGAAATGCGTGGTGCACAATTGCACAAACAAGTTTAAGTCAAAACAAAAACACTCCGAACAGTTAAGTTTTTTTAGCTTCCCGAGAAACCCTGACATTTTTAAAAAATGGATTGCATTTTGCCGGAAAAGCACCAGAGACAAACTGAAGACGACCGCTAAGAGCGTCGTTTGCAATGAGCACTTTAAAGAGGAAGATATCCAAGGAGCATTACAATTTCAAATGGGTTTGTGTTACTATTAGCAAATGAACATAACGTTCGCACAAACACTTTAACTGAAATTTATACGCAGGGTTGTGCTCAAAGCGAACATTGGTACCAGGCGCCGTTCCCTGCATCAACAATAACGATATTAGTGCGCTCGAACGAGAGCGTTCCGAAAAGAAAAAGAATCAAAAATTGGTCGCTGAACTGCTGGAGGAAGCATCGGCACGGGAGGCGGCAGAGGCAAGCGGAGCAATTGTAATCGCTCCGAACTTTATTAGAAACACCGGCATTAACTCTGTCCCAGATTTTGTTAGTGCTACAGGCAATGCATTCGATCCATTTACACCCACGCCTATTGAACACGATCCCCTCGCCGAGGAGCTGGATTGCAGCACTAAGAGCAATGGCCAGGATCAAAGGCTTATTGAACGAAACAGGTGTCGCACCTGCTCTGCACAGTTTGTATTGGATGAAAACTCGAAAGATCTTTGTGACACACAAAACGCTGTGATGTTATATCATATCGAAGTTATTACCGGAATTTGGGTTAGTATATATGTACCTATACAAAAATACTTGTCTTCAAGTCAGAGATGAAAACAACTTCTTATCTAAATAGATAATTTGAACAAGTGTTGTTTGTATTGCAGATTCAGAGTAAGGATGGAGCGTCGGTCGTAATGTGTTCAAGTTGCGTTGTCAATCTGCGCACTGCAATTGCATTTCGGGAAGTATGTATTCAAACGGAACTACAACTTGCCGCAGGAATCTATGATGTAAATCCAGCTGTTTCCAACGAGAGCATCTCAGAAGATTGGGGCGAGCAGGCGGATGCACACCAAGAGCAAGAAATGCTTGTAAAGGATGAGTTTGTCTCAGTTTTTGCGGGAGATGACACGGGCAACCAAACAACGGTCGTTGAGCCTTTAAGCCAGCAAATGATTCAGGCAGTGGGTCAATCGGCCGCAGATCCAAAAAGTATAGCCCTGGGTGCGCAAATCTATGAAGACCTTTTAAATGAATACAAGGGTAAGGACAAGATACCGCGTCCCAGGCAAACAAGGGGAATAGTTGGAATGCAGAAGGCAGCACCAAGACAAAGGAATCGAAAGCCTCAAGAGCCAAAACCCATACGGCCGAAACGCACGAAAGAGGAAAAAAATCGGATACGGCGTGAACAGATCAGAGCGATGCCCCTCAATTATGTGTGCGATCAGTGTGGCGCATCTTTTCGCGTCAGATGCAATTTAACGATACACATGCTGCGCCACACGCGCACAAAGAACTACACATGCCCCGAGTGCCCGAAGAAATTTTATGATTCCTATATGCGAAACATTCACTTGCGTGTGCGGCATAGAGGCGAACTACCATTTACCTGCAATTTTTGTAAAAAAGCCTTCGGTTCGTCCAATACTCGCTATCTGCACGAAAAGTAGGTCGAACATGTTAAGACATAATCAGATTTAATTAATATACATATCGTTTTTACAGAAATGTGCATGGAGCATCGCCTCGCATTCATCGGAACGAGAATCGTTGGAACAAAAAACTCGAATTAAAAGAGAGCGACCAGCAATCGCAGGATGGCCAGAACCAAAAGGCAATAGTTCGTCACTTTTGTACATATTGTGACAAAAGCTATGCGACAAAATATACATTAAATTGGCATATTAATCAGCACAACGGCGTCAAGCCATTCAAGTGTAAGATTTGCGATATGAGATTCCCCGATCCGCATTCGAAAAAGAAGCACGAAGTGAAACACGACAGTAAACGTCCCTACGAGTGCGACATTTGTCTCAAGGGATTCTATGTGCGTTGCAAACTGAAGGAGCACGAACGAATTCATACGGGTGAACGTCCCTACAGGTGGGTGCAATCGCAATCGACTATTGACCAAACAAGAGTAACACGTAACTAACCAAAAAATAACTTTTGCTTGCAGGTGTGACGTTTGCAACGCATTCTTTCGATACAAGTTCAATTTGTATTCGCATCAATTTAGCAAAATGCATAAGGAAAATATGCAAAAGGTGACAAAGATTGAAATTATTGACGACTCAAATTAAGCGGAAACGGAAGACTCTCAGTTGCTTTAAGTTAATATTAGAAGCACAGCCAATATACAAATGCACTTTATTAAACCAAGTCTCAAAGTCACAAAATTTTGTTCGCATCATCTCTTGCGTCCATGTTCAGCGATTTTTTTTGCTTGGATTGGCACTTTTTACTTTTTAGGCGAGCATTCGCAATATGATTGGAGGAGTTCATGTGCTGCGTTAGGTTGCCGGCCCGCAGGAACCAAAGATCACAGTCATCACAGCTGAGCAAGAAAAAAAAAATTAAAAATTAAAATGAAGTCATTTTAAATAATAACAAATAACACTTACTGAAAGGTGCGTTCGCCTCGTTTGATGAGCTCCGTTTTTGACTGCGGCCCTCGACCTTTCTTACAAGCCTCACTGCAAATAAATGGAAGTACCACTGCTGACTCTAGTGCCCCTCATTTAAAATTTAACTCACCGTTCGTGCCGCACACGTGAGCTCTTTGTACTATATTGGAGTCCACAGAAGGTGCACTCATAGGGACCCTCTGTATGCTTAAGCTGATGCCTTCGCAACAGATGCAGCGTGTAGCACTTCTCATTGCACTCCGTGCACTCGTAGTTTTTGGTGCCGGTGTGCCGCAACAGGTGCACGTTGAGATTACTGCCGTCCTTGAATTGGCGACCACAGTGCTCACAAATGCAGGGACGCGCCGATGCCCATTGGCGCTCGCGATCCACGATGCGTTTCGGCTGTTGGTCATCGGTAAGCTTGATATACATGGTTCTCTTTCCCACACGCATCGTGTAATTGCGTTTGGACTTTCGACAAGGGGCCTCAGCTATTGAGTTCTGCTGGACCATGCCGGCATTGGAGGCATCAACAGTGGGCGTCTCCTCTAAACCCTCATCAAAAGATACACGGGCAAAGCTATCAGATTCTGGTTGATCTTCGTAATAAGAGTTCGTTATTGGTTCGATGGCATCGCCATCTTCGCCGCTCCGTCTGTGATGTGTGGTGGTTGTTGGCTCTACCTTAATATCCACTGAGCCAAGCTCATCCGGCTCCTCAATTCGAAGCGGGTCGTTGCTCCTCGCCTTATCTGACGCAGCCGGCGAGATTCCATTGCTTAAGCTCAGTTTGCTTTTACGTCTAGTGAGGAAAGCCTCAATTTTTGTGCATCGTTTAAGAAAGGAGTTAATCTTCTTCAGCAGCATTTGACACTCTTCGCAGACATGGATAGGAAAACCGGCAACGTTCTCCACCTGAATGAAATTATACATTTGCACATTACACTATTTGAGATGCCTAAGTCAACTGTGTTTGTACCCAGCAATTTGTTATTCTGCGCACGCTGTTTAAGAGACTACGACCCCTTGGACGGAAAATGTTGATGCAACTTTCTGCATTTACTGTTTTGCCGCAGGTTCGGCAAAAATCCTCCATCTCAATGAAAACCCAGCTAAAATTCGATCAATTTGTTGACAACGCGACCCTTTCACAAAAACTACAAAATACACAAAAAAATGCATAAAAATACCAAACATAAGAAATATACAAAAATGTATTCGGTGTTTTATTTGAAACTGAATTAATTTACTTAAAATAACAATAAAGAGCTGTGCAAGAATTTTGGATATTAATAAATTTAATATAAATTTACTTATTTATTATAAAATAATAGCGGTTATTTGCTATTGGCAATGTGTACAGCAAGTTGATTTCAATATGCCCACAAACAAGTAATAAGGTCTTTATTATGGTTGTTTTTTGCTTTTTAAATACCACCTAATGTTCTTTCTCTTGGAATTCATTCTATAAACCAATGTCTATTTCTCTCGAGGCGTGTAGTTTGGAACGCAAGTGGGCCTTTAGATGAGTATTTCTTTGAAATGATTTGTCACAAATGGAACAGCTAAAATATGTACGAATGTTATTAGCGCCAAACATGTTTTTAAAATAAATACTTACTAAAATTGCCGAACGCCGTTGTGAGTTAAATCATGTCGCTTCAGACCAGATGTAGAGATAAATGACTTTTCGCAATATTTGCATGAATATGGACGTGTGTTCGTATGCAATCTGAAACAGGAAATACAGTATAAAATATAATAATTAAAATTTGTTACTTCGCAATAATAAAATTGAATAAACACTTACCGTTCATGCATTACTCGGGTGGTGCTGCTGTTAAATGTTTTATCGCAGTGTTTGCAGGCGTAAGGCCGATCACCTTGATGCACGATCCGGTCGTGCAGCTGTAGCAGATGCTCCGTGTAGTAGAGTTTGCTGCAATTTTTACATTTAAAGTTTTTGACACCGGAGTGTCGCAGAAGATGCAACTTGAAGTTACTCTGGTCATTAAAGTGCCTGCCACACTGATCGCAGACATAGTCACCACGTCGTCGTTCCCGCCTTCGTTTGACGATCTCCTCCTCTGACAAATTCTTCCAGCTGGTGTAGGTTTTCTTGACTCTGTGAATTGCGTCACTGTCTTGACCAGCAGCATCTGAGGTGCTCTCGATGGACAACTTCTGTTTGAATTTTGTCGTGATGGTTTTTCTAATAGTTTTTGTGTGTAACGTGGTGGAATTTGTGGGATTAGTGGTGTCTGTAGATAAATCATTGCAGTTGTCGTTATTGTCGGAGAGATCCCGAAAATCTTCGAGTGTCCCTTCACTATCGCTGCTGTATGTGCATATGTTGTGCATTTCGTTTTGCACGCTCTTAATTAATGAGTCGACATCTTCACCCGTGTTTTCATTAAGATCAGATTCCATATCAGTTGGATTGTGGTTGTCTTCTTCAAATTCAATAAACTCTTCGCCTTCAACATCGCTGACTTCATTCTCCTCCAGTTTGTCAATTTCAATGGGCAAATCTTCGTAGTCAATATGAAGTTCCTGTATCGTTTCATCGTCATATCCAGTGTCTGAGTATTCCTGTTTTAATGGGTGTTCCAAATTCGATCTGAAATTCAGCAATTTCTTTTGAGCATTGATGCAGTGGTCACGAAATACTTTCATGCGGTATGCTGCTACATTTAAGTCGAGCGTGCAGCAAGCGCATATGTGTGATGGTAGATCTGGATGTCTTTGAAGCTGTAAACACAATTATCATAATTATGAATATGCAACAAGTACGCATGGAGACAATCTTACCGTGATTCCAGCTACCAATTTAATGCTCATTAGGATTTGAGAGTTCTCGATCTCAAATAAATTCTTGGCGTTCATATTGTAGATGACGCTTGCACAGGTACGACATTGCAGAGTCATTTTAAGTGAGTTCAATTAAACATAATCAGATTTATAGTTCATATATTATATATTTAAGCAAACCTTTATAAATAAAACCGGGAAATAACAAATAACAAATAACAAATAACAAATTTGTGGTTTTTGCAAGCCAAAATCAGCTGTGTGTCAGCAACAGAAATTCGTTGTGAATGGTTTTTGGTGAAGAAGAAGCAATCACTTGGATATACAATAGAATTGCAATTTGAAACTTAACCACCTTAAAAAGGGTATTACGAAGTTCTGCTAAAATATGTTACAAGCATATATAATATAATCGTGACCGTTCGTCCGGTAAACAGCCGGAATCACAAATTGAGCGCTCAATTTAAATGTGTTAATTCTCTTTAGAGAGCCTTTTTTAAATTTGTACTCTTCTATTTACAATAAAAATTGTAATTTACAAATATATTAAAACTAAATAATTGAATTACAAACAATGACTAATATATTTCCGTGTGTCGGATCGCGTCGCTCGGCTGGAGAGCTTTAACAGTCTGCTGATGGGTCATTGTGCCCATGTGTTGCTCCAATTGATGCTTGCGGGAGAATGTCTTATTGCACGGAATGCATCTAAAATGATTCAATTAATAAATATATATTTTATAATTAAATGCAGTATGATAATGTCAATAGCACTCGTCTCATTAAAGAAAAAAATTTTTGAATAAAACATAAATCCACAAACTGAATTAAGTTTCATCCTTGCAAGTGTTATGGCGATTAGCAGTCGAAAAATGTAATACGTACAAAAAGGGCTTTTCCCCTGTGTGTGTCAGCATGTGATTTTTGAGGACATTCGAATAAGAGAAAGACTTGCCACATGTGCCACAGGTAAAAGGACGTTCGTTTGTGTGTGTTCTGCAAAAAGAAATAAACATAACACAGTACTATTGATGGCTATAAAAAATAAGTATGTCTTTAGACGGAACCTTTCGTGACGTATATTCGAACTGCGATCGGCAAAAGAGCGGGAACAGTATTTGCACGTAAATGGCTTTTCGCCCGTATGCACTCTGATGTGTCGATTGAGCTCAGAGGGCCCGGCGAACGTTTTAGTGCAGATTCTGCAAAAGATTTATATTATAAATAATTGATTTGATTGTGAAGCTAACAATCAACAGACTCGCATTCAAAGGGCTTCTCGGACAGGTGACGCCGCATATGAATATTAAGCGCTGCACGCTTTGAGTAGATATTGCCGCATATTTCGCACATGATGTTGGTAGAAGTCTCCTCAGCCGATTTAATAGCAGCTGTGGCAGCATTTGTTTGCTTTGCTGGCACTGAATGTGTCGGATTACGAGGTCGTCCCCGTCCACGTTTGCCAAGCCTGGATTTGCGTACCTTTGGCTTTCGCAATCGTTCTGTGGGATCATAGTCACTGTCGCTGGCATTGCCCATCAATACATTCGTCTCATCCAACTCTTCGGTTTCCTTAAAATCATCATCGTAACCCGTGTTAATCTCATCAACTTGATCATTGTTATCTTCCAATTGCTCTTCCAATATTGTATCGAATTCAATATCATCGTCTGGATCGATAAACTCATTGGTTGCCTCGTAGATGTACTCCACAGTGTCGCTTTCGATTTGGGTGGGATCATCAGTTGGCTCCAACTTCAGTTCAGCCTTAAAGAATTCATCAATTAATCAAATCAAAATAAATAACATTTGCATTTACTGCAGAGATCTACCTTCACAACGCTATTGGCAAAGGTTCGCTCGCTCTCCTGGCACAAATCCCGAAATTGATAGGCACTGGTTAAGTCACCGAGACACCTGCAGCAGAGGAGGCTTGGCATGTTCTCCAGCGGTGGCAGCTAAATTTTAAAATTTGTTATAAATAGGAACAAAATTATGAATGTATTTTTATAAATATAATTGCATACCTTAATGCTGCCGATTTCCTCGATTTTGCGAACGAGGGGACACTGAACATCCTGCTCGTCGTAGAGTGGTGTCATTGTATCAGCGTTTATATCCTCCGTTAAACATATTCGACATATTATATACTCTGGCATGTTGTGATTTTGTTTACAAACTTCTTATCAATACAATAATGACAATAATGTTTTAGTACAGCGTCTTTAATTTATTTGCAGCTCAGTTGAGTTATTTTTTTTTTATTTACTTGACATAAGGCCAGTGTGACCGTTTTTCGATAGTAATGTAGTATATTTATTTCGTACTCTGGTTATAATTTTCACTGTGAATGGATATTTTCCGATGGATATTAAAGAATGCGATTGTTCTGTATAATGCGAACAAAGTTTCATAAAATATTATTAAATTTTATATGTTTTATAAATTTACACAAATACAATTAAAGCTATGTATACACTAAAAATTATATCTAAATCAGTACATTTAATTAAATGGGCAAGTATATTTCTTTCTGGGTTTCCCCTTGCTATAAAAGAAGTTAAAGTAGTAAAATATAGTCTGTCAATCAGTCAGTACAAAGGAAAATATTTAGTATTTCTTAACAACAGTTAAATATATGCTACTTAAATTATTATATAATTATTTATTATAGTATATATATATTATTATTATATTAGTATATAATTATTTATTTATTTATTGTCAGTCTTTTCCAGTTGGTTGCTCCGATTCCTACGATTCCAAATATGCAAGATTTTTCTTTTTCTGTTTAAAGCGCAGTGAAGTTTTCAGCATCTAAAATTTATTTCTTAAGCGTTGGACTTTTATTTTTCTTCATTAAGATTTTCAACATTTCGGAGGACTAGAATTGCGTTTAACATCCTGCCAACTTCTACTTTTAAATTCAATATTATTATTCGCTGAACGTAGACTTCCTATGTCCTGTTAAAGCCAGTATTTTCAGACCCTGTTTGATCGTTTTCATTCGGAAATTATTGGCGCCTTTTTCTTCATCGATCATTTTAATGGCGTAAGTATTAAAATTGCTCTCAAAATTAGCATCGCAGATTCGAGTTTCTCTGTTTCAATCGTGCAAATTTAGTTTAGTAAATCACAATTGGCGAGACGATTAAGTGCAGAAAAAATTTAAAGATACGCACACGACTGCTGTCGGGGTGCCTGTAGATTCGTAAGTACGAATCAAGAGCGCAACTCGATCTATTATTTTTACATCACAATCATAATAATTCTACTGCCCTTTTACAAACTTAAAACTTAACAATAATACACAGTTTCCTTACTATTTTGTATTTTAAACGTGGGACAGTGTTACCAGCTGCCGATAACAAAAATATTATTTTTCGCAGTGAATGACAGATGATTTCAGGGGATGCGATTATTATGAATAAAACTACAAACCACTCGAGACGAGTTATTTTAGTTATTCAAAAAAAATATAACTTAAAAACTATTTAATAGTGTGTTCTTTGTTTTCGTTAAGCCTGGAAACAGAAAGTATTTAAGTTGCGCTTAAGCGGCAAGTACGGCAAGAACGAAAAGTCTGTCAACAGGTTGACATAGAAACGCGCGTTTCAAATTTAGTGGAAACGAGCTTAAAGAAGCCGTGTTGATAGCAAGTCGCGCTGTGGTGGAAAATGTACTGATGCGTTAAATTTACAATCGTATTTGCAATTCAAAAAGCATAAGTTATGGAAATTTGCATAAAGTGGAGCATGTGCAGAATTTGCACTGGAGGCACTTCTTCTCATCTGCAGCCCCTCTTCGAGGACCCGCGATTAGCCGAACATCTCTTGGAATATGCTGGAGTTGATGTAATATTTGAATATATTTAAAAATTTTGTTTACAGTTAAAATTTATATTTTCCATTCTGTTCCAGGTAAAACCAGACGACGGGCTGCCAAATCAGATATGTGCAGAGTGTGTGCAACACCTGCAATTGGTGGACATCTTCATCACTGGTTGCAAACGGGTCGATGTCCATTTAAGATCCACCGTGCGTCGCACAATGTCCTTAAGGAAATGCTTTACCGACCTGGATGCCAATACGGAGGATTACAATACGATATCAAAAATACAGACACAGCCACAAAAGCATAGCAACCACTCAAATGTGATGGAAAAGAAAATATTGAATTCACATTTGAGGAAGAATGCTACAGAACAAGAGGAGCTTGTGCCCGAAAACATTGTAATACAGGAGGTCGAAGCGACAGAGGAGATCGAACTGCTAACAACACCGACAACGCAATCCTCTGAGAAGTCGACGAACACAGCAGAAGATGACTATACGCTTGTCGTTAGCAAATGTCTGCTAAATCTGACTCAAGGTGAGGTGCTGGAAAACGATGACAGCGAATACAGTCCAACGGATGAGGGTGATCCACCTGATGCAGCAGATGATAATGATGAGGAAAAAATTATTGAACATGATAGTTACCAAGTTGCAAATGCAGATAATGAGTCAGCTATAAATGATAATGAAATGGATTATGGCAAATCTGAGTCGGAGCCGGCAGCAGCTGTTGCTACTATATCGATTGATCTGTCCGCCGCCTTGGAACCCTCATATTTGGCCAAGCACAACTGCACCATCTGCGGCAATTTGTTTGGCAATCAGGCACTGCTGAAGTCCCACATGCGCACCCATCGCAAAGAGCGGAGCTACGAGTGCGAGTAAGTGCATCTCACTTGTGATTGTGAACGAATGTAACATTTTCTAGTCATAATGCAGGTTGTGCTCAAAACGCTTCAATGCTGCCTGCAATCTGACCACACACATGCGCACACACACGGGCGAGAAACCCTATGAGTGCAGCCACTGTGGACGCCGTTTCGCAGATCGCAGCACTCAACGGAATCATGAACGGTAAGTTGATTATGCTTAGATGCCCTGAGCTGATTCCCTTTGGGTGCTATCCTCCTGCAGCACGCACACCAATGAACGACCCTATTCATGTAAGATCTGCGGGAAGACCTTCACGCTGGCCACCACATTGAAGGCACACTCTCTGTGCCACTCCAAGCTAAAGCCGCACAAGTGTCTCACTTGCAACAAAGACTTTCGCCTACCCCACCAGTTAAAGGCTCACGAAAGATCGCACGTTCATCGCTCCGAAGTGGACATCATGCTCTACAACCGGGACTACGGCGATGACACCAGCAGCTAGGTTCTGCACTCACTGAATAAATTGCCCCAGTGTGTTATAATAAATATAATGTAATAATAAGCCGATAATAAATCACTTATAATTCACATTTGTCTAGCCTAGCTTAATCTATTAGAGTTACTCCTGGCTCAGCATGTAGGTGCTGGAGCTGCTCGCAAATACCTGCTCCTCCTTGCTTCTGTGCGTCAACGTCTGCTGATGTGCCTTCAGCTGATGTGGCAACGTGAAAGATTTCAAGCAGATGCTGCAACTGCAAAGATTTTAAATACGTATTGAGATGAGTGAACAAAGATTGACTGGGATGCACTCACTTGAAATTCTTCTTGCCCGAGTGCATCAGGCTGTGATTCTTGAGGATTGCCGTGTGTGTAAAGGTCTTGCCACACTCCTTGCACTCGTACGGCCGGGTATTCGTGTGCACCCGCTCGTGACGAACCTTCTCGCTGCGATCGTAGAAATGGCGTTCACAATACAGACACTTGTACGGCCGCTCCCCAGTATGGCGACGAATATGGGCGCGTAGCTCTCCCATTTGACGAAAAGATTTGTCGCAGATTCTAAAAGGAATTCGAAAATCAGTCAGTAGTTAATTATTGAAATTGATGAGCAGCTTACTCGCATTGGTGCGGCTTGTAGTCGGTGTGTGCCGTCATGTGTGCATTGAATGCTGCCTTTTTGGGGTAGACATTGCCACACAGGTTGCACATATATTTCGTGGACTCTGCCTCGGTTTGTTGGTCCACTTTTCCAAACTGCTCAGCTCTGATTTTCCGCTTCGACTTGAGTTCGTTGTCTGGCTTGCGAGGGCGTCCCGGCTTTCGTTTGGTAGTCGTTGTGTCTGGCTTGGGATCTGGCGATGGCGTTGGCGATAGGAAGTCATCGTTGTCGTCCTCCACAAAGTCAACATTGCCATGCTCCACCTTAAGTAGCATGTTATCCTCTTCCTCCTCAGCAGTCACGCAATCATCGTCGTACATCAGATTCTGATCGACCACGATGGCATCTCCATCGTCAGTTTCATGCGCATCATAAGCAATGCCCAGCTCATTTATCATTTGGGGCAGCAGCTGCTTGGAGCGATCATGCGTCTCGTTATCTGTCATATAGCCATTGGCCGCCTCCTCATCGTAGTCAACATGAAAATCATCCTCAATTTCCACACAGCCAGCCGATTGTAGATCCTCCTCCACCTCCTCGTCCTGCTCCTCGTTGTCGTTGTGAGTGTGCATCTGGAGCGTCTCATACAGATATTCCATGTATGCACTGTCACTGGCATCAACCAGCTCGTCCGGCTTCGCCGCCTGCAGATACGCACTTTCCAAATACACTTGCGAATTGAGGCACATCTGCCGGAAGTTGTACCACATGCCCACAAATTTGAAACACTTCTCGCAAACTTTGGACGGCAAATGCGTTGATCTGCGTATCTAAAAAATTCACTTTTAGCATGTTTTTTTATTAGCTTGCTGCCAGATATAGCTTACCCTGACGCCGCAACAATATTCAATTTTACGATTCAATAGCTGATTATTGTCATCGGCAATTTCCACCACAGCCCTCGTTTCGTTTGTGAAGAGTTCTCGCATTTTGCTCTGCTCGTATTCCTCTAAGCACACGCGGCATTCGTTTGCATTCGCATCTGGTGAAATGTTATCCATAATCACCACTTTAAACACACTTAATGCTGTGCCAGTTTAACAAAATTTTTGTTTACTGTTCGTGACAGAGTTGGTCTTTTAGTAGTGTTGCTCAACAATAGTGCTGAACAATTTGAAGCAAGTTGGCAGCTCGCTTGGCCTTCATATTTTTGTATGCAGATTAAATTGTAAAACAAAATTTCCAAAGTATCTTTAAATTAAAGATGATTTATATATGCAAATTATAATTTTTAAAAAATATTTATTTTTAATTTAAAAAAAAAGACTTCGACTAAAATTTTTATTTCTGTTGTGCAACTTTAGAAATTATTTCAAAACATTAAAAAGAAGAATCAAAATTCAAGTTATTTAGCAATGTTTATATCTAGTTCCATTTCTAAATAAATAAATAATGTTTTAACCGATTATATATATTAATATATATATATATATATATATATATATATATATATATAATTATTTTATCTGCCAGAAATCCAAATATCCAAAGCAACATTTTATATGAGATAATATATTTTTATTCATATAATTTTCAGTTAATTATAGCATTAAGCATACAATTAATGAATTTCACTTCATAGTGATTATAGTAATGGCTGTTAGGAATTTCATAGACATCGAATCGATTTTTTTAATGGGTTAAGAATATGAATTTTTAAACTTACAAATAAACCTCACTTATAATGAATAAATCAAGCACGATTACAGCTACTGAATGGATATACTTCTAATTAATTTGTTGGTAATCTATGAATTTAAGTTGGTTACACTAATTATTTTTGCTTCTCAACGCGGCCCTTTTTCACACCATTCATCTTGGGTAGCTTTTGGGCGTGCTTTGGCTTGCGCTTTTTCTTCGTCTTGTCAAGCGCAACAGAGAAATCGACTGACTCGGAATCATCCTCCCCAGCATACTTCTCCAGCAGGCGATCCATCAGCGAGTTGTAATTGGATTCGCGATGATTTTTGCGCGCCAAAATCATATGCTCCAGATTGCCGCCGCTGGCCGCAGCAGCCTCCTCGTCGTCCTTCTGCTGGCGTTTCTGGATGCGCTCCTTGATGATGTGTGCCTCTTTCGATTCGCGGGCATATTTCTTGTGGCGCTTATTGCGCTTCACTGCCGGCTCCTCGGTAAATATCTTGTATTCAGGCACATCATTCGCTGCAATCATGACGGCGACGATCTCCTTGAAGCGGGGCTCGTCCTCGACCTTCATGAACGGCACATGATTCATAATGTAATTCATGCAACCCTTGCCGCCCAAATATGCCTTCTTGATGTCGGTCGTCTCCAGCTCAGAGCCGATATATTCCTTCTCATAATTGCTGATATCTTCGACGGTCAGCGGCTTGAAAATCTTGCTCCATATGTCCAGCCAATTGGTTAGCTTGCCCTCGTCATCGTCATCGATGATTGCCTGCTCGTCGTACAGAGCCCGCTTGGCCGGATCGGTAAGCACCTGGTAGATTTTCGAGAGCACTTTGAACTTTTCGGTGGATTCCTCTTTTTGTGCCTCGGGCACTCGGTCTGGATGCACCAGCAGCGACAGTTTGTGGTATGCCTTCTTTATCTCCTTCTCTTTGGCATCCTTCACAATATCCATCAGCTTGTAAACATCACGCGTATCAAAGTATTTTTCGCATAATTCAAGAGTCGACATTTTATTTTTTACTACGGCTTAAATCTTTCTCTCTCCGTTTGTGATATTTAGTGTTTGAAAGTGTTGATGAGAGTTCCAGTGCTGAAAAGGCGCCGACAAGGTAGGCATGCCTGAGCGCTGCCAATCGTTGTAATACCAAACTTAGTAGTTTCTGGTATTTTTATGCACCTTATTTACTTGTTAAGTTGGCTGCGATTTGGCCGACTTCCTTTTCCGTGTTAGCTGTGAAAGAAAAAACATGCCGGTGGGTGCAAATTTTAACAAAAATATAGTTTTCAACAAGAAAAACCTGCGTATGCTTATGCAAAAACTATGCAGCATGCAAAGTGCTGCAGTGCAGTGTCAACGGTGCATGCTTTTGCAGTGACAACATAAAAAAAAAACCAATATTTGGCAACACAGCTTGAACCCTCCCTCGCACCATATGCATTCGTGGTTAAAAAAAAGTTGAATTGCAGACATTGGTGAAATACAAAACAAAATATTGAATGAGATTGTGAAATGTGTTTGGTTTTGTTTGTACTTGCAGCTAGCAAAAGATTTACTGCACCCTCTGCCCGCTGAGGAGAAACGGAAGCACAAGCTGAAGCGCTTGGTGCAGCATCCCAACTCCTACTTCATGGACGTCAAGTGCCCCGGCTGTTACAGGATCACAACGGTTTTCAGTCACGCCCAGGGCGTTGTTGTGTGCGCAGGTTGCGCCACCATTCTGTGCCAGCCAACTGGAGGACGGGCAAAGCTTACAGAAGGTACCAAAAATACTGAAATTCCCTCAATCTCTTATCAAATTGTCCAATTCTAATTTTGTGATCTTTCCATTTTGCAGGCTGCTCGTTCCGCAGGAAGCCACAGTAAAATTAATTTTGGACGTCGCGCTTCAGGATGAACCACAAATTATTAATTTTTTAATAAACAATCTTACAAAACAAAGCAAATAAGAAACGTAAAGAAAATCCATAAATAAGTCGTATTGAGCCGTTTTCATTTCCTATAGAAATTGGCTTTTTGGAGCATGGACAACATAAAACAATAACAACAAGGAAATTTCACAGTCAACATTATTAAACATCAACGACAACAATGACAGTGGCAGCAGCAGCGGAAGCAAAACACCAACCAATTACAAATTTGATGAGTAGTTTTAAAAACTGCATGTAAAAAAGCAGGCGAAAAATGACATCTGGCATGTTGAGGATTGTGGAGAGGCTGTAAAATAGAATGAACACTTTTAATACAATAACTTTGGAATTTCTTTGGTTAAAAACCAGCGACAGTTCATTAAAGAATCAACGATGTTGTGTTTGTTTAGAGCAATGTGAAACGGCTTTTTGCAGTGCGGCCACTGTTTTCCTTTCAGTGTGTAAATCAATAAATGTTATCACTTTGAAACTTGTGGTTGGCTTATTCAATGCAATAATCTGAATTAACAAGTTAGCTAGCAACCAGGAGAAATATTAAACTTTTTATTTAAACCTATAGTTGCAAATTCAAAGTGTGCGCCAACTAATCGATGGAAGAGCGATGCTCTACGTACGGTCTCACAGTATTTTTATTTTATTGCCACAGTCAATGTTTCTTATAATCGTCAAAGGCATGTTAACTTGCCCATTTATCGATGAGTTGACACACTGTACGTAGCGTACGATATTTAAAAAATTGCTTAATATTTATTAGCCGAGCTTTACTTCTAATAATTTCTAAATACGGTTTTAAACAATTTTACTTATAAATTAATGAAAATCACAATTTTAAAAATTTAAAATAATTGAAATTTATTTATTTAATTTAACAGTTCGTGTCGTGAGAGTGCTTCTTGCCCATTTGGTCACATTCCCATCTCTATGCTGCTAGTCGATTACTCTTATAAGAAAAAAATGAACAGAGTTTTTTTCAGTAATATTTTTCTTGCTCGTGCGTGACGTCGCGTTCGCTGTGCCGCTCGCTCTTTATTGTTTGTGTGTTTTAAATCAATCTAAATCATATACGGATATTCTTAAAACGCAAGAAACTTACTAAGAGTCTCAAGATTGGCGCGACGTAATTAAATGCAGACGCGCCGAGTAACAAAAGCGACACATTAAAAGAGAAATAGTACAAAGAAATTTGTCTTCCTGCTTTTGGCCGTCGTCGTCGCCGCAGCCGAAGAAGAAGAAAAAGAGTGCACAGAATAACAAAAGCGAAAAAATGCAACAAAATACGGAAGCAGAGCAATAAAAACGCAGCCATAACGAAGACGGACGATAATTGTGCAATTATTGAAAGAATTGTATATTTATTTTTGGTCGAAAGTTCTTTGTGTGAAAGAAACACACACAAACACATAAATATATACAAATAAATTACTAGCAGCATCAGCAGCAACAGCAACAATAATAACAGGCAGTGAAAATTGACAAAGCAACAGCAGAAAATTTGTTGTAAGCCCTTTTTTTGGCAGTTGCTAAATAAAAATACATACACAAAACAAAATAAAAAAATTCAGTGAGCTGTAAAAATTGTTTTTATTTATGCAAACCCAATTCTAAAATGGATGACAAATTCATCGTATTCAATGCTGCACGCGATAATAACCTGCCCCTATTGAAGGTGAGTACCCGCTGCAATTGCTCTGCTCCGCTCTGCCCAGCACTGCGCGGCTCAGCTGCTAGCAGCCTTGTGACTAATCAATAAAATTCTACACACATACGAGCGCAAAATATGTCGAGAGAGCGAACGACCCACACAAAGAGAGAGATAGAGGGAGCTTATGTATGTGCGTCAAAACAATAACAAATACAAATGTACAGACATATCTTTTATGTGTGCTTGTGTGTGTGTGGGCGTATAAGTCAAGCTCCCTCTTGCACAGCTGCAGGCAGCACGCTTTTTGCATAATAAAGTTCTTAAGCTTTGACTACATTGCTTTGACATTGGGAAATGGCGCTGTTGCATTTGTGCGTGTATTTGTGTAGGTGTTGTGTGTTAGTTTCAACTTTGTATTACACAAACAATAAGAACTGGCATACTTACAGATTTTCTGTTGATTTTGACAGACAAACACCAAAAAAAGTTGTTTATTTAAAATATACTGCTATCAATTTGGCCTAAATTTTTTTTTAGAATTGAAAATATGTATTTATGTCAGCATGGCAAACATTATAAAAAAAACAGTTGGCTTTTTGTTGTAATTGTAAATGCAAATTATAATTAAATTAGTTGAAATCTATGCTGGGTATCTGCTAGTCGAACTAGTCGCCTAAAGCGTCCTTACTTATATTTTGCTGTTATTAACAGCTGACCACCAACAACAAAGGAACATGTACACAATATTTTTTTTTTATCATATTCAAAAAGAAATCCCAGTTCTTTGGGCATATCTTAGATATATTTCGATATTATCATGGACGTGGTACTTTATTTACACATTTTGCATTGATTCACTTCCCCTGTTTTCATTATCTTATCGGAGCCACAAGCAACGGACGGAACGGAACGGATGGCGTCGCAAAGTATTTTTAGCGAGCATATTATGATATTTTATAATGCGTTGATTCGTATGTGGGCCACGTTGCGCTCAGATTTTCGACTGCTAATGTTAACATTGTTAATGGCACTCACAAATTTTACGGGCTTAAAATCACGTTTTAATTTTTTCCTTTTTATTATTTTGTGTTTTGAAAACACTTCCGCCACTGAGTGAGTGAACTCCCCCCGGTCCCTTGACAACGCAACGCACTAAAAATACTTGTATAGGTACACAAGTGTACCTTTAGGTACATGTGTACACGCTTAGGTACATTTGTACCTGCCTGCTGCATATGTTAACTGTGTGTAAATAAAGCTATCCTTGAGAGCGTTCAATCACCAGCTGAAAGGCTCGACATGATTCGACTTGCACCGGTTTCGTTCATTTTTAGACTTCCTGACTGGGCTCGGCTCGGCTCTCTCTCTCACACTCTTGCCCTGGCTCTCTGTCACACTCTGGTTCTGCTTCTAAAAATGTGTCATTTACGGAGCTGGTTGATGCTGCGCTTCAGGAAGTGATTTTTGGTGTATGAATATATATTTATATAAATGTATAAATATATATTTAGATATGTGTGTGTGTTTGTAGGTTTCCTAAAATAGTCTTGTGCATTTATACTTTTACCTTATACTTATTTAAGATCGATGAAAAAGGAGACTTATAAAACTGAGCGAATCTGTGTTTTAAATGCGATTGCATCGAGCACAGATTATTCTATTTTAGCCACGTTATTTGCATATTATTTATAACGACTACTTTCGATGTTTCTAATTAATTTAATAGTAGTTTATTTATTTAATAAAATAATGTAAAAGTTATTTAAGAAATATATTTTAGGAAGATAAAAATAAAGTTAATAATAGTGTAATTACAGCGTATATGTTAGCTGACACACTCTCGTGTCGATCAATCTAGATTATTTAGATTTTGCAAGGTGTTGTTGCAGCCCCAGAAAAACTTGTGCTCCATATTGAGCGAGAACAACATGCTTCGAACCCGATCACCAAACGTGCAACATCATGGTTCTAGCCAAATGAAACCGGTTTTTCTAGTTGCTTGTTCTGGTTGTTGGTTGTTTGGGTTGTGGACTAAACATTGTTGTTTAGTCAAAAAATAAAGGCCAAACCCCAAAAGTACTTACACATTTGTGGTAACTTCATCATGTTGAAATGTACAAATGCGGCAAGAGACACTTCACTCACTTCAACTCACAACAATAAGTGAGCTGGTTAAAAGTGACTGAGAAGAGCTTGGTTTGACTCGAACGAAATAAAAGAATAATTCTTAAGTACTTAAAATATTTAAAATGACTTCCTCTATTATTTTTGTAATCAAAATACAAAACCAAACAGGAAATGTTATTTTTTTTAATTAAATGCGTAAATATTTGTACATATTTTTATAAGAAGAAAAAAAGCAAAACAAAAATATCAGCATTTAGTGAAAGTGAATTTAAGTCAGATTTGTCGTATTTTATATTAATGACGGCAAAAAATAAAGCAATACTTTTGTGTGCTTTACAAAAAAACAAACGCAAAAAACTTAATAATAACTAAACGTATATGTCTAGACGTTATTCGTAAAAAAGGGCAAATTAACGAAATATGTTAAAATCAGCATAAGACCAGATTAACTTTAAGAAAAGAATTGCTAAAATGCGTGGAAAATGACCAGGAAATAGAATTGAACAAAAAAATGTTAATTGAAAAATTAAAAAACAAACAATCCAATCAAGAATTGCGAAAGTTCAGCGACCTCCCAAGGATGAACCTTTTAAAATCTGCATAAAATTAAATCAATACATCATTAGATAAATATACTTTCAATATAACCAGATAAAAGTATTAAACCTAATATGTAAGAACGGAAATTTCGATTATTCAAACAACGCTAAAATGACATAAGTTAAATGTTATTGACCCGAACAATTGTCAGGCTTTTAGACAACTATAGAAACATTCATAAAAAAAACTGAACAAGGTCAGTCAAACGCAAATTAGCGATTGAATTTTAAAATACTTGGAAAATGGTATAAAAAAAATGTAAATGAATCTGCACATTAATTAAATAATCCTCATCAAGATCGAACCATCAGCTTAAAGTAAGACAGCAAAAATGCGGTTGTCGCTTTCGAAACGTTTGCAAAACGCACAGCAGCATTCAAGTTAATTAGATTTTTTGCATCAAGTTTTATGCACAACTAAGCAAACATGCATATAAATATATATATACATATGGACATGCATACACATGACCGAATTATTTTATTCGGTTAACAGCTGTTGTTTTGAGGTTGAGGTTGATTCTTTGCCTTTTCAGTTTCTTTCTTAGTTAGTGTTTTGTGCTGAACATTTTCAGCAGCGCAAATTGCTTATGTTTATGTAGTTGTTGTTGTAACCTCAAAACACGAATTTGAATACGAGTGCTTCGCTTTTGGCCAGAGAGAGAGAACGAGAGATAGACAATCGCAGCTTGGTTTTATTTGCACCAACGTTCGTCCATTGGACCTGCTTCTTTTTTTTTCCACTTGCTTGCCATTTAACTGCTTCTTGATTATTAGTTGCCAGTGCATGTATGTATGTGTGTGGAAATGTAAGGTCAGAGCCGATCTCTTGCTCTATCAGTGGTTTGCTTTGACTTTAATAATCATAGAGTACACGAGAGAGTGCAAAGTATTTACACATATGCATACACATACACATATATTGAGCATACCGCGAGGAAGAAACGTTAGCAACGGCAACAACAGCAATTAAGAAACCTGCGACTGCGACAAAGCAACAAAAGCCGTAACAAAGCAGCCACCAATACAAACAACAACAACAAAACAATCTTTCGGTCCACACACACAGAGCGAAGCGAAGCTGAGTGCGTGCGATAGCAGCTACGTTCATTGGCTTTATCTTGTGTATTATCTACAGATGACAGATAGGGTATATTATTCTCACCCACTGTTTGTGAAGCCATCCATAAAAAAAATACATCTTTGGTTCCTATCGTAAATATATAAATTTATATATAAATTTTGCTTTGATAATATTTTTTGGTTTTTATGTTTAAATAAAGTTAAATGCTGTAATCGGAACTATTATACAGTTGTAATGTTTACGAGCAAACCATAGAGTGATGAAGCTTCGCTGTACTTTACATATACATTTTGTAGCTGCTGTTTTGCAGGGCAACGCAAGAAAGAAAGAGAGCGACGCACACTGTTAGAAACAACAGACGATTATCGATGCAAATGCTGCCAATGCAAATTTATAGAAAATGAAAAAAGAGCGATGAAAGCTATACTTATATGTGCAGCCTTAATCTTAATCGGTTAGATTTAAATTTTAGTCAAATTAAATTATCTTCATTTATTTTTATTATACAACTTAAATTTACACAGATTATTTTTAGTAAAATATGCTCAAACTGGCAATTGAGTATTATGTGTGAATAATGTAAAAAAATGTTACACATTGTAGTTCCCACGCATAGTTTCAAGTACCTAAACCAATCCAAAAGCTTAATGCTAAGCCAACACAAGGGCAACAACTTTACGGTAATTGGACAATTAAATGGAAATGCTGAATGCTTTGTTTTTTTTTTTCACTGTGCATTTTATTTACGACGCCCAAATGCCTCTAGGGAACTTACTCGAGCATATTGTGTACTACTGTGCCACGATTCATTCGACTGACTATACCACTGTGTGTACTTCATAAATGTACAAGTGTGTGTATGTGTGTTGTGTATCCGTTGTTGGTTTTGTTTTTGTTTGTTTGTTTTGTTTGGCTTATTCAGCGATCGACTCGTCATGACTTTGAAGTTCGTCGCACGATTAACTAATGCAGCAACAATCTGAATATCTCTTCTTCTTCATGCATTTGCTCACGCTGATTATACGCCCATAAAGCATTATAATATCGGTGTCGGAAAGCGCTCTTCAAAGCTGACACTGACTATCTGCTGCTCATCTGCATCTCTGTTGATATTTGCCATCTTGAAGTAATTTGTTTTATTATTCTTTTGTTTCTGCGATGAATAAAATATTAAATGATATAACAGCTGAGATTAATCTCTAGCATCTATTAAGAAGAAAACAGTAAAAATATAAATATATATCAGTTGATAATGCAGACTTTTATTTAATGCATTTCCTTGAACAATACTGAAATTTAAACAGTATCAATGATATTATTAATATGGTATATCTATATTATTTAACATTTGAATTGGCTCTTTGTTAACAATATCTATTTTAAAATTGAAATGTTGAAGCAAAATTGGTCTTACAGACCATATACATTTTTGTAGTTAGCTTAATATATTTTTTATAGCTATGTTAATTTTTTCCATACTTGTCTTTTATTTCTTTTTTTTTTTAGCTTACTTGTGTTTAAAAATATGTATATATGTATAATAATATTAATAATAATAAGTAACATAAATAAAACAAAATAAAAAATTCGTAATTTTTATAATATTCCTCTCATTTGCTATTCTATCGCTTATCAAGTGTTTTTTTTTGGTTTTATTTGTTCCCTGAGCAGCATGAAACCGGTTCATATACGAGCCGGTTCAAATTTAACCACTTTTACTTAATTTTTTGGTTGTAAAGCATTAGAGGAGACGTGTCTGAAGCAATAATGCAATAAATGACCACTTTAATTCTGGAACTATTTTCAAATTTTAACAATTATTATTTATAAATGCACATTTGAGGAATTAAAATATTTTTTTTATGTCTCCGTTTCTCCAACTGCTTGAACTAGATCCAGATACTTCAAATTTTGAATAAAAGTTTTTCTTAACCACGCGTAGATCATGTTTATCAAGTATTCTAACTTGTTTTTTTTGTCTAATCAAGTTTGCTTTATGTTTTAATAAAATTCTGAAGCTTAAAATAAATTAAAAATTTTCCATAGTTTCTTTTTTTGCTTGTGGAATAATTCCAATACCGCATTAAAATCGACGCTGCCCTCGACCCTGCAGCGTGTGACTCATGGTATATACATCTGTATAATTATGTGTGTATATAGTAGATATAGATTTGAAATGCACCAGTTGCTTGTGAGACTATTTAATGATTGGCTTGTATTGACTGATATCGCTTGGCCTCTGCTTGAACCCGTTAAAAAGCACCGTTGACCTCAACACGACAGCTTCGAGAGTAAATCTTCACCCTTGAGCGACTGCGATGGTTGGCTATAACAATTAAGCCAGCCGGCCAGCCGGCCAACCAGCCACACATAAGAGCCAAACAATTGAGCGACGTGGCCGACTTGAATGTCAGCCAGGCAGACAGGCAGAGAGGGGTGTGAGGAGTTGAGGGGTTCGGTTGAACGCACCAAAGTAGACTCAAGAGCCAAGTTAGAGAGGAGGGGAATGTTGATATTCATTTACTACCACTGCATATCGACATTGAACTCGTTCAATGTCAAAATTATAATAAATTATGCGTGCATGGCAAACACAACATAATCACAAAGCAACAGCAAAAGCAACAGCAGCAACAACAACAATGGAAAGTGGTTTATTGTTTATTACACGGAAACAACATTTTTTTAATCGCCTTTAAAACTGCTGGCGTTTTGTGGAAGCTGTTTCGCATTTGATTTTCGCGCTGCTCGTGTCGACATTTTCATAACGGTATATGGCAAGGTAAACATCTGTGTATGCCACAGCCCATTTCCAGCCTTCCCCCTTCCCCTCCCCGTACCACACACCCCTTCATCATAAACGTTTTGATGGAAAACAAATGTCAAGTGTTGAACAATTTTACCTTGTTTTAATTATAATTGTTTCGCTTGCGTTTATTTTTGCTTAGCAGCGATAAACAACAGTAAATAACAGTAAATACACATTACACTCACACACACTCAAAATTATATATGCACATTTGTATGAATGCATTTGAATTTTTCGGGAAATGAAATTTTAAATCAGTTTTCGGTGAATTCTGAAATCAGACGCAATAATTTTGTTGCCCTCTTCACTCTTCCCGTCTTTTATTTGAGTCATCCCGGGCATGTTTTAAGAGCTAACTAACCGTATAATATATATCATGATCTGACTTAGATCGATGAGCGTTTCTTTTATGCAAGCGTTTTGCATATTTTATTAGTTTGTTGACAAGTTTTTAACTTGTTTCTAAGCTGTTATCAATCAAATTTTTACATACGCCTCAACTAATTGCTAAGTGTCTTAAAACTGGTTTTTCTTTTAGTTATTCTGATAGAGAAACTCTTAATTATTCATCGCTCAATTAAATTTATATGGTGCTCATATTAAACTTGAAAACTGAAAACCACCTTATGTCTGCAAGGGTAGATAATCTTCGGCATTGATATTGATATTGATTAATATCAAAAAACATTTTTTTTTACCAAGTTTTCCTACAATAGATTTATGGTACCTATATATAGGTCTATAAAATAATCTGTCTTTTTTAAATCATTCTTTTATTCATACAATAAACGCAGCTTTTAAGTCTAAAATTACAAAATTATAATCAAATACTAAATAACTTGTCATGCAAGAGTTTTCCTAAGTCTTTAAGCTTTGTTTAAAAAAAAAAATGGTCTTCATTTTGGAATTAAGACCGCAGAAAACATAGCACTGTATGTTAAATAAAAATTACAATGTGAATAAAGATATATTTTAATTTTTAATTTGGCTGTTCTCACTAGATTTATTTACTTGCTTTTGGGGTTTGATTTCCTGATAGAAGACCGACCCACAATAAAAACTTTTCACAATGCAACATCATATTTTTGAGTAGTAGCAAATGTACCAATGCAAAAGCAGCAAAATAATGCCCAGATTATTATTCTTGATCCTTGTGTATAAGAATAACATCAAAGCAACACTCAGAGACAAAGACAAAACTCATTTCTTAAGTTAAGAGCAGTGTTGGAAGCAGCAGCAAAGGATTTTTGAATGATACTGAATTGTTCTTTACTTGGTTTAATATAAATCGCATATTTTTAGTCATTTTTAGATGGGCACATTATGTTAAGTTCATTTTGAGCTGTAGCTTTTTTTTCAATAAAGAAAGTTTGCTGATTAGTAATTGTAGTTTTAATTAGAAATTATTTGTTATTGATATTGTTAATTTTGTTCATCGATTTTAGGTTCTCTTGTTGTTGAGAAGGTTTAGCAATTGGCAACGAATCTTCATATGAACAAACAAATTGTTAAATTAATGTTAAATGAATGTTGTTTGTTATATTGAATATAAAATGTATAAAATGTATATTAAATTAAATAAAGCTAGTACAAAGTGCTATTTATTTTTGTCGTCAATGTGCATAATTTATATGTTAATACCTTGTGGCATAGAGATTCGAAAGTGGTCGTAAAGTTATTTTAAATTGTTAACAAGGCTCTTGCACTTGTTATTGTATTTGTTAAGCACCTGTCACATTTCCACAATTATCTTAGCCACCATATATTGAATAATGAATGGATCAATCTGAAGGCCCTAGTTTCCGGTGCCATGTCAACTGCTCGCATAAAGCACGCCAAACATTTTTCAAGTCACCTTTTTGTACTACTGATTTTCACGTGCCTTGTGCGTTTGGTTAAATTGGCTTTTGGCTTATGGCTTCTATAAATATATCTGTACAAATGTGCTGTCTGCTTACAGTTCAACTTTGGGTCAGACGGGAAGAGACGTGTACATTTAGTGTTTGAGCAAGGTTAAACGAGACTTTGGGGCAGTCGTCAAACTAATCGCTTTAACGATCGCCAAAGGCTGTAGTTATAGTTATAGTTGCTGTTGTCTCATGACTCAGCAATGTTGTTGGGTCTTTGGGCGGGCTTAATCTTAATTGTGTATGCAACCGGGAACCGGCTGTGTATAAGTTATAATGCGGAAAAGCAAATACCAGCCAGCTGGTGTTGGTTGCTGGCTGGCTTATTGGTTGGTTTGGTTGGTTGGTTGGTCGCGTCATCAAATTGTCATTGTTTGGTTTGTTCGACGACACGTCTGTAAGTTCAGTAGCCTAAAGTATATGGACTCGATGAGACGCTGAGAAATGACGTGCTCAATTTTAATCTCTATGGATATATATCTATATAATTCGCAATTGGGGTCATTGTAAACATTTTGTGTAAAGCTTCGCCTGAAATTTCGATGCGTAAATTTTGATATGTAGCAGATAATATAAATATATATAATTACTTATCTTATTGTTGTCGCTGTCTGCTGTCTGATTTCAGCAACAACAAATGTCTTTCTTTAAGAATACGCTGAATGTTGCCAAAATTTGCATGTCACGCGCACGACCTGCTCAAGCGAGAGCGAGAGGGGAGTATTAATGGTTTACAATATTGACTATTATGTGACGCAAAATAATAAATAGGAAATACCGAAAGAAAGAAAGCTAAAGAAAAAGAAGCAAGAAAGAACGTTTGTCTATGCAGCAGCAATCAGGAAGCTTAAACAGAATCTTATACGCGCTGTAGAAGAGAGGCAACCGATTCGACCAGCAGACAGATAATGAGAGAATTATGGGAAAACCAATGACCACAAAAGAAATAAAAAAAAACAAAAACAAAAGACGAATAGAATAAATAAATTTCGCAAGGTCTTCGAATTTCGTGCTCCCCCAGCGCCATTTTTTATTTCTCTGTGTTTATTTGTTTTGGGTTTTTTTTCATTTATTTATTTATTTTTTTTTATATATATTTCTGGTTCTGAGCTGTCAGTGTCGTTGTATTTTTATGTGTTTATTTTCTTTTTTGGTTGTATTTGACGCTTAGCTGATGAATGCTCTAATTGAGATTGATAAGTCGCCACGGTTTCGCATACACTGCTTTCAAATATCGTATCAGTTTGTCTTTGACAAGGTTTTAGTTTATTTTTTTTGTTCGTTATCGTAATCATTATGTTTCCTATGGTTTCCTATGGCCCAAGCGTTATTCAGTCGGGTGATGAAGTGAACGAGATCGTTTCCATATCTATTTAAAGATTGCGTCAAGGTTTTCTTATCTTTTTGAATTTGATATACAACATAACGATATCGAATGCGTTTTGTAATTTAAGGAAAGCGAAAGCCAAAGCTGAGAACATCCGCTAAGGTCACACTTTCAGAGTCACCTTCTAGATATATTATCAGTCCGCATTTAGCAGCTAATATTTGTATAAAAACGTGCTCAGTCTTGATACTGTCTCCACAATACTATTATTAGTTCTGTTATTACTTGTCAATCAAGTTTTTAGTTTTATTTTACTTTATTGTTGGCTTTAGCTTAAATTTAACTCTGAGTCAACGTGGTCGTTCTACGATGGCAACAGAGTCTAAGATTTAAGAATTTGTATTTTATATACATATATTAACAATCAGGTAGCATTTGAAAAATAGCACGAGACGTGCAGCTGTCACAGACCATTGTTGCCACGCGTTCTGCCAACCCCCCCAGCTTGCCGCTGTCTCCCCCTTGTGGTGCAGGTAATAACATATTAAATGTACTGTGAAACCAAAAATCGTTTGACGTCATTGAATTTTAATTTCAAATTCACAATTTATCGCAAAACAAGTAAGAAAACTCTGGCCGATACACAGCTCGAACAGTAGAACCAGAAACCAGCTGTTTTAATATATTGGTTAGCAGGTTATGTTTTTTTTTTTGGTTCTAAAAATCGAAACTGACAAACTCGTGTCTAAATCATTTTTGCATATATACATATATATTTGTATATCCACAAATATTAAAATATAATTATCAATAAAGATAAGCATAAATTTATATCTTTCAAATTGTGCCTTTTATTGTTATCAAAAACGATATTTACCAATATGTGAGAAACTTTTTTAGTTATTGGCAAAATCAAATTAACTTAATCTTTCTTAGGTATGCGAAAATCAATTCAAAGTGTCCAAATCTTATAGTCTCTGATTTCGTCTTTATTTATACAGCATAAGGATATATATTTATTTCCGAAGATGCTTTCTTTATGTTTGTTATATTTTATTATTGGCTTAACTAATTTATAAGAAATAAGCTTTGGTTCGTCACAGACTCAACACCCTATAAAAAATGCGATTTATTTTTAATAATATTTATATATGCTTAATAGTCAATCCATTGCATAGATAATTTAATTGTTTGCATTTATGTTCTCAATGCGAATTAAATAAAATTGCGCACATGGCTTGGCTTTAACGACTCAGTTCGTCAGTCTGAGCCAAAATAAAATGCAAAAGTAATAAAATAATAACAGACAAGTCAAACGTGTAAAAGAGAGACAGTTAGATAGCGAGGGAGCGAGAGTGAGAGAGAATGTAATTGATTGATTGCGCTCAGCTGATGGCTTACGCCTTGCTCTCTCCCTCTCTTTCCCACTCTCTGTCAGTTTATCATCGTAGCAGTCTCTCATTGATAATCAATTGCAACTCTCTCGACACAATTTTTTTTATATTTTAATTAGCACTTTGGCAGTTTTTTCTTTTTCATTTATTTATCATGTTTGTGCGTTGTGGATACAGATAAATTATATTTTGTGTTTATTATTTGTTCAACGAATTTGTTTTTAATTGCAATTATTAATGGAACACAAAAAGAGAAAAAATAAACACATTATACGATAATAAAAACACTGATAAGAAATTTGTTTTGCTTATATTTTGTGGAATTCCCCCATGTCCACATTAGCGAAATTAAAAAAGGATAACCAAAACATGTTGCAAAGAAAATGTTGCTGCAACATACGTGTTGAATCTTGAATATGAATATGAATAAGTCTGCATTTAAATCTGTGAACTGCAATAAAAATCGACAATTATTTGCTAGAGATTAAAGCTAAAAATGGATTTTTGATTGTTCGATTTTTAGTATTTTCGTAACAAAATTTCTATAATCGGCTTTGGTGCTTTGCTCTTTGCTAATCATACACAAATAATAACATATTCTATATCAGCAACTGAATGATAATTTAATTGTCGACTTCTATGGGAGTCCGAGAGAGAGATCCACATTTATTACGAGTCCACAAAGTTGACTAGCTTGTTTGACAACGTGCTCTCAGAAATGTAATAAAATTAAAATATACTATGTGAATTCGCTGCTAATCAATTAAATTGTTTATATACACGTGCCTGGTTGTTATGCCCGTAATCCACATTAAAATGGGTTAAGTGTGTATAAAAATAATGCAAATGCTTGCAGCAGATAGAAAAAGCATCTCAAAATATATTCTTGATCAGTATAGCGCCATCTGAACCAGATGCTTCAAATTTGTAAATTTAATTTTCATATACCAAACGCAGATAAAATTTATTTTTATTAGTAAATCATAATTTAGGATAATTTGAGAGACATATGTTTTCCTTCTGAGCAATAAAGCAATTTACTGATTAGTAGACAATTTAGCAAAATCCCACTTTATTAAACAAAAAAATCAATTTATATATATAGTAAAAATATATATTTATATAACTAAAATATATTTTTATATAATAAAAATTCTCATTCTTCTACTATTCGTTGTGATATATTTGCATAAATATCACTGCTTGAGTGTGTTAAGCTAAATCTGTGATATAATCGATTATATATATTATATATATAGAATTAATTAGCTTGTTGTTTTACTTATGACTAAAATGCTTTTTAAATTTAAGATAAAATACAGTTTAACTCATTTAATAAGAATGTTGGTTTGGTCATTTGCAAGATTCGCTAACCGAACACGATAATTATGTAAATTCAGTTTGTGTTTGCTTACAAATAATAATTAAATTTGGAATTCATTTTTTTTTTTTTTTTTTTTTTTAATTTCAGAGGGTGCTTGATAACAAGAGCTTTGTGGAACTTGCGGTGTTGACATCGGCGAAAGTGAATGGAGCCACTCCGCTGGTCATTGCCTGTCGCAATGGACACTACGACATTGTAGAATACCTATTGACAAAGTGTCGAGCCTACGTGGAAATGGTGGGTTCGGTCACCTTCGATGGCGAGCCCATCGAGGGTGCTCCACCGCTGTGGTGTGCCGCCGCCGCGGGTCATCTGGGCATCGTTAAGATGCTGGTGCGTCGATTCGCCAATGTGAACAGTACGACGCGAACGAACTCGACTCCGCTGCGTGCCGCCTGCTTCGATGGCCACTACGAGATCGTCAAGTATCTGGTGCATCATGGTGCAGGTAAGTGTTTGTGTGTGTGTGTTTGTGTTTGCGTGTGGCATGGCCAGCACTTGATTCATCATTGCTACGGTTTCTCTTGCAGACTTTGAGGTGGCGAATCGGCATGGACACACCTGCCTGATGATTGCCTGCTACAAGGGGCACTATCGCATTGCACAGTATCTGCTGTCGTTGCAGGCGGACGTGAATCGGTGCAGCATTAAGGGCAACACGGCGTTGCACGACTGTGCGGAGTCGGGTTCGCTGCAAATACTACAGTTGCTGCTACAGCACGGCGCCACCATGGATGTGGACGTTTATGGCATGACACCGCTGTTGGCGGCCAGCGTCACCGGACACATGCCCATTGTGGAGCACCTGATAACGTTGCCATGCGTGAGTCGTATGGCACGAATCGATGCACTCGAGTTGCTGGGTGCCACCTATGTGGATAAGAAACGTGATATTGCCGTCGCCTTGACGTTGTGGCGGCGAGCGCTCGAGGAGCGAGCACAGGATCCGCCACTAGACAAGAAAGTGCAGGAGCCGGTGCCGGCCTACGAGCTGGTCACCGAATTGACGACCATCGAGGAGCTCGAGGAGCTCGTTCTCGATCCCGATGAGATGCGCATGCAGGCGCTAGTCATCAGACAGCGCATCCTTGGACCCACACATCCCGACACCAGCTACTACATTCGCTTCAGGTAAGGAAAGGAAGCGCAGCTCAAAACAGATACATTTGTATTTTAGATACATTTGTAAATTAGCATAATTATCTGACGATGTTCTGAGTAGATATTTCATTTAAGTTTTTTAGGTTTTTCCAAATTAAAGAATTCATCATTCTAACTATGTTAATGGGCACAACTGAATAATACTTAAGTTAATCCAATAATTTATTTACTCTAATAAATATATAAATCTATTTTTTTATATTATTTATTATATATAATCTATTTACCTACTTAAGTTAATCTAATAAATATATAAATATATTATTAGGTTACCTTGAATTATTTAAATATAATAATAAATACTATATTAATAAAAAGTAATAATTGTTAATCTAATAAATAGATGTAGATTACTATTTATGATTAATTTATAAGTTAATCTATTAATTGAATTATCTATTTATTATTTATTGTTTATATATTTATATGATGCATATTTAAGTTAATCTAATAAATATATAAATAGATTAATTGTTTAACTAAAATATTTCATATATTTTACTTAATTACAACTTGATAGTTAATCCAATAAATAGATAAGTAGGTTTTTATCATCTCTTAATATAATTATTTATTTATTTATTTATAATATTAACATTTTATTTAATCTATTAATTCAATTATCTATTTATATATTTATCTGGTTAATATTTAAGTTCATTTAACACTCTATTTATTTAAGTTAATTTAGTAATAATAATTAAGTAATACATTCATATTAATATATAATCTCTTAAATAAATAAATAAATTATTATTTGTGACTAATATTTAGGTTAATCTATTTAGCTCTTTATTAGATTAACTATTTATCTATTAATCAATTTATTAGATTAACTTAAATAGGATTCAGTTGTGCCCATAAACATAAATACAAATTTTTTATGCCTTTAACGAATTTAATTAAACTAAAATAAATGTTTGCCCAGAAATCAATATTTATTGATTTTTTGTATACTTTTGTGCCGTAAGCCCATTAAAAATGGGTCAAAGGTTATAAAGTTGTGTCCATTTATGTAGCAGGTAAAAAGGTAATATCTGTGACCCCTGAAGGTATATATATTCTGGATCAGCAACAAGATTCGAGCTGACTTAGCCAGTTTAGAGACTAAAAGAACTAATTACAACATAATTGCTCGCATCCATAAATGCTATCATTAAGAAATATCGATAGTGTATATGTATGAAACACGTATAGGGTGTAGTCAAACAAGATGAGACGACGTTTAGAATCGAACTGATTTGCTCTGACGAGCTTTCCTTTACTTATACAAAAATCTTAAATTTAAGTACATGGCGTCGCCTACTACGACTCCATGTGTTGTAAGGTGAATTTATGTGTTTTAAGGTGAATTTAAACAATAGCTAAGCCTGCTGCGTCGCATGTTCAAACTTGAACATTCTCCGGGGGGCCAAATATCATATTAATTAATTCCCTCTTTTGTACATATCTTGTTCTTAAGTAATTATTGCTGCCGTCATGTTGCTCCTTGTGTTTCTTCACGGAGTTTTTTGCTCTTCTTCTTTTGTTGGCAACGGACATATTTTATTGATTGCCCGTTTTATCTGGCCGTTACTTGTCTTTTTTTGTAGCCTTGATATCCAGCAGCTCTTCAAGCGATCGATTAGTCAAGTAGCGTCTGGCTAGATCCATTGCATCCTGTAGTTGGGTTTCGCATATATTGAGTCTGGACAAAAGACTGTCCGTTGGACTCACTGAACAGTCCCTTTGATCAGTCACTTCCACTAGCCCACTCTTCTCCGATGATCTTGTTTTCATCATTGTTTTTTTTTTTTAAATGTTTTTTCTTTAAAAATGTTTTTTTTTTTTCAAATTATTTTCAGATTTGATGTTTCAATTCAAATTCTGAAACCGACGCGACGTTAATAATATTTTCACAATGTTTATTTTTTTTTTTTTTTTTTTTTTTGCACTTTTAATTTTCCGATTTGATGATTAATCTTGAACTCAAAAACCGACGCGTAGTTCAATAATATTTTCACAATGTTTTATTTTTGTCTGCACTTTTATTTACCGATTTGATGTTTAATCTTGAACTCAAAAACCGACGCGCAGTTCAATTTAGATAGTTTACGATTAGTGTAAAACTATTTTCAGATTCGAAATCTGAATCCGGCTCGAAGGACCAAAAAATTTATGAAACACGTATAGGGTGTAGTCAAACAACATGAGACGACGTTTAGAATCGAACTGATTTGCTCTGACGAGCTTTCCTTTATTTATACAAAAATCTTAAATTTAAGTACATGGCGTCGCCTACTACGACTCCATGTGTTGTAAGGTGAATTTATGTGTTGTAAGGTGAATTTAAACAATAGCTAAGCCTGCTGCGTCGCATGTTAAAACTTGAACAGTATATGTAATATATAACTATATATATAATTAATAAATTTAATTGAGAAATGCAATATGTTTAAAGTTATATTCAGGAAATCTGCTAGTCGAGTTATGTGAACAAAAGTTTTCTCACTTGTTTTGATTCTGATTTGTATGTTTTCCATTTTGCAATAACTTTAATAAAATATGGATTTCTTAACGCACTTAAAAGTCAAATCGTTAAATTTAACACTGAATGAGATTTTCCAGAAATTGTAGGAATATATTAAATTGGTATGGGAACAGTTAAGTTCAATCATTTATAATGATGTGCCTCATTTGTTTATTTATATAGTGGATATATCCTGGTCGATTACAACCGACTTGATTACGTTTGTTGGCTTTTATTTAATCATTTTATTTTTGCTTGCAGAGGTGCCCACTATGCAGACGCTGGTCGGTTCGATCGGTGCATTGAGCTCTGGTCGTATGCCTTGACAATGCAACAGAAGATCTTGCAGCCATTGAGTCCGATGACGCAGTCGTCGCTGCTGTCGTTTGCCGAGCTGTTTAGCTTTATGCTGGTGGAGGCGGGGCGACTGTTGCCGCGCGGACGCATTGTGCCGCCCATTGAGGCGGACGGCATGCTGACCATCTTTCACAAGGCCGTGCTGGAGGTGGAGCGGGGCCAGGCATTTACGTTGGAGCAGCAACAGCAACAGCAACAGCAGCAGCTGCAGCTGCATTTACTGCCCACCAGCAAACAACTAACACAATCGCCATCCTCTTCATCGACAGCAACGTCAAACAGTTCCACATCTTCATCAGCAACATCAGCATTAGCAACATCAACCTCATCATCATCCAGCTCAAGCTCATCGTCGACGACGCTGTTGTCGGCGCATCACCACGACGATCCCAATGCGCTGAGCCGCACTCTGGTCAGTGCCCTGCACATTGGGTGCCTGCTCAGCACACTGCTGGACTCGGAGAGCTTCTGTCCGGATATGCGGCATCAGGTGATGAACGCCTTATATCGCCTCAATCGTCTCAAGGTGCATGTGCGCTCCGGCCGCACAGCCCTCCATTATGCCTGCTATCGCGAGGGAACACTCGCTGGTCGCTATCCCTCCTGCCAGTTCCCATCGGCATCGCTGGCCAAGGCGCTGCTCGAGGTCGGTGCCGATCCGAATGCCGTTGACGACGCCGGCAATACGCCACTCCATCTGGCAGCCTCACTCCAGCTCTACGTCGAGCCACTGGCTCAAACGCTCCTCGAGGGTGGTGCTCATTTGGTGAGTCCGCATTTCTTTGTATATATAAAAACATCAAATAAATTTTCATATTTCTATATTTTGCAGGATACGAGAAACGAGGCCGGCGAAACGTTTGAGTCGCTGCTGGCGCCCACAGCTCTGCACAAGATCATCGATCCCATGAAGTACACATCGCTGGCGTGTTTGGCGGCGCGGACCATCAAACAGGAAGGCATCAAGTATAAGGATGCGGTGCCACCGGCGCTCTACAAATTCATCGAATTGCACTAGGCGAGCTGTTGCAGTTGCAAGTGTTTGCAACCAAAGAGAGAGATTCGAACATGTTTACCTGATCGCTCGTACGACCAACCGCCCGCCCGCCATTGAAGCCATGTCACGTGGATAGACATAATACCTACACACACACACACACACACACACCTACCTACTACAACTACTATTACTGATAAATATTTAGGAGCTGATGGGAGAGCGTTACTAATGACTCGGAACTGATTTGTGATGTTTGCAGGAGAAGTGCCCAATCCTGGTGCGGGGGCTGCCTGGGCGTAAGGATCAGGGTTGAAAACGATTGAAAATGACGATGAAGATGGAAACGATTATGTTTATTATAAGAACAACAACAACAACGAAAAACAATTTAAATTTTCTGTATACTGTTTTGCTTGCAAAATGTAATATTTTATATTTTTTATTATTTTTTTAAATTGTGTTCTTGCTGCTCTTTTTTCTATTTTGTATGAATGAATAATTGTAAAAAAAAAAATATTATTATGTATACGCCACGTGTGGCGCAATCGGGCAGCTAAATTAATTGCACACGCCTATAATAATTTATTTTATTGGGCTGTCGCAAGGTCCTCATAGCTGTTGCGACCACGCCCACGCGTTGCAAATTGTTATGCGTATTTAGTGTATTATTATTATTGCAGTAAACACATCCCTCCCACACCCACCCGCCTCCTTATCCCAAGCAATAAAAGAAAACTGAAAAACTGAGAACAGAATTAGAATTAGCAATTAAATTACAAATATTTATTTATTTGTTGACTCCCAATCGATTAATGATGCTGATGACGAAAACGCTCCACAATAACTGAACACAGCACGTTGCTAACGCCTCAAGCTAACAACTAAAACCTAAATTTACACTAGAAATACATTCAAATGCAATATATACATTTTTAAGGACAAATAAAACAAAACAAAAAAAATAATGTAAAATTTAAAATGTTAAAACAAAAACAACTAAAAATAACGAAACGTATTCAAAATAAGGAATTATCGAGTCCATGTTTTGATGCCCTTTGGTTGTGCTTATCGAACGGAGACAATTGGCATGTTAATGTTATGCATTGGGGCGTGCCATATTTGCACCTGCCACAAGCCACGAGCCACATTCGGCAACGACAGCCCGCCAAACTGGTGGCCACAAAAAGTGGCACACTTGCAGTCGAGCAGATTAGTAGCACAATTTTCAGGAGTGAAAACGAGTTTTAATATGAAAAGTCTACTTTTATTGAAAATTTATGTAATTTAAATTATTAAGCTGATTAGTATTTATTAGAAATTAATTTTAATTTATTTTTTGATCACAAATTGCAAATAATTATAATCGATAAATGCAAAATTTAAGCAAATTAAATTAAATTTTTGTTTAGTTTCTGTTAACAAATTGTTTGATAAATGCAAAATTTAAGCAAATTAAATTAAATTTTTATTTAGTTTCTGTTAACAAATTGTTTGATAAATGCAAAATTTAAGCAAATTAAATTAAATTTTTATTTAGTTTCTGTTAACAAATTGTTTGATAAATGCAAATTTAAGCAAATTAAATTAAATTTTTGTTTAGTTTCTGTTAACAAATTGTTTGATAAATGCAAAATTTAAGCAAATTAAATTAAATTTTTATTTAGTTTCTGTTAACAAATTGTTTGATAAATGCAAAATTTAAGCAAATTAAATTAAATTTTTGTTTAGTTTCTGTCAACAAATTGGTTGATTGATAATTGCAAAATTCAAGAAATTATATACAAATTCTGATGTATTAGTATTATTACTCAGGAACTGTTTAGATAGCTCACTTTTTCAGGCCGCCAGTGTACACGTAAAATGATTGAGTTATATTGTCATGAATACAAAAGCGTTTTACGTACCATCTATGTACATATATATATATATAAATATATATATATATGTACAAACCCATACCCTGTGAGTATGTGTGTGTGTGTTTGTGTGTGTATAAATATTGTATCTATGTTAAGTTATGCAAATTATATTATCGCCTAGCCATGTAAGTTGTCCCATCAAGCGGGGATAATGTCGAATTTCGTTGCATGGAATCAGCAATCACCTGAGGGGGGGTGGTGAAGAGAGATGGAATAGTTGCATAAGAATGTTTTGCTAATTCTTAGTTGTTATTTCTCACAAAAAAAGAAACCAGCTAATGCCTGTATATATCTATATATATGTATATCTATATGTATATTTATGTATCTGAACACTCGTGTTTATCTTTGCATTAGTTTACACACTTTCAATGCGAAAAACACACACACACAACAAACTGATAATTATATTTTCAACAAATACAAAATGCATTTTGATTTTTGCCTATATAACCGAGCGCCAGCTGCATTTGGAGTCCAACAAAATGTGGTTTCCCATGCTGAGCCTGTTGGCCATTGTGGGTGCTCAGGGCTTTGAATATTTCGAGAACTACTACAACGAGATCGATGCTGACGATGAGCAGGCTGATGTGAAGACCCGCAATGCAATGCGATCGCCGCTCCAACTGTGGCCTACAACGAGGATCTACTATAGCCTGGCCAGCGATTACAGTCCGGAGGAGGCGTCCAATGTCCGCTCCGCTCTGGCCACCTTCAACGAACAGACCTGTGTGCGCTTTGAGGAACTGCCGCGTACCGCGCCGGTGGGCAGTCGTTATGTCAACTTCAAGAAATCAGCCAAAATGTGCGGCACTCGCGTCGGCTATAATCCCCTGCCGCTGTTGGGCTCCATGGCGCATGATGTCCACCTTACCGAGAAGTGCTTGTCAAAGCGGGGCATCATCCAGCATGAGACGCTGCATGTGCTGGGCCTGTATCACGAGCAGAGTCGTCCGGATCGCGATGAGCATGTTGTCATCGAATACGACAATATTCCACGCAAATACTGGCCACAGTTCATAGCGATGACAGAGTCCACCACGACCACCCACAATGTACCCTATGACTTTGGCAGCGTCATGCACTATCCAAAGAACGCCTTCGCCAAGGATCCCAGCCAGCCAACAATTCGAGCTCTGGCCGATGGTGTGCCCGTCGATCGAGAGATGGGTCAGGTTATCGGTCCATCCGAGGGCGATCTCATCAAAATCCGAATGATGTACAAATGCGATTAATCAATCCAAACGAATCACACAACAACAACAACAACAACAACTCAGAGAGTGCAACAGAATTTGTGGGGCAATAAAAGATGCGCGCTTGCATTAATTATAAAAGCAACTTTTAAAGGCATTTTTTTTACTTGTGCAACATTTATTTAGAGTTAAATTTGACCCGAGCTGCAATTTATGCTCATCCTGGAAAGAAAGAAGTGGGTTGAAGAAATTCTTTTGACAGCACCTATTTACAATGGGAGAAAGGTAAGGCACCAAAATGGGGATATGGAAAAGGAAGCATTGCTGAGACATATCTATTCTTGATCAGCAGTTAGAGACTTTTTATTTGGAATATAAGTTTAGATAAGTCTTAGACAGCCCAACTGTATTTCACTATATCGATATCAATTAAAATCGATTGCAATATAAATCGAAAAACAATCGGAATCGATAAATAATACACACATCATGGTAAAGACTTAGTCTTTTTTTAAAACCCTAATTAAATTATTATATTCGTATAATTTCTATACAATATTTTATTTTTCACCTCACTTAAAAAATTAATTAAAAATGTTCTGGTAATGTTCGAAATTTAATTGAACGAGAAAAAATCAAAAATCAAGTGCCTTTAATCGAATTTCGGGGAACTTATATATATAGTAAATTCAGCTAAAAAAAATGTCGGACAAAACAGCGATTGGGTTAACAATAACTTATTTTCATAATGAAAAAAAGCAACGAGTATTTTAAGGGTAAATAATTTTTTTTTATTTTTCTGGCAAAGAATTTTTAGCATTGCAAGTGTTAATATTTACATTGAAGTCCTTGTATCTTAAATAATCTCAAGAATGTATGATATGAATAGTTGCAATATTTAGGAAAATATATTATTAATATAATATTATATTTGAATGTAATGAAACTCCCTAACTAAGGCTCAAGTTCAAAAGCATTTAATAGCATTGGTCTTTTAAATTCCATAGAATATGCAATATTTTTAATTAACAACTAACTGAACTAAGTTCTCACTAAAAGGCATATTTTGATTAGTTTTTGCATTTATTTCCAACTGCCCAGAAAGCAAAATAAAGAAAAGAAAAAATTGAAAAAAAAGATAAAAGCGAAGTAAATAAATAATGGGAAAGGTGCTTCGAGTGTGGACTCTTTTTTGTATTGGTTAAACACACGAGTTGTATTCGAATCCATTTAATATTGTGTCAGTGTCAGTTAGGTGAAGAGGGGAAAGTGTTCGGCAAACATTGCCCAATGGGATGTGGGAGGGGGCTTAGTAGTGTGTGCTTTGGTTTGATCTGGGCATACAGCCAAAGAACTTAACGTGCTCTAAGTGCTTAAACAGTGCAAATGTCTGGATGCCAAAGTGTCTGTCCTTGTCTTGCACTCTGCACTTGTGTGCGTGTCTATGTCGAAAATAAATATTTGCTATAAGAAGCATTTAAAGTAGAAAAGTATAAATTAAATTAACTGATTTTCAGTAGTTTAAATTCGTTCTTAGCTTGTAAATGTGTCAGTAAAATAATAAAAAAAAAACTGAAAATAGGTAACGGTAATCATAAATGCTGTCGAAAGAGTAAATGCATATTAAATGTGCGCCGGCAATTGACTTAAGAGAAAGAGTGCGTGAGAGAGAGAGCGTGTACTTCCAACAGGAAGTTCGAAAATTCAAAAGAGCGCACTGGAAGCGAACGCACACATGTTGACTAAGCCTTGCACCACTGTGCTGGCAATCAAATAGCGAAAGCTCTCTCTCATTCTCTCTCTCGTTAGAAAGAGCGTTGGCTTTGGTCGCTCTTTGGCCGTTAGCTCGTCGGCTCTGCTTGGGTCGCTTGGTCCACTCGGTTGTTGTGGCTTACTTCGAGTGCCTTGTTTCAGTATATTTAGTGCAGTCGTTCCGTTCGGTCGTTCTAACGGTGTAATCGCTTTGCTTTGGCCTAGTCTAAAGACAATTCACAATCCACATTCTACACCCACACAGCCAACCAGCAAGCCAGCTCACACATACTCTTAGTGTGTGTGTGTGTGTGTATGCGTGTGTGTGCGTGCTTGTGGTTCAGGTGCGGCAACGAGTTAAAAGTAAAAGTTGCTTAAGTTGTGCATAATAATAGTAAATAAATAATAAAGCTAAAACAGCAGCAAGAAAGAGAGAATAAGAAGATGAAGGAAAATAGAGAGCAATTAAGTATGCAACACTAAAGTGCCACATGAAAGCATAGTGCTTAAACAGTGTTTGAAAACATCAAGATAATGTTTATTTTGTGCCTCGATAAAAGTGGTCAACTTGTTAACAGTCCTCAAAATGCTTTAAAATGTTAAAATATTAAAATGTTATTTTTAAATAAAGTGGCTGACAGATTTCATCACATCTCTCAGCACATTTTATACACGTGGGCGTTTCGGTCATCGAAGGACAACCATGGAAAAAATATTACCCAACTTTTGTTTTGATTTTGTTGTTTATCCTGAAGGCCGCCTCAAAATAACTTTTGCCATTTTTTGTTGCCAGGTGTTATACCAGGCAATATACCAAAAAAAAGGAAATACAAAAAAACGCTTTAAAAATCAATTCAGCAAAAGTTTCAATTGATTGAAATATCCTTGATAACTATAACTTTTTGACCTGTATAAAATCAATTGGAAAATTATGCAAATGAATTTAAATAAATTAATAGTTTGACGTGTGCTCTGACAAGTTAATTCAATACCTGAATAAATATTCTTTGCGATGAAAAAATATATTAAAAAAAACTTACATCAATTACACAGTAAATAAACAGATTTTCGAGTAACTTTCTGGGCAGTTTGTGTTGGGTCACACGGGACCCAAAAAAACTGTCACATAAATTAATGGCAAAAAAACAATACCATCACAATTTGCAAAGCCAATAAAATCGCTGGGGCGCAGGGACAGGTGGACGAAAGAGCCGGAAACTGGGCTCAGGACTGGCGCACGTACCTGGCCAGTTAAAAAAAGGGATAACCAAGTAATTTTTACGGCGCATTTTATGCTGCGGGTTTTGTTTTTCGCTTCGGTTGCCGGCCTTCAAATTTCCTTGAAATTTTTGACTTTTTACTTAGGTGGTTTTTTTTGGTTGTTGTATTTTATCTGATTTTAAAGCATTTTGGTTGCAGCACACAAAAGTTTCAAATCATTAACAATTTAACGCCAACGCGCAACGTTGTTAACAATCGGAATAGCAAGTTCAGTTAACCCGTGACAATAACAACAAAATCAACAACAACAATATAATAATAATAATAATAATACATCACCAACAGCAACAACTACAAAAGGTATATTAATTATATAAGCTGATCATATATCTTCTATTTTATTGCTTGGATAATACAATTGAATTAACTCTCACCTGGCAGGATAAAAAGTAGGACGACCACAAAACGGGTTATGCAAAGGGTTAAGGTGGGGCTGGATGAGGTTTATTGTTCATCGCGAGGCAATTGGCTTATAATTTTATTTTGTTGAAGTTCGTTTGTGGTTAATTTGATGATGACACACAGCGGTTGGTCAACTGCCGATGCGGAGGGGGTTGTCCATTCCATCTCCACCCAACTTTGGGTCAACAAAATTAAGGCCATTTTTGAGGCGTTTCTGATTTTTATTATTAGGGAAGGATAATAATAGGATACGGTTTCCCCTTGTGCAGTAGAAAAGAAATAACTGTTCCATGCAAATATACTTTAACTATATAGAAACCATATATAGAATTGGTAACGAACGGAAAATGGACAAATGCACTTGGCTATTTAAGGAAACTATAAAGAATTGATGGAGATCGAAAAGAAGATTTAGCCAATTTAGTGTTGTTTACTATATGTTTTTTATTATTTATTAAGCAGCTCATTCAATATTAAAATTGTTGACTTAAGTTATTTATTAAAATTAGAAGTGATCAATTTTTATTTTTTTATAATACATTTTATACTACAAAATAATCAATTTTACATCTTTATCAAGTTTCATTATGACAAATACGAATAATAATAAGACAATTATTAAATCGAATAATTATAATGAGGAAATTAAAGGTGTTAATATGGAAAATTAATTGGAGACAAGCAAATAACTGTTGCGGAAGGAGAGGTTAATCTGTCATTTGAGAATGCGTAATCAGGCATAGTTAAGAGCGGGGGGAGTAAAGAAAATGTATACATTTATTAAATTATATATGCGCAAATGCATATAGTAGAATTATAATATGAATTGGAAATATAATGAAATAAATATACAAACGCAAAGTAAGCAAAAATTACTATAACACAAAATTTACTATATTTATTTTTTAAACACAATTGTACACAACTATACAACATACAACAAACAAAAAAAAAAGGAATGAAATGAAAAAAAATATAAAGTAGTAACTAAAATTATTTATTAAAAACATATCTGTTAACTTTAGAGTTCTTAACACAAAATTTAAATATCATATTCATTAAAGCCGTACGAAAAATGTTAAGAATTTCAGAGCACTTTGCTTCAACATTGAAAATGCCAGTGTTGATTAACATCGCCAGAAGGAATGAGTGTTAGAAAGTGGAAAATATCAGCACTTAAAACTCTGTCTTACAAAAAATGACTTTTTTTTTTTAAAAATATAAAATAGATAATCAAGTTTGCAATATCGATAATTAAGAACTGAATTTTAAACATCGTAGCTCATAAAAAACTTTCTTGCCCACATAGAAAATAAGTAAATAATTGATAAGACTTCCAGTTGTCGTAGTTTGATTTTTTAGATCAATGGTTTTTAGTTTAATTTCCAGAAAAAATCTGTATGCTTTTTTTTTTATGGTTGCACAGATGACGCCCAAAAAGGGGTCAAGCAATGCCCTTGTCTGCTCCAAAGACCTGAATACATAATTGCGTCAAGCGTTCAAGGTAAGAAACGCAAACAAAGGTTTCACTTATTCTCCAACAAAGAAATGGAGAAAGAGAAAAAGAGAGAATGGGGGAGTGTCTCTGAAAAATAAATTAAAATTGTCACTTTAGCCTTCGGAATTGTGCAAAAATGGAATAAATGGAATAAATTGTGAAATTCGTAAATTTTCTTTTTTGTTTATAGCTTTTCGGAGATTAAGAGTAAATAGTTTGAATAAATATTTGGTTATCTGTTGGATTGATTTTTTTTCCATATTCATGGAGTGCTGATATCTTTATTATTATTACTATATTTTTTTTTGTGTGGTTAAATCGGTTTAAACCATTTTTGCACAATTCTCACGTCATGTTTAGTTAGTGAACGGAAACGGATTTTACACAGATTATTTATTAGCTACATTTTGTTGTATATATATTTTTTTTTTGTTAATTTGACTGCATACAAAATGATATTGCACAATAACTTTGGGCCTTCTGCGAAGCCATTATAAATTGAACTATATATGCAATTTTGTAACAAAAAGACCCAGACACGTTAAGCAAACAAAAGGCAATGTCATTAAAAAATAATATTGTGCATGTTGCGTACCATAAAATTGTGAATTTATTATGAATATCGTGTGGATCGAATATGTATTGCAACAAAAGAAATGGCAATGGCTAAAATGATAACCAACAACAGATGGCGAAACATAATTAAAGTAAATTTATAGTTGGCCAAATGCATGCATTGTTTTTAATCAAATATAATTACACAACATGCATATTTCATTAATTATAAGCAAGCAGATATACAGTAATTTATATATATATATATGTATTTATATATCGGCTACATATTTATCTTTCATATGTGTAATTTCTGCTGAAAGGGAAGCGGATACAGGATACAAAAAGTGTTGCACAGTGCCTCGGACATTTTGCGGTTATGGCCGTGGAAGGTGGCAACAGCCAGTTTTTAATGGAAATTTTAATGAGGCGATGTGCTTTAATTATGCATTGCCAGTGGGTGGGTGGGGTGGTTGAGTGGGTGGTTGGCCCAGTGACGCCGAGCCACTTACAACTTAATGCCTCATCAACGTGACAAGCTTACGCTGCTTAACCCTCTGTTGGCCACGCAAATTCAACCTTGACACTAATTATGACTAACAAAAAATTTTTAGTAGGCGTTCACCTCACCTTGGCCCCCTTCCGTCAACCCTCCATCCTTACAAACGCCTTATTGTTGTGGCTTGTGGCAGCGAGGCAAGCTGTACTTGCTTACTTCTGCTGACTGACGTGTTGCACTTGAGCTTCCCATGTGGCATGCAACAGCTGCATCTCTGCTTTTGACAACTGTATTTCAATTTATTTTTGTTTTAGTTATATCCAGCGTAGTGCGCCCAACTAAACCATATTACGATAAACTTTTGAGTCTCAGCTGACTTTCAGTTATTATTTTTAGCTTTTCAAAATGTGAAAAACTATAATAAACTTGTGGAAAAGTATGTTAGATGGAGAAGGTATATAGAAAGTATACATATTATATCATAGCATCAAAAATCAAGTCGATTTTTTTTTTTTTTAATTTTATACACATTTTTTAACCATAGCAATAAAAGATTCAATTATAATGATATAGTTAAATAAATATATATTCTACCAAAGTTATTTATCACTTGTTAAAATTTATTTTTGTTAATCAAAACATCTCCAAATTAAAAAATTCGATTGGAGTATTTTTATTTTCGTTACTTTTAAGTGATAAAAACATTTTTGTAGCTTTAATTCAGTTGCTTTGCAGATGTTTGTCAGATTAACATTTTTTTTTCTCATTGCTTAAAAAAAACTTTTAGATATGCTTGAGCGATATTTATGTTATTTATTTATATTTTTCCCTGATTTTATATCTCACTATTCTAGTATATATATTGATATATATTTATTTATTTAATATTATTATTATATATATGTTCACAAGCATGTTGGATTATTTGTTTTTATAGATATTATTATATTGGATTTTTGTTATTATTATTCAGCAACTTTTAGACAAGACTTTTAATTAATTTATATTTTTTTGTAAAATTTAAAAATGAGATATTTAATGTAATGTTTATTTATTTTGTTTTGAGAATTAAGCTGATTTGATATTTTGTACTTAAAACTACGATTTCTAGATTGCTATTTTACAGACCGACTATCGACTATTAAAAATATGTTTCGTCTAATTCTACTTGATTTTTAAAGATTTGTATATTTATAGTTGAGATTTTTGAAGTTAGCTCAATTTGGCAAACACTACTTTTAATCCGGAATTTATTTGGCTAGATTTATTGCAAACTTGGTTTTTATCACTCATAAAAAAAACCAAACAAAAATGTCGTTAAACCGATTAAATCAGCTTTTTAAAGCTCGACAGCATTTGCTTTTGGCTACCCGGGAATCAACCGAAAATTGTTGAAGTAGTATTCAAAATTTTAGCTTGAATATATTAACATTAATAATTATCTTTAGCTAGCGTAAACTTTCTAAGTGCTTCAGAATGAAAAAGTTTTAATATTTTGGTTTACTTTGATGTTTATATTGCAACCAAGAGTTAAATAGACTGCTTAAAAGTTTTCAGCATTTCACGTGTTGTTATTAAAAACTAAACTAATTAATTAATAATGAAAACTTTATTTTATGCAAAAGATCTCAATTAACATAGTTTCAAGTTGAAAAACCGACGAAAAACTGTTTCAAGCACAAAAACCAACAAAAAACTGTAGCAAAAATATTTTATATGTTTACTGATATTTTTAATATAAAGCTGCACACTTTCAAAATTGCGAATTCCACGCAAATTGCAAATATAATTATATATTGTGAAACAGGCACTTAATGAAAAATTTTATAGATTTAATTTACAACATTTTTGCTTATTTAAAACTGAATTCCCCCAACCAGCACAACAGTTTTGATTATAATTTTTGGGGCAACATTTGCCTCAGATGGAAACATTTGGCATTTTTTTTATATATATATATATATATTCTTCGTCAGTTACAGAAAGACATTCATAAAGCAAACAAACAGGGAAGACGAGCGCGTGGCAGCTATAATATAAAATATCTGCGTTGTCCTTCATCCACACACACACACACACATACACATATATATACACGCACACACATGGCAAACAGCACGTGCCGGCACACACACACATACACACACACACAAAGACCGGTACCGACACAAATTTCCATTTATTTAGACTTTGACATTTGAATTTTTAATGAAATTCCAAACATTTTCAACGCTCGCATCTCACAGACACTGTTTTTATTATGTTTTCTATCGTTGCAGCTGCTGTTGTCGACGCAGGAACACAAAGAAGAGAGGAGGAGATTGGGAGCTGTGCTGGAGACGAAGGACATTTGGAATCAGTACGTTGTGCCGGCCGCTAATGATGATGAAGTGATACCCAGTGATATCGTGTTAAAGTGGAATTAAATAGAATATAAATCGCTGGAAAAATGACTACGATTTCTCAGCACCAGCCGAGCAGAACAAATGCAAAGTAGTTTGCCAGCAGGCAAAACAGGACTAGGCACGAACGGCCCAAGCCAAGCAAAGAATTGAAACTGGTTGTAGCTGGCTGTCCAAGGAGCGAGCAAGTCCCACCCAAGCCGAGCAATTTGTAAGACGGCTCGGCAATTTCACGCATCGCGGCAAGATGGCAGGCGCTAATAAGGCGGACAGCCACGCCCCTGACTTATATAGCCCAAAAAATGCGCCCATTCTCAACTAGGTTCAAGTGCGCATTCAAGCCAAGAGCGAGCATTTGACTATCTCACTCACTCACTCACTGACTGACGAACGGACGAACTGACGAACTGACTGACTGACTGACGGGCAAAGAGTAACCCGCAAGGACGAGTGAAATATGATGGCAACTTTTCAAGTGGAAACGCGCCAGCAAACGAATTTAAAACAACGAGCAAAGCCGCGTCAACGGCAACGTTTCACGGATTCGACAACAGATTCGCAGCAGCTGGAGCAGCTGGAGCAGCAGGCATTGGTGGACCAAACAGCAGCTACGAATTGCACACGATTATGGCCAGCATGCGCCTCCACAGCAGCCAGCAGCAGTAGGCGCAGCAGCAGCAGCAGCACCACATCCACCACCACCACCACCACAGGCACCACCATCAGCACAACGGTTGACTGCAGCAGCTGCCAGCGTGCATTGATAATGCTCAGCATGCTAGTCGTTGTCATCGCTGCGATATCCGGAAATGGAGGTAAGTCTGTCGACCTACGTCAAAAAAATAAATATATAAAAAAATAAGCAATATCTACACAAAATTAAGAATGTTCTAGTCGAGTGAGCTCGACTGTGAGATATCTTGAATATTTGATTGTTTAATAGGTAAATGTATTTCTTATCCGTTTTTAATAAGATGTTCCCAGCTGATCAATAATATATTATATTATATATATATTATATATTATTTTCTTAATCTTTACAATTGTCCCTTTTAATGATTATATATATAGAGGATTCGAGAAAAATAAATTTGATTTGAATTGATAACCCAAAATTATAATCTGCAGTCTTTGAGATAGGCTTGTTAAATATAAATAAAGAATATTTATATGAATATTTTAGCTATTCACAAACTTTTTAACAACTAAATTTACACTTTCAGACATTTTTAATAAATATCATTTTGAAAAGTTTTTTTCTTCGAAATAAGTTGTATTTATTTAATTTTTATTTAGAAATTATATCATAGATAAATCCGCGCGTTTTTATGTTTAAATTTTCATTTATAATATTTATTTACTATTTTAAGATCTTAAAATTAAAAAATTCAAAACCATCTATTTCTACTTATAAAAATGTATTTAACTATTTAAATACTTTCGATTTTTATAAAGACATCCAAATCACAAAAATCTTAAAAGATTTTTAGAAATTATTATAAATCTTAAAAGCTCATTGGAAATGAGAAACTATCTTTTAAGACTTTGAAAAATTATTACTAATCTTAACTAACATTGACATAGCTGCCAAAATGTTTTTCTAGTACTTAATTTTTTTTAAGTGTACCTTTTTTAATTCTCATCCACATTCTCAGCCATATTTTCATTTTTATAAAAGTTTTCGTTTTCTTTTTTGGTGGCATCCTCAGCAGTTTTGACAGGGCCGATTCTTAATCAAATTTCGTGCTCCAGTTTCGCTTCGAGCCTTTTGCTAGCAAATTGCAATTGTTGTCAAAATTGATTTGACCAATTTCATTTATTGATTACGATTTTCGATATCATTCATTTCGTTGTCATGCCCAATGAGTCAGCATGAATGAAATTGTGGCCTGCCAACTTGGCATTTTTCAACATTTCTCTCTCGGCCTTACATAATGCCTACTGCCGTCTGAGTTTGTCCTGAGTTTTTAGGTTAGGTAATTAATTTTGTGTGCCTCTAAAGTCTTGGGAAATCAATGTTTCAGTCAGCCCAGCACAGCCCAGGCCAGGCCAAGCCAAACCAAGCCAGCCGAAAACCCGGCCCGTCCCCAGTAGTTGTAGCTGGGCGTATATCAGATTCCCCAGCGATGCTCATGCCCTGATTGAGTGAGGATTTTAGCCAGCCCTGCATGACTAACTGCACTCGACTCCCTGTGTGTATGTGTGTGTGTGTGTGTGTGTGTGTGTGTTGGTGTGTGCCTCTGAGCTTGTAGTATGGCTTCCATTTTTCATATGCTGTGTGCTTGCTTAATGACAGAGCTGCCATTTGGGCCTTGGGCCTTGGGCCACCTGAGTAAGGCAGATATCATCATTAGTCTTTAATGAACTCTGTAGTTAAAAAAATATGCAGAATTTTTGAACTGATGCTGTTTGCGTGTCTCTGCAGAAACTCGATTATTTTAATTGCCCTTCTTAATTGCTGAGTAACTGTCAAAAGTCACTTTATTTTAACTTAAGTGAAATATTTCAACATTACTCTGCATATTCAATCGATTTAAAAGAAAGAAAAAAAAATGGAGACTTGCCGAAAAAGTTTTGGATGCCGCACAAAATGCCACAAGAAATTCGTCTGCAGCATTGTCAGCTGGCAAAAGTCGGGGACCCCAATCAGAAAAGAAAGTTGAGAGCACAAATATTCAAATAACATGACAGCATAGGACTTTCCTCATTTAATTTAGCGCATACTTTTCCACAATTTTATGAGCCAAACAAAAAGACAAAAGCAATAAAAAAATCGCATCAGTTCAAGCGCGATATACCTTTAAATATTTAAAGGACTTCTTATTTTTTTTTATTTGTTTTCGTTCGAATCGGGGAACAACAAGGATTTCTAATTTTTAAGTGAATTTAAAAATTTAAAAGTTTTTGAGACGTAATTTTAGTCAAGACACAAGTACAAATAAACCCACACACACAAACACAGCCACATACAGGCTGCAAAAAGTTTTGACATTTCAAATGTTTCTGACAACAACAGCAACAACAATAACAACAACCAAGTCATGTTAATAACATACATACACAACTACAACAGCAACAACAAGAAGAAGATGATAACAACAGCAGTAGCTGGAGCAAGAAGAAGCAGCAAACAGTAATATGCCCTGCGGTCTGCTCTTGTTTAATGCTGACGCTGACGTTGACTTTGACGCTGACGCTGACGTTGACGCTAACGTCGTGAAGTCTGAGCGACCCGGCAAATGACTTTTTGATTTCTGCAGGGCGCATTTAAGCAAGTACCGTATATTGAAGCTCTTAATTTATGTGGCTGCTTCTGCTGCTGCTGCTGCTGCTACTGCTGATGCTGTTGTTTTCGTTTTCTTTTTCGTTGTTTTTCATCTTGCTGTTGTTGTTGTTGTTGTCTGCTGTTGGCATTGGCCGCATTAGCGTTGCGGCTGGCGCATCCCAAGCAGTCAATTTGTTTTAATTTCTAGCCAGCGGCGCTTTATTTATCTCTATGTTGTTTTGCTCCGACGGAGACAGCCTGCGCATATATACATATATATATATATATATATTGATATATTTATATATATATATAACAGTTGGGATTTAAACGTTGCAGCAAACTTATTAGCAACATTGTGTTTGCCTTGGCAATTGAACAGCGCACATGTTAAGCCAACGCATACGCAAAATGCTGCTCTGTCTGTCAATACCGACTACTGGCAGGACATGCGATGTAGCTGGCCAAGACAATGCCAAGGGGCGATTGTGGATGGCTAACAACAAGCAAGCGTTCCATATAAATGGTCTGTGTAGTGTGTACAGTGAGAGAAAAATGTTAATTTTAATTTAAAAATAATTTAAGCGAGTATTTGCAATCCTAGTAAAATGTATTGGATAAAAAAACAATTTACATAATGACCAAGCAATTAATTAAGTAATTTAAAATTGACCGAATAACTTGCTATGATTTAAGTGTTATAAACAAAGAAATATGTTTTTTTATTTTCTCTTACAAAATCCCAACTTTTTATCTAAAACTTAAAGTTTTCTTATATAAACTCAGTTTTATTTTTAAATTGTTTTTATCATGTTTACTTATTATTTTTTATTTATAAATTTACTTATATTTTAGCACAAAATATTTTGGACATGTCTTTGCTTAAGCCGAAAATAATCTAAAAGTCTATTTAGAAAGTCTATATTTATTTTAAGTTAGTTAAATCCTCGCTTAAAAAATATGTTTCTACCTACATTTTTATGTTGACAAATGCCAAATTTAAGCTTGAAATGAGTTTAGAATAGTCGATTTTTAGAAATGTTTTTTCTTAGAATAAAATAAACAGAAAATGTGAGAAATATTTTATTTTTCTGTCTGTGTGTGCAAGTGTATAAATATGTGTGTGTGTGTGTCTGTGTGTTTGACTGACAGTCTTGAGCCAACGTGCACAACATGCTTAATCTAATAAAGTCGCTGGCTGCCAACTATAAAATGGTCGCCAGCTCACAGCTCACAGCTCGCCCTTGCGCCATAAAACTCTCTGCCTGAGCGTAATAAGCGTATCAAGTGCCCAGGACACACACAGCACACACACAACACACACACAGTTAAGATATAAAAATAAACACTCACGGACATATTTGAGTGTGTTGTGTGTATTTGTGTGTTTGTATTTGTGTTTGTGTCTCAAGCAGACGAATCGGCGTCATTCGCATCGTCCTTGCTGCTGGCTGGATGCTAAGTGATGGGATAAATGGCGGTGGATAAAAATTGGTCGTAACTACGACAACAACGGCAAGCAACCAAGTGGCTTTTGCTGTTCCATAGTTGTGGCAAAAACATGAAAATTTGATAAACGTAAAGCGTACACAAAAAAAAAAAAATAAAAATAAAACACAAAAAGCGGAAAAACAAAAGTTTATTTTCCACATACGAAACGCGAATACCAACGAGTTTTACTGTTTGTGTGTGTGTTTGTGTGTGCGTAATTTGGTAATTACCTAAATGGTTGAAAGGTATTTGAGCCAAACTAATGTTGCGCGTGTGTGTGTGTGTGTGTGTGTGCGTTATCGAATGGAAAGCAAACAATGTGCTGAGGGTTCGGGTTTAAATACACAAAAGTTGAAAATGTGCTCTTTTGATCGGGGCCAAAAAAGTTGCATAACCAGTGCGGGGGGCAGTAATGGCCAAATGTGAACTAATTGAACAATTATGGTAACGATATTGGATATGATGGCATCAATTTAAGTTCGTAATTTGATCTTGGTGGTGTGTAAAGTCATTTGCATATTGCTTTTTGTAGCCATTATAAAGCAATCACTTCAAGTTATCCACTTAACCAAGATATATATATATATATATATAAAATTTGTTAGGATCTTTGATACTTTTGCAGGCTATCAAATGCAGTTTATTGCGATTTGGCCATTTGCCAGGTTGTTTTTAGCCAAGTAAGAGCTTAATGACTTTCCAACTTGGGAATATTCAAGTTTTGTCACTTGCCTATAAAACTGGTTTTACTTGGTTCTCAAGTGATTTTCTGCACATATTTCTGGCAACTACCAAGAAACCAAAACTATCCAAACTTTTCGAACAGAATTTTAGGCAAATTTCCAATTGTCAAAAGTGAAATTTATCGCATTATTATTATAAATATTTGTGTTTTCAGGTCATTTGATTCCCTTTCGGATTTGACTTCAGACCTCATCTATAAATCATATTATTTGCTACTGTTTTTTTTATGTGTTTTTTAAACTTAATTGTCGTTCAAGACCTGTATTCCATTTCCGCTTTATATGCTAGAAAATGTTGGAATGATTTCAGCGTTACGTGTCGTGAAATCAATACGGAAATGAAAGTCAGAACATTTCCAAATACGAAACGGATGCAATTACAATAATGATTTCCTCAAACACACACACATGCAATAAACGGGTGTGTGTGTGTGACAATTGTGTGGCATTTAAAATGTGTGGCACACTTTTTGGGGCAATTTAATTGCATATCAAAATGCGAATATTTGGCAAACACTCAACATTTTATGTATTCATATTCATTGCAGTGCTTGCCGCCCAGCGGGACTCCTATAAATCAAAGGATGTTGGCAGCAGTAATAACGCCATACCGAATGAGGGCGATGCGGCTGCAGCTGCAGCTGCTGCTGCTGCTGCTGCTGTGAATGGTGCAACCGGAACCGGAAGTATGACCAGCAATACTAATATAAACGGAACTTCTACAAATGGTCATGTAACAGGCACCGGCTCAATGACAACTGACATCAGCTCCGGCTCCAGCTCTAGCTCCAGCTCGAGCATCAGCACCAGCTCCAACTCGAATGCTGGCCACGGTTTTGGGGCAACAACAACAACAACCACTATAAGTGGCATTGCCAGCGGCAGTCTGCACAAAGGCAACTCAATAGCCTCACTTGCAGCTGCATCCGGCATAAATCGCAATAGCATCGATCTGATTGACGACTCCCGCAATAGTGGACCCTATTTCGATAGGAACGCCTCGAAAAATGTGACAGCGCTGCTCGGCAAAACGGCCTATTTGAATTGTCGCGTCAAGAATCTGGGCAACAAAACGGTAAGCTGAAAATACAAAAAAAAAAGTAGAAAAAAGTAGGAAAAAAATAGAAACATTTAACTTGTTAAGCTTTACCCCCTAAAACCCCCTTCGAGGCAACAGTTTGAGCAATTGTTTTGTCATTATGTGCCATCAAAATGCGATTTGTAGTCTGCATGTGTGTGTGCGAGTGTGTGTGTGTTAGATTTTCATGTTTTTTAGCTAATTAGCACGTAAACTGCGCCCACATGGTGGTTTTGGCTAATTGTTCCGCTGCCAAAACAAAATGATTAATTATACCAAAACAGGAAACCGATTTTACTTTATTCAACTTTTGGCGCTTCGACTTGCCTCGTCGTGCTGTGCGGAAGGAAGTGCCACAAACATTTCACAACACACTCCAGCTCTCCCTCCCGCTCTCCCTCTCCCTTTCTCAGCCTACACTTCCGGCCAACACAAACCTGGCAAACTATTCAAATCGACTCCTGGAACGAGGCAGCTCAAACAACAACAAAAAATAATACAAATCTGCAAAGCTTTCATTTTGTTATTTTATGCTTCTGCTTGGGTTTTTTTTTCACCTTTTTTTTTGTGTTGGGGTTTTAGTTTTGCAACCTGCTCCGTAGTCATTTGGTTTCCGTTGCTTCCGGTGCGGTCCGTGCTTATTTTCCGATAATAATATGTTACATGTCTGCCTGGCAATACTTCACCCCCTCCCCCTCCCCCACACCTGCACTCTGTGTGTGTATGTGTGTGTGTGTGTGTGTGTGATTAGTTGGTTAGATGGCATAGACTCCGTCGGCTTCTGCTGTTTGAGTTGCGGTTTCCAAAACTAATTTGGGTGATTATTAAATTCGAGCCGCTCTCGCCTTCTGAGTGGTTGGGGTCATGGATGGTGAAAAGTTTTCGGTTGCTGTCTTAGATAGCTTTCAACACATGCCGATGTGGGTTAGGTAAAGTTCGGATCAGGTTTTTAGGGTCAGCCCAGCCCAAACCGAGTGGCGACTTCATTAGAAGCGTATTAGTTGGATAACTTAATCGATTATCAACAGACAAGCGACGAGTTAATTAACGCTCTTTGGATACGTTTCACCTAATTAATTCTAGATTTGCACGCAGATTCATAAAAACGAGCCAATTATTATTTTGTTCCTTTCATCAATTTTGAATATTTGAAAAGCAGACTAAAATTGTCATTATTTTTTTTTTTACATTTTTAAATGAGGTGCATAAGAGTTTAATTTATTTTCAGGCACAATATTAGATTTATTTCATTTTAATTTAATTTTTTAATTTTTTTTGTGGCTCAGAGTAAGTAATAATTACACATGAATAGAATTGTGATGGACCAATTAATACTTTGTTTGTTTTATCAATTTTGAATATTTTAAAAGCAGACTAAAATTATCATTATTTTTTTTTTTACATTTTTAAATGAGGTGCATAAGAGTTTAATTTATTTTCAGGCACAATATTAGATTTATTTCATTTTAATTAAATTTTTTAATTTTTTTTGTGGCTCAGAGTATGTAATAATTACACATGAATAGAATTGTGATGGACCAATTAATACTTTGTTTGTTTTATCAATTTTGAATATTTTAAAAGCAGACAAAAATTGTTATTATTTTTTTATAGTCGATTTTAAAAAGAGTTTAATGTATTTTCAGGCACAATATTACATTTATTTAATTTTAATTTATTTACTTAACTATTTAATAATTACACATGGCTAGAATTGTGATGGATCAGAATTGATAATTTTAAATGTTAAATAAAATGTTCGCTTGTTATTAAATTAAATTCATTCAATTTAAATAATTTTAATTAATTGAATTTATAACATTCTTTACTTATCCCAAAGTCACACAGACTTCTCTATAATTCCCAATTTCTCATAATTTTCCACACTGTTTACTGAAGTTCTTGAATTCATGAGGGCAAAATTCATTTGTTTGGATTGTCAGTCGAAAGTCTAATTAGCTTTCACCTTGTGGCAAGCCACAGCAGCAGGCACAACCACAACCACAACCACAGCCCAGAAATCCCGAACTTTTTAACTCCATATCCGTCGGGGTGTTCCATCCTCAACCAGCCTAATGAAGTAATACATCATTGCTGCTAAGATTTGGCAAGCAACTGGGGACAACTTAAGCCAGGCCAAAAGATAAAAAATCGCTGGTTTTAGCCGCCTTCTAGTAATGATAAACAGCGAACGGATGCTTATGTTTTCTACATTATTAATGGCGTTTTTCATTAGACTCGCAGCCGGAGTCGACACTTTACGGCTGCTGCTCCTGCTGCTGCCTCTCCTGATAACAGCATGCGAGTCGTAATGAGTTTTAAGGGGGGAGGGGGCGTGGCACGGTTTTTTTAACACACCAACGCAAAAACAAAGCGCCTTTTAAATAATTCAAAGCAAATATATAAAGTGCGCAGCTAAAGTTTAAGCGTGTAATCATCTTCGATGATTGCCAGCAGTGCGACTGCGAGATGCCCTGTAAAATTGGCATCGTTTTCATAAATTCTTTTCTGATATATTTATGATTACTTTCATGTTCAAAATGAAATCACTTAATAAAGCCTGCCAAATCAGTCTGCTTGGTTCATGTCAAATTGGTTTTATATCAAATGAAATTTGAGTTGTTTTTAACGAGGCATAATATGCTCCACAGTAAACACTGGGTATATGGAATAACAAGCGTCTCAAACAAATTTTAAAGCACACTTTTCGGCGCACTGCAAATTGAGCCATAAAAACGTCAAAGATTTCTTCGCCCAACAGCCAAATATATTTCTATATATATATATATGCAATCGATATACAAATTTTACGATACTGTAAACACGCATAATACGCATAAACTTGGCTAACATCGAGGGGTGGTCGAGTGATTTTGCTGGTTTTTTTTTTTTGGTGTGGGTGTTGGGAAAAACTTAAAGTAAATTTTTGGGCGATTGGTGTCATGGAATGTGCTGTGTTCCCAAATTGAACATGGATTTTGGGGCGTGTTCGTGAACTGCTCGAGCATTTGGTGTTAATTACATTCAACTTTATTCAGGTGAAACTTTTAGCCTAACATTGCGTCTTTTTGCAGCACCTGCCGCAGCATATTGTCAGTGTCTGCGGAGCCATTCAATTTGCGTCCAACTTCTCAGTTTCTTGTCCATTAACTTTTGCCGTCAGTCGCGGTGTGGTTGTCAGGCAGCAGTGGCAGAGGCAGAGGCAGTGGCAGTGGCAGCGGCAGCTTGTTGCTAAGTTGGTGTCATTGAAATTGAAAATGAAAAACGAAAATGCACACAGCTGACGTATGACACGCGACACGTAGAAGGGGGGTGGTTGCAGGGTTGGGTTTCGCTTGTCCGCACCCCTAAATCACAGTCTCTTAAAAAATGTTGTGCTTAGACACGTTAACAGCAGGTGGTTGCCAAACAGGTGTGCATTAGCATGGGCGGGGCGCCACCACCCCCAGTGCCACCATCCTGTTGCCATCAATTTTGCCCCGAGGCAGTCACATTGACAAGGGTAGGCTGTGTTTGCCTTCGACCCATCAGAGAGGGTGTCACATGTGTGCTTCAAAGTTTCTGATTTTCCTTGCCATAAAAGAATAACATATCAAAAGATTTCACAATAAATTTGCATTTTCAAGGGAAGAAAGGAGGGGAAGGACCACCCCCCCCTTTTGTAAGACAAAGATTGCGTGTGAAATAGACTTTTTAAACTGTTTGCCCAATAAATTAAGCTTAACACGCAAATTTTCGGCTTGACAAATGAAATCTTTTCGCATGACTCAACTTTTGATTCGATTTTGTGTTTGTTTATTTTCCCATCTTTTCATACAGATGTTGCTGCAAGTTTCGTGGGTGCGACACCGAGACATCCATTTGCTGACAGTGGGTCGATATACGTACACCTCGGATCAGCGCTTCAGGGCCATACATCAACCGCAAACAGAAGACTGGATGCTGCAAATCAAATATCCGCAACACCGCGATTCCGGCATCTATGAGTGTCAAGTGTCGACAACGCCCCACATGAGTCACTACATCCACCTGACTGTTGTTGGTAAGTGCTACACTGCCCCTAAGCTAGAAGGGGCACCTCAAGAAATCAATGTCGTCTTGGTAACCATTCACATTGAACCAATAACTGCTTTACATGACAGGTGAAAAGACTGTTCTGGTCGAGAGAGCTCGACTAGGAAATGCCATTTTATATATATATAAAGCGTTCTTATAGTAATTTTCCATATATTATTTATTTAATGTCAACTAAAGTCAGTTGTCACAAAAAATAAACAAAGCAAAAGATTTAATTAAATTGCATTTAAAATAAAATTAAAAATTATGTATTTAAATTCAAAAATAAAAAATCTATGAAAGTATATTTTCCATTCTTTGATAAATTTCTATAGTTGATTATATAAATATATCTAGATATAATATATGTGAACTGCGAGCCGATTTCGAATATATTATATATATATTTATTTCAGTCTTTCGACTTTAACAAATCGGGTACTGTTATTGATAAAACCAATCAAACTTGATCAGATATTAAAAATATATTATTATATATTTCATTATATTTCAAATTTAAGTTTTCTAGATATTACAGTCTCTGAAATCAAGGAATTATCCCAAATGGGTCTTCCTCTATTTAGACTTATCCCTTTCCAGATTTTTAGTGGGCTTATTGTTTTCAATAAAAGTATGAAAGCAATTTTAACTACTTCCAAATATAGGCAATAATTCAATTAATTATCTACTCAAACGGCTTGCAATGATTTATTTATTAAAAATAAAATTGTTTTTATTTACGACATTGCGGACAGGCTAATTGAGAACGTGACTAATTCAAATACAAATATCAAATGTGCAATTTCAATAATAATTTGATTAGCCAAATGGCAAATTACCAGTAATTTTTGGTGTGTGGTTAGGCATTGAGATTAAATTAAAAAAATGGTTAGGCATTGAGATTAAATTAAAAAAATCATATAACCAAACAGTTCACATAATAAATTCACATTAAATGTGACATATTATTTTGTGGAGGACATTTTGAGTAGCTCTGATTTTTTTATTGAGAGACCAATCTTAAGTTATTATTAGATATAATTCAACACTCCTGAGGAACTTTGCTATTGATAGTTTCTTTGTTTGAAATCTGAAATTAAAGTATTTTGAAGTTTGTCTGATATTCATCCTGTGCAAAAATAAATAGATATCCAGTTAAATTTTATTATTTTTTTTGTTTCGATAGAAAAATCCATTTTCTGTGCTTATATTTCAATGATGTTGCTAAAGATACCATTAAATTAAATAGCATTCCGAAAAATCTTTTGCCACTTGTTGCTATGGCAAAAGGTAAAATACAAACTCTAATCGCAAAAGGGGGGGCGAAGGGAGAAGTTGGGCAAAACGAGCGCTTCACTTTCATTGAAATTTCAATAAAAATCTTTTGAAATTGTTGCTCATTTAAATTACACTTGTATTCCTAATGAGGCGGCTCGAGCAAGTTTCAAAATTTGTATTTACCTAATTGCCATTCCATTTGAGCCAAGTCTACGCACCGAAGTGGCCTAGATGGGATAGGTAATTTAATTGAAAGTGGTCTAAAAATATCAACAGCCCCCAGCTCAGTCGGGCAGTTTGAGGGCTATAATCGTTGGTTGGACTAGATAACAAGGTATTCAAGTAATTCCAAATGATGCAACTTGTTTTTTTTTTTTTTGTTTGTTTTGTTTTATTTGTGTCTTGCAGAGCCCTCGACGGAAATTATCGGCGCACCAGATTTGTATATAGAAAGCGGCTCGACCATAAATCTCACCTGTGTCATCCTCAATTCGCCGGAGCCGCCGGCGTACATCTTCTGGAATCACAACAACGCTGTAAGTGTAAGGTGCTTTTTTTACCGTCATTTTAATTTTAATTTTATTTTTATTTTTTTGTTTCGGCTTTTGTCAGTTTCGACAGGCAATTACTTTGGGGCATGATTATGGGGCAGCCCGCTTAAAAATGATGAGGGATCAGAGGCGCTGCTTCAATTTAGCAACTTTTAAATTAGCTTTGCAATGCCAAAAACTGTGCAACACTTTCGGTTTTTTCTTCTTTTTTTTGGCACCCCTCTTTTATTTTGTGTTTCTATTTTGTTGACTGCAAGAAAATGCCATTTAAGCACTATGCCCCAAGAAGGGGAACTCAAAAGGAAACAACAACAAAAAAAAAGCCGTTGAGGCAAGGGTTTTAAATGGATTTTGGTTTGGCTTCCAGAGCTCATCCTGTTGTTGTTGTTGTTGTGGTTGTTGTTGTAGCTGTTGTCAGTGGCATCCCTGCGGCTGTTAAAGCCACGTTTTAGTTTTCCATTTTAGGTGTTTTACTTCAGTTCATGCTTTGGGACTTTAGTCACGGCCATGTTTTAGCTTATTGTATTGGGAATATGTAAGGGTTGCTCCCGCTCACAGCCCCTTTCATTATTATGTATTTTCTATAGAGCATAGAATGCTTTTAAGAAGGGTTGCGTGGGTGTGGCAATGGGTAGGGGAAAGTGGGCGTAGTAGTGGGAGTGGTCGCAAGTTGCTATTAGTGCCAGTTTTGCCAGTGAACAGATTTAATTTTATTGTTTTGCTTTATTCGACCATCTTTCTTTTTTTCCTTCTTTCCTTCCTTTTTTTCTATGCATATATAAATCGTTGTTGTTGTTGTTGTGGCACTCTTGAAGTTTTTAATTTTCCAGTTGCGTGCAACAGTGCGTATGCGTAATCTGCACACAAAACAATTTTATGGCTTAGAAAATGAATGTCGCATAAAAACAAATTTGATGCCACTGCGTCCAGGCGCCATTGTAAATGTCATTCGCATACAAATTGGCCAAGTTTATTTCTCGCGCTCTTTTCTCCTCTCCTCTCCATTTTTTTTCCTCTATTCTTTTTTATGTGTCTACATAAATGGTCAAGTACTTTGGCTTACTCTGCAATTGTCGGGGCTCTCGCTCTGTGTTTGTCTCTGGCTCTGTCTCTTTGCAGATAATCAACTACGACTCGCCGCGGGGTGGCGTCTCCGTTGTTACCAACAAAGGTGACACGACGACATCGTTTCTGCTGATTAAATCAGCGCGTCCATCGGACTCTGGGCATTATCAATGTAATCCATCAAATGCAAAGCCCAAAAGCGTAACGGTACATGTGCTGAATGGTAAGTAAAATCAACGACAACCAACACACACAGACACACACACACACACACAGACTCACAACAAACACTTTCACATAAAAAAAAAGAACAATCGGTGCAGCATTTATTGCCACACCGAATATGCGTTTACTCTTTGCAGAGAATGCATTTAATATCAAAAAATATAAAGAAAGATTTCCTCAATTTTAGAAAATTGTCATTCTTTTTTAGGACCAAATTTCTTATTCAGAAAGTATATTTTTTAAACGTTTTCCTGAGTCTTTACTAATAATCGCTTTGTTTCTAATTCTTTTTTTTAGAAAATGTACTGTATTAAATTTTTTTTTTTAAATATGCTTACATACAAAATTGTAAGTTTGAGTCTCATTTGTATTATTTTAAAATTTCAGCCAAAACTAAGATGAGTGCCAAAACTTAAACTCTAAATTATCAATCCAGCTTTTTTAATTATTTTGAAGTTTCAGAAAGGACTTTTCTCTAGAAATTTGAATTTGCAGTTCAAGAAATATTTTGTAATTTTAAGATATTTTTTTTCTAGTTATTACACATTTTTAATATATTTTATTAATTATTTCTAAAAACAAGACAATGGCGATTTTCTAAAATTCAGTGAGATTTTTTTGCTGAGTGAACGAATTAAAATTGTTCACTTAAATTACAAAAATAAACATAAAAAATATATAAAATTAATCAAAGAATTATTTTAATTTGTAAAACGAAATATATTAATAGCAAAGTAGTTTATTTAATTATTCAAATGAAAAAAGTACCAGTTTGCATGCAGATTAAAGATTAAAAATTAAAAATGAAAGATAACATATGCTTTTGCTAAGCAAAAGTTGCGATAAAGTTTAAATACCCTGATAATAATTTTGAATGCCCAAAATGTGAACGGAGAGTACAATGGACCAAGGCGAAAGTTTGCCATCCAGAGACGGAGACGGAGATTGGGACTGAGACTGGGACTGAGAATGTCTGACTGACTACGTAGTGGGCATTCCGTAGATGGAGGAGAAGATTTGGGAGAAGTCGAAGTGAAATAAGTAGAAGAAGAATGCACGAAAGTAAAACATGCTAATGAAGAAGGCAAAAGGGTTGGTAAGAGTTTTGGACTAACGGTACAGTATTGTGGCTAATGCGGGCTTATGAATGCTTTGTGGCTGGCAAACTGAATGCAAGAGAGGCGTGGAATGATGAATGGAATCACGAGTTGCTCGACGGGAATTTTGAAGTGATGCTCAGCCGACTGTTGAAGGAGTACTGCAGCAGATTAGTTAGAACTTTAGTTAATAATTGTATGAGAAATGCACTGAACTGGGCAAAGGAATCCCTTTGAGCCAACTCGGAATAGTTGTTAAGAACTGTGCTGCAAGTATTCAGTTGAGCGAACTAATTCAACTTAGTGTTCAAAAAGGTTAACTTTATTCCACAATAAATGTTGATTTGTAAAGATGAGAAATGAATGCTTACTTCAGGTGTGTGTGTGCCTGGCGTGCACTGAAATCATCAGTGGGAAATTAAAGATAAAGCCAGATACGTACACACAATGTGCAGCTTAATAGCCAAAAGAATTGAGAACCATTAATGGCTTCCAAGCATTTGAGAGCTCAAGTCGCATTTGGACAGCCATAGAAATGCAGCTACAGGTAACACAAGCACCGACACTAAATAAACCAGGCCAAAAGGTGCTAGCGGGGGGCGTGAGAGACGTTGAGTTGGGTGGCGTGGGGCGTGGAAACATTAGAGCGTGCCACTTGAGGTGGAAGTAACGCGAACTAAAGACACGCACTTAAATAGAGTGCTTAAAATAGCGAAAACGAGTGAAGTTCATGTTACCAAAAAGTGTCTTACAAAATGGCCTTAATCAATAAATAGCAAAAAAGTGTGAAAAACACTGCGCAAATATTGATTATTTTTGCTAATCAGAATTATGCTAATTGTTACAATATCTGCTAAATATCTGCTATATATATTCAATATACTTTGCGTTAAATGTAAAAGTGCCACATTAAAATTATAAATACAGTTTCCCTTTTTGGCACCCCCCCGCACAGCAGTAATCATTGCCACAAACAAAGCCACGCAGAGCACTCCAAATCCCTTTGCCGACAAAACCTGAAGCAAACTGAAAGTTTTCTATTTTGTTGCCACTGTTGGAAATGCTGCCACATTTTCCCTCCGCACGTATTTTGGTTGGTTGCAGTGGCAAAAGAGCGCGCGTGGCCCATGAAAATTATGTTTATGTTACGCGCTGTCTGCAGCAGCAACACCTAACCCAACCACCCTACCACTACCCCTCCCCCCCTTGCTACTTTTGTCACTTTGCCTAGCTTGACTTTATGCTGCATGCCACTTCCTTTGCGACTTTCACTAATGTCAAGTTGTCGTTGTCGTTGTCATTGTCGCAACGGTGTCTGCTAGATAATGTCACAGCGATGGCACCACACACACACAACACACACATTGCGATGAGGGTGTGGCACACTCATCCTTGTTGCCATATTGTGCATGCAACGCGCGTTGTTTCCGTTAACTGCTTTGGCACACTTGTTTCTGATTATTATTATATGTTTTGTGTCTGCTTTGTTTTGCTACTTTGCATTGTTTTTGACGTTACATTTTGTTGTCTTGTTATTTTTATTATCATATGCAGAAGTCAACATTGTGTTCTTCTTCTTCTTCTTCTCATTTTTCTTCTTGTTATTGTTATTGTTTTTTTTTGTTGTAGTTTTGCTTTTGTTTTCATCGTGTTTCACTCTCAATGACAGCGGCTTCTGTTTGCTTCTCATTTTTACTCTCATTTCTCATTTGCTTTTTACTTTTTTTTATTTTTTCCTTTTTTTGCATTATTTGGCTTTTTATTGTTTATTGCTCGAGCGACATGCAGGCGCTGGAATGGAGGGGAATCCGAGACGCCCAAAGACAATAAAAAAATTCCTGAACGTGTTTGTCTGTTCATTCGTTTGTTTGTGTATTTTGTTGGTTTGTGTATTTTGTTTGTTTGTTTGGTTTTTTCGCTTCAACATCAGCTGCGTCAGGCATATGGATTCGTTGTTCCATCACAAACAGTGGAAAACTTTTGAAACCAACTGAACAAAGCATAACATGTGATCCAAATCAGTTTGGATATATATTAACAGAAAATCCTGAGTAATTTGAAAATTATCATTTTTTATATATATTTAATATTTTCTTAAATAGACTATAAGACTTTAAATAATGCTTGCAACTTGTTAATTTAAATGCCTTTATAATTATTACTTATTTTCGAAAACATTCTAATTTTAATATATCTGTTTAAAAAAAATATTTGAGTTTAACTTTTATATTCCGTTCCTACATGGATAATTTTTTGATAACGAGGAAGAAACCTCGTAAAATATTTTGATATATATATAAAAATATAAAAAAAAATATATATTTTTCATTAATTATTTATCATTATCGAATTAATACATAATTATTCTACTGCATGCATATATGATATATTGATATATATATATGATATATATTTAACAGTACGGAATTAATTTATATTTACCAAAGTAATCCAAAGTGATCTTTCCAAAAGTCAGTTTTCACCACTGTATTTAATTCATGCCACTGCCACAGTTGTTGCTGTTGCAGCTTCAACTTGGTTGCCACTTGTCTCTGGTAACAAGTTGAGTGTTTTCGTGTATTTATGCGATGTGTTTTTTTTTTTATCAGCAAGTGAGAATATTTCTTTGTGTGAATTTATATACACTTTTATACTACCTTTTTGTCTCTTTGACTTTTGCAATCCATTTTATGACACATTTTTTTTTAAAGTATTTTTCGTTTGAAGTTGTTGTGTTTTTTCTGTCGATTGCAAAACAAGTTTCAATTTGTATAAGCTGATAATTCAGTTAGTATTAAAGTATCGGATATATCCATGATAATCAGCTTTTATTAACACATATATTAACAACCTGCTATGTAAATAGTACACGAAACCAGCAAATATTTCAAGGGAAATATACACAAGGACACGCACTGAATACATGCATAAGGAAGTGCACACACACACCCACACACCCACACACCCCCACACACACACAGAAAATATACATATTTTAACTGTTTTCGTTTCAACCAATATCTGAGTATGAGAACAGCAATAAAGATGTAAATTAAACAGGTGTTTCTCATTCCGTTTCCAGGGGAGTTCCCAGCAGCAATGCAGCACGCGGCACCAGCCCATCCTCCCATGTCGCCGCACCGCTATCTCTTAGTGTACCTGTTTGTGTGCTTCTGCAGTTTGGCATTTGTCAGGCACTCCATGCGGCCCTCAGTGGTGCAGCCGCGGCAGCAAAGTCGACGCTGCACTTTCGACTTGCCACAACCAGAAGGGACAGCAGCAGCAGCAACAGCAACAGCAACCGTAGCAGTTGCAGATACATTTTCGAATGTATTTTAAGTGTGCTCCTCTCGTTGCTCAGTTTCACATGGCATTGGCGAGGGCGTGGCTCACATCAGCAACAGCAACAACAGCAACAGCAATTGGAGCAATCAACAACAGCAACAAAAACAAGAACAACAACAGCTGCCACGTTTAGGCAAGTATTTGAGGCGGACATAAGGTGAGCAGCCCCTCAAAAATAGACAAAAAAAAAAACAAGAAGTAAAAAAAATAAACAAAAAAGAAGAAGCAGAAGAAACCCACTCTTAGAATCTAGACTAATATAAATACACTTATCTGATAACAACTTAGAGTAAATTTCTCATACTCACAAACACACTGACAGAAACACAAATACACACACACACACACACATACACACAGAAGAAACACGACTACATACATAAGCTGTAACTATTTAATAGTAACTAATATGTATAATCTATTGGCTATTGTGTTTTTCTATGAATCCGTGACGTATACGTAATAATTAGCCCAATATAAGAAAAAAAGAGAACAGAGCCAAGTTGTCGCCTTTTTTTAAGTACAACTTTGTATGATATCGTTTGAGCGGTTCTCTGCTGCACTAAATCTAAGTTTCCTGAATCCTGTAAATAGGCAGCATCGCATTATCTCAAGCGCTTGTTGAGTGTTATTTCTTATATATATCCTTTGATTTCTCCTTCAAGGAATTTCCCCAAAAGCGAACTTGACAACATTTTTTCAAGCAAAACTTTCGCTTGCATTTTTGTGTAGAGACTTTTCCCCGAAACGAACACTGCTCAAAGCCCACTAAAACAACATTTTCATAAACAAGATTAAACCCAGAAAAAAAAAGCTAAATGTTTAAAAAAAATGCTACAAGTGTTTAGCGTATTCTAGATGCCATACTGTGACTATTCCCAAGGCAAACCACTTGTTTTGTAAATTCAAATAGGCGTAAAAATAAATGTTTAACGAAATGGAACTCAAGACACATTAAGCAAACAAACAAAAACAAAAAAACACAAATATAAAAAAAAAATAAAAAATAAAAAAATTACAAGTGAAAAATTTTCTAAATGTTAAACTTCAACTGCGCAGCAAATTTCAAGTACTGACTACAGCATATACAAAATCGTATATATACATACATACATATATATATATAAAATAATGAAAACACTGTAAAAATGATATCACACCGGAAAAAGCAAAACTCAAACAAAAACCCAGTCGAAAAGTTAATCGTGGACTTTAAACCGAAGAAGTAAAACAGGCAAAAAATACGGTTTAAATAAAAGTTTTCGTGGAAACATCATAGGCATTAATTCATAAAACGCAAATATTAAGATGAAATATTTAAATAATCCTATCATAAGTTGTCATCATTTTAAACATGTTTCTTAAATGTGTGTACGAATTGCATAACTTAATTAAAGTTAAGCTTAATTAATGTGCGATTTGGGATTGGGATTGGGGGAGAGCGCTGTAGAACTGAAGGGTAAATCAAATTTGAACGAGATCATGTTGCACATTTCAAAATTTATATGTTGTTATTAAATGAAAAAAAAGTATATAAACATCAATAAGACATGAATTAGACAAATTTAAAAAAAAAAACAAAAACAAAAAAATTATTCCAAAAAATAGTTATAAAATACATACATAAAAATATTTGCAGAAATTTCAAAAAGTTTCAGTTAAGTTTGAAAAACTTAATAGTGGACAATCTGTTGAAAAATTAAAATATTCGATCTGCCCTTTTAATGTTATACTTTAAATATATGAATATTTTTATTCGATTTTGTATTCTTTAAATACAAAATCTTTTTTTTTTATACACCCAGTTTCAAGGATACTTTTAAAAGCCGAATCTCATTTATAATTGACTATCTATTTTTAATTATTTCTGAGGCTATGTAAATAATGCAAACTTCAATATTTTGAATATTTATTAACATTTTAAATAAAAATCGATAATTTAATTGTTTCATCCGAATAACAACAAAGGTTTCCTTGGCCAGATATTTTCTCCGAAAATTTGTATTTTTTTCAGTAAAAATACTTTGGATAAATTTAAATGCAGTTGCAATTTGCGTAAACACTTCAAATTACTTCAATTCGCTTGATGCAATGAATATAATTGACCATTTTATTTCACAATATTGTTTAATTATTCAACAATCACTTCAACCTTATCATTCCAGTTATATAGAAAGCAGAAAAGCATACACAAATTTGCAAAAGTACAAGTAAAAAAAAAAAATACGAAAAACCAATTTAATTCAGTGTTTATATAACAGTATTCGCAATAAAACAAAAATAATGAAAATAATAAGCATTGAAAAAGTTTAAAATACAATCGATGGAAATACAAAAACCAAAAAAATAAAAATAAAATAAAATAAAAAGTATATATATATATATATATATAAAACTGGAAAAGTTTCATCAAGCATGCTTCACAGCATCAACAGCAAAAACTATTCAGCCCCAAATGCAACTCATGCTCAGAAACACTTTTCATTGGCTTTTCAACAACTACAACAAAGTACAACAAAAACAACAACAACAACACAACGCCATCAGATACAAATACTCAGCTATTAATGTGTCCAACATTTGCATTGGATACAAAATTTGTTTTTTTTTTAATACTATATTTACCAGCATATTTCTTTTTCAGTTTATAATGAATTTTATATGCGTAAAATATGTTTAATATGTGAAACCGACAAAGGAAAATTAATATTGATATTTTCCATGATCAAAAATATAATAATTATTTAACATTTTATATTGGTATTTTTTGTGTTTTTTTTTTTGCTGTCAATTTTGTATTGTAAACTTTTTAAATGTTATTTATAACAATTGTGAAATACTTTGTGTTATTTTCAAGCTTCCTACAACTTCGAACAAAAACACTTTCACAGAGTTTTCACTACGAATAAGCCGCAGAAAACTAGCAAAAAACAAAAGTGACAAATTCTTAAATTACTTAAGATTTAAGCTAATTACAATGATACAGAAAAGTAACTGCAGAAAACTGACGTAAATATTGTATATGTAAATGTGTATTTATAATTATATTATTACAATTAAAAAAAACAAAAACGCTATATATATATGTATACATACAGTATAGTCTATTTATTACAGAAAACACAAGAAAAAAAAAAACAAATATTGAATTAAAGATGTTATTAAAGCTAAACCAACTTTGAAAGTAACTTTCAATTAAATGCGAGAAAACCAGAAAAAAAAAACAAAAAGCAAAGTACGATAAAAAAGGAAAACTAAATCTTTTAAAAAAGTAAGAATTTAAAATCCAAATAATTGTGAAACTTGTGAAAATGCGATGAGTAAGCGAAAAATAAAACAAAAAAAAAATCTGAGAAACATAAAAAAAAAAACCAAAAAAAAAATAACTAAAGCATATTATGTCAACTGTTAATTAAGTTGTTTTAATGGCAAAAAGGGGTAACCACAAATGGGTCGTAAATTACTTTTGTAAGTGTGTGAGTGTGTATGAGTGTGTGGCTGTGTAAGTGTGCGTGTGTGTGCTTGTTTGCTTATGTGCAAAGTAATTGTGAAAGAGCTTGTGGCTTCCTCGACGAGGTAGTAAATACTAAGCAAAACAAAAGCAAATCATTTTTCATTGCCGGACAGCCGAACAAAAGCCGCACAGCTGTGGGCGAGCCAAAGATTGTGGCATAGACGATAACATAATGAAATGAGATTAATCATACGCCCTGTGAAAAGCAATGAATGAATGCCCAGCTAAGCAATCGCTTACATTACATTATGTTAACAACATGTTTTACTCACTCTGTGCTCTGTGCCCGCATCCTGGCGAGCTCATAATTTAGAGATTTAGACAGGAGTCTCTGACAGAGCTGTCAGAGAGAGGGAGAGAGAGAGAGAGTGTTGTAGGTAGCTGTTATGTAACGTATCTTAACGGTTTTTAATAAATATTAGCACATAGTTAAACACTTGAACGAACACTGATGGAAAATCAATAAATATATATTCGAAGCCACCGTTTAACGAGGAGATTCGATGTGATGCGATGTGGAGCATCGCCTAATGGATGCTTCAAAGTGTGCTATATAAAATATGTATATTTATATGTATATTTTTATGTATATATAGATGTGTGTGTGTGTTGAGATTTTATTGACTAAATATTGAGCGAGCAACACAACCATCATCATTATCAATGACAGCAGTAAGGTCGACCTGGTAACTGGTAACTTCATGCAAAACCACTCAAGGACAAGTGGCCAATAAGCGAAAAACTTTTATTGTTTTATGTCCAAAAGTTTTTCTCTATATGCATGGTGTGTGTGTGTCAGTGTGTGTGTGTGTGTCGACACTGTTGTTGTTATTGTTTTGTGTCAAGTGGTGGGCAACAAAAGCAGCAAATATCCATCGCCATTGCCATCGTCGTCGGAATCACCATCAGCGTCGCATAATGTGCCATATATATTATGGCCAGAGGCCATATAATGCGCCATCCTATATGCATGAGATACCAATCTCGCCATGCTTCGGTCATTTACCATTTTCAAGTACTGCACAAAATGCAATAAGGATTGTTGTGCCACTGGGACGAGATGGGGCAGAGATGTGGTGCACTTCACAGTCATAACACTTAATGGCAGCTGCAGTTGTGTATGTGTGTGTGTGCGTGTGTAATGTAGGTGTAAATGATGACCTGCTTATGGTGTTTGGTTGTTGTGCACTGTGTAAATTGGCAAAGGATTGGGTCACGCTGACCACACATGTCCGAAATCAGTGCACCATGACTCGGCCACTCCATTTCTCGGCCAGCAGAACAGTTCATCATTCTGACTATTGATTTCGGATGGCATTTAATCAACTTGTTCCATAGTTGCTTACATCATCTGCCCTCAATACATTATCAGCTATTCCATTGAGCCCTGCGGTTCCACTCGGTTTTTGGCCCTAAGCCGATTGAAATGTGTTTGGCATTGTGAATGAAATATTGGTTTAATTTGGTTGAGGCATTGCTTTTCGAAAATAGATTTGCATTTGATAAAGTTATAATTTTAATGGGTTTCGACCGATCTTTACTTGAATAGAATATTATTTTTAATACAGCAGTAAAAAAAATGCATGTGCCAAGATATTTTTTAAAATTAAAAATGACAAAAAATAAATAAAATTGAGATATTTCTAAAATTAAAAATGACAAAAAAGAAATGTAATTTAGATATTTTTAAAACTAAAAATGACACAAAGAAATAAAATTCCAATATTTATAAAATTAAATATGTTGTTTAAGTATAAACAGGACCTGTGTAATTGGCCAATTAAAAACTAAATTCTGGCATTTTTAAAATAAACAACATATTTCGGCAGATACATTTTCCATTATAAAATTGGGGTTTACTGCACTGCGACCTATTAGATATATTTTGCCCCCAGTTCCTGCACAAATGCCAGAATAATCATAATTTAGTAAAAAAAAATATCATTCTCAATCGTAAATTTAACTTAGACAAAGATGAAAATAGATTTTTAATTTAAATTTTGAGCTAAATTATTCAGATTATAATAATAAACAAAACTTAGACAAAGATGATAAAAGATTTTCAATTCCATTTTTTTGAGTAATTTACTCCGATTATAATCATGAATAATTTTTGTAATTAATAATTCTTTTAACATTTTTCATGTTATTTTTTTTTTTTTCATTTTTCTCACCTTAAAAATGTAATCAAAAAATCGGGGCAAACATGACTGGCAAATGTTTGAGGCTGGTTTGAGCAGTGTGAATAATGCAGGGCAAACAGTTCATGGTCAGCCAACCTGGCCATTAGTTAGCCAGCCAGACAGATAGTCATTCAGTCAGTGGGAGTGAGAGAGAGAGAGAGAGAAAGAGAGAGAGATGAGAGACAGTTGATTGTATTTTATATGTCAAAGTTGTAGTTTTGTTGCCGTTGGTTGTGCCACATTTTTGAGGGTGTGCTGCAGTTTATAACTGTAATACATTTTTGCGTATGTGCCCCTCTTGCTGGCTGCTGCACAGCAGTTATTTGCGGCTTTTTGCCAGCTTGACGCTGCACTGGCCAAAAGTTATTGAATTGTTATAGCAGCCACTTGTGATAAATCAATGCCAAGCCAAACCCAGCGAAATCCACGTTGACAAATGGAGAGCGGGAAGGAAAAACATTTCTCTGTGTGTGTGCTCTCGAGTGGTTTATTTAATTTATCATAAATAAATAGGAATTTATTATAATGCATGTGGCTCTGGCGGATATTGATTTAAATGGCCAACGCATAATTAAGGCGAGGCTCTTGGCTTAGTCACAGATGCCAATCTCGGCAAGCATGAAAGATGAGGTTTGAGCTGCCTTTCATTTTAGCACAATCTGCCCACACCAATTTTGCCATTAAGGCAAAATGTTTTATTAGACAGAGAGACAAAGAGGGGGTGAGAGAGGGAACTCGTAAGATATCCGGGCGACCGGACGGATAATCAGCATTAAAAGTTAGTTGGAGTTTGTTGAGTTCATTTTTGGTTCGGTTCGTTTAATACTCGAATAATTTTTGCCTAGATAAAAGTGCAATATGCCAGTCTTGTTATTTTAATTGCAAGTGTGTGTGTGTGTGTGCGTGTGTGTGTGTGTGTGTGTGTGCGTGTGTGTGTGTGTGTTTGTTTAATACAAAGGCGTCTTGCATACTCGCTTGCATTTCTACAGACATTTATTATGGACATAATCCGCAAGTCTTATGCCTGCCTGGCCACGCCCACAAATGGAGCTATAATTAAATTAAAACTCTTCCCATTACAGTAAAAAGCAACTAAAATTAAATTTCCACCCGCAGCTTATTCGAGTGAAATCATTGGGAATGAGCAAAGTCGCGAAGACCCCAACCAGCCCATCCAACCAACTGCAGCACGGGGCGTATACTTGATGGGCCAAACCTTTTTCCAGATTAAGCCAAATGGGTTTTAAGTGTGTCTGGAACTGTTTGAGGGAATCGGAGAATGCAAAAATGTAAATGTTTCAGAGAAAGTCGGATTTCTACACTCGTTAAACATGCGCTGCAAAGCTGGCAAAGCTCTCAACTTTATTGAACTAAGTTTAAACTAACTTAACTTAACTTATTAATAACTTGAAAGCGAACTCTATTTTTATAGAGAATCTTGCTACATTTCCATTTTAGTTTTTAATATGAATTTCTGTTAATTGAAATTAAACTTTAGCAATTAATAGATTTATTTTGTGTAAAAATGTTTTCAACTTTTAATAAAATATTATTATTAATTGCATTTTATGTGCTCCTTTTTGTAATTAAGTGCATCTAAAATTGTCTATTGGAAACACTGAATTTCTATTGATTTTCACACACACACAAAACTACACACGGCACACCACATGAAGTCCCGTTTTCAACGGTTGCCCGCAAAACCACAACACTTGAAGGGTTTTTTGTCTTTGTGTTCATTTTGTTTTTGTATTTTTTATATCTCCATTCGAGTATCTCTGGGTGCAAATTAATTTCCATTTGAAAATCCACAAACAGTAATTTTACAAGCACTTAACTTGGAGCAGACAGCAGCTGCTGTTGGCGGCCAAACCGGCTGGGCAACTGGTCAACTGGGCAACTCTTCCTCCGGCTCTGCCGCTGGGTGCGTCTGTTGCTGCAGTTTCGGCTTGGCCAGTTTTTGGGCGTGGCTAAGCGGATTACGGCAAGTGTAAGTTGTAGTGCTCCTGCACCGGGCAACCAGTCAGCTAGCTAACCAAAGACTTGAACACGGAGGCCAACACTTGGCCAACACTTGCGGCTTCAGCTGCCCGCTCGAAGTGCAAGCGTTTTTTTATTTTTTTTTTTTGGCTCACAACACAAACATTTCAATGCAGACATATAAAAGTTGAATGTAAACCGAATCAAATCGAGAAAGAACCATAAAAATGCTTATAAAACACACACAACACACAGCTGCATAACTGTTGTTATTGCGAGAAGGTTACTGGCTAAATGGGGGTCAGTTATAAGCTTTGGGCCAACTTGGTTGTGGCTGCTGTTTGCACTTGTTGTTGTTGTTGTTGTTGCTGCTTTTGTTGTGCATGTGTTGGCTATAAATACATATGTTTTAATTTCCGCACTTTTGGCTCAGAGCATACCCAAACCAGGCAGGCGCCCACAAAAATGGCTGAGATGAGGGCCAAGCAGAATTAAGCCAAACAGCGGAAGACCCGTTGGCGTTGTGCATCCGTTTCTCTCTCGGACTTGTGCTTAAATTGATCTGAGTGTGTGTGTGTGTTTGGGTTTGCGTACACACACACACACACACACACACACACACATATATTTCTATGCCGGCCGTTCTTATATTTTTCTTTATTTCAATTTATTTATTTTTCTCTCATCTTTCGATTTGGTGTTTATGTTTTTCTGCGCACTTCAACAATATGAATGTCCAATATTAAACACACACACACATACTTACATATGTATGCTGTCAGAGTTTCATAAACATAGCCATGTGCTGTGCACAACAACAACACACTCAACACACACACATTTGCGCAGCATTCATCGATCTTTTTTCTGCTGTTCGCACAACTTGGTTAAATGACTCATGAAATTGCTGCTGTAGCTGCGACCCATTTGTTTGTATAGTGTGTGTGTGTGTGTGTGTGTGTGTGTGTTTGCGTTTGTATTAGTTTCAAGTGCTCACTGTACGCGCTGTATGGCTCAGCAATAATGTTTGTGCGCTTGTCGCTGCTATTCGGTTAATAATTTAGGCTTAAATACAAACGAGCTTCGGCCACATTGCGTATACTTCATGTTGGACAAGTGAAATGGGAGAGTGGAGCGAGGGGCAGGAACAGAGGCAGAGCGAATGAAACTGTTGACACATGTGTAGAATCGAGTCCATAACACACACACACACACACACACACACAGTCCGTGGCACGCCCAAAGTAGCCACAAAGCCAATTGTGGATAACTTTGCCAGCTCGTTGATGGGTCGAGCGGGGGGTGCAGAGAGCGGGGGGTGAATGTAGTATCGGATGTCAAATAAATCTAAGCGATGCCAAAGTCCGAGTGCGGGCGTGTTAAGTGGGCCCAAGACAAGGTTGATTGGGCGCGAACTTTGCACAGGACTGGCAGGTGAGCAGGGTAGGTGTGCGGGGAGCAGTATCGAAAACTTTGTTTTGGGCATAGCCCAAAATTTGCAGTTATGTAAAATGTAAATTTCACGATAATCAAATCAAAAGCTGAATATTTTTGGCGACAGTAAGAAAAGTTCAAAAGTTAGTTTTGCAAATGGAAGCAAAGTAATTTTAATATGCAAAGCCTCAAATAAAAATAAAATAAATAAAGTTGTTAAACAAAAAATGTAAAGGAATTTATAGAAATGATGTAACAGAATAAATATATAACTTAAGCAGAAAAAAAACACTATTAAATTTCTTCATACTATTTTTACTTTAGATAAATGTGGATCAACTGAAAATTAATGAAGACAGGGACAAATGATATATTTATAAATACAATTTATTTATTTAAATTTATAAAAAACTACTTGGAAATAAACTCTTTTATTTTTTTTTTTTTGGTTAAACTATGCAAAGTAAGAACTAAAACATGCAAATGACACCAACATTTTGGCCATTTCAAAAGCTGACAAATGCCATGTGATATTTTTGGTGTGTGTGTGTGTGTGTGTGCCACATTTTCAGGCTGAACCGCAGGATGGCTATTTTTGGTTACAATGTGGTGCCATCAAATTACTGGTCTCATTTTCTATGCAGAGTCTATTATAGCCAAGAGGCAAGAAGGCGACCAAAAACTGGCGTTAAATTTCACACTACTAAGCAAAAAAAAAAAAAAAAAAAAAAACACACGGAAAAGTATTCCGGGTTCCACATGCGATGGACACGCAGCGTCAAGAAAACCGCAAATATGCAAATTCTTGAGTGGAAGGCAACAGCCGGATTTGCCGGAACGCTCTGGCTGAGATGGAATGCTGAACTTTGACCCGGCTCCAAAACTTAGCCGCTAATGCGTTGCCATCCTTAAGAACTCCTGACGTCAGCATAAAACTCTGTCAGGACACACACACAGAAAAAACTTGATATAAACATTTCTTTCTTTTTTTTTGTGTGTTTTTTGTTTTTAAATTATGAGCGAGCTGCGCCTGTTGAAAACTGAAAACTGAATTTTTTTTTTGTGATTTCCGTTTGGCTGTTTTTGCTGATTTTGACCAAGACGCGAGCAAACATATGAACAGAGAAACCAGAGACAGATTGGGGACAACTCCAACTCCGAGATATCCTAGGACACCATTTCGAACTCATTAATGGGACATATTTATTTTTTACTTTGTTCGAAAATAATTGTTGCTAAGCAGGGGAAGAATTTTAAGTAAGATAAATTTAAATTTTGTGTATTTCAATCTTCAACAACTGAAAAATCTCTTAAGAATAATTTTTAAAATAGAATTTGAAATTTTACATTAATTACTTATGCATTTATTGGCATTCTTAAGCACTCTTATAAAGTATTGAGGACATCCTGTCAATCCCGGGACACCTTCTAACCGTAAATGTGCAGGGAATGCGTAATTTTTTTTTTTTTGGGTGCGTGCCAAATTGGCTGAGAAGAGACTTGGCCATTGGACGCCAAATGAGACGGCCTTTTTTGTTGTTTGTTTTTTGTTTTGTTGTTGTTTGTTTTTATTTTATGTTGGGTATCAGCAACTGATGCCAGACGGCTGCAGCAGCGTGTCCTTGGCCAGCTGTGCTCCACGTCGTCGGTAGTTAAAGGAAGCTGACTGGGAACTGGGAGTGCAGTGTCCAAACAGAGTGGAGAAACTTAAATTAGTTTATTTATGCTTTGTTTGCCGTCGACTTTTTGGTGCACAGTTTTTGGCTGTGGACAGTTTTTGGTAATTTGTTTTAATAATTTGTCCTGGCTAATAACTTTGGGGCGAAAAGTTTTGGTAAGCTATTTCCACGCAATGCATAGCTGCGGCTGCGGCTGCGGCTGCGGCTTTGCATTAAGTTCCGCAGATTGAGTTGCCTTTCCGCAACTTTGGCTTTAAGTTGTCAGCGGCGATCTTGGCAAGTGGCTTAGACCAAACATAAAAGACGGGCAAACAGTGCGTAAAATGTTTGCGAAACCCAAAAAGGAATTAATTACAGTCAACGGGCATGCAAAGACCAAAACCCGAATCCTTTTTCCCACCCGCCGACACCACCCCCTTGACTTGCATCTTGTTGTGGGAGTTGAGCTTCTTCTTCTTTTTTTTTGCTTTTTTTTTTTTTTTAATGCGCCGCCCCATTTCCCATTTTTATCTGTATTCAGGCAACGCGCAAAAGTTGCCTAGAATATTTACTTGAGAAAATTTTCATATAGCGCACATTTAACTTTTATTCTTTGTTATACCCTCAAAAAGGCATGTGGCAACTTTGACATGATGCTTGCAGCAGCAGCAGCAGCAGCAGCAGCAAAATAAAGCAAGCAAGTATCTCATATTGTCATGATGATATAATATTTACCAACTCACTTGCCACGCACACAAGACATGCTGCGAATATTATAATGTATAATGTATTTTTTGTGGTAGATTAAAGCTAGAAATTTATTTCAAAACCGTTTTCTAAACTCATTTTTGTGTCGAGTTAAAGATGGATTATTAAGATTCTGTCTGTTGATTTAGATAGAATATGGAAAAGTTTATTAATCAGAAAGATTTCTCTTAGCATATGTGAAATACAAATATCTTCAGAATTTTACGGATTTTATTGCTTTCTTGAAAGGTGCTAAATAATTGAAAGTTTTTAAATTTTCATTAAAGTCTTAATAAAATGTGAATTATTTAAGGGTGTTCAGTCTTTGACTTCCGTCAATAAAAAATGGTTTACTCACTCGCACTTAATTTCAATATTTTCAGTTGCTGTGTAATTTGCCGCATGCGATTAATTTTATTATTTTTCCTTCTTTTTGTGGCAGGTTTTTTTGTGGCGCGTGCAGCGGCTTTAAATCAAAATTTCATCGGGCGAAAGAAATTTGTGTGCCGCCTGCTCTGAGCGGGGGGAGGGTGCGACGCATGCAGACATAGATGACATGCCTCTGATATATCACTCAACGGGGCAGGGCCACCTGTAAAAGTGACTGAGATGTGGCCATGGCCAGTGACAAATTAGCCACATCAATTACACAAATTTATTTTGCTGCCTTGTTTTGTGTTGCAAGCGTCTCGCAAACCCCCAAACGCCCAAAAGCCGCCTACAATCTCATTTGTTGTACTTAATTTGGGTTCTCTAGAAGCCATTCGCTGTCTCCCTCTCTCTCTCTGTGTGTGTGTGTGTGTGTGTGTAGCTGTGCAATTGTGTGTGTTAGTCATGGAACGGAAACAGTTAAAAAAGGGCAACAAAATGCGCATTTGGCATTGTTTTTCGTTTCGGTCAAGTGCGGAGTAACCCTCACCCCTAATCCTCTGGAAATGCGAGCGGTTCTTGGGTTCGAGGAAGCTGGTTGATGGGTGTGGGGGGTGTGTGTGTGGGGTTTGGGGCGCTGAACCAAATGAGTTTTATGATGAGCTGCTGCGGCTCGTCGTTTGCTGCTGCTATTTCTGTTGCTGCTGTTGTTGATTTACGTTTGTTTTGTTTGCATGCCAAAATGCTTAGAAAGCAACATCAACCAAAACTTTTACATACAAACACACACACACACACACAACTATACGTATGTTGCATGTGTTGTGTCTGCTTGGCGAGCGATAAAAACTCGAATATTCTCGCAGTGAAAACAAAAGTTTTGCATTTGATTTATGTGCATTTCGGTTTAACTTTGTATATAGCGTAAAATAGTTGTGGCTAAAGGGAAGGGGAGTGCCTATGATACTCCTAGCCAAGTTAGGTTAGTTGGCCAGGCCAGTTCATAAATTCTAATCATTATAAATGCTTAGCCAAAAACGGTTGGCTAAATGGAAGCAGTTGGAAAAGTATGCTATAATTATATAGATGATTAGGGCTTCTGGCTTGGGTGTTGTAGGGGTGTGGGAGGAGGGGGTTATGTGATTGACAGCAAGGCATAAAAAGCCGATTATAATGTGGCATTTGTGGTCTATGTGAAATCATAAATATTTAAGCTAAAGCACATTAATTTATGTACAAATTGATCGAGGACCGACACATGCGACTAATAATTTAATGGGGCAACAAAAATGAGTCCTTTGGCATTGCTCAATGTGTTGCAAGTAGTTAAGGCTACAACAAATGTGATTTAGCTGACGTATTTTAATTTTACTATAAGTGCTGTGTATATTAATTTATACCAGTTACTCCTTCGAATAAATAACTTAGTTTTTAATTCAAGTTTAATTCTGCATTTCTTTTGAATAGAAACGCAATTTGATTATGGGAGAAGCAATTGAAATTTTCTTTAGAAATGCGGCTGCTGAATCATAATTAATTTCCGACAATTTAAATGCAAATTGAGAGATTTTAAGAGAAGAAGAAAATTTTTTCTTGGCTAAAAGAAATTTAAAAAAATTGCGAACTAGATTACAGAGCAGAATTCTTTAGTATGCAACTAAATTGAGTTCTTTTACTCCTTTTGCTCCTTTCTGGTAGCTTGCAACTTGATGTTGGCCATCTTCATTTATTTTTGCCTCATTAAGTTGACATTTAATTCCCACACTTTAATTCGAATAACGTGCAAATTTATCATGTTGCTACGCACACATGTGTCACTCACACACACACACACACTCACACACACACATGGAGTGTTCGCAAGGACAACAGTTTCAGTTTCAATTTCATTTGATTTTTACCCCTGGCAACCGACAGCATAATAATAATATTTGTGGTGGCAACTGTCTTCATCAGAAATCAGCTATCAATCAACAATCATTGTCGCTGGTAATGATGACACTCCACTTCCCCCCCCACTACCTTATGAAGGGGAAACCTAGCTGCAACATTTATCTTGAAGCAACATCATATTTAAACTAATCTTGTGGATAACTTCAATTGCCAAGTGTAAAGTGAGCTGAGCCTGTCAAGAAACTGATTTCCATTTTGAGCGACTAATGTGAATAACTATGAATCATTGTGAATATTTTTGAACAGTTGAATATGTCAATGAATAAATCGCAGTTCAGTTGTGCTCGAATTTTGGATGGATTATTTATGGATGTTTTGACAATGACTGCCGCTAAGCAACACCAATTTACGGCTCATGAACTCTGCTCAGATCGAAATAATTGACTGCATTCGAATCCGCTCCACATTCGCATCCGCATTCCAAACAATCCGTACAATTTATGCCGTACAATTTGTGCAATGACCATAAACCACGTCTCTGTTTTTCCGATTTGCAATACTATTTGTATGGCAAAGTTTGCTGATGCGATTTTTGGGCGATTGGCCGATCGAGCGATTGTCCGATTGTCCGATTTGCCAATTGCCAATTGGCGATTAAAGTGAGCTGAAATTGTTTGCGTGCTTTCGATTGGCTCACATCCATCAGATAAAAGGAGTGTAGAGAGGAGAGTGTGGAGGGGAAGTAGGGGGTTTGGCATAGTTAACTGCATTATGTGTGCACGCGAGTGACTCTGATTGCATTTGCGTGTGTGTGCATGTGTGTGTGTGCATGTGTGTGTGTGTGTGTGTGTGTGTGTGTGTGTGTGTGTGTGTGTGTTTTTATGGCCACTCACTCAACAAGCTGCTGGCTATTTGCCTTAACGCAGATCAACGCAGCTCCGGCACTTATCTATTGAAATCATACATTTAAATTGGAATCGATTTGTGTGGAGGAGCTGCAGCAACAGCAGCAGCCAAGCCAAAACCAATTCCAAGTGTAGCCGGATTTGACGACCACCATCAACAAGTCTCAGTGCTCCAGTTGCTGTTCTCTGTCTGTCTCTTTGTCTCTCGCTCTGTCCGCCTCTCTGTTTACCCTTGCCTTGGGTAAGCTCTTGAACCGCAAATCCTTTCGTTTGGGCTCCGCTGTGCATTCACTTGGAAAGGGTGTGTGGTGGATGAGGGGGGGGGGGGGGGGGGCGTGTGTGGGCAGAGACATAGAGACATTGTCATCGTCATCGTGTTATGCAAATATTGCGCACATGGCATTTCTCGTTATTCAGCATTTCATTTTAAATAAAACACAAAAATATGATGAGAAAAATATGATAATTTCTGCACCGAAGCTTGAATGTCCTTAAGAATATTTTAAATACCTGTCACAAGATTTAACATTTGATTTAGATGGAACCAATTCAATTCAATTAATGAATATTATTTAATATTTATATTATTAGACAGATTAGTTAACATTAATTATTATAATATTTATATTATATTATTAGACAGATTAGTTAACATTAATTATTATAATATTTATAATTTTTTATTAGACAGATTAGTTAACATTAATTATTATAAAATTTATATTATATTATTAGACAAATTAGTTAATATTAAAAATATTGCCCAAAAATTGTATAAATTATTTTAAACTCTAAGTAAATTAAAATTATTTTATATTATTATTATAATTATTATTTTTATATTATTATTATAATATTTATATTATATTATTAGTCAATTAGTAAACATTAATTATTATAATATTTATTTTATATTATTAGACAGATTATTTAATATTAAAAATATAGTCCTAAAATTGTATAAGATATTTTAAACTCTAAGTAAATGTTTTATATAACAAAGAAGTCGTTTAATTGTTGTTATTTATTTATTTAACTTTAAGTGCTTATTCATTCTTTTTAATGATTTTCTTATCAATAAGGGTGCGAAGCTGTAAGGCATTTTTGAATTGTTGTCGAGAGCCCAAAGCAAATGCTTGACGTTAAAACGCCCCATATTATATATATATATATATATTTTTTGTATTGTTTTGATTCTTTTCTTTTTTTTTTATGCTGAGTGCACTCGAAGTGTAATGGAAATGTTTCTTGGGGATTTCCATGCGTCGTCTGTAAGCTGTCGATCTAATGATGTATAAATGATTTGCTCTTCTCCTGCACAGGGTTGAAATTCTTTGAGTAATTTAAGAAAAATGAATTTTTGATTACACGTTTTACAATGCTGTTATTGTTGTTGTTGTTGTTGTCATTGTTGCATTGTTGTTCGTTGTAATTTAAAATGATTGCCTTTGTATTGTATGTTTACGCCTCAATTACCACAACATGTGGGCAAACAGAGCCCAAATATAGAAATATCGCTGAGCAAGTAATAATTTATTATAAACGTCTTACTGGGCCTAAACAAACATTGTGGTATGTAGTTGGCGACTTAAATAAATTAGCTTTGATTGTGGTCAAGGCCAGCTGCCTCTCTGCTCAGTAAGCTACCAGGCTTCCTTCCCTTCCCTTTGCCCATTTTAGCCACTTTATACACAAGATTGAAATACTCACATAGAGCAAATGCTTAATTATATTGTTGGTTGTCGATGACGCAGTAGGAAACAAAATGAAATAAATAAAAAAAACCAAAAAAAGGCAGAAGGAAGCACGCAATAAGCAGTGCTAAAGCTAAGCATATAAATTAGATTTTTTTTGTAATTTTTTGGGTTTACCAAGGAACTTTCCAGTACAGGACTTACATATCTACATATATACGGAGCGACTTAAGCAATTTGATATATTTTTATACTTACAAAATTGATCCGTTAAGTGATTGAGAATACTAATGCATTTTAATCAACATTTGAACAAGAATAAACTCTTCTATATTTAACAGAAGCCAAATGATGAAATGGTATAAGATACCAAGACTTTGATTAAGTAAATAATATTAATATTAATGTTTACCCCGTTTTAAAGTAGTTTTAAATATGACATTCCTCTTAGAATTCATATATATATTTTTATAGTTACAAAATTGATCCGTTAGGTATTTTAATTAACTAGAATCAAATGTTGTAAATTTAACAGTAGCCAATTTATGAAATAGGATAAGATACCAAGGCTTAGATTTAGTAAACTTAATTAATTTGCACTCCGTTTAAAAGTAGTTTTAAATAAGATATTCCTCTAAGATTTTATATATTACAAAATTGATCAGTTAAGTGATTACGAAAGCTTTGGTAATTTAGTTAACATTTGAACAAAAATCAACTAAATTGATTAAAAGAATAAAAGGATAAGTTACCAAGTCTAATATTTAGTCAACTTAATTAATTTGCACTCCGTTTAAAAGTAATTTTAAATATGATATCTCTCTCAGATTTTATATATATTTACACTTATTGATCCGTTAAGTGATTAAGAATGCTAATGTATTTTAATCAATATATGAACAAGAATTAACTCTTCTAAATTTAACATAAGCAAATTGATGAATACAAATAAGATACCAAGGCTTAAATAAAGTAAACTAATTTTCGCTCCGTTTAAAGTAGTTTTTAATATGATATCCATCTTAGATTTGATATATATTAGTTATGTATTTTAATCAACTTAGATAAAGTAAACTAAATTAATTTTCACCCCGTTTTTAAGTATTTTTATATATGATATCCCTTTTAGATTTTTAGACATGTTTTCCCTTTTTTCTCGCAGTAAGTTTTTCATTTTTGTCTTAGTTTTTTGCTGTGTGTATCTGCAATCTTTTTCTTTTTCCATTATTTGTTTGTTTATCATTTTGCTGTGCTGAACATTTTCTTATTTTAGTTCTCGTTTTTGTTTTTGTGTTTTTTGTTTTTTTTTTTGTTTATCTTTGCAGCTGCCAAGCCCCTTGACACTTTGATTTGTCGTTGACTTGGCTTTATGTTTCACTCTCCACTTTCGATTTCCACATGCTTACCAAGTAGCCAAATTTTTTTGCTCGTATGTTTCGATTCCCTATTTGTCCACTGTCCCATTAGTGCCTGCGAGCGTTCCATAAAACCAAAGTAGTCCACTCAAAAACCCATACACCTTACACACACACACACACACACACACACACACACATGAAACTCTGTTTGGCAGCTTCTTGAAAAAAGGCAGCCACCTAACAAACTCTTTGGAAAAATCGGACACTGCTCCGATGAAATCTCTGGCCAACCAAGACCAGCAACAAAACGAAAGTAAGAAAATAAAAATAGAGGAAGTCCATCTACTTCTGGGCTCCAATTCTCCCTGTTTTTTTTTTTTTTTTTTTTTTTGTTTTTGGGGGAGTTTAGTTTGCTGGTTGGGTAACTTTTTCGTTGTTGTTTTCACGGCTTGTTTATTTTTGCTTACACTTATCAAAATATTGACGATACACATATTGTTTTGCGTTGTCTTCGTGGGGCATAAAGATATCGGGGTGCCCCCCCTTTGAAGGCAGAGCAAAAAAAAGAAGAAAGATACAAAAATTATCTTACACGCAGCCAAATGCTCTTGAATTTTTATACATACACATTTGTGTGTGTATGTGTGTGTGTGTGTGAGGCTGTATATATTTATTGTTCTTCCTGAATATGCCGTAACTTTCACTTTGTTGTCGGAGTCGTAGTCGGAGTAGTCTTGCCTGCAATTCCTCTTTCTATCCCCCAATAGATATCCCATCCGCACTTTATTTGGCCCATTGCTGCTTAACTTACTTTTGTCTTACGCTTGAATTTTCTTGCCTTATTCGAGCTGAGTTTGGGTTTTGGCTTTTGTTTTGCTGCTTTTCGCTTTCTGCTCTTTAAGCGTTTTTTTCTCTCTCTCCCTCTCTCCCTTTTTTTACCCATCTATTCAAGCATTGCTGAGCTAAGCAGCTCATTTTCAATCGAGCATTTTTTGGCTGACTTTGTTTGGGTTCTGCTGTCATTTTACATTTGTTTTTCGCATATTATTTTCATAAATAAATTTGCATGTCGAATGACATTGTTTATGGCATTCCCCGTATGAGAATCGTCCTTGTGTCACACGATGTTGACATCTTTGTTAAAATATGTTTACATGCTCAAATTAGTCTCCAACTCAATGTTTTGTTTTGTTTTATTTTGTGTTGTTTTCTTTTCTTTTGTTTTGTTTTGTTTTGTTCTTTTGCCATTCGATTGCGTTGCTCTGTTCATTTGTTTGTTTGTCTGTTTGTCTGTCAAAGGACGACAGCCGAAATGAATTCGTAATTGAGTTTTATACTCTGTTTCTCGGTTCCATATAACATTTCAAAAACGACTCTTTATTCCACATCTCATCGCATTCTAATTCTAATTCGAGTTTAATATTATGAACATTATTTACATATTTGTTTAATACATATTTGTTATATACAACATGTTGTTACATGTTGTATGAACCATTCCCCCTCTTCCACTCCAGTCAGCGAGTCGCCTGTTAAATTACATATGCTCTACTGTACCCGGTTTCACTGTAATCAATTTCAACATACCCCAACACATGTTGGCTGAAATGTAGGCGATAATTATTGAAAATAAGTCATGCGAAGTTCTCTGGCTCCACCCAATGTCAATTAAGTAATTTCCCGAGTAGCCTGTTCCCATCCCATCATCAACTAATTTGTAATATGTCCTTATCTTAGTCGGTTAACAAGGATTGCTCATACGCCATCTAAGCCAACTGAAGCTTTTGCCAGACAAATTATGTCAACGCTTTTCACTTCTATCCCTTTTAGCTGTTTCTATTGTTTCTGTTGTGATAACGGCTCTGCTAGAAACTTTTTCCAAGATTGGTTGTAGCCTCTCCACGACCTGCTAATGTGCTCAAACGACAAAAGTCAAGTTTTATCCTTGAACAGAATATCCAAAAGAAAAGTTGATAATACAATAAATATGTTTGTCTAAGCAATCGTAAATTGAAAGTTTTGCAACTTTTATGCTTTTTGTTCTTATCAGTTGTTTTTTTTAATTTATTATTTTATCTGCCACAAATTTATTAATTAATAAATAATATAATGTGTTGGAATGCTGCTATGACAATATGTAAGCACAAAAGATAAAAAGGGACAAAAAGTTGATTTGAAAAATGCATTTAATTAATTTGAAATTTAATTTTAATAGCCACTTTTATTGCAACATTTTTATATAAAGTGAAAAATATTAACTAACTTTTAAAAATAATATACGATAATAAAATAATATAAATATAATAAAATATATAATATATAATTATAATAATAATATATAATATAAAAATAATATATCGTATATATCAAAAAAATGAGCTTAAACTTTTAGTTTGAGCTTAACTTGGTTTAAACCAACGTTTAAAGTTTTTATTAGTTAGTTTGAGAGTTTTACGCTTAAGCTTAACATTAATTTTAATTGCGTAATTAAATAGTCAAGACAAAAAAATTGCTTCGTTGCTTATTTTTTAAATCTGATTTTCTTAACGTTCAGTTTAGCGGCTTAAATGCAGTCATCTTGTCTGCTGCTATTATGCTGTCTCCCTCTCACTCTTGATGTCTCTTCCTGTCTCTTTCTGTCTCTTTCTCCAGTGTCCTCCTCCAGTGCTGTTCAATAGAAATGAGTCGGCAGTCGGCATTGTCTGGGCGATGCCATCAGAATCTTGATTGTCAGGCAGCAGCAGCCGGCAAGTGTGGCCAGCAGTGGATGGCCCCCAAAAAAAATGTCGCCCAAGCGGCTCAGCATAAAGTAATCTAATGGCAGTCAGTCCGTAAGTACTGCCAAGCACTCACAAATCCGGCGCAGCGGAGCCATGCCAGCGGAGTCCTGCGAGCTGTCACCTTGGAATTGTTGCCGTTAGCGGCCTGTCGTTATTCCCAGGACGCAAATTATGCATTAAGCTGTAGAAAAATGCCGCATAATGCTATCAGGCTATCAGTCGAGAGGAGCAGGCAGGCGACTGGAGACAGGAGCAAGTCAAGCGACAACGCGGCAACAGAGCCAACAGCACACAGCAGCTGAGGTGATTTCCGGCTTCTCTCTTTTGGATGACTCAACGGAACAGTTGGCAATGCGAAAGCGAAAGCCGCAATCAAAATGTGTAAATTAGCACTTGATGCAACTGGGCTTCTCGCTGTTCCCTGTTCCCTGTTCCCGGTTCTCCGTTCCGCTAACATGGCTGAGTGACATACTCTTGCGGCTTCTGGCTGTCAACGCTGTCGTCCTGTATTCATATATTTCATTGCAAATTGCAATTTCCACTTTAATCTCCGCTCCGCACAGAATCAGGCCACGCACATGGAGCATCATGGAGACGACCCACACACACAGCCGCAGCTTATAATTTCGCTTATAATTACATTGACAGTAAGAGCAAAACTCAAGTTTCTGTTGCTGTTGCTGTTGCTGTTGCAGCTGCAATTGCATTTGCTGTCAGTCCTGAAAAAAATTGCCCACCTGCAGGCAACACTTACCTAATTAGCAACCATTCTCAATGTAGATGTGTCCGTGTTTGCGCGTGTCAACGTGTTCATGCCCCGTCATGGGGCACGTGGCAATTTGTGTCTGTTCCGTCTGTCAGCCCAGTGGCTAATTTCAGACAACTCAAGTGTCCATTAGATATACGTAGGCAAGTACAGTGGACTCAATTGGCAGCAACTGAAAATTTCGGATTTTCGTGGAGAGAAAATAAATATTCAAATAAATTTTAGCTATGCAAATTTTTAACTTTGACCTCAGCTGGGTAAAAAGTTCATTCATTTCTCGTTGCAACTATTTTTTTTTATAGAATGTTGACAGAAATCAAAATGAAAATAAATGCAAAGTTTCCATTCACATTTTGTATAATTTGTTGGTCTTTTGTGTGTAATACAAAAGTGACTTATAATTTGTGTAATTATTGTAATTGGCATATTCATTATTATTAATATTATTACTATCATTAAGGTATGTACAAAATATATAATAAAATGGTCGTTAGATTCGGCAAGGACATTATGAGTCTCAAACCTAATTCGACGCTAATTTACGATAATGTCTTGTTCCTTAGGACTGTTCGACCAGCAGGAGTAATAACTGGTAGCTCATTCAAAGGACGAGGGAAAGTCAATTGGTAACAGTTGAGTCAACGAACTTGTTAGATACATTTTCGTAACAGGCAACATTGAATTTGCTTTAAGTAAACTGACTTTTTCCAATGAAATAAGTTGGACTCTTAATGGCATTTGTGTATCACCAAATCAAAGATATAACTGTTAATTTTTTAAATAAATTTTAATTTCATTTTTGGTGGTTTTGAATTTTTGTTTTATATATAAATTTTAAAAAGTCTCTTGGAATTCACGTTTCACATTAATTTCTATATTTATTTACATTCATTTTTCCAATTTCCAAATTTACCCATTTCTCAATAGTATATTAAATTATTATATTAAATACATTCTTTTTTTAACTGATTCTACCCGGTTAAAAAAGATAAATTTATATATGTCAGATTGTCAATCAGTGTCAGACATGTCATTCTGTCTGTCAAAAAATGGAATCCCAAGTTATTTGAAATAAAGGTCATATAATCAAAAGCTAATGTCAGTTACCTTTTAAGGACCTTGGAAAAGGGTCTGCCCTGAAATTCCCATATGTGCAAGAATTTAAAACTTATCTCTGAATTACTTAGCAAGAAATTAAATTGCAAAATAAATTGGTTTCAAGTCTGCAATTGATTTTTAATGACAATTTCAAGTTTCTTGCCAATGGTAAATTGAATTTTTAGCTTAAATCCGAGCATGATACATGATACACATCCGGCATTTCCGAAAGTGCTATTGAATGTCCTTCAATGCTCTCATTTGGGTTTTGTGAATGTCCTTGTGAGATGCGTTTCAATTGACATTTGAATGTCCGACAGCAAATGATAGAGCAAGTACGGCTCCTCCAACTGCTTGGATTGATTTGTGATATCAGCAATTCTTTTTAGTTTTATTTTTATTTTTATTTTTATTTATCTTATTCATCTCATTCCACTTTTCCATTTGCTGTGCTAAAATGCCACTTGTGCTGCTGCTGCTCATATTAAATGTGTTTCAATGGTTCAGACCATTTGCAGGCATATCTGCATTTGCCAAACCTTTTCCTAATAACACATGCCAATTTATCTGGGTGGGACTGGAGTGAAGGCGAAAAAGTAATAAGCAAATGCTTGGCATAATTTGGCCAAGGATCAGAGCCACAAATAGGAAGCAGTCGGAGCAGCAGGTCTTTGGCCGGCTGGCTGGATTCGGCGACATGGGCTCAACTTCCTTGCCAGGGATGGGTGGCGGGGCGAGTGGTGGGATATTGACCACTGACGTAATCAAATCGACAATCAGTAAAAGATATGTGTGCGCATCAATGTGCCCGAAGGGTTGTTCCACAAAATGGTAAAGCCTAGTCGAGCAGCTCAAATATTTGCCAAGCCTGTTCCCAAAAAAAAAAAAAAATGCTAAAGTCAAAAAAAAAGGGACGCGATTGGCGTGTTGCTGCCACGCCTGAGGCATATTGGGCCTGCCCCAAACAGTGCGTAAATTGCCATTTTCAAACACATTTCAATACTTTTTTTTTTTTGGAGGCATCCGCAACTGTGGCATAAATTGTTGCCCATTGCGAAGTTGTGGCCCTACCAAATTTTATTGCTTTTGCAGTTTTGTCAGTTGGCCATGATGACTGGCGACTTTTTGCCTATCGTTTATCGAGTCTCGCTTTTTGTCGCTCGCCTGTAAAATTTCAAATTGCGCATACGCCGCGTGTGATTCGATTGCCTGGCGAACACTTCACTTTTCAACTGCCAGCTGCTGCTGCTGCTGCTCAGTTATGGCGCTGTCATTTTATTGTTTGCCACACAGTCAGATAGGGTTACAAATGTGATGACAGACAGGCAAACAGGCTTTGATCTTGCCCCCTGCCTGGCAGCATGCAACGCATTTTACAGCATTCACATGCTTTGTGTAAATGGCGCAAATAAGCGAAACGCACGTGCATAAAATGGTTTCACATCCTTTTAACACACATATACACACACAACAACACACACACACACCAACACACACACACACCAACACACACACACAAGCACACACACACATGATTTTGCCAGCCAGCGCGAAGGCGTCGCATATTTTTCTTGGCCACTTAAATGCCACACAGCTGGCAAGGTAAATGTTGGAATTTTAGCAAATTTTAGTGTTTTTGGCACTTTAACAAAACCAAAAAAAAAAAATGGTTTAATTATGTAAAGCTGAGCAACATTAATGAGATTGTTAAAAAAGGTTTTTTTAAGGTGTCAAATAATTGATAAATAAAATTAAACCATGTTATTAGTAATTTAATAATTTTAAATTATTTAAATGTGCATTTTTCAAAATTATTGCCAATCGAAAAGCTTTGACAATTCATTTATTTAAATTTTAAAAATTTCAGGTATTTAATATGCGGCGAATTTAGATCTGGTACAAATCTATTATTTTGTTGTTTGTGGAAATCCAAAACCTAAACGAATAAATGTTTTGCAGATAACAATTTATCATTGATTTTGCTTATTGATATTTCAATAAACGATAATTGCCAAAAAATATAATTAAATATTGCGCACAACAATTTTTAGTGGCTTTAATTATTCTGTACATAAATCTTATGTGTTTTGTGAAATGGAAATAATTATTCAATATGCGATTATGGATGGATTATTTTGTATCAACGAAATTAATAATGAATTAATATTTGTACTTAATTCTAAAATTGCATACATTGTTTATCTTTATAATTTTGTGTTTTAAAATAATTTTAAAATCTATTTTTAACTTATATAAAAAGTTTAAAAATGTTTTAAGCGCTTTTTTAATTGTTTTGCCAAAATTGGTTAGCGCGAAATCTGGCTAACATTATCTAAGGTATCTGTGGTGTTATAGTCTGCAAGAATGGCTTTATTTCAGGATCTCAAATGTTCCGTTACATTATATTTTATAATCATTTTACAACCGCCGGTATGATATTTAGAATGCTAACAACAGTTGCTTCATTTCGCGTTGGCAAACTTTGTGTTGCCATGTTGCCTGCTGTGGCAAACATTTAAGCTGTGCCCCCCAATGTTGCTGCTGTTGTTGTTGTTGTTGTTGTTTTAGTTGCTGGCAGGCACAAAGTTGATGCCGCCACATGGTAGCTGTTTTGGCAGTTTTATAGTGCTGCCCATAAAGTACTTAAAAGTTTCATTTTACGCCTATTTTGTAGCCAGTGGCCCATTATCAGAGCCACGATGACAGCGTGAGTGAGAAAGAGAGGGGGGTAGTATGTGTGTGAGTGTGTGTGTGTGTGTGTGTGTGAGGGAGAGTGAGATGTTGACCTGTGAAAAGTGGCTGGAAAGAGCAGCATAACCTGGGCAGCTGCTTGTAGAATCCAATTTGCTAACAATTTAACAATCATTGCTTTTGGCTAGCTAAAAGTCAACTTGCACACCCAAAACACACACACAAACACACACACACACACAGACAGGAGATGCATGTATTGCGGTGGCCATTTTAATTGCCTGCCTAAACAAATAATATTCGAGTAGCATACTTTTGGGAGCCACTGTCTGAGGACACTGGTGTCTTTAATGTGGTCCAGGCCAAGCGGTTGCTGATCACCCTGATGGTTGCTCGTCTCCAGCTGCCAATTAATGCCAAATGTGGCAGCTGGAGAAGGTCCATCCACAGTGGATTGTGCATGGGTTCAATTGGGGGTGGGGCAGTCAAAGTTGGGCAACAGCAATTGCCTGCTTATTGCTCTGGAACTCGACCTCAAAACTTCTCCTTATCAATATGCCAAGCTGTTCAATGCCAACGTCATCGTCTGCCTTTCAGTTTTGGCTGCTTGTTGCGCGATTTCATAAAAATAAAAATAAAAAATGTAATACAAATATTTTCAAAGCATTCAAGACGCGGCATTCAACACTCTGAACAGCAGAATTGTTTATTCCTTATTTCTCTGATTACATTTTCCATATATATACCCCTTATGATAAAATGGGTACTTCAGAAAGTTGAATTCATTTAGATATAAGTTGTGTTTATCTGTTCAATCTTTGCAACTGTTGCAAATATATAATAAATAAATCATTGTATAAATAAAACCATTTTAGATATGAGTTGTGTTTATCTGCACAATCTTTTGCAACTAATTCATATATAATAAATTAATAATTATATCTAAATATATTTTTAGCTATATGTTGCAGGGGCAGCTCCAGGTTATATGGTATCTGCTCATCGAGCACTCTCGCCTTGCAATCTTACAGCCTGTTCACAATTTATGTTTTCCGCCTTTATGTGCGGCTGGCATTGCTGCTGCCTGTGGTCTTAATGGGTTTTATGATGTTGTTGGGGCCTCTTCACTCTTAACTCTTCACTACTGTTTGAAGAGCTCGAAACTTGAGAAAATGATAGCTGCGCGGCATTTCGGTTCGAGCCCAAACTCTTCAACTTGCAATGCAAATTTATCATGCTCCATCTGAGAGCCTCAGGAATTGTTGGCAAAGACGGTAATTGGTCATTGCCAAGTAAACGGGTAAACTTAAAAGTGCTGCAACTCCAGTGTAGCATTTCAGCGATTGGTTGCAAGAACTTATTTCAAGAATACTGAAAACTTAGTCTTTGGTCAATTAAAATCGCCTATCAACAATCGCAAATCTAAAGCCTTCCTTTTTTGCAGTGTACAGTATCGACACACTAACTATGGCAATTTATTTATTTGTATTTTTGTGTTTTTATTCGAATATGCTACAAAATGTTGCACATTGGTTGACCGTAGTTTAACAGCTTGCCTATTCTAAGCCGGCTTACGTTCATTTTTTGGCAACGGATTATTTTTGTTATTTTCCTGTTGATTTTTGCCTCTGTCCTAACTTGTTAACATTAAATAACATAAACATTGCCTTTTACAGCAAACAGCAACGTTTACCGTATTTAAGCGCACCTAAGTTGAAACTGATCGACTTGATGATTTCCTGTATTCTTTGCTAAGAACCAAACAAATATGCTTTAATATTTTGCTTGCGAACAATTAAAATGCTGTTAAATCTTTTTTTTTCTCTCAGACCGTAATCCATTTAAGAAAAATAAATACCTTATGTGGACGGAGAAATCTCCTCTTGCCTGTTATAACAAGTAAGAATGCTGTAATCAAGTTATCACGACTGCAATATACCCTGCAATCAATTGTTAAAAATATTATTATTTATATTTTATTTTTAATATTTAATTTTATTGCAAAATTTTCCTTTAAAAAGTTTTACACCCAGATATGAGCAGACTAATAGATTTATTATAGCAATCACAGACACTGAAGAGTGAAAAATAACAAATGCAGCAACCAATCACAAGCTCGAACTGATCTCCAATTGGCTGGCTAGAAACACCTACACATACATACACACATACGTACGCACAATTGTAGGTAACGGGGCTCTGTAGAATTCACACAAAAACATATTTACGCTCGCATCGAGTCATCATGCCATCTCTTTCTCACACATGCGCTCGCATTTATTTGCATACAGAAAAAGTTTGCGGCTGTTGGTAGAAATGTGATCAATATGCGAATTAATTTTTAACAATAACTTGGGTGTTTCTTATACGATATTTATGAATCTTGAGCAATAGGTATTTATATATATATATCTTATACGATCTTTTAGATACTTGAGCAATATGTGTATATATATATAATATGTAATGATTAAAAACATTCTGCTCTTAAAAAGATGATATTTATTGCAATTAGATATCGAAATATATAGATAATCGGAAACAGGGGCAGCTATCGATCAAATAAATAAAGCAAACCTGATTTGCGTCGGACAAACGATAACTTATATTCAAGTCCATTTCAAGTCTCTAGCTCGGTTAGTCTCTGAAATCCGCGTGCTCTTGTAGACAGACGGACGTACGGACAGACGCACAGTTTGACATGGCAATATCGACTCGGCTGTTGATCCTGAAGGATAAAAATACTTTATGGTGTCAGAGATACTTCCTTTTGCAAGTTATATACATTTCTGCAAAACCATTATACCCTTTGAAAATGGGTATAAAAAAATATGGAACATCAAAGATACTTTAAAAAATGCAGACTGTTGGAAATAATTTAATTTGCCTGTGTACACCGCATTCTTCCTTGCATTCCCGTTTTGTAGTTGTTGCCTGCGAGCAACGGTAATTCGCAGTTACTTTTGAGGGAGAATCATTCGTTGAGTTCGCTTTATACAAGCTGAAGCATGAAGCGGGATTTTTATGTACTCACCACAAAATATATTCACCTCTAATAATAACAATACCCAATACATTTTTGTAAAAATTCAAGCTTAAAAATGTAATTTTTAAATTCAAACTGCAACATTAAAAAATTCAAATTGCAATATCCAAACGAAAAGTTATTTGGTTTCAGAATTGTTTCAGCTTTAAGCAGGCAATTCAAAAAAATTCAATATTCCCCTTTAAATTTGCTTTTCGATTGTTTTCTTGTAATTACATTGGTTTGTGGTAAAATGTGAAATTTTCTTTCTAACTGGATTTTCATCCGGCCATTTGACATTTTTATACAATTGCTTTTGAAGCCAAAACATTTTGGCATTAACATAAAATTAGTTTTTATGGCTGAGCATAGTTTTCAATGGACTGGGTCAATTAATGGGGTTTCCACAATGTTGTGGACACATTCTTAAAAATTAGCCTGTGGCGTGTTAGCAACATTTGTTGCAAGCCACAAAAAACAGTTGACCCGACATGCCACACTCGAGCAGCGCCCGCTGTTGTTAAAATGCACGCTAAACATGAATTGCATAAAATACAAATTAAATGCATGCTGGCCTCCCCCCTTCACCCACAATTCGCTCCCCATCCTTGTGATGTGTTCCTGATCCCCGGAGCGACTTTTCTCGTTAGTAATTGTGCGCGATTCGCGTTGATTTTCCCAACTCAGCCGGGTTTGAATAATGTGGGCGTTGCTGTTGCCATTGCCTGGATTGCTTCCTTGCCTGCCGACTTGCTTGCCACCATTCGTTGCACATTTGAAATACCCTGAACACGACCGCTCAACTGGCGCTGGCATATCTTTGCATGTAAATGTGTTTATACTCCAGACTTGGACGCCGACTCCAACTCCAGCTCGTACTCCGATTCGAGCTCGGACTCGGAATGCAACTCGAACTCAACTCGCATCGCTGGCTCAGTGGTTGTGGTCCCTTTTTTCCTGCTTTCATGTTTGCACAAGTGTCCGTTGTGGTTGAAAGGTGAACATTGCGCTGCCACATCGCAATCGTGCCTGCCCCTCCCTGCCCGTCTCCCATCTCCCATCTCCCTTCCATCTCCATCTCCATTTGGCAGCCAATTCCCTGCTCAGTCAGCGCTAGATGAAAAATAAACAGTATGCACCCTGTCCATACTTCATCCCTTCCCCTCCTCCGCGCTGCTTTGCTTTGCTTTGCTTTGCTTTTTCTTTTTCATTGCTTGCCATTCAAGATGATTTACATGGCTCTCTGCCGCCATGCGGAGCAGCGTAGACCACCTGACCATTTAGGGTTGTCCGGCACTCCGGCATAGTCCTGCCAGTTGTAATGGGCGAGCGCATCCTTTGCTCATTTCTGCCTTTTGCATTTGTCGCATAATGATCATTTTTAAAGGCTTTAATATGCATACGGAGCTGAATGTTGCAGTTGTTGTTGCAATTGTTGTTGCTAAGTGTTGCTATTGTTGCTGTTGTTGTTGTTCCTCTTCTTCGCATTATTCAAGCTCATTTTTATTTACTGTCTGGCGCTGGCTCTTTGTGCTGCACAACTTTGCCATAAAAAGCAAACGGCACAATGAAAATACAACAACCAACAATAAGAGGCAAACAAACAAAAAACAAATATACAAAAAAAAAATAACGAAAAAGCAGAAAAAAAAACAATAATAAAGCACTTGAAACAAACGTTTTCAGTAAATTTAACATTAGCTGCTTTTGTGAAAATAATCAGCGAAAGGTTCGCTGGGCGCTCCGGAACCAAACGGGCTCCTCCACATTAGAGGGGACTGCAAGTTAAGGGCGCAGTAAGCGGAGGAGGGGCGGTGGGTGTTTGGTGTTGTGCAAAAAACTTTTCTTGTTCGCCTCATGCGCCTCAAAGTAGGCAACATTCTTTGTTGTTTGCTATTATTATACTTACTTGCCACGCGAGCGAGCGCACGTATGCGTCGCTGTGTGTGCGTGTGTGTGTGCTGGTGTGTGTGTGTGTTTTGGTATATTTACAAACTGTGTAGCACACTTTTCAGCTTGCGCGGCTGTTGTGTGTGTGTTAAGGTTAAGAGTTGGCAAGTCCTTTCGACTGCACAGGACTTCTACTTCCCAGCGACGCTGTCAACTTTTCCGTACATTTCTGATTTATGTGGCGGCACTGCTCAGCCGAACAACAGAGAGAGAGAGAGAGAAAGAGAGAGAAAGCTGTAGCTATAATTAGAAAGAGATGGCAAACATTTTGCAATGCATAGTTTTTGATATGGCTGAATTTACTTTATTTTCCCCTGGTAGCTGCCAAAGTGGGCAAATTATTTCAATTTCTATTATCGCATTTTATGATTGCCGGTCTGCCGCTTTTTATTTAAAAAAAAATTCCAGGAAAACTCACTGGCATTTTTCCATGGTTTTGTTTTGACTTTTTTTGCATGGCTTGCAACCACATTGCTGTGGAGTTCATGGCGCTCGAAGGTTTATTAGCCCAGTTACCATTTCTTAATGGGCAGTTTCAATGCCCTCTGCATATGGCTAACCATATTGCCAACTGCCAACTGTTTACCGCAATTTGACTCAGGTATTGCAAACCAATACGCAGGGATTATAATTAATTAATTGCTATATAAATTGACTTATAACATTATACAATACTAAGCTGTGACAATAATTCAAGCTAACTAATTGATCTTAGCAGTGGAATGGTAAAGGCCACCAGAATTTGTTGGTCAAAATAAATTTGTGGAAATGAATTATGTCAAACGCAGCCAGAAAATAAATTGTTTGGCATATTTCGAGGCTTCTCTCGAGTTAAAACCTGTTGTAGCCAGAAACCAATCTGGCGATTTGTTGATTAGAAACTCCAATTTTGTTAAATTATTTTCATTTTCAATTAATCGAGAAATTATAGCTGCTGCTGAATTGTTAATGCAATTAAATGCCGTGAAAAAATGGGCGTTGCCCATATAAAATATTGTTAGTATAAATAACATCATATTCCATAAAAAATATATAAATAAAAAATATGTAAATATAATATATATAAATATTACATTAGATATGTATGTAAATATATATACATAATACAAAATAATTAAAATATGTATGTAAATAAAAAACTAAATGCAGTTTTTGATTATTGCTTTATTAGTTTTATTTAAAGTTGTATATTATTAATATAAATACTATATAAATATCGAGTCATAGGTATTTTTTTTTTAAAATTTTTTAAAATCAGGTAAAAATAATTGGAAAATACTTTTACGGCCAATTTAAAGTACTTTAAAACATTAGAAATTGTTGTATACTGTTTTCACAACAATTCTGCTTCAGCATTTGGTTACTTTTGCCTGTTTGTTCGAATTTAATAAAACAATGTATAAAACGATATACAAAAAATATATATAAAATATATAATTATATACGATGTCTTCATTTTGATAATCGCACAAGTGGATTACTTATTGTACTGCATAAAAATTCAATATATGCTTCGAAGGATTGATTAAGCCGATTTTTTAATTAGAATTAAGATTTTCAATTTTCATTCTTATGTTCAATTAACTGATTAATCGTACGAATGTAACTAAACTTTATAAAAACATGAAAACTCATTAAAAGTTTGGAGTAGAATTGTAGTTTAGATAAAATTTAGAGTAATTGAATTTCTCTATTCATTTTATTTAATGCAGAAAAATAAAATGCACTTAAATAGTTAAGTTTTATGCAGTGAATTATACTCAATGCAGAAAAGTCGAATGCATTTAAATAACTCTTTGATTTAATTTATTTTTTGAAGCAATTACTAAAAAGTTCAATTTACAAATTGAGTCTGACTTTTGAAAAGCAGATAATTGCTTAATGACTCGTATTACTTTTGCAATACTACAAATTATTTTCCATTTAAAATAATAAGTGAAATTTGAATTAAATTCTTAGTGAAAAATTAGGCATGCTGCAAAGTTGGTTGCATTGCTCACTCAGCTGCACAATGGCCACAAAGTGTTTATATTGTAACAATTCACTTAATCCACTCACACACACACACAAACGCACACATCCGGTTGACTGGGGACCATTTGGCGTTTCCTGCCTTGACTTTTATGTTTGCGCAGAGCTGAAGAGCTGTTTTATGCGTCTTGCTCTAATATTTAAAGCCAATAGTTGTCCAATCAATTTCAAGAGCTAACCACTAACTTGAATCTACATAAAAATGACAGTATGATAATTTCAACACACACTCACACACACACACGCACACTAACTCAGTGAGTATCCTGGCAGGCGTTGCTGTCATTAAATTCAGTGTTGACGCATGGCGATGACGTGGTCCTCGTCCACGGACGATGGCGGCGTCTGGCGGAACTCATATGTATAAATTTTGCTCAGCCGCCAACAGCAACTACAACAACAACAACAACAGCTACAGCAAAAACAACAACAACAACAACAAGCAAATTGCAGTAAAAGGAAATGCAGAAGAATGGTTGCCAAAAAAAAAAAATAAAGCCAACGTTGAAGTGAGCAAAAAACTGCAGACAAACTGAGTACAATGAACGTTCTTCAACGAGTGTTGTGCGAGAGTGTGTAAACTTTTAAAATAAATACCCTGTACTCGGAATACGTAAGAGGTTACTCCTCTTCTCTCTGTCTGAAATTATCATGTTAGTTATGCATTTCTAAAGTGAAAATTCCTTTCTTTTACTCATAAATATAATATTTGAATACATTTTAATATTATAGAAAATATTCTTTTGATATAAATATTTTATAATTCTTTATTTTTAAATTGTTTTATAATTTCAATTTTAAAATACAGTAAGCGGAAGCTTAAATAGTTTTGGTTATTAAAATTAATTTATTTTATTATTATATTTTATTTAATTAAGCTTGTCACAGATTGAATTGAATTGAATCTAAAAAATACTTGGAAATAATCTTTTTCAATGTTAAAAGCTAGTTTGTTTTCATACTTCATTGACATCAACAAAATTCCAGTTTATTTTAATATTATAGAAAATATTCTCTTGATATTAATATTTTATAATTGTTTATGAGACGTCAATTTTTATTTAAAAATACTTAAATCGTTTTGGTTATTAAAATTAGTTTACTTTATTATTATATTTGATTTAATTACGCTTGTCACAGATTGAATTCAAATCGTAAAAATACTTGGAATAAATCTTTTTCATTGTTAAAAACTAGTTTGTAGTTTAAAGGTATTTTTTAATAATTCAATAACATCAACAAAATTCCACACAAAGTCAAATAAAAGTGGATTTAGATTTTGTATAGGATATCAAAACTTGCGATGCTTTTTGGGGTGCCCCAAGTCGAATGATGTGTAGCACTGATGCAATCTTGTGGCATATTAAACGTGCATAAGAATAAATGTATATATACCATTTTTGGCAATGAAAATGGCCAAATGGCCAAATGGCTGGCAACGGCAACGGACTAGTCGAGTGTTGTGCTGTGCTGTGATTGTGCTGGAAAAGCTGGGAAAGTCGGAGCTGTTGTAAAAATTGAAAAACAAATTGCTGACATGGAAAACAATGCATGAAATATTGAATAGACACTGGCAGGCTGCCATTCAGTCAGTCAGCTAGTCAACCGGACAGCCAGTCAACCAGTCAGTCAGCATGCAGGCTGCCTATTTTGCAATTAATGAAAAAATCTAGCCAAATTATTTTTTTAAGCCAACAGTTGCGAGCCTCCAGCAGAGGAGACGGGAGACTGGGGGACAGTGAGTGGGCTGCCAAAAATGTGGGTCATGTTTGCCATGGTGTAATGTGTACAATGATTGCAACTTTAAAAAGCAAACAAATAGCAAAACTGCAGATGGGAAAACGGCACCCGTCCGACCCAAAAAAGTGGGTGAACGAACCAACAATGCAAACAGTAAATTGCCGGCTCAGGCTCCGGCTCCGGCAACGGCTACGGCTGAGACTCTGGCGCACTCTGAGGCAGGCAACCAAGCAAACAAACAAACAACGCAACGTCCATACAAATGTCGGAGTCGGAGTCGGAGTCTGATGATGCCTGGTAACTGGGCCTGTCGTCGGGCGGGGCAATATGTATCATGCATGCAACCAGTCAGTTGCCGCTGTGCGGCAGCCAACACTCGGAGTCGAAGGCCCAGTTAAGTTGAGTTGAGTCGAGTTGAGTTGAGGTATCGACTGTGTGGCAGCAGCGGCAAGTTTCATCTGCATCTCTACTTGCATACCTCATTGCAGCGTGCCACATGCACCAGAGCCTTTTTATATGCTTTGCCTGCTCGTTGTTGTTGTTGTTGATGCATCTACAATTGCCGCTGATTGCAAAAAGTATCTGAGAGCAAAATGTGAGCTGCATCGCAGGGCTGCAAAGTGTCCGTTGTGCACAATAAGTACTCAATAAATTTTAATGCAACGCAATCAAAACTTTTAATCTGATTGGATTATCAATAAAAATAAAAAAAAAAAATGACAGATTTAAAGATATTTTTTTTTTAATCATTGCTTTTTAGCCCAGTTAACTTATCTTACTTGCCCCAATTGATGTTTAAGGGGAGATTTTTCAGCACTTGAAGTGAAGAACTTCTTTGAAGAAGAAAAATAGAAAATGCGAGTAGCTGCAGCCCTGGTGGTCTAAGAACTGCTCTCGATTGCTGATTACAAAAGTATCTATGGGAAAAGGGGCACAAGAAGATTATCATTGACATGCAACGGAGAAGCAGCTACCTGGAGGCAGTTACGCCCACAAGCGCCCACTCAAGCAGTCAACACTCCGGGCTACGTCTGTGTGTGTGTGTGTTTGTGTGTGTGTGTGCAGTGAGCAGCAATAAAAGCCGTAGGAGTAAGCCTCTTTCACGGCTTACAGTCGAAGGAGCGGAGTGCAGGTGGAGGCGGAGGAGCGACTGGCAGCGCTTGAATACAGTTGATTTAGTTAATAGGAAACAAATACAGCTGCACCTGCACCTGCAACAGTTTCAGCAGTTTCAGCGAGTTCCCTACAAGTGCTTTCCATTTAAGACTCCTCGAGTGGAGTCGTTGACTGCGCGAATTGAGATTTAACGGGAATCGTCTGCAAGGAGCGAATGTGCCCCGTAATTAAATGCTGCCAGTTAAACGGGTCGTAAGTGGCTGGCAAATGAATTGCAAATGATTTGTAAAAGCGAACAGCGCACAATTTACAAATAAATAAAAGACAAAGCCACTCGCTAACTGACTGACTGACTGACTGACTGACTGACTGACTGACTGACTGATATAGTGACTGAGTTGCTGCTCTTTTGCTCCTTGGCTGCTACTCAAAGCGTTTGTCTGATTAAAATTGCCAGTGGCACCAAACAGCAAACAGCAAACAGCCAACAAACCACATAAGCAGCATTCAGCGAAAACCCTTTTAACCCAGATTGAAAAACTCGAAATTAGTTTTCATTTACGTTGCCAGTTGCAAGTTGCCTGTTGCTGAATGTGGCAAGGTGCTTCCAACTCAGTTTTTACAGCGATTGCAGTTAATTTTTAATCACTTGCATCTGTAAACTTTTTACTGCCTATGTTATTATGCGTGTTATTTTTACGGCCGTCAAGCCATTAACAGCAACAACAACAACAGTAGCCAAGGCTAACAGCTCACCAACAATGTTTAGCCAGGCTTAAAGTAGCATCAGTTGAGCACAAGATGCAGCTGCTCAACGCATACCAATTCCAAAATACACAAACAATTCCAATTCTCACACACAATTTTGCCTGTTGTTTTGCATTTAAATTTTAATTGCTGCAATAAAAACCAGGTTTAAATCTTTACATTCCCCAACTATTGACAGATCCGATAACTTATCAATAGTTGTTCAAAATTCAGTTCTCACTTTCCGATGCTGGTCAAGTTTTCCATTGTGGTTCAGTTTACTTTTATCATGCCTAATCTGTATGCAGAAACAACAAGCAAACTTTGCTAAATAAAAATAAAGACTACAGTTCCTGGAACACACACACGCCCATATATATATATATATGTGTACATATATATATATAGCTATATATATATATGTATGAAGTGCATGTCCAGTTAGCTTGCTTCGATCGATTTTCGTTTGGCAAACGAGCGAAACACTAAAAAAAAAACTTGCTTGCCATTGGCAGTTTCTAGTTTTTCTTATGCCCCGTTATGTGTTTAGTGTGTGCGTGTGTGCGTACGTGTGTGTGCTGCTGCTGCTGCTGTTGTTGTTATTATTGTTGTGAGGTTTTTGTTTGCACTTTCACTTTATCGCTGGCACGTTTTGCGTAGTTACCGTTACTGTTCCGCAGTGGCGCAAATTATTACACTGACCCAATAAAATAGAAACAATAAAAAACAATCCTCGCAAGCGGCGCCCGCAAATATAATCTACATAAGCCCCTCAAAAGTTTGCGTAAAAAACTGAGTTAAATTTAAGTAGAGATCCAGCCAAAAACGGAAGTGAGGCAAAATTAATTGCTCAAAGCCATAGCAAGTAGTAAAAGCAATTAACTTTCAAGAACATATATATATATACATACATATACATAGTATATATAGTCTACCTTGTGTTTTTTGTTCTTATGAATTAAACAGGAAAGTCTTTTTTTTGCTTGGCTGCCATAAATCAGAGGCAAGCGCTATAAATGAAATTCAAATGTTGGCCATATGGCTTGGCAAACTTGTCCTGGGCACTTTCCGTTCGATGCTTCTTCAAGGCAACTGTTTGACTTGCTCTCCTGGGCAAGGACAACTCGGCTGCCGGCGGCTGCGATCTCTGCACACATGCAGGCAGGCAGCATGCCACATGCCACATGGCACACGGCACTTGGCAAATGTGGCAGTTGGCAGTTGTTGTTGCTGTTGTTCGTGCGAGACCCGCCTTATTGTAAATAATTCATTTTTTATTCGTTACCAGTATGAACTTCACCTGGGTAAACAAGAGCGGGCAAAAGTATTACAAATTATTATTATTTTTTGATTTATGATTAAGTTTTGCGTTGCTGCTGGTTTTCTGTATTTTTATGGCCGAAAGCATCGTTAAAAAATTAATGGATTCGCTCAAACAATTTTCCATTCAAGTACTTTGATAGTGAATGCGCCTAAAACTAGCATTTTTTAAAAAACATTTTTTACTGTTTGAAAATTTAACTTTTGCCCACACAACTTGTACGTGCCCTACTACACTGAGAAATAAAATGACCATGAAATAGAGAAAAATATCTGCTGGTCACTCTATTTAAACTTAGAATCAATTTCTTTTCGTTCAAAGCACTTGGAAAACTCTTCTTTATTTACTAAATAGTTTTTATAAGTATTTCTATTCCGTTTTCATTTTGATAATGTAGATTCGATTTGTAAAACTTACAAGGAAAAGTTCGAGTTGAGTCCTTTGAGCTTATATAAATAATTAACATTGCAACCAATTTGTATTTCATGTCTTCTTAATAGACACTAACTCAATAATGGATGTGCAACATAAAGCAGAAAGGAAAAAACAAAAACAGGCAAAAAAAAACAGGCAACAAAAAATTGGAAACAATTTAAAGCCAAACCGCAAGCGTTGCCCATTTTTTTTTTTTGGAGTGTCCAGCGGTTAGCAGGAAAGTGCTTCCATGGAGAACTCAGTGCATAAAACACAAAAAATGCATTGCACAACACAAAACAAAAATGGTAAACAATTTTGGTTGAGGCGTTGCAATTAATAATGGCCACACACGATGATGCAGGCGCAGGACATTGGCACGGAAATAGCAACAGCAACAGAAATAGCAACAGAAACAGCAACAGCAACAACAACATGCAACATCACTCGAGAAGCAACCACAAAAAAAAGGGCGTAACAATTGGCCGCTTGCAAGTGAAGGCACATAAATTAGGGGCGTGCCCCATGAAGCAACACACAAAGACAGCATGGGTTCTTTTTTATTTTGTTGCTTATTTTTTGTTGTTGTTGTTTTTGTTGCCGCTTGTGTGGTAGGCCAAGTAAATCTTCAATGTTGTTGCACGAGCGATAAGGCAAGATAAATGAGGCTTTAATGTAAAATAAATTAAGCACTTGTCGTGTGTATTATGTGGCAGCAGTGGGCGACCGTCTTGCCCCACACTGCTATGCCAGGAATGACATTTGATTATCATGCGGCTCGAGAGCGTCTTTGCCGGGGCGCGCAAAACGCGGCGCATTACATAAATCAACGCCAGTGGTGACATCGACGTTGAGGTCGACATTGGTGTCGTGTATGGCATAACAATGCCAGCTGGGCTTTAATTAAACTGCACTTAGAGTAGTCTATTGCCACTGCCAGGCCACAACACACAATGGAAGCGTGCCCCGAAAACTGTGCTATAAATTTCTTCAAATTCATGCTTCATGTGCAAGGTGTCAACTGGCAGCGAAGAGAATGAGAAAAAAAGCGAATGCAAGCAAATATACAAAGCTTTCAAGGATTCCTTTCATATCATATCATGCACATCCCTTTTAAGAATTGAAAACCCCCTTTTTTTTAGTGCACCTTAATAAATTGCAGAATACATATATAAATTGCAAAAGCCAGTCAAAATGCCACAATTTAGATGTGGCAAGACTGCATATAAATAATATCATTAATATGCAAAAAGATTTCATGCTTCAAGTGCGCTTTTAAAGTGACACTGACACAGTTCACATACATTTATAACAATCGGAGAAAAAAATAATACACCATTTTTTTGTTTATTTTTTTTTTAATGCATATTTAAAGCATTTTAATCATTCAATTTCAATCGATTTATCGCTGCTTTATTCATGTCGGTTGTAATGAAAAACTTGGTCGCAATTTACTCAATATTTGTTGTTGGCTTAAAATTTCCCAATTCGCATTTATCCAACGCACACAAAAAACAAAAAAAAAAAAACACATCGCGTTTGCTTTTCATTATAATAAATTAGTTGTTTGCCCCAAATTGATTTTTTGTGCATAAATATTTAATGCTGACATTGTCATTATGTTTGTCCGACTCCGCTGGGGATATATTTTCCCTGTGAAACGCGTGTTGCATGTGATTAAAAGCCGAAGAGCAGCTTCAATATGATATCCAAATAATAATTGAGCATAATCAACACACCTGGAATATTCTCTAAAAAGTAAAGTGATGGATTGGAAAATAATTCAGGTTTATAATTTGCTCAAGCATATTACCAAAATATATTTCAAACAAGAGTAGTAATTAATGAAACACAAAAACTCAAGTGCAAAGTACATTATTATGCAATATATTGCTTGTCATATGCTCTAAATTAATTAAATTGTTCATATCCGTTGTCTAATTAATTAAGCCAACAACAAAAAAAAAAAAAACACCCGCGTAATTTCCCATCAATATTCAATTTAAATTACAAAAAACCATTACACAAATTATATATCTAGAGCATTTGGCAATATATAAATATTTTTTAATATATATATTTTTTTTTTACAGTAAAGACTTGCTACTGTTTACTGAGAGTATCATTGTTTTCATTTTGATTAACTGATTTTTTTCATGACAAATCACTCACTTAAATATTGATTTCAGATACTCATTTTTATTTTAATTATTATTATATTAAAAATCGTCAACTGTGTGTGTGTACTGTACTGACACATATATGCGCATAAAAGTACAAATAAATAAAGTTGAGCAGAGCATTAAATTTATTGCATGCTCGTAATTAGTTTATTTTGTTAGACTGAAATATTAATTATTGGAATTCAGTTGGGCATGACTTTTGCACACATATCTATCAGTTTGTAAAACATTATTTATACACATATATATTGTACCAACAACAAGCCACATCAAGTATATTAATGCCATCAGTTATCTATTTTATAACAACTGATTTTTTTTTTTTACTAGGAAACGTCTAAAATCGTTTACAGTTGAAGCACGTTTTAAGCGAAGTATTTAAGCCTTTTTTAGATTTAATAACTAATTTTGGTCATTTAGCAGTGCAAATCAGGCATGCATAATGGAAAATATGGTCGAATTGATTTGCGGCTTTTTGACAGGCGATTGTTGGCATTTTGATGCACAAAATTAATTGAATGTCAACACGAAATTAATTTGCACATGTCCTTGTAGTATTTCTCAGAATGTGAGCCTTGACGGCCATGTCTAAATGCGACATTGTCTTCTTGGCCAAGGTAAGTGATATGCGGTTATTTGCTATGCGAGATGTTCTCGATTGCATATTGGATGGGTGAGCACTGCATTGAAATGTGTCTGGTCCAGTTACTGTACAATTCTGGAATTACAACTGTACGCACTTAGTGGTTCGAATCGATGACATTTACCGCACAGTGGCAGTGGCAACCACAGACTTCATATCAATAGTTGTGGATGCGTGATGTGTGTGCTCCACCTGCCTTTCTGGTGGTTTTCTCCTGTTATCCTCTATGTATGTATGTATGTGTGTATGCTTGTGAGTGTTTGTATGTCTGGCTTCTTGCTTACGACCTCAATTACATGCGCAAATAAACTGCAACAAACATTTGCAAAGGACTCACTGCTCCCGCCCTTAAAACAGGAGCCTGCCTCAGTTGCCTGGTGAAACCGCTGGGTTTTGCTTTTGTATTACGGCACCAACCAAATTTTGGGTACCCAACAAGTAAATACATCTACTCCCACACACACACACACACATACGTCGCTTTGTACATGTCTGTGCTTGCGTGTTGTGGTATTAGAATTTCAATGCAAATGTCCTTGTCGCATTTTGGGAATTTATTTGTAAGTTTCCCTATGCACACAGTCCCCAAATATACTTCCACTCGCAAGTTCTTTGCCGAGTGTGTGAGTGAGTGAGTGTGTGACTGCCGTCGTACCCCTCAGTAGCACTAATAATAAGCAGCCAAAAATAAAGGCCTTCAACATGAATGTTCATGTTTCTAAAACAGATTTCTACTCAATTCAGCTTGGTTTTCATTTTATATATTTATAATTTTATATTTTCAAAATGATGCAATAATAATGCTTTGATAATATATTAAATATATTTAACTAATTAATTTATTTATTAATTTTATTAGAATTGTAAAATTGTGTTGTGTATTACAGTTTAAATTAGAAATTTGAAGACTTTTTATTTGAAGTCCACCTTTGTAAATATGAATATAAAAAAAATAATTTCAAAATGAAGCCATTTTTCATTTTATTTGAGTACTGAAATTTATTTGGGTACGGTTCGTGTTATATTTATGTTTGCGACTATATAGTGAAATTAATTTCTGAAACATCATCAATTTCTGAATATTGTATGAATGCCGTCAAAAAACTTGTTAAAAATTAAAAAAAAATGTTTATAGGAGGAAAAATTTCTAGTTATGAGTTTTGCGCACGGCGACAAAATTTTCCGCGTTGAGCTGTTGATTTTTGTTAGTGCTTTTGGCTTTGCATAATTTGAGGTTTGCTGTTGGCGCCTAATTGCAGTCATGCAACTGCAACTGCAACTGGGCATCGATTGCATGCCTCGTAAATCTGCATAAGTCGCCGGGTAACACAAACCAGCGGCGCATTAATTTCAACTATTATCAGCTGCCCAGGGGCTATAAAACGCTATCAAAAGCTGGCCACAACTAACGGCTTCTGCTTGTTGTGCAACAGCAGGAGCAGCAGGAGCAGCGGAATCAGCAGGAGCAGTTACAGAGCATTCTATTGGGGTTTCATTTTAATGGCATTGCGAAGGCGAAGCTGCACTCCCAGGCAATAGACCGACTGACTGCCTTTTGCCTGACCCAACCTGACCCAACCAGACCCAACCTGATCCAACCAGACCCAAACCTGACCCACTCGTAGTATGAGCAAGTTTTACTAGCGTGCATCCAGAATGAGCTCACGTGCTTTTGTAAGTCGGTGGAACGCCAACGCCAAAGCCATCTTCTTATGCGGACACAATTTCACAGCGAAATGATTTTGTAAAGGGGTCTCCCAGGTCTCCCAGCTTTCCACTGACCCGGCAAGCGGCCCAGCTGTGTATTTGAACGTTGAAAGATGTAAATTTACTATACTCAAAAATGCTCCGACAGTTGAAATAAATATTAAAGTGGAAAACTTAGCTCCTCCTCCATCCTCACTCTATGTGTGTGTGTGTGTGTGTGTGTGTGTGCTTGTGTGTGTGTGTTTGTCTGTGCGCCAGCCTTAGGCAAATGGACGTTAATGTGGTGGGGGCGTGGCTACCTTATCCCACTGTCTCATAGCTGCATAGCCCGTGGACCTGCATTTTTACTCCGTGTACTCTTTTTCGGTGCTTTGCTGTGCCAAAATTAACATTTGCACAAGGTTCTGTGGATAGAGGTACAGTACAGGACTTCGGCTCGGAGCCATAAAACTTGTTCACTCATAAATCATGCACAAAATTATTATCATTATGAAAGTTGCCTTTTGGGGTATCATCAAAAGCGGGTGCCAACATGGCTGCCGCCTGCCAAAACCCAGAAGGGTTAAGCGCCTCAGCCAAAGATTCTATTCCTTTATTCTTTATTCTTTATTTTTTCTCTTCTCTTCTCTACTTTTCTTTTCTCTTCTTTTTTCTTATCTTCTGCCTCAGTTGTTGTCGTACATTTTTTCAATTTTTCATCATCAGAAGGAGGCAGCAAAGGCAGCAGTGATGGAGGTAACAAATGAAAAATGAAGATTTTGAAACGCACAGATTTTTTTTTTTTAACTTTCCGTTTCAAATTTTGATCTTTTGTGTAAAACGTTTTTTTTTTATTATTTTTATTATTCCTATTATTTTTTTTTGTTGTTAACTTGTGAACTTTGATCATTTTACACTTAATTTCATTTAAGTTGTCAGTGTGTCTGTTTTTTTGTATGTGTCCTTGGCCTTGCTGCAACTTCTGCTGCTGCCCCTGCCTCTGCCACTGCCTCTCCTTTTTCTGGTTAAGCGAATGACAAAAGCAATGAGACAGCCAAACATTTAACTTATTGCCCAAGTCAATTTGGTTGGGGTTGAATCTGGGCCACGACCGGGCCAGCCATCATTCTTGGTCATAATCTGCTAGTTTCTTCCGTTTTAGCCTTTACAGCGCTGCGCATAACGGGTTTATTGTGTTATTGATATGCAGGCGGAAGTTTTAGCCATCTTGCACAGCTAAAAGCTCTCGAAGTCAAGAGTAAACTTGTTTACAAGTGGCTAATTGCTTTCAAGTTTATAGGTTATATAAAATCTTTGTTAAATTTATAATATACACTAAAATCGCATGAAAGCTAATTGCAAAATTAATGGTAAATATATATAAAAATCTATTAATAATCTATAATTAACATAGAAACAAAAGTTGTTCAAATAATTTAAGAAAGCACTACTATAATTTACATCTTTACTGTGAGAAAGTAGCAGCTTGACTATGAAATTCAATTCAAATCAGTTGAATAAGTTGAATGGAATATTGGCATCAGAAAACTGTGGAGAAAACACTTCATCAAATGTTGAATGCACAAATTCGACTTAAGAACTTTTATCCGTCCGCTAGGCAAAAGCGCACTTAATCCCTTGACATATATATCAACTGCTGGCGGGAAGTGCAATCGCAAATCCAGTTTTGTCGAGTGCATAAATCTTCGAATGTACGCGAATTACTTAAAGCAAAAACAGGCAAACGAAACTTTGGGCGAACAAGTTGCAAAGTTACGCCTACGCCAGATGCTGCCAATGTTGCCAATATGCTCCCCGCTTCGAAGTGGCAAAAACACGCAGCAAAGCACACTAAACCGCATCCACCCATCCGTTGCCCCATGCAACGTGATCCCAATCTTGCAGCCAGATTCTCATTTTTCTACTCATTCTCATTCTCGGAGCTATGCAAAATAGCAACAAGCGGGTGCTGAACGCGGAAATTGAATCCAAAAATTGTTTTGCCCTTGCTGTAAGTATTTGCTTGCTTCCTAACAAAAATGCTCTTGCAACAAAGTAGAGAAAAACATCAGCTAGGCAAATGTAAAAACTGTTTTTCGGTGCTTTGTTAAAGTTTCCAATAACAGTTTTTTGGGGTGCGTGTTCCCAAAAAAAAAAGAAGATTGATTTTAATGCGGTCTTTCGGGTATTTGGAGCATCTTCTTGCTCATCTCGAAAGCTATTTTAAAAATAAATTATTTTATGATTTCATTTCGAAAAATTTCAATAATTTCTTTGCCTTTAAGATACCAGCTGAATTCAAGGGAATTAATTAATTTGCTGCTTTATTATAATTACTTTCAGCGCTCTGCAAGATTAATTTGATTTTCTTGATTCTTTTTAAGAGTTCCGTTTCTCGCTTGTGCAACTAACGGTTTCCAGTTTCCCTTAAGGCATGCCCCTTTACTCTGTATTTACATTTTGTTTTGCATTTATGCAATTGCAACATGGCTAAAAAATTCGCTGGTAATTTCATGTTTTGGTCTTGCCATAAATCAAAACAAAATGTACTCTAGTAAATAGATTATGACGAGTAGATACCCTGTAATTGTGACTAAAAAATATAATATTTAAATCATATCAATAATATGTAAATAAATTATCTTTATTCTATTGCACATTTTTAAATACAGAAGAATATAAAAATAACGCATTAATTTATGTTCAATTAAAATTCTGAATTTGGCATTTTATTTTATAATTATAAAACATAATAATTGCATAAAATGTATAAAGTAGACTTCAAAGCGCAAATTTTGGTCGACCTAAAATTAAAACAAATTATATTTAATCTGTCGAGACATTTGTTTGTGGCTACAAAAAGCCACATGATTAATTTTGCATGTACTTTAACAAAGGTAAATAATACTTTGTACATTTATAGAACCTATTCTAATTATAATTACTTTTTTATAGAAATAAATTGCGCCCAAAATCGTAATTTGATATTTAACACATGTGTTTACAAAACTCATTTGAACTGTTCATTTTAAATTTGTTTACACACAACAATACAAATATAATATTATTATTTTACTAATATAATTTTAATGAGGTTAAATTTAAAAATTCTTTGAAATTTGATATAAATTATAATATGGATAACTTTGCTAGGCTCTCTGTGGAATATCTAGAGTGATGTTTAATTAAAAAATACTAAGAAATAACAAAATGCCAAAGTTCACAAAATGAAGGCATTTTTGTAGACTAGTTTTAGCATTTACGCATTTTAAATTAAAATTAAATATTATTTTATGATAGGCAACTGTTTCAATTCCCACTAAGAATTGATTCGCTTTTAATTAGACCCGTACCAGTTTCTGGTTTCTGGTTTCCGGCCTTGCCACGTGCCACGTGCCACGTAGCCGTCTAAGAGAATTTATTAATTGGATTTCAATGCCACCCATCAAACGATTTTATAACATTGCCTTTTCTTGACCTACGATTAAAGTTTCTTATGGATATGCGGCCACGTTATGATGATGTGGCTCAGACCCTTATGGCATGCATAAGTTTTGCACGTATCTGGCATTTGGGGAATATGATATGAAAATGGTTGTGTCTAATCTACGAAATGTCTCCAAGGCATCGCATTAAGTGAAAAGGGTTAAGCCATTGAGAACTCTGCATATACATTTACAAAACTTATTGTTGGACACTTCCAGCATAAAATGCCCATCAGCCATGCAGCCCCCCCCTCCACCGCTGATAGTCCCTGCTGTCCTTGGAAACCACCGGACATTACGGTCGACCAGTCCGACAGCCTGTAGGAAACCCAAATTGTCATAAGAATTAAGGCACATTGACAGAATGACACGTGCCCAAAAATTTCATCATTTATTTTACACTTTGCAAATGGAATTCTTTTTATGAAATTCGATTTTTGTTTACAATTTGCGTTTTTACCTTCCTCAATCCATATTTCAGTTTTATTCATATATTTATCTTTAAATTATTGTCGAAATTGTCAAAACGATTTTGGCCAATCAGAGGTTAAATGTATTCCACTTATTTGTTAAGTCAATAAAAAAGCATATCTAAAATTATTTATATGTGACTAATTAAGCCTGATTCTTACCATATTCTTTATATTATATATATCTACAATCTTTACTTGAAAGTTATAAGAACTAAGAGTAAAGTTTTATTGATCTGCACAAAATACGAATTTTTTTAAATTTTTGTAAAATTTAATTGGTCGGAAAATAAGGAAATGGTTTGCCGAAATCCTTTGGCGGAGCACTTTTGATTAAAGTGGATTTTCTTGTTGTTTATCGGTTCTGTGTGAGATTTCATTGCTGCAGCTGCATTTATTGTGACATGGATAGAAATTTCTTATAAATTAATTGGAACAGTAACAAGCGACGGGTTAAATCAGATGGCGACGAGACGCAGACAGCGAGCGACGCAGACAGCGGAACGTGCAGCAAATGAGGCGAAATTGTGGCACAGTTTTTGAAGTTCGCCGCTGGTTTGTTGGCATAAGTTGCTCTGCTTGTGTGTGTGTGTGTGTGTGTGTGTTTGCAAATACTTAAAGCCAAGACAAACCATGTCAATGACATTTGACACGTGACCCTTTTTGAAACACACACACACAGGGAGGGGGAATTGTTCCATGTAGCCATAACCATAAACATTTGGATGGAGCATCGCAGCCAGCTCAAAAAATTGGCTTTGCTGTAACTACTGTTAGCTGGTTGGGGTCGTTCCGACGTGATTAGATGCGATTGTGTGCGCAATTGAGCGAAATTGATGACACTGCCATTAAAAGGTATATGGTACATGCGGAACCGCTGCATTGCTTTAAGTTAACATTGCCATTGCCATCGCCATCGCCATTGCCATCCGCATCCTCATCCTCATCGTCGTCGCCATCTTCGTTGCCGTTCATAATTAATTTTCTAGTGAATTTAGTTTCATGGCATTTCGGTTAGCTAAGAGCGGGACAATGGTGGCCAGGAGGAGGCCAACCAAAACTAAACTGAACCCTCCCTCCCCCTTTCGGCCCTTCTACACAGTTGCCAACTGCCCGGTAGCTGCTGCTGTGGACGCATAAAAGTTGCTTCAGCTGCGGCATTTATTTTAATTTGAAAACTATTTCTACGCCCTCCACGCCCATCTTTTGCAACTCCTCCTCCTGATCCTCCTCCTTCGTGTGCATTTTGTATACCAATGCTTATGCTCATTATTTTCGCATGACTTTTGTTGGATTTTTATTACATAAGTCGGCCGCATTGCGTATACGCAGCCATTTTTGCCATTTTTATAATAATTTGTATTTGGCGTGCCATATTACACAACCTGAATTTGTCAAAGAGTTGTACAAAAAAAAAAATAAAAAAAACAAAAATCTGTTATAAATATTAGCACAGTCTGCCTTTTGGCCTAATGGCAACATAATTGTAGGGCAAGTGCGTCCTGTGCTCACTCAGAAATATAAAAACCAGCCGCTAAATCCACAAACACCCTACAAAACTAATCTTGTGGAAATCATAATCGGCATATAAGAAATTACTATAGTGTTATCCTAACTTATATATGACGAAGATGAATGAGAATATATATATATATATATATTTTATATATATATATTTATATATTTTATATCGATTTTGTATGTTTATTTTAATACTTAAAATTAAAATTATCTCGAACTACAACAGCGGAATCATTTTCCCCGATGTGAAAAGTTTGTAGCTAAAATTTCAATTTCTTTTTGACACTTTTTGAGAACACACAAACTTTTTTTTCCAAAGTATCAAACAGTTTTAAATATGTACAGTTAAGCATACCTCAGTTTCGCACAATATTAAAAAGTTTGTTGTGTTTATGTTAGCAATAAGCTTATATATATATATATATATATATATATATATATATATTATACAGTGCTATGATTTCCAATGCAGCCTTCTTTATCGTGTTATATATTTGTGCGCCATATCGGGCGTGCACTGTAGTTAATGGCCCTTAATTTAAAAAGTCTACTGGCTCTACTGGGGCTCGAGTAATGAACCCACAATATCCTATATGTGCTATGTATACCCAAACAAAGTATCAAAATACATATCTAAATACTTAACGTAGTTAAGCTGGCAAATTATTTGCACGAAAATATTTTTGGCTCTGGGCTAGGCAACTTCCGGGCAGACTTTGTGCGGCTCGCAACTTGGCAGTTGGAAGTTGGCGTGTGTGAAACCCATTTCGCTTTAGCTACATAGTAATCAGAAAAAAAAAAAAAAAACAAAAAAGGGGCAGATTGAAAGGTGAGCAACTCCCTCGGTGGGTGCAAAATATTTGCGTTCTGTTATGTTTGCGCCCGAAAACAGGCGATGGCAATTACCTTTGATTGGACACTTAAGTTGTTCGTTTTGTTTTATTGAAACGTGATTTATGGACACTTGCATTGCCGCAAGGTCAGAGCAATTTAAATATCACTAACAATTTTGGAAATGCAGAGCCTACATGGTTTACAGCATTTGAAGACGTCGGGCTTGAAGACAGAATATTATTTTACTTGAAATTGTCGAATGGCTTCGGATTAAGCTTTGGTGGTTTCTGGCCCATCTTTGCCTCAAAGAAACGCGTCGCTTCACTTACAGCCTTCCTGGAAACATTGACGGCTTCTTGTGGAGTAACATTCTCCAACACAGATTGAGTCACATAAATATTTGTCCAAGTACTGTCGTGCAAGATCGCTGCGTAGGTGAGTAGAAATTGGCAGAAGTTCAGCTTTTGTGAGTCGGGCCCAGCGATTTCCGCGATGAGTCGTTTTGCTGACATATGAGTCTGTGGCACCGACAGCTTCTCCAGAGCCAACTTCAGCTCGGGCAGTTCAATAAAGTTGTCACCATTCAAATCGTACTGCCGAAATGTGGCATATGCAACAAGGATCTCGTGTGGCTCCAGGAAGTGTCGCTGGCCGTTGCCTGTCCCGCTTGGCAATTCTTCCTCGCTGCCTTCCGTGAATTGCAGAGATCGGCTGTCCATTAAGACGCACATGGACACAGTATTGGCTATATCCTCTAGTTCTTCTTCCCCAATATCTGACATTGATGTAACATTTTCTATCCTCAAGGTCTCTGCAAGGTCATTTATATTCCTGTCCAATTTCGATATCGATTCGCTTGTTAATCGTGCTTTCCATGCCTTACATAAGTTATCAAACGTTTCGCACTGGGTCATTGACGAGGCAAGGGATAGATTCGATAAGTTTTCCATGGACTTGCGCCGATCGAGCAGCTTGTCCTTGCAGCTGTCACCGATTCCATACGTATCAGTTGATGGCATTATTTCGTTCAAGTTTGGAATTTCAGACATTGTTTTTAGCGAAACCGTATAAAATAAAAAACTAATTTTAATAATTATAAAAAATGTTTATTATTCCAAAATTTTTTTTTTTTTTTTTTGTTCAAAACGATTACAAAATTTGTTCTCTGCTAAGCAAAGTTTATGAAATGAATTTATTTTGTGTAACAAAAATTTATTAAGTCATGGGATGCCTAGAAGAAATTTGGCCTGCTATAATTTTTTTTGTGTACTGCAAACATATATCATTTTTCGTATATACTTTAAATGAAAATGGATTGCTAACATTTTGGATTCCTGCTTGGCTTAATATAAATATCTTATTGTTAGTCTTAATTACATATCCACATTATGAAATTTTCAGTTTGAGCCAGCTGTGGTTTCAAATCTTCATTTCGCCCATCGATTGTTAGCTGTTTCTGTTGTGAAAAGTGTTATCGGTGTCTTTAAACCTTCATATAAATAATCGTTGATATACAAGAATAAAGACTATAACAAATTGGAAAGAACACTGGGTTATTAAGTGGAAAATAAAGCTATCAGAGAGCTGAAAGCGCAAACACCTTAAATTATTACTAAAAACTGCTCAAAAAGTTAAATGTCACTGATATTTTTGTTTTAAAGTGTTGGCTATCTAAAATGTTGTTTATCTACAGATGAATGCAAATAAAAAATAAGTAAAAAAATATTTTAATTTTAACATGCATTTATTTTGTGGAATTTTCATTTATAGATTTACCAAACCATTTAACAAAGTGATTTTATGCATAATTAATAATTTATATAGACAAATTTACACAAGGATGCTTAATTTTATAAGTTGTAATGATTTATTTGATTATGGAATTCTTATTTCCAATTATGGGTCCAGATATTTGTTGGCCTTTTACAATTAATTTTACAAGAATTACCGAGCTTGCCAAAAACTAACTCGAGTTGTGGAGTCAGTTTACGAAAACTTCTTTTTGGAGGATGTCTCAGATTTCATTTGATCCCAATTCCCAAACTTCGCTTCGCGGTACGCCCTATTTAGATTCCTCGTGGAATCGGTTTTCAAGCGGTTCTTCATTGCTTTCGATAGGGTAACAAAAGATTCGCATGATTCGAAAGACGAAATGGTGAATTTATCCGAAGACTGCTCGGAAGGACTGGAACAGAGCGACTTATCCGAACAGTCAATTGAGGATCCTTTATATGGGGTGTTGCTCGAGCTGGAATCAGACATTGTAAAATTTTTTAAATTTCTGAAATTTCTGAAATTTCCTGAATTTTAATAACTTCCGCAAATTTTCACTTATAACAGAGATACGATTTGAAATGTCTGTGTAGAGTTGTAGAGAAAAATCTATGATTTCTGGGAAATAGTCAGTTCTGTCATAATATCTGAAATGAAATAGCCTATCAAGTTTTTCAGGAAATTTCAGGAAATAACAAGCAAGAATAGAAGAAAAAATGATAATTTATTTTGTCTTCCAATGACCAAATCATTAAATACATAAATTAATTTAAATATCCATCCATATTTACTACATATTTTTGGGTTGCTTTCAACCTGCCTCCCAGACCAGATGGTGATTTAGTTTTTGACCTGGATGCTGTTGAATTTTGGGTACTAACTAGTTTGTGTGTTTTTCTGGATTGCAGTTTATATTTGCGTAACCCTTATTTTTTTTGGATCAAATTGAGCCGCAACGTCAGCTAATATCCCTGAACTCCCTCAGGCACGTATTCGAGTCAATCCGAGGATACAATTTTTCCGGTTCTCGAATTCCACAACCGCAAATTAATGGCTATGGAGTGTGTGCTCGTTGTTGCCTTTTTTTTTTTGTTTTTTTTTTGGTTTACTTTTTTTTTATTTTTTGGGATGTTAACATGCCATGGCCATAAACAGTTAATTAAGCTTTTATTGGTTACTCTCTTTTTTGTGCTCTGACATTTCACGTTTTATTTGTTAAACAAGAGGACAAAAAAGTGACGACCATAAACGGTCAGTCACCCAGTCGTCCAGTCGTCCAAGTTACCGACCCGTCAACCAAATGCCAGCCCAGCCAAGCCAAGCGGCTCGCTTATTTGTCTCGTGCCGCAAGGTAGGCAACATTATTTGCACACCGACGACGCCGGAATCCCTTCATCCCTTCATCCCTTCTCTCATCACCTGGCCACGCTGCTGCCAGTCGTCCTGTCCGCATCTGTATGTTTTGAAGCTCACGCTTCTCGCATTTTGTGCCGCAGTTTATTTATTCGCTCATTTCGTGTGCAAAAATATTTGGTGATAACGAGCCGACGGCCCACAGCGGATTGTCATGTTTAAACCACATTTATTTGTTGGCTCCCCGGTACAAATAAATAAAATGCTGTTTTCTTTTTTTTATGCCAGTACATTTTTGTAGGTTAGTCAACGCGGCAGCCCCAAAAAAAAAAAGAAAAAAATGTCAACAAAAAGTTGGCGGCATCGGCATTTAATTTACATTCCAAAGTTTCGTTTCGTATTGCAAGAGTATTCAGTTAATAAAATGCAGAGAACTGTAACTGTAACTGTAACTGGAACTGTAACTGCAACTGAAACTGGGTTAAGCAGCCAAAGCCAAAAAACCAACGAAAAATATCGATAAGATAAAAAGAGCCAAAACTCAGCACGCCCAAAAAAGAGCTGCAGCAGCTGCCCAAAACCCGTAATCAGAATACGGATTACAAAACAAAAGTGTTCCAAAAATCAATTTCTGCTGATCTTTTAATGCTAACTTAAAGTGTCACTCGCCCAAGATGGCCACTTTTAATCTGACATCTAAAAATGTTTCTTTCAAATTTAACTCAATAAATAACTCAAAATTGTCGTTTTTTGAAGGAATTTTAGAAAACATTTCTGGAGACATCTTTTAATTAAGAATAATATTTTATGTAAATATGATAAATTTCATTTCCATTTAAGGAGTCAGCCTAAATTTCGTGTCGCTAGCAACTTTTTGTTTGGGCCAGAAGTGTCAAAACAACTTGCTGCCTTTAGTTTACAGTTACAATGCGTTGCTGCAGTGGGCTGGCTGCCCCCAAGGACGAATAGGCTTGGGAGAAAGAAAGAAAGTGTAAGTTGTTTTCTATTATGTTGGGAGGCAGTTGGGTTGGTGGTTGTGCCACTGGCTTGTAGCGCTGGCCGGCACAATTGGCCCGCAGCCAAGTGGCCAAGCAGCAGCCTTTCAAAAACTTGCGTTTTTCCTCAATGAACTTTATAAAAGACTGCAACTGCAGTTGCAACTGCAACTGAAACTGAAATTGAAATTGAGGGGCAAGCTGACGCCTACGAAAACTTGTCGTATAAATTGCCGCCAGCGGATTGCAAAACAAATAAACAAAAACAGAGTTTCCAGCGTCCAGTGTCCAGCGTTCAGTGTCCAGCGTCCAGTGTCCAGTGTCAAGTGTCCAGTGCACACTGATCATAATTAATGATACATATGCTTAAGGGTAAAAAGTGCAAAGAAACCTTTTATAGCCTTACGTTTTCTGAGTTCTTTTCGTTAGCGCAATAAATCTCAATATAACTCAAGTGGACGTTACAGTCTAAACTTTGACATTTGATGGAAGTATTTGCCTCCTGACCCGAAACACACACACACACACACACACACACAGAGTCAGGAGCCATCGTTTGTCATGCTGCACGTAAGCTCAATAATTTTTTCCCTTTAGTTTCAAAATGAGCCAACAGAATGGACGTGCTGAAGGTCCGAGGCAAAGGCTTGGCCAACGCCCAGCAATATATATATTATATATATATATATGTATATTTTGTTTGGCAGACCCAAATTGATTACTTTAAATATTTCTAGCGACTGCCTTCGGTTAACAACCTCATACCCTTTGTCCCCCCTCTTTGAGCCGCATTTCTTGCCTTTGGCTCATTGTGCGGCGGCCTTTAGGGTTTCTCTTTTATTTTCGTTGCTTTTTTATTTTTTTTTGGGATTTTGCTTAATTGAAACCTTAAATGTTTTTACATTACGTTTGCCTTTCAGCATGAAAGAATAAACAGCACATACACAAACACACACACACACACACACACATACATACATACCCGAGGAGCTGATGAATATAAAAATGTTGCATCTTACTCAGCGACTTTTAAAATGCTGCCACACACACGTTCACACTGCACACACACACACACACACACACACACACACACACACACACATACACGTAATCAATCAATCAAATAGACAATCAACTTTTGCTTGTTGTTCAAAACTTTAAAGGTAATCAAGAAATGTTTTTAGTATTACATTAAGACCAATATTTGTTAGTTTGTGGTCAATATAAAATTACAAAGTACTTAATTAACGTCGACATTTGGCTAAGATGAGCAAAATAAAAACTTACTAAAATTGTGTTATTTGTCTCGAAATTGGGCTTAAATACGAAATACTTTTCTATGAAATTTCTACTCAAACTTTGATAAAATTCAATTTGGTAAAACAATTTAATTGCAGTTTAAACTTTTATTGATAAGCATTATATTATTATTTTTTAATTAATAAATTCTTAATTGAAACTCTTTTAAAACCTTTTAGATAGAGGCTTCTAGCTTGGATGATATACTGGTCAATGCTGGAGTCAAATAAAGTTTAAAATTTAGAGTGCTGCGGTAAAATCGATAATACATAGAACAAATTTTGTTGGTAGGTTATTGGCGATGTCCTTCAAAGATTGGATAATGCTTCTTCCTGCTTCACCAGGTCCCGCACATAAAAATCTTAAATGATTGTATCTTTCGCAGTATTTGATTTGGTAGACACTTTACTGGAAGCCGTCTAAAAAACTAATAACAAATTTGTATAACCAGTTCCATAACTGCGCCCAAAATCTTCAATACTGATATTTCGAAAAGCCCACATATATCCCAAAATTTTACAGATAGAATTTTCAAACTAGAAAAGTAACTTATTTATAATCTTCTCCTAGGATTGTCATATTTATTTTCAGTTCACACACATATCTTTCACAATTTGTAAGCTAGAGTTGGGAAATTATGTTACTGGAAGCTACCTCAGGAGATCAATAAAATATTGGATTGCCCAAACAGATAAACTTGTTAGTGTAAATCGATAAGATCATAAACGTCCTAGAGCTAAAATCGAAAAATTTAAATGGTAGTGCAAGAAATACCTTTAAAAAATCTGGAATATTGTATACCACCACCACTTTCGCCACTAGAAAAGATTTAGGCTTATATCTCCTGCAGTTTGAGTCTTATGGTTACCCAACTTGGACGGTATTTTAACAATTTTTCTTCTTCAAGTGGCCACACCCACTTTCGCCCTCAAATCTCTTCACCCTCTACTTTGCATCCTGTTATCAGCTAGTATCACGGCTGGTATCAGAGTATTTAGTAGTCGGTTAAGCTTGACTTCAACTTTCCCTCTTGTATTATTTAATATAATCGATTTTTTACTCATATTCATTTCGCTGTGAATGAAAAAAAATATAATTTATGGTTAATTGATTTCTTACTGTAAAACTGTATCGAATTTCAGCAGAGTTGAAATTAATTTAATTTTTTAATTGCAAAATTATTCAATTTTAAATGTGTGCTTGAAAACACAATTTACCTACATATGTATAGAAAATGGGGCAAATTAGTGGATGATTTATTATTCTCCCAAAGGAGTCGGGATAACCAGCTAATTGAGTGAGCTCCGACAAAGCAGCTTGCATTTTATGGGCCAAGATGCGTCCTCGTCAGGCTGATGCTAAACTCTTTGAGCAAAGGAAATTAAAATACGCGTCGAGGCGGCCAATTAGCAAATACATACAAACAAAAACATACATCATACAAACATACATACATACTTACATACATACATACAAAGGAACATTTGTTTAATAAATTTAGCTTGACATTTGCCAGCACATTAAAGCCATAATTTCACATTAAGCACAGGCGTGACTGTTCCAAGGAGTCGGAGTCCGTCGTGGTCATGTGCCCTGGGCGCCAATTGGACGCACGCGTTGCCCGTTGAGTCGATGGTGATTATGATGTTGTCTTTGGAGCAGCAACTGTTCCGCCGCAAACATTAATAAGCCAATTGATGTTTTGTTAACCCACCAAATCGTCATACTGCGGCTCTCTCCCTGGGCGCAGACATGCGTGTCCCCGCGGGTCCAGCCGGACTCCGGCGGGTCCCATCGTGTCGAGCGGTGTGTCTCGGCGTGTGCGCGGATCGCATTTATCCCGGCAGGCGCTGGGCCTAATTGCAATTTATGTACGCAATAAAACATTTGCCAAACTGCCCTCCAATTCCTTATGCTGTGTGTATGTTTGTTAGCTGTCAAGGACGAAGGCGATGGGTGCCATTCGTTATGGCTTTTGGTTATAAATTTATGAAAAAAATTGCCATCGACTGAAGCTGGGAGCTGAACCGAGCAACTGGGCAACTGAGCAACTCAGCAGTCCTGCGGCTTTATTAATAAAGCCCCATCGAAGTGTTGTGCACCCAGCAGAGCCTCGAGTCAACCGGAGTCAACTGGGCCAGAAACGCGCTGTTCAAATAATCAGAAATATATTTATGTTACTTTATGTGTGGATGTCATCCGGCTGATTGGGTTAACTAAAATTTAATTTGGCCAGCTCCGCAAGAGCCCATCGCAATCAGGCTCTGCAGTACATTACAATTTTACAGCCCCAGCACATCAATGTATGCATATGCCACATGGGGCAACACAGTCAACACACATTCGAGTAATGCAATATTTAACTGCCGCAGTCGTTACGCCTGAAGTGCTTAAAGTAATCTGCCTAACAATTCGGAAATCATTGGACCTGGCCAACCAGGTGAGCCACCAGAATGCTGAAGCGATGCATTTCGAATACCCTTTTATGTTTAATATTAAATAAAATAAAAATAAAAATGTTACAAATTATAATCTCATCTTTAAAAATATATATAAATATTATGCATATAAATTCGTATTTTAAGCTTAATATTTTCTTGAAAATCGTGTTAAAAATATAATAAATCATTTTTTGCTGAATATTAATATTTGTTTACAGTTCCCTCTCCAATTTAATATGTGAATTTTGAGACTTTCAATTTAGTACATTAATTCATTTTATAAATTGTTTTCATCATCTTTATATTAGGTCATTTACTGTATGATTTAAAATAATAATCACTTCCAACCATTAGTTATTAATTATTTTTTTTTTTTAGTAATAAAAGTTTGTTTTAAATATATTGTAGCAATTGCTTTTATTTTATTAAAAAGTAAATATTTTTTAAAGATGCTTGTGGATTTATTATCATTTTTGCTATATAAACTGTTATTAAAATTCTGATTTAATTTTATAATTTTGTCGACACTTAAAAAATAATAAAATAGATTATTTTTACTAGCTTATTGGTCGAGCAAATGTATCCTTTGCAATAACGCCAAAAATGTGCAACAAATTTCAGCTGCAGTGGCTTAAGAGGCATTGCACGACAAACAGGCAGACAGAAAGACAGACAGACAGACAGACAGACTGATTTGGTATTTGAAGTGATTGCCGTGCACAATTTCAGCTAAAAGCTTTCACTTGCCAATTGCCGATGAAAACAAATGCGCAGTCGATGGCATTGACGTGTTCCCCAAACACAGCCCGATATCCTATCGATTCACCAGCCTCTATTGGATCATCTAATAGATTCAATCTTTTTTTTTTGTATCACTTCGCTTTTTGTTGTTGCACTAAGCAACTTAATGTGCTTTCCGCACCAAAAAAAAAAAAAAAAATAAATACCACAACTGACTAAAGGTAAAGAGCGTAAGTGAGATAGAACGGCGAGAAATATATATAACCAAATAAAAGGGAAAAAAAGAAAGAAAAGTTGTGTGTGTGTGAAAAGCACTCAGCATTGCGCGCTCAGTGCGTGTGTGTGTGTGTGTGTGTGAAGCTGTCAGGGCTAAGCTAATTGAAAACTACTTGGCAACAAACTACTAAGGCCAGCAACTGCTGCAAACAACGAGAATCAGCAACAGAGCAGCCAAGAAGCCGCACATTACTCATACGCAGCGTACACAAAGGGATTTCTTAGGTACAAATTCAGCTGCTGTTGTTGTTGCCGCTGAGACCACAATTGTGGCTAGTTGTTTGCTGGTTTCCACTGTCTGCTCTGTTTTGCTCTCTTCTATGCGATTCTCTTCTATGCCCTTTTCTGTGGTCTAGTCAGAGGCACGTCCAACCGTTTTGCTCTTTTCGCCATTAATGCCAACACAGGGCTCAGCAAGTGTGTCTATATGCATGTCTATTTGTGTGTGTGTGTGTGTGCGTGTGTGTGTAAGTGTATTTGTATTGCATGAATACATTTTGTTTTAAGCTGTCGCATAGTTGCCTGTGCCCAGCGCACGTGATGTCGCAAAAGTCTGTTGCAATGAGTGTTGAGTGGCTGCCACAAATAAATGCATTTCTGGGCAGGCATTTGCCAGACGGGAGAGCATTAATGCTTCCGGCTTATATTCAGTGGCACATTGAACTCCAAGCCATTCGCAATGTTAATGGTACATAATAAGTAGCATGAGGCAGCAGCGGCACCCTTAAGTGGCGGCTTCATCAGTTGAGGGTTCTGGCAGAAAGTCAGCAGCGCTCTGCGTTTAAATTATTTCCGTTTGGCCTTTAAATGTATGCAACACTTTGCGCACTTTGTGTTTTCTTTTCTTCTTTTATATTTTTTTTGCGTTTTCTTTTTTGTTTTTTTTTTGCTTGTTTTCCGGTTTGCAGCATGCAGCCATGATTTAGAATTAATAAAGGAGGCAACGTTGCACTTTTCCCGTACGCTCTATTATTTTTTTACTATGCATGGAGGAACGTTTTGTTTTTATTTTTTTATTTTTTCTTTTCTTTTTTTTTTGAATTTTTTGTATAAATATATAGCTGGTTGCACTGGCTGCCAAGTTGCAAGTTGTGTCGCTTGCCTCACTTGCAGTTGACTTCTTTTGGCTGCCCATTTTCCACTGGCTGCCACCTGGCATTGTTTTCACTATGCGCACATATAAATGTGCTGCATACATTTCAACGCCAGATTTATGCAGCAACTTGGCCATATGCGTTACGTTCATTTTCCTGCATTTGCCTTTACTTTTATGCAAAGTGCAGCTGTCTGCGTAACGGTTTCCTCTGTGTCTCTGTCTGTGCGTGTGCGTGTGAGGGAGACAGTATATGCATAAAGCTCTGCTTGCTGTTTCTTCATGTTGTTGTTGTTTTTCTATGGTATTTGTGTCAAGTACACGATACAGATTAAAGCGCATAAAGCTGGAAGATTGCACATAGCGCAGACACACACACACACACAGTCAGCACACAGGAGAGATAAAGCTCGTGCAATGCTTGGAGAGAGAGGGAGAGAGAGCAAGTGTATGATAAATGGGCAAGGCACGTAGCGCAAATCGAAAGGAATTGCAATTTAATGGCATAACCTGTGCCACTGTTGCCAATCTCAGACTCACCTTCTCTTTCTCTCACTCTCTCTTTGTCCCTCTCTCTATCTATGCGTCTCTTTCCCACGCTCTGCTTACCCATCAGATTGGAGCAAGTAATTGGGTTATGTATAAAGCTAACACATGTTGTTTGATATCATTTGATCACTGCTATGTTATTTGTCGCTGCTTGAGAGCTATTTAATATCACATCACTGTTACTCTGTCTAAACAGTTTATTTATATCTGTTTGAATTGTGACAGTTTTAGTTAACTAAGCCCTTTCGGTGAATGCACTGATATATTCAGCTCACTTGAAGGTGTCTGACAACAAGATAACATTAATAGTGCAACTTGCGTATGTTTATGTGAATCTGTTTACCATTTGATAATATCTAAACAGGTAATAAGTCTTACGATTGCAACTAACTAAATTATGTTTATTTCACTTTACATTATTTACTTCGTCGCTTCTCTCATTCCTCTTCAAGTTGGTGATCACACAACTGCTATCGATCGACATCGATATCAATGTTAAGCACACGCGGCATGTTAAGTAACATATGTTATGTTACAGTCTTAGCTACGCATCTCTAGCTGCCTGTTATCTACACTGCTACACAAATGTGACAGAAATCACCGTAATTTCCATTTGAAATATTTTCAGAAAAATGCAAAGTTCATATTTGAATATCATTACGTATTACGTATATTTCTACGAGACGTGGCATTTGCTTAGCATAGCTGCAAAGTAAATCCATCCATGCCAATCAGCAGCTGTGCAAGGGACGAGGCAAGCGGAGCAAAATAAACGCCAGCCTGCAATTTTTCAGTAAATTGCATCGAGGTGGAAAGTCAAGCTGCTTCGGCTACGGCTTCTGCTTTTTCTGCTGCTGCTGATTGTTGCTGCTGCTGCTGCTGCTGCTGCTGCTGCTGGGAGAGAAAGGACTCGCTGTTCAACTTGACTTGCACATTGTTGCATGCAGCGGGGCGTTTTCTTTGATCGTCACACGGCTCGGCCCCTAACCGGATGTGGGAATTGGGTGGAACACTCCAGCTGTAACCCTTTCCCACCCGCGTGTGTGTGTGTTTGAGTAATGGCGTGCAGGTGAAATCCCTTATATGAAAAATATATATATGTGAGGACGGACCAGTCGCATATATGTGTGAACTGTGAGCCAGAGAAAGATAAAAGCTAAGTTCAGCACAAGTATTTTTCTATGCGACCTAAACTAATGTTTCCAATGCTTCCTTTTCTCTATGGCATTCTCTCTCTCTCTGTCTTTGTCTCCGTCTAGCTGTGTTTTATCTCTGTGTGTTGGTATATTACTGCAGAATATACCATTTATCATTGAGACTTTAGTGGCACAGAAGCATCGCATTCAGAGCCGTCGCGGCTACAATCGCCTTGCTGGCTTTGTCTTTGTCTTTGCGGCAGGGACACAGTTCATAATTAAATTGAAATACTTGTACAATTTTCGCACGCTTATAACATGAAATTTATGAATGACTACCAGGAAATAAAGAAACCTGTTTTCTCACTCCTTTGCACTCGGCACCCACCATCCTTCCATCTCTCTGTGCCTCTGTGTGTTCCACTGACTGTGCCCGTTCTTGGCTCGCTCCACTAGTCTCTGTATCTCTGTCTGCTCGTCGACACTTGGCCACCTGCTGTCTGTGGTTCACACTCACAGCAGGCGTTTAAAATTAATAATGTTGAGCGTGCTCGTCGCGTTATCTAACAGCTCAAAATTTCTATGCATGGGCTTTGGCTCTGCAGTTGTCATGACAGTATTCCACAGAGACTAGCGCCGAGATGAAGAATAGAGCAGAACCTGCGGTGTGTATTTGTTTGCTTGATTAGTTGCCTGTCAGCAAAGGCATCTTTAAACTGTCATCCCAAAGCTCGCAAGCGAAACTTGCGGGAACACTGTGGCCATGCTGTGGAAAAATGAACATAGTTTCCATCGAAACATCTAACTTAAGTCTTAGGCAAATACTGAATTTTGTTTATTTCTAATATTTATTGTACTTTTCTGGGGTGCAGCAAATTTGAATATACTTATTTTAAATAGGATATTTTGCTACGAATTTATAAATGAGAGTATTTTGTTTTTTAAAGGAAACTATATATATGGATGCGTAGAATTTTGGATTATTGTGCCACATAAGTAAGTATGTATATTTTATATAGAAAATGATTGAAACCCACTTTTAACATTTCTTTTTTTTTTTTTGAAATATTCCAACTTTTTTGATCGAATTAATCTCAGTGTCCAGATATGTTCCAAATCGAAGAATAAATCAGTCTGTGGTTGTTCTTATAATGGAGTGGGTGTATTTCTGCATTTGGTCTGTACATTCAATATAATATAAATAAATTTATATAGACAGCTATAGATATACATCCATATATTATTTTCTATAAAGTTTTCTTTCTTTTACTATTTGCTATTTAACAACTATGCTCAAACTTGCAAATAATTCGTAGAGCAAAACAAGTTTTCTTTGTAAGTCGGATTGAGGCACTGTGTGGGTGGACTTTAATGTCTTTGAGGCATTTGGTTTGTCAACGGTTGCTGCTACAAATGGCAAGCGTAGCAACCGTGGCAATCTGATGGGAAAGACCTGCGTCAGTTGGCCCGGCAAAAAGTTTCCTTTGGTGTAAAGCTGGCTTCGTGGCTGACTGGCAGTTGGGTTTATTGTTGGGTGTTTGTTGCCTTTGCTTTTTTGCATCCTGCGGCAAAGAAATTGAAATTCGTAATTATTCCCAACAGCATGGAAATTTATTCAATTTTAATTGAGTTTCTTTTGTGTGAGCTTGGATTTTGAGTTCGTGCTAAAGCCAAAAGCGAGCACGGCGAACAACAGCAAATATAATTGAAATCTGCATTATAATAAAGGTTCAAGTAAAAAATGGGAAAACTAGTTATATTTTCCACAGGAGCCAGTCCACAGACACCAGCTCAACCCAAACCCAACCCTCGGTTATTTTCTATTTGTGACTTGCAAATTTCAACATTGAGAGAAGCGAAATCCTGATTTAGCAAGTTTTTAATTGGGAGCGAATAAGTCAATGACAGATACCCTTTTTTATGTCACAATCTGTTTACGGATTGGTGTTCACATTCATGAGGAAAGAATACATCTAAAAAAAACCACTTAATAATGCAACAAATTGTTTACAATTCATATATATTTATAATGTATTGAATATTAACATGAGAAGTGCAGTTTCAAAAATGAAGGTAGTAAGTGAAAAACGGAAAACATTAGATTGTATTTCCAAATAAATCCCATGCGTTGGAGCAAATGTTAAATGGTTGCATTTGTTGCACTTGTCGTCTTCTGCATTTGCCCCATAAGCTTGTCAGTCGTGACAGGACCTCCATGTATGTGTGTGTGTGTGTATGTATGTGTGGGTGTGGGTTTTGTGAATGTGCATTTGCTCGTCTTAATTTACCATTTTGGAGAAAAATTGTAGTTTTAGTTTCTGGTTTGTTGCATTTTTTGCATAGCTCGTCTGCAGCATATCATCAATCAGCAGACGAGGTAAAACTCCCTTTCCCTCTATCTCCCTCTCTCTCGTTAAGCTCACACCCTGTTCAACGAGAGCAAAACACATTTTTCTAACATTTATGTTTGAACCGGTAAATAACAAAAGATATTCAGCCGCTGCTCGATTTGTGTACACAATCATCTATCTTGTGGATTGCTCTCTTCCTGCACCCAAAATATTAGTTTTCTTTATTGTATTTTTTCCGTCTACCTGCCGACTCAAAACATATTTATGACGCTTTTTGGTTGGCTTGTATACGAGATTGTAGCTTTAGATTTGGTATTGAATTAAGAGTGGACCACAGGGAAAACTCAATAAATCAAACCAAATGAAACGGAGTAAAACATGGCTTAGACTCTGTTGCCAAAAACGGCCTCGTTAAGTACAACTCTTGTTGTTGACTAACAAAAAAAAAAAATCTTTCGAATACATAAACAACTTCTGCCTAATTGATCAATATGCTTTTATCTGTCGCCTCACTGCGCGATTTGCATAACTCAAGCAAAACGACTTTTTGCGCAAAAGGGTTTTCCGCACCATAAAAAACATACAAGACAAAAAAAAAAACAAGCATTCGCCGGGTTGGAAACAAATGGCATCGCGAATTGACAACTGAAAGCGCCGAAAAACAAAATGAGCAAAAAGCGTAACGCAAACTGAGAAAAAAAACAATTTACAATCAAACACAAAAGATAATAAGTTTCCTTCATGGGGAATATTTTTGACTAGCCATCCATTAAAAACCCCTGGAAACCAGTAAACCAAATCCACATTCGCATCTTATGTTGCTGCACTGCAATTTGTTCGCTCCTTTTGCGATTTGGCCAAGAAACGAATTTAAGTTCATGGCCCATTCAGAACTGAGTTTGGCACGTCAGCGAGGTTCACTTATTTTTATTTACTCACCGGATTATGCTAATTTTTAAAGTGATTTAGTGTAGCCAATACAAAACCAATGCCAACATAAAGAAGAACAAAAAACGTCAAAGCAAATCGCAAATACACAGCAAAAAAAAAAAAAAACAAAGAAAAAAAAATACTTGCTTGAGTTTCGAGGTTTGGTTTTTATACCCTGGAGTCGAACATAAAAAGGATGGTCAGAAAATGTATATATATTTGAGCAAAGAGATATTCAAATCAGATATTTTCTATTAACAAGTGTTGAAAAAAACACTGAATGTTTGGTGTAATTTTTAGATAAGAACAAATGAAATTTTAGATTCTTTTGTTGGTATCTTTAAGTCGATCATTTGAATCTGGCTAAAACATAGTTGTTGTTATTCCTTTGGCGCAGCGCATAAAAATAAAAATAAAATGAAATAGAAATAAAATAAAATAAAGTAATATATAAAATCTAACTGGCAGGCATTAAAGAGGTCCCATTTCCGTGCCATTTCTTACATTCTCCTTTCCATTTTCATGCGTTGCGTGTGCTGCAGAATTTCCGTTTTTTCCTTAAATTTGTTGTGTGTGTGTATGTGTGTGTGTGTGTGCCTGCGAGCGTTTCTGGTAGTCGGTATTGGTATTGCGTGGTGCCGCCATTTTTGCCGCATACTCTAAGGCAAATCAACGTAATTCTTCAAGTTTGATTTCGTGTGTTTAGCTGCGTGTTTGAGTTGGCTTACTTACCCCAAAGCCAGGCGCTGATGCCACTCGTCGCTGACATCAGCTAAGAAAAGAGAAAAAAGAGATGAAGAAGAAGAAGAAGAAAAAAATATCCCAGCGAAAAAACAATAACAATGAATGTGCGATAATTTTACATTTTATCAAGTTTGCGACTTTGCCCTTGCGCACCCGAAATTCGTCGCCGCGTTGCCAGTTTTTATGCGCGCATTAAGCGGATTTTGGTCTAAAGCCCTACCACTTCATATATGCCCCTGCCAGCCCTTTTAAATAAACCAACACCCCTCTTCAGCTCAGATCTTAAGCACATACAGCACATATAAAAAGTGTATACAAAAAAAAAAACAAGATGTTACGTATACGCCTTGGCGACCAAGGCCAAATGTCACACACCTACCCACTCAAGGCACACACGCACACACACACACACACACACTGCGCGAAGTGTTGAAGTAAACTCCTTTCGTCTGCTAACAGTAAGCGGCTTAGTGGCGTTGGCGGTATCGCTTTTGGCACTTGTCTTCTGCAGCCATTTCTGCGGTTGTAAAAGTAATTTGATCATATGAAATTCCACGAAAAATTGTTCACTGCAAGGCATAAAAAAGAGAATATATATACACGCAAGCCGCTCATTCATTATTAATTAGAAAGCAAAGGAAAAAAAAAGAAATCCTAATGTGCATAAGATATTAAATAAATGGGTTTTCAATTAGGGGCAATGGTTCAAGAATACCATTAAAAAAATGTTTACAAATTCCATTAAAGTTGTATTTTAAACTTTTTTCAATGTTTTTATTCTAGCTTAGACCTAATTTCAACAGAATCATTATTAACATATATATATATATATTATTGATATTGATATACACTATATATATCAGAGAAGACCTTCACAAGAGACAAAGATGTTTTTTTTGGAAAGTGCAATTAAAGTGCTCAGATGATAACTGACGCTCTTCAGACTTGCCTGCATTTAGTATTTTTCTGTAAATTGTTTTTAGTATTTTAATTTGTCACATTCCGTCAGCAAAGTCAGCTTACAAAAAAAAAAAGTTAAAAAAAAGGCAACAGGAGCAGCACAAGTGAAAGCTGAGAGACTGAAAATTTCATTTTGAGTTGCCTGTCGTGTTTTCCATGGTAATTTCATGTTGTTCTTTTCGCATATTCACTAGACACCTAACACACACACACACACACACACACACACTCAAATAAACACCGGAATATATGGAAGGTTGCAGGGCAACAAAAGGGCAGCTGAAGCTAAAATGTCAGAGTGCCGTTGCCACCATAAAACTGTTAAAGTTTTAATGACGAGCGCTCAGCTGCAGCAACACCAACAAACACAACTGACAAACATACCAAAAAAGAAAAACAAAAAAATTAAAACGAATAAAAAAACTTTGTCCAGCTTGAAGGGCAGAGCAGGCGTGGCAGCAGCAGCAGTTAGAATGACATTAACAATAGTTTTCAGCAATGAAATGCAAGTAAAAGCTGCCTGACAAAGACTGCATGAGATAGACAGGTGTGTGCATGTGCATGTGTGTGTGTGTGTGTGAAGTTCTTTGTGTGCATGCTGTCAACTGCTAAATGTCATGTGGTTGAGTGACATTTTTTCCCTCTTTATTGTCCCCAACACACAGCCTTTGTCGTTGTCTTTCTCCGCCAGTTGTCGTTGTCTTCTAATTGCTGCCGACCGTTTTCCGGGTTGTCCGGGGTGCTGTCCGGGTTGTCCGTGCTGTCCGTGTTGCAATTAAGCAGCGACACGTATCGCGAGTCCAGCAGCGCACGCAGTTGTAATGAACATGTGCAATGCTGCATATAAATTGTTGCATACTTTGTGGCGCGACCAGACAGCTGCAATTGAAGTGGCAGCAGCAGCAGCAGCAGCAGCAGCAGCAACGGCAATGCTTAAGCATCAAATCAACTGCAATGGCAAAACGATTTGTTCTAATTTGCTGATGTGCATACAGATTAGAGCGAGTGAGATAGCCAGACAGCTGCAAAAAGAGAACGAGCGGGAGAGAGAGAGAGACAGAGGGAGGGACGTGGCAGCTAACAGTTTTATGGTAGCTTAATGGGCAGAAATAAATGGGGGGGGGGGGGGCAGCTTAGACTTTACGCTGCGGCTTGTATGCTGCTGCCCTTTCTCCCCCTTCTTTCCCTTCTCCCCCTTCTCTTGCTGCTTCTTCGCCTTTTCTTTGTTCATTGTCGTTGGTTTTTTTACAATAAAAAAAAAAATGCGCTTATGGTAAATCAATTTAAAACCAATTTTCGTTTGGCTCTCTCTCTCTCTCTCTCTATCTGTCTGCCAAAAAGGGAAAGAGAGAGAGAGAGTGGTGAACAGTAAGCAGAAAAGTCCTTGTGGTTACAGCAAATGAGTTGAACAGGACTCTGGCAACGCTTCGCATTAAATATTCATTACTCTGAGCTACTTCTTTGCTCAGACTAGATTTGCTTTTCAACTGCGAGAATAACGCTCCACCTGCTGCATTTGTTGTTGTTGTTCTTGTTGTTGTTTTTGTTGCAGCTTAAGTTTATGGCAATCTCTTGCCTGCTAAGTTGCTGTGCCTGTGTGTGTGTGTGTGTGTGAGACTGCGCGCGGGTGACGCTATTTAAAAAGCTGTTTTTGAAGACATCGAATTCACATTTCCGTAACCCGACCTACACGTTTTCCCATTTTGTTGAACGTGATGCGAATTTGCCCACATACAAACACGTAACACATAACACACAGCAAAGGACGCAAGAAAGCTCAAGACATGCCTTGGCACACACACACACACACAGACGCGACTTATACACACTCACACACACACACACATAAGTGTCTTGGCCCCACAATTTGTGCTCAATGCAGCGTGTAAATGCTTTGTTGTTCATCCTGCTCTTAAGCACATTGGCCATATCGGCTATTAGATCAAACTTCTATATTAATATTTAATATAAATAAATTATAATTAATGGTTTGCCATTAAAGCGACCATTTATCTCATTGAATCTACGCTTCTATCCATCTCAATAATTCACAACAATTTGTGTTTATTACCAAAAAAAAAAAAAAAACAATTTGTATAAACCTACGAAAATGTATTCATTTAATTTACCATTTCCGCTCAGCTTTATACATTATACATTTTTATTTCAATTTATTTTTTTTGTAAAAAAAAAGTCAGCCTCTTTGAAATCAAATTACACTTTGTAAAACATATTTATTTTTAACTTTCTATCTCGTTGAGAGCATCTAAAAAGGGAAATTTAATTAAATACAAATAAAAATAATTTTGCATCGGAGGCGTTTTTATACCTCGGCTTGCAAATAATTTCTTTAATATTTTAACTCCCACAATTTACTTAATTTCTTTTTAAAATTTATTTTATGCTGAAAATCATTTGGTGTCAAATTTGATTTTCATTTAAAATTTACATATATAAAGAAATTTTTTAATGAATGTTTGTATAAATTTATCGAATTGCTTAGATCAATATAAACAGATTATATTATTTACTTTAATTAACTTACAGGGTATTATACTTTCTGCCTGCTTTTGCTAAGTTGTTCTAATTCCCTGGGCGTATACTTAATATGAAATTGGCGCTGATTGTTGGTTTGGTTCCTGCTTATGTAACTGCAATTAATAAGCGGAAACTAATTGATTTTGCGCTGCAACTGATCCCAAAACCCTGTTGTATAACTACCAAATTGTTTTCTCAACTGCAAAGATGATAATTAAATATTTCCAGCTTTATTTATGTACACAGTGCTTTGGGAGACAAACAGTTCAGGTAGATTCATTAACAAAAATATATAGAAAATGTTGAACAGTTGCATTAATTATATTCGTATTGTGATACAATTTTTTGCCATTTGGAAAATTAAAACTGAGCTGAAACAAGACTGTTGCAAATAAACCTAATTAATATGCAAAGCAGACAATTGCCGCTGGGTTAAATAAACTGAGGAGATCCGTTGGCCTCGGCTCAAAATTGAAATAGAATCGAAAACAAATAAGTGATTAAATTAGAAACAGCTTAACATTTAATATTGTCTTTGGGCTTAGTCAAGCTTGAACTGCTGTCTGTGTGCGGGTGTGCGAGTGTGCGAGTGTGCGGGTGTGCGAGTGTGCGAGTGTTGCTGTGTCTCTCTCTCTGTGTAATAAATGACAGACGGTTAAAGATTATTTCAAGTGTATTTAATTTGCTGCTTTGCAATTGACTTAAAATAAACAAAACGATGACAGACCAGGTTGCCAGGCAATGGATACTAAGAGACAAATACAGAGAAAGGCAGCCAGGCAGGTTGTACATAAACAATAGCTGCTACATTGCGTATACGCAATGTATGACATATTGCCCAGCTCTTATCTTGGCTAAGGTGAAACATACGCTTTGCTGCACTGCAAATAGAGAACGACAAATAACAATTTCAAGTCGAGTGAAGATGCACATGTTGATATATAGATACATTTATGGGATAAATAAAATTCAATAAAAAATATTACGCACCAGCAAACTAAAATTTTTCAATAATCTAAAACATTTCAGATTCCAATTTAAGATTTAAGTTAACATTTACACAAACAAGTATTTTATTAAATAATTAATAATAAATGCAGAAGCACAAAAAAAACATAATTTTATCGCAAACATAACATTTTTTTGCAGTTCGTTTGGAAAACTTACCTGCCAAAATTTTAATAATGCTTCAATTGCAGCCACTCATTTTCTATTTTCTAATTTTTGGTTTTCGTTGTTGATGGAAAAAGTTACCAAATTTGATGTAAATAATTTAATTAACGCAATTATAAAATCTGCTAGACAAGAGCAAATGCAATTTTGATTTTTTTTTCTGTTTATTATTTGTCTAGTTTGGAATTCAATTCGTATAAAAAAAGATTGTATTTTGCAAACCACGCAGAAATAATCATGAACTATATTTTCTAAAATGTTTAAATACAAATCTTTTATATTTTTTATATTTAGTTATTCAAATAAAATTAGCCAAGATTATCAATGCGAATTAGTGGGCGAAATAAATATAATTATAATTAAGACTCGCTTATAAAAACACTCAAGCAAATGTGTGTGTAAGTGTGTGTGTGTGTGTGTGAGTGTCATATGGGCACCTCAGCGTTTCATCTTGGCCTTCAATTGAGCTCCCCTCATCGTGGCACATCCTCCGCTGAGGCAGCTCATTAACTTTTCAGCATCAACACTTGGGGTGGCAAGTTGGGTGCGCTGCGAAGGGTGCTACAGAAAACTCGAGCTACTTAGGAACATCTATGGCAGTTTCTGTTTGTTTGTTTGTCTGTGATTCGGCGGGTCTGTTGATTCATATGCGTTGCATAAATATTTATGTGATAGTAACGTATATGCAACACGCAAACTTACTGCTACTTAATGAGTCCTGTGCAACATATATGTACTTTTCCATTATATTATAGGCTCTCAGCGATGCGTTGCAAGTAGGGCTCATGCTCAAGCAGGGGTGCGAATGCTAGTTGCTTCATTGCCACATTGCCACATTGCCACACTTCGAATGTAATTTGCTTACATCTTGCACTCAGGGGTCTGATTTGCCATTGTGTATACTTTTCAGCGAGTTGCCTGATTCGTTGTTTCCCCACTTTGAGCTGTAGTGTGAAGGTGTTGTTGTGGTTGTTGTTGTTGTTGCTGTCAAAAAACCAGTCCCAAAGTCTCCTGCTTATTACAACAAGTAAATACACACCGCGATGCTGCTTTATGTAAATCTACACACACTAAGCACATCTGTGGCAACTATATAGTGGGGCTTCTTGCTACCTCTCTCTGGGGCACGCTTAAGGCCAGCTTAATTTTGCATGTGCCAGCCAGAATTACTAAGCGGGTTTCTAGTTGCCGTTGTTGTTGTTGTTGTATTTGTTGTAGTTGCTATTATTGCATCTCTGGCTTCATTTGTTTTATTTTGATCTTGACGCCTGAGCTGCCACAGCTTCCACCCAGCTAGTTGATAGTCTTTTGTTGCCGCATAATCTGATATGTACATGCAATATATGTCTTTGATTTATGCGATATGTGGCAAAAGCAAACAGATTAACATCATCTGCGGTTTTCCATGTCCACAAAAACTGAGGGCAGCAACGTTTGTATGCAGCAAATTTTAATGCCCCATTGAAGCTCAGTAAGCCTTTATCCAATAAAAAATGGCATCTATAAATGAAAAAAAAGAATAATCGATATTTAATTAAATGCATTTTTATTTTAATTTAAAGCTGCCAAAATTAAGCATTAAAATGATAAGATAAAATTCGCCACGATAATCCATGATTATAAAATTTAAACACAATTTAAAAATTATTTTACATTGATTTTGATCCATTTATAAAAACTTGAGAATTTTGCTAACCAAACGAAGTGCAAATTTAGCTTGTGAATAAATATAATTTAAATAACCATTGAACTGCCCTCACTAACACACACACACACTCTCCCACACACACACACTCCGATTTATATGGAGCAGATTGTGTGCGTCAATGCGGCACGTCTTGAACATAACTCATATGCCACGTGGCAAGCACTGGCACTGCTTGCAACGTTGACGTGCAATTTCAATGGTCAATCAAAGCATTCTTCAGCAGCAACTTCCCTCATAGATTCCTCTTTTTGGCCAACTACATGACAATCCCCAGTAATATTGGACAAGCTAAAACAAAATTGGCTGCTTGTCACCGCACAGAGTTTTTTTTTTTTGGGGCGTCTGGTCTGGGGAAATATATTTCACTGACAGTTACCAGTTCAGGGGGGGGGGGGGGGAGGGGAGGCGTCGAGCAGATCAGTGACGCACATGACGCTGCAGTTGCAGAGGCAGCGATGCATGGAATCCGCTGCAGTCGATTGACTGGGATTGAGATGAACCAGCGCCAAAACCTGCGCAATTGTCTGTTTGCCACAATAAGTTTGTGCCACGTTTCGTTAGCGCCAACTGAAGCCATCTGTAACTGTAGTCTCTCGGCTAAAGGCAACTATCTGTTTCTTACACCTGCAAAACGGCGTGGATGCTTTCCGTTTTTAGTGGCATTTCATGCTCTACTTGCAACTTGAGCAAGTTGAATAATTTTCAAATTTGACAGCGGACACATGGCGCACACTTTACCCAGTTGCACAGTTGCACAGTGGCTGGCCAATGCCAATGCCACGCCCCCCACTTGCAGCATCTGTAACAACTGGCAGCAGCAGCATAAGCCGGCCGGACGGAAGCTCTGGCGGAAACAGTCAACGTGGCTGGGCGTTCCAAAGTAAACCCATCAAGCATTCCATATGTATTGAATGACGAAAATCAGCTGCTTCTCTTTCTATCCCTCCCCCTCTCTCCCTCTCGCTCTCTCTGTCTCCTCTTTCTTTTGCATAATGTATTTAGTTGCCTGGCATCATAGTCATAGCGGGGTTGGCAGAAAAGGATATCGTAAAACGTATAGTCAGAGTTTCCGTATCCTATTACGTGTGGAAATAACTTTCATATGCACATTTTCATATCCTAGTTGCAACATTTTTCAATGCTACAACTGCCATTTCCACTTTCGTTGCCCCGCGGGACCGGCATAAATAGTCAATTGTGCAACGAGGATATGGACAAAGGGGGCAGCGGGGCAGCGGGTGGGACGACGACAGTGCACGGGAGCACAGGAAACACAAGAAACAGGTGCAATCGCAATTCGAATTCAATCAGGAATTGTAAGGAAGACAGTTCTCTGACTGTGCATTTAGCTCAGAAAACTATGTTCAAGTGACTCATAAAACAAAATAAAATAAAAAATAAAGTTAAACCAGTTAAGATCAAATACTTGGCAGGACTAAACTAAAGATTTGTGTTTAAGTTTAAGTTGTGACTGCCCGAAGTCAATTTAAATAAATGCAAAGCAATATTCAAATTTGCAACGCGTCTTGTAAATATTCAAATTAAGTTACTGGAAAACAATAAAGAATAAATAAATAATAAATTTCTGATCATTTTTTAAATTGTTAATTTTCTTGTAATTCCACTGATACAGTCAGATATTTTTTTTTAAATTTTTTTTGTAAACAATACTCAACTTAAATAATCAATAAACACACATTCTTTGCAAGGTAAAAATAAAGTGAATTGATAAAGGTGAATACTGCCCTCAGTTGAGATATGTATAATTTACACTATTTCATACAAAATGCTTTTGCATTTAAACAACATTTTTTCAACAATAATTAAGATTAAATGCTATGTCAATAAAGCAATTGTTTTCAAAGGCACAACAACAACAACAAAAAGTGCAGATTATTTATTGTAACTTTCCTAAAAATGTGGGCATATTTCATTTGTTTGTACAAAACTCACACACACAAAGCGAAAAATGATGTAGCATTAAAATGTAACAATGAAAAACAGTTTGATATATGACAAATACATGAAAAGCATACTTGTGCAATTGTATTTAACAAATATATCATTATTTATGTTTGGTCTACACTCACAATTTGTACACATGAAATTTAAAATTGTCAGATAAAAAAACTAATCGTTAAACTCGTTAATTGAACAATTAATTAACTTTATGCTAATAGGCAGACAGAGTGTAAAATTTTAATTTAATATAGGAAAAATTACCGACTTGAAGATACGCTGATAATTAAACGAAAATAATTTGAAATATCTAAATAAAATGATGGCTATAAAATTGGTACCGGTTAGTTAGAAATAAATTTAATAAATAAATAAGTACTTACATGAAATGCTCGTTCAATGAATATTAAATAAGAATTTTGGCAGCACTTGGCCCGAACATTTCAATAAATCGTCAAAATCAATGAAGTCTAAAATTAGCAACCCGCAAAAGGGCGAAACAAATAATAATAAACTGTGCGAGGGTAACAAAGCCCAAATAACACATAGGCCACTGAAATATGGCATAAAATGAAAGCAAAAGCTAAATAATACGCAGCTCAAAACAATAATAATAAAACAGAAAAAAAAAAAAAAAAAAAATCATCAAGTTACTATAAAACTGGGGCCGATAACAACAAGGTCCAACAACGAATAGGTTTGGCCTGCGTTTCAAGCGATAAACCTTTACAGTTCATTACACGTTGAAAATTTCATGCTTCAACAGCTTGACGCAATGATGATGATGGTGGTGCCACCAAAGGGTTAAAGCTGATCCCACGAAACCGGGGCGGGCAGCCCGTGTTTAATCAGTGAATCAGATGATTCAGTTTCAGTCGATTCACTACGTTCCGTTTGTCATTCCGAATTCAAAATGCAAAGCAAAACGAAAGAACTGATTCCGAAGAACCCTCAAGATGCGATTGACGGACGGCCGAAGACCCTAGAAAGGGGGAAAAGGAAAAGGAGCAGCAGGCTGATTGAAATACATGCTTACAGCGAAGAATATGACCAAAAATATGAATTATGCCAAGACTTTTCATAGTCAAATATTCCAAGTAAAACATGCTGGACTTAAGAGTGAAGCAAATCGCTGCTACAACTGGCAACAGGGTATCCAAATCTGAACAAGTGCAATAAAGAAGAATTTGCCTTTTGCTTTGCTCCTTTGCTGTTGTCATCCAGTCGAGTTCTTTCGAGTGTTTTGTTGTTGTTGCCTCAAGTTGTTTGTGCATTTTTAACGTAAAGCCAATTTTCGCTAGCGACAACATCAATAAGATATAAACAGCAACAACAGCAACAACAACAACCACTTCAAAAGTATTTGTGACATTGTGTTGACATTCAGCGTGCTAAAGCCAGCCATTGCGTATACGCAATATTGTAGCTTGTTCGCGCTTATCGAATGAAATTCGAGTTAAAATGTATTTTAAAAATATCAACAAAACTTTAAAAGAAAAGTTGTGTCCAGGTTGCAATTGAAATATGTGCAATAAAAAAACATGAAACTTTTAACGCTTTTCGCGTCTGCGTGTTTGGACACAAAAATGAAAAAAATACAAATAAAAATAATTGCACGTTCAAGTTTTTTAATTAAAAACAACCCGTGACTTGTGTCAAATGGTGCGAAAAGTGACAAACAAAAAAATATTATCGATTATCTGTGTGAAACTCCAAAATTTTGCTGCCTCGAGTTGGAAACTACTCATTTTGAAAATTGTCTACGAAAAGTTTATTTCTCTAATTTAAAATAAAAACTTGAATAATGAAAACAATGCAGCTATCAAACACAGCATTTATATTTATGCTTTTGCAATAATTAAATATTAAATTTAACAAAATTCAATACATTTTTGTAACACAAATTCTTTTGTATTGAAATACCAAAATATATTTTTTAATTATTGGCCGAATTGACAAAACGCATAAATGTTATATATGAAACTATTTTCTGTTGCAAACACATCAATGTTGCTTTTATGCATATGCGTGCCTATGATAAATAAAATAAATGGGAAATCATTAATTATTATGGTATATATATATATATATGCATGTGAACATATTTTACAGTGCCTGTGGCACCAATTTGTAGTTTAACTGCGCCTTGTGGCACTGACAGGCGCTGCCATTTATCAATGCCAAAGAGTGAGCTGTGAGCAAAAAAAATAAATAAAAATTGTGAAAATCGTGTGTACAATTAAAAATTATTTCGCTGCACAGCACTTTTCAATGGGAGCGGGGGAAGGGACGGAGGGAAATACTTTCGGCCGCATGATAAATGCATTTTAAACAAAACTTCGAATTGCGCCCGCAAGTAAAAGTCACAAAATTGTTGCTAAAATATAAACAAAATCGAAAGCAGCTGCAAAGCTTCAAGAAATGCCGGCCAAAGTGACAAATTGGAAAACATAGAGACGTGGTATGGAACAGCTATATGGAGGAGGAGGACTCCTTAAGCCGGATAGGCTAGCCTGGTATGCCTGGTATGCCCCGGTGCAGCAACGGGTGTGTGTGTGTGTGTGTGTGTGTGTGTGGCAGATTCGCATAAAAGTTTATCAACTAAGTAAAATAATGTTGGGCGTAAAGTTGGCAACCGCAGTGCCCGCAAACGTAGCCGCTATAGTCGAGGGACAGCAGGACGAACAATAAAAACCAAATGTTGCGACAATTCAGGTTACTGCATGGGAACAGCAACAGCAACAGCAACACCAGCAAACTATAGTTGGAACAACGGTAAGGACAGCACCAGGAGAGGAGAAGAGGAGTAGAGGAGGCGTCTATATGGTTGTGCTTGAGGTTGACTGTGAGGCGAAGCTAAAAGGATGCCAGCCAACGAGCACGTTTTGCATAATGATGAATGAGGACTACGACGACTATGATGTGTGTATGTGTATGTGTGTGGTGAGTGTATGTGTGGTGTGTGTTGTGTGTGTTTTGTTTGAGTTTATTTGCGTGTTGTGCTGAAGTCGCATTTGTTGCGACTCCTCTTGCACATTTCGCTGCTTGCCGCGCGTTGTTGTGTTGTGTTGATTTGCTTATGTGCAACACTGCAATGTTGGCAAAAAAAAAAATAAAATAAAAAGAGAAAAAACCTGAAATGATAGCACACATTTTTGAGCAGTGCAACTTGACAGGCTAATGGCGCCGCCTGACGTTGCAATTGGAAACAAATTATGCTCAAAGCGCAACACAACTGTCAAAGTGGCATTTGGGTTGCAAGGTGTATTCCATTGGGGCAACTATGGATTCCCCACAAAGACTCGTTGCTTATGCGATGTCTCCATTATGTATGCAGTTGCCAAACAAGATGGATAGAGAGCTAGGGAGGAAGGGAAAGGGGCGACTAGTTAGAGTTAGTATTAAGCAGTAAATTCTGGTTAGTAAATGCCAAGTTCAATGTTGCTGAGGATTAATGCTAGCTTATCCTGCTGGCGGTAATTACATGCAGTTTGTTATAACTTGGCTAACTCGATAATTAACCTTATTGCAATATATACCCAAGCACAGAGTTTACAAGTTAGTGTCCCTAATTATACATATCAGACAACTGGAATATACTTTCACAAACCAGAATCTCTTCCTTTCATTCAGTTGAATATTAAGTTGAATTAATTAATTAATTAATTTATTACTAACTAAATTGCTGGTGTTTTTTGGTGACCCGCTTATTGCTGCCAATGACAATTGACACCAGAAAGATAATAATTGTTATTCCTTTTTGGCGACTGCCAGTGACAACATTTTATTCCTCGCTAAAAGTACATTTACAAGGATATGGAAATTGCCCATATATATTGCGCAATTCTGTGACCGTAAAAAAAGATTGCCATATATTTGCATCTAATTGGCAGGCAGCTGGCGGGGCAAAACTTTACTACACAAAAGGATGCCAACGCTGGCTGACCGGGACAGCAGCCAGGACATTAGCCAAATCGCGTCCAGTGCAGCCCATCAATGACCATCGAGAAGTCCTGGGCAGCTTTAACGGCAACTTGACGTCCTCCTTCCAGTTATAATTTTCATATCAGAGCCGCATTTCTTTCTAGTTATTCCCACTCTCGTGCAGCCAGCTAATATGCAAATTCCCTGCAGCTTTTACTTTAGCTCTACTCAACTCTGCTTTGCTTTTCTTTCCCCTTTCCCTTTTCCCATTTGCCATTTTCCTTTTTCGCTTTCCATTTTCATTTCGCCCGTCTCATCCAGGTCTTTTGTTTTGCTTCCGCTGCGCCATGTTTTCCAGCCATGTCGCTCCTCGTTTTATTTCTGCTCCGACGTCGAGCTTATTATGCATTGCACATTTTACATTTTTGCTTGGGGGCAAAGCTGAAGAAAAATACTTACCAAAAAACGTCAGCGCCGCACACCGCAAAAATCGTAATGAAATTTTTATTATACGACAAAGTAAAATATTTTTATCAGCATTTCTCGCTTGTTGCTTTTGGGTCACGCCAAAGTTCTTTGGCATGCCTGAGGTTGGATTTGGTTTGGGGGGGGGCTTGGGGGACTGGTATTGGGTTCGGATGAGGGCGGAGTCGTCTGACAATTCGCCTGTTTGGAAATCGGGTTAAACTGTCAAGTCAATCAAAATATGGAAAAACTTTATCATTGCGACTTGCACATTGGCCAACATCCTCGTATTGCCAACAGCTTAATATTTATTTAAGCAAATTTGTAGCTCAAAACTAAACAGCGCTTTGACTGGGCCAAGCTCTCGAAAATGTGCCACAAATTGCAATGCAAAGTTTTCGCACTGCACTTTGACTTGGCCATCAGCTTTGGCCTCAGTTTCGGCTTGGCTTTGGCCGAGTGTCAATTTGCTCGGGCCGTGGTCAGGAAACTTTTCTCTTTGCCCTAAGCAAATATTTGGACTGCGTAATTTGCTGACAATGGAAGCGACATTTTTTGTAACGAGCAGCCGGCGAAAAGTATTCAAATTTCTGGATCTTCTCTAATGGATGGCAACAGGCAACTAATGCCAAACTATAAACTTCAAAAGATGATTGAATTTCGTTCTTCGAATTCAACACAAACTTTTCACAGTACGCGAAAAACTGACAATTTCTCGAATATCCTGTGACAACAATTACGACAATAATTTGATATTGGTTTAGCGTACTCGGAATATAAACTTTCTTTTTATAATCTATGCAAAAACTTTACTGGCTGTGTAAATAATATTTTCTGAGCAGGTGAATAGGAATTTAAATGAATTACATCAAATTTGTTAGTCTTCATATAAATCGCTTGTTTGCTACAATATTTTCTTGATTTCAAAATATATTTCGATTTAATTTCAAAGCCATGCTTTATTGACAAATCATTACAAAACTCGTTGCTATTTGTCAAGTATTTGTTTCATATTTGAAATAAATCCAGTTCTCATCTAATATGGAACTCGAAGCTGCTAAGTTCGAGGCTAAAGGGACCAGCTAGTTGCCGGCTAAACGAGCTCTCTTCATGCTCGAATTGGACCAAAGTTGCCACGCAAGGCATGTGGCATGAATGCCAATGCACAAGCGTGCTGAAAACCGCACAAGGGCCACACACCTACACACACACCCACACACACACACACAGCCGAAAAAATTCTTATTTGGGGTGCTATCCCCAACATATACCGAACATTCGTTTAACCCTCATGATTCCAAAGTTAAAAATCAAATTTAGTACAGATTTACATGTACATTATTATGTATCGAAGTAAACAATTTGCATAAGCTTTTAACTAATTGATTTACTTAGTTTTTACTTTATATCATTGCTGGAAATAGTTTAAGCTCAATTTGTTAAAGAGTAGGTTTCAATATTGTAGCAGCTTAAACTAAGTTATAAATCTAAACACTCACTTTACTTTATTAACAAAGATTGATTAATTCGAGCGTTATCGATAATTTATGTTAAGCACATGTTAAGTTTCATATGTTAAGCACACTTAACAGATCGACGAAAAATGTTGCGAAAACTAAAAACAAATAGGTCCGCTGAGGCAAAACTGTAATAAATTAATTTTTTAACATATAAGGCGACTAAAATTTATATTTTAAAAGATGTTTTAAATCATTGTTGCTTCAAAATGTATTATTTCCATTTCGATGCTTTAGCCGTTTCTATGGTGGTTTGCCGATAGCCGCCGTCAAAGCATATCAAATTTCATTATGTTGACACCTTCGAACAGAATCCACACAGGTAAAAGTAAGTTAACATTGTGGATTTTGATTTTGAGTTTTCTAAACTGGCTGTGAAAATTTCGTTAAATGTTCGTCACCTTTTTTATGTTGTTTTTCATTATCGATAAAATTTTTTTTATAGTTGCCTTTAGTACCAATATAATGCCCTGCTAAAATATTGGCAGCAAGATGTATGTGAAAATTTAAATATATTCATCTTTTAGTTGATCTTTGTTTTGTGAATTACATTCTAATTTAAATAGTTTTTTTCTGGCTCCTTTCATCATTTATCTCTAATATTTCAAAAGAACTACTTAATTAAACATATATCTATTATGTAAAGTCTAATAATTTACTTTCGTTATACTTACCAGAAAACATCTGTAGTTTCTATAACCTAGTTTTAATTTGAACATTAAACTCGAATTACGAAACCAACTCGTATTCAGAATAGTGGGATTAAAACACATCAGAGTATCAGACAGACAAACAGATAAAGCCAGACTGGCTAATGACAAATATTTAAAATCCCCCAAGGATTCTTAGTTACCCTCAATTTGGTAAATATGGGGGAACAGTGAACATTCCAGTTAGTTTTTAAGCCTGTCTGTCATTTTGCGGACAGTGAAAAGATTGTTGGCTGCAATTGACCGGATTTTGGCATCCCAAACCTCTTTGATATATGTGCATCTGTGTATATGTCGAGTGGGTTGAACTGTCACAACAAATTGACAAAATTTTGTAAATTTCGACAGACTTTTCAGATGGACAATGGAAAAGATAGTCAAGAACTGAGATGCTGGCAGAGGCACAGGCAGAGGAGTCATTGGCGGTTGATGAAGTGCTCGGCATAGATTGCTGAATTCATAGATGGTACACATCTCAGTGCTCGTCACAACAAATCAGTTTTGCATTTGCATGCATTGCGCTTTGTTGTCTGGTTGTCTGGTTGTTGTTGGCCTGGCTTGAAGGGCTGACACAGTCCAATTGTGCTCCAAATGCAGTGGATGCTTTTCTAAGCTGCAGCTGCCGCAGCCTGTTGTTAACCAACTGCCAGACAGAGTCTGAGTGAGAAAGAGGGGTTAGGCAGAGGAGGGTGAGGGTGAGGGTGCGGGTGAGGGAGAGGGGCAGAGATAGTGACAGCGTGGTGTATGATTTATGTGGAAGCCAGGGCCAAAGTGAGCGCCTCTCGGCATAAACTTTTGCCGACTGTTGTCAGCTGGCAAACAATGGCAAAGCCACAACATGGTTACACGAGAAGGCTCAAGCGGCATCTACTACTTGTTCCACGACAACAGCAGCAGCAGCAGCAGCAGCTCCAGCAGCAAAGACATGCTGTGCCCAAGGGTGTCCGGATCGACGAGCGCTGGTGAAACTCCACTTGGTTGCACAGCCGCCAAACCAGGCAGCAAAAAATGAGCACGGAGCCAACTTTATGCATAAATATTTGCATGGCGACCGGCGAGGAGAGGAGTGCAGAGCTGGGGTTCGGGCCATGTCTAACTGCTAACTGCTAACTGCTCGGTGTTTGGCACTCGTTTGTGAGGCAGCCATGCCTAACCAGCTGCAACAGAGCCAAACTATTCAACGCATTTTGTAGCTGCAGATTTCAGATTTCAGCATTCAGTTTTCGTGGCTTGACCAACATTTTGGATATGGTTGGACTACCTGGCTCGCAACTCACAGGTGTGTGCACACCACTATTCACAATTGGTAATGGTCACAACGTTAAATTCGTTTGCAATTTGGTTATGCAGCTGGTTAAAAAAGCGTCGCCATTTGTCAGCCAGGGATGAAAACACTGAGCTGCAATTTACAGTATGCATCAACTATGTGAAACTCAATACAAAAGTTAAGGCAACACATTTCTTAGTGTTGCACTTTTTAGTGTAGCGATTTATTTCACTTTTATATTGGCTTCTAAAATGTTAAATGTTTAAGAGTCGTCGAAGAGATTTATAACTTGCCGTCGCATGAGCTCAATTTTGCATTCCTTAACTCACTAAGCGATTTACGATCTGAACAAATCGAGGTTTACAATTGGCATTGCATTCAAATTAATTTTCACAGAAAACTTGGCACTAGTTTTAAATCGATTTAGCCGATAATTGAATACGAACTGGCATTATGCCAATTTTATATGCTTCAGATTTGTCTGATGTGTGATAATAAAATAAGAACATTTATTTTTTGTATTAAGAATGCTTAATTGAAATATATTTTAGGCAAATGCTTATATACTTTATTATTTAAATTTTATTTTCCAATTTTCTACGACCCCTTAAGGTATATATTTTCTTGATCAGCGTTACTAAAATTTATTTGTTTTTTTGTTAATCATTTTTTTATAAACAGAAATGTGTAATGTCGATTTTATAAGGTAAAAATATAATTTATAATTAAATATTGCTAATAATTTAATTTATAATAATTTTTTTATAAACAGAAATATATAATGTAGATTTTATGAGGTAAAAAATAGAATTTATAATTAAATATTGCTGTAATATATATTATGATATTTCAAGCTTCCATTAAATATGTATATATCATATATCAGCTTCTCCTTGCCTTGTTTATGTAATATGATATTTATGAAACTAGTTCGACTCAAATGAACTATCGCTGATTGACAGCAACCAGATATAGTTGGTCACTTATAAAGCAATCAAGCAAATCAATCAATCATCATCGTCCATCAAATGTAATTGAAGCGTTCTTAAACATTTCGTTTTCCATTTATGGTTATGCCTTAGACGAATTGTGGCGCCAGGATCAGGATTAGGATTTCAAAGTTCTGCTCTGCACACAGCAATTAAGATGCAGACAATTTTTAATGTTTTTCAGCGAACATCATCGATTAGCGCCGACTAACAACTCGCAGTTTCGCAGCTGGGTTTATGTGTTTTAATCGTAATGTTTCGGGTTCTTTATTTTTTTTTATATACGTACAAAGCTGCTGGCTGATTTAATGACTTTTCAACAAAAATTATGTTGACATGTTTAACAATAAACTCGGTTTATTGACTTTTTATGAACCACAAACCACCGGCGAGCGACCAAAACAAAGCTTCGCACCGCGTGAACATAACTCTGACACACCACAAACACATTCAGTCGACCCACACACACACACACACACACACATATATATATATATATACAGAGACAATCCCGCATACAATAAGCAACTTTAAACATAATTTTTACATCCGCTCGGCGCCATTGTCCCGCTTAATAGGCGACTCTTTGAGGTCTCTCTCCTGCCTGGTCGGTCAGTCAGTCATCATTGTTGGCCAACAGCAGCTGTTGCCTGTTATTTTTGATGTTGTTTCTGGCGTTTTTGTTATAGCCAGGATTGTGTTTTGAAAACACGCAGTAATTAAGTCAACAAGCGAGATGGTATAAAATAAATAATGTGTCTTTAATTTTTAAATAAATACGATATTTTTTTTCTTATTTATATTGAAATACATTTTTGTTTATCCAAAACTATTGTGTTGCTATCCACAATAGCGCAAGCAACAAATGAAATAACTTTAATTAAAAAATAAAGAAGTTTAATTATTTAGCCAGAATTTGTGTGTTCCCAAAGTTGTCGGTTAATTATTTATTTTGGTCATACTCACAAAGACACAAAAGAACCAAAAATTGCTTGAAATGACAAATGTTTAATTTGTTGCCGGGGAGTGTGTAGCATCCACACTGACAACATTCGAGTGGGGCACAAATAAATACAAAAAAAAAACGAAACGATTGTTGAGACTCATTTCAGATGTTCGTCTATACATTTTATAGCCGTTATCTTGTTGTCCGACTTTCGCAAGAGTTTTAAACTTAAGACACAATTTGGCTCATGCGTCATAAAAGTTCAATTTTGAGGCATCAGTTAATGAAGCCAATCAAGGCATCTTATTGTTTTCCCTTACTTGATTTATTTCCACTTTATCTTCGTGCGTCCGATGACAAAAATACATTTAAACGTATTGCGATGTGCGGGCTAAATTAATTAATTTTAATTAATATCAAGCATACGCCATGTGGAGCAGAATTTTACTGCCATTGTCAAGCAGCTCGTTTTTCCCACATTTTTAATTTATGTATATTGGAATTAAAAACGACGTCATATCATAATAAATGTATATACATATATATATATATATTTATTTATATATCTATTTGTTCAACACATTTTCAGTTTGAACAATATATTTTTTTTTTGTGAATTTATTTTATTTCACATTTGGTGCTTTGCGGTCGATACCTCTTTGACCTCTTTTGATTGTGTCGAATATTACAGTTGGCCCAACTTGTCACAGAGTAATCCGAAATTTATAAAATTGTTCGCTCAATTTAGGATCGCACAGAATAAATAAATACATAAACATGAGTTTAAATTGGACTTGCAGAATGGAAAATTGTTCCGAATAAATACGTAATGGTTGTGCACAAGTTTTGCACATTTTTGTGTAGCATATTTTTTATATTTAGAGTTGGTTGTCACTGAAAATTATCATTTCTCGAGATTTGAAAGTAGTTTTTTTTATGTTTATTTAGTATCAAACCTTTTTTTGGTATAACAAATAAATAAATAGAAATCAATCGAGCATATACAAAAATTTACTTTCAGTTGTTATTTATGATATAAGAAGAGACTTGCTTGCTGTAAATATTATGTGCAATTTAAATTAAATTATCACAATAGAAGTATTTATCTGGCAATCAAGTCAATTGGCATTCTCAAATGTTTTTTTTTTTTAACAAATTTGAATTTCATTTAAGACTATTTTATATTAAATGTAAGCGAAACAATCGATTTTTACCAAAAGTAAAAATCGTCTCAATCTGCATTGTGGAACTCAATTTGAGTGTCTGGCTGACAAAAAGCAGAAAAATGATATAATCAAAACAGCACATTTTAATATTTTTTTATTGTAAATTAAAACAATAAACATTTAAAACAAGCCCCCAAGCACAGAGCACAGAGCTTCAATCCGATTGTTCTCAACACTCTTTTCTCAGTCCCCGTTTGTTCCTGTCATGTCCTGTCCTCAATGGGCCATCTATTTTGATTGTTATTGGGCAGACGCACGCACAGAGTTCCACCTCGAAGAAGTCAATAATTGCTGAGCTGCCAACCCAGTCAGGGCCACTCCGAGGACAACAAAAGGGTGCGCAGCCCCTTACAAACAGAAAGAGAGAGGGGGAAAGAGAAAGGGATTGGAACATATCAAGTTGTTTTGGGTTTAACAAATTTAATTTGATTTTGTGTGAAGTTTATTGGGAAAACGTTTTGCAAACGCAGCTCGCCAGGAATTGGGCTGAAGTAACTGATATCTAAAACTAAGACAAGGATTGAGGCGCTTAAGCGTGCGTGTAACTCAAAACACGTGGATACTGCTTCCCCTCTGCCATGTAATTCAATATATGCACACACACAAACACACACACACACACTCCCACACACTCCCACACACTCTCACACACTCCCACACACAGGCAAGCAGTGAATGCTCTGGCTAAATATATTTTTACGTTTCACATTTCACATTTTCACTTTCCCAATTAAATTCATTTCATTCAAAAAATTTACCTTTTAGCTGACTTGGCTTGAGTTATTAATAAACAAATACTTATAAAATATTTAGCTTGCCAAAGCAATTAACGACACTTAACACACATTCGCAATTATCTCCATCTTTAAAATAATTATTATCTGCAAACTTTTTAAGAAAAACTTGTTTTTAAAATACTTGAAACATTTAATAAAAAATAGAAAATATGTAATTAAAAATGTATAGACAACATTTATCTCTTACTCAAATTGGTTACATTATATTCTATAAATTTTATAATTATTAATTATTATAATATTAACTGAAAGTGAAGTTTATTAAAAGTGTACATTGAATTTATAGGAAATCCGAGTGCAATAAACTTGTTGACTATTTGCATAGAATGGCAGTTATTATAAATATTTGTTAAAAGAATTTGAATGATTTTATTAAATCTATCTATTTTAAGAGATATTTAGTATCCTAATTTCATACTCAGCATGACTATTTGATATAATCCTAAGAAGTCCGCTGCACAAACCCCCCGATAATGCCGAATGTTTTGCTTGGTTAGGATACAAAGCAGAAGTCCATCGATTCTCAGATGAGCAAAAATAAAAATCTTTATTCGATGAAGTGGATAAAAAAGTTGAAGTTTTTCAGTTAATATCAAAACTGGCTAAACAATTCACTTTTCTAGTTATTGCTCCGGTTTTTTCAGGAAGTTAATTCTCTAACATTTTTTTGAGCATATTTCAGAGGCCTTAAGTTTCCAAGACTCAATATGGAAGAATTACTATAAAAATTTGACTTCAAACTACTGTTGGTTGGGCTTACATAATAATAATATAAACATAAAAATATAAACATAATAATATAAGCATAATAATATAAACATAATAATATAACATAAATTAAAAAAAAATACCAATCTAAAGAATTCTAGGAAAAAGCATTTCCCATTCAAAAATTGACTGTTTGAAAATTAGCATTGACAAATTTGATTAACCCTCGTTCTGCGAATTGGCCGTTTACAAATGTATCTTGTATCTGTGGATGTGTATGTATTTTTGTGGCAGCTAACAGGCAACTCAGTATTTCTGGCTAGTTGCACTGGCAAAAGGCATTTTGCGGTTATTGCGGTGCAGCCACAGAAAATGCTTTTACAATCCTTGCGCCCCGATCCAGACCACAACATTGAGTATCTTAAAGATGAAAATTAACCAACACATGCAGCAGCAGCGGCAGCTGGATATGTGCCTTTGGGGGCGTGGCACATTAACTACGCATAATTTGCATGCCAGCATAGCTTTTGCGGTCGAAACTTCATTTTTGCTGGGACATGTGAAAGAAGAGGAGTCCATGCTGGAAATATGTAGAGAATTCTCCAGCTCACCGTGTCCTAATGAGTTTTACGCAACTGAATAGTGCGATGTGGTTGCTTAGTTGAGTGTGGCAGAGTGGCTCAGTGGCTCAGTAACCCTGGTGGCTCAGTGGCTCACTTGCTTGGTGGTGTGGCATGGCATTTCATCGACACTAACAAAAAAAACATACAACTTTTTAAGTTTCACTTGAGAGTTTTAGTGGCATCATGCATGGGTGGTAATTAAAGTGTGTGTGTGAGTGTATGTGTGGGGGGGGGGGGGGTTGATAAGTTTCGATGTGTGTGTGAGAGTATCTCAAGGTTGTGTGGTTAACATATTATGAGCTTGGGATATTGGCCAGGGAATACGAATTCTCATTTAGCCATGCATGATTAAATACATATGCTTTTCGCACTCTGAAACTTTAATGAGAATAGCTTAAAAAGTTTTGATTAGTGAGCCATGGGAGGGGGGGGGATGGTTGGCAGACAAAGCTTTAGAGATTTTCCATTAGATGAACTGAAAGTAAAAAGAGGCCATTTCTGTTACGTCTGTCAGCTGTGAGTGTGAGACAGTAAATTGACACATTACTCAGCCAAGTTAAGAAAGCCAGTTGGGAATCAAGTTTAGCAAAGTTTCGCGAGTTTGTCATCGGCCATGTTGTCACGGCCATTTCAGTTATATTTCAAGTTAACTTTGCACTAGTCGGAATAATGATAACAAGTTGGAATTAAATATCTCGTACTTTTCCGAGATATTTATGATTTACATAGCAAGAATATGAGTAAGTGTTAATATTCCAAACATTAATATCGCACTTACTATAATAAATAAACTAGTCGAACTAATGATATTAAGTGGAAATTAAATAACTTCAACTTTTCCGAGATTTACATAGCAGAAACTGAGTAAGTATTAAATATGAATATTGCACTTATTATAATAAATAAACTAGTCGAAATAAAGATATTAAGTTGAATTTAAATATCTCCCACTTTTCAGAGAAATTTATGATTTGCTTAGCAGAATATGAACAACTATTATTTAAGTATAATTATCACAAATATGAACATTGCACATTGCGTAATATAATAAATAGTAATAGTTATCTGACCAGACAACAAAATTGTCTTAACTATAATTTGTGCTTCAGGTTTGTATCTTATGTTTGGCATATTAACTAATGAGTCTCCTATGGTATCATTTGCACATGCAAACATTTTGATAATCAGTTTTCCTACTATTATATAACAATTCACACAATTATAACATGTTAAAATATCCTGGCCTGTTTTCAATCCAAGGTTCTTAAGAAGTTTATAAATATTCAGTCCTCATTTTCATCAACAATTTTTAGTTGTAGTTGCAGTAGATTTTCGATAATTCAAACAAACAAAAAAATAATCAATAAAAATAAATTTAACGATATACATATATAAAGTTTAGATATGGCTACTATTTTAAAATTTAATTAGATTTAATTGAATTCTGACAAAATGAAAAGACGAGCAATTTAAGTATTTTCTTTTTAAATTATTGAATCGATATATTATAAAAAATGAAAAGACGATTAATTTAAGTATATTCTATTTAAATTTTTGAATCAGATATATTAAATATCGTGTATAAAGACTATTATTGTTAATTTTATAATATATTTAATATTTTATATTAATTTCATATTTAAAGAGACGGATATAAACTATTTTATAATTTGTAGCGAGACTTTTCTTTCGTATTATTAAAAGAAAAACTTATGCCCGGAATGTCCACAAAAGCCTATATTAAAATACACATGATTATAAAATTGGATAAAAAAAATGCTAATCTTTACTAAATATATTTATAAATAATATTTAAATATCATAATATATGTGATGCCTTCAACTGTCTAAATTGACATTCTATATTAAACAATTTTATATGGAATCGATATAGAGTAATCCAGAGCACGCAATAGCCTTGCTTGGATTCTTCTAAATATTTCACTGGCCTATATGCAATGTTGCCAAAATGTTTGCATAGATTGTGGCCAACAACATGCAAAAGTGGAAATGTATTTACCTGCCTGGATAAGGTTTGAAAATAATTCGGAAATCTGATCATTTTTGTCTAAAACACAGAAACTGAATTACAATTTTGTACAAAAAATACTTTTCATGTACATTTCTAAGGAAAATGTATTTTTAAGTTTTATTGCAGAATTCAAATAAGTAACGCTGAAAAAGAATGATGTTAAAAATGGACGAACTTAAAACAGCGAATATATATTTGTGGCAAGAACACCAAAGACAGGTAACAGAAGCAAGGTTAAATGCTAAGTTATGTTTGTTGTCAAGTGCAGTCGAACAATGTCAGCGGAAAAACAGATGCGATGCCAAAAACTCAGCTCGGCACGCAAAACGGAAAGCACAAAGAAATTTCAAATTCAATGCGATTCAAGTGTGTAAAGCTCAACTCAGCTGCGTGTGTGTGTTTGTGTGTGGGTTACTATAGGTGTCTGTATGGGTGTAGGTCATGTAGACTCTCACGTTTTGAATAATCAGCGGCAATTATAATTTCTAATTCTGACGTTTGTAAAACGAGAGCGTGGCCCGTGTGCACTCGTAAGAGTAAAGAGCAATTAGTTCGAAACACTCTCTCTTAGCTTGCGTTGCGTTTACTCTTCTCTCGAGCACTTTCGAACTTCCAATGCGTGCGTGTGGGTCGTGTTGAAAAGAGCTTTTCGAAGAGCACGCACACAGAATTCGTCGTTCGGGCGGCTGCTGCTGCTGCTGCTGCTGCTGCTGCTGCTGTCGTTCTCATTCTCAAGGCGAGCTCGAGCAATGTGGATGATGACGTTTGGCAGTTTAACCTTTTGCCAGGCGCCAAAAAGTATGCTACGAATTAGTGAAGGTCACTAATTGATTAATTCACCTGCCAAAAGGTCGAGTCGAGTATACGCAAAACAGCCTCACCCTGATATTTCCACAGAGCACATCATAATTCCTTCATACACACTCTTATAATTGATAATGACTTAATTAGGTTTTACAATAAGCGACCGCAACGAAACTCACAACTAACCCTTTGCTACGCATTCACAACTTCTACTCACACACACAACTACACACACATAAACACGCACACACACATACATCCACACACATATACGCTTAACTCGCTTTTGCCACGAAAAACCCATAAATGGCAAACTTTTCATAAAGGATTTAGCCAAAAAACTTTTTTGGTACATGCATATGTGAGTTGTGTCTGTGTTAGCGTGTGTGCCTGCTGTTTAATTTATACATTCCCAACAAAATGGCTACATACACTCGCACACACACACACACACACACTCACAGGCAAATATATTATTGCACCGGCAAAAGGATTAAAAATTTTCGTGCCTTTCTGTCATGGTTTATAGAAAGGCTGCTCACGCGGAAGGGCAATTGTTACTGTGTGTGTGGGCGTTAGTGTGGGCGTGTCAGTTTGTTGTATGGTAGTTTTCACGCATAGCCAAGTTTTACAGTAATAAAAGCAACAACAACTGCAACAACAATAACTCTTATGACTGTGGCCGAATTCACAATTTGGCGAAAACAGAACGCAAAAAGCGGAATCAGAAAACTAACCGCCAACAAAAATTGCAATTTACACAAAAAATAAAACAAAATAAAATAAAATAAAACAAGACACAAATAGCAAGTTTATTGTGCTTAAATGGAAATCTTTCAACATTTAATATGAAAAAAAAAATAATACTTTCTTTTCATTTGCTAATTTTAATTTTTAAAGTTTATAAAGCTTGCATAAATTTGAAATTTCAATTTTAATTTATTGTGGAATACCCCACAGGGTATCTGCAAGTCGTATCACCAACTGATTTTAATCATTTTTTTATTTTTTATTATTTATTATGTTTAATTATGTTGCCTTATTTGTACTATGATCTTTTTTTTATCGCTCGTTAAGGAATTTGTAATTCAATGGATTTGCCCGTGTTTATAACTCCATAAAATATGAGGTTTAATGGCTGTGCCCAGATCTGAACAGGACTTATCATAATTAAATATTTATTTTAGTGGCCAGCTCGGATGGTAGCTCACTTTTATGTAGCCGGCTGCTACATTTGATGCATGCCCCTCATTAAGAACGTGAAAAATGAAGTTTTTCTTGAAAATGGTAAGTGGGGGAGATGGGGAGATTGGGGGAGACTTGACAACAGCCTGAACAAAATATTTGCGGAAGTTAAAAATTAATTTCAAGTGCAACTGGGTAGGTTGCAGATGTGACTGCTCCACTGCTGCTGGCCAAGTGGCAAAAATCACAAACAATAAACATAAAAAATGTGCCACTGTTTTGTGCGTCATCTGTGATGGGGCAAGGGGGCAGTTGGCAGTTGGCGAAGTCATTGCCATGAATAAAGAAAAAGTTAAGTAGGCATAAAAAAGTGTAAGGTAGTCGAAGTATAGAATAAATAAGTATGTCTTGGAGAATGTATATATTTATTTCCAGCAGGACACAGCTGCGACAGTTGGCTGGCCAAAAAGATTATGCGGCAAGATGTGAAATGTAATAATTACTTGCAACAGTAAATACATATTTATTATATTGTTTAAACAGGATATTGAATTTTTAATTTCGTTAGGATTTCCGTTCTCCTTTTGTTTGTTTGTTTTTTTTGTTACTCGCTTGATGATTTTATTTTTACTTCGAATACCAACCGGGAATATGTGTAACAAAAAACGCGCATATTGATTTTATGTGTTGCGAGTGGCACTTAAGGGAAAAATCAGCGTGCAACCGGAACCGATTTCAAGATACTCTCACACTCAACAGCTGCAAATTGTATTGTATTCAATTTAAAGGATATTCTTCGATTTATTTATATTACATTTAAGATTGTATCCCCGATTGTGTAGCATAACAAATTACTATAATTTGCGACTTAATTTTATGTTCTCCCCAATTCAGTCTTGTTCAAGCGGACAAACTCTGAATAAAAAGGCTTTTGAAAATTGATTACACTTTCTTATAATTGTCAAGAATCTGAATTCTTCGGATATACTTCGTATATTTTTTTTTTTGATACGGCGCAGGGCCTAAAAGCAATTTGAGTTTGGCTCTGGGCTGTTGTGTGGGCTGTGCACCAATTTTTAATTTCAGGCAATAATTATTTACTCCAAATGGCCCTCAAAATTGTCGATGGGTTTCATTTTACTTATTTACTTTGGGCAATCATTTTTTTATATATATATATATATATATATATTTGATTTTTTCTGAGTTCACCTGTGTATGTATTTATATTGTTCTATGGAATTATGCTTCATTTTGCTTTAAATTGTGAGTGCAAACAGTAAAATTCCAATTTAATTTCAACTTTTTTTGCAACACAATGCAAAAGTTGTTTCTATCTGCATTGCGGATTAAAGGTTTCATCTTTGAAAGCGATGTGAATTGAATAGGTGTTGTGTCACCTTCGATTGCATCTTCAGTTGCATCTCAAAAATGCCACAGCCAACAAAGGTGCACATTGCAATCATGATTGCAATGTTTCCATGGATTCGTTTTTGGGTTTTTTTGTGCAAATATTTTCACTTCAATTTTAAGCAAAAACTGAATGCCGTCAGTTCATCCTATGGGGTTTTCTCTCTTGTCTGTGTGTGTGTGTGAGTATGTGTGTGTGGCACACATTCTGTAATGGTTGTGGCAGCGTTGCCTTTATTATTATTATGTATTACTCTTTATGTATCAGCTTCAATTAATGTCAGCGTGTTCGCGTAACGATTTTCTTGTCATTCATGCCAGTCAAACATGACGGCGAACCGGGACGACAGTTAGTCAAACAGGCAGACAGACAGACAGACAGACAGACAGACAGACAGACATACATGTATTCATACGGCAGGGAACAGGATTCAAATGAAGCGCAACAGAGACGGGATCTTCGAGAGGGGGTTCCACTGTAGTGTGTCAGTCCTGTCATGCGTTTATTCATTCGTCATTCGTTAGGTTTTTTTCCCCCTTCTCAGTTGGTAAGGGGAGGGGAGGCACAACATGTTTTTTATACGCTGCCACAAGAGCGTATTGAAGTGTGTGCCACAAAAATCAAAAGAAACTTAATGAGATGCGCTGGAATGTTTCCCCTGCCGTCTCCTGAACTCCTCTTCCAAATGTTGCTCCTGTTGCTTTCTTTTATAATAATACTCAAAAGAAGATCAGAGGAGAAACTTTTACCTGTTGTGAATTATAAAAATAGCTAAAAAAAAAATATTGTTAATGAAAGCAAAATCACAGTGAGAACATTTGACGTTGATCAATTGCTGCAATTTTGGGGCCAACTGAGCAGCTTGACTTGCCACAAGGCAGCTCCTCAGTTCAGTTTAAGGTTAAAAGAAATGTTTTGAAAACGATTTCACGACACTTTGTTTACTTTGCAGATTTCGTGGAAAGCAACATTAATCTTGCCAAAAAAAAAAAAAAATTTATAGGTGTGGTACACGTGTAGGAAATGATTGTTGGAACAGCCTCGAGCATTCTCAGAGCCGCAATTGTCCAGCGATTTCAGCTCGAAATTAATTAATGAGTTATTTGTCACAAAAATCTTTTGTGGCATTTTGCCGCACGTGTGAGCAACCTGTCCCTGAACCGACTTCTAAATAAACAAACAAAGTTTAATTAAAAAATGTAACAACAACAATCGAAAAACAACAAAAACAACAGCAGCCAGAAAAATGCTTATCACTGAGGGGGTTTTTAGGAAATTCAAGTCGTGATTAGAGCAATGTGAGTTCCTATCTTAAAGCTGGTTTTTTTCCACATTGCTCCAACAACAAATCACACACTTGCCACAAAAGGGAGTAGAAAAAAACCAAGTCAATAAAAATCAACGTCAAATTGAGCCCGTCAAATTAACAAGTCATTGCGGTCACATTTATGCTGTCAAAAAAATTACTGAATAAATACAAAAAAAAAAAATAACAGGCGCCGAGATTTATTGACACTTCTAATTGTCAATAATATAAAAACCGTGGACTCAATTATGCTAAGAGCTCGAGCAGCCAATAAAAACACTCAGCACTCGCAAGGATCCCCGCAGGAAGTCCTGCGGCCGTATAAATTAATTTATATTGTGGAAAGAGACTAACGCACAAGGACTTATGGCTAAGACGGCATTGAGGCATTGGCAGTGCACAAGAAGGCAATTAAAGCTATTGACTTAACAGCCAAGGCCCAAGCAGCGGTTTCCTTAAAGCATTCACGCTGCGTATGAGTAATGTCGTCAAATTGGCTCCCCTCCCCAGGATGGTTTGCCATTTTTCCATTTTTTTGATTTTTATTGTGGAGCTGTTGCTGCTGTGTTTAGGCACTTAAAACTTAATGAATTATTTACAGTAATGGTCTGTTGTTCAGCCAACAATATTTTTAGCCACTCTATCGCGTTATATGGGTATATAAAATTATTAGGAAATTGCTACAAATCACGCCAATCTTCCACACTGCACCCAAATCCCGGACAGAACCCACTTTTGAGTTGGGAGCCAACACTTAAGTTTTGCCCGTTATTCAAATGTTTGTTTGTCCTGAGTGCTTTTTTGAGGAGTATGTGCAAAGCCCAGAATTTATGGGTGCTTCGATTGTAAATCGAGTTGACCTAAGCCAAGATTTGCTTAAAACTCTGAGCAATTTATGTTTGCGCATTTGGTAAAAAAAACATATGTATTGACTTAGACTCGAGCACTCGAGAGCCTAGCAGAAAGTGGCTCAAACAGCAGTTGAAATTGAGCCAAATTTGAATATTATTTTTTTATTGCTCTTAAAAATGGCATATTTGTTTTATTTACCTGTTTATTTACTTTCGAGTGGTATGCAAATATTTCCTTGAAATTGTTCTTACTGATTCTATATTATTTTTTTTTATATTATTATTATATAATTTAACTCTGATAATAATGAAACATATATCACTGTGCATTTATCATCATCAATAGCACAAAATGAAAAATGTTTATTGTCTCTCGAACAAGTTTTTTAATTAAGTTTGTTCATTTGAAACTGTCAATATTGAAATTCAATGAAATATTAATGGGAAATTTGACAGTTCGATATATGTTAGGAAATTATATACAAACATTTGAAGTTGTCGTATTTGAATATTGCCAAATGTTGGCAAACATTTGTCTTTCATTTTGCAAAGGCAACAAACAAACTGTTTGTGCAACATCTTAAAACTGTTGATTAAAATGCAATGAAACAGATAAATTATGCAGTGCAGATCCAAAATGAATAAATTCATTTTAGTTGCATAAAACAAAAGTGGAGCCAATATTTAATACCAAACATTTTCTATTTTGGGTATTCGACTATCAATATTTGTAGTGCTAATCCACGGACACTTTGGTATACATATTTGTAATATGCGGCCAATTTGGAAATGCACAATTATAACATATATTTATATATATATAGATGGATATATTTGAAAATATATATTGGCTTTTTGGTATTTGGAGAGTCGCAATGCTAACATTTGAATTAAAATGAACATAATTGGAGATCCTCTCAAAAACACGAGGGCATTAATTAGTTATCCAAATGCCGCAACAAAAGGAATTCCAAATTTTGTTGAATCCCACAAATACACGCCAAAAAATTCAAATTTATTTAATGCCAAATGAGGCCGGGCCAAAATACAAATTTTGTTTAATGCCAAATGAGGCCGGGCCAGGCTTACGAGGCAGTTTTTATTTGTAATGTTATTTCGTTTGCATGTTACTTAACTATTCAATTTAATCAAGTACACTAAAAACAACAGCCACAACCACAAATATATTCTCGACAATGGAGGACTACTTACAACGAGTAGCGAACCATTTGCAACATTTTGTGTACCTGTTTTTAATGAATTTATCATGTACATTGCGACAAGCTGCCACATCTAACAATACACATGCATCTGCATTTGTGTGGGTGTGTATGTGTGTGCGTGTGTGTGCGTGTGTGTGCGTGTGTGTATTTGCGTTTGTAGTTTGTCTAAAGTGAAGTACGTGACGACGCCCAAACAATGTTTTGTTAAATAAACGCAACACCCACAGATGTATTTTAATTAAATAATTAAATTTTTAATTGCTTGAAGCTACGAATGAACCACGCTTAAAGCCAAGAAGCCCATTTCAAACTGGCCTGTCACAAATGGCATTAACATTAATATTTACCTTATTAGCGGCCACAAAAGCGACAAAATATGAAAAAAAAAAAAACAACAACTGTCACTCAACATTTGTGTTCAAAAGTTTTGAAGTTATACTTTAATTAAAGTAATTTCAAGTGCAAAATTAAACATAATTAAATAATTTAATTTAAATTTATTTATTTATCTTATTTCAATTTATAATTATATATAAGATTTAATACTTAGTTTAAAGTTGTATATTATTTTTTAAAGTTGTAGATTCCTGTATGGCTGCGTTAGTCTCCTAGAGAAATTCTCAGCTTTAGTCATTTTTTAAAGTCACAAAAAAGAATTTATCAATCGCTAAAGAAATACTTCAAAAATTAAATTGTTAATAAATAGTATATATACTTTTTTTATATTAATAATTTGTTTTTTATTAGCAACTTTAATATTAAAAATTTAAAAATAGATTTGGTTTTTATTATATTTTACTATTTTTATTTATATATTTAAATATACAATGTTTGACAAGTGGCCACTTTTATAATATAGGCTAAAAATCATATATGATTAATATATATAATAATACATAATAAGAAAATTATCTGCTTAAAATAATATTAATAAATTTTTATAAAACCTATCAAATTAAATATTAATTTTAACATTCATGAGCAGAAATTAAAGTTAATCATCATTTCATGTTCAATGAGAAATGTTTAATACCAAGCAAAATTAAAGGATAAGGCTTAAATGACATGTCGCCTTTGTGGCGTAAATATATATATATTATATATATATATAAATATATGTCGCAGATCCACCCATTCTCACATTGTATTAAGAGAGAGATGTGTCCTTCTTATGTTGTATTTTATTAAAATTGATAAGAGCAGCGTATGAGTAATATTTTACTCATGCTTTGCATTTTTTTTTTTTGGTGAAATGGATAAATTGACATTAATTAAAATGGGACTGCAACAAAGCGGCTTTCACTTTATCTGTGCATATATTAATAAATATATATAAACGATGGACAATAAAAATATTTATATTGAATTGATCCACAGTTGTGTGGAATTATTAAAAGTAAATATATGCACGATGTGGGATCACAGTTTTCACCCGGGTTTTTGGATCATGTGCATACGAGAACATCTGGGCGTGTCAGATTTCTCAGCATTTTAAGACTTAAATAAACCCGCAATATGCATTTAATAACCTGCAAAGCTGCGCATCTAAAATTGCGAGCCCTGCAAAACGTTGGTTTGCTCGCCGTTGGCAGTAATTTCAGATTTTAATTAAATTCTTTTCTTCCTTGGTTTTGCGACGATGTCGACCGCTGTGTACTGCTCCAAGCAGGCCACCAACCCAAATAACTACAAGTACAAACCCAACCTACCAACACCAAACCAAGCCTACCACCCACTTCCCACCCCCTTTTGTTCCATTCGTTCTTATATAAAAATATTTGTAATGCCGTAACGAAAAAATAACACAAGGCAAAATGCAAACATTTGCGAGGCTTTTGTCTCTTTCGTGTGCAGCTCGAAGCGTTTGGCGACAGACGCAACTTAACAATTTGATTCCACTTTCAACTCAATCTGCGATTCAGTTTGTCTTCAGTTTCACACTAGATGATATCATCTGAAATATACATTTTATGTATTCTTAAGCTGAACGTTTCGTTCAATTAAATTGACTTAGAAATACAATTAATTTTACTCTATTTTACCTGGCCACAATTATATTTCAATTTAATCTTTCAATTTAATCTGCGATTCAGTTTGTCTTCAGTTTCACACTAGATAAAATCATCTGAAATATACATTTTATGTATTCTTAAGCTAAAGGTTTCTTTCAATTAAATTGACTTACAAATAAAATTATTTTAACTCCATTTTAACTGGCCACAATTATATTTGATTTCAATTTAATCTTTCAATTTCATCTGCGATTCAGTTTGTCTTCAGTTTCACACTAGATGATATCATCTGAAATATACATTTTATGTATTCTTAAGCTGAACGTTTCTTTCAATTAAATTGAGTTAGAAATAAAATTAATTTTACTCTATTTTACCTGGCCACAATTATATTTGATTTCAATTTAATCTTTCAATTTAATCTGCGATTCAGTTTGTCTTCAGTTTCACACTAGATAAAATCATCTGAAATATACATTTTATGTATTCTTAAGTTGAACGTTTCTTTCAATTAAATTGACTTACAAATAAAATTATTTTAACTCCATTTTAACTGGCCACAATTATATTTGATTTCAATTCAATCTTTCAATCCAATCTGCGATTCAGTTTGTCTTCACACTATATGAAATTACCTAAAATTTTGAGAACGATATACATTTTATGTATTCTTAAGGTGTTCAATTAAATTGAATTAGAAATAAAATTAATTTTACTCTATTTTACCTGGTCACAATTATATTTGATTTAAATTCAATCTTTCAATTCAATCTGTAATTCAGTTTGTCTTCAGTTTCACATTAGATAAAATCATCTGAAATATATATTTTATGCATTCTTAAACTGAACGTTTCTTTCAATTAAATTGACTTACAAATAAAATGAATTTCACACCAATTTACCTAGCCACAATTATATTTGATTTGGGGTTAAGTGTCAATATTTAATACATAAAGCTGGAATTTATTTTTAGCTTGGCCAAATTGCGGTCTGAGCCATTTTACACTTCAGTTGTTAGAATGTGATTTATCAGTTTTAGTTTTAGAATGACAATAAAAATTTATATTTATTCACTTTATGAATTATAAAAATATACAGAAAATGAAACCAGTACTTAAAATATTTTCTCTGTTTACAAAAGTGTAAATAATTAACTTTTGAAATCAAATGAATTTACGTATTTAAATAAAACTAAAATTTGAATTTTATTTAAGTATCAAATTGCGAAATAAACTGTTGTTGTTTGTAAATCATTGAGAGCTTGGGGAGCAGTTTCAGTGAGGCAGAATCGAAGGGCTAAGTGAAAGGTAGCAGTGCCTCTAATGCCACTTAGTACAGCACTTGAACACGTCGCCGAGTGCCTAGATTTTGTCCAGACAATCCAGATTCTGTTCGGATTGTGCGAATGGGGAAGGGGCACACGCTGGATAATGGAGCGGACATGGACAACATCGCATATCAATGCAATCGCAATCCGCTTTCGTTTTAGATTTATAGACCAACGCAGTGCATCCATTGCAGAGCACTTGGTTCAAACAGGGGGCGGGGAGAGGGGAAGAAACAATTGGCTAAGACTGGCAATTGCTGGAGCAGCAGCAATTTAAAGGGATTTGCTTGCTAGTTGGCGACTGTCTCAGTTCCGACAGCTCAGTTGGCAGCAGGCTTGAGCTGGCTGAAGCTGACTGAAGCTGCCTCAAGCTGCCCCAAGCTGTGTGCCGTCGCAGTGTCAATACGATATGGCAATGGTTCAATGGTTGCGAAAACGTTTGCCCAACCCCAACAAGTACATGCAAGTGCATCACTGCCACATCCACGCATCGCCAAGCACATTGGGGCGATCCCATGCAGCCTGGAGGCCAGCCAGGCCAGACTGCAGCTGCAAGTGGCAATACCACAGTTTGCCGTTGTGGTAGATTTTCCTGCTTTTCAAGCGGACTGCTTAATTACTTGGATAAATTATTTACAAATTACATATAAAAAAAAACCTTAAGAGAATATATTTTCGAGGTCAACAAAAAAAGCACCTTTACCTCATTATTAAATTTTTTACGGACATCGTTTGTGGAATTTTGCTTTAATCCTTTTAACGCAATAACCAAATTAGGTCATTTAGCTCTGTGTGCAAAGCCAAATCTACCTTCCCTAATTTTCTGCAAGGTAAAAATTTAATTATCTCAAAGTTAATTTATTTTGTGTCTTGATACCTTTCATTGATCTATATCCCCAAGATTATGTAGGTAATTCGAATTTAATACAAAATTAAAGTTATATCAAAATGGAAAAAGAAAAAAGAAAAATTATAAACTAATAAATTTATTAATAATCATGTTCATAAGTTCTCCATCTTAAATCAGAAATCACATTAAAAATATAATTATATTAGAATTGTTTAGTTTCCTTCATCGGCTTTATAAAATTAGATTTATGATTCTGGGGCTCATTCGTGAAATTACTCGTTGTATAGGGAATTTCCGCGAGGGTTCTCACAACACTTTTCCTTTCGCCAAGTCTCGTATATCTTTGGAAATATATAATCACAATTGATATTGTAATTAGTCAGTAGACTTTTTCAACTTAGCTAGAAGTTGTGGGTTGTATGGCGTTAATTATCTATGAATAAAAAGATTTATTGTCATGGTATACAATTAAGCTAAACCTTATAAGTGGGAATTTGAAAGTAATCATAGTTGTCAAACGAGAGTTAATCTATTTATTTAACAATTTTAAACCAAGCCTTTGTACACTGAATCATCCAGTTGTGCCCAGCGAATAGTGCTGAAGCGATAGAAACTCTGGGTAATTGATTAGTAGAAATGAATTATTATCATGAAAATGTATTCAATGTAAAAATCATGGCAATTGTGCAATGTTGTAGTGCGATCTGTTTTTCAAGTCATTTAGCTTTATAGATATGCCAATTGAAATCGATAATTATCGATATCTCATGCTATGTACAAGTCACAGATCATATTACAGATGTCGTCACAGTCTGAATATACTGCTACAATATGTAAACATTATGGTTTACATTACTTATATTATTATTCTAAAAAATTGCATATGTTTATTCTTAAAGAAATTTCAGTTTGAACAAATGCTAAATTTTGCTTTATTCTCCTGTCTTTCATATCTGGCTGCAATCCACTGAATTTCGATGCTCATCAGATAGCGATACCCAAATTATATCACTACTAGCTCGATTACATGTTCTCAATATTATATGTAATATATAATATAAAATATTAATGGTATTTGTAAGTGTAGTGTGTAAAAATTGCGAGTTTACACTTGAACTTATCTAATTTTGCTTAAGAATAAAAGAGGACTATAAACTTAAAATATTTAAGCAGGACATGAAACTGTAGACTAAAAAGCCACCTATACAAATTGGGTATTTATAATAACAATTAAAGTAGATAATGTCAAATCACTTCCTATCAGAATGTGTTTCCTTATCCAGGAGAAGATGCGGCATTCTCGGAATGCAAGTTGTGAGTTCCAAAGACATATTAGCCCCCAATCCAACAAAGTTTCTGGCATTCGTACAGGAATAATATGTAAGATAAAAAATATATCGAGGTGTGTTCAAAAAGTATCGCGAATTTTGAATTTTCGCGGGTTACGTATATTCGAATTTCGATTATTTCGTATTTGATTATGTCTTTTCGATTTCTATCATTAAAAGCAGTTTTCAGTAAACATTATATGCAAAATTGTTACAAATTTGTGTTTTGACAGAAGTTTAGCTTATCAGCTTTAATTTGACTTTTAAATCGACACAATTTTGTTGCTAATATTGAATATTGAATATTGAATAGGGAATTTTGAATGCATTCTATTCGAATTTCAATCATGTGCAGATTCTTGTAATTGAAAATGCAGGCATTTTGAGCCTAAAAGCGAACACTTTGTTGCTCGCTTGGCAAAGCATAGAAAGCATGATAAATTCACACATAAATTATAATAAATGCTCACATGTGCACACACACACACATACTTGAATTTATATAAAACTTTATATGTATATACTATATATATATATATGTAAATTGAGCTGAACCGCATGTCATTGGCTAAAAATTTACATGAAAAACAAATTTAGCTTGAGGCTGGCACTCGAGTTGACCAAAATGACTAAATGACCAACTGATGCAGCTGATGGTGGATGCTGATACCGGTGATGAAATGCCAGGAAAACGACACACACACACACACATATACACAGAGAGAAATTAAGTTCACACGTTACACACTGCATAATCCAGGCGATCAGCATAATAATCAAAATTCATGAGTCACAACAGTTTCAATATCAGAGCAGAGTGGGTCGCAACTGTGCCGCAACTGTGGGTCTACATTGTGGCGATTAGTTACATATGCTGTCCGGCCATTTAAGCTCTACGAGCCAAGTCAGGCAAGTGCTGATGGGTCGCCGCCGGCGTCTGTCTGCCCAAAATGCAAATGCATAATTAAAATAATTCTGCAGACATGCGAACGGAAGCAATGAACATGCGACTCGACTGCCCAGCATATATATCTTCCACTTGCAAAATGCTTCCTACCCCCATCCCCCACCCCCACCCCCTCTCTCTCTCTCTTATACACAGACTTGGACTCGGCTGACAAGCTGCAGTCGTGACTTGGTAGCAATGACTGAAATATATGTCAAAGCATGGCCAGCAATCTGGTCTGGCAAGGCCCAAAACCTTAGACAAAACTGAACCAGGACACGTAATTAGATGCACGATAGTCATCAGATGCCTATGAAATGCGAGTGCTCACAAATTACAATTCATTTCAGTCCTATTCCTATTCCTATTCCTATTCATATTAATGCCCCCGGTGGCAGAATGCGACCATTGCAATTGCAATTGCAATGCCAAATAAAAGTCGCCTCCGTTGCCTGATTGCATGCAAAGTATTCCACACGCTTTTACGAGCAGAGTCCGCTCCGACACTTGTGTGATTTACGCGAGATCTGGCAAAACTTGCACCCAAAGAAACGACACGAAAAAAATGTGAACAAAAAAAAAAACAATCCAACAAAGAGTTTTATGGCAGGCAACGCAACGAACCGACTTTTGAATACCCTTAAAAATAAAATTAAATTTATAAGTCACATATCAATTTTGCAAACCTCCATACAAATTAAACTTCGAGCGAGATAACTGAATTAATAATAAAGTAAATAAAATAAAATATAAAAATATTATAAAATATGCAGCTTTTGCTATTTTCGTCGAGTAGTGTCCAACATGCTCTTCCCAGGGAAGGACGAGGCAGTGCGGCCAGCCACAAACATGCGTGTGTCTGTGTGGAGCCAGCTTCACACCTCGCCGGCCGAATGAGTGAGGAGGACACTGTTCAGGAGTGGATGGTTTGGATGGTTTGGATGGGCGGAAAACAATCGCTGGCAGCAATGAAATGCAATGCGCAAAATGCATTTCCCGCGACTACACAATTGAAGTAATAAATCACGACTGGTGGCAACAGCGTCATTGCTGCAGCAGGGGAAAGTGGCATTGGGAATGGGCATGGGAATCACAAGGGTAGCCACATGGGCAATGTGGCCAAAGCGGCGAAGACTGTTTTTTTTTTTATATCTGTAACTGCGAAAAAATTTGCTGCAAGCTCCAAAATGTTTGCAAGTGTGTAAGCGGTGCAAAGCCATACATACACACACACACACACACACAGTCGCATACATACAAGAGCACACATATGTGTGTGTAAGCATTAAGTGCAATCATGTGGAAATACGCGAGAAATGGCAGCACGGAAACGGGAAGCGGGCGACGGGAAGCGGGAGACTACCTATTAAAATGTTCGCTCATTAATCATCGGCACAGCAACGCCGCATTTTGTTTGTTGTTGCTTATTTTATATAAATAATTCACTGAAGTCGACAAAACAAAACAAAAAAAACAAAAAATAAAAAATAAATAAAATTGAAAAAAAATGTGTGCCAAAAATAAAGAGGAAATAAAATTGCAAATTTATGCACTTGTATGGGCAGCAATTGTTTGAAATATTTCTCAACTGCCGCATAAATATTCGCCAAAAAAATTTAATACATTTCAAAAAGTCCCTCGTCGATTTCTATAACAGCGTTTTATTTCGTAATGTTTTATTATACTTTGTGTGTTTTGTTTTTTTAATGCCAGAGACAACTGTAAATAACTGCAACAAATTGTGTTTACTGCACATATTGCGCATACGCCGCATTGCACACAATAAGTGAAAGTTAATTTAGTGCACACACACAGAGTATATATGAAATCTAGGCTGGGTTGCACTCAAAAAACCAGTTGCATTATTCAGAGAGATTGGGAAAAAAATTACAGAGGTGTGTTCCCTGCTCAGCTGAGCAGAATTTCGAAATTAATTTCAATGATTTGCTTAATAAAACGTTTATTCAAATGTGCAATTGCCGTAGCTGGCAATGATTGAGCATAAATGCAAATTACTCGGCTATGCGGGGAATAGTCAGGGTAAGATCTATAGTATTATAAATAAGGTTCAATATAATTTATGGAAACGGCCCAGTTTTCCATTAGCTACAATTCATTGGTGTAAAAATCGTATAAATTCATAACTATTATTTTACTTTTAAAAGTCTCAAAATTATTTATATAAAAATATTAAATGGGACCTGCTGACTAATAAATAATAATGATAATAAAATACTTAATTCTGTATACAGAAATGTTTGTTAGCTTAATAAAATAATTTATTCTTAGCTGACAAGTATTCAACAATCACAAGTTAAATTTAAATTTATAATAAAATCGAAAACAACAATTTGGTTTCAGGAATTGCAATAAATGCTTCTTCTGCAACTTGTCTCCCAATGGGCTACGGCAGATTATTGTTATGCTCTTCGTGTCGTGTTTTACTTAAAATCCTTTTTAAAAAACAACACTAATTTGAACACCATAAAAAGTGAACTAACCAGTTGAGTATAATTAAATTCAATTCAGCGCTTAACATTCCCCGCGGAGACTCGCGGAAACAGCATAAAAAAAAAACAAAGAGCAACAAAAAACATTTGCTGCACTTAAATGGAAACTGTGTCATTTGAGCTCTTCTTCTTCTTCTTCTATTTAAAATCTCGGATACGGTGTTGCAGCAATCAGAAGTGGTTAGAAGAAAGGGCGTAACTGTGGGCGGGTCGTGGCAAAACAACGCAATTACAAATGCGCTGTAGTCGAGACACCGTTTGCCACGCCCCCAATGCAACGCCCTTATTTGCAAACTGTCACAAAAGTCAAGGCATATCCTGTCTCGGTTCCAGTCACCCCGACCCCCTCCCCGCCACCCACTTGGCTGACCCTGCATTTTAATTAATAATTTAAGGCTCAACAAACCGGCGCCTTTTCAGACCAGATTTTGGTTGCATTTAAATTATTTAATTTGCGACGTGGTCACAAAGTGCCAACTGGCGACCAGTCGAGACATTTTAGCTCACCCAAAGAGTCCATTTAAAGACAAAAAAAAAAACTCTCGTCTGGCTAATTGTAAAGCTCTTGTTTACTTGCCAAGTCTGGCAAAACAACAAATTTTTCACTGTGTCATTGGCCAATTTTCAAGCCTTAAGTGCTGTAAATTTAATTATTTTTTTTATTCTTTAGCCAAAGCTTTATTATAATCCATCAAAAAAGGTGCTGCACAAATTCACAGAGGCAATTTATGTTTTAAACATTTTATTTTATTTTGCTGATTGACATAAATATTTTTCAGTGCTTGGCATTACTAATAAATTTATCCATCTGCCAAAATTACTTACTAAAAGATATATATAAAATTCCTACACACTTAAATAGTCTCCCAATTTTATTATATTTTCGTAGAAATTTATTAACGTTTCTCTAAAATCGTATTAAAGCATTAGTGAAATTTTCTATTGTTATATTATATTTAAATTATATATTTCTAGGTAGACCTAATTTTAAAGTAAACGTTTTTATAAATGTACTAAATAAACTCATAAAGTTATTGTAAACAAAAAATGCAGCACTTTTCAAATAAAAACATAAAAGAAATTTAAATTTATTAACGTTCCTCTAAAATCGTATTAAAGCATTAGTGAAATTTTCTATTATTATATATATATTATATATTACATATTTCTAGGCAGACCTAATTTTAAAGTAAACGATTTTATAAATGTACTTAATAAACTCATAAAGTTATTGTAAACAAAAATTCAGCACTTTTCAAATAGAGTCATTTTGTGTGCTCGCAAAATAAAAGCAATTTAAATTTATTAACGTTTGCCTAAAATCGTATCAAAGCATTAGTGAAATTTTCTATTATTATATATATATTATATATTACATATTTCTAGGCAGACCTAATTTTAAAGTAAACGTTTTTATAAATGTACTTAATAAACTCATAAAGTTATTGTAAACAAAAATGAAGCACTTTTAAAATAGAGTCAAAATAAAAGCAATTTAAATTTATTAACGTTTCTCTAAAATCGTATCAAAGCATTAGTGAAATTTTCTATTATTATATATATATTATATATTACATATTTCTAGGCAGACCTAATTTTAAAGTAAACGATTTTATAAATGTACTTAATAAACTCATAAAGTTATTGTAAACAAAAATTCAGCACTTTTCAAATAAAGAAATTTTGTACTCTCGCAAAATAAAAGCAATTTAAATTTATTAACGTTTCTCTAAAATCGTATCAAAACATTAGTGAAATTTTCTATTATTATATATATATATATTATATATTACATATTTCTAGGTAGACCTAATTTTAAAGTAAACGATTTTATAAATGTACTTAATAAACTCATAAAGTTATTGTAAACAAAAATGCAGCACTTTTAAAATAAAGTCATTTTGTGTGCTCGCAAAATAAAAGCAATTCGAGTTGGATTTATTTACGCAGCTTCGCATATAAATTGTAGGCGTGACAATTTCAACAAAAACTCGCTATTCCCAAAAGTTTCATACAAAGTACATTACGAATATTGGTTTCAACCCACACACACACACACACACACAGAGACACACACATACAATTTACGCATTGTGCTTTTTGAATATGTGTGTAATTTAAGCACATAGAAAAATTTCAAACTGCGCACAGTTTGCCGTCAAAGTAATTTTCAGCCACATTCTCGTTTCTCGTTTATAATTGCTTTTGTTTTTTAATAATCAGGCTTGACCCATTGCCACATGCTCGTGTGTGTGTGTGTATAAATAAGGCTGCCTAATGGCACCAGCGCACCACATTGCGTATGCTTAACATTTTGTGTTGCTGGTTACTATGCAAGATAAACTCGCAACGGCAAAAACTTTTTATTATTAACTTAGCGCTCAAAACTAATAAAGTACGCTGCTAGGTGGGGGTTCATGGGGTTGGGTGGGGTTGGGTGGGGTAGGGACTAGGAGTTGTATATGGTCTGTGCTGAAATTGTGGGTTGTGTATTCGAGTAGCGACCATTTGCCAACGCTGAGCCCGTTTATAAAATAATTTTTGATTATACAACTTTTGCCATTTAATCAACAACTGACGTATGTTTGTGTGTGTGCGTGTGTGTGTGTATGGGTGTGTTTGTACTCGAAGAATGGTATATGGTATATGTTACACCCAGGAATTCATAAAGTGTATATTTATTCAGCGCTTTGTGTTTAATACAGAAAATAAATTCGCTTTTAGCAACAAAATACAAAATAGTTAAAACAAATAATCGAAAATAGTCCTGATTATAAGGAAATTAAGGAACGTTGATGTTAATTATAAAAATTAAAAATGTATATAAAAAGAAAATCATCTTTAAAAGAGCAGAACAATTCTTATGGCTTTTAATTTATAAATTGAATTTATAAAAAATAAATAAAAACAGTTCTTATGATTTAACAATTCTGCTACAAAATAACACACAGCTGGCAATGTCAAACTAAATCGGATAAATTTTAATACCATAATACTAAATAAACATAATGCAAAATCTGGCTGTAAGGCGATATTCTGTTATCTCAATCAGTCAGTCAAAAGTGTTGCAAAGTCTCAAAAGCCAACTAACTTAATTTATTGACAGCAAATCAGAGGAATTAGCAAAGTTCTTGGTGATATTTATGCAAACTTCATATTAGCCTAAAACTCACATAACTTTGCGTAAGTGTGGAGAGGTGGGGGAGGGGTGTACAACATTTTGTTCGGCTTGGCCTTTAACCCTTCACCTCGACACCAATTCAAATTCAACGAGAATTCTAATGCAATTTTCTGGCGCTTAAATTTGCGGCCAGTCAAGAAATCGAGGTGTACCCAAAAAAAAGGGTGTGTATGGCATGTGTGTGTGTGTGTATTGTCGGAGCCCAATTATATATGTTTTTTATATGTGTGTGTGTGTGTGTGTGTGTGTGTGTGTGTGTGTGTGTGTGTGTGTGTGTGTGTGTGTGTATGTGGGTCATGTTGTTATTTCCGGCTTTTGTGGCCAACACATGACCGACTTCAGCTAAAATTGCAGTGATCGCCTTGTAGAGCATTAGCCAATTTCTATTAGCAGATACCAGCTAACCACACACACACGCACACACACACACATACACACACATATATACCCTTTCTAGTCATACCCACTAGCTGCAGCTGGGAAGGCTTCCAACCGCAATGACTGGCTAAACTCATTGGCAAGTTCATATTTGCAAAAGGTGCATTTGTTGGTTGTTACAGTTGTTGTTGTTGTTGTTGTTATTGTTGTTATTGTTGCTGTTGAGCATGTCGTTTCCAAGTTGGAAAATTGTTTTGCAATCAAATTAGATTGTAATTGTAATTGCTGCACTTCACTTTATGGTCACATTTGCACAATTGTGCACCATATGCGAAACGAAGTCCACCTTAGCAAAAACAATATGCCAGTTGAATTTAATTTAATTGAATTTCATTTAAAAGTCTGCATTTTGCACACACACACACACACACACACACACACACTCACACACACACACGTTTGAAATGCAAAACTGGTTCTTTAATTGAATTTCATCTGCGGCGCTTCTTGGCCAGCTTTCACTTTGTGTGTTTAGCGTGTGTTGGCCCAAATGAATAATTATGTTACGCTGCCAAATTTCGCCTAAGGTGCAGACAGATACAAAAGCCAGTTAATAATCGTCAATTTCGGCCACACGCAGCTGAATAAGCCACGTTAAGACCAGAAACCATAGCAATTGGACGGTACAAAATGATGTGCAACTTAATGCACAAATTAGCCTGGTTAATTCAAGTAGAATTAGGCAAAAATTATATGCAACTTAATGCACAAATTAGCCTGGTTAATTCAAGTAGAATTAGGCAAAAATTATATGCAACTTAATACACAAATTAGCCTGGTTAATTCAAGTAGAATTAGGCACACCTCTTGGGAAAATTCTAAGCCCAAAATTGCTGTGCATATTTAATGTAATTTTGCAGAAATTGTGTCAAAAGTTGTCAAATTGTGTTCAACTTTTGATTTGATTTATTGACAATTTACAAATTTTGATTTGTGTAATTCGATTATCAGCTGAGCGTTATAAGGGAGTCCTGCCTGTAACATAACCTCAACAAGGATAACAAGAAAAGACAGTTTTAACAAATTTCTGTGCACATTGTGGCAACAATTGTGGCATTAAATAATATCGCGCTCAAAAGTATGCAGCAACAATGTGGCAGCTATGCTCATATTATGCATAAAGGTGCAAAAAACACACACACACACAACACACACAGACACACACACAGACAAATGTTATACTTTCACACATAGTTTTCAGTTTTTGACCTTACAACAGCGATTTATCTTACAGCATGTGTGTGGCTGTGTGTGTGTGTGTGTGTGTGTGTGTGTGTGTGTGTGTGTGTGTGTGTGTGTGTGTGTGTGTGTGTGTGTGTGTGTGTGTTGATAGCATCTTTGCAGCTGCACATGCCGCAGTGAAAGCACAAATGCAAATTACCCACACACACACACACAGAGGTAGACACAAACGCACACTCACATGCTTAGTTTGGTTAGCAAATGGGCGCAGCGAGGCTCCACTTGCAACAGCAGCCGCAGCACAAAAAAAAAAAAAAAGAAAGTGTCTAAAAAATGTAATAATACTGCAAGCATTTTGGGGTTTGCTTCACACGTGGTCGGCTCTGGGGCATCTGCTATGCTTTTGTTACCAATACGCTGGTGGGTTGGTTGGGGTGGGGAGTGGGGCATGTAGCACCGCAAGGCAATTCTATAAGAACGTATGTCACAGCACGCTCTGTTCTATTTAATTAAAAAATGCACATTTTTATATTTTCGCTAAGTTTTTAATTTCCATAATTAGCGTTTGCATCGCTGTCGTTGCCAACAAGCAGCGGCAGTTGCAACAACAACAACAACAACTTTGGACGAATGACAATTTTCGAGTAGCAGTAGAAACACCAAAACACACACACACACACATATGCATATACACTCGCATAGTGTTTGTTGCCTACTTATCTGGGGCGCAGTGTCACATGTGCAAGTAAAGCAGCGACAAAGTGTACTACTTGCACTGTGTGTGTGTGTGTGTGTGTGTGTGTGTGTTGTGTGTTGTGTATATGAATATTGGTGAGTGTGTTGTGCAACATTGTGAAGTGCGCTTGTCGCTCTTGTTGCCCCCTTGTTGTGTTTTGCAGTGTTTTTGGGTCTGATGAAAGTCATGTAAATTGTGTAATAGGATTTTGCCAGGGGGCAAGTGCCACATTTAATACGCATCGAAGACAAAGCAGCTGATTATAGGTGGCACGAACACAGGCTGTGTGCGTTTCCAAATAATTTTCGGTGTTCTAAACTAAGCGATAAAAAAATTAAACAACAATATTTTAACATAATATTTTTTAATCCTTGTAGAATAAAAAAAAACAATTTGAATACAAGCGAATTAAATAAATAAATGTATTCGCAATTTATGTATGTAAATTGGAGTCTATCATGTAAATTAAGCAAAATGTGAATAATAATTAAATTAAAGCAAAGCAAAAAAAAAATGCAATATTTTTTATTATAGACAACAGTTTTTTCCCATGGCAACGCGAAGTGCAAAACTTTAGAAAACTCGTGTGTGTGCAAATTTGTAGATACAACAACATAAAACGTCATATTAGCAATGCTAACACACAAACACACACACACATACACCTTCGCCAAAGTGTCACACACACACCCACACACACACACAAAGCTTGCGGTCAGCTTATAACGCTATTTGCACACTGGCGCGCATTTATCACATTTATCTTGAGCATTCTCCGCCATTGTCCCAGTTGAGCCAGAAAGAAAAAGAGAGAAAGAATGAGAGAGAGAGAGACGGAGCATATAGCAAACACCTTGCAGTTAGCCGCAGATAAAAAAGTCCCATAAAGCAGAAAGGCAAACAGGCAGCTGTGCAATGGTGCTCAGTTTATTTGCGTATTTCAGATTTCAGATTTTGTGTTTTGAGGTAGTCGCGAACCGAGAGGTAAACACAACATTCATTTATGGAAACGGCAAACAGGAAACGGGAAACGGGAAACGGAAACTAAAAAAGAATACAAAAATGTTGACAGAAGCGCACCTGAATAAGTTTTTAATCCTATTTTGTTGGATTTTGCAAAGAGTTTTATTGCAATGCACTCTGTGCTTGTTGCACTATCGCAAACACAACAAACACACACACACACACACACTCACACAGAGAAGTGTGGCCATAGCTACATATGTTTGTCTTTTGTTCACGACTTAATCTGAAAAAAATAAAATAAAATGTGTATTAATAAAACAAAGAGGTTCATTATGAGCATATCTCACTTTGGAGAAAAAAATATACAACTTACAAAATTAATGTTAAAATAGTCAATTATAATGAAAAAATATGTTTCGATGAAGACATGATAGATATTTATTCTCATATAATTTATATAATGATGATTAAACTACAAAACGACTTTTCAATAAGTTTTCTTTTTTACTGATTTAAAATTAAAAAAATTGTGCATAATTTATACTAAAGCTTATTTAATTATTTAAAAGTAAAGGTTTTAAATTATGTAAAAGTAAAGAAAAAATATACTTATAAATCCGGCTGTATTTAAATGTAAATTAAATGTAAATTGACTTATTTTTTTTTTTATTAAGCAAACATATTATTTATAAAAGTTAAAAGCTGTTAAAACATGAAAAATCATGTTATTATTGCTTAATCACTTTTTTTCTGTGAGCTAGTTTTTGCGACTGCTTTTCATTTTTGATACTTAATTATTCAGTGCCGTTATTCGGCAGTGGAGCCGCTGTCAGCCAGCACAATAATCTGCTGTGAGTACTCATTAAACCTGTTTCGAAAATTCGCAAATTCCAAAATTGTAGCAGCCCCGGCAATGCCAATCAACGACACGCATTGCTGCTTGGCTATGCAAACCTTGCGCCATATTGCAGCCCTGTAATTTTCATGTGCCCCCAAAAAAAACTAAAACTACCCAAAAACGGCGATAACAAAAAAAAAAAAAAAACCGCCCAAAACAAAAAAGCAACGGGAAAACTTTGGTCAAATGCGCGTAGAGCGAAATGCAGGGCAAATGTATCTATTTAATTTGCATTTTGCACGCGAAAATAGTTTGCATATCGAAGGACAGCGGAGGACGCCATTGTTATTGTGGCCGCGTTACTCATACGCAGTGTGTGTTAAATTACTTGCACAGCAGCGAGCCACACACTAACACACACACACTCACCTACTCACAGCCGCAGGTGAGCTGCGTGTGTTTTTGTGAATCTGTGTATTTTGTGCGCGTAATAATTAGAAGTTTAATTGGTCGAGCATAAATGATTTAATGAGTTTAGCAGCCAGCCAAAAAAAGATGCTGCCAATAAAGAGGAGCACGACTAATTGATGCTGTTACCCAATTACCACCCCGACTACCCCCCCTCGATCCACAACAAATTCAAGTATTATGCAGCACGTAATTCCGCTTAAGCAGCACTTTAAAAAGCAGTTTTCGCCGCGCCGCAATGCAGCAGCTGAGCCAGAACAAAAATCAAAGAAAATTACAAATAATTAGTAACGCATTCTATGAGACGAGTGGGCAAGTGGGCGTGGCATACAGGCACTCATTAAAAGAAATCATGAAGCGTTCACTTGAAGTGGAAGCCAGTGAATTGTAATTATGGCGTTTGCCTTGCTGCCAACAAGAGCAAAAGTGAAATGAATAAAAACTGTACAAAAGTGGCATAAAAAGTTCAGTTAATTGTGTGCTCCATAGGTTGGGGTCAAAAAGTGTTTTCCTGGCCAAATGCTGACAATCATTTCTTTTCCATCTGATTTATAAATAGTCATGTCGAAGTCAGTCAAAGTTTCATCCTACTTATTTTCATTCTTCGAGAACTTTCATCGTTTATTAATAAGCATTTCAAAGCAGAGCTGGCAAAAGTGAAATGGAGAACTCAACAGTACAAAAACTGCTGGGAATAATAATTGGCAAATAAAAATACTTTGGTATCCATAGTTTTCATTTGAATATATAGATTTTTGTATATGAAAAAAACTATTATTATTCCTCTGATGAATTTTCTTTAATATATATAATATTTTTAATATTATGCTAGATATTTATCAAATATTTATTGGCATATGAAAATACTTTGTTATCCATAGTTTTTATTTAAAAATATCGATTTTTTATAAGAGAAAACTATTATTATTTATCTGCTGAATTTCTAGTTCACCTTTAATAATGTTGTTTATATTATGCTCGACATTTATCAGATTCTTAAAACAACTAAAGACGTAATTTGAAGTACTTCACAGTTCACAGTAAAGCTTTGAATATATATGTTGGCAAAAAAAATACTTTGTTTTCCATAGTTTTAATTTGAAATTTAGATTTTTTACAAGAAAAAACTTTTGTTATTCATCTGCTGAATTTTATTTAATATACATAATATTTTTAATATTAACCTGGATATTTATCAGACCATCTGAAGACGTAATTTGAAGTACTTCAAAGTTCCCAGCACAGCTTTAAATATCTTTAAGTTTCGTCGAAGCTTAACATTTATGTACTTGCATCATTTTCTTGTGGCAGCCACTTGAATTCTCTGTTGGGGATATAATGCATTGACCCTCCGTCTAGCATTTGCCTACTATAATGGCATTTGTTTGTCTGAGCAGCTTAGCAACATTCTGCAGCAAGATTTGCTTCACTTACCCAATCCCCGCAAGCGAGTCCAAGTCATTCAAATGCCTTGCCAAATTTTAAAAGACCGTGTAAACGCTGCCAGAGTTGGTTGGTTTGTTGGTTGTTTGGTTGGAGGCGCCACCCAAACACTTTGCGCTTAGCTAAGCGGTGCTTTGCCTTTAATAAAACCACTCCTCGCATTTATCAAGTCTGCCACCGCCAGACAGGAGGGAAGAGCACAGAGATGGACAGGCAGACAGCCGCCAACTCCCCAAGCACAGCACTTTGCCTCAGCCCAGCCCCCTAAATTAGTAGAGCTCTGGCTGGGATCCTTATCCAGCACTGGCACTCAATGGCCACTGGGTGCAGCGTAGCATTCTCCACTGAATTATTAAGCAGATCTAATGCATTTCATGCGTTCTCAAGCAAAACTCCACACCTTCACTTCATATTGATGCATGACGAGTTGTGGCCACTTTTAGGGGAAACCAGCTGCATTGTCATTAGCCTGGCTTGGATAACACTGAACTGAGAGCTGACCAGTCTGAAGGTAAATCTTCTTATCTTAACTACTTTATTCTACTTTACATTTATTTTGATTTTCTTTTTTAAAGAAAATACAAATCGTGTCGAGCACATAAATTGCAGTTTATGAATTGCTATCAAGCAGACTTTTAGCCAAGTTTAGATGAGTAATTGGCAATTTAAAAATATCCCTAATTGGTTTTTACACCAAATACATTCCAAAAGTAAGTAAGTCAACTTGGGTAGATTTAAAGATTCTCATCTATTAATTTATTAGTTCATTTAAAATTCTTATTTATGTAATCATTTTAAACGTATTTTTGTAAATAAACAATTCACTTTTGCAATGCATTAAATTTTATATTTTAATCGATCGACTTTGTAAGACATGTTTAGAATTTTTCATAAATATATATACAAAACAACAACAACAACAACAACTTTGTAATTATGTGCTTTGAAATGTAGCTTTCCATCAACCCAGGGCCACCATTCGAGGCATTTGCATCTTGTCAGCGTCATTTGCTGGGTTTGGGTGCATATTGTGTGTCTGGCCTGAAAAGCATCCCCATGAATGGGGCATAGAGTGTGTTTTGTTTGTCCTTATGTCCTGCCCATCACCTCTTACATAACCCATGCCGGTTGAGTGATAAATTATTTAGGAATTCATTACACGCGTGCACTGCCAATTTCAACTTTGGCCCCCGCATATTGCTCTCGAGCGCTTTATGGGCTGTTTTGGGCACAAATTTAAGTGATTTAAATTTGCACATGGAGCTAGTCAAGTTTGGCCACGATCTGTGGCCACCTACCGGTGTGCACACGTTTTGGAGTGGCCAGTGGCAGTGCCAGTGCTCGTGCAACAAAGTGGCGCGGCGAGTGACTGGCCACAGAGTTTATTGCAACCGCAGGAAAAACATCATAAAATTATGGAAAATTAATTTAGCTGTGTCACCATCGATTGTCATGTGAATATGGATGAAATGTTGCGGCAACCGCAATTGGCAAATAATTGCATTTAGATTTTCAATATACATGACACACATGTGTGTGTGTGGGTTTCTCTTGTGTGTGTGTGCCTGCTAGCTGTAATTAAAATAATGGAAAAACTATATAAAACACGTTTGCGGTCTAACCATAAAAACTAGCCAAAACTGGCACAACGAATTTGCCAAATTTTCCAATTCAATTTGGCCTGTGGCGACAATGCATTTCTGCATAAATAAAAGTATTTATCTAATTTTTTTGATTAGTAACGATGAATGGGAAATATTCCATAAAAGTATAACATACTTTCAGTTTTTTTTCTATATATTTATTGAGTTTTTTCTTAGCTCTATTTTTACTATGCCATATTAAATAGTTTAAGTGTGCTCGTAATAAGCAAACTTTATTCTTATAAGTATTCTTCAGATTTACTGTTTGAAATAGTCAAAGTTAGCCAGGAGTGTCTCCGTTGAGTAATTACTAAACTCTATTAAATTATAGAAACTAGTTGGCTTTCATCTGAAGTGCTTTTTGAAAAACTTGACTCAATTTTATTATCCAACTTGCAATAATTAAAAAACTTTGATTCACGTATAAATTCTAAGTTTTTGTTAGCTTAGTTTAAAACTACTCAATTCGGCTTTGACGTTTTTCTGTAAATTAAGTAATTAATTATATTTAATTTAAGATTGTGAAATGCGTTAGAAAATTGGTTTACTTATACTTAATTTAATTTTAACATAATGTAATTTAATGCAAACGTCTATGAATATGCACATAGCCACATAAAATATATTATATTATTTGAGGCTTATGTGTTTTCAAGCCACATCCGCACTTTGTGGTAAAAACTAATTTATTAAGCCTGGATGCGTTGCTGTTTTCACTGGATATGCGTTTTCCCCTATTTGTGCCACACTACATGCCACAACAATACACCATAAACAGCGGGACAACTGCAATAATAGATGCCCCAAAACACCAAACTTTTCTGCAGCATGATGAAAAATAGAAAACAGAAAACAATGGGTTGACCATATGGGGAGTGCTCTAATAGGCAAACAACAGCAGCAGGAGCAGAAGGATCAGCAGGAGCAGCAACTCCAAAACTCAATTATCATTCGTGGCAAAACTTGACGATGAGCATAATTGGATGGAAGACGAGTCTTCGAGGGCAAATGGAAAGCGGAAAGTGAAAACTGTCTACGATATGGCAACTGCAAATTTCGGGTACTGTGAAATTTTTTACGCTTTTCGAGAACTATTTTTATTGGGCATATACAAAGCAGAAAAATGTGTCTCCTAAACAATTACTTACTTAATTAATACTTTATTATTATTAGCCACTTTTGTTTCATAATCACGAAATTATTTTATTTTTACTGGGAACACTTTGAATATTTTATAAAATTTCCTTTACTTATTTGAATTTAATAAGTACATCTCTTTTTTATTAATAATATTGCTGCTTGTGTATCAATGTATAATTCAAATTATTTTATTTTTACTGTGAACGCCTTGAATATTTTATAAAATATAATATATTTCCTTTTATACCTATTTTTTTTTATTAATAATCTAGTTGCTTGTGTGTCAATGTATAATTCAAGCTTTTACTTTACTTTAAATTTACATTTATGAAAAATACATTAAATAGTCTACCAAAATTAATTTCCATAGTTAATTTCACTTGTTATTAGTGCATATTTAATGTTTAACAAAATTAATTTTTAAATGATAAATAAAGCGAATACTTTGCCTCATGTTGAAATGCAACAAACCAGAAGAACAAAAAAAATTATAAGCGAAATTAAGACAAAAGCCGCACAAACAAGCTTGAGTTATATATAAAATATATATATATAATATATATATATATATATAATTTTGTGCGTGGCAATGAAGGAGATTTGAAGTTTTGCTTAAAATTGTGGCAAATGGGAGTTGGGAGATGGGATGAGCCTGCGAGCAAAGCTTTCTTATCATCCGCTCGGAGTGCTTTGGGCTGCGCCTTAAACTAGACAACACTGGCGCATATATAAAAAAATAATTTGTTCAATTCACAAATTCACAACAAATGTGCGTTTTTGCCTGTGGGTGTTTTTGTTTAATTTTGTTTTGTATGCAGCCAGAGCACTGGTCATAAGCAACAACAATAAAGCAAGCGGCTGATGGGCGAGAAGGAACAACGCGGGGGGGATCTGAGTGGGAAGTAATAACATCAAGAGTGGGCGGAGCAGAGCATCCACATCCGCATCAGAATCTTCATCGTTGCCAGTCATAAAATAGCAGCAAACACAGCAATGTACAGCATTTCCCACATGCCACACTCGGACAAGGATGCCGAGTCGTGTTTTCTTGCTGCTGTTGCTGTGTGTTCATGTTCCTTGTGGTAAATGTCCTTTAACGTCTGATGTGGCACTTTCCCTAACAATCTTGAACATCTTTCAGGCATTCAGGAAACAGCCGCAACACTAGTCAATGTTTAAATGCCAATAACAAATAAACTCGGATTTATGTGATAATAATTTTTAATAAAATCTTTAAATATTACATTTTTTATTTATTTTTTATTATCAGTAAATGTGCTCATGGGTATTTTTGTTTTTATTTATGGAAACTTCACAACTTATAACCAATAATAATTCACTTTGCATTACATAAAATTTACTTAAAACACAAAATTAAATCAATACCCATAAAAAATTGTTATTTTTTTTATAGTTTAGCAACAAAACTAATGAAAAATAATACATTATAAATGCAATTTATATAAACTAATGTTTTTTGTAAGCATTTTTTCTTGTATACATTTTTCAATATATTTTTATTTTTGCTGAAAACCACAATTTTATTATATTCAATTAAATGCAGCATGTAAAATTCAATGACATTAAATTGAAATCCCTAAATACATAAACAACATTTCCAAGGACATATAAATTTGTGCAACAACAAAAATAAAATGTGCAATAATAATAATAAACAATTTATTTAATTTTCATATTTATTTCTAGTTTTGATACTCTAATTGAACAATTTAATTTTGCTTCCTTGCAATCCTTGGAGACAAATTCAAATGCTTGCTAGTTGCCACAGCTGTGAATTGTTCAATTATCAATGCAACAACGCTTGAACAATAATTATGCAACATATCAAAAAAAAAAAAATAATGAGGAGAAAATTAAATCGAAGCATAACAATTTATGCACCAACAGAATCGGAGGCATGCAACGCAGTTCTGAGTCAGCAGCTGCGCTGCATTTGAATGTTCCTTCCGTTGACTGATGAGCGGCAAGTGTATAGTTTTGGGCCACGGAGTGGCACATAAGTATGCAACAGAGTTGTGCTGACTTTGAGCATAGTTTCCGTTGAAGGGGGGCGCCACTTGCACTTACAGATCATTGAAAATTCAACACATTTTTAATACGACATGTTGTCGCAATTCTGGCAACACTGTAGTCATCCTAGCATGGTGTATGCTTTTGTGTGCGTGTGTGTGTGTGTGTTTGTGCGTGCTTGTTTGTGTGTGTGCCACATTGTGTTGCACTTGTTATTAAGTACTTCAGCGCACAATTTTGTTGTAATGACAACCTGCAAGGCAAATGCCTAAGGCGGCAACATCGCGTGCCAGGGCCGCGACAACAGCTTGAACTGAAGTGCAACACACCGTCTGCTATGGTGCCCCCAAAAAGGGGGCGGGCGCTTGGCGCTTGCCGCTTGGGCATGGCCCGAGCATAACGCACACCCTTCGCTCTACATGTGATTTGCATGTTTAGCGAAATTAGCGCACTAACAACAGCTGCACACAACGCTGCATGCTGCTTGCTGGGGCAGGGGCAGGCAGAGGGGCATGAATGAGGGGAGGGGAGGGGAGAGGAACTTACTGAATAGGTGCCATTGTCGATGTTGTTGTTTGCGTTTCAGTAACCTAACTGCAGCTTACGACAAATACAGCACACATACGCCATGTGTGCCACAAACACACACGCACACACACGCACACACACGTGCACACACATGGCCAGGCACAGGCACATAAACCATTATTTATTTGTCGACAGTGCTGTGTACAGTTTTCGTACCCAGGTCCACTTTAAATTAACTTCAATGGCCGACAAACGTTAACAGTGCGAAACCAATTCATTTGTCGAGTTACCTCAATTATGTTGTTGCCATTTTCTTCTATTGTTTTGGCCTAATGCTCTGAACTCTTTTCACCCTCTTCAAAAGGCTCGTTTGCCCATTTATGTTTTAGCTTCATTTGCTGAGTGAAGTCTAGTCGCTGCAATTTGTGAATACATTATAAATTTATATTTTCGCCCAAATCACAGCCTCAGTTGGCTCAGCATATTTCTCTGCAAATAAAATATGTTCGCCATTTCGTAAGTAATTTCAATTTCGCCTCGAATGCACTCAGTTCCAAAATAAGACAACAAACAAAAAAAAAATACTTAAAAAGCAAGCGGCAATAAAAGATATTATGAAGATTAATGACTCAAGATTATTTGCCTTTGTTTTCAACTCAAAAGCAATTTTTTTCCTAAATAATTTAATGCTTTATTTTATTTTTTATTTGTTATTTTTGCCGCTTTCAGGGGGGGCTTAAAGTGTAGATAGCCAAAGTGGCTTACTGAATTTAATGAATCGCAATTTCTAAAAGAATTCATTTATTAAGTAAATAAAGTTGCCACTGCGGCTGACCAGTGGCAAGTAAGTAAGCCGCTTAAAAGTTGCCAGAGTTATGAGTCTTGTGAATTACAGCTAAGGAACAACATCAAACGATAAATAATACTTGTAGACTTTTGCCGGGAAACAACTTAAATGGCACTAAGAGCAATATGCCTGACATGGAGTTAAAAAAATCCCCGCAAAGTCAACAAATTCCTTTGGCTTTCAGCTAGTAAATTAGCTTAGCAAGCTCCGACATTACGTATACGACTACGGGTATCTTTTATCCGCACTCGCATTGGAGTCTGCTAAAAGCAATATTAATGAGCTGTTGGCCTATTGCATAAATTCATAATTTATTCTTAGCTTTATTAGCTGTAATCAGTTAGCAAAGACTTTACACTTTTCCACATAAACAAACACGGCTCAATTCGATTGGATAAATTGCCAGCAATTTGCATGTGACGTCTGTAAATTTCTCAAAAGTCTCCCAACTTGTGACTAAAACTAAAATTAATTAACTTGAATCAATATGTGTGTTTACAGTTTAACACTATTTTTGCTCCACAAGAAATTCTGCTAACTTTCATATATTAATAAAATATTAATTCAATAAATTAAACTACAAAAATATTTGAATATTTACACAAGTCACTTACAAAGTCAACAAAATATTAATTAATAATTTTCTGCTTATTTGTTTTGTATCTTTTTGGCATTAGAGCAAGTTAGAACTAAATAAATAATTTTCTCAATAGATTTATAATCATTAAGTTGGAGTAAAAGATTGGGATTTGTTTAATAGTTTTAAGCTCAAATAAATGGGGTTTAATTAAAAAATGCATACATGCTGCACATAAATTTAAGTTGTTTACTCAAGACAACTTTGAAAATATTTAAAACTTTTTTATAAATTCCACGCGTGCCACAAAACTTTTTTAGCGCTTGCAATTAAATTAGCTGCCTGAAAACACACACACACACACACAGGCACAAAATGAGTGTGTTACAGGTATGTAAGTGTGACTTTGCCTGTATTTGTATGTGTGTGTGTGTGCAATAACTTTTTGCGTTGTGTGTCATGTTGGCATAGTTACGTTTTTTAGTTTTATGTATGTGTTATTTTTTATGTTTTCCTTTTCCTTTATTATTATTTCAATTTTTTTTTGTTTTTTTTTTTTGCGACAAAAGCTTACGTTTTTTTTTATATATCCAGAGTCAGGCGTAAAGATTAAAGCATTTCCCGTCATATTTATTTTACAGTTATGTCACCCTCACTTCCATTGCCCGAGATGCGCGCAAATTGATTAAAAATGCTGCCAACTCTTTGCTAGCAAAAGCTGCTGCCCAACAAATATTTTAGTATGTTTAAAGGCCACGCCCACTGTCAGCGTTGCCGCCTTATTTGTGTTGCCGCTTTCCATATGCATATGCATTTTAATTTGCCGCCCAGCCGCCACACAAGAATATTTTCCATTTTAATAATTGATTTTTCGCGTGCGTATCCAGCGAAACTTTATCCATGCCTCGGTTACCCACGGCGTATGAGTAATTCCTATTATAGCAGCCAGCATGCACACTCGCACACACACACACACACGGTTAAGTGTAGTATTCGCCTGTCGACACGTCCACATTTTAATAAGTAATCCAGCAACAGAGCCAGATCCAAGCTCAAAGGCATATTTACTTATAACCACAACCAGAGCAACTTTCCCGCATTTGGCCAAGACTAAAATCTGAATTCTTGGCAAAGTTCTGCATCTAATTCTACGTGGAAACATAAAGCAAAGCTGCGACTGACTGGTATTTGCCTCCATTACACACACACACACACACACACACACAACTCCAAATCCAAGCTGAATCCATTAATAATCAAGTTGGGCGTATTCGCAGTCTGCATTTGGTTTTTACTTAATTTACTCTGATTTCAATTTTGATGTCATGCAGCACTAAATTTAAAAGAAATAAATAAAATAGAAGCTTAAAGAATGCTAAACTAAATTGTAGGCAATGTAAATTGAAACATCTTCATTCTTGGAAGTTCTTTAGTTGTAATTAAAAAAGTTAATTTTTAGCTAGAAATTCTAGAAATACCAGCGGCTAAATTAGATAAGTAAGAAATTTATTTGGGTTTAAGATTTTTTTAATTTAATAAAGTTTTGCTCTTTTTGGAGTTCAACTCTAAACGTCGACTTATAGTGTTGACTAAATACTAAAAGTGTTTTACACAGTTAAACTTAGAAATTATATAATTATTAAGTGTAAAATTTAAAACTATCCTTAAATCGTTTGTGTAAATTTTGTCATTCAAATGTGTTATAAAGATATTTTAATAATATTAATAAATCTAATAATAATAATAATATAAAATAATAAAAGCAATAACAATAATAATAATATTAATAATAATAATAATAATAACAATACTAAAAATTATAATAATAATAATAACAATAATAATAATAAAATTAATGATAATAATAATAATAAGATTATTAATAATTATAACATTAAATAAATATCTCTCTCTGACATATCCCTTGATCATTTTGAAATCCAAATTTAATTCGCAAAAGTTTCCTCTGCGAATTTATTGTGCAGCAAGAATGCTCATATTTGGCAGCCATGTGTGCCACACTAGTTGGTGGCAAGGTTTGTCAACTGCAGCGCTTTGTGTAACCAAGTTGCCAACTTGCTTATCAAATGATGAACACATGTAGTTTATTTATATATAATATATATATATATATATATATATATAAGCATATGTGTATATGGCTTAGGGCTATGTATTTGGTCAGTTGCAAGAGTCTTCATAATCAGTAATGGCAACTGCTGTGGCTGAACTTGACTCAACATGAAAGTGTAATTCTCTTATGGACATCTGTGTTTGAGTTGTCCATCGCTTTGGGCACTGCACTTTTGCAATTACAAGCGTTACCTACATACTTGCTCAAAATAAAAGACATCAACTCGATGCATGGCCCTTTTGATGGAAATGGCTACTTTTTGAAAGCCGGGATGTGTGGATGTGGATGTGTGTTGTGGATGTGGATGTGTGTGCTCTGCTCCGCAGGCCTGGCTTAAATCTGTGTGAAATAGGTCAAATGCACTCAATGGAAACCGACATGTGGCATGGCAAGCATGCCAGCTGCATGACTTTGCCCTTGCCCCTCTACCCGTTCGCCACTTATTCTGCTGTTTGATGGCACTTTAGTCCAAGCCGTTTTCGTTTTTTTTTCTTTTTTTCTTTTTTTCTTTATTTCTTTTTTTTCCTTTAAATTTCCTCAACGCGCCATTTTTGATCAAGTGCATTTCAGCAGCAAAGCTAACGAAGTAGAAACTTAAGCTGCCGACGCATTTCGACTGGACGCTGAGCCTGGCACTGCGCTGGGCAACAGCTGAGGCTCTTCATGCTCTACTTGACTCCAGAGCATTGCAACTTATCCACGCGAATTGAGTATAATAATCATATATATATTAAATTGCAATAAATTCGACATAAATACAAACATTTTATTGACTTCTATTTGCAACCAATTTGTAAACACTTCTCAGGTGAAGAGTATGTTTGGTTCGTGTATCAAAAGTCAGGTTTTTTTTAACATTTGAGGACTTTAATATTTTTTTTTTTTTGCCAGAGTCGAGTAGGCGTGACGCAATTGGTAAGTGGGTCATTGAGCGCACAGCATGTTGCCCACCGTCGGATAAGAGGCAAATCTCTGCAGTCTTCCATGCAACATATCAAAATGTGGCTAAGCGTATAATCCGACAAAACTATGGCCACTAATTAATGAAAACAATTAGTAAATTTTGTTAGCTCGATGACAACGACACGAACAATAATAATAATAATAATAATAATAATAGTAATAATAATAGTGAGTATAACAGACAATTGACCAAACATAAGCGGCAAAAAAACATAAACATAAAAACGCAAACGTTGGCAATAAACGGGCCCAAAATTTATGCTAATTGGACTTGTTTACCAGTGCGTGTGGCTTAACGTGCATAAATCTATATCCACTATCTCCCTCTCTCTCTCACACACACACCCCCTCTCTCTCACACACTCTCTACTCTACTCTCTCTTTCGTTCTCCTTCCGTATTCATGTCTATTTTTGTTGGCTAATACATATATTGTATATATTTTCAGCATTTAGCTGACATCTTCAATTTTGTTTATTTGTGTCTGCAGCAGCGCCAACGGCGGGTTTCCTGAGCTTAGACCAGCACAATCTCCAGCTAAACCTCCCCCTCTACCCCTTCTTTCCCTATCTCTCTCTCTCATTCTACACATATATATATATATATCTTCAAGCTTTGATTTCTTGAGTCAACGCAAAAACAACAAATATTAATTCCGCGTTCACAAAATGTGCTCGATTAAGCGATGCCCTGTAAATGAAGAGTGCCAAGAATAAATTCATACATAATAGCAGCTAAATTAACAATTCATTTTAAAAATATAATTAACAATAAATTTTAAAAATATAATTAACAATAAATTTTAAAAATATAATTAACAATCAATTTTAAAAATATAATTAACAATCAATTTTAAAAATATAATTAACAATTAATTTTAAAAATATAATTACCAATCAATTTTAAAAATTTAATTAACAATCAATTTTAAAAATATAATTAACAATCAATTTTAAAAATATAATTAACAGTCAATTTTAAAAATATAATTAACAATCAATTTTAAAAATATAATTAACAATCAATTTTAAAAATATAATTACCAATCAATTTTAAAAATTTAATTAACAATCAATTTTAAAAATATAATTAACAATCAATTTTAAAAATATAAAATAAATAAATATATATACTTTCAAAAATGTCTAGCCTTTATAAACTTCTTCTTCTAATAACATATGGTTTAATTTTTTTATTAATTAATTTGAAATAAAAAGTTAGTTTACCTTCTTTTTTTTTTAATAATTTGAGTATGAATCGTATACGTTTTAAGACTGTTTTTATTATTTTATTAATTTATTTTCATTATTTTTATTATTAAACATCGACTATCTGTTGTATCGAGTTTTAGTCATTTATACCCAATTTTGTAACATTTTCTTACAGGATACTTAAAATAAAACACACAACAGACGAATGGGCAAATATTTGTTTCGAAGCCAAAGACAAGCGACAGCCAAGCCCAAAAACAAAGACAATGCAAAATATTTGATTTGGCATTGTGTTTGCCAAGTAGGAGAAATGGGAAAGTGCCTATTTCGCATTCAGATTTTGAACGTTGAGCATGTTGGGAAGTTCGTATCGAATCGAGAGCATCGTCTTCAGATTGGCCTATAACCAAATTGTATTTGCATGTCAATTGCGCTTGTTTATCTCGCGTTATTATTTTTGACATTGCCAGAAGATATAAGCCGAGCGGACAGCCAGACTGATTTGGCTTATTCGACATGATTTTGGATATAATGAAAATCTCTAGTCAAGTCATGTCGAGCACTTGGAGATCATAATTTGCATACTAAGCTGATTGTGTTTTAGGATCTAACAACAAGTTGAATGACGATGTCAATGTATTTTATTGAAATATTAGCTGAGAAAATGCTAAGAAAATTTATATTTGCTTTTACCATAATAGGTTTTTACTGTTAGTTGCTTGATTTTCTTAAATCCCAACAACACATAAAATAAACATAATTTTAATTAAAAATATTATAAAACCCAATTTGATGAGTTTTAGTTTGTGGATCGTTTTATGGGTTTGCTGAAATACAATCGATGGCAAACCACAATTAACTTACTCGCCCTAAATCACATTTCGTGGAATACCCCATTAAAGTGGCCATAAAAAGGTCAGTGGCCAATAAACTGAAATGCAATTAAGAGCCATACATCATAAAATCAAACTACTATCGACGATAAACCATATAAGTTTGATAAAGCGCATTTTGAATAGATTGTTGAAACTGTTTACCACAAACTTTTACAACTTGCCACATGAGGATGGGTTGGATTGGGTTATTTTTCCTTTGTGCTGACGGCATGTTAATGGTTGAAAAACTTAAATATCAGTGGCAATCAGCAGTCTGCCTTCAACAGAAAACCGCAAAACAATTAAAAAATGATTTTAATTGAAAAAAAACAGCATAAAACAAATACAGCGAAAAAAGGGTCTGCAAATGCCGCAAATGACACAAACGAATTAATAAATTTGAATGCGACTATAATATGATAATATATATATATATATCATATGCTAAATACATCCCTTGAAATATATATATATTATACATAGAATTCGTGGAATCTTCCATTAGTGGCAGTTGAATGTGCCTCTTTAAGCTGCCAGCACGTACTGTACATAGATTTTTATATGCCTCATGTTTTCTAGCTTAGCCATTCTACCTAATACGTTGCCCGGCAGTCTGCTAAGGTCATAAATTCTTGGCCAAATCCACTGAAACCCGTACACCTGTTCTGCCAGCTAAGTATTATTGATAGGCATTAAAATCAGGTGCGTGTCCACAACGAGTACTCAATAGAGCATTACGTGCAACACATGCACATAGGTGTTATACTTGATTTGATTACTACAAAGCATTTGCCACATTGCATATTGATAATGATGTAATAATGATGATAAACATACATACAAATACATAGCTATAAACTTGTACATTTGTACAGAGAAAGTTGTTCGCTGAACCTTGCAAAATGTTGATTTCATCCAACACGAATCGAACAAAATTGAATAATAGCAAAAGGCCAAATTCAACTTTGTAAAAAAAAAGTAGATTACAATAAATATATATTTATTATATATTATGTACTGCATTAAGATCTGTTGTATATTTAAATTTAAAAAGGGATTCAAGCAGTAAAAGACACTTATCAATTAGAGCTGACTTTTTAATACTGACCTAAAAACGAGCTAAATTGGAAAAGTAACTTTTTGCGCATTTACTAAGTGTTTTTTTTAATCTGCCAATTGATTTTTAATAGCTTTTAAGTTTGTTTCAAGGTCAAATGAATTTAAATATATATAGATTTTAGCTTTAAACATGCACAATTTATTATTAATTTCTCTTTAAGTGTGCTTTATGCACAACAAATATTTATTTATATAAAAAACTAAAAACTTCGACAAAACATTTAGCAAATATATATAGAAATATAGCTGAGTGCACAGTAGTAGAGAGCAATATATTTGTAATATTATTAAATCGTCTGAATAGGTACAATATATTTGAATTGTTGTCATGTAAACGAAGAGTAGTCCAAAAAACCAGTTGACCCCGTTTGTCAAATGGTCGACTGGCCACAATATCAATTTGCAAGACAATGCAAACCGGTCCCAGGCCAATGTGAGCAGAGGAGAGAGGAGGGAGGACAAAGGACATTCTCAGTCCTTAGTTAGCATATCTGGCGTCAATGCATTTGATTGCACAATCCTTTATGGAAAGGACCTTTGGTGCTACTAGTTCACTTGTGTGCTTGCCCTTTCAATTTCTCATCTTCATATGTATACATACATATATATATATATATATATATATATATATGTGTGTGTGTGTGTAGTTATATAAATGTAGTTTATCTGCTGACCACATTTTTTGTCCTAGTCCCGTTTCACATTAGCATTCTTTTGTGTGCCTCTGGTCCACTTCTTATTGGCCCTTATGCCATTTGTGGCATAAACTGCTTTGGCATTTCGATGCCAAGGCATAGGACTTGCCACTTGAACTTAACTCAATTTCCATCTTTTCATTTTGCTCCTCCATTTTTTTTGTGCTTTTCCATAATGATTCTTTGTTCGTTCTCAACTTTATTTATTGACTTTGCGGCAGAAAAAATGATAAATTTAAATTCCGCACGAAATGACAAATTGCAAACTATGTCACAAAAAAATGTCCTTAAATACTTTAAATGTTTTTGGCCTGTGTATGTGATTTTGTGGTTGAGTGTGTGTGTGTGTTGTTGTGTCATCCAATTATATTCCTTTAATGGCGTTCGCTACGCTTCACATTTTGCAATCACTCATTTTGGACATGCGGCGATGCACAATTTGATTTAAATTAGTTTAGTTTGGTTTAGTTTGAGCGGCTTCTCTAATTGCAGTAAATATTCAAATTAAATTGCATTTCACATCAATTAGCCACAACATATAATTGAACATTTAACTCTGCCAATTTTTTAGTGAATGATATTTCCGCAATTACCGCGATCTCAATTTGAGTTAATATTGAGAACTGAATCCAGCAAACTTTCTAATTTCATTTAAAAGTTGTATTTAAAATATAATTATTTGTTTTTAAATCTAAATGAGTTTTTCTTTGAATGCCAAATTTATAACTCGAATTGAATGAATAACAAATAATATCGAAATCTATTAACGAGATATAATCATGGCCCTATTTCTGCTGTTAACAAGTGCCAAATTTTGCATAGCGTTGCCATATTTTCAGCTTTGCCAATGCAATTATTGGGCTACAAATATTGCGTATACGCAGCACATGCCCAAATTGTATATTCAATAAGAGGTGGCTGTGGTTTTATTGCTTAGCCAAACGAGCTAACGGTTAACTGTTAGCTGTTAACTGTGCTCTTCCCAGCCAACCCACCCTCAAGTGGAATGGAAAATAATTAGACACTCAGCATTATTTGTAGGCAATCAAATTGAATTTAGTGTTGTCCAAACGCACAGGCTCAAAGACTGGCCACGCCCTCAACACACACGCATGTTGTGTATTTGTATGTGTGTGGCTAAGTGTGTGTCCTTTTGGACACTTCCTTCTGCCTGACATGCTGTTAATTCTCATCACGTTTAATGTAATGGCAGCACGTTAACTTTGAAGCGCTAAATTGGAATTCAATATGTTCGCTAGCAATAAAATGTGCGACTTTCTCGCATCAACTTTCTCTCTCTCTCTCTCTTTGGCAGTCTCTTTCTGTCTTTCTCTTTCGATATGTATCTCTTTCTGTATTCGTCTTTTGGCTCGCGAACTTTACCAGCCTTGACTCGTAAAAGTACGTTGAGTTCTGGCCAAGCAAAACTTGAAAACTGCCCAAAAAGTCAAATTTCCACTTAGTCATCTCGATATTATAGATTATTATAATGAATATTTAATAGGACTTCCGTAAAATTCCACAACAAACAACAGAAATCATAACTTGAACATTTTTCAATCAACTTAAAGTGACTAGAAAATACCCTGAAACCGGAAAGAGTATTTCTGTATAAATGAATTTCTGAATTTTCCGACTTTTTTGTGAGAAGTTATTCAAATATTTTATATGTTAATATTGTTGTTGACTGTCAGCAAGCCATCTGCGAGAACTGTTTGTCTTCCGCTTAACATCTGCGAACTGGCATTTGCACATTTCGCATCTTAATTGTCTCATTTCATAAAGTTTTTTAAATTGGCTCATTATAATTTCATACACACTTACTAAAGGTATCCTCACTTGGCTGCAAGTTGAGTGAGTTATTAAGTAACTTTTACAGATTTTGATATGCTAATTGCAATTTGAATAAATAATTAATAAATAATAAATAATATATAAATAATAAATAAATAACAAATAAATAATAATTAAATAATAAATAAATAATAAATAAATAATAAGTAAATAATAAATAAATAATAAATAAATAATAAAAAAATAATAAATAAATAATAAATAATATATAAATAAATAATAAATAAATATTAAATAAATAATAATTAAATAATAAATAATTAAATAATAAATAAATAAATAATAAATAAATAATAAATAATATAAATAATATATAAATAAATAATAAATAAAATATCAAATAAATAATAATTAAATAATAAATAAATAATAAATAAATATTAAATAAATAATAAATAAATAAATAATAAATAAATAATAAATAAATAATAAATAAAAATAAATAAATAATAAATAAATAATAAATAAATAATAAATAAATAATAAATAAATAATAAATAAATAATAAATAAATAATAAATAAATAATAAATAAATAATAAATAAATAATAAATAAATAATAAATAAATAATAAATAAATAATAAATAAATAATAAATAAATAATAAATAAATAATAAATAAATAATAAATAAATAATAAATAAATAATAAATAAATAATAAATAAATAATAAATAAATAATAAATAAATAATAAATAAATAATAAATAAATAATAAATAAATAATAAATAAATAATAAATAAATAATAAATAAATAATAAATAAATAATAAATAAATAATAAATAAATAATAAATAAATAATAAATAAATAATAAATAAATAATAAATAAATAATAAATAAATAATAAATAAATAATAAATAAATAATAAATAAATAATAAATAAATAATAAATAAATAATAAATAAATAATAAATAAATAATAAATAAATAATAAATAAATAATAAATAAATAATAAATAAATAATAATTAAATAATAAATAAATAATAAATAAATATTAAATAAATAATAAATAAATAAATAATAAATAAATAATAAATAAATAATAAATACATAATAAATAAATAATAAATAAATAATAAATAAATAATAAATAAATAATAAATAAATAATAAATAAATAATAAATAAATAATAAATAAATAATAATTAAATAATAAATAAATAATAAATAAATATTAAATAAATAATAAATAAATAAATAATAAATAAATAATAAATAAATAATAAATAAATAATAAATAAATAATAAATAAATAATAAATAAATAATAAATAAATAATAAATAAATAATAAATAAATAATAAATAATAAATAAATGATAAATATATAATAAATATATAATAAATAAATATTAAATAAATAATAAAATAAAATAAATAATAACAAATAAATAATAAATAAATAAAATATAAATAAATAATAAATAAATAATCAATAAATATATAATAAAAAAATAATAAATGCATATTATAATATTATATCATATATAATAAATTAAAAATAAAAAAATAATAAATAAATAATATATAAATAATAAATAAATAATAAATAAATAATAAATAAATAATAAATGAATAATAAATAAATAAAAAATAAATAAATTAAATAAATACACTTGACTGATGAGATTGCAAGTTTTTTATGCAAATAGACAGATAATGGAATCTTTTAATATTCATTTTTATTTATTAGTTTTAAATAGATTCATAAGCTAAAACTTTTTAGAATTGTTGGCAAGTTTTGAAGTATTCCAAAAGGCAGAGTATCTGCAAATTGAGTGCTCTTATTGGGTCTGTACTGTGTCTATATCCCAGCACAATACTTTATATTAAGTACAAGCAATTGAGACGTTTGCAATTAAAGCGAATAGTCAGGCTGTAAATTGCGAAACACGTCGAATGCCACGTGGAACCAAAGATATATAAATAAAATATTTAAGGCTTGAGCACAATGACTTGCATGGCTTTTGAATTATTTGGTTTTTGCTTTATGCCAGCCATTAAGTCCAACCGGGCGAACTGCTCATCTGCACTTAAAGCACTCCACAAGCCGGTACTTGGATGCTCCCCCCCAAAATAGTTGGACATTTGAGCACTTGGACACTTTGGATGCTCGAGCGGTGTCCGAGAGCATTTACTGAGTCACTGCATATGACAGAAAGTAACTCTCCATCGCCATCTGCCATTATATACTTGACTATATATCATCTCACACTCTGGCTGGACTAGGTGGTACTCTCGTCGCGTGCCAGACAGTCGACGGTACATTAATAAGTTCACTTACACTTCCAGTTCAGGCCACATTATTCATGCCTTCACGACATAATTACAATTTGAATTGCTTTTATTGCCACGAGCACGACTTTCATTTTTGGCTCCCCCCCCCTTGCCCAGTTTGTAACTGACAAATGAAAACATTTTGCTGACATTTACGTGGACCGCAACAACAGCAACATAATTTTGGCTGAATGCTGCTGACCGGCTCATTGCCCTCACTTCACTCATGGCTAATTAACATTTTGCGCTGTGCCAACAGCCAAATGCTTTGCCTTTAAATCCACATTTCCACATTTCCTCATTTCTCACATTCTTTTTTTTGGGGCATGGCAAAATGGGCTCAAGGCAGTTTCATTTTTTTCGTCTTTTCTTTTATCTTTGTATTTTATTTAATTGTATTTTATTTTTATGTTTTTCATAATATTTGTGTGGAAATAGCATTTCGGGCCAGGTAATTATAAGATTTTCATTGAATTAGACATTTTCTGGCATTTTCTGTCTTAAGTGGTTTTTGCTCGCTTTTGGTATGACCTAAATGCCACTTACTCAAAATATTTACATACTTACTTCGGGCCATTTTTACAATTTAATTCTAATGAAAACTTTTTGTTTTATTTCTCAGAAATATGCAAACATTTATTTTAATGAGCTCACAATTTGATGAGAGAGAAAAGTGTAGAGAGGAAAACATATTTAATTAAAATATATAAATATTAATTTTTGTTTGATTTCCCATTTCAACGGCATTTCTTGATATGTCAAAGTGTCGCCAGTTATCTGACAGCTGAATCGGGTTGAATCAATAACTAACAAGGTCAATGCTGATAATTGAACTTAAGTGCTCGAATTTAAGTAGCTTTGCCACAACAACTACAACAACTACAACAACTACAACAACTACAACAACAACAACAACAACAACAACTGCTGCATCATTAGCTGATGGTCGCATTTACAGAACGCAAATAATATAAATAAACTTTGGGCTAAGCCCACTTGGCTCTTTTAAGCTGTTAGTGCTGCTTCTCCAAATGGAGGTGCTCCCCAAAGTATTCCAATGGCCATTCGCACCCAGCTAGGCCCACTTTGGACTCCCCAATCGCTGCCGCTATTTGGCGCAATTCGAAGCCATAGATTACAGCGCATTCTGACTTTCTGTGTGCTTTTATATTTCTGCTTCCTCTTTTATATATATATATATATCTTTTGCAGGGGGTATCTTAGTTAAGCTATGCAAACTGACACATTTTCGATGCCTACCAATCTTGGTCAGCACGAAACTTGGTTCTAATATGTGAAATTGGTTAATTCTGTGTACTTGCTGAAATATACTTGAATTATACTGAAATATACTTTTTATATACTTGAAATATATCTAAAAGTATTTACTTATTAAAATACAGTTTATAAAGTTTCTGTTAAGATACATTTGACAGGCAAATGCAGTAAATCTAAAATAAAAAAACTCTTTTATAAAAATTTCCAATTATGCATTTGGAACTCATAACTCTCATTATTTTAAGCAATCTAACGATTGTTAGGGTATTTACTATTCGATCAGTTTCTTTGTTAAATTTTCTCTTGCTTGTTTTCAATTCCTTTAAAACGTTTATTATCATCATTGCCGTATCTGGCACACAATCAAGATAAATCGCCGGCAATTGTGAATATTTTGCATTTATTTTTATTTTATGGACAAATCGCCGCAATGACGCATTTATTCATTTTGTTAGTATTTTTTGTATATTGGAAAAAAAAAGTAATAATAAACAATAAAACAAATATGCATAAGTGAAAAATTATTTTTACATTTTATATTTGCAGCAGGAACAAATCACGACGCTTCTCGATTTAGAATATTTCCGAGTATGGTTTTGGAGGGCGCGTGTGTTCTTTGATTTGAATATTTAATTTTCCTTAAGGCGGAAAAGGAGGGGAATGAGTATTGCTCTTAGTTACTTGTGCAAGCAAAAGCCAATTAATTAATAATGTCAATATGCGCGGGTCATGGTATGAAAATAAAAAAAAAAAACAAAACGAAAAAGGGAAAATGGAAATATCAATGGAAAACCCCAGTCAAGCAAAAGGGAATTAATGAATGAAAGCAAATAAGGAAACGAAATGACCTTCAAGTGGGAAACAATAAAACATCCATTATGATTTAATGACTCCATGAAGTCGAGGTATATATAGGTGTTAATTGGTATTTTCTGTGTCAGATTTGTCAATTGAACTCACTCCATAACCATAATCAATGTGCACCCAACTGAGGCACGTTCGAAGCATTAAAAAAGTGTCGTTGAAGGAGAGTTAAGCTTTGCTTGTGGCTCTGATTTATTATTTGACAATGAGTACTCATTGCCAAACATATTTTTGTGTTAATTAAAAATTTAATTTACATCTGTGTAGCTTAATTATTAATATCCCAAACACACCCAACTAAAGCCAATTTGTACGAAATTAAAAGTCGATTTACAAATGCTGAAAATGAAATGGAAAGTTTCCATTAAATTTATATTTAAATTATACAATTCTTAGCTATAGTTTAAGCAATTCCCGAAAACTTATAATCTGTATATAATTGTTAAGCAAGTGCGGCATAATCAACTGTTAGTGTATATTAAAACAGTTGCTTAAATTAAAGTCATGAAAAACGAATTTAAGTTTGAGTAACAAAAATTCAACGAAAATATTTCTAAGCCAGCGAACTGTCTCATTTGCATAAAGAACCATGTGAAATTCCGTTTGCCAGAGGCAGCCAACCGGAGCATGGCCAACCCGACCAGCAGTTCTATGCAATTTCCACAATTACCCATACGCAGCGTATGCCCGCAAAGGTCATCATTACTTTACCTGGTGCGACTGCGACTGCGACTGAGACTGCAAACTACAAGTTGGTGAAAACACGAATAATTTCCATAAGCTACAAAATTTATGCTAAAATAAGCGTCACATAAAATGCAAATAGTTATTATTAAACTTTTTTCCACGACCTACAACTGCAGGTGGATGAAAAGGATGAAATGGATGTTGGATGGCGATGACGGTGGCAGTGGCAGTGGCAGTGGCAGTGTTGTTGCTGTAGCTCACCTGTATTTAGACTCGTTTCGCTGCGTGCCTCATAATTAAGTAATGGCGAACGTCTTTGCGGCAAGACGGCAGTGGTTTGGGCTTTGGGTGCCACAACTGCAGCACAGCTGGGCCACACATAGTTCATTGCATGCCACTCATATTTTGGCTGTATGTATATATAGTAAAATGTGGCACAACATGAGATTATGTTGATACTAATGTTAATGATGCTACGCAAAATATACATCTGGCATATCTAAAAGGGCGTTGCTCCGGCTCCGGCGCCGGCTCCGGCTTCTGCCCACCTTAATGTTTAATGATAATGATGCACTGCCGTACTTTATGGCTGTCTGTGTGTATGTGTGTGTGTGTGTGTAATGAACATTACTGTGCGTATTAATTACAGCTATAATTAACAGACGACAACAACATCAACTCTGTTTGAGTCTGAATATGGCACAATAATTTGCGTAGCTCCCTTATTGGCCAATTTATTATTTGTCATCTGTTATTATGTCATTAAGGGCTTTTTTATTGCTGTACTTTTTTTAATTATCTTTTGATCAGTTTTCCCTTTTTTTTTTTTGTATTTGTTGTCGCGAATTGTGTTCATTTTAATGCTGTTTTACACGGCAATTAAGTTGTTGAGTTGAGGCAGGTGTTGCCAATAAAATCGAATGACTATCAATTTGAATTAAAAAATGGGGCAGCAATTAAGACTCACACAAATTAAGCCTTTAACTGGTAGTGGCACAAGAGTGGACTAACTTAATAAACGTTGAATTTCATTCAAAAACTATCTATCTATATTTTTAAAAAAATTGTGAAATGCATAATTGATTTGATCACATCGAATTCTCGTAAAACAAATTTAATTTACACATTTCATTTTCTATTTATCAATTTATATGCCCAAAATTTATTCAACTTTATTTTATTTACTTACTTAAATTGCCCCAAAGCGCTGTCATCTGCTGAATAATAGTTCAACAAAAATTATCAACCGCGAAAAAGACATACAAATAAATTTCAACGTGCAATTTAAAAAAAAAATTTCATAATATTAATTAAAATATTCACGCATAAATCGAATTTACGTGCAAGCTGAGAAATTATTATTGCTGTGTAAAAATAAAACGTTTTCCAGAATAAATAACAACTTTATTTCTATTTTTTAATTGGGGGTTGTCAAAAGCGCTTTAGGTAAAATATGCATCGTATTTTAATTAATGTTAGAAACAAAATAAAATAAATACATGGAATTAAATTTTTGTATTACGCTCAGTTTAACAAAGTTGGGAATATGCTTATCGAGTTGAAAAATAAATTACCAGTTCCGTCAACCTCACTTCAACTCACCTCCCCTCCCCTTTGGCTGTTCTCCTGTGTGGTTCCGGCAACAATCGACTTTTCGGTTCATTAATATTTAATTAGGCAACCGAGTTGCAAAGTGCCCATCCAAATAATAAAAGCTTTAAGAAAATGTCCATGTTAATGTTTTCTGCTTTTCGACTTGCCCCACAAACACATGCCACAATGCCACAATGCCAAAGTGTGTGTCTGCATGCATAATTCATTATTTTGGCAGGGAAATGCTTACATCAAGAAAATAATAAAAAAAAAAATAACAAAAGGAGGAATTTACTGTTGCCACATAACTGAGATCAATTTGATGTTGCAACTATTAGCACATTAAAAACTATTTTCTGTCCATTATTCTGGCAATCCAATTCCTTTTCCCCCATAATGAAACTTGTTCCTTAATGCTTGGCAAATTAAACTTTGGGCTACACCCAGCTACTTACATGAGTGGCAGGGGCAGAGGGTAGAGGGCAGAGGTCAGGGGGCAGGGGCATCAAAATAAACATGTCATCACGCAAGAGAACTTTATTTTAATTTAAACATTGCATGTCAAACTCTGCCTTGGCTTCGGCTAGCCGATTTCCGTTGCCTACTTTTGTGCGCCTTCTTCATTTTTTTCTTCCTTTTCTGCTTTTGTAGCAAATAAATCAAAGGCAGTTTACTCTTTCACTCCGCCCCTCACCCTCCCGCTCTCTGCTCGATTCGATGTTTTCATTCTTTTTTTTAATAGCCACAAATCACGTGTTTGGGGCTATTTCATAATGGCGCGTGTGCCAGCCACGATAAGCAAATATTACATTGCCGGCTGCCGCATTTTTTCCACTTCCTTTGACTTGAGGCATTTTGGGCAAAAGTTTGCGCCAAGTGTGATAAGTGACCGCCTAATGGCGAATTTGATTGTTTACGAAATGCATTTAGTGTGCCCCCAAAACAAACCAAAAAAAAAATGATAAGATTCGAGCTCATTAATGCCTGCTGCCTGCTTTGGGGCATGTCATAAACTTATTATTATTTGCACAAATTCAAGCAAACATGAAAAACAATTTGTTGGCCCGTCAAAAGCAAAACTAATCCATCACAAATGTCAGCCAATAACTTGAAACAAAAGTCACGTCGGGATGCAAAATTAACACATTCAAAAAAAATAAATGTTTATGTGTAAACAGGTGTTCATCATATACATATATATATATATATATATATCGCCAAGATTGATGTTATTATTGCATATTTTGTAAACATTTTCTTCTGTTTATTTCCATATATAAAATATACAACATTTTTTGGCAAGCTTTTAATGCTGACACATTAAGCCCCTTCAAGCTAAAATATTCTATGATATGGTAAATTTTTAAATACTTGGCTGGCAAATCAAATAAAAATTGTTCAATTCTGAGAAACAGCTGGAAGATTATTGAGAGGCAGCTCCTCTGTTTTGTCTGCTTGCTGAGAGCCACTCTGCCAAAATTCAAGAAGCTCTTAATTTCCGGTGTTTTAGGATGATCCCAGCGAAATATTGATTTCTTAAATAAATACAAAATATTGTTTCCTTTATGGTCTTGAAATTTTAATTGAATAAAATTTGAACTTGAATTATTATTAAGCGAGAAAAGATTTAGTCAGCAAAGTGAAGTAAATTAAATTTACTTAGTGTGAATAAATAAAATAAAATAAAAAAAATAAATAAAAATAAATAAAAGTAAATAAATATTAAACAACGAAATAAAAATTAAATATAGATTTGCGTTATTTGTTACAAATTCTTTTGTATTACTTTTATATCAGTTGTGTGCTAACTAACAACATCGAAATTGAAAGACAAGTATTGGCCAATAATTGTGTTCGGGCTTCAAAAGGTTTGTCCAAATTGAAAGGATTGCGTGCCCTGAAACCGTCAATGCCAAAACAAAGAAATACGATAACAAGAAGAAGAACAACAACAGCAAATATACAATAAAGTTAGTCATTATGGGTAAGCGTTGAAGCTGGGTTGTTGGCCAAGTCTGAACTGGTTGTCAGAATTTAGCTGCGCACTTGTGCAATTACCATAATGATGTCAGCCAGCGCACAAATCAGGCGACGTCGTTTATTACAAGTGCAAGAACTTAATTAAAATGCCAAAACAAAGGCAGGCGTGTTGGAGAGAGAGGCGGGGGGGGGGGGGATTGAAACGGAAAAGTGTGGCACATAAACTATGCACAATGCGAAGTGAAAGTGCCGCTGGTGATGACTGCTGCTGCTCCAAGGACTTCCGCTGCTGCTGCTGCTGTTAAAACAACAAACGTGGATGGGTGGAGGGTGGATGGGGAGAGGGGTGGGTTGTAAGTTGGTTGACTTTTATGATTGCTTGCTCTGGCATTGGCTGGGGCAAAATGAGAATGGCAAGTTGGCCATTGCCAATGCGTCTTTTCACACAATTTCAAATCCCAACTCAATTTGAGTAATTTTGCAGTGAATCCTTTTGACTGCGGTTTGTGTGCGACTGCGGTGTCGTAGATGCCGACCAATCGCATTTCGTACGCCAACGACATTGCAACATCATTACGATCATCATGATCATCTTCATCATCATCGACGTTGACGTCGTCAACATTGGCAGGCAATGCCATTGTCCAAGTTCGCAACGTAGGGCAAATTCCGGGTTTCTGGTTATTGGTCGTCTGGTGGTCTCGTGGTCTGGTGTTCTGGCTTTGTTAATTTCGTTCACACATTCCCACACACGGTATTACACTATTTTCTCCCACACACACACACACACACACACATGCAGCAAGGCTTACCCGTTTTCGGCAAACGCATTTCGAACATTTGCTTCATTTACTGCGTCGTTTTCCGCATTTTAATTGCTTCTGCTCACACACAAATGGCTGAAGGACTTCACACACACACACAACACACACACAGGCGCGCACAAAAGTTTGTCAATCTGCAATTTGAATGCGGAGCATCATCGGCGTCCGATTTCTGCCATTTCCGCGGCTGCGTCTGTTTGACTCATAAACCTGGCTGCCATTAAATGAAATGAGTTTCTGACGAAATTATCTGCTCGACTGCGGATTGAGGAGCACTAAACCAAAAAAGGAGCAGAGCACAAAAAAAAAATGCGATGTAATAAATTTAGTCTCGTTCGATTTTAATGTTTAATGATGAATTTCAGTATACGCACACACATGCACACACACACACACGCACACACACATGTGAAAGCACGTTGGGCGCCAGCAAATTGTTTCATAACTCAGTTAACTAAGCGAGGAGCTGCCTGCAGCGCAGCGCCAGGCTAAAAGTTTAATTAAGTTACTTAGTAAATCAAATCAAATGAGCAGCTTGCGACAGGGATTACTAGAACAATCTCACAAGGCTTCCCCCCCCTTCCAGGCTTCCTGTCTGGTTCCAGCTTGTGTCCTTCATTTTGCCGGCAGGTGCTTAATCCGCTCCACTGCCAGCGTTTGCATCGCTCTCAAGTGGCATTAAAACAAATTACAAGTAATTAAAGACTCAATTCCCATTAACGACGACTTTTGCCAGCAGTTGCACTTTTTGTTACACTTTTCTTTTCCCTCTGCTCCCTCCTGTCACGCAGATTGTTAAAAAAAAAAACACTCAGCGATGCGTTTAATCTTTCACACACCAAAAATAATGAAAGTGCTTAGCACAATTTGATCTTTTGTTGCAAGTATCTTAATAAATTTATGTACGGCTTATAATATTTAAATAAATCTTTATAGTAAAAAATAAAGGAAAAGAATTTATGTACGGCTTATAATATTTAAATATTATTTTATAGTAAAAAATAAATAAAATGAATTTATGTACGGCTTATAATATTTAAATAAATCTTTATAGTAAAAAATAAAGGAAAAGAATTCATGTACGGCTTATAATATTTAAATAAATCTTTATAGTAAAAAATAAATGAAAAGAATTTATGTACGGCTAATAATATTTAAATAAATTTTTATAGTAAAAATTATATGAAAAGAATTTATATACGACTTATAATATTTAAATAATTTTTAATAGTAAAAAATAAAGGAAAAGAATTCATGTACGGCTTTTAATATTTAAATAAATCTTTATAGTAAAAAATAAATGAAAAGAATTTATGTACGGCTAATAATATTTAAATAAATTTTTATAGTAAAAATTATATGAAAAGAATTTATATACGACTTATAATATTTAAATAATTTTTAATAGTAAAAAATAAAGGAAAAGAATTCATGTACGGCTTTTAATATTTAAATAATTTTTAATAGTAAAAAATAAAGGAAAAGAATTTATGTACGGCTTTTAATATTTAAATAAATCTTTATAGTAAAAATTATATGAAAAGAATTTATATACGACTTATAATATTTAAATAATTTTTAATAGTAAAAAATAAAGGAAAAGAATTCATGTACGGCTTTTAATATTTAAATAATTTTTAATAGTAAAAAATAAAGGAAAAGAATTTATGTACGGCTTTTAATATTTAAATAAATCTTTATAGTAAAAATTATATGAAAAGAATTTATATACGACTTATAATATTTAAATAATTTTTAATAGTAAAAAATAAAGGAAAAGAATTCATGTACGGCTTTTAATATTTAAATAAATCTTTATAGTAAAAAATAAATGAAAAGAATTTATGTACGGCTAATAATATTTAAATAAATGTTTATAGTAAAAATTATATGAAAAGAATTTATGTACGGCTAATAATATTTAAATAAATGTTTATAGTAAAAATTATATGAAAAGAATTTATGTATGGATAATAATATTTTAATAAATCTTTATAGTAAAAATTAAATGAAGAGAATTTATGTACGGCAAATAATATTTAAATAAATCTTTATAGTAAAAAATAAATGAAAAGAATTTATTTACGGCTAATAATATTTAAATAAATGTTTATAGTAAAAATTATATGAAAAGAATTTATGTATGGATAATAATATTTTAATAAATCTTTATAGTAAAAATTAAATGAAGAAAATTTATGTACGGCTTAAAATATTTAAATAAATCTTTATAGTAAAAAATAAAGGAAAAGAATTCATGTACGGCTAATAATATTTAAATATTATTTTATAGTAAAAAATAAATAAAATGAATTTATGTACGGCTAATAATATTCAAATAAATTTTTATAGTACAAAATAAATGAAAATATCTTAAATACGGCTTATAATATTTAAATATTATTTTATAGTAAAAAATAAATAAAATGAATTTATATACGGCTAATAATATTTAAATAAATTTTTATAGTAATAAATAAATGAAAAGAATTTATATACGGCTAATAATATTTAAACCAATCTTTATAGTAAAAAATAAATGAAAATATCTTATGTACGGCTTATAATATTTAAATATTATTTTATAGTAAAAAATAAATAAAAATAATTTATATACGGCTAATAATATTTAAATAAATTTTTATAGTACAAAATAAATGAAAATATCTTATGTACGGCTTATAATATTTAAATATTATTTTATAGTAAAAAATAAATAAAGTGAATTTATGTACGGCTAATAATATTTAAATAAATTTTTATAGTAAAAATTATATGAAAAGAATTTATGTACGGCTAATAATATTTAAATAAATCTTTATAGTACAAAATAAATGAAAATATCTTATGTACGGCTAATAATATTTAAATAAATCTTTATAGTACAAAATAAATGAAAATATCTTATGTACGGCTAATAATATTTAAATAAATCTTTGTAGTAAAAAATAAAGGAAAAGAATTTATATACGGCTTACAATATTTTAATAAATCTTTACAGTAAAAAAATAAATGTAAAGCATATTGTATTAGTAATTAAATCTGCAACATTTTATATAAATAAAATGTATTTAAATATAAAATGAAACAAATTTTTTAAAGCATTTAAAACTGAAAGTTTACTAAAAAAAAATGCCAAGAATGCAGTTCAATTATTGGTAAATACTGAAAAAGTGCCAACTGATAACACTCAAAGTCAAACTTGTTTTTTATTATTTGTCACAGTTACGAAAGTCCCTCAAAAAAAGCTCAACTCATCACCCCCCTCTTTCCTCCCCCATTCATACTTATCAACGACTTTTAAGTGCTTACGGGATTTGATTTATTGCTTTCATCGGTGGAAAAACAGTCATTTGATAAATGATAAAAGTTTTTATTTGCCTAACGGTAATTAAAAAATATTGTTTAATCTCTTTTTACTGTCATTGCTTACTGACTCATCATCGATGTGATTGCAGAACACTATTGCCTAATATAAATGGGGGTTTGAATGGATTTGCCTTAGAAAACATATATACAAAATTTATGGTATTTTATAGCAGATTAGACTTAAAAACTAAATATTGCTACGCGTGCTGGGATTAACACATGACTCTAAAAAAAAACATCTAAAAAAAATGTGTAGTATTTAAAAAAAAAATACAACATTTCAAGACAGTTTTCATTCATTAAATGTTCAAGTTTAAACATGCGCCTACTGCGACTGCTGATTTAAAGACAATAAAGCCAGAATATTCTAAATCAAGACAAGTAACGGCCAGATAAAACGGGCAATCAATAAAATATGTCCGTTACCAACAAAAGAAGAAGAGCAAAAAACTCCGTGAAGAAACACACGGAGCAACATGACGGCAGCAACAATTACTTAAGAACAAGATATGTACAAAAGAGGGAATTAATTAATATGATTCAGTGCGTCCAACCGGCTTCCTCTTGTCCAGAATTAAAAGATGCGAAACCCAACTACAAGATTCAATGGATCTAGCCAGTCGCTGCTTGACTAATCCATCACTGAAAGAACTGCTGGATATCAAAACTACGTTGGAAATTCTTTTGAGAGCGACCCAAGAAACGCTAACGAAGATCAAAGGAAAATGCGAATCATGGCCAATATTTATAGATGAATTGTTGCTATTAAAATGGGAAGCTGAGATTTTGTTGGAAAAGATCAATAATGCGCTACCGTATCTACAACCAAAGGTGGATATACCTCAATTCAACGGTAATGCCAAGGATTGGCCAAACTTTTATGGCCTATTTACCAAAGTGATACACAACCGAGGAGATATCAGCGACACCATAAAACTGAACCATTTAAGAGTCACTTACTGATTGGCTCAGCTGCAAACTACAGAGGCATGGAATCTCATTTGTAAGCGGTACGAAAATAATCGGAAAATTTTCGCTGACCGACTGAACGGTTTATTGGAATTGGAACCATTAAGATGTGACTCCGAGGAAAAAATCAAAGATTGACGATGCTGCAGATGTTATCTTTGCGCAAATCGTTCTTCGACAATTTTCTACGAAGGCTCTGCAGCAATACGAGCAACACGTCAAGACAAAAAACAGAGAAATCCAATCACTGGAAGACGTATTGGAATTCATCAACCAACTAAAAAATAAAAAGAAAAAAAAGAATAATTGTAAAAAAAATTATATTATTAAAAACTAAATAACCGTAAAATTACAATTAAATTCGTTTAATCTTTTTGTATTCATATTATATTTATTATTTTTATTATTTATATATTTACCTTTTTATAATCATTTTATATTCGTATTATATTTATTATTTTTATTATTTATATATTTATCTTTTAATAATCATTTTATATTCGTAGTATATTTATTATTTGTATTATTTATGCTATTTTATATATTTATCTTTTTACAGAAGTTGCATATTTATTTGCACATGTTTACATCTGTCAAAAATATTTATTGCTGATTCATTTTCATTTCCAGTGAAATGAACACACATTTTCTGTTAACATGGCCTGAACGACATTTAACACTATCACTTAATTTTTTGCCACCTTTTGCTGGCGTTGCACTCTCAAAATCAATGACCCGAATACGCAATGCAATTGAATATCATCAGCAGTTGCCAAAGAGAACAGAACTCAACTCAGCAAGGAAAAAAAAAACAAGGAAAAACCAGGAAAAACAAGGAAAAATCTGCAATGGCAATCGACTGGTTACATAAACATGTTTCGCAGTGCTGCTTCTTCTTTTGGCCCGCCCACATTTTAAATGGCAGAGAGCCGAAAATCAATTTGATTGTGAAGTCCTCGGCTGCTTGGCCCAAAGCCTGCTTAAGCGATTTGCTAATAATAGCCAAAAAGCCGTAAGATTTCGCCAACGATTTGTATCCAATATGTTTGTGGCTAAAGAGGGGGGGCCAGCAGCAGAGGGAAATCAGCTCTCATTAAATATGCATAAGTGTATGTGTGTGTGTGTGTGTGAGGGCAAAGTGGATTTGATGTGGGGTGGTGATTGTGCCGCCCACTTCCTCACGTTAACAGCAAGCAATTACAAGTGTTGTGCGTAACTGTATCTTTGGCTTGCCCCGTTTGTCTGTCTGTCTGTCTGTCTGTCTGTCTGTCTGTCTGTGTGCATATTTATATATGTTTGTGCGTAATCTATTATCCCGCTGAAAGTGGTAATTCCGGTTAGTAAATAACGTGCAAGCCCAAAGCCAAAGAGTCGCCCGTCCAAAGTTCGCTTTGCATTCGAGGCATTCGAAGGCGTCGATTGGATTTTAAGCCATGTCTAGGCAAAAGTCAGAGCATGGCCGTCGGACAGTGGACGCAAACAACGGGAAAGGGGTAACGGAGGAAGGACAGACAAACAATAACGGTTTCAGGCCCCCAGGCTCAACCGTCTATAATTCCTGTGTTAAAACCCATAAATCTATTGGGGCCCTCCTTACGTATGCGCCATTTCACACCGTTACCGTTAGACGCACACACGCAAACATTTGCATACGTACAGCTGGCCATATAGCCATGTAAATGGTATGGTAAGTATACCTCCCCACTCTCCTCACCTCCACCCCACCCCACAAGGCAACTATATAGTCGGTTATCGATAGAAATGGCGTGCACCTTTCAACCAAATTGCTTTCCGGTCGATTTTACATACTTTTTTCCTTTTCAAGTGGCGCTTTATCAATATTAAATTTATCCTCGTTTTTTGGCATCAAAATGTTTCTGTTTTTACGTTCATTTTTTAGCTTACACTTTGCATTTTTAAGCTTGATTTATTTGTTTAATATTTGATCAGAACTAATTTTATTGTTAATTAATCACATGTGAAAATTGGTAAAAAACTTGTTAAATATTACAAAATTAATATAAAAAAATTAAATTGCAGCAGCTGAGTATTTAATAAATCACTTTAATTTATTTTTAAGAAACTAATATTTTTATTAGTTTCATTTTATTTAAAGCTTCTGATTAAAGTACTTTTGATAATTATTTATCATGATGGGATTTTCAAAAATAATTTATTTTCTTTTTTCTCACTGCTTTAAAAGGGACATTTTTAATTTATTATCATATTTTTTTGGCAAATTATTTGTTTTGTGAGAGTAAATTAAGCCTTAGTGAAATATGGCTTAGAAAGTTGAGAAAGCGTGTAAAGATTTATCATTTCTGGCCTTAGACAAACCCAATGCCACTGCCTCAATAACTATTAAAGCTTGTGGCCAAAACACACACACACACACACACATAAAAGGCCACGTTAACAGTTTTGACAGCTTTTCAATTTGGTTGGCAGACAAATTAAAAATGGTTCAAGAACGACGACGACCAAGCGACGCCAGCTGAGGTTTCCAAAGACGCGCAAACCCAATTGTTGTTGCCACAGTGAAAAACGGCTCCCGTTGTGCAGAAGGGGCCCGGTGAGGGGGGGATAGACAAAACCGAAACATGCACGTTTCAAAGCGTATTACGAATATTTGTCAATTTTGTCATTGGTTGCCCACAAAAAAGGAAAAAAAAAACACAGTTTGGCCTTGCGCTTCGTTGGACATTCGGGGAGCCTCTTTGATACTGGTTTCAGGTCTAGAACACGTCTGCACCGCCTGCCCCCCGCTCGCTGCCCCGTCGCCTGGACAGACCCTGAAGCTTTACCAATTCGTGCGTTTTGTTTGGCTGTTTGTCTGTTTGTCTGTCATTTAAGTAGTTTTGGCTGCTGATTAGAATCACACACGCACACAACTCATACACATATGCCACAAGCACACACACACACACACACACACACACACACACTTTGAATGTTTACTGCGAGGTGCACACCATAAATATAAAAGTGAAATGGCAAAAGTAGTGAAAGCGACACATAAATACGCTTACATAAATATATATAAATATATATATATATATATATATATATATATATATATATACATATTTATATATATATACATATTTATGATACAAATCTTCTTTTTATTGTTATTTAATATTTTTATTTTGGCATTTTATGAAATTTTAGTTATACACGCATATGAAAACACACACATATGAAACACACACACAACACACACACACACAACTGAGTCAAATAGCTGCGCCACTTGGAATGCTTTTGAGTACAGCTGCGTCGTCTTCGTTTTGCCCCCCAGTCTTTCGTCCCGGTCCAGGACATTATCGGGCACGCGTGTGTCAACTGCCGACGCTGCTGACGACAAGGACAACGGCACTGGGGAGGAGGTGGAGTGGAGTGGAGCACAACATCAGCGACATTTATACATATACAAATACACAAAAAGGTACAATAATAAAAACCAATAAAAATGACAAATAAAAAGATTTATGTGTTTTGTATATTTCTGTGTGAAACAACTTATTTTTACTCTACCTCAAGATGGGTTTCCATACACTATAAAAATAAATAAATGAATAGAAAAAAAGATGAATATATATCAGAATTATACTATATTATAAAAAAACTGAAGTTCATTCAACTTTCTTTTCTGGTAACTTCTGTTTCAATATTCATCTGAGAAATAATTATAAATGTGTTTCATCAAAGTCAAAGTTCCTTTTGGAAAAATATCTTCTGATATTATCACAATTTCGACCCTGTCACTGACTGTCTGTGAGTAAGCTTGAAAATGCCTTTCTTGTCAATTTGCATATTAAATGAAATGGGAAACAAAACAGCGAAATTAATTGCCCATATGATTTATATATAATGTGTGTACTACAAACAATATTTTCCATTCAGTCTCATTTGCTTTTATGCATTCCACTTAAAGCATTGCTTTTGCGAGATAAGAGAAAAACAAGAAAATTATATTGAAATAAAGTCAATGTTATTTTCTACATGTGCGCCCCAAAAAACACACACAGAATAACAAAAACAGCAGCATTAAAGAAAAATATGCAAATGCGATTGTCTAGCATATTTTTCGGAGCACAAAAGGTGAATCTTGTAATGAGTTTCGAGTGAAAATCAACAGCAGCAACAGCATCAGACCCTGAATATCATAATTAAATTTGTAGTCTACAAAGAGAGATATTTTTGGGCATAAAGAGCATGTCTAAGAGCTGCAAAAAGCATCAATAAACAGCCCAATATTCCCAAATTAATATAATTTCTCGAAACTTAATGAGCCAAATCGTTTGCTAAAATGTTTAAAATATTCAGCTTCGATTGCTTGATATATATATATATATAATTTCGATATAGTTAGTAGATGTATTGATATGTGTACAATATTTTTAAAGTTACCTTAATTTATATTTATTCTTTATTTTATTCATTGTTATTTAATAATAATTTATTTTCTATAATTTAAAAAATAACTCCAATTCTAAGATAAAAATGATTTTAATTTTGACGTAAATTAAATAGAGAAATATTTTCTTATTACTAAGTTTATTTGTTGCTGTTAGAGTATGATAAATTTCGATTTAGTAAGCAGATATAATGATATGATATGGAGAGTTAAATATTTTAAAAGTTACCTTGATCTAAAATATTCTCTATTTTATTTTTCTCATTTATTAATTCATTTTCTTGCTAGGTAATTTTCTCTAACTTAAATGAAACTCTAATTATAAGATGAAATATAATTTTAATATTGACGTAAATTAAATTGAGAAATTTTTGGTTCATTGTTCATAATGGATATTTTGAGTTCATTGAGTTCTTTCTATAAGCAATATTATCAATTTATTGTGTCTAACAGCAACATGAGTATTGTCATTTAGAAAATTTGTTTATTTTTCATTTTGAAAGCAACTCAGCTTTGAAATAGAAATAAATACAAACAGCAAACAAGAACGCAGACAGATGCCAACATCGATTTTACTTTTGCTTATTGGCACAAAACTAGCAAATGTGACAGCTGACATATTTTTCTGCAATATTTTATGGAACGGGAGCCTATCAAGTACAGTGGACTCCTCCATTTCTTCTTCTTCTTCTATCATTTATTGGCTGGAGTATTGGAAGTGGCGCCAGTTTATTTCAATCTGTCTCTCTCACAATATCTGTCCAAAATATATATATATATTGCCAATGAAAATTTCGTTTGAATCATGTTGCCTGTTAAGCATACAAAATTTGCTCATTGAATATTTTTTTGATTTGCGACAAACAATTAGATAAAAATGTTATAAGCTTTCAAAGCATTTAACAGTATTGCAAAAAATGACAAGCAAGCAATCAATGCAATGTACCAACACAGTTCAAATAAATATATATATATATACCTATACAAACCAGACCAACAAACGAGATCTAAACAAAATCATACAGAATCAACATGCCTGGCATAAAATGCTACTCCTTTGCTTTTTAAACCAAAACAATGTAGCATTCGCAATGTAAGGACAACAAAAAAACACAAAACATAAGCAAATAAAATATAAATATTACGAATTGAACAAATAGCAGCAACAATGATAGCAATGTGTTCCGCATGCATAAAAAGTTATGAAATTGTGGAAGGCAAACGGGCCTATTGATCGACAGTACAAAACTGAACTCAAACAACAACACAACAACAACACAACAACTGAATGTTATTGTTGCCCCAGCATCGACAAATACACACACTCATCACACCCCTCTTGTGTGGTCGACACACACACTCGCACGGTAAAATGGGGCACAGCCAACCTCAACCTGCTTGTGGCAAGTGGGCTGGCTGAATGTGGAGATGGGTAGAGAAAACCGCTGTTCAAGAACAAAACATCTCTGAGCTGAGTTGGAAATGTGAGAAGCTAAATTTAGAAAAAGTGCATAAATAAATAATAACAAAAAATTGAAGTCAGACAACTCGACCTCCATATGAAATGTATATTAAATGAAGTATTTATGTCTGGATTTGTCTGTTAAAAGCCACATTCCTGCTTCTGACGCCATTATGCAACCCCCCCTTTCCACGTTTTTCTCATCAATCCAACTATTTTTATTAGATTGATATTAATTTACTTCAAAATGAAAATGTACGCTTAATTAAGACACTGATTTTATTAATATTAAAATTATTTATATTAAAATCAAACTGCAAAATTACCTCAACGATGAAATAAACTTAAATTAAGCACAGCGTAAAAATAAAACTTTTATTAATAATATTATTTTTATGGTTATTATTATTATTATTGCTAATATGATTATTATAATTATTGTTCTTATAGTTATTGTTTTTATTTTATATGTATATTGTTATTGTTAATATCATTATTATTATTATTATTATTATTATTGTTATTATTATTATTATTCTTATTAAAATTGCTATTATTATAAATTTTATTAATATTACGGCAGGTCACTGGTAATGAAGTTAACAGACTAACTAGTTAATTACTATAAAGACTGTAACTGAACTTAGGTACATAACATTGATATCGATATCAATCGAAATCAATATACATTTAAAGAAGAAATCATTCGTTCTGAACAGGCGTGTCTGAGAATTTATTTTAAATTTTGCTATATTATTATTATTAAATTAATATTGTTATTATTGAGACCAATCGTGTGACTATCGATATCAATCGATATACACTTAAAGAAGTTAATGCAACAAAATAAGCAAGCATGTTTGAGAATATATTTTAATTTCTGTTACATTATTATTATAATAATAATTAATATTATAATATTATATAATAATAATAATGCACTTTTTTAATATTATTATAATTTGCATTATATTTAAAACTACAACATGAGATTTATGAATAAATAGATTTAAATTCATCTCAGATTTAAGATGTAAGCCGCGTTACATTTATTCTCAAAGGTATTTTTTCCATTAACCTCAAACAGCACCCACTGCATGCAGAGGATAACTGAGAAGTTTCGTTTTAACTGCCACAGCCACTCTGTGGCAGCAACCTCTGCTCCAACTATGTGCCACATGTGTATTCCGTTTGTAGTTTTCCAGGAGTCGCAGACTCCTTTGCACCTTGCACCCTTTTTGAATATGAATATATATTTTCTGCACTTTGTGTCTCTGTTTGTTTGTGTATTGTTTGCATTTTCTTTGCTTTTTATTTATTTATTTATTTTTTGGCCAGGCACAAAAGTTTCACTTGCACTTGGCATTTTGCAATTGTTTTGCGCTGAGAAGAAACAATTTATTTAATATTGTTCGCGGAATGTTTCAACAAAACCAGCGCCTTTTAATTCTTGAGAACGCCCCGAGTAAAACGCTTCCCAGATAAATTAGCACAAAGTTGTTTTGCTTGATTGCGATTGAAGTGCTTTGATGACATAACAAACCATGTGAATAGCCTCTTGGCGCGTGAGTTGAATCTCAGACGCTGCCCTGAGTGGGGCATGCGGCGTGTGGCAAGTACTTGCCAAGATATACCCTAAAGCAGTGCTTTGGACTCTCAATGAACCTTGCTTAAGTTATGTATATATCAATTTATTTATCATTTATTATAAATAAATACATATACATTAATTATTATATTTGAAAAATTGTGTGGCTTAAACTGACTTAAATCAAATTTTTGTAATAAAAGTTAAATATAAAAATTGAAGTTTAATTTACGAGTTATATTAAAAATATTTGTAAATCATTTGATACGGATTTTTAAACAAAATAGATTTATTAATAAATTTTACTTATAATTATATAATTAATTAAACTGTCTTGTAAGGGTATTCATACTTCGTTAATATCTGCCTATTTTATACAATGGACAATCTGAAGTTTGTGGCGAATAAAGTTTCACAGGTCAAGGGGCATTCAGTTGGCAGTTCCACATCGTCGACATATACGGGGCACTTACAATGGACTTATTTGTTGTCGTCATTAGCCGCGTTTGTCTGAAATTAAGTTAAGTTTATGACAGAGCAGACAGGCCATTCTCCGCCAGCTGCAGACCACCAACTGAAAGCTGATGACTTCGTCTCCGGCTCCGTCTTCGGCTCTGGCTCTGACTGTGCTTTTGGCTGTGTTCGCTTGTGGGTTTTGCCATTATGGTTTTATTATCATCGATATCACATGTTTATATATACATAAATCTTGTATGCCATGTGAAACAATTAATTTGGTTCGCTTTTATTTGCTTTCTTTTAAGTGTTCCTCTCACTGTCTGCATTTCTGTATTGAGTTCTATCCCTGGCGCTGTCGTCCTTCATAGTTTTGATTTTCTGACAGCGAATGCTCTTCTCAAATAATAGAAATATATATACATATATATATATATATATATATATATATCTGTGGCTGACACAAAAGTTCATTAGGTCCTTCTGACTGGCTGACAGGGCCGGGAGTGATTTTCTTTGCGTTGACTTTAGTTAGCCATTTTGTTAGCAGCCTCTTCAAGTTTCTACCAAAATGACGAGACTCATTAAAGTGTTTTTACTGTTTAATAATGTTTGTTAATAAGATCTCAACATTTTACTAACAAGACGGAGCACTTAATTTGAACACGAACCCTAAAGAGCTGATTTATATTTTCTATTTTTCTATTTCATCAAATTATCTAAATATAAATTTATTGGGAACTTAAAAAGTCTTTCTTTAATATAAAATAAATTACATTGAACAAAGACAAAAGTACTTAATTACTTAATTTTAACACAAACCTTAAAGAGCTGACATATATAGTTTTCCATTTCATTAAATTATCTAAATATAAATTGATATATTAAATAGTCTTTCTTTTATACAAAATAAATTACTTTGAACATAAATAATTGTAATTAATTATTTGTAAACTTAAATAGGTTTTCTTTCATATAAAATAAATAACATTGAAAATATTGATTATTGATTTAAAGCTTGAACAAAAATAACATACACTTGAAATAAGATTTTTTTTAAATTTTTAAATAATTTTATATAATCAAAGTTAAGTAAAATGATTGGAAATAGTGACTTTTTTGTCAAGTTTTCGTTGAATTCTTTATTTTATTTTATTTTTGCTTCCGCTTATCGCATTGCGAATTCTTCTGTTTTTAACACTTATTGATTGCCGGCACTTAACTTGAATTGTTCGAATTGTTCCCAGTTGTTTTCACTTCTATTATGTAGCTACTTTAAGCCACATAATATTTGTAGGCAGCTGAAATTATCTGGTTACCAGCAATTTGTTGTGTTTGTGTGTGTTTCACAGATTATCAAGGCTCCAAGCATAGTCATTAGTTTAAACAACAAGCTGCCGAATGTCATTGTTTAATCAGGAATTTAACTATGCTAAAACTTTGTGGCAGCAGCAGCAGCAGAAGATAACTTAAAGCCTACGCAGCCCCCACAAATGACAGCCAAAACGACAGCAATTGAAGGAGAAACACGCGCATTTTAAAATCATCAACATTATCATCAGCATTATGGCAGTTATGCGGCAACTGCCTGCTGGCTGCCGACTGCCGACTGTCGACTCTTGGCTGATGTTGCATGTATATGGGGTATGGGGCATGGCTGTAGTCTTAACTGGTGCCGTCGGCTGTTGCTGTCATTCATTAGACGACGCAAAATGTACCAGAAATGTGCCAGGAGACCAACAAAAAGTTAAATAAGACGCTGCAAATTTTCACAGGCATGCCGACAATCAGATGCCCTTCCACCTGCAAACTTTCATTATAAACAAAAAAGATGTTCCTTAAAGAAGGGCAACTAAATGAGATGGTACTCCGATCCCAGTAAGACCAATCCAAGTTTCGGCTATTGAGGATGTCTGCTTTACGCAAAAATGAAAATACCCTTTGTAAGTGTATGGGAACAGAAAATCAAATTACACGGCAAAAATGACAACGACAACGGCGACAAAGAAGTTGATTTGCAACACGGCTGCAACGTGGCACAAACCTTTCCACGCAAAAGTCACACAAATTTCTGCATGTTGCTCCTCGACAGCCAGACTCGATAACTATCCATCCAACCAGCCATCTATTCATCTATCCATATATATATCTATCTCTGTCGGACTAGTGTATCAGTGTCTGTCTGTCTGTCTCTTTCGATGTCTACGGCTACGGAATTCGAGCATGTAGCTGCAGCTGCTTCATTTATTTAATTATTTCCGAGCACGGCTCCTTTCCCATCTTTTGGGTACTCGTTTTCCGTTCCACATTTTCGCACTGCAGTAATTTAGTTTATTGTTATTTTTGCTTATACACTTGGCAAATTGCATTGTTTACAGGAAATTGCAGAAATTAGTTTTCGTCGACTAACAGCGAAATCTCAGAGGCACAGCCAAAGCACTGATTAAAGTGGAGTCTTCATCTATAATTTGTCAGCTGTAAACAGTCATAAACACACACTCCCATACATAGACACACACACAAACACACACACACATGCATACAAAAGTATGTTTTAAGGACATTGCGCAGCCATTGCAAAAGCATAAAATAAAATAATAAAAATAAAAAAAAATACGCAACTCAAACAATTTTCTTCTAGTCGGGGTTTTTTTTGTGGCACTTGTCTTCGGTTTGGCTGCCTGCTGTTTGCCTGCCACTTTTTATGACACATTGATTTTATGATTTTTAGCACCCAACGGTGTACAACTTGACAGCCGTGTCCTGTGAGAGCATCGCCAGGACTCACAACATGGCCTCAATATGTGGGACTCCCGAGGCGGTACAGTCTGCTCGCAAGGGTAGTTAAGTTCTCTCAATAATAATAAACATTAATGTTGATCTTAGTCCTTAGTTAAAATTATATTCTTAACATTTATTTGCATTTATTTAAGTATATTTATATTGTTAATTTTTATTTCTATTCAAAATACTCAATAAAATTTAAGCTGGAAACATGAGAGTTTTTTATTTTATATTACTTGTTTATAAGTTTTTATAATTTTTTTTAATTATATTGTTAATTTTTGTTAAATATTTATTTCTATTAAAAATACTCAATAAAATGTAAGCTATAAACATGAGATTTAGTTGCTTTATTTTTAAGTTTTTATATTCTTTTCTAATTCTATAAAATATCTCTTACATGTAGGCTGAAAACATAACATTCTCTCTCTCTCTCTCTTTCTCTTTCACTTATTCAAGTTTTTTATGTTGTTCGGAATTCTAAGATATTATTTTCTTCCAATTGAAGAAACAATCTCTTCCTTTCCTTTACACTTATGGTATTTATAAAAAATAGTATACCATATAAGCTAAAAACATTTATAATCTGTCCCTCTTTCTCATTTCTATCTCTCTCTCTTACTCTTTACTTTATTCAAGTTTTTCACAATTCTTAGATATTTTTCTTTTCCATTTCAAGAAACAATATCTTCCTCTTCCTTACACTTCTTGATAAAAATTCTCAAACAAAAAATGTAGGCTAGCAAAAATATCAATTATCTCGCTCCCTTATTTAAATTGTTATTGTTCTTCTATTAAAAAATACAAAAAAAAAAAACAATCGCTTTCTCTTCGCTACATTTCATAGGTCAATCTCTCGTATCACCCTTCAAAAATTAATCACAGACCATTTAACCACGCGTCTTCGAACCCCAAACTCAGCGCATTCAGGCAGTCAACTAAACTCAACTCAACTCAACTCATCTTAACTCATCTCATCTTAACTCAACTCAACTAAACTCAGCTGCCACCGGGCGTCACATTGGGGCGCAACCAGGCTGTGCAGCATCTAACACTTGCCACCTTGCCACCATTTGCACAGCTCTTTGGGTAAATCTGAAAACACATGCTCCCAAGTTGCGCAGCATCATCCATCAAAATCATTTTATATGGAAACGAGATGGGCAACAATTTTATGGACGCACTTTCTCTGCAGTCACCGCCGTTGCCTCCTCCTCCTCAACCCGTTGGCGCCGCATCGCTCGTTCTTGGCTCTGTTTTTAATGCCTTAACTTAAACACGAAAATGGTTCGAATGCTGATAGCTCAACTCCTGGCCAACAGTCATGCTTTGTTTTGATTTTTTCCGAAAGAGGAAAACAATTTTTTTTTATATGCTAGAACAAGTTTGTTTTATGTTTTGCCATTTTGTGCTCTCCGTTTTTTTTTTTTTACAATGTTTTTACGAGCATTTTCCAATTGCCGTCGGCTTACAAACCTGTCACAAAAATAGCCAAACAAAAAAATAGATAACTTTGTTATTAACTTTCGAAAAAGTAGTCAGTCATTTTTTAGAACAAAACTTTACAACATATTTATAGTTTAGAGTATATGTAAATATATAAAACATTTTATTTATTATGCATTTTATTTTTATGGTTGTTTACGGACATTTTTTTTAAGAGTATTTTACATTCGGCTTATCGCAGGGATTGGGTTACAGCATTTGGCTTAAACACCAGCGAAGCGTGACATTTTGTGTAGGTGTAGTTGTAGGGCCAATCCTAAAGTGAAACTCATTCCATGGACTTTTTTGCAGCACGCTCAATCCGTTCACATGTGTGCGCGAATCACGCACGAAAGACTTTTGAATTGCCCCCCAACAAAAGTACTGACTGACTGACTGGCTGACTGACTGGCATGGCGTTTGGGAGAACAGTGGTTTTTTTCTTTTTTTTTTTTTTTTTTTTTTTGCCCGAGTAATTCATCATGGCAGATTCCGCTTGGCAAATGCGCAGCGCAAATATTTTCATAATTCGCTAACTAAGTCAAAAGCCGCACACCAAAAATCAATAAGTTTGGCGCACGTGTTGTGATCCGCCTCTCCACGGGAGCCATCGAAACTGTCCAGATACGAGTGAAACTACGGGATACGAGTACATTCAGCCAGGGGCATATTTTTTTTATTTTTTTCTTTATTTTTATTTTTTTGTGGCCAAAAGTTTTGTTGAAGTGGCTTACAGCTAACGCCATTGAGAACTTCATAAACGTGAAGAATTTTCATACAATTTTTTTTTTTTTTCATTCTATACTCTTGCAAATTCGGTTAATTTCTGGTCACGTTATAAAATGCAAAAATTTTGAATATTATTATGAACAATGGAATAATTGAAGGAATGTTTGTATAAACCCAGAATAGCAGAGAGTAAAAATATAATATTCATTTTAATTAAATTATATTTATTTAAAAAAAAATATTTTGCTTGGAAATATTATTAATAAAATATCGTCTACAAATCATGTAAAATATATAAGTCGCTGAAGCAAGGAACTTCACTAGTCGGTTGCCAAAAAATCGTACCTGTTCTCTCATGTTAACTTTATTTATATATTTTTTTTATTTGCACATTTTTGGGCTAAAAAGTTTTTGGCATGAGCGGAGGGCACGTGTTGGCCGTTGCAGCTGGAGAGTCGATACAGAAACAGGAACATCAAGTGTACTCTTCGGATGCTTCTAGTTATTTATATATATTTATTAATGGCTACTTCGATAAATCTAAAGCAGGCAGACGCCTAAGCGTCCAAGGGCTCATCATCATCATCATGGTCATAACAAAAGCTTAGCCAAGTTTGCACAACTTTGCCAATAATAAGCTCAAATGAATATGAGCCGAGAGGCGAATACCATCATTCAGCTAGAGATATCGAGAACTTTTTTTGACATGTGGCTCAGATAATATTCTGGTGGTGGCAATTTGATTAAAGGCCCAATCACAGAATTGAGGGATGCCCCCAGGCGAAAGTCAATTATGAATCGACAGGGATTTAGTTAAGGGAATGATAACCAAAATATTTGAATTGCCAAAATTAGACGCCACAAAATGTGACTTACACAAATTTATACATATATGCTGAAAATTACAGAATTCTTACTTATACCCCCCCTTGACAACCAATAAATTAGATATAGGAATCTAGGAATTTTAATTCAAATTTTGTTATTTACAATTTACAACGTAAGCTTCAAGATTAAATTGATGTGTGATGAAAAGATTTGCATACATTATTAAATCAAAGTGCATTATTTTTAATTTCTTTGAATATTTAAAGGTATAAATTGGCTACATAGCCAATTTATAAAGATCATCAGTTTTGGCCATTATAAACAAGATGATTTGCATTTTCCACAAATTCATTTCCGAATTTCATTCCTTACTTGATTAAGATTATTTTCTAGCTTCACGATTTCAATGAGAATTTATTCAGTAAACAGCAGCTTTTTCATTAGATTAAAGTTTTGTATTCTATTAGCCGTGCGGTGAGGTGGCTCTAACTTTTTGGCCATAAGCCCTCATCTAAATAAGTAGCAAGAACTTAAAATTTCTCCACTTTGATGTGATATCCGCCAACAAGCCGCCCTCCCTCCCCCACCCTGCCAGTATTTGCAAATAAGACTACTTAACGCATTGCGAGACGCTGTTAGTTGAGTTTTGGGCCAAGTGTTGACAGGATTTGTTTGTTTGAGCCGCCAACAAGCCGAGTCAATAGTGAAAGAACCAGCAGAGCTGGATAGCATCAGAAGGTGCTGTTCGTGTGTAGTCCTGCTTAGAGTCCTGCGGTCCAATACACAAAATGCTAAGCCGAAACGGTTACACGTGCCCCTCTGCATTTAGCCATTGTCAACATTTCGTGTACGAAACAGTCCAAATCGTCTGGCAGGAAATGAGCTTACTTCTGGCCCGCCCAGGGGACCAAGTGAAAGGGTGGGGGAGTGGTGGCTGTTTGGGTGGTAAGTGTGCCGTTCAGGAACAGGAAGTTCACTGTCATAGTTGCTGCCATAATTATCTTGTTTACAAGGTGAAGGTAGCCTGGCCAGAACAACAAGCTGACTGGCAGACGGACAGGACAGCCTGGACTGGGCCTGGGACTTAAATTTATGACTATACAACACATTGGGTATATTAATTTGAATATGATTGCCCTTGGGTGCCGGCTTGTTAGTTCATAATATCACACACACACACACACACACACACACACACACACACACACATACTTACACACGCTGCTCTGTGATTTAGTCTGCTCATAAAATATTTGTGCTGCAGATTAGTAAAATGGACAATTTTGTTGTTTTTGTTGTTGCTTTTGCTTTGAGCCATTAATTACAGTTTTCACTCTTGCTTACAGATTTTACATACTAACACACACACATATATCAGACTGTGTGTGTGTGTGTGTGTGTGTGTGTGTGCTGTGTTCACTTGTGAGTTGCCCTGTCGTTCCTCGTCCATTAAAGTGCCACAATATTTTCTGACAATTATTAATTGTGTCGCATGTCGGCAGCGCTGTCATTGTCAGCTTTTCTTGGCCATGTCTAAAATTTTAGAGCTTTTACCAACTTGTGCCAAATATGCTGTTCATTAGCAAACTGTCGGCGATTGCATGCATTGCCCGTAATTGACTTCTCTGGCATTTTGGGGCCATATGGAAAATTGCTAACTTGTCTGCACAAGAAATCAATGCTCTTAATTTATTACAATTTGCAATCGAATTATTTCATTTTCACTAGCCAGATTGATGAAAATGTTAAAAAAAAAAAAACAGCAAACAATTTATAACTCAGTTAAAATTATTAGCAAACATTTTAAAACTATTAAGTTGACATATAATTAATATGGGTAATATTTAATTGATTGAAATTTGACTTAAGGTGGTTTTATTGCTATTGTTTATTATTTGATTAACTCTATTTAAATATATTTTTTTCTTTGGATTGTGGTCAAAGAGTTTTCATTTCACTCCGATACATTTGAATCTCTATTGAATTTACAGATTTTTGTTCTAAGCCAGTCAACTGGCAATTTTGAAAATAAGAAAGTAAAAAACAATTGAATTAAATTTAGCAAAACACATAGATAAATGGATTATTTGTATCAATTGTTATCTATCTCAAGTCAGACTAATTTGATTGATTTAGAATTGGTTATAAGCAATAAAAAAATAATAATTTATTCCAAATGTGCAATAGCTGAAACAGCTTATAGAAGATAAACATAAATAAATAATAAATAAAATATAAATAAATATAAATTCTTACACAATATCCAGGATAATTAAAATCTGGATTTTAAATTAATTTATTTTAGTTTACTAGCTGTGTATTATTATTATTATTACAAATTGGGAGTTTTCTGAACTGCGACCTATGTCAGAATCTTTATAGGATTGTGGGTAACTAAGTCATTGAAACTCCTAAAATGCATCTCTGCATCTTTTCCTGGATAAGGCGACACATTCTGCTAAGTTGTGAGTTGAGAAAACCTACTTTGACTGATACTATAAATACCCAATTTGGATAAGAGGCTTATTATTATTATTATCTGTGTGAGGTGATTCACATATTTATATCACCTGCAAATACTTTAAATAGCTAAATGTGCTCACTTCCTGGCAACAATTAAGCAGATTATTTAAGCTGATTGTACACAAATTGAGTATTTAACAGTGATGTTTGTAATTATCCGCACATGTACAAAATGGTAATCATTTCGTCTGCTTGTCAAAGGGCGCCATTCACTCGTCCAAATATTTCTTGTGATGGATGGCTACAAATTAATTTATCATTACAACTCAAAGTCGGCTAAAAGGGAATAAAAAACATGCTACTCAAAAACTAAGTCAGCCGATTTCACAAACGTCTGGCAAGTAATTGTGGAGGGGAAGAACACTAACACAATGATGATGATGATGATGATGATGATGATGATGAGTAACCCTTCAGTAAGTTCATTAGCCCCCAAATGGGTTGAAATAATGCGCCAGTTTTTGCTCGCAGCTAAAAGCAAAATCAACAAGACCAAACGACTGCAAAGAAAATACAAATTAATGGCAAATTAATGAAATCTATGGCGGCAAGCAGAAATTGAAAAGGAGAATGCTAAATTGCCAAAGAGAGATACCGTTATACACGAAGACGACGACAGAGAGAGCGAGAGAAGAGGAAAGGTATACAGAGAGAGAGAGAGAGAGAGAGAGAGGGAGAGAGGGTGTGCTGAGTGGCAGCCAACCCGAAAATGTCGGAAAAAGCAACAACTGTAAATGTGTCAAGCCACCATTCATTCCACTGCACACCCCGCACTCCCCCTCCTACGATCACACCACTCCACTTCACTCCATGGGAACCCCTCACCCTTTCATCCCCTTTTGGTATGCCCACAGTGAAGCGTGCAAAAGCGACGACTGAAGGAATTTGCAGTAATTAAACAATTTTACACTGACGCAACCCTCCGGGGTACGGATGCTGGCAGCGCGCGCTCATTACGGCAATTTTTCAGCTCAAGTGTTGCATTTTGTTTGCGCCAATATCCGGTGCTCGGGAGCCCCCCACCGCTGCCACCCCTCCGCTGCAACCAACCGCAACTCGCCCGTTGCAGCTTGCAATTTTATGAGTGGCTGCAAATTAGCTGAAATTAGAGGCGAGGGCAGCGAAACACCAGCAAAAGCACCTACCAAAACCAGGCGACTCATTAAAGCATCCACAATCTGACGGATTCTGTGGCACTTTGGTTTAAAGCTCAAATAGGACTCACAGCTCAGCCCCCTTGAAGCCTTCAAGGCAAGAGGAATTAGGTGACTGACGTTGGCTGGACATGAACCGAAAAGCCGACGATATTAATTTACTTGGCCAACCTGGTTGCCCCAAAATGTAGGCCAAGACAATGCACAGAGACAAAAGCAACGACCGAAATTGAATTAGAGCCGAGTCCAGGCAGACACACGGACAGACGGAGAAGTAAGCCAAGTTTCATCCATATATGTGGGGATGTGTGTACTGTTAGATCAAGTGGACATCTGATTTCAAGGATAATACAAATCAAGCAAGCAAACACAAAGGAACCAACAGACACACAGCTAGGAGCACAACAACAAACACAGCAAAATAAAAAAAAAAGAGTCTTTAAAAACTGCTGCTTTTGAGTGACATTTTTTTTTTTATTATTGTAAATTGACAGAAAAAGAATTTATTTTCAGATCGCAAACTGAGCTAACTTTAAAGGCAAAGACAAATAACTTAATTCATTCTTATATTTAATTAAAACATATTTAAAATGTCTATATATTTCTGTACTTTCCTCTAATTTAAATTAGTTAAAATATTTAAGTAATTTTAATTTGCAATTGAAAACTAAAGCTATTTTTTCGTTGTCCTTGTTTAAATATATATCTATATTATATATTATCTTTAACATAATTTATACATATGCTTAAAAAAATACACGAAATTAGGCTTCTACAATATTTTCAATCACAATCAACCAAATTAAAATAATAGTTAATACTAACCAAATAAAAATATGAAGAGACAAAGTTTGATTATTGCTTTCACTCCGAATTCCAAACTTTGGTTGCGCCTCATTAATTAAAAAATTATATAACTCATGAAAATTAATTAAAAATTATCAATATATAATAATATATAAAAAAAAATAATATATAAAAAAAAACACACTCAAAAGATTAAAATTAAAAATAAGCAATTAAATAACATACTCATAAAGCTGTTCCTTATAATCTATTATTTATTAATCAAACAATTTGAAACATGTCCAAATATTTGTGGCAATTGCAGATTTTCATATTAAGAAACTTTCAGAAGCAGGAACAAATATTATTTTTGTGCTCACCTTGCCAGAAAATAAATACAAATATGTTCAGTAAATATGGACAAGCAATTGTCAAACATTCACAACTGTTCAATCGCTCATCCAATCACTTTAGCTCACTCACTCCCGCCCCCCCTCCACCCACCCTGGCCTTGGGGCACAACAAGGCAAAACTGTAAACCATCGCCAATGAAGCGCTGTACATAAGAATGTATTACCAAAAAAAAAAAAAAAACGAGAAAAAAAAAAGAAGGCGAGGAGAAAAAAATGTAAACGAAAGAAGGAAAACTGAAACGACAAGCAAACAAAAGGAGCAAATAAATGCGATGGCCATCAATCAAAAGGGCATTCCAATGCCAAGTAGCAGAGGCAAACGGAACCCGGCGGAAGCGGAAGCATAACGAGCAGCTCTCATTTCTCGCACCGGAAAAGGCACGGCAAGGTGGACGACAGCCAAATGACCCGCCGACAGAGGAAGTGCCCGCCCACAACGCCTACTAAACGCTGGCCAAAGACGCTTGGCCAACACAGGCTTACGATTTAGCCTGGTATTAAGTCTGGGCCTGAGTGTGACAATAAACAAGGCAGCGAGCAAACGACAAACAAATAGACGGCCAACAATTTTGTTTACACAAACACGTTGGCAAATGGCGGCCACATTACGTATACGCCGGCACCGGCACCACAAACACAACCGAATGCGCCCTTTGACACACACACACAAGGGGGCAGGGGTAAGCACAGGCAGTTAGTTGCTGCTATTTGCGGCCTTGGTGGCAAAGTGGAAACACACGCGGACAAGCAGCGAGACATTGCCACAGTGGCAAGGAGACACAGCAAATAAAACATATCCACGCACAGAAGCAGACACATCTGATGTACTTAATGCCACGACAGTTGCCCCAGTATGTTGCCACAAAAAATATTAAAGATTGTTGCGTATTCAGCTTAATAAATAAATAATTCCTGCAGACAACTTAAATATTCTAATTTATCTGTCTACGCATACAAATTGATTGAATTTTCACATAGAGCTCAAATCAATCAGAGTTGCAAATAAATATATAAATATATACATATATACATATATATATATATATATATATTTATATACATTTAAAGACAGATTTCTATTTTCATCTCTGTCAAATTAAGTGTCAAATTTAGTTGTAAATGTCAGTCAAAAGGACAATTTTATTTTTATTTAAAAACTTAAAACAATTACTTTTATATTGGTTTAAACTGGTCAAATTGTTGCAATCAAGTCTAAACCAATTAAATGACCAAAGATAAACAGAGAAAAAAAGAGAGGGGAGCAAAGATATGTGGCAATTCTTAAAAAACTCTAAATTCATCAAAAACTACACACAGCCAAATTTAAGATTTCATTTTATACATGATATGGAGAGCAAAAAAAAAACCAGTTAGAAGAAAAAACGGAAACGGAAACGGTAACTGAAACCATGACAGTAAAGTGGTAATAATTTGTGGAACTTAGGACAGATATCTGACCATTGTTTTTCGTCAGTAACTTGATCTATGTTGAAGGACATTTCCACTTCTTTGTCTTACATTTTGTTTTGTGGCTTTTTTTTATTATACGCCAGTTGCGAACTATAATAACTTTTGTGCAGTTATTGCTGGCTGGGCGACCTAGCAAAATCTTGATATCCATCAAAGTTGGCAACAAGCTCAAAGCAAAACTCATTAAAATGTGTTTGTTGAAAAGAATAAAAATCTTTCGTCAACATTTTTGCCAGTGAAATGCCCTGGCGCCGAATATAATCATACTAAAGTTCACTCGCTGCCCCATCAACCCCAATCCCAACCCCCCACCCCCAAGAAAGCTGCGGGAATGCTACAAAAATGCAGCGCACCGCAAAATACAATAACTCATTCAAAACCCAATTTGTTTCCGGCCTGTTTCCTCAACGAATTAATTATGATATCAGCATAACAATTTGCATAACCTCAAACTGAAAGGCAGACATGCAGACACACACACACACACACACACACATATATAGATATGTTCAGTAACAAGTGCAAACAAACACACTCACACACACATCAGAAATAAAACTCGGTTTTCCCAAATGCCATATCAGCTCAGCAGATGTATGGGCAAAGATACAATATAGCAACCATTCTGCTCTCCCAACCAAAAAACCCCCCGAACTCTCCCGAAGCTACAGATACAGCATCTATATTACAATATAAAATTCGTACATTCCAACAAGCATATTCACAATCACACAAGCATTCCGTTGATACTCTACAATTTGCAGTTTATATTAATATGATTATGAATTATGCTTTAAATTCAAGATACAAAATTAAAATATATAAATTTATTGCTTGATTGGAAATGAAAAATATAGCTAAAATAAAAAATAATAATTAAATAATTGACAATGAATTGAATTATGATGGTAATTTAATTCATTTTAAGGCACCAATTAAATTTAATTATTCCGTGAGAATAAATAATAGTTTTAACATTTTATAATATATAATTTTTAAATAAAATTATCATATCTTTCACAGTTTTCATTTAGCTCCAAATTTGTTGATTGATTGAAAATAAATTATATTACTAAAAGAAACAAATGAAAAATAATTATGAGAAAAAATAGATATAAAAAATATAACAAAAATAAAATATAATAAAATAATAATTGTCAATTTTACCATATATATGATATTAACTTAATTTTTAAAGAATAAATAAAATTGAATTATTCTTTGAGAATATCAATAATTTTAACATATTCAAATAAAAATGAAAAATATGCCCAAAATAAAATTTAATAAAATAATAATTATCAATTGGTCTAGGTCTTGAAAAACAAATACAATTTTTATTATTATCTTCCACAGTCTTCATTTAGCTTAATATTTGGAATCAAATCAAATGAAATTAAAAATATACCTCAAATAAAATTTTATTAAAAAAAAAATAATTGGAAATGGTACCATAATCAAATATATAATTAAGCTCAATCTTGCAGAAGATAAAAATAATTATGAGAGAATATCAAAAGTTTTAACATATCAAATAAATAATTTTCCGACTAATCAAATATTTCACAGAATTTTTTTATCTCCATAAATTTTCGTAGAATTATAAATAAACAGTTGACATAGATCAAAGATACGAAGATGAAAAAAGGACATATGAATTGCAAATCGATGGCAGTGCATTATGCATTCGTCGATGCTCGATTCTATTTTTGCCATTTATTTTTTTTAGCCATATCTCGATGTGGCAGTGTGTCTTTTGGTCTGATGAAATTGCATAATCGCTTCCAGTTGTTGCACAATTATTGAAATGTGTCTGTTTGCCGCCCCCAGCAAGGGCGTTAGCGCAATGTGGATGTGGATGTGGATGAGGGGCGGTCCGGGTAGGGTGCTGGGGGTAGGTAGGTAGATTGAAGAGGGGCATGCCGCTGTGGCACGCCAAGCATCGAGGCGTAAAATTCACTCGGCGCTCCGAGCGGACGCAAACTTGCTGCAAAAACGCAAAACGCAAATGAAATGCCATTTTTCAGTACAAAGGCAATCAAAAATTGATGGTCGACGACAGGCGACGGAGGCGACACATTGGGAACGTGGATGTTGTCATTGGCCCTTAAACATGAAACATTTAATTGCCAAGTTGCTGCAAAACGCTGCTGCAACATTATGGCAACGGTAACGGGACGAATCGGTTTGCCTGTGCCACATTTCTCTTGGCCACAAAACAAATTCAGCAATCGATGGCAATTAGATGAACCAAGTTTCTCACAACTTGACGACTGTGAAATGCAAAGCAAACATTATAAATTCATCTCGGGTTGGTCATTTAATATGTACACTGATTGCGAGAAGGGGGGGGTGTGTGGGGTAAGTGGTATGTAGTGGTATGCATAATGCAGCCTGTCATAAAACTGAAAATCTCATTTGCCAAAGTCATTGATGCTGCCTGCCAGAAACACTGGTTAACATTATCAATGCTGGCAGTAAAAGGCAACCGGAGAGCCAAAGAGCGATTGGGATTGGGTATCGTGGGAGCGAACGGAACGCCATGGAAACATTGGAGCAACGGCACAACAAGGCAAAGGCTGTCAATTTCAGTTAACTGTGGAAAGGCCAAACCAAGCTAATCCAGAAGCAGCACAAGCAAAACTGAAAGGCAACTCAACAATACAACCGCACACACACACAGAAGACAACAACAACAACAAAAGGAACAACAAAATGGACGTTTTGCACATGCAACTTCCGTTTCCGATTTGCTTTTGTCTGCTTTTGTCTTCTTCTTCTCCTTTTTATACCCAACGTTTAGCCTTTTGGACCCTGCCACTGACACGGATGGGTTGGCTGCAACCCAGCAGAGCTGGAGCGCCCTCGATTGGCCAATGCAGCATTCATTGAGATTGCTTGTTAAGGTGTGTCTCAGTGCCTGTCGAACATGTACTTCACTTCTCAAGATTAGACCACAATTTGATTATAGTTTACAGCACTTAGTAGCCAGAGCAAAGCATCCCCCACTCAACGCTGGACACTTCAATTAACGTTAATAAAGCTCATTTTTCGCACATATATATATATATATTTTTAGCCAGAATTAATCGGGAAAAATGCATAGAAATCGGACCAGAATCCCCAGAATCACCTAACGAATCCTTTAGAACTTTGTTTAACGTGTAAAAACTTGCTGAAATTTTCGAAATTCGAAGACCAAATCTTTGGCCGATTTGGCAGCTATATAATCAAGTGATATAATACATGATCGAATAATAAATAAATAATAATAAAATAATCAAAGATAAGAAACGTTGAAAAGTTTAAATAATAGTTTAAATGATGACCACAATTATTTATTTATTTATTGCTAGAATTTAGAAAAAACAATTCAAGCTGAAACTAATAATTAATTTGATTTAAGTAAAATTTGGTTTTTTTGCCATTATTTAATAAATGCAATTTTGGTTTGGAATTTTGAATTGATGCAATGGAAATGTTTACGTAAGTGAATCGATTGATTACTCTCTCTCTCTCTCTCTCTTCTCTCTCTCTCTCTCTCTCTTTCTCTTTCTCTTTCTCTCTCACTCTCGCTTTCTCTATCTCTGTGTCTCTCTCTCTCTCTCTCTTTCTCTCTCTCTCTCTCCCTCTCTATCTCTGTGTCTCTCTGTGTCCCTCTCTGTGTCACAATTTGTCTCTCTCTGTGTCTCTCTCTCTCTCTCCCTCTCTATCTCTGTGTCGCTCTCTGTGTCTCTCTCTCTTTCTCTCTCTCTCTCTCTCTGTGTCTCTCTCTCTGTGTCTCTCTCTCTTTCTCTCTCTCTCTCTCTCTCACTCTCCCTTTCTCTATCTCTGTGTCTCTCTCTCTCTCCCTCTCTATCTCTGTGTCTCTCTGTTTCCCTCTCTGTGTCACAATTTGTCTCTCTCTGTCTCTCTCTCTCTCTGTGTCTCTCTCTCTCCCTCTCTCTCTCTCTCTCTCTCTGTGTCTGCTGTAATACAAAATAAAGAATTGCTTAACTCCAAATCCAAAACACAATACAAAATCTCCCTTCCTCTGAATTATATCTCTGCGCCCTCCGCCGACTTCGACTAGTCAGAGACGGAAGTATTTGGATGACGTTTACAGGTACATCCCAGAGTCTCGCTGAATAACTCCGTCCTTTGGCTGAGCAGCTGATCAATGCGCTCACTCTTCACCTGGATGATTTCCTCCATGTGGGCGATTCGCTTGTTGGTCATTTCAATGTTGAAATCCTTTTCGCGATTTTCCTGCAACATCTGCGCGTAGAGCGAGTAGAGTATCATTTTCTGTGGCACCTGGACGATGATGTCGCCTATCTGTTTGTTAACGATCACCGTCTTGATCTCATCGTTTTCCGCCCAGGTCTGGTCCTGGGCAAGCATCGCCTTGCGTTGCTCCAACACACGTTGACGCTTCTTCACGCGGATTATCTCGCTGAGCAAAACCTCGGCGGCACCAACAGCACCCGCCGCGAGCTGCTTCATGAAATCGGTATTGATTTGCAGATTGAACTTGGACAGCACCTTGCGATTAAAGACCATCCAAATGGCCAGCTTGCGCTGTACACTGCAGCGCTTCGGATAGTTGTTGAGATCGACGAGATGCGGATGATCCCGCTTAATCATCTCCGCCAACGGCAGCACATCGGAGAATTCGCGATGCATTCGCGTTGCAATAAACCCGTTCTGTTGCATCCACTTGTGCACCTCGGCAATCTCCTCGATGCTCACACTCCTGTTGCTGATGGTGTGCATCCTATTCCTACGCACACCCACATCCGTCGTGCACATGATTTCTCTACTGTTGTCCATTTTAAGATATCTATATACATATGTATATATATGTATAAATTGGAAATGATTTGCCAACTAGTGAAGCAAGTCTCAGAATCTGTTCTGTTCATTAATATGTCAATTTCAAATTCTTTGAAAACTCGATTCGAAATATTTTGACTGATTACAGATATATATATATATATATACACAGTGTGTTGACTAATTGGATTACATTTTCCTTTATTAAAGCCAAACTTTCACGACTCCACCTAATGATGTCTCCTGTGTCCTGTGTCCTGTGTCCTGAGTGATTGGCAACTGTATTTCCATGCCACCGGCAATTACTGTTTACTGCTTTGTTTTTCGTTGGAAAATTCCATCTTAAATTCCACTCAAAAATGGAATATCTAAAATCCTCGCGGCATTTTCCCATTTCCCATTCAATTCAAGTATTTGCTATTGCCTCAATAAGACCAACTAGAATACCAACTAGAGAGTTACCAAACTAATATCGAGCCAGTGCATAACCAACACATCTACTTACACACAGCATGAACTATTCCTATATCTGTGAAACCCCAAACCCCCTCCCCACACCCAGACCACACACCAACTTTGAAATGCAGTTTGTTGTGGCAGTTCCAGTGTCTCATCAAATAAAAGTCATTTGCACTTTCACACAAATTACTTGCAGCCAGGACTCCCCCCAGCTCCACACTCAGCTGGACCAGAGTCAGCACAAAAGCCACATAAATCCCAACCTGGCTTGCTGGTTGATTATAAACCTGAACTGGTAGACACCTCACAACATATTTAAAGCAGTTGCAACAAAGCATTTGCAACACCGCAAAATGCATACACTGTAAAAACTGATTTTCAGTAAATATCAAATTTTACATTATTAGATTATTGATTATATTATATATATAAATGCGTTATTTTTTCAAACTAAGTCTGCTAAAATTTAGTTTGAAACAAGAATTTCAAATTTATTTACATTAATTAATTAAATAAATAATTATTTTCCCTAATGTTAACTAATTTCAGGCGACACCAAGAAATACAAAATAATATACAAATTTTAGTATAAAAATATTTATTTACATTAGAAATATAAAATTACTTTTTTTATGTGAACTAATTTCAGGCGACACCAAGAAATATAAAATAAAATAAAAATTTGTAATATATAAATATTTATTTACCCTAATGTATATAATTATTTTTAAAAAAGTCAACTAATTTAAGACGACACCAAGAAATACAAAATAAAATTAAAATTGTTAAATATAAATATTTATTTAAATTAATATATATGATAATTTTGTAAAAGTCAACTAATTTAAGACGACACCAAGAAATACAAAATAAAATAAAAATCTTAATATATAAATATATATTTACATCAGAAATATATAATTTTTTTGTGTTAACTAATTTTTGGCGACAGCAAGAAAACCAAATGAAATAAAAAATGTTATATATAAATATTTATTTAAATTAATATATACAATTTTTTTTAAAAGTTAACTATTTTAAGAAAATACCAAGAAATACACTAAAATAAAAAAAAAATTGGAATATATAAAAATTTATATAAATTAATATATATAATTATTTGTTTAATGTCATCTAATTTCAGACGACACCAAGAAATACAAAATAAAATAAAAATATTAATATTTATATATATAGACATGAATATTTAAGCTGATTACTACTATTAGTTGCCATTTAATTTTAATATTTATAAATTGGTAAAAACAAATTATGTTTAAAATAAAAATAAATTATTTATAAATCACCGAAATACAATTGCTAAATAAAAACAAGCTGATGTCAAACCAGTTTCAAATGGTAAATAATATTTAAATATTTATAGTATTTTGACAAGTGATAAAAGTGAATAAATTTGCGATGCACAATTGGAAACGAAATGTTTTATTAAGTGTGCAACGAGTGACAACAATTGACAATCGGAGAAATATGAGAAACGATGGATGGCAATCAGAGAAGATGGGAAATGTGTCTTTCGCATTTCTTTCTGTCAGTCATTTGCAGATTTTACTGTAGTTTCCATTTGTGCAAATTTCCTGCTTGTTGTTTTGTGTGGAGGAGCTTCATTATGCTGCGTAATAAAAATGCCAAACTGCGACAAATGTGACAGGATATACGATACTAATGAACTGCCACAGTGGTCAGGATGTGACTTGCCACAGTGGGTGGCAAGATGAGTAGAGAATGTATTGAGAGAAACGCGGATTGGCAAATTGATTGGTGGATAAGAAAAACAAAACCAGAGACACACAATTAGTTAAAAAGGGCACAATGGAAAACATGGGAATTAGATTTGTGTGGCAAAGTTTTGGACAATAGACGAGTGTTACGACTATTGCCAATTGTAGTGCAATCAGGCTTGGTATAGAGAATATATTTTTTTTTAATTAAAATTACAGCAGGTCGCGCACAACCTGACCGTGGAATATGGTCGGCGATCAGAGCCGTTGCAACATAAACGCAAAAACTTTTGACGAGTTCTTAGAAGTCGCAATCGTCATTCGGGAAATGGAATGCAAAAGTTTTTTGGGTACAGATGAAGTGGAAGTTTGCTGCAAAAAAGGCCACACAGCGCAGGATGTCAACGGGAGATTGGCGCCCAAGTGAGCAGCAGCGGGAATCGCAATTGCAACTGCAACTGCAACGGCAACGGAAAATACACAAAACTTAAACCAATGAACATTAAGATAATGCAACAACAAGAAATTGCTAACCCTTGGGGAAAAGATGGCCTGCCCCTGTCCCTTACCCACATAATTCTGCATTCGACCTTAGAGCAGTCCACAAAAGTTTTTGCTTGCAATCGGGTCCAAATGCATTGGGCCAAGTCGGAAACTTGCGCTTGCCACATTTGCCAGTTTGCATTTCGAGGCAGTAACATAAAGTTTTTAGCTTATGTTGTGATTTTTATTGTTCACAAGAAATGCTTGCAGAATGTGTGTGTGTGGCAGGAAACAGGGCGAGCGGTTTGCTGAGTGTCACAAAATGAAGATAAGTTTTATGTGGCGCGGAAATTAAGAACTAGGTTTTATAGTATCACCTACTTGCCCCAAGGATTTTGGCAATGCATGTCCTGTGTCCGGTCGCAAATGACTCGAGGGGCGCCTCAACCTTAACGAGCACTGCGAGTCTTTTGTTGTCGTTTTCAAAATGTGATTAAATGTATTAAGAATTCATTAGTCATTAGCCAAAAGTGGCAGCAGTCTTGGCCATCATTAAATATGCATTGAGTCTATTCATTCATGACTCTACCACTTGTGCCACAAATATGAAGCATCCACCACTGTGTTTCCTCTCTGTCCCTGAAGCACCTGCGAAGCCAGACTAATGCGCTGTCAATGCTCTGATTTTAATTAGACAGGAAGGACAGGTGCCTCTTTTATGATGGGTCATTCATGGAAGACAAAGCACCTTTTCCAACACAAATGCAATTTAATGAAATTTCAATTTCAATTTCAATTTGCCCCAAAGCCCAATAGCCAAAAACTTAACAGCTGTTAAATTTGATTAATGACTTTAATAATTAGAAATCAAATTTATACAAGAGCAATTATTGCATCTGCAAATGTAAGTTTAAACACATAATTTATATTTGAATATAATAAGAATATAATAAAATATTTCAATTTATTTTTTATAAATTATATTTATTATTTAAAATATAATAAAAATAGTAACAATGTTGTTTCTTGTATTTTATGCTCCACTTAACTTTAATTACTATAAAATACATAAATTACAAAAACATTTCAGTAATATAAAATATACATACAAATAAAAAAAATACAAGCCAAGTAAGTTTTTATAATGTTAAGTATATTTAATATTTAGTAAATATATTGAATTACAAAATTACAAACAAAGTTACTTTTTATGATGTTAAATATTTAAATATTAAATATTTAGATATAAAAATGAGAGTCAAATTTACTTTTTCAATATTCAATATTTAATAAATATATTTAATTAAAAAATTACAAGCAAAATTATTTTTTATAATGTTAATATATTAGATATTTAATAAATATATTTCAATAAAAAATGAGAGACAAATTTACTTTTTATAATATTAAATATATTTAATTATATTGAATTTGTAATTCAACTACAAAAAACGTTAATTTTTATGATGTCAAATATATTTAATATTTAATGTATTTATTTCATTAAAAAATTACAAGCAAAGTTATATTTTATGATGTTAAATATTTAAATATTAAATATTTAGATTTAAAAATGAGAGTCAAATTTACTTTTTCTAATTTAAAATTATTACCATTCAATATTTAATAAATATATTTAATAAAAAAATTACAAGCAAAATTATTTTTTATAATGTTAATATATTAGATATTTAATAAATATATTTCAATAAAAAATGAGAGACAAATTTACTTTTTATAATGTGAAATATATTTAATTATATTGAATTTGTAATTCAACTACAAAAAAAGTTAATTTTTATGATGTCAAATATATTTAATATTTAATGTATTTATTTCATTAAAAAATTACAAGCAAAGTTATTTTTTATAATTTTAAATATATATAATATTTAATTAATATATCGAATTATAAAAAATTACAAGCAAAGTAAGTTTTATAATGTTAAATATATTCAATACTTTCTTACTTTTTATAATATTAAATATATTTAATTACAAGCAAAGTTACTTTTTACGATGTTAAATATTTCAATATTAAATATTTAGATTTAAATATGAGAGTCAAATTTACGTTTTCTAATGTAAAATTATACTCAATATTTAATAAATATATTTAATTACAAAATTACAAGCAAAATTATTTTTTATAATGTTAATATATTAGATATTTAATAAATATATTTCAATAAAAAATGAGAGACAAATTTACTTTTTATAATGTTAAATATAGTTAATTATATTGAATTTGTAATTCAACTACAAAAAAAGTTAATTTTTATGATGTCAAATATTTTTAATATTTAATGTATTTATTTCATTAAAAAATTACAAGCAAAGTTATATTTTATAATATTTAATTAATATATCGAATTATAAAATTACAAGCAAAGTAAGTTTTATAATGTTAAATATATTTAATAGTTTCTTACACTTTTTATAATATAAAATATATTTAATTAAAAGAAAAGTTACTTTTTCAAGCACTTTGGGATTATCTTCTAATCTATTTGACTTTAGTTAAGTTTGTTCAACTTGCTTCGTTTCATTCATTCACAGGTGCCACAGATCTAACAAGTCAACACAGCTGAAACGATGGCACACACACACACACACACACGCACACACGCACACACACACACACACACACGCACACACATTTTCTAAGTAGTAGGTCAAACACGTAGCACACGCACTGCAATAATTGCAACTCTACTTGCAACTTGCTGAGTCTCGCTTAATTAACTTACAACATGTGTGTAAAAAAGAAGAAGAAGGAGAAGAGGGAAAAAAATATCATTGCGATAAGTTTTGGCAAACCTCAGCAGAAGCCATAAAATGTCGTGAGGCAACTTTCGGCAATTAATTACCCGCAAAAGTTTTCAATTACGAACCAATTACAAGCCATGTGGCACACACACACACACACACACACACACACAAAAACACTCGCAAAAAATTGATATGATATTTTATTGAGCAGCAACGTCAGCTGTCGCCACATACACGTTCTCAAGTCACCTTAACTATCTCTCTCTCTCTCTCGCTCTCTCTCTCTCCCTCCCTCTCTCTCGCTCTGTTGACATCGACTTCTGTGTGTGTCGAGTCTGTTAACAGAGGCCAGCCGATGACACGTTTTGCCAACACATCATGCAACGTTGATGATGCCAAAATGAATGCGTTGCGTTCGCCATAACGGAAATGCAGCGACCGATATGCCCCCCCCCTACCCCCACGCCAAATGGCCGACAAATATGGCGCCCAAAACAATGGCCGCCTGCTGCAACAGCATTGAATAGTGTTTTTGTGCAAATTTGCACGGAATTGCAATCTAGTCGACGCCGGGCATTGGGAATCGCGCATTGAAGTGGGCATTGGGAATTGGGAATTTGCGGCATGCTGGCATTGTGGCATGCTGGCATGGGGCATGTGACATCGGGCTCTAAGCAATTGAGCATTGTGGCCATAAACACACATATCTACATACACTAAGAGCAATACTGAATTTTGGATTTCCATCTGTATTTCGTCAACATTTCATTTCATTCAGCTCTTTATTAAGATGTAATTTTCCATATTGCACACTTTGGCCAAAAGCAATGTTTTTGTTGTGTTACCAATTTAGTTAACAGTTCGCTTGTCGTATTTGTTGACGTATCTTTATTCAAAATTATTGAGCCAATATAATGAAACTTAAGTGTACCGAAATTGGGCTGTTTTCATTATGAAATCTGTGTGGATTTTGGAACAAATTAAATATTTTAAGCTCGGTATAAACCTCAATTTATCAATAATGTTTAATTTATTAATTTATTATTATTCTTTATTAAAAAAAACAAAGAGTTTACTTGCTTTATATTTATAATTTACAACTTTTCATTATACCTTTAAATTTAACAAACTGTATCAAAAATTTCAAAATTTTAATTTTTTTTGTTTGATAATTAACAGAAAAATTTACCAATTAGATTAGATATGTAAATTTTTGTAATAATGAATAAACAAATTTTAATTATGCCTCTGTTAATCAGCAATCTTTCAATATGACATAGAATTAACTTCTTTTTTTTTTGATAACAAAATATATGTAATTTTCGTGCACCAAAAGGCCAACAATAAAAATGATTTTTACAATCGCTCGAATTAACCACAGCATTTTGACGAGGCGTTGCCCCAATTACTGAGGTTGTTACAACGGAAATGGAAAGGGAAGTGCATTTGCAGGTCATTCACATATTTGGCCCAAAGTGAACTTTAACATATTCCAGCTACAAATTGTCACACACACATAATGTCAATATCTCCATTATTACCAAAAATATGACAGTTTTCAAAATTTAAAAAAAAAATAAAAGCGAAAAACAAAAATATCTCCATTAGTACCAAAATTATGACAGTTTTCAAAATTAAAAAAAAAAAGTCGTCTGATAATTGAACCATATTTGCCCAAAAAAAAAAAAAAAACAAGCTTGCTTGTAATGAACCCAAAAAAAATGAACCAATTGAATTCAATTGACCTTAGCAAATATGTTTATATATTTATAGAGGTCATTTAATCAATTGCGCATATATTATTCAAATGCCAAGATTTGGAGGGGGGGTGTTGCAACCGGCGTCTATTTCGAATTACAAAAATAAAAAGGAAAACGAAAACGACAACGAATGCCACAATTTATCGCAACCATCTAAATTGTGTCATGTTGGACGACAAGTTGAATTTTTTGACGTAAACAAAAATTACACACGTGGCAATTCAGGCATTTGCATAATTTATGAAACAACCCGATTTGAACGAGCAACACACGCTATATATAATATATATATACATATATATATATATGGAGCAAAAGAGAAATGGTCTGTGAAAGCTCATTTGGTATCAAATGCGCAAACGCAATCCAACTGACCGACCAGAAGAGCAAGTGCAGCCAAGGAGACTCTTCGATGAGTGCAATTGGTACTTACCAAGTGGGGAATATATCGATGCGATTGTTATCTCTGCAGCTCTTCATTTCCATGGCATCCCAACTTGAGCTCGACTTAAACGAAAATCAAACAAAATGCCCTCATCAGAAATGCACGTGCGATTACTGATACCACTTTATGTTAGCCGGAAGCCAATTGGTTTTGGCCAATGTGAATAAGGCCAAAAAGATGGGAAAACAATGTTATAAATGGCAAATGAAATCGGTCAACGTGATCGAAATGAGGCAAATTGTGGGGTTAAGCTAAAAATAAAAGCTTAGCTATAAAATTTGTATTAATTGACTGACTGACTGATTGACTGAATCATTGACCAACTGACTGACTGATTGACTGATTGACTGACTGACTGACTGACTGACTGACCGACTGTCATTTAATTATTCCACTCTAATTGCAATTGAAATAAAAACTTTGTTTTTACAACAAATTTCTTTAGTTTGAAAGGTTAAATTTGTTTCCTCCTCTTTTTATTTGAAATTTGGGGCTCAAAATTATGTTGGGAAAAATTCGAATTTGTAATTTTAAATTTCCCACAACACCTCATTAGAAATGTACAAGTTTTGAAAACTAAATACCATCAATTTCAATCCTATATCATTATCAAAACTAAGAAAACTATGGCATGATTGTTGTATGGAGATAATTATAATAATAAAGAAAAAATTAATCAATAAATTTTAAAGTATTTAATAAAAAAAAAATAAATCAATCAAATTTTTTGAGTTTCACACAATTAATTATCGTATATATATACATATCTGACTTTTAAAAATTGGAAAAAACATTTCCCGGAAGCAGCGAGAAAAATAATCATAATTTATTCTAGCTAATTATTTATTATTCTAATTATTTAATATTGTAATAAGCAAAATATTTATAGCAAATTAAATACATGTGTAAATATATTGATAAAAAAAATAATTGCTTGTGAAAAATTAATTTATTAACCTTGCTAAATTATTAAGCAAGTTCATCTTAAAAGGTTTATTTTTGCTATACTTTTGAAGCGAATTTTAAGCGTACGCATTTCAAGGAGAGATATAAATTTAGTTTTCAATTGGATTTAAAGATTCAATTGATCAATTTAATAAAATAAGCGTGGTAAGAATAAAATATAAATTTCAAAAGCCATGTGGCCATTTGGCAGATCATTGCATCAGGGTTTAACTGACGTTAACTGCGGGGAACATCGAAAGTGTGTTCATATATCAATAACATAGTGTGAACTACTTGTTCGTCCCACATGGCACTCCAGAGGGTGCTCTAATGCACAGCAGCAGCGATGGGTAGCCAAGGGTTGGGCAATGCCATATCCGAGCACAATCCAAATGCTTTGGCTGCAATCCCCGGCTCAGACGTGTAGACGCAGGCAAACTGAAATGCGTTGTCGATGTCGAAGCGTGTGTGTATGTGTGTGTGTGTGTTGTGGTAGTGTATGGTGTGGCAAGGACAATTGAAGTGCACACGGCATAAGCTCAGCACCAAATTGTGCAGCACTCAGTTAAATTGTCCAACTGACTGACGTGGGTCGCCCCAAAACAGCAACAGGAGCAGCAACACCTCAACCTCAACACACACACAGCACACACACACAGCACACACACACACTCAATAGACGGAAAGTGCTTACGTTGGTTGTGCATGGATAATAAACGAGTGCAGGAATAACGACGAAATGGGAGCACGGAAGCGTGCACCAAAATGGCGCAACAGTAAAAGTGCCGAAGACATTGAAATATTGGAATACAATCGGTTTAGACTTTGCCGGAAGGAAAAGCGCTTGAAAACCGCACCAGAACTGAAAAACATTGAGCACCAGAGACCTGAGACTAGGGAACTTGTGAACCGAAAGGCTCGGAGTTGAGAGCTGGGAGCTGAAGAGCTGAGTGTTGAGATCTGATGCCGGAGACCTGAGACGGCACAACAGGGAACTAACGACATTGTGGTCGCGCTGTCAGCGACAGCGACTCACTCGAAGTGCAAATCCGGTTCGCACAGGACACACACAACAACAACAACAACGAGGCAAAACGTGTCCCGTTACGTTACGTTGCGCCTTCGTCAATCAGCGGCCATTGAGTGGGGCACGTTTTGTGCAAGTTTCCTGCCTGCTGAGACAAAGTTCTACCACAAACAGGGCGACACATGACACGTCCTCAACTCGACTCCGACACGGCTTTCGCCTCATCCCGCGTACTTGCCATTATTTTTAGTTTTTCTATTTTTTTTTGCCTCTGTCTATTTTTCTATTTTTCGTTTTTTTTTCATTTTTTTTTTTTGGCAGTGTTTTAAAGTTTTAAAGCTCTTTTGTGGCATATTTGCATATTAAGTGGCATGCGTTGAACGTTTTTTGCAACTGACGCATCCAACTGAAAGCCAGGTTAGAGAGTGTTTTCTGGAGTGGATGTTGTTGTAGTTGTAGTTTTTGAATCCAAAAGGACGACGAGGACGAGGCAGGTGTTGCTGCTGTTAGTTTTGGGGTAGGCTTATTGTTGAGCCCCGCCGCAACCGTAATTCCAACTTGCTAAATGTCAAGAATCTTTGCCTGCCAGATTAAAGTGTGTGTGTGTGTGTGTGTGTGTGTGCCCATCTGTAAATACCTGTTAAGACTTTAAAGCCAGCATGTAATGCCAACGAGCTAAAATGTCAAATTACCATAGATAAAAGGATTTTCTGATTTAATTTATATAGTTTCAGGCAACTTTCGCTAATACAAATAAACATTTTACCATTATTATCATCGATTAACAGTAATTTAAGAATTAATTTATTAATATATATAAACATATTATTAATATATATCATACATATATTGACAAACTCAACATCGGACGGAACATTTGCATATTTTAAAGCACTTCAATTTAACTTAGTAGCCTGAGTAAATTATTTAATATATTACAAAATACAGTCGATAAAGATGTTTCCTAAAAACAAATGATAAAATATATATAAAAAATGGGATTGTTGCAAAATAGTTGTCAAATTTCCCTGACACAATAATTTCACTAAATAAAACATAGATCTTATATAATATATAAATATTGAATAAAAAATCGAATTATTATTAGTTGCCATTCAAGAGCTGTTCGACACCAACGCTGATGGTCTTCAGCAGCGTCTCGGTGGGATTGGAGCAACCATTTAAAACGCCTTCGGCACAAGCTCGAACCGAGATGCGATAATACTGATTGGGCAGCAGGCCAGTCAACTTGTAGGAATGCTGTGTGCCGTTCAATTGGATGCCACTCAGCTCCTCCTCCACCATGCATTTCTGTTCCAGCTGATAGCTAATCGAAGCATGAGTGTCATTGCATTTTGGCTGGCCATGCTGTATCGGATAGTCCATTATGCCCGTATCCTGAATCTCACGCATTTCTTGTTCCTGTCGCTTTCGAGACTCATGTAAGCTGGCTAAAATCTGTGCCTGCAAGGGTTCGGTTTTATTGACGCCTGCCTCCATCGTCTGATTCCCGTTGATAGTTGCATTTTTTGCTTCTGCTTGTGCAATGCTGTTATTATTGGCCTTGATGCCAGCGATTAGATCAGGAAAGTCCACAACCTTTTCAAACTTGTCCGTCTTAGTATTCTTTTTGCCATTTCGCCTAAAATGATTAAGAGAGCCATCAATCCTGCAATTTAAATAGATTGTTGAGCACGTATTGCTTACGAAACATATATCAGATTTTGCAGCGCATCGTCATAGGTTATTTGGTCCTTGCTATAATAGTTCTCATCGTCAGGCTGTGGCCCCGAATCAAATGACACCAGATCACTGCAATCGCAGTCCAGATAGCTATTGTTGCATGTGTTTAATGTGGCATAGTTCCTGCCACTCTCCTCCGACTTGGTCAGATTGTGCACCTCAAAGTTGATTATGTAATTGGATATGTTCCCATTGGGACGACGTGGTGGCCACCAATTCAATAGCTGCAAGAACAAAAAATGAATGAACATAGGCAACCCAAAAACAAGTAGGAAATCTATAGTCGAGTGAGCTCGACTACAATATAAACTGAACCCAACTGTTATATATATTTTCCAATTTTTATTGGCAAATTTTACTTTCCAATATTTTGCACCCAGATGTGAATAGGCTGAATCTTTGCACATGCACTGAATGCAGCGCATATTTGTATTGAGAAGTCCTAACTGATCCCTAATTGGCTGGCTGTAAGCATGTTAATATACATACATACATACATACGTACACGCAATTGTAGGTAACGGGGTTATGCAAAATACACAATAACAAATTGACGCTCGCTTCGAGTATCATGCCATCTCTTTCTCACACATGCGCTCGCATATTTATGCATACAAAAAATGCTTGCGGCTGCTGTTAAAAATGAGATCAATATAAGAATATATTTTCGACTAAAAATTGGGTCTTTCTTATCCGATATTAATGATGGGGAGTTGAACAATATTATGCATATGCATATTTTGTATTTATTTAAATATTCTGCCTTTTGAATTAAAAAATTTATTGGTATCGGTAATCAAAAAGTATCGATAAATACGTGTTCATACAGACAAACAGATTGACGGATATGGCTCGACTGTTAATCTTGAGCAAGTATATATATTCTTTATGGGGTCGGAGATGCTTCCTTCTGCCTGTTACATACATAAAAACAAAACCGTTATTCCCTTTTTACGCATTTTCAATGGGTTCAGGGTATAAAAAGTTAAAATACTCTGCTGGAAGGAGCTAGATTTGGAGATACCTCGAATAAATAGTGCGCTTGCCAATATTAATTTATTTAATATAAAAAGCTGTTTTGATGAACAAAATTTATATTGAATTTAAAATATGGTTTCAAATATGTTTAAAATATGTATAGGTCTCTAAACTAGATATAGTCTGCAGCGATATCTGTCTCTGAGATCGGCTTGCTTATACAGACATTGTCTATGAGTGCTGATCAAAAATATGTACTTTTTATGAAGTCAAAAACTAATCCTTCATTCTTAACCCAATCACGATATACAAAAATTAATTAAAGTTTATACTTTATAAAGAAAAATAATGTTAGAAATGCAAGAAAACACTTACAATTTCCGTACTGAGGTCCGAGGTGCCATAAAGTCGACTCACTGGACTCGGTTTGCTGGGCAGAGTGCGAAAGTAGAGTATCTTGGAGTATGCATCGAGTTGGATGTGGTAATCGGTGCGTGTGAGAGTCTTCACAAAATACGCATATTGAGTGTTGGGCTTCAGGTTGGAGATGACGTGTCGACGATTCCTGCTAGTTGACACGTCCATTAGCCAGCTAATAGGATTGATTGATTGATTTAGATACTGTCCGACTAGTTGGCTAGTTATATCGGCCCACTCACTTGTCGTGTCCACAGCCATGGCGACCATCGTAACGGGTGACATTGCGTTGGGGTGCCTCCATATAATGATATGAGTAACCAATCAGTGTCTCCATATCGTCACATTTCAAAAAATCTGTCACAATTCGCGCCGCTGTGGCATTAACGTCCTCCACTTGGGCATCCAGAGCACGCACAGAATCGCCACAAATAACCCGCTCGCCGTTCGAGTTGGGCGACACATCGACTATGGAGATCTTAGCGGAACTCTTCAGTGAGGACTGCAGCTTCAACACCTTTTTATAGCACAATCTTGGGTTCAGGTGAAAGAAAATTGTGCCACGCTGAATTGCCACCTGACGATTCCCTGGCCAAATGTTTTCCATGTGATAATTGTTCACAACGAACAAGGCGTATCTGAAATTGCACGATTTGTGATTGATCAATAATATCGTTTGAACCAAGCGATTTATTTCTAATACAAAAATAAATATTTGTATTAAATTCAATGCATTTCAAAATTGATATTTATTAAATTAAGTTAGTGTGGTTTAAATATAGTTTTTCTTTTTTTGCAGAATTTTAATTACATTTTCGAGCAGAACCTAAGTTTCCCAATTGATATTTAGTAATTTTTGGATATTTCATATTTTTTTTTTATTTTTTTTTTATCTGGATAATAGGGGTATAATGGTTTTGTGCAAATGTGGAAGCATTTCCAATCTTACAAAATATATCTATTCTTGATCAGGATCAACAGCCGAGTCGATATAGCCATGTCCGTCTGTCTGTATGAACACGCGGATCTTAGAGACTATAAGAGTTAAAGATATAAAAATTTATAGTATAGAATTTCGTATATCCGGCGCCGTTCAAGTTTGCTTTATTTCTCAATTATCGATACATTTCGATTTCCAAAAGCAATTAATTCCACAAATTTTATCTTCTAATTAACACATAATATGCATATGCATAATATTGATCAACTCCCCATCATTAATATCGGATAAGAAAGACCCAATTTTGAGTCGAAAATATATTCTTATATTGATCTCATTTTTAACATCAGCCGCAAGCATTTTCTGTATGCATAAATATGCGTGCGCATGTGTGAGAAAGAGATGGCACGATACTCGATACGAGCGTCAATTTGTTATTGTGTATTCTGCATAACCCCGTTACCTACAGTTGCGTGTACGTATTTATGTCCGTATATACACGTGATTCTAGCCAGCCAATTAGAGATCAATTCGAGCTTGTGAATAAAAATATGCGCTGCATTCGTTTTTTTTACTCTTCAGTGTTTGCTTTTTAAAGGGAAATTTGCAAATAAAATTTAAATTTGTGTTAAACACCTGAATTCTGGGTATATCTTAAAATAAAGTACCACTATTAAGATGGGCAACAGTCTTACTTGTTTTCAATAAGCTCATCGCCACGTATTGTATCCAAGTTTTGGAGGAAAGAGAACGACATTAATTGAGCTGAATGGACGACTTTTAGATAGCCAGTAATCTCTTTTATGCTGCCCAAGGCCTGCTCCATCGCAGATACAATTTTCTCTGTCATATAAAGGTTTTATTATTATTCGGTTTTAATGATTGGAATATATATATTGTGTTCACCCTTTATATCCACCAGCTCGATGATAAGCGATCCATTGATGGTTACACAATCGCGCACCTGCTCCAAGTCCGCGTGACGCCTCACATGGAAGACACCCCTGCACTCCAGCTGACATTGCTTCATTCCATTGGTCTCGTTTACGAGTTTGTAATTATTTGGGCAACGTTCCACACAGCGATAGCCACTCGTCATGGGAATGAGATTGAGCTGTCGGCATTCCTTTTGCGAGATGCACTGCCTGTTGTGCAGCTCATAGCTGGCAATGCACCGATCCACACAGCGTCCATTCCGTTGCAAGTTGGCGCAGAGCGTACAATTCTGCAGAGAGCAGCCCGTAATGCAACTGGACTGGCAACAGTTGCCAGACACATCGCATCCATTGCTGCCGCAACTCTCCGGGCAGCCTTGGCGTCGTGGCGGCTCTAACCGTATTTGATCTCTCTCCATATTCCAGCAGTATCTTTTCTTAATTATGTTAATGGAAAAATCGGCAGAGAGACCTCCACAAACTGGACAATGATTTGGCGATTTGTTCAGCTTAAAATAGGAACATTATTTATATTTACATTATTATAAAAAAAATGCATAGATTTTATTTAAAAATATAACACAAATTAAATTAAAATTTCTTTAATTAATTAATAATAATATTAAGTAGAATATTTCAAATTATTACATTAAAAAGAGTCTTAATCAAAATGTTGCATTTTCTATTAGTAAATATGGTTTTAAGATTTTTAGATAAATTTTTAAAAAATTAAAAAATTAATAATATTAAGCAAAAATAAAATAAAATACAAATTATTAATTAAACTGAACTGAACTATTTTATCTAGACTCTGTATTATAGAATAGTTAAAATTAAGCTCATTTTGTAATTTATAAATTATTAATTAAACTAAAATAAAGTGAACTATTTTATATATACTCTTAATAATATCATATATAAATGTTGTGCTCAATTAGGGTTTTTTTCGAGCTCACCTTTATGGAGAAATGCTGAGCCGTGACATTGCCGAGTAGATAGATCCAGTCAACGGTCTCCACAAAGCACAACATGGGATTGCTTTCGATGCGAATGTAGCCGTTCTGGATGCGCTGCAACTCCACAAATCCCAGCTCCCTCAGATTGGGGTTCTCGTAGACTGTCAGGGCATATTTATCGAACAGCAGCTTCTGGCCACGGATCAATTGCAGCTTTGGGAAGATGGACTGCAGCGTGAGCAAACCGGTGCAACGATAGAGCATTAGATAGTCGGTGATCTCGGTGACGTTGGTGGCCAACTCTGTGAGATTTGTATTGCTTTCCAGCTCCAGGTGCACAATGCGCAAATGACCCACTACAATGCTGCAGTTGCGCAGTTCCTGAAAATCCGAGATTTGGCGCAGTTCCATGGAACCGCAGATGGACTGTGATGCGATGTGAGCAACTGGCGAAAGCAGCCACAAGCAAAACAAGAGGAACAGCATATTGAATCCGATCGACGATGCCAGCTGACACATTCAATTTAGAGCACTTGAACCGAATGACCTTTTTAGACCATTTATATATATGTATATATGTGGAAGAGGGTTTTTAGGGGGGCAATTAGCGCCACGCTATAAATTGCACACTTGAATGCCAATGTCGTTTGACGAAGATAATGTGCGTGTGTGTGTGTGCCTATTTTCTGTACACGCTTCCGAGTATGGCACTCGTTCCGTTAGCGACGACGTTTCGGTTTCAACTGATTTAACCGGCGAGCAAAGCAATCTACAAAGGCGATTGGGTTCGATCTTTCCAATTAGCCTTCGTTTTTGCCGATTATTGTTATGTTTCTTCACTTTTTGCCGGCCCATGTGTGGTGGGGCGGGTAATCGACTCGTCTTCTTTGTGCCTCTCTTTTTATGCTTATTGTACATTGTTTATGTTTATATTATTATATTTTACAGCAACAGTGCCAAAATAGTGATTTTGCAGTGGCTTCCCATTCGTGTGTGACAACATAGCAGCTTTTCGAGCCCCTCATTAAATTAATGCAGCGCCGCCTCTGTAGAACTTTAACAATTGCTTCTCGCGCCTCACTTGTTGTTTGGTTCGACGCTTTTTTGGGCATCTTTTGTTGCCCTTCAATTGCGTTCTCTTCCTATTCCCATCTGCACTTTACTGAGAAACCAGTTCGACGTCGCCGTCGCCGTCGTCGTTGAAAGCATATGTTTTGCTCTTTTTCTTTGTTGTTTGCTTCCTTTGAGATGCTGCGTTTACTGATAACAGAAATGCGTTGCTGCGCAAAAATTAAGTTGCACCGGCGAGCATTTCAATTAGAGCAAAGAGTAGTCAAAAACATATTGTGTGGGAAAAGAGACCACAAGAACAGTTATAGTTGTTGTTGGTTTGCGAGCAATTGTCGGTTTCAGTCGACTCAATTCAAGTAGTAAAACTAATTTTTAGAATGTGCAATTTCAAACCGCTTGCAATGCTCTCGAAAGAAATGCAATTGAAAATAATTGAAGTGAAAACATACAAAAACAACAAAAAATTTGCAACACAATCAATGAAACTAAACTGTTCAATTCATACAAACCAATAACTATACATACTATACAAATATATTTACATATATATTTTAATTGATATGTATGTTTGTGTAAGTGTAACAACATACATTTTATGCGATTCAATATTTATTAGTAATAAATGTTAACTGTCAATGCTCGGTTTATTTTTGAGAGTTGTTCTACACAAATACAAAAAAAAATGTAGCTGAAAAAGTGAATAAAATAATGTAAAAACTTAAACAAATGTTTGTTTTAATATATTTAAATTTCAAATGTAAACTAGCGTGACTAAGTAATAAAAATAACTATAATTATACGAAATATAGTAAGATTAAATAGGAAATATACTTATAAATATAAATATATAAAAAAAAGTATATAAATAAGAAAAATTACAATAAATAATAAGCAATTAATATATTTTTAAGAAATTTAGAATAGTTTGTTTTGATTCCAATATGAGATAAGAATAAATGTCTCTAACTTATAATAACTTATAAATAGAAAAATATGAAAAAATAATAAAATTAAATAGGTAATAATAAATAATAATAATTAATTAATTCTAAGAAATGTTCAATGGTTTTTTAATAGCTGGAATTTAATGTACCTCTTCTGAGCTCCTCCGTCAAATCTAATTTCTGGCCGAATGCGAGAAACTTTGCCAAATTTCTGTGCTTAAAACTGGTTTCCCTCACGCGAAATAGTTGAAAATGATTTGTTATTTCAATGGTTTTGTAGTTTTTCATAAATTTTAATATAACAATGCCCCCTCATTCACTGATTCCCCCGCTTGTGAGTATGCCCAAAAGGGCACATCAAAATATATAATTATGGTCAAGAGCGCAATGCGACAAATCCTATATGCGGGCACCTATGAAAATGAGATGCGTGTGAAAAAGCCAAAAGTGATACGAGAAATTCATCGGCTAGGCACAACTCATACACACATCAAATAACCACACCCACGAAATTCATTTGCAGACTACCAACTGATGCGCTGAATCAATTTCCATCAGCATTTTGTGGGCTGTGGTGATGAGTTGCGTAAATTGAATGCAGCATACTTTCTGGCCGCCTGTCAAACTATTTTGTATGAGGGATGTAGCATGCGGCATGTAGCATGCGGCATGTAGCATGCGGCATGTAGCATGTAGCATGTAGTAGTAGAAGTAGTTGCCTGGGCGCACCAATTATTGAATATGCCAGTATGAACGACACGGATGGACGCAGGCACACGGCCACAGGCCAACACAGCCAACAGCCACGAGCCACATAATCTAGTGGCACGCGGCACTGGGGAAAGACACCTTCGGCATCGTCGCCAATGGAGGCGGCAAAGCAAACACGTAACGGCATTTTGTGGCGCGTGATGGGAATCTATAGCAGTTCCATTCACTGCGAAACGTGCATATGCCTATACATAAATACCAAGAGCAACTCAAAGATCCCTACGTGAGGAGTGCTGGACTAGCGAATAGCCTGTAACGGAATCGTAGATCGATTGAAAAACTAACCTTAATCTATATCTATATTTATTTGAATTTTACAAATGATTCAACAAAACTTTAAATAATAATTACAAATGGTTAAACAATCCCTGATGTTAATGTAAAGTAAGAAACTTAAATTTTAAAAACCCAACTAGAAAAAAACCATTGCGTATCTTAGAAAAATTAAATGAATAAAAAATTAGATATAATTTCTTATTATAACAGAAAAGAAATATTAAAATTAAAGTTTCTCTTTTATTTCCATTAAATTTAAATTAATAATAGAAAATATATTTAATAATAGAAATTTAGACATTTATTTCAAACAATTCTCCTTTTTAAACGAAATAAAAATTATTTAAAAATAAAATAAGAGTTATAGCAAATTATCTCTTTAAATTATAAGAACTTTTTAAAAGCTATATAAATTTTGAATATATGCGAAACCTTTAAAAACTTTAAAAACTAATGTTTCATAATAATACGTATATGCAACAAAAAAAAAACTAAACTTAAAATCAAGCTTAACGCAATCATTCGCTGAAGATATTTGCGAATGAGAAGCGAATATACTCTTATTGGACAACTATTTCTTGGAGGCGTTTTTTTAATGATTATGCAGGGTATAAGAACGCACTTCCCCCCACGATTTTGCACACTTGTGCCGTTTGGGTACTCCAGCAGTCACTTCGGCCCACGCACGTCGATGCACTTAAGTGCCAAATTAGTGGCGGGAGCCCAACTGCACATGGCAGCCATCTATAAATCTAGCATCTTATGCAGTTGACGGCTTGCCAAATCAATGAATTTAAATGCTTCCTCATCATCATTGCTCACAAGTGTAATGCAGGCGCTTTAAATTAATTGAGTTTGCACTGCAGCTGCAGCTGCTGCTGCTGGATCGGAAGTGGGGACTACCAAACTGGGTACATTCTGTCAATCCAGTGCACTTGCGTGTTTTGACATTGAGGCAGCCTACGTCCGTCAGTCCGTCAGTCAGTCAGTCAGTCAGTCTGCTAGCGTGAAATTTGATTGATGTGACACAGAGCGAGGACTGACAGCAGCCAGAGACTCGCATCGTTTCTAATAAACTACGAGTGTGTCCCACTCGGAACCAATTTGACATTTAGTTAACAATATACAAACACACATACATATTTATGCATCCACATCTGCATTTACATACATGGGCACATTCAAGCAGCATTTCCAACATTTGCGAATATAAATAAAAAGGGTTTTTTATAGACCGCCCCAAACATATGTACTGACTGCCGAAATATACGCATATATGCAAAGTATCATCAAGATTGCTTTAAAACTGATGAATTTATTTGCATAGCAGGGAAAGGACAGATTACACTACTCCTTAAAAAGTAAACTAACATCTAAGAATGTATAACGATTGTTTTAAAGTAATCGTTTATTTACTGCATTAATCGTTGAATTCTAGTTTTCAGAGCAAACTATTTTTAATTGTACTTTACAGGCGAGCTGCAAACACATGTCATTATTTCATTTGCCTTCATTTATACATGTGCGAGCAAGAAGGCATCACTTCTAGTAAGTTCTAAAGTGTTATGGAAATGTGCGAAAAGAGCGGTAACATTGCTAGCGCATCACGTAGGTGTGTGAAGATAGCAGCTACAGTCTATACTTGTCCTGTGTGTCACTTGATTCTCAATTTTGTAGTTATTGTAATTTTTACATGATGGGGTAGTTTAACTGTTCACCAATTTGATGACCATAGCCCACAAAATGTATGGTGCTAATCTAAAACAGGGTATCGTTGTGTGACATACAAATTCTTTGTTTCACAACGATCACATGTATACGCATGCATACAAAGTTAGGTTTCAACGGGATCTTATCACATTGCGCAGACGGCTGTTCGAACAAACAATTTGGCATGTCGAGGTAAAGATACCCCTTGTAAGATTCGCACTAATCAAAAATAATTGCAATTTTAGCTTAACAAATATGAAATTGGATTCTTTCGCATGAATTATTACAATATTCGTCAATAAATAGTTAAACAGTCGAAAATTAAGCTCAGGAGAAGGAAACCAAAGCCAATCTGTTTCAACTCTTTTACAAATCTGTTTTCCAACTACAATGTAAATCTTTAAAGTGGTATCATTGTCTCGACAATGATCCTCAAACAAAGTGTTATGTGGATTTTGTGAAAGATTTTCATATTTTTCGCTGTCAAATGGTCTCAGAACAACCGTTGCATATTTTACAGCTGTGCACATTATGCCAAAGCCAACATGGAAACAGCTGCCATAACTGCTGCCCGCAGCCCCTTTGCATTATACAGACGCTTTATCGTCGCATACACACACAAGCACACACGTACACACATACACTAACACACACAATGAGACACTCAAATCTTCAAGTTTATGCAAAAGGTGCGCAACGCTGCCATTTGCTTATATTCCATTCTATATTTTTATTTCAATATAAATTGCGCCCGGTGCTAGCCAGCTGCCATCCAGCTGCCCCTTTACACATTCCCTCTCAACACACACATATACACTCTCGCACCCATCCTTTCGAATATACTCTTGCATTCTTTGTTGCCATCCCTTTTTATCATGCAATGCAAATCGTTTGGCGTTGGGTTAAACATTTTTTATGCATTTTTCTGCCAGTCGCCTTTTGTTCCTTAAGCGTGTAATTTATGTGAGTGTGTGTGTGTGTGTGTGTGAGTGTATGGCAAATACTTTATATGTACTGGCACAACAATTTGCATATGCTGCTTACATAAAGGGCAGGTAAAAATTTTCTATTAGCCTCTAACAAAAAGCTTAATTTATTGGCCCAGAACTTGGACTTTGGCGAACTGCTGCAAACTGCAATCAGCCCCAAAAGCCTGACAGGCACTTCATTCCCAACATTGCCATGCCAAGGAAAATTTGATATCAAAGTAAATTAATATTGCAAAAAGCTTTTCACAGTCGCTGGAATTTACACTTTGCGTGCAATACTGGAATTTGACTACCCGTTCACGTCCCCACCATCCGACCCTGCCCCATCACTTTTAAGTAATGAGTGAAAATATTTCAAAAAGCTTAACCAGCCATGCTCTCTGCTGCCGGAAAGTTTATCCGACAATCTGTCTGGCAGCCGGGAATTCAGACAATCAGCCGGCCGGCCACCGTAGCCAAAGTTTTGGGACATCGACTCGAACAAACGCTGCGGGAACATCTCTCATGCCCAGCAAATATTCAAATCAAATTAAAGTCGTTATTAAATTTGGTCGCTGCCTGCGAACAATGCGTGCTGACAGAGTACTCCTTAATGCGATTGTGGTGTGTTGATGGCCAAATTAATTGCATATCTGATCCCAGCAAAGATTCTGCACGCGAAGCAAACCGAGTCTAAACCCAGTTGGCATTAACCATCACGTTTATTTATTTTTCCTTTGTTATCGCTGGAACTGCTATGGGGGGGGGGGATGCAGGGATGGATTGCTGCACTTGACTGAGCAGACCAAAAAAGGGCATGCTCATCATCGACTGGGAAGCTGGCTGCTGATTGATGGTAACTGGATATGCAAACGCTTAAAGGCGAACTTTAATTAACTTTTATTTATATATGTATTGTGTTACTTATTTGTTCAAGCTTCAGCTTTGCACAGTCATTCTAAAGACTATAAAAGTTATATTTAAAGAGTATGTCAAAAATAGAAATAAGCTGTATAATAATATAATAATATATATATATATATTATACAAATTTATATATATATATATATGATATATAGTAGTTCATTGTATTTAAGTGTTTGTAAAGTATTTAATTGGTTTCCTTTATTTGTTTATTTACAATTTATACAACAATAATATTAAATCAATTCTAAAGAAAAAACAATTCGAATTTATGCTGATTAAAATTAAAATTTCCCATTACTCATTTCGTTATTATTTTGTTACACAAAAAATACCTAACAAAAAAATTAAATCAAAGTAAAGTTTTTGTAAAGTATTAAAATTTTTTGTTTCTTATATATAAAAATCATTTCATTTATTAGTATCATTAATACTCCATTTTTCCTATCAATTGCTTTCTTCGAATTTCTTTAGGAATATGGTTAATTTTGATAATTCAGTTAATATTTTAATACTTGAACTTTTATGTCTAAAAATAGCAACTTTAATTTAATATGTAATTTAGGTTTTCTCTTAGCTTTCATTCGATTTAAAAATTTAGCTTCCTCTTATGTTTTTTTGGGCAAAAGTAATACCTTTATTCAATGTAAGAAAAAAAAGAAACAAAACAGACCGTAAACAATAGCGCACCTCAAATTTGTTAAGATTAGCACACAATTCGCATACAGTCAACGCCATTTCCATCGCCATCGCCATCGCCATCATCATCAACCTAGTCGTAGTCGTTGTCCTCGTCTTCCTCCTCGTCCTCAACTTCGTAGTCATCGATGGCATAGAGAGCCGTGGCCAGGACGCAGCCGGGTGTCTAATCTAATGGCTGCCGGCTGCTAGGGCAACCTGACAAACATTGACATTTTCTGTTATGTAATCAGACGCCCCAAGGTATGCAACAAAAAACGTGCTCCCCCAAAATCCAACAACGTCAAAGGAACGCAATAAATTGTCGCATAAAAATTGATGTTTTATTTTCAGGTGCGTTTAGCGTTTCTTTTTATACTCTATACCCAATACAAAATATGGGTATATTGGCTATATAGTTTAATTGACCAATTGTCCTCTTTTAGGCCAGTGTCTTCAACTTCGGATTAATTAGTAATCTCGGTTATAAATCATGTGCTGAACCCAATTAATTTCTGCCCTTGAAGCACATTTTAGCAAAGCAAACTTTGCTCGCTTTCACCTCTTATTGCACATAGCACAGGGTATTGCGCAGTCGGCTAATCATGTTTGCAAATCTTTTTTTCTTGTGCTCTCGTTGCCGTTGTTCTAATGCTTTAGCGCGTGAAACGTGTACGGAAAACTCAAATTTTTGTGGTTATCCCAAAACAAAAACACAAAAAATAACAAACAGAAAAAATAAGAATATATTTTTCTCAAGTGGGAACCTACAAAATACTCTTTACAAAACTTGAGAGCTTCAAAATTTAATATATTTTTTATTAGCATATTTTGAATTAAATAAGTAAAACTGTTCTTATGCAGAATATCAATTTTATTATTTTCTATATATTGAAGGTTAACTAAATAAACTGTAATTATTATTATTATTGATATTATTCATATTAGTATTATTTATATATTTTATCTGTCAAACAATCCTAATTTTAGGTAATCTATTGTCTATCTAAAAACGCAAAAAATAATATATATTTTTGAATAAATTTACTTTTTAATAATAACAAGTCGTAAAAATGTGATCAAAACTTTAACAGTCAAAATGGTTTTGAATTACCAGGCTTTTTTTATTGATTTTTTTTTAATTTTAAATAATTTACACCGTTTCCTACAACTTTTTGAGAATAAATTGGATATTGTATTTGTCTTTGAAAGAAACTCAGTTTGCTCAGATATAAAGCAGGCCTCTGGCAGAAAAAAGGAATTAAATTATCACTTTATGCCTGTCAATGAGATTGTTACTTAACCATAAAATTGTTGACCTGCTTCCGGCTGCCTGATTATTATTATGGCCTAGCATGCTGAATGCCACTGACAATAACTTGACTCGGCATTTAGCTGGGCCATTTGTATTGAGGGGGGCAAACTAAAGTGGCGTGCCACAGCTGTCAAATTAATATTTGCCACGTGCAACAATGAGGCAAAGAAAAATGCCATACAATCCATAACTTGTCTGCCTCCGTTTTTCAGCCAACAACAAATAAGACAACCTGAAACCTGTTAACCAAGTCTTGCGCAACGCATTAGCCAAAACTGTTGCCAACTTTAGTGTGTGCTAAAGACATATGAGAAAATATTATTTCTTGGAGATGTGCTGCAAATGTGGCCAAATTACAAATTGTCTAGAAATACACAGTTTGGCTATAGTTGTGTAACATTTTATAATATTACAAAAGAAGAATTTCCTTAATTGATTGAGTTTTTTTTTTGTTTGCTAAAAAATTCGTTTTAGCTGATTTTATGCGTATTATTTTGCTTTTTAAATTTAGAATAAAAATTATTCAGATCGAAGTACCAAATCATATAGCACTGATAGTAAATGAATAGTTCTCTAAAAAACTTAATTGTTTAACAAGTTCCTTCAGAAAATGTAATAATTATGTTACTTATTAACATCAGACTTCTATATCTAATATATATCATACGAAAAATCAGTCGTATTTTAAATTTATGGTAAAATTTAAGTCAAGTCGTTTTGATTCCCGTCTACAAGGCCAATTGCCTTAGACGTTCTTTCTTGGTTTTAAGTTTACATTCAATTTTTTTACCACTGTTTATATTTTGTTTAATCTCCGAAAATATGGTTAAACCGCAAATTGCTAATATAAATTTACTATAAGCCAAAAAAAAAAAAGGAAACCATCAACGAAGTCGCCCAAGAAATTTGTAAAAAGGCAACAGTCTCCGCAATCAAACCACACGATAAAATAAAGGCGCACAGCCTTCATTTATGTATGTACTATATGTATATATGTATTTATCTATATATACACATATATATGTGTGTGTGTAGTATATACTGGCTGGTCTCAAGTTTGGCCCGGCGGCTTTGAAGCTTGGCAGGAGCCAAGTAACGAGATAGCGCGCCGGAAATTGGAGCAATGCAGCCAAATTGCGTTAAACCAAGCAAAAACCGTGAACAGACAACGTGGCCCAAACCCCGGCCAAGACATCGACATCGACATCGACAGGCTCACCTCAACCAAAGACAAACTGAACACTGACAACATAAATTCTTGATTGCAATAGATGGAGAAAATTGAGACTGCGACTGCGACGGAGTTTTTCTCATAGTTGTCAAAGCCAATGTCGTTGCCATCATTTTGATGACTCCTCATGAACCTTTGCCATATTTCACTTAAGAGATACTATTTCAAAGGCCAGCCACGCCCACTGGCCTGTGAATGGGCAAACGATGGGGAACCGAGGCAAGCAATAAAATTGCGTCCAAAACGGAACAAAGGAAACACGTGACATCTGCGGCACGTAAATAAAGACACCATTGTGAATTATTAGGAGCCATCATCAGCGAAGGGTGCGGGGTTGATGATTCTATTGACTGCCCCAGCATTTCACCCTTTCAACATTTGTTTCGATCCGATCACTGTTTTATTTATAAAGCTAATGTCAGTGGAGGAAACTAAGCCAACGTTAAGCTCTCAACAAAAACTCGGCTCATTTTCCATTCCCCATCGGCCTTTTTTGTCATTGGGGCCAAATTAAGTGCTTAAATTTCAATTAAAACTTGCGCCTTTCAATTTCAATTGGAAATTTCCTGTCATTAAGTCTAAATATCTGCGTTATTTTATTGTAATTAGATGCAGTCAATTTGAATGTTATTTTGTAGATTTACAAACAATTTATATTTGCTAACGATTCAATTTTAAGGTTTTTGTCTACATTTTTAGGCAGCACATTTAATTTGACTTATGTTAAAGTTTGGTAAATTATACAACATAAATGCATGTAAATCTATCTATATAGAAATATATATATATATCAAAAGTCATGCTATAATTTTTTTTAAGTTTATGAATTGCTCGTAGGTAAATCACAATTTTTATCAACGATAATATTTCTACAAATAATTTTTAATTTGCTAAAATTCTTTGTCTCGCATCAATATTTTTTTTATTTTCTCGCAACAAAAATAATTTACAAAAGGTGTATTTAATCACTTTAAAAATGATGTGTTTCAAGTAAAAAAATCACTTATAAAATTGCCATACATTTGCTATAATATTCAATATGTAAGGAATTCAATGTGCTTTTTATTTTGAATTCTGTTCGGTTTTACATCTGCGATTATTGCAAATGGCAGATGGGAGTTCGAGAGGAGAAGAAGAAGATGAAATGTGTATTTCTTGGGCTCACAATACATTTGGCTGCCATTTCTCTCGATTGCTGTCTTTGATTGCAGCTGACCTACTTGCTGCCTGATTACCCAGCCGAACACACACAAACACACACACACACAAACACACACCAACAAACAGTAAGCAGAGCAGAGAATACTTTACATATTTTACGGCACATTCCGCATTCTTCGCTGGCAAATAACTTTGCATATTTGGCGGCGCCTTTGCCGCATGCCTTGATTTATGCAAAGTTTTCATTGCTGCTGTTGAAGCTACTTCGATTAATTGTTGGCAGAGTTCCCACAGTTTAATACTTGTACATTCCCATAGCACATGTGCAACACACACACACACACACAACACACATTCTCATAGTTATCCAAGTGACTCGAAAAGTATCACTTTAATTTACTTTTTTGTTTTGCTTTCAGTTTAGTTTGTTTCACTTTGAGTTTTTTGACGGCTTTAAATGTAAATTTCTGCCATTAATATGAGTTTGAAATGCAAAACGTAGGCATTGGAGCATAATAAGATTGCCAATCTTAGAAACACATACTTACTGAGCGAAGCTTCTTAATGTTTTGCATATTTAGTTGGAAAATTCCTTTTAAATCGGAAGTTAAATTTATAATGTACAATCTCTTGACAGCGACTTTATATTTATTTATGTAATGGTTAGAAATGGACATTACATTACATCTTTATTTAATTAATTGATATCTATCAAGTAATGATTTCATTCTTATTATAAAATAGACAGGGTCTAAGGACATGAACAGCATGGGACTTGTTAATAAAAAATAGTATACTAAATGAAGTAAAAGCTTAATCTCCTGAAATATTGCAAAAAATGATAGACTGTAAATATCTGTATATAACTTAAATATAAATATTTTTTTTAATTTGTTGAAAATATCTAAAACATGTGTGAGAGATACAGAGTTGGGTTGAGGGTGTCCCGTAGGAAAAAAAAAATGCTACCTTATTGCAAATCTACTTATTGAAAATGTGTTCGGCAATATTTGAATTACTCAATCCAAATAGCCATTTAATTTTATCCAGCATAATGCTTGTCTTACAATAATAAGCAGAACACCATTCGAATTCTTTAAAAAAAAAAATTAAAAATATCAAAAAATGTTGTCTTAAGACTAAAGCTTTCCAAGAAATAACCACATTCTAGTTTTAACGAATTATTGTGTATATTTTTTATTCTGTTTAGTAAACTATACATTTGTATATAGAGAAATTAAATTGACTAGAGTCTTTAAAAGAGATAAATATGTATTATTTGTTTAATAAAATTAAGTATGCTATTTTCATGGAAATGTGTTTTGAAAAAGTGTTTCAAAAAATTGTTAGAAGACAAAATGAGGAGGAAAATGACACTCTACTTGTCTAACTCAGATTCACTCTATTTCCGTTTTTCATATGCACAGGCATTTGATGCACACAATTTTGCAGGTTTTGTCCGGATACTACTTTAATATACATATTCTGTTTCCTTTTTAGCCAACCGAACTAGTTTTGGCTAGCATAAGCAGATCTCAAAATCAAGTCAAGCGCGCTGCAAAGCTGTCAGCCGCAAGGATACGCTATGGTTATATATATAGAGAAACACACACACACAGAGTGTAGTTTAGAGGTATATGAAATGTAATCTTAATGCACCTGACGCACCTGCAAATGCACACACACACACACACACACACACACACACACACACACACACACTACACACAGTGCTGCAGCTAATGTAGTTTACAGACGCTGAAATATTTGCTTTGCTCTGCCTTGCGGCCAGTCAATTTTTATCAGTGCTGTTAAATTTGCATAAGACATGACAGTTGACTTCTCTCCTTCGCCTTCTACTTGAGCTGTTAGTGGCAGGCAGCACAACTGGCCAAGTTTATTTACCAAAAAAAAAAAAATGCAGCAGCAGCAGCAGATGTAGCTGTAGTTGTAGTTGTAGCTGTAGTTATCGTGCTATTTGCCAAGTATTTGCACACTAGTTGGCCTCGTTGGCAGTCGGCGCGTGCTTCAGACTGCATTTTGGGTGAGAAGAGCCGCTCCCCAAAAGGATGCGGACAGTTAATGGTGCCTCTCGGCTTTGGCGCCGAATAATTAAGATAATTACGCAGAAGGGGGCGCTGCCTGGCTGCTGTCAGGATCAGCCGCAAATTGCCGTCATCATTCTTGACTACCTTTTGTTGTGGCCAGGACTTATGACAAAGGCCAAAATGTCATGTACAAAAGATAAAAAGGACACGGCGGCTAATGAAACGGCAGCAAAGCGTAACAACAAAATATACAAAAAAAAAACAAAAAATCACAGCAAACACAAGTTAGAATGCTCTAGTCGAGAGAGCTCGACCAGGAGATGCCCTGAATAAATATATATATTGATAAATATAAATTTATTCGGTAAAGAAAATTGATAAATACTATAAATAAATTATATACAATTAAAATTGTTTATTTTATTGCTATCTGATATTGATATATATAGAAAATCAATAAAGTTAGTCATTTTATGGCACACGAGAATTTATATCCAATATTTAATGTCTTCAACTCTTAGTACACACATACAGACATTTAGAAATGGCTAACTCGAATCGGTTAATGCTGCCAATCAGGATTATATATATACTTTTGCCTGTTACAAAATTGTGCACAACTGCAAAACACCCTTTTAGTACACACTTTTGGCGTGCAGGGTATAAAAATACAAATATAAAATGAAACATTGTTTAGAAGAAACAGCAAAAGGATTGTTAGGATCATTTCCATTGTGAAACACCCAGTCATCCACCGCTGCCTACTCCCTACCCCAATCCTGCCATGCTCCTCCGCATTACAAACTCCATTGTTCTTGATGTTGTTGTTGTTGTTGTTGTTGCATTGCCTTTGTTAAATTGAAACAATTTGTCACTCTCTGAGAAGAGTTGCCAACGGGCTTTGTTTTTGTGTTAAAGAACTTTGTGCGATTGTCCACCCATTTGATAATGAAATAAATGAAGAGTAAAGTAAGTATGGGCGTAAATATGTACAAATATTTTCTAATTTTCTGTCTAGCGCATTGTTAAATGTTAAATGAGAGCAAATGTTTGCCATTGTTGCGATATACGAACTTATAATGCAATTACCTTGCCGACTCCTAAATAACAACAAGAAAAATTACCAAAGTAAAATTGCTCGATTCGTTATCTAAATTACAAACTGAAATTATACTGCAAATTCAAAATTCTTACAAATGGTATTTAAGACTGTTCTAATCAATCAATGATTTCTAATTTGTTTTTTTTTTTCTTAATTTATTTCACTTTAAATTAAAGCAAAAAATGAAAAACGGTAAATGGATTATTTTATTTTTATGACTAAAATATACAATCTTTATACACACAATACTATATTCATAGATTTGTAATTAAAGCAGAAATTTCACTGTTTTACTTTTTTTTTAGTTAAAAAATGTAAATACTATTTTAATTTTAATAATAACATAATATATAATAATTTGATTTGTTTTCAGCTCAAATCGGTTTCAATTCGAGCAATCAAATTGTAAACTGATAATAAATCAATCAAAAATTAAAACATTATTAAAAATTATCAGAATATATATACTTTTTTGAATAGATTTGTTTTCAACTCAAATGGGTTCCAATTCGAGCAATCAAATTGTAAATTTACAGCAAATCTACCAAAAATTTTATACATATTCCTTACCTGCAAGGATTGTTGTGAAATCAATGTAAACTAATTAAAAATCATCAGAATATATATATTTTTTTGAATAGTTTTGCGTTTAACTCAAATCGGTTCCACTTCAAAAAAATTTAAATTGACAATAAATCTATCAAAAATATTTTTTAACTGAAAGGATTAACGTAAAATAAATGTAAAATAATTAAAAATCCTTACAATACTTGCTTTAACAGGCATACATATTATAATATATATAATATATATGTAGATATACACCCATTTAAATTACATTTAATCTGTTCACCACGTGTGAAAAGTAAAAAATAAAATCAAAATAAAAAAAGAGTGAAAATCAACGCCAGTTAAATTTTATTTAAATGTCAATTTCATTTGCATAGCTGGCGTGATGAGCATTAAATTAATGCCAGATGGCCACTTAGCGCAAATAAAATCAATTTAAATTGTTGGCCTGGCCGTTAAGGCAATGAAAATGCCAAATTCAATTCATTTTTAACCCTCGCCACAACTTAAGCCACATGCCCCACTCAGATTCAAGCAACAACATAAAAAAAAAACCTTAACAGAGAGAGTGAGAGAGAGAGATAGTGAGGGAAAGGGAGAGATGAATTCAGTTAGCCAGGTTGTTGTTGACGTACTTAACCCCGCTGGCCAAATGCCTTATGATAAGCCCTGGGATCCGATGTGCAAGTGGCCATTTGATCTGTTGGCCCCTTTCGATTTGCAGCCAGCTGGCCAAATCGGCCCAAATGTCTAACAAAACAGGAAATAAATTCTCAACAGCCTTTTGTGCCAGGCCACCTGTCACAGCCACGCCCACTCAGCGGTAGTTTATTTTGCTCAACTTGTGCTTGACCAGAACCAGGCAAAATGTTTACTTAAATGCGGTCACCTGGCTTGGTCCTGCTGCAATTGATGATATCCTTGCAAAGGATACTTTAACTATTTTATTCCAAGCCAAATTGAAATCTTACAAATTATTTGATTTAGTATGTTAAAGAATTAATTTTATTAATGTGATACAAAAATGTAATACTGCCAACAATATTTAATTCAAATTTAAATGAAACTTTTAGGAAACGAAAAGTACAAGAATTTAATTGAATGGATTTTGTATATAATAGAAATAGTTGAAATAAATTTATACTGAAATTTAAATTTAAAAAAAATAATTCAATTTAAAGATTATATAAAAACAAAAAGTTATAATATCTTAAAATTAAAAATATAAAATTAATTAATATTCTAGAAGGGTATATAAAATTCGGATATGATCAAAAGTGATTGCTCATTCTTTTTGTGTAGTTTTTTTTGTTGGACTTTAAGTGCGTTGCAAGAGTTGCAGCTGAACTTTGTTGTTGTCATTGTTGTTTGGCATTGTTGTTTGGTATTGCGGTGTTCATGTCTGAGGCAGGTCGGCTACAAATGCAACATTTCACCTGCAAGTAGGCGGAAGGGCTTTTATACGCCGGACTACTTCCTGTCTATAGAAATCCCGAGCTGTTTCTGCATGCCCCAAGTGCCTGCTGCTCCTCTTGCCCGGGCTGACCGTGGTGCTTCACAACAATGGGTGAGCCTATGCTTATGCAACACATTCTGTTGACTCAGTGAGCGTTGCATGCCTCCTGGCAGCGCCCTTCAACTTGACATATTCTTTACTTCAATAAATAGCCCAGGAAGATTTAGATAAGAAGTAAGCACAAAGCATTCCACTTCTCTTTTAAGATGTACTCCTTCACACAGACAGAGTCTGAATATATATTTTTTTTTTTCAACAAGAGAACAACAAAATGTTGCACCTTCAATGTCACTATTTGGTTACACTCAGAAAAAACAAAATCAAAAAATTAGGAGTAATTTCCAAATACACAAAAAAAAAGTTGTAAAATAAAATCTGTTTTTTTTTAATAGATAGAAGATAATACTAAAAAATAATATTCAAAATCTTTTCTGAATTTCAGCAAATCTAAACAAAATGTAATTTCGAAAGTTCTTTCAAATTCATTTTTATGAATTTATAAACTAACTAAAATATTTGTATAAATAAAATTTTAAGATACTTCTGCTTAAAAATAATATAAATCAAAACATTGACCTAATTTTAAAGTTATGTGTAGACCATAGAATAAAACGAATGCTAAATTTAAATTGTTTTTTTTTTAGCAAAAATAAAAAAATATACTTTTAAAAGAAACGCTTTTCGTTTTGAACGATGATCGCTTAAAACCAATAAAAATATACGAAATCAACTTCCCCAAAACGACGACTGACCGCAAAATGGTAAAAAGCGACGCATTTTGACCAGACAGGAGGAAGGCGTAAAAAAAGGATTTTGTTGTGTTGACCAATGACATGGCAAAAACCAAAATGTTTGTCCTATTCCAGCAGTTGATTTTCATTTTCCATCCATAGCTTTTACACTGGACATACTAAGAGAATTGCTGTTGCAATGCGATCTGTTGTAGTTTAGAATAGTTGCCCTAATTTTTTAAACCAAAATATAAAAAATATATGTATATAGAAAGTGTTCAAACATTTGATTGATTAAATAATTATTTTGGTTTTTTTTTTAACATTATTAAAATAAATTGCTAAAATGAAGCAAACATTGTAATTGTTGAGCTATTGAGCTTTTTCAATAGCTTTATAAAATAAATAAATAAAAATGCATCGAAATTTGCATTAATATAATTTAGTTTATTTGCCTTCGTGGCCAAACTTAAAAGTTACAATTATTAATAGTAAGCTCCGAATTGAGCACTTAAACAAAGTGTATTTCGGCAAGCGATGTCGAATACCGCGCCGCGACTTGAGTTCACGATCGATGAAGCAGAACTTAACAGTTACATTTGTTAGTGATAAGCTCCGAGTTGAGCACCTAAACAAATTGTATTTCGGCAAGCGATGTCGAATACCGCGCCGCGACTTGTGTTCTCGATCGATGTAACAGAACTTAACAGTTACATTTGTTAGTGATAAGCTCCGAGTTGAGCACTTAAACAAAGTGTATTTCGGCAAGCGATGTCGAATACCGCGCCGCGACTTGTGTTCTCGATCGATGCAATAGAACTGATTAGCTGCCGAATTGCAGTCGCTTGTATGGAAAGACTATCTGTTGTATGGCGACACCATCTGTTGTCTGGCGAATTTATGCGTTGTAAGGCGAATTCAAACAATAGCTAAGCCCGCCGCGTCGCATGTTCAAACTTGAACACCTACTCCTGCACTGCGCAAAGCATAACCTTTCGAAAGGTTAAATATTGTTTGGAGCGGATACATGCGTAACCAAACAGTAATAATTTAACGTTTTAAGAAACTCAATCAATATTTATTTAGATATATATGTATAATTACCAAAAATTACATTATGTAAAAATATTTTCAGTGCTGCTGTTTTTTCGAATACAACATTATTAAATATAATTTTTTTTCTTTTATTAGATTTGGTTTTTTGTTGTGGTGTGCGTTTGTATGTAATTAATATAATGCTTATGCATTATAAATAATTTTTGTTTTGTTTGTTTTTTTTTACGCGTTTTTCTTGCTAAATAAAACTGATATTTCAAATATGAGTTTTATGTGTTTTTTTTTTTTTTGAGAATTTGATTATTTTGCTCGACATTTGTTTTGGTTTCCTTTTGTTTAACATTATTCGCATTAAAATGTTATTGTGAAGTTAAATATTGAAATTATATTGTAGATGTGTGGCACAAATCACATACATCATTTACAAATCATGTATTCTTATCTGTATTTTTTTTTTATCTGTTATCTGTTATCTTTTTTCTTTTATACTTTATAAGGATGATTCTTATTTGTTAACACTTCTTTGTTCCATATCCATTTCCCTTATACGATTGCTTTTCGATGTAAATTGTTCCATTTACAAAGTATTATTATTTTGTCGTCCATTATTATTCAGTTTATTCACTAAATTCCATATTTTTAAGGCTGTCCCCATCGTAATTCCCATATATTTCACCATCAATTCTGGCTTGAATAACAGCAAAGCTTCGCCATCGATTTCCTGCAGATCACAAGGATACACATTAGAAATATGATTATAAATTTCGATAATAATATAATTGCAATTGTACACCTCAAGTTACAAAATGGAGGGACTTACTTGCTCGCGGATGAAAGCCCCATGCACGGCCAGTGAGCTGTCGATGCTCTCAATATACTGGGCAACCTCCTCGATTGACCAGTCGATGAGCTGCGCCCGCTGCGACGAACACGCCTCTGTGATTGTGAGGTGCTGGGGTGAACTGATCACTGTGCTTGCATAGCTGCTGGATGCAGCTGCAGCTGCCGGCACGGGCGCAGTCGCCGCGGGGCAGGTGGACATCGATGAGGGAAACGATGCGCTCGACGATAGTGTTGTCGGCGGCTTGGCAATCTTCTGCTCTGGATGCACCTCGGCGACAAGGGGCGCTAAATATTTGGCATTTGATGTGCCGCCGGCAAGAATCGCGCCGCTACTGCTAATCAACGGCTTCTCCGCCGGCGATGTGGGCGTAGGCGTGGCAGATTTGGATTGACGAGCACGCTTCTCGGGCAAAACGGGCGACGAAGGCGGCGTTGCTGCCGTCTGCACACGCTTCTTGCCAGCCGCGGTCACAATGTGCACATTGCAACTTGCAAGCTGCTGGCCGTCAGTGCTGGCGGGGAGCAGCTGCTGCAAGCAGAGCTTGGCCAGAGTCTGAGGCGTCTCCATCGAGGGCAGCTTGGATCCGTTGATAAACGGCTCGCCCTTGCAATTGGTGTGAAAATGTGCCGTAACCGATGAGGCAGCCACCATGGCATCCGATTCGGCAACAACTGTATAACGCTTGCCGGAGCTGGAGTCCATGTGCGACTTGTGGCCGGGCGGCTGCATCGGATGGCAGCTGCGCGCACACCAACCAGCCGGGAAAATGTCCCGCGACCTATAACTGCACCAATAGTCGAGGGTGCCGCGCCAACCATCGAATGTGACATGGATCTGGTCATCCTTGATGGCATCAACTGTTGCACAGCAAATCAGTTGCGGATTCTTTTTGTCCACCGCCTCCAGTTTCTGGCCGACCTTAAACAGATTCACCTCGGGCGTTGGCGGTTCCGATTGAAAGATGTCCTCGGGTGCAACCATGGCATTGTTGAGTATCTTGCAGAGATAGCCAGGCCAACTAGAGGCATTAATACGAAAACCTAGCGGTGGCTGAACCATACCCCCAATCTTTTTTTCACAGTGCCCAATCGCGTAGATTTCCGTCGAATCCACCAGACGCCAGAAATCTTTCTGTGAATCGCTGCCATCGAGGCGGAGCCGCAACCGCGAGCCGAGGACACCCACCACTGTTGCAATGCAGATGGAGGTGACGTTCAGCGGATCAAGTGCCTCCAGTTTCATGCCGATCTTGAAATCATTGTTGGGCGGATTTAGCGCCTGTTTAAAGCATTCCGCCGGTGCGGCATCACTGCCCGTTTCCTACCACGAGAAAAACCGAATAGATTAGGTTTATGATTAAGGAGAGACGACCAGACTTACCTCCAGGTAGGCATCCCAGTCAAAGAGAGAGGGATCCGTTGGCGCCTGCGCACCGCTGCTAAGCAGCTTGCGTTCACCATCCGTTGTGCTGTGGCTGCTGTTACTGCCGCCGACGCCGGCGGCGTTGTTGCAGGTGCTGTTCTGTTGCATGGAACCGTTCATTTTCTGACCCTTGTTCATATACAGCATCGAGCAGAATTCCTTGTTGTTAATTTGTGTGCAACGCTTTTTTGTTGCAAAAATATATTTTCTAAATAAAAGGCTTGGTTTTCCTTGGCGCAAAATAAAAATATTTGATTTTGATAAAAACGAAAAACGAAAAACGAAACCAATCGTTTTGGAAAAAATATTTTCTGAATAATATATTTATATTTCTCACTATGTCACTTTTGTAAAATAGAATTATCCAACAAAAGTTTGCTTTGATTTTTTTTTTAACAGTTTGCACATAGCGGAAATCACAGCGTTGCCATATAATTAAATTGTGATAATGGCAACCGATGCGTTGCCAGATTGTTCATTTGTGATATAAATACTAAATGTTAATTTTTGTATGTTAAATAGCAGTCTAATTTTTAGTGCCTAATATGTAAAATGCAATAAGTAAATATTATATTGCTGTAATTCCAATTTGTATAAGTTGTCAGACGCTAATAGACGAATTACTTGATTGATTTCTACTTACAATAAATTGTCGAGCAAAAGAAAAGTAATTTTGATGTTTTTGGAGGATTAGAGAACAGGTGAATAATGCCGGTTCAATTATCTACGAATGTTTCCTATAACTATATCAGCGAGGCGATAGTTCACAGGATAATTACTGAATTTTTGATACTTGTGATGCTCTTCATTTGCACCCACATTGGTAAGAAATTCTGATTTTGATTTTAAACCGTTTCGTTACTCAATTGGATATTGTCCCTCAGTCTCCGAATCGATGCATTCACAATACTTTTATTATAGTAATGTTCATGCGGAGGAGAAGTTCGTGAAGAATGTGCCATATATGAGGGGAATTCAGTATGGGTCGTTACTCTTTGACGATGTGCGATCCATCGAGATGATGTATGTTTACTTTGCGTTCAATTTCCTACAAATCATTAACGAGGATGGTCTAAATGAAACCGAAAATAGGTATTATATAATGGTTGGAGCACCAAGACTTCGACAAATACGCATCAAACCGAGCGATGGCCAACAGTATGTGATAAAGGATTGGATACCTTATGACGAATACTCGCCCAATACCGAATATAGAGGCGACTATCAGGGGTATGCATTCCCATAGATCAGCATTTGAATCTAATTTGAATAATATGTTTTTTATGTATTTTATGTATCAGCACCGATTACAGGGGCGATGCCAATTCTATTTGGACTGATTTTTATGTTTACCGCGGCGGTGGTTTTTCAAAGACCTTCTTTTCAAACTATACAACAAATTTTAAATTGCTTGAATTACTTTACAACACTCGCTGGGTTGACCGTGCCACACGCCTTGTGGTGCTCGAATTCAGCATGTTCTACGATGCCAACCAGATGTTTCAAATAATCAAGTCGGTATATGGATGCAGTTCCACTCGGCAATTTATTAATTCTTGTTCAAGTCTAGATTGATATTCGAAATAATGCCAACGGGTCTGGTTGTGCCCTCTGCGGATTTTCGTTGCATACCCTTGCAATGCTTTCTATCCCAGGACCTTTTTCGCATCCTTGTGGGCTGTGTCCTATATTTAATTGTCATTTACTACACGTACCGTGAGATTTACGAAATCTGTGGTATCGGCCCAAAAGCTTACTTCACAATTGCCGAGAATTATACGGATCTGGTTTTTTTGCTCGTACGTATTTGAATTATCCAAAATGTATAGTAATTCAACATTCAACATCATCCAAATTTAGTCATCCTACTTGGTTTTGGGCTATACCATTTGGCACACCCTCGAGGTAAATGCTATAATTGATGCATACAACGCCGATCGCGAGGTGTACATCAACTTGGATCGCCTGATGCTTGGCTGGGAGTTCTATTCCATTTTCATGGGCATTCTCACATTTACCGTTTGGCTCAAGTTCATCCGGTTTATTTCATTTCACAGAACGCTGCGGCGCCTCTCGATCACGATTCGACTGGTAAGTTGGGGTTCCTTGCATTTAAACATACTTTCAAATAGATATAGTCTAAGATTTTTCTCCAAATTCAAATTCGAATTGAGGTATAAAATCTGAATAAAACGTTGTACTATTTTTTTTGCGGATTAAATAAAACAAAGCTTTTATTAGTTTTTAAACATTCTTTATTTTTGAGCATTGTGCAAAAAACTTTAAAAAAAAAAATCTTTTAAGAATCAATATTACAAAAAAAAAAAATTCCATTCTTCGAGCAGGTATATGAGAATTATATTATTATTCTAAATTTAATGTCTTCAGCTCTTACACCCTCTGAGATCTCTGAAGAATTAATATTAACCTAATGGAGCCAGAGACTTATCCAGAACTCAGTTTACCTGCTGACACCACAACTGCCACACAAATATAAAAAAAAAATAATTTTTACATCTAAATATTAAGATTGACCAATATCACTTTCATATGAAAAGTATATTATTATTCTGATTCTGCTGCTTCCGATTCCGGTTCTGAATCACTTCAGTCGTTTCCGGTTTAATCGGCTTCAAGTTTACCAATGATTTTAATTCAAACTTTCTTTTTATCTCAATTGCTTTCATGTGAAGTCAATAAAAAACGTTTTTGGCTTCTTTGTTATATTCATCTGCGTTCTTTATGCCTTTGCTCTGTGGGGCAGAATATTATTTGGGGATCAGCTGGAACACTTTAAATCTGTATTCTCAACTGTGATGACGAATCTCCGCACTTTAATGTCCGATGTTGACTATGAACCGATGTACAAGGTTCAGCCCATACTGACACCGATTTACTTTATCAGCCTTGTTGTGGTCATCTTTGGCCTTTCACTGGTAAGTGCAAAGTTAACCTATTTTTCGGATTAAGATTGTGAAATATTAAGTGAAATATATTTAACAGAATTTATTTGTGGCAATTTATCTGAGCACCTATTCAGATGTGAAGGCCAATACGCTTGTGCACGATACTCTAATATTGCTAATGCTTAAAAAGGGCATTAAGGATTACTTTAAACTGTGTTGCAAGCGCCGCACCCGGTCTAAAGAGATTACGACATTTCCGACGGGACCGATACGGAGGAATACTCCGGCGCCCGTGAACGCTGCAAAGGAGTCGACACTCAGTCGACAACCAATTATAACTCTTTACGAGGATTTGGCTAAGTATGTGCAACTATCGAAATTGTTGATTTTTGAATTTCTTAATTTTTTAACAATAGATTTACCGAACGCTCCATTCGTCTTGAAAACATGTTGGAGAACTTGGTTATTACCATCGAGAATATTACTGAATTACAACGCCAAAGGAAGAAAATTTATAAATGAGATTCAGTAAAATGTAGACAACAACAACAATGAATAAATTAATAAATGTAAAATTTTAAATTTACGCACAAAAATAATTAATTATCATAATCAAAATAAGTGTAACGATAATTGTTGTTGCCGTCCCCCTAAGAATTACAAATTTGATTGAATTTTGCTTGATTTAAATTTGTAAAGGTTCGACTTTAATTGAAACCACCTCCACATCCCCCTCACTGAATCATGTGAAATGTGTTCCTAGATGCTGGTATATGAAACCAGCAGCGTGTCTACCCAAGAGACAAAGAGCACGCAAAAGTAAGCGGAGAGGAAAAGGTGCAGGTTAATGGATTTTTCTTGTGATATTTGACTTGAGACACACGGCGATGACCCAAGCTAACAGCACATTTTTTGACTGTACACAGACAAATAAAACCTAAAAAAAAAAAACCATTCAACTAATATATAATTTTTATAAATATAATTTTTAATTTCGTTTTATAAATATTATTTAAAAATACAGCAAAAAATAAATTTAAAAAAAACCTTTTTTATATTTGTAGTGCATGGTTTTTTCTCTACGTGTATAGGTATTTTGGGCTTTTATTTTATTTTACTCTTTTATACGCAGGATTTTTCAAGTGAAAAACTTTACATTTATTATCAAGATGTATGCGTTTCTCTGTCTCCCTCTCTCTCTCTCTATATTACCCTGTCTCTATCTCTGTCGGCCATTTCGAGGGACAACAAACAACACATTTCGTTTAATTGAATGTTGCGGCTGTCGCTTGTCGTCGACAACACGTCAACAACAACAACAATTGCACCCACATTTATCGTGGCCAAAACAATAAGCCGGATCGGGCCGGGCCGGGCCATAACGGGACTTTTGTGTTTGCCAGGCACGCGCCTAAAGACAACCAAAAATTATAATGTAGTGTAAATATTTAATGGTGATGCGACTTTAGATTATGTTGCTGTTAAACTTGCTCCTCCCAATGAGACATCGACTGAGACTAAGACTGAGGCAGAGACATCGACTGACTTGGCCAATTTAACGAACTGTAAATGTCAACCGCACAGTAATAGCTTATTTGCGTGTACAAATAGGCAAAACGAAATTTAGGTTGTCATAAATCTGTCATCAACGTAATAAAATCTTCAACGTTATTTACTTTTCTTGCAAGTGCAATTTTAAACGTGCGCGCGCAGCACCAAAGCGCCATCTGTTGACTACTTTTGGTAGCCTGCATAGTTGTGTTACAAGCAATGTGGCATCGAATCGTTAGCCGATTTAATATACTCGTCATTTGACATTTGGCCGTACTATCGAATATGTATCGATTGGCGTGATTTACTCGATATGCTATGATAGAGAAAATGTACGTCATGTGATTGTGGATTCTTTTTTTCGCACGAAGCAGTCACCTGTCGGCCGAGAAAAATACAATTACGCCTGCAAAATTTGGTAAGTAGCACTTGAAACAATTCCAAATTAACCAAATATAGAGTGTATTTTTCAACGAACAGAGACACCAGACAGACAAAGAAAACAAAACCGTGCAAGATGGCGCCCCAAATACGGTCAGTCGTAATTCAAACATTTCTATATCTCTTCGTCGCCGTGGCCACCATCCTGATCCTCTACTTTGTTATGACTGGCAAAGGAGAGCGCGTAAGCGTTGGCTGGTTCCTCGCCTCCTCGAGCCCGTACATGTGGGCATGCCTGGGCATCGGATTGTCTGTGTCACTATCGGTTGTGGGCGCTGCCCTTGGCATTCATACGACGGGCACCAGTATTGTAGGCGGTGGTGTTAAGGCGCCCCGCATCAAGACGAAGAATCTGATTTCGGTCATTTTCTGTGAGGCTGTCGCCATCTATGGCCTGATCACTGCCATTGTGCTCTCCGGCCAGCTGGAGCAATTCAAAATGGAATCGGCGCTCGAGACCCCTGGCATCATGAACCAGAACTGGTTTTCGGGCTATCTGATTTTTGGTGCTGGTCTTGCAGTCGGCCTAGTGAACTTGTTCTGCGGCATTGCCGTCGGCATCGTTGGCTCCGGTGCAGCACTCTCGGATGCCGCGAACGCTGCGCTGTTCGTCAAAATTCTGATTGTGGAGATCTTCGGTTCGGCCATCGGTCTCTTTGGTCTGATCGTGGGCATATATATGACTTCGAAGGCAAAGATGGGCGACAAGGATTAAGTGGACGCTGCAATGTGAGTGTTAATAACCAATTAAGATATAAACATAAATATATAACAATAAGAAAAAGGTCTTTGCAGCATTTGTGTCACGCGCCACCCCATCCAAAAACCACAACAACAATCAGTCATCAAGTCATTCCGACAACTAAAGCACAACAACAACTGTGTTCCTCCATCAGAGATTTTCTTTTTTTTTTTAAATTAGAATTCGTTACGCGCAGTTACAGATATTGCTTGAAGAGGAAAACCTTCACGACGACATGGGACTTTAGTTACTTATTAAGTTAAAAGTGAATTATCGAATTTTTACGCTGCGCGCATTGCGCCAATTCTCAGCATCAATTAAACAATTGTGCGTTTAATGTGCGCAGTGTAAAAATTGAATTCGTTTTGTTATATTCTAGTTATTTCAGTTTAATTCGTATTTTGTGTACGAGAGACAAGTGTGTGTGTTTATCATAATATAATACTATAATGTATGATAGGTATGTAGTTGTTTATTTTATTATTTGTTACTTATTTGGCACTTCTAAAGAGAAAAATGTATTATATTAACTACAACTACAAATAATAAACATATAAAAAAAAAATTGTATATTTTATGCTACGGCTAATTCAGAATTAATATAAACTACACAAACCATATTATTATTATTATTATTATAGAGAATATTCCATATTAAATAAATGTGTTTTGTTAACGAATCCCCAAGTTGCTACAAACTCTAATCAATTGCACGCGCCCAACTTCCATAAGAAATATATATATATAAATTACAACAGCGTATTCCCACATATAAAAAAATTTTTTATATTTTATCAGTTACTATATACGTTATGATTAATCATAGCTAATCGTGGAAAATAACAAAGCGATCAAGCTTGAAGTTGAACACTTATATATCTGTAATAAAATACCAACTATTCTTTAATAAAAACAGACAGAGGTGAAGCAAATACAATTTTAAAAATATATGCATATTTTAATGTTATTTCCAATCAAAAATTGCAGAGTTGCCACATTCCAAAATGTGGCAAAAATAATTATCCAACACAGTCACACTGAAAGATCAACGAGTCTCTTTTAACACTTGCTCTCCGCCAAGGAGGAAGATGAAGCTGCTCTAAACAAGACCACAGCAGCAGCCGCCAATGAGTTTCCCGAGATTAAGATCTTTGGTCGCTGGAGCTGCGATGATGTTTCGATCAGTGACACTCACTCCAAGACTACATTGCCGTTAAGGAGAAGATCGCACGCTATTTGCCGCATTTGGCCGGACGCTATGCAGCGAAACGTTTCCGCAAGGCGCAATGCCCCATCGTGGAGCGTTTGACCTGCGGCCTAATGATGAAGGGGCGCAGCAATGGCAAGAAACTGCTCGCCTGTTGCATCATCAAGCATACCTTCGAGATCATTAATTTACTCACCTCTGAGAACCCGTTGCAAGTTACAGTGAATGCTATTGTGAATGTGGGACCACGCGAGGATTCCATGCGCATCGGCCGTGCTGGCACTGTGCGACGCCAGGCTGTTGACGTCTCCCCTTTGCGTCGCGTCAACCAGGTAATCATTCAATTTACAAACTGCATTTCCGTATTTATCAATTATCGATAACAAAACCTTTCTAATTCCGTTACATGAGCAGGCTATTTGGCTGCATTTCGCAATATTAAAACGATCGCCGAGTGTCTGGCGGATGAGATGATTAACGCCGCCAAAGGTTCATCCAATTCGTATGCCATCAAGAAGAAGGATGAACTGGAGCGTGTGGCCAAGTCCAATCGTTAGACATAATTATAATTATATATAGAAACTAACTAGTTTAACAGAAACAATAATGAAGTTTTAGCAACACGTTTGCAAGCCAAATTGGTGACGTCACAAACTGATGTTCAACGAAAACGAAACGAATATTACATGAAGTATTTAAAATAAAATTGTTCATATCTGATAGTTATGAGCAAAAATTATAGCTATTGTTATATTTGTTATATTTATAGAATTTTAATGCACTTGAATTTTTGTTTCTGTTCGAGTTAATAATTTTTAAAATAACATTCCTTCAATTCAATGTCAGGCTACATTCATTTCAATTGCTAATTGTTAGATGAACTCGTAGAAAACGAACATAAGAAAAGAAGAAAAATGGGTGTATTCTCGATAATTCTTGGATTTGGTGGCGTATTTATTTTTGCCATCACTGCGGTGATTCTGGGCGATGTGATGACTGGGCAAGGAGAACGGGCAGGTCTCAGCTGGTTCCTTCATTCCAGCAGTCCATTGATGTGGGCCGGTCTTGGAGTTGGCCTGTGCGTATCCCTCTCGGTCGTCGGAGCAGCGATGGGCATCTATGCGACGGGGACCAGTGTGGTCGGAGGCGGAGTCCGATCGCCACGCATACGGACCAAGAATCTGATCTCGGTTTTGTTTTGTGAGGCGGTGGCAATCTACGGACTGATCTGCTCGATTGTGTTGTCGGGTTCTCTGCAGAAGTATACATTGCACACGGTGATCCACAGTCGCGAAAAGATGGCCCAAAACATGTTTACCGGATTCGCCACCTTTGGAGCGGGTCTCTCCGTTGGCCTGGTCAATCTGAGCTGTGGCATTTGTGTGGGTCTAGTTGGATCGGGGGTGGCACTATCGGATGCAGCGAATTCGGCACTCTTTGTCAAGATACTTATTGTAGAGATATTTGGATCCGCCATTGGACTGTTTGGATTGATTGTTGGCATTTTGATGACATACCGTGCGGAAATTATGGACTAACTCTTGAGAGGACTATGGAATTTATTAAAAACTACAATTAGTACACAACATAACCTAAATGCTAGTCATCGTCGCTATCTTCGCTACTGCCTTGCTGCTGCTCCTCCTGCTGCTCATCCTCTTCCTCTTCGTCCCAGTGCTTGATCTTCTTATTGGTCATAAAATCCTCGCGTAGCACATTCCATTCGGACTTTTTCTTTTTGTTGCCAGCAAGAGATAACTGCTCATTATCGCTTGGCGCGTTCTCATTGTCCTCGTCCTCTTCTGAGTCCGTTTCGGACTCCTCCTTCTTGACGCGATTGTCTATTGCTGACGATTTCGCACGTTTGCCACTCATCAGCACATCCAAAAATTTCCGCTTATCAATATTGTTGAGCACCGCATCCTGGCGACTGTCCAGCGGTCCGGCGTCATTTAGCTGCTTCTGTAGATCTTTCTGCTGAATACGCACCGCATTGAAGAACTGCACCGCGCCGCGTGTGGCAACCTTGCGCAGATTACGCTCTCTCTCCATGTCCCGGTAACTGGGCTTAACCCGCAACTGCAGCGGCACATTCTTTCGCTGTTGTCGCGTCAATTCCGCATCCAGCGCAGAGCCTGCCTTGGGCTTAACGTCCTCCTCCTCTGCCTCGGCCTCCTGCTCCTCTTTGGTAATTTTTACGTCACTGCTAGTAATCTCAAAATCATAGTCCTTCGGTTTGGATTTGCTGCTGGTGCCATTGAGTTTTTTAGCCCGCGAGAGCACTGCTTTAATTTGTGTCTTCGGCTTCGTTTCTTGGAGAACCTTCAGCATGGAGTTGGCCCAGCCGGAGTTGCCGCCTTCGTTTTCGCTGGCTTCATCGCTTTGGTGATCATCAGAACTGCCTGTCTGTTCGTCCGCTGGTGGCATCTTTTTAGCCCGCTTCGCGCTAAGCAGTGCCATAATTGCAGTACAATATTTCAGTTAAATGCACTGTAAACAAAAGCAAGTCTTTTAAAACACGTGCGAGTCGAAATAAATATGTATTTCAGTCAGCTGTTTTGAATATCAGTGTTTTAAATAGCACATATATTTGCAGAACTAGTTTATTTTGCGGCCATTTCGGACGTTCGCTGCCTGGTCACACTGAACAACATATAACGATAATTTTAGGTTTTAGTTTTAGATGCTAGTTTAATTTTTAGGTGCTACTTTCAGGTTTAGTCGGTGCATGTTAAAAATCGTGAAATGCTTTTTTTTTTACATTATATCGAAAATTGTTGGTTCTTTAAAATGCGAATAGGCATTAAATATTATTTACAAAGAGAACATTTGTTTAAATTTATATCGAATGAATATTTTCTGCAAAATCTATATTCAAATGTAACATGTTTTTGCACTTAGCTTTACATTAGTTGAATTTTGAATATTAATCGAACTCAGCAAAACACAATAAACGGAACATCAATTTGCTTTTAACAATTTTTTTTGTAAATCTAATTGGCAATGTGATCATATAGGCCCTTTAGCGCTGTGGCATATTTCTCCAGATTGGTCCGATGTTCAGGCTTCACGTCTTTCAGTTGAAAATTAAATATTTGAATAAACTGCTGCGTAAGCTGAATAAAAATAAAACAAGTTAACTTATTAATATATGTACAACTAGTTTAATGTAATCAGAGCTAACCATGAGGATTGGCTGAGCCTTCTTGTGCACGGCAAGGCACTTCATGAGCACAGCCACGAACTTGGCATAAAATTCAAGCAGATGCACATGCAAAACCTGAAGTGGAATTGGAAGAATGCACACCAAAAAGCAACGTTGCATCGCAACCAACATTTTAGCACAGTAGTCGGCACTATGCAGCAGTTTCTCGGATTCCAACTGAAGCATTTGCAGAATGCGTGTTGCCCATCGATAATTGGTACTGACATTGAGCGAAGAGCAGATGTCTAAGCAGGCTGTGATTTGATTGGGTTGTGTGAAATCGGCGGCCAATGCTTCTCGGATTTCCTCCTTATTTAGGGTGAAGTAATAGCCCAATTTCGTTATGAAATTCAGCAGGCAAATTGACATTTTAACATCAGACGAGAGGGAGACGATTTGTATAAGACGTGCTAACATCTCATCGCACTGATTCCACTGTGAAAAAATCGATTAGCAAGGGAACCTCAATATATAAACATGTATATCATAGCTACCGTAATGCCATTCAGCTCCGTGAAGTGATTCAAGCAGTGGCAAAGGCAATTCCAAATTTCGAAAGTTGTGTCAATCGGGTGTAAGCTGTGCGCATCCCCAAGCACATTGTCAAAGATAACGCCTTGTATATTCAGCCGCTGGATATCATCCGGATGCTGTGAATCAAGTAATAAGCAAATAATTCAACGGATACTGACATACATCTGATATATCTTACGCTATTTTGTAACATGTGTGAAAAGATTTGAGCGCCAAGCTGCTTGTACTCCGACTGAAAACATTCACGCACACTAAGTCCCACAGCTACGCTAAATGTGATCATTTTTGTGGACATTTTGACATCGTTGTCATAACGCTTCTGTAAATATTATAATAAAAAAATATTACGCAATTCAATGAATATAATATTGTTATAATTACCTGTAAATAACTGACAAAACCATGAACTGCGCCAAGCTCACGCCTCCAACAATCCTTGTGCAACTTTTGCTCATAATAACTAAATATATGCGATTCTTCAGCATTTGGGCAGATGGACAACAAATCCGCGAGGTATTCATGGGCATTTCGCAACAGAAGAGCAGCATCACCAGTCAGGCTGTAAATCGTTGGCGACGCGATCAATTCGCACAGTAGCAAAATAACCTGTGCCCGCAGCTGCAGCAACAAAATTTAGTAAAACCATATCAAAATAACTAATATAACTCGAGCAAACCTGGTGATTTTGAACATCATTCGAAATTATATCCTTGTTTCTCTGTAGAATATCATACAACTTAGGCAGCTCTTGTTCGAGTAGTGAATGATAAGTTTCAAAGTGCGACGGCAGCAACTGCACCTCATCCAAATCTTTCTTTAAGGCAGGCAGCATGCATAGCTGCACTTGGTCACTTATAAATTGCAACTCTAAATTGTTAGCTTCGCAATTCATCGTACCATTAAATCAAATTTGCATGTAAATAAAATTCAATTCACACTTCAAGATATTTTTTTATCGATAAAAGCTCAGCTGCTTAAAAGTGTGACCATATTTATTTTTTTTAAATGGGCACTCTTTTAATAATGTTATCGGTCCGATAACTGCCAGAATAATGCATTAATCTGTCAAAAGCTATACTATAAATATAATGCTTTCGCTTAAGCTTGAGGTCTTGGGTTGTCCAATGACTAAAAATGGGGCATTCATCAGTAAGTACTGAGTCCACTGTTCAAATTAGTTTCGAAAGTGATATCAGCTGTTTGACAGAGTGACCATATGTCTTGCAAGCTAATAAATTAAATGGTCACTTGCTTATTAAATTCCAAGCTTTCCGATTGCTGTCAGGATATATAGTTGTTTAATCTGTGAAACTATATATTAAAAGAGATAAAATAAATATAATGATAAGCCTTAAGCTGGAAGCCTTGGGTCATCCATCGCCAAAAAATGTAGCATTCAGCAGTTCGTATTACAATAATTGTGAAAATTGTGGTATTCAATAATCAACTAACCAACCGACGCACACAGATCGCAAGGAATTTGCAAGCACCGTCCTTTGGCTGGAGGATCAGAAGATACGTTTCTATCCCATTGAGGGTCGTGACATAATACGTAATCTGGAGAACATGCCGGCGTGGGAGGAGGGTTACAAGCAATACTGCACCGACCTGAACATGCCGCCATACGACACACAGCTGGAGCAGCTGACCTGGTTGGTTGGCCATGCAATGCGTCTCGAATTTCTCGATGATCCCGCCCAATTCGAATCGATCAATGGAGTAACTGAAGGCCAGCTAAAGAACAACAGCGCTCAGTCGCAGGAGAAAGTGCAAACCATATTTGATGGTCAAATAAATGGTGAGTTACCCAAGGGATTTTTACAAATAAAATTACTACTAATTGCTAATTGCAACATTTTTTTTCTTTTATAAACAGTCTATGACAATGATTTCATTACGGGAGTGCGCACGCTCGCCACAAAGCTGCAAGTGCCCCATCACCCGAATCATTTGCTGCAACTAGAGGCTGTCGCACGCATTGTTCACGAGCGAATTGGGCCGGCAGCGATGAATCGCAAGCCGATCACCGGTACACCTTTCCCCTTTGATAGAGGCAATGATGTGGTTGCGGCTATCGATCCGGCATTGGATTATCCGATGCGCATCTTGCGACTTCTGCAAATTCAAAGTCTACGCAAGCTGCAGACGCAGATCAATGAAACCATTGTCTCCGTGCAAACGCTGACGGCCTATCCTAAGACTGATACCAAGCTAGGCAAGGTGGGACGCTAAAGTACGAAAGATGCACCGCTGAAGAACTTTAATTGTAATTGTAATGAACAAACTAAATTTACGAATACGCTATGAAATGACATCAGCGCTTAAAAAACGGATGATCTCCTGAAATTTTCTTCGATTGCTTTTCAGACTCGGCGGTTGCCTTCAGGAAATTTGCATCTGCCAAGCGGGCAGCGCCCAGAAAACCAGCCACTTTTTTAAAGAAAAAAGTATCATGAGTGTGGTTTTTTATGTTATGCTATTTCGTACCTGCCGCGATGCTCTTCATTGCGTAGTGTTCGGCGGGCGAGCGTCGGCGTTTGGATTGCGAGAGCAGAAAGGCTCCAATGCCGATCATGCCAAAGCCGCTTATTAGACGACATGCGATGCAGTCGGCTCTCTCGGACACATTGTCTTTATACCAAGCAGATATTTTACTAATCATTGTGCTCCCACAATCGAAAGTATTTTCAAATTTTCCAGACTTTCTGTGAGTTTGTTTTGTTTCTGTGTCTGTTTTTATTTTAACAATTCTATCGCAGTCTTGAATCAAACGTTTTTCTGAACTAAATGAACGAATTTGGTTCATACACGTTCAGGTTCATTTCGTTTGTTCATTGTATAAATTTTAAATTTATTACGAATCGAAATAAGTCAAACTCAGACATTTTCCTTTAATAACATTAGCATAGGCTGCAATACTGTTAACAGTGCAATACAGATGTTTCCTGACTTAACTCTTGTTTCGGTAATGCAATGGCAATCAGCGGCAATCAATTATCAAAAACCAAAAACTTGTTCCATGCGTTTGTAACCACCCTGTGATATAAATTATCGAAAAAAAATATCCACTTTGAAATCCGTGGTCCTTAATTATATAGAGTCGCACTCACCATCTATCGCCAAACTTCCACATTCTATCGACCATGCTATGCCGACCACCACACTTTGCAGTGAAACAAACGCAAAGCAATAATACAAACACGAGTGGAGGAAAATCTTTAATTTAAATGTTTCAAGTTGATCGTTAACTTTAACTCCGGCTCAAAAAATTGTAAGTTTCAATGCTCATTGGACTTGGCTAAGTTTTAAAAAGTAGCATTAAGTAAAAGTATTGGAAAATGCAGGTGAAAATTAATGCCGAAAATTAAAAAAAAAGTTGCCGACGCGACAACGCTACGCACACATGCTAGCAAGCACACACACACGTATACCGTACTAGCTTGCAAATGGCGGATGGAACCAACAGCAAAACTGCATGCATGTACTCTGTGTGTGTGTGTGTGTGTAGTTTAAGGTGCTACGCTGTGATTTCAATGTGAAAAGTTGTAAATTTGTTGACGTTGCAAGAAGTGCGAAAATGAAAAAAAAGCAGCAACGGTAATTGCATAAAGTAAAAGCAGGTCTATGGAACGTGTGCGTGTGTGTTGAGCATGGCATTTGTTGTTTTGCAGCGACAACATCAGCGACGCCCTTTTGTCTTGAGCTTTGCGTACGTCGCCCTTTTGCACGGATCTCGGCTGAATTTGCCCGGCCTCCGCCCACGCCTCCGCAGCAAACCATGTCTTCGTTTTCTAAGTGAGAGTTTTTATGTGTATTGGTGGTCGTCGTATATGCTCCACATCTATCAGACGAAAGACGAAGACAAACAGCCGCACATTCAAAATCGGGTTTAGGTCACTTGGCAGGCAGGCAAATTCATGCATACACACTCACACATATGCGCGCAAGTATATTTGCATGTGTGTGTACGCTTCACATACATTTCAAATGATTCGTTTTCTCAATGTCTCGCCAATTAAGACGCTTAATAAGCCACGTTGAACATGCTTCTTTTTGTTTTTTTTTATGTTCTTTCACTAAATGCGCTAATGTCATTAGTGTGCAAACCGATAGTCAAAAGCCCAGTAGGGCAGCAGCTGACAAAATGAATTTAATATTCTTTTCTTTCTTAATTTTTTTTTTTTTACATTTTTTGATTTGCCAAGAATTTGTGTGGCGCTGTCTGAATGACACCCCCTGTCCCCTGCTGGCTGCTTGACTTGTTGTCTGTCTGCCATTTAGCGCAGCCTTTGTTGCGATTTTATCAAACACAAAAAAAAAACATAATTGATGTGCTGGCCCCTATTTGTTGCACTTGGCTATGTGTGTGTGTGTGTCTGCAATTGTGTTGGGCTTGTCTTTTGACATTTACACATTGCTGCTGCTGGCGGCAGCAGTACAGAAAATACACGCCCTCCCACTCCTTCCTCCTTTAAATTATACTCAGAGACTCGTACTCTCTCTTTCGCTCAGTGCAGTTTGAGCGCTTATCACATCATGAGAAACTAGAATGCATTTTGTTTGCGTAGTCATATATAAATATGTATATAATACATATGGCTCGTTTTTCATTCACATTTTTCGTAATAAATTCGATTGATAATAATAATCAATAATCATTAATTAGAGATCATCATCGAATATTTACTACTGAACCATTGTAAAATGCGACGAGTCGTTCGCTTGAACCTTGAACTATTTTCTTAGTTGTCATTTACTACTAGATAGGAGCAAAATATAAAAATAAAAAAAAGTAGCGTCAAACAACTGTGAACTTGAGGGGCTCCCACGCAACACTTGCTCTCTTTTTTTTTGGGAGAATACAGAAACATTGCATGTTGCATAAACATAATTAAATAAATAACACAGAGAACTTTCTAAAATTAACACTTGCCCGTTGAGGAGGCCTCCGACTAACAAAAATAGAAAAAGCAAAATTGCATTTATGAATAACAGCACAAACAAAGACAACGCAAAAGAAAAAGAAAACAATGAATGATGAGTGTGTGTCAATAAAAGTAAATAACCAAGAGATGGGAGAGTGACAGAGAGAGAGAGAGAGTGTGTTAGCGAGTGAGAGAGTGCCACTTGCGCCGTTACACCGGCGAAGCCATTGGCAGTGTGAGTGAAAAAAAGAATAATTCCATATAGGCAACGGTGCCGCTGCTTTTCCTTCCATCTAATTGAGCAACAACAGAATTGGGCCAAATTTGCAGTCGGCGCAGCTTGTAACCAGGCCAGCAGTAAATTTAGCAAACGACTCAGCCATGAACATACACACATATATACCAATGTAACTATTTATCTGTTAAGTTTGTACTTGTTGCAGTTTTATTTTATGCTTTTGCCGATAATCATTTTTATAGACGTCGGAGCCGAGTCACACAAACACACAAAACTCGTGCAAACATACATACTCATACATGCATGGTTACAAGTTGTACCTGTGTGTGAACAGTTGAGCACATTCCGCAGCGGCGTTCTTCCGGTTGATGACCTTTACCGGCCTTTATTTGTGGTTTCTTCTTTACGGCCGCTGGACGACGCTCTAAGAAATTCTGCCTTTGTTAGCATCTTTGAAGTGAAAATAAAAATAATTACCGGTAGCCAACAATCTCTTTGACTTGCATCTATATTTAGCACAGCCCTGTTAAATGTCAAACAAATAAGCATTAAGCATTAAAACAGCTCAGCAGCAGTCATAGTTGTGGTCAGAGTTGCAATTGTTCTGCCACCCAAGGAAAGGGGGAAGATAAAGTGACTTTAAACTAAAACAAAAGAATATTGCCATTGATATTAGCCTTCTGATTGATTAAAATCAAAATTTCAGCAAGCTTTAAGGCAAGGTTATAAACAACTCTAGTTGTGAAATTCAAAAAATTTGACAAAATTGGAATATTTCTACAGGACAGCTATCCAAATTAACTTATGGTGCCCAAATAACGCAATCTTCATAGAGTCCGATTTTATAAAGCTTAAATAAACAGACAAATAGGCGAAGAGAGATACACAGAAAAAAGTAAAAATAACTTGAGAGTTTTTAAGTTAAATAAACAGTAGTCTCATAAATTTAAGGCACATATTTACATAGGCAAGACAAGAAATAAATTTATATGTGCTTTTGACATATATCAATAATGTGTATAAACATTTAAAGATGTGCTATTAAAATCTATAAGTAACATCGTAAAAGTTATAAAAAGTTTGATACTGAGAATAAGACTAATAGAAAACATGACGCTGATTCCAGCAGCCAGTTGGTGTTTGTGATTTTGCTTGTTTGCTTGCTGGCTGAGCGAGCGAGAGCAACAACCTGGAATTGAATTTGCAATTTGTGAATTCTTCAGTGGCTCAGCTAAGAAGCATGCAGCAGCAAGCAGGCAGAGTTTATGGAGCCAGCATACTTGAAATTTCAAGTTCTAACTGTATGTATACATGCGTCAGCCGATAGTAAGAGCGCGAAAGAGCAAAAGATAGAGAAAGAGTGAGAGGGAAAGCAAGAGAGCGCACTGAGCAGAGCTGAGCTTTTGCTTCGGTTCGTCATTATCATCGTTTTCGCTGCTCGCCGCCACCTTCTGTCATTCGCTGTTCATTCGAGTTGTGTCCATTTAGCGCTCTGCACAAGAGGAACTTCGAGTGGTCGGTGAAAAAAAAGGAAAAAAAGCGATCCCACATTTCTTTTGCTGCTTTAGTGTGAGTGCTATTCCAATATTTTGCATACGTGTGCCACAGAAAGTGATGCGCGTCTTTATCTGCGTATGGGAATTTCCTGTTATATTTGGAAGTCTTTCTTTGGAGATTTTTTGTTGTAGGTCTTTGTGTGGGCAGCTTTTGCGGTTGGCATCCGCCTTGAGTTCAACTAAAAAAAGTTGCTATTTGCCTACTCATTTTCGTGGAAATAAGCTTTTGAGCTAGGCGATAAACGAAAACGGCCGAGAGTAAGTCTTTCATCGGTCCAAGCATAAAATATTCCACTACTTTATGTGTTTGCGAGTGTCTACATACGGTATAAAGTGCAAGTTATCGACTGATAAACAGGATGTCAGTATAATAATAATAAACAACACGACATAAATAAGTCAATTACTATATACAGCACGACAAACAATATTAACGATAAGAATTGCATACGTATATATTTTTTGTTTGTACCATTCACCGGCCGGCTAACTGATAAGCACGTACACACACACACAGTTACACGCATATATACAATATGTCAAGAAAGTGCTTGAACACAGAAAAAAAACATTCTGCCTCGCTGTTTCATGATGAAGATTTATTAAGCGCTCCTTTAGATATATATATATATATATATTTATATAACTATATATATATATATATATATTTATATAACTATATATATATATATTTATATAACTATATATATATATATTTATATAACTATATATATATATATTTATATAACTATATATATATATATTTATATAACTATATATATATATATTTATATAACTATATATATATATATTTATATAACTATATATATATATATTTATATAACTATATATATATATATTTATATAACTATATATATATTTATATATATATATATATTTATATACACATACTAACATATTGTTTGTGTTTCCGTATATCTCTGTGCACTCGCACAAGAATTTGTGGAGCAACGTCAACATTTTCGTCGTTCTCCAATTGCCAAGACCCACATCATCGGTAATACCGATCCTCTTTTACTCGAAGTGCTGATAATGAGCGACAAATGAAAAAAAAAGAAATAAGAAAACGAGCACTAAATCATTTATAATCATTTTTTGAGGAAGATCTTTTGACTCCACTCGCTACACTTTTTTTTAAAGCGCAATTTAATCTAGCGCACCCAGAAAAACGTTCTATATATCGAAAACTCACTGTAAAACAGCAATTATAGTTATGTTTCGCTACCTAAGCGGCAAAAAAATTATATTCTGTGTATTTTGCGATATAATTGCTGCCGCTATAAATAATGAATCACAGAAAATTAAAAAGCTTTCGTTTCGCGGGAGTTCAGAATAATATTTTATGCGAGAGCTAGGAATTTGAAATTAAATATTTTGGGGCATTAAACATAGATTAGAGTAAGGCTTATCGAATATTTAATACTCTAATTAAATTCTAATCACTTTTTTTGTTTTGCTGTTACAGTAATCTTCAAGAGTTAAGAAGAAGAGAGAAGCACAGCAAACAGCAAAACTAATATCATCGACGACTGGCGACAAACTATGCAAATATGGATTTTCACATTCTGATTGTTATTGGTTGTGTGTTTGGGGCATCGCTGCTCTCCTTTCTGTTCATCAACAAGATCTTCAGGCGCAAGACCTTTGAGGAGGTTGTCGCCGAGAAGCGGGCCATGAGCGCCAATTTGTATGCGCAGAATAAGAGCGCTGGCTCAAATCCGGCATCGCAGCGTAAGCCCAAAAAGAAGGAGCTAAAGCGCGAAAAGAAGCAGCGTCAACGTGAACAGCAGAAGGATAATGCCAGTCAGGAGGAGCAGGATGACTTCTCGGACGGCGGCCATTCCGAAGAACAGGGCTCTGTACAATTGGAGGAGGAATCGTCGCAACCCGGTTTGTCCAAGCAGCATGTCGAATTCGAACCAGATCCAGAGGTCATGAACGATCAGCAGCAGCAGCAGCGACGACCGAGCAATGCCGAAAAGGAGAACCATCCCGGCAACAACAATATCAACAACAACAATAATAATATCAATAGCAAGAAAAGCAAAAAGGATAAACGCAATGTAGCCGGCGGAGCCAAGTCAGTGGTTGGCATTCTGGTGAACAAGAACGATGTGATCGCTGTGCGGCAAGCTCCAGTGGATGAGACACCCGTGCTGAACAACTTTGAGGTGCGAGTGCCCAAGGATGTGGTCGAGCTGAAGAAGCAGGAGCAAAAGGACAGCAGCAATAAGCAGCAGCAGCAGGCACAAAAGCGAAATGGCGGCCCAGCCAAAAAGGAGAAGACAACGCTGCTTAGCGCCGCTCTTGAGCAGGCCGTCGAGGTGCCGCATGTACCCAAGCAACCAGCAGCGCTCAAGCAACAGCAGCACCATCAGCCAACTGGTGGCTCCCCCAAGCAAGTGCAGCACAAGCAGGCCAAGCAGCAGCAGCAACAACAGCCTGGCAATAAAAGGCAGAAGGAAACAACGTTGACCGCCAAGGATTTGGTGCAGGCGCTGGATAAGCTCGCCGAGCATCAGACAATTGGTGTATCTGCGCTGATGAATGTGTTTGGACGTGCCGAACTCAATCGTTCGGAGATCCAAATACTCATTGATTATTTGCTGAACAAGCAGCAGGATATGCCCGCCAATCATGGCGAGTGGTCCGATGACATTTGTCAGAAGCTCAAGCGTCAGCTGGAGGAGAAAGAGAAGCTGCTTGCCGAGGAGCAGGAGGCATCGAGCGGCATTCAGGCCAAGTTGCGTGAATTGCGCCAGGAGATTAATACGGAACGTGCCCAGATTCACAGTCGCAGTCAGGCCTACAATGAAAAGTTGGTCGGCAAGGATCAGGAGCTGACCGCACTCAACCAGGAGCTGGCCAGTGCGAACGACAAACTGGCATTGGAGCGCCAACAGTTCCAGGCCAAATTGATGTGCGAGAAGCAGCTGCGTGTGGACATGTTGCCACAGCTGCAGCGACTGCAACAGGATCTGGCCCACAAGGAGAAGGTCATCGCGGACATGACTAGCTTTGTGAACGCCGAGGCGCACGCGGAAACGGAACTCATCCAGCAGCAGGTCCAGCAGATCTTGACGCTGGAACAGCAGCGCGACGAACTCGAGGCGCGACTTAACAACAGTGTCTTCGAACTGGAGCAGCGCAAACAGCTCGAAACAGAAAACGCCGAACTCAAAGTGGAGCTGCGCAATCTTAACAATGCTCTCGAATCGGCGGGTGCCGATCTGACGCATATACAGTCGGATCTTCAGGAGGTGCGTCAACAGACCGTCTCGCTGGAGGCGAAAAACGTCAGCCTCAACCAGCAGCTCAGCCAGGCGAACAGTCATGCTGTGCAGGCCTCCGCCCAGCAAACGGAGCAGGCCCAGGCCCAGTCCGAGGCACTGATCGTCATGCAGTCCAAGCTGCGTACCCTCAACGATGCCCATGCCACGGAACGGCAACAGATAGGCGCCCTCCGCACCCAGCTCGAGGAGGCGCATCAACGCGTCGAGCAGCTGCAGCACAAGGAGCAGCAGTTGCTGCACGAGTTGCACGAGCAGCGCGAGAAGAATAACGTAACTAAACTTTAGCTGTTATTAGTAATAATCCCCATGTTAGCTGTAGTTGCTCCTCCCATTATGTATATCTTTTACTTTCTGTTGCTCTCTCGTTTAATGCTTGAGTCCTTTGGTTACTAATTGCCACACGTGTGTGTGTCTCTGTGTTGTTTCGTCAGGATGTGCGTATGAAAAACTGGAAGTTGATTGAAGCGTTGCAAAATGCCGAAGCAACCGCCAGAATAGCAACTACAACAACAACCACGACAACAGCAAAGACGAAAACAAATACAGCACAAACCACCTCCTCCTTAGGCGTAAGTGCATGCAATCCAAACCCAAACAAATTATTATCATTTGTATTATTATTATTATTATTAACCACTCGCCCGCAATTTATATTTGTGCAGCTGTCTCCAAATTGTGTTTTCATAGTTGTTTGTTGTTGAAGCTGACTGACGACAATGGTTGCCTTGATGAGTGTCAATTATTTTGAATTATTGCTAAAATTGTGTAGCAGACAAAAGAAAGCAGCATCCATTTCATAAATTATATGTGTGTATATTTAAATAAGTCGATGTCGCAAACTATAAAAAATTCGAAAAGTTGAAAAGTTTTTGCACAAATCAAACAAAATTAATCCAATTCTTCAGCCGTGTTTTCAAATAGGAAAAGTATTCGACATAATATCTACTAGTCGAGCCATTTCAATAACTAACTTGTTTATCTTTCATCTCGTCTACTCTGCAACTGCCAATTCATATTTAACTAATCGCATGTAATTTGTATAGTGTGGAACCTTAACTGTAAACATATATATATTACTATTTTTTTTTTTATAATTTACAGCACCAACAAGTGCAACAGTTGCAACAGCAACAACAGCAGCAAAAGTTGCAACAGCAGCAGCAGCAACAACAGCAGCAACAGTTGCAACAACAAAAGGCAGCCGCCGCTGCCAATGGTGGCGAGCTGAGAGCTGTTGCTGCCACCGGCGCGATAAAGGCGGAACAGCAGCGCATCAGAGAGCTGTACCAACGGCTGTATCCGGATGCAGTTAAGTTGCATGCGGCCACTGCACTGAATGCCTCGTTCGATGAGTGGCTGGAGCAGGTGCTTCTCACACACATCAAACAGCAGCAACAGCAACAGCTGCCGGTAGCAGCGATTAGCAGTAGTAATAAGTCCACACAATCAAACAACAACAGCAGCAGCAGCAGCGATCACAATAGCACCAGCACCAGCAGCAGCAGCAGCACCCACAACAATATTAGTAGCAATAATAATAATTCGAATAGCAAATCCTCCTCCTCCGATAGTGCTGCCGTGCAGCAGGAGCTGCACACACAGAACCTAAAGCTAAGCAAGCGCAACGATGAGCTCACGCAGCTGGTCACAAAGACGGTAAGCGAACCGACATATATAACCCGACTATATAGCATATATATAAATAAATATATTCAATTAGAGCAACACGCTGGTGGATTTGGAGCAGAAAGCACGGAAAGAGACTGAGTACTGGCGCGGCCTTGTTACCCAGAAGGAGCAGCTCATATCCAATCTGCTGCAGCATCATCCCTTATATGATGAACAGGTGGGTGTTGAGTTAAGAATCTTAATCGGGCCAAAGAACATAATATATATTCTTGTCTATTGCAGGACAATTAATGTCGCCGTGTGAGGAAGCCGCCCTTATTAAATAGCAAAACCACAACGATAATTGACAACAATCACAGCGTTTGTCGAACTTCCAAAACAACAACAACATCAAAAACAACAATTCTAACAATCTATTAAGTTTAATATTACAAATATTTAAAAAGCGTAAAAAACAAAAAAACAAAAAAAAAACAAAACAAAAACAAAACAAAACAAAAACGAGCCCAACAACAAGAGCAACATTTAACATTTTAAAGTAGCAAAAAGTAAATGATGGATATATATATATATAAAAATATAATTGAGGAAAACAAACAAAAAACTTGTGCAATGTTGAACATTTAAACGTGAAGCGAAGAAAGATTTGAATGTGAATATAAATGATTATTATTCGAAACGAGTGTGGCCAGCGGCTGCCTAAAGAAGGAACTTGTTGTAGATGGACTGGTTAGGCAAATACAGCTTGCAAACTGAATCAATCCATAAGCCCCACAAAATTCACACATTGCTGTTGTTGTGCACATGCATATACGAATACACACACACACACATACATATATAAATTCTTTATAATTTCTATTATTATTTATATGCATGCATACATATATATCTATATATTATTTGTGTTTACCTGCATTTAAAATCACTCAAAGTGCGCGCCGTAACAATTTTTTTGTATATGTTTTATTATGTTAACCAACTGAATTTATAAAGTCTACTTGGATTGTAATTATTTAATAAAAACAAAAAGCAAACAAAAATTATATAAGTAAAAATAGTGAATGTCAATAATAGCCAATAATTGGTTTTTTTGTTTTGTATACTTTGTTCCCTTAGAAAGATGTTCGCATGTGCATTTTATTTCATTTGTTTATTTTGTCCGTTTCATTATTGTAAAAGAGCGCAAAGTATTCAATGTAACCGTAGCAGCAACAGCATACATGATGTTTGTAGAACAAATGGTTAGCCCACAACAGCAACATTTAATTAAGCATATAATAATATAATAAACAACAAAAAACAAAACACTATTTTTATATACATACGAGAAACATATATATATATGTATATATATATATATATAAATCAAATAACACATTATATTTAATTCACAAGTAAACGCAAATTATAAATACACAAAACGCATTAACGCTGAAATTGTTGTGCGCAGAAGACGGGTAAAGGAAAGCGAATTAGCAATTAATGTCAATACTTGTTGCGTTACAGTAAAAATTATATTAGGCAAAAACAAATTGAAAACAACAAAGCAGAAAACAAAAAAACAGGTCGGAGCGACAGCATTCGTTATCGATTAACACTAAACGCTGGCGTATCGATAAATAACAACAAAACAAAAAAAAGCTAAGCGCTGCAATATAACAATTTATGATGTATAATTTATGCTAAATGAGAATTAAATACACACATACAAACAAAAAAACAACCAAATAAAAATTTGAGTGCATTATATTTCTGTTTTTTAATCTGATTAAATGTGCATAACTACAAATGGAACTTAATGTTTACTATGTGAAAAGCTCAGCGCTTGGAGGCCAACTGAAGATTCTGTAAGGGGATGACCATGTGGAATGGATACTGAAGCAGCTCGACGCACGACGGTCGCTTCTTCGGACTCAGCTGCAGACAATTCTTGACCATCTGCGTACAGAAGAAGAGTATTCAATTTTAATTGTGAAAATATATTATAATATACTCACATGCACTAGCATGATTGGATAGTAATTTGGTATGGATGGATACTCGATGCTGGTGCCGGGATTGGCAATCGCATTCATCTTCGCATTGATGTTTCGAATGTGGCCAAATGGGGTCTTCTGATACAGCAGCAAATAGAGAATGCAGCCGAGCGACCACACATCCGATTTCGTTGAGATTTTTATCTTGGGCTGGTTGCTGCCACGCATTGGACTTGAGCCGCTCGAGATGTCGGTTAGTGCTTCCGGACTGATATAGTTGAATGTGCCCGCCTGTGAAAACTTTATAATGCTTGTCGAGTCCACGGCAATATTGCTGGCAATGCCAAAGTCGATCAGCTTCAGACGGCCGTTGACCATCAGAAAGTTTGCTGGCTTTAAGTCGGAATGAATAACGCCATTTTGGTGTATATAGTTGACTGCCTGCAGCATTTGATAGAGTATGTTCATCAGATTATATAACGGTATATTTGTGGTGAATCCTTGCAGGATCTTGTTCAAATCACAGTCCCCCTTCTCCATGACCATGTACAGCTTCGATTCCTGCCGCAGCAGTTCACTGCAAATATCAACAATTTTTATTTAAAGTTAATTTGATTGAGATTTAGATACTCACTAATCGTAGAGCGACACAACGCATACGTTGCCCTGGAGCTTCTCGAGCAGCTTGGTTTCATTGAGATAGCCCTGCACCACAACCGGATCGGCTTGCAGATCGACCACTTTTAAGGCAAACTCCTGACCCGTGTCCTTGCGACGTGTCAAATAGACAGAACTGGAGCCGCCGCAACCGAGCTTCTTAACCATAACATACTCGTGGCTCTTAATTTTCAGCACACTGCAACTTGACTTGACAGCTGCTTCAGGCTTGGCCTGTTGGACTGCAGCAACAGGTACGGAATTGGACACAGAGACGGGTGCGGGTACGGTTGCTGGCTGTTCAGAAGGAACAGTTGGTTTTTTTTGATCGGCAGTAAGAAAGAGACGATCAAGTGACTTTTTTGTTTTGAGGTTGTTGGAGGATTCTTTGGGCGCAGCGGGTGTGTCTGGACTCTCGGTGATGGTGTCGCACAGCGAGAATATTAGACTGTCGCTGGTGAAGGGCGCACCGCGACTCACCGTCATGGGTGTCTGGAAGAGAACCTTCTGTGCGCGAAACTGATTGTCCAGTTCGTTGCGCTCTTTTTGTTGCGTGGTCTGCTTTGTGGCCCTGCTGCATACCTGTGGCGTCACAAATTCCGTCTCCAGCTTGGCGTGCGACTTATAAGTCCCGGATGGTGCGGTAGCACGCATAGGCGTCTCATTATCCACCGCCTTGCGTTGCTTTGCAATGATGCTCAGCGTTGGTGGTGCTGGTTTTTTAGCTGGCTGCTTTTGTTGATGTGGTGATTTTTTGGTGGTGGCGGAAGTGGTGCTGCTGCTGCAGTTGATGCCCATGTTGCCGAAGCGACCGAGAAAGGATAAATTGGATTCGCTGGGGCGCAACGGAACTGCTGCTGTCGTTGAGACACCCGAGTTGCTGCCCGTCATCTCTTGCGTTGGCGATAGCACAAAAGAGTCGTTCAGAATGGCACAATTCAAATTGTTATCTTCATCCTCACTGTCCGAATCAAGCATCTTCATCTCCGACGGACGCCTGGGACTGCAATGGAATAATTAGCTGCAACACTAAAACATTATTTATCTCAGCTAGTTTGGCTTACAACATGCTGTAAGCCGGGGGAGTAGATTCGTTTTTCTTGGGCCTCGTCTTGTCCTGGGTCTGTCCCACATTCTCCTTATTGGCATTGTCGCTGTAAGTAACTCTAATTGAGAAGAGCTCATAATAAGAAAACCGCTTGAAATTATAGCTCACTTTGCATCTTTCTGGCTTCTAGTCCCTGAAGCCGATGGCGCATCCTTTGGCATATTGCAGGGCGAATTAGCGTATTCATCCTCCGAGTCCGTGCCAAATGTCAACAAATCTTTAATATGACGCGGTGCAGGTGTATTCATTTATAATCATTTATTTATGTATATTCTATTTGTAATAAATGATCGACTATTTTATTTGAATGTGTGCAACAACAAACAACTCGAATTGTTCAATTTGTGCAGGGCTGTAATTACGCTATCGATATACCGATGTTTCTCCAATTATTTTATAAATACTGCAGATAATATTTCGCTTATATAAATTTAATATTTTATTTTATTATTTATATTTGACAAATGTACATTTTGTAAATATATATAGAGATAGATACATCGTCAGTTCGATACTTGCTTATCGAATATAAATAGATTGACATCGATCTGGCAACACTGGTTGGGTGTCAGTTCTAAGAGAGCACCGACAACAAACGGAAGACTACTTTAGTTTTTCTAAGGTGCTGCGCAGTTGGGGTTCTTAACAAAAAACAAACCAAGAACAATGGATAACCAGGCAACTGGCGCAGCTGTACAGACCGGTGGATTACAAATCCACAGCCAAGACACAGATGAACTGCTCGATCCTGTTCTTGTGTCGGACAACAATGGCTCATATAAATTGAAAACTGTGGCTGCATTTAGGTAAATAGCAACCGTTCCTGGCAGATGTTGATGAATCATAGAAATGGATGATGCATTTCACATAAGCATATATCAGCTGCTCAACTCAATACACATGGTTACCAAAGAACGTATTCGCAATCCTATATGTAATTTTGAATTTCTGTTCGCGTATATAGCATTCACTTGCTTATCTCAACGGTTATTTCATGTGTTGGCATTGGACTGGCGGCTGGCTTTCCTGAGAATCGACGATGTGAGGCATACTTTATAATGCTCTACTTGCGCGCCACATTCTGGGTGATAACATTTGTAAGTGCATATATGGTATTTAATACAATTCATAATTAATTATCATTCATGACAATTCTGACCTATCTCAATGAATGAAGCTGCTCGATAAGTTTACCAAAAAGCAACACAATGCTTTACGGTTGAATGGCTATCACGATTTCCATCGCGAGACGAAGACGCAAACGGATGTTCCGCTGCAAATTGTTTCCTTGTGGAACACGGCTCTGTTGGTCGTTCAAGCGGCCATCCATCACTTCTATGGCGATCAGTTTTGGACAATTTGCGCCAAAGGCTGGCTCTCACCCGTTACTTACGTCACGGTTTTTAATATCGCTGAGAATTTGGTGCTTATCGCCAGCCACGGCTTCTATATAAGTACGAATCTCAATATAATTTAAGTAGCCATATTAATTTATATTAATCTTGCAGATAAGGTGTGTAAATTCAACAAGGCCAAGCTGCGGCCGGATGTTTTACGTGGCGACAATCGTGCCAGTGGCTCCTTGGGCCTCATGCAGCCTGGCGGCGATACGGCCGAACTGCTCGAGAAGCAGGCGGATCTGATTGCCTACTTGCGGGATCACACCCACAAGCTGAACCAGAAGCTGCACCATATGCAGACGAATGTGCGTCCAGTCAATGTGCCGCAAATTCCTTAAATATATCAGGGGATACGCAATACGTGTTCCTTATTATCCGCATCCTACAATAATTATGCACATCAACACATCTGTTTATCAGTTGGATTTTATTATTGTACGCATCGCTGGCACTATTTCAAAGGGATTGATTTGTTTAACTGTGGATACAAAGGAAAAAACTTATACTAACAGAAATGACTTCAAAGGGGGTTCCTTTTATAAACTTAAAATAAGTTGATAACTCTAAAATATACATTTTATATATCTGAATTATATTATTACTTCAAAATATACATCTTATAATTAAATTGTTGAACGTTTGGTTTCAAGTCGATAGCAATTCTGATGGGATTTGCAATATTTGCAAGGAGTTGTCTTTCGAAGACGTAACGACCTAAATGGAAAATGATAATTAATATACATTCCTATAAATGAGGATGTTGCGAAGCTACCTTATCGCCAGCGATGGCCAGAGCCAGGACTAAGCCACCAGGTCCATTGAAGCGACCCAGCTGCCTGCCAGTTTCCGTGTTCAGCACATAGATGAAGCCATCATAGCAGCCAACGAGCAAATACTGATCACCGTATGTGGCCATGGCGACGGCCCCATGGCCGCAGCTCAGCGTGTTGGTCAAGTTACCGCTCTGCAAGTGCAAAAAACAAAAATTAGTCTGCTGTAAAATGATGAAAGTGTGGCAGAAATTACTCACGGCAAACTCGAAACTGAAAACCTCGCTCTTCTGTGTGCCACAATAGACATGGCCGTCGGTCAGCAGCAAGCTGTACACGTTGAGACCGTCGGGCACGCTGAAGCGACGCAGCAGCAGCCCGGTTGTTGCATCATGCAGAAACACAAAGTTGCCCTTGCAGCCAAGCAAAATGATCTTGCGCACGCCCTCCTTGGTGGCCTTGACGGCGATGATGGACTGTCTAGTGGACAACAGCGGCTTGTTCATCACTTTGTTACCCTGCAAAGGCAAGATAATAAATAGTAAATAAATTTAAAAAAAGAGATAAAAAATTTAGTTAGTCCTGGAGATGCGGGGCATCGATCCCCGTACCTCTCACATGCTAAGCGAGCGCTCTACCATCTGAGCTACATCCCCGTTGTGTCTGACCACCTCTTTTTGACCACAATAAACTTGTCCCATTGTCAGGAAATTCCATTCAAATCGAATCAGCGAATGTGGCTTGCATTTTAATTTCTGTTTATTGTCACATCAAATGTGCAGCAATTCGATACCACAATAAATTTACCAGCAGACAGCTTTCGAGACGATTATAAATAGACTTGTTGGTGAAAACTATTTATATATATTTATTTATATATACGACAGATAGTTGAGGGCATTTTTTATTGAATAGCAGACTTTAGATATGAAACTAGTTGCTCATTTTAAATAATAACTTGAATAGTTATAAATTATCACCAATGCGGTTTTTAGCAAAATAGAATTTTATTTAATTATACTGCTGACTCATAAATGACATATGTAGGCAATTTGTTAAAATAAAGGAAAATAAAGAATATAAGGGATAATAAGTTGTTTTTATTCTAACACAACCTTAACTAATTTTCAATGCATTTTGTGTTAGAAAAATGTTAATAAGTTTTTACATCATCAGAAATTTGAATGGATTGTTTTTAAGAAACAAAAAATATGAACACTTTTTATAAAAGAAGTAATTATAAAAAGCTAAGTAATTTTGCTCGTGTGTTAGAAATAAATAAACATGTTGCACATTCCTTATTAGTTTAAAATGAAATCAAACATGATTAATGTCGTCCCTTTGTTGTTCCTATCAGTAGATAAGAAAATTGCATTCATCATATATAAAAAAAAGAAGAAGAATTGTTTAAAAAAATTGATACGCTGATATCAGTTCGTATCTTTCTAATGATAAGATTAGAATTCAATCTAAAAATTGAAACGCATAACTAATTTGAGTTTGCGAATTTTTCGCACTTTGTTAGATAATTAACAACAATTATGGTTATAATATATGCGCAAATCGTGTTTATTAATGTTTATATATGTAGACAATGCTTATGATACAACAATGAAAAAATTAAAAACATTGTTGAAATAGTTAACAAATCAAAACTTATGAAAAGCCATTAGGGCTAAGCAAAGAAAAACTAGGAAATTGCATGGCTGAAACTGAAAACAAACAAGGAAAGGAGCGGTATGATTAATGGGGTCTACCCTCTGACTCCCCCTAGCCACGCATAGACCCAACTCTAATCAAACATATAGCGCATGGAATGACTATAAAAATCAACAGCATTAAAAAAGAGGGAGACAGGAAAGGAAAAGAAAGGAGCTGCAATTTGCAAGATGTATATAGATACATACATACATACATCAATATATATGTACAGTTATGAATCGGGCATTTGCAAGATGGCGTCGCTGCAATGCTGCAAGAAAAGGAAGAAAAGCGGAACACAAACAAATACAGAATTGTAGTTGAAATTGCAGGAGGCGCACCCAAAATGCTCGATTGGCGTTGCTTTGTTTATTTAGTGGTTGCAATTGCGCCCACCCCGACAAGCCCTGCCACACCCACAACGCAGCCCATATGCAATTTGCTGCTGCTGCTGCTGCTACAAAACAACAACAATAAAAACAGAAAAGAGTAACAGTTGCTTACATACAAACACACATACATACATATAGCGTCGTCGGTGCCGGCAAACAACCAACCCGATTCGTCAGGCTCAGCCAATGAGAAAACGGCGTTGCCACTCACAGCGAAAACACACATACATACATACGGAGCTACACAGACAGGCGGCTTCATTTTGCCAGAGACACAACACAACAAAACAGGAGCCAACCAGCAAGAAAGGCAACCCACAAAAACAACAGCAAAGCAGGCACGAAGACATTCCAATTGCAATGCCTTGGAAGGCCTTTGCCTGCAATAAGCGAATGACAGAGAAAGAGAGCTTAGAAAGCCGAGGAAGGATACACAGAGATAGAGAGTGAGTATGAGTGAGTCAGAGCTGATATAGTGAGAGTATATAGTTTGTATTTTATTTAAAATTGTTTTGAGTAAATAGCATATAAACATTTTATTTGCTGCTGCCAAATTGCGAATGAGCACAAGAAGCAGCAAAACTAACACACACATACAGACAACTAACGGCTTATGCAGCAATAACAGCAGCAAGAAAGTGCAGCAGAAAGAGACATGCGCATTGCGGTGTGAGAGAAGAGTGACGAACGCTTAACAGCCTCGTGTCCGAAGCAAAGCAAGCAGTAAGCATGCGACTGTATGTGTGTGTGTGTATGTACGAGAGAGTGCGAACAGACGGGCAATGAACGCTGCTGCTGTTGCTGGCTGCACTGTGTGAGAAAGTGTGAGTCAGCAAAATATACAGTAAACTAAACATGAACACATAAATACTTAAATAAACAACAATAGCGAGCGCCTGTGTGCGAGTGCGAGAGCATGGGAAAAACTAACGATGCTATTGAGAGAGAATGTGAGTGGGAGAGGGAGTGGGAGCGGGAGAGTAGGATAGTTTTTTGCTGCAAGCAGACTGCGCTGCAGTTTGCTGTTGTTTGTTGCAACTAACCCCCAGCCTTGGCTATATACAACTACATGCGTACATATGTATTACGCTTTTTGGCCAAACAACGTACAGCAATGGCCAAACACACACATACACACACACACACACACACAAAATAAAAACACACAACAAAATATCAAGCAATAGCAGCAAAGCAAATTGCAACAAGCAACGCCTTCTATATGCATATATCTAGATCCATATATATATAGATCTATCTATATAGACATATATATACACATTATATTCGGACCATTGCAGTTTGGGGCGTGGCTGTTGCTTAGGTAGCGCCACATAAATATTTAGTAAATAACTAAGTTGTGCACGGGCCGAAGTACAGTTGCCACAATACTGAGCTACAAATGCACTGTGGCAAGTGTGGCACCATCATTTTTGGAGCATGGAGATGGGTGAATTATCCGCACGTCGCAGCCATAAATCGAATGCTGCCAAAAATTAAGACTTATCGCCATCGCCCTCAGATCAAAAATTGTAATGAAGTGCCACCAGCATTTCAGTCTTCATGCCACCAAAACTGTGGCACAGCACATCCAATTTGCGTATATCGCTGGCGAGATGCGAAGGAAAAAAATAAATTCGATTTGATTTTCATTGTCTAGACTGGGTTCGCTGTTCAATGGCTGCTTAATGCCAATTCCTTGTTTTCCTTGTTGCTTTTTCTGTCCCTGCCCCTGCCTCTGCTGGGGCAAGGTGTGTGTGTGTGTGTGCGCCACTAGTGGCAATGCTGTTCACTTTTTAATTGAATATTTTCGAGTGTTTATTTGACAGACAAATATTTAATGAGCCGCACATTAATTTTAAATGCCACTTGAGGTGGCAAAGTGTCGAAATCATTTCACTAGTCAAATGGCTAAAACATTATAAACAAGTCCTAAACTATCCTTGAGTGGAGCACAGTGTGTTTATTTATTTAATTATTTAGTTAATGACATCTAAAGTCAGTCGACACAAAAAATAAACAAAGCTGAAAATTGAATTATATTAAAATAAAAATAAAATTAAAAATTATATATAAATTTTAAGATTTCAGGTGGAATTTAAAAGCCAAATGTTCCAACATTTGTTGCATGAATTGGAGAAAACCAAGAAAAAAACCAAGCAGACCAAAATAATGATTTGTATGAATTAATTAAGTTGCAACACATTCAAAATTGTGGCTAAATATGCTATAACCCTTGGGGTATGCAACAAACTTTACAATGAGTTCTTTTTTTTTAAGAGGACAATAAAATAATTAAGTAAATTGCAATTTTTATATTAAAATTGGATTATTATTAAATTGCCATCTTTATATTGAAATTGGATTATTATTATGAATAGAAAACAAATGATTAATTGTAGCCCATAAAAGGGTTGTCTGAGTAAAAATTCCATTTCTGTCAGATCGGTTTTAGATGCTCTATATGTGTTTTCAAATTGTGTTTAAAAACTAAAATATATTATTAAAATAGTTCGTACTGATTAATGATGATAATCTATAATTAAAGCAGTCAGTCTAATTAATATCGATTTATAATAGATTCTAGTTACAAAAGATAATCTCTCATTAATATGGATTAATTTTAATTTCGTATATTTAAAATAGCTTAATTATAGATTCTGATTTGTAAACACGATTTGGAATAATTTAAAATTGTTCAAATCGCCTTTGTTTTTGAAAATCGGTTCAGTCAGGATAAGCTTTGAAATTATTCTCAAAGCCAATTTTTGGCAAATAGTTTTTACATAAATTCCTAGCATGGTTTGGGTTTTTAAATATAATTGCGTAGCTAATTTAGTTAATAAAATATAGACTAAAAAGTATTGCTTTTAAATATCCACTCGGTTTTAAGAAAGTTAACAATTTTTTGATAAGCATAAATCTGGAAAATTGAAAACATTTCGTAAATTAATTATTTTTGAGGTAGATTTCTAATATTTCTAATTTCAAGCACAAACATAGAAAAAGTACAAATAATGGGCCAAAATTGTTCGACTTGGAAATACTTAAAAAACGATTTTAAATACACATTTGAAAACACTTTTTGGCTAACAAAATCTGTGAGCCGATTATAATGAAATTTGAAAAGCTTATCTAAATATCTCTGTGTGTATAATACATCAATTGGAATGGTTTAGCTTTACAATTATCTTTTTCGATTAATCGATTTGTATCGATATTAGCGAATGAGAAATAGTTATCGATATGAAGAAAAGCCCCAACTCTGCTTTAATACAAAAGAACTAATATAACAAATTTGAAATGCAATCTGCTGCTGATAAAGAATCCAAAAATGTACTTTATGGGTTTGAATATATCTATATATATATATATATTACATTATTATTAACTTATTATTAATATATATTATTAGCTTTATTACACGAATTTTAACTTATTTAAATCGTACCAGTTTATCTATTCTTTCGTTAGTTCTTTCCACTTTCCCTTAATTGCTGTATTACTAATTATTTCTTGAACCGTTTCGAGAACTCTATAATGATTACAAGAACTATATATATTATATTAAGATCTCAATTTTAAACTTCATATATTGTGAATAACTTTATAGCATGTAATTAACTAAATTATACTAATTAATATTTTTATTAGTTGAATTGAATTTTTTTTCTGGTTTTTCCCCAATTTATATAGTAAATGTTGCATTTAAATACCCCCAGAAATCTTATAAATATTACTTATTATTATATAAAAATTTTATTTTAAATTTAATTAAAATTAGTTTTTAAATTTTTGTATCTTACTACTGACATTAAATAAATAAAGATATATAGGAAAAAGTATTGAATTTTAAATTCCCTAAAAAATCGAATAGTTCCCATGGGTGATTTTTCCAGTTAGACATTCTTAGTCAGGACTTACCGCAATATTGTATGTAAAGATGTTGCCCCATCGGCTGCCAATAAATGCGATGCCCCACTCGAGGTCAATGGACTGCAGCGGCTCCTTGAGGTAAATTGTCTGAACGACTCGCTCCAGATTCTAAGGAGCAGATGGAAATTAAATGAGTGAAGAATATGTTTTGGGTTTGAAGATGGTACACACCTCGAGGGAGGATTTCTTGAGGAAGCCGTCCAGCGAGGTGGTGTAGAGAAAGGATTCCCTCTCGCAGAGGAACATGTTGGTGATTGCGTCGCTGTGCTTGGTGATCTGCAGTTCCAGCTTGTGGTTGGCTATGTTGAACATGTAAACGTCGCCATTTTCCGATGCGGCGATGATGTACACCTTGTAGATGCGTATCTGGGTGATGGGACTGGTGATGTTGTGCAGTCGGCCAATGGGTATGTAGCCATATTTAAGGCTATCCACATTGGCCACTGTGGACGACGACGGAGGAGTGGGCGGCGGCGGATGAGCGCTGGACTTGAGCAGCATGCGTGGCAGATCGTACGACATGGTAGCAAAGGGTTCCGGCGGCGGAGGAGGTGGCTGCAATGGTGGTATCACCGCCAATGCTGCAACAGATCGAGTTAAGCGCTGACGCTTGCTGGCACAGCCAACAACAGTTGGCTCAGTTGTGTCACGTTTTCTTGCCTCCGCCTGCTGCTGCACGGGCGACTCCTCCTCAGCCTTAATGAGCAGCGGTTGTGGCATGACTCCTGCCTCCTCTGGCGCCTCGTTGCTAGCTGGAGCAAGTTGCTCTGCTTCTGCGTTGGAATTGTGCCTGATGCGCTTGGCGGGACGTTTGCGCTTGGAGAGGATCTTGACACGCTTCACGACTATGGCGCGACGATGACGCAATCTGGGCTTGTTGGCCACTTCTGGCACAGCTGCACTTTGGGGCGGTGGTGAGTTTGTGGGCGTGACTGTGGCTGGTGGCGTTGATGTTGTTGTTATTGTTGTTGCTGCTGATTGGTTCCTCGCAATCACCGTGTTGAGCAGCAGAAACTTGCGACTCTGCAACTCCAGGGTGAGCATGTCCAGGTCGGATATCTCGCGCTGAAACTTCATGATCATCTCGTCGAGAAAGCCGCGTCGATTCTGATTCTCCACCAGGCGTCGATCCAGCTCGAGCAAGCTGTGCGTTACCGAATCACCCAGCAGCACAATTGGCTCACTGCTCTCCAAGCCGCAGGAGGACAGCGAGAAGCTGCCGGGCGACAGACGCTGCACTGACGCATCCAGACCCAAGTAGTTCAGTGAGTGCAGGGAACGATTCGAGGTGGACAGCGTCGGTGTACCATTTCGGGGTGGGGTGGGTGGCATTAAGGATTGCGCCGCTGCTGCTGCTGTGGTGGCAACTGCAACTGCTGACTCAGCTGGAGTGCAGTTCCTTTGATGTGACTGTGAGTCTGATTGGAGCTGCTCGGCGGTGTTGAGCAACAGCGGCGAGCTGGCACTGATGATAAGCCCATTAGCAGACTCCTTCTCCAGCTTGTGCTGCGTCTCGTCCTTCTGCTGCTTGCGACGCGCCGCAGCCGCCTGCTTCTGCTGATTGACGACATGGACAATTTCGCGGAGCAGGAACTCGATGCCCAGCCGATTGTCGCTTGCCTTGAGATTCAGTTGCATTTTGGCCACATCGATTTTGCTGAATGCCCGCGAGTTGTGCTCGCTGCTGGTCACCACGCAGGAGATGAAGTGAAGCCGGCTCTGCAGACTGCCGCAGTGGCTGATCCGATACCGTTCCGCCAGCGATTCCTTAAGCTGCGGCAGTATCAGCTTCTCAAAGCTGTCCACAATGTTGTTCGCATCGCTGTCCAGTTTCTGTTGATAGCGTCGCTTTGTGGACCCTGTGCTGCTGCTGCTCCTAATGGATGCAGTCGAGTGATCGCTGTCAGCATCAGCTGCTCGCTTATTCACCTCCCCCACCACCTCCTCCTCATCTTCTGAGGAACTGCTGAGCACAATGACGCTGGTTTCTCGAAAACTACGCGATTCCATTTGCATTTCTTTTTTGATGGCCAAGCAATTTGGTTCTTCATCGTCTCTTTCTTTTTGAGTTACTTCCTTTGGCTTGGCAATCTCTTTGGTTTTGCTCTGAGCTCTCTTAAATTTCAAGTTTTGCGGCGAGCTTCTTTCGCTTAGCTGCCCATTGCTCAGCTTTTTGCCTGCCATTTTTTTGGTCTTCTGCTGCTTTGGCGCTTTGCACTTTTTCTTCTTCTTAATGGTCTGATTGCTTTTGCTCTCTCCAACAAACTTCGAGATTTCACTCTCCTTTATAAGCTGCTCACTTTCGCTTCCTTTAAGAGGCTGCTCGCTTTCGCTCTTTTTAATACACTGCTCGCTTTCGTTCTCTTTAATACACTGCTTGCTTTCGCTCTCTTTAATACACTGCTTGCTTTCACTTTCTTTAACAGGCTGATCACCTTCACTTTCTTTAATAAATTCCGCGCTTTCGCTCTCTTTGATCGTGGCTGTGCTTTCGTTCGCTTCGATCGCAGCTGTGCTTTCGCTCGATTCGATCGCAGCTGTGCTTTCGTTGCTCTCTTTGCCGTCGCTCTGCTGCGTCTCTCTCACTGATATGTCAATGCCAAAGCACTTTTCAATTTCCTGCAGCAGCAGCTGTGGCAGCTCGATGGAATCAACGATTTCGTCAACGATGTCGTCCTCGACCAGCAGTTGCTCGGCTGGCTTGTCCTTTGGCTGGTCGAGCTCGATTGCCTTCAGCTGGCGTCGCACCTCGTCGCGCAGTCGTCGTTGGGCCAGCAACTTTAGATGCTCGTTGTAGATGGTGTCGCTATTATTGATGATGTACTTGAGGCTCTCCTTGTCCATGCTGGCCAGTTGATCGTTGATGTTGTTGAAGTCGCTGCTGCCATTGTGGGCTGAGCTGCTGAGCAGCGAGTTGCTGGTTGTGCGCTGAAGTGTTTGTATAGCTGTTGCTTGTGGAATCCGCTTGGCTGTGATCTCGTTTTGACTTCCCCCCTGCTCCAGTTGTTGTTCCTGTGTAACGGCGAGTATTTCCTGCTTGAGCAGTTCAGCCAACGGCCTCACCTTTATCTTGGGATATGTTTTTGGTTGCTCCTCCTGCTTCGGTTCAGTTTGGATCTGCTTGACGCATCCTATGGCACTATTTTCTTTGAGCTTCTTAACCGGAATGGGTATATTATGTAATTTGGATTTCGGATACTTGCTAGTTGGTGTTTTAGTTTTCTTCGAACTTTCTAGAACTTCTTCACTTTCCTCCACACACTGTTTGTCAACTAATACATCTGCTTTGTTCTTGGAACACTCTTCTTCAGACTCTTCTCTCGACTTGTTGCTATCCTTTTCGCTCTCAGCTGAATTCGATCTGGCACAATTTGCTTTCTCTTCACTCTCTAATCGATTTGAAATCGAATTATTTTTACTGTATTCTTCTTGTTCTGCTTTCTTCTTGTTTGTGCAACTCTTTTGTTTCGCTTGGCTTTCTTCAGTTGCTTTGACTTCTTCTTCTTCTTTTAGTGTTTCAGTGGTACTTTGACTCCGAGTCTCTCGATGTCTCGCCCTATAATCCTCACTTATCCACTTTCGAATTGAGCTTGAGTATCGATCTGAATTGGTTCTGTTTTCACGCGATTTGTAAAAATCGTTTCTATAATAATCAGTTCTTTCGCGGCGTTTGTGTTCCCCTTGATTCTCGCCGCGTTTAGAATTTGTGGTCTCCTTCCAATTCTTGTCTTTATTATGATACGAATCGCGTGGGTTATTTGGTGAATAGTACGGCCTAGAACCGTTATTATTCCACTGCACAATAACGGAACATATAAATTGTTTAGACTAAATTTGCAAGTGCAAAAAAAATATACTTACATTATTATTGTATAAGTGGTTCCTGAAAAAGAAAAGAATGTGAAAATATTGTTAGTTTAGAATGGTGAGAATTATTTACTAGTCAATTGCAATTAGGTAAAACTCGGGCTCAGACAAAGTAGGTATAATAATAATCAACAAAAAAGTTAAGTTCCACAAACAATAAAGGAATAATTAATGTAATCAAGCAACGTGCTTTGGCTTCTGCCAAGTTCTCAGCTCAACTTTTGTGGCACGTGAGCATGAGAAGGAACGCAGCGCCCATTAATTTAACAGATTTAAAATTTATAACCACAAAAGTCCCCTCTCTCTGCCACCCTACCTCCCACCTCCCTCTATGCCTACCTATTTGTGTATGCAAAGGTGCGAATTCCTTTGGCATTCAGCATTTTTCTACTTTTTGGCATGTCCGCTTTTGTTTTATTTTATTTTACAATTTTTTTTTGGGGGTTTCGTTCGAAAATCTCGTTAAGAAATGCTAAAATATACGACCACAAATCTTGTGTAGCTGTTCTTCTGCTGCCTTTTGTTAATGTCGTTTGTAACTTGAACTAATTAAAAATTTAAAATGTCGCCCGTCAATGCGAATTTGCATGCCAATGCAAACCCAGTTTTACATTTTTTCCCCCAGGCTCGATTAAAATGTGTATTTGTTGCATATGCAACGCGAATCAAGAAGATAAAAAGCTTAAAAATACATTTTTCAAGAATCCATTTAAAAGCCTAATTTTTAAAGAAATCTAGATCATTTACTGATTTTTTGAAGATAATGATAGCAGAGAAATCAAGATTTAAAAAACATTCTTTTTAAAGTATTTTAGAAACACCATTAATTACAGCAAAAAAATTAAGAATTTCTTTTCATATAAATCTAGCAGATTTATAAATAAAAGACACTATTGCAACAATTGTCCTTTAAAGTATTTATGAGTTTTCAAATTTTCTGAGAAGAATAGAACCCAAAAAAAAAAATTACGTAACGAAAACGACTTTCAAATTTTCCTTCTTTTTTGTTACTTTTTTTTTTAATTATTTCTAAACACTGGGATTTACTTTGGAATTAAGTTGGTTAAAAAACCAAAAATAGTATTTTTATAAATTAATTTAAAATCAATAAATGCTCGAAAAGTTCCATTGAAATATTTATAATTTAATGTGGAATATACAAAGCTTTATATGTGTTGTGAATAAATGTTTCTTTTTTTAAAATAACACAAAATCTGGAAAATATTGGATATTGGAAAAAAAAAACATGCTAATATAGGCGATTAATATAAAAAAAAAACCATAAAATTGCATAGACGAAAATTACTATAAAAGAAGAAAAACAGTCTGCTTAATAAAAAGACGAAAATACAAGAAAGAAGAAAAGACTTGGGAAAAATATGGGCTATATTTGAAAATAACTAAACAGTTATCTGTAAAGAATATAAATAATAAATTAGGAGTAGTAAAAAAAATAGATAAAATTAGTGATGGGCGCTTTAAAGCAGAAAAGAATCAAACCACTTTATTAGATTCTTTTCAACCAATAAAAAATAAATAAAAATAAAAAATAACTTGAACCCAAATAAAAATTAATATGCATAACGCATAGCGGAAAGAAAAAACTTAAGAAAATTTATGCAGTGATGAGTGAAAAAGGATGCCACTCTGGGATGCCTCTGAGATTCTCGAGGAGGAGTTAAATAAAAAAAGTCACAACACGCTCGCCGGAAACGGGCCAAGTCAAATGTCACGGAACGTGTGTGTGTGTTTGTGTGTGTGTGTGACAAGTGGTGTAATGAGCAGGAGGAGTCATTTAAGGAGGCACCTACATAAGTATTTGTCAAATCAAGCCAAGGACTCCCTCCCAGTCGCCCTAAAACTAATGAAGCTTGAGCGGGGGGCGTGCCAAAACGGAGGCAAGTCAATTAAAAAAAAAGGAAGAAAGTCAGAACAGCAAAAAGTACGTGATGCTCTCGAGTGGCGCGCTGCAGCGGCAGGGTGTGGGGCATGTGGCATGGGGCAGTTGTGTGTGCAAATATTTTCTAGACAGCAACTAAAAGTCGCAGACTGTCTTGAAATTAAAATTACAAGACGCTTGGATGAATTTGGATGTAGCTGCCAGGTAGTGGCAGTGGCAGGGGCAGGGGCACGGGGCATGCTGACAAAAGTTTTTGAGGTAACATTTCTTTTACGATTCGCCTGGGTGCCACCAGAAAGTAAGCAAAAGTAAGCAAAGTCGAAAAAGTGGCACTCGTGCGACTTTGTCATTAATTTTGTATATCATTGAGTTTTACGATGCTCATAAATATGAAAACGTTTAACTCTTGCCAAGGCGAAAACACCTCTCCTCCTTCCACCCCCCCCCCATTTGCCACACCTTCTTGTTGTATATGAGACAAACTAATTGTTGCTGCTTACGCGTGCTCTGCTCGTAATGTCTTTTTAAGCGGTGGCATGCACCCCACATGTTTTCACAATGTTTCGCTGATAAACAACAATAACAACAACAACAACACAAAACAACAACAATTAGTGGCTTGCTGCTGGGGTATACACTCTACATGCCACTTGCCACATGCTCGCTCCCCCAGCAGTCAGTTTGGTTCAGTTGTATGTGCAACAGCTTGAGGTAATTTTCAAGTTTTCTCAGCGACTCGTTGACAGGCGTTTTTGTTGTTTTGTTTGGTTTTAATTAAAGCCCAAAAAACACATACACACACACATAATGTGTGCACAACAAACTCGTATAGACAAATTTTAGGGCGACTTCTCATAATAAACAAGCATTGCTCAAAATTAACATTTATTGTGGTTATTTTTTTAAAGTCCTGAAATGTTAGCAGCTTCCAAGTTGATAGTTTTAATACTTTACAAAAGACCTCAAATTTTAAATATCATATTTATTATTTAATGAAATAAATCTCGACTACAATATACTAAGTCCAATTGTTGAAAATATTCTAGTTCCATTTGCAAATTTCCCATTAAAAAAAAAATAATTTGCACCCAGATATGAGCAGGCAAAGACATTTCTTAGGGAAATGCACAGAAGCTGAAGAGTAAAAAATGAATGCAACGCAAATTTTTATTCACAAGCCCGAACTGATCCCTAATTGGCTGGCTATAAACACATGCATATGCATACATACGTAGACGCAATCGTACATAACGGGATTCTGCAGATTACACAGTACACATATTGTCTCGTTGATTATCGTGTCATCTCTTTCCAACACATGGTTTTGCTTATTTATGCACACAGAAAATGCTTGCGGCTGCTGGTAGAAATGATATCAATATGGGAATATATTTTCGTCTATAACTTGGGTGTTTCTTATTCGATCTTTATGAAATAATTCAAATAAAAAGTCTCTAAGAATAAGTTATTCTTACAGACGGATAGACAGATAAGACTAAGTCTTGCTGCTGATCAGGTATATATATACTTTATCGGTTTGCCTGTTAAATAATTTTGATCACCTTTATTTCAACTTTTTTTTTGTTAACTTTCAATGCTTAATAAAACCATTCAACAATTTCAATCGCTACGCCCAGCTCAACTCAAGCCGAATCAATTTCCAATTATAATTGGCAACAAAGGCACGCTTTAAGCCGCAAACCAGTTCAGGCCAAGCTTACAAGCCAAACTGGGCCAGTTCATGGCATGCATTTCAATTGAAGTGTAATTGGATTTTGGTAAGAGGCAAGTTTATTGGGTTGGTCACAAAAACACCGTTACATGAGTCAAAAGCACACGGGGATGTAGCTCAGATGGTAGAGCGCTCGCTTAGCATGTGAGAGGTACGGGGATCGATGCCCCGCATCTCCAAAGGATAAAACCAACATTTTTTTTTTTATTCACATTTTATCTAATATTTTTGTGACTAAAAAGTAGTGGGAAAATAGTAATGAAATGCAGACATAACAAAACACTTAAAACAATTAAAAAACAGCAAAACACATAAATTTTGGTAACAGGACAGCGGCAGCTTAACAAGCTTAACAGTCAGTCAAGTTAGTACTGGAGGGGAGTGGAGTGGAGTGGAAGGGAGTGGAAACTTTGTCCTGTGCGCTGCAAATATTAAAACAAAAGGCTTCTCATAAATAGCACATCATGTATCATTTACAATACCCAGGCTCATTCAACACACTCCCCAGAGTTCTCCCTTGCTGAGTGTGTGTGTGTTTCGCCTGCGGCTGTGGCAGCAGCGGCAACTCAGTCAGTTACCTCAAACCGCTGATCGTCCTGGGAGACGTGGCATGTTGTTGGCCTGGCTGTTTGGCAGCCTGTTTAATTGCTGGCAAAGTTCTGCGAATGCAGGCACAGCCAGCCAGCCAAGTAAACAAACATTGGCATATTGTGCTGATTTATGTGCGACAATGTGTCCCGTGTTTCTGCCGTGTGTTCAAATCAAATTACGCGACTTGATTGCCGACATGCGGGGGGTGCAACAATGAAGGGGGGGGGGGGCAGCTAAGCCCAAAGTCCTTTTGCCGCCTTTGAATATTCATTAATGCGCCTTCGTCTTGCCAAATCAAAAAATGCAGACGTCTGCGTATTTATCGATGCTTGCCATTAAAAAAAAGGAAAGGAAAGAAGAGTCCTTTTTCCGTATTTTATTGGAGATGCGGGGCATCGATCCCCGTACCTCTCACATGCTAAGCGAGCGCTCTACCATCTGAGCTACATCCCCACATATGTCTCCCTCACTCAAGTGGCCAAAATGTGTTGACAAAGTGCATTGCCAGCGAAAAAAAAAACCAAAACAGAAGCGAAAGCTTTTGGCCAGCCCAGCAGTACTTGGCCAACTTCAATTTCACTGATTTGATTCTTGAACTAATTTGTATTGAATCAGATTTTGTTTCACTTTTATTTTCAGCTTGCCTGATTAGTTCTTTTTGGCTGTTGATTATTATTTTTATAATTAAACAAAAAGTAAATAAATAAATTGATATTATAATTATTTGATATGCCCTGGCTTAACTGAATAATTTCAACAACAACTTGATAAAAGGCATACAATTAATACGGAAACTGTTCTATTTATAATCTTTAAGTAATATTTCTTAAATAAATATTTCTTTGATTGTTAAAGTGGATAAATAATATATAATAATAAATAATTAGCTGTTAGATTATTAAAAAAAAATAAACTTTGAATACATAATTTGAACTAAAGGCAGATTTGTATATAATAAAACTTGTTACTTTATTAAATGCAATTATTAAAAGAAAACAATTAGAATACAAAAAAACCTATTCAAGACAAAGCCATTTTTCATATAAAATCTAAATGATAAAAGTGTTCAATATTTCGCATTTTTTATTTAGTTATAAGAAGCATTATAACATGCATTTCTTGAGAGTTTGATTTATATAATTTAGTAAATAGAATATAAATTAGTACAAAAACACTTCCAAACATTCGTATTTGAGTTATATGAAATAGTAGTCAAATCACGAGGATTTTAATACTAAATATATTTTGTGTAAGTTTGTTTTAGATATATATGAAACAAACAATTTTTTGAAGAAAAAATTCATTTCATTGTATGAGATATAGGATATAGTAGCTTGATTTATGTACTGCCTTCGACAAAAACATGTATATAAGCCAAGAATTAGCCAGAAAACTAGATTGACTCGACTGGTATTACAGATAGAGAATATATAATAAAAGAATATAATAATAACAATATAATAATAGAAAAAGTTTCTTCGGCATGCTATATACTCTTTATAATAAACCACTGAGTTGAACTGTAATTTCAAGCTGTTGAGTCGTGGTGCAAAAATCGCTTTAATTCTTAAAGCCTAGTCTTAAAATACTTCCTGTTTGAGAGATCAGCAGGGTCTCATTCTCACCAATGCAAAGGTTTGGTTAATAAGCATCTTTTTAATATGTATAAAATTAAAAATGTGTTACATATATTTGCTTTCTTTAAATTGTGTGCATTCCTGAACAAATACTTTGGCACAACTTAATTATATGCTTTTTATTCAGAATAATCATTGAATAGACAACTGCACAAAGTTTATCATTTGAAGTCTATTTATCTCTTGATTTACGTTAAAAATCGAATTTTCCATCGAATCGAAGACAAAACCCGCATAATCAACTGCTGCCTGGCGTTTTTTATCATTTGTTTTTTATTTATTTACTTTTTTTTTTGCTAAGCAGTTTGTCGTTTTATTTTGGGGCAGCAAGTCCATGAAACAACAACCAAGAAACAAACAAACAATAAAATATTGAGCACATTAATGTTTAGTCAGACGTAAAATTACTTTCGAGTCTACTTTTGGGGCGAGGGGGAAACACACTTTAAACAATGACAACGGGGAGGGGTGAGTGGTGAGGGGGCAGCTATAAAGACGTTAGATAAACGTTAGATGCATATTTATGATTTAGCACTCCAAATTGGGAAGTGGGAGTGAAAAACGTGGCTATTCACAGCACTCCTGACACTTGGCTGACTGTCAGTTTTCTCCAATTTTTCTTCATTTTTTTTTTTGAGCCGTGCGCAAATCTTTTATAATGCTCGATAATGAAAAATGAAAATTTTGTTCACTTTTGCTACATTGACAAATGCGCAGATGAAGTTGAGGGGGGAGGTGGAAATGGGTGGGTTTACGGCACTGTCTTGGTTATAATAAAAGTTTATGCAAGTGTTGTTTTTTTTTTATTCCTGTGAATTTAATTAAGAATAAGAAAAATGAAAATGCCAAAGTTTTCGATTGCCAGATGCGAGCGTCGCGCATAAGCGGATTTGCCAGAGACATTTATTGTTATTTCTACTTCAAATTTGTTTACGTTAATTAGAAGCAGAGGATGCCATCAAATTGCGACGATTTGAGGCATCTGAATTGATGGACCAAATAATTATTGCAGAGCAAGAGGAGAATAAGAGTTTTTAAAGTTTTTATTATTATGAATTTCTGCAGAAGCTATTCTATATGCTAGTGAAGTCGGCAAATGGGATATTCTCTATTGTGACACAATTCGAAGAATTCATATATATAGAAATATGTATATACACCATTTTTTTGCATATGGAAAATTAATTTTTTTAAGGAGATTATTTATTTTCTTATTAAATATTTCATAGGTAGAAATAGATTTTTTTGCATTCAACAATTTGGAATGGAAAACGACAAAACACTTAAGTCTTAGGAGATATCCAAGATCCTTGCTTAGGAATGAACAAAACACAATTATCAATTTAATCAGCAATTGATGATATGTTATAATTAAAAGAATTCTGTAACAAAAAAATGCTAAAAACGAAAGAAAAAATTATAATACAGGGCATAATCTGCAATCTTACAGATACAAATGGTTCGGCAGCTAAAATTCTTTTTGGTTTCAGTTTACAAGAATCGAATCGAAAGATTAGTTTGGAAGAAAATTAAGATAAAGCCGGCTTTAACGAAGGTGCACCGAATGCTACAATTAATTTTACAAAAGAACACATTTCTGATGAGATAAAATTGAATTTTGATGATCCAAAGAAGTCCGAGAGAATTTTCCCTACTCGAAACTGTGGAGGTGCTTCACTCTTGATCTGGACTGCAGTCACTTCTCTTAAAAGGACACATATAAGTTTAACTTCAGGTCGTATGATCATAGAGGATTATATAAACGGTTTGTTGATCTTTAAGGAGCATCAACCAGACCCAAATGCAGAATAATGCTCTTAATCGGAAAGAATTTAAACTTTTAGAGCTGCCAGCAAAGATTCTTCGAATCCCATGGAGAACATGACATCTGCTCCGTTGAGTTAATTGCATAATCGACAGTTCTGAGACAGTTAAGCAGCTAAGGAATGGTCCAAAATACCACTATTTGAATTTTAAAAATTGTTCAATTGATGTCAAATGAAAGTTTTTGGAAAACTTGTTAATTTGTTATTTTTATGTGATTTCTAATCATTTCATTAGCTATTAGCTCAGAATTTAATTAAATTTCGCATTAAAAAAATTAATAACAAGTGTTATTTTAAAATTACAAATTGAATTTCTTTTTTATTTGACGTAAAACCTTTAATTAAAATTCTCCGAGTGTTAAGTTGTTCTTGATCAGAATCGATATAGTCACGTCCTTCTCTTTGTTTATATTTGAACTAGTCCCTCAACTTTAAAGGTATCTTAATAAAAACTAAAATGTGTCCGTATTTTTGCTGCAGCCTGTATATATCATATAGAGGATAGATCGTAGGATGTTTTCCCAACCAAACTGACCAGTTAGGAATAATTTATCGAGTATTTAAAATTATACCAAAGTTATATGTCGGCTTGCTGACTTGGGGTTACAAGGGTATGCAATCTTCGGCATGACTGAGAAGGCAGTTCTTTCTTGTTCTGAATATTATTTTTATCAAATTCCATGTAATAATTTTGAGGAATATTATTCAGTTAAAATGTATACATTCAAATTTTAGTTAAGAAAATTTTCACAAGAAAATAATAATATATTCTATAAAGGTATACAAAGATTTCGTACTAGTTACATTATTGCCTCTAAATAACCAATTATAAATAATATTTATAAGTTAAAATTGATTTTTTGTTATATATTAACATAAATAATTAATAAAATTTAATTATATGTTCAATGTTGGAAATAATTATGTGCCTATATTAATAACTTTATTATTTATTGGTGTAGGAAATTTAAAAAAAAATAAGCACAACGTCAACTGCTAGCAAAGAATTTATTTGTGTATATTATGTGTATATATTTATATGCAAATCAGTTATATAAAATAATACTCACCTTTTGCTTGAATTGAATTGAAATTGAAAAGTTCTTGCTTTGATTTGTGCTCTTCAAAGAACATGTGCATTCAAAAAAAATGCAATAAAAAAATCACAGCTAGCAGCTCATCTTAATTATCAACTTTGTTGCCATTTATTATATTATTACCGAAACTAAATCAGTCTGTTGATAACTCAAACAATTCCATTGCAAAAGTTGAGTAAGAACTTAATCACAATAATTCAGTTGGTGTCGGATGATCACACACTACATTGACCATGTCCAAAAGCACACTTCACACACATTCCACACACGCCGCACGTTCCGCCACTTAATTGTTTATGAATTGCCTGACAGGGTGTGTAAGTGTGTGTGTTTGAGTGTCAAATATAAATCAGCCTGAGTGTTGTGCTATGAAATTCAGCGGTTTTTCGTTTTGTTTTTCTTGTTGTGTGTTTTCAGTGCCACGCGTTTGACAGTTATGCGGTTGACAGACCGGAAACGGAAGCGGAACTCTGTGCGCGGAATTTCAATGAGTTCTTTTTTTTTTAATGTGATTTCGATTAATTTATTTCTTTGTTTTTAAATGATGAATAAAATGTTTGGCTGACTTATGTGTTATTATTAGTAATATTCTTCTAATAAGATATATTATATTTAATTATTTATTACGCTATATATTTTTAGAATATTGTTGAAATAGTTAATACATATATTTTTTGTGTGATATCTGTATTTTTTTTTTATCATTTTTATAATATGGTATTTTGGCACTTTCAATTTATTGACCTATCGAAATGCTGGTCCGATGCAATTGCGCGTTTGTAATGTGAAGAAGCGGTTCAACCGCTGTTGATGATGACCGGGACAACAACACGCAATACACACAACACAACATAGCACTACACAATACAACACAACTGGTTGGGCCCGAGAACTTTCTACGTGGCTGTCGTGTCGCCAAATGCCGTTAACCGACGGGAACGCTGCGGCAGTTGGAGAAGTTTGGAGAGCAAAACAGCAATAGCAATAGCAATAGCAATGGCAACAACAACAGGAGTGTCATGGTATATGGGAATGCATAGGCAACAACAACAAGTGCAATAACACACAACACAATAACACCAACAACAACAATAACAACAACAATTTCGTACACACAACCAACTCATATACAACGAACGAGAAACGAGAGCCGAGGATCATAACGACTTGTACATAACACGAAGTCACGGCCCGAAAGGCGGCCGCTGCACAGCAGCAGCAAGAAGAAAGCAGCAAAACAAAACACAGCACAAAACAATGCAAAATACAACAACAACAGCAGCAGCAACAAAGTGTAACTAAATAAGATGCAACGGTCCTGTGCAGTGCTGGCTCACTATAGTGGGGCGAAAAGATGGATGGGAGGAGGGGGGCCCCAGTAGTAGCCACCCATCCGCCCACGCCACCTGCTGCCGGCAGCGCACACGACGAACGAGCGAGCTGAAAAGACCGAGCGAGACTGACGGGACAGCAAAGGCAAAGGAGTAGCGCAGTCAGCGTGCTTTTCGTGCGGACACGAAGCACTCGGCCCGACTGCACACGACACGACGATAAAGAGAGGCGCTAGAGAGTGAGCGAGTGCGCATTAAAAATAGAGCAAAAAAACCTGTTGGGAATATAATAAAATACAAGCAAAACAACATAAACACCAACAGCAATAGCAACAACAACAACAATAATAGCAACAACTGCAATGTGCAATTAATGCTCCCGAAAAGAGAGGCAGAGTGTGAGGGAGCGAGAGAGAACGGAATAGCGACATAGAGAAAAAGAGAGAGGAAGGCAGGAAACTGCAAGCGCAGTCTGGTTGGCTGTTGCATGCTTCTAGGCTGGGGCCTGGGTGTGAGTGTTGGCATTATTGTTTGTAAACTACATACAACAATACAATAAGCAAGACACGAATGAACGGAGTCGGGGGCAACCTGGTGGGGGAGCCCTCGACCATGGGCATGGGCAACGCAACTCCCGTTTACTAGGTCCCTAGTACATAATATGTAGTGTGAGCTAAATTCGGCGCATGGCATTTGATTGTCCTGCCTATAAAAGTCAGTTAGGCTATGTGTTTTGAGCTCAGTTGAATTTCAACTACCAGCCTCTGGACTTCGTTTGAGATTGTCTCTTTCTCAGCTTTGATAAAATAACAATAAAGCAAAACAAGCAACAAACAAACCAACAAGAATATCAGTTTTTATATCTATTGTCCTGGCGGAAATATTTTGAGTTCTTTGCCAATAAACGGTAAAACTCTTGGATCCCTGCGAGAGCCATTGGCTTACCGAGGTGCGTATTAAGATAGTGTAAGAAAAAGTGCTTGGACATAATATAGTGATAACATATGTGCGCCTACATATCTAAATATTTATATATATATAGATGTATCCCTTTAATGAGCCAATTTAATGAGGAATGTGAAGTTGTTTTCTGCATATTTTTAAATAAATTAAAATATGTGCTAATTGTTTTTAAAATACATTATATATGTATAATAATATATAAACTATATACATTTATATTATTTATAAACACAACTTTTATCGACACCCTTAAAGACACAGTCTTGAAACTTGAAAAATATACTGGTCTGTTCTTGTGTCATACAAAATTGCAGTGCTAACTCCACATATCTCCCACGCTATAGTCACCAAATTTGGTTCATAGATTTTTGGCGATGTCCTCCAATGATCGGTATATTCCACGCCCACCTCCGCTATAGTCTTCAAATTTGGTAGGTATTTTACTTAAAATCCGATAACAAATTTGTATGGCCACGCCCACACCTGCGCCCATAATCGCCATTGCGGATATTTCGGAAAGTGTAAATCGATATATTCGCATATCTCTACAATTTTAAAGATAGTGTCATCAAACTTTGAAGTTAGCTTGCTGGGAACAGCCTTCAAAGATCGACATTTAAAATTTCAATAGCATTCTACTTCCGCTCTCTAAGTTCCTATAAGCCCATATCCCCACTACAGTTATCTTTAAAGGCCAACCACCCTGTTATTTGCTACTTGACATCAGTTGGGATTACGTATGGTATTAAAGTAATTATCAGCCGGTTGTAGTTTTTAGATCAATAAAAATATAAACAATTTGTTATTACTTTTCATAACTAAATACTAAATAACTAAATACTTTAATAACTAAAAAAGGTGTATTTTTTTTAATTTATAGATTTTCTACACATTATGCAACAAATGTTTAATATTTAAATAACCCCAGAAATTTATAAATATTTTTTAATTTTTTAAAATTAAATTTGTACTTTTTTTTCTGATAAAACAGTTTAAGAATGCTTTGCCCAAATTGAGCAACATACATTTGTACATTTATTTGCATAAATCGACATTTGTCAAATAAAGTTTAAATTTTTGGCATTTTAACTGAATTTTACAAAATATTTGTTGAAGCAGATTTACAAGTAAACACAGAAATTTAAGTATATAATTTGTAACCCATTTTGTTACTGATTGTTTTAATAATAATTTAGAACTGATTTCTACACTTTAAATAAATTTGTACTTTTTGTTATTATTTTACAGATAAATATCAACTGCGGCTGCTTTTCGTAAAGCGCCAACTGCTTAAAATAAGCATCGGGCTCAGGGCCAAAACCAATTTGTGTGTGATCAACGTTTGTTCGCACAAAGCGAGCCAACTGTAAGTAGAACTACGAAATAATCGACAACGAAGATGAAGAAGAAAAAGAAGTACGGAATAATAAACAAGGGAAAAGCAAAACAAAAAAGAAAAAAAGAGAAAAAAGAAAGAGTCAAAGTCACAAAATATGAGTAAAAACCAAACGCAAATGCAACCATCAAAAAACTAATATTCACAATTTATGTAACCAATATTAATAATAATAATAATACTAATAATAGTAGGGCCAATATGTAGCCAATTAACTAAGATATGTAATCACAAGTTTAGCAGCCGAATAAACAGCAATGCATCATAGGTAGGCTACCAAGACTAGCAATGGTAATAGTCTTAAGATAAAGCATCGATCAAATTAATGCACACATTTTATTGTGTCGAATCCTAACCAAGCACTCCGAATATAATGATTAGTTGCAAACGTTTCGTTCGATTTAGATTTTTTTATAATTGTTCTCCCACCGAGTGCTAAACATTGGCCACGTCTGTTCTATCCGGGGCATGTGTTCTGTGTTGACCAACTGACCAAATCCAGCCAACAAAATTATCCGTGCTTAATTGAAATGGGTGTCCGACGTTGCAAGAGAACGCGTACGCGCCGGCTAGCAATACAATGAAATCCACGGTTTGGGGCCAGGGTCCGGACCTTTGCCGTAACGCGATCTTCGTGCCGTGCGTCATGCGGCAGTCGCCTCTCGCGCCGGTCGGGCGGGTGGTGGGTAACATTGATGTTACACGTTGGGACTGCGTCCGCAAAACAACTCAAGTTGCATTCATATTCGTGCTTTACTCTCAACTGCATGTTGCATGTGGCATGTAGCATTTGACATGTGATCTACGTTTTGGTTTTCATATTTAGCAAATTTTTTAAGAATGCATGATACAATTTTATCATCCTTTTAAATATATCATTAAAGTCAGCTAGTTTCCGGCGCAGGTAAATCAGTCATAATGAACAATTTTTTTGGTAATATAAATTTTGTTTATTTTTGTTTTTAATTATTTTAGATCATTAAATTTAAAACAGCCAAGTTCACAGTTTAAGTTTTTATTATTTTGGTGTTTTTTCTTTTAATTTATTAGTTTAATTTAGCAGACGAAAACATTATTTTTGAACTATAATAATATATATTTATTATAATATAATATATATATCAATATATTATATATATCAAGTTTTCGATATTTTTGTGGTTTGATCACTTTATTTTTAAAAATTTGTTTAAGGAAAAATTTAGTTTTTGAATATTTTTAGAGTAGGTTGTTACAAGTCTGCACAATGAGCCAATAGATATATTTGGTCGCAGTGCAGAAACCCTCAATTTATAATAAAGTCTACAACATATTTTGTTTATTATTTTAGAATTTTAAATTTAAATTTTTAATTTCTTAACCAATATAAAATAATGAAAATTTATCAAATTAAATTGAATTGTAAAATACAGTTGAATAAGATAATATCTTTAAATTGCTATTTCTGATAGCTTTCCTACCGATAGCTAATCTTATTCTTCATATCTTCCCAAGTTAAGTGTTAACTTTTAAGACACTCGTCGATTGTTTTGTTAGGAAATAACTGGCATTCAGCAGCACTCAATTGCCACATCTTAGGCCACATTTTTCAGCCACTTGAAGGCTGGCCGCTGCTTTGTTTTGAAACCCTTAACGCGAACCTTGTTAACGCTTCTTGCTGTCAACGGCGTCCACACAAGAAATGCATATTTAGTCAAGTGTTAATAATGTGCTTGCCTTCCCTGGGGCAATCTAACCCAAGCAGTCGCAACATCCCAAACACCCACACACATCTACGATTTTTTTCTTTGGCAAAAGGTGCAAGCGTGCGTTGAAGGAAAAGAAAGCGAAAGAAACAGATACACACACACACACACACACACACAAAGTAAACAAACAGTGCGGCAGACAAACAAAGCAGTGGGGCAGGGTTAAAAAAAAAATAAAATAAAATAAAGCACAGGAAAACTTGCCTGCGTCCGTTTTGCCAGGGCCGAGCTTCAAATTTCGTTGATTTTAGCTGGCGCCTGTAAGAAAAATAAATATACAAAAAAATTAAAATAAAAATGAAGTAAAACGGGGGAAAACAAGAGAAAAATGCATAACTAAACAGAACAAATCTTACAAATAGAGTTCAAGTTGGAGTTTGGTTTGGTTTTGGGTGGGCTGCTGTTAATTTTGTTATTCAAAATGCTGTCTGAGATTCGCGACGTTTATTTATTTCCGCATTTTATATTTATATATTTGTATACCCTTGCGAAGGGTACATTGAAGAACCCGTTAAAGTTTATCTATTATTATTATTTATATATATATATATATATATATTATTGAACATATTTTACTTTACTTTATTTATAATGATTATCAATTTAATGCTTCCAGTTCTTATAGTATCTGAAATCGGTTTATACTCAAAAGGTACTCGTACATCACGCACAGATCAAGTTATGATAATTTTATCGATAACAATGGCCTTTTCGAATACCAATATTAATCGACGGCAATAGAATTCGCCATTGTAAATGTATATATTTTCCATTACTATATATAAATTATATATCCAGGCATATTATTGATCAATTCTAAATATATATAAAAAAAATAATTAACTGACTTTAGCTTGCAAAAATATAGTAAAATCTAAAATAATATATTAAATTTGAAATAATAAGAAAATTCAAGTATAAATTAATTTATTAAAAGGCAACTTTATTTTCCAAGCAACAATTTAAATAAATAAAAAAAACATATTCTTCAATTACTTCAAAGTCTTACTCCCACTCCAACTTTAACACTTGTGTGCAGGGCATCTGCGAGTCGAGGTCTCTCGACTAGCGCATTCTTACTTCTTTTTTTTTGTTGTCTCGGGCGGCATCTTTGATGCCATTGTTAACAGCGAGTGTTGTGAGGAGGATTTTTAGGCTTAGGCCTGCATTTAGTTGATAATGAAGTTTTATTTTTTTTAATTTGGTGGGGCATAATTAGAATTGCGTATAGCTGGTAAATGTGCCCAAGTCAAGTGATAGTCTGTGTAGCTAATTTGCACACAATAAACACAGTCAGAGACAGAGTCGCCGTCAGTCAAAGCTCAGTGCTGTCAATGGCAATCTGGCAGATACATTTTCCCGGGCACGTCACGTAGTTTCAACCTCAATTGGCCAAGAAGTTATTGGCTAGGTGAGCTGACAGGCAGATAGGCGGAGAAGCGGACAATTGGACAGACTGAAGGCACTCGCACGGAAATTTCAATGACAATGGCCAGTTTCGTAGCCGGAGTCAGCCGAGCGTGTGCCGAAAAGTATCTTACGGATAGCCGCAGGAGCGTCTCCCCCCCAACACCCCCCTCCATTGCTGACACCACCCACTTAAAATTTATGTGTTAATTTCAAGACGGCCGCGACCCACCGATTTTTGGCTGTTGTTCTTTTTTTATTGCTTCGGACGGGGCAGCATTTTTCAAAAAACTTTATTTTTAGGGGTTGCTGAGGGATCTGGTCCAGGTGCTGCCAGGGTCAGCACTTGGTGGTAATAAATGAGCTAATAATATGCGAAATGTGCTTTTGAGTGACCCTAAACAATGGCCGATTGGGGAGGGGGAGTGGGTGGTCTGAGCAGTTGAATGTGTTTTCTAGAAATTGCTGTGAAATTGAGTTAAAAAAAAGTTTTCGACGGTCAGCTGAAAAATGCGCAAAAGTGTCGAAAATTCCGTTGCTGACATGAAAAGATTTCTTTATAATTAATTTCTGTTCGTATATTTTTTTTTTTTTACCTGTCCACAAAACATGTGACGCGGTTCAAAATTAATTACGTTAATACCTATGGTCAGCATATTTTTTTTTTTGCTTTCCTTTTTTTCATTTGGTTGGTTAAAAAAGGCAATGGCAAATAGCAATTACTAGGCGGCTTATAGAAGAACTTTGAAAGTAACAGGAATATAATTTGACGAAATTTGCTTACTCTTACTAAATGAAAACTGGCTGCGAATTAAAAATTTTAATAATTAAGTTTTTAACGGGAAATAGGGGAAATTTAATTACTGTAAATAACAAAAGCAAATTTTTGACAGCTAGTAAAAAAGAAAATTCAACCAAATGATCTTAGAAAAAAAATATTATGTTATAATTATTGCATGCCTATTTTGTATTTTAGCTACTCGTAAATTTTTAAAACAATTTTCGATACTTCTGTTCCAAGACTAATTCAAAAGTTCCTTGCAGAACTTCAACTTTGGTATTTTTCTTTGGTGGCAGAAATTGTTTTCTTGAAATTCTAGAGGCTTGTTGTTAATTCCTGAGGCGTCAACCATTAAATTAAATTAAATTAGATTAAGCAGTTGATGGCACAAGTAATCTATGTTCTAAATGAGATAAGGTTCTTGATCTTAATCCTAACAAACAAAACTTATTATTTTCTTTCCTCTTACATTTTAAGTTAATTTATTTAAAACAATGTTCCTTAAAACTGCACTTTATAAGAAAAGTAATCATGACGAAAAGTTTAATAACAATATAGAATAAAAATTAAATATAATAAAAGTGTTACATTTTTTTTTTTTAGCTATTATCAGACTACATTTACTTAATTTTTAATGGCTGACAAACGTATTGATAACATTGAGAGGTCCTCGTCAAAGTAAAGAGCAACGTTAGACATTTATGACTGTTACAATGTGGCAGGCCAGGGGGCAAATAGCAGCAGCAGCAGTAGCAGCAACAATGAAAGCCACAAACAAGCTCAATGCGAAAGTGTTGACGAGTTACGAGTTTTGGTAGAAAGACATAAAAAAACAAAAAAACAAAAAAAATACCTGTAGTGGCATGTTGTAAATTCCAATCAATTTTGTGTTGCTTCCAGGAGGTGAGGAAAATGTTCACTAATTTGTCGAAAAAATTGAGTAGACATGCATTTCCGCAACGGACAACGGATATGGCCAAGATGCAAAAGCAGCAGCAGACTTTGTGTCCATTCAGGCCATCAATTAGAGTTTTTTCTCCTCTTTGTGGCTTTGTCTTAGCATGTTTGGTTAACAAGATGAAGCTGGCCGAGCTGCAGGCCATGGCCAAGGACAACGTCATTGAGACAAGCTTGCAGCAAACAAACAAACAAACTCGAACAACAACAACAACAAAAGTTGTCGATGAGTCGCTTTCTGTTGTTTTTGGCAACATTTGCGGCCTAATGGAATTTGGCACTGCCTAACTGGCAAAAATAAAAAAGAACAAAAAAATTGCCCAAGCATCCTTGCTACATGTGGCACATGAGTTGCTGATGCTGCTGCTGCTGCCCCGAATTGAAAATCGAAGTTAATATGCGCTGCAGACTGTGAAACAAATCATTTTCAAGTTGTTATGCGATATCGACACGTTTTTGCCATTTTATATTTATTATGAGTATTTTCGACTTTTTGTTGTTTTGTATTCCTATTTTTATTTTTTTCTCAGCAGCTGTGGCAGCACATGAGAAAAATGTGTGGGACACCAGCTTGGCGTGTGAGCCTTGGGGTCGTCATAAAAGCTAATAATTTCAGAATATTTCATGTGTGTTTAGAGATATAGGGTGAGAATGAGCCAAAGTTTAGAGATTAGAAATAAGAACTGGGGAATGGGTCTTTGAAATGAATGAAGCAGCAAGTGAAATTTGTTTTTAAATATTAAGTTGTTGCTTGGAAAATAAAGCAGATCAGTGAAAGCAGTAAAATATCTGTAATCTGAATCTTTGTTTAAAAATAAAATATCGTATTTGAATAGATTAGAATAGATTAAATTTTAATAAATATTTTAACAAATTAGTATTTTGCAAATTAAAATTGAATAATCGTTATACAGCTAATTTCGAATAAGAATAAATTGAGACAAATCGACTATATAAAATACTTATCGATTATAGTTTGTTCAATTTAGAATACGTTTTGATTTACATAATATATGTTACTTAGTCGATCCTAATGAGACTTATATCGTTTGTCCAATAACATGTTATGGTAAATTATATAACCTTTAGATGGCTTTAATTAACCATTTTTATAGATTTCAAGTCTTTATCAAGCCAGGATCGACTCGGCTTCTTTTTTTAACAGGCACAAATTCATTAAACCTATTTTGAACCTTTGATTTTTGAATAAGAAAAGTAAACGCAATTTAAGACATTGTTTGTGCAACACACTGTTAGTTGCTGCAACATCCACATCAAATAGCTCATTCAGCAGGGTACAAACCCGCTAAAGCTCAACAAGATGCTCGAGTTTATGCAAAACAGGACAAAGTCAAAAAAGAAATGAAATGCGTTGAGGCAAGCTATTTTGGCACGACTCGTGTGTTATATCGCATAAAGTGGCATATACAACACATTATGCTTATGCGACAGGCCGCCAGGCTGATGAGATGCCAGGACCTGCCCCTGCCTCGGCCCCAGTTTCTGGGCGTTGGCAGCCCATAAAATTAGCAAAGCACGTGAGGCCAAAAGCAGCACTGTGCTTGATGGCCTGCCTCATTATCATAACATTTTCTGCGAACGTTGGCATTTTTTGGAATATCCCCTTGGACAGGGTATCTAATGTACATATAGACGATGTCCTCATAGCATGCTCCTGTTGTGTATATATTCCTTATATGTATGTACGTGAACAAGTTGAATTCTATATAATATGATGTGCAATTTGCTTAGATATCCACAAAAAAATTTACGAGCTTCTATCAAAAATAAAAAATTAACAAAATACAAATAATAATATAATAATCAATTTAATTTAACACCCAATAATTGTCTAAAAGACATTAAAAAATCATCGAAAATAATAATAAGTGCGTGCTAATTAAAAAATAAATATATAAATAGATATATTATTGTTTTTACTTAAAATGGCGTTCAAGTAATATTAAATCAACAATTTTAATACTTTTAGTTGTATTCAATGTTTTTTTTTAAGTTATGAAACTATGATTGTTTAAAACTCGATTAGACATTATAGGAAAATAAAAATTAAATAGCATTACAAAATTTTTAACATTTCTACTAGGGGCATACAACGGATATTACCTATGAATTAGTTTTAATGAAGTTAAGGGTATACGAAACTGAAGCAATTTTTTTTTATTATTATTTGTGCAACATCAACACGATCTGCAAATATGTTGTCATATTTACTTTATTCACATTCATGCGTAGGCTGACAAAATCTTCAAATTCAACAAATGAAAGTTTACAAAAAAATAAACATAATAAACTACTTGTTGAGCTATTGAGCTTTTTCAATAGCTTTATAAAATAAATAAATAAAAATGCATCGAAATTTGCATTAATATAATTTAGTTTATTTGCCTTCGTGGCCAAACTTAAAAGTTACAATTATTAATAGTAAGCTCCGAATTGAGCACTTAAACAAAGTGTATTTCGGCAAGCGATGTCGAATACCGCGCCGCGACTTGAGTTCTCGATCGATGTAACAGAACTTAACAGTTACATTTGTTAGTGATAAGCTCCGAGTTGAGCACCTAAACAAATTGTATTTCGGCAAGCGATGTCGAATACCGCGCCGCGACTTGTGTTCTCGATCGATGCAATAGAACTGATTAGCTGCCGAATTGCAGTCGCTTGTATGGAAAGACTATCTGTTGTATGGCGCCAACATCTGTTATCTAGCAAGACTATCTGTTGTATGGCGACACCATCTGTTGTCTGGCGAATTTATGCGTTGTAAGGCGAATTCAAACAATAGCTAAGCCCGCCGCGTCGCATGTTCAAACTTGAACACCTACTCCTACACTGCGCAAAGCATAACCTATCGAAAGGTTAAATATTGTTTGGCGCGGATACATGCGTAACCAAACACTACTTTTCTAACCATGTAGTTGACTTTATGCAACAAAAAGAGCAATTGTTATTAATTATTAATTATTTTAATTATTTTGTAGTTTTTTCGTTATTATTTAATTAATATTAACTGAAATATTTGTCAATTATTCGTTTTGTTTGTGAGTACTGAGCTCAAATATTATTTAAAATACCCAGGTTGTAAAAGGGTCGCGAATGTTTTAATTATGCATATTATTTTTTTTTAAATAAAACTTTGAAATTTTTTGTTTAAGTTAAATAAGTTATTGATTTCAGTAAATGTAAAGTTTTAGGCAATTCCATTTTAATTAAAGATAAATATTATATAATAAGCTTAATGTCCTATTAGACTAACTGCGTCGCAAGCCAGTGTACAAAATTTGAGGCTAATTTGAGCTCAGCAAATTGTAATGTAAATATTCTGATTGAAACTCAAATCTTCGATTTTTGCTGCATGTATTTTTATGTGTTAATGTTAATTTGTATTTATAGAGGTAGCTTACCAGTTGTTGGGATTTGGTCCGCTTGCATGATGTTGCCGAAGTTGTTGTTGCTGATGATGTTGTTTTTGCTGGTGTTGTTTTTGTTGTTGTTGTTGCTCTTGATGCTGACCACCTGTATGGCAGTTTTTAGGCACGAACGACACAAAAGGCGCATCATCGGGCACCGAACATGAAATCAACAACGCTTCGGTGCCGGCAGTTGTTATTGTTGATGATGTTGTTTTTTGTGTTGTTGTTGGTGTTGTTGTTGCCGCTGTTTTTGCGTTTGTTGTTGCAGCAGCGGCAGATGTTGGTGATGGCAGCATTCCCCGACGTTCTTTCATATCAAAACTTAACAATATATATATATATTTGTACATAAACACTACATATGCGTAAATATCAATAGAAATCAATATTAAGGCACATTTCCTGAGTGATTTTAACAACTAACTTCAAGTTGCTCGACATTTTTGTACTTGTTGTTGTTCTTTGAAACCGTCGATGAGTGCATCAAAGATGCAACATTTGCACTTTCATCAAGTTCAATCGTGTTTGTTTTTGTACAATGATTATCATTTAAGTTTATATTGGTAGCAAAAATATGCGAAAACGCTTAAGAACTATGCACTACAAAAATTTTACATTTATTATATCTGCGAGTTCTCCTTCGAACAGCTGTGCGCAGAGTTGCTTCCCTGCGACAGTGCTGCCACCCCATGACGAAAATGAGCGCGCCAAAGTACAGATTTTAAATGCTGACTGCGAGCAATCAATATTGTCGCATATTTTTTGAGTTTATGCAAATGCTGCTTGCTTATTTCTTTTCCCTTGAGATTTTCGTTTGTTTTATCGTTTTGTTTTGTCGCAACCTTTATTTACACTGGCAGAATCGTTACGGTTGCTGGCGTTGATTTTTCATTTGTGTACCATTTTTTACCGTTGTAGTTGTTGTTCTTGTTGTTTTTATTTTTGGGTGGTTGGGTGTAACTCACTTTGAAATTTCCATAATTATATGCATCAGATGGCAGGTGGCTGGAGCGAATGCTGAAGACGTTGAGCACAATGAAAGCGCAAAACAATAATGCAAAGAAAACCAAACAATACAACATAAAGAAAAATTGCTCAAATGTGTATTTTTGTAATTTTATTTTGTTTTTGTGGCAGACTAAACCTGCGCCAAAGTGTAAATATTGACAGTTCTTAAAAGCGAATAAATAATAAAGAGAAAATGCAACAGAACGGAAAACAAAATGCGTAAATTATTGTAAATTCTTTTGTGTATTAAGGGTGCTGCTGGGTCGATTTTGTGGGTTGTTTCATTTCAGTACGTTCCTAAGGCAAACAGCACTCAACCCCACTGCGGAACGACATGCGTTTTTGTCTGGCGGCGATCATCTGGGGATGTAGCTCAGATGGTAGAGCGCTCGCTTAGCATGTGAGAGGTACGGGGATCGATGCCCCGCATCTCCAATTAACAGTTTTTTTTTACTTGCTTAATATTTTATAAATATATTGAATCGTATTGTGATTGCTATGTAAAATTATCGAAATATTAAAAAGATATAAAAATGTATCTAGTCTTTTGGAGACGAATGTCCTTAAGGTTTTTAAAATTTCATTAAAATAAAAAAGAAATTATTATACTCTTCTGGAGATGCGGGGCATCGATCCCCGTACCTCTCACATGCTAAGCGAGCGCTCTACCATCTGAGCTACATCCCCGTTGTGACGGAATGCACTTTTGTAGTGAATAAAAGCTAAAGACCAACAATATAATAATAGATTGATACAAATTCAATTAAAGGAAACGAGCATGGTCAGCATTTGTACAAGGCAATGAAAAGAAAAATATCTCATTGGTGTATTCGAATTTAAAATACCCTCCCTGAGATACGAATGGTGCCCAAGAATTATTGTAAGCTTAACTGAGTTTTCTTTTTAGATTTTACAGATGGTCTAAATGCGTTGTTTTAAATCCAGTCTATAATAATAATAATATAATGTGAAAATATCAAATTTTGTTATACACAATTTCAATTATTTCAACTACATATTCGTGGAAGAGCATATAAACACATTGGTCATGTATTTTATTGGCCACGCAACATTCAAAGCTGCGCCCAGGGCTTAATTATGCATGATCAATCGATTTTATTATGCAACAAATGTAAACAAAGTAGTTTTTGTCGAAGTGGGCCAGCTTACCAACTCAATAACAATAAAAAAAAACTGGTTTGAATTCAACTTTTCAATAAATGACAGACGTAAGATATATTATAAGAGGTATGCAGAGATAATGTTAAGTATCTAAATTACAAAAAAATATTCCGGGCTCAACCGGGATTTGAACCCGGGACCTCTCGCACCCAAAGCGAGAATCATACCCCTAGACCATTGAGCCTCATGTATTAATGACGGCCAAATTACTCTTTATAAGTCAACCATATAGTCCAAAATACCCAAAATATTCAAAAAACCCGAAATACCAATTCATTATGCAGCCAACCAGTTTTAGTTTTTGAAAGTTTTTTCAAATTCAAGGTTATATGCATTAAATAATACATAAATTAGTGCATGTTGTTCCGTTGCCTTCATATGATACTATTTTTTCAACGAATTTCAACTGGGGATGTAGCTCAGATGGTAGAGCGCTCGCTTAGCATGTGAGAGGTACGGGGATCGATGCCCCGCATCTCCAACCCACAAAATGACTTTTTTGTTTAATTATTTTCCTTTTTTGTGTAATTAACTGCGGCTGTGCACATAATTTTCAGTTGAATGCACTCGAAATGGACGGCAATTATTTGCATTAGCGTTTTGTGGCCGACCACTAAGTTAATGAATAGCCCCAAGGGTGGAAAATTTCCTGAAAGGAGTTTTGGAATCTCACCAGAGGATAATGGGAACTGAGGTTTGAGATAAGAAAATAGTATTTTGATTTAATACTAAAGTTATATATTATTTTTGATATAGCAATACTACTAAAAGAGCAAGACTTGTATATAAATAAAGAGCTGTTCATAAATCACATATAATAATAATAATAATTAATCTAAAACAATCTAAGAAAAAAAACATTCTCCTTTTTGATTTTTCAAATAATTTTCAAATCTTTAAAGATAGCAAGAAAGTATTAAAATAAAGTTTATTGATTTTTACTAATCTCAAAAACACTAGAATTTTTTAAAGATAGTATTCAAATAGTATATGTATGTTCTCACAAATGCCAATTAAAATGCTGCTATTATTTTAGAACTGCACTCTCTATCAATGCCTATTAGAATCTGTTCTGAAATCCTTATGGATTTACACACACATCTTTAAACCCACAGCCATTAAACTAATGGAAAACACCCGAACCCCGCTTAACATTCAGAGTTCGCAACCTGTTCAAATATTTAATTATTCATAACTTTAAACAATCACAGCGACGTCAGCGTCATGCCATATAACCCGCAGGGCTACCCCAGATTTACCCCCCTCACCAGCCCTAGCCCAAAGTGCCGTTTACGTCTCAACAAACACAACAACAACACACAATACAAGGGATACGTGCACCACACCAAACCAACACAAATCTGTTCTACCTCCTTGCGCTGCTGCTGCTGCTGCTGTTGTTGGTAATAACATTGTCGTAAAATCATGTTTGGCTTATCGTTATCCCAGTTGGGGAGCCGAGGCCAGGATGCGGCAACCCAGGATGCCCACGATGCCCAGGATGCGTGGAGTAGGCGAGTGCGAGTCGAGCGCGCGCTGCATTTAAATGCCGCTGAAAATGGCGTGAATTATAGTAGCGTAGGTTAAATGCCGTTAGACAGCCACATAAACTACAACAACAACAACAACAACAACAAATGGAACCCTTTCGTTGCTTGACAGGACTCCCTGTTTTTGGATAGATTTCAAAAATGTTGCACACTCTGGCAAAGTTTTTGCCTGTCGTCTGCTTTTAATTTTTGTAAAATTATTTGCATTCGAATACGCTGACTGACAAACAAAAGTTTACTACTTGCCACAGGACTCCTGGCTCCTGGCTCCTGACCCACTTGCTCCTTGTCTGCCTGTTTTCTTATAATTATCGCTTTTGTTTGTTAGCTCAACTTTTGGCAGGTCTGTTGCCCGGCGGCCAACATACGAAATTAGCGCGCCAAAATTACTAAACAATATTTGCTAGCAGCAACTTCCTCAAGACGTTCCCCACTTGCCACACAAATCTGCGGCAACATATTGTCCCTGGCTTTGTCGTAATTTTCTAATTGGCTCCAGTTGCTGCCAAGTATTCTCGCCAGCAGGATTTGTGCTTAGTTTCGGCTGCTAATTCAATTTTAATGCTTGATTTCATATTAATTGAAAAATAAATTGAAAACAAAAGGGTTGCATTTCATTGTAAACACGTTAAGAAAGAGTTATCAAGTTAAGAAAGTTTCAAGATGTTTTTCTCATATATTTTGTTTCAAAATTAAAACTTAATTAAAGAACAAATATTAAAAAAACATTATAATATTTGTAGTATAATTGCATATTTGGTAGACAAATGCGTTTTAAATGCTTAAAAAAAAATGGTTTCTGTAGTTGGTTAATTTAGCAGCCAGATTTAAGTATAAATTCACTTATTTATAGTATGTCTAGCAAAAATCAACTTATATTGCTCTAATATATATATATATATATATATATATATATAATTTGTAGGTACAAAGAGGTATCTTTTGAAGCACTACAAACTTTACAAATGTGTTTATCGTATCAAAAACCAAAATTAATAATTATTTGTCCAAACATTTTCAATATAAATTATTTACATGTATTCTTTAATTGTTAACAATATATAAAAAAAAGTTGTTTTTATATTTAATTATAATTTTTCAAATTAAATTGGCTGCAAAATTTATTATTGTATAAAACAAAATATATGGTTTTATATCCTACTTAAAATTATAATAATAATGTATTATTCTAATATTTTTAATAGAATGGAGTTTAATAATCGTATGAAATATAATATACAACTATTTGGCCAAATATTCTCAATATATTTTCCGTCATTTTTCTGGAGACAAATGGAAACCCAAAGCAATATTAATTAATTGTATTCTTAAATATTGAAGAACTGTTCATAATATAAAATCAACTTGTTTTTAAATTTACGTAGTTATAATTTTTTGTGGAGTTCAATTTTAATTGCTTTCAACATATATTTTTATATAAAACCAAATATATGGCTTAAGGTGCTACTGAAACTGCTTTTTATTGTATTTAAAACTAGATAAATTAGTACTAACAATTATAAAAATAATTTAAAATTTGAAAATTATAATTGTATAGAATATTTTCCATCGTTTTGCGTACAATTTTGAAAATAGCTTGAAAATTTAGAGATTAAAAAGCTGCCCATTGCAGGACACTCAAAGAGCGTTGCGACTGATATTATGGCTAATCCTTGAGCCCCAAACCTTTTCGGCCGTAATTTGTTATGTGGCTAACGTTTATTAAACTAATAATTTACATGGACACACATTGTCGTTAAAAACAATTTCGTGTGGATGGCACAGTAAAACCTCAGAGATTTATAAGCTGCTTGCTGCTCAAAGGAAAACTTCCGAACCCCCACCCAAAATCGTAGTCATAAACATATTTGGAGCGATAAAAAGGTCAGCACCCCGCACTCTTCAGCCCCCCCCCCCTGCGCAGCAAATGACCGTTGTGCTCTATGCCCTGTAAGTAAACTTATTGAATGTCTTAAGTTTTTTACATCTTTTCTGCCTTCTGCTTGTTTTCATTTCATTTTTATGACAACGTTTAGACATTTTTGTATATATTTTTTGGCTGGCACTGTTTGCCTTTTCCTTTGGCTGCGTTTTGGCCACATTTAGCGTGGCACTCCCTACCCACCACATCCGTATTGACATTTGATCTTTATGGGTGGCTACCCCCTCTCTCTCTCTCTCCGCTCCCCACAAGCAGTGCGAGCAGTCGTGTGTTGACTGTGTGTGTCGCTTTGTTTGTCTGCAGGCATCTTTTTATGAGTCGAGTGTGTTTGCCTTTTGGCTTTGTGTGCATCCCATAAAGAAAGCACAAAAAATGGAATACAAGTCTTAGAAATCAAACTTATGAGGTCATCTGTTCTGAACGCCCGCTCAACTGGCTCAAAAAGTCTTTAAGCAAATATTACTTTGGGGTTTCCTTTCTGTATGCTCAGCTTGTGTCTTTTGGTGACAATCGAATTTGTTCGCCTTGAGAAATTTTCAATTTTCTTTGGCAAAAAAGCATAGATCTTAAAGATATTGGAATAGTAAAGACAATAAATTTATATTTATTATTATTTTTTTTTTGATTCAGCACATAAATTTGTTTTTTATTTGGTAACTATTTGATTTATTAATAGCCAACTTAGTATATCATAAGGCCGATATTTATTTGTAACAAAACTAAAATCTGTTTTTATTTGTAATTAATTTTCTTAATGACCAAATTGTGAGAGCAAAAATTAATTGCAATATATTTATAATTACATCAGGCCCTATTTTTCATTCAACTATATCATAACTAAATTATTTTTATTTTAGTCTTTTAATAATTTAAATAAATTTCTACATCACACATACTTTTTTTCTTTTTTTTAGCAATCATTTAAATCTGTTTTTTATTTGGTAGAACTATTTTATTTTTAATTTTGGAGAGGGTAAATTCATTGCATAATTAATCGTATAATATAGTTCATATTATAATCGTATAATAATTTACTTAATTTCTGAGAAAAACTGAATTTAAAGATATTGAACTACTTTAATAAGATAATGAATTTCTACAGCAAATTTTTTTTTTGGTTTATATTTGTTTTATATTTGGTATAATTTTTTTATTGGCAAATTTTGGAACCGGAAGTGCAAATTTTTTTAAAGCCATGAGGATCTAATTTATTTTAAGCTATATGCAAACTAAAATTGTTATGTTATAGTCGTTTAATAATTTACGTATTTTTCAGAAATGTATATAGACAGAGGTTTTATTCTACTACAAAACTAATGTTAAATTTATTATGTAGAAATCACTAATTAAGAGAATTTAGTGTTGTTATATATGATGATCAACGAAGATTTCTCATTATTTAGCCACTTCGTAACTTTACTCCCTGTAAAATACTAAAAGAAACTATGTATATTATTGTAGTAATAATAAGCACTGATTAAAGCACTTCTGTTGTTATTACCCCCATTTCAGCCACTTACTTCAAACACAAAGGTTCACTAACATGTTTTGCTTAACAAAACTAAATAGTTTGAAACGGAGATTTCTGCTCAAAAACCCAAACACACCGAAAACGTCTTAATCAAATCAGAGCTGCTAAATGGCCAGAGATACCCTCATAAATATGTCAATTAATGGCACGCCCAGGCGGAGATAGCTCCTGCTGCTTCTGCTCCTGGTGCTGGTCTCTTTCTTATCTCAATGAAGACATAAACGCCGTGATATCAATTTATGTCAACGTAAATGGGTCTGATTGTGAAACTGTGGGTCTGCCTGTCGTTTAATATATGCGCAACCACTTGACTGCCCCTGGAACATGTGTCAGCGAATCTTAAGTGGAGCTTATGAAACTATTAAAAGGCACAGACAAGAATGCCACATGTCCTTGTCTAGTGTCCCTTACAACGACAACGACAGGAACAACCAACAGGCAAACAAACAACAAGATTGTCCACACACACACACACAACCACACACACACATGGTGCTGGAGCGGGGGTAATTAGTTTACTACACGCTCGAGGCGTGCCTGATGCTACATCCCTCCCCCCCCCCAATCCTTTACTGTTATGAATAATTCAGAGTCTATGGGCAAAAAACTTTGACCAGCTGGCTTAAGGTTGAGACTAACCGCAAGACCACAAGTTGAAGAAGCTGCCGCACAGATTTCTACCAAGTCATAATCATTGTGGAGTTCTTAAACGAAGATTACTCATACGCACGGTTGCCGGCGCAGCATTCATTATTTAGCTGCAAAGTCTGACAGCTCAATGAGCGGAGAGAAAATGCTGCTAATGTTAATTGCCTTTGTACCGCAACATTTGCATAATTTTCTTTAAACAATAAAAATCTAATTTGCCCGTCTCGCATTCTCTCCCGTCACTTACATATAATTTCTTGTTAAATTCATAATTGTTAATTTTGTTGTGGCAACTTTTGACTTGGTTTTTCTTTTGCCCGCTCTGCCCTGCTCTGAGCTCTGGGCTTAACTTTAATTAAGAGACAAGTTCATTTTCTGGCCACGACGCTATTTTCAGGGCTGTTTTGGCATTCAACATAAGGGTGCAAAAGCTGCCAAAGGAGTTTTCTGTGCTGGTCAGCTGCATAACGAGGAAGTGAAAGACCAAACGGGATTAGTAATAATACCATAAAGATATCATTATGTTTTAGTTGTCTTTTTGAGCACAAATAAAATGCATATTTTTTAAATACCCTCAACGAAATATTTTATAAATATAAATATATATATCTTGTATATATGGATGTTTAGTTCGTCTTAAAAATATTTAAAAAATAATTTACAAATTAGCTCAGTATTCATTCATAGTTTCTAAGTAGACTTTTAATTATTATCCATTCACTTAAGACTTTATTCAATCATAATTAAATTTGACACAATAAATAAAAATTTCAAGAATTATTTAAACATAGAATATATGAGGAATTTTACTTAAACCTTAGCCAATTTAAATAGGGCTACATTTTCTCACACAACACTTAAAATTAATGGCTTACTATTTGCACAACAGCTGCACAACATTTGGTTATTCAGCTACCGAATTTGGCAACTCAAAAAAAAACAGTTGAGCCATCATTTTTTGTAGCTCCTTTTTTGGGAGAACATCAGCAATGCGAATGTTGGTAAACACAAACCTTTTGTAACTCATTCGCGACAGTTTCCAGTTTCCCGATTCCCGCAACTCCCCCGAGCTGAGTTGCCACATCTATTGTGCCACCGTTGTGACATATGAGTCGAATATGTTGCAAATTCAATATTTGCCAACAATTTTGCAGCATTTCTTGTTTTATTTTTTTTTTTGGCAACAGTTCTTTTTTTTTTGCATTTTTTTGGGCATGTCCGAAACGGCAGTTGTAACAAGCAAACAACAACAACAACAACAATGGCAAAAATGTGTAAAGCAAATAAAAGTTAAAAGCATTTGATGCACCACACAGATGACAGAAAAGAAACAATCCATGCAACTTATCAAGAATGAATTTTGTTTACTCTTTTTAAATAACAATGAGAAAATTTGTGTTATATGTTAATTTAAATGGAGCTAAAAGTAACAAAAAATTAATAGGCATTACTAGACTCGTAGAACTGTCTGTTTGAATATTAGTAAAAACTTGCTTGGCTTGACTTGGATGCTACGAAAATTAAGAGGCTCCAGAAGACAATCTGGAAGATTTGCCAGGCAGTAAGCAGACTGAGACACTCTCAGTAAGGAATAAAAACAATTACTTTTTTAGACTGAGAAGGTTGCAGGACAATAAATTTTATAATTTATAATTATTTATCATTCGCGATAAAATCGATGTAAAATTCACGAAAATGAGGAATTCCAAAAGCAAAAATTTAGCACGACGAAGGTTTTGAAGCATCTAAAAAATGTACTGCTGTCGAAATGCTTATGAAGGTTTATTGAAAACATATTATTTATCTTAAAACTACCTACAATTTTCTTTTTTTATTCTTTATTATTTTTTTTACTTACAAATGAGTCTGGACTAATTATTCCATCAATTCGGAAAATTCTTTTCGCGGAATATTTTATTTCGTCTTCGTGCCAAATAAAGTCTTTTCCTATTTTATTTACAAATTTTATTTATTTATTTATATTAATTATTTTATTTTTTATTTATTAATTCATTTATTTTATTTCATTTTTTTTATATATATTTTATTTATGTGTTTTATTTTATTTATTTCAAATATTTTATTTTATTTATTGTTTTTATATTATTGATATGTTATTTATATTATTTTTTTATATTAATTATTTTATTTATTTTATTTTTATTTATTTTACTTTATTTATTTTATGTATTTTAATTATATTATTTGTTGTATTATATATATGATTGCATAGATCTTACAATAAAAATATAGATTAACCATCCATTTTGATGAGTTATGACAGATCGGCACACAAAGTTAATATATCCATTAACTTTTGAATGATATTTTGCACAGTTTGGTAAGTAAATGTGTTGGCTGCTTTTGTGGAGCAGGGGAATTGGGGGTGCCACATTTCCTGTCTCATTTGGTTGAACTGGCCGCAGGGCACCTCAGAAACTGACCGCCTGGGTTGTTGCTTCTCCTGTCCCCTTGTTTTTATTCGTCCCTTCGCCACTCCTGTTCAGCCAGTTAACGTGTGCTTTGTTTAACGAATCGTGCAAATGCGGGTGGAATCCGAATTCCGGAATTGGAATCCTTCACGTGGCGTGGCAGCGATGAGCAGTTTATTTTTCACATTTCTGTGCATTTATTTGATTTTGTCGAGTATTTTATTTTTCAATAAACATCAACAACAACAACAAACACGAAATAAACGAAACTGGCGCCGCTCATTAAATTTTGATTGTTTCTTGGCCATAAAAATCACAGCAAAAGTTTTAACTGTGCACAAGTCGCGACGAGCTGCAACAACAACAACAACAAAAGCAAACAACAAATTATGTTGATGGCTACATAATAGCCAGAGTCAGGCTTCTGGCCCAAAGCAAGTTTCCCCTTGAAACTTTGGCGTCTAAATAGCAGAAAAACTGACTTCTGACTGGCTGAAATCGCTTTAGGCATTTCGCAAAAATGATGATAATTAGCCGAAAAACCGCCAGCAAGCAGGCAAAAAAGTAAAAGTCAAATCAAAAACTAAACAAAAGTGCCAAGGAAATTGCCTCAGCCCGCAGCAAAAGGGGGAGTGTCAGTCATGTCCCAATGTGAAAATTAACTTGTAAACGCTTACAGCTCCCCCATTGAGGATTTGGCGGGACAGAAGCAGCAAGACACTGGAACACCACAAACACCTACCGTGACCAGGAGGCGTCTCCGGGGACTACGGCGACTAACGATTTACAATCAAGCGAAACTCAAAATAAAAACTTTTGCATTTTATTTCGACTTTTGATATTTGCGCAGATTTCTTGTTCGCCACTTTCGAGTGCGATTAAATTTGTTTTAATGGTTTTTGTTCTGATTTTGTTCAGAAGTGTGGGTGCCACACTTAAAGTTTGTTTTTTAATAGCCGCAGTTTTGGTTAAATTCTGCGGTCGCTGCTGCTTCCTAATTGCTGCCACAACAAACAACAAAAACACTGAAGTACTTTAAGCCCATTGGAAAGCTGCTTACGTAGTCAAAAGCGAAAGGGATTTTGGGTAAATCGAAGTATGTTTTTTGTTTATTAGTAAATATGAAATAATTAGGGATTTTGCCAAGGCGTCATTTTTAGATATATTTGTGTGTAATTCTAAGGTTACCATAAAAGTAAAGTTACCTCCAAAATTGGTTTTAAGTTTTATTATGCATTGTTCAAAGGAATTTGATGAGCTTTGTACTACCAAGATACTTTTCACTTCCTTTATACATTTAATTCTTGAATATGGATCTTGTGTGTGGGTCTCCACAATATCATATTCATCAAAAAAAAAATTGTTGTCTTGGATTCATTGCTCATCCATCCACCAATAAACTGCTCCTTATTAACCTGTTCCACTTTAATAAGTCGAATTGTGCTAGGAGTTAATTACTAATTAATTATTAATTAATAACATTCTCTTAATTGTTTTAATACTTATTATATATATTATAATTATTCCTTGCAAGAACCGTTTCGAGAACTCCGTAATGATTACAATAAATCTATCATGCCAAAAATTCCGAGTCTTTTATTCGTATTATAAGAATATGATTATTTTATTATTATTTTAATTTATTATTATTGTTACATTTTTTTAAATTTATATATCATTTCAAGTTTTATAATAAATTTATTTTAATTCAATTTTGTTACATTTTTTATTTGAAGTGTAGACTGACTTTAGTTGGCATTAAATAAATAAATAAGTAATTTATTATTATTTACTTAAATTATTTTTAATTCAAAAATGAATTCCTCATAAAATTAACATATGTAGCAAGTCCACTCAAATAATAAGATTACGCATTTATTTTTATGTAATTTATAGTGCTAATTATTATTAAATGTTTGCTAGTAAAATGAATGGAATTGTTTTATTTTTAATTAATTTATTGTGCTTATTATTATTAAGCGTTTGCTAGCAAAAGGAGTTGAATTTTTCACTAGAAAAGCAAATCAAAATATTTAGAGAACTAAAAAAAAATTAACTTTGTTATTTTATACTTCTTTTAGTTGTGGATTTGGGGAAACAATAAAAATGAATGTGTACAGTTAAATAATTTTGCTATCAACGCCGTCACACGCTGTCCAGCTTGCCCAGCTTAAGGACATACTCACACACACCCACACACACACAAACACACACACACTTACGCACACCACAAATGCACCTTTGTCAGAGTCCAAAGCTTACACAATCCCAGTTTTCAGACCGAATCCCCCAAGTAACTATAACATTTAAGCAGCTTTGCGCAACTTGTGTTCGCCATTTGATAGCCTCAGAGAATTGGCCAAGTACGCAAATGAATTTCATATAAATATATATATATATATATATATGTGTTTATATATACATTTTCATAGACACAAATGAAAAAGAATTTGGCAGAACCTTTTTATTTTTATGGCAGGCAACTAGCAAGGTTCAACGACAGTTGGCTAAATCATCTAAGGATTTGCGTTTATCACAAGCCAGCCAACAGTTTGTGTTGCGTCTCCGGTGTTTTTTTGGGGGGCACAGGAAATTGAAAATTTCCACAAGTGAGTGCGAGACATGTGTGACATGTCAGCGATTCCAGTTCGAGCGTACCCCAGGGCCAATAACATTTACGCTAATTTGATAATCTGCACACGCACAAGGGTTAAACAAGTTGCCACAGCCAGAAAAAGCATTTGCATAGCAGCAGGAGCAGACGCACCTAATTGGCTGCAATGGCACCCGAGGGACTTCCAGCTGACCAGCATGGCATCCCAAATCCCGAATCCCTTTCACATTATCAGCGCGTTATCATCGCATTCTTTTTTACTCTTGAGCGGATTCGGTTTCTGGCTGCTAAAATTCACTTGCGGTCAGCGAGTTTATTATTGGGCTGCCTTTTATTTTATGCTGGCTTATCTGTTTTGTTAATGTTATTATTGTTTGTTGTTGTTGTTGTTGCTGTTGTTATTGTTGCTGTTGCAAAAGCTGTTTTGGCCACGCTCGCCTCAAATCGTCTTCGTAATCGCTTTTACACGCTTGACTGCAAACCGAATTAGCTGCTGGTTTTTAGATACTATTTTCTTTGTTGTTCTTGTTGTGGTTCATGCAAATAAATAAAGTATATAAAATTAAATATGTTTACACAAGTATAAGTTAAAGTGGCTTAAATGCTATTTGATTTTGTGCTGAATGTTAAAATAGTATTTTTTTGACTTTACTTTTCATTTATGTTCAGTAAGTGTCGGGCTATGCAATATTTTAACTGAAATGCTGGAACTTACTATATATATATAATATATGTATTTAATTCCTGAATCTAGATTTTTGTAACTCCAAATATATGGACGATATTGCTGAATTAATTTTATGCAATTGAAAATTTAACAAGCTTAAGTACTTTTTAATATATTGAATTAAAGGCCTGCTGAAATTTATTTTTCTATATAATAATAAGTTTTGGCTGAACAAAATCTTATTCCATCTTGGATCCGGATACTATGAATGTTTTAGATGTAAACTTTACAACTGTGTCTTTTATTACTATTGGAAATAGATTATATACTCAAAACGATAAAAATTAAATCATTTTATATGTGTATGGTCTACAAGAACTTGTGCTCCAAGTTTGAAAGCTGTGGCTATTATAGTCTCTGAGATCGACTTGATCAGACAGATGAACATGGCCAAATCTACTTGACTTTAAGATGGTGATGAATATATGTATATATATGATATATACATAAATACATATATATAATGCTTCCGCCTATTACAACTCCATTACACCCTTTTCCTATTTTTTAAAAGGCTTGAAAAATAGTCTTTTATTATAACATTATTTATTATAATAGTTGGCTTATTTGGAGCATTATTAATTTCAATTCATTAACCTATCTATATGAAATTAAATTTACCTAAACAAAATTGGTTTTTCTTATCCAATCTTGGATCTTGGCATATTCAATTAATATTATATATATTTTATGAGGTGTAAACTTTACAAATTTGGAAATCGATTCATATTTTAATGCTGATTTTGAATGCATTTATTAAATGCTTCCTTTTGATTTTTACAACTTTATTAAAACAGAAAAAGAGTAATTTTTTTTTTTAAATTATTTGTTTATTTAAAAAAAAAGAATAATTTTTTTTTTAAATAGTGGTTTATTTTAGCATTATTTAATTTTTTATAGCATCTTTCGCACCATAATATAACCTAAAAGTTGGCTTATTTTGTACATGATAGATTTCAGTGCCATAACCCTTTCAGAAGCTCCCACACTCCTACAGGTTTCACTCGATGCGTGGCTCGATGTCTGCTGTTCGCATTTGTACAGCAGAAGCGGAAATAGCCGCCCTTTTTGGCAAGTGCACAATCTGTCTCCCTTCACATGCATATTTATAAGTTACTCATACGCCCCGTGGGGCAAGTGTTTGCTTGAGATGTGTCTGTGTCTATTTGTGTGTGTGTGTGTGTGTGTGTTGGTGTGTGCTGGTTGTGTGTTGGTGTCCTGGTGTGCGACAAGATTTATGTGTGTTTTCTTTTTCTGGCGTGGAACATTTTAACGCCTGCAAATTTGCTAATTAATTAGTTTAAATGGATATGGAATATGTCTGACAGTGAAAACAAACTAAGCTAATTTTTGCTAATTTAATAACACGTAAATTTGGTAAATTCGTTTAAATCACAGTCAAAATCAGGAAAATACCATTTACAACATAAATGCCAACACAGCTCGTAATTAATGTGTTTATGAGTAAAAAAAGCGATAAACTCGCGCGTTTTTTACACGCATGTAATTTGTTGGAAATTTGCAGCCCTTTTTTTTTTGTGAGGGGTGTCCTTTTTATTTTTACATACATTTTTTGGGGGCAAATAAAAAATTAATTTAACGCATGTTTCTGGCGGTTGGCTCGTCGTATAATGAAATTGATTTAAGGTTATTAATGCGAGCACTCGGCAAATTCCTGGCCGGCGCTGCCTAAGTAAATGTTTGGCATTTCATAATGTTGCTTCAACCTTTAACGTCGATTTTATGCAAATTATGTTATTTTGACTGCGGCTGCTGCTGGGTGGCCAAGAGAAAAGCTAGGGGGCGTGGCTGCAACCATATAGCAGCGGGGCGTCGCTCTAAACTTTTTTTTTTTTCTGCTCTTGTTGTTGAAGTGTGTTTTGGGTGTTGTTATTGAAGTTTTTGGGCGTCTCGCTGCCTGCCGACTGCCGACTGTTGACTGCTCACTGCTGACTTATTCAATAAGCCAAGTTGAAGTATGCCCCATGGCTGATAGCTGTTGTTGTTGCTGCTGCGGCTGCTTAAGCAAATACCGTGTGCCTCGCACGAGTATGCAAAAAGTGCAAATAATAATAATAAAGAGTACTTATTGTTTGATTTATGTGTCTGTGTGTGCACAACACACAACTGTGGCATGAGCAACTGCCTCCTCCTATATTCAGCGTGGTATTATTGTATACCCTTAATCTTGAGTTATTCGGAAGAGCTTAATAAATGGAATAAGTGATTTCTTTCTGATATTACGCATATCTCAACTATTAATTAACTCTGTTTACTTTTGAGAGTGCATTTCATAAGTTTCAAATTATTTAAAGCTAAAGTTTATTGCATATATTATGCATATATATATGTATATATATATATATATATAAAATCTTAAAAAAGGGCACTTTTTATAATATGAGCAAAGGCAGTTTATATTTGGAATTTGAGCTTACGCTGACTTTACATAAATTATTTATTTTATTTCACATGATTTTGCTTGGTTTATTTTAGAAAAGTTTGTTTATTAAAATGAAGAAATCTACAATTATAAAATACATTGAATTGCATATTTAAAACATAAAAAAAATCTTTAATTGCTGGTCTTTAAAAAAATAATTAAATACAATTTATTTGCTACCAGCATATTACCTTCCAAGTATGGTGACTCTACTTTAAAAATTGTGGGTTATTTTATAAATTTCGTAGCATTTTTGTAAACTTTGCACTCCAATTTTCGCACTTTGTCTGACGTGTTCACAGACCAATAAGTTCTAGGTTTTAAGTCTCTACCTCTAAGGTATTATATTATATACAAAGGATGCACAAATATTATATTTTATACTATTCTATACTATACAAATATATATAAATATGATTCTTTCGGTATCAAATTATAACTAAAAATTATGGCTAATAAATTTTTTTTTTTTAATAATATTTTTATTTATAATCAAACAATTATAATAATCAATATATATATTAGAAATATTATTTTCCTAAGGGATCCATTGCTAAATGCACATATACAGGCACTGAAAAAGAGTCTATTTAAAATATTAAGCTTTCAAATTTCAACAGCTTAAGCAAAAGTTTAAAATGTTTCAAATTTCTAATTATTTGCATATTTTATTATATATTTTTTATTTTTTTAATCACTGCTTAATTTAAGTCCAATCTATTTTAGTCTAGCTTTTCGTGTTATTTTTACTTTCTCAGTTGCTTTCTGTTTCTGTCTCTCTTCTTCTCTCTCTCTCTCGCTGTCTCTTTCTCACTCTGACAGAGGCACTGTTGTTAACTAAGCCCTGCCATCAGTTGCTACTGATAAAGTCACCTTTATTTGTCAGTCTTAGCACCAACGGCTGTCAGTTCTCGATGAGGCACACGTACAATCCACAATCCACACACCCATTCCCCTTCCCATTGCAATCTCCACCTTCACTGTCCATGTCCAACTCAAAAAAAAAAAAAGCCAAAGCGTTAAACCGCACACACCTATCATGATTTTTATGTTGTTGTTGTTGTTGTTGATTTTGTTTCCGTCACCTCTAACATCCACCCGGCCACCCAACCACCCAAAGTTAGCCTACATCCAGTTACAGATCCGGGACAGGTTGGGGGCGCTTGCTAAGTGAGCCATTTATCTTCGCAGGAACCTCAAGCGCGACACAACAACGACAACAACAACAACACTCAAAACAACAGCAACAACAACAAAAGCAACAACAACAACAATGAGTACACTGACATTTCCTACACGCGTCATCCAATCCAGGCAGACGCCAATAATGCCGTACTGAAAATAAAACGATTTATATGCCGCAATACCACGCAACAACAGCAACAACAACAACAACAGCAACAACAACAAAAACAACAGCAACCGCAACAACAACAACAACAACAAGAGGAGCACATTTCAGCGCATTTCGTTTTTCGGTTTTTCTGCCTTATCCCAGGACACATCAATTGAACATTCGCAACAACAACAACAACAACAACCGTTACAGTAAATGAAACCCCAGGAAATAGAAACAGAAAACCAAAAAAAAAAAACAAAAAGAATAAAGAATAAAGAAAGAAGAAATCGAAGATTGCTATCTTTGACGGCTTGTTTTCCTGCCTCTCCCCCCCCACACAAGCCTGCCTCCTTTTGGTGGGCGGGGCAGCCATTATGTATTGGCGTTGAAACAATTTGAACAGCCCAGCGTTGCCAGCGTTGGCAAAACAAATGAAAGGAAGTCGTTTAAAAGTACAAACGGACATTATTTATCGCCCAAACCATTTAGCCAACGCAACTACCCGAAGAGCATAAAAAAGAAACCGGCTAAGACCTCAAAAGTAGCCCCCTCACTCCCATACCACTTGTTGTTGCCTGTGTCTACTTAGCTGTAATAAATGGAAAACGGCGAGTCCCCACAACACCAAATTGCATATAATTTTTGGACTAGCAATTGGATTCTTAGCCGCAGCAACTAAAACACAGATAGAGACAGATATATATATATATATATAGAAGTAAACAGATGCGATATAAGGGAAGGCCACAGACTGCGAACTGCGGCAAGCAAATCGATTGATTTCTGCTTACTTAAGCAGTTTGCGATGGATGCCGGATAAGAGCAGCAAGTAATTTACTCCATTTCGTAATTTGGAATGGGATCTTTGGGTGTGTCACTGTGAAATGAGTTTGTTTGGTTTCTTGGGATGGGGTCAGAATGCAGCTGAAATTAAGTAAAACAAGTGTGGACTTTGCAGTCGGGTGTAAATGACTAAGAAATAAGTAATACCAACTGATAGCAGGTTAGAAAGAATAGCCAAGAAATACCGTCCAAGTTGGCCTCTCAAATTATTAAAAAGTGGCCGAAAAAATTGTTGAAAGAGATTCCTAGTCACCCTCGTGTCAAGTTTGTTAATTATAGCCCTTAAATTACGAGAGATATAGGTTTTTTTTTTTTGGTTAAGTAAGCGGAATCCACAAACTTGTATACCAAATTTTTAAGTATGTTACTAGCAACAAATCCTTTTAGATTTATTGAGTCCAGCTTTTAAATTGTACACTAAAATTGTGTAGGTGAATCGGTTCGGAGAGGCGAAATAGGCGTGATCATTAAATTTTTTATTAATCTCTTACGGGAGTTACCAGTAATCACTACTATTAACATTTTCAAATTCTAGAAAATGTGCGATTTTCTGATTTCGAGGGGCGATGTTTCTGGAGGTGTTATAGGCGGTCGATATCTTATGTTAACTCTATCTTTATAATTATGAAATAGATGCTGTTTTATTGATTTTTAATTATCGATTTTATCAAATTTGTACAACTCGACTGTCCTAAGAATGTCCATCAAAGACGAACAGACGGACTGATAACGGACTGCGCAATGCAAACCCAATATATTATAAGTCCTGGTATCAAAGTATATATATTAAATTATGGGTCTAACTTTATTTATTCATTATTTATTTATAAATTATAAAATAATAATTATAATATTCAATATATGGCTAAATGGCTCTTAAATAACCTTAATCATTTTTTAATGATAAAAACTAAGAAAAGATCAGCTCAAATTTAGTTATGTTTCGGAGAGTAATTTATTCAGTAATTTAATTGGTTGGCATATCTATAAGAAGTAGAGGAGATGGACTTCATTCTCAGGAATCTGAGCTGCCATTAGCAACTTGGGAAATCTGTAAGAAAACTGATTCAAAACTATAGCCGGAAGTCTGATTAGTGATTTCTCATGAGTTTTAAAAAGTTTCAAGGAGTGCTTAGGCAAGTCATTAATGATCGGTGAGGCACTATTACCGGCACGACTTCTGATGCAAATTAAGAATATATATAATTTGTTGGTTTACAGATTTGGTTACTTTAACTTTTCTTTCTTTCTCATCTGAATATTGTACTTTTTTTTCTACAATAAATCAGCTTCTTTTCGTTTTTTTTTTTTTTTTTTTTGCAGCATTTTCTATTGCTTATCATTGCCCCAATGTGTCATAGGAAACCGCGTGGTTAGCCCATTCCCCGGAGCGGGGGGCGGGGGGAGCATACTCCACAACTGACCATTGTCGGCGCGGACACACAAACCTCGGGCATCTTATCGCCTTAAACCACTTTAGTGTCAGCCATGATGACAGCGGTCGGTCCGGCAACTGACTAACTGTGAACATTGTCGCCTTTTTTTTGGCTATTGTTGTTGTTGTTGTTGTGTGGGCTGACCATTTAACGGGAGTTGGCTGTGGCAGTCGTAGCATGTTGTCTGTTAACATGGCCAGTGGTCTTGTCGACATTGCGATAAAAAAAAAACAACACGCACACACACACACACACAAACAGTCAGCGGCGATGAGGAGGAATTTACGCTTTTGGCCATAATGAGGGTGATTTTCGTATTTGTGGTAGATTTGTCCACTTAGCACAGGCAGAGCCTGACCACGGCCAGAACTTGCTTTTTGATGCTCTTGCAATTTGCTGGGTCTTTGTGGCAAATCATTTGTATATATTCTCCCAGTGGATTATGTAGATAGGCCTGCTGCTCCTCGCTCCTCACGTGATGATAATGTTAATAATTTGTAATGCCTACATAAATATAAATATATATATATATATATTTTTTTTTTGGCTACTTTATATGATATATGTATGTATGTCGACGCCAGCATGCATGACACTGATTTGTGCTAATGAGAGAGTTTCACATTTCCATTGTTTGTTCCATTGTGCATTCCATTTTTAGACAAACAGTTGCCTGAGGGGGTGGGTGAAAGGGGGGGTCTTATTTAATTGGCATTTCGGCTGAGACGGCGTCAACTTTTTTAATAAAAAAAAACGCAAAGAATTTCCATTTCGTATGCATGCAAATGAAAAGCAACGAATTGAGGACAGTTTCACTCCATTCCAATTCAGTTGATTTTCATTAACATTGAAGTGTACGGGTCCGCCAAGTGCTCAAATGTGTATACACAATTGTCTACGGATTTTCAATATTATTTGCTGCGGTCTCCAAGCTGCCCCCTCTAGCCGCACCGCTCACCCAGACGACAGCTGAACCTGAAGCGCTGAACCTGTCGCCGGGCGGCTGTCTTGGGTTCATTGTGGACAGTTGAGGATGTTCATTGTGTAACCGATTTCAATTGGGCATTTTATTTTATATTTGAATTTTAAAATTCCTTCCGCACCGGCGACAGCAGCAGGCGACAGGAAAATGGACAATTTGTGTTTTTGTGGCAATTGATTGGCAAATATTGTCCGGCCAAATGGGCAAGGCGAAAGGTTTACTGATTAATACGCCCTGACAGCAAGTCACTAAAGTAATTCTTAGAATTTTATTATGGCAGGAGGAGGATTTCGAACCATAATAAAATTCAAAATTAATAATGAAAATAGAACAACGAACTGTAATTGTTAAAAGAATTGAGAATAATTGATTAAATTTGATTTGTATTAAAGTGTTTAATATTATTCGAAAACTTTGCACTTAGCTGCTAACAAAAATTTATATGGCAAGTCATGCATGGGTATATGCACCATTTAATCGGCTTAAAGTCGACTATAAAAAAGTTGGCCAATTCGTAAGTTGCATGCAAATTACAAGCAATAAAACGAGGCACGGGCGATGCTTGAGAAAACTTATCGAGGCAGTGGCAGTGGCACTCAGAGGCAAACAAAGACGCCCACAAGCCAAAGCGATTATTCTTTATTGTTTAGACAACGATGGCAACAACAACAACAAACAAACAACAACAACAATAACAACAACAATAACAAATGTAAGGAGAATAACAAGAAACAGCCGCTTGTAGCAATTCTCACATCATACGATTGGCATTGAGATTGCGTCTTGGTATTGGAAATTCCCAAGGCTGTCATATGCAAGGACAAACAGACAGACAGACAGACAAACGCTGGGGATATGTAAATTTGTCACAAACAACATAAGGAAAGGAGTGAAATAATCATAAAAATGTCATGTCAGACAACGTGCAGAGCAGGGGCAGGGCGGGGTTTGACAAATCCTGAATTGAATTTTTATCTATTGTATCGGCAATAAAGTCACATTGTCAACGCCTGTATAAAAATTATTATTATTTACTGAGAGAGCAAGCAAGCAAAAAAATTTTAGATATGGGCTCAACCGGGATTTGAACCCGGGACCTCTCGCACCCAAAGCGAGAATCATACCCCTAGACCATTGAGCCGCTCATGTGAGACTAGATATTTTAACAAATTTTTATTTACAATTTCTGCATCTTGCAGATACATTTGCTATGCAAGATCTTAGACAAAAGATGCCAACATATGGCGACGCCAACCGGTTTTTTTTATCTAATCTTGTTTTTTGTTTCCCTCAGTTCAGCTATTTTTTACGTTCGAAATTGTTTGTGTCTTTTTATTAATTATTGGTTTATTTTTTTTTTTAATAAATTTTGCCCTTATCATTTAGCCGCTGATTTATTGACATTTAAACGCTGCACTTTCTCAGCACGCAGCTGACTCATCAAATTTGTTTTGTCTTTTCCCTTTTGGCAATGCTTTTAATTTAATTTGAAAAGTTTTGCCTGCCCATTTGGCGCATTAAACCCTTTGACCTTCTCCACAGTCCGAACCAACCCGTCAGCTGTGCAGAACAGATTTTTAAAAAATAAGGCAAAAGACAACTCATAAATAATTACGATAACTGTCAGAATTTCTTGCAGCGTTCGTAACACGCTACAAATTGCCACGCCCATTAGAGCAACCCAATCTCTTCTCGCCATGCAATTAAATGGGCTTTGCGAAGAAATCGGAGGAAAAAAATTGGACAATTAAGCTGTTAAATTACTTAAAGCTGTTTAGCGACTAAAAAATCTGCAGAAAATGAAATAGGCAAAACGATGGAAAAATCTAGTTTTTAGAGGAGGAATATCTGAAAAATATAAGCATATAAAGATTCTTTGAATATTTCAGGTTTTCGTTTTTTTTTTTTCTTACTTTTGGTTACAACTAAAATTAATTTGATTTATTTGCATTGAAACAAGTTATATACAGATCTAAGTTTATTTTGTGCATTAATTATTAAAAAATCATTGTTATTTTTACAAGTTTCCCAAAATTTGCTTTAAATTAAGAGCTTAAAATAAGTCCGAAAAAATAATCGCTGAATACTTGAGGGCCTAAACAAAGAATATAATTTATATGCACTGATAAAATTTAACTGCTTATTAATAATATTTTTTCCTTTATAATATATATAATATAATATATAATAACTAAAAAATGTATGCAAAACGGATTTTACCTCTAACTTGTGTATCTATTTTTTAAAATTTCAAGCTTGAGTTTCTTATGTCCTTATATATATATATATATGTATATATATATATTCTTTATTGTTGCCCGCTCAAGTTTTGTGTCGTTATAAATCACAAAACTGTATCCATTGAAGATTTACGAGCTGCTAAATATTGCCACCCAAAGAATGAAGAAGGACTTGGAAACTTCTGCTGGGATTGTTTAGCATAACTTTGTACACAAAATTTAAAACGCAATTATCATATGTGGTATATATATATATGTGAATATATGTTTGTATATGTACATTGAGTACATGAGTCTCTATCATTGTCGCTGTTGGTTTTCACTTGCGCAGATAAAACAAAACCAGGTCCTAAATAAACACAAAACGGTCAAAACATAGTAACAAAAAAAAGTAATAAAAACCTGCTGCAGACAAGAAAACAAATTGTTTTTAATTAAAAAATAGCAATAGAAAAATGCATTACAATTGAATGTTGCCAATGTGGCATTTTCCAATCCAATCTATCACTGAATAGAATTTGTAGTTAAAGTTTATGAAAATTATGCCAATTAATTCCTATTCCCACAAATAATTCTAGGCTTTCAGTTTGCGGGCTCCACTTAAAGGCCATTAACCATTAACATGGTTTTTACACTTTGCGTGCCAAAGGCAACAAAAGCCCAACTACAACAACAACAAACTAACCAAAAAATGGCAACCAAAGTAACAACAAAAAATGAGTAAATAGAGTTTTCTTTATTTATTTTTTCAACAACTTTTTACCTTTTTCCAACTCATTTTCAAGTGTTTCGCTGAGCGCCACTTAGTTTGTTGTTGTTTTTGTTGTTGTTGTTTGTTGTTGCTTTTATTGTTGTTGGTAAAAGCCATTAGAAAAAGGCTGCTTGAGTGTTAAATGTGTTTTGGGTCTTGTGTTTTTTCCTGCCAGGGGGTTAGCATTGTTTTTGTTGGACTAAGTCAACAAGGTCGACGGTTAATGAAAGTTCCTTGATCGCTCAAGTTTTGTACAGTTTTTTTTTTAACTGTTTTTTTTTTTAAATTTTAGATAAAAATATATAGCTATTAATATTACGCATATTGGCTATTAAATAATCATAAATTGTGATAGCAATATTAAAATATGCTATATAATTATTTCCTTATAGCACATTAAATAAAAGCATTAGCAGATTTATGTCTGATTTCTGAAATCTAATGCCAAAAAGTGGATAATTTAAAAAAAATATATAGAACGGATGCATTTTAATAAAATACAAAAAGATTCCATTCAAATAACTATTTTTAATAATTTTCTGCTCATTTACATGCAGCTAAAAATTAAAAATAATTTATTTATTTAAAAATTTCAAGGCATCCATAAAAATGTACTTTCTTTAAAAAATAGCAAAAAATAAAGAGAAGAACTAATTATTAAAGGAATTTAAAATTTAATAAGATTTATATTTTAATCATGGCATTAAATTTATCGCGTTGTTGTTGTTTGAGGGATTCGTGCCTTTTACGTTCGGCATTCTTGAGAAGAATCTCTTGGAACTTGTGGCGCATGTCCAAGGAGAGACCCGTATTGCGCAGATCCAACTCCTCCAGCATCTTGTTGCAGCTAATTATTTTCAGCAGATGCTTGCCAAAGTCCTAAATAAGAATAAATATTTAGCTCTTGGTTTCCTTGGTTATCTTTAACTTACCTCGCCAAGAGAATTATTTGACATGTCGATGTGGAGCAAAGTCTTGTGCTGGCAGATGAGCATCATGAACAACTTGGTGATGCTCTCACTGATGGAACAGCTGCCCAAATTCAATTCCCTAATCGGCATCGTTTGCAGGGTGTGGAAAATGGCAGCGGCTCCATCGCTTTGAATGGGATTCAGCCGGAGAACGAGACGCTTGAGGGGCACATTTGTTAGAATTCTACTCAGAGTATAGGCGCCCTCCTCCGCTGTTTTGAGAGAAACCATAAGTGTAAAAAAATAATACTGAAATAAATCTCAATATTTTGCATACTGATTTTATTGTTGGTTAGGTCGAGCACGGTGAGGGTGGCAAAGGACTCATTGCCGCAGGTATCCAGAAAGCAGCGTATGCCCGCATCCCCAATGGCACAGTGCAGCAAGGACAACTCCTTCAAGTGGTGACAACCCTTGTCCAGGCTGTGTGCCAAAAATCGCAACTGATATGCCACAAGCTTCGTATTGTGCAGACTCAAAAAGATAGTTGGATGTTTAGATGGATACACAGAGATCTGGGGCAGTGGCAATGCTTACCAAAACTTGCGCAGCTCGTGGCATTGACTGAGTCCCTTGGCCAGGAGGATTATGTCGCGGGGCGTTAGTTGGTTACAGCCTATTTGGTAATTGATGCCCGCCGTCTTGGTGCTGTAGCTCAGCCGCAGTCGGCGTAAGTCCGGCAGATTGCTCAGCAGGTAATCAAGTGGAATGTGATCTGTTGTGGATGAGTCGACTCATTATACCCTATTTATTTGCAACTGTCTCTCACTTAATGATAATATTTTTGACTTTCCTTATACTAATTATTATTATTATAAATGTGTAACAGTTTCTAAATTATAATTCTTACCTTAAGCCAAACGAATTTTAAATTGATTTTCACAGGTTTTTCGTATTGAAAAACAATTATTAAACTGAACACAAATTATAATAACGAAGAATTTAATACAAATACGTCTTTGTAATGTCTTTTATAAACTAATATACATTTCTAATATATTGTTAAATAATAAAAAATAAAATAAAATAGAGAGCATTGATTCTAAATTAATTTTTCAATAACTCAAAAATTATAGCATTTATATATAAATTTATTTAACTAGCCAATTAAAATATAGTTTATGCATTATCACATTTATTTATAATATTTATAATATTTTAGAATATTTATTTAATTTATAATATATAGGCATTTGTACTTTTATAATATTATTATAAATGATTTAAATATAAATAATTAGCATGTAAATTTGGTATATTTCTCATGTTTTGGTCGGTTAAAATCATATCATATTTTAAATTTTTTATTTAATTTATAATAAATATTGTAAATATTATAAAATTATTATAAATTATTTATTTATAAATAATTAGCTTGTAAATTTGGTCTATTTCTGATGATTTGGCCTGTTAATATCATATCTAACAGTTTTCATATATATATCTAAATATATAAAATATTCAGAGATAATCAGGGTATACAAGGATCATCATGTGGACGATGGACTCACCATTGCCCTCGCTGTCGGGCGGTGCGGGCTGCAGCAGATTTATCTCCAATTGATTTATGTATGCCGCACAGATGTCCAAGGCGGCCTGCACGTTGCCATCCTGCTCGTAGTCGCCGGTTTGCATATTTTCAATAAACTCCTGCACATGTCGCTCCATGTAAATGTTAATCCAGCGCCGTTCCATGCCGCGCGCCTGAAACGGGGCCAGGCGCCAGCGCAGCTCGTAGCAGCGACGCCAGAAGTAATCGTCGCGAATGTGAACGCTGAGCAACTGCAGCGGCAGCTGCGTATCCAGCTGGCTGAGTATGTAGTTACGGTCCTGGCGTCGCCCCAGCTGACGGTAGAGCGGCAGCTCTGCGCCCAATAATCGACAATAATAGACAAGTCAAGACATGTTGCTGTGTTGGTTCGGGTGGAACTTACCGCTCCAGTTGCTCACGATGGCATCGAGGACAAGATGTCGCAGACTTTTCACTTGATTTGCTACTTGGCATTCGCCGCCGGTCTCCGGCTGGAAGTGTTCCAATGATTTACTGTTGACTTTGGGCAGCCTGACATCGTTGGCATTGAAGTAGGCCTTGAAGGTGTCCATGGAGACGGTACTGGGAAATTCACAATAACTGAAATCCATCCAAATAGTTTTGTTCCGCAGTTGATGGTTAAAATAATTAAATAAAATTGTTACTCGAAGTGTTTTTTAGTTGTTAGGAAATGGTTGCCAAGACAATATTCCATTTGGTGTCGCCACCAGTGTTGGTAAATGCGATAAGAACTTGTGTGAAAAGTGTTGTTAACTAACACTTATTTATTTATTTATATCTATTCCTGTCTTATTTGTAATCTAAAGATGGGTTTTTCGATTTCACTGTTTGGAATTGATGAAAGCCCAAACTAATTTTTTCCCCCTTGAAAATATATGTTTTTCTTTTAAATTAAAAAAAAAACTACAGATTAGCTTAAAGGATATTTATTATAATATTTATTATTTTATAATATTTAGCTAGGTGTTATTTGGTGTAGTGGATATTTGGGAATTAGTGATTCCATGCGTTGATTTCGCCTTAGTGCACACTCCTGATAATCTCTAATCATAGAATAGGATTCTTTATGGCATTCCTCGGAGTTGCCATTATTATAGAGGGTCCTCCGAAGATTCTTCATTAAAATAGCTTCTCTTCTTATTTCATTATAGAAGTGGGTAGGAAAATATTGCATTACCATTGGGGTGTTACGGCCCTTAGATCTGCCCATGCACACAGTTTCCCGCGTGCCTCTGTTTGCCATATATATAAACTTCGAATTATATAATTACATATATATATCATATATATACCTACCTATTTGGGTAGTAAAGTTTGGGCTGATCTGTTTTCACCGTTACGCTTAATGGCGCGTCCTGCGCAACTCTGCCAAATAGAACACCCCATGTATTATAATCCATTTGACTTGTCTTATATTGTACTGAAACAGTCCATTCTTTGACCCGATCTTCTTCGGTTATATCATCAGCTGCTCTGGGCTGCAGCCTGTGTAAGTCTTTGCTGATTGCCAATTGTATCTTCGAGTCGGAGACAGCTGCGCGGAGCTGCTTTTCGGAGATTCTATATTGAGCCAAAGAATTTTTCTGTCCACTCTTTGCTTCATCTTGATCTAATTCTGACCCGACCAGTGGCTTGCCCTCAATTTTAATCAGTTGCATTAACTATTTTGAAGGAAGAAAATTATTAAAGTACTTTATGATTTTGCTAATTAAGTTGCTTACATTTAATAGGCAAATTAATGCAGGACATAAAATATAATTTAGCTCCATATTCATATGTCAGTTTATTTGTATAATTTATATCCTTCTTTAAAACAAATGAGGAAAGTAATATTTTTGTATATTTAGTAAATGAACTGTTATGCACAGCTAAAATGAAATTTTTTTTTTTTTTTTGAAATATCAACACAATTTGTTGATTTCTTTATTTTTTCTCAAAATATCTGCCAATGTTACTCGAGATATTCATAAATTACAAATGTGTATTTTTTTATTTTGACAAACATTCCATTTCAATGTGTAGCTAATAAAAATATGTTTAGATTTTTCCAAAAAATAATATAATCATATTAAATGCATAAAGAAAACAACACACAATAAATAAAATTCGATTTGATTGCGGAAAATACATTTCCTGTCAATATATTTACATTCTATGATCATCATTTATCAAAAAAAAAAAAAATATTCTCACCAAAGGAGGGTAAAATAATTGATACAATGCAACAATACAAGCCCCATAATTTGTGCCTAGTCAGGCCGGGCCACTACCAATGTCTGGGCCACATATTCGCAATGTGACCAAGCGCAACGTTAAGTGCCATAAAAATAATTCAAAATAAATTGCTTTACATAAAAATTGGTTAGCATTTTGGGCGATGGAAAAGAGCGCAACTGTTTTATAAGGTAGGTATTAGGTATAATTTGGTCATAATAATGCGCATCATGAAAACTCAACAACACACTTACACTTATATATATATATATATGTATGTTTATGTAGCCATAGACAGGCTGGGTTATTAATTTTGGCGTCGGATTTCGCTGGTTCGCCGCCGTCGCAAGACATAAATAACGCGTTTTATACGAAATACTTTGCATATTTGCAGGCGCCGCACAACTAAGCCATAAAAAATGACAAGAATCCAAGTTGGCAAAGTCAAGAAGCCCAGTCATGTCAGCTGCGATTTCTGGGCTAAGTCGCAGGTAGACTTCCTTCCTTCCGCACACAATGAATGAGAGAGCGCAAGTCAATATTATTGGCAAGACCAGAAAAGTGGTGGCGGTTGGTCGGTTGGGGGGCAAGAGTAGCCCCAATGAGTCCGCGTTATAAACGCCTTGTAATGACATGTAATTATGGCCATAATCGGCTTGCCACTTGGGACATTATCGGTGCGCCCGAAAGCGGTTTTGATATGCAAATGCCACAGCTTCAAGATAAACAAGTTTTACATATTAGATGAGCCACCAAATTAGACACATTTCGACCATTTACAAATTTAAATACATAAATTGGACTTGCACACAATTTAGTGAAGATGCTGAGAAAATCATATTTAAAATAGTTACACAAATTAAATTGGTTTTCTTTTGTAATGCTTTACAAAATATCATTTAATAAATATTGCAAACCTGTTTTTATCCTGAGTCTGCAAAAAATGATTAATAAAATAAACATGAGAAATTTGAGATTTATTATTTCCAGTTTTTAATTTGTGAGATGAATTTAATTTTATATTAAAGGCAACCTTTGGTGGCAAACAAAAAAAAAATTGTCGCAAAATAGATTTTATTTTTAAAAAAAACTTCTTCTTATTTAACTTCTTAAATGAATAAAAAAGCTGCAAAAAACAGTGATTTTCAAACATTGAGTTTATTATTTAACGTATTTTATTTTAATATAATATTCCAATATTGGTATATAAGTAAGATATTGACGGATAAGTTAATTTATAGTATCGACCCTAAAAATTATAACCCATTTTGAAACCGCCTTCAAAATTGTTCCTGCCCCTGAAGGGTCCGCTGAGATGGCGTGACGCATTGGCTGTGGCATCCACATTGAAGTTGCCACTGGGCGAGCTATACAGATTGGCACTGCCACTGGCAGTCGCAGTCGTCATATTAAAATTGGGCACATGAGTGACACCCACTGCCGCTGAGTGGCCAGCAGGCATATTCATCTTAAGATGGCCGCCAAATTGATCATAAGTGGGATTGTGGGTGTGGAAAGCGGTGGCATTTAGAGCAGCTTGCTCATTCTGAAAGAGATTCACATTTCCGGCAACCGTAGTGCTCCTGCCAAACTTCTCCTTGTATTCATGTTGCACTGATAGTCCATGGCCATTGCTATCAATTGGACGATCGTCCATTAAGTGAGAAGTGGAACAATGAGAGACTTTCTGTACTTACGAGTTCACTGCTCCAGAGATGCCTGTGGCGACGGTATCGTTGTGGTGGTTTTTGTTCGCATAAACTGCGGCACCTGCATTGAACTGCTCATCTCCGGCAACAACGCCACATTTGGCGAATGCTGCTCCCGTCTTTGGATCACCGCTTGACTGACACTGCATTTTAAATTATTAAGAGAAATGTTGAAACGTTGTTGATGCTAAGAAAACGATTTATGTTCTGATGATTTGCAGCGTCGCCAACAGCTTTTTATACTCATTCTGGAAATGAGGTATTTATGAACATCGCTAATCTCGGTGCATCCCCGACAAAAGTTTTTATTTTATTTATATAAATGAACTGAATATACAATATATATATATATCAATTTGTACATATTCACCGCATGTGCTTCCCTTGCAGACGAATCACTCTCATAATATTTCTGTCGCTTTTCAATTTGCTTATTTGTGCAGACGAAGTCCCCTTTAGAATGTGATATCATCGAGTAAAAAAGAACAATTAAATAAAGATTATTTTTATTAGTATTTAATAGGCTATTATTTTAATAAATTCTATTTTATTAACTATCCAACAAAAACACATATTGTGAAATTATATATTATACAAATTAAAGTGTATATACATATATATTCGTTTATATTTGTATATTTTTGTAAACATCTAAAATAAGTATACATTTGGAAATTGTTATTTTTATCTAAATATTAGAAAATCTGCAAATTACAGATTTATTTAAATATTTGTTATAAATATATATTATTCTATAAATATCTAAAATTTAGTCATCTTGGTTAATTGTTTATATATATATCTCAATGACTTTTGTTTTATTTTTTCGCAAATTTATTGCTGATTGTACACAGCTCGCGCACATGGCGCCGTGGCTTAGTTGGTTAAAGCGCCTGTCTAGTAAACAGGAGATCGTGAGTTCGAATCTCGCCGGGGCCTACATATGTCAAATGTGTTATTATTTTATTTGTAATTATTTATTTTTATTAGCTTCAATCATCAACTGGGCTTTTAGCTGTACATATCCGTGATTTTTAATCTTCCACATACATTTGAAATGAAATTCTAAAGTGCAATTGTCAAGCTCCTAGAAACATTTTAAATAAAGATCTAAAGTGCAACTGTCCCTTAAATGTAGAAAAAAATTTGGAAGTTTTCGAGTCGCATGCGACTGGCGCCGTGGCTTAGTTGGTTAAAGCGCCTGTCTAGTAAACAGGAGATCGTGAGTTCGAATCTCGCCGGGGCCTTTCATATCAATAGTTATTGATGCGATTATTATTTTTTATAAATAAACGGAAAACATATTTTTTCATAAACCTAATACACATTAACTGAGATTTGCATACATATCGTTTTACGGCTGCTGTGGAGCTAACATATCCATTACCATGTAAGCTTGGACAAGCCACGTTTTCATGTTGCTTTTGTGCGTCTGCACCGATGACAGCTGACAGAAAGTTTGCAGGCCGTAAACAGTGGCATCCCAATCTCCTTCAACATGCCTGTCACTCAGACTACTGCACAGCTGCCACCTGTTGTCCTCTGCAGGCGACGTTGCACAACGGAAGCCAGCGACGGATATGTTCGACAGCATGTTGCATGATTGTCCACAGTCCTCTCAGTCCAACGTTGACGGATTCAGTGGGTCGTCGGTGGTTGATTTTGCAAATGTATCTCATGTCATCGCCGTCGATTTCTCTGTGGGGGCAGCTTGGCTGCAATTAGCCAACAGCAACTTTATTCGCTTCGATTTATTTGCAGCCGTTGGCTTATCTCCACTTTTTATACTCAAACGCACAAGTCTGATAATTTCAGACGAGGGACTTTACCCACAGCACACCCAGCACAATGGATAAAATAATAAATATGTGCATCACAACTTCGGACAATAGCCATCTCCCATATATATGTACATATCATACATAATCATTTTTATGGATATAATTTCCAATGTCCTTCCTTTTGTGTGGTTGCCAGGCTCTTCATTTATTCGTCGGATACAGCAATGTCCTCTTCTAATTTCCTCATGAACATTATTATCCCAATGTTGCCGACTGCTTATGCTAACTGAACGTCACAAATTAATTGAAAGTTTTATTTATTATACCCTGTAGTCATTCAAAAGTCATAAAATGGCATATTATTAATTACAAATTGATAGTGAAACTGGTTTGATTGATTTAATTGATCACTTTTTATATTTATTAGAAAATAATAGGAACATTATTACTTTTTTATTTATTTTATTTTATTTTCTAAGCTACAATATTGCTATAAAATTAGTTAAAATAAAATTTACTAAGTGGTTATTTAGTAATGGTAAGTTTCAAAATTATTTTAAAATATAATTGAATCTTTCTATCTGATTGATATCTTAAATCTACTAATAATATTTTTTTAATTTTTTTGTTTTTATTTATTTATATTTATTTATTTTATGTACAGCTTATAGAATACATTTTTTACATAGAAGATTATTTTTTTTATCAATGCAAATTTGTTATATATATATATATATTTATAACATTAACAAATTGAATTGATATGCTGCTTTTATTTAGTTCGTGTTTGCTGTTTTTAATTTTGTCTCTTTTTCCTGCGACTCTTGAGACTTCAAATGTTTTTTTGTTCTTTTGGTTTCTTACATATTCTTACCATATTGTGTAAGCCCAATTGTTATACATTCAATCTGCACATATATCATTGACACTGTTCTGACTGATGTTGTAAATACATATGTAGGTAATTGCCACGTCTGTGGCAAATGTTGTCCAATACCGTCTCCCGCTCCCCGAAGCAGCCTCAGGCCACACAACAAAAAAAAAACCCAAAACTCCCACAGCAAACAGTTTTTAGCAATTGTCAGCAATTTTCTCAATAGACGACAAAAACTATCGGACAGAAAAGTGGACATCCACTGGACACCCACTCCAGGCGGAACTAAAGCAATGTCGTTTTGGTATTGTGCTGTGTATTTTTGTGATTATCCGGGACAGGACTGGACCGAACTGGACTGGACTGGACTGGTCTGACTTGGGTGCACACGCATGGTGGGCGTGTTCATACCATAAGCATTAACATAATTTATGTGGTTCCGCCGGATTTAGCTTTGTCGTAAAAAAGGACAACACTTGGTCATTGTCCGTTTGAGTTTCTGGTGCTTATTTCGATAACAAAGGCAGCGCTGGGGAGAATTGCGGTTTTTATTGTTTTTATGGCAACAAAGTTTATGAAAAGTTTCCCTGCCAACTCTGACTGCCCCCCTGCCCCCTGCCCCACTGCATCCTGATTTCTGTTTGTGTAATTTCATTTTAGTTTTTCTGTTGACTTTGCATATATTTTTATTTTAATTAAACGCAGAAATCAAAGTTGTTTCTTGTTTTGGGAGTAGCTTAATCTATGAAATCATTTCTCAACTTGCACAAGGGGGCAGCTCTCTTTCCCTCTCTCTCTCTCTCTCACACACACACTTTCTCTCTTTCTCTCCCCGCCTGCTCATAAAAACGTGCGAAATTTTCACGGTCGCGTGAATTTTCACAGCCTTTGCCTTTGTTTTTGTTTTGGCAGACACGGTGCCCAAACATATATATATATATGTATATATATATACATATATTCAGCATCCAACTGATTGTTGTCACCTTTTTAATATACTACCCGATGGACGCTTACTGTGGGTATGCTGATATTGAGAAGCAAAATGTGACAGACTACACAATAAATTTACAAACTATATAAGCAGAATCCAGATTTATATCTTTTATATATCACAAATATTTAAAAATATAAATATATATACAGATATTTATTTTAATCAAATTAAATAAAATCAAAAAAGATGTACATATAAATCGAATTTGACCACAAACTGCTATCATTTATTTAATACTAATATCAGGCAATACAATTCAATTTATTTTGTATTAAATTTGACAACAAATTGAAACATTCATTATAAATATTATTTATTATTTCTTAGTATTATAAAATTTATTATTATTATATTTTTAACTGCACAGAGTACTTTAAAGTCGTTGTCTACAAATATCTAAGGTATTTTTGTATACCTGGCACGCAGTGCTCATAACTCAAAATGTTGTTGCTGCCTGCTTTTAGGTGGGCATGCAACGTAATGTGGCAAAACAGAATAAAGAAAAAAAAAGTCAAAAACCCTGCAAGTTTTTTGTCGTTCAACAATAAATAACAAGTGGCACGTGCCAGCACAGAAAAATCAAACTTTAAACCCATATTTGAGTGCCTACCATAGGCCAAATATATATTTGAGGATAAACTTTGTTACCTGACTCAAATTTGCGACTGGAGCCCATTAACATTTTTAACGTCATCTTCTCCTAGTTAGGATGTGTTCTAATGGAATATTAACAGCATGCTTCTTGGAAACTTTTGTATTAAATAAAATAAAGAATATAAATGGATTCAGCAATGTTTAAAAATACTTTAAAAAAAATAATTAGAATAAAATAACTTTTTTCCTATTAATTTTGAATAGTAAATTAAATTATTAGCTACTTAAAAAATAATATAGATAATTTCTAAAAATAAAACTGTTTTTCTTTTGTGATTTTTTTTGTTTGCTTTTTATTATAAACAAATTTTGTTTGGTTTCTTTAGAGATTGTTTGAAATTTGTTGTTTTCATTTATTTTTCTTTCTTTCTTATTTTTTTAATAGAGCATGGGCTTATCGTTAATATAATTTAAAAAGAATTAATTTTATTTTTATCTTTTTTACTTCATACATTTGAAGACGATTTTCATCTTAAGTGGATTAATGAAATTACACAACCTTATCTTCTGATTATTCCAACTCAAAAATAAAATAAAAATAAATCAGCTACCATTTTTCTTTGGCCACATTTCGATGGAAACTTCCCCAGTTGCAATCGTAGCATAATTTATTGGATTTTGTAATAGTTGGATAAGGTTGGAGAATTTCGGTTATTTAATTAGCAGAGGTGCTCCAAGACTGCGCCTAAGCACGCTTAACAGTTATGTATATAGATTTATTTTGCAACTCTTTGTGATCTTTAAATGGGAAATTGCACGCATCGTTGGAATTTGAAAGAGCAACGGCTACTCAGAGATTTAATTACGGGCCTCATTAGGCAGCATCTCATGTGCCGGAAAACTAGCTTAGATGACTGCCTCATTACATGGTAGCCTCACTGGAAGTTTGGGCGCAGTTTGCCAGCAGACCTCAAAGCGCACAGTTCCCCAAATAAAGGAATGTCTATGGTAGTAAGTAATCCTAATCCATGAGAAAGATCAATTAATTAAAGAGTCCTTTGGCAGCTGCTGCTGATACTCTTCCTCACTGCCGCCAGTTGCAAGGCTGTGACGCAGGATGCAGACGAGGACTACGAGCCACAGGCGAAAGACTTCGATGGACGTTCCTTCTTCTTTCTGGGCTCCTTGTTTCGACGCTGGCGCGATCGTTGGCTGGCCTTTCAGAATGGAGCACCGCTCTATGCTGGCGCAGCTTTTCCAATCAATGGTTACTTCGACTGTCCGTCTTTTAGCTGTAATCCTGCTGCCATTAGACCTCAATCGGGCAGTTATTATCCTGTCTACTATGCCGCACCCCTTCATCCACAACAACAACAAACTGCTCAAGGAAACAGCAATGTTTACATCTATTCGAGGGATCATCATAGTGTCGGCACTACCGGTACTCCACCCTATGGTCCTGGCATCTTTATACCAACACGACAGTCTACGCCTCTGGCTCCCCCGCCGCCGCTGCCATTACCGCCACCACCTTTGCTGTCGCCGTCTCTTCAAGCGTCGCCTCAAGCGGGCGCCAGCAGTTTTGGATTTGGATCTCGACCAGTTTCCCTTCTCGGCTGTGGCGCCAATCCGATGGCCTGTGCTCTCGGCTAAGCAGCATCGCCTAAGTAAACAGCGCAGACAAAGTAAAAGAAAACAATACAATTTTAATTGAAAAGCGTGCAACAAAAAAGCATCACAAAAAATCACAAGAAAAATAGCTTCACTTCAAACTGAAGAATATTGCATACTCTTTTCGATTTTAAAATATGAGCAAAAGATTAAATATTTAATATTATTTCCGCAAATTGTGCCAAACAAAACATTCTAAAAAAATTTAAACAAATTTCTTTATTTATATATTTTGTGAACATATTTTCTTTTTTGCAATAAATTAATAGTTTACTTTTGAAAAACTGAGTATAAATGACTCCTTAATTTATTCTTGAAATTTTAATTTAATTTGATTGGAAAGACAGTTGTTTTTCTGTTAATATGTATTATATTATAATTTTTAAAAATTTGAACTTTAAGTGTTACATATCAAGGGACCAAAATCGTTATAACCTCAGTTTGCAACTCAATAAAAAGGGTTACATGTAAAAATGTGAACCAAATTGGGGGCAGAAAGGCAGGGAAGGAGCACTTTCTCACACAGTCACACACACACAATCACACACCCACACATGGACGCACAGCACATACTCAAACTCAAACACACATGGACATTTATCCATTAACGCCGAAAAACTCCACAAGCAATCTGCATAAGCAAACTCATCAGAAGCAACCGAAACGCTGGCATTTGTTTTGATTCCATCATAAACCATAAGATAGTAGCCGGAGACTTTACCGACTCCAGTGCTTGGATGCTGGATGCTGATGAAGTGGTTGATGTTGCCCAAGGAGCAGACGTAGACCCAACGCGCTGCTGAATTGTTTGGCAAATAAATGCCCGGCAGCATAATGGATGGCCGTGGATGACTCTCTCTCTCTCTCTCTATGCTTCTGTTTCTGGCCCGGCTTCGGTCATCTCTCGTTGCCCAGTCCGGTTCTGTTATTATTTTTATATAACTTACGAAAATAATAATAGAGCTCGACGAGGGCGGGGCGAAGAGCGGGCAAATAAATACGGCAACGAGCGACAGTTGTATAAACACAAGTGTGAAAGTGCAGATAGTAACGGAGCAGCACACACATCTATCCAGCAGCGATGACTCCACATCTCTCCTACCCCACCAATGCAATTGTCCGAGCGTTTATTTGTGTTTGTGCTATGACAACAATGGTGCACGAGTAACTGGGACGAGCTGAGCTGTTTGTCCAGGTCCATGTCCATGTCGAGGTTCAGGTCTGGAGTCCATCTGCTGGCAGGTGTTGTTCTTGCTTTCTTTTTGACAACTTTCACTGACCGGAAACGGAAATTAAATGCATAAGTTTATTCAAGTTGTCGTTCACTTCTTATCAACTTTGAAGCAGCCAACAGCAGCCACATGGCCAACTTATGTGTTTTGGATGCATCGTTCGGATTGAAACTTGAAATTAATTAAAATTTGCAATATTGACTATTCTAGTCTCTTTGCGTTTCCTTAATGTCGAAAAATCGCAAGCCGACTGAGAAAACGTTCAATGGAAGGCGATATTTGCAACGGGGATGTAGCTCAGATGGTAGAGCGCTCGCTTAGCATGTGAGAGGTACGGGGATCGATGCCCCGCATCTCCAAAAGTAAATTTTTTTTAAATTTTCAATTAAATATTATGTTTGCTAAGATTTACAACGCATTCTGCTTAAGATATATTTAAACACTTATTAAGTAAAAAATTTATAAAAAAAAAAAAAATTCGAATGGGCTCAACCGGGATTTGAACCCGGGACCTCTCGCACCCAAAGCGAGAATCATACCCCTAGACCATTGAGCCGCTTGCTGGGTGGGGCGCCGTAAATAGTTTTGTGTTCATTCAATGATTGTGGTGCTCATAACTAAACTGAGTCAAAATAATGGGAACTATTTATAGATATGCCTGCTAAGCTATAAATAACATTGTTAAATAAAGCATGCATCGGAGCAAAGACTGTGTAAACACCTGAAATGTGGCAACAAAAAAGCGCAATAAAATCAATTCTATATTAAGAAACTGTTGTGCATTATAGTTTTACCAAAATTACACAAATATATTTACACAGTATACCTGTATTTGTTGTATGTCTTTTGAGTTAGTTAGAAATGTGATTTAATTTCACAATTTACAAAATTTGAAAATACAAAAAAAGAGTAAATTCGAACAACTGGAGATGCGGGGCATCGATCCCCGTACCTCTCACATGCTAAGCGAGCGCTCTACCATCTGAGCTACATCCCCATATACTTATATGGTCAGTCAACTGTCAACAAGTAAAACGAATTTGGTTTTTTTTTTAATTTTTATATTATCTATTTTAATGGTCAACAAACTTAAAGCTAAAAATTGACAACAGGGTTAATCTCATGAATAATACTTCCAACGGCCTTGGCAAATAATAATAGATGCGTCATTTAGCCGTAGTAGTTGCTGCCATAGCCGGGATAGCCGCCAGGATAGCCACCAGGATAGCCGCCTGGATAACCACCAGGATAACCACCACCGTAGCCACCTGGGTAGCCTCCATAGGAAGGCACTGGCTGATAAGTAGGCTGTCCGAAGGGCTGACGGCCACCGCCAAGTAGGCCACCGAAGAGATTGCTAAACAAGCCACCTCCGCCGCCGCCGCCGCCGCCGCCTAACAAGCCACCGCCTCCACCGAGCAGATTACCGAAGATGCGATTATCGACGCCGCCAGCTGAGCCGGCACCAGCTCCACCTGCGCCTGGCTGTTGATATTGCGCACAGCTGCTGCCCAGGAGCGCCAACATCAGCAACTGTTAAATGTGCCAAAGATTAGCTAAGAGTTGGTCAAAGAAATGAAACTACTTACGGAGCAACCAAAAATCTTGAACATGTTTGTGATTTGTCTTTAACTCTGAACTGATTATCCATTGAGCAGAAACTCTGCTTTTTATAACAAGATCTCTAAGAACAAACGCCCACTCCAATTTTTGATATGTCTTTGCCCGGAACTGAGGATGACCTTAAACCCACGACTCGAACGCTATCAATGCTTTTCACACGATTTGTTAAAATTTTGCATTAGTTGCTGTTACTAAATAAGTCGCATTAATGTTAATGATTAAAACTAGACAAAAAAAAAATACAAAAAAAAACCACAAATAAACAATAAAACTGGTTAGGCTTGGTTTTTACAGTTTGTTGAACCTGCTGATATAAGGAAGTTCAGGAAGTATCGCGGATCGCTATATAAAAGTGACAGTTCGCATCTCGAGCAGCTTAGAAGTTGTCCACAGCCAAACATGCAGCCAAACGCGGTGGTGAGTCCCAAAATCAATGTTCCGATTAACCTCAATTACAAATGATGAATTCTAGAGAAACATTTTGAGATTATTGTTGGTGCTCGGCCTGGCACTGAGATTTAGCGAAGCTCATGGCTTCGGTGGCTCCAAGTTTGGAGGTGGCTTTGGCTATCCAGTGGGCATTCCGATAGCCCAGCCGGTGCCGGTGCCACAGCCAATTCCAGTGCCCCAGCCAGTGCCCGTGCCAATTATAGTGCCTCAACCGGTGCCTGTTCCCGTTCCAGTTGGAAAACCATTTGGCTTCCACAAGCACGGCTGGAAAGGTGGTTTCGGAGGCGGTGGATTCGGAGGTGGTTATGGAGGTGGATTTGGAGGTGGTTACGGAGGTGGACTTGGAGGTGGCTATGGAGGAGGCTTTGGAGGTGGCTATGGCGGATATCAAAGTGTCCAATCTTATAGTGAATCTTCAGCCTACGGCGGCGGCTTCGGTGGCGGCTATGGAGGCGGCTTTGGTGGCTTTAGAAAGCGTCGCTAGAATGCAATGCCGATCTGAGCATAGAGTAAATTAAATTTAAGTCTTTAACTCATAACATGAAGCACAAAACACTTACCTAAATATAATGTTGTCATTTAAGTTAAATTAAAAATAAATGTTTAAAATTTATTAATTTTAAGTATTTGAATTTAAGATTTTTATATTAGAAATAAATGCAAAAAATTAATTAATTGTAAAGTATTTGAATGCTTAGATACACTCTACATATTTATTTAATTTTAATAAAAAAATAAAATAATTGTTCCCGCCCGGGTTCGAACCGGGGACCTTGTGCGTGTGAAGCACACGTGATAACCACTACACTACGGAAACCCACAACAGAAAGTTTTCAGATTCAGAAAAGAGACCAAGCACTAAAGCGCCATCTATGGCTCGATTGAGAAGTAATACCAGTATTTATCTGTATGCGCGCCATCTATGATTTAAATGGCGAATGTTAACAATAACATTGATGGGTGAACCAAAATTTAACTCGCCTTAAACATTTTTTAATTTAACTTGTTTAAAATAAATGTTAAATTAAAAAAATACAGTTAGTAAGTGAATATGCCATATCTAATCAATAAATACAAATATTTAAAAATTCTTTTCCAAGAATATAAATTCGAACTTATACTTTTATTTTGGATGAATGAACTTAAAATTGAATAACAAACAAATAACAAATGATTCTCATAAGGAGGATGTGTTTAAGATTAAATTTAAGCTAAATTAGTTTACTTCAGTCTACTTTCCCCATAGACCGCCGCCGAAGCCTCCGCTGCTTCCATAACTTCCCCCGCTGCTGTGATGTTCCTCGTGATGATACTCCTCGTGATGATAGCTGTGGCCGCCGCCATGACCACCACCGTATCCGCCGCCATGTCCACCGCCGAAGCCGATGCCAAAATCACCATGGATGCCCACACTAGCACCAATGCCTCCACCGAATCCGCCTAGACCATGCTTAAGACCCAGAAACTTTGGTGTTCGCTCTTTCACCTTAACAATGCCGAAATGTGGTCCCTTAAAGGCAAATAGCTTAAATTTTCCAGCGCTGGCAGATTGGAGCAGCAGCACCAAGCAAATGCCCAGCAATAGCAGCAAACGTTGTGGATGACGCTGCAATTAAAAAATTAACATTGTAAATCATTATTTATAAAATAAAAACTAAAATTTTATTAAATTTGCATTTATTTTGTACCATTCAAAAATAGTAAAAATTTTTAAACTGAACTTGATTAACAATAAATTTCTCCAATTTTATTTTGCACTTTTTTCTTAGTAAGTTAATTTTGGATTTTGTTCAGATGCTACACACGATTGCAATTTAATGTATTTATTTTTTCAAAACACAATTTTATTGAAATGTTTTTACTCACAATGATTTGCATTTTACACAAAGTTGCACTTTTTTTGGTAAGCGTTTTTTTACGCACTTTCAATGGATTAAATGTGTTAGCAACGCTTTATGGCCTCGTTAAAATTATTTTCGTAGGTTTATTGTTTAGATATTGCTGGTAAGTCTTCAAGTTCAAATCTCTCTTCGCTGACTTATGTTGCTTGCATGCGTGGACCAAGTCGCGTCTGCAATTGAACCGGCTGCGCGGTTAGCGATCACTTTTTATGTCGCAGACGCGTTTTCTGCGCGATTTTACTCGCCCTTATGCAATCGCCTCTCGGCGATATCTTGTTTGCCAACATTGTTGTTGTTGCTGAACTTCAGCTTTTGTTTAATGTGTGTGTGTGTGTGTGTGTGTTGGCCACTCAGCCTCATGCACGGAAATTGACCCTGAAAATTTCTGGTTTTTGACGTGAATAGGAGCACATATTCAATAAATTTCTGAAATGGAACAACATTTTATATTCATATACAAATATATATATATATGTATATATACGATGTAAAGCCAACTGATGGTGAAGGCAAGCGAATCTGTTGGCAATTGTTAATAACGGTTGAATATTATGAATGAGCCCAACAAACAGACCGATTCAGGTTATATGCATTACCAAAAGGGCGTTTTTAATTTAAAGTTTTATACCCTCTCAAAATATAAAAAATTGGGAATTTGAATTTTCTCATGTATTACATTAATTTTTTTGTACCCTAAATATTAATACTAATTAAAGAAAAAATTAGCTAATATACTTTTTATTTTTATTTTGAAAGACTTCAACTGTTAATTAAAAGATAAGAATTTGTTTTAATGGTATTTCATTGAATAATTTGTAAAGTTGACTACTTCATTTATCCATTAAAAATATTTCGTGTTTCTTTAAGCTGAATTTAACCAAATTTATTCTTAAATAGATGAGTTTATCTGATGAAGTATTGCAATAGATTAATGAAATAGCATCTTAGAGCTATATTTTTTGTTGCCCTTTTGCTAACCCGATTTCCATAAAGACATACCTCCAAATTCGCTCGATTACACGTGTTTAAAAATAAACCCCAATAAATTAAATTGCCTATTAAATCCAAAAATAAAATTAATTAATTTATATTGAGTTGAACATATATATTTAACTTCGTTTGGCTATATTATCTCCGCTTCAAGCGGCATAAATTTCATCAAATGATTCATCAAATGCTCGTACATTTTTGGGTATTTACGTTTTATTGACCTCCAAAATAACAAAATTCAACAAATAGAAATCAAACAAAACCGAGCCAGAAATTTCCAATAGTTAAGAGCACATCAACCAAATCTAAACACGTACAGAAATGCAAATTGATTTGTCGGATGTCTTATTTGCCATAGCCAAATGGGTAGCCAGATCCGTAATTAGATCCATAGTTATTCTGCCTGTTGTACTGATACTGATTGAATTGCTGCTGGTAGCCACCTCCATATCCTTGACCGTATCCTGGCCAGCCGTAGCCATAGCCATAGCCCGGCGCACCATATCCGTTAAAGCTGTTGCTGCTGCTACTACTGGCCGCTGCACTGGCACTCGATGATGATGCATAGTTTCCATATCCAGCCCAGGGCGCGAAGCCGTAGCCTGCAGACCCACGTCCTGGCCACTGTGGTGCACTCAAGGCACAGCCACCCAGACAGCACAGTATACAGAAAAATAATGTTACCTTTATAGAAACAAAATAGGATTAGTAAGGAATTAAAAGTTGGAAGAACTCACTCCACGCACCTTCATAGCTGGTGTATAACTTGGCACTTAATGAGAATTGCTTTGAGAATCGCCTTTATATTATGCGAAACCACAACGGAAGCAGGAATTATGTAATTACCCATGAATGACCAGACATATAATTAGATGAACTAAAATAATAACATAGTCGTGAAGTTCATTTAAGAGTATGTCAAGTTGTGAATGAAAATATACAAACAACAATTTTATCGATATAAAAAAAATATCTGTACTAAAAACCAGTTAAGAAGTTATGCATATTGTTAAGTATTTAACTAACAAGATCTCACATTTTTTTAAGTTCTTTTCTTTAAAATAAATGTGACCTTTATTTCAAAACAAAACACAAACAGACAAATATTTTTTTTGTATTTTTTTTTTTTTTTAATTGAAGCAACTAAAAGTGAAAATATTAAATTAGGTTAGTTAAAAATTTTTAAATATAGTATAATTTGCTACAAGTTCCAAAAAGTTATTAAATGGTTAGACCTTATCTGAGTTTAGTACGAAACAATCAGAATAAGGCAAACAATAAAATAAAACCATTATTCTGAGTAAAAAATCATAAATTTTCAAGTTACAACGATAAATTTGCTACCCCAAATTTTGGTCTTCTACCAAGTGAATTGCAATTATAAATAAAAAAAAAATTATTTAGTAATTAAGAATTTGTGTTTGTTCGAATTTGGCACTATCACACAAAGATGGGTCTCAACAGCTTAATGGGATTATGGCATAACACTTTAATTAAACTTCCTCATGACAATGTGGGTGGTTCCGCTGACGTCAACTGAGTATTCAACAAGAGGTGAATAAACTGCCAACGAAAGTGAAGGCGTAACTAGTATATAAATTTGGCTAAGCGAGTACACAAATCGGAAACATCGCATTGTTAGATCTGCACCAAAAAAAACAAATACAATAACAAAAAAAAAACAAACAAACAAACAGTCATCGAGTCTAAGTGCTAATGAGCCAACTGAATGCTGGTCGCAGAGTTCGACAATGTTTCCGACAACTCCGCCCATGCTTCGCTGCACGTTCTGTGTGTAAAGTTTGTTGCCTAAGTCTTTTGTTTAACAATATTGTTAGTTTTATTGCCATCTGCGCTAATACCCTGCTTCTCAGAGCACTTCAACTTTATTCAAATTTTTGTTCAATGAAAAAAAAAAAAATATTACAATTTTGTAATTATTTTTTGTTTTTAATATGTAAAGAAAAAACTAAAATTGTTGCTTAAATAAAAGAATATTTAATTAATCTTTATTAATTGCTTACTTCTATTTTTTATACCTAATTTATTGAGAACTGCTTTGTAGAATTCTGTAAACTATACCAAATTTATACTAACCTTTTTTGCTTGTAATTTTTTCAGGGGTCCACTGTTTTTTTCTAATTATATATTTTAAATAGTATTATTATTGATTTATAAAGATTTTTAATTATAATATACCTAATTTACCGTGTCCATTTATTTTATTTCTGTAGATGCTTGAGGAATAAACTGTCGACTTCTTAATTTTTATTATTTTTAAGCTAAGAGTGAATAGTAATTCTATATATATAAACTAATAATGAACTATAATATATTTAATTTAATCAAACTATTATTTTTTCTGTATAGTTTCTAAAGGGTATACGCAAATCGGTGCTGTTATAAAATCGGAAGAATGATTATTTTTATTGGGTTTTTTTTTGTGATCTTGATCTACAGCTGAGACGGTTCGGCAATTGCCTTAACCCTCAAGAAATTGTTCATTTGTAGATTTTGACAATTAAGAAAAATTAACGCATTCTGAGGTTCGCTCACGAGGCAACGCACACTTAACCGAAGGGGGGGTTTTCCGAGATTTCGTCACTAACTGGTTCTGGTTGGGTTTCAGTTTCGAATTTAGCCGCTGTTTGTTCTGCAATTTGCGTAGAATTTACTTGGCTATGCGTAGCGCGTAGTCCGCTTCTTATGGCCGGTGATTGGGCATACAGCAAACAGGCAGGTTTATGTATAAAAGCCGATCACTTCACAATTGCAATTTAGTCTCGTTACCGCATCGGTGGGCGACACATTCCCCAAAAGCACATCTTGGATTTAACTCACACCTGAAATGGCGCGCTTTTGTTGTGTACGTATTGGTGGCTCTTCGCCTCCTGATGCATCTGCTCATCGTTTCATTTTCTTACAGCTTTTGGTCTTATTGGCGACGGTTGGATATGGAGTCGCAGCTCCAGCACCTGGCAAGGCCGAGGGTCGCTCTTTTGGACTGCTTGGTGGAGGATTTGGCAGCAGCGTTGGACTGAGCGCTGGCATTGGACTTAATGCTGGGGTCTACAGTGGATTCGGCGGAGGTGGCGGTGGCGGCTACTATCCTGGTGGTGGTTACTATCCAGGCGGCGGTTACGGCAACGGTTACGGCGGCGGCTACGGTGGTTACGGTGGTGGTTACGGCGGCGGTTATGGCGGAGGTTATGGCGGCGGTTATGGCGGTGGATATGGACACAGACCCCACCATCATGGAGGCTATGGTGGCGGCTACTATCCCGGCGGTGGTGGCTACAATAACTACGGTGGTTCCTATGGAGGTCAGTACAGTCAGTCCCAGTCTCAGTACTCCAATAATTATTATAATGGCGGCTATGGCGGCGGCGGCGGCGGTTTCTTTGGCAAATAATTCCAGTTGAATGTGATTTTTAAGTCTAGTTAGCTTTTAATTTTTGTACTGAAATCGAGATAAAAACAATATATATATATATATATATATATATATATATAAATATGTATGTATATGTATACAAAATACAATGCCAGAAAATCCCCTTTAAAATCCGGTTTCTCTTGTTGCTATGTCCTTGTCAACATTGTTTTGTTGTTGTTGTTGCTGTGTTGTTGTTGTTGTTGCTGTGTTGTTGTTGTTCTTGCTTTTGTTGTTGCTGCTGCTTTTGATGACTTCTTGATTTTAATGTGCTAAACGCGACGTGCATAAATCATATGTAAGATTTGTATAATAGTACGTGCATGCCCAGAACTTGAGCCGGAGGGAAGAACGGAACAGACTCAAAAATAATTCATCGCAATTATCATTATCCGACAGCATAAACACAATTTATGATGCCACTTCATCAAAGCAAGGCAAACTGGCTTTGCACAAATTGTATTTTTTATTTAGAGCAAAAGTAATTATTTTAGACTGGAAAATTACCATCATCTAACATTTACTATACATATTAAAAACCGACATATTTTTCATATGAAAGTTATAACAATGTGTAGGTAATGGGTAAGCTGGGTTTGGGTTAGTTTAGGTTGGGTTAAGTCGAACGGTTGTCAATCCGAATCGGCACACATTGGCCATGTTTGGCCCGTTGTGATACGGTAAGGGACCTTCCTCCCGAACTCTTGTAAAAAAATAAAATTAATATTTAAAGATGCGTTTATAAATTCCTAAATCCTAGCCGGTCTCATTTTTCCTAGTTCTAAAAAGCTAGATTGGAGATTCTGCTTTTTCTTCTTCCTTACAACTTTTGCATATATCATTATTGGGTACCTTGCGTCTGTTTGGTTTTTATTATACATAAATAAAAAAATTTATATATTTTTATTATACATAAATCTCCACCGATTGATATATGATAAAGTTACTCCATCAAGCATGCATCGCAATATGGACTACAGATATATGCCAAGTTGTATTAAGGAAGGTGTTTTACAGAAGTGCTAATGTAGATGGGTATATCGACTGACTAGTAATGCTGATCATGAACATATAGTTCTAATGCAATCGGAGACAACTTCTACAAACCATAATGTTATAAAAGGGCAGGTAAATATAAATATAATAAATCAAATAATATAATATATAGCCATAAATGGCTTCAATCGTAATCCTGATATTAATGTATGTTCTTAACTTTACAGGAATAAATATAATTATAATTTATAATTTGTTAATTTTTGTATACCTTTATAAAGGATATTTAAAATCTATCGTACAGAGTGCAACTCACTCGTCGCTATATCCATGTTTATCCATACATCCATTTCTCTCCAACACTTCAAAAATGAATACTTCCCATCTGAAAAAAACTTTTGTGACCCTTTTTTGTCAATTGTAAAAGATTTAAAAAGTTTATAATTTTTAAAATTTTAATATTATGTCTTATGTGTATTCGATACTTTCTAGTTATAGATAATCACATTTAAATACTAATCGATTTGTTTTTCGAGTTTCGAGTTTATCCATAGCTGCTTCGCTGATTCGCGGAGCGATAGGTGCCCGTCTGGTAAACCGGCTGCACCTGACCCGTCAGCTGCTGGATTATTCCATTTATGGTCGTAGAGACACCGGCCGTAAGCGCTCCCGGCGTCAATGGTGCCTGCAAATGCGTATTTGGAATGGATTATTATTAAATTGTTTATATTATTAATATATAATTATGATTAAGTTCATTTTGAAAATGTTCCTTCGACTTACCGCGCCTGCAGAATCGTAGTAGACGCGATTCGGAACAGGACGACGCACTGGAACTGGATTGTAGTTGGGATCAACGGCCGGATCACTTTGCAAATCGCCAGCTGCAGATGTTGGACGAAATGGAAGTGGATCAGCATATGGTCTGACTGGCACGGTGGCCGCCAGACTGTTTTGCAGGATGCCGGGTGCAAAAAGCGATAGCCAGGCGGCCACAGGTGCAAGCGGACGCACTGGCGCCACTGGAGCGATGGGATCCGACAGCAAACCACCGCCCAAGCCACCCAATCCACCAAAGCCACCCAATCCGCCACCCAATCCGCCACCCAAGCCTCCCAGGCCACCGTAGCCACGACAGCCGCCGCCACCTCCTCCATACACATTGTATACATTCACGTCGAACAAAAACCGTCCCTGTTCGGCCGCATTCTTCTGGCCACCGGAGGCATCCCGGCCAAAGGGCGAGCAAGGTCCTCCATAGCCGGTATATGGTCGAATCAGTCTCTTCAGCTTCTTCTTGAGCAGCAGCGATCTATCGTCCCCAACATCGGAGCTGAGCTCGTCCAGCTCCTGATTGCCAGCACCAACGAACTTGGCATTCTCCTTATCCGTTTGCTTGCTGCCCGGACTGCTCTGGCTCCCACTGAAGCGGCTGCTCTGCTGTGGTGCATTGTTGTAGTTGTAGATCGATGGAGGAGCTCGACGTTGTGGATAATAATTGCCGTAGTAGTAGCCACCTTGTGCAGCCACACAATATCCTAAGGCACCGAGCAGCAAAAGCTGACAGATGAACTGCATTTCTCAGGGATTCAATTTACACGCAATTTGCTCGACGAACACTTCTATCTCAACGACGCGTTGGCAACGGACTATGCCGCCAGCTTGGAGTATGCCCCAATTTATCACCTATGCAAAAGCCACAAAGCCAAAAAAAAAACACAACTAACGAAAATTGCAAACAACATGGCAAATTTGCTGTTTTCCCTTAGAAGGCAAAAGATTGCATAATGCCCTTTTTTTATTAGCTCGCATTTTTCCAGCGCATTCGCATTGTTTTTTTGATACAAATGCTAATTTGGATCGCCCCCGCCAAACCCAGCCATCATCATCATTATCATGCTGTTGATGATGATGATCAACAGCAAAACAGCGTTTCGCCCACATGGCTCTGGAAACGAGTTACAAGCTGACGACTCTTGTGCATTGACCTGTGTCAAATGTAAAAAGCCAAAGCCAACGCCAACCAGCCAGCCGCTTGGAGCTCTAACTTGTTGAACATTTGGCCAAAACAGCAGACACTCCATACATGTTGCCAAAAATAATGCCACATAAGTGGGTCAATGTCGCGATGACTGTGCTGGGAGCCCCCAATTCAATCACTGTTTTTTATGTTTCCCGTGATTTGATGAGAGGCGCTCAGACAGCTGCAGAGAAAGATTGGCTGTAATATATTTTTTTAATATATTTGTATAAACTTGGCTAATTCCAATTACAACATTCTTCTATGTAATTTGAACTGACACAACAAATTTAATGGTGACAATTTTTAAGCTCAGTTGGTGGATTATTATTATTATAATTGGGTTACATAAAATATTAGACTTATTGTGCCTGCTTCTAAGCCTACAGCTACTCCAGAAAACCCAGCTCCTGGACCAATGCTAGAATCTTAGCTGGGTTGAGGGCTTCTTTCTTAACATACTGCATTTTCTGGTTAAGGAAACCAACTCTGCTAGGATGTACATTGAGGATTACTCCGTTACTTTCACAAAACCAAAATCGCTTTTATAAATACCTAGTTTAGTTAGGTGACTTATTAAACCGCTGGGCATCCTAAGCCTGTTCTTTCAACGGATTACTACATGCTTAGATCGCCTATGATAACAGCCACTCAGAAGACATAAGGCTTGTCAGACCCCTGGTTATTTTGTGGATACAAATATAAGTTTCTTGCAAAATAGAACATTAATTTATAAATTTAAATAATATTTAATATTTATATTTATTTATTATGTGCACAATTTTTTAATAACCAATGCAGTAGGTATTCGGAAATTATTTAATTCATTTATTAATTTACATCTGACAATCTATATCAAAAACGATACACAAACATCAAGCAATTACGGAAGTACATACATATATATATATATATATTTATATATTCCATTAGCTATGCACAATCAGGTTAAACGGAAGCTGCACTAGACACTTAAAGCATTAAGACTATTTATAATTTTAGGCCGATTGCTGCATTATTACAAATACAATTTTAGCCAAAGCCTCAGGATTTTCTTTTTCTTTCTTTTCCTTAAAACTAAAAAAACTTAACTGTACAATTGATAATAGTCTATGACCTGAATATGGTAAATAAAAAATAGCTGCCTGACATTAAAATTCTTTTTTTTTTTGTTTTTTGTTGGACTTAAGGGAGCAATGATTAGCTGCAAACTGTGCGTCATAGTTTGAGAGGCATGTTGGCCAACTAAACGGCTACTTTGGGCTTGTTGGCTTCGGCACGCTTGCGTTTCGCCCTCAGACGCTGATTGCAGTAGACACGCAGAAAGATGGCCGCGAACACGATGAGCACCCCAAAGATGCCCAGCAGCGTAATGCTGTGCTGATAGATCAGGCAGGAGAGCATGATGGCAACGGCCTGCAGCAAAAAGTGTGCTCAAATAAAAACAGATGACTTTTGAAAATGGTGGGAGAAACTTACCTGACGCACTGTCATTATGATGGTAAACACAACTGGCCCGAACACATCAATTGTGTGATAGATAAACAATTGGCCGACCGCTGAGCAAATGGAGAGCACAACCATGTCAAACACAAACTTGGGATGCTATACAAATTAAACAAAACAATTGGGTTAACCATTGTTAGCTATTTCCATATGGAATTTGAAAATGTGTTCTCGCGTGGTATAAACAAAATTATAATACAAACAATAAATTTAAAGCAAGATTTTAATCTATACTTATGTGAGAAGCAGATCAGCAAATAGTAAACACAGTGAAGACTTGGACAACTCACCTCCGTGGCAAAGGCCAGCGAGTCCATGAAGCCGCCCTGCATGGAAAGCGAAGCGCCAGTGAAAATCGTGGAGAACAAATTGACGCCGCACATCATTTGCAGTGAGGTCATGCCGTAGCTCTTGAAGAGCGATCCCTGCCAGTTGGCGGTGAAGCTGTCGAAGAGCATGTACATGGACAGCAGGAAGATGCCCGTCAGCGTTGTGACGCCACTGGCCCTGCTACTCTCCGATGAGCCACCCATGAAGAAGATCATGCCCAGGGAGATCAGCAGAGCCGTTAGATATTCATACGTTTCATATTTGGCCTTTGACATGATTTTGCCCATCAGCATGACCGGTATGATTTTGCAGGATTTGGCCAGCACCTGCGTGGGGAAGCTGACAAACTTGAGCGCCTCATACTGGAACCAGGCACTCATAATATTCGAGAACGATGCATACGCGTATTTGTAAAGTGGAGCACGATGTCGCGAAGTCGTTGGTTGCCACTGCATATAGGTGAGGGCGACGACAAAGGCCAGAAGGCGATTGGCAAATACCAGGAATTGTGAGTCCTTGAACTTTGAACTCTCACCGGCATAATTTAGATAACGCTGCGTCATAATCTTCTCCTGAAGCACACCCCACGTCAAATAGGAGACCATTAGGCCGCCAAAGCACCAAAGCAGCTGCACAGCCTCCTGTGAACTGGTCCGCTTGCTGGAACGTTCTATAGGTAGACCGCTGCTGCTGCCGCTGCTACTGGCAGCGTGTATGACATCGACAGACTCGTAACTGGAGTTTCCCGTGATGCACATATTGACGGCCGTGTGGAGAATCGTGCGCTTGCCTCGCTCCAAGTAGCTGCTGCGCTGCACATACTTGTAGATGAGATAGCCGGGCAAAAAGACACAGGTGTATCCAAAGCAGTTTACCAGCAGCTTTAGAAGCCATGCATAGTCCTTGGACTGGGTTTCGATCAGCTGCGATAGCGTCACGTCCAGCGAATAACTGCCAGCCAAGGAGATGCGCAACAGGTCCGAGAAGAAGTGTATCACCAGCAAGCTGACGATAATGAAGGAGCTAAAAATAACAGATATTCATGTAAATAACACTGTTAGGTATTTAGAAAAAAAAAATTTAATTGTTTTACCATATAACCAGCTCAGGAGCACGATTTCCCATCTTGTAGACGTGCATCTGGCGACTTTTCTGTTTTGGCTTTGAATTCTTTCTATCTGCACGGTTTGGCTCGATTTGAATTTCAAAGTGAATATTAAGTTCTAATGACCAGCTATTTCTAATCCCGCCTGGAGCGTTTTAGGGGCGGCTTGAGTCAAGTGTCATAAGTTCAACAACCGCGCAAAACTAGTTTTTGCATAATTTTTAGGCAACAACAGCAAACAACAGTTTGCTTATGGCTTTGTATGCGAGTGTTTCTATGTGTGTGTGAGTTTGTTTACATTTTAATAAGTTATGTGGCAAGATGTCAGTGGTGATAATGCTGTTTGGTGGCACAGCCGTTACTCGTGCCGGCTGTGCAGATACTATGTGTACAGCATATTGTTAATCGAAAAACTATCAAATGTTAAAACCAAAAATAACTTATATTGCGTTGTGAGTGTGACCGTAATTTCTTTTCGGTTTAATTTATGAGACAACGTTGCCAGATAGTTCCATTATAGGAATCCGTGGTTAATAAAGAAATATATACAATAGTTACTAAAATTATCTCTGCCAGATAGCTTAATTTAATTAATGTAATTAGTGATTTTAATATATTTTTAATATATACTACAAACTAAAATTATACCTAAGAATATGCATTTGATATTTAGATATCTGTTCCAGATAGCTCCTTTTTAGTAATGGTAAAATTAAATAAGAAATACGAGTATAATCTAGTAGATATACAATTTTACGTCCATTTACCGATAGTAACTTGAAGCCAAGGAACTAGTTCACTATCTAATAACGGAGAGCAATTAGAATTTGGTCACGCTGATGAAAAAATACTACGTAGCTCAACACTACCAAGCTATAAATTGCATTTTTCATTCTTAGTGCAAACTGTAAGGAAAAACCTAAATTCTGCTAATAAAAACCCATAAAATTCAATTGTAAGAAGCTGATACGGTATCTAAACGGCGTAAATTACAACCTAAAAGTGAAACTTTCAATAAGCATAATCGCAAAAAGCTGCGAACAGCTTATGAAAAAATTGTGAAATTCGTCGGCTTATTGAAAACCCAATAAAACACAAAAAAGCAAAATTTCTAATGTAAGTACAAATTTAATATAATTTATGTAATTTTAAAATAGGTGTATTGCTTGAAATGTGTACAGCAATATTAGTATGTATCTATTAACGCGTCAAATGTGCTGCAGCGTCTGCTTTTTTTGTTGTTGTTGTGGCGACAATGTGTGTATAATTATAGAATACATCTGAGAATTCTGCTTTATGAACTCATTTTCGAATATATATATAAATATATATAACGTAGCGTAATTATGCATTTCATATTTATTCAAACTAGACCAAAACGAACCAGCATAACTCAAATTTTTCAAATTTAAAAATATTGGTAAAATTGTCATTTAATTTATATAAACTAAACGTTGACTAACAACACAAAAACGATTTTCTCTAAAAATATAGTATTTATGAATCTCTGAGTTTAAATTTCTTTGCCATTATTTCAATTTATTATATGAAGTTTTTGGGCAATTTTATTAAAAGAACAGCTGCAGTTTAAAATTATTTTTAATCCCCTTTTTATGGCTTTTTCACACTTTCCACCAGCTGCAAATTTGCGGATTTATTCAACTACCTGTTTATTTGCATATTTTATTTAAGAGCCGTCAGGTAGCTATTTATTTGGTATATAAAACTAACCGTCTACTCTGATTTTCATTACAGTTGCAAACGAAGTTTCAAGCTGAACACACACAAAATAGCACAAAGTTTAACATTGTGCAGCAATTAAAAAACGCGAACTTTAAAAGTGAAATAAGAAGAATTTACAAAAGAAGTATATAAAATGGTGCAAACTGCAATATCGCTCAATGATCGATTCACTCAAATGCAAAAGCAACAGCCATCGCATAGCGGTGGAGGTGGAGGAGGAGGAGGAAGCTCTGTTCGTAGTCGCAGTCGGTCGAGGAGTCGCAGTCGCCGCATTGTGAATGCAGCAGCGTCGGTTGAAAATACGCGCCTGCTGCAGGAACTCAAACGGAAGCACAGCCTGCAAACGGCCCTCAAACTTAAGCGCGTATGTGTTCCCCCAAAAAACAAAACAAAATAGAAAAGAAAAGTTCAATCACAGTAATAAATTACTATGGGATTGTGGAGTATGAACTGAGCAACGACGAATCCTGCGTGGTGTTCTCTATTCTCAGAGCGTGGCTGGGCAAGGCGTTGACTTGGCGCAAAGATCAGCCGCTCTGCAGCTGGAAATGGAATTCATATATAACAATATAACTAGAACAATTCAGCAGCCAGCCGATGCAGACAGAGAGACAGATACAGTCTGTTTTCTTAGCTAGCCAAGTTCAGCCCTGATCTCGACCAGAAGCTTAGCCAAAAAACTAAACCCACTTGTAGTAGACTTCTTCTATTGTTGATGTTGTAATTGTTGTTGTTGTTGTTTGTTGACACACAGACAACACATTGAAGAGCTAGCGTTTGAGCAGCGTCTGAATTCAGTCTGAAAACACAAACCAAAAACATACCCAACAAACAAACAAACCAACAAACAAAGTACGAAAAATCCATCAAAAACCTTATGCATCTTACAGAGAAGCTTGCGGACAACTACTGGCGGCGGCGTTGGTGGCGGATCCACCTCACGCCTTGGCGCCACCAAAACGGTCCGCCTTGGACCCAATGGAAGACCGATGCGCTCCAACACCGTTAACCGACTGGCAACGTAAGCATCTAACCAAAAAAAAAAATAAAACAAACTTTGTAGCTGTTGTTGATTGACTGCCTGCATCAGAGTCAATGGACGAAGACTGCTCGCTCTGCTCCAAACAGAAAATGCAACTACAACATAAAAACACATCTACTTCTTCTGCTTATTCCGCCTATCTACAATTTGAAATCCACACATAATTAGCATGCGCGCCGATCTGATTGCCAATAGTGGACGCAGTGGCCCCCGTCGCAGCGGCAGCATCAGCAATCGACGCTCCAATTCGGCCGTGCCGGGACTGCGTCAGCGTCTGGGCCAGCGTCGTCCCACAGTTGGTGGTGCTGCCGAGCGTGTGGCTCAACGTCGTCGCGGCTTAACCCGTCAGCAGCAGCTGCAGCAACAGCAACGGGTGGATCAGCAGCAGCAGCAACGGGCCGGTTCACGCAGTCGTGGACGCGCCCGTTCCCTAAGTGCTGGTGGCGGTGGTGCTGGAGGTGGACGCGATCGGGCTCGCAGTCGCAGCCGGGACCCGAGCCGCTCGAGACGTTCGGAGAGTCGTGGACGCCGCCAGCCGTCGGTGAACGGTGCAAGGGGTGCTCCGCGTACACCGCAACGTGTGTCGGTCAAGCAGCGCCTGGGCGTACGTCCCGGCGTGGCAGCACCAACAGCAGCTGGAGCTGCCAAGAAGCGACGTGGCAGTCGTCGGGCCAACAGCCAACCGCGCGGCGTTGCTGCCGGACGCATTGAGAAACGTCGCAACTCGAACACGGCACAGAAAGCAGTGGCAACTGCCGCCGCCGGTATTGCACGACGACGCAACGCACGTACACGTGGCAGGTAAGACCATCATCGTACAGTATTCCCTATTCCCATAAGAACGAAAGTGGTTTGTGGATGAATTAATCTGACTGTTTATAAGTTTATGTAACAAGAGGACTCCAAGCATTGTTCAGAAAGAAAAATTCTGCAGTTTTCTAACCTGTCCTGATGATATTGAAAAATCGGATGTAAAGTATAGTGTCTTAGAAATATAGGAATCGTCAGATTCATTTGACCAGCGATTGAATGATCCCAGAACATAGCGTAGAAAGAAACATGCTTGCCAAACTTAAGCCTGGATTCTAAAAGAAATACTCAAATCATCACCACATTCAATGGCTTGTTATTAAAAATATAGTTATTTAAAATTAGTATTCGCTTAAAAAAAGATAAAAATTTGCATGTATCTCAACTAAGATTTAATACATTTAGTCCACACCAGGGAAAGACTTATTACAGACAAAAGATCATTAATAAATAGCGTTAACAACAACGGGCCAAGATGACTTCTTTACGGTACTCCGGAAGTAACATAAACAGACTCATAGATAGCGCCTTTAAAATTAACTTTCCTTATTCTAAGATTTTGCGATCCAACAATAAGGTTATCCCGGTAGATTAAGTTTGTAAATTAGTTATTACCATAATTAAATCTTTGCCTCCTTGCAGAGCTGCTGTACGAGCTGTTGCTGCTGCTGCTGCTGATGGCGCCGTCACTCATCGTTCTCGCTCTCGCTCCCGTTCCCGGGCACGTAATGCTGATGTTGCTGGGGGTGCTACTGCTGCTGCGGCATCAAATGGCCGACAAAGGGGTGGTCGTCGTGGACGCAGTCTGCAGCGCAACACTGGCAAAGTCGCCAAGGGCGTCAACAATAACAATGGCAGCACAGGAGCTGGCAAGGGAAACAAGAAACAAACACAACAACAGCAGCAGGGTCGTCGCGGACGTAGTCGTGCTCGTGGTGGTCGGACGGTTGCAGGTAAAAGCGTTGCAAGTTTGGCGGCTGGACACATCAGGCTGACTGCTGGATGGGAGCGCCTAACGACTCAATATGGAATATGGAATATAATGCTTAAGTGCTCTGATTAATACTCGTTTTTTTCTTTGCTTTTCATCAACTAGGCAATCAACGCCGGGGGGAGGTGAAGCGTGAGGATCTGGACAAGGAACTGGATCAGTATATGTCCACCACAAATACAGAGATGGATTTCCTGTTGAAGTAGAGCAGAGCCCCATAACCAATGAGATGATAACCACCGCTATGCAGATCTTACTAAGACTTAAGATTTATCTTATATATAAATAAATGTCTAGAAAAATAATACTAATTAATGTTAAGAGTCGGAATGCATTTAAACATCTCGAGGAAATGAAATCCGCAAGGTGTTTAAATGCATTCTGTAAATAGCATATTAACTATCGATAAGTAATTGGCTCTTTTTGCATAATTGCAATTAAATTATTTGTCGTCTGTGCAGCTGAAATACAATTGACTCCTGGTTCAAAACTAAAATGCTCCATGCTGTGTTATTTTTTTCATCCACAGAAAATACATGTTACAGTTTTGACAAGCTCACCGGAAATTGACTCTTGTCTGACTTTTGTTTACCTATGTCTGGCAATCCCCAAAGAGAGAGAGAGAGAAGGATAAAGAGCTAGAGAGAGATAGAATTGCATTAGATACAAACCGCATTGAGATTTTCAAACCATCCCCTGTGGCGGATGAAGATAAATGAATTTCTTGTGGATTTTTTGGCTCACCTGTTTGTTGCTTCTTCCCTGTTAAATGACACTAAAAGGTATATTGTTTTAAAAATGCTAAATTGAGACCTATCAGGATATTATTTGGACCACAGATTGTCTTTGGAAGTATGAAAATTCTGCAAACAATTTAAAAAATATGCAATTTTTCAAATCAGAAGAATCTTTAGCTCGATTTTGTTTTTTTGGATTATGGCCAGTCCTGTGTCAAACGATGTGTTTTGACTAGGATCACAAATTGGAAAATTACATAGAAATTGTTTTTGTATTTTAAATTTTTACAAGTTGTTAAATTCTTCGATATTCACATGTTCCTTAATGAAATTAAAACGATCTATATCCTTTTAAAATCTGAATGGATAGAAATTGATCTGTTTTCAGGATGTTTACATGCCCCTAAAAGCCGTACATTTTAGAATTTACAGATTCTCTGGGTTAATACTATGTTTTTTTATTTTGATCTGCTGAAACCCCAAAGCAATTGAACATTTCTACCATTATTTATTTTGTTATTCCTTTAATTAGTTCTGTTAATTTTCAATTATTATTATTATTATCAATGTTTTTATGATATTTAAAAAAAAATAATACCTGACTCTGAATATACATGCTTCATTTTATTCCTAATTACAGGGTATATCGTTGCACTGCAGCGTTTGAGCATGCTTAAAGCCAATCTTGATTTTCTTTTACCAATTTCTTTTATTTTAGCATTCTGGCTTCTCCTTTTAACGAATGTTTTTAATTTCTGTGATTGATTGCTCTGCTTGGACAGGTTTCGCATCAGGTTTAGCAAAGGTTTATGTGGCATTCAAGCGAAGGCGGAGAAAATTGGGTTTTGTCAGTTTAATTCAATTCGAACGGTTTGCGCTGATTCGAGGACATGCGGACCTGAATCGAATAGTTGCGGCAACATTGTTACTGTTATCTGCCACTTTATTTAGCTGCACCATTCGCCAAATCAGCCTGCAGGCGACTAAGTAGCTAAACATGTTTTTGGCAACCAGCTCAGCTGCTGCTGGCCCAATGCGATTAGCTGGCATCAATATGCCATGTCTGTAACTAATCACCTATGATAACAACAGCGGTCTCCTGCTAACCCGGATAATTAACACAAAACGGCCATTTGTTGCGCCTGCTAATTGGCGCCGGCATGGCGAGAATTCATCCCACAAGGTGTCCTTATACCAAATTATCGTACTCCTGGGAACGCTCCTCATTAACCCATTTTTCCCAGTCAGCTGTTAGAAACATTAAGCAATTCAACAATTTATAAGCAATTAGCAAATGTTGCCGGCCAAAAACACGCTGCTGCATAATTACAGAATTTAATTTATGTGCTTACCTTTTTTCGCAAAGGGTTTTCCCTTTCTTTGTATTCACTAAACAACAAGTTGCTAATCATGTTGCCAAGAAAAAGTGAAACATTTTCTGAATTCCAAATGTTGTTTTAATATTAGAGCCTTAAACGCGACCAGAATCTTAGTAAGCCAAACACATATAAATTTAAGAAATGTTTTACTTTAATAATTTAATAATATTTGTGAATATATTTTTTACTATATATAAATGAGTTCTTTAAATACAATGACCAAGAAACATATACGAACAAAATTCAATTATTGAATAATTTTTGGATAAACCACAAATTGCATTCACGCTTCGAATATTTTTTATTACAGATGCCGCATTGATTTGATTTCCATAATGCTATCCTTAAGATAGCTGTGACAGCCGTCTGCCATCATGTCAAATCTTCAATTTGTTAGCTCTGCCGGCCTTGGTCACTGCTGAGAACGAATGGCTTAAAGCAAATAACTTAGCCAGAAGGTGCCACAGTCGAGCAACCAATTTCACTAATCTGCGCAGCAAAATTCGAATGAGCTCTGAGATACCTAAGGATCCAGCCCAGCCTGGCAGTCAGTCTGTAGGTGAAAATGAGCCTACATTTTTTGGTGAAGTTCGTGTCCCTTTTGCATTGGCTGAAGCCTGAGCGTTAATCAAGGACTTGTGGGCCTAATCTTGTTCGTGTTCTTGCCCCAAACAAGATATTCGTGTTGCGTGTTGCTTCACGCATAAATTGTTGAATGTTCGTGGCATACCGTGGACTAATTACTAAAATAAGGGTCGAGTGTTAACACAGCAGTTCCGACAGCTGCTTTTATCAATTACATGCACGACTGACTCCACTTTTCCTTTAGCTACGGCTTTTGTCTAAGGAGACACGTTTGGTGTTCGCAAACACAGACAACGAGTGCTAAAACAACACAGCACCTCGGACTAAATCAACAACAATTGCCGGCTACCAAAGCCAACTAGCAGTCAAATGGCACAACATCACATCGCACATACGCACCGTATGCCAAAGTTGAACTCAATTTTGTATTCACTAAAGTGGCTTAAAAATCGTTGTTTTTTTAAGCACGCATCAGAGGTTTTCTCCTTTCATTTGTTTAAGATTGTAAAAATTAATAATTGTATATATTTGTTTGAATTTTTATTGGTAATTTTCTTGTTATCGTGACCAGTTTCATCAATAATCATTATTTGTATTGTTTTTATACTGACTTATGGAGAATTAGAATTATATATCCCAAATTTTAACTAGAAATAAATATGCTTTAATTTGTAGAATATTTTTTTTTACTCCACAACCCTTTATTAAAAGCCTATTTATTGCCTTTTATTAAACAAATTACTGATTTTTTACTAGAAATTCGGAATTGCAATAAGGTTTTCAATTTTTATATCCCTATTTTATTTTAAATTAAAAAAAATAAATTGAGTTATATTCGTGCCCTAAAATATTATAAATCTGAATCAAATTTTGTGTAATTAAAATGCTAAAAATCATGTCGGCTCAAAAACTTCACCTAAAATGGCAATTGTATTTTATTTAGATTTACACTCGTTTCTTTTCTTTCTTGGTATTATTTTTATTTATACTGATTTATGGAGATTTAAAATGATATAGCTTAAACTTTAAGTAGAAATACATATGATTTCATTTAGAATACATTTCTTACCCCATAACATTTTACTTGAAGCTTATTTATCGTCTTTTATTAAATAAATTACTGCTTTTTGTTTACTAAAAATTTTAATTTTTATTTCACCATTTTACTTTAAATTAAAAATAAATAATAAAGATTAAGTTACATTCGTACATTAAAATATTATAAATCCGAATAAAAATTGGTGTAATTAAAATGCTAAAAGCATGTCGGCAAAAAAACGTTCTCCTAAAGTGGCAATTGTGTTTTATTTAAATTCACACTTATTTCGCCCCATTAAACATATTAAACACAATGCTAATAAGGGGACAAAGTGTTGAATGCTAATCCCAACTGTAACTGTGTGTTTATGTTTGGATTAATGTGTGAGTGTGAGTGTGTGTGTGTGTGTAGCATAATAAATAAGCATAATAAATCCGCCAGGTAAGGAATATTTCGTAAGGAATGTGAATGTGCAAATGTGAACAATTGAGCGATCAGCGTTTTTTTTCCTCTGTGATTGCCTTTTGTGTTTTTTCTTGTCTGTGTTTTCTTTTTGGATTTTCTTTGCTTTTTTTTTTTTAAGCTGTGCTTTTCTGTGGAAATAGCAAATTTCCTTTAAAGTCGGCTCGAAGGTGTTGGCAAATTGAAAATGCTGCTGCCAGCATTGCATGCCGACTGAGGCTAAGGCTGAAAATATTTGCGGTCTGAGCGAATGCCAACGGGGCATTCAATTTCACGCATCCCAACACATTTCCATCGCTTACAGTTACTTTGCCACATTCGCTCGTTCTTTATCCCATTCCAACTCCAACTCTCATTCACATTCGAATTTTCATTGTTGTTTTTTATGTGGTTTTCCTTACAATATAATTGTCTTCCATTAGTTTATTGTTATTGTTATTGTTGTCGTCGCCGTTTTGTCGTGCATTTTGTTGTTCTTGTCGCCATTTTGTCGTGCACTTTGTGGTTGGCGTCGCCTTAGCGCTTAACAGCAGAGCGGCTTAAGCATGCAACACACACACACACATACACACATACAGACACACCCACACACACACACACCAACACAAACACATTTTGTTTCTAGACACCTCGCAAGTGTTTGCATCTCTTTTCAATTTCAGTGCATTTCGCTTCTCTGATCTTAAAAGCATTTGAATTGCATTAAAAATGCATGGGAATGATGCAATTTTCATGGAAAGACCCAAACGCATCATAACCATGTGCTCCATTTACCAATCCTCCCTACCAAACCCCCCCTTTTTCTGGTGCCACCTTCGATTACTGATGCTTCTCCCCAAAGTGTTGACGAAAGTTTCGAGTGGGTTCAACTGCCATCAACTGCCGGAAACTGTTTGCTGTCGAGCTGCACAATAAACGACATGGGCAGCCATACCACAGTTATATGCCACTCCGTCGCAGTGTTTATGCATGTGTGTGGGTGTGTGTGTGTGTGTGTGTGTGCGTCATAGAGCACTTAAGTCTGCCTAACACTCAAAGATCTTGATTAGATGTCCCTCAGGCGTGACACATGCTGCACTTCTGTCAACGCCACATTCAATGCCAGTGTCAGGCTCAAACTCAAACGAAGACGGCTCCATCAAAGACGTAACAAAAAGTTACGTAAAGAAAACTACTTGGAAATTTAGAAATGCTTAACTCACTGTAGTTCACAGAAATACTGAAAGCAATCAGTTAACTTATGTCCCTAACTTTCCATATAATTTAATTCAGTTGTTTTGTTTGCACACAATCAAAGTTTTTCGTTGAATATTCGTATTAAAAAAGTTTTGCTGCAAGTTAAACATATTTTAAAATAAAATAAAAAAAAAAAAATAAATTGTAAATTAGAACTTTTTCAATTTAATTCAATCTGCTCAACATTATTATAGGAACCATATAAAGTAAGAGTGTTCCTTGTGGAAGCAAATGCGAACTTTTTAAATATGCAAATGATATAAATTTAAAAAAAATAACAGAAGTAATCAGTTTACCTAAAATCTTCAACTTTATCAACAGGTTTTATTTTGTAAAATCTTATTTACCAACGTAACTCACTTATGCGCCTAAAATAAAACTTTAAATAAATTTAAGAAAAGGCGCAGAAAGTAAGTTAGAAATACTTCAATTTAAGACTAGCACGCAAGGCAAGAGCATTCTTACCTTTTTCAAAAATACGTTATGTCTATAAAAGCGTCAAAATAAAATATATAAAACTTCAACGTACAAGTTTTTCCACTCAGTTGCTCAAAAGTTGTAAACAATTGAAATAGAAATACATGTTTATTGTAGAATATAGCAACGATGAAGATGCTCTCTTGTTAGCAGGCATGTACATTTATACACTTTATTATTATTCCTTTATATATATATATCTTATTCTACATTTAATGCATGACAAAATAGTTATACTTAAGAGCTATATGCTAGATACATCAAATTAAATAAGAGACTTGATTTTGGAATTGTAGTCATCAGACAGTTTTTGGAAAATCGTAAATTCTAAATTAGAGTTGCATTAATTGAAATGACTAACAAACACAGCGACTACAGTTAATAACAAACACTTAGAATTAAACACAACATCGCATTCGAGAGCAGCAATTTAATACTAATTGTATTTAGTTAACATTTAAATATATCTATAAAAATCATAGTTTCTGTTTTGGGAAATGCTTAGGTATTAAGTACAGTGACAATGGTGTTGGCCTGAAGAATGACAGGTACAGTAACGCCTGGCTAATATAAACATTAATTCGCTTTCTCAATGATATGATGAAGTTTTCCAAATAGTTTGCCTTCTTTTTTACATAATTAAATAGTCATCAAATATTGAATATTGCTATTTGCTTGCCATTTTGGTTGTGATACGGATTTGGAATGACCCTGTTTACACTTGATTACAGCTTTAACTTGGTTTCTCTGCTATCTCTGCTTTGATTGCCTGCACTTCTTACCAATCACGGGCCATAAATTCGAATTTGGTGGAGTTGCTCCGCTCAGCACTCGTCATCTGTGATTGTGTAGCTGCCACGGAACTCGCTCAGCGGCGTCGCATTTGCTGTCGATGGCGTCATTAAGGGGGCGCCCTGGAACGAGATTGCCAGCGGCAGGGCGGAGGGGGCACATAGGCTCAGTGCACTGCGCCCCTCCGTCACGGAACGATAACGTAATGGACGACCAGAACTGCAACGAAACGGCCAAAAAAGAGTATTAAAGAGGGTCTATTATAGTTTTTTTTTTATTTTTATTTATTATTTACCAAGTCATCAGTCGATGATTTTTATGGTTGAAACCTATCAAACTTAATTTTTTTTTATGTTACTCACAAAAAATGTAAAGTATTTTTTTTTTAAATTTATCAGTGCGCTTCTAGGTGAATTCTTTTAACGTTTGGCAACCATTAAATGATTTTAATGCAAAGACTTAAATTTCTTTAATGGGCAAATTGGTAAGTTTCATTCGTGAAATTGATGAGAAGGCATAAACTGAACTACGCTTTATTTATTTACGTTATTTATCCTTTCAGGCACAAATAAATATTTATATTATTTTCATTATGACACAAAAAAAATGCAAATTTCAAGGCATTAAGAGTTCTAGTTGGTCCTAACCAAAATAATACCTTATTTTTATATATTTATATTATATTATTAAAAATATTTATATTATTTTCATTATGACTAAAAAAAATTCAAGCTTTAAGGCAGTGAGAGTCCTAGTTGGTCCTTACCAAAATAAAACCATTTTATAATATAATGATGACTTTTTTTTTATAAAATGAAATTTATTTCATTTATGTATGGCTTGTTTTTTGTTACTTTAATTGACTTGCGCTGTTAATTAATGGTATTTTAATTAAACCAAAACAGCTTGATTAAAAATTAATAAAATTCAATTTTAAAAGAACTTTTAATATTTTATTCATGCAGTTTTAAAGGAATCTAACTAGTACAAGCAATTATTTAAATTAAGTATTTTGCTTGCTTCGTATTTATTTCAAATATTTCGACACTTTATTTGAATACATAAATATTTCACTGGGTTGTTGCACTAAAGAACAATTACTTATCTTGTGCATTATTCACATATTGCCAGTTTTCTGTAATAAATCGCACATTGATTTTATTGCCAAACACACACAAATCGCTGTAAATCCACTCATACATCACGTGGCACATCAATCGTGAGCACAATGCACAACCAAACACAATAAATTACACAAGCCATAAAATGCGGGAAAATGGAACCCGTGCAACAAAACAAACCTGCCACCCCCACCCCCATCCCAACCCACAATTCCACTTACCGCTCACAGTTGCATTTGAGGAGACGGATGAAGGCCGCTCGAAATGTGCGATTAAATATTGTGTAGATGATCGGATTGATCGTTGAGGAGACGTAGCCCAGCCAGAGGCATGTGTTGACCACATGCTCCGGCACCTGGCACTCCGGGCAGGCGGCAAATATGATGTTCAGTATGAAGAACGGTGACCAGCACAGCACAAAGGTGAAGAAGACCAGACCCAACACTTTGGTGGCCTTCTGCTCGGTGGCCACCGCATTCGCCGAGAGGCTGTTCCGCTTGGCGCGACTGTTGAGAAAGCTGCTGGTGAAAACACTTAAGAAATTGAGTAACTTGAACAGACAGCCCCCAACCCCTCCCCACCACACCCCTATGGCCACTTGACTGATAGTACTTACGGCAAATTGAGCGTAGGCGTGGCAACACGATTCAAAGCAATCTTGAAGGGGCGCAGCTTGTGGCGTCGCTCCTCTGTTGTCGTTTGGGCCGTCGACATCGACGCCATTGTCGCCACCTGCTCCAGCGGATGATTGCCATTGAGGCTTCCGCTGCCTGATGTTTGTATGGTGGCGATGCTCATGCGGTTTGGGCCACCCTCACCAGCGCCTCCAGCGGCTATGCAGCTCGTTGTCGTCGCTGTTGCTCCGCCAGTCGCAGTGCCTCCGCCTCTGCCTCTCAGGCCACCCCCACAACTGCCGCCTCCGTTTCCATTTGTTGGGTAACCCAATTGCGGTTGGGAGACGCTGCCGCGCACCGAGGCACGTCGATTTGGATGGCTGTTGAATAAGCAAGATGGGGGAGAGAGAGGAGGCAGTTAGTGGGGTAAGTTTGAGTATTTTAGATTGTATTTTCCAGCAGACAGTGCTTGATATTAGATTTAAATCTTTTGATTGCGTACTCTGAGCACCTTCTGAACGCGCAGCGCAACAGTTTATAAAATTGCCTTTTAATATGATGTTACCAAAAGCTACGAGTTTCACTTCAATCTGTCAGAGACCTAATGAAAAATGCCGCCATTTGTGGTAAGAATGAGATGCAAAGTTGAAGGACTCCTAAGATGAGCCAAACTAAATGGTTTGGTTTTGCTTCAATTTTGTAGGGAAAAACATTTATACACCAAAATTAATTTAACTATTTAAAACTGTTTACAAATGTAATAAAGCGATTATTATTATTATTCTCGGGTTTCCTTAAGAAAATATAATTATTCATTCAACTTATAAATTTATCTCTTATAATGTGAGTTCGCTATTATTTGTAGATTTAGGCTAAGCATTATAAAAAAAAACACAAGAAAATGTTTATTCAAGTCTGAGTATATTATAAATATAAATCAATTTACATCTTTAATCTTAAATTATTAAGAAAACTGGAATCAGCTCTTTTTTAAATAGTCTATAAATTAACACATTTTATTTTAACAAAACCAAGAAAATGTTTATTCAAGTATATGACAAATCATATAATTATATTATATAAATAAAAATGTACAAGAAGAAAGACAACGGAGACTACGGAGCTGGAAGGAAGCACCGGGACTCCGACAGGCCAAATGTCTTTTAAGCGGCTATAATCAGAAACGATTTAAGCAAATAATATCCATGGGCAGGAATAGGCTAAGGATACTTGTCTGTCTACTGACAGGACATTGTAGACTAAAAAGCCACCTGTCCAAAATGGGTATCTGTAGCAGCAGCCAATGCAGGTTTTGTGAGATCGAGGAGAAGTTGTCAACTCACATCCTAACAAAATGCATCGCCCTTGCCAGGAGAAGATGCAGCATCCTAGGGATGCATGTCATGAAAGTCAAAGACATAGCAGCCCTCGACCCATCAAAGATCCTGACATTCGTTCAGGAACTGGGGTTGATGGAGGAGCTATAAGCTCGGAAGGAGGCACAATAGATCAATCAGGTTGCAGTGCACAAAACCCCAAATAAATAATAAATAAAAAAATAATAATGTTAATAATCTAAACTATAAATCAACAAATTCTATATTCACCAAGATTTATTACTCTAAGTCCATTTATAATTGGAGCTCGGCTACGTCTATAAATCATATTGAGTCATGAAATTGGTAAATAACAGATACGATTACAATCGACTATGTATTAATTTTAGTTATTAATAACTGCATTTGCTTTTAATTTTATTTTATTTAAAGATTTTTATGCAAATTTTATGGAAGTTGCCAGTAATAAAAAAATTTATCTAGTTGCACTTTGTGTGAGTTGGAATTTTTAAGAGCGCACAGCAATATTCTTTGTGAACAAATTTATATGAATTTGTCAGAAGTAAGACAGTGTCAACTTCAAATAGGAATATTCTTACAAAAAGAAGAGAGAGAGAGAGACAGAGAGAGAGAGAGAGAGAAGAACACAACTTACATAGATAAATTGATGCATATTTTATGGGTCTCCAGTGTGCGCAAAGTTTGCACAGGACAAGTGCCTAAGACAGCTGACAAGAAGTTGTGTAAACTGTAAGCCTTTTGGCCAGGACGAGCTGTGCAGGTCGTTAATAAATGCATTTGCCAAGTTGGCTGGCAATTGTTGCCGCTACTAGGGAAACATTCCCACGACATCTGGCATTTGGCCAGTTTTCAACACATTTACAGGAGCACTTTGCCACTCAAATGAAACAAAAAGTTTTTCCATTTCCGAGTCAAATAGGCGCCCGAATGCTCAACTAATAACTTACAAGAAAAACGAAATACCCGCCCCTTTTTTTGTTGCAAGTACCTGCTAGGTGGGGCATCCTTTTGGGTGTGTCTCATTAGAAATTCATATGTTTATGCGGCAACATGTGCGACACAAATCCGCGACAAAGCGCATAAACGTGACTTTTGCCTGAGCTGGCATTTTTATTGTGTATTTTATATTTTATATTTTATATATTTGCTTTTTGGGTCGTGCCTAAGCCGTAAAATGAATTTGATTTGCTGACATTTTTCCCAGCTGCTTATGCTAATATTTTGCGAAGTTGCATTTAAGCAGAAAGCAGCAAAAATAGTAATATTTGCAAATTTCTGTGTCTGCTGTGGCAAGAACTTTTTTTTATCGTTTTGCGCTGGCAGCAATGATGCCCCAGAAGTTTGACAGCCTGCAACACGCCGCTGCTCTGATTCAAATCCGCGTCTTTTGCTATGACTGTCAATCCACTTATTGTCACCACAACAATTGCAGCAGCAGCAGCAACAACAGCAGCAAATACAACAACAGCAACAACAATTGCAACAGCTGCAGCATCTGTATTTTAAGCACAACAATGTCGCAAATGGCCGGAAACCCAAAAAGCAGATTCGTGTTTTCTGTTTTTGGCGTTGCACCACATGATGCATGAGTGATTTATGTTCACAGCGCGTTGCAAGTGCGTGGCCCTAAAATTATTTATACTCCTTGTCGTGTGACACTTGAATGTGCATTTAATTACACAAGGATGCGTAATTGATTGTTTTTTTCCTTTGGCGGTGGGGCAAAGAGTTATGGCTGATTACTGTGCAACACATGTGCAGTAATTTACCACATAACATACATAATTACGTTGCAAAACTTGTTTACAACTGTGGAGTAATGTTTTTGCCGTCTGTGGCTGTGTCCTCATTAATCCTTTTTAAGGGTTGTTTATATCAATGGAATCTACACTCACAAAAAGAATCAGCTCAATTATAGAAAATTTCAATAAAAGGATAATCGCCCTGAAAACTAGAAAACTTTACGCTGTAATTAAGTATAACTCTGATTTTTAAAAATTATACTATTTGAATAATTAAGCGGCAGTAAAATGAATTTTTTGTTTGGTAAGAAATCTAAATTGTATTATTATTATTTAATTTCAAATATACTTTAAGCATCGGATCTGCGCCTGATGATTTTTATTAAGCAAACAATACCTGTCAAATCTTTTGACAGATATTTGACAGGTATTTGACAGGTATTCTTTGCTTAGTAAAAATCATCTTCTTGAAAGTAGAAGTAAATAAAATTTATTTTTAAATTTTAAAACAGATTTGACAACAGATATTACAAAATATTTAGTAATTGATTTAAAAGCGCTTCCAACAGTCAAGGAAACGTGGTCAATATTGATCGATCAAATTAATTCGGGAAATTTAATCAAGACGAATCTAATATCTAAAATCCAGGAAGATTTTTTCTAAGTATAACCAGCAGTTACAAACTAAATCAATACAATTGAAACTAATATAAACTTCCCAACTCCTGATTACAAATAAATCTATCCAAAATGCAGCGTAATTTGCATCTTTTAATGATATTGGCAATTGCATGAAATGTTCAATTGGGGGAAGCAAAATCTTACTTTATGTATCCTCAATTGTATATTAAATTCGTATGGAACCCAATCCCAATCGTTAGATGCTACTTTGTACAATAATCGAGGTCTGTTTTTTTTGGACAGACTAAGTCTTCGTTTACTTGATTTAACCCAAAAAACAAACAAATGAAAATCCTTTGCAAGCTTTGGCTTCGGCCCAAACTTGTTTCAAAAACAAAAAACAAAGAAGAGAAATAAATATAAAAAAAAGGTGACTTGTCAAAAAAGAAAACAAAAACCTGATGGTAAAGTCCAAATAAAACTCAATTTGGTTTTTGTTGTTCTGTGCTAAGCTTCTGAAGTCAACTTTCAACCTGGGGCAAAAACGAGGCCAAAACGCTTTGCACTTACAATCTAAATTATGTAAATTTCTTAGGGAAGTAGTCGGAAAAGTTATTTGCTGCCATTGCATGGTTGAGGGGGAAGGATGAGGGGGGATTGGGGCATGTAAAACAAATGTAATAAATTTAAGAGCTTGTATGCTGAACTGATAATAAATGTCTGCAGGTCTCGACTCATCCCGTCTCGTCTCGTCTCGTCTCCTGCCATGACCAACACTCCCAAATTGGCAACACCACAACCAACCAAAGGTGTGAGTTCAACACAAATGTCACTGGGCAGAAATACTCCTGGATGGTGTTACGACCATTTTGTGGTTGTGATTTGTCATTGCCAGCATAACCAAACTGATTGCCATCATTGTTAATGAGAGTCGCCACAATCATTGTGACTACAATTTCATGGACTGCTTGCAACGCTAAAAACTGTTCTGCGGTTTTCTCTGTGCAGCAAAGTAATTGCAGAGTAACTTTTCTAATTGTAGAAGTAGCTGACTAGAGGATACTCTTTCGGTATATGAATATATATAATAATAATAAAATAAAAATAATAATCATGTAAAAATAGAAGTGTTTTCCGATAAGTATTTTATATTTCTGATAGTATCAATAAATAGTATCAAATAAATTAAATAAATAATGAGCTGAGATTATTAACTTAAAATTGGTTTAATTTATTAATTTTTTTATATTGTCAAGAATTTCAAATTAATCAATGAAATAAAACAAAAGATAAAATGTATTTTCTTATCAATAATATCTACTTTTTGCATAGTAAAAAATTGAACTTTTTATCAATATTATTTAATTTGAAATATATTTTAAGCCTGCTCTTGATGATTTTGTATTAAGCAAAGAACACCTTTTTTTTAAATTAATTTATTTGACTAAAATATTTGTCAATAGTATTTTCATGTATATATAAATAAAATGAATTTTTAGATTTGTTTTAAAAATAGATTTGAAAGCCATTACCACAATTGAGGAAACGTGGTCAAATTTAATCGATTAAATTAATTTGCTTTTCACATCGGACAATTTAATTAAGACGGATGCAATTTGCGGCGGTTTTGGTCATTTGCATGCAGATTGGATGGCGTGGAGTGCATCGCAAACAAGGCGGTTAATTAATGTTCTGAAGTGCATGGACCATCAACTAACTTACCTGTCCATCAGATTGGGATTGCCGCAGTGCTTCCGCCAGAAGCTGCTCGTGCGTTGCTTGCCGCGCACCGCAAACGAAGATGAGGTGGTCGAGGTGGTTGTGGGTGTCGAAGATTGTCGCAAGATGCCGCTGCCAGTGAATCGGAAGTTGCCTCGTCCAATATTAGTCGCTTTTCCGCTGCCGCCACTTGAGCCGCCGCCATTGCCCACATTGCGAAAACTGACGCTGCCAATGCTTCGACTGCTCGTCGTCCGCTGCTGCATCAATGGTTGCTCCGAGTGGTCATTAGCCGAACTGGCGCTCGACAATCTTGTCCTAGTTGCCGCATTGCTGAAATTCCGATTGCTGTCACCCATTGTCTGACCTTTATTGTTGCCGTAATTATTGCTGATGAAGCTGCTGTGCATCTGCAACTGTTGCTGCCCATGCTGTGGCCGTATTGTGAATCTTCCTCCCAACCTACGGATTGGCGAATAGAGATAAACTGATGAAAGATCGATGTGCTTGATTGACTTTAAATGGGGTTACTTATTGAGTTACAGTTTACATGCACAGCCCGATTTCGCATTGAGTCCGTAACTCAATTTGCTCTTCATCATAATTTTAATCAACTCTTTGCAGGCAAAAAACTTCATTCTTGTTTGTTAATCAGGTTTCAGTTTGAAAAGCATTTGAACCAACTTGAAATAACCAACAGCTAATAATGCCCAAATGGATATTCTTAGTAAATTGTATATTTTGCCTGCCAACTGCAATCAGTATCCATTTGGATTTCTCTTTTACTAAAACCCAATTGCAATGCACAAAATGTACGATTTAATTACGCATACGCCCCGCGGGTTCCCACACTCACCAAAAATGGTTTTACTTTTTAGGAAATAGTTCTTAAATTTACGTAATACGTAATAAATAAAAAAAAAATTTGAACAATTATTCCAATCACATTTTTAAAAAACTCTCTTTGTACAATTTTAAAAAATATAAAATGTAAATTTTGAACAGGATTTTGTAATAAACCAAAAGTACAAATGAAATTATTATTTTTTTATATATATTCCAGGACATGTTTTTTTCTAAGTGCATTGTTGGCCCGCATTTGGCAACTAGTTGGCTATGTTGTTTGACTGCCAGCTTCGTTTGATGACATTTTCATTTGCGCATAATTTATTGGTATTGATTTGTATAGAAATCCAATTGCAGCTGCTGCTGCTGACCATTGACCATTGACCATTGACCATTGCCCTTAGCCAATTGGTGTCTGATCAATGGTGGCACAAATCTGGGAGCAGCATGTTACAGCTAATTGCATTTACTTGTGAGTGTGTGGAGGGAGGGAGGGAGGAGGGATGCAAATGTAAATGTGTAGTTTCCCAATTCACTTACCGGCGGAAGAGTTCACTCTCCGGATGCTCGGCTGCGAAGCGGGCCTTCTTGCGCAGCAGTGGTATGGTGAGGGCATATGTGGTGACCATCATCAGCATTGGTATGTAGAATGCCACCAGGGAGCCAAATACAAAGAACGCTCGATTGTTAATCACACACACATTCGGCTGCGGCATTATGTTCTTCTCATTTACCAGACCTAAAGTAAAACGCAAAAAAATAAATGAATGCAATAACCAATAAGATGGGGAAACTGCTGAGTTTGGGCTTACCCAGAACCGTTATTGAACTCGAAACCAGCATGGCCATGGCCCAAACAATGGCTATCTTTATGCCGGCCAGTCGCTTCGTGGAGCGATGTCGCGAGCCCAGCGGATTCCGTATGCCCAGGTAACGGCCCAGGCTGATGAAGCACATGTGCAAAATGCTCGAGGAGCAGGCGAGCACATCGCAGGTCACATAGACGTTGCACCACGTGAAGCCCAGTGGCCAATAGCCTAATAAAGACAAAGTGCAAAAGGTCAGATGTCAAAGGGGGGGCAAATATATATGGGGAGGGACTGCAGCTGAAGGCGCATGAGAATAAAAAATAATTAAAATTTCAATGAAAATGAAAACAGTAGATGAAACAGTAATAAAAAGAAAACCAAAAAAAAAAAAAATTAAGAAAATACCAGAGTAAAAAGAGAGGCGAAAATAAAAAATAGCTTTAAATGGAAAGAAAATAAATAATAGCTTTAAATGGGAAGAAAATTGCGAACCAAGTTTATTTTCGGACAGAGTTTAATTTGAATAAAAATTGGAATAAATATTAATTAAGACTATTCATGTAGAGACTATTTTATATATGTTATAAATGTTATTTATTGTTTTCTAAGGGATAACTTGGCGAACTTATATCGAATATATGTTTGTGCGTGTTGATAATAAAATTGAACTTAGGCTCGATAAGGATCAAATATCTATTCAGTTAACACATAGCTGGTATCGGTACTGACTTAATTATTAGCTCTAAATAATATCGGGGCAATAGCACCAAATTTTTTTTATCTCCTATACATATTCTCACAAATCTAAATCAATGGAATAAATAACTTGCAGCTGGAAGCAGTCGAAGTTTTTTTTTTCACATATTTAAAACACTAAATTAAAATATTAGTATTCGATTTAGGTAGAGAATGAGAAACCATATGGCATTTTTAACATTCACTGAAAGTGTGTCTTTTAGATACGAGTAAAAGTAAACTAAGCAAACAATTTGCCAAGACAGCTTTGACATATCAAAAGCATTTTCTGAGCTGAATTTTTAGAAAGAGCTGTAAAAGTGAGAAACCGGCTAAAGAGACAAGGTAACTGAATTTTGAAGCCAAGTGAACTTTCTTGGATATATTTTTTCCTCATATCTTTCATGACAAGAAAAGAGCTTACTTACGAGCAGCTGTTTGGGAGTAGTGAAAAGTGTGCCACATTTTGTAGTAAGTAAAGGACATTATTATTTTTACATCGCACAGAAAGTTACTTTCTCAACCCATCTTTCAACTCAACATTTTCCCAACTCTGTTCAAGTACTGCCATACTTTACCCTTGACTCTGTGGATAAGAAATAAACAACTTCAAAATGCCGACAGCTCAAATCCGCGTTCCACACAACAAAGATGCTAGTGAAGCTACTCGGCTTCCTTTGACTTTCAAAGTTTCAAAATGTGGCTTAAATTTAAACCATGTTCAGCGCCAGAAATTTCAAAGAACAACAAAAGCATCAACAACAAATAGTTGTAAGTTTCATGTATAATCTAAAGCAATAAATTTTCCCAAGCGTAATTTCACCTTAAAGAATATGTATAAAATATCCAATCAACTACAATAATTTTCTAGGGCAAACAAAATGGTAACATGAAATAAAAGACAAGAGTTAAAGTTTTCAGCTTTTAAGTTGGTATTTAGCAATGCCTTCAGCCTTAATTAATATGGAATTTGGAATTCTCTTAAATGTATTGTTTGTTGTTCCCACAATAAAAAAAAAACTATCCCAGAAACATCCACTCAACACACACTTTGACAGAGGCGAACACATCCTGATGTACACTCATGTCGTATTAAGTTTTATACGCTTGTCACTTACACACACACAAACACACTCATACACACACAGACTTATACACAAGTACCCACAAATACATTAAGAGTGGAACATATATTTAATACGTATGCGAAATCCAGAATTCGGTCTAAATAAATAGACGAATATTTTGATATGTGTTTGCTATGTATATACCCTTTAACTGATTGTTATCCTTAAATTAGCCAGACTCTTTTAAGTTTAGGAAATCGCATAGAAAATACCTCATTTTTTGGCATAAATAAATAAATATAATAGTTAAATTATAACAAAAAACCAAGGCAAATATTTTGTTTATGAAATGCGCACTAAATTCTTCCAAATAAATCGACAATCTTCAAATTGTTTTCTCCCGTGCAAAATAATTTCTTAGAAGCCTTGAAATATAATAAATAATAAACTCTTTTCTTGAGGAAAACAAAATATCTGCCTTTGCAATAGAAATTCTTAGCAGTGTATTTTTATTCCTGACTACAATAATTTACAAGATTAAAAACAATTTTATTTTAGTTTACATTTTACAAAGTGCAGTGAATTTTTGTACATTTATGTTTTAATTCTATTTAATTAAATTTATTAGTTTAATTGAATGCATTTTATGTCAAAGTCAGCAATTTTATTATTACGATTGGATTCACTTCGTGTACTTGAGCCCCCCTCAAGGATTCCTGTGTCTTTCGAGCTTAACACATCTTTGCCAAGACTGCTACATCTGTTCCTGGCAAGGACGACACTTTCTGGGATGAAGTGCGTTCTGAGGATGCCTTCATCACAAAATTGAGTAAACTTAGTTCAGAAGTCAACAGGAAAATGAACAGGCAAGTAAATGTTGGTCAGAAGCATTTGTTGGTACCGTTAACATAATTGCCCTAACTTATAATTATTGTAGCCATTTTGGTTTAAAACCATGTTTTTTTTCCCTTAAGTTGCATTTGAGTTTGTTTTCGTCGTCAACATGCAACTTGAGAGCAGGAGCAGCCGGTTGAGAGGAGGCAGCTGAAGAAAATTGTTGCATAAATCGTGGCGTGCCACATCTAAAGTGCAAGCCCGAAATGAACAGGAACAGCACGTTGCCGAAAAATGCCAGAAATTAAAGTAGCATAAAAGCGAGTCAAGCCATATTACGGAAAAGTACGGAAAATTTGCCAAGGATTAACTTGTTTGCCTCAAGGACTCGGCAAAGTGAGTGCTGAAAGCCACAGGAAAGTGGATAAAGTCCATTAAGTGTGGCAAGTAAGCAGTTTTTTGCTCGCATGCCTCTTTTGGTATGCATGCAACTCTTGGCCAATTTAAAGCATCGTTCGGAAAAGTGTTTGCATTTGAAAAACAAATAAATTTCAATTTAAAATTCTATGTTTATAAATATTTGGAATGCATTTGAAATGCATCTAATCATCTCGGCTTTATCCAAAAAACCTGATGGACTGTCTGAAAAAATAAATTGCAATTCGCTGAGTGAGCAACTAATTCGTTCATAATTAAATGGAATTTCTCCAAATTTTGTAAATGTGCGCATAAATATTTAAAATGTTGTGGAGATGCGGGTTTTTGGTTGAGAGGCCTTTTGGCAACATGTGCACCCATTATGTGTTTGATCTGTTCATGCTACATTGGGCTCAGCTGCACAGCAGACATGCCCCTTATCAGTGGCAAATGCAAATTAGGCTGGCTGGCTGGCACAAATTCGAGCGTGTTCATAACACGATTTGCATACTTAACTGACAATGTGTCGGTTTCTTATCGAATTTACAAAATAAAACTCAGTTGTCATATGTAGTTAAAAACTTAGAATTTAAATACCAATATTTACATTTTGTTTAATACCCATAAATTTAGGCTCTATCCTCTGCTGCCACATTTAAGTACATATTTTGGCCATAATCCGCATAGCAATCGATGTATTTGGTATATAAATAGATGTTAAATACCTATCAAAGTTTTCTGAGCGAAGAATGAAAAATATAAAATCCGATTTTAAATGCATTTTTGAATCAAAATTCCATTCGATCAAAAGAAAAAAAAAAAATCGAAATGCCATAAAAATAATGAAAAACACTTTTGTGGGTTGTACATTTTTTTTGAGTAGCTATTAAAAATTTTACGATGTATTTTAGGCAACTATCAACAAATAAAAAGGGGGCGTGGCTGATCGAAATAATAATGCATAGTAAAAATCTAAGCAAAGAGATGAAAAACTCACCCAGAAATGCTGGAATCGCGCCCATCGGCATCACAAAGAGGCTGACGAGAAGATCGGCAATTGCCAGCGAGAAGAGGAAATAGTTGGTCACATTCTGGAGCTTGCGATCGAGGGCGACCGCCAGACAGACGAGTATGTTGCCCAGTCCGCCGGCGAATATGAAGAAGACGACGAAGAGGAACAGCCAATCGTAGCCATGCGGGGAATAGTCGAACAAACTGCGCGAGATGACAGTGTCACCGCCCAGATCAGATGTCGACGTCGTCGTCGTCGTGGCCAGTGCTGTGCTGGATAATGTGTAGTTGGACATAATCATGTCCAGGCTGTTGGTGGTTGTGTTGCTAAAGCTGCCGTTGCCAGTGGCAGCGACACTGTCGACCAGCTCGCTTAGGTTAAGCCACGACCACAGGTCATCTGTGCCCAGCTCTATGTGATAGTCCAGCCATGTTGTCGTTGCCAGCTGCTCCTCCTGCTGCTGCTGCTGCTTCACTGACTGCAGTTGTTGCAGCTGGCATATTAGCTCCTCGTCCTGTGGCCCACAGAGGAGCCGCTGTCGACTGCAGTTGCCACTACTAAAACTATGCGTATCACTCACATTATCACTAAGCCCCCCATTGATTTCCAGCTCGAATTGCGTATACGCCCCCTCTTGCTGGCCCAACAGTTGTGCGTCTAGGGCACAGCTCGCATATGTGGCAGTTGCCTCCTGCTCCAGCATCTGCTTAGCTGTTGAGTTGCACGCATAAAATGCTCTCTCCCCGCTGCCATTGAATGACTGCAAAGTGCATTGGAATGTTGTTGTTGTTGTTGTGTTGTTGTTGTTGTTGTAGCTGTTGCTGTTGCCATGTTTCTGTGCCGCCTCGCAGCTAATGAAAGGCTGCCAGAGTTCCTGTTGTGCCACTTGTGCCACACGACAATTGAAGTCGAGCCGCTTATATGTGTTGTGCGCTGTTGTTGCCCCTGTTGTTGCAGTTGTTGCAGCTGTTGCAGCTGTTGCAGCTGTTGCTTCTGTTGTTGGTCCATGACCAGCCTCGCTTTGCATCTCCATTTCATTCTAAAGCTGTTTGGCGCGCTTGATAACAACAACAACTTGTTATATTACAGCCGTTGTTGTTGTTGTTGTTGTTTTTATACTTATTTTTATTGTCAAGTATTGTTAACGCTAATTGTCTGAGTGCTGTCTGAGTGCTGCAAAGATAAAAATATATATTTTTATTTTATTTCCGTAAGTTCAGCAGAAAAGAGTTCTTATTATTAGCCAGGAATTGTTTTTAATTGTGTATTCTCAGGATGCAGCTCGGCTCAAATGATAATTGGCCAAATGCCAACTTCTGTCGAAAAACATGTTAAGCCTGGGTCAGGTAAAATTGTTCTATGGTAATTCGAGGAACAACCTGGTTAGTGGCTATTTATGCCAACAGGCGTCAAGGATTGATTTGAATGATTTCTGCAGAGGCTGCTTAGACGAAGAGGATGCAGAATCTTTGAAACATTTTCTATGCTTTTGTGCAGCAGTTGCAGGACACATTTTGTGTATTTGGGACAAGCCAGAAATGCAAAATTCATAAATGAAAATTTCTGGTTGCATAAGAAGTGAACTGAGATTCATACGGTTTCCAAATCCTTACGGGCCAAAAATGTCCTAAGTGTGTCAACCTAATCAAATCTAACCTCAGCTTAGGATTGTGCTTAAAGTTTAATTTTTTAAAGAAATTAATATTTGTTTTTTTACTTTATTATTTATAAAATGCCAGAAGCTAACTTAGCTAAATTAAGCCAACTTTTTCTGCAGGCCAATTTAATATAACATTCTTTATATATGCTTGAAATAGGAAGTATACCGAAGACCAAATTTTGTTTTCTAGTTAGTGTAGTAAAGTATAATAAAATTATGATAATTAGCTAACCAATAGAAGGAAGCGTACAACCCATAAATTATATATTCCTGATCAGCGTTAAAGGCCCTGTCTATTTAGCCATGTTTCCCTGCCTGTTTGAACATGTCTAACTCAGAGACTTTAAGAGCTAAAGAAGTTGGGAAAATAGTTCTTATAAAGCACATGCAGATATCGACACCAATCGATTTTCAATTCCAATAAGTGACATAATTGGTAAGATAAAGACTTTAAGTTGATAAATAATATAGCCTAACATTGGCAAGATATAGACTTTAAATTTATAGATAATAAAGCCAAATATTATATTGATCAGCTGTACGAATTTTATTAACATCCGATAAGAATAACAGATTTTATTAAGCACATCGTTTTGTCAAATATAAATATAGATTTTTTATTTAAATAAATCATAATTTATACATAATTTCAACTAGCTAAAAGCTGGAATCAACACGGGTTCTCTAAAAAGCAATATTTTGTTGATGATATTTATAATACAACTGTTGACAGCAGTTTTGGAATTTTTAAAATTTTATTAGAGCTGTCTGACTGCTGCAGCTTTGCCACAGCTTTGTTTCCCTATTCACCAGTTGTCGGCCATCGAACAGTTGTCACCATGCAACTGGCATGTGCAACACGCAAACTTTTTTATTGTTTGCATTTCAAATATGAAATTTAATGGCCTGTGAAACCCATCTCATTTGTTAGTAATGAGCTGACACCTGGCTACCCGCAGAATGGGTTAATTACGAATGCAACTCCTTCTTGCAGCCTTGCAACATTTTCCTACTCGTTTATAATTTCAATTTATGCTTAAAGTTTGTTGAAAGCTTGCTTGTCATCTTCTCATGGCTATAACCGAGCTGCAAAAATAAAATATTGTTGCCAATTTTTATGATATATTCGCGACTGCTCTTGCAACAAGCGCTGAAAAGTGTGGCTGGGTTGGTGGCATCAACACCCGCAGAACTGCAGCCGAAAAGCGCAATTCTGCATGCAAGTGATTTGGCCAATCAACCGCAACAAAGGCATCCTTTGGGCGCTGTGGGTGCTGGGGTTGGTGGCAGGGCCAAAACCGTGGCTATATTGCACAACAATGGCAACAAGCACACATTCAAGCCAACCGCCATTTGCAATTTTGTGGTGGGCAAAATGAAAATATGTTGTGTTGCCAAAAATGAAAATAAATGAGCTACATTTTTTTTCTGAACCTTATAAACAATGAGAGAACCAGCTGAAAGCCAAATCGTTTGGAACAACTTTAAAATTCATTGAAAAGTGTAACATAAATTCATATAAAAACTTGTTACTCAACTTTTAAATATTTACTATAACTATAATTATTCTTACTATTAATATTAAATAAAATAATAATGCTAAGAACATAATAATAAAGAGAATAAATTTTAATAGCCAATTTAATATTGAAAACTATTAAAAGCCAAATCGTTTGGAATAACTTTAAAATTCATTGAAAAGTATAAAAAAAAATGCATATTCATAAAAAGTTACTTTCAAATATTTATTACAACGATAAATATTTATACTATTAACATTAAATGAAACAATAATAATAAAGAGAATAAATTATTGAAAAGGAAATAAATTATAATATCCAATTGAAAACTATTAAAATCAGAATTAAGTTTCGTAGAAATGTTTTTACGATTTTTACAATTATTATTGAAACTTGGCAAGTGTATAAAAGATTCGGTGTGATAATGCTTGCCATTCCCAATTATTTTTGCAAGCCACATTTCTGCAGTTAATTGCAATTTTTGGTTAGTTGATTTCGCCCATATTGAGTCGCCTACCAACTGAAAAGGCCACTAAACCACTGACACCACCGAAGCAGGAGAAATCTGGGTTTGCTGCGTCTGCTTTGACAGCACTTTGTGAGTATAATTTGAGAGGCGTCAACATTCCCATTCAGATTTTTATACAGACATGAAAATGCACTCTATATATATATATATATATATATATATTTATATATATGCACCTGATGATGTCGCCACAGCTTAAAGACCAACTCAACATCCACTTGCCGTGTCATGGTCTCTGTATTTTTTTTTTGTTCTTGCACCATATCTCTGGGTATATAATTATGTGGGCTGTGAGGCAGGTGTGTCTAGGCTTTAATGAGTTGCAAGGTAAGCCAGTTGGCAGCGCTGGCAGCGTGGCATGCCTTTGTTTAATTGTTGCAAAATGGCCGCAATATGCTCGAGGACAAAGAGCCAAAGAAACGCATTTTTATTTTGGCAGCATCTGTGTGCCTCATCATGTCACGTGTGGCATGAAATCCGGCGCCTTTGTTGTGGCTTCAACAAGCACTTTTTGTGCATGTGCCTTGGCTTAAATAAAAGCCGCCAACTAATTAACTAATTATTAATAACAAAAAAAATATGTGTGGAAATTTGAACAGCTGAACAAACATTGGAAGACTGCTAATATCATATTTTAATCGAAGCTATGCGAAAATATATGCAAAGACTTCTAAAATGAAATAGAAAATATAAATTAAGAGATGAAAAGTTGGAAATGTATATTTTGCGGTCTATCCGTGCGTATACTTAATGTGCACAAGGAATGTGCGCTCAGAATGTGTTTGGGTTTCACACAACAAATGCAAATTGCATAACTTGCTGCATGACTGAATGGCAAAGGGCAAGGGGGCAAGGGGTTAAGAGCCAGATAGCAAATAGCAGCTAGCCAGAACAATAACAGCAGTGGAAAAGCAGGAAAAATAATATTTGCTTGAAACACAATATATTTGTTGACAGTACTTTCTGCTTAATATATCTATTTTTTATTTGACTCTACTAAATATAAATATATATATATATATATATATATATGTATATATATATGTGTGTATTGTTGTTGCTAATCAATTGGCTACGATATTTTTATTAGCTGCAGCTGCAAACTGGGCAGATTAATTGTTGATTGTGCTACTGTTGATGACGGAAACAGCTGGGCAACTGTGCAACTGTGCAACTGTGTTGACATTGTGCTGTTTGCGGCAGTTGGGGGCATTCGTGTGTGCCTTAATTTGCGGTTAATTGTGTAATTAATTATTAACGGTGCGCTGCATCTGCGTTTTTGTGGTTAACTTGAATTTCAGCTTTGAGGCTTTGAGTGCACGCTGTAAACAATTTTTCAGCCACACGGAGGACCCACAAGATGTTGCCAATCATTCCACGCCCACGATCACCCAAAAAGGAACAAACAGCCTTGGCATTGGCAGACAGCTTCAATTACACAAATAAATTGCCGCCCATTTGGCGGACATAAATTTAAGCCTTAACTCATCAACATTAACACTTTGCTTGGCCCAACGCGAATTATTGCGAATTATTAATAAGAGACGTGTCTGTTCACCGGCGACATAGTAAACAATATAACAACAACAACGACTGACAGACACAGCCAACAGCCATAAGACTTAATTGGAACTTGTTCAGCCGCTTGTGATTTGTCAAAAGTGTCGCCGTTCCGCAAGGCCTCATCAATTATGCAATGTCCGAAAGTAAAATTGCCGAGAAATTTGTGTGAAAACTTCATTAAGCACCGCCCCAAAAGCGACAAGATGCCACCAAGACGAGAAGAGGGGAATGTCGGTGGGCGGTGGGCGGTTGGAAAGGTGCAGCAGCTCCAATTGTGGCCGGTGTGTAGCCAAGGGATGTGGTGGCAAAGTGTGTGATATGGAGGCGTACACTGGCAAACACTTTGGCCTGCTCTCTTTCTGGCCATCAGGCATGCAGTTAATGAAGAGAAATGGCCGAAAGTGTTTTATAAATGTTTGCTCTTTAAGCTGTGCTCGCCTGGAACTGGTCTGTTGACTATTTTGTACACTCGGCAAGGGTTTGGGTTAAGGGTTTGAGTATGCATGTGTTTGCCAAATGTAATAAATATACATACATACATATATATATATATATATTTATTTATTAATACATATTTAATTTATATATTACATTCATCGCTGAATTGTTTTTTAGGGTGTTTTCTTTTCGGTGTCTAGTGTAAATTTTTTAGCTCGTTTTTAATGTTTTTCTTGTCTTGGCTTAAGCACATTACTTCCTGTGGTTGTTGTTGTTGTTGTTGCTTTGCGGTTGTTTGCGGAAGTGAGCATCGATAAATATTCGTTTTTTATCCAGTACTTGCAAGCTGTTTTTTTTTTGTTGTTGTTGTTATTGTTGCTATTATTGGTGGCACGAATTTTCTTAATAATTCCTGTGCTTTAATAGCGATGCCAAGTGAAAGATAAATATATATTTCTATATATATATATATGTATTTAGTGATATATTCACAGCTATTAATCTGACTGTAGGTCATTTGTATGCGGACCCACTTTGACCCCAAGGCAGATCGAATCGCAACTGTTGGCCAAAAGTGCAGTTTGTCTGATAACTTTTTGCTTGTATTCGGTACGGTTCAATAAATATTCCAGGCACGTTGTTGAGTTACAGACAAAAAATACAACAGGCACAAAACAGAGTCAAAACAATATACAAACAACTGTCAACGATGTACAAAATTTATTGTCACACAGATACCAAATTATTCAAGACTGCAACGTGCAAAGAACCATTGCATGAGAGCAGCATAAAAATATGTTAACATTTTTATACCCTGCACAAATAAAAAAAAAAAAACAACAACAAGAGACATGTTTAAAAATTACTTAGCAATTTTCCATTTATTTACTTTATCAAATATTTATTTAGCCCATCAAAAGTATTCATTTATTTTTTATAAGTTCCCTTTATATATTTTTGTTTTTATTTATTTTATTGATATTTGTGTGAAATGTGTTTGAATTTTGCATATCATCTGCTTGCCAACTCTTATTTAACATGTGAAATATGTCTAAAAAAAATTCCATTTTTATGACATTCACAAATCGCAAAATTTTCGAAATATTTCAGGCTCATGCTTTTTTTTTGCTAGTCAGCATTTTTGGTATTGAGTAAGTAAAACATATTCAAAGCGAATACTCTTTGTCGATTATCATAATTTTGTCAAATTGTTTCTAATTGGTGTCAAACCAAAAAACAAAAGTATTTCAATTGAACGGCTTAATCAAAGCTGTTAATATTGCATTTATTTTTTTGTTGATTTTGTCATTGGCCAAATGCACTTAGCCACATCAGTTTTGCGGGACCGGGGAGCTGCTGTTGACAATTTCAAATTGACTGTTAAAGGCAGACAAGTATAATTTGACTCGCTCAATTGATGCATTTTGCATAATTATTAACAAGTTTTTCTTACGTTAATCAAAGGCACCAATCAAATTGGAGTCAATCGGAGTTCAATGTACAAATAAATGTCTAACAGCTGCCAAACATATTTGATAGTGTTGCACGTTGTGTGGGGATTTATGGCTAAAAGTACTTGGCAATATGCACATATACAACCAGAATCCCCCTCAAGAAGTGACGACATGATTTACTACCAACTACAACTTGGACGCATTTGTTCTGCTGCAATTGATGGTATTTTTTCTCTTTTTTTTATAAAAAATTTAATGTTGTTCTTTAATATTATTTTCAACTTCCGACTTGCTATTTTAGCTCATTTTATTATAGTGGTAAAAATATATACGTATATAAAATACACATTATTTGCAATTCAAAACATTTTTTTCAAGTGCATTTTTTAATATAAAAACTTGTTGAAGGTTTATCTCAATTCTATTATTGAATTAATATTTCAATTTTATTCGTTGAGTATTTTTTTTATTATTCAAATCAATTAAGCATGAGCAATGAATTTCATACACACATTTTTAATATACCGTTTTTGGTATGAAAGTAACATTACTCATACGTCATGTATTACTCGAAAAATATATCATTGCGGCACGTGTTTGTTTTCTGTGTTATCATTCGCGTTATTTGTCTTGTTTTGTTTGTTTTTAATATTGTTTACTGGCAATCAGCCAAACATAGCCGAAAGCAAGCAGCCAAAAAAAAACAAGAATGCAGAAAAATATTCAGCCTAGATTTAGCCCAGTTTTAAAAGTAACAAGTTTACAGCATATAAAACTAATAGTTTAAGCAAACTTAATTGATGTATGACTAAGCGTAAATGTGCTGATATATATATATATATTATGCAGATTTTGAAATAATCAAATCACAATTAAGAAAATAATCATTTGTTATTACACAATTTAAATGAACGACTTAGCTGTGATTTAACGTCTAACAAATTGATATAAGTTGTAACTGACTTAATCACAGCAACTTTTCTATTTACTTTGTTCATGGCATATAAATAAAAGTTTCAATATATATTTCAAACTTTCAGCACAAAATAAAAAAACGAAATGCATATTATTGAAATTTGTTGGTAAAATGTAAATTGCTTTTTAGTGAACTTTCGTTATTTATTCTATATAATTTGCAGATTTTCCACATGAAATCCTTTGAGCAATTAGTGCATGACACTTGAGAATTGCAATAAATATTAATCAACGTTTTTAGTTTTGAATTTATCAGTTTGCTGGCAAAAAGCACTTCACATCATATGCAAATTGGTCTGCTTTTTGCATCCTTATTGTAAATTCAAAATTGCAATATTTGCTGGGTTTTTGGTATAATGAAGTTGTGCCAAAGTATTTAATATGTGGAAATTGGGATGGAATCCAAAAGGATCAGCATCAAAAGCCAAGGCAAATTAGCTATTTTAGCGTGAGATTTAAAATTCATAATATATTTTATCGTATACCTCACACAGATTAAGCTAACTTAATAATATCGATTACTTTGCAAATTTTGAAACAAATTGTATAAAGATTTAATTAAAAGACACATCGATCGATTTCCAGTTGTTAAATAGAGTAAAATATAAATATATATATAATATTAAATATATAAAACTAGGAAAGAATAAATATATGTTAGTCAAACTTTTTTCAGGGTATCTACTAGTCGAACTAACTCGATTAAAGCACTCTAAATTGTTTTAATATACGTAATTCCGCAGTCTGGTTGGGATACATGATCTGCACAACTATATAAATTTGCAGCCATATAAGGCTATAGCTGACACGTGGCCTCAACTCTTCACTCCACCTGGCCGATCTGGTGTAAATATTGCATTACCTGTGTGTGCTCAGTGCCGGTATTTTAATTGTGCTGTCAATCATTTTGCATATTTGCACAGGCAACAAATTTAAAACACAATGTTTGATGGCCGTTGCGATGGCCAACTTACGCATACTAAAAACCAACAGCAACTAAAGCAACAATAGTAATTGAGCAATGAAATGTGAATTTAAATAAACATATATGTATATTTTAATATATATATATATATAATGTGCATATAGCGACTGGCCGAGAAGTGGACAAAAATATAATATATATTTTTTGTGCGTCGAGTGGCGTCGATAAATGCGGTCAAACTGTCGGGGGAAATACTATTTGCGAATTCCTCATTGGAAGTCACGAAAAGCGACAGGCGACTTCAGTTTATAATCATAAATACTAAATATTATTTATGGTTTTGCAATTTGCATGAGCAGTTTACATGGCAGCCAATTATGTGATAAAACCATCAATTACAATTACTAAGTAAATATATATGATTAATGGCCAATTAAATGTGAGGACATAGATCAGTTAAAACAGCTTTAAACTTAAAGATCGTCGGAGATCTCAACACAAAACTGGCAACAATATTCACACAATGATTTATTACAACAATCAGAAAATATATATATATATATATTGAAAGGTTCAACAAGTTGTTGTTGTCTGTCGATTTTCACATTTTCAACATTTTCAGCATTTTTGTGTCTTTGCTGTTTTTGTTTTTTTGTTTGTTTTTCTGTGTGTTTATCTTTGGTTTGATTTTTTTTCTTTGCAGTTGGCCGCTTGTATTTATTTTTGGTTAGTGCTGTTTACACGTCACTTTTGATTGGCTCGACTTCAATCTTGATTCAGTTTATACAATGCCGTTCAATTTTATCATTGACCAGTTCACATTAAGACGTTAACGATTATGCGGCCCGCTGACAGACATTCTTTTTGGGAATGTATTAAATTTAATACAATGCTGAATTTTCAATTATTTTTGCTCTTCTATTTTTTACATATGGTTTGTGCAAAAGTGTAGTAAATATTTAACCAACTCTGAGTACATAAATCTACATAAATAAGCATAATTGATGTCCGTGATAAATGTTTGCTACTATTAATTGTATCTTATTTTTTTGGCTACACTTAGCAATATGACAAGTGGATAGTTTTATTTATAACAAAACGTGATTTCAAAGTGTTTGCAAATATTAAATGCATGACAAGCTAAAATCATTTGTTATTCTGTTTTAAGAATATAGTTTTTAAATCAAAGTCGGACAAAAACTTTGATTCCAAAATTTATATATATGTTTGTGTATTTATGTTGAGTGTATTATTTAGTTATGAACTCATTGATGTGGACCCGTTTCACCTGGAAATTTGTGATTGGAAGCTAAATTGTGCCGTTGATTATTTGGGCAACTCGGACGTCCCATCGATTTCAGCTGCTGCTGTCAGCAGTTGTGGGCCAAAACTGTATTAAAACCAATGCCTGTTGCTGACAGCACTTTAACAGCTTAGCAGTTGGCCTAAAAAAAACTTGAAGTAATCAACAGCATTTTATGTTGATTTGGCCACTAAACTTTTACTGGCATCACTTATCTCGGGAATTGGTCTGTGGGCAAGCTGATCTGCACTTGCCTTAATGACGCACCAATAAAAGGTAGACACCTACACACACACACACACACACACACCTACACATAGTACAACATATTTTCCCCAACATCATTCAGCTGCTATTAAAAGTTTATGCACATCAAGCAAGCTTAATAGTTTAATTTCCTGACGGAGCTTTAAAGAACCCGAGGAAAACCAAAGGCAGAAGGCAAAAAGGAAACCCAAAAAGCCAAGAATAAGTTGTGCGCCCATTAAAAACTCAGCCTTTGCCCCTTTTTGGCCATGCGAGTTGACTTGATTTCGGGCGGACTTATTTTGAAAATTATTTCTGACTTCGAAAACAATTAGAACATGCAATTTTGCCAGTGTTAAAATATGATATTTGCACCTTTTCATCATTTTTCTTTAATACGCACCTGCCACACACACACACACACACACTCACACACACACAAGTGTTTAGTGTTGTGCTCTGGTGTTGGTTGGGCTTTCATTTCATTTCCTGTCGCATTTGAAACATGACTTCCTTCATCATTTAGTGCGTGCGATATTTGCCTTTTCCTTAATTGGTTGTGACTCGGCAGAAATGTGTGCGCCCCAAAACTTATTCGCACTGACAACAAAACAAAGCCGGCACAGAAAAAATTACATTCATGTAATTACGTAATCAGCAACGATCGGGTGTCGGAGGGGAGGGAGGGTAGCCGTGAGAAGGATGCCACAAAGTTTACTTTATGCAGGCGTTGCCTTGATTTCCGCCGGCTTCCTTCCGGAACACCTTATTTACATCACCATGATTCTTATTTTTTTTTCATTCACCATTCACATTTTTATGGGGTTTACACACACACACACACACACACACACCAACACACACAGCAGCGAGCACACTCATTCGAGCACTTTGCTAGATTTTTAGATTTTAATTAATTTACATTTACAATTGTTGCCAGTTTTCTTGTTTGTTGTTTTGGATTGTTTATTGTTTCGTTTCTCGGCTGTTAATTAAATATTTATGAATGCGGCTATCTTTAATGAGGATCCATTGAAGTGGTTAACTGTAATCAGCTTGCCATTTATATAATGTTTTGGTCTATTAACTGAAACATAATAAAGTGCTAAGACTAAAAAAAGACCCGTGGCATAAGGTAAATTTATTATAAGTTAAAAAAAAAAATACATTATTTAAAGAAGTTATAAGTAGGAAATTATTTAGTGTTTATTACTGCAGATGAGCTGAAATGTAAATACTAAAATTACATTTAATTTTATCTATTTTAAAATAAAGAGTAAAAATTTTCAAAAAAAAGCCGGATTCCAAATGGATGGTTTTTGGCTTGTTAATAATATCAAACCCAAATTCCTTGATAAGGTATTAATGTTATTGACATAGAAAATATTAAAAATTCTAGTGCAAATTGGAAATATAGTTAGAAATCAAACTGAACTAACAGTAACATCTCGATAAATGGAATATATTTGTTGTCAGAGATGCTTCACATAGATGAACTTTTGAGCAGTACTCCAAACTCGATTAATGATCTCTAATTGAGATCAATATACCCTGTACTAACATACGATTTAAAATATATTATATATACAGATAAGATCTATGAACCGCTCCCGCCTCACTATGCAAAAATAAATTCTTAGGAGTTTAAATCTCCGAGAAATCTGCAGAAATAATATTTATTCAATGGGAACTAGGCACAAGATATAAATAATATTTTGGGATATAAATATATATTATATTGCAAATTTGTCATTCAATTTTAAATTATTAATGATTAAAAAAAATTACTCAAGCCACATTTTTCTAATTCTAAAGAAACCGCACTTTAAACTATTTCTAGATTTAATTTGACAAATTTGCATGCGAGATAATTTGCTAAATGTTGCCTTGATTTTTATTTGCATTTATTATTATTTCCATTATTTTTCTAACTTACAACTGTGACTGAAATCTGTTTTTCGCTAAATAGCGCACAATTTTATGTTTTTTCACAAATCTTTTTATTTAAATTATAATTTATTTTCACAAAACGAAGCGTTGAAAATTGCTTAAGTTATTCCATAACTTATCCGAGGGATTTATATTATTTAACGATGATGAAAATACTTTGAAAATTATTCGTTCTTTATTTTTTCTTTGTTACAAATGAACAACAAAATATTTTTGCGCGCGCAAATGTTTAGAAAATTGTATTTTTCAATCGTTTTTGTTGCACTTTGAGCGCTTCGCAGGCGAACGCAACGCGGCAAAATTTTAAAACAAACTGACTATGCGAATTTTCCAAACAGGTCCATTGGGTCTGAAAAGCCAGTGAAAATCAGTCGCTGCCGCAGTCTCAGCTGCAGTCGACGCCAGCGCCAGCCAATGCCTTGCTCTGCGCTTACTTGTCGTTCTATCAACTCTCTCTCTCGCTCTCTTTGGTCCAACAAATAGTGGGAAATTTCGTATGGCTTTGTTTGGGAAATTTTTCTGTTTCTGACACTCACCGCTGCAGTTGCCGCCATTGCCTGGCGACTGGTGACTGGCGCCTGGCGTCTATGAAACGTGTCGCTGTGTTGCTTTTGGGGGGTGGTTGGGTGGCTGCTTGGTTAGTGGGTGGTCAGCTACGCCACGTGCGCGCCTCATCGCTGTCAACACTGTACGTGGCAGCGCTGCTCCCTCGCGTCTTGCGTATTTTATGAATGAATAATACACGGAATGGGAAAAGTAATCATTGGTTATTAGTCGGACAGCTTATGATCTCTTGTGGGGGCATCGTGTGGGACATAAATGCATTAGAATTGTATTTAATTGAGGCCTGTTTAACCAAAACATTGGTAAAAATCAAGCATCAAATAATTATTATGTCAGTTTAAAAAAAATAATAAATGGTTTTCCATTTTTTAAAACTGCTTACATATTTTTGTCACGAAAATATACGTCATTCTCTACTTTTTTTCGGTAATTTAAAAATGTTGGGTTTTCGAATTTCCATTGAGCCGTATGAAATCGCTTTTATGGGCATTTTTTTGATATAATTGAATGAAACGTGCATTGGTTGTGCTTCATATTGAAAAACTTTTGCGTGTCAACGAACATTCTACATACATTTATATATATGTATATATCTTTTCTATATATGTCCTGTGGGCTTTATGAACGTGCTTCGAATTTAAGAGGCTTTTTTTTTTTGGTTGTTAAATTTCCAACTGTATTTAGTTTGCCCAAAAACATCGGCAGGCTGCCTGTGAAGGATTTACTTTCATTGCAATATAAAAATGTTCCATAACGAGGCCAGTTTTTATTGCGGTCCGAACTGAATTCAATGCAAAGATGAATTCACGAAACTTATTGCATCATGTGCATTCGCTACACGTGTCCCATAATATGTATGTGTATATATATATATGTATTTGTTTGTTAAACTGTTGCTTTTCAGCTGCGGATTGCTGTTTCGGCTGCATTTCGCTGCATATTTGTTCAGGGTGCTCGGTTTCATATTTACACGGGGCAGGCGCCTGAAAGGTCACAAGAACAAAGGCGGAATACTTTGCCGTATCGTATATGTTATATGAGATACTTTTCGAACGGGGTGTCGGTCATTTAAGCCACTCAGAAGATACAGCTGAGTGCCGGCAGCACAGCAGCCACAATAGCAATCCGATGTGGTTGAGCGCCAGTTCTATTTAATGGGGTTTTGTCTTGCTTGAATCGCTACCAGAAGCACAGAAGCATTCACACCCAACAACTGTAATCAGATACAGAAACTAGCTTCTTATATATTATTGTAGTTGTCCGCTTCAGTTACTTAGTGTAGGCTTCATCGGAGCGTTGCATGTTTCTGTTCTGTTGCAGCTAAAAAAATTACACTACGAAATTTGGAAATCATTTCGTCCCTTTTTTGACCCAAACAATTGTGTCCATTTAAGGGCCGAGTTTGGCAGGCAAATTATTTTGGCTTTGCCAAAAAATTTATATGTTGCCAAAGAGTTCTGTTTTGCCCTGTTTTGTTGTGCCGTTCCCAATTGGACTATAAATAAATGGGGCTATACAAAAACTTTATTATTTATTACTGAGCTTAGAATTTAGCAGAATTATGTAATTAAAAAGGGATACGATTTCGATAAATGCTGTACATAAATAAGCCGATAATATTTAGTTTATTAACTATGATTGCAATTTTCCTTACTTCAAGTAGAATAAATAATATAAGAAAAGTTTACAAAATATTGCGCCAATTGAATAAAAGGGAGAAGTGAAAATTAAACTTTACCAAAAAATCTTATAATGACTTCATTTTATGTCGGTCATTAAATTATATGATTTTTAAAAATTTTACCCTCTGGATTTCTCATTCTGTGACCTCAACCTTTTTGCGTAGGCAACCCAAAGTTGTGCCAAATATTTATTTAATAAACAAAGCTGCATTAAGTAGCAACCAAAGTTGGCCAACTTGGTGCGCAAATTTAATAACAAAAAAAAAGTTAAAATACTAAGGAAAATAATGCCTGGCTGCGGCAGAACGAGTTTTCTTGGGTAAAACTTTATTTGTTAGCTCGATTTTTCCGGGGCTGAGCCAATGACTGAATATAACTTGAAAAGAAGGCTAAAAACGCCAAGTTTGGCATTAATTTGGTAATTTTAAGAGCCGCACGTTACTCATACGCACCATTTAACAATCTGTGTGTGTGTTTTGTGTAAACTCTTTTCAACGCTCGAGCATTTGATAACAAAGGAAGGGAAAAGCCGAGTTGAGCAGAGCAGAGCAGAGAAGAAGAGGGGAAAACTTGGCTCAGCTGCTTGTCAGTTAAATGGCCTAAAAGTAGACAACAAAGCAACGCACAATCTGCTTTTAAGTGGCTCAGTTTAAGCGTTTAATCATCGACATTAAAAGCAATTGTTTGTCTGCCAAACATGTTTTTCCTGTTGTTCTTGTTCTTATTGTTGTTGTTGTAGTTATTCGCATTGTTTGCCAAAAATGTACAACGGTGTTTTGTTGCCAAATTGCTGGCGTCAATTTCTTCTTTTCGTCGCGAGAATCTCTTCAATGTGTGTCCAGCCTGCAGAAATGGACTCGCCCCGAATATTTGCATTTATGTCGCCAATTTTTATAATGACAAACTAAACTATATAAAAAATCTATTTTAATGGAATTAAAAAAATATGTAAGCCAATAACCGAGACATATAAACTAATCTTCTTTCGTGCTTAATTATATTAAATTTAATTTAAGTTATATTAAGGATAAGCTAAAAAATTCTCTTAAATTAATAATTAAATATTAGCTTTATTCGATTGCAGTTCATTTATAAGATAATTACAAAAATGTATTTATTATTTGCTATGGTCAAACTTTGCTAACAACTTAAATTATTATTTGAACAAATAATCTCAAAAATGATCAAATAAAAACCAAATTTAACATTTAGCAATGAAAATTTAATTAATTAAACAGAGAGTCTATTTTCATTCAAATGTTTATTTTTTCTGTTACGAAAAGAAAAAATTAAATATTTACAACAAATCTGTAAAAAAAATAGCATAATGCGTAAAATTGCTTACGATCATTTTATAAGCGTCCAACGATTAAAATAAAATCTTATCTGAAATATTTCATCTGATAATTAATTTTTTTTTTTAATTACAATTTTGGATATTTAGATTCTGCATATTAGAAAAAGAGTATTACGTTTTTCTAGAGCGCTAATGATTAAATATGATTTTAATATTTATTTATTTATTCTTCAATTTGTAAAATCAGTACTCATTTTCAATTATCTATTATAAATAAAATTATTTATGCTAATAATTTATTTTTGTATTTATTATAAGTATTCATAATCAATGCTTTACACATTTTGGGACAAATTTATGATAATGTTCTTATGATATACAAATAAATAAGTCAATAATAAATCAATTTGTTGTGGGTCACAGGGTGGTTGTCTACCCAATTTATATGATTTATTCACTTTGACTTTGATGATTCAGTGAATATTTTTTGTCATAGAGCGAAAATTTATGTTGCATCTTCTTCGGATTACATGTTTAAGGCAAAAGTGTGAATAATGTTGACTTAGGTAAAAAAAATTATACTTCCAAATGAGTGACGAGTGCTGTGAGTAAATAAAAATTGTAACGTTAATGAAAAAGAAGAAATGATATGCAAATAAAGAGAATGCTTCAATGAAATCATAATTTTAAAGCAATTAAAATATAAGGAAAGCAGGTAAATAAGATTAAATTTGCGAGAGATCAACTGAAAGTTACATGTAAAAAGAATTTTAAATCTTTAGCTCATTAAAATATAAATTTGAGTAATAAAGCTTAACTTAAAGTTCAGTGGATTATAAAGAAACTTTTACTGCTAAAATTATGCTAGATTGAAATTAATTACCAAAGTTTTGCATTGCCATTTTTTGTCGGCGCGTTAAGAGGTAAACTTAAAATTCATATTTTTAAAAGTGTTGTGATTGAATATACGTTTAAGGTTTTTGTTAAATACGCTGAAATGCACACAACAAAATAACGTTTTACCGTTAAGATGAGGAAAAAACGCAATTTTTGTGTGTAAGCACATAATTATTTTTCTTCATTGGCATAAAACAAAATGAAAGCAAAGCCACGGAAATTGATTTCGAAATGTTTTAAATTTCAATAAATAAAATCCAGACAACAATACAAAAGACAATAGACAGCTGATATTGTCTGTACCTTATTTGCATGAAGCAGGCACACACACACTTACACACACATTTATTCATTCACATTGTTTCATGTGTCAGGAGCAGAACAAACCAAGCGCAGCAGGCAAATCCCAAGGAGCGCAACAGGCATGGTTATGAGAAAGTAAAGGAGAAAGTGAGGAAAACCGACCTTTCAAAATTAGACTTAATGGAATATGTGCAAAATTTAATTTTTTTTGTATACAGCTTGGTTAGCAGACGAACTGCGGGGAAAAGAAACCGAAAGAGAGACAAAAGCTGATAAGCCAAAGGAAATTTGTTTCACAATGTGAAATGAATTCAATTGAATTGAATTTGGTATTTATTGCGCTGACTTTAAATAAAAACAAACAATGGCAATAAAACGAAATAAAATAGATAGAAATTAAATGGTTGAAAATGAATAATACTATTTTATCTATTTATAATTTGCTCATGCGGCAACAACAAAAATTCATAAAGAAAAAAAAATATGATTATTAATCGAATATTGCAAAATATTCATGCAACATTTGAAAAAATCTATTTTAATGGAATTAAATAATATGTAAGCCAATAATCGAGTCATATTAATTATTCTTCTTTCGTGCCTAATTATTTATGAAATTAATTATATTAAATTTAAGCGGATAAACTGATAATTCAAAATGCTTTCAAATTAATTTTTAAATACAAGCAATTTTCGATTGCAGTTAATTAATAAGATAGTTCCAAAAATGTATTTATTATTTGCTATTGTTAAACTTTTCTAACGACTTTAATTATTATTTGAACCAATAATCACACAAATTCAAATAAAAGGCAAATTTAACATTGAGCAATGAAAATTTGTCAATTAAATAGACCACAGTCTATTTTCATTCAAATGTTTACCTTTTCTGTTACAAAAAGCAAAAATTAAATATTTACAACAATTGTGTAAAAAAATGTGTCAAGTGCAAAATTATTTTATACTTTGATACAGAAAGTATCATAGTATATTGGTTTTGTCAGTCGGTCTGTATTAAAGTAAATTTTTCGACACTATTTGTATCTCTCGGGAGTCATAGTGGAGTGCTACGTTCACTAGGAGTTTAGGCAATCGATAACATCGATATACGCAAATCGATTAAGCCACATATCTTCCACAATTTTAAGGCTAAATTACATATTGAATTATAGCCACGCCCACATCTCCGCAGCTAATCGATGAATCCGCATATGTTTCACAATTTTAAAGATATAGTGACCAAACTTGGAAGGTTGATTCTAAGATCGCATCCTAAATTATTTTCCCCCAATATCGATAAAAGCTTTTATCTCCAGCAAGTTAATTAACAAACTTGTAGGAAATATTACTAGAATAATCACTATAATTTTTTTACCCACGCCTACTGCAGCTCCTTATATTCCCCAAAGCTTATATCTCCCGTAACTTAAGAGCTACTTCCAATAAAACTTATTTACCGCAATTTGAAAGGCTTTTTCTTACCTGTTATAAGCTGGGATATCTTATGGCGTCAAAGTATTTTGCAGTCGCACATCGAAAACTTCTCCCGGGTTTTTATGTGTTCTTGTAAAATGGGTTCTTTTTGCCTCTAAATTAAATGGGATTCACTTGAACTGGAGTAGTTGTCATAGCAGAAGCGTCCCACTCGAATTTCAGCGTGCAATTTTCACTGGAAAGTGGCACATTTTATTTTGCAATGGCCTATAAAGAAACAGCTGCCCAAAACAAGCATCTCGCAACATGAACTTCGAGTTATATTGGTCCAAAAAAATATATATAAAATCTCTCTCTCTCTCTCTATATATATATATATATATATGGACATAGAAAGCAGGTCCTTTTGGTGTGTCTTTTATTTGCAGAATAAAAATATTGTAAGTACATTTTTTTTTAGTTTGATTAAATAAAGGTTGACACGAATTCCCTTGCCAAACAAGTACATTTGTCCTCCGATTGTTTGTGCAGCGACACAATTCTCTATATATATATGTATAATATACGCATAAAGTCTGAAATCCAAGGTAACATAATAAATTTGTAATATGTACAAAGGAACATTGCTGCGGGCGCCAATTAGCAGGTTGGATGCTTTGAGGACTAAAAGATAAGCCACATTCACATTCACATTCACATTTAAAGCAAATTACAAAGTTGCCATGATTTGTGTGCGGTGAAAAATGTAAAAGTTTAATGAATGTTTGCTTTTAATGGGATCAACTCCGTAATTTAAGAGCGATTCTAAGTTACTTGCGACTGCAAACCAACTTGAGCTGTGATAAATGGCGAGTTGGGATTTTGGTTGTGCACAGCTTAAACTGTTAGCATATTTCAGGCTGGCTTTGCCACGAATTACAAGCTGACAAAAATATGCTGAAGGTGGGCTAACTTAAATTCATATTTTTTTTAACGGCCAACATGTGCTTGCCGGCCAAAAATTGCACACTTTTTGTTACACAATTTATGATGCTCGTCGATGCGAGTTTATCTAATTTGGTCTACTGCATTTCTTTTTTTTTTTTGTCAATATTTTACAGGCAGATAAGTCAACTATAAATATTACATTCTCACATTTCGTTAAACAATGTGATAAAATATATATTAAAATTTAAAGTCCATTGTTTAAAAATCGTTTTTTAATTGGATATATTTAGATAAATAACAATTTATTAGCTGTGACTAATTGTAAATGACAGCTAAGCAGTAAAGCTAAGGAGATAAAATTCTGCTTAAAATAAAGGCAAACAAATCATTTTTAAGTATTGACAAGCTCTCCTTATTTTGGCAATTTTTCAATAACTGAAGCAAAGCTACTAAAGCATGCAAAACACTTCAAGCGTTTTCCGTTGGGTTTGAAGAATCTTTTGGTCAACCGACCCAAAGATAATAAATAATAATAGCTCATTCGCTTCATGGCAAACTGCCTTGTCGAGGACACATTACAAGGATCTATTTTACTGGCAAGGCTATGCTAATTTAATTTAGGTAATCCTGTTCTTGGTCATAACGGAAATTTAAAGGAAATATCAAAAATTACTTAAGTCAGAATTTTAAAACTTTTTTTTTCTCTCCAAAATTTTTTTTCGCTAATTAAAAAATAAAGTAATTATCATATTAATTTATTTTGGTCATTGCTACATTAAGTTTAAGTTAACTGGGCTTAGAGCCATCACAAAAAAATCGAGTGACCTTGAAAATCAATTGTTTTTGAGGTCATTAATGGATTGTGAGAGTTTATTGTTGTTTTGTGGATCAACTTACGTTAAGATCTACGAAGTACCCAAATCGTCTGAATTTTCCGGATGGAACAGAGTGTTTCTTAATGGAGCGAGCCGCGGGCAACCTTCCTTGCATCATCTTCGAGATGTTTCACTGGATTCATAAACTCAAATTATATACGTTACTAAAATTGTAATAAATAAATTTTTAAAATAATACAAATTAAAAAATTTAAATATAATGTGTAAGCCTATTTTAATGTAATTTTTGTTGTAGTTCAGTATGTCATAAAAGTCAGCAAGTCTATGTTTTTATATGTAAGGTTATAGTACAATTAATTTTACGTTATAGTAAAAGTAAATTCTTTTAAATTCTCATATCTACATTGATAGATCAATTGACTCTCGATATTTATGGGCGGTGAATTAATGCTTAATAAATCTACTGCATGTTTATTTATGTATTTAAACAACAAATAATGACACGCGCATAATATTAAGCCAACAATTAAAATGTTAATGTGATTTCTTCGTTTATTGCTGTTATTGTTGCAGCAATTTAAATTTCATAATTGAAAATGAACATGGCGAAAAAAAAACATAAACATTGAGTTTTTATCGTGTTGCTGCTGCCGCCAGCATTGCATCCGTTTTTCATTAACGGAAGTGTGCTCAATGGCTATAATACTCGTTGCCACTTTGTGTCTGCCGCATTCAAAAACTGATTTTAATAAGTTTATATGACGCACATGAAAATAATCATTGTTAATTTTTAAGCTGCTCAAAGCAAAAGTGGCAAGCAAAATGCCACAAATTAAATCCGTGGCATTATGCTCGGTTGGAATACCATAATGAATGTGGGTGTGTGTGTGTGTGTACGAGGGTGTGTACGAGTGTGGGTGTTTGGTGTGCGTCGTGTAAAATAAGCAGTTTGGGCACCATCCAATGTATTGTATTATCCTTGTTTTGTTGCCAGGATGCTAATGCGAATTCACATTTTTAGAGATTTTCCTGATCTCATTTCATGTTCAGTCAGCACAAAGATTTACAGTTAACTCGTGCTGTCACCGCTGGCCTTATGCAAATGTTAAAATACGCGATTTCAACTGCCAACAGAGCATTAATAAGAAAACATATCAAATTTATTTACCCGCGTTTCCAAAAGGGACCAACCAAATACGAAAAATCTCTTTGAATGCATGCATAATGTCTTTCTTGCATGCATTATTCCCACAATAATTCAGTTGAAAGCAGCAGTCCCCCTCCCTCTGATTATACCATGAACCCATTTGAAATGAGCAAAAAGGGTATTTTGGTTTTGTGCAAAAGTAAGTAACAGGCAAAAGAAAGCATCTCCGAACCCATAAAGTATATTTATTCTTGATAAGTAACAACGGCCGAGTCGATATAGCCATGTCCGTCTGTCCGTCTCAGAGACAGAAATTTGGAATGTAATTTCTCGAATTTTCGGCGCAGATAAAATTTGCTTCTTATCGATAACTGCTTCTGTTACGCGATTATCCATATATTTCGATTTCCGATAGCAATAAATGCCAGAACTTTAAAGGCAGAATCTTTTTAATTATTACAGAGTTTAGATATGCATGTTAAGAATCAACTGCTTAAATTTTATAAAGATCGAATAAGAAACACCCAAGTTTTGGTCAAAAATAAATTCTCATATTGATCTCATTTTTACCAGCAGCCGTAAGCATTTTTTGTATGCGCATGTGTGAGAAAGAGATGGTAAGATAATCGACGCGATCGTAAATGTGTTTTTGTGTGTATTCTGCGAATCCCCGTTACGTACCATTGATCAGATGTGTGCATTTATGTATGTATTTGCTAGAGTTTCTAGCCAGCCAATTAGGGATCAGTTCAGGCTTGTGAATACAAATTTGCGCTGCATTCGTTATTTCTCTCTTCAGCGCCTTTGCTAGCTATAAGAAATGAGTGCAAATTTAAGAGAAATTTGTCAATAAAATAAGAATATGTTTAACAGGTTTTAGGGTATTTCGTAGTCGCGCTCAGTCGACTACAGATATCTTACTTGTTCTTCTTATATTTGCTGTTGCCTGTTGTTGTTTTTTGTTGCTATAGCTGCTGACAGCGCTCCTTAAATTAAAAGCCAATATGCGACAGAAAATGTGCAAACGCAGCAACCTTTCGGAGAGGTCTCCTTTGACGCTCCAAAGGATAAGCAACGAGACACCTACTTATATATATATATATATATAAATACAGCTTTATTGTATCATAACAATGTGTAGCATGCCTGGGTTAGCAGGAACTGAAGCTGAAGCAGCTGTGGAAGGAGCCGCCGGAGACCCGATACTGCTTTTGATTGCCGCCTGCTATTGTTCTAGTTTGCCTAGTGTGTGTTATGTGTGTGTGTTTGTGTGTATGTTTACTTTCCCACGGGCTTTCGCCCATTACTTACTTACTAACCTGTATAACCCATGGGGGCTGAAGTTCAAAGTGTCACTTGCATGTCGATGCTGAGACGTATCTCAAATATTTACATGCGGCACATACTTAGACAAGTACACCTGTAACTGTAAAGGTATCAAGTTGTTTTCCCATCGGATACGTTTATGCTGGTATTTATTGAACACTGGTTGCCTGGCCTTATAAATAGAAATAGGAATCAGGCACACTTAACAATTTGTAAAATAAAGGTCAGATACAACAATCAACATCAAACAATGATGTTTAAAAATAAGTTATTGATTTCATGTGTGTAAACTGATAAATCATAATGCATTTGCATCGCTTTCAGTTAGCAATAAAAATAGGTTTTGCTAATAATTGTAATAAATCGAGATTAGTATATGAATATGTATGTATATATATATGTATGCTTTTTTTTTGCATGTGACAGACTAGATAACTGAACCATATTAGATTTGCACATTTCGTTGAACAAATCCAGCAACATTCAAAAATTCCATTTATTCATAAATGTGTGCCATAAAATAGATATTCAAATTTAAAACCCAATGTGTAACAGTCTTTTTTCAATTGGATATATTTAGATAAATGACAATAAATGACAGATAAACATTCAATGGCAACAACTGAGGTGACTTAAAACAGGGCCAAAGAAGATTATTTAATTATTGATAGTCAGCTGCTCTAAATTCAGTAAATTTTTTATTTATTATATTTAGCTTAGTATGGAACATTAGCATACTTTGGAGCTGGCTTTATCTGTTGGTGTTTTGCATCTAAATTTAATTTTGAGTGATTTGCGTGATTTATTCTGATTTCTTGAATGCTGTTAACACTTTGTGTGTTTGCTTTCGGCAAATTCAATAAGTTCAATGCCCAAGATTGCAAGCCATGAATAAATTATACTGATTACTTAGCATCCGCCCAAAACCATACCCCGCAACGGCCAATTAACGTGCCTGCCATACGACGTCAGGTAATTTCCAGGCCAAAACCAACCAAAGCCACCGAAGACAGCTTCTTCAATTCTGTTGCTGTCGGGACAGGTGCCTCCACCTGGCTGACAGTCTGAGATTTATTGCCAGGCGTGAGTTGAGGCGAACGCTAATAGCCTGAGGCATGTTGCTCGTGGCTTGCTCCTTTCTATACTCTATACTAAGTAATATATATAGAGTATATAGTGTATACCCAAAGCAGTCAGGGAATATCTTTAAATTTGCAAACTGAAAAAGCTTTGTATAAAATAACTAAAGTTAAACTTTATCAATTCGCAAACTTTTGGAAATGATTATTAATAAATTTATTTTATAAGAAATATAAAAGGGATTCGTTTAAATTATATAAAAAAAAGGACTCTCAATACGAATTGCCGAAAATAATTAAATAATTAAATTTCTAATATTTATCAAATATATTAAAAGGGAAAAGTTCTTGAATCTTGTCATTAATTGAAGACTTAATTTAAATGGCTAACATTAAATTAGGCATTCACCTTTTGCTTATTAAAGTGAAATTTTAATTTTCAAATCTGAAAAATATATAATTTTTGCAAACTAAATTTAATTTTGAATTAACCCAGCTTTGCTGCTGGGTATCTCAAGTTGCATGCAGCGTGGCAACTCGCTGATTGCCTTTTGGATGTTATTGTTTTAAATGCTTAGAAAATTGTAGGAGTTTTTGAATAAGGCAGCAGCTGTCCTAAATCCTGCTGCCTAATGCGCTGTGTATTATATGACGCCTTCGCTTTTGCACGGGAATAATTAAATATTTTGCCGGCTTTAAGGTAACTTTTAGGAGATGCCACACAGCCAAAGTAGAAGGGATGTCTCAGCCTGCCTCAGCTTTGTGGCATGATTGACAAGCTGACAGCATTGTTTAGGAGTCAGCTATTGTCTGGGATGTTTTTTTTGTCGAAGTTGTATTTTTATTGCACTAACCAAATCAAGACTTGTCAACTGACTACAGTAAAAAAAACTGAAATTGGAAAATTAAACTGGAAATAAATTTTTTTAAAACATTTACTAAGAATTTAACCAGCTCGATTTAATATTATTCAGTCTACAATAATTGAACTTCAACTGAGAATATTATTGTTATTTTCTCTAAGTGTATTATCGTATTTTATTTTTATGTTTACGTTTTCATTTTCATAATTTTGTATGCCGTCGAAGGCTGCCACATGTGTGTGGCAGTGCAGTTTGCAAGACACATGGCCAAATCAAATCACAAATTCCTCCACGTATGTAAATATCCCGACGTAGACTATGGCGATGACAATGCATAAGTATCTAGAAGCATCAGGAACGCCTTGGAAACAGGCATTGAATATGAATGTGCCCCGCACCCCCCTTGCAAGGATGGATGACTTGCCTCCGCCTGACCGAAGAGACAAATGTAATTTAAATTGGAAAAATAAAGCACATGGTTGCAGTGCCAGATGCACCAGAGGGATCAGAAATAGACAGATAAAGAAAGAGAGAGAGAGAGAGAGAGAGAGATGGCATTCCGATGTGCCTCGCAATGATTATTGATTGCAAAATGTTTGCTGGCAGATTGTAAAATCTCCTCTGTGTGTTATTTTATGAAAATCATTTGTGAATTTCATATTTGAACAGAATTTATCTAAAGTGCATCAAAATTATAATAGATCTGGGAATTCTTGGCAAACACTTTGACTTGAAATATTTGCTTGTTTGATATGTATAAAATAGACTTAAATTTATAAAGTGCACAGTTTTGTAATATTATGTAATTATTTTAATCTTAATCTAGTTTTATAATTAAGTTTTCCTTCGCTTCAAATGTGTTGCACAAATGTTTTTGAAAAGTATTTATCAAATCTGTGGCAAGTGTTTATAATTAATATTTAATGAGACGAACTCCAACAAACACAATTCTAACCACAAATAAAAATTGAATTAGCCTTTCATTTAATAATGCAGTAAAATATTTATCAAATTTTATAATTAACTAATATGGAAATTATGAAAAATTAATTGTTTTCTAATTAACTTTGATTTGCATATGTAAAACTAAACATTATTGATACGAGTCTAATTTTGTCGGATTGATAGAATTTATAATGGGACTATGATTACCAATAAAATATAATTCCATTGGTTATATTATTTAAATATTAATGGAAAACGTCGCAACAATTTAATGTCTATGCAGAAACTCATTAGTTATAGCCTTTAAGGCAAATAAAAAGACCCCTTTGTATTTTTTTTTTAATAGTTTATCCGTTCTTTGAAATCAAATTACGAAATACATTTGAGCGAACATTGCTTTTGTTAATTATTATTATTATTATTGTTATTACAAAAGCGTCGGGACAGCAATCAGAATGTTTATTTACATTGACCACATAAAAAGACTGCCTAAAAATTTGTGCCCAACAATTAAGTAAAAAGCTTTTTCTATTCATTTACCAACCCAAAGGAATAGACTATATAAATATATATATATATATGTATACATATATATGTATTAAGTATGTGTCTGAGACATCAATGCAGCACATTGAAAGCAGCTATTCCAGTTCTCAATGAGGCGAACAAACAATCGAGAAACACAATTGAAAGTGCGAGACAGAAAGCATGCCGCATCTGTGGCATTAATCGAGCGTGGCATGCATGGGTTGGTGCAGGGTCACAAAACGAGAAGCCATTGTATTTCAAAAGAAGAAAAGTCAGTTTTGTGTAAATTATTTTTGTCCAACTTTAAAGCATACAAATGTGGAGCAATACATTTACAACAGCTGTCTTTGAGCCTGTTTGTTTGCTGTTGGCCAGCATTTTTTTTTTCATTACATTCGGTTTGCTGAAGCGGCACGATTTAGGTCAAGTAGCCAGCGATGTGGCAACGTATGTGTGTGGCAGCCTTAACCAGCGCTTTAAAAACAGCTTTAAGCCTCACACAAAGAGACAGACGGAGGTACAGTAGTCATTAGCATACTTGAACAATTGCTGGCAACAATGCGGCGTGCATAAAAACACTTAATTGTGCCCGGCCATCAACGTGCTGGCGGCTGCCACTTGATGAAGCCTTTCTCTGTGCATCCCTACACATCCGCCAACAACAGACAAACACACACACACACACAGGCACACACAGGGGCACAGTCTCACAAGGACACACACGATGGTCTCTAAATATTTCATAGCGTTGTTTAGCACCCACAAAGATAACCGGCGACCGTCGACAATTTCCGCTGTGGGCGTGTTAGAATTGCAAATTAAACATTTAAATATGCATGTGGCATGTGGCATGGTCAAGTGGGCATGGGCAATACAATTTTCAACTCGTACTTGGTCATTTTCAATTAATGAAGTTGTTCGCCCCATTTTTTTCGGCAGTGTCACAAACATTTCCATTAAAATTTATGGGAAATTATTGCCAACTCACTTTTCATTTAACATGCAATATTCTTTCTTTTTTTTTTAACTGAAAAACCAAACCAAAATAAAAATGTTAAAGCGCTTAAATGAAGCAAATGCGTTGCAGGTAGGTGAGAATAAATTTCATTTACATAAATCACTCATACGTCAAGTTGTACGCATGCCGCAGCAACAAGCAAAGGAATGCTGCAAGTAGCTAAGTTTTTCACTGGCTGCTGCTGTGGCAGCCATTTTGACAGCAAACACGCAACAGCATGACACGCACTAAATTATGATTAATGAATGCCCCAGAGTATGTCGTCCTGAGCAGGACAATGCCTGGCCTGGCACACAATAGTCTGCCAAAATGTGCAGTGCAGATAGTTTCGGTTCAGGCTGCATTTGAAAGTTGGCAGTTTGTCCATTTGCAGCTGCACTTGATTAGTGCCTCTGCCCCAAAATCCGCTCACCAAATACGCCAACAACATAATCCAATGGCAAGAAGCCAACACATGACACTGATCTGTCCATCAGCTCGATGATTGTGTAGAAAATCGAGAAATTGTTTTTCGCTGAGCCACTTCACAATTAAATTAATCAGTTTGTGTCTGTCAATTTGGTCCACTGACAACCACAAAATATATTTCACACTCGCACAATCCGCACCCCTTTGCCCCCGTCTCGCAATTTCTTTTATAATTCGCTTTGTGGAGCGCCGTTGGGGCACGTGACCCGAGCAAAAGGACTCGTCCCATTAAAAAGGATTCGCCCTCAAGCAAATAACCCGAGCAAAATGGCACATTTACGACGCTTCTATACCCTAAATCCTTTAAAAATTGACTAGATGGGGTATCATAAATTGGTTGGTATTTTTATGTGTGTGTATGTGTGTACACATATGTTTGCTTACATTTATTGGTGCAAACAAACAAAATGGCAGCAATAACTACACTGCACAAAGTATTTTACAAAGTGATAACTATTTTTATAGGCATTCAAAAAATTAATAAAATGCATATTTTTGAATAAATAATTTCAGACTAAACTGAAGAAAAAAAAGTGTAAATAAAGTTATTAAGCTGAGTAAAGTTATAAAAAATTGAATTAAAAAACAAACATAAATTTATATAAACAAAAATGATTTAAAGTTCGTTTTCTATTTAAGCATCAATTTTTTAATAATCAAGTTTTGTTAAAAATAAGGAAAATATCGATTAATAGACAGAAAAATGATATCGTATTTGGGAATCCTGCTGCCTGCAGAGCATCATTTTGTCGAATAAATTCGTGTGGAGAATACTTATTGTTTTTTTTGGGTCAACTTTCTGACGGAGATGGAAAAAGTTTTAAGCCAGCTTCGGCGATGCTTGGCTTTTGTTCGCTGTTGGCCCTGATTTGGGTGTGGATGATTGTTTAGTTATGTGCCTGGCCTATATTATTTTAATGTGAAAACTTTAATGAGTGTGTAAATATTTATTGTGTTGTGTGTGCAATTTGCACGTGCTGAACTGTTTTTACATTTAATTAAGTCTGAATGTATTTAGCAAATAATATTTGCTTTAATTGCGGACAGATGTGACAGTTGCAATCATTTTTCAGATACAATTTACATGTGAAGAGCTAATGGCTCTAAACAAAAGCCACATTCCATGTCCAGGGCAAATAACAACTTAAAGTAAATGTGGAATGCTGAATGCGAGTGTCACACAAAAGTGCTGTCTTGGCTGAAAAAGAGACAAGAGACAATAATTTCGGTTTACATTTTAGTTGAAAGTACAATGAAAGGGAAACTCGGCAGCCATCAACTGTTGGCCAAAGATAAACAACCAACCGACTGGCAACTTTCAACAAAAGCCACAACCACAACAGTCAAACAACTGCTAAAGAGTTGGCCCAAAACTCGAACATGAACTTCCCCACATGGAACCCATTGTTCAGCATTATCTGTTGTTTTGTAAAACACGTTTTGGCTGAGGTAAATACCCGAATTGTGCTTACCACTGCCAATGCCCAAAATACAAAGGACATTGTGCATCCCGATCCGACATTCAATTGCCCACATTTCCTTACATTGTGTGTGGTCTGCAAATTTGTTATTGAAGTGAGCCATGTTTAAGACCGCAGAACATGCTAACTGCATTTGCATAACCAGGGGCTTTATTTCTGGTTAAGAGACTTGAGAGTTGAGTTGCCTCCTCACCCAACTCAAGTGGCTTCCTTTGGGGGAGAACTGCAACGGAGGATAAATATTTAAGCACACTTTCAATATTTTTTTAATTTGTACAAAATGTAAATTTCAGTTCTCTTCCCGCGTCTATTCGTCGATCTCAAGTAATTTATACGCAATGTTTGGCAAGATTAATGCACTGTTTTTATCCAACTTAAAACTATTAGTAAATTTAGTATCTTTCAAAGTTTTGCCCTAAGCCGCTTAAACTAAAAGCTCGCTCAACAAAGTTTGGGGCGAACTCGGCTTAGACGCACTTAACTTGGTCTTCCTTAAGCACTCACCACAATAAACATTGGTATGCACTTTCCCCGTTTCTTGGCCAACTACATGCGTAAGTCAACAGCAAGTTCTAACTTAGTTTCTGATAATCACTTAGACTTAAAGATTTATATATTGTAAGCAGTCTATCCACTTAACGCTTCTAGATAGCTGATTAGTTATTTCATTGTATTATTTAATATTATTAACTCCACTGATAATTACTGAAGTTATTTAATGGAGATATTTAAATCAGATCACTCACAATTCAGTCGGTGCTCGCTTTTAATAATAATAATATTAATAATGCCAATTAATAGAGACGAATGCCAAATATTAATTAAATTGATTATTAGTCATTCCATACCCCTACATAAATATTTTAAACACCTCACAAAGTGGCTCCATAAGGTCAAACTTATTTTATCCACAACACACTTACAAATCCTAGTTAAAGTGCGTAAATCGACATAATGTTTATATACATAATATGAAATATAATAATAAAATAATATCCTAATATCCAGATGCGACTCCTTGGCAAGTTCGGTTTTTGCGAATGTTCCACATTTGCAATAAGTATATATTTTACAATTCTTATTTTATATGATAGACGAGTAGTATTATATACACATTAATATATATAATAGTCTCTCAGTTAGTTCCAGGTAAATTTATCAAAATAATTAAAGTATAACAAGTAAGAATGCTGAAGTCAACTGAGCGCGACTAAGATATACCCTGCACCCTGTTAAACATATTCTTATTTTACTGACAAATTTCCCTTTAATTTGCACTCATTTCTTATAGCTAGCAAAGGCGCTGAAGAGAGAAATAACGAATGCAGCGCAAATTTGTATTCACAAGCCTGAACTGATCCCTAATTGGCTGGCTAGAAACTCGAGCAAATACATACAAGCACACATACAAGCAATGGTACGTAACGGGGATTCGCAGAATACACGCAAAAACTTACTGACGCTCACGTCGATTGTCATGCCATCTCTTTCTCACACATACGTTCGCATATTTATGCATACTAAAAATGCTTGCGGCTGTTGGTACAAATGAGATCAATATGAGAATATACATTTGATCATAACTTGGGTGTTTCTTATTCGATCTTAAAGAAATTTAGGCAGTAAAATCATAATATGCATATGTACATTATGTGGTAATTATTTAGTAAACTGCCCTTTAAATTGTTTTTTTTTTATTAATTTATTGCTATCGAAATATATACATAATCGAGAAACGGAGGCATTTATCGATAAAATAAATCCAACTTGCTCTGCGCCGGATATACGAGAATTTATATTTAAAATTTCTGTCTCTGCTGTTATAGTCTCTGAGATTCGCGTGTTTATACAGACGGAAGGACAAAAGGACATGGCTATATCGACTCGGCTGTTGAACCTGATCAAGAATATATATACTTTATGGTGTTGGAGATGCTTCTTATACTTCTTACATACATATGAAAAAAACCAAAAAACCCCTTTCAGCGTAAGAAGAGGTAAATCAACAATAATTAATTTATGTTTATTTACTTTGAATTTGTTGGTAAAAGAAAAAAATATAAATGAATAAGATTAATAATGTCGAACTTTATTGTTACCCAAAAATAAGTATTGAGCTATACAAAATCGAAATATTTTATTTATATATGAAGTCGGTGAGCTGCATTTGCCTAATGAAACTCCAACGCTTGATTTGAACAGAAAATCACATGCAAAAAAATCAGTTTACGACTGCCATTTGCAATTTATTTTATATTTTGCATGTTGGAATGCAATTTAGTGAAGCTCCACAATTGGACACAAATTACAAAGCACAGCTGTCGATTGTCGACTGTCGATTTTCCGATTGCCGATTGCCGATTGCCCGTAAAGTGACAGCAAATACATTTATTCATTTGCGGGCAGAACGATTTGGTAAACGAGACACGCACCTGCGAGGGACTGACAAGGGCAGTTTGTACATTCTAACACACACCCCAATAGTCTTGCTCACACACACAATACACGCACACTCAATGTTGATTGCCTGTTAAACAGCGTGTAAAAGTTTAGCTTCATGAAACCCCAAGTAAATGGCGAAAAATTGTCGCGATAGCAATTTGCATAATTTATATAGTTTCTGGTTTTAGGTTGCTGCAAAAGGGCAAGCGTTGAGTGTAATTAAAGTTATAGTTAAACTGTGAAATAGAAAATTATATCACAGCTTTTTACTTTGTTGCAAGTCCTTTTAAAAGTTGCCCCTTTTCAATTTTTATTAAATTTACGTAACGCAAACCAGAGGAAGCCACAAGAACCACAAATTCATTAGTTGAGAGTGATCGACTAGAAGTAACTCTGTAAATCTGTCTCCAATCAATCATTAAAAATAAGTTGAGATTTAAGCCAAAATTCAACTAAAATTTACTTTCACCTGCAATCAAAATAAACCATTTTAAATCGACTTTATTCTGGATTGATTAGAGTTGTAAAATACGCTCGAAAAATGTGAAAAACCCATTTGATTATTGAGGAACAAAAAATCATTTACAATTGTGCTCAAATTGATGGAATTTAAGAAAATCCAAATTTCCTTCTCGCATACAAATCGCAATTTTTATACAGGTATCGATGAAATTCAAAATTTATATGCAATTATTTGCACAATTTGAGTTATTTTTATTTTTTTGCCAGAAGCGTACATAAAGTAAACTACAAATCATTTTCATAGAAATTGGCTAACTGAAACCAAAGAAACGCCCGAAGGCACAACACATTGTGGTTGTGGTTGTGTGTGTGTGCCAAATTGAGTGTGTGAAAATATATAGAATTTGCTTATTTGTACAGACCCGAGGCAACATAATTTCCAAGTAGTCAATCTGAGTTCTGGCCATATTTAAAGTAGTAATTGAACTGGTTAAATGCCAGGCAAATGCATATTGTAAATTTGCATTGTAAATTTGCATTGCAGATGTAATCTTTAAATGAGAAACGACAAGTTTGCATTCCAAATTGAATTGTTTTCTCTGTGACTGACTTAATGAAATTTGCAGTCAATTTGCGATTGACTTTTGTCCACACACAAGATTCCATGTTGATTCACAATTCAATTAAGTGCAGGACTCAGGTTGCTCATCCTTGAGTAAGTCAATATTGATTAATTTCTCTTATTGCTAATAAATATTCCAATTTAAATCAGCTTTTGACAAAACTCTTCATTAAAATTAAACCACAAACTGATGGACTTGAAATTGACTCAGTAATAGTGTTTTATAATATGGAATTTTGATTTTAAATTAACTTTGTAATTAGTCAAAATCCACACCGTTTGCTAGACAGCCAATTAGCCATTAAGCCTGACTGACTGGTTGTTCTGTAATAGCCTCGTTTGCTAATCGAACTGCCAAATGGTCGAAACCATTTCCAGGCTGCTGCTTTGCCTGTCATCAGGAAAATGCGCTGAAAAGTGCAAAAGCCAAAAAACGCATTGACCGAAATATATTTTCACATCACGTTGCCAACACTCTCAGCCAGGGACAATATGTCAGAAAAAAAGCTGGCTGTGGAATGAATAATGTATTTATTCGCTGATGCCACGTTTCCTGATTGCCAGCAAAACCAGCAAAACCAGCCAATATGCCTCATGCGAAAGCAACGCGCTTCTATGCACAAATTACCTGTCACTTGTGTGTGTGTGTGTGTGTGTGTGTGTGAATAGCTGTGCACACACACACACACAGATACAGGTGCTCGCATGCCGAGAGTACTTTTAGCTAGTGTTGGACTATACCATAAATCTGCACATGGAACAGCAACAGCTGCTTGCGTAAAGTCTTTGCTTAAATTTATGGAGCACATTTGACCAGCATCTAATATTGCGGTATCTGCCGGGTTCAACAGTTCCAACAGTTCCAACTATATTCTCGGTTCAACTCTGTTCAACTTTGCGTGCGAACACTTAATTAACACGCCATTATCGGCATGTGAACAGGCCCATTCAGTTGCACCAGCAGAATATTACACACAAACACACACACACACACTTCTACACACACAAAGACACACACACTTCTACACCACCACGTATCAGCCAATTAGATTGTTTGGCAAAAGGGGCATTTGTCAGTTGCCTCCCCCGCCTTGCTGCACTTACTGCTTTTTCCCCTCGGTTACTTCACATTAATGCAACAGTGCGTGGCAAGAGTATTTGTGGCATTGCGTGCCAATTGACAAATCGCACTAATTAGTGTGGTGCAACACAAATATTGCTGATTAATTAATTGTTAAGCTGCCACGAGACGAACGGGATATTTCTGAGAAACTGATAGATGCAACAAATGCAAAACAATGCAGTTAATTAAGCCGTTGAATATTAATATTTAAATATTATATATATATATATTTCATATTTAATATATTATATATTGAAACTTCAGTATTTAATAGTCTCTAACAATAAATTAAATGAATATTTTTATGCCATTTTTACGCTACTCAAAGCAAAATTAAAAGTCATTTAATGCAATTTTGATTGGAAATAGGGAAAAGAGTTGGCTTGAATGCCGTTGGGCGAGGGTGGCGAGGGAGGGGCGCTGCTTTAACTTTTGTTAGCTTGCGCTGACAGCCACTCAATGCATACATATATAATTCAATTAAAAGTTCACTTTCGCTGCACAATTTAATTAAACGTTGACGTCAAAGACAAAAAAAAAAAGGTTAAAGCTATTCTGGCGACGAAGACCAGCGCAGTTACCAATTTGCCGGTTATTTAAAACGCATCAAAGTCTGACACATTCCGGCAATGGAGTTGGCTAAAAAAAAATCCATCATCTCAACTGACAAATATTGGACACACTCACCAGCTGGTGTGCAAACTGTATATGTATGTGTGTGTTATGATGGCCAAGAGCTTGTCAGCTGGCAGCAGGTCCATGGATGAATCAATAAAACAAATTGAGACAAATCGAATCTGGCTAAATAAATTAATGTCAATAGTTATATTTGAAAATATTTGGACAAGAAGCAGCTTTGCACTTTTTTTCTAATTAAGCAATGAATACTAAATATATTTTTTGGTCGGTAAATAGTGCTTCATTATCCATGAAGTATTACTTCATCCAAGTATTATCTCAGACAAAAAACAATTCCATAGAAGAACATCAAACAAAAGGCGAATGCAAACTGCAAAAGCGAAAAAATTGACAACAAGGTTTTTGCTGGTCTTTTTTTTGTCCTGCCAACTGGCATAATGAAATCTCGCCTGTACTCCAGCAAAAAAAAAAAAAAAGTAGAAAAACAAATTGTGTTCTCAAATTGGACGTAAGCCAAGTAATTTAATACCGAAAAAATAAAAATAAAAACATAAGTGTGTCGAATGCAATCAGCGAAATGACTGTGAAAAGTTCATTGCTAAATGGGAGTTGCACTGTCAAAAGATATTTACCACACACATAAATATATATCTACACAGATATATATATATATATATAAATATTTTTTTATATATGCATAAATACTGTGCTGCATTTTTCCAGATGGCAATTTGCAAGCGGAGCAGCTTACAAAAAAAAAAAAAACGGTCATAAAAAATATGCGATGACTACACAAATGGGAATATTGCGGTTAAAATTGTTGCATTCTTATTTACATGGCAACCGGAAGCAAACCAAGTTGTTATGCAACCTTGACAATTTCCACCATGTCGAAGGTAAAAATTCAGCTGGAACCTTGACTGGCAAAACCCATAACATTTTTGTGTATTTGGCTAGCGAACAAATTTGAATGGGTACATTTTTTTTTGTACTGATGCAAAGTTATTGAAGACATTATTTTTTAATATTTTAACTTGTCTACTTTGGTGTTTTCAAAGTTGAAAACTAAGAAAATGGAAATAACAAAAATATAAACTTTACACTATTAAAAGTGCAGCCTATTGAAATTGGAAATTAAATGAATTTTGAAAGCATATTTTGTCTAAGCCAGGTATTTTCGTTGGATATCATTAAAAATGATTAATAATTAATTTCCTTAAATGACACCGATAAGGAAATTAAACTACATTTTAACGCAAAAAATCTATAAAAAATCTAACTCATAAATACGACGTAAAAATATAGCAAATAGAAACAGTTTTGTCCAATTAAAAATGTTTTGCAATAAATGAAATCAAAATCTGATGAAAACAAAGATTCGACTATCTCACCGCCACTCAGGAAGCAATTATAAATATTTGGCAGTCCAACTGGCGCCCAAGATGCCATCAGTGTCAAGGACACTGCACGACTCACTCGACAAAGACCATTTTCACTTATGCTGAGCTGGTAGGATATCCTCACAGATGTCCTTAAACTCAGCGTAGTCTTGGCAACGAGCTTAGCTTATCAATAGCCTCAATTGCAAAAGCAAAAAGACACAGTTTCCTAGTTGGTCATTGTTATGGACATTGACATATCCCTTATCCAGATCTAAACATCTAGATTCGATTTTTTTTATCAAATCTGAGGAATCTTCATTTGCCGACGCAAGAGAAATGCACTTTATTTGAAAACTGAATTTTTTAATTTGTCTATGTGAAAATGGGAACCCCTCTCTTTGATCCCTTGAATTTATACAGGGTGCTTGAAGTGTCAACGATAGAAAGATGGACAAATTGATAAGCATAAAGGACTCAAATAGAGAAACTTTGACTTGACCTTGTTCCTAGACATTCCTCTACTTGATTCACTGTACATAAAGCAAATTATAAAAGTCTGCCACTTTGACAAGTGTATCAATTGAGTTTCGCTTTAGGTATACTTTTCATATATATAATATTTATTTACTGTTGCCGCTATTGTTGCTGCTCTGTCATTGGTTCCCTTGTGGGCATTGAACTCTCATCAGCCCCCGATGAATTGATCCAATATATGTGTTATGGATAGCCCATCAAATTGTATGTTTTGCCACAATGGGAATGGGACTCAGACTCATTCAGTTTGTTTGTTGATTGTGCGGCGTTCATTTTCGCAATTGACACACAAATGATTGTTATGAAGAATCTGCTGATTTTCGGCCAATTGGGTGTGTGTGTATCGTGTGTAGTAATTGATATGATTACCCAAAAAATAAGCACGTTTTTTATGCTGACGCAACCAAAATGAGAATTGCCTGATTTCAGCTTTTTTACTGCGGACACATTTCAAATAATTGCTTGTTATACTTTTGGGACTATGTTTTTTGTCTATTGCATGGCCTAAAGTAAAGCAAACAGTTAGTAAAATAAATTTAATTAAACTAAAATGATTTTATTATGCTGAATGGCATCAACATGCAAGTGGCATGCGCTTGAAATTAGTTAAATTATTAAACCAAAAAATAATATATTATATATTTATTCAGTAAGTTTCTCAATTTCGAAATCGTAAAGATCTCAATTTTATCCCCTTTTCAACGTCCAGCTTTTTTATGAGAAATTTACCGACTGAGAAATGACCAATTTTATTACATAAAATCTGTAAAATTTTATTTTATTTCAATATTCACTTTATATAAAAATATTTTTTGATTATCATTGTTTGAATTTCCTGCACATAGGTTGAATGCATTCCTTTTCCTTTCGCTTAGTATAAATAAATTCGAATTATCTCGAAGAGCGTTTTTTTGCTCTTAGCTCCGCTCATCTCTCTTAAATACTGGTTTTTTATGCCGAGGGAAATTTCATCTTAGTCTCCAGCGATGTTTGCCTTAAATTGCTGTTCGTTTTTATGAATGAAGGTTGGCAACATTTCTTTTCGAGAAACATTTTTTCCAATTAGAACTCGATCTCTTTTCTAAGCCAGTGCAAAAAACACACACAAAAAACAGCAAACAAATAAAGCAAAAGTCAAATTTCGTGCTACGTGATTTTCCAACTTTAATTAGTGAGGCAACAAGTGATGAGTTTTTCGTCTGCCTTTTTAACAAGGCTGCTGTTATTAGACAGTTTTATAATGTCTACAAAAGAGCAAAAATTCCAGCAAAAGAATTTCAGGGAATGTTTTGCAAATGCTCCCCACCAAAACCAGCCGAATTCAAATGTTAACTTCATTGTCAGCCAGACGAAACAGCCAAAAAGTTTCATCTGTTCATAAAAACAAGCAAGAATGTTCTATTAGAGAGTCACACTTGGAGATACCCTTTATAAGGATATTAAATACATTAATTCTCTGTAAGCACAGCTTCAAATTATGGTTTATTATCTATACTGACAAAGAACAAATGCTTTTTGGGACATGTTTCAATCCCTTCAAGAAGAATTGAATTGCGAATATCTAATAATACATTTATTTTTATTTTTTCACGTTTTCATTAAATACCCAAATGAAAATATAATATTTCCTGGCAAGCAAATTTTCGACGGGTACAAAATAAAAATACGGCCAAAAACAGACTTATTTTGACAGCTTTGCTTTTGAATTTTATATGTACTTATTAAATTATTTATTTATTATTTATTTAGTTGCCTCTTCAGACGTAAATAAATCAGCAGAAGCAATGTTAACCATTGTTATTGAGCCACGAACAGAAGTAATTGCCATAAGGATATTTTTACTTTTGAATTTGTAGTCCTTCCATATTTTGACCATAAATAATTTGCCATTTTTATGGCTTGTTAGAGGTAGTAAATTACTGTGGCGTGCGAGCCGAGCACGAATTCAGTCAAATGTTCCCCTCATGCTCAGCCCTTTCAATTGTCAAGGACATCATGGCGTATGCGCAATTACGCATACGACATGTTTGCGCGCTGTGTCTTGTGAATAGCGTAAATGGTATATAAACCATGTTATCGTCAACGGTCACTTCACATTCATTTTCTGGCCTAATAACAAGCGACCAACTTCAACAGTTTCGGCTGCACATAAAAATTCCACAATGTTGATTTTAATATGGTCTTAATGGTGGTCATAAAAATAAATGAATGCACTATGCAAAAGTTACATAAAAGAAAAATTTGTCAAGCCCCCAAATCATGTAAAGAGACAGACTTAAGCCTATATAAATTTGTACTTAGCACAGACATTAAATATATATATATATTCATGTCCAATATTTTTTTAACTATATTGAATAAAATATTCTATAAAATTTGATTGTACTTTTTATCTGACAGATTGAAACTCGTTGGAAAATATTCTGTTTACCGAAAAAAATTAATAATTAAATGCATTTGCCATCAAATAATTTAAATTTTAAGGTAATAAATGTCTAATAAACCTCATTTAATATAGCCAATTTATATAAATGCTGCTAGAGAATTTAATTAAGTTTCCAGATGTATTCAGCAGTAGCATTTTCAGTAACAAATTACAAGTTGAATCCACAAATTAATCATTTACATTTTTTTCATTGCAAAAGTTTGTAAAGTTTGTTTTGGCAGTTGGCAAAAAAAAAAAAAAAATTGGTAGCAGTGAATACAGCTGGTCAAGGCAAATCGGGAGACACCTGATTATTTTTAGAAGGCACAATACCTGCCTGGGGGAGATTTGTGGCAGAACAAAAGAGGAACATTGAAACTTTGTTTGTATAAGTAAAATTTGGCGCTTTCGGTTTTAAGGGATATTCAAAATGAGTTATGTGCCTGGCATGCAAAAATAGCCCTGCTGAGATGGCCAAAAGTTGGCTGACCAAAAGTTTTCAACAGTAACCAGGATGTAAGAGCTTCTGGCCAAGGAAGTGTAAGCATGTTCAAACTGCTCACAGGTGTTTAGCAAACTTAGCCCAGTTAGCGAGTCCAAAAATTCTTTGCCAGCAAATTAAAAGCGCTCGTAATATAATCAGATTCCGATTTCTGACAGCTGCTAAAACAAAAGCGTTAAGCAATTTTTCAATTCACTTAAGCGAAATCTTTGGCACACCTGATAGCCATAAGAAGCGGGAATTGAGTGGCAATCGGAAGCCAATCCAAAGCACCTGAATAATATTGAATGGAAATGCAATTTAATCAAGCAGATGTTTTGCGCATTTTTCAGTCAACACATTTCGACAGGATCTGGTGTGAAACGCTTCGGTTAAGCCCTTTTGGTCAATCAATGCTGCGAAATTAAGTAGATTTTTTTTTGCGTTTTTATCGAAGTTGAATAAGTTACAAACTTTGAGGTTTGTGGTTAACCTCAATCTCTTTAACAACAGCACTCGATTTATCAAAGGACTCGCCGTTTTGCCGGATGGAATTTTGTAGAGATTCAGTTTCTCTGTTGTTTGGCATGCACACAATGTGGGTGGCATTAGCCACGTCCTACTACAGAAGTTGTCATATATGTTTTGGCCAAATATTTTCTTTGACCTGTGTAAACTTTTTGGGCATTCCTGCGCCGCCCAAAAGGTCAGCCAGCTGCTAAAAGGCTTCGTGTCAAAAAGTTAAGCAATAAAATTTTCACTACTCAAACCAAAATGCTAAAAAACAAAAACCAAAATAAAGGTTTACGACAACAATGCCTAATAACCAATGAATATTTTTACGAGACTTAGTCGCCATCGAAAGGGGAATGTAAATTAATTGTTTAATGGAAAATCATAAACAAATTTTTATATTTTAATTTTAATAGGAGAAGTTTCCATTTTACGTCAAAAATTAACATTAAATTGAAATTTGGTATAATTTACAGTTACAGTTAATTTTCCCTAAGTAAATTAAGTACTTTCATAAACATAACGACTTATTTCTGTCTGATAGATGCTTTTTTTAAGTAATTTTCCTTTATTAATTAAAATGCTATAAATTTCAGACATAAAAAAGCTAAGCGTCAGCTATAAATGCTGGTTTGGAAATTAAATAAAAGCTGGTAAAACTTTGAGCACCCAAATAAACTTCAAATGGTTGGAGTAATGGATTATAGCTTTTTGAGACATTTAAACTTTAATATTAATTAAGATATTAGAAAATCTGTTGACGAATAGTTTTCTTAAAGTTTACTGTATCCTGTGTAATTTATGGTATATAAAAATAATAATCTTTAGATATTGTCGAGGAGCACAGTTTTGACTGCTAGGAAAAACTATGGATATGTTTTCTTATCGACGAACAAGTTTAAATTCAGACAAAACCAAACTAACAAAACTAAGCAGGCTCGGAGTCTAATAACATTGGCAGCTTTATTTAACTGATTATTTATTATTTTATTTATTACACATTTAATTTATTAAAAATGTCAAAAAATTGCTCAATATTTTGTAATTTTTTTCAGCTTTTTTAAGTTCATTTAATGATGCAAAGATAATTCATGTGGTTGCTGTTTAACTAATTGAAGGATATTTTAATAAATATTAGCAAGTCTGAAGTAAATTTTAATGTGTTTGATACCAATATATTTGACACACAATTTTCAAAAACAAGCTTAGCCAAGTAAGGCATTAATAACATTATTATCCGGAAGTAAAACTTTGCATAAACAACGGGATAATTCCAACAACAATGACCCAACTTAAAAGCCGCCCGGCAAAAAAACCTATCAATAACAAAAATCAGCTGTTTTTCGCTCTCCGAAAGCTCGTCGATTTTTACTTCAAAAGCTGCCGCACTTAACAAAGCCAGCGGGTCAACGCTGCGTATGCGTTACATTTCACTTTCGTTGCGAACCGTTTGCCGACAAGGAGCACGAGGAATGGGACAAGGACGACGATTGGCGGCTGCTGCTGCTGCTGCTCCTCTGCTTCTGCTGCTGCTGCTGCGGCAATTTCGTTTCAATTTCCATTTCAGTTGCCGTGCTAAACTCAACGCGAACAGTTCTGTGTGCCACACCGTGGAAATAGGCCACAAATCGCGCAAGTCGTGTGCGAATTTCCAAACAGTTTTTGAACTTGCTGCTGTGCTCTGAGGCGGCCCAGATAAGCAGGCAACGTGAGGCAAGTTGTGCAAGAAACGGCACCAAGTCAACACAGCTCGATGTCAAGTGGCATTCGCCAGCCGCAACTTACAATTTTTGTATGTGTGTGTGTGTGTTAGGCTGTGTGTGTTAGGCTGTGTGTGTGTGCTTGTTAGTGTGGAATTTAACATTGCGCAGCGAGCAGTCAGCATAAGATTTTTATGAATGAATTCAAGGCAGCAACTGCCTCGTCTGTGGCAACTGTGGGATGTGGTCTATCAAAGGCATCGCGTGCTTGGCATATCAATAGCATTTACATTGCCCGATCCGATATATATATATATATGTATATATAGGCATCATCAGCATTGGCATCAGCTGGTGTTTGTCTTAATGAGCAAACAGCCCCACCAAAGAATCCTCAGACTGTCGACTATGTTATGCAAACAATGTTTACGACTTGCTTGTCGGTAAAACCCATAACAACCCAACTCTTCTTCTTCTCCAGTTAACGGTTAGATGGTAAAATGTTGTTTCTTCAATCGCTGACAGGATTTAGTGTGACATGATTTGGCTTTGAAGTCAATTTTCGATTTGCAAATGGATTTAAGCAGTCACCTTAAAAAAACATATATCAAATATTTAAGAAAAATTCTAAAAAGAAACAGAAATTTATTTTCCATTTTTATACTAACTTAAATTTTAAACTGATTTAATATATGTAAAACAGTTAGAATTTTTGTTCTAGAGTTAAACTTTTTACATTTAAAATTTCGAACAGTATCGAGAAATTTTTAATAGGCTTTCTTAACACATTTTTAAATATTTCGCTTAGCTGATTTTTTTGCAGTCAAATGCTACCTTATCTAAGTACTTAAAGCAATTTGGGTTTGAAAGTCTATTTTGGGCACTTAATCCAATTAACTGCGACTCAACAATTTATGGTCTGACTAAATTCAAATTCGAATTTAGTGCATTTGTCGCAGATGTAATTATGCCAAATGAGCCAGCATAAATACCATATATATATTCGCTGTTAATCGGATTATTTTATAGATGGCAATTTTGAATGCATTATATACTGCAAAATATGCAATTTACTGATAACAAATTGTACGTAGATTAACTTATCTCGCCGCCATTATTCAGCAGATTTAAGTGCAGTAAAAATGCCAATTAATCGCATATTAAATTTGAAATGAGCGGCTCAAACTGGACTATCTGACTAGACTTGGACTCCAAGAACGTGACCAAAATGTTAAATGAAAAACACTTTGAGTTTGGTAAAGACGTGTACAAAAGGCAACCAAAAAAAAAAATTGGATAAGTATCACGTTCAATGTTTTAGCACTGAGTGATTATTGTTATCGCAACAATGGGCTGTCCAAAATTATGTTTTTGATAATCAGGACGTGGTATGAATTACAGATTGGGGCCTGAACAGGTGGAGAGTCAGAGTCAGAGTCAAAGTCAGAGCTTGTGACAGGCTAACACAAAGCCTAACATCCTTGATGAATGTCATCTGATCACATCTGATCACAGCACTCAATCGCAGGGATAAAACTCTCCCATTAGTGTTTGTGTTGGGACTTGGGTTGTCGCCATGGTTGCTGCCATTAAAGGACGACACACGCCAGCCAACTGACGCCTGCTTACATTAAGGAATTTCGTTTCGTACATTGCGTATACGCGCCGTGTGCCGGCATTGTGTGCCGGGGCTCAAACGAAAGACGCTTAAAATTTCTACAGGCCTCTTTTCAGGGGTTGAAAGCCGATTCGAATACCAAGAAAAACAGGAGAACTTTGAACTCGTTGAAACTCCACGAAACACGTGTGTATATGCGTGTGTGTGTGTGTGTGTGTGTCTCCCGTTACATTCAAAGCTCATTCCAAACAGGCAGTTGACTTTAAGTCAAACGGTCAAAAGGACAAAGTCAACGTTTTAATTGCGTCAGCCTAAAAGGATTTACGGCGTATCCACTCCCCCTTTTTGCCTGTGTGTGCGTGTTTAAGCTGTTTAAAAGTGGTGTGCGTGTATTGCAGACACAAGCACACATACACATACGCAGACAGAATTAACTGTCACTGTCAGAATCAGGCCTAGACCAAACAACCGGCTTAGCCGATTTAACCACAAAAGCAGCTTACAATACAAACCTGCACGCAGAACATACCCTAAAAAGCCAACTGGCCTCGACGCATACATCAAGGATACAAAAGCACGTGTCCTGCCTGGCCACACACACAAACACACACACCTGGTAAGTGTGCCCAAATTACGTATACGCCTTGTGGCGATCAGTTCAAAATTGCTTAACTCCAAAATAGTTGCACAAAAGTTGCATTTATTGTCCAAGTTTATATTTTAATATGAGCAGCTGTAATTCAATGAATTTTAATTTGGAAACTAAAATTATTATTATTAAAACTAGTTTGTTTTAGATAAACCTTAAATATAATTATAATATTCTCAGCAATATAGTGAAACAGAATAAAAACTAAAATTATTATTAGTAATACTAATTTATTTAACATACTTCTTAAACAAAATTATTATGCTCTATATATTTATTAAAATTATTATTATTATTATTATTAAAGCTAAGTTATTTTAAATACTTCTTAAATAAAATAATTATACCCTATATATTTATTAAAATTATTATTATTATTAATATTAAAGATAAGTTATTTTAAATACTTCATAAATAAAATTATTATATTCTCAGCAATACAGTGAAACATAATACAAAATCAAATTATTCTGAGTAAAGCTAATTTGTTCCACATAGTTCTTTTACAAATAATAATAATTATACTATACAGTAAAAAAATAATAAAAACAAAAATTATTATTAGTAAAGCTGGTTAATTTTACATAGTTCGTCCTTTAATAAAATTATAATCATTATTATATTCTCAGCAATACAGTGAAACACAATAAATATTACACTCCAATATTTATGACTGAGCTGAGCTCAAATATAATATTTTATAAAGTTCTCGTTTTGTTCAATTTCTCGCAAATTTGCTTATTTCTTTTGCGTCCAAGCTGAGAAATGATTTTCTCCCTTATAAACTAAAACGGAAACCCATTCGTCCATTTATTTTTCTATTTTAATTTTGGTTTTATTTTGGGTAACTGTAATTCAATATACATAATGAGGATCATCTGTTATTGCCAGAGTGCCAAGTAATGCTATATGTAGGAAATATTGTGTATCATCAGCTAAAACTAATATGTACGCATTTTGTATTCTTTTATTTATGTGTACATTTCGTATCAAATGTTTTGTTGTCTTTCGACAGAGACTCAAAGTAGCTGAATAATGCAGTGCGCTTAAATTATGAAGAGCGACACCGAAACATACATAACAAAACACTCGCACACACGCACACACACACACACACAACTCAGATAACTCATAGGGGGCATTGGTGTCGAAACACATAAATTGCAAGAACTCTGACGTAACCTGGTCGCTGCTGATGCTGCGCTGATTGTTGGCCAACAACAAGCAGAGGCAGAACCAGCTACCAAATCCACTTGACGAACTAAATAAAACTCAGCTGAACAAAGTGAGAAAGACGCGACAAAGTCACACAAAAGTCGTGCTGACAACATTTTTGTGAACAAATAACAAATGTGCTTCCCCAACGGGAAGATTGTTGAGACAAGAAGACAAAATGCTGAAGAGGTTTCTTCCATAAACAAAAGTGCTGATTAAGTTGCACGGACACGCAAAAAAACAAAAACATAACTGAAAATGCATAAAATAAACAATATTCCAAAAGTGCTTTAATCCTGTCTGTGGGATTTGCATGTGATTTGCTACTTTATATGAGAACTGACTGAATGATAAATATTTTAAGGTAGCGCCAAATTTTAATTAGCTGATGTGTTGAAGACTTGCCAGAAATTAATGGCACAATTTGACAAAAGGGGGGCGTGACAGCACAAAAAACAGTTATTGATATCGTATTTTCTAACTACTAATAAAATAAATAATTTATTAATTTAGTATTAGTTGTGGATTAACCATGAAAGTGGGTTTCAGATAAAAGTATTGAAATTTTTAGTAGCAATTACAAATTTTCCACACTTTAAGTGCATTAAAAATGACTTCGCTTTAATTTCGATTTTTGTGCATATATAGATTCTATATCCAAGAGATAGCCATATTTCAATTGTGTTGTATCTATGAAGTTGATCAGAATAAATCGTTGGACAATGTTTTCTCGCCACTTTTACGCTGCAAGTTTCTTTATTTTTAGAGCAAAAACTATTTTTTAACTTCTTTGTGGAAGTTTTGCTGTATGCGCGTATATATATATATATATATATATATATACTAACTTCAGACTTTTCAACTTGTCACATACAGAGAGAGCATAAATCATGGAAACACACACGCACACTCACACACACGCACACCAGCTACTAGCGGTTATCAGCCAGCGACAGCCACAAACTTTGCGACTCTTTTATTTTTATTTGCACTCGATAGGGGGGTAGAGGGGTGTGGGGTTGGCCACAACTTGTGTCTTTTTACGAGGGATGCTGCGAATGGTCCAAGTGAAACATTTGTTTTCGCTGCCGTTTACAACTTCCGCCTTGGCTTTAAATGGCCATTTTCAATAGGCTCAGCTGGAAAGTATGCAATAGTTGGAGGATTTCCAGCTTTAAACGGCACCAAAGATCCCAGAGGGATGCTCTCTCTCCCACATATGCTAGTCGAGGCTGTCAACAAGCCTAAGAAGAAGACTTGAAGATGAGATGATGTACCATATTCATATGGATGTCAAACAAATGATAAACTCAATGGCATTGTGCTCTGTACCATTTCGATGGGTTTTCTTTTGTCTGTCGATTCAGTGAATTGAGCCTCCTCTCATTTACTCTTGCATAACAGTGCGAAAGTGTGTTAAAATGTTAATCAAATCAGTCATTGAGTGAAGAAAAGCCATACAAATGGAGGACAATATGTTCTTCGAGCGACCATTGTTCTCAATTACATCTTTCAATTATATTCCAGTTCAGTCATCCAAAAGCCGCAGAGTATTAAATAACATTACACAAGTACTGCTAAATATATATATTTAAAGCAATCAAATGGCAACAAAAATAAATAAATAAATACCTGATGAATGCTAATGAGAAACTGGTAAAGAATTTCATTCGTTATACTTTTACAAATATTTTTCTTCTTGTTCAGCTCAGCTTCAAAATGTATTTTTACATTTATATTTTTCGAATTACAACCTTTTTTCCAATTGAAGTGCGTTTATTACGTTTATTTATTTATTTTCTTCGTTTGTAAATAAACATCGTTGGTGTTTTTAACGCATCACAGTTTGCACTTCAAATATTTATTTATCATTTATGCTCCCACTTTACAAATCATATATGCAGATATGGAATTTTTATTTTCAATGAATTTTTGATCGCGTCCTGTCTGAAAGGGTTAAGCAAAAGAGTTTAAATTGTTGTTATGAAAGCTTTTATTAATTCATTAGTGTCTGTTCCACAATCTGTTGGTATTTATTGAAATGTAATATAATAAATAATACACAAGCCTAATATTTCGTTATTAATTTAAATAAAATTCAGCTTCAATAATAAGAGCCATTTATTTCTATTGTTTTTGGGCAACCTCTTCGAAATAAAAAGCGTTTTCCTTTTTTCCCACAATAATCAATAACATTTAAAATTAACAAATATTGAGTGGCCCATTCAAATGCATTCATTTGAAAATATAAAATTGGCTCATAAATACACACAATCAGTATTTATAAAAAAAAAATAAGTAGCTTTATTTTGAGAGGATTATAAAGATTATTTTGATTGGGGAAAACTGAATTGCGATGTCAAAAAACAATTGAGTTATAAATGCTAAAGTCTCTTCAAATAAACGAATTTGCCAAGCTTATTGAGATTATCTTGAATGTATAATATTTAAATGATACTTATTAGATGGCTTGGACTGTGGTGTCACACACACAATCGAACACACACACACACACACACACACACACACACACATGCATCTACTTCATTGCTCGCAATCTGCTTTAATGCCATTTAAAGGCAACTGAATGGAATTGAATACGAAAAAAGGCACACACACACACACACACGACCTATATGAATAGCAGCTATTGCGAATGCGTAAACAGTAAGCGGCGGACATTGAGAAGGGGTTGGAATGGGACTACCGAACGGAAGCACAACAAAATTTTAAAAATAAAATGGCGCTGTAAACAGACAAAAGAAAAACACCAAGACAAACGTCAGGGCAAAACCGAAAGCAGCAGCTGACAGCGAACAAAAGCAAAATGAAAAGCAGTCAGCTCGACTAGCAGATACCCTGTAAACAGTTGTTCAATATTGAGTTGTGAGTATTTTTAATAAACAAAAACTGTGTTTCTGGTATAGAATATTTATCGAATGAAATTCAATATATTTTTGAATGTGTTTTTTATTGTTATCGGAAATCGATTCGCAAAATAAGTGTTTGTATCCCTAAAAGGAGCTCGACTATATGTGTTTCTGGTACAGAATATATATCGATTTAAATTCATTAATTTATTCATTTATTTATTGCTATCGCAAATAAATTAGCGAAAAGGATAAAAAAAAGATAAAAAGAACTAAAATATATATGCGTATTATATTCCCCATTTAAAGTGGTTAGCTCTTATTACTATATATATCTGATAAATATACATTATATGCTTCCTTCAGCCTACTCACAGAGATCATCATCCTACTCATCATACCCCTTTTAGCCATTTTAAATGTGTTCTGGCTATAAACAAAACAAAATAAAATACAATTGTTGCAAAGTATTTTGAGTAGCGCTCTGCTTGAGCGAGCGCAAAATGAGGAGAATGTGTGTGTGGTGTGTGTGTGTGGTGTGTGTGTGTCTGTGTGTGTGTGTGTGTGTAGTGTAAGATTTTTCTATGCGGTGTATTTATGTCTTTATGCATTTGCCAGTTGCGGGCTTTTACTGCTCGCCCGCATTTGCTTACTGTGTGCTAATTTATCTTGTCATGTATGATTTAATGCAGACACCACACCCGTTTGCACATTGCCCCCTTTCTTGCACTCCCCGCAGCCCCGGCAGACACCACTCTCGCCACTCCTTAAAGAGTCCAATTGTCTGGCTGCATATTTATGAAGTCACCAAGGGCAGCTACTTTCGTTGCACTTCCTTGTGGCAACAAATAATCAGTATGAAAACTGCAACACAAGCAACAGCAGCCACAACATCATTATTTACACCCCTCCCCCCCTTGGCCACACATCGCCAGGACATCACAGGACCCCAGCAAATTTTTGCAATTTGCAGCGAATTTGTTTTGCTAAGTGATAAACGATGCAATTTGTTTCATTTGAAAAGCACTTTCCAATTGTATATTGAATTATAGATATGGAAATGTCTGGCAAATGCTTTAAATTGATTTTGATATTAATTTAACCGATATATTTCAGATATAATTCTGCTTTTATTTTCCGTTTGTTTTGTTCGAATTTCAATTGTCATCAATCAAAATTAAAATATCCAAACTTTTACTCTGTTGTTTCGCTTACAAATTACAGTGGAATTCGTAGTTATAAAACTTTTATTTTATTGCTGGCTAATTTAATAACGAATTTATAAAAAGGGGCAATTATTTTGTTATAATAAAATACTCATTTATTTATATTTAAATTTCCGCTTCTATGAATTATTTGTGACACATTCTACAAATACTGATATCTAAATTTATGTGCACCCAAAAATCAATTTTAGCTGATTGAAATTCATAATAAATAAACCAATTCAAAATAGAAAATATATTAATATATATATTGATTGACATTATAATGCTTGCTTTGATGCAAGAATGGCCAATATTGGCTTAAATGACGGTGGCTAATCCGAAACACGTTCGATAATTGCCACTGACAAAACAGCTGTTTGTGTTTAGCAGATGGGAAAGATTAAATAGATTTTCTTGTTAATTGCTCATTTTAAAATTAGTTAAGTTTTGTTCGTAAATTAGTGTTGACTATGGTGATCAGAGCCGTCGAAAGAGGCTGCCACAAAATACATTAATAGCGCGGAATAACAACGCTTCAAAATTATAAAAGAATTCAAAAGTTTCACGATTAAATTAAATAAAAAATAAAAAAATACTTTTAAAATACTTTGGGCAATAATAGAACCGTCGAAAGAGCAACTCAATTTGATATAATAAGTGTGGCTAATGAATGCAAATTGTCGAATGCCAACATTATTTCTATCAGCGATCTGTGGAAGTGAAAAAGTCTGGAATGCCAGGGAGACGCCAGTAATTAAAAGCATTCAGAGAAATTAAGCACGACCAAGGCACAAATTAATGTGTCCAAGTCGCTGGTCCAGCGCCAGTTGAGCCATTGCTGTGATTTATGGCATTTGAAGCGTGGGCGGGGTGAGGGAGGACCAACCAGGTGTTGGGGCATCGCGTGTTCAACCAGCAAGCATTGGAGCTGGTGAGTCTTTAGTAATGCCATCATAATGGTGTTGCTCTTGCGGCGGACTTTGTGGTCACGACGGAGCGACGCGACGGGCATCTCATTACAGCTGCTCCTAATTGGGCCAAGTTAGGAAATGTAACCTGCTTATTTTCGCACAGACAACGGGAAGTCAAAGCTGCTTAAATAGGTGCTTTAGTTAAAAATAATAAAAGCAAAGCCCAACTTGGCCGTGTTGAAGCATTGGCTCAAACAGCGGACGATATGCCGACAACAGGAACAAGATCAACAAAAGTTTTCTAGAATGAAAAAAAATAATAATTTCATTTCGCTAAACCCCTTGCAAAACCCGAGGGAAAAACCAATAGAAAAGCAGGCATGGTGCCAAATATAGTTAAAATCAAGACTGCCTAAGTCGGGACGCCATTTTCCAACAATTACGCAATAAACAAACCGGCAAGGAAACAACAGGACAGCACCAAGAACCAAAAAACCCAAAAACCCAGCACCCGGAATATGCAATGAATGAAATATGTAAATGGCAAAACGGAAGGAATCGGGGAAGTCCGTAAATATGACAGCGCAATCTGTGTTGCCCTTCAGTAGTCCATTTCTACCCGGTAGATAAAAATAGAAATTTAATAAATAATATTTGAGGGATGCAAAAATAAAATCTTACTTTTAAATTATTTCCCATCTGAAAAAAGAAAAAAGAAGAAGAAAAAAAAATAAACAAAATGTAAAAAATTTTCATAAATTATCAATATTTAAATCACAGTTGTCAACATTTGCGTAGAGGGTATTTCCCAGTCAATTATGCTCCACGCTTCACTTCTGCTGACTTCCTTGAATTGATTTTTGTGTGTAAAAAGAAATTTGTTGAGCTTGGGAGATTTGTGTACGCAAGGATAACAAGGGGAAGCTCAAAGATTGCCCGAATAGTACAAACATTGCGCCTTGGAAAACAAAAGGGGTTAAGTGGGTGATTCTTCCCTTTGTGCTCTGCATGAATCTGCTGAGCTGCAATGACATTTGGTTCAACTAGGGGATTTGTCAGTCAAATGAGTTTACCAACTGAAGTGTTAAGCAGTGGCCGTGTGAAGAGCGATCAACTTGCTCCAATACGAAATCCATTTGTGGATTGAAAATACTGAAATCGAATATTTCAATGCTAAATGCAGTGATGATTTTATATTATTTTTTAAGGTTTTTTAGTTCATTATTCATCATTCAAGTTCATCTTCAAGTTGCTCATTTTTGATGATAATATTTTAATTCAAGCAGCTGCAAATTCAGCTTTAATTAAGGCACTTCAGCGAACCAGTTTGATTTATTTAATAGAAAACTGCCTCTTAATTTAGAATATTGATGGCAATAAATGAATTAATTCTAATTAATAATTTATTAATACATAATATCCATATTAGTTATCGGGTCAATCGAATATGTCAATACTCAAGGTTAATGCAACGATGATTTTACATTTTTTTTTAAGGTTTTGAAGTTCATCTTTCATCATTCAAGTTCATCTTCAAGTTGCTCAAATATGCTTATAATATTTTAAGCTGCACTTTTAGCTATAATTAAGGCACCTCAGCGATAAAGATTTGATTGTTGGTTTAACAAGATTATGTCAGAAAAGGGGTATTCATTCATAATCTTATCATGCAAGTTCAGCGAACTCATTAAAAGGCTCGGTAAACCACACAACTTGGGCACTACGTGGGGCACTACATGGGGCGCTGAATTTTAATGGATGACAGCTTATGACAGACTGCGGCGAGGAAGCCTTCTCCGCATAGGAACGACTCAGCCAAAGTGCCGTCAAAAACTCATAAACTTGTCACACACTTTGTAATCTGCAAAATGCTATGTGGTTGCCACCAATCTGCCTCTGCCTCTGCCTCTGCCTCTCCTCTTGGCCATCTGCCATCACGTTGCGTGCGCAATTTTGCACAAAAAAGAAGAAGAAAAGATATATATTTATATATATTTATATATATATATATTTCGTTAGGGCAGTCATATGCTTGAAATTGCCAAGATACTGTCAAAAGGTTGGCTCAACTTGGCTAAGCTTGGCAGCCGCAAGTCAGTTTTCAGTACTCGTAAATCCAGATTATACCCTTCAAAATGGGCAAATGTGTTTAATGGTTTTGCGCAAATTTATGTAACAGGCAGAAGAAAGCATCGCTCCATAAACTAGATATATATTTTTGAAGTAAAAGATCTGAGATTATAACTGTTAGAGATTTTCAATTTAAAATATGCGGTTTTATATACCAGGCGCAGATCAAGTTTGATTTATTTAATAGAAAACTTTCTAGAATATCGATGGCAATAAATGAAACAATTTTAAAAACAGCTGCTATAAATTAATACATAATATCCATATTAGTCATAGGGTCAATTTGTTTTTATTTTTATCGAAAACTGCCTACGTTTATCGGATATCGATAACAATAAATAAAACAATTTTAAAAGCAGCTGCTATTAATAAATAATTAATTAATACATAATATTCACATCAGTCATAGGATCAATTCTGGCTTGTTTTCATTTCAACAGTATCTGTGCCAGCAAACAAAACTCTAATTTATATTTAAGAGCAGATTAAAGGGTATATCCCAGTCGAGTTCTCAGTTGTTTCTATATGTTCAGCAACCTTGCACCTTGTGCAATTCATCAATGTTCACGCGACTCGAATTAACTTGCAACGCACACATTGGATTTTGCTCATTAGCACTAACTAACCAGCAGGTTGCCTCCTGGCCAGGATGCTGTCCACGTCCTGTTTTGTGGCCTGTTGTTGCGTTTGCCACGGAAATTAAAACTTTTCGCAAAAACTTCTCAGGCGGACTGCCAATTGGCCAACAGGCAAAAGGATTTTGTTCGCCAGTCGCAATTTACGCTGCATAAAACATTTAATTTCAATGCAAATGAGATAACTATGCGAACAGGTGTCGATCTGGGCCAAAAGACGGAAAAAACCCACTTCAACCACATTAAGTATGCAAAGTATAAAAAGTGAGAAAAATTATCATTTTTATTGCAATTAAAGTGCATATTTAGTGAACATATTTATTGAGTATTTATTACTTCTACTTCTACATACAAATATTTATTTACTTAACTTGCATCTATTTGGAAGAAAGCATTTTTAGTTAACGTAATAAATTGGTAGAAATTAAGCTGACAATTTTAAGTCAGCCAAAAAGCCATAAAAACTGATAAGGCGACGACTTTAAAAACTGTCGATTCGACATTTTATGTGGTTGCACTATTTACCCCTATTAAGTTGTGGGTGTGTGTGTGTGTGTGTGTGTGTGTGTTTATATATGTGCCAAGTGATTATCTCCTGGCAAACAGTTTGCGTTGGTTGGTTTTATTTTATAGCACAAAACTTGTTGAACAATTTTTTGCGCACAGTTGAATAACATTTCAATTATAAATCGCAAGTGTTTAGCAGTCAAATTGTAAAGTCTCAAAGGAAAAATAAGCATTGGTTGAGTAACTGATAGATAGTTCAGTTTAATCAAAGTATTAAAATATATTTAACAGGCATTAAGCTTTTAAGAATATAATTTTATTTTTCAAAGGGTAACTTATTAATTTTATTTTTTTTTCATTTTATTTTTTTTTTATTTAAATTTTAATTTTATTAAGCCAGTGTTATTCACATTATTATGAATCGTGAACTTTAAGGTCTTCAGCCTCTCTTAGAGAACACACCAGCTTTACATAAAATCATAAAATGATTTTAAATTTACATTGAAAAGCGTACAAATTCGAAGCCATAATATTTACATTTATATAATAAATATTTGTTTACCTTTGTGAGAATGTGAAAATCTTTGAGTATTTGTTTACATCCTTTTTTAAGGAATTTGTTTTTGCTCTTATGCGCTTTGAGGGCTTTATGCAAGAATATTGTGTAACCAATTCGATTCGGCGAATTGCAAAACAAACCTTAAATAATGAGACCATTCCACTTGTCGTCGTATTCCGCACGTAATCCGCCTTGTGCCAAATATTGGCACATGGCAACAATATGGGAGACACTAAGATCCAAAATGAAATAAGTTGACAACCAGATTGTACGAAGAGATGGAGAAGTGCCTTGGCTGAAGATGAAGCCAAAGCAAAAAGCAGAAGTTTTAGCTCAACCGGAAATTCAATTAACCCAATTGGAGGAGCTCAACAACAACTCGAACTGCCCAATCTACTCGGTGGCTCCCCCAAAATATATGCTCCCTAATATAATGAAAGCGCTGTGAAGGCAGCGACAAGGTCAAATACATTAAAAGGGCTTAAGATAGGCTACACCCTAAATACCCAAAAAAGGCGAACAAAAAAATAAAGGGTTGTCATGACCCATTGAAAGTCATGAGAACTGGGCACTACAAATGCCAGAAATGCAATAAAAAATCGCAGCTTAAAAAAGAAACGGCGAAAAGTGGCAAAAAGAATTTGCTCTGCATAATTAAATTTTGTGTGTAAGTGGGTGTGTGTGAGTGTGTGTTTGTGAGTGTAAGTGCGTGAAATATACATTAGAACGGCAACTTGAATGCAAGACTATTTGTAGATCCTTTTGGCAGCCATAGCAATGTAATTGAAAATGTTTATAGTCGCCACAGACCAAAAAAAAAAAAATAAAAAAAAACTTGGCAAAAAATATACAAGAAAAACAGTTTTCTTAGGAATGCCGACTTTTTTTATATACTTTTAGACATGAGCAAAACTGCCAAAATCGAACTTTCGCTATCAACAAAATTAATGAATCTGAAGCCTGTGCCAAAAGGATGGCTAACTGAAGAGAGAGACGAGCAAGCCTGTTCCAATTTTGCTGATTAGGAATATAATTACTTTAGGCGACTCCTACAATGAATTACAAACTTCAATATAATATTATAAGACTCTCTGGAAGTGTATAAAGAGGCAGCCACAGCAGCCACGACTGGTCAAATTTATACGCAGACTTTGCTCTACAAATTTGTCTGCATAAATTTAGCTCATTCGGTGTAGTTTTTGGCAACTTAGTGTGTGTGTTTGTGGGTGTGTGTGTCAATGTGTGTGTCGGTGTGTGTATGTTTGGGGGTTGTCAGCACATTCGAGTCAGTTAAGATGTCAAAGAGGACAAATTGGAAATCCTTGCTTGAGACAATTATGCAGGCGTTCTTAAGTAATGTGGTAATATGGTTTTTTTCAAACCAGAGTGGCTCAATTTTTTTATTTGAGTTTTCACTGGGAAATGGAGCAATTATATAATATATATATAATTATATAATTGAGCAGAAAATCAGAATTCAATTGTAACTATGCATTACATGGTTGACAGATGTCCTACAAATGCAACCAGCAGCAAAATGATTTCATCAACCAAGAAAAACACAATAGAATTCAAAGAATTCTGCAAGGACACCAGCAAATAAATGTTACATTATAAAAGTTGTTGCTTTGGCTTCCACAATTGAGAACTCAATAATAACAACAGCACGGAAAATAACAAATTTAATTTTGAAACCTGTCCAGCGTATTTATGGCAATTAAATCTTGATGACATAAATTAAACATAGATTTGCACTCAGCCTTAAAAATATTTTGACTTTTATAATACGCAAGAAAATTAATTTAAATTGTCTCCTTATTTTATATTCATGTGTCTCCAAGTCAGTAAATCACCAAATTTGATCTGTCAAGCCAATAAATGAAACGTCTTCTCGCCGAAATTAGACATGTGCAGCTGAAATTTTTGCTTTAGGCCATGTTTAATTAATATTTATAGCCAACACTTCAACGAAGCGGCAGCGGAAGGACATAACACAATTAATTTAATTGGCTGACAAATAAACATAAATCATTTGTCATCTCAATTTTATATATATATATATATATATATATTGAACTTTTGTGGCAAATGACACTTGGCCAACGAGTTATCTGTGATATATTTTTTTCTTTGATTACCTTTACCCAATTCAAAAGCCGAGTGTCTCCCAATTTTCGCTAAGTAGCCAATTGTGGGTCGTTGGACGGAGGGGGGCATGCAGAGCTGAGAGCGCTGGCAGCGCAGGCTTTGAGCTTGAGGCTTAACGCAAATCAAATAAATTGCGAATAAAAATGTTAAGTGGAAAACGCTCGAAGTTTTTGAATTCGCGAATATGCAAATTGCTTTTAGCACTGATTTTTGCTTTACACAAAATTTATGCTCGACACCGAGCTTAATGCAGGTACAAAATACATACACATACACACATACATATACACATATATATTTATATATATATGTATATATGTTTATATATAAACGCTTTAAGCATCCGAAAGTTTTGTGCCCGCAAGTGTTTTTCATCAAAATGTGTGCGATTCTACATTAGGCAGCAAAGCAAAATTCATAAACAGGCTTAAAAGTATATAAATACACTGCAAAAAAAATCACCTTAACTTTATGAATATTGCCCCAAAAACTTATACAAATAATTTTCAGGTAAATTTATAAATAAAAATATTTTCTTAACATTATAAAACCTTTTTTTGTTTGCCAGCATTTACTTTTTGGATAAATAATATAAGAAATAATAAAATTTGAAATTTTAGTAATTAACTTTCATTTAAATAGTATGAGGTCAAATTTTTTTTGAGTGTATATATGCAAATATTTATAGGCTTGTATATATGTATGTGTGTTTGTATGTGAATGTGGTTGGCTAAAGAAATTATGACATTATGCGCAGATTTGGTTCTTGTCTGGTTGGGTCACTCTTTCCCCTCTCTCGCCCTCTCTCTCTCTCTCTCTATCTTTTGCCTCCTCTCCCCTCTACCTCTAGCTCTATTCCAGCCTCTCTTTGCCTTCTCTGTTTGATAGGACTGCCGCAGCATGTGAACGTATTTTATTTTTATTTATATTTTCTATATATTTTTGGAAGAATTTTAATGATGAATGGGCACGTAAGAGTGTGTGTGTGTGTGTATGTGTGTGTGTATGTGTGTGTGTATGTGTGTGTGTGTGTGTTTATGTGCTAGTGTGTGGTTGTTTGTGTTTGCCTGAAAAATCTACATAAATTCGTGCAAATATGTAAATGTTTTTTTTAGACTTTTTGCCCATTACATCTAAGGAAATTAAATTTTGAAAACAGTGCTGCCAGAAAATATTGTGTGCAAATGTGGCTAACTCGAAAATCTAATGCCAAAAGTTCAATATAAATTTGATAAGAGGCTCAGTCGAATTTAATGCTACTTGGAATCGCTTTGTCAACAAATTCAACAATTTTCAAGGAATACTTACAACAAACAAAGTGTAACTATGGTTGCTAAATATCAGTTAAAATAAGTTAGCCGTAAAAAACAAGCGAAATACTCTCATTAAATAAGATATATAATTCTGGGTGTACACAAGAAGGAGATTTTTAGTAATATACCATCCAAGTTAGCAATATATATAGGCCTTGTGTGCTTTAAGGGCGTGGCTGAATGAAAATTGGAAGCAGATTTTGGTAATCTGCCTTCCAAGTTTGATAACTACAGCTCTCAAATTGCGGGGGATATAGGCTTCTATAGTTTTTTGGAGGCGGAAGTGGGCGTGGTGCAATGTTTCCGGATTTCTTGAGTATATTCGTTTAAAGTTGGTGACATTAGCTAGGAAATTGTGTGAGATATATTTGGTTTTATCTTTTCTCACTAACAGGGGTTGAAGAGGCAGAGTCGGATTGGCCGTTCAATTTTTTATCTATCTCTTAGGGAAGTTACCAGTAACATAATATTAAAATTTGATGGCCTAGCTTACAAATTTTGGGATATATACGCATTTCTGATTTATACGGCCAAAGTTTCCTTTGCCTGCAAATTGTGGGAGATATGTGGCTTTATCGATTTGCGAATATCGATTTTATTGATTTCCTAGTCTTCTACTGAACGTAGCTCTTAGTTTTTTACAAGTTCCAAGTTCCAACACATACATAACAAATATTAGATTTCATTGACTAAATTTACATTCACAAGTTAATGGAGAAAGCTGGCAAAAGAATAAAATTAAATTATTTATAAAAATATTGTGAAAAAATCTATGAAATGCAGATACCAAATCGTAATCAATTACGTGTATACTGTGTCTGAAAATTATTTGGCTGACTTCACAACTCAATGTTACACAGAAGGTGTTTGATTTAAGCCATTGCTTAAAGTCATTATAGCCAAGAAAATCAGCAGCTCAAGTCGAAAGCTTGAATACTATTGAAGACTAGATTGGCACAGATACAATCAGAAAAATCATTCAACTAACAACAGCAACTTTAACGACACAACTTTTTGAATACAAATACAACACTCAACGAGGCAACAACAACAATAATAATAACAACAAACAACTTAAGGCTAAAATGTATGTATCTAAGTACTTGTGTATAGATGGGATAACACACACACTCTATGTGTGTGTGTGTGTGTGTGTGTGTAGGATACATGTAATTGTATTTGTATGTGTGAAGAGTGTGCCAAAGATTTCAAGTTCATTTTGAGGCTTTGCCACATTCGACTAAATTTTTGCACAAACAGATAAAAATTTTGGCTGGCTTTTACTTACACATAGAGAAAAGGACACGGATGGGAAAGCTCAAAGTGAGACGTCAACAAAGCACAGCCAACAGCTGTAACTGTAATAAACAACAAGCAGTAAAAGCAACAACAACAACAACAACAGCTGAAAAATTGAAAATCTTTTGCTCGGCTCGTGTTGCGCAAGAGATTTTTGTCGCCAAAAAGTAGGCGACGCAAAAAACAGCGGAAAAAAAAGCTAGAAAGAAAAACAAGCAAATGAAAGTTTTATTGCGATGCTGCAAGCACAGTTGCAACACACACACACGCACGCACATACACACACACAGGCACACACATTAAATCGAGTGAATTGCTGTCAGTTTTGGGGAGAAAAAACGAGTTTGCAGCCAAAAGAGAGAAATGAGTCTGGAGACTTAAAAGGTTTGGCTTTTACATAAGTTTTGCATGTCCAGCAACGAGAGGAGGAGACATGTAATCCAAACTGGACATGAATGCATTCCAATGCAGTATTAAATTAGAAGCCAAATATGAAATTACAACAGTTATGTCAAAAGTTATGGCTGTGGACAATTTTTGGAACTGTTCCAAAATGTTATTTGAAATATAATAAATTAAATATGATTAAGTTAGGCAAAATATAAAAGCCGTTCGACTTGTAGATACCCTGAGTCTAGTTTTTGTATACCTAAGAAGGATTCTTATTATGGTTAACTAAACCTGTATTAATTCAATCATTCAATCATCAATTATATACCAAACTGATTGATTTGCAGTTTTCGATCAACAATCAAATAACAAGAAATTTATCGACTCGACTGCCAATGATGATTAAGAATAAATACAATTTATATATTCAAAAATACTTTTTTCTGACTTTCAAATACTTTTAGCGTATAAAAATCAATTTGTTAAAAATATTTAAAAACTCTTCTATTTCCGGAATGTGTCATTTCTACAAATTCTTTAATAATTGCAGTGGAATAACAAAAATTGCACTTGCAATTTGAAAGTTGTTCTTGACAAATAGTTTTTCCACTGAAAAGCAAACAAATTTTTCATAGAATCCAAAGTATTTTGTTTATTTTGTGGCACCAGACTCAGCGCTGCTAACCAATCAACTTTAATTCAAATCCAAACGTAGATCCCAAAACCAAATAACCATTTCCAAAGCCATTGCTAAGCTGACCACAATTAAAGAGGGAATGCCGGCAGCGGGGGATTGGGTTTGTGGGTTATTCCAAATGCCGTGCACAAAGTTGGCTATTCCGACAATTTAAATTGAAATTAGTGCAGCAAGGTGGTGCTCCACCAGCAGCAGGACGAGCTGCGTCAGTTCATGTGAAAATGTTGATAAACACGCCAAGTGCGACACTTAGTCAAATATTTATTCTAATAAAATTGGAAAACGTGCACACCACGGATCTCGTCAACCAGGCGACTGACTGACTGCCTGCAGCGCCACTCAAAACCAGGTCTGCTCTCCGTCCTGATACGTCTCCAGTTGAGCTCAATTAGCGCACAGCCTGAGGAGGCTCAGAGGCGCAGCAGCCATGTCCTTTGCACACTGCAATTTATAACAAAACAACAGACAAAAATAAGAAAGAACACACCGAATATTAAATACTCTTGCAGGCCACAGTCAAACTAAATTTTAATAAATTCGATAAAAAAAAAATATCGATTAATACTTTTTTTAAAAGCTGTGGGATGTAAAAATATAGTTAATATAGTTGATTTTTTAAGTTATGTTCTTAAAGGCAAAAAAAAATAATCAAAACTGGTTACTTCTGATAGTAGAAGTTGTTTTCATACAAGAACCCATCTTTCAACCGATTGACATCAGTATATAGTAATATATATAGCTGGATATATACTATATATATTCTTGAGTCATCTCTTTCAGTGCGTGACAAACTTCAAGACATAATCACCCTTAATGAGGGCAAGCTTAAAAGAAAGCACAAAAAGCAAGGGAATAATTTGACAGCGTTACCAGAATTATAATTGAGTTATTTCAACCGTTGACAGCACTTCGGAAATTAAAGTCAGACTACTCGACTAGGAGATACCCTGCATATATGCATAATAAGAAAAAGTGTGCTATGAAATAGAAAAGAATGGCATGAAAAATATTTAACAAATTAGTAAATTAAAAATATTATTAAAAAATAACAAATATGATGTATAATTATTAACAGAGCTGAAAAATATTTGTTTAACAAATTCGACAATTTAACGCATTCAGTAAGAAAATTAAGTCAATTATAAATTGTAAATATTACTAAATATATTTATTTAAATTGTCATAAGTGATTTATTTAAGTTTTTAAATTAAATAACCAAATCAATTAGTTTGTTTGTTAAACGATTTTAAATTGCAAATATTTTAATGTTTTAAATACGAAATTTTAATTGATGCAAGCTGCACTTGTATGCGATAAGCAGGCTTACCAAACTAAACCAACAAGCCACTCAACAGATCTGTATCAAAGTTTATGCCACAACTTGAGGCACTAACACACAAGCGATGCGGCAAGAACCGTTTCATATCTTTATGCCATTCACAGCATATGGTAAATAAAATACACACACACTTAGGCACAACTCAGTGAGACACCTAACAGGTCTGAGTGGCAGCTGCTTCTACTATCCCTTCCCCTTGCACTTCCCCTTGCCCTTCCCCTTCTCGGCTGGCCACCACTTACCGCACATTGTTAGTTCTGAAGATGCCGCCAAACTCAGGCCTCGAGCTCTTCTTGGGTCCTCAATGCATATGTATGTGAAAGCTGCTTCAGATAGGCCAGCAAACACTCACACACACACTGACACACACAGGCACACATACACACGTTTGCTCTGTGTCAATATGTATGTAAATAAGCGAGAAAACAAGTGGCTATAAATTTACAAGGATGCTGCCGATGCCCAACAACATTGCGAATACGCCATCGAGGCCAAAAGCCGTCAACCAGGAGCAAATCCGCACGCGTGTCTCCATTTCTCTGTGTGTGTGGGTGTGTGTGTGTGTGGGTGTGTGTGTAGGAGGGCTCTACTAATAATGCCCTTAGGAAAGGACACGCCAGTCGAGTGTAAAAATAGGCACCAACAAAAATTGAGTTAAATAAAATAAATGAACGAAAACATGGCTGTCCAACAAGATAAATTAAGAGTGAGGAGGTGTGAGGAGGTGTGCATGTGTATGTGTAAGAGTCAAAACATGAACAACAGTATATCTAGCTAAGTACACTAAAGTACACTAGTCTGGGCTTGACCCACACACCCAAACACACCTCCCCAACCCACCACCCCACGAACGCGAATTCGGATTTGTTTTGTATGGTTTTATTGCCGACATCCTTGGAAAGTGTGTGTGGATATGTTTTTATTTATATAATCGTGCCACGGCGAGTCATCAATGTTGTTGTTTATGTGGCTGGCAGCCACTTGGAAAGGGGTTTATGACGCTTCTCATAAAATGTCATCAAATTAAAAGCAATTTTGCTCTTGAAAATGCTTTTACTTTTCCATTTTTTTGCTCGCAGCTGGCAGAAAATACTCAGATTATTTATCTTTTTCTGCTTTTCCTTTCGCTGTGCCACATTCGCAGTTATTAAAATTTTAAAGGGCTAAAAGGTCAACCAGAGAGCGAATTTCAAGCCATTAAGACTATCAAGCCCAACATTTAATTTCAGACTAAATAAAGACGAATAAATGTCCATTAAGTGGCGAGAATATAATCCATAATTTCTACTTTATTTTAACTTAATTTATTTTTTGAATTTAATCTGAAGTATGCAAAGTAATTTAAGAGCCATTTTAAATTGTGATATAGTTTTGCAGATTAAATTTTTTATTTCGGCTTAAAGTTATTATATTTAAATTTAAAGACAGTTTTGATGATGCACAACTTTGATCGACTCATAATTCACTTATTTTGCTTACAAATTTTAAATGACTTTTTAATACAAATTATATATATAAAATATAATATAATAATATAAAATAATACAAATGAACCACAAATGGTCAGCTTAAGCCAATGCAGAGATAAGTGTTTACAAAAAATGGTAATGGTGATTTATAACCTTTTTTGCCATCAATGAAAAACGCAAATTCTATTGTGATTTGAGAGTACAATGAACACATTGTTTGGAGCAGCTTCATCAACAATGCAGTCTGATAAAAACAACTTAAAAAATAAAAACATATTTTGTTGTCCCTTTACACTTTTAACAATTGGCCAGAAATATCAAGTGCTTAAGCCATATTCATTGGCCTACACATTGTGTGACAATTTGCCTACCAGCCTGGCTGGCTGGCTGGCTGTGTGTACCAGATTATTTATGTTGGCCCATTGGCACAATGATCAATCATTTACGGCCAATAGCCATATGGCGCAGGGGTGTGAGGACGAGGGTAGAGAGTCAAATTTAATATCTAAATGAAAGTTTAGATTGGCGCCATGGCTGATGAATTGAAATATTGCCGCACGAATGCGTTTTGCAGGTAGTCAAGCATGAAGTTGGCTCAAAGTACCCGCCGAAGGGAGGGGAAAACGGAGGAGACCAACTCTGAGAATAGATAAAAAGCGGCCTGAACTGTGCGCTTTAAGCTTGAGGCTGAGGCTGGGCTGCGCTGGGCTCTTAAAAAGTTGTCTATTCACAACTGGACGAAATATAGTCATAAGCATTTAACTTTGAGATATCCTTGAAATAAATCAAATAAAATAAATACAGCAAAATTATCCATTGAAAAAATAAATAAATAAAAAAAAAATATATATATATAGTAGATGTTACACATAAATCAAAGCTTACATTAGATTGTTGTAAAATCGATTGCGATACAAAATTTCAAAACTTAAGCCATTTCAATCTGTGGTTTATTATACCCTAAACGGGTTGATTGCTGCAGGGTATGCAAATGCGAGGGAAACGATGCGCAACGCTCAAAAATAAAGTCAAAGGGTTGAGGGGGTGGATGAAATGGTGTCCCCTGAACCAAATACAAAATATTTATTTAGCCGCAATCAATTTTATGGCAAATCGTTTCTTAGAGCAACAACAACAACAACAACAACAACAAAGGCAACCGCCAATCGGAGCTGCCAACATACGTCGTCTAAGCCAAATTTTCGCCCTGAATTATGCAGAGCTTCTCCCTTCTCCCTTAGCCAAGTGTGGTAGGTGTCTGTCAATGAGTGTGTGTGTGTTTAAGTGTTTCCTGCGTGTGTGTGTGTGTGTGTGGGTGTGTAGTATGAGTGGATGGTTGCTTAAACGTGCATGAAAATGTTGTCAGCCAGCGCCAACGCGTGCATGGCAAACACTTGGTAGAGTGTGTGTGTGTGTGTGTGCGTGTGTCGATCTGAACTTTTAAACTAATTTGAAATTTTAATTAAATTAATTTGTGTGCGTATTTTGAAATCGAATAAACGATATGCGCTATGCGCAGATGTGCTGCAAATTAAAGAAAAGCAAAAGTCTTCCAACAAAATTCGCATCTCGAATTTTCCAAGCGATAAAATCAATTTTAATTAAAATACAAATTTCTAAATATGCAAGATTATTAAGCTTTAAAACTGGAGCATCTCTTTAAAGTTGAATTTATAATACGAATAAACTTAAAGTTAAGCAAAAATGCCTGGCATAAATACACATTTAATAATTTATAATCGTTGTAATTGAGTGCCATTAAATGTTCAAATTGTTTAATATTTACAACATTCCAAGTATCTCATAACATTTCAAATGACAATTTGAGAGCTATATTAAATTTACTTACGACATTTGCAGCATACTAAAAATCGCATTATGCTTCAAATGACAATTGCAGAGCAATTTCATTAACTATTCTGGTCTTGTTACCCAATATATATTTGCAGGAAACAGGAATTTGCCAGCAACAGAAAAGCAATTATAAACAAAATTGAAGGAAGTGCGCGAAAAGTTCGTTAACAACAACAGCAACAACAACAACAACAACATTAATAATCGAAAACAGCAACGGCTGCAAAATGTGAACGGCCAAAGGAAACTTTAGGACTGAGTCCATCAGCTATGCAGCCAACAAGGTTAAAGGCAACGCAATAGCAAAAAACCAAAAGCAACAACAACAGGCCAAGATTTAAATAACAAGCACAAAAAAAAAACAAGAAGAAGAAGAAAACAACCGCAACACAAGCAAAATACGCAACATAAATGAAGTTAACAATCTGTCAAATTGCTAAATTATTTCTGCTGTTGACAGCCTTCTTCTTTCTCAATTCCCCCAACGTCACCTCGTCCACCTTCATAACATCCAACAACACCTCGGCTCACCTCAACAATAACAACAGCAGCAGCAGGAGCAACAACAGCAGCAACAGCAGCAACATCTTGACGCCAGTTTTCTTGCCTGTCCAGCAGAATTCTACGCAAGCTGGCAGAGTGCCCAAGACAACTGCAACAACGACAATAACAACAGCAACAACAACAGCAACAACAACAGCAACAACAACAACACCAGCAACAACAGCAACAACAACAACAACACTTAAGAGTAATTCAATTTGGAGCACAGCAACAGTAAGAAAACAGCAGAAACAACAGCAACAACAACAACAACAGCAACCACAACCGAAACAACAACAACAAAAACAACAACAGCAAAACCAGAGTAATGCGCGGGAACTTGAACGTGGGGCACGTCAAATGCAAAGTCAAAGAAAACAACCGCAACAAGAGCAACAGCAGCAAATACGTCAACGCCGACAACAACAACAACCAGCAACCGCTGCAGCTTTGGCGGCTCAGCGTGTGGCTGTTTTAATACCGTCATCATTGCACATGGATATGATGCAAGTGCAACAGGGTTTCCAGCATTTTGTTGAGTTTTTCCAAGCGAATTTATCTAATTCCAGCGTCGATTTTCTACGTGATGTCGGTGAGTAAACAACAACAGCAACTGACAACAGCAACATGCTAAGACACACACTAGACACACACACACTTACACACACACGCTGTGGTTAGCCATTTTGTATATTTATTTAAGGCCAGCCCGTGTAGCTGCCTCATTCAGTTTCCTTTCGATTCTCTTCTATTTTATCGCGTTTCCCTTAAGTCCTGCAAATCTTTGCATTAACACATCCTTTTTATCGATGTTTTGTGTGCAACTTCAGCATCAATTCCGATTCAGTTGTGACTCAAATGGATTGTTGAAGAAGATAAATTGGCAAAGGTGGCAAGCAGGATTATGCAACATATGTAACAACTTTGCCCATCGAAAATGTATTACAATATTTATATTATTATATAGCAATGCTTATAGATTTATTACTCGTTTAAGCAAATTAATTAAATTTTTTTACAATATGATTGTTGCTACTTTATTAGCCCAGCTGCTGCAGTAGCCAAGTCCAAGTTGCCATTAAAAGCAGCAGTGCAACAATATTAAGTGCTTTTTTAATTGCACTTTATGCAACAGAAGTAGTAGAAAATAATGAGAGACTTTGTTTGCCACTTATAGAAATGATAACTTATATTAAATTTAGTCTTGAAACTGATTAAGAAGATACTTTATTTTCCCTGTAAAATACTTCATTAAAAAAAACCTTTTTTAATGAACTTAATTGATTAAAAGGTTTTGCTTAACAGGTCATAAAATTAAATAGTTTTCAATTAAAATTTATATTGAGAAATGAATAGAATATTAAATTTGATTGAATTGTATACGAAATGAAAGGGAGTTTTTTTTTTGTATGCCGTAGACGAAATATTTAAACGGCCACATTATAAGGCAGGTTTCAGGAACATACACTTTATGGAGCACTGTAGATTCATGTAAATGATGGCACTTGTATCAACTCACAGCACATGCCAGTTACATTTAGCAGGCACTGTACTGAGCCGTAACAGCACTTCAATAAACTAAAGGAGAGAGACAGGAGAGAAGGGAGAGACATTGGTTGCCACTTATAGATGTGATAACTTTTATTCAATTTATTCTGATCAAAAAGAAACTTTCTTTTGCCTGTAATACTTCATTTAACCCTATTCTCACTTTTAATGCATAAAAATAATTTAATTGCAAATTTAATTCAAAAAGTTGCATCTGTATGCAAATTTATTCTTTATAAATTTTCCCACTTTACCCCCACTTTTCTATTATTTTTCCTTATTGGCTACTCAATGCCTCATCAAAGCCAACATTTTGTATTAAGAAAATTGTCAAGTGTTGCCCTCCAAGTCTCGGAAAGGACACATCGACTCCAACCATATCCAAATGCAGTTTTCTGCCTTGTCGCCAATGCAAACTCAATTTGCATACATTATGCGCAGACTGCGGGAAAAATGCAGCTTTTTATGATTTTTAAACTAATTAAATTGCAGAATCGCAATAAGCAAGTTTCTTGCCACGTTCTAATGCTTATGGCCTTTGCCTTTGGCTCAAACGTCTCAGCAAATTGACAACTTGGCTGCTCTTCTATGTTTTCCTGTGTACTTACAACTTTAATTACATTGCCATCAATTACGGTAGAGCCTCTCCCGCCAAAGGACCTGCTCGCATACCAAGTTTCTCCTCTCCATACTCCGCCTCCGCCATCGCCTCCTGGCATCGATGTCATAAATATTCGTGTCCGGCAAGTGACAACTTACAATTTCCGCTTGAAAACTTTGCGACTGCAACTGACTTATGAGTATTTTTATTTTATTACTGCGAAGCATGCCATAAACTTAACCCAACTTTGTTGCAGTAATCCTGCCTCTGACCAGGCATTTGTCAAGTGCATCTTCTTAGACGGCTCCCTCTAACTTTTTATGATATTTTTTCTCATTTTTTTTGCTAAAGTCATGATTAAGGTCATGCTTTTAATTTAATGGAAGGCACTTTAATAAATAGAAAAGTCTTACAAATCTACCATAAATAAAAACGAAACTAGACTTTTTTTCACTCAAAAGAAAATAAAAATAAATAAATTATGAAAGTGAATGAAAATTATTATGTTGTACATTTTGAAGCTAAAAATTTAATATATCATATTTACATGGTTAGCCGCAATATTTAGTTTTTCTTATTTCCATCAAATAAACCAAAACCGATGAATTTCGCCGATTTAAATTGTTATATTATTCCATTAAAATATACTTAAAATTTCGCATTTATAGTTTGTTAAATTTTTGAATTTTTGAGTTTTATAAGGTAAATAAATTCGTAATTAAAGACTAAACTAAGCAATTTTTTATTTAAGATTCTCTAGATTCTTATGAGAGATATTATTAATTCAAAGTTATTGAGTTAATAAGGTAAACAAATTCGTAATCAAAGACTAAACTAAACCATTTTTAATTTTAGATTCTCTAGATTCTTATATTATCTTCTTATATTCTTAGTTCAAAGTTATAACAATATTTGATATTATCGTTTCAGAATTTAATGCTAAGTTTAACAGAACTTTTTTTGGTTTTTTCTGTTTTTACTAATGAGTATCTTAGTTAATTATTAAAGATACATTTTTAAAATGAATCGCCACAAATTGGCAATAAGCAGAAGTTCTGTCAAATTTATATTTTTATTTCCGACCTGTGCTTAACTTGGTCTGTTCGCTTGGTCTTCGGTTATCTCTTAGCCGTGTTGGCTGCTAGTTTTATTTTTTTCAATTCGGTTTATTTAAGTTAGTGTCCAAATAAACACGACTTCACATGGCCAAGAAGAACCATCAAGTTTGGCTGGCGTGAAACTTGCACAATTCCTCATTTATTTGGCGCCAAAGTTTTGCCAATTGACACAATTTTTTGTTTGGCACGGCGAAAGTTTAAATTTGATACCTTTAATTTACACAGTCTACCGTTAGTTGTCACAGTCTACCGTTAGTTGTCATAAACAAAAGTTGGCAATGTTTCACCAGCTCATCGGAGGCTGCAACATATAAACTGAGCACCAACACAGAAACTGAGAAAAGAAGCTTTACAAAGAAATTCAATTTTCTAACTACTCTCGTAAATCTATGCATTTTTTTTTGTATCTCTCTCTCTTTCTAACTCTTCATCCCCCTCTCACTCTCTCCGCTTCACAGTTGTGTTGTCCACATGCAAAATAAATTCTATTTGCAGCAATTTCTTTCCAAGTTTTTATGTTGCAAGATATTGAAATTGATTTTGGTTGCATATGCTGCAGTTAAGTCCCCATTTTGCAACCGCTGCTCCCCCCACCTACACAATTTATGAGCTGACCGGCCACATGAGTAGTGCAACAGCAAAACCTATTGTCCACCATTCCTATTCCCATTTGCCTGACCCAGTAAATACACTTTAGTTTATGCCCCCAGCCAGAGCATCCTCAGCATTTGTGGCCAGCCAACAAAAAGCCGCACAAACGAATAAATTGTATTTCCATGCAGCGCCTACAAACTTAGGGCAGGCAAGGCGACAAATTTAAAGTTGCATGCCACATCAGTTAGAAAATAATGTTTGTATGCCTCATCTACCTGTGACTATCGAATATAGCGAAAAAATTATAAACAAAGTGTTTAATGTACTTAAACTCTGAAACCATTAAAAAAAAAAGTAAATACTATAAAATTAAATTGTATAAAAATAAGATGGAATCATTTATGATTTCAAATCATATGAGTATATCGTACGTTCCACTTTCTATATAAAACATACCCCGATAAATTATGTATCAACTGTAAAAGTGCTGCATAAAACTAAATCGAAGCAGTTTTTGACCACAGCATTCAAACTTGTTTATTATAACAAAGTTAAATTTAAAAACACCTTTTTGTTTACTTGGTTGAAACCACAAATTGAAATTCCAAAGTATTAAATTCAATTAAAAAGTGAAATAAATAAATAACGACGTATGCTGCAGAGTAGTGGGGAATTGGGGATTCTATGGCAGGAAGTGCTTCTGATTTTTAATTGCTCAATTATAAAACTTAATTTATTGCTTTTAGTTGGGAAAGTGACAGGTGTGTGACCTTTTTTGGAAAAATTAGTGGTTTTGGATCACGTATAAGACAGTTATGATCGAAAAGTGCAAATTTATGGGTGACCCTTTTTTGTTGCTGGTTGGGATCGGGTGGAGGATCAGTCACTTTTGTTTGTGTACGTGATTGCATTTTTAAGGAGGAGATGTAACCTTTGGGCTTGAATCAAGTGGAAGAACTGAGCATGTAGATGATTTCATTTACGAGAGTGGGTTCAACCAATTCTCTCTTTTCTCACATTCTTTGTCATTGGTTAGAAATCATAGGAAACCTCAGACATGAATGTTTTCCACTCTATAATTTTTTTATATGATAAGTAGGTACTTTTGCCACGTGCTGGTCTCGTCTTAATAATATTTAACATATTTTATATTATAATAATACAGTGGAAAATGCAGGTGTGAGTTGTCCTATGATTTCTAACCACTGATCTTTCAATTGATTCAAGATCATAGGTTACAGGTTATACACAATCTCCTCCTTAAAAAATACAATCTCGTACGCACACACAAGGGCGCACAAGTGAGTGATCCTCCACCCGATCCCAACCAGCAAAAAAAAAAAGGGTCACCCATAAATCTCTAATCTCATACGTGACCCAAAAAGGTCACACACCTGTCACTCCCCCACCCAAAAGCAATAAATTAAGTGTTATAATTAAGCAATTAAAAAGCAAAATCAAAATCCCCAATTTCCTACTACTCTGCATCGAAAAAAAAAACATTTTTTAATGAACTTAATTGATTAAAAGGTTTTGCTTAACAGCTCATAAAATTAAATAGTTTTCAATTAAAATTTATATTGAGAAATGAATAAAATATTAAATTTGATTGAATTGTATTCGAAATGAAAGGGAGTTTTTTTTATATGCCGTAGGCACTTAGCGTAATATTTAAACGGCCACATTATAAGGCAGAACATACACTTTATGGAGCACTGTAGATTCATGTAAATGATGGCACTTGTATCAACTCACAGCACATGCCAGTTACATTTAGCAGGCACTGTACTGAACCGCAAAAGCACTTCAATGGGAGCCGCTTTTAGTCGACTGCCTTCAACTGCAGTTACCGTTTCTACACCTCTCAGGCACACACATACACACACGTATATATTAAATATATACACAAGTACACACACACACACACACACACAGAGGGCTTAAATATTCAACAGTTTTTATACGCTACATAAAATGTTTCTGTTTCTTTTTTCTTTTCTTATTTATTTATTTTTTTTTACTTTCGTCTGCATTTTGCCATGTTGATGGCGCTGCTGACGCACAGATTTAAGTGGCTTCATTAAATTACTTGAGCTACCAAAATACACGAGCGTTGTAAAGACTTTAAATGCGGGCATTAATGTGGACACCGACGTGGAATTCGATGGCAATGGAAATGGAAATGGCGATGGCGCTGACGCTGGCGCTGATGATGGCGTTGACCCAACAAAGCAGCCGCGTCAGCAACAAACCAAAATGAAACAGTTGTCAGCAGACACTTTATCAGCATCCACACAGATACCAAAGGAACATCAAAAACATCAAAAACAACAACAACAGCCAGGACAAGAACAACAGAGGTGGCAGGAGAAGCACTCGGACACGGGCAGCCTTGGGGACTGTCATCAGCTGGCTGAGCAGCTTGCTCACGATTATAATAAGAGCATCGTCTTTTGGCCCTGTCCGCACATGAAAGTGAGTACTTACATAAACATATTTACATTTAAAATATATTTTTGTCTTTTTTGCCGTACTTACATAAATATATTTACATTTGAAATATTTATTGTCTTTATCTCAATTTTGTCTCTGGCAAAGTTCTTTGAATAGATTCATTTCTATGCAAGCGTTTTTTGAGAAAATAATTGCCAAAAATTCGAAATTGCTCTTTGTAATAAATGGCAGAGAAAAGTGTCTAACGTGTATTTTATAATAAACTAAAAACGACAGCTTTTCATTTTATTTCTTTAGAATCAGAATGCAAAATAAATGAAAATTAAAATGAAATTAAGAATGTGAAATGATTTTATTGAAGCAAAAGTAATTAACAAAGGTTTTTAAATAAGAGAACATTTTATTTTAGTTTAAATAAAAATGTTGAGTAATTGATATTTTATTTTAAAAATTGGAACTGGGAATAATTTAGCAGTTTGGTAGTTGGTATAAATATCTTGCTATGATGATTTCCTAGCCGGGCTTATCCAAAGTCTTAAACATTCTCTAAACAAGTTAAATTAAAATTTGCTAAAATACAGCACTTTTAATATTAAGACCAAGTCATTTTGGCAACTGCATTTTCAGTAAAAATTATTTCTCTGTTGCATTTTATGAGGTAACAACTTCTTGCATTTTTTAGACATTTTTTGGCATCTGCCAAATATTCTTAACTCTTTATTTCCCCGAGTCGCATTCTTTGTTTTTTTTTTTTTTTTGTGATAACCACTTACGCATCAAGGAAAGAGCAGTAACTTGTGGGTTAATTAACCAGAGCTTCAAGCCAACCAATTGCCAAACTAACACTAGGAGCAAAGGATAGCCCAAACTGACCATCAGGTATTTTGTAAGCAAACTTTAAATTTTTGCAACAGCAGCCGGCAGACAAGTTCAGCAAGTCAAGTCGGACAGAATACGGAGTGAAGGCACATGCAAATCCAGGACAGAAATGGCAAACATACTCTGGAAAAAGCAGAGACTATAGAGGAAGATACAGAGAGAGAGAGAGAGAGAGAGATAGAAAGAGCGAGTGAAAAAGCTAACCAAAAATATGTTGCTACAAAATTGCTCCATAAAAGTTGGCAAGGATAAAAATTTCGTAATGAAGGAAAACTGGGTGTTTTTGCGCCTAATTTAAAGAGTATGAAAAAGTGCACTAATTGTATTAAAGAATTTTTGTATAGGTCACAATTTGATATGATTTTTTTGGCAACTAACAAGAAGTCAAAAGTGCAGAGATTAGTTTAGTTTGTTCACCACAAATGGAACACATTAAAGTAGATAAAATAAAACATAAATTGTATATTTCCCACTTTTCACAAATCAAACAAGGATTTAATCGAATTTCTTAGTCTTTAAGAAACTTTTCTTAGACATCACAGGGTATTCACAAATTTAGCATACCAAATATAACATTTCCCCATTTTAACATATATCAAGAGAAAAAGTTTTTGACAATTGATGCAAACTTTTGTGGAAATTCTGACATTTTATTAATGAAAACTTAAAGTTTGGCAAATATGGTGACAAATGCTGACAGACTTGTTGACAAAACTGTGTGATTAACAACAGTTGCGCTGAGCTATGGATTTTTAATGAGAGTGAAAATGGAGATGCCTCAAACAGGCAGCTGAGGCAAGAGCCAAATGCTGCATAAGAGAAAACAACTGGGAAAAGCCAAAGCCGAGAAAAGATAAAAGGCAACGGGTAAACTGAAATGCATATCATTTGCATACAAATCATCCAATGGAAGCATACAAGCTGATATATATAGTATGGGTCTATTATGGGGGTCTGAGTATGTGCATGCTAATGGCAATGGAACTGCAATGGCCTGCAATTGATGGCTAAAAGGCAGCTGCTAACTGCACTCCTCGTGCTGCAACAATATTTCACAACGTTAAAGCGTCATAATTTCTGATTTGTATGCCGTTAGCTTCCAGAGCATTTAAATCACTCAAATGTGGATAAGACAGGCGATTCCATAACTACACCAAACCTCGGCACAGAAACTTAAGCGTCTGCCCCAAGTAGTTGCAAGAAAATCTCGTATATCTCATCTTGCCACGTGCCGTCGGGTGTGCCTCCAGCCAGATAGGTGACACGTTTCATCCTTGTTCCTTGACGCTTAACACAAATCCGCTGCAAAAAAACGTTCTTTAGCCTGGCAGGTGTCTGCTTTTTATGTGCTGCTTTTGGCGCCAGCAGCAGCCGGTGCTGGTTGCATGAAAATATTTAATCGCAACGAGTGCAGCAGCAGCAGGCAAATGCATTGCAGAATTGTTAAAATAATGCAAAATGCACATCAAATGCAGCAAGAATATGTTTCACAACAAGTCTTCAAAGTCTGCTGTTTTCAGCAACTAAAAGCACTTTGCAGCTAAGGAGAAAAAACTTCAACGAAACTTAAGTTTAGCTGTCAGGAAATTACATAGTAAATATTTAAGTATACATATATATAAACAGACTGTAATTTATAAGCGAACAATTATTCTTATAGATGTCAACGAATTTTAATTAAATTTAGTTCCTTTTGGCAAAAATAAAATAAATTACAAAATATACAAAAATGCCTGTTAAAAACGGTTGCATACCCTTTTCGAATTTAATTGGAATTAAATTGAAAAAATTGCACAATGCTGTTAAAATATTATATAATAAGTTTATAATGCAAACCAAGCTTAAAATATTTATTTATCACTTAAAAACTAAATGTTGTGAGCTGAAACAAACCCTAATCTTATATAATAATCTTGGACAGCACTGCGAACCAGCTTAAATACTCTTTCGACTGTAATAATAAAAAGATGGTTTTCACAGAAATACAGGCAATTCTTAGCCCAGTTCTCTTTGGCCAAAATGACATCAAAAAAAGGAAAAACAACTGAAATAACTGTAACAGCTTATTCAGCATAAACTAAACAGTAATAAGCCAAATGGTCCACATTTTCAACCACAGCAGGAAATTTGTATTTGGAGTGCGATTATTTTTCGCGAGTGTTGCATAAAAATAAATTTCGCGTTTTAATATTCACTTTGAGGTCAATTTATTTGAATGTTGCTGTTCAAGATGTTAATCCACAACTATTTATAAAACTCGAAATATTTATTAAATCTGAGCATTCAAATAAATGTATGCAAATGTAATTAGTTAATTCAATTTGTGTTTTTCCTTTGTAGTACAAAATTTAATTAATGTAGTTTAAAATCAATTGCATAAATACATAAAATCATGTATTATATTGGATACTCTACATTTTGTAGGACTAAAGCAGAAGGCTATTAAATTTGCCGTGACTTGTAAAGGGTTAGCCGAATTTGCTTTATTTACCTAAAAAATATTGTTTGAGACTAGACTTTAAATTCTACTAAAAATTAGGGTGCCACAGGAACACATAAAAGTAACGCTTGTGTATACGTAAGTCGTATTTAAGTGCATGCAACGCCCACACATGGACTCCCATTAAACCACAGCGCTGCCAGCTGTGCCCCGAGCTGCATGCTGCATGCTGCAAGCTGCAAACTTTAAGCTCTATGCCCGCAATACAATGTAGCTGATAAAGGAGATTCTAATTGACAGACAACACACAAACGTAAACGAAAACAAAAAAAAAAAGGAAAAACACACACACAGAGCTCCACACAAATGCGCAGCAAAGTGTGCAACGTGTATGAGGCAAGAGTTGAATTGTGGCACTGCAACTAAATAAAACCGCCATAAAAGCAGCTTCCCTGGACAACTATGTAGCACAGCTTTGAATTAACTCTGATTTTTATGCCCTGTGCCACATTTATGCGCCGAGAGTGCAATAACATGCAGCTACTAACCTTTTCGCACCACCAACCAACCGCCCAGCCACGCCCCAAATCAGCGACAGCAATGAAAATTCAGTTTGCAAGTGAGTTGAAAATATGTAAAATGTGCTGAAGTCGCTTTGGGAGCATAAAAAAAAATAAAACAACAACAAAAATCGCGCAGCGAATCCCATTCGAATTTCGTTGTTGCACAGCAGCTCAAAGCCGCATTGCGCATTTGACCTGCAGTGCAACACTGCCACCGAATACTAACTAAAATGGCGGAAAACCAATTTGCAAGTTTCCAATTTGCATTCTTCATTGTGCCGCTGTGACAAGTTAACGTTCTCGAAATTCCAGCTTATCTTTTGTAATTAAATGCCTCAACTGCAATTGGGTATTGACCAAAATCACAGAATCATTTTTATCTGCAGAAGCTGAAAAATTACTAATGACTTCAGAATAAAATTGTTTCTCTTTGGTTTATTCATACGAAGACAAGATAGATGGATAGAGACTAGACAATAGATAAGCAAAAAGTGTATTTAATTTAAAAAGGGTTTCTTTTTGTTATATTCATAAGAAGACAAGAAAGAATGTTCCAGTGGAGAGAGCTCGACTAAGAGTAACCCTGAACTTAATTCTTAATTTCGTATTTAAAATCTCAGTATTAAATAACATTTCGAGGAAAAAAAATGTACATTATGAATTATGAATCGCATAAATTCTATAGAATTTATAATTTATATTTTTATATATATAATTTATAAATAATTCTATAGAAGTTGTAATTTACATGAAAGTAACTCAGCAAATAAAAATATTAAAAATATTTACATTTAAATCAACAATATTTTTTCTGTATTTAATTACAGCGAGTTTAAGGCTTAAAGCCAACCATTATTTATTTGCAAAAGATACGCATTGTATAATTTTTTTTGATTTATTTTGAGTACATAAAAAAGGAATTTTGATTTTGACTACTGCATTCGAGCAAGATTTTATCGTAAAATTCCCTGAAATCCCCTCAATCGCACTTTTGCAGTTGTTTGTCTGTGCATTGTTTAGCAGAGCAAATACAACGATGCATTCAATTTACAAACTGCAATTTTTACAAACCGAATAGAAACCAAACCAGCATAAAACATATTTTTGTCATGATTTTCCATAATGGTCATTGAATTTGAAGTGGCAGGTCAGCAACACACTTTAGTTTCTTTTCCATTCTTGCACAGAAATTTCATAAAATTTACATCAATTTATAACTTTGATCAACTTTTGCAGCAATTGATACTCGTTACCAAGCAAAAACTTGAGGGTTTGTTCAGTTGTAGAGAGTTAAGAAAATAGTTGAAATAAAACTTAAAAAAACTTGAAATAAATTTCACTTCGTCAAATTTATACTTTCATATTTTAAGGAAAATAATAAGATTAAATGCAGTTGCAATTTAAATAAATATTGTGAACTAAATACAGAGTATGTCAAATTTGAGTATGCGACTGTGTGGCATGCTACTCATGCTGCAATTGTTGTAATTGTGGGTTTGTGCCGCTTGAATTACTTAATACGGTAAATTGAGTTTGACCCATTTAGATATGCTGTCAACAATGGGATTTAAATACAAATAAATAATTCGTGCATTGAAATGTTGCAACTACCTATACAAATACACATAACACACACACACACACACACACATACAAGAACACTTTAGTGAACGCTTAATCCCAGCGCGGACACACAAACAACTTAATGAAGATTAATGCATTTGCACAATGCGAGTCCTTTGAGACAAGCAAAATCGACACAAGAAAAAAATAATTCATTGCGAACTGCATGTGATTTGATCGACTTTCCCATTTATCTATCAATTTGCAACAGCAACAGTCAGACTGTCAGTCTGTCTGTCTGTCTGTCTGTCTGTCTATCGCTCTGCCAGTCAGAGATTGGCACTGCTCTTTATCAGCAGAAAGTGCATAGATACATGGCAAGACACTTCTGAATACTCAATCAGTTTGACAACTGACAATCGCACCGGCAGCTCAGCTCAGCTCCGCTTGGCTGATGACAATGATGCCATCCGACGCAAACTACAATTGTCCATATCAAGCGAGTTGTGCATATTCCTAGACACATGACACTGTTTATCCGCACAACATTAAACAGTTGTCTATCTTAAAATAGCTTAAGAATCAATTAATAGAGCGTATCTCATATAACAAAAAAAAAAAAAAAAAAAAAATTGTGTTTATTTTTTGTATAAATAAGTATTTGCTTTTTTTTACACTTAAGAAGTATTTTTTATTATTAATAAAAATATTTCTGAAAAATAGTTTTAAATACTTCTAATTTTTTAATTCTTTTCACATCCAAAAATATTTTTAATGGATTTTCATTTTAAGTTTATTTATAACATGTACCTTCTGGAGAATGCGCTTGTCGCCAAATCTGCCTAGTGAAATATCAAAAAAATGTATATTTTAAATCAATTTCAAATAGCTCAGCTGAATAAAGTCGCCATGCGAATTGAGAGCGATTGACAAGCGCCTCGATTGCTGTTCTTTTTTCATAGTACACATTGTTTAATATTGTTATTGTTATTGTTGCTTAGCCCCGTTTTGTGCAACATGATTGATTGCTGTTTACTTGCAGCGTCCGCTTGTTGCCCCGCTCAACACAACTCCAAAGTCCTTCAAACTGGCACATTTGTAATTCGATTTTGCGAAGCTGAAACACGCATTCAGATTCCGTTGCCATGAATATTCCCAGGTGGCAGCATCCAAACTACAAACTGGATTTATTACAGCGAAAGGCAGCCAAAAACAACAACGCTTTTCCACGACATGTGAATAACAAATTTCGCTTTGTGCAACAACATGGCCAATATGCAGATGCACCAGCAACAGTTTACAGTATCTGGAAACTGCAACAAAAACCTGACTAACACCAAAAATGCCGCTGACAGAGTTCCGTAAACCCGTTCAAGCGTTTGTTCATAGATCCAATATTGACTACAGTTCAATCGATTTCAGTTTAATCGATTGCACTTGCGAAATTCAATTCTTGGAGTAAAATCATATTTGATTTTGTTGTTCGAGAATTTTGGAATTTTTAATATAGTTGGAATGAGCTTCTAAATTCGTTCTTGGTTCCTCCTCCTGGCCAATTCCTGCAATTTATTTATATTAACAGCACAAGTGTTCCAGGACAAGCTAACTTTAATGATCAACTTCGGAGCACTAAATTAATTTCTTGTCCCAAAAAAAAAAAATTTTGAAAACTAAACAAATCCGTATCATATACATGGCATGGAAAAAGTCCAGCTACTTTCATATAATCTAAATATTTTTCTAATATACAAAATATATAAAGTATATAAAATAAACATTTTTGGAGTAAAAATTTAAAATCTAAATGGAGTAATGCGATTTAATGAACAGAAATCTAAAATTCGTTTGAGCTACAAAACTTCTGGAGAATTTGTCTTCACTCTGCAGCTAAGAACACATTTCTATACCTCCAAGATAATTTCATCTTTTAAATTAAAAAAAAAGGGAATTTAAAAACGTGAATTTGTAAACTTCTTCATTAATTAAGAAGATGACTGCCAAAAAATGTAATTTAGAAAAAAAATTAAGTTTTTCGTCATTTAACTCATTTTTATTACCGTTAAAATCCCCGCTTACTTTAATTTTGAATTTGATTAATTGTGTCTAAATTAATGATTCCTTAAAGTTTTCTATTTATATAATTTGTAATCGCTTATTTTACTGTATATATTGTCAAGACTGTCTGCTAAATGAATATTCTACATTTGTATAGTTTTATTGTATAATTTATCAATTTCATTATTTCATTTCATTATTTAGTTTTTATATTTATACTTTATGTCAATGACATAAACTCCATTTCATTTCAATAAATGATTAGATGTAGATAAAGTCACTTGCCCAATTTGGTCATTGGGTTGTTTTGCATTGTATAAAGCTGAAATGGACATATCAAAGCAGATTTAGACATTGATTTCATGAATAATATATTTTGTGATACTGTGATTCAATTGTAAGTGAAATCATACCACAATGTTTTTGCTAATAAGTTAACAAGAAATAAACAATCGAGCTGCTCAAATTAGGGAGTCGATATCTTATTCAGCCAGCAAAGCTTTGTCTAAAGGCCAATAAAGAGAGTTGCTTTAGTGCAATATTACTTATTCGCCGCATTGGTTTTAATCAATAATATTGGCATCGTCGCCAGTTTGTTTTTACTGTGGAGGCACTCGTGCAACTTCAGCAGTTGGCGGTCATTGTGATGCACCAGACACAAACACACAATTGAGTGCACTCGTGTGTCCAATGTCCCCAATGTGTCCACCAGTGTGTGTTTGTGTGTGTGTGTGTGTGTGTGTGTGTGTGTGTGTGTGTGTGTGTTTGTGTGTGTGCAAAAGGATAACTTGCAACGTAGTTGCCAGAAGGCATCCCACCATTATATCATTCTCTCACGCTCGCCATCGCCTTGGCCCTGTCGCATCAATGCAGAAGAAAGAACACATTACGTATACGCAATATTTCGCAGTAAATGCCAAAACGAATGGAGCTTTGTTTGCCAACATCAACCGGAGCAGCTCAATGTAGAAATTGGCTTGTTTATTGTGGCGCTACGATAAGCTCTTGGGTCATTGCACCTCCTGCAACAACAACCCATAAAAAATCCTAAAACAACCCCTCACCAAAGTGCCACATATTGGTAACATTCTCAGCGGGATAAAGCAGACGACTTAAATACTTAAAGATTCGGCTTAAATGGCCAGTACAAATTCGAGGCAAGCTGCTCGGCTTTCCAAAAGATTGTTTAATGTGTGTTTATTTTGGCGCAAAAGCAGCAACAACCAGTTTAATGGATAATTTATTGAATTTAAGAGTTTTGAGTTTGGTCAAATTGAGAGCTACTTTTTGCTTTTCTTATATATTTATTTGTACTCTTTATATAAAATATTTATTTTCTTGTTGATCATTTATTAAAATTTTAATTGTATGTTTGAATAAAAATTTGTTTATATTTTAAATTGCGCACAAAGATGTTTTTTTGTCTGTATATTTAAAACTCACATGTAAAAGTAAATTGCAGGAAAATATATTCGATTAATATATATCTAAAAACATCAGATCTGCAAAAAAATATATATAAAATTTATATTCCAACAACATAAGCAATTAATCGGAACTAACAGAAAAACCAAATCACAACTGACAAAAAATGCATTTACTATAAATGATTATTTTAATTAAATAAAGTTTTGCTCTTTTGGTCTTACTGCAAATTTAAAAAAGAAAGATTTATGGTTGGCACGTTTATTGTAAGACAATCTACAAAAAGAGTTTCGAAAAAGAACAAATCAATATTCCAAATGTGATTTATGTTAATTAAAAATTAAATCCACCATCCTTTTCAATACTCAACTCGATGAAATTCAAATAAATTAAAGCAATTTACGTTGGAATCATTTTACAATCATTTCGTGTAAATGGAAAATTCATTAATTGGAAAATATATTGCACATGAGTCGCAGCTGTATTCGTATTCAGATTTAATTCGAGGCAACACTTCAGATACATTCTGTGGCAAAAGTCGATGAATGTTGAAGTTGCTGGCAATCAATTTGCTTTGTGGCTTAATTTTTTTTTTTTTGACTGGGTTGGTCCGTTCCCTATGGGCCAAGATCTAATCAAATATGCCAATCACATGAGCCCAGGCGGGTGATAATGAAATTGTTCTTAATATGCGTTATACGCATCAAAAATCAATTTAGCTCCGCAAATCGAAAAAAATATACACAGAGACACACTCAAGTTGCCACAAAAGTCACCCACAGGTGAGCGGAGCGACGACATATGCAGGTGTAAATAAGTTATCCATGAGGGACCTCTTAGTTGTCAGTGGTGGATGGAGGAATTGGAGGCATGCATATTTAATGTGGCTTATGCCGGATGACATAATGTGCTTGCCACTTGCCACAAAGGTGGGCATAACCATTCAAAGGACATCCACTCAGACACACGCCCACAACTGGTTGGCCTTGAGCATTGTTTTGATGGTTAATTTAATGTTTTATTAACATATTTAAATGACTTTGAATAAGCAAGTGACAATTTTATTATTGCCTAAGGGGTTTACTTACGAATAATTATTTGCGGAGCCTATTAAAAATTAAGCAGAGTGTCTGATGAAATTATGCAAGAGTGTATAAGAGGCAGACCAATTTAAGGGACTTTAAGAGCCAGAGATCTCGAATTTTGATTAAGTAATAATAAGAAAATTAAGTTAATTTAATTTCGTTATTAAAAAATTAACGCCTTTGCGTATATCAATTAAATTCGAATTCGAATAACAACAAAAGTCTCAATTATATAGCCAATAGATATTTTATGTACCGAAATAAGCTGGAAAAGTGAATTAACTATTAAGGAGAATATTGCTAATAAAACAATTTACAAGAACATAATTAAAATAAATTATTATATCTTATAAAGTTTATATGTACAATTTAAGTTATGTTTTATTTATATAAATAAGCATTACGATTAGCGCTTAACTATATTTATTTTAACTTACAAGTTGTTATGTAAATAACTATTATTAAAATTATAAATATTGCATTTTTACTCTTTGCTATTTTTAATCATTTCTATTTTGAAGTAAAATACAATCAAAACAGACTGTAAAAAAAAAATTAATTTAAAGTCTCCCTGGCCAAGTCAGCAATCAACTAACTTCCTTCGATCGTTCACATTATTGTTAACAGCAATTCTCATCTTAGTTTGACAGTTGACAGCTGTCTTAGCCTTTTTATGCATTGTTTGTTAACTGTTTACTTTTCAGGCTTATTCAGGCTGACTCCAATTGCAGCCAGCCAAAACAGAGCAATCTTTTTTCACTTTCTACTTTTTCTTACTTGAAAGCTCCTTAGGAGCCCAGTCAAAACTGTGCTCATTAATTGCAATTGTGATTTGACCGTTGGGAGCCTTAACAATTTACATAAAAATCATAATAAATTAAATGATACCTTTTGAGTAGACCTTTTTGTGGTCTTTTTGGACTGATATAAAAGGCACACAAATGGTCGGTCGCTTATGTGTCGCTCAATTATTTAGAAGAAGGCGTCAAAAAATGAATTGCAGAGATAATCAGGTGGCCAACAAAATGGGCGCAAAGTAATTGGGCAACACTTTATCAAAAATATTTTAACAAATTCTTCTTCTTCTTCTAGGACAAATTCAAATAATATGTCCACTCAATTTGTCAAAACCAGCCCCATAAATCCTGAGCTGGCTTTTTTCAACATTTTAATTATATCAAAATATGTAGCAATATTTATACTTAATTCTAATTAATTGTTGCATTTGTTTTAATATCACATTTAGTATAAATAGGAATATTATTGTTCTTAATCAAAAGGATTTCAACTGTACAGATTAATTCAACCTATAAATAATAATAATAAAATAAATAAATAATATAAAATACACAAAAGAAATAAGTTAACAATTGATACATCTATTTGGACTTTTACACTTACCAACATAATAATTTACCAAAGTCAAGCTATATATTTCCCGAGTGTTGACAAATGAAATAAACTTTTTGAATGAATCTTAAGATGTGCAACTACGTTTTTATAAATATGCACATAAATTGCAAAAGGAAAAACAATAGAAAAAATACAGTGGTCTGGCATTAAAAACCAATTGGCCAGGCTTTAAAAGACATCAAACCGACATTTCGTAATTCAAAGTGTATTCAATTTGGGTGCGGGGAAAAAGCGGAAAACCTAAATTTGCCATGTGCTTAAGCGAAAGTGAAAGCCATTTGGAAAAGGCAGCACGTTCGCATTCTGTGTGATTTGCATCTGCCAGTTGCTGTTGGTATATTTATGTGTGTGTGTGTGTGTGTGTGTGTGTGTGTGTGTGTGTGTGTGTGATTCATTCTGAAAGCAATTTGGTTGGACATCCAAGCAGTTGGCAGCTGTGTTGTGAAACTTTATAGCACCTCAATGTTTGTTGCCACTTTTTCACACAGTAAAAACGGTTATTTTTCTCGTACTCTGCATTTCTGCTTCAGCAAATCGAAAATTGAACAAGTTAGAAACATCTAGTTGAGAGAGCACGACTTGGAGATACTCTATTAAATACATAACAAGCATTCAATATAGTATATAATATAAAAATGACTTTTTTTTTAATTTTTGAACCATTTGTCGAGGTATTTTAAATAAAATTGAAAAGAGTTTATCTTAACAATAGTGTCTTTTATTTGTGAACCATTTGTCAAGGTATTTTAAATATAATTTAGAAGAGTCTGTCTTAACAATAGTGTCTTTTATAGATGATTTGTGAACCATTTGTTAAGGTATTATAAATATAATTCAGAAGAGTTTATCTTATCAATAGTGTCTTTAATTAGATACTTTCCCGATTTTTGCGAAACAGAGACAGTTATCGATAAAATGAAATGAGAATTATATTTCACATTCGAAGTCTCTAGTTCTCATTGTTTCTGATTTAAGCTGATTTATAAAACCAGACAAACAGTCTTGCTGATCAAAAGTATATATCATTTAACATGCACATTGAGCATGCTTTTTTCTGCCTGTTGCATACTTAGTAATATCTTCATCATACCCTTTTTCCAATTTGACTTAAGAGTATAAAAAATAGCTGACTAAACTAGGACTGGTCCAAAAATTATTTCCCTGCAGCTGTTTCTCTTGTCATTTAATGTTGTTGGTTTGGCTGCTGCTGCTGTTGTTTCTGCCGAAGCAAGTTTGGCCATTTATTTTCAGCTAAATGACAAAAAATTAAGTGTCTGGTCCAACTTTTGCCTTTTATTGTGTATTAATAATAATGACTCTATATATATAAATAAATATATTTTTATATGTGTTTATGTATTTATTTATGTATATACTTACGAGTTCGCACATTAATTTTTATCTGAAAACGACAGCTGCAAAAATAATACAAATCAATTTCTAAGTAATTGACATATTCGACTAAAATTTCTCTTTTTTATTTTATTCTTATTTCACTTCTGTTTTCAGTGCGCACTCTAAAATAAATCAATGAATATCAAAAAAATTATATTTCATTTTCTGTGAGCAAATTAGAGAATATATTTTATGGCAAATACAATTTCTGTCTTTAATAGCAAAAGTTGACAGAAATATATATTCAGTATGTAATCTAGACACAATTGAAAAATAGATATTTTACTACGTATTTCTTCTTATTAATTTTTCAAAAGACTCGCAAAAGTCAAACTAGTTATTATATTAAATTTATTCATTTAAAAATTATTTAGTTAGGAGAAAAAGATAATTAAAAAATCACTTCCAAATATGTTTACTTTATTGTTTTGCAAACTTTAAGATGAAAACATATTTTGATATACATTTGCAGTGACCTTAAAGTCACCTAAATTATTAACATGTGAATAATTAAGCAAAGTTGTTGCTGCTATTGTCCCGTTATAAGGACTCATCACAGATGAGGAAAAAAAAATGAAATGAATGACAAAAAAGCCCTGCTTAAGGATAAGCCAATGGCAATGTAGGCCCTCGAGGATTCAAGGAGCGTACGATTGTCAAATATTTGCTGAGCTGTGATTAATGTTGATTCTACGCACGCTTCTGGCCCTTTTGCATGGAATCTTTGCCTGCTTAGCACAATTCACCTGTAATAGCAGGGAAACGACAACGGAAACTCATTTTCTCTGCACAAAGAGACAGATAACAAAAAAGAACAACAAGAAAAGAAAATGAAACGAAAAGCAGAAAACTCTCGATTACTTGGCATTTATTTCATTTTGCTTGGCATTTGTGTGGCAATTAATTAAATTGATTAAATGCTTAACAATTTACCCCTCCCCCCCCCCCACCCCATGATAGAAAGTGCCAGCAGAAACAATAAGACTAAACGACATCATCAACTCGATTCCCCATCGACCCGAGTGCACTTAGCAGGCGATGGTTGGAGCAAATGGCCAAAACTGCTCGGACTGGTCACGTTGTATCAACAGACATCCCCAATGCACTTTGATGCCAAAGTTGGTGCAGTTCCTGCCACAATTTACAGCATTGCTCACACAAAATATATATCAGTTGCGGGGCACGCACAAGTGCTGCATGCCACTAAAAGTTCTTAAAAGCAGGCTTTTGCCTATACAAATATTAAATATCGATTTTGGTTGCTGGCCTTTGGCATAAAATAATTATTTTGGATTTATTATTCGAAGTGAAAATATTAATCGACAGAAATGTATTGAATATTGAGAATATTTATGGCAATTTATTTATAAATGGTGATTTACAGTGTAAACATAAATCACTTTTGTTCTTTGGAAGTGTTAATACTTCGAAGATAGAAAATATTAATTGGAAAGTGCTAAAGTGAGGGGAAAAGTGGAGATAGTTTATTTAGGGATGCTCTAGTCTGAAGTGTTTGCCGGAACTTGAAGACTTAATAGCAAATAAAATGATTAACTCTAAATGAAACCCAACTTTTAAATAAATTGTAGCCATTTTGATTGTGGTTTCTTTTATATCTGTGTTTTTGATTTGATCTCATTAATATTTAAATAGTTGTTCTTTAATATTAAAGAGTATAAATTTAAAATGGTGTCTTTTATTTCCATTAGATATCGAATATAATCGATATTCGATTGACAAGTGTAGTTATCGATACAATTACAAAAGCTTTTATATTCAACATATTAAGTATTTCTTGGCTTGGCTTGTTCCTTGTACCTTTTCGGCAGTTTAAGCTAACCAAGTATTTTTACACTTTATTGGGGTATTACCTGTTACATACCTTTTTCCCTTTTCGAATGAGAGCATATAAAAATTTCTCGCTTACCTATAAATAATAAGAGACATGTGTTTTCATAACTCATTGCATTCAACACAAATCCGTTGCTTTCACGCATAGTTGCACAACAAGGCAATATAATCGACATTGTTTTTTTTTATATTCATGTGTAAAAATATATGAAAGAAAGAAAAAAGATGGAAAAAGATGGCAAATCAATGGCTAATCAGATCAGGCAGTCCCATTTACTGGGGTGGCTCTACTGATTGCATCCGTTGCTCCTGTTGCTCCTGTTGCCAGAGTTTAAAATTCAATTTTGTAGAAAATTGTGTGTGCCTAAACGTATTTCAAACGTTTTTCAATTTATTTCGCCAGCCAAAATAATGAAGCAGGCATCACCAGTAGCAACCGGGTGCAGTCGGGTGCGGGGCCAGGGCGCAAACTCAAATCAAGCTCACAAAAATGAGCATCAGCCAACAAGAAAAATTGGAAAAAAATAAAGGTCAAAAAGGTACCAAATAACTTTAAGCTACGTGCTGGCCCTTGGCCAGCTTCAGCCAACAACAACAACAACAACAACAAAACTGGCCCTCATTATCAATGCCAATACAAAATCGAATATATATTTATTTTTTTTCCCCTTCAAAAGGCAACGGACGGGGATCTTTTTATGGCCAACTGCGATGGTTTTTTTCGGGGTGTGAGGCTTGATTATTGATTGAGCTTTGTTGTGCGTTGCGTTTCACCATATTTATACACAGCCAAACAACCACACCCACACACACATACACATTCACACCCACAAAAGCACATCCACTCATAAGGACACACATTGAGTTTAATGCTTTGATTAAACCTGATTGAATTGTCTATTGTGGTCTGACTGTCAGACAAGACTTGTAAATAACTCAAAGCAGACTTCATTTAATCCATATTGAACTTAAATTTTGCGCTTAAACTTCATATTTAGCCAAATAACTATAAATAAATAAGAAATCCACAAATGTAATTTTTATTATTTATTTATTAATTATATTAATAATAATATTATATTAATATATATTAAATCATGCTTAGTTTATGCTTTTTGCAACTTATAAGACCCTATATCGATCTGTCATTCAATATCGTTCTGAGCAACTTGTCATATATATATAAATATGTATAAATTTATATCGCATATATTCTCTGATTAATCAACAATATTAGCAATCAATAATAGCAACCAAACAAAGTTGCTTTCATTGTACATATTACAGAATTAGCTGAACCTCGAAAAACCCTCACTAAATTAACTATCAACTTTAGCTTTAGAATTTAATTTGTTTAACTTTAGCAAATAGAACAACAACTGTTGGGGGCTATTTTTATTTAGTTTTTCATTTGCGCCGCTTTCAGACAAATCAGACAACAGGTAAAACGAAATAAGAATAAATGTTGGTTCAGCCAACAAAAGAGCACAAAATTAAATGGCTAAAACAGAGAGCCAGGTACTATATATATATATTAGACTATTGGGCTAAGTGTGGCGATTGTCTGTTCTTTAAGCTAACTTGAAGGTTTTTGTGTTTTTTTTTCTAACATTTTCCATATCTTGCTTTACAGATCTCGAGCAATTTTCTGCCATCATTCGAGGCAATTTCCCTGGCCGTGCGGAGCATCGCCAGCAAGTTGAATTGGACGCAGGTTGACATCTATGTAGGCGGTAAGTGAACGCTTATTTCCCGATTAAATGGCAGATAAATTCAACGATTTGCAGTCGCAATGCGAACAGACTGTCATCATTTAATTTGCATTAAATTGCTTTCAATTCTCAACGCCTGTCAGTGCACCAAATAAAAAAAAAACAATAAAAAAAAAACAATGTACTCAAATGTAAATTGAATTTAAAAATATTCATTTCTGGTAATTAAAGACTTTAAGCATACAGTTGAAATTTTCTATTAGAAAATATTTATATGCTTTTTTAATATAATATATATATATACATATATATTTAGTAGAATTGGGAGATCCCTTAACGCAGCTGTAATTGGTTCAGGCAGCAACACTAATCGTTCCAAGTATAGCCAGGTTTTAACTATTTGACTTATTTGCGACGATTTCTATATTCATTTATTATATTATATCTATTCTATAAAAAGCTGCCATACAAATAAATTGTCGAAAGACGAGTTTTAAGTAACAAGTTTACTTCTATCTGGAGAAAGTGGCTTTATCGTCGGAATAATTGTAGACCGAAGTTAATCTGCTTAAATCTCAGTGTTTAAATTATCTTCTTTTTATGCGTCACTTGTGAAATTTATGGGATATCGAAAATACCATGGAATGCCATTTATATCACTCACGCTGAAACAATATTATTATTTAAAATAATTACTTCAATCACAGACCTCAAACTGGAGTGTTAAGTTATTTTCTATGGCTCTGACATTTACAAGCACTATATTTGCAAAAGAGTTTTAAATACAGCATATTAGAAATTGTTAAATCTTTAAATTAATTTAAAACAATATTAGAATTTGTTAAGTTTTACAGACTGCAATCCTCAGACGCTTAACTTGGCTGCCATTCTTAATAGGTGCAAAAGAGGCAGAGTTGTCTGTGGTACGTTAAGTATGCCCAGGAAGGCACTAAGACACTGCAATGACCCTCCAAGGGAGTCCACCTAATGCCGAATTATGGTTTGGTTATTAAGACAACAGACGAAGGCAGTCGAAGGCAGACGAAGGCAGACGAAGGACACGTGTGCGTATACGCAATGCAATTAGTGATGACATTATTATGATTAACATTGAGCTACAGTCGAGCGTGTGTGTGTGTGTGTGGGCGTATCTGTGTGTAACCAAAGTGAGTGTGCGCACAAATGTTGACAGTGGGGCAGACAAACAGACAGAGCTACAATTAGATTGTGACGGGGCTGCATTTGAAATTTAATTAGGTGGCAAGAGCTAATCGCATGTCCAGCAGCACACAGCAAATACCAAATAGCAGCAGACAAGACAAGGCAAGTCAACTGACTGCATTTTGTTGCAAGTATCAGATGTTTCATTAATTTAAATCAGTAACGAGCAGCTGCTGCAGCGTGCAATCAATTTGGGACTTTGCTGAAATTGAAAGTGAGCACAGAAAGCGTAGCTGAATTAATTTATTTGTCAGACATAAACAAATGTTTATGGCAAGCAAACAAGCCAACAAATGACCAATGTTCCTTTTTGGAGTCGAGTTGTTTACACAGTATTTGCCCCAATCTACTCACAAATTGAGTAGCCATATGTGTATGGAATAAACTAGTTGCTTATTCTTTCGGCTAACCTCAAGCATTTGACATTTGTGAGCAGAGTTCGTTGACCCCCAACGGCGAAAAATAACAAATTTTGTAAATTATGTGACAGTCGTTGAGAAATTGTGTAAAAACAAAGTTATAAAATAAGCAAAATGGCAACTGACAACTGGCAACAAGCAAAGCCAAGATGCGCGCAAAACGGTAATAAAAACCACAGAAAAAATAGAGAATGTCAGGAAAATATGTAAATTTGGCAGCCAAGCAGGCGAGCGATAATAGAACCCACTTCCAACCGTCATAACTACCCATAAAAACAGCGAAATTCTGAATAGGAGTCGGTGGAGCAGACAACACATAAAATTTCCCAGGCAGCAGTTAAAACTAAATCGCCCGACAACAAAATCACAAGTCATTAACTAATTAACTAAAAAAAATGTGTAAGCAAAACACAAATGTCAATTTGGCCTGCATATTTAAGTATTTACGAATATTGGTAAATATTTATAAAACATTAAATTTAATTAAATTTGGGTGCAGTTGATTACCTTTCAAGTAAACACTTTGTTTTGAGTACCATCAATGTGTGTTCGAAAGGACCCTTTTTACTTTTCACGATGGAAAATCGATTTTCGAAAAGTTATCTGAGATATGTTGACTTGTGAGTTGCCCTTATCAAGGATAAAAATCAAGTTAAAATTATAATAACTTTTGCCAGGGATGTTGGTAAAATCACATTATTATTTGTGACGATAAAAAATACTCTAAAATCAAACCCAATTATATTTTTAACATAATAATATTAGCTGACTTTCGTTTGAGTATATAGGAAGTATTGGCATATTTTTGAGAATTATTAAAAAAATGCCTAAATTGTAAATTGTAACTAATTGCTCAAAATAATGTATCATCATAAGTTTACAGTAAAGGCAAGGATAAAATTTAATCAATATATTCCATTTATATATATTTTTAAACAAAAAATCACATACAGAACTTTTAAAGCAATCCTCTGATTTTGCTTTACGTGAGTCAGTCCGATTTCCAAAAATAACACAAAATTGTCCGATAAAGGAGTGAGAACTAATGTCCTGATGGCCGCTAAGTTTGATAAACGTAGGTCACACACACCCTCAAACACACCCATACTAACCGCTAATTTATGCGTCAACACATACACAAATACTTACAGAACCAAACCAAAACCGAACCAAACCGAACCAAACCAAAACTGAACAGTAATTCTGATGTGGGATGTGCGTGCGCATTTTGTACAAACATTTTTATGAATAATGTGGCAACATCTTTGGCCAGAATGGCCCATAAACACCACTGGTGAACAGACAGGGGACATGAGAGATGGCTGGCTCAAGGCATAGATTTCATTTGTGGCACCGATATTAATCTCGAGTGTTGAACAATTAATGTTGGCTATTTTTGGCTCACAAAACGTGGCTGACAAAGCCCCTTAATTTGGCTTAGCAATATCATTTAGAGCTGCTTTTTATGACAGCGTAATTAGCCCGAGTTGTTGGCCAATTGCTTGTCATGGCGGCAACACAATTTATTTTTTTTATGATTTCTTTTACGCTAAGTGACAGCTAATGGACTTGCTGGCCATAAAAGGTGGTTAACAACTGAAGGACACCCAAGCAGAGCCATATGCCAGAATTGATTGCGCCAGTTATATTTGCTGATTGGTTTGACTTTCAATTTGACTTTGACTTTGGCGATGACTTTGACTTTCACTTCAATTGCGCTCAGTTGCCAGATCATCAGCGGAATATTACATTTGGCAAGTTGCCATTGCTACTTATATATAAATTTGAAAAGATATATATATTTGCTGCACTAACAATAACCAAGCAACATCAATGGACAACGACTCAATCGTTGGAACTAAGAGCTCGAAACTTTTTCGCGACAAGATTTAATCTTATGAATAATGTAAATTGCCAGCAAATGGCGACAATGCAATTTAAACTTTAATTGTATATTAATAGATTGCGTAAAAGTTTTCTTTACAAACTGCAAAAAAAAAAAGTCAAACAAAGCAATTTACATAATTCCGCCCAAAAGCTGTGCTGCAGATTCTGACAAACTCTCACATATAATAAACATAATCATTTCCTGCATAATTATCATTAACTATGTTGCATGTGGCATGTTGCCCATTGATAAGCAACAGACACCATCAAGTTTATGGTTACTGCATAACTTTTTTATACTACATTAAAATTAAAAAAGGGCCAAGGAATTTATAAGTTGTGACAGCTCCCACATGTAAAGTATTCTGAACTATTTTTGTAATTGTTTTGGACAGCACTCAAGCTTTAAAATATTCACCTGGGGTTTTTACAACAATAAAAAAATAATAATTATTTTATTGCTGCAAAACATTGCACCTCAATTATCATAAATAATGCGACAACTTACACACTAGTCAAGAAATAAATAAGTAGAGGTAAAAAAAATGCTTAAAAGAAGAAGAATTTATAAATGTTTTTGAAGTACTTTTAGTGAGTTAAATTTATACTTTTTATAGTCTTTACAAAATTTAAAAATGTTTTTGAAGTACTTTTAGTGAGTTAAATTTCTACTTTTTATAGTCTTCCAGAGGTAATATATCGCATTGAATAAAAGAAAGAATTAAACGAATCTTTCATTATTTCTTACTCACATTCCTTCAAACTTATCTGTCGTTTTCTTTGCTAAATTATCAGATTGTCTGGGATCTTCAGGAGTCTCTAATATTCGTCGTGCCTCCTTCAGCATTTTATTTCATGGTTTCATAAATACATACATGCCGCATATCTTTCCGCACACAAAACGTTGCATGTGCCTTTTGCCACACGTTAAGTGAATTATGACTTAATTTGAATGTCTCTCCCCTCATAAGCTAAACCATGAAATTATGTATTTAAATTTGTTGACTGTCGGATTTATATTTCAGTTTAACTCTGAAGAGATTTTGATGAAATTTTACCATGTGGCATGTGCTGCATCCGTGTGTAATTCCATCAACTTTGCGCAAAGTTTATGGTAAACACTTTATCGCAAACGAGTACTTGCTAAATTTCAATAAATCTGTGAGGGCGATAACTATAAAGAAATAGCTTCTTGGCTTTAACTAATATTTAAATATATTATTTTTTTTCAACTCAAAAAATAAATTCCGCTTGCGAGCATATCCCAAAGATGCTCTGACAATAGGCAATAAAAGATAGGAAAACTATATGTTGGTCCCCAGATTACGTCCTAGCCAAGAAGGAAACCCATTCACCTTTTAGGCCACTTATCGGTTTGAGATCTTGGATTGGTCAATGATTACATAGTTTTATTAGAAACGCAGAAGATGAGTGGAAATATTAGCAAACTTCTAAGTAAATTAGTTTATCAAATTATATTTTTTCGTGGTGTCTTCAATAATTGCAATAACTGTTGGAGCATTTTATATTTGAAGATATTCCAGATATTTTAAATCCATTTTTTTTCATTGTGTAATTTTCTTTAATTTGAACTCGTTTTTATTTTGTATTTCTTAAGACAATTTTTATAATTTTAATAAGTATTTTAAAAGTATTTATGTTGTTTGCTATTAGTGGTAAATAAATAAAATAAATTAAAAACATTTCGAATAATAACAGTTATTCTAGTTATCTCAGAACATTCTAAAAATAATATCTATACATTAATATATATATATAAATATTATTTAGCTATAAACATTATTTATTTTTTTAATTTTATTTATTTTCTAATTTCCTTTTTAACGCCATGATAAACATAACATTAGTTATTTATTGCAAATGTTAAACGAAAAGAGCTCGGCCAGATTATGACTTGCGTACCGCAATCCTTTAACCCAGCTTACACACACACACACGCACATAGAGCAACTTAGCCAAGGCCAAGGAAAGCGGCTCTGAGGCCATCGTTGCACATACACATTGGCAAAGGCGCATGTTTAGTTCCAGCTGTCTGCACTTTGCATATGCTTACACACACATACACACACACACACACACAGATGAGCTTATACGTAGGTGTAAATCCTTGTGATATAAGGCATAATGTGTTTCAGCTCACACACATTAGCATTTGTGCTTTTTCATGTCATGCATTTAAATATTCATGCGCTGCTCAAAATTTAAATTAAGCCAGCTGGCAGGTGTGTGTATGTGCTGTGTGTGTGTGTGTGAGTGTGGCTACCAAATGCACAAGCATTTAATGAAAATGCCTTTTTCAGGTTTAGCATTTTTACCCAGCTTTGTTGTGTTTGTTAGCCAGCATATTTGGTTAACCACGCGATGTTATTTACAATCAAATTTCAAAAAAAGTATACAAATAATGAAAGCGAAAAAGGTAAAATATCCACTAAATTCACAATAGTTTTCCGCTGTGTGCACATCAAATTTCCAGCATGAAGGATATGCGACGTGCTGCAATTTTACCTGATTTGGCTAGAAAGTTTTGTTCGGTCAAGTGAATCAAACACGTGCAACACAAAAAAAACATAATGCAAAACTAACAAAAATTATGTGAAAAACATTAAACAATAGATTTATTTTTTGTTATGTTTTTGGCAACATAAATGGCCAGCTGCGTAACCAAATTGAGTAGATTGGCCACATGGTTAGTGCAACATTTGTTGGCAGTTCTTTGTGAGACACACAATCACAGGACACACACACAAACACACACTTAAACATAAATGCAATCAGAGCATGTCACACGTGACGTATACGTCATGTTTTGTGCATAAAAAATGGATAAGATAATTGTGGTGTGAGTGTGTTTTGTTGAATAATGGAATTGCTGGTTGCATGTTGAAAGGACAGAAACAAAAAACATGAAATGGCTTCTATCGAAAAGTACTAAATAATAACGATTTATAGGAAGAAGATTCGAATATTCGACTACAAAATATCCACTTTTAAATTGTTCTATGTTTAACTTCTGGTTAGTAAATGTTTATGATTAATAAGTCATCAATCAAAATCTTTACAATTGGATTTTTTTATTTTTACAGCAAATAGAATTTTAGTGGTATTTGCGAAATTCTGGCAGATATCAATCAAATGAAATACACTTGATCTGAGATTGGACTTTGAGAACTTACGTCTAGAATTAAAAAACTATAGCTCCTATAAAATAGCAGATTTGTAATTTTTAAGCAGACGGAACTACGCCTAATCGACTGTTAAAGTTGTTCAGGAATATATATGCCTTATGGGTTTCTCCAGCCTATTTCACAATCTTTCACTAATTGATTATACTCATTTTCCCACTGGAAATGGCAACTTAATATAAATGGTTTTAATTGGAATTAGTTATGTGATTTTTGTAAAGCTTAGATGATAATTATGCAGTTACATTAATTGGAAAAATAACCATATTTTACACCTAATATTTTTTGTGAGAAATGTGCAATTTGTTTATGATAAAAAAAAGTGTCCTTGTTTCCGCATTGCCAAGTGCAATGTGACACCAGCTTTGGAGCAGAAGTGGAGTAGGCAAATTTCCAAAACGAATCCTAAGCTGCCTTGGAAAACAACCAAAAAGTTTTTGCTGGCAAATGGAAAACTACGAAAAACGTCTGCTGCCAAAAATCATGTGCAAAACGCATTTGCCCCAAAACTGAGTGGAATATGTTGACAGGAGCGCGAATTGCGTAATTGCACAACTGTGCGGAGGAGGATAACAGGCGACTTGCCACTGTGGAAAACAACAAGTTTGGAAGTTGCCACACATGGCAGTGCACTCACCCAGTGGATGCTCATCGGAGGTGTGGGAACTGGCCAAAAAGTTGTGCAAGTTTTCATCTCACATCTGAGTTAATTAGTCCGTCAGCTGCATTGCTAATTGAGTTAAGGGAAACAGCAACAGCAGCTGCAATAGCAACAGCAACAGCAACAGCAGCTGCAACAGCAACAGCAAGTGGCAAATTGTTTTTTGTTAAGAAAAATAGCCTTAAGGATTTTGAACTCGCATTTCTCCCAAACAACAACAACTTGTGTCTGTGCTGAGTGAATGTTTTAACTGTTTTACGCAGCCCAAGCAGCCACTCTTTTTGGCCTTGGTAGCTGAGCTGTCAGCCAATTTTGAGCGCCGCCTTAATTCAATTTTCTTTTTTGGTACGCACACAAAATGTTGCCAGCAATTCCGTTAAATGTTTGACTGTGTGTGTGTGTGTGTGTGTAATGTCTCATTAACTCTCACATTTTCGCCAACTCATTGTCAATTAATGTACAACCATAAAAAAAAACTCAAATGAGCCCCGACACTTGCCTCCAATTGGAGTGCGACGCCTCTTTGATGCCCATAAATTATGCACTTTTAGTGTTCCACGAAATCTGCTATTCAGCATGATAATGCAAAAAACTGTTTATCCTTTTACCGTTTCGTGTTTTCTTTTCATCTCCTTAAATTAACTACTTTTGCACTATCTTTTTAATGGGCAATGATTTTAACAAAACAATTTTATAGTTTGATGGGAAAAACTTTCAGTATTCTGTAATGTGATAAGAATAGCTCATTTTTATGTGCACTTAATTTAAAAGAAAATAAAATATTCCTTAAATTATTAGAAATTTTAAGTAATTTTCAAATTCTATCTAGAACAACTAAATTATTCCCTTTTAAAATATAGACAATTGGTGTGAATTTTAAATATAAAAATATGTGCTTTAAATTGTTGATTGTTTATCTTCTTAAATGTAAAATGTAGGCTTTTTGGGAATAAACACATATTTCACATAGCATTACTCATTTTGCAAAAAAGTGTAAAAATTGGCAATAATAAAAATAGAACATAAATAAAAAATTGCCTTATTGACAGTCAATCTACAAAGATTGAGCAGTTGGAAAATAAGAGGCATCAAACATGCATTTAAACATCTTAATCGAAATAAGTTTAAAACAATTTAAATAAAAAAATTTAAAATATGAGCTTGCTAATCCTGCACATTCATTTAATAAAATTTTAGCATTTAACCGGCAGCTAAAAATTCGAGTGAATATGAATACTGAAATGCATCAAGTTGGCTTTGATATAGAATATCCAAAGGGAATCTTAAATGCCATCCAGTTGGCTAATGGAAAACTTCACAAAGTGAATTCCAAATACGAATGTGAAGTGTCATCAAACTAGCATTTTTTAAAAGTACTCAAATTGAATAACACATTCAAATAATTTAAATTGACAAGCTGATTTTGCTGCGTAGAGTTTCTATTTAATAATTTGGGAATATTCGGATTGAAAGATCATGCAGAATCATGGCAAGGGTGAAGAGCACTTTAGGTTCATGCAGCTCACAGATCGGAAGAGTCTTCACACGCAGATTGGGTTGCTGGTGAAGAAGGCGCAGGAGACGGCTAGCGAGGATCTGCAGGATCGCAGCCGGCGACTGCAGGCGCTGCTCGATGAGGAGGACAATGGGTTTGAGCAGGAGTTTGCCAGCAAGGTGAGGAATCGCCACGACGAGAACATTCGCTTGCGGCAGGAGCAACAGCACGAGATGAAGGAGCAGCGCGAAGAGCGCCACAAGAAGTTCGTCGACATGAAGCGAGTCCAACAGTTGATGGAAAATTGCTATGAGATTCGTGAAGCGCTGCGCCAAAAGGATAGCAACGAGATCAAACTGTGCCAGGAACAACAGATGCTGGAGAACATGCGAAAGAAGCGACGCGAATGCGAAAGGGACAACTATTGGCTGAAGCTGAACGAGCGCCGCTGGACGGAGTACGATCGTCAGCAGAACTGTGAGATGCACAGACGCGGACAGATGCAGGAGCAGATCTGTCAGGTGCTGCAAGTGCAGCTGGCCGAGCATGAGGAGAAGCGGCAGCAGGAGCGCGAGGAGAAACGTCTCGACACGATCAAGGTGGACAAATTGATTGAGGAATTGCGACTGGAGGAATTCGACGAGAAGCATCGGGCAGCCAACAAGAATAAGGAGAAATACCGCGACGAACTGCTGGAGGATATTAGGCGACAAAAGTGCGAGAAGCTCGCCGAATGGACGGCGGACAAGGCGGAGCATGAGGACTTCATGCGGGAAACGCAGCGCCTCGAGGATGAGGCCAAGGAGCGCATCTGGTGCAGCAAGCGGCAGCTGTACCGTGCCACACACGAGTACATCGCCTATGTGCGACGGATGCGCAACCTGGAGCTGGGCATCGAGAAGATGATGAACGATCGCATCGATGATCTCTACCATGTGGACATCTGTTGCAAGCACAACATTGCCGAGCAGACGCGCCTCAAGGGCCTGAAGGCGGCACGCTGCCATGCGCAGCTCAAGCAGCAGATCTGTGAGGAAGTCGAACGCAAGTTGCGCCTGGAGGCCGAGTACCGTGACAACGGAATGACCGAGAATCGATTTGTGCATCCGCCAGTCACGCGGGAAATGATTCTCTGCAAGTACGCAAAGAATCGCGCCGATTTGGATGCCCAAATCGTTGAGATGAAGCGCATTCGGGCCGAGGAGGAGCAGGCATTCGAGCAGAAACTGCTGAAGGCCGTCGATGATCCAGAGATATGCATTCAGCTGGCGACCCAGTATATGGAAGATGGCACAGACTATCTGCCGCCGCATCCCAACTGGAAGATTCATGCCTGCCCCAAAAACAAGTATGTCGCCAAGACGCCCATGGCCCAGGAGCAATTGGATGCACTAATTGCAAATGCGGGCATTGACAAGTGTCCATGTCCAGCGGCTGCTCGCCACGACTGCACCCTTATGAATCAGCAGTGCGGCAAGGCACCGCCGAAGGCTCCAGCACAGAAATTGGAAACCGGAGCTGGAGACTACGTGCAACCGACCCAAAAGGATGCCTTCAAAAGCTGCTTGTGCAAGTCCCATTTTTCAAAATAAAAAACTTGTTTATGTTAAAATTAAATAAAATTTAGTACGGATAATTAGCCTTAGCTAATTATAAATAATAAAAAAAAGTGCGCTAAATACAAAAATTATGTTCTGCTGGTAAAAATAAATGAAATGAATATATTAATTTATCCCAACTAGAACTAAGCAAAGGTATATAAATCCAGTGCAGTTATTATTATTAATAAATTTCACTTATACTTGAGGAATATTAAGATTAAGGTGGAGAAATAGAACTAAGAAAATATATATAGTGACATATCCAGATCATGCAGATCTCTCATATCCACTCTCACTGCGACAACGCCAACGCCACGCGCAGTTCCCTTATGCACACATCAGCATAAACAATCAAACCCAACTACATATTCCCACACTCACTGCGACAACGCCTAATGCAACATCAGCATAAGCAAACATACTGTAAACAAAATGCATTCATAAGCCAATGATGAAATTCGAATAACGAAATAAGACGCAAATGCGAGCCTTCATTCTCAATTAAACCACTAGCATAAGTAGAGTTACATTTGGTACACCAAACTGAACAGACGTGTTTTGATGAATAAAGAATTATATTTTTTAAATCAAATACCGTAATCAGACATTCAATTATATATATATTCAGTCCAGTTATTATTATTGATAAATTTCACTTACTCTTGTCATATTGCTTTTGAGCCCAGTTATTGAACAATTTGGCTGATAGTTTTTTAAATATGAAAATCTACTTTGATTAAATAATTATATATCTTATCCGATTTTTATGAAGCTTTTTTGAGTTAATCTATATGGTATTAGGATATGTAAAAAATCGATTGGAACGTATATACTTTCTTCCTTTCCTGTTTTCTTTATTGCAATCGAAAATAGATTTGTATCAATATTCAATTGTGTTCTTTATTGCAATCGAAAATCGATTTAAATCAAATTTTAATTGTGTTCTTTATTGTAATTGAAAATTGATTTGTATCAAGATCCGTGAGTCGAGACTAGCTATCTCGTATCTTTTCAAATGTGTTTTTTATTCCAATTAAAAATCGATTCGAATATATATATTAGTTGTGTTCTTTATTGCAATCGGAAGCCGATTTTGATCAGTATTCAATTTATTCGATTTAAATCAAAATTTAATTGTGTTTTTTATTGTAATTGAAAATTGATTTGTATTAATATTCGTGCATCGAGAGCAGCTATCGAAAAATGGAACTAACTTTACAATATTAAAATGTAGTTCTTATAGAGTGTGATGATTCGTACAGACGGATATTACTAAATCGACTCGACTTTTGAGGTTGTTTTAAAGTTGTGCAAAAGTAAATATCAGCATAAAAAACATCTCCGAATTCGAAATGTATAAATTATAAATTATTGATCAGTAATTCAGAGATGCTGATTTCAGCCATTTTACATACTTTTGCACATCTTAAAAATTTTTTTTTTTATTTTTCATACGTTCAGTCTAAAGTCTAAAGTGCACTTGTTTATAAAAAAATATATACCCAATTAAGGACACTCTTTTAAACTTATATTTTTTAAATCTATGATGCTTCGTAGTACATTCGGCATTGCCAAGTGAATTGTGTTTTCATAAACCAAGTCTAGCAAAGACTCAATTTCATAATCAGATTTATAGTAGATAGTTTAATTATACAAAGAGAATTTCAAAACACTACTAAGAGAATATTGAGTTGCACATTAAAGTGCATCTCTACTTTGCCAGAACAAAACAATCTCATGGGCATATCCAGGATGAACTTCAAGAGTACTCCACCAGCTCAGTTGCTCGAAACATTGCACATATCAATTAATTTGCTAGAAAGACTTAAGTGATTCTGCACAGACCAATTCCCATTAGGTAAACACACACATTTTGCTAGACAAACTCAAAACATCTTAAGCACTGAGGTCACTCAAAAGTCATTGATGCCAATTACCCAAACGACCTCAACCCAATCCCAATTGCAAATGTCTCCCCAAGGATTTTGTGCAGTTGAATTTTGAACAGAAATCGTATTTGCTGAAACTTAAAAGCCAAACCACTGGCAATATTCGCTTGAATTATAAAATTGCCACAAACAGATGCACAAAACATGCAACACTCTCAATTTGCGAGTCAGTAAACTGAAATTGGCTGCAACATGCGGCATGAGGCGCGAAAATGCAATTTTGTTCGGAAACTAACCACAGAAAACTGTCACAGCTGCTCGGTGCTCCACTCACAATGCAAAATGCCACTTCTCTCTATTTGCAGACGACAATTGGGGTCTACCGCTGGCCATTGCATCCAAGTTGCACTTACCATATCGCATCGAAGTTGGCGACACAATACGTGACCTGCATCAGCATGATAAGCCGGGCAAAGGTACGTGCTTTCACGAGGAGGAACCAAAAATTTGCATATTACCAAACTAATCATCTCTCCTCCCAATCTCTGACTTTAGCAATTATTATTACGGCACCTCTGCACGATGCCAGCACGCTGCGTTGGCTACGCAACTCGAAGTGGTCAAAGGAGCAGTCGCTGGCATCCGAGGAGCAGGAGCAGCAGCAGGCCAAAGTACTGCTCATTGATATTGTGGCCGGCTCATTGAATGTCGAGCATCGACTCTACAAATATTTGGCGCACATCAAGGGGCATGGTGGTAATGGTTATTGGCCTGGCAACAGTGGCAGCAGCCATCCACAGTTGCCGGTTTCTGGTCTGTTGACCAGCAATCTGTTGGTGCTGACACTGCTAAGCGATAAGCATCGCCACTTGCTAAGTGCGGCCGGAATTGGTATGGGAATGGTGCACAATTTTCGCACACCAACAGAAACAGACCAGCAGCAACAGCAGCAGCAGCAGCAGAATGTGGGGCATGCTGAGCAGGCGCCACTGGAGGCCCATCAAAATGCCAGCCTCGATAAGCTGCTGCCTTTTATGAATCTGTTCTCGCTGTACGATCTGTTGCTTTCGCACATTACCACCAGTGGGGGGGGCAGCGGTGCAACTGGGGCAGCCAGACCCAAATACGATTTTGTCGTGCTCGATATCGTTGTGGATGCCGCACTGGCCACATACAAATGGCGACCGTTGCTCATACTGGAGCAGCATGGCATCAAGGGTGCGGCTGGACGGGACAGTTATATAACGCACTCCATTCAGCCCGGTTACGATGAATGGCTGCTGGTCAGCACCGTTCAAATGTGGCATTGTGGCGCCATCTGCTGGACAATTGCGGCCATTTGCATTGGCCTCCTGCTCATCATTGTGGTTGCCAGCGTCGCCGCTGGCGTTGCTGTTCGGTGAGTGACTAATAAATTCCCTATATTTATTTATATATATTTTTGTTAAAATCCTTTAAGAATCGTATTAAAAATTAATTCCGTATAAATGTTTATTTATAGCTTTAACAGACTATAAACTTTGAGAATGAATATCGAAACAATTTTTAGTTTTTAATTTAATATAAAATTAATTGATTAACATTACATTGTTTATTTGATAATTGAGTTCAATTAACTAATAAACTAAATAGCCAATGCAGTTCCTTTAAATAATTAAAATATGGTTAACAAAGAGTTTAATTTTAAAATCATAGTTTTTTGAGGCCACAGCCTTGAGGCCATGAACATTATTTAGATTTTCGCCTATGTTTTGAAATCGAGCTAAAATGTGGATTACAAGTATTTATATACCCTTTATACTGTATGCAAAGTGGATATTTTGAACTGGTGCTAAATTATGCAACAGGCAGATTTAAATTTATAAGGCTTTGTTTCATTTTTATCTGTTGCACGAATATCTTAACTTTAAAGATATATTTTTTTAATCGAGCAATTACATATACAACAGGAACAGCATAGGAATTGGTTTAAGGGTATTTTTCAGTTAAGCATTCATACCTATTTTTTTTACCTTTCGGCCTAATTTTCTGCATTTTCTGTGCAGATTTGCCTAAAGGCTTCAAAGGCGGTTTCATATTTCGAGAGATTCACCCGCACAATTTATCCCCATTAAGCTGGGGGCAAAATATTTGGCGCGTGGCAATTTCCATATTAATTTTCATCATTAGGATTTTTTTTTTGCTTACGCCCAGTTTTTGTTAGGTGGGTAATTGCTTTATGTTATAGTGAATATTAGTTCTATTGGTTTATGTATAGAGTTTAATTAGATAGCTTTTAATGTGATTAGGTTAGCCCGAAGCACGACAAGCTGTCATTTCAGGCATACGCCAAATTAATAAATTAAATTTATATCTCACTCTTCAAACAGACATTATAAATTTAAAGCGAAATGTGTAGTGATTTCTTGACATGCAGCAAATTAGCATTAAGCCACTTTAATATGTACAATTATTCAATTACTCAAATGTGTTAATTGCTCACTTGGCCCAGTTGCTGGCTGTTTAGCAATGCATTTTGCATTTTGCATTTTGCGCATTTCAATTTCCATGAATATTAAAGCATTTATTCCACATTTAAATTGGTTAACCAGCAATCATTTACAGAAAATCAATATGGAAAACCTCAGATAGATTACACCCATTCAAAGAGGAAACCAACACACACACATACACACACACACACCGAAACACACTCGCACAGCTCGTCCATTATAACAAGCATTTAATTAATTACTTTCATCAAAGCGTAGCATAAGTTATAGCATCTCACACTTCAAATGATTCCTGGCAGTTGACATTTATTCACCGCAATTCCACACATACACACACACAGACACACACACACACAAACACACACACAGTAACACACATACACTCATGCACACACGCTTATACACATTAGCATTTCCGTGTATACCTGCCAGGTGAAAACGCTGCACTGGGCTATATCCGACTGCTCAATACTCTGATTCCAGATTATTAACAATAGTTAATCATATACAATTTTATCATATACAATTTTATCATATACAATTTTATCATATACAATTTTATCATTTACAATTTTATCATATAAAATTTTAAATTATTTTTCTGAGGGAGTCAAAAAATTTCTCCATTTATGTTTTTAAAACAATTTTTGGAAGAATTTTTTAGAATCTACCTTACAAATTTGATAAAAGTAACTGTAAAATTGGTGAAGAAAAAAAGGATTTAAGATATTTTGGGCTGATTTGTTTTACCAAAGTTTGGTAGAGATTTTTAGAAGAAATAAAATTCGTAACTGAATCACTAAAACTATGTCTCTCTCGAAAAAAAAATACTTAACAATTTAAGTAGAAAGTTAATAAAAAAAAACTAGTTTCAGAGTTTATTAACTTTAGCAGTTAAATTAAGGAAGGAGCTGCGAAAATGGGCGTGAACTGTAAATTGAAATAATGATCTTTGGATCATTTACATGTTAAATTTTAGAACGTTTCCCATTTATCGATAACATATCGATTTCATAGCCCTTCTATTTTTGCACTTGGTTTTTTAAGATGTTTATATATATATATATATATATATATATATATATATATATATATATATATACAGCAACGAATATACTCTCTTATCCTTGCGAACAGAGTAAAAACAGTGTTAAGTGCGGTTGAAATCAAATCATTTACTGTTTGACTGTTAACGGTTTTCTCTGTGGTATTTTGACTTACGTCCCCCGCGAACTGAGCTCAAATATATTTCCGATGGGGCAGCTTTAAGTTAGCTACATGTTTAATTTTAAATCTAAACAAACATTAAATCTGAAAGTGTAACTGATGAAGTTTTAATTAGCGTGTGGCTTACATAATGGCAAAATTAAAATGTTCATGGTCATTACCCGGCAGAGGTCAGGATAAACAGCAAAAAAAAATACATGCAAATGAGATGGTTACTGAATACACTTCCTGACCAGCTCACTGAGATCTGATATTGAGAATAATGTATAAATTAGTTACCAATAATTATGATAATAATTTAAAGGCGTATTGCAAAAAACTGCTAAAGACTTAATTCAAAACAAAAACTAAAGTAAGCTTTTGTGGCAACATTCTAAGTAGATAATAAATGCTACCAAAATAGCGCAAGTCATCTTGCGACAGGAGAAGAGGATATAGAAATGTGGCAGCCGGTTGTTGTTGTTTCTATGCTGAACGATGCTGTTGATTATCCTGGCCTGGTTAACACAGCACAGGTAAAAATGTTTTCCGTGGTGTTTTCCGGCGTAAAAAGGAAAAACTTTAATGGCTTAGGGGTTGGCTACTTAGCTGGCGTTACACGTGTGTGTATGGCCCAAAGAGTTTCGACCAGGTCTAGCTAATGCTTATTAATGTGCATAATACACTTAACCTTCTTGGGGCTTTCGGCCACGTTGCAAACTTCTTACGGGCTTAACAATTGTTGCATGAACTTGCGGTTTCCCTGCCACAAAATGTTGTATTGCCCACTGAAAGTGCGTAAGTATGTGTGTGTGTGTGTGTGTATTTACGTAACTGTATAAAGTTTTAATGCTGCAAATGCCAACCCTGACTATGCTAATAGATGCAGATTGTTGCGAGGGCGGAGGTTGGAGGTTGGAGGTGAAGAGGATGCCTGATTTCAAGCTACAGTTAATTGAGCAAACTGAAAAGTAGTTCGAAGCTTTTGTTTTTGCTACAAAAAGTTGCTCCAGTTCAAGTTTGCTACTTGTGGGGGCACCAATGACAACAGTAGGAAACTAAGTTGCTTGAAATAACAATGCAAATAAATCAAGGAGCCATTGATTAGTTAAATGCTTGATAAATGTTGAAATGCTTAGAGAAACTTTCGAATTATTTACATAAGACTCAATTGAAAAAATATATATTTTCTCAGTGAGTAAGAAAATAACTTCAAGAAATTGATATTATCAAGTCAAAGATAATTAGTTGAATGTATTTTTTGAAGAAATTTAACAAACTAATCACTGCAGGAATAATTTATGTTTGTTTTGAAAAGTAACAAATAAAACATTTAAAGTTAATTATTATAGCCTCAGAGAGAGTAATATAATACACAGTTGGAACAAGATACTTGCGGCATCGCAAAGTAAAAATATTCTTTATCAATCTACGCTTAAGAAAAAATATTATAAAACTCAAAAGTTATCGACAGGTTGATTCTGGGTTGCATATAATCTTAGATTTTTACCAGCCAGTTTTTCATAGGAATAACTAATCTTTTGAAGACAGTTACTTTTCACACACTTTCATTATATGATATTAGCAATTTATTTAAATTTTTTCCATTTGTTACTGTGCTACAAATTTCAGATTAAAACCAGCCAAATAAAATTCATTTAATGTACTGTTTAAAGTATAAAAAATAGCATTTTACTCTGCCCAGTTGAGGGTAAAGTAAAAAGATAAATTAGAGATTAGTGAAATAAAGTGACTAATTTAGCTAAAGATAGATAAATTGAGTGAATTCGAGATTTTAAAACTAGACGTGACCAGCTGCTCATAATAATAAATTTTCTATATTTAAAAACTCTAAAAGACTTGTGTGCAGCTGTGTCAATAGCAGGTTTTACGTAAATATCAGTTAACTTAAAAACGCTTTATAATAAAGTGTCTTAGCCTTCATTCTTGCCAAATTAACTCAAAATGCGAATTCAAATGCTGATCTTTTGCTGTGGCACTTTGCTCATGTGCCTTATACAAAATTCTGACGCAGTGGCCTGCGTTTCAATAGCTCCAAATCTACCTTCAGAATGCACTGATTGCACCGTTCCAGCAAATCTTGGGCATGTTGACTGTACAGTGACAACTACAAGAACAGCAACAACAACAACAACAACAGAGCCGACGATATATGTTCCCGCCTCTGAGTGGAAAAAATGGGCGTAATTATTAATTTTGGAAAAATGGTGCTTGAAGCAGATAAAAATATTGTATAAAGAGAGGGTTTTATATGACTCTTTAAGGAAGTTTTATACTACTCTTTTCAAATAAAGCAAAAGTCAAAATTAAAATTTAATTATCGACACTTCGACGTTAATTGTATGTTTATAACTTCACATCCAAAAATATATTGAAAATCCGAACTCTATAAATGACATTTAATTTGATAGAAAAAAAATATTTTCGAATAACACTCGCCGATAAAATTGATTTTGAGGCTGTGCGAATATCGATACAATATTCCAAAATAATATAATTTGTATATTTACCAAACTAAAGAACAGAAAGTGAAAATAAATAAAATAAATAAATTAAATAAAATAAATAACTAAAAAGTATTCGCCTTTGATTCGCCTTTGATTTCTACAGTTTTCAATTTGTTAAACTTCTTTTTTAATTTCTTGCAAATTGTTCTCAATTGACAGAAACTACTTTTTGCGCAAAAGACTCTCGAAGGGACCGAATAAGATTGTGCTCTCGGCCAGTGATTTTGTGTTTCCCGTGGATTCCCGACGAGTAAGCAAAACGTTTACCCAAATTGAGAATTCGTTAATGAGAGAGAATTTGCAGGTGGATGAGGGCATTGAGGCGATGCTTTGCTGCTGGCTGCAGCAGCTGCAGGAGTTCGGTGGGCCGGAAGTTGATAAGCCAGATCTGCTCAAGGGCTCCATTGGCTCGCTGAAGAATTTGGGTTTTGTGATACCAGGCGCAGCGACAGCAGGCAACAGCGGTGCCATTGCCACTGCTGGTGGTGGCGCCACAACGACGGCCGTCAATGGCAAGACTGGCTCGTATGCGGCAGGTAGCCTGGCGCGCCACAAGCCTGCTCACCTGGACATGCGAGCGCGCTACAATGGTGACCTGGTGCAGCTGAAGGAGATCCAGTTGAATGGCTCCGCTGAGTTGCGCTCCAAGGCCATGGATCTGCTGGTGATGGCGCATGGACTGCGCCACGAGAATATCAATCCACTGATCGGCTGGCTCTCGGATCCGAATCGCACGGCTATGGTGTTTGACTACTGTTCGCGTGGCTCGTTGCAGGATGTGCTCATCATGGACGAGATCAAGCTGGACTGGTCCTTCCGTCTCAGCTTGCTGACGGATCTGGTGCGTGGCATGCGCTACTTGCACGCCTCACCGTTGCGCGTCCATGGCGCCCTCACATCCAGGAATTGTGTGGTGGACGCCAGATGGGTTCTCAAGATCACCGACTATGGGGTCAGCTCCTTCTATGAGGCACAGGGCCTGGCACAGCTGCCACGCAGCACCAAGGAGCTGCTGTGGACGGCGCCTGAGCTGCTGCGCAACATGAAAACGCCGCAGCAGCCGCAGCATCATCATCACCACCATCATCATCATCAGCAGCATGGGCGCATTCAGATGGGCACCCAGCTGGGCGACGTCTACTCCTTTGGCATCATCATGCAGGAGGTGGTCGTCAGGGGCGAACCCTACTGCATGCTCTCCCTCTCGCCGGACGACATCATTGCCAAGATCAAGAAACCACCCCCGCTCATCAGGCCCTCGGTCTCCAAAGGTGCTGCCCCGCCAGAGGCCATCAACATTATGCGCCAGTGTTGGGCCGAGCAACCAGATATGCGACCTGACTTTAACTCGTAAGTCCAAAAAAAAACCATCTGAGTAAAAGATAAAATTAAACGATTTTTTTTGGTATTGATTTTATAAAGTTTAGTTTAAAGAACAAATATTTTTTTAAGAACTCGCAGCCTTTTTTAATTTAAGCTACAAGACTTCTATTTTTTCTAACAAGTGCTTTTTATATTATCTAAATTTTTAATGTTGCGAAATACTTTTAATTAAACTTTTGAGCTATTCAACTAAATCGTTATAAATTACATTTGGGTAAAGTTAAATCTGCTCTTGAGAATTATGAAAAATGAGAGAGGATTCCATTGGAAACTGTGTCAAAGCTTAACTAATTTCCAAGACGAGGTCTTTTTAATCATGTTTTTACCTTTAGTATAAAAATGCAGCAAAAGTTCGGAACGCGATTCTGAATAGAGAATACGATTGAGTGCGATTCCAAATACTTTTCAATACCACTAAGGATATCTCTTATTATGCCTGTTTATCCCTTTGTAATCTACAGAGTTTACGAGCGCTTTAAGATGCTCAATCATGGACGCAAGGTGAACTTTGTGGACACAATGTTCCAGATGCTGGAGAAGTACTCGAACAATCTGGAGGAGCTAATTCGCGAGAGAACGGATCAATTGGATATTGAAAGAAAGAAGACTGAGCAGCTGCTAAATCGCATGTTGCCAAGGTATTAACTGGAGCCAAATTGTAATAAATACTAACAAAGATATTAATAATAATAATAATAAAAATAAAAATTATAACATATAATAAAAATAATAATAATACCAATAATAATAGAAATAATAATAATAATAATAATAAATCTAATAATAATAAAAAAATTAATTTTAATAATAAAAATAACCCTAACAATAATAATAATAACAACAATAATAATAATAATATTGTCTAATTTCGCAGCTCGGTTGCTGAGAAACTGAAAATGGGTCTGGGTGTCGATCCAGAGGAGTTCTCCGATGTCACAATCTACTTTAGCGACATTGTTGGTTTTACAACAATCGCCGCCCATTGCAGTCCGGTTCAGGTTGTGGACTTGCTCAACGATCTCTATACGATATTCGATGCCACCATCAATGCCTACAATGTCTACAAGGTGAACAGAGATTATAAATAACAATTCCAAAGGAGACCAACTCAAATTTCAAATCCTGCTTGTTTTGCAGGTCGAAACGATTGGAGATGCTTATATGGTGGTCAGTGGACTGCCAGTGAAAATACCCGATCATGCCGAGCAGATAGCCACCATGGCGCTGGATCTGCTCCATCAGAGCGGACGCTTCAATGTCAAGCATTTGCCGGGTGTGCCGCTCCAGCTGCGCATCGGTCTGCACACGGGTCCGTGCTGTGCCGGCGTTGTGGGTCTAACAATGCCACGCTACTGCCTCTTTGGGGATACCGTGAACACAGCCTCCAGAATGGAATCGACGGGTATATACTTGAAATTTGAAATTGATTATGCATCTGAAAATGATATGCCATCTCTCGTAGGATCCTCGTGGCGCATTCATATGTCGCAGGAGACTCGCGATCGCTTGGAGGTCCGTGGTGGATATTCAATTGAAACTCGCGGACTCATCGATATCAAGGGCAAGGGCATGATGAACACATTTTGGCTGCTGGGCAAGAAGGGCTTTGACAAGCCACTGCCAATGCCGCCACCCATTGGGTAAGTCTATTATATTTTTTGGTTAGGATTGTTGTGTTGTGCTCTGATACAATTACTCGATTATCTCCCAACTTGCAAAATAGTATAATAATAATATACAAGTTATAAAATATGTTTAACAATTTAAGGTTATTTTAAAGAGAGAGAGAGAGGGAGAGAGAGAGAAAGAAAGAGAACTTAACTAATTCCTCATCTGTTATAACATATTTTTAGTACATTATTTTTGAGACAATACTAAAAACCATATTGCATATAATGCCCAAGATATCTTAAAACCTCTTGCAAAAAGATATTTCATTTACATACATATACGAAGTCAACTCTTTTTTCCTTTTGGGCACAGATTAATCTACTTTCATCTTAAAGTGCAGTTTTTTGTATATATTGATTATATTTTTTGATTATATTTCTCTAACTTTACTAATAAAAACCGATCCAATGCAAACCATAACTGTAGTTTTCTCTCTCTTGAGCTGAGTCATATTCTCTTTGAAAGTAACTTGATATAAATACAGATTAATAGAAGCAGTGTATATATTAATATATATATTTATTTATATATATATATATATATATATATATATATATATATGTATATGGAAACAATCATTATATATATATATATTTTTTTGTGCATTTGCTGTCATTGCCACTCCACAATGTGCAGCAATGAAAAATATATTTTGACTACTTTAACTGTAAATTGACACAATTCCTTTGATTCATTCATTTCACACGCACCACCAACTCAGGGAGTCGCATGGGTAGGTAAACGAATGACCAATGACTAATCTATTAATATAAGGCTAAATAAATATTTGGATCATAGGCTGGATGAGTCGTTTATACGCAACTCGATAACGTTGAAGGCGCAGGCGAATAAATCGCGCACCAGCACAAATCCGTCTTCGTCGCAAAGCTCATCGCTGGCCGGTGAATCCGTGGAGGTCAAGGTGGAGATAACGCCGCCGGCGAATTCGGACCTGTGCTCGAGCAAGTTGCCCAACTCATATTCGCTGGACTCCAACTCCACCAATACAATTAGCCCCAATGCGACGCTGTGCCCCGAGTTTCCCAACAAGACGCCGAGCAGCACGAGTCCACAATCCCGTAAGCTGTCGGAGCTGACGCCGGATAGTCTACTCAATCCGAATAGCTTTAATCGTTTGCCCAGCTCAACGGGCGGCTCGAGTTCGCGTCTCTATAAAAAGATCGAGGAAATGATGGATCTCAGCTCGCCCTATAATCACTACAAATGCCTCAGTCCCAGCGAGAGCAATCTCACCCAGTTCTACGACGGCAAGTACCTGTTTAGCAATGCGGGCGGCAGCAGCGCCGCTGGTGCCAATGGACCTGGTAGTGGCGGCTGTTCCATCGCCGGAAGCACCTCCAAGTTTGACAGCAAGCCCGGCTCCAGCCGTCTGCTGCGTCGCCAGTTCAGCTTGGATCGCGACGATCAACAGTCGAAGGTGTCGGAGCAGCAGCATCAGCTCTCGCTGCAGGCCAACAACTATGCGGCACTCATCAATGCCAGCAAGAGCTCCATGCTCGATATACCAGTGCTGCACGACTCGGCGCGCAGTCCCAAGGGCACCTTGGCTCGCATCCACAAACAGAATTCTACCTCCATTGCCCAGGATCTGGAGAAGATTGAGGAGATTCCATTGTCGCCGGCCTCCTCGCAGCATCACAGCAGTCTCGATAGCAATCTCAACCGCAGTCCACCCTCCACACTCGAGGTGCAGTCCCCAACGCTGCCATCCAACTCCACAGCGGCACCCCTCAGTCCGCCGCTGCTGTCGGCGCCCACCTCGCCGGCACCATCACGCTCCTTGAATGGCCTCAATGCGCATAGTCGTTGTCCCAGCAGCAGCAACAACAACATCAACAACAGCAACAACAATAATAACAGCAACAGCTGCAGCAGAAGCGAAAGTCCAAATGATGCACGGGACAACAGCCGGCCGAATCCAGAGATTACGCTCAATGTGGAACAGCTGCTGAGCAGATAGGGAACAGTTTAGGCCCAAGTGCCAAAACAGAAATAAAGCTTTAGGTCTGAGAATTTGGGAGTGTTGTGATGATGATGTGCAACATGCTAGTCAAGTCAAGTCAAGTACCTCGATGCATGCAAACTTGGTTCCAGCTGCGAAATGAAAGTACAATTTAGTTCAAGATTAGAAATCTCCAAAGATCGAAAACACAATAATCTGTGTAATTGATACCGCTTTCCAAATCTCGTCAACTTCAATGTGGCACTTTAACCCATTAATGTTTGAAATACATTTTCAAAAACTCTCCAATGATAGAATACAGAAAATCATAGAAAATCATAGATAAAGTTAGTTAAACTGATATTATTCTATATTCTATCCTTGCGCCTCATAAAGAAATTATTTAATTATTTTATTTAAAAAGTATTTTAAATTTATAGTAAAACATTATTCCTATATAATTTTAAATATTTTAAATATCCCCTTTATTAATTAATTATAGTTTAAAAAGGCCTTTTCTTCGATAAATGTTCAAGTTTCAATTTTCGAACATTAATCGGTTAAATATGCCAAATTATTTGTATTTGCTCCGCAAGTCTAGAAATTTGGGAATGTACCCAGCGTAAGTTACTTAATCAATTTTGTATAAGGTTAATCAAAAGGTGTATTTAATATAGGCCTAATCAAAGGCATGTTTAACTATAATCAAAGCATGAAACTCCTGAACTGAACTCAGCAATAAAATACGAAATCTAATCAAAATATTTTCGAGGGCTGATTCTTTCATCCACTACTCGCATGTTGTTTTCAATTCTACGTCAAGTTCCTTGCAAATCTATAAATACCTATACATACATATACCTATGTACATACATGCAACATGTGTATGTATGTAAGAAGTAAGTAAAATATTTAAGAACGTATTTGATGAAAAGCATAATATCAAATAAGAATTATATACGTGAATTTAGTTTTCTAAAGACAATCGTTAATAATTTTATAAAAACCAAAAAAATATTTATATATATATATATCTATAAATGAAAGCTTTTATTTATTGATCTACAGTAGTTGATGTTAATGTCTATATAAGTAATTTGTAGCAGCTCTATAGTAGTCTAGTCGGATTGTAAACTACTTAAATTCTGTGTCAAGTATTAACTGATGTGAATACAGCTAAAAGAAAAAATCAAAATATCAGTTATCAAATGTATAAGGCTATAGCTAATTGAACCGGAATATAATTCAAATTTAAATCGATCCCACTAAACCAAAATATTTTATAACTTATATAGGCGTATCTCTAAGATTAAAAAAATAAACTGTTCGTTCCAAATATTTTTAAATACTTTATTCTATTTCAGTTATATATAAACAATATTGTTTTCAAATTACGACATTGTCAATTATGTCAAAGCCAAAAAACATTAACTATTTGGCATCTGTTCTGTATTCTACTTATTCGAAACGCTTTTGTTTTTAATTCAGCTGTGTTTGTGTTCGCGTTAATTTTCTAAATAGGAATTCTAACCTTTAATATTGGTATGAATAATTTTAAGCAGAAATCTCAAAATAAAACTACATAAATAAATGGAAAGCTTAAATTTTAAATCATTTTACTGGGAAACTTGGAATAAAAATATAAATTACTCTTCATAATTTTTTAAGTATAAATAACTTCTGAAATAAAATACTGATGAGAACAATAATTTTTGAGTACCTGCGTTGAATAATTTGTATTCCTGCCTGCTATTTTTTTTTTAGTGGTTTCTCGCAGGTGTTTCTCAATACGACGGCTATATGATATGGTAATATGATCAGAAATAAAAAAAATGGGTTAGTTTTAAGTTAAACCGAGATGAAAAACTAATTAGCAGAGAAATAGATAAGCAGACGGTGATGCCTATATTTATTTGGCTGGAGTTGTTGATCAAGTGTTTATATTTTTGGGATCAGACGCGTCTTTGCGTTACATTGCGTTACGTTACGTTACATTACGTTACATTACGTTACGTTACATTACGTTACATTACGTTACATTACGTTACATTACGTTACGTTACATTACGTTACGTTACATTACGTTACGTTACATTACGTTACGTTATATTACGTTACGTTACATTACGTTACATTACGTTACGTTACGTTACATTACGTTACATTACGTTACGTTACATTGCGTTACGTTACGTTACATTACGTTTCGTTACGTTCCATTACATTACGTTACATTACATTACGTTACATTACGTTACGTTACGTTACGTTACGTTACGTTACATTACATTACGTTACGTTACATTACGTTACGTTACATTACGTTACGGATAGAGGACTATTAAAATTTTGCTTATGGATCACAAAAAAAGGATCTCTATTTATATGTCAGATAACAAATTCAAAAGACAAATTGATTTCCAGATCAAAAAAATTTCCACATAAAAATTCCAATAATGCTGAAAGTGTAAATGAAATTCGACCTTAAAGTTGCAACAGATTTGCTTAATTTGTAGGATTTTATTATTGGAAGTGTATTTGCAGTATTGTTAGCATTTTGGGTGTCTGTGTGAGTGTGTTCGTATGTGTAAGTGCATAGGTGTGTGGATGTGTGTGACTGTGTGTGTTTGTGGCCAGCTCAGAGAACACTCTTCTCGTCTTCCATATAGTACCTAAATAAATGCTATTCCTCCTCCTCTTTATCCTTACGATGTGATTTTTTCTTCTCGGTTCGACTGGAGGAACCGGAAGTTGAGGAGCTACTTTGCTTGCTGCTGCGTTCGCTGCGTTCCTTTTCGCGGGACTTGGATTTCCGGCGACTGGATTTGTCCCGGGATCGTGAACGACCCTCGCGTCTTGTGCTTTCCTTTTCTTTATCCTTCTCCTTCTCCTTGTCTTTATCCTTATCCTTATCCTTATCCTTCTCCTTCTCCTTCTCCTTTTCCTTATCTTTGTCCTTCTCCTTGTCCTTGTCCTTGTCCTTTTCCTTCTCCTTCTCCTTGTCCGTATCACGTGAGCGGCGGTCGCGCATGCTGCGTTCCCTATCACGCTCCTTATGCTCGCGCTCCTTGCGTTTCTCCTCCTTCAGTATGTGCAGATAGTCCTCGAAGTACTCCTCGCGATAAGCCGACTCCAGTGCCCGATATCGCGGATCCGTTTCAATTTTCTTCTTAATGTCATACCAGCGCGTATGACGCTCAATGTCGTGCCGCTCTCGCAGCATGTCCAGAAAGTCTTTGCGTAGCTGCCGAAAAAATCACCTAATTAGCATATACATAAATAATACTTCAGAGTTTAAATACAGGTCATTAAAATTATTTTCAATATGCCAATCCTTTGTTTATATAATAGTTGTCCTACAACCTAGTTAGTTACTCGCTCGGCAAAAACTTAGAAGTCATGTCGCAATGGCTTGATCTAAAAGGTATTGCATCCCAAAATCCGTTAAATATTAACATAGTTAAGTTTCGACCCTTTCCACAATACCAAGAACATTAATTTATGTATAAGACATAGTGATCTGATCCGGTCTATTCTGCTATATATTATATGCAGACACACGAATTCTTTATAAATATATATACATATTTTTTAAGCTCTGTGCACTTCACGAGAAAATTATAATCTTTAAATTTTAAACCGTAAGACTCTACAAAAAGGAAAGGTTTCACTCAAAAAATAGGAGCGCTTTTAGAGATGGACTTAAACCGACATGGCTTTTGATGCTGATCAAAAATATTTATGTATATATACTTAATGGAGTCGTCATAGTAAACGAAGAATTTGAGTGTACTACGAACAATTGCCAAAATTATAAAATCTACATTAACAAATTTCCGGCGAATAACTGTAACTCGTAAACCTTAAAACTCTATTAAAAAGACTTAAGAAAACTGTAAAAAGCTTATACAAACTTTTGTACAAATTCAGTATACTCCTGGAACCCATTATTAATGGCTATATGGCCTCAATCTGGGATATCTTGGGCATTTTGTACCTGCTCTTTTTTTAGCTGCTTGTCCTTCTCACGTCGACGGCGCTCGCGATCATCATCATAGCTATCGGATCTGCGATCTGAGGAAGACGACGACTGCATGTTGCTGTTGTTGCTGTTGTTGTTGTTGTTGTTGTTGTTGCCACTGTTGCTGCCACCAAGTGGCATGCGTTGCTGTGGTCCCATATCTACAAAATAGAATTAAATTAGTTGGGCGTCTAAGAAGTCATTCTACTAGGATTACTTACTCATGTTGTGCGGCATGCGCATCATGCCTGGCGGTGGACCCATGCCTGTAGAGTAATTGAAGTATTATAAATTATAATGGATCACATAGATATGCGTCAAGACTCACCCATGGTGTGGGGCATGCGCATGTTGGGCGGCATCATGCCGGGCGGCGCATGCTGTCCACGTAGCTGTGGCGGCGGTCCGCCCATTTGTGGCGGCGGCACATTCAATTGTGGCGGTATTCCGAGTTGCGGCGGCGTCTGCTGTTGCTGGGACGGATGGTGTGCGGGTCCGGGGGTAAGTTCCTTGATGCCCGTCGGCACCCAGCCGGCATTGTCATTGCCCCACTGAGACTCCTGTGTCGGCTCGTATCCGTAATCAAAGGGTTCCGGCTCATGGAAATACGGCTCATCGGAGGCGCCGGGTGGCGGAAAATTGGGTGCCATTGGGCCAGGGCCACCACGTGAATACTCGCGACACTCGGCCGTCATCACCTGTATGGCGTTCTCCTTGACACCACCCGTCGTCGAGATGGGACGTGGCGGCCGGACCATCATGCCCATGCCGGGACGTGACTGATGTGGCATCATGGGTGGCATGCCTGGTGGCGGCATTTGCATGCCTCCATCACCACCCATCACTATTAGCGGCTGCTGCTGCTGCTGCTGGTGATGATGCATGGGACCACCCATGCCCATGGGCCCGCCCATGATAAGGTTACCTCCAACGCCTCCTCCACTGCCTCCTCCGCCGATGCCGCCAGCGATGCTGCTACTGCTGCTGCTGCTGCCATCCGGCATCATCATGGAGCCGGCATTCTGATTTACATTCTGAGTGAGACTGGCCAGACCTACACCGCTCTCCACGACGCGAAAACGCTTCTGTCTCTCACAATAGGCGCGCCACGTCTCCTCGTTGAAGCCATAGTTGAAGTAGTCGGTGATGTCGGCGCCGGGCTTGCGCCATGGCTTCTCCTCCAGCGAATCGATGCTGAATTCGTGCACGGCTACTCCATTAATTGTGCCCGCGCCCTCGAAATCCTCGATGCTGAATTTGCCTGCCTGGGTCGATGGTTTCGCCTTGTCCGCCGTTCCACCAGCTAGCAGATTAGGTCGCTGCTTAATGTTGTATGTGCTCGGCGCTGACTTAATATCGCCAATGACGACATTGATATCATCATCCGAATCGTCATCGTCATCATCGTCCGAACCGGAACCGTTGCGCTCCTTGCGCTGCAGCGTTGTACTGCTCTCCGCACCCTCCATCATATTATCATCCATCTCAGTATCGCCGTCCGGCGAACGGTCATCAATTCGATCATTTGATGCGCCAGTGGAGCCAGCATCGGGCGCAGTTGCCGGCACAACTTTGACTTTTTTGTTATCCGTTGTGTCGGGGAGAGCCTCCTCGTCCTCCTCCATTTCCTTGGCGGGATCCTCGAAATCATCGGCGAAATCAAGAAGATCCGCCTTGGGAAAGGGTGGCAGCAATCCAGCTGTTCCGGGCTTTTCGCCGGTCACCGCTGCGAGCGCCTCGTGTTCCGCCGCCATTGGATCGCTGCCATTTGTCAATTCATTGGTCGTCGAGTCTGGATTTGAGGTGCCGTACAGCCAGCTATCCTCATTCGTATCGTCGGCCATAACTCTGTTCTCTAGTTTTTTTTGCGCGTGACCACGAGTTGATTTTTCTTGTTAATAAAAAAACTCTTGGAAATGCCGAGCGGCTAACTCAAGTAAACACTGTTTATCAAACTTAAAGAGTTTTTTGCGATAATTTCTCATTAACGCGTTCTGGTCACACTGGAAATTAACTGTGCTTCCTCATTCTGAATGTATCGATGTGTAATGCATGGAATGGAACGATACACATCAGCTGTTGCATGGTGCGAAATTTGAAATAAATAAACCAGATTAATCTTGGAAAACGAAATTGGTTCATTTAAGATGTTAATTTAAATAATATGTTCAAGTTTGAACATGAGACGCTGCGAGGCTCAGCTATTTCTTAATGACGAAATACCATATACAGTCCACTTTCGTGTGGCTGCATTTAAATAAGAAAACATCACATGAAGTTGCTCAAGTATGAACATTGGGCGCGGCAAAGCTCAGCTATTTAAGATAAATAAACATCACATTCTTAGAAGAATAAAGCTCAGCTATTCTAGACCACCCATATAGTCACTCTACAAACGCTGCAAAGCTCAGCTAGTTTAAGAATAAACATCACACGGAGTCGTCCTACAAGCGACTCCGTTAATATAAATAAATATAACATGAGGTGGCCTTACAAGCGGCTTCATATGTACTTAGGTTTAAGATTTTTGTATAAAATAAAGAAATGCTCATCAGAGCAAACAGTTCGATTCTAAACGTCGTCTCATCGTGTTGACTACACCCTATACGTGTTTTATTATTTTATTAAATAATCATTATTATTTCAAATCATTAAACATATTCAAACCAGACTTTTGATTTTTAAATCATCGAAGTTAAAATAATTTCATAATTGTACAATTGCTTAATATTTATTAATTTATATATAATTCTATTCTAAATTTCATTTTATTAATTTTTTCCTCTTTTGTAATTTCTTGTGTCGGCTGTCATTAATAATAAATAATTAAAAATATTAAAAGTGCTAAAAAAAAAATTCAAAAATACATATTTAAATCATTCTTAAATCATTCGAAATTATGATATTTAAGACAATTATCGTGTTCATATGCATCAAAAATATATTTAAAATTAACTAATATAATGCAGATAAGTTATTAATTATATAAATATTCCACATATCTTTGTCGCACTTTAATTTATATTTATTTTTGAATCTACATAAACCTTAACTTAAATAATTTAACACTTAATTTTGGACGCTATTATTTTTTTCGAAACTTTATTAATATGTCTTTTATACTCAAAGTGTTTTCAGAATATCGCGAACAATATTCCGGAACATGCAGGATAGGGCGCAATCGTAACGCCGTAAACAGAGTTGCCGTAATCCGAGCAGCAGTTGACCAAATCGCAACCAATGGGATCGGTGCAGTGTATACCGGGCCAGGGAGCAGAGTGCTCCATTCGAGTGTGCCTCCAAGATTAGGGCATTTTCCGCATTTACGGCCAATTCTGCAAGGATATAATTTATTTGAGACAATTAACTACAAGTGGCCCAAGTTGTGCAAACCTTTGCGGCACAAAATGAGCGTCTCCAGAAAGTTGAGTTCCATGAGATCGGCACGCAGCTGTTGGGCCTCGGCTAGAAGCCACTTGAGCTGGGCATCGCCACAGGTGTCGATCATGGCGCTGATGTCGAGGGACCAGTGCGAGGCACGAAGAATGAAGCACTCGCTCCACACCACCTGCAGAATGGCATCCTGCTGCACCCGCTCAAGCAGACGGAATTGTTCGTTGAGCTTCGCTTGGCGCAGGCACGTGACCAGAATTTGAGCGAGTATCTGAAAGTGCAGCGCCTGCCCAGCAACCGGAGGAGGAGGCGACGGCGTTGATAGTGGCCGCGCCAGCAGCAGACGACGACAATGATTCGAATTGCTCGGTTGTGATTGGTTTTGGGTGCGTGGACCACGCTCCTCCTGGACGGCAGTGATGTTCATGCCGGCGGCGAGGCAGCGCTGAAAACGACAAAATGGACACCAATTGCGTCGTGCCTTGTCCACGACACAATTCCCCTTGCCAGCAATGCAAGCATAGTTGTTGCCCTTGCGTACGCTCCGCTTGAAGAAGCAGGAGCAGCCATCGCAACAGGAGACTCCATAATGTTTCCCGGAACTCTGATCTCCGCACACCTGACAGCCATTGTAGAGTGACACGGACATGCCAAGAATCTGGATGCAACTGAGCAAAAAGGACGAGCTGTTGGCGGTTTTTATAGTGTGGTAGTATTTGTCCACAAATGATATGCAAATCAAAGACACTTCAGCTCCACATGATTTGTGCTTTTTATTTATTTAGCGAATTTCTTGGCCAACGTCCGCATCGCTGGAGGGGGCGTACCATGTCAAAAGTGACAATCATCGTGTTAACAATTTGTAAACAATTATTGTTGTGCTCTATGATTGGTCAGCGCCACCCGGCCACTTGAACTCTGAACTGACATTTTGTGTAAACAACAATAATACAAAAAAAAAAGCACGGGTCGTGTAACGTCAACGTCCAATATGACAATTAGGGGTAGTAACCGAATTTCGTAATGTATTAGACCGCTTTTACCCAACTAAAACATATTTCTTTGTAAAAAACTTAATTGTGTGCTTGTTTCTAAAGCTTAGTTAAATGGCTTAAAACAATACATAAATTTTAAATTTTAATTTTAAACTGGCGCTATAAGTTTTAAGTTTAAGTGTTACCAGCAGCAAATTTTATGGTGCGGTTTTCTGTGATAAAATAATATACCGATAAATTGCAGTAGAAAGTTTAAGTAAAGAATTAATTTATTTTTTAAAAGCCATTAAAGTTTCTATAAAGATAGTACAATACATTTTATTAACTGATTGAAAACAAATTGTTTAACAACCCAGACTTTTTCTCATGAACTGTTTTGTTGTTAAATTAATCGATACAGATTGTTACAGATTGTTTCCTAGTTGAGACAAATATTCATAGAACATCCCTAATGTATTTGCTTCTCCTTCTTAAAAAATTGCCTTACCTATATCCATTTATAAACTAATAACTAATCTTTTCCTTGATCGGCTGCATTTAACTACATTGACAACTAAATCATGATTAGCATTTTAATAAGTATATTATGTGCTTCAAAAGAAATTAAATGGGAGAGCGGTGTTAATCATGCTGCAGCTGTTAATAACATTGCAGACAAAAATGTTAAGTGTTGGTCGCGTATGTTAAAAGCGACATTTTTTATGGGGTATTTTAACGACAACCGCTTGCGGTCACACCATTTACATGTGTCATGTTTTTTTGTATTTATTACAAGAAACCTTTTTTAAAATAAAATGTAAGCTTCCCGATCGCCAATAAGCGGCAACAACGCGCGAATTTAAGCTACACAAAAGGCAAGCAAGCCGGTCGCGTCCGAATCCGTTGTCAAAACCAATTGTTTGCTCCAGTTTTGCATCGCCTGCTGCCGCATCAATTCTTTTTCTTTTTTCCCATGTCGGCCATTTAAATCAAGAAACTACAAAATATTAGTGAAAACGGGAAAACGTGAAAACCATAAAAACGTTGCGCGGGCAGTTTTTGTTACACACAAATGCGCCCAATAGAAGTGCAGTTCCAGTTGTATTTGAAGTGAAGCTCATCTAAATTATCAACAGAAGAAGAAGAGGAAGCAGAAGAGGTGCTGAGAGAAGGAGAACGACGAGGAGGAGGAGGAGAAGGTGGGGCGGCTGCTCAAATTGTTTGAACGTCAGCGAACAACGGTTCTGCTGTGAGTTAGTTTTGTGTTTCTATTATTGCCTTAAGTTTCATTCATAAAAAAAACGCATACACTGCAAACAATTCCAATTGGTGGTGAATGCAGCTGTTTGTCGTCAACACCTCATCACACACACACACACAGAGGCATACGCACACATGTAGATTGATTTTTCCAACATTTGAGTGCGCGTGGTGTATGTGTGTGTGCCGTCCAAGTGGGTTTTCATCTCATTTTAGTTTTGGATTATATGCGATTAATGCATTGCTGCTGTTCCATATCCATTTTGATGTAAAAATAAACCGCCAACCCAAATCAAAAGAACAAAAAAAATGTAGAAAATGTCAACAAGCGTGTGCTGCATACAGGGTGCCCACAATCAACACCCACCCCACCCCCACACGCACGTGCAGCGTGAAGCGCCAGCAATGCAAGCAAAGAACTCAAATAACAGCGAGAACAAGCAAAACGTGCCAAAGCGCACCAAATAAAATATACATTTAAATGCATATGTATGTATGTGTGTATGTATCTTTGTGTGTGTGTGTGTACACACTTATGCACGTAATAATTATAATGCTAGACTGGCCACATTTTGCAGTCAATTTGGCATTTAACGGTTAGCGGCCTCTGCATTAACGGCATATGCCCATAAATCTATTTGTATTTACCTAGGCCCAACACCGGACAGGTAAAACGTAAAGCGGAAAGCAAAGCGCCAAGTTGCAACACAAAAAAAGTACGATAGGAAAGGAAAAAGAAATAGTGGAAGACACATTTCCGCTCGGTAGCGAACCAAACCAAAATAGACAACAGCGCACAGTGGGCGAGAATTGTTTCCTTTTCGTTAATATATAACTATACTATTTAAGCAAAATAAGCTAATTCAAATAAAAAGTTTTAATACTTACTAATTTATTTGCCTAAATGGTAGCTTTTTTTCATATTAAATGAAAACTTAATACCAATTTTAACTAATACATTTTTTAGCTATGCATTAGATGTATAATATTTGTATTTATATCTGTGCTATTATAAATTAAAATTGATATTTTTCATATAAACTTTGTTAAATTATATTTTATTTGAATATATAATATTACATATTATATACAACTCTAACATATTTTTAGAATTTTTCATAAATTAATTGAAAAACTATATTTTATCCATTGGAATAGTTTGATGATCCCACATTGCTGTCGTCGTCGTTGTCTTTCAATGTGCGTGTGTGTGTGTGGTTGTGTGTATGTTTGTGGCTTCTCTCAGCACTTGGAGGCAGCGCACTCAATGCACTTGCAGTTGTTGTTGCTGTTGCGCTGGTGTTCTCTTTTTTTGTTGCAACATGCACCAAAGTACACATGTATGTATGTATGTGTGTTGGTTGGCCCACTTGATCAGGCATAGGGGTATCAGTGGGGGGAGCTAGGCGTCTGCCATTCCACACACTAATCTGAATGCGGCAAGTGTTGTTGAGTTTCCTGTAGCGCTGTCGCTCATTAGGGAATAATTTGCATTAGCTGCAAAAACTCTTTGCCAGACGCACACAAATACAAAATATAAACATATTTGTATATATATTTATATATGTACGTTTATCTGCACATATACAATTTATATTGATTTTACTTGAACTTCAACAACATGAAAACAAATTATAAAATACTATTTGATTTGGCAGCGTCCGACTGCGAAATACTCTGTTGTCAGCACACAGAAAAAATACCTCTTCAGTATTGAAAGTAAAAACTAAAATAAAGTTTTTAATTTCCATATTTTTTCTCTCTTTAATGTAATTTATTAAATAAGACTACGATTTTTTTCGCTTTTAATGAAAACTTTCTACAATTTACTCTATTTTCCTTGCATTAGCATTATTAATATACCATCGATTATCCAATATACTCTAATTCAGTGGGACGAGGTTACATAAAATAAAAAATCACCCAAAAAAGAAAAAACAACACATAAAAGTTAACCTAGTTGTTGGCGCCCACTCGCTACACTCAGGAGTTGTTTGGAGTAGCCGGTATGGTTAAGGAAGTTGTCGAGGGGGGCGTAGGGCAGCTCAAAACCCAATAATTACCTATCGACGGTGTTCGTCATCATTGCGCTCTTGATGATTTTGGGCAGACGGCCAACATACACACATATGCACATACAACAATACAGTGAGGAAGGAAGGGGCAGAAAAAAACTATATTGTTTGCTTACAATTTTCACACCCCCCACCATACCGTTTGCATATTGTTATTGTAGTGTTTGCTTCTCTGCTGCTGCTGTCTCTCAGTCAATGCATTGACTTTTGACGCCTGACGTTGATAAATGAATCATAAAAGCAGCGCAGTCCGCGGCAGTCAGTCAGAGCGCCACCGGCAAACTTGCACGCAAACAAGGAAATAGTGAAACGAAGAGCGAGAAAAAGAAAGAGCGCAGACAAGGTGTGAGTGAATAAATTTTTTTGTGCCCACACAGTATTTATCTCTTTCACATTATGAATTGAGATTGCAAGACGTGAGTCCCATTATTGTTGTTTTTATTAACGTGCTAATCGATAACAGCTGTGCTGCTGTTGCTTTTGTTATCGCCCAAGTTTTGTCCGCTGCCCACGACGATCGTCTATCTGCCGCGCTTTCTCTCTCGCTCTCGACATTTGTCGAGGAGAGTTGTTGTAGTTTTTCTGCTGCTGCTTCTGCTGCTGTTGCTGTTGCTGCCGGGCAGTGGCAGTGACACTCAAAGCGAGTCCGAGCCTCGGCAACTGGTAGTCAGAGTCAGTTCGTCGGTCGGTCCATATTGATATTAATTACATATATATATTCTATGTGTGGGTGTTTTCTTTTTCTTAATTTTTTTGAACAAAAACAAAAATTTGTTGTTTTTGTGTGTGCCAAAAAATACATTTTTCTCAAATGAAGAGCACACAATATTTGTAGTGATTTTGCATAAAACACAAAAAACAACAACAAACCAAAAAAGCATAATTCAATCGTAATCTATACATTTTATATTGTACATATATTTTATATAGATTGTTCGTCACTTTTGTTCTCACTAAAATTGTATAAAAATATTAAAGTACAAGTAAAAAAAAAGGGGGAGAAATGAATAAGTAAAAGACAACCGTTGAAATCTAGTTAGATAAGCGTTGTTGCTGTAGATAAAAGGCGTTTTCCCTGCCCTAGCCTGTGTCTGTGTGACGCATGCCACCCAATGGATGAAAGAATTTCTTATTGTTATTCTTTTGATAGCAGGAGCAGCAACTCAACAAGTTGCGCATTCTGTAACATTAATTGTTTCTATTATTGTTTTTTTTATAATTGCAGCTATAGCTTGCTTCTTGCTATCAATCCAGGCATTTCAATAGACAGACATCATCAGCAGCAGAGATGTCCAGCGAGGAGGATAAACCACCAGCGCCGCCAGTACGTCTAACAAGCAATCGTGGCGGCGTCGGCATCGAACGTGTTCCCCTCCCAGGTAGCGGACCGGGTGGAGATGCGCCCTCAGTTGACATGCGTCCCTTGCCGAAGGGTTAGTATTACTATACTCAAAAATAGATATATATTTATCTATAAATTTTTTTCTTTGCTCCACTTCATAGAACCCGACGACTCAGATCGCAAGAAGAAGACGCTGAAAAGCAAGATCAAGGGCTCGAAACCCTCGCACATGGATTCCAAACCAAATATCTCGTATCCCACAAACTTTGAGCACACAGTGCACGTGGGCTTCGATGCAGTCACCGGCGAGTTTACGGTGAGTTCATGTCCCCATTGCAATTGTTACAATTGACTATTGATTTAGTTTGTTGTGCGCTTGCTTCCTGGTGCCGCAATCATTATTGTTTTATGGCCTAGCAAAAGCGTTATCACAAATTCGATTGCCAATCTATCTTTTGCCAGTTCCAATTGTAAAGCTTAATGGCGAAAAAAACAAGACAAAAAAAAAACAGTTCAACATGCATCACATTAAACGTAAAAATGCAATTCAAGAGATTAACTAAAAAAACCGAAATGTTTGTTAAAGGTAATTGGAAAGCTTTAAGACCAAATCAGTTTTAAAACTAAGAGAAACTTGAGATATTTTATGAATAGTTTATGTAAATTGCACAATGTGATCAGCGTGAAAATCCAAAATCTCAGTTGACTTTACGATTAAAATACAACTGGAAATTTAACCATTTTCTCCAATATAATGGTAACTTTATATTTATTATGATTATAGTCAAATTTTTGCCAGAGTTAATTTCTTTTGTGGCTTTTGCGCTTCAGATCATTCATTGATTTTGTTTGAAATCATGCTCCCCATTTAAATACTTAATTGTACATTATGTAACTTAACTCGCGATATACCAATTTTGTATTATTCATTATTATTTCAAGCTGCCAATGAAAGTAAGTAAAACACCTCGTTTAAAGCCACGGTACTTGCCTTCATTAGTTTTCTATGTGAAATTCCAATCATCTATTGCTGTTCTGTTGTGTGTGTTAACCCATTTTTCTTGATTTTTGAGATCGGCTCTTCTTGTATAGTTACACATATCGTATATAGATTTGTTCGTTGAAGTTGTTTCTTTCTATTATCTACAATAGTCTAGTCTACACCAGAAACCCCACAAAACACCACACACTTCAACTATCACTGAGGGCGCTGCGCTTAAGTATATTTATAATGAATATACTCCCAATTAATCCCAGACATATATAAATCCAAACCACGCTTCTCCTTGCTGTTCTTCTTTCTCTCTCTATATATGTGTGTGTGTGCGTGTTTTTGTAGCTGGGAGCCTTTTAATCCAAATTGTTGGGATCTGAACCTAACTAATTGTCATTTCTGCATTTTACAGGGTATGCCGGAGGCGTGGGCGCGTCTACTGATGAACTCGAACATCAGCAAACAGGAGCAGAAAAAGAATCCGCAGGCCGTGCTCGATGTGCTCAAATGGTTTGACAATACAACCAAACAGAGGCCAAGTTCCAAGTACATGACAAACGCCATAACGACGCATTCAGGTAAGCTTTTCAGCTTGTGAAATCCATTAATAATAGTTAACTGTTAAAATGCTCTACTTTGATTTTAGGCTCATCGTTGAGCCGCGTGAGCAGCAGTAGCCCCAGCAGTACGCCCACAGACTCGGAGCTGCATGGCTCGAATAGTGGCGGCAACTTGATTGGCGTGCAGCTGGGCAGCATGACACTGGGTCCGAATGCCAACAATGTGTCCGCTGCGGGGCAGTTGCTGAGCAATCACTACCAACAGCAGCAGCATTTGTTACAGCAGCAACAGTTACAGCAGCAGCAACAACAACAGCAGCTACAACAGCAACTGCAGCAGCAGCAGCAACAACAGCATCACCATCACATTGGATCACTGAGTCAATCGCATTCGTACAATTTCGTTGGGCACACAGCCGCCTCATCGACCACATCCACATCGCAACATTCATCTGCCAATGAGAATGATATGTATATAGATATGGGCGTAGCGCCGCAGCAGCCTGCGCCGCCGCCAGTTGCCTCGCGACCGGAGCGCACGAAGTCCATCTATACGCGACCCATTGAGGAGCTGCAACCAGCGCCAATGCCAATGCCAGTGGCATCAGCAACGACACCCACAACGCCACTGCAGAACCACAAAGCGACGGCTGCGTCATCACCTCTAATTCTTAACAATGCCACAACGACGCTGGACAAGAACAAAAACAATGAAAGTGAGTTTAAATGTCTGCAAGCTATCAGACAAAGTCAACAAAGTTTAGCTATTGATTTTACTAACACTACTTTGCAGCCTTTGCAGTGAGCAGAAATTAAATTGCTTTATTAAAATTACTCAAAAGTCTCGATTGCAATCCAAATGTCGTCTGTGGATTATATTTCCAAAGTGTATCCCAACTATTTTGACAGTTTTTGCTCTGCTTAGATTTTGTATTTATATTAGAATTTAGGCTATTGTCTACCCTAATATCCGTGCACCAATATCTCTCGTTCCACACTGAACCCATTTGAAATAGAACGAAAGTTCTGCGAAAGTATGTAAAAGGCCAGAAAATACATATATATTTGATCAGCAACAATAGCCGAGACAGTCTAAAGCATGTCCATTTGTCTGAATCCCATCTCAGCGACTTTAAAAATGAGAGACTTCAAATTGGTTCACGTAGACAATTAGATAAGTATCAGATTAGAACTGACATTGTTTCGGAAATATCTATTTAAATCGATTTTCGATTGCAATAGTATTCTCAGTTGCATAGATATAGCAATCAAATTTGTATATTAAATAACCTCATACGTATTAGATCAACATTAATATTTTCTTTATGATCGGCTTGAACAAGGGAATATCAGGTAAATCTCATATATATATATCTCCTATATTTGTATTCAGTAAAGAGTGACTGTAAATAATTTGGTACATGAAGCGACAAGGCAGTCAGCTCACAAATTGAATCAATTAATAACCCGTTCAAATATCAATATTTATATTATTTTTGATACCCAACCCTGATTAGTCATATTGCGAATGGCAAATATATAGATAAGATCAGTGAAGACGAGTTTACACATAATGAAAGCAATATCAATTAACTGCATTGGCATTAGAAGACTTCGGCACAGATCGAAGATTGTTTCAGTTTAACCGGTTGTTTTAGTTGAAGTTATGATGAAATGATGCATTGATGCATTGATGCGTGATGCATAAAGTGTAACGTGTAATGTTAATGTTATTGTCATTTGTCATTTGTATCGCCTCTGTGTTCTGTTTTGTTATGTTTTGAAATTGCTTTTGAATTGCTGCTTAACAACCAACTGAAACATCAGCAACAACTGTAACTTCAACAGCAGCAGACTGCAGCTCGACAGCAGCAACACTAGCAGCAGCAGACGTAGCAGCAACAACAACAACAACAACAGAAACAGAAGGCACTGGGGCAACAACAGCAAGAACAACAACAACAGCAACAGCTGCTACTAATGCTACTCGTATTTTGTCTGCTATTGCTACAAATGCTACTAATTGTCCTCCCGCAACTCCTACAACAGCAGTTGCTGCAGCTTCTAGCAGAGAGGAGCGGCAGCTCGTTGAATGCAATGCTGCAGCAACAGCAGCAACAACAGCAACAGCAGACGCAACAGTTCTAACCACTTTAGCAGCAATAGCAACAACGACTAATCACCACTCTTCTGCTTCCTCCTTTTCATCGTTCACCTCGTTCCATGATGATACTACGCCGCCGCTGTCCACCAACGCCCTGCCATCTATCCACTGTCCAACGCCAACGTCTTCCGCACGCAACTCCGGCGCTGTGCCGCATATGCTGCCCACAATAACGATGGTAACACCTGCAACACCTGCCACAGACCTCTACCACTATCCGGCGGCAGCCAATAACCTCAATGCCTCAGCGCTGGCAGCAGCGCCTGCGGCGGGCACGCAAATTGCTGTGCCGCAGCAGGCAGCTGCTGCAACAACGGCAGCAACAGCAACAATGACGACGACGGCGGCGACGACGACGACAACGACGCGAGCCGCCAACGCCAAGAAGAAGAAAATGTCGGATGAGGAAATATTGGAGAAACTGCGCACCATTGTCTCTGTGGGTGATCCCAACCGCAAGTATACCAAAATGGAGAAAATTGGCCAGGGTGCCTCTGGCACCGTTTATACAGCGATTGAATCATCCACGGGCATGGAGGTGGCCATCAAACAGATGAACTTGTCACAGCAGCCCAAAAAGGAGCTTATCATCAATGAGATACTCGTTATGCGAGAGAACAAGCATCCGAATGTGGTCAACTATTTGGACAGCTATCTGGTGTCTGAGGAGCTATGGGTGGTTATGGAATATCTGCCCGGTGGCTCATTGACCGATGTCGTTACCGAGACCTGTATGGATGAGGGACAAATAGCGGCCGTTTGCCGTGAGGTGCTGCAGGCGCTCGAGTTTCTGCACGCCAATCAGGTCATTCATCGCGATATAAAAAGTGATAATATACTGCTTGGCTTGGATGGCTCCGTCAAGCTGACTGATTTCGGTTTCTGTGCGCAAATCTCGCCGGAGCAATCCAAACGCACAACAATGGTCGGCACACCCTACTGGATGGCCCCAGAGGTAGTCACGCGCAAACATTACGGACCCAAGGTAATAACTCGCTATATATATATATATCCAATAAAAAACAAACCAAAACTATATATTAATCCATGTAATTTGATTGCAGGTCGATTTGTGGTCGCTTGGCATTATGGCCATTGAGATGGTCGAGGGTGAGCCGCCGTATTTAAATGAGAATCCGCTTAAAGCCCTGTACCTCATTGCCACAAACGGCAAGCCGGAGATTAAGGAAAAAGACAAGCTGACGGCAGCATTTCAAGATTTTCTCGATCAGTGCCTCGAAGTGGAGGTGGAGCGGCGCGCCAGCGCCATGGACCTGCTAAAGGTGACTAAAACTTAACATTCATTTAAAAGCTTATGCTAAATTGATAAAAATAATTCTAGCATCCCTTCCTGAAATTGGCGCGTCCTTTGGCCAGTCTGACTCCTTTGATTATGGCCGCCAAGGAGGCAACAAAGGGCAACTGATTGACAACCAAAAAGCAGCAACTTATTTAACCATTACTAATGAATTACTATTACAAGCAACAGCAGCAGCGACAACAACAACAGCAACAACCACAATAACAATAACAATAGCAACAATTAATGCGTATTAAAGAGAGCAGCTGAGAGATAAATGATTAGAGTTTATGATTATTTATATAAACGTATTTATATACATACACATATATATTCTTATTATATACATTATTAACTAATCTATAAAAACAATTCAACGGGCAACTTCAACACACTTGTAGCTAAATACGCGTAATTCATTTTGAACACTACAATTCGGTTTCCAGTCGATTGCTGAAATTTAACATCATTTTAAACAACAACAAATACTTTGTTTCGCATATATATATATATATATATTAGAAGCGGCCAGCAAACCATTTATTAAATTTTGACAGTTTTGCTGCTGATTTGTTATACCAAATTATCGGGCATTTTAAATGCCTTGGAAAGTTATTTTACACAGTTTCGACAAAAATTCATTGAACACATTATCGTAAAACACTACATTTACAATTGGCACTTGCATTTAAAAATCATATGAAACTAATAATAATTAAACATTATATTATATCAATTGTATAAAGAGGAAAAGCACCTATAATTTCAATATTCGTTTTTCATTCATTTTCTTTAAGAACATACTGAGTAGAAGAGAGAAAACAAAAAACGAAATTCTTGCGCAAAACGCTGTAACACTAACTTTAAACACTTAAGAGTATTATTTAAACGGTTCATTTGCGAACTTTTGCTGCATTCAGTAAAAGTTTCAATTAGTTTCTTAAACTGCTTTATTTAATAAAACAAAACGTAAATATATTTTTTTACATATGAGCTTGTGAACTTTTATTTGTGCATGCTTTTTTTTTAATTTGTATTTTATTTAGCTACTATTTATAAAAAGAAATTTGAGCATTATTATGATCTGTCCAAACATGCTGCAACCAAATACCTTAACACGCTATGCCCATCGCTCGATTACGCCCAAGACACAAAAACACATACCCAACACACTCGCACACACACCCCCTTTTGTACTATGTCTGTAAATGTAAGATGTAAATCAACTTCGTAACATTTAATTGTAAAAGAGAGTTTACCTTGATATTAGAAGAGCCTATATATTTTTCAAATAACAACAATGTGGTTTATTGAGATAACAATATGGTAGCAATTTATTGAAATATTATAGACATAGCAAATAGAAAACTAAACAAAATGAAGAGAACCACTCTTAACTGTTCAATAAGTTGGTAGTATCAACTAAATATAACTAGCAATTAAATAGCGTGTAATAATGATCGTGAACCATGAGGAAAAAAAACAGTTACTTTGTGCCTAACCAATAAATGAAAAATCAAACAATTGAAATTCATTCAATAAGAAAAGCAACAACAACAATTAATATATATATATATATTATTAACTAACTGATATAGATTAACATACTTAGAGAATCAACAAAATAGCACGTAGCGTAGGAGAGCCAACAAAATACCAGCCACACAAAAATATTAGAATTTCAAATCTGATTAAATTTATTTGTGACACTGTCATAGGCAACTTTTTACCTTCTTGATTATTTTTATGTTTTGAGTACGCCTAATTTCAACCCTTTCGTATTTTCTGTTGTAGGTTATAAATGAAAACTTAATATGTGTCCTATTTATGGACACCTTTCACATCACCCTAGGGGTGGCAAGTAACATATAATAGTTGGTAGATGAAATGCAATAAAGAGAGTGGAATAGAAACAGCCAAATAAAGAAATGGACGCAAAGATTAATTTTGAAAACGATCCAACTATTTATTTAGTGCGCTACTTTTTTTTATTTATATCTAAACAGAATTTGTTTAAAGGAAATTTGTCATGAATTCTATGTAAGTTATCGAAGAAAGCTTATAATCTTCTGATGACAAATTTAAAGATATTTAGTGATTTATAGATCGGGGTCATCATTGGGATTAGTTTTACCAATTTAGAACTGTACATGGATCATTACCTCTCGAACGGTCCACAGTGGTCCGATTTGACTAGTTGAAATTTTCGTTAACAGCTCAATAACACCAAATTTAAGAATCGAAGAAAACTGAGGAAATTGTTTTGTACAACATAAACGGTGCGCATTATTTTCGCTATTAGTTCCTAACAGACAAACACAGACATTTACATTAAAGTACACAAATGTACGGATGTATCTACAATAATTTGAAGAATGCGCTACGAAGGGAACGTCAAACTACTTGGCTCCGGCAGTTGAAAAACGAATATGAAACATCAAATATAGAAATTATTGTATTTTTTAGTATTTAGGAATATAAAACAAAAGTACAGATTACATCTGTATTAAACAATAATGGTAGCGAAGAATTGGAATCTAAGTACATACGTACATATATATATAGAAATAGAATTATGAAATTACGAAATGAAATCGAATGAAGAAACAAATATATATATATATATAGATACATATATATTTATATATATATATGTTCATGACAAATACAAATCTAATATAACGTATTAATGATCAATAAAAATATATATACACATATATGAATACAAAGCGGCTTCTCTTTTCATTATTTGTTTATTTTATAGTACATTGTTGTATTTTCTTGAAGGGATTAATATATTTTTATTTAGGTGCTACATAAGTTCAATGCTTAACATAAAAGGGGCTTGAGTTATTGTTTTGTTTATGAAAAGTGTGTTCCGGCTTTACTTATTGCGCCGTGTGGACTCGGAGGCTGTTGGTGGTGGTGGAGGACCACGTTTGTTCATCTCCTCCAAGAAGCCCATTAGGATGCCACTGCGATCCTCCTCCAAATGCTCCAGCACCAAGTAGCTGCAAGGATATACAAAATTCAACTAATGTATTTATGAAACTGAATTTGAACTTACCGTTTGTCGTTCTTGAGAATGTCCTGGATTTCCTTAAGGTGATTGGCATTTTCCTTGATGAGATCGGTGCTCTTGTGTGTAATGAATTTACACTCCTGCAACAATTCACGCAGCGCTGTTTTAGCCTGCATAGTTTTGTCCTTAATGTAATCGCGATACTCGCGTTCGCCTTTATCTGAGCTGTATTTGAGATATCGCGGATCATCTTTGATTAGTTTCTTAATCTCCTTCCAGGTGCTGGTCAGTTGCAGTGTACCAATCTCATCAAGCATTTCCCGGAACTTTTCGCGTTTCTTTTTCATCAGATTGTCAATATGCTCGTTGAAGATTCTGCAACGAATGCAAGAATTAAGATTTAAGATGACAAAAAGCCAATTTAATAGAATATCTCTTGGATAGAAGACTTACCGCTCACGATCATCGCGATCGAGTGTCTCAATCAGTTCCCAACGATGATCCTTGCGTAGCTGCCGTTTGACCTCCTTCCAGGTGAAATCAGGCGTGCGCACAAGATCCGTCAGCAGCGCCATGAAGTGTCCAATGCACTCGTCGCGCTTGTGATGCTCACGCTCCTTGTCCCGATCACGCAGATGTCCAGCCAGTGTTCGATGCACCTCCTTCTCGCGCTCTCTGATGCTCTGCTCGGCCCGCATTTTGCGCTCGCGATCCTTTTGCTTCTGTTCTGCTTCGCTTTCACGCTGACGCGCCAGTTCGCTATCCTCGCTATCAGCCCGCTCCTCCGGGTCAAAATCATCGCAGTGCTCGCCCTCCTCCTGTGAAAACAATAATAATAAAGTAATTTTAGTTTTAGCCTTCTACTAATCAATAATAATTTTAATCTTTAATTTGTACTTACCGGCGAATCTTGTTTCTTGCGATCTGATTTGGACTTTTCTCCCTTGTCTCTTGAAGATTTGCGCTCCCTGTCCTTTGAGCGACTGCGCTCCCTGCGACTCTCTTTGCGGCTCTTTTCCTTGTCCTTGTCCTTGTCTTTCTCCTTGTCCTTGTCCTTGTCCTTGTCTTTCTCTTTCTCCTTGTCCTTATCCCTATCACGACGATCAGATTTACGTTCGCGTTGTCGATCACGATCCTTCTGATCACGTAGCTCGCGCTCCCGGCGCTTCTCTTCCTTCATGATGTGCAAGAAATCCTCGAAGAACTCCTCGCGATACATGGAATCTACAGCACGATACCGTGGATCCGATTCGAATTTCTTCTTAATGTCATACCAGCGCGTATGGCGCTCAATATCATGACGCTCCCGCAACATGTCCATAAAGTCATTGCGTATCTAAGGATTCGAAAAAGGGAATTCAACATGACAGTCATGCGGAAGAGAAGAGAAGTTTGTTAAACAAATAAATTAGCTACGTCTTTGGCCCCGATGCATATTTCACTTAAATCTTATCTCCAACTTATTGCACTAACTTAACTTGCCTTAACAACTAGATATATTTAAAACTTATAAACATAGTTACACGCTTTGCTTTGCTGTAAAAGAAAATTTCGATTAGCATTGTGAAAGACATAGCTGAAAGCAAAATTGTTGTGATTAGTTTTGGCCATTTCATTCGTTAGAAGAGAATGCAGTCTAGGTCCAGGTCTGATTTGAGAAAACAGACTATAGCGGATGGAATGGAAACATCGTGGCTAAATGAAAACTGCTCGTCACTAATTAATTTACAATATTTTTCATATAAATATTTTTTAAACAAATTTAAGCTACTGGTGTATGCAAAAATCTAATAAGTCAGTTTTTAATTGTGTTGATTTAACTATGTGCAGTCAATATTATTGGTGATATTGAAAATTCTAGATGCATATAAATTGCAAACGAAATTTACTCAATATTAGAAAAGCTAGACGATCAGGTAGTTAGTTTTATTGCAAAACATATTGTCTATGAATGCAATAGTTTAACGTAGGTAATTAGATAAACAAGTGAATCCAGATAAAATACTAAGTTAAAAAAAAACAATTTACACATTTCATGGTGCTAAATAAAGAATAGTTTGAAAAGATCAATAAATGACGTCATCTGCTTGGGGCTAATTAATATTAATGTAAGCTACTATGAGAGACTAATGGGGAAACCAGCATTCATTTTGAAAGAACAACGAACATATTTATTTTATTTTTTTTTTGCGTTTTGGGTTGGCCGGCCAGGGGATAAGCTTCAGCTGGGCCGAAGTGTACAATTCATAAAACTAAAGTAAACATACCAAATACATAAAATACAATATATAATGAGACTGAGACCATTTCAACGTTCTGCTGCCGTTGCCTGAAGCTTGTGAGAGCAATGTGAGAGAGTGAAAGTGTGAGTAGGTGAGTGAAAGTAATTTTTAACGGCAGTTCTCACCACATTGCTCTGCACAAGCTTACATTTGGGGTTATTAATTATGCTGTTGTGAACGCTGCCATTTACATTTTTTTTTTTTTTTTGGTAATTGGTAGAACAAAAAGAAATATTGGTTTAATTAAATTATGCATTATTCATACTGTTTGCTCAGCCTCGAAGCCACCTGTATACGTTTTGTTGTGGCTGTTGTTGTTGTTGTTCTTGCTGAATGGTTGTTGCGTGTTCATTGATGAGTGGCTGCTTCCGCTTCCAATAACCCAATAACATTGACCATCTTCCCACATCAACATCACATCTCAATGCACAAATAACATCATCACCATCATTGACCATCTATCATCATCATCAACATCATTCCAAGGCGACATGTGCGACGCAGGGCGGGGCGGGAAGTGGAAATCACACCAACGATTATCAGGTAATTTTTAGATTTTTGCATACCATTTGATATTTAGTGATTGAGATTGTATTTTTTTTTTGTTTTATTCCAAATTTGTTTCTTATTGCAGAAAAACAAATTTTTTTGTTTGTAAATTTTTGTTTTTTTTTTGTTTTTGGTTTTGAACTCACCACACAGACAGATTGCAAGCGTGTGCGTGGTGAACTTGAGCTATCAACAGTCTTGGCCTGGAACGGGGACCATGACGACGACAACGATGACGACAGGAACAACGGCTGTGTGTGATTGATTTGGTGGTGTTTGCATTTGTTGTTGTGGGGTGCTTTTGTGCTGTAATCGGTTAGCTAGTAGTAGCTAAAAATTTGATCGTACCGAACCACACAATTTGCAACGTCGATCGATTGCAATTGTCAACCGAACCGGTCAGGGGCTATCGTTCAGATCAGGGGAGGATCGGTTCATGTTGTCATAATATCAATAACAAAAATTATTAACATTATGTAATTACGTTTGTATACAAGTATTATGGTAAAGTCAATAACACATATAAAAATAGATATGGCAAATATATGAATATGGATATATACGTAAGTGGCCTGTGGCCAGACACAAATGTCCAAGCCAAACAGACCACCACACGTGACGCCAACACATACCTGCTCTTTTCTTAGCTGCTTATCCTCTTTCTCACGCCGACGCACCTCAACGATGAACTCATTGAACAAACTCTCCCGCTCGCGCACCTTCTCGATAGCCCGATACCGTTCCTCCTTCGCATTGCGCTGGCTAAACTCCGAAAACGAAGATCTACAATCATCACAAAATAATCCAATTAATTGTAATTCGAAAACAGAATGAAAAAATTCAGTGATTTGACAACTTACTTGCCGTGCAGCTTGGCTTCCTCCATGAGTTTGCGGAAATCGTCGCGTTTCTGTCGCATCTTGTTGCGCTTCTCTTTGCGCTCCTCCTCGGCGCGATCCTTCACATACTTTTCAAATACCTGTTTGCGTTCCTTCGATGTGAGCAATAAATAACGCGGATCGAACACAATTTTGTGCAGCTCCTTTTCCCAGGTGCTAAATGCAGACACATCCTTTTCGCGCAGCATCTCCTTGAACTGGGTGACGCGTGTCTCCAGCGGCACCAAAGCGCGCTCCTTGGCCGCTCGTTGCTCAGCCTCCAGCACGGCATCCTCATTTTTCTTCGCCTTGGTAACTGTGGAAGGCAATTATCATTATAGTTGGCTATAAATTAGATTCTTATGTCCATGCAACTTACATGTACGCACTCGCTTTGTGGGCACCTCCTCTACGCTTGACTCGGACTCGGTGCGAATTTTAATGACCTCATCCTCGTCATCTTCGGGAACCAATTGCTGCACATCTGGTTGCAGTTGCTGCGTTTGCACCGGATTCAGCTTCTCCAGTGAGGCAGCATTCTCACCAAGTTTCTGATCTGCCTCAACGGATTTCTCCTCTGCAGATTTAAGCTGCTCAGGTCGGTCATTTACCGCCTTGTCGACATCTTCACGATTCATCAGATCCTCGGGACGATCCCAGACGGAAGTACGTGTCGAGGGATTGTAGAAGAAGACGCGGGCATCGCCTGTCCAGACCACACACCAGGGTGTACCCGCAATCGGTGTGCTTGTCACCGGACGCGATTTGTCCGTTTGCTTGGCAGTAGCTGCAGCTGCCACCGCCTGTTTCTTTTGCTCCTCGTCCTTCTTGCGCTTCTCCTCGGCCGACTTCTTTGCCTCCTTCTCCATGGCGGCTGCCTGGGCCACTTTGTTGTTCTCGCTGTTTGCCTTCATGGCTGCCGCTGCAGCGGCAAACGCCAATTGCGGATCGAAACCGGGACCTGCGCCCGGCGGCATATGCATCAGTGGATTGGGCAGCAAATGGGGCGGCATGCCAGCCGGTATTCCAACTGGTACTGCCTGCGGTGCGGCTCCCGAATGGGCGGCCATGCGTGCAGCTTCCATATCGCGCAGTGCCTGTGGTTTTTCCCACACACTCTCGCCGCGTGCCGCATGGAAATAGTAGGGTCGGCCATCGGGCGCCCGATGCTCAGACCACTCGGCTGCGCGGGCAATGACCGACGGATCTATGACGCCCGGTTTGATGATCAAATTCTTAGTGGGTTTATCCTGTGACACTGAAGGCGGTGCATGCATATGTTGCTGCTGCTGTGGTTGTTGTTGTTGCCATGGCGGCACGCCAACGCCCCAGGGCCCTGCTTGACCGGCGCCTGGAAAGCCGTATGCGGGCGGCGGCATACAGAACGGCGGCGGCTGGCCAAAGCCCGGCGGTGGCTGCATGCCAGGTGGTTGCTGGAACATTGGCGGCGGCTGCTGTCGCACATTCGGTGGTGGCTGACTGAGCAGCGGTGTCGCTGCAATCGGCGGTGGTTGATTCAATAGATGCGGCGGTGGCTGCGACGTCAAATGCGAATGTCCTGGCACTGCAGCCACAGCTCCTGCTGTCGTCGGTGCTGGCAAATTGAGACGATCGTTCGTTTCGGGCTTGCCCACTGCATTAGACTGTCGCTTGGCCAGATCCTCGACCTCGACTTGTGTCATGATCTTGACATTCTGGCCATCGGGCCGCGTCCAGGTTGTCTCACGCGTTACAGCGTGATAATAATATGAACGCCCGTCTTCGGCTTTTGTTTCGACCCAAATTTCTGGAGGCTGTGACACCCCATTGACACTCTGTAGTGGTTGGCTGTTGGCCAAATGCTGAATCGCCACCGCCGCCTGCTGCTGTTGTTGTTGTGGCTGTTGTGTTTGTTGCTGCTTCAACTGCGTATGTTCGCCAATGGGACGACCACTGAACGCATTGAACGGCTTCGACCTACAGTTATTCAAAAAATGAAGCATTATTGAGCATTTGGGCTGTAAAAGATAGCACTTACCAATGCACATCGCTGGGCTGATTTTGGTTTTCGTTAGCAATTGCCACCCCGTTTGGGCCGTCTTGACAACCGACCCCAGCGCTAACAGATTTTCCATTAATGCCCAATGGCGATTGCGATTGGGAGTCTTGCGGACTTGGACATTCTCTATCCGCATCCACGCTTTCTTCTAAACTTGTTTCCATTGCACAATTATCACACACTTTACGCTCTATTCAATTAACATTTACAAGAAGTTCCGCAAAATTTTTCCACAACTTTTTTTTGCCGCTATCGATAATAATTTATTTTCAGACTCTTTTTGCTATCAATTATTGGTTATTAGGTGGCAGCCTTCCAAATCGATTTATCACTAAAAACTCAGTTAAAAGTATTGTTTGTATCTTGAGGTTAACCGTCATCGATGTATCGCCAATCGATAGCTTTCGATAACAGCCCTTCAAGCATATAGTTTCGTTTAAAACTGTATAAATAAGTTCTTGTGTAGTATGTCTATTCAACCAATTTTGGTTTTTTGTTAACAAAACTGCACAACAGCAAATATAGTTACACAATCTCAAAATTATTTATATTTAAATTTTAGCAGAGGCATTCACAGACATATCACCATTAATGCAGGAAGTTTGTGAACACAAAACTAAAGACAAGCTCGAAGTCTAATTTTTAACTGTCAACGCGTTTACAAAGCTCTACAAAATTTAACAATAAAATCTATGATATCACGGGTCAAACTATTTTTTTTTTTTTTGTTGCTTAGAGCTATGATGATTTGGTCCTAGTGTCAGCTTACGAGCGGATTGAGAGACCATCCTCCAATTCAACATCAACGCCAAAGCGACGTAAAATAAAGCAAAACAGCGACGCAGACCAGTTCGAGCTCTATGGAAAATACGTTGCTGCCACTTTACGTAAATGTCCACATGGGCATACTGTGCGTATTGCTAAATCAAAAATAAATCAATTTATGACATTTCTCGGAGCTACAGATCTGAAACGCCTGGAAATATAACTGAACATTATGAACAAATTGTTTTATTGATTGTATCTTTAGTATTGTGGGAAACACGTTTAGTGTGTAATCAACACGAAGACCGACGTTTAGAATTGAACTGGTCTGCTCTGACGAGCATTTCTTTATTTTATAGAAAAATATAAAACCTAAATACATATGCAGCCGCTTGTAATGCGACCTCGTGTTTAGTTTTCTTATCTTAATGGAGTCATTTGTAAAGCGACTCCATGTGATGTTTATTTTTTTAATGCAGCCACTTTAATTATTGTTATTTTGTTAATTAAGTGATTCTATAGTATATAAAAAAAAAATAGCTGAGTTTGAATAAATATCTAAATATTTTATTTTATTAAATAAATCTATCTATTGGAATTGATTAAACCTAACAACAAAATTATTCTCGCTTGTTAATTTTTCGCATTTTAAATGCAATACATAATTTTATTGTAAACTGTACAGTGTGTGTATTTATATTTTTTACCCATAGAAATATTTACTTTCTAAATGACATAAGGATTAGTTTATTTAATGGTGTATAACTTATTCTATTATTGTGTTAACATTACCATTAATGTATATAATTCTAAATTAAAGATTGACACATTTTACCTAAATACTATAGGTATTAAGGAAATAATTGCAATTTCTTCCATATGGCATCGATGCGTAATCGCCCTTCGCGCAAATGCTTGAGCAATGCATCAGTGCTGAGGTCATGTTCAGATATAGATGTGGGTGAAGGCACTGATTTGCAAAGAATTATGTGACGCTTGTAGCGCCAACGTGTTTTGAATGTCTTGCTGCAATGTTGGCACAAGAGTTCCTCATCTTGATCAGAATCAGGACTTTCTCGCTTGTTAACTGCACGGTGTATGCTTGTCCACTTTGGTTCCGGTTTGATGAGTAACTGGGTCTTGTTCTTGCGCTGCAGCTCCTCCTGATGATTGTGCCGTATGTGATTGTACATCTTGGACATGCTTGTCTTGGTCCGTCCGCATAGGCTGCATTTCAAATACGATTGATAGGGCAGATGTTTGAAGCAATGCTTCTGCAGTTCGGAGCGTTTGGTCGTGGGCAACGGCTCGTGGCACTGCAGGCAAATGCTTTGTCGATCTTTGATTTTAAAGCTATTCTCAATAAAGTGCTCGAAGTTATGCTTCTTGAACACGTGCGTACGCCAAGCATCCATGGAGTCAATTTGCTTGCCGCACTTTGGACACAAATACAAAATTAGTTTCGTCAAGCCATGGGTAGAAACTTCTACATCTACATTCACTTCACGCTTGGGTGTTGTTGATATACGTCGACGTTTGTGCGGCGTCTTCATGTCTGGATGCATTCCAGATTCAGTTTTCATTTTCTTTTTGAGATTATGTACTTCCTCTTCGCCAAGTGCATCGATTTCAATAGTCACCACTTCCTTATTGGGTGGGGCACTTGCATCAATTGACTTTGCGTTCTTATCAGTGTCCTCAATGCGCTCCTCAAAAAATTCCTGGCACAGTGCCTCTAAATCGACTTCATATTGCATATCCTTTTCCTTGCGCACAATGTCGTCATAAGCATCCAAGCAGCGATCTAGCGCCTGTTCGCTAGCATTTGGCTTGGCTTTGACAGCTGGCACTGTTGTCGACGATGACTCATCGGGATCTTCAGCCTGCAGATCAATGTCCATCAGAGCCTTTTGCAACAGATCATTGCGCTTTTGCGGCAGCTTTGCAATTTTTTCTATCGCTGCCTTTTTTACCTCTTGGCTACGCTTCACATGCTTCAACTTTGTTTCATAGTTTTCGATCTGTTTCAAATGTGTCGACAATAGATGAGCATTAAGCGCTCGCCTCCGTGGATAAGCTAACTGACAGTATACACATCGGTACGTATCCCGACGATCCAGATGCATGAAATAATGATACTGGAGCAGAGCAATAGTGTTTTGAGCGTTTTCTACCCACTGGTCGCAAACCTGACACTCGTGAAACTGCTCATCGATTTGAATGAAATTAAAATCACTGTGAGTCTTTTTGAGGTAATCGTGCTTCTGCAAACAAAGTAAACAGTGAAAAAACATAATAAATCAATCAATTAACAGGAACGTACTGTATTTAAGTGCTGTCGCCACTCGGCTTGTGTGCGAAAGGCTTTACCGCACTCGGGACATATGTAGATGATGTGCGCGTCCAGACGAGCATTCAGAGTGCTTTGCTCTTCTGATAGGTTGCTAATTCGCGGCATTCTAAGCGAAAATTATGGCCAAACAGAAAAGCAAACAAATATTAATTTTAAAACACCCAATATTTAACTCGGCTAGAGATGGAAACATTGACGACAGAGGATGTGAAAAATATCGATAGGTCGCTGCGTGAGTTGCATAGTTTCTTTGGCTGTATAAATGATTGAATGATAATATGAGATATTTAAACACAATAATTATATTTATAATTATTTAGTGAAGTAATTGAAATTCTATTCGGGAACACAATATTTTAAAATGTGTAATGGCAACAATCCCACTTTTGATAGTTATAAATTTTAAATAATCAACAGTATCAATAAAAATATCAATTTCAAATATACACCATCGTAAATTCAGTTTGTTAATATCGATACTTATATGTAACATCCACACCAAACTTATCGGCCGGGCAGCAATTTCATTTACGGACGAGAATCAGTCAAGTTAATATTAATTTCACAATTTAAGTATGTCAGGAAAATCGACGGTAAGTGTAAAAGCTGATTTTGCTCGATAACTTATCATATTGAACTCAAATTCATGCGAATCCCAGACGAGCAGCAGTGGAAATTCAAGTACCACGTCCCCAAATGCAATAGGGTCGAGCTCAGCATCTTCAAGTAGCGGCAATGTGCAGGAGTTTAAGATTCGTGTGCCCAAGATGCGCAAGAAGCACCATGTGATGCGATTCAATGCTAATCTCAATGTTGATTTCGCACAGTGGCGCAATGTCAAATTGGAGCGAGAGAACAACATGAAAGAGTTCCGGGGCTTCGACGAGGATCAGCCTAAATTTGGTGCAGGCTCTGAATATAATCGTGACCAGCGTGAGGAGGCTCGCCGCAAGAAGTTCGGCATAATTGCGCGCAAATACAGACCGGAAGCTCAGCCCTGGATACTGAAAGTCGGTGGCAAGACGGGAAAGAAATTCAAGGGCATACGTGAGGGTGGAGTTTGTGAAAATGCCGCCTTTTATGTGTTCACACATGCCCCAGATGGTGCCATTGAGGCTTATCCGCTCACCGAGTGGTACAACTTTCAGCCCATTCAACGCTACAAGTCGCTTTCGGCGGAGGAGGCCGAACAAGAGTTTGGACGCCGCAAAAAGGTGTTGAATTACTTCTCACTTATGTTGCGCAAGCGCCTACGCGGCGACGAGGAGGAGGAACAGGATCCTGAGGAGGCCAAACTTTTGAAGGCCGCCACCAAAAAGTCGAAGGAGTTAAAAATCACCGATATGGATGAGTGGATTGACTCGGAGGAAGAATCTGACTCCGAGGATGAAGAGGAAAAGAAGAAGAAGCAGGAGCAGGAGGACAGCGACGATGGAACTGGCAAAAAAGGTAAGGGTAAGAAGGGTGTGGACAAAAAGAAGAAAAAACGCGACGTGGACGATGAAGCATTCGAGGAGTCTGACGATGGTGACGAGGAGGGTCGCGAAATGGACTACGATACTAGCTCCAGCGAAGAGTAAGTTTCAAGCAATACACCTTTATCATATTTGTTTCAAGTCTGGTCATCGTCATTTTGAAATAACCATATTAATTGCACTGCAACTTGTTACAGTGAACCCGATCCAGAATCCAAGATGGTAAAGGATATGAAAGGTGTGGCTGAAGAGGATGCATTGCGTAAATTGCTCACCTCCGATGAGGAGGAAGATGAAGAAAAGAAATCTGACGAATCGGATAAGGATGAGGGCGATGAGAAAAAGAAGAAGGAGAAGAATAAAGATGAGTCCACCAAGGACAAGAAGAAGAAAAAGCAGTCGAAAGACGATAAGAAATCCAAGCCAACCGGCAGTGATTCATCAACGGATCTCAGCTCAGACAGCACTGATAGCGAAGACGATCTTAGCAATGGACCGTCCAAAAAGAAATCGACTTCCAACAAAGACAAGGATAAGGATATTAAGGCCATCGCAAGTGGCAGCAATTCAAATAAATCACGCTCGGCCACGCCCACTTTGATGAATGACGCAAGCAAACGCAAAATGAACAGCTTGCCTAGTGATCTCACCGGCTCGGACACCAGCAACAGTCCGAACACTACGCCGGCCAAGCGCCCCAAGAGCGAGTTGAGCAACTCTTTGCCATCGTCATTTGCCGGCGTTGTCAGCAACAAAGTGGAGTACGTATTACACTGCAAATAGCACCACTGAGATTTGATTTTGTTAATGGGTTTGCATTTGTTTTTGCAGAGATTATGGCATCACTGAGGAGGCAGTGCGTCGCTATCTGAAGCGCAAGCCCTTGACAGCCACTGAGCTGCTGACCAAGTTCAAAAACAAAAAGACGGGCGTTTCAAGCGATCGCCTCGTTGAGACCATGACCAAGATACTGAAGAAAATCAATCCTGTCAAGCATACCATACAGGGAAAAATGTATTTATGGATCAAGTGATTATATCGGCAGCAGTTCATGCTGCTTCCATTCAATATTTGTTACTGCTAGCGGATGAGCAGAAATTTAACTATACTTATTATCAATACTTATTAAAACTAAAGAATTTTACAACGTGAAATCCTCCAGCGTTCATCATTCTTTTGATGGGTACCCGAAAAAGGTGTACTTTACCAAAAGTTTAACTTGATCGTCTAAATGCAACAGTGGCGCCAAAATATGTGGCCAGAAATATAAATAGTGCTGGAAACTGCTAGAAACATCGTAAATGATTTCGCAATGATATTGCAACACAAATTATGTAGCTTTTAAATTCGTCGATTTACAAATACGGAAAATTTTGTAAATTAATTATAGCAAAAGAATTCAACATTACAAATACTAACTGGTCGTGCTTAATTTAGAATATCTAAAACATATTCTGAAAAATTGAGCAATTTTTATAATAATTGCGTAGAAAACGATGTTGGTAATTGCTTTAAGTTTGACAATTATATTTACATAATGTGTATTTGTCTTAAAAAAAATAACTTGTATAACCTAATACAAAACTTCAGCAGTCAACATTTATCGAAACCATATCGTAGAAAAGGATTACCCATAAGAAACAAAGCAACAAGAATTCCTCGATTGTTTGGAAGTGAAATCATCGATATTAAAATGGTCACACTGAACACTGTGAGCACTGTGCTGACTTCTAATCCACAAAATATCTTAAATAAGAAAAGTTAAAGACCTGTCAAATGTGTAATCAGCAATATTACAATAATATTCGAGCCGTTTTCTAAGACTTAAATGGGATGGTGCATGTGCTGTGCGGTAAAATCATAATTAATTGCAACGCAATTGCGATGGCGACGAGTGCGAGCAAAGGCGAATGAGAGAAAAAAGAGCGAGTGTTACAAAGAAAAAATAGTAGTACAAAATCGACTAGAAAAGCCAAGCAGCCAATTTAATTAGAATTGCCACAAAACACTAGAAATACAAGTGAGTAGCTGCAGGCGTAATTGTAACGATTGTAAAACTTAATCATCAGCTGCTTCAATAAATAAAACCACACACCAAAACAGGCGAACATTCTCACATACATTCACACGCCCTCACGTACATTTCTAAGCATAACAAAAGCATACGCAGTTAAAATACAGTAGTTCTGTTAATTATTAAAAAATATTTGCTCATGCTTATTACCTGTAGGAACCATTTTGTCCCTGCATGGACCTGTACGTTGAAAACCTTGACGACAATATTTGTACTTGTGTGTAAAGTTCAAGGCAGTGTTTAAACACATGTGTATGCGTGTGTGTATTTATGCAAGTGCATAAAGTGGGTGTTGCTACCTTAATCGTGTTGGTGTGCGTAAGGTGGTTTCAGTGCTATTTGTTTTAACATGTCCAGCAGATTAGAGGTATGGGGACAATTAATTTGTGTGCTTTGAAATGTGACCAGGTTTTATTTGTGTAAATACAGCAGCGATTCATAAACCAAATAATAATAAAAACAATAACTACAATGTATTTCTTTATCCGGTCTGTGTATTTACTATTCGGGCATACAATAAAACCAAAGTCACGTTGTCTTCAATATTACATTTGTCGAGGCTCGATGTGTTAATCACATGTGAAATTCTTTATTTATTTGTACAATTATTATAAAATTTAGTGACACTTTTATGTATGCGAAATTTATTATCAGTTACGATTTTGATGTCATAAACCACTTATCTACATATGCCTTGTGGATCTGTCCAAATCGGGCAAATAAACAATTGCATATTTGATATTTCCGTTCTGAACCTTATCCTGGCGATGATTCATTTTGTTTTGCCGGCTGATCAATGCTATTCACTTTTACTGTTGCTTATTAGCAAAGCATTTCATTTGTAGAAAAGGGCAGACAATGTGAAGTTGTTGCAAGATTTCAATTGATACAAATTAAGCTCAATCATAACAATGCTTCGAGTCGTCTTTGTTTACTGAATGTGAGGCATACTTGGGCTTAGGCATTATTTAATAAACGAATTAAACTATCGCTCAATGTGCCAGCACTAGGGATGTGTCAACAAACATCAGAACAGCTGATAGCCATCAAGCAGCCACGGTATCAAAGGAGAAAAGCAGAGCAAAAGAAAACAAAATATTAAATACATACATACAGAAAAACCACATAAGAACCAATTATGTTATCAGCAGGCAATGCCATAGCTCTGTTTGACGTTGTTTTTGTTTGCATTGAGTTGAGTTTTTCTTAAATGGATTTAATTTACAGGCCTGCACAATCAAATAAAACGAATTAAAAGACAGCCAGAGTCAGGCTCATATCCGCCCAGATGAGAAATGCGAATACTGCAAATGGTAACAATTTCAAGCAGAATCAGACGGCGCAGCAACAGCAATCAACCAAATCAATAACATCAATTCGACAGTATATCAACTGCGCGCAGCAGCAGCAACAGCAGCGCTTTTTGGCTTGAGCAGCAGTAATTGCAGCAGTCGCAGCAGGATGGCTTGGAGACGCTGTCCTACTCTGGAGCTGGCTTTGCTTGGGCTCTGTTTGGTGTGCCATCAGGCAGGCGTTGCTGGCCACGTGCTGGTCTACAAACAGAACACGACACAGGCAAGTTGATTTTATTTCCATTTTTAGATTGTTTTTTAACGCTTTCTTTGCTTCACAGCTGATAGAGGAGTTCAATGATTTGCCTTCAAATTTCGGGCCTTCAATTGTCGGCAATCATCTTCGGGTTTTTGCTGTGCCGCCGGGGCCGGCACATGGATATGGTTGTGATTATTTAGATTTGCCTCCCCGCAACGGTTTCTATCCCATTGGTGCCAAATTTGTGGCGATTGTGTCGCGGTAAGCATACTTCTTACTCAAAGCTAGTCAAACACAAATAAATATGAGTATATATATATTTTTTGTTTGCTTGCACAGCGGCGGCGATTGCACATTTGAGCGCAAGGTGCGCGTGGCCCAGAATGCAACGTATTTTGCTGTGATCATCTACAACAATGAAGGCGACGAGCTAGGTATGATCCGCAATATTCATAGATGCACACATAATAAAACTTAACTAAAACAGACTACAAGAACAAAGTTATAAAGATACCATATAGTTTATAACTGTCATTTATCTAGTTTATATCTATTATTTAGAGGCCTTGACTTAATTACTATTTATTGTTTTCATTATAGTCAAAAGAGGTGATTAAAATTCGCCTAAACTTTTTAATCGAAAGTATTTAAAATCAATGATTTATTTTTGAGAATGGAGAATTGAGAACTTTATTTATGGACAGTTCAAATTTCTTAAAACTTAAATAACATACTTGAATTCAAAATCAATTTATTATGTCTAATTTACCAAAATACACTTAGCACCACAGTAAATAAATTTATTATTTATATTTGCAGAACAAATGACCGCCAACAATGCCTCAGGCATATACATACCCTCCGTTTTTGTTGGCCTAACGACCGGCAAGACATTATTATCTTTCTTTTCGCCAGGGTTGGTGCTAATCATTAACGACGAGCTGCCCTTCAATATCAACACACAGTTGATATTGCCGTTTTCCATATTGATTGCATTGTGTTTTCTCGTTATGGTATGTCGTTTTACTCAATTTACATTGATTTTGTGCCTAATCCAATCGAACAACTGTTTCTATGCTCTTGTTTAGATAGTCTATATGATATATAGATGCATAAGGGAACAGCGACGATTGCGTCGCTATCGATTGCCCAAGAGCATGCTCAAGAAAATTCCGGTGCTGCGCTATACCAAAAATAATACGAATATTAAGTATGAGACCTGCGTTATCTGTCTCGATGACTTTGTCGAGGACGATAAGCTGCGCGTATTGCCTTGTTCGCATCGTAAGTAAATGTTCTGTAAATATCATAACAATTTCGTGAAATTAAGCATTTATTCTCTTGTTTGCAGCATATCACAGCCATTGCATTGATCCCTGGTTAACGGAAAACAGACGCGTCTGTCCCATATGCAAGCGGAAGGTTTTTTCGAAGGGCGAGATTCGAGCGAGTCGGCTTCGGCAGCCTTCTTTAGACATCGTCACCGATACTGATGATGATACGACACCACTATTGCAACAACAGCCGGAGGAGGCAACTGCAGCAGCGGCCAGCGCCAGTGGCAGCAACAGCGCCAGCATCAATTCTGCCTCCTCGGCTGTCGGTACAACAAGACACGGCACATTTCGGCATGGCGATACCGTGCGAAATTCCACAACAGCTCAAGAATATCATAGCTCTGATGACGAAAATGGTACGTATTTAGGACAAAACCATTTGTACATATTTATGTAAGTTTGCATGTAAAATAGATACATGATACGAACAAATGACCGAAAATATTTACCTAAAGCTCCTGTATAAATAACTTGAGAATAAGTTTACTATATTAGCAAATTTACACATGGCGCTTGATTAACAATCAAGGGGCGTTTCAACCATTACGTTGCACTATTTTTATAGTCATCTTTTACAAATTTGTTTTATAATCCTTATCATTTCTATGCATTTAAAACAGCGCTGCTGGAATCTCCCACAACTCAGGCTAATACTTCGTCATCTTTCCAACGGCGTGTTAATCCATTTGATCGCTCACCTAATTTACCAGCTCATTTGGCAGATCAACTAAACCAACCACGACGCTCACTTTGGTCGCGTTTTATATTCAGGTAAGTTTAGTATATTTTCTCATTGGAAGCTTTTATGCTTATTGTTGTTTTAATTGGATTTCAGCTTCCCATTTCGTCGTGAGCCGGTTGGCATTAGCGTGGCAGCGCCACCTTATCTAGATCATGTGACTGTTCGCGGTATGTCAGCGATGGACACAACTGCTGCTTTGCCCACGCCTTCATCGAACAACATACTAAACCCGAATTTAAGCGGCTCCTTCAAGGATGATGACGATATGCCACCGCATCGTTCCATTTACGAACCGATTGCTATCAATACGCCTGCAACCGAGCTGGGAACGCCTTCAGGTGCAATCGCTGCTTCGGACTCGGCGTTTCTGCAGACTCCCACACAAGGAGGAATAGGAGTTGCTGCGCTGCCGCATAACGCCGAAGATCATCAGTTTCTCATATGAAGTAGACGCGATTTAGAGAGTTTAGTTTTCTAGGCATAGTTTCCACCCAGCAGGCAAAACCAACCCACTAAAAGAAGTCCCATTTATAGAAGTAGCAAAGTAGATGTCGCTTGCAAGCGGCAAATCTGTGGCTGACCGCTGCTTTGTTTTAAACAATTAACAAATGTTTATCCTTAATATACAAATTGTGTAAATGTAATTGTCTTTGTAATCATTATCATCATGCATCGCGGATTCTTGATGATAATGGTTTGCATTGCAAGACAAATTACATTCATACATACACACACATACATAAATATGCGTATACAAATTGTGATTTATTTTATATACCTATTATTAACCAAATTGGCTTGAATAACTAAAGTCGCAAAACACACAAAATAAAATCAAAACAAGAAAATAACATTTATCACTGCATAAGATTGTTTACCTGTTTTGAATTACATATTCGAATTATTTTTGATTTTAACACACTCAACTCTACACTCCAAAATAAAGAAAAACGTAGTAAAATCGCTTACAAAGAAAATGTTCATACAAATAAGTCAATAAACAGAATTGAAAATTTGTAATTATACTATTTGATAAACACTAGTTTTATTAAGCACATGCAATTTATTTTCAGGCGTGAAATTCAAAAGATTTCATTAAATATAATTTGTTTAATGTTACTGTATATTATGCTCGATTTATCTAATTTTAAGTTTTCTGTGTAATGTATCCAAATTCATACATCCATTTCATTATCAATGTAAATGGCAAAATATAATAATATTACAAAGCAGTTTTCAAAATTTGCTATTTTCTTTTTACAAACAATACATAAAAAAACTGCAATTGATAAAAACTGTTCACAACAATAAATATAATTATTGTAAAACGAAATCAATTAAACATAAGGACATAACTTGTGTGTTTCAACTTGTAATCTAAAGTTAATTTACAATAAATTAAACATAATTGAATACAAAAACAAGCATTATAAATGTATTGATTGCTCTTCCTTGCAGATGGTTCAAAAAAATATTAGTTAAAATAAATTGAAGTAATTGGGAAATTATATACCGTTGTATTGTCCTTAACTGTTGAGTAAACAGAAAATTTAAGACATACAAAAAATACAAGAACTAAACAAAATTAAATTAATATGATTTTAAAACAAAATTTAAAATGATACATTTATTAAAAAATAAGAAATATTTACAAGATTTCTGGTGATATTTAAATGAAAAATGGTCCAAGATTTGATATATGAATTGGGAAAAACCCAATCAAACCACTTACCGAAACAAGTAATTAATAAACACAAAAGAATTAATAATTAGACGATTTGGCTCAAAAGCTCATCAAATTAAAATCGTGTTTAATTAGCTTCAAATTGCAAATCAAGTTTATTTTAAATTTAAATTATGTTTAGCCAGAAGCCCATTTAAAAACGTACACAAATTGATTAAGCACATTTGTTTCATTACAGTAGCAAGTCACATTTTAACTAAATAATTAAGATAAATAGCTATTTATTTAATAATATTATTTGTTGGTACAAATTCAATTTGAGAAACTAAAAATAAAATGCAAATAATTTTTGTTGTTTTGTACAAATACAAACGATTTTAATGTATACGATAACTATAAATATAGTTCATATATAGTATTTAGATATACATAGTATTTTATAGTATTGAGTAATGCACAGAAACATGTCAGCATTGCAGTTATTAGACTAAACATTTTTTAGCAGAGCTTTTATATCGAATTTCGCTATATTGATGTATACATTAATGTATATTTATATGTGTAGGCATATGTGTAAGTGTGTTTATGTCGGTGTATGTGTGTGTGTGTTTAGATGTGTGCGATATTGTTTTCACTTTCGTTTGTTTGTACAACTTTGTATGCAACTCGCAATTATGCGTGTATGTAAATGTATATTTATATGTGAGTCGTTAATGTGATGCGCGTTTTATTAATTAATTGTAACTAATTAAATGTTTTTATCTATTACGTTTTGTGTATTTATAAGCTATTTACAAAATATGCACTTTTCAACTTAATACTATTAACATTTAGAGTCTACGAATTTTCAACATGAGAGGCTCTTCACTTGACCACCAGCGACTGTTTGAGATGCCGCACCAGTCCTGCTCCAATATCCTGCACATCCGGCCACTGGCGTATCACAAAGATTACAAAGCAAATCGACAGAAATGTAGTCAGCACACGAACCCTATAATTGCAAGAAATAAGTAATTTGCAGATGTATATGTATGTATTTATAATTACGGTCTAACCTCGTTTTGAGAAAGGGCATTATGATGCCAGCAGCGGTGGCAACCAAGAGCAGCACCACTTGCAATATCGTTAAAACCACATTGATGAGTTTCACAACCAGGGCGCGAGCATTCGAGTTATCAATGCCCTCGACGTTGACATATTGCTGCTGTGACATGTGCTCCATTTTCGATATCTGTGTGCGGATGGGTGAGTTTTTCAGCATTACAACAATTGTCAGCTTAATGTCTGAGTGTGTGTGTGTGTGCGTTTAAACTTACCCTTGTTTGACAATTCTCGAGCACCTCGTTGACGTCACGTAGTCTTTCATCGCTTTGGTATTGTACTTTCTCTTCCATGTCAGCAATTGTTTGCTTCAGATTCTCGATTTCATTCTGCAACAAAAGGCGCAAGCATAAGCACACATACATACATACATAAATACATCTATACATAAGTTAATATAGTTGGCAAGCTGCCAGGCTACTCAACGAACCTGATGCAATTCCGTCAAGTCATTAATCTGCTCCTCCAGTCCCTCGGCCCGAAAGCGTTCGCCTTCGAGTGTGGAGGTCAAGTTGTTGAACTCCTTTTGGCTCGTCTGAAAATTTAATTAAAATTAAGAATTAAAAAATTGGGCATTGCATGATGAGATTCATTTAACACTTACCTCGAGGCGTTCGATTCGCTCCTTAAGCTTCTCGTTGTCGGCCTTGCGCTCGGCCAGTTCGGTTAGGAGGGACTTGAGCACAATGTGGTACTGACTGGCACCCGACTGACTCTTTCCCGATCTGCATTGAACAGAGGCCCATTTGAGAAAGGTTCTTTGGACCCATTAAGCAGTACTTACCCCGCTGGTATGCTTTCGCTGGTGACGCTGCTGCACTCGCTGCCGTTGTCGCTGTTGAATTTGCCAGTGCCGCTGCCAGTACCGGTGTTGTTGTTGTTGTTGTTGGTGGTGGTGCCACAGCCCGAGCCGGTTGAGTTGCCCATGCCAGGCAGATGCGGCAAGCGCTCACCAGCCGCTGTCAGAGCATCCGCCGCATTTGCCTGCATGCCTTGGAGCTCGGCCTCGCTAATCTGATTTATGTTGTCCGCACTGCCAAACTTGTTCTTGATGAGATGCGCAAATTCGCGCGGCTTTGACATCACCGAACCGGAGAACCCAGTGATGCCGTCCCGTATATTGCCACCGACATTGCGGAGTCCCTGGCCAACATCGCGCAACACCTCGCGCGGCTGTCGGTGCTGACTTTTTGTGTGGTATTGATGATTCTGCAGATCCTTGGCCCGCTTCGTATAGCTGTCCAGTTTCTTCTGCAGCTGCGAGATGCTGTGTGCGCTCTTCTGGTTCTTCTTCTCGAACACCGCCTGCAAACAGACAAAACGCACTTTCAATTTCTCTGTTTATTGTATTTGCCTTAATGTTTCAATCTTTCCTTGATGCGCTGCAATTGTTGTTTGTCGGCGCTGGCTGCAAGTTTGAGATACTCGTTGACATTGTCTAAAGGGAAGAACGGAATTAACGGTGATTTCTGATCTTAGCTCTTCAAAGTATGCAATGCTAAACTGTTTGCATTTTGCAGCAAGTCGAGTCTTGGACTACTACTTACCATCTCGGGCAGTCTGCTCCTGCCTGATGGACTCCTTGGTGCACTGCATCTTCGTGTTCAAGCGATCAATGGCCTGCACACTGGAGCTGCGCTCGTGGGTGCGTCGATGACGCAGATCCTTGCTCCCATCGAACTCATCGGAGATCATCGACAAGTGATAATCCTCGTTGCCCGATAAGCGTGAATCCTCCAGACCGCTGCCAGTGCCGGCGCTGCCACCGCCGCCACCACCACCAATGCCGCCGCCAACGATGCCGAGGCCGATGCCACCAGCACCGCCAAAGTCCGTCATGTCGCCACCGATGAAGCCGCTGTAGGCGAGCAGGCCGCCCTGATCCGAGCCATGTGTGCGTCGCTGACGTTCGCGACTGCGACGCCGGTGCGTGGGGCTGTGGCTGCGAAAGCCGCGCACCGCCACGCCCCCGCTGCTACTCAGACTACCGGTCACCGTGTTGCCGCCGCTGTAGACAGCCGCCTGTGCAGCTGCCACTGTGCTGGACGAGGCCGACGAATTGCTATTGTTGGCTGTCGTCGACGTTGCTGACGCTGCTGCTGCTGCTCCTGTTGCAGTTGCTGTTGTCGTCGTCGTTGTTGGCGTTGCTGTTGCTGCTGGCGTCGAGTCGCCGATACGCTCCCTGGACACTGATGAATTGAGGCGCATAGAAAATATGTATGTACGAATATTGTAGATTATGGCACTGGCTTCAGCAATACAAGTTTGTCAAATTGATGGAGAGAACGAGGCGATCGCATCAAACGATAACAACAAAAACAATAATAATAAAGATAATAAACAGTTAACCAAAAAAAAAAGAGAAACGAATGAACACACAAAAAAGAAATAATAGTTCAACTCGCTGCAGGTGCTGCTGATTTGGTTGTTGTTGGAGTAACTGTTGTTGTAATTATTAATGTTGTTGTTCTTGTTGCTGCAGCGCTCGAAAGCTTTTGTGGGTGCATTTGTGAGTGTTTATGACAGCTGGACAGACAGCTGAGCAAGAAAGAAAGATAAAGAGAGAGAGAGAGAGAGAGACGTACATAGACAAGTGAGAAAGCAGCAACAAAAAGCCAGCGATTAAATAGCGTTTAAAATCGTGTCAGACTGTGACTTGCCTTGCTGTGGGTAAATAGAAAATGTGAAAAATGCAAGCAATGTATGTGTATGTATATATGTATATGTTTGTACAATTGCTCCTCTCCGTATACCTACATTGTACGTATTTATGTCTAAATAGTTGTATATGTATGAGTGCTGTATGGATTGTTGTTGTCGTAGTTGTTGTTGCGGTCAACGCTTACAAAGCTGTTTTGAAGACACAGAAAGGAAAAAAGAAAAGAGAAACGAAAACAAAAGATAATCAACACACGAGTTTTTAGCAAATACAATAAACGATAAGCAAACACAAAAGTCAGATATAAATACATTTCAGCAACAAATAATCGAAAGAACGAAAGTAAGCAAGAAACATATAAACAAACGCAGTTACATTCACATGATGACAGTGCACAGAGAGCCCTCAAAAGCACACAATATGTATTTGCACTTGCGAGCTTTTAAGCCATTTGGATGCATGCATGCAAACATGTTTGCCTGCAAAATCTCTAAAGCACTACACAAAACAAGATGTGGGCAAACATAAATAAGGCAGCTTAAGTGCATTTGCTCGTTGCCAACATAAGTTTTGTATATTGTTTAATTATGTAGTAAACAAGTTTGCATATAAATAAGAATCGAAATACGAAAACATACAAAATATCAACATATTTAAACTAATAGTTTCAATTAAGTCAAATTTGTTAACTACATATAAATATATAAAATAGAGGTTTAAACTCAAATACTACAAAATCGCATAGCATAATCAGCAGAGGCCGGCAGGTCAAACAAGCGGAAGTGCTAATGTAATATTCCTAGCAACATGGATGCCACACACTGATAAGCATATCAGCCAAATCAAATTATGGGCCAAGTGATTTAAGCTATTAGACTACATGCAACACATGGAAACAGTTTTGATTGATAGTTATCAGTGGAGCGAGTGTGATGGCTATTTAATTGTAATTAATGATTAAATTTACTTTGCTCGCTGCTTCTGGTGGCTGAGGGGGAACGGCTGAGCCGTAAATTGGAACTGGAACCGCGAGAAGAGCGAAGCGAGTGCAACGTTAGCTGATCCCGGCACGTGCTCTGACCACTGGTCACTGGCAACGAATCCATTATTGCATATTGTTGGCAATAACCTCGAGCAGTTGCCTCAATAGCTGCAAAGACAAAAACACAAAAACAAATCCGGTCATTATTATTAAATATTGTCTCATTGAGCGATTGATTGAGATTGTGCACAGTGCAAAAACAAACAAAACAACAGCAGCGAGTCCAAAGTCAAAAGGTGAATAAACTATATAAACACTGATAATCTCAATCAAACACATTGAAAAGTAGAGCAAAGCTGCCGATTTTGCATTCCAGATAGCTGAGTATTTCATAATAAAATTTCATAGAGAAATAATTAAGCAAATCTCAAATGCTTCGCATATTTCTACGCTTGCTGGGAAATTGAAAAAACATGCCAAAGGAATAACGAGGGAAGTTCTTAAAGTTTATATTCTATGTACACATTTATGATAAGTGTAACAGAATATGAAATTATTGTTTTATATTATATAAACTTACAAATTTTAGTAGTTTGTTCAATATGAAAATACAATTTGGTTCTTATCCGAATTTAACTCAATTTTTTAAAATTAAACTTTTATTTTAAACTAAATTGGTTTATGGTTTACTTGACGCCTCTAGTTTAAATAAATTGTCTAAACATATCTAAAAAAAAAAAATAACGAAGCCATTTTTATTATATTTACAATCAGTTTGCTTAAAAACAATTATAATATATATATATATATATATATATATGTTCGATTAGTACATAAACCATTGGCTCTCATTAGTTGCGGTTTTACGCTCAAGTGTCTGATGCCATATATAAATACAATCTACAAATATATACAAATGTCCACCTGATAAGGATGTTTTTTTTTTTTATGTACACGATAATGTGATTATGTACATATAGGTATAAATATTTATCTGTGTATATAGAGATATATGCCTGCACCGGAATGAATTCTATTTAGGATCGACTCTCGCATACAAATCAAGTGCGGTTGTGCATTGCATGTCGATGTGATGAGGGGATAAGAAAACGATTGCGTTGCGATGATGGCATACAAAGATAACAATTGTTTATAATTTGCTATAAATGTTTATATTACAACTTTGTTCCTACTCGCTCATCACACAGCCCCCATTCTCCCATTGCTGCCTTGGTTGAGTTATAATTGTGCATAGACATGTGCTAGGGTTCCCAAAACTGGAGTATTGTGGGCGTCCCTTTGAGGATTCCCTAAATGCCATAAAAGTAGGCTCAATTTTCATTTTATATTAAGCTAAAAATATGCGTTTACAATCCCAAGCAGCAAGGTGACCTTTCCAAGAAATTTAATATACCTTTGTGTGTATATAATTATTATAATAAACAAATTCAAACTCATTAAAATATCTTAACTGCCAAAAGTGTATTATATTACCGGAAAATTAATGAAAATAATTTCACTTTAAAACAAAAGCGCACAGTTTCAATTACTGCTGATATCAGTAAGGTACAAAAATTTGCGGAACTTGAATTTCTACGACTAATAAGTTAAAACATATTATTCCTAAATTATTATTATTATTATTCCTAAATAAAAACAGTTAAGAACGCAACAGTCATGCGCACCTGGTTGACAAGTGACAAGTCACATTCGTTGATAAGGTTTACACTCTGAATTTTGCTTAAATTTAAGACAAGCCCATAAACTTCTTTTGTTCTAATTAAGCAAATTCATCTCCTAAAACTAGACAAAGAACCTATCCCAACTCTGACTCACTCGAGAAGCTATCTGTGAGCTATCTTTATGCTTCTGTTCGGTAGTTTTCCATTTCAAGCGACTAATCCCCACAAAGCTCTTTGACTTGGCACACATTTAAAAAGTTTCTCTATTTTTACTCTGCTCTGACTGCACTTGCAACCCAAATGCTCATCTGCAGTTCACTGCGTCCCCAAGCACCAAAACCAACTCTCGAAACCACCAACAACCGCACATAAACTTCACTCAAAAGCCAACCAAGTCTTACTATGGCTATAACCATTTTTCTTAAACCACCATTTATAATAACCAATTTAGAGAATATTATAAGTTTATCAAAGAGTTAGTAACATTTTAAAGGAGATAGAAGTGATTCCTAAAATAATATTAAATAAACTTTAAGTTTATACGAAACATATTCTGTATCAGTTGTCAAATCGATGTAGATATAAAAATTCAGCTCAAGTTTACTTAAATATAAAATCAATGTCAAATATGACACATAATAATTTATTCCGCTGTGGTAGGGTACAAAAATACTTCGGTCTGCTTAAAAATTCCCTTTCTTATTTGTTTTATTAATATTTTTGTTGTTGTAAATTTAATCACCGCATTTCGTAACCATTTTTTTTTATGATGCTTTGTTGTTATTTATTACTCGTCAAATTCGCTTTCTTCGTTGTGGTTTTTTTTATGCAGACGAACACAAAGAAAGGTAAATAAGAGAAGAGAGAGAAATTGAAAATAATAATATAAATAAATCTTATAAGGTGATGAGTACAAAATTGTGCTTAGGGTTATTGCACCCGGAGACTCAGCACGTGCGGGAGGGGTAGTGGTGTATGTGCCATTATCACGAGCTAATTAGATTTCGTTGCGTGATAAGTGGCCGTTGTCAGTTAGTCAGAGATTGAGTCAGCCTTGCACTCAATGCACATAAACTCATTGAACTACTTATCAATTGAATAACGGCAACTTCCGCACGCGTCTCAAGGCTGAAGGGCATTTCTTGATTATTGCTGTGAATGAGGCAGAGAGCTCAGACAGAAGCAGAGATGATCATTTATGCTAAACAGACACATATATATATATATGTATATACATATCTTCTTACTGCAAAAGTACACATAGTATATTATATATATAGTATATGTCTAGTTATGTACTTATGCGAACAAGTTAATTTGCATTTATTAGATTCAATTATGCGCAGTCACAGTCATTTGCTAATGAATGTCGTCATCTTAGGGAGACTTGTTGCCCACATCTGATTCTATGTCTACTGATGTGTATGCGAGAGTCTATATGTGTGTATATATATAATATGTATAACAAGTACTCAGCCACCGCCCAGCCCACAGAAAAAAATACCATTTGTGAAGGTCGCGGCGGGCGTCGCTGTGACTGCGGCTAGTTTAAAAATACAGAAGCAGCACAGTAGCTGATTATAAGTAATGCATAGCAGATCTATCATTAGAACTACAAAATGCTAATGCGTCGTAGACGTCGACGAGCTACTTTTATCCTCCACCCAGCACAACCTACAGATTACTTTGACAAACCTCAAAGTCTTTGACTTAGTCTGTAGAAAATCTAATCAATTTGGAAATAATCAGATAGAGATAAAGATAAAGATCTATTAAATAAATATAAATTATTTTTACAGATGATAAACATTATGTTCAAATATATTCACTATCATATTAAGTATGTATCTTTAAATATATTTGATTTAATTGCTATCGGTGATCGATTTTTATCAGTAATACGTTAAAAAAGGGAGAGTTATCGATATAATTAAATAAACTTCATCTGCGTATGGTACGAGAAATTTTAGTCTTAAGATAACGAAACTCTCTAATTCTGTCTAAATTCGCATCTTATAAATATATATAAATAACTTATGCCCACTTCTATGGCCTCCATCAAGACCTTGGTGTACCCATTACCAGCCTCATCTTTGGCATCTAAAGTAGCTCCATTCCACTGAACCAAATAGAAACCTTATTGCCTGCTGAAGCCAGATTGAAATGAAGAAAACATTTTTTTTTAATTTAAATTAGAAAGCGCATAAATTGCGTCAAACAATAAACATTACATGGAAATTAAAGAAAATTAAATTTGATGTTTTGCTTGTGTAATTCGATTTACATCATTAACTTGAGCACTTCACTTATGCAAGAGATAATAGTACAATTTGCATCTCGCTGTTTGAACCACAAGAGTCAACTAGGTCAAAACATTGAACTTGCCTAGCACGTAATTTGAGATATTAAATTGCTTAGCCAGCTGCTTTATGCAATACACAAAATAAAAAAACAGTTGGAATAATAATAACAGCTTTAAAAAGTGACTTAAATATTTATTGTGCTTATTGTTGCATTTGTTTAAATTACACACAAAATGTGACAGAAATATAAAGAAATTTTATTAAATTTAAAGCAAATTTCTTATTATTTTGACTCTTTTATTTTTGCATAATTTTAAACAATTCAATCAATTAAAATTGAAAACAGTTAACTCCCAACTTTAAATCAATTGAAACACACTTCAAATATACATGTCAAGCATATAATGTAAACCAATTAAGTAAATAAGGAGCATATAGGAAGTTCCTCATCGACAAGTAAATTGAGTGTTAATTATTTGAGTACAAGAATTGAATTGCCATCGATTATTATTAACATATCAAATGACAAGCGCAAAAAAAAATTGGTTTAAGTTAGGGAATCTTAAGCGTGATATGAATATTATATTTTATTCATAAGTAAAAAATGTTCTGTTGACAAATGATATACACAAAATTGTATTTTTCTATAAGAAAGTTAAGCTCTAGTTTTAAACAAAATAAAATTCCATAATTTGTATAATTACTGAGTTTAGTATAATTTGAAAATAATAAGCATGTCGTGATTTGGCTAATTATATATTAAGAAGTTGACTATTTTAGATTCGACATATCGTAGTGGTTTTGTGGCAGGTGTGAATTCCCAAGAAAATTCCATTGTGCAACATTCTGTTGTTATTATTATTGTTGTTGTTTGCTTCTGGTTTAGATAAGCACTTGAGACTGCCAAAGTTTTGAGCCGACAAAGTGTAGATTATTTAGCAAGAAGAACTTGTTATCACAAAATTATAAATATTTCGTTTGCATTTTGTTGTTAATTTACAATTGCTTTTTAATTACAAGCATTCTTATCAATCAAACATTTTGTGTTATGTTGATTTAAATGGGAGACAGCTGAAAATGCTGAGAATGCTGTATAAATTGAAAATGTGTAGAAAGGGTTTGATCAAGTAGGAATCAGAAGAAAGCATTTCCAACCCCATAATGTATATATATTCTTGATCAGATATCGAATTTGGAATATAAGTTCTCGTATATAAGACAAACTTTTTATAATTTCATAGAAAACTTTCAATCAATTTTGAATTGCAATAGAATTCGTATCTTAAATAAACAAACATCTAATCAATTATTAGGATATCTTCTAGTCGAGCACTCTTGACTCGAACACTCTTACTTCTTTCTGCTATCAATCACAAAACATTTGGTGCTCACACAGTAGGAAAAACTGATTAAGATGCGGAATGTAATTTCACTGGTTTTATGAAATTGTATAAAGATAGAAAATTGCGTAGCTGTTTGAGTCAGCAATTTAAAGGGGCCAAATGAAGATGTGTCGCTGATAAGTAAACTCCATAAACCGAAAGTGTCTAGTTGGGACGTACATATTTATATATAAATCAAAGCCCAAATGAGTCTGCGTGTTTGCAAACAAAACGTTAGACACATCTTTTCAGGCCGTGCCAGGTAAAAATGTAATTAAACCGTGAAATTCAAGAAAAGTTGGCAACCGGAAAATTTGTACCGAGCAAGATAAATGGCTGGCAGCATGGCAAAATATATAATGACTTGGGACACAGTAGCGGAAGAGCGGCAGGAAGAGGGAAAGTGAAAGAGAGAGATTTTGTGCTATGGAGATATGATATGCGAGTTGGTTGATAAGTCCGGTGATTAATCGTGCAAAAAGTCTACATTTTTTACAAAATAAACTGGCGGCTCAGGTTAATTATCGTTATTTTTAAACCAACTAAAAAACCTACTTGAAAAAAATAAATAGAAAATCCTAAAAAAAATAATCTTTTTTCTTTTTTTGCTAAACACATTTAGTTTCACTAGTTGCACTTTTGAAACTTTCTAATATTTGCTAACACCTGCCAATTACCTAACTTGGCAGACTATAAATGTTTCTTATCTGATTTGAACTGAACACCTGAAACATAATCTTACAGCTGGCAAGGGTGACATTTCCCAAGGCAAGGGACCGATCAACAACCACGAATTCATTTTGTGATAAGGAGTCTTAATCACCCAAATGTATGGAATATGACGAATTGATTACTCCACCTGCTGACACCCGATATGTCGTGATTCAGAACGTCTTTTCTATATTTGGTCACAGTTATTTATTTACTTATTGGAGCAAAGGAAACAAAACATTTCCTGTAAATAAGTCGAATGCAAGTGTCGATTGTCGTGAGAATCAGTCAGAGTATCAATCCCCCTCTTTTTGGGGTATCTGTCACCATTCAATGTTATGAGGAAAGAGCCATGCGGACGAGGGTGTCTCTGATTGTCCAGACAATCATATTGACGATGGCGGAAATACTCGTATCAGTCATCGAAATGAACAATAAAACTTTTGCCTAACAAAGAAACATATATTATGTAAACAAAAAAAAGAAAGAAAGAAATTATTTATCACTCGACTTGTAACAAACCAAGCATTTTATTGTTTGTGTAGCAATAAATGATTAAGAAAGTTCTTTTTGGAAAAACCCGACTTAATCTGTACTACATTCCAAAATTAAGCTCTTCTTAGTTCAAACTAACTAATATATGTGTCAAAGCTGTCTCAAGAATGTATATATATATATATCCATGCTTTCTTCTGCCGATACAAACAATATTAAACAAAGTATTTTCAATGGATGTGTACTATATGTAAAAATGAACACACACAAAACATTTCCAGAGCACGTTCCACTTGTAGAACAATAACTAAGAACTCGTTTTACCGCAAAAAGCAATTTGCATATGTGTGTCAAGATTTCAATGAATAAGCGCATTTAATGAATCACCTTTCGAATCAAACACACACCTCGAAAACAAAAAAATAAAAAACGAGTCAAAGTTGAGCTGAAAGTTCAGTTTCAGTTTCAAGTCATTGTTGATTTTGTTGTTATTCTTTTTATTGTTTATGATCAGCTTAAGTGTTTCCAAAAAGTTATTGACCCGCCAGCCAAAAGTCAATTAGCTGATCCGACAGTTGATGATGATGCAATGCGGCATCCTCTTTCTCAGACAAATTATAAGTGTTGCCAATGTCTCGTCAAATGTCTCGTATGCATAATTTATATACATATATATAGTATATATATAGTTTCTTTGTGTTTATACAGTTACTACAGTCTCAAATTTCAAATACTTGTGCAATTTATTGTGTTGCAAAAAAATGAATTAGCTGACTTTGAAGTGCCACAAAAATGGCGTCTTAAATTGTCATTGAGAGTTCGCTTCAAATCGCTTGCAATTGTTTATTTTGGTTGCTCGGCATGCTTTCAAAACAATTAGACAAAAACGCTAAATAATAGGCAATCGAAGGCCAAATTGCCAAACATTCAGAATATTAATGTTTAGGCATCGAAATATATTTAGAAAAATCCTGCTTACAAAGCAGCTGGCATATATATTTATGAATATTTAGTCAAACTTTTAAAATAAATTAAAAAAATTAAGATATGATTTCCGAGGGAGCTATTTACATCATGCGCACAACTGGTGAACTAAATGTTGATAACTAAATAAGCAAAATTATTGTGACTATAAACAATTTTATTTTTATTTATTTTATTTATTTATTTATTTTATTTATTTTATTTATTTTATTTATTTTATTTATTTTATTTATTATATTTATTTTATTTATTTTATTTATTTATTTTATTTATTAATTTTATTTATTTATTTTATTTATTTATTTTATTTATTTATTTATTTTATTTATTTATTTATTTTATTTATTTATTTATTTTATTTATTTATTTATTTTATTTATGTATTTATTTTATTTATTATTTAACAAATGATGTAATTTATTTTAGTCACAGCAATAACAAAATACTGGAAATAGACAAATTATAAGTCATAATAATAATTTCATTCGTAACGAAAATAAAGCTTACTTAATTTACTTATTCATTTTATGAACTCACAAATATTACAAAAAAAATGAAAAAATATTTAGACTTTAAACAAACAACGCCTACAGCGCCATAAACAAACGATAGTAAAATATATATTTAAAAACGAACACCTTAGAAAAGTTCTGTATAAATTGGTTTTTTTTAAGGCTCTTTCTTGAGATGAGTTGTTTATGACCATTTTAAGAGTTAAAACCACGCAAAACTAATTTTGAGAATTAGACTTGACTAGCGAGAAAGCTTCAGTTTCAGTTCAGTACAATTAGATATTGTGTGGGAGTGTCCTATGAATTGTTGGCCATTATTTTCTTGTGGGAGAGTTCTAAACATACGTTTGTATTTGTATATTTAGCCACGGCAGCACCTGAGGTCAAGGCTTAGAAGAGCACGTAGGTAAACAGGCTTAGGCTACTAATTTATGGCCCAAGCAGATGACAAGCAAAACACCCACAGGGCCAAGTTGTTTTTTTTTCCTCCATCTTCTTGTTTTTTCTTGACCAGTGACCGGCAGTCATAAACTAGCCAAAACGTGCCAATGGCCAATGGCCAAGACAAATTTGAGATACTGCAGCATCATGCAAGAGCAGTAGCCGCTGGTCGCTTTTTTTTTTTTTAGAATGTGGCACAAACCAATTGCGCTAATAGACCAACAGACCGAACCGGTTGAACCGAGCGAAAATTGTATAACTATCATGGAGGTAATTGCCTCTGTGTTCTGATTACGTTCCTAGCTTCTATCTTCATTACAAAATTTTAATGACGACATACATTTCTCCAGATATGCTGGATTAGTGGAGCAACAGAAATCAATTCGATTACATTTACTATACACAGAATTAGCTGATTGCATTGCAATTTGTATAACACGTGAAATCAACTGGAAAAATTACAGTTAATTTATTAAAGAAAAAGTCTGTAATGGAAGGAAACATGCCTGATCCCAAAAAGTTAATATAATAATAAATAAATATTAATAATAATAATAGTTTGGTCCGTTTTTGTATGCACTAAATAATACTATACGCGCTAGAGTCGAGCTCTCTCGATTGCAGCATCCTTATTTCTCAAAATCCATAATTTTATTATTAATTCATTGTTTTCGACAACTAAAATAAGTCAGATTTCTTCAGAAGAAATCAGCTCAAAATAGAAATACATTTCTATTTATTTATTTCTTAATAAATTTGTCACTTAATTATATCACAAATATTCATTTAAATCTGCCATGTTTCATAATAATTTCACTTCTACGGAAATTCGTGTGATTATCTGATACGTCAACAATATTTTGCCATCTGTACGCAGAATTGAAACATTATTTTGTTATATGTATGCAATATATATTTATATGAAAATAGTCATTGAATTTCCCCCTAAAGCAATAATTCCCAATAATTCGTGTCAGCTGCGTTGTCAGCTTTGTTTTTGCAGATTTATGCATGCTATAAACATGCAAAATTTATATAGAGGCGTATTCATCGGACAAAGATCAACCTGTTTAACATTTTTACACCGAATGTTGAATGAGTGACGCGGAAAAAAAAGACAAACGACGCCCCATCGCATGACTGCAATGCAAATATACATAAATAAAAATGAAAAAAAAAAACAATAACTAAATAAATAATAACACATTTATTAAAACAAAGCAAAAACAGAAAAACAAAAACAGCAAAACAAAACACAAAAAAACGACATTTTCAGTTATTTTGTCGACATCGTGCTGGAAATACAAACAACAAACAAAGCCGAGAAACCGGAAAATAAAAAACAAAACACAGCAAAAAAGTTGCAAACTTTACAAATTAAGTATGCAATTACATAAACACATACATATAAGCTTATACATAAATATATATATATATATATATGTACATATATGTATGTATGCTGCCCAAAGGTAAACAAAGCCAAACTCAGGCCAGCAATCGCTGGGGAGCCCGTCAATGTGGGGTCTGAAACCGAAACCAAAACCAAAAACCATTTTGCTTATGCTTTTAATAACCTGAACTTAATTTAAATGGACACATTGCAAAGGGTTTATAAAATAAAGTTATCCTGATTATGGTCAAAAGTCAAAAGCCACATTCGTCTGGCCATCTGCATCGGAGACTTGTTAAGATTTAGTCCTCCTCTGATTGATTTACAAACGTACCCAGAAATATCATTAATCAACTGTGCAAAGTTCATCAAGATCAGCTGTTGTTTACCAAAAAGTTGTTATATACTCCGTACAAACCAGAATGAGTCTGATATCTATTTAAAAGTTCCCAGTATCCCCCCACAGTCAAGCTGTCTCGCCTAAAGCAATCCAAGTTGATTTTGTTGGTTTTGCGACCCCCAAAACAAACGATGCTCATCGTGACGAATCATTGTTATTGTTTTGCTAGGCTATTGTTGTGTTCCCTGTTGAGCTGAGAACATTAATATTCTTAAATGAGTCGAACAAGTTAAGTTCTACATATCATTATTTATGCGCATATCACTTAATAAAGCTTTCCTCAATTAATCTCCACCGAATGAATTGCAATTTTTATTCTTATGCCAGTCAGGTTATATCTGCAAGTACTTCTTTTATATTCAAGGGATTCATTTATTATTAAATTTTTAAGTAATTGTGTTTGGCAAAAACACACACACACAAACACACAAATGTGAAAGGTCAAATGTTCATGTGGGGAATTAAGTTGAGTGCAAGAGGGAGAAATTATGAAAGAAAGTTAGAAGATGGTATTTAAGCCAAGAAATACAAGTAGGAAACTATCAGCAGGAAATTTTTATATAAACCATAATTTGAAAAAGCAATTAAAAGTCATGTTGTGTTTTTAAAGTGTATATAAGTTTGAGCTAATATTTGCATTCAATTTTTACTCTTTATCTTCTCACTTGTTATGCACATGTGTAGAAAAATGAAATTATTGATTGACAAACGGAGACTCAGCCCCCTGCGCACTTCCCCCTTTAATCAAATAAAATAAACAAGCAAGCGAAGCTGCCCCTTTTGGGGGCATTGCACAAAGGTGAAAGTGAAAAGTTGCTACTCATGTTGTTGTTGTAGTTGTTGTAGTTGTTGTTGCTGTTGGTGTTGCTTTCACACACAAAGTTTTACAATTTATTTTATTTATTTTTTTACACAAATTTGCTCAATTTATTTGAGTGCATAAGTGGGCAACGGAAGTTGTTTAAGTTGAGTGGCCCACAAGCTGTGTGTTGTTGTTGTTGATTTTATTGTTGTTGTTATTGCTGTTGTTGCTTATAAGGTCAGTGTCAGATTTGGTCATCTACTAGATGACGAACGAACGTTGTTTCTGTGTCTGTTTCTGTTTCAGTTTCTCCTTGTTGCTGTGTGAGAATCGTGAGTCACAAACAGACAATATTTCAATAGCAATTAAGATGAAGGCACAGTTCGCTATATATATTTATATACATATATATATATATATATATACGTATCTATGTATGCAGATAAGTACTTGAAATACCTTTGCTGCGCATTCGATTGACTCATTAAAATGTCTCAAGGGAAGCCAGGTACTTAAAAATACAACTGCGGATAAAAAAATATCACCAAATTTGGAAGCAGCCTTTTTTTGGACATTTACTTTACAAAACTTGAAAAACAAGAAAACAATTATAAAAAGGTGTATAATCAATAATGATTGAAAATTAAACAAATTTTCAATAAGTCCTACTAAAATTGACTTAAACATATAAAAGATACTCTCACAAATACTTAAATGCAGCACGAAGTTCTTTTTCTGATCTGGCATCGGAAAAATATATAAGAAAGCTTCTCCATTCAATATTTGTCTTACTTAATAAACCGCAAAGCCCTGGCCAAAAAACAAACAAACCACTCTAAAAAACACAGCTCAGACAAAGTCGAATTGATAAGAGTACCATTTATTTTGCCGGCACTGTATATTTACGTAGTGAGAAATTAAAGCCGATAAGCTGATTTAAAGAGGGCGGTTCTAGTTATATTTAAGTCATTACTTTGACAATGCGCTTTTCTTAAGAAAGTTTAAAATTATTTAACGATTAGTAAAAAATCAACTAAATATGACTCAAGCAGAATAATAATGAAATCCTGTTTATTTGTCCTCATTTTAGTATTCATTTTAATTGTATCCAAATTTATTTAAATTATAATTTATTTCTTGAACGCACCTCGCCATAAATCTTTCGGGTAGGTCCAAGTTCCCACGAGAATAGCTTATAAGGAAAAACAATTAAATGGTGGCAATATACGATTCTGCAGAATAATCTGACTAGATGATTTTTTTTTCTATTTATGATTTGTGTGCTTATCAAGCAGTAAAATAACATTTTTCATTTGCTACATCAAAAACGAAATCTCTCAGCTGAAAGGACCCGTATTTTATTTACTTGACTAATAGTTTACTTTTGTTATGTAATTCAAAATTCATTATTAGCAATTGTTACTCAGTTTCACAAGATGAACTCCTAGCATTCGTCATCAATCAAATTCAATTATTTATTAAATAAGCCCTCAGCTTCAGCTTCAGTTTCAGTTTCAATTTCAATTTCAGTTGACTTTCCGTTATTTTCTTTAATAGCCTATTAAACCCTGCCCTCGTTCAAATCATATTAAATCTTGCATTAGATATATACATATATAATTAGAGCATAAAGCCAAATAAAGCACCAAAAGTCACGCAAATATTTGCCTATCTAATTAATTTTGCATAATTTGTTTCCTTTTTTCTTGCTGCTGCGTTTGCCAAAAATCACAACAACAAAATAATGGACATTTTAGTCTTTTTTGTTCTTGAACTTTTTGAAGCATTTAATTGTTTTTGCTTTTGTTTTTGAATTTTGTTGTTTGGTTTTTGCTTTTCTTTTTTAGCGCACACGTTTGCCATGTTTTCCGCAAACGTTGTTGGGCGTGTGCCCAAAAAAGAAACCCAGACACAAATGAAGTGGGCACCAATACTAAAACAAAGAGAACAAGAGAGAGAGGGAGAGAAAGAAAGAGAGAAAGAGGAAAGGCGTCGCAGGAAGAAGAGGAATGCCAACACGTGCACTCCCAACTTCCAAAATAAACAATAAAAGAAAAAAACGAGGCAACAACAATTGATACGACCTGGCAACAGTGGCCGCACCCAATTCGAAAGCACACATTTTATGGCATTTTAGACCTATGTAATAATTAATATTTGGTATTTTATATTTTATGATTTCACGATGGAAATCAATCCACTGTCGCGTATTTCTGCCTCATGCCTTTATAATTTAGGAGCGTTGTTAATATTATTATTTCGAATTTTTATTTTAAGTTAGTAGCAAATATTTTCGTGTCTTTCGCGTTTTTTAGTCGCTAGCATTTTACCACTAACACATACAAAATACATGCCTAAAAATATGTTTTATTTTTGATTTTACTTAGAAATTACTATGAATTTGTTACTGAGTTGGGAATCTTCTGCGCCAAAAGTGAGATAAGCAGGTCCGATTAGATTTGTCCGGTGCAAATTATTTATAGAATGTTAAATAAATTCGATTCATATTCATATGAATGTAGTAACTAAGAAAAGTGATTAAATGTGATTTATGTGTACACATTTTTGTTTATTTTAAAGTGTTATTTTTTATAAATTCTTAAAATTTAATAATTATTTTATAATAATTATATATATGACTATGAATTATTATATTAAGGTAAGTTCGAAGTATATTTTAATTTTAGTTGTGTTATTCTGAATTGGTTTTTATTATTGAAATTTAAAAAAATTTTAAATATAATTTTAATATTTATTAAAGTTGTATCGAATGCACTTTAAGAGTATCTTTTGCAGCGACTTTCATTTCTGTTTTCTGGCTAATGTTTTTGACGTCACACTCCCAAATTAACACACACTTTTTTAATACATACGTATTAGTATACATATATATATATATGTATTTATCTACTTAAATCTCATTGTAGCACTATTTGGACAGCTGTTAGCAACCTAAAATGATTTAATTGGCTGCCATTCTCAAATCGAATAAACGAATAAATGTCAAAAGAACGCGTTTATAACATACAACATATTGTGTTCAATTCCACACACACACAGACACATATATATACAGCCGTGTTTGTGGTCGCCCAAAACAACATGTGAAAAATCTTTGGTGGGAGAATCATAAATAATTTCGTCAGTTGTCAAGCGAAGAGCGACAAATGGTTGGATTAGTTGAAGGAGAAAATATGAGATGCATACACTCAAAAATATGTCTATATGTGTATGTTTATAAATTAAATAATAAAAATAAAATGTACAAAAACTGCGATGCTCGGGCAATGAGCAAAAATAGCAGCAGCAACTAGCGCCCGTAACAACAAAAACAGTAATAACAATAAATAAATCTCTTCACTTGCTGATATAATTTTCTTTTTTTTTAATTTATTTCAATTGCAAGGTGTTGTTGTTATTGTAACTGTTGTATACAAAACGGTGCCTGTCTCCAAGAATATTAGCAACAACTACAAAGGAAGAGTAATCAAAAGAAAACTGACTTGAGACAGCTTCACACATTCATACATACATACATGCATATGCATGTGTGTTTGTTCTGTACTATTTACACTCGCATTGAGAGCAACTGCAGCTAATTCAATTGAGAGACACTCGAAGATGGCGCGATTGTCCAATCAGCCTGTGTATTGCATGCATTTCTCTATTGTGATGAATTAAATTGAAGTTGTTATTAACTGTAATTGCAAGAGCCAGGCACGAAACAGAAACAGATAGAGTGCGAGAGAAGGAGAGCAGACCAGAGAGATATAGAAACAATACTAACAAATAATGCAGTACACACACACAAATGAACACACACGCACGACTGCGAACGTATGCATCGAAGGTACAAATCGAGTTTGCCTATATATATTTACATACATATATATATATATGTGTGAGTTCGTTTTTAGCTACATAACGAATATCAGCGATTATAAACAATAATCGGCACGCACTCACCTTTGGTTACTTGTGGTCGCTGTGTATGTGTTGGTTTGCCTACGCTGCATACAATTTTAACTGTGACGCCCTTTTTTGTTTGGCACATGAATACACACACATACACACACACGCATACGCATAGACCGACACACGCTCACAGATAAACTCAAACACAAACACAAAGAGCAACTCAATACCTGAGCAACATGAGAACACAAACCAAATACATATATTTATATTTATATTTATTTCTACATATGTGTGTATGTGTTTAATACCAATTTTTCTTTTCAAATTTTTCACTGATGTATTCGATTTTCTTCAACTTTTCATTTCCAACTTTTTTTGTGGCCTTTTTCTTTGCGCTTAAAAGTTGCGCTCTGTGCGCATCACAAAATCTGCCGCACAATTGCCATAGAAATTGGAAAGTATTATTGATGCTATTGTCGTTAGTGTCTTGGCTGCACAGCGCGTCGCTTATTAATATTTCTTTAATGCTACCTGGCTGCACTCAAAACTTTGAGCCAAAAAAATTTGTTATGCATTTCTACTATACGGACCGTTACGTTAGGTCCTCTCGGCGCTAGTAATCAACACACACTAATAACTATATCAATCTATCGATATTGTTAAATAAACTACCAAGAAGCAGCCCTGTTGGTGCTAAGAAATATCTGTGTTGATAAACGCTCGGTTTCATCCATACAAGAGCTGTGTGCTATGATAAGCATTGTTCTTAATGCATGTTTATTTGTGAAAGACAATAACTGAGCAATCGAAACTGTGTTATTAAATTAAATTAAGTATTCGTTAGTTGCCCAATTTGATTATTTTTTAGAAATACAGACTTTTCAAGTTGAATAACAAACTGGTGTTTTTATGAGGCATTTTTAGCAAATGTGTCCCAAAATATTTATGGTCACACTGCCAGCAGTCTCTCTTTTTCACATTTTCTTTTGTGTTTTGTTTCTCGCTCTCGCTTGAACGGTACGGACGTGTACTGCCGCTGCGCGTGTGTGTATTTAACTTGGCTTAAGGAAAAAATACTTAATTATACAATATAGAAGTGTTTTGTTCTGAAATATGCAACAAATTGCATTCAATACAGTGCAGTGGGTCTGACATACATACACAACGTGCGGAACGGCAGGGAAATGCATCAATAAGCAAAATACATCAAGTTTAATTACGTGAGTGTTTTGTATGCAATGCACGCGATAGAGCGAGTCAGCAAATCAGTGCTCATCATAGCCGCGTAGCCGTGCGAAAGGGAAGCAGCGCATCTAAATTGCTTGTGCTTCTTTTGCTGTAAATGTGACGACGAAAATGGCTTAAAGAAAAAAAGTAAAATATTCGAAGTCGGCACGCGTGTGTTTGTGTGCTGTGTGTTTTTGTCTGTGTTTGCGTTTGTTTCGAGTTCGAAATGAAATTTACCACAAATTGAAATTGAATACAAATTGCACCAAAATGTTGATCAAATATATATATGCAGCATGAGGCAGCAAGAAGCAAAAGAGAAATAAAAGGCTGTTGTTCAATAAGTGCAAGAAAAAATAAGAAAAAGCGGTTGCCGCCACTGCTGTCGACGTCGTCGTCGTGTGTACGTGCGAGTGTTTCATATATATATATATATGTGTGTGATATCGGAGTGAATGTGTTAGTGCGTATATTTATACAAAAGCAGTAGCAGAATATCGGAAAATAATATTTTGCCAAGCAATGTCTTTAAATTATTGTGTCTCTTTTTTGCAGCGCATGTTAAAGCTTAATAATTATCACTTAACAACAACAACGAATCAAATATAATTTAAGTGAAAAGTTGATGCAACAAAAAAAACTCGAGGTTTCGCCAATTCGTATTTTTACATGTCGTCTTTTATCTTCTTATCATCAACAACAAGCAACAACAACAAGGCGTAGTTTCACCCGCCGAAAATGTCACATAACTGTAATTACGAATGGAATAAGCGCTAAAGACTCTGATCAAGAAAAAAGTACTACAACAAGCAGATAGATAGTGAGAGAGGGAGAGCGACAAGTGAAGAAGACGCGGCTAACGGAGATTGGAGCGAGGGCGGCGTGAAATGTGAGTACCACCCTCTCTCTCACACTTGTACAAATACATCTTTATGTACTGTTTTTTTTATTATTTGTGTATGCGACATATCAAAAAGCGGTTCTCTCTTATTTTATGCATTCGCGATCTGTCAATCGAAGTGAGCGGAAATGAGCCTCTCTTTTTTTGTGGTTATGTGTGATAAAATGATGGCAAAACAGCTGATAATGATGAGCGGATGTGGGAAAGACCTGGGTGGAAATGGGCCTAACTAATGCGGATGTGGCAACACTTTTATTTCCTTCAGTGTAAGCGAAAAGGTAAACATCAGTTTGATTGCAACATATAACAGTTAACATGGAAAAGTTCTGTTACGCTGTCAAACATACAAGAAATCCAATTAAAAACCCCAAAACAAACTAAGCAACAAATGTCAAAAGACAAGTACAAACAGACACACACACACACCAAAATAAAAACCAATTATGGCAACTAGTTAGACTTGCTCGCAGTGTTGTCAGTGTTGCTAACTTTTGCGAAGCAGAAAAGCGGCTAGTTTTAGCGGGAAATTGAAGAGCGAAAGTGTTTCGAATTTATAATATTGCTAAATTTTACATAACAACTTAATTTACTTAATAATAAAAATTAATACAAAAAAAAAAACAAATACGTGACTTGGCAACACTGATCATAACACTCACACACACATGCCTGCCAATTGGCCATTTATGTTGCTTGCCTGCAGTCGCCTGTCAATTAAACGCAAATCGTTCTCTTTTTTTCTCTGTTTATTTTTCTATGCAATGCGTTTTTTGTTCATTTCTTTTTTTTATAGTGTGTCTCTCCCTCCCTCTCTCTTACACACTCTTTATTCTCCTTATGGACAACCCACGCAGCAGCAGCCGTAGCCGACTCCTTTTGAAAAGCCTTCAGTTTGGATTCAATTCTCTTTTCCGTTTTGGTTGGCTTTGCTTTGTTTGCGGCGGCTGCAAAATTTGAAGCCGAAAGAGAAATCCGTAAAAAAGCGTACAAAGCACAAAACAAAATCCAAAGGAGCAGACAAACAAAAAAAAATAAAACGAAAAACAACAAAAGAGAGCGGACAAAAAACGTGGCAGCAGCTAAACAAAAATAAGTTGCTCTGTTTTGTTGTTGCTATTGTTGTTGTTGCAACGTTGGATACACACTAAAAACAGACAACGGCCTCAGTCGGAGTCAGCAGCAGCAGAAACTTTACTTGCGCTCGGCTGCCTCCATTCTGTCTCCTTCTTTGTGTTTATCACAGTATGTGTTTGCTTGTGTATGTGGGTGTGTTTGTGTGTGTGTTGTTGTTGTTGCTTGTTGTCTGTAATGTTGCTTTGTTTTTGTGCTGCTGCGGTCTCTGCGCGCTTCGTTGCATTCGCTGCTACTGCGACGACTCATCCACAACAACAACAACTATCACAATAAACTAGCGAGCTTCAGACTTCACTTAAATGCACAACACACAAACACATACATACATACATGAACTTATGCATGCATATGTGTGCATGCATGCATTTTGATGTAAAATACCGTTGCTTGTGCTTTTCTTTTAGTCCGTTTGTCAGTAATGATTTTATATAAATTTTTTCCTTGCTGTTCTTAACATTTTAATAAATTTAAATAAGAAAAACAAAGAATAAAGCTTTACATATGAATTTTGATCAATGTTTACACAACACGCAAAGTGGAAAAGTGCGCCATATGTACGCATCTCTTGTTTCTGAATAGATACATCTATCTAGCTGCATATTAGAGTTACGTATCCGTAAGATACAAAAATAGTTTTGCTGTATCTCATTAGCATTTTGGAGGTCTGCCTGTCGTGAACTCGCCAGCAGCAAGCAACAATGCCGTAAAATATACACATATATATATATATATATATATATGTGTGTATATGCAACTAAAATAGATATCAAAAAACAACGAAAAACTTTTACACTAAATGCATTTGAAACAAAAATTGTGTGGGCGGGGGGCGTGAGATGGATAAATCCGTGCATGGTGCTGCAAAATGTTGTTGACTGTTTAGAATTTAAAGTTAAATTTAGACGGGGGACAACATGTAAAAGTAAAAACGCAGCTGCAAACAAGAGCAGAGAAGCAAAACTTTGAGGAATTACGAGAGAAACAACATAAACAACAATCATTGAAATGCCATTAAAAAGGCAAAGCTCATAGAATGTGTGTGTATGTATGTGTGAATGTGTAGTGCATACAAATGGTTTGTTGTTGCGGCTGTTGTCAGCCAGCAGAAGCCACTTTTAATTTTTTTTCTTTTCTGTTTTCATTTCTATGCGCATTACGAGTGATTTTCTATGTGTATGAGTGTATGTATGTATGTGTGTGTGTGTGTGGGTCTTCTTTTTAATTGTTTGTATTTCTTTCTATTTTTTTGACAGTTGAATGAACTGTGAGCAAGCACAGCAGCAACAACAAGTCTGACATTTATTGTTGTGTTATTATAAAGAAAGAAATAAATAATTAGAAGCAATAGGCAAAAGGAAAACAGAAGTAAAGCAAAAGCGGCATTAAAAATAAACGGCTCGACACAGCAAAAGAATTGTGAGCAAGTTGTTGGATAAATGGAGAGAGAGGAAGCGGGAGAGCAAAAGTAAGAGAGATGGAAACAAGTCAAAGCAAACTAAAAGTGTGGCTGCAAACTAGAAAGAAAAAATCAAGAGAACAAAAAACAAATGCAAGCCTTTTGGAAGGGGGGTATAGGAGGCGAGCAGACGTAAAATAAAGTTCACGTAAAGTTGCCAGACATATTCAGTTAAAGAGAGTAAAAAGCATTAATGCAACTCTGTGTTTGCAGAGATACTTAAAAAAGTAAAAATTTAAAAGATATTCACACATCAACAAAGAACCAATAGATATAGATGTTTTGTGGCCGGCATGTGCCAACGGCATCCATATAACATACACACAATGTACAGCAGCGTTGCCAGTTTTCTATTCAATGCATTTTCACTCTCTTTCTCTTTATTTGGAAATTGCATATGTTGCGCAAAATAGATTCGATTGCTCATCATATATATTTTTGTATTTGAATTACCTTACACATTGAAATTACAAATGAGCATTTAATTGCTTTTTTCTCTTAAATGCTGTTGTATAACCTATCTTCATCTGTCTTCAATTATGCTTCGTAAATGACGTAAATGAATTGCTGTTGTTGTTGAATTCTTTTAGCTGCTTCTTCTTTTCTGCAGTTACTCCAGTTATTGGCGTTCACTCGTTTATTTACTCATCCATTCAATCAGCTTGAAACAATGCCAAAGAGAACGAACGCCTCCATTCCTTTCCCCACCTCTCTCCTGTGCAAATCTCGAGTCTCTTTCTGTCTTTTGTTCTACTATTTTTGGTTATCGTCATTAAGAATGCCCATTCTATTTCGGCGTTCCGCTCCATTCTTTTCCACTCTTAATATGGAGGTCAAGTTATCCCTGTGCGCGCAGTTTTAGTCGCTCGAGAATCGCACGCGGTTTGTTCTGAGCGGTTAATCGATCAACATTTGAATTTTGTTGGTTTCTCACGCTGCTCGCTGTCTGAAAACGATAAAGTTTCTGACATATCACACCTGCCCCAAGCAACGCGCGCTCAATTTGAAACTTTTGCTAATCTTGCAAATGTCTCTAGTTTTTCACGTTAAAAATGACTTTTTGTTTTACCTTATTTGATGTTTCTTGGTTTTGACAGCAGCTGCCAGCAATGAGAATAGAAATGTGCTCGAAAACAGAGCCAAGACAAACTGGCGACGCTGTCAGTCAAACCGGAGACCTGACAATGGGGCTGGTTCTTTTGGGGGACAAAAAAACTAATAAAGTTGCCTTTTGTGTTGTGTCCTTTTTTATTTTTGGCACGTGTTTTCATTGCAATTTATGCTCTATTTGTCAAGGGGTTATTAATGGCATATTGGATTTTCCTTTGTGTTTGTCTTCTTCTTCTTTGTTTTATATATACACATTTATTATTAAATTTGTGGCAATCTATGTTTGTTTTATAGTCCCCTTAACCTTTGCTTTTTCTAGCCAAACGCTATATTTTCGCTCGGATGTAAATAGAAACCGGCAGAACTGCCTTGGAGTCAATGTTTGCTTGAGTTACGTGAATGCATTTTAGGGTCAAATTAAGATATAGATTTCAAACAATATATTTAATGGAATTTGGAATAATATTGATCAGCTGTAAAGATTTTATCATGATCGGATAAGATATACGCACTTTATTTTCATATTAAACAAATGTTCATGCTTAACAAACTTTTCAAACGAAACAAACTACAATATTTGATTTTATCAATTCAATAAACTCAATTTAGCTGGGTTTAGCTTATCTGCTAGTCGAGATCTCTCAACTAGAGCAATCTTACTTGGGTCTTATCATTATTCGATATTAATAATTTTTTTTAGGATATATTGAGTATAAGATAAATAATTGTATTAACTTCAATCTTTACTTTGATAACGCTGCATTTCTATTCAGAAATAAAGTTTTGTTTATTTTGTTAGTTTCATTATCCTTTTGTAATTAGTGCACAAAAACGACAAAAACATTGTGAATTTTGTATGTTTTATGTGACTTCTTGTCAACTTTTGTGCTGAAATAAACAAACTGAGATAAAAAGAGTAAAAAAAAAAGATTTACTGGTAATTAGCCCGCATGGAAACTTTAGTAAAGTCAAAAGATACTCAAAAACTTACTTCGCTTCACACACAAATAACTCTTGTCGATGAAAGAAGATAGTAACCAAAGTTGACGGGCTGCTCTGCTCCTGCTGCTGCTGTTGCTGCCAAGCTATCCGCTTGGAATCATTGTGGCGTGAAACGTTTATAACTAACGTTAGACACGTGTCTATGTATATATCCAAGTATATTTACGTGTGTTACTCATACACATACACACAAGCATGCATAAAATAATACCGTAAACATAAACACCATGTGAACCGTCAACGTGTGCTATCAAACCCCAATAAACCTACCCAACTCCCTACACTCCTTCCCCGCACTGTCACCTGCTCTCCACATGAGTAGTTGAAATGCTTTTACATGGCAACAGAACAGAAAATCGATGGCAATTTACCGTGCGTCTGTCACTCTGTGCATGTATTGTGTGTCTTTTTATACATACATATAAAACACACATACATACGTCCGTACTTCATGCATTATGTATTTTGATGTACATGCGCAAAATTCCCACATCATAGAGAGCACAAGAAGAAGAAGACTATGCAACTTTTTTCGTAGACAAAAACAAAACAAAAAGGCAGCCAACAACACAAAAAAAAATAAGACAGAATCAGCAAAAACAACAGAATTGCACAGTGGCCTTTAAAAAAGTGTTCCAAATAGTAACATATATTTTTGAGAATACTTTTTGTTATAAGCATTCAAATTTTTTAAAAACCTTTATTTATTTAAAATATATTTTGTGAACTTTAAAATGTTGTAGTTACTAAAAACAACTTCTTCGATAAAAGTCAGCTCTGAGACCACTGTACAACAACTAAACATTACAGAAAAGAAAGAGCAGAACAGACTGACAGAGAGAGTGAGAGAAAGGAGCACAGCTTAACACCTACACCACCACCCAACCGCCCCAAGGCGTTTGCTTCAAATGCTGCCTACGCTTTGACTTTGTGAGCCGTTTCACTTCGTCTCTCTCACACTCTCTCTGTATGTCCTCTGCTCTGCTCTTTCATGCTTTCTTTCTATCTTTTTTTTAAGCCTCCCACTCAACACTCTCGCTCTCTGCCCGCGCCTTGCTGCTGCTGCTGCAGTATTTTCATTTTCAACTTTTTCTTGTTGATTGTCGCCGTCGCCCCTTCTCACCCATTACTTGGGCGACCTCATTCAGAGGTATGGTGACACTCTCTCCCCAATCCCCAATCCCTCATGTCGTTTAGGGCCGCAGCTGGCAACGCACATTTTGATAACATTTGTGATAAAATAATGCGGCAACAACGCACAAGCGGTAGATAGAGATAGAGGAGGGGCAGGTTTCTGGCTGCTTGGAGGAGGTGGTTGACGCAAGGGGCCAAAGAACGTGCCAGGTCAGTGGGTGGCATGGCGCAGACAAGACGCTAACCCAGGCACTGTCTAAATGTATACATGTATGCATATGTAGATGTGCGCGTGAATTTGTTTGTGTGTGCGTGTTCGGTAACTAGCATTTTTTTGCGCTCGTTTTTACTTGGGCATTCTTTGTGTGCAACGTTGCCAAACTTCAGTTCCATAGCTAAGCAGCAGCAGACGTCTGTTGCCCTCTCGCTCGCACACAACGTCAATAATTTTCATTCATTCAGAATGAAGATGAACGAGCGCTGGCGCCCAACCCAAACCCCCCCACTCCCCTTATCCTCACACTCTTTTGTGATGTTGCCTTAATTTAAGTTGATGCTGTTTTTGCTGCTTAAATTTGTCAGATTTATTTAATGTCTGTGATCTGTTTACACAATTGGAGTTTTATTTTGTCAACTTTTTGGCTAATTAAACATTTGTTGCACATTTACCGTTTTAGTTGTCATTTGACACTTGACACTTTAGAAACACACACAGAGGTCCTTAGTTGGGCCAAACTTTTAAGCTTTGACTTTTGCTTAAAGTTGCGAAAGTCAAAAAGAAAGTAATTACAATTTAAAAAGCAACAGTTAAGAGAAGAGATATAGATTTTAAGAACATTTGTGACTGCAATCAGACATCAAAGTACAGAATGGCTTATTGAGAGCAGTAGGTCGACTTTATACTAAAGTTGAACTTTGCTTTAAGTCTCGTGAATCAGCTATTCACATACCACTTTCCTTAAATTTTGTACGTTTTGCTCTGTGGACTTCTCATAATTAATACAAATAGGTCCGAGTTTTTTTTTTAAATCAGAGAACGTTAAATAATTCGAACTAAGAAGTCCTAAATTATTATAAATGACATCGACTAGAGTCAAAGGGTTTATAAAATTAATGCTAGATTATTTTTTATAAAGATAAGAAATAATAATAACAATATATATAAATTATTTGAAAAAGTTATATATTTTTTTTTATATTTTTATATATATTTTTCCTGTAAAAAAGGAAAATACCTAATAATATGTATCAATTTTGAGAAAATCTAATTTTATAATAAATCTTATATCATATCATTCATCTCAAATTCTATGCCCCAGTTAAGCTATAAATCAAATGCTATAGGTTTATATAAACTGTTGCTTAGCAAATCTGTCAATGAAATTTGGTCTAAATATCGTCCATAAGGTAAACTAATTAAAATACATTTTTCCTTAAACACACAGCTTAAAGCTGAAAGATGTTAATGCCGTTAATATTAAGAAAAACTGCGCCTGACAGGCCACGCCCTGTGTATAATAGGAGATATCGCATTACCTAACCCCCAGACCCACTCTCCTCTCTCTACAATATCAAACATTTGACAATTCACATTAAATTAATGCGCCCCAGCAAAGAAAGAAACTTCAAGCACAGCCACAGAAACAATAACAAACAACAAACACAGCACAATGTCAATAAAACAAAAAGGCAAACCACCACCCCACCCAATACACACACCCCCTCGCCACTCACTCACCCTCCAGCACAACCCCTAAGGGAAAACTCCAGCCGACGCCCCAGTCAGTTCAAGTTTCGTCCTTGCTGTGAAATTTAAATGCAGACGCCATTTCTATTACTCCACACATTAAATTATACCACGCGCTGTTGCCAAACCATATCCTGGCAATATTCCAACCTCCCCCAACCTCTCCAAACAACCCCCAGTACACCAACACCCAACCCAAACGGCAGCCGAGCCGAAAATAAAATCATGACTCGCACAAAAAGCAAAAGGAGAAAGAAACAAGAGGTGCTGCTGCTGCTGCTGATGCTTCTGCTTCTACTGCTGCTTCTACTGCTGCTGCTGCTCCTTGGCTGCACCCAAAACGAGGCGCGGCCCCACAGGCATAGATATATATATGTATGTGAATAACTGTCTAAAAACCTACCGTGCCCAAGCTCCAAGGGTTATTTACAAACACACACACACACATATATATATATATATATATAGGCATCTACAATGTTTATATATATTCTTGTATGTATATACATATATTAAAGACGGCTTCCATAGTTAAAATGTATTTTTGCCTGGCACCGCCCCAAGAAGGAAAAAAAAATATCATGTTTCTGCAAGTAGCACATTTTTAGAAAGACACCCGAATTTGGGGACAGAGAGACAGAGAGAAATGGGCGAGAGTAGGTGCATGATTATTTTTCATGCTTTTTCTCATTTCATTTTAGTGCCTGCCGCTGCCTACCACATAGCAACTTTCACAAGGCGGCTGCCCGCCTGTGAGGGTTGCTCGCTGCTGCCTTCAGCGATGTCAGCGTCGCACTCCACCCACTCGCTGTGCAAGACAAATTAAATAAAACGAGAAGAGGAAAAGGAAAGAAGAAGCAGTAACAGAAGCCGCCGCCTCACGTGCGCCAAAAGTTGCTTTTATTGTTGTTGCTGGCTTGCTTGCTTGCTCTCCCTTTCTCTCTCTCTCTAATGGCCGCCGTGCCGGCCCAACACATTGTCTGCCCTTGATTTTATCGATTTTTGCGCTCTTTGCTCTCTTCTGCGTGTTTTGTCGCTCTTCTCTCTTTTTCATGCCCAAAATGATGGTATGCTCACAAAAACGCGCGCGCTTCTGTTTTATACTAAGCTTTGCTATTTCTTTATTGTTGTTGTTGCTGCTGCTGCTGACAGCAGATACAGCTGCGGTCAAATTAATAGTAGTGTACGTTTAGTAAGCACACGCAATCAATACTGAAGGCAAGATTATATTTAATGTTGTCATTGCTATACAAATTATAAAACCATAAAAATTATGATCCTTTAATTGTTTAATGTTATTTAGTAATATTTGGAAAATAATAGTGTTTTTAAACATTCTTAAATGATAAACCTATTTTGATTTGCAAAATTGAAACAAATCTCGATTTTATCTTCACAAAATAAGTCATATATATTAAATGCTTTGAGAAGTAGCATTACTATTATTTTGACCGCAACTGTATGTGTCTCTGTATATATGTGTCTATGTATAGATGTGTATGTATGCATGTACTGCGACCGGCAAGACCATTATGTGCTTTTGGCTTTTGAACATGTATTTTATGTGCTGGCTGCTCTGCTGCGCTGTTATTTATTGCATTTAAACCCAAGTCCACCCACCACTCACTCAAATTGCTTGTTCGTATATGTGTATACGGATGCAGTTACACAGTTGAATGGGTGTGTATGTGTGTGTTTGTATATTGCGTGTGGCTTTAATCTTTGCCGACCAATTTTGTACCATTTAAATTTACTCTTATTTCAGAGTTTCCCTGTGTACATTTTTGCTGCATTTATGCTTTAATTTTTTCATTCGACTCGCTTTAACTGACCCACACCCACTCGCCCACTCAACACATACCCAACTACATTGAGTTGATGTTGTTGCTGTTGTTGTTGCTGTTGTGCGAGGTCGTCATTTGGTCTTCTCAATTAATATTAAATTCTTTGCTGCAATCTGTTTCTGATTCTGGCTGACGATTTTGGTCATTTATTTCAACTGTCTTGCGACTATTTGTGTTGTTTTATGTTTATGTATATGAATGTTTGCTGTGTTTTTATTATATGTAGACGTAAATTATAGTGTGCATAAAATCTGTTATTATTATTATTTAATCTATGAAATAGCATTGAGACAAGACTGAAAATATATAATATATTTAATGGCTTTTCTAATATCTTGTAATTCTGCAATATACATTTTCTGGAATATATATAAGGACATTAACTTCTTAGCTTTGCATTCACCCTATATATTCTTAGACATAAATATACTTCTTATATATAAATATTAACTTTCAGTTGACACACTTGAACCACCGCAAAAAATTGTATTTATTTTCTTCCCATCCAACACAAGTCTTAAGCTATAAATTATTATTTGTTTTGTGATTTTTCTAATGGATTTCGAAAGTTGTTCTGCATTAAGAGCCTTTTACGAATCTATGTAAATCAAAATTTCTATATAAAAGAGTACTTTGGTCTTTGTTTACTCGGTTTGCAGCACTTTTGATAATTTATTTATTTATTCCAAGGGGTGCAACCATATTAAATACACCACATTCCACATTATGTATGGTTAAATTCAAAGGGTGTGCTGAATGGGAGCGTGTTGCAAGTTTAAGTAATATCAAAATTGAAAGTGAGCCAAGGGAGTAATTTTCAAGCATATGATAAATTGATTGACTAAAATAAAATATGTATAAAATATTTAATATTATATGATAAGAGTTTTTGTTTGTATTTATATTGCTCATATATTAATATTATTATACTTATATTGCTTTTCAATAACTTTTCTACTTATTCACTAATTTGAATTTAGTGCTAATCAACTACTCCCATCAACCAGACAATCTGTCTATTTTGCTCTCTCCCAATTATGTAAAACGTCTGCAGGTAGAGGCGGAATACGCCCATTTTTGCCAGCAGGCTATTAGTACCGTTAAACTGTAAACAACAAAGTATGTAAGAATACATGTGCATTAATTTAGGTACTCCATTTCATGGTTTAACCGTCTTAAATTTTGTATATCAAGGTGTGGTTTTGTCCCCCCTTCCCCCGCTCAGGAGCGTGTTGTGCGAACAACAAAATGAATTGCCGTAAAAGAGTTGTCGCGTGCTTAGACGTCATGAATTTAACAACTGGCCGAGAATTGCTCGTAAAACCACACCCCCAACCACCGGCATTTCCCTCTGCCCTTCATCATCAGCGTAAGGTTTAACTTTTGCTGTCTATGCTCGCGTCACGTGAGATTTTAACATAGGAAATGTCCTTAAACTTTTAGCACTCTGTTTGTTGTTTTTTTTTTTGTGTTTTGCATTGTCAACAACTTTTTGTGTAATTCTGGGCGTCGCTCAGTCAGCAGCAGTCATTCATTCAACTCGTTTAACGCTGGCTGCCGGCTGCCGGCTGACAAGCCCTTTTTTCACGCTGCCACTTTTATTTATGCGATAAAAATAAAGCGATAATAAATGGTGGACAGCAAGCGCCAAGTTATTGCACTCACTCACACTCTCTTTGCTCGTCGTGCTCTCGTTTCGGCTCTCCCTCTCCCTCTTCGTATCCATCTGTCCCTCTTTTGCAGTGTTTTCGCTCTGCAACAGCTGTTTGACTGTGTCTTAAGAAAGTTGATGCACTGAAAGTTCAATTGCCTTGTCCTACCCATACCCCAGCCTCAGCCTCGACATCGACTGGTCTCTGCTCCAAGCCTTCTCTCTGTCACCCTCTTTCGTGCTGCTTTTGCATTATTTATGTATTTACATATTAGCGTTGAATGGTTTTCGGTTTCTGCTTTATTTCCATTTTGCATATGTTGCGCAATTTCCGCCGCTAAGAAATGCAAGAGCGAAGAGTGCGCTTGAGTGAGAAAGAGAAAGACATTCAATTGAGCGGCATTTAGGGAGTTGTAAATATCAATTCATGTGTGTGCGTGTGTGTGTGTTTTTGTTGTAGGTCAGGTCCAAATTCTGAAGCTAGGAAAAATTAAGCGAATAAAATGGAACCGTCAAGTGATCAGCGAATTGAAATACGGGCAAATAACTATTGCTATTCATTCAATTTAATTCATATAAATGAGTATTTTATTACAGTAATTGTCGTTTCCCAGTTCTAATGAACACAAAATATGGGGTAATTGTAGCAATTTTAATAGACAAATTACAGTTAACTATACTCAATTCTAGATTCTTAGTAGTAGACTGAAGCAGTTAACTGCTATTGTCAACTGACCTCAGCAATTTGCATAAGGGATGCGGCAACCAACGTTGCAATTTTTTTTTCTAATTTTTTAAATTATATATAATTATATATGTAAAAGCAGCCCTGACTATAGATACATTGATTAAGGCTACTTACATTTTTTCGTACCCTTTTTTTTGTTACACAGAGGTTCCCTTTCGAAAATTACTCATGTGCGTCAAACTCGACTCTTCTTTCAACTCTCTTATTAACACACAACCACACACACACACACTCAAGAAACCTCAATTGCTTACTTTCCCATTTGTTGTGCTGTATTACCAAAGTGAAATTTGCTTTGTAGCCTTTAGTTTCCCCCCATTTCAACACCCTGTATAACTGTATTTGTATGTTTGCTTTAAATGATTTGTAAATACTATAATAATACATAATAAATGATTTCTCATCATGAAATAGCATAATAATAGTTAATTGCAATGTTGTATTCGAAATAATTATATAATAGATCATTATTAATACTTTTTTAAAGGAAGATATGCCTCTTAGACTGTAAATTCGATTGTTACAGAGATACAGATAACTCGGAGTTTGAAAAATGAATTGATAAAATGAAATTTATAAAGCTGTATATGGTATTCGATTACGTTGAGTTGATTAAGAATATTAAATGTAATTTTAAATCGTAAATTGTTATTTTAAATGCTGGACTTGAATATATTGCCTGCAAAAAATATTATAATCTGGCAAACCTGACTTTGCTGTGTAGTAAATTATGCATTTTTTATATTTTTTATATTAGACATTTTATGATGTATAATTTGTAATGTTTGATTAAATGTTCAATTGTTAGATTCTGGCGACAACTGCCCACTGAAATATAATCAGTATTTTAGACGGAAGTAAATACGTTGCAAAAACAATTGTTTTTAATAAACACATTTCAAATTATCTAATTAAAATTAAACTCTCAGCGCTTGAAAACATCAGAATATTTAAATTTCTTCGATCGAGTGGACACTTCCGTAAAAGATAATCGTGGCCAACGTATAGCAAATTCAATCAATTCTTATCAACGATTAAACAATCGCATTTGTCTCAAAGTACTTCAGAGGTTCGGTCCGTCTTTGCGATACGAACGCAAATAAAAGAAAACAATAAATAAATATACTTATTAATATGACTCAAGTGCAAAGAATAAAAGTGATAAAATACTGTTTTGTTTTGTGGATTTTACACTCGAGAAAATCAGGAAACACCAATGGGGAAACGATTCTTCCACACAAAACTAACGGTAAAGTAAACACAAACAAACTACACTTTATGCTGTGACACAATTTCTACACACACACCTACATATGAATATATATTTGGGAATATTGTATATATAAATAAAATCTGTGTCAAATAAACTTTGCATGTTTACGTTAAATTTTTCTGCAATGCCATTTTGTTGACTTTTTTGTTATTGTTGTTGTTGTTGCGTTTCATGTCTCATTTTGTTCGTCAAAGGCGGCGGGGATTGATGACCTGCTTTTTAACGGACCGCCGCATGATTCATGAAGCGGTTCCAAGTTCAGACAAATAAGAAATGTGCAAATAAAATTGCAATAAAATTATATTTAACGTAGAGTATGTGTTTATAAATGAATATATATATAGGCGGCGGCAATGTTGTGCGTGCCAGCTGCAATTAATAAATATATATGTGCACATTCACCGACACTGAGTAAAAAAAGAGTGGCAAATGGGTACATCATGAGCAACAGTTAATTTTTGTTGTTATTGCAAGTTTCTGCTGCTGCTGCTGTTGTTGGTTTATTATTACACCGGCTTGCAACGGTAAATATTAAGTGACGATTACAGCACACACTCTCTCTCGCACACACACACACACACATACGAGAATAGACAGCATTTTAATGTGACAGGTGCGCAAGCGAGACAACAATATAGGAAGAGAAAACTTGTATGCAGCACTTTAATTGAAATGCTCTGGCCAAGCAAAAGACAAACAAACCAAAAGCAAAGCAAAAGCAAAACCAAAACCAAACGGGAAATACATGCAGAAGCAATAACAAATTAGTAGAGGCGATCATCGTCTGATTGACTGTGTATGTATGTATGTGTGTGTGTGGGGAGTGCAGTGGTGTATTATTAATAGTGTAGTAGTCGTCATCTGCTGCCGGACAGGTTGCGTTATTTTGAAAGTGGCTGACAGAGAGAGAAGGATAGGGCAGGAGACAGTGAGCAGACAGAGAAGCAAACAAAACTCCAACTTAAACTCGAAATTATTAAATTGCAGACGCCCGGCTACGTGTGGTGTCTGTGTACCTGTCTCTCTCTCTCTCTCTCTGCCTCTTTCTCTCTGTGTGCGTGTGTCTGAATACGTTAGACAGAGCGGAGGAGTGGCAAGCGAGCGGAAGAGTCACGCACACTGCTGAAACACAACAACAGACAAAAGCGCTAAAAACAGCGTCTGACTGTGAAACGAGTTGAAGTGCTGGAGTAGCTGTGGGGAAAAAGAGTAAAACAAAAAAAAGAGAAGAGAAGAGCGCCATACAAAAACGTGAGCGCATGCATCAGTGTGTGTGTGCGATAAAGGTCGTTGGCCATGCGACGTCGCTGAAGTCGCACGACTACGCCAGGAAACAACAACAACACGTTGGTTGGCAGAGAATAAATGTGGCGAGGCAGCAACGGCGGCGACGTATTTAGCCTAAGGGCGGCATAAAATGTATTGCAGGTTTCTGCTGGCCAACACACAAAAGCGCATATTGTAGACTATGGCTACAAGTTTATTTAAACATATATATCTAAGTGTGTGTGTGTGTATTTACTATAGACCGCCTCATCAGTTTTTAGCTGCAGTTTAAAAGGCTAAAAACACGTTTTGTGCACAACCCGCGTCAAATAGACAAAACGAACAAAGAGTTGGAGGCAAATGTGGGCGGTTTGTGTATGTGTGTGTGTTTGTGTGTGTGTATGTGCGTGTGTTTGCTTGCGATTCCATTGCTTGTTGCTGCTGCAGCAGTTTTGTCTTTAAGGCCGTTATCAACTGCCCTGTTGTTGTTTTGTCGCTTGCTGTCCCTCAGTCAGTCAGTGCGACAAGTTTAGTGGGCTTTACAGTTGAAACAGAGACAACGAACTCATTTGGTGAAAACACCTACGAATGCGAACGAACTTTAGCTGTGAATGTAGATTTAAATAATTATATTATAAATAGATTTGGTATCATCTGTTAAAAATTTGCTTGCATTTGAGAACATTTTAAATGTTGCTAAATTTAGTACCATTCTCATGCTCTTGAATTTGAACACTTCTCAATATTTCTTTTAAGATAGAAATATAGATCTATAGAAATTGTATATTCAGAAAAATAAAATGTTAAGAGCCAAATGGTTTCAATTATCGAGCAAACAAAAAATAATAAAATCTGTTAGAATTTTAAGTTTTATCTATTATGTTTATTCTTAGAAACTTTGGCTTACAAACTGGTTAAAATGTTGACCAATCCTCATTTTGGCATGACCTCATGCTTAAATTTAAAAACTTAACTCAATTTAGTTAATTACTATGTACAGGTGAGCTGCTCTTGCAAGTTCAAATACTTACTGAACCGGCTTTCAAGCAAACGGAATTTATTTCAATACCAAAACGATTTAGGGTTGACCTTTTCACATATGCAAAGTGTTTAGATTTAATCGTATTGCATAAGCAGCCTTCACTCAATGGAATTGCATAACATTTCATAAAACACAAATAATTTAATACGCCTGTGAGAGACAGTGACAATTACAGCTAGAACTTGTTTTACTACTGTATTTGCTTTTATCTTTGTTGTCATTTCCTTATTTAACGTGACATTTGTAGAAAATTGCAATGAAATTGAGAAGGCAGCGCTGATTTGCTCTCTTTCTGCTCTCCTCCTCTCTTTGTTGCCGTATATCTATCTTAAGTGAAAATGAACACCTGCTCGTTGTTGTTGTTTGTTTTCCTTTTCTTTTTTTTCTTCTCTTTTGCTTATTTTTTTTAGTAGTATGTTTGTTGTGGCGTACGTGCCTGTGCACTTCACTCAATGCAGTTATGCAGCTATTACGTCGTCTATGCTTGCACACACACACTAATAGACACGCACTGCCGAACACCTGTCAAACGCATGCAGGCGAATACACAGAGCACACACGCAAACACACAAAACTCGAACTAATGCTATCTACACCCGTCCCGCTTGCACGGCGGGAGGAGGCCAGCATTAGCAGAAACAGCAGCAGATGCTTTTTGTTTCATTTTCATAGTGTGCGCTCTCCTCGTGCATTGAGTATGTACCGCTGCCTTCTAATGTTGCTGTGTCACGTTCTTCATATGAAAATGTTTCAAATTCTGATTGGATATTATATGCACGTAGATACACACACAGGCACACAAATGCATACGCATACATCGTTGCCAAATGTCTACAATTAAAAATGTGTGCGCTGTTGCCATATTTCACGCGCTTACTCACGCAATAGCATTAAATGGAAACAGGTTTTTTCTTTTGTATCTCAGACAGCTGGACACAGAGCGAGCGGCAGAGCGAGAGAGAAGAGCGTTCATGATCCATGATCGTCATGATATTATCTTGTTGGCTTTGCCTGCCTTTCATTGTGTTTCACTTGTTCGTTTTTATTTTTTTTTTTCGTCTTGGCATTCTTTGTTAAATATGTTCACTGACCTTTGCCGAAATTTCCAGTTTTTATTTGTTTTTTCTCTGAACGACTTACAGGCGAAGACGTTAAATATGTTTATAAATATACATATTTTTGCTTTTGTTGCCATATTTGCTTTTTGTTGTTAATAATTTACTACGAAAACAACTGTGAACATGAAGAAGAGAGGAAGATAAAAAAGAAGAAGAAGAAGAAGGAGAAACGTTCGGCCTTATTCACGCAAATGACCTTCAACTTGATTTTTAATTAAGTTCAGTTCAATGAACTGAAACTGTCAACGGCTCGTCGCCATCGTTGCTGACTTTTTCGTTTTTATGTATGCGTGTTTAAATACGTGTTTTATTTAAATGTTTTTTCTCTTTTTAGTTTACACAATTGTTGAATGCTATTTATTTTCATATATTTACCGTATGAAAGCACTTAAATTTTACGTGCTTTGTCCTGGTTTTTTGGCGTGTTTATTTTTAGCTGCATATTTGATGTGTATGAGTGTGTGTGTGTGTGTATGCAAGTGTTTGTTTATTTCCTCACGAACAGTTCTTTTGTATGACAAATTAAAAACCTTCTTTTGCAAAAAAAGAATTTTATTATTTACCTCTATTTATATTCTTACTTTTCTACTATTAGTTGGAATTATTAAAACTATTTAACAAAAAAATTAACAAGATTCTTCAATAACTGTAAAACTTTAAAAACCAATATTATACATTCGTTAAACTCTCAATAAAGTATTTGGACAACGGCTGTTTTGTCTGTGACCTTGGTAAATATAAAATTCCAAGAAAAAAATCTTTCTTGTCAAAATATGAAAAATGTTAATTTTTTCAGAAAAAAAAATACTTTATTGACCCATTGTACATTCCAATCTTCTTGATATTTAACTTAGTTAAACTCGTTGGCCATCTTTGCCTTCGACTGTTAAATATTAAACTTTGACTAACGATATTTTCTTGGTTTTATTATTACAATCGGTAAGGTGCCCAGGGCAACGTTGTCACACTTCACTTTAATGACATTTTGTGTTTATCCAGCGTCAGCTTAAAGCTTTCTTCTCCTCATTGTTAGCGTTTTTTCTACTTATCTATCATAGCTCATCTCCGGGTTTACAGCATCCAAGTATGATGTGATAGTCATAATTTATGCAATATAATCGCTTTCCCAATCTACCTCCTAGCCTATCGCAGTCTGCTCGTACTTTATCGCTGCTCGTTATACATAAATTTTAGTGGGTTTCCTTTTTACCGGTATTTTTTCGTTACTTTTCTCATCTTGCGCAAACAACAAATTTTTTCAATCTACATTTTTATCATAATTCATTCGCCCTTTTTTTTTGTTTCTTTTTTGGACGTCACTGCAAAGTGCCGAACAGCTTTTGTTGTCAGTTTCAAGTGCGTTTCCCCTCTTCCCTCGTGCTCTATCGCCCACCACCCACAGCGTTAGACTGATTTTATTACCAGCTACCATTGCTACTTACCCGGAAATGCTTGTCGCACCCTTTCCACACAATAAACAACTAAACACACAAAGAAAAAACAAACTCTGGCAACCCTCTGCTTTCTCTTCTTCTTTTTCATGGGTGTTATTATTATTCAGGTTTGTGTTCGCCCGACTTGCTGGCTGGCTGGCTGGCTGGCAACCCTTGTGGCAGGTTCTTTCGTATCCACTAAAAATTGTTGCATGTCAACTCACCCGCACACCACCACCACCACACACAATCATCAAGCATAGTTTTTTTTTATTATTTCCCATATAAATTGCCGCAAGGAGAGTAGTTTGGGCAACCCACCCTCCGTGGAGCAGGCCAATCCTAAGCCAAATCCGCTGGCAGGAAGGATGTTTCAATTTCTATTTTGTTTTACAATTCTCTTCCCGGTTTTATCGCTCGTTTGTGCTCTCAAAAACACAAACCTCCCCAATTCACCGGCCCTGCATTGTCTCTAGGCCTTTGCTTAGATCAAATACAGCAGTGAAAATTTGCAACGCCGCATAGCTCCTTCTATTTACTGCTATTGTTATCGCTGCTTGCCTTTTGATTTTCGTATGTACGTATGTATATATGTGTGTGTACATGTTTATGTGTATGTGAACTATAAGAACTTTTCGCAGCGCATTCTTTTGGTACCTTCTCTATAAATTAGATGAGCTTTTTATTTATTTAAGGCCCTTTGCCATTTCTTTGAGTAAAGCTCGAAATTGTTTCGTTTGTTGTAACTGCTGCTGCTGTCTCTGCTGCTTTTATGTTTGTGTTTTTTTTTTATTATTGTTTTGCCCGTCTGTTTTTGACTTTACTGCAAAAGCTGATTGGGTATTTGTCTGGTCTTGGTTACGTGACTGTTGTACACGAAATAAATTGACTTGTACAGTGAGCTCTGCATAGAAATGACCAGTAATTGGAATAAAATGGAAATTCAATTAAATTTAAGCAATATAAAAATTGGTAGTAATCAAATTAAATATAATAAAAAGAGAATAAAATAAGCTTTTCATATACCAATTTTGGCTTAAAAGTAGGTTAAACTAGAAAAATATAAATTTTAGATACATTAAAATTTAATTATATATTTAGTAGAAGTGAACAATAGAAGAGAAACAATTCATTAAAAAAAATTTGTCTTAAACCAATTAAAAAATTGACCAGAAACATATAAACCTTGGTAAATAATAGTTTTATTTTTAGTAAAGTAGCTAACTGTATATTTGTTGGTAATTAACAACTTTCAATTGTCATAAAAACCTTTTAATTTAAAATTTTCACATTTATTTCTAATGGTTGAAAAAGTGCTGACAAAACACATTTCCGCTCATGTTTTGTTCACAATTCGATTTAATGCACTTTCCATGATGCATGATTATATCATAGAACCTATCCTAACTGTCGCCGACATTTGCTTTTCGTGCTGCGTTTGCCACACATTAAAGCCCGCAAGCGTTGCGTTTTAATTACTGACCCATTTTGGCCATTTTCCGACACGTTTCATTCATTGCACTGGCTGGCTGGCTGGGGGCGCTGTTGCCGCATTTCACTGGCAAAAGCTTTAAGGCGCTTAAAGAGCACCACAAAACTAAGTTTAGATTCGTAGATATGTGTGCCTGTATATATATATATACATATATATATATCCATTATGTACTGTGCAAGTTGGAAAGTAAATGTAATTTTATGTACGCTATGTACATGCAATTATGCAAATTTACATAAACATAACCTACTAACTAAGCACGCTATTGAAACAAATGCAAGCGCAGGCTAACAGTATTCGCGTCCCCAAACCCCACCTCCTGCTTGGTGGCGCCCTCTTGTTCGCGCCATCTCTGTCGGACCCACACACACACACATACACCGCAAATAGTTGACCTCATTTTTTAGGACTGTGCACAATTTTACTGCAACTTTTTTTTTTCACATTTACCGGGGCGCCGCCTGGCGGGCGTTTTTGTTGTCGCTCTCGCATGCTTTTCCACTCTTGCATTGCCTTGCCTCTGCCTTCCCGCCTACCTACCTCTCTTGTCGTCTATCGAGCTGCGCTCATTTTGCATGCATGCATTTGGCAACTCTGTCGCTGTTGCTGCTGACGTTGCAGTTCGCTTCAAGCAGGGATGGATGAGTGGGGAGGTCGGTTGGGGCTTGTTGAGGAAGCGCTGCCCTACATTTTTGGGCTTTGTTGTGTTTTGAGCCTTTATATGAAAATGCAGGCAGGTGGCGCAAAAAGCGTTTGCATTGCTTTTCAAACAAAACCGTCATTCAGGCAATGCATTTTCTGCTTCTCCTTCAGATATATAGTTGTAGTTGTTGCTGCTGCTGCTGCTGCTGCTGCTGCTGCTGTTGCCACATTTCATTCACAATAACGCAACAGAAATTTTTTCCCATTTGTGACTGTTGTTGCAGTTGCTTTTATTTCACGTCCTTGTGCTAAAAACTCGATGATGGCAGAGTGTAGGCAGAAAGAGGTTGAAACGCTGCAAAAATCGATAAAGCAATTAATGCAAAAAGTGGCTGGCAACCCCCAACAACAAGAGTAGCTGTAACAGAGCAACCCTGCGTACAAAAATAAACAGCTAACCAACAACCATCCATCCAACCACCCACCCAACCACCCATCAAAAAAACAAAAGCCCAACCCAACCCAATTTAGCAGCTAGCGCATTTTTCTGCTTCTATCTACTTTCCCATGCTCTTCTATTTGTTTTCTTTTTCTTCTATTTTTTGTTTTTGTTTCTGTCTTGCACAGCGTGTTTATTACTTTTTTTTGTTGTTGTTTCTATTGCTGCAACCCCCGTTTGTCGGCGTTGCCATGCGGGCTGTGTTTGCCATGGGTGGCCACAGCAGCCTGTCAATGCGATAGAAAGGGAAAGAAACAGCATGGGATCCGCTTAAGCGCGCGCTTAACTTTAATAAACACTGCTTATACCCACACACAAGTGTGCAGTGTGTGTGTATGTGTGAACACGACTTTAATATATTTTAATTCATATTGTTACTTCACTTCAGACACCAAGAAGACGCTTAAGTAGCTTTTTCATTACATTTGCTGCGCTTTCAGTGATTTCATTTTGGACTTTTCCTTTGGAAAATATACAATTTTATTGCACACTAAAACTATATGTGTGGTCCTTTGGGTTTCTCAATATACAATATGCACATAAAACATTTGAATAAAAAAGAAATATTCCCCAGCTTATATTATTTGATTATTATTATATTTTATGTAAAATAACGTTGCTAAATCCGCCAATTTTCTGTGTTTGTTTTGCTGCCTGTCTGTCAGCAATATTGATTAACTTTTTGGCTTGTTTTAACAACAAAATCCCTGCTAACATTCAGCCAATGAAAGCTGTCAGCGCTGCTCAAACTTAAAGTCGATCTAAAACCCTCAGTTTTCCCAGTTTGTTTGTTGTTTGTTGCTCTTGTTGTTTGTTTTCCTTTTACTGCAAATGACAAGTAAATTTTGCCTGCGCTCTGACATAAAACCTAATTTGAAAAAAGTTTTTGTTGGCCAATTCCCCTCATATGAGTGTGTTTGCTCTGTTCCCAGACACAAAGCCAGCAGGAGGATTCCTTGCCACCGAACAAACGCCAACAACAATCTGTATTGGCCCAGACGTTTTATTTTGTTTTTATTTTTTTGGCAATGTGCCCAAAGTAATGGCCACAACATAGAACTGTGCAATTATATTATATATATATTTATATATATATATATATATATATATATATATACACTTAAAATTTGCTGGACTGTAATTCAATTTTGCGAAATAACTTATCCAAACAATTAGTTTTGTGGAGAAAAGTATAATTTTTATAAACACAAGCAAGAAATTATAACTTTGTTAGCCATCTGAAGAAAGCGTATTCCTGGGTCTGTAATATCTGCCCAGTGCTCCTTAGGCTCCCTTAACACATGCTTCTGTGTGTTTCCTAAAGAATTTGTTTCTAACCAGTGTGTGTGTGAGTGTGTGTATTAATGCCCAACTCTTACTGTCATTATTTACCCAGATGTATGTATATACATATATATATATATTGTCTGTCAGACTTGGCCCAAACCCCAATTCAGCACCTCTCACACACACACACACACAAAGGACGTCGTCAAGTTTTTATGCTTTTTGCTGTGCAAGTTTTCAACAACTTTTTGCATAATTCAAGTCAACACACACACACACACACACACTAACAGACATACACAAACCGCAGCAGTCCAACCCACTTCGCCAACGCCCGTCATATATTTTACAAGTATAGCTCGAATCTGCTTGGAAGCCCTCTGGCTTTAGTTTAGTTATTTCTTCTTCTAATCATCATCATCATCATCATTATCATCATTATCTGTAGCCTGAGCATTTTACCATTCCCTCTTTGACTTTGTTGTCGCTTTCCTCTTTGTTCGCATTTTGCACATTTTTCCCACGTTCTCAATTTCGTCTGTGTGAGTGTGTGTGTGTGTGTGTGTGTGTGTGTGTGTGTGCGTGTGTGCGTGAGTAGTGGTTGGGGTTGTTAAAACTCAACCCCCAAGTAAAGTGACTTGCCTTGAGAAATGGCGCTATTACATTCAGTGTGGGTGTGTATGGGTGGTCTGTGTATGTGTGTGTGTCTGATAATGTTTCAATCTCACCCGTTTCATATATTTTTACTTTTACTGCTATCTCGTTCACACACTCACTCTTACACCATCCTTCTCTTTCCATCGGCTGTTTGGCGCTTTTATCTGCAAGCTTTAATATTGCGATTCAATTCTTTACTTTAAATCGTTTGCAAGCAAAAACTGCCAAGTTGAATTCCAACTTTTATTCGTTTGCTGTGCTTTTGTTGCATGTTATATTTGAGTTTTTTAACAAGGCACACTTGGGGTGGGGGCTGCTTTTTACATTCCTTGGAGTTGGGTTTCCGCATTTTAATGAAAGTTCAAGTTTTCCCTTATTAAAGTTTTGAATTTAAACGAGTTTCAGAGTTGCCAAAGGTTTAAGTGCTATAAACTATGAAAATTTTAACTTTAAATTATTGATTTAAAAAAAAAACAATTTCATTGTGCATATGTAAAAATGCTACATTTTTATTGAAGTTTAAAGCCAAAAGCAATTTACTCGAATACAGATAACTCACAGTATCGAATTAAATATATTAATATGATGATTAGTTAAAAGATCATTTCGAGAGAATAAAGTGAATTATTATTCGAACTGATTAACAAAATTAATAATAAAATCTGTCCTTCAATTTCTTAGATCATTGTTTGGCTATTTTATTTGTATGTCATTGAGTACAATAATACAATAATAATATTTATTCCTTTATAATTCTGAGCTGAGGAACTTATTTAAAAGCTGAAATCTGTAATTAATTCAAGAAAACGAAACATATTAACTTATAAATAAAAATGCGAAAAAACCAGAAATTTGAAAGCATCTTGTGAATATCTAAAACTAAATACGTGTTGCAAAGTATACATGGGAAACCTTAAGAATAAACTCTATGATTAATTATTATAAATTTAGCGAATTACTCATGGCACTATTATTATTTTGACCACAACTTGGCTTGTGTAATTATTATGCAGATCACTCGTTTTGGCCATGTTTCATGTCAATTCTTGCAGATGTTGGCATTAAATTTTCTTGTCAAAAGGTTTTTGCATTGCTGTCTGTCTCTCCCGCTCCCTCTCTCCCTGTCTCCATCTGTCTCTGTCTCTGTCTGGCCCATTAATTGATGACTGCCCGCTGCACTTTTCACATTCAATGCAACTTGCAACGGGAAGTGGCAGCTGTTTTCGTGGTAACCGCAACACAACTGGAATCCTTAACCTGGTTGTTGGAGGACGACAAATTATAAGTTTACATACATTGTCAATAATGGCACTGAAAATTATATAAACAAATGATCGACTAGCAGATACCCTTATAAACAGCTAAATAAATATTCTGCTTAACTTTTCAATTTTTTTTTAATGTAATAAAAATGTATATATAATCTAAATATTTATTAAAGCACAGCTAAACATTGCTTGGCTGTTAGTAAATTATATAATAAAATATATAATTAACAATCAGATTTGTTTCGATTTATAAATTAAAGTTATACTTTATTTGCTCATATAATTTAAAAATAAAAAATAAATCTTCTAGCTGCCACATAAAATGCTCTATTTGTGTTTTCTGGCCACATGCTGCATACTGCAAAAATGCACACAACACTTTTCACGTGCCACTATAAGTCAGTTTGTGTAGGGGAGGGTATAATAAAGAGGTTTTCCCCTGTGGCACGTACCAAAAATGATGTTGCCACTGCACGTTTGTGCAGTGCTCTTGCAGCCCCTCATCGCCCCAATTCCCCCGTTTCGATCTCTGGCGATCTCAGGCAGCGCAGGTGTTTGACTTGTTTGCTGCAAGCTGTTCAAAAAAAAATTCAATAAAAATGCAACTTGCAATTGCGGTTCGCTGTCACATGTTGGTTTTTTTTATTGTTGTTGTTGTTGTTGTTGTCTTGTTTTGTGTACTTTGGATGACATCAAGTTGGTTTCATATAAACGTTGTTTATATTCTTTATATATAAATATATATATATATTTATATGTACTTATGTATGTTTGTGTGTAACTAGGTCAAATACTTAATCTTATCAGTGCGACGTTTGTTTTGTGATTATTATTAGGCCGGCTGCAAACATTTGATGGCCTTAAATTCCAACAGGTGGCGCTCATTACGCATTACGTAAGCAACGACTTAGATAGTTGGACATATTCTGGGCGTAACCATAAATTATTACAAAGCCTTGTTATTTTTTTTTTTGCTTCTCATTTGGCTGATTGAGTGTTAAGTGTATAAACAATAATTGCATTTAGCCACTACAATTAAGCCAGCTGACAGTTTTTGTGTGTTTCAATTTGTTGCCAGTGTTGTGCAATGGCAATGATAATGGCAATGCAGTATGCATAGAAACCAGATTGGTATTAATAGATTTATATATATTTCAATTTTTAAAGGGAAGTCTTATCAGTAAATGGAAAGAAATCAGAGCGTTCTAATTTTTTTTCTTATTATTTTCATATTTCATTGTGTACATATTACATATGTATACATATTGATTATCAATATTGAGCGCATGACCTCAATGATACCTTGTAATGTCTCTCATCGCCACACAAAAACAAAAAACAACCACACCAATAATAATAACCATAACAAAGACAAAGGAAAGGAGAAGTATGAATCTATATATACATACATATATATAAAAATATATATAAATATTTTTGCGTTGAAGTTTATTTCGCAGCTGCTGTGGCTGCCTCGATTATTGTGTTAACAATTCAATTATTGCATATTTTTGCATTCTTGCGATGCAATTTTAAAATAAAACAACAATGATCGAAAGGGAACGCATGAGAATGAAACCTGCGCAGTGCTACTCAAACTGTGGACTCTAAAACTGTCTTTGTTATCATTTGTATGCTAAGTGTTTTTACACTGCTAATGAACCAGAGTTGAACGATTTTAATTTCGATTGCAAGTGTTTACAAATGCATTGGGTTGACCTCAAAAGCAATAGCTTCGTGCTAATAATCAAAACAAATCGAAAATATTGGAATTTGCGTAAGAACAATTACCAGTTAACAGCGAGAACAACAATTAGAATATTGACACGAAACAAAAGCAATGCAAACCAAACAAATTAACGTGAAATCAAAGCGTAAAATTATTTAACCTTCAGTCATGCAATCTGACAACAAACACGTGACCATGAATAATATTCTAGTTGCTATTGGTGAGAGTAACTATGTATGTGTGTGTGGATGTAATACTACTTTATATGTACGTATATGTAGAACAATATATAAAACATTATTGTTAGAATTTTCACGAGTTAATTATAAAACTGACAGCCGACGATTAAATAATGCAATTACACCAATAGTTGCAAAAAGTGCGATAAAGAGCGTGCTGTAACGGTATTTAATTGGCATGTTAACTAACAGACATACACAAGCATACACAGAGAGACACACACACACACACCGGCTCGAGGCAAACAGACAGTTGTGCTAATTTTAATTATTTGTCGCAAATGACCTTGACCCACAGTGTTCTCACTCTGAGAGAGCTAACGAGAAATGAGCAATCCAAAATAAATTATAAAAATAGCAATGCACGCGCTAAAATAATAATGCCAAATAAAACGCAAAAAAAATATATATATAAGAAATATTTTTAAAAACAACCAACAGCATTGGAATTTTTATTCATTTTGTAGTGCGATTTATTTTCATTGTTACTTTTAGTTTTGATATGAGCAACAACAACAGCAACAACACGAATAATAACAAGAAAAAAAAAAAGGAACAACTGAAAAAGCTTAAAACACAGCACAGACTGCGTGGCAGGCGAATAGTCGTAAAACAAAAAGAAGGCGAGAAGGCCGTCAACAACAAAAACAACAACAACAGCTTAAGCAAAAATACCGCACATTCATACATACATAAATTGCACGAAGAAGAAAATGTTAAAAACGTGGGCGTTGGCGGCGCTGCTTGCGTATATGTCAGCTGCTAGACTATTATGTACATGTATGTGTATATATATGCATTCTCTCCCAATTGACGAAGAGTAGAAGAGGGCGTTTAGAGTAGGCATTAAGTGCAAGCAGCGCTGCTTTTCGAGTTGATTAAAAGCGCGTTCTGTTTTCTGCGAGCAACAGCGTAAAAGTCTCTATGCTCTCTGTAATTGTGTCAACTACAGCACGCGTGTGTGAGCCTGTCCCTGTGTATGTGTGTGTGTGTGTGTGTGTCAGTATGTGTGTTTGTTTGAATGAGTGGGCTTTGCAATGGAAATGTGTGTCACGCCTCCGCAGGCATGCAAAACAATTAAGTAAGCTTTACGCCTAGTATGCTTGACTAACGGATACCATGGAATATCAGAAAATAGAAATATATGCAAAAGCGAGCAAACATATATATGTAATTTATGGTATATGTGGAATGTGTAATTAGTCTACGAGATGCTCAAATGATACGTTTTGTATGCCAATACAGGGTATTTCATAGCATATATAAGATTTGTAGTTGTATTGTTGTCATTTAATTAGCTGCTAGAAATGACAATGGTGCGATAAACGAGCTAAGCTAAAGTCGGAGCATTGATCCAAATTATTGGTCAAGTTGTGTAATAGTCATGCGGTTTAGTTCCCAAGAGTTATGCATAAAACATTCTAATACCTCTAACAATTGTATGCAAATTTATAAGTAATTTGCTATATTTCAGATGTAATCTGAAATATAATACAATTTTATTTTCTCAAATTCTCTTGTGCGTAAGAGATATGCGAAATCTTTTTTAGATAAAGACTTCAATTGTAAACCGTTTCAGCTGCTCCATGGGGCGTATGTTCAATTGGCCGCCCAAAGAGGTACAGGCCAAACAAAAGTTCCACAAAATGGCGCTGAGACTGGCAAAAGTTTTGACCTCTCGACTGCCGCACCGCCAACTTGTTGGCCTCTCTGTCTGTGTGTGTGTTTTGAATATTAGAATAATGTACATATTGTATACACACACCACGCACACATACACACTACACACACACTCACACACACATACAGACACACGAGTGAAGCTCTTGCTCTTGCCAATAAAGTGAATCGATTAGAAAAGGGGTCCCGACAGATGGGAGGTGAGTTCAGTCGACGATTGTCTGCCCCGAGAGAAGGCTTTTGATTTTGCAGTTGTTGTCGGGCGGGCAATGTTTGCATTCAGCATTTACCACAATGTCTACAAAAAAAAAAGTGTTTATAGTCTGAGGCAAACAAATAGATAGATAGATTTTGTATGGTCAATGCAAATACATATTTAAACTGTCTTTAATAAATATAAAATTTCCAACTATTTCTTTATTCACTGATAACTATTCTAATTTCCCCAGTAGAAACAACAATAACTTTTATAGTTATAATATCCTATATAATATTTAAATTTGACTGCAAAAAAATGAAAACAACAGTTGTTTTTTAATAGATTTCTGATATTTAAATTATACTTTGGGTATTTAAATTAAAATTATAATATTATTTACTAAACTTTTTATGACCTTAACTGGCCAATTCTCGTTGAGCTAAAAGCAACTTTTATTAAGCTTTTTAAGCAATCTAGAATCTAAATTGGATAAATTTCTATTTTTAAAAGCCTAAATTTTAAAAAGAAAATTCGATTTGTAATTATTGAGTCAAGACCCCCCAAAAGCAAATCTGTCTGAAAGTACATCAAAGCCGTTTGAACTTTTAAGTGAATTTGGCTTTTAGCTATCGTTTAAAGCAAAGTTGCTAAAAGGCTGATCTGATGCTGTCCAGGTGGTGACTTGATTGGCAGACCAATAGATAGACACACACAGACAGACACGCACACACATCCACACACACACACAAACAGACGTAGCAGACATGGCTGGGATACATAGATGACAACGGTTAACCGCCCAAACAGGATGACTGTAGGTCGTCAGAGACGATTGAAAATGGGGGGAGGGGACTGTTGCCACATGCAACACTCATGCGGCTGTTGCTATTGCTGTTGTTGCTGTAGTCGGGTTTTCATGGCAACAGAAACAGATACAGAAACATTGAGCACAGGAAGGATACACACATATGTAGATATGACGAGACTGGCGGATATTCGCACACGTGCATGCATACCAAATATTAAACAACGGGGCCATATATAACGGCATTTATGTGCAAACATACATATATATATATCTATATATGTATGTATATAAAATGTAGTTGCCAGACAGGATTGGGTTGGGTTTTGTGGTGCTCGAAACAGGCTGTGTTTCAATACACACACATCTACACACACACATACATCCACACACACATCCACACACACATCCACACACACATCCACTCACACACATCCACACACACATCTACACACACACATACATCCACACACACACACACACATACGAATGTGCAGCCAAAAAGCCATTCAATTTAATGTGGCTCTCGGCTCTCGGCTCTTGTCTAGCCAAAATATTTCAACGTCCGAACAGCGCTTTAAAACATTTCATTTCAATGACCCATAGCTTTAATTAAACCAACATTGCGCCACTCGCCACTTGCCACATGCCACTCGTCACTCCTACCTTCACCGCCGCCGACCCCTCAAAAGCAGGCTAAGGGTTGTTATTGATTTTTCACACACCCCCCCCACACCCTTTCTCTGTTTTGTCCATGGGCCGAAAGCATTAATATGACTTTAGAAAGCTGCTGTTGTCGGCGTTTTGTGTCCATGATGCTAATGAAGTCCCATTGTCGCACCGTGGGACACGCCCACCCGTAGCAACAAACACGCTCGTGAATTGAATTATATTTAACAACAAGACTGTTGAAACGTGCCTCGAATTTTAAATAAGCATAATAAATATTCAGAATGAGTCAAAAGTAAACACAAAGAAACATTAATTCTAAAATAAAAGCGTTTAAGATGATTTTAAAAGCTGACTTTTAAAAACTCTCATTCCGAATTTGCGAACTGGTTTATTTTATGTTTTCTTTGTGAAATTAAGTAAAACATGGTTTTAAGGATGTTATATTTTAATTTATTTATTGTTGCGTTTTGGGGTTGCTGATAATATGTCGGACTTAAAATTTTATTTATTACTTTTACTGCTTGTTATTTTTATCACATACTCAAATTTTAATTTAAATATTTATAAGGAATTTGAAACCGATACATAATTTATTAATTAATATAAAATATATAATTATAAAGCGTAAAAGCCACAGCTAAAACCAGAGGAACTGATTAAATTAGTTATTTATAGCTATTATATTGAAGCATAACATATCTTAGTGGATTAATCTTTTTGCAAAACTTCATGCACTCATTTATTTATAATATTTATTTATTCTTATATCGCAACATTTTTGCATGAGACGTCGTCGCATATTTTGAACAGTTTATCAGTGAATCATCAACTTGAAGCACGCTCATAAAAGGCATCCGAGTTTGATTATTTATGAATATTTTAGTTGACTCCTTTGATTATTATGAATCATCTTAAGTTTAATGCATTTAAGCCTTGTTTATTTATGTTTTTACCATTTCTCTCTTTTTTCTTGCAGACCAGACCCCTTCAAAACAACAAAAGAATTACAAGAAAATAAACACAAACAAAAAGTTTAACCAAAATCTCAATTTAAATAATTTCAACGTTTTGCAACACTGATAGAGATAGCAGCGCGCGCGCAAAATGCGTAACGGTAGTTGGCAAAGTGCGCGTGCCATGGAAAGCAGTGAGATGAAACACAACTGCTGGAATGCACGGCGATAAAATGAAACGATCGCAGCAGCAGCAACAACAACAACAACAACTACAAAAAACAAAAGAAATCAAATCTGAATGATGAAAATGTTGTCGCATATTGAGGAAAATGCATCGTTTTCTTAACATACAGCAAAATATAAAACTACGCAACTATCATCAGTTACTTTTATATTTTGTTGCTGTCCCATTAGCTGCCACTGCTGCTGGAGGAAGACGTCGAAGAGGCGAGAGCAGAGACGGAGAACGAGAACGAGAACGAGAAGGAGAAGGAGAAAGAGAACAAGAACGAGATATATTTGCGGGTGGGAGCAGCAGCAGCAGCGCAGCAACAATAACGTAACGCAACGTAACATAACTCAACGCAACGTAACGGGTCGCACACAGAAACAACGAGAAGATAGATTGTTTTAGTGTTTTTTTTTTATTATTATTATTATTAAATCGTTCTCCTTAGCCCAATACAATACACGTACACATAGTTAACCCAACGCTGCCACTGTTCCTAAGACAAAAACAAAACAACAAAAAACAACAACAACAACAACAACAACAAATAACCTATCAACGTAATCGTAATTGTAACGTCGTAAACCTAAAGTAACGTAACGCGCAACGCCTATACAACACTGCTCCTCTGCCAACGCGTTTTGTTATACTTTTTCATTTTGGATCATCAGCATCAGCATCAAACACATCTGCATCAATAAGAAAATATAACCATTATGCATAATAATTTACACGATATATGATCAATCAGCTGATACTGCAAGCAAATATATTGTATAGTTAACAACAACAACAACAACAACAAACAACAACAAAGCAAAAAAAATAACAACTGCGAAGCATAAAAACAACAACAACAACGTTGTTTTTGGTGTTTCGGTTCGCATTGACATCTTTTGCCGCTCAGCTGGCAAGGGAAAAATATGGCAACACCGCAAGTCAAAGACTTGGTGTTGCGCTCGCCAGCTGGCTCCTCCGATACCCTCACCTTTGCGTGGCCACTGCAGATTGGACATGGACAGGATAAGCATGACAATGGCATCGATATCATCGACACAATTAAATTCGTTTGCGATGAGCTGCCATCCATTTCATCTGCATTCGAGGAAATCAACCTCAATCACATTGACACTGCCTGTTATAAGACTATGACAAATCTTGTCGATCGCTTCAACAAGGCTGTCGACAGTATTGTTGCATTGGTAAGTAAATTAAAAAAAAACCTTAATTGATTCCTTTCAATCCCTAATATTTTTATAAAAGCAAACAAATTAATTCCATTTATCAAATTTACGGACATATTTTTTGAATTGATCCCAAATGTTTGTGATGGATGAGTTGCAAAATATTAATAAAAACTTTTCTTACTTTGAAATGTTATTCAAAAAACTAGGTCTAAAAGTAGATTTAAAAAAACCAAGTCCTAATTAATTTTAGATGTTTTTTAAGTAAAACTTTCGATTTTAACTCTTTACTAGAGTGTTTACAGTTGTTCCAATCGATATAGACATCCTTAAACCCCCAATTAATCCTATTCGATTAAAATGAATTATTTTTTGTATTTGTTCGCACAGGAAAAAGGAACTTCACTGCCCGCCGAGCGTTTGAATAAGTTCGCTCACCCTAGCCTTTTAAGACACATACTGCAATTAGTTTACAATGCTGCCGTACTCGATCCGGACAAGCTCAATCAGTACGAGCCCTTCTCGCCGGAGGTGTACGGCGAGACGTCATACGAGCTGGTCCAGCAAATGCTCAAACATGTCACCGTCAGCAAGGAGGACACGTTCATTGATCTCGGTTCCGGTGTGGGACAGGTGGTACTACAAATGGCTGGATCGTTTCCCCTCAAGACATGCATTGGCATCGAGAAGGCGGACACGCCCGCCCGCTATGCGGAACGCATGGATCTGATCTTTCGCCAATACATGAGCTGGTTTGGCAAGCGCTACTGCGAGTACAAACTGATCAAGGGGGATTTTCTGGTGGGCGAGCACCGCGAAAAGATCATCTCCTCGACGCTGGTGTTTGTCAACAACTTCGCCTTCGGTCCCACAGTCGATCATCAGCTGAAGGAGCGATTTGCCGATTTGCATGATGGCGCACGAGTTGTCTCATCCAAATCGTTTTGTCCGCTCAACTTTCGCATCACGGATCGGTGAGTGATAATCTTAATAATGTTATTATTTTTAATTAATTATAATTAATTCTATTTTGCAGTAACCTCAGCGATATTGGGACAATAATGCATGTTAGCGAAATACCGCCACTGAAGGGTTCCGTTTCGTGGACCTGCAAACCGGTTTCATATTATTTGCATGTTATCGATCGAACTATTTTAGAGCGCTATTTTCAGCGCACGAAAACCAAGGGCGCTGATCACGAGCACGTGGGTAAGTAAATGGGAACTCAATACACACACACACACACACAACACACACACAGCACAGCATACTCGTCAAAAATCAATCTCAAATAACAGTCATAATCAGAGCAATCAGTCAGATCAGATCAGTTCAGATCAGTCACCTGATCACTCACAATCACCAACGATCACCCATATTCTATCACCATCTTTTGTTTCCTAATTGTTAATTACAAAATTATAATTCAATTTATATTTGTATTTTTTGCTAGAATTTAAATTATATCTACTAAGTAGGTAATAATTAAAAAATAAAAATGGATGAAAAGGGTTTAATAATTATGTGCAAATGTATGTACAAGGCAGAAGAAAGCATCTCCAATCCCATAAAGTATATATATTCTGGATCAGGATCAATAGCCGAGTCGATATAGCCATGTCCGTCTGTCTGAATAAACACTTGAATCTCAAAAACTATAAAAGCTCATATATCCGGCTCAGATCAAATTTTCTTTATTTTTTAGCGATATCTGCCTCTGTTTGTCGCTTATCGATACATTTCAATTTCCGATAACAATAAATGTCAGATTTCTTCTAATTAATACACAATATACAAATACATTTTACGAATTAACTATCAAAATTTCCATAAGATCCCATAAGAAACAGAGAGAAAGAGATGGCAATATGTTTTTTTATTCTAAAGAAACCCATGTACGTATGTATAAATGGATATATATATGTATTTACACTTGTTTCTGTTGAAAATAAAATTATTTTAATGCAACCGTGCATCAATACATATGTTATCGATAATTAAACTTTAATTGACAGTCTTGAATAAATTTTAATTGAGTTCAGAAGGCTAATGGGACTCAGTTTTATTTTCTTATCAATACAAATAGAAAATTGAATATATATTTAACAGCTAGTTCAGGTTATTTCGTTGTTGAGCTCATTCAACTACAGTATTCTTACTTGTTTTTTGTATATGTAAATATGAAAACAAGGGCAAAAATATTAATGTATCAAGGTAAAAAAATTAAACATTTGCTTATTTTTTTAATCCAATAAGAAATCGATAAATATTAATGAAGAAAAATAGGCAGGAAAAATAGGAATTATTTTTAAGGGTTGTCGTCGGCACTCGATAATGGTTTGAATTTGTCTGTCTCTTGCAGGAACTGTGCGCACCACACGCGATCGCGCCAAGCGTGAGGCAAATATTGTGCAGCACAACAACAATCACAACAACAATAACAACCACAATAATAACCACCAGCGGGGCGAGCTGCAGCGGGAACAGCAGCGTGAACGGGAGCGGGAGCGGGAACGTGAGAGGGAGCAGCTCTTCAATGGACCAGCTTCCCAGCAGCGCCATCAATCGCAATCTCCCGCAAATGTTAGCGGCGGTGGAGTAACCGCATCGAAGACACGCCAACAGTTGGCAACTGCGCAGCTGCAGAAAGAGCAACAGCTGCTGCTGCAGCAACAACAGCAGCAGCAGAAGGAGCAACAGCTGCAGCAACAGATGCAGCAACACAGTCTGGACATGGACAGCAGCACGGATAGCGACGCAGATGGCGAGGTGAATAATGGCCATGGTGGCAACACCACCACAACCACAAACACCACCTCAACATCGAATGGACCGATGACGCGCAAGGTGTGGTCGGATTGGTGCAGCTCGAAGGGAAAGAGTTCGCAGTCGGACGATGAGGAGAACAACAATAGCAACAGCAACAACAGCAACAGCCACCAGGGACGCGTTGCTCCTCGCACTCTGACCACGCTGAAGAAGCGCAAGAAGCTCACACGGAAAGCGGCAATTGCCAGCAAATCGGCAGCAGCGGCACAGCGTGAGGCGGAGGAGGCAGCTGCTGTTGCAGCGGTTGCTGCGTCCGCCACATCCGCCTCGGCCAGCAAGGAATCGAGCAGCAAGGAGGATCAGCCGCGTGCAGCTAGTGCGGGTCCTGGGCGCAAGGGACGCTTGAAGAAGGGGCAGCGTGGACGCAAGTGCTTAAAGATTGCCGGCCTGGATGTGCTCCATAAGCAGACAGTACTGAGCACCTCGGGCGACACGACGACAAAGAAGCTGCCCGCAGCACCGGGCACCGTTGATCAGCAGCTGACGTCACTGCTCACGGGTGATATGTCGCATCGGGAACTGGATATACCCACAGCGCCGCAAGATACGCCGTACGCTCTGCAAATCCTGCTGGATGTGTTCCGCACGCAATATATGACGATGATTGAGCACATGCGCTCGAGCGCTTACCTGCCGCAGGTGCAGAAGCAGATTGCGCAGGAGCAGGAGCGGATGGCGCAGCTGAAGAACCGAGCCAACCAGCTGGACAAGCAGATCAAGGTGCTGATCGATGACAGCGTGAGGCTGCTGAAGGTGCGCATGAATGAGCTGGGCATCAATGTGAATTCGCCCAACGATCTGATTGCGCAGGCCAAGGAAATCGTCGGGCGGCACAAGGATCTGCAGCATGCGGTCAGCAAGATGCGCAACGAGGTCACCGTCTACGAGAGCGAACAGAAACTGCTGCTGAGCAAGCAGCTCAAGCATCTGCCCGAATTCCAGAAGCTCTGCGGCGTCGGCAACGGCAGCGGCGGCAATGGCAAAGTCAAATCCGAGCTGCCACAAGAGCTCTCCGAGACGGCCGCCCAAGAGCTGGTGCTCAAGGAGATTGCCAACACGTTGAGTCAGCGCAAGAAGCTCTACGCCCAAGTCTCGACCATCGAACAGGAGACGAGCACGCTGCAAAAGACGGCCGAGGATCGCAGCACAGCTGCCGCTCTGCTCGCCCAGGGCACCAACATTAGCCTGGCCAGCAATGCACCCACTGTTGCAGCTGCTGCAGCGGCTGCTGCTGTTGCCCCTGCGGCTGCATCGAATGTTGCACTGCCCAATTGCAACAAGCTGCAAGCTGTCAAATCCTCACGTCGCAGTCGGGAGCATCGTGCACGTTCCCAGGAGTGGCCCGAGGTGCCGGAGGTGGGCAAAATACAGGAGAGCAATCCGGAGGTGCTGGCCCAGAAGATACTGGAGACCTGTCGCCAGGTCGAAGCAGGCAAGTTTCAGGCGCCGCCAGCTGCCATCAATGCCAGCAGTGCTCCCAGCAACAGTGTCAACTTTGTCAATGGCAAGCCCAAGATTGAGCTCAAGACGACGACGTCCCTCTACAAGGATAGCACGCTGATGCCAGCGCCAAAGCAACAGCAACAACAACAGCAGACACAACAACAACAACAACTGCAACAGCAGCAACAGTTGCTGCCACAGCAACAACCCCCGCAGGCACCGTCTGTGGTGTTGCCAAAGTGTGAGCTGCCCGGATTGGGTCGCAAACAGGAGTCACCCAAGGTGGCAAACTTTGAGGATAGGCTTAAGAGCATCATAACATCAGCGCTGAACGAGGATCAGGAGCAGCGCAGCAAAGCGTTGCCCATCATCGAAGCAACCGCCGTGCCGCTGCTCCAGTCACCCGTCTCCAAGCGGAGCAAGCAAATGGCCCAAGCGACGACGTCGGCGAACAACTTGCACAACATTATAACCGTGTCGACGCAGGGATTGATGCATCTGAATGCCAATACGACCATATCGCCCATAACACCACCGTTGCCTGGACCACGAGCGGGTGCAGCTGCCTCGACGGCGCCGCCACCGCCAGCCAATTTGCCCTTTGCCAGCGCCTACATGAGCAGCAAGCAGCAGCACCAACATCACCAGCAGCAGCAGCAGCAGCATCAGCCACACCAGCAGCACCAGCAACTGCAGCAGCTTTCGAGCAAATACGGCCAAACGGTATCGATCAAGGAGTCCAAGTATGCGCCACCAACAAGAGCTGGTTCAGCTGCCCCACCGCCGCCGCCACCACCGCCGCCCACATCGTCAGCGCATCTGGCAACGCTGTACGCGGGGCACAATGCGACAGCGGCAACAACGGCCACGCCTGCCGATATGGGTTACCATCGACGACGTGCCTCCGTCAGCGCCAACAGTTACGAGCATTTTATAGCCCAGCAGCAGCAGCAACAGGCGCTAATGTTTGCCCACGTGGCACAGCAGCGACTGCAACAGCAGCAGCAACAACAGCAACAACAGCAGCAACAGCAGCAGCAACAGTCGCATGCACATCAGGCCTCACTTGGATTACATCATCATCATCACCACCAGGCAGCCGAGTTCAAAGCGCCAGCTGAGAATCTGCTGCAGCGATCTGGCAGCCGCGAGCAGCTCGCGGAACAACAGCAACACCAACAACAGCAACAACAACAGCAGCAGCAGCAGCAGCTGCAGTTGCAGCAACACCAGCAGCAACAGCACAGCTTGGAGCTGCTGCCGCGAGCCAGTTCCGCCAACTCGGACTATGCTGGTTACCGCGTGGAGCGTCTGTCCGTGCGACCGCCAAGTCGTCCCAGCTCAAACAGCTCACAGCCGGACTACACGCAGGTGTCGCCGGCGAAAATGGCATTGCGTCGTCATCTGTCGCAGGAGAAACTGAATCAGCCGCCTCAGGCGCTGCCAACGCCGCCACCAATGGCACTGGCGCCACCAGTGACATCCGGCAAGACGATTGGGGATCTGGTGAATGGTGAGATCGAGCGTACGCTGGAAATCTCACATCAGAGCATCATCAATGCGGCGGTCAACATGAGCACCGGCGCCAGCAGCGGCGTCAGCACAGCCCACTTTATGGAACGCGCCTTTCTCGCCGAGCGGAACAATGATCGTCTGCTGATCAATCTCAATGCCCAGCGGCCGGAGCGTGTACACGTGCGGCCCATTGGCGATGAGGCGCCCGAGCCGCAGCCCACCAACTACAGCCAGGCAGCAGCGAGCAGTAGCAGCAGCAGCAGCAGCAACAGCAACAACAATAATCTGGCCACTTTGGCTCATGTTGCCTATGCCCAGAAATCCCAGGCGCCCAATGCACGTGCAGCGTCATCGTCACGTTCGGGACGGGATTATCAACCGGTTGCTTTGCCGCGTGCCGAAATGAATGGTTGCATTGAGGCATATTTTCACGAGGAGCAGCAGCAGCAACAACAACAGCAGCAGCAACAGCAGCAGCAACAGCAGCAACAACAACAACAACAGCAGCAGCAACACCATCATCAGCAACAGCATCCCAAATCGAAGAGCGCTGCGGGTGGTGCAAGTGCATTGCGTGCACCACGCATGAATGGTGGCAATCCGCCACTGGAAGGTAAGTGCAACATTTTTATATGCTATAACATAAGAGCCGAAGAGATCAGGAAAGAGTTCACCAAGATTGCCAATAACAAGTATTTAATACAATAATAAAACATATAATAAAGTTGTGGGTTTCCTATTGAATCATAACTTTAAAATGAGTCCAATCTGAATATCTGAACTGATTTATGTGTTTTATGCTTAAAAAAAATATATATAAATAAATAAATTTAATTTGTATAAATAATAAACAAAACATTTACAAAACCAATCTAAAAATATAGAAAGAAGACTCGAAAAGATGACATCAAACTGAAAAATTAAAAAAATACTGAAATTATTTGTGGAAATTACATTTTAATGTTGTGGCGCCATCTGGCGGATTAAGAAAGTTCTACTTGTTCATGAAAATAAAACTCGATGTTTGACATATGCTGCCACTGTGCACTAGATGGCGCCACTAGCTGACAATTTATATTTGTTCATTGCTAACATTTTTTGTTCATTTGTTGCAGGATTAGCTGCTTCGCTGCAGGATCATGTGCGAGCCCGCAAATACAAGGAGGAGAACGAGGAACGACAACGACGTGCGGCAGCCGCTTCTTCATCCTTGGAGTTGACGCCGCATTTTGCGCATCAGGCGCCGCCCGCTCATAGCTATCATCATCATCCGCAGCAGCAGCAGCAACAGCAGCCGCCGCCTCCGACGCAGCAGTCGCATCACCATACAGCCGCTGGCAATCTTAATGGCACGCCACACAAAGTGGAGCGTAAGCTGCAATAATTATATACCAATGTTTTTTATCCAATTTACTCATTTGGCAATCTTCTTTGCAGTGGGCATAAAGCGCAGTTCGCCACTGGCGCCGCATCAGCAGCCGACGCGACCCGCCAAGTTGCCGCATTTCGATCAGCAGCCGGTTGCCCATGCGCATCAGCATCTGTATGTGAATAGCAATGGGGTGCAAGCGTTGCCGCCGCCCGCACATGAGGCGAACACACCGTCGCCGACACCGTCGTCTTCATCCTCATCCTGTGGCAGACGCAGCAAGGTGCTCGTGGAGCCGCCGCTGCTAATGAGTCCCGAGATCAATTCACTAATGGGCGATGAGCGACCGCTGCAGTTGTCGACGAGTCACCAGCAGCCGCATCACCACCACCAGCAGAAACCACATCAGCATGCCCAGCAGCAGCAGCAGCAGTTGCGTGGCACGCATCAAGGTAGCCACAGCATCACGCCCACCATTGTGGGCGGGCAGCGCTCCAATGGCGCCGACGATGGTAAGCCATTTGTATGCCCAGTTATAGCAACAGCATCACACACACAAGCATTCCATGCACAACACACAACACACACATCACACTCGCCACAAGCACCACCGGCACATGCCACACATCATCGATTGCACAGCTATCAAACACGACTCGCCACCCAAACGGTGGCTCAAGATCTCACCACAAAGACAAACAGGCGTCCAAGCGTCGCCTCCGCTTCGTCGGATGCCGATTCCGACACTGACAGTGCCTCATCCTCGAGTCTCTCCAGCTCCAGCTCCAGCTCGAGCTCAAGCACCTCCAGCTAATAATGCATGCACATATTCTACACATTCTACACACACACTTTACACACACTTTACACACATTTTACACACATTTTATATAATTATACAATTTACATTTTTTACTGTCGCAATTTACAATTAAAATATTCGCAAAATATGCAAAAAAAAGAATATTTATTTGCCAGATTTCAGTTGCGTTGAATGGTTTTGGTTTAACTTATGTTGTGCGTTGTTCGTAGTTTAGCATATTTTATTTTGTATATCCTTAAAATATTTAACATTTTTATTTATTGTTTGTATTTTGTTATTATTTATTTTGTATGTATCAATTTTATTGTTTCTTTCTACTTTCGCTATTGGAACATTTTGTTCACATTAAAATTAAGGTTTAAAGCAACAAAAAAATAACCAGTTAAATTCGGTGCGCGATAATAAATATTCATATGAAATTACGCACATAATTAAATGAATTAATTAATGTAATTAAATATTCATCTATTTCGACAATTTCTGGTTTTAAAAGTAAATGGTTAATAATGAAAATATTACTATTCTTCTCGAAGATAAATTGTTAAAAATTGTATTTTTATCTGTTAATATAAAAAACAGCTCCTCTTATAAACTAAAAGAAAAAAAGATTAATCATTTCTTATAAAGTAGTTAATCGTGACAAAAAAAAGTGACCAAGATGTGATTCATAAACCGGAGATGATGCAATTGTTTACGTTCCGTGCATCGTAATGTTTATTAACTTTATTTTTGTTATTTAACTGATGCTAAAATAGATCTGTTTCTACAATATATAAAATTGATAGACATTATTATGGCAAAGTGTAAATACTTTGTATTCTGTAAAAGAAATAACGCAAAACCTATATAAAATAATTATAATAAAAAATGAAAAACTGCCGCAACATGCAACATTTTGCCAGCTTAATTTCATACAACAAATAATTCATTAACTTCATAAAAATTAAAACTACATACGTCACACACACACATTTACACACACAACCACACACTCAAACGCTCTCTGTAAAAAAAACATAAATCAACATAATTTTTTTTTTTACTTGAATATTAACAATCTCCTCTGGAATGTTATTTTTGCATAATTAATTTTCAAATATTTACTAAAACAAAAAATATCGAACAATGGACAACATAAAAAAAAAAAAAAAAAAAATAAAATAAACATCGTCGCGTTACTTATCCAAAACTCGACTCTATATCCCTTCTATTATGCTCTACTCCCATACAGTTACCGATTTGGCAACGCATCGTACTGTAACTAATTACGATCCCAGACGTCGACTTCGCACACCGACTTCGACTTTGTCTGGTGCCACGAAACAAACCGCTACCAATTGTAATACTCATAACAATGGATTTGTTGTGGCCGATAGTAGTAGCACCAATAATAATAATAACAATAATAATAACAACGACCATTGATTACCTCAAAATATATATCTCAAAACCAAACCCACAGAAAAAAGAAATTGACAAAACCGATAAAGAAAATATGAACACGAAAATCCCGAAACAAAAATAATGCTAAAAAAAAAAGAATTATTGTTGAGAAGCAGAGTACAAAAAACCACATCTAATATATAAAAAAAGAATACATATATAAAGACAAAACATAATTTATTTTGCGTTCAATAATTTAACCTAACCGAATTTAAAAACCAAAATTAAAAAGAAAAAAAAGAAACTTTAGTATATTATTATATATACATATATGAAATTTAAACATGAGCATGAGGTAAGTTCTGTTGCGCCTAATTGGTTTACTTTCTCCTCTATTTTTTTTATTTGATTTTTAATTTATGATTTTTAACCATATATTATTTTTGTAACACTTTCTAATTTAATTTTCATACGCCGCAAATTACAGCTATATTTACTCATACACACACAAACACACACACACACACAATTACACACACCTTGAAGCAATCGAAATTGCGAGAGAATAAAACCCTTTCAAATATTTACGGTTTGGCCATACGAATTGTTATCGTAATCGTTATTGCTACTGTTATCGGGCTCACCTTGCTCAGCACCTACTCCCAGCCAAAACACACTCACTCACACACACAAACAAACAAACACACCAACAGCAAAGAAATGTTGTTGCTGTTCTCAATTAACTGATTTATATATATAATTTGATTCCTAATCAACTGATTATGTTTTTTCCACAACAGATGATGTGATTGCTGCCGACGAGGAATCGCACTGGCAGCATCGTGTCAGCTCTGGCTTTGATCGTTTGGTGGCCTTTGCCAGCACTGAGCTGGACAAGACGCGTCGCTCCATTGATGGCGACACGGTGCCTGCGTCGATTAGTTGCAACACCTCACCGGACTCGGGCATCACGCACAGCAGCAGCAACTCGGATGCGGCGCGTACATTTTTATCCACCTCGTCAAGCTCATCGCAGCTGGAGCTGCCCATCAACAACAGCAGCAGCAGCGGCAACAGCAACAACAGCCTCTATGCCAGCCAGGTGCATAATCTGAGTCATCATCCCTACCAGCAACATGGTCATCTTCAGCAGCAACAGCAGCAGCAGCCAATGCAGCAACAACAGCCGGTGCAACAGCAGCAGCAACCAGTGCAACAGCAGCAGCAGCATCATCAACATTTGACTGATCATTTGAGTGACAGCAGCATGAAATCCAGCACATCCTCATCGCTGCACGCGAGCAGCTCGCTGAAGACGGTCTCGCCGGTGGATTCGGGTGCCATCGATTCACCGCCGCTATCGGATGTGGGCCTGCCACGGACGCCCAGTCCGAGTGCTGTCAGCGTTGCCACGCCACCGCTGGCCCATGCACCGTCATCGCTGGCCAATGAGCTACGCATACCGCTGAAGTATCAGCGCAAGTCGAAGAGCGGCTCCGAGAAGCACTACAAGAAGAAGTTCTGTGAGCGCAACTGGGAGTACGACTGCGATGAGCTGCTGTCGTACTCCAACTCCAGTGCCCCTCCGACGGCAGCCGATGCCGCTGGCAATGGTCCGCCAACAATGCTTGATACGTCCGGCAGTGTGGCAGCAGCGCCGCCCCTTGTCCTTGGCAAATCGGGCAAGTCGCCAAAGGAGAAATCCTCGCCGCATCACAGCATCAATGCGAACAATGCAAATGCTGGTGCCGGCTATAATCATCATCACAAATCGTCCAAGTTCCGGCCGAAGGGCAAGGACTGGGACTGGTCGCTGGACAGCAGGAGCAACGCGGGCGAGCCGACATTGAATGGGGTCAGCGGTGGCGCCACCACAACGAGTAATTAATATTAAATTAATTTAGTTAAATTGCTGAACAGATTGAAACCTAGTTCGAAACAAAAAGGATAAATGCAAAATTCTGAATGAAAATCAATTCGCAACGAAAGAAACTTATGCAAAGTTTTGCTTTATTTTTAATTTAAATTTAATTTTATAATGATTCAATTCGAATCCAGTTGAATTGTACATTAAAATCTAACTAAATGAATTGAGTTTATTTGTAGTTAACTTATTGTATAGAATTGCCTTGTTTTTTTTTTAAATGTTTATTTTTGCAAATTAGTGTAGCATATTTTAGTTGACCCATATTTGTGTTAGACTCTTAAGGCACAATCCGAAAAACAACAACAACAACAAAACCAACAAATGCCCCCATTTACTGATGAACAATGTTACTGATTTCATTATTACCAAGTTTACTATTATTATTATTATTATGAGTACGATTATTAAGTGTAAAATGTATTTAAAATTTATTGTTTAATTGATTTGTATTGGTTTTAAGTTGTGTGTTTTGTCCATTTATTTGGGAATGTGTGTTTTATTATGATTTTTAAATAAATTTTAAACTAATTACAAACTATATTTACGTATCATTTTTTTTATTTCAATCTATTTCTTGTGCATCCAAATTTTCAGATTGATTTTATTTACAGTTTCTTGTATTGGGACCAACACAACAAGCTTCTAAAATCGATCCGTTCCTGTTCGCATGATGTATGTAAAATTGTCAACGTCGCTTCCAAAAACTCTTATTACAAACAAATAAATTAATATATGCAAATAATAATAATAATAATGAAAAAAAAAAATATATTCAAATTGCAATAATAAAATATTTGAGCATACGGACATATTAATAAATGCACTTTGAAAATAATTTTCAATTTTTACTAATTTTATTGTGCTTAGCATAAATATATACGAGCATATAGGACACACATACATACAGACACACATATAAATCGTTTCGGTGTAATTTATTGAAAAACCGTCGCGACGTTGCTCAGCATTATCAAGTTGATACTTTAATCATAATCTAATACATAAAACACACAAAAAAAAACATATTTAGCGCAAAATTAGCAAACAAAGAAGCAGTAAAATGCAGCTAAAGCAGCAAAATGGCAGCCGAACAACAAGTAACCTTATTAATTAATGAATTTTCCACCTCAGCGAAATAACAACAATTTTATATATATTATATACATAGCAGTAGCGGCATATACAAATCTATATATACATACATTATATGTGTATGTTTGGCCATTCCGTTAAGCACTTTTTTTAATTTGTAAACCAACAAGCACCTAGTATATATATATATATACATACATATATATGAGACGGGAGACTTTGAAAGTAAAAGTATTAACGGAATCGGTGCGATAATAACAGCAAAAACAAGTCAAGTATCAGGAAACCAATTAAACAGTAAAGAAACAAATAAACATGATTTACAAGCATTTAACAATAAATAATAAATATTTAGTAAACATACATATATTAAATATATACGTAAACCATATTTAACAAATAGTGTTTTATATGTTACAGCAACAGTAAAGAAGAAATATACAATTAATATAAATAATAAATAACACGATAAGGCCCATAGCAATTTAATTGGATTTTCAAATGTGCTATTAGCGTAGTGTAATATTAACATATAAATGAACAAAAACATAATGGCGCATAAACGATTTTTATACGTATACATATGTATTATATATTTATATTTACCATCATATACAAAGAAGCAGGGCCAAGCAAAAAAAAAAAAAAACAAAAACCAATAAATTTTATAACAATAACAATGGCCCTGACAGCAAGAATCAGTTGTAGCAAATGGAATATTATTTGGCGCTATTAAAATGTAATGTATAATGCATATAAAACAAAATAGTTAAATTTACATAAATAAATGAACATATAAGTATTTAACTAAAGATTAAGTAAACGCAACTAATTAATAACGAAAACAACAATATGACAAATTAATTAAACAAAAAGCACACGCATATTACAATTAACGGTATTATTATGTATATTTAAAATATATTTATTGCATATTAATATTATTATTTTAAACTTAAAAGGTTAATAAAAAAAAACACGAAATATTAATTACTTGGCTTTTTCTAAAATAAATTACTAATATATAAAATAAATTTTCTAGGTGGTGCATCAATTTTTCAAAAATTACGATTTTTGATAAATGTTATTCACATATTTAAATCATAAAAAGAAAGAGTTAATAAGTAAATATTATTAACTGATTTATTACAGCAAATGTCATACTTATCAATCAATGGGACTTTTGATTGAAACACTCCCACCCAAAAGTTGCAGTGTATTTTAATTAAAACCACAATTAATATTTTGTTCCATAGATTTTTATTGACTTTAATTGATTTCTTTATTTCATTCAAATATCTTATAAAAAGTAAAATTTGGTTCGTTTATGTTTATATAACTATTGTATTGTATGCATGTAGACTATTTTCGATTCGGTTATCAAAGTAAATTATTATATGTGTGTACTCGTATTCCTAAATGGGTTATTTCTATTTATTTAAGGCGGTAACAGCTTGATGTGGGGAGTGCATATCCAGTTTCTTGGCTTAGTCAGCTTAGCTTAAATATATACAGATTCAAGCGCGGAGTGATTATTTGTTTAGGATTGTTTAGAATTTGTCTGCAATATTGATTGCCTATGGTTGGGATTGTTTTTTTAATAATTGTATAGATACGTATTGAATTGTGTAATTGCTGACTATCTTCAATTTTAGCTGAGACAGATGTGTCTCTGCCAAAATCAATTGTTTCCCTTGTTCAATTGTTTTGTAAATGAGTGTATATTTTTTGTATAAGTATATATATATATATTTATGTATAAGTTGCTATATCTTCGTTTTAATGCATTTGTATGGTTTGTGTGTATACGCTATGGTATATGGTTGTTATTAATGTATATAATTGTTTTACAATAAGCCTGAGGCACAGTTATAATTCTTTCTTTCTTTCTTAAACTTGTTTTTCACTTATTATTTTTGTCAATTTTATTGTGAAGTACGCAAAGATGCTGTAGATGTTGGTAATAATCATTTTTACTTTGTTTTACAAACAAATTAACGCTAAGTTGTAGCAGGGAAAATCGTTTGTGATATTTGTATAAGTGAAATGTTAAAGCTAAACTTTATTCAAAGTCTTAAAAATCTAAAAAATAGAACAGGCTAAACAGGATAGAGGGTTCAACAATAAGCATACGAATAACACTAAATGTACGGGATAATTAAACGTGATTTACAGCGGTACACAATGGGAACTAAACCTAAAGTACTATGGACAATAAGAGAGGTGATATTTCTATGATGCGTTATCGTTAAACAAAACACTTTCAATAACAAACAAACACTTAATTCTAATTGCAAACCATTGAACATGATTTAGTAATAGGGTAGAAAATAGTATAACAATTTAATTGATAAGAAGTTTGAAATTACAGAGTAGCAAATACATAGATTGTTAATAAAATCGAAAGAACGTCAACCAATTTTCATACGCGTGTTTAAGATATCAATCAATTTTCGAAAGTCTGATTGAGTTTCAAAATTGATTTGATAACAAATTGTAAATAATTACGTTACGCTATGATACGACACATACATTTACACACTTCATCTTGATAATTCTTAAAGTTAAAAGCTTGTTTTTTTTTTTGTTTATTCAGGCCCTAACCACTTATTCGCTTAGAACTATCCTGCATGTATAGTTTTGGATTCTTATTGGTATCGTAAAACAATCTCGATCCCTGACGGGAGCATTTAAAATGTTACATTATTTTTTATTTTCTATGTGTATATATGTTTTTAAAACCGCTGCACGTTGAATTCATTCAGACTTTAAGTTCGTTTCATTTGTAAGGTTCTCTCTTTTTTTGAAGTTTTGTTTTCAAATCGAGGGTCAACAGTAAAAACTATTCAACTATAGAAAATGGCATACATTTTCCAGTTCCACTTTCCACTTTCCACTTTATAACAATACGCAGCATATACAGTACAGACATACAAATATATATATATATATATATAATTACATATATAGATTTCTATGCACGCACATATAACAAGGGCCTGAGGGATAATTGGTTGAGAATGGTTTCCATATCATTTGAAATATTCATAAATTGCTTTTATGGACATTGTTGAAACCAATTGAAAGTTTATCTTAATTAATAAATATATATATAAATGTTATATAGGCGTGGGTGCTGTGCTTTGCTTTAGAATTGCGAAGAGAAAGCTCTTAAGAGGAAACATCGATAATTTTACAATAATTACTTATAGTAAATACAACAACAAATTTAATAAACAAAAGACAAATAGACAAAAATGGGAAAAGGGGGAAAGGAGTGAGAAACAGACAGATATAGAGAGACATTTACAACTTATCCACATGCTGAAGCAGGCAGTCAATAACCAGCTCTTCTCGCTGCGTCTCGTTTTCATTCTCTGTCTGGGTTTGAGCTTTCTCTTCGTGCAAATTCTACAAGCTATCGAGTATATTGGCGGCACCAATAATGGCATCCACATCGCTGCTATTTGGTTCTACATCATTAATCAGCGCATCGCTGCTGAGGGCCAAGACGGCGCTTGTGGCACTGCCAACGCCGAAGGGCACCACAGCCGGCGAGGGCAGGCTATCAATCGTATTGCCATTGATTAGAAAGTCACGATGCAGGTCGATGGGACTGTAGCTAAAGCTCGGAGTCGCTATGGGTGTCGATGGCATCGATTTGGATATATCGAGTGCGGTGCGCGAACCATACGGCTGCCCATTGTAGGACATATTGATGCCGCCCCAGTTGAAGGCTGTTGAGATGTTGAAGAGCCCCCCGTTGGCGTCGTTGCAGTTGCCATTTGCGGTGTTCTGACTACTGTTGCAGCCCTGAAGCTGTGACTGCTGATGTGGCAGCGGTGTGGAGGGCACGGAGCGCGATACTATACCGCCAGCACTACCAGCGCTGCTGTAACCGCTCGAGGAGCCCGCCGATGAACTGCACGTGGTCGTTGTTTGTATGCCGCAAAACTTGTTAGCAAAACTGGGCGAGATGAGCGCACTGACGTCCACATCGTCGTAGAGCATACTTCCCGGAACATCAACATCGTTGGCGTCCAGCTTCAAAGCGCCCACAGACTGCTGACTGTTGCTATTCTCGGAGAAGAATGCATCGTGGACAATGCAGGCGTTGACAACCGCCTGATTTAGCTGACGATTGTAACCCGTTGACGGTGAGTGGTTGCTGCTCCCGCGTTGCAGTTGCGACAGCGGCACAGATTGTGAACGTTGTGTTTCATTAAGTTCCATGCTGGCACCGCTTAGAGCCAGACTAGTCTCCAAATCCATAGAGTTCTGATTGATTAGCAGCTCTACATTCTGGTTGCTGCTGTTGTTGGTGGTACTCTCGCTGAACTGGTTGTGGTTAGCATTGCTGCCGCTAAACGACCAATTGACGCCCATACACTGTTGCAGCAGCGAGGGACTGGGCGGAGCCGAGGCGGAGCTGCTGCTGGGATAACTATACACATAGCTGCGCCTGCGCCTATGCGCCCCAATCATTGGGTCCCCATTGCCGTTGTTGTTGTCAAAGTCCAGCGATTGCTGTTTGGTTAACATGCTGGAACGTTGGCGCATTCGTGTGAGTCCAGGACTGGCAAAGCAATTCTGAGTGGGCAGCTTTCCAGTTGTTGTTGTTGTTGTTGATGTGATTGCAGCTGCAATTGGTGTTGCAGTTTCTGCTACTGTTGTTGCTGCTGCTGCTGCGTTGTTTGGGGAAATTGGTAGAAAAATCCAGTTCTTGTTGTTGCCATTGCTGGACGCATTGCTTAAACTAATCTTGCGTTTGTTGCTGTTGTTGTTGTTGTTATTGTTAATATGTCGCAGCTGCTGCTGCTGTTGTTGTTGTTGTTGCTGATGTTGTTGCTGTTGTTGTTGTTGTTGATGCTTTCGTGACATTAAAGCCAGAGACGCTGAGGCAGAACCCACAACATTTGTTGCTGCTGTCGCTGCTGCTGCTGCTGTTGCTGCAGCTGCTGTTGGCAACGGCATTGAGCGACGCATTTGTTGCAGCTGCAACTGTTGCTGTTGTTGTTGCTGTTGCTGCTGCTGATGTTGCTGTTGCATCGCTGCTGTTGTTGTTGTTGCTGTTGTCGTTGCTGATCTAACATTTGCCATTGCCATTGCATTGGCTAGTGAATTAGCTGACGCAGCCTGTGGATTTCTGTGTTGTTCTGCATGAGCATCTAAGGAATTCAGTTGTTTTTCCTCAGCGTCTCCCATCTGAAAATATTGAAGCAACTCGGTATCCTGCCCCTCGGAATTCTCCTCCTCATCGTCACCGGGCAGAAAGTAATCATCCAGCTCATGCTTATCCATGTTGCATATGCTAATGACGCGCTCCCGCGGCAATCCCAGATTCTCAGGCAGTCCAGAGTCCTCGGCAGCGGCAAATGCCGCCGCATTCTCTGCAATCAGGCGTCTCGTCCGCATCAAAATCATGTTGCGCGTTGAGACCTTGGGGTTGCTGTTGTTCGTCTCCAGACTGCCTGACGGACTTACTGAGCTAGGATTATTCAATTGGGCGGGCGGGCCCATTGACAGCGCTGTAACATTAACGGGCGAGCTGTCTGGTGGTGGCTGAGCAGGTGGTGGAGGTGTTGCCGCCGTTGTGGTTATCACTGGTGGTATTAGCAGAGCACTGCCGCTTGCGCCACCGCTACCGCCACCGCTGCTGGGCGAGTTTACCCAATTGCCTTTGGTCTGTTGTGCCTTGAGAACTTTTTTGCAGAATATGTTGGTGGTGTTGTAGTCTTCCGCCTCGTCCTTGATCACCAGCCCAGTGGGTGACATTGGCTGCTGTGCCGCAGCTTCCGTTTGCAACTCTATTAGCTTCGGCGTTAGATTGCGGACAGCAGTGCTGCGCGGCTCTGTTGCCAGATTCATAGGCAACATTTGCTGATGCTGCTGTTGCTGAAGCTGTAGGGCTGTCGAATAGCTACTGGGCGAGTCTATAATCTCCTGTTTGATCTGTAGTAACTGTTCCGTTTTGTGGTCATCGCTAACCGCCTCCTGACTACTGCCAGCATCGGTGGCGGCATTTGGCTGATTGCAGCTCGATTCGGAGGATGTGGAACCCTTGCGTTTCTTTTTACGGCGCTTCTTTAGCGGTCCCATGTCCTATTTGATATAAAACATAAATAATTTAGTCTCCGATTTCATATATAAAAAAATATAAAAACCTTCTGGTTATTATATATTTTATCACTGATGTGCAGGTCAGAGACGTTTCTCAAAATTGCTAGCCAATTTTCTGTATGAGAGAAAACTTACCGCAAGCAAGCGCTTCTCTTTGGGCTCCCTGGGCGTATATTTTTTGGGCGCCATTACTGGATTAATAATTGCATTGTTGCTCCTAATGCGTGTGGCTAACTCAGTGACGCTGTCCAGTTTGGTGTTGAGTAGCTTTTCCGCCCAACTGCGCACCACACCCCAGCTGGCGTCGTCATCTGCGCCTGGTACACTTCCCAGGGCGTTGGGTATGTTCTTCAAATGTTCTCGGGCTGTTTCAGTGGGCACACTGTCATCGATTGGCTCATCCTTGCACAGTTGCGGCAACTGTGGCGGCGTTAATTTTGTCGTTTTCCGCATAGCCGCATAACAGTAACGCGAATTGCCACGCGTACCTAAACGTCGCGGACGGACGCCGGGAAACACCTGCTTCATGACCTTGCCAAAATCAGCTGTTGACAGCGGCTTGATGTTTAGGCGTTCACAATATATGCTGCAAAGTGTAAAATACCTTCATTTAATATTTATTACACCTCACGTAAGCTATAACAAAGAAGATATACTATATATTTACTAGTTTAAATCTTGTAAATTTCTTTCAAATAAGGTCGTGAGTAAAACAGAATCAATAATAAAGATACACTTTTGAAGTGTCCCTTTTAACAAACTTACATGTAATCATTGTAAACGTCCTGTTTTGGTATGGAGACCTGAGCATCATGCTCGAGGTGCGAGCGCACCCAATTTATGGTGTGATTAATCTCTGAGCGTGTACCCAGCGGATTCTGAGGCTGTCTCAATGGATCAGTCTCCGAACTCTCGCCAGGCAATCGTAAGTAAAGAAATAGTTTCTCAATAGGCTTCAAAGCTGCCACATTTTCCAGAATTTGCGTAATTTGCAGCTTGGCAGTGTCACTAAATATTAAATAATTAGTATGAAGAAAGCTTTATGTCTAATAAATACTCACTCCAAACTGGACTCGATGACCTGCTGGACGCGACGCATTCGCTCGTCATCGCTGGTCAGCGCATTCATCACGTTCTCTGCAATTGTGGAGTTGATGACGCCACTGGGTGGAGCAACGGCTGCAGCTATTGAGCTGCCTTCACTCGGATGGGTAGGTGGCTGATGTGGGTGCCTTGACAATGTTGCTGCTGCCGCTGTAGAGGCATTAACATTTATCGCTTGCATTATCTTTCCCAGATCCAATTGCTGGGCGCTCTTAAAGGCATTGACAAAGGCCAAACCAGCATTGCCGGAGGCTGCTGCAAAAGGATTCGGAGTGAGCACGGATGTGGCTCCACTGGCTGCCGAGCCAGGGGCGTTCAAATTTGTAAAAGCTGGCGACACAAAGCCGCTTTGGTTGGGAGCAGGTACATTTGTGGGTGTGGGCGACACCTGGGACTGGGCGAGTTGCTGGGCAGACGCCACAATTGGCGCAATGGTCAGTGGCGATAATTTTGCCGTTTGCATATGAATAGGCGGTGCCTGGAATCGTCCCGATATATACGAGGGAATGTCCGAAATCTGAACCGGCACCGGTAGGGAAACACCACATGCGCCATACGGATTTGTGTGTGCAACTGTTGTTGTTGCCTCGTATATGGGATTGGAATTTGGATTGGTTTGTTGCTGATGCTTTTGCAGCGTTGTTGCCGTTGTGCCCCCCACTGCTGCTGATGATTTCGTCGTCCACTGCGCACCACTGAGTTGGCCATGCTTCTCGGACATGTTAGGTGGGTTTAGGCGGGCTTACAACAGACGAGCGTCACCAGCCACCAGACAGCAGCAACCTCTCAGGGTGGTTGCTGCTCTTCGCACTTTCGCCAATTTCACGTCACTCCCTGCTAATTTTTGCCTGTTATTATTATTGTTGTTATTGCCGATGCTCGCAAGTTTGATTTGAATTGGTTGAAAAGCCTACGCACTAATTGTATGTGTGTCGCGTGCTTTAGGAGATGAAGATTGCGAAGTCGATAACTGGCGCGACGAACATTTTGGCGACAACGGAAGACACGGATGTTAAAAACGCAAGATAATAAACCATTTTGACTGTGTTTACTTCATGGATTAAGCGAGAGAAAGACGTGCGTACGCCTTAGATGCCAGATATAATATTAAATTTGACTTCTGCAATTTCTATAAGCCAGCTATTTTCTAATAAGATTATAAAATAAATTGGAATAATCCATTTTTCGCGAAGATAAGAGCTCCGTTCCTTCTGCGTCTCGAAAAATACACACGAAAGTGACCAACTGGTGTGAACGTAAATGAGCTAAAAAAAACCACATGGTCACAATGTAAACACTGTGTTGCTTTTCGATGGATGTCGTGATTTAAGAGCTCAAAAATATCACTTCAGTATCAAATGCTTCAAATGATTTTTTATTTAAAACCATTGAACAACTGACTACTGAAACATAAACATGGTATACGCTTGTAAATAAGAACATGATTTTAGTATTTTTTAGAAGCTCGCGTTCCAAATAACAATAACTGGTTCAATCCCCTTCGAAGTTATGAATTATATGTGTAAATTAAATAAATTTAAAGTATTTCAACTTACATTAAGTTTAACTTGATTAATTTAACTGTCGCACTGGTTGTACCGGTAATATAATTTTTTTGTTTTGTTGAATTAATCTAATTATCGGATTTTGATTATGTACGTATTATCGATCATTTTTTATTCATTGCAATCGCTACTCAGAAAAAATGGCGATTTCTTGTTAATACAGACGCTTTACCTTTACACAACACAGACAACAATTTTAACACTGAAATACTGTTTTAAACAGCAATAAAACAGAAAATGCGCGCTGAACTTGGACCAAATACTTGCCGGGTGTGCTTAGAGCCCAGCCAGCGCTTACAACGCATTGATGAGTCCCGCGAAGAGGATGAGGAGACTCCAAATGAAATGCTAATACTCCTGCTGGGCATTTCATTCAGTAAGGTGAGTATTTAATATATATATATATAATTTCTTATTAACTCAAAAACCAAATACACCAGTTAAGTGGCAAATACCAGATTCCGGATGGTATTTGCAAACAATGCAAGGTGGAGCTGAACATGGCTTTTCAGTTTCGCGAGAAGGCTTTGCGCAAGCAGGCCGAAATCGAAGACTATTTTCGCGAACTGGGCCTGCTGGATGAAAGTGCAGATTTTCTGGTGAAAGAAGAGTTGGGGTCGCAACATAATCAACAAGGTGACGATGACGACATGAATGAAATAGTGATGAACGAAGTTCCGGATCCTGAGGGTGATGTCGATTGTGTCCAGGAGGATGAGTTTGTGGAAGTCGATGGCAGGAATGACCCAGAAGATGTTATTACGGATGACATCGAGTACTTGGAGGACAACTATACCATAGAAATGAATCCCGAGAATAATGAAGAGTTACTCGAAAATAAATACGATGACACAGTTCCGTCTGGTGACATTAAAATGAGGCGTGGTACTATACGAATGGGTATGAGCACATTGAAGTCCGGTCATGATGACCGACAACATTCTTATAGCCACACAATTGCAGGATCTGGAATGAAAGCTAGACGGGGACGGGCCCGTATGGTTCCCAACTCGTTGCGCACTTCGGATGGCACTGAAAAAGGTGGCTACATCTGCGATGTATGTGGAAATTTTTACGAGAAGCGTGGACGCATGATGGAACATCGTCGACGTCACGATGCTGTTTGCCAATACCAGTGCGAGTAAGTCTGTTTGAAAGTGGAAAATAGCAAATTTTGTATTAATGACTTCTACTAATTCCTTGATGTAGACTCTGCGATGACCAGTTTCATGTGCGCGAACAGCTTCGCAAGCATATGTATTCCCACACAGGTAGCAAGCCATATAAGTGCAGCTACTGCAGCCGCCAGTTCTTCTATGAGAGTGTGCTGAAAGCGCACGAAAAGTAAGTTTTGATCACAATTAAAAACTTGCATTTTACTTTGTCGTCCTTACAATATATGTTTTTAACCACCAGCGTGCATCGTGGTATCAAGCCCTATGTGTGCAAGGTATGCGATAAGGCATTTGCATATGCACATTCTCTAACTAAACACCAGTTGATACACTCGGACATCAAGCTATATCGTTGCGAGTATTGCCAAAAAGATTTCCGCCTACTACATCACATGCGACAACACGAGGAGACAAAGTGTCATCAGAATGCAGTTATGCTAGCCGAAACACTAAAGTTTGACCGTGAGGAGCCAGACAACGAGCTGCTTGCTCTTGATGAGTTAAAGGACGTTAGGCTACAATTAAATGAGCAACATATGCTTCCCTAGATGTCTAATTAGACCAATTCGTGTTGAAGGTCCGAGTACTACTCTTAAGTAGATCCTACATCTAATCACATCAAATCATGATTTCACTATTCAACAAGTTTAATTTTGTTTATTAATTATCTAACAATACCTATTGATAATAAAATTGTAACATTGAGTATATTTTGACCACCTCTGCATCACTGTCATGATCGTACGTTCTCGGTTGTTTTTTTTTTTAAATATTTATATGCACTTAAGCGCATTTTAAAATCTTTTCCTGCAATTTTTTACTTTTAGTCGATTCTGGATTTAGCAGAATGCAAATGTTTAGCGTATTTTATTAATTCTACTCATACTTTATTTATCCTAGATGCCGCTAAAATAAAATATGGTTTTAATTTTGACTCATTCCCATACAAGTTATTGCTTCTTGGATGACACAAAAAAAAAGACTTCTAATTATTAAAACTATGGTAAAATCCTTTGGTATGCAATTTATTTATTTATTGAGTTCTTTTATATAACACAGTACCAAATACAATTAATCCAATCTAAGCTAATGTTTCAATCTTCTACGTCCGTAAATTTGAATTTCAGAGGTATGTTTGGCACATAAATCAGTACGCTCTTAAAGGCATTCTCTGTGGAATAATTGAACTCAACATTAAAGTTTCGGATTAGGCGTGCGATTCCCAATTCCAATTCCATTTCAACAATTCGTTTGCCAATGCACATTCGTGGTCCGAATCCGAATGGCAAGTAAGTAAATGGATTGCTCGCTTTAAGAGAATTCGGGCATTTACCACTCGCAGCTTCCTCTTCGTTTTGTCGAAGCCAGCGCTCGGGCAAGTACTCAGTGCCTCTGGGGAAGTGCAGGCCGTGGAACAACATCAAAACTTCTGTTTCTTTGGGAACCTGGTAACCATTTAGTACGAGATCCGACTTTATGACACGAGCATTACCAACACCCAAGGGATACACACGAAGTGCCTCCTTAATACAGGCCCGTAAGTAAGGTACATTCTTCATAGAGGCTTCTGTGAACTCGGAGTCCTTGTTAGGTAAAATTCGACGCACTTCCTCTCTCAGCTTTGCTTGCTTTTCGGGATTTTTGGCCAGACAAAAAAGTGCACCAGTAAAAATAGAGGTCGTCTGTAAAATACAATTAATATATCGATATTATTTTTAGATAGTCATTTATAATGAACAGCCTCTTACCGTATCCACACCGGCCATTAACATATCCATGGCCATGACGATGGCGATTTGTTTGTCGTTTTCCAAGAGTTTCTCCAGCACGCTCTTCTCATGCTCTGCTTTGTTGGATGGCTTATCCTTCAAACGATTCACAGCCTCCTCCACATAGCCAGTTGTCACTTCCTGAATATTGTCTAGAGCTTTTATTAACTTCCTGTACTTGGGAGTGGCTACGTAACGCCAAAATGAAGGCTTCAGTTCAAGGTCTCCCGTCAGCACAAAAAAATCATTAAGAGCATTGAAGAGTCTTTTGACTTGCGGATCGTCGCGATTTGTAGTTAATGTTCCCAGTTGTTTGTCCAAAGCTACAACCGAAACGGACTCCAGAGTCCATCGATTGATTTCATCCTGAAAAGTGTCAGGAACTTCAAAGGTGCTTCTATCACGTATGTCACGTATGCTAATTTCATTTAAAGGAAATGGCTAGAAACCATCGCATAATTAACAAGTAAAACATCAAGCTTACCGCTGAATGAACTCCTTGTTAACGGCTGACATTTTTTGATAATATAGGCGAACTGTTTTCGGCTGCATCAATACGGGATTAACAGTAAATCGAAATTTTGACCATTGCTCCCCTTTTCTGCAAAATACATCAATGTTTCTATGGTGTTCAGATATAAAGCTTTACTGTTTTTTACGTTGATAATAGGCCAGCAGTGCCCTTGTAAAAGTCGTTTCGAACAACGGTCCGATGGTGGTGTAGTACAAGATTTCCAGGCCTCTCCGGCCAAGGGCCTTCTGCGCGTAGCACTTGCTCGAAATGATGGGGATCATGGGAAACAACAAACTCTTTCCTACCAACACCAGGCAATATGAAGAGATGGCCATGCTGGTTCCGCAAGTCAACCATAATATCATCGAGTCCCATTTTACTGTACTTGCCACCGGGCATCATATTACAAAGAAATTTCAGCATAGAAACCTTTGGTATATCATTATATGGGCGTGCCGAGTTCCAATCAGCAGGCTTTGAATTGGGTGTCCCATCATCTAATGTAGCAGCACTTGTTTGCTGTCGCTGAACATTTTAATATTAATAATCCGATAAAACATGTAAAAATTAAAATAAAATATAAATAAAATATTTAATCATAACCAGTTAGACAAACCTGCTGTATCGGTAGAGTAGTGCGTATTATTTGTTGAAGCTTTAAACGTTGCCCAAACATTTTGATTTCGAAGTTAATTGCGAACTGCGCAGCAATTTCACGTAAATCGAACTCTGTTCTGCTTGAAATCTTTTTTTATATTATATTTTTTTTTTATATATTATATTTCTTGGTAATTCTGAATTATCGACAGAGAGTCCAATTTGTGTTTGCTATCACCATGGACCCACAATATTTTGTAATGTTTATCACAATGTTTATTTGTGCAAATCGTTAAGCTTTCAGTGATAACTACAAGTCTAATCGAAAGCTTTAATTCCATTTTTTGTATAATATAATATAATATAAATTGTAATCAAAGGCATATATATAAAGCATTTAGACAAGCTTTTCATAAAGACGTGAACTGCATTTTCCATGCATATTAAGATTACATTTTTATTATACTTTTTAATACTTATTAGGCATTTAAAATTTAGAATTTTTTTCAAAGGTCGGCATCGACAACGCCGCGCTCATAAAAATCGCTGATGACTATTTCCAATCCACCCACATATCTCCTACAATTTTAAAGATAGAGTCCTGGAGCTTTTAAGATAGCTTGCTGGCAGCATCGTACAAAGATCGACTTATACTTCAAAACCAAGGGAAGCAATGAGAACGAAAGGCGCGCTACTTCAATAAAAACGTTTTGCGTTTTTCAAGAAAAAATGCAATAATTACCTAAAAATAACCACAATAAAAGTGGGTAATTTAAAATAATAACAGGCACAGACACTTTCGTTGACACCGTCAAACAGCTGTTCACAAAATCCACACAGATTAACAGTGTGGATTTCGTTTGGCAGTCTCTAACCGACCGTCAATAGTCACTGTAAATAATGTCGCGACCTGTTTTACACCGTTTCTTTTTATATGCTATTTTTCATTATCGATAACTTTTTTCGATCTTAAAGAGGACAAATTGATGTAAAACCAATTTTAGGTGCCTTGAAAATGCCATTAAAGCGCACTAAAAATCCAGTTGACAATTATTTCACTTATAACGATAATATACGCAAAAGTACATGCACAGTATGTCACTTCAATATGGCTGGCAGGCACTCGGAGAACCTAATGCGTCATCTGAAGCGCAAGCATCCGTTCACTTACGCCAAGGCGTTGCGCCAAAAGCAGCTGCAACGGAAGCTAAAATTCGTAGCAGGGTCACAGAAATTGTTAATGAAACCGGAATTCAAAGAGCCTGAAATTGAGCTCGCGAACGATGACCATGGCCAGTACGATAGCACCAACATTGTGAAGATGGAACAGCCCGATGAGTTGGATATATCGCCTTGTCAACTGCATGATTTTCGCGAAACTTTCTCCCACCGAGACGGTGGAAACAACAATCTGAGCCAATTTATTGTTGCCAGTTTTCCAGAGACAGAGGCGCAAACATCGCTGAATGCCATTACAAGCCGGAGCAACTACCCAGCGACGACTACACCCATAGTCAACCCCATGCAAGTGGCCAGTGATGACGCTAGCTTTCTGCAGCTTCTTGGTCAAAAGTTTGGCAAATACAGCCGGAACACAAAATACACTGTCCAATACCATATTAATCGCATATTGTACAAGGCAGATATGGGTTGTTATGGTAATGCTGATGCCTCCATGTTGCCCGACGTTTAGCTTATGGGCAAAAACTATGTGATCTGTACAAATGCATAAGTATTTATTTCATTAATATTAGAATAAAAATAAAAATTCTATACTAAGTTCAAGCAATTGTAATCAACAGTTTATTATTTTTTTTATTTTATTAACGTATGTGGAAAACACTGGCAAAATTAGTCGAATTTCTTGGCTACGCCAACGAGAAGTTTAATATAAATCTCTCACAGTGCTGGCGTGACCAGTTGAAAGTTGGTGTTCTTTGCAGTTGGCACTAACTTTAAAGATTACATACAAAGCTTTGGATTTGCAAATGCAGTGGCTGCCGAATATACTTTGTACAAGTAACAATTAAGATTCAATGCTATAGTAAAATACAATTATCAGTAGGTAAAACTTAATTGTATCTCTGCTTTCAGCAAGACTTTCAATATTTTTGTACAATGGTAAATGCATGTGGACACACAATGCTATATATACACACTAAAGGATCCAATGACCAGAAAAAAATCTTGCGCGTTTTACACTTAATCTAAGTAAATTTTAAAAACTAAACAATTTCTGAATGCTAGTCAACAGATAGTTCCAGCAAATCCTGCTCACAGTTTGTTGGCAGTGAGTGTCAGCGGTGGTTTAGCGGCTTCCGAGCCACCAGTTATAGATTTATGATCAGCACGCTCCTGCTCGGACAACCAGGCCATCTACAAAAAACAATACCGCATTATGAATTATTATTATTATGTATTACTTATGGGCTTATCATTTTTTGACACCCACCTTTTGTTTGTGCTGTTGGGCAGCGTCGGTGCATCTGTCGAGCACCATTTTCTCGGTAAGTGTGCCGTCCTCGGAGGCGTATACAGCAGCTTGCCACGATACGCCCAACTTGGATATCTCACGGCCCGACATGCCTTTGCAGAGTGCTGCCATCTTAACGCACGATTGGCCATAGTCAAAGGATTCTAGTTTGAAACGCCTGAGAACAACAGTTTGATCAATAATTACGCCTACTTATCAGATGGTAATTGAAACTCACTTGGCGCCTGCTGCCGCTGGCTGCAGTACATATTTGTCAAAGTAGAGGCGCAGCAGACGTTCGCGCTCTTCCAGACCAGGCAGCGTAAACTCTACCATCTCGTCGAGACGATCGTTGATTGCATAATCAAACTGCTCAGGCGTATTCGAGGCCAGCACAAGCATGAATTTCGGATTCTGCTCAGATGTTCTATACAAGAATGCATTCAGTGCCGAACGCAAATCCTCCGAAATCTTCTCTGACGAACGCTTACGCAGAAAAGCATCAGCCTCGTCCACGAACAGTAAGAGACCACGCCTTGAGGTATGCGACCAGTCGAACACCTTGTGTATGGCCGTGACACCCTCCTTGCCCATGGGCGCCACATCACCGCCCGTCATAATGGCAAAATCCATGCCAGAATGCTCGGCTAGCTTCTTAGCAAACATTGTTTTGCCCGTGCCAGGCGGTCCGTGCATCAGTACGTTGCGATAGAGGCCGTGATTGATGCGCGTATTTTTCGTGGCGATGGCAATGTCACGCAAACGTTCCTCCAGTTTGGGATTGAGAACAACTCCCTGCAGCGCATCCGCTGGCTTCGCGCGCAGTCTCTTTATGAAGTTTATCGGATGCTTCAGTGCGTCGAGGAACGCAAAACGTGAAGTTTCGCCCACAAGCGTTGGCTTGCCAATGCGCGCCTCAATGTACCGCGAGATGACGCCAGTGCCGCCCTTTGCACTGTACACGCCCAAGGCGAGCAGCGACAGACCACCCGCTGCAGTCAACACCTTATCCCAGTCGGTCAGCATGGCCTCCGCGCCGGCACCAAACACTGCACCAGCCGTCCTAAAAATTGTGGCATTGGAATTGTGATTAGACATTGGTAAATTTTAAAAATTAGCTTAACAACTTACCGTATGCCTTCCAGCACTGTGGTGCGATGCTCTTGTGCTTTCAGTCGAATTTTCTCGAGATTGATATCCCGATTCTCGCGATCAACGCGTGCTTTGGCGCGCAGCTCGTGCTCCAGCAGCTTGAGCCGATTCTTCTCCTTCATTTCAATCTCATGTTCAATGGTTTGACGCCGCATGGCCTCCTGACGCTGTACGCTCTCCTCCTGTTTGCGTAGGTTTTCCTCCTGGACGCGTTGTTGCTGCAGAAGCTGATCCTCATAACGTTTGCGAGACAATTGATCCTGGTATTGGGCACGCTGCTGCTGCTGCTTCGTCTCCTCAATGAGCGTTTTGCGTCTCTCCTCATGATCAATGCGCTTCTGTTCCACCTTGGCCTGCTCGATGTGCGCCTCATATTCTTTAACCTTGGTGCTATATTCCTGTTGTCTTGTGCTCTCCTGCATCTTGGACAACTCCAGTGCTTCGCGCGCATGTTCTGCAACAGGTCGCTCACACATTAATAAACGCACCAAACACACACAAACACACACACATGCACACACAATCAATGGCATAAGTTATGCAATATGCGCAAGTGATGATGAAATCGATGTGTGCACTGCAAAAGTACATTTTAATTAAATAAACACTTACTTGAACGCTCTAGGGTTTTGGCCGCATCTGCTGCACGTTCGAGGGCCGAGGAATCAAAGCGATATGCCTCCATTGCCTTTCGTTCAGCCTTTGTTAGCTGAACATCGTTTCCACGCTCACCGGCAGTTTTGTTCTCTGGATCAGCTCCATCAGCTCCGCCGCTAAACTCCGGCGCTGGCTGCGGTCGATTTCTTCCCAATAACCAAGACATATTGATCTGTTATTTAAATTCACAATTTTGACACCCACTCAAAACGTAATTTTGCACGAAATATCCTCAAATGTGTGTTGCGGGAGCCTATGTTTTTTTTTTCCTTCAAGCCCTCATTCGACAACGTGATTTTAGTAGTGATGTAAGAAACACTTACCGATAATATAAATTGTATGATACTTTCTGAATATATCGATGAAATTTAATCGAGTGTTATCTTTATTATTTATTTATTTATTCATTCTATTTATTAGCATATATCTAAATCTAATTAAAAACGTAACAATTAATGGGAAATTTGTTCATGTGTGCTTTCTGAATGATTTACCAATCTGTCATATTAAATATGTAGAAAGCAATGCCAAGGACTGCTTAAAAACACAAATATAACATATGTAAATTATTTATAAATCATCATTTATAAAAATATACTTATTTATTACATCCTAAGATCATTCAACTATTTAAATCATACAAGTATATATCAATAATCTGTTAACTATAAATTAATACAGTGACAGAGGACATTTCAGATTCTCAGTCACGTAGACTTCATCGATAAGAGGATGATTTTTCCCATCTCTATTGCAACAGTTGTTGTAAACAAATCATTTGTTCAGCTTTCCGCTTGCACATTCATCTCTTTGCTGCATGATCATATATATATGGGTTAACCATGTTTGAGCGCAATGAAAAAACCATATTTGTGTTGGATCACACTCGCTACTTTAGCATATCCAGTGAGCAGTATATATCGATGGACTATCTTAAGGGCAAGCCGATGCCCGAGACACAGAATGCCGGCAACATCGTTGGCACTCAGCTTAGCAAAAGCTTGTGGACCTGCGCCGTTGAGTCATCCATCGAGTATTGTCGCATTGTTTGGGATCTGTTTCCGGGTAGAAAGCATGTGCGCTTCATTGTCTCCGACACGGCGGCGCACATTGTTAACACCTGGAGTCCGAGCACACAGAACATGTCACACGTCTCAAACGCCATGATGATGGTTGGCGTGCCATCGCGCAGCATTCCACAATCTTCGGACTATTCAGTCATACATGGTCTGCGGGCGGCCATCGAGGCCCTGGCAGAGCCAACGGATGAGCAAATACAAGCGGCTCAAGTCGGCTGCAAGAAAATCTCCAACGAGGGTCGCGTCATCTGCATCACATCGGCGCGCGATAATACCAGCATGAAGAGTATGTAATTACAATCATCGGCATTTTTAATTGCTTAATGAATATAAACATTTATTAATTATATATTTTCTTTTTTGATGCTTGGCACAGGCTTGGAGGACATTTTCAATACGGTGCTGCTGCAGCAAAACGAATTGGTTGCGCCGCCTGGAAAGAATGGTCTGTCCATAGATCATTGTCATTTGGTGATATTGAACATAGTGCCATTGGGTGTGGACTCCTTGGTGACGAATCGCAGTCTGCTGGAAATATCACCGTTGCTGGATGTCGAAATTCACACAGTAGGTGCGCCCAACATATCGGACAAGCTTTTGCATCTGATAATGGGGCACTACGATCTGGCTAGCACAACGGTGACCAACATACCCATGAAAGAGGAGCAGAATGCCAATTCGAGTGCCAATTACGATGTGGAAATATTGCACGCACGCGCCGCCCACACAAAAGTCTGTGGGCCTGATTTCACGCTGACCACAAGCATAAAGCCGGGCACCTCCTACGAGACAGTTACGCTGAAATGGTGCACGCCTCGTGGCTGTGGCTCCTCCGATCTGCAGCCGTGTGTGGGCCAATATAATGTGACACCCGTGGATGTCACCTCGCGTCCCAGCTCCTGTCTGATCAACTTTCTGCTGAACGGACGCTCTGTGCTGCTGGAGGTGCCACGCAAAACGGGCACTAAGACAACCAGTCACATGTTGTCCGCACGTGGCGGCGAGATCTTCGTGCACTCCCTATCCATTGCACGGTCCGCCATGGATGAGGCGCCCTCGATCACCGATGGTCCTGGTGGACGTGTCACAGATTATCGCATACCGGAATTGGGCCAGCTGCTCAAGATGTCCCGCATGGTGCCCCTTAAGGCCAAGCCCAAAACCAAAATGTCGCAGGGCGAACATCTGTGGAGGCGACTACCGCGCTACTTTCCCAGGACCATGAATGTAACCATACTGTTCAATTTGCAGCGTCAGCTGAGCTGGCTGCCACACTTTCTGCATCTGCTCGTCAAGGAGGACATGGACAAACAGGACGAGGTGCGCTGCCAACAGCACATCCATGAGCTATACAAAAGCGCATCTCGCGGCGACATGCTACCTTTCACAAACTCAAGTAACACGCGGTAAGTTCGCAATGCAAACTCAAAATTAAAAATGGGATATTTAAAAGCCAGAATGGAGCATCTCAATCCCAATCAATCATCAATATTCTTGATCATCACTAAAAGGAATAGTCGCTTGAAATCTGAAGAATAAATAAAGGCGATAATAATAAAATAAAACAAATAAATTCGAATAAGTTTTTAGGCAATTTTACTTATTTTATAAATTATTATTTAATAATATTTTACGGTTATTTGGCTTACATGAAATTAATTTATTAAGTGATGTGCACTTTTGCAGACCGAAGATGAGCAAAACCAAGGATCAGTACCGACTTTTCTACAGGGAACTGGAGCAACTAATTCAGCTGAACGCGCAAACGGCACACCACAAAAATCTGCTCGAGAGTCTGCAAAGTTTGCGCACTGCCTATGGAGATGTTACCAACAAACATGAACCAGGCGCCGCCAATCTACGATCCTATACAGAATCGCCGCTGTCACCCGAACGCCTGGAACCTGGAAGCAGCACCAGCAGCAGTACCAGCAGCATACTGAAAGCCAGCAAGCGACGCATGTCCAGCTCTGGACAACGGTAGGTTTTAAGATATTTTTGCAAATTTGTAGCATTTAATACCCATTTCAATAATGTTTCAGCTCGCTGCTGGACATGATTAGCTCGGTGGAACGCAGCCAGTCGAGTAAGCGACTTGATTTCACTGGACGCCTGTGCACACCCATCGGTCAAAATGCTAAATTGTATCCTGATTTTGGCAACAAGGAAAAGGACATTCAGACACCGGGCGTGATCCCGTCGAATCTAAAAGACGATTCCATTCGCAGTTAGAGCTGGTGGAGGAGGCCACCTTAAGATCTAAGCAGGAATAGTTTATAAAAGAGATTGATTTTCTCATCTATTTAATTTTAATTCTAAAAGATAATAAAGATAGAATTCCTTGAAGGTTGTTTTCTACATAGAATGCTTTGCCTCAAATGCTTCCCTTCATTTCTCCATGCCAAGACACCTATTTTTTTATTTAGTCAGTTTGTAATACATAAAAACAACCAAAAATTCAGAAAAGACAACAAAAAAAAGAAGAATTTTCCATTTTTTTATTTTATAAAGACAAAATTCCAAATCCAAAATGACTAACAATCCAACAGTCAAGAAGGTGATGCAAGTGTCCGAAGAGGCAGCGCCTGTTGTGCAGAGTAGGTAATTTTTGATAAGAGTCGCCACATCTGAATGCCTCTTCCTATTTAGTACCCGTTATGCTGGACAATGAGATGTTCATGCTAACTCAGCAGGACGTAAGGCGCATCGAGGATACACGTCTTTTGAGCTTATGTCGGATGCCTCCGAATTATCAGACCTTTCCCTGCGCCCAAACACTTGGTGGTTTATTGACTATTCCAAGTCTAAGCTGCCCCGATGTGGAGATGCGTGATTTACAGAAGACACCGCACCGATTAGCGGCCGATGTCCGCAACCAGCTAAAGTGGTCCAAGATAAACAATTCGTCGTCACCATATCCAATTAGCTATAGCGTCGCCACTTCCACAACGGAAATACAGCCTATAAAAAAGGAACAACAGCAGCGACAGGCAAATGAAAAGCGATGCAGTTTTCAAAGAACTTCATGTGCCTGCAACACCACAGAGCTAAAAGCACAAACCACATCGAAGGCATGCAACACGGAGCCAATTAAGAAACGAGCCACATCCGATGAGAATATTCGTGCTCATGTAGTCTGTTTCAAAAGCGGAACGCTGTTTGATAGGTCCACTTGGAAAGAGGATTGAATCATGTTTATAACATTTTAGTTCTTATATTTGTCATAGTCCCGGATTACATAAATATTAGCATAATGCATTCAGTGATTTGCTTTTTACCAGGCGCTTCGATTAATCTAATCTGATGTTGGCTTCTTCTTCTTCTTCTTTTTCTTATTGGGTTCGTCCTCGGTCGGGGTGTTGAAATAACGCTTGGGTTTCCTGTGCTCCCGTTGCTCGCGCTTCAGTTGCTCCGGTGTGCAGGCGCGCAGGTAGAAATCTTTGAGCAGGAGCTTGAAGTCCTCGAGCAGGATATCCCGTGACACCTGAACCTTATCACCGGAGCAGGGTGTGCACGCCTGCAGCTCGTTAACCTTGAAGGCTTTGGGAGCGAATTCCGATGCGGGTTGCCAAATAATCGCCAACTCCTTGCCGCCGTGCGGATTGTAAAAGAATGCCGCAAAATCGGAATAGGCCGCCTGTCGAGCATATAAGGCAATTACAAAATGGAATAAAGTTAAGCAAAATTATATATCAATAGAAAACTAGAAAAAGAAAGCCAAATATATAAATTTATATAGTCTTGATCCGCATCAAAAGACAATCTTAAAATAAAGGGTGCATGCCATACTGCCATACTGGAGATGCCCACCAAGCCTTGGCCCGTGGGCAGCAAGCCGCCCGACATTGGTAGCTACCTGCAGCTCGGCCTCATTCTTGATCCGGAACACGCATACGAAGTGCTGGACAAGGGACCGGCAACCAACGAAGATCCCGCTGGTGCCACCGAATTTCGTAAACTTTGGGGTCAAAAATCGGAATTGCGTCGCTTTCAGGATGGTTGTGTGGGCTGGCGCAACAGATGCGCCCAGCAAGAAGCGTTTAATTGTTCGGCGACTCGAGTTGTACTTGCTCGAACATAAACTGCAGCTGGATGACACAAATGTGGAGTATCTTGGCGCAGAACTGGACATTGTCTACTCCCTGACGCCGTCTTTCAAGGTGGACAAGCTGCAGACGAAACTGCAACTGCAACTGCAACAGGACACCGATGCGGAGGCATTAGCAGCACTCTCTGAGGATTTGCCACTGGATATCGTGTCGATATCAGGAATTTCCCCTGTTTCCCCTCCACTGGCAGCTGGCCAAGGAGGGTTTGCTGTTGCTGAAGCAAGGATATTGTTTCCTCTTGGAGCTGGCGCATTTCAAAGAACTTGCGCTGCTCAAGCTCCTCCTTCTCGTTCTCTTTCTCTATCCCTCTGCCTAGGACAAGTGTGGTAAGCCAACAATAATGTGGCTGATGGGAATGTGCATCAGATTGACGAAGAATCCAATGAAGCCCATATTGCAGCAGCCAATCACCATTTTTTTTTAATACCGTACGATCGGGCATCGTTCAACGCTTGACCAAACGAATCGAGTCCTTGGCAAAAGAGCGATTAGGCTCAGAAAATTTCGAATGCTCGTCCATAATTACGAGCCTACCAGAATTGTCTTTATAACTATATATATAATGATAATGTTCACATACCCTCAGTTGACCCACTATTCCGGCTAGCTGCTCACTGCCAGCCAGCGGCAAGCGGAAATTGCGCTCACTTAATGGCACAAATGGCGAGCCGAGATCGTAGCTGAGTGTGTTCGAGACAAGATCGGGTTTCAACTGTATCACCAGATCATAGCCATCGCTTAAGGGCTTAAACAAATGCACGGGCCGCACAGTTGCCAGTTCCTGGGACAAGAGCCGCGTCTTGAACACATTCAATGCATGCCGGGCCAACATAGTGACGCGAGTCAGAACCGGTTGGCTGGGGCACTCATCGCTGGTCCAGAGACGCCCCGCATGCTGCTGATCGTAGGCGGTGGCCAAACACAGTAGTGGATAGCTCTGACGATCGCTGCGGAAACTTTGCCCCAAATCAGATATTTGCTGCTCTGAAATAGCAAATTTGAATTCGATGAAAAATATATGAATGAAGTGTTTTGGAGGAGATCTCCCCTGACATACCCGTCCAACTGTTGTTGAAATTCAGCAGGAATAGTTCAGCGTTCCAGTCGGTGTGGGCGAGCAGCTGGAGGAAGCGTATAAAACCTGTTTGTGGCGAGGTCGTTGTGTGTGGTATATGTCGCTGCTGGAAGAGATGCGCCACCAACAGTTCCGTTGCCATGTCTGGCCACAGACCATTGTCCAGCAAATTGGTGGCCAGCCAACGCTTGGCAATGAGCACGGTCGGGCCAAAGGCGCCGTACGTTTGATGCAGTGCATGCAGTCCGCCATTGACTCGGGGCAATATATATTGGCGTCGCTCCACCTCTCGACTGGCCGGATTGTCCACATAGGTGGTGATGCCGCGTTCCGTTTGCTGTTGCTTGAGCAGCGCAAGTTCTTTGGAGTGCGCCAGCTCCAAGAGGAAGCAATAGCCTTGCTTCAGCAACAGCAAACCCTCCTTGGCCAGCTGCCAGTGGAGACGATGCTGTGCCTTCAGCTGCTTTCCAATTTGAATGAGAAACGCGGTCTTCAGGCTGCGCAACGCGCCCAGCTCATTGGGCCATTTGCCACTGGGACCCAGCTGAATGATCACATGCAGCAAGTGATTCGCATGCATGCGGTCTGCCACCAGACGCGCCTGTGGCAACAACGGCTGTGGTTCGCAATACCGAAAAACAGGTGAAATACCTGTTATCGACACGATATCCAGTGACAAATCCTTTAGAGAGTGCAGCTGACGGGCCAGCACATCGTAGCAGTGGATGGCGTGTGCTGCTAATGCCTCCGCATCAGTGTCCTGTTGCAGTTGCAGTTTCGTCAGCAGCTTGTCCACCTTGAAAGACGGCGTCAGGGAGTAGACAATGTCCAGTTCTGCGCCAAGATACTCCACATCTGTGTCATCCAGCTGCAGTTTATGTTCGAGCAAGTACAACACGATTTGCCGAACAATTAAACGCTTCTTGCTGGGCGCATCTGTGGCGGCGGCCCACACAACCGACTCCGTAATGCTGCCATCCTGAAAGCGACGCAATTCCGATTTTTCACCCCAAAATTTACGAAATTCGTCGGCACCAGCGGGATCTTCGTTGGTTGCCGGTCCCTTGTCCAGCACTTCGTATGCGTGTTCCGGATCAAGAATGAGGCCGAGCTGCAGGTAGTTACCAATGTCGGGCGGCTTGCTGCCCACGGGCCAAGGCTTTGTGGGCACCTCCACGGGCAGTATGGCATGCACCCTCTGACCCAGACCCTTATGCAGCAATCTATGAAATATGATTGAAAGATGAATTTCGTCATTTTTACCAGTCTTTTTTTTAGAAACTCTTTTCTTACTCTGTTAGCAATTTCAGCAATTGCGGATGGGCGTTGTTAACATAATCATATTTGTCTTCCGGCTGGACGAGGAACTGCTGTAGCTGATACACGTTGCCTGGATTCGTTATTCTGCAAAGAGGATAGAAGTATTACGAAGTATATATATATATAATGAATAAACTCACTTCAGCATGTTATCGATGCGTGTGTAGAGCGGTGATTTTTGCATGAATAAGTGCATGAAACTGTTGACTTTGATATCATTGAGCAGCTCCACGGCCAGCTTGGCCTCCGCACATACTGCCCTGTAGACGGCGAGTGGCAGATTGGCACAGAGATTGTAGTAGCCGGTGACATCCATGAAGCACACATCATAGTGGCCAGCCAGCATGCTCAGCTGCTGGGGTTGCTCTTGGGCGAGCGTTATGCCTTGCGTCCAATCGCTGTTGGCCAACTGATTCCAGACGGTGCGTGCCACCTGATAACTGCTGCTGGACTGATGCAGCAAACGCTGCTGATTCAGGTAGACAATGTAGGCAGCCAGAATGTGAGCACTGAATCCACTATATCCGACATCCAGCTGTCGCTGACGTAGCCACACTTTCAGTAGCAGTAAACCATCCTGGAAATTACGGCGTTCCGCGAATGTTTCAAGCAACAGTTGCTGATTCTGTGCGAGAGTCAAATCAAAGAGCACATTTGCATTGTAGTGCGGAGTCGGGGGTAAAGTTTGCCCCTCTTCCCAATCGTCGCCAATGAACGATGGCCGAATGTTGTTGTTGCTGGGCGAAAAGCGGCTCAGCTTAAAGATCTCCTTCGGCGCGGTGATAAACACACGTATTGTCAAATGTTTGCCCAATTTGCCGGCGGGTGTTAGCTCAAGGACCGGTTTCAGCGGATTATTTGCATGATAATTGTAGGCAAATTGAATTTCTGCAAATTCGGATAATTTCTTCAATTTGCTGGCCATTGTGGCCAAGTAAAGGGCACGCTTCTGGTCGTAAATCAAATTGAGGTGATCTTCCTTTTGGAAGCATTCGGCTGGCATTTCCAATGCCACATCCACAACAAATTCGGGTCCCATCAGTGTGCCCATCGCCGCACCACCGATCAACTTTGGCGCCGACTTTGGCGGAAAGAATTTAAAGTTAAATTTATGCTTACGCAGCCGCAGTGGAATCTCCAGCTGGCAGGTGTCAAGCAATCCATAATCTAACTTCTGCAATGCCGTCGTAAACATCTCCAGAAAGCTATCGATGTAGCAGCTGTATTTGGTCTTGAGTTGCAGTTCGTCAAACATCTCCTTGACCTGAAGCTTGAACAAATTGGAATGGAAGAGATTGCGGTTTTCGCGCAGCTCCTTAATTTCTTCCAGTGTTGGCGGCCTAATGCTCGCATCTGTCGCTTTGAATTTCTTCGGCTTCGCCTCGCCTTTGCCCGTCTGTGCTTTCCGCTTCAGTACTGGGCTTAGATTTGGCTCGTGGAAGCCGTCGTCGCTACTGCTGACAACTGCGGTGACTTCCGGCATCGTCTTATTATTTGATTTAGCGGGTCTCACGCCTGACTGCAGTTGAAATTTACTGTTAGCGTTGCTATTCATGTAGATAGTTAAGGATATTTTAGCTTACCGTCTTTTGCACTTTTGTTTTTATTTTACCCATCTTATTCCTTCTCAACGTAAAGAACAAATGCAGAGCGTGCAGCCAACCGCACGTGTTGCTGTATTTGCGCAACTATCGATTACTGATCGATTAACAAATGCACTCTTCTATATTCCGGCACTTCAAATCACCTACAGTGTGCCAATATATAAATCTATAGATTTGTATAGTTAGTTAACTTGAATATTATCTGCATTGTTCGAACTCTTTCTTATTTACAAAAAAAAAGAATTTGGTATATATATTTAAAGACTAAATATAAATGACTAAACATTCGATAGATATAATATTATTCACAACAGCACAGCATTATATTCACAACAGCACGATTAAAAAAAAAGAAGCTGGTTACACTGGTGAGGAGTAATACAAAGCAGACTTGACAATAGTTACAAAATCTCATTTTTCTGTGTAGCAAATGTGTAGCAATATTTACTAACTTAAGTTGTTATAGTGACGATCAGGTACACTTGAGATTCAAAAATACATAAGTCTTCGGCTGACATTTGTTGCTGACTCGTGAGTGCATTGCGTATACATATCTACATATACACCGTTTGTGTTATACGAAAAGTTGAAAGATGGTTTGTGCAATAAAAATTATATTGGAAGACAATTTACAAGTGTCGACTTGTCTGCCAAACGTTTTAGAGAGTCTTAAGACATTTTTTTGATGGTCAAATCAAGTTGCCGGCTAATTAGTTGCAAATTTGGTTTTTGGTATATATGGTATAAATTGGAAAAGCACTTATGTACCGTTTGTCACCTAACTGGGTTTTTTTATTTACTGCAAGACGGCCACATTACGAATCAGTGTTCAATTTGTGCGTGTGTGTGTGCGCAAGGCAAGGGAAACGTCGCTCCATTTTTCTCGTGCTATCTTGCGAATGCTTGGCTTTTGCAAAACAATTTAATGGAGAGTGGAATAAAAATGTTTAAAATAGTGTTTGCTCAAGATTAACGAAAACAACAGCAGCCATCATAAAAGCGAGCAAAACCACGCCACTAAATAAATTTGTATAAAATAGCAATCCGACTGCAGAAATTGAAAAAGCGCTAGTGTGTGTGTGTGTGTGTAAATGTATTAGTGCGCGCGAGTGTGTGTGAGCAATGAAAAATGAGGCGTAGGTGAGAAATATGTGCGCAAAATTGTCGAAAAGGTAAAAAGAAACAAATCCGAAACTTACACTGAATTTAATTCTTAAACGTTCAATAACTAAGAAATATAAATGACGCGTTGGTTGTGAACAGTAAGATGACAAAATTCAAACAGTTAATTGTGCACCCCGTAAAATTAAAAAAAACGAGCTTTGCTTGCCTTGCCGCAAAAAAACAAAAAGAGCGAATGAAGTAAAAAAAAATCACGTACAAATTTTTCTTTATGTATGGCCTACTTGATTTAAAAAAAAAAACAAATGTGCCATTTTGCCCTACGTGCAAAAGTATACGCACTAATTGGCCTAATTTTGATGAACTTCCTTCGCAGAGGGGACTGCTGCAGCTGCTGATACAACTATTTTTCGTGGTGAACTTTTATCAAGGGCAAGTTCAAAGATTCAGTGCGCAAATTGCTGGTCGTTGCCTGTTTGTAATATTGTTGCTTAACACATATTGTTAACAAACAAATAAATGTAAACTAATTGTGCGCAACGGAGACAGGCAGGCACATGAAAATCAATGGGCAAAAATTGTATGTGAGACAGGCCCTCTCAGCTTTAAGTGTGACCGTTTCATAGCAAGGAAATATACTGCAAAATACTTTTCTGTAGCCACACAAAACTACATTTCACTAATTTTTTTATATATAAATAATTTGGTAATTAAGACAATAAGTAGAGGATAATAAAAGTATTTTTGGGAATCATGTAACGTTAGCAACATTTTAGCAAGAAGAGATAAGATTGCATATAGAACACAATTGGAATGTTATTTGGATAAAATGAAAGTAATGCAATGATTGTTTTGTTTGTTTTCTATACCTTTTCAGCAGAATGGTCGGCCATAAGGTGTAACAAAACAGGCAACAGCGTTTTTGCAGCCTCGAGACAAAAGGGCCGTACACAAAAATACATTCGTTCAACGTGCGCGCCAAATCCAATACGAGCAGCTGATTTTGATGACCGGTTAAATTGTATTTGACTACACGATCCAACGATCCACAAATAATAATAACAATTGTTGTTTGCTGCTCTGTGTGTGTGAGTTGTGTGTGTGTCACATTGGCGTAACATTAGCGAAACACGTCAAATCATACATTACGAAAATTGTTTAAAATTTTGTGGGGGAAAAATGTGCAAAAGTGTGTTTGTTAAATTGTTAGCCAAAATTATTTGTTTACCTAGTACTAAATAGAACATAACTGCCTTTCTTCATCCAACAATATAAAATATAACAACAATACTAATAAATAAATTTCGACAAACCGGACTAGCAAAACAAGTGCACAAGTTAAATTAAAATTACCACTCTAAACAAATAGTAACAAGGGAAATGCTCAAAATAAATACTTAAATGACAAGCGACAGCAGTATCACATTAAACAACATCAAAATCAATAATAATAAATATAATAACAATAACGATAAAATCATCAACAACAATCAAACACAAAGTGCAACCACTGTTAGTTAACAGCAGCTTAACAGAGCAGTAGTGCTTAGGAGAGGTGGAGAAGAGGAGCGCAACACTGGAAGCTGCTTGGCGTATGCATTGTGGACGCATGCGTGACGCAGCAGTCGTGGACTTTAAGTGAGTGTGTGTGTGTGTGTGCGAGTGTGTGAGTGTGTGTGTGTGTGAGCAACAACATCAACAACAGCAACAACAAGAAGAAAATAGTGTCCCACACACACATTCAACAGTTTGTGAAAACTCAGATCAGCTAAATTTCGCATTTCAACTTCGACAACGTGTTTCGGATTCGGATCAATCTTATCAACAACCAACTATAGCTGTTGCTATTACTTTCATCCAATATTTTTGAAAATTCTGTGGAAACTGATTGCGTTTTTCACTCAAAATTCGAGGGAACCTGCCGAATATTTCTCTTTAACCAGTATCAGCAGTAGCAACAACAACAACATGCAACGACGTGAGCGGCAAGCTAGGTGAGTATTAAATTAAATGCATACAACAAAATTCTTGTAACACATCCAAACATATATGAAACTTAGCCATCAACAGAAGGGTTTGTCTTCATGTCAGCTTTTCAGGCCTAATTTGTTTTAAGATTTGTGTGTTGATTTTCCATTTTATATAATGTATTGTGTGCCTAGTGGTACAATTTATATATTTATTTATAATTTCTCATTGAACAAAATTGAAAGGCATTGTAAATAATTTAATATCAACATCATTTCTCAACACACTTGAGTAAAGTCCCATAACCATCTTCACAAATATTCGATTGAACTTAGATTTCCGGTTTTTCTCTTGTCGCCTGAAATTCCCAAAAAAAAAAAAAGCGTCTATTGATTAACGAAGAAATACTGCCAAGTAATCATGTGAAAGGTTCTCAAACTCTCTTTCTTATCTAAAAAAAAAAACCGCCATAAAACGTTCATTATTATGATTTATAAATATTTTTTTTAATATGTATTGTGGTGTTATCAGGCTGCTGCTGTTGAAAAATATACAAAACGTATTGAAATGTTTGTCGATTAGATAATTAAAGACATCAACATTAATAAGCATCTCTTCCAGCCGAATATTAAATACCCTTGAATAGATATTTCTTGTACTGTTATGAATATATATTATTTAAAAGTGTACAGCTAATTTAATGTTGTACAATTTTTCAATGCTGACAACAAGCAAATTCAACAAATTGGCAACACTGTTCTTTATTATGTGATTAAACAGCATACTTAAATATGTATGTATATATGGCAAGTAGTGACGTCCTATTTCTTCGCACACCTACGTATATATATGCTAAATGTACCACTGAGTAAATGTTGCCGATACCCACCTGTATGCGCTGAATATTACACTATTTATAACTGCATATATATATATATATATATATATATGTGTGTGTGTGTGAAAAGGAATCGATGCTCTCTTTTAGATTTCCGCTTTACGCTTCTCATTGGCCAAGAGAAAAAGTCACAACTATTATTATTTGTGTATGTGTAATATGTATATATGTCTTTTTGTTTTCATTTTGCTGTTCCGTTACCATTGTTATTTTTAGCAAATGGCATTTCTATTTAAACTTTTTTATTTGATTCTATTTCGGCACTGTTTGCTGTCGCTTTTTTCAGCTTTTTGCTACTTACATATATAATATATATATACATATACCAGTTTTTGTAATGCGTTTTCTTGGCTCGCTCGAGGGCTGAATGAAATACTATAATAGCTGCGTGTCTCTTGTAAGGAAGCGGAAAGTTAAGTTATGCAAACACGCACACACCCACACACACATAGGCAGTGACATATTCTTGTATATGTATAGTCATTTCATATGTTAGCCTTCTGGCCCGTCTCCGACTGTCTGTTGGCAGTTGATGTTGTTGTTATTTCATTTACCTTCTTTTGTCTCCTTCTATTGACACTTCTAGGTTGTTTTGTTGTCTGCCTTTTTGATTATAGTTTTATTTCCTATTACTATATTTACTCTGTTATTGGATTTCTTTTTTTTGGGTTTCAGTGATGCTCTTTTATATTTAGTGCTTTCCCTTTGCGCCCATATTTTTTTAGGCTCACGGAGGATTCATAAGTTAGCGATTACAATGAGACCTGGGGGAATATTTGTCCGTGTTGGCTTATGGCTTTAAGTGTTAAGTGAGAATACAAAATAATTATGCTATATATTATATATAATATTTATGTTTGTATGTCCTCCCTTTGACATTGAATATTTCATATTGGAAAGCAGTCTAGCAACGCCAACAATTATTGAATTTTTGTTTGTCTGTTTGCGTTATGAGCTAATTAAATTGGGAATACAAATTGTAATTTTTCTACCATTTTCAACTTACTCAGTTTTCTGTTAATTTCCTTAATTTGTAATATAGCTTCAAGTGGCACATTTCGAAATTTTTATATTAATATGGATGGGAGTTCAGTATAAAACAAGAGCGTGTGTGAGCAGGTTTTCTATAAACTGACCTCTGCCACAATTACAATTTTCTAATCTGTGTGCTAATCTCAACTGCAAGTGTCTATTTTTAAAATGTTTTATTTAAACAAAAAATAGTTAGTTATGGTCAGTTTAAAGCTTTTTATGTTAACACACACTCCAAACCTATAATTAGCAGATTGCACTCAAATGCTGAAACCACTAAACTCTAACTAAATTAGCCTAATTAGATTTAGATAGATATGCAATGGCTACGTAGCCTGTCGGCTTTACCATGAGACACAAATCAAGTCCTGGCATTACAGCCAAAAGAACCGCCTTAGAAATTCAACAGTCTAAAATAGTTGGGAAATATTGTTGGCAAATGTAAGCAACTTACATATAAACTTACACAGATATATCTTAATCACAATTTTATTTAATTTTATTAAATTAATTAAATTTAATTCTTATAGTAGACACTAATGGTTTATAAATGTAAGTGAAACAAGCAGATTATTGATAACGGAATTCAAGCTGCATTCGATTTAAACTTTTTTAGTGTGTTGACCTAATCTGTAACCTTTTGTAAAGTTGGGTGGTTTTATTGTTCACCAATTTACAGTGTATCACACAAAATGCTTTGGTTCTTGACTGGGTCGCATGCAAAGATAGGTTTCAACGTGATTATGTCACATGTATTGACGCTTAATGATAATAATGTAATCGAGTTTTCTTAGGGCATGGCATATACTGGCTTACCTTTCAAAATCAGAAATCGAAAAAATAAATGAAAAAATGTTAGGATCTCTGCTGCATTTGGTAATACTGCTATAGTTTAATTCCCAAAAGAATTAGAAAGCAAATAAAAAAGTACCAGAGTACATAGATCTTCATTAAAATTCTCATTCAAACTTCTACTTTTAAATCTATGATGTATTCAGCACAGTTCAGTAAAAATTCAATGCCATAAAACCAGAGTTATGGTTAGGAAACCATACCATAAATTAATAATAGATATATGTAAATAAACAATATATATGTTCAAGTTTCATCAGGGACAGACAAACAGTACTATATCAAATATACTTGTTATGTTGAATAGGAATATAAAATTACCTATTTTATCATTAATACCTCATTCAGTGCTTTTCAAACTTCTGTCCATTATTAATAGACGGCAATACAATATTGTATTGAGTGCAAAGAATTTGTGTTGCATTATGTTAACAGCTGTTGCATTCATTGTGTGAATGTAAAACAAAACATAAGAACAACAATGTCATCAAACAACAACATTCAACTGTGCAAACAATTTTTTACAAATATACATATAAAAATATATATATATATATATATATATATAGATATAGATATATATATATATAGATATATTTGTAAATATGTAAATTCTGTCGTGAGTGATGTTTATAAGTAAGTGATTAAATATTTGGATAGCGCGCATTTAAGTGATTTAACCTTCGAACAGAAGTCTATGAAATGCATACTGCATATGTCCATATATATATTTATATGTATTTACTTGTAATTATCGGGGCAAAACTCAAGAGAGAGCGAGAGATAGAGAGAGACAAGTGAGACTGAACTTTTTGACTTGGCTTGGACTTGAGATTGGGTTTATTGAGCTCTCCTCGTCTCAGTCGCTGATATGTGGCGCATTTGACCTCAATTAGAGTAAACGAGAGAAAGAGAGAGGCAACGTTGATAGAGAGAGATAGACAGGATAGAGAGAGATAAAAGTACTCGCTTTAATTAATTCAAATATAATTTATGCTTAACAATATGCAAATTTCACATAAAAATAAGAAATAATAATAATAAGACAGATAATAAAAATAAGAGAGATAATAATAATAAAATAATAAGAGAGATAATAATAATAAAATAATAAGAGAGATAATAATAATAAAATAATAAGAGAGATAATAATAATAAAATAATAAGAGAGATAATAATAATAAAATAATAAGAGAGATAATAATAATAAAATAATAAGAGAGATAATAATAATAAATTAAGAGTACGTCTCAAGGCAAGGCTGACTTGATTCCTTCTTTTGTGAATCCATTAAAAATGACTGAAATTATTCTTGATCTCAACTTTGGCTGTCGCGTTGGCTTTTAGCCAGTGAATTGTTTGTTGCAGCCACTACAGACGTTGCAGCTGTGAATTGAAAAAAACTTAAAAAGCGACGTAAAACTTGACCAACTTGTTAGCGCTTCTAATGACTCAACGTCAACTGTCGCAGAAGAAAAAGAATTGGAAGCAATGCCAGTCAGTGATAAAGACGACGACGACAGCAACGCAATCCAAGACAAATAGTGTGGCTGTTTGGTAGGGGGGCAGAGCGGGATGGAAGCAGTAGCTTTCAAACTTTTCACAAGTACTTGGCGCGTATGCTTTGCACTTGAAATCTCGAGCAGCGCAGCACGTAGCTTGAAAGAGAATCGCCGCTAGAATGCAAGATTTATGGTTGCGTATCAACTTTAACTGTAAATGCATTTATTTTATTTCATTTTTTATTGCCATAATGAGCGCCCCAATTGAAAACGCAAGCGAAGCAAAAGCAAATTCCGCAAATTATAATTACAAATCTAATTAAATACTCACGATTTTGTATAGGGCAAAATGAGAAAGAATATTAGTGCGCTTTCACTATTTGCCATATGAGAAACAATTTTAATTTTAGTTGATATTTCAATGTACGAAAACTATTAAATCAACGCTTAAATATACAAACATCAACAAAATACCAAAATGATATTTAGAAGTATGCAATTCCTGGGTTTTTTTTTTCCAGTTTTTGCAACAAATGTTGCACCATTTTGCATTTAAATCCCTTCAGAAATCTTAGATATTTTTTATTATTTTTAAATTTGTATATCATTTTACATATTATTTAATTTAATTTTTTTGTTTTGTGTATTTTTTGTCACTACAGACTGAAATAAAAAATAAAAATTAGAATCCTTTGGTTAAAAAACCGTAATTTCTCAATAATATTTTTTTTTAACAAAATAAGGAAAATAATAACTTAAAAATGTACTTAACTAAAGTGTTACCTATACTTGCAAATATATAATGTATACTTTTAAATTTTAGTTGTTTTCGAACAGTCTGCATAAGGTACAAAAGAAACCACTATATAGATCATTGATCAGCTGTTCGCTAATCGCTCATGCATCACGTTGCCATATCAATTCAAGTAATCGATTTAAATTTAATATGAAATAGTGACTACGAATGTAATTTAAGTACTGAAAGTAATAAATAATAAATGTGACTAAACATAATAAATAAATAGATGGAAATATGTATCTCTTTAACCTCATATGCATTTTTTGAAATTTTTGTTCAGTTTTAAATCAATTCCAATGATTGAAATTGATCTTACTTTCAGATAAATATACATCCCATTCAATTAAGAATTAATTATTATAATAAAATTCATAACAAAGGAATAAAATATAAATTCGTATTCATATAAAATATAACTTTATTAAATATATGTTTATTAACATATATAATAAACTCTGCGTATTATACACCTATCCAGCACTGGATAATAGAACAAACAATTAAAATGCTTTAGCAGCTTGAAAATGAGTCCAGATTTAAATCTATTTTTTGTTGTTTTTTATTTTTGATAACATCTTTGTTGTGCTTGCCTTGTTTACGTTTGTCTATCTGTTTCTCACTCTACAATATGCTGAATTGCTCAAGGGGCGAATTCTATCGATAAATGTGTGCATAAATATTGATATTGACGTATATTAAGTAAAGGACGTTATCATTATGGGAATACGTTCGCTTGCACAACAGTTACGCGCTGGCAGACGGACTGTCATTGCCGTTGGGCATCCTTAGACAGACAGGCAGCTGCCACTAACGAACTGCTTATATCTGTCAGTCACTTGACACTGCCATTTGCCGCTTGCCATTCACAGTGAAGTGCCTTCTGCTAAACTGCTTATCCCCATTGTAAAGAATTCAGCTCTCTACCACTGTTGATGTCGCTACCATGGACTTGTAACTTGATTTCAACAATGTGTGTTGTGTGTGTGTGTGAGATGATGCTTAGCTGCATTTTATTGCAATTTGAAATCTGTTATAGTGATAATAATTTGTGATTATTATTTTATTTTATTTCATGAAATATACATGAGAATGATGTGAAAATATTTAAGTATGCCTATTTATTTATTTTTTTTGATTTTAAATCAATTGATATATCACTTATGTGTGAATACAGAAATATATATAGTTTGCATTGCAAACTTCCCCTGACAGTGGGTCATTAATCATCTTTTGAAGGGCCTTTCAAATCGTTGTGTGAGTCACACTTTGTGATGCTTTCCTTGCTGGACATTGGTGATTTTTTTTTTCCGTTTTCAATCTTTCTCACAGCTGAATTTGTGAGTGTGTCTTTGTGTGCTACTGCTTGGCTTTCTGGTCGTTAAATCCCATCGATTTGTTTGACAGGCTTTTTATTTTTCACCTTGCCTGTGCCTCCCCATTCGACTATCTCCACACACATGTGTGCATTGTCCGTCCTGCTCGTTCACATTGAGCTTTTGGCTTCAAGCATGACTGGCATCTAATTTAATTAGATGAAATTTTCACACTACTGGCTTTTCTCCATTTGCCCCCTTCTCCCTCTTCTTATTCTTCATGTTCTCGGACTTCTTATGACGTCGTTGTTGATGATGCTTTTGCTGCTTTTATTTATACATTCGCGCAACAACTTCTTCCTCTTGCTGCACTCCTCGCTCGCTTTTCGTCACACATCGCTTGGTAAAGGTGTTTGTGTAAATTGAAGGAACACAATTCTATCCTATATACCACCAACAAACTCACACACACGCAACCTAAGCAGAAGCCACCCACTCAAGAGGCAATCATCGTTTACTTATCAACAATTGATTTCGGCTCTTATGCACACTTTATTTAATTTTTTTTGTTCTTGCCAACACACGCGCTCACATGCTCAATCTCTCTCTCTCTCTCTGTCTCTTATTCATTTCCCTCTCATTTCTTATGCTTGGCATCATCTAGTACATCTGTCCATAAGTTTTAACTAAATACTAGCATCTGATGGACTTTAGCTTTTCTTGTTTCTGCTCTGTTTCTGAATGCACCCACGCACAATAATCTCACGCACTTTAAGAGGTATAGAAAAAGGGAGACAGACAAAATGGACGACATTGACAGCTTAATGACGTCATTTGCGAATAATGTTTGATGGGTCACTTGGTGCGTTTTGTCGTTCCACATTATTTCACCATTCCGCTGTTCCACCATTTCTCTATTCGCTTTACTCTAGAAAAAGAAGAAGAAGTCGTGTGCTTGGGATTTTTTTTATTATATCTTTGTTTTGTGGTTTTCTGCGTACGCTTTTACATTTACATTCACATTCTTTTTGTTTGCTAAATCCGCAATTTGTCCTTGTTTTTATGTGCCACAGCTGCTACCCACTGTTGGTCGTTCAGTCAGTCTGTCCATCTGTCTGTTTTTGACCCCCTTTCGCTCTTGGCCGAGCAGGAGGCATTCGTCAAGTTTTCATCAGCATTTGAGTCGTCTGATTATTATTGAAGCCACTTTTCCTGCTGCTGCACGCAACCTGCCTACGTTTTGCTTGTGTGTTTAGAGCAGGTGGCAATCCTGCCGCTGTTACAGTTACTATTTTTAGGATAGTGCGAAATTTAGGTAATGCCTACCCCCACATAATTTCTCACAAAGCTATAAAAAAAATTACAAAAGTTGTATGTTATATGTGTATTGTGCTTTAGTTGGTTGGCAACAATGCGACACCGACCCAGTTGGTTCTTTTCTTTTGTGTGCTATATACATATATAAATCTTAACATATCTCGCTGTTGCGCACACAAAATATAAGAAACAACTATATATATATAAATATATATATATATATATATATATATATAATTTACATAATTAAATAAAAACCAATAATTGTTGTAAGCAAATATTATATACTGGGTATATCGGAGTCTAACATTTCCGTCAACTGTTCCTATTATTGTCACTTTATTAGAATTGGCGGAATATCGATATCGATCAATCATTGAGCTTATTGGTAATCAATGATATGCCAATGATATGAAATTCACTGATTATCTTTTTCAAATGAAATAAAATGGTTTCTTTTAATATATTGGAAATAGAAAACTATTTACATTTATATTAATAATGCATAAGATCAAAAAAAAATTTATATTTATTGTAATCCAATGATATATTTATTGATTTATGGACAGATTCAACTTTGACAAACATTTAAATTTTGGTGCATTGCATTTTCCAGTTTTCATTTTCGTAGGCACATGTGTAGCAACAGCTGCAGCCAATGTTATTTACAGTAATTATCTCACCCGCGCCGAGTATTTTTTTAACCTCTTATCGTCGTTCCCTAGTTGTAAATGTCATTGACCCAAAGCTTGAACCAATTTATATTTGATGATTATTCACATTAGCAGCTTAATCATTGAATTAATATGAATTCAAATACACTTCTCTGAAAGGGTTAATGCCATTTATACATACAAACATTCATACATGTATGTATAGGTGTCTCTGTTATTGACGTCGCTGTTAAAATAACTAACAGCAAACAGCTGGCAACATATCACAGTTATGACTCTGTCTGTGCGTCGAGACCAAGGCACCTGCGCATGAGTCACTCAACTTCAACTCCAGTTGAAAGCTGCAAACTCTGGTCACATTCAATTGTACTGTACAGATCTCGGCTGCCGGCTTTGCTTTGCTTGCCGCATTTTTATGTATTTTTTACATGTGCATGTACATGTGTGTTTGACAGGTGCTCTCTCTATCTGTGTGTGAGAGTGTGTAGCGAGTTTGAGTTGTAGTTTTTCTCTGACGCATTTACACACGCACACTTACAGATACACACAAAAAATAGTGCACATAAATATATACGCACACAGCCAACTATTTATGATTATCAATACTTATGCCGTTCTCGCTCTGTCTCTCCCTATGCCTATATGTGTACATATCTCCCCTACGGCGCGATGACAGTAACAGCAGCGCAGCAATAATTACATACTAATACAAAATGCTCATTTGCCGCATATAAATTTTCACACGCTCACTGGCACAAGTGCTATTTTTTTCTTGCTTGTATCTGCAACAGCAGCAGCAGCTAAAGAAACCTTGTTCCTACCAACATCCCCTCTGGCTTACACGCTCACTCGCTCTTTCGCTGCTCTCTTGTCTCTCACAAGTAGTTACTCGCTGGTTTAGTGTGTTTCGTTCATTCGCTTGTTCGTTGTGAGTATGTTCTCAGTTCGTTTTCGATCGTGCGCCGTAGCAGTTGTCATTTCTTTGCGGCCATTATCGTCGCACTTGGCTTAAAAAAAAGCAGAAAAAAAAAACAAAACAAAAACCAAGTTGTTTTTGCAACGGTTGGTCGCGCGGAGCGCTGCGGGTGTGCATACATACAACAACGACAACAACAAAAACAGCAGCAACAACAACACTACTCACAGAAAGAGCAGCAACAAACGCATGGAGGAAATTCTGTATGCCGTTGCATGCGTGGCTAAGTGAGTGTTGTTAGTGTGTGTAAACACCCACACACACATGTACATAGATATTGCTATGTGTGTGTGCTAATCACTTTATCGCTGTGACGTTCTGTTAATTTATGTTTGCTCCAGTTTATTGCTGTTTCTGCTGTTGTTGTTTTGTTGTCTTCTGTCACAGTTTAACTAAATTAGTAGAAGTACGATGCACACAAAAAAGTAGAATAGATTGAAACACGTAATGTTTTGCTCGGAGTTTATTTTATTTTCTCCTAATGCACTTGAGTGTGTTGTAAAACTGTAAAAACTTATTATCTGTCTTTACTACCTCTACTGTCACTGTTAATGAGTCGTTGTATCACTCACACTCACAGACAATAGCGTGTGTGTATGCGTGTATGTCTCTATTTTTTCTATTTTGAGTCAGCTGTCTGATTTTTTTGTGCTTTATTTCTTCTGCACAACTTTAACGAGTTTTAAGTGTTATTCTTAGCTCGCCTTATCTTTCTCACTCACTCGCACTAAGTTGAATAGCAAAAGCAGCAGCAGCACTTCTTTTACATTTGTTTATTGTTGATGCTGCTGTTGTTGTTATTGTTGCTTTTGCCTCTGGTTTTGTACACCGGCAACATGAAACTGGTTTTTCGAGTTATTTATGACTTCTTTTTTTTTTCTTTCTACAATTTATATATTGCCTGTTGGCTATGCCCGGTATCTGTCTCTTTTCTTTCCACACACATACACACACACGTGTAGTGCTCAGACTTTTGACCTGCAAAAAAAAACTGGATAAAAGAAATGAAAAAAATCTGTAGTGTTGTGGGCGCCTCGTCGCTTCTGCTCTGCTGCTTCTTAATTTCATAATGTGGCGAAAGTTGCGTCTCAAATTGCAACATAATCGAGTATTATAAATGCTCCCTCTCTCTTTCACTCGCACCCTTCAACACACACACGCAGACAGATAAACACAAAGCGCAACGGATATGACAAATTATAAAGCATTGTTTTTTTTTTACATTCAAAGAGAGCTTTAAACTCTCTTCTGTGGCTGTAGTGAGCTTTAATTGTCGACAGCGAACAGCAAACACAAAACAATAGCAAAAGAAACAGAAACCAAAGTGGAGACTACAACTACAACTACAACTAATGCTGCTGTCATTGCTGTTGTTGTAGGCTTGTGAAATGTAGAAAGCGCGTTGGCGTTAAATAATCTCAATCGATGTGAAACAAAAAATGTTTGTGGCAAAAATGTGAAGTGATAAAAAAACAAATCAAAATAATTTTGTTGTATTTTAATTTTTAAAGAGAAGAAAGGAAATGCCCAAAAATAAAGTTGAACCAACACAAATGATGTAGTGCTTGTGTTGTTGTGCATTAAATGTAATAACAAGTTGCAATTAACAATTAAACAAGTTTCAATTAAAACAATAAGAGGAAGAAGAAGCAATAGCAGAAGACGAAGACAACGACGACGCGGCCAATCAACAACGAGCTCTCGAGTGAACGCCCGCAGCAGCAGCAGAAGAAACAGCTGTTGTGCTGCTCACAGTGCAAGGCAAGCGCTTGGCCGTCTTGGCTTGGCTTGGCTCCCCCGCATCGTGTCGATAGAGAGAGAAAGAGCAGCAGCAGCGTGGCGAGCAAGCGAGCGAGCGGGAGAGAGAGAGAGGAGAGCAAAGCAGCAATATTAAAAGCGCCGTTTGACGGAGTTTGCCGGGTTAGTGCAAATACTACTTGCATATTTATGTGTGTGTGGTAACATGTGTTGAGCAGAAATCAAATTTGTATATTTGAAGTAAACTGTGTGATCAGACAGATATCTCGTTTCTTTTCGAAAAATAATAATAAACTGTATGCACAAGTTACAATGCGCGACTTTGACCTCCACACACACACACACACATTCTCTAGACAAGATGAAACATGCGCATTTACACACACATTCATATTTGTATACGTATGCATACATTAGTTACACACTCGAAAAAGTATTGTGCACGTTAGCTTTTTAAATGCAACCATAAACATAAGTGGTCATGGCGAGACGAGGTGGAGGCGTTCGTCCTCGTCAAGCGGAAGGAAGAAATCGAGCGCCAAAGTAGTATGTAGAGCAGGTGGAAGAAAGAGAGAGGGGGTGGATGTGGGCAAATGGTGCTTGCAATGCTAACGAGCAGCGAGAAGGTTGTCTATGCAGGAAGAAAACACTAGACAGCAAATTACCGACAATTTATATGTATATATGTATGTACGTGTGTATGTGGGTATAATTGAATGGGTGGGCGTTTTTTTAGCTGCCTTTTGCTGATAAAGTTCGACCTCTAAAGCTCATTTACTTGGATTTTAGCATTTTGTACGTGAGCCAAATTGCGGAATAAACTAATTAAAGCGCTTGCCCGTTGACGACTTGAGGTGGCCCACCCCTGCACCAATGCGGATACACTTACACACATGCATTCATATATTATGTACATCCATACAAAAACAACTACAACAGTAACAGAGCACATGGAATACAGATGCATATTCAATGTTAATATAACATGCAAAGGTCAATCGGCCATTGAGGCGCTGTTCACATCAATCACACACCAACATACACAGACGCATTCATGTATCAGCTGAGGCACTGTGACGTACAAAGTGCCTAGCCCCAAAAGCTTGGCCAACTGCAGTTGGCAGAGGGGCGGCTGCATCTGCTGCTGCTGCTGAATTGGTACTGCACTCGTTGCTATTTCTTTTTTTACCGGCGCTCTTTTCACTCGTTCTCGTTAATTTTTTTTGTTGAAGACTCGCTATTGTTTTGTGTCTGTCAGCGGCGACGACATTGTCGTTGCCCCTAATCAATGCGCCCTTATCTAGCCAATTTGCTTTTGTATAAGTGTGTGTGTGTGTTTTATCTTATACTGCAGCATTGCACAGTGGCTTATCCATATTGGATATTGTCAAAATATAATTTGCCTTCAAAATGGTTCTTTTATGTAATAACATGAAAATATAATTAAACTTGGTTCAATTTCTGGTTAATTTTATTTTTTATTTTTGCCCCACTGTTCGTTTTCAATGCTTGGCATGTGCTTTTCATTGCCTGTGTGTGTTGAGTTCTTTGCTTATCATTTTGCTCTGTCTGTGTTGAGTCTCTAAAAGTCTACTAGTTGTTTTGTGGGGCAGCAGGGTGTTAGGAAAGAAGGTAGGGGCTGTGGAGCAGGGGCAACCGGCTGTTCATTTGTGTTATGTGAATCAAAATGTTGTTGCTGCTTTGACGCTCACTTTTTATTTGCTGCTGTTTGTTTTCTCAATTTGTGTTGTTGCTTTTGTTGTTGTTGTTGTTATCAACGTCAAATGCCATTGAAAATGGATATTGGCATGTTATGTGCGGCAATTCGATTATAAACATCAACAAGAATTACACACAATAATAATATACAAACATAAGTAATAATAGCAAACAACAATGCGTATTGTTGGCATTTGATCAATGGAATTAAATTATAAACGTTTTATTACTTTTTTCTGCTGATCTTTTTGTTGCCTGCCCCTAAATATAAATGTGGTCCGCGACGGCAATAGCATTAAAAAACTGGTTATTTATTGTTTGGTTTTTGGTTTTGAGAATTCTGCAGCACCTTTCTTCACGTAATAATGACGTGCATCGAGATTAATGCCACGACCGTTAACTAAAAAAAAAATAAAACCTTTCTATTTGAGATTAAAAAATGTATATATAAAAAGTCGCATACAGGAAGGATGTAAAAAGTTGGCATTAGTTCAATGTTTGATGAATAGAATGCCAAGTACAGATACTGAACTTTAATCTATTTGAAACAGCTGCCAATGTGGTTTTCTTTCCGATTTATTTGTGAATTGTTTGTTCAATGCTCAAAGGAAACAAAAAACAACTTGAAGCATCTATAAATATGCTTAATTTAAATGCAATTTATTAGGCAATCTATAAGCATCTATAAATTATATATCAATTATATCAATTAGGTATTTAGTTTCTCATAGTATAAGATGAATATTTAACCGTTTCTTTTGCAATAAAAAAAGTTTACCGTTCGTAGTTTTTTCTTCTTATTTTTTATAATTTGTGGTGTTTAGAACAAAAAAGGTTTCATCATATATGATTAATGTTTTTTTTTTTTTTAATAAAGAAACTTTAATATGGTCATCTAAATTGTAGAGTATTTCCCAGTCTTGAGATTGAAATTACAAATTTCTGATTTGCCTTATTCACTTTTGCCTTGATTAAAATTCAAGTGCTGTTTTGTCGGCCAATTTATATAAAATTGATTTGTGTCTAAAAATAGAAACAGAGCAATTATAATGCAAAAATGCGAAAGCAGCATTCAATACATTAATAAAACAAATCAAAATGAAAGTTGGGGTGATTGTATCAGGGATTGTTTGTTGTCGTCGCCTGGAGGAGAGGAACTCAGTTGATAACGACGACGACAACGACGAATGCGGCTTATCATTTTTATTTTTATATTATACCCTGATACAAAGAGTATAATGCCCATTTTCTTAAATTTGTAACATAAATATATATTTTTGAACAACATAAGCTTTCAATTCGGAATATTAGTTTTTGTTTATGATAGTCAAATCAAGTTAGTGCATAATTGTTTTCTTGTTTCGTTAATATCAATAAAATAAACAAAACTGTTTTTCGGTGGAAATAAAAGTTACAATTATAACGAAATATCTTTTTAGTCGATTATGTACATACGATGACATATTATTAAACATCTAACAAACTATAAAAATATACACACATACAAAAATACGCACACATACACTTTCTTGCAATGAGTGTGTTGATTTTCATATCTAAGACGTATGCGCTTAAGGGAAAGTTCTTAAGTTCGGGAATATCAACAATCTCTCTATCTCTCTTGCTTACTTCTTTATCAGTCTTTATTAATGTATGTTTGTATTTGAGCTTGCTGTTGACAACGGTTTTTTTCGGGAATTTTTTATTGTTGTTTACTTTTTAGCGCCATTTGTATTTAGTATGAGGTGCTCTCCTCCTCCTCCCCCCCCCCCTCTCCCAATCGTACCAATCTGCTGTTATATAAATGCTGACTAGAGTTTTTTGTATGGTTTCTGTCTGGTCTTACTACACATTATTTTTGTTGCTTTTTGTTTGTGCACTATTGCTTAATTAAATTGCGAATGAATAAAACTATAGTTTGACAATCACTACTCCCACCTGTCAAATCAATAATTTGACGAACTTCACACATTGTTTTGACTTATGTTGTGATAAAAATAAAAATAGGTTGGGCAAAAACAGTTTTATTTATTTACTTCTTTTTTTGATGCTATGTTGTGTTGACAGACGCTTAACAACTTCTAATGGCCATTTTGACGGTGCACCTAGACTTGTTTTTAAATTCACTTTCGACCAGCCCAGTCACACCAGACCACGCCCAAGCTGCGTGACTCTTGTCCGTCTTTTACTTTAAGCTTTGGGTTGAATTTTCGCTCAATTTAAGCATAGAATGTGTGCGTGTGATGTATGATTATGAGTGTGTGTGTTAGCTTTTCCACGAAAGAGTTTTATTTTTAAGCTACAGGCTTATTTTTAATTCTGAATTGATTTCGTTTACAAATTTGTTGATAAATTTGGTAACCTTTATCGAAACAATTAGACTTCTTATATAGTTTTGTTAATTTTTTTATTCAGAATAAAGAGTTACTCTTTGCAAGAAGTTTTGTAGACCAAACCCAAACTGTTTGAAAAAAAAATACTGATGGTTTTGCTTATTAAACAAAAGTTTTCTTTTAGTAGTCATCTTCAAAATAATATAGTAATTGCAAGTTTTTTTTCAATATAAATAATTTCAAATAAAAATAGAAGAAAACAACTCATGGTCAATCGAATTAATTAGATAGATAACTATATTATTCGTACTTTAAGTTTAAAAAATAATTATAAAAACGATTAACTTCCCCACTCTTCTTGAGTATACAGTACTTAAATAAATCATACCTGTAGTTTTACCTTATATTTTAAACAGTATTAAAAGACTTGCTAAGCGATATAAATTTATTAGCTTCTCTACTCTTTCTGAGAGCCCCAACAACAGTTACAATTCGTCGTTATGAACAAAGAGCGTGCGCCAGTGTGTGTGTGTGTGTCTGCCTGTGGCTGTGTGAGGGAGCGGTTATTTTCAGTTGGTCCGTTTTCGCAACCGCAAGCAACAACCTAGAAACCGGTCAATGATAGAGTGTCCCCCGCTAGGCAGACAGATAGTCAGACAGACTGACAGACAGGCCAGCAGCCAGCTGTGTGTGCTTTTCTTTGTGTCCCGATCGCAGACTGTGTGAGCCTTTTTTTCGCACATTTAATTCATAAAACGAATGGCGTGCAATTTCAGAAGAAGAACAAAGGCAAAAGCATATTGAGAGCAGCAGAGCAGCCACAGGAAAAAAAGGAGGAATAGAGAGAGAGAGAGAGACAGAGCGAAAGAGGGAGATTAAGAACTCGTTTGTCAAGCAGCAGCAGAAGCAGCAGCAAGAAATAATAAAAATAAAGCAAAGTAAAACAAACGAACCGAAATTACATGCTTATAAAAAGTCCTCAACTCAATACTGAATTGTGGGGCTGCAGCTGTAGTTAGAGCTGGAGATGATGTTGGGTTTGTTCGTCGTTCGTCGTTGCGACGATCGATCGATGGACGGAATTGAACCAGTTTTGGTTGCAGGATATTAAGCCATAAAAAAAAACAACCGATGGCAATAATATCAACAACATTAACAACAACGAGAGGGAGAGGAGAAAACTCGTTTCTTGAGTTTCCATTCGATTTATAAGTCCCCGCCATCTCGCTCGCACTCATACAGCAAATGGCAATTTGGCTGCTGCTTTTGCAGAAAGCTTGTTGTTATTGCCTTGGGTTTAAATGTTATCGGCGCGTTTTATGCTCTTTTTCCTTTACAAGCCAGCGCCTAACGGTATTTGTTTGTGTATGACTCTGAGAGTACTTATGCATGCCTGTGCGTGTGTATGTGTGTGTTGTGGGTGTGTTTTTTTTCGCGGATCTTCAGCAGATATGACTAGCAGATATAACTGATTTATGAACAATGAAAGAAAACTGTTTTGACAATGGCAAATTAATATTTAATTTTACCATTTTGTATTTCCTTTTATGTTTTTTTTTTAACGATTTTACTATTTTCAAACAGATATATATTTACTAGATATATATGCTATAGATTCAGGCACAAACAATTTTGAAATAAAAAAAGTTTAAGCTTGCAAAAGAAGAGAAAATATTTTTTTAATTATATAAATAATTGAATTTAAAACCATTTTCTAAACAACAAGAAATGTAATACAATTTGCGTATTTGAAATTTTTGTTTTTCTTCGCTTAAACTTAATTATGTAAATGACACCTGAACATGTGGCAGAGGACTTTTATGCTTATGCTTGCGTGCGTGCCACATGTGGCATCATTGGCATGTTTAATCTTTATCAAAAAAATACCTTGACTTGGGGTCAGGGCAACTCACGACAAGAAATCTTTGGCCTTAGTCAGGCGTATTGCGTTTCCCTTGAGAAAACGATTGCCTTGCAGTCAGGCGTATCTGTGACAGGGGGTGTGTGCGTGTGTGTGTGTGTGTTGCAGATGTTGCAATAATTTGATTGATTGACCTGACATTGAACCAGATTTGCAGCAGAATCTTGGCAAGAAGGTTTCATTCATGCCACGCCCAAGACAAAACTAAAATACCAATACATTGTGTCTCTCAACATAACCACCCATATTGATGAATGAAATGAGTCACCCACCTACACACACCCATACACACACACACACACACACACACACACACACACACACACACACACATTGAATGTTATGCACGGTTGAGCACACTCAACACACATGAATTCATGGTCTCCGCGAAGCTGAAGCAGCTCTTGGTCAAAAGAGTCGACAGTTTCTATGATTGGTTTTTCCGTTTGTGTCTTTTTGTTGTTGTTGCTATATTTAAAAATGCAAGCGAAAAGTTTTGTGTCATTGTCCTTTGCCACGCCATGGCAGCAACCACTCCATGTTAGTTTCTCATCTACTCATTCTAGTATTCTGGCGAAAATAATTTTGTCATGTTTTAAGGTTATTTATAGACCAGCATTCGATGAAATGCTCCTAACTTGAATGTGGCTGTAGCCAACTAACTAACAGAAGTCGAATAATGTTCCTATTTTATATGCTCTTATATATATTCATATATGTTTTTTTTTTAAATATAAATTTAATAAAATATAACGGATCAAAAATACTTATTTTGTCACTTAATTGGGTCACTAAATCTTAATATTGATATTTACAATCATATTATTTTCAATAACGTAATTTTTATATAAGTAGCCTGGGTGCTTATCTAACTAATCACTAGAAACAGACTCAAACATATTTTTTTTATTTTAAATGCAGGTCTATAATTGGCTTACAAATAATGAGCTAAAATATTGAGCTAAATATTAACTATAATAGCTTGAAATATAACAGTTCAGATTTTAAATAATTAGTAGTTTAAGTCGTTTGGTGACAACTTAAATATTTGTTTATTTTTAATTTAACTATTATTTATTTTTAAGCTAATGATTAGCGAAATTTGAATTTGAATTCGTATCTTGTGGTTTAGCTATCGACACGACTGTCCTACTTTTATTCTATCAATCGTGCGACCGCCACACTTCTTAATCGATATCGTCTCGTAATTTCGATATACGCTACAAATATACGATATACGATATACAAATGAAAAAAGGGTAACTAGGAATTAACAAGCTCAATCGCAATAACGAATCGAGCACAACTACTTATTATAGCCATAGCCAACACACTTTGCCTTGGGCAGAGTTAAGTGACCCCAGTGTGTACATTGTTTACGGAGCACAGATTGTGGCAAACACAAACTCAATGATCAGACAGGCTTGCAATAGTTGAAAGAGTGTTCAAGGGGGAGAGAGGAAGAGTAGGAGCAAGACAGGTAGTGAGAGCGAGAGAGTCGGGAAACACGATGCTTTGCCTTAGACGTCTCTCTGAAAATTGAATGTATCGTAAAACTAAGAACAAAACGTACGTAAAATTAAAATTGAAACACAACAATAATAACAAAACAAATCTTTACCAAAGAGGGCGTTAAATTACTATTTGCGATTCTTAACTTAAAGTATTATTATATATATATATGTATTTATATATGTATATATATATTGTTTGCCGCAAGTCGACTATAAGTTTTGTGAATTTTAGTTGGTTTTATTTGGTTTGTGGAAACTTGCAATTATGGCTTCCAAGTTGATTCAAAAGTTGAAGAACTATCTAAGGTTGTTGGTTGTTGCATAACACAAACACACACACACACGCACACACGCACACACCTATGTTTATATTCATTATTTAATATAATTCTTCTTTGTTTGTTTATTTGCAGTGGTGGTGGTCCACAGACGACAACTGCAGGAACGTCCGCTGGTAATGTGGCAAATGCTACCATTGGCAAAAGCACAAGCAATAACATGTATACCACCCGCCAATCTGTAAGCACCACAACCGGTGTCCTTATGGTCGGACCAAATTTTCGTGTTGGCAAAAAAATTGGCTGTGGCAACTTTGGCGAATTGCGCTTAGGTAAGTTTTATTTATTTTTTCAGAATATCGAAGAATTTCTTAGGGGGCTGCAAATTGTAATAAGAATGGTTTCTTTAGTTATTTTTTAATCATAATATAAGTCTACTCTAAAGCAGACCATATTTTGGAAGGCATCTGAATTAATTCACGAAAAATACACTGAAAGCAAAACAATTACAAGAATTTTATGCATTTATGCATTTAAAAGCAGCTTTCTTTCTTTAGTCGAGTGCTTAATTGATCAATTTCATGGTTCTGATGGTATTTTCTACTGAAGAATGACAAAATAAAAGTACTCAATTTACATTTGCAGCCTTGTGCGGTTATAAAACTGTAAATCAACGAAAGCAAATACACAAAGAGGAGAGTTTCGTATGCCAGTCAGTAGGTCAACATAACTGTTTTCCTTTCTCTCACACCGGCTCTCCAGAACTTATCATATTCCACGTAAAATCTTGCATCATTAGTCACTTCATTTTAATAGTGCAAAGCTTTCGCGCTAAGAGAACAGATTGCAATGAGCGTTCTTTCTTTTTTTAACTGTAAAATGTTGTGTAAATTCATTTTATGACTCAAATCTAAAGCCAACTTTTTCCACACCCGCTCCTTTCCTCCATGCCTTTCTGTACGGCTCGCTGCTGCTATTTGTTTTTTGGCATGCAGGCGACGAGTCGCAAATGTATTTTGTTGTGCATTTTCGTTTGTTCCTGCTTTCTTTGCATGTGCATTCGCATGCCTTTTCTTGGCTGCCAACTGAGCAACAACAAGACGAACAGAAAACAACAACAAGAACAAGTCGAGAAACCACAATGGGAATTTTTTTTCTTTCTCCACAACACACAATGTAAAATGTCATTCCATTCCATTCTGCCATCTGTTTTGTCGTCGTTGCTGTTGTTGTTGTTGGCCTGTTCACTTTTTCTTTGTTTGTTAAATGCGCTTTTATAAAATTGTGTTTTTCTTGTTGCTTCTTCTTAAATTTTTGTTTGAGGGTTTGCCACTTCCTTTTATGCATTTGCATACATCTGTTGCAGCTGCTGTTGTTGTTGTAATTGTACTTGTCATATTGCCAACAGGTAGTCAAGCAGACACACAGTGCAGCTTAAACTGTTAAGCAGCAGCTAAAGTCGCGTTTCCCTTTGAATGACAACTAATTGCATCCGCCCTAAGCATGATACTACCTATCTCTTTCCCTCATTATGTCTCTTACCTGTTCTGTTCTTTGTTATACATATTTTCTTTGTCTCTTCTTGTTGTGTGTGTTGCAACTCTCCCGGCTAGACGATCTTTCAATGTCTGAGCTTTGCCTTTTGTAGTATCTGTGCATGAGTCATGCAGTGACTTATCTTGAAGATACATTTCTGTGCACACACACTCACACCTACCTCTATTTATAATACAAATAATGAGCACAAGCAAAAACTATATTTACGCTGCTGGGTATTAGAACTGATTCAGTAGCTTTCCATGGAACTGCTTATAAGCTAGAGAAGCAAGTTTCTGTCTCCTGTGCAAACTATAGATAAATTCTGTCAAAAAAATAACACAATTTTGGTCATAATTTTTTTTATTTGGTTGAAAGAAAAGCTGACGTTTGTATTATATTAAATTATTTTACCTTCATTCTCAATTTGCACTCTCAGTTTTGACAGTTTCGATTGTACTAACCGGCAATTTAAAATCTCAATGCCGAAATGTTGTTTACAGCGCTCTGTTAACCCGCTGTCCCTTAACATAGATCGCAAAATTGGCGCAAATTTATTTAGTTGATGACGTCGTTTCTTGTTTTGATGTGATATCATTTTTATAAATTGCAAACACACTTACACACACACACGTACAAACATTATTCATACGTATGGGAATTCTTATAAAATCTTTTTTCTCCGCGTTTTCTTTTTTTATTTTAGTAATCATATGTGGTTATTTAAAATGACATATAATAAACAGAAATTGACTCATGACTCTGAAACATTGAGAAAACCTAGAAAATTGATCCTTTAATTTATTATATTAGGTATATTTTGTTGCGTATTTTATTTACAATGCTTGAATCTGCAATAGTCTTTTCTTGATTTTTTTTTTATTTTTATTTATATTGTTGGTCAATTTCTTTCCTTTTGTTTAGTTTATTTTGGGAGTCTCGTGTCTTTTGTCTAATTTAGGCACCGCACAAGGCTTCTTTTTTTTTTGTATTTGTACATTCTTTTGTTAACACAGTCATAAGTATGAAGGGTATATATATATATATTATATCTATTCATATTGTATATTGCGCTAGGTCATGATAATTTTAGTTACGCTTGGATTTTGGCACGCTTATGAATTGTAATGGGAAAAATTGGCTAATAGTCATTGTTCTCTCTCTTTCTCGCTTTTGATCCGCTGCTGTCAGTAAAATTGCATCATATTTTTTAGCTCAATTAAATTGTATTCAAATACACAAACAAATACACTTTTTATGTGCATATTTAAGTATCTTTTGCCTTGTTGCCTTTCGTAATTTATTTATAACAATTAACATAGCTTTACAGTTTCAGAGGCGCCGCCATAAAATTCATTAGAATTTTACAGTGAAAATCAATAAAATTATTTCTGAAAACAACTCAAATTAAAAAAAGGGATTTTTTATGAATTCATAATAATTTAGAATTTGTTGCATGCGTAAGCGCTTTAATAAATTGTTGACCAGCTGCAAAAAATCGGAGACGTAGTCGGATGGTCATCAAGAGAGGAGGGATGGGATTGTAGCGTGTTTACTTATTTACTTTTGGATGTATTCCGTTTTTATGGCAAACACAAATTGGCAGAGAGCGCCACTAAATGAGAATTCAGCTGGGAGGTCGTGCGAGAAGGCGTGTTTTTTATTAAATAAATAAATAAATGAGCCAATCAGTGTGGCATAGAAGGGGAAAGAGGACAGTTTAGGGTATTGCTTCACATGTAAATTTGCATTGTTGTAATCAAAGTCATGCGCCCTTTTTTTCGCACATGAGTATTATGATTATGAATAAATGTGTGTGTGTGTGTGTGTTTATGTGTGCTTGCTCGCTTGATGACTCTATCAACGGCGATATTGTGTGGTAAACGATAAGCTCGGTCACCACTCTCTCTGTGACGTTTGTCGTGACATAATTTCGCACCTGACGACAGACTTTGACGAGAGCCGTCAACAAAATCGCATTCTCATTCTCGTCGCTGTCGTAATTGATTTTCTAAACATTGTACAACTAATTAGAATACAGCTCACTTCAGCTGAGCGAATATTACAAGTAAATATTACAAGTGAATATTTGGGTAATTTTTAAATGGAAATGGAAAATGGAAAAAATATATACCTATAAGCCTGCACTGAGGCTTATTAGACCTTCGCCAGCTGCACGAATGAATCTAGAATCTTTGTTGGTTGAGGGTTGGGTTAAATCCATAACATGCATCCCTGGTATACTGCATCTTTTACTGGTTAAGTAGACACATTCTAGATTTATCTAATTTAATTATAATCTAAATATTCCTCTTCGCTCTCACAAAACCTTCATAATTCTCTAATAGAAATATTAAGTTTAGATAGGTGACTTCTTAGTCTGCAATATCCATAATTAAATCGTTTATGATTATAGCCACTTAAAAGACCATCTGGCTATTCGGAGTTTTGGTGTCTGTGTCCAGCTCCGTTATCGCCTCTGTCTTTCTTCGTTTCTAAGCTGCAGCCGCATTGTGTGTATTCCTATGCCACAAAACGGTTCAGACCCTGTGAAGTCCTCTCTGCAGAGTTTTAAGAATAGAAAATAAGATTTAAGCGCTATTATAATATGATTAAATCATTAATAAATACATTAAAATATAGCAATACAGATATTGCCAAAAAGCCATATCAAAATCTTGATCAGTGCCTGCAGATAGATATTTTTGCAATGGTGGAAAAATGATCATTTTAAATAACGTGTAACATGTGTTTCTTGTTAATTTAAAATACAAATAGTGCGCATAAAATACACATTTCATACAACAAATGTTTATAATAGAATATGCATAGTATATGGTTAGTAAAAGATAAATTCAGAATCAGCTTTTAGTGATTTTTTCGCGTTAATAATTTTGAATCAAGCATAGATAATTCTTGGGGATTTCCAGCTAAATATAATCCGTAACAAAAATGAATAGTGCAGTGCAGGGTATTTTTATTATAGCAGGCACAGGCACTGAATGATGAAAAACGAATGAATTTATTTACAATTAATTGGCTAGCTAGAAACACGTGCATATAAATACACACACATGCATACATACATGTATACATACATACATGCATACATACATACATACATACATACTTCTTCTTCGCTTTGATTTTGAGGCCATCTCTTTCTCACACATGCGCTCGCATTTGTATGCATACAGAAAATGCTTGCTGCTGCTGGTAGAAATGATTCATATTATGCAAATGTATATTCTGTATTACTTATAATCGAAATGTATCGATAATCGAGAAACGGAGGCAGCTATCGATAAATTAAAGAAAACTTGATCTGCGCAGGATATATGAGCTCTTATAGTCTCTGAGATCCACGTGTTCATTCAGACAGACGGACAGGGCTATATCGACTCGGCTGTTGAAGAATATATACATACATTTCCACAAAATCGATACACACTTTTTAGGCATTTTGAATGGGTTCAGGGTATAAAAAGCGTGTTGTTCCAAGTCAATATTTAGCTGAATCTAATTTGAAATATGGTGTTTTTTCTTAATGTGACCAGGTCGTCGCATGTGTTGCTTTGGAGGCCCTCCAGTTGGTGGGCGTGGCGCTGGTAATTTAACAGGTATGAGGCGACAAATGCATGCTAGTTGCTTGGTTTTGGCTAGTTAGTTAGTCAGTTGGTTAGTTACTCAGTTCTGATCTGATGAGCTCTTGAGCATGATTTTTATACATGTGTGTGTGTGGGAGTGTCCAATGAGTTTTAGGCATGCAAAGGATTTATTATATTTTGTATGCACTTAATTATATTTATCTAATCACATTTTTTCTCTCTTTTGCAGGAAAAAATCTTTACAACAATGAACATGTAGCAATAAAAATGGAGCCTATGAAGTCAAAGGCTCCGCAACTACACTTAGAGTATAGGTTTTATAAGCTATTAGGATCACATGGTATGTTGAATTGAATTCTATTTATATTACATAAATTTCCCCTACCCCCTTACCAATTACCCCTTACTTAAAACACTAACAGCTATAACTAACAATCAAAAATTTTAAAATTAAATCAGAAAATTGATAATATATAGATAAATATATATAAATATTTTCCACGCCCGTTTGACAAACTGCTAACCAAAAACCCTACTACTCCAATAAAAAAAAAACTATGTTTTGCACCGTTACCACCTTCGTTAGTTTGACAAAAACAAACTCGTAATATCAACTCTATATATATACTATATATAACACTATATGAGTGCTATAAGAATGTACACATAAGAAGACATGAATAGATTTTCTCAAGCATATTTCGGAGGTCGGTGCGTGAAAATAAAAAAGTATTGTATATTTTGTAGGCAGCTATATATCATATGCTGTGCTACCATTATATTCATCTGATTTTATACCCACCAACTTAATATGTATATGCTGATTTCTTAAACTCAAAACCTTATTAAAACATTTTTTTTATACGGTATTCTTTTGTTCCGTTCCTATTTTTCGTTGTCTGTTAATTGCTCTGTTTCTACCTTCATACAACCATAAAAACACTACGATAAATATGTAATTTAAAACCGATAACTACTCCGATTCCTATATATCGATGCGGCGAATCCTATGAAATCTGAAATTTGAAACCGATAACGATAACGATTCTGATGCCGAATTACCGATGTCAAATAATCATCGTGCGACAACCGATCAACAAACCCACCTATAAAAAAAATAAATCGACTGATCTCTCAATCTATCTCTCTCTCTCTCTGTTCCATACAAAACACATTGTGATGGCATGGCACATACCCTATAAAAAAAAACGAAAATATGAAAACCAATCCGATGCTCGCACCCACAGCCGAAAACGCCCCAGAAGGCATACCCCGCATTTATCACTTGGGCACTTGTGGTGGCCGTTACAATGCCATGGTTTTAGAGTTATTGGGATTATCATTAGAAGATCTCTTCAATATTTGCTCCCGTAAATTTTCACTTAAGACTGTATTGATGATAGCGAAACAACTTGTAAGTCAAATCCCCAACAAAATGGCGAATTTCCAATTTCACATTTGAGATAAATTTACACGGATTTCATGTGTAGCAACTTTTTTTTTTTATTATTTTTCATGCGAAATCTGTGTAATATTTTATTGCTCAAACTGTTCTACACTTTATTATTTCTCGACTATAAAAAAAAACATTTTAAAGCCAAGTGTCTCAACGGCAAGTTATTAAAAAATTTATGAATTTTTTTGTTTTTTTTGTTTGTAAAATTTTTGTAAAATCTATTAGAAACACGATGAACGCTGGTGTGAACATTTTAGTTTATGTAGTGTGGAACAAAGTTGGCCAACAGCAAACTGAAACCTTTCTCGTAGTTTTACAAATAAGATATTGTTATACTTTTTCTGTTCGTTCTTGGGTTGTAGCTTTATTAAAATACCCAATACCAAAAATTAAAATTTAACTTTAATAAAAAACCACCCATTAAATTAAAAGCATGTAAACTAAGCGTCGTTAATAGGCAAAAACTACTTACAATGTTCCTATGTAAATAATAAAGAACAAATTTCCTTCCATAAATATATATATGTATATATATATATATACATTTGTACACAAAAAAAAAAATAAAACCAAGCAAACGCATTTTAAAATAACAGTTTCTCGTTAGTTGCTTAAGTTAACGATTTCCCCCTCTTGTTTTTTCTTTTACTTAATTTCAATTATTGACAAACTTTTTGTATGTGCGCTGATCTTTGAATATTACTTATTTTAACCAAACTTACTAACACAGCTCGAAGAGAATATATATTTTTTGCTAAAGTGGTTAACCAACACTTAACTGTTATACACACTCAATTCAACAATTCTACACCTTAAGTTAAGATTAAGTCTGGCCTGCCGCAGCAGTTAACGCGTTTAACTAGCTTTAAGATTGTTATACAGCAGCCTCTGTTATGCATTGAAAAATAATCTACTGAACTCTCCCTCCAACCAACCCATGTATAAATTAGGGATTTAGTTGACAGGGTCGTTTAACAGGCTTCCTCGTTTTATATGCTTCGAGAAACTCTATTTTTGTTGTTCTTGTTGTTTTTAGCAGAGTTTTCCCCTGAAAAATTTATATAAAAATAAATAAATAAAAATATGAAAAAAGGTGGTAATAAAAGTAAGACGCGCTAAACTAACCTCCAAATGAGCCATATATCTCACTATTGTTCGCTCGCTCTCTCTCCCTTCTCCCTGTCTCTCTCTCTCACTCTCTCTCTGTCTCTTTTACTCCCTTTCTCCCTTCGACTATGTCTTGCTGAACGCGGTGCTCCCCTCTCATATAAAATAATAAATTTTTGCTGGAAATATACAAAAAAATATGTATTAAATATGTTTTTACTTTTGTCAATCTTTACCTTCTCTCTCTCTCTCTCTCTCTCTCTCTCTCTCTCTCTCTCTCTCTCTCTTTCTCTCTATCTCTCTATCTCTTTCCCCTCTCGATTTTTGCATAAAACAACAACAACAACAAACGAACAAACAAACAACGTTTCCCCTCCCCCACAAAAAACTACGTTACTTCTGTGCGCTGCCCAACACTAAAAAAAAACAAAAAAAAAAACAACATTTTCGAAATTTTTGTTGGCCTGTAGCAGAGGGTGTACCAGAAGTGTATTACTTCGGCCCATGCGGCAAGTACAATGCTCTTGTTATGGAATTGCTTGGTCCATCACTCGAAGATTTGTTCGATATTTGCGGCAGACGTTTCACTTTGAAGAGCGTACTACTGATAGCTATACAATTAGTAAGTACAACCAAAAACCACCCACACCACCAAAACCACCACCAAAACCACCCACAAAAATACTACCAAAAAAAAAAACAAAAAAAAAACCACAGCAATTAGTAATGTTTAATTTTGGTTTTTTTTTTACGAAACGAGCACGCGCATTTTTCTCAGTGCATTTCACATATTTGCTCTCACGTACAACAACACTGGTAGCAGAGCTATGCCCACAATTAACCAACACTGGCCTCAAATTTCACACATCTACCCCAATTCCAATTCAATTTTTGTTTATGTGAGTGTATGTGCGTGCGTGTGCGTGTGTGTGTGAGTGTGTGTAGGGGCTGCTTGGGTGAATTTGCTTAGTTAATTAACTACTTTAATTAATCACCAATATTTTTTTTTATCTCATTATTTCTTTATTATTTTGCCAGCTAACAAGAAATGCTATAAAAATGCAGCAGTTTTAATTTCTTCTTACTTTTTATCTACCTCACATTTAGACGATATCATCTGGTTGAGGTTTTCTTTTCAATACCTATTTTAACCTTAAGTTTAGCATTACATATCATTGCCACAATACACATTTTAATGACGCTTATTCTTATTTAGTCGAATTATTCAATATATAAAATTTAGTTGTTAACTGCCAACGTTCATTGTAAAAAAATATATGCGTACATAATATTAATAATAATAATTTGCATGTACATTTATTATGTAGTTGACTTGGAAGACTTATTTTTTTTAGTTTGCGTTCACATTAATTTCCTAATTTCAATCCAAAATCAAATCAAAAAGATACCAAAAAAATAAAAATAAAATCGTTGCCATCAAACCAACAACAAGAACAATAAAAAACTTCAGCTAGTTGAGACACTACAAATTAAAATTTTAATTTAAATAATTATTTTAATTATATTATTTACACAATTGAACAGAGTCTGTCAATGAGCAGAAAAATGAAAAGAAAATGTATTAATTAAAATTACGAAAATTAAGCTCTGCTCCTTGGGAAGACTCTGCTTGAATTTGTTGCCAGACAGCCAGAAACTAATCGAAACTTATATGCTTTTCAAAATCCATTTTAAATGGTAAACACAGCTCCACCGGATCGAATATGTTCATAGTCGGCACTTAATATATAGGGATGTAAAACCAGAGAACTTTCTCATTGGCAGAACATCAACAAAACGTGAAAAAATTATACACATAATTGGTAAGTGATAATGAAATACATACATATACAATATATATATATCACTAATTTGGATATTTATTATTTTTGCAGATTTCGGTTTGGCCAAAGAATACATTGATTTAGATACAAATAGGCATATACCATATCGGGAGCATAAATCGCTGACAGGCACCGCTCGCTATATGTCAATCAATACGCATATGGGACGCGAGCAGTCGAGACGTGATGATCTGGAGGCACTGGGTCATATGTTTATGTACTTCTTAAGAGGTTCACTGCCCTGGCAAGGCCTTAAGGCTGATACACTCAAAGAGAGATATCAAAAAATCGGTGATACAAAACGTGCAACGCCCATTGAGGTGAGTTATTATCATCAAAATATATGTTTTGGAATTGTTTCTAATTTCAAAGTCGGAAAAAGAAAGGAAGAGAAGCATGTCCTCATAAAGAATATTCTTGATCATCATTAAAAGCCGAGTCGGTTTCTTTCCTTTTCGTCTGGAAGTACTCTTATATCATTTATTTATTTTATTTTATTGATAATATTGATATTGTAAAGGTTTCGCGATTATCGATATGAATCTATTTTCGTTAGCAATTAAATACAGTTGTAAAGATATGGCTTTTATAATGATATGTAATATACTCTGATATATTGTTAGCCGCTGTATAAATATAAGGTCGTAGATTAAAATTAGATTGTGTTAAGCACTCTCAAATTTTATAGGCGAAGATTAGATTGAGTTAAAGGTAAACTTGGCTAACAAAAAAAACTACTTTCACCTGTATTAGACAATTGTAAGTATATATAAAAGCAGTGTTCCTAGAATTGGGTGATTAATCTGCATATCATGTAAATATATATTATAAGCAAAATTGGATTAAAAAAATCATTTGCTATTTCTTTAAGATTATTCGATAGTGATCAGATTTATTATAGAAACATTTCCATCTGTTAAATTATCATAATAATTCTAAGCAAAAGTTATTTGGGTGTATTTATTTTGCTTAGAAAATTGATTGTTTGGAAATTAGAAACAATCGAAAATGTGAACAAGTATTTTTATTTTGATTATTTGTGTTTTATTCGACTAATATATTTTGAAAATACTTTGCAGGTACTTTGTGACAGCCACCCCGAAGAGTTTGCAACATATTTGCGTTATGTGCGGCGGTTAGATTTCTTCGAAACACCCGACTATGATTTTCTGCGAAGACTGTTTCAAGACTTATTCGAACGTAAGGGCTACACCGACGAGGGCGAATTCGACTGGACAGGGAAGACAATGGTAGGTAGCCCAGTTGAAAACACTGATGAACAAACCAATCAACTCCTCTCGATGCTATTATTACTATTATACCTACGATTACATACATACACACACATATGTCAAGTGGATAATCATCATATTCGAAAACCTGCATCTTTGCCGAATTCTAAATTCATATTTAATCATATTTATAGGAGACCTAAGAAAAGCAAGACATATCCTCCACCTCCACGTACCCCCGTATAACTAACTAACTTGAGTAATGCGCTTCTCTCATCTAACAATCGAAAACAATCATTTTAAATATGGGCAACGCATGGTTAGAGTTAAACATTTGAATTTATCCAGTTATCACAATATATATAAATATATATTTTGGACTGCGCGGCATGCCAGGGGAGCCAAAGATGTCTATCCAAGAAGAGATGAGATGATATTATTATGATGATGATGTTGATGATGGGCATAAAAATTGTTCACTTCATTTTGAAGCCCGTTTTTATTTATTACATTTCCCTTTTGAATACTTATTTTCATAAATATATATATATATATATATATATTATTATGAAAGCGAAATTTGCAAACTGAAGTTCAAAGAGTTATATTAAAAAATAGAAAAAAAACAATGATAAAAATAATAATTCCCCCCAAAAAAAAAAACGTAATAATTTCATTTATTGCTTGTGTTTTGCTGCGAGTTTTGCTTTTTTTTTTTGCCAACCTAATTCGATTATGAACTTTTATATCTGTGTATGTGTTTGTACTCGTATGTGTTTGTTAGACCAAGGACCAGCTGGATAAAATGAAGATCATTAAAAATGCGCCGCCATCGTATGTGGCCAAGAATAGTTCAGATAAGGTATAAAATCATATATATATGATCGGTTCTATATTGGTATTGCCAGAGAAATTTTTGCCAACTTTCATGTTGGATTTGCTTGTTCAGTGTTGGTAAACGCTTGCTGCAAGCTACTCGCATTGTTTATGTTTTTTTTTTTAAATTTTTATTTATAGTTTGTTAAGCACACTAGTATATTTAAGGCGCAACAAACAAAACTAACTGTAATTGAAGCCATTCTAACAGCACTCTCTCTTTCTCTCTCTTTGACATATTTTTTCCTATCTTTTTATGGTTGCCAACAATTACATCGAACAATAATTATAAACAAACAAACAATCAATCAAACAATCAACCAACCAATCAACAAACAACTAAAAACAATACAAAAACACCATTTCATGTGTCTTTATGTGTCTAAAAAAATCTAAAAAAAAAAAAAATCAAATTGAATTGCTCTACTGTGTGCATTAAATATAATCTTAATCAACAACTAAATCGACTGCATCCATATATATATTTATATACATATATATGTGATGTATATGCATATATATATATATATACATCATTGACCAACCACGACCCACAGTCAACGCCCGTCGGATCTCTGCAAACTGGCCATGAAGTCATCATTTCACCAAATAAAGATCGTCATAATGTTACGGCTAAGGTAAAGTATTCTAATTTTTCACTCATTGCGAGAAACCTTTTTTTTAGTTACTTAACTTTTGTCTTAACTTTTGTTTAATATATTTTGGTTATAAGGCAAACAATTTTCACATTTTCTACTACTATTTTACTAAGCTTTATTTTGTTTCGTTTCTTTTTTTTTTTAATATTTTTTAATATTAATATACTGGAATTTTCTCTTGACTCTTTTACAACTTACAACAAACTCTGTTATAAATTTGTGCTCTTATTTTGGTTTCTGCTTTCGGTTTTCTCTTTTACTTAAAAAAAACACGTTTGTCCATTTTTTAACTCAATTGTTAAACGTGATTTGCTTTAGGACGTCTCATATTTTGATTTTGATGAAATTGATAATGATAATGAAGAATATATAATACTTCAGGTTAGAGATTGTAGTCTTGCAATAAATATCGATCGTATGCTCTCTCGTACTGATTAGCCAAAATTAATATCCAATCCGTATAATTTCAGTGAGCTAGCAGGATTAATGTAATTGCTTAAAATACTTTTAAATGTAATGTGAATATTTTGATTTTTAGTTGGTAGACTTCCCTTCCTATCGCATTTGTGCAGCAAACAAAAAATTGAAGTAAATTACTTGATTAATGCAAATTTGTTTGCTTTTTCCTTAAATAAATGTGAATTTTAGATAAGCATTAGCTCGAAAATCTCATATGTTGTATGTATGTCTAAATATATATATATATATATATATGTATGTATATATATTTGTAGTGTGCTGGTAGAGCTGCATTCCAGATGCAATCCTTGTAATCTTCGTAATGCCTGTATTTCCAAGTTACTGCTTTTTCGGGCTTTAGACATGTTTTTGGTGAACGGTTCTAAACTGATCTACACTTAAAGCTGCTGCTGCACAAATACACATAATACACCCTCTCACACACCAACACACACACACACACCAACAACACACAATTGAAAACGTTGGAGTTTGATTTCGGCTTTAAGTGTTTTACTACTATATTTAACCTTGATTATTTCCGTTGTATTAACTTAAGTTCCTTTGGCCGCACACACACATACTCGATTTGAAACGCTTTAGTTTATACTACTACTTTTGTTGTTAGCCACCAAAATTAGCGTCTAGTCTCTCTGTCTCTTTGCAAACACGATAAACGATATTTGACAAATTAATAATTGATCAATTTATGCATTGCTCGCTCCCACAAAAAACAAAAATCAACAACAAAACCGAAACACAAAAAAAATACCACCAACCCCATAATACCATCCGACAAACTGCAACCGATCCGAACCAAACTCGACTCAAAATGATATCGGTACCGATTACGATTCCGATTCGATCTCCGACCCAATCCGATCACAGACAAATGCCAAAGGAGGTGTTGCTGCGTGGCCGGACGTGCCCAAGCCGGGCGCGACCCTTGGCAATCTGACACCCGCCGATCGGCATGGTTCCGTGCAGGTAAGTGCAGAGTCCTAGACGAGAAGCCCGAGGCGGTAGCGGAAGGCCAACAATTTGATTTCTAACCACACACATCTATTAGTAACTCTTCCGTTCTCCGTTATCTGTTATCTTTTTATCTATTTGTGTTTATCGCTCAGTTTTGATATTCAGTTGAGTTTTTCAATTTCTGTAAATAAATTCATGATCAAACTCAAGTAATACTCTATAACTGTGCTCAACATATATAGGAGTATCAATTCCTAGGGTCCTAAGACGTATACATATGTACAGCATTATTGCATATAATAAATGTTCGATATTCTCTTTCGTTTGCCGCTCGTTGAATGTGCCTCCAAATTATATATTAATGTGTATATCGATCGTTACATATCCAACATATATATACCCCATACGCATACATACCTATTATTTACATGCATAATTCTTAAATAATAATGATGATGATGATGATGATGATGAAGATGATATGATGATGATGATTACAACAAATACAATATCTCTATATATATACATATATTATATTCATTGAATTACTCGCAGACTGTTATATTTTTGGCCTTTTCAATTCTAATGTTTTCACTTGATTTACTCTACATTAGCTCAACAAGGTACCTGAATTCAATATATATATCCAAAGTGTTTCTATTCTACCTAAGTACTATCGTTCTTGGTTTGTTTGTTCTCTCGTTGCTCCGTTTCTTTTTTCTCCCGTTTTGGAATTTTGATATATCCAGCTCCGATTTATCAAATGGAATGTGTGGAGTTTGGATATTAGTTTTTTTTTAAATGAATGCATGCCAAATGAAAATCAACTACGAGACAAATTATTGAGAACGATTCCAATTCTCTCTTCGTCACTCTCAAATATTATTTTTGACGCACTCTGCATGGCGTTAACCAACACTGATCCTGTATAAGCATGTCTTGCATATATATACCCACCCACCAACCACCACCCACTCTGCATGTACGTACCACTTACACACACAAACAAGCACACACACTCAAACACACAATCGAATTGCCTGCACAGTTTTCCAGTTTTCCAGAATTCGGCAATATTTGGAAAATCTCTTCACATGTCTCACATTCATAGGCATGATCACTTCAAGCGCAGAGACAAAACTGCTAAAGAAATCAAATCAAAAACCCATAAAACTTATTACAGAGATTGCCCGAAGATTCAAGCTCGGACGATGATAGCCCATTTGATGCTTATTATGATACAAGCGATGGCGGAGATGGGCCCAAGAAATAAGGCATCCACTTATACTACTACTACTCACTCAACTACTACTTCTACTATTACTACTACTACTACTACTACTACTACTACTTCTACTACTATATCCAGTTACATCACAAAGCCCGCCCAATCAAATTGCCTACTCCCCAAATAATATGCCATATAAGGTTCTATTCACAAAATGAGCTCGAGGTATTTCATGCAATTCCTGTGGCCTGTCCTCCAGTTTGCTGATGTCTATGTGTCTCTCTGTGTGTGTGTGTATGTGTGTATATGTGTGCTTTTGTCTCTAGCGTAATTGAGTATATATAGTTAGGATCTAGGGTTTAGTACATACAAAGGAAGATAAATAAAAACAAGCTGGACATATTAAAGGCAATCTCTGTAGTACGTCTAAGTATTCCAATAATCAGCATTACTCTGATTAGGCCGAGCGGTAGATTTACTACTAATATAATTCCTTAAAAAGAAATTCGTTATATTTTACAGTAAATGATTGAATTTTACAAAAGGGCAAAACTTTTTACCGATATCAAATCAACTTTAAATACTTTCCAAATTCTTTTAACAGATATTTAGTTGTTCTCATTACTTAAAAAAACTCTTGATATATTTTAATAATTTTATTTAATATAAATTTGAACATAAAATACCTGTTTCATTTACATTTACATTTAGCTTAAATTGCTAATTAAATTTTATAAATATTTAAAAAATCTTCAATTTAAGAAATCATTTCGTTTAATATAATATAACAATTATTTTGTACATGAAAAAATCCAAATTAAAAACCAAGTTTATAAAAATATATATATATTTATTTATTTATTCTTTATATATATATATTTTTTTTATCTTGAAAAATATAGACCAAAATTTAATTTATTTATATAGAGTGTCATTTGTATATATCGGAAGCTAGAACTGCTTTTACTCTTGAATCATCATTGCTTATTAGTGAAGGCTCGTTTGCAGGCCAATAGTAGACGCTTAATATGCCATATTGATGAGGCCATTTGGAATTTCCAGACATTTGAATGTCTCAAAATTTGCTCACTTGTAGTGTTAGCCACATTTCACTTGGAATTACCACCTGTTAGTTGCACAAAAGTAGCGATAACTCATCAAACTCCAGATGGGCCATTGTTTTTGTTCATTTTTTTCCGTTAGTAGTAAACCAATTATTGTATTTGAACTTTTTTTGACTAGCGCTAAATAAAAACAAAAAGGTTTTATGAAACGTCTTAATATGTATTATCACAAATTAATGAAAATGCAGACAATATGTATACTCTATGTTTAGTGTAAGTGCGAAAAAAGCGAATGGAAAAAAAACGCAACTAATGCCAATAATTTTGTGTCGTTTTTACAGGTTGTGAGTTCGACAAATGGCGAACTGAATGCGGACGATCCCACGGCCGGACACTCCAACACACCCATCACACAGCAGCCCGAAGTAGAGCTTGTCGACGAAACAAAGTATGCTATCCAAATAATAGATCGCTATCGATTCGATTTTCGACTGTCGATTAATCGATGAATCGTTGAATCGAAACGAAACGAGACGAAGTGTTTTTTGTATTTTTGGTGTTTTTGCTTTGTCGTTTTAATGCGCATCTCTCTTCTTTTTTTTTTTTGGTTTCTCTCTTGTAACTGTTTTTAGTGGTTCCTTATATTCCAGATGTTGTTGTTTCTTTAAACGAAAGAAGAAGAAATCAACGCGCCAAAAATGACTAGAAGGTGTACAATGTAGTCCAGAACGCGAGGCAGTCACATTGCTGCGCGCCACTTCACATTCAAACTCACGGGATAGCGTATTGAATAATCCGAGTCAGGATTACATACAACAAGCAACGTCGCAGCACACGTTGCGTTATCCTCCATCCGCGTCGATGTTGACGCCAACACCAACTACAAATACACCGACACTTCCGTTGTAATTTATATATAAATACAGAAACCGAAAACAGAAATCAGCAAACAGAAATCAGCAAACAAAAAATAGTTAAAACTAAAAAATCAACAAAAATTATACACAAAACAAAGGAAAAAACACAAAAAAAAAACCCAGAACCTAAACATTAGACACCACATAAACAAAAATTAAATAAAAAAAAAAATAGTAAAAGAAAAATTGCAACAAAAAAATACAAAACAAAAACAAAACATAAGAAAAACACAATTTTATTATTATTTTTATTATTTACCAATTCTGCGTTTATGTTTATTATATAAATTATTATAATTATTAATTATATTATTAATAAAAACAAAACAAAAAAAACAAACAACAAAGGAAAAGAAAAGAAAATGCAAATAATATAAACAATTATTGCAAAATAATTATTAAAAATCTGTCATATTAAATTTCATAACTCAAAGCCAAGGCAGCTCAGACTCGTGCTAAAAAGCTGAGAAATATCCAATTGATCTTAACTAAAAACAGAACGACACATTTACACACACACACACACACATACACATACACAACACATAAACGCTTAAGCACACACACGCAACACCAACAACAACAACAAAGCATTACATATACATACGTACATAAATATTTATAGACAAACAAATTGTACATTAAAATACGCGTATAACAAGTATTTCATTAAAAAACAAAAAAAACAACTAAAAAACTATTGAACATATGAAACAAATTATTTAATTGTATATGTATGTGCACGCATATTTATATATATATTTATATATATATGACTCAAAAGAACTCACAACCACACACGCATAAACACTAACCAATGCCCCTCACCCCCCACCCCCCATGTCTCTACAATCCCCTCCGCCTATCCTGGAACCACACTCGTATCTCTTCTAGCGTAGGCAGCTTTTGTTTAGCTCTGTTTTTGGATGCACTTTTTTTTATATATATTGTATTGTATGTTTGTATATACGGTTGAGTATATGCTATATTGTACATAATTTTTATATAACTAAAGCCGAAGGTCGAACTTAAAATGCAATTCATGTTTTTTGTAGTTGAACTCATTATTTTGTACAAGATTAGTGCATTTATTTGATTAGTGTGTGTGTGTTTTTAGGTCAATTTTATTTACATATGTAATTTAACAAAATTTAGTAAAAAAAAAGAAAATAAAAATATAATAAAAACAAAAATCGCATGCAGTGCAGCTGGAATTCCACACGTAAAGCCTTAACCAAAAAAACGTAGCACACTCTCCTTCTAGGCACTATATATGTTTTCCAATAGCTAAACAAAAAACAAATTACAAATATATGAAAAGGAAAGAAACTAAATGGAAAAGCTAGAAACTACTCAAGATCAATCACTTTATAGTTAAATGATAAATGAAGGGGACAAATGAAATTGAATATTATATTTGATGAAGGGAAATAAAGACAAAGTACTGAGCTATTTATTTTGATATTACGTGATACTAAACTTACATACTCTTACTACACTAAAAGCTGCCTGCAGCTACGCCTCCAGTACCCAACACACATACAAATACAACAACAACAACAATAACAACAACAAAACACACATCTGATAAAACCACAAGAAAATATGAAATATGAAATGCTAAAGAAAATTACTTTAAACCCATCAGAACGAATTTGTTTTCCTTGCCCTCTCCCCTCCACCACACCCTCTCCCATATGCAGAAAGCGTAAAAACAAGAGCAACTCTATGATATATATTTTAAACAAATTTTTTATACTTATTAAATATACATACTATGACAAAAGAGCGATGAAAAATAGTGTTAACTTTACAACAACAAGAAAAATAAGAAAAGATAAATTTAACTTTAAATGTGTTTTTGCGATTTTCTTCAAGCATGGGTAAAACAAAAATCAAATTTCAAAACATTGCATAATACATAATAATAACAAAGATCATATAAAACTTACCAAATTTCTTGTATAGCTAAATGAAAATCATTTGTATTATATATGAAATTTAAAACGTAAAACACACAAAAATTAAAAAAAACAACAACAAAAAAAAACAAAATTATGCTTAACAACAATAAATGAGAAAGCGATATTTCTGTAAACAGTCAAGTATAACAAATTATACATAAAAAATAATGTACTTTAATGTTGATAAAAGAAACAAGAACATAACACAAGAAATTAAGCGCATGCGTTGATAATATATATATATACATATATATATATATATTTACCAAATTGATAAAATGGAGAAAGGCATTCAGAACAGAACTTAACATATACAGAAATTGAGATCGAACAGCCGATGGATGCGATGCATGGATAAAGGAGTAAGGAGTAAGAAGTGCGGGCGGGGAAGGTGAATCGTTTGGCAAGCAGTGCACGCAAAGCCTTTCGCTAATTGCAGGTAAAGTAGTTAACTTTGTTAACTCTGGCAAGCAGTTTTAAACAAATTTAACATTTAAATTTATTGCATACGCGAGCGACAAAAACAAAACAAACAAACAAAATGAAAAAAGAATAAGTAAAACAAAAACAAAAAAACAAAAACAAAACATGAATTATTTAAGTCATTTCCAGCTGAAATGCCTGAGCGCCATTTCAGTTGACAAGTGAAATACAAGTATGTAAAAGATAAATATTGTATAAAAATGATTTATTATTAATTATAAGTAACAAAACATAAATGATTTAAGCGAAAGAAAGAAAACCCCTAAGAAACAAACAGAAAAACAGAAAAAACAAGCTAAAAATGAAACAAAATAAAAGGAAATTATTAAAAAAAAAAAAATGAATTTTTGTTTAATTTACTGGCAAAACACAATCATCTTGTGTTGATACTGATGTATTTGGATATGATCATATTTTAATAGGAATTCTTTAAAAAATTGAACGATATCTTCATATAATTTAAATACATTTTCGTGCCTAGATTTGATGATATCTTTGTGTAATAAATTTATAGATTCTATTTGTGTGAATTCGACAAAAACGGGTATTTAATAAATGTGAACGGGAGAACAATTATTGCAATTTATAATGTGTATGCACATGCAAAAGTGGTTTACAATTAAGCGAATGACTAAAAATATTTACATATACATGCAATTTGAGTATGTCACTCTGTTGTATATAATTAGGCATTACAATTTAGTGGAACTTCCGGAAGCGTGATCACGCTTTAATTATATGGATGATCCGTGAAAGTCTTACTTATATAAATGGCTAATTTGATTTTAAACTGCTTTTAGAAAATGTGTATTGCTAAAATTTAGCCAAGACAAGCACCGCGAGCTTTTATATATTTGTTTAATGCAAAAGCTTTTCGCAAGTCGGTATATTTGACCGGCGGATGCAGTCGCAATAAAATAGAGCTACCTAAAGGTCAAATCTCCCTCTCTCACTCTGTCTCTCCCTCTTTCTGTGTCGTTTATACTCCAGTGATGCAAAAAGTGAAGGTATGCATTGAAAAATGATTCGCCAATATTCATTCCATTGGCCTTTATGCATTGTACAATCTACTGCTTGAGTGAGTGTGAGTGTGTGTGTGTGTGTCTCGCATGTGCTTATTCGGTTTATGCTTAGCCCAAAACAAATTGTATTTGTACAACCGCACAACAACAGGTGAACGTTCGAGTATGCAGAAGAGAGCAAGAAGCTTGAGCGCTAAGAGTATTTTTCAGTTGTGTTTACGCTTACTTAATTTGCTGCTCACGTAGCGACAGAGCGACGGCGACGTCGCGACGGTGCGAGAGTGAGCTATCGTATGCTGCAGGCCAGCAACAGCAGCAGAGCGAGCAAAGCAAACAACTGCAAGATAGACAATCGGCACTAAAAACCCCAGGCAGCAACAACTTCAACCAGACTCGGTTTCAGCCCAGCCAACGTCAATCAGTCTGTGCGATCGCTTCAAACCCTCAAGACATGTGCGGCGCATTTAACTAAAATATACAAAAAGGAAAAAGAAATTGAACAGTTAACTAAAACTTCGATAATCGAATCCCGTTTTATGTTTGTGAAAGAAAATCTTTGCATCCGAAAACTTGAAAGTGAAAATACCACTAATAAAATCGTTGAAATTTAAATTAGACAATTTGGAAACCTCCTCACCCCCCCACAAATGAAGTCGCAGCTGTTAATGCTTCAACAACAATACAAATTTATATATTTTTGGCAGTTATAGGCCAAAGACAAAAGAGAGAAACAGAGTTGGAGAGAGAGAGAGAGAGTGAAAAATAGAGAGAGAGAGAGAGGGAGAATAAGAGAGAACGGTAAATAACTCTCAACGCACAACAATGAATCAAACACAAGTCAACAATTTCTTGAAATGCTTCCTGCAAATTGATGAGCCCGTTAGCCACTTAGCGGCTCATCACGCTCGTCACGATCACGAGCATGATCACGATCACGATCACGAGCATGATCACGATCATCAGGATGCGGACTCGGACTCGGATGGTCTGCTGACGGCCAAGATTACCGCCATGTTGGTGCTCTGCTGTGCGAGTGCACTTTGTGGCTCCATTCCCTTCTTGCTGAATCGCTACTACCACTGGACAGAGAATCGGACGAATGCCCGTTCAGCGACAGTTGTCAAGTGTCTGCTGTACTTTGGCGGTGGCGTCCTGCTGTCCACCACATTCCTTCACCTGCTGCCCGAGGTGCAGGAGGTGGTGGAGCAGCTGCAGGAGTGCGAGATCATTGGTCAGCTAACTTTCCCACTCGCCGAGCTGCTCATGTGCTGCGGCTTCTTTCTCATGTACTTCATTGAGGAGGCAATGCATTCATATGTCCACCGGCATCATCATGATGAGGCTGGTGCCGCCTTTGAGCGTGGACACAGCATCCGTCATAGTCATCTCCTAAAGACGGGGCAACAGGCAGCGGGTGCGGAACTTGCCACAGCAGGTGGTGGTGGCAACAACACGGCGGCCACACTCTCCGTGCAGGATCTCATGCAAAACGATTTGGAGCAGCAGAAGTATGGTGCAGTGCATCATCATCAACACAATCACAGCCATAGCAATAGTCACAGCCACAGTCACAGTCATAGCCACAATCACAGCCACAATCACAGTCATGGCCACAGCCATTTGCCAATTGGAGACGGTGGAAGCGATTCTGGAGATATGCTCACCTCATCGCTGCGAGGACTCTTCATTGTGCTGGCCTTGTCGCTGCATGAACTCTTCGAAGGCATGGCCATTGGCTTGGAGCATTCGGCTAGCTCGGTGTGGTTCATGTTCGGCGCTGTCTCTGCCCACAAACTGGTTCTAGCCTTTTGTGTTGGCGTCGAGCTAATTGTGGCCCGCACCCGTCTCAGTCTGGCTGTGCTCTATGTGCTCACATTTGCCGTTGTCAGCCCCCTCGGCATTGGTCTGGGCATTCTGATCAGCCATGGCCAGAATGGTGGCGGACCCAATCTGGTGTCGGCCATACTGCAGGGCTTCGCCTGCGGCACACTCCTCTATGTGGTCTTCTTTGAAATATTATCGAAGAATCGCTCCGGACTCCGCGCTTATCTGGCGCTCTTTGTTGGATTTCTGATTATGTTCGGATTGCAGCAGATAGGTGAGTAAATTTCCACAGAATGTGTATATATATTGGATGTGTCTGTAGATTTAGCAAGAGATTAGCTCAACTCTGAGACTTGACTCTTGAACCGGAATCGTTTCGACAGATGTAGGAACAGGTTCTTTACCCACAGCATTTGCTTAAAAAAAAATGGTTCGACGCAGTTGTTTTTCTTTTATTATTCTTTATTGTTTTTTATTTTTTATCATTTATTTTTTTGCTGTTGCGGTTTTTAACCTTGTAACAGGCCAAGTTGCTCTGCGGTTGGAAGACAACGGTGGTTTTTGCTGTGTTGTGTACACTGCAAACAGGTTGGGGGAAAAACCCCGATAGTTTAATCATCATTGCTCAAACTTGGGGATGCCCAAGCCAGAGCACTGTAAAGAACCGCCACTTAATCTCTCTCCAGACTGTCGAACATTCGACTTTTATTGCATATGCAAATTTATGACACCTATCAATTTGCAATAAATTTTGTTGTGTAATTAATTTTTTAATAGCCTACTTAAAAATGATTTCTTGTTTTGTTCCAGGTGCCAATGGTGGTCACGGACACAGTCACGGTAGCTGCTCCGATGAACACGATCACGATCATCACGATCATCCAACGGATATAGAATCCGCCAACAGCGAAGCTGACCAGTTGGCGGAGGCCCACAAATATGAGGAGAAGTTGCAAGTGTTGCGCCAAGTAACCCAAAAGCTGCTCGAGTCGCACGGCAAATAGGATTAAGGATGATCCATCTGGATGATGTGTACTTGAGTACACCCTAATATAAATACTTAACTAACTGCTAAGCAGAGATTATATATTGTATATCTATTATATATTTATTTAGCCAGTAAGCAAAACCAAGCAATTATAAGAAATACACAAATTACAAAAAATTACTTTTTTACAATGCGTTTTATTGTTGTCATATAAAATCAAACATATAAATTTTAATATGAGAGAAGCGACCGATAAAAAGCAGATATCTTTGTGTTGACATAAAATTCGGATATTTAGCAATATTTAAAAAAATATAAAATTTGTTTTTAACAGCTTTGCTCAATCCTAATAAATGTGTTTGTTGAAAAGAAGTTGTTTTATATTTCTAGGGAAACTTCTGATGGAATCGGTTTGATCTTATTCTAAAAGCTAAATATTTAAGCGATTCTTTCTAAGAAAATGAATATATCTTAAGGGAAATACAACAAACTTTTCAATTACTTTGAACTATTTCAGAAACACAGTTCTAGAAAAAATTCAAATACTGCACGTAAAATGCATTATCATTTTTGTTGAAAGTAGCAATAAGCTTAATTTAATAATTGCTGTTTTTCGAGTGGTTTCGTAAAACGGTTTAAATCGGCTATTTACCAAATGAAGAAATAAACCGCTTACAAGCCATAAAGATAGGGGGTTTTACAATTTAAAAGCCGACAAAATGTTGTTGGGTACCAGTAAATGATTAAGTGTTGTCGGTTTCGTCATTCAAAAATATTTGTATGCATTAGGGAGGGGTTGATATTATAATATATATTATATATATATATATATATATATATAGATTTAGATAAATGTTGTTACTAACTGCATTTTTATTCTGAGCCAGCTTTACTTAAGTATCCACGTGTGCTAAAAACCTTACAAAATCGATGTGCACTTTTCATTTAACACTCGGATAATACAAAATATTTACCAATGAGGAAATCGCTAAAATTATGATTTTCTTTAATGGTTTAAAAAATTAAATAATATTATTGACATTAGGTGGAATCTATTAGCGCCACCGTCGAGCTGTGTAAATATTTTCTATAATCTTAATGAGCCGTGTAATATATGATAAATCAGCGGAGGCAGAGAATCTGAACTGAGTTGAGATATATTTGGTAGCATCTTATCACAATTACGCTCTAAAAACGTCTAATCGTCGCATGCTACATATATGTATATTATATATATATATATATTTATATATCTAAGGAATTTATACTGTAAAACACTTTGCAGTTGAAAGTTATAAACGAAGTTCTATTTCGAGTTTAAGATTGAGCTTACTGCTAAACAGTATATAGTTTTCGTACGTGCCTCGAGAATTGAATTCATGGGGTCTAAAGAGGCCCCGCCCCGGTTGAGGCGAATCTGAAATTGTGAAATTTCAGCACGATATCTCGATTGAAGTGCGCGAATCGTAAAGTGGCCCCCGTACTAACAATAAATGCTCGTTGCTATTGCAAGATCGAGCAACAGGTGAGAAAGGGTCGGAAGAGGGGAGTGGGCGGGGTGGGGAGAAGTGACAAGTACAAGTGTGCTGCTACTGTAGGCACAAATACATACATACTTATTTGTCAGTCGTCTAGCAAACAATAAATTTCAAGCTGATAACTCTGCTGGTTGCGCAAAATTTTACCGTGATATCTCCCCAAGTATGCTCAGTGCGTATGTCAAACGGAATCTGCCTCTCTCTCGCTCTCTCTCTCTCTCTTTGTGTACACTCTCTCGATTTGATCTGCCTATGACTCTCTTTGTGCGCTACATTGTTTTGATCATGATAAGATGGGGCCGTAGTTGCAGCGAAAATTAGCGTGTCCATGTGTCAAGTGTGAATTGCCAAGTGGGTAACAATATTTGACAGCATATGAAAACATCTCGGCAAGTTAATTAGCGCATATAGCTCAGGCCGTACATCTGTATTTGTATATACCCCCCCCCCCTTCCACACCGCACCACACCACACAGCACCGCACCCTTCCTTATAGCCTTTGCATTGCTGCTTTGGGCAAATAGCAACGCGGACCGATGGAAGCTGGTCACGATTCAGATTGAAATTCATCTGAATTTTATTACTCTGTTTGCTCACACACACACACACACACACGCACAACCAAGAAGCAATTACTATTGTGTAAATTTGTTTGTTATCACTTATCAGTTTGTGTTATTTTTTAATTTGTCATGCATACAAAATACATTCGCATACATTTACTTCAATGATCGCTCGCATATTTGATGTACGCTTTGATTAACTCATTGTGCTGAGCATATAAATATATATATATATATTGTTGCCAATATCGGTCAATATTTAATCTTTATTATGCGACCTGATAGCAACACTCGAGCTGAGCAATCTTTTCATTTTACTCTCTTTTTTTATGGGGCCACCTGGTTAAAACATTTACATCAACCAATTGACTTATATTTGTTTTTATCTTTTGGCTGAAATAATCTATAATTAAGGTTAACAATGGAATACTATCATAAGCAATTTAATGATATGAATTCTTCTTACATTGAATTGTTACCCAAGTATTTTGGAAGACTGTCAGAAGTCATAAAAGTACGATTTTAAGTCTTAAATCAAGTAAATCAAGTTTCTTTCAAAGTTTGGGTACCTCAAATTGTTTTCATGTAATTGTTGTCCAGACAATGGCAACAATTTTTTTACTTGATTTACGATACACTGCAATATTTACCTGCTTCGTTCTGCACTTTCTTTTCCTTCGTTTTGTTTTTTATTTCCTGAAAAATTATGCAACACAATTTTGTTGACATGTTGTGATTTTTGTTGCATACTAATTGGAGTTGTGATTTTAAATATTTAAATAATTGGACCGTGGCTTTTCACAATTTGTTAAACAAATAATTCAAGTGATAATTTATTTGTTGCCTATTGACAAAATTTGTTTGAATAAAGTGTAAATATTGTGGCGGAATTCATAATCAATAAATAAAACTATAACGATTTGTGAAGTTTTTTGTTTTTTTGTTTACATATTTATTTATTTTGTTAGAGTATATGTTTTGTTAAATGTACGATATTAACTTTACTTCAGCAGATACAATAATATTTGTTCATTAGTTTGTGGTTTTCCTGCTAATAAACGAGTTGACTTAAATAGCAATAAATAACTATTGTTATAGTTTTTTTTGTTTGTTTGCTTGTTTTATTTGCATTGAAAACAATAACAGATTAAATTGTTGTTCTTAGCGTTTTTTTTTTAGCAATTTCCAATAAATACAATTACTACAATAATGTATGTAAATATGATCTCTATTTTAACTTGATTTCTCATCTACTATATAATTAAAATGTAATCCAATTGCGCTAAATAATTTATGTAGTGTAAATATTTTCATATTATATAATTCTCTTTCAAAAATTTATATACAAATTAAATCACTTAATGGCTAATTAAAGTTTATTTTTTATTGCGATCTAAGCCAAAGAAGCAAAAGAGAGAGAGGGAGACAGAAAATGAAACTAAACATAAGTTGAATAAAAAACACAGTCTTATTTACGCAGAAAATATACGAGAACATCATACATCATACATCAAACATCATACATACATCCGTACATCCGAGTACGTGTCTAAGTTTGTAGAGCAGAGCAGTGCGCAGGAGTGAGGGGGGCGTGGTAAGCTAGATATGCATTGGATATGTGTGCTCACTGGTTACTGGGATTGAAGTGCCACAAGTGCAGCTGCTTAGGCGGCAATGGCGGGCACTGGCTGCTGCACTGCCTGCTGCACTGCCTGTTGCACTGACGGCTGCTGCTGTGGATGCGACTGTGGCAAGTATCTGTGGGATTGCTGCTTCCAGGGGCGACGCTTCATATGCGTGTTCTGCGAGTTGGTCCATCTGTGGCAAAAGGCGAGTAAAATAAATCACAATCGTTTTGGCAGTTGGCACCTGGTAGCTCACCTGTGATACTTGGACAGCTTGCGTCGCTTGGCAGCTGGCACCACATCCATATCGGATCGGCCGCTCACAAACCCAAAGTTGCCCACGCTGGCCGCCAGAAGTGCTGCAAGAGCAAATCATAAATGCAGTCAGTTTGCAGCTTGTTGCACATTGCTTGTAGCATATTGCTTACCATGCTTGCGTTTGTTGTTGCGCTGCACGTGATTGACAGCGGTTGGCTGCAGTACGGCTGTGGCCATGCCCACTTGTGGCAGCTGTCTGCGTAAGCTGCAGTTGCGACCACGACAGCTCTTCAGGCGCTCCAGCCTCTCGTGCATGTAAGATCTCTCAGCGGGCGTCAAACTCGATGCACGATTCTGCGTCTCAAAGCGATCTAAAAATATATAAATATATATATATCGAAAGTAAAGAAATTCTTGATGTAATCACGATTTTGAAAGTGTCTTAAAAAACAGATTTTACGTTAAGCATAACTAAGGATTTGTTAACTGTTGAAGGCATCTTAAATATTGTTCCTAGATTTATGAGATGTATGCTTAGTAATACTTAGTTATAACTACTTATGTAAAAGTTTTTGGTTAGTGGTTTCTCTTATTATTCATATATTAAATATTCACATATTTTATCATAATATTTCCCATAGGATTCTGAAATAGATGTAAAGCTCCGCAATTGAGTGGCATATACAAAAATTGATTTTAATCTATGCTGGGTAATATAATTTTACATCAGGATTTATTTTAATTGATTTTATTTATTATTTATTATTTAGTATTTATTATTTATTGTTTATTATTTATTGTTGATCATTTATTATTTATTATTTATTATTTATTATTTATTAATTATTATTTATCATTTATTATTTATTATTTACTATTTAATATTTATTATTTATTAATTATTATTTATCATTTACTATTTATTATTTATTGTTTATTATTTATTATTTATAATTTACTATTTATTATTTATTATTTACTATTTACTATTTATTATTTATTATTTATCATTTACTATTTATCATTTATTATTTATTTATTATTTGTTATTTGTTATTTATTATTTAAGGTTTATTATTTATTATTTGTTATTTATTATTTAATGTTTATTATTTATTATTTACTCATTTATTATTTATTGTTTAATATTTATTATTTGTTATTTATTATTTGTTATTTATCATTTATTATTAATTATTTATTATTTATTATTTAATGTTTATTATTTATTATTTAATGATTATTTTTTAATGTTTATTATGTATTATTTATTTATTTATTATTTGTTATTTGTTATTTATTATTTATTATTTATTATTTATTATTTAAGGTTTATTATTTATTATTTGTGATTTACTTATTTATTATTTATAATTTTTTTTTTTTTTAATTACTTAATATGTTTAACTAAATTATAATAAGTTTAGGGTAAACTAATTAACAAATACAAAACTAAATCCTTACCTATGGTCAGATTGTAGAAGGTAATCAATCCCGTTGTAAATTCACAGTAGAGATAATCATGGGTGGCATTGATGGTCCGGAGACAGGAGTAGGTATTGTTGTTGGCATTCATGCAGAAGCAGAAGGGGCTGTCGTTCCAGAAGGGTGCCGTGCGCCAGTGCTGATTGTCATGCGAGAAGCAGTTCATCTTCTCCGACAGGCACTCCTTTTCCAGGCGCGCCTTCTTGATGCGTTTGCGCTCCTTCTTTCGCTGACGCTCCTCCTTCAACTTGCGGCGTGCCTCGCGTGCCATCTCCTTGGAGTCCGCATGGCTGGGATTGGAATGATGAATGAATCAGTTGAATCAATTGAATCAGCAGCAATTGTTGTTTGCTTACCTCTCACCCACGTCCGGCTCGCAGTAGCACTCGGCACGCGATGCAAATTGTGACAAGTGATGGGACTGCTCCAGGGATTCGAAGACAGCAGCGCTGCCAACACCACGTAGGATTTCCTTTTGCCCAGCGCTATACACATTTGGCAGCAGAATGGCAGGACGTGGTGTGCTATTCATGGCACGGAAGTAGCTCATATTAAACTCTGGGCCGGCACCCTCCTGGGCGGCCAATGCTTCAGTGCGTCGCCGATTGTCGCCACGTCGGCCAGTTGCTGCAGCTGCAGCAGCTGCAGCCGCTTGTTGCTTGCTCTCTCGCATTTGTTTCTTCATGTCCTTCAGTGTGCTGATCTTGTCCTTGAGCAGCTTGATCAGCATGTCGATTTGATTGCGCGATGTGCGCCAGGTCTTCTCATCCTCATAGATGACATCCGAGCAGTTGACCTTATCGGTGCGCTCCTCCACAAAGCAGCGGGTGCCGCCCTTCTGAAACTTGCCGCCGTGCACCGCAGGATTGCTGCTGTGCATCTTGTGCTCCAGTGTATCCAATGTGCTCTGGATTTGTTGTATCACCAGCGCAATTGCATCATTCGAGGTGGAGTTGGAGTTGGTCACATTCTGTTTAGCAGTCGCCTCCCGTTTGCTGCGCCTTCCATGCTTCACAAGCAGATCAACTGATTGGTCGAGATCGAGCAGTTCCTCCATCTCGTAGGGCAGCTCTGTGTGATACACCTCCAGCTCCGCAGCGTCTCGCTTGTGGCGCCGCTTGCCAAGCTGCTGATGCAGCTGGTGCTGATGTTGGTGCTGGTGCTGATGCTGGTGATGATGCAGGTGCGTCCGCTTGTTGAGGCGATGCGAGTGAAGCGTTGCTGAAGGCGCCTTGATCTTGGTGTAGACCAATCCATCCGAGGTGAAGCAGGCGCAGTTGCGCTGATATTGCTTTCGTGGCATCATTGCCAGCTGATGTTCCAGTTGCAACTGCAAAAAAGAAACAGTTATTTACAGTACAGTGATTAAATTGTATGTTATATATATATATATATATATATATATATGTCGCTTAAATACGGAGCGATGACTGTTGAAGTTTTCATACTAAATTAAAACTTCTATTTCAATATACGGATATTTTTTTTTTTAGCAATTAGATTATAGTTATATATTTTTATATTATATAATTATTATTATTATTATTGCTCTACTTTAAATAATTCGACAACACTTTCACAATTATTATTTTTATTATTTAGGAGTGGCTTTAATTTTTAAACTATCATTAGAAACACAGAATTTGAGGGGGAATAATATAATAATATTCTCCTTATTATTATTTTTTGGGTAATATATACGTAATATACTATATATAATGTAATATACGTAACCCGCGAAAATTCAAAATTCGCGATACTTTTTGAACACACCTCGTATTTTTAACTATCTTCTATTGTTTTAAGTATTTTATATAATAATCTTAGATTAATATATATATATATATATATAAATATGAATTTATAATAAAGTCTCTTAAATATTTCATATTTTTCAAATTTGTCGTTATTTACAAAGAGTTAAATTTCGCTTCTCTTGAGTAAATTTGGCAATCCCACTTTAAGGATCACAGCCAGTACCCAAACAGACATAGTCACTATTTGATCAAATCCCGGCATACTCACATGGAACTTGCACTTGTGCTTGCGCCAGCGTCCATCTTCATTGACGCACTTCCACTTCTGCCCGGGCAAACAGTTCTTTAGCAGCGCCGGATCCGAGCATTCCGAGTTGAGTCGCATCATTTTGGTGATGTAGGGTGCTAATGGTAGATTGTTGTCATGCTCCAGCTCATCGTCTTCATCCTCCTCGGCAGCACCGTCCTCCAGTTCGTCGTCATCCAGTGCAGGCGCTGAACTGTCCATGGCAACCTCTCCATCTGCATCCTCGTCTTCTGTGTCAGTGTCAGCGTCATCTTCAAAGTCATCCTGCTCCATTGTGGTTGCCATCGAGCTGAGCAACGTAGCCACAGTGCTGCTGCTACTGCTGCTGCTACTTTTGGTGGTTGTGGTTGTGGAGCTGTTGTCGCTGCTCAGTAGATCCGCGAGTAATGTGCTGTTGGCTAGTTTCATGTTGCGTCGTTCCGCCAGGAGGCGGTTCCGTGATTCGGCAATCTGATCCGCCGTCTCCCGACGCCCTGAACTCTCGATCAGGAAGCTGTCCGGCCAAGCGTCACGCACAACACGATTGCGGTTGAGGAACAATGGCAGAATACTGCGTCCATCCATTTGGGGTGGCGTCGGCAATCCGCCCATGTCCAAAAATGTAGGCGCCAGATCCACATTCAATACGATCTCGTTGAAACTAATAAATAATATTCAAAAATGAGTAACAAATTAATTTTTACTTAAATCTTAAATTAAAAGTTTATTTGAAATGCGTTAGTAAATTTTAATATATTTATTTGATTGCAAATTAAATTTTAAATCTCCTCATTTGTAATTTGTAAAACCAAAGTTTTGGGATAATTTGGAATTGATAACTTTCCTTATTTAATTAAAAAAGTAATTAAAGTAATTGGAAAACTTACACCTTGTTTGGCTGTATACCGGGACCACGGATGAGGAAGGGCACACGCACATCGAACTCGAAGGGAAAACTCTTGCCCTTGATCAAACCAAATTGACCCAGATGGTATCCATGATCCGAGGTGTACACAATGTACGTGTTGTCCAATTCCTCGAGGGCCTTCAGCTCATTGTAGACTCGCTCCACGGCGACATCGACGCTCTGCAGTGTCTGCAGTCGCTTGGTCATTAGGACGTTTGTGAAGCGCTTGTGCACCGGCAGCATGGGATCGGTTACACGCAGGATCCACTGCTTGTCGGGATTGGGAGCGTGATCATAGCTGGGAGTGCTAAATGATGAATAAATGAGAGTTTTTTTTAAATGAAATGTTCCGAGTCGATGTTGTGTGTGGCACTCACTGATGGGTGGTCACATTGTGGAAGAGATGACTGTACTGCGGGGCAGAGTCTTCGGGTCCGTGTGGCGCTGGAAAACTCATGGTGAGCAGGACGGGTTTTTTTTGGTTTTGCTGCTTGGACGAGCGCAGAAATGCAATCGAATCGTTCGCAATCAAATCGGGATAGTAATCCTTGGCATAGTCGAAGCCATGCTTGATCTTTTGCCCATTCAGATTGATGCTGTAGTTGTAGTACTTGGAGTTCATGATCAGACCACCCCATTCACGCCAACCGGGCGGTATATACGATCCATTGTACTTGTTCAGATACTTGCCAAAGTATCCGGTGCGATAGCCGGCATTCGATAAATATGTGGCATAGGAGCGCGTCTCGTGCGTCGCCTGCCACTGGGGACTGGAGCAGTTGTCGTTGTTGGTGAACACCATGTGGTTGTGCACATACATGCCCGTCAGCAGCGATGATCTCGCCGGACAGCACATCGGCGTTGTGGTATACGCATGACGAAACTCAGCACCGCCGTCCCGCAGCAGACGCAGGGTGCGGGGCATAAAGTTAAGGGAACCCAACTCCACGTCCTGATCGTCGGTCAGGATGAGGATTATATTCGGTCGACCCTCGCGCACCCCATTAGAGTCGCGAGAGAAGCGCCTGGACGTTGACGACGCACCACTGTTCGAGTGGCTTCGATGCTGCTGGGGTTGCTTGGGATGCAACTCATCCCAAGACTGTTGCTGCTCCTTGCCCTCAGCTGTCGTCAGCAGCAAATTGAAGCCGGAAATAAGCAGCGCCAGGCAGCCAATGGCCACTTGTAGCCTGAATTGTGGCATCCTCTTTTTTAGGATACTTTTGCTGCGGCGCCTCTGGCAAAGTTCACAAACTGGATTCGCTTCAAGTGTTCCTCCACATTATAAAATGCAAGTTGTGTACAAATAATTATCCTGCAACAAGATTAAAAATATTCGTTATTTTAAATTTCAATGGAAAATAGTTAAAAATTAAATTAAAATAATTATATATTTATTATATTACAATTATAATTATCATAATGATAAAAAACCTACTTTGAGATAGTAAAATAAAATATCTGAAATAACAGCAATTTTGTAAGTTCAATGAAATATTTTCTTTAAAATTTAAAAAAATATATGTAATATCAGTGTTTAAATTTGGTTAATAAGTTGGAATATTTTAAAATCATTTTATATGTTAAAATATTTTTTGCAATATTTTATTATTGGTCAATTTTGTAGATTCTATCAGAAATAAATAATAGTTCGTGCAATCATTTGCAAATGCTAAGGAATTTTATGTTTAACAAAATACGCATTTTCATAGAATAGTTTAAAAATAAATGAGTTAAAGCTTGAAAAAAGGTATTTTAATTTAATTGGCATATCGAATTGCTTGAACAGGTTTATTAAAATTTTTTTTAACAAATTATATTTAAAAAAAAATGCTTATTATGAGAAATAAATCAATCAAATACAGAGAATTGTTGAATAATAACAAAAAGTTTGTTTACTTTTTAAAACCATGAATAAGACTTGCTGGAAATTTAAATCTAAGTTTTTCAGCTCTAATTTGGGTTAAGATCGCTGCGCCCCAAATCATTTTGCTGATTAATCAAGAGGCAGCTGCAGCTGCGGCACTTTATGCAGCTGCTGTTGCAAATGTTATGCACCGATTGACATTCCGCACAGAAGACGGCGGCGACAAGGACAACAAGGACAACAAGGACGCCAAGGATTCAAGAGCTCTTGTCACCAAATATTTGCAAAGATTTCTGTTTTTGGCCAAGCAAAAGGCTCTTCGTTGCCAGCCAAAACAGAGCGTTGAACAATTTGGCTCAGTTATCAGGAAATGCCGTTTTGCTGTCATTTTGGTTTTTGTATTTTTGTTTGTGGTTTTCTTTATATATTTTTGAGTTGTTCCCTAAGTGTGCCGGTGTCCTTGCTGAAATTTATGTGCCACTTGGCGTTTAAGTGAAAACTGCTTTTACTGCTGCCCATCGCCTTGCCACTCACTGCCCCTAACCCCTCACCTAAGAAGTTCATGATGCAGTTTATTCTCGCTTGGTGGCAAGTAAAAGGCACAACCTGCATTTAAGTAGGGGCTGCAACTGCGGTTTGGTTTTGCCTTGGGTAGGATTGGGTTGGGATTGGGTTGGGCTATGGGTTGGGGTCGCTCAAGTGTGATTTATGCGCTGCGAGCTGCTGCAAAGAGCTTTTTGCCATTGTAATTGCAACCAAGGAAGTTGGCTTTCAAAACAGTGCACTTTCATTAACTGTAGAAAGGGAAAGAAGCCACAAGTTTATTGGCCAAGCCAAGCAATTTAAAAACCAAGCAAGTATTAAAGTAGAGAAAATATTTTAAAGCATTTGCACAAAGTAGTTTTTGCAAGTCAAGTTTCGCTTTGACCAGCCAAGCAAACATTTAATTTTACTTAACTTTGCATTTGGCCATTTTTGGCCTTCATCAGAACTGACTGTGCCCATTCTTGGCCAACAATTAAATGTCGAAAAGCTGTGCCCTTCACTTGACAAGCCACTCTCTTTACACGAAGAGAGACTCTTTAAACCCTACTCTTATAGGCCAAGCTCTTAACGTATCTCTTTTATTTTGGCATTCTCTCAGATTTTTCAGTGTCTTCTCTTTTTTTTTTAAATTCTTTTGTGTTCTCTTGGTCATTTTTTTTTTCTGATTGTTCTTCTGCATATTAACTCTCTAAAGAAGGGTATATTTTACCTCCCCTTTTTTAATTTATTTATTTAATTTAATCGCTTAATATAATATAATAAATGAGTTATATTTATTTGTATCTTATTAAAGGCTTATTAAAAACAAAGGTAACTGAATGCAATGTTTTATGAAAATATGTATATAAATATTTTTTTTAGCGAATTAAAAATTCTATTCACGAGTTACACTCTTCTAATTATTTATCAATTATAATGTATTTCTTTGGATTATTAGATGCAATAAGTAAAATCTCAAAAAGGTGCTATTCACACTTAATTATAGCATAATCAAGCAATGTTTATAATATATTAACAAAACATGCAAATCGATTGTCGGTTTTCCATTTAAAACAAAACACAAAGGGGAAAATCCAAATTGCTGTTGTTAATTTGCTTTTTATGTGAAAATGCGAAAACAAAAAGCAGATGCGGCAGACACAGGTTGCCACAAAAATAGATAGCGCAAAATATGTGTGGAGATCGAAGGCGCCTCAATTGGCCACTTGACGGGGCATGGTACAAAATTCATGAATGTATGTGAATATATATATGAGTGTGTGAATTTAGCATTTTGTGTATGCATGAGTAAGTACTTTTAGTTCGAGTGTCTGCAGCAAATGCAATTTTTTTTTTGCCTGGCCTGTATTTATTTATGCCCATTTATGCTGCGTTTCTCGATCGAGTGGTAGGAAATTGCAAGCAATTGCAGTAGCTGAATGGAAAGCCAAAAACAGCTGAAGTGGCGTTTTTGGAAAGCAGCTGGAAACAGTCGGAATCGGAATCGGCATCGGCATCAGTATCTTTGAGTCCAACATCGACTTCCTTATTCCCCAAGGTTGTTTAAAATGCATCAGCGACGACGACGACGAGGAACCAGGGAACGAGTTTTTGCGTAGCTGCTGCCCAGCATGACCCAAGTCCATGGCCCTAAAAAGGAAACATGTTTCTGGCCGCACAAAACCAAAAAAAAAAGAAAAAAAAGAGGAGCTACAAATACAAAACGATGCAAAATCTGCTTCATTTTTTTTCAGTTGCGGCAACTTGCAACTGCAACCGCAGGCTTTGACGGGCGTCACGCATGCGCAAACGCTGCGGCAGACCAAAATCTTGTAACCAGCAAACCTGGACCTGAACCTGGACTTCAGTCTGCACTCGGAGTGGAGCGAACATGTTCCCCTAGCAACAGCAGCAGACTCGTAAAGCATTGCCACAGCGAAGAGACGCCAAAAATAAACAACTACAAAAAAAGGCGAGGCAAAAAAAGGCAACACGATTTTCTGATTCATTCATGAATTTCACGATATTTATTTGTTTTGTGTCCTTTGCTTGTTTGGATCTCTCCACTCGGTTCTGGCTGTCTCCTCCAGCTTTGCCTTGGCATTGTTAGTTTGTTAGTCCCCGTCTGGTTATTATCTTCTTTTTTTCTTCTTTTTTTTTTGTTGTTAATTTCGTGTTCTGGCCTTTTTGTGAAACTGCCCCATAAGGTCGATTCTTCAAAGCCGTGTCTCTGTTGCTAGGCACTCGTAAACTTTTATTACAACCATTTTAAGTGTAGTAGCTTTTTGTACATTTTATTGTACTAATTTCTGTTGTAAAAGTTAAATGGTTTCCAATGTGACATCAAGTGAAATTTAACAAGAAAAGATTTTATGTGTAAGATTTACAATCGTTCCCCAATTAATGTATTTTGCTCACAATCATTTTTACATATTAAATATATCCATTGAACGATTGTAAAATAATTTTATAGCTCTTTATAGTTTCTGCATTTATCACGCATTTTATTAAACTGGTTATTTGAATGATTCGCATTTGCAACACAATATTAAGCGTATTTTTTATTTATTTATCTATTTATTTTATTTATTTTTATTTATTTAATTAATGTTACACCCACAAAGCTAAAACAAATAAGTTACGCTTGCTGATTGATAAGATAATATAAATATTAAGTAACACGCATTTAATTGTGTATAAAAATGTATTTTCCACGATGACACCATATATGAACAATTCAGAAAATAATACTTATTGCAATACAAATCGAATCACATCATCAGTTTTTACAATGACAATGAACTTAACAACAAAGTTCAACATGCCAATTACCAATTAAGAAGTAAAAAAAAACAGTTTATAAGCACAGTTAATTAAATTAGTTTTAATTTATCGTTTTCTGAAAATTTCTTCTGTTTAATATTTAATATATAGATTGCATTAAAGTCAATATATATTGTAAATGATTCAAATTTTGATTATTTCATTGAAATTTATTGTTGTACATATTATTGACTTGGAAGGTATATTTTATTTTATTTAAAAATTTTATTGAAGATACAATAAATTAAATGTTGGCTGTTCTTTTATGTTTTTATAAAATCTTCGATAGCTAAATCCAGATTTCATCGTTCGACTTGAATATATATTTATGCTGCTTCAGCAAAATAAGAGCGACATTAGTTATTATATATATTATATATATATATACACATATATATTATATTAAATATATATATATATATTATATTAAATATATATATATATATTATATTAAATATATATATATATATTATATTAAATATATATATATATTATATTAAATATATATATATTAAATGGACATTTTCTGGTTAATTAATGTTTGCCACGAAACTAAAGACAAAATTAAATTTACTTTGCGACACCAATTAGTGTATTTAAATTCTGGATGAGATGTGGATGAGCTGGTCTATCTAATTGCATATGTACTAACTTATACATTATAAATATGTATAGGATATATTGGCAAATATAACTTTTATAACAAATTCCATTCAAAATTTGTGATTAATTCTAAAGAGCTACAAATATCGGAATTACGCTTGTATCATTCAGATATTATTGAGTCAACAACTTTAGACGGGTTGTGTTAAATGCATATCCGATTAAAATGATTAACTAAATACATAGCAACAAGTACTTGAAGTGGAAAACGGGATTGGAACTGGACAGTTTGCAGTAGTCAAGTCAAAATAGGCAGCAGACAAGTGCTAATGGAACAGAACAGACAGGGACAGAAAAGGCAGACAGATGAACATTCAATTAGAAGCAAATAAATGCATATTTCAATTAGCTCGCAGTCCAAGCCAATTGAGTCTAGATGCATTCTGGACACGCAACGCTGACTCGTCAGTTGCCGCAGTTGCAACAGTTGCAGTTCTTCTGCTTCAGGGCTTAGCGCTGATTTATGGATGCAAATAAATGGCAGTTGACTTCTTGACGCCGCTAATCCGACAGCCAGGCGACAGTTTCAATCCAATGATAAATTCGCTTATCAGGCTGCCTGTTGAGTCTGCCCTGGACTTGGACATGGCTCATTAGCACAGTCGCATGTGCAACCAGTTGTTTGTCCCAGGAGTGCGCAACGTGCATCGTTTGGACTTGGGCAATCTTTGCTGGCACAGACTGACGGACGCAGCAAATCTGCAAATTTGGAGCAAGCTGTGTGGGATGTGGCTAGTCCAGGTCTTTTCGACTCAGCGCTTAATTAGGCAATTAAGTCAGTTAAGGACTGGCTTAACAAACTGCCTCGGAATCTCGGTGCCAAGTCAATTTAACGCTTAACTAACTATTTAAAAACTAAATCATGCGCTGCAAATGTAAAAGCAACAAAAACTTCGCGGGAGAAGTGGGCTTTTAAGCATGCCCACACACGCACACACACTATACACACACACACACTTCACACACACATTCTTCCAATTCTAACTTCAACTTATGCTTACCCACAATATTCATAAGAACAGGACGTAAATTGCCTGACTAAATGTGGTAAATGTTATTTGGGTGTAGCTCAGCACATGATCTTTCAAAATGTGTAAAAGGAGAGGTGCGGAGTTGAGGGTAGGCTATTTTCAGAAAACTTTTGACACGCACAGGAACTAAAAAAGGTGCACTTCATGTGACATTTACCAACACGGAAAAAGCCGAGCTAGATTAATTTCACATTCAGCTTAAAAAACAGCTTTTATAATCCATATTAAGCTAAGCCAAAATATTAAAATTATTAAATGCTTAATTAATTGTTGTGAATTTTGAATATATGCTAGCCAAATTTTAACTATTCATAAACAAATTGATTTTAATAAGCTACTAAAACACAGGAAACACTGAATTGCGTTGCCTTAAAAACAATCTACCCTGTTCGATTTGAGAACAGAGTATAAATAATATGTAAGCTATTCTTAACACGTCATTTTAAATTACACTAAATATATCAACATCATCATTTAAATTAATTCCAATGCAATTAAAATAGCAAGTAGAACACGACGATATAGGGGGTGTTCGACTAAAAGATACCCTGTATTTAAATTAATATTGCACAAATAATAAATTAATTTGCATATCGACTCAGGTGTAAACACCTGCTGAAATAGTTTCACACTTTTAAGCAATTTCTATGTTTACTGGGTATGTAAATTTACAATATCCAAGTTATGAATTAAATTTATTCAAAGTTGTTGGTAATTCGTTTGAGTGCAAGCACAAAAAGAGACTCTCAAAACCTGCTCGATGTAAATAATTTTGGCGCACGTTCGAACTGTCAGAAAAGTGTCAGAAAACAAAACAAATGTCAACTGCGGCTGTGTGTGTGAAATTAATTTATGAACAAAAATAAGCCATAAATACAAATGGAATTTATGAATAGATTTAACAAAGTCGTAGATAGCGTCTCAACAATAGATTTTAATGGATACAAATTGTTTTGGAATGCGCACAAATAATTCTTTTGTTGCAGAAAAAACACAACAAACATTTGGATAGTCATGCAAACATTTTAAAGTCAAAAGCCGAAATTAAAAAATAATAATAACTATAAAAGAATACGATTTTAATTATGAATTAATTAGATGATAAAATTAAGTAATAAGATTATCTTACGATTTTTATAAAACATACAACATTTACATATTTTTCCAAAAACATTTTTCATTACGAAAATCAAAATGCAGTTAATACAGAAATTAATGGCTTTAAACAATTTATTTCTTTAGTCTGCATTTATTGGAATTGAGACAACAGCAAAGATGAGTAAATATAATTCACACTCTTAAGCTGTAAATAAATCTGTTCAGAAATGTATATTTATGAGTTCTTAATTTATAAGAGAGTGATAAAAAACAGTTTTGAATAAATTACCCATTGGCAGTTTTACGCACACGTTTATCAGCTTTTATATATAAAGTTTATTAGCTTTGCTTAAAGCTGACATTTTGTAAAACTTGTCATAAATTAAAAAAAAAAAAAATTATAAAAAAAAAACAGATAAACCTTGCAGTCGGGTGTAACCGATATCGAAATACTTTGACACTTTTATATTATTATACGTTATACCGTTATACCTCGAAGATTGGTAAATGTAGATCTTAAATTACGGAAGATATGGGCTTTTTATTATTTAGGGAACGGAATTGGGCGTGGCTGAAAAAATTACAGAATGTTTTTAGTAATATACCTTCCAAGTTTGGCTCTTAAAATGTGGGAGATATTGGCTCTTTAGGTTAACATTTTTTATTTAATTTTTTAAGGATGTTACTGGTATTATACCGTATACCTTTCAATTTTGATGACACTAGCTTTCAAATTTTGTGATGTACATATCGTTATATTATCGTTTTACAGTAACAACAATTTTCAGATTTCTAGTGCCAAAGTTCCTGGGGTCCCGATCTTTGAACGTTGTTATCAGCAAGTAATTTTTTTTTAAGTTTGGTCATTTTATCTTTAAAATTGTGAGAGATATGTGGACACTTTCCAAAATATCGACTTTGGCAATTCTGTGCGTGAAGGCGTGGCTATATGGGGCGGCTCTCAGTAATATACCTACCAAATTTGGCAGCTCTAACCTAAAGACTACGGAAGATAGAGTTATTTCAAAATTCAAGGGGCTGGAGTTCTGTCGGAGTGGCATATGCCGATATTTTAAGGACATCGCCAACAACCCACCAAATTTGGTGACTGTAGCCTTAAAATTGTTGGAGATATGTGGATTTATTGATTTGTTAATATCGATTTAATTTATTTAATAGTCCCCTTTTTTAATTTTGTGTGACGTAGGTACAAACGAGTATATAATTCAAGTTTTAACAATCTATTTCTTGCATTTATACCGACAGACAAATGGGCATTGCACAAAACCAATATACTATGATAACTTCGGTATCAAAGTATAAATATCTATGTATATATATGTATAAAGACATAATTACAGCTATACTGGTATTGACCAATTTACCAATATGCCAGTAAATTTTGTAATAACATGCTTGCTAAGATTAGCAAAAGGTCAACCGCTGCAACGTTTTATTTGTATACTGTAAGCCAAGTTACAATAATAAAACCCACAAGCAAAAAAGACAATTTTTTTCCACTTCCATTTTCGCAAAACACAATTGGCAAATTACAGGCAAGCATTTAGACATAAATAATGCCCAGCAAAATGAGTAGGACAAGTCCTATTTCAGTCGCTGTTACTGTGGCAATATAAACAAATCAAATCAAATTGTGACCCACTTGAAGCTTTGACAATTTTCTGCAGCAGCAAATTAAAAAAAAAAAAAAAAAAAACACACACACACACACAAACAGTAACAGGCAAAAGTCGTGTTACATTTATCCAGCACAAAAGTTAAAAATAAGCAAAAAAAAAAAAAAAAAAAGAGAAACTGCAAAAATGTGCAACAGCAACAAAAACGAAAAAAAAAACAAAAACAAAAAACTTTCCTGACAGGAAACTGTGCTGAACTGCGGTTTTTTCTGCACAGTTTGTCAATTTACATTCAAAGCAAAGTTGCTTGCCAAAAGAACTTTCGGAAAGTTTTCCTGACATTTGCATATTGCCGAACTGAGGTTTACATAGTTGAGATATGTGTGAAATGTGTGGGGTGTATAGACTCTTGAATGGGCATTACTTGTATATAATTTAAAATTTGTAACTGCATTTTTGAAGCTTTGTTAACGTTCCAAATGGATATATCAGCAATACACCAGCAGAATACCAACAACTGCAACAAACAAAAAAAGATATAAAATTTAATTGCGCATAATTTCAGCCAAAACAAAGCGAGAAAGCAATTTTCACTTGTTGGGAACACCTCAAGGTCTGCCAGGTCAAATAGCAACGAAAACGATTGCGAAACAAATCCAAATAGAAATATTTGGTTTGCTTTGGCAGAGCTGGGAGGGAGTGGAGCGTGGCGCGTGGAGACGCTACTTAAATAGAAATTCTAGTGCAAATGTTACAAAAATGCTCGTGACATATTACAGGAATGTTGTCTGGCTGTCTCCGCTGCGTTTCTTGCCATTGCAAATAGTCGCAGCCAAAAACGCTTCCAGACCAGCATTGGCCACAACATACTAGCCTGAATATTCTGTTGATGGCACCACCGAAAACCAAACCAAACGAAACGAAACGAAAATTCGACGACTATTGAAAAGTTGCTTACCTTGGACTAAATGCTGTGGTCAGCAACATTGTGGCTCTGCTGTGGGCAGGAGGCTATAAATCATATTAGCTGGTTGGCTGGCTGGCTGGCTGGCTGGCTGGCAGGCTGGCAGGGCGTGGTGTCGGGTATTCTAAAGAATTTCGACTGCTACTGCGATCAGCTTTCAAGAATGTGAATCATTGGCAAAAGGCGAAGCTGCCCTGATGATGACGACGAGAACAACAACAACAACAACAACAACAGCAACAAGACCAACAAAAGATATCTTCAGCTGGAGAATGCCAATGGCCGTCGGAGCTCAGCTTTCAACACGGGGCGTCAAACGGAAGCCGCATTAGTTACACAAACAAAATATATATATCAGGAGAGATGACCAAGCAAAATATGATCATACATACTATATATATATATATCAGGTGATTCAATTACTTGTTGACACTCTGCCACAAGTGAAAGTACAAGTTGAAGGGACACGAGCCGCAATTATCACAAAACTGAAGGCAAAACATTTGGTACCCTATAATAAATAGTTTTAAATTTATGTTTTGTTTGTATTTAAATTATATTATTGTATATAATTTTTGGCGTTCTCAGAAAGAACTTTTTTAATTTAATTTCACAAACATAAATATTATTAAACAGTTCTCTCTGTTTAGATATTGCTGCTGAAAACATATTCAAATTTTATTCAGAAATTATAAATTATTTTACTTTAGTAGCCTTACCGTTTAAATATTTAAAGAAGTATATATTTTTTTTAAATGCAGGCAAATTATTGTTAATTGTTTAAAAACTAGAAAAACCATTCACATTAACAAAATATAAATTTATCTTATAAATTAGCCATAATTCACCTGAATGTATTATTTGTCATTAATTCAATATTTTAATTACTTTGAAATATAATTTTTAAATTGAAAATATTTATAGCCTGATGCAGTTGAAAGCTAATTTTGGCAAAATTCACATTTGGGTATGACGAGGCAGATTTTGAAACATTGCCAAAAAGGTAGCGCCCATTTCACTATAATGTCGGACACGTTTTGTGGCAAGCGCCAAGAAGCATTAAAAATGCCATATAATTTTTATTTGTTTGTTCAAGCATCATTTAATTTATAATACAATCTAATACGATTAACGAAATGTGCTTCACGATTCAGTCTTTGGCTCTTCTCTCACAGGTTTTTTTGTGAACAGTATAGTTTTATTTACAAATCTTTTGTTGCTGAAATGTTCATTTTGAAAAGTTTGTTTGATGTGCACAAAATTAAAGCTATGTTAAACAGAAAGGGGAAAATGTTGGTATGCATTTTGCAGCTGCAAAATGTTTTCCAACTGCACGAAAATTATAAAAACGGGCAACTGTCAACGCAATTTTCATGGCTGTCTGTCAAACAAATAAAAAGTTGCCAAAACTTTTGCTCATAAATAAAACCAGCGAATGTGCATTTAAATGATTTATGCGTTGTATGCAAAATATGAGCATTATGCGCAGTGCGTATCAGAAATTTTATTACTATTTATAGAGCAAAGCGCAGTGAATGTTATTTTTTATTACTTAACTTTGTTGTGCAGTGTAGATTATTAGTATATTTGTACTAGTGTGTATCTCATATACATTAACAGTTTATCAGCGGCACTTGTGAATTTATTCTATGCCCGCTTTTTTTCAACGTGCTTTGCTATAGCTTGAACATCAGCCGAAATAGCTCAGTTGGGAGAGCGTTAGACTGAAGATCTAAATGTCCCCGGTTCAATCCCGGGTTTCGGCAATTCACTTTTTGTTTTTTTTTTTATTTTATTTTAAGTATATTATTATTTTATTTATTTATTTCCGCAGCCTACAAATTTTTTATTTAGGCTTCTAAGAACTTAATGTGTTTCCGTGGTGTAGTGGTTATCACATCCGCCTAACACGCGGAAGGCCCCCGGTTCAATCCCGGGCGGAAACATTCGGCCAAATCATTAGCTGGAAGTTTTTTATTTTATTTTATAAGATTAGTTATGAAGTTCTAAAAAATAATAGAACAATTAAGGTTAATGAGCTTCTTTAAGAAATGCTATTTTGGGTAACGCTATGAAGGAAAGTTTGTACACATCATATTATTTTTCGACCCCCCACATTGAGCACAGGTCATCAGCATATCATGCATGAGAGAGAGAAAAAACCTCTCTATCTCTCTCTGTCTCTCTTTCTCTCTTTTTCTCTCTATATGTTGGTTCTGGACGGACGAAGATGTCTGGAGCTGTTCGATGTTTTAGCAAAAATAGCAAACCAAAATAGCAATAGTTGCCGCAGCAATCTGACAGTCTGACGACGATTTGTGGCCTGGTCTTTATTTGAGTAGTACGAAAATAAATAATGAGCAATAGTCAAGCGCCAATGTATTCCAACTGTCTGACTGTTTGTCTGTCAAGCATATATATATATATATATTAAGAACGACAAACGCTTTAATATGCTTTCATTAGTCAAGGCAGGCGGCAATGGGAGGGATCAGCATCGGTCGTCGCCTGTCGGTCGGGGTAATTAGACTCCATTAGTGGCAGTGGCAGACACTTCCTTGAAGCATACAGAAATTGATGCAAAGTGCTCAGCTGTCTCCAGCTACAGCTGCGCTTGTATCTGTGTATCTGTATCTATGTATCTTTGTATCTGTTTATCTGCATGTGAGTTATGCGCACCATGTGCTAATTTTGAAATGTATTCTGCATGTCTGTATGTGTGTGCATGTGTGTGTGTGTGTGTGTGTGTGTGTTATGGTGGCACTTGATGCGGCGCTCATAATTTTTGAGCCATTAGACAGCCTGATGCATAAACTCATTAAAATGTACTTGAATGCCTCAAAATATGAGGCGACGCGTTGCAATGCTGGATGCCATGGCCATTTGGCGTCGCATTTGCTTAATTTGTCGAGCAGTGACAAATGACAAGGAGCAGCCAACAGTCACCCATTCCCAGTCCTACTGCCCCCCCCCCCCCCTCCATTGCTTAACATCAGCATACAATGTGACAGTTTGATGCGCAATAAGACAGATTGGCTAACAGCGACGCTGGAGATGGTATTGCATGCGCCGGAGTTTTATTTGTTGCCGGAGCTGGAGCTGGAGCTGGTGCCGCAGCTGAAGCTGAAGCTGAGGCTGAAACTGGTGTTCAAGTGTTCGAATGCAGACATTACGCAATTTGAGACAACTCAAGCAAACACTTCAGATTGTTGCCTTAGGGATTTGTTGGTTGTGATAGCCGCTGTTGTTGTTGTTGTTGTTGTTGTTATTGTTGTTGTTGTTGTTGTCAAAGTGTCGACTGTGCAATACTAACGACGCTTGTTAATAGCGCTGCCAGCAATTGAAGATGTTGCACATTAGTAGTTGCCACATCTTAAGTGGCATGTCCAGCCTAGCCTGCCCATTAGGGGTAGGTCAAGGTGTGTCAGCATCGAATCGTTAAGCCCAAACATATCAACGTTAATTGTAAATATCTTAAATAGTAATCTTAATCTGTGGTCTTTTGCTCTATTAATGTGTAGCTACTACAATCTCAGAATTCAAAGAGTTTGTGGGAAAATACTAAGAAAAAAAAGATTACTAAGTTCCGACAGTCCCTAAGAGAATCAGACAGGAAATTTAATATTTATGCAGAGATTCATGCAGTAGATAAATAATATAATAGGCGGCACTTCCTCACGTTCCATAAAATATTGATTAATAAACAAGCAAATATAATAGGCTAATTTAACACCAAAAAAACTAGTAAATAACTTTTAATACAAGTGTTATATTTTTTACCAATCGTTCTCAGATCTTTTACCAATTTTGTAGATAAACCAGACTAGACAGAATAGCCTGTAAAAAGTAGACAGGAGCAGATAACAGTGAAATATTGTCGTACTCAATCTTTGTATGTAAACATAAAAAACGTGCCCTAATATTATTTTACGAGAACATATATTAAAATATCATATCAAATATGATGTTCACAAATGACATATTGATCGATTTAATGGTGATAATTATTAAAGTACCTTAAGTTGCTGACTCAGTGAGGGTGTTTCCTAGGGGGTACTTGAGAATGTACAGTAGCAAGATGAGTCACAATGGGTATGAAAACTGACGTCCAGTTTTAACTACCAGTCCCCTTATCAGGGATTATGTCAATGTTGGATAGGCAAATGAAAATCGACGGGCACACGTTGCCATGAATCATAGACTTGTAGGAACCTGCCGTGGTATACTATTTATCAAATCAGTATAATTCCACTAGAGAGATATCGACATATTTGATATCAGTTTGCTTTAAAAACACAAGAACATGTCCATTTGAAATTAGTTTGGGCATAGACGCCGGATCGAACGAACAGTAAAATAACTGAAACAATTGAGCAAAATGGCAGTTGGAGACGTAATCAGTGTGGAGGTGGCAAGCGATCCGCGACCAGAGTACAGGTTTTCCGGCTGCTGTGTCAATCGTCAGAGATTGCATTCCATAATCGCAGGTAAACATTGGAGTTTAATGTATCCATAAAAGGATTAGACAATCACATTTTTGCGAATGTGTTGATTAATTAAAAGCTCTCCATACAAAGCATAAAAGCTTTGTTCCTGTTTCTGTGAAAACTGGAAAAGATTGTTCAACACTGAAGATTTGTTAGAAACCTATTTGAAATATTTTGTTTCCCTTTGCAGGAATGGTATTGTTTTCGTATGGCGGCATGGATATGGCTCAGGGCCTGGGTTGGAATATGTACACCGGCATCGCGGACACACAGCAATTTTCATTTAGTTGGTTCATTGGCTTCATCATTGGAGCCATTTTGGGTGCCCTCGCTGTGACCCACGTGCCAAAGTTTTATTTCTATGTGAGTTAGCAGGGAACTATATATATTAAAAATATTCCAATTCTAATGCTACGAATATCCATTTAGAGTTTCGCAATACTGACGAATCTAGTGGATGCGATCATCTTTGCGACTGCACCATACAACTATGATGCTGTAGTGGCAGCTCGATATATTGGCGGCATTGGCATAGGATTTGCAACCATCGCCTTTCTCATACACAATTCGGAGGCGGCACCAGATGCAGCCCGTGGCAAATGGTGTGCCGTTGAGCAGTCTGGCATGGGTCTGGGCATTGCCGTACAGGTGATCATGGACTCTGACTGGGATCCGCGCAATGGCATTGCCGCCAACCAGGTGCATGGCATCATTGGAATTGTGTTTTCCCTTGTTGCCATTGGCATATTGATGTTGTCCGTGGAGTCGCCCATCTTTCACTTGCGCCGCAACAATTACGATAAGGCGAGCAAGTGTCAGTGGCAACTGTTGGAAAGCAAGGACACCTCAAAGGACTACGAAATGGCTTTCGAGGAGAAGAAGACCTACGTATCGGAGGGTGTACATGAGAGCATTGACCATGATCTGGCCGTCGCCGTAGTACCATTTATTAAAATGTTGATTTGTCGCTGCTTGGTGGCATTCAGTTTCTCGATTCCGCTCACCCAAACAATCATTGCAAGCACCATCAGCTGGCAGGGATCCATGTACAGCTGGCCAATCATCGTTTGGAGAGTATTGCGTTTTCTTGGAACAATCATCGGCATTTTCCTCGTGGACATCCTGGGGCGCAAGCTGCTCACAATTGTGGGACTCATCTGCATGGGTGGCCTAATGCTGGGCATGGCCTCCATCTACTCGAACGTGCTCTACACCATCAGTACGTATGACATGGGTCAGCTATGTCGCATATCTATGGCATTCCAAATGTTTGCCGGCCTCTTTGTGGCCTGTACGCCCACCTACTTGGGTGAGGCGTTCCCCATGCGCATCAAGCCATTCCTCATTGCCCTGATTGTAATCATTGAGCAGCTGGTTCACATTATTGTGATTTGCACATTTCGCGGTAATTTGCATAGCTTCTACCAGTACTACTTGGCAGTGGGCATCATCTTGCTCATCAGCATGGTTTTCCTTTTGATAACCCTCCCGGAGACGAAGAAGACGACGCTGCGAGAGGCGGGCCATCGATTCCGTCGCCTACATGACCTATTCGCCCATTAAAGAGGACTCTCGAAAAGCAACGAACACAATTTGTAGCTATGATATTTGTTCAAATTAACACCAAGAATATCATATAATATATGATATATATATATATATATATCTATATATATAATATATATAGCAAGGATTACAAACTCTTAAGTTTTATTAAAGAGCAATTTGAAAATCATCTTAGCTGAAATCATCAACATGCGGCTATATAGACAGCTGTGTGCAATCTTATGTATAATAAACTCTATAATTAAAATAATAAAAAAAATGTATATTTGGAAACCAAAAATGTAAACTTAATCCACATGCAAGCAATGCGATTTTATCCATTTGTCAACAGAATTAAATGGTATTTGTAAAATTGCAATAGATATTATTCAACTGATTTAAGTTGCATTTGTAATTTTATAATAGTTATTATTACCAAAAAAGATTATATATAGATTATAGATTATATCATCAGATTGTTTGTAGAGCTCGATCATTTTAAATAATATAAATATTTTATATAATATAATATAATATAAAATATGTTCATCCATTTATATAGTTTAATTTAAAATGTGACCACTAAAAATATATAAATTAAACAGTAAATATATATTTAGAATAATAATTAAAATATCAACAATATTTCTATTCTTTTTATAATATAATTACATTACAAATGTTTTAGACAATAATTTTAAATTTATATATATTAAAGTTTAAAAGTATTACTAAAACTGCAATCATATTTCTGTTAATAAAATATGCTACATTAAATGAAATTATAGCAATTTAGTTTTTAGGCACAGATTTTTGTTTGGTAAATCAAAGAAATAAATATATAAAAAATAAACGTAAACGGCTTTTACTGTTAACTATTTTGTAGCAGTAAGCACAGTAATCAATTTATGGCACACGCCGCTCAATAACAAAGTGGACATTAGTGTTATCTCAACATGTCCAAATCATGGGTAAACTTGTGCAGTTGAGACAGCCAAGTCTAAAAAGGCCAACGCAAATATTAATTTTATCATTTCAATCAAAATAAAAATTTGCACTTATCTTTCATGAGTCTCGATTATTATTTGATAACTAAAGAGAATTTTAGGTGCTGTGGCCAAGAAATCCTTATCAACATTAGAAGGAGATTCCTAAGAGTCTTCCTTTAAAAATTGGTAACATTCAAATTATCGGACTTTGGATTGCGACTTTTATAGGCGTGGTCTTCTTTCCGAAGGTTGTTACCAGGAAAATCCTTTCAAAATGTAGAGTTTTTCGATTATTGGGCTTTACATCTTTATCTAATATCAATAGTAAAGATTTTTCACTGCGATTTCTCCAGTGAGTCACAAATTTCAGTTGTCCCCTCGGTCATTGATAATAAAAGTTCAACTTTGGTTATCAGTTCTAATTTCCCATTTGGGGACTGACTACGCATATAAAAAAATTCCAATGAATCAGGACCATATCTAAACTGCCAAAAAGCAATGGAATTTGAGGTTTAGATATCAAAAAACTTGATTAGAATATCTATACTTTATCAGAGGGAATATATCGAATTTTAAGATAACGCACTTTTTATTGCTATGCTAATGAGTACAACTAAAATTTATCTATTTCAAATTAGTGTTGAACAAACTCGAAGCAGTTTCAGTTTGAATTTATATTTTACAAAATGACAACCAGTATTGCAACAGAGGAAGCACCGGAGGAGATTATAGCCACAACTGGACAACCAACCAGCTACGTTGAGGTGATTGAAGAAGAACCACAACAAATCCAGCGCATTTCCAATCGCTGGACAAATGCTCACAATGCTCACGCTGCAACCCTGGGTGAGTTCCGATATTAACTGATGATAAGATAATTTATTTTTTTTATTTATTGCATTCAATAAATATGTTTTTATAAATTGTACATTTGTATATGTAATTTGCATAATTGTGAAACACATGTTTCGAGTTTGTTATTATGTTAAAAGATTAGATTATTTGATTTATAAACAAATCATATTTATTGCCCAACAGGATTATTGCTATTTGCTTATGGCGGCATGGATATGGCACAGGGGCTACAATGGAATCTGAACACGGGAATAACGACAACCTATCAATTGGGATTCAGTTGGTTCATTGGCGTCATCATTGGAGCTGTGCTGGCAGCTTTTACGGTGACCCACGTGCCAAAGAAATATATTTATGTGAGAAACAGCGAAGAGTACAAGGAATTTCATTTCTAATCTTAGTAAATCCTCTAGCTCCTGGCCGGATTGCTGCAGCTGATCGATGCCATCATCTTTGTAAGTGCACCCAATGACTACACTCCAATCGTGGCCGCTCGCTATGTTGGCGGAGTGGGCATAGGACTCCTCACGGTCTCCTTCATCATACACAGCTCGGAGATTCATTTGGGGTTTTCGCGTGGCAAATGGTGCGGCCTCGAGCAGTTTGGCATGACACTGGGTATACTGATCCAGGTGCTGATGGACTCACAGTGGAACTCGGCCTCCTCCTCGAGTATTACCATAAATCAGGCACATGGCATTATTGGCATCGTATTTTCCGTATTTGCGACGGGCTCCGTTGCCATCTCAGTTGAGTCGCCCATCTTTTATCTGCGCCAGGGTGACGAGAGTGGAGCGCGTGCCAGCCAGACTCATCTCTTGGGCACCGCAATTCCACAGGATGTGCAGAGCACCATCTTTGACGAGGTCAAGCGTTATGTTATGGAGGGTACCAGCCAAAGCTTTGGCAAGCAGCTCTTAAATTCCATAATGCCCTTCATTAAGATGATCTTCAGTCGCTGCCTGGTGGCATTCTCCTTCTCAGTGCCCCTAACTTTGACCATGTTGGGCAGCACGATAATATGGAAAGCATCTCTCTTCAGTTGGCCAATGATTTTGTGGAGCATTTTGCGCTTCATTGGCGCACTTCTCGCCATATGCGTGGTGGATTTAATTGGACGAAAGCTCGTCTCGCTGGTGGGACTGCTGTGCATGTCGGCTCTAATGCTGGCTCTGGCCGGGATCACTGCCCATGATACTTACTACACACACACATACTTTATGTCGCAGGTTTGCGGCATTTCGATGGCCTTCCAGTTCTTTGCTGGCCTCTTTGTCATCAGCACTCCGACCTATTTGGGTGAGGCCTTCCCATTGCGGGTTAAGCCCTTCCTCATTGGCCTGGTTGTGTGCATCGAGCAGCTGATCCACATCATTGTGATTGTCACATTCTTGCAGGGCTCGAACTGTTTCTTCCAATACTTTGTTGGCGTTGGCATTATCCTGGCTGCAGGTGTGGTCATCTTTGGGTTATTTATGCCGGAGACACGAGGATTGTCGCTCCGACAGGCCGGCGATCGTTTTCGTCAATTACATGATTGCATCGCCTACTAGAAAAATAGCTTAGGTCCTAGACCAAGGTCAATGTTGGTTTAGATTTACTCTCGAAAAATAAAAAATGTGTTCATTTTAAATTAAAGCTTTTGTAGCTTATTTCAAGATTATTTTTAAACATTTTTATATAATCGACAGTTGATTTGTTTATGCAATTTATTATTTAAAAATGGTTTTAAAAGTAAATGTAAAAATTTCAAAAATATATTAAAGTGTTGCTTTATTTATAACATTTTTTTTTTTACAACGCGCTAAGTGCTAAAATTACAAATAAAAAAACTACTGACAATTTATAAGTAAGGGCTTTAACCGTCTGATATGATATCAAGAAATAAAGCCTACACATCGATATAATATATAGTCGTATATTTAGAATGGAATCAATCCTGTCTTTGTTGTAACATTTGCTCATTCAACACTGATAAATTGCAATTTATTAATAAAATATGAAGGATTTATTTATCATGTTCAACGACTGACAACATTAGTATAATTCAAATACGATAACAATCAAAATGTTATAATAAATTAAATGAATCAACGCCTTAAAAACCCCATACCTGGCTAAGTCCAAAGGTCCAAAGTATTACAATTTTATGGAAAGCGTCGCTAACTGTAAAAATGAATCAAAATCATAATTCAACTATTTCGTATGTGTATCACATGCTGATTACAATATATATATATATATGCATTATCTATAATGAGATACTGATATCTCCAGTATTCTTAAGCCTATAAATGAATAAAGCCTGGTCAATTCGAAGTCAGTAGAGGCGTAGACCTCAAATCGAACGAACCTCCGCGAGTTAACAAACAAAAAAAAAGTGATCAAAATGACCATAGTTATTGCCACAACGGCTGCACCGCCAAATACAATATATGTAACCACCGAGAAAGGACAAATGCCACCACAACCCAACTATATACCCCCGCCGCCTCAAGCCACCTATGTGCCACCACAGGCCACCTATGTTGAGGTGGTCAACCAGAGACCCAATCGATTTGTCTACAAGCAGAAAACGCACTCAGCAACAGCAGGTTTGAAAAATATTATTAATAATAATGTGCGAAATATTACTAATAATAATATGCAAAATATTACTAACAATAATATGCAAAATATTATTAATAATCATATGCAAAATATTATTAATAATAATATGCGAATTATTATTAATAATAATATGCGAAATATTATTAATAATAATATGCGAAATATTACTATGGAAAATATTATATGGAAAATATTAATAACAACAATAATAAGGCAATCAAGCAAAAGGAAAGGAATTAAATCTGCACCGGAATACCTCTTTTTTCGTACAGGAAAAAACAGCAATGTTAATCAAATTATTCACATTTAAAAAAATATGTATTTTCTATATTAAAACGACGTTAGTTGTTCAGTACAATTTTAACAATGAAATCACATTTTTGAACACAACCCAGCTAATTCTTCTTCGCTGATATCTCGTTATCATATCAGTGTTTTCACAAAAAAATGTACATTTCAGTTTGAGAGCTTAGATTGATTGCATGTATATATCGAATATTTATGGAGGTATTTTTATACATATACATATATATATATATATATATATATATATTTATTTAGGTATAGGGTATATTTGTTTATTTCAGAATATTTGCTATCTTTAATAGAAAATATTGATTGATTATTATTAAAAAAGTTAAACAGAAATGGGAAATATAAACAGCAAAGAAAACAAAAAAAAACCCCCCAACTTTTATCACTAAATTCCTGAGATTCGAAATGCTCTTTTTTGCCAAACTTTTATCAATGATTTTTGGATTTGATTTATCTATTGCAAAATAAGGTTAATATTCAATCTGAATCTTGAATTTTTGCTTATTTATTATTATTAAATATAAGCAGTTAAAAGTACGCAAAATCGCAATAAAAACTATAACATTATTATTTTCTATAGGAATTAATAATGTATAAGTGAAATCTTGTGTTTGATATTAATATAAATAAGATAACAGAGCGAAAACTAGACACAGTTTTTACTAATTTAAAAAAATATAGCCTGAAATTAAGAAAAGAAAATATGGTTTTCAGAAAGATTTGAATATTTTTTTTTTACATCTCTTTTATTTATTTTTATTAATTTATTATTAATTTTTTAAAATTATTACATTCGTTTTACAGGCATTTTGCTGTTTGCCTATGGCGGCATGGATATGGCCATGTGTCTAGGCTGGAATTGGAATTCAAAACTATCGAGCACTGCAGAATTAGATTACAGCTTTTTTATTGGAGTCATCATTGGAGCTGTCGTCGCAGCTCTTGCTGTTGACCATGTGCTGAAGTGCATTTTATACGTGAGTATCCGATTTAATACAAAAAAAAGTGCTCCGGGATTTATCAGTTTTGTCTCAAATCTCTATAGAATCTGGCCGCAGTTCTGATGTTGATTGATGCCATCATCTGTGTATCCGCTTTCACCGAATATGCCTCAATGGTGGCCGCACGCTATGTTGGCGGAGCGGGCCTGGGAATAATCACCGTGGTCTACCTCATACACAGCGCGGAGGTGTCGGGCAACAAGGATCGTGGTGTATGGGTTTCGGTGGAGCAGTCCGGTTTGGCATTGGGCATTGCCATTCAGGTGATCTTGGACTCACAGTATTCACAGTATGATTACTTAAGTGTCACTCAGGCACACGGCATCTTTGGCATAGTGTTTACCATACTGTCCTCATCCCTGTTGGGCTTTTCCGTCGAGTCACCCATTTTTCTACTACGTCAAAATAAAGAGGACAAAGCTAAATTATGCCAGTGGCAGCTTATGCCTCGTGTAACAACCACAATAGCCTACGAGGAGGCCTTTGCCGAGGCCAAGCGATATGTGGAGGAAGGCAATAGCCAAAGTATCGGCTCTCAGCTCTCCCAATCCCTTATGCCCTTCATTAAGCTGCTCATCTGCCGCTGCATGCTGGCCTTCACCTTCTCACTGCCACTAAGCCAGGCAATGGCATTGATCAGACTTGTTGCCGAAGTAGACCTGAACTGGACCGTTGTTGTGTTTGGGATTCTGCGCTGGATTGCCACCTATGTTTCCATAGCCCTCGTGGATACAGTTGGACGCAAACTGATAACGGTGCTAGGACTGCTGTGTATGGCGGGTCTGATGCTGGGCATGGCGGGAATCACGACGGATTGGCTTAACCTTCTCAGTTGGTATTACATGCGTCAGATGTGCAACCTCTCGATGGCATTTCAGTTCTTCGCCGGGCTCTACGCCCCCTGCACATCCATCTATTTGGGCGAGGCATTTCCCATGCGTGTTAAGGGCTTCCTCATTGGTCTGATTGTGTGCATTGAGCAGCTGATCCACATCATTGTGATCGTTACTTTCCAAACATACTCCTTCTACCAATACTTTCTGGCTGTGGGCATTATTCTGGTGGTGAGTATGCTCATCTTGGCGGTGCTAATGCCAGAGACAAAGCAACTAACGCTGCGCCAGGCGGGTGAACGTTTCCAACGTGTTCATGATATCAAGTTCGACTAGAAAGGAGCTCACCTCAAACAGTATATGAATTGTTCAAAAATACAATTAACAAGCTTGTGGAAAGACGCACTTCTTCAGCTGCAGCAGAAGCAGCAGGCTGTAAACTTACTCTGGGTCTAAAATAGGATTAAGTTTGTCAGAGTTTTAGACTAGTTTTCTAGTACTGACAGCAAATAAAGTATATCATAATTCGAGCATTTGCTCGCAGCTGTTTCAATTTTGGACTTTTATGAAATTTTATGACTTTTCAAATGCTGAAAACTGTTAATTTTCACACAACGCCGCCGCCGACGAAGACTATTTTTATAAACTTGCGGTCGAAACGGTTCTATTTAATTATTTATAATCTGTGTGTGTGTGAGGATGTGTGTGTGTGTGTGTGTGTTTTGTTTTTGTTTAATTTATTATGATCTAATTTATGTATCTGCTGGATAAACTTCCTTAGTCTCGTTATTTATGTGGCTTTATAGCAGAAAAATTATAGTTTGTTGAGCAGCAAATATCGGCTCATTGTGTATAATTTGAATATGCATTTTTTTAAACTGCTTCCCAACATTTCAGCTGTCTTTATTCCACTTTTCTGGATTATATAGTATTTATGCATAATTTAATATGGTTTATTCGAATATTTGTGTCGGCAACAGCTGCCGCAAGCATAAAGTAGATTTGGACGCGTGTCGCGTTTTGTCCCTCAATTTAGAGATGAAATCTGCTATTCTTTGGGAGAGATACTTATGGGGAATAATAACTAAAGGGATATGGCAATTGTGTGATGTAAAGCTAAACAACAAAGCATTACGCGTTGAATTGAGAGGAAGCATTTCAAGTGATTTTCTCATTGGACAAAGAAGACATCGAGCAATAAAAAAAAAAAAGAACAACAAAAAAGGAGCATTTCATGAATCACAATTGAAATAATTGTGAATTGCGCTTGTGAAACAGATGCCAGATGCCTACCAAGAAATCAGGCCATTACATTGCGCAAAAATGCGCATAAAAATTGCATTAAAATATCTTGAAGATACACAAGCCTAATGAAGGAATGGCAATAAAGGACAATTGCAGCACTAAGATTGAACAGACGACATCCCCCCCCCCCCCCCACAACCATGGTCGGGAAAAAGTTTCCAATGCCCTTAAATGGTCCAAACACTCGTAAATACTTAGATGCTGGACAGAGATGGGGGAGCACATTGTGTTGGCCAATTGAATTTAATCGACAAGCTGCAAAATGCGTGCAAAAATGTTATGTGCCACATAATGTTTCTCTCTTTGGTTGCTTCAACAACAGCATTTCCCAGGCGAGGCAGAAATAGTGAATTAAGTGCAGGTTCGTGATTTTGCACTTCAATTAATAGAGAAAAAAAATAGAAATTGCCAATGCCAGTGGCACAATGCACATCTCCTGCACAAGGTGACAGATCAGCCCCCAAACAAACCTGCCCCTTTCAGCTGGTTGTAATAAAGCCCAGCGAAATGGAAGTAATCTGATAGATTTGATCTGAGGTCTGCCCAGGAAACTGCATTTAATTGAGCAAATGTGCGTTCACATGGAATAGCATAGTAAATGAACTGGCCCTGAATTTACATTAGAAAGTCATCAGAGCATGTTTTGATTTAACTTTTAGCTTAAATCATTTGAAGTCTAACTGCATTATTCATAAATCGAAAATTCTCATGCCAGAAATGGGGCTATTTCTGGCTTATTCTTTTCGCATAAAAAACTAACTTAAACTACTAAAACTTACTTGGTTTAACGCCAAATTTGGTGATATTTAACGCCGTAAATAAACCTGAAAAAGAAATGAAAATATATTAATTAAAGTTGTAAGCTAATATTATTTTTACTAATTTTTATTTCAACTTTTACTCTGAGAATTTAATTATAATATTTAACCTCGTAAATAAACCTGAAAAAGAAATGAAAATATATTATTTACAATTGTAAGCTAATTTTATTTTTACTAATAACAATTTTAACTTTTACGCTGAGAATTTAAATATTATAATAAGATTGGTAAGCCTATGGCAAAAGTCGGTTTTTATTTACATTAAAAAATATTACATTTATTTTTAAGATAGTAAAAGTTTTCTTTTTTATTTATTTTAACCTGAATTGTACTTTATTACATTTTGCAGATATGTAAACTCCAGGTGAAAGTTTTCCTTTTATATTTATTCTAAACTGAATTGTTTATTTATTTTACTAAAAAGAGAAACACAAAATATTTTAAAACATTTTTTTTTTATTAAATATAACTTTATACAGATGTGATCCATTAATTTCTAATTAACTTGAAGCGATATAGAAAGCGGGAATTGGAGAACAAATAAAACAACTTAGCAAAATGTATTTACAGTTGTCAATTTGACAGCTGTCGCAAAATTCTCTGTTTTCCTAATTTGCATTTAGAAAAGAGCTGATTGCTTTGTGTAGAACTTTTGACGAGCAACGAGCTATATATAAAAATATATCAGTTAACAGATTCCTAGGCCCAGCTCAGGTTTCACGTGGTACAAAACTCAAAACTGTACTTGTCAAAATACTTTTGAACTTTGGTACATTTGCGACTGACACATTTTGCACCTGCTTCAAGCGAGTTGTGGAAATACAAGCGACATGAGCCTGGAATGATTGATAGTTGGCCTGAGTAGGGGACGAACTGAGTAAATGAATAAATGAATGAATGAATGAATGAGCGAGTGAATGACAAAGTTTGTTAAAATGTTAACAGAGTCCATGACCCAACACTGGCGCTTTCCATTTGCCTACAACGTCTCCATCTGTCAGCTGTCAGTTTCGCACACTGGCAGGCTCTCTGAACTTGGTATTTTAATTGAGTTTCGAGTTCACAAAACTCGTGTACCAACTGTAAATGCAAACGAAGATTTATGCGATTTACTTAGGCCACTTGCTGCCAGGCGTTCAACCAGGTCATAAAACGCTACTTAGCCATAAAGCAGTTAAATCATTTTATACTTTCATTTGGGGTATGCCCCATATGATATGATGTTGGCATAGAAGTAAATAAAATAAAATACAAGCGGAATATATCGGAGAGATATGCAGATAAATGAATAAAAATTAAATAAGGTATAAATACAGAATTTAAATTTGTGACTACTAAAAGGCTTCTCGGCCTTATTTTAATTTGCGTCAACGTTTTTATTTTTAAAGCGCGCGTCTGCAAAAAGGATTCATTTCTTCTTTTTGAAATAACTAAAAGAATAAGTAATTACCAAATATACATTGATATATGTATTTGTTTATTTCAGTGCACTACTGAACAAAATTACATGTACCTCATTTGTCAAATTTTACAATTAAAAAATTTGTGTGACCTTTTCTATATCTTGCGTTGCCAATATTCTGCAGAAACTAGAGAAGACTCCGCTAAGGGAAAGGAATCTCCACATTCTCAAACTTGTCATTGACTACTAAGCCACAAATGTAGATTTAAGTTCTGCATCCATAAATAATCAAGAATCTTTCTTCCTTTCTTCGACTCTAAACATAAAATTGTTTAAAAGAGTATGCAGGATTCGGTATTGTAGAAGCCATAAAGTTTTCCTAGTTTAGCTGGCAGCTGTTTTAACTTTTATTGAACAAACAGTTGGAAATAGTAGTTGCCGTGTGGAATTGGTTTTTATGACTTTGCTGCAACGCTGCGAATGCGCAATGCTTTGCCCCGGCTCGCCTTTAACCCAGTTTGCTTAGCCCACTGTTTGTTACCGTTATCATTAACACCTTTTGTTGTTGTTGCCGTTGGGCTGTGTGTAAATTGGCAAAGCAGGTCATCCAAAAGTTCGTATATGAAAACACTTTAGGAGGGGTTGCAGGTGACTTGGCAACCTTGTCCTTCTTGCGAATCAGTCCAATCGAATCGAAATACAAATTTAACAAATCCCTCTGCCTGTCTCGCCTATCTGATGAAATGTACGCATTGCGTATACGCAGCGTTTGCCTAGGCAAACAAACAAATAAATGATTGTAAATAAGTTTAAGTGAGCTATAGAAAAGTGAGTGGCTCGTCGTCGGTCGGCTTGTTTGTCTCTCGCCAACTCGCCAACTCGACAAACACACCGACAGCCATGTAAACACAAACATTTCCAGTGCCAACAGAGAAGGAGAATAAAAAATATTATAAACTGTTGTGATTGTAGGTAAATAGTGGAGTACTCAGAGTGAACAGGCAGGCGACAGCAGCTTGAGACTTGTTTGGCCTGCAGCTTCTCATTATTGACAGCTCTTCATTTATCATGCCGACTATTTTTTTATCTATATTTCCCACAAACCCACCGCGCAACCTTCAACTGATAAGCGCTCCAAAAGTCAACGATCTTGAGTTGGGGCTTGCTGCTCTCATATTGGGTATACGTATTCCCATTATCTCTAGCACTATCCAAAAAAATCAGCTGACAAATTGCGCAATGCATTATAAATAGAATGGGATAAATGACGAACAGGTAAACACAAATGAGCAATGCATACAAATGACAAATAATCAAATGGAATGACAAAAATGCTAAAGTTAACGCTTCACTGGTCAAGGGGGAACACCAATTCATATATACAGAGAGACTACTGCCTGAGTGGGGGAATCAGAAAAGCTAAAGTTACGTCCCACTGAAGCGAATCCATTTACGATAGCTGCCGGAGAACTGACGCTGTTTCAATTTGAAATGCAGATAATTCTGAACGGCAGTCGAAATAAATGGGAAAAAATAAACAAGATTATCAGATACTGATATTTCCAGAAATCGGATAATATTTGGAGTAGATAGAGCAGTTGATTTGTAGAAATTAAAATGAAACGAATTTTGAATATTTTTTAATTTTTATGCAGATTGGATATATATATATATAAAATAAACAAGATAATCAGATAACTACTAAAATCGGATAATATTTGGAGTAGATAGAGCAGTTGATTTGTAGAAATTAATATGAAACGAATTTTGAATATTTTTTCATATTTTTCATGTAGAATATATATATAAATTTATAGGTCTGTATTAGGTTTAAAAGCGGAATGGAAATGGCCCTAAAACTTCGAAAACCTCATGTAAAAAATAACCAATGTTTTTTAGGTTTTTCTTCACAAGCTGAGTTACCACAGAATTTGTAAAGTTCTGGGCGATATTTTATTTAACTGTAAGAATTTTAAATAATTTCAAGTGGAGTCAGCTGCAGTTGACTTTACCTGGTTTAATTACAAACAAGTAATATGCATATTCTGTGTTGATCAGCGGTTTCCAATACAGAATACATAATAAATATAAACAAGTAATTTTTATGGTTTAATAAATAATTTATCCATGTTAATAGCGATAACAAGGGAGGGGAATATTTATTTAAATATGTTTAATGTCAGCTCTGCGCATAAATTGCAATTAAGAGCAATTGCAACAACCGTGTCGATTTGCAATTACAATTGCAACTGGTTATTAATTGATTTCACTGCTGAGCGACAACCATAAGGCACAAAGTTATATTAATTATTCAATAACAATAATTCATCGGACATTGGCCAAAGCAGTGAAATTATTTATACCAAGTTGGCCATTGTAATTGACATGTTTGTAAGCAGTTGCCCGTCTTTTGTTAACGGCCTGTCATTTGTTGCTTATGACAGGCTCGTCACACACACCCACACACACACTATGTATGTATGTTTGGTAGTTGAATGGAACATGACATAAGTAAATGTGTTTTTGGTTCGGTTTTTCGGTTGTCGTTTTACCTTTTCTGCTATTGACTTTGACAAAATGCCGGCATACATTTTATTATGTAATATGCACAAAAAGCCTTAACAGTTCTAGCAAAGGTCTGGAAATGATATATTTAATTCGATTTATTACAGTAATTCTGAACACATGGGAACAGGCTGACAATATTTGTTGTGCACATTCAATTACTAAATGTGACATGACAAGCTGAATCGAATCGATTTGTTATTTACAGACAAAAGCATCACAAATAAAATCCCTTTTAATAATCATTTATATAATGTGCTCACAATGAACAATGTTTTCTGCTGAGCTGGAAAAAACAACGATTTTTAATTGCTAATTGCAACTTTGATTACTCCATGACTATCGTTTCATTTACTCAATTATTAAGCATTGTATTGATTATCACTTTTATTGTTTACTAACAAAAACGCTGAATTATTGCCAACTTTCTAAGAATAATCTAAAAACAAAAAAGAAATAAAACAATTGTTTATTAATTTTCATTAATAATTGAAAAAGAACACATTTTTGTACCTATATTAACAATTTGGTATGAAAATGTGCGAAATCAGCGCGAAATGCAAGTGATGAAAATCAGAAAGGGGAAACTGTCTGATCTGTACTATATGTATATATGTACATTTACCCATTAGCGGGTTTGTTGATATTGCTAAGTGATCTCGAGCTTGCTGACGCCTTGATTAATGATTTCAAGTGTATTGCAAATGCTTTATTCAAAAAAACTTGATTAAAATATAAAGTAAATATTTATTTTTTGGAAATTTTATCAAAACATATTTATATTAAATACTGCGAAACGGTTCAGATATTTTGTAAAATAATTTAAATTTAAGATTTGTAATACGCTTCAATTCTTTTCAAATTTTTGACTGTTTGTTTTCCTTAAACGCATTAAATTGTTTTTTAATATTTAATATTTAATAAACAATTTAGCCATGTCACTCTGAATGAATAGGATAATCCTAGAGACAATAAGAGATATAAACTTCAAGTTTGGAGCATAAAAAGGACTACATTTATTTCACTTTATTGCTCACGATTAAAAGCTCTTATAGCAACAAAGGACACAAAGGAAAAAGTATTCATTTTTTAATAAATACCCTGTCATTTTAATTTATTTATTTAATTTGGACAAAAAGCAGTCACCATTTTAGGAACAAAGTTTAAATAAATCCAAATTTAAATGAAAGAAAAAAATAATAATAAAATGTAAGATATAAATCTGAATATTTATAAGTGTAATATTTACTAATTATAAAACAGTCATTAGACAAACTAATATCAGCAAATCCACTAATTTGTAGGTAGGAGACTGTCGAATGGAAGATACCCTGTATTATATTTTACAGCTGATTTCAGGATTTCTAGGTTGCTCATAATTTAATTAATTTATTATAATCCTTATTTAATTGTAATGCTGTAAACATAATCAGATGTAAATAATGATGTAGTTCAATCCATTTGTAATCATGTCTCTTATAGCCTCATCATTTGTTAATTATGGTAACAGATTGTTAACGTTTTGATTGTGTACTCTAAATCTCGATGGGCCTGGCTGCTAATCCTACAATTGTTTTTATGGCTATAATCTAAGAGAATATTGTAGTAATTTATATTGCAATAATCTGATTGCCTCAAGCAGTCTTTACATACATAGCAGTTTATGTATGTGTAGATGTATTTGTTGTTTTCTAGCCGCATTCGCTTTTCATCCTGGCCAGACCAAGTTGGTCTGGCTGGCTTTGGTTTGCTCTCATTTTGCTTTTTTCCACGCTTATTATGTGTGTTTTGTTGATTTTTTCTTTTTTAGTTTTGTTTTTTGTTTTTTGCTTTTTTTTTTTTTTGCTTAGTTTAAATGCTGTCAGACAGGATTTTCCACTTTAATGCAGTCGGCGTCATCCCTGTTGCGGCGACTGCAGCCGCTGCCTTAGCGCGTTTTTGTTTTTTTTATTTATTTTTTTTTGCAGCTCATCATGCAGCAGCAGCTGGAATCCGTAGCTGAATCCATGGCCTGTGCACCTTCAGCCTCAGCCAGAGTCTGCCTGCATTTAATTTGCTGGCTGGCTTTGTTCGCATTCAGGCTAATGCAGGCTTTATGCATTGCTTTCTAAGCGCATTATGCGGCATGTTTTGCTCAAAATATTAACAAAAATTATGTTAATCCGCCCCAAGGTGCAACTTAAACCATTAAGTATGCCCCTTGCCACTAACTGGTGCGCCGGCGCATGCCCATTATGATGCGCTTCATTACCAGGGAACGAGTTGAATATTTTTAATAGCCACTGCATTTACGAGCATCTACATATAAATTTATACACACATACCCACCCCAATACACCCAACCACCACACACCCGTGCAGCCCTTCCACACATATTGTGGTCCTCTTAATCTTCGTATATGTATTACGCGTTTTTTCATCGTTTTAAAACGCTCGAAATATTGTCTGTATAACTGAGTTTATAAACAATACAACAATAATTATAACTATTTAACTATTTCCTAGTTGTTATATTAGAATTATAATTTATGTCGGCTCAATATTGATGCTCAATATTATTGACATATTTTATAAAAAACAGATTCGAAATTATATTCAAATTTTAAAAGGAAGGTGCTTAAAGCAAATGCTGATTAAAGCACAATTAAAAAAATAAAAATTTGAGAACTTGAATTGCAATCTTTCATACTCATACGCACAACAAACATTCCTCTCAATTTTGGAATTTTTCCCTATTTTGGCAAGTTTGAAAATATTTCGCTTGTTCTGTTTTCAAAACTTTTAAAATCGATTTAATAGAATTAAACTAATCTGCTTATACCTTGTATTTCAAAATATAAATATATGAATCTTAAAATTCTCTATTTCATAAAGTTGTATATATATAACATAAGTTTCAAATACTTTGTAAATATCGCCAATATTAATAATAATCGTGACCTCACTGTTTGACTAATTGGTGTCCCAAAATATAATTCTTTACATTCAGCACATCAATTAAAATAACCACGCCAAAGAAACTAGCAAAATAAAAAGGAAAGAAAACACAATTTGAATTTAAATTGATTTCAGTGGCTGTCACTTTATGTGAATAATATGTGTAAACAACAAATGTTAATTAACACTGGGTATAAAAATGCATAACAAGCTGCTGCTACCATTGCTGTTACTGCTGCTGCTGCTGCTACTGCTTCTGCTTCTGCTGTTGCTGCTGCTGTTGCTGCTGTTGCTGCTGTTAAGGCTGCCATTAATATTCATTCACAAAGAGTCGCACAATATTCAACCGGTTAAAGTCGCATTGAAAACGCACTGGCGTCGCAATTAAACGGCGCCCAAAACGCTAGCGTCGATTTATGACTGTATTCAAATGTGGGCCAGTCTGCATAATAATAACCATACTCAGCATTGGCTATTATTGTTGCTAATGACTAGACAAGTCGAGCTCGTTAAGAGGAAATGCAAATGAGAGAGACAGCTGCTGACCAGGCTCGCTGGCCAATTAGCTGTTTGTGTGTGGACAGTTTGATGGATTTCTTAGCACGATGAATGCAATTTCAGCAGATTTTTATTCATTTAATTATTCACTTATTCAATAGCTAATCCATTCATCCGTTTGTCTAACGGCTAATTACGGTAAAAGTTTTTTGAGTACAGAATTTTGGCTGTATGCCAAATTGTCACAAACCAGTTTTGAAGCTTCGGGATTGGCTAGTCCGTGTGATAAGCACCATCCAAAAATGGCTTGGAGAAATTTTTGCAGTCAAAACAATTAGACAGCCTGGCGGCGGGCCGCTCACAACTTGCCACTCACAACATACAACTTACAACTTGTTGCCGTTGCCGTTGCCACTGCGATAGGAAAAACTCTTGTCAGATTCTTCGGGTCGACACTGGCCAAGTCTAGCTTGGCTTTGGCTGTGGCTTTGGCTGTGTTACTTGCAGCGTAAAAAGTAAAAAGTGTGTAATTAAATGCGTTTCAATTTGCCCCACAGCAAAATGAGAAATGGTAAACAAAATAATACAAATGCTACTAAAGCATTAGCCGACTTTCCTAGCTCTTTAGTATTGATATTACCGATCTCAATTATTTACCATTTAAATATCCTGGTAGAGGGTATTTGAATTCCACTTTCAGATTTCCAAAGCAGCGATGATGTCTTCATAAACTATGTATTTATCATCATAACGGTTTATTTTTGTATTAGTTCCTTAGATTTTTACCAGATAATGTACAACTTAGTATACAAAATGAAATAAAAAACATGATCTTTAATTACTGAAGTGGTAAAGTAAGTGAAGTAAGTGAATTTGAAATTTCAAAAACAAAATTAGATTTTATAGTTTATTTAATGTCAACTTTTACCAGTTAGCACTAAAAGAAAAAAGAATCAGATTAATTAAAAATAAAAATGAATATTGTATACTAAAATGTATTCTTAACATTTCTTTTTTGCATTTGGACCAATATATAACGAAATATTTATGTCTTCATTTTAGGTACAACTTTCCTTTACTCTAATCTTATGTTACATTTTCCAAGATGTGTATGAAAAATAAGAAAGTCAATAAAATGGTTTTCTAAGAAAATGTAATATTATTACTAATAAGTGTAATTGTTGAGTAACTGCTTAGTTAAGCTATCTTGATCATTTTAAGAAAACTACTTTATATCCTGGAACTGATTGGGACTGTATTATTTTCACGTACAATTTTATATTTTATAGAGACTATTTTCAATAGCAGTGCTTGTTGATCAATGTCTCAAATTAGTTAAATAATTAATTATTTAAATAATTGCAACTTTTATACTGTTAAAAAAATAAATATAATTGATAAATTTCAGTAGTGAGCTATACACAATATATAAGTGCGTGTGTATGTGTATGTGTGTTCATCAAAGCGTTGCCAACATGGCTGTAATGCCAGTGTACCCATCAAAGCTAAAGAAAAAAATGGGCCTGGGCAGCGGCAGCGACGCACAAGAAAACAACAACAGCAATTAACATAAATTGCGTACGCGTTGCGGCTCATTGACTCTTAAAGGGGCTCTTCTATAGTTCGGGTTCGCAACTGGGACAGCTGCCCGTCAATCATTCGCACAAATGAACTCTGACATTTCAGCGCGAGAGCAGGAGGTGGAGTAGAGTCACTGCCGCATAGGTAAATACAAAGTACAAAAACAAAAAATAATGAAACAAAATGTATTTAAAAAAAAAAAGTTGTGCTATTTGTCAAAGCGACGCACCTGTCGCAGTGGCAAACATTTTGGTCGCAGCTGTGCGGACTACAGCATGGGGCAAGAGTGCGATAAGCATCGCAGCATCCTCATAACAACAAAAGATTAACACGCCGGAAAAGTAAGAAGCGTGCACAGATGGACAGCTCAGATTAGGGACAGCAATCCTACAAAAAACGGCCACACACAAAAACCAACAGGAGAGAGTGGTAGAGAGAGGGACAGGAGGATAGGGCGCGACACCAGGTAAGTAATTGAACGGGAGACAGCAGGTAGAAATACCGGTGATTTTTTCTTGTTGCTGTTGTTGCTGTTGCCACAAGGATGCAGCAACAGCAGTTGTAGGCAACCGCAAGTTGTATTCCAGCATCTCATGTTACAAACTCAACAACACTTTAGACACCCAAGTGTCACTCAAAAAAAGGTGTTACTATACGGTAGCCGCTGACAAATCTCAAATACAATTAATTGTAACTGTAATATATATATATATATATATATGTGTGTGTGTGTTTACGTACCTTGTAGTGTATTTTTTAGTTGGCCTTGCTTCTGCTGTATTTGTTTATCTTGATTATTTGTAGTTATAATTCACTAATCATTTTCACTGACTAAAATTCACTTTGTTTATTTTAATATTTTTTAGTTTAGTTTGTTATCCTGAAATTTGAATGGAAATAATAAACTTAATTAACCTAATGAATAGTGCGTAATAAAAAACAAATCATAAACATAAACAAAAACAATAACAAAAACCCAACATTGGTCATAAGTCATTTAATTAATGGCTGTCCATAAAAATGCGGACTATGATAAGGAGACAGGCCAAGAGGCTGAATGAGAACGAAGGCCAAACAAATAAGATAGCCAATTCATCTCCGCACTCTTCACTCCACTCCACAGTCTCCACTCAATGCCGCCTTCACTCATCCACTCATCCGTTCGCCGGTCGCCCACACGCCACGCTTCTCGTTCTCGCTCTTGTTTTTGATTAGTCGCCGCCGCTCAGCTGCTGGAGCAAGCGCCAATGCACTCCACGTTATTAATAACAAGTTTGTGTGTGTGCGTAATCTGAAAAGCCCGCGGCAATTGTAAACGCATTTATTTTGATGACACAAGACATGCATTGACAATTGACACTCGGTTAACCGTTTTACAAACTAATCATCACTTGTTGTTATTTGGCGCACTTTCTGCTACCTCATAACACACGTTTTCTTTGTTGTTGTTTTGTTTATGGCTGCGCGGCAATAAAACGTATTTAGTCATTTAGATATTGCGATGCTGGCGTCCGCGTCACAACCGCAACGTTCGATGTTTTACTTTCGACTGAGTGTATTCAGCGCGCCACAGTCGATGTATTTGATTTTTGCGCGTCTGATATCGATAAACGCTCTTTTTCGATTGCTGCATATCGAATAAACAGACTGTTAAGCTGACTGCAACTATGTTAAGTGGGTAATTATTAATATCCCCGCCCAAATAGACATATCCTTGCGCTGTTTACTTTGGTAGTTTTAAAATAAAAGAACAAACTTATTAAAACATAATTATCATGATAAATAACAGCGAAAATGTACATAGATTGAGCCATACTGAAAAGCAATCCCAGTCGAAGAGGATTAAAAACAATAATATATTTGCTGTTGTTTATTGTGGTTTATTTAATTTTTAAATATGTCATTTACTTATATGATTTAAAGACTATGAAGGTGTTTTGTGATCTATAGTAAGTTAAGGTTTATTCAGAATGCGGGCAAAGATATCGAAGTATATAGTTTAACTCTTATTTAGGTGCACTTCAATTCGATTGTTTCTTCTTTTGTTTTTTGTTATCTTGGTTCTCTGCCCTATATTATATTATATTTGTTTGGATATATATAGACAAACAAACCTCATGCAAATGTTTAACGCTATGTTTTGGATTTGAGTGTTGTAGTCAAAACTTGGACAAAATCAAACAAAAACACGTCATATGGCAAATGATCTTTGGCATTATTGTCTATAAGTAATTATATACATGCCCAAAGTAGTCACCATATACAGACAACACCAATATAATCACAAATGTTAAATTATAAAAAAGAAAAATTAATATTGGTTTATGTAAAACATAAATGGAAAAAATTAAACTCAAAAAACAATTGCTAAATCGAACATACCGAGAGAGGTAGAGAGATAGAGGAAGATCACAAGGACCGGGCACTATCCAGCGTTGGGCGCAAGACAACGTTGGATGATGCGGAAATTCCATTAATATGGGCGAAAGGTTTTTTGGCTATATAATATGTGGTGAGCTGTGAGTTGACTGAATTGTTATCCAAAAGAGTAGCAAAATGCGAATATAATTCCTAATCCGAGATGTGAAACGAACGATGTACCGAAGTGAACGAGTGAAGAACGACGAAGTGGGACGCGTTTTCCAAAAAATCCTCACGTATCCTGTCCATTTTTTGTGCACACGTTCACCATCCTCCACACATCTGACACCCACAAATTAATTACATTAATCCATCAATCGAAAATATACGACAAATACACCCAAAAGATGTAACGAAGATCTCAACCGGATGGATTCCACATAGCCACAAGCCAAGAGCAAACAGAGATTAGAATCAAATTCATTCATGTCCTCCAATTGAGTTCCGTGGGAAAATTGCATCCCACGTAGTCCTAGCGTTCTTTTTTCGAACAGAATGACTAATATCCAAATGCATTTATGAAGATATCCTGATACCATTTTTCATAAACAATTACGCTCTCCAAATTGCCTGCCTCCACTAATTTAATCCAATTTCATCTTTATCCTTTCCTCATTTCCACTTCACTCCAACATCAACATCAAAATTATCCTTCCTCCTCATCCTTATCCTTCCTCCTTCTCCAATAATCCTCATTATACTCCAAACATAAACGCGCAAAATGGGGAAGAGAAGAAAATAAAATGAAATATTAATAATTTGTTAAATGTCTCCATAGAAATTTTGGTGTACTGATATTTCTTTTGTTTTGTTTACATATACATATATATTTATTTGAATAGATGTGGGGGTTGTTTCCTTATTGATGTTGTTCTGTTTGTTGTTTTTGTTTTTGTTAAAATCCAAACGAAAAATTTCATTAAACTATGAATTGCACGTGAAAGTGTAAAGGACCTTCCTTGTATAATCATAATAATATTAATTAGTTAAGCTTAATTTGTCAAATAATTTTTTTATGCATTTCATAATTTAAACGAATTTTTCGTATTGATGGAAAAGCAAGTGTTATTTTTCAGAGATTTGATTTTCTTCAGATTGGATTTCTATCAGTATTGATTGAAGATCTTCCTCCTCTTCGATAACTGATTAATCGATCGATTAATCGTTTGACAGGCAGTTAGAACGAATTGTGGATATTAAGAGGGTTTTTGATTGGGGTATTTTGGATAGTAACCTTGCTTTTCCTGCTTGTAAGAAACATTAAGATTAATGGTTAATGATTGTAGACTTTTTTTTTTAGTAATTAGAGCGTGACCGAGACCTAGAATAGGATTGACGACGCACCGGTGAATATGTGGGTGTGCCCCTGCGACGTGGACGCGACGAAAATGAACGTGATCGCGATCTGCGAATTAAAAAATCCAAAATTAATTACCAAACGATGTATAACATTCATTTGTAATTTGGGCACTTACCTATCACGACCATAGTCACGACTGCTACCACCACCGCCGCCACCGCTGCCACCTCCGCCAGCACTCCGCTCATTATCGCCACTATCCTCGCGCACCCGAATGTAGGCAACCTCACCCTGGAAAAAAAAACAATTATAATAAATATAATCAATTTACAACTATGAATTCAATTAATCTCTCAGTTAGGTACTCAAAATAATCTAAGAATTTTATGCATATAATGAAAGTTTCAGATAAATCAGATGATCAATATAATAAAATCGTTCTTTTTTGATAATGATAATACTTTTAGATGGATGAGCCGATCAAAATAAATAATAAATAAATAAATATTGGAACTCACCTCATGGGAACGGAAACGCGAGTCGTCCAATTTCTTGATAGCATACTTCATGTCCTCGTGACGTAGAAATTCGACGACGCCTGAGCCATCCTTGTAGGTGTCAGCAAAACAGACATCGCCCGCCTCCCGCATGTGATCCTTCAAATCCTGCCAAGACCCGGAGCCAGGCAGACCGGTCACCATGACACGGTACTGTGAACGCTTGGCTGGTGGTCCACGTCCGCCCATGCGACCGCCTCCGTCACGGCTGCGATCGTTGCGATTGTTGCCGCGATAGCTACCGGGGCCACCCCCGCGTGGAAACTCGACGCGCAGACGATAACCATCGTAGTCGTAGCCATCACGTGCCTTGACAGCATCATCCGCATCTCTGTTTTTGCCGCCAAATATGAAGCAATTATTATTTCTATTCCCCACTTTATATTTGCCCACACAAAATTGTACGTGCGTGTGTGTGCATTACTCACCGCGCGTCTTCGAACTCAACAAATGCAAATGGCGGACCACGCCGATTCTTCAGATCGACAAAAGTGACTTTGCCGAACTTGTGGAAGAGGTCCTGTATATCCTTGGTGCGAATATCTGGTGGCAAGTTTCCAACATAAATGCGACACTCGTTACGGGATCCCATTGTGTTAAATATATGCAGCAGTCAATTTCCAATTAAAAATAAAAACCAATTTTTTCCCTCAGAACTTCTGCTGTCACGCAATTACGCACACAAGAAAAAAACATATGCATACACACACGAATGTACACAGTGTTGCATGACACTTATCGAAAAAAACTAATCGATTACTGATTACTTTCCACACACAGGTTGGTAGCTCGATGAATAATATTTGGTGTGGTCTTATTTAGTACCATTCGACGCTCGGAGTATTGCGGCGTTTGTCTTTAGAAAACAACTTTTGGTTGCAAAAATAAGAAAATGAAAAACTGCAAAAATATAGCTGGAGCAAAGCAAAAAACGTAGAGGAAAACCCTTGACGCAAGCGACGTTATTAGAAAATGTGCAATAGTTGTTAAGGCGGGCTTGTAAAGCTGTTTTTGCTCTGCAAATTGCAGACAACAACCTTGAATACATATGTGTGTGTGTGTACGGGTAGTGTGTGTGTGCGTGTGTATTTTGTGTATATAAACAAAGTGCGAACGCGGGAATCACGTTTAAAAATTGTGCTGCCTGCCAAATAGGAAAAAATGTCCACAGTGCGCTGCATTAATTTTTGGGATCTGTGCCGGATCTGCACGGCGAGCAGCGAGCACAAAATCAACATATACTCAGCCGACGGACGCGCCAAAAATCTCTGTCAAAAAATCACAGAATGTCTGCCAGTTCAAGTGAGTTGCACCATACGAAAAAAACAACTGTTGTGGTTGCTTTTTATGATTATGCGATAATTCTGCAGAAATTGTTTGACGATGACTGCTTAGAGTTATTGTTTTTAGATTAAAAAGCATTCCCCAGTTTGGTAAAAATATTATGAAAGGCAACAATATTTTTAAGAGCAATCTGAGCTATTGTTTTTTTTTCGATCAATTAAAAAACTAAACAGTATAGCTTATCGTTAATTACGATTAATTAAATTAACAAAACAGTTTTTCTGAAACGAACTTAAATTTAGAATGGTTATATATAAATATATATATATATATAATATAGTCTGCAAACTGTCTTATCAGTAATCTGAATTTTACAAAAAATTACAGAACATTTTTTTCGTACGACTACTTAAATTTCGAATGGTTCTGCAGATTAAGCAAGAACTTATCTTTCTAATTTATTCCCGTATATATATGCTATAAGCTATTCAAGAATTTCTCTTCTTAAAGTAAAAAAGAGTTTTTCAGACCAGAACTTATCTTTTGTGTGGTTTCTTTTATGTGCTCTAAATGAACAGTATTTAAATCAATGTAAATCATATTATTAAATTGAAATTTTTGACATACAGATCGACGAGAAGGATCGTCTGCCCAAGGTGGTCTGTGCCCAGTGCGCCCAACAATTGGATCAGGTCTACGAGATGCGAAACATATCGCTAAACTCGCAGACGATACTCAACAATTGGCTCAACCATCGCACGCTGCAGTCCGATGATAAGGTCTTCATAAAGGATGCCATCAATAACAACGGCAAGAGTCTTAGCGTGCTGGGCACTGCACCCAACAACAACAACAACAACAGCAGCAGCAATACTCAACCGAATGATCTGCTCAGCAGCATTATGCAGGCTGTGGGCATGCAGGTCCAACAACAGCAACAACAACAGCCCCAACAGCATCAGCAACAACCACAACAATACACAATCACTGTGGATAGCCACGTGCAGACGCATTCCCTACCTGCCCAGTCTGAGATCAAGTCAGAGAAGCAAAAGTAAGTGCAAGAAATAAAGTTGATAAAAATACTTCTCAGTCTACAATATTGTATTGTCTATATGTATTTTGTCCCTTAGCACTCTGGAGGAATTTATACGTCTAAAGCCGGACATAAAAATCACGCCATTGGGCAAGAAGGACAACGTGCACAGTTCGCCGGGCAATGGCAACATATCCAATCTTAAGCAACAGCAGCAGCAGCAACATCAGTCGTCGCAAGTGCCGCATTTGCAGACGCAGACGCAGACACAACAAACGTTGTCAGCGCTGCCGGCACCAGCAGCACAGCTGCAGCTGCAACCGCAACAGATAAACGAGCTTAATGTGCTGCTGCAGCAACAGGCGCTGTGGCAGCAACTGCAGCAGCTGCAGCAGTCACAGACGCAGGCGCAGTTTACAAGTTGCGGCGACGATGGGGTGAACTCCACGGACAGCAAGAAACCCAAATTGAATTTTGTGATCTCGTCACCGGCGGCAGCAGTTCCGCAATTTACTAGTAGTCTGACACCGTTTGGCAGTGTCGCTGGCGGCCAGCCCCAAATTCAGCTACAACTTATGCCTGGTGGCGGTGGTTCGGGCACAGCCACAAATGGCAGCTTGTCTGCCACGCATCCGACGCAGCAAATAAATGCCGCTGCGCTGCTTTCGCTAGCAGGCACTCAGCTGGTGGGCAGCAATGGTGCTGCCAATATGCTCTCGCCCAACAAATGCTTTTTGCCCATCACCATACGGGATGAGAACTCCGATCAGCAGATTGTCGCGCACATCGACACTAAAAATCTTGTGCTGCCCACCACATACCAAGTGCAAATGAAGGTGATACTTTTGACTGATTTTTATAGTTGTAAACAATTTAAAAAATCTCTAACTGTATTTCATTTCAACTAGTGATAACAATTAAATATTAAATATATTGTAAAAATATAGCCTTCGAACTAATACATAATCTACACCAACATATTGTTTATCATTTGTAGAAATTTCATTTAAATTATTATTCGGCAAAGAATATATTATATTTTCATATTGAGTAAACTTACGACAGAAAGCCTGCTAAATATTAAAATCTGATTAGAATATTCGAACTTTTTTAAAAATCAATTTGTCACATACTGAACTGTGATTTTTAAAGGCTTTACATTAATGAATGAAAATATTGAAACTCCTTCGATGTTTGTATTTAATTTTGTTGGACTGAAAGTTGAAAGATCGAAAGTTAATTTAGGTTATTATCTTATTTACTAATTACTTTTTTTACTTTACTTTATTTCAATTACTTTAGTTTGGTATTTTAGAATATTATTCTATACCATTTTCATTAACGTTTTTAAATGGCTTACAATTTGCAGCTGCAGCCGCAATTGGCCACCGCAGATGGTCAGCCAATAATGCAGTTGACGCCGACTTCCATTCCAGCCACATTGCAGTTGACGCCACAAACTTTGGGCAATGCAACCGCGTTCACCACAGCGCATCAAAATCAGTTCCTCATACCGCAACAGGCACAACAGCAGCAGCAGCAGCCACAACAGCAGCAGTCACAACAACAACAACAACAGCAGCTGCAACAACAGCAGCAACAACACCTACAACAACAACAGCAACAACAATTACCGCCTGCCACAGCGCAAGTGACATCCCAGCAAATCCTTCGATCTCCGCTTGGAAGCACAATCAACCCACAAGTGGTTATACGCAACATTAGCTCTGAGCCCGGCACACCGATAAGCATTGGCAATAGCGAGGGATTGATTACCTTCAAAATGCCCTCGCCACGTGATCAGCAGCGCCAGCTGCAGAACGCGAAAATTAAAATGTCAGCTGCTAATTCAACATTTGGCGGACCTGGTTCGACTGCAGCTGCAGCACCCAGTGCAGATTTAAGCAAGCGTGTCGCTCAGGCCAAACAGTCGTCAAATGTGCCTCCCAGCAATGTTGCTGCACTGCAGCGACTATCCTCAAACACAACCATCACCAAGCTGCCCAAACAGCAGCCGTCGCCTGTGGCAGGCAATAAAATGCCGCTGCTGAATAAGCAGAATATAACCATCAGTCGTATCTCAAATCAAGCGCCGACCAAGCCGGACCCCAAAGCGACAGCCACAGCACAGATGCAATCACAACCGCAACCACAACCACATCAGCAACCAATCAAATCACAGACGCAGCCGCAGACGCAGACGCAACCGCAGACGCAGCCCGCAGCTCCAGCGATGCCAGCAGGCAGTGATCCAGCATTTCCAAATATTCTCAACCAGCGAAAAGTCATACGCAAGCCACCCGAGGCGAATCCAAAAGCAAAGATACCACGTTCACCGCAACAGATTTTGCCCGTGCCTGCTCAGCAGCCGGCGCCACTTACTCAGCAGCAGCAGCATCACCAGCAGCAGCAGGTCACCAACACTGCGGTCGCTGTGCTGCCCATAACGCCCACGGCGACGCCAACGGTGGCCCTCACCTGTCCCACCTGCAGTCGCGAGTTCAAGAAGAAGGAGCACCTGACGCAGCACATCAAGCTGCACGCAGGCCTGCGTCCCTTCAAGTGCACCGAGGAAGGCTGCGACAAGGCGTTCAGTCGCAAGGAGCACTTGTCGCGTCATCTGGTCTCCCACTCCGGCCACAAGATGTTTACCTGCGATGAATGCAAGAAGCCCTTCTCGCGCAAAGACAATCTCAACAAGCATAAGCGGTATTTGAAACCAGTTAAATTTAAAATATATCGGAATATGTACAAAAAATTACATAAAAAAGCAACCTAAAAACTTATATAAAACAATAAAAGTTAATTTACTATAATTTTTTTTTTAATTGTGTTAAGAAATATAATCATTGCAGTAATTCGCTGGCAACACTTAAACAAATGCAGCATACCAACGTTGTATAATTTATTTGATTATTTAAGTATTTATATTTAAGTATACATATATTTTAAAAGTAAACCTGATATTAATTCGTCCTCATTCATCGTTTATTTATCCGCAGCACTCACAATGCACCGCCTGACGAGACGCAGCTGCACAGCTGTGATATATGCAACAAAAACTTTTCAACCAAGCAGCAGTTTGAAAAGCACAGGGAAATGCATAAGAAAACGCCCAACGATAATGTAGCGTCTTCCACGCAACGCACTGGCACAGACCGTCGGTCTGCCAAGGTAAGAGTCTATCGGTTTTGAGCTGTTTCTTATTTATTCAGTTCATTTCTTTTAGAATATCTTTGAGGTGAAACAAGCTGCGTCCACAGCACCGCAAACGCAGACGACACAGCAATCACAAATGCAGGTGCAACAATCGACACAAGCGGCCCCACAGCAGCCGCAGATCATGCATGTGGATCTGGATGGGAGTACCATTACCATCACGCAAGCGTCCGATGCCAGCATGCCAACATCTCTGGCCAACTTTATGCAATTTTCACAATTCCAGAACTCCAGTGGGCCCACAGGCCAAATAGTTTGTAAACTTGAAAAGTAAACACCAAAACTATTTTAGCTGATCTTGAGCTCGATTCAATTTCTAGTCCTTGCCCAAGTTTCATAATGATTCTCCTTGTCGCTTTTCGATAGCCACTTTCGGGTATAAGTCATATATTAAGTTTATTGTTTTATTTATTTATAAATTCCCATGCTCTTTTTCGCAAATGGTGCAATAACTGATAGATTTTTTACTTAATAATTTTTGTACATAATTATACATAAATTATTTTATTTATATTTTAAGTTAACCATTCCCAGTCATGTTAAGTCTTGTTTTATATTTTATTTAATAATATATTTGTATATTTAATGACTTGCCAACTTCAGTAGTACATAAATGTACATCGATTTTATTAGCAATTAAATGTAAATATTTATTGATATCAAATACATAGTAGTCGTATACTAATACTAAAAATCTTTGTAATATCCAAACTGTTGGGTAGAAATGCGCAAATTAAACCAAATCGAGAACGAAAAAATAAATGGTATTGTTTGTTTTAGTGTAAAGCTCATTTATTTTGGTTTTAAAGCGTTGAAATCGGTGCGATATATAACATATGGCGTTCCCACATTGTTTATCCAAATCGATTTGGGTGAGTTATTCGATTTTACATGCGTGGACTGCAACTATAAATTGGAAGAAAAAAAAGAAGAAACCGTTTCTTCCATCCTTAAATCATTTCTGGTCCCATGAATTGAATCGAAAGCAGGCGCAGGTGAAAATTCAAGAACGTTTCGAACTAAATATTATGCAAAACGATCCTCTGAAAATTTGCAATGAAAAAATTTTGAGAACATATCTATAAAAATAAATAATGTTTTAATTTAACGGAGTAAATACTTTGATATGGATTTTATTAATACTTTGAATGGGATGTGCATGGATGGTGGCACTACTTGAGCAGTGTGATTAATAGTAATATATAATTCTTTGGCTTAACTAGACATAGACAAACGAATATACTTAATACTAGTAACTACAAAATAAATAAATACTACGATAAGGCGTTCAAAGGAGCAGATCCTCTGAGGTAAGCAGAAAGAGTAGCATTCGAACAGGCCGGAAGACAATTTAAGGTTTGTGGGTGTAAACTGAATGATAGTGAAAACGTGCTTGTTATTTAAATATTTTATTGTTACATGAAGAGCAGAACGAGCAAAAACCAAGCCAGACCAAAAACAAATGTACCAAAACAAACCCAACCAAAACCAAGCAGGTGGATAAGAATAATATAACACCAGAATAGTGCATAGGAATTAATTGTGTGCAGCGCTAACCTTTAAGCTCGAATTGTTTGAGGTTCAATTGTAACTCAATGAGAATTGGTTTATTTTTTGAACATCGCCCCACACTTGAATCGACTGTATATTCGACAGGGAAAATAGTGTTTCGTATTTCGTGACAAAGTTATGACCCTGTCCATGGTAGACATATATGGTTGAATCGGCATAGTTAAATTGAAATTCAAGTGAAAACGCCGACTCTGTGAATAGTGAATAGTCAAGTTCGGCATCGATGCCGTCTATAATACTGGTTATGCTATGCACTTTCATATCTCCTTTACCATCGAATATATTCAAATCCGTTTCTTTATGCGTCGAACTCCACTCGCCATTACTCTTGTAATTCTCGATGACTGTCTGTGTCGGTATCCTAACTTTAAAGTGATACGTTATGTTGTCTGTGCAGTCGGGACTGTTTACGAAATTTATGGAAAATCTGTGGAAGACAAAAGGAACATTCATTTAAATTGTAAGCATATGATTGATTTATTGATTAATGGCAAATATTTTATGTAAATGACGTTATGAATTATCTATTTTGGAATTACCATCGAATCCCAAAAGGAGGCGTGAAATATCTATGAAATATCTAAGCAAACACATGTTTTCTATCGTGGACAGCCAAATCGTGCTCTCCATCAGGAATGTACGGCTATGAATAACCGATATTCAACACACTCATGAATGATTCATTGTCCAACAATAAATAATTATTAAGTTTTTTTTAGAATCGGTGTTGCGCTAATATATTATATAAAATTTTCCCTAATCTCCATTCTAATCAGACTACAAAGAAAATATGTTTATTTAATACAAATAATTTATATTATATTAAATATATATTTTCTTTAATTAAACTCATTGGTGCTAAAGAAATCAACCTACTAATTAACTTCTTTGTCACAATAGTCATAGTTGCAGTAATTTTATTTGCCTCAAGGCCTTATCAACACAGAAGTAGCAAGAATTAATGTCGTGTTATCAACGTGACAAGATAACTGTATTGATAAGTAAGGCCGTGTCAATAAATTCCCATGACATGCCTTTAAGTCTTGTAATGAATTTCGCTTCGCATGTTTCACAGCACGAAGCCGGATTCTGTTGTGAAAATGGACTAGCATCAGGGCTATGATGAAATCAGCTGAATAGTGATTTATTGACATCATTAGACCATTAACCATCGTCTTGAAAAAGAATTTCCAAAATGAATGCTTGCTTACCCACCGAATAACGACCTGTTGATTTGCTACAATATTTATTATCTGCTCGTTCACATTCTTTGGTTTTTTTGTGTTTCTGTTTCTTTGATTTTGTTGTTTTGCTGTCTGCCGGCAATTTAGCGGCATCTTCAGCGCGTGTCTACTGCTTTAATTTTGTTTGTGTTAATGATGTCATTGATGGGAATTGATCTACATACACAAATACACAAAAAAAATCTGACGTTTTTAGCGATGGCATTTCAATTAAATACTCATAAAAATTCAAGCTATTTTTAACAGTTTGAATTCCAATTGTTTGACTAGCAGTTCTTAAAATAGTCCACCCATCTGTCTAGCATAAATCACTATGCGGTCAAAAGTGAATTTTTGTAGTGCTCGGAAATTATTAGCCCACTTAAGGAACGCCCAATCGATAATCTTAACTAGTTTTTCAGTGGGTTTTGTAGTGGGTGTTGTTTGTTGTGTCAACTTACTGGTTTGGCTGCTGACGCATAGTTCCTACTATCGAAAATTTATTCATCCTTTCCGATTCGTCGGGAATTGTTGGTAGCACAAGCAAGAATCTCACATTAGCCATTACTTTTTTGATTTTATTATTTAGCTGAAGAAATGCAACTGCAAATGGCTGACCGACACGTTTAAACAATTAAGCCGACACAAATATTTCTTGAACGTTGTAATAAATTGTGAAATATTATTGCAACTAAATGTAAACAAAATATGAATTTGCTTTTAGAGAGCTCAAAATTGCTTTTGCTTTGTTGCCTTGTTGCCAACGGTAACACTGAGCCGTGGGGCACTTTACAGTTTGCCAGCACGAATAATACTGTTCGACCGAAGTACTCAGCAATAATATCGTGCCAAAGATCACAAAACGACGTCACTGATTAAATTCTCTCGGCTGAAGACGAAGTTCATATTTGTGGTTTCAATTTACGTGTATTTGGCGGTATGTACATGTATGTGTGTGTGTAAACGACTTACGAACTAGACGCGACACGCGCATGCTTCCGCCACGGCGAGTGACTAAGTACTGAGCGAACGAATGCTTTCGGGCTGGCATAGAAGTAAACAATAGAGTGCCGAAATCCCCTATACACCTGCCGTCAGGTGTTTAGTTACATTTTATTTTAACCTAAATACCACATGAAGAATACATTTTAGACAATAATTTTTTGTTTTAGTAATGTTTTTACTTTCTTTTCTTAATTTTTGAAGCCTTATTTGCTTGTCAAAATATATGTGCTCTGTTTTCAAGTTAAAATACATACAGACAGAGAATATGATTAAGTCTGAAATGTCAACAGCCGTCTCTGCGTGCGGTTTAAATATATAATCAGTAAATATGTAGATTTCGCCTTCGATCAAATAAATCCCAGGGTTCAGCTCAGTTTTTGTACAGATCCATAAGGTTTTATGTTTCTTGTAGTGTACTTTTAGGCTGCACCAAATTAAAGAAATTTTAATACACAAAAACATAAATAAATTGTAATAAAATATAAAGTATAAACAAAACAATAAATAATGAAAGTGGTTACCAGAAATCGTCCTCATTATGGATTTCAGGAAGGTTGTAGTTGTTGTTCCCCAACAATGAATAATTATTAGCTTTTTTAAGAAGCGTTATATTTTTTCTTTTTATTCCAATGTATTTTTCTTAAAATATTTTTAAGATGTCTTCCTCATTAAAACCTAGCCAGTTTTAGGGCTCGCTCACTTAAAACTCCACTCTTGGCGTTGAAATACTTATAAAAATAGAACATGTTACAAACGATTTGCAATTCAGGTTTGGTGAATCTAGCTTTAAAATTGTCATAGATTTGCATCTTTATTTATCGACTTTTACTTTCAGATATGTCGATTTGTAGGCGGGACGACATCGAGGACATCCAAGACAGACATTGTAAAAAACCAATATAGTCTTATAACTTTAGTTTTGGATTATAAAAAGGGATTCCCAGCAGAATTGTAAGCCTCAGTTTGTTTTCATCGTGGTCTTATATAACTTCGAATGATAATAACAATTTGTTATGTGACATCTGTTGTAAAAATTGAATATGATTTTTTCAAAGCATTTACATACTTTAATAAAAAAAAACTAGTTAAAAAAATGAAAGTATTGCACAGCACGGACAAAAAAATATAGTTCACATAGCAATAATAGATTTACTGAACACCATTGCAAATATTCTTGGATAACTCTCGAGTATCAGCTTAAATTATATTGCAATTTTATTGTTTTCTAGTTACTTGCATTAAGAGTACAAAAAAAATTGATATGTGAAAAATTGATATATCTATCTTTTACGTGATTTTAAATATTTATTTTATTTTGAACGCCTTTTAATATATTGACCCAAGTATTCGAATTGTTTTATATAAATGAAACATGTTTTTTGGTCAAACAATATCAGATTTTTTATTATTTAATAATGATTTATAATATTAAACGTTTGTCTTTATAATGGAAATATGGTTCATATTTTAATTGTAGCTATGTTTATTTATGGCATCATCTTCTTACTAACTATTTCGGAGTACTCCTTAATAAGCGTTGCTATCTGAAAAGCCTGAAAGAAAAAATATGAATTAATAATTTTAATTATTTTAATCATATTTGGTTTATGTATAAAACAATTTTTTTATTTTAATCATCTTTTTGTTTCATACATTATTGTAATTAAATATATTATATATTTTTAAGGCTAAAATTATGTAAATTGCGAGTTCTGCCGGCTGAGTTTGCGTTTTAATATGCATTTTTTAGTGGTACAACATTTTAGCAGCAGCATAAAGCTATTAAACGTATTTAACTGCATTTATTTTAAATTTGAGCATTAAATGCTATCTGATCTGATCTGAGCTGTATAATTTTCGTGTTGCAGTGTTAGCACAAAAAAAGTTACCAAAAATTAGAACGTTAAAATTTTAAAGTTTTAATAATACAATTCATTTAATTTGGATATTATAAGTGCCTAATAGCTTAAATAATAAGCCTTTAGATCTCGAATAACTTTGAAAATCTAGGATAATATATTGCACAGGAACAGCTTATATACAAGAGACAAGTAATAATATAATAATTTTTTATAATTACCTGGGAAGTGCTTAAGACCACTTTAGATTGTTTTTTTTCCGAGCCAGTGAATATCATTAGCGAGCTCATATTTGGGGAGAATGATATCAATGATTCATACTCATGCGAACATAAAATATTGCGTGAGCGGTGTTCCAACAAGTGAATGCCACTTTGGTCAACTGCCAACCATAACATCCTTGGCCAATTAGAAGTAAACGATTGCTGAAATAAATAATTTGATGTTTAGTTAGTTACTTGTATAAGAAAGTAAGTGTAATGATATCTGGAAAATGCCAATACATCGATATAACAAATTACGCATTTCCTTTTAAGACATGGAAACTAAAAAAAATAACACTATATGGATTTAATTTAGATTTAATAATTATTTGGGTTCATATAACGTGCACCATTTCAATTTCATTTTTTTATTTTCCTTGAGGATTACTTCAAAACGCTACTTTTGCTTGCTTATGTTTTATAAAAAGGCGAAATATTCGAATATATTTGCTGCATTTTTTTAGGCTACCTATAGTTCCCATAATCATCAGTTGGTTTTGCCCTATTCTAGCTATTAAGCTAAATACATATTTTGGGGCTCCTTCTCTAAAATTTACAAAGAATCATAAAAAAGAAAACAAATCAAATTTTTAGAATTACATTATTTCTGTGCTGTCAGACATTCGTAAAATTTTATACGAATTAAGAGGCACGTGACTTATAAGTGGACATTAGCTCAACAATTACAAAAATATGTGTACATGTTACTTTGATTAGACAACAGCGCTACTTAAGTAAATTCGGTCAGTATATATTATCAATTTTAAAAAAATTGTTTGGCATAAATAAAAAAATAATATATATATATACAAACCATAACATCAAATATTGTTGCACGGTGAAGAGGCCAGCTTTGTATTAAGTTTAAGAATGATTTTTTGGCTTCTGCAGGTAACATTCCTTTCAAACTCTGATGATGCATGGCAACTGCTCCATGGGGAATATTGGGAATAAACCTCGGAGGCAAACAATGGCTGGCAACAGCTTCGTAATTATTAACACCCTCAGAACAATCACCCAGCTCCAATTGCCCTTGGAGAGCTGTAAGCATAATCGCTTCCATCTCTGTAATGGGATAGCGCTCGCCCCTTAGATTATGAAGTACTTGATGGTAAAGCAACTCCTTTTCAATGGCATCATTGAGATTAATATACGCATCGCAAAACAAATGTTTTTTGAATAAGAACACATGATGCTGTTGTAATGCCTGTAAATAAAAAATGTTTAAAATATTGTTATTAAAGTACCGCAGGAAATAAGGTGTATATACTATATTTTTTAACTTTTCTTCAAGGTCTATAATTATAATGGAATATATTCTTAACAGTTTATATTATGTCAGAGATAATAGGATTAGTATGCTGGATTGTCTTCTCAGTTGTCAATTATAAAGTAGAGTGCTTAAAATAGCTACAATCGGTACTTTAAGAATTCAGTTTCGAAAACAAAAAGAGCTATATTCGCAATGTTTGTAGAAGTGCAAAAGATAAGGATATAAAGTTCCTTTTAATATCATTGTTGGCTCGATACGAACGATAAACCAAACATAGTTTTTTGAAAATAAACAATTTAATAATGGGAAATATCTTTGTGTTATGTATTATTAATATGAAAATATAGCTATCAAAAATCTAATAGCGTTAACAATCGATTAATAAAGAATCGTTTGCTATAATTTTGAGCAAAGTTATTATCGGTACAATTATTGAAGATTATACCGCCACTAATGGAACGTAAGTTTCTATGTGCAAACGTGTAACAAGATCCGGAAAACCGATTCCAACAAAGTATTATTTTAATAAGTATTATGTTTTTATATATAGGGTATATATCAACCAATGAATACCATGAAACCCCATCAAAAACAACAAATTTCAGAATCTTGCTTTCTGAACAATAAGTTGAGAAACGCCAGCTCTATTTAAATGTAAATTGATTGATTATAGTAAGATCGTCTTTGGCGCCGAGTAATGAAATAATGAGTAAGTAAAATAAAAATATATACCTGATTTTGATATTCTTTTTTGGAGACAGTACGAAACCTCTCCCATTTAGCCATTACGTCACAAATCTTTTCTTCTGCTGATAGATTTCTTTCAGTATTTCCCAACACTTCATACAATGCATATCCTCTAGAATTTTCCTGAAGTCCAATGGTTTTCTTAATAATTTTTATAACATCATTAGCAGTTGAACTGGGCTGAAACTCGAACGAATAGTACTGTCCATCCATAAAATAGATCTTTGAATAACATGGTCTTCGATTGGTTGTGCATATTATTTCTTCACAGCTCGGTGTCCATTGCCGACGTCTAGTGCCTTGAGTTCTAAAAAAACACTAATCAAAAAACACAAATTATGTAAGTATACATTGACTTCAATACGCTTCTTAGACGCTATAATAATTTTTTTAATAATACATCAATCTGCTTTCAACTGCATTAACTTTAAAATTTTTCTTCTTTTGTGTTAAAGTTCTGTTCTTTATTATCAGTTGTGTTACGGATATGTTCTTATTAATCAATTGCTCCATCAGTAATTTTGGCATGATTAATGCGAATATATGATTCACGACCGTTTGAGTTCCTAAATGTAGTACTGATTATGTCCCGTTTATTATGAATATAATAGTTATAAATATATTACTTTGAAGTATGAGTAATAAATTTACAAAGCAAAACAATGACTTATTCCTGCGACGCACCGACAACTTTACAACTTTTGGCACTCGGGAATTCGACATATTACTGAAGACTGAAGACATATTACTGCGCTTGTAAGATTTAACTATTCAAAATGCTACTGTAACTTTTTTTTAAATTAATATATGGATGATTAGCAAAATATCTGTGAATATAACTTACTTTTTCGGCGAATCGAGCATATTTGCCTTCTTCATATATAAAATCACTTGAACACCTTTTTAAATGTGCCATCAAATACTTTCGTATTGATTTTGTGGACGGCAATATAACACTACATGCAACCGATAATAAAGCCCAATTCCGTAAGTTAACCCTCGAGTTGGCATCAGGGTGGTCCGTTGTTTGTTTGATAAGTTGGAGATAAAGTTCGTCTAGCAGAGAGTCTTTTCGCATACACTTGTCCAATATGGATTGAACAATTCGAGTATGTTCATCTTCTGCCCGTTTCACCGTGTCGCCTGAAAATATAGATAATCACTGTTTTAAAATAATTTCTTACTTTTAGTTCATTTTCTATTTTTAATTAACGACTAAGGAATCTGTGAAAAACAAGCAGCACGCTGGACAAGATCGACATTTTAGGCATCACTTAAAAAAATATTTCCCTATATAATTTTTACTCTGCACGTACCTTACAACCAATCCCAGCCTTACCACACATATTAAACAAATAATATTTTAAAAGTATTTTGGCTTAACAAAAAATTCGGATGATTTGAAATTAATTTCCTTTATTAATATTGAGTTTTTAATGGCAAAGTTTCTCGGCGTATTTTCTATTAGATTCACATCAGACATTTATTATACAAATTAGACAATGTATTTCCTTTTATTAGAGCAAGTATTATACATTTTATGTAAAGATAAATCAACTCACCAGCTGTTCCAAGACCAGAAAATTTCAGTATTGAATCAAAAATTTGAATCATTACTGCTTCATCTTGATCCGTTAGCGAACTTAAGCAAAACGCGATTTGTTGTTTGCTAAAGGCCCAAAAAGAATGAGAATATCCCTTATAGGTCTCGCCATGATCTTGAGGGCTAGTTCTCTGCTCTGTTCTCAATTTTTCAATGCGATGTTTTGATAGGCGCCTTAAGGTGTTTCTTAAAAATCCACCAGATTCTTGAGGTTTTCGAACCACACTTAAGTCTATTAACAATCTTCGACATATAATAATGTTTTGATATAGCCTTGTTCTATCTTCATTGGTAATCCCTTTTCCTCTTTTAGAACAGTCAACGTTATTCAATATCCAGTTGGAAAGCGGCGGGTAGTACGAAATTATTAGAGATCCGATTTCATTCTTTTGTAGCGTTTCAAATACAAAACATTTTTGTGAATCCATCAATTTGCTTTCATCTTTTGAGACTCTTGCAGTTTGATGGCAACTTCGATGAAGTGATAGAGTGATAAAACTATCACTTGGATCTATCATAATTGATTCAACTTCTGTGAACTTGAACTGATATATTATGAGTTTATCTTCAGGTTGAATGAATAGAATTCCATCGCAGTTAATTCCTAAAATGATGTTGTTGTCGAAATTCCAAAAGCCTTTATAATTAACATTGTACATAGTCGTTCCATAAAGTGGATACTGCATTACGCAACTTAAGTACAAAACTTTGGCAGTTAATTCATTTCTGGATGATCCATATTGCCGATGTGCTTGCGCAAGGATCGGAACCCAAAACTGTTGTTCTCTTGTTCTAGATATGCGGCTTGGTAAAAAGCTACTGATATCGCTATAATATTCGGGTTTCGGCTGATTAGAAGGGTCTCCTAATGCAACTTGAGCTTGCAATCCAGCTAGTTGCAGAGCAACTTTTTCACTTACGGGGAATTCATCACACTAAAATAAACACAAAATTATTATGGTTAATAATTTGTTATTAAAAGCTTAAAATAAATGCCTATCAAATTTATTTTGTAAGCGTATACAAAAATATCAGCTTCAATTTTAATCAGAATATAAGTCGTCGTACACAACATGGTAATCGAAGCGAGTGTAAATATGTGTGTGCACCGTCCCATTATACATAAATCCGTCTTAAACCACTAAGGTTTAATGTGGTTAATAATTAATAATTAATTAATAACAGCAATTCCAAAAAATGTACTTTGATGTTTTGGGAAAGTATTCACGATTAAAATAAGGTCATGCGAAGATAATATCCGACCTTGAGAATTCTTGTCAAGAAGACTTCTATTGTAAATTTGTGGATTGGGCAAAGCCATAGAAGCAAAGTTCTTGAGAACAAGTGAGTCGATTAAGAAGCACGTGTCGACTCCAATCTTAACAGAGAGAGAGAGAGGGAGCATGAATAATACGGCACAGGGCAGCTACGTAGATATAATTAAATAAAAGTATATTGAGCAATACATCTTGCAATAAATAGCGCTGCGATTAAGATTTTGTATTACAGTTCCTCGCGTCCGCATATCATTCTGCTGCACAATTCGATTTCGGAATGAGTGGCCAATATATATACTAAGAACACATTCACAAATAATAGCTTTGAGAGCGGTGGATTAGTTTCCTTAGACTAACATAAATATACATATCGATTCGATCGTTGCTGCTTAGATATAATGGTATAAATAATGAATTATCTTACCTTGACAATGCTATATACTGCTTGAGCATACAACATTCCGATTTCCACTGGATCCTGTGATAGTTCGCGAGTCGGTTTAAACAGTCTTTTTTTGAACACAAATCTGTTTTCTCCATATGTGGCTCCATTTGTAAGTCGCTTATAGCTATTAGGTATCGTTTGCTTGTTTTCCCATTCGGAAATGACATCGTACAGATACTCGAAGCTTTTTATATGCTCTTCATTGTCTGGGCGTGATTGAAAAATAGCCCAACCTTCAATTGAAGCCAAATTAAGCTTATCTGCAAGTTTTTGTACTGCATCGATAGCTGTATCCGTGGGATGAACATCAATAGCCTTTGTACGTGAATCTAAAAAAAAAAACCTGCAGACAATAGTGCCAAGGCGTCGCATAGCCTAAAAGAAACAAAAATATATTTTAAATTAAATAAGTGCTTTGAAATAAATATTAATTAATTTAAAATTACAAGTACAAGTATAAATTTAATAACACACTGTTGGATATGGTACTACCACGAGCTAAGCTCTTAGGTTATATGGCTATATACTTGTCTATATTGTCTATATGTAAATTGCATATTCGTAATACTTACTGCAACTTCCACACTTGAAGGAGGTTGTAATCTTGTCGAAACTTTGGTACATTTACAATTATCAAAACACCATTGAGCGTATTGTCTTAGTTTTCCGTCCAATGATTTCAGTTGTTGTTTTAAAAACGAAACGTAATATCTGCAATTGTTTTTTAGAAACATATGTTTATTAATATGATTAATATAATATTAATTAATATTTACTATTTAAAAAAAACATTTATTTTACATGCATGGTAAATTAATATTTTTATTTACATATTATATTAATTAATATTTTTTTATAATAATAATATAATATTAATTAATATTTACTATTTAAAAAAAACATTTATTTTACATGCATGGTAAATTAATATTTTTATTTACATTGTAAATTTATATTATTATTTATATCATCATCGACATCGAGCTTTTTTTGATGCTAATATATATATTTAAATGTAATCTGTAATTTGTTTTATTTAATTGTGTACTTTATATTTACCTGAATAATAACTTGCTTGGTTGAAATGCAACAATAATGAGGCACATTAGAAGCCACAATCGGTCTGTCCACTCCGAATTGGGATTATTTGTCATTTGCCGCAAGCATTGAACAAATATTTCATCGCGAAGCTCCTCTCTTTCAATTCCCAAGCCAATAATATATTGGATGCTTTGAAGTTCACGTTCCCCATTTTGTTCACCACGCATATATTTACATAATTCCTAAAAACAAATTAACAAAAGTTAAAAGTTTTAGCCTATCCCGCTTTGATATGTTCTTATACAAAGTTAAATAAATCAATTTAATTAAAATGATTTTTACTTACTCGAAATGTATTACAGGAAAGTACGACATTTTCTGGATCATACATATGAATGTGCGATGTTGGAATTTTTTCAATTTTAGTGAAATTAATCATTTCATGTTTTGGCGTTACGTCTGCGACTTTCTTGCCTTTTCTAGTTAATGTTGAGATTAAGGTTCCATCTATCAGACGCTCGTGCACATTAAAGAAATTCTCTGCAAAATCCATAATATTGTAAAACGCATCGTTGTTAAAAACTTCATTCTGCATTTCATGCTGATGCATTTCTTGTAGTTTTTTCTCAACACGAAATCTCCGCCTTTGTTCCCGTTGGTTGGGTAAAGGTGATACAACGGTTGACCCATTTTCTTCTCGCGTAGTGGGTAGCTGCGTTGTATGCGGTATCGGTTTTTCCACATTGTTCGTCACATCTGGGATAATTTTATTTTCTTCCGTATGTGTCAATGCTTCATATATGGGTTCAGGCCTTAGTTTCGGCCAAGAGTCTCTATCGTTACTTTCCACCGGGGGTGGTGGTGGCGGCATTGAAGGCTCAGGCAAGGAAGAAACTCCTGTGCTTTGGATTTTCTTCTGATCGTCGACGGAAAGTGAAGAATCCTTTTGCATGCAATTTTCAATCTAAAAGAAAATAAATTTGTTGAACTTATAGTTATATAAATAAATAGACTGATTCCGAAAATGATATGGCTTAGTGAAAGAATGCAATTTAATATTATGTAATTCATTCAACATGTGCTCATATGTATATAAATATTTTTTTTTGTTAGCACTCTTTCCGTTTGTATTTTTTATACTCTGATACTGATAGTATCCGTCATGCTGTATATCCGCCTGTACGTCCGTCCATTTCCGACATCACTAGAGATAAAGACTTATTGATATTGGCGTATTTCGCAGTTGGTTACGCCGGACTGCATCGTTCCCTCTTCCAAAATTATCACCCCTACAAATGGCATCAATCTTAAATAGTAAAGACCTATTCAAATTGGGAGAATACGAACATCTAAATTTCACCAGATGCAAAGAAGCGAAATTATTTTATCTCCGCAGAATAAAAACTAATAAGATTGAATTGAGTCTGTTCAGAATTCATCTTCACCTTCTCATTCATCTTCCATAGTTTACTAACGGAAGAATAGTATTTCAAGAAGCAAACTTTATAGACTGGAAATACTTTCTTCTGCCGGTTAAATACCTTTGCTCAAATTTGTTAAACTTTTTTTTTAAATTAATTTTTTGCTTAGATTCGATTCAAGCTTAATATAAAATCCGTTTTAAACAAGTAAAAATATACCTTGGGCCCAGCTGGTAATTATTATTTTTTTTTCTAGGTTTAGTGTAGCGCACTTATAAACCCGACTTCCAACGCGTGATGATATTGTACGCTTGCATCGATTATCACGCTGTATAATTGTCACATATGTAAAATAGTCTCTCAGATCCTTTTAATATTTGGAAATGGCTAGATAAAAAATTGTTAACTCTTTATTTGATTACTTACTTCGTTATCTAGTTCCAAGTCCAAATCACACATTTGATCATTTATCTCTTCAATGAGAGGATTGGGTGGAGTGCTTGTAGCATCGGTCAAAAATGCAAACAAATTGTCTAAATCGAATGAGTCTAAGTTTTGCAAATTCCGTTCTTCAGTTATAATGGATTCAGTAGGTATATTTTCTACAATTGTTTTTGCTGAAGAGTTTTTAAGTTGCTGTGTCAGGTTTGCTATCACCTTAAGTTCCTCTTGTACGATTCTGCAATGATAGGTTTAAAAAAATGTAAGGCATAAGTTTAAGCAAACGTTTTAATATGTGATTTAAAAAAATTGTTGGTCACCAACTTATATTTTATTAGATAGCTGCTGTTATCTATAGAGATATTAATTTTTATAACACTGGCTTTAATTGATTTTTCATACTATTTATATAAATATTACATTAATAATATAAATGATTGAGCTGTGTATATAGAATACCCTGTAAATTTACCAGATTATTTCAAATCTGATTTATTGCAAGGAAAATAGCTGATAACTGGTTCCCACTTGGAATACTTTGTCGGACTCTGTAATAGGCAAAAATATTGTAAAAGCTTTAAATCTCGAACTATAAGGGTGTCGGAAAAGTTGAGCTTGTACAGACGGACAGACAACATGACGAACATTGCACATTTTGTATTTCGCTTTCCCAAATTTTCCGGACACTTGTATCTAGTAAAAACTACTTATTAAAAACTACAAAAAAAAAGAAATTTTTACATTTTGTGGGCCTTTTAGTGATTCAATTAATTGTATTCAGTTTTTGAGATATGCTAAGTGTTAATTATCTATTTTGAGAATTAACTGCCGAGTTCGTTCTGCACCCCGTTAGAGATAAGGTAAGAGACTGTCCAGTTTTTTTTAGAATATATATATTAATTATTTAGCTCAAGTGCATATCTTACTATCAGATATACTCCTATTGCATTCATTAAATTTGAAAAGCAGAAACTTGGGTTCTTGCCAAATTCATTTTTATATTTAAACGAGTTATTAAAAAAACTGCTGCTCAGGCGGATAGTTGCCTATAATAACTTCATAGAGATTAATGATATATAATACTTTGTCAGTCACAGAAATTAACTTAACATATTTCATGAGTTAATCTTCAAAATTGGTTTACCCACAGCAGTACATTTTTAATCCGCAAAACGGTGCTACATCTAATCATCTGATCATCCGCAACTCTAAGGTGTGGTCAAGCAGATGTCGAGGGAGTTAACTGGGTTGATCTGCCTAGTGGTTATAACGACATCTGTGTACTTGCTCTGCACTTGGCAAAATGTTCAAGAATGAAATCTATTTTAAGAAATTCTCCTCATGGGTAATAAAAAGAGATCTTAGGCTTTGAAGAAAAGGTCGTAAACCTCAGAAATATACCTCTTCCGACAAAGCATTTGTGGTTATTTATGTTTTATTACTCATTCCACCAATATTCGGTTTGGCCTCACAATAACTACATTTTATATAGTACGGTATATACCAACTCCCATGTATATATTTATACTTATATACACTTGATCCACCCACCGGAACACATATCGTTGACAGACATATTGACTTATATATACATATGTAAAGATCAACCGCATAATCGCTGACAGCTTTGTAGCTCAAACCAGAATGGGTAAGCAAAGATATTGTAAAAATTCTCACGAACCGCTACGTGAGTGTTGAGCCAATGACAACTTTAATTTTTTATTTTTTTCCCCAATTATGTATAAGCGAATATGTAATTTTATATATACTCTTACCTCTCACAATCCTCTAGCTGATTAATTGCGGCAGTTTCACTTATAATTTTTTCGCGCTTTTTCATTTCTTCATCAACACGTCGCATTTCCCGTAACGCAGCTGCGACCTAATAAATACATTGAATTAATTTGTTATTAATTACAGCACGCAATTACGAAATATACCCATTTACATTAATTTTAGTAGGTAGTTAATTATATACACCTATAATAAAACCATTCAAAACTTTGAAGTCGGGCGTAACTGAGAGCCAAATACTCTGATACCACCTGACAGAAAAGGGAAGCCAAGAAATATAGATTTTCAAAGTTGGTTTCTAGTAATCTACTCTTCAAGTTTGGCTTTAAAATTGCGGTAGATACAGGTTTTGGTGAATTTTTGGGGCGAAATAGGATGTGTCCGAAAACAAATGTTGGAGGAGTTCTCTGTGAGATTTGAGTTATAATTTATAGTAGTAAAGGACTCTAAATTGTAATTGTAATCATTACAGTGTACTCAAAACGATTAATGCAAGGAATAATTAGTAGTACGTCGATTAAAAGAAAGTGGGAAATAGTAACGAGGGGGAACAGAAAAGTGGATTTGGCATTTAGTTATTTAACATCAAACATAAAACTTGCAATACGTCGATTTATTAAGGAGCCAAACTTAATAAGTATCAGTTTATTTATGTATGAAGACAGTCCACTCCAGTCATAGCAACAATGAGCACAAGTAAGTGACTCTTCTACACAGATTCTTCTTTGATGAATATAATATTGAGCAGACACACAAAACTCAGAAGATCCATATTCCAGAATTGGAGAAAAATATCAGTGTCATCAAATTCCTTTGACTAACGCTTAATAAAACCCAGAACTTGAAAGTAAACCATACAATACAATATAACAGAACTAAGGTCATTAATAAATAGGTAAAATAACTAATTACTATGGGGTGTAGGTGACTAGGATAGATGTATGACTCTAACTCAAGGACTGCAATAGCTATAAACATTTCCAATTTCCGAAGTTTATGGACGCAATATATTGGCAACAAATTACTTACTAAATTTGGTGTCTGTTGCCTTAAAACTTGAGATACATGTGGCTTTATGGATGTGGGATAATCTCTTCTATCGGCTAACTAGTGTCCTAGTTGTGACAGCACCCCAATTTTGACAATTATAACGAGGGAACACACCAGCGTATCAGAGTCTAACACAGCTGAATACTCGAATACCATATTTATACCAGCTGACAACAGAAATCACTCTCAAAAGGAATCAATTTCCGCAGTTAAATAATAGGTTTTACTTAAATAACATTTTTATATGCGCATTATCTGCAACTGTATTCAGTATATGTCAATGTTTATATCAATTAGATCTCAGTTCTTGCATGATAAACTTTTTGAATACCAAATAATCCAAACCAAACTTATCCCTTACTTGATAAGTTAAATAAAATCAAGATTGTCTAATCAATTGTTACATTTAAATTATATTTTTTAATTCACATTTGAATTCATTCTAGTAGATTGAAATCCACATATTCACAAAGATATAGAACTGCCTGAGTTCTGTGATGCAGATAATTAATATAACAACACGAGTTATGAGAGAAAAAAGTCGATCTAGCAAAAAACATTAGAGCAATCAAAAGAATTTCTTAAATCTTAAAACATCTTGTAATACTTGAATTACACATTACATTTTTCAATCTTAGAAATGAGAGAGGTTAGTCAGCATTCACTGGATTCCAAAATGAAACACAAGCATCCAAATGTATGTAGTTTATGGCAGTATAAAAAGTATAATTCTGACAAATTAGTGTAAAATATTAATTAATTAAGTTTAAAAAACTGTTAGAGCTAAAAACTAACAATTTGGAAATATTAATAGAATAATTGTATGAACACTTTTAAGGGGCGTTAATCAGCAATATACATAGAAAAAGATGAGTAGATGAGTTGAACTATTTACTTACCTCTCTAGCAAATACTCCACGTAAGCGACTTTGTATTATTATGGCACTTCGACGTATTATCATAAATTTAATTCTTAACTTCCATCCTCTATATGCATGCTGTATGGTTAGAGTTGCTTTCTTAACACGCAAATAATATTTATTGTTTTTATAACGCCTCCAGTTTTTCTGTATTATAATCGACTTCGCGGATCGAAGATGTTGTCTTAAATCCTCTAATAGTTCATGTGCTGGGCTCCGTAAGAACATTTTTGTTTTACCAAGTTGCCATTCGTTATTTTGCATTTGAAGATCGTTTAATAAAAGTACAACATCATCGCGTGTACTGGAATATGACTTGCTTTTGGTCAAACATATATATTTTGATACAAATTCTTCGAAACTTAGATGAATTGGGAAACCTTCTCTTCTAATTCGAATTATATCTAAAATGCCGAGATATCGAAGTTGATCATTTACCAAAGCTTCATTGTAACTATCGGCTTGTTTAAGAGAATTTGGCTTTATACATCGGAGATACCTGTAAAATATTTTTAAACAACAAAATTTTTTAATTTGGTACATACTGTATACCTTAAAAAATATATTTACACATATATATTCACTTGTTATGACATTTGAATATCACTAAAGTCGAGCCCATAATGCATATGTATTCTTGATGAGAATGCTTAAAATTCTCTTTTTTCTGTTTCCCCGTTCTCTTGCTGTAGACATTATATACATTTTGGAACAATTGATCAAAAAGGGTGTTTTTTTGAAATGCAGAGAAATGTAACCATTCCAGATACAATATAACTTCATATAGATTATTCGCACGCCGTAAAAAGTAAAGAATTTGAGTTTGTAATCTTCGATCAGGAAAAGAGTTATTAGTTCAAATAAAAACAATAAGAGATCATTTGCATTAGTATCTTGGCACGCAGCCTGGTACGCCATCATGTGCCGGAAAATGTTGCTTTAATCACCTAAGTAAGGCTTAGGTTAGTTTTTATTGAACCATTTAATGATTGCCGCCCTTTTTTTTAAAGAATACGATTGGTGTTACAACTATCCCTGTTCTACGAGCTTAAACAAATAATTAAAGGAAAAGCTAGTTTTCCTGAATTTATTAAATAGCCTTCACTTTAATTTTTTAAAGTTGATTAATTCCCTGGTAAAATGCACAAGAATATAAGGTTTACGGCCTACAAACAGGAACACAAAAATCAAAAAATCTGCTGAAAATATATTTAATTGCATCTGTAAAGCCGCGACTAGTCAGCCACGTATTCCAGTTACACCTAAATCTCAAAGAATGTCGATCTGTGTTAAATAAGACTTCGGAATCATGTTTCCGAAAATGAACCGACAAAAGTCAAAAGGTCCCTTTGAAGTAGATGGTATCCAGAAATTTATAAAGTCGATACAATTTTAAGGCTAGTCACCGAATTTGGTTAGTAGATTATCGGTGTTGTTCTTTAAAGATCAGCCCACTTATTCCTATAATTGCCAAATGTCAAATAATTCTGATAGTGTAAATCAAGAAGATAGTCGAACTTTCACAATCTTAATGATTATAGTCACCTAGCTTGGAAGGTTGATTGCTGGTAAACTCCTAAAATGAGGACCCAAAACTTTTACAAAACCATATATCTACCGCAATTTTAAAACCAAACTTGAAGGGCAGATTACTGGGAACTTCCTAAAGAACCTTTTCTGTTTAAAGTATTTCAGTCAAGTGTTTTGCTGCTGCGCTTATTTTATACAGTCTTTTGGCATGATGGACCTTTGTCTGCCAGCATGCTGAAACAGGGTCTAGTTACACTGAAGCCGGACCCGGTAGCCGAATCTGTACCAGCCGAAAATTAATGTTAGGGACGACGAATATACGGCTTGTTTCAATAGCCACCTCTACGAATAACTAATAGTATGCAACTGCAACCGTTTATGTGTAGAGTTTGGAATTAAAATATCACCTATCTATCAAACGAGGTAATCTATGTCTCAGATACTGCAACGAGTTACAAACTGCTTAAAACTGTGTAATCACTACTTGCCAATGCGTTGTAGGCCTACTATATTTAAGCATATATAAACTTACCAAAGCTTTGTGTTCTGAAGTACTTCAATTAAAGACTGCAATTGTTGCCGAAAATTATCACTGACTGTTGATTTTGATTTGCTGGTCCCACGCTGAGTTGTTGACGTATTTTGTATTAAATTGGAACAGGATGAGTCCTAAATAAATTAAATATCGCATTAGAAATATATTTAAATGTTTAATTTTATTAACAAATAATTAACTTATTGATACAGAAAACGCTTCTATGTGCAAATTAATATGCACAAAAATCGCGTAAGCGTTTGTAAAAAAAAACATTACTTACGTGACTTTTAGAAAGATCGCGCAGGAATTCATGTTCACTGCGACTCATAAAATCAAAGAATACATCCTGTTGCATATCTCGATTTTTATCCACAAATCCGTCTACTGAATAAATAACAATTCCCGCGTAGTGTTTTATACCAAATTCTGTTTCCCAGTGCCGCCGATCCGAGCCTTTTACGTACATCGGATTGAATTCAAATTCTGCATGCAAGTTATTTAAATACGCTAAATCGGAGCCTTTGGGCATATGACATTGCTCAGTCAGAAGTTTAAAAATACATCTTGGAGGTTTATCTATCAGTTCCAAACATAAGGAGTTATCTGTAAACTCTACGTGAGTGTAATCAATTTCTTCCTGTTGGTACTGAATATAGAAACAAAAGAAAATGTTTGTTTTTATATTTAAGAATTAATACGGAACTAATATAAATAAAAACTATGTCTTAAGTCCTCAGGGACGCTAAAATTGTACAATAATTTACATTTAGGACGTAATTGGTCGCGAAAAATCTCCATACATATAATTAATTTTTCCAGCTGAAGATAACAGATACGTCCGATAATGATCATCAATGAATTATACAAACTAGATATAATGAATCATTAATGAATATAATAAATAATAATCAGTTCAAACATGTAAAATAAATCTTTAATGTGTATACTATAATTGGCTAAATAATATTAAATTTCCTTTAGTCTAACTGATTCCAAATTTTACATAATAATAATTTCTATGATTATTTTGATTACGAAGAAATGACTTGGAAATAAGTAGATCAGTGCATATTTTGTGGGGTATGTAATGCAAAAAAATATTACTAATTCTACATATGTAAATTTGTACACAACGAAAAAGTGAAAGTTGGCAGAATCTGTTGCAGTCTCTTGTTGATGAATCGCTTGAGGTGAAATTAGGCCAACAAAAGACGCACTGGTCATTGCCACAATAATTGAAATGGGTGCCAATTAAATTGGTGAAGACATGACGTTCAAATTAAAGCTTGAATCAATTTTATAGGGCGTCGCTAACAAGATGTTAGATAAATTTGGTAAGTCTTACTTGAACCGGTAGCAAGATTTTAATACTTTGCCGAACGCTGGCATAGCTCAGAATACATGCATTAGGTTTCACATTGACAAACAGATAGCAGGACACAAAAAAAAATTAAATTAAATAAAACCATTATTAAGGGAGAATTTACTATGAATTAATTTAAACTCGTTAGTTTTTGCAATGCTTTTTAAATTTCAATAATATCATGTTTTGAATTTGTACGTATTGGTTAAGTCCATCATTTACAATGACGACTCCCAGTTGTCATTCTCGGTAATTTGCCTTATACGGGTAAATAATTACCAGATTGTCGTAAGCTATATTTGTCAGATGGCATATAATATTTGATGAGTTGGTAACAAAATTGTATGATACTTACGATTGACTGCTCTAATGAGAAGACATAATGATTAAAAAATTTGTGCAACTTCTCATTAGCATAATTAATGCAGAGTTGCTCGAAGGAGTTTGTTGTAAAATTTTCAAATCCGAATATATCAAGAACTCCTAAAAATTGATTGGCATCTTTTCCAGGATTTGTGCACACGTTTATTTTATCAACAAGCCATGTAAAGGTTTTTGAGTATAACGCTCTAGCCATCGCATGTCGGTTTTCTCTTGCCTAAAAACAGATTAAACAATCGATAATGCCAATTAATAAGTTTAATAATAAATATAGTCGAATTCCTAAGAGATTGTTTATGTGAAGAGTTTGATAAGTGCTTAACTAAGAAATACTTTACCCAAACTTTTCTGGTATATACATCCCAATTAAAAAATATATATATCTCATCAATATTCTTCTAGGACACTGCTCTAAATTACAATTGTGAATGACACTGAGGAATATTTCTCTGATCCCCTCGCTAAATCTAGCCAAATCATATAGATCAATCCACCACTCCTCAGTTTCAATAACTATCTAGTTGACGTCCATTTAGTAAAGGCAGCACATAATTCTTAGCTGATTTACCCGGCCAACTTAACCAATTGGTCGAATGATAAGTTTTAAATTTTAGGATCAAGGAAACTCTTTATGATACAATATTACTACACAAATATGGAATATTAATTTGACAGAATGTCATAAAACATAAAACCAGTAAATACAATTTTTAGAAAATCCTACCAAAAACTAATATTTCGAAGTCCGAAATTTTAGATGTTAGCCTTTTACATTACATGGCATATGCAGGGAGCAGGTTACGATGCAAGGATACAGACGGACGGACAGGCAGCACAGCGGATGATGAAATAAACCTTTAAGGTTCTATCAGTCTTTGTGACTTAAAATAACATAACTGCACAAAATCAGTATTCTCTTCTTGTTTCACAGTCGAATTATAAAAATATATATATTAAAAACTTACCTCATGTAATTTTAATGGTATTTCCGTGATATTTCCTCGAACATTAATCTGACGTAGTAAGAGAACCTTAATAAGCTCATCTGCTTTAAGGCCTAGCATATTTGATAATAGTGCGATAATTTCCTTGTCAGCCAATGTTAAGTCGCATCTTTCTCCGTCTATATCCATCAATTCAATATTACCTAACCAAAGGATTGAGCTCAACACTCTAAATATACTATCTATTACGGTTTGTGGAATTTGCAATACTGTTAGTGCCATTGTCAGTTCGTCAAATTTATTCGACTCAAAATTTATGTCTATTGAGATATTTTCTGATGTGTTAAGATATTTATAAAATTCTGGTGGCTTTAAATGTAATGTTTCAGCCATTGTTTTATTTGTTTGACCTTGGGCTACTAATTGGTACATCACATGATAATTACGTTCTCCTGGACATTGAAATGTTATCCGTGATTGCTCTAGCAAATAATCTTGTATTACACAACCCTTAATGCAGTGCTTATCATCAAAGCACACTTGCATAAATTTTCCAAACCGCGAACTATTATCATTGCGAATGGTTTTGGCGTTACCTAGAATGAAAAAAATCAAATAAAAAAATAATTCAATTTACAATAAAACAAAGATTTTAAGAACGCTGTCTTGATTGTATCTAGTGTCAGAGGGTTTGGGTTCGTAATCTTATTTTATAATAGAAGAGATCTCTTTCAATGAAATTATCTACAATGAAATGATTAGTTTAAGACGTAAACTTACCGAATGCTTCCAAAATAGTATTGGCCTCCAAGATTTGTTGCTGAATCCATGTAGATACATTTGAAGTAACTGCACATAAATATTTTAAAATAAATTTCGTTGACTCCGTTTTTCCAGCTCCAGATTCTCCAGATATAAGGCAGGACTATAAAAAAAAATAAATTTATATTTTAAGAGAAATATCAAAACTTTCCAGATATTTTAAAACACACATTAAATTATTAAGGTCTGAAACATGTATTAAGCAAATCTTTTTTTAAATTTAATAATAAATAAATTGACTAGGCGAATATTACATACTTTTGTAGCTAAATTTAACTTTTAGGCTAAGGGAGTTTTGTTCAAAAAAAAAACAGGAAAAATTGGGAACACACAGAGAATTTTAATGGACCTAGGAGAAGTTTAATGAAGTATGATTGCAAACGGCGATTTGGACAATCTGACATACCCAAAAGTTTGTTTATATATTTAACGCCGGTAGTCGTAATAGAATTAGAAACAAATTTAAATTATTTTAAATTAAAATATTAATAATCAATATAATATAATATTCAATAATCATTTTTACAAATATAAAATAATTTTACATCTTCATTTTTTTTTCTTAAACAGTTTTAACACTAAAATGGTATGTAATAAACTAGAGAGAATATGTATTTTGAAAAATTAGCTTACCTGATTTATTTTATCATCAACAATGCTTCTATAGGCAGCTTCAGCTAGTGCAAAAACATGAGGGTCTAAAGACCCCATTTTAGCCATGTGATATTTTTTAACATATTCCTTAAAAAAAAACATAAATGAAATGTAGTAAGCGACATTCCAAACTTGATGATGCGCACATTTGAAAAAACAATTTTTTTTTACAGCCTCCATGGATTGAGTGAGTAGGGACCCATGGACACTCCAAAATATTTACGAATTTTATTTTAAACCATTGTCTTCTATTATTGTTTATTAATTACGCATTATTGTCTGGTTAGAAGACCAATTTGGTAACTGCCGTCTTAAAATTTTGGGAGTTATGTGGCTTAATTGATTCGCAATCATTGATTTTATCGATTTCCGAGTCTTCTAATGAACGTAGCACCGCAGTTTTCACATATTGTCCAACACGGGCTGAGACTACTATAGGTTCCAAGTTTCAAAGTCGCTATCTCTAAGCGGTTAGAGATAGATACACACAAAAAGATCGACGTTAGAGCAAGATCTAAAATTGGCACTCCGGTTCTCCGCCATTTCGACGCCAATTAAACAGTACATTATGCGATTTAATATTCATTGTTTGTTTCTTCCTTTTTTAAAATAATGTTTTTAAAATAGCAAATACAACTTACCTTGTTAAATATATTAATATATTTATAGGGATTTACAGCAAGCAGAATTGAGCCAGAGTATGTCTATTTATTTTATTAACGTGAACCAATTGATTTTTGTAATTTGATATTTAAAAAAATGTATTTTAACCTGCGTAAGAGTGAGATTTTAAAATGTAATGTAATGTGAAGTAAAGTCGGTAAACTAATACATCTTTCCTTTTTACTGTGCCAAAAAAAGTTATTTTACCTCTTTGCGGTCATCACAAAAACAGTTTCAGCGTACAGATCATACAGACTACATTTTGTCCCTAAATTCTAATCTGAAGCCGGCTTGAGCAAGCCGATAAACTACCCATCCTAAAACATGGGGTCGTCAAATATACTGCAAGAAGCACTTTCCCCATACTCCGTGAAGTGCCAGAACATGTTAGTAGCTCAGGGAAGGTCGAATCCATCAAAATTGATTGTATAGCTCGAACTGCAAAATAGATCTCTCTTGCTCACAGCGAAGCTTAAGGGTTAACGAACGGGGTAAGTCTATTATTTCTCTCGTAGTTTCTACTAAACGTATTTCTGATAAACGAAACTTTTAAAGTGAAGGTCGTTGATTATCTATATAGCTAACCCCAGGATCGTTTCATGAGCTTTGTAAATATATTGAAGCAGCGGTCTTGAAACTGATGCACAACATTACTATATATTCCACATCTCGAGAGAAAGATTGCAATTGTTTTAGTTGTGTTATTCACAGCAATTAGTAAGTTAATGAATCGAAAAAATTAAGGATCTCTTCCATAAGCTATTTTTATTAGTTTTTTTAAATTAATTTTTATGTAGTCTTTATAAAACCTACTTCAGATATGTAGATTTTATAAAGACTAGTATACAAAAATAGGTTAAAATAAAATATATTTGTAATAAATTAAATTAAATTACACATTGAAAGGTTCAAAAATTAAAACGGGAATTAATATTATTAGTATGTTTTAAATAAAATTATAATCTAATATTAAAAACACAAATAGCTTAATGGATGCTACATATCCAAGCACTATAATTTCAGTTCAGAATATTTGAAGTCTGCTCTTCTATTTCCAGTCGATAAAATAATCACTAAAGCAGTCCAGCAATGGATTGAAGACGAATATTTGAATTTAATTCATTTTGTGTTTTCTTTTCCCCTCATGTTGGATATTATCTGATGTCAATGGAGCTGTCGTTTGGTTAATTGTGATTAGGGTAAGACCATATACATTTAATAGTATGTACATTAAAAATTATATAATCAGAAAAATACATTTTAGTAGTTTGGGTTGTATTTAAGGGCGAACAATTTAAACTTTTATCGAGTACTTTACTTTTTTTAAGTTTTAATAAATAAACATTTAAAATTAAAGTTAAACCTGTAGAAACGGAATTAAAATTTTAAAGTGAGAGAAAAAAACTGTTAATTAAGGGATAAAAACCAGATATGGGTATTCAAATTTAAAATAGTGCAAGATTTATTGCAAAATAAAAAATAGGTAACCTAAAAAAACCCGTTCCGACCTAATATGGTTAAGCGTTAGTAGATTAGTAATAAATAATAGTAAATGGATGGGAAACATTAACGAAAGAAAATCAATATTCTTGAAGTACTCCAGAAGTAAAATGAATAATTATTTAGGTATTCGAGCTGAGTAACGAAACACCACTGCAATTGGAAACAGACTTGAAAACTTAGCTAAATGAGTCCTCCAAACCCATACGAGAACATATACTATCATATGTACTTTGAATTAAATCGAATCATTTGTTTAAAAGGATACATATATTATGTCTTGTGTATATCGTAGCTTTAAATTACTGTTGATTCCATTTTCGTCTATTTCAGTAATTGCCGTCATATCGGCAAGGCCTATATTTGAAGTCGCCATTGTATCTAAAATGAGAACAATATATTAGTTAATTTTATCAAATAATGTATGTTATAGTTAGAACTCATTTCACACAAGTTTAAAATATGCGTCCCAAAAATGGCAGACAATATTTAAATATGAATATAAACATATGGTTGGATGTTTTAATTATTTATTTAGAAAATGGCCATACCACAACTTTTTAACCAGAGTCACTAAATTTTAAAAGTATATTACTCTTAAGGTTTCATAAACCGACTATGACTCGATAAAATCAACCAAACTTTCAAAGTTAGAAACACTAAACTTAGATTGTTGACGACGTCTTTTAAAGATCGGTATCAACTTCCTCGCATCTAAAAATCAAAAATGGGTGTATCTTTTATATTACCGGTACCAAGCTCCAATTTCGATTAAAAATTGTGAAAACAGTGCTAGAAGTAACAAAGCGACTGCAGAGATCAACAGAAGAGATGCAGGCGGCTATCATACTAGCGTTTAATTTACATGTTCCAAATTATGTTTTTAAAAAGCATCCGATGAGGTCAGAAGTAGAGATTAGACTAAATCAGGACACGTTGAAAACAATCTTATCCAGTCAGTCAAGACCAGGACAGATATAGCGGAGAATAAGTGAGAAATCAACCCCACAAAACATAGGAAATGTGCCAACGGACGCACAGAATAATACAATCCAGGTTCGATCAAGCAAGAAGTGAGACACTGAACTTTTCCGATTAGTACTCGTGAGTCTCGAATATTTTGGAGTTTCGCAGCAGCATTACCCCTTTATAATTTGGCTGCCTATTACTAAAAGCAGTATTTGCAATAACCAATTAGAAGACGAATGTCTGAAATTCAAGGCCATTCTAATTATAATAAAATGTTTTGCCAAAGTTTCTCACAAGCTTTTAATTAATTTTAGTAAAACGAAAAGGCAAGCAGCATGTAGGGACCGACGTATTTTCTTACCAACTCTGGCCACTCTTCAGCGGGCATGTGATGATGCCACGAAATACGCTTGTATAAGTGTAAAGAAAAAACGAAGCACAAGAAACCCTCGTATTCTGGTAATAAGTTTAAGAAACATGGAATGTCGAGAATGACCATACCGAGTCACGCCTCGAATGAAACTGCAGATCAACCTCCATCGCAATAAGGCAGCAACCTCATTCACAGAATTGGATGACTGTATCTAAGTTATGCAGTTCAAATTTGACTTAAAAATTGCGACGGATAACGTTATTAAAATAAAATGTTGGAGTAGTTAGTAATTGACTCATCGGCAGTGGTTATTATTATGTACACACTCAGACTTTTAGAAAATAAGCTGTTTTATCGACTTATATTGCTTTTGCTTGAGAGAGGCGGCAACTGCATAAATTTGAAGGCTCTAACTCAAAATCTACGCCAAAAGCAATGCTAATGGGCGCGAGAATTGCGGGCATCGAACGTAGACTTTGGCTTTCTTTTTAAAGACATTACCCAATTTTTTTGCCTGTTGGTTTAAAATTGTGTCTTTATCGTTTCAGTAGACTTATCACCCCAATTTTCCAAGTTAAGAAGTAAAAATTTTCGTCTAAATAGACTGACAGGTAGCATGCCATACATTGCGCACAAACAGTATACCTTCGGTATCAGAGTATAATAATAACAAATTTTTAAAAAAAACCATATATACAGGGAATACATAATTACATATTCTGTGTTTAAAAAAAAAAAACATAAATACAGGGAATACATAATTAGTCTTTTACTTAGTCTTTTGAACTATTCAACGTCACATTTCCAATTTTACTTTTAATAAAAATAAGTAATTTTTAAAGTTTTTACTACGATTTATTTACAGTAATAATAATAAGTTAAAAGATGAATACATATAAACCACTTTAAAACATAGAGAATCCATTTGACAATGTCAATAAATTTACAATTCTTTTTTGACCTTACAATGGTAAAATAATTTTAAAAAAATAATAATAAACAATGAGTTCAATTACAAACGGATAATTTTGTAGACACTTTTAATCACTTTAAAATTTGCTATAAATTTATTATTCATTTTTATGAATATAAGAAAATTCGAAATGGTACGGAATAACCATATATTATGCCTCCTAGTTCATTTTAATATATTAGACTGAGAATAATAGATCTTCAGACCGCTATAAGTCGCCGATCGAGATAGGCGTTTAAAATGTTGACAAAATGAATACGATTTAAAGAAGACCCATTGCAACCGATCTTAATGAAATAGTGATAGAAATCGCTATGGCAATAGCAATTATGAAACTGTGTGACATTTCAATTAATTAGTGACTTGGCCTTAATTGAATGCTGCACAATTTAAAATTCTGAAGGCTCATTTGATACGCAGTGCACACATTCCAGTCATGAATCCTACTGAAAATTTACATGTTTTCTTTTTAAAATGGCAAACTGAAGTCCGATTTATCGAGCTGAATGGAAGCTGCCATAGAGATCTGAAACATACAATAAGGAAACCCTTATAAGTTATGTGAAACAGCGCTTGTAAGCTGTATATGTTGCTAAGGGCAGCCAATTTAAGAGATAAAATCATTTTCTGAATATTTGCTTGTATGTTCCCGATTATTTTTAAATTTGTCAAATAAAAACATTCTTGTCTCTAAGCAGAATCCATATTTGTATTAATGGAATTAACAAATCCATCAAGTATCAGAATAAAAATTAAATCACAAAAAATCGTATAAAAATTAAAAGAAATTTTAAATTGTGATTACCTATATATATATATATTTATTAATTTATTATTATTATTTCGCGTAGCCTTGGGTTAAATTTTAGTTTCTTAGGAAATTCTTATATTCATACTTTAAATATTTCTTTGTGGTTTCTATAAATATGAAAATATGTAGAAAAGATTCTTCTTCTTCTCTTTTGCATCCAATGTGGGTTACGATTCTTGTGTGTGGTCACAACAATATTGAATGACTTATGCTAGATCCTATTTTTGTACTTAAAACAAATTCAGTTGGGCTGATTAGTTAAACTATTCTGTTTTCTTTAAAGTCTCCTTTCTCTCAAAAACATTTAATTAAGTGTACTAATTACATTTAATTTATTTTTACTGATGCTATTAAATATTATGTATAATAATTTTATCTTCACAAACTTATGTACCTTTTTTCTAAATCTGATTTTTTTTTAGAGTACACTAAGACTTTTTATTGAATTTATATTTCTTAATTTGTTAACAAAGCGAGTATTTATAAATAGCTATTCTTCATGGAAAAAACGATTAAGTTATTCTTTCTATGATGCTTTAAGGAGCTATCAGTATATATCAAGGTATCCTTTCATTCTTGCTTATTGTTTTTCAGTTCTTAATATGTCACTCCAAATGAATTTACATTTTAAAATTATTTCTTTGATTTGTCTTTCATAAATAATTTTCACCACGCTTATTAACTCCTTTTCTATTAATTCAGTGCAAACGGACAACAATAGACAACAAACATACAAAAAACACTATGTGCAGGCTTTCAAGTCTAGACTGTTACATTTAGTGATAAAGAAAAGGATTCGCTTGGATGTCATAAACGGACATATAAATATTAGGGAAATAAGCCATATCCTAAGCCAGCCGACTCCTGCGAGGCAATGAGCGCGAATCTACTATAACCTGACCTGCTGAGCCAGATGAATGCACATATATGAGAAAACTGCTGGACAACTTGAGAAAACAGAACGAGACCTTGGCGACAACTGTATATTTCTTCCAGATAATGCACCGATAGACGCTGCAAGCATTTGAAAGGCGTCAGTTGACCTGCTTTAAGGAGGACTTGTGAAGCATCCTTTCTGTAAAAACAAAACATTACAAACTATTCGAAATATAAATTTGGACAAGTAGTAAAGATGGACCTGGCTATTCTATTCAACCGCAAGCCGTATGGCATCTTTGATAAGTTAACACGGCAAATTAAACTTATACAAAATATTAAAATAAAAATATTTTTTGGATATTTTTCATACTAATTTCAATAATTTTAGTTTATCAACAACAACCCAACCAAAGCTATTATTAACGTCGAATGGAAACAATGAACTGATAAAAAGAACTGATTTGTTGTTTTGAAAGAGTGTCGAGGCTATGAATGTTTCCTTGATTAGCAGTAATAATATGTATACACGTCCCTACTGAGTCAGATTAGCCACAACGTATATCAATATGTGTTTTATAATGAGTCTTGTACTTCCAAAAATTGTTAGAAACCGATTTAGATTAACACCCCATTTACAACAATTACAAACAAGGCGCGCCTTTTAAATTTTAATATGTATTTACATACTTATGTACATACTTGTGTTAGTGCATGTGCGTTCCATCGACTTCAAAAAACTTGAATAATAATCCACAGTAAAACACACCGTTTTCAACTCATAATTGTCGAGAAGGACTTTATCTCAATCAATAATTTGTTTATCAAATCTTTACTCTTCATTCATTTTCTGTTGTCAAATTTAACTAAAATGTATGTATATGTATAAACTAGAGATGTTAACAAATTGCGATATCAAAATATATTGATACTAATACTCGATATTTAAAATCAGGCCGTTGATAAAAATGTTTCCTATATCGATATAAATTAGTCATCGATATGTCAGTGTATTCATTGTGCATTCAGTAGAATGTGTTCCTAATTCATTTTGTTGCACTCCGTCAGTTCTTTTCGGCTAAACTCCAGTTTACAGATCACAAACAATTTCGCAATCGAAACTCGCAATATATTTTTATTACCTAATAAAACCTAATAAAAATGTCGAAAGGTTAGAATTAATTTTATCGCCCTTACGGCGTATATATGTATACATTTTTCTTGAAGATTATAAATTTTTATCGTTCATAATTTACTACTTCCATTTCGATGATCTTGCCGCTTCTGTGGAGGATTGCCGATAGCCGCCGTCAAAATAAGTCAAATATCATTATTTAGACAGACGCCAACGTAAGGCGGCAATTCAGAGCGGTATGAATTGGACCGAATGAAAGTTATCAATTTACCATGGTAAATTCACTATCATTATTTGGTGCAGCTGTATGTTAGGATATAAATAGAAAGATCTGAATTCTGAATGTGCACCATTTGCAACCCGAAAGATATTGATTACACCATCCATATCCGCACAACTAAAAAGCCATGACCAGTCAGATTGTTTTAGGAGTCGAGTTAATTAACAAAATTTACGAACTCACCATATCTGGAAATTTAACACCTATAACATTGGTAGATAGGACATGGACTCGGAACTGAAATCATATGATATATATATTGATTGCTGATATCCAAAAAAAAACCATCAACAATTTTAGTTTGAGTCGTGGTTGACAAATCACTTGAGTCATGGCCATAATTCCATTTAGTTCGAGCAAGATTGAAATCACCAAGATCTCCAAAAAGGTCACGATCAGAAAGAACCACATGAAGAAGGTGAAATCTAAGAACATAGATAGCGAATCTAATAAATAAGATTCCAGAATTTGAGATGTTGGCCCTTAACCATGTTTCAGAAAAGGATGTGAAACGGAAATGAAAAACTATTTAATAATAGATTTGAAAGCTTACTAGATAAACCTATTGCACTCTAGAGGCAGGGCGAGCAATCGTAGGCCTTATTTGTTGCTGTTTTTTTCCTGCTCGTGTTATAAACATGAACGACCTAGAATATCTATCGTGCCCCTTTTGAGCTTATAGCTAGAAGCTTTGCTGGTCTCTATGTCTTTGAATCTCATGACATTCATTATGCTAGGATGTGTATTGAGGAATCTCCTCACTATCTGAAAACCTGCGTTCCTAATTTAGTTAGGTGACTTCTTAGTCTACAATGTCCTGTCAATAAATAGATTAGTCCAAAGTAGGTCAAGCTTGGCTCATACCTCATGGACAACTTTTGATGTTATTTTCGTTTCCCTTATAGCGCTTATTGCTTAACTATCGGATGGAATGTAAATGACCGCTTTCGGATTGTTACGTTTTAAGTAAAACCTTTTTTCTATTGAACACCCCTCAGCTTGAAATATGCTGGTGTGCGTGACAACGATTAATGGCACAAGGTGAGTGATCGGTCGGTGTACGGGTTTATGGTAAGTTTCATAGGTTGGCCTTCTTCTAGTGTCGTTCATACCTTTTAATACTCTTTTGAACTTTGAAATTTCGCTCGAATATGTGTTCAGCTACCATTTGATCCCCAGGTTGCAACAGTAGGAGAAGTTCATCTAGAAGAAGAAGTTGGGCACCTCTCTGGTTTAGCTTCTATTCATTCAGCTTCGTACTCTTTATATCATTAACTCATTAAAAATGGGTAAAATGGATTTATTCGACCGCATAAAATATATATATATTCTTGATCTGGATCAATAGCCGAGATGATAAAGCATGTCCGTCTTTCTATACGTCCGTATACTATACAGTAGGATTGGATTTTAAAAATTCGCTATTATATATTATTTTATTCTTGTTCGGTTAGGATTACCCAAACTTACCCACAACTTTGCATTGGTTTCAATCATTAAATACATATTTTTTCTACTCATTTTCTAGTAAACATCTTTTTCACAAATCATTTGTTCTTTTAATTATTCAATATTAAATAACAATAATAATTTGTATACTCTGTACGATGATTTAAAGAAACTTTAATACGTGGCTGGGGTTGATGGAGAAGCAATAGATCCATTAGATCACAGTGCAGGTACCCAACGTATTATGGCGGGAGAATACATCCATCGGTTGCGGTAACGATTTCTGGCACCACCTTTCGGAGGGAAGAGTAGAGTACTCAACGCCACCTGGCGATCAAAATTTGATAGTTGAAGGGTAATATTTACAAAACTGAAATGATTTGAAAATTTTTTAATGTGAAAGTAAAGTAAGAAAAGAAGCTAAACTTTTTCCCTTTTATATTAAATTTGTTGATGATGTCCACTAATAAATTCAACATTGCCTTGTGTTAGTTACGACCACATTTGGACATAGGCCAAATCCTTATTAATTTGCCAATGAGCAAAGAAGATTTCATATTGAATGCACTTAAACCTATCGGGACAGTTCCAAAATTTTTCCGATTATATGCGTCTACCACGAAAACTGCTAGCTATGTGGCAGCATTGGAATAAGTGTCTCGAAGCAAACCAAGCAATTATTTACTATTTTTTTTCAATCTTAAAAAACAATTTGGTTTAATTATATTATTTTTATTGGCCAATATCCTCCGCTGTTTAATAATATTCTACTTATTTTTTAAGTACAGTTGTAAAAAACTGTTCCATAATCGACTTAATTTTAAGGCTGTAAGGTCAACCAATGTGCAACAAGACTTATGACAATGTTTGCTAACTTAATGCACTGACCAATTGGTTTAAAAATCCATACTTATATTTATACATGTGTTAAGAAATTTGTAGCCTTATTTTATTTAGTTTTTTGCATTCTTCCATTTATCCGTTGCTTCCCGTTTTGCTTCCGGAACAAGAGAACTCTTTGCCCCCCCTAAAATGTTTGTAGTTGCTTGCGTTGCCAGAACTGCCGGACACACAACTAACTGAGGTAGTTGTCTGACAACTGCACCAACTGCTCCACTGTAACCTTTTTGGTCGTGCTCCACAAATGCTGCTTCCAATAACGTATTCGCTGATTCGTTTATTCCCTGTAAATACAAATTAAGATATAATGAGAGAGTGCTACAATATTTACGAGAAGTTTTAGAAAGAGATGTGTTCGACCCCATAGATAGGAGTTCGAGGCAAACTAATATCTCAGTATTTAAGATAAAAATTTGTAGCACATCAGTAGTCACTACATACATATCAAAAGGCCGTATTTAATTTCGGTGGAAACGAGTTCTAGGGAAAAATTTATTAGAATCAGACTCTGTGTCAATGATACAAATAAAATATGTATTGCCAAATTCATTTTCAAAAGGTGGAACAAAAATCCCTTGCCTTAAACAAATGTATGCAGAAAAATGAGTCAAGTTATCAATATAAACATGAGCGAGCTAAATTTAATCTACACGTCAAATACGAAAATTTAGATTCAAAATGTAAATTTAATTTAATTTGAAAGATTGGCAGACAGTATTGGATAATTGTACAACTGCTAGGTCATTTGTAAAAATTGGTTTCTATATAACATGTACGCATTTCGTGACAATATTCGAACATTTAATATGTATAAAAAATTAAATATGTTTATTAACAGGCAAATTACCTCCTTTACGATGGTGTAGGCATTTGCAACACCTTCACGTAAATCCTTGGGTCGGCCTTGTCGTCTTTTACCATGCTTAGCATTACGCCGTCTGCTCAATGACGGTCCAGCAGACAACATGTCAAAAGTCGTTTCCGCTGTGAACTACAAAAATTTAGGACATGGTTATTTTATTATAAGGCATAAACAAAATATCGTATTCCGATCTACAAAAGTTAATTTCAGGTACATTGAATATTATATTCCTTCTGCTTCTTACTTACATTTGTATTATACCGTTATAGATTAACTATTATTTGTAAAGTTGAATTAACCAAAATATATTCACCTGAAGTAAATGAATTATTCTAGAAGTTATCTCAAGTGCGGCATACGCTGTTCGTGCACTGAAACTTTGAGCACCTAGTTGGAAACCACGAATTATTCTGCCGTCTTTGTTATATTGTTGCAATGGAAGTCTAAACAAGTCAAAGAAGCCTTGAACTGAAATGTATAAAATAATAAAAATACATTATATTTTAGTCACAAGTACAAAACATCAAAACAAAAAGAATGAAATTGAATAGCGATGAAGAATATATACATCACATTTTGTCAAAGATACCTCCAAGTGTCATTAACACATATTTACACAATTTCAATTTCATTTAATTGACAGAGTAAACATATAAAATACAATACATAAGAAGAATACTTACACAATTGTAGAACGGCATTGGTTGGTCCAATTCCACTTAAAATGTTTGGCAATTGGTTTCTTTTAATGTCTTTAAGCCATTCCTTACCGACAAATTCAAACAACTTGTTCCAGCCTAGAAGGCCTCGCCTGAAAAACGGAACAGTATTAAACAGAGTATAATGGTGTTCAGTAAGTTTTTTACTTACCGATTTATAACTTCACGGAGACATATTCCAGAACCCTGTAGCTGCGCAAGTCCCATTACTAAACCAGTTATTGGACCACGAGAAAGTTCTACCCTTCGACCATGGTAGTCAAAGCATATTGGCAACGCAGGACTAAATACAAACTCCTTAAAGTAAGTGGGATGTACATCATTTGGGGAATAATCTTCTGCGAATTCAAAAGTTTTTGAGCCTTCATCTGAATCTAGTTCTTTTTTCTCGTTTAGTTTGAACTTATTTGAAATTATTTCATTTACAGCCATCAGTGGATCATCGTGAGTTGCCACATTGTCAACTTTATCAACATTGGTCGATCCTTTAACCAGAGAGGAAAAAAATTCTTCCAAAAACAATAAAGTGTCTTGGTCAATATTAAGTCTGATGGGCAAGATTGAAACTTTTAATGAGCATTCCTCGGCTCTGTTTTTCTTCACATTTGATCGAACGTTCAAGGCTTTCACTGTTATCATGTTTTCATCGTTTCTCTGTGGTAAGCTGTTCTTATTGGAGTTATAAAGAAGCTTATTAATATCTGAAGTGAGTAGGCGGTCTCGAATTTCTATATCCGAAATAACCAAGACTTGTCGAGATGCATAGACCGATTCTTTAGGATATGCATCATGGGATAGGCGAATCTTCGAGAATTGAATTTCGACAAGCACTTCTGAATTTCGTGCTGTATGCAATTCATCAGATACTACTTTTTTTGATTTTGTTGGTTTTTTCCTTGGAGCTTGTGATACACCATGCTTATACGTCTCCGACATGCCTGTAGGAAAACTAAGATAAAAATTTCTTATTATTTAGAGAAACAAATATTTAATTTAAGTAGTTTGAAAAATAATAACTATTGAAATAAATATAAGATTTAATGCATATCGGTTAAAAATTAATGTAACGGAGTTCGGCGCCCGAAATTTAAATTTTATTTAGTAATAACGATCTTTTTTATAATTTTAAAAACAAAACACTTAATTAAACGTACCTTGATTTCTCTTTTTTTGTAGGGCTAGTAGTCAAGTCTGGAAAATCTTTTCCTCCAAACAAATGCCATGTAAATGTCATCTCACATAGTGTATAACTTTGTTCAGGTATAGGAAAATTTGTGGAAGGCCGTAGAACATCAACTTTTTCACTTGGTAAACAGAAATGGTTGTCAACTATTTGAATTGGGTCTTCAGAAACATATATTTGCTCGACTCCAAATTTATCCTTTAAGAGAAAATAAGATAAAATCAATAAATTTGCTTGGGTTAAAAACACATTTTAAATGAACACAATTATTTATAGATCTTGTCCCTTGCAAATATTATAGATTATTTAACACCAGTATTGCAGACACGGACAAACCCCAAAAGGTATATTTTTAGTTGATCAGCATCACTAGTCAATTTTTTTTTTGGCGACCTTCAGTACTTCAAATTAGATTATTGAAACTTGAACTTGTATTTAAAAGAATTTAAATATTCTACAATATTCTTATTTTGCTATTGTTGTGAATTGATAAATGTTTAGTTTTAAAATGGTCTATCCCAGGCATTCTCCACATACTTTCAGAGAACTACAAGGAATCCATCTTAGACGAATATCCCTGTAAGTGTTATGGGGATATTCGCCACAATCTCAACAAATTCAATAAACGATATGGTAATCCGATTGTTTTCATCATCCAGGTCTAGAATATGCTAACTTAATACAATTTCGGTACTTGAAGAATAAATTCAGTGTAAAATCGAAATGTTTCTAATTTTGTTTATCGCATGCCTTTCACAATTAACTCATTTATAATTTGCAATCTCACGACAAATGACTGTGTATAGACGAATAGGTAGATAGGTTTTTATTTTTACTTTTTTCGTCCTCCACATCTTCAGCCCTTTTATAGAAACGCGTTAACTGTATTTTTTGTCAACAACAAATCTTTTAACCGAATGTATTGCGTACATCTTAAGTGTAACGAACATAGTTTAAGCTCAGTAGCATTTATTATTTTAAAAAAATGTTTGTCCATATCTTACCATAAAAAAAATGTCCTCATCATGTATGACATGAAAGTCTTTTTCCTCGAACACATTGGTTGATAAAGTAGCTCCAAGATCGTCTCGGACTTCCGGCAGAACACTTTTGTCGTGTTGATAATATGATGCAAGCATTACATTTGATTCAAAGGCGGAATTATTGCAGACATCAAAACTATTATTGAATAATGAATTGCTTTGATGGATTTCAGTTTCATTTTCCTCTATCACATTCAATTTTTTTGATATATCTGATGGCGAAGATTCTTTTACATCTTTCACAGCATCGGCCATAAGTATATTTATATGCTTATGTGTATCATCATTATTCTGATCATTTTTTTTTAATGGGCAGTCATCGGGTTTTTCAGAGTCAACGCTATTCTTTTCTTTTGACATCAAGTCTTTATCATTTGCTATATATGCAATAAGTTGTGCCAATGCGTCTGCTGCATCAAAGCAGGTTTTTAAATGCATGTCATGAATTGACGACCGCAAGTCAATACTAGGATATAATTTACTTTGATCATTAAGATGAATTGAAAAATTGATCAGACCCACACTTAAGACTGGTACTAAGCCAGAACAATTTATGTGAGCCAAGGTTTCATCCACGACGTTGGCCCCTTGAATCTAAAAATAAAATTTGTATAAATACTTTGGCGATACATTTTTTTTTCTTGGTGTATATTAATGTTAAGAAATCAATTTTTATCAATTAAAATTAAAAAATACTAAAAATAAGATTCCAAAATGTAAATGGAAAAATGTGAACAAGGCATTAAAATTTTAAATGATTTGGCATCTCATTTCCTTCAAATTTAAATTAATATTTCCCAAATTTGAAAATTAGTGCTAACACAAGAGTAAAAAAATTTTGAGGATACGCCCGTTTCTGCATCAATAAATTGCGAAACGACAACAATGTCAAAACTATACCAGTTTTTTTAAAACTAATCTTTTGTCAATTGTCAAATACTTAATGCATAACTGAATTACTTACTGTTGGCCCAATAGACAGAACACTATCTTCAGTTATCATTCGTAAAGTACATCCGGTGATTGGATATATAATATTGCTGCTAAAGGAACAATATCCAATATCAAGCAATGCCCGATAAGGTAGATATTTTGGCCTGTAATGAATAAAATGTAAAAGTTGAAGATAAATTAGGCATTATAACTACAACTACGCACTATTTTAAGTATAACCAGTCCGTTGAAAATGGTAAGATTGAATCCTGATACCGAAATTGTTGTTTAGGGTTCTATTAATATCTCTAATTTACATGATTGTTAAATTTATATGCAATACTTATTTCATATTAAAATAATTTCTTTCGGCGGTTTACTAGCACAAATTTCCTTATTTATTTAGATCAGATCTTAGTTTGCTTGCTTTCGGAGTTTTATATAAATTTAATGAAATACGAATAAATTAGGTAAAACTTTTGATTTGTATTTTATTAATAATTTCTATACATTTGTTGTTATAGGCAATCTCCCTTATTTAAATCTAATTGATTATTAGAGCACTATCAGCTTGGCTGATAGTCTTAAGTTGGATTCATACGGACAGACGAATACATAGTCGAACGACAGGACAACATGACTAACATATTAAGTTAATATGTGCTTGATTAACACTTATTTCTAACTATATAATTTAAGATAATTTGAATTTAAAGTAAGTACATGCTCTTTACATTTATAATAAAAAACTTACCGATACTCCATAGCAAAGTTCCAAATATGTCCCTGAATTTCCGAAACAAGCGCATATGGCTCATACGCTTCAATAGGAAAGTCCTGAAATAAAAAATCTGTATTTTTCAAAAACAACTAAGCGTGTGGTGACGAATCCCACTGAATAACCCATTGTACCATTCAAAACTTTGTATCACAAAACCTAGAACTACGGGTGATATAGGCTTGGGTTTCTTGAATTATATCTTAACTTCAACTTCGGGAGGAATAGGCTTCTGCGATGTTTGGCGTAGTAAAAATGACGTGAAATGTTGAATTTGCTTTTTAAAGGATGTAACTAATAATAGACATTTCATGTTTGATGACTAGGTTTAAAATTATAAAATTGGGCGTTACGGCTTTGAAGATGGTTATAAATCTATCTCAACTGAAATAGTGTGACAGATATAGGCATTTAGGCGGATAGTTGTGCTCCGAAACTAGTTTTTTAAAAAACCTTACCAACAATAGCGTTTCTAGCCTGATGACTCTAGCTTGGGTTGTGTTCCTAGGCTATAGACATTATCGATATTTAGAGGCGAGCTTAGCAGTAGGTTAGAGGAGACTGAATGCGGCATTGGTGAACATAGCTGATCTTTGAAGTACTTCACTAACAATATACTAAACAAATTTGGCGATTCTAGCTTTGTAGAATTTCTACAGTCTTATGGATTTATTCGATTTTAAATTATTAACAATATAGTTTTTTTTTTATCACCTATTCTGATGTGGGTAGAGATGAGAATATGTTCCGAGTTCCAAGTCTCTAGCTCTAAGCGTTTCAAAGAAAATAGCATACTTACAGTTACATTAAAAAAATCGATTAGTTCATAAATCCAATGATTTACTGAATATTCCGGTTTATGCCATACATTGACACCATTTATTCCAAATGCAAGCTTTATTCTCTGTAAAATAAGATATATTATTTTTAATTAGTTCATGTATGTGGTTAACGTATTTAGTCTCAGGCTTAAAAGTACAAGAGTATAAGAGTATATTGCTTAAGAGATATAAAGAGATAAGCAACAGATTAAGATGAAGAAACGCCATCTTCTAAAGTTATTAAAGCCCCGTCAGACCATGCAAGTATAGTTCTCGCAGAAAGCTACATAAAAAGCAGAACATATACTGAGATATTCACCTATATGCACTGACAAAAATAGCATTAAACATTCATTTTTCAATCTTAAGGTGTAATTCGGGCATATGAACTCTACACGTTGAAGCCCAGATCACACTTTGTTGCATCGATACACGAACCAATTAACCCTCTTTACCTCCAATGTTTCTGATTAACTGATCTTGATCACTGTAGTCCTTGGTGTAAATAGTCAGCATGGACCATATCAGAAGGCCAGAGCGCTTTTGAACCCTGGGTGGCAAGTAAAAGATATACGCTTATTAGGAAGTGGTAAGTCTCGTTCCGCTGCCGTCACTCTGTGTTCATTACATTCTTCGCGTGGTTTCAGATTATTAATTTTATTCATTTCGACAAGGAAGACCATCTACACAACTGCTTGCATTTTTTGATGCGACAAGCATAACTTCATCTCAAATATTCATTCAACTTATCAAACGCAGGAAGGCTTCAAAAATACGTGACCATTTCCGAGTATATACTTTTATTTGTATAAACATTAAAAGAGATAAATCCGAAAAATATTTATAAATATTGTTAATTACCTTTAAGCGTTTATCTGGTTGCTTTCTTAATTCAGCTACAACAGATACCATTTCCTCTCGATTATTTGTCTCCCTCTGCTCCTTTGGAAAATTACAAATTATCCGTTTAAGATTAGTATCAGGTGTGTCACTCCAAGAAGTAGCCGGTTCAGTTAAGATGTTTCCTGCAATATGGAATATTGTATTAAAAAAGTGAAAAATGGAACAAGTAATAATGCTCTAAAGAGATATTAATCTGGGCCCAAATTTCCTACCAATAATATTCTTAAGCCCACCTCATAAATAATGTGTTAAATTAGTTAATCAACTTACCACAGTGATGAACATCGAGTTCTTTTATTTGAGTACAAAAATAGCTCAGATTTTTTTCATTTTTAAGGCCAGTAACCGAGAACAACCGAAATTCTGTCAAATTGAACTTCAGTTTTCCACGCGAGGATGGTTGTTCTTTGTTTGTGTCCAAATCACGAATATCCGTATACATGAGTAAGGTTCCTTCTTTAACACATAAGTCGAAGGAACAGACGCTATTTTCTTCTTGTGATGTAGCAGAATGTGGCTCCCACATTAATAAGTTCCAATTCAGGCGATTATAAATTATTTCATAGAGATCTTTAGATCTAAAAACAAGTAAAACAAATCTTATTAATTTTTGAATTTGTGTTTAAATGAAGAATACAAATAATAATAATAATTATACATTAAAGGAAAAAAAAAATAAATGATTATACATATTAAAAAAAAGAATGCGTATCTTAGGTACGCTATGTATTCCACTCCATTGTAGATCAGAATTAATCTGACGATTTTCAAATTTTAGTCGGCCGATTCGTTCTAGGTCTTATAAACTTCGAAAGTTTTCTACATTTGTAATATTTTTGTATATTGAAAACCGAGAATTATACTTACTCTAGCACAATTTTTACTTTTGGTACAGAAACCAAAATTTTCAAATTGGAAGAATCCTTACAATCTTCACAGAACTCATTTATTTCATCAGTGTCTCCAGGCAAAAAGAAATCGGTCTTGTCTAAAAAAAAGAAAACCAATGTGATGTGTACAAGATTAGGCATCGCAACAATTAATATAGTTTCCGAAACTCTACAAAAGTAAGTCAATTAAACTAAAGATAAAAATGTTTATATATATTTTCTGATATATGTTAGGATTTGTCTCTGACCCCAATATGTATATATTCTTGATGAGATCGAGAATAAATAGCCAAAACCCTCTGTCCATTTAAAGTTAACTAATTTCTCTATTTTCTAGATATCTTTATGAAACCTGGAATATATTCAAGTTTTATGTCAATAGCTTAAAATGTGTAAAAAAAAAGCATAAAGATCGGAGAAATTTCGCTTATAGCAGTACATTACGGTAAGTTAAGTCACATCTACTGCCATTACAATCCTATCCGATAAGGGTAGTTGTGCAACGATCAAGCGATCACAGAAAGTTTTATCAATGACTGCAATATAATCTTAACGCTAATCTTTATATCCCCCAGCAAAAACTATTTTTGTTTATACAATCGAATATGATGCAACGCAATATATAAAGACAGATTTAATTGCAGTACAAAGTCCAGCCAAAACTACCAGCATCAAAACACTGAATTATAATTTAAGCTTTGTAGAATATGATATAGATAAAATACAGATCAATTCAGTTACGTTTCCAAATCTAAAAAAGTGCATGTCTAACGTGTTTGTTTTGTGTAATTTTTCAGATTTTACTTGCGACTATATCACGAATTTGATACGAGAGAGTTTGTAGGGTTCCGCATCTTAGGTCCCTATTTTTTGATCCCTTATTAAATAACTTGTATCACTCTTGCTTACTCAGTTACTCTTGGTCTTAAGTTAAATAATACTAAAATATTAAAAAAATATTATTAGAGAAGTGTATTTTTCGACTGGCTTATATAGTAAATGAAGCATAATTATCTGTTTTAGTTTTGACATAGTTTTGATCTGGGTTTTAAAATATTTATTACCTGAACTCTCGTAAAGTCCTTCGATATTAGATGAATAACCATATGAACATTTAGAGCTGAAAGGTGATTTAAATTTTTGTCTTGCGCTGTTTTCAATAGATTTAGTTTCCTCGTCTTTCGAGTTGTCTTTGGAACTGTGGACTTTTATAACAATTCTGAAAAAATTTACAAAATATATTTTAATTAATATTTTTAAGTTATGTTATTTTTTTTGGCTAACAGACTGCCGATCTGTCAATCTTTTAACTAGGCATACAAAACGGCGTCACAATGACAAAAAAAAATTGTTATTTATAGTGTAAGTAAAATTATTGCGCCGAGTTACGTGCAGACCATCATATCATTTCATTGTTTGCTTTTGCAGTTCAAGTTAAAGTTCATTTTAAAGCCCAACGTAATAATGAAAACATTTGCAATTTCGAGTCTAAATCATATTGGGTTGCATTAAGGATTCACTCCTAAGACGCAACTTATAGTTTTAATCGAATATATTAGCCTATTGTACAAATGACCGATCTTATCAATGAAGATTGAGAAGTTTAAATATATTCATGTTATTTACAATTTAAATTTTCCTTCTCTCTCTGCAACGCAGACATATTCTAGTGTTTAAGTTTTGAGCTTCTATTCAAAAAGACAGCCAGGGGGATAAATACTCTGATATCGCATCGCGATAACTTAGCATTTTTCTTGTGCCGTATATAGAAAAAATGTTGTAATATGTATTTGACTGATTTAGAGAAAATTTAGTTATTAAATGTGAATTAGATTATATCTTACTTTTCCGTGTCCGCCGTCGACTTCTCCAGTTTATTCTGAGCTGAACATTGCATGATATGAATAGCGTTCTGAATGCCTTCATCCTGAAAATATTACATTTTAAGAAAAGATTAATATTAAGATAAAGATTTTCTATAACAATTACTTACACAATAAAATCCTTCGACTTTATCCACAACTATACAAATATATGATTTCCACTGTACTAATACATTTCGGAAGTCCAATAAGAGATAGTCGCTTCGTATATTTTTTATCAAGGGGTCTCGAAGAATTCCGCCGTCTAAGACTGGAAACCTAAATTATTGGTTAAAAGAATAAATGTAATATATCAATATAATACACATATATAAAATTACGAGCTGTGTGAAATCTTTTATATATTTTATTCTTCTGTGCAAAAGATTCACTTCACATATCTTCAGATGTTCTTCAATATGCGAAAAATCTAAATTAAGCCACCGTTCTAAACAGAAAATATACATTTTTATATGAAACAACTATACCTACATTAATAGTTAACCCAATCAATCATAAAACATACAAATGCAGTAAAAGCAGTTAAAAGGTAAAGTCAAATTTCTGGGTAACCAGTGTAAGTATGTTGAACTTACCTTAAATTTACTTTGAATGAATTACATTTAATTTGCACATCCATTGGATTTGAATTTTCCTGTACAACCTCATGAGCATTCAAATCTATAAAAGGCGATGCTCCTATAAGAGCACCTATCCTGTCATAAATTGAAATATCCAACTCAGTAGTACAGTCGTCTAAGGTGCATTCAATTGTGTTACTACACGTGTTGTAGTTCTGCTTAAAAAGATACGACGAATTATGCGACAGAGTAATTTCTGGTCTGGTGTGGTATCCATCTTGGCAATTCTAAAAATAAAAGTAATTAATTATTAAAATTAAAATTTTTATTAAACTAGATTATGGACGAAAACTGCAAGAGTGCGCAAGATGAATTACGTGACGATAGTTAAATCGAAATATTAAGTTGTGAGGAGTAAGGTTAAAGTTTATTTCATATTATGTGCTGATTACTTTTTAGGAAAGATGATAATACTCAATTTAAGTGAGCTCAAATTGAGTAAAGAAAATAATTTTATTTGTGCTAAACAAACGGATAGATGGATTAAAAATGTTGTGAACATGACTAGAAGTCGGTTGTTAATTCTGATAAAGAAGGTATTTAGTCTATTATGTTTGGGGACAGTGCCTTCTGCAAGTTACATAGATATGTATTTCTTTATAATAATCATTTATCCATTTAAAGTTGGAGCAGGTCAATACTCACATTTTTTCTGTCAAACAAAATTAGGTGGCACTCGGTGTTGTTAAGTATTTCACTTAGGTCAAACGTCGTTGCTGATAATGTACTCTTTAAAGTTAACTCATTACATCGCCTTTGTTGATTTCCATTTACTAACAAGGAGGAGACCATAATCAACAGATAGTTATTGTTTGGTATTGGTATACCGTGTTCCTTCCGGGGGTTTTCCATATAAGTGTTTGGGAAAAACATGTTCGCAATTTTCGAATAGTTCTCGAAACTTCCATTGCTATATATACTGCTGGTCCCAAAACCACAAGTAGTATTTTCATAAAGTATATCATTATGTAAGACAACGGCAACAATTTTAAATATTTGCATTTTAAATTTCAAAATTTCGCCAGATTTTTCAACCGTGCCGTTATACATTTGAGCATTACTATAGGACGTTGATATGCTATTGGTAGATGTCGAAGACATATCAGAATTAGGTATTTTAACCTTTTTCATATCCGTATACAAGAATTCTGATTTTTTAAAACTATCTCCTTCAGCACACCACTGTCCATTCTTTTCAACAATTCCTGTCATGTTCGCATTGCAATGTGGGTAAGTTAATTCAGTTTTATAATCCGAAAATTTTTTTAACATCTTATCTTTTGGACGCACATCATCAAATCCTTTTAAAATTCGGGTTAGCAGATGCGTTTGACGAGGGGTGAGCATAAAATAAATGTCATCTATGACAACTTCCAGATTGATTTTTGGACCAACTATATTTTCAGTTTGTTTTACGCTAATTTCAAAATTCTGGCACCCTTTGAATTCCACTATTTTACATAGACTTCCAACAGACTCCAACTCCCCAATATGGCTTTCACTATAAATAAGTTCCGAAGTGTGAATTGTTAAGTCATTAGTAACTAAGTTGTGCTTTGCAATCATGGGTAAATATTTCAAATTAGAAGGCTGTTCCGTGCTATCATCATTACTTCCAAAGCCTTCGTTTGATGATGAATATTTTCCATATCCAGTTTGATTTTTATATTCAACATGTTTAGCTTTAAATGTTATAATAAGCTTTTTGTCTGACTTTGGCAGTGTGTACTCGATGTTTATCGTCGTGTTGGTTAAGTTTGCATGTATACGATTCAGAACTGGAAAATATAATAGAAAATTAGTTATTTACAAAATAGATAAAGATTTATAATTGTGATTTTAATTGAAAATTTAATTTTTAATTAAAAAGCTTTTTGATTATGTTTAATATCGAACGTCATTTGTTTTCGCTTTGCATTTACCACGGATTAGTTTTTCCTTGCTCATCGAAATTATTTAACTTCATCGTTTTCATTCATAGTCATAACCATCTATCTTTTAAAATTAATCTAATTTTGTTTTTTAGTATAATAAACTTTAGATTAATTTCTACTATATTAAAAATTGACATTTACGTGCAAATAACCTTATTATTGTAAGGGATTTCTTTGCAGAAAATGAGCTAGTCAAAACTACCGTTTTATTCACCTGGTTGAGTAAACATAGGCGAATAACCTAGAAACCCTTAAAGATTTAATCTTGAGTCCCTGTATCCACATATTCGAAATAGAGGGACGAAAAGGTTATTGCTACTACACCAAAATAATATTATCAATACGCGGTTGCGATTGAAATAGTAATTTAAACCAAAGCAAAGATCCCCTGATGCTACAGTAACATTTCCTAAAATTATCCTTGTTGTTGTTACCCCTGATTCACCACCAGATGATTTTATTTAATTCAGATCTAAAGCCAACCTTGTGGTAGAAAAATTCAAATTTTCTTATTTCATGTTATATTGTTACTCACCATTGTCAATGGTTTCAGCAAACTTTTCCAATCCAATTAAAGTATTGTTGTGATTTAAAAATGGTATGTCGTCATCAATTTGCTTCATGCATTCTTCGGCCATTTGCATGGAACTACTAACGGATGACCACATCGATTCTAACATAGTTGTTCCGCTTTGGCAACGCGTGACTGGTCTGAGAGTGATAGTCAAATTTGAGATGTTGAGTAAACTGTCGTTGGTCATAAGAGCATTCCATGGAACCATTGCCGTCAAGCATCCAATTTGTCCAGAAACCACTTCAAAAGCCCAGCCTTGACCTTCAAACAATTCGTTGAGAGCCTAAAAATAATCAATGTTAAATATTATTTTAACTCCTTGTTGTATCTTGTGGAAAAACAGTCACCAACGTGTGGGAGCCAACATTCACCAACTACTAATTTTAGTGCGTAGAAAGTTATACATTGGTTATAATTTAATGTTTTTATGCATTTCTACTTTTCTTTAATTTAGTTTAAGGGAAAGTTATGTATTCATCGACATGAGTTAATCTGATTTATACTTACATTAACTTTAAGTGATATATTTTCCACAACAGCTTTGCCATTGTAGAGATCCACTTTCAATTGTTCCAAGTTGAGATTATTTTCAAAAAACTGTCCCAAATACCTTTGCAGTAGGTACCTGCATGTCTTCGTTTTTAATCCGTCCCACAGATTAAACCACGACATTTTTATTGACTCAGATTGAAGTAAAACTTCATAAAGTAAATATTTACACCTTTGTTTTTATTTTCCTTTCATTGGAGATGTGTTGCTGACAACAGGTTATTCGACATATCGAAATGTCAATAATCGATTATGTAATCAATAATCATATATATATATCGAATATTTTCCAATCACGCAGAGCAACATCTTTGCTTTAGCAGTAAATATTTTTAGTAGTAGACCCAATTTATTAATCAATTCTGGCAGTATTGAGTTTTATTTTCCCTGGTGAGGATGATGCGATTGATGCACTGATACGGAATCAAAATTGATGATAGATGTCTGAAAAGATTTTTGTCTCTGTTTAAATTAAAAGTAATAATAATGTTTAAATTTTGGGGTTGTCAGTGGTTTTAAAGCAAAAACTAATTTTTTATATATTACTTTTAATATATATATATAATATCGGTATTGGAGCAGTGAATAAGATCACATTGCCCTTTCGCCGTAAATATACTCTGCAAGGAGGCTTAAAATCCTCTAATCCCATTTGCATCGACAAGCAAATCTAGCATAACAGCAAATCATTACAAACTTATAGAATTTAATTCTATTCGATATATTGGTTTAAGTATCGTTTACGCAATCGGATATAATATCGTTTTGTTTAAAATATCGATAAGGTTTAGATATTTGCATGTTTTTTACCATACCTAATATAGGCCGTTTTTAGTTTTAGAATTTAATACGAAATGGCTAGCAAGTTGTTGATGTCATTTGTTGCCAATAACTGGAAAACTTCTGTATTTAGACTTGGAAATCATGTAAACTTGCAGAGCGTTCCATCAACACTTTTGTTTTCCCGAAATACAAGCTTCTTTAATAAATGTAAGTACACGTGCTATGAATTACGCTTATGGTCATATAATATAGCGACATCTCATCATTACTATCTCCCTTATATTATATGTATTTATAAAATAACTATAAATTGTTCCCATGAAAATTATACATTATATAAATTGTCCGCTTGCATTTATGTTATCAAAAGCAAATTTGTTATGTGTATGTGATGTTATGGATGAAGTGCGTAATGAAGGATGTAGATAAAAAAACAACAAGAAATTGAATCATAACAATTGGTACATTTTTGAGTACCGGTTAATTAGCGCAGTGCTTGAGTTAGTGATTTATTATTTAATTTAATATGGATTTATGACATATTTTGCGCAATCAGCTATTAAAAATTCCAAAACTTAATGCCATAATGGGTCTTATGTTTAGAAATCTGCCATGAACATAAATAGTTTAATCTCAAGCTAGAAGAAATCTTAACACCTTCACTAATTGCTGCTGTTAGAGGAAGATGCATTGAAAGACGCCCTTTCAGAGTACAAAAACTAAGTAAACAACACTTTAGTATAAAACTTAAATCTCTCAGTACTCGCTGGTTCCAGTTACACAGCCAATCCAATCTTACGTAAACAAGCTCTAATTCTAATCGGCCATTATTTCTGTGTGGCAAAAACAAGCTTTTTATATAGGAGAAAATAGTCAATTAAAATCTCCCAAAAATTACCAACCAAATTTGGTGTCTATAGACTTAAAATTGTGGGCGATCTTCAGTATCAAAGTATAAATATTCAACTATTTTAACATTATGTTTTATTGTCGCTATTCCAGTGGCGAAGAGTGTATGTTATAATTGCCACGGCTATAATCTATTTTATACCCTATTAACTTATCGGTTGAATACAAATTAACATATTTTTACTTTGTTTTTTAGTACCTGCTGAGGATATATGGCGCGGAGTAACAGCTGTTAGTAATGCTGGTAAAAAAAGAGGACGCGGAAAGGGATCAGGAAGAAAAGTTGCGAAGGATCTTAATCGCGGTCAGACAATCGGACTCGGCAAAAAAAATTTGATATGGCCAGGTTTGAATACACCGATTCTACGAGGAAACGAACTTATTCAGCAGCAAAAACAATCCGAAAACTTAGATAGAGAAAAAAATATAATTAATTTGCGGGACTCTGTTAGTAATTTCAAACTAACAAAATTAAATTCAATTGATCGAGGATGGTCTGGATCAAAAATGCCAGGCCGCAGTACTGGTCCGCCGGATGCTGTCGGGGAGGATATGTTTAATTCATTTGACACGCGTGTGTTGGAAAATAAAATTGTTTTTATTATGAAAGGAAATATGGGAAGAAAGCGAAGATATTCGGTTTTATCTGTCACTGGTAATTCCAACGGATTGGCTGGTTTTTCAACCGCTAAAGCTCCTGAAGTTCGAACCGCTCTTCGGAAATCGAAAAATCGAGCAGGTCAAAAACTTATCGACATAGATCTTTACGAAAACAGAACTATTAATCACGATTTTTATACGGGTTTCGGAAAAACTAAAATATTTGTTTTTAAAAAACCAGAGGGTCATGGTTTGGTATGTCATCGGGCTATACAAACTATCTGCAAGGTGATCGGAATAAAGGACCTGTACGCGAAAATTGAGGGGTCAACAAACCTACAGCATATTGTTAAAGCATTTTTTATCGGACTTATGCGTCAAAAATCTTATCAAGATATAGCCAATGCATCAAATTTGCATATTGTTGAACGTCAAATGGCAAAAAACGGATTGACAGAAATAAAAGCAAGTCCTCTAGTCGATAAGAAAACTTCAGAAAATGATCGCATAATTGATTTTATGCAATTCACCTTGGGAAACAAAATTGTATTAAGAAAAAAGAGAATGCCACCTTTCTATGTTAATTCTAAAGGCCATAACCTATATCAATTAAAAACAGAACGGTTTCGAAACCAATCAAATGTACGTTTACACAAATTAGTAAATTCTTATGCATAAACTATTAGCTGCCGATTGTAGAGCGACTTGTTTTTATTAATATTTTTGTGTGTAAACATTAATAACAAAGAAAATGTGACATAATAAAAAATGCAATAAGTAAAACATTGTAATATTCTTAATTCGATCAGACTGGATGGAATATTGACAGAATAAATATTAAATATGTGTTATATTACATTTTGTTTTTTTAGTAAAATACTCAGAAATATTTTAGCTATACATTTTCTAGATGAATACACTGATAAAACTTTAATCAACTATAAAATGCCAATTAGCAAAGTTTACATAACAAGTTTATTAATCACCTCCACAAAATATTTGGTTAGTTTGACATCTTAATAATAGGGCAGTGTTACTGCCTTAAAGGAAGAGAAGCTAAGTATTTGCACATGGCAAAACTGCTACGAACAGTGCACGTAAGCTGAGTGGCGGAACGCATTAAATAACCCACCAGCCGAATGCCTGAATAAGGTGGAATGGGCAAAGAGAGTACTCCCCAATTTTTCCATAGAAGTGTCTTAAATTGAGCAAGGACTAGCACAGAGGAAGAGCTCTCAAGAGTCAACCGGACCAGTGGCCAACCAGGTAGATAATCTGACAAGGATGGAGTCCTCTTAGGGGTAATCTACGGACGCAATAAGGAGGGAAGCAACTTCGGCTTCAGCACAGTCCCCGGAAAGGTGCAGCGGATGGTGGCAATTCTTTTGAAGAGCCAGTCGAGCACGACGACGAGCTGGAGTCAACACTGAAACGGGTTAAATGTTAGTGACAAGAAGTCGATGAGGATGACTTTTCGCAGTCTAATAGCAGCATTACAACGGTGGTGGAAATTTTTCCGTAGATGTCACTACGACTTCTGCAGCTAAAGGAAAGGTTTGCGGACTAGGCAGCAGGTCCTAAAACTCAGAGGAGCTCAATCTAAAGGTAAAGTAAGGAACTGCACTGTTGCTAAAAAATCTCAATGTTATTTTTCTCACAGCCCTCTTCCATAAGGCTACTCTCTATATGGCACACGCCTTCATTGGGCCAACACCAGACGAGAGCTATGAGTTTATTCTCGGGTAACACGAAAAGGAAAAAATTGGCCTAGTCGAGGACGTGATGAAGCCAAATTTAAGAGGTAAGTCACTCTTAGCATGGGAAACATGGCATTAGCATCTGTAACATGGGAAATGATCCTATTTATTAAATATCGTAGAGAGTTCTTTGACATGACCCTTGCAGCACATACCATTAACGATGAGAGACTCGGACAAAGACTCCTCTGCTCCTAGTCAAAATTTTGGATTGTCTACAACTATGCTAAAATTGCGACAATGCAACAAATAGACTGAAAGTTAGTTTGAAGTAAATTTTCTTTTCATAAATCAATTTAAGCAGGACGGCTTAAAATTCATATAGTCGCTCAACTGCCTGATCTTTTTATCAATCTGCTTGAGGTTCCAAAAGAACGGTTAGCAAGTTAATACCGGTATAGGGCCTTTTTTTTGGAGGCGAGCTTTATTACTTTACAAAATAAAATTAGAAGAGTTAGCGATATGCACATTTATAATAATTTAAATAAAAGATGCACAAATATGAATAAATAGAGATTTTTATTGCTTCGCATTTTATTATCACCAAATATAACACAAGTCAAATCGAGCATTTTCTTCAGAAAAATTTCAGATAATATTGATAAAAAATCCCAAAATGGGACAGACTAAATTTTAAAATGGTTATTGCGATGGAAATGACTTTAAATATTTTTGTAATAGTTAAATTATTGGTATTATATCCCCACAAGTGCAAGGCAGAACTGAAACACAATGTGTTCTGTTTTCTGTTGTTCCCTTGTGCTCACTATGTGGCTTAAGTAAGAAGTTATCGATATAAGCGAAACTCCAAAAACATCGATACTATTGATGTTTAACAAGCTCTAGCCAAAGGCGTCTACCGACATATAAAGGTGATAGAGAGCTGTTCGCGAAAAATATAATATTTTCGTGTTAAAATGGGATCTATTTCGGATTTTGGACAAATAGCATTAAAATGGGATCCAAAAAATTTAGAAATTCGTACCATGTCAGTGGAGAAAACTTTGGAGCCCTTAGTTTTGCAAGTGACAACGCTTGTGAACACCAAAGGTCCAAGCAAAAAGAAAAAAGGTGAGGCATTATATGCAAAGTGGTTTTTCAGCTCGTTTTATTATTTAAAGGTGTATTAAATTATTAGTATGCATTAATATTTTTTTTATATATGAAAGTAAATACATTTGAATGTATAAACATGTATACAACAACATTTTAACATATTTGTAACTCCACTTTTCGGTACACATCGTTTACTACTACATACAAATGAACACACATAAGTGTGTATCTGTATCTAAAGTAATGCTCTCGAAATTCACACAATGGGCTTTTACTCAAATTACCTTTTGAGTTGTATATGAGAAAAATATTAATATCCCCATTGGAAAAGTATTTGTTTGGTGTTTATTTTGTTCCTATCTTTTCATCAGTCCAATTAGTGCCAAAAGTAGGTCATTAAATGGTTTCCGCTTAGGCTTCTTTAATTATGGATTTTGCTCAATAAAAGGGAAAACATATAAACAAAAAAAATTTCAATTAAAAGCAAGAAAGAAAGAATTTGTATATAAATATATATATATATTATTATGTTCAAAACATAATTTTCGGACTACATTACGTGAGTCTAAAATGAAGGATCTTTGTATAAAACTTAAAAGACTATATATAATTTGTCGTTATTTTGTATTTTTCACATTTATTTTTCAATCATAAAAGTGTAATGCTTTTTAAAAGTTTAAAGAAGTGTTTGCAAAATTAGGACATCACTTTATTTTAGTTGTGTTCGCAAGAAACCAAGAATCAACACCATTGAGTGTTTTGTAAAATCTATGAACAATTTGTATTTTTGTATATCCTTCAGTGCTAAAAATCTCAGACCAATGTTTCAAAGTCAGCTACACCAATAAGTAAATGTTGGTATTGTGCACTGTCAGTCATGTTGTCTGTGTCTCAGAATATGCGCAACTTTTCTCGACATCCTTAGAGATAAAGATTTGGAACTTTAAACATATATTATAATTTATTGGCGTTTCAAAATCTAAAATGAGCATATCTTCCAATCTGTAAGCTAGAGTCATTAAATTTTGAAAGAATGATACTGGTAACTCCCCTAAAAGGCCGATAAAGATTTGAATGACCGACCCTTTCTTCCTCCTACCAAAACATTTCTTAGTGTCAATTAATAAAACCATGTATCTTACACAAATTGTAAGCTATAGTCTTCAAATTTTGGACTATGTCCACTCCCGCCTACAAAAACGATAAGAGACTATCTACCGTAAATAACGAGTTACCAGAATTGGTAGGTGGATTGCTTGAAATTTTTAGAGTGTTTCATATGTATTCATAAAAGTATAACTTTCTTGTAACTTTTCTCTTATAAACTTCCAAATGCTATGACGGCAGTTTACACTGAACTCTATAATTTAATTAATTATATTTTTATCATCCATTTTATTATCTCCACGCACACAACAGATGCATGACAAAGTTGTCAGACATTCATAAGGTGTTTGAAAACATCCTTACTTGCGATTTGCATTATCTTTAAATCAGTTTTCTCCACTAATAACGACGCATACTTCTTTTTTAAATGGTATATGGTAATTCTGGTAAAATTAAGGATCACCAAGAAATTTTTCTTTTTACTTTTTCATTAATGACCTCCAGTCTTATTTAATCCAGTTAATTTTGTCTTACACTTATCTTCATAATTGTTCACTCGTTGTGTTATATTTTAAACAAATTTGATTCTTTTTTCAAACGGCAAGAGCTTTGCTTAACAGAATTTCGAAAACCATTTCACTACAAGAATTCTATATGTCCGTCATATCTTTCAATATTGATTTTCTTGGTTGCCTCCATATAAAATCTATCAATATTAAATTGAGTCCACTCAGAAGCAATAATCTTTTCATGACTATTATTTTTCTGGTAAATAAGTTATGAACAGTTTCCCTTCTTTATTATCCGATTACGTTTTGCACAATCCTGGGCGTGGTATTTGTAAATCTTACAATGGTTAAATGTTATTTTACTGTTAATTACTTAATACAATTTATTTTTGATCAATTTGCACATCCATAAATTATAAATTAAGTATGATGTTATAACGTAGAAAATTCACGGTTAAGGCACTTTTTTTTATTTATTTTTATGTAGTTTAAGATTATTTATAATGTATTTAATATTTTTAGGAAAATCAAAGCGTGCAAGCGCGCTAGTTGCAGCTGTGGAGAAGGCCACTGAAAATTTTATTCAGAAGGGAGAGCAAATTGCATATGAAAATCCAGACATAACTCAAGAAATGCTGTCTGCCGTCGACGAGGTGCGCAAAACAGGAGATGCCATGAGCATCGCAGCCAGAGAATTTTCAGAGGATCCATGTAGCTCCCTAAAGCGAGGAAACATGGTTCGAGCAGCTAGAAATCTGCTCTCAGCTGTTACACGTTTATTAATTTTAGCAGACATGGTTGATGTTCATTTGCTACTTAAGTCTCTTCACATTGTTGAAGATGATCTTAATAAGCTCAAAAATGCATCTAGCCAAGACGAACTTATGAACAACATGCGGGTAAGGACATATTATTCATTTAAATAGGATTTTTACATTAACTCTTACCTGATAATTCAGCAATTTGGTCGCAACGCTGGAGAACTCATAAAACAAGCAGCTAAGCGTCAACAAGAGTTAAAAGATCCGCAACTGCGGGATGATTTGGCTGCTGCTCGGGCAATGTTAAAAAAACATTCAACAATGCTTTTAACCGCATCTAAGGTCTACGTTCGACATCCAGAGTTAGATCTGGCCAAAGTCAATCGAGATTTCATTTTAAAACAAGTGTGCGATGCCGTGAACACGATCAGCGATGTAGCCCAAGGAAAATCATCACAGCCTACTGATGTTTATAGTGGCGCCGGAGAATTGGCTGCAGCCTTGGACGATTTCGACGTAAGTTTAATTACTATAAATTGATAAATTGAATTCTTATATGTGCATTTTTTTTGTAAATGTTTTAGGAGGGAATAGTAATGGATCCCATGACGTACAGTGACAAACGGTCACGGCAGCTTCTCGAAGAACGTTTAGAGAGTATTATTAGTGCTGCAGCACTGATGGCCGATGCAGATTGTACAAGGGACGAGCGCAGGGAGAGAATTGTCGCCGAATGCAATGCTGTTCGCCAAGCTTTACAGGATTTGCTTTCCGAATACATGTCTAATGTAAGTTTATTGAAGCCAGAAATCGATTTATGCCTGTATATATCATTTTCAACAATCTTATATTTTTTAGATGGGTCAAAAAGACAACAGCCCCGGGCTAGATCGTGCGATTGATCAAATGTGTCGCAAAACGAGAGATTTGCGACGGCAGCTTCGCAAGGCTGTTGTGGATCATGTATCGGATTCCTTTTTGGAAACAACTACGCCTTTGATTGACCTAATTGATGCCGCCAAATCTGGAAATGAAAAAAAAGTGCGTGAAAAGGCTGAGATATTCACGAAGCATGCTGAAAAACTTGTTGAAGTTGCTAATCTCGTGTGCAGTATGTCGAATAACGAGGACGGAGTAAAAATGGTTCGATATGCTGCGGCCCAAATAGAAAGTTTATGCCCTCAAGTAATAAATGCTGCATCTATACTGACGGTGCGACCAAACTCTAAAGTAGCCCAAGAGAACATGGCAGCTTATCGCCAAGCTTGGGAGGTGCAAGTTCGAATATTAACTGAAGCAGTGGATGACATAACAACCATTGACGACTTCTTGGCTGTTTCTGAGAATCATATTCTAGAAGACGTTAACAAATGTGTCATGGCTTTACAAGTTGGCGATGCTAAAGATCTGCGCGGAACTGCTGGCTCTATTCAGGGTCGTTCGTCTCGTGTGTGCAATGTTGTTGAGGCTGAAATGGACAACTATGAACCATGTATTTACACAAAGCGAGTTTTAGAAGCAGTTAAAGTGCTCCGCGAGCAAGGTTGGTATTACCATATTTAATTTTATTTACTATCCTACATACATATATATTGTCTTCTAACATAAATCTAAAAACACCTTAGTTTTCTCAATTTATAATTTTAAAAATAACACAATTTCAACGCTAAGTTTACCAAGTATAAAAATATCGGTTAAGTTACGGCTGCAACGTTCTTGTTGAATTAAGATTTTTGTAGTGAAGCTTACAACTTTAAAGTTAGCTAATAAAACTGAATGAATATTAGATCAGTTGGAGCAGCCGGATTGGATCATCGAATAATGAGTTTTTGTATTAAAAACTTGTTGTTTACCTAGATATTCGTACCATTCTCGCTAAAAACGGGGTAAACTAAATCATATAACTCATATGATTTACTTTTCTTATATCGATACTAATTGATTTCCAAACACGTGCTGCTTTGCTGTAGTTTTCTAATAATGTATTGTTAGTAGCAGTTATCGACCATATATTTGTATATTGGAAAATATTTAAAATTCTTGTCTTATACTCTTTCAATATAATAAACACTATTATAATGGTTTTTTTTTTATATATTAGTGATGATCAAATTTGAACAACGAGTTGATGCTGCAGTGGAAGCCCTTGCCACCAATACAAACAAAAATGTGGACGAGAATGATTTTATCGATGCCTCTCGTTTGGTATACGATGGTGTACGTGAAATTCGACGTGCAGTATTAATGAACAGGGTAAGAAAATTAAAAAGCTAAAGAATTTTGCAAGTGACAAACTGTGTACTGGCTTACAAATCTTTAAAAAATCGTCAGTAACAGAAGTTGGAACTTATGAACTTACTTTGATTTAAAAACTCTAATGTTTTGAATTAATAATCTTTACAAGTTTCATAATTACGTTTCTCATTTCAGAGTTCTGAAGATTTAGACACGGATACTGAGTTTGAACCTGTCGAAGATTTAACATTGGAAACACGCAGTAGATGTAATTATTACTTTTATTTATTTTTTCCGTGTGGCTTAGTAAAATTAACAACTAAATTTAAAATGAGTTTAAAGACCTGAATTTTTGTATATAAGGATGTTTTTATATTTATGTCATTTTTCTAACTTAAGCATGCCAATTATGAATATTTCACAATTTTGGATATAAATTAATTATGCAATTGTTAAACCACTTACAGCAAGTGCTCATACTGGTGACCAAACAGTTGACGAATATCCGGACATAAGCGGCATTTGCACTGCTAGGGTAAGTGAGCAATGTAACAAAACTGCAGCAGTGCCTAATATTTTTTTATATATCCTTAGGAAGCAATGCGTAAAATGACCGAAGAGGATAAGCAAAAAATTGCACAACAAGTGGAGCTATTTCGACGAGAAAAACTCACTTTTGATTCAGAGGTTGCTAAATGGGACGATACTGGAAACGACATCATTTTCCTGGCAAAACATATGTGTATGATAATGATGGAGATGACAGATTTTACAAGGTATTTCTTCTTTTTTCCATTGCTTACTTCCACTGCTTTAACACTTTGTGCGAAGCTGGGAAAATCGAATCACTAGGTTTCGTGCTTCAAGGTTGTCAAAAAATGATTGAAGGACACTTTATTTACTTTACGGATAAATACTAAATACTACCGTACTTAATTTAATGTGTTCTAGTTTACAAGGTATTTCTTTAGATATTCTGTTATTACCTAAAAACATATTTCCTTAGAATCATCGAGAAAACTTGCAAAGCTGCTTGCCCTTGACCGTATAATTTATCTCATAAACATAACATAAAGTAATATATTTGGAGCAAAGGAAAATTTACTGTGCTCAAATATAAATAAATACTAGATAAATACCAAATACTACCGTACTTAGTTTAATGAGTTTTAGTTTATTAGTGAACTAAATTATTTACTTCTGTATTATATCAACAACTTTCAGAGGTCGTGGCCCTTTGAAGACCACCATGGATGTTATCAATGCCGCCAAGAAAATATCGGAGGCTGGCACTAAACTTGATAAGCTTACGCGTGAAATAGCAGAGCAGTGTCCGGAAAGCAGCACCAAAAAAGACTTGTTGGCATATTTACAACGTATTGCTCTCTATTGTCATCAAATCCAAATAACTTCTAAAGTCAAAGCAGATGTCCAAAATATAAGCGGGGAATTGATTGTTTCAGGGGTAAGCAAAACGTAAATTTAGTTTTTTATTTTCAATAACGTTGTTTTTATTTATCTTTTAGCTGGACAGCGCTACTTCTTTGATACAAGCAGCTAAGAATCTAATGAATGCCGTAGTGCTGACAGTGAAATACTCTTACGTAGCATCAACAAAATATACTAGACAAGGCACTGTTACTGTAAGTTTATCTACATCGCCTTTGATTTATTTACTGTGTGTTTATAACATATCCGGTTGTTGTCAACAAAAAAACAACCTGTTATTTCAATTATTTTTATAATTGTATATTCAGTTACAATCTTTTGTTCAAAAAGTTTTCTTGTAACATTTGTTATTTAGAAAGATTTCTTCGGATATTTTAAAATATATATATATCTGATATATTTTTGATACTAAACGCTATTTTTTCTTTTCTAAAGTCTCCAATTGTAGTATGGAAAATGAAAGCACCAGAGAAAAAACCACTAGTGCGACCTGAGAAACCAGAAGAAGTTCGCGCTAAAGTTCGAAAAGGATCGCAGAAAAAAGTTCAAAATCCAATACATGCTCTATCTGAATTCCAAAGTCCCGCTGATGCTGTTTAAGGGATTTAACTTCGAATTATAAAATTAAGTATTATATACCTAATGGATAATAATATACTCGTATATTGGTATAACTGAACTGCCGCAAGGGGCACAGTTTATTATTTAATAAATATATTCTACAATAGGCACGTAATAAGTATGAGTTTTATTTCAAATCTTTTTGCGAATGCTAACTATTATTATTAGAACTTAAGATACTTTTATCGGTACTGTATTTAATATTTCTGAAAAAATGTTTTAAAATTGAGCAAATTAGACTATGATCTGGCATGTGGCCCATATTTAATGGTATAAAGTTTTACTTCAGGTACAGCAACCATCGTGACTTAGGGATGTTATACAGAGAAGCCTCCAGCTGTATGTTGGATGAACTTTACCTCAAAGAAACAGCTGAGCAAATGACGAACTCAATTATAAGACGACTCAGTATCTCGACGAGACTCCCCTGTCCACTGTTCGAATGAGGTATACAGGACGGAAATATAACCTACTTGAGAGAAAGAAATACCAAACGATCTTAGAAAGGGCCACCAGCTGCATATCTAAAAGAGTTGAAATATCGATTTGACGGAACTATCCGAATCTGCAGACTTCGGACGCCAATGGTTTGACATACAAGTTAGTGATGCAGAGACTTCATTCGTTTAGATCACCACATGGTCGTTCTAGGTCAAATTGCATCGGTGTTGCTTTTCACCATACGAGTTACATTTATTTCGGGCCTGACGACTTAACAGAAACAATAATATTGGTGTCCACAGAAGAGACGCAAGTGACTTTTCCTTTAACCAATTCGGAGTTTGGATAGAAGTCATTGAGTCGGTAGCAAAACGTGCCCAAAATACCATAGAGGGTAGCAGATGACTAGGTGTCATATACCACCAGATCTAGTAAGTATTATTGGCGGCTACTTTAAAGTTATGAAGCTGCGTAACTACACTGACAATGGAGTAAGGAATTATACTATAACGGGCGAACTACTACTAGGGGTAGGGTCTTCTAAAATAATGCACATTTAGTACTTGAGATATCTTAAGTATAGAAGTGCGCGACAAGAGTCGTTTCTGTTATCAGACAATCTGTATTCAGAGCTCAGCTCTATCCGTTCTGATATACTAGGTCAGTCAAAATCAATTACTGTCGACAGTAGCAAGCCGAGCAAGTAGTGCATTGGATCGATCGTAGCAAGAACTTCGAGCTTCGTGAAAAACTGGAGAGTTTTCTGCGATTTCCAGTCATGAGCAATGTTCAACTTGTGTACAAGATCTTACCAGAGACTTTTTTATTCGTCTACTGTCAAACAAATCGAGGCGAGCAGAAGTTGGTCGATTTACTCTTCGATTCGAAGAGCCATCAATTTGCCAGCTAGATCCCAAATCAACCTGTCATCATTGTTTACTTTTGTATTACGACGTTCAAAACTTTATAATCAAATAAATAAGGATTTTTCACTGTCTTTAAAGGCGTAAATATATTTAATGAGATACAAAAAATGGTTCTTAGAATGGTGACACCAACTTCCTGACGATATGATCAGATGTCTAGCGATTGGATAGGGTAAGCGCTTCAGTAGGGTAAGCGATAAGTCTCTACACTGCACATCGGGAATCACTTTGTTCGCCACAAACTATCTATAATTTTACATTACCCAATTGAAGAATGACCGTAAAGGAATGGTTAAACCTGATGCACTTGGCTACCAAGCTACCAATGCACGCAAAATATATCTAGTTCCCTGCTGACACTCTCCAACAACAGCTGGAGAATGCTCATCTAAGTCTTAACCGGCCTTCTTTCTAGTACCCATCCAAGCTAAAATCTAAGGAGATTTGCTGCTTCAGGTAGGTCAGCTAAGAAATTTTCTAGAACTTGGCACAGATATTTTCGATGCCTCGAAGTGTCTCTGTTCGGCACCTCTATGGATCAAATGATCTGTGTGTGAGGCAGTTTTATTATATTTGATATCTTTATTGAATACTTAGAAAAAATACATAATTTCAGTCTTTCGAAAAACTCTTAATGGAATTACAGATGACCAGTATTTGAAGACTTAAATTATGAACTGCACAGGTTTCAATAAGTGTAAAGTTAACATTTTTTTTTTTGCTAAATATGAGAAGATAATATAGCTTTTCACCTTCATTTTGAGTACAAAATATAATAAACATTTTCTTTATTATCATTTCCATAAGTTGTCTATAATAATTATATTGTTATTTGAAGCACAAAACCAGCTAAGTAATTAAAAATTTGTCTCCTTAATATTCAATTATATATTTAAATATATTTAAGTGTGTGCACATGGAAAGGAAAAATTACTAATAATTCGAAATAAGTCGGGATTATTTATATACTTATAAATGTTATTACATAAGGCTTATGGCTACAATAATTTAATCTAACAAAAATTCATGTTTTATTCGTCTTTTTTCTTTTTTCGTTTCGAATATTATATTCTTGGGGTCAATACTAAAGGGAAGCAGACTGCAGGTAATGCTACGCATGCCGGTTTAATCTTAATTTCTGAAAGATCAGCACTGTTTATATTAAATTTTTGTAAAATATTGGCTAACAAAATAAATCCAAACCCACGCACGAGATTTTGTCCAATGCAAGTGCGTTTTCCAATACTAAATGGCAAGAAATGAGGAATATTTTTTCTTAATTGAAATTTTCTAGGCTCAGAGTCCACTTTAATATTTTTTTCAAAAAGCTTGGTGCTTTCTTCGGGAGAATGATGTAATATCGTTTCCTTTTCAAACTCAATTCCTGAATCTGATTCCTCTGAGCATCTTCTCTTGTTATTACATTTTGCTGATAATGGTTCGCTGTTCACGTGTTCTTCCAAAAACCTTTCTGGTTGAAATTGATCAGGATTCTTCCAGTGCTTATCGCTCATATTAAGCACATAATTATTAATGAAAACAACGGTTCCACTATTAACGCCAAAACCCGATATCTGTGTATCCTCTGTGGCCACATGTGGAACAATAGGAGAAGATGAGTACCGTAAGACTTCGAATATAGTAGCCATGGTATAGGGCATTTTATCCATATCAAATAAAGTAATATTTCGTTGACCGTTTTTCGACACTAAGTCGACCTCACTCTGAAGTCTGCTCCCAATAACTGGATCCTTTGCTATATACGATAGAGTTAACATCACTAAATTTCCTACCGCTGAGTGACCACCTATAAAATCTTCTAGCATAAAAATAATCGTGTTGCGCGTTACGTTTTTATTCTCTATAAGACTCTTTAAGAGTACATCTGTGAAGTCGATGTCGGGTCCGTCTAAATCAATATTAACCTCCCTTTGATTGATAACACGCTCTAAAATAAATTTACGAATTGTGGTTGACCAATGACATATCTTTTTTGTGTGTTGGACGTAAAAGGGTAAGAGCCATGGCAAAAAATCTAGTGCGTATCCTTGATTAATTTCCCAAAAAATCTCATCAAAAAAATGAACTATTTTTTGAAATTCCTTATCCTCATAATCGAACCGCATCGAGCACATATACTGACTAAACATATTGGCGCATGCTGTTAGCAAAAGAGGCTTTATATCAAAGGCCTGGCCAGGCTTGATCACCGTTTTCAACTTTTGCATTAAAATCGTAATTTCATTGCATCCAATTCTCGACATTTTCTTGAAGTATGACGACGATTCCCGTGGGGAGCAGTGTCGTCGCGCTAAATTTCTCCGTTTCTGTTGCAGCAGTGACCAGTCGCAAAGGGCAAGAGCTGTGAGAGAAGGAAAGACATATGGCAAAGATGTAATACATTACTTGAAAAAAGTATATTATATAATTTGCTATATAGAAATCAGCTTGATCGCAGCTAAATTTATTTAATTCCAATTAGAACTGACCTCATTTTTCCATGTGTCTAATCTTAATAGAATGGCTAAAAATATAAATTTATGTAAATAAAAACATAGATACTTCAAGAGTAAACCGGACGGAACAGTTTTACATTCACCTTATTTTGGACACTGGTTATTGAGGGCAACTACGATGCAAAGCATCATTTATTCTGTGCTTCCGAAGTGGCTGTGTGTAAGAATTTCAAACCCCAAGCAAAGTGTAGTGGAATTCAATCCCAACTTGGAATATCTCGCTCACGACATGGTTATACACTGCTCTGCAGTGATCCAAGTTATCACTGACCACTGGCTTATTGGTGCCCAAGCTGCAAGTGATTCTCTCCCTTACGAATTGAATTTCTTCAGAAGCTTTCTAAACAAATAAGCAGACGAAACTTCTAGGATGGCCTTTTTTCTCAGACATTTCCGATCTCTCCAAGGCAACATGGAAAATTAGTCTGTTAGTAATGTTACGTTTACTCAGGGACAATTCAATCTCTTATAATTGCCCATACACGACATACCACTTGAGAAAGTAGTTTTAAGTTCATATGTGTTAACCAGAGATATATTTAAGTTGGAACAGGTGACTATCTTAGAAGTGTAGCGGACTCATGTGGCATACTTAGGGGTCAGACCTTGAGGTTGGCCTGTATAGAGTCACACTATTTTTAGAGATACAAGCTTTGACATAAGACATAAAACATATGTATTTAGGTTTAAGAATTTACAATAAAATAAAGGCCTGCTCTACAGAGCAGATCAGTTCAAAACTAAACATCGGCTCATCGTGTTGAACACACATTATTCGTGTGTCACACATTTGTTGGTCTTTCAATCCGGATTTAGAGTTAGATCTTAAACGTTGAAAACCAAGTCGTTTTCTGTATTTACAACAAAAGTACGATAAAACACATGTTGTCGAAAAAGCAGAAGAAGATGATAAAAATGCAGCCACATCGCAAAAAGTGAAAGATATAGAATTGTTCAAGTCTTGCAAGGAGGACACTGAACATGGTGGACAAAACAATCGCACTTGTGAAATAAGTATTCAGATTTAAAGACTGTCTGCGATATAAAATAGAAATTTCTACTTGATCTTTAGGCAATCCAGCAAAACAGGAGCTAAAAATGAACAGTACATTGAAAGTTCGAATAAGAATGGTTTGAGAAATTATCACTGCTAGTGAAAGTTAATTTGAAAGTTAATTTGATGAGAGAAATTCAGAAAACATCCTAAACATCCTGAAAGTCGCACAGATGCGTGCCCAGAACATGAAACCTCTGTCAGATTTACAAGCGATTGACTTGCTAGATGACAGAGAAATTACCTAGCTGCACTCAAATCCTTGAATCATAGAACATTCAAAAAATATTGTAGTTGCAATTCGTTAAAGTTAAAAAAATCGCACTATATTAGAGAACAACTGGTCGATGGTAGCCCAACCAACTTCTAGAACTAATTGACTATAGTAAGGCATTTTTTTTGTTCTAAATTCGTTGCTCCTACGTATTCGTCTAAAAGATAAAGGGTCAGACAACGATAACTGCTTAAACCTATAAGGTAAAAGTGTCTCGTAATAATTTCAGCTTCCGGAAAATTATATTCAACAACATACTTGCTAATGTGATTTTTAGAGTCAAAAAATTTGGTGCCCTCATTAAAAAATATAGCTCGCAGAACTGGATAGTTATAGTCAAAAAATAAATTACTCTTATTACGAAAATCATACAGACGGCAGGACGAACGCAGAAAATATAGCTTTATTAGTAGCATTAAGTGATTACTCGATATAAAATATATATTTGCTTGCTAATATTCGAATTACCATAATATATATTCCACAGAAATAATAGGTCAAATGAAAAGCCTCAATTTTAGCCTACTTTACTGAACAACATGTAATTTAGGTAACCTATTCTTTTCTGTTCATGAACCGCAATCAGAGAAATCGCACTTAATATACAAAACATTAAAAATCTCTCACAATTTAAGATTTAATCAAAAAATCTAGAAACCGGATGTGAAAAACTTCTTTTCAGAAAAACACACTCCCATTATAACTAGGGGAAAGTATATTATATCATATCAGAGTTTATCGCAGACCGCCGATAGAAAAGTTCCTTATCTTTATTCTAAATTTATCACTTAACTATAATATATAAAAAGTGAAACTTACAATTATTTCGGTCACCTCCAAAGAGTTTATGATAACGCAAGAAATCAGGTCGTCCGCCTAGAAACTTTCCGTTCTTATTTAGTACCTCTCTTATTAAGTCTAAGTTGTTAACCACAAGACATCGGGTATGACCAAGAGTCAGGGAGTAAATATCGCCATGGTGTTTCGCTAACGTTCCAAATCCTCTGAACGGGTTTTTGAAGCGTCCAACTATGTCCAAGTTTCCGATAACTGGCCAAGGACGTGGCCCCGGTGCCTGGACTAGTTTCCGATTAATTTGATCAGATTTTGAATCTGCGTTACTAATAACTGTTTTTCGTTGGCAATCACAAATTATTAAAATATATGAGGCGATCACAATTGATAGAGCCACACCGAAAAATAAGTAAATCATTAAGATGAACATTTTTTTTATAAAACTTGTGCTTTGAGATGTTAAAACAATTAAACTTTTTCTAATAATCTCAAACTAAATAAAATCGCGTCGCAATTGCCAGTGCGACTCGCTCGAAAATTATTTGCTTTTCAAAGAACCGTCTTTCCTACGTTTTATTTAAGTGTCGGAGTCAGACAGCGAGCAAGTACATTCATAAATATGTATCTGTATCTGTATCTGTATGTTGGAGTGTATATATTACAATTGATAGGTATGCGCATATTTGTTTATACAAAGTTCCTACAAAACTTTGATTCACAACAGTTTGCACACACACCTCATACACATGTATGTAGATGTAGATGTGTGTGTGTGTATGTAATACCTTCATTTGAAAGTTGCTACGCTACTTCCACAGAAATTTAGGCAAAATATCTCAGATATTAGGTATTGATAATTATTCACTTTTTACACATGTCCCTATGTACACTATGTACACATACACTACATCTATACAGTTATAAATTCATTTAAATAAATATGTATCAGCCCCAAACAGATGTATTTGTGTTTTGTGTAAAGTCCATATACGATTTAAGTTTAGACTGGTGCCAAATATTTTTCTGAGGTGATATTTTTCAAATCGATCAAAATGTATTTTCTTCAAGTGGAAGTGTTCATACTAAAAGAATTAAAACTTTAAAATATACTGTGATTTTTGCTTTGTATTTTCATCGAATGGTAGTCAAATCATTATAGTCCTTGAAAAGTTATTATTTAAAAGTTATTCAAAAAATAAAGTTTTAGTGGCTTTTAAAAAAATTAGATGAACAATCATTTTGTGAGCTTTAACTTATTTTCTTATAAAATATTTCTGATTAGTGGATTTGCTTTTACTTTAATATTAGGTTTTATTATTAATTCTTTTTGGATGTCGGCTAGGCCATATCTCCAGATTCCTGGAGTATAGGAATGATCAAGCTAAATAAAACTTGCTCTGATCATTTTTTAGTACCATTACCAGACAGTACATACGCATATTCTCTAGAAGACCAGGTCCGCCTTTTACAATGTGAGGGTAGATAACAGTTAATAAATTTAATAGCTACAGCACCTGGAAGAATACTTGTTCTCACACCCATGAACGCATCAATATTATAAAGGGCTTGGTCTCTGTTCTCCCAGATACAATAAAGAATTGAAAACAAGCGAAATACTAATAGTAATCTTAGAAAAAATTGTCCGCATTGTCTTCGGGTACTCGCTGTCATCACCCGAACGAGATGTGTACCCAAAAAAATATATATTTTTCAATCAGTAATTATTTATTCAATTTGTCGACTCCATTTATTGTCTACTTGAGCTAGTACGCATTGTGTGATACAGTGTAGTACTGGTATATATATAATGATAATGATTCGATTTTCGCAGTGAACACAAGAAGACAGTCATGGCAACTTGTACTTCGAAAGGATGTAGGACTGATTATGTCCTGATCATGAATAAATTTATAGCTTGAGTGTATTACAGTAGAATATAAATATACGATTTAAAACGTAATGTTCGACTTTATAAAGCAACAATTTACTTTCTCGATGCACCGATATCTTTACAGCATATGGTAATCGTGACTTTGATGATTTCTTATTGACGTCTGAAGGCTGCGCTTCCTGAACTCGACTTTCCTACGTCATTTTATGTTTTAAATTGATTTATATCCTACAAGTCAAAATTTTGTTTGTAATAAACTTTCTTTAATTGGAACACACAAATTTTACAAATGAGCCCACAAAAGATCCCACAAACAAGAGCGGTCATGATTTTTGGAAAAATATACAGGGTTGTCCTGTAGATTGGAAGCTACTTCGTCTACGTCTACGGTAGCGTTTTGCAAGAACATTTTAGTAGCATTTTAATTTAAGAAGATTAAGTTTTATTATTATTATTATTGATGGGATATAAATGAACTGCGACCTGCTAGAACTATTGTACTCCTTTTCAGCCTATGGCCTCCATCGACCCAAGTTCTTGCACGAGTGCAAGAATCTTTGTTGGGTTAAGGAGCTTCTTTGTCGTTAAAGCTGAGAGCATGCTTCCCTAAGATACTACAATATACTAGGATGTACTAGGATGTAAAGGATTCTTCCTCGCTCTCATACAACCTGCATATTTCATTACCCATTTTAGAAAAGAGACTTCCTATTCTACAATGTCTTGTCAAAAACCGGTGAGTATCTTTGGCCTATTCTTCCGCGTTATTATCTGCATAAGCATTTGGCTTGACGGAGGCCTGGTGTCTACGGGATGGTGTATATATGTATAATCCCGTTACGAAAGAAGTCCTGCAGCTTTATCTCCACAGCTCGTCAATCCCGATAACTATGAGGGATCCTTCACCCTCCTTGTAAGTGTCGATCTTGTTCTGGATCCTTAGCAGAACCAACTAGCATTCCGACCGATAAACTGGGGCGTTGGTATATCGTCTCCCACCTCGCAGTCTGGAAGTCCACCTTCCATGCTTGTGCTGCGACGTTACGATTCTCAGCCCATCAGCTGAATTCTGTAAGAATGTACTTGGTTTATATCGAGAATAGCTGCATTACTTGCGTTATACAATATCCATATGACAAGACACCAACACTCAACTCTGGAAGTGGAATGGAGAAAGGGAGTTAGGGTAAGAGGAGCAAATCTCAACTATTGATTAATCATTAACCATTAAGTAATTCAATTTCTTAGTTTCCTATATATGTCAGGTGGAGTATCTAAAGTAAAGGCTGGAGATGTGATTTGTATAATGTTTGGATATACATCTAGGCGATGCGTAATTGTATAAATAAAAAAGCCAATATTTCGAAAAAATAAAAAATAAATCGTTAAATCAGTATGTCTACCATAATTTAAAAATAGTGTCACCAAACTTGGAAACTTGCTGGACTTGAAGAATTTTTCAAACATCGGCATAATACCAATCACACATTTTCCGCCCCTAGAAACTTCTGTCCTTTACGCATTCTTGCCACAATTTCTAAGCTAGAGTTACTAATAGTGATAGTAAGTTACTGGTAACTCCCCTAAGAGATCAATAAAAAATTGGCCACGTTTCAGAAAATTTGTTAGTGCATAAACAGATAGGATCGCTCGATAGATGGAGATACATTCAGCGAATGTGTTTGAAAAAATGGAAAAAGGATTATTTGGTAACGCTGCAAAAAAGAACAAAATGGCGCAGTGAAAAAGAAAACCAATTACTTAAGAATAAGATATGTACAAGAAAGGGAATTAATTCATATTACATGTGCCCCCTCGGAGAATGTTCAAGAATGAACATGCGACGCTGCAAGGCTCAGCTATCTTTTGATGACAAAAAGCACATGGCTTCGGATTATTCCTTACTTAAACCATCAATAAGGGTTCTAATAGCATCATAGTAATTGGCTAATACGATGCTAGCTAAGACTTGTTTCATAGTCATGTTCCTCGTTAAGGAACAAGTCATGGTTTGAGGTAACTTGCCGAACTAAGGTGAAATGTGAGCCTTGCGGATTGCAGGGAGCCCATAAATCGCCCAGTCTCTCACGGAGCATATCGGATATGACCTCCGATTGTTACAAGCCTTACCTGCATAGTGCAGATCTCCTTTCTTCGCAACTCAATTGGATCACAAAATAAATAGTATAATATTAACAGAATCTGGCACTCTCCCAAAGCCGGAATTATGAAATCCCAATCAACAGGATCTAAAGGTGTTAATTGTATTGGGTCATAGCATGTGTCGATGGGAGCGCAGTGGATCTGTATAAGGCGGCCATAACAAGCGAGCTTAGCTGGACAGGCCTGTCGAGCAGTATACCTCTTCGGAAATGCCACCGAGCTATGCCACCGACGCGTCCAGAGATCAACGATATCTCTCTCTCTCTCTCTGAAGAAGACAGCGGTGGTGAGATGATGTTTCCACATGTCGTTCCGGCTTTTTCACCAGGTTAAAGCAGTATATACTGCCCTCATGCTGGTGGTGGATTCTTCTTTCATACAATAGAATATAGAGCGATTTATAAGTCAGTAACTAAGACCACAAGTTCATTATTTAATTGAATTCATTCTTTAAGAAAATCGTTCGTGTTAACGCAATATTTTTGATATTATGCTGTTATCATACCAATAATTGGTTTGAAAAAAATTACTAATTGTTATAAAGTGACCTGCACGATAACCAGAACTCCCCCCATTTGAAAATCCGTGGATTGTTGTCAAATAGGCAATTGCTGGTTTTAATCAAATGAGCAGCTTCCATTTTTGGGAGGTTTGATAGGAGCAGCAGCTCTATTTACCCAAAATAATATTTCGCATAATTGATTTGACAAGATGATAGGTGGTGATGGGAAAAACACCACAATTTTTAAAAACAATAGATATTTGTTTTGCTAACTGAATTTTCTGACAATTTTCGATCATTGTTATTCCATTTCCACATCCGGCAACTTGCCAAACTGCACTGTAACTTTTCACACAGCGCCATCTATTGTTCATCTCTATATAGGTTGTTGAAAATACTAACTTATATTCATTCCAGCCGTCGTTAACTTAACGCTGATACAATTGTTGGCATCTTTGTACTTTGTACCTGCACAATAATATTAATTGGTGCACATATGTACTTCTGTTTATATGGATAAGTCTTCACAGCTGATCCGAACGCGTTTTATGTTAATATTGTAGCTATGGTAGTGATTATTTACTCCGTTTGGTGGTAGTTGGAGTTGAGTCGGACAATCATCAACAGCAACATGTACAATCCACACTTAACGAAAGTTGTGGACTCCTTGTTAACGTATCATTGTTACAACTTAGCGGAGACAGAAACCATGGTAGATATTGTATACAATTTGCAAATATTGTTTTTCGTTTTTGACTTTTTAATTTATAATAATAATTATAAGAATAATAATAATAATAACAATCTTAATAATATTAAAAACAATTATAATAATAATAAATAAAAATCCTCTCAAAAAGTATTTTTTATCATACGATGTTTTCCCTATAAAATGTATATATAAAATATTAATAAATCTTAAAATAAACTTTATAAACAAATGTGTACATTTATGTATGTAAATATATAAACATCTGAATTATATTAATAATCAGCGCTCCAAAATTCGCTGTTCGTTATTTGCAACTTAATTTTATTTTGCGCTCAGTAAATGAATCTAATTTATTGCTCAACTCCAAATCTCATTAATTGCAGTCAGCAACAACAATTTGGAAAACATAAATAACATGAAAAAATAACTGGGTTTTTTGCAGGGAGAAGATGATATACTCTTCCATACCATAGTATAGCTGACAAATGATGAGATATCAGTTAAAATACTGATTTTAAAAACTTAAATATTGTGTTAAAAAATTACCTATTTTATTAGAGCGCAATAAGCATTATAAAATGGCTATCTTTTATTTTTTTATTTTTATTTTTATTTTTTGCCAATCATGGGTTAAAGGTTTAAGTCCATTGTTTGAAATATCTTCATAAATTGTATGAAGCAGAATTTAATATGTTTTCTTTAGTGCTTCACACCTAATTTTGTTAAAGCTAAAACTGGATTTCTTTGATTTGTTTGGGTAGCTGTGCACAGATATGCAATATATTTATATCATAATCATCTACTTATATCTTAAAGAAAAAATCGTATTTGTTATTAATTCACATATTTTATATATTTCATGACTTACTGAAGATTCGTAAGCCTCGAACTATATTGTTATATAACAGTCTGAAAGAGATATCTTCTATATTGTAATTATACAAATATTCTTCAGTAGGAAAAAGTTGAGCCAATAAAAAATAAAAAATTACTTATTTATTTAAATAAGTATGATGAGTTACAAAGCTCTAAACTAACTCCTACTTTTTGAAATCTTTCAATTAAAAAAGCAACCGATTTGTCCTGTTTAAGAAATATAATGTATATCAAATGTATGTAACATTATATAACTCATATTGAGAAAATTATAAGAAAAAAGTTAGATTGTATTGGAGAAAATCCAATTTCCATATTATAAAGCTACTAATTATAATTCTTGGTCTAATGGAATATTTTCTGAGTTCCCACAAGACTTGCCTGAAATGTACGATTTTAGTTGAGTTTATTTATGAAATTTTATTCATGTACTAAAGAAATAATATTAAAATATATTTTATAGTTCATATCGTAAGTCTTTTAATTATTAAACTTATTACTTGTAAGCATAAATGAGTTTGTCATATTTAAAAATATATTTAAAGGATCTTTATGTAAAAATATTCGGCTCGTGAAAACAAATAGTTCCTTAAATACATTTTAAGAATAAATTAGATCGTGTTTACATTTACAAATATATATATAAATATATATGTATACATATATATACATAGATTACATATGTATACAAATTTTATATATTTTTTGTCGAAGTAAATAAATAAAAATGCTTAGATGGTCTGCAGAGAAATTTTAACAATTTTAGGATGTGGGATAATATTAATAAACTAAAGAAGAAAAACTATTTTCAGTGTAAAACAACAATTCTCTCTATTCCCAAATGATGCTCGTTAAGTTTTTTGGATGACCAACTTATTTGCCTTAGACTTAATTATATTTAATTTATTGTGGACTTCTTATAGTTAAACACAAAAATATTAAAAAAAAATATATAAATTTAAAATTATATATTTAAGATAAAGGAACCATTATTATATAGATATGTATACTTGACTACAATTTCTGAGCATAATTGTTTTAATATAAATGATTAACCCAAAGTTATAGCCAAAAATCAATCAGATGCGATGAATCTAATGTGACAGCTTTTTTCTTTGTTGACTACAATTTTATAAGTTGAATTTTTGAACAGAGCAACAGAGAATGACAACGGCCAATGAAGATGTCTGTTTTGGATGTGGGGCGAGTATTTTGGTGTTTTCAATGGGTGAAATAAAAATGATTCAATTGGCGGTTTGGCTGAAATAAAAGCCGTCAGCAGTTGTTGCTTTTCTTGTTGTTGTTGTTGTTGTTGTTGCTGCAGCGGTGGTTGTTGCTATATTTAGTGTTGTTCTGGCGCTGGGCTAATTCGAAAACAAGTTTCAACTTCCAGTTTCCAGTTCTCAGCCATGCAGTTTCTCTTTAAACGCCGACTTTTATAAGTTAAATGCGCCTTCGATAAAGACGACGATGCGAAATGTTAAAATAAAACAAATTTATGTTGCAATTAATGCCCCCGATAAAGTCGGGCCTAAGACATGTTGTGGTCCATAAAATCGGTACAATGCCTCCTCTTCCCCTCTTGATCTGAACGGGGATTAACACATAATCAAGCTAACATGGGCGACATTTACATACAAAATTGAATTGAATTTAATTCGAACTGAATACGAAATGCGAGCTTGGATTGTCTGCTCCTCCATTCTAATACAGTTGGAACAAAGGTTACAGGCACAACTAGAGATTTTAATTAATCCGAGTGATGCTGGCATCAAAAGAGTCAAACAGAACTTGGAACTGAAAGCTAAGACAAACTGTAGACTTGGCTTCTGCCTGTGGCCGAGGCAGTTGCTCTGTGTTCCGCATTTTGGCCAAAAGGGGTATTGGTAAATAATTCGAAGCCACAAAGCACTTCATGATTACAAAAGCAGTGCCATCCTGTTCGGGAACTGAGCAGGAACGATGCCAAAAGTTTTTGTGGCAAACAACAAAAAGAAAGAAACCCAGAAACACACACGCACTAAGACCCAAGTTGCCACAGACTCCCAGCCAACAGTGACACAAAGTTGGGTTTCAGTTTGAGTTTGAGTTTCAGTTTGGGTTTCGGGCTGTGGCCATAAATTATCGCAGACAAAGTCATTCGTTCCGTTTCGAGCGAAGCGCTATGCGTGCCAGCGAAGGAGACGGGCATGGAGAAGGAGAAGGAGTTGGAGCTGCGGAGCTGTGGAGCAGGGGCCAAAGCCGCAGGCTGTCAGACAGCAGAGAATGCAACCGCAGAGGGTTTTGGTGTTTGGTGTTCGGGGCTTCTTCGGTGCGGGCGCGCAGAGCTGCCTGGGCTTAGTGTCGGTCTCGTATCTTTGGAATCACAATTCCATTTTAAATTAAAACCGAAAGACGAATGCGTGGAGGGGCATACCTAGAAACCGAGGAAGATGAAATCCAAACTGAAACAAAATGAACGCAACAGGGAATTCGAATACGCATCGATGTTTCTGATTATGAGAATTTGTTGTTCTGCTGCCGGTGGATATTGCTGCTGTTGTTGTTGTTGTTGTTGTTTTTGTTGTTGTTGCTGTTGCTGGTAAATAACCATACAAAAGGGTTCAAGCTGCTAATAACAATAACACAAAGAGCGCGATGGCCCATAAGGCGGGCAACAAAAAAGATAAATTGCATCTGTGGGATCACACGCACGCAGGTAAAAGAGCCAAAAGCCAAAGCCAAAGGTGTACACAAAGCTGAGCCATGTGCTTTCCAACAGATACATAAAAAATGCACAGAATGGCCGTCGGATAATGGTGGGTCTACACCTGACACTGACTCCGACTCCGACTCTGACTCCGACTTGGCGTTCAATTGCGGGTTGATTGAGTTTTAAATTGCGATTTTTTGTATCTGTTATGGGAGCTGCTTAGTTCGGGTATACCATAATATATGGTATATATATGGCAACGCCTATATCTGATACATACAAATTTAGCCAACCAACAACTATAAATATTCGCCAGAAATTGGGAAAAATCTCAACTAAAACATTTTTTATCTTTACTTTTTTGTAATCTATTTTAACAAATACTAAGTATTTAATTAAAAAGCTTAAAGATACATTTTCCATTTTAACTTTAAAGTTTGATAAATTACTTTAAATAAAATGAAAATTTAATAACTGAGATGTGTCAATGTAAAATTGACTAGTATTTGTTTCACTGATTGTTAAAACCTCAGAAAAAACCAATCGCACCAAATAAAACATTTTAATAAAAAGGTAAATAATGAAAGGACACCAAATTTTGTGTGAAATTCAAAATAAAAATAAAAACAGAAACTAAAAAACAAAAACTAATAAGGAAGCTCTCCAGAAATAAATTTGCGAAAGTAGTAAAGAAGTATTAAGATGATAGTGGGAAAAAAAAATACTGCTAAAAATATATGGAACAAGAAAACATGAAAATCCTTAATCAGTAATTCGCTTAAAACATACAAATATTTCAATTTATATTTATATTTATTTTAAGTATTAAGATGATTGTGGCAAAAAAAAAAAAATACTGTTAAAAATATATGGAACAAGAAAAGATGAAAATCCTTAATCAGTTATTCGCTTAAAACACACAAATATTTAAATTTATATTTGATCGGAAAACTTGTTTAATGATAATGATAACTGATAAAAAGTTAGTGATTGGAATTAGAAATTGAATTGATGGCCGAAGATTTGATAGATTTGCTTGTCTGCTCACAAAAACTTGATATCGAATGGGGAAAAACATTATTTCAAACTATTTTGTCGATGTATCCATTTGACTCACACTATTTTGAGGCACTCGTTTTTGGCATTGACAACAATTTTATCACATTCACGCCCAGAGAGCCTTTTGCTCATTTGTCATTAATTGTGTTGTCACATAAAGACAAGATTTAATTTTTCTTTGTAGCACAACTGATTGACAACTCTGGTCAAATAGCACAAAATGCAGAAATTGGGTAGAAATTACACAATGAGACAAAAAATTAGCTCCTAAATTAAGCGAATGATGCACTGGAACTCAAAAAAGTGTTTTCTAAGGTAGGCCCAAAAAAAAGGTAAGCCTTATCCAGGAAAAGATGCAGCATTCTAGGGATGCATTTTATGGGTTCCAATGACATAGAAGCCCTCAACACAACAAAGATTCGGGCATTCGTGCAGGAAATGGTGTTGATGAAGAAGCTATAAACTTAGAATGGGGCACAATAGATTTAATTGGTTGCAGTGCAGAAATCACCAATTCATAATAATAATAATAATAATATTAATAATAAAAATAATAATAATAGAGGGCTAACAATAAACACAGTGTAAATATTTTTTATTAATAATGCACTAAATCAACAAGATGCTAAGAATCTCGCTTTAAATATCGAATATTGCCAGTTATCCAGTCCGCATAAAGAGGCAACAATAAATTCAGAAATTAATTTCTCAAATAATGAATTTTACAAAAACAATTCTTGTGTTTAACAAAGAACAAAAGTCAATTTGGGAGGGGCATTGCAGAGCGAGTGAAGGTGCCGCCAAAAATGCAAAAAACAGCATTAACCAATTAATTATATAATTAATTGTCTTACGAATCAACAAGATGCTAAATAATTTAGGATTCACAAAAAAGGCATTTGAGTCACACTCAAACTCAGAACTGTGTCTGACAAACTGAGGTAAAAAATGTTGGAAATATTTATATAAATATATTATGTATGTAAGAGTATTAATTAGTCGGCAAAAAGAGTACCCAAGCTTGCAGATATTATTCAGCTTAAACTGACAATTTGTGTTTTTTTTTTTTTTTGGGTAATTAATTCTAAAATTTTGGAATTGCAGTCATTATTTTCCGAGAGTTGCAAGAGCTCTCTTCTCGGTAAACACGCGCCAGTGTTGGCCTCTAGGAGCATATGTTGCAAGTATTTTATGAACTGTTTAGTGCCGTTAAAGTCATTTTTATGTGCCGTCCGCAGTCATAACTGTCGCTGGCGATGGCCTAGCGGGAATTATCGAAGGTGCTGAGAGATCAACGTGCACCACCGAGAAGATGTGGCAGGATCGAATTCAAAGTACTGCACGAGGCGAGCAGCTACTGAGAAAGTCGACATTTTAATGTCTGTTTACAGTCGTAAAGGTTGTTCAATTGCACAACGAAATCAAAATGAAGCCCAAAAGAGTCCAAAAGGTCTGCATTGGTTTGAATAGATACGGCGGATACAGCACCAAGTAGATGCCTCGGTTAGATATTTATATGATAGGAGTGTAAATGAAAAGTGCCCACAGTCAACCGATTATAATTAAAAGTAAGACTGGCTGGACGGGGCGCGCGGAGAGCAGGAGAGGGGGAAAGCCAAGGGGCATGGCCAACTGCCATGTTTGCATCAAATTCAAAACAATGGCCGTATCTCAACTCTAGTTGATGTTGCTGTTGTTGTTGTTGCTGTTGTTGTTGCTGTTGTTGTTGCTGTTGCTGTTGCTTTTGCTGCTGTTGTCATCCCTGCTCACCACACTTTATGGCCTTTCCTTAATCTGACAGATACGTCACGGTCTCTCAGTGGTAGTCTCAGGTATAACACTCCACCTCTCGTTGTGTGTGTGTGCGTGTGTGTGTGTGTGATAGTGTGTTCAGTACGAGGACTAAAGAATGCCTTATTAAATATGATTGTATAGTAAGAAAGTCAAAAAATTGGCTGCCAGAAATTACATCTGTTCAAGTAGCCAGAAGACAAGGCGGCCACTCAAAGGTGGATTGTTCCAGTTATGCCTACAGTTGGCTAACACAACAAAACAAATGGCTATCGAAGATCGATGCGATTAGATGTATTTTGGACTGTGTAAAGTGTTTCGCCGAATAGTCAAACTCGATGCCATAAATTTGTCACAGATCAAAACAATTGTCATTTAACGGTTGCTGTATATTTTTTGGGAGTGGGCGTGTGACATAATGCTTATTGGCTGGCAAATTGTGTACAACAGCCGGAATTGCTCACATGGCGCACCTTTAGCCCCGCCGCCGCGTCGCCAAGATGGCGAAGTAGTCTCGTCGTAGTCGAGGCAATTTTCAGCTCGACGTTATTATGCAATATAAATCAGCAAATGGGCTCAACAGACACCAGCTTTGCCAAATGCAAAGAGTACAGGATCAGGGTAGGGTGGCTTTGGGGATGAGCGGTCAACAGCAAGTTGTGGCATGGCCATGTGCCCAGACCAGGAATGAGCAGGGGTACTCAACTGCGGAAGTTGCCAAATTTAATTCGAAATGATAACAGAAGTTCCGAAAATGTAATAGGCAACCGTGAAAACGCCGTACAAGCAACAGCAGCCAACAGTTCCTTACAGTGGTACAAAATTGGGTATTACATTTATTTAGTTAATCTTAACTAATACCAAACAATACAGAGAATTAAAAATATAACTAAATAAAATGTAATTTAATATTTAAGCATGTTAAACTAATATTAAAAAAAAAAAACCATGTGATGTTTACAATAATTTATATACCTGAGAAATGATATCTCATCCATTTGCTTAAAAACATAATCATTTTGGATTTCAAAAGTTTTAAAAAATATTTAAGCTTTTCATATATTAGAGTGGAATTTTTACACAAGCAATTTAGTACTTTTTAGCCAACTTTAAAAACTTAGTACATAAATGAATATTGTGTTTACTAAATATTCCAATAAAACCATAAATTTATTCGCAATTTAAATTTATTTATATACATCATATATTTTATATATTGGATATTAATAATACAAAATATATTTAGTATAATAATACCCTATAAAATATAATAATAAAATTTATAATAATAATGAATTTGTTTATTAGCAATTGGAAGATCTTATCACAGAAAGTATATTACTTCATCAACAAAGTATTTAATAAATGCTGATTTTGTTTTCGAAATTAAATATTTTATTATTTCTACATTTTGATAATTATATTTTTTTTCCCATGTCACATTAACAATGGGATTTTATATGTAAGTGAGTATATTTTGAAATATGGATCTCACGAATGCATTATTTAAAGTTTATAAATTATTTACAACAAAATTAAATGTTATTTACAAAACGTGAATTGACTTGATTCGATATTTTTGCCCCACTGTCCACACGCATAGACAGCCAAACAAGAAGGAAGGAAAAGTGTACCTGAAACAGAAACTGAATTTGGCTGTTTTCGACTACCGACGTTCCATATGAATTAGTCTCATGGGTGCAATTTTATTAAATCAACAGAATTTTGCAATGTTAGCGGCGTATTTCAGCCCTCAATACACAGTTTTCGTTTTACGCCCCCTGATCACGGGGGGGTGTCGTCCGGGTAATGTGCCAAGTAGCCGTAGTGAAACAGACAAAAGCCGCTTTGGATACCTTTCAGTAAATATTTTGCCTTCTTGACATTACAAATATTTTCTTTTTTCTTTTTTTTTGTGGATTATTGTAATATATTAAAAATCGCTCAGTAGAAAATAAGTGTTTATGTCTGTGAATTCTCAACCTGAAAAATTACCTATTTTGTTTCCTGGTTGTAACAAAAACATTGCCCTTAAAGTTATAAAGTTAGTCTGCGAATTTAAATAATAATTATTAGTTTAAAATATAATTTTTTGACAAATACAAAAACAGAAATCTAATTAAATATACCAGCTTAAAATGTAAGAATATTTTTCAGATACCTCAATTATGAAAAATGGAAGCTGTTTCAACCCATTAATTCTCATTTGTTTAGCACAATTTTTTTTCGATAGCTCTCAAAAATATTTAAAATTGAAAAATGTGAAATATGTGCGCCATGGGCTTTGAATGACTATGGCAAGCGTTCGCCAAAAAAAAAGGTGAAAAAGGAAAAACTCATTTCGTTTTGTTAATAAATTATGATACTCGTATAGCAAAGCGGGTTGCGCAAATTTTGCAGAAAAAAATCAGCAACAACAAAAGCCTATTTCTGAGCCTGACAAACATATATTCGGGGCGGCACATGAAAAAGTGCCAGGGGATAAAATCAACCTGTGCATTCGCAATGAGCTGTGAGAGACACCCGACGCATCATCGCAACAGCAACAACAGCAACAACAACAACAACAGACACATTGGCCACAGGTTGTCATTTGCTGAAAATGGGTGACTGCGGCAAGGTTTGCAATTGGGGCCCTTTATTTGCACATATTGCACACGAACTGTGGACGGGGAATGGGAATGGGAATAGGCCTGCGCCAGGAACAGAAACAGATACAGATACAGATACGGGCACAGGGGATCTGTGGGTTGGAGTGGGAGGCGGGTTGTTTACATTTTAAAAACACCCTTTGCACATTAATGGCGGCTGACTGAGAGTAAGAGTGAGTAAGAGCGAGAGGGGGAGGGGGAGAGGGCGGGTAAGGGTGAGGGCGCCATTGAACAGGGTGTTTTATGCCTTGTTTTATTTATGCAAAATTATGTTTCAATTAAACGAAACGCGCTTAGTAATTGCCTGTAATTGCATTTTGCCTGGCGTTTCAGTCATTTTGAACCGCTGTTGCCAGGCGAGCATACAGGATTACTCCGAGCATCACATTCCTCGCCAGGTGTGAGGGGGGCGACGCAGCATCGTGGCAGAAACAACATCTGTGGCACGCTGTAATTAGGCCGCGCATATGCCGCAACAGCAGCATCCAAACATCAGCTGAATTCAAAGTAGGATCAGCGCCTGGCTTTTGCGGCTTTGTTTCCTATCTCAATAAATTATAATATATATTTTTTTTTAAACGCATCCACCGATCCAATATAATTTGTTTTCGGCAGACTCAGCAGGGTTGAAAAGCGCTAATATAAAAATGTTAAAGGTACCTTTTACCTGGCATCTACAATTATAAAAAAAAAATTATATATATATATACGATTTTAATCACTTAATCACTTGAGTTTGAAATCATCTTGATAGTTTCAGGGAATTTTCCGCGTCGAGTTGTCATAAAATCAATCGATTGCTAGATAAGTTTGTATATAAAAATTAATTTAGTTTACTGTGTATTCATTTAATAATAATTAAAATGAATGCTCAAAATATTGTGGTAAGAAATTGATCAAATTCCAAATTACAAAAGACATTTTAATTATTAAATATCTCGAAGTCAATGTCGAACTAATTGTTTGCAAAATTGAAATAATTTAAAGGCAACTAAAAACATATTAAATAAATCCGATAACAACTTGTTGTTATAAGTCTTACAAAAAATTATAGAGATACTTTTATAATTAAATTAAATTTAAATAGTTTTAAAAAACTGTGACTTGCAAAGTCTATTAAAAATTAATAATTTTAACACAAGGAAGAAAAAGTATAAGATAAATAATTTTTATTTTATTAGTCTGATGTTTCTAGCTGTAGTCCCCAAGTCCTGCTTATATTCTAAATTTAGATATTATTGCATACCATACAAATAAAAATATATAATTTCCATAATCAATAAGCAGACAATTTACAAAACAATACATTTTTCGATAAAGAGAAAATTCTTATTAGTTTCATTTAATCCATTTATATTTAGAAGTCGGTTTTTCCCTCAGGTGAGATGGAATACATTTTCATGCTTATTGGTATCCATCTGTGTACGCTTGAGATTGTTTTTGCTCTCATATTTGATACGGTGCCTTATCGCGTCGATAATCGGCTTCGGGGCCAGTTTATCGCAGAAACTTTTCTAATAACAGCATCCAAATGGGAACTTATGGCAGGCTACGTGCCTGGCATGGCAATGTCTGCCAACCCAAAAAAGAGACCCGAAGTCGGCACACTTGCCAGCCTGCCTCGGGCTCTGGCACTCTGCCGCCCACTCATCATTAATGGGACAATTTTCGGAACGCCATTTTGGCGTTTTCGAAAGTTTCTTTTATTGCATACATGAGCCATTTGTGTGCTCGTGCTTCCGTTTCCGTTTCCGTCATAGACGCAGCTCGTTGACGTAGCCATTATGCTGTCGTTGCTCCAAACGGGACAACGTCTGGTCCCTCCATATCCCCCTCTCTCTCTCTCTCTATCTTTTTCTTCTGACGCCTGTGATTGGGAACCCTCGTCCTTGCTGGGATCTCTGTTGTGCACATGTGTGCCTCGTCATAAAGGCCGCCGTTATGTGTGCTCTTATTATCATAATCCGTTGAGTTGTTGCCGCATTAATTAAATTTAATTAAAGACGTTTTGCAACATTTCTGCTGTACGTGGCAAACGTTGCGAATTGCAACTCGAGCACGGAGCACATGGCACATTTACCCAAAGCCCATCCCCCACTGTGTGTACCCCAAATTACCAGATTTTCTCATTCCCACTGAAATCAATTTTCATCATATGAAACTCCTTAATTAATATTAGCAGCACCCATTTTAGGCAGTGTGAATTTATGCGTCGTACACATCCCAATAATAAGCAATTGGTATCAATATTAATATTGGAATAATTGGGATTAAGTTCTATATATTTATCAGATGTCAGTTATTAACTGTTATCTAACTAAACTGAAAGCTTCATGCAGAACAGAATTTATCTCCTCACATTTAATACGGGTCGAATATTCAATTAATCAATAATTTCAATCCTAAAACTCTTCAAAAAATATTCAACTATTAAATTTAATAATGTTTTTTCCACTTTGAGATAAAAGTCAGCTTTTTGTTCGTCTTTTCCCTTGCACAAAACCTTAAAATAGTTTCCCGAAATTTTATCAGCCTTTCTAACAGAGTTAAAAAATTGTTAGTTTAAAAAAAAAAAAATAGATTCGAAAGAAAAATGAGTTCTATTTTATACATGTATGTCAACAAACCATTACAGTTTTGATTGACAATAAAAGTCAGACAAACCAGTTTTAGAGCTGTAGACACCTAATTTTGAATATAAATTTATATCTATGTATTTGTAATTTAATTTATTTAATTTCATAATAAATAAATATTTCACTTTTTACAGACATCCAACGAACTTATCGAAACTAAACTCACATAAATTGTAATGTCACATAAATACATACATTATTTATGATTTATTTAACAGTTATTTGGCTCTTTTCGCATATGTGTTTATCCATGCATAAATATCTTCTAGTCAAGCCCTAAATACAAATAAATAAATTAAATAAAAATAATAAATTAATTTAAGCAAAGACTAGACGGGCATTGAGAAATGCCTTTGTTAAGATTGTCTAGGAAATTACATATATTTGCATACAAATTATAAATTTCATTTAATCGACGGTTATTTCTATGGACGTTTTTTTATATATATTATTCTGATCTATAGCATTAAGCTGACAACGTCAAATTCCAGCATAGAGATTGTTAAATACCAAGATAATAAAATGACTTTGAAATGAGCTGAATTTTGTTCACAGCGTTGTCAAACCGATAATAAGTCAATTAGCGTTAGAAGTAAGTCGATAAAAATTGTACTCTTAATCTTACCTCTTGCCTTGAAAGTTTAAGTCTATAAAATCGACGGGCAATTTTAATGCTTGTTTCATTAAATTGTTAACCTCTCATTACCAACACAAACACCCCAAAAATTAAATTTCATAGAATATAAATTTAAAAAATAAATGTAAAATGTTTAAACATATATGTAAGAATTTTATAGCTAGAATTACCAAATTAAGTTGCTAGAAAACTGAGAAACGACCAAAAATTAACCGCCGTAACAAATCTGACCACGGTTTAAGAGCTAGAAAAATCTGACAAAACGAGAGCAAACAGAATTTAACCTTTGTTATCCGGAAGAGATTGTAAAGCTTCAAGTGTTATGATCTTAAAGTGAAATCCCCAGTATGAAATTTCAGAAGGGATCACTAGAAATTTTAGCAAATCAGCTGACAGAAATTAATTTTATCCGATTTTATAATCAATACAGTAATTCCGTTATTCAAATTTTTAGATAAGGCTGAACAAGCTTTTTTTTTAGTTTTATTATTTATTTAATAATTTTTATTGTGTTTACTTAAGATTAGTTTTGTCATACAGCGCCGTTTTAATGCTTGATTTAATTCATTCATTTTAAACTCAAATACTTATCTGTTTTATTATTTTTATTTATTTTTTTTGTTTTGCATATTTTAATTGTTCGGACTCTTTTTAAGCGCGAAAAGTCCGTTTAAATCGTGTAATTGTTTATTTTGTTCATATCTTATAAGTTATGCATTGCACTGCATTTATTTACAAATATTTTGGGCAAGAGTTGCTGCGTTTTAAATATTTGTGAGGCATCATCCTCTCTATAACTCTATCTGTAATACACTTGTAAGTCCTTCATAAAGTTTGAATATCATTCAATTACGTATATGTGTGTAGACGATTTCTATCGTATTTTTTGTTTCGAAAATACATTTCGATTTCGCATTGTAGTTGATTAAATAAAATTGTGTATCGTTTTTTGTTAATTTATTTGTATATGTGTATTTTTGTTAATAAATAGGTTTCTTGATGTTCTACGTATATAAGTTGTTAGTTATTAGGCTAGTCGATTCTCGTAATATTTTGTGACCCTGACAGGCCGGTCAATGTTTTGGATGGGCTCTTGTTATAGTTTTTTGTTATAGTTTTTTTGGTGTTTTTTTTTGTCGAAGACGTGCAAAATAAGAACAACAAGTTTTCTATAGGATTTTTAATTATTTTCGTATTCATTTGAAAAGTCGCATTATATCATAATTTACACAATTTGTCACAACTTATACTAAAATTAAGAGTAATAATTTTGCGTGTAACTAAAACAAAAAGTATGCAAATAACGTAAATATACTTTTAAGAAAAAGATGAGCAAATTAGCTAGGCCATTAAACTAAACTTATTTAAAGTTGAAACTTCCACAAATCCATAAATATTGTATGGCAACCAAAATCGAAAACGGAAATGCAACAAAATTTGTAATTCATTCAAATTGTAAAACAAAACAAAAGGCAAAAGGTCCTCCAGATTTTTGGGGATGTGGATACTATATAACAAATTACTAAAAAACATAACATGCCCATTAATTAGTATAATAATATCACTTGAGCCAATGCCGAAAAACACAAAGCGAAAGCATAAAGAATTTTGGAAAGAATTTGACTTAAGATGTTGCAGGGAATTAATCCTGCAAATCTGGAGACAAAATGTGCGCGAAATATGACTGCGTTTAATGTTGACAGTACTACATACATATATAAGAATATATATAGGTTCATATTTGTATATATATTTGTAATATATATTTTTGTCATTAAATCGTTACGTTTGTATTTGTGTAAATATGCATGTGAAAGTTTTTGTTTCGCTCCATTTATGATAAATAAATATATACTTTGTTTTTACCTTTAATTTTTTTTACTTTAATTACTTTAAATCATCTTGTAATTCTTCTCTCGCTGTTTACATTAATTTAATTTTATTTTGGGAAGTTAAAACTCTACGTATATGGGTTCTTGCAGGCTCCTTTTACTTGGCCTGCTCAATGTTTTGTAATTTTTCACTTCTTGTGGTAATTTTAGTTATTTTTGGATTTTTACTTTATTTTGTTGTTGTTGTTGTTGCAACCTTAAGCTGATACGTATTTTAAATTTAAAAATTTGTAATATTTAGCGCATTTTATTTAACGCTTATTACACACCGAAATGTGCTTTGAAAACATTTTAGTCACTGGCAAATCGACATCTATTTTGTTTTGTTTTGTTTTTTCCATTTTTATAGTTAATAATATTATTACGTATTTTAAATCGTGATTATGCTTTTGGGTATGTTGCATACCGTTTGTTACATATTACAATACACTTATACTTGTACATAGGGAAATGTTTGCGCATTTTTTTTTTGTTTTTTCTTTTTGTAAATTTATTTTTGTTCGTTTTGTTTTTTTTTTTATTATTTTTGCTTATCATGATTTACATTTAGCTGGTATTATAATTAATATTAATATGGCATTGACGGAACTATTGTACTTAGATTTCGTCTAAGCAAACAAATTTAAAAGCATTGGCATACAAACAAATTACTGCAAAAAACATAGAACACAATAAACAAAACGTTGGAAGAGTTTTTTTTTTCGATTAAAAACATAAACACAAAAAATTCCAATAAATATATGTGTGTACAAAATGTACATACGATCTATTTCTCTATTAGTAAGTAGGGGTATCATATCTGTAAATACAAACATATATTTATATATATATATATATAGATTTATATATAAAGTTCCATAATATTCATAAACATAGTTAATCGTGATTCTTTACTTTATACTATATGTATGTATATGTATATGTATATATATATGTAATCCTACAGCAGTCGCAAATAATTTTACAGTTGAACTCGCTATTCGCTTTGTTGTCCTTGGCAATGTGCCACTGGCAACTTCACGGGGTTATCTGACTATTTGACTATAAAATATAGCTCAATTCACATGGTTATCTCCAATCATTGTTTGTTTTCTGCGAACCTCTCAGATTCAGCGTTTTTGCTCTCGAAAGCACTACATAAGCATTTACCGCTATTTTTATTTATTCTTTCTTTTTATAGATCGATGTATTCATTAACTTCAATACGATGTGCACAGTGGGCTGGAATTTGTTTGTAGCTTGTTGTAATTAATATTATTCGAAAGGGAAATTAATAATGTTTTTTAAGTAAACTTAACTGTCCTACATCTTCAGGCAACACTGTCTATCAAATAGGCAACAGTGCCATTAATCGATTATTAAAAATTTATAATATGATCTGCGAATAAAACAAGGTAATTTGTTTAAAAAATAATTAAAGCCTTTGCAGTTAAAATGTGGTTTTCATTTTTGGTTGACAACTTGCAATCAAATCGACATTGACCCACTGTGCACAGTCATTGAACTTGCATGTGCCTGTTTGCATGCGAGTACACACATATGTACAAGTATGCATGTACCGGGCTTTCTATATATATATATATGTATGTATGTATATCCGTTATTTGTAGACTTAAACAACTATTTACTATGTAAAACATTACGTATTTATGTTATCAACTTTTGTTTTGTTTTCTTTTACACAGAAGAGACGAAGAGACGCCAAACGCGACACATCAAGCGACGACGACGACGGCGATGGTGATGACGATGACGATGGCGATGACGGTGGTGGTTATTGGATTGTGGCGCTGGTGACAATGACGGTAATGATTGTGGCTGACTGTTGATGGGCGGCCCATTTAGGAGTTGACCTTACTGACTTTGAGCAGGTCGTGATTGCTCTTGTCCAGGGTACTCATCATGCCCAGATTGACGCCAAGGCCACCGCCGAGGCCGGGACCAATGCCAGCGCCGACACCAACGCCAACGCCAACACCCATGCCCAATCCAAGCTTGAGATCGTTTTGACCGACAACGGAGTGGTGCAAGTGGCCCGGATTGTGTGTGATGATCGAGTGATGATCTTGTTGCTGCTGTTGCTGGTGCTGCTGTTGCTGTTGTTGCTGCTGCTGCTGCTGTTGCTGCTGCTGCTGTTGCTGCTGCACTTGCTTGTTTTGCTGGGCGGATTTCATCGTCTCCTGAGCCTTCATCTTCTCTTGCTCGTCACGATCGCGACGTGCCTAACAAACAAACATGAAAAGAAGAGAGAAAACAAAAGCACATTAAACGCCTGTCCACAGTGGGGGTTTCTCTGATCTCAGCTCAGATGACTAATTTTAAAACGCGATCCGTTATGGAAAACAGGGCAACTAACCTGTTCGTTGATCTCTTTGACCGCACGCAATTCCTTCTTCAATTTCATGCGCCGGTTCTGGAACCAGATCTTGATCTGGCGCTCAGTCAGGCAGAGGGCGTGCGCAATTTCTATGCGTCGTCGCCGCGTCAAATAGTGGTTGAAGTGGAACTCCTTCTCCAGCTCCAATGTCTGGAAGCGGGTATAAGTCTGCCGGCCGCGACGACGTGGGCATCCATTGGGCCCTGCAAATAACCAAATAATAACAAAAAAGGAACGTTAGTCATGATTGTCTGGTTCTGGTTCTGTTTTTGGACTCTCTTAACGAGCTGCAAAGAAGATGTCGCCAGGCCAGAAAGGGAATTTCGCCTAATGTGAACGGGTTTCAACATCGCATCGGCAATAAGGCGCTTGATTTGTGTGCAAAAAGCTCCGGCAAGAACTTTGCCAGATTGAAAATTGTTTAATTGCAGGTGCAGGCTTCAAGAAAGGGAAAACGACAACGACAACGGGAACAGAATCCCTGCATCGTCCGGAAAACAAAGAGTTCTTGTGGCCCGGTTAGAATTCTCTTACGTCAGACGGCAGCGCCACACAGTGCGAGGCTCGGCAGGACATTATCTCCCTGGGGGTCAATTGTCGGCTGGCCGGTCTGGCTGGGCTGGCCGGGCTGGCTCTGATTCCGATTGCACGGCATGTAAAGGGTGAAGCAGAGGCGTAATTCACAACAGTAGCTCCCGCTGGGATAAGAAAATGTTTTCCAAGCAGTTTTTTCCTACGTTTTCGATTTATTTTTTGTTTTGACTTCTTTTTAGCAATTTTTCACGCTACCTGTGCGAATTTTTTGCTTGACGGTGCGTGGATGATGCAGCAAAGAGAAAGGCAATGGAAATGGGATTGGGAATGGGCTTCGTGTTTATGTTTCGGAAATCAAAATTTCGCTATCTGCAAATTGCAGGCCACGGCTCACTTTTTCCGCTTGCTGTTTTATGACAGCACCTTTTGTATTTCCCTTTAGTGTTTTGAGTTTTTCGTTTTCGTGAAAGGTTTTCACGGCAGCGGCACATTTTTTATGGTTTGGCAAGTTGCGAGTTTCCGAAAACAATGCAAAGGGACATCTTTTTGCGTAATATTTTGAAAGGTGCATTCTTCGCCGGAGTTGTAAATCATTTCTAGAAAATGCATTTCACTTAAGATTAGGTTTTGCTTGATGGAAAGTAAAATATTTGTCAAAATCTAAGGTTAAATAATATTTATATGAAATATTCCAAGTTCATTTTAAATAAATAAATAATATAATATTGACTGCAGGCGATTGAACAGAATTGCGGAATGTGGCAGGCAAGGGTCATAAAACTTATTGTGGAGGAGCTGCTTTGGACAGTTGACAACAACTTGAATTCCAATCGGAGCACGAAAAATGCTAAACTAATCTAAATTATTTACTCGCTACAATGAGCAGCTACAATTCGTGCCATAAATCACGACGACTCCCAGGACACACTCGCCCCTAAAAGAGATTTACGACTATCGCAATGATGGCGCACAGGTGCGAGCGGGATGGCTGCAGTGCGCACAGGAGTGCTGGAATACAATATGGCTGCCTTCGTGTATGGTTCCGACAGGTAGATACACTCACACACACGCACATACTTTTACAAAGCGGGAGCGTCGTCATGGCAACAACTGTTGTTGTTGTAGCTGCTGGCAGAGAGAGCATAATTTGGTGGTGAGTCTGAGTTGAGTTGCTGTGCTGTGTTGTTGGTGGTGAGTCGGCGCACAGCTGAGCGAAACCTGAATTGCTGAGAGCCGAGCAGAGCTGAGCGCACTTTGAGCCAGATGGTGTAGCGGCTAAAAGAGCCAGCACTCAATCTCTGAAACATTGCGAGACATATTGATTTTTCATTCAAGTCAACGGCAGATTTTTGTAATGGCCGTCAATGGACGATTCTTGTTCCCCCGTCCCGCTACCAATTCCCTGTGGAATTAACTCAATGCAGTCAGCTTGCAACCTGATCCCATTGCAACAGCAGCAGCCATCGCATAGATGAACATAATGTGCACATTAATATTGATAGTTAAATTTCGCATAGTAAAGTCTCTCATTCAATATTTAATAGGTCTCTATTAATGTGAATACACAGAAATACCGTTTGTCTGTGGAATATTTTCAATTCACAAAAAATTCAATTAAATTGAAAACGAAGTAAAAAGACTTAAATATTATTTAAATTAATTAGTTTTTAATGAATACGAAAAATACTTGTAATTCTTCCATTTCAAAAGAATATAAATGTGCGCTAAATAATTAAAAAAGACATAAAATAAATATTAAAAAATATATAATATTTTTATTATATTTCAAGTCAACTTTTAGGTATTCAAAAAATATGAACAGATAATTCAGTTAATTGCGAATTTGTTTTTTTAATTGATATTTTATTAGATTTCATTGACTTGCAACAACGCATTGCGCAGATAAAAGTCAATGAATATATGGCCATTTAATTAGCGGTAACTAGAAATCGAGTTTAAGCCACAACTGGCGATGCCAAGCTTAACCGGTTTATTGCACAATTCGTGCAAAATCAATATTAATTTTTTTTTTGTATTTTAAAATCAATTAGTTCCCCATAAACTCTTGCTGCAATTGACAGGCGATGTGTCATTTCTTGACCAGTAATTGAAACTTTTGTGCGTCTATAATAAGTTATTGAGCGAGGCCAACAGCAAAAAGCCAACAGTAAGTAAACAACTGTGGCCCAAACAGACACTACCAATCCAGACGTGCTGGCGTTGGCCAAGTGCCGTCGTGGCTGCAACTGTAACAAAACTGAAATGGAATTGTTGTGAGATTTTTAGGGAATGCCTCGACAACAATTGAAAAATATTCATAATATTCAAAGTGATAGTTCCATAAATTACGATGAGTATAAACAACTCTCAATCATAAAATATACTTGAGCTTATGATGACATTAAAATCATAAAAACAATTCAATAAACATACACACACACACGCACAACACGATCTCCGACGGGGTACGTAAAAGCGTTAAAAGTATTTTCGATGGCTGAAAGTGTTAGAGCCAATACTAATTGGGGAAATATGTGAAATTTGTAAATGCAGCATCTAAATTTATTTATACAATTCTGTGTTTGCAGTTGGAAATTCTTCGTTTTTGTTTACCAAGCGACACACAAATTGTTGCAGAGTAAACAGCCATTTTTTGGTTTCTATTTTCTATTCCTCAGTTTTTGTTATGGTGCACAATAAACAAATTTACAATCGTTTGACACAAACTTTGATACATTGTGGCCAATGTTGTTTCTGTCACTTTATCTTTTTTGTGAAGTGAGTTTTGTTTTTATAGCTGTTGTTGTAATTGTTGTTGGCAATTAATTGGAACTGTTTTCATATTCGAGAGTCCCATAATTTGCATGATTTGCAACAATTGTATTTCTGGCAATTGCTAAAGTTTCTTCCGCAATTGTTTGTTGTCTTTTGATGCGCAACATTTTTTTTGGCAGCAACAAAGTTTGTTTTCGTACGATTTTAGTTGCTGCGTACCCACAAATTGCTGATGGCAATAGTTTTGCAAAGAAAAACACAAACAGAATTTAAGCATTTGAGAAATCCACGAAATGTGTGTATTTCACAAGAAATTTACTTAGAAATTCATGCTCAATAAAAAATGACCACACACAGAATAAGTTTAAAAATATTTAGATTTAATATCGGTCGACTTTATAACTTAAAGAAAATTAATACTTTTATAACACAGTAGAATTATTTCCCTTCTGAGATATATATATTTAAATTTGGTCGACTTTTTAACTTAAAGAAAATTAATACTTGTATAACACAGTAGAATTATTTCCCTTCTGAGATATATATATTTAAGATTGGTCGACTTTTTAATTTAAAGAAAATTAATACTTGTATAACACAGTAGAATTATTTCCCTTCTGAGATATATATATTTAAGATTGGTCGACTTTTTAATTTAAAGAAAATTAATACTTGTATAACACAGTAGAATTATTTCCCTTCAGAGATATATATATTTAAGATTGGTCGACTTTTTAATTTAAAGAAAATTAATACTCGTATATCACAGTAGAATTATTTCTCTCCTGAAATAACTGCAAATAAATCAGGATTATTTTTAAATATTTTATGCTGTACACATAATATTATAACAATCGTTTCTGATTATTATATTTTAGTATTAAAATAAATTAACTATTTTTTTTGTATGAATATTTAAACGAAAGTGTGAAACATAAGTTGAATTTGTGTAGAATTTTACTTTGCTAATGACTGTATTTTAAATGCCTGCCTAATTTGTGTAATGAATTATTACTTAAATTTCTTAAACAATTTATAAGTTAAATTTTCTATCTGCTTCGGATTTGGAAAAAATGTTGTCTCCACGCATCACTTGGACTTGTCTATACTTTCTTCTGAATATTTCACCGCTCAATGAATTTTGAATTTGGAGGGTTTGGTATTTTGTATACTGATTTGTTTGTATTTGGTATGCATTTTCGAAACGAACTTCCCGGATGGCATGTTGAAAGATGTATAAATAAACATCAGGCATTCAACAGCGCACAACATACACACACACACACACCCAAAACAGACAAATACACACACACACACACAGATATATCAACAAATACAAAATGAGTCAATGTCTTCACAACTGGTTCCAAATTGGCTTCCAGATTTCTGATTCGTTTTTTTCATTTTTTGAGACAAAGCGTTTTGTGACGATCTTTTGAGTATTTAACACAAATTGCAGTGTTACTCGGCGAATGCACGACACAAAATGGCTTCCCCCAGGGACCAGCTATTTGCCAGGATATGCAAATGCGCAGCCAGCAAATGTTGCCAGGACTAATTAAAATTTCAAAGGAAAAACGGCTCAAAGTCTGTTTCAGCTTTTGCTTTTGCTTCTCCGCTGTTTTGGGCAACATCTGGCGTCTTTTGTTCGGCTTTTAGCTGAAAGCGAGCAAAACGTCAGAATAAAGGCGTTTGCAAATTGGTGGGCGGGGCAGGTAAGCGCCGCCATTTATTTCCAGGCTAAGAGGGTGGCAGAGGAGTTGATGCTTCGCTCTGTTGCTGCCGCTGCAAATAATTTATGTTTATTAAATTTATTTAAATTTAATCAGATGCGCAACATTCCGTGCTAAAGGCAAGCCCGGTAAGAGACAGGGCAGATTCTGGGTGGTGTAAGTGGAGTTGGGGAAGTGCTGCGTGTGTTCCATGAGGGGTGAGCTGCGAGGCCGTACAACCTGGTAGCGACAGGCCAGGGATCGGGGATGCTTTTTGTGCAATTTATGTGCAACGCGTTGCCAATGTTGTTATTTTCGTTAGCATTGCTATCCGGCCACGCCCCATCTCCAACCAACAACAGCGTACCAGCCCCAGCGCTCCCCTCGACCAGGGGAAAGAGCCAGACCAAGCAAAGCCAGGCGAGGCATGACACCAGGAGCAGCAGTAGCATAAATTGCTAATTGTGTGCTTAATCTTGAAAAATATATGGCAGGGTTTCGCTATCTGTCTGCTGCGGGCCTGTGCCCGCAAGTGGCAAGTCGCAAGTGGCAAGTTTCTGCTGTTGCAAATAATATAAAGCATTAAGTGCCCGCTCCTCGGGGATTAATATATTCTCATCAAATATTTCGCGCCATTATTGGAATTGCACGCATTTTGTTGTTTTTGTTGTTGTTGTTGCTTTTACCGTTGCTTGCCAAATTCAACAGCCCACTGTAAAATAAATGCCTTGGTCCCCCCAAGGATTTTATCTCATTTAACGAAGACAATTTAAGTTTATGCAAACACTAATGATTTTTGAAGTTTGGCCAAGACAATAAATTCAATTCATATCTACAATAAAAGTGTAAATAACTGACAAACTTATCTTTAGCAAATAAGTAAGGCTAATTGTATTTGGACAAGCTTAACTAAAATGGTAAAATAAATTTCAAATTCAATTAAAAAAAATTAATTGAGCTTACATCGTACCAAAAACTTTAGGCAATATTTACAAAACAAGTTAAATTCATAATCTGCAAATGTCGCATTTATTTCGTGGTCAATCAATTTGAATATAGCTGCGAGTATTTTATTTTATTTTAAAAGTTCACAATTAAATTGTACCCCTCCAAATATTTCTGATTATATAGATAGAATAGATAGAAAGAGGCAAGTAAGCACATTACTTCCGAAGAATACTCTGAATTGATTACAATAAATGTATTAAAAGCAATTGCAAAAAATTTTATATTAAAATAAATAAAATCAAATAGTAGCTGTCAGTATTTTTTTAAACACCAAAAAATTCTTTTTAACTAAGCTTACAAAATTACAAAGGAGTTCCTTGTGCCATTAAATTGATATAATATTGAAATTTACTAATCAAAGTTGTTTCTTCCATTTCTCAAAATACAATCAGTTTTAGTGAATTAATTCATTCTTCATTGATTTTCAAATTAAATTAAAAAAATTAAATAAAATGTAGAAGTAGAATGCTTTTTTTTTGTCGATGTGGAAAAGTATACATGAAATTTTCAGTATAAATAACTAAAAAATAAAAGAGAATTGTTTTTTTTTACACCTTTTAAGTACACCAAAGTGTATGGCACAAATCGATTAGATCTATTAGAGATCGCTTGAAAATTCCATTAATATGTAGAAAATGTATTGTTAATATCAAGATTTTTTTCGCAATTACTGATGATTTAGTTGGACAGTTTTGCGTGTGTGACAATTGTCTGCATATGTTTCTTCGCCGACATTAAAGACAGATTCTGCACAAATGATAATGAAGGCGTACCTCCAGTTAAAAAGGGGCTGTTATTCACTGGAACCAGACCGATATATATATATCTATATATATATAAATGCCTGCACGCATGCATAAAGCCATGACAACAGTAACATTTAAATTGTACAGGGCACGGGAGCGGGAGCGGGGATAACAGCGCATAACGACAACAACAACAGGAGCAGGAGGAGGAGCAGGAGCAACGGCAGCCATTAGAGCCATTCACCCTTACTGTCTTTATGGTATTTTTAATCTGGTGGGTGGTTTGGCGGCCCACCGTAACCACAACCACTTCGCAAGCCTCGTGTGCTTACTTTCAGCAAGGAGTCACAAAAAGAAGAAGACGAAGAAGAGGAAGAAGAGGAGCAACACAGAATACAGACATCGACCAGGATGCGTATGAGTTGGGATATTTTTTGCACGCACTGTAAAGACGAGGGTGTGATAAGACAAAATACCCGCCATAAATGTGAAAAATATATGGCCAGAAGTAAAAGGGAAAACGGAAGAAAACCGCAACACAAAAAGAGAATAAAAATATATATAAAAAAAACGGAGAAGGCAAAAACCTTGCTAAAAGAAGGCGAGCAAAATCAGAGGGCTACTTGGTGCTCCACACCCTCCGCTGCGGCAAACGAATGAAAGTTTCGATAAATTTGTTGGCCTGCCCCAGGAGGGGGGAGTGCGAACTAATTTTGGACAGACGCTGCACAAAGACGGCGCAAGCTGAGACACAGGCAAGGAGGCAAGGAGGCAAAGGAGGTAAGCCAAACGGATTCCATTCGGGCAGCTGGAACATTTGTAACGATTGCCTATAAATGGCATTAGGCGTCTAGAATTGGTAATCCGCAAGATTTTTGCCAATGACTGGTCTGGTCTGGGCTGGGTTGGACTGGGTTGGACTGGGTTGGTCTGGTCTGGTCTGTGCTTGACAGCTGTCGTTGCTGTAGCCGCAGTTTCCGGCCACGCGTCGCCAACTGACCTCAACTTGAACACACTTTAGTGTGTGTGTGTGCGTGTGTGTGTGTGTGTGTATTATTGTGTGTGTTTTTGGCTACATTTAATTGCAAATGTGAGGCGTTTAATGTGGACCAGTTGCGATTAAAATCGCCGCGAATCGACACGACAATCAATGATGACAATGAAGTGCTGCCCAATATATCTGAGTGTGTAAGTTGGTATTTTTTGGAGTGTGTGTAGCCGCCGGGTCGTCGACAGACAGAATGTACACATATGTATATATATATATATATATATATAATATAAAAGAAAAGGTTCAGCGACGACTGCAATTGGCCTCGTCTTGCCCTTTCGGATGGCTCATTGGCTTTCGGCAAAGGAGAAGGCAAAGTCGAAGAAACTGAATTGAAATTGATTGCCTTCATTTGGGTTGGTTTGGAGTCTCCGTCTCCGTCTCTGTCTGTGTCTGTTTTGTTGCCAAGTTCATTTGTGCGTTCCATGAACCTTGGCAACCATAAAGCGACTTCTATTGAAAATTAGACCAACTCAGCTGCTTTCAAGTGAGAAAAGTATTTCCAATCCGTTTACGGCCCACTGAACACGTCGACATCGATATCGCCACTGTATGGTACCCACTCTCCGCTGCCAACTGGCAACCGTCAATACTCAATACTCAATACTCAATAGTCAATAGTCAAAGCCGAAACATTCGCTTTTTTCCACTTGGTAAAAACAAACACGAAATTCGAATTTCTATTTCGACGAACAACTTTGAGCAGATGTCGCCCATAATTTAAGTTGTGTGTGGGCTGCGCGACTACGGCTTGGAACGATGACGTATTAAATCGCCATTCCAGGAGGGGTGACGTTTCCCCATTCCCATGCCCATCCATCGACTGCGGGTTGCTCCCCTGCCCCTTCGGAAACGTGACATTTAAATTCGTATAAAAAACATCGATTGATCGACGCATTTGCTGCGGGTTCTATATTTACCTAGCCATGCACATAACTCATGCTTAGCATCGATTCCTCGATGCCCATTCCAATTCCTATTACCGAACCCGGATCCACAACGAGGCCTTCGTATAGAAATTTAAATGAGCCCGTCGCCCAATACTTGTAATTTCATATTGTCGCCGCTCTCCTGCCCTCCTGCCTGCCTGGCATTCTGTCTGAGGTGTGGTCCTGTGTGTATGCTCCATGGGCTCACTCACCCACACACAAATACAAATACAAATACAAATAAACTTCCTCTCTGTCAATGGTGCCCAAATTGTTGGCCTGCTCGGATGAAGACCACAGACCACAAAAATCCGCTTTAGCTCAATTTTTCAATTTCCCCCGCGTTTTTTTTGTTAGCTAACAAACTTGATTCATGATATTCACACATATGCATCTCAGTGTGTGTGTGTGAGTGTGCGTGCATTTGTGACTGCATTCTTTTGTTTAATGGTTGCCGAAGAGCAGATCCTAAAAATGGCTTCCAAGACCAGGTAACAAATTGTTTTATGCTGCATTTTTTATATCGATTGTTGACTACCCCCAAAAAATTACACTCAAGCTCAAATTTCATAAACTGAAATTTATGTTTACACATAAAAATGGTATGAAAGGTGTGAAGGGTATTTTTTTTGAAAAGGTGTTTAAAATGATGTGTTCATTAGAGCTGGAAAGAAAGTTGATTTACTTCTTTCTACAACAATAGATTATTTAATTTGAAAGAAGAAAAAAAGAAGAGATTTATAAGATGAAAACAGAGAAGCAGCCTTAGCCGGTTATTTATTTATAGAATTTTCTATAAGTGTGTTGAGAAAATATTTTTACTAAGTTTAATGAACTATTTAGAATGTATGCCAATTTTAAAAATATTTTTTTTTGCTTAACGTGAAAATATATTTATATTCTATGTATTTAGTTTTGAATATTCCAACTCTACAAAAAGTTTTAATTTTGTATTTTCTTTTGCTTAAATTGATTGCTTAGCAAATATTAAACTCAAATTAAAAAACGTTTCTATTGAGACATCAATTGTGATGTGCATATTTAAGTATCAGACAAAAATTATTGTTTTGAAGACAGAAACTAAAAAAGAGACACAAAATTCGGAATATTAGTTTTCACACATTATTTGATGATTTGTTCAGAGCAATTAACGACTGTAAAATACAGTCGCCAGCTAGCTATATATTTTATTTTATTTTTTATTGCTAAAATCACAGCCAATTTTCAAAATACTGTTGACATATTTATTTACTTTTTACGACCACTCCCTTTTTCCCTAAAATTTATTTCGATTGTTTTTGCAATAAATGTGTGTACAGCTGCAATAATTTAATTTTACTTTTGTCTAAAATGTAAGTGCACCAAATGGATTTTCAATAATTCGAGCTACGGTATTTCAATATATATGGCTTTATAGAAGAGAGCACGATATTTCAGTTTCTTGTTAAATAATTTGATTTAAAAATTATTCATACGTTATCTAAGAATCTTTAAATATTCCTCAAATTTTTCATTGAATTTGCTATCTTTATACAAAAAAAAAAAAATGTTAGAACTGGTTGAAAAAACTTTTAACTACGTAAAATATGTAAACCAAATTTTTCTTCAAAATATTTGCCTTGATAAAATTTACTAAAATAAAAACAGCTTTGTAGCCCAGTGTGCTGCGTTTCCAGTTATTAAGCAGGTAATTTTTTTAAATATATTTGATTAAAACAAATTTGAATATTATCAAATGAACTGCCTATAAGCATTTTTGATTTAATTATACAGCCAAAAGCATGATAAGTAGAAATAAAACAGGCAATGTATTTTTTTGTAAGCCCTTTAGAAAATGATAGCTTTATAAATGTAATGCGTGCTTTGAGGCAGAGAGATAAGTGAAATCATGAATTAGATTGCATTTAACATATGATTTACATATGTATTGTGTGTATATATATTTATATGGCTCATATCGCTAACGATAATGGTCGCAATCGCAGCTCAGACACATAAATTAAAAGTTTCTCAGGCAAGAACAGAAACAGAAACTGAATTGCAAAGTGCATTAGCCGGCGTGTATAATAACGCCATCAAATTTATATTAACGACTATTTGCACTAATTAATGGAGGCCCAAGAGCAATTACAACAGCGTGAAATCCACATCCACATCCACATCCAAATGGAGCCCAAATGGAGACCGTCACGCAGAGTGCGAAATGCGGAAAATGGCAATGGGAAATGAAGTGGAGCACGCGAGACATGAAAAACAATTTACAACAACAACAAATAATAACACCTAAAGTAAATCGTAAAAGCAACAACAACAATTTACTTAAACAGCAACTTGAAATAAAACTTTAGTGCGGATTTGACTAAATTTAAATTATAATTAAAATTAATGAAAACGCAAAAGTTCGTGTCGAGGCTCTCTGCAACATGTGCGAACAAATAAGACGAATAAACCTTAAATTGGAATGACAAAGCAGCCAACTTGTGGGGTTATCGAGGGGGGGGGGAGGAGTGGCAGCGAAGGGGGGGAGTGGCACACAAGGGCTATTGTCTGTGGAACGTGTGCGCTTTTAATTTGATTTTGTCTGCAAATTTGCATGTCGTCTGCATGAGAAGTGTCTGTTGAATGTGTGTGTTTTGTGTGTGTGTGTTGTGTGTGTGTGTGTGGCAAGACAAAGCGCCAGCCTCCGCCTGTCTGTCTGGTTGCCATTTTAACTCTCAGTTAGCCAGGCAGCCCGACCCGGTTCGTGGTGCTCTCGTTCAGTGTGTGTGTAATTCAAACCCTTTTGCCAATTTGCGCCACTTGGGCATTAAAACCGCGATTAATAGCCACAAAGGGTAGTTAAAAACTCCATGCATAGGAGTTGGCGGGGGTTGTCGGGGGGTTGGCGGGCAGCGTTTCTGGTTTGGTTTGCCTCGCATTCGCAAACGTGTCATTTGAAATATTCTGTAGCTATGAAGCGAGCGGTCGGTTGCGGGGGGTAGAACAAAAAATACGCCACGAAACGTGCCGATAACACGGTGTCGCACATTTACCCCGCCCACTGCGCGTGACACGCCCTCGAGTGTGAGCGTGAGTGTGAGCGAGATGGAAAACGCCAAAAGTAAATACATACAAGAAAAAAAGAAATATTAAAAAAGAAGAAAAAGAAATGAAAACAAGAAAACAAGAAAACAACAGAAAATCGGAAATTAAACAAAACCGAAACGAAATGGAATTCGCTTATCGCGCCTCATAAATTAACCCTTGCAGCGTCAGACGGACGGACGGATAGACGGACGGACGGATGGACGGACGGGGGGACACAAAATTTCAGTTCTCTCAACTCACTCGGCCCACTCAGTAAAACCAGCTAGGAAAATACATGGATTGACGGCGAGAAACTGAAACTGAGTGAAGACCCAACTAGGCGTTAAGTGGTTGCTCCAGTCCACAGGCCGTGGCCTGCAACAGAGTTTATCTGCGTCGTGTCTGGCCGACGCAGATACAGATACAGATACAGCTACAGACACTGATGTGGCTGCATATATACACTCAGCAAAAAAAAAGTGGCCATGACTTTTACAGATTCTTCATATTTTTAAGGGTGACTCAGAAGGTTTCTTTACTTAGCTTTATATATTGAACAAATATGTCTGATTTATAGCATTTTTTTTTCTTTTATATACATGACAGAACTTTAATTTTGGATTTTGGATTTATTAAATTATTATTAGCCATTCGTATTTTTAAGATTCAGCAATAAAAACATTTCGAATAGTTTATAAATTCATATTATTTGTTTGAGAAAAATTAATGTTTTCTTAATTTCAGAAATTGGAAAAATTTAAAATTATTATATATAAATGAAAATTTAAAACGAGATTTGAAAATATTTTAAATTATTATATATATAAATGAAAAATAACAAACAAGACTTTTTCATTTGAAGATTTTCATTTACCTATAAAATATTTTAAATTATTATATATAAATAAAAATTGAAAATGAGGCTTATTCTTTTGGAAATATTTTAAATTATTATATATATAAATGAAAAATAGAAAACGAGGCTTTTTCAATTGAACAATTTTTCATTTACCTAATAATTGAGTGTAATTTTTTTTCTGAGTGTAGTGATAAGCGGGAGACGTTAACATTGACATCCGCTGAAGCTGGATCAAAATTGTAATTGAAATTGAAATTGAAAAGAGCTCATTGTGCTACTGATTTGACTGAAACTCAAACTAAATAATGAAACTGTGTCTGTTGTCAATTTGATTCAGTGCCGCATTATTGTGACCCCAAATCCGCAACGGGAACACTTATCATGAGTTACGATTATGGCATGTTAAATTAATAAAAAATAATGAATATTATTGTTTAGCACGCGATTAATGCTGTCGCAATAAAGGTGAAAAGCCAAATGAAGCGCTGCGTCTGTCTACAGATGGACCAAAACTCAAAGATCATCATCATCCCCCCTCTCCAACATTATATACGTGACTGACCGATTCGTCTGAATGAAGTATTTATGAAATGCTTTTTTTGTATTACAATTTGATTGTGCTTAAAACGATTTAATAAGAAACAAAAATTGACATAAAAACAGAAAATAAGTTGACAAATAAATTCGGCAAAACATCTTCTAATTTCATCATATACAAAATTATTTATAGCATTTTTAGTGTATATAAAAATATAAATAGTAGCAGGAATGAAAAAAATATGATTTACTGAAATGTGTTCTTTAGATTAATACTTAATTGAAAATGAGAAAAGATTGCTAATAAAAATATAAATGAATCAAATAACTTCTTTGCTCAACAGTAAAATATGTCATTATAATAACCATAAGCAATTAAGGCCTAAAGCACAAACTGGCAACAATAACAATAACAAAAAAAGGCAACATATGTGGGCAAATTGAAGAAAATCGAGTTAATTACTTGTCAAACAACGATTGTTAGTGTTGTAAACTGCGCAAATGACTTAACCCACACTCAAACAGCGCCCACATTGATTTATTTACAGAGCAAACAAACGACTCTTCTGAGGGACGGATGGGGGGGCAGGAGGTATAGCCAACTCTCGAATATCAAACGATCTGTGAAGCGAAAAGCAATGCCACATCACGTACAAGAAACCACCGAGTGCTTTGGCAGCCACTTCTGCCACATTGCCCCGCGCCAGAGTCGACTCCGATTTCAACCCAGTCCCAACTAAATCCGTCAGACAGCGATTGGTTTGGAGCGGCACCAATAAAAACTACCGCAATTACATGCCACACAGCCAAGAGCTGGAGCATCACATGTGGCACTGTTTCGAAGGAGACCGGTTGGAAAATCGTTTTGCAACTACTGTGCAATTCCAAATTGATAGCTTCACTGTGATATGGGAAAAGCGCCTTTTCTGGTTGCACTTCAGCAATATTTTACACCTGGCAATCTGCTCTCTAAATACGATCCGTAATAATAATAAATATTAAAAGTAGATTACAAGATGATGGAAAGAAATGATTTGATTTATTGTGCACATAATTGTGCACTTAATTTGGCCTATAAAGCAACTTTGCTGTGTTAACTAATTGAAGCAATCGTGGCAACAAAATTGTTACGTGACGCACATAAACCGCATTGAGGCAAAGTCGTTAATCTTTTTATGACTCCCATTGTGTGTGTCCGATCCGATCGTCAGTTGGTGCTACTCGTCTTTGCCTCTTTAATGTTCTTATGGTCATTATCAATGAACTAAGTAATTAAGACAAGTTGCAAAATGGGACACCAATATACACATTTGGGCAGTGATCTTTGCGGTAATCTGAGGCAGCTCAGAACCGTAACGCTGACTTAGTCAGTGTCCGCATCGTTATGCGTGTCCGTAATATCGTAAATAGATCATAAAAATGCTCGTAAAATCAATTTAACTGAAGCTACACAAACCACGATCCCCGATCCGGGCAGAGAATCGAAATTAGCTTAGCTTCCTCGAATTGAATTACACTTTTTCTCTATTATGTTTAACAATTTGGCGCCTCGAATTTTGTGGATTTTTGTTACGTGCTTTAATTGTTATGGCCAACACACACACACACATTTGGGGGGGGGGGGGGGGTGTGCCTGGCGACTCGACTTCATTTTGGCCTGCAGTCTATAAAAGTGATTTACGATCTTGGCCAACACTTGACTCGCATTTTGTATTGCCTCCACATGTATAATATTTTGTAGATTTGGGTACATTCAGCTACTTTCACAGTTGCACGGATCGGCGATCGAAATATGGAAAAAGGCATCGCCTGTTGCCAGTTGCCAGTTGCCGGATGTGTCTATTGTCGCGCGAGTGAAAGATGCCTGCGAGAAAAGTGACTTCAATAAACAAAACGAAGTCGCAACAGGCATAAAATTTTGTACTGAAAAGGACTGTGGACAGGATTTATGATAGGTCGCCATAAAGTCACTGACGAAGTCAGCAGGAGCGATCCTTGTGACGAATGCGGCGAGAAGGGTTCAGCTGCTCAACACAACCAGCAGGTATGAATTCTGCTTCAAGGACATTTCGGAGTTAAAAAAAAAGAAAATGTTTTTGGAAAAGGATGCATTTTTCCATACTCATAATTCATATTTTCTGCGGATAACCCATTATTGGCCAATGCCATTTGACGCATTTTTTCAAGGGTTTTTGGCTAACTAGCGGTACTTACCATTAAAATCGCCACAAACGACACGCTCGAAGGGACTTCCCATCCAATCTGCAAAAGTAGAAAAAAGTTGAAGTATTTTTTAGTTGTAATTACATCAAGAATTGAGTGTTGAGGGTTAAATATGTTTAGCCTTGAGCTTTATGGCTGACATTTAACTACACATGGCTGTTGCCTGTTGCCTGTTTCTATACATTATCGTATTAACGTGACCTCACTAATTATCTGCCACTTTTTTTAAACTGTTTTTTTTTCTTAACATTTCAGCGACTGACGTCAAGCAAGCAACTCATTCAAAGCATTTTAGCTAAGTTGTCAGTGCAAGGCAAAAAAAAAATGCATACACTGGGAAATAAAATTGGACGGAAATTTAGAAATTCATCCTAAAATTCAGATAGTTTTTCCGCTTTTTATAAATAATTTTAAGGTATTAAAAAAACATTTTTCCTAAAATAAGAGAGGTTTTGCACCAAATAAAGCATCCTAAAATTTAGCTGTTTTTTGAATTATTTTTCATTATTAAGAAATGCATTAAATATTAAATTTAGTCTCTCGGCAATTATATTCGAGTTTAGCTGCTATCATTATTTATTATATTTTATTATATATTTTTTTATATTAATATTTTAAAATTAATTAATGCAAACGCTGGTTTTCAGAAAACTACAGCCTTTAATTTGTAAATTTATAATCTAAATATGAGTAGAAACTTTGACATAAATAAATGGTATAAAATTTAGGTGTTCTTTTTTTTCTAAGTGTACCAACTGCAGTTCCAATTCGAAGTCTCAGACCACCAACAAAGTAAAGTGGCCAATGACCAGTGTGAAGTCGGAGCGGCTCCATCCAATGTGGACCGCGTCGTCGTCGTCGTCGTCGTCGACAACGTGACGCCTAATTAATAAGCAGATGAAGCTGCTCGGCTTTTAGCCCGGCGCGTTTTTAATTAAAATACACAAATTTGTGTGCAGTTGGCCCTGTCCGCTGGTTGGCATTTTATGGGACAGACGGACAGACAGACAGACAATCTCTAATAGGAATGAACAAATTCGCCAGAGACAAAGAGAGAGAGAGAGAGAGAACAGTATGGAGTGGGGCATACATGATTTTGTCTCATTGAGAATTGCAGCCTTTTTTTCTCTCTCGTATTTATACATAAATTTGTACAAATTATCAGTTCTTCTCCACTCATTTTTCTCTCTTTTTGCTACATCAATTTTCTTTGCTCTGCGCTTGCTAATTCAAATTTTTACGAGTCGCCTGCTTGCCTCGATTTTCCAGATAATTACGAAAAGTTAACTTGCTGCTTTTTCTTATCAGCATAATCAGAGACTGCAGCTTCAGCGCGATGCAACTCCAACCAATCCCCAACATTGTTGCTGTTGTTGTTGTTGTTGTTGTTGTTGTTGTTGTCTGGCTGGTGCAACGATGTGAAAATGAAAATTCATTCAGACGCTTTGGCGTAAAATATTAAAATTCATTAGTTAAATTGCATTTGGCAAGCATTCAGCTGTAAAGCTGCGTCCGGGTCTGGGATGTAGAGACGCGAAGAGCGAATTACAAATTGAAACAGAGAGAGACAAAGTGAGACAGAGAGAGAGAGAGAGAGAGACAAAGTGTGTGTGTGTGTGACATATTTGGGAACTGGAAACGGCTTTGGGGCAAGAATGAGAACGTTGTCCACACGGCTCGGCATTGATTCTGGCTAAGCGCAGCTAGCAAGCAAATACACAAAATGCATATCTATATATATATATATATATATATATTTATGTATGTAGCTGACTCTCTCTCTCTCTCGTGTAGCTACAAATGCATTGTTATATTGTATGTGTGTGTGTGTGTGTGTGTGTGTTGTGCTCCGGCGACGTGTCGCGCACTTGGCTGGCATAATGGCGTCATGCTCATATTTACTTTCATCGCCAGCCAGTCGTCTATGATCTCGCTGACAATTTTATCGTTGTGTTGCTGCGAGTGAGAAATATGCAAAATATTTCCTTGTGCAAAATACCGTTTGTTTTTCAGGCAGCAACTCGTCATGCGAGTTCTCAATTATTAGTCCAACAACAGTTAGTTTGATACCAAAATTGCATATAACATTTAAGATATCGTATCTAAAGTTTGTATACAACTCTCTAAGACTGTACTTTAATTAATTACCGTTGCAGAAAACTACTAACAGCAAATCATAACAATTTTATTTTAATTAATATTAATATATTAACATGAAACTTATTAAAATATGCTTCACCAATTTATTTACTTTAATTGGTATACTTTATCACATGATTTAGACAAGTCTCTAAGACTATATTTATGTAACTGGTACTTAAACTGGTACTAAACTTATTCAAAAAAATTAATTACCATTGCAAAAAATTATAACAATTCTATGTTAATTAATATAAATATATTAACATGAAACCTATGAAAATATTCTGCAACAATTTTGGCGTTATAATTCACCAACGGGAATATTAAATGCGGCTTTTTTGCAATTGTTGTAATTTGTATTCAAAACTTTTATCTGAACAGAATATGTACAGATTTTAAATATTTCCTAATAAATGATATATTAATCTATTCATTTTGGAATTTGTTCAAATAATATAATAATTTATAAAATATTATTTGGTATTCCTTCTATAAACTAAAGTAAGTGCTGCTTCTTGATTAGTGTTCTAAAAGTCGCTTATTTACTACTAATTTCCATAATTATCAGTGTACTTTTGATAAATTTCTACTATATTTTTTTAATTAGTTTATTCTTTATAACAAATTTTAATTTAAAAACTGCAAATAAAATTATTTTTGTTAGTTTTTTATGATGCTTTTTTATGATCCTAATACCGAATACATATTTTTATTATTTTTTTATTATGTATTTTTATTATTTATTGATTATTTATTTTTTCCAGAGAATAAGTCATTTGAGATTTCAAAATAGTCCAAGTTGGGAATTTTTGTTAGTTATAACTTTATTTAAAGAGCTCCAAAGATTTGTGAAAGAAAATAAGAAAGCACAATAAGAATGTAAATTTTGAACGCGAAAGAAATGAAAAATGTTGCATATTGTTTTTTCTCATGTTTTACTTTTTAATTAAAATTTATTTAATCACCTAACAATATATGCAGTTGAATTAATTCAATTTTAAATATTGACAAAATAATTTAAATTTATTCTGCTGACGGAGAGTCATTAACCTTTTCCGGTTTGAGGCATAGATAATGAAGTTTATATATAAGTTTAAATTTATTATGAATTTCTAAATGGATTTTCCAAAATGGTCTTAGCTCCAATTCAAATTTAAGCTTAAGTCAATTGGCAGACGGGGGAAACTATTATATTTTGTTCAGTTAAATAACCAAAAAGGTTGAAAGGTTTAATAAGGATTATTATTGTTATTATATTATTAAATTTAAGCAGACAGACAATGACCGAAAATCCCTTTTCACATGGCAATTGAAAGGACATTTGTAATTCAGAATAATTGGGAATTAATTCATATTTTGATGGCCATAACTCTCAAAAGTCAGTGAAAATGGATTGAGACAGTTTAAAAATATTCGAAAATGGTGCAAAAATGGACTAAAAAATAAATAAATCAGCTGTGCAAAAATGCGATGCAAAACGCGGTTCTCGTAAATTTAGCTGACCCACATAAAAATGCGCGCGAAATTTGTTCTACGCTTAACGCATAACATGAAATAAACAGCAATATCATTGCAAAAAAAAACAAAAATAAATCAAAACAACAAAAGCAACAACAACAATTGAAAAGCCACTGTTTTGGATGGTAACAAATACAATTTGTATCTGTATCTTTTTTTGCCGAGTATTCGACGCTGACTGATTGCACGTTTTGTATGCGAGGGGATACATTGTATATATATATATATATATATATATGTATATATTTATATATCTATGTGTGTTTGCTTAAGTGTGTGTGTGTATAAGGCAACCTTGAAGTTATTTAAATTACAAATCGACGAACCGCTTCAACGAAAAAAACCACACATTTTTTAACCATTTTCATTTTTGATACTCTTGCAGGGGGCATCATAATTTTGTCACAATATGTGTAACTTATGTTAAAGACACATACATACATACATATATATATATATATATATTTATAAATATATTTTCGACAAACACCACACGCCAAGTCGATATGTTCGCCTTTCTTTTTGCTTCTAGGCAAACTAAAATCTCCATTTTAAAGTATTCTTTTTAAAACTTTGTTTAAACCTATCTTTTTTTTGCTGGCAATATAATTGTAAAAATAAGTTCGACATATGTATTACATATGAAAAAGGTTTGTAATAATACCTAATACGCTTTTACAAAATTTTTAATATTTTATTTTATTTTTATTTTGTTTTTAGTTTAATGTGAAATTAAACCAGTCCACAAAAAAAAAAACAATTTACGGAAATAATAAAAAAAGTTTAAAATTTATATAATAATCTACACTAAAAATGTAAACTATTAAGGCACATAATTAATTATTTATTTACATTTCAAATTTGAATTTAATGTTATATTTTTATATATTTTATTTTATTATGATATATATTATATATATTTTTTAATTTGTAATATTTTAATTTTTGTAAGGGTATCAATATTTTGGCGAGCCGAAACGCTGTTCTTTCTAGCTTTTTATTTAGTGCCGCCACTTTTTAGCTATCTGCTCTGTCTGTTTGTGAGTTTCTGCGGCATTCCACATCCACTCGTTGTTGAAAAAAATAAAAAAAAAATAATGTTGTGGCTCTTATTTAGCGGAAGACTTATGCGAATCAAACGACCCACAAAGTGTTCATTATGAATTTGAAATTGGCCCAGAACGAGCGCGTTTATCTATTGTTTATACGCCTCAATGGCCATAAAGGTATAAATTTAATTTGCCGGCCAAAAGAGGCAATTGTTTTTTCCTCCCCCCACACCGCACTCATTGAGTGGCGCTGATTTATGAACAATTTAATAGAAATTTTTATGTGCCTGGTAAATAGTATTTTGATTGGTTAGTCCAATCCTCCTCCACTGAACTCAGTGACTCACCTGTGAGTGTCATCCAGGGATAGCGCGGCAGATCCGCAATGCTCTGTCCGGCGCCGCCAGCTCCGGGCACCCCAGAGGTGGGCTGTGTGCAGGCGTTGCCCAGCGAGTCGACACCAATGGCTCCGGCGCTGGCCGCGGATACCGCTGAGGCGGCCGCTGCATGCTGATAGAACTGGGCGAAGCTCGCGGATGCCGATGCAGGTACGCTCATCGACTGGTAACTGTTCATCATGGAGTCTGTGTACCTGCTGGTAGATCGAAAAAAAAAAACAATACACGATTAGCATAATTTAGTGTGTGTGTGAGTGTGTGTGTGAGTGTGTGTGTGAGTGTGCCAGGCTAATGCTAATGAGCCACACATTGTGTGCGAGACCTGCGCCCTGCCACAATTCCCACCAAAATTGTGGTTGCATCTAATTGCGCTCTAATTTTGTACACATTACGCCCGCGGCGTGATACCAGCTCACATTTGACCCCGGTCATATGCAAATGGCCTCAGCGGAAGGTCAATGTGCGTGCGAATCTTGTGGCCAAAACAGGCAGGCAGGCAGGCAGGCAGCAGGCAGCTGGCCAAAACCGCAGCGCTACTCTAATTTTCCCAGCGGCCATTTGTTGCCACAGTTGCTCCTAATGGCCACTAAATGATTGGTCAATGGGCGACTCGATAATCGAGTAGAGTCCATGGGATATGGATTTGTGGTTAGTCCAAAACGAATTATGGCCTATTTTATTATAATATTTATTTTATATTTATGGTTACACAAGATGATTAATATCATTTGATAGACTTTAAATAAATTAATAATCTATTTACAAAATGGAGTCACTAAATAAAATATATAGTGAATTTGGCCTGATTTTACTTCAGGTTAATATTGCAAAATGGAGTTTGTAATATTTATTCAAATATAAAATATAAACTTTTTACTGCACTCATAAAAAAACTCGTCTTAGATTTTATTTTTTCATTTTAATTTTTAATGTTTGAATACCATATTGTTGGAAAACTGAACTTCTAAAATTATAGTTGTTTCTTTTGGAAAACAGCAGTGTTTCTTTTTTAATTTTAGAATTCTAAAATTTAGAAAAAATATGTATAATTGCTAGTTTATTGTTTTCTAAGTGTGTACTTTAAATAAATTTCCTACTAACTTTTATTATTTAATACCATTAAAATATTTTATTTGTATTTTATTTAGGCTTCACATATACACAAATATTTTACACAGTTTAATAATATATTAAATTCGAAAGAACTTTCGATTACTTTCTGCGATTTTTGGTTTGATAGTTGGGCGATTTTTAAGTAAGCTATTTGGTCTCTAACGGATCTAACTTCTAATAAAAAAAAATAGCGAGTAAACTTTTATCTGAAAATTTTTTTTTTCAAATATTTAAAAGTAATTTTTTCTAAAACAAGAAAAATTTATATTTTTAATGCCGATTTACTAAACTATAAAGCGATTTTTTATTCTGAGCGTGTGATTATTTTCTAGACTTTAAATGAGGAAAGAAATTTAAAATTTAGAGTAAAACTTTCTTTGAGGAACTTTTAGCAGTTTTCTAGAAAACTATTTGTATTTAAGTTTGTAAACTTATTTTCAAAGATATATTTCGATTTATCTTGTTCACCTATCATTATATATACAAAAATACAGAGTTGCTTTGTGGTGTATACAAATCTGATTCTGTCGATGAGTTAAAAATTTTTAAATTAACGGACAAATCGCCAAAAAAAACTAGATAAATTAAGAAACGAGTTACTAATGCTGATTTGGTATATATATAATATATATATATCATAATGATAATTAATAAATTAATTTTAAATAATATAATATTTGAGTGAACTCACCTGCAGGATTTATCTTCTAGGCCTGAGAAGCCCGGCATGCCGGAGAGACCTCCATGGCTGGTGGGATGATTTGACACGTACGGATACATCTTGGAGGTGGGTATGGCGAAGGGGGAGCTGGCCGCTGGTGAGGGCGAGGAGCTGCTGTCCCCGGTCTGCGAGTTGCCCGCCGACGGAGGCGTTAGCAACAACTGCTGGTGGGCGTGGCTCAGCGACTGATGGCCTCCAAGCCCGGAAACGCTGCCCTGTGAGCTGACCGCAGCGGCAGCGGCGGCTAACTTGTTTATGTGCTGCTGCTGCTGCAGCTGTAGAGCGGCCGAGAGTGAGGAGTACTGCGACTGTTGTTGTTGTTGGTGGTGTTGCTGCTGTTGATGATGTTGTTGTTGTTGCTGTTGTTGGGCAGACAAGGAGGGCGACGAGGAGGAGACGGGCGAGTTGGAGGACTGGCTGAGATGGTGCTGGCCCAGATGAAGGCCACTGGAGCTGGGCGAGAGCGAGGCGCTGATGTGGCTGCTGCTGGTGCTGCTTCCCGGATGTATGCCAGGCGTCGAGGCTGAGACTGAGGTTGTGGCTGAGACGGCTGCGGCGGCAAGTGCGGCGGCAACTGCTGCTGATGACGAATTGGGGGGTGTTGTGGTTAAGTGCGAACTTATAAATGGCTGAAACTGTGGGTACTTTGGCAGCATACTATCGAAAACAAATTTTGACATTGCACATATCTTTCCTCTCTCTGGCCCAGAATTGCCGAATTGCGTCGGAGTCGGATTTTGTTATTGTTTTTTTTTTTTAGTACATTTGTTGGATGTGGTCGATGTTGTTAATCTTTTGGTTCGCAGCTCTTTTATCTGAATCTGAATATACACATATATATTTTTATATATATATATAGCTTGTTGTGCGTGTGTTTTTGTGTGTGTGAATGTGCTCTTTAACAAATTTGGTTCGATTCCAGCCAATTTATTGACCATTTTCAGTATTGCAAATGACTTATATATCTCACTATTATTATTATGGGAACCTACAACTTGAAAGAGGACAACACTAGTGTCCTTATGGCAAACACTACGTGTTAGAGCGAGAAAGAGATACAATTCGAAAACTCAAATCGAACACATTCGCTTGCTCGCTTACTCTAATCTCTGCCTGGAACCCTCCGATTTGAATGGGTGGAGCATTTTAAAAAATCAAAAGATACCCGAAAGAAAATACTTTAAGAGAAATATCCAAGGAATTGCTTTGTCATTCTGACTATCTAATCGGTCTATGATAAGAAGATAAACCGCTTTATTCTAAGCGGCATCTTTCATCAAAGATGGGAACATTTTTTTTGGAACACTCAACTAAGTAAAATGATTTAATGTAAAAAAATGCATAAATGAAAATATGTATAGATATTTACATAAATACAGATCAACTCTTAAGAATGAAGATTTTATTAATATGAATTGATTTCACTTCTGCTTTCCCACAACGAAGTCGAGAGAATTCCGTGAATTGAATTTGATATATAAATTTAAGTATATTGAAAACCTCTTTAAATACATAAATTATAACTTCCAGAAAGTAATATTCAATGCAAAGAAAATTTTAATATTAAGAGTTGATGTGATTTTTTGACAATGAAGTTTCATTTGTGTATGTTGATGTTTTTACATTATTGAATACATTTTCGCAACTATACCTAAAATATTTATATTTCCCAATCAGTAATCCCCTTCAACTATCTCATATTTTTTATCAACAGTTCTATAAGTTGCTAAATAATTTAATTTCAATATAAAATATAACTGAATTAACATGAATTAAATAAAAACATATATCAAAAACGTAAAAAATGACTGACTAAAAAACTCTGTGAAAATGGGTGAAAAAACACACAGAAAAAGCACATAAAATAAGATATTTTCCAATGCGAAATAAATTGAATTGTCAACTTAAAAAATTGATGTCTGATTGATCTTGCTTAAAAAGAGAATCTATTTTGATATGTCGCTTTTTGATTTGCGCAATGCCAAAGGGTTAGTAAAAACTACAATGAAAAATGGGACAAAGTTATTGAGGAACTACAAAGGAAGTTAATAATAGAATATATATGAAGTCTGTGTTAATCAAGGAAGTTAATAATAGGATAGATATCAAGTCTATATTATAAAGATGCTCGAAGCTTGCCAATAATCAAATGTACCATTTAAGCCGAATTTGTTTGAGCACTTCGAGAATTATATTGAGGGAAATTGAAAAGTTGTGTTTTACCTTTCGATTAGCGGCTCTCAGCTTTTTGCTTTGGCTAACACGAAATTGTGTAGTTGTTGTTGTTGTTGTTGAAGTGTGTGTGTGCAACGCGTTTCTGTTGAAAATGTTGCACAAACAATGTGAATTCGCAACGAAATTTGTTAAATTTTTTTTTTTGCACAAGTATTCAGATGCAGTTGCAGCTGTTGTTTCTCCTCTTAAGTGTGTGTGGCGGGTGTGTGTGTGTTGTGTGTGGTGTGTGCGACGTTTATTTGTTGTAAAAGTAATTAAACTGCGGCCATCAATTACACGACAAAAATGTTTAAGGGCGAGGTTTGTCTGCCGTCGCTTGATTTATGGACGCGCGATTTTTAATGGCTGCGACGGCACTTGGCACTTGGCACTTGTCTCAGTATTCGAGAGATTCAACGGATCGGGTCAACTGGGGCGATATATTTTTTAATGGCATTCGAATTTCTTGCGATGATTCACACACAGTTCACGCTTTCACAGTGTATGTAGAAAGTCCCGACGCGTTCTGTGTGTGTGTTTTTTTTACGACCTTTCGAGTGCGTGTGGCAAGTAGATAGCTGCAGGGGAATTGGCTTTAATTACTTTGTTTTAAATGCCATAAAATACTTATATTTTTTCCGGGCTCGCACACAGGTAGGTGGAAAACTATCGAGCTATGCGTCAGATTTATGGCTTTTTAATATTTATTCATTGTTGGACAATTCAGTTTTTTTGTTTTTGTTTTTGTTTTTATTTCACGCACTGATTTGCGATTAACGATCACCGATAACTGATTACTGATTACTGATTACAGATTACAGATTATAACAGTTTAAGTAGTTTTGCGCGTTGATTGACCGTTAATTCGCTGTGTGTGTGTGTGTGTGCAAATATGTGTGTACTTTGTGTATTTGTTTGTTTGTTTTTTTATACGCCTTTTTCTTGTTGTTATGTTTTGATTTGATTTGTTTTTGCTTTGTTTTTTATTTGTGAGTGCTGCCGGTGAGTTTTACGCGAGCTTCGTGCCACTATAAACCACACTATAAAGCCATAAGCAGCAACAGTAAAACGACAATAAGAATGCCACAAAATAATAAACACACAGCGAATGCGACTGCGAACGCGAGGCGAGTCCAATCGAATCGTATCGGATCGAATCGGATCGGATCGGAGAGATCGGCCAAGTCAAGTCAAGTCAAGCCAAGCCAAGTCGAGCCAAGTCGAGCCAAGTCGAGCTGAGCGGAGCTGAACTGAGCAGAGCTGAGCTGAGCCGAGCGGAGCGAAGCTGAGTTGAATTGAGTTGAGTTTTGGGGCGGCGAGCGAGCGCTGTTCCGCAGACACTACTGCGCGCAACGATAATAAATATTATAATAAAACGAAATTTTTAAAAGAGTATAAAAATTTCGTGTAATTGGTAATTTTTGCTGCCGACGCTGGCATCTACGCGAGCAGAGCGCAGCACTGCGACGACGTTGTGGAGAGTTTTTGGGTTTGGGTCTGAGTTTGTCTGTCTGTCTGTTTGTCTGTTTGTCTGTCTGCGTATGTAGTACATACGTCTGACTGGGGGGCTCTCTCTGTTGCTGGATCTCTGTCTCGATGCCGGGTACGAGTGGGTGCGGAATTATTTGGTGCTTGATGTCTGGCTGGCTGGCGTATTGGCTGGCGTACTGGCGCTGTGTCCGCGTCGGCCGTTGTGGCGTTACGAGCAGCGAAACGTTTATGGCGCAATACAAAAGCCATGCGAGGCTAAGGCCGCAGCTTTGGCCATGCAGAGACAGTGTCGTCGCCGTCGTCGTCGTCGCCGTCGCCGCCGTCGCCGTCGCCCAGTCAGCAGCAATTCATTTCAAGCGCTGCGCTTAGTCTCTCACACACATGCACACAAACGCACGCATACAGGCACACGCGCATAACACGCAAATATGCAGTCAATATAGTCTCATGTCGCTCAGTCGACGCTGGCCGCGCAGCGATGGCAATAAGAAACACGAATCTCACAGCTATTTGTCTCGCTCGCACTCGCCGATTCGCAATAAAACCTTAACAGCAGCAGTTGCCATTGCTTGTTTGAGTTCGTGTGCGTTCGTCTGTTCGTCTGTTCGTGTGTGTGTGTGCGGCATGATGGCCGTTCACATTCGTTCGAGTCGGCGACTGAGCGCAATGGCAATTTGAGTGGAAGAGCGATTTTTGAGTGCGTTTTTCGAGTCGTTTTGTGTGGCATTTTCTTATATGATTTCTGGTTTTTTAGAGCACACCCAATGGATGCTTAATTTTGATGTTTATAACGTGAGAATGCGAATGCGTATGCGCCGAGCATCCACACACACACACACACACACACTAGCCGCCACACACAGCCTCGGCAATTGACACAACAACAACAACAACAAGAACAGCAACTGATGAGCGAAACTATCGTTTGGAGTGCAAGTGCTTAAGCTGCGAGCGACAGAGTGAGACAGAGAGATAGAGTGAGTGTGTGTGAGAGTGAGAGGGAGAGAGGTAGAGTGAGTGACTAAGTGAGCGAGTGAAATGTGTTCTTAAATGTTTTATGCTTTGTTTGGCAAAATGTTATTGTTGCTTAAATTATTTTGTATTATTCATGTTGTTTATACCAATTTCTTATGCACGTTGCACGCCACATGCGACAAAAGCGCGCCAAAAAAGTGCGGCACACAAAACATTGTTGTCGATTTGTTTCTTATTTACATACACGCACTGCGCGCTGCGTTTTCTAATAAAAATTAGTGCAAAATTTAGTCACTACAAATGTTTATTGTCATTTTTTTATTGTACGCATAAAAAATTCGCTACTCTGCAGAGTTCTCCCTCGCTCGCTCTCGCATCCTTTATCGGCGCTTGTCTGTCGCTTACGCGCTCTCTCTCTCGCTCTCGCTCACCCTCATGGGAACTAGTCTTTGTATGTTGTTTTACCCTTAAGCGAAAGTACGAAAAATCCATAAATTTGGCAGATGAAAAACGCCGACACAGTCAAACTTAGCTGTTGTAGTTGCCGTTATTGCTGTTGTTGTTGTTGCTGTTGTTTCTGTATTCTGCCATTGTCGCTGAAATTGCTGTTATGACATTTTTATGAAAAATTTCAAATTTATGATTCAACACGAAGAAGACATTTCTCTCTCTGGGAATGAAATTTATTGATAAATGAATTCGCATTTTCTCAACTAGACAATTTTTGAACTTAGACTAAATCGAAAATAAATTTGTTTTGCTTGCAAACTCAGTTTAAAAACACAAGTTAATTTTTATTCTAATTTGTTTATTGCTATTTCCAAATGAATAAGCATTAATTTTAACATATTCGCTTATTTAATTAAAGTTTCCTAATATCAACCGACACAGAAAAACATATTAAAAATAAATTATATTAAAATATAGTTAATATTTGATTTAAGAATATTTAATTTATATTTCCGGCGGTATATAAATGCCATAATCGGTTTAAAACTGATTAGCTGATATTAAATGTTATTTTAAGTAATTTTTTTTGGGAAATATTACATACTAATTTTGGCAATTTAAATCACAGTAATTAAAAAAAAATTAATCAAAAAATAGTTATTTTCACTTACATTTTGGTGCTTTGTTTGAATGTTTATATATATACGTTTTAAATACTTCATTTATGTGATTAAAATTAAATCTTATTATTTATTATCATTTACAAATATTAATTTAATTATGTAGTTTAATCTGATGACAATTATATTCACATACTTTCTAGAAATTTTACACAGCTTTATATTTTCAAATATTTTTATTTTAATTGTTTCTCTAATTTTATAATCAGTTAACAATTTATAATTATCAACAAGTGTTGATTTCAACAGATTATAAAAGGTAGAGTGACAAATTTATCGTTCAGCAACATATCAATAACAATATAATTTCAATACTGAATAACGATTAAAATAGGCATCGGGCAACATGCTGAGAAGTTATTTGAAAGTGAATTTTCCTCTTTGTAGGGATTAAAATAACAATAGCTTCCAAAAGGTCTATACATATTTTTTATCTATATCTAACTATAAAAACCTAGTGTTTAAAATGAACAAAGAGGAAGTTTTTCTATTATTAATTATTTGTTAAAACATATAATTACATTTCATTAATGTTTTTTTTGCTTGTAGTCAACTTGGGTGACTTTTGCCATTCCTTTTTCATTCCAAGATTTGAGAATAGTTCACGAATATTTGAGCTTAATATTTAACTAGAAAAATACTTTCGACCTTGTACTTTGTAACTGATTACTTATTCATATTTTGTATCGTTATTAATTTATTATATTTTATTTATTTATCTTTGCGCTTCAAGGCTGACAGTTATACAATTTTGCGCTAGTCCAAAGAGCTAAATATCATTTGTCATTTATTTTTAATAAAAATTAACATACAAATAGTATTATTAGTTTATAAATATTTGTTAATAATACAAAAAAAAATTATTTCTATTATTTTTTTTGGTATTGCCTTTGCTGTGCTGCAAATTAATTTCATAGTTTTAATACAGATTTTGTCATATCCGTTTTTTATGTTTCTGGTACACAGCTCTTGAAATCTTGAATTTTTCCTGCAATTAATTTAAAGAAGTCAGTAGATACACCTGCTATAATCCCTCATACATAATAACCTAATTATGCCATTTAATTTTCAAAATTTAAGTAATAAAACTTCCGTATTCATTTGCATTTGTAGTTTGATGCAGTTTAATTCGGATTTCTTTGCCTTAAAAACCTCATTTTTTAAGGCTCTTGTTTCTAAAGATTTTGGTCCCTATTCGTCTAATTTGGGCAAATGTCATCTCATTGGTAATAATAAAGAATTGGACAAGTTTTTAATTTTTGTATATGCTTTTATTTATTTATTCAAAATATTAAATATTTTCTGTACTAATTTTATTTAAATTTATGTAAAATTATTAAATTATTGTACTTACATCTTATTTAATTTACTTTTAAAATGCTTTTCTTTACAAAATACAAATGCAGGTTTCAAATATTTTCTAAATATAAGAGATTTAACAAATAAGTCAAACATTAAGTTATTAATATAAATTTTGTTTTTGATATCGTGGCATATATTGCAGAGAAATTATGTATTAAAGAAATTAATCAATTGCTCTTCAGTTTTGAATGATATATAATAATATATATATATAAAAAGCTGAAACACATAAAAATTCATATTATTTCTTACCTCAGGCAGCAAATGCTAAAAATAACATTATTAAAATGATTGCAAATTAAATAAATATATCGCGACACAAGTTGAGGGTTGCCACTTTTGAGTGCATTCTGATGGCTGCTGGCGGGTGGCACCTAGAACGCCAAAGGGGCGGGGCAACTAACGACCGGAAAATGTAAGCCGGTCATTTTGATAATCAAAACAAATAATAAAACAACTTCACACTTTATTGCTGGACATGCGAAGAACAACAGCAACAATAACAACAACAACAACAGCAACAACAACAACAACAACAACCACGTCAACTACTCAACTGTGATACGAATGAAAATAAATGAACAACAACAACAACAACAATTTGAAACGGCGGCGGCGCTCGCGAGCATCATTAAAAGATAATAACCGTAATAAACTAATAAAATTGAAACTGGGTGAGAGGAGAGGAGCAGCACATAATAATAAAAATGAGCAAAATCACAATAAAACACTACTCGAGGACAGCGACATGCGTCGTCGTCAAACGGGAGGTGTTGCTGGTATCGTAAATCGTATGTGTGTGTGTGTGTCTATTTGTGTGCGTGTGTGTGGTTTTACGCAATGTCGTGTATCGTATCTCGTAACCGCTGAAGAAAAGCGGAAGCGTAAATATCGTAAAACGCATGAAAAAAATGACCCCAGCTGAAATGCACTCGATTTTCCCATGCGACAGGTTGAATCTAAAATAAAAATAACAATAAAAAGCGAGGAAAACATACAATAAAAAACGACGTGTAAAAACCATAATATTAATCGCCGCCTTGTTAATGGGTAAAATGAACACAATATACATACAAATGATATATATATATATATACATTAAAAGTCACAGAGTAAATGAAGAGCAAATATATCGAGCCATAAGTGCCACAACAATTTGAATCTTCTTGATGAGATCTCATTTATAAAATGTAAAATGTGCATTAAATTAAATTTCGTAAAAATTATACCTTCAACTTTATATATTTTAGATTCACAATAGCTGCCAATTGGACGAGTGTCTATTTAACTGTTCTTTTGTCCGCATTAAATTATTTAATTTCATTTTTTAATTCTCCTCCAACAGATATAGATTTTGCATACCTATTTTTGAGTCGGCTGAGAGAATTACAAAGTTCGGATTTTTTTTAAATCTACAAAAAAAGGAAGAAATATGTTTAGAGATATATCTTTTTTTTAGTATATATATATACATATTATATAATTTAAAAATCTATCTAAAATTATTGTATTTGTGAGACCTAAAATTCTATTGTATAATATATATATATATATATATATATATATCATATTTTTATTTAGATAAATACTTTCAAAATTAGTAGGTGAGTTAACCTTAAATGTTTTTCTAAAATTCAGCACGGGTATATACAACGCAAAATGGCATATTTTAAAAATGTGAAATATTTAACTTTCATTATTTTCATTTATTCATCTACAGTAAACCGAAGTTAAAAGTGCCACTTTCAGTTTGAGTAAAATTTTGTATTTGCTTACATATATTTTATTATTTTAATTAATAGAATGCACTGAAACTTAGTCAAATTTATTATATTTACTTTAGATCTCTAATAGATCTTTCATCAATTTTTTTCTGTGCCAAGTTTAAGGACTGATTTCCTAGGATTTTACATTTTCTTTTGGCCACACAATCTGCGAAGATTTTTCTAAGATTTCCTTCTGATTCTCACAAAGCTGCCCGATTTTGGTACTGATTAGAAGTAGTTTAGTTAGGTAATGCATGAAACTAACTTTTAATTATAGATACATTCACAAATATATATGTATTACATATGTAAAATATATATAATCAGTAGCATTCAAGGCACAGGCAATATCCATGTTGAACATTCTTATTCAAAGAATTCTTACTTGTTTTCATTAATTTCATTTTTATTAAAGTTTTATTTTATAAACAAACATTTATTTGAACTTATAAGGTAATCGTGTGTATAGCACTTTCAGGGCAATGCGAATGTAAACTACATATTTATTCTGGCAATGATGCATGCCACATTTGTATGTAGCTCTCCCTTAAAAAAGGAACAGGAGATAATTCAACTCCGTCTGCTTTTCGGAGGAAGTAACTACGGACAATTACATAAACTCAAAAAACACGGATTGCAAGCACTTAAAAATCGATAAGATCGGAGTGAAATCAAACTGAGTGAGAAGTGGATGTAATCTTTGACTCAATTCCAGCTGAGTCAAAATCTGGGAATCACTCGCAACACGGTTGTAAAAAATGAAGAAGGTCGCTTCTGTTGCACATCAAATTCATTCCTTAATTTGATACACTTTTATTGCGGCATTTTATGGCTTGTTTGGCCCTTGCGGTTCGCCTAAACCCAATCCGGATCGCACCCCGGCTCTGACTCCGAACTCCGACTCCGACTCTGACTGACTCGAGGGCAGCGGGCGATGGATGTGTTTTTAAGTGATTCAGATGATGATTATAAAATGCCTTGTCACGCAATCATTTTTTAATCCTTCGACGTTGTCACACAAAGCTGTGTTTTATGGCACCGACTCCCCGCTCACCGCTGCCCGCTCCCCGCTCTCCGCTTCTCGTTCCGCATCTTGAATCACGCTTGACGAGCACCAGCCCCCCGCCCAGCAATGTGGGCTTGTATGTCACTCAACCTTTCCCGCTGCCCCTGCCTCCGCGCCTGCCTCTCCCTCTGCCCTGCACCTACTCAGTGCATTCCTCAGAACGACTCAATAAAATGTATACGAGTTGCAGGCAAGTGTCTGTTTCTGGTCTGGTTTGGCCTTTGCTCGTCCACATTTATTGCATTTTAAGTGCATCAATGATGTACCGTTTTGTAAATTACGCAAATGAAAAATATAAATCACAAATCTAATTAAAAGCGGAACAAAACAGTCGTTAAATTAATTACCATGCCAAATACTCATTCATTTCCACTTACCATTTACAAATATTATAATATTTTTGAGTTGAATCTGCAAATAGAAAAATGTGTAAGGAATTTAATAAAAAAATGAATTTTATTTATATCTGGTTTTTCCATCATTTGTGTTTTTATGTAATTTTAATTGTTAAGAAACGGCTGGTTATCAAATATGAAAAATGAAAAATGTTATTGAGATATTTAATTTTTAAAAATTATCAAATTTAAAATTGATAAATATATATATAATTAAGTATTATAATAATTGTAGTATTTTTTAATTGCTGAATTTAATGTTTATTATAATAATTGTAACATTTTTTAATTGTTCAATTTATTGTTTATTTATGCCACAAAATTAAGTTGCTTTCATTTATTGTTCTCTGTCAAATATTTTATTATTTGTTGATCTATGTTTCCAATATTAAAATTAGACAACAAAACTGCACAATAAGTTTTTTGAAAACTCTAAATTAATTTTAAAATTGTTTTTAGAGTCGCGTTATAAAAAACGAAAACATTCAGATGAAGTTCATATTTTCTAACCAATTTTTTATGGCCACATTTTATATTCTCCGTTTCTTCGGACAATTTTAAGACTTTGAGCTGAACACGATTTATGATGAATAAGTGCAGAATAATTTGCTAAAATTTGGCTACATTTTTAAAGGTTAGCTAAAATACTGTAAAAGATACAGTTTTACGGAGGAGGATGATTTGGTGGGTTGTTGAATGATGAAGAGCCAAAACTTTAGAATAAGTTTGACGTAAACTTTATGACTCCAACTTAAAAGTTGTGGCAAAGATTTTTATTAAATATATATTATTAAAAGGCAGACCCATCTTAGCCGATTCTGTTACGTAAAGTAGAAAAAACCAAACTTTTTTATGGTATTCGTAACTAAGTTCGGATTTCTCTAGCTTTAGTATAATGCCACCCAACTGACCAACAAAATTATTAACATCGGACAAATATCTCATAAAATTCGGATGGAGTTTGGAATTTGTATTGAAATTGTAAACTGAGGAGCCAAATAATATTATCTTTAGTGTGCTGATTTTAAATTGATAACTCTTTATATATATATATATATATATATATATATATATATATTCTTGATAATAACCAACAACTGAGTCCATCAAGCCACGTTTTTATTCCAATACTTTCAATTCGTGACAAATAAAAACAGTTGCAACAATTTTGAATTTAGTTTCTGCTTCCGATTCCGATTCTGAAATTCAGTTGGGAAAATTATTGGATTCCTATTCCGGTTCAAAAACACTGATTCCTATATGATATAGCGGTAAAATGTAACCAGTTAAAACATGTTCACTGCCTGCATTCTAAATTGCAGCAAGTTAACATTTAATTGGCTTAGATAAAAACCCATTCAACTTTTCCAATTATTTATGGACTTAGTAACATTTTTAGTAAAAGCTTAAAAATGTTCTCAGGTGAATTCATATTTCATTCCCTGTCTGCACGATGAGTGAGAAGACGGTAACAAATTTAGGGGGAGTGCGGCGAGGAGCGGATTTTATAGTCCTCGGCAAAGATATTAAAAGGCGTACACGCCCCCTTTTGGAAGTGCATATAACGGATGGTTTTGTGGCTCGGAGTGGCGGAGTAGGACTCGGAATACCTGAAGCGGTTTTTCAGTTTTCCCCCAGTTTGGGGAAAATGTGTGTTTGGGCAAAGTGCAAGGCAAATCAGCAAAAATCTGCTGGGCCTCAGATGTTTTCTGGTTACTCAAAGGCAAAGACGAAGACGATGGAGATGGTGATGCTGATGCCAATGCTGATGATGGGCTGGCTGCGAGAGGAGATTTCAATATCATAAAAAATCATATTAAGAGAATCTCATATTGGGAATCGTAAAATTTTTACGAGCGTTTAATGGACTCTTGCAGTAAGCGTGAGTATTTACGCGCTGCTTAAAAGCGGTAAAATATGGCCAAGTGGTGTCTGGGGACACGCACACTTCGATGCCCCGATACCCCGGTTCCCCGATTCACGGACTCCGGACTCCCTCTAATATCTAAAGCAAACATGTTTTTTTTAGCGACGCAACGGGGCATAACAACGAGCGAGATATGCCAAAGCCGTGTAAGTCCACCGGAAAACAGTTCTAAATAGATTTTATAAACATTGTATTCTTTTTATTTTTGTTTTTTTTAGATAAAAACACGATTTTTGACTCGGCAAATTGTCAATTAGAAGTAGGTTGCAGCAGCGCCATCTAGCTGCGAAATGCCGTAACAGCGCAACACTTACCAGCCATGCACAGTCGGCAAGCAGTTCGCAAAAGCAGTGCAAATGCGTCCTTGCTAATAAGTTGTGTAGGAGGAGGAGGAGGAGGAGTGAAGGGAAGTAACTGCCCTAAGCTGGCAAAGTTATGAAAATGATAGTAAAAAAAATAAAGAGTTCAAGCCAAACACATTGTTTAATATTTAGTTAAATGTATTGTTGAAGAAAGCAAACAGTTATAAATTTTAATTAAGCATTGTTCACTTAATGATATCTAACTACGATTACACGTTGATCAACACTGGCGACCAGTGTGTCCACACATTGTAATTAGATACAATGATATTGCCAAAGTCAGCTGTTCTGATGCTGCTCTTCAGCAGATCAATTAGCTCCTCAAAAACGTACACCTGTTGGTGTTAAACTTCGTATATATCTGTATTTATGGATTATTATATCTCATAGCTTTCCACAACTCAAGCAACACACTATGTTCACATTTGAAAAACTTCTTTCTTTTACAAAATATTCAAGAAAACTCTTTAAAATAAAGCAACAATGGATCGAAGATGAGTTCTTGTACAAAAAAAAAGTTATCTGAACTAAACTAATTAGATTGTGGAATTATTATAACATGTATATATAAAGCAATATATTAATAGTGCTACTTAAGTCCCGTTTTTTTTTTAAATAAATCAAATGAAATAAACCAAATTTAAATCGTTTAATAAAAAAAATGTTCAAATTAGAATACATTTTTAAAATGATCTTTTAATAGGATCTTTTCGAAAAACAAATCATTAATTTAATGATAAAATTTATAAACTGTACAACAATATATTGTAAGAATAATAAGAATAACAAGATTAGTAACAAAATCGAATGGAAAATTGATCAAAGATCAAGCTTATTAATTAATTAATTAATTGTCTTAAATACATTACACGAATAAATGTTAATATAATAAATCAACGGCTTATTTGGAATACTTCTACTAATTATTATGATTGTCAGTCCATATTTAATCGCAGACATTTTATTGATTTGTTTCCGCATTAGTGGGAACCCCGCAACTCCCACAACTCCGCCTTACTTTGAGTATAGATCTAAAACTAGCAGAGCCAAGTGTGGTCACTCGGATGCACTGCTCATTGGGTGCAATTCGTAGGTGAAGTCACGTAGAACGGCAGTTTCCAACGCGAACAAATGGCATTTGTCTGGTGACAACGACCTGAGGTCTTCATTAGACGCGGACATATATCAGCAATGTGTCCGACTTACGACTGGCCAGAGTTATGTGACTTGTCGAAAGGATTTCCTATAGTCTAGCCTAGTCTGGCCTCGCACTGTACCCGGTTAAATCATCAGCCGTGACTGTGTAGACCAGGGGATGAGAGTGTAAACGTGACTTCCCCACGATCTGCCTCGGCCTCGGGCAGTTCTCCTGGTCAGCTGCTGGTTGAATAAATCAAAGGGAGTGCCGTGTGGCACTGGCACAGGTCGTAAAACAAATTTCACCGATTCGACGAATGTTTTGTTAATTATGGTTTTGCGTAACATTCCCAATGGCAACTCTCTCAGCCCATCTGGCCAAGCCACTCGAGAGTAATTTGTGTTTGAACTCGTTAAAGTGTCGAACGATATAATGAGGAAATGCCCAGATACTCATTCCCATATGCAGCGGCACGACTCTGTTCGAGATTTGTGTCTTCTCCGCTTTCCCAGCCCCCATCTAGGCATCTTCTAAAATGGCACGTCCGGCCGAGTGTTCCTCGCAATCAAATACAATTTGCAACAATTTAAAGATTTTTGCGTTGTGGTAGCGCCCCATTAAAGTTAAACGCCAGCTCGGATAGCCAACACAAGAGCGAGGAGATTCGAGCCAAAGTGTGCCTAGATGCAAAACTGCAATAGTTGCTCTGCTCTGCTATGATGTGCCCATAAACTGCCATTGCTCCTGGGACGCCACGCAGCCCCATCATCATATAGGCATTGGGGGCACATCGCGTGTGTGGCGTCTGCTGCCTCCATCAAACCCCAAAGAAGCAAAGAATGCGCTGGAGATTCAATTTTAATTTGGCCAGCGAACTTTTATAATTCTGATGAAAAATAATATTAGAGCACGCCGGCGCTTGCCTGCTTGGGTATCCAATTCGGATGAGACGGAGCAATCCGGCATCGAAACGGGATCTTAGAAAGTACCTTAAAATGAAGTAAGGCATGATCAAGATTTTGAATAAATTAAGACTAGACTAAATTCTCTCCTTGACATCTTCCCATATTAGCAAATTAGATGATTTTCTATTGTTAAAATATTGAAATTTACCTCCAAGTATTTTCCAGCTAATCTTCAATGGATCACTTTTATTTTAATTGGTTTATTAACAAATTTTTGGGACATAGCAACCCTTTTAGAGATGCACTGATGACCTGCCATTAAAAAACTGACTCATTTGCTAATTCCGAAACATCTCCGAAAAATATTATATATTTTATTTTTGTGTAAATGAGAGAAAAATTATTATTATTAATATATAATATATAAAATTATATCAATTCAGTGCGCACAAGATTTTTGTCCGCAGATATATTAACAAGTTCGACTGTACAGTTGAAATATGAAAATTTAAAATCACTATTAATTAATTTTGAAACTCAACAAAAGATTTATAGATTATATGGGTAATCAAACAACATAAGGGATATAAGTATAATAGTTTAAAAATAAATCGTATTTAACTAAACTTTATATGCGTGTGATTATAAACCGAGTGAAGACTGTAATCAACCTTCAAGTAACTAAAAAAAAAAATCAATTTTTTAATCACACAATTTTTTTTTTTTTTTTTATTAAATAAAATACAATTACACATTTCTTAAAAAATAACCAATAATATTCTTTTCGTCACCATTTAAACAAATCAATTTTTTATAATTTAAATTAAATTTTTTCCTATGATTTTATTCAATCAGGTAAATAAACATAAAATGAATATATTATTTTTTATCTAAATAAAATTTAAACACATTAAGCACGTTCATTGCGTATAGAGCGCAATATAAATATATAACACATGTCTTATTATATATAAAAATTAAATTCAATATAATACTCAGCATTAATTTCATTGTGAAACAAAATATACCAATTCTCGACAACGAATTTCAGGTATTTTCAGGTGAGCTCCGTCAAAATGTTTTGCTAATTCATTCTTTCTAAAAATTTTTATGCTAATTTCGCGCAACTACTTTTTTTACTTTTAAAAAATTAAAAAATAGATTAATTGTATTTTTATTTGGATTAAGGTGTTCCGAATTTACTGCACTTCTGATAACGAAACTCCGAGTAATTATTATAGTTACACTGTTTATTTTTTTTCATTTTATTGTAGTATAATAATATTGTAATATAAATTTCATATATTTTAAATTTAAATAAACAATTTTATTTTTTTAATTAAATAAATAAAAAGTCATTAATTTATATTTTGAATTACCTAAGTACTTTTTATAAATAGTCTAGATGTTTATATATCAAATATATATTTTTCTTTTTCTAACTAGCGTAAAAGCACCTCAAATATTAAATTTGTATTTGTTTTAATTAAATAAAGAATAATTAAATAAAATATATTTTCAAGTATCTAAGTACCTATTATAAATAGTTTACCCTTATAGCTATTTCTGTAAAATTTAATTTTTTCTTCTTTTAAGTAGCGATAAAACCTTTCTCATTAAATAAACATTTAATGTAAATTAAATGTGACTACAACGAATAGAATTCACTAATTCTAATTAGTGAGTAAATTGGGAGTCAATTGGAATTTTCGATTGTATTTTATTAGCATAATAGGAAATTGTGGGACACATTCTGGGTTTAATGATGCCAATTTGTCGGTGCTAAGTACTCATGCATAATGAAAAAATGTGACTCCAGCGCGACAATTCGAATTCATTGAATTTATTATGCAATGACCGGGACCGAGTAGACTCCAGAGTTGGCTCAGGTGCGTCTCTCAAGACTTATAAGACTAGCAAGCCGCAAGAAAGAACTACGCACACTCCCCGATCCCCCCCGGAGACCGACAAGTGTGCAGTTTAAAGAGCAATGAGCCAAGCAAGACACAGTCAGGTCTGCGGCGAGGGAACCGTAAACCGGATCAACCACTTTGAATGCGGTGGCATCGCATCGCATGGCATGGCGGCAACAATGGCTGTGGCTGGAATCAGCAAATCGCAATGGCTCTGATAACAGAAGCTGCATAGGAATGGCCTGGACCATGCTCTGCGTTTTCCACTTTGAATGTAAATAAATAGATTCAAACGAGACGAGGCCAGACTTCATCCCCCATGCGCACAACTCGCCGCTCTTCGCTCTCCTCTCTCCTCTCTGCACTTCTGCTCTCTCCCACAACACACACATTTCTTCGGTTGAATTCGGTTCCTTGCCTGCCTCGACGGCCATGCGGTTGAGTCAGGGATGTTTCGAAATCCATGAGGCAGCCATCATGATGTCAGTTCGCTGAGAATAGCCTCAAACTTGTTTCGTGGTAATTTTGGGTCAAAAACTCTTTAGGTGCGTACTCAAATTTAATGCTCTGGTCTTCACTTCCGATAGAGGTTAGAGTAAAAATGCATAAATCAAGAATTCCATTTCCAAAGAATTCTCGGGATTCAGATTGTTTCATTGTGAAAGAGTAAAACTAAAATATGATTGTCGAATCTTCTCAGCAGTAAACCAAAATTTATACACAAAAGCAGTAATGATAAAAAAAAAAACAATTTATTGTACTCAATTCACAATCATTTTTTTTTTTTATAAATTTAACCATTTTTTAAAAGCAATTCAAACTGAGAGTAATTGAAATGAAATTTATCTTTGCTTTTGTCTCAATTTAATAAATTAGAATTTTTATTTATATTAAATAAATTATACTAGTCAAACCGGGCATTTGGAAAAAAAAAACAAAGCATTTGGGTAAATTAATTTGTCTGTTGTTCATTTAATAAATTTATGATGTAATTTTTGGCGGAGACTAACTCAAACAATTTAAATCTTCGTACTTTATTTAATTGAGTTTAATTTATATAATACGTTGTATTCCTGCATCTAAGTTAAATAAACTGCTTATATATTAAAGCCGTTTATCTAGTACTATGACATGTTTCCAGAAGTTGCAAACGTCCCTATAGAGTGGAAATATTATAATCTTTGTAGTAGAAAACAAAAATAAATAATGTAAGAAAATAATGTAAGAAAATTTATATATATATATTTCAAGTATCCTCCTTTAATAAAATTAAAAACAAATATCGCGAATTAATATATGTGGCAGTCTTTGAGTTAGTCACAAATTCAAATCTTACCTTAATCTTTTTCAAAAGGTCGACTTATGTCTACACAGATATTTAAATTGGATATATTCCAAATATATTTGGAAGCAAGTTGAAACATATTTTTTGTTAATCTTTATAAACCTGATTATGAATGTTAATAGAAAAATTGCAAAAGAAAATATAAAAATTATGTTATGTGCAGTAATTTTTATATTTTTTTTTGCAATTTTTCTATTAGCATTCATATTCAGTAAATGATCTGTTAAATAATATACAAGTTTCAGTTGCCGCTAATTAATGTAATTCCAAACCAGTCACAGAATTTAGTGGCTTTTGTATTGCCATGGGAGAGTAGTCTGCTGAGAGCTGGTGTTTTTTGCGAAAAATACGAAATACTTGGAGCTGACACTTGCTATCTGGAGCCATAAAATTGGTGGGCTTATCATCGCTGCCGGCCATTAAAAGTCAATTTTTAGTACTGCAATAGACGTTCCAGCAGCCAGTCAACTTTTAAGCGAGCCTCCGCCAATTATGCGCACAGTGGACAGTCCGACAGTCTGGCAGTCTGACAGTCTGGCAGTCTGACATTGCGTGTCCAGCGTTTCCATTTGCCCGTCTCTCCACCACTCAGACGTAGGCAGGTTCCGCCGTGAGCATTGGCCGTAGCGGAACTGTGGCTACGGCTTGACAATATTTACGAGTTCTTCGAAGTCGGCTGCGAGGGCCAGTCAAAGTGAGAATAAACACTTGGGAAAAATAATTCGCCTCAATATTAAAAAAATACACATATTTTAGCAGAACTTAACTTTTTAAAACTGAATTTTATACCTTCCCAGTATATTTTTTTAAGTTTACACAAAATCTGTAGTTTAGTCAGCTCTTAATCTGATACTAAAACTTGTAGTTTCAAATAAGTTAAGTTATCCGACATATATTCAAATGGTATTTCTTTAAGATATAAGTGTTTCCACTCATATGTTTTTTTTAAGTGTATAGCATCTTCTAATAAAAAATATTTCTACAAAGTAAAAAGAAAATGTAAACTTCTTGAGCAGCGTATTTAAACATCTCACTAAGAGTTTTGTTAATTTATAAATTTGAATGTTATTCTTAAATTTAGAAATGGAAATTTTCTTTATGTGTAAGCCTGTTATTTCATACAGAATTTGAAAACTAGACCGTTTTCAATTTTATACTTGGCTTAATTACATATTAACACATTTAAGGCAGTTATAAAATTATAACAAAATTAGCCAAATGAGTAGATTTCAGTGCAGATTGAAGAAATGTATTTGCATTTTAATATTTTAAAAAATCTTATTAAGTACATATTTTTTAAATATATAAAATATTCTTAACAATTTATGTTTTAAAAATATAAAATGTTGGAAAGTAGAAAAAAGCAGAATTTGGATTGTTGTTATTATTTAAGTTTAAAAGTTATTCGTAAAATGAATTAATTAAAATTAATAATTGACTTATTCTTTCAGATTAATTTTAATTTGAGGCAATTTTTTTTTTTTTTGGTATGTTACACTTTTTTCTGAGTGTATGTCCATCAGCAAGCATTGGATTGTGAGTGGCTCCGAGGAGAGCTTGCGAGGAGGTCGCTCGGACGGCACACTAATTCTTGCCACTGCAGCAAGCCAAAATTATGCGAGGCAAGGCAAAAATAAATGCAACCTCGACTCGCAGACAGGTATTTGTGGCATTCCCGCCTAGCGTGTCTCCAGAATTATGATCATTATCAGTAATTAGAGTGATTAATCGCATTTAAGGCAACAATGTATTCAATGATGGTCTTTAATTTGGATTAGATTAAGTTAAGATAGAATTCTCTAGCACCGCTTTGGGAACATTGTGTAATTTTTATATATATTTTTTCTCTTTGTAATTGTCCGACTAAAATCCAGAAAATTGTGTTAGAAATATAAATCTAGTTCTGCGCACAAAAAGTGTATACATAAATTCATATTCCACACTAAAAAGAGTTGTCGAAAATTAAGTTTCCGGTTTTTTTTTTGGGCTCATAAATCACAATTGTAGAAGCAAAATGGAACCACAAAATGTGTTCAAGAAATGTTTTGTCTTCTTGTCTTTTTTTTGTCTGCGACTGGTCAAATTTGCCAGATGGACTTTCAGTTGTCAAAGGAAATTACAAGTTTCCAGTTTTCAGTTGCTAATTTCCAGTTGTTGCTGTCACTTTTCACGCCATGAAGCTGAATGGCAACGTCCATTGAAGGGTTAAAACTGTCCAATTCTTATGCAGGGCCATAAAACATGGGATTCGTGTTTTCTTTTTTTTTTAAATGCATTGGAAATCCTTTGGCGTAACAATAAAATGCCAAACAAAAGTCACGACTCGGCGAATATGCGACGAGCCGGCCAGCCGTCCAGCCAGCCAGGCTGTCCGCTCCTCACACCCCTTGCCCGGCGTAATCGACGAGCAGAGAAATATGGAAGCAACAACTCCTATGCCACGACAACAACAATATATGTGTATATATATATATAGGTATATCTGAAAAATGTCACACCATGTTGCCGCGTTTTACGACCGCCGCTCACCTTTTGTTCGACGAGTTTATGGCCAACCGGGACTCGCTGCCGCACCACACTCCGCTCTGATCCCTAACTGCGTTTTAACTGCTTCACTTTCGTTGATAAACTGGCGGCAACTGCAGCTGAGCAGCGCTCGAATGCCAAATGGCAAATGGCGAATGTCGAATGGCAAATTTCGAATGACCCTTGAAAATCGTTTTGCCAAAAAAAAAAACACTTTTTTAATAAATAGTTGGCGAAGCCTTCACACACATTGAAGTGCAACAAGTTTACCTTTAATTCCGTGTTGCATTTGTTCGAATGCCTAAAAAACAATTTAATAATTTCAAGGACGAAACGCACATCAAACGAAAGGCGAGGGGCGAAAGGAGGAAAGGCTGACAGGTAGTTTTAGCAGATGCTGTAAAAAACATATTTCGGGGCATAACTGCACAGTTCAAGGACTCATGATGAGATATACAACGGAACCTGATGCTAATGCCACGACAGTCCGTGAATACATAACCATAACCCTTAATGTAACCCAGTCTCAAAAACCCTGTCGATGTCCTTGAGCGGCATTTTCATTTAAGCAGACAAGAAACGTTCCGCCCATAAAACAAAAATGTTGTAAAAAACTAATAAAAAATGTTCATGCTAAAATGAATGATTTCAACTGCGAGAACTAAATAAAATTCCATAAAAAAACTTTTTTATTTTAATTGTATATTTACACAAAAAAAAAAGTTAGTTTCAATTAAATTTGTTGTTTTTAAATCGCTGAAAATTGTATGCCTATTTCTAAATTTGTAAATTGTAAATTTTACATAGGAAAAAAATCAATAAATCATTCGAAATTCACTTGGTTTCAAATAAAGTTCAAGCAATTTAATAATTACAATTATTTCAGTTTCTCAATAAATTCAAATTCCAATTATGGCTTATTGCAATTAATATTTTTGAGTTAACAGGTTTGTTAAAGATTTTATTACGGGTTGCTTCTGCCTACTCACAATAAGTTTAGGTAATTCCCAGTAAAAAAAAAAGTGGCAATAACAAAATCAATACTCGAAAAAATGTGGATTATTATGATAATGTCTGTGGGTCAGTGGATTCTCATGCCAATTTATTCATAATTAATTTTGAATGAGTCATAAAATGTTTTTACTATCAATAAAAAACCGATTAAATTCACATTTACCTCTTTTTTGCTGGCCATCTGTTGCTACGCTTTTGATCCAAAATAAAACTAAATATTTTAAAAATATTTAGATATATATAATTTACTAACTGGCAGTTTTTATGTGTTTTTCTCTACTCTTAAGATAATTAATTTAAAATTGCTGCACATAAATTCTTTTTTCGTTATTTTCAAAAATGTTTTCATTTTTTCACTTCCGCAAATGCTCAAAATTAAAGTTGACGACTAGGATATATCCTGTAGGCAAACCTGAATTGACCAAAAACATATTCATAGCAAATTAAATATAAACATGCGAGAAAAAATGTTCTTCCTTCAAGCGAAAATTTAATTTAAGGCATATTTGAAAAACAATAAACTTAACTAATCATCAAAGGCACATACATAATAATTTTTTACACCAAAAATATTTATCACGATTGCGTTTTAACTGAATTTATTTCTTTCATTTTACATTTAGAAGCAATTTTTCAATAATTAAAATTTTTAATTTAATGTGTCAATTTTCATTAAAATACTTTAATTCGTAATTTTACTTTTAAATTGTTGTTAAAACGTTTTGAAAAAACTATTAAATATTATTAATCTAAATTTAAAAAAAAAACAACATAAGTTTATCGTTTAATCTGGCAATATAATTTATGTGTCTTAATTTTTAGAATCTTAATTATAGTCCAAATTAAAAAAACCAACCTCAAAGCATAAATTTTATGTTCTTTTTTTCTTGAAATTGTTTTTAAACTGATTATTTTCCTATAAAAATTGCTTTCATAGCTTGGTCAAAAGCAGCAATTTCCAATTAAAAATCCATTAATAATTGCGTGTGCAGGTAATTAGTACTTATAGATTGACATGCACACACACACACACAGGAACACACACCACGTACATTTTTATAGGAAATACACAATTAATTCTATGCCCAATTAGATGAAGCACATGTTGCATTGGCTGGGTTGCCGGGTTGCTGGTTAGTTGGTGGAGTCCATGTGCCACATACCTTTTGCGGCAATGACAAGCACACTGGCAAACTAGCCACTTGAGCCAGTTGCTCATTACACTCGGCTGAATAATTATTTCAATAAACAACAATCGAGCTCTCGAAGTTGGCTCGGGGATTGGGTCTCGGGGTTCGGGGTTCGGTTCGATTATGAACTGTGCTGGAATGACGCGCACATAATACAATATTTCAAATTTCAATTAAGTCCAAGTGCTGAGAGAGAGAGGTGCCCCCCTCCCAGCCCAGCCTCTCTCCATATGGAACTGCCAATTGCAGCACTGCATTTCCCCACATATCCGGGGGATTGTTGATCTTTTACGATTCGTGTTTGACTTTTGACTTTTCGAAATATAAACATTTCATTTTATGGCATTCAATTGGTTTGCCCTGCCTTACATGCCCCTAAAAGGAACTCAAGTGCATCCACGGACAATGTTCTGCAAAACATTTCTGCTCTGTGCCACTTGGGGCAATGCGTTGCCAAATCTTTTGGCTCAAGTGCGGAAAGCAACACAAAAATAAGTCAAAATTATCGTGATTATCGATAAGGTAGAACCAGGCAGAGCCAGCTAAGATTCCAAATATGTTTTAAATTAAAAACAAGTTTATGCATTTAAAAAAAAAATACACTTAAAATAAAATGTAATGAAAAATACATGCAACTAATTGAAAGTTCAGACTTCTAAATACCCTTTATAAAAATGTGTCTGTGCTTTCCCTAACTAAGCAGAATTTAAATATATAACAAGAGAGAAGCTTCCATTTTATCATATAAAAATAAGTTAAAAGAAATTGTCGATATTTATCTATTTTTTTTTATATAATCAACGATTTTTTTCTGTGTACCATTTGCAATCGCACTTAATTATTACGTAAATGGAGTCTAATAGAAGTTCGAATTTGGCAGCTTATATTGCATATAAAAATAATTTTTTACTTCTTTTATTAATAATAAAATTTAAGACTTCTTGTCTTTAGAATAACATCATTTTATGCTGTTGTTTTTGGGCATCTTGACAAATTCATACTAACTGAATTTTTTTTATTTTGTTTTTTTCTTGGTCCGTTTTTTTTCCTATTTAATTTTTATTTAAAGTTAAGAAACAATAATATCAAATTTAATTATTAATATTATTTAATTTAGAATGTCATCAATTTATGTTGTTTTTTTTGAGCATCTTAACTAATTCTTAATAACTGATTTTTTATTATGTTTTTTTCTTGGTTTGAATCAATCCAATGTAATTAATTTTGTTTCCTTCTTTTTTCCTATTTAATTTTTTTTTATTTAAAGTTGAGAAACGAAAGTATCAAATTGTATTCTTAATTTAGTTTATTTTAGAATAACATCATTTTATGCTGTTATTTTTGGGCATCTTAACTAAATCATACTAACTGATTTCTTTGGTTGAAGTTTTTTCCAGGATTTGCAGAAATCCGTGCAACAAATCTTCTTTTTTCCTATTTATTTATTTATTTAAAGTAGACAAGTTGAAATATAAAATTTCTAATTAATGTAAATTAATTTATTTTTTACTTTTTAATAGTTGATTAATTTTGCATAATTTCATGATACCTTTTCAAAAAAAAAAACTCTTAATGGGAATAGCGTATGGGAAATCGAACGCCATCGGCCATCGCATATTAATGAAATAATGTATGTAAATAAGCATTTTTAAAGTGTCACACTAAAAATTTTGGCTGTCAAATTAATGTCCGTGTCCAAAACAAATTCCAACGATAAAAACTCAGACGAAGCCAATGGACTTGGAGCAGCTCAAAACTAGAAAAAGTCTGAGTGGTTCAAAAGAGTTGGGTTTTTTTTTTAGATACAGATACTGTTACAATATTTGTTTTAAACGAAGAAGATAAAATCATTTAAAAAAATCTTGCTGACCCTTTTGCGTTTGTATTTCAATGAGACAAAGAAAAAGTTGGCTCCAAATTAACATTTACTCAGAGATTCCAGCCGGGAAAGAGTTACACCTTGGAGGATGCTGTTGTTGCTAATCATTCTGTCGATCTGGTAAAGAGTCTGTTGACTTAGGCGAATCCCAACCACTTCGGCTGAAACCGAAACTGGGGCTGCTGCCTCTGACTAAATATTCAAACAATATTTTGCATAATCCATTGAAATTTTCGACTCAAAAATGAGTGCGCGCATAATCAGGGCGAGAGCGAGACAAATTCCAACACTGCTATCCATGGACACTTTGACAAAAGACAGAGAGAAAGAGAGAGACAGCGCTGCTCAGGCTTTGCTGGGTGTGTCTACACTCAGAAAAAAAATCGATGCCAACGGTGACTTAGTTTTTTTATTCTAGAACAGAAATTTGTGTCTTTCGAAAACCAACTCTTTAAAAGGCAATTCTTTAAGATTTGTATGTACAAAAGATATCAGCTGCTTATTTTGCTTATTAATAATTAAAAAATAATATTTTAATATTTTAAGAATTCACATAAATCAAACTTTTAGATGCCAAAGTCTTCATTCACGAGTTAAGTAAAATCAAGTATCAAAAATAGCTAAACCCCATTTTCTAAATTGCAGCAAGAATTTTTTTTTTAATTTTCGAGGTCATCATTTATACTGTTTTTAAAATATTTTCTATTAAAAAAAATTGAATTAAGTAATTTAAAGTAAAATCAAGTAGGGCAACTCCATTTTGTAAATTTCAGAAAGAATTTTTTTTATCAGTCGAGGTTATCAATTCTAATTTTTTGAAATATTTTCTATTAAGAAAAAATATTTAATAAATTAATTAAAAGTAGAATCAAGTAGGGCAACACCATTTACTTAATTTCGGCAAGAATTTTTTTATCAGTCGAGGTCTTTATTCCTACTTTTTTTTTAATATTTTCTATTCATGAAAAATTTAAAAATAATTAAAAGTAAAATCAAGTAGGGCAACTCCATTTTCATCAGCAAGAACTTTTTTTTTATAAGTCGAATTTATCATTTCTATTCTACTTAAAAAAAGTAATTTGTGTAATTAAAATTTTAATAAATAGTTTTTACAATATTTACAAATTTTTTCTAGTTATCAGCAAAACGATCTAAAATGAACAGTCGATTTTTTTTTTGAGTGTAGTATTCATTGTCGTAGTCGCAGTCGTAGTCGTAGTCGTAGTCGCCTTCGTGTAGGAAATGTGTCGCCAAAGAGGCTAATTTATTATCGATTTGCTATCATGTTCCATGCTCCATGCTCCATGCGCTCCAAAGTCGCCGGCAGAGCAGCAACTCTATTTTGCATTCCATTGTGCCCTTTTCTAAGCGTTGCATAAATCTCGATAATTTATGTTCGATGCGTGCGAAATGCTAACAAATTAAGGCTCCAAGTCGCCAACGCCCCCACAACCTGACGTGACACAACTCCTACGCCCCCGTTCCCACGTCCCCCACACCTTGTTTTCGCCTTTCAAGTGAATGTTTTAAATGTCAAACATGCAGCTCAATCCGCGCGTTGCAAGTGCCCAATGCAAATCTATAAATGTGTGCTACAAACTGTGGCGTGCAGACTGCAAAATGGTAATGCATGCCACATAGACAGTTGTTGCCGCATTTGTGTTGCTTTGTTGCTGTCGTTGTCTTCATTGCGACAACTCTCCAATTTTATTTAATTGTCAATTTCTGTCGCACTTCTACTAACCATTTTCTGGGCAAGTTCGTGTTTTGCGCTAAATTTATGACACTTTTTCATTGTGTGCGCGAATGCGGGGAGTGGGGAGTGGAGGGAATAGCATGTGGATATTGATAATTCTGTATAATACTGAAAATATTGGCAGTATCCACTTGACATTTATAAATAACCTGCACTTTACACGACGTAATTAAATTCAATGGGATCGAAAGTAAACAAAGGTTGATTTCTCCTGATGTGAATATGATTTGCGATAATTACAAGGATGGCAAAGGATATTAAATAGAACCAAATCAAATTCCTTTTTGAGAAGAGTAAAATATATGTATAAATAATTTATGCTCATATGTAATTGATCATAAGAAAAAGACAAGTTTTATTAATAGCAGATAGACAACGGACAACGGGTTTAGCCTTCTAGAAAGTAATAATTAAAATAAATTAAATCAAGCTAATTAGTAATCGATTTAATTATATTTAGTAGAATTAGCATAATGTATAAAAACGATTGAAACTGAATTTAGATTCTCATCGTTAGATCTAATGTCAATAAATAATATAATTATTATTTATTTTAATATCATTTGTTTTAATGTTATATAAATATATTCGTATTGTTTATTATATTTTAAGCTAATAGTGTCATAAATAATAAGCTCAAATTTGTAGCACTGGAATAACAAAAAATCATTTAATCAATCAATTAATATTAATGGAATAAGTTTTGAATAAATAGAGAAATGGCAAAATTTATCAAAAATCTATTGAATAAAATGTTGTTGTTTTTTTTGAAAAACTCAAAATCATTGTGATCAATCTTTTGGTTGTTATATAATTATGGAATCCGAATTAATAAGACAAAATGAAAAAAGGGAAGCTTAACAAAGGAATAAAAATAATTTATGTTCATGTATTAAAACCCGTTTGACTAAGATATATCTGCGTATTCTAGATATCAGGTTTTTTTGCAGATTATTGGGTGTTATGTGGTATTATTGTGTACTAAATTAAATACCTGTGTTTTATGTTTATAAATATTTTAATTCTAGCATTGTTACGGCTTTATTTTCTTATGAATGAAAAACTTTTAACTAAAACGCAGAGATTTCTGATTAAGTTATTAATAAATAAGTAGAATATATATAAATAAAAAAAAAATATACATATATATTGAGTATATTTATATTATTAAGAGTGGGCGGCAAATGTTTAGATGTACTCTATCAAATACACTAAGAATGCAAAAATTATATTTCTAAGTAAGAAGAAAGTAAAAGTTTTCTACTCACTCCTCACATTTTTACTTCATTACATTACAAACCATTTTCTAAAATTACTTATTATCTAGCTGAATAATAATGCAATTTTTGATATGCAATATATTAAAGGAGGTTAAATTACATACAGAATTGTGGAGAGCAGATGACTTTTAATATTATGTCTTCTATATAATCGCTTCTTTTGACACGATTGGTTAAATCAGAGACACTGAATTAAATTCAGAACCACATTAAATTAAAAAGAAAATTCTGTTGTATCAGTCTATATTTTATATAAATACCAGTTTGGAACTTCCACATTCCTAATTAATTGATTTTTGGGTTAAAGGCTAAGTAAAAATAATTATTGAACATATTCACAGAGACGATTCTGATTAGTTGATGGCTTGCAATGTTTGAATTTTCAATTTCAAATTATAAATGTTGGAATTGAGATGTAAACACCTATTATTAAACTGTCTGAGAGTGAGTTCCGTAATGAACAGTTGTTGGGTGCAAATGTCACTGATTAATTATTATGAAAATTATATTTTAATCACATTCACAGAGACTGTAAGTGGGACTAGCAGATAAAGAGCCCAGAAGTTGGACTACTGCCTCCGGCAATTGCCACAGGCTGTTGGCAAGGTGTCCCCGGAGAACTGGCAGCACTGGCCGGGGGCACAATAAATGAAGTAATCAAATTATTTAAATCTGTATTTAAGTGTTAATTAAGCTCATTATACTCATTAAATGATAAGCGGCCATTGTGAATGCTCGAGTCTACGGAACAATAACAATAGTTGTAATAAATTAATACATACAGAAGCAAAAGTAAACATTTATTATGACAATAACATTTCTGAGAATTCAAATAAATTAATTAATGGTGAATGGAAATTTTAAATACATTTTGTTTTTCAATTTACTATCAGTAACCTATTAATGCAATTAAAAATTTTGGGAGCAATGATTCTTCATATTATTATTAATATTATTATTATAATCGTTTAAAACTGACCAAGGCTTACAATTCCTCATTTTAGAATAAATTATTCTAAAATATAGAAAAAAGTATTTCTCACTTATTCAGGATCATATTTTGAATTGTACGTACTTCAACCATTAAAATTAAATTAGAAATTTAAGACTCCAAAACTAAACATAATTATTAAAAATTCAATCAATTAAATTAAAAAAAATTGCCACTTTATTGGAATTCGATCGCGAGTAGACAGCAGAGCAAACTTTAATAATATTTTATGAATTGTATTTTATTTTAAAAGTTGGAACCCATTGAGGACACTACATGAAGACTCTTTATAAGTATTAGTAAGTCTTTCAAAGTAGGTATTTTTATATGGGCGGATTCTCTTAGATTTTATTGAATGAAACTTGATATATATTCGATTTTTTAGGTAAATACCGGTCACAGGTCGGAGATTATCGAATCAGACTACTATATCATGCAGGTACAATGAACCGAATTATGTATTTTAGCAACACGTATGTCGATGTATAAATCGATTCAGATAAAAGGTTTTTCTTAGCCCGATATGTGATTAACCTTGAAATCCGTTGTTAAAATGCTGTCATCTAATTTTTGGATATTATATAATATATACTAGCGAATGTATGTGTTCGGATATGGAATATTCAGTTAATAGCCAGCTAAACTGAAATCTCACATTTATCAAAAATTTAAAATTGTTTTTAATATTTGTTATGAAAATATAGAATATAGTTTCCCGAATCGTTGCAGTAAATATTTGATCATTTGTATACACTCATATCTATTTATTTATTATATAACTAATCTAATTTATTATTTTTTTCTGTTTGATTGTAATTTAATTTCTCACTTTAAGCTATACAATAATTTTGTTTTACATTTAATTTAGACTTTTACCTTTTAGATACTTTTAAAAATGTTTAGTTCAAAATATCTGTGCTCAAAAAATTTTGCTTGATATTTATTGTTGTATTTTTGATATTGTACTGTGTAAAAAATAGAGAAATTAATTTACTTAAAAATTGAGCTGCATAAAATGTATTTGTTACTTCTTGACTCACTTTGCTTTTTACTCGTTTTTTTATTGTGTAAAAAAATTGAGAAAGCATTATTAATTTTTAAATTGAAGCTAAAACATATCGAAAATTAAACTATATATAAAAAAAATATATATATATATATAAATGCATATAGAAAATGGTGTCCAAGTTTAAAGACGTATCGCGATATGGCTAAAGGTTTGTTTGTTTGTTGTTGGTTTGAGCCTTAATAAAAATATCTTATTACGAGCATTCAATGCAATATATTAATTGCTCCGCCTTCAGATACAAAGCATTTGCCGTGCCCCACCTTCTGCAAATGATCGGATTTAAAACTTGTATACCGCCCCAGCGCTCCCTCGCAGCAGCTACCAGCATTGGGCCAGTTGCCAGATGCCAGTTGGCAGTTCCAGGGGATCTGTGGCATGTCGGTTGGGATTCGCGGCGGCTGCGCCAATGACGCTATTGAACTTTTTGGTGCACGGGGAGCGTGTATGGGGAGCGGTGCGGTGCGGTGCGGTGCGGTGCAGATTGCGGCGAGATTGTGTCACATTCATTTCCCAATTTACGGTCGACTAATGGCAATAATGAACGAATTTTATAGGACCATCCATAATGTCGCCGGACAATCGAAATACGGCGATAATTACACAAAAATGAGCAATTTTTTTGTGCTGCGCACATTTTGGCCTCAAATCACTATCAATTAAAGGGAAATACCCAAACAGGGGTCACTTAAATTAAATAGGCAAAGGTCAAATTGCCAAATCACTCTATAAAACGATTGCTTGTTTTTTGAAGAATTCTTTTTTTTTTTATAGCTCTTTTGGGGCAAAGTTCCGCATCAGATGCGATACCACGAATCTGAGCCGCTGACTCCTCGCCAAGCATCGGCTCCGGTTTCGAACACAGTTTTTATGGCCAATTTTAATGTGTTTTTAAAGCGCTTAGCCAAGAAATTAGTTCAGATTTTACGTGAGTCCGAAGTGCTTATGGCAACCGCTTCGCAGACCCCGTAAAATCTGTTGATCGATTCATGCGTTGCGCACGTTTGGACGGGATTAAATCTTTATGCAATTATATTTTATGCTGATTTATATTTGAATAGAGCAAATTTATTTAAAATGATTCTTGATTTATCCGCTTTGTTATTCGCTTTTGTTCTGTGGATGCTAATAAAATTTGTGCGCATTTATATATCGTATAAATTTGAATACTAACCCTTTTATGTTGTGAAGAGTGTCTGTTTTTTTTTATAGATCTAATCCGCAAATTTTATGAACTTAATCCGTAAATTTTGTAAAACAAAAGCAAAAAACGAACCGAAAGTAGAAATTCTGAAAAGAGAAGATTAAAATTACGTTTATTAGTTGTCAGTCTACATTTACAGTCATAAATATAAAAAATGTTCATAGATAAATGCGAAAAGAATTTTTGTGACTCTCTAAAATAGATTTATAGTTTTTTTTATTAAATATACTGAGTAAAATAAGTCGCTTGCCGGCCGGCGGCATAACATAAAAAATGACCTACAAAAAATGCTAAAGATTTGCCAGAATGAAATTATTTGAACTATAACAATTTATAAATAATAATAATAGTTTAAGGAAATTATGCAATATATATTAATAAGTTATGGCATTTAATGTTGCCACAAGTGCCACAAACGCTGCTCTTATTGCCTGCCATTGAGCTGGAACTAAACTATTCGAGTGTGTCAGGTGGCCCAAACGATAATTGTAAGCTATTTGTGAGTTGATTTTTTTTTTAATATCATACCCAAAACTTCAGCTGCCCAAAATCAATTTCAACACGATTTTTAAAAGAAGCGATGCGAACTTTAATTTTGAGTGGAGCCTTTGGCTAATTTTTTCACTCAAAGCATTTCGCTCGAGCAACTAAAGAAATTCTCAAGAATGGAGCCACAGCCGCCAAATTCCATTACACACACACACGTATTACTGTTGTGTATGCATGTGCGTGTGTGTATGGGTGCGTGTGTGTATGTTTCTATGTACGCTCGTGGCTCGCTGAGCAGTCAAAGTCTCCAAAGACAGGGCCGCTGACCAGCTGCAGTTGCGGCCGCTGTCGACGCTGACGCGCTCGTCTCGCTCGCTGTCGACGTCAGCGTTTGTTTTGCTGCTGCTGCTCATTCAGTATGTCGCTCTCGCTCCCACCAAAATGGCCGCAGCAGTTGTCATTCTTACCTCGCTCTCTCTCTCTCTTTCTTGCGCTCAAGCATTGCGCTGGCTCTCTGCCTTGCTTCCTCTCTCTCGCTCGCTCGCTTGCATTGTTATGGATTTTCGGTGCGGTACGACTAGCTGCTGCTGCTGCTGCTGCCGTTGGTACGTTGGCGCAACAGGGCGCACTATAGTGCCATAGAGCAGCTGCCACGCCCACGCCAGGCCGGGCCAGGCCGCCCCACCGGCAGCAGCAGCTCCCAGCTTTTGCAGTCGAGAGTCGCCAGGCTGCGGGCCGCTTGCGCCGCTTATCGCCCGTCGCGGTTGCTGCTGCTGTTGTTGTTGTTGTTGTTGTTGTTGTTGCACTGTATCTGTTATCAATTCAGCTGTGCGTTGCTGCCGCTGCTGTTTCTGCTGGGCACTTAACTCAACGCTTGGCAATTTCCAGTTGATTGGCAGCACTCCTCGAGATTTTCTGATATCGCCAGCGAGAAATTTGCATCTAGCCAACGGCACAGGACACAGTTTGCTTATTGCAACTGCAAATTGCCACAAGCAGCTGCTGCTGCTGCTGCTGCATTTGCCACACGCTACTTGACTCGCATCATTCGCATCCACATTTAACCACTCCAGCATATTCATTATACTCTCTCTCTCTCCCACTCTCTGCCCCGCAAATCTCCATTGTCAACATTGAATATGCAGCAACGCATAATTTGCTGCTTGCCACAACTGGTTGCCCTTTTTGATAGCTAGTGCTTCTTCTGCTGATAATGGCCAAGAGACCTTGCCATCCTCTGCTCATTGTGTGCTCGTTCATTTTCTTAGCCAGCCGAGTGTCTGCTCTAACGGCCATGCCACGTTGCAAGCGTTGCAATCATTGTTGAATGCAACAGCAATTGCCGAGAGTCTCCTTTCAGCCTCGCACAAGCTCTGCTCTCCCCTTTGCCTCGCTCGACTCACTGCTTGTCCTTCGTTTAAATTGCAGTTTTTTATGGCATTGCAATTAGGGGTAAGCTCTTCAAGGTACACACACACACACTTACATTCACACACACACACACACACACACAACAACACACACACAGAGTAGGTAAGACTCTCTCTTACACAATTGCATTTGTGTGTGTGTGTGTGTGTGTTAACTGTAAGGGTGCAAATGCTTAGCTAAGGGTAGTTCATTATCTGTGCAGGCAGGTGAGGGGTTGACACCAATACCAGTACACCAATACACACACACACACACACACACGTTCACAATTATCTCGACTAAATGTCATTGCAGAGATTCTAAAATTAAATTTCAACTGGAAACTCGATTTGTTTGAAATATAATCATTTTCTTTGTTCAATTTAAGTAGAATTAAATTCAATGAAGATGAAGTCAATGGAAATTGTATTTAATATAAGAATAATTAATTTTTCAGGGTTATTGTTAATTATTTTAAATGATAACTACAATTATTATGGGGGAATTTAGTTGGGTCTATTCGGATCCCACAGTTCTTCCATAAACTATAATCCTTGTCGGGTTGAGGCTTTCTTATTGCTATATACTACAGATTATGCTATAGATACTAATTTAGTAAGGTGTCTTAATAGTCCTAAAAGTCCAGTCGTAATCCCGATAAGTATTCTCAGTTCGTTCTTTCCGATCGCTATTATTTACTTAAATCGGTTTAAATTATAGAAGTCAATTGGCTTATATACCCATTAAAAGTATTTCTTCGTTTTTTAATGACAAGAAACAGATTATTCTTAAAGTCTCTCTTCAGAGCAGTAACAAAAATCAGTGTGATTCTTCCAAAACTGTATTTTATAAGTTATTAAAAAAACACATTAAAAAATGTATGCAACATTTTGAGTCAATTTTGAGTTTGACTTTTGGCAGTCCCATTGCTCCAAACCAATATTCAGCTTAATAACCATTTCAATTATATTCAGTTAGTCGCATTTATATATTTTTTTATTATAAGTAGAGATGTGTTCAAAAAAATGTTGATCCATTTAAAAAACATAATTCTAAACTGCATATACAAATATGACTAACCCAAAATAAGAGAAATCGTTTTAAAAAAAAATATATATATATTATTCAATTCAGGCAACTCAGTTTTCCAATCCTATTTTACCTGTCACTTAACATTTTATTAAAATAAATAAATATAGCTTTTAATTGCTTGCTTTCTTTATAAAAAAAAAGACAAAACAAACAAACAACACTTGAAATTTTTAATAAAAGGCGAGTGCAAAATTTATTATCAACAAACGATTTATTAAATTAGAAAAACCCACAGTAAAATACTTAACGCAGCCAACGGTAAATGGGTCCACTTTCTGACCGGACCCCGGGTGAATGCCACTGACGAGGGGCACCACTAGGAGTAGCGGCAGAGGCTGAGATGCGGTTGAGGATGGGTTCGTTGGGTTGGGTTGGGTTGGGTTGGGCGTTGGTTGGTCCATTGTCGACGTATTTGCGCATTGTGCGGAAAAGTCGTAAAAATTTCTGCTGTCTACGTATGATGCGAATGGGAAAACTGGATTCTGTGGAAAAGCAGCCGTTCGCCTGGTTCAGCCTGTGTTCAGCCCATTCAGCGGACGAGAGTGCAAACGAAATGCCAGCAAACAATTCTTGTAAATTTTACGAGCGCAAATATAATTCAAATGGCCATTAATTGCAACAAAAACTACAACAATAAGCACAGATGATGTGCGGGGGGGGGGGGGGGGGAAGGCAAGGGAACTAAACTTAAAATGGGTCGCAGACAGCCCTTAAAGTGCCTCATAAATGAATTGAAGACGGCGACAATGGGCACAAAACAAGCTCAACAACAACAACAGTAACAACAACAACAACAGCAGCAACAACAACAACAACAACAACAGCAGCAACAACAACATTATTATAATCAACGTAGGCGTTGGGTTGGGTTATGTACTGAGAAAAGACAAAGCTAAAAGCTCGCGAGAAAAAGCACAAAAACAAACGGAGCAAAACAAAGTCAAAGCAATAACAATTTGAGTGCAGAGCACGTGGTAAGGGAAATTTAGCAACCGTTGCCGGCTGCACACACACACTCACAAAAATTTCCCAATTTCGAATTTGCAATGCAAGTAAAGTACGGCGCTAACTGTAAACGTTCGCTAGAGTAAAGCGAGCCAAAACAAAAAAAAAAAAGAAGAAATATTTCGGCCGTGGGACATTTGCTGAGTCGCTGCGCGCATGGATAGCATAGATACTCACATATACGCACACACACACACAGCTAGTAGTGGCACACAGATACACACAGATACTCGGTCTGTGGCTATGGGGCGATATCTGTGAGATACGCACAGATACACATACAGATACAGATACACAACACGTCGCTGCTGCAGTCGGCGGCGTCGTCGCCGGCAGAGGCAGCGACTAAGCGGCGCACAAGAAATTGTCGGGCAACGGCTTCAAATGAACGCAAAACGTTGAAAAGCAAACATCCGCCAAAAAAATAAACGTCCCAAAAATTGCGGAATCTAAAAATAAACTTTAAGTACTCACTATTTGCCACAGCTGTAAATGTAACTGTTGATAACTATCAAGTTCGAAATGTGTGTTTTGCAATTGATAAAAAATTCCTCAAAAATGTGCTCTTCGTGTCAAGTTTGTGTTATATATTTTTAAGTTGCTGCTTGTTTTTGTTTACCGTTTAACAGAAAGAAAAAAAAAACGGGTTACAGTTGTATTTGTATTTGCATGTGTGTGTGTGTGAGAGGGAGGGCGAGTGTGTGTAAGTGTGAGCGTCGCATGCAAACTTGTTCTGTGAATGCTTCGATAGGATTATTTTATTAAGGCTAAATATAAGTTTATCTGATTTGTGGTAACTAATAACTGATTATTGACTATCAAACATTCATTCGCATTTCATTCTCTCTTATAGACGACAGCGTGGCTCAAATGCTTGCCATAAACACCAAATAACAAATTATTACTCGTTCCCATTTTCCGTTATTCGTTTCAGTTTCAGTCTTTTCGAATTCGAATGCGAATGCGTTGCATGTCAAGGTCTTATTAAATTTGGAAACACTGTCAAAGCACAGCCCCAAACCAAAAAAAAATGCTCTCTATGTGTGTGTGTCTTGTTTGGCTGTGTGCGTGCCATTGACATTGACTTATGACACTCGTTGGGTTAAAGAAGCGGGTGCGGGGGGTAGGAACAAGAGCGGCTGGCGTCTGACGACTAACTACGAGGTAGGGGTGTGGCGGGGATCGAGGTCGACCCTTTGACGAATACGCTGTGGGTGAATTTTTTTTTCTTTATGCTTCTCGCCTCGTTTCTTGTTTTCGTTTTCATTTTCGTCTTCGTATCTGCGATGGCTACGCACATTTATGGTTTGTTTTGCTTTTGGCCGCCAATTCGCAGCAGCGTCGCGACTTCACACACACACACGCAAGCATAGAATGCACACACACAGCAAAAGACCCAAAAATGCCTACGTAATGCTCACAGTGTGCACAACAAAGATGGATATCAAAAAGAGATAGAGGGAGACGGCGAGAGAGGAAAGAATAATGATGAACACAATGCCATCTGTCTGCGATGATAAGTAGGAGCTTTAGGCATTGTGGCGAGCCAATGATGTCTGCATGAATGACTGACAGACTAACTGACTAACTGCCTGACGGACTGACAAACTGACTGTCTGGCGGGGAACCCCGGGGTACGATAAACAATAAGCTCCAACTAAGAGCAGACTCCATTCCATTTTATCCCACTCCACTCCACTTTCGCATTTCATTTCATTTTATTTATATTGCTGCATTTTTCTAGCCTTTGCTTTGCTTATATTTGTCAGCCTCTTTTTCTCTACAGATTTTCTGTTGTTGATTTTGTATTGGGGAAGGTTATTTTGGGTAATTTTCTTCTTTCCTGTTTTCAGACATTTTCAGATGTGCTGGAACATGCCTCACAGAATGGTAAGATTAGCCTGGTGAGTTCAATTTTAATTTAGGAAAATTCCATAAATATATACAAATATTAATTTACCTTTGCATGCCTTGAAAGTTGAATTTTTTATTTTATTTTTTACTTAAATTACTATTTTCTTGCATTGTCTTTATCTGCACATGTTTTAATGATTACATACATATATAAGTATACACTTAACCCCACCCACTCCATTGTAGATAATGGCCAATGGGGCTTATGCGCGCCAAATATGCGCATTGCAAGCAACATATTAAAATATCCATTTTCTTAATATTAACTTTGCTTTAGCATTAATAGCTCATGTTCAAATAGTATCTTAATAATTTTTTAAATATATTTTTTTTATTTTATTAACTTTTTTGGACTAGCATCTGCCTAGTATTATATCATATTTGAGTCTGTTATTTAGTTTATAATCATTCAGTTCGCTTCACGTGATTTTCACACACGTATAAATCAATCGAATGCAATCATGGCCAACTTCGTCGGCCATAAAGTTTAGTTTTACGACAGCCAACGCATAATTACGCACACTCGCACCTACAAGAGTGCAGCACAGGGGCGGATTTATGCCACAGTTACTCCCCTCACCGTGTGGCACATATCTTTTTTTTGTTGCCATTTTATTGATGCTTCCCCTTGTCGCGCCACATTTAAGACATAAAACATGATGCGACAGATGCAGGCGTGAATTGTCAGCATCATATGTGTCCGCCTGATGTACATATGTGTGTGTAGCATATACATAGCATCGATTGGACACAATGTCCGACAGTCCATCTGTCTGTCGCATTTTTCGCAAATTATTAAATGGCAGTTATATGTGCGCTTCTCAGTGATTTATGCATCTGGTCTGAGACTGCTGCTGCTGCTGCTTCTTCTGCTGGTGGTGGGTTCATAATGAAGCTGTTAGAATGCTTTGACCAGGCCGCATAATTTACATTTTCGAGCTGCCTCACATGAATGCCTGCCACATGCCGCACTAATGTCACGCGCTCAACGAAGCACAATGGATTGACAGACGAATGCAAAGCTTGGCTTCAAATTGTCGAGCTGCGAGCATCAACCTTGCACATATATAAATATATATATATATCACATATATATATATATATATCGGTGTCTGTGGGTGTTTGCATTAAATGCGAAAATTGCTCACAGACAATTGCAAAAAAATATGGGCAGCGTGTAAGGCAACAAAGGCGTGGCTACACTCAGAAAAAAATGACCTGCCTGAATCTTAGAAATTGGCTATACTTTTGTCGACAGTCATTTCTCTCTTTTTTTTAAAGATAATTAATTTCTAAAATCAATAATTTCTCTCCTTTTTTTTAAGAAAATTGATTTCTAAAATTTAAAACAAAGTTTGGATCATCAATTTAAGGAAGGGATTTTTCCACAATTTCGAAAACATATTTATTGCTTAGAAAAATTATTACCTATTTATATATTAAACATAATTTGATAAGTTTACGATTTTACGAGTTTTCTCTAAAGTAGCAAAACTCAAATTTATCAGAAAACTTTATTACTATTTTCAGAATTTTAGAAAATATGTTTTCTTTGAGTCAAGTTTTACATTTCTACTTTAATTAAATGGATATTTAAATAGTAAAAAATAAGTCTAAAAATGGAATTATATATTTTGGATTTTTAATTTTAGGCAAACAGTTCTAGTTTTAGGAAAAATGTTTTCTTATAATTCGAAATTAAAGTCATTTATTTTTGTTGAAGTGTATATAGCATATATATCCCAGAGATGCGTTCAATTTGGTCATTCGAATTGCAGGACACAGACAAGGCACAATCATAAAGACGTCAAATGACAGTGGGTTGTTGCTGCTGCTGCTGTTGCTGCTGCTTGATGGGGCATAAATTGCACACTAATTGTGCACATTTCAGAGTTGCCACTTGAAGTTTAGCACAGCTGTCGCTTATATGCCACCAAAACCACTGAGCAAACTCTGTGCGCAATTGCCAGGGCAGTGGCACTGTGGCCACTCCAGCTTCAGCTGCGTATCAGCTCAGTCTCCGTCTGAGATCCCTGACTTTGCCGAAGGACCAAGCTGCAAGGACCAACGCCTTGTGTTTAGTTTTGGTGTGAAATCTAATTTGAAAAGTTTTCTGTGTAGCCATTTCAATGTCGGCGCGCACTCAGCAGCATATGCTACCCACCGCATGGGTTTTTCTTTTCTAATTTTGTTTGCAAGTAGTTGACGCAATATTGCCCAGCAACCATTTTCCAACTGGCAGCCACTCCCCACTCCCCCCTTTTAGCTTTGATGGGTGTGCTGCTCAAAATTTAAATTACTCTTGATATTAAATAGTTTTGATTCGGGGAATCTGACACCAGGCGATGGCAGTTGTGCTCTGCTCAGTTAGGGGTGAAACTATTTGTGAAATCGACTACAATTTGAAAAAAAAAAATTGGTAATTCTATTTATTATTTAAAAGGGATATTTCTAAAAATTTGATACATATTAAATTCAGCTTGTTCTTTAATTTCTTAAACAAAACTAAATCCCTAATTTAACTGTCAATAGAGCAATTTTCATTATTTCTTTTATTTCTTTTTTTTTGGAAATTCATTTATTTCATTTCTAACTCTAAGCAATTGTTTTCCTTTATTTAGAAATGACTTTTAAAACAAAGGAAAAACTTTCTAGTTCTAAGTCAATTTTCTAAAATTCAGTTTTGCTTCACTTTCCTTGCTATTTAAAACTTTTTTGCAAAAGTCAGTCCGAGGTGAGACTAATTCAAAAAAGAACAAAAAAACTAAATTAAACTTAAATTTTCAAGATCTAATCCCCAATGAGTGATAAAAGAGAATAGTACGCGAAGCGAAAGAAAGAAAGACAGCAAAATTCGAATGCAGGAAAATAATTGGGTAGCCAAGTTGGAAGAGAAAGAGAGGAAAAAACTCATTGGGGAGCTACGCCCCCAAAAAAAAGACGCAGAGCGGAGGTAAAAATGCAGAAAACTTTACAATTGATTCGGCTAAATGGGTGGCTGGGTGGTTGGGTGGTTGGGTGGCTTGTAACTGCGGTTGGGTGTCCCCACACCTCCCCTGCGACGAAACAATCAACTGAAAGGTAGGAAGTGCGAGTAAATAAACAGAGGGTTGCACATGCCACATGGAGTAGGTGCTGTGGATAAAGGAGGGGGATGGGGATGTGGATGGGGATGGGGGTGTGGTTGTAGTTATGCGTCTGCTGCCAACAATGGCGCAATGGTGTCTGTAATTTCAAGCAATTGTTTTTCCTCGCTTGCTGTCTCTCTGTCTGCCCCTCTGTCCCTTTGTCTGTCTGTCTGTCTGTCTGTCGTTCTGTTGGTCTGTTTGTTCCACCAGTTTCTGGCCAAGCGGATCGTGCAAATTTCAATCGTAGTCATGAGTAGAGCGTTTAGCACCTTGCCAAGACGTTGGCCAGCCATTCGCTCTAAAGTCACGTAGATGCCGTATGCCGGATTCCGGATTCGGGTGCGTACAGTTGGCTAAACGGATTCCTTGCCAGCCCCAACTGGTTATTTTAGTGATGGCTTCGCACGGCTCGTTGCGTTTGCAAATTGTCGCACATTCTAAAGGTGGGCGCAGCAACAGCCACAGCCGTATATCAACTGCCCCCCCTCCGCCCCCAATCCCCCGAAGCGAAGCCCCAAATACATGCTCAGGATTAAACAGCCCTTGGCGCTCGTTATGCGGCCTCGTCTCCTCCTCTGTGTGTCCATTTGTCAGTCCGTTTGTCCACTTGTCCCTTCGCTAAGATAAGTTTTTGCATTGGAATTTGCTTTGCCAAATGCCGCCATTTAGGGTTGTGCCAATAAAAAAATGATATTTATGGTTGTAACGGCCGTTTTGTGTGTACACCCCCCCCTGTACCACCTCTACACCCTCTGCCAAAGCGCCAGCCAACCCCATGGAGTGGAACTCACGTGGCTGGGTTGGTCCTTTGCTAAGCAAAATCATACAAATAGTCTCATGTACTTTAAGGCTCTTGTACAATGGGCAAATATTCAAGTTTATCTAATTTTTTGACCTTTTTTTAATCAGAGATTAGCAATTATTAATGTTGATATTAATATTATTTTACAAATAATTCCATTTAAATAAGTTGGCCATTTTTCACGAAGCTCAAACTCTGGTAAACTTTGTAGAGAAAATCATACAAATAGATTAAGTTTTTAAAGTTTGTTTTATTAGTGACTAGCTTAATTAGTGACTAGGTTTAATGCAATTAATATTATTGTAATTAATTTATAATTATTAATTAATTACAATTATATTCAACTATGGAAGTATGCTTGATTGGGTTAGGCAATTGTGGTAACATTTGACATTATCACGTAAAAATCTTATTAATATATAAAAATAAACAAATAATTTTATTTCTTAATTTAACATATGTTTTAGTCCTTTTTAATATATATATATCATTAAACAATTAATTTTATTACTTAATTTAATATATTTTTTACTTGTATTTTTCGGTGTCAACTGTTAGTTGTCAATATTAAATACATTAGTTAAAATCATGCATGTCTAATTTTTGTTTGTCACAATTTTTATTTAATATATTTAAAACTCAATATATTTATTAATATTAAATAAATTAAATAAAATAATGCATGTCTCATTTCGTCTGACATTCCCTAGTTTTGTTTGTCATATCTTTTTTTTAATAACTCAATATATAAATTAATATAAAATAATTAAAATCATGCATATCTCATTTCCAAGTAGACTTATCTTTGACTTATTTTTGTTTATCATATATTTTATTAAATATTATTCAAACTCAATATATAAATTAATATTAAATAAATTAGATAAAATTATGCATTTCTCAGTTCGTCTGACTTTCCTTATTTGTCCTATTTTATTATTTATATTAGTTGTTTATATTCACTATTTTATTTGTTGCATTTTAGTATTATTTACATATTTATCCATTTGGTTGTAACCACATTTTTCCTGTTGATTGTCCACAGTGCTTTTGGGGTTGGATGTTTTTGCTGCACAACACAAATGAAATCTCACAAGCATAACGAGCTCGTGACTCTTTGCTGGCAAGGGTTGGGCATGGCTCGAGACTGGTACACACACACACACACATACACATATACAGCACACATATACATAGAAAAATATGGCACGTACTCCTCGAGAGCCATAAGTTTACGTTTTATATCGGGCAAACTGTGCAATATTATAAATTTTGAATTTTATCTTAGGCATTAGATTGCCAGAGAGTTTGGCAGGCTGGCTGGCTGGCTGGCTGTGTGTGTGTGTGTATGTGTGTGTGTTTGCCATTTTGGATTAAATGGCAGGACGTGCGCGGTAGTCGGGAACTGGGTTGAGCACGGCTTCTGGTACAGTATTCTTGTAGCTTCGACATTACCAACAAAGGGTGATTATCGCGATTGGTGAAGCGCTGAGCGAGCAGAGGAAGCCAAAATTCGCCACATTTTTGGCAGTAACATGGTAAACTTATTGTTGTTGTTAATCTGTTGCCCCCTCTTTTCCTGCCACCTGCTTTCAGTACGAAGTCGCCACAAGTGCCGGCTGCTTATCTAAATCATATTCCAGACGACTCTCGCCTGTCAGCAACCACCAAATTGCAGTGCATCACCAACCGGAAGCGTTGCGTTTTGTCTCCTGTTTCCTGCCTCGGAGGGTGGGGGGAAAACGCTTATTAAATGAAAATGCACAACAGGCACAAAAACACGACACGGCACGGCTCGACACGGCACGACACGAAGCGGACACGGCAAGACACGAAGCGGACACGAGTCGGCACGAAGAAGGAAACGACAATTACGGACGATTCGCCGGTTAGTTTTTCCTACCGGCAACTCAGTTGCGGCCGGGCAATCGTCGGGTCAACAACGGCCCCGAGCGCAGTTATCGAGCATTTTTTACACTGTGCGAAAAAAAGGACACTCTCTTGTAGAACCTGTGCAACTTCGTATACGTATACTGAATGTATCCTGAGTGTATCCTATCCGGTATACCTTCAGTATACGTAACACGAGGAAACACCAGCAACGCGGGATGTGTTAATTATATATTTAAATTTCTAAAATTAAAACACCAAAAAAAAAAAACACTTTGTCACAATTAAGCAATTTGCGGCACTTGTTGCCATTCCACAGCATAAAATATATTTATAATTAAATTATATTTAATAATAATCAAAACGTGTTTTTTATTTATTTTCTCGTCGCATTTGTGATAAGCAAACATTTTTCAGAATTTTCAGACTTTCTCATGCCACCTGTTGCTGCGGCATTTGATTGACGGCTCGCTCAGAGAACAATGATGATGAAACAGCTGACTTGATGCTGCCACCATTCAATGGATTTTAAAATATATATTTCAGCCAGAAATACTATTGTGATCAGATCTCTTTTAACTTTTCATATCAAATGAGCTGACAGTAACAATTTAAAACACTAAAAATAAGCAGATTAATTTAAAAAAAATTTTCTTTTGTATTTCGTTTTACAATTTACATTTTGGTGCAATAAAGTAAATATTTTAAGCACTTTCCAAAAATAACATACAAGCCAGACCTAAAAACAGTGTAACTAAAAATGGACCATATTTGTTTATTTTCTTTTACTAATTTTTAATTACTAATTAATTAATTTAATTTAAGTATTTTATTCTATTTGCGATTATTTTAATATATATATCTAAATAAATCTAAATAAGTCTAAATAAAATAAATTTTTGAAAGTAAACATTTTCTTTAGTTTTTTTTTTATTGGTTTAGCGAAATGAAGGAATTTTGGCTTTTCCTGGATTAAACGAAACAAATTTATTTAATGTGCGCAATTTAAATTTTAAAATAGGGCAGAACATTAGGGTATTTTCACTTCGGATACTGTAATATATATATATATATTTTTCAAATTTAAGGCAATAAATAAATATGCGCAAGTAAGTATATATTTTGAGGAACACGTTGAAATGTATCAATAAAAATAATGTTAAATTGATATGAGCAAAGCCCAAAAGGATATTAATGCTGGTCAATAATACTTAAGCGTCTTACATGCATTGACACAAAAATATAATGTCAATCACAAATATATTTTATGGGCACCTAAGTTCGACCTAAAAGGTTTATCACATGACAAAACACAGTTTTTGAGGTACTTAGTTTGAGCATAATATCAGAACATATAATGGAACATTTTGGAAATGGCGATATGCGTGTTAATGTTACCTTGAAGCTGTTACGCACTTTATGAGACCATGAATATTCCCAGAGTAGGGTTAGGAGGGTTTATTGCGATTCATTTGACGAGTATTACAATAGAACAAATATCTTTTCCTACAATTGTGTGTGAATGAATAGGAAAACCCTTTTTGCTGTTATTCAGAATCAACAGTTCAGTCTCGAAACGAATACTCTTTTATTAGAAATGGGAGAAAACTTGCCTCAGTTTAGGTACAAAATTATTGGAACACTGTTGAATGTATATATAACTAAATTGTAGGTTTTTTTTATTATGTAATTAATGTGAACTAGAAATAGCACAAAGACTTGTGTTAATTAATAAAAACTAAAATGTATGCCACGGAATATTCAAATAATATGTTAACAAATTATGCTAGACTTTATTTAAAATAATTTAAAAATATATTTATCTATTTTATAGGCAGAAGCGGAAGTTTTCCCATATAACACATTAATATTCTTGATCTGTTTTTACGATTGAATGTTGCCATCAAATAATGGTTTTGCTCTTTCTACAATTCATATTTTAAATAAAATTGTTTCATTACTCCAATGATAATCAGGCCTAATACTTGGGCTTAGCGCTGTAGGCGAGAGTTTCCGCAAGCTGTTTAGCGCCATCTGTTGTTTAAATGGCGCAACCTAACTTGAATGCATTCAATTCAGTGCGCAAAATCTTGTACTCGTGTGCGAAGATAAGGGATGAATAGCCATTCTTATCAGAGGAACGGAAAAAAACCGTTATGATTGATGCCTATTATATATGTATAAATCTATACAGAGAATTAAATTGCTTAACTATTTTTATTACTATTTTACTATGTGGGAATATATTCAGACGCGTTAATTTCATTTAGTTAGCTTGAACTAACAGCTAAAAGGCAAGTGACTTTTTCGATCATTTTGTCAACTGAGAAATCATTGAACTTCAGCGACTGAACGCATTTTCAATGTGTTCCATCGATGAGAAAAGAAACAGACAACTTCACAGAGAGAGAGAGAGAGAGGGAGAGAGTAGAGATAACAAAACGGGAACCAGAAACTTACTTAAGAACGACAACAACAAAAGGAACAACAAGCAACAACAAAGAACGCCAAATGAATTTATGAACATGCGGCGCTTCAGTCTCGTTTGCCAGGCACGCACGCACAACGTTGCCCTACCCCGCCCCTTTTTCCATTCATCGTTCGCCCTCTTCCACAGTCCACCTCAACCGCTGCTTCCACAAGCGAATGCAGCCGGTTGTCATGGCAACAATGGCCGCTGCGAAGGAGCGCACAAAGCGCAGAGCAAGAACATTTTATTCGGCCATATTTGATTTTGGAAATACAGAAATTGTTGTTGCTGTCATTGCCACTGGTTGTCTTTCACAATCTTGTTTTTGTTCTCGTTCTCGTTCACGTTCCCCTCTACTCACCCCTCTACTCTACTCTCCTATACTTGTTTGCTCTTTATTTTCATTTTTCCTGTTTGTTCTCTCGTTTTGGTCTTTGCCGGGGTGGTTTTTGCTCTGCTCATGTCATTTGCCCGGGGCACTTTGAGATTTTTCGTATCTGTTTTCCATTTTCCATTATTGGCATTCAATTAAAACTTTCTTCACACTACACATTCATACATAAGAATAGAAATCATGGAATTTGGAAAAAAAAACCCAAGAAACATATATAGATAAGTAAGTTTGTTGCCACACACTTCGACTTAGTCTCCCCCCCCCCTCTCACAGCTTCTATGCATGGCTGGTCACAACCAAATCCACAGAAATCTTACGTGATTTTATGATGATCGTCAGTCAGATTTACGATTCGGCAATTAAGGAACAGTGCGCTAAACACGTCTTTAAAAACAAATAAATCACCTCGAGATAGTCTGTCACGTGTTAAGATTTATATCGAACACACAAATGCCTCTATACATATATATATATATATATATATATATATATTTCAATATGTTTTTGTCTGTGAGTTTCAACATATTTAATATGCAATGGACGCCTATACGCATAACTGGCTATCTATTAACTATAAAATAGACAATTTACGATTGCCGTAATGCTATCCGGATTGGCAGTTCGCAAGCTTTGGGCTAGGTCGCAAATTTATAAGGCAGTAACAGCTTAAAAAAATAACCAAGTTATTATCTAATGAATATACAAAGTAGTCAATATGTATCGCGATTTCGTAACCCATTAGTGACTCATAGATAAATCAGTTTCGATCTGATTTTGTTATTTACAGCTGCGAAATGGAAAAATTTAAAATGGTCTCTTTATTATAATTGTAGTTTTACGGAACTTATGGATACTTCTTTAGAAGGTTAAGGTTCTGTAAAAAATGTGAAATAAAGAAAACATTAATTTTGAACAAATCAATAGATAATCTATGTATATATATAGATCTACTCGGTTATCTATATATATATGTATTTATATATACGAACCTACTTCTAAATCTTTTTTCATATCTATATCTACATTATTATAAATCTCTATATTAATTTATATATTAATTTACATTTCTACCTATATCTACATCGATATCTAGATCTAAATATATATTTGTTTCTATATAAACAAATTTTTCTTTACTGTCGGCTTAAAATAGAAGCTGAAAAATGTTCATGTTTGACTCAAAAGACCTTAAGGCCCTTTCGAAATACGATCCTCAAGCTTGGAACATGTGGAAACACAGTTTTAAATTATTTTTATTAAAAATACATAACAAAAAAAAAAATTAATAATGTTATGTTTTCAAATTTATTATTGTTATTTTGTTTGAATAAATTATATAATAAAAAATTTCTAAGAAATAAATAATAAACATCATTGAAAAATGTATATATTTTTTTAAAGATGAAATTTGTATCTATGATTATGAAAATAAATATACTTACAAATGCTTAAAGTATCCATCCGCAAGTTTCGAAAAAAAAAACCTGAAATGACAAAATGATGGAATTTGTTTTTATTTACATAATAAATGAATTATATATGATTTGAATTATAATATTTGTATATATTATTAATATGTTTTATTATATAAGTTTGGAATCAAGATTAATTATTAGCCGAGGAGCATTGAACTCGACGAAACATGCCGAAAAATTGGATGACCACGACAAGCCAATTGAGTAAAAGAATCTTTATTTCAATGAGTCAAAGACAGTGATTTTTTGAGGCGATTCGATATGAGGAAGGGGCGAGGGGTAAGCCAAAATCATGGCAATCAAGTCTGCCAAAGCAATTTATTCCGTCTTTGTTCTGTCTCATTGTCTACATGGTTTTCGTATTAATTCTTAAAAAAAAAAACATAATACTGAGAAAAATATGTATGTATGTGCATAAATGTATGTGCCTTGTTAACGACTGCTCGAGCTTGGGCCTCGACTGCTAACAGAAAGTACATTGGAATTGAATATTTAAATGCATTTGCCGACTGAGGAGACAGACAGGGACTGGCAAGTGGTCAGATAGCCAAGCCGAATCAATTCCCAGGTTCCCCGGTGCCCGGTCCCAGGTCCCAGGTCCGTGAGGGAGTCGCATGTCGCATGCAAGTGCAATAAATAAGAATCCAACTGACAGGCATCATTTTGAATTCCAGCCTGTCACACGACATCAGTGCTCGAGTGCGTCATGAATGATTTACAATGTATACATACGCATACGTATGGGAGTTGATGTACATGGGTACATGTACATATGGACGACATTTGAGAGTTTTCAACTGCGGTAGTTTTGTAAGATCTGGCAGATCTATCAATAGACCACATCACACGTCATGTTGCGGATAAAAAAAATACGACCTCGAAATCATAATTCTACTTTTAATGTTTCTTTAAAGGCCCATTAACCCAACTCCCTTGCCGTCGCGCCCGGACATCGGTCCAGGGACAACCACTTTCGTTTTTCCACTTAAAATGTATAATTGCAACTCTTTGACGAGCGCCGAGCGAAAAAAAAACATTCGAAATGAAAAGTAGAGAAACGAAAACATACGCAAAATCCCACCCAGCCCATAAAATTTGTGCGCTTTTCGAGTCTTTTGGGTTTTTTCGATTTCTTAAATTTTCACTCTATTTGCTTTCCGCATGACTAAAGCAAAAGAAAAAAACAAAAAAATACACACAAAAAAAGGAGGAAGGCAAAAGGTCATTAAAACTGCTTTACGATCTCTAAAAACGAAAGCGAGAGTTCCGCATGCAGCCGGAGGACAAGTTCAGAGGCAAACCACTTCGTGTTCGAGTTCTGGGCGGGGTCGGGGTCGGGAACTGGAAGTGGGACTGGCTAGTTGTTCAGAAAACTAGCGGAAGGATTAATATTTTAATGGGCCAATTTTCTGGGCGTTTGCTGAATTTTGCAACAATTTCTTTTACGATCGCTCGACTCACTCAAATTATGTGCCACGCATGAAAACATGCAAACTGAATAATTTTCATATTTCTGCAATAATTTTAATTCAATCATAAATTTTGCTAAGGCTTAGCAATATTTAAATTGTCCAATTCTTTCAGTTTTCTAATGAAACATGAATAAATTATACCGGCTAAGTACAGTTATAAACACATTTCTGGGAAGTCATTCTGTGGCTATATCTAAAATTCTCATACATTCTGAGAATATATATGGACGATCTAATCTATTTAATGCAGACCTCAGTCATGTGCCTAAAATAAAAATTAACTTAAGTCAGATGATTGTGTGAAAATAACTTATTTCGTAAGATTTTTATTCAAAATTATCAAAATAATATGCAAAAGAAGCTTATCAAAATTTGCATAACAACAATAAGTTCATTGCCAAAAAAGTTGATTTCAACACAAAATGCAAAAAAAAAAATACATTTATATAATATTGATGTATGATGATTTTGGGTGTATTTTGGAGCTAAAAAATCGAATTCGCTTTTCATTTTAAAATGCTAGAACCTAAATACATTTTACGTTTTGGAACTGCACATAAAAAGAATAAAGTTCCTACCATAAATCAAAATCAAATCAAAAAGAATTAAATATCAATTTATATCACAATTTATCTTAGATACGTGAAAAAAATACAATATTTTAATTCCATGTGATTTTGTAAAAATTAATTTACAATTTCATTGCATTAATGATTTCATATTAAAATAAAGTTCATTTTTGCTGCTGCTTAAATGAAAAATATTTTTTTTGTTTTTGCGGTTTTGTGTTTATTCTTTTTACAAGTGTTTAAAGAATAATAAACGCAATACACAAACTATGTTTTTTATTTTATGTTTGCGATTTGGGTAATATTCTATATACGAAAGGATTTTAGTTTTCGAATCCAATTCGGTTACGTAAAGTAAAGAAATGTTAATAAAGATTCTTTTTTTGTTTTATAATTTCTATTCGAGTATTGGTCCAAGCTCACATGAGAATTGGTTCGTTCATTCGACGGTAAAAATGTTTTATGATATTAACATGGAAGATCCTTGTTGTAAACTGAAAACATTAAAGGTTGCTAAAACTCCAGCTTTATAAGATGTTTACATTTTTGACCAGCATTAGCAGCCGAGTGAAGCTAGCCATTTCCATCTGAATGAATAAGCGGATTCTTGAGAATATTAGAACAAAAGCCTTCAATTTTGGAATAGATGTTCTTGTATAGTCATACACACATTAATCTAAGTAAAATGATTGTGATATCCCCCTACAATGTTTTGTATACCAGTCGCTCTTTTCGGATTAAATAATATAAGTTTCGGTATTTGGCTTTTGAAAAAATATTAAATTATAATTTGAACCCGATTTTGCTCCTGAATTGAAGTAATAATGAATAATGCGATTGTGATTATAATTTCAGTTGGACAGCGTGATTCCGTATATGGAGCGTTCGATGAGGAATGGGAGACTCCCGTTGCAAAAATGGTTTGTAATACTTTGTTGTTATTTAAACAGGTTACTTAAAAAAATACACTTGGCACAAATAGTTAAACCAAAGTGTAAATCAAACATTTTTTCCCGTGCAACGCGGCTGCATTTGATAAGAGGAGGAGAAGGCTCCTTCGCCTCCCATTGATTTGGTAAGAGATCTCCCCCAGCGGCTGTCTGCCATTTATGTGCGGACTGAAAGCGCCTAAAGTAAACATTTAATTGCGCCATTAATTGCGCGGTAAGTGTGCCAGATGCACATGCTCTGCGGTTGCAAGAGCCAGAGAGAGAGAGACTCTGCCACATACACACATGCAGAAGGTGCAACCGAGACGCCGACTGCAACTGCGACTCCGACTGCCCCTCGCCTTTGCCTTTGCCACTGCCAACAAAAACAAACAAATTCCATTATTTAAGTGCTGCTCAGTGGTGCAGTCGCAGTCGGCGTCGCAGTCGCTGTCGCCTTCGCAGTCACAGTCGCTGTCGCTGTCTCCGTCGCCTTTTCAATTCCCATTTCGATTTCCCTCTGTTTTAACCCACTGGCTTTTACGAGCGTTCCTCCATTAAAGAACGCTGGGCTGGATTTCTGCTCCTCGATGGCCTCCCCTCGCTTCCCCTCGCTACCCTATGTCGTTCACCTTGCTGCCAAATCCAAGTTACAGCTGAAACTTTAGGCGCATTAACTTTGTGTGTTAATGCGAAAATTTATTGGCAATACAATCGACGCTTTACGATTCTTAAGTTGACAGTTTTCGTCTTAACTTGATGCCTAATTGTCGCCGTTGTTGTTTGTGCTCTGCCTTCTCATTTTAATTTCACTAAAATTTAAGTTTCTACATAGCTATTATAGCCAATTAACGCATAAAATATAAAATTAGAACGTACTCAAAAATGTACTTAAATATATTTAAATATATGTTAACTGCTCAATTTGAATCAATTTTGATGAATTAGTTTTTAAATATTTATTCGCAATTTAGTTGAAGTATGCTTACACATTTGGCAAAAATTTAATATTTTTTAAATATTAATCATTATTTTAATTGAATAATTTATTTATCGACGAATTGCATAAAAGATTATTTCTCAAAGTGTTATTTTTTCTGTTTATACAATATTTGGTAAGATAAAATAGGAATATTCTTTTCTGTTATTATTCAATAATTATTTTTATATATATCCACTCAATACAGGAGAAAATCATTTTCATATTATTTAGTTAACAACATATTTGTGCAAATACTTTTAACGCCTGAGCGAATAATTAATTTATTTTATTTTAAGTGAGTGAAGACATAACATATAATACTGAGAATTTGTTTGAATTTTTTATAAATTGGGTTAAGCCTTGTCAATTCAAAACGTGAATAACATTTTTGCTTGCATTTGAGGTTGGCCAACCATTTATACCAGTTATCAGTTTCAAAATCTTATAAATATGTATATATTATTTTTTAATTTATATTTAAATATAACATTTTGTTATTAACTTCAAATTATTATTTTTTAATTTTTGCATTTATATGAGTCGACTAATATTAGTGGTCATTTAAAAATAAATAAATAATAATAAACCAAGTTTTTAAATATGATAATTTAAGTTTAAACTGAAGTTAACAATTTGTATGTCAGATTTATGTTTTGAGCTGTTATGTTAAATGTTGTCTAATAATATATTTTTTTAAACTAGTTCTATGCCAGCTCTGGGATAAACTGTTTACTAATCCTAAATACAAAACTGTTTTCAAATATTGCATTTGTTTTTAAGCGAATCTGCTGGAAAATGAAGTTGTGGGAAAGGCAGAGTCTGGACAAGGCAACTGGAAAATGCTTGAGTCCATTTAGTTAATCGAATGGAAAACCAAACAAAGGCCGCAATTAACATTAAATCCTTCGCGATGTAATTTCTCGGTCTCCTGGGTTGGGTCTGGGTCTGGGACTGGGGATGCGGAAGTGTGTGTGCAAGGACGAGGGGAGTGTGTGCCACGGTGTGCTCGCACACACACATATATGTGCTAATTTAGAATTTTGGTGTTGTATGCACCGCACCCAACGGGCTACAAAGAGGACAAGTTGCCACACAGAGAGCAGCAGCAGCAGCTCAGATGCCAAACAATGTTGAGAAAACCCATGTTGCCTGGCAAGCAATTTCACATAAATTGGCGTCAAAATGTACGAATGCAACAAAAAAAAAGTGTGGAGCAGCAGGAGGAGTGGGTGGGTGGGAGTTGTGCCACAAGCCGTGCCCAAAAAGTTTTGCTTAGCACTCATTTCTGTTTTGGCAAACATGAAAATGTATTCCAGACACGCATTGCTGCCATTTTGCAAACGTGCCATCGAATGACTCGCAACTCAGGGACAAAACTTCAGAGTTGCTTGAAGGCGGCGAGGGTGGGGGTGGGGATGGGCAGAGGACGCGCCCAACCACTGACATTCGCATCCGCCCACACAGTCAGCGAGCAGGCAGGTTGCTCTTGGCCCGTTCAAATTTTCCGCCTGAGTTTGCGCCCCTTTTGCCAGTCAAACTTTGAGGGCAAACTTTTTTCTTACTTTCTTTTCTTTTTTTTTTGTTGCGAAAATAAGTAAAGTTTGAATTTCGGCGAACATAAATTATTTGGTTAAATTGCGAGGCCCGCAACTGTGAATGATTCCCCAAAGGCCTTGCCATAGTTTTTCATTTTGCGCATACATTTTATAATCGCTGGCGAAAATGTATGAAATAAATAAATAAATATAATACAGTTGCAACCTGGTAACTGGCGCCCTGCCATTAGGCACAGCCAATGCCAGAGCATCCTCAAGGAAAGCCAGCAATGCCATTTGCCTCTCCCTTCTCCCGTCTCATTTTTTGCCAGCTGCCATTTTTTTGTTTCTTCTCGCAGCTTGTCGAAACTTTTGCTGTTATTGCATTTGTTGCTGTTGTTTTTCTTGTTGCTGTTGTTGTTTTTGTTGCTGTTGCTGTTGCTTCTCCTGTCGGACTACAGATACTTTGCGCTTGTAACTTATGGATACGACCGCAGCCGCAGCAGCCGGAGCCGGAGCCAGAGCTGGAGTCGAAGCGCCAGCAAGGTGCGCAAATTGCCAGGGTAACGGAAGGGCAACGGCACACTCAGAAAAATGAAAAGCCATAAAATTGCATTTAAAACTAAATAAATCATTTGTAAATATAAGAAAAAAAAATCTAAATAAATTTTGTTTGTTTTAATTGCTAGAAATAATTTTTATATTTAGACATGCATTTCTAAAAAGTGGAAATGCCAACCATATATTTTTATTATTTATAATTTATATTTATATTTATTATTTATATTTATTATTTATATTTATTATTTATATTTATTATTTATATTTATTATTTATATTTATTATTTATAATTTATATTTATACTTATTATTTATATTTATTATTTATATTTATACTTATTATTTATATTTATTATTTATCTTTATTATTTATATTTATTATTTATATTTATTATTTATATTTTTGTTATTTATATTTATTATTTATATTTACTATTTATATTTATTATTTATATTTATTATTTATATTTATATATATTATTTATATTTATTATTTATATTTATTATTTAGAAATGCATTTTTTAGAAGTGGAAATGCACACCCTCAATTTGAGAAATATTTTCAAAGTAAAGTCGTAAATTTGCCAATATAAATTATATTCATATTATAAAAGATGTGAAATCTTTGTTTTTTTGTTTTCTTGAAATACTAATGTTTAATAACAATATATGTAACAATATGGCTGACATAAGAATTCTTCCATATATCCAATTTCCAATTTGTTTCCAAGTGTGTAAGACAGAAAACGACAATCTATAAAATTAGAAATATTTTTTACTTTAACAACCCTTAAATTAAGAAAAGAAACCCCTAATTTTTAGCTAACCACAACCATTGCTTTAGAAATTTACCTGGCGAATTTCCAAGATTCCACCCGATTTTTTTTTTGAGTGCAGGGTGGCTGTAAGGGAAGGAGGAGGACTACCTTGAAAGCTGTGGTGTAATTTGTATCTAATCTTGCCTCATGTTTATATAAAAGCAACGACGACCTGGAACGAGGCAAAACTACAGTGGCACACACACACTCAGACACACACACACACACACAAACACACATTCACACACACAGCAACAGAGTTTTTCTTTTTTGCAATATGGCGCTGACAAGGGTGCTCTCATCCTCTCATCCTGGTTGTGCGTCGCTCTGTTTCCTGCTCTGCTCTGTCCTTGCTCGTGTCGCAATTGTCCAAGTCAAAACTACATCTATGCAAGCATATTGCTACCTATACATAAATACATACACACATACATTTGCAAATGTATTTATATATGTATTGTATTTATATGGACTGCTGAGCTGTGCTGTGTTTTGGGGCGGTGCCTTTTTTGCTGGTTTTGGAATTTTAATAAAATTGCAGCAACGATAGCAAACGGAGGGGGGAAACTACTACTGAGGGGAAACTGTGTTGTTCACCAATTTGGCTGCATTAATGGAGAACACAGCGTTGCCAGATTGACCCCAATGAAAGCAGCTTGAGGTCGAAGTTTTCCATTGATGCCCCTTAAAATGTTATTATTTATAAAATAATTACAACTCTCATTTTGATTCAATTAAAATTTCCTGCAATGCAAGTAAGAAAATGTCATAAAGGGAAATATACTAAAACCAATTCAGTTAATTTTAATTTACTGTAATAATAAAATATTTTTTTTTGTATTGAAAAAGAAGTGTAAACAATTATATAATAATCTGACTTTATAATTTTTAACGCTTTTGTATTTTTTTAAAATCAACGTGAGACTTCTGAATTTTAGTGCAGAGCTATAAGATAATTTTTGATGATATAATAATAATGATTTACTTACTGCTACTACTAATAAAATAAACAAAAAACTTTGAGTAGATAAATTTTAGATATTTTTAAAAATTGTCAACGATTATTATATATCTTTTTCTTGCATAAAAAAATAAAATATATGGCACGAAGTAGCCTTTGTTTTTACATAATAATTTTCTATTGTAGGTAATATAATTTTTAATATGTTTATTCTTTTTTAATTATCTTATTTAATTGTATTCTTCAATTGTGTGGAAAAGATATATCATACAAAATCGCAAGAATAGATAAAAAAAATATATTTAATTCAATAATTGATCATTTCTTTAACTAACTAAATTCAGAAGTTGCATTCTTGTGTAGAGATCGTAACTGATGATTTGCTACTGTTCGTATTTTAATTATTTGTATTTAGTTAAAGAAAACTCTAAATTATTAAATTACTTATATTATTCATTTTATTATTATATTATTTATTTTATTTTTTTAACTTTTCGTGCTATTTTGTATAATTTGTATTATTTCTATGACATTTTTTAGTTTCTCTGTCTTTATTTAAAATAAGGCCAAACTGGCCTTCTGGCAACTCTGCCTTAGTGCTGGCAAAAAGCAGAGTCGGGGAGCAAGTCAAACTCCAGGTAAGAAGTGTCCATGCCTTGGCTTATTTATTGATGAAATCAACTACAATTTGACACGAATCTCCCAAGTCAGGAGAGGAAGGAAGGAGGAATTGCCAGAGAGTGACAGCTTAATTTTACCCAATTGATCAATTTGCGCCCGCCCGTCTCCACTTTGGATACATATGCAGATGGACGTTGATTGTGCCACAAAATCGAAAGGCCATATTATGTAATAGCAATGATAGTAATCATCGACAGGCAAGCGGACATCATCATCAGCAGGAGCGAAGGACTCGTGAACTTAATGTAATTGCTGGGCGGGCTGAGCCCAACCGCGGTCATGCCCTAATTGGCCATTGAGGCCTCTCTGGCGCTTAATTGGAATGCCATTAATTAAACCTAGAGCCCAACCGCCCGCGCTTCTAATTACCAGACGGAAATTGTTAATCAAACTAAGTTTTGAGGGTCCCTCAAAGGGAATACTTAACTTTTGCTGTCACATTTGAGCTGAGCGTCCTTTATTTTTCGGCAGGATTACAGCTCGAAGACGACTCAAAGTGAAAGTTGTGCGCACAAATTGCTGGGATTACCTGTAATGTTGACTGAGCCTCTGGGCATCAGGTGCCCAGCCGCGAAGGGGTTAGGGGTTATGCTTAGGGACATGTTCCCTTGCGAGCGAAAAATTCGTGTAGCGAAAACACAAAATTTTCACGGTATGTCAAAAAAAAAAATGCGCATCTTTTTTATGATTTGCCGCATAAATGGATTTTTAACTCCTGTCAAACAGGCAGCAGCTGAGACGCATTGTCAGTGCCACAGACAGAGTCTTATCCCTTCCGTGGTTATTGCGATTTCAGTGGAACTGAAACTGCGTCGCCGTCGCCGTCGCCGTCGCCGTCGCCGTCCACGTCTAGTCAGGTTGCACAAAGGGTTGTAAGGTTTTGCGATGACAATTGTTGCAATTCCCTGAGACGGTATCATAAAAAATACACAAACACACACACACAGGCAGAGGCAGAAGCAGATACTCTGCCAGGATACGGCTGTAAATCAAAGGTTGTCCTGCCAAAGGAAAAGTGAAAGTGAATACGGCAAAAAAGAAGGCCGCTTGGCATACTCGAGATGTATCCCGCCCAGTTTGATTTGAATGTTTGCCTGATTTGCTTTATTTTATGGTTGCCATAATAGAAATTGCAAGAAAACACCCCGTTTTTTTTTCAGGTGCACTCGACAGCGATTTTGAGGGTTGCTTTTTTTCTTTGGTCGCTTCAGCTGTTTCCTCCATTTAAATGTTTGGTTTAATCCATGTAATGACAACATTTACAATGCCTCCCATTGAAATTGGGAATAGCTCCTCCTCCCGTTTTTATTATTTATTATTTTTTTTTATATAAATAAACCACAACTGAAGCAATAATAACAATGGAGTTTCCTCTTGTAGTCTACCTTTTTTAAATTGCCTATAATTTTCTTATTTTTATGCCAGCTAATCGCAAATCATAATTCGCTTTGACAATTTTTGTAATCCTTTTTTAGGGATCTTGTAATCTAAGCGATTCATTTTGTTTTGCATCCATTTTAGAACTACGAATTATCAAAGCGAATCTTTGAGAAAACCTATAAGAAATGTAAAATAAAACCAAAAAGTATTTCGCTTGCCGGACTCTAAATATTGGGTCCATTTGGATGACAGCCTAAGATGCAGAGGAGCTTAGATAAAAAGTGTAGTTTCATATTTTAGGAAATAAAATAAATCATGCGAAAATGGATAATAAATTCGTTTAAATTTTCTAATGGATGCAAACGACAACAAAATTATGCATAATTTGGAGCATTAACACCGAATGCGGAAAAGATTAATTTATGAATTCTGATTAAATTTTAGGCTGCAATAAATATTGATTATGTTGGAAACTAATTACATTAAAACCTTATTCATGTTTACTAAGTATATATATATATTATATTGATATCTTTTAAATTTATAAAATTTTTCAACTCAATTGCTCTAGTCAAATTTTATAATTTTATATCTAGTTCAATTTTAACATTTAATTTATTGTTGATCTTTTAGAATGGGTTTTAAATTTTTATTTACATACGATATTTTATGGACTATTTTTAGGCCTCATAAAATAAGTTAAATGGAGATCAAAAATCTTTTTTATAGTCATCTTCTTAGCTTCTTCTGGTAGAAAGTGCATAGCAACCATTAACAATGACGAATTTTGCTAATAGACTTTATATAAAAACAAATTTATTATATGTTTTAAATTTAAATTTAAAATGCATATGAATTAAATTTTCTGTTTCTGTTAATTTATGTATACTTTTTATTTTTCTTTTATATGTCTATTGTTGTCAGTCGACATGGCATAAATAAATAAATAAATCAATAATAAAAAATGTTAAGCAAATTTGTAGCCACTTTGGTATGTCATTTGAAATTCAAATTATTTAAAATCCAATATGTAGACAAAGAACTGGAAATATCCTTCAATGATTTAGTATAGCTACAAAAATAAAAAATTCTTGAAAGATAAATATGGAAAGGCAAATCCATATATCAATAAGTACAGACTGGAGTAACAAGATCTGTGAAGAGATGGGCACCAATCTGTTAACATTAACGGATCATGTGTTAATTCAGGATCGTAAAATCTGTGCTACAAGAAAACGAGTGTTGTCGAAAAAATAAATATTTACTGCATTCCAAATTCAAAATAAAACAAAACACCAGACAAAAAGGCAGATTGCATTCTCAGCCAACCAGAGCTGGGCACACAAAATAATTTATTTACATTTAAGTTTTTTGTAGAGAAATGGAGAAATGGAGGAGATAAGACGTGGGTCAACGCAAACTCAAACAATAGACGGAGATTTGAGAACTGGGCGGGGGACTCGCTGGTGAGTTATGTTTTTTTTAGCGACGGCATTGAATTATGTTGATAAAATACGAGCGGGAAATATGAAAACAAAAAAAAAAAACCAAAGAGACATGACAACAAATGCATTTCAAAATATTGAAAACAAGTTTCCATTGAAATGGAATGCTCTTTCTGGTTTTGGCCTGCCCACGAGCATGGCGACGACCGCCACTTGAGTGTCAAGTGGCAAGATTTGAATTTGGATTTGTATTTGAATTTGAATTTGTTGCACGCTGGCGCGAGATCGGAGACATTGCTCATTTTGAAGTGGCTTTTTGGGAAAACAGACATAAAACTGTTTTGAAAGTGAAAAATTGTGCTATATGAGTGGCATATACAAGTATCTGGATGAGATCGGTATCGGTATCAGTATCAGAACCAAGGAGGAGCTGATCGATACAGCAAGTTTGCGCATTGAATTTCAATGGCGTCCGCATCTCCAACTCCATCAGCAGCACTGGGTGCCGACGAGTCCCATCGCGTCCCACATCGTTTTCCCTGGTGTACTTATAACAAGAGTCAAGTGCGGAGCAACAGATAGCCAGATATGGCTATGTTGCACTGCGGGCAAAGTGAGTTATGGCGCGGGCGGGGTTAGGCCACAATTGATAGCCGAGCCGGGTCGAGCAGAGCCGATCCGATCCGATCCGCGCTGAGCAGCGCATTGCGTCGCCCATTTTAATGCGTTTCTTTGACACGCCATGAAAATGTGCCTTGTGATTTTTAAAATGATTTAATTGAGGCCCCCAAGTCCAAGACTCGAGTCTGGGCGGCAGACAAAATGTCTGTTTTTTTAGTTTTTGTTGTTGTTGTTCTTCAGATGCAAAAGTGGCAACTCAATTAAAATTCTCAAAGCATTCACTTTACTTGAAAATCTTTTCAATTGCCTGCTGCTTGAATTAAATCAATCGGACACAAAAAAGGCGTCGGTAATCCACAAAATTCTTGTTTATCATTTTTACATTTAAATTGCATGTTTCTCAGGCTTATTAGTTAAATTCGAGAGCAGCCAACAATGTTGCTCACAGATAAATAGTATTAACAGATTTCTTTACAAAACAAACATCAGCCGAAAATATCTGTAATGAAATTGTTTGGCCAATGGCCAAAGCAGTCGTAAACTTGTAAGCCATAAAAACTTGAACGGTTTATTGTCCCAATGAATTTGAATAGTTATAGGCTGAAAATATTTGTTCTAAGCTTGAATAATCTTATTTCCCATCTACCGTTCCCAACGATTTTAGTAAGTCAGATGCCGATGAGAACAGACATGATTTAAGATTCGATTAAAGTCAAGTTTCTTAGAATTTTTGAGTGGAAACATATGAATCCCCAATATATTTAAATGGGCAGATTTAAAAATATTACAACAATAAGAGAGAAAATGTAAATTAAATTCTATATTGTAATATTTATATCTGAAATAAGACTTAATTTTCGATTGTCAGCTGATTTTAAATCCGTTTAAAGTCAAGTTTCTTAGAATTTTTTGAGTGGAAACAAACAATATATTTAAATGTGCAGATTAAAAATATTACAACAATAAAAGAGAATATGTAAATTAAATTCTTTCTTTTCTTTTAAATTTAATCTCATATCAAATAAATTAAATGTAATTTGTTTAATGAACATATTAAAATATAATACAGGAATTAATACATATTGATTAAAATATGAAAAAAATATAATTTTAATGTTTTGAATATTCAACATTTAATTTGCTAATAACATTTGAATTTGATTAAAGACAGGTTTATATTAAATATGAAATTATTATTTATTATGATTAAAATATACAACAAATGGATAGACAAATTATATTAATTGTTGCAATATTAACAGATGTGTTAAAGATATATCCAGCATTAAAATAAATATGACTTTGAAACCCATTTAAATCACGATTTATTGAAACTTAATTTTGTTGATTTAAAACAAATTAAGCATAAAAAATTGTATACAGTATATTTTGTATATATTCTTATATAAACATTTTGTTTTCCTGCTTTCCACCATTTTTTTTTATTTAATACTTAAGTAAAACACCAGTTAAAACCAGTTATTCGCAGTTAGTGGGTATTTTGCTTTAAAATTGTATAAAATATTGCTGCACACTTAAAATAAAAGTGACGCATTTAAGCGAAATGAAATTCGAATTACAAAATCCACAAAAGTGCAATTTTAATGTTTATGCGACTAATTTGAATGCTCAAAAATACATATTAAAACAATTTATGAACACTTTAAGCTCAATTTCATATTTTGTGTTATTGCTTATGCAAAGTGTAATTAGATAATTTGTTGAAATTTAATAACAAATAAGCCGAAAATTAATGACCCGAGTCAGGTACAGAAATAAATTGAAGAGCAAAACTGCCCTTTTGCGGAGATAAGGAAAAATCAAGTTTTTTAAGAAGAAATTGAACAAAATTAATGTGCAATTCAATGGTAAGAAACGGAAAAAACAATTCCTTAAGATTGTAGATATATAAATGGGTGTGGCAGCTGGATGAATAAGGAAATTTTGTGCCAGCATCCCACTATCGAGTTGGCCACTTGGTATGTAAATTGGACCAGTGGTCGCTGGTTGCTCGTTGCTCGTTTTATTGCCCATATTAAATTAAATTAATTAAATTTTCTGCAGCATAATCCTTTGCAAAACGCATAAATTTGTTCATTATGTGTGCGTGAATTCTGTATTCAATGTAACAGCTACAAACATATATACCTATATATATATATATATATATATATATATATAGAATTCACGCTTCTTGCTGTATGTACAAGTTTGTATTTATGTGCTACTTCTATTGATTTTTATCTCGCCGGCACCGCAGCACGAGGGATGTTGGTCCGTGCCCAGAGCCAGTCCCTAAGAGTTTTACATAACCATGGTTTCCTCGCTTTGCCCTTGCGTTGCTTGCCGCACAAACAAGCATTTATACATAAGTCTATATCAAAGCTCCGTTTACATAAACGACGCCCAATACGAAAAGCTTTGTGTTTGTTTTTTTCGAAATGAAACAAACACAAAAGCCGGTTGCAACATTGCGATTTGCCAATAATATTTAGTAGATAAATCTTTTGACTTGTATTATGTGATTTATGGTTGCTCTAAATTTATATAAAAAAAAATATTTCTATATGTATATTTTATTATTATCTATTATTTTTCATGCTCTCTAAATTTGTTATTCAATTGACTGAGAAAAATGCCCAATTTGAAGAGCTGCACGTGTGTTAAGCCAATACACGAACCATCGCAACTTGCGCCCTCTGGCGCACTGCAGGCGCACATACAGCTTTAGAGCATGCACGGCAGAGGGCGCACACTAGGTGAGCATTACGCACGCACACATGCATAACTCGAAACTATGAATGTGTTGGTGACAGCGTGCGAGTGAAACGCCTACAGAACGAAAGAGAGAGAGAGAGAGAGCGAGAAAGATAGAGCGATGGTTGCTCTGCGCACAAATCAAACATGGCTGCCGCACACACAGCCACACATGCACAAAAGTATCAGTGTGTGTGTGTGTTTGTGCGTTGGGTATATTTATCTGGCGCTGTTCAGTCGCCTGTCGCGTTTCATCCCCCCTTGCAGAGGAATCGCAAAAATATATATGAGACACATGCGCAAACAAAGTCGGCGTCAAAGTCGACGTCGAAGTCGTTTTGGGTGCAGCTGCTTATCCGCTTTGTCCTCATCCTTGTATATATATATATATATATATATTTTATTTTTTTTATTTTTATTTTTTTTATATTTTGCTAGCGGTTTACTCGACTGCAGTTTAGATTCTCTGCTGCAAGCGTGGAATGCAAATTTTCGGCAAAGTTTTGAGCACTGCTTGCAGTTTGCCGATAAGCTTGGATATCTTTTTTAGCTTTCGTCAAATGGGGGGATTAGCTCATCTTTTATATGAAACACATTCTAGCTAGATCCGAAGGCGAATGTTCATCAAATGCTTGTCTCTTTCATGGCATGGCCAAAAACGACTTAATCCCAAATGCGTGGCACGTCCGCATTAATGCTGTTGAAAATTGTCAAATAAATCACTCATATTTATATAAATGCCCCTGATATCCGAGCCATTGGCGCAGGTTGACTCCAGACTTGACTTCACTAGCCGTAGCCAATATGCAAATTAATATATACCACCATACCATAGTTGCCGCATAGTTTTTGTCTACGTCAGCCAGATAAGCGCGGTCGCTCAAAACGTGTTTCCGCATAAATTATTGCTAGCCGGCCGACAGACGACAGACGACAGACGACAGCCGACAGGCGACAGCTGTAGATGACAAAATACAAAACGACAACAGACAACAGACAACTGACAGAGAGTCCAACATGGCAGGCAGTATGGCAACTAAGTAGCATGGCTGCTCGGTGTGTCACATGTGCAATGCGGTAAACATTTTGGATCGCTGCTGCTGCTTGAAGCTAACACAAATAATTTAATAACAAATCGCATCAATCAGTTGGAAATTATTTGGAATATGCTCAATGTGGCATATTCTTAAAAATCAGAATTGAAAATAAAACTGTTCCAAAATTATAAGCTTTGATATCGGTTTAATTTTGATTTCCATTAATCATTTAATTGGTGCAGGGAATTCAAAATAAAAAAAAAATAAATCAGAAGACCAAAGTCAATTTTAGAGGATATTCGCATTTTGGAATATCCTTTATATATAACTATAAATTATATAAATTGATGATTTCTGAGTACGATCCTGCATAGTAATAGTATACCCTTCAAGGGGGTATAAATTCGGAATTTGTAAAAATCTAACCAAATTTAGGCATACGATTATTGTCGGCTCTATTAACCGACGAGTCAAAAAGGTAATGGCTTATGTACTTCTTATTGGCATAGCGATAAATTGGCTAAGGTTCAAGAACAGTTGTTTCGATCTACCTTTAACTCAAAGGACAAGAAACAAACAGCCCCACTATGATTCTCACATTCGTGCGGGAATCAGCATAGCTGGAACAGCAATAGATTTGCAGTGCTTGAATTCCATAAAAAAAATATTAAAAAAATTCCAACGAACATAATTTTAATAGGTCCATCGATTTCTACTTTATCATATTAAAGTTTTCTAAGCCAATTCTAAAAAATCAATCTTCAGTTGCAGTGTATTTAAATCTATCTTGAAAATGCTAATAGCGGCATACAAATCTTTTGAAGAACTCATAAAACTGTGTAAATGTAAATTATTATTTTGTTATTCTGTTCAGTCATCTCAAAACTCATTCTTGGAACTGCACATACACCCTGCGGAATTTAATTAAGAGCAGCTGCCATTTTACTTATCAAATAAAATATAATTTTCTTAAGAATTTATTTTGCTACATTTTATTTAATTAGATTAAATGCTCATTGAATAAAAATGAAAACTTATACGTTATGTAATTACTATTAAATTAATTATTAATTCATAGTTCATGTATATAACATCAGAAATCCCATCCATAGGTTTGCACGATGTGCAGAGGCGCATTTTAGGAAAAACAAATGTTCTTTAAAAATTGTGTAAACAAGTATTTCAAAAGGCATTTTTTTAGTAACAAAATGTTTTCTTGATGAACCAATTATAAAGTTATAAGCATAATGAAACTGATGACCAAATGTAAGCATCAACTTTACCTATATTTTATATATATATAAAGAAAATTGTAAAATGAATATGTATGATAAATATATCATATATATGACAATAGTACAAATATCAAAAGTATTTAAAAAATCCCATCCATAGGTGTATGAACAATGTGCAAAAAAAAAAAAAAAAAAAAAATTGTAAAATGAATATGTATGATAAATATATCATATATATGACAATAGTACAAATATCAAAATATTTTAAATAATTTTGCAAGCAATTAGAAAAATACATAATTACATTATTTAACATTAATTAAAATTAGGAAAACCCCAAATGTTATTGTATTTAAACTTATCTATGCATTTCTATACTATTTTGTTGAACTCTGTTGTGACTAAGGCAATAATTAATGAGGCTTAAAAATAATAATAAATAATATTAAATATCAATATTTAAATTAGCATAATGTAATTCAGGAAAGAGACATTACAGGGAATATATAATATATATCTACACAGCATTGTCAACCGATCAGTTATAAAACAAAATAATTTGAGTTTTCAAAAAGGGGCCATTTAAATTCGCCGTTGTCTTTGCCACTCATTGCCAAAGTTGTTCCCGAGCACTTGCTGCTCATAATGTGACACAATAAGGCCAATAAAATGCTACTAAAAAGCAACAACAAACAGCTAAAAAAAACTGCAGCCGCAAAACGTTGCACAGTCTCTGTGTAAAAACATGTTGCTGGAAGGCTCAACAAGCAGAAGATGCGGATGGGGATGCGGATGAGGATGAGCAGTGGAGCCCTGTGCACTTCAGTCAAGTAGCGCGCTTGGCTTTTACGACCGGGAAAGAGTCATGTGACATGGCCAAGACCAGTTGAGTTGAGTCTATGGCCGCTTCCAGTTTCCAGCTTCCGTCTTGGGCGACACTTATTGTGGCTTCTTCGTCGTCCGCCGCTTAATGTTTGCCATAATAATGCTTTATTTAACTATCGAATGTGTTCTCTCTCTCTCTCTCTCTCTCTCTGTCTCTCTCACTCTTTTATTTATCTATGTACAATGCGTATACATTTTGCGGTGTCTGGCGAACGTCTGCCGTTGACCGTAAAAATTTTAATATCCCCGTCGTTTCGGTGCGTGCTTTTGCTGCCCCTTTTGCTCCGGCTGCCCCCCCCCCTTCGCGCGCACAACGCAAGCGAAATCAATTGGCAGCCAATCTGCAACACCTTTATGGCCATTTTATGTGGCATACTTTTAACCTTGACATTGTCAATTTGACAGTGGCGCCGGCAGCCTTAATGACCATGTCCACAACCACAAGTAGAGCTCTCCGCTCCGTGTAACCTGCCTCAACGTGTCCCACATCGAAAGTGTCATAAAACACACAAGTGGCTGGGAGAATAATGCTCTGCTCGTCTTCGCTAACTGCCTGCTGTGTGAAAGGGGGTGGGGGGGGCGAGGTGAGGGGGGCCAAGCGAGCATAATCCATCATAAACATTTTTATGGTTGCTCGCATTTGGCCCGCTGCTCGCATTTGGCCCGCTGCTCGCCCCGCTGCTCGCCCCGCTGCTCCCCCACACCCTGCTCCTCCCTTGTATGCGGCGGCTGACTTTGTTATTCTTGTTACTGGCGGCAGTAAAATTCGTTAAACGCTGAACAAATTGTTTATTATAGCAATTTGGCAATAAATGTGGCCATTAACTCATTGTAGGTGTTGCCACCGCGCACTTATCCATCATTTCTCGCGCCCCTCTCCCCTCCCGACTGCCCCTCGAGACTGCGCACACATTTTGCATATATATATACATATATATATATATATAAAAATGCGGAATGAAGAATAGAATTCGTAAATGTTGTTTACGTTTCGATTTGAAACGTGTCGGCATTTCCAGTAATTGGCTAATAACATTTAGGCCTACAGCAAGACAAAAACAGGTTTGATTTTAGTTGGTTCCTTAAAGTCTGTAGACAGATTAATATATTCATATTTGTGTAAAAATCAAAGTATCTATTTAAATGCAATATTATTTTATTGCTATTCCCAGAAAGAGGTTTATTGATATTAGGAAAGTATTTGTAACAGGCAGAGAAATGTAGCTTCGTTTATATATGGTATATATATATATATATATATATATGCTTGATCAGCATCAGCAGTTGAGTATATTGAGTAGGCGGATTAATGTAATATAATTATATTTAAATTAATATTTATAATATAAATATATATATAAATAAATAAATAAATAATAATATATTAATACAAATATTATGCACAGACAAATTATTAATTTATCCAATTCAACTTAATGTGCAAAATTTAAAAATGTTTCCCTTAAATTTGCTTTTTAAATTGCTCATTTTTTTTATTAGAGGTGAGTTTAACTCATTAAATACTACTAAGTTGTGCTTAGGGTATCTAAAAGTCGAGTTATCCTAATTATTATTTTTTATTTGTCATATTTTTAGTCAAGACTAAACGAATAGGAAATATCCCATTTTTTATTTACCTCATAATAATTACTTTTAAATAAATGCTTATATTTTATTTAATTATTTAAAAACAACTGAAATTTTTTATGCCTGCTGCTGTTTGAAATTAATACGCTGACTGAGCAAATATAATAATTTGAGATGCCCATTCAGATATCTGTATATATATATATATATATATATATTTATATATGTATATGTTTTTGCTGCTTCGCTCAGTCGCCGTTGATGAGTCCCAACGGAGACCATTTCGTGCGAAATCTGCTCCCCTCATCGGATCTTGTCAGAGAAGCTGACAAAAATTAAACGATTTTCGCATAAGGAGCTCTGATGAAGGGGCGCGCGCGGGGACTGCAACGAATCATACAGTGCCTGTCATAAGTATGGCACTGACTCGATACGGCTGCCCATCATAAGGAACATTGAATGTGGCCATTTGTACATATGGCTTCCATACACACAAGTTGACCTGCGTGTCGCCAACTGAGATACCCAGGCGGAAACTCACTCACACACACACACGCACACACAGCCTCCAAGGAAATGTGATGCGATTTATAAATATCTTTTTGTGTATTATGCGCAGGGCGATGTGTCACTGCGAATGAGCAGCCTTGTGAAACCCAATCCCAATCCCAACCCAATCTGTCTGTCTGTCTGTTCGCACACTGATTCCCTGCATCCCCCCGTCCTAATGTCTTTGACCTACTTCCACTGGTCGACGCCTCAATATGCGCCACGTAGCCATGTGGATAAATAGATGGACAAAAATGTTGTATCTGTATCTTGTATCTGTGCGTCGAGTTGTTTATGAAGCAGAATAAAAATATAATTGCGTCGTCGAAAATTTCATATATATTTTGTAATTAATTCTATTGGCTCTGATTGGGCTTAATTAAAACAAACTGTGCTACGGCAAACGCAGTCCAACACACACATATATATAAAAAATATATATATATGTATGTATATTTATATATATGCCTAAATAGATTACATACAGGGTCGAGTTTATGTGCTGGCTAACCAGTTACACAAAATTTATTTTTCGTCCGTAAAATGATTATGAAGTTTTTTTTAATTAGCATTTTAATTTGACATTAGAGGGTTTTTTTTATAAAATATATAGAAATAATATTTGCATTTTATTTTACGTAGATGGATTAGTTTGTTGTTTAGACCTTAACCTAAACTGATTTTGTTAATTAATACTAACTATAATATACAAATTATTATTATTTGTTTATCTCATTAGCGAGAATGAGTTTTATTAAATTAAAACAAATGCTCTTAATTATAAGCGAATGTATATTAAGATGTTAGCTTTGAATTAATTCATATATATATATGCATATGCATATGCACAGTGTGTCTAAATTATACACTGGTTGACTATTTCACTCTTCACAAAATCAAATGGCATTTTCGGTCCAATCTTAGCTATTTTATCACACGTCTGCTAATGGCACTTGTTTGGTTTCTATACTCTTCCCGAGGGTATCATAGTTAATTTGTGAAGTTGGTTGGAGCAGGCAACTTTGAACCTTTGAAGCATGCATACACTCAGAAAAAATAAATCTAGTTAATATTTAAAAATTTCTTATTCTTTTGAGGCCATTATTCAGAAAGCACTTTTCTTAAAAAACAAGACTTATCTTTTATTAATTTAATATTTAATTTATTTTATTATTTTACTAAAATTCATAGAACAAATGTATAATTTCTAGGATTTTTCACCTGACTACAAAGAACTCTAAAAAAAACGCATTTTTGTTTGTGATTTTATTTAAAAATTATAATTTAAAGAACATAGCTGATAAATGCCACGTTTTTTGCTATTAAATTTCTTCTCTGCGAATCTCAGTTTTAAACCTATACCTATGAGATATATCAGCTTTATTTTTTTTCTATATTTTTGCCTATTTTTTTTCAGACTACGATTTCTTCTCTGCAAACTTGTATCTCAGTTTTAAATCTATACCTATGAGATATATCAGCTTCCTTTTTTTCTACAGAAATAATGACCGATTCAAAGTTGCATCTTTTGTTTACAAACGTATTCCAAGGGTCCCATTAGAAGGATCTGTTATTTTTGTTATTTATTTATAAAATTTGTTAATAAGACTCCAATCTGGGAGTGTATTTTATATTCGAGCTGTCTAAAATAACTGTGCATTTTTTTTATATTTTGATTGTTTCGCCCTTGGTTTTGCTCCACTGTTTTGTGCGTGTCTTCGGCAAAGTCAAGCACGAAACTCATTTAAATTCAATTCGAATGTTGCGTTCTGTGCTATATTTTTCGTTATTTATTTCGGGGCTGGTACATATTTTGTGCCTTTGATATTTCTGTGTGTGTATGTGTGTGTGTGTGTGTGTGTGTGTATGTGACAAGGCTGCGGGGGAGGGCGGCGGCAAAGTCACTGAACGTTTAAATCGATTTGGGTCCGAATTCGAATTCCACCTTTGCAGTGTTTCATGATTGTTTTTTTGGTTTTTGTGTTGGTTTCCATTTGTCTTGTTTTTTTTTCCTGCCCGCCGCTGTTTTTGTTGCCTTTGTTAAGTTCCATTCTTATCCAAAATGGCTGCATTATTTGTACACACATTTTTTGTATTTTTTTTTTTTTTTTACATGTACATGGATAAATTCTCCACTTCGCCATGTCATTTTTGTTGTTCTCGTTGTGGAATTTGTACTGAGCCGCAGCGACTCAAAACGTGATTCATACGAAAGTTGTGGCCATTGTTGTTGTTGTTGTTGTTGTTGTTCTTGTTGCAGTTATTGTCTCTTATATTGATAGGGTGTATTTTATTTTTATCGTGTTGTTTGTTGTGTGTGTGTGTGTGTGTAGTCGACATTATGTAAAAGCTGTCGTCTTCAATTGCACTGCCAGTTATGGTTTTCTGTCTGATTGTTGGCAATTTTCATAAACGCACTAAATAAAATTGATGGGTTTCTGGCTTATTATGCACCACAGCTCAATGTTAAATAAACAGCACATTCAATTCAATTATGAATAGCTTTAAATATTAACAACAAATTCAATAAGCTACCTGTAAATTTTTTTTTTTTTATTTATTTGCCTTTAAAGTTGCTTTTTTCATTATTATTTGCATTACTTCACAAAAACAACTTTAAAATTAAAGATAATTTATTCAATATAATTCAACGTTAAGCTGAACGCATTATTATCATTATGAAATCCTCACTAAACTCCATAAATGGATTTGGCACGCACCCTCGGAATATTTTGTCTGCTCAATTGCGGAGTTTGCATGCAAAACATTTACGTGGCTTAAAAAAATTATAATACATTTATTTCGTTCCGGTTAAAATTTGAATCCGTACCAAATAACATTTGAAGCCCCAACAATTTGGTGGGCTTTCGCTGGGAAAATATAATGTTTATAAATTGCAATCTGAGATTGTTGTCTGCGCAGTTTTAATCAGAATGAAGGATTAAGGAAGGGATTAATAATTATGGAAGAATGCATATTAATATTCATTAAAACAAATAAAAATTACTTGATTAAAAATAAAAATTAATATTTATGCCGATTCCAATTAAACTTTTTTCTTTCTTAATATGTTTTTTTTTTGCATGTGTTAATTGCTAAATATAATTATACGTTATTCTCTCGTGTTGGGAATTCTTAAAAATTATACAGATGATTAAGCTTATATCAAAAATAAATAGCCATTCTAATCTAATATATTTCTTAAAATTATTTGACATTCTAATCTAATCAATTTATTAAAATTATTTGACATTATGCAATTCAACAATTGATTAACTTCCATTTTAAATTGGGAACAATTAGCTTTCAGATGATCTCTGAGATCATCTTGTTCAAACTGATACTGATGAATATTTAATATGCTTTCTTTTGCCTGTTGAATACTTTAAACCGAATTCTTTTTTGCTCCCTTTGCATATTTCTATGTAAAAATGTAAAATAAATGGCATCAGGCTTACTTTGTTGTCTTCATTTCACCATAATAAAATATTTAGCCCCTTTAAAGAATTGCAATAATTAAGTGTAAATTTCTCATATTATATGGAAAATGGGAAAAAGTCACGCGACAGATTTACAAATATAATTTTCATTTTCTCCGACTTAAATGAATTGTTCGGGCTGAGTGCTTTACTATCTTATGTCTGTTACTAAAAACTGCCAGATTTTTTATCTAATGCCATTTGATACCAACAGATCTATTAACTGTTTTGATGGTATAAAACTATCTTATTAATGTATAAAACTAAAAACCTTTCACGCAATATCTTTCGAATATCTTTGCGTATTAGCAGAAAATTATGAAAATTGTTTTATATTAATAAAAAAAAGATTGTAATTTTTTTTAACGAGATTTCCATTATGAAATGAAAAGCAGGAAATTTTTTCTACGAATTTTTCCCTAAATTAAACATAAACCAAGTTAAGTTTAAGGAGAGTTCATAGATTGGTTGAATGTCCAATACAAGCTGTCCCTTTAACCATTTATAGAACTTTTGCCCCACCTATAACCAGTCGGGACACATACGTTAGAACAATGTTAATAATGTTTAAAAGTAATGTACTTCATTTCACCTTCCGAGCAGACCAAGAGAGATAAAAACTACAATGGCAAAAAAAAAAACAAAAGAAATATGTGGCAATAACTTTGCAACGAAGCAGACACTCGAAATGAGACAAATTCAAACAACAACGAAGCAACTATGATAGAAAAACAACAAAAAAAAGCATAGAGAAAAGTGAAGAAAACCCAGACAAATTTTATATAAATAATTCACTGTTGTAACGTGCAAAGCTTTTCGAGACCATTTCAGTTAATTAATGAAACACAACTCAAACCAAGCCAAAGACAATACCAAAGACCCAAAGACGCAATTGATGCTCAACTGCCCCAAACGAAGCCAGGAGCCAGGAGCCAAGACTGGGAAGGAGGTGCAGGATGGGAGTAAAGGGCACCAAATGAGACTCTGTCAGAGTTGTGCGAAAATTAATAACAGACGCAAAACAGTTCCGTCTCAGACTCAAGTCAACTCCGCAGGCAACGCACCAAATTTGAACAAATGGCGCAGCAAGGCGCTTTCTATAGGCGGGTGAGGGGCGGTGAGGTGCACAGGGGGGTGCAAAGAGTTTTGGCTCTAACCAAGGTGGATGGATGCAGGGCAAAGTGCAAATAACGGCGACACCAACGTGCGCGCCTCTCTACGAACTGGAGTTGTACGTCAGGTCGGGATGGTGGTTGCAACATGTTTCCACCACCAATAAACGTGCCACATACACACACACACAAACACACACACAGTCATGCTGAGTGTACGTGTGGATGGAAATGGCCATGATTCCCAAATGAATTTGGGAGATGGTTGGTGGTTGCTGGCTGGGTGGGCAAAAAAAAAAAACACAAAACAGCCAAACAAATATTCAAATTTTCTGCACAAACCTGACGAAGCGCATCGGGAGGAGTGTGAGCATGACATTAGCCAAGTTTTAGGCTAATATTTTGGGAAGGCGCCCAACTCCACTCCACACTGAGCTGTGTTCATTACACAAAATTTGCATTTAAGGCCAGGCATTAGAACAGTGATAGAGTAAGAGGAGGAGGAGCGGAGGAGAAGGGGAGTGGAGAGTGGAGCGACAACGTGCCGGGTACATGTTGGAAAGAAGTGCACTTAACCATAACTCAAGCTCGTGACACCGGCACACAAGTCGCTTTTGCATAGTTATGCCCCCAACTGAAAGCCAACCAAGATCCGAGCAGCTGAGTTGCATATTTGCCGCGAATTATAATCGCTGTGGCATCAGCGACGCGTCATGAATGCCACATTATCGTCAACATCAGCATCAGCATCGATAATCGGGAATGGGAATTGGGATTGGGTACGCTTTCAGCTGGGGAATTTAAGTGCTTGTTGCCCCCGTTGCCCCCCCTTTGCCAATCAAAGAACACATTTCGATGAGCTGCTTGTTTATGAGCCAAACTGGCGACAGGCTACAAAAGGTGCGGGAAACTTGGCTAATAAACTCATCGTCAAATTTATTGATTGCTAGACTTTTGGCAAATAATTCAGTCATTATTTGCTTCGTTTTACGAACTGAATTTTCATCTAAATTAAGCTAATTTAAATTAGTTTGAATTGGCATTGATTCCATTAAATTATTAAGTATAAAAACCAGTTTCATTTTCATTTTGATAGACAAGACAAATAAAAGCAGAAACAGCTGGTTCACCTTAGTCACCCTGTGCCGGCACCCATCGCCCAATTCGAGATGAAGAGAGTGAGTGCGCTCTCTTTAGCAGCGTGCGCTGCCCGTTTCTCTTGATTTGGGGTTGGCTTCTGTTCAAACAGTAGTGAAATATACATAATTACATATTACATACATTATTATAAAGTTTGCAAATAGTTTTTAATATGAAATTTTTTTTTATATATGATTGATTGATTGATTTGAATTTGATACTGTGGTATTATTATTATTATTATTATTTTTAATATTATTATAATTATTTTTATTAGCATAGGGAAAATATGAAGAATAGTTTGATAATATAACTCTAGATATTTTAATTAAATTAAATTAGTTTAATCGATTGTGAAACTATTCTTAAAAGAACCATCGACAAATTAATAACCAAAATGCTAAACAGCTTTATTATTTTTCTTCCAAATATATAACTGTTGAAATATTGTAATTTAATACTCCCAAAAGTTGATTAATTCCAGTTGTGTACAAATTAATTTATAATTTGTTAAATGTCTGGCTTGGATCTGGCTTAAGAATAATTAATGTTAGTTCAGTTCGATTTATAAATTTTTGAGCGATAGTAGAAACAATTCGATATTCAAACAGATCAATAAAAAGGTGCTTCGAAATATCAATAATCAAAGAATTTTAAGAATTGTAATATTAAAATATAAAGAAATCTAATGTAAAATCTTCATATATGAAGAAAAAGTGATAAATAGATATATAAATTTTAATACTTCTATAATCCTTTTATAAATTATGATTCTTGTTTATCTGCTTATTTATATTGTAAATTTGTAGGTTCGTTTTAAAATATATATATAAATATTTTAAATTACATTGCTTGAATAAATTGAATATTAATCTAAACTATTATTAAAATTGTACTTTCTAAGCCATTTTCTTCTTATTAGTATACAAACATTGAGCTGTTGGCTAAGATGCGAGTGGCTTTTATGGTCGGAAGTCATTTTTCGTTTCAATTATTCTCAATGGCTTTCAATGCAAGAAAATACGAATTCTACAAATTTAAAATTCACAAGCTTACCAAATCCAGACGCATGCTGAACCCAACTACTCCCACCAAGAAATTCCACTCCCTCCATTTGGCTCTTGCAACAACTTACCTTCCCATCCTAACGTGAAATTGGCCGAGGAATTTGATACTTTCATCCCCCTTCACTACTATTGGCATTTCAAACATTTTGTGTATGCCCTGCAGATATTCCAAAATGGTCAACAATGATTTTTCATTCAAATTTGTAAACATGTTTTGGAGAATTAGAAGAACTTTGGCTAGCAAATGGTAACTATTTATTAATAATATTTACTACTTTTAATAAATAAGATAAAAATACATAAATAGAATTAAATAAATAAATATAAATATAAGAAATATATAAAATATTTGTAGATGTTTTTTAGCTACATTCAAATAAAATTAGCACTTGTCTTGCAACAGTTTTATCAAAATTCAAAGCTGAAAAAAGGGTATCTGCTAGTCGCTAAATCTCTACAATAGATTTCCTATTTATTTTATATTTGTTTTTTTTTTTTTGGTAAACTGCACAAAACTGAAATCTATATAATCAAAGTTGCTTAAGTTGGTCTCAGCTCACTCAGTGCAGAAGGTGTGGAAATTTGTGTGACCTGTGAGCAACGTGGCTGCAGCCCATGCCGAGTGCGTTGGCCCCACTGGACGGAGGAGGACAGAGGAGCAGGCAGTCCACTTGCCAGAAGTTTCTCTCTGAACTTAATTCAACTGAATGCTGGCACTGCAGCTGCAGAATGGAGCTCAGCTCGACCAGAGATGCTGGAACGTGTCCAATTTGCGCTCATGAATGTTTTACCATGCAGTTATTGGATTTAGTTTCAGCACTTGCTACTAAGCATTTTTGTCGTATTTTTTGAATATTTCTTTCTCTCTGTATTTTTTTTTCGACTGCCATCGAAGCGTGCACAAAATTGGCAAATAAGCCAAGACTTTTTAGACGTGTATGTAGTGGCAGCAATTGAGAAAGTAAGCTGAACACATGAGACAAAAAACTTAACAAGTCGGTTCAGAGTGCTCAAAAAATATATGCAATATTTGAAAACCATTAAAAGTAGTTATTAATAATTTTAACTTGAAAACTTTCTTCAAAATTAGAAATTTCATTAAAGTATTAAATTTCATATTTAACTTTAACTTTCATTCCAAGAAAACATAAATTAAATTAAGTATAAACAAACAGGTGCAACAATTAAAATGCTCAACGGCTGCTGAGCAAATTGGGCCAGTTGACGACAGGCGGCACACGTTGACAGCCGTTCGCTCGCGCTATAAACGGCAACATAAAATTCACCCAGACGACCTTGAGAAGCAGTAAAAATTTTTAATGGCTCTCACTTTTTACGGCCATCTCCGAACAGACTGGAAAGCGACATCGTAAAGAGCCAGTAGAGCAGACCGAAAGCAACTGTCTTAGAACCGGCCAGGCCAGGCCAAGAAACTCGAACTTGGCTCAGTTCTCGCTGATCGGCTGCTGGCCGCAAATAGTCAATGGGCCCACTGTGCGGCCATAATGCGGCTATTTACACTGGTATCACTTCGCACACACACAGCCATAACATATGTGTGTGTGTGTGACCAGGTATTCCGTTAAGCTGTTAAAGAGCAAAGAAAACTAAATACTCTTCCGTAGCTGTCCTTGTACAATTTTCACTTTTACCCGTTGGCTTTTCTTTGGCTCAGCATTCCCATTCCCTTCACTTCTAGCCCTTCTAGTTTTTTATGGCTTGGCTGGTGTTGTGCTCATTTTATTACTTTATGATGGCCGATTCCCAGTTAAACAGACGCTGCACATTGACATTGAGCTCATCTCTAACAATAAGTTTGAGCACATCAACCCTTCCGCTGGCTTGACTTGGTTCCTCCAAAAATCCAACCCTTTGCAGATACCTCAAGGAAAACTAACGATAATTACACACAGGTTGTGCCTAATTTGCTTTCAAGGTCTGTTGTTTTTTGCAGCGACTTGGAAACTCATAAATATCCTCCGACCTTCTCAGCCAAAAATGCCACATTGCCATATTTTCTAGCAGCATTTTGCCATTATCGTTGGAAAGTGTAAATAATTACTGCGAAGGTAATTAGCTTAATGCAAGTCAAGAAAAAGAAACCATCTGACATAAATACAAGCTTGGAAATATAAAATCCACTTTTTGAGATAGAAATCTTAAATTAATGTAAATATTTACTGTGCATTCTCCACACATTGGAGCTGGATGGAAATTGGTTCTTAAATAAAGAGATCTTCTCTCCTTAAGTTATCGATAAATCGATTAGACAAATAAAGAAATGTATTTATTTGAAACTTGTCGATTTTTATCGATATTCTACGGGTAGCTGATATCGAATAATTAATAATTTTTATTTTATAATAATTAGAGAAAGAGAAAACGTAGCAAAATAAAGTTTACGGAAAAACCCTTTTCTAATTTTTATGATGTTGAAATTATTACATTATCTTCATATTTTTTCACACATGCCGATTAACCATTAAACAAAGTTTTATCACATTGAACGTGTAATAATAAATATGCAAATGTCTATACAACATTGTTGCAATATGCAGCTTTTCCATAAATCAACATTTAAAGTATACTTCTAATTATCGATAAATAAACCACTGATTTATTCAGTTCAGCTTGTTAAAGCAATAAACGATAAATCAGTTATAATCCAAAGTGTTCTCAATTTTAAATTGAAAAAATTGGAGCACTTTTTAAGAATAAGTGTCAAATAATATTTTATGATATTAATTGAAAACATATTAAATACAGAGAGGCAAATAAAATATCGGAATACGAAGCATACGGAAAACATTTAACAATCGCTTCCAGAAGAAAGCGACTTCGAAACAAACTACATATAAAATACCCAAAAGTTATAATTATTTTGAGATCGAAAAATTCCAATAAATGATGTCTAAAAATTAATTATCATTTTCCCAGATTTGCTACAATATATTTAAGATGATTTAAGCCAAAGCTACATAAACACAGCTTCCTTAGAGAATTGTTTTAAATATGGTTGCACTGTGTTTCCAACATAATTCAAAATAAATTTCTTAAGGGAGAGTTGGATATTTACAGATAGTTAAATATTTAATAAAATATAAAACTATATAAATATAACTGACCACTGCAGGTAATGTTTATTATAAGACTTGTGAAGTATAAATATTTCATTTAGTTATTTTTGTTTAGCAGATTCAAATGCATTTACACCTGTTTATGCTGGATATATAGGATATATATATATATATATATATCTCAATTGCAATCACAACATCTAATTTTGCATTCTGCAGCACTCTGTGGATCTATTATTAAGATGGCTTTTGTCTGCTGATAAGGACACTTGCTGAGTACAACAAACATCGAAACTTTTAATGAGAAATGTCGCCAGTGCATTTTCGCTTCCAATTTTCTTGTAGCTTTTTGTTTTTTTTGGCTTTTGTTTTATCCCAGCGGCGCTTGGCAAGTCGACAATTTTCGTTACGAGCGAGCATCTTGCCAAAATGAGAAAACTTCTGTCGAAGTCCACATTTGTGGCACTCTCAGCCAGAGCTGGAGCTGGGGCCAGAGCTGGAGCCAGAGTTGGACCTAGAGTTGGAGCTGAAGTCGAGGGCGAAATGCTGCTCATAAAGCTTACCAGGCAGGGGCCATAAGTTGCCGAGAGTAAATCTGTTTCAAGTGGCAGTCACTCGCCGAATTAGCTGACGGCTGTTGGCTTTCCATGGAACGTGGCCAAAACAAACAGCGTAGGTGTCTGCATCGGTGTCCACCTAATGGGTTGGAGTGAAGCCATGTTCTCATGCCTTTTGTCTGGACCGAGCCAAAACGTTTTCTTTCCCATTATTGGCACAGCGGTTGCAACGAGCCGTCTGAGGTGATAGAGAACAGAGCAGCCCTGTTCTTTGCCCCTCACTTGCCACACTTGCCACACTTGCGACTTTTAGTTTATTTGCACATAAGGCAACGACTCGGAAGCACAGCTCCGTTTCACTTTATTGGGGCTTTATCCAAGCCCACGATTCTGTAGGTGGCTTTTCGTAGTTTCGCATTCGTGAGACTTGCAAAAGTGTTGATGTTTGTGTGCTTTAAAGAAATACACTGGCAGAAATTGAAAAAAATACAGTACTATAACGGTATCGCATATATTTAAGATGAGTGTTTTTTTTTTGCTTGTGGAAAAATAAGTCTATCGATATTCAATAAAGGGATGCAGAATATATTCCAAATTTTAAGCTTATAGTTCTTAAAGTCTTTGAGATCGCCGTGATCTTAAAGACGGACAGACGGAAATGAGTATAACTATTGGGCAGTTGGTGCTCAATAACAATTTATATACAAATTTCCATATAAAGAGAGAAAGACTAGTCAAGAATATTTTATTAACCACTGTAATTATGTATATATTATAAACCAAATTTAAATACACCAAAAAAATAATTATTTGGAAAATTAATTTTTTAAAAGAAAAATATTACATTCAATTTCTTTCCACTTACTTATTTAAGTTGCTATTATTATTATTATTTAAGAAATCTTTGGTATATTTATAAAATTTTAAATATATTTAATTACCTTTAAAATAAATAAATTGTTTAAGATTAAACATTTTCGTTTTCAGTGTAAGTAATCATAAATTCCAGTTTAGATTTTTATAGTTGACTAGTTGAAGAATTATTTATAGAATTCATTAACATATTTTTTTTACAGTGTATCTCGAAGCTAAAGCCAACAAGAATAAGAATTTAAATTTCTGGCTTGCCAACCGTTGCATGTGGCTTCCGCATGGGGCATGCGGTGTTTGTTGCAGAAAACACGACACATGGCGCACCAAGTGGAGTACCTCCGAGGAGTTCCTCGGAGTACCTCGCCTAGATGTACACAGAAATGGAGGCAAACAAACAATCATTGGGCCAACCTAAAAGACCCAAATGAAAATGATTATATTTTGCTCGAATGTTGTCTGTTTGTTTTCATATTTTGATGATTGCCGCTGCGACTAGGCCAGAATATATAAATTTGGCATGGGTCTGGTAATGGCATGGAAACGAAATAAACAGGGCATGTCAAGGGGCGCCACAAGGCGCCAAACAAGCATGTCTTAAAGCCACTTTGAAACTAGTTTTCGTAGCGGTTGTTTGTGTTTAATTTTGGTGACAAAAGTGTTGGCTAGTATTTTTTGGCAAAACATTTTATGGCCAAAACAGATTTTGCTCGGTGTCAGTCGGGTGTCTAATGAAATTCACCAACTTCTCGCAGCGATTTGCGTGCCTCAAGCTTTGCACATATTGCGACAACTTTGGTTAAGAAAACTTTGGTCAAAACTGGGCTTAATTGCAACGGTTTGTTCTGCTTGTGGCAGCTGGCAACGGACATTGGCAAAACTTTGATTTACTTGGCCGTAACTTTCAGGAGCAGTCTACATATGAAGCGCCGTACAGCGGGAATATGCCAGCCATTTATATAAGTCAATTCCAAAGGGGGAGTGGGGGGGACACAAGTAGGAGCCGCCACATGGCGTTCATAAATTAGCGGACATTCCGCTGCTGCGTCCGATGAGCCCCTGGTATCAGTATAAATCTAACAGTTAATGGACTTACCTGGGCAGCTGGCTCAGTCGGATATCGGTTGCGACTTTCCAATAAATTTGCTTGCATTATGCACACAAAATAAGTTAAGAACTTTATACCAGAATTAAGCGTAAGTGAATTAACGTGACTAAAATATTAATCTTGGGCCGAAGGGACACATCGGTTCGTACACGATTCCAACTAGTTCTGGAACTCGGCACAAAATCTACTCATTTCCTTCGATATGCCGTTTGCTGCCGCTGCCTGTTCCTCGCTGAGTAATGCGAAATACTCAGGCAAAATAAAAAGCAAGTTTTATGCAATGCTTAAATTAAAATAATATCTGCATTCCAGTTATGCAAATTGAGTTGTGTTTATCTTAAATGGTACGACAAATGAAGTTGTGCTTATCTTAAAATTAGCTAATGGCATTTTTAGCATAGACTAGAATTTAAATTAATCAAATTTAAATATTTTGTGTAAAATGTGAATAGAAGCAAATAATTTAACATAAATATAAAATGTATTAGTGTGCATTTTCAGTTATTTTAGTTGATTTATAAAGGTAGAAAATAATTTAAAATAAATATAAATTGAAATTGATTTAAATATTTTATTTAAACTTTAAAGTACATTATGAAAAATAGTGAAATTATTATAAATTATATTTGGATTACCAATTGACTTCAATATGTTGTTTAAAATATATACTGTACCAATAAATATAAATAAAGACAAATTTGTATTATTTTTGACAAACAATTTAAATTGTTTACTGAAATGTTTCGTATGAAAAATTGTTGTATTCAAACACAATTTAAAAAAAAACCAATAAATCGCCCAGTTAAGACAATTCATTCATGAAATTAATTATATATGGTCTCAATTAGGCAATGCAATCAGCTCGTCTGCAAACCAAATGAGCCAGACTATAATAAAGCCCCATTGAGCCATAGACCCCACAAGTTGCAATTAGCAGACGTCCATTAATTATCGATTAGTTTGAAGACCGATAATTAACATAAATGAAAATTTAAGACGAAGTTTGCCGGCGGCAATCGACGGACATTGATTGGAATTGAATGCAAAATGCCAGACTAGCTGCTTTTTTTGCAGATCTAATATATATAGACAATACCAAACATATATATATTATATATATATTTATATATATTATATATTTTATTTTATCAAAATATACTTTTTTCTTGTTGCAAAAAGTTGGCAGCAATCTTTTGTGGAAACTTGCGCACCTTTGAAATAATGCAAACGATGAGAGTTAATAGTTTGTCGGTTCAGTGGGAAATGATGCACTGGTGGATGTCCGTGCCCGTGCCCATGTCGAGCCATCCATCCCGAAGAGCTGCCATGGCAACGGAGCAGCAAATAATGGAAGTCACGCGCCTTGGTCAATGGCCGCTGGCAAGGGACGAGAACAACACTGTTGGGCGAGGAGAGGGGCGGGTGTCTGTGGCGGAGAGAGAGCTGGTTTTGCCTGTGCTTGTATTTGTGCACTGCATTGGTGTGTGTGCGCGCCGACTTGTGCGTGTATTGGTGTGCGCGCCGCTGTGGACGGCACTGCCGCTGCCGACGTCGCGAAGTCAGCGCAGACTGGCTGGCCAAGTGAGTTGTTGCCACGCCTGCAGCTCAACTGAGTCGAGCGCATGTGCGAGTAGGGAAGGCACTGCCTGCCGTCACTGGGCTGTCGTCAGATACATTCGCTTGCCAGATAAATTCAACATGGCCGACAGCCAGATAAACCTGATTAGGCAGGCGACCTCCCCGTTAGCGCTGGCACAGCAGCGCCATCTGGCGACGATAAATGCAGCAGTTACCGCACTGTATCTTTATCTACTATTCATGGGACTCTGGAGGCGCAGGTAGAGCAGCAGCAGCAGCAGCAGAAGCAGCAGCCATTCAAGTAGAAGGATGCCAGCGGCTGAGTTTCACAATTTAGCCGCTAGGCTTCTGAGAGATTGCCAAGATAAATAAATCCAAGTGGAATGGGACCTAATTAGAGATACCCACGACAATATTATCTGATTCAGGCAACTACTTTCGAGTGTGGAATGCCCTGTTTCCAAACACGCATCGCATACGTCGATTATCAAATAAAACTTTATCAGATATATGTCAAAAATTACGGCAGATCTCCATCTCATAAAATCATCTTCTTCTTCAGAGAATCAACGTTCATAAATAATACTTTTGTAGACGTAAAGTAAATATAAAAACATAATTAATTAAGAGATGCTACAAATATAATTATTGTAGATCAATTATGTACAGCTCATTTATATCATATCATATCAAATGTTAATTTGTGGCCTATTTTCAGAATGAATAATGGCATAAAATAGCTCCATAAGCATATGGTAAATGAGACATTTATTTGATTCTTTGGCCTTTTTAGTGTCATATCTCGACACTTGCATACTAATAGAAGAACAAAAAATTTAAAGAATAAAACCACTAAATTATTGTTAAAACTTATATATATATATAGATATTTATATGTATATACATATATAGAAAATATATATATATATTATAATATAATATAATATATATATTATAATACTCAAGGTAATATTAATAAAAAGAATATCTATACTACGAAAAGGTAATAAATTGGGCTCACTGAGACAAAAAAGTACATTTATTTATTATTATGTACTAACTGTTTTATTTACTATATATATTATGTATTCAAAGTATAGTTGATATAGGCATGTCTGACTGTCCGTAAATTACTTTCTCAATTTAAAAGCACTTTGCATAAGTCCGTTTCTTTGCCGCAGAAATTTAAGTTCTAACATATAAATATTTGGATTTACAAAATATATCTATACTACATCATTTTTTTTTTAAATTTTAACTGAATCCTCTAAAACTCAGTGATAATATTTATATCTTTTATACCTTTGTAGAGTGCATATAAATATTGAACTCAATTTTTCTATGCATGTGCAGATATTTTCATATACAATCAGTAAAAGGATAAATTATCCTTTCAAATAAATGAAAACCCATTCTGATAAAATAGAAATTCTCAAAAGTGTATCATTTAAATTATAAAAAATAATAATTTGTATTGTGCGGGAAATAAGCATGTCTCGAGTAATTTAATAAACATAATATCAAAATAATTCGGTGTAAGAATTGCAGCCATAAAAGTGTGATAAACTGAATTGATGTATATTCCAACACGAAAAATCTAAGAAAACATTTTACATGTAAAACACAAAACTAAAAAATTATAGTTTTCTTCTATAGGGCCAATTAATTTAAATAAAAAAATAATGATGAAAACAATTGCATAAACTGGCGTATATAAACAACATCATTTGAAGCCATGTCTGATTTACATATAATAAAACCACTGACGGTTAACAAGCTCTGGCCAAAACTGTCTTAAATAAGTAAGCTAAAAGGAGGAAGATTTTTTTTGTTTGTTTGTGGAATAATCAGAGAAGGACTTTGGAGCCATGTCCTTGGGTGAAACTACTTAGCAGCAGCGAGGTGACATAAGCAATTTGCAATCAGTGGTGTTAACAATGCGGCCCATAAATTTCTATTGACCTCTTTACCCTCTTGAGATTTCCAGCTCCAACTCTGGCACCCCGGAGCGAGTGAATTATGCAAGTGGCGCGATAAAACCAAAGCCCTGCAAACTAAATTTATTGGATGTCATGCACTCATTAGCGTCCAAATGCGAGGACCGCCAGATCGATGTCGGAGACGGAGCTTTACGCTGACAACAAACTCATTAATGCCAACAGACTCAGACCTTGGAACAGCCTCAGTCTCAGCCTCAGCGTCTGCCAGTCAGTCCACAATTGGCAGCCCTCTCAATGGGCGGCGCTGAATAAATAACAAAGTGACAACCACAAAAAACAACCGCGTCGGTGATGGGACTGTGCCCGATGGCGATGCTTATGCCGATGCTGGTTCCGAGGCCAGAGCCAAATGGAAATGAAAAACAGCAGCAAGACGAGAAAATGTACAATAATTGAGCTCACAAATCACAGGACGGAGCAGAGCTAAAGCAGCCGGCGCACCAATGAACACGAACCAAGTAAATTCAGATTCTTTAAAATTGTACACATATTTTTTTTCTATAAGCGAGTCTCCAACTTCGAAGTGTATACATTTATATAAATATATATACAATATATATATATATTCTGTATGTGTAGCCACTTAATCTCCTCGCTGTCTTGGCTCCACTTTGCGCCCACTCACACCCCGAATGGAGGCAACACTCGGGCCAAAAGAAGCGCCTCCAGTTGGTTTACTCAGACGGATGGTGCCTGGTGCCTGGCCATTTAGTTGGGTAGACAGATGGATGCTGATGTGGACGTGTGTGGTGTAGCATATTGATGAACCGCAGCAAATTGGCTCCATGGTGGCAACAGATCATCGTGGGACAAACACAAAAATTATGACGAATATAAAATATAATTCTATGACAAAAAATATAAAATTAATTATATAAATTGTATTTAATAATTATTTAACTGTTATAGTCTTTTTTTAGTATAGTTTGCCAAGCCAGATATATATCTTTTTCCATTTAAATCATCATTTTCTTTTAATTAAATACTGTTTAAAAATATGTTATGCACTTTTTAATTTTTATTGTAATATTTATTTTATGACCAATGCGATTTCCTGGTTTATTTCATTAAAAACAAACATTTCTTCTCAAATATATGTGCATCATATTTAATAAAACAATTAAAACATTCATAAAGTTTTTATCCCCTGAATCTAATCTAATCCTTCTAATCCAAAAATGGGACTAACTTTTTACTCAATTTATTTCCACTGTTCAATCTTCCACATGTCTGGGTTAACTTTTCCTATCCGTTGGTTTCGACAACGAATTGTAAAAAAACAACATGTAGAAAAATGAGAGAAATAAAATAAGCGAAACAAGAATGAGTGTGCCACACTGGAGTGGGAGACTATGAGCTACCCTGTACAAAGTCAGAGTAAATACCAAAATGTATATGCAAACTTACAAATGTTTATACTGATCAAGAATTTATATAGTTGTATATAATTCTGCCTGTTACGTCATCGAGCAACCCTTCCTATTAATTTTTAATGGGTGCTGGGTATAAAAAGCAGCAGCAGCATCCACTAAGAATCATGTTGGCTACTCCAACTCCATCTACATCTCCAACTACATCTCCATCTTTACTCTGTAGTTTGCAGTTGCAGCTTGGCAATCTGCCAACATTTGGTTTAAATCTCCCTTGATAAAACCCTCGATTGCTCCCCATAGTTCCTGGCTCTCTGCTCTCTAAGCCACGCAATTTCAGACTAGGCTAAGACGGCAGTCTGTGGGCTAGTGATAGTTCTGGTATAGTGAGTACTTCCCATTTTCGCCCTCAAATGCAAAAAATCGTAATAAACATTTTTTTAAAAAATATTGCGCTGCCCTCTGGAGACGAGAAGTTTTTGGCCATAATCAACGCCAAGTTGGCTGCCAACGCAATTGGCCATTCGTATGCCAAGTTGCAACTCATTTACATTCAATGGCGAGTTCAATGCACGTTGCAAATACGCTTCAGTTCTAACATCCTCTATCTGAGTGCCCCATTAAGTGTTGCAAGTTTAATTGGACTCATCATTCATATTTAATGGTGAGCTTTGAAGTTGCGCTTATCTTGAGAATTGCGCTTTGCTAAAGTGCAAAGAATAATCCCAGTTTTGTGCGGGGTGTTTACGCTTTTTATTAGTTTTTGTTTCCAAGAAATTGTGTAGGAAATAATAAAAAATAAAAAAAAAATTCAATTTAAGTTTTTTGCTCACCTAAAAATAAAATACACAAAAATAGTTGTTGTTTGTTGAATGTGTGCATTGCAAACGTAAATAAATTGTTTCGACCCTGTTGGTAGCGTTTTCCTTGTTAAGGCACACACACACAAGCACACAAGCACACACACACACACACACAGACTGTTGCAAACAAAACAAAAATTGAGTTTTACTTTTATGCGTTCGCAACATTGTTGGCCTAGAATATAAATTAAATATCACAGTATTGGCCAAACAATTTGTACAATAATAAGAAGCATGAACATGACTTTTGAGCCCTGTCTGTCTGTCCGTCTGTCCGTCTGTTTGTCTGTTTGTCCGTCTGTCAGTTTGTCTGTCAAATTTTGCCCCGCACTGATACAATGCGATAATTTGCGTTTGGACTGGCCTGCGCTGGGCTGTGCTGTGCTGTGCTGGGCTGCCTTGTGCACCAAGGGCAGGGCGGGGTAATGGCCTCTTGTTAGCCTTTTTCAATGGCCGACGCATTCCGCGCAAGTGCTGTGCTCTCGCTCTCGCCAACAGTGCCAGACTGCAAGTGCGAGTGAGTGAGATGCACATACTCGCATTTGGTGGAGATGCCCTTACAAAATTACAGTGGTTGTTGACGCACAAATTTATTTTGCCTATCTGACTGTTAAGGCAAAGGCGGAAGCCAAAGTTTTGTTTTGGTCTGCACCCAAAAAAAATAACAAAATTACTGAGAAAACTAGAAGGTTTTTTTGCAAATTATTTCCATATATAAGAATCAGTAAGTTGTAATAATAGTAAGGCTTGCCAAAATTGGACAATCGCAGTAATATGTTTTTTTTTCTTGCTTTTTAGAAAAATACTCTATTTATTTATTTAAAAAAAATAAAAATGAAAACAGTATTATTTTAATACTTTCTAAATATCAGTAAAAAATAATTATATTTTAATTGAATAAGTTTAATTAAAATTAGAGACTAGAGACGCTCAAAGTTTATATAATTTATATATATTTTAATAATAAAGAAATTTACGCCAAAAGTATGGCGAATTTCTAAAATTCATAGCGATTATTTGTCTGAGTGTGCACCATTCAGAATTAAATCAAATTTTTTTCGGAAATTCAAACAGTCAGTTTGGAAATGTTTGTTTACTTCTGCTTGTTAAATAATATTTCATTTTTACGACAGCGCTGCTTGAATTCCACTGCTCGGACTCTTGGCATGCAAATAAAGAGGTAAGAGGGTAATTGGTAACACCTTCTGTGCCTTAATGAACTTAAGCCCCCTCCGGGCAGCCCTTCGACCCCGTTGCGTCTGCTTGTGTTTCACTGATGAAATTCGGCGGGTCTAAAAGTGCGCATCTCTAATGTAATTAGGCAGTTTCAATTGTCCTCCCGAGGGGGGTGCACTTGGCTCATGCAAATTGTGCTGCGAAATTAGTAAAATTAATTCTATTCAGCTTTGCAATTGGCTTCTCAAGGTTCTGATTAAAATTTCAAATGAACTCGAAGCGTAAAACGAAAAGCTAGAAAAATATATATTTTAGCAATGTCGACGATTACACACTCTTGCGAAGCGTATAATAAATTGCTATAATTAGTCAGATATAAAACATAATAAAATATAATTTAATAAATATATATTAATACGATTTTAGTATTATTGAATATATATATAAGTAAAGTTATTTACTAATTATGTTAAATAGCTATTAGAACAGATAAAGACGCCTGTAAAACTTTATATAAAAAAGCTTATTTAATATAAAAAGTATCAATTTCATTTTCATTTTACACTTGTTTAAATTTGAATATATATATATATAGTTTCAAGTTCATTGCTGTCTGTGTTACATAAATGCGTATTTATGTATGTAATAATGTACATAAGCACATAATTACATCAGTTTATTAATGTTTACCCAAACTTCAGCAGATTTTTACGGGCGTTGTGGGAGCTGCAAGTCGCATAAACAAAAACTATTTGGAAATTGTAAACAAAAATCCATTTGAATGAAATTAGATGTCTTTGACCTCAATTTGCAAACAATTTGTGAGAAAAAATGAAACATTTATGTTTTAAACTAGATCACAAACTCAAATGAGAATCAAGTTAAACCGCTTCGATTTTTTCATTCATTTTTACAATTTTAATGAATAAAAAACTGATTTATGCAAACGATGTGTAAGATATTATAATATGGATATATCCAAGCGATTATTGCTCTTAATATCAATATATTTATAATATTTAAGAGGGTTGGAAATGCCATAAATTGTTTGATATATTTTTGCAGCTCAAAGAGTAGCTATAAATGTACGCTTAATTATATAATTAATTTCCATCTTAGTTGTCGAAGAAAAATAAAATAATGGAAGAACGAGTAAGTTTCATCACTTTTTCACAAATGTATGTATTAAAATATTAAGCCAAATTATTAATAATTTAATATATGTACAAATTAAGCTAAACAATTTATTTGTAATATATTAGTGGACTCAGAAGAGTAGAATTAATCGTGTGATGATAATTTCAAATTAAAAAAAAAAACAGAAAATACTCGTATTTACGGCATTATAATTTTTGAAATTTCTTCTTAATAAATGTTCCCTCATCGACTTAATGGCATTTTTGAACTTTACTAAGGAATATGTCGATGGTGTAATAAGTGTTTCAAATCGGAGTGTAAAATAACTTTGAGCTGTAATCAAATTGAGTTTCAAATTAAAGCGATTTAAACTCGCACTTAAGTTTAAGCCTAAATTAATTGATATTTACAACAATATGAAGAAAGAAGTTAGCCAACTTTACAGCCTGAGGCATATTTATTGTTAGTTTTATCTCCGACGAAGGTAAATGGAGAAAACAGGCAAAACGGAAAATGTTTAATTAAAAGCAAAAACATTGGTAAATTGCGACCTCAAATAAAGCAACCAAATGAAAACGGAGTGGAAAGCGCAAGAAAACACGCAAGCAAAACAGGCAAGCAAATAAACGAGGTATTTAACCAACCGTCCACATTGAGACACACTTGCAACAAGGGGCAGACGACAGCTGAAGTTGAAACTGGAGCGTGTGCCTAAGAGAGGAGGGAGGGAGAGGGGAAGCAGCACACATAATTGACTGACGGGATAATTTACTTCCGTGTTCTTATTAAATTTCTGGGGTTGTCTACGGGCATTGATACAGCAAACCAAAGTCAAGTCAAACCGTAGTCAGATCCGAAGCTGGAGCCGGAGCCGTAGCCGGAGCAGAGTGACAATGGCATTGACAATGCCAATAGCAATGAGCGGGGCAGAGCTAAAACGGTTGTATTACGTAACCACAACTAATTACACATATTCTTCATTAGTTGCCCTGCCAGAAATCGTGACGAGCTTTGCCACAGGCTGCATGCCCCAATTTAAATGTCGACAATGGAACAAAAGCGAAAATTAAGTTGAGTTTTCTCAAGCTGAATTCGTCTTGTAAAATGAGAACGATTCCAGACAAAAAAAAAATACTTTGATAAACAGAGTAATAAGTAAATAAATAATTTACTGATTTGATCAACTTGTTGTTAATAATAAAATAATTTTAATATAATTTTCAAATTTACTCTGAAAACCAAGCTAATATTTCTGCTTAAATTGACAAAATTATAATTTATATAGAAAACATGATAAATATAAATTTTGTTTTCTACATATTTATTTAAAAAAAAATTCACATTTTTCTGCACCAATTACATATAAATAAAAAATGATTATTTTAAACAACAAGCAAAAATACAATTTAAATGTTCATTTTGACTGCTGAGCACAGAACAGATTCCATTGTGCTACACATGTTGCCTCAACTCCCACCTTGTGTTGGATGAGGATGGGGGCAGAAGATGGCGTTATTGAACCAAGGGCGCTGCGAGTCACGTTCGTCAGCCAACCCATTTACTTAGCTAAGCGATGGGGGTTGTACCTGCCGCCATCGTAATCCACATGGCTGGGATGAGGGGCAGCGACGGGGCAACAAGCCATGCCACACTTGTGGCAGCAACCACCCTAAGCTGAAGATTCGCACAGTTTGTTACTTGGCCAGAAACTGGGCTGCTGGCCTATCCCCGATTGATGAAAATCTTTTGGGCTGAGCAGCATAGGAGTACACGTTCCTGTGCTTATCGCCGGAATATGGAAATTTCGCCATTTATTTGATCAACTTTTGCCTTTTTTCATATCGGGTCCGCATTTTGGGCGGGCAAATGTGAAAAATAAATGGCAAAAGGTACAAAAACACGGCTCAACTATTTCATATGCCACACACATTGCTATTGCCTCGATAGCAATTTAGCCAAAAATCATGTTGCCAAATAAAAACGAAAGGAATAAGAAAATGAGAAGCTGGAGAAGCCCAGACCAGGATCTGGTTTGTATCTGCTGGATGCACCTGCGCCACAGCTCAAATTGATAGTTCGCCCGTTGCCATTTATTGTTTTATTTTGCTTATGCATACATACATACATGAATACATATATATACATATTTTTATATACTAGCTTTAGACTCACCTGCAACACATGTCGTGTAACGTTTGGTGTCTTCGGGGGGTCCCTGTAAAAAATAATCCACCTGAAATCGAATGGAGAACAAGACAATTAATTTAAAAGTTTATTTGAGTTGATGGTTTTTATATTTATATAAATTTAAAAAAAATCCCCATGGATTATAATAAACTTATTGATATATTATTTAATAAAAATGAAATAAAAAAATACAAATTATTCCAATGATAGTTGTTTCATTTCATACTTTATTTGTATACAAAAAACTCTTAAAATTACATCATAAAAAAAAAATTGTAAAAAATAATATATACGAGTTAATTTTTTGCTATATTGCACCGATGGATTCTAAAATAATAACTTATTTTTCTGCCTAAGAGGTACGTTTGCCAAATAATATTTAATAAATTTAATAAATATCAATAAATATTTAATAAAGGAAGTGTAACGTATGCCAAAATATATTTAATAAATTTATTAAATGTCATCTAATATTTAATAAACTTTACGTAATATCAAAATCGAAATATTTCTATAAGCAGTTTTGAATTGCTTTCTAAGAAACTGTTGAAATAACTCGCCAATTGTTATTAAATAAATAAAATATAATATTATTTCTTCGCTCTTTGTTGAATAAATGTTAAATATTTAAAATCTACAGCTTTTGTTTCAGTAGCATGATTAAATGAAAAAGAATAAAAGTGATGAATACTTTGCTGAAATTGATGAATATAAATGCAAATCCCTCGAAACACTGTTTTGCATATGGTAATCCAACCTTGAATGTGAGACATATTTCCATATGGATAACTTGGGAAACAAATTGTTATATTCAATCGACACAAAGAAAAAAAAACACTTTCATTCAAATACCACGCATGGTCTGCGCTGAAATCGCCATTAAACTTAAATATATTCGGAACATAGAGCCGAGGCCCAATCCGATTTATGCCGGAACACGCTCCTCATTATAATTTCACGCTTATCATTTTATTTAAATATTCCACAACCATTCCACAACCCATTCCGCGCCTCTTTCGCCGAAGTGGGCTTTCTTGTTTGCGAAAAGAGAAACAAAAAAAATAATATGCCATCAATTTATAGTTGGTTTGGCACTCCAGAGCCCAACACATGAGGCCAGAATATTTATATCGATGTGGGCAAAGTGTGGGCAGAGTGCGTCGCTGATGCATTCGAATCCCATTGGGTCCAGTTGTGTGTGCCACACTTCCTGCTCTTGCCGTCCTTTCGTGCGCTTCATTACTTGCCGCTTACTCGATTATGTCGCCGGGATGTGTTGCGTTGGCCACACACTTGTCGACCCCCACACACACACAGCCACACCCCCACTCCCCCACTCTCACACACTCCACATCCTTCCACACATGTTCGTGCGCTCTTTTATGGGTCGTGTGGCTGGGAGCTGCCTCCATCACCCCTTCCATTTCATTGTCCGCCCAGTAGCCATCGCCGAACACGTCCCCATCCCCATCTCCATCCGCATTCCCATCCCGTTGAGTGCTCGTTTGTTTGTCTATATTTTTTTTTTGTTTTGTTTTTTTGTTTATCCACGTAACCATCCGATTCTGGTGCACAACAAACGCGAACAACCCATTGAGAAGCTCGACGCTTCAAGAGCATTCAACCATCTAAATATGTGTGTACTTCCACCTCCCCCTACCACCTCCTCCATTGTCATTCAACGACGTCATCATTTTTATACCATGTACCCATTAAAACTGTCTAAAAGGGTATCACGAAGATGTGCAAATCTATGTAAACATATATTTTATCAGACCAAAACAGATGGTTTCCTTTAGGTGTGTCCCGCATTGATGAACTCTCTGATCTCTGACACTATTTGGGCTAAAGGACTCAATTTTAATGTAGGTAAATATAGGTAAACCTTATTCAGATCATAATAATTATAATTTTCATATCGATATCGATAAATACATTTTAAAATAAATATAATCGAAACATAGAGCGAAGGCCCAATCAATTCAAACACGGCTCAATGCTGTATCACTTTTTCAAATACTTCCTACGATTCCCATAAGGCATTAGTCAGAGTCCTGATTTGCACTTTATCAAGTATTATAACTAATTTACTGTTAGTTACAGATTCCAGTCTCTACAGCAATAATAATAATAAATAGAGTAAAGGGTATCTAATAGCTGGTTTTACTTGCGACAGTTACTTGATTAAATGTAAATCTTTCTTAAAAAATCTCCGATTTCATAAAATGTATATATATATTCTTGATCAGCAGCAATAATCGAGATATATTAATATAGATTTCTGTTCTGATCTGATATGCTTATAAAATGCATAAAATATTTTTTATGTTTACATTTTATATATATAAACATTTAGATGTGGCTCAGTCGACACAGAATTATGCATATATTTTAACCAATTATTATGCATATTAAAATGTACATTCAACAACTAAATAAAAAAATTATTATTATTAATTTTAAACTACATTTGAAATATATGCAAATTTCCATGTGAGTAGTTGTAGAGTATTGAATCTTCGGTGTGTTGTTATCTGTTATTTTTGTATTGTTTTTCTCCTCGCTATTCTTGTTGTTTGCCAGTCGTTCATACATATCTATATATATATTTATATATATATATATATATAGATGCTAGTCTCGACTCACTCAGTGGCAGCCTCATATTCCCAAGTGGAAGATGGTCGTGTGCATAAATTCTGGCTAAGCATTTCTCAGACTGTGCCGGGCCAAAAGCTTTTCCGTTATAACCGAATAACTGCTACATGACTAGTCGAACATGATTGTGCCGGGTTTGGTCTGCTCCTGTGTGGACCCCTGCTCTTGCTCCAGCTCCAGCTCCAGCTCCAGAGCACTTAGTAGTTTCGCTCCCAAATTTGTTCCATTTTCATAATGAGGCAGCCACAGAGGAAGACATCCATTTTGGTATCGGGCCAGAGACAGACTTATCCCGTTAGTTTTGGCTGGTTTGTGTATCTTTGGCTCTATAGAAATGCCATAAAAGCTCTTTGAGCGCCGCCAAACTTTTTCTCATTAATATTTTCCATTTTCAGTAGATTAACAGGCCAAGAAAAGTTTTTTCCTCTACTCACTTTGCCTTTGCATTGATTTGTTAAATTTACTAATTCACAGATAAATTAACGAATGTTGCCATCCCAATGGAAGTCTCAGCGGTAAAACAAATACAACATTTTTTTTTAAGAAATATCCAGTTAGCTTTGAGAGCTGTATTTTGGTCATAATGCCAATGAAAACGAATTTAAAAATCTTTTTTTAATGTGAATGAAAATTTTATAAAAACAAATGCGAAAAAGCATAAAATAGATATCATTTTTTCTATTTCACATTCTTTAAAAGTATTGCAAATTTAAGTAAATTATTATGTTTTAAATAGCTAACTAAAATCATAACAATTATGGCAAATATGTACAGCAAAGAAAGCCGACTTTATAATTTTCAGAATTTAAAAAATAAAAAAAATACTTTTTATATAATTCATACTATTTGATTGCCAGATTTTGAGATAAGAAAACATAGACAATTCATATAATAAGGCATAATATTTTAGACAAGCCGCGGCACTTTTTATGTGGCTTTAATAAAAAATGATCTAAGCAGGTAAAAACGAACGGAAAAATCAAGGAAATCTTTTGATGAAACCAGTTAAAATAATTAGCGAACCCTGTCGATTTTGAGATAATTACTTTAAGAACATCAGAGCAGATTGTGTTGCCTTAGCCAGGAATAGCAGTAATACAATTTTGTAAGTCAGAAACTAAGATTGGTTAAGATAAAAACAAAGACTTTCCCATAATAAAATATTTCTCGAGTGTTGGTTACTATGAAATATGATTCGTTATATATGTATTTAATATTTTAATCATACAAACCGAAACTTGCGAAAATCGATGTTGTTTATTTATATTTTAATAACTTTCAAATTATATTATTGCAGTACGGAATTTGATAATACAGATTACAAATGTTTTATTAGAAAAAGAAACCTAAACAAAAATTTAGGTGTCATTTTACCCTTTGTGTTTTTAAAGTGTTGTAAATAAATTCGAAGGTAGGCAAGTAAAACCCATACTAAATTTGAAAATTTGAATTGCAGCTCATACAAGATATGTTTAGAATTTGTCTGACATATCAGGGAGCATATCAAATTGGTTCTCAACACAACTCTCGACCACCCCCCCGCTGCGGAAGTAGAACTTCGGGTCAGACTCCGGCGGCGCACAGCAGTCGCAAAAAGGGTTTTCGCTTGCCGCTCCAAATACAATTTCAAACAAAAAACAAAAAAAAAAAAACTAAAATTCTTGTCAAAAAATGAAGCGTTTCTAATGTTCCAGGAACCACGACGACGCTGTCCTCTGCCTTTGTTAGTCGTGATGGAAAAGTGAAAGTTCGAACCGCGTTTATGACAGAGCCATAAAAATGCAATTTTCTAGCTGCCTCGAAAGGGTTAAGAGGCACATGTGTATGCCGGGACCACATGCTGCCGGACTGCACAAATATTTGCAGTCGCCAGCTGCATATGGATGTGTCTCATCTTTTACCAGACAGACTCTTTGTTATGTCAATTTACTGCCGTCTATTGGCCAAATGCATTCGGCTGACCAATTGCCAGAGAAAAGCAACTTCTTCCTCAGATCAGATCGTAATCGTTAAAGTTATGGAATCCAAGAGATCAATAAACCCCAAGTGGCAGATGCCGCTGGAGATGCTCGAAAAGATGCCTCCGATGACGTTGCATGTGGTCGTCTTGCAACACAAATGGAGGCGAACTGTTGCCAATTATTTCTGCCATATTAAACGGTATAAGCCGCTTAGCTGGCCAATCGAGCCAAACGGGTTATGCAAATAAAATTAATATTCGAAATCTGCTAATGCAATTCATATTTGTTTCTTTGAGACTGTAATAATTTAAATCCTTAAGAAAAGTAATATTTTTTAAAATTAAAATTGCATCGTTATTAGAAGCTTCTCTTAATAATGGCTTTATCGAACGCTCAAATTTTAAATGCGGCATTATAACTTGAATGCATAAAATATAATGCTCTGAATACGTTGCACAAATTATATATTATAATCCTTATCACAATAATTATATCGAGCTGCAATTTAGTATCAAAGCTGAGTAAATTCGTATATATTTTATTCGATCAATACTGAAATATATTGTGGAACGGTCAGCCTTTATTTTAAATGGTTGATAATTGAACACTGCTTTTTACAACTCCTTCTTAATAAATATTTTTTATAGCAGAACATATTAAAAACTTCTATAATAATCTTTGAAAATGAAAATTAATAACTATAAATATTTTCAAAATATAAAATCGGGCTTAAATTATTTTTTATTTCTTAGTCTCAGTCAAATTTGAGTTTGTAAAACTAACTTCACAATTAAATGTGAGTAAATTAATTTAACTATTTCGATGAAATATATATATATATACAAAATGCTTATCGTATATATTGTACATACATTACTCAGTGGGTGTATTTATTTTATTTAATTTGCTCGCAACTAATGATTGCGATTGGTAAGCCCTCTTAATTAAAAAATTGCTTAATACGATTAGTCATTCCAATTAATTGCATACATCAAATTTGAAGTTTTTTTCATTTTAAAAATTTAAATGTAATTTAATTCTCCTCCTCAGTTATCAACCCAAAAAAAAAACCAACTACAACTATAATTTTGGACTTGAAGTGCGCATGAGCAGTTTTCTCCTTAATCTACAAAATTCATATACATTCACAGACAGTGCACACATATTGTATTTAGAATATAGAATATAGAATATAGAATATATAAAATATAGAATATATAGAATATAGAATATATAGGTATAGTTCAAAAGTTTAAGACTGGTTTAAGGAAATTGATATTGATATTGCCAATGGCTGCTGCAGTTTTTTAACTTCTATATAAAATCTATTAAAAATTAATTAACTAGTAATCAAAGTAACGGTTCATATTATAAACTAGACTAACAATTGAATTTTTGTATAATAATATTGTTATTTTGTTAATATTATTCCATATTAAATTTGTTCTTTGTATTTTAGAAATTTAATTTGGGCTGTTTACTTTTTATATTTTTCTGTGTCGACTGATGTTAGTCGACATTAAATACATAAATAAAAGATAAATAAACAAGAATAACGCCATGTTTGTGTGTGTGTATTGGTGTCTGTGTATTTGTGTGGGTGTGGGTGTGGGTGTGCGTGTGTGTATACACATGCTGTCACGACGACTACCAATGTGGGAATAAACCAAAATGCATCTGTGCATTTCGTTAAATGTCCCCATGCAGCATTTATGTATACACACACACGCACACACATACATATACACACACTCACACATGCATAGAAACGAGTGTTAGAGTGAGACGGCATTATTAAACTGCGTTGCAAGCATCGTTGTCAGCATCGGCTATGGCTGCCACTGAAATGTTGCTGCCTCACTTGGTTTTATGCACTGCTCATTTCTCTAGGGCTGCGTCTCTGCATTTTTTTTTATGTCATTTAGATATTTGTCCTTTCTTCCTCTCCCTCTCTCACTCCTTGGTAGTAGCCAGAATCGGCTGCAGATAAAAGTGTCCCTTCATTTAACCGGAGCGTCTCTGAGCGCACAAAGCCAGCTGCTCCATTTGTGCAATAATTAGTTTGGGAATTAACTCATTTAAATAGCAGTCGGAATATTCACATTAATGCAACCAATAATTTTCAATTATATCTTTGTAGCTTGCCGAGTTGCTGCTGTTTTTTGTATTGTTTGGTATGTCTTTAAAATATTTTATGTTTAATTAAATACTTCTGGCACACTCAAGTCTATCAAAATATTCACAGCGCACATCAATAAATACTCTGCGTACTTTTTAAATTTCATTTGGCCATAAATAAATCTATATATACTTTACTTAAATATCTCAGAAATACGCAGCATTTTTTTTTAAATGTTTTTGAAATATAGAAGACATGTTTTTATTATTTCCTATATATATTAATATAAATAAAAAATGTTTTCATTATTATATTAAATATAAAATATAAGAAAATTTTGCGTTTGCTTAAATATCTGACAAATTAGCAGCAGTTTTTGATTGACAAATTTTTCTGGCAATTTGAAATATAAAAGAAATGTTTTTTATATTTCTTATATATTTTTTTGAATTTAAAAAGTTTGCGTTATTATATTATATATCATTTATAAGAAGGCTTTGCGTATACTTAAATATCTGATAAATTAGCTGCAGTTTTAGATTGATATATTTTTCTAGGAATTGGAAATATAAGAGAAATATTTTTTTATATATTTTTATGAATTCAAAATGTTTGCAATATTGAATTTAATTTAAAGAAAATAACGTTTTTAATATTTTATATAATTTAAATTATACATTTGATGCAATTAAAAAATATGTTCTGAATATTTTGTATATATTTAAAAAAACAAATAAATTATGCATTATTGGTTGCAATTTTCATATTAAAATGTTTTTTTGTATTTTTCAACTCATTGGCGTAAATTGTTTTTTTTATAAGGTATTAAAATTATAAATAACATTCTGAGAAAAAATGGTATTTATTTATAATGATATAGAATTTGATTTGATACCGTTCTGTGGCAAAATATTTTTTTTTTATTGAATAAAATATATATTTACTTTATCAATTATAATTTTAGCAACCAATTAATATATAAGTAAACTTGATTTTATTTAGTCTATCAGATTCTACAGCTATATCAGCTTTTCCAATTTCCAAGAATTTCAATATTCTGTGCAGAGATCGACTTAATTTAGAATAAATCCACTGGCAATGCTAAAACTTAAAGTGGAATTTAACCAAATCAGTGAATTAATGTGAATTTGCAGATTTAAAATGCGTTGGATGAAGCGCAATAAAAAGACACAGCCTAATTGAGCAGAAGTAGATAGTTGCCTCTGAGGTAGTTGCTACTTGCCACTTGCTACATGAGTGATTTCCCTTTCATTATCTGCCCCTTGCAAATTGCTGCGAGCTTTATTTACAGTTCGAGCCCAGCACAAACTAAGTACCAACTCTGTGGGTGTTCTGGGTGGTTGGGTTCCAGGTTGGCACGTCTGCAGTTGGAGTGATTGGAACTAGGAAGCACTGGGAATCTGTTATGACTTTTAGTATTATTACTATTTATTTTTTGTTTGTGTTTTTTGGTTGTCCCATGTGGAATTCTGAGAACTCCATTTTTTGGCATTGTTGGCCGTTGTCGTTGTTTTTGACGCTGTTGAAAATTATGATGCGAAACGAAAAATACGAGTTGAGTACGAGCCGTGAATGAATGAAAAGTTCAACTACACAAATAAGTATATATAGTATATACCTTTATATATATATATATATATCTGTTCAAGCCAGAATACGTGTCTTACAGCGTTGAATTGATTGGGGTTTGGGGGACGGGGGTCAGGATTGAATGACGACAACAGGCATTGGCAAAAATAGCAAGCAAAATATCAACAACAATGGGACATGTCCGTGTTGATAATGGAATGGTGATGATAGCTTTGCCTTTGTTGCTGTTTTTTTTTCTCTACTGGCAATGAGCAAAATGGAAACTCAACCAAAATAAAATTCGAAAGGAAAAAAACAACAAAAAAACATAAGAAAAGGCAAAACGCCAGAAACCGAAATGGAAAACTAAAGTAAATCGCTTTTAGACATTTCTCAGATACACACGCATTCCCATTCCACTATAGATAAATGCTTACATACATATATATACACATACATACATACATACATACATAGATAGATACGTTTCGTCGCGTCGAATATATTTTAAGTTTTCCAATTCTCGTTTACATTCCCCTCACTTTCTCAAAAACTTTGAGTCTCGTAAAAATATTTAATTTTATCAAAGCAAATGGAAAAAATAGAGAATGCAACCAGAATACGAAACATGCACGGCGAACTTCAAAGCTTTTAACAAAATTACATTATTTATTTTTTGTTCTTTTCATTTAAGCAGCAAGTGGTAAAAAAAATCTAAGACAAAAACTAAGTCGAAATGAGGATACAGGACAACAATTTAACAAGTAAAAAAATGCATGAAAAAAGCTAAAAAAAAAATAAAAAATAAATTATTATTGTTTTTTGCTTGGACAGCCCTGTTGATTTTTGATTGTATACAAATTAAAATTTATTTACTTTTTGTTTTTCTGATTTCTGTGGAAAATGGTAATAAATCAAAGAGAAAATTTAAAAAAAAACAACTATTTGACAACAAAAGTAGAAAAAATAATGCATAAAAATATAGATAAAAATACATATTATAATTCATTTTGGCAAATGTTTAAATACAATTTTTCTTTAATTTTTAGCAGCAAATATTTAGCAGACAATAATTTGACAAGTAATAAAATTAAATAAAGCAATTCTTGGAAAAAGCATAAAAACAAATAACAAATTATTTTTCGTTATGGCAGCACTGGACAAATGTTGATAGAATGTTAACCAGATATACATATATATATATATATATATATTTATATATATATATATATCTACTACGTATAAGAAATGCCTTCGAGTCGCGGCTAAAAATCATGTTGACAGCACAAATGAAATATGGCCGCAGCGGAAATGATAAATGGAAATCCATTCCTCGATTACCGATTACCATTCTGGCTGTCTGCCATGCAAGTCTCTCTCTATGTGGGTCTTGCAGGGGTGCGAGGAGGGGGGAATCGGTGCGTTAGCACCGGATAATATCAATCAGCGGACATTTCTCATTTTTGTTTACTCAATTCACCTGGCTGGGGCCCTTTCAGCTTTGGATATTGTTGTTGTTGTTGCTGTTGTTGTTTTTGTTGTTTTCTGTTTTTTGTTTGCTTGTTTCTTGCACATTCACATTGCGTCTTGCAAGCCATTTTATTTATTCCCAGGGCGCACGAGACTTATGCCTGAAAGGGGCAAGACACAAGTTCGAGGCGCAACCAGGCAGCAATGTTGTCAAGTGGTTGCCAGTGCCGCCAGTCAGTGCCTCATCACAGAAGACTGTCTACGTTGCCAATAATATGACAATTGGTCACGATTTGTTTAATTAGATTGCCCATGAAGTAGTCGGCTCCATGGCGGCATCCTCAATCGATTGCAATTGCAATTCAAATTGATCGCAAGTGCGTCGTGACAATTGCAATTTTACGTAACAAAGTTGCCATAGATAGCCAGAATGAACTTAAAGCCAATTTTGCATATTGATTAGAAATACTAAAATGACTTATTACGTGCACAAATGAATAAATGAGTATTATTATTATTATTATTATTTACTGTCACTTAATAAATCTATCGTGCCACCTTCTGAGCCAATAACTCATCTTCACACGAATGCGAATATCTATTTTGTGTTGAGGGATTTTATGCATCTAATCATATATTTAAATTATTCATTTTTTCTATTTTTTTGCTGGATTTTAATTTATAATATATTTTTAAATTTTCTATATTATATTATATTTTAATATATTATGTATATATATATGATATTACATATATTAAATATGAAACATTGGCGCAATTTGAGATTTAAAATATACAAACACATTTAACATAATTTAAAAATAATAACTTCGTTTGGAAAATACCATTTTATATAGATTTGAAAACGAGAAACTTCGAAATACTTGACTTTGGCATTTCTACTTTTTCGGCATATAAATGGGGAAAAAAACATATTCATTTTTTTTGGGATAGTTGATTTAGTGAAATCCTTTCTATTTTATTTAAAAAAAACAAGAAAATTGTTCTTCATTTGAGTTCGATATTTATTTAAAGAAGACTTTCCTATTTCTAAACTGAGTGCATCTACGAGATACAATTCAACACATTAAAATTATTGCAGATAATTTTGATTAGGTTTACGACAGATTTAACGAAAGATTTGCAATTAGGTTTGAGTTGAATAGCATAATTAATTTAGTATGCAGTTTAATTTGTATATATTTTGGCTCAAACTTGTTTATGAATAAGATAAAATAGTAATAAAAATAATTGTTAATTTTTTCATTGCTTTTTTCCCATTGTGGGCAGGGAGTTCCCATTGAATGCGAACAACTGTCAAACAGAAGCAACAGTTGACATGATGATTTACAGCAGGAACAACAGCAACGACAACAACAGTGCAGAGGAGAGCAGGCAGAGAGAAGGAGGCGAGGCATATTCAGCATTTGTTTGTCCACACACCTCCAGTGCCCAGAGCCACCTGTACAGTGAAGACCGCAGGCGACGCAGCGACGCAATGTCATAAAAAATAAAACGAAATTGTCATCATTTTTATGACTCGCTGCTGCTGCTGTTCTCTGGCGGGGGGTGGGTGGATGTGGATGAAGGTATGAGCTGTGTGCTCTGGGCTCGTGCTTGTTGCGTGTGTCGGAAAAGTCGTATATTAGGCAGCTCCTTAAAAAGCCACTTGAACGGAAAGCGCAATCTGGGCAAGTCATGTGCTTCTAACTGGCAGCCTTTGCCAGCCGAGCCCAAAAATTAAACACTGCCATTGGAATTTAGGAGTGGGGGGGGGGGGGTCTCAATACTTTTAATGAGCTGTCAAAATGATCATAAAACAATTAAATGCACTTCTCACAAACAACTCAATCCACAGCCGAAGAGTGGTTTGCCCCCAAGGCAGCAGCTAAGTCCCATTGCCACTTGTCTGACCCGCGCTGTCCAACCATCCGGATACAAATGCAATGCCCCCCCTTTACACCTTCACCCTGGGCTCGTCTTCGGTTTTGCCTTCTGCTGACTGACACTAATTGGCTGCTTTATAGCCCAGTTAAATCGTAAAACTCAAATTTTATGCTTTGTCACCGAAACGATTATGACGTCCGTTCAGTCCACAGAAACCAGTCGAAAGCAACCAGTCAACATCCCTGTCCAGATCAGGGCACCAGACCAAGGGGCAGGGCCAGAAGTCCCATAGCTTAGCACTGCAAGGATTTATGTCTTTACTCACAAATATTTTACAGACAACAATTTACAGTTTGATTTTGGTGTAAAATTCTAATTCACATTTTTTTTTTCTATTTTATGGCCAGAGTCAATTGTGACTGTGGCTCAAGTGTAAATAAAGTCAGAGCAACATTAAATGGAACTAAAAAAATTATTTATTCATTTGTTATTTATTTTAAATTCTTTTAACATTTATTGCCAATGTGAATTTTTTACTGAGCTCTAGGGCAAATTTGTTCAGAGGTACACGAATTCTTGCAACATTAATTTTATTATTTATCATTATATCATATTTTGCATTATTTTAAAAGTCATTTAATAGAATTAATAATTTGTTATTTATTATAAATAATTTTATCATTTATAATCAAAGTCAATTGCAAATAGAATCCAGTTTAAATAAAGTTCAAGGTGTATTCATTTGTATCAACATTAAGTAGAATTAATAATAATATGTTTTGAATTATTTTAAAACTCAGTTAATAGAGATAATAATTTACTAATTTTATTATAAAATATATTAGTATTTATTACCAAAGACAATTGCAAATAGACTCAAATGTAAATATAGTTCAAGGTTACGTATTAGAAAGTTTGTCATGCATAATTTATTTTCTTGCCCCTTGTTAGAATTTTCCCTCTAAAATCTCAAATCTGAAAATGTGTGTGTTTAGCAATTGGTATTTATTTTAGTTATAGTTGCAACTGAAAAGGCTAAAATGAAACACTTACTCAAATGTGCAAAGTAAACAAACTATTTTTATAAAACAAACAAGAAACGCATTGTTTCAATAACAAACAAACAGTGTACAAAATATTTATATAATTGTCTAAATACATACATATATATATATATATATATATATATATTTGTTTATACATGCGCTGATAAACAAACGTATAATCTTAGCCAATGGAGCTGCTCGAAACTAGAATTATCATAAATTTTGAGTCTTTAATTTCTACAAAATCAATAGACTTAGCGCAGACTCAAACCATTGAGCAGTGTGAATCCAATTAGATTCAGTGTGAAAAATGCATCTGCTTTCTGGCAGCTGCTGATGCTCTCAAAATGTATTGTTTGCTGTTGCTGAATACTTTGCAGTGGCTCTTCTTGCTGCTGCAATTGTGCCAATCATTCTTATCAGCACTGGCTGCAGCAGTAGCACTGGCAGCAGCAGCAGCAGGGCATTGTTCCCAATCACCCACACAGCAGCAGCAACAAAAATTGCATCGGCTGTCAACATTGTTGCCAAAAGTGAGGGGGTAGAAAAGCGCATTATATTTTTCTATGCAAGAAGCAAGGACCATTTCAAGGGTTGTGGGAGAGTCGTGTTGGTGTGATGGATGGGTGGGGGGCACGTGGGAAAAGTTGTGAAAGCGAACCGAAGCGAAAAGAATGCAATGAATGCGAGGCAAATCGTAAAAAAAGGAAATTGCATCTACCCAAAGCCGAGAAACTTGCGCAGGACTTTGAGATTCTCATAAATTCTAACAAGATTTCAAGCTGCGCCGCGGCTTCCCATTCCCATATACAAGTCAGACCAACTGCGTCCAATAAGCAAATAGCGGCAGCAGTCATAAAAATAAAAAAAACAAGAAAAGACCACAAAGAGTAAAGAGCGTGGCAACAACCAAAACAAACAGAGACGTCGCTAAGAAAGAGAGCTGAACAGGTGCAACGATTGCAGAGAGTGACACTTAAGAGCACCGACAGTAACGGCAAAGAGCATTACACTAATACTAATGCAGTTTGGCGCTTTAAAGAGAGCCCGTTTTAAGAGAGTTCACTTTAAGAGAGCGCGCACGCACACATGCACAGTCGACTGGCAAAGAGCGCCAGCACTAATACACAAGCAAATCTGGAGTGTATTGGTGTGCGAGCGCATTTCTAATTTAAAACGGTTTTGCTGTGCATTTGAAAAACAGAGTAAAACAAAAATAAATAAAATTACTGTTAACAAATGCATATTTAAAAATATACTTATGTTCTAATATATATCTAAGTTATTAACGAAAAAAAATAAAAAAATTTCTAGTCGATTATTAACGAAAAAAATATGCCTATTGAACAGAGGTTAACTAGCTTCTAATTGAGAGTATTAGTTCAAAATCGTATTGGAATGCTTATGAACTTTGTTAAATGAACTTAGCAAGGACAAAACCAAACTGGTTTGTGTACTCGATAGAAACCCTAGTTAAGTACATACATACATATTTGTATATACATGTATCCCTTTCTAACTTACATTCGCACTTGTAGTGATCATTATACCCCTGACAAATGCCACTGACAGAGGACAGAACAGAGCAGAGCACTTATACCCATAAACTATTTGTTCTCATTCTATTACACATAAGCATACATACCTTGCATAGTTGCTTCGCTGCCGATGCCGCTGCCGGTGCCGCGGTCGCAGCTTCCAACCGACGAGGTCGCGGTCCGGGCGCAACGCACGCGCATTCGTTAAGCGGTCGCCGCGAACGTCGTTACTGCTGTACTGCGGCAGCAAAATCGCTGCACAGACAAAACAAGAAACAACGGATTTACCTGCTGCGGTATTTCAGTCACGTCACAGAACTACACAATAGCCGGCGCAGCGTGTGAGTGTCGTTGGCCAACAGCATGGCCGCTGCATGGCGGCTCTCTCTCTCATATCCAAGATGGCTGCCGCCGCAGCCGTTGTCATGACAACGCGCACTCTCTCTCTCTCTACCTTTCATCTGTAGCGTCGGCGCTCTCATTTGCCGTCGTCTCTACTCTCATTTTAAGCGCGGAGCAGTTTCGGACTTTGCCATTGGTTCCTACCGACGGCATTTTGTAGCTGTTTGCTAAAAGAAAAAAAAATATTATAAGCAATTGTAATTAACAAAACCCAAAAGACTGAAATGCAATAACATTTTGTATGTACTTATTCTACTATAAGCATGTAAATAAAATAAATATTTGCATTCAAGAAATACTTTAAGCAATCTTGGATTAGTAGTAACAATAAAAAATAAATCAATACAATTAATTTAAAATACAAACATTATTTACAAAATTTGTATGGATAAAAAAGTGTGTGTGTTAATCTATCGAGTGCATAAACATTATGCGTTGAATAGCTGAAGTCTTTTCATCCTAAATGAATAAATGCCTAATGTGAGCTGCGCCCACACGATATAAAATACAGACAATACTTCATTATAATCAATAAGAAAACAGAAAACATATAACTGCAGAATGGTGTTCAAATGTTTAAATATAAGCATTTAAATTTAAGTCACGACGATTTTTACTTAACCAGCTGCACCTGCTTTCATGTTTATTATTTATTTATAAATTAAAAAACGAATGATTGTTCCCACGGGATTTCGATGTTGTTCATTTTATTGCCAACATGTCAGAAGCTATAAATGTTTTGTTTTTTGTTTATTTTTTAAAATGCTTTGATAATTCCGATATACATGCTGCAAAATATTTTTTTTTCCATTTTTTAAATAAACCGAGCGATTACTTTTATTAGAAGGAGATTCCATAGTCGAAGCTGCTCAAGATTATATATTTAAATTATCTGAGATATCTTTGTCAATACCTTACATGCTTTATTATAATAATATAAATACATACACTTCAAAAACATCTGATCACTATATTTTGAACGTAGCCAAGCTTCTTTTATTACTGATCTTCTCTTCCAACGGAGATAACAATAATTTACAATGGGAATTACAAAGTATAATCCTTCAAATTTATGGGGTGTTGCATTGTCCGCTGTCATTTTTATCCATACATTGGTTTTGTCATTTTATAATACATGGTTTTTCTTATGAATTTTTTACTTGCTTACCAAAATATTCAAACTTAGTTATATGAAAACCAATATGAACAATCGAAATGAGTAACATCAGAGTAACAAAATCAAATAAATATGCCAAGGAAAGCCGAGCAAATGTTCCAATTCCAAAATCGATGCTTTTTAAAATACCGTCTACTTAATTTGATTAAATTCTAAATATATGCATATACTGTGCTTAAATGAAGACAAACTATGCCCTTAAAATGAAAATTAATTTAAATACTGTTCGTGAGCGAAACGAAATGGAACGAATCGAATGAAAATGAAAACTTTCAATTCGATTTACATTTGGGATACTAACGCAATCACGAAAGCAAACTCAATTCCTGATATATCTCAGAGATGTTGCTGATGTTGATGCTGACGAACAAAGAAAGAATTGCCTCGTTGACATTTGGCAATAAAAATAAATAAAATACCGTTTGCTCTGGCACCACCTACGGAAAAAGTCACCTCCCCAGAGTCAGCATACAGCCCTCCCACCACTCCCCACACACACACACACACAAAAGCACACACCGTTGGCAACGAGAGAATGAGCTACAAATAAATGCCGCCGCTTAGGCAAAGTCAAGGCAGTCAAAGTTTTGCAGCCGCCTGGGAGCATTATAAGTAAGTCCCGCACGAGTTGGAGGGATGGAGGGAAGGAGGGTCTTAGGATGGAGGCGTGCGTTTGTGCGTTGCGCATTTTAATACAATTTAATGCCTCATCGAGCGCCATCCCCTCCATCAATCCACCATCCGTGCGACACATCACAATCCGGGCTAGGAGAGATCCGGATAACATCGCGGACCAGGCCCAGAGACTGTCCAACAATGTTGGAGTAGATTCGTCTGAAGCCCAACCAAAAGCCTCTGGAAAAGTTTGGAGGAATAGTGTTTCCGGCTCACTGGCAGTGTTGTGTTTTATTGGTAATCGTTTATCTCATCGGCTAATGCTGGGCCAAGTAGCAAAAACGTGACCAAAATCAAGCCACGTTGCACAGTGGAGCGAGCTGCACATTTTTTCAAATTTATATTTATTTCAGCTAATAAATATGTCTATGAATTCCGATATATACTTTGTATAATTATGGTTAGAGAATTGACGCTCAAATATTACTGACTGTGTGAAGACCAAGTGCACTCAGAAAAATAATAAAAGAAATGTGGCATAGTTTTGACAATATCTGTTATTCGATAGGTAAATTTCTAAAATCGAAGCTTTTGTCATTTCAAAACAGAAGATTTTTATTTCTGAATTTTAGAGTGTAATTTTCTTTAAATGCGGGAAAAATATATGCAATTTTCATGGTGTTTGTGTCTAGATATATTTTTTATTATAAAGATATAAAAAATATAACAGGTTGTAAATTGAGCGCAAACCTTTCTTGTTTTAGGAAAAATGTTTTTTTTATATATATAGAAATGATTTGTTATAGAAAGTTTTTCTTAAATTGCATGACGATTTTTTGAAGTGTAATATTAAACTCAGAAACGACGAATTAGTTTTTCGTTTCAAAGTGATGATGCCTTTTGCAGCAATGCTTTTTCAGGGGGTTTTTCGTATTTCATTGATATGTATTATCGACGACGCTGGGTTTTTTGGGCTTGTGTTAAATGGCTCTACTTTAGTTGTGTGTCTCTGGCTAAATTTATGATGATGAGTTCGAAGTTCAGGACTGTTCAGCATAAATACACGTAGACTGTTTAGATAAGGCATGAAACATACAGATATATATTGAACAAGGACACTCAAAATAGTTCGAATTTCAGAAAAATGTGAAAAGGGCTGTCAGTTGTCAACGATAATTATTTTTTCATATTTCAAGGCTTTTTTTATAATGTCGATTGTAAAAAGCAGCAAAAGGGGCAAAACTGGTGCGTTTCACTCGAAAACGAGAGCAGTCTGATAAAATTTAGTGCTGCCGAGCGACCTTCGAGCGATTGTTTGAGATTCAAATGTAATATTTCTTAATGCCCACATAACATAACTGGAGCGACCTCTAAAAGGCCAAAAAGGATTTCTCTCGACGCGCCCAATAAAACTATTAATGACCAGAACAAAACTGCCTTTTGTGCCGCTGCGGCTGCCTCTGTCTCTGGCTCTGCCTCTGCCTCAGACACTTCGAGGTCGTTCCCGCTGCGTATTTGGTGCGATGGCTTCCAGTCGCGTAACTCGCTCAGAGAAACAAAAAATAAATAAATATATATATATATTTATATATATATACAAAAAATAAACCCATTAGCCAGCCGCATGTGCTCGTGCCTGTTTTTCGATGTGCACATTATAATTTTTGTGTTTGTTTTTATTTTAAATTTATTTTCTGGCATTTGCATCTTTATCTTTTAGCTGTAGCCACTTTGGAGCCTGATAAACCCCTTTTTTATTTGCATTTTCAAATTGAGTGTATTTGCATCGAGTTCGCGCCTGGCGACCTGATCCCAATTAATCCATTAAATGGGAATGCGTTAATCAGGCCTTCCTTCAAGTAACGTTAGAAATTCTATTTCATGCTCGGATTCGCATCACCTCAGCCCCCAGCAACAGAGGCGGCATCTTGTGATGGCATCTTGCCATGCAATGTGGCCCCAGTTGGAGTTTTTTTTTTTTTGGGTTGGCACTGCACTGACTAAATAATAATAAGGCGAAATCACGCAAGTTGCAGCTAATTGTTTCTGCAACTTCAAAGAATAATGTAAAAGTTAAAGTTCACTCGAAATTTTTCAGTCGCAAATGGCAGTCATTTGGGCTTATGTTTTTTTAGCTGAGGGGTCTTGGCGTTTTCGCTCAGTGTGACTGTAATTTAAAAGAGCAAAATGTGAAAAACTGAAAAAAGCAAAAAAATAAAAAGCAAGCAAAAAATATACGAGGGAAAATATAAAAGCTGCTGTTGGCTGCTCGTGCATCATAAAACTTGCAAAATAAGTTTCGCATGTTTCCGCAAAAACTCAGGTACGGAGAATATTCGGTGCTGAATTTCGTTGACGAGTTTAGTAAGTCGTGAGGAGCCCGCCCACTCCACCGCCCACTCCACCGCCAGACAGCCGCTTGAATATGCAGCAAATATTCTTCAAACAGCAAGCAGCAACCTCCCCTCCCTTGCGGACCGTCTCTGTTTTATATGCTCGATTCGGGAGCAAGGAGCCGGGAGCTGGGAGCTGGGAGCCGCCCACCTGAACAGCCACCGTGCTAGGTAAATGAGAGGTTGGCAACTGGTGTCGTTGCTCGTAAGCCGCCATTGCTAAGGCTGGGTCAGGATTGGCAGAGTTGGGTGGGTGGGGGTGGGGGTGGGTAGAAACACGAAATGTACTCCAATTTAATCAAGAATTCTATTCTGTGAATGACTTGCACAAAAACACGAAGCAGCGTTAAGTTTGGGTTGGGACAAGCGCAGGGGAGGGGGCAACTGTTTTTTTCCTGCTGTTTGGCAAGAATTTTCATTTCGCGTTATAAAGAAAAAAAAAATTGCAGAGCCATGTCAAAGCTGTCGCTGAATAAGGGCTAAAAAGGTTGTTAAGCAGGGCGGGGATCAGAAATGGCGACTTTGTTGTTATTAGTCTTCCATACTGCGATGGAATTGGAATTTTAAAAGGTAGACGCAGATTTTTTTTTGTTTTTTTTTGCGGATTAATCTTAATATTTGAAGGCTTGAAAATTCACTCTAAAAAATTTGCCACTTATGCGAGCGATGAATAAATTTTGAATGGTATTCGCAGAGGAGAACTAAACTATCTGAAAACACTTGAGTTACGAACATATTTTATCGATAGTTCTATATCCATATCAGACAGTATTCACAGTTGAACTGTCTGAAGCAAAAGATACAATTTTAATCCAGGTATAATACAGATACCAGTTTTCACAGAATACATTTTGAAATAATAAGATTGACTCTTCGTTTAATGCTGATTGATCAAGAATATAATTAAAAATGTATATATAAAATATATATATATTCAAAATTTATATATTGTCTGTTGTGAACCATAATTCCTTTCAAACTATGCCAGGACTAGGTTGATTAAAAACCATTAATGAAATTAAAAGCAACACAACTAAATACAAAATATATAAAATAACCTAAAATAATAATAACAGAATGTTATTAATGAATTATTTAATTATGTCTATTAATATAAAATATATAAATATATAGAATAATCTTAAATTAATAACAAAGTGTAAGTAATAAATTATTTTATTATATCTAACTTGCACAATTAAAAGTTTACATTTAAAAACTTTTGCTGGTTTTTCAAGATCTTTATAAAATTTCTTGATTATGCTGAAAAGAATGAACAAAATTATGGATTTTCCCATTCCCTCTTCCACTTCTAAGAACATATTCCTAAGTTCATTAAACTTATAAATTATAAATTGTGATATTATTTATTTCACAGCAGAACATTTATTTCCACAAAAGTATTCTAACCAAGATCAAGATCAGAATTTAGTTTTAATGTAGTCAGTCAAGCTGCGACTTCTGCGGGGGAATATTATCTTTTCCAGCTTTAATAAGCGAAACAATCGAGTTCATCTCAGCCTCTAAAAACCACTTGAAAGTATTCTTTATGGAAAACCCCGTTATTTTGTTTAGAAACATGCATTCGAGATCTAAAAACACTTTCGCCCCAATAAAAGAATTGAATAAAATAAACCAATCGAGAGAAAAATGTTAAATTATGCCGGTCCCCAAAATACTCCAGTTTTTCCCCCATAAATTGAAATTCGAATATATTTATGCAGTCGCCCAGCGACAACAAAAACTGTACAAATATTTGAATTGCCAGTTGATGGAGAGAACCGAATGGGGCCCGGCAAGAGCTGCTTGGATATGGCACGGGATGGGTTTTGGGAAGGGGAATAGGGGAATGGGGGAATGGAAATGGGTCTGAACTGAGTTGTAGTTGGAGTTGGAGATGAATGGCTGTCGTTGTTATTGAAATAAATTATTATAAATAAATACGCAAGCCCAATTTATGATGGCATGTTGTTTTCGCTCGACGCTCCAACTGCCCGTTGACGACCAGACCCCGGCACAGAGCTGGCCTGGCTGCTCTGGCCTGGCCTGGCTGGCTCTGAGTCATTATTATTGTTTATGCGCCGAAACGTCTACGTTTCAGGCCAGAGACGAGCGCCGTTAAAACAAACAGCTTATTACGCCAATGACATTTGTGATGGCACTGACGCCTTGGCTCTGGCCTGGCCTGGCCTGGATGGGCAGCGGGTATTGGGGATTGAGGGGACACGGTGCGCCAATGGCTACCATTGATGACCAAAGAAGTTGCAGGTCGAGTGAGCTCTGGGTGTGGATGTCAAGTTGTCTTCATTTGTTTATCTTTCGCTTGTCAACAGCATGTTCTTATCCCTGCTCCATTCCTGGTCGTCCGTCGTCCGCTCGTTTGGCAGCCTGTTTATTTGTTTTTGTATTTGTGTCTTTTGACGTGGGTTGCCCGTTTTCACTTGTAAACATTCCGCTGCCAATTGAATTCGTTTCAATTTATTTACTGCAACAAATGTTGTTTGTGCTATGCGGCCAATAACAACACACAGCTATATTTTATGGCTGCCACATTTACAAACATCCAGCGATGTTTCAATTAGAAAACCAAACCAAATTATTCCAATTTTTCTTTTTCTTTTCTTCGTAGAAAATTCTATGATTTTTTATTTTCAATTTATGCAAAAAAATAAAACACATTCGATTGATTTGTTAGCCAACTGCTGTCTGCTGCTGAAGTTGGCTTAATTATGAAGCTGCCCCTCTTCTGTTGCAGCTTCAGCTTATTATGTGGAATATTTGCTGGAAATAAATTTTGGTTGTGCTTTTCTACTTTTGTGGGTGGTCGTTTTTATGGCTCGTTCGTCGTGAAGATTCAAATAGTTTTGAACTTTTTGTTGGCTCTGTCGTTCGCTCCGAATTCCTCTCCAAGGATTCTTGATGTTAAGCAAACAACTAGAAACTCACATAAGAAAAGTTTACGATACGAGGAGTGCCCAACAAAAATGCGCACATGCAAATACACAGAGACAAATGGGGTTGCCACACACGATTATCCTGCAGGAGGCAACAATTAGGGAACTCTTAAGTGCTCCTTGCACCCAAAACTTTGGCAAATCTCTCGTTTTATTGTTACGGAGACAATTTTATCAGAATTGACAAAGTTCAGAGCCTAAGTCGAGCACACCATTTGAGAATTCTCTGGCATTCTTTTAATTGTGTTTTCATTACAAATATTTTCCAGTGCAACATCTTGAGGTCTAATTTTTGTTTCTGCTGCCTCTGCTGGTTTTTGTCAGTATTTCGCTGGGCAACTTCGAGCTTGGAATGGCTGTGCCCAATAACGCGAAACGAACCAAAAATTCTGCTTGGCTCCAGCAGCGCGGACAGCGATCTTAGCCTTTTACGATGGCCCTCGTCCGCGCCTTAAGCGTCGTGGCTACAAAAACTGGATATGCAACCAGCTCGCAAATTGCAACAACTGACAACAGGAGCTGTGTGTGTGGCGCGCTGCCTGGAGGTGCAGGGCTGAGTCAGTGCCGAAGGCGCCACTTGGCTAAGGCGCATATAAAAAAGTTTAGTTAAATTTTAGGTGGGGCACGAATGAAATCATTTTCAGCTGTGTATCGAATGTTCAAATCAGTTTGCTATTCAACACGACACAGCACAACAAAAGTTTAGCTTAAAAAACCGAATATTGCAATAATATTATTAATTTTATAAAAATCAGATTAAGCAAATCTTATTTAAGTTTGGGTTTTTTATTTAATGTAGATGAAAAGTTGTCCGCAGTTTAAAAAAAGAGTTTAATTTGAACAAATATAAGACAAAAGTAACGAATTAAATTATATAAAATAAAAATAGAAATGTAAAACATAAAATATTGGATATCTTCTATCTATCTGATAAAAAACGATGAGATGGAATGAGAGAAAGAGAGAGAGAGAGATAAAGAGTGACACATTAAAAAGTAGACCGCCTTTTCCCAGAGATAAATTAGTACTGCAAATTTATTGAAAGTAAAGTTTAATTGGGTATTTCGTAATAATCTCAACTTCTTTTATATTAAATAAATTTATTTATGAATGAACTTATTCATAAAGTTAAAATTATTTGTATTCCTTAGTCTTTTTTGCCTTATTTTGCAGCAGTTACACCAAGAGCAGACTTTGGCTAAGCTAAATAAATCTGACGACAGCAAAGTCACTCTTATTTTATTTAATTTAAGTTTATAATTCTTGAAAATATAATATTTAACTTATAATAATATGCAACTACAGAGAAAATGAAAATAAAAAAATAAATTGTGGCTTAGCCTGTATTAAATCGTCTAATGAATCTGGTAAGAAGCTGCGCAGTGCAAGCCAAAAGCTGGCAACAAATGCACAGGCAGAGGGGGGAACGATTCAATCCCTCTCGTTTGAGAAGAGAGGGAGTGGATGGATTTTGTCGTGACTTGGTGACTTATTACTTTTCGTGCTGCTGCTGCTGCTGCTCCTCCTACTCCAGGCGTCATTCCAGCAGTTTGGCAGTTGGCAGCACTGTCAACTATCAACTGAAGCAAATGAAGTCGTAAAAAGATTGGCCAAAAGTTTTTGTGTGCTGCGCACAGAAGAAGCAGAAGAAGAAGAAGTACATGCATATAAAAATGGCGAAGTTGGGATTAGTTTCATCAAGGATAAGCCAAATGACTGGACACGCTGCTGGCTGCCAGCAGCGCATATAAACCAGGCGTGGATTCCTCCATTGCAGCTCCACAAACACAAGACTGGCTGTGCCACACTATTTGGAACCCGGTTGGCTGGCCAGCCACATTTCATCTATTTTTCGCTATTTGTGCCAGAAACTTGTTAAGCAGTTGCCTCTTAGCTGGTTTTACACATGTGCCTTGTGTCTTGTCAAGTAGAGTTACATAAACGAAGCCAACGTTTTTAGCAACAATTTTATACGTTTCACGTAGACACACACACACACACAGCATATACAGAATATGTGTGTATGTACACTCAAAAAAAAAAAGAATTGCATTTTAGAAATAAACTAAAACTATTTCTGTATTAGAAAATATAAATAAAACATTTTCTTATAATTATAAAGACGGGGCAAAAATATTGTATATTTGTTTATAGCCATAAATATTATTTAAAATTTGACATAGAAGGAGAAATACTCAAATCCTTGTCACTCTTGGAGGGAGGAGTAGCTCAGCGGAAAATTATAAGTAATTGAAAATTGAAAATTAAACAATATTAATTTATGAACTATATAAAATGCTTGTATATGATGAAATTTAAAATTATAATATTAAATAATAATAATATTAAATAAATATATAAATAACATAAATAACAAAAGTACAAAAATAATTTTATTAGTATTTTTTTATAGAAAATAACACACTGAAAATTAAATATATATTTTCTATATATATATATCAAATCTGCCCAGAAATGATTTATGGCTGATATTGATATAGTTAAAATATTCTGAATAATATGGCAAACAACAATTATTGCCAATAGAATGGCGAATTTCTAAAAGTCGACGCCTGTTTTTTCCAGAGTGCACACACAGCATATACAGCATGTGTGTGTGTGTGTGTGTGTTCTCTTTTACACATGTAGCTACATGCAAACACACACATACACACATATGTGAATTTGGATTACCCAAGTGGAAGGGGGAAGCCACCTCAAGAAAAATGTCATCTAAGCACGTTTGCAGGATCTGCATAATTTATGTTTGTATGCTGGGTAGTGAGGAGAGAGAGAGAAGGGAGGAGGGATGGACCAAAACCCAGTGTCATTCGGTAAGTGAACCTTAGCTTTTTGCTGCCTGGGATTACCATAGAAAATTAGGTTTCCAGTTTCATGGACGCGGACGCAGTACATCGCACATATAAAAACGGCACGACCTGGTGGCCATCCTCATAACTGTACAACTGAGGTGTGTAGCTAGCGGCAGAGGCGTGGTGGGGCGGGGCGGGGAAGGTGCGCGGCACGTTCAAATGAATTTATATATATTTGTGTGCTCGTTTTATGACTAATATCTTGGAATAACTCAGGGCATGCCAAACGACAGCAACGCACTATCAGAAATCCCTCCTCCCCTCTTCCACACTCCCCTCCATTCCGACAACGACATCCCACACACAGTCGCATATTTTGCAGCGCTGTGAAAAAATAAAACACAAATATATAAGCCAGGCCAAAAACAAGTATAAAAATTTGTTATTTTCAACATTTGCCAACGATGATGTTGACGTTGCTGCTGCCACAAGCTGCCACTCTCCCACTAGACACCCACCCACCCATCGCATCCCAACGCATCCCTCCCCGATTCCCAATCCAAGAGACATCCCCCCAGTCATAAGGCATGTTATTGTCGTTGTTTACATGTAAAGAACTCTCTCGAAATGTTCATTGCTATTTTTCTTCTGTGACACATTCCGTTCCGGCGAATCCATTCCCAAAAGATGAATTGGACCGAGCAGAATTCTTATATATAAATTAATGGAGAGATGTTTGCTTATAATATTTTGCGTAGGTTGTTCACTTAAGATTGCGCAAACATTCATAAATATTCACAATTAGCCAAAAGATATTGCGTCTAAAATATATGTTTTTTCCCCTGGCCATAAACTAATTAACAAACATCTATTTGCCAAATTTTGTATTCAAGACTTCTTAATTACTTTATTAAGAAATACAAAAAAAAAATGTGATCAAACAAAACATAAATAATGGTTTTATTTATATTCTTAATATATATTTGTTTATTCTTTCAGCTAAATAATTTAAATTAACAAGTTAATAAAACCAGTTTTAACAATTTTATGAAATGGCAAACGCAAATTCAAACAAGTTAAATTGTTGCTGTCAGTTTTTTTTCTCAATTACTAAAGTAAGTTGGAAGTAATTTACACTTCGAGCTGGGTAAATTTAAAAATAAATAATTAGAGTATTAAATTTCGTATATAATATTTGGTTGACAATAATAATATAATTAGCATTTGAACTATTAAAAATTATAAAATGTGTTTTGGTATTCCACTCATTGCGCTTCTATGTATTTCATATAATTTATAAATTTATTAAAAGTAATACAACAATTGGGCAACAATAGCAAAAATTGCATTTTATTGAACTGTAGATAAAAAAAAATAGAATCATTATAATTATTTAATAATATAAATAAGAATTATTATTCTCAATTGTGAAATGTGTCGCCCACAGCCGAATAAATTTGAGCATTAGCAGAGACAGTAAAATTTTAGTAGTGAGATTATAGTATAACTGAAAAGATCTTATATATACAATATATAGAGAATACTATACAATGCATGTATAAATATTTTTCAGTTTCATATATATTCGATTTCTTCTTAATTCCTATGCAAGTCCCATGTGGAATAATAATATTTTTCAGCGCTGTCTCTGCGGATTCCTTCGATTTGCTTCTCTTTTTCCATTTGCTTATTTTGAAAGCAATTTAATTTTGGCTCTGCTGTAAACCGCTCAGAAAGTAAGGACACAGAATTCGAATTTTATTCAGATACTTGGCAAGTATGAATGGTAAGTACATACATACTATGTACATAGTGATTTTTTTTATTTGCGAGCACATGTGTGCATTCCCAATCTGAATATGTTGTATCTAGGAGGGGTCTCTTTACATACTTCCATATCCATGTGGATCCATAACTTTCAGTTGAGTTCTGTTCCTCATAAATAAAATGCGCGAGACACGTTCTCTGCTCGATGTTCCACGATGTAAATTGAAAAAGAAAATGAGAAAAAAAAACGTAGAAAAACCGGAACATATTGAGAATTTTTGCTCTGTGCGCTGAATATCGAATTGATTTCTACTGAATACATCCATAGCATCCATCTTCTTTATGTATATCAATAACAAAATATTACAGTCAGATGTGCTAATGCGAGGCGCGAGGCGCGTCGAGTGCTGTAAAGATTCCTTTGTCTCATCCTAAGTGGATCCGGATCCAAAAGAACATTGTGTAAAATGGCGCCAATGAAAGCCGAATGCACGATTACCAAGTCGTTAAACTTTATGTTTTTAACAAACATATTGCGAACAAGTAAGCACTTTCCAGAGCAGAGCGTTTGATTTGTAGATACCCTGTTAAATATTTACATCTTAGAGATTCAAATCGACACTTTAAAAAGGTATTCTAAAATTATAGTAGTGAATAAAGTTTTTTGATTGTTTATAAAATTTACGAAAAATTGGAAGATTCAACATTCCTTAAAATATACATATTTAGGCTCCATTCGACTATTTTTAATTCTTCTTTATAGGTCTTTGTATAATTAGACAATTGCGCAACGACTTTCCAAAGATTTTAATATTTTTTGCACTAGTTTAAGCTTAAAATAAAGACTAATTATTCGCCAAAATTATAAAAAAAAAATGATTATCTGACACTTACTTAAATCTGCATTTATAATAATATATTTAATAATATAATGTATATATAAATTATAAACAGAAACTTGTGTATTATTAAACTTATTTAAAATCAAAATTTAAATTAACAATTAAGTAAAATTAAAATTAAAATTAAGATCTGCTAGATAAACTATTTGTCGCTGTTGCGGATCAGAAATATATATTATCTGTGAGGTTGGAACTTTAGCACATCTTCATTTTATCCATTTCCTTGTTAAATTTACGAGTGGAATGCCATAGTCGAGGCTGCACTTAAGGATTTCCTAACCCACACAAATTCGTAGTAAATATTTAAAAAATGAGATGTAACAAAAAATCTTGGATACGTCAAAGATTCCATGCACTACATTCCACTAATTCCACTAATTCATTTCAGAACTCATTGCAAATTTTAAAAGTCTTTATACCAGTGAAACTATTAATACAAATTTAAAATTATTACTATTGAGTCTGATTAATAAATTATTTTGTGAAAGAATTCATCAAAAAGTGTTTTCATAAGAACAAATTTCACAAGACGACTTCAAAAACTCGCCAGTTGCAGTTGCTGTCTTAGAATCATTTAATTAAGTCTTTTCTTTAGTAAAAATTTAAAATTTAAATTCCAATTAGCTATGCACAGAATTATTCTGAAATTTTCAGTTCATATATTTTTTCTTATAAGCAGACTTAAATTTCGAATGATATTTGAAAAACTGTTGAGCCGAAGAGCTGCAAGTTTTTCATTTTGTTAGTCGTGAGTCGACATACTTCAGATAGCACATGACCCCTTCCCCCCATTAAAAGAGATGGTGAGGGGTGTGGGGACAGTAATTAACATGAGTGCCTTAAACTAACCGAAGTTGGTAATAGAGCGCTTAGGGGCAATCGCATTGCCGATTGCATTAAACCTTTATTAAGAGCGCGTCGATGGAGTTGTCTCGGATGCAGTCGAGCATTCAAATTAGGATTGAATCATTATTGAAATACGTTTTTGGAGCGCGCTCGTTTTCCCGTCTACTACCTCATTAAAATGGATGATGGCGACAGGTCTCAAAGAGCCAATGAAGGCAGAACCAACTCTCTCTCTCTCTCTCTGTCTTTCTCTCTCTATCTTTCTCTGTCGCTTGGCGTATTTATATTTGAGCTTGTTTGTGTATTTGCATTTGCAAATTGTAAAAATTTAATTCGCATATCATGCGCGATAATCAGCGGCGTGCATTATAAAACCATAAAAATCGCAAAAGCGCCTCGATAAAACGCAACTGAAGCAGCTGAATTTACGTGCGGAACGGGACGGACGGGACGGACGGACGGGACGGAATGGACGGAACGAGACGGACAATTGTCGCATGCAGCGCCAATAAATATCCGATTATATGGTAATTGTTTATGCAAGCGTGTGTGTGTGTGTGCGAGTGTGTGTGTTTGTGTGTGTGTGTGTGTTTGAGTTTGTTTAGTTTGATTATTTGCTGGCCGCCTTCTGTGCAAAAATTTGCATTTACATTTTGCCTTTATCGCAATTTTGTGCACAGATGTAAATTGCAAATGAAATGCGAAAATTGAATAAAACTTAATCTTAAGCGTCGCACTTAATATTTGTCCAACTAATGGAGTCCTCCCAGTGTCAAAATGGCGTCTTGCGGCAGTTGAAGGTGCCCAAAGTGAGGGGCTCAATTTTCGTGTTCATTAACCAAACAAAATGGTTATTGACAGGCAACGAGGAACGAAAGGATAAGCGTAGCGATACATGCCATGAATACCGCCTAGAATTTGAAATTGGAGCTGGAGCATAAATTTAAAATAAAGTTTAACGAAGCTAATCTGTCGGAGGGGACGCAGATTGATGGAGCCAGCGAGTGGAATGAACGAATGCTGCTGGCCATGGAATGGGCTATGGAATGAGGGACAAGGGTTGCCGCATCAGGAGCAGTATGGCTATGGCCCATGAAAGTTATCAAAGCGTGTTATTACAAGCAACGAAGCGAAACGCGGTCCGAAGCGGAGCTGCAATCTCAAGTGGATGCTTGGCTGCTTGGATGCCTGGCTGCTTGGGTGCCAGGATGCCTGGGCTGGTCTGGCTGGTCTGGTTGGCCTGGAGCCACTTGTGGTTGCTTGGCGTGAAATGGGTTTTTGTTTTTGGTATGCTCCTCGCTGCCAGCACGCACGCAAAATAATCAAATGAAACGCATCAAATTCGTGAAAGGGATAAAATGCCAACAAAATGGCTGTCGAATTTTTTTTTTGTTTTTCTTTTCTTTTTTAAAATACTGCTACGTGCATGCCCCCAAAACGGATGGGTTGTTTTTGGTTTTCGTTGACGCAGCAGCTCCTTTGGCCAAAAAGTGGCCGGGGTGCATCAGCATAATCAGAATAGCCCAACCCAGCCAGCCAGCTACTCAGGTTATTTCTGCCGTAAATTTGTGGCTACGAACGGTTATTCAATAAATTTTAAATCGCAATGCTAAGTTGCACAGTGGGACAAATTGGGAGTGCTTGACACAAATTGTAAGAGGTGACTAGTATACAAATTAAATAGGTAAAATTTGAGAGCAATGAAAAGTTGTACAGAGCAAAAGGAACAAATCTACTGATGACAGATTAGACTTTTCAAACAAATTTAATTATTTAATATTTATCATAAGTAACTTTTAGAAATGTATAAAATATTTATCGAAGTAAACGCTTCTTAAATTATACCTAAATTAAGCTTGAAATCAATTGAAATCAGTACGTGTGTTGAATTGAATTAAAATTCCTCAACAATTTGTTTTAATTTGCAATAACGAGCTGTCATTGAACTTCCATTATTTCGGAATCAATTAAAAATACATTTTCAACAACAATTATTCGCATTAAAAAAAGCAAATTGAACTAAATTGCAAAAATACACCTTATCTGTGGTGCTAACAGGAACTGACATTATTTTATTATCACAAAGTATATTTCTAAATCTCTTGGGTTTTCCCCAATTTTTGTTTACCAAAATTATTAAATAATAGGTATAATTTTTATGTTCTTTGTATTTTATATGTGTACACACAGATTTCTGATATCAGCTTTTTGTTGCTTTTATTAAACATTAGTATATTCCGTTGTCAAATGAACAAAAATTTAATAATTTAATAAAATTATGATTTACTGTGATTGATTTGAGAGTTCAAAACCTTCCAGCTGACCTACGTTCCCTCATAATAATAGAGAGTGACAAATTTCATTTTCAGAATGGTTTTCTATCGAAAAATATTATTATTAATATATAAAAATATTATTAAAAATATAAAAATATTATTATGAATATTATATGACAAAATTATAATAAACCGTTTCAATTAAAAGAACCTTTTTTTTAATAACCATATTAAATAAGTTTTCAGACTCTTATTTTATGCCTATATTTTTTTCTACATTTCTGCATATGTTAATAATAATACTATAATTAGCATTTGAACTATTATAAATTATAAAATTTGTTTAAGTATTCCACTCATTGTATTTAATGTATATTATATAATTATTAAAAGTAATACAACAATTGAAAAAATTGCATTTTGTTGAACTATACTTACAAAATTGGCAAATGTAAATATGTTTATTTAAAATGAGCACATAAATATCATCATGGAACTTAGTTGATTTTAAAGTAATTTACAATTCAACTAAAAATACACAATCGGAATTTGTATTTTTATGTGAATGCATAAGCTAGATTATAATAAGAATTTTCCACAGTAATCTGATGCTTAGTTACACTTTTTTCTGGGTGTTTTTTTGTTTTTCATTTAAGCAATATGCATTTGCCTTGATTGGGCGGAACAAATGTGGATATCGTGCAGGTCACCAGCGAGTGGTGCTAGGAATGGAGTGGAAGGGAGCCAACGAACTCGTACTCCAGATTGAGCCACTCGGTGCTCATTTGTGTGTGAGTTTTGAGTTGTTCACGTGCGAGTGCACGGGAGCACGGGGTGCGGGCTGAGGAGGGGGCTTGGGTTGGATTTCAATTTATGGTCCGCGAGCGCACGTGAAATCCTGTGAACGGTTTTACGGATTTTTAAAAAATAAAATTTACGGATTAAGTTATTGTGCGGCGTATGTGTGTGTGTGTGAGGGGATTTGCTTTGGAACTAGACAGGCAACAAGAAGAGGGAGGGCCAAGAATGGGCGGGGCTGCTCGATTTCGTTTTACAACGCAAGCATAAAAGTTGATTGAAAATGCTTATTAGATGCAAGATTAGATGCGATGTGCTGCAGGCCACCGACCATTTTTGAATCAAAGTCACAAGTCCCAGCATAAAAATTCAGCAGAGTCGCGACGTGAGCAAATTTGGCTTCCAGTTTCGGAGGCAATGGGAAACGGCGGGAGGGAGCCAAGCTGACTTTGAACTTAATTGAAATGTCGTCCCAGACAATGTAAAGTTTCAAATATTGAGGCCAGCTGGTAGAGTGGGAAGCGGAATAGGTGCGAAAGCAAAAATTAAGTCCCCTGGAATTTACTGCCGGCAGGTAATCTCATTTAGTCGGGATTAAATTCCCTTTGGTGCAAATTGAACTTTTTTGTAAAAACACAAAGTTTGCTTTGGGCCACTGCCAAAACTGACAGCCAAAAAAAAAAAAATATATATATATATATATATATATTGTTCTGGTCACGATAGACACCAAAAAGTTACTTTGATAACAGTGCTCATCAAAATTTGAGCAACAAGAAAAAACTTTTATACAACGTTTCCATGAGTAAAAAAAACAACAACAAAAAAACTCAAAGTTTGTTAGATTCGTTAGTCCAACTTCGACTAAGACACATTTTTAAGTGAATTGTGGGAAAAAAACACCGAACATTGACTGCACTTTTCCATATTCATAAGCAAGAAAATGTATTTTTGGAAAATTGTAAAAAAAATAATAATTTTAGACATGCCAAAATTATTTAATTATTTTTTATGTTCAATTGTGAAAGTATATTTGCCATGGACTACTATTTGAGAGTATACAGAAGCAAATTTCATAGTAAATAAATTCCATTGAGTGGCAAAAATCGCGTAATGCGAATTTCATGAAACATTCATGACATGCAATACAAAGCCAACACCCAAAACAACAACACAACAACAACAAATTTGCCCCATCTTAGAGAAACAACGAAATTAAACAGATTCAAAAAAACAGGCAACAACAACAACAACAACAAGCGATGAAAGATACTTTCCCGCACATAGTTGGCGGGAAGCATTTTGGGCGGCTCGAGTTGGCCGCCGCCTAATGGCCATCAGCAGTACATAAAAAACAACAAAAAAAACGAAAAGAAAAACGAAGAAAAAAATCGAGTGGACCAAAAGTTAAATGAGAAAAGTTCTGGCCGGAATTTTGGGCCGTTGCTAAAAGTGCATGTTTATTAACCGCAAGTAATTTCGGGGGATTTCCTTGTAGCCGCTGGCATCAGAGTACAGCTCCATAATTAATAGCCCTAACTAACTTGGCTAGCTAAAAATATGATATACACAAAAATATTGAAAACAGTCAGTCAAAAAAAAAGAATGTTTTTTATATGCATTTTTTTAAATATATTTATTTTGACTGACAAAAATTGCACTTGTAATTGAATTAATAGAAAGTAATATGAATATTTTGTTTGCTTGTAATTAAACATTAATATTTTAAGAATGTCACATATAGAATTTTTTCAGTTTATATTAAAAAATTCGTCAAAAATAAATTTAAAAAATAGGATTAACACACTTTTTAAAGCAAGTGTTTTTTTTTGTTAGTGCTTAGAAGTATTATTGTATTAGGAATAAAATAAAGCAAGAAAATAGTAAAATGCTTTCTAAATTGCTTTATAATATTTCTAAAAATAAGAAAAAATATCTATTTTTTGGGACTGTTTTTCTGTGGAGTATTTAAAAAGACACAATGATGAACAAAACATCAATTAAAGTATCAGTAATAAATTATTCAAACCATTGGCAAGTCGAATAAAACCTATTTAAAATTATCTATTTATATTCCTCAGACTATGTTTAGAGTAACACCATTTTTTCCAAGTGCATTTAAGAGCTGCTAAACCCACCCCTGAAACGCATGGCATTTGTCGCTGGTTCGTTTTTGTAAAAAGGTCGTTTCTCCCCCTGCCCCTGCCACATCCCCTGTGGCACTGATGGCTGCCGAGGCAGCAGCGGCCATGCCTGTGCCGTCGGTATTCCAAATAGCCAAAACGATAGATACACAACGCAGGCAACCATCGCTGTCTGGGGCGTGGCACTTGGGGACGCAGCAATGGGAGTTGGAGTATATGGAGCATATGGCGATTGATGCTGGATTGGAGATCTTTGTAATTCTGTACGAATCCAATATGGAATTGATCGCGCAGGCAAATTGCTGAATGATGTAAAGCAGAAAAGTCTTTAGACTATTTTGTTTTAGGGCGTGTCCCGGTGTAATTTACGAGCAGCCCGCCGTATGTTGCGCCGCGGAGGTGCACGCTCAGATTTATGGGCGCATCATAAAACAATTAACAAGCCCAAACTCGTGCCACATAAGTCGATGCAGTTCTTTTTTTTCCCTGCTGCGGCTTGTGTTATATTTCACACCGTTTTTATTATTACATCCAGTGGCAGAATGGGGATTTTTTGGCTGGCTGTGAGATTGCTACCAAATTGTCTTGTCAACTGTTCCTCTTCTTCTTCTTCTTCTGCTGTTGCTGGTGCTGTTGCTGGTGCTGTTGCTGGTTCTGGTTGTTTTTAATTAACCACACAAGATTTCTACTCATTTTCATATCGTAAACGTTTATCCAACTTAATAAGTCGTAAACGCTCCAACAACCTAAGTTTCATAGCCCTGCCCCCAACTGCTGCCTGCGTGTGGGATTTACTGGCGTCGCAGGTGAAAGTGTCCACATGTCATGGCAACATCCACGTAATATATATATATGCATATGTACATATGCACAAATATGACTTTGACATCCTGTTCTGTCCTGCCTCGTGCCCCGATTAAAAGACAACGTCAGCAACAGCAATAATAAAAGGGTAATTAAAATATAGAAGACGACACGTGGTAAAACCATTGAGCTTTTTTTAACAGTAGAAGAATTAAATCAACTCTGTTACAATATATTAAAAAAATTTAATTTAAGACCAAAGTTAAATTGATAAATGTGATGTAAAATCGTAAAACATTTATTGCTAATTAGATCAATAACGAAATAGACTAAAACATCGGAAATAAATAATTTCCAAATATTTTGTATATATGATAAAATAATACTTTGTCCACGAAAACTGAAAACAACCTTTTCTTAATTGAATTTTTCTTGGAGAATGAAAATATTCTTGGAGAAACCTATAAACTAACCTTTTAATTCTGTCGTTGCATTCCTTATTTTGATCTTTGAGGTGTGAATTTAGCTTATCAAAAGTGATTTAATTTCAATTATGTCGAAATTTAATTGAATAAGTTTATTAGTTTTGCATTTGTTGGATTGCATTTATCAACAAAGTGCTGTAATTTCGATAATAATAGAAAATACAATAAGTACAACCATATTTTTGGACAGTTTCCCAATTTTTGCAAAAGGTGTTTTATCTTTTAACTCAGATTTAATAAATCCTCTAGTATTTTATTTTACTACTATTACTGTTGCATTATTATTTAATTTTTTTATTTTAATTTAATTATTTACTTTAAATTTGAATTAATCTAATTTTCATTTGTAATTTAAAAAATATTATTTCATAGAATGTTTTTTTTTTCAATTTTGTCCTGCTTTTTGTAATTTAAAAAATGTTATTTTTTAAATGTTTTTTACAAATGATGTCCTGATTTTTGTGCATATAAAATTCAAAAACAAAAACTAAAATACATATAAATTAAATTATCTACTAGAAAAATAGTAAATAAACAAATTATAATAGATTATTACAGTGTAATAATATATATAATTTTTTGTTTAGCTTGCACCACTATGCAGCTGCTTTGGTGTGCATTTCATTTTGTAATTCTCCAGCGCTCAGCAAAAAGAAATATTTTTAAAACCGAAGCTGAAACATTTTCTGTCTGCTGCTGCTGCCGCTGCTGCTCCCGCTGCTTCTCTGCTTCTGCTGCTGCTTTAGCGGCTGTTGTTGCTGTTGCTTTTGCTGCTGCTTCTCTGCTGCTGCTGCTTTTGTTGCTGTTGCTTGTGCTGCTGCTCCCGCTGCTTCACTGCTGCTTCTCTGCTGCTGCTGCTGTTGTTGCTATTGCTTTTGCTGCTGCTTCTGCTGCTTTTGCTGCTGCTGCTGCTGCTTTTGCTGCTGCTGCTGTTGTTGCTGTTGCTTTTGCTGCTGCTTCTGCCGCTGCTGACACGGAGTCATTTGCCCGACAGGTGCTCGAGAAGCTTTTTGTTTCAGCGCCCGACAATATTCTTTTAATGGCGGCGATTAACACAACGCCCTGCCTCCAGCTCCTGAAAGGGGCAAGTTGCCTTATTTAATTAAGTCGTCGCTGCTGCCATGCTGCTGCTGCCCCAGAGCAAACCCATGCCACCCATGCCGCCCATTTTGCCCGGAGGTAAGCATTTTTTGCTGAATCCATTGTTTGACTAATCTCTGCTTGTGCAGCGACCCCATACACATAACTGTGTGTGTGCCGCGTCAGCAGTGTGCTTAGCCCTTCGTTGCTGGGGATGAGCACGCACACATACACACAATATACCACACACACACACACTCTTGCAAAACGTCATTAAGCTACCCACACATTTAGGGCTGATACTGTCAGCATGTTTGTTAATGCCATTTTGAAATTAACAAGTTTTTCAGATAAACTTTGAATTTAATTTCAGCGAACCTCGCCCCTCGTCCCATTCCCATTGGTCACCTATGCTATGCTGTCTCCATTCCATTCCACTCCATATCCCCTATCATTTCCATAAATAACGAAAGTTATGCGACGTTCAGGTTCGCTTTCATCGTTTGCTGTCTACATACAAACATACATACATACATAAATACATTCATACATACATACATAAATACATACATATATACATACATACATACATAAATACATATATACATATACACATTGATTATTAAACAAGCAAGAATGCTGCTGTCGAGTGCACTCGACTACGATATACTCTGAAGCCTGCTTTTAAATATTTTCTATATTTATTTTAATAGTTTGGATAACTAAAACTTAACTATTCTTGAAAATACTCTAATTTTGTATGTTGTAAATGAATAAATGGGTATTTCTTATTCGATACTGATGATATTTGTGCAGTTGATCAATAATACGTCGATTAGATAAATAATTTGGAAGAGTAGATCTATAAAATTGAGGCTTTTATTGTTAACAGACATCTTAAATTATAAATATGAAGTCCACGAGAAATGATATTCCAAATTTGAATTCTGTGGTTAGTAAAATCTCTGTTTATACTGAAATACAGAGGGACATTTCAATATATAGACATTACTATTGATAACGATCGAAATATTTATACTATATGTGCTCAGAGAAACTTCCATCTGTCTGTAACACACTTTTTTACAACACAAATAAACCGTTTTACCCGATGCGTTTAGAGTATAATAAAAAGCAGTTTGTTCGCTTAACCCTTGGTGAGCTGGTTTGAGAAAATGGTCAAATCGAATGACGGCTTTTACGAAGATCATCGCTGGTTCCTTATATTTGGTTCAGTTCGTTGCGGTTCGGTTCGGTTTGTTGTGTTTCGTTGCTGTTTCGCTTGCGCTTCAAGTTAAAAGCCATTAAATTATTTATGAGCCCATTAAATCATCATTATTGTCTCGGCGACCTTGAGCCATTAGTTGGCCAGTGTTAAAACGCTCCCATTTTGGGAGACATTCGCTTTCTTTCGCATTTCTTTTATTTTCGACTTTTATTGTTTGCCGCCTTTTAATGATGCGTTTTCCATTTAAGCCTTTAGCTAATTTTTTTCCTTTTTCTTTTTCTTTCTTTTATTGCGTTAACAGTGTGATTTTTTTCCCTTATTTCCTTGTTGCTTTTGTTAATTGGGTCAGCAATTTTCTGCTCGAAGGTTAAGGCTAAAAGTATCAATGTTAAAGAAGTGTTTTTAGCCCTTATGAATGCAATAATTCTCTTCCTTAACTGCCCAACTAATTAACAGCCTAGAATCAACTTAAATTATAAATGAAGAATTCATAGAATTTGCCCGTGGCTTAAATTACAAATTGTGCACTTTTCCACATTACAATTTAAGTTTATTTTACATTTTTAGAAAATGGTTACACATGTTTCTGATGACTTTTTTTGTGCAGATCATTTTTAGGGATCTTATTTATTATTAAAACAAATAGTCTGTATGCAATAATCTATTCTAAAATTGCACTTATAGGAGAGCCAAAAATGTTTATTACACATATAAAAACTGACTCCCATTTCAAGCCTAAACTTTTCTTTAAAATTTATGGCAATTTAAAATAATTAATTATTCTAAATATTTAACATAAATAAGAAATGCCTATTTGATCGAAGTCCACAAAACTGATTCAATTACATAAATAGTGTTTTTTTTTTTATTTAAAGTCAATATTATATTTTTTATGCAACTGTTATTCAACTAAAATAATTTATATATTCAGAAAAATTTCCTCTTGAAAAATCTGAGGAAAACCATTCTAAGAGTCATATTCGGCTTTACATTATTCAAAGGTCTTAATAAAAAATACAAATATCGTAATCTAATTATTTTACATATTAATCAAATAAAAGTTGCAACACCAGAAAATAGAGTAAGTTTGTAAAATTAATTATTACTTATTTCGTTGGCTTTTGATTAGATGTCCCTTAAGAGCCTTTGTCCACAACAGGTTAATAACCATAACTCTTTTTTTTCAAAGGAAAGTTTTTTGCCTATCGGAATGAAATAAATTTTGTACGGAATAAAAATGTGCTCAGGGCTTTTACCATAAACAATTAAATATAATTTCCCCGACTTGAAGGAAGACTTAATTAATAAGTTGGCCCCAAAGGCATGTCAAGCATTTAATTTTCGAACCGATTGCGCTGTCCCCTCGCCTATGAACAGAGCCGGTTTGGTTAGCGGGGGAATTGGTTGGGGGGGGGGGGTGTAGTGTGCCTCGTTTGGTTTAAGTGCGACTCGATTTTTGCGAAATTTCTGCCTGATAAAGCAATGGCGACGGCAATGATGCGCACGAGTAAATTTCTTTTTCTTTTTCGGTTTGTTATTTTTGTTATTGTTTTTGTTTTTTTTCTTTTCTTGATTGTTGGCTGGCCACGGCTTGTTTCCATTTGTCTTCGCTGTTGGTGTAAGTTTTCCATTTGGATAATGGAAAAAGGCCATTTCATGCCATTACTTGGCTATGGTCGCCGACCGGGGGCAATTTGAGGCGCACTATTGTAACAGTGGCAGTGGCAGAGGCAGCGGGCACGGCGCCATTGGAGCAGCCACCTCCTCCAGACAGAGCTAGCTCCAATGGACACACACAAATGTACTTGAAGATACGACTCAAGTTGTAAGTGTATGTTTTGTGTTTGTGTGTGTTGTAGTTGTATATTTGTTGCCTTCGTGTTTAGGTTTTGCTTTTAGCTTATTTCAACTTTTTACATTTGCAAAATGAATTGTAATGAAATGGAATAGGGGCGTGTCAGCGGCGACTTGTGACGTGGCACGCCCCGACCTTAACCCCAACCCCACACTTCCAGCTCCAACCCCAACCCCATCCTCGAGCTGGCCTGAAGCCAGCAATGGCCACCGCCCGTTGAGCAAAAGCGAGGGCAATAAAATCATATTTGCCGGGCGCCAGCCAGCTCTGAAATATAATTTTTGCACAAAAAGTCGTTTAGAGTGTCTTTTCTTTGTGCTGAAAATGTAATGTCAGAGATGGGATTGGGTTGGAGCTGCTTTTATTGGTGTTATTAGGTTGAGAGCACTGCAATGATGGGCGACTTCAGAAGTCGCCGGATGTGGGACAGTTAATGCCCAAATGGGTTTCAGGTCGGCAATCTCCTAATGCGAATTCCAGAATCACAGTCAATAATTGACAATTGACACAGCATCGTTTCTAGCCTCAGTTGATCTGTCCAGTTTTGGACTTCATTAGGGAGTTGAGCAATGCAGCTTTGATTTTTATGATTTCCATGGAAAAAACACATTTTGTTGTCATTCAAAGCACTCTAATAGAATGTTTAAATTAATGCTAAAAACTAGTTTTATTCTGAACTGAACTTCGTTTAAGGCTTTGACTGTGAAACAGTTGACAGTAAATATGAACAGTTAAAAGGAGAGAAAAAACATATTGGATATATTGCAAATATAAAAAAAAAACAATGGAATAATATTTTATATATATTGCAAATATAAAAAAAAACAATTGCATATTTTCTTTATAGTAATTATCTGCCTACAACGAATTAAAGTTGAAAAAATGTAGGTAAGTAAAATTATGAAATGTTCTATTGGCAACTTAAAATATTTTAGCATATTTTCATATTAATTTAAATTAATATACCAAAACTGAATAACGATTAATTTATTATGAATTAGGTGTTTGGCACGATTAATTTGTGAGGTCTGAAATTAACTGCAAATTATTCCTTAAATATAATCATAACAAATACGATTAATTATTGACTAATTATAAAATAATATTTATTGTTTAGTTGTATATATATATATATATATATATAAATAATAAAAATAGTCTTATGTCATAAATAATTAAATAATAATAATATAATAGTCGGAATCGAATTCTTTACATTTCGTGATTTTATTGTTCATTGTCATTAAGGGAATTGTGGAAAAATTAACATTTCATTTTTTTTACTTATCTTTGCGATCTGAATATTAAAATAATTATTTTAAATGTGAGGCAAACCATTATAAGTCTTCTGCTATTAACCATTTGAAAAGGTTTTCATTCAAATTAAGCCTTAAGCATTGAATGATAGTAAACTATAATAAATAAATATATTATGATTGTCATTTATATGAACGTTTACATTTCTTGAAATATCATCACTTTAACATTGTTAATGTCATACTTTTTGTATGAATTTTGATTCATTATCAGATTGAATTCCTAGAATAGGCGAATTTCTTGGAACCCTGATTCCAGTTATAGTTGAATAAAAAAAATGAGAATATTATAAGAAAGCCAACTATATAATTGTACGATGCTATATTTTTTAATTAATGAACAAATTTAAATACATATATATATATATTATTTTCCTTGGCCAGCACTACAAACTTAAGCTTATTGTGTTATTATTTGAACACAAGTTAAATAGATAATTTTTCAATATATCGAATTTAAATGTTGATGATTAGAATTTATAATTAGTTAAACGCTTTCCTAACTTATATTTGTTAAGAGATATGTTAAATATTTCTTAAGTTTGATATAATTTACATGTGTTTTATTTATTTATTCAATATTGAACATATTTGGTTTGGCCTAAACATTTATTTTTTTTTTTAGAAATGTTTCCACTGCAGAAAATGCGTGCGAGTGTTAATTAAGAAAACATCAGGTCTTTATTATTATAATTCAGAAAAGGAACAAATATGCAGATCAAAATTTATATTGAGATGTTTTGCTGATTAAAATCAGATGAAAATTGCCTATTCAACAAGTTGCAATCAAATGTCACAAAATTGAAAATGTAAAGTTAGTTAGCAATTTTATTTATGATTTCCTCTTGACTATTTTGACAGCCGCAATGATGACGGTTCAAAAACATTATACATATATCCTGCTGCCCCGCCCGTCGTGTTGCTTATGTGGCAGCTGCCACATGCAATTGAACAATCGGATGTCAATTGTGGCCATTTGTCAAAGACTTAAGCATCGAATCGATAAGAACGTGCATGGATCATGGCGTATTTAGTTATGATAAGTATATATTTTCCATTTTCCATTTTCGATTTAGAAATTTCAATTAGCCGAGCCTTTCAATTGGTATACGAAATAATCTTTTCTGGGACCACCAAGTGCAGCACTTAAAACTCAGAGGCATTCTCATTTGTAATCTGTTGGGTTTTTGTATTTTTCAATTCCAAACTCGTAACCAATTCAAATTTATTGTATACTTGAGTTTTTTTTTGGGCAGCGCCTAACGTCTCATTCAGGCATCGAAATCTTTATTTCCTGTCCTCTTCAACAGCTGACATTTTATTTAGAAATAAACATTATTAAACATGTCCACAACGAAAATAAATATTTCAATCATTTTATACAAGTTTTTACTAATGTGTGCCACAAATCAACTTAGAAAAAACATGCAGGCGGGCTTAATTAAATCATTAAATTATGTCAAATTCGGGGAAATGCTGATTAGACAAAGTCCACTTGATTGGCCAACAATTCGGAATGTCTTCCCATTTATATGAGCACCTCCAATTGCGATTCCAATTCAGAATATTTTGGTATGTTTCGGAATGCCAACATATCAAATGGCTCTGCTTAGAATCCTATGCACGACGTCGACGTTGGCGTAAACAGCACCAACACATTCGAGTCAGATCCACTAACACTAAGGCATTTCAGCATGTTTGCTTGTGTTAGTGACTTGAAGAGTGTGCGAAAGAGAGCAGAGTCAGAGAGAGAGCGACAACTGAGCGCATTTCAATTTAGTCTTGCATTGATTCGATAGACAGCGCCATCTACAACTCATCGAGTGCAGATAGCGTGCATAGCTTACAACACCAGAGGTCGCCTTTAGCTCGGAGGTGTGTGAACTGGCTGACTCAGTGCATAGCTCCGCGATGACATAGAAAATGTTAATTTTCTACTATGTTAAGAAATCATTTCAAATAGTGCAATAGATCTAAGATCTTAAATATTTATTATTTTTTTTAAATATTTGTTCACACAAATAATTGTTCGTAATTAAACATTTTCTTGATGAACATTTTGTTTTCCAATATTTATATACCAAAAAGGCTTTTCCAATCAATTTCAATATATAGGAGATATATATTTCTATATATGAATCGACTTATATCCTATGATTACACGTGCAATAGCCATACGCCAAAATAAAAACATTATTACTCGTTTGTAATTATGTTAGACTAAGATGAAATATAAATTTCCATACATATTAAAATTATGCTATGGTTTGAAAACTTGTACTAATTGATATGTACACAGTCCGAACATACAATGTCCAGAAATTATGCATTATTCCAAAATTCAATTGCGTAGTCCCAAAAAAGATAAATCAAAATAACTCTGACCATATTTAGTAAGTTAATGCTTTGTCTATATGTCCGCTGACTAGCGCTCAGTTATTTACAAAAAATTTGGCAGGTATCTGGAATATAGGTTGGTGTTCAGCGTTCACAGAAGAAATCGGTTTTTTAAATAAAATTATTATCGAGGTATATCTCTTTCCAAAATCAGCATATCTGGTTAGTTATGAGGCAGAAATAATATTAGTTTGTAATTTTTGTGAATATTACCTACAACATATATTTCAGAAAATATGCCTTTGTTTGGTCTCCCAAATATACATAAATCAAGCAAGAACAGAGTCATCCTACTCATTATTATTATTTTAGAAAATACATTGTCTGTCGTAAGTTTTAAATAAATGTTTCCTTCTTAACGTCTGGCTAAGAGCTACATATTTCTCAATTGATCAAATATTTTATATCAGACAGGTATTTCCGGTATATGGGCAAACCACAACTTGAATTTTCCTAAGGCAGTTATTTTATTAAATGTTGAGATGATTATGATTTTTCTGAAACTACAAAACAAAATAACACCACCTTTTTGTGATTTTTTTTTATAATTTGAAATCAACAAAAAATTATGAATTAATACGAAATTTTGTTAATGTGTATTTATAATTAGATAATTAGCAATCATACTGCGCACAATATGAATTATCCAATTGCTTAACAAAATCTGCATTAAGTTATGGTGATCATAATCTGATGTCCAACCGTTTCTTGTAGTGAAAGAAAATAGTAATCAATTGATATACACACATTTTTATTAGTATTAAATATAAAACATATGCGAAGCATAATTTATAACTTAATATCAGTTTGCGGTGTTACCGATTGAGTTTTATTTAGTACAAGTTTTATTCGCGGCAATTTTTAGCTGGACTACCGATGCAAGCTTATAAAAACTATTTTATAAAGGTTATAATACAAGTTCTGAAACTAAGTTCTTTAAGGCCAAAGCAATCAACCAGTTATATATACGTTTTTAACAGAAACTTGTGATCTCAGAATATTTTAATTTAAGCAAAAAGAAAATGTTATTTATAGGTATGTCAACTACAAATATGTTTAATTTGATTTAACTAAATGACATTTATAAGTTTGCTTTTTTTATAATTGACTTTGAACAGAATACTCCAAATTTGTGTAGCTCAACTCAGAAATATTTAGACCGATTGATCTGGTTATGGCAGCTATGTAAAATTGTGGTCCCATTAAGTCAGCAAACCTTGTCTTGGCTTTAATGTACAATCCCAAAAATACGTTTGTTTTTTTTTTAATATTTTCAATTATTAAGAAATGCAAACTAGAAATAAAAAGTAGAAATGCATTCTTTAAATTATTAAAAAAAATCGTTACTTGAATTCAGAAAAAAGTAACATATTCACGGCTCATTTGGAGCAAGCTCAGCTGGAAGTTATCTTTTACAGTAAGTATGATTTTATTTGTAAGTATACTCATTTCTCTATGGAGTTTTCGACAAGAGAATTGACGTAAAACATATGTTCGAAAGCATTTTACGTTGCATTTTCAGTATAAGACAGAATCTGTGCTGCTAAAAAGATTATCTATCTATTTGGTGTTTTATTTTATAGTTGAACTGTCTTTAATGTACTGTTATTATGCATACATATATTGTTATTATCATGTATTGTTATGATGCATACATATATTTAAATTCTTAATACTTTCTTTCAAAATATTTATGTATATGTATTATTTTATAACAAGTGAAGTTATCAATTTGATATATTTGTAGCTCCTTAGATGTCGATATATACATTGAAAAAACTCAGTCGGTTTTGTTAACAATATTTAAAAAATAAATGTTATAAATTTCGACTGGATTGAAGGTGTTAAAAACATATGTATGCACGCATACATACACATGCACACATACAAACATATGTCCAGCTGGTATTCACCACAAGTCAGACAGCGCAGGAGTCGCTAGCAGAGATGGCCGAGCAAGCTGAAATTCACCACACTTTGCCTGTTCGTTGAACCCTTGGTGAGTAAACGGCAAACGGCGACCTTAGCTCCGCCCATTTTATAATGGCCTCGTCTCTGCCGCGCTGCCCGCGTCGCGACGCATGCGCCATGCGGGCGAAACTGACAGGCAAAGCAGAATGGAAGGGAGAGACATGAAAAAAGGTGGTAGTCAAGCGGAGCGAGCGGCATGGGCTGGAAATCGTTTTGAGTTTGCGATGGAAGCCAGAATGAAGTGGAGTGAATGGGAATGGGAATGGAGTGGGAAGCATGCGTGGAGATGGGACGGTATAAGATTGGGATGGCTTGGGTTGGACTTTTGTAGGTTTTTCCCGTCGCTGATTACCATTTTGATAAAATTATTCAAATGAAAGGCGTTCAATATGGAAAGGACTCCTGGGGCGTCTAGCAAGGCAATTAAAATTTTAATGGCTTTATGACATATATATATATATATATATATATATACATATATATATGGACATAAATATATATATATATATATAATTTTTTGTTGCCCTTTAAGACCCGACCAAGACGGCTGAAAATTGAAATGTTTAATGTGCAGTGTAGCGGAGCACTGCTTTGCCCTCCCCTTTCCCTTATCCATTGCCCAAGTACTCCACGCTGAACTTCAACATGTAGCATTAATTATGCGGCGATAATGTCTTGGTTTGTTGCAAAGAGTTTTGGATTTTCTTTTTTTTTATGAAAGTGTCAGAATAAATTACAATATTTTGAAGCCATGCTTTGTCTCTTTCGTATATATATATAAATATATATATACATAATTACATACATATAAGTAGCATGTCGCATGGCTGATTTGAATTTGAATGAATTTAGTCAGCGACTCTTTGCCCTGTTTGCCCCACGCTGCATGCCACTTTGTGTGTCTGGGCATGTTCATAATAATTGTGTACATACTTATGTACAACTACATTCCATGTAAGTTATGTATTTATGATAGCCCCCACTGCCTGGGTCACCATCCCCAAACGGAGAGACGTGGCACGAGACTCCACTCTGTGTGTGTCTCTCTGGTGGAGTGGCAATTAATGTGTGGCATACACATGCAAATCAATTAGCTACGTCTACATTCATTGGATGTTCAATTGTCGGAAGTGGTAACAGATGTTCTACATATATATCTGGTATATATATATATATATATTTTCAAATGAATGTTTACCCTTTTCCGCCTAAATTTGGTCTTCCTGCTGTGTTTTGTTGCTGTGGTCAAAATCAAAATATTTGGAGATTTGAGCTGCTGTACTTTTATGGTTTATGGTGTGGTCATAAATGAATCCGCTTTCACGCTTTCGCCGGACCACACCGGTCCCAGCCGAACTGCTGAACCGTTATTAGGCCAAAATTGTGCCATATCCTTAGGACCTGCGTTCCAGACCTCGTTTTGCGTCACTCGCGAAAGGTCGTTTCTCAGTTTCTCAGTGTCATAAATCACTAAAAACACACCTTAAATAACCCTTTTATCCGTCTTCTACCTGTCTGGTACTGCCTGTAAATTATATATATATGTTTGTTGTTCAAAATGCATTTCATTTTATATGGATGCAAACCCCTTTTTCTTGCCACTTATCAGGAAAGTATGCAATTTCTTAAGTCAGCTCACATTGAATTTGGCTTGGTTCTTCAAATATTTTTAAAGCAAAAATTAGAACTAGGACGATAATGATTTGAAGATGCCACTTTGGATTGCATAGAAAGGAATCTTATAAAATTGAATATTATCTCTTATCTACTCAGATCCTAATAAGTTTTCTCTATTTACCAAGAAATTAATTAAAGTGCATATTTTTCTCATCATAAAATGATTACGAATATAAATATAGTTCGTATATAAATTTCAATTTTTTAAAATGTTTGAATACAAATTAATGTTATCCTTGTTGTTCTTAAGATGGCCGTTTATCCTGGTTACATCCTTTATCCCTTAAAAATGGATTTAAAAAAACTGAGTGTCAAACAGAAACGATTTTTGTGTTCCGATTACGTTTTTGGTAAGTAAAGTTTATAATTTCCAATATTTTCCGAAATTTTCTTAAGGTATTCATTTGATTCTTGAAATCTTGATTATTACGATATACACATATATCATATAAAGCGGTCGTTTTTTTTAAATTAAAAAAAAATATAGTATTCTCAGCTCTACTTATGATATTTTAACTTCGAAGTGCATAAAATAATCGTTCTACTTTTTGATCTCATTAAAAATGGGTCAAAATGGTGAAAGTTGTTGAGAAATTGTATAAGAGACAGAAGCATCTCCGACTCCATATAGGATTGGTAATCTTAACCACGCTGAATCCATCTGTTTGTTGGAGTCTTCAAATTTTGAATTAAATTTTTCGCATACCATTATTAATCAAAGATACATTTACATACATTCACTAAATTAATTCTTCGATTCCGATTTGGAATTTTTCGATTCGAAATTAGGATGTTAATTTTATGTATTGCAATCTAATTTTGATTGCTATTCAATCGATTACAGATCTGCTACTGTATTCAAATTGGCGAATGTTTTAACATCTTTTTTTTAAAGACTTATAAAATGTATATGAATAATAAAAAATGTATAATTATTGTCAAAGAAATTTTATAAAAACATAAAACGATTTTGTCACCTAACTTTTAATCTATTACTGTTATCTCTTGAATCTAGGAAAGTTGAATTCAATTAAAACAGAGAAATTGCTCTCATCAAAACAAAATCATTTTTGTTTGACCTTTTTAAATTTTTAAATTCATAATGCGAATTTTATAAGAATATCATTAAATATGAAATACAATTTTTGAAAGCAAACTTTTTCCATTCAATAACCCATTTTTTGAAACGATATGTGTAAACATATATTAAATAAAATATATATAAAATAAAATATAAGGTATATTATATAACATATAAAAAGGGATATTTTGGTTTTAACTGATAATTGGTATAGATATGAATTGTTTATGTTAGCCAATAAATTTGTATTTTTTTTATGACATTTGGGGTTGAAGATGCCTTCTGAAAAGTGTTGCACAATTCGTGAATAAAATAAAAAAAGGTTTATTTTGTAAGATTGGAGCCTTAATTTAAAATCAAATATATAAATGTAAATTTTAAATAATTTTAAGGATATGCCGACGGTTCCATTCAATGGAGATGCCAGTTTGATATAGATAAGTAAAAACTCACCCGAAGGCCGGAAAACGGGTACCAGTCCAGTAGTGCTGGCAAAGTTTTGCTTTGCTTTTGTTTACACGAAAACATTGTACCATGAATCAGGTTCACTATTTATGTCCAAAATGTCAAGAACAGCGGCAACAAATCATTTTAATTGAATACACGCCCAGCGAATCTGAGAAAACCCGGCGAACGTGAGGAGCTGGACGGAACCGACCCGAAAGTCGACAAGTCGAGAAGAGAGAAGTATGGATGGTGTATGGAGTATGGATGGATGGGTTCCCGGTCCTCCGCCCAAAGAGCAGCGACCGCAGACCAAGCCTCAAAGCAGAAAATACACAAGTTCGAAGCACAAAGCACAGAACCGGCCCAGAAGTGTTGTTAGCTGTTTTGTTAGCTGTTTTGGCTTGCCTATCACACGCGAGATTGTAATCCATACGAGTGTTAATCACAGTTGGTCTTTCCATGGGAGGAGCAGCCCCACCCACCTTCATCATGTTCTACGTGAATATTGTAATTAATTTCGATAAATTTTGATAACACACGAATTGATTTGGAGATATTTTGGAACTTCACTTTTGTTTTCGGATTTCGATAATTCACACAAGCGAAAATGGAGACTCCGCATTTGAGCTCGATGGGCTCTGGCCCGGCTGGCGGTGTCGATATCAATAGCTGTGGTTGGTGCATGGAGCACAGGACGTCTCTGGTTAACGCGGCGTCGACCTGATAGCAAAGTGTCCAAAAAATAATATTTGCTGTTCAGTTTGACACAAGAGTCAGTTCAGTCAGTGGTTGCCGAGGCCGAGGCCGCGACCGAGGCCGAGGCTCTGAAGCCGTGGCAGCGCGGTCGGCGCACGAAGTGGCGTCGAGCGCAAGAACGAAGCGAAAGGCAACACAGAAACGTCAAATGTGAGTTGGTGAGTGCGAGTGAGTGCGAGTGTGTGTGAGTGTGAGAATACAGCATTAACAGTAACAAGACAGAGTAGAGCCAGAGCCAGAGCAACAACCACACAGCACAGCAATCAGATACAGACAGACAGACAGAGAGACAGACGAACAGACGAAGAGCAGTGCGCGCTGGGGAAAAGGTGTCGCTTGGCGGTGGTTGCGAGTCAACAGTGAATATGTTTAGCTGTATGTGGATGATGACAGCGTCGCGTTGTTTGACAAAACAGAAAAAAGGAGAAGAGGGAAAAGAAAAGAAGACATAAACACGCAGCACAAGCAGCAGCAGCCGCAACACTTACGCCTGCGACGACAAAGCAAAAGGACGCAGATGGAGAACGAAACGAAATGAAAATGAAAATGAGACTGAGAACTGCAAGCAGCGAGCAGCGAGCAGCGAACGGAGAACTGAGAACTTAACATGAACATCAACATGAACATGAGCTGGCAGCAAGCAGGCACGATGAAAAGATGAAAAGCCAGAGGAGCAGCAGTAAGCAGCATTAAGCAGCACAGCGATGGGTAATAAAATGCGCGCGAGTAGCTGCTATCTCTCTCTCTCTCTCTCTCTCTAACTGTCTCTGTCTCCGTCTCGCACACACACAAAACAACCACCGGAGCTGGTTCACGAAGCGACAGACTCTAACACTGATGCAAACACATGTCGAATCATTTTATATACGCCATTTGCGCTGTCTGCTGTAGATACATTTGTATCTTTATGTGCGAAACAAGTCCATGCCGCCCATGCCGGCGTCGACTATATACTTGCCATGTGTGTGTGTGTGTGTGTGTGTGTGTATACTCAATGCTGATTTTGAGGCTGACGCTGACGACATCGCCATCAACGACGAGTCAATTTTGAATTCCAGTTTCGCATCTTGGTGGTTGTCGTTTGTTCTTTTTATACCCTGTTCCCAATGTGGTCGGGGTAGAAAGGGCAAACAACCATATTTCTATGTCTGTCTGTCTCTCCGACCATCTGTCTCTATGATTTCTGTTGCAATAAGAAACAAAAACACCCTATAAGAAAAAGAAATTATAACAATATAAATAATTTTATTAAATTGTTTTATAAATACTTAATAAACAGAAATTATTAAAAGAGATCCATTTTTAGAATTTTAAAAAGGTATTGAAATTTACTGAATCGTCTGCCTCTAAAACCGAATCGCTCAAATCCGGTTATTTATTAACATTTTGAGAAAATCGTATCTTAAACGTATTTTATTAGGTACAATATTCAGTCTATTTTATGAACTTTAGTTATACAATATTACTAAAAAAAAAATACTATTCCGATCAAATTTAATATAAATATTTCTTATTGTATTTCTTATGCAAATGAAGTTGTTTAAATTTGATAAATTTCTTATCGAAATTCAAAAGAATCTCGATTGAAATGGAACACCTTTTTTAAAGATTATATCTTAGTATTAAAAAGTTCAATCAGATTATTAAGTGTATGTTAGGAATAGTACCAATTACTAGATACAAAATGCTTGCTCCTATTTACAATTTTTATATGTGTCCCTATTGTAAGTACATAATTCAAATGGAGATGGACAAGGGCCTTATTACAGGGTATCATCTAGGCGAACTTACTCGTAAAGGTTCCATTTGCTTGTTGTTATTGCAATCGTTTGATTGTTATTCTTTCTGCATCATGCTCTGTACCCCCAAATGTGGCAGGCAATCTGTCAGGATTCCACCACCAATGCGGCCTCGCTTTGAAATTGGGGTTCAGCAACAGCCACCAGCAGTATCTATGTATAACACGCTTATCATTTGATTGCCACATCGAATTGTATTGAATTAGGTACATAATTTCCTGCATTTTGGACACAAAAACATATTTCGATGTAAACTCCTTTTCCACAGGCATTAATATGCACACAACGCCCTTGGTAATTCGAAATCTTTATCATAACGAACGCATAGAATCTCAGAGTAAGGAAAAATAATGGAAGAACTTGAGTCTTGAGAACACCTGTTCTGGTCTAAAGAATTATCGATATTCCACATTGGAGCTATAAATAAAAATTGAGGATATACATCATTGGATTGATAGCTACTGTGGCATCTACATGACATAGTTATCCGTTGCGGCTGGATGGATATTTTTCAAGTTTAAAAAAAGCTTTCAAAAACTAGAAAAAAAAACTGAATTTTATAAAAAAAAAACTTGGTATGCTAATATTAACAAAATTTATTTATAAAAATATATTTTATTTGGGGTTGAAGAAGATACAATCAAAGTTGTATATGTATGTATGTATTTTATTCAATTATTAATTTTAATTAGTTATGTTATAGATTATTTCTTAATTGATATATTTTAAGAAGTTAATGTGTGTATCTTGAAATCAAATTTGAACTTTAGCCGAACATCCAAAACAAATAATATTTGCAAGATTTTACATTCAAGATTTAATAAAAAAATATATTGATTAATACATGTTTTTTGCTGATTTGAATTTAAATTTTTTAGCTGTACTTTATTTTATGTAGATGTTCTTTCGGTTGATTATTGAATCTTTAAAAATATAGCTTTCCAAATACTTAACTATAATACAAGGATTTACTTACATTTTCCATAAACATTACTGCAAAGATTGGTAGAGAAACCAGATCTCAGAGAGGGCAAATGTGTTCTAGGCGGCCATAAACCCAATCAATTCAGGAAAGTAATGGAGAAGATCAGACTTAGAACGCTCACCTGTCTTTTGACAGAGCAGTGGAGACAAAAAAAAACTCATCTAATCTTGATAGGGAATTTTGCCCATTTTATGAAAGTGATGAAGGAACCTCAAAGGACATCTTTGAAAAGAATATCGCCTTAGCCAGGAAAATGTGTTTTACCCTAGTAATAAATTTCGATCTAATTTCGATTTTTCAAGATTTAACTATATGATAATTTCCATCATTTTGGAAGCCACTGGAACACCTTCAAGTTGCGCAAATACTGTGATAAAAGTGCCCCTTCTACGGGGAAATAAGCATATCAAAAACATTATGCTCATGTGTGCAAATTTACTGACAAGGACCTTTAAAATATTCTCATCGCTTGGGTTCATCGATAAATTTTCAGCAATGGTGGTTGTAATGCCACATGCCACAAAGCCCAACCCAATGGCAGCAACGAGCGAACTTCGGGTGAAAGCATTTTTCCTTGTATATAACATAAAAAACGCATTAAGTCGCTGAGAACCGAAAGAGAAACACTTTTTTGGGCAATCTTTGAACCTTCACCGAGGGAGGGGAAATGCCAATGCTTATATAGCAGGGTGCATTTTATGGCAATGTCCTTCTGCTCTTGTTTTCCCCCTCCCCGTCTCGATGCTCATGTGAATATCTCGGATAAGTTCAGTGAAGAAGGGACAATCAGACTGTAAATTGCATCCATATAACTAAGTTTGGTTACACACACAAAGGCTATGTATCCAAAAATCTTTTTGCAACCCTTAAGCTAACATGTAAATAAACATATCATTAAGTCAACTTACAAGTTGAGGGTGCAAACACTTCTTATCGAAGATTCTCATTTTAAAATAAATTTGTTTTTGGGCAACTATAACAACATGAAATGCTGCATGCCCTTCTCTACTTCACTCCTATTTATTATAGTAAAACATATTTTAGACATAATCGCATATAACTATATATTTATATATATATATATATATATATAAATAGGTGTCGAAAAGGTCTAGTTGAGATGCCTCGACTAGGAGATAACCTGCAGGAAAGGCTTTGACTAAAATCTATTTTATACAAATTTTGTGCCCAAACACAAATTTATTTAAATCGTAATTTCGGCGCCTTAAAAAATATTAATATGGTATTAAAAGCAATACATTTTATACAAGAACGAACTCTGCTTTTTGTAAAAGAGGTTGAATTTTTATTTTCCATACATACATTTCCATACACACATATTTGATATAGGGATGTATGGCAGCTGACCTTCTCATTCCCTTTGCAGACGCCCTGCACATATATGTTTAGGTAGTTCGACTCAGTATATCATGGAACTTACTCTATGGCCTAGAAAATGCTTTCTGTGTGCTTCCAAAAATGTAGCAAACAATTATCAAAATCGGACTACTTTATGAGAAAGCTTCCATAGGAATCAAATCGGTTAGTTTTGCAGTCTTGAGATATCATAATTTGTTCGTAAAGTTTGTAACGCCTTAAAAGTAAATTCTTCTCTTATTTGATGGCATATGATACAATTTTTTAAACATATATATAAAAGTATAAGTGATATTTTATTTTAAAAATGTTGAAAGGTTTAACAAAATACAAAATACTTAAACAAATATAGAATCAATATATATGTCATAGAATATATATGACATTTATGTTTTTCTTTTTGACACAATTTATCTATACAAGACAGGAATATTCAGCAGGAATCAAATAAATAAATGTAATTAAAACATACATGTTCCTAAGAAACAATTCTTTTGTGTTTTATTATTAACCATATTTAGAAATGATTCCGATTTATAAGAGCAACAAATTGTAGTAAGTTGTAGTAGTTGCCTTGTCTACTTAATTCCATAGTTTAAAACTAGTTTTTATCCCAAGTTTCCTTTTGTACGATTTAAAAATGTTAAAATGGCAAGTTATGAGACTGTGGCAAAAACCGATAAAGTGTTATGGCGAAGAGATATATCTGTTCGTCACAATGTTAAGATATGTCTGCCACGCCCACTAACCTAGCAAATCAATAGCAAGACAATATAACTGAATAATGCATATAAAATCCGTAAATTGTAAAATTAGGATAATCTGTTAGCATCTTGTTAACAAAATGTCTACACCAATATTTCCAAGTTCTCAGAGCTCCACAATAAATCTTATTATTAAATTTATAAATTTATATCCAAAAGCCACAAATAATAAAAATTTCAAGAATAGTATCGGCTTTTGTTACCTTTCCAAAAGCATTTGTTTTTAGGTATGACCTTGTCATATTAATAATTTATACATTTTAATGCAAACCTTTCAATTTTTTTCTAAGTCGCAATTTTGTAGCTAAAAAGAAATAAATAAATGTCATATTTGCCATATATTAGCTACCTTTACTTGAATATCATACAAATATACATAAATAATATAAGGCAATAATATTACCGATATTTAGGGGATTGGGATACAATGCGAGTTTGAGCCGTTCGAAATTGGTTTGCTTTTGTGTATTTAATATATCAAACAAATTTTATGAGCGAAAAAAATACCACACAAAACACTTGCCACAAAAGATTAACTTTCAAAAAGATTTTTTTAATACAAACTAACTTTATATGACGACCAATATTATACACAATGTATACTTGATATTATATTATATTTATCTATATCTGAGACTCTCACATTAGAAATATTCGAGTCTTCGCTTAAGAGCATTAATGCGCATGTCCATCTTATCGAAATTTAAATAATGCATTCAAAATAAATATTGGAAACAACAAAAATTTAAGTATCGACTTATAAAAAATATTGTTTTAAAACTGTTTATCACAGTCTAATTTTAAGTTATTATTATATTGTTTTTAATACAATTTCTTATTTATGAAAGTAAGGAATTGATTTCTGAAAAAATTGTTGCTAAGGGAGAAATATCTGAGTCATGACTGCTTTTTGATAAATAAAGACGAACAAATACTCTAAAAGAGCCACTTACATTAAGAATGTAGTTTTGGTATACCAATCCAAACCCACATAAATTCGCATAATTCTAATTATTACCTATATAGTCTTTAAGGCCAATTCCAATATCTTGAATAGATGACACATTAGAGAAATAGACAACATATATTCCCAACTTACATCAAGTACAAACTAAAAAAAAATTATTTATTTATTTGTATACTTTCTATAATCTTCAATAAAGTATTAATATTTTTAAGTGACGTGTGTAACGCATTGAAGCAGACGTGTCCGACCCTTAAAATGTATGTATATTATAGATTATTATATATTATAGATCAGCGTCAAAATTTATAATAAGTTATTCCATGTTTAAGCCATTTTGAAAGGCAGTTTATGTTAGAAGTGCCGTCATAGGTCGTAAAATGGGCGCTTCAAAAACATTGTTGTCTAGATAAATATTCAAGACAAGCGTTTCGCCTCAATTGTGCAAAAAATAATTATGATCGGAACACTATATCATATAGCTATCATAGAAATACATTAGATTTTTTTTATTTATAGATAAAGTCGTCAAGTTCAAGGCAAGTAAAATTCAACATGTCAAATTCAGCTATTCATCTATTCAACTTACTAAAATAGTTTTAAAAAACGAATACTTTGATAAATAAACAAATAAAAAATATATACCTAATGGTTATTACTTCTAAAGAAATTTGACGATGTGATCAGATAGACGTGATTCGCATTTATAAATCGTTTACCATCAATATAGAAACATTATGTAATACATATTTGATTGGAGAAGTAATTTGATGCATATTGGCCAATCAACCAAACGTCACAAATATCTCACAATTTTTATTAAGATCGAATAAAATTCAAATATAATTACCCAATGTACCGTTAGCCTTAAGCCTGTGAATGAAACTTCAAAAACATCACAGTTACATAATAATTTATTTAACCTTATGACATATACCAAAACAGAACTGTTTGAATTTAAATTTACTTTGCTTAAGCGCTGTAATATTAAATAATATTTTTCAAATAACTCAGAGATAACAGAGAGAAAAATATTGATTTCAAATAAACTCAATAAATTTGTTGTTGTAAATGTGAGTTGATTCGATTGAGAAACTCAAATCGAATAGTGATTAACTTTTTTTGATATCGACAGGCTTCGTTGTGAAATACATTTCTTTTCGGTTCATGTGCAGCCAAATACTAAGTATATATTTGAATACTTGGTAAGAGTTACTTCTATGGATGCTTATGAATAAATTCGATTGCTGAGAGGTCGTCCTTGAAACGCATTGAGCTCCGCACGTATTTAGAGTTAATCCCAGCGCTGGACCCATTTAAAGTGGCCGACGGTACTTACCAAACAAAACCGAATCAAAGCAATAGCAAATAAAACAAATAACAAACACATGGAATGATTTGAATCTTGGCCAAAATGAAGAAGCCTCGATTTTTGTGTGTGTTTTACAAAATTGGTTTATCGGCTGATTCGATTGGGTGAATTGAGTACCAAAAGTTGCATACTCATTGGTGTGTTTTTTTTTGAATTGTGTATATTTTTTGCATTTTATTTTTTTGCAATTTTATGTTTTATTCACAATAATTAACTTTTTAAAAAAGAGAATTGCTAATGCTATGTAAAAATTTACTAAACAAACTATAATCGAACATAAGCATAAACATAACCGACTTTAGACTACAACTTATGAAAAACGGGTCTGAAATAATAATAATACAAGAACTAGGATAAAGCGGTTGGCGAAATAATTTCAGTTATAAGTATATATATATATATATATATATATATATATGTGTATGTATATAGGCATACGATATTTATACATATAATTATGCATATGGTACAGTTATATAATATAATATAATGTATGAAGCAAAACATTAACAAAAATTCGATAATTACACAACATAACTGAACTTAGATGTAATATCAGGATTAAGCTGAGTCGATACACAATTAATATATATATATATATATATATATAGATATATATATATATATATATATGTACGTTATTATATGTATGTACTATATATAAGTAATGTAAGTAGCGTTAAGGTATGTATTGAAAATGAATTGTTTCTCAACTGCTTTCAATTTACTGGTATTTCTTACACATATTATTAAAATGTATTTACTTTTTTTTTTTAGTTTTTTGTTTGTTTTTTTTTCATTTTTCATTTTGTATTAGTTATAGTTTTATATTTAGCTTAACGTGCTCGGTTTCTGTTTTGTTTTTGTTTGGATCAAAAGCGCTTTTACCTATGAAGTGAAAATGCACACACATCAATCAATAATAATCTTACGATTTACACTTTACTATAAATAGAATGAATTCAACTTTTAAGTTTTTTGTTTTCGTTTTGTTTTTGAATTGTTACTTTCATATGTTTGCTGATTTTTTTTTTTCAGTTTTGCTTTACTTTTAATTTGAGTATGCACTAAATAAATGTTTACACCCAAAATTGATTTCAAAATGTTCTCGCATTTTCTGGTTTTATGTCTTAGTTTATTTACAGGAACTTAAAATGTATCTAAGAACATCGACACAACGAACAATATTTAATGACAAAAATTTATGCTAAAAGTGCGCCGCTGTCTAACTGTGTGTGGTGTGTGTGTGTGTGTGTATTTGAGTGTGTTTATATTATTTGTATTTGTGGTTGAAAATTGTTATTCAATTTTTGTTCGTTTTATTTTTTAAGAACATTCACTTGGCCTACAATGTGCTCGTCACTTTAGCAATTTAGCTGCACTTAAAATTTAGAATCTACTATTTGAATTTTTCATAATTATTATGGATAGTATTTTGTGTATGCATATTATATTTATAGTTTAAAATTAATAAGTAATGCGCATTAATTTATGAGACAAATACATACATGCATATATATATATAAATATATATATATATATATTTATTTATATCATATTTAGTACTACTACTGAATGTGCTTGCTTCTATTTCTGAATTCTGATTTAATTATCTTCAATTACAATATGATTTTTGCAGCTATGTTTTTAAGTATTTTTACTACTGCAACAAGCATCAATAAACTGGGTGATTAACATTTGTTTAGCTTGTTTTTTTTTTTAGATATTGTAAGAACTGACTTATTTTAGTTAGCTACACTTCATAAAACGTAGATCTTCGACTTCTTCTATTTGGCCATTTAATGCCAACAATTTATGCTTTGAAAACAGCGTCGCCAACGCTTTGGCTGCCCTCCTCACGCCTCCTCGTCCTCCATCCGCTCCTCCATTGCTCCTCCAGCACAGCTTTCCTTACAAAATTCAACTAGCAGGAAAAGTCGATTGATAACATTTCGTTCTTAATTGGATTTGAAATCAATTTTGGACTCGGAATCGGATTTGGAATCGGATTCGGTTGGGAATTGTGATTGGGATTGGCTAACTGCTAGTAGGTGGCATAGCCCATGGCGCCGGCGCTGCTGCTGTCCAATTGTCACTGGTGCATCTTGGTGGCATGGTGGCCCATGCTCAGACCCAAGTTCAGATGATGGTTGCTGTGGTGCTGCTGTGCCGCCTGCGCATGGTTGTGGTTGCTGCTGGAGCTGTTGTTGTTATTCTGCTGGGTGGCCTGCCGCTGCGAGTTCTTCTTGTTCTTCATGCGTCGGTTTTGAAACCAAATCTTCACCTAAAAAACACAAATGTAAATGCAACGATGTAATTAAAGTTTTCATTATTTATTCATGACTATTTTACATACCTGACGCTCCGTCAAATGCAGATTGCGTGCCAGCTCCCAGCGCTTCTGTTTGGACACGTACGCATTGAAGAGGAACTCCTTTTCCAGCTCAAGCGTTTGGAACTTGGTGTACGGCTTGCGTTTTTTTCGCACCGACACCTGTCCGGTCCATTCGTGCATCGCATTTGTCGGCGTGCACGGACCCACTGCACCCACTGAAAGGCCACCGGCTGCGCCTGTAGACAATCAAAATAATATTAATTTAATTTGGTTAAAGAATCATTTATTATTTATATATTTTGTGGTGTCAATAAAAATTCTTAAAAATTTCAAGATTATAAAAATATAAACAAGTTAAAATTGAATGAAAGAAAAATAAATTAAAAATTTTAAATTGTATAAATTGAAAAAATGAATAACTGCTGTAGTCGAGAGTGCTCGACTACAAAATACCCTAAGTACGCTAAGTACAGCTGTTATAATTATATTCTAGTCTTAAATAATTTTTATGTTTGGGAGATTCCTCTTGGATCTTGGTAAAATGTCACGTCAATCAAATAATATGTTTTTATATTCTTGTAAATTGCAGATTTTTTTCTACTGAAAATCAAAATGATCGATTGAGGTATTGAACGGTAAAAACAAGTAAAATTGAACCAAGTAAAATTGATCTTTGCTAGGGATATGAGAACTTATATTTAAAATTTAAATTCTGTAGCTATAGTTTTTAAAAATGATCTATTTTTATTATTATTATATATATTATTTCATATAATATCTACAAATTACAGACAGAGATTCGACTTAATTTAGCTCAGATACGCACTAATCAATTAAAAAATATGTTATAAAACTAAATATTAATTTTGTATTATTAATTTATATTAAATAAAATTAACGAAATATTTTGTTGCATCATTTTCATTACACATATATAAATATTTCAGTGAGCAGAGATACAAACATATTTTGACTAAGACTTGAATAGGGATTATTGAAATAAAAAGATACAAATAAATTAAATGCATTTAATAATTAATGATTAAACACTCAGTTTGAAGTGGGGGGCAAGCAGATAGGTGGTGTGGGGGGTGCGGGTCAATTGTATATATGTCTGACTGGCACACCCATCGACAGGAGCACGAACCCGGTTGAATGTTGACAATATTCATTTATGAGGCATTTTGCAATGCGCTAATTAAATGACAAACTTGGCAGTGTCGCAATTTGCAGTATGCCTGGGGCAGGCGAGGCAGACGAGGCAGACGCGGCAGGCAGCATTGGCAAACAAAGCCACGCGAAAAGCGATAACGTGAATGCACTCAGAAAAAATCAGATTAAAAACTAAAATGTTTGACTTCCCTTTGAAATACTCTATATTTAAAAAAATAATTGATAAACTTGATGGCTGATTTTTCTATATTCTAGAAATAAATTAAACTTAAAAAATCCCTTTCTGAAACACTAAAAATGGAAAATGACTCAATTCCTCAACTAATTTTTGATTTTGTAAGATCTTAAAGTACTAATGTATAATAATAATTTAAGCAAATAAAAAACCTAATATTATAATATAAAAACCAACAGCAAATTATACTTTTTTTTTTAAATTTTAGAAATGTGTGCATTAAAATTAAGAAAAGCTTAAAAGAAATTCTGATTCTTAGAAATATGGAATGAACTGAAAAATGAATGTTAGTAATTTTTTACTGTGTAGCTGAGCGTCGACTCACCTGTGCTCGAGTAGGCCTCGGGGAAGGTGCGCAGCCCACCTGGGGAGGAGTAGGTGGGAGTCTCGTAGCTGGACTGCGAGGTGCCCTCGACGGACTGTCGCGCCGCTGCCGCCGCGCTGACAGAGGCATGGCGCTCATCGGTGGCGCTCATGTAGACCGCCGCTGCAGCGGCATTCGGTTGATCACGGTAGTTGGTCCAATATGGAGGCTGCTTGTTGCCACACACACGTGCAACATGTAGACGAAGAGGAGGAGGAGGAGGAGAAGAAGGAAAGAGCGTAAAGCGTAAAGTTGACATTGAGTTGTTTACAACACAGCTGTCTGGGGCACAATTCGAGCCGGAGTCTCATTGATGTTGTTTTTGTTGTTGTTTTGCACTCACCTGAAACTGGGTCTCTTGGTAACTGTAGAACACCGGCTTGCGATCCCTGTCGATATAATATGGCGGGGCATGGTACTGGTTGAAATCGTTCTCATAGGGCCACGGATGCCCGTGCCGCTTAACTGGCGTCGTTGCGTCCGCCTCGAAGCTGGGCCTGATCGCGCTGATCGCGGGTATATGTATTGGCGCTAGTGAGATGGACATGTCTGTAAAAAAAAAGAAGAAATAGATTCTCGTTATCGATTGCCTGTCAAATAAATCAACTTGACGAACGTTTTCGTTCCTAATTATGCCCCTAAGAATTTACTGTGAAAAAACACAATTAATTTTTTCGAACAGACTTCAGTTCGAACTGGATGCACTGCATCACAGAATCACAGCATGAATAGTAAGCACTTTTGGCAGCAGAATTTCTTATTTTCTTTCAGAAAAAAACATATATAATAAATTTACTTTTATCGTTATAAAAATAATAAAAATCGATGCAAGCTTAAAATAATCAATTTTAATCTATTAAAAAACGTGTTTAAATATGTATGAAAATGCTTATAATTAATTAGGTGTTTCTTAATCATTTAGGGGGAAATTAATATATATAGTCTTACTCAAATAATGACTCTATATTCATATGTAATATAAATTTGGAGAGCATCATCTCCACTTACTGATTTTAATCGGTTTATATCTGAGAGAAAAAAAAACCCTCAAGAGACTTAAATATTAAAAGAGACTTAAAAATGTATTAAATTAATTTTTGTTATATACAAAAGTATCTGGTAATTGTCGAATAAAATTAAAAGAGATTATGAATGTAATCCCAAAAATATATGGATATTAAATTTTTAGCTTTATCAGATACTTGTAATGTGCGTAAAACCTATCTTAAAATACCCATATTACAACGGATTTGCTTATTATAGTTTTTTGCTATATCGGAAAATAATATGTTGTTGATGCTTCGCTTTATATTCTATTGCATTAAGCTTTCCCATTTGAATCCAATTAGTAAATTACTTTAAAAAAATATTCCTGTAATTTAATTGAAAAGAGTTCTATTTAAAAACATAAAAAAAAACCATATTCTTTGATTCACTTTAAAAAGGTCTCCTTTAAAGTTCATTGAAAAATAATCTGATTAACGTATTTAAAACTAGTTTGAAAATATCAATATGAAAATAAAATTAGAACTGGTTTTCCTAATTTGAGCAAACAGACAATTGTTTTGGAAGAGCTACTGTTTGTCAGCAATCCCAAAAGGGAATGCTCTAAGCAAAGCCGGTATTTTGGTATTCAATGACTTAAGATTAATATGCAATTTAATCTTACCTTAAAAAACAAATAAATATATTAAAATGCATAAATCACTCGGTGATTTTTATCACCCAAAGCAGATCTCTAAACAGAAAGCTTTCAACAGTTATTGCAAAAAAAAACTGTATACTGATTTTTTTTAAATTTTATTGCTTGTATTGAGAACTAGAAACTTTTTAAAATCGAGAGCGAATATATATATATATATATATAATATAAGCTGTCCGGATGAAAATGCAGAGCTATGTCTAAATACAGAATTTATCATCATTTTCGAAAAAATCTTGTTTTTAGAAATAATTTTTAAATATAAAAAATTCATTTCTAAAACAGAAAAAGACGTCTTAAATCGAACATACAAAAATTATTTAGCAATTTTTTTTGTTGTTATTTGTTAAAGATATTTTCTATTATCAAGAAATGCGTTTCTTAAGTATCCCAATTAAAAATAGTTTATCTACTTAAGTTATATACTTTTTGATAAACTATCTAACATATTAGTATATGTAAAATTTCAAAATTTAAAATACATCCCGAAAACGATACGTGTTTTTTTTTTTAAATTTTAGAAAAAGGAATAAAAAACAATGTTTGCTAGAAGTTTTTGAGCTTGGCGCGGAAAATTTTAAGTTTCTAAAATTAAGGGTTGTATTTTAATTTAAAGATCGACAACTAAACCATAAAATACAAGACGAAAATAATGCAAATGCAAATTTGCATAAGTTACATAAAGTGAGAGAACATCGGCTCATTTTAATTATAATAATGAATTAAATTAGCTCAGAAAGAGAGAAGATTAGAGCAGAAATGAGTTTATATAGATTAAGTAGGCAATCAGAGTGGGTCTTGGGTAGGGGTACATTCCCTCGGGAGGGAGGGATTTGACTGCAATTACCTGCTTGCTGAGAACTGACACTGGAGGGAGAAACACTCGCCGTTGTTGGTGCAACAATTTGGGTTTGGCCTGCTGCCACAACCGAGTTTTGTTGCAGAGCAGACGTGGCGCCACCACTTGGGGCACTGCTCGGTGTCTGCTGCTGCTGCTGCTGTTGATGATGAGGTGATGTGAGGTGTTGGGGCTGCTGCTGTGCGGCTTGACCCGTAGGAGTTTGGGCGGGACTAAGGGCGCCGCCAACGGGGGTTGTTGCAAGTTGTTGCTGCTGCTGTTGTTGCTGTTGCTGTTGCTGCTGTGGCGGGGGCAGATGCTGGAGAGGCGGCTGTTGCTGTTGCTGTTGCACGGGCACCGGCTCCTCATACATCGCCGCATGAGTGGGCGTGGAATGTGTTGTGGGTGTCGTCTGTTGTTGCTGCTGCTGTTGCTGTTGCTGCTGGAGTACGGCGGATGGCGTGGAGAGTGCAACCGAGGCGGAAGAGACGACCGTATGCTGCTGCAGATGGTGGTGCAACGGCTGGGTCTGAGGCAGGTGGTGGTGATGGTGCGGATGGTGATGCAATTGCTGCAAATGCTGCGCGGACTGTTGCAATTGCTGGTGTTGCTGCTGCTGCTGCTGTTGTTGCTGCTGCTGTTGTTGTTGCTGTTGTTGCTGTTGTTGTTGCTGTTGCTGCTGCTGTTGGTGTTGCAGTTGGTGGTGCTGCAGCGCGATCGCCGAAGCGCTGGCTGAGGTGGGGTGTGGGTGTGTTGGGTGTGTTGGATGTGGCGGATGTGGGGGATGTGGATGTGTGTGATGTTGCCCCCACCAAGACCCGGCAGCGGCGTGCGACCCGACTGCCGAGACATCGTGGGGGTCGTAGAGAACGCACGCCAGCGGGATGGTTGGGGTTTGGGGAAGGGGTGGAATATTTACGGTTATCTTGAGTGCGTCTCAGTCAATCTCGGCGGAAAACGAAAGGTGCTGCAAACACACACCAAAAACCAACACAGACCGAACGCGGGACGCAGCCCCCAAACACCGAACCAGATTCTGATTTTTTTCCTTATATTTTCAGTTAAAACTTGCTTTTCCAATTGCAGTTTTTGGCTTACTTTTCAGTCGGCCAATTTTTTATTCCTTGTTAATATTTCTCTTTATATTTCCAGATTTTCCATACAAATTTTGTTCCAATTGATATTTCTTTATTTCGGTTTGCCAGTAAATGTTTTTTTTGTTTATTTTATATTTTAAATTTATTTAAGTATTTTTTATAATTGGCGGCTTTGGCTTTTGCTTTCCCTTTATGGCAAGCCAATTTTGTTTCTTATATGCCTTTATATATTTAGTTTAAATAATAGTTTAATAAAAGTCAATAATATTTTTTCTTTGCAATTGCCGCTTTTTGGTTTGATTCTTATTTGCAGTTTTACGACCCAAACGAAGGCGACGTTTAACTCACGCACACACACACACACGCACGCACAGGCAGACACGCACACCAGCACGCACTCAGGCACAGGTCATTGATGACGGAGTGCGCTGATTGCGAGGGTGAGCGACAGTGAGAGAGAGCGAGAGTCAGAAATCGTGAAGAGCGTCGCTGGACGGGCGAAGAGAGCACTAACTAAATACCACCCACAAGCAACTGTCGGGAGGTGGGGTCAAACGTTTTTGATCGAAAGCCAGTCGAAGAGATAGCACAGGGTGTTTACGGTGCATAAGACTCGCACAAATGTTTTCAAATTGGCTTTTTCCCAGTTGGTAAATTTTTCGTTCTTTTTACTTTTTAATCACTTTTAATTTGAATTTCTTCTTAATATTTGTGTTTTAAATTGTTGCATTTGTTATTTGATGTTGTCATATGTTCAAGTTTTGTAATCACTTTTTAGTCACTTGTATTGCAAATATTAAAAACAATTTTTTATTTGCTGCTTTTACTTTCCTTTCGAATTTGGTTTGTTGTTTAAAGAAGTTTTTTTTTTTTGATGCCGGTTTAAATGGCGCGAATGAATATTGTTTTTATTCAGTGTGCGAGAGAGTTGTTTTTGTTGTTGTGCTTGTTTTTTATTATTATTATTTTTGTTTTTTATGTTGCTGGTCATAAAATTTGATTTTACGATCAAAACAAACAATTAAAAACTCGGCGCTGGCAACAGTTAATAAAATTCAGCAAATACTCGGATAATTTTCTTGAGCATTATGATAATTATTTTGATTCTGTTGGCGATTCCATGGTGCCAAACATAATTTTTTTTTGTCGTCGAACAACACTTCACTTGAGTCAAAGTTCTCGCTGCTTTCGATGTTGCTGATGTAGCTGCAGTGGCTACTTTTGAGATATAAAACTCAGGTCTTTTTTAGTGTTGTCGCTGCTTTGACGCCCGCACGACTTCGACCGTACAGAGCGAAGCACAAATCTACACTGGCAGCGACTGCGAATACGTCGACAGTCAGCAGAGCCAACAGCAGCAGCAGCAGCTAAAGCAAAAGGCAGAAACGGTGGAGTCCAAGCAGCGACTCTCACTCTCACAAAACAAACAGAGTCAAGATGTGAACAAAAGGCATATTCGATACGTGTGCCTGACTGCTGCTGACTGCGCGGCGCCTTGTGTCCGTGTGCCCAAAAGAGAGTCTCGCGCATGCGCATGTGCGCTTCTGCGTATGTGTATGCTTGCAGTGGTGGTTGTTGTTGTTGGTTCTAGTCGCGCTCTCTCTCTTTGTTGCGCGCGTTATGCACACGCACAGTATGTGTGTAAATGTTGGATACACGCATGCTTGCATGTATGGGTGTGCACATGTACACACGTCTGTGAGACCCAATGCTTTAAGAGAGCTTCTTATTGAGACTGTTTAAGAATTCTGGTCTTTTATTTTCTTTTCTTTTCTTTTTTCTCTTGCACATTGAGAATATCGATAATAATTGCAGCAGGGTTTTCAGCAGGTGCACAAGGAACATTTTTATGCCAGTAAGACAATTACACAGTTTGGCCTTTGTTTGCTCTTTTCACAGAGTAGCTAGCCTTTTCTTTCACTCTCTCCGCATGTGTATGTCCCTTTCTCGCTCTCTCTCTCTGTGTTGCTTGGTCTTGCTTGTTGTTTGTTTGGGGCTGATTTGAATATACGTATTTTCAACTCTCGCGCACAAGAGCGCCATCTATGGCCGAAATTTCAATGGGAAGGGACTGGGGTGGCTCCCTCAACATTGCGATGTTTTTTTTATCTTTTTTCTTTTCTGATTTCGAATCGCGTTACAGTTACTTGAATGTTGCCCTTATATATTCTTATAATAGCAATAGCAACAAAATATATATATATATATATACATATACAAATACACATATACTTACATTTCTATATACACGCAATGAGCCAGGGAATGAGCAGTAAATTGAACCCCTTCCCCGATAATTAATCAAAATGAGCTAAATAAATATATGTATACAAAATAATTTACGACAGCATACAAATTGAGACAATTGCGCTGCCTTCCCAGCAGCTATTTAATACGAGCCCCTGCCCCTCACTGCTCATGTTTCATGTTTCATGTTCAACATTTGTCGAATTTAACGCTGCAATAGACAATTATGAGAATTTTACGACAATTTCCATTAGAAGAAGAAAGAGGAAAACGGCATTGAGACAAGGACGGCGAAATGTTGACAAATCATAAAAGGATACGCATCTCCTAACACAGTCAACTGGGTTCATGTTGCACGTTGCATGCCTCACAGCAAGGGTAATAACAACAAGCCAAAAGGAAAAAGAAAATCGACAGGCCAACGAAGATTTAATACACTATCGTTTAGGATATTTATTATCATACGGAAATAATGAAACTTTTCCGTGCCAAAAAACACATTTGTGCGTAATTTAGAGAAATAAATAACGCAAATGGAAAATATCTGCTAAAAACGGAAAATTTTGAGCTAATTGGAAAACGCCTTCAAATTGCTACAAAATAGTTTTCTTATCGATACATATTTAAAGAAAGAATTTCTTAAAATTAGAAATGCTTGCTTCTATTCCAAAATATTATATTATTTATTTTAGATATATTTTCTAATGTTTAGAAATGCATTTCTTAAAAGTAAACCATTAAAAAGTAAGCGCAGAAGTGCGTGTAAAAGTAACGTAATTTAGAAGTGCTTACCTGTTGGCTGGGAATTGACTCTGGAAGGGGATATAGTCGCCGCTATCGGCGCAACAATATGAGTTTGGCTGGACGCCACTTCTGAGATTTGCTACAAGAAACGCTGCTACCGTTGATACTCTTCAAATGTTGAATGGTTCCCAAAGGTTGATTGCTGTAAGAAAGAAACAGAGAGAGAAGAGAGAGAGAGAGAGAGAGAGAGAGAGAAGAAATTAGTGAGTTGACAGCAATGCAATAAATGCAGGCGCCGCCTTGCGACCACTTTCCCAGCACACTTAGGGTTAACAAAACAACAACAAAAACAGCAACAACAACAACAACAACAACATAATGTTTACTACGTTAATGCGTCCCTTCCACAGGGAAGTCATCTTACGTCTTTATGACTGGCGCAAACGTCTTGTTTGCATTTTATGCCGGGCAGGTAATAATGCATTTCAGGCCCAGTCAGAGTTGCTGCTGCTGCTGCTGCTGCTGTCGGAAGTGAGCGCCGAGCTAGGCAAATATATGTACAGACAGGCAGTCAGGCAGACAGACAGACAGACAGACAGACAGACAGCCAGACAGACGGACAAAGAGACAGCCGTCAAACACATCGTAAAATTTGTTTTCTCGCCTCGTATTTGCATTGTACAAAATTCTGCTGCTTTTGAGGCCATTGCTTTATTTTCCTTATGGCTGTGTCAGGGTCAAAGTCAAATGTATTTGTACTGGAAAATACTTTCATGCCCTACTGCTACTACATACATAGTACAAAATTGCATTTAAAGGCACATGTGCTACTTCAAATTATAACCCTTTTAATTCTAATTCCAAAATCATTTAAGTAAAACAGAATTGTTAGATTTTGATTAATTTTCGAATTTATACTAATTCAAATACATTATACAAATCAGCACTGCGGAAAGAAAAATGACCGACAAATACAAAAACACATCTGTTACTTGCTGATATCAAAATTCTTTTGAAATTTGTCAAATGTCAAATACTTACGTTCAACATTGATTAAATACACTTTTAAAATACAATTTGTACTTTATTTATTCACCCGTGAGGGGTTTCAACAATCACAAATTATACTTCCTAAAACTATAAAAATAAATAAATATATATAAATGAAAATTAAAACATAAAAGTATTTCATTTTTTATATATTATTATATATAATCTAATCTAAATACAAATTACTTAATTACTCTCAGCAGCTGCTTCATGATTGAGATTATCTTTGTAGGTTTTTATTCATCGATACTTTTCGATTGTATTTTTGAATAACAAAGAAGGTTTTAGTTCATGTGATATTTTTCCTTTCTACTCCAAAGAAAATGAAGAAATGAATAAAATAAAAACAGAGCAATAAAAAAAAGTTTCTTACATATTTAACGATGCTGAAATGTGAATAAGTTAATTAACAAAATTAATATTCAAATGGGTTTATGGTCGCAGCAATGGCAGCTTATGGCTTCATTATGTAGACAAAAAAAAAAAACAAAAAAAACTAAGATTCAGACAACTATAAACCCAGCACAGAAACAACTGAGATCATTTCAAAAAAAAAATTCACATGCCATATGAAAAAAAAAAACAGAATTCCCGCAATCACCAATGGCTAACTCAAACACAAGATTTGCGGTGTGAGAAAAGTTCATTGGCTCTGCCACCATAAAAAAAAATACCTAACAAAAAAAAAAACCAATGAAAGAGAGAGAGGGGAGGGGGAATAGAAGAATCGGGTTTTTTCGGTGGCCTGCAAGATGCTGTGAACGAATTAAATTAAATTTGTGTTATCCAATTAGACACAGCACTGCTCATTGCCATGGCCAAAAGGGGCCTCTGTTTTAACGATCTTTCTCCCGGCTAATTATGAGACGCCGTCCGCCTGTCCGCCTGTCCCCCTGTCTGTCCCCCGGTGTCAGTTGGACAGTTACAGCCACTCCAAATGGCGGCGATGCTGCTGCTTTTAATTACGTTGAATTTCTTTATTCCCAGAACCCTTTTCGGCTTAGATTCCCTTGCATGGAAAGCGAAGAATTTAGATATCAGAGATTCCAGCTAAGCTCAAATCGTCATCATCATCATCATCGTCGTGGATGAAAAATCTTGTTGTTTTTCCAGTTTCCACAGACAGCGACAGCGACACGAGTTGAGTTTTGGAGTATCAAATTGGGAGCCGGTCTTCAGGAGCCCAGCAGAAACCCAAAAAACATACCGAAAGCAATGCAGTCTCGAAGTCATCGAACAAGTTTCTGACTAGTTTTAACATTCCTGTTTTTTTTTTCTTTCTTTTCTTCTTTTATAAAAATCAAAACATGTTCAAACCGGGTCTGGGCAATTGGTTTTCAAAAGAAAAAAGATAGCTATGCCTCGAGCATATACCTACACATCTAGACATCTATACACACACATGTGTGTGTGTGTGTAAAAGGCAATCTTAAGCAGTCCATATCAAGAATAAAGAGAAAACACACTAATGCCTCCAAAGGGATGGCAGATGATGAAAATTAAGAGAAATATGGCACATCTACCGTCCACTGGCATGACAGCCTGAAGATGTCTGATGCGAGACATTTTGAGAAGTCATCTTCAAGAGAGACAAGAGCTGTGGAGGCATCTTTCATTTACACATATCTCGAGCATGTGTTGCTGCAACTCAGTTGCTGCTCTCAGCCCATCTTTCTCCATTTGACAGGCTGCCTCAACATGGCCACTGCCCCTCGGAGCCATTCACTTATTTTTGTACTTTTCCCTCTTCTTTGTGTAGTTGTGTCAATTCTGTTCAGTTCTCGTTATTTTTGATGTATGTAGTACACAATACGACAAATAGTCAGAGATTTGTGTGTGTACTGTACTTGAATCATTCACAATGAAAGCAGCACTAAAGATTTTTAGGTGTATGTGATTTCTATATTATTTAGCAGACCCGAGAGAATTATGTCTAAAGAAAATTTTGAGAATTGGTTATTAAGTAAAATTATAAGCAAAAGGATTGAACAATTTATGTTACTTATTGGATATCCTCAAATATGTTTGAATCGAAATTTGGCCTTTTAAAAACAGCCGAAATTAAAATTAAATATTTCTGGTATATGACTTCTATAAAAATAAGTAAAATGATAAACAAAAAGATTGAAAAATGAATGTTTTTTATTGGATATCCACAAATGTGTTTAAATCCAAAATTTGGCATCTTAAAAACTGGCGGATTTGGAATTTAATATTTATGGTTTACGTGATTTTTAGTATTTAGTAGACCTGAGAGAATTGTGATTAGGATTAGAGAGTAAGGGGTTTATAGATTGTAGTCTTATTATACATAAAAAAGAAGTCTAAAATATGTTGAGAATAACCCACAATTGGTTGTCATGGGTAAAAATATAAAATCAAAATAATTAACAGCTTTAAGCCTAATCAGAATAGTGTGTTAAAAAAATATTTATATATATTAATAATGATGATAATAATGATATTTTTGTCACTCTACATATTAATGGTCGTTTCAACAGTGCTAAGTCAAAAACCATTAAATAAATTAATGAGTGAATCCAAAAAACAAAGGGAAATCCCCTTCATAATTTGTATTAATCGCCTAATAAACTTATTTATATAAATGATCATAGCAGATGCTTTATGATGTGTTGCAGTAAAAGTTGTTAATGATTATTTTATGCTGGACAGTTTTGCGCCAATTGGGCAATTAGAAACCAAGGCGGAGCACCTGAGAGAATTCGTGGTCCGTGTTTGTTTGTCTCTTGTTGTTGTTGGTTTTGTTTTTGTTGTTGTTGTTGTTGCTGCTGTTGCTGTTGCTGTTGCTCTTGTTTACTGTGTACTTAAACAATATTTTAGTACAATAAATCCAGCTAGTTTACTGCTTTTATTGCCAGCAAAGCGTTTTACGACAAACAAACCGACATGCAGGCTGCCCCAGAAAGACGGCGTTTGACAGCAAACTCTCCGACTGAGTGGCAGGCAGAAGGTAAATTTTTTATTTTTACTATATATAAATATATATATATATATATATATATATATATATATAAATAAATAACACTTTAATTTGGAGAAACGCTCGTTCTGAATGCAGTCAACATTTTGAGCAGATTCTACGCATCCAAAAAGATAATCGTTTTATTTTAAAAACGCCCAAAAGTATTTCCTCTTTTTTTACAAATAATTTACAGAAAAAGCAAAAATAATTCTACAAGCGAATTTAGTGTTTTTTATATTTATTTATTTATTTTATTTATTCATATTTTTATATTGTAGAAATATTTGTTTCTCTAAGAAATTCATTTCTATAAAGTAAATATGTAAAACCCTCACTTAGGAAATATAAATATAAATATTCTTAAATTCAGAAAAAACAAATACTGAAAATTTGTGACTAGTCTCTTAAGTTGTCTTCAGCCTTGGATAATTTTTCTAAATAAAAAAAAAATTTACACTGCAGATCAGAATAGAAAAACACTGGTTTTTAGAAATATTCCTACTGAATAATTAGGTGAGTTAGCTGTGGCTCAAAAATATGGAGAATTTGTCAAATTATTTTTTTTTCTAGTGTAGACTGTTGCATAAAAAAAAGAATGTTCTAATTTTTATTGTTTTAAATTCGTCTACATATTCTGTATAAATTTGTGTCTCTGCAAAACGCGTGCATCTTGTCATGCGAGTCATTCATCTTTCTCAGTGATTTCGAACGACCTTCGGCCATATAAAATATTTCATTATATGGCACACGTTTGATGATGGCAGAGGGGGTTGGAGGGCTGGAGGCTGGCCGTGGCAAAAGTTGCGGCCATTAAAATTGACACATTTGCAGTCAAATCGAGTCGGTTTGATTCGCATCTTCTGTCGAAGAGAATTCAAATTCCACTTTTGTCTCTGGCCAATTGGACAAATGGTTGCTCATAAATATTTGGGGTCTGTTGAACTTGAAAAAAACCACTTGAAAAAACCAGACAATTCGTCTTCGTTTTATGGCGACTTACTTTTATTTATTGGCAATTCGCCATCGAGTGCTACCTTTGCGTTTTGGTAAATAGGTAATATTTTGCAGTGCATATTTAAAATATTAAGGCAAAACTAGCTAAAAATATGATCAGCTTGTAAATAAGTTAAGATAAGTAGTAAATAAATTCAAAATGCTTTCAGCATTTCATTTGAAATGATTGCTTCTATTAAGACGCTTTTTGTTTTTTTTTTTGTTTATTACGAGTGGTCAAAAGGTGTTAATTGCTCTGCTCTCCAACAACAAGGTGTTAATTCCACTTTTATGGTCATTAAATCGGCCACCTGTTCAAAATTCGAAAATCCCCTCCCCCAGCTCGTCAGCTTCAGATTAGTGTTGTCATCAGTACACTGAGGCAAATACAGAGCTCGTTGATCAAGAAGTGACTCTTGAATAAATTTTAATTGGCCTTGAAGTGTTCTTAACTGCCAGTTTAAATATTGCGGTAGCTAAAATCAAATTCACATGCAAATCACTAGATTTGAATAATAAAATAAATAGCTAGTTAAAATTCTTAAAGTTGCAGTACAATTAACAGAGAGCATTTTTTTTAAAGCATTTTTGCTAAAGCCTTCAGGAGGGGAGGAGGGGGTGGCAAGAACATAAAACTCATTTTGCCAAAATAAGTGAAATCATCAATTTTACTTTCTTTTTTTTTTTTTGTTGTACTCCTCTTCTTTTCTATGCTGGTTATCTGAATCCCAACTTTCAAGGCATATTCTTATCTCACGCAGCAGGGGATGGAAACTTTGTTGCTCTTAGCAGTTCCATGGGGGAAATTGACTGGCGAGTTGCCTTTTCCTTTTGCTTTTCCTCTGGCTTTTCCTTTTTAAAGAGCCGAGTTCCTCATTTACATAAGCATAATTTACACATAGAGTAGTTACGCAGCAAAATAGCTTTGAAAGATACACAGCCACACACACACTTACACACACACACACACTTACACACACACATACACATGCCAGCAACATGGCCGTCCTGCTCCAGCAGCTAAAACAGCAGCCAAAGTCAGCAAAATATTTATTCAAATAGCGTACGAAGCTTCCCCCACAGCTGGCGTTGCTCTCTCTCCTTGGCCTCCTTGGCCGTCTCCCTAAAGGTTAATTTCAGTTTCGGCGAGGCCATTGTCAACCCCCGGCAAAGACGGCCGCCCTCTCCGCCCCAGCCGCATCACTTGTGATGACGCCAACGCCGCTGGATACTGGAGCAACCCCAAACAAGCAAAGTGGAGACGGAGCCGGAGACGGAGTCAGATAAGCAAACTCAAAAGCATTCAAAGATTTCAAAGAAAATGGAAAATGCGAGAAAATGGGAGAAAATGGGAGAAAATGGAAGAAAATGGGGGAATGTGGCATGGCCGCTAAAACTTCTCAGCCAAGGCGAAAAAACAAACACCAGCAACCCCCGTCGGAGCCATCGAATCCAGTTTGCCGAGTTCGTCGAACAGGCGACGGCAAAACACTTTTGCTGACGTTGTCACTTCTACATACAGTGGTGTACAAAAAAATAGCATCACTTCCAAACTTCTGCTTTAAAATCTTAATTTTTTGATATTTAGAAAAAATGGTTCAATTTCATGGGCGATTTATTAAATTTCAGTTAGATTTATTTTCTGATTGCAATATTGCTATTTTTCAAATAGCGATTTTTAATATATATATTATTTTGATTATTACATTTAAATTAAATCTCAAATCATGGATATCACTGTAGGTAAAAGAAGTGTGAAAGCATGGAAAATCAATATTGGATGGCAAATTCTACAGAGAATCAATGAATTGGAATGGAAAAGGCTGATTAGCGAAGGCGAATTATATTCTTACAAGACTGAACTGAAAAATTAAATTTACATCGCATTTCTTAAATAAAATAATAAAATGATATTTTTCTTCGTCACTTTTATTTTTTTCCACTTATAAAAGTTTTCTGAAGTTAGAAAATTAAAAGCAGAAATCTTTCAACACATTTCTTGTGATTATTTTTGCAATTATTTTTTTCGCAGCTGTACACACATACACATACACATACACACACAGATACACAGATACACACCCAGAGCGCAACACAACCCCAAATGGTGAGTGGGTGGCTGCGAGGGTGGCAGGGCTATTCGAGCTATTCGCCTTGCCATAATATCGATCCCTTGTTGCCTTCGCTGAATGAGTTCTCAATTTACCCTGCTTCCGTTGCCCTCGACACACCCTCCGCCCCTGGCCGCACTGGCCACACCCGTGGCACTCTGTATCGTGTATAGATTTTGTATATATATATATATATATATATATATATATATATGGACACGCAAAGTTGAAGCTTACACTCTCAAAAAACGTCCTAAAATTAAAATCGCTTAATCAATAGAAATTACTTCTAAGAAAAAATAAAATTATATTAAAATTAGAAATGCTTTCCAGGAAAGAATGAAAATGCTATTTCGAGTCGCCGTAAAATTGTTTTTTTAAACTGAAAAATTTTAATTTTAACCTGTGAACAAAAAAACCTAATTTGATAGTTGCGATTGCATGAAAAACGTATAAAAATACCAATCCAAACTATGCATATTATCTCTAAATTGTAGCAAAATGTAGCCTGAAATTAAGCAATTAAAAACTTGAGTTTTTAGAAATAAACTTTCTAAATATTAAATACACATGACGCCAAAGGGAAGCGCATTTTTTCTGAGCGCACACAAATAAAATGAGCCACAATCAAAATGCATTCCATTTTTTTTTTTTTTGGTTTTTGCTTACAACCATTTTGCGCAAAAGTCTTTAGTTAAATTAAAAAATAAAAATATGTATATATATATATATATATGTACACTTCTGTTATTGCTTAAAGACAGTCTTCGCATTCCACAGATCGAATTTAATATCGATTTGGAGATTGTTTTTTCGACCACGTTGTCATTATTAATTGAATTATAAATTTAACATTTTAATATTATGCCTGTGCTTGTCTGTAGCTACTCTGTGGTTGATGTTGTTGGCTGCCTTTTTCTTTTCCCCCCTACCACCAGTAAAGAACTTGAGCATGTGCAACACGCTACGTGATATGCTTGGCAATGGTTGCATACCCCCGAGTTCGTGGAATTTCAGCTGAGTAAGATGTGAGGACCTCAAGCTAATTTTCATTTGGGCGCATGCGAAGTTGATAATGTTGAATGCAGAGAGGGGGGATGGGGCACTGTACAGTGAGGCAAATTGAAAGAGCATTAAGAATACTCTTTTATTATTTTGAGTGTTTCAGTATTATATTAAACGGACTTTTCCCTTTTTGCCAATCATAAAGATAAAAAATTTTTTATATATTTTGACAATTGGAAAACTTTGGAGAATTAAAGCCCAAGAAAAATATGAATTAAAAAAAATCCTGATCATTACAATGATGCGGAGATGTGGCTACCTGCCCAATAAATAATACCAATATTAATAATAATAATAATTTAAGTCTTATCTGTTTTCAATGATTTATATTATTGGCAAATTAAATTAACAAATTTGTATAAAAACATTTGATTTGAATACACAATTTGAATTCAATGTAGTCATTTGATTATTTGATTGAATCCATCAGAGAATTTAATGGGTTGCAATAAATCAATAAATTAAATTGAGTCAAATGCTAAAATGTTAAACTCAGAACTGAATCTAAACTGAGTTTGTTAATTTAAAATTAATGAAAAAGTTAATATTTTGTTGGCATACATATTTTTGGGTTTTAAAAGTGTACTTTATAAATGATTAATACCTTTTTAGTTAGTTTTATTTTTAAACCAAAAGTTATGATTTCCTCGGAATAGTTATTTTTAAATTTGTTAATTAAAAATGTATTAAATAAATATTATTTTTGAAAGGAGTTTTTTTGTGTTTGCAACCAATGTGCCGCACCGAGTCAACAGCCGAGCGAGCGGCGGCTGTTCGATTATCCAGCTGAGCGACGAGGCGGACTCAAGATAACAAGTTGAACCGGTCCGTCGGAAGTCGGTTTGTCCGTCAGTGTGTCTCTCCGTCTGTCTGTCGGTCTGATGGAGACGATGCGAGTAGAAAGCCACAATCAGAAATTTAATAATGGCTGCACAAAAGACAGCACGAAGCGCGTTGACGTGCACATATTTTACGAGTTTTATACCCAAGCAACGAATTCGTGTTGTATCTGATATATACACACACACACACACACATATGCTTCAGGCAGGCAAACACACTGACAGTTGGACAGTTGGAGGGACGGACAGTGCATTACACTTGCTGCTGCAGCCGGCAGAGAAAGGCAAAGGAGAAACCCATATAAAGTCATCAAAAATGAAAAAAAAAAAAAAAGAAAAGAAAAAGAAAATTGAAAATGGCCGCAAAACTGCACCCTGAAAAGTGTTTAGGTGAAAGCGGGAATCTCTCTCAGCTGCAGCAGGTTCACCTAGGGTAATTTTTGTAAGTGTTTCTTTTTTTGTCTGGTCCTGCCCCCGGGCTGATCTGCCGATCGTCAGCTGCGTCGTTGGCAGCAGCAGCAGGAGTGGCAACTGCGATTCCTGCCCCCGATTAAAACTGAGCGATAAAGAACTAAACTGGCTGTTTGGCAGCGTGTTCTCTTTACTTTTTTTTGTGGGTCCGTTTTATGGCTTCATAAGTGGAACTTGGTTGCATTTCTTGTTTCTGACTATTGCGCACGATTTTCCCTTTGTTCTGGCGAAAGTCGTAAACATTTTCAGTTAGCCAGCCAGCCAGCAACAAGCCCTCAAGCAGGTTGTTCCTCGTTGGTATTTCAAAAAAAAAAAAAAAAAAAAAAAAACTGTCCGAAACAATGAGAAACAATACAAAAAATATAGTTGTAAATGTCAAGATTTTGAAATGCATCGCTTAATCCTGAGGCAGCGTCGGCTGCCAAGGATGTGGATGCACCTGATAGACATCTGGCATCGCCGGCTGGCCTTTGAACCCAGTTCTTTGGTCAGACTCGATTGGCAATTAGACCAGATGACCAATTTCTCACGCACATAAAAATTCACTTAAAGTTTTGAAATGAATTAATGATTGGACAGTGCCACACAAGCAGCGCAGCAAAAGCAAAAGCACCGCCCTCCCCCACCCCCCTCAAACACCAAATAAATCCACTCACGGATACTTTTTTCCTAGAGATTTTGTGATTTTTGGCAATTGATTTAATGTGTCATTCATAGATTTTTATTGCGTCATTTTATTGCCGTCTTTAACTTCCGATTTACCACAATTGGCCCGCTTGGACTGGACTGCCCTTCCCCACTTGCCACGCCCCACCAGTGTCATTCTCACTCGAGTCCTCAAACCTCAATCCTCAATCCACGTCCTCGTCCTGCGTGGCATCTTAACAGGGAAATCATGTACTCGCCGTACTTTACTTTATTTATAGCCATTTTTAATACCGCCAGACCCGCCTCCAGCTGGACATTTTAACGCCCTATACACAGCGAGTCAGTGGCATGGGTGAGTGGGAGGGGTAGTGGCAAGTTGAGAGAGCATGGAGCATGGCCACTTTATGTTACAATAATGTTCCCTCGACACTGCTGCAATCGAATTGTTTTGGCCATAAAATCAAAAAGGTAATTCGAGCAATGCGGCGTGGGCCAAGTCAAAACAATATCCCGGCTAAAAGCGGAGTGCGGCTCTACTGTTGCACTTGCCCAGTTCTTGCCACACGATTTTCATATGCAGAGTTCAGTGCTCAATTATATCTTTTAAATATTATTTCATTCTCTATGGGAATCATTATATTTAATGTATTTAGATAAACTTACCTAAATAATGTTTAGTTGAGCTTCCGATTGAATGTGTTTTTATATTTTTAATAAACTGCAAAATAAGAGAATATTCAAAGAATTAGAAGTGATAATTATTGGTGTATATTACGATCAAATTATTTATTTTGGAGTATCAGATTAAACATATAATGAATCATAGTACATTAATGTTTCAAAACCCATCCGAAGTAGTTAAATAATAATCAACGATTATTATGTGAAAATAACACTCTATTAAAATAAAACAAAATCAAAAGAATTAAAACATAAACAAACCAAATAAATAATTTGTAGCATTAAATTAAGTTTTGAAAAATCGAAAGAACTAAATTAGGTAAAACCAACCAAATATAAATAGAGGAAAATAACATTAACATTTTTAATATTCGAAATATTAAAACATAAATCAAACCAAATTAATAATTAAAAAACATTAAAAAAGACACTCAAAATTATTCATAAAAAGTCATCCATCCATCCAAAGTCTATAACAGGATAGGATATATATATATATATATATTATATTTGTAAATACTGTCAAATAGTTTGGACCTGAGCTAACCACAAATGCGGTTGCATAACCATAATTAAATTTAATGTCTATTTAGAATAAATGTTTGGGGAAAATGTTTGAGCTACACTCACCGAAACGAGGAGGCGTTGATAACGTTGCTAGATAATTTATACAAATCAATACAAATTATGAGCTAGCAACGAAATGTTTATTAAGATTGCGGCACTCGTTAAATTGAAATCAAAACACACCAAAACGAATTTCAGAGTCGTAAATTAATTTATATGTATATATTTTTTTATTTTTTTGATGGGGGAGTAGTTGTCTCATTCAATGTTGCAGCATTGCTGTGTATGATGATCTTTAGGCAACAAAGTGAATCTTAATTGAAATACTTTGATTTTTATGACCATTAGCGATAATAACTTCGACTATTCGGCATTAAATTGTACACCATAATTTAAAAGTGCCTCTCTTCTGGCACTCGCTCACAATCGAAGCGCGCTCGCCGTCGTCATCGATGGGTATCGAAATTGGATTCGGGAATAGGGATCAACGCACACAGAGACACACTCGCGCGACCACACACGCACACGCACACACACGCATATATAGTTCCCCAAAGGCGAGAGGCAAACGAAGACGGAGGAGACACGAGGAAAAACAGACAAATCAGCGACGCGCATGCGAGATAACGACTCCGAAATTGTTAGAGAGCAACTAACACTAAAAAATTAAATTCAATATTTTGTTTGTTTAGACAAAAAACTGAACTGAACTGAAACGAAAACCGAACGACAAAAAAACTGCCGAACCGAATGCGAACGAATGCGAATGCTTTGCGAGCGAGTGATTCAAGCGTCGTCGCCGAACCTCAAAGCAGCGAGCGAGCAGCTCTCACGTCAACTCTGCTGGCGCACTGATCTTGCCCATGGGTGGAGGGGCAATGGAGAGAATGGGTGGGGGATAGGGCAGCAAGCAGCAGACACAAAACATTTTTACATAGTATTATTTTGGTTTTTATTGCCGCGCCGAAAAGACGTCGACCAGAGGGGGCAGAGGGTGGACAGCTGGAACGAAGACTGGGGCTGAGGCTGAGGCTGGGGCGAGCTGACGGCGAACAAGTGTACATATTCAAATAAGAGCGGGCGATCTCGCAATACTCGAAGCGGGCAGCGGGCAGCGGGCGAAATGGAAATGGCAGCCAAATGCGGCTCATCTTAACTTAAAGCTTGCCGACAAAGTTCAAAAAATATATATAAATATATATCTATATATATAAATATATATATAGATATATATACATATGCATATATTAATTTACTTCATTTTATTATATTTTAATTAAAACATTCTTGACATGTGCGCTCTTTTTGGCTGCCTGTTTGGGAATTTCTTCTTTTTTTTCCTGCCTTTTGCTTTTGTATAGTTATATATATATATATTTATATGTATATGTGTGTATAATTGTCTTCTTTTTCTTGCCTTATATATACATATATATATAGTTAGCCCCTCCCGAAAAGATCGAGAATGCGAACAACTTTGCATGCCTTGAGAGACTTTGCGGATGGTTGGCCACGCCATGTTGCTCCCGCCCTCAGCACCTCCTTCAGCACTCCCCTCTGTTACAGCCATCTCTTTCAAAATGTCACAAGGCAAGTTTTTTTTTACAAAAAAAAAACAACAAAAAATACGTTTTTTTAGAAATGCCTCCATTCTGCGTCGTAAATAGACAACTAAAAATGTTCACAAAAAATACCCTATAGCAAACCAATATATGAAGTATATAATTATCTACTTTAGAATTTTCACACAATATAAATAATATCACTAGCAATAAATGTCACTTTATTAGCTAAATGATGCAGAATCCTATAATATTTATAGCTGCTGTCAAAATCATATAAAAAGTAGGTTACCCATTTTTTTTTAATGTATTATAAAAAAGCACACAAAATATGAAAAGCTTTTTTAAAAATGGTTTAGTTCAATTATGAAATTATTTTGTAACACAATAATTTTCTTCTTCTATTGTTAAGATTTAATTTTACACAATTTATATACACTTTTATATTAATTTAAATTAGTTTGAACTATTTTGTGAGTAATGCTATAATATAACATTATTAAATAAATAAAAGAAAAAGAATCAATTATGAAAGTAAGTAAAAATGAATAATAATAGATCTGAAAGTATTATAAGAAAAATTAAAGTCATTAAATATAAATTCAATATTATTTCGTTCATTTTGAAAATGTTGTATTTTTCTGTGTCGACATTAAATAAATAAGCAGTATTTATACTGACTTTAAATACTGTATTTTTATTAAATGTCGACACAGAAAAACAAAACATTAAAGCTTTCCTTAATCGAATTTCTAAGAACGCGGTATGATGTGCTAATATATATTTATATATATATATATATATATATATGAATACATACTTGCTTGCATAAACCTCATTAAAAAAAACCACCAGACATCGCAGGTGCATAGGTTGCACAAACTTTGGCCTTTTTAAAGGGAAATCCAAGATTTTTTTATAGCTATGTATAAATATAACATGATTTGCCATCGTTTTTAATGCTGATTTTTCATATTAAATTGAATATATATATTTTGGAAATTCAAGGGAATGACACTTATCAAATTGTCAACAGTTTCAAGCTGATTATTAGTGTTGTTATTTTGTGTTTTGGCGATTTAGTTTGCGGAGGTAACATAAATCTTTAGCGGCGGCCATTAAAAATGCGCAATTTTTGTAGTTGTAGTTGCAGTTGTAGTTGTAGTTGTAGTTGTAGTTGTGGTTGTAGTTGGCATCCCTATTTGATATTTGTTGGCAGCAAAACCAGTTTTGGTCTGACAAACGCGGCGCTGTTGCCAATCAAACCTGTTTCGGCGTCAAGTGCAAAAATTAAAAAAAAAAAAAGCAACTCTCAAATTGCAACTTAACTGAAAATCAAGTTAAGCTTTAATTAAAAACCTGGAAAACGCAATTAAAACCCCATCAGCAGCAGCAGCCGCAACCACAACCACAACCTGTGCAATTAACAGCAAGCAGAAAAAAAAAATAATGCTTAGAAAAATCTTGCCAAAGTGTTGCGAGTAATTGGCCAACCAAAGAGGGGGCTTCAAAGAGAGGATAAAGAGGGGGCTTAAAGAGGAAACAAGCGCGGCAGCGAATCATTTTTGTTATTTGCTAATGCTTTTGCTACTGCTGCTGGCCATGAGTGTTCACACACACACACTCATAAGCTGATCAGTGGTGCGCACATCAATTGCCACGCCTCCCCCCCTTGCCAACAACACACAGATTGCGGCCTTGAGGCTAAGTAAAAACTTGGCTAGTTGGCTAACAGATTGCGGCTGCTTTGTTCTTTCATGCAAGCAAACAAGTCAAGGCGAGTCGAGTCCAGTGGACTCTCCATCTCCAGGAAACACAACTCTTCCAGACTCAAACCCTTGGCATGAGGGCAGCAGTTGAAAGTAAGAAGCGTGTTTCATAAACTGAAAGTTGCCGCCGTTGCAAAAAATTTATAAAAACGCTGGAAAGCAAAAAAAAAAGAAACAGGAGTAAAAAAAGCCACATTTAGATTGCAATCTGGCGGTCAAGCCGGCGAAACGAGCGTTGGCTGACCGTCGGACACTGGTCTCTGGCCAGTGGGAAAAGCGCTTCCACTCTAAAAATGGCCGTCAGCAATCAGTTGGGGGGTGGCGGTAGGAGGAGTGGCAAGTGCGGTTGCCGGGTAAATGTACAAAACACAAAACGAAACGAAACGCGGTCATAAAACGCTTCATATTCGCGGCTTTCAGCAACAAACAAAGCAACCGAAAAAAAAAAAACAGAAGAAGCAAGACAAAAAAATATGCGAGTAATTATTTTTATTAAAGAAGCAGCAAAACAGAAAGCAGTCACACGCACTCACGATACACACTCACACATACACACACAGCCGTAAGCAGTCGACCCATATGCCCCTCCCAGGCCAGCTTTAATTAAAGTTGGCCAGCCTTAGCCTCAGCCCCAAATAGGAGTTGCCAGTCAAAACCCAAATGCACGAACCCGTTGTGGTTAAGTCTAACGCAGTTTTCATACTTCAAAAGTTGGCTAACTGAAAACCACAAGTATTTTATTTTGGCTAAGCTTAGAAATGTTAAATTTTAAAATACTTAAGTATTGAATTAAACTATGCCAGCAATTTCTTACGAATCATTTATTTGCGATCTCTTTCCACCAATGGGATAGTAAATTATAAGATGAAAAAATATCTGACCATAAGTTAAACAAATATATTAAATATATATATATATTTGAATTGTCTAAAACGATCTTAGATTTAATGACAATAACCAACATTTATAGAGCAATATTCTTTTTACAATATTTTCTAATTACTAATAATTTCTTATTAGTTTAGTTTAATTGATATGGTTGCTCATTAATAATATGAATACATGAATAGTTTTCAAATATTTCGAATTTAAATAGTCACAAAGTCATAGTTCCTGGTTCCCATTTATGGGATTGTGGCTAAACTGAAATATTCTTGCACTCCATTCCACAAATTGAAATATTCCATTGCGTCGATCGATTAACAACCACCACAACTAAATTAGAGCTGAGGGCGCTGCAAGTGGTCCCCTTCACATCAGCAGTTGTCAATTAAGCCCCAAGATAAGCGGAAAGTCATGTCAGTGCCAGCAGCGACAACTGAATTAATGGCAATTGGACAATTAGACAAACAGAGCTGCAACTATCACCAAAAATGGCGAATTGAGATGTCAAAATTTATGGCTGACTGAATTACAAAGTGAGAGAGAGAGAGAGAGAAAGATAAGACAGCTGGCCGGGGAGCCGTGGAGTTTGGGAATTGACACTGGCGTGTAATACGAATAATAACAATAACACTGAGACTGAACGAAAACTTGTGAAAACATTTGAAATATGCAACTGTAACTGTAACTGTAAACTATAACAAAGCCAGCAGAATGAACAAAGACATACCCCACCCCCTTTCAATGCAATGGAAAGGAAGTTGCAGCGAAGACAGAAAGAGAGTGAGAAAGAGAGAAAAATAGTAATTTTCCATCCATCATAAATAATGTTAAGCGCCACGGCTGAGGGAAAAACATGCACGGCCCATTAACTTTTTGCGGTGCGGCGGGGAGTTGGGGGTAGTAGGTAGAGAACGGTACGAGTTGCTTACAACGCATACATACGCACACACATACATACATGCATTCATGCATAAATATATATGTACATATAAACATATATATGCGACCTCGAGTTCAGACCCACATGTGCATCCCCAGTGTGTGTTTGCGTTTGTGTGTGTGTGTATGTGTGTTTTGCGACCGACATTTCGAAAGCTGCGCAAGATTTCAGCCAACAAATACAAATGCAAAAAAAAAGATGCTTGAAAAAATAGTTGAAAAGTTTGCTTCAAACCAACAGAGATGATTTAATGCCGTGTTTGCCGACTAACCCTGACTTGTTATATACACATACTTTATATATATATATATTCATGTATATATATATTCAAACATATATTGGGATGTGTGCAGAGGTTAAGCTAACAGTCGACTTTAAAGTTAAGCTGAATATTTTTGGCAAAAATGTTTCTACTTGGACGCGCTTACTTGTCTTAAATTTTAATTGTTTAATTGTTAATAATAATTTAATTATTTCGCTTTACTCAAAGTGCTCAAATGTCATGCTGAGCTTTTGAATGTAATACCCAAAGAGCAAATAAATTTAATTGTGCGACGATTAAGTCGACGCCAAAACCGAGATGCATTCAGCGAGTAAAGCGACTAAAGCGCAACGTCGTCATTAAACCGCACCTCGACTTAGCCACTGCTGTGACTCAGTTGGAGGCGGAGATGAAGATGGAGTCTTTTTGAAGCACATTAAAAAAAGGGTTAAAGCATTTCAACTAACGTGGTTAATTTATATGCCAAAACCACGGACGGGATTTAATCTTATTTAGATAGTTTTAATAAATATTATTAATATATTATATTATATACTAATATATTATATCAATAAATACATAATATTATATACTAAATTATTATATCAATAAATTTAGAGTTCTTATTAAATTAAAGGTTGATATGGTTTAAATTAAGTTCTAAAATCGTAATGCACCAAATCATTTGATGTTTTTTTGCCATAGCATATTTGCAAGGGAACAGTCTTTAAATAAAACATATAATTAGAAATAAATCAAATTATGTAAATAATAAATATCTATTAGCAATGATATGTTTACCTAAGTAGCTTCTATTGAAAGAATTATAGAATTATAAGAATTTTCAATTATAAAAATGCATGATATGCAACGATTTTTAAAATGTAGACAGTATCAGAATATTTCTTATGCGCAACACTTTCAGGCATTTTTTTTTATAGATTTTTTTAATAAGTTGGGGTAATTTTTGCTGTAAACAGAAACTAAGCATAATAGGAGAAACGAAATACTCAAATTTGATCTCAATGCATTCGAAGAACAGGTATTCTCCAGATATACTCAAGATATATTTAGTTCTGTAAACAGAGTATAGAAATCATGCAATGGCTGCGTTTCTGTTGCTGTCGAAGATAAATACTCAACACAGTCAGCAAAACTCAACACAGCGTCGGCAACAGACACACACACACACACGCACACAGAGAGCAGCATGCAGTGTTGCTGTTCTGCTCTGCTTGTACTGCTTACATTGGTAAGAGCGAGCCGACGATCAGTACAGATCGCCTGCGCGCCATAGGTAAGAGCGAGACGCAAGACAAATGGCTGACGCAGCAGCAACAACATGGATCTGCCCACTTGAACTAAAGGTAAAATAAAAAAACGCTTGAGCTGGCAAAAAAAAAACAGAACAAAATAAAAATATAAATATCCAAATTTAAAACAAGTGTAAGGAATGCACAGGCACTATTCGAATAAAAAATATTTGGACACACATATAATAAAAATATAATCGATTTTAAATTGTTTGGCACGGCTCCTATTGTTGTTGTTGTTGTGGTAGTTGTTGTGGTTGGCGATGAATCAGAAATATACAATAAAATGTCAAAGCCAAACAAAGCAAAGCAAATGACGCTTAAAATAATGTACAACAAATCAAAGTCACTTTTTGTTACCCTTGTTTGCGCATATTAAGAGTTCCCCCTCTTCACCCCTGCTCCACCGCGAACACAAACACACCCACACCCATCATTCGTGTGTCTAGTGAAATTATTGCTAATATGAAAATATTTTGTAGGCCCATAAAAGCGAACACACACACTGAGACACTAAAAGAGGCAGCAATGCGGCGGGCGTATTGGACGTGGGTGTATTTGTGTGGGTGTGAATCCTGATCTGCATGTGGTTGGTGTCTATTGATGCAAGCATGTCGGCGAAAAGAGCTGAAGAGCAGAGTCATACAATATTTTAAGGCCTAATTTTTTGACGAGTTTTTAAACGATTGTAAAACTCTTTTTCTCGCTCGCCCGCTTTTACGAGTGCTAGGGCCAGCTGAGGCAGGCAGTGAATTATGGGCCAGGCCCATGATAGTAACGCCCGCCCTACTTCCCGTTATTATTTGCTTGTTGTTGCTGCTTGTTTATGGGCCAAGTCAGTGTGACAAAGCCATGTAAGCGGGGTGGTGCTGCTCGCGTTTATTACGTGAGCTATGAAAACAAACAAAAAAAAAAACAAACCATAATCGCGCAGCGCTAGCTAACGAGAGGCGAAAACTATTAACAATAGTCAATTAATTTCGAAGACAATAAAATCTCCACAAATATTGCATATAAATGAGCCGCGTCGGCTTCCGTCCGCCAAGACAGGTAGCAGCCTCGTAAAAATGTCAATTGCAAAAATCACAACAAATCATAAAAAGAAAACAAATATTTGATTGCCTGATGCTTTACTATTTTACATGACGACACACCAATCAATCATCAGTCAATCACTCAAAGTGACAGCGCAATAACTGCTGATGGCATTTTTTAATATTCGAATATCCATAATATGCGTAACATTTACTAGTATTCGCCACACACATCATTCATTCAGTCAATCACTTAAAGTGTTAGATTAATTTGCCATTTAGTGTTTATTTTAAGCCTATTTTTGTCGTAAATATTATCTTAAATCAAATATTCTAATAGCTATAATATACATACAATTTATTCGAATTCGAGACATCAATCATTCAGTCAATTAAGCCGATAGATTTTAAATTAACTATTAACTTTAAGCCCGTTTTAGTTATTTAAATTACGAAATTGGTAAAGGTTCGCCTATTTCAAGCTAATCGCATTTTAATTGTAATTCGATGTGTACATTTTTTCTTTAAATATTTTTTTACTATTTATTAAACGAGGCTTTTTCAGCCAGTAGCGAAATTGTTCTAATTAAAGCTCAATTAAGTGCGTTTCTGTCCGACACTCATAAATACACTCGTTCTTCACACACACACACACACTCAACACACACACACACACATAAATAGGCTCGGTGCTTATTATAAAACAATTATCACCTGTTGCAAATTATTCTGATTTAATGGCCGTCACGGCATATCGGTGGCTGTTCTATATCGAACAACTCGCACCGACCCCGCCGCTCCTCCCCGGCGTAAAGCGCTCATAAATGCTGCAGAGACATCATAAAAATGTTTGAAACAACACCGACACCAGTCCAACAACAACATCATGAACATCGTGAACAACACCAACAGCAACACCAGCAAAAAAAAAAAAAAAACAACATCCATAAATCCCGATTATGGTTTCTGGATTTATTGCGCGCAGCGGCAGAGACGCAGGCAGAGGGACTCAGCGACACCGATCGGAGAACCCTGTTTTCATTCAGTTCTGCATTTACAATTTCTGAATATCATATATATTTTATATATACTTTAAATTGTGCAAAAGTAGTGCCAAAAAAGGGAAATTAAAATGATTTAGGTATACATAAATCAAACTGAGAAGAGTCATCCAAATGCACTGGATAATTTACTTAATTATATTTATTTATTATATTTATTTTTATTTGAAATTCAGCTTAAATGCCAGATCAAATCTAGATTATATATTACAATTTTTCAGCTGTGCTATTTCTATTTCTATTGTGCTATTTAATCTAATATGGCCAAGAGAGTTATTTAAAATTAAATAAAAACAAATATAACAAATACAAATAAAATAAAAATGGCTATTAAGTTGTAAGTATTTCTATTTATTAAATTATTAGATAAGCCCAACTTGCCAAATTTTTTAAAATTCTTATAAATTAGAGAATGATAAAATGGATGGCAAAAACCCACAGTTTAACAACTTTCACATAATGTCTTCAAATCTATCACGAGGTTTAGCAAAGAAGTTTTAATATATTTGAAGTCTATCCAAATAACATATAGGAATCACAATTTAATTTATTTTACCAGAATTTTAACATCTTTTTATATATATATATATATTATGGAATGAAGTTTGTCGTTTTGTAACGCAAACATTTTCGTCCAGCAAAAACTTTTTAATAGTCTTAGCTGAATTCATGACAATATTTTATTGCACAAAAGTCCAGTTTAAAGTATTCATTTGGCTTTATTTATGTTTTTAAAAATTTCAAAGTATTAAATCAAATACTAGTTTTGCGAAATGGAATCACTACATGCCAAGAATATGTTTGTACATTCGACTAAATTTGTTTTCGTTTTGTATAATTATTGCTGCGCATAAATAAAAGAGGTATGTCAAATATACTATAAAAAATGTAAATAAAAATAAAATAATAAATATAATTGCAATTAAATTTTCTTGTATTTTCTTGTATACAAATAGTCAGTATACAAGAAAATTCCTAGCTGACCATTCTAACTTTTTTTAAACCTCTCCCCAATTAATGAAATGCATTTAGCCAATATTTAAAATAAAGACATAATCACAAAAAATATAAGTAAAAAAAATATATTAATGTAAAAATGACGACTGCTTAGTTTTAATTTATTAATTTATTATAATTTATTTATTACAGTTAGTATCGAAGTTAATAATCTAAAATATACAAATTGTGAATTAGTTTTTAAGTTAATACAACAAGTTATTTAAATTAACCAATTAAAAATTAAGCCAGTTGCGAACTGATTCTAATATTCACACTTTAAATTGACACCGGTTTTTTTTTATTAGCTTGAATAATAACTGAACTAAATAAATAGTGCCAAAATTCCTGGGGGAGCTTGACTTTGTAATACTCTACACAGGGTTTTATAAAGCTGATTTGCTATATTTTCGATAACAGATAAACAACCATAAATTTTACAATTTGGATACAAATTCGCAAATTAAAATATATTAACTGATTCGAGAATCGGTAAACACTTGTCGGGTGTCAAAAAAAGCGCTCACAAAAATAAAAATAAAAATCGTTATTTGTAAATAATGCGCTGCTCTGTTTATAATACTGCATAAATAAACAAAATTTCAATCCCAATGCAAATCAACAAATAAAACGCATTTTTCTCCAGAGGAATTTCATTGTGTATTTGTTGACACAACAGAAATAAAAAAAAGAAAACAATTTCGCAGCAGTTTGTTCACCTTCCGAGTCAAAACCAGCAATTTTATTGCATTTAAAAATAATTTTAAAATCACAAATGTGTTTTTCACATGCAGAATGCACATTGAGGCAGACTGTGCAAGCACGTGGATGAGGTGGGGCAGGGTGTTGCACCTTTCGAAAATTGCGTTTCAACTGGCTATCAAAATGCTCATTAGTTGACTCCTATGACTATAAGGCCTAATCAGGGGCCTGGCATCGCCAGCGATGAGGCCTACTCCGAAGCATATAAAATGTGACACTTTTATAGGGCACTTGGAATGCGCTGCGGGCCGCAACGAGTTCTCCACAGGGAATGGCGTGAGGAGGGGACGAGGGGGAAGACAACAGCGACTAATGCTCATTTGCATACGTTAAATTTACATATGCATCTAACAGATGTGCCCGGAGAGACATGGCGACTATGTTCCAATGTCCAATGTCCAATGTTCGCTGCATACCAGCATCCATTAGGCGGACATGAGCAGGGAGGAGGCGGTGGGATAGGGGGCATGTGGAGCTGCTTGCCTGGCTGGAAAGTAAAAGACCATTTTACGAGTCTGCCTCTGCTGCTGCTGCTGCCCAAAGATAGGCCAATTCTGTATCTGGGTTTATATTATTTTTTTTTTTATCTGTAACTGCATCTGTATCTGACATTTGCGCTGGCCTGGCCTACATGGTCAGCTTTTACACTCAGCAAAAAAATCTACATCTTTTCACTCATAAAACATGTGTCTAAAAACAACTAGTTTTTTCTTTCTTAATTTCAGATTCGACTTTTCTACAGTCTAATTATCAAGCAACTCAAAATAAACAATTTTTCTAAAAAAATTATATAACATTTATATTAGATTATTTGAATATATATCAATTTTTGTTTATTACTTTAAATACTATTAATTAATTAATTATTTATTATTAATTGAGGTATTAATTTGAGGCATTTCACAGTAAATATTTTTTTAAACTATAATATTAAAATAAAGCCTGTAAATTTCATTATTCGTTTCAGCATTTTTGTCTTAAAATAAAGGTTTTCTATATCAACTTTTTAGAAATGTATTTCTTCAAATTTATATTTGATAAATAAGTTAATAAAACAATATATTTAAGTTTAGTTGATTTAGCGAAAGTCTTTTTAATTTTCAGAAAATTTATTTTCCTATGTTAAAAAAGGATTTCAAATAACAAGAAGAATTTTTTAGTTTTTTTTTGCTGAGTGTATCTGGCAGATGCACGGAGTGGGCCCACTTAAGGCAGAGCATGACATGACCTGCACGCGTACCAAATCAAAATATGTACATGTAAATCGAAATGCGTAACAGCCAAATTGTCAAGGAACTCGAATGGAAGTCGAACCTGCTCAGCTCAGCTCTGTTTAGCTCCCGATTCCCGTTTCCGTTTCGGGCTCAAGTCATATCTCCTGACGAGCTCTATTTGCGTCCAGTTAACGCGACGGGCCATAAAAGGCAGCCATCCGCAGAGCCTGAAATCTCCGTACACACACACAGCCACTGTGTGTCTGTAGCTGCTCCTGGTGTTTGAGGCGAGATTCAAATTTTCCGTTTAGCATTCCTTTACCTCCCCGCCTCCACCACCAACCGTCTTGGCATACACAATTCGTTTTATGATTTTATTGCATTTACGCATATTGCGATGCCGATGCCAATGTCGATGGCCAACTGATTTATGGATGCGACGCTTGGGCGAACCCTTTCGTCTGTTTTTTTTTTTGCTTATATACACAAATATGAAACTCGGCGTATTCAAAACTCAGACAAAGGACGAAGAGACCGTGAACAATGAAATTAGAGCAGCGCATTGAGGGTGGCATCGGGATGGGAATTGGAATTCGAATTGGTATAAGGATGCCCGGCATGAAGGGCTGCTGTGCTCCCGGGGTGAGTCTACAATGTTGGTAGGCACAAAAGGATTGTTTGTGTTTACGTAACTTTGTGCCCGATATGCCCCTTGCTGGCAATCATTTCCAGCCCAAAATATTAACAACTTTCTATTGCCTCAAATGGGAGCGGGACAGCGAATCAGCAGAGACCCAGCAGAAGTGAGTGAAAGAGAGGATTAAAAACAAATACAGATACATTTGTAAATTCTGTATATATGTCTATATATCAAAGTGCGCATTTGCCAGGCCAGAAGAGTCTTGGCGGCAGTCAGTTTGGGCCAAATATACAATCAATCGGCAAGTGAAATTTAGAGTGTATCACAAACTACATTTTTGGCTTTATCTTTCTTCTTTTGAAAGTCTAAATTTTTAAAAATAATTTCATTATCTTTCAAAGATTAAAATCTACATTTCTCTGCTGAAAATTAATAAAATTAACCATTTGCAGTGGCTTCATTTCACTTCCTTTATTAAGGTTAAAATGTAAATAAGCAGCTAAAATTCTCAGAAAATAGTCTTTAAAGATCGTAAATAATATTTATTATTCATTATTCATATATGAATAGCTAAAATATAAATAATAAGCAAATAAATATCTTTGCACTTATTAAGATGCAAATCTTCTGCTCGGATTAAATACATCTATTTTTTTTATATTATTTTTGCTAACAAAATTATAGTTTTTATTATAATTTTGAATAAATTGGGATATTTGTATCACAAATCAAATGATTTTTATTTACTAATGTTTTTTGCTAAGCCCAATTGGGATATTTGATCGATTTTATTAATGCGATTGATTATTGGAACTATTAGTTGGAAAGGTAAATGTTTTCGCAATAAATATTTTGCTATGGTTTAAACGAATTATTAAAAAGAAATTCCAGTTAAATTATTTTCCCTCAAAGCTCGCTTAAACTGTTAAGTACAGTTTGGCTGAGATGCCCTGATCCTCTTAGCTCTGCATCAAACGGATCTCATTCGCAGACCAGAATATCTTTAAAACTCATTTTACATATAGAAAGAAGACCGAACTAAGAAGAGAAATATACAAAAAGAAAAGAATAAATAAAAACAGCTCGCAAGCAAATAAAAGGCATAAAAATCTTGAACAAAACAAGAACCCAACCTTCATGCCTATAAATCCATCAAAATAATGGATCGGATAAGAGAAGACGCACACTTTGAGCCGAGCATCAGTTTGAGCCGCGATTCCGAATGCCTTCAACTATAGATATATACATATATATATAGGTATATGGAGAGGGGAGCGGGATCTGGCTGGACTCCATAATAAATAAACTAGTTCAAGTGCAGCTGAGCAAAGCCGACGGCATTGGCAACATTGGCGACATCTTGGCAGAAATAACATGCATTAAAAATGGCTTTCACAGTGCACGCTTTTAACCCCTGATTGCACCCCGAGCCGGGGGCACCATATGACGCCAGACGTGCCACCACCACCAAGCCAAACCAAACCAAATGAAACCCGTTGCCCATTCTCATTCCCAATATTCTCAGTCGCTGCTGTCGCGGACTGATCAAATATTCCAAAAACGTTTCAAATTTAATATGTCCCAGCGCCGTCACTCCCCGTGTGTGTGTGTGTGTGTGTGTGTGTGTTTGTGTGTTTACTCACGTAGTAGCCACTCACACGCACACGCTTAAGCTCCACTGATTGGTGTGAAAGGGATGCAGTGCAGCAGGCAGCAGGCAGCCATTTGATATTTCCTTTATGGGACTTAAATATGTATAAGCCCAAACTTGTTTACGTGTTTATCCCGTGTGTGCGTGTGTGTGTGTGTGTGTGTGTGTGCCTGTAATATTTCGACTAAAAATTCACGCCCTGTGCTATTCTATCAACACCTCAGCATTGTCGCTATAATCGACCCCCAATCCCAATCCCAACCCCAAACTCCAGCCAAAGATCCAGCAAACACAACCAAAAACTTTTACCCCGCTCCAACAGCGGCTGACGCTGCATACGAAATGAGATGGGTGTGCGTGTGTGTGTGTGTAGATTGCTGGCAGTGGGTATGTGGCGAGAGGTGGGGGGAAAACAATAGGTGTGCGACCTATGCGCATATATCATAACTAGTTAAGTCCACGGATCACCTGTTGACTTCATGACTATATATAATAATTATAAATTTACATAAATTCCTCATATTTATTTATTTACTTATTCTGCCCACATTAAGGCATCTTCAGATGGACATGAATAGGTGCCTCAACTGGAAAGGAATAAACATTTACTTTAACTGTATTTTAGTAGCTTTTATAGACCCATATCTGTCTATAGCTTTTACACGATTTTAAATGGTTATATATAATTGAGAGCAAGACTACTGAAACTGTTTAAATATTATTAGTTCTGTGCTTTCCTTTTTAAAATATATATATATATTTATTTATAGTATATATTATATACATATATATATATATCCACAACAAAAAATAGATACTTCCCAGTAAGTGCATATTAAGAACGTATATATAATATAATAATATATATATATATATTATATACGTTCTTAAAATGCACTTATTGGGAAATTTATATATCTTTTTTTTTTTTGGGAAAAGGTGCTTTTTGAATTTTATTGTTCGACAATCTTGAAGAACAATTTAAATAATATATAAAATCCGATTGATATTAACCTATTTACCTAATAATATTGCTGTGGATTCCTCAATAAAAATATAATAATAAAAATAACTCAAGCTGCGAACATAGAAAATTAAAAGTTTATATAATTTAAAAAATTAAAAGTTTATATTATGTGTATTTTTTATATTTTTAAAGAAAGAAATAAAATTGAACATACATGAAGTATGTAATAATTGGGATATTATTTAATAAAATTTAATTAGTTTGATTTTGTCAAGAGTGGCTTAGAATTGGGTACAGTTAGCAAAATATTCGTTTATTAATTATTGATAGCAGTAATTATATTATTTTAGTAAGAAGAAAAAGCGTTTTCAATGCAATTTTTATTTATTGTTTATTTTTACTTTCCTCGCTGCCAAAATTTAATAGTTTTTGGTTAGAATTTGTTATTTTAGGATTTCCTCAACTATCGAAATAATTGTTAGACCATTTTTATAGTTTATTTCCCCAGACTTATTTCCTCTCGTTATTTTCGATATTTATTTTAAATCCTAATTTAATTTTACATTTGTATTTTAATTTTTAAAAACTGTTGTTTTTGGGCTACATAAAATATATGAACCAAACACGAGGCAATAAGTCAAAATCACCGGAAATCTTTAAAGTTGAGCGATGTTTTTTTTTATTGTTATTTGATTTGAGTTGCAAATTACGGTAAATGCAGATTTGATTTTTGTTTGTATAGTTTTTTGGGCAGTGGCAAGTCAAAGCTTTGCAGCGTTGTAAGCAAAAAAAAAAAAAAATGAAAAGGCAAAAATATAGTTTGTGTAATGAAGTTATTACGAGAGTTAATGCTGAAATTTATGCGAGACCATTAAAAATCGAAAGACACGTTTTTCGAATATTTTTGTTAGCTATTTGCCGTCGCTGCCGCATAAATTAGGCGACGTGACTTGTTTGCGCCACAAGCTAACGAGCCGCAGACCAAGCTGGCCGGACCGGCGAGGCCACTCGACTTACAGGGTGTGTATGTATGTGTGTATGTTTTGACCAGGCCGAGTGAGCTGCCGCCAATGCCTTCATCATTATCGGGCATTATATCGCTGAATTTACAATGCAAATTCTCAGCTCGAACTTAATCGAATTGAACTGTGCAAAATGGAGACGGAGACAAAGGTTCGCCGCTGCACTGTCTCTGATGATGACAATCTGCTGTTGTTGTTGTTGTTGTTGCTGTTGCCTGATATTTGCTGGCTGTTGATTTGGCCATGTTTGTGTGGCGTGGTTTGTGCGAGCTTCAAAAGCCAGAAACACTCGAATCATTCGCAGCGCAGTTTGCAAAACTTTGTTGCAAGTTGGCGGAACATATTAATTGCATTTTATTGGCCTGGCCAAGGAGAAACAGTGTGGCAGCCAACTGCCAACTGCTTGCAGTTTAATAACGCGCATTAAAATCACAGATTTATAGCTACACGCGATCCGATTCCACGCCGAGGAGGAATACAATTGCCGTCGCCTGGCTAAAAGTTGCCACAGTTGCCACAACGCTATGTGGCAACCTGTGTATGTGTGTGTTTGTGTAGCAGCAACCAATAGTGCTAAAAGCAGCATGAATTTGAATTTGAATTTGAATCTTGTTTGAGGCCTTGATTGCTGCGTGCTTTGGGGTCTCCAGCGGCCATTGCAATTGCCAAGCTTGCTGCGAGGACAGACGGACGGACAGTCAGTCAGCGGGACAGACAGTGAGGCAGAGTCAGTCAGCTAGAGTGCGGCCATAAAACAAACGCCAAGATAATTAAAATATCTCCAAAAAGCTTTACGGAACATTCCGCAAGCAAAACGGCGTTTTGCCAAAAATTTCATTAAACATTTTAATTGCCAGCGTATTGCGAGAGGACATTATTGCATTCCTATTGGGGCAGAATTAAATACAATTTCAGTTTTTAGGGGTAGCAAAAAAGGGTTGTCGGACCCACGCACTCCCTCTACCCGCACTCAACCCCCCCGCCGACGCCACGTAATCAGTTCGGCACGCAACAAACCGTTAGGCAATTTTTGTAGGCACGCAATTTGAGCACAACAGCAAAACAAGCATCACGTGCCACCCTGTAGCCCAGCTAGCTTACCACCCTGTACAGCCACACCCTGTGCAGGTGTGGGCTATTATCGTGCGAAATCGAGCAAAGGAGCAAGAAAGAGCGCAAACATTTCTTTTTGATTTCGCGCTGCCTCATTTCGATTGCGTAACTTGAACCCCGACTCCCCGTGGCAGCCCACAAACAGCCAATCCTCCCCGTTAGTTGGTGTTCCCTTTGTGCCTGTTGTTCATGTAAATATGTAATTTCCTGCTGGGGTGCCATTATAAACTGTCGTGCCCAGGCCGCAACAGCCGTCGCACTCTAAATTTAGTTAATGTCGTTGTCGCTACAAGGCAACAGCTACAACATGGGGCAGGCAGCAATGGCAGGCCACATTTAGAGTCAGAGTCAGAGTCACCCACGCGTGTGTAAGGGGCGGGTGAGCGACGGGGCATGTCTGTCAGCCATTCTGTCAGCCAGTCACATGGATACACTCACGCACGCACATTTTTGAAAGTAAACAAAATTAGACATGATTATGTTTGTGCCTCAGGACATAAAATAAATTGGCTCCCAACTAATCCCAGAGTGCACGTGGTGTGCCTCTCTCGCTCTTGCTCCCCTCGCAAAGTTTACTGTTTGCTTTCGCCGCCATTAACAAGAAGCGACCAAGTTGAAAGACATAGTGAAATATACAGATTTCAGCATACACAACAAAAAAAACCAACAACTAATATAAAATACAATCAACAGAAATAGTTGTAAAAACTTTTACATGCAAACTCGAATTTTATTAAATGTACAAAGCCAACTATGAACGAGGTCAAAAATTTGAAATACTCTTTTTGGAAAAACTCTGTCTTAGATAAATAAAAAAAAAAAATTTGTATTTAACTTATTTATTTTTTAATATATTTTACAGTCTGTATAGTGAAATGAATTGTGCTTAATATAAATAATATATTAAACTAAAACCCATTTTCTTTTACAGATAATCTGTTTTCGACAAACAGTTTATTCGACAACATATTTTATATGAAACCCTTTCAGAATTCAATATATATATAATATAATATAATATTCGTGAACATTAAATTAAAAATAAAAGAAACATTTCTAGTACATAGAAATTACTTTTAGACACACAAAAACATATTCTAAAATTGGAATGGTTTACTTTTTAATATAGGAAATATGTCTAAAAAATTAATTAAATAGATAAGGAATTTCTTTGTAATTTTCAGAAATATATATCATATGAATAGAAATACTACTAAATATTAAAAGGAGACTGATTTTTAATTTTTTCAGAAATATAATTCTTAAAATGGAAAACAATTCTAAAAAATACATATGCAAATAATTATTTTTTGAAGAAATCATTATTAAAACGCAGAAAATATTGATGAAATTAATTTTCTCGACTTCTCTTTTATCTGTGATTAATGCAAAGTATTTAAACAAACCATTATTGATACCAAATCGAGTTTATTTCTGATATTATCAATCTCACTATATGTAAAAATACCTGTTGTTTTTTTTGACTGCCGAGACATATATATAAGATTCAGAAAAATACTCGATATACTCGAATAAATTGTTTTGTGAATATTGCTGAATGTTTTGGCAAACAAAATCCAATTAAGTTGAAAATGTGCCGACGGTGTGCGATTGCTTTGCATGGGCTAACTAGATAGAGTTGGGCCCAAGCCAACTGACTCATAAGTAGCAAAGTAGCTGCCAGGAAGCAGACCCATGTGTGCTGCTCAGCGGAAGTCAGTCAACTCAAAAACTTTCAGAAAAAACTCAGAACTCCAATTGCCAAAGCCGACGCAACACACACAAATGTGGAGCAATCGCCGGCTGGTGATTCCACGAAATGGCCACGGACACTTGAGCGAAGGCTGCACCACGATGGCATTTTCTATGTGAATTGAATTTACGGGAAATAAGAAAAAACAAAAGAGCACAAAAAAAAAATGAAAATGTTTTCAAAGTTGAGTCAACTTTCTTGGAAGATGTTTTCATGCGTTGAACGCTCGGTTTCCGAACCGATCCCTCTTTGTTCCCCTGTTCACCCCCCGGCACAACCACACACACACATAGATGCGTATAGGTAATTTCTGGCTGGCTTCCTTTGGGCAATGGCAGCCATCTGTGGGGACCATCAGAGTCAGAGTCAGAAAAAGATACAAACAATACAATTTCAAAAACATGTCCCCGGAGAGAAAATAGCTGGAAGCCCTTATTTGCCACGCACCCGCATCTCTGTCCAAAATTGTCCATAGATATGATGTAGTTGAGGGCTGATGTCAGGTTCGTCCCTTTACTTAACTTGGTAATATTTACCATAAGGCTGACTCCACCACAATTTTCACATTTCATACTTTTACAGTGCAGATGAAAATTTTGCCATCAGTTTTTGTTGGCGTATTAAAGAAACAAGTTTCGTCTTCAACGCAAATTTACTTTTTAGCTTTTAAAGTTAAAATTTTGAAAACTTCGCAAAAACACTTTAATACTTTTTACTGCTGGTAAATTGGCAATACCTTAAAAACAATTAGAGACTTGTAAGCCGATTGTAATTATATTTTAAAGCCAGAGTAATTATATTTATTTTACAATTTTAATTTATATTACCTTAATTTTGTATTATTATTTTAAAAGGCTAAGAAGAAAATATTGTTTCTGTGCCTAATTAAACAAATCCAAGCAGTACTGCAACGTTTAGATTGGGAACTATGTCAATGAAAGAATCGGTCTAAATGAAAGATATGAAAAGTATAACTATTGTTTCCTGCTTTCTATTTAAGGTACAATCTGATCCATCCGAGAGTCTTTATAAAAATATCAATATTAATTTCCACACAAATAAATAAATAAATTATTCTTGATTTAATTGACTTAATTATCTCAGTGTAGTTTGGGGATTCTATTGAAAATCTTATAAAAAAAAAACATACCATGTATTAAAATATTTTATCTGTTTGTGTTGAAATAGTAAGTGAGGATAATTAAAAAAGAAAACGTTTTACAATAGTTATATTATGACGAATTCTGATTCTGTAGCTTTAGTTGTGGCAAATAAATATAACTTATTGTCCAATCTTGAAAAAATCTTTTAAAATAAATTGGCTTTATACATTTTTAATTGTCATGCATATATTTAATTTGATATTTAAAAAAGTTGCGTTATTGCGAAAGTACAAACTTTTGGCTGGAGAGTACAATGTATATATAAAATTCGATACTAGATAGTTCACAATAGTAATATATCTGTATTACTATCGGTCTCGAAAAAATCGCATCGCTGTCTTACATACAATACATTTTTAAGACAAAAATGTTAATTATTGGGAATTCACTTCATCCACATTTATTTTTAAATAACGCAACACACCGGATAAAATCTTAAACTATTTCTTGTTAGAACATTTACGAATCGCCCAATTAGTTACCAACATGAAGATAGGTGAAACGCCATCTAGCGCCATCTCAAGAATGGAAATATTTGTATTACAAATGAATATTTGTTTCAGTATATGAATTTTACGCATTCGTCTTTTAGGCAAATAAAGCAAATGCATTAAGTTTGTTCTTTTAGTGGCATGCAACAAAGATATCATATATCATTAGATCTCCTTATTTACATATCATGAACTCAGTCGTTAATTTTATTTAACTCTCAGTTGCCGACAATAAATCTGATGTTTATGATTTTTTTTGACTGCCGTCTTATTTTAAGGTGCACCGAGCGCACTCTGTCGTCGAGTCTGCGCACTAAATTCAGTCTATACACAAACCTTTTAAGCGGCGTTCCTAGCGGGGAAGATGCGAACTAAATAACTGTTGTAAAATCAAATTCGAAGTGCGATCTTAAAAAAGTATATAAATTAACTTTATTATTAGCAATATATATACAAAACGACACTAACAACTTCAAATGTATTTTGATCAATTTTAACTATCAGCCGACAACAGTTTATTTTCTATTCTCCTATTTTTGGGTTAATCTAGAAAATGAGCAGACTTTCAATTTATTTACATATAAAAAATCGAAATTAATGAATGAAAAGAAAAAAGAAGATGTTTCCATTTATAACAAATTTTTCATAATATTAAACAATTGTCTCATAGAATATAAATTTTTATAAATTGTACATTTGTACATGAGCTTGAAAAGAAGTAATAAATTCACCAGAAATAATAAATTCAAATTAACAATTCTGTACCAATCCAACAATATATAAATGTAATTATTTTACAAATATTAATTCCAATTCTTATATTTTATATTTCAATATTTCAGCTTTTTAACTAAAAGGATCTAGATAACCGCTAATAAAAAAAATATTAATTGACTTTACAAATATTAAGTTTAAATAATAAGTAAAGAGAAAAAATAAAATAAAGCAATTAAAAATGCTTTACTCAAGTTAAAATAAACTAAAGCAGTTAGTTAATTTTGAAAATAAAAATGACCTAAAATTGTTTGCTGAGTAGATACCAGGGTTCTGTTAATAATTTACGAATGCATTCGGTATTTTTTCTACCACAACTGTTTCTCGCAGTGTATGCACGCACAGTCGCAATGGCTGCGGAGCCATCATGGCTGCCGCTGAGAGAGGGTTTTGGCCAACCATCATCAAGCTGGTCGTTGGTCGTTGGCCGTTGGCCGTTGTACGCATGTCGCATGAAAAGTGATACACAACACAATTTGGGAGCTGCCCCTTCTCTGCTCACAGAGTGAGAGAGTGAGAGAGAGAGAGCGAGTGTAAGAGAGAAAGAGATTTAGGTTTTCCAAGTCGTCGCTAAAAAATGTTGGTTTGATTGCGCTTTAATCAAGTCGTGCAACTGCAATCAAAGTTTATGATGGCCAGCAATAGCTAAACCATAAAGCGACGACCGTAATGCGATTAAGCATATTTATGAAATTATTGCCGCAATTACGCTGCCAGCGAGCGAGCGAGTTGCAGGTGCGAGTTGCCCCAAGCGCGACACGCAATGGATCGGAAATAACGGAGGCAACGGCAACAGCAACGGCAGCGATGACGTTGAAACGTTGATGTTGAGTGGCACTAATGATTTTACTGCGGCCAATAAATCCATTGAGGCGCACAAAAATAGCGAGGCATTCCTCCGATCGAGTGGCATGCCACTATTTGGTGCGTCATCAACGCTTAATCGAGGAGATTCCCTCATAAAAATTGCCCAAGGATAATATCAAGGTTTTTAGCAGCTTGTTCTGCATTTCACACCTCAGCGTTAATTGAGTGCACAGATGTGTGAGCTCTCGACTATTATACTCTGCGGTCATCTAAAGAATATATATTTGAATATAGTCACAGTTATTTACAATCATTGAGTAAAGATTAGGTAATTAATCAATTAATCACACAAGCTATTAGCAATTACATTAAATAATTACCAAAGTAGTTTAAAATAAATCGATTAAAGTTGATATTCTAAGTTAATTTAGGCTTAGTTTTAAATGGTTTATGTAAATTCCTCTTTACATTTTATGTACTATTTTCAGCTTTAAAATCTATATCTGTGACACGTAATTTATATTTAAAAGATTTAAATTGTTCACAGCTAAAAAAGACTAATATTATTATCATTAGTATTGGGGCTACTCTTCCATTAGCTTAGATTCTTGCACGTCTTTAAATATTTGTGTCTTGTAAATATTTTAAACGTATTCCGTGCTGAAAACCGATTTTCTCAAGATCCTTTTTACAAGCTACAAAATTTGTTTTGATGAACATTAAGGAGCAATATACACAGATTCCTAATAAAGTTTTTTAACACGTTTTCCCTTTTTTAATTATGTTTTAGTATTACCTATGATTTTGTATTATTTCTCCACAAAACGAAAATTAAACATTCTTGGAGCTGTCTAGCAAATGTTTTTTATGGGAAATACATTTCTGGTATACAAAGAGACAGGGGTTGCTAAAAACTCAGATTATAAATAGTTTGCTGTCTCAAATTGGGCACAGAAATATTGGAATTTTAATTTCTTCATGGAGGAGAGCTTATCTTTACTTGGAACTTGTTTTTATTTAGAATTTTTCTTGTTTTTGATTGGACAATCCATTAAATAGTCGCGACATTAATCAAACAAAAAATTGAACTCAAATGCAATTATTTTCATATTATTACTTTTTTGTTCAAAAACCTAATGAACAAATTTAAAATGTCAAATCAGTTTAAAATAAATAATCATGCTACTTGATTTAACTTATTGTTGGAGATTAAATTGTAGAAAGATAAAAACAAAAGGAAAGTAGCCTTTTTGGCAAAATATATAAAGAATCAGATAAGACAGCAGACATTTTTTGGAGGTTTTTGTCACTATTTATTTACATAGTGGAGAAAATCATTTTTATAAGAATATGTAAAAGGTACTCGAAATAGTTTCGCTATTTATTGATTGGGGCATGGGTGTCGGAAAGGCACTGGAGTTATCCCATTTCACAGCTAATACAAATGCCGCACATGCAGGCAATTGCATATTGTAAGTCATGCAACAAGCCGAGGTGCCGGAATAAACGTGGCAATGGAAATGGCAAAAATGGCTGCGACGTGAACCCATTAAAAGAGAGCAGCAACCTTGAAGCGTTAAAGTTAGCACCTTAAAGCCGACGACATCGGTGTAGGTAACCTTGTCAAATTAAGAACCTGGCCGAGGACAGGGCTGAAGCCACAAATTCACACACATACACACACACACACACATAGACAGAGAGAGAGGGAGGGAGTCTCCTTCAATTGTGGTTTTATATTTAAGCACTTCTATTGAATTTCTTGGCAATGGCCGTTTTTACTTACATGATGTGTGAGCTTAATGGCCTTATTAGCTGCAGGTATACACCGTAAACGATAAACAGTAAACTGTAAACAGATATGCGTAGTTAGCGGTTAGTTGATTGGTAGCCAATTTGCGGCCGCTAGACGAGTGCAGCAGCCGTCGACGGCGCTTTCTGCTCAGCGCGGCAGTTTTGTGGCATTTTCACTCGCGGTAAAGTTTTTTTTTATTTGTTGTATCACTAGTGCAAATAAGCACACGAGAAGAATGTAAAACGCGAATTCAAATTGTGCAAATATTTTTGTCCTCTTGGTTTTTCTTTCTTATTTGTCGTGTTCTTTTTTTATTTTTCAGTTTCTGTTTGTTTCGTTTGCATTCGATTTCTGATGGTCGGTTCTCACGCGTTTGCGATCCGCTCTACACTAACAAGAAGTTTATGACCAAATGCCATAAAATTCGTTGTAAAAAGACGACGAAGCTGGAAAATGTGTTTTCCGTTTTGCTGCTGTTCCTCCGCTTTTTCGTCTCTCTGCCTACGTCTTTCTATCGTCTTTCTCTCTGCGCCTCTGCGCTGCCGTTTCATTTTGCTTATGTGTTTGCATTCGACTTTTTCGTATTGACGTCGCGTTGCGTCGTGTCGATGCCTCCGTTGGCTCTTTGCGGTCGACGCCAACTCATTTTCGTCACTCTGACCGCCCTTCTCTCGTGCTCTCTCACTCTCCCACTGTTGGCATCCCACTTGTGCTCGTGCGCGCGCGAGTTCGCTCTCTGTCTCGCACACACAGCACAGCAGTTGCCAGCAGCTCTGTATCTGTTGTTGCGCCTGGCATCTCTATCTTCGCTTCTGGGTATCTCTGCATAAGAAAAAAAAAAACTGCCCCTTTGCTCAGACTCTGTTCTTTTTGTTTGTTTTTCATTCTCATTCGTAGCCATTTTATTGCTCCCTCGGTTTCGTGTATGCCTTTTGTCTTGTATCCATTTTCTCGGTATTTGTTTCGATTATGCTGTGAGGCATTTCCATTCTTTATCTCTGCCTCTCTGCCTCTCTTTCTCTCTGTCTCCCTCGCTGTTTTAACTAATTTTTAGTCCGTTAGCTGTACGCATTGTATTTTTGAGCTAAGCTAATCTTTTACACATGAATATACACACATAAATATACATACATATAAAGTGCAGATACAGACTTTGGGAATTCAATTAAATATAGCTTTCTAAAACATTCATTTCGTTCAAAAAAAATAGTTAGCATATAAAATTAAAGCAAAGCCAGCAGCCAAATCCACGAACAACTAAAAACTTCGCGTTGCGGCTTACAAGTCATAAACCTAGATTTTCAAAAATAAAAATTTGGCCGTCTGAGTGCAGAAACGATATGCAGCTGTTATTGCCAACAGAAGCGAAAAACTAAAAATTTATTTACAAAACACATTTTTAGCACATTTTTTATTTCAACTTTCAATCGATAATAATAATTGAATTTAATTTCCTTGAAAAATGTGCATTATTGATATATAACTATTGCATCAAATTTAGTTTTTTAATACAGCAATCAAAGAACTTTTCGGAATAAATAAAAATAAAAAATACAAATATGAACCCATTATTATTATATATTAAAAACTGTACAAGAATTGCAATGATAGACAGAATCATGTATTCTACCTTGGAGTAATGAAAATGAGCCCACATCGCTGGTAACATGATGGCTCACGTGGAGCTTAACATATTTGGATGTATGTCGGTGTCGTATAACTAATAAATTACATCTACTTTTACTTATACATATATATATATATATGTATACACGCACATATTAAATTGACGTGTGTCTGCTTATGGGCAACTTAATTTTGGTAGCATGCTAATGCAGATTCCGTTTCGCTTATTTTCGGGGGTTGCAAACTTAATGGATGTTTCCCCCTTTTTACGAGCTTCCCTTCTGGCGTCGGAAGCACTGAAGGAAGCTGATAGCTCCCCAAAAACCGGGGCGAGCGACTCTCATTGTATTTGTTGGAATATTTTACTACCTTAATTCATTTGCCAGTGGGGCCCTGCGAGTGAGGGGAGGGTGAAAGACGCCATTTGCAACGACAAAAGCAGGCATATACACACCGACCCAACCACCACCCGCATACGCATTCTACATCAGAGAACCATTATAATTTTACAAAATCCGAAAGTTAATCATACGCAGAAGCAGCAGCTGCACCCTCGAATATTTGTCTTTTGTGTTTTGTTAATAAAATAATCAACAACTTAAAATTTAAAAATCAACTCTTGGCTTAAGATTTTCCTTGAAGATCAAATCAAATGTAAATCAGTTTGCATTATTCTCATGGCAATTAAAAATACTTAAAGCTGGACTCCAAGATGTGTGCTGGAATGCAATCCACTTCATTTATAATTTGATCAATTTGTGTGGTTTCTGCTCTGCGTTGTTTTTCAATATCCATTTAACGAGTACTTAATTTGAGCAAGTGTTTGCTGGGCTGTAAATATTTATGGCCATTGTCCGTCGGTTGTTTTGTCTCATTTTTTCGTTTCGGGCCCAAAAGCTTCATAATTTTATTGTTTTATTGCTGTAATTATGCATTAAGTTTATTGAGATAGTCGTAAATGGCAGCGCCCAGATCGGTAACAGCCACAATGCCTGCCATAAGTGCCAATTGGCCCAATCGTAATTAGCTAAACGCCGTTTGTCTTGCCTAATTAGCAGCAACAGCAGCACCAACAGAGCTGCGTTTTTTTTTTTATTATTCTTTTTATTAATGATACGTTAAGGCAATATAAAACAATAATTTGTGAGAACTTTTTAAATAATTGAAACCTTATTGATATATTTTCAATCAAAATAAAAAACTTATACAATTCGTCGGGGAAGGCTACACTTTAAATTGCAAATAAATCGCCCCTAAATATAAAAAAAAAAAAATATTTTTATAAATTTCAGATCAAATATCTCAATATATAAAAATAAAATTTTAAAAGGCACAATATATATTTTTATATATATATAATAACAGCAATTATTTATATAACTTTTTCATTTATATAAACTTACTTCAAAATTAAAATTTTTAAAAATATTTTAAGTGACAACTGAATTAAAATTGTACCTTAGTTTAAAAAAAATGCCTGTCAATTAGCCATATTATAAAAATACAAAATGTACCATTGAATTAAGAAAAGAAATTAAATTTTTTAGACAGGAGCGACAACCTTCAGCCTTATACTATATATACTTTCTGAATAATTTGATTGAGTTGCACTCGATTTAAAAATATGGAAATTTTCTCCAATATTCTTGTATGTGTTTCGTCACAATTACAATTACAACTGCAAAATCAGCGACGTATCAATCGGTATATTAATATCAATTAGAAAGTCCACGATTCGCATTTGACACCAATTGGCTTGCATCGAGACAATTTTATTGCACTCATAAAAATGTTACTGCATCAATGGTTGCCACAATAGCTTAGAGGGATTAGTTAACTTTTCAATTAAGTAAGTAAGTAAATTGAAGCATTTATACAACAACTACAAATAAAGACTTGCAGAGCTGTAGTAAAAAAATTACATCAAGCGACAATTTAACCATCTTATTCAATCAATTGCTGTCTGCAATGCAACTAAGCATTTAAAACCTCATTACAAAAATAACACTCATCAAAAGCCTAAATTTCCAAAATGAATAATATAATTTGACATCCAACGGATATATTAAAAATGGACTTTTAGCATATTATCTTAAATTATTAATTATTATTATTATATTATCTTGGTAATACAAGAACTTGTCCATCGACTGCTTATTTCTTTGATATTTATATGTTATGATTATCTCAACCGACCAATTCGAATTTCCTCAAGAAAAACTGGGAAACTAGTTCGCATATCGTCTCTGAAACGGGGTGGAGCCAGGAATCCAGCAGGGAGCAGCAGGAATAATAAAAACCAATTGTCGACGGAAAAATCCAATTAATTTCAGAACAACTAAGGCAACGCGAAATGTAAAGACATTTCTCGACTGGAAATTTGGATTATCATCGGTATCTGTAAGAAACCTACCCGATTAAATGGTAGCAACTGCAGCAGATTAAACTAGACAGAGACGCATATCCAATCGACGAATAAATTGGGGTATTTGAGATAATGATATTACGGTCTTATAGTTAGGACGGAGTTTTAGGCTTAGGCTTATTTAAGACAAAGCGATATAGTTAAAACAAGATAGAACTTTGCAGTCAACCGCAATGTTCTGGAGAAGATTCTTCAATAATTGGAAATTTTTACTCTTAAACTGACGAAAGGCAGGAGAGAGCGGAGTTAAAAGAATATTAGATTTTTTCGGCTTTTTTCACGTGTTAAAGTCGAAAAATGCGGAAGAGGTAGCCATTTCAATGAGGCGGAGTTCTGGGTAATGCAAAACTGGACGTGGCATATGCTGATCATTAAAAGACATCCCCAAAAACCTATTACGTAACTAATTTGGTGACTGTGCCTTACAGTTGTGGGAGATATGTGGCTTGATCGATTTGTGAATATCGATTTTTCCAATTTACTAGTTCCTTAGTAGACGCATCACTCCAATTTGTATGATACCTACGGTATCAGAGAATAACAATATGGATTAAGGTAATATTAATATTAGATAAATCTCAGCCTGTCCATGAAATCAATTTTTGCTTTGAAAATTTTTTCAATTTTTTCAGAAAATAAATTAAAAGCCGAAGCACCCAATTTTTGAAATATCGTATATTTGTAAAACTAGAGTCACCACGGGACTCTAATAGCTATATCTTTCTATCGTAAATATAGAATATGTATAAATTATCGGTCAAATGATAAGATCTTGTATAAAGAATGTCTCTAATTAACTTATGAACATTAGATGACTATATTATAGCATTTATTTGCAGCGAACCACGAAAGCTGAAATCTTCTTTAGATAGTGTCAAGCTTCTGCAATAAGAATCTTTTTTCTATGTATTATCAGGGCATTGACGTTTCTCTTTTATCCTGAACACATTAAAAATATGGCAAGGGTTTTATGAAATCATGCAAAATGATGTAACAGGCCAAAATATATATTCTTGACCAGCATCAAAAGACAATTTGATTTAGCCCTAGTCGGTTGTTTGTACATCCGTCCATCCATCGATCTCAACAGAGACTATATTAGCTGGATACTCCAAATTTTTAATTTATATGCCTGTATTTTTGTATGCCCTTATAGAGGGTTTGATTTAGCTAGAGACTTTAAGTTGAAACTATTTTTTATATATATTATAACAAAGATTTAGAATAATTTGAACTAACTATTTTATATATTGGCGGCGGCCTCAGTAGACAAAATTAGCCGTAAAGAATATTTTCTGTCATCACTGAGACGCCGTCGCTTAACTTTGGCCAGCTAAAGTAACTGTTTGTTTTACCACATTAAGCAAACCTGTGTATTTAAATTTAGTGTATTTATATAGGGAATTCTTTTCGACTTAAAAATTTTGCTTTTCTTTTTACATACCTATTTTGTCACTGTATTGTAAATATATGTGTAGTTGCTAGTTGGATTATTCCTCCTTAAATTTGAACATTTCTCCAACGCAGCTTCCTCATTTTATTGTGGACCAGTTAATGGATTTCTTTGACCACACAATAGACACTTCACATAATTGTTTGGTTTATAAGTGCATATTAATAATAATAAGCAGGCAACTACACTTTTAAGTACTATTGCCAAATACTGCGATTTGATTGATGGGTTTTTAAATACTGTTTAGATTGCACAGGCTGTTAAATTATTGATATTGAATTGAGAGTGCGATTGAATGCTGATTGAATCGAGTGTGTAGATTGAGTCGACTCTATGGGTTAATGGCTGACACTCCGCGGTTTTAATTTCGACTTTATGCGGCGATGATGACGGCGACAATGACGACTCACGGGTACTAAAACGCCATTGTAAAGTGGTAAATACTCGGGCGGCGCACCGTAAAAAACGCCAGCGCCAAAACCAGAACAACAACATTAAAGAGGTATAGACTCACTTCCACACACACACACACACACAAGCACACACACAGTGACTGCCTTCGGTGTGTATAAGCTAAATTCGAAATCACCACTTTGCGAGTTGAAATCTCTTAGCTTTCCGTTCGTTTGCTCGCTCTCAGTCGGCTCGCTTCTCTTTCGTGATTTTCTGGTGTCCCGCTCTCTGCCCCTCTCTGCTATTGTTGTGCCCCTCTCATCACTTCTCTGCCTCTCCCTTCTACATCTCAACGTCCAATGCGCCTGCAGCGATGCTCACACAAAAAAAAGACTTAAAATTCGAATTGAACTTAGTTGATGAGATTTATAACATTTTCCAATTTTAAAATTGTGTGTAAATAAAATATTAAAAGTAATATAAATATAAATTTATATATTGTGTTTATTTATTGTGTAAACCATTTCATTTTTATATTTAACTCTATTTATTTGTTTTATTTATTTGAACATTAAAAATGTTCTTGGGCAAAAGTGTTTAACATGCTGAAAGAAGCATCTACGATCTCTACAGATATGATCAGCATAAATATCCGATTTAATCACGACCCATGTAAGACTATAAAAAGCAAAAAACCATTGACATATTACAGATCAATCAATATCTAATAAGAATCACCTTAGCTATAGCTCAAGCAGAATTTCCAAAATATATATCTCATTCCCATCAGCAGACACAACGAATATTTTTTTTTTATATTACTTTATAATATAAAATTGGTAATTCAAAATATAAACATAAATTGCTTAAAAGAAATTGTAAATATAACATAATGTACATTATTTAATAATATGAATAGCATTTATTTAAATGGGTAAATTTTTATTCATAAATCTGGACAAATTTGTATTGTAATTTTATTGATATCAAAAGTTAGCCTATTTGCGAAATGATCGAAAAATGCAAATAGCGCCTCGTTTTTTATGGTTATAGTTCTTATTTAATTTGATTTGTCGGAATTAAATGACGAGCAAATTATTTACGACTCGATTCAGTGAGCTTGAAAATATTTTGCAATTTCGTAAAATTGTCGTTTACAATTATTTTTATATGTATTTGTTTCTTTTTGGCCCAGCAAACAAAACTCCCCCAGCAGCAACCCCCGAGAAATGGGACTCGTCGGCCATCTTGAAGGTTTGCCCATTTTTGCTTGCCACAATGGTAGGCCAGCAACTGGCAACTGTAACTGATGTGTGTTTGTATGTGGCAAGGTGGCAGGGCGGTTGAGTCGCAGACGCCACTGTTTCGTGTTGCGACTACCAAAAGGCAGCAACGGCTGCTAATCGGAAGGCAAATGCGATACATTTAAGAAATTGCCCTACACATTTTCGCATTCCATTTTCGTGCCGTTTTCATCGCCAAGCGGCGTCTTAGAGGCAAGCAAACATTTTACGACTTATAAATTATCGTTGCCACAACCTCAAAGAGGGTATTTTCATTATGTTATGTAATGTGTAACGCATTGTATATGTACTTGTCTATGTATTCATGTTCAGCAACCCATTGGTCAGTCTGTCTATATTTCAGTAAGGTAGAAAGATACTTTTGGCAAATTCATTTAGTTGTTACAGAAACTAAGCTACGCGAATTTTAGAAAATTTATATATATAATAAAATAATAAAAAAAAATATATATATATATGTGTATATAATTATATTTATAATTTAGTTGGCATAATTCTAAAACCGCTGAAAACTCTTCTACAATTTAAATTCAAAAATTATGTTTATTTTCAGTTATATATTTTATTTGTGTACCCAAAACTCTTAACGTTTTTTTGATTTAAGTTATTTTTAAAAATTTGTATTTTATTATCTCACATATAAGGCTTTTCGGTAGTTTATAAATTCATATGCAAATTCAAATGGGTTTAATTACGAGTTTATACTACTAATACCATTATTTTTGTATATTATTAAGAAAATAATTATACAAAAAAATGAACAGAAAAAATATTTTTAGATTTTCATATTTTTAGACTTTTGTTTTCTGCAGAGTAAATAATCTTCGATGTGCCCAGGATAGTTCTTCTTCCGAGTTTTCTTTTAGTTGGGCTGCCACCGCAGGACACACAGAAGGGAGTGGGTCTTTGGATTGTGGACTGCGGACAGCGGACAGCGGACTTTGGACTGTGGCAAAAAGAAGAAAAACCGGGGCCTGGGCGCTCTTGGCCATTGGTGTCCGCTCCTCGTTGTGCGCTGCTGATTGTGGCATAAATTTAGGACAGACGCCCCATTAAGACAGTGACAGGCGCAATTTATGGCCTCTGCTGGCGCTGGCAGCGGTTGCAAGGCTTGGCTCTCATTTTCTTCGGTTGCCATTTGTGTTTATTTATATGCACACCCAGATACAGAAAAACACACACACACATACCCAGAAGAACCCATCAAGAACTCACGAATTTGGGTGCGAGTTTTTCTATGATTAGTAAACCGCAATTTACTCGCAAATACGACTTAGACTTTAAGATAAAAACAGCTGCAAATAAAATCTCACTAAAACTTGACCTTTTGCCTTTTTTCTCTTTAATATCAAATCAATATAAAGGTAATTTTATCAATCTGTTTAAAAAACAATTACGGTATTTACAAAAGTCAATCAATTTTTGGCAATCGAGATCAATTGCGATTCTCACGAAAGTATCTAAATTGTTCTTGTTCAATAAAAGTTTTTGATTATATTTTGTCAATAACGCGTATTATTTATATAAATACTTTTTTAAAGGTTTTTGAAACAATAAAATTTTTTTTTTAATCTTAAGCACGTTTTGAAGAAATCTTTTAAGTAATTTAAAAATTTATATTCGACCGATGTAAGATTTAATGCCTTTCATATTTAACCAATAATGATTATATAAAAACAAAAAAATGCAGAATCTTATTTATGCGACACTTTCCTTATTAAAAATAAAAACCTTTTTTGAAATATATGATTCCTTCTTATTTGACTATTACTTAAATGTAAGCTAATTGAAGAAACCGAAAAGCTCCATAAACAAATAATGTAGTTCCAATAAATATATAATGGTTACCTGGCACAACACCAAAATTACTGCTAATAAAAAAAGTAATAATATTTGCACAAAGATATCATTATTACTGAATTCTGATTTTTAGTTATGATTTAAGAGAATGCTGAGACTGACCTATTCCAGTGGCGAGAAGTGTATGTTAATTCTGCTGATTATTGTGATGAAGAAGAAGATATTATGGAATTTATTTTGTTTTAAATTACTTTATTATCTTAGTCTATTTTTAATTAAATAAATTGGGTTTTCAATTTTTAGCAGACTCACGTTTAAATATTATATTACATCTTGCCGCTTGAAATGCATTTATGGAAATTTATTTAGTTTAAGTTAATTAATTGATAAATTTCAAGCCTATAAGTCTAGGAAAATGTGTATTTAAGGAATCACATTCACACTTGCTAGATAAATTTTGTTATTTATGTTTGTGACTTTATTCCATATACATATAATATTAAAATAACGTATGCAAATTACATTTTTTTTTAAAGAGGTTCATAAAATTCAAAGATTTTATTATAATTTGCTTTTTTTTTATTTTTTTTTTGTCACTCGCTTTGTATGTCAAACGTGCAAGAAAAGTTGTTATATATTTAAGAGATAAATTTGGCATCAGCTGTCTGCATCCCATTTTAATGTCACCAAAAAAAAAATGTAATTTCCGTCTTCGACATTTTTGCCACAGAGGCATTAAAAAGATGCACAACTTCATCGGCTTCATCAGTGTAAAAATTGGGCTGACAACAATGATGGCGATTCAAATATCGAGGAGGCTTCCATCGCTGCGGAAGGAACGAAGAAGACATGAAAATTATGAAATGGGTCGGAAGGGGGTGAAATCCCCTTCTGCTATTTACCATGCCTCAAACGCCTCGAGTAATCTGTTGATAAAACAACAATGTGGCACTTAGTCTAAGGTCCACTCAGAAAAAAAGGTTCCTTTAATTTATAGAAATCCCATTGAAACTAAAATCGATTTGTAAATCTCAATTAATATCCTTATTTTAATTAAATGGTTTTTGCCACAATCTCAAAAATCTTTCACTGGTTTTATCTGGCATCCCAGTCTAAGTTCACTCAAATAAAAAATGCCAAAGAATTAGGTGCGAAGCATATGAAAAAGGATGATAATTAATTTTTTCGCTACTTACAAATATACCAAATTAATTTTAACTATATTAAAACCAAATTATCGTCATCCAAGTAAATTAAAAAATTTTATTAGTCTTTGATTATTTTAGTAAAAAAAAGAATGATTAGTAAGTGAAAGGAATGAATTCAAAATGTGAAATACTCTGGAAGCCTGTCCACAGCACATGTTGATAAAGTTATTGAAACGTTAAAAAGTTATCGATCTACATAATCGACCATATTATGCAAATGAAGCCGGAAATGCTTAACCAATACGAGTAGGTAGAATGCTTCAGTCGGAAGAGCTCGACAATGAGATACCCTGAACCCATCTGCTAATTAATCAATCAAATATATATTTGCTCAACATCATTGTTAACATAACTTAAATAAATTATATAAATTTCATATTTACGAATTTATTTTTACCACGCAAGCATTTTTTGTACATATTTTTACAGGCATGCACAAAATAAGTTTACTCTTTTTTTTTAGGTGGACTTTAATTTATTCTATCTCCTAGCAGAGCTCACTCGACTTGAGCATTCGAACTTGTCAATGCGCTGCTGGGTGTCTGCATTCAGCCTCTACATAAATATGTATTTGGGCAGCTTTAAAGATGCGAAATCAGTTGAAGAGGCAATTTAGCCATAATTAGTTTGTTTTACAGCCCATAACAATTTTTACCATCGAGTTTGGCTGTTGTCGTGTCATAGAGTCTAGGTGGAATTTGCTACTATTCCAATTAGTTTCGATGTGGTTTTCTTGGTGCATGCCAGGCAAATGGCAAGTGTCACTCCATCGACTGGCACCGAACCACCCCTCAACCACAACTTCAAGAACTCGCTGAATTTTTTTTATTGAACCTAAATGTAAACAAATTTTTTCTGCCTCTTGGAATGGTTTACCTATTCACCAAATTAATTTATGGTTGTGGTTTTGAATTAATTGAGACATTAAACTAGTTTTATTGTTGATTTCAAAAAGACGCCAACAAATCATCACGTTAATAAAGAGTGTTTAATCGACAATTATGGCAACTATGTAGTGATTTGCATTACCAGTTCATATTCGAAAAGTGCTATTTACATTTTCACAGTAATTTCTTAAAGAATTTATGTATACCCTGAATCCCATCAAGTTTTATTGCAAATTTGTAATCAAATTTAATTATGGAGTTATGGAAATGATTTACATTTTAAGTGTTTTGGCGGATTCTGAAATGCCACAAAAAAAAGAACTTGAAAATAAAATTCTAATGAATTTTTTTTATTAATTGTGTTTTTTGTTGACAACAAACATAGATTTGTATACATATTTGTGGAACGCAGGGGCATATAATATTATTTATTAATCCCCATATGTTATTCGAATATATATATTTAAAATTATATATATATTTAACAAATCTATCTCGTTTTGTTCATACAGATGGACATATGGAAGAGGAGGCTGACCAAGAGTATATACATTTTTTGAGTCCGAGATGTTTTCTTCTGCCGATTCCATACTTTAACCTTCAAAAACTCTTTCTGCCTTTTTAAATTGATTTGGGATACAAAAACTAAACTCCAACAGCCATAATTGGAATGGTTATTTAAACACTTACAAATAACTTATGGAGATATATGGGTTCTTGATTCAGAAACTAGTGTTTATGAACTAACTGTATAATATATCTTATTTTGAAAAGGAAAAACTTAATTAAAGATTTAAAATGAAATATAATATATATATATATATATATATATATATATATGCATGTATCTCAACAATATTTCATTTGTTTTATCTTTCAGTTAAAAAATGCCATAATTTGACTAAGACTAAAATATTTATGAAATCGTGAAATCAATGAATATTTCTCAAAATTATTAGTTGCTTTTCCAATTACTAAAATATTTGATTTATTTTTAAAAGATTGAAATGAAGTTAAAAGATAGATAAATAAATGTCCATATACCCATTTAATGATGCTAATTATTATTCTTTATAATTATGTTCTCAAGCTGGACTACGGAAAACTAAGTCCACCTGCCTAAATATAATTACTAGGGAACTATATGATATATTCGTCTGATGTTGATAATTCTTCTTCTGCTCAAATGCAGGAAGGCTGTTTGCCAATTAGCTGATATTAGACTTATATGGATAATGGATTGATATTTTTGTCTGTTATTCACCAATATGTACCTAAAAATGGTTATAATAATGTTTAACTATGGAATTTTTATACCAAATGGAATCGCAATATAAATTCTTTACTGCTTCAGACCCAGTTATGATCATATTTATGCTAAAAGTTATGGAAAAACAGATAAATTCTTTTTTTTTGTATAGTAAATTTTGTTTCTATTTACTTTGTGAAATAATTCAATATGAAATATTAAGTCTTGGAATCAATAAACGGTTATTTATTGGATGAAATAAAAATGTCGAATCTGAAGTTTTTATGAAATACAAAAAAAATAGAACTTTCTAAATATGCCCAACGAAAAGCACAGCCAATGATCTCAACTCAAATCACTTAGTCTGTGCTGGCAGTGGCAAACTGTCGGATGGCCAGTGAAGATACCCAAAAAGAGTATAATTTATGTAAATGCTGTGGTTGCGGCACCAGCATAATGCGGATCATGTTCTGGGCTCCAAGATGGCCGCAAAGGTTGCTGGGATCGGGGCTTGGGAATAGGCGCTTTAGCGGTGTAGAAGCCCTCGTTACTCGAATTTGGGATTAGTTGCCGTCCTCTGGAATACACACACAGCTCGCGGCATGCGTTCAATTACAAACGCATAAATTCCCATTTCCATTTGACACATGACAACCCATAAAACTTGTTAAAAAGTACAGCAACAAAGGCCAGCAACCTCTCGGTGGTCAGAGGCTGTTGGTGATTGGGACTGAGTCTGGGACTGGAACTGGGACTGGGACTGGTACTCGGACTGGGACTGAGAGTGGAATGGGTGCAGCGACTTGGACTGGGACTGAGACTTAGCGATGGCTGAGCAAAGAGCAACAAAAACCAGAAGATGAACAACAACAAAAAAAAACGACAAAAAAAAACACTGTATCCAAAATGGTTAAATCTGCTTCACAATCTCGGCGCGTCGCACATAAAAGACGCGGGTTCCCTTTTTTTTACGGACACTGAATGATATCAGATTTCTTTTCATTTCTGTATTTCGTTTCGTTTTGGCTTTGACTTTGGGTTTGGGTTCGGGTTCTGGTTCGGATTTGGCGTTGGCTTTGCCTTTGCCTTTGGTTCGGCTCATTTAAGTCATGTTAAAAGAAAATGGCGGAGTGGCATTAAGTGTATAGCATCATTTTATGGAGTCAACCCCATGCTCATTATATAAATCCCATTGATCCGCCATTAAATCCTACTCTGTATATGACCGTCAACGGGAAGCCATACAAAGAAAATTCACAGCACGATCCCTAATCACATTTGATGGCCACTGCCGCTGACACCTCTGACGAATCCACCGCACAAAATATACAAGTGTTTTTTTTTTCTTTTTGAAAGTCGCTTTTCCAAACTAAATTTCCTGCTGCGAGACAACTTTTTTTATTCGACCTAACTAAGTAAAATGAATAAAATTGTGCTTAATTGGAGCAGTGCAGTTTATCTGCACACTTTAACCAATAAAAACAGATACTTTCTCAACAGTTTGACATGACAACTTTTACATTTAAAATAAGCTATTAAATATCTGAAAAAATACAATACTAAACAACCATTTGTCAACTGAAAGTTCTTATATGATTAGTCGCCCCATATTGATATATTTATATAAATATATATTAATTAAATATTGTACGAAAATAAGAATTGAGCAGTTTAGTAGGCTTGTCCAAAAAATCAAAAAAGGATATTTTTCAAGAATTTTTTTCTTTAGGAGATTTGCCTATCTTTTATTTATATGTTCTCTCATTTATTTATCTCTTCCCATTCTTAACCTATTACTTTGCCTCATAGTAGGTTAACAATGCTTAATAATTTGTTCTAATTTTTTTCACTGTTTTCTAAATTTTTTAAATGAATGTATCTATTTTTACGTTTTTCTTAATTTCAGAGTTTTTACACAAACTTAATTGTATTTATTTTTATTTATAACTGTTAATTTAGTGTAATTTAAAAATTCTTTCTTCATATCTTTTTTAGAAATTGAAGTTTTCATTTTAAGTCCACATAAATTAAATAAAAACAAATGAAAAATCAATTGTTTATATGTTTATATAAATGAAAGGTATAATAAGTTGATATGTATTACCAGAATACGTAAAAGTTCAAGTAATAAATATAATACTATAATATGTTTTATACATATATATATATATATAGATATATTTATTTATTTCTTCTTGTTGTTTGGTTTTATTTGTTTTTTATATTTAAGCTCGTGGAGACATCCGTCAACCTTTAGAGTATTAAATTTAGAATAAATAGATAGGAAAAATAAGTAATAAATAAATTTCTTTCATTAAATAAAGTAATAAGATCTAAATTAATTTCTTTCATTGAACAAAAGTTAATTAATTTTTTCAATTTAAATTCGAAAATAATTGCAAAGCTGCTAAAACATGCTGAGCCAAAAAAACGGACGATAAAGTAAACAAAATTACTGTATATACATATATATATGTATATATATATATATATACATAGGTTATAAGCGCACAGTCAGGAGATATAAATTTGGCCAAGGGGGAAGCGGGAAACGAACTCGAAATCCACTTTGTGACAGCAATCCACATAAGCTTCTCAAACATTTGATGCCATAAAACCGAAATTGACATTTTTTTTTTTGTTTTTTGTTTTGGTTTTTTTTTCTTCTTTTTTCTTTTTGAAACTCCATTGTTGGCAATAAATTATCTGCGTTTCGTTTTCGTTGTCTTTTATTTCTCGGCTGTTGTTTGGCAGCGCTTCAACATTGTAAGAAATGCTGTTTTAGACATTCGCCTGGAGTGGAGCTGCTTTTAATGGAACTCAGTGGCCGAGCCGTGTACGTATCCGTATCCGTGTGCGTATCCACGTCCTTTTACGAGTTCACGTAAAACGGACTACGGACCAGCCAGCCAGACGGGCGATTTGGATTTACGATGGCGATGACGCTCTAATTTCGCTTAGATTTCGCAATCGGCTGAGCAGAAGCGGACACTTAAATGCAGAATAATCGCGCAGAAAACGTGATTTTATTGCCGCCGACATTCGCAATGGAAACACTCCTTTTTTTTAAAAGGAGATTCGAAGGCACTTTTTAATATTCACTCCCGCACTCCCGACAATCCGATCCGGCAGATGGAACACATGTTGCGTACGGTTCAACCCGAATGTGGCACTGATTTGCATCTTGCGATCTGCTGCAACTGCTGCGGTTCAAAGGCTCAAAGGCTAAATGACTGTAACCTTTGACCTTGCGGAGCCGACACTTTTTATGTGCATCCCCTTAACTCTTTTCATTTGGCTAAATGTATTTAGAAATCTTTGCTGCGAGGCACACAAATTCCAAGGTTAGGCACTGCATTATTTCTTATGCAATAGTTTCACAATAGTTTTCGATCATTTTCTAGGTTTCTATTTGCAAATGGAATACATAATAATTGTCAAGGTCGTCATCACATAATGTCCACTGCAACAAATATGCTCTTTATTTAAATACATTTCTAAATTGAGAACAAAGAGTTTGGCTGCCTTTTAAAGGAAGAATTTTCTGAAGATCATCAAATTTTACTCAAGTTATACTCTCTGCAACTTAAGATTAATCGGTTAGAAATAGTGCTTAGGGGCAAAGTACTATATAATCTTGTAATCTTGAATGCATACCTATTAGTCAATTATTTTCGTTATGATATTTTGCAGAAAAATAATGTTTTTGTAAGCTTAGATCTAATGATAGATATATCCGATTCAGCAAAATAACGGCAAACAATTGCTGAGTTAATTTAACATTTATATATATTTAAAAATATTTATTTATTAATAGACCACTTTAGTCTAAGAATACGCCTATTTAAAAAGGCTTTTATTATTAGCGGAATCTGTAAAATTTGTGTCAATGAAAGGAATACTTAAAGCTAAAAGAAAATGAAAGAATCAAAGCAGATGGAAAAAGGATAGACTCAGAAAGGAGCACAATAAGTCAAACTAATAAAAATATTAATTTTAAAATGTAAGTTAACGATTTATTTTAATTTTAAACCAATTCCTTCTAACTAATTAATTTTAATTTTAGTTTTGTAAATCAACGTTTTAAAGTTTAATATTTTAAATAATAATAAAAATAATTTATATGCTTATTTTAGCTGATTTTGTTTTACAAAATACTGATCTGATTTAAAATGTGGAATTAGAGAGGAACAACAGGAATTAAGAAATAAATAATAAATAAATAAATAAATTAATTAATTAATATTATTCATAGTGCTTTTAAAAGCAAGTATAATAATGAGTTTAGTTTAATTTGGCTGCATTTCAAACATGTCAATTAATATATATTTATATATATATATATATATATATATATACATTCGAGAAGACTGATTCTTTTAAGTTTCAAAGAGTGTTTTTATAAACAAAATCTTTGGAATATATTACGCAATTTTAACATGTCTAAGCATATTTAAATTTTATCTTTTGATATATTGAATAATTTGTAAATTTAATTCAAAAACTTAACATAAAAACTACATGGTTTTTGTTTAATGGGTTAAGATGTCTGAGTAAGTAATAAAAAATAAATAAATCTCCCACGTGCTCATCTTTTAGCCGACATATGTAAATTAGGTTATGGTCAGATCAATTAACTTTTTGTCAACACTGGAATGCCAGCAGATTGATACGCATATATTTGGTAGGCAATCTCATTTTATATAGATTGTTGTTCTGTTATTAAATAGTTACTAGATCTGGCAAGTTAAACCCAAGTTAAATAAATAATATATAAAATAAATAATACAAATTTAAAGTGTAATGCACTTTTAAAATATGAGAAAATAAATATTATGTGTGCATTTTAATCAATACTTTTATTTAGCTTTTTCAAAATTAATACGAACTAGTTACATGTCATATTCAGCATATTTTTGTAGCACTTCTCTCTGTGTAGACGACGCATGTTTAACAACTTTTGGCAGCCATTATGGGAATAGGCTCCGCCCACTTCTCAACTCTTATAATTTACGCTCTGCGTGTGACTCTTATAACAGAATATCTTGACTCCACACGCATTCTGCTTGCTCCACACTTAACGAACCTTTCTTATATTGCTGCGAAAATAGAGGAGTGTACATTTCGTTAAGTTAGCAACAACAGCGACACCTATTGTTCATTGCACTGTTCTAACGTTAACAGAATCAGTTCACATTTAACAGTATAACATTCTGCTAGATTTTGTATTTTTTGTACTGAAATACCAAGCGCAGAATTCGCTTGTATACGAAATCTTAAAAATAATAAGCATTTGTACTTATAAAATTAATACAATTAAATTGTGAATACCCCCAACTTTTATAAATATGCGTTGTGAATAACAAGTATAATGTTTTTTAGTTAAATTTGGAACTTCTGAACTTTTGAGGAGAAAACTGCTTTTACAAAAAGTAATTAAAAATACTCGACAGAACCTCGATGTATTTTTTAATAAAATTATAAATTAAATTTTTTGATTATAGATAACAGATTAATTTTTATATTAATTAATATGTACAAATAAAATGGGGATATTTGTTTGCCAATCGAGAGATGCCCATTATTTTTTCCTGTTACCCGCACTACTTCGATTTCAAAACAAAATATTATAAAATATTTTAAATTATAATATTTAAATACACCACATAAGGGCGTAAAAATTCCACCTACAATAAATAGTAAGATATATGAGAATTTTTTTGCCTATCTGGCAACCCTTGATTAGCCAATTTACCATTTGATATAAGCTTTGATTTTTGACCATAATACATATAAATATACACTACGTAAGGGTATATAAATTGCACATACATATGAATATAATTCTGCATTTATACTTGTTTGCCTATCTGGCAACCCTGGTGTCTAGGGCACGCCATTGTACACAACATTTATATTCCCAAGCAGCAAGCCACGCCCACAAACACTGGAACCCAAAGAACCCTTATCTGTGAGCAAATGTGTAACGCGTGTGTTGAGTGTGTGTGTGTGTGTATGCGTGTTTGTGTTTGTATTACGTTTACCGCTGTTGGTGGTGGATGGGGAATGTGAAGTGAAATATGCGCTTTAGGGTTGTCAGCTCGTGGCTTCATTTTGCACAACAGGATTAGGCAGCAGCAGCAGCAGGAGAAGCAGCAAAAGAAACAGGAGCAGCCCTTAAGTGCCGCCATTCCAATTCCCATTTGCCGTTGGCCATTTGCCGTTTCCCATTTGCCATTATCTGTTTCAATGTGTGTTACGGCCGTACGTGATCTCTTTAATCGTCTCTCGCCGGATGCCGGATGCCATATGCCATATGCCGTGGGAACATTTGAATCACAAACAAGACAACAAAACGCACAAACGGCGCCTTTTATCGCCCAGCCATAAAGCGCACCAAGTTGAAATGAAGACAGGAAGCCCTTTTTATGATAGGCTATGTGGGTGGAGTGGCAAGAGGCAAGAGGCAAGAGGCAAGTTTGTGCCAGAATTGTGACACGCAGCTCGAATAGTGCCGCTGACTTAAAATGCGATTAAATACTGAAACTGATAACTTTGTCCCTTGAAAGTGCAGCAGTTAATCTTCATTCCTTGCCAGGATTTTGAAAGGCAACGCAATCCAAGGTAAAACGAAGAGAGGGACTTAGAGGGGAATGATGAAGCTTTCCTATTCCTTAAATTCAGAATCAGGGGAAAGACGGAAAAGCGAATCCAAGTTGACTAGAAACCTTTTCAAGGAATTTAGTGAATCTTGACTCGAGACTTTTTTTCGTTTTTGTAAAATATATAAATTTATCTGGTAAAGAATTGTTCAATAATTCAAAGTTTTTTATAATTGTTTAATTAATTTGAATTTAACAAAAATCACCCTCAAATTAAAAACACCTTGAAAACAATTCTGTTCATCTTAATTTTAAACATAATTCTAAATATAAAAAATGTTGTCTTATTATTTTAAATATTAAGTGTAAAAAAATATAATTATTTAAAGATGAAATGAAAGCCCTTGTCCCAAAAGTAATCAAATTTATTGACTGGACTTTTATATGAGGGTTTATTGCGCTGTCAGTTTAGTTAGTCAGTTTTCTCACATTTAATGAAATTAATTTATAATCTTCTTATTGAACATTAAAGTAAGTAAGATAAAAGATAAACTTTTTGAAGTCGACAATACAAAACAAAAATGCACCTTCTTTGAGGTTTACTTTCAAACTCATTTTAAAACTGTGAATTTTTATGTCATATGCATTTATATTTTTTAATTTTGGTTACTTCTTTATTATAATTCAGAATACATGATTTTTATGAACTCGACAGATCAGAAGATGTCAGATTGCATCGATGCAAGTCATAATATATTTGTCTGTATCAGCACACTTATTTTTAGTCCCAGTTTATTGATTGTTTATTTCCTAATCAACATTATTATATCAGCAGATAGAACTTACACTAGAGTAGAATGTATTTTGTATTAGGTCTTCATTCATTTAAGAGCTCATTTCCGAATGAAAGTTCTTTAATATTAGAATTAGCCCAATTTTATTTATTTTTATTCTTCACGTTCCATTTATTCCTTGTTATTATAAACTATTGAAGAACGCATCTTCTATCGCATAATTTGCTTGGTATCAGCAACCGAGTCAATATAACCGATATAACCGATTCGATAAAAAAAAAATTATATTGTTTTGAAAAAAAAAACGAGTTCTTGCGCTAAAAGCATTTTTCTTTACTAAGATTATTATTATTAACAAATAAAAAGAAAACCGTTCACATTTTGTATCTGTTTTAGTTATATAAGTTCCGCTTCACACATCACACGGATATAAAGCGAAAATAATGTAGAATCTTTAGAAATTGGCATATTATAATTTAATCAGTCCAGTCACTTAATATTATTTAAATAAAAGTGCAACACCAATTGGATGAATAACATCAAATGTTTCAAACATCATATTATAATTTTCCCAAATTTACGACGGTTAATTCATGTGCCAAAATAAATCAAAATATAAAATTCTAGAATTGCTTTTGCTATAAACCAATCAGTCAATATGAACTATTTTCTTTTTGCAAAGAAATTAAATAAAAGAAGAAATTGTTAATAATAAAAATAAAAATTGTTATCTTTTTACTTTTGACTTTACTGCCACATAACTTGGAACTTGTATTTGTAATAAAGTCTGCTAAGAATACAGAACTAAATACTATACAAATTGTTTAGTATTCTCTTGGTTTTAAAGCTGTGTTAACGGTATGTAGTATAGTAGTATAGATTTTACTATTTGATTCGAATAAGATGTGTCCAAAAATTTAAATTTCTTTTCAGTTAATTACATACTTTAAACATGTTCCAGCTTCAGTGCTGACAAGAAAGCCAAAATGCGCCTTGAAACATGATTTAAAATATTTTTTGGATATCAAAATGAAAATATTGATGGTTTCTGCATACAAAATGTCACCTGCAGTCATCTAAATACACATCAAAAGAAGTCGGAATGCGAGTAATCTAGACTTAATTAATAATAATTTATAGTTTATTTTGAAAATTTCCCTAAAAGGAAGTATGCTGCGCATATTTTATTTCACAAGCCCGAACTGATCCCTAATTGGCTGGCTAAAAACACGTACATACACACATACATCCACGCTATAGTAGGTAACGGGGCTATGCAGAATACACGTAGAAACATGTTCAACCTCGCATCAATTATCATGCCATCTCTTTCTCATACATGCGCTGGCATATAAAAATGAGATCAATATGAAAATTCATTATTGACCATAACTTGGGTGATTCTTATCCGATCTTGAGGATTTAGGCAGTTGATCAATATTATGCATATTCATATTATGTGTTAATTAAAAGATTCTTCTTATAAAATGGTGGTTTTTATTGCTAACGATAATTGAGAAACGCAGGCATTTATCAACTTATAAAACGAGAGAACTTATATACAAAATTGTAAGTCTCTGATATCCGCGTGTTCATACAAGCTAACGGACATACGGCTATATCGGCTCGGCTATTTTCCTGATCAATAATATATTTATAGTTAATGGAGATGCTTCCTTCTGCCTTTTACATAAATTTGCAGTAAACCATTATACACATAATTTTTTTAACTTAATTTTTTAATGGGTGCATTGTATAATTATAATAATAAATACGCACTTGCCATTACATTAATTATTTAATTGTGTGTTTCTTTTTTTAAATATTTATCATTTCTGCATTTTGGACATAGTAACTAGCACTTACCGATTTATTGTCGAATTGAAATTATTGCGGGAAGGTGTAAGTTGAGGTCATCCTTGAGGAAAGTAGCCAATCCGAATGGCAATTGACACTGCAATCGCCACTTAATCGCATAGTATTCCAGAGGACAGATTCACTGTGCGGAATAACACTTAAGCTGCCGGCTTGAATAAATTCGAAAATGCGGTTCTGCTTCTGGTTTTGACGGCGCCAAAACGCGATGGTGATAAACAACTGTTAATTGGCAATTGACCACTAAACCATAAACAAAGCCAGATGAGATCGCCTGGTTAAATGTCCAACTCGAACTCGAACTCAAACTCAAATTTTGTATTCGTATTCAAAAATTATGATTACGGCAGCGGACGGTCGTTTAATATTTATCAGAATTGTACAGAAAATTGTATTTTGTATGTTTTTTTTTTTTGGTTTTTATTTTGAGCGTCGGTTAGTGTCGGTTTTTATGGTTATAATTGTTGTTACTGTTATTACTGTTGGTTTATTGTTTTAACACTTTCGGAAAAGAGCGCGCCGTCGGCCAAGTGGCAAAAGCCAGTTCCAGTTGGAGTTATGCGTTGTGCGGAACGGAACGGAACGTCATCGGGAAACGCTCGAAATGTGAATGCGATGTGCGACTTTTCTGCTGGGTGTGAATAGCTGTTAGATTCCAGGAATTAAATCACACACGCACACCACCAACACCAACACCAACAACCACCGACAACACAGCTAAAACAAAACGACGCCGACGCCAACGCCAGCGCCAAGAGTCACAGAGTCCCAATCCCAGTCCCATTCCCAGTCGCAGTCCCAGTCACAGTTAGGGGACAGTGATACCGATACCTTCTTCCACTTCCACTACGAATACCAATACCAATAAGTAACAGCAACAAAGCGACCGTGACGAAAGAGCATGCGTCGTATATTGGCAACCCGGGCAGGGACTGAGGCAGAGACTGAGGCAGGGACTGTGGCAGGGACAGACTCAGAGACTTGCCACACGGGCTCGTAAATAGTAGATAAACAAATAAACAAAAGACTGGGGGGGGGGCGGGGGCAGGCACGCTGGCAATGCTTAGATATATGACGGTGCTATATATCTTGCATGCTCCTGACTTATTTACCCACACACGCACACACACACACACACACACATAGATAGACAGCCGACAAAGCAGATATCGCATTTAAGTTCGATGAATCGGCAATTTTGGGGGTTGCAAACTCGCTCCAAATACATTAATTCGCACTCGCGACATCGCCATCGCCAAAACCAACCCCCGTTGGAAGCGACCCCTGGGCCGTATCCTCCCCTATTCGGTATCCTCTGAGTTGTCAATCAGCGGTCCATCGACCATTGCGCAGTGCGCCATTCTTGCGCCTTGAACCTGTAGTTCAGTGTACTTTACTCTCAAAAATCAATAGCAATTGACGAACGCGCAAACTCCGTTTTATTCCCAAAAATACATATATATTTATATATATATATATATATGTTGTATATTGGATACATAAATTTTGGGCTTTTTTGTGTGTGAAAAGTGAAGGTCTGTCAAATTGTGTCCATCTCAGAACTACTGCAAAATAAAATAAATAAATGACTACCATTAACATTGAAAATGAAAGTTCAGGCAATCCCCAAATTAGTCATTCAATTCAGATAACTCTTTTTTTGAGGCACCTGCAATATCTTGGACATAACGTCATTTCAAGTGCACCAAATAAAACAATTATTTAATACTAGTTTTGGCATCTTTTTAAAACAGATCTTTGTTTCCATACCCCAGGAGCAGGCCACCTAGTTTATTCCAAACTTAGTTTTTTGTTGCACTCAGAAAAAAATCACACTAAATTTTACAAAACCGTCATACTTTTGACAACCTTTAGTAACCTTAAGTAACCTTTTTATTTACATTTTTGTTTTATTAATGCCAGTGTCCATTATTATAAAATTTACAACAACAAATGTGTTTAATTTTCAGTATGCGTTTTGTTTATTTTTTTTTGTAGCCATAACACTTAACCGAAATTTAACCATTTAATACATTTTATAAATTCATGTACAATAATTTAAAAGAACGGCTACTCAAACTTTTTGGCCTTTAAAGCAGACAACTTCAAGACTCTAAAGAAAAACTCTTAAGCAAAATTTCCTTCACTTTTTAAAATTCTGCATTTCAAAACGATTTGGGTTCTAATATAAAGTTTTGCAATTCGACCTTTTGGAAATATTATCTCATATTCAAATAATCAAATAAGTTCTGAAAAATAACTAAATGGCCTTTATAATTTTTTTATGTTTGGAAATTATTTTAAACAAAATTTTTCAAGTACATAAATAAATTCAATAAATGATAAATTGAAGAAATGGAGTAATATTTTATGGTCCGATTCTAAAACTAAGTAATTTCAAATATTATCATAGCATTGCATCTCAACAACAATGCATGTCTGTCGAGCATAAATTAAACATTTTATTTGACAAAACAAATTCGACAAATAATATGCATATTCATTAATATATTTAATTAATTCAGCTTAAAAAAGAATTGAAACTTACTTCAACGACTTAGGTTTGACTTCCCATTTTTGAAAGGAAAGCTGCAATTGCCGATTGCAAGTATTAAAAAATATTCCTCTGAACTGTAGGTCAGATTATTGTCTATCATTATTTAATAGTGTTAAAATATTCCCTTAGCTGGTGGTGACAATTTATAATATATAATATAATACTCTTCTGCTACTTCTGCGAAGATACTTTATTATTCAAGATGCATTGGTTTCAAAAAGCGGAAAAACACAGAAATGACATTATTGAAATAACTTCTGTTATTATTCTAATACGATTTAAATTTAAGAGCAAAAATGTACCCACTCAGATCTTATACTAGTGTGGCAAAGCATTATAAAGCTTCTCACAAAGACAAATTAATGCAATATATATATATGGAAGAACTCTAACCTATTTACTAGTCTGACTACAGAATTATACCTACAGTTAAAGGTATAATTCTGTATTTATTATCATAAGGTGCTAAAATGAGTGGAATTGCAAGATCATTCTTTTAAAAACTTACATTTTAGATTAACCCAAGAATTTGAGCATCTACATATTAGCACACATTTAATTCAAGAGTATAACAATAGAATGTGACTTTCTCAAACAAATAATGAAGACACATAAAATAAAATAAAATAAATAATGAAAATTCACAGGTACTGAAAATTACATTTGCAGTCATCTCTTAATAAAACAATACTTCCACAGTTTCACCTTTCCGGAAGCCACAGAATCAACAGAAATCAAACGTAAATCTTAGATAAATTCAACACCTTTTAAACTATTGTAAATTTGTACTAAATATGATAATGTCATTATAAGAAGACTAGAACATGCCTTAACACAATTGTTGTTAAAAATATACTAATTTTATTGGAAAAATTCCCTTTAAATATTTTTGCCCCCAGATATGAAGCAGGCTAAGTCATTTCTTATAGCAAGTAAATGCACCGAAAAGTAAAAAAAAAAACACAGTGCAGCGCATTTTTTTATTCACAAGCCTGAACTGATCGCTAATTGGATGTGCATTTACATACACACATACATACGTCCACGCAATCGAAAGTAACGGAATTCTGTAGAATATGGAAAAAAATATATATTTAAGCTCGCATCGATTATCATGCCATCTCTTTCTCACGTTCGCATATTTATATGCATACAGAAAATGCTTGCGGCTGCTGGTAGAAAGGAGATTAATGTGAGAATTAATTTTTGACCATAACTTTGGTATTTCTTATCCGATCTTGATGATTTTCTGCAGTTCTCAATATTAGCATAAGCAAATTATGTGTTAATTAAAAGATTCTGCTTATAAAATGTTGGTTTTTATTGGTAATTGAGAAACGATAATTGAGAAACGAAGTCAGTTTTCGATAAAATAGATACCTATATTTCAAACTTCATGTCTCTGAGACCCGCGTGTTAATTTAAACAGGCTGATGGACGGACAGACGAACGGAAGGACCGACGGACACTACTATATCGACTCGGCTGTTGATCCTGATCAAGAACGTATAATGCGGTCGGAGATGCTTCCTTCTACGTTTTACATAACTTGCACAAAACCATTACACCAATTTTTAATGGGTTGAGGGTATAAAAAAAGTCGAAAGAAATACTAATTAGCCCTTTAATAATAATACCAAATTTATTAATTAGTTAAACTCGTTCCATGCTGGAGGTCCTGTCAGCCATATATTTTTTCTATTAGGCAATACCAATATTTGTAACATTCTTGAAGGTGTGCATTATGTACAATTTATATATATATACAAATATTTATAAATTTTACATTTTCCCATTAGTGTACATCAGTCTTTACATTCAACATTCGTTATTTAAGCTATGCATTTTTTGAGATGAGTTATCAATGTCACAAATGTCTAGTATTTCAATAAATCTGAGCGCTTATGTTGAACTACAAATATACATTTTTTTTTAGGAACTTTATGCTGAATGCAACATTTAAAAAAAATGGTTTTAATTTATAGATTTGTTTCTTATTATATTATTAAATATTTGATTTCATTATTTTGTTATGTATTTTGTAAAACCAAATCAAGTGGTAAATTTAGATTCATATTGGTATCTAATAACTCTTGGCCATAGTTCCACTATCTGTCAATAAGTTAGCATTATTCAAAAACTTATATAAAAAATTTACGTTGATAAATTATTGTTTTGTTTGCAAATTGGTAGGCAGATGGAATCAGATTGATTTGATATATTTACCAATAAGTCAAGTTAAAGAACGCTTACTGATCCAGTCTCAGCAGATACATTGGCAAGTTGGGTGTTATATCCACATGGAGGCAAAGCCAAGGTTCGCTAACGCGATTGCTGTGCCGCTATTTACCTGCGAGATGTGTTGCAAGCTCTGTGTTTCCACGAGCTGTGTTGTTGTTTGCCGCGGGCACTTCCTTAAATGTTGTCAAACCTGCTAATTGAGAGGGCAAACAACGCGTGCTGACTGCAAGTTATACCACTAATCCAAATTTTCGAGGTCGCCAGGTGATGTACAAAGTATAGCAACAACAAGAGAGAACAGTTATTCTAGACACACCGAAGTTTTGCTACCCTTGGTTGGATTATATGAGTATTGTCAAGTTATTTTAGTTATTTTTCTAGTAAGTCTTAAGGAGCTAATAATGTGTGCGAAAAGTGCAGCAGCATTGTGTGCGAGGATAGCTGCAACACTCTATCCTTCTCTTTTCAATTTATTAGTTTTTGTGACTTTTGCAAAGTTAAACTATTTTCCTATTGTGTGACCACAATTTTCAGTTCACACTGCGGCGACGGCTATTTGACATTGATGCACCTTTTAAGAATTCCAGTTTGCAATGTCTTTAGAAAAGCGATTTGAGTAAAAATTCCAGGTTTTTAATCGATTTGACGCCTCTATGTTTTGTCTTCGTAGTAGTAACACTTCACATTAGAATTTTGTAGGTAAATATGCATTTTTTAATTGCACAGAAGCGTAATTATATTTATTTGTCTTCCATTACTACCTTAGATTTATTTATTCTTAAAAATAATAATATTTCCTGAAATTTTCATTTTTCACATACAAATATTATTATGTATGATTATTTCTCGATCGACAAATAATTTTGTGCCATTCGATACGGAACAACATGCGTTCATATTGTCCAAAATGAATTTTCCAGATAAGAGTATTGTAGAATAAAATTATATTCGGAGTACCGAAAATTATAGTGTAACTAAATTAAACGGTGTATTTCAATTTTCCGAAGTTGATTTGTCAAACTTTCAGCTAATTGAATTGAGAACTTTTTCACTGTCAAGCACTTGCCTGAATCGTTTTGTAGTGAGGGACTTATGGATCTCCCACTTCAAAAAGTGTTTTACAAATAAAAAAAATATGAATTAATATTAATATAAAAAATGTGAATGAACAATACATACATTTTTTTACTTTAGATATAAGTTAAAATTCTACATACAGTTTTATTGATTTAAAATAATATTGCAAGATTACGAAAATAACTCGCCTAATTTGGTATACACATTCTAAATAATACTTATTATATAATCTTGTACAAGAAATAATGGTCTAATTTTTAATGTCCCTTTTGGACACATTGGTTAACCTACTAAACTACGATTAATGTGCTGAAGTCAGCATTTAGAGTTCCATTACCAAAGTTTTGTGAAGCACAACAAATGCCTCAAAAAATGTGGGTCAGCCAGCCTTTCCTCAGCCTGTCGGATCTACAAGCTGCTGCTGTAATCAAAATGTGTTTTGGGCCAAATATGTTTTTTGTTCAGATAGCGATTGTGGTATCCTGAGATATGACCAAGAGTCAATCCCCTTGATGCAGATCTTCAGACGGTTTGCAAATGACTGCCAGCTAGGCTTTGCTTCATTACCAAGTATCTGTACAGGTTCTATCTGCTTATATATCTTTCGGAAACAGAATAACAACTGATGTGCTAAAAAAAAGAAGTTTCGCTGGAATTGTAGCGAACGTGGCACCTGACCAATTCGCCTGATCTGATCCGTCACGCAGTTTCTGCAAGTTATCACATATCAATCCGAGCTGTTGGTTGTTAAATATTGTGACTCTGTGCTGTTAAACAAATGTGGAAACACACCGGAACAGATAGCGAGTTGCTATTTTGCCCTAGAATCGGGAGCGAAGCAGTTCGTCTCTTCTTGCCGCCGACAAAGTCAAAAAAAAATCACACTTTTACGCCTGATTTGCATTTGCTTGCGACCCAACAAACATGTGCCGGTGCCGGGGCCATTGGCACACTCACAAAAAAAAATAAACGCCCAAAAATTAACATCACCCTAAAAACAAGATAGTTTTTCTAGTCATTGAAATAATTTTGAAAAAAGAAAAAATGACTTAAAATAAGTAAGACTTGCCTTAAATCGACCAACACAAAAATGTGGTGTTATTTTTAAAAAATTTAAAAATAGAAATATATTTTTCTAAATTTTTTAAAAACGGAGAATAGAAAATACATGGTTTTTAGATATAAGAAATGGCCAAAAGTATGGCGAATTACTAAAATTCAATTTAAAAACAAGTAAAAAAATACAAAAATGTGGTGTTATTTTTAAAAAATGTTTCCAAAAGACAACATAAAAAATATAAATATTTATTTCTAAATTTTTTAAAAACGGAGAATATAAAATTCATGGTTTTTAGAAATAAGATTTTTAGAATTCAATGTAAAAAACAAGTAAAAAATGACTTAAAATAAGAAAGACTTGCCTCAAATCGACAAACTCAAAAATATGATGTCAATTTTAAGAAATGTTTCCAAAAGACAAACTTAAAAATAGAAATATTTTTTTCTAAATTTTTTAAAAATTGGGATTAGAAAATTCATGGTTTTTTCGAAATACAAAATGCCCAAAAGTATGGCGAAAAATTTCTAAAATTCAATCCGATTTTTTTATCTAAGTGAATAAAGAATGTGATTTATAACATGCGATTTGACTGCGATTTTACGCAAGCTTTTCTGCAATTTTAAAACCGAAGTTTTGCGTAATAATAACTGTTGCGAGGAGCAGTGAAATCCGCTGTTTGATTTTACCAGCTTGTCGGTCTCATCCAAAATGGCATTCAAGATGGCCGCAGCAAGCACTTTACCACAACCAACCCACACCTCCCCCCAACCCAACAGTGCAATATTTTGTTTTGCGGGGGTGGAATCGGCACCGGCCGTTCTGATACTTATGGCGAGAAAATGAAAAATTCGATGTCGCCATAAACATTTATTGCTACTTTGGGAAAACTCGATTACACCAGCCGCCCCCCCGCAACGCTCCCCCCGACCCACTCAGCCCCCTCCCTATGCTCTCGCGTTCAAGGCGCAGCCGCCATTTTACGAGGCGCGCCTAGGCACTTATGGCATCATCAGGACGCGGACACGGACACATGGCACAACGGTCCACAATATATTGAACATCCCGTTGAGCGGCCAAGGGATTTGTGCTTAGTCAGGATGCAAGTTGGCGCGGCGGTGACAGGGCAAGGAGGGTGCACATACTCGTACGCGTATCGACGGCAGTTTTATGGATGCTGGGCACTCGGGAAAATGTATACAATTTTCATTTTTATAACTTTTACTCTTCAGTGCGGCCAGCAATAAAATAAGCCAAATGTTCGCAATCATAAAAGTTTACGAACCAAGCACCCAAATTGGGTTTGCCCATCAGAAAGTTTTAAGCAAAAAAAAAATAACAGAAAAAGAAAAAGAATCATTTGAATTTAGACTTAAATTTCTGATCAAGTTGGGAAAACTTGTCATTTTGAAACATGAACAAATATATTTCCCTTTCAATTTTCACCAGCTTCTGGATTGCTTTTGCCATTGCCGGTTGGCTGATTGCGTTATTCTTCGAGGAGCGAAGCCTGATCCGTTGCTGCGTCTTGCTAACGGCCATCTGCTGCTGGGTCGTCTGGCTGAGCACCTTCCTAATGCAGATGAACCCGCTGATTGGCCCACGTATTAATCAAAAAATCATCTTGGGCATGGTATCATACTGGAATAACTCGTACATCCACAACGAATTGGACACCTAGCCGAAAGATATAGTCGACAACTTTTTGACTTGTTTCAAAGCAGAATAATAGGTATATTATTATATATATATTATTATATTATATTATTATCATATTATTATGAGAGATAATAATAATTGCGTGTACTTCAGGTTGGGGATTAAATCCATATCAATCCAAGAATATGAATCGGCATTATCAAGAAAAATTAAAAACAGAATAAATTGTCTTACGATGAGCTATAAAAATTTGTATCTAGATTTTCCTTTGGTTGAACGTCTTTTTAAATATTTAGTTATTAAATGTCACGAAATGCATAAATAATTGAAGAATCCTGATGATGGTTCAGAATATATTTATAACAGACAAGATTATTGCGTATAAAAAAGCTTGTAATTTAAACAATTATATTTATTACACAGGGAAACGGAAAATAGATAAAGCGCATATATTAATTAATTGTTATATTAATTTAAATCAGAACCAATTGTCTTAAAGGTCCTCATAAGAAGTTAAACACAGACGAATTGGAAGACTGTTCTATGAAGAAGACTATGGAATGATCAAGACTTTGTCTCAAAGATTCAATTACTTAAGTAAACATTCCCTTTTTTCAAATCTGAAACAGTATCTATTAATGATATATCTAGTAACTTTTTAGTACAAACCACAAATGATCCAGGATACTCTCGGATTATACTAAAAATAAAACAATTATTTTGAATAGATAGGTAAAAGAATTTGATGAATTAATTGCCGAATTTGAAAACAAAAATGAAATACAAATAGGCCTAATTCTGGAGTTATATAAGTTAATATTACATAACATAAAGTTGTCCAATTTTGTGCGGACATCTTGCTTAATTAATAAAATAAAAACGGCTTTAACCAGTTTATCTGCCATTGTTTTTATAAGCACAATTTTCGATACTCTTATTGGATTTTTTGGCTTTGCTCATTTCTAAACGTTATTATTATTTTTCAAATTTATAATTTTAACCAACGATTGTTTAATGAGGATAAAAGATAGTTAGAAATTATTGACAAAACTCTTATAAGAAGAGAAAGATCTTATTTTTTAAAGAGTCGAAAACTCCACTGTGAATTGAATGCCTAACTTTTACTGTTTTATATAACAATTATATTATTATTAATTTTAAATTGGGCTCTTCTGCACTGCGACCTATTAGATCTATTGTGCCCCCTTGTGAGCTCATAGCTCCTCCATCAACCCCAGTTCCTAATCGAATGCCAGAATCTTTGATGGGTCGGGACAATAATATTAATACATGTACAAAACTTAATTATTTCTTTTCTTAACAATTACCGATCGATATTAATTATTTTGTTATAGTTTCCAGTTGTACTCACAGTTTGGCTTTAGTCAGGTTTCAAATCAGTACGTTGTGAATAATATCAAAATATGTTCGTATTGCTCTTCAATGAAACCCATTTGAATAAGCCTATATTTGTAGGTGTGTGTGTGTGTGTGGTGGGGGGAGGGGGTTGTGGATGTAAAGCAGTTGCGCTGGCTTCAATCAGTGCTCGCTAATAATATTCATTTTAATAATAATATTCATTATAATAATATTCATTATAATAACATTAATTATAATAATATTCATTATAATAATATTAATTTTAATAATATTCATTATTCATATTGTTTACTTTGTAATGAATTGAAAATGGCTATCACCTAAAAAATGTCAGGACTTTTTAATACAATTTTTAACAAAAGCTAAAAACAAGTAAAATATATGCCTTAAATTTAAAGCACCACTTCTAATATTATGAGTCTCATTATTATAGTAATATTTTTATCATTATTAAACCAAATTATTAGATTTACGCATTCATAAAAATGGTTGCAAAACGCCACCTATGGCTTATTTTACATACTAACACTTTTCATATTAGCAAGCGCACAAACCAACTTTAGTTTTAGGCCTCTCAGTAACTGGCCGCTGTAAAACTTAAGTTTTATGGTGACGAAACAAATAAAAAGAATTTCTTTTAAAAATCAATAATTTATATGCGTATGTACAAAATAATAAAAATTGTACAGTTTAAACTTCCATTTTTGTTTTTTTTTTATGTGTTTATTTTATTTATAGAAGTACAACACAACAAATAATAAACTAGATTACTTAATATTAAAGACACCAGGTCAAGAATGAATAAATGAATTAATATAACAAAATAACGTAAAACACACAAATGAATGCATATTTGAATTTATGCCGATGTTTTGGAAAAGCAAGAGTGCGCCAAACATTTATCAATATCTATAAAAAAAAATAAAAAATAAAATAAGCAACAATGTATTAATAAAATAACTTGTATTAAGCTAAATCTAAAATATTAATTCTAACTTTCAAAGAATATTTTTTAAAAGAAGACTCCCTAAATAATAAATTAATATATATTTGAGCTGCCTGATTTTTTTACTATATTTTGTATATTGAAATGTTTTGACTTGTCTAATCTCATTTTAGGGGTTTGCCGTGTACCAAACATAAACAATATTTACTCTCTAAGAAAACTCTTTATTTTTTTATTACTATTAATAAACTCAAATTTAGTATTTAAATTTGCTCCTCCTTAGCAGCAAAACTATAAATATTATTTAGCTGTTTGCTAATTCTTTGAAATTTAAGAGAGCATTGACAGAAATAGCAGAAAAGTAAATCGCTCTGCTCTACAGAATTAAAGTTAAATAAAGTTACTTAAGAAAAAAAAATATTAAATAAAAATATATATTTAAAGCTTGTACTGCAACAATAGCTCCTCCTAGATATGCTCCTGGATCTGCTACTAATCAGTTTTTATGGCTAAAATAAATATTCACCTGTAATAGTTTGCTTTGAAAGGCCCAGCCTTGTTCAAACCCAGGAATTTGGACTGCGCCGAGGTCAGCTCAGTTAGCTTGGCATCAAACGAGGACAAGTGCAAACCGGCGACATATTCATCTGGTTAATTAGATAATCAAATTAAGAGTACTTTTAATAGTGTTTAATTGACTCACCCATCTTCTTTGGCAGCAGATACACGTCGGACTTGTATCGCCCGGGCGATGAGTAGAGCTCGATGAGCGCCAGTGCCTGCGTCGCGGAGGCCACGGAGACGACAAAGGATGAGACGGTGGAGCAGGACAGATTGACCAGACGTCCCTCGGCCAGCAGGATGATCATCTTGCCGTCCGGCCAAATGATGTGATCGACTTGGGAGCGTACATGCTGCCAGGTCATCTCCGGTGTGTGCAGGCTGCTCACATCGATCTCGGAGATGGCATGCCCCATGTTGCAAACGATGCAGCCGTTCTTCATGCGATTCATGTGATCACGCGTGACGACATGCTTGTTGCCCGTGGCACTGACCACCACATCGACGGTGCGTATAACCTCCGCCAGACGCACCACTCGGAATCCATTCATCGCCGCTTGCAGCGCACAGATCGGATCCACCTCCGTTATGTATACGATGCAGCCCTGGCCACGCAGCGCCTCGGCGCAACCCTTGCCAACGTCCCCGTAGCCACAGACCACAACCTGCTTCCCGCCAAACATGATGTCCGTGGTTCGCTTCAGACTAAAACAATAAGATTAATAATAAATTAAGTTTTTCTTGTTTTTAGAATTAATTTCGAAATACAAGATAAGACTTCATTGTAAAAAAAAATTTGAAAGGTTTGGACCTAACTCGGTAATCCCAATTATTTAATATTAAAGAAATATATTCTGAAACTCGGAAAAAAAGTAATTCTTTTTAAGAGTTCGTCTTTTAGAGCTTAGAAATCGAGTAACTTTGGGGAAAAGATCCCTGCTTCGAATTGTCGCCAGTGTTAAAAATGATTTAAAATGTTTGTATAAAATGCTAGTGTTAAATTAAATTTTTAAAAAAGAGGAAAAAAAAATTAATTGCAGTAATACACAAACGGAAACGGTATAGAAAAAAAAATAAATTTACAAGATGAGTTATCAATGGTGTCAAAAATATGGCGAATTTCTTAAATTCAACGCTATTTTTTTTTTTAATGTTGATAGAAATATATATATACCTGTCCAGGATGGAGTCGCGTCCTGTGTAGTAGGTATCAAACTTGTTTTTCGTCACCGAGTCGTTTACATTTATTGCCGGCACGGTGAGTTTGCCCGCCTTGGACATCTGCAGGAAAAAATGTGTTGCATTAAAAAAATAGAATATTGGAGAATGCACTATGGATACGCACCTGGTAGAGTCGGTGAACACCAGTTAGGCTCTCCTCGACAATGCCCTTGATCGACTTAAAGTAGTCCGGGTATTTCTTCAGCATCAGATGGGTAGCATCGCCGCCATCATCCAATATCAGATTGGGTTGCCAGCCCTCCTTGTGTATGACCTTATCGAGGCACCACCAAAACTCCTCCTCGGTCTCGCCGCGCCACGCAAAGATCGGCACCCCAGCCTCAGCCAGAGCGGCTGCCACCGCGTTCTGCGTGGAAAAGATGTTGCAGGATGCCCAGCGGATGGATGCGCCCATTTGCACCAGCGTCTCAATGAGAACCGCTGTCTGTGCATTGATGTGGGTGCAACCCACAATTTTGGCATTCAACAGCGGCTTATCATCGGCGGCACGCTTACGCAACGTCATAATTCCCGGCATCTCCTGCTCCGCAATGGCGATTTCCCGCCGCCCGAAGCCGGCTTTGCTAATATTCTTCACGCAAAAATCATTGCTTCCCCGTGTGTTGACCTGCTTCACATCCTTGGGCGAGACATCGTCCTCCTCGGATGTTCCTGTGAAACATGCTGCAAGTAATAAAGCAATCAAATAAAATATTTAATTTAATTAAAAATAAACCTCACTTTCGATCCTTACTTACCCGAACTAAAGGAGCATGTGGAAACGTCGGAAAATCGACGTGCAATTACACTTGATTTCCTTACCGCAGTCTGTGGTCAGTAATAATATAAATAATCAGTTTAATTTATTGTTCAAAATAATTATTATATTTTAAATTTACTGTAATGACTTTTCTAAATAATCAGTTATAATTAGTGGGCAATTCCAAATCAGCAGCTACGGTTATTTTTCTACCTTACGCCACAATACAAAAGGTTGAAATAATAAATGAGTAATAAGTATATTTTGATATACAAAATAAAAAGAAAATAATGATGCAAAGGCATATATATAATTTTATATTTATCCGTCATTCTGTATCAACATGTGGACCTAAGAGACCATAATTACTTTGTATTATAATTTATCACCTGGTATAACAAACGATTTTAAATATGCAGATCTGATGCCGATTTAACACTCTGGTGTAAACTTTAAAACATTAGTAAATTAAATTTTTTAATAATAGAGCTTGCAACAATTTACTTAGTACACCTTTAACAGTTTCACACAAAAACTAGTCTCGATCCCTACTTGGAATATGATAATTGGGATTGGTTAGAGTAGCGGCGCTAAATCATTGAGCCAATTGGAGCTCTGAAAACGGATCGCAAGACGAATTGATAATCGCATCGCCATATATACATATTTATCGAATCACATGCCAATATCTAATTAATTAATTACGCAAATTTGAATTATATGCATTTGTGTACACCCATCTGCTAACTCATGTGTATATTTCGAGAGCCTCCCCCCTTCTGTAAACATTCAAATACATTTCCACAAATGCGGACAAATAAATGCGACCACGTAATTAAAATAAATGCACTCGAAACAATAATCGACTGTTTAAAACTTAAAAGTTTTTGTAGATTTGTGAAATATAATTTTAAATGAGAAATTCTTCAACTTTTACAAATATATATTTTAATTAGAAATGGGTATAAAATTAATTAAAATGCATTAAAATTGGGTGTACTATCAAATTTTTAAAAAAAATGTTCTATTGTGAACAGATGAAAAAAAGAAGTAATAAATTTGGCAACCTCAGTTTATTTTGAGTTTGTAATTGCTTAATTAAGTAATAAATAAGAATTTATATAGTAACTATACTATACAAAAACAAATTAGAATTTACCAGAATTTTAAAATCTTTTTTTTTAAATGTAAAAAATCCAAAGTTGAGTTAAGAAAAGAAAGTTATATATATTTTTTTTTAGAAATTAACTGAGCTACTCTTGGCGCCAAAACTGTGATGATTTTGTAAATCTCAAGTTGATTTTTTTTCTGAGTGTAAGTACACACACATACACAGGCACCTGCAGGCAGGTGAGAATACCGTAAATTTTCAAAGCTTCTGCGTGCAAAGCTTGTGCGAACTTTATTTAGCTTCGTGTTTGCCAAAATATCACGTGCCTTCGCATTGAATAATAGAGAGAATCGTGACTTCTTACTACATTATATTATATTATATAGATTATAACTATTTATATATATATATATATATATAGAAGGGACAAACATTTGATTTGTTACCTTATCGGCCAGACTCAGGTCGGCCATTGTTGTCTCTGGCATTTTACTCATTTTAACGAAGTTTTTACTATAAAAATATCGATTCAATATTATTTACATCGACGTTGCCTTTAGCGACCTTCGTGAAACTCACATTTAGACAATATGAAAACAGGTTCTAGTTTCAAGATTGTCAACAATCGCCGTAGTTTTTTTTTTAATCAGCTGTTTTACGCACCCACGAGACCAGCTCAACGGATCAACGGATTTTGGTCGGGCCGTTGACAAAACACGAACGAATAATAAAGTTCCAAGTTTTTACAGCAAGTGCGCCTCGCTCGAGATCAGCGCACAGTCGAACTCAATGCACTTCCCTCGCCCGCCGTCTCCGTCTCTTCTTTCTACCTTTACGTCACTTGTTGTTATTGTTATTGTTGTTGTTCAGTTTCTATGTGAAGTGTTGAACGTGAAACGTGGAACGTAGAACGTGGAATGCCGATGCCGATGCCGATGCCGCTGCCTTCGTCCGCTCTCGCCGTGCGCAAATAACAAACTGATTCACATCAACTGGTACTGGTTATGTTTATGGGGAGCAGAGCGATCATATAGATATAAAGAAATAACACAAATAAAGAACGCCAACTGTGAGTGCATCAGCAGCAGCAGCAGCAGCAGCAAATAGGCGCAAATTTGCTCATAAAGCGAACCAACAAAAGTAAGCATCTTATCTCAGTTGTTCTGTTATCGCTCTCTCCCGATGTGCCCGTGTTTCGGCTCTCTCTCTGCCTGAACAGAGGTGTTCCCCTGCTGCCTGTCATCTTCACCTGCCCCACCTGCCTTACCTGCTCGACATACGGCTTATCACAGTTGATTTGGCTTGCATAGCGGCCGTGAAAACCAATTGTTGTGCATTGACGTAGACATGCAAACTTATCTGTTAGTAAATCGCACAAAAAAAATAAAACTTTCTTTTATTTTGAAGAAATACTTTAAAAATATTGGATAAAATTTGTCTAAGATTTGGAATGAATTACCATAAATCGAAAAAATAAGCAGAATTTTTCTATCCTTTAGAATTATTTTCTTCTAGCTTTGCAGTCTCCTGCGATAGACATGCAAACATTTCTGTTAGTAAATCGCACGAAAAAATAAAACTTTCTTTTATTTTGAAGAAATACTTTGTAAAACTTTGATAAAATTTGTCTAAAATTAAAAATGATTTGCCATTAATCGACAATCAGAAAAAAAAACATATTTTTTCTATCTTTTAGAATTAATTTTTATAAGCTTTGCGGTCGCCCGCTGTTGAGGCCGAGTTGACTTAAAGGATATTAATCAACTCGAGAACCATTGAAATCATTTTCAGTTTTAAGCTAGAAATGTTATGTATGTACATATTTTAAAGTATGTATCTTAAAAATACTAATGCCTAATAATAACATCTGACAGATAACAAAATCAGTTTATAAACAACGACATTTACAAAAGTAATCTAATGCACCATAATCTATAATGCAAATGCGACAACGGAAAAATGCTTAAGGTGTATCAAAACATGGTTAGAAATTTACCTTGTTATCTTGTTATGAGTGCGTTAAACGGGCTAAAACAGTATCATAAAATAAATCGTCTGTGTATTTAGCATGCTGATAATGTCATCTCCGCACCATAAGGCATGTCTGTCTTCTTGAGGTTGTCGATCTCACAAAATATTACAGTGATACCTAATTTAAAGTATGTTCTTTTATAAAGCTCATAAGAACGGTTACTATTTAATTTTAACTATTTATTGCATTTTGCATATATATATATATATATACATAACAGATGTAAGCTTTCAGAGAGCACACACATAACTCCTTAATTGGCTCATAAATTTACAAACACAATTAAATATAAAATTTTGTAAATATACTTTGTCTAATATAAATAAAATTAAATTTTTTTTTTTAATTGAAATGGACAATTTATAATTTAAAATTTAAAAAATTATATGATATCTTAAATATAAATTACCTGAGGATGTTAAAATGTAAAAAGAAAAAGATTTCTCATCTTCGGCATTGTGTTAATAATTTTATAGGTGAAATTTAATTTTATTCTTTTTCCTATTTAGTTCGTTTTATTAAATAAAAATTAGTTTGTTGCTTAAAGTAAATATTTTTATAGTAAAATATTCGAAAATATTAGATTTATAATAATATTGTTGACACAGTTTAGCTATTAGCAGATCAACTGCTGTCCAAAGAGGGTAAGTACTTTTAGGAGGGACAAAGATAACCGTTTTGATTTGATTGAGATAGTCGTTGACATACATTGTATGTATATATATATATATATAGAATTGATGTATATATGCTTAGTGATAACACTTAATACTCATAGCAAATATCATATATAATTTTAGCTGTGGGAGTTATATTTATTTAAATTTTAATGGCTATTTCGACTAGGTTATTTTGCTGATCAGAATATATATACTTTATGAATCCGGAGAAGTTTCATTTAATACACTGAATATCTAAACACAATATTTAAATACCTACGGCAAATTTAATATTAAACTGAGAGGAAGCCAAAAGAAAACGGAGAGAAAGGCAAAATAATAAAGTGATGAAAAATCAATAAATGTTAAAGAGACAAACACTGTAAATGATTTTCCGCACATTTGTTTTAAATGAAAATTTAATTAAAAAATAGCACGTTAAGCGGAAAAAATGTGCCACTCTAAGTTTTTGTGCGATTGTTTAAGAAAAGGGAAAGTTAAAAGTGGGTATACCAGGAACAGAAAGGTTAAGACGACCTAAGAAAGAAAGGGAATCTATGTAACTATGTTATGCTATTTATTTATGTAGGAAGATAACAATGATAAGATAATTAATTATGATTATAATTATGATTACATTTTTAGAGATTGAAAGATGAAGATAAATGACGCAACACAACACAATTTGCAGAGTGTGTGTTAGGTAGCCATATTTTAATTTTTGACAAGTGTCACGATTAGGGAGCTACTAGGTACATATTAGTTTCCAACGCACAACATCATAAGTAAAAAATCCACAACATTCGATTCGTGTGAGACTATATAAGCAAGTTATAATATATGTATATGCTATACCTGTGTCTACCTGAAGTGTATAGATTCGCAATATTTTGGTCGCCAAAAGCTGCTTAATTAACCTTATTTTTGTTTGCTTATAATTTAAAAAGCTTTACAATTTTAAGATTTTCTAATTCTATATATGTTGCTTAAATCTTATATATATAACAGTTTGCGAGTAGTTTGACTTCCCACTGAACTACCTAATCTATAGGGCACACAATAGATAAACTTTAATTAAAAAACCAATCCAACTGTTTCTGAGTTTTAGAATTATTTTTTTAAAATTAATTAATTAAATTAATTTGTTTACTATAGAAAATATCTGTAAAAATGGCGAATGGCAATCGACTGCGACTTTGATACTATAAATAACACCATATTATAACAAGTGTCACAAAAAAGGATGGATGTAGTCAAGAAATACCGTTCGTTGAAAAATACTTTTAGTATTACATCCTTATAGCTTATCTTTAAAATTGATTTTGTGAATTTTTGCGTGGCCAAAAAATATTTGGTATAGTTTACTAGTAACCTTTCCTTCAAAGTTTGTTAACTTAGATATTCAAATTTCGGGCGATATGGCCTTTAATTAGATTTTTACAATATGCCCTTCAAATTTTGTGTGAGATATCGATGTTTTGTCGAATTTAAATTATAGGTCTTATCGCTTTCCTAGCCACCCAAATTGTACGCGGATATAGATCAGTATACGTTCCAAGTTTATAGTCTCTAACTCTAAGAGTCTAAAAAAAATTGCATTTATACAGGTGGACATGACATTGCCCATTGACCAATATAGCTTGTTGTTTCCTTCGATTTTAGTACCAAAACACTATATTTTTTAAATTGCCAAATTGGACCAAGCATTTCTAAATTTAATAATTATGTTTTTGAATTGAAAACTATTTCTAAAAAGGAGAACAATATCTAGAGAAGTAGAACTTTGCTTTGTTAATCCAAAATGAACGCGTTTTCTTCAGCCAAACACTGCTTAAATTAAATTGCAAAATTAAAGAATCTGAGGGATTCTTTTTTAATGCGTCTATAAAGAATGTCTTATGCAGGGTTGAAGGTTGAGGGATGCGCATTAAACTTATTTACTACGTGCCGTTCCGCCATTTTAGTCGCCAAGGCCCAATGAGTTGAGGGCAGAAAATGTAATTAGATGTCCGTTTACCTTTTAGCGTGTCCATAAAATGGAGGAAATCTAAGAAGCAGTCCCTAATGAATCATCCACCACCAAATAACGCTGGGGATGCTGTGCTCCGGCTGGGCATTGTTCACACATTCCACTTTTCACTGGAGCAGCATGAGTTGAGGGTGTTTCAACCCTTAGGAGATATATACCCAGATATAAACCCAGTTTCACATCTAAGAATATCAAATGATTTAATCACGTTGCATTGTGCAGTTCCTGGTAGAAGGATTGGATTTGCTACCGTCTGTTGTTGGCTATGAGTATTTTTTTCCCTTTAGGTTTTTTGTTGGATTTTTTATACCAACAACAATTAAGAGAACTTCAGTTTTTATACACTCAGAAATTTTAGAAATACGCCCTAAATCGATTGATTTTGTCCTTTGTAAATATTTTAAATATATGAAAACATTTTTCATAATACTAGAAATTTGCTCTAAATCGAAAATGCATTTCTTAAAAGATTACATGCAAAACTTTCATCTTAAAAAAGTAAGGAAATTTGCTCTCTTGACTGCCATATGGGATTTTATTTTCATTCTAAAATCTTAATATACTAATAAATAATAATTAAAAAAAAGCTAATATCAGAATTTTTTAAGTAAAAGACGCATACAAAAAAAATGTACCTATTTTTCTAAATTTTAGAAACAATTATTTCTGAGTGAATAATTACTTTTTTATCTGCATCATCTATATTCCACATGTCCGATACCATAGCCGATAGATATACGAAGTTGATCAAAAACCAAGTGAAGAATTGGGTAACTTTATCCTATGGATCATTTATATATATATATTTTATACATTTTTTTCCAATATATCCGGACTAAACTCACATGTAAATTAATCATATTATTATTGAATCACAAAGCTTACAAAACAGCAATCAATCATAATTTTTTCTCCAGCAACTTTTTAAGACAATTTAGAATCATCTGTCACAAGCGAACTGGTTTTTTTTATAACCTGAATCCGGTATCCCGGAAATAATTGTGAACAAAAAAACCTTAAGTGAACTGAAATTGCCTTTTAATTTTTTTTATAAAAATGACAGTTTGTTTTTTTTTATAAAATGAAGGTGTGTTTTAGCAACATAAATAAAACAGACAGCGGGATTTTCTGAATTGCAAAAAATACGAATTTAGTAAACAGATTAACTAGTCACTACCCCATCTAAAGGTTCGACAAAATAAATTAAGATCGGAATTCTATATTATTAATTTATTTTTATGAGCAGTTGATCGGCAATTTACATTAAGAGTAAAATTGATATGTCTGCAATTCGACCAGTACTTAGAAGGTTTTGTGAATGTGATTTTTGAGTTCCCAAATTAAAAGTTCTGTTTTGATATTGTTCTATTTTTATTAATAAACAAAACAACTTATTTTCATTATTTTTTAACAATAAAAAAATTAACAATAAATGTACATTAAATTAGCTACTTTGTAGAATCAAATCTTTGCCATTGAAGTTTTGAGACTATTCAATTGAACGTCTTTTTGTTTGAAATAATTCTGTTTCCTAAATCTACAAAATTAATTATACTTTAATTTGTTTAATTTTGTTATTTTAAATATCTTTATTGTTCAGAGATGAAATCATTTCTTGGCAAACAGTCTGTTTTCATCTGCACTTAAGGCCTTCGAATTACGTCTATTAACATGTATGCATTATTTACATTTACATTTACACAATATTGTTTTAATTAAATCTACTCATGTCTTTATACATAAACTATCTTAATACCTTTAGGGATATACAATGTACATTCGTATTCACAAACATATATATATAAATAAAATATATATATATCGGTTTCACAGAGAGCCGGCCTTTTCCATGAGGTACCAGGGCAGAAAAACAGACGCAGCAACAACGGCTACGCATGTGGCACAAAGGGCTAATGTCGATGATAGACCTGTGACTGATATGTTATCGGCTTTGTGATCCAGTTCCTCGTTTGGATGCTTTTCAAACTCCAAAACCTCCACGTCGAATCGGAATCGTACCTTGGATGATGGTGAGTCCTTACACCACACTAAATGGCCGGATGATTCGCGCCGCTCGAGGTTCCATTTCGGATCGTGAACTGCAAAAGATTAGATAAATAATTATATTACTAAGTCAATAAAAAACCAATACTAAATTAAACTCAGTTAGCTCTACTAGAATATACTCAGTCGACACAAAAAGTAAATTATTCTTTTGAAAAAAAATATGAAAATGCATTTAAGGCAAAACGTTTAAAATTGAGTTCCTAATGAAAGAAATGGTGGACACTGAATTGAGAACATGAACAAGTCAATTGTATTTTAAAATTTGTGTAGCATACTTTAAGGCTACCAATAAAATCGTATTATAAAATGATCTACATAAGGGGTAACTGGAGGGAATAATATTGAATGCAAAATAATTTCAAATATTTAAAAAAAAATGTTTTAGGTTGGTTTGAAAGCCTGCTACCGTTGAAATAGTGTTACTAAATTGTTAGAAACAAATCCTTTTGCGATGAATAATTTTTATTGGCTTATTAAATAATATTAATATTTTGAAAATATATTTACCTGATCCAGTCATTTTACAGTTTTTCGATAAGAGATTAATCTGAAATATAGGTAAAGGCAATCCATTAGAATAATCAGCTAAAGTGTAAACATATAATCAGTTTATAATTGTTATTCAGCAAGTGTGCGGTGCATTGACCTTCATTAGAATTACGCCCATGGAAATTGAACCAGACACCTCGTTATAATACACGTTCAATGTGAGGCACGACAATCAATTAAGATTCTATACATGTACTATTAAGTTTGAACACATGATGACACACTCAAATATGCCAATAAGAACAGGCTTCGAGGCATCAGGCTAGTCACTTTTCCAATATGTTATTAGTATATCCATTTATTGTCAGTCTTTGAATTGTTTGACTCCCCGCAGTTGCTACAATTTAAATTCACGGGACGCACAATCCACCTAACTCGACATTGATTTTTGTTTACATTGATTTTTGTTGCAACATGTAATACGCAGCCTTGACACAAGACAGGTGCCACAGAATACACACTGCATACACTCACAAAAAAATTAAATAAAATCGGACTGATTTTTAAAAAAAAAATGTGTTTCTATATTAAAGTATAGCAAATTTTAGTCAAATTTACCTGAAATTATTAAATGTAAGTCCTGGTAATATACTTTCTGAATAATAAGATGATAAACCATTGACTCCAAAAGTATGGAGAATTTTTAAAATAAACGGTGATTAGTTTCTGATTTCATCAAATTTAAAAAGTAATGACCGAATGCTAACTTTTCATAAATTTTTGACTTAATTTTCTTATGTGTCTATGTAAAGTTGTGAATTCAAAAAAGAGACTGACAATAATTTCAATGAATTTATGGTGCATACTATATATATATATATATATATATATATATATATGACTAGATAATATGAACACTATGTGAATGATATTATTGTATTATGTTGTATTATTAATTATTTGTAGATTTAAAATTCCGATATTCTGCTCATATAATAAGCTTGTCATTGACCCTGTTTTATGAAGTAGTTCAAAGTCCAAAGCCGATGACGATAATAAAATTCTGCATCAGCGGTCATTCTGCTGTGTAAATGACGTAAGGCCAACCTCAATGTGATATATATACAAAAATATATGCGAAAGAAATAATAACAAAAACAACCTTATTTGAATTTGAACATAAATTAAAAAATAAATTAATCATAAACATTGAGTAATGAAAAAGGGTTATCTAGAATTTTTGGTTTTAGAAAAATATATGTATTTAAATGAAAGAAACTGAATATATACTACACTACTTAATAAAAGAGATAATTATAGACTTTTTTCTAAAAATTGTTGCTAAAATTAAAATAGAGTTGTAGTTTAAATATCCACGTGAATTTATAAATACTTTGGATATTTTTATTTTAAATATTACATTTAATTTAAATTAAATATTAAAATTAAATTTCTGTTTTATGTATTTCTATGTAGTAATGATTTAAAAAAAATTTATGATTTTATAATAGTTTTGATATAAATATTAATTAGCATATTTTAGCATTAAATAGAACAATTCTGGTTTCTCTCCATGAGAGACTGAGAGCAATACTTTTTTTTATTTTACATTATTATGTTTTATTTATTTTATTAGCAGCAGTTCAGTTTAGGAAAAAGTTATTTACAGCACACCGAAGATTAAATACCCTTGCAGTTCGGAGCTCATCCCATATATATATTTAACTATTTTCTTTGACATTTTAATTCAGATAAATTAGGTTAGATTGTTAATGCCGGCTCAGAGTACCCAAAAATTGGCCAGGCTTCGCATTTATACGCAAAAATGGTTCATACAAAACAGTAAGATCGTTTAACCTTAATCTGAAACAACAAAACAAACTTAAATTGCAAACGTGAACGAATTGAATTTTTATCACGTTCGAAATTTAAAGCTATTTAATATTATATACCAATAATATTGGAAGCACAAAATCGATTGAGTCTTTGGATATTATGTTAAGTTACAAATTATCAATATTAAATTAAGCTACTAAAATTGTGCATTTTATTGACATTAGTAATTAATTTATATCAGTATTGTCAATACATTTTATCTGACTTATGCGAGAACAACTTACTCTTTTAGAAGCTTAGACCGACTCAACAGTGAATGTTTGTTTTAATTATATTTATTGCTTTATTAATAACTTTGATAACAATTTTTATACTTTGATACCTGTTATCAGCTGATATAACGTCGGATACGCCCGACTGCATCATTCTCTCTTGTTTATTTTGGCCAAATCTAATAAATTCATATGCAACTTGCTTTCTATAATGTAAATATCAAAATTTTAAATTCCTAAAACTTGTTTCTTTTCGGGTTTGGAGCGAACACTAAAATTGTATATATTCTATATATTAATATTCCTGCTATCATAAACAACTGTACACAGTATTAAAAACAATACACTCATACAATATTTGAGTTTAAGGTTTTTTGACTAACGATTCAAATAATCAAAAATCTTGACTTCAATAATAAAAAAAAAACAATTTAGCGGTTAACATAACTCGGAAGTCGGTTGATTTAAGTCAAAGATGTGAATTCGCGAAGTTTAACGGCAACTGATAAGAATGCAATGATGAATAATGCACAATTTATAATAAGTAAAAAAAAACATTATTACAATAATTAAAGCTCGAATTAAATTGCATAAATATCGTAGCATTTTTTAAATTGTAATTTTTAAATGTTATAAAAAATGCTTAGGTCGCTTGTGGACATATTTCAGAAAAAATACTTTCAGGCTTTAATGCAGAATAAATAATTCGTAAAAAAACACTGCATTACACACGAAAATAAAATATTCGTATATGCTTAATTGAGCGTATAAATAAATATACAAATATATATATATATAAATTCGATTACCCGCACTTGATAAAATATAAAATATTTATAGTTTCTTGTTCAATACTTATATATTTATATATATATATATATATATATATATCAAGTGCCAGTAATCGAATTTCGTAGAGTGTAGCGAATATCTAATATGTTCACCGGTTTTAATGATTAACGACCTTCAGTCGTTTGCAGGTTTTGTTTTTAGTTTGTTTCGTTTAGCACTGCGGTATTCCGGTTTTGTTGATTTGCGAACTTTGTTGTTTTTGTTGTCAATTTCAGCACAACTGGGTAAGAAATCGCACAAGCAACTTTGGCCGGTGACTTCACACTAATTGCGAATTGGTGTTTTTGCTTACAAATTGCCCACTCGTCCCATAAAAAGTCTCTGGACTTTGTGCCAATTGTGTACGTCTAGTTCTATTTCAATTAAATACGTAAATGTATATCTCTATATAAAGATAGAGGTATGCTATGAATACTATCACTTTAGACATATGTTTACTTTATTTATAAATTTAACGTCGATTAATATAAGTCACAAGAAAATACAAAAAGAACTTCAAATTCGCATTCGCTTCTCTTTTTGGGTTTATTTTTTCATGACAAAAGCTTCTTGTAGATTAGTTGAATTATTTGGTAAATTTGGGAGTAAAGTACATAAATAAATTATTTTATGTTTTTAATTACTGCGAACTATGGAAACTAATTCCTTAAGTTAATTTCATACATATTTATATAAAAGGAGGCTGAAGAAAGAAAACGCTATTGCTGATTTCATCAGTATATATTAATGTTTATTAATTTGAAACTACTACTACTCTCGGAAGTACAACACAAAAATGCTCTTTACGAGGAAATATAACAAACATTTTTGAATGATTAATTGTTTTATAATGACATTTATTACTTTTAAAGCGAATACGTCATTTAGCTGGGGAAATTAGATGTAATCGCTTTAGAAAAATGTCTATCCCCTTGCGAGTCACCAAGATTTATTATAGTTTTCACTTCAAGTAGACTACCGCATTTGTCTTTCTTGCCTTTATATAATGTAGAATCACAGACTGTAAGTTTTTACAAATACTTATTTTCATATATTATTAATATATTACTGGTCTGATTGGGATCTGGGGTTTCCCTATCGTTGCAACGTTAGACCATATTTTAATAATCCCATATTAATTATACCATTTTGTATATTTATATATATATATGTTTTTTGTGGTTTAATATTTAAATTGAAATACAGTATTTTTATTATGTATTATTGAATTTGTAATTTTCTTTTAAATTAATTGTTTCAGAAAATTCAGAAAACATAAGCGTTTTATTGTTTAATTTAAATTAAAGAAAGTAAGTGTGCCTACATACAGTACAAGCTTTTACATATTTGCATAATATATAAATATATATGTATATGTACTCATAAATACATACTGGCATTTAGTCACATTTCTTATTAACTGATAAAAATTACGAAGTAACGCCAGCTGGGTTTCATGTCCTAATCAATAAACTCGCTCACCCATTCGCCCTTCCAAAACTTATATCATTTGGCACAAAAATAAAAAACAAAACAAGCGACCAAAGTGAACTCTGGAATTTATACAGCTACATACACATAAATACACACACACACATACATACCCATCTACATGCAAATTGAAGAGTTCTTTGTTCTAGCAATCAAGGCGTTAATTAATATAAATATATAAAATCTATTTATGTATGTATGTATTTGTATTTTTAACCTTTTATTATTTACTTTATAGTAATTTTTATATCAAATCAAATTAATTTGTAAAAACAATCAAATCAAATTAAGCACTAAAACCATAAAGGGTAAACACGCGCCAGTTCTACATCTGATGATAAGCGAGCAAATACCTCTTTAAATTGATTGATAAATGTATGTGTACGTGTAAGTACTCATCCATATAAGCACACACACACTCACACATACATGACCTACGTGGCTTCTGTTTCATAGAATTCATTCACACAAATATGCATACACACACCTAAAAACAAACATACACATACGTGGAGTGGCGCGACCATCAACTTATGGAAATAACTGTCAGCGCACAACACGCAAATAAATATACAAAAAAGTTTGTTATTGTTATTGCATATGTGCATATGGACACATACATACTTATGCGTGCACACATGTAATCACACCATATACACACATGCACACAAAATGACGTGACATGTTTAATTTTATTACCGTTTTGATTTGCAGGCCGTGAGCCGCTCATACACTTATTAAATTTTTTTAACAGCTGATGCGCACTTATACACGCACTGGCACATGTAAGTTGTTTATGTGTATTTACGTAGTAATTAAAGAGTAGTCGATTCAAGTCGATCTTGGATTTGATTTGTGCGCCTGCGTAAATACAAACAAATCGCCGCGCCCAACTATCGAGGTCTAAGCATAAACACAGACTGTCGCTAGCATTGTCAAGCTAGAGAAGCGACGGCGACGGCCCCAACGCTAGCTGCGAGCGAGAGTGAGAGCGCGAGTAAGAAAGAGAGCGAGGGAGCAGAAAGAGGGAAATTGAGACTAGCTGTTTGGAGGCTCGGCTCCACAGTAAAATGCTTTGTACATTAGGCACAGCAATAGCAGCTGCTACCATGGCAGCCAACAACACTTGACAACACTGCTGTATGTATGTAAATGAAAACACACTCGTGTTCATAAAAATATTACTATTACCCAAAATGCTCTACTGATTCAGACTGCTTGACAGATTCATATATGTATTTAAGCATATATACTCGTGCTCACATAAACGGTACTCTATTTTACATATACTTATTGTGTAATTTATGCAAAATTGTATAAGAATTATTATAAAATAAAATCAGCTTTAGACATACAAAAAGTGTTAAGATCGATAAAGCATTTTCAAATTTTTATTACTAATTTTAAACAAATATATAATACAATGATGATGCTCGTCGAGCATTGCAGCGATTTTGTACCACTCATTCTAATGTTAGCTATAATATTTAAATATTTATTAAAAATATTAATATTATTAACATATATATATATATAAAATAGGAACGACGGAATATGCAAATTCATTCTTCCGTATCAAAGTGTACAATTTTAAGTGTTGGCCTCAGCCAACATACTTTATTCCCTTTCTTCGAGTGCTGCCTCTACTAATCCAGCGCATATGTAAACAGCCTGGAGCAAGAAATTTTGACTGATCGCTGTTAAGTCCACAAAAAGCTTTGAGTTATGTACAGACAATTTTATGTATAAATCTACATGCAAAACTTATGTTTGGGTACCTTCTCAGATAAGGCTGAAATACTGTCCAACAACGATCGTAAAGTAATAAAGCAATGGGGAGATAGAGTATAGACAAAGACATAACACTGGCTTTTGAGCAATGAGTTCTTCCTATTTGTGTCTGTTGTTGTTGTTATGTAAATGTTTTTACGATTATTGCGATTATATACGGCATGCATGTGTGTGTGAGAGTGTGTAGGTGTATTTGTGTGCACTTGTCAGTAATGCACACACACACAAAAATACATATATGTATATAGGTATGTTACACATATTCAAACACACACACAGAAGATTTTCGCTTTTTTCAGTTGCTTTGCGATTGCCTTTCCAGTCTGCTGCAAGCACTCGACCAAAGACCACCGAAGCGAGCCAGTGCCTGATAAATGCATTCAATGTTTCAGTAAAGAGTGGAAGTATTTCCAGCATGTCTGAAGAATCAACATCTGGCCGTTCGCACTCAGAGGATCTATCTAGGTAGCTAATCTCACTCACTCGCTCACTGGAATAGCCACTCAATTTATAGGTCGTTCTTTTGACTTGCTTGCACTCGCACACAGTAACAATTGTCGCTTGGAAGAGGTGCTGAAGACTTGTGCGAACATCCAGTCAATGGAATCGCTCACTGTTAACGACTACAACGACGTTTACATCGCTACACCTGCAGAAGAAGGAGAGAAGATGATCTCGTCCAGTACTCGCTACTCCTTCAGCGGGTTCATATCTACGCCCAGCAGCTGCGGCAGCGACGACCTCTTAACGGACATCGTTCTCGAGGATGACAATCGCATTTCTCTGGCCTATGAAAATCTCTGCACCATTCCACGAAGATTGGCCGACAAATTTGCTGCGCAGACCAAATTTCTCGATCTGAGCTACAATAAATTCCAAAATTTACAGTTTCTTGCATTCTTTGAAGAACTCGATACACTTATTTTGGATCGTAACAGCAATTTGGATGTGAACACTTTTCCCTACCTGTCCAACCTAAAGATTCTCTGGTAAGTTATGTGTAGTTATTTAGGTAAATATATATAGACATTGAATTGGTTTCCTCATTTGTTTCGCCAGGATAAACAATTGCGATATCTGCAACATAACCGACTGGATTCATCGCATTGAACGACAATGTCCTTTTTTGGAACAGCTCTCCTGCATGGGCAATCCGGGAATTCAGACAGTCTTCAAGAGTCAAGGCAAATCCACATCCGCCTCCTATTTCCGGGAATATATATTCCAGGTGATCCCCAATCTCAAGTTCCTCGACGGGGTTTCGCGCTATGCGTTCAGCAATGGAGACATCGACAGTCGGAATTCTAAGCCAGCAGCTAATTCCTCATGCACTTCCATGACTGGACAAGGTCCAGACTCAACCAGCACATCCGATCGACAAATTTGTGACAGAAAATTGCCATCACCCACGCACAGTTTCAGAGAATTCTTTCGACTGAAGACGGTAAAAAAAGTCCAAAACCAAGCTGGATGTCATAATGGAAATGGATCCTCTACAAATTAAAGAGAAAAACAATTATCTATATCATATGTGCCTTAGTTTCAGTAAGATTTTGTTGTTTTTGACTGTTATTTTTAGTCTTATGTGTATATATATATAAATATATATGCCTATCAGCTTTGTTTGCTTGCCGATGACCAATGGACAATCTGCATCAGAGCTCTGCACATGATTACCCCACCACTCCCTCCTTACAAACAGCAATTTATAATCTATTTGTGTGCATATACAGTTGCGTACAAAATAATAGCACTACTACGACATTATTTCGTACGAACGAATTTGTTCTGCCATTTTAATAAATTTATATAAGTATAAAACGGTGACTAAATTTACGATTTTTTAACTCACTTTTTTTTTAATCCTACCCACATATTAAAATGTTAATTAAACTTACAAATTTACAAAAGAAGTATTAGAAATTATTTCTTTCGAGAGTGGTGCTATTATTATTATTATTATTGTTATTATCGTACCAACTGCATGTAGAGAAAGAGAAATGTATTTGTAGAAAACAAATACAAAACAATGTTAATTGAAATAGATTAAGAGTCGACAGCGTTGTGTGTAATAATGTATATCATCTTTCTGCTCATTCGACCAGCTCACAAATTTATATACAGGACAGTAAATTAGGTGTGAAAACAATAAATTGTGAATTTTCAAAATAACTTTAAAGCAACATGCTCTGCAATGATAAAAATAAGATTATATTTGTTAGTCTACTAAAATGCAAGAACTTCATAATAACTTAATGAATATAGGCTAAGATCTTTAGCACAAATCTTCTATCCTCAGTCCTGTAATGTTTTTAAAAACCTGAAATAAGCCTGCATTATAATGAATACAATTTTATACTTTACAAACAAATTAAATATATCAATTAAGGGTTTCTTAAATTATTGTATATATTTCTCTATCCAGCTCAAATTTGAACAAAAGTCCAGAGAAATTTATTTTAAAAGCCCGAGACTCTTGACTTTCCATAAAAAAAAACCATCCCGCCAAGTTTACAAATTAAAATGTTGTATATTTAATATATATATTTTTTTATTTAGAAAATTCGAAAGTTATCGTCTCTTCACCTAAGTTTTGGTCCAGGTGATTATGTTTATTTAAACCATATATAAATGAAAACTAAATTAGAATCTTTGCTGATCTCGTTTTATATATTTAATTTTCAATTTTCTATTATAATTCATAATGTTTGGGGTATAAAATACATAAATTTTGACTAACTGGATACTAGTTAAGAGAAATTTTAGTCTTGCTGAATAATATATGGCCAGAATATGTGTGTTTCAAAATTGAACTAAAGAGATTGATTCACTCCATTTATTGAAATAATATTTATATTATAGATGATTTATTCAAATAATACATAAATATGTATTTAAGATGTATATGACGTTAGGGTTAGATCTTTAAAAAGTATAGTCCAATGTTTTAGCATGTTTGGAATAGTTTACTACGCTTTGGCGGGCATTGCACCAATGATAATCTTATCAACAGCAACAGCCTCGGGTCAATTGGACTTGATCTCGAGGCTGCCAAACGCCGAATCCAAGCATGCGATCCACTTGTCGTTGTTTTTAATCGTTGAACTTTTTGCAGTGTGAATCGAAGCCTGCTCCAGTGCCCATTGTGCGAGTTTCTGGGACTCCTTTCGCTTGGTGCTGAGCGCTTTACTATTGGCCAAAAAGCTGCAGCACAAAAACAAACCGTAAAGGGCACGCAAATTGTGTGGATTCAGCTTTATTGCCTGGGAGTAATAAGTGCGAGCTATTTCGATATTCTCAACGCCCCCCTGAAAGTAGATTAATTAATTTAAATAGTTGAGAGCAGTCAGAGGTTCACTCACCAAAGTGTAACGAATGTCAGCTAGGCGCTGATGGATTAGATGGCTGTGTGGATTGTGAAGCAGAACTTCCTCCATGCAGAAGGCAGCCTTGGCGTATTCGCCCTCGCTCAAATAGAGATTGCACAACTCCTGCCACGCCTCCTGATCCGACATGAATCTGCGAATACACATTTTAATACACAGCAATAGATAAGTTGAAGTTAGGTCTGCTACTTTTTCAGATAGACATTGAGCTCCTTGATGGCATCCAGGCGCTGTCCACGCGCCTTCATTATGGCAATTTTCCTTTTGCGTGGCGCCGCATTTGTCTCGTCCTTCTCGATGATGGCATCCAATACATCGTTGGCGGCATCGTATTGTTCAAGTGCCTCCAGGCGCATAGCTTTGAACTTCATCACGCGCAGACTTCCGGGAAACTCGGCGCTAAGCTGCTTCGTGCACTTTGTAGCAATGTCGAAGCGAGCCGTGTCCAATGCGGCAATGATGACTTGCTCCAATATTAAATGACGCTCGTTGCCCGTTTTGTGGACTTTGTCCTCGAGAACCGCCACCCACAATTGGACGACTTCCTCGCTGTGGCGACTATTCTCCTCACGCCAATTTCTGAACTGTTCACGCACATCTGCAATTATTATTTAATTTTTTTTTTATTAATCTGAATGAGCACACCTCCACCCAGCAATTGGGTCACGGTTTATTAAATCAATTGAGCGGGCAGCTAAAAGTATCTTTGTAGTTAGCACGCATATTTTAGGTATTTACCTGACCAACTCATTTCTTCGTAGTTTAGCGACATTTTAATTTAAGCTATTTTAATTTATAAGTTGTAGAATTTTATACAGTCCAACAAATATCGATAGAATATATTAATATTGTCAAAAATTATTCTCATTCCGATATTTCATTCTCGATATTCTTAATCGAAATCGGTGTTTTTCTGTTTCAGTTGCCGGTGGAAAAAAAAGAATCAGTTCGATGAAATTTTTAAATGAGATGTTATCGAAAATGTTCGAATATTAAGTGAAGAAGTATTTGTAATAAAATTTATTTTTAATGAAAGCGTCTTGCTGATGCTCTAACAGATCAGAAAAGACAAATTTGTTTTGCTGTTAACTTTAATTTACCTATCTCCGCAAAGCTGATAGCCCTTTTACTTAGCGCACAATATTAATGACATTTTAAAGTTTACGTTTCAAGTCAGCTGTAATATCATTAAGTCTGTCATTATTGTAACTGTGAAATAAAATTCACAATATCACCTATTGCATATTAAAAGGCATGATAAATATATCTATATCGATATATGTGTATCGATGATGCAATGTACGCAATGTGTTTTCTCTATGCAAAACACTTTACGACAACGGGTCACAACACTATTAAAACTCGACACATTTATGAATTCGTTCACTACGAAACACAAACTAGCCGCACAATCCAAGTCAATCTCGCGAAGGATAGGATTAAACCTGGTTTCATTTCTCCATATCGCAGTTGTGGAAATATTTACGTCATCGACCAAATATTCCCTAGAGTGAAAATATACGTTCGGAGTTGGCTCGTTCCTCGTTCATAAATGGTGTTTTTTGTTGTAGTAGTACATACGATTTTCTAAAATTTGCTTATTAAAAAACGTTAGTGGGCGTTAAAAAGCGCCGTGACATACTATTTTTAATACCGAAGAGAAATACTTAAGCACAATGCCTCAACAGGAACAGGAAACACAACAAACATTTTTGGGGTTCGATTTGAGCACACAGAAGGTAAAAAATGCTTTTGAAAATAATAATGATAATAAGAATAATCATTATATACATTTTTAAATTTGTATATATGACCTTATGGCTAAGACAAGGACTGCGAAATGTTATTGTGCAAAGTCAAATGCAAACTAGAAGTGTAAACAATTCTAATCAGTAAAAAATGACTGAATAATTAACTTTATGACCAATTGACGTAATACATACATATATTTATGTGTTTATGTATGTGCTAAAGTGTGTCTAATGCGAACTTCCCAGCAGCGAAGAGACTTACGAATTTGACTCGTTATCTATACGCTATATACCAAGATTGACATTGCATGTCTGTTGAAAATAAATATATATATATATATATTTCTTTTATGTATATATATATATATATTTCTTTTATGTATATATATATATATATATATACATGTTAACCTTTTATATTTTGAATATATATATATATATATATGTAAGATACATCATTCACTAGTTCTCCCATGGGTATTTTTAACCAAAAATTATGGCTAATAATCTGACACAAAGCATCAAATTTACACTTTACATTTTCTCTTGATGAACACATTTAGAGTACTAATAAGCGAATCCAATTATTGTTAATATTTTAATTAATAATTATTAATTATTATTCTCTTGTGCATTTTTTCAGCTTAAGGCAATTCTGTTAAGCGCTGATCTGAATGTTGTGGCCTCTGCAGAAGTAAAATTCGATAGTGATTTGCCCGAGTTTCGAACAACAGGTGGCGCCAGTGCAGGCACAAATAAATTCGAGTGAGTCTAATTTGAGCTCTCATTCGATATCGAAATCTGAACGCACTAAATCACCTCTATTCGACAGATTCTTTGTGCAGCCGGTGATGTGGGTGAAGGCAATGGATATCGTCTTGGATCGTTTGGTAATGCAGGAAGCAGATCTGAGCACAGTGGCCGCCATCAGTGGATCTGCCCAACAGCACGGTTCGTTATACTGGTCAAAACACGGAGTTTCAGCGCTGCGTTCGCTCGATCCAGATAAGTTTCTGCATGCGCAGATCGACGATTCTGCGTTTGTGGTCAATCGGACGCCCATCTGGATGGATGCCTCAACTCACAAGCAGTGCTTTGAAATGGAAACGGCCATTGGGGGACAGACCGAAATGGTTCAGCTGACGGGCTCCAAGTGCTATGCACGCTTCACGGGTCCACAAATACGGAAAATTTACCAGCAACGCACACACGCCTACGAAGATGCGCAGCGCATCTCGTTGGTCAGCAGTTTTCTGGCTTCGCTTTTCCTTGGCGATGTGGCGGCCATTGACTACTCCGATGGCTCTGGCATGAACCTGTTGGACATTCGCAACAAGACATGGTCGAAAGCCTGTCTCAATGCATGTGCACCCGATTTGGAGGAACGCCTTGGTGCGCCAGCCGAAGGTTTCTCTGTGCTGGGCAATGTCTGCGATTACTTTGTGCAACGCTTTTGCTTTCCGCCCACCTGCCAAGTCGTTGCCTGCACCGGCGACAATCCCTCGGCCCTGGCTGGCATGCTGGTCGCCAACAACTGGCTGAGTGTCTCCCTGGGCACGAGCGACACGCTCATGATGAGCCTGGAGGAACCCCCCAATCTCGAGGAGGGCCATGTGCTCTGCCATCCAACTGAAACGCATGAATACATGGGCCTCTTGTGGTATGCATAGAATATTTTTGTATTATTATTTATTGCTTTAACTGACAACCTACCTCCGGCCCTGCCTACCCTGGCAAGCGCCAATAAACGACATAAGCGAAAGTCTTAACTTATCAAAAAGACGATCAGGGGAACAACATAACCATAACTAATCATTAATAAATATAACTTTTATTTAGTTTCAGAAATGGTTCACTGGTGCGCGAAGCGATCAACAAATTGGAGGCAAACGGCAGCTGGGAGAGATTCAATGAGTTGCTCGATTCGACGCCACGTGGCAATTTCGGGAACATGGCTCTGCACTTTAGGGAAATGGAAATTATACCCAAGGCGAAAGGAACGCTTCGGTGGAACAAGGAGATGCAGCCGAGCTCGCCTGATGCCGCCAAGGGTGTAATCAAGTAAGTGGATTATAAGAATCACCACATGTACACAGATTGAAGAACTCGTTTCTTGTGTTTTTTTCAGGTTTAGTTCACCCCAAATTGAAATACGTGCCTTGATCGAGGGACAAATGCTGCATCATCGTGCCATAGCGGAGGACATGGGCTTCCACTTTGGCAGCGAAACCAAAATACTTGCCACTGGTGGTGCCTCAGTCAACAAATCCATACTGCAAATAATTGCTGATGTCTTCAATGCTCCAGTCTACAAACAGGTAACTAAACTTTGTTTAATCCTAATATTATTCTACTCATTGATTCTATTAGTATGAAAAACCTGGCACAAAATGTATGCAAATCCCTGAAGAGTAATCGAAAATAGAGTAAGCCTAGTAGCTAGTCGGCACTCAAATCCCTTTAATGATATTTGCAGAAGCTGTAAAGAAGAGGAAGCAGATGAATCTCCTGAATACGCAAAGAGATTTGGCTCCATTCTAAATGATTAATCCCAGTTATTAGGACTCATCTTAGATTCAATCTGCAAATCACAAAGCTCCAAATCTGGACTATGTTTATCGATTATACAATCGACAACAGTCTCACCTAACCCAAGCTAACCATTTTATTATACATTCAGTAATGGGATTGCTACAACTTTGTTATTGTTTCCTTTCCAGAATGAGAGCGAGGCTGCGCTTCTGGGTGCCGCCTATCGAGCTGCCTATGCCCACTATGTCCATGAGAAAGGGCAGACTGAATCGGTTAAGAGCTATCGCGACTATATCCTTAGCCAGAAGCCAAACCAACTGAATATTGCATGCGAGCCGAATAAGGATAGTGGAGCAATCTATGAGCCGATGCTGCAACGATATCGGGACATGGCCTGCGTCCTGGAAAAACAATAACAATCTCACAAGGAGCCGGGGCAGCTTCCCCCCGCGTTCCAAAGCTGAAATATCTTGAATTAGCACCTTGTGCACTTTTAGACTCCACATTCCATTCTCCATACTCTAATTACATAAGACTCAAGTGCAATTAACAAAATTATACTGTGATTAACTAATTTTTTTTTATATATTGACGGATTGCAAAAGCATTCACAAAAAAATAAACTTTTACAAATTATAAATTTTTGAATGGCGCAGCTGGGCGAGATTCTACTTCTTGCGACCGCCACGCTCCTTAACTTGCAAGTGCACCGTCGTCCCACTGAGCAGGTTGTAGAAGGCCATCGTGTTGTTATCCTTGAAGAACATGCCCTGCAAAAGGACGAAAAATACATCATTTATTGAAGTCCTTCGATTATTAAAATTAGCATTGCTTACTTCGTAGAATATTTTCTGTTTAGCCGGCGGCATGCCCGTGTCGTCCTGCAGCTTGGCCTTGAGGTTGGCAATGGGATCGGTTAGCGCTAGGGTAACGGCAATCATCTGGCCATTAAGCTTCCATTCGGACTTGTCCGTGCTCGGCACTTGCACCTGAATGGTCACAGGACTCTGAAATGAGTAAAATCGGAGAGTTGATTCCCTATGAACATAAGTCAAAATAAAACTTGTGATTTACCTTGTGATTAGCAATGAACTCCGCCTCGGGGATCAGATTATCTTCGGTACGTATCTTCTTCGTGGGCGGTTCATCCTCTATGGGTATCAATTCTACAGGCGGCGCTGGAGATATCTGCGGTGGTCCTCCACTGCCAGATTGCATGCCCATGTAGCCACCGGGGCCAGCGCCAAATGGTGTTGCTGAAAATAAATTGATCAAAATTTAAATCGGAATTCAGATGCTGATAATAAAGTCTGAACTTCTGTCAAATGAACGGTTAGGGACTGGTCGTTATTAGATGAAGTTCGTCCTATGAAACCAAGTCATAAAATAGTAAACCAAAGGACGAACATATTACGTAAGAATTTCGTGAGGCACGATTCAGGCTAGACCAACTCGGATCGCACAGTAGGCTTGCCCTAAGATGGGTTTCGGGACAAGCAGTCAAGATTGGGTGGAGGGAGACAAATAACGTGACCATAATCGATTTGTGTTAGAGGAAGACACACAAAGGCAAAGGCGACAATTGAGCTGGTCAAAAGGTAACACTAGGTTGGTTTGATTCGTTAAGGAATCAGGATTGAAGGCAGAAAAGTAGGCTCACAAGAAGGGGGCATGAGTCACACACAGTAATAATAAAATAACTTACGCATCATGGGCGGTCTCTGCATCATCATAACAGGATTTGCAGATTGTGGCATGTTGTGTTGCGACTGCTGTTGTTGCTGCTGCTGATGGTGTTGATGGTGCGGGGGAGGTTGTTGTTGCTGTTGTTGATGATGATGATGCTGAGGGTGATGGTGACCAATACCACCTCCACCGCCACCTTGGTGGTGCTGTGCCTGGTTATGCTGGCTGTGCTGGTTCTTCGACAAGGACGGCTGCGGCGGCGCTGAGAGCGTCGCTTTGTTGCCCACCGGTTTGGGTCCGATTTTCTCCTTTTCCTCATCATGAAGGAGTCCTTTGACCTTGTGTATCTGGTGTATTTGATCCTCGAGCGTGATATTGGCACGGGCTGCTCGTGTGGCTGCCTCCACGCTGGACGTGTGCCCGTCCCAGGTAACGCGATCATCCTTCTTTGTCTCCTCCTCGCCCAGTTTCTTGCCAATGACAGTCTCCTCATCGCCCACGCCAAAGATGTCGGTACGTCGTTCCGCCAGCTGCTTAAGACTGGCCTCAATGGCCGTGCCAGCTGCGAAGACATTGTCCTGGTTGATCTTCTCCACTGTATGCTTGTCACGCTGCTCGACCCAGCGTGGATCCAGTAGACCAATGCGCATATGCTCGGACACCTTGGAGGCTGGGATTTTCTCGCCCGTAATTGGAGAGATGAGATATTCGTCTGTTGTGACTGGAGCCGGCTTTGGTTGCGCAGCCTTCGGATCGTACTTCTTAACCACAACCTTGTCGTGTGTGGGCGGCAGCATGGGCGCGACAGTTGGTTGCATTTTCAAAGTTGGCGCATCCTCATCACTGGACGCCTCGTCCATGTCCTGCACCTGTGTGTTGTCGCGCTTGGCATTCGAGGGCGGTTGACCATAGGCCGTGGCGTTTTTCATTTGAATGCCCACGCGATTCTCCATTTGCGAGAGCTTAACGCCATCGTCGATGTGACTCACGAGTTGAGCATCATCCTCCTCATCGGACTCGATCTGCATTTCAATGTCGCCCTCCTCCTCCATTAATCGCTCCTCCATCAGCACTCGGGCACCGACCTCATCCGGGTTTGTCGGTGGTGGAAAATTGCCACTCTCAAACGGCTGATAATCCACAGTTTCAACGACGACAAAATCATGCCAGTCAATTTGCGCATAGGCCACACGTTCACGTTCGATCTTTTCTTCTTCCCGGCGACGCTGAGCCTCCTGGTGGCGTTGCCAATTTGCCCGATACTTAACCTGCTCAAGTACTTGAACCATGCTGGCGCGTCCGGGCGCACTTTCCACACGCAACTTGCCCAGCAGATCCTTGGGTGGAATAAGTACTTTGGTGTACTGCTCCAGTAGCTTGGTGAAATACTGAAACAGCGAATGCTGCGGCCGCAGAAAATCAAATTGAAAATTTCGCTGTTCTCGGCTCATGAGATTGGTTAGAAACTGGCGTCCATTACGGGCGACAAACTGAGCCGTTAGCTTCACAATGTCTCTGAAAAGAATGACAATTAGGATTGTACAAATATATGTAAATGGGCACAGTTTAACATACAAATCCAGTGCCGAGATCGAAGGCGGATCAGCAATGAATTCGAACTCCGCTGGCGGTTCCTTCGGGACAAACTGTTGTTCCACAACTTGCTTCAGCAGCTCCTGCTGCCGTTGCTGGGCAGCACTCGTCACCGAGAGCTGTTTAATGGCAGTCACTACGTTGTTGCTTGTATCTAGTGTGACATATAATAAACTTAATACAATTTTGTAATTATAAGAGAGCTGCATAAATACTTGCCGTTGCCTTCACGAAACTCGTTAACCTTGTGCCGGTAATAGGCGTGGTATGGATCACCTCCATTTAAGAAGTTAAACTTTGGATTGCCCAGCTCGTTTTGCCGGATGCGTGCCTCAAACTCCGGCCCGTTACGCGCCACAAAGCTCGCCGTCTTGTCAACAATATCTAATTAGTTAAATTGCTTTAATTGAGCGAAGAGAAAACCTTTAGATAATAAGAATGCGTATTATAGATATAAATGTGTTAATTATTTGTTTTGTAAAAGGATGCTTCTGACTTCCGGCGGAGGATAAATAATGCCCACGATGGGCCCAGACATTGGCTTCGATTGCTCATTATTGAACTGCTCGTTGGAGGCATCCGCTTCGAGTAAAGGCATCGTTAAGAATTGCTTCGGGTTGAGTTATTTATTTATTGTTTTAAACGTTTTTATGAAATTCGCTTGTACATCAACAAGAAAAGTCGGCAAAAATCTAAAGTGTGACCGTTTCTGAAAAAGTTTAATATAACGATTCACTAACGAAATCTAAAAATACTAAATTATTGTGCATTATACCATAAGCAAAATTAAAATCTCGATTTTAATCTAAATAAATATTATAATAAAAATGCTTATTCTCGTATTTAAAAATAAATATTGTTTTTATTTTGGAACGCAAAGCAATTCAGGAAGAACAGTATTTTATTAATAGTCACTCAAATATTTCGGAGTTTGGTATTATTTTGACAACTTTATAGATAGTTTTTCAGGTTGTGCGTTTTGATTTGTATTATTTTATATGGACCAACTAATTATCTAATAATTTCACTAAGAAAATAAACAAAAACGCCATGAACTATAACATAATATTATGTTTCAGAAATTAAAAAATTTACAAATTTACAAATTTTTAATTAATTTCTACATGAAAATGAATGATCTCTTTGTCCCAGTAATTTGAAATAGTATCTGAATTCAAAACAAAAATGCTATTTTTCTGATAGTCGAAAATTGGTTAAAGTGATTCTATCTTACGCATGTGTTAAATTTTATGGTCGACAAAATATCAATCATATAATAATCTTATAAACATACATGTTAATTTATCAGTCAAGGGCTTTTTTATGGGATTGCTCAAACTGATGGACATGTGTGGAAGATCTCTGTTGATAATTCTTAATGATTTAGCGTGGGTGTCGAAGGCAAAACGTGTGCTTTACAGTTTGTTTTACGTGTGTAAATCAATAAATATTACGACTCATTTGACCTAGGTGTTCCTATATCGATGTGTGTTTATTTACGAGGATCGGCTGATGACTTATCGGTTTTAATTGAAAATAAAATTATAATTTTTTATTTTAGGGAAATTATTGACAGAAAATTTGACAAATATGGACTATTAAGAGGCGTGGATCATTTTTCCAAATATTCTCATTTGGAACGATTAGGGGACTATTGGATTAACTGATAATGCTCGAAAGAATATTAGATGGAAATGCAATTTTATTTGCATTTCAAATATTACGTATTTTTTACGTAGGCTGTTTACAAATCTACCGGTCTCCGTTTGTTATAGTTGGCAATTGTAAACCTGCTTAGCACACACTTAATTGATTGTGAACCTACATCAAATGCTTTTGCTCGAGCATGAATGTAGTATTCATGTGTTGACTAATTTATACATAATTTTTATATATGGTCATAACCACATTTGTATGTACAAAACTAAGAAAACAAGAATTTTTTCAACTGAACCTCATAACAAAAAATGTTAGCCACTCAACTTATTTTTAGTTTCACATTTATTTAGAACAGCTAACTACAAACAATTTTTTAATATGTAATTTTATATTTTGCAAGGGGAAAAACAAGTGCCTCTAATCGTATTTCGCAGATTGTATGAAATATATATTCATTTCGAATATATATAAGAAATACCTTATATTTTTTTGTTTATTAGTGATGTAATGCAACTGAATCACAATAGTTTACTGCAGCTAATTATTTGTTTCGCATTACTCTCGCTTTATGGCCGTTTTTAGCATCTATTATTGATAAGCTGCTAAACTTCCACACTCAGTGCATATTCTTGGAGTTTACGTTGGGGAAAAGCTATCAAATAGAGTAGCTGATAAAAAATAGATTGCCAAACTGAAGCTGTTTTGGTACTTTTAATTCTGGATGCTCCATTGACGTAACCAAATATCGACAGATGATCATTTAAAGCAGCTTAAGGGAATCCTTGGAAATGTAAATAATAAAAATTCATAATTTGTTTGATTACATTTCTTATGGTATCGTCTGTATTTTGTGTTTATATTTATCTTTTGTTTCAGTTTGTTGTATACATATTTTTACATTATATGATTTACTCGAATGAAGGGTACTTCATAGTCAACCTCACAGCAACAGCTTTGTAAGTCACTGTTCTCTCTCTCTCTCTCTCTCTCTTTCTGGAGAATCTGCCGCTCTACTGTACTCAATCAGCTGATAACGGAGCGTAGCTCAGCTAATAATTGTTCTGTGATTTGCTCATCGCTCAGTTGTAAACGAATCACGCGCGAGTCGTGGCTAGACCTGAGCTGAGACTGTCGTTGTTGAAGCGCAATTGAGTTGTTCTTATCAATATTCCAAAAAGCAAATCAATTTATGTTATATTAAATCACATCAGGAAAACGTCGAACACAAAGAAATTCGCAATGGCACCAAGTGCTTACCTTTGTCTGTTCGCACTCGTAATCCTAGTGGCCGAACCCACTTGTAGTGCAAATATTCCTGATTTTTCACAATGTAAGCCTAATTTTGTAAATTTGTACGTGCCGCATGCATTTAGAGACTTAACACAACAATATATATGTATACGTCTATATGTATATATGAGTACAAATATCAAACGTACTTATTTCTTCAACTCTCGTACTTACGTTTTCTATACAAGAATACTCATATATATGCTATTATGGTTGAGCATTATTGATTTAATTTGTTTGTTGTTTTGATGTGTTGATAACATTTTACAGTGGAATTTTTTTCTAAGAATTGCACATTATTAGTTGTCAAGTACCATAATTAAAGTGAATATTTCAAGTTATTAAAATAAACCAAAAAACAGCAATTTGAGATTTATAATCTATAAATATAAATTTAATTATGATATTTATACTTTTCATTATAATTATTAATTAGTTTTATTATTATTTTTTATTATTAAATTAGTTTGACAGCGTACATACTGTTAAAATTGATTTAGACATAGTCTATATATAAAAGTATATGTATCCTTGGATTATCGTCTTAGAAAAGCTGTTACTTTTTAGAAGGCAATAAATGTTTATTAAACTAATAAAATATTTAATTTTACAGCGAAGCCCACATTAAGCAACGATGTTAGGACAATTTTAAATAAAATAACGCCGGCCGAATGGATGCAGTTTGTAACCTTTGGGATCGATATATTCAATCGCCAGAAAAGGTTGTATTTTATTATTTATTTTCATTATTTATTATTATTTTTATGTATTTTATTATTAATTATTATACAAACTGACGTTTAGAGTAGTAGAGCGATACATAGAAAGATACATTAAAAAAAAAAAAACATTGAAAACAGGTATTTCAATAGGCGGATTTGGGCTTAATTTGTTTTAAAATATTTACATATAATATTTAAATATTTAGGTTTGACTGACATCTTTCATGTCAATATTAGTTTATTTTTTGGTCAAACCCTTAGGGGATAAAAAATGTTTCGAAGATAGGAATAAAAAATGTTTGAGGAACTTACTTAATAGTCTAAATACAATATATATATATTTATATATATATATATATATATAAATATACTATTAATATATATAAATATACTATTAATATGTGCATATGAGCATATCTACAGCGAGAGCCAGAAAATTCGAGAAAAAAACCTTTTAATACCATATTTATGCTGCACAATTTGTATGACCAAAAGATATGTGTGGGATGTATATGGATGGTCGTTTGTCAGTCTGTGATTTCTACAAATTATCCGAATTTTATTAACGAAATGTAATTCTGTTGTCCATCTAGGCTTGAGGAAAATCTCGTAATATCTGAGATCACAGTGATCAATGGCAGCTTATCGCACACTCAACTGTTGGATACGTTGCCAAATGAGAAGTCCAAGCTTGACAGCGATGTTGCAATGAAGATACTGAAGGCGAGTCTTGACATGTACTACAGAAATTGTGCCGTGCAGAGAATCAGTAATGATGAATGCCGCACATTCTTGGAGACAAAGTCAATCCCTCAAGGCAGCACTCTCCGGGCTGAGTGCGAAAGTGTACTGCATGATCCACGCAATGGCCACCATGCCTTCAGGCGACTACTGCCGCCTTACTACGCGAATGGTTTCCACGAGGTGAGCAGGAGAGGAGATTATGGTTGACCCCGCACTTAAATATTGCATTTCAGATGTTTGGTATTTACTCCAAACTGCCCGCCGCTTGGCCAATAAGCATGGCTTTGTATGATCAGGATGACAGTGCAACGCACAACTTGAGGACGGGGACAAGTCAACCAGATGAAAGCGAACACTTAAATTTAGTTCTCGCTCAATTTGCACAGTTTGTGGAGCATGATCTGAGCAAGACGGTCGCCCAGTCAATGAGTATGAGTCGCCCGATTGAGTAAAATACTTGCGTTAACAACCTCTTTTTTCACCAGGAAATGGAGCTTCGATTGAGTGCTGCAACAGTGATCAACATGAAGTTTCGCCTCGCCATCGCCATCCGATGTGTGCTCCAATTTTGTCCAAGGGAAGAAACGATTGGCAGAACTGCCTCAACTACGTGAGGAGCGCTCTTGCTATTGGCGAGAGATGCAACTTTGGAGCAGCTGAGCAGGTGAGTGCGATTCCACTTAATCTATAAATTATACTATATTTTATATTTCTAAAAATCAACGTTTTTCTTTTCTCTATTTTGTAGTATATTGTTAAATTTAAAAAAATAGTTTTTTATTTGCTTCAATACAAGTAAACTCAAACGTTTTTTTTACGATATCGCATATTCAAACTAATTATGATATAAAATAATTTGAAAAAAATCTAAGATTTTATGCCGATTCTATTCAATTACGATTTGATTGATTTGCCATTGAAATATTCTGGCTCAAAGACAGATGACGGCTAAACTCTAATAAAAAAGCTGAACCAGAAAACGTCATTATCTGTTTCTGAATTTTTAAAAGAATTTTATGTTTTTTTGCATTGCTATATTAAAAGAAAACTATTTTGAAATATATATACATAATAATTTTGGTATTTTCGATTTCTAGAATTTTGTTTTTCATATTTAGAAATTATTTCTAAAAATACGAACAACTTTCTCTCATAATTCAGGACGATTTGAGTTGTGCCCAGAATCTGGTTGTAGAACTAATCCATTTCTATTATTTTCAATTGCAGCTCAACCAAGCCACTGGCACCTTGGATCTGTCGCAGCTATATGGATTCACATACAGCACCGAGCGCAAAATGCGCACTCTGAGCAATGGGGCGCTGAAATCCAGCGGGAATGGGAAGTTGTTACCTGTGACCTCGGAAGATGAGGGGCACACCTTTTGCGCTTGGGGCAGCGGTGCAAATGCAACCAACTGTTTTGCTGCCGGCGACTCACGTGTGAACAGCAATCCCCTCTCGATTCTGGTCTACACCATCTTCATGCGCAATCACAATCGCATTGCCGCCGAGCTCTCAGCACGCAACAGGGACTGGAATGATGAGCAACTGTTCCAGGCGGCCAAGGCTGTCAATGTCGATATCTATCGGAGACTGATTATGAAAGAGTGGCTGACGGAGGTGCTGGGAGAAGACAGCGCCGCAAATGTGCTTGCCACATCACCAGCAACGGCTGGCCAACAAGAGCCTGAGGTGTCCAATGAATTCGGTGTGGCTGCCATTCGTTTCTATTTCTCCATGCTACCACATGAGCTGCACAATCTGGCCCCCATTAACGAAGTTGGTTCCAATGGAGCGAGCAAGTAAGCTGATACTCCATATCTAAAAATGTGCCAAAAGTGTTGCTTATGTCACGCCGAAGTAGACATCTTTGACCTCAAGTATATAGACTGAAAAAGCGCCGATTTGACATAGTCTTGTCCGATTTTGGGTAAAACAACATAGGTTTTGCTAAACACTCAGCATCCACCTAAATTTCAAAAATATTTATTTTAAAATATTTTTTGGCACTTATATATAAGTAGATTTTTAAAACCATTTCTTTTTATTTAAACCACAGTATTATTTTCTTAATTCAAGGCTATATTTTTCTAAAATATGATCTTTACATATGAACAGCACTCAGTCATCAGATAATATTCCTTCTTGTGTCAGCAGTCGCTTTTTGTTTTTGCCTAAATTATTATTAAAAAAGTTTATAAAGTCAAATCATGCAAATTTATAACCTTTGAATTTCAATGCAATTTGAACTGAGAGATCAAAACTTTCATTAAAAGTTTCTGAATTTTAGATCGAATAAAGCTTTTCGCATTTTTGCTTTTTATACGCTTTTGCCAAAATAACATAATTATTTAATTATTTCTAAAAACCCAAATATTTTATAAGCATTTTCATCTTAGGCCTTTGCACGGATTTACCATAAAAAAATAATATTAAAGTATATATAAAGTTTGTCAATAAAGCGGATTTGAGGGATGATGCAGTTCCAAAGCTGATTAGAATTGGGAATTTTTGTAAATAAAAAATTATCAGCTACGTGCTTGACGAATATATAATATAAATTCAGGGAAACAATTTATTGACTGAAATACTAAATACGACTTTTCTAATTGCCATAATATAGTAAACAATTTCATACTATATTATATTATTATACATGAATTCAGGGAAATTACCATTCGGTCATTATTGAATAGCTATTATATTTAGAATATTTTTAATAATATTTATGCTTAAATCTGTTTTTTTTTTTGCAGCAATATTCTGCCACTAACTAAACTATTTGAGCTCAAAAATGAAATATACAAGCCACGCCTACAGTACACGTCCAATAAACTGGACGAGATCTTGCAAAGTCTTCTGCATGAACGTGCTATGAAAATGGATGCTTCCTATGTGGGCGCAGTAAGTACATCCAGCCAGATATAAGCTATGCAGATGTTTTCAACACTCTCCGTTGCAGATAGTGTGGCATGAACAGACGAAGCCACAGCATGCCGATGTCCTTGCATTTGACATACAACGAGGACGAGACCATGGCCTGCAGCCCTATTACAAATATTTAGAGATCTGTAATGGAAACAGAATGATTACTAGTTGGAGTGATTTTGAGGAATTTATTCCAAAGAAAGTAAGTTGATCATTTTCAAATCTGTTATTGCAATTTCATCAAAAATATTTCTGAAATTTAGAAAATCTCTTAATTTTTGGCGTCAAAAGCTGCTTACCCTATTAATAAAAAAGGTTGAGGGTTTTTCTAGATATCTTGTGTTTACACATAATTCTTAAATCATATTTGTTGATACTTTATATAGTCTTTTAAAATTTACCTTAAGCAAATGTCAATATTTAATAAATTTTGCAAAATTTACAATTCTTGAAGCAGCAGCCGAGAAAAAAGTATTCTTAAAATAAATCTTCTCTATTGTTACGTTTTATACCCTTTCTAGAAATTTATTTCTTAATAAGACAAATTATTACTAAAAAAAAAAAGATAAAAATGTTTTCAATTTTATGAAGTTTAATTAATTCTTAAAATTATGAACCCAAAAAAAATTTCTGGTTTTCAGAACAATTTTATTATATAGCGATTGTCTAAATTTCTACGAACATTTCTTTTAAGGCCTTTAATTAATCGTAAAACACCAATAATACAAATTTATTCTCCGAACCCTACTAACTAAGTTGTATGTAAAAAATGTCTGGAATTTGTTATACCTCTAAGAATTTGTATTAAGGTATATTGGATGTATACGATAAAAAGAGGTTTGTCTGCTTCGCTGGGGATATTAAAATACTCCCATCTTTAATAAGTTTCAGCAATGAGTATCTTGTGATTCTTGTGTCCCAAAGGATATTGAGCTACTAATATATATATTTTGATAAAAGACTTTACCTGTGTATCATAGATTATTGATAACGATTATAATTATTTTTCATTGATTATTCAAGATCGTGGATAAGCTAAGGACTGTTTACGAGAGCTGGAAAGATGTGGACCTTATAGTTGGTGGCATTTCAGAGTACACTTTTAACGGCACTGTCGGGCCCACATTTACCTGTATATTGGGTGAGATAAATTGCAACAAAGTTGATTAAGCACTTTTTTTAAACAAACCTAAAATTTATTTCAGCTGAGCAATTCTCAAAAATACAACAACGTCATAGGCTGCATCAGTCCACAGAACACACTGCTTTACTGGAGATCTACAGCTCTTTGAACGGAACACAACTTCTGTGCTTGAACTCCGACTTGCTGGCAGTGCCAGAGAATATATTCCGATTGCAATCCAACAGGTACGAGGGAGACTTGGGGGAAAATGCTTGTTGCACAATTGCAGTCGCAATTTAAAGTAGTAGGCGTTATCTCTAAGACTGGGGCGCTGATTCATAGTGCGGTATAAAAGTCGATTTAGTTTTAATTATAACTTAAGGAGCCATGTGATAAGCATATCAACAGTAATTACATTCGTATAATGATTGATTTCATTTCCTTTTTTTTTGCAGCAATCGACTGGTCAACTGCAGCGATGTGGAATAATTCAGCAATTCCAGAACGCAGTAGCAAAACAACTTTTTTCAAGACGAATTTAAATAATGTTACTAAACTTAACTATGCTAGGAACTTTTGAAATTCCATTGAAATACTGATTTTTATTGAACAATAAAAAAAACCCTATATTTTGCTTATAATGATATCGGTTCAAAAACTTAATATTCTCAGAAAATTGAGGCAGAAGTACGAATTTTAAAAATTCGCGATACTTTTTAACATTAAAACCATAGCTTTTATATTTTATATTTCAGATTAAATATTATCTAAAATTTAAAGGAAATGTGCCAAATTGTTTGGTTTATTTTACAAATATGCAAAAGAGTTTCTTTCTTTGAATTTAAGGAAAGCATTTTAATTTTTAATAAAGGAAAATATTACAGATAGATATATAGATACACTCACATATCTCATACAATTTTAATGGCTATTTATTTTAAAATTGCTATATCTTCTGGACTTTAGTTAGAGTTAAGACCGTCAGATTTTGTAAATATGAAACTGGCCGCATACAAAAATTTATAGACAAGCGCCAAATATTGCCAAAGCCGATATTTCAGAATGTGTAAATCGATAAATTCCCATTTCTACATGGAAGATAATTTGCTGGTAACAACCTTCAAAGAACGGCATGTTAATTTTCAGACTACGCCTACACTGGCCAAGCAACTTTTACCCTAGAAATCTGGTATGTGCACATCTACAACAATTTGAAAAGTTTATTTGAAAGGTGTATTGCTAGAAACTCCCTTAAGAAATTCAGAAATACAAATTTTGTACACCGCCCATCCACGACTGCAATGTTCTATCTTGTTTTCATTAAAATGCAAGATAATAAAATACCATTCAACCGCCTTCAAAGCCGATTCCTATCTTGCGACTACACAAATCACTGTATTCTTTGTGTATACACATGACTCTCCGTTCTGTTCCGTCTATATATAACAGTTACTTCCAGCCTTCTCTTAATCACTGTTATTTTTATTATTGCTAACAAGAACTTTTTCAAGTACTCGGCAGTGATTACAATATCGGTTCTATCACATGGTCAACTAACTAATTCATGCTAATTATTATTATTATTTTTGTCTGATTATGGTTTTAATATGTTTTTCGCAATCCATGCAACAAATGTTGAACCATTTTGCTTTTAAATACCTCCAAAAATATATTAAAATGGTGTCGACTAATTTGAAAATGACGCACCTTGGACAAGACATTATACCTTCGGTATCACAGTGCAATTCCACATTGAAGATGATTTAGTAAGGGACAATATAAAATAATGATTGATATATAAACTCATGAGGCCGTTGATATCCATTTATTTGCTTTTTGTTATCATCGTCGGAATGGCAATTTTTTTTGCTATTTGCTATCAGGCATTGAACATATTCAATCAATTTGATAAATTTAAGCAAAACCGGAAAATCATTTGTTTTAAAAGTGTCTATTTTTACAAAATTTTTGAGTTTACTTTTGGGAATTGTCTAAATAATTATTTAATTATTTTATTAAATCGTTGTTTCTTCGGGTTTGACAAGTGACTGCTTAAGCAAAACTGAAAATAGAAACAACAATGCAAACAAAATAAATCCATTGAAATGATCAAAAAGTTCTAATTAAAAATATACATATGCATACATTTATGAAAAAACTAACATAATTTCATTAAAGCCAGATAATAAACACCAAAGTTATGGTCCAAATTATATTCTCATATTGATCTCATTTCTACCAAGCAAAAATTTTATTTAGGTATATAAATATGCGAGCGCATATGTGTGAATGAGATGGCATGATAATCGTCGCGAGCGTCAATATCTTTTGTGTGTATTTTGCAGAATACCGTTACCTATGATTTCGTGTGCGTATGACTGTATGTGTGTGTGCATATGCACGTGCTTCTAGCCAGGCAGTTAGGGATCAGTTCGTGCTTGTGTACAAAAATTTCAACTGCATTCGTTTCATTTACTCTTCAGTGCATGTGTTCGCTATAATAAATGAGTTAGCCTGCTCACACTTAGGTTAAAAACTTCTTAAAGGGAAAATTGCTAATAGATTTAGAACATATTTAACAGCAGGGCTCAGAGTATATTGTAGTCGAACTCACTCGACTACATCATTCATACTTACTTGTGTAATAAAATCATTTGTTTCCAAAAATTTAAAATTTTTATCACACATTTAAATCAGAGATTGGGTATTGCCGAAATTTCGAAATAACTAATTCATTGATTCGCTATCGTTTTTAATTAAAGGTATGTTATGCAGGTTTGGCAAGTCATGATAGTGTAAGCAAAATTGAAAAATGAAACAACAGCAACAACAACAACAAACAACAGCAAACATTATAGACACCACTGCGATTTTACGATGTTGCTTTGATTTTAGGAAAACACTCCATAATAAACAAATTCAGTTACTTGATGAATCGACTTTTCTTTATAAAAATAACAGATACACATATGAGCATGTATACCTAAGAATTCGCGGAGCTGAAAATATATTTGTATGTATTTTTGTATTCTCAGTAAGCACCAGCACAAAAGAAAATAATACCTGCCGTGAGAACAAAAACAAACACGTTGATAAAAAAAAAGACTTTTTCATATGGAGCCCCGATAAGATTTACCCTGAAACAATTTCAGCAATCAATTAATAGAGAGCCAACTGATAACGCTCCATTGCTCATTGACATTGGCAGTTAGTTCAAATTGGAAGCGCGGCGTGTCGAGAGTGGAAGTATTTGCTTGAGCAGCAGAGTGCGCTTAAATATTGACTAAGGTAAAGCATTGCTCATCCCGCGTATTTTAAGCTAATTGTGATACCTCTGATAACGAATAGAAAGTTGTAAACTCCCAATAAATCAAGATACAAGAGATAATGCTGTGATTCCGTTAAGAATATAGTATATGAATGACAAATTATCACATGTATGATAGTGCGTATGATGTCATGCCATCAAATATTTTTTTATAATAAAAAAAATCAACTGAACTTTAAACACGGACTAAATATATATAAATATGTGTCGCCGTAGAAATGGCTTATGTAACACACATTTAAAAATGATTGCTTCATTTTCAAAGAATTTTCAACCAAGCTGTGGAATTTACGGCAAGGTGCAAATACAAAAGCAGGCGCTAAAAAACGTTTATCTAATCAGCACAAAAGTCGCCACATTCCCAATCTGGCTAGTGTACCACACATACATAAATATAGTTGGGGAAAATGTATCTCTATCTCTTCTATATTCGAGTTTTATTTATTCAACTTCATATATAATTGAAAATGGTTTGTAGATTGCATTTTAAATCATTTTAAGTTTGGTTGCGCGACATGTGTGAAACGCATTTAGAATACAAAAGAATTCTAATAAGGAATATCTATTATAATGGTAAAACCGGGCTACAGAACTTTGAAATACTTTCGATCCATTGTGGTGGCAGAGAGGTGAATAATCATTTAATTTGAAGATAAGACAAGTATCTTATTATATTTAAATGTATTTATCGCATTAGAATTATATATGCCTTCAAGTATATAAGTTGATAAAGTGTGTAAATGACTCAATAAATTTCTTAAAATAAAACCAACATATTTTTTATGATATTTACTAATATAACATTGTTTACAAAAGAAAAACAAAATAATTATTGCGCTTGCTATAAACATTTTACAATAAAACACAAAATATATGTATAATAACAAATTCAATGAAATCGGTAAATTGCTGTGACACTCCTAAATGGGAAAACAACAAAATATTCACTATTCCAGATGCAATTTTTAAACCTTACCACTTTTGCTATGTTTGAATAAAAATATCCTTTTGCTGTTAGGTGCAATGATGCTTCTTCAATATTGAATTTTTTGGATATCTCAATACGAATAATGGTGGAAATATGTAAATATACAAAAATTTGAATTTAAATGTATGCGAATGTGAAATCAATCATAAATAAATTAACGACGAAAACCATATAATTTTTGAGTGTGATAATTACGAAATAACTTTAAATGAAATGTTTTAATATATACACAGTTGTGCCCAAACTGACATTAGTGCTTCTAAGTTTTAATCTTATGTTCTCCAATATATTTGTTAATTAGCATGTTGTGTCAAATATTTTTTTTACCAGCTCTTCGATTACTTGGAATTTGTGTGCAGTTTCGTGTCACGTTTTGCGTCATCAGATAATAGTAGTGATTTCATTTTTGATAATTTTGATAATGGGATTATTAAGTGGGCTATTTGTTGATATATATAATAAAAAATACAAGCATTCGAATAAGTTTTTTTCAATATTTTTCCAAACGCTTTATTTTTGTTTTGAGGTTTTTAGTTATTGTAGATACATGATACCAAACAACAGAAATATAAAAAAAAATATGTCAGTTTGCAGAATTTTCTTCAGTGTCAAATTATAAAATTCACCGACCAATTAAAGTATATATTTCGTTGATCTGCATCAACATCAAAGTCGACGAAATCATCGATATCCTCAACATTAAGCGTTAGAGACTATAATTCGAAATATAATTTCTCGTATACAATTTACAGATCAAATTGAATTTTATTTATTATATCGAAAAATTCCAACTTGATTCGATAAAAATGTATTTTAAATGTGAGAGGAAGTCTATGGTATTCTATGGATTGTTATTATTATTATTGTTGTGCCTAATTTTATTTGGTTTTATCGTTTTTTGTAGTAGTATGCTCCGAACTGGCTATGAAAATGGGCCTCGATCCAGCAATGGAGCCGTGGAGGCCGATAGTCATAAGCCCACATATGCCTTGGATCATTTGGCCACATTTAAATTAAAAACCGAGGCTGAAACAAAACAGCCGAAAGACAAAATGAAACTGTTGATTGAATTAGATAAGACAGGTGGCATATGGCCCCATACGATGTACATGTGCTTCAATGGCCAATGGCTAGTCATGCTTGATAAGGATATGAAAGAAATCGAAAACTTTCCGGGCAGTCTGATAACGGAGCCAACAGCATTTATCAGTGATGATCCCCTGGAAACTTACAATAATGTTTTAGTTTTCTCCGTGCCGGGTATCTCCTTGGGCAATACGGAAATGCATATTTTCCAAGTGAGTGAATAATGTCTTCATAAATGATCAGAACGCTCTAAACTCCGTTTTGCTACAGGTCAGTGATGTGAGCTCGGTACATTTAGTGGAGGACCTTCGTCTGCTAAGCAGCGGTTCACCAGTCACCGTCGACCGCAACAAGACACCCATACACTTGCCAAAGCCCGAGCGACCTGCCAATCATCAGGCTAAGGATCAATACGGTATCGCAGCGGCTGCGGCAGGAATTGCAGCCGAGAAGAATGCACAGGATCGCGATCAGACGGAACGCGATGTTCAGGTGCTCAACCACTGCTTGTAAGTTTGATTTTGATCTCTTATTTTGAGAAATTTATATTTGTTACACAATTGTAAGGAGTATTAATATAGGTCTTAAGATAATCTTGCATTTTAGCAATAACTGTCCGAAAATATATCGCCCTGAATTTTAGAAATCCTCATATCCCCTTAAAAAGGGTATATTGGTTTTTTGCAAAGTACGTAACAGGCAGAATGAAGCATCTGCGACAACAACCGAAGCGAGCCAAGTAGCAAAATAAAACCCAAAATGGAAATATTATAATTGACACATAATATATATATGCATATGCATAACATTGATCATCTGCCCAAATTTCATCAAGATCGGATAAGGCACAGCCTTATGGATCTCATTTTTACCAGCAGCCTCAAGCATTTTCTGTAGGCATGTAAATAAGCGAGCGCATGTGTGTGAAAGAGATGGCATGGTAATTGATGCGAGCGTCAATATGTTTTGTGTACATTTTGCAGCACCCTGTTACCTATGATTGAATATACGTATGTATGTATGTAGGTATATGCACGTGTTTCTAGCCAGCCAATTAGGTAGGGATCAGTTCGGGCTTGTGAATAAAAATATGACTGCATTGGTTTTTTTACTTCTTCTTCTTCGCAAAACTTAAAAAAAAATGTTGTTAATAAAATTATAATATTTTTATCTACTGGGTCAGGTTATATCATAGATTATAGATTACTCGACGTGCGAAATTAGGTAAAAGGCAGTTCGGAAAAAGGATGTAGTACGTTATATGAAATGTCCTTGAATGGATTAGTTAAGTATACATTTTAATTTAATGTTTAATAGGTAGAAATATACTAGTTGCATACAAAATTATGGAATGGGAAAGGAGGATATATCTATTATGCTTACTTGTAAGAATACGTGAATTAACAACAGAACAATATTATTTAAATTATGTTGTTCGACATTTGCAATTGATGACATGCTAAAATTATGAGATCATTCCAAGAAACCAGCTGCAAACAATTATCCCACAAATAAAAATCTGTAATCTGGATATAAATGCGAATATCGAGGCATCGTGCTCAAAAAATTCGATCAGATACTAATTATACATTAATATATGTGGTGTCAACGATTAGGATTTTAGAGACCAAGATCACCAGACCGGTTCCTTTAGAAACCTGATCGGTTAAGTTTAAGTGGATAATCGACAATTTAAGGCAGTTGAAGAAAAAGCGAAAAAAAATTGTATGTTAATGTTACGAATTTAAATCCTGTTTTATTCGATATGTGAATAAATCTGTATGTAAAACTTTTGTGGAATAACAAAATAATTTTAAAAATTAAATTTTAAATTTAAGGAAATAAACTGCTGAGTTTACGTTATATCATAGTCAAGCTCACTGGACTGGTTTTTCTCTACTTAAATTTTAATTAAATTTTATGTAACTCAAATATTATTTATACTTCCATGTTGGTCACTTTTCATATTGTAGTGAGGATGTGGAACGATTCATTGCAAGATTGCACTATGCAGCTGAAGCTTTGCATGAACTGGAGTCCCGGAAGAACCAACATAATCCACACGGAGAGGGTCTGCTGGTATTGCGATCACGTCCGCCAATCGAGAGCGAATTCTATGACATTCTAGCCAAAATAAAGCTGGCACTCAATTACGCTGTTAAGCTGCAGAACCATTTTACCAAAGGTTCTGAACCCATTCACAATGTCTTCATTTCCCTGCGCACGATTGTGAATGTGTGTAACGATGTTCATGCCAGTGCTCAATTGCCTGAGAGCGTGGTTAATCCTCTGCTGCGCCGAGAAACAATTGGCTTTCTCAGTGGTTCACTTGACTCTAGTGAGAAAGAGCTGTGGCTCGGTCTCGGTCCCAATTGGACAGTGCCAAAGGATCAATTCAAGGATCACAAGGGTTCATACCATCCCATTTTCTATGACGATTGGTCTCCAGACTGGGTTGTCGATGAGGAGGTTGCCTACTTGGCACCAGCATTGAAGAATTCCCAATCTTACACGCCAAATCCCCCCAGTCCGGGCAGCAGTCGCACCTGGCTGAGCCGCCTACAGAGCCGCAATGTCAAAATCGCAGAGGTTGCTTACAATAAATCGGCCACCAATGATAAGGAATTAAATGTGACGAAGGGCGAATATATAGAGGTAAATTTTTTTATTTAATTTATATTCTGTGAAGCTATATACTTTTATTTAAAACAGATTATTGACGACTCCAAGAACTGGTGGAAGGCGCGAAACTCATCCGGTAACATTGGCTACGTTCCGCACACAGTGCTGGTTCCCTACAACTTTGAGCACGGCGTCAACCGGAATGGACGCGATAACGAGTCATTGGGCTCGGCATCAGTTGAGAACGGTGAAGGTGAGGCAAACAATCCGCTTTATCGCAACACGATGGCAATGTATGTGCCGCCAACGGATCGTGAGTCGCAGCAACCGGTTGGTAGCTCAAAGAATATGCCTCGATCCTACTCAATGCCAAATGTGCCCGTCCCACCGCCAATGCCACCGGCGAGCGAGAGCCAACCATCCACTCCGAGTGACACTCTCAAGCGAAATATGGCAACCGCTGGTGCCCTTGCAGGTGAGTGCTCCATTTGCGTTATTTTGCATATATAAACAAATTTTTTTTTCAAAGAAATCATTGTTCCTAAAATTTAAACTAAATCAAAAATCCCAAAGAGATGGTTATTTTTTATGAATTTGAATAATATTTCTTATTATTAAAAAAATAATTTCTAAAAAGTATAAATACAAACCTACATATATAGAGAAAAATTGATCAATTATCTAAAATGTTTGTAAGTGTGAAATCTTTAAATACTTATAACTAAAAAAAAGTTAGAAAGAGTTGCAAGTTTGTACGAAAAATTCACTGAATACCCTAAAAACTAGAAATATATTTCCAGGATTTTAGAAAACTTTGCTCTGAAACTAAGAAAAGAAAAATTATGGTTTTAAGAAATTGACTTTCAAAATAATAAAGTAGCGCGAATTTTTATAACTGAGGCCGATTTTTTATTTGAGTGTACATTTGCAATAATTTCCGGCTTTTTCATGGGACAGCTATGCGGGCTCGCAACGACTTCGAAGCCGATGACGACGCCTATATGTTGCAGGAGAATGTCAACGGGGAGCTGCGCGTCATGCTCCAGCAGAGACAGCAACGCAGGGACCTCGAAATACTAAAGACCCCCGAGATATTCATTAACCAGAACTCAACGCCCAAGGAGGTGGAGGAATGGCTGCGCGGCAAGGGCTTCTCGGACGACATTATCAAGCGCCTCCACACGCTCAACGGTGAGGAGATATTTGCGCTTTCGCCGCACACCATTGAGACCTATTTTGGCCAGCGGGAGAGCCGACGACTCATTTCACAAATTGTGCTACAAAAGAACTTCAGTGAGGTAAATAGATAGACTCCACATTTGACCATCCAAAATCCTCATCGTTTTCTAATTTTTCCAGTACAAAACAATTCGTTCGTCTGAGCTGTCGGCTAAACTAGCTCGGGCTAGGCAAAAGGCAGATCAATCAAATGGAGATGAGGTCTTCTAGCCCTGTCAGCCTGCCTGTTTGGATTGATTTAATGTCTACTTTGAGGTCAGCTTATTGGAGCCCGTTTCCGTTGGAGATTGATATAAACTGCACTTTTGGCTGAATACTTCTGTTGAATGGAACCCTCTTGGCGTGTCATTTATTTATTTGTAATGTTTCGTTCATTTATTTTAAAATATGCCTGTAAATGCATATGCAATATGTAAATAAATATCAAAAACCACATTTTATTGTTGCTTTGTTTATGTTAAAGCTCTGAATTCACACTACACAAATTATAGTCGAATATCCGAGGTGCTGACAAGTCATATATGAAAAGAGACAATTAAAAATGTAAATGGTTAATGTTGTGGGAATATAGCAAATCGCAAGGCCATTGTTCTAACGATCTCTATATATGTGTTTGCAACCAAAAAGATAAGTTTTCATGATCTTTGTATGCCCAACGAGACCACAAATATTAAATGCAGTGTTAAAATCGTGGTTTTATTTTAACGTGGAAAACAAGAAAAATAAAATTTATATTTAAGGCAGCCTTTTGAAAGCTAACATAATCAATATTTATTTCTTGTTGACTTATTTATTATATTTTATGTATGAACAAAATCAAGGACAGAGCAACGGTTTAAAATGATATAAGCTGATACAGATAGTGGCCCGATGTTTGACGCCATAAATTCTGTAAATATTAACTCTTCCAACAAATTGTGCGTTAATATTGCGAGCGGAATCGGGGATTTGTAGTGGCTCAGAAACTTACTGGTGGTAGCTCGAGCCGAATGGTGGGGATTGTGGCTACCATCTTGGTACTATTTGCTGATAATTATTTTATTTATTTAGATTCGCTTTTACTGGAATCTAAGCAATTTCTATCTATATGATATAACTAGCCACCAAGATGTGGAGTGACTCATTCGATTACGATGCAATTAATTGCTCCGATAAAGCACTATTTACCTACCCATCCAATGGGCTTTCTGAGCGGCATGGTTTTTATGGAAAGTCGTGTAAATAAGATTATATGATCATTTCTGTGACTGTTGTCATTTGATGGCAAAAGGCAATAAAATTTTTGAATTTTAACAGAGAGCAAAAAATAAAACTTTAATTATAACAATACAATTTAAAATGTGCTAAATGGGAAAACACCTTTTATAATAATAATGACAGTAATATTAATATCATTAGCAATGATTGTATTAATATTAATAGTACAATAATAACGATAATAATAATAGTAATGGCAATATTATTAATAATATCACAATAACAATACTAAGATGCAGTTACTGATAGACATTTGAATTAAATAAATTGATTTAAATAAATTAAAAATTAAAATTTGAATTTGCTTTATTTAAATCGAATTGAAGCAAATTTCTCTGAAAGAATATTTATTTGCAATATCTCTAAAAATAAGTTATCTCTCCACTCCTATCTATCTACAATCTACATACATACATATTTTAATGAATTAAGATTCGTAGAAAGCTTTTCATTCCTTTTGAATATGCAAACTGATCTCATTTACACAGAAACTTTTGATTGATTGATTACAAGATTGATTGTTTCTCATCCTTCCCCTATTCTGGCCGGGAAATCATATTTATTAAGCCGAACGCGAATACTGTCGAAATCAATTCAAGCTACTTTTGATAAATCTCAGAGTACTCACCTTGGGCCCTTAATTTGTACCTTTTTCATTAAAGACCTTAAGTCGTTCCTTTCACTTTCCTGTATTCTGATGGTCGTCCTCATCCGACTCGCCTTCAAGATGATTTGAACTCTATTCAACTTTGTAGCTTTATAAAGCAGATGCAAAATTATATTAATGACTTTTAGTCGCTATATCATTAGCAAAAGCAATTTTGAATATGACATATGTGTAAGAATTGCACTTAAACTGGTCAAAGATTCGTGTTTACATGGGTAAATACAATACGATATTTAAACTTATACGTGACGCATTTTAAAATTATTATATAAATCGACCTATGCGATTTGGGTGGCTTAATTTTATGTGCGACTTAAATGTAATAAAATGTATGCAACATAACATAGCCCAAAATTAGCATAATATATAACAATTATTTAACGAAGACACTTACGCCAAGTTCTCTATAAATCGCCAGAGCCATGACCTGTATAACATTTTGCTCTTTGTCATGTGTAAATTTCTCCCTAGCCCTTAAAACGGCAGCCCTGGGGATTGTGGTCTCATTATATCGTTAGCCCTGTTTCTTTTCTACAGTAATGTAGCAATTTATTTTTAATTTTTGTGGTGGTAGACGATAACTGCCTATCAATAAGTACGGATAGTAAAAGGCGCATTGATCAAAGACATTTAATACTCAAGATGTCAAGGCTCAACACTAATAAGAAGACAATTGACAAAAGCTGGATTCGTGAATCGCGCACTTTTTTTACTCATATAATCAAGGATACCTTGTCAAATCTTCCAGAAAACCATTTCACTGAACAGGAGCAAAAGATGCTATCCAAACTCAATAGGAAGTGGCTGCAAAAGTACAAGGCCATAGAGCGCATGCCCAAGTCGAGCCTGGAAGCAGCGCGGGCGGAAAGAAAAGCCAAGGCTAAAGCCAGGGTTAAAGCCACGACTAAAGCCAGTGCTAAGCCTCGCACTACCCCTACTGACGTTGATGAGGTTTATTCGGATGTGAACACTCTCGATGACAATGAGGAGGTCGTCCATCGCATCATCATTCCGCCCTTGAGACCTCACTGGAAGCGCACCAGTTTCGATTTGATAATGAAGGGAATGGTGTGCAAGCAGAATTTAATTCAGCCGATGATAAACTGGCAGCTGCTGGACAGCATTATGGGTGTGCCCGAGTCCGAAGGTACTGTAATATTTCAAAAGTATATCAATGACAGGCTGCAGGCGCAAAATATTGATATATAAATAATTATAACAATTAATCAACTTAAAGTGTATGATCGTCTCGACAATAAAAATTTCTTGTTTGAACTGAGCGTTTTCTTAGTGCTAATGCTCGCACGCATTTCGGGTATTTTATCGATGACGAAAATCGGACACACTTAACATAACGGCTTCTGATCGAATTTCGATATGGCGATCGGCCTATTGCATTCGTTCAGTTCACTTTTTTCCACTCAAAGCTTGAGTTGGAATTGCAATTTTTTCGTTTCGTTTATTAGTGTGGAATGTTTAATTTATTTTGTTTTGTTTAAAATTTAACGCATGAAAAAGTGCACGGGGGAGGACGAACAACATCGCCGGGCGGCAATCTTACGGCTGGAGTCTGTGCTCGTTTGCAGTGCTGCTGCTCGTTTGTGGTGCGTCTGCTGCCGCCACGACGGGATCTGCAGACACACGGTGACATGCAGATCAATTCAAATTTTACAGGCGAAGATGTGCGACGGACATAGCGATTGCACAGACCAATCGGATAAATTGGAATGCGGCAAGTGGAAAAAAACACATAACCTAAAACAAGCTAAACTTAACCGTACTTGTTCCGCATCGAACCTCCACATTACGCTCTCTCCTTTCTCTCCGTGCTTCTCTGTGTAGACTGCACGCTGTGTCGGCAGCCGCATTGGTTCCCGTGTGCTCAGCCACACCGAGCCTGCCTGGCAGCGGAACTAATATGCAACTAGTTCCGCTGCCAGGCAGGCGTCGACAATTGCCTTGGCGACGAGGATGAGGTCCACTGTCTGCGTCGTCTGGTCAGCTTTGGCAGGCGGAACTGCAGCCAATACGAGTACATGTGCCAGGATCACAGCTGTATACCCCTCGACTTTATATGCGATGGCAAACCGGACTGTGCCGACCGTTTCGACGAGACAGCCGGTTGCAAGCAGTCAGCCGTCAGCTCTGCGACGGCGTGGATGACTGCGGCGATGCCAGCGATGAGCGCAACTGTGGTGAGTTCAGAAATAAATAATACATTTTGACTTCGCAGAGAACTTCTGTCAGCCGTCGATCGGAAAGTTTATGTGGCGTAATCATGACAGTTGATTGCCACTGTCCCAGGTCTGCGATGGTCATGCCAACTGCTCGGATGGCACCGATCAGAGCGAAGCCTCATATTTTACTTCACTGGATATGTTGCAGCGAAGACAAATATTACCTGTTCCACACTATACCTATACAATTTTGTAGCAACCTTTCAGTATCTAAAGTATAGCTAGCAAAATGTGTAGCCAGTCGATCAGATTTTTCATACAGTCAGTTTTTAGTGTTCAGTGACAAGTAACTAATCGTTCGAACCAAGGCTTAACTGATATTATATATGTATTTAGAAACCAAACGAAATGTTTGTATATAAAAATGTAATTTAATAGAGTTGTTGAAGTTGATTTTTAATAAATATTCTATAAGCAAGTAGCTTTTTGCCTTATTTTGCAGTTGTCTTAGCTACTAGACGAACTGTACTTAATGACAAGTGACAGACGAATATATATAAATAAAGATAAAGATATAGATCATTTTATGTGGAGCACACGATTGAAATTGGCTTAGGCATTTTGTTGCATTTATGAAATACGCAATCTTGACCTTTCTTAAGTTTTATTGACAGATTGGCTAGGATAGTTGGTTATGGAGAACATAGTTTGTAATACAAGATAGAAGAGATAGGAATAAATAATTACTTTTACTTATAATCGTAGTTGCAAGTCTAACTTGCCAGCTTAATTTGGAACAATCAATTTCGCCACTTATTAGTTTATGTATGAAGATTAAGCATAGTTAGAAAGTGAGGGAAGAGCTAAGAGTTAAGACACAGTCGAGCAAATAGCATAAATTGTTTTTGTACATATTCTAAAATATTCTGACAAACAAAAGTGACATATTGAAGAATGATCGTCCTAGAATGCCAGAGATTGTGAAATATTTTTGACTGAAACACAGAAATTTGCTTCTCAAACCTAAGCTTGGGAATGAAAAAAGCATTCATTTAAATTTATCACAATTCATTGTTAAGTTTGTAAAAATTGATCGACTTGGAATTCTATCACTAGCATATATTACAAGTCTTAAATCTACCCTCAACTGAGATCGAAAATAAAAGAACGTATAATAAATAGACAAAATTCAATACATTTCGCTCAGCCTTTGGAACTTTATTCCTGATAACTTTCTTTATGTTTCAAAAAGCCAAATATCTATTGATTGCTTCAGATTATTTATAAATGATGTACTCAATAATAAAATATTTAATTATTTTTGCTATAAGGGTTTAAACAATAAACAACAAAAAACTATAAATTTGGTATTGATGTGGCTAATTTGTAACTTTGTTTTAAATATTAATTAATTTGATCATTAGGTAATTTATATTTACCAAGAGAACTCATAAATGACAAGCTTTGACTTGTGTCGCTGTAGTGAGATGTTTGTCATTTGCATTGTGGCAAGGAGAATGTCAAAATACGTAATTAATCAAGACACTTACGCATAACAGCGTCACGCAGAGGCAATAACAATACAGCCAACATTCGTAACATTTTCGAAAGAAAAGCTTTCTAGGTCAGATACGCCAATTTCCATGCCAAAGTTTTGTCATATTACAAAAGCAGTGCTCCATAAAGGTCGACGGGGTTAAAAATGTATGATGTTTGTTAGCTGGTTTGTTTGTGCCTATGTGTCCATTGTTGGTCGGCGCTTGCATTAATATCATACACATAGTATTTGGCACAGTGTGTCAAGTATTGCTCTGCGGGTTCTCGCGAAAAAAGTGACAGACCAATCGACTGGTGCATAGATACATTGTACGCGAAATACATAAGTAAAAAAAAACTAAAATAACACCGATCGAATTCAAGTATCAACAACAAAATACCCCATCCCTTCGCAAACAACCGTCGCTTTCAGCATAAATTAGAGCAGAGCGAAAAATAAGCAAGCTTCTTTGATTTACACGCCGTCGTCGTCGCCGTCGCCGTCAACGTTGACGTTAACGTCAGCGCCTGTTGTGCCTGTTGTGCAGCCGGCATTAAACTCGCTTTAAGCTGACTCTAAAGCCGAGCAGGCTCGTTAGCTCTGCCGTTGGCGCAGGCGCTGGCGTTGCTGTTGTGCAGTCGCCGTCGAGTAGCGATCGCGATTCGATATAAAAGCTCCAAATTCAACGGCAGCCAAGTTAGTTCACCGCCGACAGTTTCTTGGGGCCTTGCCTCGACTGCGATTCACCCACAGAGTCGTCTACGATCCCCAGCAGTGCATCTATACGCGGGCGCCTATGTGCAGGTGTCGATTTGTGAATGAGTAGCTAATTAAGCTGCAATTAAGTTGCCAGCAAATTAATATTACCCAGTCAGAAAAAGTAATATTGTTTGCCCAACCTAGCGCGGAATTCGCGATTTCGATTTTGAAATTTGTTTGGATTGTGTATTGTAAATATTGTGATTGCTGATTGTTTATTGCTACTGATTGTCGTGTGCAATTTAAATTGAAAGACTTGCCCAAGTTTGCCCCTAATTAACCACTACTTCGGCAGGAAAATTAAACTCTTGAGCATGGTATGTACCCAATACACTTTATAATCACGCTAACATATTCAATTTTAACGTCCCAAATTGTTAGCATATTAATTGGAAAAAAATAAACAAAAATTTTCGTTCAAAGTTTTATTATTTCCATTTTTTAAGTAAATGTGTTTTTTTAGTTATATGTTTAAATAGGTATTTATATATTTGTTAGCTAGTATTTGTAATACACAATAAATATTTTAAATTTGATATAGAATATATGACGTAAAGTTTACTACAATTTTAATTGCATTTTAATATTTGGTAAATGAAATCTTGCAGTCATTTTAATTTACTATACAAAATCGCATATATATATATATAAATATTTTCTATTTTAAATTTAATTTTCTTTTTAATTAATTTTTTTATTTTTATTTCGATTAATCTTAGTCTACATCAAATAAATAATTAGTATCTAGACATGTGGCTTTAATCGATTTAATCCAATTCATTTATGAACATTATGTACGCATTATTACAAATTTGTGAGAAAAAAACAAATATTTTCTTTTAGCCCATTAAAAGCATTTAATTTAGGGCATTTGTATGTTTTTTTTTCTGTCGACAAATACCAGTTTTGGCTAATGACATATTTAAAAAGTAATTACGGACCATTGTTTACAGCAGACCATTTATAACTGACTTCACTTACAGCTCCATACAAAAGTACACACGATTGTGAGTGGCATAATAATTGTGTTGCAAATTGCATTTGTTTTTTATTAAAGTAAGGTAATTAATTTAAGACTCCAAACGGCCAACCTTCATACTTGAATTCGTTTTTATTTTGGTATGGGGCTTTTCATGTCTGTCGACTCGCAGTGGCAAAGGGCTGTTATACACGACTCTGAATCGAATGCCACATACAAAGTGTAACTCCTTCCATTTCTTTTCTGCCCGGGGCACATTTAAAAAAAATGAATGCGCTTCAATCAGCAAATGATCAACAATTTACGCCATCTAATTGGATACGCCCCCCCTTTATTTGTTAGCTCTGATAGTAATCAGTGCAGACATGCCACAAGCCGAGCTTCAACCATTAAGTTTACATATCAAACCATACTCGGCTCAAGAGCATATACACACTTTTCAAGTGGGTTAATTCGATTCGTTTAAATTCGAGCGTTGTTAATTACAAATGCTTTTGATTCACCATAGAACCTCGGTCAATCCAACTTTCTATACACTGAACAGCCCAAATGGTGAACCAGTTTGATGGCTTAATTGCTTGTGGCCACTTTTACTCTTTCTCCCATTTTTATGAATCTTAAGCCAGTTACGCAATTTGCCTAATTATGACAAATTTATGTACCAAATCCACTATGCACGATTGTACGTCGACAGGTAAAAATAACATACGAGTATAACCACAATTTGACGACTTGCCGCCATTCACTTGACGATGTTTATTAATTTCAGGAATGACTATGTAAACCATAAACCCAGAAGCAAAATATGCAAATTCAAATAGTTAAATACAGTACAAATATGAACGTAGGTGTTGATCTATATATATATATTGGTGCTTACGTTGCTAAAGTTAATTAACTTATACACATATGAATACATAAAAAAAATTCATTGACAATAATAAATATGTATATATACAATATATATATATATTTATATAATAATTCATATGTTTGAAAGATGTATGCATGTATTATTTAAATGTATGTGAAAATTTAATAAGAAACATAAATACGATATATTATGTAATTATGTAATTAGAGTTTTTTTCTTGTATTTTTTTTTTTTAATTACATCATCATAAGGGCGTCAAAAACAATGGCATAGCTTTTAAAAAACATTACCGCAAAGACCATCTGAAAGATCACATTTGATACCGAAAATGTTGAAAGATATTATTTGTATACATTGTATACTTCTGGTTTCAATCATTTGGCATTGTTTGAGGCTAATCGTGGCAACTGCTGAAGTGGTTCACTTAAGCAATGCTCATATATAGATACATATATGGCTAAGCAGAAATTACAATAAAAAAAATACTTTGAAAAGAATGTAATTTGCACATGCACCTGGCACGTTAGCTAAATAAAAATGTAAAATTTAAAGGCATTTCGGAAAATGGCGCTCTACTCCAGTTGGATTGGAATGCATTAAGCTCGAGAACCAAGCCAACCGTGCTCTCAATTAATGAATTAAGTTAAACACACAAATTAATTGCAACATTAATTAGCAGGGCGTTAAGTGGCATGCGATTTTGACGGCTACAAATATTTGCAAACACACACGTGCATCAAATAAAACCTTTTCAACATTTAATGTCTTAATATTATTTATGTATATTTATACATTTATTATACTGATTTTTCATTAGTGTATAGAACCTTAATTAAATAACTTTAACTTACAGCATTGCGATGGAAAAATACCAACTAATACTAATAATAATAATCAGAATAATAATATTGTAAGTAAAATGAATAATAATAATTTAACAAACCAAACAAACAAATTAACCAGTGATTTCATTTAAAGCTGTGCTTAAAAAATTCGTGAATAAAGTATAGTCTCTGAAGAAGTAATTGGCTTTTTAGTTTCAATAAGCAAACTCAAAAGCAAAACAATTTAAATAAACAATATCTTTTAATAAATGAATGCTCACAATAATCATAGTGATTTTCTCATTGGCTTTCATAATTATCAAAAATTGTTGGGAAGCATGTAAGCATTAATTAGACTACAGCTCGACTAGGCTCTTTTTTAGCTAGGTTTATTTCACAAATAACAAATCATTTTTTTCGCATTTTAATAGTACATTTCAACTTAAACACTAATTATGGGGAGTTGCTCTAACTAATTAGGGGGATTTGCTTGTTTCTTAAAGGAAAGTGCCAAGGAGGGGAAGAGCCATTCTATTTTTGTTACTTTTTTACGGATTATAGTTATCAAGAGCTGGATAAGTATTCTTAACTTATCTTCAAAGTTCAAAGTTTAAATTTGACATCACAACTTTTCAATAGGTTAAAGATCTCGTTTTTTTTATACATTGATACATTATCTTTTTCAGTCACGCTCGATTTTGGTTGGCCAATTTAAATGGTGGTTGCAAACTCTTATTTCACATACCTCAATGCAACATTTGTATCTTTAAACATAATCTTTTTATAGACAAAAATTTGCGGTATATTCGTAATCGCATGTCAGCCATTAAATAATTTTATTGCATGCTTAATGTTTAACAATTGCTGTCAGCGACCTCCAAGTCGGATAAACTTAGTTAAATTATCTGTCAAAGAAAGCGGGCGCTGAGATTAACTCGTTTGCTTTCGATTTTATTCACGTTTCAAGCCCGGCTCTTGCTCTGGCTCTGGCTCTGGCTGTGGCTCTGTTGGTTGTTGATGCAACTTCTCAAGCAACTTGTACATTTTCAAAGTCAAGGTCTTAAATAACAACGGCAACAACATGGTCAGTAACAGCTTCTGACGATGGCCAATAGTTGCCACCGGCAAACTGCAACCGGCCAACCTCAATTTTATGTTGCCATCTGACCATAAATCAAAACGATTACAACTTAATCTTACCGTGGTCAACGCCTTAATGGGTCGCTTGACTGCAGCTGAAGATACAATGGCAAATAAAATAACTCTTAAGTTAAGTAACTTAGATTAAAATAATACTTAGCCGTTAACAGTACTCACCAACGGAAACAAAATAATGACCGATTGCTTGTCCCAAACATTGAAATAAAAGAAAAACTCTTTCGAAGATCAATTAACGCATATAATAAGTAAATCTGCAAAAATAATTTACCATTTGTGGCAAGGATTTGAAAAACTCAGAAAACTACCAAGTATCAAACATGAATTGCCCACTCATAGAGAAAGTAAAACATTAAGCAGGAGGAAGAAAATAATGATGAAAAACACACAATTTTGAAATGTGTTTATTGAGTATAATAAATGCACAACTATAAACAATAATATTACAACTCTGACACTTCAGTACTTAATGTTTAATACTTTCCGATCTGGCTCAGTAAGCACTCTCTCGCAATGAAATATTATTCAAATAATGCATAACACTTTAGACGGACACGATTTGTGGATGATGTGTGTGACTAAATCTATGACACTTAATCATAACTGTATAGTGATTACCTATGCTTAATATTATGTATTTCGCATATGACGATATAATTTGAAAAAGTTTTCGAAATCATAGCAGTACGCACTTAGTTATCCACGGTCTTGTAATCGTCGAGTCATGTTAGTTTGTCTCGCGTGTTCGTTGCCATTTCTGCACAATGTCTTTGGATATTTTCTCACTTCCGTTTTCAGAGACAACATTGTTGGATTTGCTCTGGTTGGCATTGTCAATGAGAGCGTCGTGGGGCCGGAACCGGGCCGGACGTGGTAATTGCGGCTAGAGCATCGTAATTAGCTTGATTTTAATTACATTACGAATTATGTGAACATATGATGTCCACAATGCAACCAGGCGGCTGATCGTGAAAATTATCAAAATCTTTTTATATCTTTATAAGTGTGCGAAAAATAATGACTGACTCGTTTGTATCTTAACATTTTTTATATTTCTATACAATACCAAGTCATTTGAACTAATAGGCTAATCATGTCAATGATGTGAATGGAGGAATTGAATGCTGCTGTTGCACATTTATTTTTATCCTCTTTTTGTATATTTTGTATCTTTATAGTGTCGAGATGGCCATAAAGATTAGGCCCACAGATGTATGCAGATATGCAAATGTGCAGCTGTAGATATCTCAAAGGCTCTTGTGGGAAATGCATTCAAGCATTGAGATATATCTAGGTGCAAATAATTAAAGTTATTCATGGAATTTATTTAATTGAATGACGTTTGATTTGAATTTATTATTTAGACAATATTGAATTCGAAGTCAGTCAATAAAACAACCTTGATTGAAAACCTTCTTGTTTCTTGCGATTTTTGGAAACTGGTCTGAATTCAATATGATTTTTTATTGCTTTCTGAAATATTGTTAATTGAATTTAATGAACAAAATGAAGTAAATCTGAAAAACCAGAATGTTTGTTAATTTTTTATTGTTCAACCGCTTTCAAGATTGAAGATAAATTGTAAATAAATAAAAATACACACACTTAAAATTGTTACCAATAAGTTCTGTATTGAATTTGAATATTTTTTTCCGTACTCATGAACTCAAACTATCTTATAGACATTTAAATAAAGTACATCAAATATTTTGTATTTATATATTTGTCAAAGAAGTTATATATTTGTCGATCATTTTAAAATTGCAAATCGAATTCTTTGTCAAAATAATAAACAATATCAATTATCAATTAATAACTAATTATTTTTTGCATGAATTGTTTTGAGTCTTAAATTAAGAGGCCTCTTTTTATATTATTAAGAACAAATTTTGAACGTCTTGGCTTCTAAATAACAACTTTGCATGCATTTTGTGGTGGCGATTAACTAATTTAAAATAAATTATTTGTTTGTTGTTGAATTTATTTGGGGTTTCTCCAATCCATGCAATAAAGGTTGCATTTAATACTCCCAGTTATCTTATAAATATCTTATAAATGTTTCTTATATTTAAATTACCTTTTTTATTTTATGTAATATATTTCTGTATTTTTTATGTGTCAACTGGCTTTACTTAAACAACTAAAGCGTTAAACAAATAATTAAATGAATTGCCAAACTGATGACAGGGTTTTACTTGATATTGCTCTGTGCGAATCCAGCTTAAGGACCGGTTTGATTGAGATTTAACTTTCGCCTATAGAAATTTGACATCGAAAACTTGTTTATTTTTTTTATTAATTTTTTTAAAAAAGGTATACAATTCTTTAAAGACCGCAAAAGCCTTGGGAGTATTTGCAATTAAATTAAAATAAAAGTCAACGGCATTAAACATAGGAGTTGAAGATTTAGGTCCAGGTCCAAGGTTATGCATCGCTCCAAGTGCCTTTCCCCACTCGGACTGACATATCACGACTCCGACTCTGACTCCAGTGTCGTCCCATCGAAAATACATTTGCAATACTTTTAATTACGTAACATACTAAAACTGGTGTTTGATATCTGAATGCTGCCGTTGTTGAAAAAAAAATCAATACTGCATTTTTTTATTGCATTTTTCTGTCCACTCGCTGTCAGAACGCGCTCTTTGAAGTTTATTTATGGGTTTATTTATTTGCTACGTTATGCTGCGTACTTGTAGCACGATCTCTTTGATACACTTTAATCGTTTTAAATGTGATCATAAATTAATGTTAGTCTACGATTCCAAAATATATCTCTCGCTCTGTAAAAAAGCGCCGATCTCTGATTCGAGACTTGTCATTTTAAGTATTAGTTTATTACTTTATGGGCAGTTGCACTTTGCAAAACCTGTAAACAAAAATTGCTAACTAAGTTAACATATTTTACAGCTACATTCACTGAGTAACATCCAGTCGAGAACTCATCATAAAAACATTCTTACCAGTTGACTAATTTATTTGTACACAAAAATTCACTATTTGTGTTAGTATTTTTAACTTAAACATAATTGTACGATTTTGGGGACTTAGTTAATTGCTTTAATTTAAAAATCACATTCAAACAGATACATGAGATCTTTCAGCCACGCCCATAAAAACCAAATTGCACTTAAACGGTTATTAATTGTTTGCTTATTCAATACAAATATTGCGACAAAAAAAACCAACATGTATTCATTAATAAATTGTGTGCAAAAATATTGGTGTGACATTAATTCGATACTTAAATTTACAATCTGCTACAAAGTAAAGGTTAGTTGCTGTCTGCAACTGGTCGTATTCCGATTTCCTTCGAAACCAGTTCCACATGGGGCTCGATTGAATCGAGTCAACACCTTTAAGAATCAATTAGTGCGGATCATCCAATTTAACGAAAAATTTAAAGGCAACAGCAAATTGCGTCCGCAATTAATGAAAATACCGTCGCTGATTTGATATAAATTCGCCAAGCCAAAATGCGACCAGTTCACAAAGTGCTAATTACTAAACTCCGGGTAAGAGAAGTTATTCGGTCATGTGACTTTTAGGCAATGTTACTTTACTGATCTGTGTTCCATTATAGGTAAAAATTTACGAGAGTTTATGCTTGTATCTTAATGGATAATTGGATATTAATTCAGCTATGTGAGTGTATGCACTATGCACATACATAAGTTTGGGTGCTATGCGTGCCGGTCTCTACTCATTGGCTTAAATCATAAAAAAAAAAACACCGTCTGGCCATTGCATAAATTGTGTGCACCTTGATTTCGATGTCAACAAAAAATAATTTATACGCATTTTGCAATTAACTTGCAGATCGAACAGAAGTCGCAACATCTTGCACAACTCGTCGAGTCCATCGTTCAAATACTAGAGCACCATTTGACGAGATCCCAATCTGCACTAGGTGCTTTCACTTAAAATGGCAATTTCAATTAGTGCCTGTTACTTTATCGTCGAGACCAATTGGAATTTGTTTGGCCAAAAGGGGAATATTGGACACGGCTCCAGGCTCAGATTTCGAGAGAGATGTTTGACAGATTTGTACATCTGTATCCATAATGCGGCACAGATGCAACTTTGTTGCACTGAATAAGGCTGTCAATGGATGCAAGTTGTCTGCGACCAACTACCAATAAATCAATCATTTTGTGGTGAAATTCTTTGCTTTGCTACACTGAGCCATTTTGCACTTTAATTATCACAGCTTGGCCTTTGGTGATTTGAGTTTAATTTTAATTAGATGTCGTTAAATTTAAACCAAAAAGTTGCTCCCAATTACCCGATTTGGTGTCTGCACCAGTTTTTTCGCTTATACATATACACATATAAATTATATTTTTTTTTAGGGTATTATAACATTAATCTGTCCTTCTGTCTGCACTCAATTTGTTAAATGTAAAAGTTATTGTAGAATGAATAAATTTGAAACTCACATCGCCAACTCATTGTGCCTAAATTGGAGCACCCAAATATTTAAACGGAGAATTGGACATTGGAGTAAACTTGGTTTGAAAAATATAAAACAAATTATATTTCGAACTGCGGACTTAAGTTCAAATGTCGGCAGATTAAATCAGGTGTCAAAAGTGTATTTAAACTTCGGCGTGCATAAAATAGTCTTTTTTTCTTGTTTTTAATGCTGTTCACGTTTTGTCAACTCAAACTTGGTGCAAAGTCGAAGGCTTTTCTCAATAGCAACATAAATCCGAGAGTTACATATAAGAGCATAAAAATAGATCCAGAATATGGAATTTATAAAGAATATATATATATGTACGTATATATGTATATATGTATTTATATATTTTTTTAACTTCCTGCTTCGCTTGCAAAGTCTGTTTTGGCGACAAGCACTTTTGTCATTATAGTTGTTCTAATTGTCTTAAATCATAGTTAATTACCATAATACTTGTCCATCTGTTTGCTAACAGTTTGCATTTATTACCTGGCCATGACCAATTGCTTGGCTTTGTCCGTTGTGATTGCCAAACACCGCGATTATCATCTAGCTTAAATTAGAATATGAAATCGTGTGTTTACGTCGCTTTACTTGGTCCAGAGCCTGTTGGCTAATTTGAGTTTTATTGCAGTTTTGAAAGTAGTCAATGTAGTCCGATCGAGCAAAGTCTGGGCTATTGTTCTTTAAGCCATGCAATTAAAATGTATTCAGTCTCTGTGTTGGGTTCTGTCACGGCAGCTGGAACGGATTGTCCGCCAATATTTGCGCATTTGCATGCAGCAACTGGCATTTTTCACAAAGGTCTCTCAGCAACAACAATTGGAAGTTGCGGTTGCCTCTGTGACTGTGGCCATGCTGCCATGTTGAATGACTCCACATGGGTCTAAGTCTAAGTCTAAGTCTAAGCTCGAGGCCAGTGAGCTTGGATAAAATGCATTATGTAAACCCATTTCTTACATATTGACGTTTTTGTTTATAGTCGGGAAGTTGCGAAACAAAAAAGTCTATATACACACATATATATAAATTATAAAATATTTGTAGGTTTTTACTTGCAGCACACTATTAAAAATGTATGAGCATAATTGAGCTACACCAATATATATATATATTGGCAAATACCAGCAGCAGCAAACATGTTTCGGTTAAAATGTCGCAATTAAAATGAATAACAACCAAAACAAACTAATAGGTTAAGGAACCAGTTGTTACCATAACTGCAGAGCCTGTGTCACAGCCACCAAGATCGATAGACGATTGTTGCATCTAACTGTTCCCTAACTAGTCGGTTAGCCGGCCAACATGCAAAATGGCCCAGTTCGTGTCTATTGCCAGTTTAAGCCAGGCATAAAAAAATTAACATAAAAAAAACAGGCAAACAAAGGTTCCGCTGAAGAAGTAGTTTTTATGTTTAGTTGGTGTAAATATTAAATTGCTTTTGACAGTGAAACAGATCGAAAAAGTGTTAAGTCATCGAACATTCGGTTCAGCGAATTTTCTATGCCATTAATAAATTCTTCAGCTAAATTAAAATACACCAAATTTTAAATAAATTCGTAAAACCGTACAAATTTAATGTTTTTACCGGATATCTATTTTTAGATGTGTTGGTTTATTTGTTAATTAGTTTCAAATGTTGTATTATTATTCTTAAAATTAAATGATCAGAACGCCAATTAATTCCAAAACTTATTTAACAAAATTAGAATGCCTTATTTTTATTAGTTTAGTTCTCGCTTACATTAAAGTCACGCACATTCACGATTTGTCGGTTGGTCAATCTCGTCATATTTCTTAAAAAAAAGTCTGTCATTTAAGTGATAAAGAAATATTCAGTATATTGAAATTTGTGCCTAAACTTCATTCGTATTAAATGAGACGGTTTTGTACGAGGTTTATCTGTATAAATCTGTAGAAAAGTAGCAAGTTTATTTACTTTTCTATCTTTTGGGCATATCTTACCACCAGAAAGAAAATGAAAAATTATTATAAGTATTTAATAAAATAACGCTTATAGGAAGTTTATTATGTTTTTTTGTATTTATTTGTAACAAAAGTTGGTTCTTTTCAATTAATCTATACGCAGGCGTGGATTGAGTTTTGAAATTGGAAAGGTATATTTCTAACAACTGTTTTTGAAGGTCGACCTGTGTAAATTCAATCTAAGGCTCTTTTGTTCCATATTTATATGTAATTCGAACAACAACCAAAAATCGTGTTTCAATCATACCATTCTAGAGCTGCGGTAATTGAGACGGAATTTTGGATTGATTATGTGATTTAAACCAGTCACCCAAACGTGATCAAATGCTTGATCGATAATTAGTGAATTTAATTGCAGCTACTCAATTTGATTGAAAATCACAAGGCAGCACATAGGATTGTCATATGTTATTATTATTGATTTGATTATCATTTTAAGGTCAAATAGATAAATATTGATCGTCGTCTGCAAACTGGTGCCTGCTCAAAGACACCTTTTTAGGTGACTTACAAGACAGATATTTTTTTTCCACAAGGCTTTTTATTGATATACTATGGATATAAAACATTTTATTTCTTTGCAGAAATATATTTCTTAATAATAGCAATTGTTTTATTTGTTATTATTATTTTTTAAGTCCATTAATTGCCAATTTTTAAATGAGGTTCCTAGAAATGCATGCTCCGAAATTGAGATATATGTATATATAACTTTGATAATTTTAGCTATTAAATAGCAATAAAATGTAGAATAATTGGCAATCCAATTTTTCAACGATCTCTTAGGGAAATTAATAATAAAACACTTTCAAATTTGGTAACTTTACAAATTGTGAAAGATTGGCGAATTTTAGATTTCCTGGGTGCTGTGGGTGAAAATATTAATGGTTTGGTATTGTAGATTGCTATATAACATACATAAACACACGCATTGAAAATTCGACATAAATTTTCGAATTTAAAATAAAGTTTACTTTGAAATTAAAAAATTGAAAAAACTATCGTTCCATTTTAGAAATATTTTTTATGAATAATATGTTGAGTTATAAGGGTTTAAGGTTACTTGTTAATAGTTAAAAATTCAAATTCAAATTGAAATGTTGGTATTTTAAGTCCGATTTAAAGAGCCTTATATAGCCGATTCATTTTATTTTTTTTTTTCTTTGTCTTTGCTTTTTTTTGCTCTTGAAAAGCGTGTCGAATTTTAATCCGTACCACAATATTTTTATATGTACTCCATAATGCCAATTTATTGATCGTTTTCAGCGAATTGGTTTTTATAGCTTTGCGACCCCTGCTAAGTTGGTAAAGTGTGCAGCATGTTTTAGCCATACTTTTGTTTACAAACTTTTGAAGTTGTCTTCGGTTCTGCCATTCACCTCATAGGAGCTTGTTAGTTACGCAATGCATCGTTATTGATGGTGTTATAAAAATCGAGTGAAAAACGAAGCGAACTAATGCATTGAGTGCGATTTTATATATCGATGATTTTATTTTTAAATTATTAATTTCATTGATTTATTATTAATGTTGTTATACAATTCGAGTGAAGAACGAAGCGAATTAATGCATTGGCTTCGATTTTATAAGTCGAATATTTTTCTTTTAAATTATCATTTTGTATATATGCATTCTGCTGTAAGCTATATTATATAAGAATACTCCAATAATCAAATCAATTAAATAATGATTCGAAAGAATCAGTGCACTCACGAAACTAATATGCATTTTAAATAAATATGTGATTAAATATGTGGAGGTTAATCCTAATTAATTTTTTGCAATTCACACATCTAGTTTTTAGTTCTCTTTTTTGTATTCATAATTCCATAGCTATCCCATCTATAAATTTTTACTTATCTCAAGTATAAATTGCCTAGATTAATAAAAATTTGCATCATATATTAACTATGTTGAAATTATAATTATTATTTATTTTATATTAAGAATCAGCTGGTTTAGTGATTTAAATTTAATATACACACCTAAAAGAGTAAATGCAAATTGTTTAATAGAAAACTTAATTTCAGATGCGCCATCAACGAAATATGCTGATCATCTGCATTTTGGGACTTGTCTGTAGTGTAGTCGGACTGAAAGTATCAACTGGGTATCATATCGTGCACAATGAGCCACCCCGCTCCCATGGACCACACTTACATGGGTACTCGTATGGGCCAACTGCCCAGCAATTTTTAATAGGGTAAGCCTTAGCTGCTCTTATTTTGCGACTACCTAATTCACCCATTATATTTCGCATCAGAAATGCGTTGACCTCTGGAATGGGTACTTCGCCGGTACCACAAAATCCATTCTTTACTGTTGCAAGTCCACAGCCAGCACCACCCATGCCAAGTAGGGTTACTTGCGCCAATCCTCCGGCTGTTTGCGAGAAGTCTGCCTATCGTTCGATGGATGGATCATGTAATCACCTGGAAAACCCAGGACTGGGTGTTGCCAGTACTAGGTAATATCAAGCGCCTAGACTACTCTTAGAAAACAATTATCTACATTTTTGTAAATCGCCAATTAGCTGAAATTGCCCCAAAAAAATATAAAGATTTTCTTGTTTATAGAAATAATATCAAAATCTTTAAAATTAAAAAACCTTGCCCTATATCGACGACAAATTGTTATCTGCATTTCAAAAACGTATAAATTCAAAACTTCATTCTTAGAAGTGATTCTTTCTGAAATTCAGAAACTACTTTTAGAAATCGATCAAAAATAGAAAAGCCTCCACAAAATTCTCTACCCTAAATTAATAGGCAAACTTGGAATATTGTGAATCTTCTTAAGAGATTGGTAATTCTTGTATTGCTAATGTCAATAATAATATTAGTCAAGTAACAAGAAAAAAATCTTCAATGTACACAAATATAGGTCAGCACCTAGAAATTAGATATATATTTTTAACATTTTAAAAATAATCTTAGAAATGCAAACATTGGTTTTTAGATGTGTACCAAATAGTCGGTCCAAATATATGGCGATTTACTAAAATATAGGTCGATTTTTTATGAGTGTATGTTTCAGTCAGAATGTTTGTGCCGCTTCTCACGCAAGTCCTTTAGGTATGGTCGTCTTGTGACACCAAAATACGCCGATGGAATATCCGCACCAACCCGGTCCGTAACTGGCAATGAGCTGCCGAGTGCTCGTCTGGTATCCATTGTGGCATTCGGTGAGCAGACCGTGCCCGATCCACAGTTTACGCTCCACAACATGCAGTGGGGCCAGATTATAACACACGACATGAGCATGCAAGCGGGTGGCACTCAATCCAGTATGTCAATCCATTGATCACTTGGTATTAGATTGTCCAATTGACCCGATTTTACTCCTACACAGAGAAACATCCGACGCGCTGCTGCACAGATGATGGACTACTGGTGGGCTTGGACACAGCGCATAAGACTTGCTTTGCCATCATCGTGCCTCCCCATGATCCGGCTTACTCTCAAATTGGTAGGGAATGCCTCAACTTTGTGCGCACCTTGACAGATCGTGACGCCAACTGTCAGTACAATGGTGGAGCGGCCGAGCAGTTGACTGTGGTCACAGCCTATTTGGATTTGTCCCTGGTCTATGGCAACTCGATGATGCAAAATAGCGACATCCGCGAGTTCCAAGGCGGACGTATGATTGTTGAGGAGCGCAATGGCGCCAAATGGCTACCCTTGTCCCGAAACGTAACCGGTGACTGCGATGCCATCGATGCGGATGAAGTCTGCTACAGATCCGGCGACATACGTGTTAATCAAAATCCCGGACTGGCCTTACAGCAGACCATACTGCTCCGCGAACACAATCGCATTGCCGATGCTCTGTCTGCTCTGAATCCCCACTTTGACGATCGCACGCTGTTCCAGGAAGCTCGCAAGATCAACATAGCCCAGTACCAACAAATAAGCTATTACGAATGGCTTCCAATATTCCTGGGCGAGCAAAATATGTTGAAGAATAGCCTGATTTTCAAAGCTCCTGGCGGAAGCTACGTGAATGACTACAATCCTAGCATCGATCCCAGCGTATTAAATGAACATGCCACAGCTGCATTCAGATACTTCCATTCCCAAATTGAGGGTAGATTGGAGTAAGATGTTTTATACTATTCGCAGTTATAAACTTATTAATTTATAACGTTTTCCCTGATTATAGCCTTTTGTCCGAGCTGCGTACAGTTCTTGGCTCATTAACCCTGAGTGATTGGTTCAATCGTCCTGGTATTCTCGAGGTTGGCGATAACTTTGATTCTCTAACCAGAGGGCACGCCACACAGCCAGAAGAGCTCACGGATATCCACTTCGATAAACAGGTATCTATGGCAATATAATTAAAACAAAAATAACTTAAGTTCAGCCATATAATCGGATTAATAATTAGCAATATATATAATCAATATATAATTGATAATATTTGAGGCATTTGACGCATCAGATTACTGTCATTACAGCTTTTATTTCAGTTTTTTTTATTTGATTTGAAGATATCTTCTAAAATACTCAATTTTAGTGAATATTTGTACTTACTTAAATTTGAATATTAACGACAATTAAATACAAAAGCCCACCGATCCCATTCTGGGGTGCTCTAAATACCGTACATACGATGGAAGATTGAACTCAATTCAATTCAATTTTTGTAATAATTTAAAAAGCAATTTAAAGTACTCTGAACTAATTTTTCTATATTTATCAAATAAAAGGAATTAATTCTGTAACTTATTTAAAAAAAAATTTGTTATTCTTCTAATTTATAATTCTAATTTTATATTTGCTAGATTAAACATTTCCTATTTAGACGCAATATGCCATTCGGCTCCGACTTGCGTGCTTTGGATATTCAGCGGAATCGGGATCATGGACTTGCATCGTATAATGATTTGAGAGAATTTTGTGGCATGAAGCGGGCACATTCATGGGAGGACTTTGGTGATCTGATCAGTCCGGAAATAATTAATACACTCAGATCGCTCTATGATAGTCACGAGGATGTGGACTTGACGGTTGGTGGTTCTCTTGAGGCACACGTGGCTGGGGCATTGGCCGGTCCCACATTCCTTTGCATCCTGACGGAACAGTTCTTTAGAACTCGTGTCGGCGATCGTTTCTTCTTTGAAAATGGCGACAAAATCAGCGGATTCACTCCAGGTATTAGTGTGCATTACAAATATTGATCAATTATGTAATTGTAACACTCCGATTAGATCAATTGGAGGAACTGCGTAAGGCAAGCATGGCTCGCTTGCTCTGTGACAATGGCAACAATATTGGTTCGATGCAGCCTGCCGCATTTAGGACTATTTCGGGATCGTAAGTACCATAAGACAAATCTATTATCATCAATATTAATCTAATCCCGTTTACTAGGAATCCTGTTGTGCCATGCTCGAGTATTCCGCAAGTTGACCTCACGAAATGGGTCGATCGAACAGTACATGGCTCTGCGGATCACTCGGTCCTGTTTGGGAAGAAGTGACGATTGTATCTGTCTTTAACTAGTTCAAAATATAATAACAATTAGTTTAATCAACTTAAAGATTGTAAAATCAAACTCCATGTATTATATTGTCCCCTTTTAATGTACATATATAAATCATATCGGTATATAAGAAACCCCTATTATTACTATCCATTCTAATAAAATATTTTATCCTAGCTAGTTCATGATATTTAGGGTTTTACGTGGGTGGAAAACATTATTTATGAATACATTAATGTATGTCTCAGATACAAGTCGAATTGTTCCTCTATAATTAAAATCCGATAGACCAATTAAAAGTTGGTAATTGGTAAATATTTAAAGGACTCTCCAAAATGGAAAAGTTTGCCTTTCAGTTTTCTTGAACGTGTATTAAATGAGTTAAGAGCCAATTTAAATTAAAACTGGTTATTATTTCACACATTTTAAATGGAATCAGGGCATACAAATAAATTATTAGCATGACTTCTAACAATTAACACAAATTCTTAAAAAACAATATTATTTGTTTACTTGTTTACAGTTTACTTGTGATCTTTCTCTTTTATAAAATTCTGTTTTGGTTTTAATAATTTATAAATTGGTTGACTATTGATGTTCATTGTTATTTTTATTAGCTTTCAAATGTTATCTAGTTTAGTTAATTTGATTCTTTGGATACCATAACCATATCGATAATCACCGACATTCATTTGAGACAAAACAGAAAAACACAAAGTCAAAACAAGGCGAAGTTGATGATATCATTTGAATATGTGTAAAGAAATATGAATAAACTCAAAATTTTCTTTTTTAAATGGTGTTGTGAGAACCAAAGGTCGCGTGCAATGCAAATCAGTTTCTAGAAAACTTCCCTGTTAAATGAAACCATTCATAAATTTTAAACTAAAATATGCATCATTTGAACCGCCGCTTCATGTTTATTCATTAATTCATCATATTGTATGAACTACAGTTCTTACGACAAATTTTTGGCTTAATATTTGCAAAATAGAAACTTAAACTTAAACTTTAAAAAGAAAGTAAAAAAGATGTGTATATGATATTTAAAATATTATATATGTGTCATAAGGGTTAAATAATGTTTTTTTTATGATCATATCTCTATTTATTTTGTTTATTGTACTTTTAAATAATATTATGAAACTGCTAGCATCTTAGGTATAAATTACAATATGTGTGATAGGGTACTCTAGAATTAGATACAGGCTATCTTGAGATATCTTATTCAAATATAAACGACGGTGTTATCTGAATAGAATTTTCTGACAGATAAGAATGGGTTTGATAGTTTTAGTTTTTCTAGGTAACATTTTATCAAAATTCAATTCTTTTATTTCAGATTGGAACTTTGATTATTAGTCAAAGAAAAAACAAAAAACATTAATTTTGGGCTCTTCCCATATTACACTCTCATTTTGAAAGGACAATTCTCTCATACTGAAATAAATATGATTATAATAATTCTTATTATACCAATAGAACAATTATTCGTCTGAGTCAAAAATATTATCCGAGAAACTAGTTTGCTTACAAACAGTACCACAGAGGAATGACTCCCGACCCGATTATAGGATTAGCGTATTTCATTGATAAGTATCAAAAGTCCATAAAAAATAATTTTGTAAGCTGCCTCATAATCAAGTTTTTTGTGAACACTCAAATAGTGCTTATAATCTCTATGAGAACATAAGAGAACATTTTTAATGGGAATAAATATATATTAAAATAATGTTCTGGTTAAATGTTTGATGAGATCCTAAAACTTTGTCGACAATCTATTTTTATTCAGTTAATTTTTTGTAGATAGTTTTTATCGGAGGGTAAGATTTGAAATGGGTCTCGAGGCGTACTAATTGCTAAGATAAGTGGTCTTCTGATGCTTCGCTCTTGCTCATCATTATTTTCAACTGATTGGTTGTCTTCCATATTATCTGTTGTATTGTCAGGTTCAAAGTCGTCTTCATTACTCATATCACTAATATTTTCAACCAATTGAACATTGTCGGACAAAGATTCAGTAGGGTACGATTCCTCTGATTCTTTCATGTAGTCTTGTTCCAAAGTATTGCCATCGTTGAGATTTTCGAAATCTTCCGTGTCATTTTCGCTCTCAATTAGAAGTATTTGCTGATGATCCCATTGATCCCAGTCAAAACTTGGGGGCATTGGAAGTGGAGCGTTTGGTGTTGGCGGATGTGGATGTCCTCGGTGGTGATGATCTGGGTGGTGATGATCTGGGTGGTGATGATCTGGGTGGTGATGCTCTGGGTAATGATGACCTGGGTGGTGATTTCCTGATTGTCCCTTATGTGGATGTCCTTTGTGTGGATGTCCTTTGTGTGGATATCCCTTGCCTGGATATCCTTTCTGCGGATAACTTGGATAGCCTGGATACCCCGGATACCCTGGATACCCTGGGTGTCCCGGATATCCTGGGTATCCACCAGGACCAGGACTAGGATGATGATGTCCTTTTCCCGGCGATGGCACAGGAAATGGTATAATTATTGGAGGGGGTGGTGGGTGTGGGTGCCCATGCCAATCTCTATTTCCTGGAATACCTGGGGGACCCTGGGGACCAGTTCTGCCTGCCGGTCCAAAGTAACCTCTATCCCCCTTGTCGCCCCTGTCGCCCTTTGGACCGTAATGTCCAGGTTTTCCCGCCACACCTAAAGATCAATAATAAATCTGCAATAACAAATCTAACAACAACTCTGTATACTAACCTGGAGGACCAGCTGGACCAGGTAAGCCTGGCGGACCTGGTGGACCCGGGGGACAATAACATTGCTGCGGAGGACTTGAATGGGGTGGATGAGGATATGGATATGGTGGTGGTGACGGTATTTTGTAGATTACAGGTGCAGGAGCTGGCGCAGGAGGATGAAATCTTGCGGTTTCTTTATTACATTTTATCTCTTTCACCAAACCAAATATGGTTAAGCCTAAGAAGAATATTTTCAGTATTTCGGCTCTCTAATCTAATATCCATTAACGTGACTTACCAAAACAGACGATCGATATCTCCAATTTCATGGTTCAAAAGCCAATGCTACCTTTCGCCAAAGAACCGATCACTTTTATACTTACAGCACAAATTATATAGAATTTTCACGCACACTCACAGCCAAAAAAAAACAAGGTTTTTTTTTTAAATTTACTTTTAATAATCTAGTTTCTATAGGACCGTTATAATTCGAATCAACTGAGAAATCTGTCTTTTGTCATTTTATGTTTATTTGTTTACATATCGTGGAAACTAATTATGATTTGAATAAAAATCTCATTAACTTTACATAATAAAGGTGCTAAGAACAAACAATTTTTTGGTTTTGATTTCAACGCGTCATTACTTGAGGTTGAAAAACGGCAGAAGAGTTAAAAAGAGCTAAAGACGATACGCGTCAGAATATAATTAGCCCACTTACAGAAAATTTGAAAAGGTTACCGGTATTAATATAGCCGCAAGGTCATAGCGAAAGTTAAAGGTTACCGGTTTTCCTTATTGCGTAAGAATTTTAATGTCACTGCCCTAATTTTATTGGATGTATTCAAAGAGAAACCGAAACTCAAAGCAAGATGTGAAAAAAATTCTAAATAATTCTTTTTTTTAAGCCGGTTTTTAAATGGTAAGACCTTGAAATAATCAAAATATTAAACTAACTTATTAAGTTGTAAGAATATTTTCACACAAGGACTCGTCCGTCCAGAATTTGTTCATTTGGCAGAGACTGACATAATTTGGAAAAAAAAAACTACTTTCATAAAATAAAATTATAACTTATGGAAATAACGCACAACTGGCCACGATTTGCCAAGTTCTGTTGATGTCATTATTAAAACTTATTTTGCCTTACGTCAGATATACTTTACGGAGTATTCTCTTCATTTAAATAATATTTTAATTCTAATTCTGAATTTTTGTAAAGTTCTGAATTGGGATAATAGGCGTCAAGCTGCGGTAAATTAACATATTTGTACAGATTAAGATATTTAACAATCCCATTTTTCTAATTTCAACATATCTCCCTCCCTTTTTCTTTACTCTTGTAATTCTACTGTTGTTAAGATGTCAATCATTAACATTTTTGATCTAAATAGTTTTGTATTATGCATCACCAATCCCTCCCTTTTTCTTTACTCTTGTAATTCTACTGTTGTTAAGATGTCAATCATTAACATTTTTGATCTGAATAGTTTTGTATTATGCATCACCAATCCCTCCCTTTTTCTTTACTCTTGTAATTCTACTGTTCTTAAGATGTCAATCATTAACATTTTTGATCTGAATAGTTTTTTAGTATGCATCACAAATCCATTAATTGTGTTAGACTAATTTACATTTTAATACATGCATATATTCTATATATTATATTATTTATTCATTTTTATTTAATTTTTTTTTGTGTGTTTCGCAATACAATCCACAATTGGCCAAATTTGCATTTAAGCTTCTCGGAATGCTTAATAGCATACCAATTTAAGTTTATTTATTTAATAACAACTAAAATCAGTTGACACAAAAAAAAACAAATAGGTAAAATATATAATTAAAGTGAACTTAAAATAAAATTGAACGTTTACTTTGAAAATAAGAAATATTTATAAGATTTTTGAGGGGCAATTTAATGCAATTGATCCAACACACAAAATCGATTTTCCAGAATTAAAAAGCATCTTGGTCGTATAAGGGAATCAAATTCCGTTGAACAAACAATAACTTGAAAGGTTTTGTTGACAGTGAATTTAAAACGATTATCGAATTTGAATTTTGACCAAAAAGTAAAACCAAATCATTTACTTTGTTCAGTCTATCAACTGTCTATGAACGATACGCTAAAATGAGATGACCTTACACTCGGAGCAGTACATTAAATAAATAAAATAAAAGTTAGATTCAGGCAGTTACATTTACATCACTAAGCAGACAATAATGTATTGCGATGTCATTTACACAAAAAGTGAACGGTAAAATGAACGGTTTTGAAATCGCCCACACACCATTTAACGAGCCAAAATGTTGTGCAACAAAAAAATCTAAGCAAAGCATTCAAATATTAATTAAGACCATTCGAGATGGAAGCGTTTCGTTGTGCAGGTTGGATGGCTAATTACCCATGATGAAGTTGAAGTGGGTAGAAAATATTATCTTAATCGGCTTAATCAAATTAAATACAAATCCTAAAGCTAACAAAAGAATTATTCTATGTAGACATAGCATTCTAAATCTAAGAATAATCAAGCATTAAATTTACAAATTTAAGGAGAATGTAGAAGAAATAAACTTGCAAATCAAGCAAGAAACAACGTCTCAGAAATCATCATAAATCCTTTAAAATCACATATGAAGGTACTAGTGTTTATTGGTTGAATTATTATCTTATTATTGTTGTTTTTAATTAATTATTTGTTTTAATTTATTTATTAATACATATAATTCAGATAAGCTGATTCTTGATTTTTATCTTTAAACATTCATTTACATAAACATATATGCAAGAATAAATAATCTTTGGGTTGTCAAAAAAATCTTCGATCTTGTTGATTTTTTTGTTTTGTGATTGTGTTGATTTCCCGGATATTAGGTAACCAGCTGGAGACTTAAGTCTTGCCATTTGCTAAGGTCCAGTTGAGGAATGTCGTTGCAGTTTACTAAAACATTCCTGTGTAAAAAAAATGAACAATGTACGTATTCGTTAAATTAAGTCAGAGCTTTCTCTCTGTGTATAGCGACTTACTGAGTATTGGGGAAAACGAACACATTTGGCTGGATGTAATTCAAACCTTGCACGTTGTTGCAGAACAGCGAAGCCAAACTAATCTTGCGTATCTCCGCCAGTTGAGCTGCGTTAGAAGTCAGCCTTATTAGGAGAACAAATTATAATCAAGGATTGAGAATGTACTCACTGCGTGAGAAACCACTTAGTTGATCCTCCCGCTCGAAAAAGAAGCGATCACCTATACGCGTGTTGAGGAACTGTTTTCCCACAATGCACAAAAGCGTGGGTCCAAACAACGAGTCGGGCACATGAAATTCAAAAGTGCCGCCGACGGACAGCTCAACATCATCCGGAGTAGCATATAGCTTTCGCAACTGCCATATTTTCTATAAAAGCCACCTTATGAATTCATAATTAATAATAAATAAAGAACATTTTCTACCTCATTTGATATTTCATTAGCGAATTCCGACCAGTCGGCGGCACGGTTCAATCCGCAGAATTCACGTACATCATTGTAAGAGGCCAGCCCATAATCGCGGGCACGTTGAATATCCAGAGACTTGAGGTCGGAGCCATACTCCTGGGATTCTTTCCTATTGAAGTAGTGCTTAATTTCGGGATCTATATTGCCGTCAGATCGCTTCTGCAATTGAGTGATCATGCCTCTCACAATATCGGCCAGATTAAAGTTGGAAGACAGTAGACGAATCGTGTCAGCGCGCTCAAAATATTCGCTCAGACGAAACGTCTGATTTGCGTCACGATTTGGCGACACCAAGCTGCAAATGAACAGTTGAAAATTGTTGAATCGGTGCCAAAATTAAGACACTTCAAAGGGAAGATACTTACGAAAACCAGCCGGGAATCTGGGTGTGCGAATAGCGGAAGGCAGCAGCTGAAAACTCTGCATACGGATTGGGACTGACGCTCTCATCGTAGTCATTCACATACTCGGTGGAACCTCCTGCATAGGGGTAGGTAATACCATTGAGATGAGTATATGTGGCGCCCAGGACTCCGACTAGATAGTCATAGTAAGTGATCTTCTGGTACTGCGCAATGTTTATCTTGCGTGCCTCCTGATATAAACGCTCATCGTTGTAATGCGGATTAAGATGGGCCAGCTGCTCTGCCAGTCGATTATGCTCACGCAGGAGAACCGTGTGAATTACGGCGACAGTTGGCGTAAATCGATTCCGCTTGTCCGGCAATGAATAGCACTCATGGTTTGTTCCACATTCACCTAAATGATTCTGAACTACGGGCAACCATTGTTGCCCATTGACGTAACTGGTGCGCAGTTGGCCTCCCTTAAAGAGACGCACTTTGCGACTCTGCTTGAGAGAATTTCCATAGAGGGAGGACAGATCAAGATAGGCTGTGACCACAGATAGCTTCTCGCTGTGAGGCAGTCCACTCTTGGGGCAAATAGCCTCCGCGTCGGATATACTGCGAGCAAAGCTCAAACATGTTTTGCCCGTATTATAGGTGATTGGTCCATCAGATGCTAATGTGATTGGCTGGCACAGTGGATGGTGCGATTCCGCACAGCAATCCTTGGGTGCTCCAGATGTAGTTAGTAGGCTCATGTCATGGGCGATAAACTGACCCCACTGCATGGAGGCAATCGTGCGAAACTGATCCATGGAGGTCTTCTCGCCGTACAGCGACAGCGAGATGAGTCGTGCGTTGGGAAGTACTTGGCGCCGATCATAGCGTGGATGCAGCAGCCGCCGGTACCTGGAGGTGGCGATGCCAAAGTCTGGATAAAGCAGATTATTACAAGCACCATCTATGCTCCGGAAGTGCAAATTCTGGGTATTATTTAAACAGTTTGGGGGCGGTATTCCGCACTTGATTGGCTCATTGCGCTGATTCTCAACTGCCCCGATATTCATCCAGCTGCTGGGTTCTGCACCTCTGCTATACTTGGGCAATAGATTTTTTAGTAAATCTTCCAGGTTGCTATCATAGTCAGCTGGGCCATTTCTCTTCGATCGTCCGGCGTGTTCGATTGGTGTTTTTTCAGTAACCAAATCTAAAGTGTCCAACTGGTGAAATGGGCAACCACTGAGTTGATCTTCCGCGCTAAAGGCGCTGACCACCGTAAACAGTAGGAATCCAACAATCGAGGTAAGTAATCTCATCTTTGCCACACCACTGCGAATAGTGCTGTACTTTCTCCGGTGGTCCGACATATATACGTGGGATTATCGACTAATGTTTTGCATATTTGCACGATCATAAAACCGTAGTATGCCATATTCCGCATAGTTAAGCACGCACGCTTTATTTTATGAATTAATGATTACAATTCTTAAAAAATTAGAAGCCGTTATCTGAGTTCTCAATACTTTCATTTCGTGTCGTTTTTGGTTCTTTATTTACTATCTTTTCCGCATATCATATTTCAACCACAGTTTATTAAGACTTTAAGTTATTAAGTACTTTAGAACTGTATGCACTTTTTAGTTAACAGAAGAGAAGTCATCATTTATTTATTAATTTGGTTTTTAGTTATTTTGTATTCTAGTGCTTTTATAAAGCATCGCCAAATCTGATAAAATTAATTACACTTTTTTTTCAATTTAAGAGGACTGATAAGTTTAAAACTATAATTTTTGCCCATGAAAAATATTGTGAAATAGGTACGAGACAGCTGTCTCTATTACCCCTGACCATGTCGACTGTAAAGAATGTTGTTTTCTATTCATACAAACGCTATTTCAAAGGGATTGGGAGGGGGTGGGTGGGTGCGATGGTGAATGGTATCAAATGTTAAGTGTTCTAATTTTGCTGCAATCTGCTATCTGAGTTAACATATTCTATAGGAAGCACGTACGATAATAAGTGAGTGTTACGTAAGCGCAAATGCAAGCTTACTTCTTAAAAATCACGTATAGTTATTGAGACGGATCAGTCTAATTAAAAAAATACTTAAAACATATCTTTAATTAATCTGGTCTATTTTTTTAGTTATACTTTTTATGCAATATTTGCAGTATTGCCTTATTGGCATTTATACTGTCCAGCCTAAATGACTAATTGAAATCACTTTAAAAAAAAATTTGTTATCAAAAAAAAAATATAAGACATCGGCAGTTTTCTCATTTCCTAAGATAAAAGGACAAAATGGACAGACCTATCTAATAAAAGACCAGATGTTAACACTTATATGGAGTTGCCACCTTGTTTGGTAAACACACGAATGCAACAATTTGTTCAAAATACCACTTGCTAACGAAAAAATAACGCTCATTAAATGTTTGACTGTGGAATGTTTACATTTGCTAGTGAGAAAGTAAACCTAAAACCCACTCAAAAATTCTGGCATTTTAAATTCAATATTTCGGCACAATTGATAGCCATTTGGTTTTGGATTTCCTCAAACTTAATTTTTTTGGGTTTAATATACCATATTAAACATTTTTAATTAAAATCAGTAAGTATTTTTTTAGATCCAATTACAAATGAACCAGTTCCGCACTATATGATATAATAATGCCCATAATGTTTTATGTTAAATTAGTGGCAACTCTGTAACCTCGGAGCTTGCCAACACTGCAACCAATATTATTAAAAATTAGTTGTGCACAATATTGAATTGTATTAAAGAACAATAACAAAATGAAGCGGAGAACAAGTGAAATTTGGTGCTTCTTTCGAGCGGTCGATGAAACTTTTGCGCTGTGCAACATTTGCAAGGCAAAACTCTCTTATAAAACGACAACGACAAACTTAAGCAAACACATGAATCGAATGCATCCAAATGCAAACGCTTCAGCTTCGACGCAGAACCGCAAATATAAAATATTGTCACTGACAAATGATCGACATCGAGGAAAACCTCGGAATCCGGAACAGGAATTGATATTGCTGAACTTTATAAAGAAGCACCCGGGTATTTTGCAAAATCCTTCGTGGGAAACACGCAACGCATTTGAATTGCTCTGGGAACAACTGGCAGCCGAATTGAATCGCAGTGGGCCACCACAAAAAGATCTGGCAACCTGGAAAAAGGTTAATTCTGCTAAATCAAAATTGATTTCTTCTTATTTTTAAACGTTGAATTTCTCAATGTGCAGGCGCTCAAAGACTGGAAGAGATTCATCATTAAGAAGGTGGAGAAAAATGAAATGCACAATATTCCCTTGGCAACGGGTCTGAGTTCGGCCGAGGAAACAATTGCCAGTTTATATCGTCTCAACGATGATGCCAATCAGATAATAATGAATGCATCCGATGACGATTTACAGGACACCTCGAATGCCACATTCGATATTGAAGATGTGGAAGATGTTGTGCCCGAGGAAGACGAGGATAACAGCGCTCTGCAAGATGCCTCCGGCTATGGCTATGAGCCAGAGGATTCCAAGGCTGAACTCGACATTGATCCGCTCTTCTTGCAGCGATCCAAATTTGAGGGAAGAACTCTCCAAACGGAATTGGAGACGATGAGTAAATCCATCAGTTTAGCCACAGATGTTGTGAGCAGCACTCAAAAGGCTCTGACTGATTTCTGTGCCCTCTATAAACAAAAGCTAATCGAAGACAAAAGACACCATTCTGTCATCGAACAATTAATGTCAGAAAAACTAGAATTGAAGAAAAAGCTGCTGGAGATTGAACAAAGGAAATTGTCCTTAAAATAGTTCTTAATATGATGTTGATGATAATAGTAGATAATTAGGCAAAAACTAATCTAACTTGTAATATATGATATGTCGCAAAATAATATTTAAGAATTTATCAATAGTAAAACAATTTGTGTGATTTCATGCAGAAATTCAAAGTTTGTCGCGAGCAGCTTTTTACAAATACAGCACACATTTTAAATGCAGACAGTTTTATTCAATCAATTTGACGCCGGCATGTATTGTATATATATATTTTTTTTATCAATAACTTTGTAATTTTTCTCTCAAGGACCTTTGATTTTTAGAATGTTTTTAGAAAATGTGCTACGCTCCCAGCACTAATGATGTGAATGTTACCCGATGAGCAGGAATGAATGAGAGACCTCTATAAAAGTATCGTCCTGCGTTATTTTTTTTCTATGGATAAAAGTCCATTAAATTTGGTGAATCTCTACACTTAAAAAAAATTGATTCAAATTTGATGACAATCTATACAAAGATAATCCCTGAAGCCATTTATTTATTTATTGTCAACAGAAGTCAATCCATAATTCATACTTGATAAGGATTAATGGCGTTGTTCAGCCTTCTGAGATATACAAACATATATCAAAGATTTAATTAATTTAATTGTCCGATCGTTGTTCGATCGAAAGAAACCAAGTCTACCACCATAGTACACAGGCCATCGTCTATTTTGTAATATATTTTGTGGAGCAACGACTTACTTTCAAAAGCACTATAAAATACAAATAATATAAATCTAGTAGACCGTTTGCCTATTATGGCGCAAATTCGCAACGGATTTTAATCTTGCTGAAATCGCCATGTATATCATTTGAAATATAAAATATTTGCTGAGACAAACGTTTAAAACAAATATACGAAAATGATATGGAATTATGCTCGATAATTTGCAAGGAAATGAACTGCCTAGTTCGAACTGGTTCCGATAGCCATACACTTTAAAATCAGTTATATTTTGAAAATTTCTTATTTACTAAGCAGAATATCTGCTTTGTGTGACTATTAATAATTGTTTGCTATTAAGTTAAGTGGACGGTGGAGAGTAGTGAGACTTTTAAGTCGGTTTAGCTGAGGGAGAGGTACCCAATAAATTTTGTGTGCGATAGTCCGATTATTTGTGCATCACTAATTCATGTGGATGTGGCCTGTGGAAATAATGTGGAATCCATTCGGCTTCTTCTTCTCAGCTTAACCATTCTTGGTGACTGACAAGTCATGATAATTTTTTATAAAACAAATAGTTTTTTGCAATGGACGACTCGTTTTTCGGCTTTGATACAACCACATGCGTACCGGTAAGATATAAAATAACATGCAGGAATAATCAAGTGCGCAATATGAATAGGTTAGCGATAAACTCGTGTTTCGTCTGCAAAATGAAAACTTCAATTATAGTTTTTTTTTTTGTTGCACTGATTATAATAAAAGTTTTAATCTAATAGGATGACGATGGGCGCATTGCAGAGCCCCCGGAAGAGGAGTATGACGCACTCAATGATGAAACCTTCGGCTCGGCGATAAACGGCGACTGGGAAGAAGTCCACGAAACTCTCGTGCGACTCGGCGGCAATGGTGAAAAGATTCGTCGAGGAGGAGGTGGAGGAGGGGTCGGCGGTAGAGGAGGGGCCAATAATCATCTAAGTGGTGGCAACGGCGCATTCCACAATCAGCAGATGCAGCAACTGCTGCGTGACGACTCCGACCTAGAGCTGAATTTGTCCGCGATGCGATTGGATGACGTCGACCTGGGTTCATTTGGCGAAAGCGATGGGAATCCTTTGCAGCGCATCAGCCTGGACTCAAATGTTTGGGCATCGCAGCCGTTGACCAACACACCCTTGGCGAACAATCCACAGCTTTTTCGTGAGCACTTTCGCAGCGCGTTCAAGTCGCAGCCGCTTGCAGGAGTTGCAGGCTCAGCCACACAAATGAAGCCACTGCACGAGCCCAATGCCAATTTTGGTTTGCCTCCCATGCCGCCGCAAATGACGGCCAAAATCTCAACTCTCGAGGATATCGAACGGAATTTAATCACACAGCAGGCAATTTCCAAGAAGCAGCAGCAGATGCCCCAACAACAGCTGCCACAGCTGCATCAACAGGACTTTAACCTGGCCAACAGGCAGCATTTGGTGGTAACGCCAACAATACAACAACAGCTGCAGCAGCAGCAACTGCAAAAGCCACAACAGCACAAGGGTAACATATCATTTTACATATCAATATGTATATATAAAAATATAAAATATAAATATATATATATAATAGTATTATAATATATATATATATATACATTTCTACTCGGTGAACATGAGGAACGTTATTTGCCCATTGCAAATTTGGGTTATTTTGTTAATCATTTTTATACTCTGAACTCCATTAAAAGTGGAGTATCATAAAGTAAATTAGTAGTAGTAGTAGTAGTAAAGTAGAAAGTGAAGTGGAGTATCATAAAGTAAAGTATTAGTAGTAGTAGTAAAGTAGAAATCCGCGCCTTAATTGCAATTTCTGCAAAGAGTCGGAATCTGCTCAAGAAATGTTTTTCTTCTGCCCGGCACTGCACTCATAAGGTCAATTGTATTAAATATTCATATATTTGGCGGCTGTTAGTCAACCTATATAAGCCTTCTAAAATATGTGATTTTGCCTTGATAGAAACTGAGGATTGCACTTCTAAACTAAAAAGTGAATAATTCTTATATTATTTGTTACTTTTATATAATTATTAAACATTGCTATTCTTTGATTTCACATATACCCAGACATTTAACATATTTTTTAACAGAATTGATATGCATTTCTTAATAATGATAAAAATCTAAAAAATGTCTTATCCAACCTAACCTAACGCATAATGCAGCTATGTAGTTATCTGCAACACGCATGGAATTAACTCTGACAACATTACGTTAAATATATATTCTGGATCAGCAATAACAAGCGTGTCGATCTAGTCATTTCCATCTGCTTGTCCCCCTTTTTGTAGCAACGCTTCGCTCCCAGGCACTATAAGATCTGAATTTATATAATAATATCTCATTATGTAGCGATTACTTTCTACCTTTCCCATTATATCGATCAAACCGACATTCTTAATTAAATCAAGATTCTTTAAAAAAAATGTATAAGGCTTCTTTGGTTGTATGAAATGTTTAATTAGTACTAAATCTCAATTTAAAAGTTCCTTATTATTATTACATGACTGTAGTCTCAACCTATAAATAATAAATAAAAATTAAATTTACCTGCATAGATTAAGCTAATCTAAAAATGCACATTATTCATCTTTATGTAGACAATATATTTGTTATGTGTATGATTTTAAACTAATTGTAATTGCAGCACCTCCGGGATTTCTGGCAACTCCACAAACACCGCCAGCAAGGCAAAGTCTAGGATTTCATGGTCCGCATTCTTTGGTTGGCGCTGGGCCAGGACCCGCACCCGGGCCCGGACCGGGACCCGGACTGATGCCGACACCCCCCTCTCAACAGCAATTGAACAACGGGCTTAGTGGGAATCGAGCACCGCCCGGCTTCATCTATCCAAGTGGAAGGGTGCCGAACCTGTCACAACACCCGATGATGCAGCAGCAGCAGCATGCTGCACCCAGCTTTCCCCGAGCACTGCCAAATCCACATTTGCCCACAGCACTCAACAACTTTGCCATGCATCCGAGCTTCAATGCAATGCGTGCCGCTGGCATCCCGCACCCCGCAGCCTTTATGCAGCCAGTGCCGCCTGTGCCACGCCTTCCTCCGCACAACGTGCTCAATCAGCAGCCCAACTCGATGTACAACATGTTCAATATGCGCCTTGTGCAGGAAATCCAACAGAATCATCCGCTGTTGCAGAACGTAGCTGTTGCCCGTCAGCAGCAACAGCAGCAGCAACAGCAACAGCAACAACAACAACAGCATCAACAACAAAATCGTCCCGGCGATCGCCAGAAACAGCAACAACAACAATCCCAGCAACAACTTAATCGACATGGCGGCAACCTGCCCCATGAGGAGTTCGACGAATACGCCAATCTGATGAGCACCCGGGACAAACACTGGCTGATAGGTATTCAGTTGTCGCAGCTGAACACGGATACGCCGTACATCGATGACTATTACTACACGGTGCACAGGGAGCGGAAGAACGGACAGGTGCGTCACAGCCAGGCGCACAAGGATAACCAGTTGAATCATCCGCTGACGCAGCCTCGTGGGCATGCCCAGCTCATTCTGGTGCAGTTAGGCAACAAGAACGGTTCGCGCAACGGGCAACAGCATCGTGAGCGACGCAATTCGGAGAACATGAGCAACAGCAACGCCAGCGGCGCCGGCGGCAACATAACAAATTGCGGTGGCAACAACAGCAACCTTCTTGCTGGATATATTTTCTCACCCTTGAAATTCGAGAACTCGCTGGGCAAACTGCAGTATGGCAGTGTCACAGCGCCCCGCAAGATCATCGATGCTGATATTATGGGCAGCGATATGAGTCCAATGGATAATTCGGCATCGTCTGCTTCTTCAGCAGCTGCATTGCATCATTCGGATAAGTCCAGCGAGGGGCCAAGTGAGGTGCACCTGGTGCCGAGCAGCATGCGAAAGTCACGTCATATTCTGCTGCACATCGAGACACTTTATCGGTATCTTCTCAAACTGGAGGACCTGGAGAGTCCCGAAGTGATGGCAACCATCGTTTTAAAAAAGAATAAAGAAAGCGAACGCATCGCCGCCGTGGAGCAGCTCGAGATGGCAAATAAAACGGCCGAGGAACGCGCTGCCGAGGCAAACAATCCCCAGACAATGAATCCGGCGCTTAAAAATAAATTCAACTATGAAATAGAGTCGCGCGAGGCTCTCGTCGCCAAACTAAAATCGGGCCTCACTTTCGACAAGGTGGTGTCCATGATGAGCGTGCGCAAGGGCAAGGTATTTGGAAATGGATCCTTATTGTTTATATATATCACTATTGATTATTTTATTAATTATCCCCGTATAGATCCTCCTACGACGTTGTATGCCGTTTATTACTGATCAGACCATACGTTGGACTGTTTGGGCTGGCGTTTTCTGTTCACTGCAGAATGTCGTTAAAAAGGATCGCGACGATGTCGAGGGTGTTCTTTATGCCCTGTATCCAGAATTTAGAAAGCACATTGGCGAAGCCAATTTTGAAACAACTATCAATATATCTGCTGCTTTCACGCTGAATGACAAGAAGATGTCGGCGATATTCTGTAGTCGGGTATGCATTAATTATATTAATTATATTTCTCTAAGCAAGATCTTGTTTTTATTGCTACGAACCTAAATGTCATTGCAGTTTGGAATTTTGTCGCTCGTCGGTTTGATTCTGCGGGTGGAGGCGATTTACATGCTGAGCACGGATGCGACGCTAAGCGAGGATAACCGACAGAAATGGCGTGAGTTTCTCGCCCAGGTTGCTTCATGCCTTAATCGCACCATACAAAATCAGACCATCTCGGCGGCAATTGAGTCGGATGCTATACAGCCAATGATGAATCATTTTGCTCGGTTTAAAGACTTGAAACTGGATGCGCTGCTGGCTTTAATAACGGAGGCCAAACATCAAATAAATTAAATTGGTGATTGGAAGTCATATATATAACCCTTTTGTATAATTTCTGTCATTAATGTTGGGTTATTTAGCAGTTAATATGTGTATGATCTACAATGTATCTACATATATATATATACGTTTGTGTTGTTGTATTTAGTTTTCAATATATACATACATATTACACGCGCACAATTTGTAAAAGAATTCCATGCATACACGCATATATATACATGTCTATCAAATCGGAAGGCTCATATATTAACTAACGCTAAACAAAAATATAGAGTAAGGCAATTAAACATGTAAACGAATGCGAGAAATTTTCTTTTCATCAATTTTATAAATGTGCACTTTAAGCAAGGCAAAAAACTACTTGGTATGGCATCAGATATATTGCTCATTGTATATATGTCATTTTGTATTTAAAATAGTGAAAACTTCTTCACAACTATTTTGTATTGAGCTATTTTAACTTGTGCTGCTCTTCACATTTTAAATTGTTTAATTCACATTCATTAGGCACATTTGCAAGTAATTTAACATTTGTTGGGATTAAAAATTAATTGAAATTGGAATAACATTATTGTATAAATATGTGTATACAATTTTTATTTTACCACTATACATATATTTTATGAAGGGCAATTATTTGCGTTATTAAACAAATTAATTTTTTCTTTATAATAAAATAGACATGCACGTTTGGCAACATCAAATACAATATTCGAAGTTTGTAAATATCAGGCTTATAAATCTACTTGAAAACTGACAAGCATTGGAATGAGAGGGTATATTGAAATGAAATTGAAGTAAAAACCATTTGAATACAATTTAGAGTTGTAAGCATCTCACATTCATACTTTTAAAATACAAAAATATAAACATTAACAGCTCTTTTGTGACACTTGTGATACATTTTATGTATGTACAAGGAAAAACAATTGAATCGTTATTTTCTTTCTCATTTCTGTTTATAAAGCGATGGAAAATGATTGGTTTTTACATATGTTGTTCACGTAATTAACGTTTTTTTTTTATATCAATTTTAATGTTTCTTGATTCGGTTTAAGCTGCTATTTTATATTTTATTTTCACATTGGGAACTTGCCTAAGTATTTTTAATTAACACGCAAGCCAGTCAAATTTTTCACAATAAAATAAAGGTTAAAATAGGTTAAGTGGACAAGAAGAAACAATATCAGCCTGTTTATATTATTTATAGCCCATATGAAAACTTCCAATAATGCTTAGTTTTCTGTTAATGATGGCAAAAATTATACAGAACAAAGAACAACAATAATAATATAAAAAATACAACACAAAAAATGCAATTTGGTTAATATATGCAACTAAACATGCAACACACAATAAAATCATATTTTCATCAAAATTTTTGAGTTAATTAAGTTGCACCAAGGGAATTTTAAAAAAAAAAGTCCCTATTAAAAATCCCATGACATTTAAATAAAGTATTTTAAATAAATGTGTTCAAAATTATTTTTTTTAAATCGAACTTTTGTACAAATACAAAATCTTTTTTCAAATTATCTCGTCAGTTTAGATTTAGTGGGCAAAACTTGATGAATTTGATGATTTTCCTTTACAACTGCATTCTGATTTAAAAGTGGAGTTAAAATGCTGTCAGAAAACAATATTGAAAGCAAAAATAATTCGATTACCATGCCAAGCATGCCATTAAAATATTTTGCATCAATAAGCATACATCACATAGAAATGACGGACAGATAGCAATATCGACCCCAATACGTTATTCAAAATTAATTGAAATTTACAAAATCGCTCTGAAAACTGGCATATTCTTCTTGTTTTGAGGAATAATTTCCAAATATGCGATAAGAATTGTTTTAAAATTAGAAATTACTTTTTGCTGTGCGCATGTAAAATACAATATTTAAATTTCCGCATAAAAAGTAGTGCTAGTCTTGGTGCCAAAGGTATAGCTAATTTCTAAAATTGAGAGCGGATTGTATAAATTTTAAAATCAAAGTTGCAGTCTTAGCACCGTCCTTCCCAGCGGGAATCCCAAGTAACTTGGTCATAATCGACGCCACGAGCATATTTAATTCTAATTGACATAGCAGCGGCATTTGTCGCGACAATGGTGGCAATAATGGCGCCCAATTCGCGCACGCCCTGCCTGTGTTTCCATATGAAATCAAAGTTGTGCGTACGATTATATGTATGTATGTATGTACAAATGCATACATACGTGCATACATACGTACGTACATTCGGGCTTGTCTGTAGGTCGTTCTATTTTCGCCCTCACTGTCGCGCCAACAGGACAATGCGACGAGGGACTCGACGCCACAATTGCTAGCCTCATCTAGCTCTGGCGTCTGCATACTCTCCAAGTGTGAGCACGCGCGTGTGTGTGAGTGTATGTGTGTGTGCATTAGTGTGTATTAGTAATTGTGGGGTTCACTTCATTGAGAAGTAATAAGATGCCGACAAGTTGTCGTCGTTGTCGTCGTTGTCGTTCTGGACGTCGCCGGCGCTAGCATCCGCTGTTGTGCTTGATTTGGGAACAACTTCCGAAGATGCCGCCGACACTTGTTACGCACTTTGGCGACTGTTTTCGACTCAAACCTGCGGTCACATTGCATTTTTCTAGTGGCAAAGAATTTGAAAATTCTATTCTTGATTATGCGCCAAATCTAAGTGTAAATCTAATCTAAGTACAGTCAAACTTCTTTAACGCAAACGACCAGCATCCACTCAGCAAAAAAATGTATCTAAATTTTAGAAATTCATACTTTTGGCACCAAGCAAAACTCACCTTATGAATCGTGAAGTATATTTCTTAAAACCAGTGTTTTTATTTTTCTAATTTCAGCGTACATTTTTCTTAACTTATGTCTTATTTTCAGGGAGTGTTCAAGGAACTCTAACATTAGCTTTTTTGATCCTTATAATATTATTATAACTTATAATAATATCACAAATAATTGATTCTTAGAACTGTGTTTGCGTTTCTACCCTTAAGAATAGCATTTCAGTAATAGTAAATATTTCTAAAAATAATATTAAAAAACACAATGTTTTTGTGATTGTCAATACCAATAAAGAAAACCTTCCTAATTAAATAAAAAAAAAAAATTCTTTCTTTTCTATTCGAATTTACAGCAATTATCTAAAATTCAGGCTGAAAGTCTGCTACAATATTATATGGAGTGAACAAATTTGAAATATTGGTGCCGATTGAATCGTTGTAGATTTTTCAAGTAATTCTTATGTACAAAGTCGTTAATTATTCCAGTCCGATAGCTCATTCAAAAGAATTTGATATTATTTTATTTTTCAAAATAAATCTAAACTCTTAAATCGTGGGGGCGTTTTGTTACTTAATAAATGACTTCATAGATTGTTTATACCTTATTAATTCTTTAATAGTCTAGAATTTAATGGTTATTTATAAAATGTTATGAACCACACAATGTAGTCTATAATTACACTTTACTGAAATTTTAAATAATAATTTGTAAATTCTTTTGAAAATTGTTAATTAATAATAGTTAATCTCATCTTAAATAATTAAAAACAAATTATGTTTACTTCGATTGTTTCATATATTTAAACATATATTGGTAGCGTTTGGATTAAATTATTATTTTGTCATAACTCACTAATTTCACACAAGACTAGTATAATAAAAATATTAAAAATAAATAAAAATTAATTAAATTTAAATTAAAAATTATTTTTATTTAGCTTAATTTATGCAAAATTTTAATTAGTCTTAATATAATAAATTTTTTTGTTTAATTTATTGTAAAGTAACAATTTTTTGAATGAGAGTTCAGTCTTTGTATTAAAACTCAGATAAAAAACAAATCAATTCCGAAAATTATTCTTGATGTTAAGTCCTCACATAATATTTATAAATATTATAATTATTTTTTATTTAATTTGTTTCTATGATAAGAATGGTTTACACGTTTTAACGCCTTAATGTCAGATTATCTAATCAGTTATTGTTTTAAAATTAAAAAAAATAATATACCAAAAACTACTCCGGACATGATTAGGTCTTTGAGGTGTCTCATTAAATTCTCACAACAGACAGTGGGAATACAGAGACGAAAAAGTGTTAATTATGTGTGTGTTCATTTAATGCGTACTTATTTATTTAGGCATTTACTGAACTGTATTTTGTAACTGTTTATTTGCTTATGAATAAAGGCGATTTATACTCGAATGCTGCAATTGCCATTCAATTAGTTCAAATATCTTTGTCGCTCAGGTCAAGCATCTTATTAGTCAGTAGTCGAGTCAGCGTCAGTCGTCGCTCCACAGTGCACAGCAGTTCGACATTAGGCTGCTGGAAGGGCTCTTTGCCAATGCGACGCCAAGGATGGACGCGGGTATTTCTCTGGGTCGGATGGATGGGGGGGTGCGGCGCTTGTCGTTATGACTGTTATTGTTGCTGTTGTTATGGCTGGCGTTGTTTAGTTGACTTCGGCCGCCAGTCGCCGTCTGCGTTACCGTCGCCATCGCGGTTGCCGCCAGTGTTGCTGGAGCCGGCAGACCGGCAGCCAACATTTGACAAACGAAACTGCGCGCAAATAGAGATAGAATAGAACGCGTAGAGTAGGTTTAAGATTCAACACCATGGGGACTATAGAGAAGCCAAGTGTCGCCAACTACAAATTTATTTACTATTACTGTTCAGTTTTTTACAGTCCTTAGTTTTTATACGTTTTGATGTTTTGCTTTTTAGTTTGGCTTATACTGCTTATACTCTTTTTGTCATTAATTGGGTGACTCAAAACCATTTAGCCCATATACTGATCTAATATACATAACACAGTTGAGATAACAAATGGTTCTCAAGAGAAAATGATCGCGAGTTTTATGCAAGTATAACGTAAAAATGCCAGTAACTGATTAATCACTATATCCAAGGTGATACTTCAATTATCTAATACTCAAATGAATACTCCAATATGTGCACAAATATATATACATATGTATGTATGTGCGTGTGGACAATGAGTCAGAAATCAGGACGTTTGGCTGTGGCGACGGCGCCTTGTTGAGCAGCGCTATGTGCCGCCGTCTGCGTCAGTCTTTAGAATGCTCTGCGCAATGGTTCCAAGTGCGCACTGGCGAAAGCATATAAAAGGATAGCCGCGTACACGGCTGCCATTTAGTTCACAAGGATTCATGCGGCAGGACACAATGGTCCAGTGTGCACCAGCTAAGATATAGAAGTGTAGCAATCTTTGTGAAAGACGCAAATAATTTGAAATTTTGACAGTGCAAAATCTTAATTATATTCACAAATTAATTATAAACCATGACATTCGGTAATTATATTTCTGGATATGTTTATTTAATTACAATTATTTCTTTATTGCAAATCAATTAAATTTTCCCAATCACTTTATTTAGCTGTGTATTGTTATTATTTTCCAGTTAAAGTGTCCCTTATCCCCAATCAGGGTTTATTTATTTTGTTTTTGTTTTTGCAGGATACAGTGGTCAAGTGTGCACCGGCTAGTCGTGAATGTTTGGAAATAAGTGGTGCTATTAACAGTGGCAAATCTTAATTATAGATACAAACAAATAATAAACTGGGACACTCGGTAAGTCAAGAAAATTGTTTAATGAATACCTGTGCAGTATAAATTTGCTTGTGGACTATAAATTTAATTAAGCAAGAATGCATAGTTAATTAACCATAGTCGACAGAACTTGACTATTCTTTGTCTTGTTAAGAATAATATTACAGAGACATTTTATGTTTTTTTTTTAAAGGCAATTTTAGTGTTTTTTAATTGTTGTAATAATATTAACACAGTGTTTAATGTCAAAATAATGAGAATCAAAATAGATTCACTTGAAAGTTGACTATTTTTCGATTTCCGTCGCCTTCCTTTTAAAAAGCGCACAATAAAAAAAAAATTGCATTAGAAAAGCGCCCGATTTCCGAAATATTTTCACATAAAATATTTAATTAAGTCAAATGGCAAGTTAACCTTTCACCACGTACATTTAATGTTTTTGAAAAGATGTCAATGATATTGAAACAATTATACATAAATGATATTGTCTACTTATCATGAAGGGTCATTCATAACATTCCTTTCCAATAAAAAATGTATTGCAATTCTATAAATTTGTTGTTATTAATCTCATAGTTAAACATAAGTTTTTTTAAGATATATTATATTGCAATCAATTGCAAATGTCCTTGATTGCTTGCGATTTGTGGAATATATTTCCAACAAATTATAGACTTAAATAATTCATTTTTAAACAACTATCCTAAACCCCTCGGCTAAAATATAATTTATTTATTTTAATTTCTTAAAAAAAATATGCCTGGAATATAATTATTAATAATTCTTTGAGTTTCCAAGCTAAAATTCGTTACCAAATTTCTTCTACCACTAATCAAGCTCTTGGTGTACTGGGTTTTAATTAACTGCTGTTTCTTGAATTCTTTATATTTAACTTATGTGTCCTTGAATCTTAAATATGGTGTCTATAAGTCTAATCATTATAACATCGATTCTATATAATTTTCTGTTATTTGGAAGAATACTAATAATAGTTCATCTACTTATCGTAGTAGACTTTTACTAATAAATTTCACTTTTTCTGAGCGTAGAATTATGTTTGGTGTAATCTTCTTAGACAAACTAATAAGTGGCGAAATTGATTCTTCTGAATTAATCAGCAAAGTTAATTTTGCAATTGCGATTACAGGTGCACTCAGAAAAAAACAGAATTTAAGAAAAGGTACTTTGTAATTTGTTAAAATACTTTCTAAATATAAGTAAAACATATATCTGTTAATAAGAAAGACTTGACCTAATCGAACAGAACAAACATTTTATTTTTTTCTATTTTTTTTTAAATTTATTTATAAACTATTTAGAATGTTACAGAAATTTAAAAAAAAAAACAACCTGAAAAAATTTTTATTTTTTTAATTTTAGACAGTTTTTACTCTAAATTATAAAATGTTATTAAGAAAGCCAAACCTTAAATACTATGGCGAGTATCCAAAATGCAGTTTGATTTTTCTCAGTGACGATGACGGTGCTGTGATGGTAAAAACCAGTTTTAGAATGTGTTGCATGCTTGTAGCTCGGCTCTTTAATGGCGATTTAACAAGTTTTCGTTGAGAGAAGTGTGCTGATAATATCTTGTTAGGTTTTGGCTTCTAATTGCGCTCATCTCGTGAAATGCGGAATTTTGCAAGAATGCCTCGTCGACCACCCAAGTGATTCACTCCCTTGTCTGCAGTTGGTTATCCATCAAAAACAGCAGCAGCTCTCAAAAGCACTCAAGATTGCTCAAATACTCTGGAGACTGCCAGGATCTTTCTCTGGTTGAATAAATATTTTTAGCAAGGTTTTACTTTAATAAAATTACTTGTCGTTTATTTGTAATCATGCTTTTTGAAAAAAATATTCAATTTTTACAACTTAAATACTGTAGGTGACGGAAAACCATTTTCAGAAAGAATAATTTTGTGGTAATACTATCTGACACCCACCTTCTAAGGTCCACATGTGAACAAGTCGAGTTCATCAGAATAATGGAGATAATTAGAATAATTATTTTATGCGTAGCAAACCACTTTAACGTGCTAAAAATGTTAATCAATCAAACACTTGACCAATTCTGTTCCGATTAGAAGTACAAAGAATTTTCTATCACTTTCTCTTTATACTAGGAATACAAATTATGCTTTTCATTTCGGATCTTATGCTCGACTTTTAATGATCTTTATCCCTTAAAATTTGAAATTTTTATTTGAACAAATAAAAAGGCACATTTTAAAAAAGGTTAATAATAATAAGAAAAACATACGCATGCAAAACCAGACGCAACCAGATTATTCCCATTATTTACGATGGGTGTCCAAATACACATTATCACATAATTAAAGACGATTGTTTTTTTTTTTGCAATTATCTTTGTTAATGTATTGTGTTTGTAAGTTTAATCGAACTGTGTCGGCGGAAATGATTTGTGCAAACAAACCTGTAATTGATAATAATTATTATGTGTGTTATATAACACAGGTTATCGTCCAATATGCTTTTTTAAAATAGAAAGAAATTATCAATTTGATGTCCAATCATGAATTGTTATCAAACAGGATGAAATAGAAATGCTTGTGACACCTGCCTTTATCTATAAACATACATCCTAACTATAATTGGTGGTCAAATTAAACAATTCAGACTTACATACAATGGAAGGACAGTTGTTACCTAAAAAATTCATTAACCTTTCAACAATGGAATATTTTACTTTCATACTCAAAAAAATTGTTTAAAATACAAGTGTTTTTCAAGATTTAAAAAAAAAAGGTTTTTTTTAGAAATTAATAAATGCATTTCTAAAAAAAAACTTTTCCAAAATTAAAATTACACAAATAAAAAAAAATAAAAGGTTTTTTAAAATATACTTTCAGAATTATAACGTAAATTACCATACCAAAAGAATTGCGTAAGGTATATAAAATCATATTCCGTATAACTTGAATTTAAGTAGGCTGTCGCCACGTTGAGTTGCCGCAAAGGTATCAAGCTTAAGCATCGGGTTTATTGTGTAGAGACTAGACACATCATTTTAATTTATATTATGTAACGTACCAGCACTTTCTTGGATAGACAATTTTAATTTTAATGCGTACACCATATAAACATAGCATTTACTTCGATGGGCATCAATAATTTAAGGCGCTGCAAGGTAGAACGAAAGAATTTGCATAACATCAGTTTTCTTAACAAAAAACGCAACTCAAGTTATTCGAAGCCCACATTCAGAGTCGCAGTCTGGTCGACGTCATCGTCCCGTTCCCGGTTCCCGACCTGTTATTATCGTAATGACAGCTGCCTATTTGCTTTTATGTTATTTTTTTTTTTTGAATCGTCCGAGCCCAAGACAATTATCTCTGCTTGAGCAGGCCAGCAGACTGAGCGATCCTTCTTTGATCTCTTTTGACCGCTTGGTGTGTGTGTGTGTGTATGTATCTGTGTGTGTCCGTAAATGGGCGCCATGGGTTCGACAGAGATGAACTCAGCAATAGCAAATGATATGTCCTTGATCGCTTGTGATTTGTGGGATATTTCTGAGTGGTCTCAATTCATCTCTACTTTCGCACATTTTAAACCCTTGCAGATGCAGTAATTAAAATATGCAACTCGATTTATGCAAACAGCTTTTTTCATTAAAAGCCGAGCCAATATTGTGGTGTATTTCAATACTATTTTTTTGGATTGCTTTGTTTTCACCTAAGCTACCTGTTTATCTGTGCCATATGCTCCAAATCAGGCGGCTATCAATAGTTTTGCATAGGAACAAAACACCTCTGATTTTTTATTGTCGAAAAGGGTGAGAGAATATCCTATTCCATATCCAATTTATATTCTTATAGGGCCGAAAATTGAATTCTTAATTGAACAACTTTTCTTTTCCAAAATAATTTACTTATTAAATATTTATATTTATGTATTAAAATATTTTATATATTTAAAAAATACAATATATAGATTTATATATATCTCTTTGAAAATAAGTTTAGGCGTGTTTGGATAAGAATTAAATATATATTTTTAATATATATGGTTAGAGCGAATTGTTATTTACATGTATAAATTTTGAATTTTGAATTAACGATTAATGGAGTTCAAAATTGCGCGCAGCTAACTTAGCGTGAGTTAGAAATTGCGTGCATCCAACATCAAGTGAGTTGATATATAGTGCCAAGCGTGTTGAGTATAAGTGTTGGTATGATGTCTTCGTATTAGTATGACGGATGTATCTGTATGTGAGAGAGAGAGAGTAAGAGAGCAAGAGAACACAAACTCACCACACATGGAAAAAATAGTAGACAAAAAATCTTACTCACATGCTCTCATAACACAAGAAACTCTCAATGTGGACGGACGTGAATTTCGGTTGCTATACGAATACATTTTTGTTGCAAACGCGGGCGTATCCAACAAATAAATGTAATAAGCGACAAAAGCAATCGCCGCGTTTCTATGCTGATTTAAACATTTTATTTTCGACTCATTGAGCATTTCTTATAGTCTTCTTCTTATACTCTTAAGTATTTGTACTTGTGCAAAAGTAAAAAGTGAAGTAAAAATGTAAGCAAAATTGTGAATTAAATAAAAGTGGAATAACGGCACCATTAATGTGAAATTTACAAAATATAAATAACAGAAGTGCTTGCATTGCGAATTATAATCAAAGGCGTCGTCTACAAACCACATACATATATATGTACACACATACATTCCTACACAATACATACATAACCACAGATGTATATGCATGTGTAGGTTGATCAATCAATACACACAGAAGCAATAATAAGTGATTATAAATGTATATATTTTACACATATAAAGAACGTTATTTTAAACATACACATGTTTATTCTTAATAAAAATAACAATAAGAATATTTAATTTGTTCAGCGTATACTTTCAGTTTAGCATATATTTTATGAATATTTCATTATATATTTGTTTTATGCTGGCAAGAAGATATCGTTATGCATTAGTTTACCCTCTGTGTATTTCGCATTTCTTCAATTTTTGTGGAAACTTCAACTGTTTACTTGATTTTTTTAATTTTTAATCGGCAATTTTTATTTTTTTTTTAACGATTATGTCATTCTGTGTTGGTTGTGTATTATCAAAAAGGGTAATATTTCTTATATGCAAACTAAAATAATTGCACATTGTGCAAAATTTGAATTTTAAAAAATCTACACTTATTATGTATGTATATGTACAAATTTATATATATATTTGTGTGTGTGTGTGTGTGTAATTCGAACAGTAGTCACAAAAAAAAACTGTTGACAAGTCGAAAAGAAAGAAGAAGAAAAGGATCGATCGCAAAAAGTGTCTACTTCAAAAATATTAATAAAATAAACAGGCTCTTCGCTTGAATGTCAATCTTAATCTGGCGTGATAACAAATAATACAATAATAATAATATCCATGTGTTTTTTTTATCAATTTAGAAATATGTAAATTCTTAAAAGTGTACTGAAAAATAAACCAAATACATATCAGAATAATAATATATCAAAAATTGCACAGCACTGCAAGAAATAACCCATAAGATTGAAGTATTTAATACAAAATCAGGATATTACGGATATATTTGGATAAACCCAATTTAAAAAGTAAGTAATTAACATATTTTTTTCTTTACTGTATTAATAAAGTTACATGGTTAATCGATTATCAGCGAAAGTAAAACATACTTACTGTTCCTTTTTATAATAATTCCTGGGTATTCGTATATTTTTTATTTAGATTTAAAATATTCTTGATTTCGTAAGAAATCTTCAGAGTTTCCAACATCTTTTTTTTTAGATAAAATGTTAAGATTTGATTGATAAATCCATATTAACTTGATATAACTGTTTGAATTGATTAAAACTTTTTTTTCTCGTGCAACGGAGGACCTCAACCCTACAAAAACAGTCACGGTTTCCATTCCTAGAAGATACAAGTTACAAAAAATATACAGTTACAGAAAAGTACAGCAAATATGACTTTCACTCAGTTAGAAATTAGTTGGGAGGCATAAGAACCGAGAGTTACATTTGACAGTAGACAGTAGTGGATCTTGCAAAGACAGATGCAAAAGTTTCAGAGAATGACCTGTGCATGTATGACAGGGAAAAAGAGCACCTGCCCAACAATGGCCTTGGAAGCCTTAATGGAGCTCACGCCACTTCATATGCCAAAAAACGCTTATGGTACACACAGGGTCTATTGACGGAACATTGTAGACTAGAAAAGCTAAAAGCCATATTTACAATATATAAAGCATGAATCCCAAATAAAAATAATGAATAAAAATCAACCTGACCTTAAAATCTGGAAATCACAGGCACAATTTCTAAGCAATTGAATAAAACTAAATAGTCTGTCGATGACTACTGCAGATTCCGTTAAGTTGGTAAAAAAAAAAGATGTTTAGAACATATCTAAGGATATATTGACATAAATTAATATCGATAAGCGTATAATTCAGAATAGCAGCATCTAAAGGGAAACGTCGAAGACGTCGAAAAGTTTTGCAAGTGTTACATTTTAAAGATTTAAAAAGAAATCCAATGAAGACATTTAATTACAGTTTCTTCTTCAGTAAAAAGACGAGTTGCTTAAAATGCAATAAACGATAATATATAAATAAAACGAAATATCTATGTACAAATTTTTGCATATATTCTCATATGTATATATGAACGTTTGCAGATTTATTTTCTTTGTATTATAGAATTCTTTCATGTATCTGCATTTGTGTATGTGTGAACTTAAACCGGCGCCATTACGTTGTTTTAGTGTGGGTGTGAGTGGCGCCAACAAATGTCAAATACTCGCATATGCATACACTCATACATTTATACACTTGCTTTTATGTATAGATTGAGTTGTGCAAGACAGCCGACAAGTGCGCGAATGAACACATACATGTGCACTTATATATGCAATTTTGTTGTGTTTCTGGCAATAATAATATGCTCTCAGTGTACATAATTTGTGTGTTTTCTTTGTTCCACATTGTGTAGCATAGGCCTCCCCCCGCTTGAGTGCTACCACAGACTCACGTTTTTATACTTGTTGAATTTTCAGAAGAATTCGGAAATGTGTTTTCGTTCTCACACACACAAACACGCTTACACGTTAATGCATGCATACGCATACATTTTCGTATACATACACACACTGACAACACGCTCCGCTCTTCAGTTCACTTGCCTTCACTCTCTCTGGTCTCTCTATCCTCTCTCTTTCTCTCTCTCGTTTCAATTCACCTCACAAATAGTTGATTCTTCAACTTGTCAAACCGGCTGACAAAAAGACCGCACGAATGAACGACGAACCAAACCGTCAGTTCGCCCGTCTGTCCGTCGGTCGCTGTAGCATTAACTGTAGCTCTCTGGCGCTGTCGTCGTTGTCGTTGTCGCTGTTCGCCGTTCGTGTCTGTCTGATATAAGTTTATATTGCTGGCGCCATTGCGACGACGACGACGCCGCCGCCGCCGCCGACATCGTTACTATTATTTCTTTTATTACGTTTACGTCAGTGGCGCCCACTGTGGCGCCTGTGCCTCGTTGCCGTCTCGCCTCTCGCGTCGAGTCGCTGCCTTTTGCTTTGCCTTCACTGCTGGCACGCAAGCAACTTGAGTAAGTGTGCGTTTGTGAGTATGTGTGTGTATATATACACTCATACCTTCATGCATATAGATATGTTTATACATTGTACATAAATAGGCATGTATATATATATTAATATATATAAGTGTGTGTGTGTGCCGTCATGTTGGCGTCGGCGCCACTGTCGTCGTCGCGATAAGGAACGCAAGAAATGCCTGCTTTTCTGCCTGCCTGCTGCTGCTGATGATGATGATGATGATCGTAGGGGGGCAGCCACAGTTTTTTGTTTTTTTGTATTTCGGCTCTTTTAACTCTGCCAGCCTCGTCTTTTTTTTTGTGGCTGTGTGAGTGATGCTGCTAGTCTGTTGTCTGATCCTCTGTCTCCTTTTCCTGATTACTCATGCGCTTTGTTTCTTCCTCCTCTTCTCTACTCTCCTTGATCGTCACTTTTAAGCTATTCTATAGAAATAAAGGAAGTTGAAATATTCTGTCAGTTAATTCCTATGCCGATATTTTTCAAAATTCCAACGAATTTTAAAATGGGCACAAAAATGTCGTGCGAGTATATTTTTTATTATAATTGTGTTTCGGGTGTTCATAGATCTATATTCTCTATTATTGGCAAATGTTATTTTCTTATTTAGCTACAATTAAATTAAGTTCTTTCAAATAATTACACTAGAATTAAGATTCTTGAATTTAACATAACTTAACCAAACAATGTCAAAAAATTAATGTTTTTCCAATTTTTTCTTCTTACTTTGCCACCTTTTAATGGATCTCTTACAACTATTTCAACAAAAACTTAACAAGATTTATTAACATAAACTATTAATTATTAAAACAAGACTGAAGAGTTTAAAATTGCAAACGATGTAGCAAGTGGAATTTTAAATGCCAATCTCTGAACTTTATTACCAGCAAGTTACCCTTCAAGTAGAGGGACTATCTTTAAAATTTATGAAGATATAATTTAACGATTTTAATGATTTCATAGCCCACTAGTGGACGTAGCAGTCCAATTTCCAAAGATTTGTCTGACAATTAGAACTTCGGTATCAAAATATTAAAACTCCCAATTAACTTCAAGCTGTTTTTCAAAGTTACATATAAAGATGTACTTAAAACATTACTTAAATTACTTAGCTAAACGGTACTTTGCCGCCAATACCGGATATCTATAATCTAAATACAATATATTCGATGCAATAAATATAGCTGCAACATTTTATTTTTAATAAGAATCTTTCTTTTTCGGTTTAAATGAACAAAAGTTTTTCCTTGAGATCGACTAAGAAACGTTTAATTTATTTATGATTATAGGGACATGCATTTTCAGATAGCCTTTATTAAAAAAATCTTAAAGCAATTTTTGGAAATGTATCCGAAAATGTATTTCAAACCCCTAATGTAAAATTTAGTAAATTCTTTTGTTTATTGATTTTATGATGGTGGCATGTCGAGTAAAAAATTAATCTATTTATTTTCTCTTTTTTTATTTCAGGAAACATAAAAGTAAATTACCAACAAGAGCATATCAGGGCTTAAAGCCTATTGAACGAGATAATAAAGGAAATTAAGATCCGCGAACAGGAGCTCTAGTCAAAATCAAAAATAAAACTACATATATAATATATATATGTAATATATTTATGTATTGGCTGAATAGTTAACGAAACTAGGAATCAAGACCAACCACACATATCATCAGCCAAGCAAAGCAGTAGCAACAAAGCAAAGCGTCGACTTTTAATAAATTTGATCAATTCAAATAATGCGCATACGATAAGGATCGATGTTACCAAAAAACTTGATGTCCCTCCATGAGATTCCCAAGCGACAAGAAAAGAAGAGAACTATGGCGTTATGCGTCAGAGAACACCGGGGCAACGTGCGATGCGTATGGGAAACAGATGATGCCCAAACAGCAACCACAGCCGCCTCACCCTCAACATCAACGCCACCTTCAGCCGTACGCGGGCTGCACCACGAGACCACCACCACCACCGCCACCACCCCCCAGCTACACAATATTTCCCTGCTATTTGCCACAAATCCAGCAGCAGCATCATCATCAAATGGCACCACAAGCAGCAGCGATCAACGAATATTCGAGCTATTCATTTACCGAAACTGGTTGCAACTACGCAAATGCTGGCGCCGGCATATTAAGCGACGAGAACGGTCCTGTTTGTGCCACAGCGGCGAGTGCGGCAAGTGCGGCATCGTTTGCGATGTCAGCGGCAAATATGTTTCTACGGAACTGTTGCGGCGGTGGCGAGACAACGACAGACTCCTCCTCGAGCAGTGGATCAGCGGAGAGCAGACGCCAAATGCTGCTGAGTCGTCAGCGTCCCAGCTCAACGTGCTGCAACCTGCAACCTGCTACCAATCTGCTATACTACCAAAGCTTCGAGGCACTGTGGAAGAAGCTGAAGAGCAAACAAATCGGCGATCTGATTCAAGCGGTGAAAAGTCGTGTCGAACCACCAACACTGCATGGCAAGTGCAACGGCGGCCTCCTTACATCATTATCAGTCTCGACGACGAGCTACCTCCAGTGCATCCTGATCAAGTCCAGCTCGGCCAGCGACGAGTTGCAGCACGTCTTCACATGCAGGCTCTTCTTCTGGCCAGAACTCAGGAATGCCGACGAGCTGAGGCGACATCCCACTTGCCCCAGTGCACTCGATTACGTCTACGTCTGCTGCAACCCACTGCACTGGTATCGCATGACTTACCCCATCGACTCAGGTAGGTTCATCTAGAATAACATACAAAATGAAAAATAAATTAAATTAAATACATCATTTAATACTTACGCATTTTTAATTTAAATAATACAAACTAATATTGCCGCTTAGCGTAACCGACTGCAAATCCCCTGATACCAATAAATAATACCAGCTGATAACAAGTGCCACAAACAGATTGGGCGTTACCAAGAACTACCAATCTCTGCAAGTGTTTTCTAGATATCTACGTTCCGATTTTCACGTTCAAATCCCGGAAATATAGGCTTTGCGGTTGTGGTCTAAAAAAGTATATGCCGGTCCTTAAAAGGGCCATCAGCTAACTATGAATATTTTTTTTTAATTTTAGGAGATATACGGTCTTATCGATTAATGCTTTTTAGAAATATCGCTTTTGCCGATTTATATATTGCGTGATTTTGTATATTGCGTGATTGCATCTTTTATCTTGACAATTTTCACGCCAAGCAATTACAAAACACGTCATCGATAAAATAAAATACATTTTTACTCTCTCGCATACTAAAATAGTAAGACCATGAACAAATCTTTGATGTTCATTAAAATTTGTTTATTGAAAGTATTGATTTGGCATCGAATTATCCAGTTTTGGATTTCGTAAGGTGAGCATTTGAGAGCATCGAGTCCCTTACTGTTTGTTTGCCAACAGCGCAATTTTGACATGAAACGTTTTCCACCCATATCCTTATTACAACTTAAGTTAGGGGATCTCTATAAATTGAAAATACTCTATAAACCATCGAAGAGTGACGCTAGATACATGTCCCGCGAGACTTAAGCCCCCCTATTTGACTACCTTAAAACTAAAGCTTACACTTTATAAAAAAATATCCTATTCACCTGCACACAACTTCGGAAATAAATTCAACGAATTGTTTGCTTATATTACTAGTTTTTGTAATGTGATTAAAAACTATTTTTTAACAGGGAGTATTACAACTATAGAAATTCCTGCTGAAATGCAGTTATTCATGCTTCAAAACTTAAATAAGGTTGAATTTAAATTGTGCCTACTATGCCGATCTTGAAACTCAACTGTTAAGCATGCGGAGTCGCATTCCAATTCCATTTTAACACACAAAAATACTAATAATAGATAGGGTATTGAATGCAGCGTTTATATATCTCTTTCATTTTGCGCAAACACGATCCCATCAATCAAACAATGTCGTTGAATACAGGTGGATACTGCCGAGGTGAGCAGAAATCACTTGATTTTAGCAGTCTGCTCGAGCGATCGGTCGGATGCCGCCAGCCACTGTGTTGTGATTAAGGCGATGTTGAAATTTTACTGCTGTTCCCTTCGCGTTGGCTTGGCTCTTTTCGTGTTAGCTCTTCAAGAATTGTTCAAGCAAAGGTGAGAGGGGGGGCAGCAGGGCCAGCAGCAAACGTAATCAGGTTTAACTGGTAATGGAGCTAACCTAACCAGCCAGGCACACCAACACTCTGCCTCTGCTCTGCTGACGTGTGTAGCGCCAGCTTCCTCCGCTCCCAGAGCGGCAAGTGCCGCACATCAAACGACTTGTTGTGCGCCAATAAAACGTCCCCAGTGGTGCGGAGGTGCGGTGGTGCGGTGGTGCTGTGGTGTTTCGACTGATATGCAAACATTATTTATTTATATTTATTTCTATTTCGCGGCGGCTGATGTTTGGCCTGGCTCCGCTTAAGTTGCTTGCTGCTTTTTATAATACCGCTTAGCCATCAAATAAAGCAATGGGGTATACTCAACTACAGGCATTTATTTTTTAAATGAACAAACCCTTTTCGTGGGGTTTAGTTAATAACATTTTTTTAAAAGTATTTTATTATAATCACAAATTTGCCTCAGATATTAATAGATACAATCTTTTGAAATAAATGTTTGATTTATAAGAAGAGAACGAGGAGTAAGCTATAGTATTACTCAATTTAATTGTATTCTCGATATATAGTCATTTCCGACTGTTTATCTCTGACAGTTTTGACGCTAATTTTTTGTTTGGTAGCGAATAGAGTATCTTCTAGAAGAACACGCTCTAAATTTCTATATTATAATATTTAATTACATTTTTATGAAATGCATCACCACAGAAATTACTGCTTAATTTTATATTTTGACAAGTAAATCCTTTTCTCTTGTTTTTAATGTGTGTATTTAATTCAAAATACTTGTTTGTGTCGAACATGGTCACAATTAAATTAATTGTGCACATAAATAGCTTTAAGTAATCTACTTTGATTATTAACGACAAAAAAAGTGATGTTATTTGGCAAAAAGATATTGTTATAAATGAATTATTAGTGAATAAAAAAACAATATAGTATTTAGTATAAGCTCTTTTAAAACAGCCGATATTTTTAAACGTTTTTTTTTAGTACTACGGGTAGCACATATTTCCTAGCTGACTTTTTATTGTATTTAATCGCTTATTGATTGTAGGTTAAATTATTGACATTTGCACAGTATCAAACAGGAAACTATCTATATAAGTTAAAATTTCTCAAGATCTCTTTTGATTTTGCTAAGCATGAAATTTGGCAAAATTAATATTGGCTTTAAATAAAACAGTTAATCGTAGCCATTTTGTTTGTCTTGGCAAAATGAATAATGAAATTACTAAGAAACGAATTTAAGATTTGAAAACGATGATTTGTTTTTAGCATTAAATTTAAATGAATAACTAAAACATACTATATTACTACATATATAATTGTTATAGCTTAAATTGTTATATAATCATCTTTAAATAGGCGTTCATCTTGCTTGAAAATGAATTGAATTAGGGTATTATCTACTTACAGGGTATATTTTGGTAATGCACTATCAAACAAACTATTTCTTAGTTTGTTTTTACTTTTTGTTTTGTTTTTTTCTTATACTTTGCTTTGGTTTCTGTTGTATTCATATGTTTGTGTGTGTGTGTTGTGTTCTCGAATACTAATATTGTACTATTTTTGTGAAGCATGATCTCATCGCTCACAGCTTGTCTTAAACACGCGCAGTTTAACCAAGTGTCTGTCTTGGTTAACTCTTCACACTGCTTATAATTAATATACAACATTTTTAATTTATTGATCTCTTAATGTTAAATCCGTATTCTGAATTTCCCCTACAATTTATTTGCATCTGAGCACCCGCATCCTTTTCATTCCTTTCTGATTTGAATAAATAAAAAATATTCGCGTTCCCTAATATTAATATTATTATTATGTATACAAATAAATCTGTGTTGATTTATTGTAGAAACTTTATTAAAACAATGTAATTTATAAACACAGTATTTTCCATTGAGTTACACATTTTATAATCACAAAAAAAACTTATATTTTTTATTGTAAAATAAAATCTATATTAAGTTTCTGAATATTCCTTTGCTGTCGGTGTATGGCAGGAATATATAATTTTTATACATGACCTTTGAAATTGGAATTTTTTGACAATACCGGTCTAAATAAATAGATTGTGAGGAAAAGAGAAATAACACAGGACGAAAGATTGTTAGGGTTGGGTACATTTCAGTATGGCATTCGCGTCTTAGGGTACACTTCAATGTTCAATGGCATATACCCAGAACCTATTAGAAAAAGTTACGACGCTTAGTCTTAATCATTAATAATGGTCGAACAAAAAAGGTTTTTAAAATTATATTTTTTGTATTAGTTTACAAATTAATTCTATTAACAGATGAAATCCAAACATAATTTAAAATAGTCTATATATATTTTATAAGCATTGCATAACTTAAACACAGATAATCATCGAAAATTACATATATTTATTTGTGTTATTTGCAGAACTCGCACCCCCGCCTTATCAGCGCTCAAAAATGCTGAGACTGCGAGATACAGGTAGGTTTTATTAATGAACTATGTGATTCGCTGAGTATGGCACTAAAGAGAGGTCCACCCTAATCCCAGATTCCGAGGGCAACACCCAAAACAACAACGAACAGTCGTCGTCAGCGGCGTGGACTGTATCCGGAAACAACAACAGCAGCAGCACCAGCAGTGGCTCCCACCACAGCCGCAGCATTTCGACGAGCATCATCAAAATGGAGGAGGCGGAGTACCTCCAGTCTTTCACCACTAGTGGTAAAGGTGAGTTCCGTTTCTGTTTATATTTGATCTCTGTTATACGAGTATTAGGCTAGCGAATCGAGCAGCGAACAAATCTCAATGCTTTACTTGTCTTATTTGAAGCATATTCTGTAATTGAATAAAGACCCAGACCCAGACCCAGACCCAGACCCAGACCCAGACCCAGACTATGCATCCGAACAGGAAAATAAAATATTCTATATGTGCGAAAATATAGCAGCAATATTGCAAGTGATTCTGTATAATTAAGTTATCACATGCACAGTTAACATATTTTACTATTTAATTGTATATTTTTTTGGAAAATGGATTTTTTCGAGTGTTTGTGTGTGTTTGTACTATTCTTCGGTTCGACCCATTGGTAGCCAAAGGTATAAATTATTGTTTGATGTGCACACATGAAAATTGGGGTCAATGAATCGCAGGTGTTTGTTGCCTCGACTTTGTGTACCGTTGGCTGTTAGTAGAAGAGGACACTCCTTAAATCCTGAATCAGTTTATCAATTCCATGTGCAGCACAACCAAATAGTATACACGCTCCTCCACCATAATTATAATACCGAATTGTTCTTTAGTGTTCCACGCACTTTTTGATTTGCCGGTTGCGGTCCAGCATGTGTACATTTTTTTGTCCTTGGCTTCCAGGTCACCGTAGATTTCCATAGCTGGTCCCAAATTCGTAGACATTTGGTTTGTCGAACGCCAGGCTTTGTAATTTAACCCGTTGACCGGTGCCGTCGGACCACACATTGAATCGCTTTTTCGTTGGGAAACTGTGTGCCTCCATGGAACGGTTCATGTTCGATGAGCAAACCATAGCAACGCTCAGCTTGCTCGGGTCATTCATGTCTAAATTGGCAGTGTGATTACTTTTTTGTAATAAATAAATTAACAATAGCAACCACTACAAAATAATACGACTTTGCACGGAATGACGACGACGGCCTCCTCGTCAACGTTATTGCTCAGCGTAAGTAGTTATGAACGGACGAAACGTGGCCTCTTCTTGATCTCTTTTGTTCTTATCTTCGGAGCCTCTTTTTTTTTGTTTTTTTTTTTTTTGTAGCACTGGGAAAGAGCAAGCGAAAAAAACCTCCTCATTTTTGTGCTCATTTTTATACATACTCATCCGTACAAACGTCTGTACACATACATGCATATACGTATGGTGAGTATAAGAAATAAGCAAACACACTCTGTGCTGCTTATGTACCGTGTATGTGTGTGTGTGTGTGTATGTTTGGATGTGTATGCAGTCGCGTGCGTGTGTTTGAGCACGCCGGCACGGGCCGAGTCAGGCAGGCAGTTGTTCGTACATGGCGCCAGCTTGCCGCGTCAGGTCGTCACTTTCTATATTGATATTAACTTTTAAACGAAAACAGCAAAAACGACACGAAAATAAATAATGAGCGAAAAACAAATACAAACAGTGCGAGGCGAATGCGAATAAGAGTGTGGAGAAGACGACGGTGACGAGGACGGCGAATAGAAGGGAAAAATCTGCACTTACGAACTGTTTTGTGGAGTCTTGGGAGCGGTTGGGCGGAGGCAGGAGGAGTGGCTGTGAATTGGCTGCGGCCGGTTATCGGCACCACACGCTGTATGAAATGGTCGGGGAGGGGATGAACAGAGGTAGTGGCATTATGACTATGATATCATTCATGGCGCTAACCGCCAACGCCGCGCCACCAATTTGAACAATATGTTTTTTCTCACTTTTTATGGCATATTCGAAGCAAAAATTGACAGAGTAGCTTTTACATTATTAGAATGAGAAGCGCATTCGTCACATTTTTTTTTTTGTAGGAATTTCCTCTGTATGTCAACATTTTACCGAAACAAATTAAAGAAACTCATTAGACTTCCATTTTTATTATATTTTGGAAAAATTCAAAGTAACAGACATATGGGAAGCATCGGTCATTTTTTAAATTAATAAACTTGCTATGTGTGTAGGCTCTCGTTAGTTGCTGTTTTTTTATATTTATAATATAGTACGATATATAAGTATAAAATCTTTCTGACTGAATTGCCAAAGGATTTTGCAACACCAGAACTTTTATTAGATGCTCGAAATCTTTGAAGATTTTCTATCTTTGTGTTCTATTTTGCTTATTTAAAAATTTAAGAAATTAACATAAAAAATAAATTAATTTCAATTTGCCTCTAACAGTATATAAATCTTAAAATATAATATAAAATGTTAAAAATAAAATATCTGGTTTTTCGATGGAATTGCATGGAATTGTAATTCTCACAAATACCCGAATCAGGCTAAAACATTTTAATGATTAATATTCTGAAAACTAAGAATAAAGAGAAAGAGAGGGAAATAAAAATATCAATGCTTGCATTTATTTCTTTAGAAACCTATTTACTTCATTTTTGTCAATGCCTTCATTTAGTAATTTTCTAATAAAAAGATAAAATATTTAAAAATTCATTACAAATATTACATTATAGAAAAACTACTGCATAATTAAAAAATGTTAAATATTATTAAATTAAAGATCACTAACGTATACATGCGGCTATTCTTAACCGTTTTTCTTTAGAAATATAAAAAATTGTAGTATTTGAAAAATTAAAACCAAAATCACGGAAGAAAAAAAGCTAAAAATAAATTTGTCAACTTAAATAGAACATTTGTTAGAAATGGGGTTAATTTGGCGCTAAGAGGATGCCAATTGGAGTTGACTAAAGACATTCGCGGGAGTGATGTATGTGTGATGTATTTACATACATGCTTACATACATACGTATAAATACTTACAAAAGCGACATGTGTGGCCACTAACAAAACTACCAACTTACACTGGGCCCACACACACGCACAGGTAGAATATAAAATGTTCTAAATTTAAAGATGATGTTGTGTGTTGTGTTATAGCCCCCGTGGATGCGCACTTCTTTATGTACTTACACACACAATATATATATATATATATATACATACATCTAACGTAGAATACAAAACAAGAGCCGAGTAAGCAAACGGCGCTAAGCATCACATCGTCTCAAGCACGAGCAAATGCCGTCGTTCGCCTCTGGCGGGTGCCAAAACTACGGCGGCATTGGCGCCACAGCTAGCAACGGCAGAAACCGGCTGCGCCCCCTCCGCCTACTTCCCCCATCGCCTTTACTCATGAACTGCATGCAATTGGATTTTCACACAGGCAGGGGGCATCTCAGCGATATTTTTCTAATGTTCAGCATATTTAGCTGACAATAGTTAAGTAATTTAATATGCATGTATTTGTAGTTGAGAATGTGTAAAATTCAATTATGTTTGTACATAAATTAACTTAATATATACACAAAATAAACATCTGTGGGTAAACTCAACTGAGATCATGGATAAAACCAACTAGGCTTTACAATAGCAGTTACGTCAGCTTACCAATATTTCCCATTGCTTATGCACCCCTTTTAATTGTGTTCCCTTTGCAGAAAGTAGCTGTAAAGCTAAAGATAAATAAAAATTTTTTCATTTGCAATTACTTTCAATCTGAGAAATTGCATAAAATAGATTACTCTCTTATAGAAAGGAGCAATCTGCTAAGCACTTCTGCTTCTGCCCGGTACATGCCAGGAAGAAATTCTAATTGATCTGTCGCAGCTAGCAGAATTAGAAGAAGGACTAAGATTGTGGAATTCATAAAAGCAACTGGCTTGATTCATCTTCAATTCACAGACCAAATCCTACGCTCCATATCGGTATAACCTGACCTATCCGTCTGGTGGCTTATGAAAATGCAGTGGCTAGGATTTAAGATCGTGAGCAATACTGGGACCAAGACTAATTTTATTTTTAATTTGTAATTTTAGATCGAAGCGCCTGCTCTCAAGTGTGGTGCCAGATTGCCTACTGGGAGCTGGCTCAGCGCATCGGGGAGCTGTTCCACGCCACGAATCCAGTGCTCAATGTTCACGCAGACGGTCCCATCGAGTGTGCCGGAGAAAGCCTCTGTTTGCGTGAATTGCATGGCATGGCATTGCATGGCAGGGGGAGTCAGCGGGATTCTGTGCAAAGCACGCGACAAAAAGTTGGTTTGGGTATGTAATAATTGATTACGGATACGAATAGATGTGGTAATGGAGTTAACTTTGTTGCAGGTGTAACTCTGAGTGTTGAAGGTGGCGACGTGTGGATCTACAATCGCAGTAATGTGCCAGTATTCGTGGATTCCCCAACGCTGGCCGAACGAATGGATCGGGTATGCAGAGTGATGCCTGGTCACTGTCTGAAAGCCTTTGACACACACAGGTAAATATATTAAATGAAATGAATTACAATACATTTTATTAACTGGCTTCTCCTGCCTTCCATCCATTAATAGGGCTCTAGTGTTGGCTAGCCAGCAGTCGCAACCGACGCATCTGGGTCCAATTGATCGGTTTAGCATGAAGATTAGCTTTGAGAAGGGTTGGGGCAACAAATACAAGCGGCCGGACATTATGGGCTGTCCTTGTTGGCTGGAGGTGCATTTCTGTCAACTTAGGTGACAGTGCCAGCAGCAGCCGGCGGGCTCCGCAACTGCGCTACGTTTGCTTGATACCACCACCAGCACAACCAACTCCACCAACCACATGTGTTGTAGGCCACCACATGTGCTGCAACGGTCGCGGCAACTGCAACGAATACTTCAGAACCTGTTGACGAGGCTGGGCAGTAAGGCATGCATCTTGAGACTACCCGCAATTATTAACACAAGAAATTTTAAATTGCGGCAAGCGGATTAGCAAGCAGGGGTCACACAACAATGGACTGCAAATGACATATATATATATATATGTTTATGTATGATACTTTAAAAGTTTAAACCTATTACGAGAAATGTTTCAATTAATTGCTAAATGCCACATCGAAATTAACTTATGTATAAAGCATGATGCGCAACGACGAAGCTAGAAGTGTTAAATGTGTTAAATTCAAATAGTAATTCATTGTTAAACATAGCTAAAATTAGCTACAATTAAAATCCTGTGATTCACTCTATATATGTACACACTTACATATGTATGTATGTACACATACACCACACCACACCACACAAACACATCAAGTATGTATGTGCAGGCACAAAGATAGAACTCCACCTCTGTAATTTTAAATGTGTATAATAATCATATTCATATCTAAATTTAAAAAATTAAGAAAAAAAACACGTCTCTACGGGCATTCTACTTAATATATAGACATTCAAAATTCTCCGTTGTAATGATGGCTTATGATGGATTTTAAATTCACACATTTCCTTTTTCTAGTGGCAGCTCAAAACTTCAGTACAAATAATGTTAGTCCCAATTTTTATTTTATGGTTTTTTAAATTGCAACACTCGTTAATCCTGTAAAAGCATTGTCTAACCCATCCTACTTTTCTAATTTAATTTGAAAATCCATTAACATACGTGATACGTTGATTTTTTATGAGTCACTGAAGCTTTTAGATGTTTCTTTTTAATCTTGATTTATGTGTTTGTCAATATTTAGTGTTATATCAAACCGATCAAACAAGCTTTTGCTTAAAAGTCATTTAAATAAGCCAAATATAAATTGTTTTTTTATTAAATATAATTTTTAATTATACTAGTTTTAATTTGCATTATTGAGTCAATCTGGTCACATATAAATTTAATTATTTATTCAAAACACCATAAATCGATTGTAAGTCAAGTTTCATTGGGATTATCTCAGATTTGAAGCTCATCCGATAAGTTGGATTACAATTGTTTTCTTGCTAAATTTAATAAATTATTAAAGCTACGACCATAGGCTTCGCTTGATCGGATATTTATAACCAGAGATATTGTAAAATATGTAAATTTGTTTTTTCTTTTTTTTTTTTAATTTACAATACTTTTTGAATATGTATTTACAATATTTTGTCGTGCAATTACTGGCATTGTATAATTTGTCATATCAACCGATTATGCCCAAGCATTCTTTTATTTTATGTTGATGTAATGATCGCTTTTTACTGCATTTTATAATTTTCATCAAGCCTAAGTATTATACTCATTTGCCTTTCAATATGACTGAAATGCAAATTTGAGCAAACTGAAGGCATTTCCAGTAAAGCGCTGGAAATACAATTTGATCCATGCCTGATTCTTCCGGGTTGACAAATATTTTAAGGAGAAATACATATTTCAGAAAAACTTAAGCTCACTGCAGGTCGGATCGGGTTGCCATTTGCCATCTACCCTCGAAACAATAAAAATTCAGAATGTGCCTACACATATGTACGTACATGCATTCATATGTACACAAGTACATTTTAATTCCAAAAATTTATTATTATAATAACCTTACGCCCTTTTATAAAAGCATAAGTACATACGCGAGTACATACATACATATGTTGTAGTAAGAGAGCTGATTTTAAAAACTGCTTGGACTTGAGTCATTTTGAATTTATGAAACGCATATGTATATGTACATACCTATATATGTACATACTTACAGTATAGATATTCAAAATGATCAAATATTTAATCAGCGTTAATAGATGTAGACTTAATGTTAAGTTTTAAGGAATATTTTGTAATAAAATTTAAATATATTTACAAATTTGGATTTTTCACTGTCATTCTTTTAATGTAACCTAACGCCATAAGTAATATTACAATAGTTTTTCCACTCTTCTTTTTTAAGTGATGGATTTATTTATATAATTTATTATTTCATTATTAAGTGATTTTTGGATGACTCCTCTTCGCGCAGTTCCGCTTATTAAAACTATCAAAAAAGAAGTTGCCTATTCTGTGTTCTGACTAGCATTATCTACATGAAATTTTATGATCATCTCAGTTAAGTATGTTGGAAATTTGAATGCCTTAATTTTGTAGAAACATAATTGTGTAGATCTTTACCCGTATATTTTTAGGTAAGTACTGATATAGCAAATAGATATACACACTACATTTCGGTTTTTATTTTCGTACTCATCAAGTCGAATAATAATAGTATTAAATTATATCCCTTTAAACCTTTAAGCTTAAGTTAAAATACAATTTGTCAAAAAAAATTTTCTGGACCGGATCAATTACAACTGTCCTTGCTTCTTTTGCGAATAAATGTTTTTTATTATTGACTTCATTTATTTTCTGAGTTTTACCCTGTTAAGTTGAGTTCATCAAACTAGCAAAATAAGTCACAAAAGATTAACTATGCTGGTGTTTAAAGATTGGCTTGCCAAACCTAATTTTCCCAGGTATTTTAATACCTTGTTCACAAATCTTTTGAGAGAATTATTTAGATCAACCTTGGTAACTCTAAAATTATTGGAGATATTGACGGATCTTTAGAATGTAGGCTAAATCTTTGAATACCAAAGTCGTAGTACAAATATTGTTGTTTCATAAAATAAAACACTTGTTTATTGAAGTAGATCTATAATTGTGAGCTGAAAGTTAAATAACAAAAAAGTTTCATGTTTACAGCTATATGCCAATTTCTCCACATTACATGTAATTTTTGAACACCCGTTAGAAAAAAATATCAATAGCTCATACTGTCATCTTAATATTAATAGATAGAATTACCCATGGACCGGGCCCTCATATATGTTTAGTACACTAACGTCAAAGTTTCCAGCTTTGACAATGACTAAATCAAATCAATATTACAAGGGACAAAAAGTTAATAAGTTTTGTTGAGAAATGTAAAAATTGTTCATATACGTCAATTAGTAAGACTTAAATGAATATATACATTTTATTAGCATACAAAAAACTATTTAACTGTAGTTATTCAATCACATAATCCTGGTCAAAGTCATATTTATCAGCACCCGTCGACGAAGAACTCAAATTGAAGCTGTCCAAAACGTCGGTTATTTTTGAAATTTTCTTTTCGGTGCGAACATTTTGTTTTTTCTTCTTTTTTTGCAGCTCTTTGATGTTTTTGTTAAGCGATTGATTTTCTAAAAAAATATTATTAATATTAAGATCACGACAAAGGTGCACTCAAATATTTACCCTCTAGTAGTAGAACGGGATCTGGTTTCTCTTTCTTATCATCGTCTAATTTCCTTTTTCGACCCTTCGCCGATCGTTCATTTTCAGCTATCTTAGCATCAGGCAACTGTGCTTCTTCTCGAGGGACTCGTATCTCGAGTGGACCAGTAGATGTTATCTCCATAACATCATCCGATTTATCAACACATTGGTTTAGTAAATCGGTCTCCATCGATTCGAAGTTTTCTACATCAAACTCTCGCACCTCAGAGTGGACAATCGAGGCACTTATGTGTACATTTTTACTCTCGACCACTTCAGGCGCTTGTGTGCAGTATTTAATCTTGCCAGTGTTCCAGTCATTTAGCACACTACGTGCAGCGGCAACCACATCTGGTACGCCTTTCTTCAAAAATTTACCTAAAAATTTGATTGAGAAGCTATTATAAATAGGTAATAAATTAATAAGATTTACTTACCCATTCTGGAAGCCTTCTTGGCAAAGAATTCTTCGAAAGTGTCATAGGTGGTAATATCATACATTTTACAGAAGTACTCTTTGCTGGCTCTTTTCAAAACGCTCTCGGCAATGCTAAAGGGATCCTTGACGTCGCCCACACGCTGAGCATTCTTTAAAACGGCATGTGAGTTTGCGCTGCCTTCACTGACAATACTCGTAAAAACAATGCCAGGACAATCAATTAGCTTGATCTTTGAGTCAAGCTCAACCTCTTGCATAGCCCTGTAAAAACATTCATTAGTAAGCTATATTAGAACTCGTAAGGATGAGGATTGATGATTGCCTATACATAAATAATTCTTAAGGTTAGTAATGTTCGTTTTTTTTATTAAAAACTAAATTAATAAGTAATTCAAATGAAGAACGTTTCTCCTCTTTCCATTGTTGTTAAAAATCGTAAAGAAACTATCGGAAGATAGTAAGAAAGTTATTATAACAATAAAATACTAAAAAATATGATTCTTCTAGTAAGAAAGTTATTATAACAATAAGTTACTAAAAAATATGATTCTTACATATTTTGATTCTAAGATGGTTTAGAGAATTAAATTTTTTTAATAAAGTAGATATTTATAAGAATATATTTAAATTTAAATTGTTTATATACTTATGCATGCAGTCACTATATTTATTACATTACTTACTTAGTTACCCCAGGAGTGCTGCCAACCATGCAGGAGCGTCCTCGGGTCAATGAGTTGATAATGGAACTCTTGCCCACATTGGGTATTCCAACAACTCCAACGCGAATCGATGTTTTGATGCCTTTGTTGCGACAGTAATTGGCCAGCATGGACATCAGCAACTCAGCTCCGATGCACACCGATCCCTGCATCGCTTTTTCGGTTTTCATTTCGCGCATTTTGCGACGCCCCAGTTTGGAGGCTTGATCTTGAGTGGAGGCCTTAAAAGCTGTGACGGGCAAGCTGCGCCGAAAGTATTTTATCCAATTGTTCAGATTCTCCCTTGGAACAAGATCGGCCTTGTTCAAAATGAGCACCAACCGCTTGTTGCCGGGAGCAGCGCGCACAGCTCGCTCAACTTCACTGCAACGGGTGCCGAGGGGATCTCGAGCATCGACCACTTCCAGAACAACGTCTGCATTCTCGATAACCTTCCGAAACTCCTTAAAGTACTGCTTCAGCGACTGTTCTCTGCTGCTGGCATTCTTGTATTTTTTCTCATTGTCATCGGCAGCATCGTTTTCATGCATTATTCCATGAACTGTGCTCCTCATATCGGCATCTTCGACCATCGACTCCAGAGTCTTGGATTTTTTTTGTTCTCGCTCTGCTTTGAACATCTCTCGGCTAGCTTGGCGTTCCATCTCTTTGCGTTGCTTGGCCTCCTCCACCTCTTTAAGGATGTCATCTTTGAAAGGGCAACTGTTTGGTATCTGTATCAATTTTTGTTTTTTACTGCCTTTCTTCGTGTTCTTCTTGGCCTCGCGACGTTCCTTTCGATTGTGTTCTCGCACTTTTTTATCAATTTTGTGCTTGAGTTTACCAGTCAAACGCTTAGATTTTTTTGCTAAAAAACATAATGTATATTAATAAACATATTTGATTGTAAATAAATAATAAACACTAACTCTTCAATCGCTTAAGGGCCATTTTAAACTTGCAAGATTTTAGTGCTGCACCCAAGAAGTAAAACACGTGCACGCAGAATAGTTGCTCGTACTATCGATAGTACATTATTATGATTTTACAATCGATAGTGGTTTGAACTATCGGTAGTTTATTTCAAAGCCCGCGAAAATTTCGTGACAAAATTTAAGTACTCAGTCCAGATCAAAATAAATTAAATATATTTCACCTAAGTAGATAAATTGCTTAGAAAAAAATCCATGCACTGGAAAATCACATAAAATAATTAATATTTTATTTTAAAAACTGGTTTTTTCTTATTAACGAGTTATAACCATTTTAAATTTTTCGTAAAGTTTAAATCCTGTTCTCTTTTCTCGCTTTTCTGGTTGACCTAATATTTGAACTAAACTCATATATATGCTAAATAAACGCATATAAAATTAGCGCCCAGCATAATTTAAACTAACCCTTCAGCTAATATTAATTTAAGATATTTGTTTGCCAGAGAGTTACCCAAAGAAAATTGCATTACCCAACACTGTAAGCGATATTCCAGCGATGCCAGACAAATTCGAGTCTAGTGATGTAATTAGACAAAATAACATTGGTGATTATTTACTTGTACAAAAATGTCAATGAAAACAACAGTTTTAAGTGGAATCCATTATATGAAGCAATGTGCTCAATATGCGGTAGCCTCAAGAAACTCGTATTTCCACACAAGTGCATTCTTAAAGAAGGCAGAGGATCGGAAAGAAATGTTGGCCTCTCTGCCGGCTAAGGACGAGGGCACAATTGGCGAGAAGTCTGTCGATATTGACACGCTGATTACCCGGTATGCTTAAATGTAGCTTATTAATTTAACAAAAATCAGCTAAAAAAAATCAATTTTGGCAACAGAAAGGAAAAGTTCTTTCCCGATGCTAGCACGGCCACGCAGCTTTTCAATGGCATACCCTTCAACGAATTACCAATTTGCAACATTCGAGTGTCACCCAACAACACAATTATTTCTGTGACGGATTATAAAGGTAAGCCCTTAATTTAGATGTATATTAAATATCTCAAATTTTTTTGTTTTATTCAGGTGTACCAAGACTTATCAGATCATGCGGCATTGAAGGTTTCAAAAATACCAGAAAAGGCACAAATATTGCTGCCCAAGCAACGGCTGTCACCATAAGCGCAGTAAGATTTTAAAAAGTTGATAGGATTCGTTATGTTTATATAGATTGCTAATATTTTTGTGTTTATTTAGAAAGCAGTTGAACTTGGATGGAAAACTATTCGAGTCAAAGTGCGTGGTCTTGGGCCTGGACGAATGGTGAATGTTCTTTAGCTTGTCTATTCTTTTATAAATATAGTTAAATAAATAATGTTTTAATTTATTTCAGTCGGCTATCAAGGGTTTGCAAGTTGGTGGTTTGAATATTGTTTCCATTACGGATAACACGCCAGTATCCTGGAATCCGCCGCGACCTCGCAAGCAAAGGAGTCTGTAATTAGTTATAGCCAAATGTTTACAAAATGTGAATAGCTATACATGTAAATTAAACTTAACATTTTCAAAATTCAATGTTCTTTCTATTTAATCATCACATGTTATAGAACAATGAAAATAGGAATTAATTTAGATAAACAAACAATTTATATGCGTAGTATTATGTATATCTAAATTGAAACTGAAGACTGTGTTTCCCACATCTAATGTACCACTTATAATATTTCGAGTTCATAAAATAGATGCTGGCGTTGGCAACTAGAAATTGTAATAAAGGATATTAATTATATTTATGCTCTTGCAGAAATTACAAATATTTTATCGCGACAACAATAATAGATGGACAATTTTACAAAAACCGAAAATAATTAAATTTAACTCGGAGCAATTGATTATTTAAATTCTAATCCATATTTTTAATTTTACGAAATATGTGTGTGGAAATATGGTAAGTGTACACTCAAATTTTTGTGTTTAAAATACTGTGAAAATAATAAGCAACTTGAATTGATTCACTCACTTTTGTTTTAAGTTTATTATTTATTTTATTTTCATTTATTAATATTTAAATTGTAGGTAAAGTCTATAAATCATATATACAATCTATTAAAGTACAATATCCACATCAATAGTACGATATACATATATAAGAATTCCCTTGTTACTTAGCCTATTTAACGTAACATTATCGATGTTAAATGATTCAGACGCGTTTATGTGTATGTGTATATTATTGCACATATCTATTGCATGTTCTTTATGAAATGGATAAACACATTCATCAAACGTATTTAGCTATATGCTAATTTGGCACCTCTCGTGATGATTCGTCGCTAGTGATAATAATAAAATATGAATTTTTACATATATAATCGATTAATTATAGAAATGTTTGATTGGAATGATTATTAAATATAGAATAGAAAATCTGAGTAGATGACTGCGTATAGCGGATTTACAAAATGAATGTTATTGGTATTAAAACTGCGCTTTCTACTGGTTCAAAAAGTTGTCATGAAAGTGCTGCATTTCTTTTAAATTGACATTCGAAGCTCTTCCGTAATATATATTGCATGGCTTTACAAACTGGAATCAGTATGCATTCTCTGCGTGCACTGATTTGATTGCCAAGCGGAACTGAACCGGAGCATGGCGCGCTCTTTGTCTTAGACCGAAGGAACAACGATTGGGACAATTGAAAAATGCTGGGATTATGACCGCCCGCCGAGTCGTCGTAATACTTTTGTATTTTTCGGAATCGAGTGGAGGGTTTCATTATTTTTGGAGAGGCACATTTAATATGTTTGTTTTTGTCATTTGTGTCCATTTCACAATTGTGGCAACCGCCGGCACCATATGAAGCATGAAACTGCATACTTGATGTAATATCGGAAAAGTTCGGACTAAGGCCTCTGCCGGGATCCTTAGGCGATTCAGTCTGTCTCTCACTATTGCTGTCGTCGCGTCTAGGCGTCTCGGCCTCCTCGTAGTCCATGAAGGTGCTGTCGCACGAGGGCTGGTAAATAACGGCCGAAGCGTGACCAGAGCGACCAGAGTTCAACGGCGTGCCCTGCTCCCAAGTGTTTGTGCGCGGATCATAAACCTCAACGATAGACAGAAAGTTGTTGCCATCAAAGCCGCCAATGGCATACAGCTTGCCATCGAGTGGTGTCAACGAAAGTGCGCTTCGAGCGATTTTAATAGGTGCAACCATATCCCAGGTCTCGTTATCTGTATTATAGCGTTCCACGGTTGCTAGTTGACGAGTTCCATCAAATCCACCCACGACGTATATGTATTGATTAATGGCAGCAACACCTAAAACGTAAAACGTTAGATCAAATAAGTAAATTTAAAGTTGTTTAAGCTATTCCTAAATTCAAATTTAACTCAGAGAAAAAAGAAATAGTTTACAATACACTGTTACTTATAAGTAATAACATCTGATAACAGGTGCCACAGAATATGCTGTATTTAATTGGGCATTTTTGCCCAATCTTTGAAAGATGCTTCTAGTAATCTGCATTAAAAGTGTGGCTCTAAAATTGTGGATTTATCAAATTGCCATTATTGATTTTATCTTTGTCCGACGTAGACAAGCATATGTGCCAAGTCTGAAGACTCAAACTTTTACAAAACTTATATTGTGCTCGTATTTATTCTGTGTCAGAGCATAATAATCGTACCTGCTCCGCTCCGGCCCGTTTTTAAGGGAGGCAAATAGCTCCATTCATTGTTTTCTGGATGATAGCACTCCACGCTGGCCAAACGCTCGTTGCCGTCGAAGCCACCGATGGCGTAAAGGAGGCGATTAACAACAACAACACCAACACCCAAACGCTTGGAATGCATCGACTGAACCAGTGTCCAGCGATCTTGGTCTGGATCGTAACTGAAATGAAAAAGTCGGTTAAGTTTTGAGCGCATTTCGAGTGATGTGGAATACGCACTACTCCACTGTGCTGTGGTACTCCATTCCTGCCGATCCGCCCACGGCATACATTAGCTCATCCATTACGGCGACGCCGACACGATGACGTGGCACAGACATCGGCGAGCATGGACGCCAAGTCTCGCTGATGGCACTATAGCGATCCACCCAGTCGGAATCGTAGGAGGACCCAATATTATTGTTGCGTCCACCCACCGCATAGAATTTGCCCTTAAGAAATGCAGCGCCAAGGCCGGAACGTGGAATGCGCAGATTCGGCAAGGTGGTCCAAGTTTTATCGTCGACATTGTAGGCCTCTAATATATCCAAGGAGTGCCGAAAAAAACCACCCGCGACGAATATCATTCGTGTTGTATTTGGAGTGCGTTCCTTGACGCCTGGACACTTGTGCAACGTCAAGTCCTTAAAGATCTTTGCCAAGTATTCACGGCAGGCAGGAACTTTGCGCAACACGTCGCAGTTTTTCATCTGCTCCTTGAGAAAATTTGGCGTTAAGAACTGGCAACGCACGGCGCCCAGAATGTGTTCCATCTTGCTATGCCGACTGTCCTCATCATATTTAACCCACTTGAGTACGGCATTGTACACCTCGCGCTCCTCCTGCACATTAAGTTCGTCCCTTCGAATGAGGGCGATCAACTGATAAGCGGACAGCTGCAAAAACTCTTCCCCGTGGCACACCTGAGATCACAATAAAAAGGGCTAACAATAATTTGGCAAATAACATTTAAAACTTGCATACTTGCATAAAGTGCCGTTCTATGAAGTAATTTGCTTTCTTCTGCAGCTCAATGCAGCTATGCTGCTCGGCAAAGTTGGCAATGCCGATGGCATTGGTTGGATCCAGTTGACGCTCGAGGAATGCACAGCAAGCGTCGATAACATTTTGCACCTGGAACATTGTCGCTGCGGGCAAAAGCTGGCAGACAGTCACTTCTGTCACGCGGATTTGTCCCGTGTACATAAAGTAAAGGATTCGGGCCATTGCCGTGGGGCATACCTACGAAAATGGAGTATGCTGTTCAACTGTTATAGCAACAACAAATTTGAGACGCTATCGGGCTAGTCTTCACTTACACCCTGCAATTGAACACGCGACATTTCCGACTCTTTCAGTCCGCCCGTGAACATGGCTTTGAAGTAAGGCGAGGCAGCGGATAGCACAACTTTGTGGGCGGGAAACAACTCCTTCTTTACCTCGAGCACAACGTCTGTGAGCATGCCGTGTGATCGCATCATAAACATCATCTTCAGCGCTTCCTTTGCGTAGTTTGACATGCAGAATGTCATATCATCTTCTGTCGCATCGTGGTCATCAATAGAACGTGCAGTGTCGAAGCTCCCACATGTCGTTGAGATTGAGCAACTGTTAGAAGAATGTTCGTTCATCTCAATGTCTATATTAAAATATATATATTACAAAAAATTTATTAATTTCCATTTATTTTTTGTATTACAAAATTACACAATTAAATATGTCATACAATAAAAATGGACACCAGATTTTTATAATTTAAATATTTCATTTGTAAAAATCCATAACCATAAATAATTCACTTTGAAAACTCCGAATCTCAATAAGCAGATATTATGTAATCAGAACAAAGTAGAAAGTGAACCATTTATTGCCCGAAATACCTTTGAATAGCATTTAAATATATTTGTGTTGTTTCATATATTTTAAAAAACTTTTTTTTATAAATTATATTTAGTAAAACCGACTAATAATATTTCTCGATTCACAGTCGAAAATTGTAAATGTTAATTTAAAATAAGAACTTTTTACAATATTTTTACAAATCTGTAGACGTTTTTACTCCACATTAGAAAAGTGAATAAAATTGTAGATCAATCCTGATGAAACTAGGAATTATGTTTTATCTACAATAAAATTGTCAAATTCATTTACACCTTTATAATATTGTGAACCAACCTAAAGTGTGCGCATTGAAAGAAATGAAAAAGTTGAAAAAATGTACAATCTTTGGTTATTTATACGCAGACCTTGTTCTCAAATACGCATCAGTTCTTTAAAAGCATATTCAACATTCTCATATCCTCACCATTCCACAAAACAGGTATCGGAACTGTCTAAAAATCCACTTTTGGTTAAAATGACAAACGAACATTGAACCAAGAACGATAGCAAGAAAAAAGTGCGAGGTCATGCTTAGGCGACGAAACAGAACAAAAAGTTAGCGATCAACAGTAATTTAATAAAAACGATTACGGATAGAAAGTGCGAAATTGTGAATGACTATCTAATTTTAATTTTATTCTTTAAAAAAAATGTATACAGCGTATGAGCAATCTACTCTCTTAAAACTGAGAGGTTTGTTAAAGAATATTTATTAATGTAGAGCTATTTACGTTATTCATGAATAGGCCACACATAAAAACAAAACTTTACTACTATTAAACTTGAATTGAATGAAGTCAAAAAAAAATCAACTATCAGGTACCTTAAACTAGAGCCTTAACAAATCATGAATCGAAGAAGTCATATATACTTATATAAGCACATACGTTATCTTGACGTGTAGTCGCCCCAAGAAGACGTGATCCAAATTCTGTAAAACTTGGCCCGACGTAGATATGAACGATTAGTTTTGTGTAAAAGGTAGAAAAAATGTTGTTTTTTGTATTCAAAATGTACAATCCTGTGTGAAATCTAAGACGCAAGTTTGTATGGGTCAGACCTAAATTCTCGACTGATTTGTCGTAAGGCGAAAAATAGAATTGAACGCGGACGATGTCGTCAAATTATGGCACCAAAATAACAATCTCTCTTGTTTGTTGCCTTTTTATGAATGAAAATATAGTGTACCAAAAGTTGTATTGATATTTTTGACATTTCGTGGCAAAACGTTATTTCGACATTAAAAAAAACTATACCTTCGAATTTGTTTTTGGCACCCGGTCCAGACTTCAAAAATACACCCCAAATTTATGGTCATTCATCAATTTGGAACCCAAACTCTGCTTTATTGCTTCAGTTCAAAGGTTCATAACAGGATTTATCTAATGGTGATTTAACTACTTCAGAGTGTTCTTGTTATGCTTATTTTCATTTACCTATCTGCATTAGTCAATTAACTTGTAATAACTATTTTAGAATGTGTGAACTACACGAAACATCTCCAACAACAAATTTCAGTTTCGCTCTACATTTTCTTATCAATTTGAGTACAAATTTAAGTACAAATTCCACTATATTTTTTTTGCGAGCTATGCAGCACGTCTATAGTTATTTTAATTGTTGCGCGAATTTAAGACAGATAAAAAAATATATAAATCAGACAATCACTGCCTAAGCTGAGTTGAAGGGCTAAGGGCTCAGCAAATAATATTCAAATTAACAATAGTTCTAGTTGCATCAATTGGTACGGCAAAAGTACAGAGCAGATTACAAAACAAAAAATTGTAAATTCATGTACTTTGCTTCGTCACATGAACATTAAGTTTAAAATTAATACAATAAAATGTACACATTAAATTTAAACGAAAAGGTTTTTACGCTTTCAAAAATATAAATATTTTGAAGTTATTTAACAAGAAAAATATAATATTCAAACATATTTTAAAGATTTGAAAAAAATAATTAGAAAAAATACAATTTATAATATTTTGTTTTAGAAAATTATTAAATTTAGATAACATACCTTGAAAACATAAATTAATAATAAAAATAATATATAACAATAAATAAAAATTGAAATGTATTTAATAAATCAAAAAAAAATTGTACACTGTTATCTAAACGATACACTTTTTAGTGTCTTAAAGTGACAGTCATTCAAATATACTTAATGAGTACCCCTAACGCAGTTGATTAAGCCATGCCATAAAGTCTGCTTAACAGCAGATTAGAATTCTGATAAGAATTCTTTGGCTTAATATCGATTTACAAATAATTTTAAGTCACATTAATTTAAAAACACGTTTGAACAATTTCAATTTCAAATGTTAAATAATTTGCGTAAGAACAAAATAACCACAAATTAATTAATCTTTTATTTATTTTTAATACATACATACAAATAATTATGTATGTTTGTGCGTGTAAACATTCTGCTGCGATGACTTTGCAAAAAAAATTATGCTTATCGCAAGGAGTTCCCTTATAATTATTTTTTGTCAACAATAACGCGATAAACACAAATGGAGAGAAAAGAGAGAGCAATAGTGTCAAATCATGATGAGCAAGCATAAATATACACATGTTCATGCGCATGCACACATACATCCATACTTGCATGCGTGTGTGTATGCATTTGTGTGAGTAGATGTTTCATTTATAAAAAGTAATCGACGCTTTTTGAGAGAGGGTAAGCGATGAAGAAAAATACATCTACATACGTGCATACATACATGCACAAACACAACGAACGCACAAACTATATACATATACACATAAATGCGTATCCAATTGTTTGTATTCCCAATAAACAACTTGTTGAGTTCGTCACGAGTCTGATAAATTTCTTAAGAGAATTGTAAATGAATCTAACCACACATTTAAATAAACCAATACAAGTATCAATCTGCATTTCATTGTTTTGCACTTGTCATCAGTATTGAAACAGAGGACTATATACAAAAAAAAACTATCACGTGTATACACAAACGAAGCCATGTCTTCATTGTTGTGTTTTCAAAACAGCTGATAAATTTGTCACAGCAATGCTGATACTTTTCTATAGTTGTATTTCACATTTTAAATGGACTTAGATCTCTGCCACTAACAGCAATTGGTTTACTCCAATCTTAACACTAACACAAATTTCACTTGTTTTTAAAAATAAAAATATATAAGTTGGGAAACTACCGTTTGCTTTTATTTTTCTCGTAGCACAACCGCACAACTCGCAACCGCGAACAAATAACAACTAAATCGTTGCAGTGTTGCCACACAGCTTAATCACCAATATGGGTATTCTTTAGAAAGATAAGAAACAATTATAGGTCGCAAATTAATTTTTAATATATCTAATATTAATTTATAAAATAATTTTATTTTGTATGCTTTTTAATATTATTTAATTTATGGTCTATGGTCTGTGCCCAATAAGCAACCGGAATTCTTATAATCGGTAGGAAATCAAGATAACTGAAGTCTATCCATTCGAGCGTTGCCCCACTGTCAGTTTGTGTGGATTGTATGAATAAGTTTTCATGTTTTGTCTGTGTGCACGAATTATAAAAAAGCAATATATTTTCTTGGTCGCCAATGTAAAAAATGGGTGTGGAACGAAGAAAGACTTTGAAATGCGTCTGAAGAAACGATTATTTCGGTAAAGACCTTACCTTAATTTCATTTTATATGATTTTCTAATCTCCAACAAAATATTTATTTAACAAAGCAAAGCTGACAGAAGAAAGCGAAATGCCTGAACACATTTTTCTTAGATTCCACACTGGAATAAAATAACATATTCTTGCGAAAATCCAGTTTTTTTATGTGATTACTTGACTTAAAAAATAATAAATAAGAGAAGCCGTTAAATATTTATTTAAACATGCATAGTAAGACTTTATCTAAAAGAGTCCGTTAGTAAAAGAGGTGGGATAGAGCGTAGTGTTGCAATCGCTGAATATGGCAAACACTGACAGTATTGCCACCTTGCGCAAAAGTACGTTTCAATGTGAATGCTTATTCAACATGTGTATTTGTTTTGCCACAGACTGCAGCAAGAATGTCCGGACAAGCAGCTTCTAGCATTGATGACATTAACCTGGATGCGTTAGTACTGAAGGAGGGCATACGGGATGCGCCTGTTTGCATCATTGTGCTTGGAATGGCTGGCTCTGGGAAGACAACATTCACACGAAGCCTCATCGAGCACGCCCAGGCTAAGTTCAATCCGTACGTTGTGAATCTGGACCCGGCGTGCCGGGAAGTTCCGTATGCGGCGCACATCGACATACGCGACACGGTCAACTACAAGGAAGTGATGAAACAGTACCAGCTGGGTCCGAATGGCGGCATCGTAACTGCTCTGAATATGTTCACCACCAAAATGCCGAAATTTGTGGAGCTCGTTCGTCGTGCCGGCGAACGTGGTCATAAGTGGTGCATTATTGATACACCCGGGCAAATTGAGGTGTTCAATTGGTCTGCATCTGGGACCATTATCACCGAGGGACTGGCCACCATGTTTCCCACGGTTGTTGTTTATGTGATGGATGTGGTGCGCTCTGCTTGCCCCACCACATTTATGTCCAACATGCTCTACGCGTGCTCCATTCTGTACAAAACGCGTTTGCCCTTCCTGGTGGCGCTTAACAAGGTGAGTGTGGCTCTAAATGAGATTCTCTACACTAAATAAAATTCTCTAAAAGCATCTGCTTTTCCTCATTTGCACAGATTGACTTGAAGGATTGCAGCTTTGTGCAGGAGTGGATGACAGACTTTGAGGTGTTTCAGGATGCCCTCGAGGAAGAGCACAGTTATGTCAATAATCTGACGCGCACTATGTCCCTAACTCTGGACACTTTCTACGAGCATCTCATCACTTGCGGCGTTTCTGCCAAAACGGGAATCGGTTATGCCCCACTGATGAGCCGCATACTCGATTGCGTCGCCGAATATGAGCAGGACTACAAGCCCGTATATGAAAAGATGCGGCTGCAGCGCCTCGCCGAGCAGCAGGCGAATCCACAGCCAGCGGCACACATTGAGGCAGCGGGCACAGCGGTGCCCATGGGCCTGGATATCACTGTGAGTAATTTTATTACACTCAAAGAAAAAATCTTCCAACATTTTAGTAAATTGCCATATTCCTCATTAGTATTCAGAATATAATATTTCTAAAATTAATTGATGTGGCTACCTAAAATATAGGTTTAGAACCTATAATATTACGGAGATTCGGTTATTTTAATTTTGATTTAGAAATGTTTTTTGTTGTTGTAATACCTAATTTTTAAAGTAACTTTTTATTTGCAGGATCCACCAAGTAATACGGACAACAGTATATTCCTCATGGCGCCGACTATTGTGCCACAACAATTGGATGCAGATGAGGAGATCGAAAGCGATTCTAAATCCAAAATAGAGGAACAGAATTTTCAGAGTTTTGTACAGGATCATTTGAATGCCCAGCAAAGCAAACGCGATAGGCTGGAAAGAAATCAGCAGCAGCAGGAATCGAAGTGATAAAATAAAATCATATTTTTAAGCTGAAAAATGAGAGAAAAAACCCTTTACAAATATATGTTTATACTAAAAGTATTTCATGGAGTTGCACTGTCGGGTTATTTGGGTGCTTTATTGTATTCCCCTGTTAGATATTTATTTTACAAACCTAATTCATATAATACTTTAAAAATTCTTTATATTTCTTTGCGTATTTTCGTCGAGATTAAAACATGGTTCCATAGGTTGCAACACCATTTTGATTTGATTTCTTATTTGTTATTTTATTTTAAAAACAAAAAATATTTTATAAGATCGAGATATGCTATGTACATCTTTTTGACTTCAAGACAAATATTTGTTGTTTAGTTAATGTCGCTCTTTTGAAAATATGACAAAAAATCAAAAACATGGCATATGTAAAATGCTTTTTTGTTAAAACAATCGTTTTTAAAAAATAATAAATTTATTTTGGCGACGTTAACAGTATAAATAAAAATAACAATTTTATACTTGTAAAATATGTTCTATTTACTTCATCGGAGTGGCAACACCCGATTTTGGTATTTTATACTCGCTGATTCGCTGGTAATACTATTTTATACATGCCATTTATTTTATTTGCTTATCACTGCAATCATTTTGGTAATTTAGACGAACTCTGGCTCGATGAGTGCATCAACTATTCGAAAATACAGTGCATCTGTGATTTTTTTCCATGGTTCCGGAGATACCGGTCCAAATTTACGGGAATGGGTTCGCTTTCTGCTCGGCCGAGACTTTGACCTGCCGCACATAAGAATTGTATATCCATCTGCTCCCCTCCAGAAATATACCCCAGTAAATGGTCAGCTGTCGAATGTGTAGTTCGATCGGAGATCCGTGAATATTGCAGCCATGGAGAGCAAAAAGAGCATGTCTCAGTGCTACAATATTGTCCAGCAGCTCATCCAGAATGAGGTCGATCAAGGAATACCCTTGAATCGGATAATAGTAGGTGGTTTCTCGATGGGTGGTGCTCTGGCACTGCACACCGCTTACCATCTGAACACTGAACTGGCCGGAGTCTTTGCCCTCTCCTCGTTCCTCAATCGCCAATCTGTGGTCTATGAGTCCCTGGCTAATCGGGAGTCGGCCAATGGAACTCTTCCAGAACTCCGCCTTTTTCACGGGGAACGGGATACTTTAGTTCCGCTAGAATGGGGACGGGAAACATTTGAATCCTTGCAGAAACTGGGTGTCACTGGCACATTTACCCCCTTGTCAAATACGCTGCACGAATTAAAGCGGAGCTCGTTGCTTGATTTGCAAAAATGGCTATCAATTAAGTTGCCCGCGTTACAAACTGATATTCAAAACAAACTTTAATAAATCAAAAAATACTGTTCCCGAATCGAAGGCCTATGTTATTTACACGTTATGCGTTAAAATAAATAAATATATAATAATAATTGCAGCTATGATTTTAACTCCCGCCAAGTGGTGTAAGGCATCCGAAAACTTAACAGATGTTGAGTATGGTACTGCAAAATAGCTAGTTTTACCACCGAGTATAGTTACACCATAAGCTGGCATCCTTTGCAGAGAGAAAGCGCTGTTAAACGCGCTAATTAACATTATAGAACCACAACTAACATTACGCTGTTTATGTTAAAGAGCGCCAAATTTAAATGCTGCTGTCAACAAAATTTATTTACTAAATTTTAGTATTTGGCATGAATCCGCAACAATTTGATGCAGCACACAGGCAGAATTTTTTACTGGGTTTCCCATCGTCAAAGTTTTCTCCGTTATAATGAAAACATAATTCCTCATTGGCATTTATATTTCGTTTGGCAAAGATTGCTAGAAGAAATATGGGTATAGATAAATATTTTGTATATGTATATAATATATATTTTAAATTACTTACCAATTTTTGGAATTGGGCAATTTGTTCGCACGGCCAAAATCTCACAATTTGGCTCACAACTGTGGTTTAAATAACGACCAATATTTCCACGTTGAGATGGATCCACAATAGTTATCCCGAGTAAATCGGTCTTAATTTTATAATTGTTGGTTTTAGCGTATTCACAAAAATATAATATATAATTCATTAATCTGTCATTCTTATCGATCAATTCAAGTCGTCGCTGGGCCTCTGGCAGTGTTAGAAGCTCACCTGCATATTCACAGATGAATGCTCCGCGGGGTATTTCAACAATGGTGCGCAAGCCTTTCGATTTATACAGAGGGGAGTTAAATATTTCTAGATTTTTTCTTGGTCCAAATTGCACAAGTCGATTTCTGCATTGGCTTTGGTCACATTCACACAGATCATTGCACTCAACGATAGTGGGAAATTTTTCGGACGCACTTCTGATTAATACCAATTCCCCATATACAGGGTTATATTCAAGACCACCGGCATGACAGCAAAAAGCGCTGTTTTTGCAACTAGTATTAGTCGTGCATTTACAACACAGTGTCAGCTGACAATTGTATTCCTCTTGCAGGTGTCTAAACTCTGGGCTGCCATCCTCAAGCATAAGCACATTTTCCAAAATATATTCCACATTTTCTTCGTGCTCGTATTCATCATCGATTCTAATGTTTGCTTCCATTACACATTATACGATACAATATGTAGGGAAATAAGCAGGCATTAATAATGACACCGGAAAACTATCGAGTGTGGCAGGGCTCCATTTGCAAAGCACCAAACATCGATAGTGCAAGGTATCGATAATAAAGCCGATAGCGTTAGGGTTTTTGAGTAAAATTACTTTTTATTGTTTATAATTTAAAATATTTAACAAAATAAGCTATCTTATATGAAAAAATTCTATTTAATGTAATAATCGAAAAAAAATATGATAAGCATATATCATGTTTTCATTTCATTCGCAATTCGCAAATATTAAGTAAATAGATTTCTATATATTGGGTTTTTGCATATATTTGCGGCTAACTGAAATTAAAATATGACAGATCTGTATGATAAAAGGACAAACGACCACACTGCACTGATGCTATGCAGTTCACCCATTCCAATTATAAGCTCTCTCTCTCTCTCTGCTACTGTCTGTCTCAGGTTTTAATCTACTACAACAAATTAAAGGTTCTATAAAAAAAACAAAAAAAAGGGGAAAAAATTTCACTGTCTTATTAAATACAGATTTAAATTAGATTAATCAAAGATTAATTCAACTTAATTAAATTACAAATCTAATTTTATTTAAAATTAAATTTAAAAACAATAGTTGTGGCATATATTGTGGAAAAGCATTATTAACTTCTTAATTTTTTTTGTCCTATTTTTTGACCTAATTTATTTCTCATTATCATTAAAAGAAATAAAATTGAAGTTTCCGCTTCGTTTACAAATTTTATAATTTCTGTGCCTTCTGTTGAATTTTCAATCTAATGTAAACCATGAATCACTCGTTATGTTTTTTTTGTAGCGTTACTTAGAACAGCAAAAATATTATAACGTTTCCGTTATATTAAATTAAATTTGAAAGTTCAAAATTTAGATTTATATATTTTAAAACAAATTTTTATACGCTGACAATATGTTTGTGTGCGCAAACCAAAATAGTTTTATTCTCTATAAGTTACTTCAGAATACAATGATGCAATGTACCAACTCAACAAAAATTAAAAAAATGTAGGTATAATTGTACACATATATAAACTACACCGTATAGATACAACATATTACTCATTTTCATTTAAAGAAAGTTTATTTTACATAAATTATGTTATTTTTTTTGCTGTAACATATTATTAAATATTTAGCTAAATAAATAGTAAACGAGATCCCAGTCTTACAATGAAATGTACAGAATATTTATATTTAATGTTGATTCAAAATAATGCTTTAAGAATCTGACGAATTAAGGGCAACTCAACGACTGAGTTTATTTTCTCTCTCCCGGCTGCTTCCGCTTGTGTATTCCTGAGTATCCGGTTGTGTTCGGCTACTGCGAACGTAGAGTAGTTGCCTTAGATCAGTAAACTGTGCTTACTGGTGTATGGGTGAATGTATATATTTATGTACTTACTCATACATTTACACACACATATCGCTCGTCTCACAGAACGCAAATTGCCCATGCTGTCGCAGAGCTGCCAGACAATAGTTGTTTTCAGTTTCTCTCTAACTTCAGACGTGGTATGTTGTGTGTAGTTGCGTTCGCTCGCAGTAATCCTTATAATTATTACAATTCAACTTGTTTATTAACGTAATATTTATTTTAGCAAACCTAAAAACAAAAGCAAAATGTGTAAATGTCTGGCCGGTAACGTAGCATGCTGGTAAGTTTAATTTATCTAAAAATAAACATGCATTTATGTACATCTATGTTCATATAAATATATGTATTTATAAAATGCGTTTAAATACTTAAGATATATACACGTACATACATACATATATGTACACATGCATGGATGAACATGTTCAACCCAACCCATCGAGCATTTGTGTGTAGGGGATGACTGTACACACAAATTTAAACTTTTGAAAAGCTAATTTAATTACCAACACCAATATATAAAATGTGCACAAGTAAAGTGAAAGTGATACAATCATTATATACATGCGTAAATTCACACATATGCATATGCCCGCTTTAAAATGAGTGCACCAAAAGTTTGTTTATATGTTATCATTGTCGTAAATTACTGTACATCGTACAATCATATTTACACGCATACACACTTACTACACGCAAGCAGCATCTTATAAATGCATTGGAGTTGTAAATAGAATTAACCGCTGCTACCTGTATATCTGGCCATATGTATGCACGTCCGTGTGTGTTTATGTTTGTATGCATTTATTGTCGGTTCTATGTATAGGTGTGCAAGCAAAAACAAAACCACAAGCGCAAACACAAACACAAGCCCTATGCAAAGAGACATATATGTTGCAGGTGTCCTGATCTTTGGCTCGTTTACTTATATTTATAGTCAAATAATTATGTTATATACCACCAGAAATCTTGTACACTCCCCGAGATTTCAAAAGTTTTTTTTTTAATTTTTTTTTTTTTTTATAATTTTTTTTTATAATTTTTTTGTTTTACACATAAATACGCTTTAAACAAAGAAGGAATTTCTAACATTAACTTAACATTTTTAATTAATTTTTTTTTTAAATATTCGTTTTTGTGTCTGTATGACCACGTGGATACCAGAAACTATAAGAGCTGGAGATATCAAACATGGGTTCTCGTATATCCTGCTCAGATATAGTATGCTTTATTTTAACGACAACAGCCTCCATTTCTCGATTATCAGTACATTTTGTTTTCCAATATAAATAAATGAAACAATTTTAAAGGCATAATCTTCGAATTAATATAGGATAAGCATGCATATAAGAAACACCCAAGTTATATTCAAAACGTTCTAATATTGACCCAATTTCAAGCCACCTCAAGCAATTTTTGTATGCATAAACATTCGAGCGCATAAAAGGAAATTTACCAATCAAATAAGAATATATTTAACAACTGGGTTCCGGATATATCATAATTGAGCTCACACAACTACAGAATTCTTACTTGTTAGAGCTCAATAAGTGAAAATTTTGACCTTAACGACAGCCTTGAGCAGCTAAGTGTTCTCTATAGGATTCATGTAGGGTGGTCTGGCTGGGCACACCTAAGGTATTTGAGTCTAGTTGATGCTCCATAAAGTTCACTAAAACTTCGTCGAACAGGTTTATACAACCGTCCGAGCTCTTACGGCATGATATTTTTCAAATCATGACTGAATACGACCCAGATCATGAGATCTAGATCCTTACTAGCAACACTGTAAGTAGCTTAATTTTCACTTTATTTATATATTTGTTGTGTTGGTTTTCAGCAGCGATAATTTACAAGTCACAAAAATTCAAAACAAAATATTTAATCAAAATCTAAAGAAGTATGACGTTATTTATTTATGTATCATCCCTAACTTTTATAAGAGTTGCTCATATATACATTTCATTTTTACACACATACATACATCTGCCTGTATTTGAATTTAAATGCGTATTTGTCTGGCTCCAGCTTGTTCTGGCTCCACTCGGGCGAGACTAAGTATGCGTAACTACTTGTTTATCATCACCCCTTGTAAATGAGCTCACCACGGGTATATTTCAGTTAGCCGACAGCTGGACGCCAACATAACATTTTATTGCGGAAGCACAGAAGTGACCACAAGGGTTGATATCTAGTTTTATTATAAGTAACCACCATTAAGAATTTTAATTATTCTAATCGGTGCTTATATTATGTATATATATATATATATATATATATATGTGTATATTTACGATTATCAAAATGCGTAAAGGAAATACTTTCATCCAATTTTCTTATCTACATTTTAATACACAGACGTGCTTGCTTTCTGCTAATATGAAAGTATTTAAGTAATCTGAAAAAAAAACTTTTTGTTTTCGAAGAAAGAAAATCAAAGCTTTAAATCGAAATTTGGTAGTGGAATTCAAAATGGTATATTACATCGAAATATGAATATAAAAAATGCACTAAAAAAGGACATCGCATTTTTTTACACTCAAATTTTCTCCAAAAAATTATGCTATTAATCAAATGTGTACAAATATAAAGCTGTGTAAGCTAATCTAACTCTCTTAATAACTTATTTTGAATAATGTGTTCGAAAAACTGTCGAATCGTTAGTTAAAACTGGTTATTTTACAATAATATTTGTCATTCACTCATTTTAGCTGCTTCAATTGCGCACTCAGCATTCTTGTTTCCATAATCAGTGCGTTCTTGGTGGTCTTTATAATTGTTGGATTAATAGTCTACTTTGTTGTCTACTACGAGAAGGAGGACGATGTTACTAAGCTTAAGAATAATTTGCAAGATGGAATTAAAAATGCAGCGGACATCTTTAAAAATAAATTAAGCCCATAATCTAAAAGGTATGTTGTACAAAAATTAAATCAAACATTTAATTCAATACTTTATATTTTCAGAACAGATGCCTGGTATTTCATCCTTAAAATTAAACATAATTTTCACGTACAAATGTTTTTATATGTATAACTTTTAAAATGAAAATTTTTTGCATTTTTAGAATTTTTTATAAATACAAAAAAAAGGCTTGATAAATATTTATGTGTGAGTTGATGTACACAAAATATTCTTTTGAATCTCAAAAAATAAAATATTTAAATCCATATACAATAAAAAGTAATGTGTTAAAGCAAACCCAAAGATGAAGTTTACTTCATATATTTGTACATATGTTATATATTAATATATAATAAGATGTGGTGCATGTAGTACGTATTTGTAAAGAATGTGCTGAATACCAACAGTTCTAGAAGCTTATAAACCTTATTTTTAGAACTGATCTTTGATTTTTGATTTCAAAAATTGAATTAAATTCATATATTTTAGTTAGTTTAGCTTAGCCTTCAAATGTATTTCAATAAGAAGTAATTTATGAAAATTATTTTTTTTTTTTTGCATAATTTCGGATATGTGCAACAATAAGAAAAACTTTAAGACAAACTTGAAGCTTTCAATTTTGTTCTTCATATTTAAAACAATTAAACTAACTTCGAAGAAGTACACCATGTAGATCACACAACAAACAATCACTAAGAAATTGCCATTTTGCCCCATTGTACACTGTTACCCCTATTTGCCACTCACTTATTTATATACTCCAAGCTATGTATGTAGATTGTTTGTATACGGATTAAAATGCATAGTTGTCTGGCACTAGCAAGTCCCGGCTCCAGCCTGGCGACGCGAAATATAATAAACATAACTGTGCTTTGCTATTTCTCTCCACCCTCGTCAAACAATTCACCAAGAATGTTCTTTAGTTTGCCGACTGCTGGGCGCCAATTCAAGGTTTTTATGCAGAAGCACACAGTGAAGTACACTCAGAAAAAAATAACCCTGAACTTTATTAAATCACCATACTTATTACTCAGAATGTATATTTATAAAATGGGGTTCTGCCTTTATAATAGATAGTAATTCTTTCTATCTATCTATTTTTAACGTTTTTTTTTATAATTGTATTTTTCTGAATAATTATTAATAACTTTTTCATGATTTATAATTTTGGTTTTTAACATTCTTCCATTAAAAAACATTTCAGATAGTTTAATGGGGGGCTCGGGGACTCTGATCCAAAACGAGCTTTCTTATTATATCTAAAAACAAATATTTTTCTCTTTTTATTACAATTTTCTAAAAGTAAATTATTTTTCTAAGTGTAAAAGTCGCGTGCCCAAGAGTTGAACATTTTTTTGAGTATCATAATTTTGTCGCATTAACGATGACGTCTTTGAAAAAATATGTATTTATAGATACATTCATGTGTATACATTTTTCACAAGCTTTAATAAACTGGAATAGATGACATAGCTTCTGTTTCTATTCTATTGGTTGTAAGTACAGTTTTAAGAAAATTGAATTCGTACATTGCTGCAGGCCGGACACAAGTCAAATGTATATTTAAATTATTGTAAAACTTGGATGTGAGTGAGTTTACTCCGGTTAAGAACAATATGTAATCTTAGGCGAGCAAAAGTGAGCTCTTTTTTAAATTGTTTTAATAATATTTCTGCCTATTAGAAATGAATAGTTTTGGAACAAAACTATGTTTGTATATGTATAATGGGCATTTCCAGAATATCATTTTTGTAACAATATGTATATATAGTGAAAGACACAGATTTTGATATTGGTGGTTTAAACATATTGAAAAAAAATTAAACTGCTAACGTAAGGAAATTTAAAATCCCCTACAAAGACGTGTAAAATGCAGAGATCTGCGAATTATAATAACATGGTCAATACGATTAATTTTCGACTATCTTCAGACATCTATAATTTTGTTAAATTTCCATTGGTTCTTACGTTTTACCATTGTTTAATAGAATTAGTCCACATATGTTCGTACAATATGGCATTTACTACCAAGGACGTAATTATAATATCTTACGAAGTATGAATTGATAATATTTAAATTAAAATAACGAATAAAAGTAAACTAAACGTTTACATAAAATAATAAAATGTTGGATTGCTCTGATTTGGATGATTATCAAATCTTAAGTTAGTCAGCTGAGTATATCTTTTTTAAATATTAAAAATTTGACTATGTATTTAATTATTTAATTTAAAAATGAACAGTATCTCATTTTTATCATATTAATGTAATATTATTGTTCATATTTCTGTTTGGTAGCTGAACCTTTCTATTTTTATAGATAACAGCAAAAAAAAATTGAACAGTAGGTAAATGTATAATGTAAACGAAGGTCGGTCACGCAATATCGTGAATAAATGGACATGCTACTTTGGCGAATTGAGCCTTTCAAGTGAAGCTCAGTCGATAATTAATAACAAGTCCGCTAAGCAATTTCTGTTTTTTATTGATTTCCATGAAGGGTGATAACAGATTTAAATTTTAGCTTAAAACATCTGATTTTTCGTCAGAAAAATAAATTGTTGAAGAGTATATACCTTTAAAACCTTACCGTGCTAACTACAATTGAAATACAATATTTAAACACTTAATTTTTTTGCTTAAAATTGTCTGATACCGAAGGTAAAATAGCATATTGTATATATAAAATTATGTCGATAAAGCTGTAAATTATAAAATCCACATAATCGGATAGTACTTTTTTTAAAGACCCTCAGAAGCCGATATCCTTCACAGTTTTTGAGCTATGTAAAATTTGAACAAAAAATTTGTTCAGTAATGTCCTCTCCCGCACCTTTGGAAACCTATATCTCACATATTTCTAGAGTTACCAAATTAAAAAGGTGATTTACTAGTAACTTTCGGCCGATATTGGTAAATTAAATTAAAAAGCTACATTTTTCACACCTGGATATTTTATAGATAAATTGAAGCCTTTTTCAAAAATAGAGTAATGCACAATCGCCCTTATTTCCGCAGTTTTAAAAATGTACAGTGTTTATTAATACAGTTTAAAGTTATTTTGATATTACAACCTCCCAGAGTTAAGATAAATCGTTATGCTTTAATTTAGATTTAGATATTAGGAACACATTAGTAAGAAGTTTTTGAAGATTTTCTTTTTTGACACAAATCGAGACATTGGGAAGCGTTCTTTCAGTCGAAGATGGTTTTGCTTGTAAATGCTAAATTACGGTATAGTTTTTTGTTTTGCGATTGCTTACAGCAACAGGAAAAATAGGGCAATTTACATTGCTCTCTGATATTGATATTGGTCCAATATCAGAAAAACCAAGAGCAAAGCGTGCGGTTAGCAAACGAACTTTACATCTTTTGCTACTGCAATTTCCATTCGGTTGCTGATTTACTGTTTTATCCGCGTAACTGCAACAGGATTTGCCTTCAGAGCTGATACATTAGCTGATTATTCTTATCCGTTATGTGTTTTTTATGGCCTTCTTGCTACTGCAACTGCTCGTTAATCGACAGAGCAGAGTGGAGTTAAATAGCATCCATTTCAGCATTTCACTATTGCTGTAGTAACTCGTAGCAATAACAGTGCAACAAATTTGTTGCTTTTTCTGCTACGAATTAGTAAATTCAAACATATAATAATGAAACTCTTACTTGTTATTTTTTCGATATATTTGTGTATTAACAACTTAATATTTGAGCAATATCCACAGTAATATGTGTGTATGCTCATATGTATATGGGCAGACATGGCTGATAAAGAATATATATAATATATACATGTTATTATACTTAATAGGGTTGGAAATCTCTGTTCCGGTGTAAACATAGTTTGTATTTTTTGAGTGGGAACGAAGAGGTTCCTACTTAAGTGCATGGCAGTGTGTTAAGATGTTTAAATAAACTATACAATCACTTTTGTTGGGAGTGTACAGTTAGGAACAAAAGATGTAAATCAAATTTCACAGTTAAGTTACGAAGTTATGAAAAATATGTCTAAGTGAATATGTAAATAATACCATGTGATTTAAAATCGAATGCAAATTAGGGAAATCAATTTACAAGATGAGATATATCTATAAATATTTGTTATGTCTTTTTATATTTATTATATAGCGTTTAATGCGCACAAAATGATTGTGATCGGGTTTAAAGCACAATACAAATAATAATAATAATACACCTTTTTTAACTGAATAATTCACTGGTTTAATGTTATCTGTGCACTAAAACTAGTTGCAATTTCCTTACACATATACTTAGGTCATGTACCTTATGCATACGAAAGACTTAAGAGACTTAATTTAGTGTAGTATTTTAGGGGCGTTGTATACAAGTTGCTTCAAATATAACGAACCTTAGAGGCTATCACATATATTGGTTGTTCGGATTAAACGTTCTGAGTTGCCGGCATTTATGAATATTGCGGAGACTCTCCACCCGATGGTATTTTCTTAACGCGGCTAACATCATCGTAAGCAATGGAAAAAACGCTCTTCTTCTCAGCTAGGGGATTCCGACGGCCCATGCTGTTCATCAGGGAGTTCATGGCAATTCCTGAGTCGTGGTCATCCTCTAAAGTTGAGGCATTTAACTGCTTTTGGGCTTGCGATGGGGGATGCGGATGGGGATGGTGAGGAGGGATGGCAGCATTTGGATCTTCAATATAAAGATTTATTTTCGATTTTGTTAACTTGACTTCGTTCTCTTTGATGGGCGACGGTTTCGGCTTGTGCCTTTGCGATAGATGATCCTTATCCTTATCGGTTGGTGTCGCATATGGCGGTGTCTCCGGATACATGTAATGTGGCAATTTGGTGGGAGCTGGTGGCACTTCCGGTGCATTCTCACGCTCGAAGCGGTGCTCGGAATGCTGCACGAGCGGATGATTGATGTCAGTCTCAACTTTGGACTTGTGCTGCTTATTCAGGGCTCGATCCTCCTTCAGTAGTCGACTGCCTTTTGGCGGAGATTTTCGCGGAGCCGGCTCCGGCTTGAATTTTCCAGCCTCGTCGTGCAATGTTAAGTCTTCGGGTATTGACTTTGTACGAGGCTTCGACACACGCTTCTCGGGGGCACTCTTTTTCTTTAGTGACAAGTGCGACTTGGATGACTCCGTGGAGGAGGGGGTCTTCTTTTTACTGTAATACCATTCCATATACTTGGGCACCGTTTTTTGCTCATTTGCTTGCTCATCCAGAGCACCCAATTCAGTTTCACTTTGATAATAGCGACTAAGGGATCTTTTTGAATCTCTCATTTCTCTTGAAATATTGTCGTTATTTTGTCCATTTTCACTTCGATTTCCATCGTATTTGGAAATTGAATAGCGACTGTTTGGCGGCTCGGAAGATGTCTGCATTCGTGTAGAGGGTTGGCTACGTCTCGAACTGTCTCGACGTGATAGTCTCGGTTTAGCCTCGGGTTGTTCATCTGGTTGCATCTCTGTTGGTGAAATTGTGCTCATGCCTCTACTTTGGTGGGATACATTTCTCATGTGCACTTCATAGGGTTGTTCTGTTTCGCTTGACTTTTTAGCATAGCTATTTCTTCCAGATGGATTGACATTTGTCCTGATTACAATTTCACCCTCGTCCGAGTCAATTGAGTACTCGGTGCTGTTCTCATCGACTTCAACATCAAAGTTATCGTAGAACTGTTGATGTTGTCTTCTTGGACTAAGTTCATCGAGAGAGTCGGATATTTCGATTAATACCTCTCGGCTAATGGCTTCGGATTTGCTGTGATTTCCATTGGCTTGTTTATGCAGAGGAGCACCGTCGACCCTACGGCTTTCATCGCTGAGCTGCTTCCGTAGAATACTCGTTTTGGTTTCTCGTAGTGGTTTTCTGGGCGGCAAACGTTTCCTAACCTCGTTGACTTCCTCCTCCTCCCGTATGGGTGTCCTTATCTTACGCTTCACCTGCTCGACCATAACTATTCTTTTTCTTGGCATTGAGTTGCCCCGGAGTTTTGGTTGCCTTTTCGGACGACGACGTTTTAGCCAGTATATGCCATTGGGGCTATTTGGCGGACTGAAGCGAACATATTTATACTCATCCTCGGACATTGAATCATCATTTTCGCTCCGTGCTCTCCGGGCCTTCAAGCTGCCCAGGTAGCCCTCAGTCGGTTCGGTTTGGGTGCCGGCATCGCAGTCGGTTTGTGTTCCAATCGCCATCGATTGGCCCGGCAGACTTTGGGTCTCCAGGACAATTTCGTGCTGGGTGTATCTTGTCTCAAGTTTTTCCTTTTCGAGCAAGATCTGTCGCAGGAGCGCATTCTGTTGCTTCAGCGATTGCTCCAGTTCGTGGCCCAGCGTTTGATCTCCCACAATTGGCTGCAGTTGAGTTAGCTCCTCTTCGCCCTGAACTGACTGCGTGTGTATGACTTTCACCTCCGGTTCCGTTTGTGAGTATACAATGCTATTTGGTCCCGATTTACCCAAGGGAAATGTATCGCCCTTTAGCGTTGACTCCTGATGTATTTCATTGGGCATTGATTGAATATATGTGGCACCTGGTACAATATGATAATGCTCCCGAATAATCTGCTTTCCATCGGGCTGCTCTTCAATGAATCGCCGCATCAGTATCTCCTTGCCGGTATTGTCCACCATCAGCAACTGTGGCTGCGAAAGATTAGTCGACGACTTTATTGGCACATTCACGTAGATATTATCATCGTCCAGGGCAGCACCGTCGCGAGTCTTATCCCTGGTCATCAGCTGCAGAATCTCGACATGACCGTCCTTAATGAAGAGTTCGCGTTTATTTTTGAGACTGTTGTGTGCAGTCCCAAAGTCCACTTCACTGCCACGATCTATTTCGTGCCTCCTCATCGAGTCGTCGTCAATTTGTCGAGCATCCTTGTCGTAGTTCTTGAAACGTGCATTCTCCAATTGCCTGTTCTCCGTGTTACGCGACAGTTTTTCTTTAATCTCCACCAGACGCTGTTCGTCCATTACGTCCTCAATGTATACGTCTCGGTCGTTTATTAAATTAGTTCTAGAATTATGAAAACTATGATGTGGGTCTTCTTTGGCTGTGTGGCTGTTTCTATAATAAAAATTGATGCTATTATCAAGTCTATTATCAATTGATGCACTCAGAAAATCCCATTGCCCTGCATTTTAAAAATTTCTCCAACTTTTGCAGTCAAATTCTTATCTTATTCTTATTATTTAAAAAATTTAATTTCTTAAATGTGTGGTTATTACGAAGAAAGCTTTTTGACTTTTATAGTTGTTTAAAAAAAATTCAGGGAGATTTTTTTTCTGAGTGTATATAAGGATTCATACTTAATGCGAACGCGTCTTTGCTGATATTCAGAGGATTCTGGACGGCATGCAACATCGCCATCGGTATTAATAGCAGAGTGCTCCATTTCTAAGTTTTCGTTAGGCTGTTTATGGCCATTCCGGAATTCCCAGCGGGTTGGCTTTGTTCGCGTATTTGATGGCTTCTCCGCTGACCAGGCCTCTCGTCTTCCCATCCATTCTGCGACCTGAAAGTTCCGTTATTTTTTATATTTATAAATTAAGCATATAATTTAAAAAGTAAACTTTAATCAAAAAATTCAAAAATAGTTATTGAAGGTGGATAATATTTAAAAGAAACTCGGAAATGGGATGTGCACTCAAAACCAATGTGAATTGTGGATAAGTGTTATGTTTGAAAGTGACAAATAAAAGAGGAAGAAATTTTAAACAACAGGTGCGAATTTGCATTTTTCGAAGTGTGTTTGCAGCTGTCTACTATGGATAATTCTAAGTACTTTGTGTTATTTGAAATAGATCAAAATCTACCTGAACAGATTTTGTTTGTTTTCCATTTGCCATTTCTCTATGCACTAGATGTACATCGTCTTCAGTTCTACTGATATTAACTATTCTTTTGCTACAAGAGAAGAATAAAGAATTAAAGATCAAATGAATGGTGATTCAATGATAAATGATATGAGCCTTAAAGAAAAATTTCGATTCCTCACTACATTGAACTCTGTACTTAGTCTTTGGTATACGATACTCTAGAGCAATCATATCGTCCCTTTGTGATAGACTCGAGTTAGTTTAGTTTAATTTGAAATTACCACCCATATTGAATAAAATACAAAAATGAAAACGTTAAGTCATCGATATAGAAGTAGTTGTTGTCTTTCACATCCATTTTCTCAACTCATTACTATTGATTAGTATCTGTTGTTATCTAAACACGTGTATTATATTATTTTTATCAGACAAGTTTTAATGTGGTTTGTATTGGGTTACATACCGAGACTAAGTTACCGAGTCAAGAAGCAAGGGATGGATATGTAGGATTAAAAATGTATTATAATTATTGTCACTCGTTTGTACTTACGTAGCTGCTCCATACAGAGGACACCATGAGCATATGAAGCACATCAGCAGAATCAGGATTGTCAGAGCAACCAGAGTGGCCAGCAGGATGAGCAGCCAAAACAAAACTTTGTTTTCAGCTTTGTATTGAGTCTGCGAGGGAGTAAGATTCTGTTAAGGTACTCTCGTCATTATTTGCTTGGTAATCAATTCATTAGCAACCTGATTCCGCTATCAACATTTCTGTTCACTCAACATTGGGAAATTTTTGAAATTCAACAGGAATATTTCGTTTTTTGGCGATGATTTATGAATTTTCCTATCGATGCTATGAAAATCGTGCCGCTAACATATTTGCTTAAATATAAACGTTAAACTTAAAATACATTTCTACTTTCATAAATTTAATTCATTTTGTATTATTAATTTAATATCTTTTTATTTTTTAAACTTGTTTTATAGTAATTCGAATCGGCTGTCGATCCTAATCATATACTCTAGAGGAGATGGATTGCATATGCATCTTATTGTTACATCAATTGTCATAAAATAATTTACCCATTTTAAATGGTTAAAAAATCGAATTTTTCCCTATTCATTGAGAATTTTGAGTCTTTTGATAAAACTAGATACATTAAATTAAATTTAGAAATAGCCATTAACAACAAGTAAGAAGCTGTGGTCGAGTGAGCTCGACTACGATATACGTCAAAAATATTAATGTTTTAATGATAAGTTTTCATTTTAAATGTTATACACTCAAATGCAAAACTAATGCCTATATGCCGCGGTAGATAATACTATTTATCTATAGATATGCGTATAGATAAGAAATCAGCTGTTTTGTTGAAATCAAACATTAATAGTTAAGAATATTTGTCATGGTGGAATCAGGCTTTTATATAAGATAGCTTACGTCTGAGGCCGCCGTGTTTTGTGGCATGATTGCGTAGGAGTTATTATGCTGCGAAAGTCGCTGTTGTATCTGCGAGATGTCCACGACAGATGAGCTGTCATAGAGAACCGTTGCCGTGACCACACTGCGCTCCTTAATGTTGGGATTACCATCGAGTAGATCCTTGGCACCCGGCTCTTCTGGTCTGAGTGGCCGTATTTCGTGAATGAAGACCTTGCCACCCGTTATTGCTGAGAGAGTCTCCTCTGTCTTTCGCTTGTCCAAGCTGCTACCGGGCACCACAAATGTGACGATGCGCTTTCGACTCTCCGGCGGATAGATGCGTATAGTCGTCGTCGAAAATCGGACTGGCACTCCCAGGTCATAGGCCCGAGCGGTCAATATGAATAGATCGCTTTCCGGATCAGAAATGATCATGTCCTGTGCATCGCGGCGTCTTCGCATGCCGGGGCTCTTCTTGGAGCGAAGGTGGATTTTTTGCCGCACCGTCAACTCGCCCGTTACCTTGTCGAGCACAAAATTGTTCTCGTAATTTCCATGAATAAGCTCGTAGCGCACAACATTATTTGGCGCCGTGGCATCCTTGTCTGTGGCATGTATGAGTGCATTGGTTGTGAAACTGGTCAGATCCGGAGCCAGAATAAACTCGTACAAATCCTTTTCGAAGATTGGCGTCTCATCGTTCACATCGATTAGCCTGATAATTAGGGGTACCTGGGCACGATTGCCGTTGCCGTCCATGTCCCGTGCCTCCACATATAGGTGGTACTCTGGCATTACTTCCCGATCAAATCCATGACTATCGGTTGACACCGTTATCGAACCGTTCTCCGCATTAAGATTGAGGGACGTATTCAGATAGCCCAAAATGGCCGTGTATCGCACCTTGCCACCCAAACCCGAATCTAAGTCACTTGCATGGACCTGGACAACCTTTGTGCCGACTGTCATGTTCTCTGGCAGCTCCACGGTATATTCTGGCTGATCGAATATCGGTGAATTATCATTAACGTCGTTGATATAAACGGTCACATTGACCATTGCCGAAAGATTTGTGGCAGGACCCAACTCCTGGGCAAGTATATTGAACTGCACTGAGTGCCGCTGTTCGTAGTCCAACCAGGAGTTGTCACGCACTCTGATTAGGAAGGATGCACTGCGTTCGGCCACATTCGGGCTAATCTCAAAGGTACCATTATTGTTGAGCAATGTCAGTGAAAAGACGCCATTCTTTCCGGTATCGTCATCGTAGACTCTGGGCACATACGGATCGATGAACGTCAGTGCTGAACCTTGCGAGGCATTCTCATCCACTCGTGATACATAGCTGCTCGAGCAGACGGCGAGAAAGAAATTGTCAACATGATATTAGCATTAAGTATATAATAATAATATATAATAATTTAAATAATTCGATATTTTTTTTTATTATATTATAAAATTTGCAAAATGTTAGGTGCCGAATTATTTTTTTCAGTGTAGTTCAACAATTTAAATCAGAAATAACAATCCAAGCAATAGACAGTCAGTATATTAAGTTATTTTTTCATATTAACATCTAACTTTTTTTTAAGGGAACCATAGTTCTCACAACATTAAGAAATTATCTTCTGATAAATCGTCGTGTGGCAGTTAAATCAAAAAATTAGAATAGAAACTAAGCGAAAACAACATTTGTTGCCTGACAAACAAACTGAAACTAAAGGTTGAAGGGATTCAACACAAGAATACTGCAAAATGTATTTTCAAATTCTAAAGAATACTTCGGAGAGGGTATTTTTATTCATTTATTGTTTGCTCGTTCATCGTATATACTTACTGATCATTCTCGAAATAAGGCGGTGAATTGGTACGGTCCGGCAGAAAGAACGCCAATTGAACTGTGGAAGCCATGGCTGGAGGTTCGTCACGACCAACCTTAACTTCTTCCGCAATTACGGTGAGCAAGACGGGATCGCCCACGTGCGTGATGGCCGCAATGTCTTCGATCGGTCGCTTTAAGAAGATTTCACCTGCAATGCGATGCAATCAGAATCAAAATTAAAATCAAATTTGCAAAATTATGGCCTACTTGTGATTATCTTCACTGTAAACCTGTTGCCATCAGATATATGCATTTAGTACTTTGTGTGGCATGATATCCCATTAAGAATACATTTTTTTTTTAGCTTTTCTTAAAATAAACCCTCTTACTTAAAAAAAAAACAACGTAAAATTCAAGTAGACAACCGTGTGAACACTTTTTGACAGGTGCAGACAAAAAAGAAAAAATAATACTTTATGGGGTGGCCGATGTCTCCTGCAAGGGAATAATGACAAACGTCTCACATGCTAATAGAGTTTGCCGTTAATGTTCTCATTTAAGTTTTTGCTTACGGCGAACTGCCTCGTAAAGAGGCAAGGTGAACATAAAGTAATTATGAGATAGCTTGAGAAATTTATTTTCTTTTATTTAGTTTATTTTCTACCTGTATTTATCTTATAAACTCTTTAAACCAAGTAATGCATATTAAACAAGAGAGAATTATGCTGGCGGAAAGCGGAAGCTTGCACTTGGGAAAAAAAATAAATTGAACTACGTAGAAGAAGCTTTAAATTAAGAAGATGAATACATTACATACATGAATTTGAGAACAATTTAAAAATAATAATAATAATAAATATTGAAAATCGATTATAATAAGTAATGTAAACTTTTGTGTGCTTTTCGATTTTTTTTTTTCCTAATTTTAATTTTAGCACGTACTGCGTATATTGTTTAACTTGCGTAAACTTCTTTACATATATATGCCAATTTATGTATATTATTTGCGACATAAAAAATGTTGTTTGTATTTATTTGTTTTGGGCCTTAACTCCACGGAGATGCATACAGAATGCTGCCGATTTTTGTGAAAGAAGACGGCCTACCACAATGCCCCTTAACACATGCCATAGATCCAGTTGGGCAAAGTCACGAAGTTTTTTCGAGCTCTCGTCTGCAGCAAGTACAATTTCTGCCTGGGACAGAGTCATTGCCATCAAAAACTGGCAATGAACCAGAGAAACACGAAACAAGGAAGCTCAAACGCAATTATTGTGACTTGATTGTGACTACGAAGAGCGAAGAGCAAAAACATTGCGGAGCCAACGGCTACATTGCACTTCTAGAACTTAGTCGCAACATACATACATACTCGTACATACATACATACATTCTCGTGCATACATACATACATACACGTACACATATACACACATACATACTCGTACATACATAAAAGATGCGATCGGGCATCTAACGAGTCTAACGATGGACCGGATTGTGGCTGGTCTCCCTGATTGCGAGTAGTAACTATGTTAAAATCTTTTTGATGTTGCATTGTTGTTTTTATACTTTGTCCTGCAGTCAGTCTACACATAAAATCGATAAAAAAAGTGCATCAAAAAAGTGTTTACAATACATTTGTATGTAAAATGCAGAATATGGCAATTCCATATATAGAATATAACATATTATACATACGTATGGTATGTAAATGTGTATCATACTTGTCTTTCCCTCGGACTTAATTCCTGTTCTTTTGTAGGGACACAAAAAGTATCTCATTTTTTTTTTTACTTTTGTCATGCTAGATATGCTTTTTAATAATAGTTTTTGGGTTAAAATTTATCTAGCTACTAGATAAATTTAATTGTTTTCTAGATGTATTCACTTTGTAGTATTTTATAGTGTTGTAATTACCAAATTACTTCATATTTAGTACATCAGCCATCTAAATTAATATACTAATATGTGTTCAGCAGGAATTAATTTTAAGCTACAAAATAAAATCTTGATTTGAATAAAAATCGTTATTTTGACTTAAATATAGCCAAAACTACTAATTAAATTAAAAAGTATTATACCTTTTCGAGAACTGTGTTAATAAATAAAATATTTTAATATGTTATTTATTTGTAATCTGCGCTAAAATATGCTAAAATATATTATCTTTGTTGGTTTTTATTTTTATTTATATTTTTTTTTATTTTATTTTGTTGCATAGTTTTGTTGTATAATTAGTAGGTTGTACTTACCGGTGGTATCGTTGATATCAAAAAATGAGGTAAATGGGTTGTTTTCAGAAACTAAGCCATATCGTACTTCCCGCGGGTTTCCCTTATCACCGTCTTCTGCACGTACTTGCAATATCTTTGAAAGTCAATGATGAGTTATAAGATTAGGTTTTATAATGGAATTAAAGAAATTAAAAACCTTGTCGCCTGCTAGTATACCGGGTGGTAATTTTGTAACCGGTGGTGCCAAAGTAAAAACGGGTGGTTGATCCTGCACATCCTGTACTATGACAACAATCTCCATTCCTGCGATATTGCGTCCATCTTGTCCAGGTTCGGCATATGCATCCTAAAGTCGAATATAAAATGGCGGGTTTCATACAACAATCATTCAAATTACTCATCCAGACGTACATTGGCCAGAATTGTCAAATGGTACATTGCTTGCTTCTCAAAATCCAACGGCCCCAAAAGGAAAACTGTGCCTTCCGTTGTCTCAGCAGATATTATCTTTTGTCTTATAGCAAATAATGGCGAACCCTAAAGTTAAAATCCAAATGGTAGTTTATTTAAAAAAGTTTTTTTTTATTCAACTCACCCATAACTCGAGGTAGACTGGTTTTTGAAACAGTGGGTTTTTACGAGCAATAACATAATCCAGTTCGGAGCCTCGCTTTGCATCCTTTAAAAAAGTAAAAATACAATCGATAAATATCGGATAATAATGTATGATAAAAGTTAAATCTTTTCGTACAGAATAAAGACATCAAAGATAAATCTCAAAAATTAAGAATACTACCACTGAGAAGACAATATGAAATTAAGTAACTAAGTTTATAAAATATATGCAAAAGTAGAACACAAATCTTAATAGTTTTTTTTTTTTTTAATTTTAGAAGAACTCTTATATTAAGAAATTATTTATAAAAATAAGTTAAGTGTGTAGATTTGAGTGTGGTTTTCGTTTTTGGGGAGTTTTATTTTCTAAGTGTACAGTTTTAGTGTCACTGACTTCATCATACATAGATTTACGTTTGAAATGAGCAACAATTTACGATAGTTAGAATTCTTTTGATTTGGAAACTCACCTCTGGTATCATGATGATGCCCGGCTTATGTGGGAATATAAGGTCATGAGGTGTGCTAAAATTGGTGGCTGTAATTGAGCACAATTGCGTGGTCATGCCACCATTTGTGTCCTTCACAGAGACTTGGAAGTCATAGTAGCGGCCCGGCTCAAGACGTCGCTGTAAGACAACATTTGCCTGACAGACCGAATTGTACTTGGTGCATGGAAGCGATTCCACCTTGACGGTGGACGACGATGCATCGCCCATAAACTCAAAGGTCAGTGGATAGTCGAACTCCTCGTCAGTGGCACGCAATCTGTAGATTACAGAGCCGACCTGTGCGTCTGCCGGCACCAGCACCAGCCTCATGCGCGTGGAGGGGTCGAATTTGGGATCTGCTCCGTGAACGTGATGTAGACACAGAATTCCAATTAGGAGGCTGATTGTCAGCAATCGATATGCGGTCATTGCGCTCAGCCATGGGACAAACTGCAATAGTTGCCGGCATTGCTGTTGTTGTTGTTGTTGCTGTTGTTGATGCTGAAGCTGAAGCTGGGAGGTAGGTGGTTGATAATAGTAGCATTCTTCTTCTTCTTCTTCTACTTCTTGCCTTCTTGCCACATTCGTGTTGCTTGCGGCAGTTCTGAGACCGCATTGCGGCACATGTGTTAAGCGGTGACTTTTTCTGTGAAAACTGTTGCTACTGCTGGAAGCCATTGCTGTAATCAAAGATACGAAACGATTTTGTTAGAAACGGTTTCTATTATGTGTGGTTTAATTGACCGCAATGCTTAAGTCATATTATGTGTATATAAACATTCTTATATGTTATACCATAGCAATTATATAAAAAGTTCTAAGTATCTTGCATAACTATTTGATGACGAATTCGCCTGATTACACTTATCATAAATCCACTTAAATATGTGGAATTCGTTTGGTGATTATTGTTCTGAGATAAAAAACATTTAAAAAAGCCTACATTTTTTCCACAATATTTTTTTTTATTTATTAAGGCGATTTTAATTTGATGGAGTTGTGATAACTAAAAACAGCAATATAATTATCACTTTTTTAAAGTGTCTGATAAACGAAGTTTCTAAATCACTCTATTATTATTCATTATTCATTCACTTTATTCATATATATTTTGAGCAGAAGTAAATTATCGTGAATATGAACGAATAAATGACTGAACATTTAACCTTTCTTTTTAGGCGCAGAGTAATAATATTAATATATATTTGCTAACATTTAATTAAGACCAATTATCAAAAAAGATCTTTAGAAAATCAAATCTGGAAAATTCATTTGACTGCTGGGGCATGTTGTAATTACTACACTTTATTGCTAAAACTACTTCTGCATATTTTCAAAATTCAATTATATTTACAAATTTTTAGGAAATTTCGTAAACCTTTTTGTTATTATTAAGTTATTTCGTTACTAGGTAGAAAAAATCAGCGATTGCAAATCTACTTTTATATGATTACTAGAAATCTATTTCTTATTAATAAAAAATATTTATAAGAAAAAAAATAGAAAAAAGACTAATTTTTTTAAACTTGGTTTTCATATGCTCCGAAATTATTTTGAAGAATATGAATAGCTTTATAGGGCGGTTTAATATTACTCTAATTGGTACTGATATTATTTAACACTTAGATTAAGAGCTGTAATATTCCTAAATAAAATTAAAAAACTAAAAACAAAGCAATTTAGTTGTTTTAATAAATATATTAATGTCCCCAAAGTCATGTACAATGGAAAAAGTACCACATGGTAGAAGTTAATTTTTTTGACTGAGGATATTTCGTGTATTGGCCCTCAACTCGAACGCGCCACGCTGCCTTCATCCATCCATCCAGTCGGCAAATGGATGGAATTAGCAACTGTATCTGCAGCCGATGCTGGAGCCGCTGCATCTGCATTTGTGGCTCGTTTGATGCTGCTCAGCTCAAACTTCAAACTCGAACTTATTGCGAATCCGGTTTTGTCCGCCGCTCTGTCGGAGTGTCTGGCCTGCCAGCTAGTTGCATTCGCGAATTTCCAGTTTATGCAGCTGCAGCGTCGTGTCCTTAACTGCAGCATGCAACAAGCAACAAGCGAATGACCAGTTATGTCAGTCGATTTGGATAGAGTCGACTTGAGGCGGGGCAAGCTAGCTCTGGCCACCCTCGCACCCTCGTATTTGGCGCTACGTCGTTTAAATTTACGGCCAAGTATGTTGCAATATTATGTTTGGCCCGCATTTGGCTTAGACTGGCTCCAGTATTACATACTAACGAGTGAGCATTCGCAAGTAAGCCGCCAGTCTCAGTCCGACTGGCACTCGCAGTCCCAGTCGCAGTCGCAGTCGTATTCGCAGTCCCAGTCCCAGTCCCAGTCCCCGACTCAGTCTCAGACTCAGTCCCAGCCTCAGACTCAGTCTTTTTCCCAGTTCCAACTCCCCAGTCCCTGTCAGCAACTTTTCCGCGTTCACTGGTTTTTAGACTGCGGCTCTATTGCGCAACAATTGTATCACACAATATTTGTGCCATTTGGTTAAATTTCTCTTAACACACATACGAAAATAAAAAAGCGCCAGCCGGACTACAAACTGCTCTTGTGATTGTAGTTGTAACTGTAGTTGTAGTTGTAGTTGTAGCTGTTGTTGTGGTTGTGGTAGTAGTTGTGCTGACGCCAGGCTGCCTAGCCTCTCCAAGATCTCAGTCCAAATTGTATTTTCGCAAAACTTTGATTGTCAACATGAGCCCATTAGCAGTGGAAGCATCGAAAGCAATAAATCGTTATTTTAATGGTATTAATGTTTGGGAAAATTTACTATTTTTTATTATTGGTTTTTATTCTGCTATCTGCAAGAAAATTCTATACTGATATATATTGTAATCCTTTCTCAAAATATTTAATATGCAAATATAATCATTAATATTTCAACTTATCACAGATGTTTAAAGTTGAAGCATTGAAATTAAATTAATATTGTAGACTTATCAACCCATAAGAGTCGGATATTATATATATTGAGATTGCGCCTGTCACACAATATTTGGATCGGAAAATCCGAAGCAAAATAAAAGAAGCCAATTCTTGGTACTCAATGAATTCAAATTGATTAAAAATGTATCCCTAAATGCATATCAAAAATAAAAAAACTATATATATATTGTGTAACAATTTCAGGCTCAACAAATATATTTGCATTAAATAAAATCGTAAAAATGTAGTAAAAAATATTTACAAAAGGTGTGCCAACGTATGATAATAATAATAATAATCTGCATTAATCTAAGAAACAATAAAATATATATAAAAGAGATTAATATACCATAAACAGTCTCGATATTAATAAACTATAATATTGTAGTTTCTTTTCTGCACACCTTGAGAGTGTAAAGTTATGAATATATATATATATTCACTATAAACACTTTTGCATAATTGCTTACTGTCAGAACCCGTCAGCAGTCTAGAATCAATGCAACGCTTATTTTTCTAAGTTGGAAAGCGGATCTTGCTCGATTATGAGGTATGAATTCTAAGTGCATTTTTAGTTTGATTTCCCTCGGAACCGACCTAACTATTACAGTTGCGCAAAATATATATTCAGAAGTTTTTTGGATTGTTATATTTTGCCGTTAAGCATTAGCCTTGTGCGACAACGGTCCAAGTCAAGGCTTTCTGAGCAATTTCTCAAAAAACTACAATATTTATAAAATATTTACTGCAGCTTACATCGGGTGAGAAAACTGACTAATTTAATATATATCACTTTTAAATCGTTTATTATATTTTTTAAAAGGTTGTCTCTTTTTCATCTCGATTAATAATTGATAATATAAAAAACATATGAATTCTTAATTTAAGGGATATGCATCCATTGATATTTTTTATATGGTAAGAAGAGTTTTTACATTGTTTTCAAAAATACAATATCTCTAACACTTTCCTCTATTCTTCGACAAAAGCAGATCAACCGAATTATCTCTCCGGCTTATTATTCCCTAATCACAAATCGACCTCTTTCATTTTGTAATATTCATTACTAGGCTTATTTCAACATGGTTATTTTGGATGTTGAAAAATTGTTGGAAACGATGTGTATTGTTGAAATTGTTTATTCAGATTTTTTATGCATGTAAAATACTCTTTCATCACTTTCCTTTTATTATTTGTTGGGGGTCACTTTCTTATATTACAAGGAAGTCTTGTTCTTAAGAGATTAAAACATATCATTAGATCTGCAACGCTACGAAGTAAACCATTATCTTAGTAGCTGCATCATGATAATATGTTCATAAAACACAATTAATTATAATTAAATAATTACATATACATATAATTTGCACAATATTGAGTAGACTCCAACTGGATCAATTGAAAGAACGTTCTTTAAAACAGCAATTGTTAGAAAATGTTGAAAGATTCTATGAAATGAACTACACTGTTCAAATTGCTTATTCGTGCTTCATTATGCTTGCCTCATATGCGTGAAAATACTCTTTCAACTCTCGCTCAAAATTTAAGGAAGTTTTTTTCGCCCTCCCGTTTGACATTTTTTGACATGAGAACTGGCTCAAGTTAAAAGTTTAGGCAATTATTGATCTAAAATCTAGTTATACAGCTTGTGTGTTTATTAGAAGGAATTAAGTTGCTGGATAATAACAATAAATTTAGTTGCTTACAGCAATCATGCATTAAGTGAAGAGTATATAAACTTCGACCCCATCACTGGTTGATGTTGCCCTGTACGATGAATGTCCTTCCTTGTGGTACGGTAAGTAGTTAATGTCTGGTCTGGTCTGGTCGGCGTTGTGATCGCCCCAAAAATCGTGAGTTCGCTCTGCTGTAAAACAAGATTTTGGGCGTTGTTCAATTTTTAGGCTGACTTCGCATGCGAAAAATGCAGCAGCCGCTTTTTGAGTTGAGCTGAGCTGTGCAACAACTTTTGTATGCAGCTTTGCACGGCTGTGGCTGCAACTGCTGCAACTAGCTATGGTTGCATTCAACTAGAATGAAAAAAATGTGTTGGAAATAAAGTTGAACCCGATGGCAAACTAATCTGCTTCACGACAATGGACCAGCAGCAGCAAGTCATATACCCGGCCAGCTATGCCTGACGGCCAGGTAACCAGGTAAGCCAGCCAGCCAGCCAGCCAGCCAGCCAGATAGCTAGCCAACCAGCCAGGTAAGCCAGCCGACGATGCAGACTGCTTATACACTTTTATTTAACCACACTCGCCTCAACCCGCACCCGACCGTGATATGACCGTCCTTCAGCGTGGCTGTCCATGTTTTCCTGCCTTCACTATTACAGGGGATTGTTGGATTTTGTCTATCCGACTTTCAGTGCGTCTGGGCCCCTTCCTCGTCAGCCTGCACTCGGCTTATGCCCGTCTACTTTTCAATGTGTGTCTGTGCCTGTGTGTATATTTATGTGCATATTTGTGTGTACATATGTGTTCGACGAACTTTTTACTGCTGCAGCTGCGGGTGTGCTTTGGGTGTGCCACAGAGCCTTACTTGGGAGTGCCAGACTACAAAATATCCTCTTCTCCGATCTTGAAAGTGAATTCGCACACAGTTTATATAATTATTATGTCCACGTTAAAGGTATTTTTAAATGAAATATGTAAAACAGACAGGACACACCTTAGTGGACTCTATAAAGTGAACATCAAAAGATAAGTCGCTTAAACTTTGACTATTGTATCGTTGTCAGGATCTATCAACCCAAAGTGGAGTTATTGTATTTGTTTTCCTAAGTTATTCCAAACTTCCACTGTTGATCGAGTTGTGTTGAAACATATTGTTGTAATTAGAAAACGTATATAGAAAAGTCTTTGGCAATTCAACTGGTTCGTGAAAAATGGATGTGTAAATGGGTGCGGCAAAATTTAAATGTGAGTCTGCTTAAGCAAAAAAAATGTTACGTACTTTTGAATTTTATACAAGGAGTTGTAACTATATTTTTGCCGATAATACAGAATGCCAATATTGATAATGATCAATATTATATATATAACTTATGGGTTCGCAGATGTTTCCTTATGACGAGTATAAATAGCAGCATTTTCGTTTCGGGTATAAAGTAAAGGATCTCCTAACTATATTTGAAATATCTGGGAAAACAGAAAATTTCGATAAACTGTTTATGTGACAACTATATTCATCTATACACATATATAATTGAGTGATCTGATACTTTGGAAACCGATATATTTTATTAATTTGCTTAATGTCAAATAAAATCAGCTAAAATCCATTAGCCAAATTTACCGCCTAAATCTATAAAAACACAAATAACGCAAAAGTGTTACAATGAAAGACTGATGGAAATTACTTTAAATTACTTTATCTTTTATAGTTGAGGTTCTGAAAGAGTTATTTATCTATAAAAATGCCTCGCACGGGTCACCAAACTCCAAAGGTCTATGGTTTCAAATCATAATCGAACTGGTCGAGATAAAATATTGTACTCTTTACAAGAATTGTGCGCGGTTCCACACGGTTTTTATAATTAACAGCGTTCGTTTGAGACAAGAAGCAGCAAGCTGCTAGCTGGGCCTGCAATTTACAGTCAATTGTAAATGAAAAGCACAAACAATGCACAAGATATGCACGCTGAGCTTGAGGCCAAACCACGGGGGTTGGACCTGGACCCGGGTCCAGAAAGTCACTCGATTAGTTTCGCTGCCAACGATGACGTTGGCTTCGTCATCATCGTCATGATAAGCATTAACAGACTTCAAGATCTACGCCGTCATCGCCTGACTCCGCTTGGCCTGCCCCCTTCCGAGTAGCCAAGTGCCCCCAAATCGCCCCCTCCTCCGCCTCCACCACCGCCTCTGCCTTTGCCTCTGTCAGCTTAAGGTTGTGTGTGTTATCCGCTCGTCGTGCTGTCATTTTGGTCTGTCATGATGTTGCTGCTTTGTTTCGGTTCTACGATTCGTTCCTTTGCATCGGAGGTGGCATGCGGAATGGGCTCCACACCGTCAACTTGCATTAAAATTAAGCAAAAAAAAAAAACAGAAAAAACAGAAAAAAAATGTAAATAAAAAGACTCACAAATGAATGCAATAACAACGACGGGCCTACCATCAACGAGCATTTTAAAAACGTGCGTGGGACTGCCAGCGGCAATGACGACGCGTACCCGGTGCAAAGAGCCAACTGTGGACAACCTCTGTAAAATTCACAGGCAGTTTGTTATTGACCATACTGATCTGTGCTGGTGGTGCTGGTGATTGTTGATGGTGGTTAGGAGGGGTCTACGGCTAACTGCTAACGATGGCGACGCGCAAAAAACACTCAAATTGAATCTTGACTTTATTGGTATCAAGCCCCTTAAAAAAGATATTGCAAACATGAAAATAATTGGCTTAATTTATGTTTGCTTTTATCCATAGGCAAACTTACTTAGCGTTAGAGAATCTTTAGATTTCCTCGTTCTAATTTATGATTTCTATTAAAAAATTTCAAATTCTAAAAAGCCAAGGCTCAATGTAAACTGAGGAATATGATCTATCATCCCTGTAATCGATCAAAATAAACCATCTGAAATGGAAATTAAAGCTTACAAAAAACTAACAAACAAGCAAATCAAACAAAAGAATGAAAAATAAATAATTAAATTAAAAATTTTCTAAATAATATAAGCAAAATCATTCGAATATTTTATAAATATAACTATAAAAATACAGTAATACTCATGTTAAAAATGGGCCTTAAAAAACTATACATAAAAAGACATCAGCTAAGCTGGCGACTTGTAGAACGGAGTGTGAATGATGAGTATGAGCAAGATTAAAGGCGACAGACGAGACGATCTGGTGGAGCATGGAGCACGGGACATGGGCTTGGTTGTGGAACCAATGAGACGACACTTATGCGTTGTCTGTCGCAATTACTCTCCTCAATAACGTAATAATTTACCTCCTTTTCAAAACCACAGCTGCGTCAGAGTGTTAACCATGCTTAGCTAGCCCGCAACAATGATGATGATGATGACGTTTCCGACGACAGCATTGTGGGCGTTGGACATAAATGATTGTGTTTTGTTGTGTGAGCTTTCGCACACTTATTGTTCTTCATTTGGCGACTCGAGTTTGTAATGATCAACTTGAGTTAAACGACTCTTGTACAAACCGAAACAGTGTTGGGCAATGCTGCGGTACACATGAAAGAACACATTCTCATTACATGCATTCATCGTCGAAGCATCGCGAAATCAAAAGATTTCAGCAACGAACGTGGATATATCGCTTTTTAATTTAGTTCCAAAGCCTATCAGAATTGCATTAATCAAAATACGTTTTCTACACTAAAATGAAGTGTTGTTAATCCTTTAAAACCGTAGCCGTAATTGCTTAAGGTTTTGACTATAAGTCGTCATAGCTGGCAACAATTTGGGATAATTAATAAATAAGCTGTGGGCTCTGTGCCAGTTCAGTTTGTGCTTATCATGAATTTGATAACAAATTTGTTTCAAGAGATGTAACTTGATTAAAGGCTTGCATCAATCATTATTCAATGCCAGAGTGCGCTCTTCTGGGGCGTTACCAATTTTATAAATGAGGCGATCCTAAAAAAGAAATCAGCTGCAATACCTTTTTTTTTTTAATATTTGCTACGGTGTCCGGTGAGTAGTTTAGGAGAAATTTTCTAGTAAAAACTAATTTGTAAAAGATATCAGTAAGAACGGAAACTGTCATTTAGTTAAAACGATATTATGCTGACAATGGACTTGATATCAATTTTGGTTAGTAAAATCGTCTAAAAGATATGTTCTTAATTAAATGAAACATTTAGACCATAAAAACTTTCAACAATTTTGCGAATAAATTACTACTCTGAAATAACTTTTATTTAAATATTTAATCAACAATTATTTTGTTTTTTAATAAGATGTACAGCTTTAAAAACCTGAAAACAGATAAGCAACCACAGAATTAATTCGATTTAAAATCAGTGTTGCTAATAGTGATATATAGCTATATATATATCTACTGTCTCAAGGCGTGAGAAACGAAGCCAACTGTTCACAGTAGGCAATTAATTTAAATGCAAATTAATGCTCAACGCATTACTAATCTGCATTCGATTCAAAAATTGAAAATTAATGTTGTAGCTTCTGATATATAAATAATAGAATAAGAGAAAAAAATAAATGACACTCAGCAATTACACAATGCTTACAATTTTAAAATGTCAAAGAACTTCACACTTGGCAACAGTTGACCGTAGTTAAATTAATTTCACACTATGATTGACTAAGTGTTACAGTTTATTTTATTGTTAAACACTTTTATGTATACATATGTTACATATGAATGTGTGCAGGGCATTTACTAGTCGTTCATTCGGTTGCTATGAAACCATGGAGTAAGAAGTTAAACAGTGTCGAGCATGCCAGCGATTTTTGTACTGTCAGCGCTGAATGCGTTATCACAGTAAAATATTTTTAAACTTTTAAACACGAAAGCTTGCAATATAAATAAGTTTGTTGGCTTTCTGACAAAGTTGTAAAATGCCGGAAGATTGTCAGTTTTGCCACTGCGGCAACCAAAAGTGGGTCAGACAAGGCCGATTTCGACTGGTTTTTTGTTTACCTTAACTTGATGCACGCAAATACAACATACATCAAATGCACGATTTATCACGTATTACAGAGGTAATACGTATTTTGTATGTAAATAAGTATGCGAAACTAATTGTGGTAGCTAAATTTGGAGTTTGATATCGTTAAGTTCTTTATCCGCCATTTAGTAATGGTGTCTTTGTTTGGAGTTGAAAATCCGATCCGATTTAAATACATATATATGTATATACATACGTATCAATATATATAATTCTCTTGTTCGTATGTAGGTCACTGAACTTCGAGCCGATTACTATCAAATTTCTGTGGGTGTCTGGGTGGCTTTCAGCTTAGTAACTATTTCGACTGACAGACGATTATGGCTATATTGAATTGGCTTATAATGAGACTTCTTTTTTAATGCGTTGCACACTTTACGCCAGATGTATAATATCCACTTTAATTATACACATATATTGTAATTAATATGTTGTGGAGTGTTATTTATTGTATTCTGATTCCGATGGTAGACAAAGTGAAAAAATAAGGGGGCTGGAAAATCTATGAAATTGATAACTGCAAATCGATTGCATATAAAGTTCAACGCCAAAGCTTTAGCGTTCTAGTCACGAAATTTGGTTGTTGTATACTTATGTGGATATCATCCATATTCAATATATTTAAATTAATTAATAAAATTTAATAACTTAAACAAAATAAATTTTTTAAATGTACTCTATATAATTTAAAAATATAAATTGGACACCAAAAAAATTAAAGTCACACTTTTAGGAGAAGCAAGCTTTGAAGATGGGTAAAAAAATGCATGTGACACCCACCTCTGCCCCACAAACCTCTAAAACCTATTAGGCAGATAAATAATTAACTCGTTCAGTAGACTACCATAACATGGGAAAGCCACGCCCCCTTATTGCAGCTGTAGTCCCAAACTTCACACGGCTTAAACCTTTCAAGCCGCAACTAAACATTTTGAAAATGCATTAAATTTGTATAGACAGTTGCATAATGACAGCGCAAATCATTATTTTAACTGGTCTTCCAAAAAGCATTTACAACTCAATTTATAATTAAGTAGATTCCCAACAACCTTTTTATGTGACTGTCTTAAACTAAAATTTTACTTGTGATTTTTTATATTAGATATTTATACATAAATTTTAAGTAAGTGTTTAGAGAAGATGAGCAAAAGTTGATTCTTTATTGTAATATTTAAAGTGATATTCAGAACGGATCATTCAATCTTATTAAGTGTCCAGAAAATCAAGAACTGAAGGAATATCTAAAAATAAAACCAGCAGGAACACTGCGAGCTATTTTTGGGTCTGCATGACGCTGCATTTTGAACAACAGCTCCAATTGTCAGCAATTGAAACCAGGGCTGGAAAAGCTAAGAAATCGAGAACCGCCTGATCATCATGTTTTCTTTTGTAATTTAAGCTAGGAATCAGAGGCAATCAGCAACCGTATTTAATAAATGATTGAAGTGTAATAAAGAAATCATGACAAATCATTAATTTTGGTGAGTCTTATTAGAGTGAAAATTGTCTGATAAGCTAATTATTATCGACAATTCTGTCGACCGCATGCACTTATTTTACTGATAAAATATATACAAAATCTTTACCAATAAAATTTGTCTCTTGCAAGCCGCTGAGTATCAGTATCACATTTACCGGAACAAATCGAAGAAATCGGATTAGGTTCGGTCACATCACTTTAAACCACTCCATGTGGGGGTTCTAAGGTCGAAGGAGATATGTTGCCACTCTCTTGGCTTAAATGGCCTTTGCACTTATTCATTTAGATATTTTCAATATTTGTATAATTTTATGTTGTGTCACACGTGGTATTTTATATAACAAAAACGAGAGAGAGAGAGAGGGATTCACTTTCATACACTGCACGCAACTATGATATATATTTAAGAATTTAAATATCAAGTTTAATGAGAAATTGAATACAGGCCCCGATTAAATGAAACCGCTCGCCCCGAGCCTGTTTTGTTATGCTTTAGATGCCAGACCGAGATCTGATTGTTGTTTTGCCCGTCGTTGCTCAAATGGTACTAGAAGCCAATCGGGCATAAAGACCAAACGGCCGATGCAGCTGAGCTGAGCGCCATCGTCAAGAAAACGCTCATTGATCGCTCACAGAAAGCCGGTTTTAAATATATACATTTATATATGTATACATATACATATACATATACATATACATATACATATATGTGTATTTTTAGCTAGATAGTACTGATGGAGTTGCGCTCTTTAAAACGCTTGCGTCGTTGACCGCTCTCTTTGCCGATGGCACATTTGCGAACCAGTTCTATTCTGTTCTCTTCGTTTGACCGATCCGCCTCAAGCTGTAATTTCGTAAGCGGGCAAATAAAGCGGAAAATATCACATGCAGGAATATAGGCGTCAACACTTTGTATATGTATATAGTAATCTACATAAATATATAACAGTATTTCCTGTGTATGTGAATTATTTTTTCTCAATATTATTACCACAAGAGCTCTTATAACTGATGAGTTTGATAAGGATCAATTTGTTAGCTGAAATAAATCATCTTTCCACCGATTTTTCCTGTGGAAGCCACTGAATACATTTTAATTTTCTCAATAATCTAAATTTGTGTAAATCTAAGGAGCGCAAACTTTGTAAGTTTAATTTTGGTATCTTGATGAAGAAACTAGTCACCAAATCATCTTTAGACCGTTTTTTCTTTAATTAAGTGATATATGAAATATAATGAAATAGTCCGATCTCATCGTTTAGTAAATTAAGCTACTGTTTTCCGGTTACCTTATTATTCAGAAAGTAAATTTGCAATATTTATGGTTATAGCATTCTAAAACTAGGTGTTTCCATTCGAAATTTTAGCTAGGATTTGTTATACGAATTGTCGTATTTAATGTATTTCTTAAATTGGTCCGAAGAGGACAATTCTGATGGACAATCAGAATTTAAATAGGCTATTTACTTTACCCAAAGAAATTGTTTTTAGTGCCTCCATTGATATTATAAATCGTCTTAACACTTATTCTAAGTTAAAAAACACAGCCCCGGAATTTTGAAAGATGTCTACAAATTAAGGTTACCAAACTAAATCCAATATTAAAAAAAAGATTATCATCGAATGACGTACTCAGCTCAGCGACTGACTGTTTTTCGCCAAAAGCCCGATATTTGGACATCCATTTGCTTGCCAAAGTCGGATCATCCTCTATTAAAACGTCAAATTAACTAGTGATGCAAAATTTATTTTTGTTGCTGCAAACAGCAATTTTGTGCAAAAAGTGTTTTTAAAATGATCTATCGTTTTCTATGGGAAAAATTGTAATTCAGTTATCCCTAATTTATATTTTAGTTAGTTTTATCTTTCAGATACCTAGGAGAGGTTAATTTGGGTTAGTTATAAATTTGCTTACTGAGTTACGTAGGCTAAGTGAAAATCGTCGGGTATTAGCAGCAGTGTTTCAAATGGAAACAACAAAATATTTGTTTCTGTTCAGTGATCATATATATAAACTTATAAGCTCAAGTTACTCATAACAATAAAACTCTTGAGATGATTTGTATAAGTAACATCATTGAATTCAGAAGGAATTATGAATTGACACGTTTGCTAACACAATATGAATTGTGTTCAAAATTTAGGAGATATAAAATTGATCGGCAGCAATGACTTAGTCAAAAAAACCACAATCGTCTGCCAGTTACATTGACAATTTTCTTTTTCTGTTTTCTTTCCGACTGAAAGCTAGTTTGATTAAGCTTACAAGTATAAATAGAGTAAAAAAAAGAAATGGGAACGGAAATTACACAACAAAATAAATGTTACATTATTTACTTTGAAACAGCTTAGTAATGTAATGCGTGAAATCACGTTCCGTACCTAAAGATTTAAATAAAACGAATATGCAATATTGCAATTTTTGTTGCACAGTGTTATTAAATTTGTCGCGGGCGGCAACATAAACCGGTCTGAAAAGGCCCAAACCCAAGCCTGTACAATGCACAGATGTTGAACTCATTTCTCATATTAGCCTTCGTACAACAGCTTTTTTCAAGTGATGTTGAATATATATTGGCCAAAGCCATTGCAGCTAAAAACTTCGCTTAAGGCAATACCAAAAATACAAAAGGCAACAATTGGTAACCACAAGTAGCAGACGATGGCTTGTTGACATTACTTCCTCTCCACCCGCTTTATTAATCACTGCATTTCAGAAACCAAATGTTAAGCAAACATCTAATGATTTCTTTGGTTCATTATTGATTATGACAGCTTATTCATTATTTATCAAATGTTTCCCATAAGCTCATGAATTATCTTTTTTTTTTTAATTTGTGGCAACGCAACAATTCAAGACGTAAAATTTAATATATATTTTCTGATTTCTAGTATTTTTTATAAGAATATTTAACTAAATCTGGAATTATGACTTAAGATAGGTAAACTCTTGGATTATTGTTATTGCTTAAATTTCTTTGCTACTTGTTAATTGTTGCGTGATGAGTTTTCTTTTGATAAGGTCAAGAAGAGATTTTTATTAGTTATGAAGCCTATTACATTTTAATACAAATAAAATTATTATTTAATATTTTTGTATGTTTTAGAATAACAAAAAAATAACCATGACCTATTTATTCCATCCGTTGTTTTTTTTTTATCCTTTTTCCCATTTCAACTTTCTAGCCCTTTCAAAACCCCTCCTTCCAGCTTAACCATTTTTATTTGAGCAAACAATAAAATTTGGCTATCATAAAAAAACACAAGTAAGTCCTTGTCCTAGTCATAAAATGTAGCCCTAATTTATATTAAAACCAACACACAATTTTCCAATTAAGGCAATTGTGACTATAGTTGTGCTTCTTCTTCTGTGCTCATAACCTAACTTAATCTAAGTTCAATGTCATAATTCGAATATAAAAATAAAAAATTGAGTTTTTGGCCTTGAAAATATGTTCAGCAAGCACGTTAAAAAGCGATTTGTATCGATTTTCATAATGCCCCGTAAGAACATTAATTTGCATTAAGTATACAAAAACTTATATTCAAAATATTGTGTCTCCAGTCTATAGCTGAAGTAAAAGCTGTCAATAATACTCAAAGCACACTAATTTGACATAAGATAACATATATATAAACATGTTGCTTTTGGCTATAAAAACATTAGAAATCGATTTTGATTGACTTTCGGAAAACCCAGGAACAAAATGAACCTTCGAATGGTGTACAAAAACTTGTATTCCTAATTGTATGTCTCCTGCTTCTATAGACATCCAAAAATGGGTAGATCGACTCAATTTTAATAAGGATAATAGCTGTTGGGTTCGAAGATTAAACATTCTGTTAGCTGCATAGTTTTGCACAATATCGTAATACTCTCTTTATCATTTTTAATATGTGCAGGATTAAGACGCCTAGTCCCATCTGGTTGGGCTAGGCGTTAAGCGGTAATAAATTCTACTCTTTATTGACACACTATTGATTTTGCATTCCAAAGTTGAGGGCTTAAGTACTTGTCGCAAAAGATTCCCAGTTGTTGATTATATCTTGTTGAATGCAGAAAACTAATTTCTTTTGCTGTCTCTCTTTTCATTATAGAATTGAGTAAACATCTGCATTGACGTAAAGTAAATTAGTTTAGTGGCTATGTGGTCTGTGGGACAAAATAAACTGTTTCCAGTCAGCTAAAATTTGACTCAGATTTTACTACCCGAATTACACGCAACCAAACGGTCTATTTTGATTTAGGTTAATTGCATTGCTTGTTGTCTGTAAGTCCCACGTACATACATACATAAATGTATATATATATTTACATACATAGACATGTACACACATGTACAAAGTGAGTACTTTCGGCTGAAACCAGTTTATGCATTTCAATAAATTTCTTATCCGCGTTGACGGGAAGAGATTAAAGGTCAGAACAGTAAGATACATTTTTGGGTACAATAACCTCGGTCAGTATGTGTGTACATAGTCGTACAATTTTAGCTTAAATCGATAAAACTCGGAAGTGTCTTCAAATAGGAAAAAATAAAATAAAATAAAATAAAATACGAAAGACGGTATATAGAAACTAAAACAATTGAGCTGACAAGAGGCCATCAAGTAAAACCAATCAAATTTATCTTTCTTAAATTGTTTCTTATAAATACGCTCCCAAATTAGAAATAAATGTTGTTAAGCTATTGTGAGTACTGGCGCCCCAATTTGTTTCTTTTCATCTTTTCATCCATTTGACGAACATGTGATTTTTATAATGCGAGCAGGTCAAGACTGTTTCCCATATAATTCAATTTCGAAAATTCATCGTTTAGTCTAACAAGAAGATCATATATTAAATATTGAACATATCACAGCTTTTTTCACATTTTTATAAAGAAGATGACCAAAAATAGAATGGAAGGAGAATTATCTTAGACAAGCCGAAGATTAAATTCTTCATAGACTTGAGTTAATCTGCTGACATCTCAATGTTTGTTCAGGCTTTAAGCAATATTCATTTATAGATTTGCCTGTTTCATGATTTGCAGTAAAATTAAATTTCTTCTGCAAGAAGACGTTAATGGAATTTTGATAATTACTCAGACGAACGTAATAAAATCTCTCTCTGTAATTATTTAATTTTTAATACCTCAAGACCGTGCATAAACATTATATTTCAGACTCTGATAAATTAAATTTCAACAGATTACCTCCGGTCCGTTATCTTCGCTGTGGAGATAGGCTAAATAAATATACATGTCAGATAAAACCCATCTTTCGACATGCAACCTTAATTAATACAAAATTAATTTAGAGATGAGGCGTTGCACTTGGAGTAACCATACTCCATAAGCATACTCTATAATACTCTTAAAGCATTGTAAAATATCTGAAAACATTAGTTATCGATTGGTCAGCCACTAGATGTTGGACAGGCATATTTTCAAAGAGCATAAATATATTGCAGCTTAGACATTCTTGACCCAAATAAAGTTAATTAGTATGTTACATTCTTGTTGTAAATTTTTGGCTTATTTTATGTAATAATTTATGCATAATAATTAGGCTACCACAAAAATATCTTCTTTTTGTATTGTTACTTACAAAATAGTACAACTCAAGTCTAAATTTAGACCATTTTTTGGTTGTATTTGTTTTTTGTTGATTTATTGCAGCACTTCTTCTGTAATTAAAACCGTCCAACGAAAATTAATTGCGTTAAATCATCGCAGTCTTTGTTTTGTTATTTTGCTTTATTTATTCGAAATTAATTGTTTGATTTTTATTGAGCACAACACGTGAGAGAAGTCTTTTTCCCTGTTTAAAACTTTGCAACAGTTTAAGCGAATCATTTAAAACATACAAATAACATTGTCGCAATTCAATTTTATTTTGTTAAACTTGAATAATTTTGTAGAATGCGAACATCACATTATTAATATTATTTTTTTTTAACAAGTGCCAAAGTGATTAGTTTACAGTAGAAAACACACATTAGAAATAAAACGAAGTCTTGACCACATCGTAAGGACTGTTTGGCTGTTTTGATTTGCGTTTGGACGGCTTGAACGAGAGAGCTAGTCCGAAATATGTTAAATTTCTAGTCCTGGAATATGGACGAAGCGTGTCCTAGTCAGCGAATACACTGGAACTTGGAATGACTATGGCCATGGCTTTCAAAGTTGGTGGAAATTCAAATTAATTCCGTATCCAATAATAGTTTGAGAGCTGACTAATGGTTCCGTAAAAACAGAAGCTACAGGAAATTTGCATAATTACATTTTATTGTAATAACCGAATATTAGCTAGAAATATATTACGGATTCGTAAATGAGGTTTTCTAATTGAACTTTATACAAAACTTCACAAATACTTAACGTGGGTAAACAAAAGTGTAATATTTACATTAATGTTTTGGGGAAATATTACTGAAACACCCTAACTCGATTTGCATGCAAGTTCTAGTAATGACCCCTCTGGCTCTCGCCGCAAAGTCTATAGCTATGGTTACCAGTGGTGGTCAAAACATACGACTGGACTTTCCATTAATTCGGAGGATTGCATGAACTTTAGCCCGGAGGCCGAGTACCAAGCAAAGGTCCGAGCATTTCTATTGTGGTGACGAATAGAAATTATGGCCCGGAGCTCCTCACATTCAGTTTAAACCAGCAAAAAACTTAATAAGAGAGAGAACCCGTACAGCAGTCGTTGTATGTGAAGTGTTTGGGCTTCCGGGGTTTGTTGCCGTACACTATAACCAAGTTTGACTAGTGAAGGTTTCATTTGCATGCTATGGCTATTTTCAGAGAGGGCAGCAATGTTTATTAATTTCTTGTTTGACACAACTTTATTCGTCAGTCAACTCAAGGCATTTGTTGGCCCCCAGCAGCAAATTGATATTCATAAGTAATTTCCCCTTGGGTTGCATTAGTGGGGTGCACAAAAAAACAAGTATGTCGTATTTTAATTCGCAATTGTCGGATTAATTGGGGACACATAAACTTCGTATGTACTTGCGGTTAACATTTCCATGCTTAGTGGTATAGGCAATAATTTATAGGGATATCGTCACGCCGAATATTAAATACCCCTATAGAGAATCCTTTTCTTTATAAATCATGCGTTAAAAATATAATTATTATTATTTTTATGTCAATATTATGATTACAATCTAAATAATATGAAATAAAAATTGAATAAAATTAATAGTTAAAATTAGTTGCTGACAGCTGAACTTAAGTCTGCAAAAGTATTAAATCTTTGCCATTCCGAACTTCTTCACTTATAATATTTATTATATATTATAAATTTAATTACACCCTCAAAATTTTGATTTTTTGCATCTCAGCATTTTATGTTTTAATTAATTGATAATATTTCAGAATTTAGCGCAGGCACAGAGTATCTCGCCGTCATGCACTCTTGTCAAGGACACTTTTACTTTTTTATGCCTTGTAGGCCACAGGTATGATGCATTTATCAGATCAAACTCTTTGCGTGCTACATGCCATTACATAAAATAATAAATGGTCTAGTCGGGACTGATTGTCTAGCAGATACCCTACACCCAGCATGCATTGTTTGTTAATTCATAAAAATAAAGAAAGTAAGTGTGTTCTGCGTGAGAGTGTTTGACTAGAAAATTCCCTAGTAGAAAACACCCAAAGTAGCTCGCTTTGACAAGTAGCTGTTCTTCTTTCTGGAGATTGTATGTGAATAAAAAACAGGTGCTTTAAAACTTAGAGGTATTTAGTTAAACTTATCCAAGATTTGTATGAAATAAATGTATTGCATGCGGCTAACAATATATTTTGCAGCATCTAAATATTTGAATGCCCGAGATGGAGACATTAGTGTAGACAGATTGACGGTAAATTGGACTGATTGACATGGCTTAGATTTTAGTACATATCACAAATATTCGCTTGCCACATTCAAAAATGTTTCGTAGTCTTTTTGTCCATTTTCAGGCAGAGAACATAAGACAAGTTGAAATTCATAATTATAAGATATTAATTGCATAGGTAAATAACTGCATATTTTTGTTATTTAACAAACCAACACACAAAATCAACAGTTGAACAAATATTGTCATATTAGTTTTTTGTTTTCCTTTAAACTACAAACTAGATTTAATGTATGTTCATAGTAACACCCAGACAAAAACAACAATTGTAATTTAAATGAGTAAAACAATTACAATTAACAACGTTTTACAATAAATTTATTGAACATGAGATGTGGAAAGCTTTTTATTTTTAATTCATTTCACCAATGGCTAAAATATTATAAATATAATCAAAAGAACGTTAAAGGGAATGTTAATTATTTTTAAGAAGCTAAAATTTGTCAATTCGCCAAAACTAAATCTGAAGCACGCATTTAAAATCGCAACATGTTTAAAAAATTTTTTCCAATGTATGTTAATTTTTAAGTTTTTCAATATATATATATACATATGTACATATATTTTTAAATATGTATGTATATAAAAACAACCACATTTTTTCAAATAATGTGATACTTAGGTACTTGAATAGCATTGGAAATGCGCATAAAAATGCTTCAATACTATTGGGTTTCGACACGCATCCAATTTAACTCAGGAAACTGGGTCACCAACCCGAATGTGACCCAGGGGACTGAAATTGTGGTCACAATACTTACTTATTTATAAGCATTTACATATTGTAATTGAACCGTGCCATGATTTATGTTTGCTAAAGATGATTTGATGTACACAGTTGATACGTACTTATAATATGTATGCAGATTTAAGTAAATATGTCGATTAAGGAGCTGCCAGACCGTCAATGGTGTAGGATTATAATCAGCGGGAGGACACGGCAAATCAGACTCCTCGCACTTGAACGCTTGCGTCCCGGAGAAAAGTTATAGTTGAAGTTCGTGAATGGTTTCATTGCGATTGAAATTGTGAATTGACGATTATTTGGGTATACCCATTTGGGAACTTAGCACTTTGGTTCGAATAACATGCGTCTCTAACCGACACAAGCCAACTGCCGAATGCAACAAAATTTTAATTGTGAATTATGCATCTGCGATGCACTGCAAATTGTCGAAGTTCACACAGAGCTGGTCGACTTGAAGTCCGCAACGTTTGCTTTGAGTTTCACGTGCTGACTGTCAAAGTAAATAAAAATAACAAAATCGCTTCACCTGGCACCTGTATCCTGGCAACATTCATTAAAACACCTTAGACGAGGCGCCGCACAGTTGGCTGCTCAGCTCTGCCAAAAATTTTGCCGTTGGAGAGACGGTCTGCTCTGCTCTGGTCTGCTCTGGTCGGGTCTGGTCTGGCTAGACCCTTTTTCTTCTTTCTCTTCTTCTCGAGCTTATTAATTTCCATTTGCATTTCTGAATCCACAATCCACATTCCACATTTGAGAACTGGGCGCCCAAAATCATGCAGCGGGCCAAATATTTAATGATCCCGTTTGTTTATTGAATTGCAGTCAAAACTTTTGGCACGGACGGAAACCATGCCCAGCTCGTCCGTGCCCCAGCCCCTCCACTCGCCGCCCCCTCATACTTATTGGCCGCAAGCTGGTACGCACGTGAGAGCATGGGTGGGTTGGGAGGTCGCTGTAGTCGTTGACTGTCACGTCTGTCAAATGGCGAGGGCGACGCCCGAAAAGTGAAATAGCTTCTGTCAATATTCTGTCAATGGGCACATTTCCCCTAGTGCCACAACTGGGTAACTACCCAAGTAAGGACAGACTGTTTTCCTTGCAAGAAAGCTTGCATACATGCTCATTTTGGATTCTGTTGCTGTGCTTTCCCTTTTATATTTAATCGATTTAAGCGCTGCCGAAATCAATATATTTCTACTACTATTTCTACTACTCCTACTACTACTATCTTACTATAATTTCTATATAATTTATCATTCATGTTGGCTTCACACATATTTGTTCCAAATGCAACACTCAGAAATCACATATGTATATTTAAATTGAAAGTATATTCCAAAATAATGTGCATTTCCAATCCGCCTAATAAACTTTAATTTGATTCTGTGTGATTAATTTAATTAATTGTATATTTATTTTAAAGTTTAATATCTAAAATTATATTACAATTTGACAATGTATAATATAATTTATTTAATTTCACAGTTTATATTCCACATTAAGTAAATTAACAGGATATAAATATGGATGGAGTATAATTTTCAATCTATTGGAAATTGATTGGATATCTTACGCATACATGAATAGATAAATATTTCAACCTCTTATTGTAAAGAATTCAAAATATGTGCGTTCATCCGTACAAACATACAAAATTATATATAAGGCCAATAATTTCCTTCCAGTCATCGGGCATTCAAAAAAGGGTTAAATATTAAATTACCATTGGCAAATATTTCACTTGACTTGCAATCCACTGTAAAAACTGTTGTCACGTGCACCAGTTACGATCATATTCACATTTATTGTAAAACCAACGAGAAATCCAAGCATTTCTTTTCGTCATATTTTTAGTTTCAACGTCAAAATCATACGTCCCAAAATTATACTGAAAATACATAATGGTTAAAAAAGAGACTTTGGGAATATGAAATAATATTTACTATTGGCTCCGGAAAGATACGCTTCATATCAATGCGATGCAGATGCTCATCGTGTGCACTCCGAAGCATTTCGTATTCCGTGCCACTCAAACAAGGCAGACACAAGTTGCATTCTGCTCTGTTGCATGATTTGTTGCAATCGTTGCTTGCACAATTATTGAGCCCCGTTGCCAAATTCTTATCAGCAGTTACAATTTCAGAGAGCCTGTAATAAAAACGTAATAAATATAATAATAATAAATATGTGTAAATATAATTGCATTAATTTTTAAACCATACTTGCTGCCACTAGTTCCAAAGTCTGTCACAGGTCGAATGCCGACCAAGTTGAGGGCACTGTAAAGCACTTGTTCGTACAAAAGAGCGTTTGGCTTGAAATGGGCGGACGAAAGATTCGGGGACATGTTGGCCTCCATGAGGTACACCTTGAGGTCCTCATTAATAAACAGATCGAACCGTAATAGATCGAAGAACTTGTGCGTTTTGTATGCACGTAGAGTATTTATTATATCCTGTTCTTTCGATAGAATAGTTGTGCGTATGATATGCTCGACTTGTGTCCATATTTTGGATGGGTCCTTGTGCTGATCTCGGACATACGCCTCAAAGGAAGTACGCATACCTCCCCCGTAGCTGTTGTAATATTTTCGTAGCGAGGGAACTTCCCAGCTGGGCAAATAATCATCTGCAACAACATATTTATCCTGGTTCTCGGCATCAAAGGGATAGTACTTGACAGGACAGTACCGAAACAGGACATCCCCATTATAGATATAGACCCGTAATGGATTCACAGATGTGATCACAACATAAACGCCAATGTCAAATTTAAATCCATCCACTAAAAATGGTCGTTGAATGAATTCCTGGACAAACGATTCATTCGACTGGAGATCAATATCGTTGGGAGCTTTCACTTTGATGTGCCGGTGTTCGTTATGCTTCTCCACAAAGAGTGCATTTGGATGTGCTGCTGCATACTCCATAAAGTCATCTTTCTGTCCCGGAAGCCGAAAAGCGCGAGGTAAAAAGGGCAAAAGCGTCGTGCACAAATCGACTTTATTGGTTAAATAACCACAGCCGGGCAAATGATTAACCAACTGATTCGCGTCAAGCTGTTTTAGACTTGGATTGCGCATAAATGGATAATCATGGGCCCACAACAAGTCCCAGTTACCATCTGCCAACTCAACTCTTTCATAGCCAAATCTTTGAAGCAGATCCAAAACATGCACCAAATGCTCCTCTGTTGGACTATTGCTATAAACTGAATAAGTTCGTCTGCGATTTGGTATTATTTCTGTGTCTGTTGTGTTATTCTTTCTATTTTTAATTTGACTGTAATATGGCAGTAGTTCAACAAGTACGGCTGTGAGCACAGTTGCCGTCAAGAAAAGCATAACTGCTTTTAATGGTATTGTGCCCAAATTAAGTGAAGACGTTTTAGTTGACTTTTCTGACAGCTGTGAAATGTGAAAGTTTTCTATTATGCCACAATCATTTTAATTTCACTCCTTACTTACCGTATACTCATTGTGTATTTTGTCGCGTTCTTCCTCATTTGAATTGGACTCCATTATAATGTTGCGTTTTGCAAAAATTAAACTATTTATTTAAATCCCAATGGCCACTAACCTTGTATTACATTTACAAGACAAAAAGAAACTATGCACAAATTAACCATTCCATATCAATCAGCTGTTTTCTTCTTCTTTAATTTTGTACATTCTGTCTTTGGCGCGTATTTAAATTGTAATTTCTCACCATACATGCTAGCAATCGGACTGCGCAGCCGCAATACTTTGTAGCACAACTGTCCGTTAATTTAAATTTAGATATATATTTAATACATTTCTGTAAATAATTCCAGAATAGTTTAATCGAACAATGTTATGCTTTCTTTTTTTTTTGTTTATTCATAATGGGTATATATTAAAGCCAGACATGCTTCAAATCCGATCGAAGAAATTGTATAAATAAAACGGATAAAATTGGCGATAATGTATTGAGTGGGTAAGAACTAAAATACGTTGAATGTTCTTATTATTGCCCAAATAAATACTCTCTATAGCGAACTTCAAACTATGCCAAACAGTAAAAATAGTTAAGGAAATTAAGGTGAAATTGCAAATTTATCAATTGATATTTAAACTTTTAAGGGTGTTGAGTTTACTATTATTTTTTTTTACTTTTTTTAACACTTGCAAAATATAAGCATTAATAACATATAAAATACATTTAAATAAAATGTTAATATGAATTTTTCTATTTTATCGCAGCTGTTATTTTCTGTGGTCTTTTTCTTACAGCGCTGTAAATGCTCTGTTATTTACAAATTGTCGATAAAATTGCAGCAATCGATGGTGTGTATTTGACGCAGCAAAAGAAATCGTTTTGATTTAGAATTTGGGGATATTTCATATATTTTCGATATGTTTATCTTGTTTTCATTTTGTTTACAGCTAAACTACAAACACATATTAAAAAATGAAATAAAAATGAATAATAATAATATATATAAGCTAATAGCAGCTTAAGCATAACAATTATATTTTTCCCGTGTATTCATTATCACTTCTTGAATTGATAATATTGAGTCAGGCAAAGGAGCATATTATTAACAATTACTGAGCTTGTCTTTTGTTGGTATTTCTGCAATAATCCATCCACATTCCAAGTTTTGGAAGGCGAACTTTTAGAAAAAAATGATCTTGTTTTCAAATATAACAATTTCACGCTTGATGATTTTTGATTGTTGCACTCAAAATCCCTGCAGTTGTAGCTGTCGGCTTTCTTGTTTTTTTTATGTTCGTTTATTTGGTGTTGTTTGTTAGTGTGTTGGTATGCGTATGTGTTTTTTTTTAAATTTGTTTTTCGCTCGTTGTAGCATTTTGAAATTGTCTTTTGTCTATAGCTGAGTTTTATGAATTTTTAATTTTAAAGCAGTACTGACGTAGAACAAATTAATAGTAGGACGCTTGCGGCGATACTCGGGATGCACCATGAACAGCGTGTGTGGAAATCCGGTGCCAAAATAGGTAATTCTGACGTGACGTATAAACATCAATGTACTTGCGACCATTGCCTCGTCGGGTATACCCGAAAGATCCAAAGGCAAAATGGGCTGACTCTCACAGAAGACATGTGAACAATGTGCAAATCATTAGTTTAGTATTTAGCAATCATTGATCAATAACGTGATTTCTTAAGAGATATATCTTATGTATGTATATCTTATATGTATGTGGCCGTACAACATTTTACTAGAGAGGTCGATATGATTTAACATATTATTATTTTAAAAAAAATACCTAATTATATATTTTATATAAAATGTATCCATAGTTGAATGCTGAAAATGAAATGATGGAATTAGTCTCTTCCAGGTTACACTCTCATAACTTTAAAATACAATTTATAAACGAAATAATATTTGTTCTTTAAATTAAAATGCAGAATAAAAACATATGATAAAACACGAATTGAATTGTACATTAATCGTAGATCGGTTCATTGTTAACAAAGAAAATAAAGTGATAATTTTAACATTAATAAAAAAAAGATTAAATATAGAAAGAAAATTTCATTTATGGATAGTATCAAGGGTCGGTTCGTCTGTCTACAATATTCAGATTTGACTCCAAAGAACATTTATTATTATTGTCTCATATTGCATTGAGGATTTACAAAATTGTTGTTTGTATAGTATATTTATGTATTTATATATGTATTTATGTTTGTATATGTATGTATTTTTATCAAAATTCAATACATAGGCTCAACACGCGATATATTAAATCGGAGCATTTCTCATACTTCGTGACCAAAAGCAGAGGCCTGCACCAGCCAATTTAATCAGAAATAAACAAAGTTAAGTCCTAATTCGATTCAATCAAAATGAATAGCAAAACATGGCCCTTTCCCCTCCACTACCCCGTAGACTTCTTGCTAAAGGGGCGTCTACTTCGCACTGCAAATATAGGTTGGCACAAGCAGAACAGGCCCTTTAGACCACCAATTTTGCTTTCACTTCGCAACGATTGTGCTTATTTTTGTTTTCTGTTTTTTTGGCTGGAAATCTTTAAACGATTTGATGTACTTCATTCCGATTTATTTTGCATTTGGCGCTGCTACCAATTCAACGTATATTTTGTGTGACTGCTGAGGTTCTGACTATGTTTCAACTCTGAAGCCATACATGCAGAAGATTTTGAATGAAAAGAAAAAAGCCTTCAGGGCTTTAGACTACTTCGAATTTCTGAACGAGGATCAGGTAAGAATACATAGTAAAAAAGTTAACATTATTTGGCCTCTAAGCCAAAAACTTATTACAGCTTTCGCGTGCGTGTAAAATATGCTCCCTGAAGCAATTTAATCCTTTGGATACAATTTATAGCCGGGACGAAGGAACACTAACAAATGTGCATTTTGTTTTAAGCGGTGAATGTGTAATACTCCAGTGTCTACATATGAGGGTAATTGCAATAATTTAACTGAAGCCAACATGCTTTTCTATTATTCGACATAATTTTTGGGTTATCCAATATTTATAGGTGGTTCGCAAAAAGGGAAAAATAGTTTACGAACTAGTAGACACATTGCAAGATGAGTTCCTTAATACTAAAAGCGATTTAAGTACAAACAAGGAAATAGTTAAATCTTCCGGACCAGAGGATATGATCACAAAAATAGAAAGTAAAAAGGTGAGTTCTTCATTATCATAACCAAAAATTTTAAAATATTTGTAAAAATCAATTAAAATTATTCAAATCAATTCAATTCCGCAATGTAACTTCAACACTAGGTCATTCCAACCAGTCTTGTCAATTCAGACCAGTCTAGTCAATTCAGACCAGTCTGGCAGGAAATTGTACAAAGGAAATGTACTGTACTTAACAAAGTACCAAATCAGGATAATAATTTTTCTGTAAAGAATCCATTCAAAATTGGCTAAATAATATGGTAATTCCATTGACTATCCTGAACCAAATGTGAGTATGCGTATGTTGGAAAACTTAGTATACACCCTTTGGTGTCCAAAGTAGCCCTATAGGCATGTTATGGATAATCTAAAATAACAACAGCTGTTCAAACCGAGGAATATAAATATATATATACAATATATATGCAAAATATGACAAATTTTATATATTTCCTGTGAAGTGTGATTTATCCAGGATGGTATGCCAATGGCTTAAAATGATTTAATTGGAAAATTTAATCAAATAAATCGAGAGTTTTAAAATGTTTTTATTTAAGAAAGCGCGAATTGACTCTTTAAAAATCAGATTATAACTCAAATAATTCCCCTTTACTGCTGGATTCCTTCCTGACCATCCCTCCTTAACTATTTGTCGTGTTGGGCTTGGGTATTATTTTGGTGGTTAAAGCACTAAATGGAGAAACTAATTTAGCAGCGTTGCTTAGGAAATAAATTTTTCTATTCCATTCCCAGTATATCTTTTACTGTACTTTTTGATATATATATTTAATTATATAATCAAATCAAAGTCGTATATTTCTATCGTTCATAACTCAATTTTTAAATTCTGTCTTGTAAATACCATTGGCATGCATTTGTGGCTCGGCATCTTAACTAATTTGCAATAAATCCTTTTTACTTTATTCCGACATATTAAAAAAAAAAAAATTAAACCAATTTTGCATTAATATAAAAAATATGTAAACATTTTTCTTATTTTATTTTATCCGATCCAGCTGAGAACAATTTGCTTATAATACAATATTAAGATATAAGCAAAGCTAAAAAATTTTAATTTTTTTAATTTTTTATACAGAAATAGCTTAATTTTGAGATCTGGGAAATTTTTAATCTTATTAGTTCTAACATATTTCTAATAAAACTTACAAAATAAATTTCCATTTTTTTTTATTATAGCCGCACAACTACGAAAGGCATTTTATAGATGTTGGATCCATTAAATTTGGCGGCATTTTTGGATTAGGCGAAACCATTCAACAACGTGTGATAATGGCACGAAATACGGTGCAATGTTTATTACTTCCCAGATTCTTTTTAATGGACAAGGAACAAAATCCTGGAAATATGTGGCAACGGCGATCAGTCTATTTAGACGTTATTATTCCATCGAGAGAAGCTTTGTTCGATGATTTTTTGAGAAACCTCAAGTGGAAAAAATTTAAGAGCGATTTTATTAAGAATAATATGATATCAAATTCAACGGATATTGCTAGACATGATGATATACCTATATTATGTCGCATTGAAGAAAATAAATAAACTTATATATAAACTTTATTTGAAGTGTACAAATCAATCTTGTTTGCAGTTTTAATTTCATTTATTTATTATTTTATATTTAAACTTTTGTGCAGCATGATATGTATTAAAGGAAATTATGTGTTCTTGTAATGCAAATTTTCCAGATATTTGTTTAAATAACTCAATTTAAATGATTTAACCAGCCAAGTGTTCATAATTTCCCAAATAAGCATAATCGATTTAGACATTTCTAAATATTAAAAAGCAAGACTAGTCCAAGCAACGAGTAAACATTTTTAAAGTGCGATTAAACGATTGGAAAAAAAATTAAATGCAAAAATTGAAAGGGCGACGAACTAAAATAACAGTTTACATTTTCAACAGAAACACATGTCATGCAATAGGCGTGGCAAAATGAAATATCTTATGATAAAAATTATAAAATTATATTTTATTGCGTTGCATTAAGCATTATTGCAGAACAATTTCCGGTCGTATTGCAGTTTAAGAAAAGTTTTGGCCAATTTAATGGGAATCCGCTAGATAAACTATTGAAGGTATACATAAAATACAATTTATAACTAAAAAGAAATTGAATTTAGAAATATTTGCGCACATTTTATCAAACGTAGAAAAAAAATAAGACATCTTCCAGAGGTTAATTTTAAAAGTGGACACACAGTTGTTAAAGAAACATTTTGTTACATTATTTATTAAATAAAAGTTTAATTTTTTAAATTGTTAAAAAAATGCTTTTTATTTCGAATTATTAGATAATATTTTGAAAAATTGTATTTTGAAATTTTGGTGTATTAAATAACACATTTTCTTTGTTAAGCACCATTTTTATTTTAATTTAATAAAAATGTTTTATTACATTATTTTTGAGAGATATACATTTAATTCAATGATTTTTTGAACAGTTTTTTACTTAAGGCAGCCAAGTTGCGCAACAGAAACTGCTTCAGTAACAAACAGAATTTAATTTAGAAGAATGTAAAGAGATAAGTATGCAATAAATCTTGTTGAGTTTCAAGAATCTTATCAAGGCATACCAAATTTTTAATTCCCCAAGTCCAAAAAAAGCATTCTTCTGTCTTCTAAATATGTTCATAGTAAAATAACACGTTGAGTAATTTGCACTTGGTGCCTATAAAAATAATAGATTTCTTTGAAAATAATTAAATAACAATTTTATGTTCTCTCAAAGTGAGTCAGTGGTGAGCAGAGTGATTCGAGTTACTCAAATGTTGTGGCCACTTTCAGGTTAACATGGAAACGACTAACAAAGCCCTCTTAAGGTATCCATGTACAAAATTTTCTTCGCCAGTATTGATTCAACATTTGCAGTGAGTGTTTATAAAAATTGTAAAGTTTTAAAATGACAGCAATAAATTTACCAAGAGTACCAGAAGGTCTTCGCGACTTGATGAAATCCTACACAAAAGAAGTCTTACGCGAAAAACCAAAGGATCTTCTTGGATTCTCCTCACATTACTTTGAGAATATTACGGCGCTAAGAACACGACGTAATACGGCTCAATACGAACCTCCACAAACTTATGAAATCATTATGAAAAACCGCATTCGACAACAAGTGCCTTTGTCACTGGTCCATCACATTATACCTGAAAATCTCACCGATGTAGTTAAAAACTTCATTAAAGCTGTCCTTAAGGAAAATCCCGAAAATCTACTTGTATTTGCCAGACAATATTTTCAAAAACTCCGCCTTAGCCAATCTAAGATCGACTATACAAAGTATGCCGCCTATGAAAAATACTCAAAGGAAAATGGAAAATTTTCTCAAGAGTCCAAGGTAATATGTACATGTGGACGCAAACTAGAAGGAAAAACTGGTCAACAATCTGCCAAATCATTGGAGATCGATAAATATAATTACAAATTGAGGGCAGTATGCATTATACAAAAACATTACCGCAACTATTTAAAACGAAAGGTAGAAAGTTCTGCGAGGACCAATTTACCAAAGTCAGATATTTATAAAAGTGCAGATTACTTAAAGGCAATTTCTTTGATTCAAAGACAGATTCGTCGTTATTTATCAAAAAAACGAGCTAAAAATACTATACAACTTACGGACACATCTATAGAAAAGTATAATTCTTTTAAATATATAAGAGCCGTATATATTATACAGCGACAATGTCGACTATATTTAACCAAGAAAAGTTTGAATCGACCACCCATTAAAAGTGGGTCTTTGCCTTTGGACACCAACGTTTCTATTACAACAGCAGCGTTAATTATTCAAAGAGCATTTCGACGAATGGTTAAAGTGGTCAGAGACAAAAAGCATACAAATGCTGAACTCGAGAATAGCGATGACAATGTCTCCGAGGCTGGTTCCTATACGTCCGCCTCCACGGCTCTACTTTCGACGGAGTCGGCAGGTGATCACAATGAGTTGGGAGGCATCAATTACGAGGAAGGAGTCCATCAACAGACCATAAAGGAAGATGAGGAAGTCGAGAACGACTATAAAAACCATCAAAAGCAGCACGTAACTGAAGCAATCAAATATAGTGAAAAATCAATAATCTCCAATGGAAAAGGTAATTAATAATAACACTGTGCAATAGCAATATGTATTCTGAACATCTGAAAGCCAATCTGAATCCAAATTGTTTTTTAGAAACATATTTCCAAAGTATAAATGAAAAGTTTTATCTTTAAAGAAAAAGTATATTAAACTTATTCTAATGTGAGCATTTTATATACACAATTATAAAAACGCTAAATGGACAAATTTCTAATAAAATCAGCAGGAATTCAAAAAAAAAAACCCTGATTTTTTAATGGCAAATATTGTTAAAAAAAAGAACAGAATATACGAGAACCTGTATTTCAAATTGATTGTTGATCAAGAATAATAATATTTTAAATATTTTTATCTGGCACCTAATTTCCTAATTTTCAGCATATTTGTAATCTTATAAAATATTTTCCTTTAGTAATTTCTAATAACCAGAAACATTTTAGAGTTTTCAAGGCAGTTTTTATTTTGCGTAATTTTTTTTCCTTTTAAAAATAGTTATTTACTATTTTTATGGACGGTGACGCTGGGCTCGTCAGAATATAGAAATTGTGTTGTTAATCTTAAGCTCTTGCGTTAATTATGAGATATAACAAATATGTTTCTCACCTCAGCGGCAGAAGATATAATGGAACTAAATTCGATGGAAATAAATAGTCTTCAGACGGTTTTAAAAAGTATAAATAACCAAGCAAAGAAATTGGAAACAACGTCGGAAGATACCAGTACGTAAGCAATCATTAAGTTAAATACATTTGATTAGTTATAATGAATTTGATATAAACAAATAAAAATATATATTTTATGTAAACGTATATTTTATTTAAATTGTGAAAAATTGATTTTCTAATTAAGAATAGAAAAATCCTGCTTATGAAAAAGACACAATCATTAGTTTTAGAAATATACTTATTAAAAATAAATTATTCAACAATCCTATTGACCCTATAGTTTTAAAGGCGTTAGCGTTGACCGCCTTAGAATTGAATAAAAAAAATTATAGTTTCTATCATAAGAAATAAATTTACAGTAAATAATGTTTTGTTTGAGTGTTTCTAACTATATATATATTTTTTACTTAAGCAGCACAAGATATATTGGATCAGAATTCTATGGAAATAAAAAGCGACCAGACAGATTTAAATAGCGCGAATAACCAAGCAAAGCAGCTATTCGAAGAAACCTCGGATGATTCTAGTACGTATAATATTGATAGATTATTATATATATTTATAGAAGGACAACGAATATTAAAAATCTTATTCGTGGTCAGAGGATAACATATAAAAACATCCATAAGCATCGAATTTGATAAAATATACAAAGACCAATAGTTCTGCATACATTTTTTTTAATTTACATGTTTAATTAAATTTAAATTATTTTTAACTCTTTGTATTTTTGTGATTCAACAGATATAAGTTCACATTAAATAAAAATAAATGTATTAATCAGTAGTTTGCAGTTCTGATCAGAAGTACTAGGAATTTTGTACTTCTTTATCTTCGAACTTTCAATTTAACTTTGTTACTTCATTTTAGATCATACGTTGTAATTATGATAAACTCGTTTCCTTAATTAGTAGTACCACCTCTATTTTTTAAAATTAATAATAATACTTTGTATTTAAACTTAAATTTAATTCTCATTTCTCTTTCTTTTTTCAATATGTGCATTTATGTTTGACCTGTGATCATTTTAATTTTTACAGAATTATCAATAATTACGACAAACCTGGAAAGCACAGAATTAGATAGTATTGGAACAACACTAAAAACTCATAGTATACTTCCAACCAAAGAGGATTATGAGACACGACTTTCGCCCGAAAATGTTAATATTGAATCCGTAAATCCCAACAGTGTAATGGAAAATACACATGAGACCCCAGATAATGGAGAACAGATTTTGACAAAAATTATAATTGAGAACCAGAAAGCCCTGAAAGATGATAAAAATGAAATTACAAATGAGAATGATTCTTTAATTAAGCCGGAGGAACCAACTGTAACCTATGAAAAAGATTTAAATGGTGTTGCGGCCGAGAGACTCTTCAATACTGATGTTGATGTTATTAAATTGAAACACGATTCAACAGAGATGAAAAAAGAAGAAGAAACTGTCTCACCTTCGAACCAACCCAAAATTATTCCAACTTCAACTCAAGATAAACTGCAAGAAAATAAAAGTCATAGTATTGAGACAGAAATAGTAACTGAAGATGTTCTTTCACCCATAGACGAACTTGAGATAAGCCTTACAGCACAAAATAATTTAAGTTCAGATTCAGTAATTTCGAAAAAATCAACACAAAATGAACAGGATACACATGATCATGTTGAAGATCTTTTGATTCATATTTCAAACGTAGAAAATATAGCTGGGGAAAAGAGTGATATCGCCACGAAATCGGAGGGCGATGAAGTTACAATAGTGCCTGATTCTATTAATTTGACAAAGGATCAAATAATTGAACGAGATTTAATTGAAGTAGTGATCGAGAAAATCTTGAAATCCGATTCTATAGACACAAAAGAAGAAGATCTGCAGACGATTTCTTCAAGTCCATCTGAAATAGTTCAAATTTTAACTCAAGACACCAACAATCAAACTATTGGTTCTGAAAAAGAAGTAAAAACTCAAAGTTTACTTCAAGCTGAAGACGAACTTGAAACAAGCCTTCCATCGCTAGATGATTCAATTATTACCGTAAGAGAAAACAAAACTGAAGAAGATACAACTGAGAATCCTGAAGATATATTGAGCGAAAAAATAAATATCGATAAAAATGTAACCAACTACGAAGATATAGCTGAAGTCCCGACTCAGAAAAAGTCAAAGCCTGATGGCGATGAAGTAGTTGGTGATTCTACACATATTCCAAAGGAAGACATTGTAACTAAAGATTTACTTGAATTAGTTACCGACAAAATATTAAGCCAAGATTCTACAGAAATGTCAATAGCAAATTTGCAAACCTTTGCCCCATCTTCAAATCCTTCTGAAATACTTCCAACGTTAACTCAAGATACTCCTCAAGTAATACAAAGTAACATCATTGAAACAGAAATAAAATCTCAAGATGTTCTACCAGCTGAAGAAGCTCTTGAGAGAAGTTTTTCATCAAAGAATGATTTATATTCGGTTAACACCAATAATGCCATTAAACCTATGCAAGATTCATTACCCGAGGATGTAGAAGATACACTGACAGAAAATAGGCATATCGATCAAAATATTAAAAACGAAGAAGATATAACTGAAGACGAGATCCAGAATTACTCAGAGCCAAAAGTCGATAAAGTTAATTTAGTTCCTGATACTTTAAATATTCAAGAGGAGAAAACATTAAGCAACGAACAAGATTTAATTGAAATAGTGACCGATGAAATCTTAAAAATAAATGATAGTGTGATAAATTTAAAAAATTATTCCATCGATACTTCAAAGGAAGATGATAAGCAGGTTATTGATTCATCTCCAAGTCCAACTGAAGAAAATCTTGAAGTAAAACAAACCAACGTTGTTGGAACAGAAATTGAAACTCAAAATTTAATTCCAGATGAAAACAAAATTGAGATAAGCCTTCCTTTACAAGATGATTTGAATAAAGTTATTACCAAGAGAGAAATTAATAATATGGATACCCTCCCTGAGAATGATAAAGAGATATTGAGCGAAAGCATTAGTATAGATAAAAATACAAAAATTGAAAGAGACTTATCTGATTTAGAAACCCAAACAGGATCTACGCCTGATGACGGTAAGTTTACATTGACGGATCCCCTAAATATTATTACGGAAAAAACTCTAACTTCTAACGAACATGATTTAATTGGATTAGTTATAGAAAAAATCGTTGAAACTGCTGATGATCTTATTAATCCAAAACATGGCGCTTTAGACATGGTACAAAACAAAGAACAGATGAACATTGCAGAAACTTCAAATTTATCTGAGATGAAAGACAACAACAATACTATTAATAAGGAAATGGAAGATTTTGACAACAATGATTTAACTGGTCAAGTGGAGAACAACTCTGAAGAAGTTCACAGAGATTTAACAACCACAAATCCAACTTCTATTCAAAGAAGTAATCCGATGGAGTTAGAGAATCCGCTCGCACATTCTGACACTGAAATACTCACAGCTGCGGAAACATCTGATGAATTAAAGGAAATGGAAATGGAATTAATCACTGAAAATACAAATATTTTAGCAGTTCCCTTAAGAGCTTCAGCAATTAAAATTGTCGACGGTACATTAAATGAAGTGGACAAAAGTAAGAACATAGAAAAGGAATATAGAGAAAAGAAGGTGGATGATTCGAACATTCCAAGAAGTTCAAGTTTAAGTTCTGAAGTTAGCTCTGATAATACGAAATTAATGGTTATTAAAGAACCATATAAGCCTGAACCATCAAATCTTGAGAAGAGTGTTCCAAAAATAGACAGTAGCTTAAAAGAGCAACCAAGTACACCAACAAATGAAGATGATAATGAAAAAATACAAAATGTTATATCAACTTCAAATAATGAAGCTATAAAAGAAAATCCTTCAATTGCGGATGATTTGAAAAACACGGAGAGCGTTAATCTCGAAAGTCCCATAACAAAATCCTCCAGAAACGGAAACACAAATGAAAAAATATTTGAACCAGCTGTCAATAAACAGATAATTGATAATGACAACGATGAAACCCATATTCAAAATCTTCAATCTACTGACTCAAATGGTAATTATAATTAAGTTAGAATAAAAATTATACTCTAACAGCCAATGTATAATCTGCATATATATTTCTAATTTTGTTTTCAATTAAAGCTAACATTTTACTTTTAATTTATGTAATTAAGAATAAAAAAAAAGTTAGTTTAATTAACTAAATATATATAATTATATATACATATATTTCGAATCTCTCTTAGACACCGAGTCATATAATTTGCCAAATTTAAGTTAAAATATATCTTAATTATTTAATAGATGGCTCATCGACAACACCCTTTCATACAGAGACCCCAGAAGTTGGAATTATGAATACAATACGTAAGTACATCATCAAAAATCTTTAAACAAATAATTAAAACACAATAATCTTTAAATAGCAACAAATAAATCGAGCGAGGATGTCAAGCAGGACTCGCTAAATCCCGAAGTAAATGCTGGTAAGATTTCAAAGTAGTATCGTATTCTAAAATATGTCCTTCACATTAGCAGAACAGATCGACAACAGTTTTGAGTAAACCTCCAATTGGCAAACAAATTACAAGTTCCACAAATAAATCAAAAAAAGTGCCAATCGCTAAGGACAAACAAATAACAAATAAATCATCGGGCCGATTGATTAACGTGCCAATTGCTGAACTGCAGCTTAAATCATTTTGTGACCCATCCGATACAGGCTTATGGTATGAGGTTCACAAGGAGTCAGAATCCAATGATGAAGATACAAAAAGTAATATGAAGTCCAAGCAAGACAACGAAGGCCTTATAGAACAAATAATTACTGCAGAAAGTGTAGCAGGCGACATACTTGATAATAAAATAGAATCGAATGAAGAAGTTAAGCAAAAACCATCTGTATCCTTTTTTATTTCGCTTGATGAAACGAACAATGACAAAAAAGCTTCTAAACAGCCAACAAAAAAGAATAAAAAAATTGACCAAATCACATCTAGGCAAAATGACGGAGAAAATTATGGTAAAGAAAAAGCTCCACAAGATTCAATAGCAGGACAAGACCAATTAGAAGAAGTTGCAACTGATTTCCACTACCAAGAAATCGGAACTCAAAAATTACAAACCATACATGAGCTAAATGAAAACGAAATCTCAAATGAAATCAAAAGTAATGTGCAAAAATCAGAGCATAATATTCCCAAAATTCAAGTAGAATTAGAAAACGAAAATACTAAAAACGATTGGGAGGAAACTAAAATGGCTTATGGGAAAAATGAAGCCAACCCTTTGCCAAGCAACGATCAAGATGGGATTAAAAACGACAATACAAACTTGGATGATAATCAATTAAAAAATTTGAGAAGCGCAATAATTATACAGAGGGCGTTTAAAAGCTTTTTAGCTCGTCAAAGACAAGGCAAGCCAGAGATCGAGGAGAGTAAGCAAATCCAAACTGTAGCAACATCCAATATGGCATCGAGTTCGAAAACTCCCTTAAGTGAGAACCTTGCAGCTACCAAAATTCAGAAAGCATTTAGACGATTCCTGGCAAATACTGCACCAAAATCATCTGAATGGTTTGTTGGCACGCAGCCCATAATCCTAGAATCGAGAGAGCAAAAAGCAGTTGAGGTACAAAAAGAATCTTCTACGTCAAGTGATCAAAACAATGGTACACTTGAAACAAATTTGGGAACTGATATTGGCAATCTTGAAAATGACATATATTCAACCAAAATATTTGAAACCGATAATGGAGTTTCTAATAATTTAGCAGGTTCCACAAATGATGTAGAAATCGATTTAGATAAGGCTTTGTCGCATTCAGAATCGGATTCGCTTCCAAATGGTAAAATAAACATATATTAATCGAGTTCTTGTAAAATTGTCATATTCTTAATATTTTTTTTTAAAGAAAATTTAACGGAATTCTTGAACAAAAACATCGATTTATCTCCTGGACTAGAGCCAAATAGCCTTAAGGAAGTACCATGTGTAAAGAAATCCGACGGTAAAATTAATACATAAATAAATAAAAATAAATTATATTAAAATTGTAATATTTTATCTATTAACAGATGCAGATGCTTCAACTATGGATATAATGAAACAATTTCTGAACAGCGAGATAGAGTTCTCTGGAATTGATGAGGTACCATGTATAAGAAAATCCATTTCACACACTACACTTGATCAAGAGGATGACGCAGACAATGATACTGAAAAAAGGAACGAAATAAATCAGAAGCAATCTGAAATTGAGACTAATTCAAATTTACTGGAGCATGAAGAATTAAAGATATCAGGAGCAGATGAGGTTGTGTCAGCACAACTAGAGAAAGAAGATAGAGAACACTCTTCTATTAGTGAGCAAATGTCAGAAGAAACCGTGGTTCGACCTATGAGCTCCTTGCAAGAACAAACCTCTTTGGATATTCCAGATGGTGATGTAATCGTTTATAATCGCTTGCAGCGCGATGAAAGCCGTCAGAGTTCAGCTCAAAGTGAGTCCGTAATATTTGGGAACACAGATGAAGATCGAATTGTATCCAATGAGGCAGAAATTGCTCGGACACAATTATCACGGCATTACACAATCGCCGGCGATGATCCAAAAAGTATTTTCCGGTCAGTGACAATCGGAGATGCTGTACAATTTATTGAAAATGAAGATGTTGATCTTGGCACTGAGATACATAGCGGCAACAGTTTCTGCTTGGACGATGAGACATCAGAAAATATTCGGAAAAAGATAATGGCGTACTCGCTGTCGGAGGCTGACTCCGATTATTATGATCCCAGCAAAATCGCCGCTGACGATTTTCAAATAGACACCGCAATGACAGATGCCATGGACACATCCACAGAAACCGAATCCACCATTGTCTCAGCAGCTGCCAAGATCCAGGCAGGAGCACGAGGATTCCTAACCAGACGAAGATTGCGTCGAGCCAGTGCTGGCACAAAGTCATCGACCCAAGACACCAAGGCCTCATTTGGAAACGATGCCATCAGCGAATCATTGGAGCGATTCATCGAGGAGGAAGCTGCGAAGAAGATCCAATCCGCCTATCGACTGCATAGTAAAAAGCAGAAGAAGCAGAAACAGACGAAAGTCATCAAAAGTGCTAGTTTGGAGAGTAGTTTGGCTGCCAAACGACAAACGCTGCAACGTGGAGATGCCCTTCAAAAGGATTCAAATTCCACACCAGAGGATGAAAATATTGAAAGCAAAATTGTGGATACAATTTCCGTACAGCGAAATGGTAAGCTACATACGAAATACTATTATTATTATTAATACTAGTTTTATAATTATTATTAATTTTGTTAATTAAAATATTATCCTTTCTTATTTTTTGTCTGATTGATTTTTTTTTCTGGGTCTTCTTTTAACTAATTTTATTTTATATTTTTAGTTTTGCATTTTTATGTTTTAAGTTAAATTATTATTATTATTTTTGTTATTATACATATTACTAATGTAACTATATATTTATTTCTGTCGGATTTGATTTTTGTCTCCGGGCTTACTCAAATTAAATTAAAATTAGTTTTATATTTTGAAATAATATTTAATTTTAAATTATCTATTTTAATCAATTTAATTTAGTTTTTATATATTATATGATTATTATGAATATTGGTGTAGATAACCCAAATTAAATAATGTACTCTTACCATTTTAGAGAGACGTTTACAAAATAAATCAAGCATGAGCTTAAAATGGCCTCCCCGGAGACAAAACTCTATGCCGGTCCAAATTGAGTGTGAGGTTCTTAGAGTTATTCCCAAACACAAGAGGAGACGCATCAAAAGCGCCGAAATGGGAAAGAACAAATTACCGAAATAAATTTTTAACAATTATAATTATAACTGACACGATATGAAGTTAGCCTGCTATTTAGAAAATATTCCTTAATTTGCAAATATATTTAGAATTCTGGATGAGATCGTTTAATACAGAAACGATTCGGTTAAAATAACATATACAACATACAACATTTTTAAAAATTATATTAAAATATAAATATATACAACATGCTTTGGTATTTTCTGTTCCTCCACCTGGCTAGGAGCGGAGCTTAACCGAATACAAGATACATAATATTTATTTATTTATAGGCGACTTCAAATTAAAACTTCTACAGACTCTAAACAACACATAGAGGCGTAAGATCGAATTTGATTTCAAGTAGATATGATAAGATTTCCTACGCTTTAGTTTAACTTTTGATCAGTTTTGTGACTGTCGACGGTGGAGGTGGAGGTGGGCGTGAACTAAGACGAGCTTTGAAGGACATCTCTAACAACCCACCAACAGAATCTGTTGACTGTTACCTTATCGATTAGGGAATATCGATTTTATTTAATTTTTACACCTTGTCGCGGGCACATGTCAGTATATCGTCCAAGTTTCAAGAGTCTGTCTCTAAGGGTGTCGAAAAAAATTGCGTTCATACAGACGGACAGACAGACAGAATAACGGACATTGCACAAAACCATTATTCGAAAATATTTTCAATATCAAAGTATAAAGTGAAAAATCTAGTCCCAGCTTGCACATGAAAAGACAAGGATAAAGAAAGTTTGGTGACTTTATCTGCTTTAGGAACAGGTCAAAAATTTCTTCTCCGATAATTTTAAGTGTATTACTAGCACTATACCTTTCAAATCTAGTGATCACAAATTAATTACTAACAAATAGGTTTTCCTAAGATTAAATAACCTTAAGGCCACAGGAGCCCAAATTAGAAAAATGGTTCTGTTCCTCTAAGCTATCTTCAATTTTGGAAGATAACTGGTTCATCAGTAGTTAACGTCACGTCGAAAGGTCCTGATCAATTTATTCTGTTTTTAAAAGAGTTTTTAATTCAAGTCAGGATGGCTCCTCAGCGTATCTGCGGAGAGATGTTTGATTATTATGACAGATAGCTGATGAAAGTCTCTCACTTGATACGCATTCAGAGTTATATTTTCGATTGGGCTTTAAATTTTTTGAGGAAGTTCCATATTAAATTATATTATCGTATAGATTTCATCAGACTTAGAAAATTCCCCTAAATCGCTCTTAAAGTCTTGATGTATTATCATCACAAACTAAAAGTATTGTCTCCTACAAGGCCACGAACACAAGAGTTTTTGTCTCAACAGATTCTTCTGGTTAAAAGTAAACATTAACAATTTTAAGTTCTTGACATTTTTATTTCTCACAAATTTACAAAAGAAAAATCATATATTATATAAAATAACATTTATATGACAGAAATTTGGATAAAATTGAATAAGTTCTAAAGATACATATGTGAAACATATGTTGGTTTACAAATAGTATACACTCAGAAAAAAATACCTATTTTTTTCTATTTCTAAAACTACGGGTTGTCATTTTTTTGGTATTGTTGACTTATGGTAGTCAGTAGGTAGGAGTATCCCACAAATATTTAGAAAATATGTCTATAACCAAAAAATTAATATTTTTTATAGCAAGTTTCATATTTGAACGATTTACAAAAATGTATTAATTTTTTAGAGTGTACACAATATGTGTACATATATATGTAATATGTAGCCTATCCAAATTTCAAATTGTATTTTATGACCCTAATTATTTTTGCTGTACGCACACAAAAATGTCATCTTTATGCACTGGAAATGTTCAACGATCGGACAAAATATTTTACCAGTTGGGCATTAATACGCAAACATTACACATTAATGCAAAATATAAATATAAATACCACACTTGTGTTCAATGTATATATGTACTTTAAAGAGTATACATAAATACAATTCATGCTTTGTTTTGGATTTTTCTTGCTTTAATGGCAATAAGTTATATAATGATTTAATATATGCATTTATATATGAAAACGTAATTGTGAGCATACAGTTAAAAAAATATAATAACACCACTTTTAAATTAAATGCTTTCAAGGTTTCATTGAGGAATTTGTAAGTTTAAGGAACTCATAAAAAAAGATGTGATAAAGAAAAAACCATTAACAATAAACGAATTCTATGAAGAATGTGCAAGTGGTGCTATTATTTTTTCACTAATTTTTAAACTCATCTATATTTATAAAGAACAAATAATAATATACATATTTGAAAACTATCAGAGTATATTAAAAATCAAAAAATCCAATGGCTTGTTTTGCTCATTCGTTAGAAAAATGTCGTAATGGTGCTATTATTTTGAACACAACTGTCTGTCAAGTATTAAACGCTTCTATATACATTCAAATTATTTAACTCATTGCATGTTAATATTTATTTTGTTTAAATGGCGATTATTATTTTTACTTTAAATCTATTTACAGGATGTACACATAACTAGACTATATATATATAGAGTCATTTACATTAGTAGTAGTTGTCTAGGAATATTTTTTTTTTAATATGACGGCTGTTTTAATTTTTCCGCATCCTTGCGTGCCTTGAAGCCGCGAAAACTTGATTGTATTTTAACTGCGGCATTTGTCGCAATTTTTTGCTGCTTGCGAACGAGAAATCCGCGAAAGCCTGCTTGAATTTTTGTCGCTGAACGATCTTCGACTGACGTAGCTGCGTCTGCTGGTGATGCGCTGATGACGCTCATCTTCGTTTGTTTGCCGTCAGCAATTTTAGTTGCCTGTTTCGTTTTGGCCTCCATGAAATCACTGCGCTGCTGCTGCTGACGTCGTACGGTACTCTTGTGTGTGTTGTTCTGAGCACCGTTCGCTTTCGTCAAACGGTAAATCTGCTTGCGCACACGATAGCCACGAAAACCAGCTTGTATTTTAATGGCTGCTGCACTTTCTTCGGCTTGCAAAAACGACTGTGATTCGGGTGAGCTCGGGTAAATGTACATGATCGTCTGCAACTCTCAACTGTGTTTTTTTTTACTTCTCAAATATAACAGGAGTTACATTTACAGTCACGAACGATTTTCTTGCAAGCAATGTGAACTGGCTCCTTCGAGAGCTATAATTGTACTGACGTACTATATAACGGAATTGGCTGCTGTACACCAAGAATTTTCATTTTATTTTCCATTCACAAAACAAAAGGCCCCTCCACGCTCCCTTCCACTCATCGTCTATGCTCACGCTCACATTCACTGAATCACCCTCTCTTTTTTGTGTTTCACGTGTTTCACTATGTGTGTGTACTAAATGTATACAAATGTGTGTATGTGTCGAACATGGTTTTGTATGTGTATTTTAATTGTATTTGTGAATTTCGTATCCAATGTATGTTTGTACAAATGGATGTATTTATGTATGTAACTAGATTCATGCGACTCTTCCTCTTTTGAAAATTAAAAAAAATTCGCGGATGCTGATGACGTTGATAAATATACTCTGTAAATCTGTATGGCAAAATATAATATATTTTTTTGGTGCAATTTTTGTTCATTTCAATATTTTCTTTCAATGTAATTTTTGAACTATTTTTAAAATTAAGGTAGATATTGGTTGTAAATATTTCTTATTATTTTTAAATTTAAATAATGCATTTTATTCTTAACTTAATCTAACTTATTTTCTTCTGTGTATACTGATATTAGCCAAATTAAATAAACATTTAATATATATATATTTATTTCTTTAATTTAAAATTAAATATTATTTATGATTTTAAATTTAACTTAATTGGTTTCTATTGAGTAGACTGATTTTAGTCGACATATAAAGCTAAGAAAGATTTTTATTATCATCAAGTCTTTGCTAAAAGCAAAACATTAAATTATCTTTACATTTGCTTCAAAACATTTGGATGCCATTTTCATGATCTAAATTTAAATGTACATATAAACATTGACGGTATAAAGAATCGATTCACCACATGTGTACATGTATATGTAATTATGAATGATTTCGTACAAATATAGACGACTTGTTCAAAGAGTATCTGTAAGTCTCAAGTTTTCTCAAGCTTTTGTTTCCTGTTTTACTCTTGCGTGTGGGATATTATAAATAATAAGATAAACATTGGTTGCTACTTACAATTATTTATTTAAGTATTTACACAATTTAAAATCCTATATTTTTATAAAATTCATATATTGAATGGACTATAACATACCTTTGAACATGTGTACATAGGTTGATAATATATTTTAAATAGTTTTGATATCCATCTTAAAATCAACATTTAATTAAGTAGTTTTCCTTTCGTCCATACGATTGAAAATTAAAAAAATTATTTTCAAAGACTTTTTATAGAGATATCTGCCATTATATAAATCAAAAATTAAATAGATAAATAAATTCAAAGTTTGTCGGATGAAAAAAGTCGCACACGACAGAGGATTTTTTTTTATTTTTTTAATGCGCATATTTGAATTTTTTATATATTTTTTTCAAAAAGGGTACATTATTTTCGGTATGGTAAAAAACGTTTTTTTTTATTTGTTATGCTGTATATATATACATTTGTTTATTTTCTTTTTTGTATATGTCAAAATGCCCCCACCTATATATATGCATATATGTATGTGTTTTTCCTTTACCTCTGATTCCGGGTGACAAGGCAATGGTAACGTTTATAAACTGCTATTTGCGGTCAACAGGAAAGTAATCGAGTTAATTGACTTTTGGTAAGAGAACTGTGCTAACAAGAATAAATTCCATTAATAGATACAACTACATACATACAAGTATGTGTAAATTAATCAAATTGTATGTTTATACAGCGTATATATTGTACTTCAAACAAAAAATATGTTCCACAAGTAATAGAATATGTAATTTACAACATATTTGTATCATAAACACTATTTAAATAACGTTTAATGGTGCCACGCTTGGCTTTAAGGTTTTGGAGTCCAGATTTTGAGTTATTGGGATTTACCAATAACATAACATAATACAGTACAAAAAATCGCTGTAACTTATAGAAATTCGACCACCTAGTATTTTAAAATGATTACAAAAAATGTTATTTTTATTGTTTTCAAAATTTTATTATATCGGTTTCAGTATAAATTAATACTTTGACCTATTATAGATCAACTGTAAACTTTGTCTTAAGTTATGCATACTGAACCGATCAAAATGACAGTAGGCAAGCATTATTTGAATTTACTCAGAGATATGTATATGCATATATATATATATATATATATATATATATATTTGTGCATACACATCAATTACTTGCTCAATTGCAAAATGAATGCAGAACAATTGAAATTTAATTGTTTTGTATTCATGCGGCTTCAATTTAAACCATTTGTTGTTTGAATCATGCTTGAGACAAGTATACAATTATAAAATTATTTAAATGCGCAATTTTCAACGTTAGTTCTTCAAGATATGTTTTCTTCTTATGGCAAAATATTTTGAAATATATAATTGATTTAAAGTTTAGTACGTTGTTTTCTTGAAAAATTGGACACCAAAAATTATCGGTATCATAAATGTTTTATTATTGTTCAAAATATTAATCGGGTCCAAAAACACTTTTTTCTTGTTCTATTGCTTTTAAATGGTTGTGCAGCGCATTAAAAAAATAATTTCAGATCACTTAAAGTATAAATTCAGTGTCGGCAAAAAAATAGTACTATTATAATCTCAGCTCTTTTTATAAAATAAAATGCTCATTTTAATCTTTGATTTTTTTAATGTAATAATAAATTCCAATGGAAGTGCAAAAACTGGCTATAAGAATATATAACTGCTCCGGTTTCTTAAAACTTTTGATAATGGAAAACATTGTTAATGACAAACAGTAAAAAAATTACGTTAACCATTTCATAGACAGAAAAGAAAAGTTGTAATAATACATATAAAGAAATGACAACATAATTGGTCATTTTACTCATAAACTGATCTAATTGGTTTATAAGATAGTTAAATTTCCACAAAAAACAGATGTATATAGTAGTGCAATTTTTTTATATTGTACTCTATATATAATAATTTTTTAATTTAACTGGAGATATTTGTAGGATTTCTTCATAAGCAGAAAACCTATTACTTACATTGTTGCTCGCACATAAGCAGACGTTGTCAAAGCAGCTACATTTTGTCCACTCAGCTAATACTTACATTGTTGCTCGCACATAAACAGACGTTGTCCCAGCATCTGCATTTTGTCCACTCAGCAATTTTACGAAAAGCGAACATCACATTCTTGGGAGAATGAACTTCACATGGAGTTGCAGTACAAAGACTGCAAGCTCAGCTAATTTAATGCTGACGACATTTCAGCGGATTCAAGTGTATTTAGATCTAAGAACTTTGCATATAAGAGACTCATACTTCATGAAATAAATCAGTACGAAAAGAACTCTTCGCGTATTCATATCTCTCGCCCAAATTGATTACAAGTATCGATTGCGGTGAAACTTTGTTACTGATAAAGGAATCGGTAGCATACCCTAGGAAGTGACTTTATAAGTACATTTTCTACATTTGGTGACCCCGACTTTTTTGGAGATTAGTTCATTTGGCGAACTAATCATAAGTGGTCAACTGGAGACCAATCAGTGATTTTACCAAGTGGTAAAAAAGCAGTCTATTTAGATTCATTTGGATCATAGACGCGCATCAGGTCATTGTACAGACCAACATTCGAATTTGGTTAACTTGGCAACCATTTTCACATCAAAATTCCTAGTTATCGTGATAACTAGGTAACATAGATCGGCAACAAACAAACGTTACTTGATCACAAAAAAAAAAAAAAAATTTCAATTTAAAAGAGAATTAAATATACGAAACAAAATGGATTCATCGAAGCTCAACGCATCTCTGGACAGGCAACTTGTTACTGGTGAGGAGATACAAAGGGTAATTCGGAACTACAAAAAGGATCCTGCGGATCGAAAAGCGAAGCCAGGATATGCTCAAGAGCGCCTGGCAAAATTAAACGACCTTTGGGATACTTTTGCAAAAGAAGAAGATAATCTTCAAGAAATTATCCAAGGAAGAAAAATTGAACATACGTATTTTTTGAATAAATACTATATGCAAATAAAAGAGGCAGTAAGTGAGTACAAAGAAAAATTTCAAAGTGAAATAAGCTCAACAGAATTGGAAACGATGTCCGTGTCCACAATAAATGAGGAAAGAGAATTAGAACCAATGGTTCGTGAGCAAAATGTTTTGCTCGACAGCTTAGAAAGATTAATAAACAAAGTGACTAATGAGAATCGCCAAGGGTTCCAAAAGGTCATAAGCCAGTATTGGAGTGAGATAAGACACATCCACATCCAAATATATAAAAAATTCATGGATCCCAAAAAGATTGGATATAATGAGAGGAGATACGTGGCTGCTGAAGATGCTGTTATATCAGTGCAAATGGAAACAAAAGAAGAGAGTAATCAGCGACAGACCAGTACGCCTCAAATGCATACACCCTTACCTCTGCCAAAGATAGAAATTCCCAAATTCGATGGAAATTATCTAAAATGGCAACAATTTTTTGATATTTTCAAAAAAATGATTCATGAGTCATCATTACCGACCATTCAGAAGATGTGGTATTTAAAAAGCAACATCACTGGAGACGCGGAGCGTTTAATACGCCATATTTCCTTAACCGAAGGAAATTATTTAACAGCATGGAACATGATGCAAGAGCGTTTTAGCAACAAAAGAGTGCTAAGCAATGCATTAATCAATAAGCTATTAGATCAGCCAACAACCTTTAACGAGGCGAAATCTATTAAAGCTTTGCATGATAACATAAATGAAACGTTATCTGCGTTAAATAACATTGGGATAACGACAGAAGCCTGGGATCCAATAATTCTTTGCATCCTAACCAAAAAATTGGATCGGCAAACTCATATGCTATATGAACAATCTGTTATAGATTCAAGAAAAATACAAGAACTGAGTCAGTTCTTGATATTTTTGGAGCAACGATTTCTTACATTAGAAGCCACGTGCAGTGCGGATAAGAAAATTGTTAGCACCAAACAAAATATTTGCGCATCAATTGGAACAGGATACATATGCTCTTTCTGTCAAAAACCGAACCATGCCATGTTTAGATGCAATGAGTTCATTAAAATGATCCCAACAGAAAGATTAAATTGGGTTCAAAACCACAAACTATGTGTAAAATGTTTTAGGCGCGGTCATACTGCAAAAACATGCCAGCAAAGAGATTGTTTTAAGTGCAATAAAGGACACAATACTCTTTTACATTTGGAAGTCAAATCTGAATCCAAAACATCAGCATCGGCAAGTACAGTACATACAAATTATGTACTTTTAGCCACAGCACGAGTCCTTATTAAAGGAAACAATGGACAAGTGAGAGAATTTCGAGCCTTGCTCGACTCAGGCTCCCAGATTAATGTCATCTCGGAGAGGGCATTGAAGATGTTGGATCTAAAGTGCCAGAGATCTGAACTAAACATTAATGGAATTGGAGGTCGAACACAAACATCAAAGGCACGAGTGAATGTGATGCTTAAATCCTATCATAACAACTTTAGCTCAAGATTAGAAGCTATCGTGTTACCTCACGTAGTAGCAGACCAACCAGCACTGAAGATCGATACATCGCTATGGAAACTCCCTGCAAACATTACTTTGGCGGATCCCAATTTTGATAAGCCTGGAAAAATTGACATACTTCTAGGAGCAGAACATTATTTTGAAATCATTCAAAATAATCATTTGAAAATTGGAAGAGGAATGCCTAGGTTACAGAAAACGAAACTAGGATGGATCATAGCCGGAAAACTTTCAGATGCGTCTTCTACATCAAGCACATGCTCTGTTCTGACTGAAGAAGATAAGGTGGATGAACAAATAACAAAATTTTGGGAATTGGACTCATGTGAAACGAAACCATCATACCCTTCGCCATTGGAAAAACAATGCGAAAACCATTTTTTGCAACACATAAAAATGGCAGTAGACAAGAAATTCGTCGTCCGACTCCCGATTTTGGAAAATAGTTCAGCCTTAGGGGCTAGTCGTGATCTGGCAACACGAAGATTCCTTTGCTTAGAAAAACGACTCATGCGGGACCCTGTGACTAAAGCCAGCTACATCCAATTCATGAAAGAATACGAAGCCCTGGGACACATGAAGGAAATGCACACAAGAGAAGTAGCAAAGGCACGCTATTTCATACCACATCATTGTGTGGTAAAACCCGATAGCTCTACAACAAAGTTAAGAGTGGTTTTTGATGCTTCTGCAATTACGTCATCCGGAAAATCCCTGAACGACTTGATGCACAAGGGACCAACTGTGCAAAATTCATTATTTTCAATTTTGCTTCGGTTCAGAATGCACAAATATGTATTCACAGCGGACGTTGAAAAAATGTATCGTCAGATATGGATGAATCCCGATGATCAATATTATCAGACCATAGTATGGCGCAGCGACCCATCAGAGGATCTACGATACTACAGATTGAAAACAGTCACATATGGAACGAAGGCTGCACCTTATTTAGCCACAAAATGCCTACAATATCTGGCACAAAAGGCAAAAGGAGAATTTCCATTGGGAGCTGCTGCATTGGAAAATGATTTCTATGTTGACGACTGTTTAACTGGAGCGGATACAATTTCAAAAGCTCTCCATAGACAGCAACAACTAAAGAAACTTCTGGACAGCTCTGGATTTAAGTTAAGGAAATGGTGTAGTAATAATAATGAATTATTACTAGGAATTCCAAAGGAAGATACAATTTCAAATGTTCAGCTGGAGGATACCGCATATGAGGATTACTGTGTTAAGACGCTGGGAATCACGTGGATACCCAAATTAGATCTTTTATGTGGTAAAACAGATATTATCAATAAAGATAAAATATCAAGAAGAGATGTCATGTCCGAAATCTTCAGAATTTTCGATCCTCTGGGACTCTTCTCACCAGTGGTCATGAAGGCAAAGATATTCATGCAACATCTAACAAGGGAAGGATTTGATTACAAAGAAGACCTTCCAGTGCATCTTCAAGAGGAATGGAAAAGATACAGGGAGGAGTTAAAGGTTCTGAGCACTATTCAAGTGCCACGTCACATATTTAATGGAAAAGTACCTGTATCAACAGAAATTCATACATTTGTTGATGCGTCAGAAAAGGCATTTGGAGCTGCTGTTTACATAAGGGCAACACATGAAGACAAACAAGCAACTGTTCAATTGTTATGTGCGAAATCGCATTTAGCCCCAATCAAAGCAATAACTTTACCACGCCTGGAACTAAAGGCTGCGGTATTGGGAGCTCAGTTAGTAGCAAAAATCAAGGAAGACACATCAATGAAAAACGTACCAACTTATTATTGGTCGGATTCAAGGATTGTACTATCCTGGATCAATTGTCCATCATCCATTCGGGACAAATTTGTTGCCACAAGAATTGGGACGATCCAAGAACTAACAGTGCAAAAGGAGTGGAGGCATGTCGCCTCGGACAATAATGCCGCTGATGGACTATCCAGAGGAATAGCTGCTGCTAAGTTCGCCAGAGATAGTAGATGGTTTCATGGTCCATTGTTCTTACATGGCTCACCATTGAACTGGCCACCACCGTTTGGGACTATTAAAATTGAGGAAGAAATCCAAAAACCCCCAAAGAGAATTGAAAGATCCATAATGGCTATCACCAAAGAGGAGGACATAATCTATAAAATCCGGCATAATGGCTCATTCAATAAGCTAGTTAGAATCATAGCTTACATGATACGTGTCCAAAAGAAAAAAAGATACACCAGCCAGATTGTACAGTTCGATGAACTTTACGAAGCGAAAAAAATCATTATCCGTAACATACAACGGAATGATTTTATAGACGACATAACCCAAATTAAAAAACAAAGGGAGCCGCAAAAGGGCAGTGCACTTAAGGCCTTAGCACCCTTTTTGGATCAAGAGGGAATCTTGCGAGTAGGAGGTCGACTTGAAGCAGCGAATCTCTCGTTTGACGCAAAGCACCCGATGCTATTACCGTACAATGATCCAATAGTAAAAATGATTTTGGCACAAATTCATAAAGAAAGTATGCACTGTGGTCCCCAAGCGCTGCTGACCATATCAAGGCAGCAATTCTGGATCCCGAAAGGAAAAAGCATGGCCAGAAATATTGTTCAAAATTGCATCAGGTGCACTAAATCAAAGCCGAAATTAATGGATCAAATCATGGGAAATCTACCACCACTTCGGGTCACTCAAGCCAGACCATTCTTTAATTCTGGCGTTGATTACTGTGGACCTTTCAAAATCCACTACAAAATTCGTGGAAAGAAGCCTCACACTGCATACATTGCAATATTCTGTTGCTTCGCTACAAAGGCAGTTCATCTGGAACTAGTGAGCGATCTTACCACAGAGGCATTTCTAGCAGCACTACGACGCTTCATTAGTCGTCGTGGAAAGTGTCAAACATTGCACTGTGACAATGCAACAAATTTCGTGGGAGCAAGAAACAAACTTCATGAGCTAGAGGAAGCAATATTTACTGAAAGGGCTCAGTCTACAATAATTCAGGAGTGCACTAGTAAAGGAGTTCAGTTTAAGTTCATACCTCCTCGAGCACCACATTTTGGTGGACTATGGGAGGCGGCAGTAAAGTCAGCAAAACATCTTCTATTAAAAAACGTGACAACTGCAAATTTGACATATGAAGAGTTGGAAACTGTCATAGTTGAGATAGAAGCGATACTCAATTCTCGCCCTTTAACGCCTCTATCAGATGATCCAAATGATATCACTGCACTAACTCCAGGACACTTTCTAATTGGAGAACCACTAACCGCGCAAGCTGACAATGAGCCGTCCCAGCAACCCAAAACGCTAGGACAACGATGGCAAGCAGTGTCAAAATTAAAACATTCATTTTGGACACAGTGGTCCAATGAATACCTTCAGCAGCTGCAGCAACGTCAAAAGTGGAGAAGATCGTCAGCAAACATCAAATTAGGAGCGTTGGTTCTACTGAAAGAAGACAACACGCCAGTATTACAATGGCCTATGGGTAGAATTGTTCAAGTCTACCCTGGAAAGGATAATGTAGTGAGGGTTGTAGACGTAAAAACCTCCAGAGGAATTTTTAAGCGAGAAATTCAGCGTATAGCTCCTCTATTTAATGAAGAGGAACCAACCCACAAACATCCAGTAGATGATCCTATAGAAGGCGAGGAATCAGATGAAAGCTCACGTCCCAGGAAAAGAAGACAGAGTAACATCAATTCATTGGTCACAATGACATTGGTGATGTTGCTTCTATTGCCATTAACATTGGCACAATCGATAAATATAACTCATTTCGGATCAAAACCTGGCATATATTTTGAACGGATAGGAACAACACAACTAGCAGTAGCAGATTGGACGATAGTAGCATATGTGGATTTAAAACCCTACTGGAGCGATATAGATACATTTTCAAAAGGTACTACAAAGATTGGACAAATATGTTCCAATTTTGATGAAATCACTGCATGCAAGGGAATGTATCAAAACTTCCGTCATATAGAAGAAGAACTATTCATGGAAAACATATTACTAACCAAATCACGCAAACAGAGAGCACCATTGGACATCGTGGGAAACATCGCCAGTAGTTTGTTTGGTGTGTTAGACTCTACATATGCAAAGGACATGTCAAAAACGATACTTGAAGTAAAGGCAAATGAAGACTATCTCCTGGGGTTATTACAAAACCAAACCTCGCTAATTGACTCCACGATAAACGTCTTGAAACGAGATGAAATAGCTTACTCAAAGCGATTAAATCATTTAGAAGAACAAATAAATAATGTAATGAAAGTAGAGTCCGATTTCCATTCATTTCACTGGTACATTACGCTGACGTCACAGCTCACGGCTTTAGCTTCCAATCTTCAACGGATGCAAGGCGAGATTATAAATATACTGACTGATGTACGACACAATACCATAAGCCCTCTCCTAATGTCACCACAGCAGTTAAGAGATCAATTTGACAAAATACGAAATCATTTAAACCCAGATCAAATGCTCCCTGTCACCTCAGATAACCTGCTTTTGGCATACAAAATGATGAACGCAGAAGGCACCATAGTAGACAATCATGTCATCATTAGAATAACATTACCATTGGTATCAACATCAACATTGGATCTGTACAATCTGATACCTATACCAGCTACAAGCAACCATGGATTTCAAGTATTCAAGGTTCGAGCCCCGTTCGTTGCCATCAACAATTATCGAGATAAATTTGTGGAGCTCACTACGGAAGACATGGCAAACTGTCACCCAAGATCTACAAGTGATTTCATTTGCTACAATAAACAATCACTTTTTTCTGTCAACATGAGCTGTGAAATGCAACTGTTCCATAACAAAACAGACGCATCATGCCAGCTTGAAGATATAAACAAAATCTTCATATGGCAAAAAATGTATAGACTAAACAGTTGGATATTTGCAACTGAGAGCCCGTTAAAATTGACGACACTTTGCACCGATGGAACATCCGACATCCAGTTACATGATACTGGACTGTTAACAGCAAAAGCGGGATGTACCATACACAATTCACTAATAACTGTAACAAGTCAAAGCGTTATAGAAACATCATTGTTGACATCATACGCTCGATTTGGAGATCTGGAGAGCAATAAACCAACAACCAACCGACCGAATACTACAACAACAAATGATGATAGTATCTTGGGCTACAACGAGCTTCAGAAACTACAACGGGAACTCGTACCAAACAAACAGTTTCATCTACCACACAGTATCCAACCAATCGAGCATCAGCATATTGCAATGTACATCGGATTAGCATTTCTGATGATAATTCTAACAATTTATTGTGTCAAAATTAGGCGCATAAATGGATCACAGCAGCAAGCCGAAACACCAATAACACCCAGTGGCGAACTTCTCTCTGGAAATACACCTTTCAGCATTAGATTAAATGATGGTTGAATATGCATTCAACAGGCGGGGAGTATGTAGGATTTCTTCATAAGCAGAAAACCTATTACTTACATTGTTGCTCGCACATAAGCAGACGTTGTCAAAGCAGCTACATTTTGTCCACTCAGCTAATACTTACATTGTTGCTCGCACATAAACAGACGTTGTCCCAGCATCTGCATTTTGTCCACTCAGCAATTTTACGAAAAGCGAACATCACATTCTTGGGAGAATGAACTTCACATGGAGTTGCAGTACAAAGACTGCAAGCTCAGCTAATTTAATGCTGACGACATTTCAGCGGATTCAAGTGTATTTAGATCTAAGAACTTTGCATATAAGAGACTCATACTTCATGAAATAAATCAGTACGAAAAGAACTCTTCGCGTATTCATATCTCTCGCCCAAATTGATTACAAGTATCGATTGCGGTGAAACTTTGTTACTGATAAAGGAATCGGTAGCATACCCTAGGAAGTGACTTTATAAGTACATTTTCTACAATATTGTAAAAATGATTTATTGAAAAATAGTGGAAATGTAATATAAGTTAAATGTGTGATAGATTCGTGATTAATTGAATTTAGCAAATGCGATAAAGCATCTTGCGTTGCATTCTGTGCTGAAGCTCGCCACGTCGAATCATCGTATGAACGACTTTCATTACGGTTCTCTCCTCATATTTTTGACGCAAGAAATCCTATATTTTGTGAGTAAAGTAATTTATCATAAATATGTAAGTATATATAAAATAATATTTACCTGCAAAATATTTTGCTCCGAAACTTGAGAACCGATAGCAAAACGTCTCTTTAGTTGTTTCTCTATTCGATTTAAAGTTTCCTGATCCTCCTCGGTGGTGAAACCCTCGGCACCAGCCAGACTACCCGTTGTGGCCGCATCCAGGGTAGATACTTGAAAGAGGCGCAGAGCTTCATTTACATGTTCATCAGTGACAAACGGCAGTAAATGCATTTTTGCCAATGATTCCGAAATACGAATCACAGCCTCCAATTGACGCACCGTAATTGGAATGCAATGGCGCTTATCTGCCGACTTCTCCTGTTGCCCGGCACCCGAACGCATGAGTACATAGCGACTCTTTAGTTTTTCACCAGCTGCTTCACTAAGTCTGGGCCCACAATGAGTGCGACAATAATGGATGTACTTCTTGAACATGGCCAACGAGATTTCACCTTCGGCGGGCTCCGAAGGTGCTGACTTGTTGGAGCTGAGATGTACGTTTATAATGTGCTTGGCCAAAATGATGTCACGGGCCTCATCGTGCACATCCTTCACAATAAAGATCATGTCGAAACGCGACAGAATCGTCGGCATAAAATCAATGTTCTCCTCGCCCTTTGTATCATCCCATCGACCAAATATCGAGTTGGCAGCTGCCAGTACCGAGCAACGTGAGTTCAAAGTGGTTGTAATGCCAGCCTTGGCAATCGATATAGTCTGCTGCTCCATTGCCTCGTGAATGGCTACGCGATCATCTTCGCGCATCTTGTCGAATTCATCAATGCAAACTACACCACCATCAGCCAGAACCATGGCGCCACCTTCCATAACAAAATTACGCTGGGGAAAAATAAATATAAATGTATAATATATAAATATAGTTGAAATAGATATAGATATAGTATTGGACACTCCGCCAAAGAGTCAAGATATTTATTTTTACTTAAAATTGACTTCATAACATACATTTATCTAAAATAAAATTTACGACTGAAAATCATCTTTAAAGATCGTTAATAGAGTTTGGTAGCAACTGGTTAAAGTTAAAAGATTTAGAACTTATTTCCAAATTGCATTAAGAAAAGTCGACGAGACAAGACGATTCAAATTGAGTTCTTAATGATAAAACAAAGCCCTTTCCAAATAGATAAAATGAAATTCTTTTTTAATCACTGAAGAATTCTCGAAAACGGTTATTCCAAACATACTTATAGGTACAGCTACTAAAAAAAAGTTGGAAGAAGTTAGGGATTCAGAACTGATCAACGCAGTAAAAATAAATTCACTATGTAGTTATTTTACAATTTTATACGATGGATATAAGATGGATTTGGTGAATCAGATGTTGAGGATACCACTCACAAGATCCATATTCCCGAATTAGATTTACAAGAGCATTGCAATAATATGATTAGATTAAGGACTATAATATAATTTGTTGGTAAAAGAAATAAGTTGCATTTATTTCTTAATTAAACCTTGTCTAGATTTTTTTTAGCTGTATGCAATTTAATAATAATAAATATAGGATACAAATGAAAGGGAACTCACCGTGTGTGGATCCTTCATAACAGAGGCCGTGAGACCAGCTGCACTTGAGCCCTTGCCGGAGGTGTAGACACCAATTGGAGCGACCTTCTCGACAAACTTGAGCAGCTGCGACTTGGCCGTACCCGGATCTCCCAGCAGGAGGACATTAATGTCACCACGACGACAGAGACCATCCGGGAGACGCTTGCGTGAGCCACCAAAGAGCATGCATGTGATTGCCTTCTTGATGTCGGTTGAGCCAAAGATGCTGGGCGCCAGCGACTTAGAGAGACGATCATAAATATCCGCCGAGGCGGCATAGCGCCTAAAGTTTTCCTCCTCCTCGATGGAGATATTATTGTAGCGCGACACAGCGCCCGCTCCCTCCGCATCTACAATTATGCCCACAACACGCATATATGGAGCCCGCACACCGAGCACAGCCTTTTCACGACCGTCTTGTCTCGTCGGCCTGCCCACTTTTCGGATGGAGTAGATGCCGTGAATGAGGACACGATTGCCGGGCACAACACGTTCGCATAGAGAACGGTCGCAGAACAACTGCAGGTGCCGTGGAATCTCGCCCTGGGGCACAAAGTCAGGCAACTCCTGCAGCTTGAGCGTTTGGAAATCGACGCATTTGCATTTGTCCGGCATAATAAAGAACGGATCCAGTGGACACTTGGGTCTACCAGCCTGTTCAGTGTTGCATTTACGAGGCAGGGCGTAACCTTCCAACCCGGGATTCACCTTCAGATTGGGTATTACTGTGCTGCAAGAGCGGCACATGATCGACATGCGTGTCGCCTTCGCCTGAATGCCCGATGCAGCCACAATAATCCCGGCAATTTTCACCAGCCGAGATACGCTGTCCGATTTCAGTTGACGAATATTTGTTGGATTTGCGCCAGACATCAACAGTATTTGGATGTCGTGCATTTGTTCTTCGTGCTCTGGCCGTGGTGCCGTTATCTCATCGGCCACCTCGCGGGCAGCCTCCTCGAAGATCTGCAAATGCTCCGTCGGCTGTTTGTTTAAATTATCCGCAAGCGTTTCATCAAATCCAACCACGTCTTCCATTTCGATCTCCAGAAAGAAGCGTCCATTGAGATAGTTTCGCTTGAGATTATCACTACAATGCCAACATAAATATCCTATATGACATCCATATCCATATCCCAGTACTCACCGATATTTATAGTAGAAATTGTCTTCGTTAAAAGTGCGAATAAATTCCTTGTATTTTTTCTTTACGGCCTGCAAATTAATTTGGGCTCCGTTCGACTGTTGATCATTGCCAAAGTTGTCGGAGAAAAATACACCTGCATCGTCAAAGCCGTCCATTTTAATTAGTAGACGATTGTTAAAATTAGCTTCTCTACAATAGGACTGCTCTAGCTAACTATTTATAATAACATCGACCCAATCACGATGCTTAACAAAATTTTGCCGCCAAAATTGCAAGAGGCATTTTTGTTATCGATATGGCTAAGCCGATAAATAATAATTAAATAACTTGATAGTATCGCACAATATGTTTTTATAGACAACAATGACCACGAGTTTCCTGCATTCCTGTAATCGATCTCTATTGTCGTAAACATTTACGAGCGTACATTTTCTTAACTCTAATCGGCATTTAAATTTAAATTGTAGGGTGCAGAAGAAATTATGTTAATAGTCCATTTTCATTTATCTATATTAATACTTTGCTTTTCTAACTTTGAATATTTTTCGAAAATATTGTAAAATATTGCGGAATATCTGAAAGAACTTATAAGCAGTCGTCTTTAAAATTACAAAATAAAAAAAAAATACTAGGCTAATGATCAAATATTAATATATATATATTTTTGATTCCTAAAAATTTGTGACAAAAGGTTTACAATATGACTACATAATTTACTCAGATTTAAATCTTGAACATACAAATAACAAATTTTGCATGTTATATTCGCATTTTATCTATTTAATAGGGCTTGAGATGACGCTTCTAATTTTGATTCGAAAAAGAAAAGGCGCCAAGTTTAAATTTGGTCAAATACTTCATCAGTTTCCAAGTTCAGCGCATTTTGCTAAAATTATCAGAAAGGAGGGTGATAATTTTCTCAAATAAAACTTGTTCTTTTATTGAAATTAATTTTAGAAAATCTAACGAAAATTTATGTTGTAAAAGTATTATATGAATGTTAATTTACTCTTTATATACTATATTTCTATCGATATATATGTGTCAGAATACAACTCGTGAATGTAGTCATCGATATTGTTGCAGCATCCCTGACCGCTGCTTGGTAGCACTTTTTCGCGTGTGTTTGGAGGGAAGCAGTCCGGTCTCTTTTCGCATTGCCAAACCTATTTGATTTCTCAAAACTCACGCCAAATAAACTCGTGTTAAATGGTAAGCAAAAATATTTTTTATTGGCGTATTGCTAACTAAAGCGAATATGTGTAGTCTTCAACAGATATAGCCATGGATGCGAGTGTCGAGCCTGCAATCGGCCTCATCCCAATCGGAAATGCGGCGAACTCGAATAATGTTTTAAAGAAACTTGCCAGCGCATCTGCTCCAGTTGCTTCTCCGACTGCTACTGCTTCTTCTCCAGATGCTGTTGTTCCTCGTGATGGCAGCGGCAATGCGGATGAGATGACATCAAGGGATTATTACTTTGATTCGTATGCCCATTTTGGCATCCACGAGGAGATGCTCAAGGATGAGGTGCGGACGGTGACGTATCGCAATGCGATGTACCACAACAAGCATCTCTTCCAGGGCAAGGTACGATTCGGCAATATGTTATATAGGTTGATTTGAGCCTTTTGTTTAAATCAAGTCCAATATTCAGCTTGTTTCAGTGCTGCATCATTTTGAAAGATCGCTTCAAATTTTTATTTTAAATCCTTTTCAGACTGTTCTGGATGTTGGCTGCGGCACCGGCATCTTGTCCATGTTCGCCGCCAAGGCTGGTGCGGCCCAAGTGATTGCTGTCGACTGCTCGAATATTATTGAGTTCGCTCGCCAAGTGATAATCGACAATAATTTACAGGAAATAATAACCGTAGTCAAGGGGAAAATTGAGGAAATTGAGCTGCCTGGTGGAATTGAGAAAGTCGACATTATAATCTCCGAGTGGATGGGGTATTTAATCTATAGATTAAATATATATGTATCATAACTAAATATGTAATCCTCTCCAGCTACTGTCTGTTTTACGAGTCGATGCTGGATACGGTTTTGTATGCACGCGACAAATGGCTGAAGCCCAATGGAATGATGTTCCCGGATCGGGGCACACTCTATATCACAGCTATCGAGGATCGCCAGTATAAAGATGAGAAGATCAACTGGTGGGACGATGTCTACGGCTTCGACATGAGCTGCATACGCAAGGTGGCCGTCACGGAGCCCCTCGTTGATGTTGTCGATCCCAAACAAGTTGTGTCCACGGCTTGCATGGTGAAGGAAGTCGATTTGTACACGGTGCAAAAGAAGGATTTGAATTTCTCGTCGAAATTCAATCTGACAATTAAGAGAAATGATTTTGTACAGGCTTTGGTCACCTATTTCAATATCGAGTTCACCAAGTGCCACAAGCGTCTGGGATTCAGCACATCGCCGGACTCGACGTACACGCATTGGAAGCAGACAGTATTCTACCTGGACGATCACATGACGGCGAAGAAAAACGAGGAGATCAACGGGACCTTTCAAATGAAGCCAAATGAGCGCAACAATCGCGACTTGGACTTTGTCATCGACATCCATTTCAAGGGAGACCTGTCAGAGATTCAGGAATCAAATACATACCGCATGCGCTAGCTATTTAAGCTAATCCTTTAGCCTTCTTAAATGATGACTAGTTTTAAATAAGTATGATTAAATTCAAATCCAGTTTGTAACAGCGAGAACGAAAAACAAAAAAACACAGAAAATTATGATGTGCGTTGCGTCTTCTGCTAAGTTTAAAGTGTGTACCTTTTTAAGTAAGAATCATATTTGTACAAGTGTGCGCCTGTTTAACAAATTATGTTTCACGACTACTTCTAAGTAAATTGTACAGTTGCACATTAAGTCAAAAAATGAACACATTAAAGTGACTTGACTGTGCCACAAAGCACATCATTTTACTGGAATTTACAAATATTTTATTTAATTGTGGTGCGTATATTTTTATTTGTTTCGTTTTGGCTAAAAATTAATTTTCAGTTTACAGAAAATTGCCTGGGTACCTTTTCCTCACATCAATGCATTTTACACATACATATTTCTATATATAGAAACATTGTTTTTAAATGTATTTTTGATATATATTTTGATATATATATATATATATCTGAATATATTTATATATATTGATATTGATTTTTTTTAATTTTTGTACTTAATTTAGAAAATCCGTTAGTATTTAATATTTCGGTTAAGGTTGTTCTTCCTGTTGAATTGCCCATTGTCTACACTTAAATGCATATTTCGATTAATTCATAACTTTGCAACACTCCATTAAAACATATAAAACAAAAAATATTCACTCCCAATTTGGTTCGCTATAACAATTTAAAAAAATAAAAACTTAAGTGGAAATCAGATTTTGCTCAAAGAGCAGAAACCAGGTTGTAAGGTAGGAATCAGATATTTACTAATTGGAGTGCATAACCGAAGTCGGCACTGAAATTAAACAGAATGCGGTACTTCTAATGCCGAAGGAAATGTATCAGAACCAACAATTCGTAAAATATACCACAGAGCGACATATAGCGAAAAACATAGAAGTTTGTCATTCTCTTCACACTGCAGCATCAAACTGATAAAAAAAATTTTTTAACATAATAAAAAAGCGACTTGAAGCGTAAATGTTTATGCTGTATAAGATCTTTTATTGAAAAATGTAAATGATTGTTGGTTTTAAGATAAGTTGCTCTCCACAGCTATTTTACAATTCTAATATACGAAGATGCAATGTAGTTTACGAAATTTGCGCGTGCTGATGCTTGATGGCGCTCAGTGTAAGTTCTGCCATAAACGACTAAATAGATTCGATATTGCGATGTATACAGTCATTATCGATAGTTTGACTAATTAGCTATCGATAACATCAGCTGTGCGCGTTTCATAACCTGAGATTCGTGCAAACCGAATTCGTTAAATAAAATTAATAAAAATGCGGCTAACTAACAAGTTGTATGCACAGCACATTGGATGGCATTTCAAGAAGCACTGGCAGGTGCAAGGCAGACGCGTTCCCAAAGAGACCGGAGCAGCCGCAGAGCTGATAAAATTTGGCATTCAAGTAAAATTCCCCGAGGAAGTGCTCAGTCCCCAAAAAGAGCTGAAATTGTAAGTTGTAAGCTAAATGATAAATTAAAATAAATTTAATATGTTTGCACACACAGAGTGGACATTCTCGGACCTGTCATAAAGCCGATTATTGAAGACCAGACCCATCCAAATTGGCATAAGAATGCACGTCATGTGTTTACTGACAACAATGTTCTCCTGGGAGGATTGCCGCAAGCTCAGGTTTTGACCAATGCAATCGAGATTAACAACTTTCCACCACAAATCGAGGACGCTATTTCAAATGCGCAGTTGCCAAAGTCCGTCGATCGATCTGTTCAGAATGCCATCTTTTCATCCCATCTGCTGGATGCCCAGCAAGTGAAACTGCCAAAGATCAAACTGATCGATCGACCAGCTTTTAATTTACCCCGTCTTTACGGCATCTCCCACGAAAGACGCAAGTAAGTTTATTTTAATATCACACTACTTATAATGTATGTATGTTCTTGACCTGCGGAATAGCTTTAAGTTAACAGTTTCGTTAGTGTTAAATCCTCACTAGTATGGTTCGAGCAAGTCACAATTTGCCTACAAAAATACATACAGAGATAATATTTTTATTGTTGTTTGTTACCCTTTGTATCTATAACGTCATAAACAAATGTACATAAATGAACATTTTCTAATAGTTTTTTATATTTTTTTTTAAGTCGACTGTTCTTATTAAAAAAATAAGATTTGAAGATTTTTTTATTAATTTAATTGTTTATTTACTTATACTTTATATACTTAATGATACTGCACAAGTCACATGTATTTTCTGATGAATAATATAATGCAATTTTTAATATTCTTAACAATTAGTTCTACAAAGTTTGCAAATACTAATATTAAACATATTATATATTATATATTATATTAATATAATTTGATTTATAATTTCATTACACTAAGATCACATAATTTATTATGTCTCAAACATAAATTTAGATGTTTCCATTTCCGTGTCTTGCTTCAAGCTCAATAAGGATACAATGGATACAAATGACCAGCAAGTATCCTATTTGTATCCCTCACATATACTTATTGAGCACCATATTAGTTTATCTTTTTCACCCTTATAGACAATTTGATTAATGGTCAATCAGCGTTTTTACTGATATATCCTAAATATTAGGTATATGCACGGAAATGGGCAATAAAGAGGGGAATAATTTAATAACTATAAATAGGCAAATTTTTGTAATTTTGTGTATTTAAAGTACATTTGTCACTAAATAGTTTTATTATTTGTACAAGTGTTCTATATGTGCTAAGTATTATTGACTTTTCAATAATGGTATTGCTATTTTCAGTCGTCTTTTAGTAAACAAGCTATTGTTTGAGATCGAGAAAGTGGCTGGTCGTCCAGTTACCGAGCGTCGAAGGATCATCGACAATGTCACATTTAAAACAACTATAACTAAGGACAATGACTTGCTCGCCTTGGCAGTCAGTGGTGAGAAATTAATAAGCTCTTCGCGTGCCCTCGATGCCATCAAGGGAAAATACAATGGGGAATTGCCAGATCTTTATCCGATGAAATTCACAGTTTCAATGCCACGGCGGAACATATACACGGAAGACAACTTTTATCGTAAGTAATCTGATCAGTTTATAGTCGTAGATATGATAAAATACTTTGTGTACAATTTTAGCGATTGGCCGCGAAATAAGTTGTTCTCATCCGCATACAATTTTAACGTTTTTCAACAAAAATATTGTTAATAATGTGCACGGCTCCGAAGTGACGACAACTCAATTCCATGGACGTACTTTGCTCAAAGCTTTTGTTACGGCTGTTACCCGAGCTAAGCAGTTGTACGGCGTTTCATTCAACGGAGACATTCAGAAACCGATTGTTGTGCAATGCGCTCAGACGGACGGAAGAGTCTTTCACTTTGGGGTGTTCCAACTGAACACACTTAATCTAAACTCCAACAGCACCACTAAAAACTATTGGTTCCATCGAGACAGTGTGGAATTGTTTACGGACTGTTGCTACAAAACTGGCAGACCACACTTAGAGGGATTCAACACTGAAGCTTTTCGTATTTTAAGCGCATTTTATCAAAATGCATAATTTTTTTAATAAAATTCAATCATTGTAAGATTTGTTGGATAGTAATTTCTTGTGTATGATGTCGTGTATGATGTCGCCCTGGTAACTAAAAACAACTTAATTAAAACCAAAATCTATTTGCTAAAAATGTTTCAGGTATCAGGAATCAGTACTGTTTAACAATTGTTTAAATGTTTAGAGAAAGCATGAATGCAATAATTCTAATTTGATAAATATTTTGCTTATATTCATCTGATCCATTCATTTAGTGCCAATTTGACCACTTATCACATTTTGAAGATAAACTTATACTTTTTTTTTTTAGATAATTAAAAAAGCACAATTAAAAAAGCTATATATAGTACATAATGTGGTGAACAATCTTCGAGTATAAATTTAATATTTTGTGGACCTAATATTGCCCAATTTGTATGATTTATTGTCGTTCAAGTCATGTACAAATTTACAGTACGACTTTTGACAACTTTTTGGGTCAGTTAATCATTTTCTTTTCGTTGCATACACAGAAATTATTTAAAAAAAAACGTTGCCAATAGCAACATGAGTCACGCAAGTTGTTTTGCATCGATATATTGGGTTGCGATAAACGCAGTTACCAATTCATTGACGAAAGTTAAATTGCCTTGTACAAGAAAACCATACAATGAAAATTTAAACAGTGAGCATGCAATAAGAATCAGTAATATGAGCAGCAAGGCACAGATACATGCACAAAACAATTCCAACTCCAACTCCAACAACAGCGCAACCTCGTTGGGAAATGGTGAGACTACAAGCGTAAAAGACCAAAAAACCGTTTTGACGGAAAACAGTCGAAGTGCGGCTTCAATCAGGTGAGTTGGCTTAACCAACATATTTAAATACATATATAGCCTGTTTCTATGAAAACTATCCCAGCCGAATAATAATCATTGCACTACTATAGAAAAATACCCACCGAGTTCTGTGGCACTTGTTCTCATATTGTATTACTTATGGCATTAGATAACTTTGAAGTCGGTTATGCCCAATTTAATTTAAGATTTTAGAATTAATATTTATTAGGTCATTATTAGAATCGTACACTTGGCTAAAAAGATTATTAAAAACATATTACTCAAAACAAATTGGTAATTGTAAATGTAGTGTATATATTTTATGGCCTTACATTTTTGTTTTTGTTATCCTTTAACTTAAAAAATTTAAATGATCAGCAGATGATTAAGTTATTATAGATTATACATCGATGTATGATAAACACGATTTTAAAAATGTTTACTCTTGGTATTTAGGTGCACAACTGAGCCAATGAAATACTAGTTTACACCTTATGATGGTCAATTAATAAATAGAAATTTGATTTGAATATATTTAGAGCAAAAAGTAGTTGGAAACGCATGAAAGAGCTGGCTACTGAAAAGGAAAAGGACAATGAATCCAAGCGACCTCCATGGCGAGCTGTCAGCGTTTCAACTCTTGCCAAGCCGGACAAAAATGCATTGCTCCGAGCAAAACTGCTTGATGCTTCCAGGTGTGTTCATAAATTACAATTGATTTATTATAACACAATCAGATTTATTTGATTTGCAGACGCTTGAGAGCTGGCAAGACCAATGTGGCATTGCAAACAGACTTTGTGCCCACGAAATTATTGAAAGAAGCCTCGGTCGATGTGCAGTGCGATTTAATTTTACTGAAGGATGTTGGAATTTTAACGGATGGACAGTACTCCATTAAAAAGGATGGTTACGATCAATGTACAATCGAAAGCTTAAATATACCTATTACCTTTGGACTAACTTGTCTTTCTTGCAGACGTATTACACTATTCCACATCACAAATGACCGATGCCGTCGATACGGCAGATGTCTCAACCCAAACACTTTTACCAAATATTGTCAATGAAGCCACAAACCCGTGCCCACTTGACTTTAAGCATTATATACCAGGTGACAAAGCCGAGAGTGAGACGCCAATGGACTCTAATATTAGGAAGTTTTATCCAACTTTGGCATCGTGGCATTTTGACGATGACGTGGTCGAAATGGGAGCCTCAAAACATTTCATTCCATACACTATAGAGCCTTTTAAGCCGTGGCGCAGTTTTACCCCTATTCCATTTCAGCTCAGTGGGAATACCCTAGTCGGGAGACAGACAATTGATTGGTATGCCCTGCTCCAGTCAATTGATGACTTGGTGCGAGAATCAAATAATTTAATGGACAGACTAGAAGCGATAATACAAGACAAGAACTCACATCGCAAATGTGTGCTTAAAACTTTGGATCAAATCAAAAAAATGGATTCACCCGATTTCGTATTTCCTTCTGAGCACTGGCTGCCGATAATCGAAAAACAGGAAATGCAACTGCAATTATTACTTGACTCCAATTAAATTCAAAACACATCATAAATAAAACTGCATATCATTAATATTCAACATGAGTATTCAATTTTCACTACACTATCAACTTATTAACTTTAGCAGGTTAGTTAAAGTAAAGAAGAAAGAGAAAACAGGATATACAAAATAAGACAGGTTTTGGAGATGTCCTTAAAAATTGAACTTGACTTTTAAATATTGCTTGAAAGCGTGTTGTAAATATATAAAATGCAATTTTTGTATTTATTGAGTTGAGATTTAATAACATTTAATATTTTCGCTTTACAAGTCAAAATGATAATTTGTGATAACTTTTCATAACATGAATCTAAACTTACATTCTTATGCAATGTATAAACTTATGATTCTGTATTAGAACCTGTCGGTTTTAACTTTGTTTGCTTTTGCTTCTTGGGCAATAATTTCATAAGAACGTTTGTGGCCGATTTACTATCCAATGGACAGGAAACGTAAAGCTCTTCGCAAGGTTTGTCGTTTATTTCCTTTCCATGCTCCAATGCTTCTTTAATTGCAGTACCGTCCAATAGATAGTCCACAAGCGAGTTTCTACAAAAATGTAAAGTTTTTTATTTTATTAATTTTTTACAAAACAAATAAACTTAAAGCGCTGAATTTTTAACATATGAATTTAAAATTTTTAAAATTAAACTAAATAAATAATTAATAGCTACATAAAATGGGAAGTGTATTAAATATTATGAAATGTAAAACAATAAATATATAAATAAGAAAGAAAGGAATGGAGAGAAAGATAGACGGAAAGAAAGAAAGAAGAAATAAATAGCCTGTGGAATTAGGCGAATTTACTGCAGTTAATGAAAAATGCAAAGTTCCAAAAGGGACTAAAGAAACAAGAAAGTTAGGACGCTTAAATAAAAAATACTACAGAATATTGTTGAACGATTTTAATTTTACTATTTAAATTATATTTTATAAAGTAACTGATTAACCTTGGCGGGTTAAACAATGATCTCAATTTAGCCACAAGGAAAAGAAATATGAACTTATAAGGAATGTGAAATATGTTTGCTTTAGTTGTTCCAAATGAATTCGTCTGATATTATAAACAATTTATTTATAGCTAAATGTTTCAACCATTCACTATGCACATATGTAAACAAATATTGCATTTTTGAACTTACCCAGACAACATGTGAATGAATTCATCCATTTGATCCGATATTCCAGTTTTTATATTGTTCTCGGTGGAACGCACATAGCCGCAAACGGCGCGTTGCATGCAACTTGTTGAGTCGATGTTGTTTTGGCCGAGCACACTGTCAATTTTATTTATCATGCTGCTCAGGGACGCTAAATCGTTATCATCCTCGCCTTTAGACACATGTAGATTTTTTTAGTAATCAATAAAATAATAATAGACTTTTTTATTGCACTCACTGCGCCCATAGCCTCCGTAACCACCATGAAAGGCAGACAGTATTTTGGGTATGAGGATGATGGCTCCTATGCCAACGAGGGTGCCCAATACGACCCCACCCAGATCCAGTTTAATGGGGTTATAGGCAGAAAGTCCTGTACTGCTCGGGTAACCCTATCAAACATTAATGTATAATTATTATTGTTTATTTAAATTTTTATATAACACACGTTTAATGAACCATATCCAGTAGTGTAGCCAAGTCGCTCTAGTCTATCTTTGGTTGATGCCGTTTCCAGCTCTTTTAACTGAGTTTTGTTTTCGGTTTGATATGCTCGATTCCATTGCGAATTCTCTGTGTATGTCCTAAAAATAAAATTGTGATTTGATATTTACATTAACATAACTTATATTAACATTAATTAGTACACGTTACTTCATCTAACTTTCTATTAAAACAAATTATTTCTCGTTTAAACCTTTTCAGCCTCTTAACTAATTCAAACTAATTTTGTTTAATTTCTCTTTGTCGACTAGTATGACATTAAATAAATAAATAAATTAAATATAACTTAAGCTATTTCCAATTGAACATTGAAAATTAGGCTATTATTAATTGCTCACTTTAGTCTTGATTTAAAAAACTATATGCAAAAACAATTTTACGAATTATTGATCATGCATTACCAGGAAGTTTTCTAAATTGGTCGGATCCATAATACGTTAACATATCATTAAATCAAATTCTTAATATGTTTTTATTCGGTCTTAAAGCTATTTTAATCGATTTTTTTTGTTTTCATATAAATACATTTTCAATATATCAAAATTAATTATTAAAAAACAAACTAGAAAATTATTTCGGTCGTTGATGTGAAAGCATTCTAAGAATTAATAAAAATATTATTTAGACTACGTACTCTGATCGGCGATGAACTTTTTTACTGTCGTACAATCTTTTAAAACTTTGAACATTTTAAATAAGTAGTTCATGGTTAGTGAAATCTTTTTTTTATTTTATTGTGACTTTTATGCATTATCGAAGAATACGAAGAATATGAATAAAAACCAAACTAGGAAATTGGTTCGGTCGATGACGTGAAAGCATTCTAGGAATTAATAAAAATATTATTTAGACTACGTACTCTGATCGGCGATGATCTGTTTTACTGTCGTACAATCTTTCAAAACTTTGAACATTTTAAATAAGTTGTTCATGGTTTAGTGTAATCTTTTTTTATTTTATGGCGACTTTTATACATTATCGAAGAATACAAATATATAATAAAAAAAAGCATTTAGCCTGCATCAAACCAAAAAGCTTTTTAAATTTTTGTTCTTAAATTTTTCTATAGTTTTTGAAAATTTTTTTTTTTTTTAAATATACATTAATAAATTTAACCCTGGTTGTGTTAATATTCTTATTAAAAACTTACTTTGGTTTGTTTTCAAATTTTGGAATCGCTTCACAGAAGCTTGACAGATGCAATATGCCAATTATATAAAAGAGGACCAGGTATTTAATATCCATTTTATTGTCACGAATCCTTAATCCTTGCTTTGTGTGTATATCAGTTTTGTCACTGCGCTGCGACACTAAATATCAAACTAATAGTTTTGGTATTTGCACACTCATATTTATATGCGCAGAACGAAACCGATTTTGTCTCATGCGTTACTTTAATATTTCAGCAATTTGTTCAAATTATAAATCGTCAAGCAAGTAGCAGCTATTACTCGCTCCATGCCGATGTGTACAAAAATAGGCATTTTACTATGAACTCATACAAAGTAAAAAAAATAAAGAAAATCGCTGTAGCACAACGGGAAACTATTACATCTTACACTTGCATACTTATAAACACAAATGAATATGGGAAAATAAGTTTTTATCAAATTTACTTGTTAACTTCGTGCGCAATTCACTCAATTATTTTGCAAAAGCATTGCAGAAAGCGACATTAAATTACAAGATACTTAAATGTGAGTTGGTGTGGCTATAACCAAAACCAAAACCCCAGTCTGTGACTGTGACTGCGACTGCGACTCTGCGATGGTAATACGTGGAAGTTTTTGCACCCGTAACTTGGATAATCTTCGCATGCACTCGACCAAGAAATTTCTGGTATTAAGTCACTGTCTGTTACGCTAGAGGATTTCCAACTACCATTTGCCTGTGTACATTCGATGTTATTTGAAATATTTACAAATCATGCACTTTCAAAATCCCAACAGTTTTCAATTCAAAAATCCAAATTACCTCTTCCTATCAAAAATCAATATTTTTTTATTGTCCTTATGAATACAATTGAAATTCGAAATTAAAATAAAAGATGGCATGACAAATTGTTCCAACAAATTGTTCCAAATAAATGTCCAGATTATGTCTACTCGCCATAAGATTAAGACATACTCATAAAATATTGGAGTATACCTAATTTCAAGGTCGAAGCAATATGCTTTCACTTTCAATTTAACATCACATAATTATGTTTTTAGATTTCTATGCATTTATTGTCAGATCTCATTTTTAAAACGGAAAATAAAAATTCTAACCATTAAAAAATAAAACAAAATTCTAAACTAAAATGAATGTTTAAAAAATGGTTTTTGACTTGGAGCAGATTCATTGTAATCCACTATCTAGGTATGTATATGTTTGTAAGTGGTTTTCAGTTCTAAAAATGTATATTCTATTTAGTTCATCATCTAGTAGTAACACAATTTTTTGCGACGAAAACTACAACAGAGGTGGTCAGTGTGCTAATAATTTTGTGACTGATTTTACTTATTCAATACTTAAGAGGGCTTGTCATAAAATAATCAAAAACCTAAACCGAAAGCAATGCCGAGAGAAGTATTCGATATTCGACGGTGGCAATAGCATTTACCCCCGATGGTCTGATAAGCAAATTGGTAAGGTTATAATAACATATTTAAAGCTTTTAATATAGTTTGATAAAATTTTGAGATGGAAGTGTGTATAAAAATTGTTATTCCGATGGTAATACCGATTACAATAAAGATCCCTCAAAACGAGAAAAATCAAAAGAGCGATTCAGCAAAACGAAGGGAGAAGATACGCTAAATGAATATTCACCAAGAATTAACAAAGGAAGACGAAAAGAACGCGATGGAAAAAATCAAGTAGGCAAAAAGATTGGCGATGATACTGAAACCGGTAAACAATCAAAAGGAAGAAACAGCAAAACGAAGGGATTAGAGAAAGTAACAGAATCTTCACCAACATTAGAAAAAGAAAAAGGACGCGATGAGAAAAATCCAGTAGGAAAAAAGGATGTCCATAACGCAGAAACCGGTAAAAAATCGAGTAAGCGCGTTAGCAAAATGAATGAAGAAGATAAAGCAAAAGAATCTTCTCCAACATCAGGAAAAGGTCTTGATGAGAAAAATCGGGTAGGCAATAAGGATGGTGAGAATACGGAAGCCGATAAAAAGCCGAGTAAGATAGGAAATAAAACAAAATCAGAAAAAGAAAAGGAAACAGGACACGATGAGAAAAATCAAAAAGGCAGAAAGGATGTCGATGACGCGGAAACCGATAAAAAATCGAGTAAGCGAGGCACTAAAACAAAGGGAGAAGGGATAGTAAATGAATCTTTATCAAAATCAAAAGAAGGGAAGGGAAAAGGGCACGCCGAGAAAAATCCAGTAGACAAAAGGGATGTGGATGACGTGGAAACCCTTAGAAAATCGATTAAGCGCACAAGTGAAAAAAAGGGCATAGAAAAAAGGGGAAGTGCTAAAACCAAAAATAGAAAGCTGCTTTCTGTTGATGAAACTAATGAAGAAAGTGATAAAGCACACCTGACCAAAGGTAAACCGGAGGGTGGAAAACGCAGTGGATCAAAAGCTAGGGAAAGCAAGAAAGGAAAAGGCGGCACAAGGGCGTCGAGAAGTAATCGTTCAATAATTGGTAAATCGAACAGATCTAAGGCCCCGAAGGCTGAAAAGGGATCCGTATCAAGCAGTAATAGTTTGAATACACGGAAGGGACCGTATCGTGGTGCTGAAGTTCGCTTCTGTGATGTTCTTCGCATTAAGATGGAGCATCGCGATCTCTCACGACAGTAAGTAAAACCAAATAATGAAATCAGCTCGAACTTTAAATTCATTCACTCATTTTAGAATGGCGTTCTGCAACGCATACATGCCCTGTAGGCCTCATCCTTGTATGCCGTGTGCACCTCGGGTTTGTTGAGCCACTAGCAAGTCCTGATCGTTCATTTTGTAATTCTCTTTTCGGCACCACGTTGACGTTCTACGTGCTCAATTCCAAGGTAGATTCCGTTTTATATTCCTCACATAACAATGTCGGGAGTCGGACTTTGAACATTCAGTTTATGTTTGCTTCTGTTAAGAGTAGTTTACCATATCGGAAGATGAAATTTAATTGGTTTGCGCATATTCTGTGCGTTCTTCTTCAATTGTGCAGCAAGATCTATTGGTGGCTGGTGGTATCCTCCCTACTTGGAATCATGTAAGCAAATGACTACCTGGATTATCTATAATTTATTTAACTGATTACTCCGTTCCTTCTACAGTAGTTTGAATGGAATCTACTATCTTGGTGACTAGAAGAGCAATGTCATATTTTGGCGTAACCCAGTAGGAAATGGCAAAATACTTATACGTCCAAAAAAAATATAAATATGATAAAAATATAAATCAAATGCTCCAATTATAAATAAAAATATATGAATTTTCAAGTAAATATATTATGACGTCTTGTTTGTTTGTTTTTATTTACAAACCTGAAACTGAAGTCAACGGTTTGCCACAACGTATATAGCATAGATTTACACACATAATTATATATATAGAAATATGTACCCAAAATCCATATACTTATTTGGTGACCTACTGACAGAGGATTGTTCAGACAGACTTGCGTGGCTTATTCGACTCGGCTTCTGTTGCTGATCAAGAATATATATAAAGTTTATTGGGTCAAATTCTGCTTCCATGTGCTGGGATTTGTTGTTATTAGAATATACATTTTAAATGAAAATCAAAAGTTGTTCAAAGTAAACTTTGTGCACACATTATCAATGTTCTACAGTATTTGTGTGCTGGCTCTCAGATTGTTTGACCCCACATGTATAATAATCAAAATTAATTTTTGGATTCTTCTTGAGTTTGCTGATAATGGAATACCATTATCGCCATTGACCTATACTCAGAGAAACTTGACCTGTGCATGTGTCGCTTCAAAATTCTATAAAATGCGGCGATTCCGACTCTGAACATTCAGTCTACATCTGATTCTGATTAAGTCCAGATTATAGCAGAAAAAGATGAAATTAACTTGGGAGAATCCTCCAGCTACCGGAAATAAGGTGAGCAAATAAGTCTTAAATATATTTGAAAAGCGACATGTTCTAATTTAATATTTATCGGTCTTCACCAGCATAAAGATAGTTAAAAGTACATCTAGAAAGCAATGAAAGATCCATTAAGAATTGGGGAAAAAAGAACTTAAATTTTGGATTGTCAAAGGGAATTAAGAGAGCAGATTAATAATTGATTGAGAAAACTAATCAGAAGTAAGGACAGTAAATTAAAGCTGCAGGAAATGTTAGTCCAGAAACATGTATATGAAACCATCATTCAGTATCTGATAGATCAAATAATGAGCAAGCTAGATACAAATAAAATAGCAAGTGAGGACACTGACATCAAGGACCTGCAGAAGAATCTAGCTGATCAAAACGAATATGCCGCCATCGTTAAGAAAAATTAAATAGATTTATATAGGAACAACAATGACACTTCGCAATTAATCAAGAATTAATTAAATAATCAATATTTTCAGATATTTGGAGGAATTTCAAAGTGCTGTAATCTCCCAACAAAAATATCAAATCGAAATCTATGCAACCGAAGTGCAGGTGCTTATAAATCTGTTGCGCTAATGTAATAATACAATTGAACAAAAGACCGAAGAACTATCCAATTTAAATGATACTCTACAAGATCAAATTAATAGAGATAAATTCCAATTGATGGAATTTAAAACACAGTTAAACGAACATAAAAAAAAACATTAAACAAAAGAATCAAGAATTGAGCAAATTACAAAACGACTTCAACTTAAGTTGAAATCGTTTTGTAAATTGCATAATTCTTGATTCTTTTGTTTGGTCCTTTATGTGACTTGGATGCAGCAGGTTTTGGATGAACAGTTATCATGCAGCGAAGCCGTATATATTTTGACTTTAACAAGGATTGGGACTCATACCGTCAAGGCGTTGGTACCTCGAATGACGACTTCTTCATGGGTTTGGAGAAGATTAATCTGTTGACGAGTAAACAACCCCATGAACTCTATATACACATAGAAAAAGTATATGGAGAGATCCAATATGCGAGATATAATGACTTTGCCATCGCTGGCGAAAACGATGGATACCAGCTGAGTTTTAGTAAATTCCAGGGCACTGCCTTTTGTTTGAAAAATAATTTAAAGCTTACCACATAACTTTATAAACATCTAAATCTATTTAATTATTACCCAAAATTAATTAATAAATTGATAACTAAGCTCCACAAAAAAAAATAAGAGTTCGTTGAATATGGTTTACGTGTGTTAATTATAAAGATAACACATAAACATAAAGGGAATCGATAAAAGCTATCCAATAGCCAAAAACTAGAAGCCTATTTCGGTACGTGGTGTATATTATATATATTTTTACTTCTTCCATATTTTTTGATGCTCAGAATCTTGTTTTCTTGTACATGCATTTGTTGAAAATATAGGGCCAAATTTCGCGCAGTGATCGAGTACACCAATATAAGCGTACATATTTTTTTTGCTCTCTCTGCATTAGAGAAAATTTTTAAATACTGCTACCAGATTTGTTAGCGAACTTGAGCGAAAAAATACAGTCAATCTCTGAATTGGCTTATACCTGATTCTTAGCGATCTCTGAGAATTTCTGCGTCAAAATGTTATGACAGTGGGGTTCATTTATATATATTTTGTAACAGCATTAAATAGTTTAAAAAAGCATTGAATTTTCTTGAGATTTATGAAAATTAATTATTTGATGGATATTAACACATCCAAAAGAAAGAAACAGTCTCAAACATATTTTTTACATCGCGTTCCCAAATTTTCCGTACAGATCCCAATTGAAGCTGACACAAAACAAAAAAGCAGCTAATCTGGCATAATTATTCAAACTTTTAACTGGCGAATTGCCCAAACGAGTATTAAAAACACAAAAGCTTCTTTTTGTTTTTCTTATGTGTATGTATGTTTGTATGTAATAGCTATGTACAGTGCCGATCATTAAAATAGGTTCAATATTTTTGTTAAGTAAATGGAAAATGAATTTTGATGAATACAAGTGGTTTCCTTGGAAAAGAAGAAAGCTAAATATATATATATCAAGTGCTATTTTTCCTTCTCTGCTCTAAATATTTTGGTTTAATTTTTAAGTTATATTAGATTTATATTTTTTTTTAAGCTTCAATGACACAAACTATATGAAAACTATAAAATATATTCACAAAAATAGTTTCCATTAAAAAAAACACAAATGATTTTTGGGCACGTTGAAGATTATATACCTTTGCTGACCGGAGTCTAAAATACAGTGTGTAGTTCGGAATGTACGCTTCAAAGAAGTTATATTATTTTTTTGATAGCTGCTTAGGTATTGAAACAAAAGAGTCACATATATTTCAAACTGAAACGACAAATGTTTGAACTGCCTAAGTTATGTGTGCGAAGTGTTTACACATCGATATAGAATAATTTCAAGCGTACATCATGATAAGTAGTTAGTGGCAAATACAAGTTGTATTGCGTATCTACTACAGTGGAATAATTTTGTTATAATGTATAGTTACATAAGCTTCGTACATACATATCCATATGTATTTTCATGGAGACGCCAGCTACACAAATTTTAAGGTCAACATTTTTGGTTTATTTTCATTGACACTCTTTAAGGTTAATGTCATAAAAATAAAATCTTTCTGTCTTGTTTTTATTTATATGTATACATAGATTTGTCGCATATAAGTATGAGCATACCAAATGTACACATATAAACATTATGGGTATGAATTTTAAAATGTATCATCCTTGTCTAAATATACGTATATTTTTGTCTCAATAGGAATCTACAAGTATATATATGTGTGATACATAAGCAAGAATAAGTCTTTTTAAATGTAGCCGAGCAAGAAATACCCTTAAAAAATAAAACATTTGACGAAACCTTTTGCTTTGTCTCCTTTCACATGATACACAGAAGCTGGAATCTTAAGTTCTGTTGTGGTACTAAAGGGATTTTGCTTGAAAACTGTAATTAACTGGCATTGAGTACAAAATCAATAAACTGTTTTAATATTTTCCAATTTATCAAATATTTTAATAAGACACTTTTAAGAGTCAACCTAAAAATAAAAGCAACTGCCACAAAAAAAATCGAGTGCTTAATATCTGCTAAATTAATTTCACAACCTTAGTATTTACACACATTCTTTGTCAATGATTTCTGGATTTTGTCCGTATACAGAGTATTTTTATTATAATAAGTCTCAGGGAGAAACCAATTAAATATTCAATGAAAATACATATTTTGCTAAGAGTCCAATGAGAGTAAAAGTAAATCTATTGCTAAGAATGAGATAAAAGTAAAATGTAAAAACAGTTTTTCTTGGGTATATTGAGTTTGACTTATGGATTTATGAAATCTAACGAAAAATTGCAAGTTTACTCTGCAGTGTAGTTCTCAAGTTGGGTCCTTCGGTTCACACATATAATTATATGAGTGCCATCATTGTAGTAAGTAACGGAAATTTTACTGTGTTTACAGGGTATTTTCTCAGATGTTCTGATTAAACTGATTAATAATTCTATTTGTTGAATGTTTATCGAGCATGAATCTTTACTAAATGAGTAATTGCATATTTATATACCGAACGTTGTTTTTTTTTTAATTGGTTTTTATCTGGATTTACAATAATATATTTATAAATAAATTTATGTAGGCGGACAGTGAATCCATCCCCCGCATCCTGCTTACGCCCTTAAATACACATAGATATGAGGTGGCGAGAAACACATTGAATGTGTATACCGATGAATATTTATATACATTATAAATAAAAACAAAAACACAGAATTTAGCTATACTTAAAATTATTTCTAAATACAGGTAAATGAAATGAAAATATAAAAGTGTATATTAATTGTACAAAATAAAATATAAGTGTGCAAATCTGAAAGTATCTATATATATGCAATTATTTGTGTGCAAAGATGCATACACATTATGTATTAGTGTGCGTGTGCAAAAAGAACAACAAAAAATTATAAGCATGTTTGTTCAAATGTAAAAAGAGACAGCGCGCTCTTAGTGACATGAGAGATTTAAATTTTTGTTATTCCAAAAATAAATTTATTTCAAATCATAGAAAAAGAGAATAAGGCAGAGCGAAGGCTATTCAATAAAATAAAAATTGTTGGCATTTAAAAATTATAAGAAACAGTTCCATGCAGTGAGCTGACAGAACAATTCGAACGGGCGTCAAGTGAAGAACACGAAAATTCGAGAAATTCAAATCGATAATAACGAATAAGTGATTTAATTTTCAACGAATTTTTAAAAAAAAAATTAACACTCAAAATGGTTTACGAAAGTGGATTTACAACCCGTAGAACTTACAGCTCCAGACCGGTGACTACATCGTACGCCGTGACGGTAAGTTTTGCAATTTTTGAGGAACGCAAGGAATAAGTTACAATTCTAAGAAATGTGTGTGGATTTCGATTTATAAAATCTGTGAAATTAATCTGCGCGTCGAAAATTGAATTGTTGAATACAAATTTGCATAAAAATGTGCAGAGCGAACCACGCGGCAGATAAGTTTGACACTTTATGAAAAGGATTCCACTGAGAACGTTGTTTACATCCTGTGTACTTTTTGTTTAAGCGCTTGTACCCAACTTGCTGTATTCCATAATATCAATATCATTTTCTAAAGGTGCAAACAGTTTATGAAATTGAAACACGTTTGAGCGCAGAAGTAACTTACATTTTAGTGAAAATGAATGTCTCACATATGAATATCGTATCAGTATTTGAAAAAAGTTCTTAAATTGAAAAAATAATAAATGTTATAAAATATATTGTTGCTTATACATATACGGATGTGCATGCCTTAATCTGTTCATAAGTTCATACATACTAATTTATTTTTTGAATATTGGAATTAAATACATTTTTGTAAATCTATTATAATTATGCATAATAATTAGATCAGGGGCGTATATGTCTATGGTTTTCTTTTATTGTGTTATGATTATTGTGTGCAGTTTGCAAAATAATGTCAGTTTTCTAGATATTTTTTCCTTAATCCTACTAAATATTCAAAATGATATTTGTTTTTCGCTGTTTTCAAGCATTTATGTGTGTATGTAGACTAACATCCGGCCCACTCACTAACTATAAACAAGTACGAGGTGTACACACACACACACAGCTTGTATTGTGTTTGTGTGTGCCTAACAAATATATGTACATACGTATCTCAACATCTCTTTGAGATATATATATATATATATAATTAGCTGTAAGATTGGCAAAATCAAATTGTTTCTGAGTGTTTTCTCTTAAGTATACGCGTTGCCTTGATTCGACTGCTGCGAAAATATTCCAAGGTTATGCGCATTTTCTCTGTGGTTATAATTTCTAAAATTTGTATTTGTACGCTTTCTCATCTATGAGATTCGGCCAACATTATTGGCAGACCAAAAAGCGAAAAGCTTTTCTGCTCTCAAATTCCAAATATAGAGTTTTATATATGTATATTCACATTTGTGTATGTATGTATGTATCTATATATGTATTTATATATGTATGTATTTATGTATGTACACATATGAATTTATTTTGTAAACAGATATGTAAATAAGTATATTTTTAACTGGACTACTACATCAACGCCTGTTTTAATATTTCAGTTTATTGTGTACATTTCTAAAATTGTTTTTCCCTTGTTATTTCTCTTTTTTCCACATATTCTGCATACATGTACAAATGAAAGTACATATACAAACACACACATATGTGTAATATAAGCTGTTTGCATATTTCGGTTTTTGGCTGATCTAAAAATACATTTACAATTTCCAAAATACATTCAAAGCAATATTTTTTGTGAGATTTTTAGAAAGATGCGCTAAAATATAATAAACAGATAGGATAGATTGTTAAATTTATGAATTTTTTAAATGGCTGTCAACATCCATTTGCACAAAAATCGTGGGATTTAGCTTTCTAGCTTCTTAGCCATGCTCGGATATAGAAATGAGAACAATTCGGTATTGCATAGTGATGATGACCAATTAATAACTGTTAAATATTTAATTAGGATTAAAAATACACTTTTAACTAAACTGTACAAATAAATATTCATATAACATTTCACTTAACACCTCGTCGGACCTCCTTAAATGAACTGACTGTAAATAGCACACTTAATGCAAAAACCAACCAAGGAGCACCTATGTAAATATATATAAATAAAAATCTACCTGGCTTGATAACTCTCCATACTCGTGCTGTGAATATTTGCATGTAAGAAACCACATTATAAAGATAAATAGATGCACATACATTAAATGCCATGGACCAAATGTCCAAATGTAAATATGCCAATGCCAAATGCACCGATGATTTTTGGGTATCCCAGCCGTTGCCCAGTCCGCCGTTCTGCAAATCTAACAGCGTAAACTTGGCCTTTTCAAAATTTAAAACCCACATATGTGACATTCTGGGCATTGCAGAAAACAAACAGACCACCAATTGACTGGGAGAAAGTTCCTTATGTGCCAAGACCATCACTCATCTCCGATCCGGTGACTGCATTCGGAGTGCGTCGATCGGACTATGAGCAGCGCAAGCGATCAATACTCGATCCAATTAATCAAGCCGCAATCAAACCAAACTATAAGATCGCCTATGAGCCCATTGAGCCATATGTGTCCACTCGGGACAAGAATCGATCGCGCATCCTAAGCATGGTCCGCCAGCACATCGATACTGTGGAGGCCGGTGGCAATACCGCTGCCCGCACCGGGCGAGACTCACTCGATTTACAGCTGCCCCGCGTGCATCGCGCCGTCTCCGAGAGTCTGCCAGTGCGCCGAGAGACCTATCGCAATGAAAAGTCTGGTGCCATGGTCACAAAGTACTCTTACTAACCGCACTAGAGAGGAGACAGTAAGAGAGAGATATAAAAAGAGAGAGAGTGAGAGCGGAACCTCGGTCCTTGACGAAATTACATTAATAAAACGAAATTGACACGAATATCTTAGAAATTATAATTACGAATCATTACACACACACACCTGGCTATACATACTTGTACAAAATATTGAAAAGTCTACCATACCACATTAAATACGATCTGACATTCTACTCGTTTTGTATCTAATATTTTGGCTTTAATATGTCATAATCTATGCTGTATGAGATATTATGTTTTGTTTATTTTTTATACATGTTCTACACTGAGCCCAATTACGAAACGAACTAAATTGTTAAATAGTATTCGAACCTGTTTCAATTTCCATTTGAACACCTAAAACGTTTCTTAATAATTTCTCGTGCACAAATTATTTCGATAAATTTTCATACTCTCATTATAATATATAGCATTTTTTTCTCAAGTTGGTTTTGCTGAACGTAAATTGAGTTAATTAAGCTGACCCCATTTACAATTTAAAAACCATTTTTTTTTGGGTTAATTTCATTCAAATCTATTTGCAAAAGCATACAAATAAAAAAAAAGTGGGGACGGATAATTTCAATGGAAATTTTTAGTGGAACAGCAAGCTGGTTTTTTTTTTGTATATAGTTGCTAGTTGCATAACATTTGTATGCTGATCGCCTATTTTCCTTTACAATTCTCACCCCAAATGCATAAATCGGAATTTATAGACTCCACGCTTAGACCTGTGCACGGACAGACCTGGCTCTCATCGCAGTCGCGCCTCATCGGACTATTCGTACACCTCAAAGTCGAGTGTTGAGAAGAGCAGTTACGATTCGAGCAACCCTTATGCCAGGCCGGAACGATCCACATATACGTCCACTGTTGAGAATACATCGCGTAGTGGTCCAGGTGGTGCCTACAATTATAGCACCGAGAGAACCAGCACCACTGGCGCTGGACCCGGTGGTTACAGCTACTCCTCAACCACCTCTGGAAATTTGCCCGGTGGCACCAAATACCGCCACTTCTCATACCATGTCTAAGCGCAAACGATTTAGACAAAAGCAATCGCATAAATGGTTTATATATGGCTCAAATATTAATTTCACTAATCACTCCGCCTAAATTGTTTGATAATTGTTAATAGCAACTAGAAACTACATCTAACCAACCACATACTTATACAGTTATGTACGTATGAAGTTTTTTGATATTGATATTGATATTGATTGTGTCTATCACCCGAATTGTGTAAATTTTCGAGTTGACTAACATAACTAATTATTAATTTGATTGTTAAATAGATAATATATGTTAATAAGCCAAATCTATCTGATGTATTTACTTCCCATAAAACATTAATAGTTTAAAAGTATTTGTGATACAATAAAATAAATTCACCAAAAATTCTACCTATAGTTTCATATGTACAAAAATATATATGTATGCTGCCTCATTTCTCAATTCTGATAATTCCAATTAAAATACGATATTCATATAATCTGACCGATCTATGCTGTTACAACAAATGCAATTCAATCAAATAGTTGGGGTGACTGCAAAACTCACCAAAAAGTCATCAGAATACAACAAATTTAGTTAGACATACAAAAAAAATGGTTTTTTTTTTGTTTTTTCACAAAACATCAATAAATTAAATTCAATGTTGTATAATTTTATTACAGTATCCGTCTGCTCATAATGTGACTCGTGTAAGTATTCGCATTTATTACTTTTGTTGCTCATGTCTTGCTTGTCATCCATCATCTCTTTTCTGACTTTTAAATATTCCTGGTCACACTTCAACCACACTTCATCGTCACCTGGAACCATTTGGGTTAGTACTTTTATACCATAAATAAGTTTCTTTTCACAAAAAGCGGAAATAAAGGCAGTTCAAATGGAGATACAATTTGCAAATCTTATAAATCTTTTAAATTATATTTGATTTAAATTTTGATTTTAAGTAAAAAGATTGAACATTTTTATAATTAGACGATCAGATCAATTTAATTTTTTTTTTAACTTTTTCATTTTTTTAAAATGACTTCTTATATAATTTGTGTAGCGAAAGGCTAGTAAACATTAATAAACGTTATATTAAAAATTAACATTTGACAAATCTGCAAAACAAATGGTTGGTTTTATTTCATTTGGTTTGCCCTTGCTGGGAGCTGATCCTCGGAACGAAAACCACATTATAAAATGTCCTAGACTTGAGAAAGGGTATAGCGAATATATTCATTGTCAGGCATAGGAAAATGCGAGTGCTATAAAGATGATATGGCAGTTCAACTGGAGTGGATTTTGTTTGGCGGGAGCAATGAAATTTATAAAAACGAAAATAAGTAAATAAAGATAAATATTAAAAATCTATTAATATAAATAATAAAAATATATAATTAAAATGGAAATAAAAATAATTTACTTAAAATGAGAGGCACAATTACCATTTCACAGCCTTACATAATTAGACCAAGGTCTAGTTTAAAATATCGCGAATAGCGGCTATGCCTAAACATATTTAGTTTTTGACTTGCCTTAGGAATACATAATTCATTATCATATAATACTTTTCTTCTCTCGCATTTCTACTTGCATTCCACATATTTTGCGTTTGTGTTATATGAAACTAACTTGTGAAACTTGCACAAATATAATAATAGGTATACAAATCGAGCTATCCCATCTACTCGAGTTATTCAATCCCAAGACGTATCGTCAGTGGAACACGTGTTGTAACATCGCCTGTTCGGGTTGTTACCTCTCCCAGCCGCGTCTATTCGCGCATTGTCCACTCTCCATCGCCTGTGCGTGTTGTGCGCACGACAACGCGTGTTGTTACATCGCCGGAGAGAACAGCCTCCTATACATACACTTCGCCAACGACATACAGCTCGTATAGTCCATCGACCTATTTGCCATCGACCTACTACACTTCGTCCTATATCCCCACCTCGTATACGACATACACACCATCGTATCACTACAATCCCACAACTATTACACGCGTCTATGCCCGCTCGGCATCGCCATCGACACTGAGGATCACTACATCTCCGGTTCGTGCAACTCCCTCATACTTGAAGAGACTCCCTCCAGGATATGGCGCACGGGCCTTAACTAATTACCTCAATACTGAACCCTTTACCGTAAGTTGTACCCGTTTAATATCTAACTTTTGGCTAATGCAGATTAGTGAAAATCGGCATAAGAGCGTTAGCGATTATAATATTTTGAAAGTACTGTTTTCTAAACTCAAATAAAAAAAATGTTTAGACCTTCTCTGAGGAAACTAGTCGGATTCGCAATCGGGCCCAATCATTGATTCGCGATCTCCACACTCCTGTCGTACGCCGTGCACGAAGCTGCACGCCTTTCCCAGTGACTGGGTAAGTTTTTCACACTCATCATATACATGATAATCGAAAAATAATTTTATGAATTTATGAAAAGGAGAAGTTGAGAGTTAAAAGGAAGTGTAACATATCTAGATTTCCGTATCCTTTAATAGCTGGCTTTTCCTGATGAACACATTTTGCCCTTTTTGCTCTCTTGCTCGATCATATTTATTTGTAAACGATTTTTTTGAATTCCAGTCGTAATAAAATAATCAGTAGTTAATATAATTATATATATATTTTGAGCTACACCTATTACTTTTGGAGATTAGTTTGGTGGTAATCTTCATCGGTCGGCATCAAATTTCCGGATAGTCCATGTCTCCCTCAGTTTAAATGGTAGATTACTGATATCAGCTTTTATAGAAGGACTATTATTTAGGGGTTTTGTTTTTTATTTAACATGCCTGACTACAGCGATTGCCTTTGTTTTTAATTTTATAATATTAATTCAGATTACTATAATCAAAGGCGTAATTTGATTTAGGTATTTTATGTAATTGGCAGCTATTTATTTGAATTAAACATGTTTAATATACTTTAGTTGGAAGAAATGTTGAATAAGATAAATAGTTGAATAAAAGATAAGATATATGAATATATATGTATATATCCATATATATCAGCAACATTGCTGATGATTTAACACCAGTAAAAATAATATAATCTTTTTTTTAGCTACTCCAATGGCCCAACATCACAATTAGCCCTGGATGCTTATGTGGCACGCATTACAAACCCGGTGCGACACATTGCAAAGGAAGTTCACAATATATCCCACTACCCAAGACCGGCTGTGAAATATGTTGGTAAGTAATTTGAAATACATGCTCATATGTTGCCTCTAATACATTTGGATTATGATTGTAAAAATAATAGTAGAGTTAAGGTATTAAGTTGTAACCTGCATTGTCGTTCAAATTGGTAATTAATGCTGTTTTTTGAATATTAAATGATAAGGTAAAAGTCATCTTGCCTCTGTAAGGATATGTGGTGATAGGGCTTATAATATTAGAAGCCCCATGTACGATTCGGACAAAGTTCGAACAGATATTAACCTTTTGTCCTGGTACATTAGACATCCGACATGGAAGAATGAGAAAAAAAATTATCCACATGCCGAAGGTAAGTATCGTTCTAAACGATTAATTGATTAACTGATTGATCGATATTTCAAACGCTTGTAAACGCTACTTGTATATTGCAACTAGAACCTCGACTTAGATTTTCACTCATGCTCGTTCCACTTAATCATTTATTGGGAAGTTTCAATTAATTAAATGAGTAGCACACATTTTAAAAGTTTTCCCATTCATTTTTTCATACTTGAAGAATATAATATAAAAAAAAAACATACAAAAGCTGTACGTGGTTTCATATACATTTACATAGGATCAATAGCAAATAAATAAATATATTTGTAGAAGCAAACTAAATTCAAACTCTTGTGACTAATGCATTGAACTTTCGCATCCTTATTAGCTTTTGTTCTTTGTATCTTACTAACTTATTATGTTTTATGATTGATTGACTCTTTCCAGTTGAAGCTGTTGAAGTTGAGGCCTAAATGATAATATGCCTGACTTTATAATATGGACATACACACTTTATAATTTTTGAATAAATAAATAAAAAGAAAATGCATTATGTTTGCTATTGTCGAAAAAATCGATATCTTAAAAATAAACAAACGATATCACTAAACTCAGTCGATTTCACATCTAGACTAATGTGCAAGCCCATATTAACTATTTATCACTGACACAAACTAATCAAAAAAAAAAAAAAAATCTCTGACGAATCGTTTTAAATACTAATTTTTTCAAATACTTACCAACAATCTTAGCGCCTCATCGTTCACTTAAATATGTATATTATTTGATTTACAACTATTTCTTACCCAAGTCCAATTTGTATAATTATTATTATTTAATAAATATTGTTGGGCATTTACTCATATGTACGTTATTTATTGATTTATATAAATTAAAAAAAAAAACTGCCACATATGTCTTTTGAATATGTGTATATATATAACTCTGTATTATATTTAATAATGAATGCCATGTATAATGATACCATTTTATATAAATATATGTACTTATGTACATACATATACTTTCATTTAAGTACAGATCTTAAAATTTACACCAATGTGTTTAATTAGCAATGGGAGATCAAATGCCTTTTTGAAAGTTCTTTTTAGATGAACTTTTCAACTATTTCATGTACATATGATTTAAACAGAAATGTACTAATAAAAAATCGTGAAATTATTTATAGCACATCCCAAAACAACTTATTCCTTCCATCAAACTGACAAAAAAACGAATTCACAATACTCTAAAAAATAATGACTTTCTAAAATTCTAGAGTATAAAGCAACAGCAGGAGTAAACAAATGCTCAAATCAGTTGTATATATTTGATAACAACAGAGACACAATTATTATAGCTCAAACCCTTTCATAGAAACCATTAAAAGTCTTATTACAAATACAAAGAAAAATTTATATAAGATTATGTTGGGACGACAAAATCGAAATTAAAAAAGAGATAGATTATCTCGACAAAACTCAAATATTAAAAAAAATATTAAAATTCAAGGCAATTAAGCTGAATCATATAGACAGCTAATTGAAACAACAAAATAAACATTGAAAGTAATTAATCTAAGGCCGGCAAAAAATAAGTTTGATATAATAAATCGCATCTTTTAAGAAAGCGATCACATTTTGTCTAGATTTCACAGCGAACTTATATGCAAGTATAAATATATGTATATGTATGTTTTAATTTAAAATATAAGCATACGACAATTAATCATGTGCCTTTATATGTTGAGCAAATTCTAATGACCTTGACCTATATTTTTGATTTGCAGCAGGAAGCGTAATGGGTACACTTTAGTAATACTAATACATTTGAGAACAAATTTGGCAAGTGTTTCTTCGAATTGATCAGGTGTGATCAAATTTATTTAATCGTTACTATAAATAATAATAATTTATTTGGCATAAATGCTGTTCCCAAACACGTAATCGCACTCGTCCATGCATTCACATTCACAAAAAAGCATGTTGTTTTTTTAACCATGTAAAAAAAGTTTTGCTTTTGAGAAAATTGGACAACTTACTTTCCTACAAACATACCTTGATAATGACATAGTTTCTGAAAGTCTTCAGTATATGTATATTTGTTTAACTTGTGACATGTTTATATATGACACTTAAAATACAATTAATCTACGTAAAAAAATATAAAGGCCTTGTTTTCATAAATACATACGTAACAAGGTCGACTGGATCGATTTCTTTTCAACTCCTTTTAAATATGATAATATTAGAAACCAGCATCGACTCAGTTTAATTATTCTGCATATACAAGAAATAATATATATACCATTTTCATATACATATTGTTATATATATAAATATATTTATTTATATATATTTATAAATGTATGTGTAAGTTTAACTACGAGCATATGAATTTCATTAAACACTTTTCCTACGTTTTTCCCCTAACAACTGACACAACATACATACTGTCATATATATCTTTGTTGACACCAAAGCATCTCGAAACCAGTTACTAATACTCATTAATTAAAATACAATTACTATATTATTGGAGTCTTCAAACCTGCAAGTCTGCATTATTGATGTATATGAAATTCTCTACGCAATCACAAATGGTAAGTCATTATATAGCAATAATGTGTATATTTGAATACAGTCACAGTCATACACGATTTATTTATATTAAACTACCTATTTATATTAATTTCGCTAAGTATGATCAAAATAATTACTAAATGAAATATATTCCTAACATTATTCATAACCCGATTTGGATTTCAGATGCCGAATTGGATCCGAATCGCCCAACGAGAAAATTCTCTGCTCCCAGGCCACTAGAAGATGCTATCGAACTGGAGGCCAAGGAGAAGCAACGTCTACGTCAGGAACGTTTGATGACCGTCAACGAAGATGATCTTGAAGTGGAGAAGAAACAAGCTCAGTTGGCCGATGAAGCGAAGCTTCGCAAAGAGATGTAAGCCGTTTCGAAATTAATAATAATATCAAAAAATAATAATACTATGTTAAAAATGTTTACAGTGCTCTCAAGGAGAAGAAACAACGGGAGGACGCTGAAAATGCCCTTAAGGAAGAACAGGCCCGTGTGGCTGAGGCAGCCAAGAAAGCTGCTGCAGCGGAAAAAGCTCGTTTAGCTGAAGAGGCAGCTCAGAGAGCCGCCGAAGAAGAAGCCCAAGTCGCAGCAGAAGCAGCAGCTGCCGCTAAAAAAGCCGAGGAGGAACGTTTAGCTGAAGAGGCCCGTGTTGCCGAGGAAGCAGCACAAAAATTGGCAGAAGAAGCCCGAGCTGCCGCGGCAGCCAGAGCTGCAGAAGAAGCCAGAGCAGCAGCAGAAGCCAAGGCTGCCGAGGAAGCTGCCGCCCAAAAAGCAGAGGAGGAGGCCCGATTGGCTGAAGAGGCAGCTCAAAGGGCAGCGGAAGAGGCTGCTGCACAACAAGCAGAAGAGGAACGCTTGGCTGAGGAGGCCCGCCTAGAAGAGGAGCAGCGTTTGCGGGAGCAGGAGTTGAGCCGCCTGGAGGAAATCGAGAAGCAGGCCGAAGAAGACCGTGAGGGCGATATTGCAAGCCAAGCAGCTGAGTTGGCCGAAATCGCTCGTCAAGAGGCTGAAATTGCTGCTCATGAGCTGCAATCGATTCAAAAGGAAAGTAGAGATGTTGCTGAGCCAATAATTGATGAGCCATCCACTCCAGTGGAGGATCATGATCAGGAACCGACCATAGAATTAAATTCGAACATCGAAGATGTTACAGGCCAGTTGGATAACACTGCCGGAGATAGTTTTGTAGAAGACTCTGAAGACATGGAAGACGACGAAGAATAAGGAATTACATCAATAATCATTTTTGCTGACGACGTCTATAATTATGCTCATTGAAATTAGAAACCTTTTTTATTTTTTGCGAATTCAAAAACATAATGATAATGAGTTTAATTTTGTATAATTTGAACTCTATATATTTAGCATAAAAACAATGTACTTGTTTTTAATATTGTTTTATAGCATTATTATTGCCAAAGCTTTTCTGAAAACTAACACAGCTAGCTGAAAAACACTTCCTATCAGATTAACATAATAAAAATATGATTGAAATCTTTTATATATTTAAGAAATATATAAATATGATTCAGATTCTCATTTTGAAGTTTTCTTTTTTCATAATCACCTGATATCTTTCAAAATAAAAAAGATTATCGATAGTTGCACAATTTTAAGAAAGAGATAGAAAATTCGTAGTACGCTCGATCGGAACTTCAAATATTATTTAGCTGATTAATTCGTAATAATTAAAATCACCATTTATTAGTTTATGCAAGAATAGTAAATTTTAAATGTTAACAGTTAACTATAGTAAACTAATATTATACATTAAACTAATAAAATTTTAAAAATGTTTTGGGTTTCAACAGTAACAGCGTCTAAAAAAAATACAGGACATCCATTAAATTATGGATCTTAAAGAATACCTTAACCAGCCAAAAACTTAATGGTATGCAAAAATTATACAAATAAAATAATCGTTGAAATCGTAAATTTACATTTAGCAGAATTAAGATTTTAGAAATTTACTGGACTCCAGGTCTAAAAACTGTCTAGATAAGTTTTTTAACTAAAGACGACGAGCAAAGTGTTATATCATCGGTATAAATCAGCAATCGGAAGAGACTTATCACAGATGAACAGTCATTCATGAAAAACGCGAACAATTAGGGGCCATGCTGACTTCCTTCCTTAGAGAAAAACTTTTAAAATCAACTTTAAAGAATAATAATTTTTTATTTATATTTACATGTTTGTTCTTAATTTTAAAACGATTCATTCGGAATTTCTTATTGGCAGACGGTAGACAATTATTAAACATACTAAAAAGAAATAAGAAAATTTATTTAAATATCTTTAAAATATATTCAAAATATATGCGGTAAAAGCTTTAAAATTGGCGGCACTTACGGGACACAGTAATATAAACTTTATTTAAAAATCGTGTTAATAGTTTATAATCTAGCTTCGTAAAACCGCTAACTGAGTATTAATAATAATTGAAGTCATTACAGACATACAGATATATACCGGTATATATCGTTAACCCAAAGTTACAGAGGACGAGTCTGACTCGGCATTTGAATTGAAAATATTCGTGGTAACAATTGATACATGAATAAACATTAGTTTCAACACTTTTTGTTTAAGTTTATATGCTTATAAAACAAATGTATAACAGTAGATTTAAAAAATCCAAAAATATCGGGATAGGTGCTAATAAATAATCGGCAATAAGTGTGATAAATAATTGTTATATACTTTATATACCTGTTGCTGATAAGGTTGGTAAAGCTATTCCAGATAAACCATTTTTATAAACAAGAAAACTCTCAGCAGTACATAATGTAAAGTTTATATATCGCATAAGACCCGCCTTACAAAGACATAAATTTAATAATACTTACCAACAAGAACCATTGTAAATAACGCAATTGTTGAGTTGCAAAACGGCAGTAATGTTATTCCCATTAAGTTTGCTGATGCAATAATACCAAATCGTCCCAGTGACATGACCAAGCTTGTTGCTTTTCCCCTAAAATTTTATATAGATTTATAATTCTGTGTTATATAGACAACTTAGAAATAAAAAAATAATACGCAAATATACATAATCATATAGTATAAAAAAAATATAAAATAAAATACTATGCAGATGATTATGTCGTACCTCAAATGTGTAGGCATAAGATCCACAATCGCTCCTATCATAATGGAAATCGATAATCCAGGTAGAAGAATGTAAAGACAAAATAGTACTAACACCACTGTGGAGTTAGAAACAACATGTAGTAAAGCTCCACTTAATATCGAAAATATGAGAGCAGCGAGCAGAACGTTTTTTCGACCCAGAGGATTTAAAATAGCGCCTTGAATGGTGAATCCCAATAAAAATGAAGCTCCCACTATCATGTTATCAATATAGGTTTTAGTTGATATCTCATCGGAGCACACCTAAAAGTAAAAATAAATATTTTAGTTCATTTTATCGACAGAGTAATTTCTTTAACTTACCGCAGTGCTATTTAATGCCAGATTTAGCTCTTGTTTGCCGTAAGAACCCTCCAATATTTGACAAACTGTTAAATTAGTATTTTCAGCTCTGGATGAACGATTTACAATTTCTGGAAACCACAACTGCATACCATTTGAGCTATATAATAATATTCAAATAAATAAATGTGTAAATATTCACAGGCACAGGAATGTGGTAGCATTATCATGAAGAAATCAGATAACAAATAAATAAATAAATAATACTAAAACAATGTGGGCTATCTGAACATTATATATATAAACGAGTTCATTTAAATAGCGTTGCACGTAAAAAGTTTTAATATGTTCAGTGTTGAAATACGCAACAAAAGTAGAGTGGGACGACTGCAGAAGCTGAAGTCGAGAGGGGTTCTGTGCTATGGCAAGCAAAAGTAAGAAAGGGATGACAGGACATGTGGGTGCTGCAGTTACGATCGAATTGTTGAATAAAGAATGATTTAATCATTTATCATGAATAGTAAATTTTTAATCTTACCTGAAAAACAAACAAAGCACAGCCACGTTGCACAATATGAAATTGAAACCATGCGGCTTATGAAATAGTGGAACTGTGGCACGTGCGATATTTGTTACCATGCCACAACCCTTCTGGTTTTCCAATACGTTTTCTCCGGCTTGTGTTTCAGGTTTCAGGGTAAAATTATTATTTTTAAGCACATGGGTTATTGAAAGCCCTCGATTAAATTTACTAATCCAATCCACAGCGTTTACTGCTTGACTTTCTTTATTTTGTGAGAGCAGAAGTTTTGGGCTTTCGGGATAATATATAAGGATTATTCCACCAATAAGACCCGGTAAAAGACTCGCTAGCATTATTAATCTCCATGGTCGGAAAATAAATTCGCCAACTAAATGGATTGACCAGTCTGAAGATAATATCGCCCAAGCAATTGCTGTAAATGAACAAGTTCAGTTTCAATTATTTATCAATATTTTTATAATAATCTAATAAAAATTCTATTTTTATACAGAACAAGTCTGATCCCTATTATTAAATTAACTATTATATTTATGTGTAATCAAGGTTATAAACTATCCTATTAATTGATCGGTAAGTATTTGAATTTGATAGTTTATAGAGAGTGTCCGAAAAAAATGTTGGGGGGAATTTCGTATAAATGTTCCTTTCAAGTTTGGTAACTGACTTAAGAGAATCTAACTTAAGAGAATCTAACTTAAGAGAATCTAACAGTAATATGCCTACGGTGTCGATAAAAGTTGCGTTCATATAGAAGTTTACATATGTTACCTTCGGTATCAGAGTATATAAGTAATGATTTGACGCACTGCGACCTATTAGATCTATTGTGCCCACCGTCAAAAAAACCTTCACTGATTGCTACTATAAATATCCAGTTTGGATAGGTGGCTTTTTAGTCTACAATGTCCTGTTAGTGGACCAGAAAGTATCCTAAGTCTATTCCTACTCACCGATATTAATTGCTTAAATCTTAATTGAGCTGCTGTTAATTTTTGCCTCGCGTCGAATAGTAGCTCAATCAATTGCTGCTCTTAGTATTATTGAATTGTAGTGTATAAATTACCTGGGACATAAATTGCGGCCACACTGACAAACATCGTTGAATAGTTAATCGTAACTGCGCGATGCCGGGGTATATTGAATTCACTCAAATACGGATAGAGACCAGCTGACACACCGCCAAGACTATGAGAGATAAATATACATTGACATGGTTATAGATTTAATTGGTTAACTTATAGAGAGCGGTTGTGGGTGTGAGTATGAAAAAAGTTGTCATTAATATATTTATAATTAACTATTTTAATTATGGCCGTGTTTTTTGTGGAAATTTGTTTCACTGGTTTAGTTTATGAATAATCGTTTCGCTGCTGCGTATATCGACTCTAATCAATTTGTGAGACTATTAAACATTTTGGAAGTCTAAGGTTAATAGGAACAGAGGGGTAGAAAGATCACTGAGAATTTAATTTTACAATAAACATTAACATATCAACTAATTGATCAAATACAAATTTATGAAAATAGATTAAAATTATTTGAAAATCAAAACATGAAATTTATGCATTTGCATATTAATGCCAAAAGATTTTTATTTAAAGAGAAAACTTTTAGTTCTGGTAGACCTCGGAATTATGAGATTAGCAGTGGTAGCAATTTGCTAAATTAAATAAATTCCATGCAGAAAAATTTATAATATATAATCAAAATTCTTTAACTAATGAAGCACAAAGTCCCTAAACTGGAATCACCGGTGGGCTAATTAGTCGGTGCAATTAGATTTCTTAAATTCGTAAGTTCGAATTGTGTTAAATATATTTCATCATAAAAGTGACTTACCTGATACCACAGAGGAAGTTAATTATGTTGAATAACCAAACGCTTGTAACGAACATGAGAATAATCAGAAGGGCGCTAGAAATAAATGCTCCGCATAGTAAAACTTTACGTCGCCCGATGACGTCACTGATATATCCCCATATGTAGTTTGATATGCAAATACCTTTAATTATATAAAATTAACTTGTTTATAAATTATTAAATATATTAGAAAGACCATTTAATAGATGCTAGTTATTTTATATCTTTCCATTAGATGAATTGACTCAAATAATCGTAACTTATATATGGAAATCTTTATTTAGATCTTTGTTGTAAAAAATCGAAGCATTGTAAGTTTATATGTGAGAAATATTTAATTATTAATGTTGACTAAGAAATGTTTTTTCTATATATCATTTATTGATAAGAATTTGAGCTGCCTTTGGATATGCAAATGTGTTTTTTCACAGCTCAATTATTCATGATGTGTTATAGAATTAACAGCTGTGCAATAAATGCAAACAACAAAACTGACATTTAATCTGTTTGACGGGTTTTGATTATTACCCTAAACATTTGTGTACAAATTATGTTGTTTGAGATATTTTCTTTCATGCGTAACTAGATATGGGCAGGGGAAGCCTTTCCGCACCTCTCCCACACATCTAAGCAATTACAATTAATACTGAGCAAGTAGTAGATCGCAAAAGTTGTTATATGTAAATGTGGAAAACTGGTGTTGTATGTAAATTAAATCACGACTCACCTGCAACAGATGCTGCCATCATGAGGCCTTTCTCGGCTTCTGTTGTTTTAAACTCGCATTGGGATGCGATTACAATAATTCCCAGTGATTGTTGGGCAGCCACAGATGAGATTGTTAGGAGACCACTTACAATCAATAGAATCCACTGGGCCTTGCCATAGCCTACACCAGACATATTTTATTAGAGCAATTTAAAAGATAAAACTGGTTGGCTTACCAATCTTCTCCAATACCTCCTCATATTCCAATGAGTTGGAATCATCAGCATCTGAAAGACGGTTTTGCATTTTACTATTTCAACGGCGTCCATTCAACTAATTCTCGTGACAAACGTGCCTCGCCTTATAAATATGTAATACAATACACCTGATTCCACTCAACTCACAGCTGTGAGATAAAACCCAAAAACAGCTTGAGTAAGCAAAAACTTGTTCTGAGAACAACATGTTTGTAGCTCAGAGATCACCCTTAAATAAACAAGAGAGCTACTTATTCTAAACATATTTAAAGCAATTGTTATTTAAATATGTTAAAGCGTTATTAATAGGGATATTAAAATATCTCAGATAAGTCGGCATAGTTGCCAGGCTTTCTGTATGTCCATGATAGAAAAATACTATATTCACAAATGCAGTAATTCTTGCGAACTTAAGTCTTAAATTTGAGTTTAGCTAAGATGGTTCTCTTAACCTGTTTGCACTTAAAATCACATTTACAAACATTTAACCATTCAAAAACAATTAACTTTTATTTATTTATTTTAAGAGTAAGGTAGGAGTAATATAAAGTATAGTATATAAATATTTGTAAATATATATTTGTTGAAAACGAAACATATTCAACTACGATAAAAATTTGTTAAAAACGAAATTTTAATAACTAAAATGTGGATGTCAGCAGCTTAACTCATTGCCCATTATTTTTCCTTGCACTGTTGTATTGTTGTTAGTGTAAGTTTTTATTAAGGCTGATACTGATACTAATACTGAAAATACTGAAAATATTTATTATATTTAATTACAGATTTGATTGTTTATATTTATAGCCTAATATTTAACAATAATTTGACATTGGGTGTCCATTATTCAACAAAAATAGTTGATTTTGTTTCATTTTGTTGATCGGTTTTGTATTTCAGAAACTCATTATATTTGTCTTTGCCAGAAGATGTTTGCTTTAAAAAAAACAATCCATTACCAAACATTTAGTTTCCCATTGCTAAAGTTATCCATTCTCGATTCAACATGTAATTATTCACATTGGAATAAGGAATGTAAGCACTGCACAACCTGTAAAGGAAAAAATATATTTTAGTTATTAAGATCTTCGGATTAGTTCATCTTTGGCGTGCTAAAAATTTTATATCCCCTGAAGAGCGGAGTCTATATACTAGCATTAAATTAAATTAAATTAAATAAAGATTATATTTAGCTATTGACAGACTGGCTTAAAAGTAATTAGGAAGATAATTACCCAATACCAATCCAGAAAACACGCCAAATGTAATAGTGCAATACGATTCCAAAAGTATTCCAATGAGGTTGCTGCCAAAAACACTACCAGTGCGTCCCAGCATTAGGCATATGCAAAGCGCCTTCCCTCTTAAATGCGTGGGGACCAGATCCACCACGGCACCGCTCAAAACCGATACACATAAGCCTGGCAGTACCAGGTACAGGCAAAAACAGACTACGATGATAATATCATTTTGAATCCACACCAATAAAGCAGCACAAATGGAAGCTATAGCCAAACAAATTGTAATTGCTAATTTGCGCCCAATTCGATTCATAACAAAACCGATTAAAATATAGCCGGCAATAAGAACCAAGCCGTAAGTAATGGTATCTATGTAGCTCCTTGTATTAACTTCATCGTTGCATATCTGAAAGTTATTATAAATGTCTAAGATTTCGATATATATAAGCGAAGTATATGTACTAATACATTTGTTGTTACGTTGAGTTGGACCTTATTAAACGATGCATCAATAACATCACATACTGTCATGTCGTCCTCGGCAATATCTGATCTTAAGCGATTCAGTATTTCTGGATACCACAGGGCCATTCCCGACGAACTGGAAGTTAACTTTCAATTTAACAAAATTTCAGACGTATTGATTATGAAACCCACCTAAAGAAAAATCCACACATAACCAGGCAGCTTATACTAAAGTTGGCTAAATATGGTTTTTTGAACAATGGCAACGTTTCCTTCCACATATTTTTAAAAGAAACCGTTCTAAACAGGTTGCGGAGAGTTAGTTAAATAAATTAGAATTAAGCTTAAATACTTACGGTGAGTTGGAAACACACAATATATTTTCTTTGTCAGTGCAAATATCAGATTTTATTTTCTTAACTTTGAATTCCTCGAGCGATTTGCCGGAATTTTGCAAAGCAATCCAATTTAATACGACATATGCTTCATCGGTTTTACCCAATGATATTAATAGTTTTGGAGTTTCAGGCAATCGAAAGAGCATAATGGTTCCCAACACGCCAGGGAGCAAATAAAAAAAAGTCAATAAGCGCCAAGGCCGAAATGATATAGTCTCTGTCACTTCTACACTCCAATGCATCGACATTACAAGCCAGGCAACAGCTTAAGGATTCAAAAGATAATTTGATAGTTGTCCGGTATTTAGATAATTATTGAAATAGTTACCAGGTACATAAACTGTTGCAGCACCGACAGACAAGGTGGCATAATTGATTATTGTCGGGCGAAGTCGCGTTACAAAAAATTCCCCAAGATAAGCATATGTTGTGGAAGAAGCACCCGCTATGCTGTAGAAAAAATTCAATTTCATAATTAGAATATTATGTTATGCAATAAGAATATCATACATCTATCACTAAGAACTAAATTTTAAACGTCTTGTGTCGTGACAATTTTGTGTCATATAAAAAAAATGATGTCGTCTCAAATTTCCGTACACTAACCAAACCTAGAGACTAAGCAATATAATTATTAATAATAATACACTTTAACAATGTACATGTATTTTAAAAATTAAACAAAAATAAGTTTTCATATTTGTGCACATTTTATTTATAGATAAATAAATAATAATGTGAAAATCAGCAAGAAAAAAGTTGTTTAATTTAAACATTTTAAACTCTACAAACCTATGAAGCCTATACATATCACAAACACTGCAAAGATGCAATTAAAATTAATTTCCCTACTAGTCTGACTGTGAAGCATTAAGTTGAAATGGCTATAAAATAATGATTAATCCGCACGTATTATCAATGATTTTATTGTACGACTTCAAAATTGTAATTATTGAATTTAAGTTTATAAAAATGGTAGTGCAACCGCCCAAAACATTAGATGTATGTATCCACTAAAAAGTTATATATGTTAAGTATGTAACCCAAAAAATGGAAAATACTTTTAATATTTTGAATGATACACAAATATTGTATTTGTATAAGTTTCTTTGTCGACATTTGATTTAGCAGAAATACAACTATTTATATAAACAAATGATGATTTAGAGACTTTAATAAAATACTTACAAAAATCCTACAAAATAACGAGCAACTACATAAATCCAGTAATTTGGGATAAATATTGAAATTAAAGACACCAGATTTCCAATTAATGTTGTATACAATAACACTGGTTTTCGTCCAATTGAATCGCTAAGATAGCCCCAAAAATATGAAGAACAAAATATTCCTGGTGAGAAGAAAATGTACTTTTGTTAAATAAATTTAGGAAACTTCTTTCTGGGAGGTATATTAAAATAATAAAAGAAGAAATAAATTTGTTTTTATTTAAATTATGTTAAAAAACTTCGCTCGTGTCTGAATTCCAGACAGTATTAATACCTGCTAGTTATGTAAATTGGACTTTGATATTTTTAATTTTGTATATGGTAATTTAGATCACCAGACTTAAAACTCGTATGATGGTGACAAAAATTAATAAAAAATATGTAAATTGAACTTTGATATTTGTAACTTTTTGGATGGTAAGCTGGATGGTAAAAGTTTCTGGCAGTTGAAGACCACACCAATTCTCCACATCTCACATCCACATCATTCTGCATTCCAAAAAGACAATGACTCGTTGTCAAATAGATATCCTTAATATCTGTAGAATGTATGCTAAGAAAAAGTATTAATGCACATTTTGCAAAGTGCTTGAATGATAATAACGAATGTTTTGTTAATGTTAAAAATTTGATTCATCTTTATTCAAGTCGTATATAATATGTACATTGAAAATGCCACTTGAATTGTCTTTATTTTTAATATAAATTTATTATAAGATTCAAATTTATACATAATTTAATTTATTAATGAACCAATTAGCAAATTTTTAAAATCCAAATATTTTGAAGAGTTTTTTGGAAATAAATAGTGTTTTCATGATTCAAATGCTTTCTCCGAGATCAAGCGAGTTTAAGGAGATATTCGGCTAATGACATCTGCACCATGAATCACAATGAATATATATAAAAATTCAACATTTGCATCGGTTTGATTTGCAGGATTTGATTTGCAGCCTAGCTAATTTTGCTCAAGATCAAAAAATCAGCTGGCAATCATCATAGCAAACATTCAAAGATGAGAAAATAATTGTGTAATGTCTGAAAGGTTATTTGATTATGCATCTAAGGTGTGATTCTCTTTTCTTTTATAAATATATTTAATGTATTCAACATTTTATTTGAATTTATTACACACTCGAACATAAAAATATTTAAATACTTGTGTACTTGCAGCTGAACTTATACATGTAGACAATTTTTGTAATAGTTATTTCTTAGTTTCTTAGCCAAACTTACCGACAAAACTGGCTGCACTCATTACGGCCTTGTCTATAGAATTTGTCTCAAAATCACATTGGGATACGATGGTTATGTATGACATTCCCATTGTCTCATTTATCACCATCATTAATAAAAGGCCTGATGCAAGCAGAACACACCCTTGCACACGTCCAAATCCTTTAACAAATCGTTGTTCAGTTAGGAGCTCTATATACACATTACTATAATAATATAGTTTTCATACCAATCAACTTAAGCACTTCCTCATATTCATGTCCAACACTCTTGTCGGTTTGAAAAGAGTCCTCTGACTTTGTTTCGGGATCTTGTTGATCCACGCGCATATTCATTGTACAAAATTTAATTTTCTCTAAACAATTTCACAAAAATCACAATGAGAGAAGCACGATGCACTCGCGGACATATCTTTTTACACACAAATTGCTAATATTCATTCGAAGCGCGTTCCCATGTCGCTACGCTGTAACGTTCGAGATTGGTTTATCAGTGCACAACAGAGATAAAATAAGGTGTGAGGATGCCATCTGTATAATTTATTAAATATGTATCACTTTTGTGCCGAGACTGTTATTTGACAACAACACCTTCCACACAATTTATAGTTCTCAATAAATCAAAGCAACTTAAGCAATTCTGGTACATGCTGATATTGCTTACAACAGAGTGGGATCGGATGGGGATCTGCGAGGAGGGCAATGGGCATTTTGGGCATAGTAGGATTTTAAAATGTAGGTGATGGAAAAGATTGAATTCTTTTGCAGAACAACCTTTATTGTCATTATTTTCTTTAAACATTTACTTTTTTATTCTTCGAATATTTTTTTTTATTAAATTTTGGTTTTTATTTAGCTTCTGAGTCTCATGATTTGATTAATGTTTAAAAACTTATTACTAATAAATGCACATTAATTACACAAATCAATCAAATAAGAATTTTAGTACAAATTTAGCAATTTTTACGCCAATTACTTATCGCACGACTCTCGTATTTATATAAATGATAGGCAAAACAATTTGTACGTCTTTTATAACCTTACAGAATTCAAAGTGTGAATCCATAAAAGAAGTCAACACTTGGTGAGTTATTAAGTAGCAGATATAAATATTACGACATATTTTAATATGCTCAAGGTAGCTACTAGATATGTCACAAATTATCTACTACAATTTCTAAAATTATCATAACATTTACAACGTATTAATGGAAATGTTCCAAACAAGGTACAATATAGTTTTAACCTGCATATATTTAACGAAATTTAAGTTTTGAATATTGGCTGCAATTTCGTTCAAAATCAATTCGACTTATCCCGCCTCACATTCAGGTAAGAACTTAGCCAATTACTGCTTTTAACATTAATATTTGTACACCATTAGATGTTTGTTAATATATCATACACCTATTATGTACAAGCTTTCATGCTGAAAGACTATATAACATATATAACATGAGCAAGGCTATATAACATAAGACGCTTTTATATGTTATAATGATAATTTTTACTTTTATTATCATTAACTTATTCTCATCTTAAATACTGCGTCGCTTATTTTCGCAAGCAGCTAGCTGAACATGGTTTTTTTTCAAATTCCAAAAAGATTTTTTCATATTGCTTAAATTGTTTCCTAAAATTGAAAGTTTTGTTTTCATTTCATTTGCGAAGATAATTAACTGTGACAATAAATACTTTTGAAGTACTCAGATAACATTTTCTTAGAGTTTATATATCTTATATTCTCCAAATTGTTCAAAATGCGCGACTCCCGCCAAACTGTTATAGAAAACTATCCAGCCCTGAAACCAGGCAGCTCGAAATAAAGTGGTGAAAACGCAGGTCTGTTCCTCTATTCATTTTGGAACCAGTTCTGACAGTCATTAGCAGCTGTTTAAAAGGCTGGTTGATTTGATTTTAATAAAAATTGTTTCTGTGCAACAACTTTAAGTTTAAGTTAAGCATTTCTATTAATTCTTTAGATATTTTTTTTATTCATTATGTATACTTAAACAAATATATTGAGAACTAATTTTAGTTCCAACGACGGAACCAAGTTCCGATTTGCAAATGATTCATAAGTAGGTGTTGCTCAGCTTGTGTAAAGTTCAAAAATTATTATTAACCTATAAAAAGTTACATTTTCTGTTAAATTAAAATCTAGTGTAATTAAAAATATTTTTACTTTCTTTACAGGTAAATAATTATCTAGCATATCATTAAATTAAAAATTACATACTAAGTATTAATTTCTATTGGTTGGATATGTAATCATAAATTTGTACATACTTGATATACTTAAAAATATAACAAATTCATATTCATGTATGTCAGTGCTACTTTAATATTTAGTGACTCGGTTTGGTAAAATATCGATGACACGACGCTTCCATCTCTAACAGTTTTGCTAAACAAAAAAATGTGTGAAAGAAGAAGAATATGGCTGATTTCCAAGAGCAGTTGAGGCAATATCGACAACAGAAACAAAGAAAGGATATATTGACCAGAATCAAAGCTAAGGTTAACAGATTTTGGATGCTGGGCACTGGTGGGGATATAACTCAGGGAAAATGCGAAACAGCCATCGACATCAAGGTAGTATCGCTTACATGTCAACGTGTACAATAAAACAATATAAGTACAAGTAATTTCACTTTTAGCCAGCTGAATCAGTACATAAGGAATCCACTCTAATATACGAAACCATTGATGAAAATGTGGCCTCGAGCGATGATGATGAATTGTTGTCTCAGGGCAACCGGATAACTACCAATGTAAAAGAGGAGAGCAAATGCTTAAAATACACTCTTTGGACTGTTTACCTTCTATTCTGGGTTACATTGTATGTGATTGCTATAGAGCTCAAATTCGGATTGGTGTTTTTGATGTTCTCGGCATTATTTGGAATATATTTTAACACCAGAACTGAACCGAAGAAATCCAATGAAATAAGTGCATACAGTGTATTTAACAAGAACTGTGAGAGTATTGACGGCACTCTGAAAGCTGAACAGTTTGAAAGAGAAATTCGCTACGGATCTGGATCTGTGCGCTAAATAGCTTGATTTACTTCCATTTAGAGTACAATGTATATACAAATATTTCATAGAAGTACATCAAATCGTTGTGCAGTGATTTTAAACAATAAAGGTGATAGGTCACTATAAAGTGCTGAATATAATCCTACACAATATACAGTTTCATCCTTTGGTAAAACATTGATTTTAATTTGGTAATCAGCGAATACTATCTCCTACATTTAAAAAGTGTAAGTCTATAAGGACTTAACCAAAAATATAGAGCTGTTTGAAAAGGTGGTAATGAGCGATTGACAAAACTGGTACCACAAAATTAAGATGCAAAATGCCAATTTCACCACCTTATATCGAACTACTAGTTCGTACGTTAACTGAATCATTGATTGCAGTCCGGGCTGCATACTTTTTTAAATCATTAGTTCAAGTTCTATAAAGATGCTCAGAACCAAATTAGTGATTATATCTTCTATGATTGCACATCCTAACTGAACAATTTGCATTTATAAATTGAATTGTTTTTATTTTATTCTGTAAGCTGAATCGGAGTTTTAATAGAGTTCGAATTCAGAATTTATAAACCCACCAAAATTACAAATTTTTAAATTTATTTTTTTAATTTAATTTTTATTTCAGTTTTATAATTTTAGTTTTTCTATTCACAAAATGTAAATAAATATACGGTTTGGTTCGTATCATATTTCTAATTAAGTGCCAACATTTTTTTCTGATGTAACTCTGACATTTAAATTATTCTTATCTATAAAGGCCAGGGGGGCTTATGTAGCTAAAGTCTCTTACTCCTAACACCGAACAATGCTTACAATTAAAGTGCAGATCATTAGCTAGGGGTAAAAATAGACAAATATTTTTTAAAGCGACATTAAGATTATACAACTTGTACTTAATTAATCTGGCTTCTCGAGATTATAAAATTTCCACTCTAATCACTTTGCATTTTTTGTTAGGTCGTCTTAGCTTTTATGTTTTTAGTAGACATACCAGGAACTTAACTGCATTTCTATTACCTTGATTACACTGTGGAGAATCGATTTCATGTAAGTCATACAATGCCTTATTTTAAATAAATTCTTTACTATTAACAGCAAAATATATTTGACCGTGATTAGCTGACGAGAATATATCAAATTTTCTTTCCATACCCCTTTTAACTTGGTTCTCTCTCCCTCGTTCCTATTACATTATTAAGCTCAATATATTTAAATATTTGGTCTGATTGGGTTCTTTTGGGTTTCCCAAATCCTTCGTTCATTTGAATACCCCCAGATATTTTTGTTTTTACATTTTAAATTAATTTAGTCTTCTAATTGTACAATTATTTTTATTTTTAATTTTCCAATTGTATTTTTTTCACTTTATGTGCTTAAGTTTTTAATGCATGTGGACAGTATTTAGCATTGATTAAATAAATATATGAAAAACCCCTTCTATTTTTCTTCGCTATGAAAATTCGAATTTTATGCGACTTATACATTTAAAGAAGGCTTATATATACAAATTAGAGTAATTTGTTATCTACTGCTTTTATATTGTATATTCCTTATATGGTATCGCTTATTACTAGAGAACAGTTGCAAGACCCAGTGCAAGGATTGTTGTTATATAAAAATGTGAGGTACACCAGCTGCAGAGCTAGGAATTGAGCAGCAAGTACAGTTTTCATTGAGTCCTTGTATTCCATATGAGAATCTCCTTCGATAAATCCGAATGCTAGCCCTGCGGAACAAAAGACTTTGGTGAGGGCAGCAGGCACATGATACTCATCGCCATGACCATGTGCCAGATCGAGTGCACAATGTGATAGTTCTGCTTGGTCTGGAGAAAGGCGTAACAGACCAGCCCAACCATTACCAGAACCATTCCCAGCGGCATAAATATGATCAGATAGTGTCGCGCTGGGAAGCACTTTCGGGTTTTTGAGCATTTAAATCCCCAGCTAACTGATATGAGGCAAATGCCAGTCAAAGCAGGAGCTAGAAATACCCACAGGCTCTGTTTGTTGAGTTCGGTGCCAAATGCTAGGAGAATGGCCCCAAACATGTGCAGCAACGACACCAACTGCTGTGGAACATGGGCCATGGCAATAAGTGTGACCCAAATGGCCAATAGACCACAGTAGAAATCACAGAATTGAAGTACGCCGATCTTGACCAAACAGAAACTGAACTCATCTTCACCCGAATCGCAGGCGTGATAAAATATCGAGAAGAACATGGCAAAGAAGTAGATGATGCCTTCGGTAAAGTATCGACGCTTAATGGCCAAATAAATGCTCGGAATAAAGAGAAGATTGCTTAGCGTGAGTAGCATAGTGGCCAGAAGAATGGACATGCTCGAGGGCACTTGCGAGTCCTCGGTGCAATCCCAGCCACGGTAACCCTTCATGCAGACACATGTGGAAAATACAAATCCGCCGGACATATAATTGTAACAACGGCCAAAACGACCACATCGTCCGACGACACAGGGACTCGATGCCACGGAGAAGATCACCGAGGTGCTGCAGTTGTCCGAAAAGTGCTGTTCTGTCGCCAACTTGTGGTGTATTTTAAAGAGATGTGTCATCTTGAGATAGTCATCAGTGCACTTGTGGTCCATAATGCATTCCTTCACCTTGAGTGTATCCTTCTCGTTCATGCTGGCCAAGCATTCCTTGGACTTGATGCACCTCTCAAACCATTCAGCATCTTCAGCGCAGGCACAAGGACTCCGCATCCCCTGAAGCATATCGGAGTGGGTCCGCACAAATTCCTTAACGCTGTCAATTATAGTCGCCCGTGCAGTGTCTGCTTCAGGGCAGTACACCCTCATAGTAACAAACCTAAAAATATAAGCAAGAATAGAGTATGAGCCATAATGGAAATTTATTTAATTATTTACTATATAAATATATTTACTATATTTACTAAATAAATTTGATAAGCCTATAGTATTTACATTTTAAAATCTCTGGCACATACAGCCTCTGAGATTGACGAGTTCAACGGACAACAAGACCTAAATATCCTCGATTTTTTATGCTGATTAAAAATATATGCACTTTATAAGCTCTTACCTTTAAAATGCCTTTGCTAAAGTTTATTATTAATTAATAATTAAATATTTTATGTAATTTAACATATTTAACAAATTTTCTTCTCCTTTTGAACTTTTCGTTTTCCCACTCCTTCTCCTATTAGTTATTTCTTTCATGAACCTTTTCGAGAGCTCTGTAATAATATAACTACTTTTTTCAGGTTTCAATAAAGAGTTAGTTTATTTATACTAACTAATTATTGGTCTAGTTGGAATTTTTCTGGATTTTGCTCAAACCAATCAATTTAATTTGTAATTTAATACACCTAGAATTCTTAAAAATATTTCTTCCGATTATATTTATGTAGTAAATTTTAAATTTAATTTCGTTTTTATTTTGTATTTGTGTGTCGACTGACACTAGATATCAAATAAATAATTAAAGAAAAAAAATATCTATAGTTCATGTGAAAAGTAAGACCTTGTTTCAGAGTCATCAACACATCTGGCTTATACCGACGAAGGGAAGATTGTGTTGTGCACTTACCAGAGACCACTTTCCGGAAAGGGAATGTGGATTACACCCGTGGCATCCGTGTTATTGACCAAGCTAGTGGCATACATGAGTCGCTGACCATATTGGCATTTGTCGGGCCAAGTGGGTATTCCTGGAACTCCTTGGTGCATGCACACAACAATTTGCATGCTTTGGTTACCTTGAGCCACTTTCGATAGTTGCTCCTTGGTTTTTGGCAATCCCACTCCGTTCTCGTCATCGCTGACCAACTTCTCGGCAAGAATTCCACCCCTTTCCGATGGAGATGTCGTTGGCGTTGCTTTCAACTCGCTCCTAAAATGCAGATCGTGCTTCATGGACAGGGCAAAGGTTAAAGTTCCGCCCGTGTCGTAAACCTCGCCCAGCTGAAAGGCCATTCCGACTGCATATTGGGAAGTTAGGTTAAGTAATGCTGGAACTGTGCCGTTCGCATCTGGCACCAAATCATAGTCGAACATAAAAAACTCGTGATAACTCTGGCGCAGCAGCGGATAGAAATTAATTCCACGAAAAAGTTTTGGCTGCCAGGAATTATCAGGCTCCATGAGTTTAGCTGGCTTCCCCGGAGTCTTTGTAGATTTACTAAAGGGCTCAAACTCCTTATAAATTATGCACAGCGTATACGCCACATTGTACTTTTCTTCATTATTACCATTTTCTTGCCGCAAACTTTTACTCACTGTCTGGAAATCTTCAAATTCTTCTTCGGCTGGTTTTGGGGGCCCTACAAATCTTAAGAGTGCATAATGCCAAGTGTTTGGCTGCACATAAAATTCAATTGCGATCTCCTCAGTCTGATTTGGCTTGATGTGAGGCTTGTGCACGTAGTTAAATTCGTTCCCTTCCGCGTTTTGATCTACGCTATCAATTGGCGGGAAGGCATTTGCCTGAGTGTAGAAACTGATTTCAGGACAATGTTCGCACACTTCTTGAAATGTTATAAGTGCCGTTGCCACGCCCACATCTTCGGGCACATAGAACTTGTAAATCATTTCTTTGACACTTTCTGAGGAACTGTCTTGTTCAATCTCCAGCTTTGACAGTTGTTCAGTTTGTAAACGCGTCACATTATTATTTTGAACATTTAGCTGTCTCTTTTGGCTTTGTTTCACTTTGGTTGGCTCTATTTTTTTAGTACTGTTAATGTTTTTAAGTCTTTGTTTTCCGCTAGATCTAAATGTACCGGTTATATTTCCGGTCTCAACTTGTCCGTCATTAATAATTGTCGATGAGAAGCGAGACACTGATAATTCGCCAAAAAGCACCGTATCACATGATGCGGAAAGACCTAGAATTAAAACGAATGAGCAAACAAATTATTAAAATGGAAAATTTATAATTTAATTTATGAAACTTGTAACATTTGAAATCTGAAAATACAAAAGTGTCATTTTTTAATGATTTAAAATAATAAAGATAATATAATAATAAAGACAAAAATATTTGTAAATATACATGCATTCATTATGATGACCAAGTAAAATATTTTTTTCATGCATTAAATGGCCTTTCAGTAAATTTTCTTAAATTATCTATCTATTATAATCAATATTAATATTCTTCAATTAATGCATGAGATACATAAAGCATGCCTTATTTATATAAAAATAAACTGGCAACTTTTTTTTTTGCTTGACATATTAGTTTGTTGAAGATATACTTCAGCCAAAGCTAAAATTTTAACCTGGGTCAATTACTTTTTTACCTATTTATTAATAATGAATTCTAACGTTCTTATGTATGAGGTCAAGTTGTGCCTGACGTGTAATATATATATATATATATATATATATAAGACCTTTCAAGGCTTATTGCAGGCGGACTTACTTTCATTTTCGTCATGGTGTAAAATGAATTTGCTCTATTTTGAATGCTCCAAAGGTATGTTCATGTAATTTTAGTACCCCCAGAAATCATATATATAAATCTTATTATTATGTCTTAATTTTATATATAGTTTTCCATACACTAAAAAATTCAATTTGATTGAATTTTTGCTTTTTGAATTTTTTGTATCGATTGACTTTAGTTAAAATTACATAAATATTTATAAAAATAATATATAAAATGTAGATTTTTGTGGGGAATGATCCTTCTTTTTTTTTTCAAAGCTTTATGAGACAATTTTTTTCCAAATTTTAGTGAGTACAAAATATAAAAATCTGTTTGTTACCTTGTTGTTCAATGCGATCATTATTTGGATCTGTCCAACTGATAAAGGCCACAGCAAACCAATTGCCCATGTTGGGACCCTGTATATCAATGTGGTGCTCCTGAGCATCCGACTGAAACTGCAGGTTATATACTTTGAATCTGAAAATATTAAATATATAACAATTTTTATCTTTATTTGTTTATTTTAGTAAATCAAATAAAATGCTTTGCTCTCTCCTTGTAACCATAAATTAAGTAAGATTTTACTTCATCAAGTTATTAAATTATAATATAATACACTGCTTTTATTTTTTGTATCCCATAACTTTTGTAATTATATTATTAATGCTATATATTTATTGTTGGCGTCATAGATGGCTGGTCATATAACAATTAAATGACATCTAAATTTACTGTAGTCAGGTAAGCTCTACAAGAAAGTACATAGAGACCTGATGTGCTCATATAGAAATGCTAAATTTACGATTTCCAGATGCTTTTCTTTATCGAAATTTTTTGACAGATTCAACATATTTTGGTATTGACTACACACACATATAGGCGCGCTGCTAACTACTGTAAACGGGCGATGTGCCCATTGAAGTCCGAATCTGAATTTCGCCACAGTGATCTCTGCTCAACTTTACCAGCTGTTTGCAAACACAGACTTCTCATTAGTACAAGAATTAAATAATATAAATTAAACTTAATTATTTACAGATAATATTGTATTATTTCTTTAGTGGCTAAAATTTTAAATTTCTATTTTTTAGCTGAAGGTATGAAATTTACCTCTGTTCGGAGTTTACGAAATTGTTGGGGAAGGTTAAGTTTTCCGGACTTATCACAGGTAAACTGTTTGCCTTTAAATGTAACGTGACATCCTTAGGTTTGCATTTTCTTTCTGTAAAAATAGAAGTAAATTTAAGAAAAGATTATAAAGAACATTTGTGAGACATTCTGCAAATGATTTACTTACGAAACGGACTCTTAGATTCTTCAGTTGCCTTGAAAGTAAAAAATGCAGCTCGGGAATCCGATGGAACTCGAAAGTGAAGTATTGAAACATCCTTATAAGAGGTGTACTTCAGCAGTGTATTGGATGGTAAGCGTACAATAAGTTTCTGGTGCGTTGATAAATCAACTTGTTTAATTTTATTTAGTTGTGCCACATTTAAATTAAGTTCGTTATCTACACTCTGATGATCAAATTGTAAGCTAGGAACACTGCCGCAGAATTTTTGGCCAATATGCAAGAGTGTCAGTAGCAGAATTATATTGAACCAGCTTCGATAAGAGCGCTTAAGTGTCATGTTTATCCTTGGAGGAATATTATGAGCAGGTTGAGCAATTTGTCAGACTTCTTTGTACTTAGGATCACATTGGTTCTACAAAAAAAAAAAAACAGCAAATAATTAACCAAATAACAATATAACATTTCTAAAAATTTTAAAAAATCTTTAGTACATTATTGGGGTATATAAAAATCATTTAAAATATACGAAAAAAATTACCAAGAGTAAAACTTAAAAAAAAAATAGTTTAAAAAACAAATAAGAGTAAAAAACAATTAATACACCTTTTTGCATGGATTAGAGATTAGATAGAAAATCGCCAAAATAAAAATAATATTGTTACTTTAGATACCTTATAACAAATGCATTATAGAATATTATTCACGAGATTAACTTTTAAAATTAAGTTGCTTATGATAAAAATAGTACACGATGAATTAATTACTCGATTATTCCAAATATTTAATGCAAAACTAAATGGCACTACAACGGTTAAGATATTATGAGAACGCGTAGGTATAGAAGGAACCGAAAAATGTATTTTGCGAATTAGTGCAACAGATCTAATTAACCTATTTAGTAATTTTAAAAAAATGGGTTCAATCAATCAAGATGATTTATAATTTTACTATCGGGTTTCTTAATAAGCACAATATTTATTTTACTCCAGTGATGCGTTTGTTCTATGCGTGTGCCGCTCACGACAGAATGGCAATGCATAATGCAGATCGGATCACTATCAGACATTCTCGCGAATACTGGTGTATCAGAGTCATTCGTTCGGACCGGGAAATGCTGTTCAAATGTATACACTCATAAAAAAATAAACATTAGAAACCGAGTTGCTCAGTTGGAAGTCACTGAACTCTCAAACTAATATTGGCAATTCAAATTTCACGGATTTTCCTGCACATTGTGGTCGACATTTTTTCTTTGGCATTAATTCGAATAAATTAAAATACGCGAATGTCTGTTATTTAAACTAAGTCGATGGAGCCGATAAATTATTTAATGTAGCTAGTTATGTTCATTCAAATCCACAGACAAACTATTTATCTCAATTTTGGAAGACAGCCAAAATTGGTGTATTTGTACAACTTTTTAACAGGTTATTGTAATTGATCGAGGTGCGACAATTCGAGCTAAAATATTCAACATTTAAAAATTGTTCAAAAAGTGAAAAACTGCACCACCAGTCCATCAAATTGGTCAATCATAGCTGATTTTCAATATATATATATATATCTATAAAGATTTAAATACTTTAAAAAAGATTTAATAAATGTATGGTATTTTTTCTGGTCACTTTTAAGATCATTCTATTATTAATCATGTACTCAGAAGTCTTTAAACTTGCAGACATAAAAAAGCAACCTATGAAAATATTTCTTGAGTTGTGCTATTATTTTTCCCTCGGCTGTGTGTGTTGGCTCTCTATCTATTATAGTCACTGATAGTCACATTCAAAAGACAACCGGGTAGACAAGCGAGCAGACGAATGTTTCCACTCGGCCTCTGATTTCTACGACAAACATAACAAAAATAAATACTCCAAGTAACCCCCGGATGACATTAATTTATCAATTAAAGTTATTTGGCACAATTCTGTGATTACTTTTTTTTCCGCCGTTAGTAATTATTAATTGTTTTTTTGATATACGTGCACAGTGTATTTTACACATACACTTTTATCCCGAAGCGCATGAATTGAGTTAAATTGTTCAACTGAATACCTATTACTCATTTTTTCCCCGCCCTTTTACTTATGAGCTAATTTGGAATAAAATATTCAACGATTCTTATCACACTCAGTCAACAGAAAATAATGCTCGACTACAAAATACGTTCTCCTAAAATTTAAATAAAAAAAGTACTAAAAAACTATTAAAAATAAAATTTTGTTTTTAAAAATTTTTAAATAAGAATATGATAGTAAAAGTGTTCTGGTACCTTAAAAGCGGATGCTGTATAACGACCTATTTTAAATAATAATACAAAACACTAATCATTTGGTAGGAACATCACTTTTTATTTTTCATTAGTGTGTAAGAATTATTTTGACATACTCAATAGTTCAAGTTGCTTATACTTATTATCTGGCCAAATCTAAAATTTACAAATGAAAAAATATGTCAACAATAATTTAAAATTTTTGATCATGCAATGTATCGCTTATATCGATATATGGATTATGCGCGATAACCAGGGCTACCCGAGTATAATGAAGAACGATTTTATATTTACATTTCAGGCGGCACCTTTGAAACTACCTATTTTCAGCAACTTTAGCACACTTTGATTGACCTTAAATTTTCTATACATTAAAATCAGCAATGAAGCTCATGTTGATTACAAAATATTGTAATATTCAGAGCAACGAAAAATTAGACACGGAAGCATTTTCTGTAGCAGCAGTTTCGGTTTTCTGATAGTTGTTGAACTGAAAAGATACTGCGTATATAAACAATTCGTACAGAGGAACAAACTTATATATATTTAATACACTTTATGGGTCCAGAAACATCTACATGAATGCATTGCCAATTTAAAAATTAGGTTACTTTACTTTGAACCTGCTGCCTCAAACATTTTTACAGTTGTACTTATTTATATATATAGCCGAAAACATATAAAAATTAATTTCAGATGAATTTTCCAATAGTCTCAGAAGTATAAGAGAGTAAATTAAGCTCTCCAGTATGTATGTACATATACACGTTAATGCAATTAGATATATTCTTACGTACATATTATATACATATGATTACATTAATATGTGACATTGACTGCGGTTTTGTCTTATGATTGGATGTCAATGATAAGTTGACTTGTTAGTTAATTTATGTACTCTCTACTCTGTTATTACAAATTAATATATTTGTTCTATTCAGTATAACTATTACTTCTTTCTAATATATGTTAACTTACCGGTGTTTTTTTGTTTTTTTCTGTTTGTTTTTGTTTCTGTTATCTGTCTGCCTACATCCATGGTCAATGCCCGTGCGCTGCTTGAGGCAAATATACTATTTACCAAAGGCTTCTTTTGGCGCCATTAGTTTAAGACACTTTGTGGTACTCCTCCTTCGGTTGTCACTAATTAAAAAAATTCCCGTTGGTTGTGTTGTGCCAGATATGAAGCTGAGCAGCGATCTGAAATGAATATGATAATTTCATAATTTCGAGCCGCTATTAATACAGTTTGCTCAATAATTTGCTGAATTACACAAGATACCCTGTTCCATGTACTCAATATTGGCAACTTTACTCAAAAAATGTTGTGAAAATTATATTAAAAAAATGATGGTATCAAGGGAAATATTGTTTATATGCCAATTTATATTCAATGTTCCTTATACAGTTACACTTGTATTTTATTATTTTAATGACATATTTTGTATCAAATCGTATATATGAAAAATATAATAAGAATAAAAGTAATTTAAGTAATGCTAAGAAGCAGCAGAGATGAATTTAAAATTAATTTTCAACTGTTTTATCACATTTTATAATTAATGTTTTGTCCCCATTAATGTAAGCTAAATTCGAGTATATTTTAAATTTTGCAACTCACCTCAAAGCAAATCAAATAATTATGTAAAGTTTATCAGTGCAACAACCCTATTCTGATTTTACTCGTGCAATATATCGCTTTGCTCAAATATCGTTTAGGCCCAATCAACAAGGGATGAGTAGATATACGGATGATCGATAGTTATGTGTGGAACATTATTAAAATAATGAATTAAATATAAGTTAGTGCCATTATATTTAAAAGAAAAAAGGTAAATGAACATAACACAGTATAAACTCTAACTTTATCTTCTGTAGAGCCCAAATTTGATAAATGAATACAATTCTGTCAATCGATTGCAAAAATTTAGTTTAAATTGATTTAAATTATGGCAAAACGTGATCAATTAAATCTATTAACTTAGTATTGCACTTGAAATATTTTACACTTAATATGATGATGATGATGCCTTTTGGCTTACCATCATCCTCTTTAATTTTCAATTTCGAAATCATATTCAAATAAACCGGCATTGTGATTGAAACAAAAAAGTGTGACCACTATTATTTTTGTTATTTTAGTTAAGTAAACGTTTTGCTTTTAAGATCCAGTAATTTATAACTTAAAGAATTCATAGCTTCTATATAAACAAATTTATTAAGTTATGAAATCAACCGATCATCCTATGCCAGTTTTACCATATAAAATTTGAAAGTTATAATATTTTACTGAAACATAAGAAGAATCTTGTTTATATAAAAGTTTAATTCTTGTCGTCTTGATGATATGTGAGCTATACGATATAGGTCTTATCAACCTGCAATAATATCAATGAGCTTTTTGTGCTAATTAAAATCTAATATCATAGATAGATAGAAATAGGGCGTTTATAACTCGATTCTCTGCCAATAAGTTTTTTGGATAAAATAATAATAATGGAATGAAATAATATGAAAGAAATATTATATAAGCGAATGAATTAAGAAACGGCAGCAGAGCTTTAGCAACCAACTTTAGTTTTACGTTCCATGAAGAGTCGATCAAAGAGCAAGACTCAGAGAAAGAGAGAGAGAGGGAAAAAGAGATGCATTTAAAGTTTGTTGTCTGTGATATTCGAACAAGTTTTTCGTTTATTTGTCTGCTCTTGGAATAACGCAAAGCTTCAGAGGCCGATCATGAATCAGTAGTCTATACACCGTGCTGAAATACACGTCGTATCACATCGCGCGTATTTTGTATGCTGGTTGAAAAGCAAATTGTGAAAGTTTTTATAGGTATCAGCGATTATAATATATGTGTTTAAAACATACAGATGTGAAAAGTAATAAGTACAAAGGTACAAGCGTGCAGAGCAAAAAAAAATATATATGTATATATATATATATATTTATAAATATACATTTATATATACAATTTATAGTGTGAACCTTATTTTAACATGTGAAATATTTGTGAGGAAAATATCAAAGGGAAGAGCCCATGTAAACGGCAGCTAAGCCCCAAAATCTCGTAATCTAAATGTATACGGATCTGAAAATTGTATTTGTACAAGTGTGTGTGTTTGTGACGTCATCTTAAAAAGCTACTACTACAGCTAAAATGAAGATAATGAATATAAAAGCAATTGCTGTCCATACAAATGAATACCTACTTGGCACCTTGCATGTGTCTCCCTTTAGGGAAATACGCGTTATTTTCGCTCCCTTGAACTACCACCACCACTACCAACCACATTTTGATTGTTATTTTGGTTAACTCATTGGGTATGTCCAGCGATTGCGCCATGCTCCCGTATATGAGAAGAAGAGAAATCGCTTACCCTCTTCGTGCTCGCCACATACCATCGCATGCTTTGTTTTCTTATAACCTGTTTTACGTGCGTACTCGCGTACAAATCTAAATACAAACATTTAAGCATAGGTACATGTATAAAGGCCAACAGGATCTGGCTGTAAGCTGATAAACTGGTCTAGGTCTCTCACATCAGACATGATCAATTTAATAATTGCGTGTACGCTTGTGCTGAAGCCCTCACTTAAGTTTAAGGAATCTGTCAAGTCAATATCTTCACTCACAAAAAAAAATTGGCTTGAATTTGAGAACTATTGCGCAAAGCATAACTTTAAGCTTCAGATTCCCATTTCTTAAATAATTATTCTTTTTAATTTAGAAATTATTTTTAAACCTTGATTAACCAGGATTTGTGCTTCACAAGTGTGTGTAATATTTTCAACAGCGCATTGTGCCCTTTGTGTAATAGGTTTGCCGCTCTGGCGGCTAAGATTACACAATGAAGTATTCCTATGAGCGGCATTTCATATGCAAGCACAACATGGCCGGAACATCGAAGCGGTTCAGCATTCACATTGCCATTTTGGTGGTTATAGTGACCATTAATTTGCTCTTTACATATGAAGGTAAGTTTCATTATTGATTAATGTATCTAATAGATATGGTTATTGAAGTTTATCCAAGCACTCTTAACTAGTCTATTCTTACTGTTTGTTTTGTAGTAAATTAGTTTGATTAAACATATAAACTGAAAACATGTAATCAAATTTAAACCAATTTCAATATAAATTCTGAAAGTCAGTAGCTTATTTGGGTTAACACTTCCGACTCCAACTTGCTTTTCTGATTTCAAATCACCCTAAACAATAAATAGAAAATAACTGACTTGGCGTTGTGTTAATAGTTATACTTTGGCTTCTGTCAATAACCGACCCTGATAGAAGCGTCATAGTTGTGGAATGCCACTGAACTTACAACCGCCTCACTCGTACTTCTGCAGAAAGTTCATGTTTTGGCCAAGTCAATATCCACAATTGTCTCCGAATTGAAATGAAAAGTAGTCACGGTCAAGGTAATAAATCTTTACCATGGCTTCACCCACTGGCATTTGCCATTTGGCACTTTGTGTGGGTCTTCAAGACTACAAGTTATTGTTGGACGCACCAGTTGCGCACTTGTCATTTCAACATTTTTCGTAATATTCGTAATATTCGCTGCCAATAGACTTGCTAATAGTAATTCGTTGACCCGGATTTTTTTGTTTCCATATATGCAGATAATATGCTTTTCATGAATGGTCTTTATTGAATCATCTTTTAAAGGTCCGTTTCGCACATGACCTAATACCACTTTTAAAGCTTAAAAAATTAAGAGTATGAATTTAAATTATAAATAACAGAACGATAAGCTCAAAAAGTATTTACCATGATTAAAATATATTTAAACAAAGCGTTCTAATTGTTTGTCGACATAAGAAAATTGAATTACATCATGAAATGTGTTTTGGTAATTTGGATTATTTGCAGCAGTTTTCGTACCCGATCGAGTAAATGATCTAATTTATTTAATGTTCAAATTAATTATGATAAGATAATAAATTAAAAATAACACATTTAGTATGCGCAACAAGTTAACATCATGATAAAAATATATATAAAAATATTAAAATCGTATTCTTTCCCAATGCATGCACATGTGGTTTATCTTAATTACTTAATAATACCTTTCTGGATCTGTTCTGGTTAAGTTATTTATGCCCATGCATCAAATGTTTCACCATTGCTTTTAAATACCCCTAGAATTCTTATAATTATTTTCTTTTCCTTCAATTTTAATCCAAGCATTAAATTTTACTAAGTATAATTAATTATTTATGTGAGGACTGATATTAGTCGATAAATAAACGAATAAGATCGATTACCGATATACGCGAATGGATTAAAAATTGATTTTATAAAAAATAAATTTTTTTAAAATTAATAAAATGTAATTTATTAAGATTTAAAGCAGTTTCCGCAAAGCTTTATGTCCAACTTTTATATGTCCTTGAGGTTGGAGACTTAACTCGTGGAATATATATAACAAGATTTATAATTGAAATTGCATACTGCGAAATTGTACAGAAACAAAAAAGGTGCTGAATCTATTGAATATGAGGGCATAGCGGAAGCAAAAAAATCCGAGTAATAATGGTCCAATGTGGAGTGACCAACTAGCAGATACTCTTGTACATATGTTAAATATATAAGTCGATAAAAAAAGATTTTTAGTTGATTCTTCAAAGCTTTTCCCGCTAAAATTTTAATTTTAATTTAAGTTCGTGTAAATGCGACTGCTAATACTTGTTGTTAATGCTAGCTTTTTATGTCTCGCAAAATAAAAACAAATAGCGAATAATTTTATTCACGATTCAGATAAAATTAAAATTAAAATCTCCGGCTTTTGGCAAATAATCATCAATAACAACATTTTCTTCCCACTCAAACATTTGTTGTTCGATCACGCCCCAACATTTACTCGAAATTTTTTGTGACGCAATAGATTTTTGCAACAAGATTAGGATGATCATTTGCCGATCATACTGTATATGTATGTAATTGCCTATGTATGTAGCTGATTGTGTTCGCGTGCCTGGGTTAATTTAAATAGAATAAAAAAATTATTATTCGTATCAGCACAAACTCATTTATACTGATTTTTTAGGATAGATTTCACATATTTATTGCGTTAAACATTTCGATGCAATAATCATGCAAACCGCTTCGCACGAATTTTGAAAATATTCTGTGCTACGTTGTTTGTGCACTATGAAAATACTTTTCCTTAACAACTTTTGAGTTTCTTATCCGATCTTTAATACTCTGCAGGGTAAAAAAAAAATAATAATAAAATTTCAGTAGTCCCTTTGTGAAATTGAAACATTCATTATTTAAAAAAAACATAAAAATTGCTATAGAAGCACTAGCTCTACATCCGCCGTAATATATTCTTGTATTCGATCGGTTTTCGGAGCTACAATTGAAATCACCAAATGAGATCTCTAGATTTACTACCGTTATATGTATGACGTAGTTATGTAAACATTAAAATTAAAAATTTTATAATATAATACACAAGAATCTAAAAACGAAATACACTTTTAATGCGAGAACTGTGCAAAGATTGGGCTGAGGCGTTATGTAAAACGCCTTGCTATAAGGTATATAAATATATTTGTTGATCAGCATCACCTACATAAGTCTCAGCCTAATTATGTCAAACAGCGAAGAAATTCATTTGCCAATCCTTTCGCACTGATTAAATGATATTATTTAAATGCACATCTATATTCAGTTCTCATACAATCTCTTTCGGAACCTCAAGTTATTTTGTTATGTTATGTACCTGAAACTGAGACTGTAGAGTCAACCTACAAATACAGATTGTAGTAAAAAAAAACTTGAGTTGTAAACAGAATTTTTTTAAATTAAAAATAAAACTTTTTAATAAATTATTGTAGGTGTTTTGAAATGTAAAATGTAAATGCATTAATGCATATTGGATTGAAATAACAATGTTCTTATTATGATTGCAATTATTATGATTTATTTATAATTTATTTTAAATTATTCACAGCTATTGCACAGGAGCAAAATGCTCCGCCAATTTTATATGTACGAGAGCGAAATTGGAGAATTTCGGAAGCCGAAGTGGTTGGCCAAATCATTGATCGAGTGCATGCCGAAGACGCCGACGGCGATAGCTTGGTCTTCGGCATTGAGCCCCGCTTCCTGGCTCCTGGTTCAAGCCAACAGCAGGCCAACTCACCCAACAAAATACCCTTTCGCATCGATGCCGATACGGGAGTCGTCTACCTCAACGAAAGTTTGGCGGGCCGTGTAAGTTGACCTCATTTAATTTATAAAATTCCAAATATATGCACTTAACTTAATTAATTATTACTGTTTGCAAGAATAATTCTCGCCCCATGCCAAAACTTATTTGTATGTTATAATTTCCAAGTGTAAGAAAAATTTTCTATAAACTAGAAGGGATTTAACTAAATCGACCAAACCAAAAATATTCTGATTTTTTATTACAATTTTTAGAAATATTTTCCATTATGTAAAATGTATTTCTCAAAAGAGAGCACGACTGCGAAATATTTCGAAATTTCAAAGTTGCTAGAGTTTCAAGTTGTGGAAAATATTCGCATTTCTGATTTCTAGGACCGAAGTTCCTGGGGTAGGCTGGCATTTGGTGGTCTTAATATGTATACACCGTTTTTTGAAGGTTGTTGTCCTTATAAGTAAAAGATCGCAATTCCGAACGAATGTAATAATTAAAAGAATTCCTCTTTTAAAAGAAAAAAATTTGTCAAGCAAATGTCTGCAGCGAAATGATTGAACTGACCCAAATACTTTATAAAATGTGTATCTTAATTAGCAAATATATATATATTTTATTCCCATTTTCTCTTGCAGGCTGGCGAAAATTTCCTTATTTACATAACCGTCTCGGATGGACGTTACACTGCAAAAAACGAGGTTTTTATCAACATACTTGGAAAGCGCGAAAGCAATGGATTCCACGGTTTTGGATCCCGCTCACCGCCCTCAATATCGAATGTGGTGCAGAATATTTCACAGTACTTACCCTCATTTGATCAGCTGCCCGGAGTGCAGTCTATTAGAAATGGCCTGCCCAATCGAAGGCCGAGTATCAATTTGCCACCAGGTTTTCCGGCAAACGTATTGCCCGCATACAATAATTTCTATCCACCCATATCGACAGCGCCTGTGAACCAGGCAGAAGAGCACAATACAATTGAAGTTAAGCCGAGCGAAGCGCCCAACCAGCCTCAGACCACGAGGAGTTCCACTCTGACAAAACTGACTCCGATTGGTAGTCATGGATCTAATGGACAGGGCGTGTCTCAGCCAGCGGCTCCAGCAGAAACAGACACAGAATCAAAAAATGAAAAGGGCGGCAATGTGAACACCATAACGCTATTCACCATCAAGTCTACCTCGATTCCATTTATAATCGGAATCTGCGGCATATCCGCATTTGTTGCCGCAATTTTTGGCTATCTTTGTCGCCGCCGCCTGTGCGCTATCAGCAAAACGCTAAAAAAGTCCACCGAGAAGGAGGAGATGGCCAAGAAATCGAATGCAAGCAACACACTTACTGATGACAGCCGCAACTCCATGGTGCTGCAACAGTGGCAAGGACCGGTCGCCTTTGCCAACCGATACGTGCCCTGGGAGCGTGAGCAGCAGCTCGCCATAGCGGTAACTAACGGAAATTTAAAATCTAATGTAATAATAAGAATTATCTCACTTCTGCATACATTTCGAAAAAAAACCCAATTATCTTTATACATATTTATTAGGGAATATCAAATTTGAGATATTTTGGCGTGATACAATTTACGCAAAACTTCCATTTTATCATCCGTGTTCAAGAAGGTTTCTCTAGGTATACAAAAATTACAAAGTTTGAGCACCTTGACATTCGCTTTGAATAATAGTGAAAAGATAGTTAGAACGCCTCAGTCATGAGAAGTCAACTAGAAGCTACAAAATATACCATTCAAAACCCACAATTTCTAAAACTGTTCGTATTTTATAAGTTAAAATTGAATATACGCGCTTTACAGTTAATTCAGCGTTGAGAGAGGACTTTTATAAATATTTGTATTAATAACAATATAAATATTTATATATGTAAAAAAATCTAGTTATGCAGCTGGCCTTTGAATAATTAAATAACAGATTTACTATGAGGTTCGTCGCATTATATTAAAACAATTTACAATTTTTTTTCCGAACAATGGCTGACAAAAATATTTTAAAACTGACCACATCGCCGACGCTTTCGAAACGCTCTTCTACACTGACAATATGGAAATCAACATTTCTCCTCTATCTATGATGAGAACCCATCCAATTCCTGCATCGCAGTCAAGCCAGTTATCAACAAATCCTGCTAATAGCGTTGAGGCATCTATGCCTTCCTCAGATGTCGGACAAAGTAGCTCGAGTGCTGGGATATCCACAGATCGTGCCGGTTTGGCAGCAGGTTGTCTTGGCACCGATCCCAAGATAGATCAATGGGAATTTCCCAGACACCGATTAAAGTTCTTTAACATACTGGGAGAAGGCGCCTTTGGACAGGTCTGGCGTTGCGAAGCCACTGAAATGGACGGTAAGCTCTTAAATGCCTAATTTAACTTTTTTTTTTAGCTTTAATATAAACAATAAATTACTTTAAAAAAAACATTTAATATTGAATAAATTGAAAAAAATGCACCAAAAAGATGCATACAAATCTCGTCAAATCTCTCGTGTTCCCAGCACCAGTTAAGAACCAATATCAAATCAAATTTAATTATAATCTATTTACTTAGTTTTAATACATACTACGAACAGCTGTTTTATCTACTGTTATTTTTTGACTTGCAGATAGTGGAGCGATTACAACTGTTGCTGTAAAAACACTAAAAGAGAGCGCTGGAGAAGTTGAAAAGAAAGACCTGCTTTCCGAACTGGAGGTAATATATACTTTTCTCTGTTTTTTTTTTTAATACTAATGTCTATAGACTTAATAACTCTGACAACAACTTAACATAGATTTAAAAACCATTTCCCCAAAAAAAAGAGTTAGCTAAAATTATTTTGTAATTTAAATCTTTGATGTTATTATTTATTTTCAATATTCCTAGAATATTTATTATGTTAATGGATTTGTAAAGGTTTTAACTAAATGAAGATAGCAATCAGAAAAAACAATGATTATCCTCTAGACGGTCATCGATTAAGAATACAAAAGATGTAAAAAAAAAACACTGCAGTTACCAGATTTTCTCCGCCCCAATATACATACATACAGAATGAAAACTTATTTGCACAAGAATATGCAAAATACAACAATTGAGTAAACATAAACAGAGAACATACTTTTGACATGACATGTGTCACGTTTTAAAGGAGACATTGTCGACCCCATTACGTCTATGATTATCATCAATATCATTGGCTCGACATTTCCGTGTTACTGTTTTCTACATTCTGTTTTCTGTTTCTATGCAAACAAGTCTCTCTCAGCTTATGTGTTATTTATTCAATTTGAAAATCTATGGCTGGATTCCGGCCTGCCAGGAAGGCGCTCTTCTCTCGTGTTGTCAATGAAAGTGTAACGCATCTTATCAAATAATACAATGACATTTAATATTATTTAATCGTAGAATGTTAGAGCACACCGCATTTAAAGAAATGCCATTTTATACCGGAATTTAGGTAAGCTTTAGGAACGATGTAATTGGAGACCGTTGTCTGTCCGCAGACATTATGATTTTAACTAAAGTTATCGCATAATTACTCGAATGTATGAATCAGCGAAAACCACACAACACGTTTGCTCTTTATAATAAAATCGAGTCCTCGTCCTCTGACGCATCGGCACAAACTGATTCCTGTTGCTGCGTACAATCATTATTCCCCCACAATATGTTCTCAATTGTAATTGTGACTCTCTGTTCTCTGACAACAGACTTGCGCACTGCAACGCTTTGGAGTCAAGCTCAGCTGTTCATTGATTAGACCTGGTAATGACCCGGATAGCTCAGCCTGGTAGCCTGGTGAATGGTATCAATCTTAAGTAGTTTGCTTTGTTTAAGTCTCCGTTAAGATGCTGTTTGATTCAAGTACTTTATTTTGAAAGTCTTTTTTCTAATCGATGCTAAAATATCCTCTTCTGTTTATTACACAACAATGCAAAATTACATGATTAACATATGACAGTCAAACCATATGTAAGGTCGGTTACTAAATCCAAATAAAATAAGTAACTAGATAACCGACTGCATAATACTCTGACATTTTAACATTTGGTTATTTTAACAATGCTGATGAACGTATATAATATGTAATAGCACCGATGACAATTTGAGTTATATATTTCAGGCTATCTGACAGACCCTTCGAATATGAGTAAATATACCCATAAAACCATGTTAATAGGCTCGATGGGTTCGAGGGGTTATACTTGCAGTTACCTTTTTGACAATTTAAAGCTTCTAAGGCATTTTTTTTTTGATAATAGTCATAATAGGAACATTGTATTAATTACCCTCTGCAGAATTACATTATTTTATATATACTTCGTGCATAAAATCTCTGAGCGTTGCTAACTTTTGAAAAGTTATCTTACTTTAAAGGCTCTTTCCCTAACTCTTTTTCTGTTTCGTTAACAATTTTTTTATAACTGAGTTACAAGTGTTTTTAATTTGTACGTCTGATTGGGTGTTTTCTAGGTTTCTTTCGTTGCTTGCAATGTTTGCTAAACTATTTTACATTTGAATATTCCCAGATATATTATATTTTTTATTAATTTAAGTTTTATATTATAAATTTTTATCTGATTATTCACTTTTAATTTTATTTAATTAGATTTACAACTATTATTTATAATTCTTCAAACTTTAAAACCGCTTCAGTTAATGGTAGATTTTTGTATTCCCATTATAAAATAAATGAATTAAATAAATTAAAAATAATTATAATATTTGTTTGTCGGTTTCAGGTGATGAAGACGCTGGAGCCCCATGTAAATGTTGTTCGATTATTGGGCTGCTGCACAGATAAGGATCCAACTTTCGTAATACTCGAATACGTGACTCGTGGAAAGCTACAAACTTATTTAAGAAACTCTCGAGCTGAAAGGTAAGCAGGCTTGATCTCTTAGATAGATATATAATAATAAAAATAAAATGTAAAATGTTTATCCGTTAATCACAAATTAGCTTTTCTATTGCTTTACTTATAATTTCGAAATGTATTTGATTAATGTCCTTCAAATGTTGTAGACATTATGGAAACACACACGGAAAATCAAATTTACTGACTTCGGGAGACTTGACATCATTCATGTATCAAGTTGCCAAAGGAATGGATTATCTAACCTCCCGTGGGGTGAGTACAACAGCCTCTATATTTGTAGACTATAAGATCTGCAAAACAAGCTATTTTTTAGTACATTGTTGCTTAATTCTGGAATTTATTAAAGTTTGTTTTATTAATCAAAATTAACGTCAAATTAAAAGTAATATTTTTCATAAATTTTGTTTGAAAAACTTAATGCAAATTCTCAGCAAATAAGATTTATTTCGGAAAACAATTAAAGAATGAATAAGAAAATAAAGTCGAATACTAAAAAATATTAATTAAGGCAAGCGAATAAATAATGTAAATGGTTATTTGTTTCAATTTTAATACACATATTGATTTTCAACATTTTATAAATATTGCAAAATTTACTTTCCATCACAGATAATTCACCGTGACCTTGCTGCCCGTAATATTTTAATAACTGAGGATCACACATGCAAAGTGGCTGACTTCGGTTTCGCGAGGGATATCATTACATCTAAGATATACGAGCGCAAGAGCGAGGGAAAACTGCCAATAAGGTAAATTTAAAAAATTATAAACACAACTCAATTCAATAAAATGGGTATAAATGTTATACTCTCTGTCAGCAAATAAAAACAAATAAGAAAGCAGTAGTTAAGTTAACGCGATATAAGTTAATAATATTATTATTTTTGTGTCTTTCAAGATGGATGGCTACAGAATCACTCTACGATAACATATTCTCGGTCAAGTCAGATATCTGGAGTTTTGGGATACTTATGTGGGAAATTGTGACACTCGGCTCCACGCCATATCCTGGCATATCAGCCGCTGATGTGATGCGCAAGGTTAGCATTGTATTTTAATCAGTTACTCAATTTCTAAGTCATAAGTTTATAAATTAAAATTGTCATAAATTAATTTTTTGCACTCGCTTGTAGGTGAGGGATGGCTACCGTCTGGAGAAACCCGAACATTGTCGAAGAGAGTTATATAATATTATGTACTACTGCTGGTCGCAGGACGTCAATGAGCGACCAACATTCGCCGAGATTATAAAGATGTTGGATAAATTACTTCATACTGAAATGGACTACATCGAATTGGAGCGTTTCCCCGACCACAACTATTATAATATTGTGAATCTCAGCGGAGAAAAATTGTAGGACCCAATTGGATATTTTCAATCCACGAAGGATCTGTGCACTGCCACAAAGAGCTTTATTACAAATAAATTTAGGAGAGCAAATAGTATTTACTACCATATTCACTGAAATTGTTAAAGTTTTTTTAAAATACTTAACGTAAAAATATATTTATTTATATGTATACATTCTGTATTTCTTTGATTTTTTATTACTGTGACTCCTGCTAATACAAAATGCTATTACGAATTGGTGAAAATGTATGTAAGAGGCGCAAGAATGAATATGGGACCCATATATTCTTGATCGGAGTTCGCACTGACTATAAGACATTGGGATTTAAAATTGAATTTATAGATTTTTGGGTATATATCTTTTTTGGCCGTAATTATACTTCACTTATATTTCAGAAATTGCATAATGTTGTGTAAGTATATATAGTAAAATTTTTAAGTAGCAATCACAAGTAATCCAACAGGTTAAAGTCATTTATAAATGGAAACATAGAAAGATTTAGAGAATTCAAATAAAAATTGCCCTTAAGTCTATCTGGTTCTTCTTAAATCGCTGTTCTAAACAGATGTCTCTTAATATTCTTTATTTTATAATAACAGCAATATACAACTTATTTTGCTTTTATGTTTTCTTACTTAATTAAGTAATTTACAATTAATCATCAATTATTGGAATGGAAATGTTAAAATCGTAAATCGAAGCAGCGTATGTAAACGGAGTTTATTGGGATTAGACAATCTCCGATTGTTTTATGATTAACGGCCACTTACAGTTTTCTTAGTTACTACTTCAAAATATAACTAAAAAACTATTGACTATGTTGTATTGAAAATGTATTTAAGATAAATGAACATGAACATGTTAATTCTTATATTTAAAATTAAATACAATTTAATTTAATTTCTCAGCATTATAAATGTAATTTTTTGCTTAGCGGCTTGTCGAGATCAAATAGTTTGCAGTGAATGTGTTTTGTATTCATAAGTAAGGATAAAATGGTATCATGTATGAGGTCGCACGTACATATTCCTGATATAAAATAAAATTTGTATTGCATTTAAAATTGAATATTTAAATTTTTAAATGTGCTGCCATTATTGTTTACTTATATTATTACTAAGTTAGGAATTTAGACTTAATTATTAATTAGGTGGCTGTCAATGTATATATTTTAGCTCTGCATTTTTTGTATTTTATTTTTTTTTATTAACAATTACCAATTAATTTCTTTTTTTAATACTCAAGCAATTATTTGTGTAATATAAGAGTTATATTTATATATAATTTATCGGTATCTGCCTGTGGCATCTCTTAGCCGACTAACTTGTTGCGACATCTGGCTGACCATTAGGTGTATGGATACAAATGCGAATGGGCGCCGGATAATTACATATTGGCTTTTGTGTGTGTCGCCGTGCGCTGTAAATTGCATTTACATTATTTATATAGCATCAATAAAAACACGCACATTCCATTATTAGCGACACATTTGTCGACAGAGATCAGAGACTGCCAGCAGATCGGCCAAAGCAGTTGATCCTTTTATGGCTGGCGCTAGGATTTATATTCACTTCCTTTCACATTTAAAGCGACGCACGAACCGAACCAACCACCAATCGAACCACCGAACTAACAAACGAACGAGCGAACGAGGCAAAGTAACGGCAAACTACCTACTTTAGCTGTGCGACCTACTTATTACATTCATTCAGCGACTCGGCGCACCGATGTCGCATCAGCAGCGCTGCTCATCATCAGCCGACACAATTGCGTTTTGATTCTCGCCTGCATAACTCTGCTGCAGCCACAGTTGCAGTCGCAGTCGCCGTCGCCGTCGTAGCTGCAGTCGCCGTCGCAGGCACAACCGCAGTCGCAAATACAGTTGCAGTCGCCGTCGCAGCCACAGCCTCAGTCGCAGTTGCGGTCGCCGTCGCAGCCGCCAGGCGACTGCTACCTGTCTGAGTCGAGTCGAGCAGGATCAGCGATAATTTAGCTGCACTGGTTGCCTTTTAATTACCGCTACTTTTGCACTAAGTGTTACTAAGAAAAACAAAGCGAGCAATGCTCGATCGATTGTCCATCTCGCTCGCACACTGCGTGTGAAACTTTGACTTTGTCTCAACTACCGTTTACAGTTAACTCAAAGCGTTGTGTTTGCTATTTAAGCTGAGAGCGCAGCAGCAAACGCGTCATTTGCAATTGTTCTATGCAAGCATCAAGAGCTTAACTCAATATGTATTTGAATGTACGTGTTCTGCTACTGCTGTTTGTTGCGACGCAGCACAACTGTTTGGGATTTTACATCAAGAGGAATACCGTTAATTCCCAAGCAAAGGATCTCAATAGTCGCAACGATGAATGGGGAGTCTTTCAAAATAAGCTTGGATTATCCAATGAAAAAGGTAAGCAATTTAAATTTTGTGTACTATAATACCGATGGAGGGGGTCGCTAGAAAATCGATAACACCGATTTAAAAGACAAAGTTGGAGGATAGATAACTTTATTTAGATAACCTTTTTTAACGATCGGTTTTTGGCTAACCCACCCTTTTCTGTTGCACCTGTTATCACATGGTATTATTTATTGCAACGTTCTCATTGGTTTTTTTTTTAACGACTTTTTACAAATCATTAAACATTTTATTCTCATTTCTAGTTGAACTGCTCAAATCGCAAAAGGATCAAGAGGGCACAAAGGATCTGCTGAATCGATTCATCTTGGAAAACCCAAAGTACTCATTACCTACCAATACTAAAAGGAGTAAACGATTTAACAATCAATTTAAGCGACTTTTGCGCGCTTTGGTTGGCTTTAACTTGAAAAGTTCGAAGAGTACGCTGAAAACCACCTTCAATTTTGATTTGACAAATAATAAACTGAAGCCACTGAAGCGAGCTCGTCGCAAGATATCCTTAAACATGGTATCCGACATGTCCTCTGAGCGGATCGAGCATTTATTGCAAATGTTCTACCAAAAACATAATATTGAACGATCCGACTATAACAACGACAGATCTGAGCAACTCAATGAAGATAGGGATTACAGTAACTCCGATTTGGATACGGACTCGGATTCTAATTTGCCACCACGCGCATCGATGGACTCGGATGTGGACTCTGATTATGCATACGATAATCTGTATGATGACGAAGGCGATGTCAGCCTCACAGCCAAATCTCGTCAAAACTCCGAATATGGTTCCTTCCAGGACCTCATTCTGCAGGCGAACCGAAAGCAATGGGAACGGGAAAGTGAGGAAACCAAGTTGCGTAGTCCACACAATGACCATTTCATTTAAATAATTTAAATATTTTAATTACAATTCAATAGTAATTATAAATAGTTCTGGTCAGAGGACTGTGCAATAGGTGTTCAAATGCTGGCATTGAACTTCCCCAATTCGATACTTATAGGCGATAAGAATTAAATTTCTTTGAAACCAACTCAATTTTTTAAAATTTGTTTAAGTTTTAACATCATTTTAAGTTGCATATGTATTATAATTTATTTCGCGATTATTCTAAATAAATAAATAGTAATCAATACCAATAAACTGCATTAATTAACATAATCATTAAGACTGTGCTCAGAAAAAAATCTAACTACTTTTGGCGCCAAATGTTTTTCTTTATTTGCTTAGATCAATAATTAACATTCTAATTTTAAGGTTTCAAAAGATTAAAAGTATATTAAAACTCAAAAAATCTAGTTCTTAAAGCAATGTTGATTTCAGGGCGAAAGCCTGTAAGATACGTACAAAAACAATATTACCTTTCTTAACAATTTTTAATGACTATAAGGTAAAAAAAAAGAAATAAAATATGCTGTATATAAATAAATAAATATTTATATATTATTGTTTACATTTAAAGCATTTTTTCAGGCACATAGTAACCTTCTTAGCTGGATAAATAAGCAAAACAGTCTTTGTACGGAAATTATTATCTCTTTAAATAATTTTAATTAAATGTGTTCGTTTGGCAATAAAAATAGTAATTTTGATGACATACGTTTTTGTTGCCCCATTATTTTTCTTTTTATTTTCTTACTGATCTGTTTTATTCTAGCTTTCAAAAATGAATTCAAAATTTAATTATTAATCTTGTGATAAATTAAGTTTATGGTTAAGGTATTGGATATTTTTCTGAGAACGTTAAGGAAAAATAAAAAAGTGTGGTTGAGATACTCACCGAATACAACCACGTATATTACAATTTTAATAGTCTTCCTAAAATTGAAAAAATTTTCAAAAAATTAATAATAAAGCGCCATTTTTGGATTTATTCGCATATTCACAAAAGCGCCATCTATAGCAAAGCATCAGAACTATCCCAAAACAAATTCATTTAGTAATTGCTGAGTGCTACAGCACTTAAGTCTTTTGTAGGCACAAACTTTATAGTTACCTGACATACTTTTCATATAGTAAAACGAACCAACTTAAAAAATCAATTAGAAAGCGCCATCTATGTGTTAAGATGCCAAGCCTGCATCAAAGAATTATTACAGTTCTACAAATTTCTCTAATGCTTTGCATTTAGTTAGACAGGTTTGTATGGTTATTTATATTATTGGAAAACGGATGTAAATTTATATAATATAAAATAAATATTATAAATCGTCAGTTGGTAAATAAATAAATAAATTTCAACACCAAAAGGCAGTTTCAATTTCCTATAGGCTCTTTGAATATAATAAGAGCATTAGATATATGAATATATTTAAAGAATTTGATAAAATTAGGTAGCTGAGTTCTATGAAATTCATTTATTCAAAATTTGACCTATATGACAATTTAAGATTCACAAGCATTAAGGTCGTATAACAAAGATAAACAAAATTGTAATACTGAAAAATTGAGCATATAGCGCCATCTTCAGATTTTAATGGGTCATACTCGGTAATATTGAAAAATTTAGCATATAGCTCCATCTTCAGATTTTAATGGGTCATACATTGTAATAACGAAAGATTTAGCATATAGCGCCATCTTCAGATTTTAATGTGTAATATGTTCAAAAAATGGTAATACTTCAAAAATTTAGCATATTGCAAAACCTTCAGGTTTGAATGCGAAATATATTCATAAATGGTACTACTGAAAAATAAGGCATATAGCGCCATCTTCAGATTTTATTATGTAATATATTCATAAATGGTACTACTGAAAAATTTAACATATAGCGCCAACTTCAGATTTTAATGTGTAATATATGCATTAGTGTATGCATATTAGTAAGAGGTCTAAAATTAAATTAAGCGTGGCGCCATCTATTAGATAAATAAAGTGTCATCTCTGTAAATAGAAGCTATGCATGCTAAATGTATATCTTTAAGATTATATTCCATGAGATACCATTGTGCTGAATTATAGAATATAGATTGTCTGATCATATGTTTAATACATACAAAATTAAATATTCAAATAAAATACATCCGAAATTTGACCAAAAGGAAAAAACAGCATTTTATAAACTATTCATCCGGCAATTGTAACGAACGAAAATGTTATATAATATAACAAGTAATCTCGTCTGTTTTTGTCTGCGGTTTTTGTCTTCGGCTTTCGTTGAGTGTAAAAGTGAGAGGTCATGCGATCTTTTGCACCTATTACAACTGTTATATTTATGTAAGGTGTAGACTTAAAAATGTCTCAAATCTATAATAGTCCAATTCCACTTTGTTCTAAGTATTATTTAGTTTTTTACATGCTTGCATACTCGTATAACAGTTGTATGAAATCTGACTATGTTATGGGCTTACATTCATACGCTGACACTTAAAAGCTGATTGCTGTGTGATGTGTTTACATGCATACGCTGACACTTAAAGGCTGATTGCTGTGTGATGTGTTTACATGCATACGATGACACTTAAAGGCTGATTGCTGTGTGATGTGTTTACATGCATATAAAAATACTTGTGTTCCTTGCCTTACTATTCAAATTTAAATGTTGTTATAGCAACAGATCCAATTTTGTTGAGAACACAAAACAAAAAGAGAAAAAGGCAAAAAGGGAAAACAGCCTAAATATGCCGAAGATACTATTCCAGAAATACAAAAAGTTCTCGACAACTATAGACCCGCAGAAACATGCAGCCAAACTGAAAGAAATCGCGGAACGTCGAGCGCATGAACACGAAACATTTGGGTTCGAAGAGGAGATGGAGGAGGCCGAAGAAGAGTCCGAATTCGAACACATCGAAAGCGAAATGAGTTTATCCGAGGGAGAACCAGCTCTGCACATTGGCAAAATCGATCTATCCTTTCCCGAGACAACGGAAGAGTTCGAAGACAGCACCCAATGCTACCCACCCTCATACTACAAGCTGTCGCCCAAAGAGCGTCTTCTGCTCCTTTACGCGGAGAACTTTCGCAAGCAGTTTGTGCTGAGTCATCCCCGGCGTCGTCCTTTGGTTTTGGCCTTGCCAAACGAGTGTAAAGTGCAGGTAAATATATATTGATGTATTAACTATTTATTATAATCTATTACGTATTATATTTTAATTATTATTTATTAAATATAAATTATTATATATTTAAAATTTAAAATGTATTATCCATTATTCGTTATCTGATATTTAAAGAATATTATTTATTATAAATTATTTATTTATGCGAGACATTTAAAACGTAAGCATATTTAAAAGGACACACGAAACATTTCTTTTATATTATTATTTCTTCGCTGCTGTATATACATATGTTTATTTGTTATTTATTATTATTAATTATTAATTATCGCTTGCAGAAATTCGTATGTACTACGATTAGACCGACTGCCTTTGCTTATCCAGAGCTAATTTCAAGCGTTGAGAATATTGCTAAGTTTGTCGCAGATTTTGTTCGATATGAACCGCTGGAGGATCCAATAAACTTGGTAAGTCTCCGAAATTATATAAAAATAAAAAAATTTATTGTATACTCTTTTGCAATCAATCATTGATGCATAATTATATAATAATAATATTTATTCGATAAGCGGTTTGCCAGTTCAGGTGAAACCAACTTTTTTATATAAAAAGTTACGAAAAATACGCTGAAACCGGAGGTGTCCAATTTCCGCAACATTCTCGATTTCGTTTTTACAAAATCGTAGGTTTTCGTTTTTAGCTGCTGCAAAGTATGCAACATTTATTAGCGATTCAACTCAATATATTTTTTGAAATTTGTCAACTGCTTTAATTATTGTGGTACATTTCAAAAGACATATATTTTTCTCGTGATCCTTGGTCAATAAAAGGTACAAATTTCTGAAGTGGAGATTTGAACCACTAAGCCTCCCCACTTAAAAAAAGAAACGTCAAATTGACTAAAAGATGACTGCACTAAAAATTTGATCTGGTACATTCCTCTCAGCTGTGCTTTGTATGCTAGGAACGCAAGCCTAAACCACTAAGTCAAAGAGGCGTTAAATAAAAGAAAACTGTACAATTTGGTACATTCTCTCTGAGCTGCGTTTTGTATGCAACAATTAAAGTAAAAAATAAATTGTTTGCTGCTCGTCGAAATTATTATTAAATATTAAAATGCGTATCATTGTTTTGACGTGTAAATGTTTTTTTTTTTTAATCCTTACAAGAACTGCTTTAATTTTTGTGGTACATTTATATAGATAGATACAGCATATATTATTTTTCGATATTCTTAGTACAAAAAAAGGCAAAAATCTCGTAAGCGGAGACTTGAACCCCTAACCATGCAACGTCAAATTGACTTAAAGATGACTGCATTAAAAATTTGATCTCATGGTACAGTCCTCACAGCTGCGCTTTCTATGCTGAGAGCGAAAACTTCAACCACTAAGCATACAAGTCAAAGGGGCATCAAATCTACTATCAGCTGTACAATTTGGTACATTTATTTATCTCTGCGTTTTGTGTGTAACAATTAAAGGAAAAAATGAAATCTTTGCTACCCGTCGATTTCCCATATTTTTAGCAAATGTAAAATATTTAAATGCGTATCATTGTTTAGACATGTACAATTCATTACACACGCATACATACGAAGGTGAACCTCGGCTGATAAATGCCACAGTGCGCCGAAGGCAATTTGAACAATCTATTTGATGCTCAGTGGTTCGCGTCTCCGCATTCAGATGTGAAGCCCAGCTAAGCGAGCATAGGAGAGACTCACCGATTTGTATGCAGTCAGCAATTAGTCGGATTGACGCCTCTGTTTTCTATGCTAAGTGCTTATAATTAATTATTTATAAATTGTCATTAATTTAAATTACTTACGTTTGACTTGTATTGTTTTACATATACATATATTGCATACCAAGACAACCTTAATTTCGAACTGAGTTGATTTGCAATATATTTTAACATGTTTTATACTGATTTATATATTAGTCGTGCTTATGAATGCATTTTTAGCTTAAAATAAAATTAGTATTAATGAGTGCGTAAAATCTAAAAAAATAATACTAAATGCAAATACAATTCTGGTCCTACTTTATATGATAAAATGCTATTTACACTGGAAAGCGCTAGTGTGAAATATCGACAATTTTGAAAAACGAAACTTTTTTCCTTTTCGTGAATTGGATACTCTCAACGTCCGCTTTGAAAACTCTAACGGAAATATTTGGCACTTTCGCTGATAAATAACTAAATAAATTTGGCCATTCCCAGTAAGGGATGAAATACAAAACTTACCATATTAACTGGTTGTTCGTTGGGAATAACTTTTAATTATTATTTCTTGTAATTACACGAAATGGTTATGAAAGATGAAATATCGAAATAAATGCTTCGATTTTAGCTGAAAATGCATTTTTCAAATTTCGTAAACATAAGTCTCACATTATGAAGATGTACTAATTTATGTAAAGTGTAAAAGAATTGATCAGCATCAATCAAAAGGCATCAATGAGTTTTCAATACCTCTAGGACTAGCCAAGAATGCTTAGCGTTTCATTTTTCGAAAACCAAAAACATTTATGCATCTAAAAGTGTAGAGGAATCTTAATTGGCGATTTATCTAAGTCACAAACCACTGTTTACGAATTTATGTATTGCAGCGATCCTTTGTCAGCGAGCTATTGTTCCTGATCTAATTCTCTTACGTCATGTGATGTGATTAACGTTGTAGACTTCTCGGCACCTAAATAATACAACCTTTGCACACTCTTTTCAATTGCTCATATCTCAAAATAAGAAAGATAAAATAAATAAATATTTCACGATATCCTTCTGAAACAATTCCTCTCATTACATGATTTTTTTCCATCATTTGTTTGAAATGGTTCAAAAGTTTAAAAATCTTAAAATGCGTCAAGAATTGCTTAAAGCGAGCAGTAAAAATGGGAATAATAATAAATAAATCAGTTTTTGCTGATAAAATTATTATTTAATTGACTCCGATGGGCACATTTACTGTTTCTATGCACTCTGCAAAAAAAACTCAACTCAAACTATGTATGGGATATGTCAATATTAATGTGTGATGCTGTTTGCGATTTGTTTCACATTTGTAAGTTATCTAGAACTAGACACTGACTGACAGTATTATTATAAAACGGAAGAAATAATTTTTAGAGCATATTCTTAAGCTCCACAATGATAAGATACCAAAAACAGCAAGCAAACTTAATAAATTGAAAGGAATAATTGCATTAGAATAATGTGAATAATTGCCATAAGTTTGTAATTCAGCTTTCGAGTTATGAGAAATTGCAAACAGAAAGAAACCTTTCAAAATTTAGTAGAGACACCTAATAAAATATTATTAATCTATGACAATTAATCTGTCGATTTGTTATATTAATAATTTAACTTAAATGTGAGCATTCTTGTGCCTAATGTTTAATATTTAATATCAACTTATGAATATTGAACTGCAATAAAGTGAAACTCAATTCATTTGCTGCAAATTTGACAGAAGGTGTTCTTATTTTAGAAACATTTAAGATGGAGGAATCCTCAAAACACATTCCGCACTAACCAGCAAAAAAGAGGAAGCATCCTACAGCTTTCTTACCTGTAACGATTTGGCTATGATAATAAAGATTGATTTCACTGAGCAGTTTATGAATTTTAAAAATCTAAATTAGGTAATTATTTACTTACGAGCTATTACAATTTTAGTTCAAGACAACATGTCAAAGAACATTTTACTAGATACTCAAAACAAAACCAGCTTTTGCTAAACAAATTAAATAAAAAATTTGTTTTAAAATGTAATTCGTGGTGTCTAAGCGAAATAAATTAAGTTTCTGATTTTGATTCTTTTACGTTAACTTTAAATGGAATTCTGTAATTTTACAGTTTTTTTTACTGCATTTGAACATAAATTTTTACCGTGCGCTTTCTGATCACTGGAATTTTAGAATGTATACTTTTATTATTATTATTCATAATAATATTATGATTATGACATTTTCGCGTTAATAAGTTAATAATTGTTAATAATAAGTCTCAGAGGTATTTGCGGTTGGATTTTTAAATTTATAATGAAATTGATGTGTCAGCATATTTACTCAAAGGAAATTTACATAGATATACTAGCTGAATCTGTCCACCTGTCGAGACGGACATCATAGACAATAAGAGTAGACAATTGAAGCATAAGTTCTTGTCTACAACCATCATTTACAGATACCCAAGTAACGAGATCGGTCATTTTATTGTTCCACTATAATTTTTTGGTTCCAATACTGTCTTTTCGGGAGGGATAATATGATTTTCAGTAGTTCGTTAGGTTAGTTTGCACGCGAAAGAAGTTTGCTCCTCTCGAGATCTGGGCAGCGTCAAGAGAAGTTGTCGGCCGATTCCTCTTCTTCTGCATCATTTATAAACTAGAAATTATAGTCATATCTATAACATATAGTTATGTATATTAATTGTGTGGATATATTTTAAATAGACACAGCTTAAATGTTTAAATTCTCGCTTTATTTATTAAAAAATGTTGTTTCCTGAAAACTTCAAATGTTGCCTTTGTTTAGTAGAATTTGCGATATGTACATAAATTCGAATTGATAAAGCTTACTTTTCTTATGATCCACAAAAAACGAACAATAAAATATAGTCGATGATTTTCATAAAAATTTTCTAATTCGAATGTTTTATTAAACAAGATTTCAAAATGAATACGTCTACAATTATAAATATATTTTTGTTGTTTTCAATATTTTACTGATATATTAAATTGGTAAAATTCTTATGAGCAAATGTTTATTACTTAATATTTGCATGATTAGTTTAGTTAATAATAATAATAATAATAATAATAGTAATAAAAAGAATATTATAGCAAATCCATACACATGAATATAATTTACTCTCCCTTCGCAGCTCACATTAAACCTAAGTGATTAACTTAAAAGCAAATCAACATTTTTCTAGTTTATGTTTATGTATAAAAAACACATTAAATATTAGTTTAGCTGACAATGAACAAATGAAGGAATTATCTTTTGCGCTATTTACAAATGTTAAGCTTATAATGGATATTTGACTCTCGAATATAAAACCGAATTAAATGTGAATCGGAGAGATCAGAGATCGGCTTATGACTATCAATTTTAAACATACATTTCACATTCACATTGATATATATATATTTATATATATATATATGATATATATATATATATATATTTATATATTATTTAGGGTTTTCGTTTATTTTTGGAAGAAATTAGTTATTCTAAGACAGTTTGCTGTACACTTTCATCGTCCGTACTCGAACTGAGTTCATCGGACTGCTGATATTCGCCGGTGATCTGGCAGTCATCCGGATCATCGTCGAGGTCACAGTGCACAAATTCGTAGGGGGGAAAGATGAGCGAGCTGAGCAGCGTTGCCGAAGATTGATAAACGGCTGGTGCATATGGCTGGCAACTTGTTGCCGTATCCATCACCACCAAGCTGGCTGGTGGCAGCCAACGCTTCGCCATTGTCAGAGTGTCTATATCCGTGGCTGGCTCCAGTGGTGCCAACTTGGGTTTATCCTATTTGCGGCGACGCGTCTTGTTTCTCGTTGCATCCGCCTCCGGCACGGCATCCTCCAGCTCATCCACGCAATCAGCTTGCGCATCGCTGCCCGACTTGATGGCCGCGATGAGGAATCTGAGTTGCATCAGCTGCACGGCTGTCACCCGAGGATTGCTGCAGTTCTCCAGCCACTGTAGGAATTTCTCACCATGACGTATGGCTGTCAATTCCTCGATATCCGCGTACTTGGCTCGCTCCTCCTCATCCGTCTTGTTCGAGTTGTTGTTGTTGTTGTTGCTAGCACTGACGTCATTGTTGTTGTGATGCTGATCCTGTTGCGTCTCGCTGTTATAGCTCGCTTCCGAATCACGATCCAATTCGGTTCCTCCGATTTTATAGATAATATTGCTGAGCACATTTTTACATGGCTCATCGCCGCCGCTGTTCAACTCAGGACTCGGCTCACGGCTGTTCGCCACGGGAGTTGGGCTTACGGATTCTGCATGAATCGGACTCGGACTGGAGCTGGCTGATTTTGTGGACTTCGCTGATAAGTCCTCCGGCTTGCCATGCACTTCTGCATCTGTCTCGGCCTCCCCCTCCAGCTCAGTGAGATGGGCCTCGTTTGAGGAGGACAAACTGCGTACTGAGGGCGACTCCGTCTCCTTTGTGAGCTGTGAGTAGAGTATGTTGTCATAAGGCTGTTTGGCGATGTTGTCCTCGATGTGTGACGACTCTGGGGCAGTGGTTGATGCTGCAGCTGCTGCCGCCTGATGTTGTTGTTGCAGTGCTGCAAATGTGGCAGCATTTGGATTGAGTGTCGAGTGGAGACTGGCGCCAAATGCCTTGCACCAATTGTACCACGCCGAGTGCTTCTCATCGAGAGTGCCGGGAGCTGCAGCCGGTGCTGGGGATGTTGCCGAAGGCATGGGTGGAGTGTGGGGATATGGATTCATATGTTGTGGAGTCGAGGAGCGTATGGGTGGACTTGTCACACCCAATCCAGCAGCAGCAGCAGCTGCAGACTGTGGTGGTGGATACAGACTGTTTAATCCGAGCATTGCCTGCTGCGATTTAAGCCAGTAGAGCAGGGGATCGTCGGGCAGGCCGGACAGTGGCGCCACACAGCCGACGAGAAGAGGTGCCAGCGATGGACTCGGACTCTTCATACTGCCCAGATTTGTCTCACAATCGCCGGCTGTTGTTGAGCTGCTGCCGGATGGCTTCTGCTTGGCCCAGTTTTTCACGCTCAGCGACGGAGTCCGTTCCCGATCCCGTTCACGATCACCGCTTTCGCTGCGCGGGCTCTGCTCTTGCTGCTGACCATTTGGACCACCGGGTTTTTGAGGATTGCGCAGAGTGTTGGCTGTGGCCGCAAAGTTGTTCAAGCCGGACATGGCCGCCAGGCCGGGATTGAGCTGAGCCAGGAGATTCAGGTTCGAGGTCAACTCATTGAAACTGATCGCGAGCGGGGACTGAGAAATTCCGCCAAGACCGGACAGATGGGTGAGACTCGACAGCGGACTTATCGCATTCAGGGAGGGATCCGCTGGCCCCGATCGCGATATATCCGCACCGAAAACTTTGCTCTTGAATCCCACATAGTCGACGGGCAGCCCATTGTAGCCGATGTCCGACAGACCCTTATTTGTACTATAGTCGAGGCCGTTCAGCGGCGATCGCTTGAAGGCGAGCTCATCGAAGTTCATCTTATTCGAGAAATTCAGTGGCATGCCGCTGCTGTTGTTGTGCTCCAAGCGTGGCCGCTTCTCGGGCGGACCCAGCAGACCCGTCGAACCGCCGCCGCCACCGCCAGCTCCCTCCAGCTTATCGACAAGTGCATCAGCGCACATCTTGTCCGCCGCCGATTGGCGTGACATGAAACGCAGCTTGTCCTCGTTCTTGCACCAGCCACGCAGTGTCGACTCAGGCACACCGATATCTCGGGCCACAGATGCCTTTGATTCGCCATCATGGATGCGCTGGATCGCATGGATTTTGTCACGAGGGGTCAAGCTACGCAAAGGTCGCTTGCCCTTCGTCCCCATGCGGATGTTCATATGCGAATAGCTGGAAATATCCAACTTTAAGCCGTTATCAAACAGTTTGGCTGCTGCAAAAGAGAAGAAAAAGAAGTCCAAAAGAAAGATTTTATATTAATTACAGTGGTTATGTGATATATATATATATATATATATATGTGTGTGTACAATCAAAGTAATGCTGCCTATTTTGAGAGTAATGCACATAAATGTTTAAACAAATTTAAATACGTAAAACACAGTTCGAAAATATTACAGTATTAAAAATAATAACAAAAAAATAATCAGTTAAGCTTTTTTAGCTTTTCCTGGGGCTACAAAAAAACATAAATATATTTAAAAACTACCTATGATATATGGATATACTGTACGGCTATTATTTAATATGTTATTAAATAATATTTATAATACGTTATTTAGGTACTCGCATATAATTTAAAGTTATTACTTCTACTATTCGTATAAAAATATATATAAAAATATATAAATAAACATATTTCAAAAGGGATTTTTTTAGTTCAAGTTAATTTTAATTAAATTTATATTAAATAGAAAAGAAAAGAAAAAGAGTAGAATTATAATATTATGATATTTTAAGAGTTTTCTAAGATCCCAAAATTTACAAATTTAAAAACGACTCTTAAAATCATATTTTGTGAGAGTTTTGTTATTATTTTTTCACTACTGTTTACATAAAAGAAAAAATAAGTAAGCTTTACATCATTAGGTAATATAATTAATAATTAATAATAAATAAAAAACTGGGATATTTAATAATTGGGTTACTACAAAATAAATTGCTTAGTATTTATTTTATTTATTGTAGCAACATAAACTGAAAACCTATATATGCTATTAGATCTATGATGAACAGGTTCAACAATTAAACTATAAATTATTTATTTTGGGAAGACAGTAGAATTTATAATTAATCAAAATTATTATAACTGGATTTTTAAACCGTGTTTTGATTGCCTTATTTTGTATTCATTAAAAAAAAATTGGAATCGTGCTAAATATTTCGGTGATCAAAACAATGATCAAAAATAGCTTTAACACTCAGTTATTACTGTCGAAGTCTTATTGATGAAAAATAGGAATTGATCAGGATTATAGGATTAAATCAGAAGAATTTAATTCCCAACAGATATTTTGGAATGAATTGTTTTGTCCCTTGCAGAAAACGGCGATAATATAATCTAACCTAAACAAACTATAGCCAAATGATATTTGCAATTTGAAATCTTTCGCTATCTTTCGCTTTTATAGTCTGTGTGATCCAGAGTAGACTCTGAGTCGATCTAGCCATGACTCGGAGTCGACTCCAACTTGTTCAAGGTGCTGCAAGACATAAGCAAGAAGAAGAACCAGGAGTAGCTGAGGCAGAGCAAGCAAAGAAGAAAGAGTTGAAATTAATTACTGTGGTTAGTGACACACTTAAGACGCACACGCATCGCGCAATACATGTGCATATGCATATGTATGCGTAAATGTGTGTATATATTTGAGTGCAGCATATAGCCGAAAATAATGCGTTTCCATTCGTCAGCGGCGACTACATGCCAAATACATATGTAGAGCGAAATGCTCAATGCGCGCGCCATATACTTTTAACTTGGGGTTGTTGTGACAGAGGCAGAGGCAGCGACAGCAGCAGCAGCAGAGATGGAGGCAGTTCGCACGAAGCTCCAATAAAATCGCGTCGCGCTTTAAAGTTTTACGGACAGGTCGCGAGGTAGATGTAAATAAACCGCACACACACACAAATATATAATATACAAAGTTGAGCGCACACACACACACACACACACACATACACTGGTATCAAAAATTCTCGCACGGCGAAATGAGCTGTGTCACGCCCCATGCCACAAAGTACTCGCTGGCACGATGGTGACGACGTCGACGAGGTCGCTGGAATGCCAAAAATCAAAAGGGCTGGGACACATCTACACACACACACACACATACGCACACATAGAGACAATGGAATATGCTAATTGGTGCGTTGAGTTCGCGCCTGCTCCAAATTGCAGTCGCGCGAGTATCTACGAATAAGCAACAAGAACAAGCCATTCGCCAACGTCACCGTCGTCACATCGGCTGCGACACGAGTGGGAGCCGAAGCGATGCGCACGAGTCACGAAACGATTTATGGCTTGTTGTTTACCTGCCTTCGTGTGCATATCTATATATATATACATATATATATATATATATATATATATGGGGAGAGCGACAACGACACCAGTCGACTTTGTCGTGGGCTCTACTCACTACTCATCTGCACGCAAAGCAAAACAAAAATAATAAAAAAAAACCACCCCACAGCACTGCAGTACGTATTACTGACCCTAACCACGCTCAATCGCCTGCAGCCTGTTGCTGTGCCCACCCCCAAAAATCAGCAGTTGCAGCTTAAAATTAGCAACAACAGCAATTGAATGCAGAAATGCGAAGAATGAGAATGGGAATGGGAACAGCTTGGCCAAGCCAAGCCAGGAACAGCTGAAAGCAAGTCTGAGTCTTGAGATGATGGCTGGCCTGGCCTGGCCTGGCCTGGCTTGGTTTGTATCTTGGGAGCAGAGCAGAGCAGAGCGAATGACAATTTGCTCCGCCTCCGTCGCCGTCTCGTTTATCAAGTGCGAGGCATGCAAAGGAGACTTTGGCTGGCAGCCGTTTCAAGAAGGAGCGGGACACGCGATTTTAAAATGAAAAACACGTTTTGCGCATGACTGACACATGATTTCTTTCCTTCTTTCTTTATTTGTGAGCACACACACTTGCACACACACACACACAACAATCTCTACGTAGGTTGTATATGTAAAACAAAAGTTTCACAAGTAAGAAGACGACATATGATTTGCGTGTGTGTGGGAAGAGTGCAAAGAAAGCTAAGAGAAAGAACTGTTCCTTAAGAGCATTGAGCAAAAAGGAGTCTTCGGACGAAGAGTAACAATTAGTGTTCACAAAAACGATTTGGTTATTCATATACACAAATTGCATATGCATGTGTGCATGGTGTTTACTTAAATATTGATAGGCAAATATTTTGATGCAGTTGTGTGTGTGTGTGTGCAATAATTGAAGTGAACACTATACGACTCTATGTACAAAGAGGACTTATTGTAATGCAGCTGCATTACATCCCCAAATGTGAATATATATTTAAAATATTTTAGGATTTTAATGAGAATACTTATGCTATGACATATACCGATTTTAAAGAATTTTAACGAATTAAACAGAATGTTGCAGCATAATACTTTGCATAATTAATTACATTGTGTACATTCGGTAATCAGGTCTCATCCACTACTTCGCTGCTCGCTAGACAAGGTTAAGAATTGCTAATTAACTTAATTTAATTTACTGGCTATTTTTCCCTTTGTTTTAATAAAGTTAAGTGGGAATTAAATTAAATAATTTAATATAACAATTTAAATAATTACATATAGACATATATAGATATAAATAAATAAATATATAAGTAAAAGCAAATAGATAGATAAAGTAAGTGAATTTAATTTAATTGCTTAATCATAATTGTTTTATATATTATTTTCTTCTCACATATTTTATAAAGTTAAGTGAGAACTACAACCAATAGTTTATGTATTAATATATGTATAATATATATAAGTATAAATATATAAATGTATAAGTAACATGCGTTTAGTGTTATTAATTTTTAATTTGCTTATTAATATTACCGATTTGTGGTCACAAAATCATAGATGCAAACATGTGTGTGTGTGTGTGTGTGTGTGTGTGCGTACAGGTGTGTACATGCTTATGTCCTTAACCTTCATTTCAACCCACACACTCGCACACACACAGGCGCTCATAACCAATGGAGTGGCAAATAACTGTGTCGACTTGCCACTTGCCACATGCCACTTGCCACTTGCCACCAAAGCTTACACACATATATTGAATACAACTTTTACAACTGTATAAAAATTGCAAGGTCTTTTTTTGCTATTCAACACGGCAAAAGCAAAAAGCTCGAGCAGAAAGAAGAAATTTTACTTTCTCTTTCGCAACGAGTCCAATCCCAGCGAGCCATTAAACTTTTCACCAACCGAACTGGGACAGAGTATAAAAAAATAGAGGAAAATAAATGAAAAAAAATCGGGTAACAACAGAAAAAGATGAAAGAAATATATATATGTATAAAAGAATTACAGCCAAGTTTTTCATGTGTGTGTGTGTGAGTGGAGTATGTAAGAATCTTTAATGTGTGTGTGTGTGTCTGCAGCAGACACATTTACAGACGAACTCCAACACACACACACACACATGTAATGACGGGCCGGCCGGCCGTCCATTATTTATATACATGTCTCTCTGTGTGTGTGCGAGTGTGTGTGTGTGTGTGTACTGCGATTTTTCCTATATACAATTATAATTTTATTGTATTTACTACTATTTTTATCGTCGCTTTGGCCTCGTATCGAACTCATTCAGACACAGACTTAGAGGAAGCAGACAGGACTGGACTGGACAGGATGGGACAGAAGTGGACATGACTGGACAGAGTACACAGTCTGCTAAATGCAGGTCAACGACAGAAACTATTCGGACTGTATTACCAATACATACATACATATACTGCATTTTTTTCGCTCATGTCCATTTGAGCTAATACAAAAGTATATGAAATGGCTTAAAGAGGAGTCACACCAAAATGGATATAAAAAGTTTGTATTTGTATGCCACCGATTAATGTGTGTTGCAGCCAAGCACCTGTTGCAACTCAACAAAAAGTTGTAGTATTTTAGTCGATTTTAGTGTTTGTCTCCATTGCAAATTATTTTATTTTTATCGCCAAGATTATGTGAATTAATTTGTCTTAAGTTTTGTTAACAGCTCAAATCAAGATAAATATTGAGTTGCAGATTATTATTATCTTACTTACTTTAGTTATGGTTTTAGTATAATTGCAATTCTACTTACTTTCTTAATATAAATTTAAATATTACAAATTATTTTTATATGTCATTTAATAAATAATAAATAATATTATCATAGTGAAAAGCATAATCGATCTAGTTTAGTCTATCTTTCAGTCTGTTTACTTAGACTTAATTTTTGACTAACATTTTATTATATCAAAATTTGTTGTTTTTAAAACAAAATTAACAACATTTCATCTCCATAATTCTCTCGTTAAGCAGTTAAATTCATAGCGCAAATTTTCTCTCTTGTTCTACTAAATAAACAAGAAATCTGGTTTTAGATCTATAATGAAATATAGTTATATATTTAAATTTGTACAGGCACACAATTTATGTTAAAAAAATTTCTTTACAAGTTTATTTTTATACAACATTTGTTTTTGGAAATAAAAAAAAAAAATTAGCTATTGAAAAATTTAAATTGTTTACAAAAATGTATAAATTCTTTATCGTGTTTCAAAATTATATACAATTTAAATTTACATCTAAAACTTTATTAAATAGTAATCAGAAGGTTTGTTTTTAATTTGAAAGAACCATGTGATATAGCAGTCAAAAGCTTGTCAGTTTTGGGATGATTTTTAATTACGCATACCTAGTTATTTTTTATCTATAAGATATGATATAAAGCAGCTATATATTAAATTATTTTTATAAAACGTTATTTTTTGGGTTTTGTTATTTTTAGAAATAAAGTTGAGGGCATTTTTCATTTTCATTTTATGCATTATACTTTTATTTAATTTTAATTTACGGTAAACATGCATAATTAATTTTGTAATATTATGTTTAGAACATTAATATTCATTTTAAAATTTATTGTTTTAAATATTTTTAAAAGTTGAAAGCTGTTTTTAGTTTACATTAATTTAGTATCTAATTAAGTAACAAATAAAATTATTTTGGTTAAAAACATTTAACATTAAGTAAAATACTTCATTGAGGGATATGATTTATCTAACAAAATCAGTTACATTGCAAACCGGTTTTTTGATTTGTACGATAATAATACTCTATAAGTTGTGTTTGTAGAAAAAGGGGTACAAGACATACTTTTTAGTTAATACTTAATTTATATATTTCTGTTATTTATCAAGATAATTTAATTATAATTTAACTACCAGTTAATATATAAATAAGTTTTGCGTCTGCCACCAAATAGTGTTTTCTCTCATCGAACTCAGAGTCAAAAATAGTATAAGAATTCAAATAAATAAATTCTTTATTGTCAACTCTTATTTTATTAAAAACTTTCCCCATTTTCATAAAATCTCCGGAATAACTTTCCATTAAAATAACAAATTACCTAAATATGATCAAGATTAGTTACGAAAATGTAGATTGACTTTGGGAGAAGGTATCTCCTAATCAATGTGCCTAAATGTATAAAACAAATACGCAGAACTTTAGGGAACGCATTGTAGTTTTTTTTATTTTTCAGATAAAGTCAAACACATGCAATCTACACGGATTCAATAAATTGAGTTTGCCATATTGAAAAATAACTCAGTTTCGTAAATTAGTTTTTTTCACGATTTTGCGCCCACTGCTACTCAAATTTACAAATATATGCAAACTAAAAATAAAACTTCAATTAAAATTTCGGCTTTTCGAATCCTTCACGAGTACGTCAATAATCCAAACAATATAGGGGTCAGTAAAAATTTGAATGTTTAAAGATATTCATTTCTTACACATGCAAAGTCTCATAAATTGCAAAAAATGTACAACATTATTTTTATTTTAATTATAATTTTTAACATTTACAGAATTTTAATACAAACCTTTTTGTGGCACTTGAGCAAAGAAATATTTTTCGATTCTGAAGAGATACGTTTTATTTGTATGGTTTGTCTGTTGAACACTTTTCGTGAAGATCACAATATTTTGAAATTGTTAATCACTTGAAATCCTTTTTGTTGTTGTTTTTATTTTCGTAAATGTAATATTATACTTATATTTCTAAATAAGTAAGGGAAGCACAACTCTTTTGTTTATATATGCAAATCGCAATGGTTTCACACACACATTTAGAATTAGAATAGAACTCAAAGTTGTCTCAATTAGCTGCGAATGCGCCAAGAAAATTGCGAAATTAGCCGCGACAGGGAAGGCGACCGACACAGCGAAAGCGGCACAGAGAGCAACGTGTTTGAGGCGACCGGCTATCGGAAAGGATATGACCGCTATGCCGTCCAACAGTGTCCTGCGAACCGAAACAGCGAGCGCCCGGCGACAAACTACCGCGACTCCAGCCAGCCAGCCAGCGAGCGAGCGAGCGGAGCGCACAAATATCGTGAGCGAATTTTTATTTCATCGCGGCGAATTTCCGCATCACGAAGATATTTTCTCCTTATGTGTGCGTGCGTGTCTGCCTCTGCCTGTGTGTGTGAGTGCGAGCGAGCGAATGAGCGAGAGCCGTACACGTGTATGAGTTTGTTTACACTCGTATGGTCAGTTTTGTTGTCGTTTATTCTGTTTCTTTACGCCTGTGCGTATGTGTGTGTGTGTGTGTGTCTGTCTCTTGCGCACTCTGCTTGCTCTCTTCCCGTGTTTTTGTCGCTGTGTTAGTGTATTCGCGGCCGTTTTCGTTGACAGCCAAATGTACAATGATTAATAACGGCGAAGACGGCAACGAAGACGCAGCTTGCTCTCGCTGCCGTCGCTGCCGTCTCTGCTTACTCTCAGGGACATCAGGCTGGACAATAACGTTACACACGCACACGCACACATACATAGATATTTGCACGCAATTTTCAGACACATAGGCAGCGACGACGACGACGACGACGACGCAATGTTCGTGCGGTTGGCCGATCGGATGGTCTGTTTAGCGGGGGGTTTGTGGGGAGGGGGAGAACATCCTTTTTGGCGGCAGCAACAGCCGCAGCAGCAGCATCAGGCCTACTTTCTTCTGCTCATATATTCAAATCTTGCACACACACACACTTACACATATTTATATACGTGTCGAAAAGTCTTTAGCCCATGTACATGTATGTGTGTCTGTGTGTGTGTGTGTGTATGAAGTAGAAGAAGTAGAAGTACATATGTATTTGTAGTTTTTTGTTTCGGTCGCTTGGTTAGATGGATGGATGGATGGGCCCATTGCTCCAGAGTAAAGCGAAAACGAAACGAGCGAAATCAAATGTGTGTGTGTGTGTGTGTGTTTGCTTGTGTTTAAAGTTGTTGGCGGGATGCAGGGTTGTTGTTGCCGGACAATGTCTTGGCCCTTTTTTAGCCTGCATAAGTAAGTATTCATGCATGTGTGCATATATGTATGTGTGCATGCATGTATGTATATGTGTATAGGCGTTACAAGTCATGTAGAAATATCAGAAGAAACCACCACATACAGGAGGGACAGGGAAAGGAACACAGACAGGGAATGAAGCCATTTATTAACGCCGCGCGAAACACACACTGGTGCGGGAAGGGGTAAAGTAGAAGTTCGCAGCGCAAAAAATTAGCTCGAATTTTTTAGTTGACAATAAAAGGCGAACAGGTGTTAATTAAGAATTTACCCAATACAAGCAAACCAATATAATGTTTTTTTTATAATTATTGAATTTTATTTATTTATTTCTTGATTAATTCGCTTTTTGCCTGCCCATCATTGTTAGTGGTCTTAGCTCAAGTCTCAAGTTTTTATCGCTTTGTTGTGATCTTTGCCTTCGCAGAGATTTACAGTTAATCGATGACTTGTCTCATTTTTTACTTGTGTTTATTTTGAGCGATTCGAGCATCTGTTCTTATTTTTGACACGCGCTTTTCGCTCAAGTTTTTCGCAATCAAGCTAACAATGCTCGACATCCGTTCAGATTCAAATATTATTTTCAAAAATCGACTCTAGAATTTAGAAAAAATAACACTTGGATTTAGAAATGCACAACTATGGAGATTTTATAAATTTTATTGCTATTTACAATATGAGTAAAGTGCTTCAGTCTGAGGTGTCCGACCAGGACACACATATTATTAATTCGTACAAAGAAAATCGAAATCATTAAGAAAAAGTGGTTGAAAAAATCAAATATTTGTGAACTTTGTTTTGAGATGCTTTTCACTGCATATATTTATAAACAGAATTATGAGGCAACTCACTTTTACATATTTAGAAATTGCCAAAACAATCTTTTAAGATGCACTAAAAAAGGCAGAAGAAAATAAAATATGAAAGTTTAATTTTGTTTGGAATTGAAGATATAAGAGCATATTGGATTTATACGTTCTGTCCACAACTAAACACAATTTTTTCCACACCCTTATTACTGGAGTCTTGCAACTTATAGGTTACGAAATCAATTAAATTGAGAATCGATAAACAACAACGAAATCAAAATTATTCATTAAAGATTCATTACTTGTCAATTTCAAAGATATGTCCTTAAAATCACAAGTTTTATTTTTTAAATAAAGATTTTTTATTTTTACATAATTCCATTAGTTGTATATTAGCTCATCTATGTTTTTATTATTAAAGATCTTTCCGGCGGATTACATGCAAAGTTTTGGTGTCAGAGTACCTCCCTTAGATAGGATTGTATAAGAAACAATGTTGCAGTGGCGAATTGTAATTAACTTGCGATTGGGATACATATTTTGTTCTCAGCGAAACGATTATAAAAAAATTAACCCTATAGAGACGAATTGATTAATGTACACCAGACCCATATTTCTAGTACACAAATAATTTTGAAGTGTTATGTGCTTTACCTCGTATAACTGATTTAAATACACCATTTTTTTAATAACTAGTATTATTTTTAATTATTATATGTATCTAAGTCCGAATATTAAGAAAATACTTCTAGGTCACGAGTGAACAAACAAATAATTAAGGAACTTATGACAACTAAGAAGAAGTAAGAATGAAAAGAAAACAATTTTATTTACCGTTTTCAACTTTTTTAAGAAACTTTATACATGATAAAAAGAAAAAAATGAATTTCTTAGAAAGAAAGAAAGAAAACATAAGAATCTTATTGTTTTTAATGGATCTTCATGAATGTTCATTATACATACATATATGAACTTGTTTCTTCAGGTCGCCATGCGTAATATGTGTATTCAAAATTTACAGTTCGAAGCTGTGATAGTCTATTTGTTGGGCGATGTTGCTGGTGATGTGCAAGAGGTGCATATAAATATGATTCTGGTGTAAATTTAGGTAAGCATAGACAATGTACTTGTGTGGGAGATATATGTGTATATATATTGTGCATATGTAGATATATATATGTATACATAACTCCCAATGCTGGGCAGCATATTCAAATGCAATTTGATAAGGCCGAAAGAAACGGCAGTGACTAAGACAATTGCCGGTTGAGCGTAATAACAAAACCAAAAAGGACAACAACAGTGTTTTGGGAAAGAGCTGTGAGATGCATTTTGAGAAATCGCTAAGAATAGCTTTTGCATCTGACAAATATGCATCAGTATCTCTACACACACACATACACACACACACACACATATACACGCAGTATACAGTAGAAACAATAATCACATAAGGCTTTACCTAAAGCAGAGCATCATCAGCAAGAAGAAGAAGATGCAGAAGAAGAAGAAGCATCATACAACCCTGTTGCTAAAAAGCCAGCCGACTGCTTGCTTGCTTGCATGTGGGCTGAAGATTGAGTGTGGTGGAGGTGGAGTTGGAGATGGAGGTGGGTTCGCTTCATCCATCGTCAGCACACACACACACACACACAAACACACATACTGGACTTCAACATCCTTAGCGCAAATTTCGTTGCAGCGAAAATTTTGAGTTGCTTTATCGCAAGTCACGTATGGAGGATATTGACACACACACACACATGCATATAGACATACAACTGCGGTCAAAATAATAGTACATGTTTTGGCAAATACAAAAAAATAATACATTAAAAATATATCTTAAGAATACTGAAGTTAACATCGAAAGGCTGTATAGCTATACAAATAAGAACAAAAACAAAATGAAACACCTCAAATTCAAGAGAAATGACAGCCTGTTTAGTTATAATAATGATATCTTTAGATTTAAGTATTTTTAGTTAACACAAATTAGCCAGTTAAAATAATAGTAGTGGAATGGTAGTGAAGTTGCTCTTGGATGTTGGGACACTTATCATGTTTGGCCTATTTCTAGAGAATTCTATGTCCTATCAAAGTCTTTAACAATTCTGTAGAGACTTTGCTATTAAATCTTTATATAAAAAGTGTATATATATATTGAGGCCCTCGGTCTTTAAATTTCTTAAATATTTAGGATTCGTTCGATCGCATTTTATGTTTTCTTTTACACTTTTTGCATTATGTTTTTTTTAGTTTTTGACTTCTACATAATTGTGAATGGTGCAATGAGTCGACGTGGATTAAAATGAACTATGAGTATATTGAGTATTTGCAGCTCTCATATTATGTTGACCGCAACTGTACATATGTGTGTGTATACTTCAGATGAATACCCAGCTAGCAAGCTAGCCAGCAACCAACTCAACTCAACTAAACTCAAACGACTGGGCGACCAGCCGACCAAGCAGTAACACCAACAAACACACACACACAGAGACAAACAGACACACAGACGGACGGCCGGACAGTCGGACAGAGCGACCATTGTCCAGCAAAGCGAAAATTTATATTTTCGTTCGGCTCGCTCAGCAGTGCAGAGTGTCGTAGTTTCTCTAATATCTGCCAGCTCCTTGCCAGATGCTGCAGGGAATGTCCTTCATACAGCGGCCGATTTGTCGTCCAGATACCAACGGCGCCCCCACCCAATCGACCAACCCACCAACCCACTAACCATCTATCCACCAATGTCCTGTGTGAAATGGCTTAGTGTGTGTGTATTGGTGTGTGTGTGTGTGCACAATTACGAATTCGTCGTTGTCCTCAACTAAACTCGATTCGTTTTCACCCAAGCCTCGCTGTCACCGTCGCCCACAATTCTCATCATCATCAACAACCCTCTCACCCCTCCCCACTTCCAAGCTGCTCCCCCATTCCCCCGGCACATATGCGAAGGAAATTTTCGCGTGAATTGAAAGATGAAGGCTCATGGGGCCGGGCGCTGGTCACCAACACGGGTCCGGGTCCGTGTCCGTGTCCGAGTCCGGTGCCGTCGATTCAAAACCCGCGTGCTCAAATCGACATACAAAAATATACTTGTGTGTGTGTGTGTGTCTGTGCATATGTGTGTCTGTATGTTTTTGTTACATGTGTATGTGTGTATAATTTCCAACACATAACCGGACTCTGTTAGGGAAAGCACTTATTCTTGCATTGTCTTCATAGAAGGCTAAGACGTGCAAAATATGACAAACAATTTCAGAAGTAGTCCATCTGTTTATAGATCTCCACTTTTGTTAATAATTTAGTTAAAACTATCGATTGTACAACAGTACTCTATACTCTATAACTATATATACTCTATAAAATTAACGCTAAATGTATCTTACAGTTTATTCATAAATCGTGTTTATGAAATGCAATTACGTCTCTTTTTTTTAATCTAGACTTAACTTATTATTAATTTATTGTTCTTAGTGTTACACAAGTTTTTTACTTTACAATCAATTGGGATAGTTCTGAAAATTGTAAATAATTTAATAAAAAAACATATTTTTCTTATGTTAATTTCGTTACTTACTTCAGACTTTTAGAATTTATTTCTTAATCATAATTTTATAATATTGTCTTCTTCATAAAATGCCAATCTAGAAGACACCCTTTCCCCTACCGTAAGATTTCTTCGTAGTGGAGTACATTTTTAGAAACTTCAGACCAATCGATCAATCAATATTTCGCCATTAATTGTTGTTCCATAGAACTTATTGGTAAACGAGTTTAGGTAATTAAGTTTTTCTCAATCAGTTAATCTATTAATTATTCCTGAAAATATAAAAGTAAAATTATTAAATTATCAAGCATTGAAAACAAATTTTTTTATAAATACACAAGGGTGAAAGGGGAAATAAACAGACAATATATATAACAAATTTTTTTCCATTAGTTATTATTGATGTTTGTTAATATTTTACCGTCTATTAATTAAGAAACGATATTCCTAAAAACTTTTTCAAAGATCGCAATTTCTTGGCAATTTTAGATAGGCAGTGTTCTCTGGCTCCTGTTATCGAATGATATTGCTTAGTCAGTTAAAATTTCTGAATAATTATTCAGAAATTTAATTTTTTTTAAAAACAGTCGAATTTTTTGTTAATTTTACAAATATCTATAATTTTCTATTATAATTGTAGGAAATCAAATTATTGTACTTAGGTAATTTAATTTTTCAAATTCAACCAATTAGAGTTATTGGATAATATTTAAAAAAAATCTTTACAAAGGCATAAGAATGAGTCAGATAAATGATTAAGAAATAAATTATTTAAGAGTGAGTAGAAATAGTTTACTAATTTATTTTTGCTCTCTTGAAATGGATTTCAGAAAAATAGTTTAAATAATTTATTTTCGCTCACTTTTAATATATATCATTTTGAGCGGCAAGTGCAAATAAATCTTTGGTTGGCAACTCGAATATATATTCCAGCGATGATCAATTTTCGTACTTTGACCATGAGCTACACCTGTCGCACCTGTCGCAGAACTACGCACACGCCCATTATTTCGATCAGTTTGTATTTGAATAGCTTACGCACAATGCTGATGAAAATTTGTAGCAGTGCGCAAATAACACCAACAACAACGTAACATGGAAAGAAAAACACGTTGCAAAATCTGTATAATCCGCTGCTGCACAGCTCTAGGCCTGGACACTCTTAGTTAGACGCTACCTGTACAAGCACCCTACTTCCGTTGTCCGACGCCCGCACCCGACGCCCGAATAAGCCCTGTCCCTTTTCTGAACTCGCCTGCGCCTCTGCCTTGGACTTGTGTGCTAAGCTAAGGCGATTTGAGCAGACGAAAAACCGCAGCACTCGCAAGTTGTTATATTCTACTCATCCCCTCTCCTCTCCTCTACATACATTTCCTTACGATTCGTTTCGTTTCGTTTCGTATCATTCTATTCCACTCTCGGCTGCTGCTGCTGCTGCTGCTTCTGCTTCTGCTGCTGCTGCTGCTGCTGCTATGATTTGCATATCGTAGCTTGCTTTGTTTTAATGCGTCTGTCTCTGGCCACCTCAGCAAGCAGCACCATTTGCCGATTCCAGCCGATGTCCGAGCTCTTTGTCAGCTACCGTTACCTGAGTGCGTGCCTGTGTGTATGTGCTGGCATATGTATGTGTGTGTGTGTTGTGTGCTTGCTGAACAGAATGCGCCGCGTAAGAAGAAGAAGAAGGCAAAACGTGTGCAGGCCGAGGAGAGTCTGCCAGTTGTCCTTCCAATCTAAGCTAAATGCTCCCACTGCCACTCGTTGCCATCGTTGCAGAAAACACACAGAAATTGAAACAATTGAGGAGCCAGCGGAGGAACGTTGGGCAGACGCAGCATTTTTGACCACCATCTATTGCTGACCACTGCTGCAGCTACATCCACATCCACATCCACATCTACATCGACAACATGCTTACGTTTAGTTCTGCCAGCGTTGGTTAGACAGAGATACCGAGCGAGTATGCGAACACTTTGCGATAGGCAGAGAGAGAGAGAGACAGTGAGATAGAGAGCGAGAGAGAGTGAGCGAGACAGCAGTAGTCGAATCTTTCTCAAAATTCAACTATGTGCATAGTGTAAGGCAAGACATGCCTGGTTCGAGTCTGAGCTGAGTCGAGCCACATGCAAATAACGCAAATAACGCAGACAGATGCAGTTTTTCTTCTTATGTATTCCCGCTGCTTTGCTTGCAGCTTTGTTAAGATATTCTTTGCTACCAAGACGAACGTTGGTCTGATTGCATTGGCCCCGGTGGGTGGTAGATGCCAGTAGAAGCTAGTAGCTAGTAGCTAGCATATATGCAAGTTCAATCAGTTGCTAATTACACTACGTCCAAGACTCTGTATACAAGTACATAATGGGTATATCTATGTGTGTGTGTGTATGTATGTTGCTTGGTTGCAAGTGCAACTGCAGCATGTGAATGCACATACACATACATATAGATTGCATATCCAGTGCAGCTTGCTAAATGCACACCCAGCAGACACGGCCATCTGTTCGAATTTCATTATGGTTTCCTTACTTTGTCATCTATTTTATTTTATCTTCGAACAAATATACGTATTTTTCAAATCTGCAAATGTTATTTACTATATATTTGGTAACTTTACTACTATACTAAAGAGATGTAGAACTATTTTTTATATTTATCTGATTGGGTTTTCCCGTAAATCCATATTTGAATTAAATATCTCTAAAAATGTTATAAATGTTATACAGAAGTTATTATAGTATATTAATTTTGTGCAATATTCCTCATGATATCTGACACACATATAGATAGTCTGTACAAACATTAGACGAAGTATACAAATTTGAAATCGGTAAAATAACTAATCGCAAATACGTTCACAAATCTCCATAAATTATTAATTATTTTAAATTATTTTATTTTTACACTGATTCGATACACAAAACAAATTGAATTTAGATGGTATTTTTTTTAATTTAAACTACTATTTTTCGCGGATAAGTGCCATTGGCATAAGTTGGTAATTTAATAACTAGCCCCAAATAATAAATGAGGTAATATTATTTGCATTTAGTTATAGAATTTTTGAACTGACTATAAATTGTATTTGAATGCCAAAAAAATGGATACTTCCAATTTGCATCGATATAGGGTTAAAACTGTGAGAGTTAGAGGCAAATAAGTCAACACAATGCTGTCAAATGGCTAGATTGACAGTTAGATAGATACGCTTAAAAATAAATATATATATATATATATATATAATATTTTGCTAGTTCTTACTGCATTGAAACGAGTTGACAGATAAAGAAGCCTTTTGGGCTTTGATAAGTTTTATTCTGCATTCGTCTTAATAATTTTCAATGAGAAAGAAAAAACGAATTGGTTCTCAGTATCTTTATTCATAAGAGAAGATCTTACGAAAGCTTATATTCCAAATTTAATGTCCTTACCTCTAATAGTATTTGATATTAGTGTTCTTGGTAAACTTGGTTCTTGATGCTAATTAGTAATATAGAATTTTTAATTGGAGATGCCTTACATTTAATGGGGAAATACATAACTTCATATTACTCTTTTTTCAAATTTTTAATGGTTTTGAGTATGTGAAATCATTGTGAATAAATTTGTTTTACATATTTGGGAGATAACTAACAAAATTACTGTTATAGCTATTTATAAAGTCTCTTCTGTGGTGTTTAATGATTAAAAAAAGGACTTATTTTTTCAGAATTTTAACATTTGAAGTGTGGCCGCAACAATAGATCTTTATTTTATCAAAAGTCTATTTTTATTCATTAGTTTCATAATTATTATTATATAAATATGTCTCAAAAAATAATTCGCAAAATTACATATATTGCCTGCTGTATGTTTTTTTTTATCGTTTACGGGGTAAAAATTGATGTATAATGTTCGTTGTGCTATAATATCATTTGATCCCTAATAAATTTACAATATATAAGAGATTCTTAATTATATATTTATATAATGTGAGAATCTTCTTTGTCTTTGCACCATGGGATAAAATGTATTTTAATATAGAAAAAAATCGTTCAGTTGAATGTTCTTTTGACAACCAAATGATACAATAATTCGATCAGATTAAATGCTTATGATTAAATATATTCTACTTATTATGGTGTATATTTATTATATATAACTACAAACAGTTTGAGTTGTACACTCAATTTTAAGAATGGCGACCGCGAAAACGCTGCGTCATTTCGATTTTGCCACTTGTCCAAGAACGAGGAGGTTCTGAGGACACTACATCAAATAGGCAAGAAAGAATATGTATGTTGACATTTGCGCAAAAGCATATGTACATCTATTGATTTTAAAGGACAGCGTTTCCTTTTTTTTTTTGTCTTAGCTATCGCCTTTTGCTCTATACTGACATTGTTGCTGTTTCATTATACTGCAGTGAAGGGAGAGCAAAATTGTCAACACTGCGGCTGCTATAGGCTGCTAGGCTGGTTGGTTGGTGGGCTGGTAGCCTGGTTGGGTACTGGTGAGGGCCAGGCCTGTTCGAGTGTCATGTCCTTTGCCGACTACTTGTAGACAATCAAAGTACAAGGAAAGAAAGAAAAGCGCCAGCGATGTAAAACACAAAAACGCGATTTGGCGCGCATTGAAACTGGTGGGTGAATATGTGCAAGTAAGTGCCAGCCACGTGAGAAATTTAAAATGCCTTGAAACGAGACCATATATCTACACTATATACACTCGGAAGAAATCTGACTTGAAAATTATATAGAAAACTAATGAATTCTTTAATTATTACACATATTGAAAACAACACTCTAGAAATATATCAAATTTTTTAAGCATACAAAAATTTACCATGAAATTCACTCTAAAATAGCTTAATTAAAAAAATGATATAGAAACAAATTTTGAAATTGAGGAGTGCTTTCAAAAATCGACAATTTTTATTTTTAAAATAACAGATGCAAACCAAATTAAAATAAAAAATCTTTCTAATTTTAAGAAACATATAATGAAATAATAATTTCTAAAAGCCAATGAGATTTTCTCTAAGTGTAGTAAATACAATAACGATGTACGAATATATATGCATGTAGAAAACACACACTTATCTTGAGCTTAAAAAAAGTCCACTGACTTAAGCCCGGGATGAGCGTTGCGTTCTGTTCCGTGCACAGGTACGGGTAGAACAGGAAGCAGGTCAGCAAAGTTGAATTCTATAGCCATTTACACACAGGACGAGGATGCGTCTTGCCCAAAAGAAGAAGCAGAACAAGAAGAAGGGGATGATGGCAAATCTGTCGGATTCGGTTGAACGCACACAATCGCGAAATTTTCATCAAAATAGAAAGCAGCATGTCGCGCGGTCAGCATCGTTACCGTTACCGTCGACTGCGTCAACGTCTGCGACAAACGCTGTCGTCTATGGGCGAGGACACGAGGCAAAAGACAAGGACAAGTAGAGCCAAGCCGAAAGAGAACGTGTAGAAGGACTGCGGCGGCTCCCTACATCAATCAGAGCGCAACCCCGCGACAATTCAGCTAAAATCCGCAGTCGCCACCCTGCGGCAAAGCAATAGCAATGCTGACGGTGACGGTGACGGCAACTGCCACAGCCACAGCCAAAGCAACACAAATACCCCAACCCTTCGCAAATTCTATGCACTAAGCAAAAAAAAAAAAATCGCCCTAAAACTAGAAATAATGTTGGTTTTTTTTTAAAAAAGATGATAAAGACATAAAAAAAAACATTCGTTTGAAATTTGTTTTTTATTAGTAAGAAATATGTTTTTAACAAGTGTATAATATATATTTCTCAGAAAAAGGTCTTTTTAAATGTGAGATATAACTAATGAAATTAGTTGTTTTTTTTAACAATATATTTTATTTTTGGCGCCAATTCACACAATTATTGAGAAAGTATTAATCTAAAACTACGTCTTTCTAAAACCGGCGATTTTCTTTTCTTAATTACGGGTAGATTTTCGAAAATTTACAAACATGTCGAATATCCTTCGATTTAAGGTTTTACAGCATTTTAGCAACAGCAACTTAAAATATTAGCATTAGAAGAATTCACATATATTTTATCAACCCTTTTTTTATATTTAAGAAAGGATTTTTTTTAAATGAAGTAGTCTTACTTTTAGCAGTATTTTATGTTATTAAATAGGATATCTTTGAAAATTAAAAAAGAAGCGTTTTAATTTTAAGTTTGTATAATCTGAAATAATTTGAAAATACTGATATTTTTTTCAATTATAATGGCCTATATTTTATTTATCAGAATAATATTTCTTAATAATACTTGGTATTAATTTTTTTCTGAGTGTATAGGCATCGCGACTTTCAGCGTGTGGAGAGAATTGGCACTGACTGACTGACGGACTGTAGAGTGTGTGCGGATGCAAATGGAACACACATACATATATACATATATATATAGAACATACATATGTGCATGAACACATGCATGGACATGCATGCATATGTATTTGTATAACGTGCGAAGGTATAACCGTACCCTGCTCTGTCCTCTGCCCCCTGTCCCGTGTCCTGCCCCTTATGCCTTGGATGCCAGAGAACAATGCATAGCAGCCCACTTGAGTTTCGAGCAAGTGGCAGACGACGGTGGTGCAGAGTCACCTCCTAGCCAAGGCAACCCATTGCGGCCGAGTGGCGCAATTTTGCGTCAAACTCCATACCCAACATAACCACCCAACCACCCAACCACCAACCTAACGCCAACCCTTTGGCCTGTGTCATATTGGCACAAAGAAAAAGCTCTCACTGACTGGCAACGACGACGACTCCTTGCAGCCTTATAGCCCGGCCAGCCTCATGGCTGGTAACGATTCAGTGGTCATGAGGTGACGTCTCTGGTACTGCCAACGGCACTTGCTCCTGTTTACCATGTCCAGCTTAAATCGCAGAGCATTCGCGGACCCCACGACACAGGACACAGGACACGGCACGGACACAACATTATTCGTGGCCAGAGCAAAGCAAACTCTCCGTCCAATTCACTGCCATTCAGTTTTGTGCTTTGGCATTGCTTTACCCGTACACCTAACTGGCTAGTAATACTTTACTCGCCCTCCTTTCTTCTCATCTAAATGGTTTGCTTCTTTGAACAAGCACTCTTAGAATTTGCGACGTTGCATCAGCATCTGTCTGGACCTGCACCTCTGCCTCAGACCCCAATCTCCAGTAGTCCCGACAGTATTTGTCTGATGATCTGCAATACGCGACCGTCTATAAATATTTGCTTTCAAACGTGCACTTAAAAAAAATATTTAAATAATTTGGTTAACTTATTTTAGAAATATACATTATGAATAATAACAGACAAAGACCAAATTTTCAAAATTAATAAAAATTCTACCCATTTTTTCAAATTTTTATTTATTGTACATTCACAACAAGCAATTCTAATATTGATTATATTTTTGATTATTTTATATTATTAATCAATTGCATATTAAGATATACAAGTTCAATATTATTTGAAAAAATGCAACATTTTCGGCTAAATCAATAAAAATTCAAGCCATTTCACATTATTGCTTCTACATTTTGGTAAGAATTTCCAAAATGTCCCCACATTTCTCCTTTTAGAATCTCTACATCTTTGGGATGGTCGACTTAGAGCAAAATATTTCCTTGCATCTAGAAATTATTTCTGAAAACAAGACCATGTTTTTTCTAAGTGTAGTTGACCATTATTTAATAAATCGATATAAATCTTTACATATTTTGTAAGCTGTATTATTATTATTAGAATTTGCAGTGCAGAATAAAGTTAACCTATTAAATCGAATCCGTGACCCTTTTTAAGCAGCAACCACCGTTATGACCATCATCACCATCCCCATGCCCATATGGCTGTATGCGATTCCCAGCCACGTCTCCTGCATGGGTCAAAACTCATATGAGAGATCCCGTCACATCGCGACAATTCATCCCCCTATTTCTTAAAAAGGACCTCGCCATCAACTAAAACTGAAGGGGGGTGATGCGAGCATTGGTCGCGGACTCTGTAGGTGATGCCACATGAGACGCTACTACGCATTTGGTGAGTTGCGTTCAAATACGCGACTGCCATTAATAGCAATGTGTGTTGTGTGTTGTTGTGTGTCCTTTTTTGCTTGCCAGTTTTTGTGTGTAAACTGAACTAGAAAACTTTCCATTAGCACCATACAATTATGCCTTATATGGCTGCTGGCCTGGACCTGGATAAGGCAGCAAAATGCGACAAATGCTTTTGATTGCATACATGTCCAACTTAGGTCTCAGAAACATTAACTTTATCTTTACCTTTGCATGCAAATTGAAATAAAGATTCTCGTATATCCTGCGCAGATTGAATTTGTTTTATTTTATCAATAACGACCGTTTCTAGATTATCGATACTTTTCGTTTTCCAATAGCATAAAGTGATACAATTTTAAAGCAGATTAGATCGATAATATATTCCCATATTGATCTCTTTTCTACCTTTATTCTACGAAATACTTTCTATAATTCAGAAAGAAACGAAATTATTTGGTATCGTTCAGTCTCAACGGAAACGAGTTTGATTCGACGAAAAATCGTATGTTTTTTTTTATATAAATTGTATACATTTGTTCAATATCCAATTTAAGTAATTATAAGTCAAATCTAATCTAGAATATTATAACAAAACAGGAAACCCTCAAAAAACTTATCATATTTTTTCAATATTAAGGATAAATTAACATTGGTTTTTAGAAAGATTCACATTTGTTTTTGAACAACCTTTGGCCCCAAAGATTTGAAAATTTCTTAAACTTTATTGCGACTTTTATTTCTGTGTAAATTAACTTATTATTCGACCGATAGTTCGGTGGCAGCATATGATATTGGGATGGCATCCTGCGTGCCTTAAGATACAAAATTTAATGACTCATCAATGGATATACATATATTTATATATATATATATATATTTATATATTAAATGGAGTGCCAAATATCTCCAACTATGCATTACACAAACGAAAAAACCCTTTGCAAGGCTATACAAATATGCCAATATGTTTATTTCAATTTAGTTAGATTATTTTTGCCATAGACTTTTCAACTTGAAGTATATTCAAGCAGAATTTTAATAAATGCTGCGATTTTTCGCTTATGCCTTGTAAAAACATAAATATGCATATGTAAGCATGTGTAATTATCAAGAAAGCACACAAAAGGCTAACAAAAGTTTGGCCTTACTGGCGTTGTGGCCGTTGATAGCTATGTATCATCATCATTGGCTGGGATTGCGACGGTAGTTGGTGGCATATTATGGTGGCTAGTGTTAATGCCATGCGTCCTTTGCTGCGAGGACAATAACACTTCCGTGCGGAGCATTATCATAAAGGGGTTAAGCCGCTGATTTTCATCGTGTGTGCTCATTTAAGAAGTTACATGGAACCCACGTCGCGTCGGCTTGAGGCATACAACACAGAACACAACAAACACCACATGCACTTAGAAAAAATTCGTTATGAATTTTAGAAAATCGCCTTGAAAGATTTACAACTTATTTGTTTTTAAAAATAGTTTCTACATGTTAACATTGTTTGCTCCAAGTCGAAAATCCTATAAATTTAAACATTTTTGATTTCTACGAAATGCCATATTATAGAAGTAGAAGTAAAAAAAATTATTAATTTAATTATTTGAGTCTTTATAAATTATGTAAAACGTTTGAAAATGTGAATATAATAGTATTCATTATTTATATACTTTTGTTTTCCGAATTTTGTTTATAAAAATTTACCATTAAATTAAGAAAAAATAAACCCGGGATTTTAAAATGTACCATCTGAATATCTGAGTTATCGTTGGCGCCAAAAGTATTACAAAGTTCAGTGTCTCTTTTTTTTTGTGAGTGCAGGAGAGAACACTCCCGCAAGTGCTAAAGGAATCGCGCTGAATTTCACCGCTTTGTTTCTATGCTCTTATGACAAAGATGGCAGCGGCTCATTATACGCCCCGATAAGCGATGTGCCTCCCACGTGAGTCTTTCGCCTCGGGTTACAGCTGGTCTGGGCAGGGTAGGGCAGGGCAATGCAGGGCGGCCATGTGCGGGATTGGGATTATGTGGTGGATGTTTAAAGCGCTGTAACATCATTTGAAGGCGCTCGGTTGCCGACTTCCAGCCTGCCTGCTTGGGTTATCTTAAACTTCAGCACAGCCAAGTGCGGGAATTGTTTCGCAACTGAAAGTGGTCATGACAGTCTTCTCCTTTTTTAGCCACCCTTTTTTTAGGTTTTTTTTCAGCGCTTTTGCGCGCAAAAAATGAGTTTGTATTTGGAAAAATGTTTGCATGCTTAAACTCAGATGGACGGTGCTATTTGTGTAATTTGAGATGTGCCCCCTTGCTTAAGTAACCGGGTGCCTGTTTTCGACGCGTTTCCAGCGTGTGTGCATTCGTTCCTTTGTTTTTGTCATGCTTTTTCCACCATTGTTGCGATTGCGAATACAAGGCCTGATCCTAATTTAACACGTTCGGATAACCTTGAAGCGTTTCTTATTTCGCGGCGCGACATGAACGGGTTAACACAAACAACCAGTCAGCCAGCCAGCCAGCCAGCCAGCCAGTCAGTCATTCTCTCATTCACATAAGGGAGAGTGAGAGAGCTCGCCCAGTGAACCCCACTGCTGAGGATTCAATTATACGCTGCCGGCGAACTAGCTGGAGAATGGCAGACCATGGTTTTGACCTCGAATGCCGCGACGTCTCTTTTCCCTCTCTTGTTGCACGCTGTTCGGTGATGACTTTGTGTTGGCATGAAACGCCTCATTGTGATTCTTATGGCTTCACGGGGATTTTGCATTTCAATAAACTTTCCGAAACGACGGGGCGCACCTACAAGGTCTACAGAAAATGTTATAAAACGTTGATGGCGGAGCGAAACCACGTGAAGTATTGCCAATGCAAACGATTCGTTGTTTACAATAAATCGATTCATAGACAGATGAGCTCAGCCCCCCAGATAAATATTGCTAGATACTCACTAGTCTATAAAATTATAGCCCAACAAATATCAATATGAATCTGCCTCATTAACTATTGAAAGTTTTGTGTATCTGTATCCTCTTGCTATATATATTATGTATATTTCCATATAATAATAATAATAATTTCGACTGTAGTCATTGTTGCTTATATCAATGGTGAAAACTTTATCCATTTGGTTGTTTTTTTTATTTTGTGAAGGTTCTGTATTAGGAAAAGGGAGAGTTTTACATTTAATACACTGTGACTTTTATTGCTAACTATTTTACCCATGTGCGGGAATATTTTATTGATAAAATAAAATTGATCCTGATAATAAATTCATGTTCGAACTTCATTATAAATTTTTAATGGGTTCAGGGGTTTTAAAAGAGTCCCAAAAATAACTTCTAATGTGTTTTATATGTATATATGTATCTGAAGTTGTTGGCTTAAGATCAGCTCCAAATAAAGTTGACAAATTTTAATCATTCGATTAATTGAAATTAAAATATTTTAAAATTATAGGAACTAAAATTTGTGATAATTTTGTAATGATATAAAATTAGTTCAATAAGACTGAAATTAATATTTATTCTGATTAAACAATTGGAATAATATCAAATATAATTAAAAATAATACAAAAAAGTAATTGTTGACGTATAATACTCAAATTAAATTTATTATCTAATTTTATTTACTTAGAAAATTGGTTAAAAATTTGTTACATGGATTCTAGAAAATTCAAATAACACACAATCAGGCCAAGACAACAAATTACAAGACTTTGCGTGAACCACAAGCCACAAATACATCTCGACAATAGAAATCAAGACTGATTGAATTGATTACTTGATTGATCTATTAATAAAATCTATTACTTAACGAAAAGACATAAATCGTTATTGCTGGGAAAGCGAAGCGCTTCATTAAGGTCACTCTCGAAATATACTTATATATAGTATATACATCTATATATTTGTACATAAATATATATTTACACACTTTTCTTGCAATTTGCAGAATAGTCCTGTAGGTCAATTCATAAGAGAGAAGAGTGATGAATAGAACACGATGACTGACTGACTGAAGCATGCGCAAACACCCACGAGCTAGTTGCAGCTGCGCAGGTAAAGGGACTCTTTGCAGATAAGAAAACATAGGGCGGATTAAGGATGGGTGCGATTTTCCACTTTGTCGCAGCTTGAGAAAACAACAAACTGACGCCTGTTCCGATTCCAATAAATCACGGACCGCAGGACATCCGAATGTGTGTGTGTGTGTGTGGGTGTGTGTGTTTGTCTTTGCCCACTTCTTGAATACATGGGTATACATGCTACATATATTTTTACGTACATACTCGCAGAAAAATATCTCACTTGAATTTAGAAAATTGGTTGGATAATGAGAACATTTATCTTGTTTTGGCATAATTTTTAAAAATAAGAAAAATAATTAAACAATTAGAAAGAAATCGAAAACATATTGTATCAGAAAAGGAAAATATAAAATTTTAATATTATTACTCACACAAACTAAAGTTTAACCATTATAAAATCACTTAAACTGACTTTACAAGAACAATTATGAATGCTTCATTCAAATTTGATAGGTAAATATCGAATTTAAAGAACATCGCGGTGTATAGTGGTGGTTGCTCATCATTGTAGGATCTTACCTAGAATATATGTTCCAATACAATTTGTTTACTTTTAAGAACTGGCAAATATATCCACTTATAGTTCAAGGGAATGTCGACGTGTTATTGAGTTTACAAATCAAGTAAGTATCTAACATTCATGACTCTTACTTCAATGACTTTTCAACTTTTGAAGTCAAGAAAATTTGTTAGTCCAATGCGAGTGAGTTTAGTGGGAAAGTGCCAGAAAAACAAAAATAAAACTAATGTTTTTATAAAAAAAATATATATTTAATACCAAACCTCCTGAAATATAAATTCACAAATCAATAACCGTCTCAACGAAAAACATATAGAAAAATATAGGCTTGTTAATGCTGATCAAGAATATATATACAATACTAAAAATAATTTACGTTATTTACCTTTTTCAATGCGTACACAATTCGTGACAATATATAAATATCCTCTGTAAGGTAGGTATATAAATTGACTTCTAACAAGCGAAAACGAGTTTTTTCTCCTCACTTCCTGCTGCGTCAGCAATTTTGAAGAACCTTTTGCGAAGGTTCATACTTATTACGGTTGTGCAAAGGTGTCCCGTTGTCTCGTGCTGCGCAACGGTTTTAACGTCAATTCTCGGAAAACGTCTTCTTCTTTGAATAGGTGTTTTTCTAGCGCTTCGCGCTATTTACGATTAGTTCGGGTCTTGGTAATCTAGAAGTATTCTTGTTGTTGTTGCCATAGTTTACTTATTGCAACTACTTTGCACAGGAACAGGCAGAAAGACGGGCATGGCTATATTGACTCGGCTAATGATGCTGGTCAAGAATATACTCGATGGGGTTGCATACTGCCTTTGCAAAACTAAATTTATGTTAAAGTAAATAAAAACAAGTTTGCACGGTTATCTCAGGCAAGCCGCTGGTTACTTGCCCCTGAAGACCGGCGATAATCTGCTGAGTTGGAATACGGATCTCAAAATATGATAGTGTTTTTGTATGTTTTTGTTTTACGATTCGCATTGATCTGAAGATTTTGCGTTTGCATAGTTATGTTGCATGCGGAATTTAGTCTTCTATAGAAATTTCGATTCGACAACTGATCCTTCCTCATCCAATCAATATCTTATCGGTTAATTTTATTAAGTGACCGAACCAAAAAGATGGACTTGTTTAAATTTTCATCTGCTCTAAGAGAGATACAAAAAAAAGCATTCATATTAAACATTTCAATGCGATAAACGTTTCACAATTAAATTATAATACACCAAAAAACAATGAAAAATAAATATAAATAATAAAACTCTATTTTTGTGTGTGTTTTAAAATGTCGAAAATTATCTATTTCTAAAATTCAATGATTAAAAAATCGCTACTTTTCAAATGAAAAAATTTCTTTTAGAAAATTAATTTATTTTAGTTCTTCGACTTATAAACTTAATTTTACATATAATTACTAAGTTCCAGCTACGTACTAAGATTATAAAATTAAAATATATATTGTACGGCGATTTTCTAATTTTCAAGGCAATATTGTTTCTAATTATTATTATTATTTTAAAGCCGACTCGGTTAATATCACCGGAAAGATTACTGAGAAAACGGCGCGGAAACTCTTACGAAATGGCGACTTTGTTGGCCAGTATGCTTATTGGAGCTGGTCATCCCGCTATGGTTGTGTCTGGAGTTGCTCGTCACGAGACGGTTATTGATGACCAAAACAATGTGCCATATCCATATTTAGAAAAAGAGGAAGACGAAGATGTTGAAGATAAACCGGCGAATGCGGAACAAAGTGTATACAAGCTGCGTCCTCTACCAGACTTGGAAAGCCATTTAGAAGAAGAAATGGCTGAGGTGCACCGGCGCAGAGCCGAAGAACGGACTAAAATGGAAGAGGAGCTTTTGCGACAGCATATGGCGGTATGTATATATAATTATATTTGTTTTTAATTATACTGTCGATCTATAATTGGTAATTGTGTTGCCCAAAAGAACTTGGAACTTTTAGCTGTCGATCGTTACCACTACCGCCGCTCGCACGCATGGGTTGTCATCATAAATAACGCACCTTGGAGTATAAAACCGAGAATTACTTATACAGACGTTAACGGCGATGTTGAGGAGGCGCCACCCACCGCTATATTTATAGAACCCTCGACGGGATTTATTTGTGAGACGAACTGCAAGCAGTACATTTTGATTGATAGTGTGTGGACCGAGTACAACTACTACGTGAATAAGCAGACCTACGAGCGAGTCAGGGATATTCGCTGGGATTTGCGAGACACAAATGATTGGGAGCACATGCTGCCTGGGGAACCGCCAGAGATGCGTATTTACAAACAGTCTTCCGATGAGAATTTAACGGACGCCGATCACGATGTGGATGATGAGAAGCATTTGGATGCAATTTGCAACTGGGTAAACAGGCTGCATATTGGCTACGCCGATTACGAGCAACGATTTCCAAGCTCCGGCAAAAGAGTGCAGTACAAGGGAGCCGTCCACGAACGATATTCGCCGTATTCGCAAAGCGATGGCAAAGTAATGCAATTGACCCTGTATAATGATGACTTATGTACCGATCCAAAAGTTCGCTACGAATATTACAAGAACCGATTTGACTTAATGGATGAGCTGAGGTATACCTACGAAAATGACAAATACGAAGAGTATTTCGCCAATGGCCGTAATGACAGCTTAAAGTGTTAGTATAATCTTGCATGAAAATGCACAAATAATATAAATTTAATAATTTATTTTAGATCTTGAATATTTCTCGGACCCATCGCTACCCAGAACATTGAATTTTTGTGCACGTTACAGATTAGATTCACTGAAATCAATCGAATTGAGTCCAGGTCTGATAGTATTAAAATATGAGGACCATTTGGACAAATGCTTGTATAAGGAATTTCAATTTAAGATTGCTGGGGGAAATCTCATAGTAAGTCTATCAATGTATATTCCACCAAATGTTGTCGCAACTCTTATTTTTAGAAAGCCGTCGAAAAATTTGAAAAAGGTGATGAAGATGATATAATAGCAAATGATATTGCCAGTCGCACCTTCCTCTTTCAACAAAACAAAATAGTTGTACAATTCCATTACACATTTGGAGCACTTACTGCAACCACAGTCGAGTTTACAAAGCCGCCCAAGCCAGATTATGGCAAAGAACTGGTGTACGACGAGAAGTTAACTAAAATATACAGGGTATTTATATATTCAAATATGAATGTTCACATTTTTTTAAAAGATATATTTTTATATTCTTCAGGCCAATCCCTTAGATCCCATACGTTCCCAACTGGAATTATATAAATTACTGCTGGATCAACTTCAGTCAGAGGACCGCATAAGAAAACAATATGAAAAAATCCAGGATGATATCAACAATATTTTCGATCAGCGAAAAGTGGAGAAAACAGAACCTAAGCTGAAGTTCAGCCTATTCGATCCACTTCGCAATGGAACTGCCCGAGCGCTACGAATGCAACAGGTTAGTTTTCCCTTAAAATTATTCAATTTGTGCTATTCCAAAGGATTTTCATTGCAGCATGAAGAAGAAGTGGAGTCTAAGCGAGAAATTGCCAGTAAGCCGGCGGACTTTTTGGCTCCATATTTGGTTCCATTCAAAGATCAGGGTGTACTAACTCAAACTCAATCCATTGAAGCCTACAATGCTTGCCTCAACGATTTGAAGACCCGTTTTGTCACTCTACTCAATAATCTTCAACGACAATACGAAGATGTAAGAAAATATTTCATCCTTATTTGTAATTATACATCTCATACAACCCGAATTAAATCAACAGTTAACCAGCGAGGCGAAATCCCTGAATCGTTTCCTAAACAAGTTTGAGGTTCAATTTAACAACTTTGACTATAATCGTCTGGTTCAACAAGCTAAGGACCTGGAACTCAGGAAACGTATGGTTCAGCAGCGCTTGACTTTGACTCATGAGGAATCTCAGAAAAAGTATGAATGGGTTAAAACTTCATTGCAGAAGGATCCACGACTAAACTTGAAACCTGATGATAAATTATATGATGAAAAAGTTTAATCTTAAAATTTAATAAATTCAACACCAAGCATTGAAAAATGTAACTGTATCTTTTCTTTAATTTATCTTTCCCTGAACACTAATTAGCCTGACATTTGAACAAATGACCAGCAGATTAAGATTAGCCAAATGTCTCTTACTCATCTTAGCTCAAATAAAAATTAAGTAATATCCTTGGGTAAGATTAAATTTTTAATACTCACCGGTCTCTTGTCGACTCAGTGGAGGTTTTATACTCCGAAAAATTAGCCTTAGCCACTTTGAAAATAGTTATAAAATGAAAAACGAACTGAGGAGTACTCTGATACCAGTTTTATACCTGGTAAGACTGGAGGCAAGGGTGTGGCTGCTTCGTCCTTATTATCAGGAATTATTAAAATCTATCTAACAAATTTTATAACTCTAGCTCTAAAATTGTGGAAGATATTGTATTGCGTGACTTTTACAAACAAACATAATTACTTTCGGTACTAGAACAAAGTTTAAGTCTGAAAATGAGAGGACTCAGCTAGGCTGATTTTTTAAGACTTTTTTTTAACATTTTCAAATCGAAATTATGTAGAAACTACCTGATGAACGGATATTTTAGGCACGCTAAAAATTATATATACTTGTAGACCGGAGTTAAAATGGTTTGGAGTTCTACACGTAATAAATTTATATATATACGTCTACATACCTATTAAGGGGCCAGAGACACCTTCTCCTCGACTGTGTTATAAGACCGATACAAGGGTAACAATAAATGAAGCATTCTTTTTTGCCACACATGTCGTTGCAAAGGAAACAACCCTTTCGGCTAGATTGCAAATTTTACAAAAAGACCGCTCCTTGGTCTGACGCGGACATTGAGATGGTCTTTAGCGACAATAGCTTGGTCAAAACCAAAACTTAGGAGCAAGCAAACAGAGGGCTGGAGACAGTTTGCATGATGCTAAAAGTGACGTAGAGAAGATACTTTTATAATGCTTTCCCATTTTAAAATTGAAGCTTAAATAATTTCGAAACTAAATATCTGGAATTTTTAACATGTCTGCCAATATTTTGGCAAAAATGATTGGCATTGGTCTGCATTATATTTTATGTTACGTTTGAAGCTGACTGTGAATTTTGTATGTATTCCATGATTATCCATAATAAGTTTTAGCAACATTATAAAAAAATATATATATTTATTTATATATATATAGCTCAGGTAAGACCGCGAAAAAGCGAAGCTTTGTCCAAATGTGGACGCGATTTAAAATTTGGAACGGTATGAAATACTTGAACATTCTGCTCGGCGGGGGTTGAAGAAAGTATATTTAAGTGGATTCTAAAATGAGAATGCCAATTTCATGGTCTTGCATCACAACAGCAACGCGCAGCAACGTCGCAAAGGCATATCTGAGTGTTTGGCAAAATTCGTTTCAAAAAGTGACCGTCTGAAAATTGGACAAAGTGGCTGCCGCGCGCGGGCGTGTGTGGGTTCAAGGCATACAATAAGGCATACAAACATTGCCGGAGGCAGTAACAACAACATCACATATATAGACCCACACACACACACGTACATACGAACAGACACACACACGCATACTCTCAAGCACATCACATAAGCACATGTGTGAGCAGGCCTGTCCGCCTGTCTGTCCATTTTTGGCGCTATACCCAAACCACCCAACACCCAACACCCACCACCCATCACAATCCATCGTCTACCGCCCTCATCGCATGGACAGCGTCGTCTGCGTCGTCCCACGCACACACTTTCGAGCGAACTTACTTACATATACGATGATGCCCGTGTCCCGTGTCCGTCCATCCCCCAATGGCGGCAGCGTCTAAATTGCGTTTGTCCCTTGAAAGAATCGTCCTAAGATGAAAGTGCTGTCCATTGTCCGCCAACTGTCCGTTAGCATCGCTGAAAATTTGTTCGTGGCATGAACACATGTGGCGTAATTTCGTCGCAGATTTTTGTTCGCTAACTGGACAAGGATATTGTGTACACTGCACGCTTTTCCTTTAGCTACTGTCGCAAGTAAGCTAAATAATAAGTAAACTAATTTTGTTTTTTTTTTTTGGTTAATTGATTTGACTAAATTGATAATTAATATTAAACTTTGTCAACATGATGAAAAATATATTATATTTTTCTTTGCACTTACAAATTAAAAATGATTTCTTAACATATAATTTATTTCTATAATTTGGACTAAGACATCCGCAAAAGTAATATAACTTTAAAAGTTTTTAATTAAATTTAAATTGAAATTTTTCAAAGCACTTTGTTAATTTGTTGATTTCTGTTTTAACTTATATAAAATAAATACTTCTTTAAAATTAATTTATAATACGTACTCGTAAAGAATATTAAATATACATATGAAATATAAGTTATCTTAACTTGTGAAATAAATATTAACTTCACCTGTAAATATATTTCCGGTAAATAAATATATATTGTAAGCTAAATTAAATTTAAATGAAATTAAAATTAAATTATTTTAAAACGTTAATATTGGAAAATAATGGAGAATGAGACAAGTGTAATTAATATTTATGTTGGTATACAAATTCAGCGAAATGTGAATTTATTTTATTTATTGGAACATTTTAAAATTTGTATTTCTTTTAGTGTAATTCGTAAACATTTGCTTCACGCGACCCCCAAAGCGACAGATTTCTGCTTCCTTTGGCGAGCCGTGGGCCACAGTGAGGCCTTTGTCGTTGCTGCTGCCACGGTCCGGGTACTGGGGTCGGGGGCCCAAGTCCGGGTCCGGGTGTAGTGTCCAGTCCGTGTAGGTACAGTTGTGCAAATACACTTCTAGCGGGCAGCATCGCGGCCCAAGAATTTGTATTTTATCAGCATCGTGCGCGTCGCGTAGTCAAGGACTCCCAATATTTACGCGAAAGACACACACACACACACACATGCTCATGTGTGTATATATATAAGTATATATATATATGTATATATGTGTACGTGTGTAGAAGCAAATGGGATATGTAAGTTGGCAGGGTTGGGGGTTGATGGGAAGGTGGGTTGGGTGGTGTGTCGCGGCCTGGAGTGTTAGATATGGGTGTGTCCGTGTTTTTGTGTGTGTGGGCCGTGGGCCGTGGTGGGGTGTGGGAGTGGGAGTGGGGTGGACAAGCAAGGTTGAGGGTTATTGTACGATCCTTTCATTTTAGTCCTAAATGTCCTTCTTCCAATATTTCAAACGTGCTTCGTGACGCGTCCGTTTTGTAGAATGAGCGGCCTCGAAGTCGGCCCTTTGTGGACACGGACTTTGTCACCAACGTCGACGTCGTCGTCGTGGTCGTCGTCGTCGCAGTTCGCGCTGCTTGCTGCTTGCTGCTGCTGCTGTTTGTGTTCTTGTTATTGTTTGTTGCTGCCACTGCCACTGCCGTTGCCGTTGCCGTTGCTGCTGACGTGTTGTCCTCGCGTCACGGCGCGCAGTTTAGCGGTGGACAGACGAGAGAGCTCACGAGGGCTTACGGTCGCTATGTCCTTTTGTGGGCGGACATGCGCCGCTGGGGGAGGGGGAGGTTGATGCGAGCTCGGCACAACTTTTATCACGGCGCATTTATTTTTCTATTCCACTTATAATATATGCCAGAAACAGGATACACATTCACATGGGCATATATTGGATATTTATTTTGTATTCGAACGCTCCGGTCCAGGACATCGAGCGTGTCAGAAGCATTGGCGGTCTCGTTCTACGGTAGATGCTGGCCGTTGGCTTGAGGGTTAGGGGTTATCCAGGGTCTGGATGTGTGTGTGTGTGTGTCTGTTTGTAATACTATGAATGTGTTTTATAAGTATTGGTTTTTCACTTGATTCGGGCACTGAAAAATTGCGAAATTTCTTTTGGGTGATTTGGTCGACGTAGACGGATGTACGCACATAATCACACATGGGCACAGCTATGTATATATGTATGTACTACGCTTCCAAAATTCGTTAATTAATCATAAGAAATATTTCAATTTTTGCATATAGGTTTTGGTCAAAGAATAAATAAAGATATTAAAATTTGTTTTTTTAATATTTCAAAAAAATTTCTTATACCTGAGTCTCGATTCGATATCTACTTAAAACATTCGTTCGCTTCAATCGGTTAGTTATTTATTCGAACTTAAATCATATTGTGCACAATTGGTATATACTTGAGAAAAGAAAACTTAAGCTAGCATTTTAGGAATCTTTAACATGTAATAATGCTACAGCATTTATTCAATAAGTTGTAATATAATTTACTATACCTTTATTATCAGTAGGCAACAGCATTTTTTGTATCTTCCAGATTATGATAGACGAACTCTTTTGAGTAGCTTTTTAATTAAAAAACTTTAATAAAATCAACTTTACTAAAAACACCTTTTCTTAAGCTCTGAATTGATAAAGTGATGGTTTTACGGCACTGTACCATTTCACATAAGGTATTCTTTAAAATTGTATTTAGCTATACTTACAAAACTATGCTTTTGGAGATCTATTTGTTTCGAGGCTATCTGAGAATTTGTGATTTTTAAGAAAGTTTCTACAAAATCATTCAGTCAATAAGGCAATTCTTGTAGCTTGTAGCCTTTTCATATCGAATTTAAATATACAAATTTGATATTTATGAAATAAATAATAAGACTCGATATTGTAATTGCAATTAATTCTTGCTGTACTTTCTTTTCTGTACTGATTCTTGGTGTGCTAATGGGCAAGTTACTGGCTTGGATTTGCCACTAAGTTGGAAACGTACCTGTTTAATAAAATGTTTATTATACCAAACTGTTATCGCCATCAAATGTTGACTCACCTCTTGACGCCTCTTTCGCGTTCGAGCTCTCTGTTTATTGCCCTAATTGCCACCGTCTTGACAAATTGAGCTGGTAACTGCTTATCTGTGCACAGTTGATATGTTGATGATGTGTTTACTGCAGCTTAAAGTTCCTTTTACGACTCGTTTTATTTATATCTCAGTACATAGCCTGACCGGGGGTCTGTCCTGGCGCCAATAAATTTTTATGAGCCATGATGCGGTTGTTCTTGAAGCTCTTCAAGCTGCCATCCAAACATACTGATTTCAATGTTTTATGGCCAATTCGTTTCGCTGGCCACTCGCCATTTGCCATTCGGCATTCATTTCTATGTATGTCGTTCACGTTACATTCCCGTTTGCTCAATAACAGATTAGTTTTTAATTTGTCCAACATATCCTGCAATTTTGTTAATCGTTTTCAAATCGAACTTTACTGGATTTATATTTCTTCTAGTAAACATTCTATTATATAAACAATAATAATAAATACTTAAATTATGTTTAGTATATAATTATATGATCATGTTTTCCAATTCATGTCGAACTATCTTAAAAGTTGTGTTTTCTTTGTTTGTTGAACTCTCTTTATAATTGAAAAATATTTTTCTCAGCCTGCAGTTTTTTAGAATCCGAAATATTTCGAATTCCGTCGGGATACGTCTCCAGCACTATACAAAAATTCTATAACAATTGACGTTTTATATTTTTTACATAAAATAATCTTGAAAAATAATTATTTTTTTTAATACAATTCATATATATTAACAGTTATTAGCTTTAAATTTGCAAATTTAAGTTAATGATGCAATTTGGTATTTATTTATCAGTGATTGGAGTCTGGATTATATTTTAGAAGTTAATATTAACACATTCGTGCTTTAAGGCCAAATTCATATATTTGACATGTCGGAACTGATGGCTATCCAGTCCAAAACTTGAATATTTTTGAACCCGAAAAGCCATGGGTTGAAGCAAAATCTCGCTACATTTACAATATTATTAATGGTTCATTGGTGAGAGAATAATGAGTAAAAACATTTTGGCAAATATAATTCTTCTGAAATACTCAGTAAGGTTTTCAACTCCTGATTTTTTAATGAAATATCATTTGTTTACATTCTTACATAAAGTATTCTAATTTTATACAAATATTTGTGTTTATTTCCAAACACTTTTACGGCAATGGATTGATTTTTACTAAATGAAATTATAGAATAAAAAATTTTCATAAAAATAAATGTAAAAAAATAACTGACGGAATAATGTGGTGCCATTTGATCAACAAAATTACCACAAACACAAAATTTTCATTCAAAGAAATTCCATATCATTACAACATTTACCGAAGGCTATATATAAAAAATTGTATTCTATTGTTTCGCTACGACAATTTGGTTTCTGTTCGGTCTTGTCAGGAAAAATAAAAAACAACTCATCTATGTGAGTCTTATAAAAGATGTCCAATTTAGGTTCTCATTGCGATTCTAGTAAAAATGCGAAAATATAACGAAAAGAACAAGTTTATCTTTTAAGCAACTAAAATCATAAATTAAAATCAACAAATATTCCTCTTACATTGTAGCGGAGACAAGCAGCTTAGACCATTTGATATTATTTTAAGTGCCAGAGTAAATGATATTTATTTTATATATCACAATGTTGCTTTAACTAAGAGTCTAATAACTCATACAAGTATACAAGAAATGTTTTACATAACAACAATCGCACCTAGATGTATGTACTCATATGTTTAAAGTGTGCATATATTTTCATATGTGTACATATCATATTATATAAATACATAAATATGTATTTATGTACATTATGGACACACGTCCAGACTTATGTACTCTTACGCACTTACGCATTCACTTGGGTTAATAGTATCTTGCAATCTCGTGTCCAATGTGCAAGGTTTCATTTTCTTGGCCACTCTAAAGAAAAAATACTTGCGGGCACTGGTAGAAACAAAAAGAATCATTTCGATATTTGTATCTACGGTCAAGTAGCGAACAGAACGTATGGGGCTGATGGGAAAGGGAGTTTTTTCAATACAAGAATACATAGTTCAATATGTGTATGTATGCTGCGCACACGTCTGCACATATAGCTAAATTTATATAGATTTAAAATATATTATATATATAAAAATATGCATGTGCAAAACTGCACATACAAGTGCATCCGGTGAGAACAAACACACAATTCCTTAAAACTCCTTTAGATGCAAGAAGACTTCCTCGAATGCACATACAAAATGCACATTTGGTTTGGCTTTGACGAATATCTTTCGCCCGCTTAGTCGCCCGCGTCTCTTTTCCCCCTCTCGGGGCTGCGTTAACTGAATGTTTTCCAAAAACAACAGCATATCAGTAATTAAAATGCCAAAATGGCATTGTTCTTCTATTGTTGCAGCGACTTCAGCGTCCCCTTTTTTCCTGTTAACATATATAAACAAAAATTTGTTTGGTCATTGCCAGAAATATTTGGCAACAGTCTGCAAATTTACATATGGATTCTCTAAAATTAACTCATTGACTGATTTAAGCGCTTCATATAATTATTGACTTAAAAAGAAATAGTTTATTACTTAAAATTTAATTGTTCAACACAAGTATATCTCATTTTAATTGCATCAATGTACAATATAATAAATAAGATTTCAATTAATAAGCAGCACAAAATAACATGTTTCTATTCTATATTTTTTTAGTTATAATATTAGTTTCTGCAAGAAAAAAAAATATCAGTACGAAATGATAATTTATTAATTTGATTATATTTCGTTTATAAAACCACGTCATTTGACGTTTTTTTTAAAAAAAAATGTTTGCACCATTTAACCAACTAACTAACTTACGACGGGTTGATTCTCAATTTCTCATACATAGTTATAGTTTGGATAAAAAAATCTGTCAGGTTATTTTTTTTTTTTGGTTCTTTCGTGCAGCTTTGGTGAATCGCTTGTTTTCTTATGAAATGGTAAACTAAACAAAATTATAACAAATTTAGCATATTAAATGGTAGCATAGCACAAAAAATCTACATTTGCTCTCTGAATTGTTACAGACACGACAAAACAGTAACTTCCTCTTGATAAAATGATGTAAATTTAGTTAATCCAAAAATTATTTTAGTAATGTTTTTAAATGTATGAGTACGAAAAGTATAAACCAGAATCTGCTAGATATGTCAAATCTCTGAGATTTTGGTTAACTTGTCTGCGTGGTGCTATACAAAAATTTTCCTATTTCCCATCAACTAATTATCAGGACATTGAAAAATCTACTCTACGTCACATTTCTTTGCAACTATCTAGTATGTTTAGATACCAGTAATATCAGATGGGAGATTTGAAGTTTGACGAAGGGCTCAAAATGATTTGAGGTTGTTGTGAACGGTAACATGTATCACAAGGACCCCTGAAGAGAAATAAGGATAACACAACTTTGTCAAATTTTAACTTTTAAAAGGTTGATGACCAGGAGCATAGTGCTCTAATTAATCGATAATTAAGCGCCTGCAGAAATGAAAAACAAACAGCAACAAAATGGCTATTTTTAATATATGACAAGTGTTTGAGTCCGCCGTAAGGGCTTGGGTATTCATAACTTCAAATTCATGTTTATGAGAATTAATAAAAAAGTATTCAAATAATAACTAGCTTTAGCAGCAATATGGATTGACTAAAGCCGAAAATGTTTCCATTTGAGAGTTGCTTTGAAATGCTAAAATTTAGTTAAGAAAGTTATATACCGTCTTTATTAATTAGTTAGTTATTATAAAAAGCATACTTTTTTAACACACCTTTTTAGGCAAGCCAATATTATATTGTTTAAATTACATGTGAACATTAAACAAAATTTGAACTAATTTATGCTTTACATTGTATGGTTTTTTAAACGTGGCACTGTTCACAGTATGATGTTTATTTAACGATTAAAATTAGTCAACAATAAAAATAATAAAAAGATATTTTAAATTGAGTTTATGATAAAGAGGCTATATGCTAAGTACCTTAGATTCTATATCATTATATATCATAGATTTATATCGACTCATTTACTCATACTACATAAGAATAAATACACTTTATTCGATTTCCAAAGAATTGACCAAATTCAAATAGATCTATTCCCGATCGGAAACAAAATGTTAGCAAATATATTGGGGCCAATTTGATATAAGGATTCTTATTGTTAATTTCAATTAAACTACCTTTAAACTCCTTAGTTTTTCGATTTAAGTGATTTTTAAATTTTATGTAACCGTTACAACTCAATTATAAAATCAGTGGTATTTTATTGGCTGATAATATTGAAATATAAATATTTAATAATTTTCTTTATAGAATGTTATAATTTCTCTTTTTATTATTTGTCAGAATTTGCATAATTAGGCTACAGAACTCTTCATCTGTTGGAAAGAGTTCCTGTAAGAAACAATTATTTATCCATTAGAAAACTAGAATTCCATTAATATATAGAATAGCCCACATAGGAAAACTCGGATGACTTTTTGTAATAGAAATTGCAATGATAAACGTTTCTTTAATTTAGATGTGAGTCAGTTGCCACCTTGTTGGTCCAAAAGGGAATGTTAACTTGGGCGTGCAGAAATAGTTTTTCTTTCTTTTACTTCTTTTCAACTTTTCACTTTTGCGATGTTTTTAGTATTTTTATATTCTTTTAACAAAAGTTCAAAGCCCAATTGAACGAAATCGAAAGTACTTTCACTTTGTGAACACACTACAGACTTACGTATTAAGGATATTTGAGAGAGTTCATGCACACACACACACACACACACACACACACACACACACAGCCATACATTCAAACATACTTAAGAGTGCATGTGGAGCAATAAAAATGTTGGACTTAAATTATTGCTTCGAATTGAGCCAAAAGTGAGCAGCGTCGACCTCATGCCAGGGATAAACGGGATACGGGGAACGGCGAAAAGGGGCATGGGGCATGGGGCATGGGGATCCCCATACCCATAACTTCTTAGTGTATGTGTGGGTTTTTATGCTGTTGTAAGAATAATGTGATTCCTGTCCTTGAATCATAAAACCAATTTTTTCCACTTCTTTTCTGTCTATTTGTAAACATTTCTTTTTATTTTTTGTTTGCACTTTTCGAGCAGACTTTGTCTACATAAAAATATATATTGCATACCGTACTCTGTGTGTGTGTGTGTGTGTATGTGTGTGTGCTCCTTAGTCCGATGGTCTACTCAAAGCCAGACTGGTGTCGAGGTCGAGGTCGGTGGGGGTAGGGATTGAGGGTTGGAGTTGGGGACTCAGACTGGTCACTGGAAGCAGCAGCAGCATTGGCGCTGGAGCTGCGATTGTCGTTTTTTTTAGGTTACTCAACGCTAAAGGAATGAAAGTGGCCCTGCATGCTGACTTACTTGAACACACACACATACATATGTACATAACAAACATACGTATGATATGCATGTGTATGTATGTATAAGTAAATCCATACTAAGCAATATTGTTATTGGGTGGTGAGAAGGCGTCAAACTTTTATGTTTGTTTTTATATTCAATTCACAAGTACTGCCTTACTTTTTCACCCAAACACACACACACACGCACACACATACATACAATTGAGGAAAGTATTTATCTGTTGCTTACCGTTATATTATTTTAAAATAAATTCAGATAATTTAATACATAATCGACACTAATCCATGAACTTTTCGAGGCTGTCTGACGAATGTTTACGAACTTCCTTTATTAGGTATTGTGTGTGTGTGTGTGTGTGTCCTTCACCCACATTAAGCATTAAGCATAAATGCATACACATACATCCGCAAAAGCCTACACTCACATATACATATCTTCATACATACATACATGCTTATTAAATTTTTTATGTGTTCCTATCACACTTGTGCGCGTTTTATTTTATGTAGTAAGTATACACATACACATACACAGACACATTTGTATGCATGTGTGTCTGTCTGCTGTAAGTGAATGCGTGTGTGTGTGTGTGTGTGTGTGTGGAAGGATGCGATGGCACATTCAGAATTTTTATTTCATTTCTTTTTGTGAACTAAATAACATTAAAGGCATTGGGCTAGGTCAGTGTCAGAGACTACTTAATGATATTTTTCTTTGCTTTATTTTCATGGGGTCAAACTTTGCGGACAGTCGATACAGTCGAGAAATTAAGGGATTAGACTTTAATGTCTTGAATAGTTTGCTTTTACTTAGTTCAACATTCAACGTCGATAATGATGAGATAAGCGGAATGATGAATGAAGCAACAACGATTCCAACCATCTCGAAAATCAATATATTACGTATTTATTAAATGCATTGGATTTCCTTTGAATTATGTATATTGGATGATTAGCATTACCCGAGATTTTGTCTATATGGAGGGGGTTATTATTAAAAAATGAGAATATGAAGAGTAACAGAGAGCTAAAATATAACATATTTCCCTTTCTGTTGCTCTATAAAATAGTAAAACAGCCAAAGTTATTTTGCACTCATGCAACTGAGAGAATAAAACATTTTTTACAATCTTATAACGATGATGGGTTCAAGGATATCTATTAAATTTATAATCGCAAGTCGTATATCTCTCAAAATTGTAAAGCTTGAGTTATCATGGTGGGGACTAGGAAATCTATTCAATTAATAATCGCAAGTCGATAAGACCATATATCTCTCAAAATTTGACAGCTTGAGTCATCAAGTCTTTCCTATATCTCTTTCAGTTTTTGAGCTAGACTTATCAAATTTTTAAAATTTCTAACACCTTTTAAAAACCATTTTTATTAAATTAATTAAATTAAAAGACTAAATTACTACATACAATTTAAAAGGTATCTTTTTCGCAGCAAATTTACAACAAAAACAAATTCACGCCCACCCCGCGCCACAAAATGAGGTTACCAAACCTCCTCCAAAAGGCACATTAATGAATATTCATAGGTCGCAGCCCCCGCCACCCTTACAAGAAGGTTATTCACCAACTGCTATTATCCGATATTACAGTAGTATCAGAGGGTTTTGCTCAATCTCAGTTAATTGTTTTAAAATTGGTGCTAGGGATAAATATGAGTTGAGGCCGTGAGAACGTCAAGCGATAAAAGTCAGAGGTAACAGTTAGTATTTGCGAAACAGCATACCGCCAAACTACGAGAGTAACTGAATACTGAATACTGAATACTCAACACAGATCTTGCCAAAATAGGTACACTTTGGCTGGAGCACGGGAGCAGCACATTAAGATCGTACACTCAGAAAATTGCCCTAAGTCGGCAATCCCAAAAATAAGGTCTCAAATCATATCTGAAATTACGATAATACAAAACAATTTGATCTCTTGAATGCTAATCAAAGTATAGCTGTTACCAACTTTTAGAAATTCAATTACCTGTTATTTTTCTCAAGTTAAGTACATGAATTTGGTTAAATGTTAGTATGTGTGAAGTTTTTAAATCAAGTAGAAGAAAAGCTGATAATATATTTAAGGATGCTTCTCTTCATATCCGAAATATGTTTTCTACATTTTGGAATCTGAAATTAAAAAATACAAACCGCAATTTTTAGATTTACTTTTTGCTTGTTAGCGCCTGGCGCCTAAATATAACGAGTTTCGAAATCTAAAGGCGGTTTTTTCTCAGTGTATGCAACATTGGACCAGCGAGTGCCGTTACGGCTCATGTTTTTCAGCAGCAAATTAAAAAACAGGTTGGTGCTTTTTAGCGAAATTTGATATTTTTTCGCTTCCTAAAGCTATCGGGTCACATAAGGGTAATTAGGACACGCTTGATTTGATACTGGTGCTCCTGTTGCTATACCCTAGTATAGGGCATAATCGGTTGTTGACTGCATATAGCCAGCTTTTTTGAGTCTCTTTCTATAAGCATATATTAGTTCCATTTGACCATAAATATAAATCCATTTATTTTGTAAACATATAGTCAAAGTGCAAAGGGTATTTAATCTTCGACGAACTGTTCTTTCATGTCATAGGGCTCCTATCGATGTTCAAGTTTAACTCGAAGTTGCTCTGTTTAGGATGCAAAAAAAAGGATACAAAAAAAAAAGATGGGCAACGGCAACCAAATAAAAAGGCAAGACAAATAACAAGCATTTTTATTTTAATACCAACACTTAATATAAACTTGATGGAGCTACAAAATCACGCTCCATTTACTCAAGCCCCAGCCATAGCTATAGCTGTAGCTGTAGCTGCTGCAGTAGCTGCTACAAGGGTGAAGACAGTGTTGGGAGCACATATCAGACAAAACGACAGCACCATTTAGGAGGAGACCACACTCCGACTCCGACTCCGGCTCAGACTCCAACTCAGACTCGAACTCGTACTCGTACTCGTAGCCGTAGTCGGACTCATGCACTTGTTGATTTTTATTAAATGTTGTAATAAAATAACAGTTAAGTTGTAACTTTGAGTGGAGCACAGCATAAAATAGCCCGCATCCCAACCACTTGCAAGAGCAGGCGCCGTTGCAGGCAGCAGAGAGAGAAATACAAATAAAAACGTGAAAGAGAACTTGGTCGCGGCACACACACACACACACACACACACACACATATAAATATGTGTATAGAAAGCTCACATATGAGTGTTAGTGCATGTGTAGTAAACGTTCATGAATGAAATCTAGAATAAATATTTTATTCTCTGCCTTTAAGCATTGATTTTTTTTTCCTGTGTTCTTCGCTTCTGTCTGAAAAGAGTGTTTTCCGTGGCTCTGTCACCGCTTGAACTTGCCCCGCCATAGTCTCAGTCTCAGCCTCAGTCTCAGTTCTAGTGTCCGTCTCCATCTCCAACTGCCGTCTCCAGTCTGTGGCCCAGTCTTGGATGAGTCGCACAAAGAAAACGTAAACACGTCGTATAAGCACCAGGCAAATGGAAAACATAAAAGAAAAAGAATAAAATAAAAATAAAGCTACCTCGGTTCTCTGTGTATTCTGTGGAAGTGGATCAACGCGCATAAATTATTATGCCCTTCCGTATATTTGTTTGTATTTTTATGGGCCACTTGTTGGACTAGGTTAAGCCCAATAAGATGCCCAGACGTCTACATAGTTTTGTGTTTCGGCTTCTTCTTTTATTTTTTTTTGCTCTCGACAAAAATAAAAGTTAACGCTCATTGCTTGAATCAATATTTGTCTGTATCGAAGGCACCAATCTACACATGTTGGTCATTTTTGGTTCGCACAATATAAAAATGGTTTAAATTAATAGTTCTAAGCAATTTTTTTCCTAAGAAATTTAAAAACGCCAATCACTTGAAGATAACTACGAAATATAAAATTAAATGTAAACCAAATAGTTTTACTTTTACCTAATTCATACTCAATATTTTAATTATTCTGATTTATACTTAAAATTTTGGAACATTTTGCATTTAAATATTTCAAGCAATCTTGTACATATATCTAATAACTTTTATTAATATTTAAATTTGTATTTTTAATTTAATTGGAATAAATTTATTTCTAAATTTTTTTATTATTATATAACTAAATACCTATTGCAACAACTTCAGTTGTTAGCTGTTAGCCTCAACCTGATCCTTATAATTAAAAATTACAGTCAACACTCGCAGTTTTCTGTGCACATAATCAAATTGACAGCTTAAACTGCAAACATGGAAAAAAGAAGTGGTTTTATTGAATTACAGATGCGATTCTCCAATCGAATTCTACAGCCTGTTAAGCTAATGTGACGATGGGATTATCCACTGAAGTGGGGTTTGCAATTTAATAGAGGAGTATGAAATGGTTATCGGTATACAACCTGGCAATTTCCTCACCTATGTCGATGCAGAGAAATTTGCAAAGCATCAACTGAGAATATTGTTATCAAAATCCGTGGCTAGACCAAGACTCCAGAACCTACAGTGGTCAAGATAATGCTTCAATGAGCACGCAGAACACGTCCTTCGTCCTTTATATTGTCCCCAGACAATTCAACCTTACCAAATGAGACTGAGGTGGAATTTCGACAACTCAGTTTCTGTATTTGCTGGCGATGTTTTGTGATTTAAACTTGAGAACATGCCCAGCTTAAGTTGTCCGTATCAGCCGCCTTTAACTTAACGGCCAACAATTTTTAACACACACACACACACTCACACACGCATACATATACAGTCATATATTGTCACTACATATTTGAGAGAGCGTATGTATCCCGTATGTTTCCTTGTTGCTGCCCTGGCCAGGCCAGCGTTGGCTTGTACTCCGCTGGACATGGACGAGGAGAAGAGCACTCTTTACCATTTCCAGGGCCGTCTTTGACTTTGTCTGCCTTAACTAAAACTGGAGGCAAAAGCAACGGCAAAAGCAGTAGATGTCGCATAAGCAATTTCTGGACTACCTCATTCCCACTCTCCCTCCCCAACCCACACTCATACACAATCCGACACACACACACACACACATACACCGGGCAACAACTTGGCAGCCCACTCGCCGATTTGAATGGTCGGTCGAATGAGACCAGTAGCCTTTTGACGTGTTCCACGGGCAAAATGCATGTGTGTGTGTGTGTGTGTTTGTGTGTGAGAGGAAGTTGCAGGAGCGGAGTGTAAGAAGTAGGGAGTAGGGAACGGCTGAAAAGGCGTGCAGGGCTGAATATTTCCGCCGATTGCTTCGCAAATGCAGAATAGCAGCAGTGGCCACCATTCCTTTTGGTCATCGTCATCGTCATCGTCATCTTGTCCTCGTCATCTCCTGGTCGTTAGATTCGTCGTGCTGCGAATTGGATAGGGGTGATTCATGTGTGCAGGCAGCCAGGCAGGCAGGCAAGCAGCCAGGCAGTCCGGCAGTCCGGCAGGCAGTCAGGCAGTGGCATTTAACGTTGATGCCAAAACCAACGTATTCTCGAGCTCGAGCTCGAGAGAGTTGAGCACCAATATAGGCAACATCCAGCGATGCCACAGTCAGAGTCAGAGTCAGAGTCAGAGCCTTTGCCTTGGCAACGAAGCAAAAGGACCAAGCGCTTGTCGCCAATCTCCTGTAACCCCCCAACCCAGCATGTCTCTTCACATTCCCTCTATCAAAATCTAACCCTAACCCTATCCCATCCCTTTTAACAACGCCCATGTCCGCCTTGGGTGACGTCGCCCTCGTTTGAGGCAGCTGCAGCAGTTCGTTGCCATACAAGAGCTCCACTTCCACTTCGGTTGCGTGTCCATCATGCTGCTGCTGATTCTGCTGTTGCTGCTGCTGCTGCTGCTGCCGCCTTTACTGGCATCGCATCCATCGCCCAACCACCTGACACCAAAAGCAAGTCGATCGATAATTTCCATAGTTGACCACTGCTGTGTATGCGAATTTAGAGATGCGAACACTCACACACACACACACACACATCATATCATATGTACAATATATGTATATATATATGTGTATGTATATGTGCGCTCGGACATCGCACAGGACGCAAGTAGAAGAAGAAGAAGATGAAGAAGAAGGAGCAACAGCAGCAGCAGCAGCAGCAACAGCAAAAGGACGAACAGCATGCAGCAAGAAGGAAGCCCAACGACGACGAAGGCGACCAACAAGAACCTCCTCCAGTTGCTGTGTGCAAAATGTTGTTTGCATACGGCTTGCGATTGCTTGCTACATCGCCGACTGATGCTGGATGGGGGTTGGATATGTGAAGGAGTGAGCCGATGGTCGGAGTGTGTAAGGGGATGAGGGTAGGGTAGCTGTCCAGTGGTCCAGTGCGGCATGTAATGGATATGAAGAAGAGGAGGCTATGTGGGCTACGTACTAACCGGCTTGGTCACGTTTCGTTGCGTCGCCATCGTCGTCGTTGCTATTGCCCATCACCGTGGCTAAAGTTGAAGTTGAGGCAGTGGCTGTGGCAGTGGCAGTGGCAGAAGTAGAGGTTATGTGGCAGCAACAGCAACAGCACCAGCAAAAGCAGCAGCGACTGAGGTAGAAACGCAAGTCGACGAGTTGGAGGCTGCGAAAATTCGAATTTTCAAGTTGAAACGGCCAGCTTGGCGTGGCTTGGCTTGGCTTGGCTCGGCCACTGTGGCCAGCCAGCTCTAAGCGTATGCGTAATAGAGTGGGTGGCTAAATTAATACACAAACATATATGCAGTCAAAGAGAACGGGAACGGGAACGGCAACGGGAATGGGAATAGGAATGGGAACAGAACAGGGAGCGGGATTGGGATTGGGATTGGGATTGGGAACAGGGAATGGTCACGAGGAATAAAAGACGTAGAAGGTTTTGCAGCATTAACAAATATATATACACGGCTGTATATAAGTTGAATAGTTGGCTATTTTACGAATGCCGCCAAGAACGTACAACGAGCGAACAGGCCTTAGAATTTCACTAACCCCTTCATTCTCCTTCTGCGCCTTTTAAGCCAACACAGCTTGCGTAAATTTTAGGTATTTGGCATTTTCATATAAATTTATGTATACTACTCGGACTCCTATAAAATAGTGGACGAGTGGCAAAAGTCCATTTCGCATTACATTTTAATGTCGAGAAATTCAAATTTCTAATTATATTGGTTGATGTTTTTGCGGCTTGTTTCACGAAAGGATTCCAATTTATATATAAGAGCAAAGGAAAATATGAATAAAAAAATCCTATGCACAACCAAAATTCAATTCTTATTTTAACAAGAAATATAACCCTACTTTCATTGATATTGATTTTTAATATTTATTAAAAAAAATATACGTAAGAATTAAAAGGTAAGATAATGCCACTACGTAGATATCATTATAAATTTAAGCAAGGACTCATTTCTTATTTATTTTTTATTGATAATTCCAATGCGAATTTAATGATAATTTGATCGAATGAGGAGGACATCAATATATATATAAAAGCAGCCAAAATGCGTATAAATTTTAATATTACTGAAGTAGTTTTATGTCTTAGAAATAACTATGTCTAAATTTTAAAATATTTATTAATTTTAAGCATGTTATCTCGGGAAAAACATTCTAAACCAAATATTATATTTACAATAAGTGATGGACCAATTTTGCTATGAAGTATAACCAGAAAGCTTATTTATATTTTTTTTTCATTTATTATTTAAATTTAAATAGCCTAAAAATAACTTTATTTTAATTTATTAGTTTTGGATGATATGAGAGGAGATTCCCTGTAATGTAGTCCCCAAGCATCTATAAACTGTGGAGGACATAAGCTACTGACATAATGGCTCTCAGCTGTATCAGAGTGGGCGGGATCATCCAATTTTACTATCGATCTTTTAATGGAGCTAATAGCAATATCCTTTCAAAATTTGCTGAGTCTAGCTTACAAATTGTGAAAGATATGCAAATTACAGGTTTCTAGATGCAAAGTTTGTGTGTGAGACAGGTGTGGGCGTGGTCTAAGTGTAGAAGAAGGTTACCAGCCAGATAATTTCCAATTTTGGTGGTTTTCTAGATTTGCACTTTTTGAAAAAGCACTTTACGATTAATGAAGCAGATTAAGGCGGTGCCATAAATTTGAGTGATACTTATGGGTGGATACCGTCAATATACCTTCCCAAATATGTTTTTTTATCGATATAATGATTTTCAAGCTCCCAGCGAGCGTATGGACAGACCAGAATACATATCAACATTAATTCTTAAAAAATACTCTATTTTTGCAGGTACCGAAAAAAATTATACTTTTCTCGACAAATTTTATTCAAAAAAAAAAACAATTTTCCTATTTGATATATCATTTTAAATTTCAATGATAATAAATGCTTAACTTGGTATTTTCTTTATTTCTTACAGCTTTAATCCAGATATGTCACATATATCGTTGAAAATCTACATTTAAATTCAATTTGGCTAAACTTTTTCTGAAGTACTGAATTAAAAAGTTACATTAAAATGATCAACTTATAGATCCAGATAGACATTATAATTATATACTTTTTTGTTCGATTCTTCGATTTTTTTAGAGAGACAGATCTTTCGGTATTCCTATTCAGAGGTTGAATGTCAGCGGTTAAAATACTAAATACTAATTAACTAAATATTTTTGTGGAACCGTTGAGTTACAATTTAAAGCAAAAGAATAGAAGAATATCCATTTGAAAATAACATTAAGATAAAAAAAAAATATCGAATTTCGGGATATATATAAATAAAAATGTATATCTTTTTTCGTTCAACTTCTAAATAGATGTTCTCAATATTTGCATATCTACGTTGAATAAAATACACAATTTTATATAAGAAGTGGTTTAATTATTTACAAAGAGTTTTTTTTGGAACGTATAAAAAAAACTATTAAATAAACATAAATATTTGAAGAATTCACAAATACAAACATTTTAGATAGTTTTATAAATTCTTTGATTTATTTCACAAAGAGACTTAGGTCCGACAAACAGCTAAGTTCTAATATAAAATTATTAATATTTTGTAAAAATAGTCTTTTTTATAAATTTTAGTTTTCATGTTTAATTATTAAAATACATTTTTAATAAAAGATAATATTTGCAAACATAAGAAAATACCGGATTGAGGATTTTTGAAAAGCGTTTCTAATTTTAAAAAATTGTTTGCATATATTTATAATAATTCCCAAATACAATAAAAAGTTTCTAGTTGTCAGCTCACAATTCTCTTGAATGTATTTTACCTGTTTAGTATTGGTATCGGATTTTTGCTGTAAATATATGTCGAAATCAGAATACTATTTAAAGTAGCTCTCATTGGTCAAATCAGTTTTGATTGGCTTCTACAAGAGTAACATATATTAATACGTAACGATTCTTTTTCTATCTTTTTGAAAATGATGGTAACACATATTTCGCTAAAGGCAAATATAGAGACATATACAATTAACATTTTCCGGTCAGTGACATTTGTCCGGTTAATTATGTATCGAATATAAGAAGTGAGCGCCTTAAGTTATATTTACTAGTATTATTTTAACAGCTTTGACATTGACCTCTATTGTGATGGAAGGCATGAAATCAAACACCGCATAAGTGTTACTCAGGCCGTCAGAGTGTCACACGTACTTATGTGTCCATAAGTACATGTGCCACTTATTTATGCATCCTATTTATGCATATACTCAATAAAGTAAACAACTTCAGGCCCACATAGAAGGCGATGCACATATGTACACACCTAAACATCCATAAATGTGTGCGTAAGTAGCCAAATGTGCCATTTGACTAGACATTATAATGTGTATTATTTCATTATAATAATAATTATGTCTGTACATAGCACTTACACACATATCGACTATTGTATGTGTGTGTGTGTGTGTGTGTGTTGGTTGGTTTGTCTGGCTTATAAGTACATTCAGTCAAACACTCATACATGTGCATTTCACCAAATTAGGGCAACATCAACCTATTACCTATTTAATTATAATGAGCTGCGTCCGATTGCGGCTGCAGCTTTGCATGTGCATATGTATGTATGTATGTACTGTAAGTATGTACAAATGTATATAGCATTTAAGCATGTTAGCGGCTATGTATGGAGGATTGAGCTTGGGAATGACAATAAGCACCCATTTGAATACATAAATTAGTGTACGTATATGTCATTGTGAGATGTATATATATGTATATGTATATGTTTGTGAAAGTATATACACAATTGTAGCCTTGAACTTGAACAGATATATGATTATTTGTGTATATATTTACCTCTCTACTTAGGCGAACATGTATATAATATATGTGTATCAAGATGAAGTGCATTGTACTTAAATGTATATGTATTCCGTTGTTTCCAGTAACGATTATTGAACTCAAAATTGTGTGGACAACTTGTGGCACCAACTGCCTCCCTGTAATACGCTGAAAGATCAAACAAATAAGACAACGAATTAAAAAAATGGGAAAAAGATGAATATATAATCAATAAATTAATTTAATAAGGGTTTTGTGCAAATTTACTTAATGGACAGAAGAAAGAATATTCAGCTCATTATTATTATTGTCACTATCAGGATCAAAAAAAGAGTCGATAACAGGTACATGAGAAAGTGTGGCAATATAACTGGAGGATATCGAGCTGACTTACCTTTTGTTTTGAGCTTTTTATGCACTTGTATAAATACATTTATGACAGTAGAGGTTTCTCTTGGGTATGTTGTTTATTTAAAGCAATAAATTAGCATTGCTTTAATTAATCTGTGTTAAAAAATATGCAGCTTTTATGCTGCAAATTGGGAAATTTTTACGGTTTTATACCCAGAGCCATTACAAATAGGCACATTTCAATGTAAAATTTGTATAACAATATAAACAAAAATATATTTAAAAGCTTAATATATCGTAGTTGAGCTATGGAACTAAAACATAATTACTTGTTATATTTGAACATAAAAAGGAATTTTAAATATTTTTAAATAACATTTACAATTCACTCATCCAGATATGAACAGGCTAAGTTAAGCACAGGCATTAAAAAGTAAAAATAAAATAAAAAAATAGAACATATATTCCAAATTGCAAGAATCTAGCTCTTTGAGTCTCTGAGATTCGCGATTTCACACAGATATGACTATATCGACTCGGCTGCTAATTCAGATCAAGAATATAATATATAATATATATATAATTTATGGGGTCGGAGATGCTTCTTTCTGCCTGTTACATAAATTTGCAGAAAACCATTAACCGTTTTTACCCGTTATAGAACGTTGCAATCGTGTGTAGCCAAATGCGAAGTACTCTGAAATTCATCTTTAAACGTATTCCTAATAGTAGCAGTGGGGGGAAAAGGGGTGTTCTCTTAAGAATTTGGAAGGAGTTCCATAGTAATTTACATTTCATGTTTTGTATCCTTACCGTCTTAATTGCAAAGGTGGTTGACTTTTAGGAATTAATAATAATTAATAATATATATTTCTGTGGTAACCGTGGGACCGAAGTTCCTGGGGGTGGCGAGTATGGACGTGCGAGTTGTGGGCTCTCCGATATTCAACGATGAATTGTTTAATCTAAAACTTATCTATCTTTGTGAACATTGCCATCCTATTCGATAGTATGACGGCAATAAATAACATTAAAAGTAGTCCATGAAGTACGATCCAAGCTTGACCAACTCGGGACCCTAGGATGGGTCTCGGGACACATGGGAATAGCTGGACCCTAACCGGGCCAGAACCGTAACATAGGCTGCAAATTAAAATGGAAGAAAGGCAAAGGAGACAAAGGAGCTGGTGTCCTGGAGGACACCAGGATTCCGACCGGCCATATGTCTATTTGGCGACTATAATCATAAACGATTTAAGCAAGTAATATCCATGGGTAGGAATAGGCTTAGCATACTTGCTGGTTTACTGACAGGACATTGTAGACTAAGAAGCCACCTCCAAACTGGGTATTTATATTAGTAGTAGGTTTTGTGAAGGTGAGGAGTCTTCAACTCGCATCCCAACAGAATGTGTCGTCTTATCCAGAAAAGATGCAGCATCCTAGGGATACATGTTATAAGTTTCAAATAAAATCCCTCAACCCAACAAATATTCTGGCATTTGTGCAGGAAGTGGGGTTGTTGGAGAAGCTATAAGCTATAAAGGGGGAACAATAGATCTAATAGGTCGCATTACAGAAATCTCCAAATTGTAATATAATAATACAAAAAAAATAAGGGAGTCAAAATATAGTTGCGTTCATACAAAAAAATCTTTTACCTTAAGTTTGAGTAAGCTAAAACTAATTGATTAAAGTTTTACTTATTAAGCTAAAAAATTTTTTTAGGGAAAAATTTTGAAATATACGAAACAAAAACCACTTTAGAAAAAATACTCTTTAAAATTTGAAAACAATAAATTACCTTGGTCATAAATTCTAGAGTTTCAGAAAATTATACATTATTTTTAAGTATTAGAAAAATCTCCTCTGGCATTGAAAAATTGTATTTATAAAGACAAACTTTTATACTTTCTTAATATTAAAGTGAGATAATTCGTAAATTTTACGGGATTCTTTAAATTTCAAAACGAAAAACAGACATCGAGACGGACTTTGTACAAGAATAATATATTCGAACTGCTGCTGCATTAGAGTATCAAAATTTTTAATTATAGACGCTAAAGATATTAAGATACATGAGGTAAGCTAAATATAATATTATATATATAAATGTGTATATATTTATATTTGTTCTTAAATCTTGAAAACTACGCTAAACTAATTTTAAATTTTTTAAAATATATTTCGAATAAATAAATTATTCCTACTTCACATGATTGATGTATCGTGATCAGGTAAACAAAACCAAAGAAACAATTAATATTTTTAGAAACAATTTCGTTTTTTATTAGTTTTTTATTGTTAAGCTGCTTGTGCTAATCAAATACGCTGTCCTACTTATATACTTTACTTTTTCTCTTACTGACTGTATATATGACTGTATGTATGACTGTATAAGCATAAAAATTAAATTGAAGTAAGAAAGCTCTAGCCGAGAGAGCTCGAACTCAATCCAACTTATTTCCTAACTTAAACGCCGATGCCTATATATCCTATGAAAAAATAAATCTTGGTATGCAAATGCTTTTATTTTATTGACAGCAATTTTTGCTTATAAATGTTTTTAGTAAAAAATACCCACAAATATTGTTAATATCTGATTTTTTAATTTAAATTTAAATATTAATTTATTTTTATTTTAATATAATTTATTTTCTACTTTTTTTAGTAGTTTCCATCGTCTGTATAGGGAATTAAAAATTCATCAAAGCATATTATTTTACTTAGTATGCTGTAAGATTGAGCTATTTTTGCTATCAGATATCGATATACATCGTTTGATTTTATTGATTTTGTTTATAAATATATCAATGGTAAGAGTTCTTGAAATATGCATTTTGCAATGGGTAGTTTAAAAAAAATAAAATAATGATTTTATTAGGGACACTAGGAGTCTCTGCGCTTTATAAATGTATTTTAAAACTACATTTGTGCCGATTTTTAGGAAACGTTAGATGGTATTGGGTTAATGAATTGTACTTATTTTTAGTTCGGTATGAAATAAATAATATTTAAAATTTAGAGACTCTTAGTTTTGAGATTGTATATGCGGGTTAGTACGAATAAAGTGAAAAAATAATTAAATAAAAATAGAATTTACCTCACAAGATAATATATATACATTAATATTAATTAGAAAAGCTTTTATTAAATACATTTGGACACCCAGCAGATGCTGAATATACGAATAGCCTTTTAAGAAGTTTTAGTACATAAAAATATATCAAAATTTTGCATTAACATTGACTTGATTGACTTTCGTTTACACATAAAAACCGAACAGTAGAATTTGCCTATTTACCAAATTTAAAACTCGATACATACATACTGAAAAGATGAAGAAGTACGTACGTACAATATGTATAAGCGTATGTATACACAGATTCGGCTACTACACATACACATATCTATGGTCTATCCAACTGTATATTGGACTCTATACATATATATATGCACATATTAAAATCTATATATGTGTGTGTAAAATCAGTAGATGGCAAGGCATGTGTGCGTGCATATATATAGATATATATATATATAAAGATGTACGTTTGCGTGTGTGTGTGTATGTGTTTGTTTTCGAGAAAGCGTCTAATTCTCTAAAATGTGAAATTTTACAATCGCCTAGCGCACATCTTTACCTCCATCTGCCAGGCGCTCCCACGACGCCGTATCAACTCGAGAGATGTTGCCATAGCCCGGACAAAGCCACCCACTCATCTACTCTCACCTCATCCCCCTAAAAAAGCGTAGCCATCAAGTCGTCTGTCCGTCTCAGTCCCGGGCAACGTTGCGCGTTGCTTGACCAGAGCTCGCATCCACACACACACACACACAAACATACACCCACACACTCATACCACTTGAATCCGTGGCAACTACCCACAGCGAGTCCGGCGGTCCCCAATCGCGCCGAACTCCCACTCACGTACTATTTGCGGCATCGTCCGCTATGTGGCACACACACACCGAGGCATATTTGCACACACACACACACACATACACACACACTCGCACCGTTCACACGTTTACACACTAACTCACTCTTATCCTTTTCACATGTCGCAAGTAGTATGCAAACAACATTTTGCAGAAACACAGCTTCGTTCCTTGGTCTTCGTTTTATCTTCATGGCAGACCCTTACTTATTGTGGGGACTGACCAGTCAGTCCACTGTTGTTGCCATCGCCATCACACCCAGTGCCGTTATATAGGATGTGCAAGTAGTTGTGGCTATGGATGTGGATGTGGATGCTACTGCTTTCGAAGCATGATTCAGCTTTAGCCTCAGCATCAGCTTCAGCTTCAGTTTCAGCTATGGCAACGGCAACGGCAACGGCTTCGTGTGTGTCGCCGGTGCTTCTAAGAGTAAATGCTTAGTATGTTCTATCTGTGTGTGTGTCTGTGTGTATGAGTGGGTCTCTATGTGTGTCTGTGTGTGTGTGTGTGTGTGTGTGTGGGTTAGTTGTTGGTAGGGTGATTCCGTACATTTGCTTGTGTGTTTGTAGATGTCCGCTTCAAAATTCGCATACACAGCAGTGGTCAAGCTATGGAAATTATCGATCGACTTGCCTCTAGCGCCAGGTGGTTGGGTGCCATGATGGAAACGTGGTGGTGGCGACAACGACGACGATGGCAGAAGCAATCTGCGCTGGGCCGCAAGTTGCTGCTTCTGCTGCTGCCGTACCATGTGTGTGGATCCATCGTCGTCGCCGTCGTCGTCCAAGGCGAGCGAGGCAAAGGGATTCGTTCGTTTTCAAGCTAAATGGCAAGAACGTTGACGGCAGCAGCAGCAGCATCGCCAGCTAAGAGATGCCCAAAAAGAAATTACGGACATTTACATTATGTGTCCATATGTGGCTACCTAGTACGGGCCGGGCTAGCAACTACTGCGACTACGGGCTAAGTGTGCATATGTGCATATGTGTGTGCTTCCATGTACACCAGCGTACAGTCAAATATACGTGAGACCGACGTCTGCTGCCGATGTGTTGTACTCTTGTTCTCTTGTCCAGGCGTCAAGGCGTCCTCGCGTCCAACTGTCCAGTTGTCCGGTTGTCCAAACGTCGCATGTTCGCCCGTTTTGAACGGTCTAGGCACTGAACTCTGAACGGAGGTCTCCACATCTACAACTACAACTACAACTACATCTACATCTACATCAAAGTAAAAAGACCAACGGGAACGGGAGCTCTTTCGTAGATGGAACGCTGGGAGCCATAACAACAAGGCAGACGAAAGAAACGAATGACTAACGAAGGAAATTGCTGATATTGTATGGTGCAAAAGTTGGGCATGTCTGTCCCTGGCAAGGGCGCGCTTTAGTTTTGACAGCACCTAGGATACCTCACAGCCACACTACCCACATATATATATATATATATATATATGTGTGTGTGTGTGTCTGTGTGTGTTTGTAAATATATGGAAGACATAGCGAGCAGGCAGATTTCAAACTCACATTTAAATAGGCGCGGATATTGCAAGCCGTCATTTTTGAGCTGCGTCCGGCATCTTAGTTCCTTGCTCCGATTGTTCATTTTTGCAGAAACGACCCATTCAATTCTTGTTCCACACCGATGCGCAAACAATTATGCATCTATATTGAATCATATGCAAAACACCGTTTAATGTCTATTTGACTACTTCAATATCTCCCTTTGGATGTTTCAGAGTAGGTTTCTACGTATATTGAAACCAAATCATCTTATATTTATTTAAATGTTATTTATTTCCCAAAGTTGAAGCTATAATTTAAAGTTATTACTAATAATATCAAGAGTTCTATCCCGATTAAAACATTGTCTTAAATTTGCTCTACAAAAAATTTAATACTTGCAGAATTGCAATTAAAGTGAAATTTTTATTTAACCTAAATCGAGCATTGAACGGCTTTTTGTTATTTTTATTTTCGGATGTTATCCGTCTGAGCGAAACTTTTTTCAACACCCTTTAACCTAGCCAGTTGAAAAAATTAGGCTTATCTATGCATCATACAAAGTGGTTTAATATATCAATAATACAATTTTAAATGTTAATGGATGTAACTATTATACAAAATCAATAACATCTTTTTATTTCTGCTCACAGATAGGGTAGTAAATTCTTGGACACGACAATCCTTTAATACTGAAAACTAAATATCATATAAAGAAGTTATCAGTAAGAAATTATAATTTAGGAAGTATTAATTCGACTGCTGGAAAATTTTCATAGCCGACTAAAGTTACCAAACTTGGTAGGTAGATTACAAAAAATTTCTTACTTAATTTGGAAACAAAAATTTTTTTAGCATTACGCATCGCCTTCAAAAATCATTTCCAAGAGTTTTCAGACTTGGAAGATAGTTATCAGACTTTTAGGAAAGCTTACTAAAAACCTCCTCCTAAAGTTGATTTCGTGGACAAGATTATTATCTTATTTTTAACAAAATTAGAAAGTACTTGGCTGAACCTAAATTAGGCACGTTTATGATTATTCAATGTTTGAAACACACATACACATACATATACACAGCGATATTTATATTAAATTAACTTCATTTTTTATTAATACGTATGAGAAATTATTGATTATTGATGAATAATAATAATAATAATAACTACCTTTCTTTTTGAACGACATTATTTAACAAGTAAAAAAAAGCTGTAGTCGTGTGATCTCTACTACGATATACCCTTAACCCAGATATTGAAAATATTCTAATTTTTTTTTTGACAAATTTTAAAAAGTTTTGCATGCAGATATGGGCACGCAGATACAGGCACTGAAGAGTAAAATAAGAAGGAATGCACCGCATATTTTTGTTTTCCCAATTGGCTGGCATACACATAAATACAAACATTCATTTTCGTATGGAGGTAGTTATCTATAAAATAAAGTAAACTTGATCTGCGCCGGAGAACATGTATACATGTAAACATACGAAAACATGTATTTCAAATTTATTTTGCTCCTACAGTCTCGGAGATCCGCGTGGTCATACAGAAAGGCGGACGGATGAATAGACAGACATGGCTTAATCGACTTGACTATTGATCGTTATCAAGAATATATATATTTTATGGGCTCGGAGATGTTTATTCTCCCTACAAAACCATCAGTTATTCACAAAATATAAATACATATATGCATATATGTATATGTGTTATATGTATTACATACAAGTATAAGTTAGCGCTTTTTACTTTTAACAATCAATCTTTACATAACCAATATAAGAAAATTGTAGTTATAGTTAAGATGTGCTTGATCTATAAAGAACATAATAACAAATAAAATAGAATCGTTAATAATTTTTGTGCAGGGGGAACAGGAGTATATTAAAGAAGTAATTTACTTTACCTTAACTGCAAACCGTTACTAACTTGAGTTGAGTATTCAGTTATATACAGTTGTAGAAATATACAATTATGAGCACATTAAGTCAATTAAAGGACGCAGTCTGCAAACAGGGTAATTTAGTCAATATTTGTAATTCTTTTATAAATACCTATTATTTCGAAACAGTCGATCTATCTAAAAATGTGTGGAGCATAAAATTTATATAAAACACCCAATTGCCATGTCAGATTTTCTATGGAAATGATGGGAACAAACATTTATATATTCCAATTTTAAAGTCTCTAGGCTTACAGTCTCTGAGATCTATGCATTAATACGGATAGATGGGCAGACAGACAGACTACGGAGGGATATTTCGGAATCAACTTTGCCTTTGAAACCAATGAAAAATCACGGATTCCCACCTAAAAATTAGTTTATCTTAGGGAAACTAAAAACTACATTTTGCATTTCTTATCTTCATTTAGAAAAAATATGTTTAGTTTCCAGAAAAATCGGTTTCAGAACTATGACAATTTCTTACAATTAAAAATATATATATTTTGTGATTGTTGCCAATTTAAGCCATACCGGACTAGTTATAAAAATAATATTTTTTTTTATATTTAAAAATTATTTCTAAGAAAAAAAAACCTTAAGATTTTCAGGTAGGAGGATTTTTTAAATTCCGAGCACCGTTTTTTTTTTTTTGTGACAATGCGGGCGAAGTATAAGAAGTTAAAAACATAATAACACGCATGATTATAGTGTTTGGTCCGGGTATTTTCGTAAACAAACAATTATCTCATACACATATGCTGGAAACTGACTAGTTGATAACTTTTAACTAACCATAACCTTTCGATATATATCTTATATATGGTATCATTGACCTGTTCAGCGTCATTGGATGGCCGCTGGTCCGGTCCGGTTTCACTTACACTGCGGATGACAGATGTTGAATAGCCAACATTTTTTATGCAGCACTCGTTTGCATTGGCGTTGCCAAAGGTGTTGCACTTAAATCGCTGCCGCAAAAAATTCACTTTTCGAGAGTTTTGCACAGAAACAAGAGTGGCAAAGAAAAAAGAAAACAAAAAAAAACAAAAACAACAAGAAAGGATAGGTGGCCGTGAGTAACGGCATTTTTGAGTAAGCACGCATCAAAATTGCACCATATGGAAATTTAGCTGGCAACTGCCGTGATATTGTTGACGCCAATGAACGAAAAAACTGCAACCGTATGCGAAGGTCAATCAAGTGACTCTTTTTTCTGCCTTTCGCCGATGCCCCGAAATTGCGGTGAAGAAAAAACTGCGCTCGTCACACAGCTCACAGCTCACTAAGCGCTTGGAGCCACGGCCACGAAAAAATCGCCGGACGTCGCCTCGTTCGGGCCGCGATATTTAAGGGGATTAGGCAGTCAGTTGGAAACCGCTTGTTTGCCCAGTGGCATGCAGCTTGATGCAGTTGCCCGTTTTTTCTGTTGCCGCAACATCATACTGTCTGCCACTGACTCGGTTCCTCGATACACTAAGAAAAATTTGAACATTTTCCTTTTTTTAGAACAAATTCCTGAAAATTAGAAAACACTCTAAATCGACAATCCTATAAATATGGAGTTTCTTTTCTATTTTTTTCAGGAAAAGTTAGATATATCTGAACAGTACAAAAAATCATCTCTAAAATTCGAAAAGTAGATGTTAGAACAAGGTGAGCAACTCCTGTCATGTAGAATTTTTTGTTTCTGAGTTTCCTGAGTGTACTGTCTGCCATTGCCTCAGTGCTTCAATAGTTCCTCGCGTGCAATGCGAGGAGCCAAGTGGCACCGCATTGTGTATGTGGATGTGGCCTTTCGACCGTCATGTGATACTGTCGCCGATTAGGCTTGTATGGACGTGCAAAGTGCTTGTGATGGGTGTATCGAATGTTTGTTGGTTTTTGACGCGGTCCAGCCGCAAAAACGGCATTTTTTGTGCACTGAATATTTAAATGCAGTGCTCCTCCCATCCTTGCCTAGCTCTGCACATGTTTCTATTTCCCACAGCCCAACAGTTTAACGGGACAACATTGTTTCATAAGAGCTTGACGCGGCAACAAGTGCATAACCAGTTTGCACAAACCAACAATTACACTTTGCAACCACACATTTTTTCAGCTTAGTGTAATAATTTTACCAAACAATAGAGGTTTTTGTCCAAACTAACAAATCTACTTTTCTGATGCTGTTTTTGGTCTTAATAACTGAAAATTAATAATAACACGAATGAATATAAATATCAATTCCAAATGTTAGCTGCTAAGACTTATGCTAATAATATTTAGAAAAATGAAATTCACATAACTTATTTGCTTATATAATGGATATTTAAATCTTGCATCTGTAATACTATTTCGTATGAACAATAAGTCAGATGCGTAATTAATTATTAAAATTTAAATGTGAGCAACGAAATCTGCGAAAGACATTTTTATAAGAAATATATAAATATTTATGTATATATTATATATTATATATTTATAAATTTTGTCAAATTAGGATTTAAACTTTAGTAAATGATTAATACTGCGGGATTAAAAAATATTATAACATCAAATATATAAAAACACTTGAGTTGTAGACATAAAACTCAAATAAAAAGAAGAGGTAAGATATTATAAAAAGACTAATATTTTTGATTAGAAAAAAAGTTAACAGATTTAATAATTTCATTTTGTTGTTTGTTAAATAAAAACTTAAATTGTCGTCAATTTACTTAGTTACTGAGCTTGGCAATGCTGCTTTTTACTTTTTGAGCCTGCCTAATTAAATGATATTCTCTCAAAATTGTTAAACAATTTTAAACTTAAAAAAAACACCTTATTTTAAATCTTATCAAGACTATCCAAAGTCTTACACAATTACAGAGCCACGGTATTAGTCCTTAATATATTTGTTAATTTTAATTAATGTTATAGATTGTTAGTCAAATATTTGTAATTTTTAGAAGTTATATCTGGGAAAAATAACGTTAATGCGATTAAAATTGGAGTTTAAGAAGAGAAAATTTTAATTCAAGCTGGATCTCTAAACGAAAAAAGCTACGAACTGAAAAAAAAGTAGGATGTCTGTGAACCTGATCGCAAATTTTTTAAAAATAAGTATTAATAGGATAAAGAGAGTGAAATCATTTAGTAAAAGAAATTATGCCAAATGTAGTCAGTTGTTTAATGAAGAAAAAATGAATTTAACAAAGCTTGTTGTGGTTCTACAAAAATTGCATTTTTCTCACTTTAATTTCGTAAAAAATCTGTCCAAAATTTGGAACACATATGATGTACAAAAATAAGTTAGAAACGTTATAAAAAAAATAATAACTTACAAAAGGCAAAAATTTTTCATTTAGCATTGCCAGCTATGTAAATGCCGAATATTCATAAGGAGTTTATTGAGTTTAAACTGAAGAGAAACACTTGTTTTCAGGCACAAAAACATTAAGAATAAGTGATGTTTGATGACTTCATCAAAAAGTAAGATCTGTGAAGGTTTGTGTTAGATAAGTGAATCGGAAAACGCTCAATGCTTGGTGTATAGAAAAATCCATATGTGGTTAAAGTGGAGTGACGGCAAGAGAAACCATTTATTAGAGCTTGTCAAAATGAAGATCCAAACTGTAAAAAAACTATTTTTTTACATTTTTTTAAATTCACAAAGGTTTGCTTCAATTTACAAACTTTTTAAAACGGGTATTTTAATACAATCACAAGCTTGGTAACTAAATATTGGTTTATTAATTGCAAGAAAACAAAACATTTCAATATTATGATAGTAGAAAATAATGTGTATGAATGCTTTTTATCAGGTTTTACAATTTATTTTTACCTATTTTGAACCGTATCTGGATACATCAATAAGACTTTTGCTTATTTTATTATTCTGACTCTTTCAATTTGTTTTTATTCAATTGCAAAATGTATATATATTTGTTGTATGATAGAAGGTTATGTGATCGGGTCAATACATCTTAGCTTAGCTCAACTATATTTAATCGTTTTTTACCTATTTTCTTACAAGCTCAGCTTTAGGTGGGATATGATGTTGTTGCCAATTGAACAATTTATTTTTATTTTCCTTTTCAAATTAATTTAATCGAATTGTTTTAAAATTTTAAAAATTTGTTGAGCATTTTGCGGTAAAGGTTAAAAAGTATTACAGATCTTCTCCTTCAATTATTGTATGTATATATTAAGAATATTATATGTAGAAATTCAAGTATCTAAAAATATTATGTTTAGAATTTCAAGTATCTAAAAATAATATTCTTAATATATACATAATATAATTGAAGGAAGATATATAGACACCGAATAGGTCTCAATGTAGGTACATAAATTTATACTAAATATATTTACGAGAATATTCTTAAATGTCCAAATTAATTGCCTATAACTCACATTTAATTATAAATTACCGAAAGATGCTTTCAGAAAGTCGCATTAAACCTTTAAAAATATGTTAGCTATTTTAAAATATCCTTGCTCTGGAAATATATTAGTTTTGTTAAAAGTTCGATATGGTATGATCCGTGTGAGCGGAATTTGAGACTTGTCGCTTATAATATATAATTTAGTGTACCCACGTCAAAATGTATATTAAATTTATAGTGCTGCGTTAACAGAAAGGATTGCAAATCGATAATAGATAAGACCACATCAACCAGAATAAATTTAAAGACAAAATGCAGGCTAAAGTAGATCGCTGTTAACGTCCTTTGAGGACCGACATATAAAATTGTCGACAACGCGTCCAGCCACTCCGAGTCAAGTTAACCTTATGTGCAATTTCTCAAAATATAGCCCACTTCAGTGTTATTTGTTTATTGCTGAAATGGTAAAAAAAAAAAATCCAAAATTAGGTCTGCCTGATTCATGGCCATTTTAAAGTATTATACTTACGTACATTAGATGTTGCTGTCCTGTGAGTGAGTGTGTGTGTGTTGAGGACAGGACTGAATTGTATAATTACCGGACCGAGTCTACGCCAGTTACCTGTTGTCCAGCGGGATTAGCCTCGGCATCAATCGCTGCCACGTGTGAGCTGTAAAATTTATGTCAAATTTTACTACTACACTGTGGCATTTTGATTACACTACTAACCCTATTTCAGAAAAGTTAAATTTAACTAAACATAATATTGTAGCAAGGGTAAAAGTGGTCTCACAGCTCTTTGTGCACAGCATCCTCCTTTCAGGACATTCGTGGGCTTAACGAACCATTGCCAATCTGTTGACCACTACCACAGTTACAGTTTTATGTGCTGACCAAATTTGTACATACACACACGTTCATACGCAAACACGCACACACACATACCTGCACAAATATTTAGATGTACATACATACTAGCCAAATACATACCTATATATTTGTATGTACATAGTTACATATTTTATTTTATACATTTATACATTTATACAAAATAACAATACCCACACACATACATACATGCTGTGCACATACATGAAGTTCACACATACATGCACACATATACATATGCATGTATAGATATATTTAATGAAAATTCGGGTAGTGTTAGTTCGTATGTGTGTCACAGTGTGTTTGACCATATACCTAAATGTTTGTATATGTATGCGCATAATATATTTGTAATAACATTTTCCAAACCCAGTCGTAAGCATTTTTCAGACATTTCATCCCTTTTCTGTATACTTTCACCTCTCGCGTTTTCGTCCATCCTCCAAAAACCGCATCTATCACAAATTGTAGATGTTGGCAAATGGTGTAGTCCGTTTTGAGCCGGTCCAGTCCTGTCCCCATACTATCCCGTCCCATCCTGTCCGGTCCAGTCCGGTCCGGTCCGGGCCGGTCCGGGCCGGTCCGGTTAAGTTCGGTCCCGGTCCCGGTCCGGTTTTGGGTCGGCCTGACAGGCCTAACGACACGGTTGATGGTCCAGCGACACAGTAACGCGCATACACAAATCGCACCGCCTCTAAGCAATTATTAAACGAGTCGGTGGCACGTTAAATTCTGTCCACTTTGGAGTTGGGGGCAGTCGGCCGAGAACCATCTGTGCACTAGTGCTGAAATAGACATCGCAAGTTTGTATACCAACAGCAAGTAAAAGGGTTTGTTTTTAATGCCACCTCCGCACACGAACCGCAATGTGGGACTGTTTCGGACATAGTTATGCCTATGTATATATATATACATCTATATACAAATATAAATATATATATATATATATGTGTGTGTGTTTGTACTTGCGTATAAAAGTGTTGTCTATATGTGTAGCTATCTATTATATATGACGGCAAATCATAAATTCCAACACTGTCCTTTAAAACGAATTTTAAAAAGTAGAATCTCTTATACTCATTAAAATATAAAATAATCTCAACAATTATCAATTTAAAAATAATTGTATATATCGACCATATTAGCACATTTTAAACGCAAAAATATTGTAGTTCAACCCAAATTCATTTAAATCATATTTTCCGAAAACATAATAAAAATTTGATGTTGTAATACTTTTCCACAGATGTTTCGAGCCAAATGTAAGTGATCTGTAGATTACCGGGTAAACTTCAACATTTTCTGGTTGTGAAAACTTATATATCTGATAAATTAAGAGATGGTGCCAATAAAATATATTTTCCACCATATATAGAACTAATATAATTATAATTGAATAAGAATTTTCTTTTCACGTATATGAAATTGTTGGGCTTATTGAATTTACTAGAGTTTCGTTATGGTATTCTAAAAAATATAGAAAAGAAAATAAAAAAAAAGAAATGCGTAACCGGAATCTTACCGTAATTTATCTTGCAGTTTGCCACCACTGAAAAAGCACAAGGATTATAAGATAATAAGCCCTTTTCTCATGAACCATCTATTATGGGTAAGGCACGGCCCGTAACGGAATCGCTATCCAACTACAAAGAATTCATTGACGCCTTGCCAAACCTTGATGAAATCAGTTGCAGTGGTCACTACTCGTTTGTGTATAAGAATGACCTCTGCTCTTCCTTCTGTTTACTATCCCAAGTTTACTGTTTACTGTTTACTATCCCCTAGATTCTATTGTAAAGGTAGAATTTACCCCATGAATAAGGGTTACTGTCACATCTCAACAACGACGTCAATGCGACGCGCGCGAAATCATAAGAATGTGTGTTTTTCTTATATCTGAACATTGGCGCGATGGTTTGACGCTTTGTTTGACAAAATAAAACAACAAATAACACACACCACCGAAAGAAATTACAAATTTTACATTTTGACGTTAAATTGATGTGACAAACGTTAATTTATTCAAAGGCTTATGCATAATGATTTTCTCGAGAAAGTGTATACATTTTGAGGAAACAATGATGTCCTTGTAAATGATTGGATATCCTTTTTAATACCTCTTTTAGTTGATAGTTGATTTCTGAAAAAAAATCTAAGATTCTATGAAAAATCAAAACTTGATTTAAAATGTATAATATCCTTGCAGTGGGTACTAGAATTATGTCTTTAGCGCATTAGAGGCGACTTCTCCTATCCGATAAGGGAGACATGTTCTCCTATATAATATCACTATTCGAGTCGAAATAGCTATGTCCTTCTGTCTGTATGTTTCAATGCGCGCTAGTCCCTCAAATTTGAAAAGCAAAAAGCTTTGCGTACAAATGTATGTGTATGATGAATATTCTTAGTAATTTATAAAAAATAATGTATATCGCTCGATAGGAATATTGCAATAGTAAATTTAGTATGTATACCCTTTTTACAGATTATGGTCTATGGTGTAAAAATGCCATAATGAAAAAGGTCCACAAACAGCCTTTGATGTTTGCAAATACAAAGAAGTTACAGTGCAGTGCACAGTATTACTATAAAAAGAAATACAAAAACAAAACCACAATTTCGCCGAAAGACAAAAAAGTGATTTTTTTCACAAGATGCTTGTTTCCATTTCCATGTCGATAGATGAGTTAGTATGTGTGTTTGTGTGCATGTTTGTGAAACTTTTGTGTGCAAAAATCAGACTAAAAAGTCTTTGTCTATTCTTAAATTGTAAAAATCTCTGCTGCAACCAGAGGATATTAGACTAGCCTACATTTTATTAAGTGTATATGTATATACATATACACGCATACAAACAGATGTACATTAGGATAGAGCCAAATATACATATTACATTTTTTTCTTTGCATGCTTCTGTATAATTAATCGATGTAAATTAGGATGAAGTGAAAAATGTTTATTTGATTTGCTCTGTACAAGAAATCTTTAGTACAGACCTACAATAAAAGTATATTTGAAATGCTATTAGCAATTATAACTACAGGTATAAGTTTAATATTAATTTTTTGTGTTAAGTAAAACAGAAAAAATGGGTAATTTTTCTAGATTAACTCAAATCTAATTTTATTTGTGTCTAATTGGTATCTTCAAAAGTAGATTTTTGTTAATAAAACTGGTATATGATCGTCAAAATTGGTATTTTCAGTCTGACTTTTTCTAATTTAGTTGTTTTTTTAAATTTAAATAATTACTCTTTTTATAGTCGTTATTTTTTCAGCTTAATAAAATTACGTTTGCCATGCTCTATAGTACAAAGTTTTTGCAATTTTAAAAAATCGGACTGATTAATATATATTAATTTAGTAATTATTTTGATTTTTGAACTAGACTTATTAAGGAATAGGAATGTAATCTTAGAATATATTTTAGCTCTGCACACAGGATAAATGATCGTTTTGCTTAACACTACTTAATGAGTATATTTTCCGTTCTTCCAATTCATCAGAGTGTCAACGAAAGAGATGAAACTGAAATCACAAGTATTAAATTTCCATGCGTGTCCTCACTGTCATTCTATAAGCTATAAGTCTGTCCATCACAGCTGTGCACAGGCAGAAAGAGATTACTAGGTGGAAATACATACATACATATGATAATTTTTTCACCTCTCCGATGCTAATTACACTCATCAGAAATTGGTTAGAAGGGTATGAAGTTGTGCCAAAGGGTGTAACAGGTAGATGGTAGCATATCAGACCCCTTTAACCATACATATTCCTGATCAGCATCAAAAGCCGAGTCTAAAAAGTCTACATATGAAATTTAAGTTATTGTTACTTGTTTTCTTTTTATTTAAGCGCAGAGTAAACGCAAATAGAGTAGGTCAAGTTTGTTCGTATTTAGTCATGGAACATGTTTATAAATAAATGCATATAATTCAAGTGCTTACTCAGGGGGAGACCACATCAAATCAAAGAAACATACTACGGGCAGCCGAAAGAGAATCGGAAATATAAAACACGATTTGAGATGTAATACACTTAGAAAACTTTTAATTATTTGACTGTAAATGAAATAGAATTCAGCGCTCCCTTCTCTTTAAGCAAAGCACGCCCATGGCATGTATAAAAAGATACATGCATATATACAGATCATTTTGAGGGCAAATTATTCTGGATTGCATCTCGATCGCGTTTCAATAATTGGCTCCAAGGATACATATTCCAGTTTGAGCAAAGCTGCCCTCTCTTTTTTTTTGAGTTGTTTTTGTTTTCTAGCATGCAGCAATTACAATCAGATTAGTTGCACGTGTCCTGTGCTACTTTCAGGCTAACATTAAGTCACAACAAAACTGCGCTTATTTGCGTATCTTAAAGAGCAAAACTTTATTTACATTTAAATTCTTTTTTTTGTTGTAGTATATGTTATTCCTTATTATCTTCATAATTTTTCTGGTTTACAATAGTAAATATCAGTTAGCTATGATTTCAATTAAATGTAATAAGACACATTATAAGATCGTTAAAAATCTTGATTGAACTCGGCATCTTCACACGCTGTCGCATCTCCGAGAACGGGTTCCACAATAAATAGTACGGTACTTTCAGTGGTAGTAAAACTTACAGGAGTTCTGTATTCCACAATTCAAATTTCCACAATACAACCAAAAGTGAGAAGAAATATTGATAAATCATCTTGACATCACCATCCCAAAATTGTTGACTTTCACTGTACGTTTAATTTTGTATCGTAATTGTGTTCTGATTTTAAAACTGCCCACTTATTCACCAAGTTGCAAGTTGAAAATTCATATACAATGTTGTGTACTCATACAAATGTAAAATACCATTATAAAAAATATTTAAATACACAGTTCGAGAAATTAAAACAAATGAAATATATTAATTCCACTGATGCTTAGATAATAATTGCCCTTGACAGCTGTTCAGATATATATCAGTAAGCTTATAGCTTTGTCAAAGAAAACATGATAGTTACAGTATTTCACAAATAATATAATATAATACCAATAATAATTTAATTGAATCATTCTGGACTTATATTAGATGTACGTAAGGACGTGGCTAAAAACAACGAACAAATAAATTCTTACTTACTTTTCGTATTGGACATCTGTTGGTTCTTTATTTTAACTTACATCTCATTTTTGTCTAATTTGTATCTAAAAATCAGCATCAAAAAAATCATCTTTATCAGACCCAAGGAATAATAGACTGAAGATTGAGAGTCAGTCTAAGGGTAGGCCATCAAAATATTATTAGATGTAACAAATATGTAAAAAAAAAAAAAAACTATAACTCCACACCAGAATTTATGTCAGGTTGACCACAGTCGACAGGGTATGTAATGTTCGGTATGTCTAAATTAGTTAATCTTTATGGTTACAAATTATAACAACCAATTTTCTGATACTGTGAAATGCGTGGTTCTTTGTATCCAGCTTAGAATTAATAAAGTCAAAAATTTCGGGGACAATGTATAATTTAAATATTTATTTTCAAACTTATAAGAAAAAATAACGTCTTTTCGCAATTATTTTAATGTTTTTTTTAAAGATATCTAAAAACATACACTTTAATCTTACTTTAGCCACGATTTGTTCATTGTTTTTTTGTAAATGTATATATTTCAACACTCAGAACACTCTTTTTAATCAGTATATATTTTGGCTTATAAAACATATTTTAATTGGAAACCAAGATGTTCCTCAGTCATTTGCAAAAAATAAATAAAAAAAATTGATTAACCGCACATTTTATGCTTTTTTGTTAGGCCCTCGGTTTGCCTATATTTTTCTAACTCGAAACTAAGGAGAACATTGATTCAAAATTTTTTTTTATTATTTATGATATATTAATAAATGATTTTACACAGAGACCTTAAAAATCACAGCTTCTTACACCCTACTTAGTATATCTAACTAATTAAAGATGTTTAATTCAAGCTGTCTGTATTGAAATAAATGTTGGCCCATTTTATATTATAATACTAATAAATTTGATATATTATTTGATTCCAATTTTTTAATATTAAATTATTGTTTACTTATTCTTTTATTTTTATTTAAATTGAAGTTTTAAATTTTAAATTTGATTTACAATTTTTATTTTCTCAAAACCTTTTTTCAAAAATAAAATAAAAGTAACATAAATAAATAAAACATATTGATAATTAGGCATCAAAAAACTTTAAAATAAGTATTCTCATAACGAACAATTAAGCCTGCAATTAATAACTGCAATAGCTGTTTTAATTGTTATCAAATGAATATTAATATTATATTAAAGTTTTTAGTCAGATAAATTTGTGACTTTTTTACGGACTAAACATGCATATATATGCATATTGACAAAATTAATATTTGAATAAATACGAATAATGAAACAATGCAAAACTTAAGATTGACAAAATTATTGTTGGCAGATTGTTACATAGTATAAAATAGGGTTACATTTGCAACATATATACCAAAAGATTTCAAGGTAGAAAAAAAGGAAATATATGTATATTTATTTATAGGAGTATATACATATATTATACATTTTGGCGGTCCGTTACGATCATGCGGGTTACGAGGCGTCAATATTGACAGCGGCGGTATGCCAATGCTGTGGATATGCCCAGGGGTTTGCTTTTAAGTAATTTTATCCTCACCCAGAATGCCACGAAGATGTCCACGAGCAAAACGAGGCACACATGCAATGCGGACTGGACGCATGCATAGAAAGCTCGGTTGGAAGGCCGGATGGACGACATGAATGCATGGAAGCATTGTCAGTCGCGCAATCATCGTAATAATTCGCCTCAACTTCAACATCAACTTCAACTGGAGCCGAGAAGCCAAGCGGAAATTACCAACACGCGATATTTAATTTTAACAAAAGGTGAACCAATCATTCGTCTGCTGTGGCTGCTGTTGCGATTGGACATTGGACATCGGACATTGGACACTGGGCGTTGGACGTTGGACGTGGCTCAATGCATACAATTCCTCAGTGGAAGCTTCTGGGCACATTTCGCAGTGCAAACCCTTGTAGACCCGGTCACATCTGAATTTAAATATTAACAAAAACCAGTAAAAGAGTCTGTAGTAGGCAAGCCGAACAACACATACCCTCTTCGCCCGGAGTTAATCTGCTGGTGACGTAGGAGTTTAAAATATCATTACATTTTTTAACGCTTTAATCCATATTCACTTATAGGTTTTCCGTTTCAGATCTTGCTGCGAACTCAATATTAACAATATTTGTTAACAAAAAAAATGCTTAATTTCACACAAACAAAACATCAAATATAACTTCACATAAATATTTGTATTATGATTGTAAATTTTTTTTATAAAATTTACCATTTATGCCTATCTTTCTCGCATATTTATGTCGCAAACTATGACATACCAAAACACTTCGGTCTAATAAAATAACTCAACTTGCTTAATGGATGTCTAAGTAACAATTCAATTTCATTCTTAGGCCGATGGTTTCCAATGACAGATATATGATATATTGGCCCAACCAAACATCTCCGACTTATCCAAAATCATAAAAAAAAATAATATATTTACCAAGTTACATAAGAGTTTTTAGGATAAAGTTGAAGGAGCGGGAATTGGTTGTATCGATCAGGTTTGTTATATATATTTTGGGGTCAGAGACATTTTGCACTGTAAGGGTATAACAAGACCGGAGTAATAACTTAAGAAAGACAGAGTTAACATGCACTTGTAGAACGGAGTCCATCTGGTCACAATATATATTTATTTCCTAGTAAACTCCAAATTCAATCTATCTTAACTTGAACTTATAAATATAGTTTGAATATCAGCAAACACAAATAATTTGTAATCTGAAATACAATAGGTTTATTATTGAACTCCGGACTATGAGAATGTGAAAATTCACTTTTCTTTTTATTTATTTAATCTATGAAAATATATATTGATGCAAGATTTATTACAAGAAATACAGATATTGTTTCTATGTAAAAGGTTAGCAACTGATTGAATGAATTATTTTTTTCAATTACACAAACAAAGTGCTGACTCGTTTTTTAACCACGGATCACATTGCTATATGCGATCCAAATCGTAGATTCGTCCGAACCAAATTGAACCTAACCTGAGATGTGCTCACATTTTCTCAAATAAAAGCATATCTTCTATATATCTGGAAGAGCTTAAAAAACTGTGAAATTTAACAACTTGAACCGACCAGAAATAAAGCAAATCACAATTTTAATTTAAAATATACAGATTATATCAACGTGCTGAAAATATACCTTTTTGCTGAAAAGATTTTAGTCTATGTTAAAAGTAATAATATTTAATTTAATAACCGAATATATTTAGTCTGTATAGATCTTTAAAATAATATAAAATTTAAATAAAGGACCCACATACAAAGAATATATAATGAAATTCTAGGAAGCTCCTCGTTTCATATATTAAATTTGCTATCGAATTTTGTCTACATAATTTGTAAAACTGTATAAATATGTTTTTGGTGTTTACAGTAAAATTTTTGACTATTAAAAAATAAAAATAATAATTCAATAAATTATTAAACTAAAAAAAAAAATGTATTTAACATTGCATTACATAATGCTTTCCAAAGTGGTTGGATATCCTTGTTTTATCCTTGCTCCATTATGAAAATTTTGATTTTAAACAGTAGATAACATCTCAAGTGGAGAAAAAACTCATTAAACGAACAATACATTTGTATCGATATTACTATTTTACGAATTTTAGAAATATTACATTTATATATGTATCAATATATTATTAGTTTTAGAGAGAAGCAACTAAAGCAATTGCCAACTGTGTAAGGGAGAAATAATTTTAGGTGGCCGAGACCATTTCTTTAAATAAATATTCGAGAAATTGGAAGATTTAGGTATTCGTTTCCTATATGATGTTGAGTTATATTAAAAGGATGTCAGCGCCACGTGGAAGTTCATAGCAGGCAGCTAGTGAACGTTAGCAGAGATCACTTAGAGTTGCCAGACTTTTGTGTCCGGGTAGTACTAAAATTATATTCAGCAACTCATAAGTAAATAAAGTAAGTTGAATACTATTAAATAATAATATAATACAATTCGAAAATTATAACATTATTAGTAAAAAAAAAAAAACATATATGACTAGATTTTCATTTCAATCAGTCTCGTCTGCCTAATTCGGATAAGGACTTAGAAGTGGAAAATCTAAACGACGGAGAAATACGAGTCAAAAGCATCAACTTCGGTTGAGGATTTTGAACTTTGAGCCGACTATTGATGGTGATATAATAGCCTCTCTGGTAGCCCCAAAATCCTAAAATGTTGAATACAACGGAAAATACATAATTTTAAAAAGTTTAGTTCGAATAATGTAAAGTACACTCAATTCTCAATAGTAGTTAGATATTTATTTGTATATTAATTACAAACACATATGCTTTTTAAATTTCACAACAAAAATAAAAGAAATGTATAAAATTAGTTTACAATGTTTCCAAAGAATTTTTACTATTCAATACCAACTAGATTCTAGAACATTTGACTTAAAAAGATTTATTGCATTTGGTTTTTTTTTACACAATCAACGTTGCTCGTTTAATGACATTTATATTAATTAGAAGTATAAATTTGTTTGATAATAATTATTGCTTAGATACAATTGGAAAACTAGAAATTGTTGCAACTTTTATCGTTTAATAAAAACTACGTTAGTAGGAAGTCGGCCTAATAAATTAAATATATATAATTGTTATCATTATGTGGATATTAAACACAATTTAATTTGACTATTGCTCGGCATCGCTGGGAATTGATGTGCTCGATGATGTGCTGTTCTTGTCGGGACTTTGTGACCTGCTGTTCGGCGGGCTGGAAACCTTAGAGGCACACCATCGCACGGATAAATCCTCCGGTTCGCTATCGTCAAAGCTCTCCTTCGAGGACTCGCTGTGCACCGATGCATGACTGAAGGACCTCTTCAAGTCGTGCGTCCCCTCGTCGAGTGTCCGCTGGGGCAGCAGCAGCTCTGCCGTTGGATGCATTGAAGCAGCCGCCGCAGCAAACGCAAAGAAATTTAGGCTGGCACTAAACATTTTGCACCAATCAAGGAGCGCGCCTCCCTGGCCATCGAGATCTGTCGCTGGTGCTGTTGCAAATGTCGCGTGTTGCAACATGCTTCCAGCCGAGTCATCTTCAGTCAGCTGCAGAGATTGAGCCGTGATATCTGGAGTGGGTGTGGCTGTGGGCGTGAGCGTAATAGGACAATCATTGTTGTTGCTGTCGTTAACGAATTGGGTTTGAGTAGAGTTTGCTGGAATTTGTTGTTGTTTGGCTGGATCCCTGGCCCAGTTTTTCACACTTAGAAGCGGACTATTAAATTGCTTGGATTCCTCAAATGCGTCCGGTGGTGATTGCGACTCACTGTAATTGGAATGATTATGTATGCCCGGAGACAACTTCGAGTTGAAGAGGGCTAGCAGATTGAGTTGCTGCACCATATTGTTTGTGGAATAGCAGCCCATCACGGGTGAAGCGGAATCGGTGTCGTCTCCGGCGCCTGTGGCGCTGCCGGTGACAACTTCTGACGGGTGCAGCCCATTATTATTATGCTTGATCTTATTGAACTCAGCCAGGGCCAACTTCTCCAGAAGAGCCTCATTGTGGGATGCATAGAACTGTGAACTGCCAAACGCGGCCAATTCCTCATAATTTCCAATGGGCATTGTTCCAAATTTTGGGGGTAGCAACTGCAATTCGAATTTGGCGCGCTTCTCTGGCGGACTGGCCAGGCCGGCCATATTGTCGGTGCCCAGCTGCCTGCACATGAAACGCAATTTTTGCTCATTTTTACACCAACCGCGAAGCGTGGATTCCGGCACTCCAATGTCCCGTGAGACACTGGCCTTAGTTTCGCCATTGTGGATGCGTTGAATGGCCCGCACTTTATCATTGGGCGTTAGATTTCTCAGTGGTCGCTTGCCACGCGTGCTCATCCGAATATTCATGTGCTGATACGCTGAGATATCCATTTTAGCGTTCAAATTCAAATTGTCAACGATCAGCGAGAGTTAAAAGCGCGTCAGTCGATTTTTCGCGAATTAAGCGAGTAATGCGGCAACTGTGTTGTTCACTCCTCGGATTAACAGAAGGATGTGATTCGAATTTGACAAACGTCGTCCTATGGCGGCAGCATATGCCTGTTCCAAAGCGAGTTCAAAGCAACTGCGGCGAAGAGCGAGACATGAACATTGGTGGCAAGCAAATTGCTCTCTCAACTTAACTCTCTCCATGAGACATGCTCTCTGAGAGAGTATGCGAAAAATAAGAACAATTCAAGAGCAGTAAGTTCACCACCACAACAACTTGTTACTCTTGTCAACTTGAATTCGCTTCGCGCAAACTCTGTGCTGAACAGAAGTTAATGGGAACAGAATTGACAGGCACACATCTTAAGCAATGAGACTCTTGATTTGTGTACGGTTTCCTATACAGCTCTCTCCCTCTCAGCATATTTCCTTAAGAGCCTAACTTCTGTGGTTCGTTTGGTTTGGTATTCCTTTATCTCTGCTCTCTCTTCACCTCACCTTTCACACTTCAAAAATTTGCACACTTACATATTTGCATATCTTATATATATATGTGCTTACATATGTATGACTGCAGATATACAAATGTATTTTCAGGATTGGGCTCTTTGTTCCGATTTAGTATTCCTTACCTTTAATAAAATATCATAAACAGGTATGCAGCCAATAACATATTAAACTGTGCAACCAACAAAGCTATATAAGGGTTGGGGCAGAGTATCTCCTTGCGCAATCTCGACGGCAGCATTTTAATAACAATTTTCCATCAACTTGTTCAAATACTCGCGGCTCTTCTCAGCTGTTCTGAAACAGCTGCAATGTTATCGATTGCTTATCAATAAAATATCAATAGCAATGCTGTAAATAAGCTGCATAGAGTTGGTACATTAAAACATTAGGCTGAGAAACCCCGCGCAGTTTAACTAGAAAATTCGTATGGCTCGTATCTCAAAAAATTATTTATATAAACTTTCTTATATAATTTTATACGCTTGAAAAGGTATTGATTAATTTAGTATTTCGAATCATTTTTAAATTATGTTTATTTGAATTTCTATTGACCTGAATAATCAATACCATATATACACTGCTTAATTTTTTCTAGAATTTTAAAAGAATATGCAAGAACGTTAAACGGATGAAGTTGATGATGAGCAACATTAGTTCCTCTTCCTTAGCAAAAGTGAGATTTCCAGGTGGTCCTTTTAAATTCCATTGCTAGACTGTTTTTATATTTTTAAAACTATACACTTTGATTTTAGTTTAAGGTAAATCGTCAAAAGCGAATTGCTGTTTTTTTTTTTTTGATTTTTTACACTAATCTGTTAACTAAGGTCTAGAAAGGAAACACGCTGCTTCATCCATGGCAACTTTAACAGACTTTGTTAACCAAAAAGTGTAAATTATTCTAGTACCATATTCGCAGATTTGTGATTTAATTAGCTTGCTATTGGGAAAAAAATTTAATAACACCAGCCAGTGGATTTTGAAGACGGATGTTTATTAATTTAATAAGCTATACAAATAATGGCGCTTAGAATAGGTACATTTGCATTTATTGATATGGTAACTTTTTTCTTTGGAGTCGAAATTAAACGTGGATTTGGGTGTAGCTTTTGTAATAAAAAATATATATATACTTAATTCGTATTTGGTTCATAAAATAAATCAATATTATTAGTTATTATATATTATTAAATTATTAGAGCAAATATGCATTATGCAAAGCTTGATAAGTACTTCATAAAAATTCTTAATGAATAATTTATTTTAATTTATACATTGTCATTATGAAAAATATACTCTTAGTAAAACAGAGCAAAACACGACCATTCTCCCTTTACTCTTTAACTCACGCTTTAACTATGCTTACTATGCTTATCGTTTAGGTTATTTTAAAACTTCTTAACTTAGCTTATTGCTAATCAGTTTAAGTAAATTCTTGGCAGCAGCAGCATGTCAAAATAAGCTCAATATCATACGATTTTGTTAATTATGACGATATATTTATGACGTCAATGAATAGGATTACAATTTTAAACTCCTCAGCTGTGGCATGAAAGTTTACATTGTGTATGTATGCACACTCAGAAACTTTTATAAACATACCGCAGTCTTGTAAGCGAGACACTTTCATCACATAAATCTTTGGAATACTCATAAAAAATATTATAAAAAAAAATTTTTTTGATTAAAAGGCATTTATTTTAACAAACGTCAGAAGAAAGTGCAAAATCAATTACAACTAACCACATCCGGCAACGAAGGTCAAAAAAGAGGGAAGATCTCCTTTCACGAAGGGACCCGGTGGGCTCGATGAGCCGAACCGTCGCAGCCTCTGCGGATCCATGATCAAGTGGTATCTAAGATACCTCCAGCAAGGACTTACTCCAGAGGAAGCCATAAAGAAGGCGAAGGAGCCGAGGGACCAAGCAGCAGCAGCACCAGCTGTCAAAAGACACAACAGCACCCTAACGCCTCCGGTGGCCACTCCTAAGAGAGTGTGCCCGGGGGCCAGGAGTGCGGCCTGCGGACCATCAACGGCAAGGGTGGGAAATACGACAGCAGACCTGGGCTCACATCCGAGCACATCACGGGCAGCCGTCATGAAGCCCACCTCGAATACATCCACCGCACCGCGAATGTCGTATGCAGATATGACAAAGAAGGTGAAGGTGGCCGTCCTACCGGCGGAATACCCAAAGGTATTGCTCAGTCACGGAGAGCTCTCTAAGCTGGAAGAGGCAATCATCGATGAGCTCATTGCGTACCGATGGGATAAACCGATTGCATTTGCGGGCATTCACTTTCAGGCCGGATTTCTGGTCGTAGAATGCCCCGATGAGAACTCAGCAAATTGGCTGATAACCTTTGCGTCCACACTCCACACTTGGAAGGGCGTACCCCTCGACTGCAAAGTGGGCGATAAAATACCATCACCCCACTGCATCACAATATACTGTCCGAGAAGTGAGGACAGAACCTCCGAATCTCTACTGGCTTTGCTAAGAAGCCAGAATGGGATAGAGGTAGACACTTGGAAAGTCATATCCAGGAGGAATGAAGGTGGAGGAGCCCTCCTAGTTATCGGGATAGACGAGCTATCCAGAGACGCGATCGTAGAACGCGGTCACCAAGTCAGCTTCCGTTTTGGGAACATCCCGGTAAGCGGACTTAAAAAGAAAGGTGGAGCAAGGTCAATACCCGCTCCAACGAAAGAAGAGGGTGGTGTAGCAGAGACTCTCACCACCGTCACACCCGCAGAGCAGAGCCAACACTCGAACCAAGCCAACAACTTGATCGAAGACCTCGCGGAAGACGAGGAGTTGGCAGACAGCACACTCTGTGAGGAACCAGAGGCAGGGGAGGAGGACATCATAATGTCCTCGCAGGAGCTGGCAGAGGAACTGCAAAAAGACACGGCTGAGGCCGACGTTACCGTGACGAGTGACGGTGATGGTGGCAATCCCAGGCCCCAATCTCCGGACACGCTGGGACATACCACCCAATAGATGACTGAGGTCATCAACACTAGGCTAGCCCAAGTGAACATCCATCACGCTAAGGCAGCTTCGGCAATCTTAGCCAGGACGTTCACCAAACAGCACCTTGGGCTGGCCCTAGTACAGGAGCCATGGGTGCATGATGGAGTGAAAGGCCTGTACACGGCCGATTCAAAAGTAATCTGGGATCAAAGACACCCAGTACCCAGAGCATGCATCATGGTGAGAAGGGGTATTAACTATACTATCTGTTTGGTTACGCATGTATCCGCTCCAAACAATATTTAACCTTTCGAAAGGTTATGCTTTGCGCAGTGTAGGAGTAGGTGTTCAAGTTTGAACATGCGACGCGGCGGGCTTAGCTATTGTTTCGCTTATTCGCCTTACAACGCATAAATTCTCCAGACAACAGATGGTGTCGCCATACAACAGATAGTCTTGCTAGATAACAGATGTTGGCGCCATACAACAGATAGTCTTTCCATACAAGCGACTGCAATTCGGCAGCTAATCAGTTCTATTGCATCGATCGAGAACACAAGTCGCGGCGCGGTATTCGACATCGCTTGCCGAAATACACTTTGTTTAGGTGCTCAACTCGGAGCTTATCACTAACAAATGTAACTGTTAAGTTCTGTTACATCGAGAACTCAAGTCGCGGCGCGGTATTCGACATCGCTTGCCGAAATACAATTTGTTTAAGTGCTCAATTCGGAGCTTACTATTAACTGTTGTAACTGTTAAGAACAGTTCTGTTTATTCGATCGTGAACTCAAGTCGCGGCGCGATTGGGGCCACTCTCTCGAGGAGGGGCCTGGACCCAACTACCAGCAGGTAGATACTTGCATTCTTGCGGTCCAGGCAGGCCACCGCATCGACGCATAACAGTACGGTAACAGTCTTAACCACTAAAGGCTGCCCCCAGGGGGGAGTACTGTCTCCGCTACTCTGGAGTCTGTTAGTAGACGAACTACTTAGCAGACTTTCTACCAGAGGTATCGTAATTTGGCCATCGAGAATCCAGATGCGAGCGGCCTTCAAAATATAAAATACACTGAGTCGGAATTAGGCGATGCAGACAAAGGCAGACAACTATAAGGACTAAAACCCAGACACACATCCAGTTCCAAATCTAAAAGACAAAAACAATAACAAATTGCAGTCAAATGATTTTTCCGAATCCTTTGACAATATGAGGCTGGGAATAGCCAGTGCTATTCAAAGAAATTCCTCATAAATAAAAAACAATTTATCTCTTCAGGGAGGTGCTATAATAAGCCAAGCTATAATGCAATTACTTTCCCATTAAAGATTACAAAATCTCCTGTAAAAATGCACATAATTTAGATAAAACCGTAGATTATTTAGTTCAACTAAAAACTAAAATTAATACAAAAATTTCATAATATAACGAAATTAATAAATAAAATATTAAGAATTTACGTCCAATAAATCTGAGTATCTTTCAATTAAAATTAATAACTTCTCTTTGGCTTATAAGCTTTGGCATGGAAAAATATTATATTGCATTTTAATTCAAACCTCCTTGTTTTCATTGTGTTCAAATTAACAATCACTGGGCATTATTTTTAATTTTTCCGTTAGACTTTATATGTTTATCAGCGTAGGTAAAGTGATTCCATTTCACAGAGTCCACACTTTAAACATATCAAATCGCCTACTTGGGTAAATTTAATAGGTAAATAGATACAGTTGGCAGCATTTCAAAAATAAGTACGCAATTAGCCGACTCTGTTATTACAAAATATGGAGGACGAGATATCTATTAATACATGAAAGAAATTACAAAGATTTGCTTCCGCATTAAGACAGACAGAAAATTGGATCATTAAATTAATCACGCAACCTATTATGCCATAAAACAATAGCATTATTAGAATTACAAATAACTCGAGGTAATCCGGAATAAATACAAAAGAGGTATGTATCAAAGCTACTACTTACAATTTACTTATAATTTACGACAAATAAAACAACTATCAAAGTGTTATTTGAAAAGTAATTGCAGTGTAAGCCTAAATTAAATAAGTTGATATTAAAAAATATCAGCTGATTCTGTTAAGGGAACACGGACATGCGCAATCAATAATCCTGACTTTTGCAGCATTATTTTAATACTTCTGTTATTCTACATTCTTAAAAAAAATTTAACAGAAATAAAAAAAAAAACTACAAAATTGCACATATATTTGGTCACACTATTGAAAACAAAATTAATTTGCGACAATTTTATATTAGGATAAATTGACTTGGCTTGCATTGTAATCATATTTATGAAAATTATATTGTGCTGATGCAATATCTATGGGTAACACTTTGGTAGACACGGGGTTTATCAAAGTTTTGGACCTTTCCTTATTACAAAAGCTATCTAATTGTACATATGTAATTGGATTTTATATTAATAAGTCACGTTTTTTTTTTACTTTATTTAAGCGTCCAGCCTGAATGCAAGTAATTTGGAAATCGAAATAGATTTTAATAACGAGATAGTAGTAAAAATATTTTATGCAACTAAATTGTAGAACATTTGACTAATTATTTAGAACCTCTTGTGCTTCTTGACCTTAACGAAATATCTGGAACATTTTCATAATTCTTATCGCAGTTCTTAAAATATCCATCATATTTGCTAACATCTCTGACAACTCCAGAAGATGACACCATCGCCGGTAAAGCTCTTAAAAAGCCATGTAAGCCGGACGGAATAGGAGGCGTTGGTGGCACTGAAAATCCAATTCGATTATACAAAAACGGCATTATACCGGTAATATTCGTGTGGTGAGTTAGCACTGCCTCCAAATCAGACTCTTGAGCGTGCATTAAAAATAAACTATAGGCACTGGTTGGAATCATTCCAAAATGGTCAAATGAATCTACATACGACTCTGTATCTCTCTTGTAAATTTCCAAGAAATCTCCCAACAATTTAGCCACCATTGCCGAACGAGCTTTGCTGACGTTTTGCGTGTTGCGAAACAATATTGGGGGTTTTACCCCCCCACCATACTTATTTAAAAACTTAAGTATAATCTTTTCATGACTGTCTTTGGGTTCTTGCGTCAATCGTCGTAGAACTGACTCTAAATATAAACAAAATGTCTGCCGTGCTTGAAAGTGAGTTAATGTCGACCCACTTCCAATTTTCTTTAGCATCTGCTTGCGAAGCCTTCGTCCTTCCTCTTCGCATTTCTCAACAACTTGCTTCTTTAGAAATGGAATCTCTGAGTCCGTTTCCAAGGCTCGCTCGTACTGTCTTATACGACTTTCTTGACAATTATCGTCTTTAACGCATCTCGAGCCCAGGCAGTATAAATTTGAGTGCAACATTTGATTGTAATTGTGCTGCGTGACTAACGTTTGAAATGTTTGACCTTGGACAGTTGGTGTTGATATTGGAATTCCATTTGCTGAGTCTAAAAAGTGTCCGTATCGCTGCATTGAGTCGTCTGTGGGAAATATGCGAACAAAGCCTCCACGTCTGCTATATTGCAATCGTGCACTGCGCAATATACGTTGATCTTCTTGAGTCAATGGTGCTAATCCCAAACTCTTCTTTTTTATTTTTGTCGATCGATGTGTATTGTTTGATTCTGTTGTATCTGTTTGTCTTTGGCAGCTAGAGCTACGAAGTCGTGTGTTTTTACTATCGTAATGAGATCTCATTTCTGGACTAAACGCGGGTATACCAACACAGGTAAGCATGTCTGTGACAAGACATGCCTTTACTTTAGTGTCCAGTGGACTGTCAACACCCATTGATGGCGACAGGTTAACTTCAAGTAACCATGGCTTTAACGTATTATCAATTAATATATCGAAACCATAAAGTTCAAAGCAGTTGTTAACGTTAGGTACAAACATTCTGCATGCGGAGATAATAGTTTGCGCACAAGCAAGAACTGCCTTAATTATAACATCTTCGATGTTTAGCATTAGTAAATGAGTGTCGCATCCCTGAAGTTTCAGATGTCTTAAGAGGGCTGACAACGTCCACTTATGACCTACATCCTCATCCTGGGCATCTGATGATATTATATAATCAGAATGATATTTGTTGATGCTATAGTTACAAAGATGCATACAAGGATTCCACAAATTATCGGTGTTTCTGTCGTACCTAACAGTTGCCAGTCTGACGATACCCTCTTCGTACAGATAAATAATAAGTGGATCAAAAGATGTGACCAATACATACACTCTCAAATCGCACTTATGACCATCAATACAAAGTGGATCAACGATATATTTGGATACTAAAACTTGCTCATCCTGTGGTATCTGGTCTGGCTGCAAACAAAGTTGTTTTTATTAAATTACTACATTTATTCAAACATATCAAAATCAATTTTACCGAGCTCACAATAAATATACCACGTCCTCTGCTGGATGCTGCTGGTTTAACAATCCAAGGTCCTCGATGTTTATTATGGGCAAATATTAAATCGCGCGATTCTAGCGGAAGAAGAAAAGACTGCGGCACAATATCAAAATGTTTCATTCCACGCAAGTGTTGCATTCGTTCAATATTTTTGTAAAGTCGATCCTTTCGTGTTAGTTCATAAGACCTAAGCAAGAAAAACATTGAATTGTAATGATTATTCAAAATATTATGTTTTCATTTAATTAATCAATCATAGGTGGGTGTCATGTTGATTACCCAAACTAATGAATACATTGTAATGAATACATTGTAAATAATACATTCACTAAAATTCCGAAAATCAAAATTTACTTGAAGTCTGCAAGAACATTAAAAGAAAAAATTGCTTTAAATAATGAAACAATTTGAGGCAAAAAGATTTAAATTTCCCCATGATCTAAATCTAGTTTTTTTATATATATTAAAAACATTTTTGTGGGCTAGTATTTAACAATTACAGTTTGTCAATGCTTATAAACAAAGTTAAAGTGGATCATATATATTTGGAAAATTTATCAATCTTTAAAATGATTAAAAGTAATTGAAAGTTGAGTGGAATTTCAAGAAAAACATATCTTGTGGAGTTTGGTGCGTCTATTTCTACTTTTAAATGCTGAGGATGTCTAGTTTTACTACTACGCAGATACATAAATAAGATGATCGCTATTTAAAATCTATTATCTTAGTACGAAATTGTTGAGTATACGTATTCTCTAGAATCCACAAAATAACGATTTTCAACCACATATGGTCTTTGCAATTAATTATTCGTTAAGGGAATTTATTTATTAATTTTAATTTTGTTATGGGTGACATTATGTTTAGAAGAAACATAACAACAATAGAGGCAATGAAATAATGTAATTGAACAGGATATTCATTTTTCCAGGTTATTTTGATATCTTGGTTAGTTCATTAACACATAACAAAGAGACGGTTTCAAAACATATTTTACTTAATATGCATTATTTGTTTGTATTTACTTACCGCGGAAAATGGTTAACGCGTTGATACAGCGATAAGTTCCGTAATGTGTCAAGTTTCATATGAACACCGGTCCATAGCAAATTAAAGTTTGATTCACCCTGAACTTCAGTTAGTCCATGAACATTAAAAATTTTCCTTAACAATTTTGTTTCAGTTTGAATAAATTTATATGTTATTTTCAACTGATGTGCTGGCATATTTATTCCACATTCGTTGTCTTCCTCGCTAAACGCCTCCTCTTGATCTTCTTCACTAGTATTTATTTCTAAATTGGCTTGAGAAGCAGTTATGGAATCATGACCACTTTCCTTTGCTAAATTATCTTCAATTTCTGCCATCAAAAGGTTTTTATCCTTTTGATGCTTTGTTCTTGACTTAGATTCATTATATTGCGATTCATCTCCATCACTCGATACTTCTTCACATGAAGAAAATGAATCATGCGATTTCGTTGTAAAATTATCAACATTATTGAACTTTGTCAGCTTATTAACAGACGCGTATAGTTTCCCTTGAGATGGATTATTTTGTTGCGTTTTGCCAATTGTTGGTGACTGAGCTCCTTTAAGAACCACCTTGTTCGGCCATACTTGACCATCGCCTTTTTTTTTATCCACTTGTGCAGTCGTTGTTTCTAATAGCGTTTTTCTAGTCTTTGGATTAAGTATGTTAGTGCGGAAAACTAATACTGCTTCACGAGAACCAAGTTTTCCACTTGTAACCCAGTCATCATGATGTATGTACTTGTCGCTATAATTAAATTTTAAACAATATTAACTTATAGTTTATGGCAAAATTTACATGAGTATCCAAAATGCAATATTGGTATTAATGAAGGATATGTCGTTATTACTTATTCTGCAATAGCATCCGCAGCTGGGTCTACTTTCTTTCAAGATTAAAACTCTTCAGGAGACCTATTATTATTAAACTACGAGTATGCTTTGACTTCGCCTGAGCATTTGATAATATAATCCTACACGACAAATGAGTTAATGAAAATAAACTCATTAAATTAAATGTTTCTAATGGTTAATAAGTGTTGCATACCAAATTTCGGTCAAATTGAGCATTAAAAATATAGTTTTCTCAATTCTTGCCATAAATGTTTACTTATTTTAAAAATTTATAGCTCCAATTTTTTATATGCTATTCATTTTGTTGTTTCGCTTTTAAATTTTAGTTCAATTAATATACTTTACTTTATATATAACTGCTTGTGGTTCACTTTAAATTTACAAATAATTAAAAAAAAAAACCTTTTAATTTTGGTAAATAACTATTTTTAATTTGAAATATGGACAATTTACTTTTCCATCTCCTATATAAGTTTATAAGTTGATATACGTTTAAAAATTATTAAATACATTGCCAACGCACATACAATTTTTGTCAATCTTCATTTTACACATCTTGACTGACATGAACTATTCTACAAAATTATATTTAGCTGTAGTTTTTGCATTCTAAGTATTTGAAATTGGGAACAAAGTAAATTAAAGCGTGAAAATAAATATTGATTGAGCCTCCATAGTAATTTGAGAGTTCATATCATGCAGACTACCTAGTTTTATATAAATGCACTTAACAAGATCCAAAATTCTAAATTGCCAAATCCTTTCTTTTAGACAAGTATGAAAAAAGTAGAGCAAGTAAGAACAATAACTTACGATGAATTTATGTGCGCATCACACGATGAAGAAGCAGGCATGGCAATTTCTGGAATATTAAAAAATTAAAATTATTTATTTATTTCTTATTTTATTAAAAGTCTAAAAAGACTTTATTCTGCATTGCAGTGATATAAAATATGAAGTATTTATACAATTAGGGTTAACTTAAAACTGAAAAATTCTGAACCAAGTTTGGTTATACTAGCCACTGTTGAGAGCACATCACTTTAGTGACGATCTTATCGAGCTAGTTACCGATCTAAAAGTATTATCTTATGTGCATGATTGCACTTTTTTCAAATAAATCGAGACTTAGCTTGGTCATCGGTGCTGAAGAGACAGTTCAGGTGTTATGTGCTTATGTCTCAAATGGGCGTCAAATATACCTTTTTTCCTTTGCTGCGACGTTGTTATTCCGTATAAATAAACAATTCTGTTTAACTGTTCACCAATTTTGTAAGCATCATCATCTCAAAATTTTTGGGGACACAGTACTTAGCGGAGGCGTTGGCGAAGGTAATTTCAGATATATCGATTTTGAGGCAGGTGTGCAGGTGACCTTAAACTATTCTGTACTTTATGGTAATTTAACTTGTTACTTTAGTTATAGCGTAAAAAATTCAGAATTAAAAATTATTTATTTAAATTAAATATTATTATTTTTAAACTAAGCAGGTGTCTCTAGGTCTCAAGTGTCTCAAGCCATTATTCGAGTGCATCTAGCATCCAGAAGATAAGCGAGAACTTGTTGAAAATAAGGGACATCGTCTTTAATCATATTTGGGAAACAAATACACAGTGACAGTTGCGCCAAAATTTTTCGTACGATTGCCTGAAAAACATAACTTTTTTCGATCCTTATGCGTTCAGCAGCAAAGTTCCATTTTATTTAAGAGCATACACAAAATGGGAGCCCATCCAAAATTTCGATAGGTCGACCTATTCAAGAATGCTTACATTGTCGGTTTAAGTTGAATTTAAAATATCCATTTCACACTTAATATTTTAAAAAAACAGAATGATTACGATCAAAAGACAATTTGACAGCCATGTAATAGCAACGTTTCGGAAGTATTTTCCCGCGACTATGCTTAGATTTTTTTTCGAGTATTAGAGTCTAGTATTCGTTCATTAACAGCTTGAAATCCCATATTGAGGAAGCTGGACATAATATTACTAACACTAATTTATGACCTATAACTAAAATTAGCCTTAAGATATATATTAGGAAGAGGTATGTCAAGACAATAGCTATTTTCTTATATCCTTATATAGCTAACTAATTTTTGCATTGATTTTAATATATATACTAACACTATACTAAATTCTTTTTTCGGGGAAATCCTTACAAAATCAATGTTCTCAATTACATTGTAGAAAGGAGGATTCAAGTTTATTTTGTATTGGAAGTTATAGATTAGTTCGAATTTTAATAAAAAAAATACCGTGATGCTGACAGAGGAGTATATTATCATTTTAGATATATTTTTTATTTATAGATATTTCAATTAATAAGAGTATTTATATCTTTATGTACATGCGAGTAATTATTTTGTACATTTTACAATTAATACAAGTTTGATTTCATATCATAAGAAGCTTAAACAATAATTACAGCTAAGCCGCAGTTTGTTTCTTTTTCCTCCAGTACTATTATCAGTCGGACCAAAATTACATTTGCTCTCCATGATAATGGCACTAAAAGTTCCTCTTGTTTCGAAACACATTGTGAGTCTGCCCAGTTGATCCTCCACTGTCAAAATGCTGATTGTGTTGGGAGTCCTGCTGGTTTCCATTTCGGAAATAATTCATATGATTGATGTGTCTGCTTCCTCCGTTGTTGGTGCCAACCATATTGTTCGTGAAGTAATTAGTACCAGTTTCATTGTTATGCGTACCACTTATTAAATTAGAGTTTGGGAACTCGATGTAGTTTGCTACAAAAGCAGCACGATGATTATTATAATTAATGTTCTGCGTTTGCCGAGATGGCAGCGTTGTGCGTGAATTAAAGTTATTATTGGCGGTATACTCTTGAGTAGGAGGCCACTGATTTTGTAAAGCAATTCTATTTTTATTCGTTGTTGTAGTGTCCTGGAGTTTCTGTTGCTCAAGATGCGAATAAACTTCAACTATCTGCTGGAGCTGTGCTTGGTTAATTTTAGTTTTCCCCTGAGAAATCAGCGAGGAAGCTAGCTTAGCAGCAAGTTCGGCTTTATCGAGGTTATCTGAGTTTTTGAACGAGAATTTTGTGTTTAGTCTATTGTTTAAAGACTTGTGCTGGGACTCAACCAAGTTATTGTTGATCTTTGCTGTGTTGCTGGCTTTTGCTTGTTCTGCCTGTATTTTAGTTGCATACTTAAGTAATTGTTCAGTGTCGATAATTGCCCTTTTCAAAGCGCGTTCTTGAGGAGGATCTAAGATTTTCGAAATTACTAGACCTTTAAACTTTTCTTTTGCCGTTTCCAATATAGAGCAATTCTCATTTGTGAGCAGTAAAATGCCCGCCTTATTTGGACGCAATTTAATAATTTGCAGTGCCTTAGCCAATAGTTCCGTGATACTCGGTCCCAAACTTCCCAAATGATCCTCCAATGCAGTTAAAAGGCGAAGTACGTGTATTACATTTTCTTCTTCTGTGAATTCGTTAGGCTTAACAATATTTTCGCCTTCATTTTCATTTGTCTCATTCGGACTAACGTGGTCCAATGCGTTATCAGAAATGTGAACATGATATTTTGAGTTGGATAATTCAGCGTTGATCATTGGCAAACATAACCGTTCACGGCACTTCACTTTGATGTTCTCAACATCTTGATTATAGAGCTCCTCTAGGCGAGCATTGAAAAACAGAATCCATTCATTTTGAAAATTGTAAGTTCGATGATTTATGCCTGCTGCAATGAGCTCATCCCTGCGCCGTTTCCAAAATTTTTGCCATTCTTCATTATAGAGAGGGTGTTTTTCAGGATCGGATGTATATAAATCAAATGAGGCATTCAATTCCCGCACACTCTGATCAACCATATGGCGATAGGCTTGCCAAATGTCACCATCTTGTAATGGGGACAACGATCTACGCTCCATGTCCCATTGGGATAAGATTAATTGGTTCGTCGACCGCAATCGCTTTCTTTCAGAAGAATTCGATCTTGATCGCCTACGTTTCAAATTTGTTGACGCTTGACGATGTCGATGCATAGGTTGAGTATTCTGCTTCGTGTCCCTTAAAAACATATCAACCATTTGCTTATGCGTCTCATCATCTACGGTATCCGCGACGACTCTAGGCTCGTGATTGGGATTGGAATAATACGAGTCGAGATTTTGATTAGCAATTAAATTTATATGGCTGTTGTTAAAGTTATTGAATGCAGACGACTCGTTACTTAGGATATTCGGCGTGTTGCTCTTGCTAGCGTTTTCCATCAGGATATCCGCATCCTTTGAACTGACAACATGAGTAAATGAGGGACCAAGATCCTCGGAAGCGTGTCTGCGATGAAAAACTTTTGCAACAATGCTTTGTCGATTTGTACCAAAAGTGGTTTCAAAGGCAAGGTATGCCTTTTCTCTGCCGTGATGTTTTTCAATTGCCATTGCAAGCTTTTCTAATATTGGTGATAACACTTTAAAGACCATGTCCTCCGGAATATGTGCAATATATTGTTTATATTGCCGCATAGCCGTTGGGAAATGTTTTTCACAGTACTTTAAACGATGATTGTAGCCAATCAGATGGTTTTGCATTGAGATCTCATCGGTAGTAATGTCACATAAGCTGCATTGAAATCTTGCTGCTTTGTCTTTCGCAAATTTGACAATTTTGATAACGTACTCAACTCCCAAAAGTCCCATTATTTCACTAACATTTGATGCCGATTCAAATGTTAAGCCACGATGAACGGCAACCGACAATGTTGGATAGTTGGGTCGATTTCCCGTTTCAGACCTGCTGCTCGGTGCAATTGTGTAATTTGGACGCTTGTCTTCCTTTTGGCTGTAAATGTCGACTTGTTTTAAAGGCTCAGATACAGATAACTTTCCCACATCAGCATCAATGTCTTGGTTTTTGTCTACATCATTGCTCTGACTTGTTTTCTGTGAATTTTTTACAGTTATCATTTTCGATATTGGAACACAAGAAATTATTTTTAGCTTTGGATTTAATACATTTATTTGAGCTGAAGATTTTAAAGTTCTTTTTTTTGCAGGGCTAACCACCATTTCTTCTTCAACTATACAAAGATCACTCTTATCCGATATTATATCTAAGTCAATGGATTCCAAAATCTCGTTTTGCTCCAATTCATTTTGACATTCTTTAGTTGGTTTTGAATTATTGCTTACAGACAAATGTGAACTATCTTTAGAGTTCTGTAAAATATTTTGAGTAATCTGATCATATTCATTATCTGTTTTTTCTTTATCATCATTGGATTTAGCTAGCGGTTTTTTCTGATTAACTGGCGGTTTTGATTTTGTTACCGAGATCAGTTCATTAGAAGAAAAATTATTTGTAGCGATGGCGCTCTGATTAGAATCTACTTTGGCCGCATTAAAAACAGTAGATTTGGTAGTAGTAATTTTGTTAGATACTGGTTTTGTTAATGTTAATGGCTTAGAAGATGCTTCTTTAGCTTGTAGTTTATTTGGCTGAATAGTGGGCAATTGTTTTTTCTTTAAATCACCGATAATTTCTGCTGGTTTTTCCTTGTTTTTTATATTCACATTTGGATTATTTGTTTGCTTTTGAAAAGGTTTAGTATTATTTGATACATCTTTATTTCCAGTTTCTTTTGGCAAATTTATCTCCGCCACCGATTCCATCTTAAAAAAATGTTTCTTTCCAGAAAGATGCTGAATCAGATTTTTATCTCCATATTGAGCCACCTCGCAAACATTACATAAATACTTTTTTTTCATTTGGTTATCACAAGTAGCCATCGATTCCCATTTGCTTGAATTTTTAACTCTAAATTTCACTCTCAAGACCTCTTTTAATGACAATGTTGGTAGTAACGTTGAAAATTCAGTTCTATTAAGCATTTCTTTATTTTTTGCGGCCATTTTTAGCTTTAAGTGGTACGTAGCATAAAATTAACTTTTCTTACTTCTGCATGGTTGGCTGATAGATATATTTATATATATTTAAATATAAATCAATTACATCTATTCAAATATATTGCGTTATTCGATTTTGAATGTTCCTTTTGTATTGCTATAAAATTTAAGGAAAAAATACTTTTATGAAATAAATAAAGTAATTAATAAAGAAAGCATACACATCTTCTCTGCCTCGAAATTCCAGAAGCACATTAAATGGACTAAATTCGAGTTAGATAAAAATTTAAGCAAAGGCGATAGACATACTATTAACATAAATCCACACCCCACCAGAGGTTGTAAAAATGTATGTCATCTCCGACTCTTATAAGGTATAAATTCCTGATCACCAAAAATATTTGAGTCGATATATATGTGTCTCCAATCGCTGTGTATCGCGGGTAGGCAAGATGGAATATATTTTATCACTTTATGTTACATGAGAAAACCAGTAAGAATGCTGTAGTCGAAATCACTTGACTAAGATATACACTAACCCCAATTGTTACAAATATTATAATTTTATCTGCCAATTTTCATTTAAAATGTTTTGCATCCTAATTTAAGCAGGATAAGCAAGCACAGGGCTTTGAAAAGTAAACACAAAAACGGAGAATGTTTTGCATCCTAATTTAAGCAGGATAAGCAAGCACAGGGCTTTGAAAAGTAAACACAAAAACGGAGAATGCAGCGCATATTTTATTAACTAATCCATATTATTTTTATTATATTCAAATATATAAATGTTAATTAAACGATTCTAACTTTAATATTGTTATTTTTATTGTTATGAAAAATCAACTTTTATCGATAATTAAGAATCGGAGGCATTTATACATCAAATAAGGCAAACTTGACGTTGCCCGGATATACGGGAACCTATATTCTAAATTTAATCTCTAACTTTTTAAGTCTCCGCGATCCGCCAGTTCAAACAGACAAACGGATCAATTATATAAATCCTTTATGGGGTCGGAGATTTAAAACATATATATACATACACTCTGGAATATTCGATTAAAGACACGTGTATACCAAGCCTAAGGGAAGCTTGTTTACGCATTTTATAACGGTGTTTTTTTGTCTCACACTGTTATGTTGCATTGAAATGACAGCTCCGTTATTTGTTTGCAAGATTTTTGGCATATTTGTAATTTGAGCAAGTTAGGGGGCGAAATTCAATTTTCTAGCCTTCGGAAAAGTAAGTAAGGCTTTATATGAAATTTCTTTGAATACCATAGTAAAGTATAATATTTATTTAAAATGTTATAAGTAGAAGTAGAATATTTGCATACAAAAATATCGTATGGGATAGGAAAAAACTCTATTCTGAGAGAGAGCGTCAAAAAATAAAATGTCGTTGATCAGCATCAGAAAAAAAAAACTACAACAAACAATGCTAAAAAAAAACCAACAGCAAATCAGTGCAAAAGTTTCTCCCATATTACGAGCTTGATTGCATAAAAATGCTACGGCATCTATATTTATATTTGATTAAAATCGAAACATCCTGTTAATGAGGTCAAAGCTAGTATTATCGAAGCACACCAAATAGCCAGATGAAATTTAACAAAATGTCCTGGACTGGAGAAATTAAAATATGATGTATTTTCTGATGAGAAAAAATGTAATCTTGATTGTCCAAACAATTTAAATTATGACAGACATGATTTAAAAAGGCTAAAAGATTTTATCCTACTATTTAACACAACTAAATTTTGTGAAACAAAAAAATAAATGTATTTTAAATTTTGTAAGGAAACTATTATATTTAGGTACTATTTTAAATTAGAATCTTTAAACAAACATACAGAATCGTCTGTTGATGAATTAAAATTATAATTTTACATTTCATATTCCGTTATCAATTAATAACATTAAATACAATGATAGCATTTTTAGTTTTAGAAATATTTATTTGGATATATTATTTTTCATTGTTTACCTATTTTCAGTATTGATTGCTTGTGCATCCTTGATCTCATATTTGAAAAACAGTGAATATAATATATAAATACGTACAAAATGATGATTGTGTAAAAAAAATTTTAGTTAGGTAAATTTCGATTCTATGATTTATGCAGATTAAGAAGATCGAAAGTATCGATCGAAAAACCTAGTCGGATTCAGCCCTACTGAGAATTATCCAGCACAGAACATTTGGGAATCCCGGACTGACATATTCACAAAAGATGTTGATGCAGATATGTGTCAGATATATATTTGACTTGGTCGAAGATGTATTATGTCTGTTACAATCCTTGGCACTCATTTAGCAGTTACAAATAAATATATTTTATATGCACACATTTCTCAAAATATATTCATGTACATATTATACGAAATGGCATAGTTACAAAAAAAAACACAAATGTATTTTTAATATTGATTACGATAAACAATTTAGCAATGTTGGTACGTATCGTAAAAAAAAATACATTTTTAAAGAACCGCTTGAGAACGCACTTAGCATGATGTCATACAAAACGCATTGATTTTTTCTGCTTATATGTGACATGTGGGAATAGGATACATATATGTGCACATGATGGAGTTGACAGTTATGTTTTCAATTCGATTAACATGGGCTTAAATATGCATTTATGTAGCAACTTACCAATGTTTTGTTGTATTTTAACCTTCTACTGCAAGCAGACTCCAACCACTTTACAATCTTAACGAAGGTAGTTGAGGTTCCTAAGGTGAAGTTCCTAACAATAAAATTACATACATACATTCAATTTACATTAATATAAATACATATAAATGCCTGTTTACACATGTGCATTATAAACATACCTTACATATATTATATACGTAGAAAATGGTGTTCTCTCGATTTGCTTTGTAACTGCTAAGAATGTATGCAAGACAGCTCAGTTTAGAATTCAAATTCCAAAGAAATTTCCAATAACTTAAATTTGCTATGTGCACTAGGACGAAGACTGAAAATAACGATGACAACGACAGCAGAGAGCTGAGATGTTAGCAGCAACACTAACAATAGTATCAATAGTTCTTCGCTTTTTATTAATTATCGATGTTTTTCCTTAAATATATCGATACATTTTTGCTCTGAAACGCGTAAAATAAACAAGCGAAACGTAAAGATTTTTTTAATGAATTGCTGAAAAAAAATAATTTAAGTGGAATTATTTATTATTAAGCTTTGTCATTCAGAGTAAATCTGCAACTATTGCACAAGGTAGAAAACAATTCTTACTATTATGTGAGTAAATTCTTAAGGCAAATAATCAAATAATACATTTAAAGTGAAATTCTTTATTTTTATAATTGTTTGGAATTTAATGTTTAATATTCCAATTTTATTGACGCGTGATTGGTTAATTAAAATATTGAAGAGATACGAAATATTTTATATTCAATATTATAATAAATAATTTTTATATATATTTAGGATAATAAAATTATATACTAATTGAATATAATATTGAATTCATATTTTAAAAATCTAAACTGAGTTTCTAGACTATAATTCACTGATGCTACCTTGTCGTTCTTTAAATGAACGAAAACCAGGGACGCATTATTTTCAGCCGGTCAGCTTGAAGATATGTTCAAAGCACTTATCCTAAGCGATCCGGAACTAATCACTACGGTGCATTGTAAAAAAATGAGCGTAGAACAAAAATCGTTGTTTGTCAAAATCAACGTATTATTTTTTGCAAAAAGTCGTGAACTGGCAAAAACTTCACGCGCCGAATTTGCTGTTGAAGCTGTCGTTAAACCAGAATATTTGCTTAATCAATTGATAGATAAATTCAACTTGAGTTCAATTAGTCAAAACTTGATTCTAGCTCACAACGAAACCTACATTGAAGATCTAAACGCTGAGATTCGCTTGCACCAAGGAGACGAAATTGCCTTAATTCCACCAATAAGCGGCGGCTAACAACCAAAAATGGATCACATCCAATTAGTTGACAGCCAAATTGACATCAACCTCATTCATAATCTGTTGATCGACGAGAGTTGCGGCGCTTCTTCGGTTTTCGTGGGAACAACACGTAACAACTTTGATGGGAAAAAAGTAAGTTTATTATTTTTAGTTAGGTGACCAGGTTTCGATTTGTGAAATTGGTTTACTTTTAAATTGTAAATGTAAAGATTAGATAAACATTTATTAAAATATATTCGTTAATTTAAAAAGTAAGAGTCTTATCAATTTATTTGATTGAGTGATTAAGTGTTTGTGCAATTGTAAACATGAACATTTATAAACATATATGTATTTATCGATCCAATAGGTTATATCATTGGAATATGAATCGTATGAGAAAATGGCCCTCAAAGAGATGAGTAAAATCTGCTCTGAGCTACGAGACCGTTGGCCCGATCTTAAACATATTGTTATTTACCATCGACTCGGATCTGTTCCTGTCAAGGAAGCAAGCGTTGTTATTGCCACATCTGCACCGCATCGCGCAGCTGCCTTGGAATCCGTTACTTTTGCCGTAGATCAACTGAAAACACGCGTTCCCATCTGGAAAAAGGAAATATATGAAAACGATGCAATTGGAGAGTGGAAGGAAAATGTGGAGTGCCCCTGGCCCCGTAAGACAATATAAAATTGTACCATATTCACAAATAGTTAAAAAATTATAATAACAAAAGGTCGAAAGCGTTTTAATTTCTTTCTTTCAATATACTACAGAATTTTCTAAAGCATCTTTGAAGACATTCGATTTCTCTTCTTGCAAAATTGATCAAACAATAAAAAATATACCTGATAAATTAGTACAAATCCAAGTTAATGACACCGATTTAAATAACCGTGTAAAATGTTTCTTGAAACGAAAACGAGATGAAATAAATCTGCACAATATAAATGATTTCAAGCAGCAGTCAAGCCATATGACTTGCCAAGAATTACCAACAATTTCATGTGCCCGTACTCAAAGTTTTCTTGTAAAACAACAGCAATCAAGTGGACACTTAAAAGGTATATCTATAAACAAAATATACAACAAAAGTTATGATTGTAACTAATAAATGTGTTTTATTCTAAACTTAATAGTGCGACGTGCTAATAACTGCAGTGGGCCACAAGTGCGGCCGAACTATTCACTCCAATTAAATAAGTTAATGACACCGCATTCCGATTTTGACGACCTAGTTGAAGATAAACTAGGAAATTCACGTTTACAAAATATAGAAGCTTACATGTCTGTTAGCCCCAATGATGATAATGTTTTAAATCGAATTAAGAATATAGAAGATAGAATTTTATTGCTAGAATCCACCTCTCCAGAATATAAACATTTTGTAAGTACATCTAAAGTTTTTACATTATAATTTGTTCTAATAATCTGTTGAATTTTATACAGGTACAATTCGGCACCGATTCGGAGAAAACTTGTCTTAAAAAGCCAAAAAAAGAAGTTTACTTAACAGATAGAATAAATGAATTTTTAATTAAGATTAAAAGGGAAATCGAACAGTAATTCATATTCATTTACAAAAGTTATTTAGTTTAATACAAATTATAAAATGTTAAATAAAAAAATAAATTATTATATAGTTGAAAATTCATTTTGATTCAGAAATGGATTATTTATTTAATGTTTTAAGTGGATGTTAAAGAATTCGAATGCTTCACTCAAGTCTGTTTAAATGGCAAAACTTGCATCATTCAAGCAAGTAGCGGTAGATAGATTCTTAATGAATTGATATTGGGTTGTAATTTGAAACTTCGCACCCTTTTCTGTAAAGAAATAATGAATGATTCCTACTGAACAGATTGAAAGAATGCAGCGCCGCAATAGATTAAAAAGCTTTAGCAATGGATGGAGTAAGAAATGTTGTAAAGAGAGAAGAGTGAATTTAAGATTAGATATAAAATATTTTAGGTAAAAAACAAGTAATAACAGTTGCAACACAACGTGCAAAACTTTAAACCTTATTTAATTACGTGGGATCTGGAAAAACTTTAAGAAATCGTATTATTAATTCGACTTTTACCGTTTTTAGAGATGGAAGTGGACATGGTCCAAACATTTTAATAATATACCTTTACTCAAAAACAGCTTTTTTAAATTATTAATGGCGTTGGCGTTGGGGTAGCAGAGGCGGGTGTGGCATATGTCAATCTTTGAATTACATCGCCAGCAACTTACCAATCAAATTTGGTGACTGTAGCTTGTTAAGTGTGGGAGATATGTGGCCTAATCTATTTGCGATTATCTTGTCCCAGTGGGCGTAGCAGTCTAATTTTACACTTGTCGCACACACATAAGGACGGGCGATGGTATCTACCATCGGTAGTCAAATATAAAAAATAAACATACGGTTTCAAAATTATTTAATTTTGAGCACTTGCTATCAAGTCAAGCCAAAAAATGTTTAGATCTAGCACAAAGGAGACGTACAAATTAATAGTATTGAAGCTCTATTTGGGGCTATGAAATATATGTACAAATTAGAGTGCAACGTTTAGTATTTGGTTTCATTATTAATAAATAACGATAAATAATATTAGCCTGTTTAGGATTCGCCTGGATCACTAAAATTACCACATTTCTTCAGTCGATTCCCATGTTTTTTTTTTTAGATTTTTGCAATGTTTGTTTTTTGCTTCGTACTGTTTTATTATTTTAATCAATAAACTCGTTCAGCTTTCAATATTTCGATTATTTTCAATAACACAACTATTATTTTATCGCGTAAATATTACGACACTTAACCAACAAAGTGTAAGGAGATATGTCGAAGAGTAAAAGGGCAAAAGCAGTCAGGGCGATTAAGAAATATGTTTATTGTATGAAACAGTACCACTATTATTTTGAACGCAACTGTACGTATATGATTAGTGATCCGATACCGATATAATGCAAATATACTCAAGTTAGCTTTGCAACTCTTTGAGTTCGACTTAGATACACAGACGGCTAAAGGGAGAAGAAAATGGAGTTCAGTATTTAAATATAGTATATTTATTTCAACATTTTATACTATTTCCAATTCCGTATTTAAATGCGTAGATTCAGTACAAAATTCAAAAGTCATCCATATAATCCTAAGGACTTTGGTTGGCTAAGCACAACATGTTACATATATAAATGCTAAGCAGCGTGATTAACCCTCCTTAACATGAATTTCTTTAGATTATATGTTAAAATATTTAGGTGAAAATATCTGATCTGGCTATAAAAGTGCATTATGCCAAAGTGGGAAATTGAATTTCATCATCGACTTTAAGTGATTTCAATCCCGAACGATGTTTCTCTCCGAATTTGTTATAGGAAGTCATCTTTTCAAATCCATTATTGTTGTTAGATGCCGTTTCCTGGCGTAGTTGATGATCTCCACGTGCCGTAGGGCCACGCATCCCCTTGCGGAAGCCCGATTTGCGACCATCATTAAAATTGAATTGGATATCGACAATGCGCTGCAGACGACCAACACGCTGCGGATACATTGAGGCGTCGAACTCGAGTTCCTCGTCCTCATCTTCAGTACCAATTCCCTTTTTTTTGCTCAATACGACCATCTTTTTCCATTCGGAGTTATCGACACCTTCGCCAGCTTTTCGCAGATTGTAATTAGGCTTGGCGCGTTGTTCCTTAAGCGCCTTCCATTCATCCAGAGTCATCTGCTTTGCCTCCTCGTCTTCCACCAAATTAATTGTAGCTTCACCAGATTGTTCATTATTCGGAGACTCTTCTTTGTCGGTTCCAGGAACAGGAGCGCCCGCTGCCTTATGATCCTCGATGTCTTGCTTGGCAGAGCCCCAGTTGTGTGCGCCAGCGCCATCACGTTTATCGATTGGTTTAATTCCTGCAAAAGCAAAACAGGAAAACCAAAGCTTATCAATGAGTCAAGTCTAAGCTAAACTATGTTTTAAATGCTTAACATTTAAATTTAAATCAAATCCATACAGTAAATGTTAGATTTTTAATTAATTTTGATAAATATCTTATAATTTTTTTTTTTTGTGATTACTGTCTTTAGTTGACATGAAGTAAACATATAAAAATAATTTATAAATCTGAATTTTTATACAACTTCTTTCTTGAATAAAGATTAATTTCAAATTAGTTATTAATATATTTAATAATGTTCACATATCCGGTAAATCAAGCAATTTTATTATTAAAGCGGAGTGAATCTATAGGACTTCGCGTTTCCTGTATTATTGAAATACAAAAAATATTTTTAAAAATAAATTTGCACCAATTAAAATAGAAAGAAACAAATTCCATATGTTAACTGTTTAATTCAGCAAACATTTTTTTTAAGCAAATTAATTAAATTAAATTAAGCAGTTAAATATTTTGTAAACAAAGCACAAAAGTGCGAACATTTAGTATTTTTTTTTACGTAATTCTTTAGCTTTTAAGTGCGATGATCATCATGCAAGTTAACTCTGTTCCCTTTTCGAGTGTCATTCGTACCCGAACGTTTTTACAATCAGCCGAAGATGTGCACAAAAAAGGGTACGAAAACGTGTGTTGCCCTTATAAGAAACAAAGCTTATGCCGACTGATGTGTGTGTGAGCGTAAGTGCTTTTACAACACTTTCTTAAGAACCCAAATTGATGCTTAAAATCAAAGCTCGCTTTTTTCAATATATAAGAAAATTAACCTACCTAATAAGCCTGAAACTGGAATTTTAAATAATGCACTATATATAATAAAAATATATATAATAAATATTTAGTTATATACCTGTTTTATCAGAACCAGATTGCCGGTCAAACTCCCGTTTTCCGAATTTTTCAATGGCTCGAAAACGTGTTGGAAACTTGTTGTTGTCGCGATCTTTAAATTGGCGTTGTGGAAGTTCAGTGTTGTACTCGGGTGCAAAGGATGAATTATTTTGCGTCACATTACCGCGATTATTTCGTGGGCGTATTTCTTTAATAGCATTCGAAGCGCCATTTCGCTTTTGGGCGGAATTCGCATTTACTGTTTTGGTCTGAGCATTGTTCTTGTTCTTATTATTGCTGACTGCGTTTGACTTGTTTTCCTTTTCGCTCTTTTTTACGATCTGATCCGTTTTCTTTTTGTCGGGAAGAATTGGGGCAGCACCAGCTCCGTCATCGTCCATAAATAATAGTTCATAGCGATTATTGGCCGAATTTTCCATTTTGCCAAAAAAATGAAATGAGAAACGTTGCCTTAAAGATGACAATCTGACTGAAAGATTAAATTTTCCTAGCACACTTCACTCGAATGTGCCCAGCAACCAGTTCTCGAACTGGGTTTATTGAGCGGACTTCAGCACGAGCATGTGCGTCAAGTTAGCAACGTGTTTTTATTGGTCGACATATATCGAAGTTAAGTTCTATGGACGATTATTTATCGGAACCGACTATCTACACATCGAAGAATCCCACTGCTAATCTGTAACTACAAATTAATATTCCAACAAATGTGCGCTTTTAATAAACATTAATTGAAATGAGTAGAATAGTTGAAAAATTTAATACAATTTGACCTTTCATTTTAATGCATTTAGTATTTGCCATATATTCAATATTAATTTCTGTATTCTTTGGTATGCAAGAGATAAAGCATCAATAATAAAAATCAGTTTGACACTTTATTTTGCCCAATAATTTTTATAACTGTGATATAAAAATATCGAAACCAATTTGTACAAATACACCAAAAGCAGCCCCATTGCTTAAAACTTTAAAACATAACAGGGTTCACAAGTTCATAGGCATGAAAACAGATGATCATAATATAAAAACATTATAAATAATAAAAGTAACCAAGTGGATTTTAATAAGATACAGACAACATTAGAGAATTCTTCGATACCAAAATTTATCCGTAATATAAAAGAAGTAAACGCAAATAGTTGCATGGGTTGAAACGTGACTTAAAATCCCCTCAAGGGTGTTATTGCTGTAAAATACACAAAGACATGATCAGAAATTGAAAGAAATTAAACTAAAGTAAAGTAGATTTTATTTAGAATCTCAGAAGATGCATTTTGTAAATTAAAATTGTGAGTTAATTACTGAATTAAATGTATGTTGGCAGCAACAGCAAAGAACTTTAAATTATAATATCTGAAAAGCTTATTATTAGTGTCGATTACAGACGAAATATCGGCATATTAGTCGCTGTTTAGTGTGTCGCTGCTTCCATTGAACCTTTGAGAACTTCTTCCGTGCGTCTTTCTCTCTCAGTACATTTGATATTTCAATTATTTTGTGCCTTTATTATCTGTAATTTTACGAGCCTTCAGCCTAAGTATGAACGCAACCACAGTCGCGTCCAACAAAAGTGTGCTTTTTCCGGTTCGATCTTTATAAATTTCCAGTGTAAAATATCGTGCAGCTGAAGACATTCTAAGCAAATGTATTAATAAACCTGGAGCATGTAATGGGATATCATTCTGGAGCATGTAATGGGATATCATTCTGCTAAATCTCGGGAGAAAAAAATCATTCATTGACCACGCACTTTTGGTATCGTGTCTCTCTCTTTGCGACAAAAAGCTTTTGATAGTCTACCTCATAGTGGGGATTTGTTGATTGGCGTAAATATGTTCTACGATTTGTAGTGATGTAGAGTTAGGTAAGGTCGATCAGTTTCGAGCATGGACTGCTACTGTTTATGCTGGAACTGGATCTCAACGTGGAAATATGGACGAGGCACTCACACACTACCCAGAACACACAGAGGAGTTAGCTGTCCGACGATTTAAATGCATCAAATACGTAAAATACTTTTTGAACTCTTGAGAGCAAGTTGTCCAACTGCAGCTTATAGTTAACATTTCAGAAAAACCAATATACAACCGTTTGTAAGGAGGGCTGGAAAGAAGCCGTCAATAAGGTGTGCATGCTGCTTGTTAATAATCCTTGCTGACAGCAGCAGCAAGTGAAATGCTTAAATATTTTAATTGGATTATCGATCGTTTTTATTTTATGCTCTTGGGAGGATTAGAGGTGGCTTCAAACCTTCATATAAAGGTTATCTCAGTAAAAGTTTAAACGTTGGTTTCTAGTCGCAATATATAATATTTAAAATTATAACGTTCCTGAATAAGGCTTCAGTTATTAATTGAAAATAAAGCTATTAAATTAAATACTTTAATTCCTTGCATTATTTGGAAACAGCAATAATATATTTTTTTTCACAAAGTTTTATAAATTATTCAGAATTTTTGCTTCTTAGTATTATTTATTTATGTTTTATAATATATCAGTTTCAAAAACATTTAAAATTTTTAACTTATGATTTTTTTTTGTTTCTATCTTTTTTTATGGTGTCAGCGATGTTGAAATTAGGTTTTCGTATTTCCAGCATCTGTTGTTGCAATAACTAGTTTTTCAATAGAGTTTTCTCCATAATTTGTACCATGGTGATCAACAATGTGCTTTGCTATGTTTGCTGAATTCAGTTGTACAAAATTACATAAGGTGCATCGAAAGATATGAATAAGAGCTCGATTCGAGCTGTATGAATAAATTATTAAAGCACCTTTACCACTGCATTTTTTGGCCCGCATTTGGTGATCCATTATATCCTGGCAGTAAGGTCTTTTCAGCTTGCAAAATTTACAGCAATAGGCGTATTCACCGGTATGTGATGCAATGTGGTTGTAGAAATTCATAAAAATATCAGTTACATTAGTATCGCAAAATGGACATACGAACATAAATTTTACAAACTTAAAACTATCAAAATCTTCATCATTAAACTCTTCAAGAGGTTTCATATATGAAGTTGTATTACGCAGACGTGTTAGAGTCTCTTCGCTCAAGCGAGAAACATATGATTCTGTCCGATGCATTTGTATAAAATGCTTTGTGAGATTATGCGGCTTACAATTGCATATAACACAAATCTTTGTATTTTGTTCGATCATTTTTGAGTCGTTATTGCACACACATACAATATCTTTTTTTTTTCTTTTAGGCTTGATTTGTGGCCAATAATTCACACTTTCAGCCTGAATGTTTGAATTAACTAAAACAACATCAAGGAATTCGACACTTTTCTCCTGAAGTCCTTCGGAATTATTTACTGTTTGCTCGACATAAGACGGAGGCAGTGTTTCTAATAACATAGCGTTCATATCTATATGATGTCCGAGACCTCTGCTATTTGGTAATTCTTTATCAATCGTCAAAATATCAATTGTTGGTTGGGATATTTCTATTGCGTTTTCCATTTTACATGCAGCGTTTTCTTTTTTATTATCATCATCCTCATTTTCGGAACTGAGCAATTCTATTTCAATAACTTGATCCTTGAAGAGCTCATGAAGCCATCTTGGCAAAGGCTGTAAAAGAGAGACATATTTATAAATTGTAGGCTGAATAATTTAAAACGCACCTTATTTTTTCTCAGCAGTTTTTTATATTGCATGTTGAGGATTCTCTCAATTTGCTCAGCCATTGTCTTTTTTAACCTAAAAAGAAAAAAATATTTTAAAAAATTACACAAATACTTTAATTGGCACTTTTTACTAATTGGAAAATGTGAAAATCTTTTTAATTGGGTTAGCAAATAAGAGCAAAAATTACAATTTATAAAAAAAATAGTGCCTATGCGGCCAGGTTGACGTCAGATATTGAACGTTTCAGATTTTGTTAGTCAAGAGAAATGCACATGATTAGTCATCAGAATTAATTTTTACCCAGAGCCCTATTTATGAATCTGTGCTCAGCTTGTGAAACAGATGTTAAACAGTGAAAGCCAATTACACACGTTTTGCGTACTCCAATATCACTTTTTCGGAATATAAATATTCTTATTTTATAATTTAGCTATGAAATTATCCTAAACGGAGTACAGAAAAAATATTTTGACTGATTATTTCAGAAAAAAAATCTTAGTTTGTGTGTGAAGGTTTTGGAAAGCGTGGTTCTACGTTCAGAAAGAAAAGGAATATTTATTAATAAAGTCTGCTACGGTAGATTGGTAAGCTAATATTAAAAATTCAGTTTAGATCCCGCAGCTCAAATAGCAGAAATTGTTTATGATGATGCTCCAATATTCTTGGAATCTAAACTAATTCCAGTTTAAAATAACTAGGCACCAAATTGAAAACTGTCTAGAGTTCATAAGTTATATATCATCGGCGTGATGTATGCACTAGAGAATAATTTATATTAAGAGATAGGACATTTATGAAAAATATTATTAATAATGATGACTTTGGGAGGATCCAAAAGACTTGAACAACTTAAAGACAAATCCTTTAAGGTAACCTTTCTGCGAGTTAACTTCTCCACTGTTGCAACCTATGGATGAACTGGTTGCTAAATACATATTCGAGCGAAAATTTAATCTTTAAATGAGTGTATGTATGAGTAAATAATCGTGCCAAATTTTTACTTTGAACTTTCGTGACGTTTCAAATGCAGCGAATGCCAGGGAACAAGGCGCGGCTGTGTCCCTCTTCGCACCCTAAAAAAAATAATATTAAAAGATAATATTTAAAAAGATAATATTAACACATGGAATCTGTAAACGTTTAGATAACCATTGATGGGTAAACTTTTAAAAAGAATAACTAGTCCGATGCAAACAACGAAAAGATCTCTGTATGTATTCACATCATTCAGCCAAATTTCTTTTAAGTCTACTAGTATATGAACTAGTATCATCCCAAATCAGGTTTCAACGTACCCAAAAATTTGACATTTTAGAGTCATTATTCTTACATGAACAAAACGGCTGATAAAACTAGCCATGGGGTTCAACAAATTATTAACCAGTACTGAAGGGAGATAAGAAATATCCACGTCTAAATTTATCAAAAATTAAGCGAATAAGATTGGATGGATATAGTGATAGAAGATATTTGGCTGCAGATAATGCTGTTATATCAAGTGGTTCAGCGACCTGTATGTATGCTGCACTACCACTTTCAAAAGAAGAAATCTCCAAATTTAATGGAGATTATTTGAAGTGACAACAATTTAATGATCTTTTCAAGAAAATTATTTATAAAACTACGCTACCTATTATTCAGAAGATGTGGTTTTTAAAGACTAATAGACATGAAATGTGGAACGCCTAAAACGCAATCTGTCCTTAACAAAAAATAATTTTTAACTGCATTGAATAGCTACAAAAGCGTTTTAGTATCAAGCGAGTACCATGTAACGAATTGATCAATAAGAAATTATATCAAAGGACGCCAGAATCTTTGTTGGGTTGAGGGCTTGTATGTTATTGATACGCATAACATGCTGTATCTTTTCCTGGATAAGACGATACATTCTGTTAGGATGTGAGTTGAGGACTCTTCCTCACCTACACTTCACATCACCTACACTGATTGTTACTATAAATACCCAGTTTGATTTGGTGGCTTTTTAGTCTACAATGTCAGTAGACCGACAAGTATCCTAAGCCTATTCCTACCCATGGATATTAGATGCCCAAAAGAAAGTTTGCCTGTCGTAGTCCTAGTGTCTCTTCCCAGCTCCGTAGTCTCCTTTGTCTTTCTTCGTTCCTGAGTTGCCTTCCTATGTCACAAATCGCTTCTGGCCCTGTTAGGCCTCTCACCCATTCTAGCCTGCTCATCCGCCGCATTGTTCCCTGCTATTTCTCTGTGTTCCGGGACACATCTTAGCGTAAGCCTATTGTGAGCCGAGTTGGTCAAGCTTGGATCGTACTTCATGGACTACTTTTGAAGTTATTTTGTTCGAGACCATTATTTCAAATTATACAAAATAATCATTTAAAAATTGGAGAAGGAATGCCCAGGTTACAAAAAACCAAATTACAATGGATTATAGCCAGAAAACTTAAATATGCGGGAACAGTCAGAGATTAATAATGAATCATAGCTTATACGATGCGCTTCCGAAAGGGAAAGAAGTCAAATTCAATGAACTTCAAATAGAAAAAATGAGCATTATACGCAACATACAACGGAATAATTGTATGGACGACATTAAACAAATTTAAAAAAAAGGAGCCGCAAAGAGATAGTGTCATTGAATCGCTAGCCCCCTTTTTGGATTAGGATGGAATCTTGTGTGTTGGAGGCCGACTGGAAACAGCAATATTTTTTTCGACAAGAGTACCTATTGCTGTTACCATATATATTTGGGCCTACCCCCCATCCACTCGGATTAATGGTCATGTAATTAATTCGTTCCACGGGGGTAGGTAGAGTAAAGGGTGGGAAATAAGGTGTTGATGTAGAGTTGTTGGATCCGTGAGATCATCCTTCTTTTTCTCCACAATCCAAGGGCCGTCTTCCCTTAACTGTTTGGAGTTAAAAAAGAAAGTGCCAATGTGTCAAGGTGCATTGGTGCGAAAGCCTGACCGGCGGCTATAAAGCGGTGCCACGGGAACCAGGAGCCCGCGGAATTTTATTCCGTCCTGGTTGCTGGTGAGGCCCTTCGGGGAGTCACGTGGTGGCTGTGGTTTAATACCTAAATGCGGGTAAAGTTTCGGCTTAACGTGTGGTTGCGTTCTCAACAGGGTGCCGAGATCCCAAAATCCGGAAGTCGTTTAAGATAGGCGGCGCTTAAGACCAAGAGAGGAAGTACACGACCAAACAGAAGTGACTTCAATTTGGTACCTGCGGGTCCAAAAGTCCCAATGGGGCGCTAATTGAACGCAGAATTTCAATTCTGTGCTTGGCACCATGAAATTAAGCCGTAATGGCAGATGTTCACGTTAAACAACCGGAACTCATGATGTTACCATACAATGATCCAATTGTAAAAAATATTCTTGGTCAATTTTATAAAGATAATATGCATTGCGGGCTGCAAATAACACAGATATTCTGATCATATCTTAATTTTATAGAAAAATTTTAAACCTAGATGCATATGCAGCCGCTTGACGACCTCATATTATGTTTACTTATCTTAATGGAGCCTCTTGTAAGGCGACTCCATGGGATGTTTTCCTATTTTACTTCAGCCAATTGAAAGCTCCATGCGTTATTTTGTTATTTGAGTGATCCTCTTAGATATCAAAAAAATATCTGAGTCTTGCAGCTTCTCATGTTCATAATTGAACATGCGTTAAAGTCAGTAAAACATAAACATGTAACAACGGATAATTTAATATATCTGTTGAAAATTGTGTTATTTTACATTCAATGCAACCGTACATCAATACATATGTTAAGTCTATCACTAATCGATACTTATGATGTTAACTATAAGACAGTCTTGAATAAACTTTGATTGAGTACACAACGCTGGTGGGACTCAGTTATATATTCTTATTTAGGCATTCCCTGATGCGGGGAAAGGCTTTCGCTCCAACATGTACAAGTCATAAATATAAAAAAAAAAATGTATTAATTGAACCAGACAGACTTCCAAACATTTTGTACAAGTGATCATAAATTTTCAAAAAAATGTATATATATTTATATACTATTATATATATTAAAAACAAACGAAAATATTATAAAAAAAATATATATAATTGTATGTCTGATTACGGTATTTGATTTAAAAAATATAATTCTTTATTCATCAAAACACTTCTGTTCAGTTTGGTGTACCAAATGTAACTCTACTTATGCTACTGGTTTAATTGACAATGAAAGCTCGCATTTTGCATTTCACCATTGGCCCTGATGAGTTCTTTAGTTTGTATGAATGCTAACGGCTCTGTTTTAGTTATATTATTACTTATATAAACGGTTTGTGTAAAATCGGATATTACATTTGTTATTTGGATATCTTCTAATTGTACGGTGCAGTTGGTTGCTTTGATAACGTTATTTCCTAAAATTTCAATTTTTTGTGATATACAATTTTGATTAAGTGTGACTTTGGGTAAATTCCAAGTTAATATTACGTTTGGTTCTATGATGTTTATTTCATAGTTTTTTCTGGTTTTTGTGAATTTACATTCAACTTTTGTTTGTTTCAAGATACCAGTTATACATTTGTTTGTTATTTGTTTATTTTCTGTTGTTGAGTAAGTTTTATTCTTGTGTAAATAGTATTTATCTCTTGAAACTTGAAACAAATTGGACTGGAGATGTGAATACGCAGAGTTCTTTTTGTACTAGTTTATTCAATGAAAAATGCGTGGTTTATAAAAATTCTTAAACCTAAATACACTTAAAGCAACTTGTAAGGCGACTCCTTGTGATGTTTGTTCTTAAAATAGCTGAGTGTTGCAGAGTTGGTAAAGCGACTCCATGTGCTGTATTCCTAATCCAATGCAGCCACTTGAAGTTGACTTCGTGTGAGATTTTCTTATTTAACTGCAACCTCTTGAACGTCGACTCTTTGTGATATTTTGACATTAAAATAGCTGAGCCTTGCAACGTTTAAGAAACAATGTTTACATGCAACCAATGGGTCGGGTTCATATTTATTCTGTGCGTTATCAGCAGCGTAAGATTTTCTGCTTTTGAAGAAATCGTACACAATTCTTCTTCTGTTTTCAACTTTTCGTCCTCTTTCTGCTCTTCATCCTCTTCTTCGGCGAATACTTCCTCTGTAATATGTGTTGTATACTCTTCTTAGTAGTTCTTCGCATGGTGTTTGCGTTTTGTATGTGGAAATTAGTGTGCTCCGTAATGTTGCCCAGTCTCCTGGTAAGTGTCTTAACGATGTTTTCATTGCATCACCATGTAATTGCATCTGGATGGCGCTGTACAGTATAAGCTTCTGGCGCACATCAGTGGTTGGGTAGAGTTCCATGATGAAATCTATCCTTCCGATGAACCCTCCCAATTCGTCAGTTTCTCCCCCGAAGGTTGGTACGTGACGGATTTGCCCGAGTGCTTGGTTTAGTGATTCCGACGTCATTTTGGTCGTTGATTTTTTTTTTATTATTTTTTTATTAGGGTGGTGTATTAGTGTTGTAGGTTTCTCTCTTCTTTCTCGATTTTTTCTTTGTTTCTTTGTAATTTTTTTTTTTTTTTTTTAAGATTCTTCTGTACACAAGAAGAAAATTCCTATTCTGCTTCGCGTATTTATGTTTACTTCTTTTAAAAAAAAAAGATTTACAAGGATCACGGGGTCCTTATGCGGATAACAGTTGATTTTCGTGGAACACTAGTACGTTGCCCTGAAAGGTATTCGACGTTTCACGATATTTCACTATTATCCTACCGGCTGCGCCAATTGAATGTCTGATTACGGTATTTGATTTAAAAAATATAATTCTTTATTCATCAAAACACGTCTGTTGAGTTTGGTGTACCAAATGTAACTCTACTTATGCTACTGGTTTAATTGACAATGAAAGCTCGCATTTGCGTCTTATTTCACCATTGGTCCATGAAAGCATCTTGTTTACATTACGCTTGCTTATGCTGATGTTGCATAAGGCGTTGTCGCAGTGAGTTTGGGAATATGCAGTTGGGTTTGATTGTTTATGCTGATGTTTGCATAAGGGATCTGCGCGTGGCGCTGGCGTTGTTGCAGTGAGTGTGGAAATGAGAGATTTGCATGATCTGGATATGTCACTATATATATATTTAAAAAAGGAAAAAATAAATAAAAATGGGTTCATCAAAACTCAACTTGCTGGACGGGCAATTTATTACTGGTAAAAAGAATTAGAATGTAATTTGAAATTACAAAAAGGATCAAGAGCGAAAACTTAAGCAAGGTTATTGTGAAGAGCGCATAAAAAATTAAATAATCGTTGGGAGACATTTTCTAATGAAAAAAAAATTATTCAAAAAATAGTTCAAATACTATTTTGAATCATAAACAAAACGACTGATGAAACTAGCCATGGGGTTCAACAAGTCATTAACCAATACTGAAGGGAGATAAGAAATATCCGTCTAAATTTATCAAAAATTAAGCGAATTCAATAAGATTGGATGGATATGATGATAGAAGATATTTGGCTGCTGATAATGCTGTTATATCAAGTATTTCAGCGACCTGCCAATTCAATTCAAATATATGCTGCACTACCACTTTAAAAAGTAGAAATCTCCAAATTCAATGGAGATTATTTGAAGTGACAACAATTTCATGATATTTTCAAGAAAATTATTTATTAAACTACGCTACCTATTATTCAGAAGATGTGGTATTTAAAGACTAATACACGATCTGTCCTTAACAGAAAAAAATATTAACTGCATTGAACATGTTACAAGAGCGTTTTATTATCAAGCGAGTACCAAGTAACGAATTGATCAATAAGTAATTATATCAAAGGATGCCTGGAAAGATGCAGGAACAGTCAGAGATTAGTAATGACTATCACCAGAGAGGAGGATATTACAGAATTAGGCACTATGGATCGTTCCATAAGCTACTCAAAATCATAGCTTATACGATGCGCTTCCGAAAGGGAAAGAAGCACTCCAGTCAAATTCAATGAACTTCAAATAGCAAAAATGAGAATTATACGCAACATACAACCGAATAATTTTATGGACGACATTAAACAAATTAAAAAAACTAACATTGAATCGCTAGCAGCCTTTTTGGATCAGGATGGAATCTTGTGAGTTGGAGGCCGACTGGAAACTGCAAAATTGTTGTCAACAAGAGCACCTTTTGCTGTTATTATACTATGATCTAATCGTAAAAAATATTCTTGGTCAATTTTATAAAGAAAATATGCATTGCCTGCATGTAAGACAGACATTGATCATAAGGGGAAATGGAAAGAGCATGACACGAAATATTTTACAAAACTTTAATAAATGCATCAAAGCAAAGCCGATATTAATGGGGCAGATTATGGGAATCTGCTACCAAAGCAAGTTACACAAGCTAGACCATTCTTTAACTCTTTAATGCAGCATACATTGCAATTTTATGTTGCTTCGCTACAAAAGCAGTTTATCTTACACTAGAAAACGATTTTACCAGAGGCGTTTCTGCCAGGACTGCGCCGTTTCATTAGACGCTGTGGAAAGTGCAAAATACACTGTGGCACTGTGTCAACCCGATCAGACGCCGTTTAGAATCAGACTGGTCTGCTCTGACGAGCATTTTTAATTTTATACAAAAATCTTAAACCTAAATACATATGAAGCCGCTGTAAGGGAATTTTCGGTCTCTAACACCTCTATCAGATGATCCAAATGATATCATTGCATTAACACCTGGACATTTTCTTATTTGAGAACCATTAATGGCGAAAGCCTACAGTGAACCGTCTCCGCAACCCAAATCGCTAGGACAACGATGGTAAGCAGTACCAAAGTTGAAACACTCAATTCTGGATCTGTACTTTAGCTAACTTCACGAACTACAATGGGAACTTATACCAACCAAACGTTTCCACCTACCACACGAAATTTAAAAAATCGAGCATCAGCATAATGCAATGTACATCGAATTATTATTATGATAATAATGCTGGTAATTTACTATACTTAAAAATGCCGCCTAACAAATGGAACACCTCAGCAAGCAACCATCAACGACACCCAAATGTGAACTCCCTGTTGGAAATCACCCTTTCACCATTACATGAAATTATGGTTTAATATACAATCAACGGTCGGGAATATGTTCGATGTTATCAAGATCAGAAAATCGTAAACTGCAGTTAGCGCACATATAAAATAAAAATAAACAATATCGTCCAAGAATCCAGTATATAAACCATGAATTTTTACCCAGATCTCTTTACGTCTTCACATCATTTAGACCAATTTGTTTTAAGTACCGATTGAAGTGCCGACACTTTGCTAGTGGTACAACCAGTTGCATACCAAAACATATTTCAGCATATCCACAGAATTTTACATTTAAGTGTCATTATTTAGTACATATTTATTTACATATTCTATTTGTCGCCGTGTTTTAAAATAGTATAAACAAAACTTGAGAACTTAGAAATACATATATATTTCCGATCATTATATTTCATGGAGAATAATAATTCTTTCCAAATGTTAGAAAAAGAGCATAACTCCACGGAAAGTTTAAATACTTTATATAAAGACTTTGAAAGACCTGTATCACAGTAATAACAATAATGATCTTAGTAAGGCAGAGATAAGACAAACCCAATTAATGATTATGAATAAAAACCGGTAAATGGACAGTAATGAGATTTTGTAAATGTTAGATTAGTGTATATGTAAATATTTCTATGTTAAATACCTTGCATTTGATTCAATCCATTTAATAATTTGTTTAAATTTAATGTTATTCTCTCCATTTTCTATTATATATTCAATAAATAAAATATATTTACTGAGATATGTTAGTTTGGTCGTTTCTACATTATCCATATTAACTGTGAAATAAAGTGATAAGGAATTAAGAACATTAAAAAATTACTTTGTACACATATTAAAACTGATATATGATAATTTACATTTTTTAATTCATTTATAATTATTTGAAACAAGCTGAACTAACAAAACCTAACTGAATTCGAAATCTTTAATTACACCTCACAACTGTGTTGTTTTCTTAAAAGATTTTTTTTAGTAGCCATTTTCGTTTTTTCAACCAATTTTTAATTATTGTGATTAAGAACATTTTTCAAAGACAGAAGATAATTATTTATGTTAGTTAACATCGATGTATCGAACCTAGAACTTAATAATGCATTAAGATCCCTTGATTTCATAAGCTCAATTCATTGATGTTTTCCATACAAAATTATGGTATTTCTTTTCTTCTGTAAATTAAACAGGAATACCCGCGAAAGTTAAAAGAGCTGTGCGTTTGGAAAAGCAAACAAAATGTTTGATATTGTGTAAAATTAATCATCAATTATAGTCATTAAAATTTTCTTCAATTGGTCAAATTAAAGAATTTGTCTTTGTTTTCTTTGAACTGTGTTGTTTAGTTTGTGTGTGTTTACGAACGACAGAGTCAAGAGAGCGACAAAAATATGAATAAAACTGTGTCTGCAATGGTGTGCGCTATCTGGTTACACATTTTGAAACTAAATTCGGAGAAGCACTCAAGTCGCGCAGGTGGCGAACGAATTTCGTTCTTTTCTATGTACACTGTATAAATGCACAAGTACCGTTTTTGCTCTCGCTCAATCTGTCGTGTCTAAGTGTTTCTCGATGGCCTTGAGGGCCTTTTTACATTTTTTGATCACAAAATTGGTCAACTCAGCTGTTTAATTTTTTTGCTTTGTTCTTTACGAAATATATGGAATAGTAATATATTACTCGTGGGTTGTATTTAATAACTTATTGGCGATAAGTCGCCTTAAAACCTACTGCGTGTTTTTTCTGATATGCTTCAAGTTTGAGTGCATTTATTTGTATGTTTGGAAATTGATATAAACGTTTATGTATGCGCATTGTGAAGAGGATAAATATAATATAAATCATTATGCGTTTTGGCATTTAAAAGTAGTATGTGTAAAAATAACTGAGTCTTTATATTTACTTACGTTTCGATGCGAAAATTTAAAAAAATAAAATAGTTTATTCCAGACTCAACTTTTTACTCTTTACTTTTATCTCTGGAATGTATGTTTCGTGTTTTCTGTTTCTGATCCCAAATCTGATCTAGAAACTGTGAAGTTTAGATATTCAATGAATTGTAATGGTCCGCGAACATTCCGATAGGTTTCGATTAACAAATGTTAGAAAGAAAAAGTGATAAAAATTTCCGCCCAATATATGGCTGTTAAACCATACCAGAGCCGATAGCTACCCGGCAAGGCGATATATTGGTGCTTCCGATAGGTAAGGTGTAACATGTATGTACTTTAAAACAAACTAAATTTTAAGTGGTTTAAAATATCGTCCAATAATATTCAATTCAATATTAATAAAATAGTTGTCATGTAATCTTATTTCATATCGCGATATATCGATATATTTATGTATGTAAATATATCGTTAATAATTTTGCAGCCCTGCCGTAATGTGGTTAGAATATTTCTAATCGAAATAAACATAGTCGTGGAAGCAATATACAGTAAGTAGAATATATAATTTTGCACTCATACGTTTTTTTTGAGTGCAGTTAATAGCGAAGTCAATTTCACCATGTTATGTATATATGTATGTTTATTAGGAGACATGTATGTACTTTCTGCTTAGCCACTAAAACTGTCACTTGTTGTCTTTGTATTTCCACTGCACTTTTGGTGCAAAAGCAGTGGGTGCGTTAGATTTTAAGTAGTCTGTTTCTTCCGAGAAATCAAATGTTTTGTTCTTAGCGTTGGCCGTATACTTTTTATGTACACTATGTAGAAAATGTTTTGACAAAATAAAAAAATATCCTATAAGTGCGTATTTTATGACTTCTCTAATTTTTCAATATTTCATCAATTCTGCGTTTTTAAAACAAAGTTTAGTTATTTCAATAATTAGAAAATAACGAAAACCAAAAGCTTTGATTATATAAGTTGACAAGCGTTTTGACAACAACTTCCACTTAGAGCCGGACAGTGACAGTGAATTGTTGAATGAATGCCTATCAGCCAGTGTGCAATGGTGCAGACTCACTCTTTTTGTTAGTGTCTGAACATGCAAACTGATAGTGGTACTCAATTGCACGGAGTCGTTTAAGAAGGTCCATGTTCTTAATTGCGCTTTCCACGACAATCCGCTTACGAGTGGATGTGGTGGAGGGCCATATATGAAAGCTGGTTCATATAGGGCCAATTTAGTATATTTTCAGATATGAAAGTTGGTCCATATAGGGCCATGTTTTCCTGGCTTAAATTGTCTCCTAGTAATTTTCGTAGCTCTGATTAAGATATTGGCTCGAACTGTTTTTATTTCACAAATTTTTAAAGGTGTTACTAGCAATATGCTTTAAAAATTTGGTGACTACCGTGGTCTGAAAATGTATATGCCGATCTTTGAATGAGGTTATTGGTTATTGGAAGATTATTTCTATTGAATGACACTCCGAAATATAGACTTTGACGATTATGGGCAAAATATCCATTTCCTATTTATAGAGGGGGCATGATGGAGGCGGACGTGTTTGTAGCATCGGTAACTTTGAACGAAAACCTACTACAAAAAAGCTACTGACCAAATTTTGTGACTAGCCTTAAAATTTATTGTTCCACTTTCACGCGGGCCAATATGTTTTCCAAACTTCAAGCCTCTATATTTAAAATTGAATTTATACAGACGGACAGACAGCATAACTGACATTAACACCAATAAACTACAATATAGCTTTGGTTTTAGAGTATTAAAAGAAATTATTTCAAAATTGCGTAGAAATATAGAATTAATACATTATTATTATGGTGTTGTTTTATACCAGGGTACCGCAGATATAAGAAACATAAATATTGGTTTATTATTATCAATTCTTCTTTTACAAATTTATTCATTTTTATTTTAGGCAGACAACTGTAAATTATCTACAAAAAATAATGAAAACGCGGTTTAATTCTTACGATATTATATGCGGTGTGGCAGAGCTTCAAAGGTAAGTTATAGGTTGATTTTACTTTTGTATATCAATAATTTATCCATTCTGAACAACAATTTTTTGTGCAATTTAAAACTAATTATTTATTACTATAATTATAGGCTTGTTGGCTTTCGCGTAAACCAAATATATGATATTGATAACAAAACGTATCTATTCCGTCTTCATGGAAGTGGAGCTTCGGAAAAGGCCACATTGTTAATTGAGTCTGGCACTCGATTTCACACAACTGCGTTTGAGTGGCCCAAAAATGTAGCGCCGTCGGGCTTCAGCATGAAGCTGAGGAAGCATTTAAAGAATAAGCGGCTTCAGCATGTGCGTCAACTGGGTGCGGATAGAATTGTTGATTTTCAATTTGGCACTGGAGAAGCTGCTTATCATGTCCTGTTGGAGCTGTATGATCGTGGAAACGTTATTTTAACTGATTATGAGCAAACCATTCTGTACATCCTGCGACCGCACACTGAAGGAGAAAGTGTTCGCTTTGCCATGCGTGAGAAATACCCTATTGATCGGGCAAAGGAAGGAAACCACGAGACCATGTCTGAAAACGCACTGTGTCACATATTAAAGAATTCGAGAGGTGGTGAAAGTTTGAGAAGTATTTTAATGCCAATCTTAGACTGTGGCCCAGCTGTAATTGAACACGTCCTTGTCGAACAGGGAATTGAAAATTGTATTGTGAATGCTTCTCCTGAAGCTGAAGAATCAACGAAAGAAGAGATTACTAAAGCGCTAAATACGAAAAAAAATAAGCGTAATCAAAAAACATGTAAAACTAAGGTGTTTGACTTAGGGACCGATCTGAAAAAACTAATGATGGCAATAAAGGTTTGTATTAATTAAATTTTAGTCATAGCATCTCAATCAATTTCACCCACCGCCCTTAGAAACATTTAGGCCCTGTTAATTAAAAATGCGCCATTCTTTCACAATTTGTAAGTTAGTGTCGCAAAGTTTTGAAAGTATGTTACTGGCAACTGCCCTAAGAGATAAATTATTATAGATGTATAGTTGGACAATTTGGATTGTAGATTGCTAAGATCATCCTCCTACATTTGTTTTTGGCCCGGAATTTTAATGACACAATTGGTCGGTAGCTTACTAAAAAACCTCCTTAAAATATCGGAATTTCTTGCAATGTGCTCTTGGTTGTGTGAATTTAATTTTATTATTCGTTAAAAAATGCGCAATCTAAAAACTCCCAATTTCCGGGATTAATCTTTTTTGTTTTTAAGGCTTTATTCTTAGTTTATTATTTGACTCACTTTGTATTAAGACCTTTGGTTTTGCAGCATTGTAAACTTAAACCGTATTCCATTATTCAATATCCTTAAAAGTGTCATACTGATATATCAAATAGTTTAGACGATTGTAAGCTTTATCATTAAATACAACATAATAAAATATTCTCAAATAATTAAGTGTTATATAAAGTCTATGAAATCTAAACCCATTTATAAATTGCCAATCATAATTTCTATCATATCGTCATAAATTGCCAAGCATAATTTCTATCATTTCGTCATGCCAATTCTAATACAGACTTTTCATTGCAGGATGCTCGTGATATTATAGAAATTGGACGGAATGGTAAATCTAATGGCTATATAAATCAAGTTAAAGAAGAAAAACCGTTGGATACTGAAAATACTGATCATTTTTATAGAAATGTTGAGTTCCATCCGTACTTGTTCGTCCAAAACAAAGAGCAGCCTTTCAAAAAATATGAAACCTTTATGGAAGCAGTCGATGAATTTTTTTCTTCACAAGAATCGCAAAAAATCGATATTAAAACGTTGCAGCAAGAGCGAGAAGCTCTGAAGAAGCTTTCTAATGTCAAAAAGGATCACACAAAGCGATTGGACGAACTAAATAAATTGCAAGATATTGATAAAAGGAAAGCCGAGTTAATAACGTCTAATCAAAGTTTGGTGGATAAGGCCATTTTGGCAATTCAGTCAGCGATCGCCAGTCAATTGTCGTGGCCAGACATACAAGAGCTGGTAAAGGAGGCTCAAACAAATGGCGATATTGTTGCAAGCTCAATAAAGCAATTAAAGTTAGAGATAAATCACATATCGTTACTCCTTTCGGATCCATACGAGAGTAATGACGATGACTCGATCATAGTAGACGTCGATTTGGCATTATCCGCTTGGGCTAATGCCCGCCGATATTATGACCAAAAGCGGTCAGCGGCTTTAAAGGAAAAGAAAACCATCGATGCATCACAGAAAGCACTGAAATCAGCTGAACGTAAAACACAACAAACCCTTAAAGAAGTGCGCACTATATCAAATATAGCCAAGGCACGTAAAGTTTTTTGGTTTGAAAAGTTTTATTGGTTTGTTAGTTCAGAGAACTACCTTGTCATTGGAGGGCGTGATGCGCAGCAGAATGAACTTATTGTTAAAAGGTAAATCCATATCTTTCCGTCTATTTTTCTTATGGTTATTGATTCCAACTTTTAATTTGTGTTGGTATTCCAAAATAGGTACATGCGGCCAAAAGACATATATGTTCATGCCGACATTCAAGGTGCAGCAAGTGTTATAATTCGCAATGCAACCGGAGATGATATTCCACCTAAAACATTGCTAGAAGCAGGTACCATGGCGATTTCATACAGCGTAGCATGGGACGCAAAAGTCGTCACAAATTCCTATTGGGTCTTTAGTAATCAAGTTAGCAAAACGGCACCCACTGGAGAATATTTGGGTACAGGCAGTTTTATGATTCGTGGAAAAAAAAATTTTCTACCATCTTGTCATTTGATAATGGGACTTAGTTTACTTTTCAAACTTGAAGAGGGCTTTATTCAACGCCATGCAGGAGAACGAAAAATCAGAAATACGGACGAAGTGACTGATGAAGATGATAAAGTTAAGCAAGCAGAAATTACGTATACGGAACTCGAAGAAATACGCGAAAGTAACGAGGCAGAAGGTGTTGGTGCAAATGCAAATGTCTTTCCAGACACCGAAGTTAAGGTTGAACATGATACTGGCCGAATAACAGTCAAAACAGAGCTATTGCGTGAAGATTCAAAGACTAATTCTGTTGAAATTCCACATGAAAACAATAAAATAATCGAAGAGGAAACAGTCATAATAGAAGCAGGGCCATCTCGCAAAAAGACTCAAACAACAAACAAAAAACGTAAAGAAGCTAAAGCACGTTCAGATAAAGCAGATACTGACAGACCTCAAGCTAGCGTGTCTGAAATGATGGAGCCTATAAATGCTTCCAAAGTAAAACGAGGTCAGAAGGGAAAATTGAAGAAGATGAAATCAAAATACAGGGATCAAGATGAAGAGGAACGCAATATGCGAATGATGATTCTAAATTCTTCAGGAAAAGATAAAGTGGTGGCCAACAATGACAACGAAGATGAGAAACACAATACTTTAAAAATACATCATGTCGAAAAATTGGACGCACCTGTTGCCAAAAATCAAATTGAAATAGATGAAAATGAAGATACGCCCGTTATCGTTGACGCCGATTTACTAGATACCCTCACTGGAGTGCCCTTTGAAGATGATGAGATTTTATTTGCCATTCCAGTTGTCGCTCCTTATCAAGCATTACAACAGTACAAGTGAGTATTAAAATAAATTTGAATGCTGTAATAATCGCTATAAACTAAAATCTTAACTTTATTCATATTGAAAACACGAACATACTAATTTTTGTAATTTTTAATGGGAAATTCAAATCAATTTCTGTCAAAAAGTGATCGAGCTGTTAAGCTATTTGAAATTTCTTCAATGACTACGAATTTTTTGTTTGTCAGGAAAGAACAATAGAGTATTTAGAGTATCTATTAAATACTATGTTACGTCAGTTATCCGAGAATTAAATTTTTTGATGATACTTAAATCGAAAATATTAACTATAGCCAAATGTTCAAATATTTAGGATGGAAATTGTGGTATTGTACATTCTTATTATCAAATTTAAACTTATTTTTAAATATTTATAATAGATTGTTTTTTCCACGCTTTACTAACGCATTATGGATTCTATTTTTAATGGTTTTATTTTATTTCGAAAATTAAAATATTTGCAGGTTTAAAGTGAAGCTGACTCCCGGCACAGGAAAACGAGGAAAAGCTGCCAAATTGGCACTAAGCATTTTTTCAAAGGATAAAGCCTGTAATAATCGAGAAAAGGATTTACTTAAAAGCATAAAAGAAGAAGCTCTTGCAAGAAACATACCTGGAAAAGTTAAAGTTTCAGCACCTCAGCTACAGAAATTAAGAAAGTGAAAACAACTAGACCATAATTCGTTCCCCATATTCAAAATAATATAATACTTGTATATAACAGTATATAAAACCAATTTAAACAATAAAGTACGCTGTTGACACTTGAAGAGTTTGAATGAAATTCATTACTCTTACAAGAAAATAATCATACTATCACTCTTTAATAGTCAAGATCGTATTACCGTTCTATGTTTCTATTGATTACGTGTTCGCTTTTAATTTTCATTTTTCACTCAATTTGTTTAAGAAACTACAAATATTGATTTAAAGGCCATTAGTATTTTAAGTAATTTCTTTTAGCAACGACAGGCACTGGAGAGTAAAAAAATCAAATGCAGCGATATTTATTTATTCACAAATATGAATTGATCCCTAGAAACACGTTTATATAAATTATTATCGAATATCATATGCGCTCGCATTTTTATGCATAACTTAGGTTTAGCGGGCTTCTTATCCGATCTTGATGAATTTTGGCAATCGATCAATATTATGCTTATTAATATAAAGGTTTAATTAGAATTAGATTCTGCCCGTAATATTGTGAAATTGATTGCTATCGGAAATCGAAATGCATTTATATCCTTTTGATACATATTAATTCTGCATCAAAAGTTGAAAGTGCGTTTATTTCATTAAGTTGAAAAATTCAAACTGTCATATCTTCGGCAATAATAAACTCAGGTCCGAATTTCTTTTAACAATTTGAAATCCTTTTGATACATATTAATTCTGCATTAAAAAAATTGAGAAATGAACGCTTTAAGTTAGTGTTTCTCAAAGTATTTTAATTTTTAAAGACTGGCTTTAGTTGACATTAAATAAATAAATAAATAAAAACTAAAAAAGTTAGCATAAAAAAGCAAAACAAACGTAATTTCTTATATTAATATTACTTCTTTTTAACCCATCAAAAGAAAATATCTCAAATATCTCTGTTTCTATGCAAGCATATCTATTATTTTGGGTATCGATAATTGGCCACATTGAAGAGAGTAAAAATACGTGCATCGAGTTATGCGCAGGCGCTATGTGGAACATGTGGAACCCGAATATGCATGTATTTGTTTACTGGATTTCTCGTATACGAAATGTGTTATATTTATGTATGTTTTGGTGCTAAGAATCCCGTTTTTAAATCTGTGTATTTTTAAGAAACACTCGGTTATCGCAAATCAAATTGTTCGAATGAAATCGCGTTAATATGTTAAAAGAAACAAAGTGAATAATATTCAAAATCGCAATTCTTGTGGATATACAATAATACCCCACATATGAGCAACGATTTTTTTTTCATATATTTTCATGATATTTGTGGAACATGTGTTAAGAAAAGTGGCCCAAACGAAAAAAAAAACGATTTGCGTAAATTGTTTTTGGCAACGTCCTTCAAGCCGCACTTACAGATTTCTTATTTGCCACAATATGAAATGTTGTCAGGCACATACACATTTATGTACATGCAAATACATACATATGTACACTTGAAAGTCCTTCTACATGTGATTTTGTCATAGTTTCGAGCTGCGTTAATGGTATCGATTCAAAATAGAAATAATGTGTACATTAGAGTTAAATCGCTTGAGGATTAAAATTAATACATTTTCATGTTGTGCCACAACCCCAAACACTTCATAATGCACGCTTACATACCTTAAAATGGATATCGGGCGCTCAATGACGACATGCTTTTTGGTCGTGGATTTTAATAACAACCTCAGTGTCGTCTAAGCACATGCTCAGAACAGTGTCGGCCGTATCGCGTATCAAAATAAAATAAACATTTAAGCACAAATCTTAAAGAATTAATTAATTAAACTTTAGAAGCAGATCAGTGGAAGAGCACCAGGCTGGTAAACAAAAACTCAATTACATCTGATTACAGGCAGGTAAGTCAGTTCGTGCATAAAGACACTTAAAATGAACACACACAGTATAAATAAAATGGCTAAAGGAAAACATACCCGACCCGAAAAAAATATTTTTATATTTTACAACGGATTGAAGACGACTCTTCCGGATCGGACCATTAAATCCACTAAAAAGGTAGAACGGTTATTTTGCATACGCCCAAAAGTTAATCTGCTTACATCTTGATATTTGAAAATAGAAACAAGTGTCTGAATAAAATAAATATTTGAATAAAAAAAAAACCAAAAATGTTAAAAGATATCGCAATATCGCTAACGAAATTCAGAATCGGAATAGAAATAAGAAACCCAATTTAAATTTATCATCCCTACTATTACTAATAATATTTAGCAGAAAAGAACCTATCAGATCCAAAACATCGAGGCCAAACATCAAAAAAGTCGATCCCGTTAATTTTTGTTAGAAATATGTTAATGTATCTGTGTTAAAGTTGGTATAACTCTCACAGACTTGCTTACCGACATTATTTACCGTAATTTTTATACTTTACCTAATAATATCAGGATTAAAATCTAATTAAGATTTGATTTATACTCTGGTGACCATAAAAAAATGTTGTCTTCAAATTAGCTCCGGACTACAAGTGCGTATCTAATATAAAAAAAACTATACAAAAAATGTCTGTTTGATATTTCCGGCACGTTTAGCAGATACATAATTTTTAAAAGGAATATGCTTTTTTCTTATCGTATATCAATTTTATGAAAATGTCTCTTTGTAGTTAAACGTTAATTCTCACACGACTCTTGTTGAAACAGAAAGAATTCAGAATCTATATTATTTATATCGATGATTTTTACACAACTGAAAATTAAATATAATTCCAAAGTAAATTTATAATTTTCAGAACGTATCCGTACAAACTTATGCCAATCAATAATGTGAATTCATTTACTAACAATAAAGTATAGGTAAGGATCTTTGGATATTTAATGTAATGCAACTACAAATTTCGATTCCATATTGGTATCAATTCCATATTGGCTTCAATTATGGTTTGACTAGGTTTGATTGTGTTTTGTTCACGGCTTCCCGAAGACTTGTTATAAATGTTTTTACTATATAACACATTTTGTAAAAACTTGGGATTAGTGCCCATTAAATAAAATAATACAACATATAATAAATTCACCAAATCTGGAATTCTTCTGGAGTGTGTTCAAAAGTCATACATACACTAGTGAAAGCGCATAGTAGTCCTAAGTGGTCGCAGTGCACAGACACATACAAATAATAAAATTATAAAAAGATCTGCTAACTATATTATCATAATGTACCTTAAATTTCAGACGATTTGATAATCGCCGATGACAACATGGAAGCGAATCAATATTATTGTCGAAGTGAAATGCAGCACAATTCATCTCCATCAATTTCTCAACCGCCGCTGAGCAAAATGAATTATGTAAACAATGGTGGCCAGGACTATTTGGCATGTAGTACAAGTCATTCAGAATCGGGCTACAACTCGAGTGATATGTCTCAACGAAATGGGAACAACAAATCTGTCATTGGGAATCGGAACACGCCAAATCCCTACGCATTTTCCAGTTGCAATAACAGCAGTCACTGCACAAATAACTCAAATAATACCGGCAATTACATTAATATAATGTCAGTTCCATTGAGCACGCTACAATATAATCGCAAGAAATCAACACCGCATGATTACCAGTAAGTAGAGTCATCCATTAACTGTTCTCTTTAAAAAAGTTAAATATAAGTCATTCCATGGACAGATCACGTTTATACTACAACACCACGGATGTCAAGTGTCGCGACGATTACTATTTAGGAAACAATGTAAAACGCAGCAACGAAACTACTGCACAAATACAACAACATCATCAAATACAACAACATCAAACATCACAAAATCACCATCACGTGCAACACCAGATGCAACACATTAATCAAAATGCTCATAGCCAACGGATGCAAAATCAAAACCAACAAAAGACCGCATGCAGCCCCAACTCGGTTTTGGATACCATTGATGTTGATTGCACAATGTATTCTAATGCCGGAGTTGGAAGTGGTGGACGCGTTGGGGCTGCCACTCAAACGCATTTAAGCAATGCCAATGTGGCAGCTTGTGACCAGTTGGTGTCACAACAAACGCCAGTCTCTCTGGTGCCAGTCAATGTGCCTGTTCCCCCTGTGATGTATACAGTGCATCGTGTAGTGACCACAGCTCAGATCCAGACAGCTGTCGGAAGCACATTTGCATCGTCTGCGAGCGTTTCGAGCGTTGTTAGTGCCGGCCGCAATGAGAACGATTGCATATCGTCGGCCCAGGTGACTTCAGCGATGTCCATGTCAGCCAAGGATCCTTGTCTTCATCTCTCAGAGATCAGTGGCAATATCATTAATACCGGCAACTCACTCGGCCCTCTCACCGGAGTTCGAAGTGCATCGGGTAAGAATGGCCTTAAAGGCGGGTATTCTGTAAATTTAAGTTCGTTACTTGAGTTTCATTTTAATCTTTCTGTATATTCAGGTATTCTTCAAAATTTTTTACCAGTTCAACAAAAATGCAACGGCAGCAATGACTCTCAGCAGAATCCAGTGGTATCAAAACGAATCGTTGCTGGGAACTCTTCTACCACTTACACAAGCGCCGCAAAATCCAATTCGATTGTGACCCGTACTCTGCAAAATGTAAGCTCCTTACACTCAGAAAAAAATATCCACGTTTTAGAAATTCGCCCCTAAAACTAGAAAGTTAATCTTGTTTTTAAAATTAATTTCTAAATACAAGAATATTTATATATCTTTGAAAAGCTTGACCTAATTCAACTTGGGTAGTCTTTTGTATTATAGCTTAGGGTCGCGGTTCGAATCGTATTTATAAATTATTTAAAATATTTGTATATGCGAAAACTTAGTATGGTAATTTTTATTAATAAGATAAGAAGCAAGAAGGCTAGTTTTTTATTTGATTGTAAGTATTTGAAAAAAACACTATGAAAAGAAGAAATGTTTGTGTCTAAATTTAAGTAAAAAGTTCTCTGAAATTAACTGGTTTTTAAAAATATGCTTTCTGAATAATAAGGCTAGTTTTTGGCGCCAAAAGTAAGGCGAATTTCTAAGACTCATGGCATTTTTTTCTGAGTAGATAAGTTTGACGTTAAATGTATAATTCTTGTAAATTTTGAATAGGTCATACCAACTTGTGTGTACTTAATGTCAAGAGTTGCCGTGCACATGGAAATTGAGGGCACGGTGCAGTGTCCTTCTCAGGTGATGCTTGCAGCTGCACTGGGATGCGAAGAATTAGGAATTTCTAACAAATTGCTGGCGCAAAGCATTTTTGGATTATGGATGACCAGTAGTCTGCTAGAAATGCAGCTGAAAGCTCACCATTCTCCATACATTGTCAGAGTAGCCTGGCCGAATTTGCTTGAAAAGTTTAGTAGCGGCACACCAATTGAAAGAAAATTTGATGAGCCCATGATCGTCCTTAAAAGAAATGTTTTTTTTTCTAAGCGCGATGAAGAAAAAATCAAGTAAGTAGGACCCGTCGATCCATATTTTATTGGCGTTAATTAAAACACATTTTAGGGACCATCGAATTGTGGAGCTGCTGTATGAGGAGGCAAAGCATTACGTATTAACAGGAAGATATATTATGGAGCCGGTTCATTCACTTATGCTTGGGGGTATTCAAGCTAGAATCGAACTGGGTCCGTATAATTCTCACACGCACACAGTCGGATTTTTCAGGTGATTGTCAGAATATAATAATATTGGAGTTTACTGATGAATTTTTTTTTTTTGTAGGGAAAACCAGTCAAGATTCTTACCCAAACATGTTGCCAAGAGTTCAAATTGGTTGTGGTTGCCAATTAGTAAAAAGAACTCTGCAGAAATAAAACTATTAGAACAATTCAAGCGAGTTCCCCAAACAGCCACAACTCGAAAATTAATGCGCAAATATTTGGAGTTTTGCTGGGCACTACCATTTTATGGGTAAGTTGTATATTGTATTTTTTTCCTTTTCATTATTTTTTTTATATTGTTCCATTTTATACATATATATATATATATATATGCATATAGAAATCTCCGTTGCTTTGAGTAGTTGGTTGATAAATCGAATATTTCCTATATAACATCTGATCGTCTGAAAGTAAGATGTTTAATTAATTATAATGCAAACCTAGACTTTTCCTCTAAGAAAGTTGACACAGTCAGGGGTTGATAAGGTCAGTTAAGAAGGCAGTGGCTGGCGCGCCAATATTTAAAAGATCTTACTAACAGTTTCCAAAACTAACAAGCTGTAAAATTTTAACTGATATGTGCTTTTATTGATTTGCACTTACCGAAGTTATCGATTTATTGCCCTCCGGAGATCCCCATATTCCCCTTAAACTTCTAAATTTAGTGAGACAGCTTATTTGTCAAATATCTTAGTGTGTTGAGTGGACTACTGTTCATGGAGATTAGTTAAAGGTGACTTAATATAACATTGGATTTTTGCTCTAGCATCAATTACATCGAATCGTCGCATAATATTGCTCTTAGACCTTTGTTTAAATTAATTATTATATCTAATTTTCAAAATGTAGTGCTGCATTTTTTCACGGACAAATGGAGCAACCCGTTAGAGGCATTATGTCTTTAGTCAACCATAAGGATATGGAAGTCTTGCTTGCTGTAAACGAGAGAGGAATTTTTATAATAGACTGTGTGGAAAACGTAAGTAATATATATACTTTGGATATACCAGATATATAGCGCAATACTTCATGAATAGTATATAATTTAATGTAAAGATACAATACTAAATTGAAACTTAGTAGATTGTTTTAATTCTCTTAAAATTTCCAATATGTTTTTGAGTTGATTTTTAACAAAATAACGAACTTTATTTTACAAAAACTCAAATTAATAGATTAAAAATATTTTAATAATATATTTTGCATACAAAATTAAGTTTTCTTGTAATTCATATAAATTGAATTTAGTCGAAATGGTTTATTGTTGAAAACATATATGGACAGCCCTTCCATAAGTCCTTACTTAAAAACAACGTATTTCTGAACGTTAAAAATAATTTGTATAAAATTAATTTCCATTGTTTGATTATTCAATATGGGCTTAATTCAATGAGCATCTTCGTCGTTTATGCAACCGCTTTTTGTCAATGAATCAGTGAAACCCACTCATTATAATTAGTTGTACTTGCATACTTACGTAATAACAATTTAATTTTCATTAAATTCAAAGACTCTATTATTGGGGCTCCGATATGAAGATATGTCATGGGATTATGCTAAGCCAAGTGATAGTGACGATTCCGAATGTCTTACATGCATATTCCTGCAGGTTAGTATTTGTAAAAACATACGAAAAAAAAAAACATTCTCATGTGCAAAATAATTTTAAAATATATATTTGTGTATATTTTAGTTTGACGCTGTAGAAAATGGAATACAAATATCGAAATTAGTACAAGTGTTTTCAAAGCAAGCTGCAATGATTGATGCACTCATTTCGCACTTTACAGAGCAAATGAGAAAAAAGAGACAAGAAGGAAACTCTGCCGAACAATTTCATGATGGTAAGCTTGTTGAAATGCAAATAAAGTTGCATAAATAACGAGAAAGGGACAATAATATAATAATAAAGATGTTTGCCCACAAGAACACTATGCTATTGTTCAAATCTATTAAATTATTAAAAATTGTTATGTTTATTTTGTATTTCCAGAACCGAATCCTATTCAAAATAATGGAAACGGAATATTATGTAATAAGCTGTCTCGATTGACTTTAGCTAGCTTCGATGAAGAAGGCCGCTGTATTGGACAAATGGGATCATTATCTATAAGCTATTAACATTTGTTGATATACATATAAATTAATTATTTACAATTAAGCAGAGTAAAAGGTCTACATACATATGAATGTATAACATTTGAAATATTAACGGCGGTCCGGTCACATCAGTAACAAGTTTTTTGAAAAAATTCACAAAATATTAGTCAACTAAATTGTATGTGTGGCTATTTTTTTTATTGCTGTAAATACTTTAAAATTCATTCGGAAAGTTACGCCAATTTGCTAAATTGAAAACTTTACGCTCATTCTTAACCATAAAACATGATTACGCAAAAAGGGCAATCTTATATGAATTTCATAGAGATGTGGTTGATTTAAAAACTTAACGGATAAAATATTAAATTTTTCATAAAATGTTTTTTTTTTATTTCGAGGTTATTCTAAGTATCACCTTATAGCCACAAGTTACTAGACATGTCAATCTATATATCGGTGAATCTCTACCAATTTGAACTTGGTTTGCAAAACTTTTTTAAATTTTTGTGTAGATTTAAGTCGGAAGGACTGATGTGATGCCAACGAACTGTCATGCTACATTGGTATGGAACTTTGGAACTTGGTAAACATTAAGTACCGTCAGTTTTCTCTGAAATTGGATAGAGAGACCGATAGTTAAGTACAGCTAAAATCATAGGCAAGAGTACGACAACAGTAAATATAGACTTATGAGTCATCTTTGACTGCACGTTTGCTCATCATTTTAGATCCAATGGTTTTCATAGAGTTTGTATTTATTTATTTTTTTGAGTTGTTAACAACTATCTTTAATGATCGTTTCAAAAAATTTCTAGCCAATAAATTTTGCAATTAAAATAATGTTAACAAAAAGAAATCACCTGCGACTGCATTTCAATGAGGATTTTATATTTTGAACTTTTTTCTCAAATCTGATGTAAGAAAACTATGTTTTTGATCATTTAATTTAATAATGACCATTTCTGAATTGTTTATAGATTTTGAAATTGGTGCGAAGTAAGATAAAACACTTAATTAAAACGGGTTTGACGTTTTCGTTGCACGCAAATGCATAGCTTCCGAAATAATAATTATAAAATTTTTATATATGTAAGATTTTATTTCTATGGGGAAAAATGTTAGAATATTAATTTAAAATAATTGTATTTATCGAATATGTGCTAATATAAACTTTAATGTAAATGTTGGTCAGTGTATCGAATACTTAATACATGCGCATTATATATGTGTGTATAAGTGGGTGCAAGTTGTATTAAAACATTTATAGCGCTAAGCTAGCCAAAATACAAGTGAGTTAAAATTCAGATATTTATCTTAAGGTCGACTATATTGAAACTTTCTGACCTAAGAACCTCAAAACCAGTACCCGTCATAGTTATGGTGGCAAGGCAATCGTTAACAGAGATTAAAAAAGTAGGCTAAATGAATCTTTAGACTTCTTCACTGGAAAAAAATTAAATCAAATAGCCACAGTGGGATCGGGTGTTGTACAGAGAACTTGTTGCAGCGAAGCCTGCGTCTGCTGCTCGACACACTAGGCCTGTTCTCAGCACACGAAGCCCAACTGAGAGATAAATGCACCTTGTGTAATCATTTCTTAGTAGATTTGTATTTACTGCTTTGCTATTCAATATAAGAGACGCGTTCGATACAATATGATTTGGGTTTTGCCTCCTGATTCTAATTAGGTCAATTGAGAAATAATTAAATAAAAATCAATGATTTCTATATATATTTTTCAACTTTTAATTATTAAATTTGTATGTGTGTCAGTAGATTGGGCTCCGGTCCTAATTTCATAGTAATGAAGATTATTGCTGTCCGTGCTGTAAAAAAATAATTCCTGACTATGAGAACAAAAACTTGTGAATCAAATTATTAAAGATCCTAGATCTTAACAAGGTACTTCAGTAGAGTACGGTTTATTTTGCATTTAATACACAAATCGCATTTAAAGAACATTGCAGGTTTTTTGAATATTAATCATAGATCCCGATGGACATTTGAAAACTTCAGTCGCGCTACCGCCTTGGGCAATGAGCCAACCTAATCTGAAATTCAAAATAAATCATTAAGTTAGTACAGGCAGACAATGAATATATATACTTTCATAAATAATAAGATATCTTTTTTATTTAACATTAAGTAAATCCCGATTACTATACAAGCTTAGAGCGTTACCAAAACCAGAATATAATTAACCGGTAGCAAACTTAAGGAATAGTTAAAATTTTTTCTCATGAAGAAAAGTTTTACCAAATTTTGTACCCATTACCAGTTTATGATCGGTATTACTTGCTTGGTCAACTTACATGTTGTCGAACTCCGAAGCGCTTGTGTCGATTCCCAAGTAGTTGGATTCAGAACAAAGTTCTTGAGCAGAAACTAGAAAAAATATTTGTGTTGGTGTCAAATTCAATCCGGGAAGTCGAGCCATTCCCTTAATAGGGCCAGTCAGGGAAAGCATTGAATGATATGAGATCTGCATTCCTCCAGAATGAATTAAGATGTCCATGCGGCTAAAGTTTGAAAATATATTAACAGAATGGGGGACACAACGCATTGCCTTATCGTCAAAGTTTTTCGTTATCGATCGTAAAATCTCCTTGGCAATGGAAACACCAATTGAAGCATAATGCAAATAGGGTGGCAAACTTGCATTGAAATATGGTATTAATATGACAGACAAAGGAACAACTGTGAATGATAAAGACAAACAATTTATTTCTATCATAGCTTGTGGAACAGTTAAAATACCCACCTATTGAATGGCTTAATGTATCATAAAATATGGTCGACACAATGGGATACGCCCATCTGAAATAATATATGGCTTTAAGTTTTTCTCTTTTGTATCCGTGAATAAAACTTACGCGTCATGGGAGCTACCATCCATATTAATTGAATTGGGAACTAATTTATTCCGTTTATATATTTGTAAAATATTTTCCAGCCAACTATCTGTGCTGATCTGAAGGGCTTCCATTGCATTAGTTATTTGTGTCACGTTCGAAAATCCTTCCCAAGTCTGAGACTGTATTTTTAAAGCTGAAAGTTTTACAAGTGCGGCACCCTTCAAGGATGGTGCTCGTTTTAAGTGTGCTTTCAATGATTTGAAAATTATATCCGCCTAAAAATATAAATATATGAACATATTATTGTACCCTTTTTTTTAAACTTGCCTTACCCGCTTTATTATGTCCTTCGAATCTACTGAAGAGTACTGAGAAATATATAATGCTGACGCTAGTTCCGGTAAGGCCCACATTGTAGAGCGTGTGCAAACCTCCGCATTTGGATAATCCTTTGGTAATAGTTCAAGTGCGCTTAGCAATATCATTGAGTTATGTGCGATTCGAGTCGGATACTTTGTAAGAAAGGCTTGTAGCGCTCTGAGATAATCAGCATTTCTTACAACTATAGGCCCACTCCAGTCCTTCGGAATTAGAAGAGTCCAATTTAGCTGAAATAACACATGAAAACACATAAGTTTATTTATGGATATGCAAGAACCCTATACCAGCTGATTTACATTTACAAAAGTAAGAAGATAGAAAATCATCATACTTTTAGCACCACGGGGTAACTCACATATTTATTTCGTAATTATCTGTGTCTTATCTTAATTCGCATCTTAATGTGCATCTGTAAATCTCATTCGAATACAAAAAAAGCTTTCTTGATAGGTCGAATTTACTTTGTGACTCTTTTTGGTTTCCTCAGTGTTCAAGTAGAAGTGTACAAGCAGCTTGGTAAGATATTGTTTCAATTTTATGTTAAAATTGTTGCATACTTTTGGTATAACAGCTCAAATGATGAAGGTAAATACAATAATATGTTGTGCAAATCTACATCTATATATTCTATTTATAGATCCGAAGTCAACAAATTGACTTCAAAATGTATTTATTTTTACCCCCTCAATGATATTGCTACGCTTCTGACTGTTATAATATGTAAGTATGAAAATATATATTATTAGTTAGTTACTTACAATTGGATACATGGCCTGCAAACTGGATATATTATACAAGACAGAGCTATCCCAAAAGCCTCGGCGAGATTGTTCAACTTGAAGCTAAAATAAATATTCAAGTTTAAATTTATTATTTATAAATTCTACTATGATTATTATATAGTATTTATATATTATTATATTCTACAATTTAGAAAACTAGTTGTGAGTAGTCTAAAAATCAGAAGACATAAGAATGCTCTAGTCGAATTGGACATAAATGTAAAAAAAACTGTTATTTTAAAGTGATTCGGAATGAATTAAAAGCAGTTACCGTTTCATAAATCTTAAAATTCTAACCTTATTGAGATCCTTCACAAATTCCAAAATGGTATCCTTTTCAGATACTCGTTGAGCAAAGGATAAGTAGCTTGGCAGAAAATGATCGATCAATTCGGGAAGGACCTTTGGTACTCCTTGCCGTAATCGATTTGGAGGAGCTTTTGGGCTCATCCAACGAACTTTATTCTGAAAGTAAAATAAAATCAAAATTAAATTAAATAAAATCAGTTACATTGCGACCAGACACTGTATATAGTTTTTGAAGACATACAAAATTAGAAAAACAATTTGGTTTCTTGTACTCATAAATGGTAAATTTGCTGTGAAAGCATCTTCGTTTAGTTAACTACTTAACAAACTTAGAAACAATAGAACAAGCTCTGCTTTTGCGCATTAAAATATTTCCTTTTTTGTGGAGGTTCACAAATCTCGAGAGCGATAATGCGTCAATTTACCTCGAACTGCAGAAACCTAAAATCTGGAAGCTAGTTAAAGATTAAAATGATCCGTATTATTTTCTCCCCATTGAGGACAAATAATGTGAAATTAATATCTAATTAATGATGATCAGAATAGTTAAATTATAATTTAAAAAGTTAATAAATTCATGGATAAAATATATTTGAGGTAATTGAAATATGAATGTGGTTTCATTTTTATTCAGAGAAAAATAAATCAGATTAAAAATTGTTACATACTAAAAAGTTAGGCTAGAAACAATAAACAGCGATTTATGATCTTTTTCCCATGTTTGTTTGTGGAAAAATAAATTTATCATTACAATGTACATACCTCCAAAATAATCGACGATGTACTTGGTCCACTTATGATGAGAAGCACATGCGGTCTTCTACCATAACTAAGATCATAATATATATCAACAAGTGGGCTTGGCCCAAGCTCATATATTTTAGCTACAAGAGATGCTATGGACGAAGGACCGATGACACCAACCGTTAAGTACCCTCCTAAGTTATCAAATACACGGTGTAAAGCACTTGTGTTTGTTTTGAGTTTTAAACAGCTCTCAAATAAACTCTGGAGTATCTTAAAATTTCCATTTAAACTAGAATTCTGCAATAGTACTAAAAATGTATTGTGCATTATTATTTAAGCATATTAGAAAATGAATGTACAACTCACATTGCATTTGAGTATCAACCGATTTTTGTGAATTGCCCATTTCGATCAGATTGGTTATATTTTTATTAAAATTACTGCGCCAACAACTGAACTTCTTAAATTCCGAGCAAGGATCTTTATTCCAATTGAGTCTTGCTTGAATGTTGGCAGACACTGTTTCACAAATTGCTTCCGTACATTCCGATGGAGATGACATTGTTGGCGTGCACCCATCGCCCTCCATGTAGCAATCCCTGGGAAGCGGTGAGGGTGCTGTACTAATTAAAAACAGTATTGGTGAAGCGACCAGTAACGTTGTCACCAATAATGTTGCGGACGTTATTGCCACCTTGTGGACAGCAGCTGAGGTGCGCAGCCATATGCAAGGAGCACAGCATATCCACCCAATGATATTGTTCTAGAAATTAAAGTGGTTAGTATTCTTAGAACATACGCGTATTATAAGAAAGCTGGAGAGTAACTATACCTTGTTATATCGGCCAGCCAAGTTATCTATGTTTGAGTTGTCAATAATTTCAACTTCATCAATTTTGCCAAACTGATTAGAACAGATGGGGGTTTTAAAGGACAGCTGCTTTTGGAGAAGTGATGCGCTGCTTCCACCGCATGGATTTGCAGAAGTAATAATACTGCGGGTATTGCTGCCGAGTCCAGTTTTCCGAAAAGTGTTACGCGAACTAAACTCAGCTGTCATCTTTGTAATTGGCTTGTACACGTTTAAGACACCAGCGTGCAAAAATTATAGCTTTAATTTGTTTTGTATTATTCTAACATTTACAACGCATGTGTCAATCATTTAAAAATGCGTTTAATCAATATTTTGCTGTACAAAACCAAAGCGGAAAGTTCTCCTTAATGCACATGTTTACGTACGATGATGTAGTCATACTATTTACATGCATATAAAGTACGAGAAATCAATAAATAGAATACTGACGAATTTAATTATAATTTCATTTATTTTCACATGCCTAGTTTACTTTACAATATTTGACAAAAGCTCTAAGAGCTTGCCATTAAAGCTTTCGCTAGTAAGAGCTTTTCTTATTTTCGGCGATTTACACGAAAGGCACATCAGTTATGTCCATTAGATCAAAGTCTTTAAACGCGCTGTTAAGCAACCTAAAATAAATTAAATTACCTTAACTGTTTTTGTTAGACATAAACAAATGCAATACTCTGATCTAATAAAAATACACAGCTACAATCAGATGCAAAAGGACTCTCACCCAGAACGTGGCTTGCGTATCTGGAATGCTTTTAGCTGAAACTTTTAAGATGGTTTTCAATAATGTAAGACTGAAGACAATATTGCGAGGTATGCAAGAGGCAAAAACATTAAACCGTTTCAAACAGTTATCACTTTTGGTTAATACACAACATTTTTATGTAAAAAAATAAATATTTAAATTAATTGACTACTACTCATTCATTCTTGTTTACATTCCATTTAACTATACTTATCATTTGCTTTATACAAGTAAACGATTTCGTCAAATTAAATTGATTTGATCTACTCATTTGGTGTAGAAGACGATCCAGTTGTTTAATATACAATCAAAACAATATTTCAAATTGGTTACATATCGAAATATCCTGAATAATCAACAATAAAATAAAACATGAAGTGTACAAAACAATATAGTGTTTTTTACACTTATATTTAAATTTTATTATTCAGCTATTTAATTTTTGTATATTATCACGTAAGTTGAAAATATATTCAGAGGATTGGAGTAACGTAAGTAAACGAAGAGTTAAGATTACCTACTAAAAATATGTAAAGAAAAGAGAAAATTAATCTAAACAAGCTGATTTGATCTTGATAGTTTTTATACTACGTCCAAATATATGAATAATATTCAGGAACAGAACTAACTCAGAAGGATAGATGCTCTTAAAGTACTCCATTTATTTAAAAAGCAGGCATGCCGCTATATACCTTGAACAGAGACTCATATGTACAGTAATGGGATCGACCGCTGTTTTGTATGTATGCAAGAAAGCTTATAAAACTTGCATTATAAACCTATTACTTTTATTAATACAAATTTGTGCCTTTATATTGGTTATTGTGAAAAGCTATTTATCAATTTTATGTTGGAGCTTTAGTAACAGAGCTGCATTGAACGAAAAAAGCCGATAGACAGCAAGGACTGTAATGTTGCCTTGGAGCTTTTACTTTTGCAATTATATCGCTTGTGCTTACTTAGAGTTTGTTTCCATTTCTGTCGTTACCAATCGGCGCAGGACACAATACAAGTATGGTTTTATACACTGCTGGTTGTTACTGCAAAGCCGAGGATGGACTTCAATCGATTTTAATATATTTTTTAATTTTTTTCTCTTTCACATATTTTTTTGTTTAAATATGATAGATTAGTAATTATAATTTTTTTTACACGCGTTAAGCTCATTAAACTTGCATAGAAAAAGGGAAAAGTATGTTTCATCAAAATAATAAGTTTGCTATCCTTAAATGTTGATATTTTGTAGAGTATTCAAGTTTTTTACTCTGTGCGATGATTTCCAGGAGAAAAAATTGAGCCACCTTGTCCAAAAGGTCTTGCCAAGATTGTTTTTTTTTTATTTTAATATCGGTTGTTCAAATTTCGAGCATGGCTCATATTAAACCAAAAAAAGAGAGTCGGCTACTACGACGAGCAAGTTATTGCATTTATTTGGACAACAAACTTAGTTTAATTCATATTCATATGAATAAAATTATTCCTCGAAGCTCGGAGCTGCACTCTTTGTTTTGGAATAATCCCTAATGGGTGAATAGAACTGCAAATAAACAAGAAAATTACTAATTATTATATAAGTCCTTGGGTAAACTTGCGATAATTATATATCTATCACTACGTTTCGATTTTAAATTTAAATTTATACATATATGTGTATATAGTATTATGAGTGTACCCACCTTGTATTGTTTCTCCTTATACTCTTGCCATGGCTCTGGGTTACTTGAACGATTCCAAGTGACGTCCGGATTTCTAGTAGCCAAGCGACCCATATAGTAAACTGCGCCAATTGCTCCTGCCGCAACGCAAACGTACAGCGGAATCAACTACAAGAGACAGACGGATGGAAGTGAAAACATATGACTTTAATACGATTGTCACATCATTTGGGTTACGTAACCGGAAAAATGTATTTACTTACCGCAGGATTCTTCTTTATGCTTTGTAATCCGAGCCCCTGCATCCTAAAATGATTCAATTATAAATAAATATGCCGTCTAATAAATACACTATTAATAATGCACCTTTATTCTAAATGGTTAGCCGTAAGATAACAAAACTTGAAGTTGACAAATGGAATTATTTTCGGAACTACCTCTTTTGAACAGGTTCTGTTATTTGTGTCAGCATAACGGCGAATTTTCGTGTCAATGTGAAACTGTACGGCGCATCTACAGTATCAGATAAATACAACGGATCATTAATTGATTAACTGTTGTAGTTCTTCTGCATGACAAACTTAGTTCACAGATAATTTATGATAGCATGTTAAAACACTTATAGTATTCCAGTTCATTTTGATCATTGGGAATCTAATTTCATACAATATTCTTTACCAGTAGCGGAGGTTTGGGAGGAAGTTTAATGTGTTTAAGTCCTTCCTGAATAAAATGTTAAAAATCACACAGATAGTTTGAAAACCAACATTTATTTTAATTTTAATATTATTAGCAGAATTAAATTCAACAGTTAAATTCATCGAGGATGTAATCTTTTCATAAATGAAAGGTTTATTTGGAACATAAATTGATACTTGCAATTTTTTAGAAACATTCTTAACATTCATGCGCCCAAAATAATAAACTAATAATAACTTATTTATGGACTTTTATTTACAATAAAAAATTATTTTAAATGAATTTTGGTGCATATGATAAAAAGATAAAATAAAATTTAAACAACAAATTTCGATAATTCACTTTGTATATTTTGTACTTATCAACTTATCGATATATATTTTATTGTCATGCAAAAATATTTGTACATATTTTTATTCTTAATGGACAATATATATCGATAAATGAATATACTTTCAACAACCCTACCTTCGAATAATAATAAAAAAAAAATATCCAGAAATGGAAGACAATATTGCATTATCCTCCATCGGGGATTTAGAAAAAAAACTTAACTCTGCTAGACGATCGTTAATCTCATTGAATGATAACATTCGTCGATTTGTTGGCCGAGGACTTAAGGAACCCAGGTTTTTATCTTAGAACTCTTACACGACTTATGTATTAGTAAGTGTTCTCTCTTTTTTTTTTAGAAATGAGAAGTATAATCCCGATGCCGGAAGTAAGAAAAATGAACAAAATCAGGACAAAACCATCCAACGCCACGAGATTGTGAAACAAAAGCGTCGTGCTTATGATCCAAAAATGGTATTTAATCGGCTTTCAGACAAGGACGAGTTGTGGCTGCCAACACCTCGACTTAATTCTCGGGTAATTCGAGAATTGCCCTCAAGAGAGGAAATTGTGGAAGCTCAGGGAGTCGATTCCGAATCAAGGGCTCGGAATCGTCGCATGTTTGGTTCGCTTCTGGGCACTTTGCAAAAATTTTGCCAGGAGGAGTCCAGATTGAGGAAAAATGAAGATAAGAAAGCTCAAATAGAAAAGAAATTGGAAAAGCAAGAGCTGCAAGAAAAAGCATTGGTTCAAAAGGAACGCGACTCATTATTTTTAGATAGAAAACGTAAGCAGCTTGAAATTAGATGCCTCGAGAAAAAAATGGCTCGTTTAAAAGATTTCAAAGCGTGGGAATCCTCAGTGATTTGCCAACAAAATCAGATTCGAACCAAAACCAAACCCCATTTATTTTACCTACCACGCTCCCACTCGACCCAGACGGAAAAACTTCTAATGAAAAGTAAATGCGATCTGGAGTGTCTCATCGAAAGACGCCGCGAGGACTTACAAGCAGAGCTCGGGGAAATCGAGTGCACCAATAATACGGATGATGACTTCGTTCTCGACGAAAGCAGCGTCTATGATAATAAAACAGTTAACAAATTACATGAAGAGAGCAGCATTCCTGGAATAAGTAAGTTGATGTGGGCTTTCTATTCAATATACGCAGTTTGTAGAAAATAATTGTTCTAATTGCGACACCCGCTCTTCATAGAAGCTTTCAATTTCGAACATTTAAATGCCATCAGATCCCTTACCAGGGAGCTGCAACGATGGCTTCTGAACTTCTTTTACCATAGGCTCAACGCGCTCAAATATAACTGACTTATATTTATTTAACACTGATTATTATGTTTTTCAGGTGACAATATTGCACAAGACGACTTTCGGAAGGTGCCAAGCGAGGAGAGGCGGTTAATTAGTAGTAGTAATTTAGTTATTCAGGAAGCATGAAGTTGTTAATTTCAACATTTATAATATTAATATATATAAAGAGAACTAAATTAATAATAAAAGGCTATTTGAATATAAATATATGTTCAACAATTTATTTATTCCTTATTGTGTTTGATTTTGGCGTCAACTCACCGCTCTATTTAAAATCAAAGCCTATTACAAATTGTAGGTGTTATTTAAATTCGGGATCCGAAGTAAAGTGTCTCGGAGGCACATTCGACAGGAGTTTAAACTTTGGCATTCAAGAAAGCTTCAGGGAAGAGCAATCTCTCTCAGATAAGCTGTCCTTGTGTTCTCCTTGGCAGCTACAATCATAATCGATTCAACAATGCAATCAATATCCATGGGAAACATATGAGCAGAAAATGTGTATAAAAAATGCACTAATCTGCTCCTAAGAGCCCATCATAAAGTAAAATACTACAAAAATCAACTGGAATAGTCCGAATTACGGTTGGCAGCTTATTGCCCAAGGATCATAGGGTCACTAATTTGATCCCCAGGTTTCTCATTACAATGTTCGTTATGCTCTGGCGAGATCTGCCACAAATGGCAAATTAAAAAATGGTTCACCGCTCTCTTAGAAATTATTTATTGTTACCAGGCAAGGCCATGATGAAATTGTAAATCTAGCTGTGAAAAAATAAAGAATTTTGTAGAAACTCGAGCAAGGCGGTATTATTTGTTGCATATTATTGTTTATTAACTTTGCTAAAGTCCATACATATTTTAAATATTCAGAGCTTTTAATTATTTGAGTATCCGGTTTTATTTAATGTTTCAGTTAAATAAATGGTCAACAAAAATGTTTTAAGCAATTGTAAAAATTTGGCATATTGTTTTCTGTTAAAACAGATAAGGAACGAAAATTTCGTATATTTGTAATTGATACGATTGCTTTCATTGCTTAAGAAAATACAAATAGAAAACTTGTAATACTCTCTTAGGGATATTTTGGCGGTTGAAATATTCTTAAAATTGTATTATAAAGTTTCGTGATATAAAATGTACGTATATTCCTATTAATGTATTATTTCTAATAAAATTACATAATTAGTTTTTAACATCACAGGACCGAATTGTAAGTCCCGTGGAAATTCTATAGTCATACGGAGCTATCGCGCTTTATCATTAATGGAGTTTGGACGGTAGCCTCATCGTCTGATTGGGTTTGTTCAACAGAGCTGATCACGTTGCTGGCTGCTTCAACACATACCCGGCCAGATTGCACCTGGTTCATGTGGTGTAATGCTATAGTTCGACCGCGAGATTGAGCAAAGGTGTTGGGCGCTGAAACCATAGAACTGTTCGATGCAGATGACGACGAACTGGCATAGTCTTCCGTAGTGTCTCGAACTAAATGGGAATCGCACTTTTCAGCTGGCGTTGATATTTGATGAAATGTCGAATTTAATCCAACATGGCTTGTTTCTGGAACATTGCTTGCGTATCGAGGCCACTCATTTTGGTAGGACTGGCGTGGAAGAGTGCATTGGGCAATCGCATTTGAATAAACATGTGGAGTCACATTCTAAAAAAAATAGTTAAACATTAATAAATCGAAGAGCATCAATCAATTTTAGCGCTAGCATATTTACACAGACAGCATTTTCACTATTTATTGCTATATTAAACATATCAATTTGTAAGCTTTCTCTTTTTTTTAGTATACTTACCATTGGCAATGTTCCAATCGGTCTTTTGTTTTGGACCTGCCTTCCAAACCGCAAAGTGCAATAACCAATACTATGAGCTGCACAGAACGCCCTATCTGTTGTATCCAAGCCCTGTCCAAGAGGTGCATTAACCAAAATACTTCTCCGGGGGTTGCAGGTCGTAGTATCAATCGTCGATATTTGCTGTGTTTTTCGGGCCGATTCTCTCTAAAATAAATATATATCCGAATTAGTTGTCCTACTCTTATTATGTTTAACTCTAATTTATGTTTTCAGCAAAATATTGAAATGTTGTTTCTTAATGTTTGCAACATTGAAAATAAAAGCAAGTCCAAAGAGGAATGATCTCTAGGCATAAATTTATATTCTTATGACTCCAACAATGCTAGAACTCCATCAGTATTGACTCTGAATTTTGCACTCGTCAATCCGCTGCTTTTATCTACCAGTTAACCCGTTGCAATTTCTTTTACTTTTTACACTTTATATAAATATTCATTATTTTTAAAGTTATTTAATTTGTATTATTTTTATTTTTACGTTCGCTATAAATGTTAAATCTAGTATTCCTCCCGGTTTTTTTTAAAGAATTTTTCTAATGTGACCTTGATTGTTATGAGGATTACTCCAAATTTCTACGTTATCTCACATGAAATGTTTAGCAGATGGCAACTTTACAAAGTATATTTTGTAGAATGTTTTGTTTTGTCAACATAACTTACTTGATCATCAAAATCAATAATTTCGGGAACCACATCGGGGTTTCTTTCATCACTTTCGTCCACATCCTTACTAGCACTTTGATCGCTCGGACCCGGAGACACATCTCTTGAATCATTGCCGTTAGTAACCACTTTTTGTCGCCTTTTTGAAGTCGCTGTGCAAGGGATTCGAAGAGCGAGTACTATGGCAAATGTTGCTATAATCATTGCCAAAGCTAATCCAATAGTTAAAGATACCATAGGTGAGAATAGTAGTTCTGCTCTCGGCTTATGGGCTAAAAAATGAGAAATATAATAAATGTTAGGATTGAGACTCGAAAATTATAGAAATTATTTAAATAGCGGTGCTATGCCCCCTGGAGGAGCTCTCAAATCGACAATTAAAGATATGCACGATTTAGGAGCTAGCGATACCAAAGGAACAACCTCTTAAGATTGGCGAGCAAAGAATGTCTGAAGGACGATATAGGTCAAATGTTGACTTCGGAGAATGTGATTGTTTACATCTTTGACTATAAGCAGTATTAGGAGACAGTTGTACATACATCCAGAGACTCATAATATGTACATATGTTGTTTGAGATACCTTTATAGTTTGCTATATATATATATTACGTCATATTTTAAGAAACTTATACTTACTTTGCTCGAACGTTAGCTGCTTCTCAGGCATTCGCATCGTTGCGGCGTTAACTATTGTAGGGTCCGATCGACCTTTAGAATTGTATGCAAATATTGATAATATATACATGTTGCCTGGCACAAGCCCCGAAACTGTAAACCTCGGAAGGGATGATGTGATATTTGCTTTTATTTCCTAAATATTTATGGAAAATTAAATTAGTAGTTATATAAATGTACTTAATTGCACATTTTCCTAAAGATTTAACTCTTTATAAGAAGAATTACACTTTAAGCTTATACATATTTTAATCATATTAGTATACAGGAATCTAATTGATATCTTTGTATTGGAATACATCCACAATTTTAAAGTACAAATAGCTTAAGCCATGTCTTCACATGGTAGTATCGTTAAACTAGCATTATAGTATTAGACTTTAATCTCAAAATATAAATGGAAACTAATTACATTTATTGTCTTTAAAACTTTAGTTATATATATAATTAAAAATAAAATTATAATCATTTTAGCTTATAGTTTATATTACAATATTACAGTGTATCAATTACTTACTTTGGTATTTGCTTCGTGAAGCTCCAGAATGAAGAGTTGTGGCAAGCCACCGTTGAAAGCATCACTGCAAGTGGCCGTTAGGGATGTCATTGAAATATTGAGCAGTGTACAATTGTGTACTTGATCTGGTCGGCCTTTTAAAGTAATAAAAATACAGTAAACTTGACTCATCTTTTAAGAAAACATCAAAAACAAAATGGTATACATATAAAAGATGATCAAAGAATGCTCTGTGTTCAGTTTTAAAGCTATATTGACGGTTCTTTGGCTACACCCGACTTCTTGGTGCAAGATGAATATAAATAGATCAAAGTTGGTTAGCTCAAACTAATGGAGAATCCATTACGAAGATGGACTTTGTCACTAAACTTTGGTTAATTTTTTTGTGAAAATAAAAATGTAACAAAATAAAATAATTATTATTAATTCCATTATATAATTTTACATATTAACCTATGCTGTAGTCATAGTAAAAAGGGTAATAATTTAAAACGTTCACCTGCTGCAATGATGTGAAACACGCATGGAATTCGTTGTCTGCCTATCTTGTTAGTTGCCACACAGAGGAGCGTCCCATAGTCTAGTTCAGTAACTGGAGTATACGTTAACACAGATGTCGTTCCTAAACGAAGTATTTCAGATTGACATTAGGCAAAGTACATACAAACAAATTTGCAAGAATTACCCAAACGAGAAATGTGATTTGTCGCAACATCTATGCTTTCCGCGGAGTTGTTAAAGGTCCAACTAAAGTCCACGTCGAAAGGATTTGCATCAACAATGCACTTCACATGAGCATCTTCCTGTTTAGCAACACCATAAATTTTGGGCTGGTTCTGAGCACAAGTGGGTGCATCTTTTTAAAAATGAACACATTATTATTATTTAATATGTATGTTTCATAGCAATAAATTTATAAAATATAAAATATATCCACATATATATATAAATATTACAATCTTAATATGTACTCCGAAATGATTCTCAAGTCAATAAAGCAAGTAATAATTTTGATTCACTGATATAGGAAAAGTGGGAGGTTAACTTTAGATTTGAAAGTGCGACGGCCGCGTGCTTACTAGGGTCACAAGTAATTGGTTATCCATTTGATGAAATCGGAAGGAGGAAATTATATAATATTTTTTTTATTTATTCCATTTACAATTAAATGACTATACATTTTGTATATTTTTAAAGATTCGTAGATTATCAAACGAGTACAGCAAGATTAAATCCTGGTGTGCTTATATAGGTTGTCGCATTGACAGACAGACGGACTTCCATGTTAAATCCTGATATTGACAAATTTTATTTTTTATTTATTAAATATAAAATTGTATCTTTTTTTAAAATGTATATATTCATATAATATTATATATGTGTATATTTAAAAACTTACATAAGATATTCAAATTGAATGGTTCACTGATACCTTCGCCTTCTGCATTAAACCCCACACATGTATAATTACCAGCGGTGACTTTTGTAACACCTTGTAAAACCAAGGAATGGTTACTTATTATAACTCCTTGCGATATATTATGTAGTAATGGTTGATCCTTCAAAAAAAAAGAAGAAAATTAATTATTAACAAAATAAATTATTATGTTCGTCTTTCACATCAATTATTTTATTGATAACTTAAACGGTATTTCTTAACTTTAAATAAATATTTTATTGAGGTGTGCTAAATGACAATATGATTAACAATATCGATTTAATTAAATTGTCAAATGTCCATACTTCGCTTAGTCTTGTTATTTAACTAATATTTTACTGATTTCCAATTATAGCAAGATGTCATATTAAAAGGGGATCCACTCAAAGTTAAAACCAAATAAAGTTTAGGAAGTAATAGTAATGTGATGTATTGTCCGCACATGTTATAAACAGTTCGACAAATACGCATCTAAAAAGATGAGCCTCACGATTATGTAAATACCAAATTCCAATCCATTGATCATTGCCGCATTCTTATAATAATGGCCTAGGGTCAAAAATACATACATTATGTCTCCATTCAATCCTAAACACCTGAGGGTGAGCAACAACAAAGCAGTCAAAGTAAACATCTGTTCCTTCACGCAAGGCATTGGCATTTAAAGATGTTCCTAAGCGAACGAATACTTCAGGGATATCTGCAATTAAAATGAATATAAAGTTGTATTACAATTTTCACAATTAGAAAATATTTATTGATTGGCGTATATTATATTACGAACAACATTTCTATACTGTGATACAAAGGTCGAAAAGCATGATTTCAACTTCTCGCAACTGAATTCATTTATTTAATGTGCTGAGCTAGTAATTTAAAGTGTTATTGAAACTAATCGAACTGTTCGATTAAGATTTAGCTAATCCATGAGAGACTTAATGTTAAGGTCTCCATACACAATTATGTTCCTTACTAATGGAGATTATCCTCCAATAAGTCAGACTTGAGATTAAGTTTTTGTTGGACATTATTAAAATGCGAGTATCACAGTTGAGGGTGCATGGAAATTTCATCTCAAAATTTGAAAAATCAATATATTTAATATATAAACTCACATTGAATATCCAACTTCCAACCATCTTCAAGGGGATCAGACTGAATAGCATGATTGTAAGCTTTGCATGATAAAAACTTTCCTGAATCGCTTTTGCTGAGATTTATTGAAAGTGTACTGGTTGTCTGATTTCCGTCACTCGAAGTCTGAAAAACAAAAATATTTTTAATGCATAATTTACAACATTATAAGACGTAAATGTTTGAAATATATACAATGATGAGATAATTTTTAAAACTAGTTTCAATTGAACGGTAAAAATATAAATTAACCTTATAAATATATATTTATATATCGATTATAGCTATATCGATTCGGCTAGTCATACTTAACAATAATATATATCTTAATGGGTTCGAGAATATCTTTAATACGTTACACATGATATGACAAATTTGTAATAAGCTCTACAAGGACTTAAAAACCATCTTTATAATTAACCTTAATTATTATAAAAAATGAATTAGTTTGCTTCCGAGCGGAGAGAGAAATGTGGATGTGAAAGTATAATACCAGATTAAGGTTCTCATTGGTAACATGATTTGGCAACTTACAGTTTCGGTGGTCTTTTCCAGTCTGATTCCATTTTGCCACCAAGTGATTACAGCAGGCGGTCTTGATCCAGCACTTTGGCACAGGAGATCATATCTTCGTCCAGCTGATAATGGCTGGTAAGCCCCCAGCAGTCTTATATTCAAAGGTGCAACTTTAAATAAAGTTAATCAAGAACAATGAATTATTTGGCAAGCTTAACGGTATGTACTTACATTTTAATAATTAAAGGTAAAGAATGGAACACATGGAAAGTTAAATGTTGATTTGTGTATATTACAAGAATATGGTACTTCAAATTGTATACACGATTACTATACAAAAATCACTTAAACTGTCATAAATCCTACACCATACCAAATAATACTATATATAATCTGATCTATGCAGATTAGACCCTATGAGTATTTTAAATTAAAGGACTCCAAATCTTATCGGCTTATCGACTCAGAAATCGATCCTCATGTATTAAAATGACGTTGTAATAGGAAATTCTACATTAAGTCTAGAGGATTATTGATAATTCAATCATACGTGAAGATCTTTTGTCTGATTTTAGCAGGTATTAGAAGTGAAAGTTCCTCCATTTATCCACTCCACCCTCAGTTGGATTAAAACGTATAAAAGAATTCAAAGGGAGTGAAAGTCGGTACCACTTAGAAGTAGTGAGAAAGCCATAAATAAAGTGGTGTGGTCAAGATGGGATGGCTTCCACTCTTCCGTATCCCACAGGACATCCACTGTTGCAAGCTCTATTCTTCTTTTTTGCTGGGCTTGTGACGTGCCTTTAAGGACGTTCATGATGTATTCTAGGTAGCCAGAGTCGTCTTAGCAGACCTGCGTTGCTGTATCTGATCTGCAAGACTCACTGACTCATCGCTACATTCCTACACAAGTCATCCTTAAGAAGTTGGACATCTGGTGAATGATGATCAACAATACTACAATCGCGCACCTGAATCATTTAAATAATCATTGTACCAACGACTTCAATCTTCGGTGGGAGCAATGTAAGAGCGTTTGGGATATAGACATCGACAGCTTCGTGACATCGTCAATCAGAACAGGCTTGGGCAGATAATAAATGCTTAAGCAATATCATTTGTATTTAAATTAGTGCTTCATTGTCCCATTATGAAGATTTTTTTAATAACAATAAAAAGATAAACAAACAAAAAGTTATAATTTAAGAGCAACTCAAAATCAAAGCATTTTTTACTTACAATTCATGTCGATTTGAACAACTGCCTCTACAACAGAAGCTCTTGGATGGTTTAAGGCTCTGCAAACAAGTCTGGAATTTAAGTCGCTTCTGCCAAGTGGGCCGAGTAAAATTTCACTTTGTAGAACTTTTCCTTCCGACAAGTAGGTAGTGTCACTCGGAATTTCTGCTCCATCACGAAACCAAGTTATTGACGGTGTTGGGTAGCCTGTGAAAAATTTAGAATAAATACACATAAAGTACAAATAATTTAAATAATTTATTTCTAATAAATAATTTATTTCTAGGACTAATACTAATAATTTAGTCTTTTGTTGCTTATAACCTGACATTCGGGGGAAAGGAACAGTGGATTTATGTTTGCAAATTTAAAAGGTAGATTCCCGTTAAACTGCTTGAAAGATCTGTTTTAAACAGAATTACTCGAATACCGCTGGTAATACCAGTCATATTTGTGCAAGGTCGCTGGCCAATTACAATTGCCGAAAATTGATAATAAATTCCCAGATAAAACAATCATGACTTTCCGTTATAAATGGGTTATGCGACGGGTGACTTTATCCCCCCGGATGGCTTATGGAAAAGCACATGCATCCATTTTAGAAGGAAATTTTAAAATTCCTACTTAAACAGACTAATGCGTGTTAGTAGTTCAGAATAACAAAGAAGAGGAAGAATCGCCCGAGGATTTCTTCTGCTTCTGCCCTTCACTTTTCAGGAATCGGTTTGCCACCTTAGATAGCTACTTCCTGAGCAATCGGCCAATTATGGCATACTTAGGACCAGCAAGGATAACGAATTTGAACTTTGGTTGAACTTAATACATAAACACGAGGATCGGATAAAAACCGAAATCCGAAATGGTAATACAAGAAGCCAAATTTGGCCTATGTGCGTCGGCCTATATAGGCCGAATACCGAGTGTTTTCCAAGCGAACGAAAAAACATTCTGTATGTTCCGAATGGAAGTCAATCTTACATAAAATCGTTTGGCTCGAAATCAAACTGATATCTATAAAAAAAAAACCGTCGTTGATCTCTTCACGAGATTATTTGAACATTGAGCTCATTTGGGCACCTGGTCAAAGGATATTTTTACTCCTCGGACATATATATATATATGTATATATATATAATTATATAATTTTTTGAGCAAAATACTTACCTCCAAGAACTTGGCATTTCAATGCTACAACGTCACCCTCGCTGTACGGACCAACCACTGTTGAACGCTCAACATTTGCGCTATCCCGAATAACAACTTGCTTGGGAGGAGCTGAAATAAAAATATTTGCGATATGTTCAAACACTTTAATCTATCTTTCAAATTGCTATGCACAACGTCAGCATTTTGCTATTTAAAAAAACCTAGATTGCTGGAAATCTTCTTAAAAATAAAATGACCACGCCCTTAAAATTCGCAGAAGCCTAAATCTATAACAGAATTAAAGCTTTGGCCTTAAAACTTACAAATTAGATTAAACCCTATTTTTCTTAAAGCTATATAGCTGGAACAAATTAAATTTAATGGACAGGTAAGTCCCACATAATATTAGTTTATAAGTCGTTTACTTTTAAATTTAAAAGCTTATTTTCTTTAAATAGTCTGATAGGTGACAGAAAATAAATGTCAGTAACAGGTATTTAATCTCTATTCTTCAAATATCATTTAACTGTATTTATTAAAAATGTAAGAGCAACAGAAATATAAATCATTAACCAAAGCTATTAATAACCTAAACTTACTAATGACATTGAGCATTATCCGGGTATTATATGTTTGTGCCTTTAAGAAATCCACGCGGCACCTATATACTCCAGAGTCGTTTGCATGGACTTTCTCAATGGAGAGTTTTCCAGGCTCATTTTCAAACCCAAAAAAAGCTCTTTCTCCAAAGACCACGTCATCAGACCATCGTTTTGGAGCTTTCGAAGTTCCTGCACGCATATCCACACTATATTTAAGAAAAGACAATATTATGTATAAAATAACTTTAGTAACTTTAGACAGGATATGTTTGTAACTAATATTTTATAACCATATGATATCCCCGTGGGTTATCTGAAAAAATACGCTAACAGTAAAACAAAATAGGAAAATTTTTTTTGGCAAAGTGAGAAAAGGTTGTGACAATCTCAAGCCTTTCATACTTTGATGATTATTTATGTCATAGGCAATTCTTTTACACTAAGGGAACCCTCCAACTGATTCTGGGAATTTGATATCAAGTACATATTAAGACTGATTCTGCATAGTTTTCAACAAATTAACTATTCCGTGTTCTGATCCACTTGTAGATCGTGCTCTCGAACTCAAACATTTATCGGTGACAACTCGAGTTGCGATGACAGCAAACACTTTTCTGAATGTTAGTTAGTTGAGTGCTTCGACTTTAATTTTAAAAACATATATTAGTTTATTGTTACTATTAACGGTTTGTATAGTAACAGGAACTTCTAAGGTAAATTCTATATCAATTTGAAGAAATGTGACTTTTTATTTCTGTTGAACATTTGTGCCAATAATTGCAAAATAATTGTTTTGTGATTCTAGCTCTCATAGTTGACAGACATGACTAAATCAATCCGTCTTCCAATAATGATCAAAAATATTTAAATTTTTCGAGTTATTTTTTGGTAATTGACAATTGTCGAATTATTCAGACAAAGTTGTACAATGATGAAATCGGATATAAATTTGTTAAAAATCATTGTTAAAAACAAAAGAGAGCTTGAAATTAATTTAGATAAAGGTTTCGGGAAAGTTTAGATAGAATTTTATTTCGTTTCACATTTACCTGTAAATTGGTGTTCCCTTGTCATCACGGTACCACAAAATTAAAACAGCCTCATCTCCATCATTGGTTGTAACATTACATGGAAGGTAAACATTTTCGCCAATTAAAGAATCTACTGTGTGAACAAAAGCTAAAAGTACAGAAATTTTGTATTAATAAATTATTTAACTCATTTACCATATCGATCAGATATATATTAAAAAATTGTAAGCCTCTAAAATAATTAAAGACAAGAAATTTTTAAATATTAAAACATAAAAGAAAACTTTGTAAATCGAATCAAAAATCAAATAGTATAATTGGAATACCGAAAGACCGTAAAGTTAAGCAGAAGAGAAGACACAGGTTAAGAAACTGCAAGTCTTGCGACCTCGTTTCAAGTCTCTTTTCCGCACATTTGTGGAAGTAATCTCTACTGGGCTTATCGGCAGATATTCAACAGGGCAGCATTAATATAATTAATAAGTACAGACCGAGCATTTACCTAACATACAAGACAATATTAACCCCCACCGCTGAACCCAAAAACATTAGCTGTCTAAGTTTGGACGCACTCCCATCCAGGAACTTTAAAGTGGAAAAGTTTCTAAGCTGTTATTGACTTAGATAAGAATATTATCGCCACTCTGAGCAGTAATTCCTAGTAATAATTATTTTAAAGACTGGCAATTTTAGCTATAAAGTTGCGCGAAATATAGGTTATCTCGATATTTGCGACAATACATATATTGTTATAGTAAAAAAACGTATTTAAATTTTGAGACGTTATGTGTGAGATACGACTTTATTTATTGTTCTTATTGGGAATTATCTGAGTATTTAAAAGTTTATTATTTAGTGTTACTTTTATATTACTCTATTTAATAATTTATAACTACCACAATAATTATGTTCATTATTTTCATATAGTTTTTATTTAAATTAAATTAGTTACTTTTAATTAGGTTTCGTTCAATTTATATATATTTTTTAATGTTTTTATTTATTCATCATTGTTTTTGATTTTGTTGACTGTTTTTAATACACGTTCTAAAAATACATAAAAAAAATAAGTGAATACCATCAGATATATCTGTATTTGGGGGTGGAAGTTGGCGTAACTCTAAGATAATTGTATCTCTCTTTAAAAGTAGCTACCGTAATTGGTGACTCAAGCTCAATATCTGTGGAAGCTAAAGGCATTTCCAGTCTTAAGGAACGGCGACTGTCTGGAGACGGTGGAGGGCGTTTCCGGAAATGACAATCTGAACTCATGTTTGTGTTAATTTTGGAAATGTTTTGCAAGCCGCAAACACAACTACAACAATTAGTTAACTTCGTAATAGCACTTGGCCATGCGGTTCAGCCCAGAAACTAAAATCGACGCAAAACAAATTGGCTAATTTCAGCGATTTCATCTGACGGTTTACAAAAGTTTTTCTTTCGTTTAAAAATTAAATTGAGATTTATTTTGCTTATATTGTTGTTAAATGATATAATCAACAGTACAAAATCATTTACAAAAGTATATATTTCAAAATTTAAATATAATTGTTAAATTGTTTTAATACAAATCAATTTATAATTTCAGTATAACGATGATATTTGTTGATATTAAATAAATAAAAAAAAAGGGCAAAAATGCACATTAATTTTATAATTAGGCTTATGTAGGTATAAACTTTGTGTCTATTAAGTTGGTAACATTTTCACTCTCCTTTTTAAAGTACTGCCATAACATCAATTGCAGAAAGGAGTAAGGTGCAACATTTTTAATTTCACTGCCAACAAATTCTCATTCTATATTTTTTGTATGTTTACTTGACCTGCATCGCTACAAATTGACATGCATTTGTCTATTAGGCGCTCAATGAGCTGGTACCCGAGTTTTCTGAGATGTCTCGCTGTCTTAGGTAATAAGAAAATAATGTAATAGCTGTAATGCGGAGAACCCAGTTTTTTATAATAGATCAAGTGAAAAAGGAAGTTCATATAAATTCAGTAATAAATTGTGGTTTTTTTTTTGCTTACCATCTTTCAATCCGGCAGTTGCTCTGATGAAAATGACGAATAATAAAAACCGAACTGAGACTGCCATCTTGTGGTTTTAATTCTTAGTTGTATGTTTGTAATTTGTTATTGTACATCCAGTAAACAGGATTGTTAAGTTGTTATCAATGCCCAAAATCTGGCAAAATGTTTTTATGTTATCGAACAGATCTGGTCATTGAAGCTCACATGTGTATCTATGCAGTATGTTCGTATGTTTGTCTGTATGTGTGTGCATAGCAATTAATTGGTAACGTTTTTCCTTCGCTATTGCACATATGGATATATGATTATAACTGCATTACACCAAGTCCATATCCGAATACAGTGAAAATATTCTCATCGTTAATCATGTATGTATGTAAGTATGTACATATAGTTTAAGTACATGTTTTTATGTCAGTAGACGAGTTGGAAGCTTGCGATGCTAAGCGACATTCATAACTGATTTATAATTTTAGTTGTAGTTGAGCGAAAAGTTTAAGTTTATAGTTTATCAATACTGATTACACCGGTAAAATGCGCACACCTACATTTATGCAAGCATATACATACTTTTGCACACCATCTACGAAATAGTCAAGTTGCATAGATAAAAATGAATATACATACAAGCTTAGGTATGAATATAGACTGCACTTTGTTTTTTTCTTCTTTTTTTCAAGCGTGTGTATAACTATCTTTGGCACACATACATATATATTTTAATTGAGTTTTACTATGTCTATAGTTTCATTTTAGTAATTGCAACACTTCACTTTGGCAACGATGCTGAATGCTTATCTAAAAGAATTTTAATTCAGATTTTTTTTTGGTAGTAAAGTCACAAAATTGCAGTTTTAATTCACAAACCGAGCTTTCAATATTCATTTTCTGCACTCCCGAAACCGAGCAAAAATTCCAGACAACTACACCTGTCAAATGGTCAATTGCTGCGAAAACCCTAACTGTTAACTGACGCATGCGCCTCTGTCGAGTTTTGATGTAAACAATGGGAATACATACATAAGAATGTTGTACGCATATCTGCTGTAAGCGTGTAACACCTATCTCTGCACCTACAGAAATTCTTATACAGACTAGTCGAACTATGTTAAGCATTTAACATGTTGCTAAGCTTAGCAACAATATTGCATGTCGAGTTTGTATTAAATAATATAAAGTTGTCACATCATCTAAGTGAAGAATTTGCTGGTAAAAGGTGACTTGCTTTAAAACGTCCCCACACACCTGAACATTCAATGCAATGCAATGCTTATGCAACCAAAACCCTTTTACACGGCTTGAGAGTGGACAGATACATATGTAAAATTCACTGACCTCTGTTAAGTAATATGTTGCACTACATGTTGCTGGCCACAACGAAAAACAAAAATATTATAAATTCCCGAACATAATTCATGTAGAAATCTCAGGTAGATGGTACTCAGGTCGCAAGTTTATCTTTGATTCGAAAGAAGTTACGATTTCACACTAGGCAAACCAATCTTTAAAAAAACCCAGATAGTAAATTGCAATTCTATTTATCAATTTTAGAAACGATTTATTTTAAAGGATATAAAGCTTGAATATCTTCTTTTTAAAATGTTTTTCTTAATTATTTCAAAAAATTAAAAAAAAGTTGATATTTTATAGGAATTGTTAATTTGGAATAAGCATTATATAATCTTAGACGTTTAACATAAAAATTAGTATTTCATTGAAGGGCGATTCACTTACATTCTTTGCTAATTTTTTTGGCATTTCAGCTAAGATAATTTGAGACATTCCCTTATGCTCGAATCGTAAGCAAACGTGATTTTTAGCGAATTTATATATATATGTAATAAATTAAAATTACAAAATTAAAACAACTTGACAACACATGGATTGTTTTAACTATGTCAAGCCCCCAATCTAGCAACGTAAACAACGCTCAAGGTCATTTAATAATTACCTTCCTCATCTCTCCGAAAAACTGAATGCCGTTGTGTTGTAGAATCCGATGCATCGATATCGGATGACTAGCGAAACTTCATCTAAAAGAATCCAACTGTTGGACGATCAAGTCTAGTGTGCTTTGAATGGAGTATTTGTTATTTGAGCGCCATAAGTTATTGATAAATAATGATAAGAACTTTACTACTTTTTGATGCATAAAAATTATCAGTTGAGTCCTTACTTAAAAGGGAAAATATGTTTATGTTTGCAAGAAAAAATTCTTAGAGCAGAGGTACAGGCGCTTGACCATTCGCCGTTTTTGACGTACGATGGAGGTATCATATTATAATGGTTTTGTGCAATGTCCGCCATGCTGATATCAGGAAAAAATAAATACTTATTTTAGTATTTAAAATCTGACTCTTTTAATTATTTCTACAAATTTCATTATTTTTAAAATACATTAAAAATTTCTCACTGAATCTTTTTGAGTTTTGCTCGGATTGGATGTAGAAACAATCAAAAATGTTGAAACAAAGTCTAAAACTTAACTTAAAATGATGTGACATGTAAATTAATAATGTAAAATGAAAAGAATAAAAAAAATGATAAAATAAATGTAAGAGGTAAAGAGGTAAGAGTGTAAAGTGGTAAAAATATTTTGTCTCGCTCAGTCAATGTCGAAAACAAATTTATTCACTTCTGTTTATTTGATTAGTATGATTTAGCTCATATAAGATTTGATTGATCATAAAATATTTATACTGATATTCCATTGACTTAAAACTTTTAAGATATTGAAAAATCCTTTAGGTTAATGATTTATTAATTTCAAATTAAGATGGAGTGTCCCCAGTTATAGTTTCTTAATGTTATAAGAAAGCAAAATAGTATTCATAAATTTGTTATAGAAAGAAAATTGTTTTAATAAAAAAGTACTGCTGTGATATACTGACAGAAAATAAAACGCAGTGCAACTAAAATGAAATCTAAATTACACTTGGCTGTAATAACTTCTTTTTCATATTTTTAAAACTACTTTCTTGACTTACTGTATGTACCATATGTAGGAGAAAAATGATTCTTGCTTTTATAAATAAAAACAAGTCGACAACCGGCAATATAAAGTTGACTTGGACTCAATTTTAAAACATTTACATTTGTATGCATTTCGTGACATAGGGTATATTTATACATATATTACTATAAAAAAGGTGGTTGTAAGGACAGGATATTATTGTTCGTTACAATACTAAACTTAATTTGCGGTTTCACATGCATCCACCCAATCGTTATATACATCAATGGGTTCTGACAAAAAGTTAATTCCGGTTTGAAAGTCCTCCAGGCAAACGCGACACGTTATTTTGGCTGTGTTTCTTCCTTTATCCCTGTAATGTGGAAATGAGAGGATGAAAAGTTGGAACAATATTAAAAACATACATTTTAATTACATTTTTACTTCACATGACTTTTCATGGTTACAAAATGGACAATTAAATTGTTGGTCCAAAGGTTCGATATTTTTCCTCTTAGGTGGAGGCTTTCTTTTCGACTTCCTTCTTCCCATATTAAATAATCGTTCTTTTCTCAAAAATATGTCAACACAATTTGTAATTTACAACTCAGCTTCTTAGTGTATGAGATACAGTATAGGGATGGAAGATATGATCGATATGTTTTTTACTTATCGATATATCAAGGTAACATCTCAAAATATTCCACCAAATGTTCTGCCAGCCATCGATTGGCAAAAGAACTAATTATTGTTAAAGGCTAAAGATAAGCTATTTAAAAATGAACAATTTATATTGTTTTTTGCTGTTGGAATATATAATTTTAACAATAATCTTTTAATACTATTCCTCATATTTCTGAACTAAGACATTAAAGGCTGCTGAATAGCCAGCCAATCGATAAAATATCGGTACACCCCAATAGATACATCGGCAAATAAATACATTTCCCACAATTTTAAGTCACCAAAATTTAAAGATTGACACTTTGGTCAACAAAAAATCATCCAGCGTACTGGTAATCCGTTTGAACTACTTTTTTCTAATCGAATTTGTAACTTTTTTTTTGTTTCAGTAGTGTGATTTTATTTTAATCTTGTAAAATGTATTTGTTAATTATTTTCTTTTAATCATTTATTACAAATATAGAAATAGTTTTCATTCGGATGATTCATCGTCAAGTCCAGAATATTTATTGGAAGACTGCAAAACCTAAAAGTAAATTTGTTCAAGTTGTGTTAATGAGTGTTTCAGATAAATATTTATATATATAAATTTAAATTTAAATGTTTAGTCACAATTCTATTTTACTACCGTATATTTAAAAATGTCAGATTGAAAATTAAATTTCGAAGGGACTCGAAATATAACGTAGAAAACATTAAATAGTCCTTTTATTATTGCTAACTACTGACTAAAACTACATATGCTACATAACTTATATACAAAGCATCAAAATGATGGTCCTAAATTAGATTTTAAAGAAAGATGTTGGATACTTGGTGTAATTTACCCAAAACCAAAGCAGTAATCTTTTTAATGATGAAAACTTTGCAGTCAAGCATAGACGGCTGCTATATTCTCTGATACCTAGCTATAATTTATTTGGTGTTTCTAGCTCTAAAGTTGAACTTTCGAAATATATGTGATGGACACCGCCAGAGCTATACCTTAAGATTTTAATGACTTTTTTTGTTAATATCGATTTGTAATTATCAGAATTATCGCCGAGTACCCAGAGGACATAGAATATTATCTGACGCGGCATAAACGAATATATATTCCAAGTTTCAAAACTCTAGCTTATACGGACGGAAAACAGGACTGCACTGCACTTAATCTTACTCTTTTATCTTCAGTTATGGAACACGAAAATTCAGCAAGGAAATTTTACTTTGATAAATGATTTTAAATTAATTTAAAAAATATATATAATTTAATTTAACTATCTAAAGTAAGTATTTTCTCATTAATTGTACTTACAGGTTCGCCCTGCTGGGCTGCGTGCTTGGCCTGAAATTGTTCACTCCGAGGATCTCGTTTATTTTTATTCTCCTCTCTAGTTTTCACTTCAGGGTTATTTTTTGCTTTTGTATTCTCAGATCTACAAATAAATTGTTGAGAAATTTTTTTTATAATATTTTATATATATTTTTAGGAATAAACAGCATCTATCTTAAGAAAGCCGTACCCTGGCAGAAAGACCAGAGTTGACCGGCTTATATAATATATAAATTTAAGTCAGAACTTTGAATTCAATATTATCGGTAAAGCACAAGATTTGTAATATCCCTTTTACTTTTCACATAAAACAAAGTAGTTAAAATTTAGCCACTCAAGCTAAAAATAAAAATATGCACAGAAGTGCTAAATTAAAATTTTGATAACCATTATTCGTTATTTCAACTTTGCGCATTTTGTGCTTGACAAAACTGAGTAATACATTTGTGAAAGGGTAGATTTTGTTGTACCCAATAGCTTAAAAAATAATTGAGTACGCAAATGAAAATAAAGGCAACAAATGTGTCACAAAAAAAAACTCCATATTTTTTCGTACTAACTAAGAGACGGTGGCCTAAGTGAGAGAGAGGCACAAAGTTGTTCTTGTTGGAGGACAAAGAACATTGCGAGATAGTCTACGTAGTTTACGAGAGAGAGAGGGTGCTGCATACCAATCGCTGAGTCACTGCAAACGCAGATGCTCATTTTAGATTTAAAAAAATAAAACAATACCTGTCATTTCGGTCCCGCGGTTTATTTAATCTATTATGATCTTGATCTTCGTTACGTCGTTCTCCTGAAATAAATGTTAGATGATAATTAAATGAAAGATAAGATTAGATTAGATTAAATAAATAAGTATTTACCCTGCACTCCTGGACTAACTTTGGTATCATCACTGGTCGAGGGATCGTGGATGCGGCGCCAGCTGACTGCTGCCGCATTGGCATTTTCACTATCGTGTTGCTTATCCAGTTGCACCTCAGCCAACTTCTCGTTAACAGCAGCTGCCTCATCCTCTTCGTAGCGCACCTTCTCCTGGCGACGTGCCTCCGCCAACCGCTCCTCTATCTCTAGCTCTCTTGTGGCAGTATCTACGGGCTTCGCCGATCCAAAGACATTTGCAGAACTCTGCTTAACATTGACCACTTTTGTGTCGCTGTCGTTGTCATGTTGAAGTTCCACTTCTGGTTTGTTCACTATCTCCGGTAAGGGTAACGTTCGAGGCTTTAAATTTAGCTTTGGCCTCTCCTCTGTAGAAGCAGCTCCTGGCCCATCGTCTCGATTCGCATCGATGTTTCGTGAGCGATATTTCTCCGACATATCGTTGCGATCACCTCCCCTTCGCGGCGGAGAGAAATCCGACGATGGCTGACGGCTATTTGTACGCCATGAGCCAGGAGTATTATTATCCTCTCGTTCGGCGATAGGTTTTCGGTCGCGATTGAAACCACGATCGAAATTCCCCGAATATCCGCCAAAGTTACTTCCATTATTTTGACTATCACGTCGCCAATTGCCGGAATCACGGTTCTCATTACTGTTTCCGAATCCCTCGAATCGACGATTGCCCTTCTGGCGATTCTGTTGATCGTTCTCATTGGAGAGTTCAATGCGAATCCGACGTCCCTTTATCGAGGGATCCGGCAGACTGAGCACGTGTATCAGATCCTCCCGACTCTCCAGTTCAACGTAGCCAAATCCACGGGAACGGCCTGTTTCACCATCTTCCCGTGGCAAACGCAGAGAAGCTAAATTGATTGATCCAAAGAATTCGTATATATCGTCCTCGCCGGCATCGAAGGGTAAATTATTAATGTAAGCTATGAAGGGCGGCCTGTGTGGAATCGAATCATCGTCAAATATCCGATTCGCTCGTGGTGCAGTTGGTAATTGATAAACTAACGGTAAGGCGTGGCTACCGTCATCACTCTCGTCGCCATCTAGATTTCGTACCTTCTTGGAAACCTGTGTCGTTCCAGAGGGTGTATCGCCATTGGCAAGGAACGATTGTAGCGATATAACGGTGCCTTTATTCTTTTTGCCTTTCTTGCCTGTTGATAAAATAATCGAAAGCAATAAAAATCCGAAGTATGTACATTGTTAATAAATGAATACGAAATATTTCGAGATAATTGTTAATACAAAGAGCTCTTAAGTCGGTATATTAATTGTATTTGAATTTGTATAAATGCAAACAATTAAAACATATATCGGTTAATGGATTTATATACAGATATTGGAATGCTGGTAACATATACATTAACACACACACACACACAATTCATGAATACATACATACAAACATATGTACATAGTGTACATTACGTGTCGCCAAAAGCCACGAGGAAAATTTAACGAGAAACATATTGGCATTTTAGCATAACTACAAAGTGCTCAATGAGCGAAGTATTTTGGGCGGATAGATGGTGTATGCGTTATAAAATAATTGAAAATCAAACCTGCAGAAGCCATCTTGATGAAAAATCCAAACAAATTTAAATTTTGAAGAAGTTATATGTGTAGCTATCTACTGACACACATAGGGATGATAGAAATACAATATATTAATTTCTCGTATCGATATTTAATTCGATACTTTTTACAGATCTAACGCTTTCATTAATCACTTTCTTGGAAAACGATTTGAGATTTTAATATAAATGGTATAAACATTTTATTATATAACGTTATTATTTATATATATACTTTTTCTTATGTTTATGCCATAAATTTATTACTAGTTGTTATCGATATCGTTTTCCCTACAAAAAATTGTATATGGCTTTGAAGTTATCGAATTATTAAAGCCTCAAATGTTTCACTAACAAACATTTCCTAATTTTTTTTTACGAATGTAGCTCAACGTTTATAAACTCATTGATTAGCGTTTTTAAGTATTTCTTTCATTCTTTCTACTTTACGAATAAGATATGATTTATTAAACTAAATATAATCACATTTAAATAGTTTATTATAAAAAAGCTATATTTTTAAATATTTATTTATTATATACTATACAAATAAGCACATTCCAGTGTTTCATAAATTCTAGTCGTTCCTCGGTGTACGATGGCATCCATGGTTATCGCACTGAACTAAATGGAGTTTCATTCAATTGAAGTGGTTGCTAAAAGCCATCAATCTTTAGTTTTACGCATTGCAGTAGACCAGAAAGTCCGTTTTGAGGCTACAATTTGTATTGGAGTGTTACTCTCATTTGTATTCCTCTTTGGGATGAGCTTAAGAAGTTGATTATATATATTTTTAATTTTTATGAACTAATTTAAAACTAAATGGAATGTCTTCGAACAAACACATTTGTGCGTTTTGTAAAAGAGGCTAGAGGTTAAATGTGAATTTACCAAAAAGAAGTTAGGCATATATGCCAAATTCAAATGATGTAATACGATTGAATGATTTATAAGATATCCGATATATTTAAATTCAAAATGATCCAATATTTCTTACTCGGGTTGGGGAAAAAACATAAAAACTTAACTTGCCCACAAAATTATTAGTATTAATTATGTAATTGCAAAAATGTAATTCACGAGACAGTTCATTTAAATTTGGGTTCTGAATGAATGAGTAATAGCAGATTAAGGTCTATTGTAATAATATATCCTGGTGGATTCGAAATTAAATTGATTCCTCTTCTTGTCTGTGTGAGTTTCTTTCCGTCAGTGACCGGATCCCCAATGCGCGCTTTTTTGATCGGTTAGGATTTCACGGAAAGTAAACGAGGTAGTAAGTAATTTACTCTTCCTGTACGCTTTTTGATCGAAAATTTGACAGAGGCTTTCTCACAACTTATTTGTCGTAATTTTTTTAAAAAATTGTTCTGCTGATCACAGTAAAAATGTTGGACAAATAATAAATTGAATAAAATTATTTTAAAAAAATCTACCATGCGCCTATTTGTAGACTTCCTTGCTTTATTAGTTCTGCTCTTGGTCTACTCTTGTCTGTCTTCCTTTTTAAATGACACAGTTATATTTTTTGCATCAGCTGACGATAAAAACGTAGTTTCATAATTAAGAGATAGATCTGCTTAGGTCCCTATAAATAGAGAAAAGGGTAGAAAATATATTTTAAGTGGAACATGTGCATAGAATAAAAATGACTCCTGGAAAGTGTCAACGTCCTTTGGATATGATTGCAGTCGATGATTCTGAGGAGCCGGCATTCGTGTAATATATATATTTAAACATATGATAAAAGTGGAGCATTTTAGCCATTAACTACCAAATTAAGGGTGGGATTGTCGATTAGGCGTTCCACAGTTAATAAATACCAATCTTAGTAAGAGAGCGAAATTGTAAGACACAACTTTTTTAAGTATTTTTTTTCTGATATGGATAATAAAAAAATAAAATTAATTTTATTAAGAAAATTAAACCAAAAAATCAGGCGTTAAAATCAATTAGCCAGAGCAGCATACTTTGCTTATTTATTTGCTGGTGCGCCTATCGAGTGTGAAGCGAACTTACGATATTTACCAACACTTATTGATACGTTGACAACTGTGATTGGTCCACATGTATCCAATCCGGTAGCTCCACCGATTTTACACTACACACATACATTCATCTCTCTCTGACAACCTCATTCATCTAGCAAGCCGGCATTTAGTCAGAAGCACACAAAATTGCTGACTCCGCAGTTCGTAGCTGAAGTTTGGAGAAGTAACACGGCCTCATCATGCATCTGAGAGCGATTATTGCGCTATTTACAATAGGATTTGTAAACGCCGACGTTTTCTTTGAAGACAAATTCCAAAACGGTAAATTTTGAACTGAATACTTCTCTACAAATATATAAAAACATGTCTATATACTAAGATATATGAATATATTTTGTTTGCTGTAGAAAATTGGCAGGATGATTGGGTTTACAGCAAGCATCCTGGCAAGGAGCTGGGCAAATTTGTTCATTCAGCGGGCGCCTTTTTCAACGATGCCGAAGCCGACAAAGGTGCGTAATAAAACAAAAATAAATACTCACATATATACATATACATAGTTACGTGAGTGTGCTAATGTTTATTTGCATGAAAACACTCGTATAAACATACATATACGTATATTTGCATTTCTAACCAATAAAATAAAATTTCCCTTTAGGCATTCAAACTTCCCAAGATGCACGTTTCTATGCGGTTTCAAGGAAATTCGATGGTTTTTCGAATGAGGGAAAACCGCTTGTTGTCCAATTTTCGGTGAAGCACGAGCAGAATATCGATTGTGGTGGCGGCTATGTGAAACTATTCGATTGTTCGCTTGACCAAACCGATATGCATGGAGACTCTCCTTATGAGATTATGTTTGGTCCCGATATTTGTGGTCCTGGTACCAAAAAGGTGCACGTGATTTTGAGCTACAAAGGCAAGAATCACTTAATTAACAAGGACATCAGGTGCAAGGATGATGTATTTACACATTTCTACACTCTAATCGTTAAGCCGGATAACACTTATGAGGTGTTAATCGATAACGAGAAGGCGGAATCTGGAAATCTCGAGGATGATTGGGACTTTTTGGCACCCAAGAAAATTAAGGATCCCAATGCAAAGAAACCAGAAGACTGGGATGATAAGGTAAAATTTTTTTAATATTATTACTTAAAATATTGAATTAATATTTTTTTGTATGATACGGTAAATTGTCATTATTAATATATATTTATTATTGATTTGGATAAGTAAAATTATATTTAATATTAATATTTTGATATCATTATTATCTCATAATATAAATAACTAAACAACTTGATGAAATACTTAACTATCATTTCGCGTGACTAATTATTATTCCTAAATTTCTATTTAAAGGCCACAATTCCCGATCCCGATGATAAGAAACCCGAGGATTGGGATAAGCCACAGCACATTCCAGACCCCGATGCGACCAAGCCTGAGGATTGGGACGATGAAATGGATGGGGAATGGGAACCCCCAATGGTCGATAATCCAGAATATAAGGGCGAATGGCAACCCAAGCAATTGGACAACCCCAACTACAAGGGCACATGGGAACATCCAGAAATCGATAATCCTGAACACAGTCCCGATGACAAACTGTATCTGCGCAAGGAGATCTGCACTTTGGGCTTCGATTTGTGGCAAGTCAAATCGGGTACCATTTTCGATAATGTCCTCATCACCGATGACATCGAGCTGGCATCGAAGACAGCGGAGGGGGTCAAAGCCACACAGGCTGGCGAGAAGAAAGTGAAGGAGTTGCAGGATGAGGTGCAGCGGAAAAAAGATGAGGAGGAGTCAAAGCAGAACAAGGACAAGGATGATGAGGACGAAGACGATGAGGACGAGGACAATACAGAATCAAAGAATGAATCCGAAGACAATGGCCACGATGAATTGTAATTTAGCATCTATAAATTGAATATACGAACAATTTTTGCTGTGCGTATTTGAGTTGTTTGATGATGGTGGAGACAAGCAAACTTAATAATAATATTTATGTAGAATTACAATTTGCAAGACTTATAATATAATTTATAAATAAAGGAATTGCCTATAAGTCTTCAACAAATAGATCCGAAATTTAACATTAACACAACTCAAGCTTTTTATCAGCATTTTTTTTGTAGCTTTGTTGTGCGATAAATTCTCAAATTATTGCCGTTGTTATTTAACGCACGACTGTTCTGCGCCAAAATGTTTTTTTATTAGACGAAATTTAAATAATATTTTATGTTTTTTAATATAACCCAGCGCGCATTTTGTATAAACGATTTCTGCATTTGCAACTATCTTTTCTGTTTTGTATGGTTATGAATGACAATTACAAGGACGCATTTTATTACATTTTATACGAATTATAGATCATAATAATAATATAATTAAAAAATTGAGGTTCTGCACTACGACCTATTAGATCTATTGTGCCCCCTTCTGAGCTTATAGCTCCTCCATAAACCCCAGTTCCTGCACGAATGCCAGGAACCTTTGATGGGTTGAGCATCAAAATATATCAATATTGTTCTTTTGACATAGTCCAAAAAATACATACTGGTTAATAAAATCAGGACTTAATATTCTGATATGCATTTACGTTTTTTTTAATGATTTCAAAATTTTCCCGATTAATACAATTTCAAAATAATAGATCAGTCAGAAACACACGCAACAAGCAAAGTTACAAAACAATAGCTAACAAATATATTGAATTAAATCGACAACGAATTAAAACGAAGATATATCAAGAAATATCGATTTACAACTACCGCTTATAGGCTTTTTAAGATGCCTACCTCAAAACAGATCAATTCAAAAAAAATATTTAAAAAATAATTACCCTTTTAAGTCTTTATTTCTGTAAGTTTTGAATTTACATTTGTATAGAAGGCACAACATTAACCTAATTAATATTTTAACAAAATATTATTCGTAAAAGTGCTTTTCAACCCAACGGGGTAGTGTAAAAGCAGCGGAATGTACTTCACTGGAATAGTATTTTAATTTTAACGCATCTATTTCGGATTTTTCAAATTTTTTCACGGGCTCCTTCAGATCGCGGCTTGCATTGAGAGATGCGACAATAAATCCGATGTGACCACACGGATAAGAGGGCACAGAAGTGACGGCATATCCAACTTTTGGAAAATGAATTCCACATCCTTTCATTGTTTTCTTGACGTGATCAAAGTCCAACCAAAAACTGCCCGCTTGCGAGCAAATAATTCCGCCATCTTTAAGCGCATTTTTCAGCAGTACAAAATAGCTTTCGAGGAACAAATTCACTGCCGGACCAACTGGATCCGAGCTATCTGTTATGATGACATCGAATTCATTCTTGTGTTGTTTCATATACTCAAAGCCATCGCCAATTGTAAGCCTTATCTTTTCGCTGTCGAACCCACACGCCATCGAAGGCAGGTACTTTTTGGACAGTTCCACAACTCTGTCATCAATCTCCACCTGGTGGACTTCTTTAACCAACGGATGTTTGACAACCTCCCGAGCCACACCACCATCCCCGCCGCCCACAATTAAAACCTTTTGTGGATTTGGATGGCAGCACAGTGGCAAAAACGATATCATTTCCTGATACGAGAACTCATCTCGGGAAGTACATTGAATGATTCCATCGAGAATGAGGCACCTTCCATAGGTTTCCCTGTTGAAATATATTTTGATAAGAAAAGGTGACAAAAATATAACATTACTCTGGCTAAAAACTTAATTTAATTTAATGGACATCATTATTATTATATGTGTTAATTTCTGTGTGACTGTAAAAGTATTATGTTTGGTAATGAAGTAATATATTTTTAATTATTTTTATTTCTAAGTCAGTAATTTACCTTTTTACATATGTAAGAAAGAGTAGTCAAATATGGAGTCCCAGCCAACAGCAGAGGCAAAATTATGAAAAGATTATCAGAGGAGGTGACTGCCAAAGACTAATGGTAAAATGCTCTAAATTAAAATATTAATTAATAAGTTGCATAAAAAGTACGTAAGCTAAAGTTTTAATTGTTTGCATTTTTGTGTTTAAAAAATGTTAGCTTTAATATAAACTATTAAAAATAACAAAATAATTTCCTTGAGCTTAACCACAGAGCCACCTGTTGACTGCGATTGTGAGCCTATATTATTCATGCATAAAGATGAAGAAGGATAAAGGATAAATATTCATGCATGGAGATGTACTTTTATAGGAATAGTGTACTATTTGTACACAAATGCAAATACTTACTTATTAAAACATGTAAATATTTATTCATATAACTGATGGTACAGACATGCTAATTTAGATGAGTTTAAGTGAATAATCATATAGGATAGAATTAGTATATTTATGTACAATAATTGCATAACTTACGTCTCAACTATTTCAATATCTTGGAATTGAGATTTTTCTGCATGAAGAACCTCTTTTACTTTCAAAGAAAAAGATTGTCCAGGCCATAACTCAGCCTGGAGTTCGCTGAACCAGCCTTTCGAAATGTGATCCATTTACTCAATATAGAAACGCAGTTGCGTTGTTCAGAATCAGGCCCGCATGTGTTTAATCTGGGATCAAAGAGGAATCAAATAGCAAAACGTGGTCACTACACAAAGTACTTATAAAATACCATTGAAAAATACTGACAAGCAAATATATATACTAGAATGGTAGATCAAGTATCGATTTTAAAATTCGCTTAAAACTGTTATGCATAATATAGGAAAGTATGGACAGATTTCGTGTTTCGTTCCCTTTCAGTTCCTTATTTGATTGACCATTTAATCGCGTTTATGATTTAATAATACAGGGTGCTCCAATTGCAACCGTCGCAAAGCGGGTGTTGTGCGGAGAAAATTCGAATAATACAGCCGAATAATAAAATATATAGATACAAATGATTGGTTTTATAAATTAAATTACAGACAAATACTGATTTATGATACTCGGAAACCGAATACTTCAGATTTTGGGTAGTGATCGAACACTCTAATTCAAGGGCTCTATTATTTTATTTTTAACTACAAACAAAATGACATTGTATTTGTATATGTTTACATTATGATAGTTTATGTTTCTTTTACAGTTCATCAGAAACGTGTTATGGTATATTATATATCACATTGCAAAGATGTGGTTAAGAATGTGCCTTTTATATTTATTGGAAATCGATATTCGGAAACCCGAGTTGCACTCGTTGTTCGAGCATTTATATTAAAACAAATTACATTATTTTGCATTTTCATTCGTTGGCTAATATACATGAACAAACAAATATATATAAATATATGTTTCGATTTAACTGTCACATCGATTTGAACAGCTTCGCTTTCTACGCAATTTTAAAGGGTTCAGGGAATAAAACCTCAAGAATCTTAAAAAATTCGTATATTTTTTTTGAAGGCATCTGTTGCATTGCATTTATTCCAATTTCAAATGGAAAAATATATCGCTTTTCTTATTGATCCGCAAATAGTGGAACAAATGTAAATGTTCAAAGCCACGCGTAAATAAAACCGGCACAGGCTAAATAATAGGCTAACTCCGAAAAGCTTTAATCTACAATTTCTTTGATTTAGATATCCGATTTGGTAGCCTAACAAGCTTTCTATATTTTATCAATATTGTGCCAATTTAATATGCTGCTTGTTTTCTATATACATACTCTCTTTATATACAATCTGAAATAAAAATTGAATTAAGGATATCTGAGTTATGAAAAAATAAATAAAAACAGACATGTTTTCCAAATTTCTCTTAAAGGTTCACCCTTGTGATAAATCAACTCAGCTAATGATGCTATTTAAGAATGGATGTTTCAATCGGCATGTTACCACTAAGCAGACAATACATTGTATTGTATTGCTACACATTTCTATAATACTACAAACCTATACAATTTATATAACCTCATCTCCCACCAATTGACCGAACATTTCTTTATTACATTAAAATGTTCATCATTAATAATGAATAAAATCACTGTAGTCTATGTAATTTATTATAAATAGAGATATAGTCTGTAGCTTCAACATTTTCGGACATTGCACAAAACTAATTCATGCTATTCCCAAATAAAATATAAATTAAATATCTAACAAATCTATAATTATTTCTTTGTTTAACGGAGCCCATTTTAATATCTCCGTTAATTAGACAAACTAAAAATAAATCGTACACAATACAAATCACGTTTATACACAATATGAAATATGTATTTAAAATGGTTTTTGTTTTTTTCAGAATGTTTTCACAGAAACACAATTGAAGTTTAGCGCTTCCTGTGCATATGCTCGCGATTCTTGCGTCTCCAGGCAGCACGCCTGGATCCGCCGATTGTCTGCGAATATCTGTAACCTTTGCCAAGACCACGAGAACTCTTTCCGGCCGAAGTCAGACCACGCAGCTCGCGGTGCTTGTGCACATGCTTGCAGATCCAGTTAACCTTGGGGTCACGGCAGATGGCATTGTGATGAATGTCCACCAAAATAACCTCGAAGTATTTGTATGAGGCATCCTGGGCCACCCAGTAAGAGTTCAACACACGTAGACCTCCAAGTCTGCGACCGACACGCTCCTACAAAAATAAATTAAGTAAATTTAAAATGAATATCCGGTGTTTTATGAATATGAGAATATAGATTGAATTAAGTTCAGACATCTAAGGAAGTTAATACCACATATATTTTTGTCTTCAGGAAGCACATGTTTATCATCAGTTAAAAAAAGGCACATTTTTTTTAAGAGTTATTCTTACCTCAGCAATGGATTGCAATCCGCGGTACGGCTTCAGTTGGTTGACACCGTGACTCTTGGGTTTGCCGTAGGTGCAGCCCTTGGGCACGGGACGTTTGCGACCGCCGCGACGAACACGGATACGATAGATGACGTAGCCCTGCTTGGCGCGGTAACCCAGACGACGTGCCTTATCCGGGCGAGTGGGTCTCGGCGAGCGATGCAATTTTGTCAATTGACGATACTGCCAGACACGGATGCGGAGCAGATAGCGCATAACATCGCTCTGCTTCTTCCGATACAGTTCCTGCATATAGCGGTAGGCACCCATTTTCAACGATTGATAGACCTAGCAACAAACGGAATTTGTTATTTTTATATATAACTTGTCACATCATTGGTCTATTTTTTGTCTCTTTTTTTTCATAATTATTATAACCTAAAAATAGATTGAAAGTGTCATTTAAATTCAATTTAAATCACTTAATTAACTCTAAATCAATCTATACGAGTTTATCAGAATATCCATAATCTGCACGTTGCTTAAAAAGCGTCAGAGTGGTGCATGGAAGTATCATCAGTATGTTTGAAATATAAAAATACACGTAGCATAATCTGTAGTTGTTATTACCTGTTAGAAAGAAAGAAATTAAATTACATTAATATACCTTGATTACTGCAAATATAAAAAATTTAAAATCTGCTCAGCAGAGTTTCAACACCCACCTTCGTGGCCGACCAAAATCCAAAAGACGGAAATAGCTATGTTGTCAGCGCAGGCTCTCGCTCCGGTGAGAAAAGAACTAGAGAATGAAATATAAAACACGTGCAACTTGACGGCCACTTAGGAACAGTGGAATTGAACAGCATTAATATCAAATGCCAAATGTTTGTGGTATTTAATTTCATACATAATTTATTTAAATTAAAAAGCAATAGGTATAAGCAATTTAACAGAATCTCGGGCTTAAAACCTTACAACATAAAGTTGTGCTTGCAGTATGTGTCTAAAACTCACACCGATAATAACATATTTTAAGGAATTTTTTCAGAAATGTAAATTGAGCTTAGCGTATTTCGGTGTCGGATATTGCATTTTTATATTACTTACTATGTCGACCTACCAATTCTGTGATTTTGTTCTCTATAAAATTAATTCAAATTACTATTTTATGGATAATATATATAAAACACATATCAACATATCGCAGAAGCTTAACATAGATTTTAATATTAATTTGACTATATATTGCCTACTTTTTTTTTAAGATTATAAACTGTTTTCTTAAGCTATTTAGTATTATTTACTTACAATTTTATTCGCAACTCATCGCTTTTTGGGTACTTAGTTGTTCTGCGCCAGTTGTTCTGACAAAAATGTTAAACAGTTTGTATAAGCATTCATAATAAAAAGGAAAACATATATAATAGAATTTAAACATAAGTTCTAATTGAACAAAAAATTAATGTTTTAATTAAACAAGAATCTTGTTTGAGATAAACTAAATAAAATATCCTCCAGTTGAATTCCATAACCTAAGTTCGAATTTCGTGGCTAACTTGTCACATTGTCAGCTATCGATAAAGTAAAACTGATCTGTTTGACGATTATTGTACAAATTTGGGTTGTGTGTTTCCGTTGGACGAATCTACTTCCTTTCGTTTTGAGCCGTACGGTGAAAGGTACACAAATTGAGCATTATAATTATTTATAAACATCCGCTCGGATTTTGTTTTAAATTGTTTGCAAATTATATTGCCAAATCACTATAGCTGCTATGTAATCAATAATATTTATATTTTTTTACTTATTGTTTTGCTTTGTTCTCGATTTTGTTTCAGATTGAAGATGGGTCGCCGACCAGCTAGGTGGTAAGTATTTATTTTCATTAGATTCGCAATAATAATTAACTAAATTTAAATTTTTTTTTTATTACAAACTTAAGTTACCGTTATTGTAAAAACAAGCCGTACCCAAAGTCGCGTTTCTGTCGTGGTGTACCTGACCCAAAGATTCGCATCTTCGATTTGGGCAGAAAGAAGGCGACCGTTGAGGATTTCCCGCTATGCGTTCATTTGGTGTCCGATGAATACGAACAGTTGAGCAGCGAAGCATTGGAAGCTGGACGTATTTGCTGCAACAAGTATCTGGTGAAGTTCTGTGGCAAGGATCAATTCCACATCCGTATGCGTTTGCATCCATTCCACGTTATTCGCATCAACAAAATGTTGTCGTGCGCTGGAGCTGATAGGTAAGTGTATTGAAATTACCAGCTGCTGACTTTCCATATATAATATATGTTTATATTTCAGGCTTCAGACTGGAATGAGAGGTGCTTTTGGAAAGCCGCAAGGAACCGTTGCTCGCGTTCGCATTGGGCAGCCCATTATGTCGGTGCGTTCCAGTGACAGATATAAGGCTCAAGTCATCGAAGCTCTGCGTCGTGCCAAGTTCAAGTTCCCCGGTCGCCAGAAGGTAATGGATATGTTTAATGTTTATTTTTATCTCGAAATACTTATAACAAAATATGGTTTCTATTTTTTAGATCTATGTGTCGAAGAAGTGGGGTTTCACGAAGTACGAACGGGAGCGCTACGAGGAACTGCGCGATGACAATCGCTTCGAGCAAGATGGATGCAATGTCAAGTACCGACCAGAGCACGGACCAATGGCTGCCTGGGAGAAGGCTCAGCGTGAAGTTTATGCTTAAAAAGTGAACTTTGGGATTTAAATAAACAAATGCACTGGTTAAATTTCCAGACAGCGTTAATTGTTTTGTAAAATGCATTATGATATAGATATCAGTTATATTATATATAACAAAATACCTGCTTATCTCCACACTCCTTAACTGTACGATCGTTGTTATGGTCCAGGTTCCCATCAACCTCAACTCTGTTTCTCGCTTATCATTTTAAGGGAAAGCACAATCGACAGGTTGAAGTCGGATCTCAAATAGTTTCTCAATATGACAGTCATCGCTGTAAAATCAAAGTCGTACAATTTATCGAAAGCTGGCACTTCTAGTTCCTTCGATTGAATAACTAGACTAAGAATTAAATAGTTCGACTATTAGCACTAATCAGACAATATATAAAGGCGTCAAATCGAAAAAAAAGAGCATCAGGTTTTTCTGAGTCTCTGGGCGCAATTGTCTGCTTAGTGTTAGTAGGTACATCTAAGCTGTACATATATATAATACAAGTCGTACACGTATTACAGGAAGAGCTTCGCAAATATAATTTGTGAAATGCTTTTCATTTAGTCAAAACCGAACATTGCTGAGTAAAATTACACATCATCCAGCCGTATTCCTAACTGATTATAGAAATTATCCGCCAACATTATACTTCTGTTCGCAGTATGTGTTATGTTATTAGATACATTTATAAATAAAAAAACTTGACAACTCATTTGACATGCGAAGTCGCTTGCCATATTTGAGAACTTCTGTATCGATCACACTTATCCGCTTATCGTACACAGCGACACGGATAGCGGAACGCCAGCAATTCTGAGCGCGATTTGATTCGCCTCCACCTCCATTTTGCGGCCGTTCGAGACTGCAGAGGAGCGCCAATGCTTTGGTTAAAAATGAGATTGAGCAGGGGCATAATTTTGCCGGCTTGTCGTTTTGGGAATGACTATCACAATTGTGGGATTCATCGGGAAACAAGATATTTCCGATTCCAAAAAGGCCGATTGCAGAATTTTTGTTTATTTTCAAATTACCGTTTTTTCTGAATTAGTGTTCACAGTAGAAGTTAGTAAGGCATTTTAAGCGTGCTGCATTAGCTAAATTCAGCTATCGCTAAAGCAGGCGTATGGTAATTTGTAGTTCCGCTATGAGGCCGGATATTCCTTAATATTCTACATTAATTTGCACAACTCCACAATACACTTTACCAAGTTGAAATGAAGGTTAGAAACTAAGGCAAAAACCTATCTCCTTATAAAAGGTAATTCTAAATTTGAAGAACACCTTTTTTGGATTAATATGCAATGTGGATATTTTTAATTTATGGAGAATCAAATATAATAATCTTCCAGGTCTATTCTCTTTTTAAAAATATTGTTGCGGATTTTCCATTTTTTAAATTTTGTTTCTTAAGCTGATACAATAAGAGTCACAGAGAATGCATCAGTCGAATGATTTCGAATACACTTTAAAGTCTGTCAAAAATAAATTCCCATTTGGCAATCACCTATCACTCCATTCCGAATGCCATTATTAATCAAAAACTAAATTTGGACAGTTCATTTTCAATTTAAAGTATAATATCCTGTTGCGAGAATCATTAGAAGCCTGGTGTTTGTTTGCTTAATTCCATTATTCGCAACAGGAACATTTTGTATTCATAACATTGTATTAATTCTGTTGAAATATTATAACATCATGCATCATCACGAGGGATTCCCAGTTGGGCATTGCTCCACTTCAGTGGATCAGGATAGTCGAACTCTCCCTGGAAATATCAAAATATTGGTTAATTTCTGTACTATCGTAAATAGCGGCGCTTACCGTTATGTGATCGGGCTCATGCCAAAGGTGCCAAATTACCCACCACCACATCGCTGCTCCTACGGCAACGGAACCAATTTTAGTTGCCTTTGAGTGGGGTGGTGGAGCCTTTCGGTAAGAGACACTAAATAAAAAAGTTATGTAATATATAATAATTAATAAAACGGTATTATTGGAAAATTTTCTACTTACACATGACTTTGTCTGCTTATTATATTTGTGTTGCCATTTAAAACTTGTATTGCTCTTTGTGTCACTAAAACCCTTCGAAGGGCTCTAAGATTTCCGAACATTTTTACTTTCAGCGATGTTTTAACACAATGTTGATGACAGAAATAGGGATGGAAAATCAAATCGATAGCTATGAGTTTTTTTTCGCATTCCTCTTGGCGTTTGTCGATATATTATAAAGCTGTCGGCAACTTTGTTGAACTTCGAGAGAAGAAGTTCTAGAAGTAAGCTGCATTAAAAGAAAAATAGAAGTAAATATGTATATTTTTAATTAAAAATAAGCAAAGCAAATAACTCGATTAACATATTAAAAATTTAAGTGAAGCTATACACACAAATCGATCAATCAATCGGAAAAACTGTGGATGCGATGACCTGGTCTCAGAGACTGATACATCGATATATACGATTCAGTCAATGGTTTCTCACATCACTAGCGTAAAACAGTTGTATTATTATTATTAACTAGTAAAATCATCAGGATGAGTGTCTTGGAATGGAAAAAAGTAAAACTGTTCAACTTAATCACTTTGCGCTCAATCAAAGCAGATAATGTCAATGCTGAAATTGCGGCTCGCTGCTTTAGCCTAGTCAAAGCTTCGAATGGAACAAAGATCACTTCTGTCGTACTCTGTGACAAAAATGGATTTGTGCATGTTTTCTTTGATAATGAAAAAATGCCTCTGCGATTTCAATGTCACAATATCAAACAACCAATTAAATTGTGTGCACTAACCACGAACAATATGCTCACAATAGTGACTCAAAATGAGTCAACTCGATTGCTGGGCATATATATATACGATCTCAACCAGTTCAAAAAGGATAGATTTGATTGCCTCGCGACCGCAGTTGTGACCGCAACAAGTCGGGTTACATTTATGCAGGTCGGTCTGATTGGAGTCGATGAGACATATGCTTTAGGCATAGGATTCGAGCAGGGTGACATACTCCTCCATTTTGGTAAAATCAACAGAGATCTTTCATCAAATTTTTGTCGGCGGAGCATTGCAACAAGTGCCATAAATGGAATTGAATTTAATACAGAATTGAATAAAAAGCAGTCGGAGACGCAAATTTGTAATGTATTCGTCATGTCCGTCGATGGAGTCTATAGTCTTGTTTTAAACGATAAAGCTTCAATTATCGCCACAGATATCCTGGGCAGCGATAAGGATAAGCATAACCAGTGTTGCACAATGTCGGAACCACTTGGCCCCAATTCGTTTTTCGTCGTTGGACGAGAAGATGCCATTTACTGTTTTAGTCGGGATGGTCGCGCAGGCTGCTCCGCGATTAATGGTCAAAAGGAGTTTGTGTCGTGGATTGGCCATCACCTGGTCGTAGTGGTTAAGGATCAATCTACCTCCAGACTCATCGTTGTAGATGTTCACAACAAATTGATACTTTTCAACGAACGAGTGTCGAATTTGCTTTGCATTCTCAAATCGACAAATGCTTATATTATTATTAAAAGAGAAACCTCCAAAGATAATTTTACGTACCATCAATACAAATTGCAAGAGCACAATACCAATCATAAAGTTAGCCTACTAATCACTCAGGGCTTACTCGATAAAGCGCTGAGTATTTTGGAAAAAGAAGCAAGCGCTGAAATGGAAAATATTGCAAATGTTCGTTTGCAATACGGCAATAATTTATTGCAAAGAAGCAGATTATCTGAGGCAGTTGCCGAATATGCTCAGACCATTGGTGAAATAAAGCCATACAACATAATTTCGAAACTTTTAAGTCTGAGACATAATGCTCATCTTATGCAATACATGAATGATTTGCTGAAAAGTAATCATACCAGCATTGAGTACAATAAACTGCTTGAATGTTGCATGGATCGGGAAAAGCTCAGCTCGAAAATTGATGAATTTTGGATTACCCGAAACGATTTCAGTCACATTTGCGACTTTAGGAAAATCTCGCTCAGATCGCATAATATCTCCAGTTTGAAAAATGCCAGCGAATATTTGCAGACGACGGATTTTCAGCAAATGGACGAAAATGAAATTTATCAGTTTTTCCAAGAATATGGTCGCGAACTTTTATCGCTGGATTCCGAAAAAGTGTTAGAAACGGCAGAATCACTAGTGAAAACTAATAAAATAAAAAACATACTGAAATTCTTAACTATTTTCTCAGATTACAAGGAGTTTTGTGCAAAGTTAATAGCTGAACAGATAGTAAAAACCTCCTCCTGCGACGAAAAGTTATCTTATTATTTGCTTACTCTTTATCTTTGTCTTTGGCGTGACAAAAAAGTATCATCGGAATGTATTAATAATTTTTTACAGGAAACTTCGCTTAGTTTTCAAAAGATTGCAGTAATATCCAATGCCTATCATTTCACCCATGAAATTAGAAATCCTGATACCGCTGGATATTCTGAAGTAATCACGGGCGATGAAACAAACGCAAAAGGCATTGAGGAAATAATTAAAAAGAATCCAAGTCTTGCGACTGTTTTGAAAACTGATCAGCGATCATTGTTAAATATTTTGCATAAAGTATGCAGTAGTACTGAAGTAAAAATAATCGATATAAAACCGTTTTTGATGGAAACATTTAAGAAAAATGTAAATGATATCAAAGCCGATCTGAAGATGAATAATGATCTCAAAAGTGAAATAGATATCAATGATGAATTAGTAACGATGTTCCAGTCGAATCCAATGGAGTTCCGCAACAGGTGCTGCGATATTTGCTGCAAACCGTTGAAGATGCCTTCAGTGTATTTTCTATGTCAGCATTCATTCCACAAAGATTGCCTCAGCTACAATTACAACGTCGATGATAATACGGGTTGTGTCTCGTGCCCCAAAAATACTGAAAACTCTCCATCAAATTGGGAAAATATGAACTTTAGTTCCAAGTCTGACAACACAATTAAGACAATTTCCAACGATTTTGCCTCTGGGTTATTTAAGCTAAGAATTTCGGATAAATACCGCTTGGCAGCAGTATCCCCTGGAACAAGTGATTTACAGAACGCCTTTGATGACTATGATTCTAATTTCAATTGTTGTTAATGGTAAAATTTATTTTTATATATAAAACTGTGTATATTACAAATAACAATTAACTAAATATTTTGAAATATCCATGTATGCAAAAATATTATATTTGTTTGTAACTGAAATCTGAAATAAAAAATAACTTTTCAAGAACAAAATTAGCGAATTATATATTTCGAAGAAAGATTTTTTGCTGTAATTTAAATAGTACAGCTTTAACAGGTTGATTTCAAAATTTATTAGGAGTTTCGAAAACTTATACTTTAATTGTATTTTGTTTTTTTTTGTTTATAATTATTATATCACCTAAGATGAAGGAAGTAGACAATTACTCGGTTTTTTTGGAATGGAAACGGCTTTGCACTTATTTCGGAATTGATTACGAATTTTTTTTTTCATTTTTTGAATGTCTGTAAACATCATTTATCGCTATGCATAAATAAATATACAATTTCAGATATTAATGTTGAATGGTCCACAGACTAACTTTTGTTAAAGTTTGGGTAGATCTTTAATCTCAGCCAGATAAACCAAATTGTAGACAAAATTTGTAAAGTGTGCAGCTCCAGAAAACACTTGCATTAGTTGTTTTATAATTACCAAAAGTTATTTTCCTTTTTATGGTACATAATTTTATTCATCACAACTTAACGAGCAAATAAAAACTCGGGTACAAATTAATCTGCATAAAATATTAAATTTCCTTTGATTTTGTTCTGATTCTTTAAGAGTGTTAGGTTCCCTTTCGAAAGTTGGAAAATTGCCACATTGGAAACGGTGGTAGATGTGGATGTTACGTCTATAATCTCTGTGGTAAAGATGTTTATCAATTATGTGTAAATTCATCAGACGGTGAGTTTGTCCCAATTGGTATGGGGATAGCCCCACATCCGCTATCTCCTCATTCATTAATGGAATCATTCTTCAAAAGAAACTATGAAATGGCATGGTCTGTTTTAAGGAGATGGAATATCTTTCCAATGCTTTGAAACAAATTTGGTATGGCTACAATTTCAGATCTCCTTCGATTTCATTAGCGATTTGACACGGTATTGTATAGTCAGTGTATAGTTTACATTGCTCCAAGTTATCTACTCTGTCTATTTTTTGCCCTAAAATATATACCAAATATTTAATTTATTGCTGTGTTAAAACTTCTTCTCTTTAATAAATATTTCATATTATGATTACAATTATAATTTTACTTTCAATATTGTTGTTTTTAATGTTAATAATTTAACCTTAATTAATCTTAAAAATATTTTATATTATAATTATAATTATCAATATTTTTTATATTATTGTTATTCAGATTAAAAAATACAAATATATTTTTAAAACACAAAAAGAGTTTAAGAGTTAATATAAAAGCTGAAGTAGTATATGTTTTAAGTCCTGCTTATTGGTTATCTAATATGAGCTTTGACTTCCGTGCTATTCGAAAGCTTTGCGATGTTTCTCTTAAAATGCGCGCGCAAAAGCTTGTCATATTGTAGAGACAGAAATTCAAAGTGAACATTCCCAGATACCCTTTTCATCATTTCGTACTAATTAATAATATACAATATTATGTAAAAATTAAATGAATTATTATAATATTATATTGTTATTGTTATCTATTATATATGCCATAGAAGTTTTTCTCACAATTAAAAAATTAAAATTCATATATTTGTGTACATATGCCATATTAACCATGTATGAGCATGCCTGTTCGTTGGGATAGACTTTTACATGTACTGTGATATCCCAGGGTATAAAAACAATTTGAGTACAGAAGTGAAGCCAAACTAGGTGGTTTATTATCAGTGTGCGAGTCAAAAAATTTAGAAAATTATTCGGTCAATATTACACTCTTGTTTAAGTAGTAACTAAGGGATAAGTGATAAATTTACTTAAATTCTACTGTGAAATCAACAACAGCAAGTCAAGTATGTATATTAAAACTATATTCTTATATTTAAATATGCTGCTCGCGATATACATTATGTGAACTTAAATATATTCAAATATTTAATAAAATGAAGTTTATTATATTTTGATACTTTTGTAAAATTAACAACATTTTTACAAAGATTACGGACATGAGCCTATTGATTTTACACAACTTACGTGGTTTAGTAGTGCGCAGAATCAGAATTTAGACCTGCCCCTACATTAATAATAATAGTAACGTAAAGATTAACATTAACTTTCGTAACAATCTTTTAACAAATCTCCGCCATCAACGCGCAATATTATAAGTTTATGTATGTTTAAAGTGTATTATTATTTATATTTGGCTTTTGCCACTTTATTTGATTAATATTAAAACTAATGCATAATTTGTCAATAAAAAAGTGAAATTTCAGGCTTTCTCATCCTTTAATTGAAAATAAATCTCCTAAAGCATATTTGTTGTAGTTTTTATGTTATGTATGTATATAACGGCATGGCAAGTCAAAATAATTGCATTTTTTTTCGACTCCTTGTTCCGCTCAAATAATATCGACAAATTTAGATTCTTGTATAATAATTTAATCACGACATGTTTAACGTAAATATAGAAATATATTCGGTAGCATATAGTACAGCTATTCGTTCAGAGTCAGTATAACCATTCTGCTAATTTGCAACCTAGTCTTTTTAAATTTGAAACTATCGTGATGAAAGTCCAATAAATTCGTAGCTTGCTGTCCAAAATGACTAGAGAGGCGTGGTCCAAATTGCGAAAGAGCAGAATCTTTTCGTTTCTATTTCAAACCGGACGTCTTTGTCCTCCGAATTGTGGAAGCGAGAACTTTTATATTTCTACCTTTTGCCAGTGCAAATGTAGGATTGTTTTACAATAATTTTTTCATACTCAAGTCAAGTTAAGGAAATAAAAAATATAATGGCAGTTACTTTTCATCGAATAAGTATTTATGATTTATGAAAAAATTTATAAATTACGCATTGTAGAATTGTAGTGCTCCAAAACCAACTTTCTTTCTATAAAAAATGTTTAAAATAAACTAAAATCAAATATATAGGGAAACTTAGAAAAATTAAATTCAAATAAATCTGCATATTAACTGGAAAATAATTAAAACACATTGAAACTTATAATTGTTAATATTTAATGTGTATATATTATTGATATTATAAATTTGAACTGATTATTAATTAGCGGCAAGTATCTTAAATAAAAAGCATCAGCTTGTAGCACTGGCAAAAATAAAAATCAATAACTGACAAAATGATTAAAACTCGACGTCTTCACCGACACCTCTGATACATTCTTGTTCAGTATTTCAAAGCAGCGGACATCAAGGTCTTCTTCCATACACTTCTACCCATTTTTTGGAATCTCTCTTTAAGAGAGAGGTATTCGCAGCCTCTTTACTTGTGAAAGATGTATGGTCTGACTTGACTTTACTTGCGTATCCTGATTGCAAATCTAATATCTCACGCTTCCAATTCCATTGCTTTAAAATCATCTCTTTTTTTTAACAGTCTAGTTCATTTTTAATGCGTTTGATGTTATGTTTTTTTTTTTCACAAATGCTTATCTTTTTCTATATTTGATGGTTATCTTAAATCTTATCTTATAAGCAATTATTAAAAAAAATGTATATTTATATATTATTATATTTTTAGAATGCCAGAGGAACCTACTGAAGAAGCACCTGGTCCCCAGGTTCCGAAGACGGAACTGGAGGAGTTGCAGATAAAAGCACAGGGGACAGCAGATGAGGTAACTATTCACGGACTATTATTATTAACGTTCCTGTGCTTACAATTAATAAAAAGTAAATTGCATACACTTTTTGACTATGAGTTGCAATTCAGTTGGTTTTCACTAGATCGAAATATGATAACCTAAAAGTTACCACAGTTTAGATGTAGCAAACTTTTTGTACGAAGTCTAAAAAAATAATGTCTAGCAATAATATGTGTGGAGATCATTAATATTAAATTATACAACATATTATAAATAATAAAAAATAATTTTGGAGTTTTTTAAGGGTAAATTGGATAATAAAAGGACAGTAATTAACAGATCCAATTATTGAAAATTTCACAAAATAAAGAATTGAGCTAAGTAGACATTATAATATTCAATAAGGAAGCAACCAAAATGTTATATGCCAAACGTAATGAATTTTGCTTAAATCCAAAATATTAAATGCATTTTATATCTATAATTCCAGTCGTTGGAAAGCACTCGGCGCATGCTTGCTCTCTGTGAAGAGGTAAGATTGGATTATTTTTAAATAGTAAAAAATATGTTACCTAGCATACTAAGATTTAATTAGAATAAGCTGTATTTCTGACAAACTCGTGTTCATGTCCGATGGTTAAATTATGCTATCCATTAATGCCACAATAACACTATGCATGCATTCAAAATTCTTAGAAACAGTGTAAAAAGTATTTTTGTAAACGTCTGTAATTTTAATTAATAACATTATCGCACTTGAAAATTGCGGTCGGACATAATCGACTGCGTAATACTCTGATACTAGGGTAATACAAACTCATAAGAGACATAAATATCTTTTTTTGTGGAAATGTTGTTTGGGGTTGGTTGCGGCCATGGCCATGGCTCGATCTTCAGCAATTTATTTTTTGCTAATCTTAAAAATATTTGCATGTACCAGAGGTCTACGATCCAAGTTAGTCACCATAGCTATTTAATTATTGATGACATTGGTTGTTACGATTTTCGGGCTCGAGCGCATTGGCAATTGAAACGTTTTTCGTTCATCAAAGAATAATCAGCCATTAACTTCATAAGTGTGTTCTTGATTACATTGTGTTATCGAATAAATTAAGTTAACTTGATCGGTCTACACTATGTGACATTGCAAACCTATACCGCATATATTATATGAAGCGTGGATGGCCGGAAAACCTTATAAAATGTATGTTTTTGCAACACAGTTAGTTATTCATTTGATAAACGGAGGTACAAAAGAAAGAAGAAGAAATATATAGAGAGCAGGTAGCGACTATTGATATTGTTGGCAGCAACAGCAAAGAACATTTAATATTAACAAAATGTTTACATATTCGAAATTAGCTATAATTGATTGTCTTAATAATTTACTCTTGTGAGTGTTGGCTTCTAGTCTCAATAACCGTAGTTATTTAACTTTATAATGTTAATAAAGTAACTTGAATTTTTTTTTAACTTTTAATAAAGCTATCAAAAAGCTGATAACGCCAGCTGTTCCTAAAAACAAAAAAGGTACTGAGAGCAAAAAATGTCATGAATTAATTTTCTTGCACTAACTGCGTTTATAAGTACATTTTTTTTCGTGAACATTACAATATTTTTTCATTCAAAATTTACTATTTCCATTTGATGCTTTTGCCGCTTTTATGGTAGTTTGACCATAACTACTCCCAATATTTTGACACAGCCGGCCGTCAATTTATCGCAACGAAATAATTCACTACCTGTTTCTTTTACATGGAGTTTTTTAATATCTATAACTTTTTTTTATCTGTAAACTGGGCCAATAAGTTTTGTATATAGCAAGCGGCGGAATAGATATAGGTCGAAATCAAATATTGAGTAAATAATTTTAGTAAGTACGGCAAATATATATAAATAATAATACAAATTTAATTGATCTATACAATTAAAACGTAAAGCAAACAATCTAAAATACTATAGTTAATTGTGCTTCTGAAAAATTCGAAAGCTAAATCAGATAACACTCCCATTTATTCTTTGGTACATTATCATTATACATGAGTATACATTTTGTTGGTGCAAATATCTTGAAAATGGGTAAAAAGTATATAATGGTTTGGTGCAAATGTACCCTATAAAATATATAAATTCTTGATCAGGATGAAAACCCGGGCTCGTCTGTAAGAACACTTGGGTCTCAGAGGCAAGAGGAGCTCAAGAATTTAAATAGTTTCTCGTATACCACACGAAGATTATGTTTGTATCAATTATATTATTTCATATCTATATATGCTTGCATTTCTCGAATATCGATACATTTCGATTTACAATATATAGATTAAATGCAGAGGCTTCTAACTATTACAAAATATGTTTATGAATTCAAGAGCGGATAAGAAACAGTTTTTAGAATTTAAAAGCTGGAGACAGTAAATATGTTAGATATATGATGAATATATTGACTTTATTTAAGAAGAGACAGCTGTGGATTGGGGATGACAATGACATAGATTGACAATGTTCCATTGCTTTAGTATTAGCTAAATATATTGGAGTTTTCTGTTATACCAAGTCGAGTTTTAAGCTTCATTTTTCCTCATGTATTAATACGCCTTCTTTACGCATTGGAAAAAATAATTTAACGCCTCTTTCAACATTAATATTCTTCATGTGTTAAAAAAAAAAATTGCCTTTTTCGCCTGTAAAAGACGCCAATCTCTAATACTATAAAAACTGAAGATTTCAAATTATCGTATATTTTTGACAGATATATTTAATTTGATTGATACCTATCTCCGTTTTAGAGATATGTATGATAATCAATAATAATTAGAGATATGTATGATAATCAAACAATACATTGTCTTGACGTACTGAAGCAGACACATCGTGGTCGAGGTCTCTCAACCAGTGTTGACTTGTTACTTTTTTCTCGTAGGTTAGATAGATTATTAAGAAAATTTTTTTAATTTTATAATTTACATTTTTTAGTGAGACGCGATTTTGGAGTCGTCAGATGAAAAAGTACAAACAAATAATATAGTTTCAAAAAAGTCGAAGCTTAAACCTTTTAATAAAAAATATATATTTAATTGTGTTGAATTATAAATCATTCGCAAAGGAAAAACTGGAGTTAAAGTGTATTTAAAGCTTCCGATTTTTTCACGTTGGGAACTAATTTTAAATATTTGTATTTAATTGCTTTGTATATTAAAACAAATAATTTTTTAAAATCAATTATTGCGTAATTTAATAGAATTCAATTTGGAACAGCTCAAAATATGAATATTAATATATTTATAGATAGATAAATAATAATAAATTTATATTTAATTAAATAAAAACAGGTGTCCTAAAAAAGATATCTTGAGTTGCTGTGATTTCGAGGAATTTTTAGATTTTCTCGCACATTTTTTTTAAACTAACAATATCATACATTTATATAATCTTCGACGACAAAATATAATTACATAAACATTTACACTTTAAGACTGTCGTAAACAAAATTATAATACCTTCTCCAAAAGGAAACTAAAACTAATTGGCCGAACAGCATATATATAATTTGTTTATTGGTTCTTGAAAATTTTCTATTCAAATATACATTTTGATGATTTAATATACAATTAATTTTTTTTTATCATACTTACTTAATTTTAAATAAGTAACTTAAACTGATATATATATATATACTTATAACAACATACAAATTATTGATTAAATATATACTTTAACAATATTAACACTTATCTATACACTTTTACAAACTATTTACATTGCATACATTGCTGCACACCAGAGCAAGGAGGCAGGAATACGTACACTTGTAGCCCTTGATGATCAAGGAGGTGAGTCCACTACTAACACAACAATATATCACATATTTAGAGGGTATATATTACAGATAATAAAACTCAAATTTTGTCAACATAATATGTATATCCAGATTTACAGCACTACATAATATAACGCACAACAATATTATAATACACATGCATATGTGAAATATGCATTTACATCAGTTTTTAGAAAACAAATCGGAGGAATATTATCTAAATTGGATCCTTATTCGAGAGTTCCTAGTGCTAAAACTTGGTTGCTCAATGGCCGGGAACGAAAAAATTAAGAAATCAACCAAATCCGTTAACTTTTTTGAAAGGAACACAGTTTTTTTTGGTTTTTTTGGTTTTTTTTTTTGGTGCAGTTGCAATAGCTTATTTGCGTTCGAACCCATGAAGAACACTTATTGAATTACACGTTGGAAAACATTCGCTTGAATATAACATTGATATAAAATTGTTAATTTAGGAATGGGCGTATTATGAATGTGTATGAATTACAAACATATCCAATGCAAATAAAAAATTATTTTATAACGGTTCCCCCATTTAGGCGCACGACTTTAAAAAATTTGAAAATAATGGCATATTTTTGTATGTGAAGGTCAAATAGATTTTCACTAGCCAACCGACACTGAAAGTTTTCATTCAAAACCAAATCTCGGTTTCAAATTTATTTTTAAATTATAATACTGATAATACTATAATACTTATACTGATCAACGATATTCGATATCGATATTTTATCAGGAACAGAGAACGGTTCTCGGTCTGTTAGTTTAATAGGCAGTTAATCGGAAAAGATAACATCATATCAAGCTTAATCCTTACCTTCGTCTAGCTTGGTCTAGCTTAAAGATATATATTATATATATAATATCAATATATATGAATATATCGATATATCGACAATACAACGTCGGGAGAACATTTTTTTATTGAAAAATCATTTGTACTGAAGTAATCAAAATATTCCAATTTTCTAGGCGTACTCAATGTGCTCCATAATTTTTAGACTTTAATTGCTTTCTTGACCTGACGTATCATGAAGATGAAATGAGAAGAACCAAAGACGTCGACAACACTTTAACTTGGTCTTCACTCTGATTTTTTGTTTAGACTTGTGCATTTTTTGTCTCTGATTTTTAGCTTCTTGGCCTTTCTAGCCAAATTTATTGATTTGCAATAATTGGTAATCGAGAGATCTTTACAATCTACCTAATTTGCGAGTGCGATTGTTCACTTTTTGATAAATCTTTGAAAAGAGAACATGAACACATGAAAAGAACGCATGAATGAAAATGTAATGTCAAACAATGTAAGTCACCTCCTGAAGTAAACTGCTGATCTTTAATATTAAAATTACATCCTTGATCGCGCAGCTTACCGTAATAATTAAGTTAATAAATAAATGTTCAGAGTAGACTTCACCAGTTTTACCGACTATCTTCGAATCTCCGCTTGGTATTGGGGTCCACCCTCTCCCTCACTGAAGTGGATAAAAACTTGCTAGTTGTTACATAATCTGAAGGAACTTCATTAAAGTGTCCAAAGTTTTATGGCTTCTATTCCGCTTACCGCAATAACCTCATCGCCTGGATTTCTGAAGTTGTCACCGGACAACAATACTACATAGAAGAATCAAACGAGTGATTTTCGAATAGCAATGGAACTCAGTAATTGATCATAACCTTTTATTTATCTTACCCAATATCCGGTCGGGTGTAATTGACTGCATAAAGTTCTAATATAAGCGAAGTATCTATTTCAATCAAGAGTAGTGGAGGTGAGGAAGTTCATTAGTAATCAACATGTCTTTCAAATTTGACACTATCTCTGAAGGTGGGGTAGGTTTGGGAGTTTTATTACTCTTTGAAGAAATTTAACAATAATTTATTTCAATGATTATTGAAATAAAAGTCCAGGGCTTAGGGAGATATAGGGTTCTTCATTTTTGTAACTTGAGTATACGTTATTTGTACATTGTCTTACCGGTCTTTTCAGGAGAAATCCCAACTTCCACATTTGGAAACTGTAGCTCTCAAACTTTGGGTAACATAAAGGTTTAATTGGCTTATGCTTCCAAGTTCAGCTCCAACAGCGTCTCGATTATACAATCATTGAACAACACCAATATACTTCTTTTCCTCCGGTATCAGAGTATAATAATTTTAAATCGAACATTTAACCAAACTAAAATACGACCCAGAAACATGAACATTATTGACAGATTCTCGCACTATGGAACTAATTTTTAAATAAACGTGTATTTTTATTTAGAGCGCGGAAGTTGGGATGCGAAGCATTGTTATGTTGGACGAGCAAGGAGGTAAGACATATATAGTAAAGGAAATAGAGAATTTGACAAGTGATTCAATGTAGATAATTATACATACAATTTAAAGATTAAATCTAAAAACCACCATGTTACTAGCTCTACTTTTATCATTGATTTTATTATACTTAACTTAATGAACATCTAAATTGCTGGCAATTTTCCCAGACTAGTGGATTTGACTAATTTGCATACCACGAAGAAATGGAATTGCAGTTCTTGAGCGGATATAAGAAGAAGTGGCCCTTCGCTGGAATGTTTACTATGTACTACAAGAAAGTTCATTGAGCTTTTTTTTAGCATTTTTATTTTTTAAATATTTTTATTTTTAGTATATGTTCTTAGTTGTTTACAAAATTAAATTATGTGGAACTCGATACCAGGAGGCGAGAAATGTTCGTTCAATCGAATTACGGTTAGCCCTGGTCTAGCGGGAAATAGCTTTTTATAACAACTGAATTGTATATATCGTTAAATATATATTTTTAAGAGATTTTAGGCAAAACTATACTTTTTTTTAACATTGTTCTGGATTCAAAATTAGTAAGAAGTCAGTAACCATTAAAATGCCAATTGAATTGGACTGCATGTTTAGTGTTCCTCGAGAAAGGATTACAGCATGGTCTTCAGGTTGTAGACCAGTCCGATGTCCCTATGATCCCAAAGCTTTCTCTGCTAATAACTCTGCACATGGAAGGAAGGAATGCAGAACTCTATTCTTGAATGCATTTGTCTTTTCATGCCGCTCTAAAAATTCTCGTTGCGGGCGCAACATCTCTGCATATTCTTCCTACACTATGCTATCTTTATCAAGAACATTTTGGGAATGGTCAATCTAAGGGAACATAATTTGGTTTTACGGGGAATTTAAAACATGTTCCGAGAAAAACATGTTCTACGCAATATTTTAAATATTACGTGCTGCAATGAAATCTTTGATGATGACCAACGAAATATTTCCAGGAAGTTAAGCGGTCTGTGAAAGAGAAAGATATATTAGAGCACCGAAAGAGGTCAGCCGATTTGTACAAGAATACACTATGTTTCGAAGTATTCTATTTACCGCTTTTAGTCTAGTTGATGCGTATGGTGAACCTATAACCCTATTGGTTGCGATCCTCTTTGTTCTCACTTTCATTCAACCTTGCAACAATTTAAAAAGTACTAGTTTTCAAAAGAAACTAAACTTTTCAACATTTTTAACAAACCTTAAGTATTTAACTCTCTGTGCCGAGAAAAATAAACTAACTTGAAAGAACAGTTATTTTGCGCCGAGAGCTCTATTTTCCATTTTTTATATGACATAAATTTGTTAATTTACAAGGTCACATTAATGTTGCGGAAATATCATATATATTCGATTACGCTCCTTTCGACAGAGTGTTTTGATTGAATTCCTGTGTAGATTGCTGGTAACCTTCCTTAAGCAGAGACTACTATATTCAACTCCAAGAATGGTGAAAGCCTATGTCTTCCACCTTGCACAATAGTCTTTTACATAAATTTTCAGGTGGTAATATATTATTCCGTCGATAAAATAATACAACTGCGTCTTAATTGGCATATCAATCAATTAAACAAAAAATTTAATGTTCCCCATTTGATGATAATAAACAAAATATTACATTTATATTTGTCATCTATGATTTTAGAGCAACTTGATCGAATTGAAGAAGGAATGGATCAAATTAACGCAGATATGAGAGAAGCTGAAAAAAACTTGAGTGGAATGGAAAAATGTTGCGGAATTTGTGTACTACCCTGCAATAAGTAAATATAAACAAATTTTTTATTTTTAAATGGTATTAACTAAATTAATAAACTTTTTTTTAAAAGAAATTGCATCATATCATAAACTGTTCATTATAGCTGGAAATTTACCAATTATTACACCTTTTTTGAAATTTTAATTAGTTCTTGAAATGGTTTATATGCTAACACCAACCAACATTATAGCGGCCGCAGAGAAGATATCAAGGAAGAAGGAAACATTTCAGATCTAGTATTTAAAGTATACACCATTAACCAGTATCAAAAATAGAGCTGACACAGGCAAGTCCGTCAGTCTGTCCTCGCAAACGTCTGAATTAAAACTGATATACAATTGGACCTATAGAGGGGATGACATATACAGAAAGAAAAAATGCAATGATACATTATCACATCAATTTTAAAACTAAACTAAACTAAAAATTGTATTTAGAATATCTAAAACGATAACGACTCGTGAAAAGGGTAATGGCTTAAGGTCATGGTATATTCTAGCCGACCTCTCACGAGTAGATCATTCTTACTTCGTCAATAAACACTACCTTGCTGGTTATAATTAATATTTCATGACATCTCAACTTGGTACATATTTAAATAACATTTTAAAGCTCTATATATCAGGAAAGATTAATATTCAAAAAGCAAGTGATTGTTTATCTTTATTCAGGATATCTCCTAGTCAGTCTGGCAGTCTCTTAAAGAAATAGATTAAACCCTACATGTGTCGAGACTTAAATTATTAAACTATTTACGACAGCAGTAAATGCATATAAAAAAATTCTTCATGGCCGAAATCAAAATAAAATTGCGTATAAGTCATTTTAATCAAATATATATTAAAATATTTTAACATACCTTTTAAATAAAACTTTTGTATCTAAATTTTCAGGAGCCAATCATTTAAAGAGGACGATGGCACATGGAAAGGTAATGATGATGGAAAAGTTGTGAACAACCAACCACAAAGGGTTATGGATGACAGAAATGGAATGATGGCACAGGCTGGATATATTGGAAGGTAATACATTTGAATTCGTCTGCTAATAGTTAACAATTTTACAAAGTCTTTAAAAAGACAGTTCTGTATGGTCAATAGATCAAATAGTTGAAATTTATTTAATTTTTTTTAGCATAGAAGAATTAATGAAAGTCCTTATGCTCTACACACAAGCAGACACACGAAATGAGGGAAGAGGTGAAGAGGCTTAGAATTATTTACTTATTTTAGATAGTATTTTAAATAGCATCAAAAATCATTAGCGAACTTCTATATTAAAATAGTTGTAGGGTTAATTGATTTGCTGTAAGATGTAAGAACCTAGCTGAATAAGCATGTTCTTAAGAAAGTCACGTTTCTATGAGTCGCGAATAGCCAAGAAAAATTAATTTTAGGAAAAGAGACAAGAAATCTGGACATCCGGGCTGTGATTTATTTTAGAGATGTAGTACGTTGCCCTTTGCTGGGCAATCACCTATTGCGAGCGATCTTAGACCAATTTTTAAGACCAGTGGAATATTTGTTTTAGAAGAGAAAATTCAGAGCCTCTTTCAGAAAATATGGATCGTATGTGTTTTTTCGAAGCGTTTTAAATTAAATTCACCGCAGACGCAGCAAAATTGTGTGTGTAAGAGTGTGATTTAATTAACTATCATTTATACCACAAGATTCCAAAAATTTTATGAATGTATTTTTAAACTATTCATTATATATAATTCTTTATTTTATTTACATATTTTCAGAATTACAAATGATGCTAGAGAGGATGAAATGGAAGAAAATATGGGTCAAGTTAATACCATGATAGGTAATCTTCGAAATATGGCATTGGACATGGGATCCGAGCTGGAAAATCAAAATCGTCAAATTGACCGAATTAATCGCAAGGTATTTACCGCTCTAAGTATATATATAGTTTTTTTATTTTTGTTTAATTTAAATTTAGTGCTCTGCCGCGTATGGAATAATAATTACAATAGTAGCATCTTTCTTTTTTTCATGATTCAGAAAATGTTGTTAAAATACCTTTTAAATATCCTATTCTTAAAACCATATTAATTAATGTGAAATTTTCTTTTAATTTTAGGGCGAGTCAAATGAAGCAAGAATAGCAGTAGCAAATCAAAGAGCCCACCAGCTTTTAAAATAAAGCGATCTTAAGACGATAACATGTACATACAACAATTTGCAATTGAAGCGTATTTCGGGTTTTTCATAAATGTAATAGTTTCGTGTAATTGTTTAGTGCTCCAACAGTTGTAAATATGATCAATTTAAATATGTACATACATCAATTTGTTTCTACAATACCGAAATCGTGCCGTATTTGAAAAGCTTTAAGTAAAATCATACATTCCAATTGTATGTCTGTATGTATGTACATTTGCCCACTCAAATGCTCACACTTTGACCATTCATCCACAAAATGTACATACATTCATACATACGTGAATACATTCATAATCATATCGAACTTTTACACACATGCACAAACACAACACACAGACAATTGTTTAGTCAGACAAAATCAAGTTTTACTTTAACCTATCGGTTTGAGCAACGTAACTAAATTCTCAATGTAAGCTTTACAATTTAAAGTGTACAAATTTTAGCTAATTTTTTCGTGTTCCTTTTGAAAAGTGCTGAGTACATTGTCAAACATAAATCTTCATTGAACATATTAATGAATACACAATTCAGAATGTGTTTAAAAAAAAAAATTAAATATACCGTGGAGGCAGAGAATTCAACTTATTCGCGAAAGTCACGAAGGATTCAGATGAAATGCCTATATATATTTGTGATAATGGCGCATCCATACCATACGAACCATATTAACAACGTCACAATTGTTATGTAGTTTTTCGTTTATTGCTGTCAAAAAACTATACTTGTTCATTACAACAGTTTCGAATCTTATTATTATCGTATCTAATCAAAATCACGAATGGACGAATCTGCAAAGTTCTTAAAATTTGAGAGCTGTTTCTGATCTCAAGCAGGATGGAATTTCATATATATGTACATACATAGTACATGCAAACATGCACATACATACATATATATGAAGTGCTCAAATCTAGAATATAGATTGAATATTAATATTTTAATAAATACAATAATCGTTTTTTTAGTCAAATTTATTAATATTGTGAGTAACACATACAAAAAGTCAAGTTCGTACGTTAAACAAAAAAATGCTAAAATAGAACATTACATACATATGTGAATGTGTTTAACTAACGATGCAAAAAGGCTGTAAGGAAATAAATGGAGGATTGTTAATTTCTGTAGTAAACATAATTCAAATATTATCCTATCTAATATTTATGTAGCTTATTTTTTAATCAATTTAATGTATAAACGTATCACGTCTTAATTTATAATGCGGACACGATGATATTCGTAACATTTTTTGCTCACTCAAAAGTGTTATTAAAATCATCAAACGTATTATTGGATCTGTATGTCTTCTATATTAATATATATTTATATTAACTAAATTAAAATAAATTATCGTTCTATCAAAAATTAAAACTGGCGTTACATTGAATGATGTTGAAGGTGCGATATAAAATACATATGGATTTACAAAATCAACATTCGATACAAAAAATTCAATTATAAGACCTATTGCTTATCATCTACATTATGTGACATTTGGTATCGGGAGTAGCGGACTTGAAAAGAGATGCAACAGAACAGAAAAGGATTCCAAGTAAATTTCTCTCCAAGTTTGGTTTTAAAATTTTAGTAGGTATGATCTTTTGTGAATTTTGGAAATATGAGTATGACTCTTGACTCTATCGACTTCACCCTTATTTCATTCTTTTTGGTGACGTACCCTATGATGTTCCGGCTCTGCTATGTAACTTCGGAGCATTTCAATATCATTTTTTTTTAATTGTTCTGAGCTCTCTACGAGTAAACAAAATTGCAATATTGAACAAATTAGATCTCTCACATATCTTCTCTGTAAGCAATACAGAAATCTTGGAGCACTGCAGTAAGTGAACGCTGATTCTAAAATCAATTAACAATGCAATATCAATAAACAAAATAATTAACCCGATATCAAGAAACTCCAAATCGTAAAAATCTGACGCAAATCTCTGCACGAAATGAGAAAGCCGCATTTGTTTAGCCAGGATGACCCTGGCTATCTGCAAATCTGATCAAATATAAATTATAAATAAATAACATAATATACAAAACAAAACAAGTCAGAATGCTGTAGTCGAGTGATCTCGTCTACGATATACCCCGAATCCAGTTGTTCAAAATATTATAATTTGATTGACAAATTTCCCTTTAAAAAGCTTTACACCCAGATATGAGCAGGCTAAATCGTTTCTTATAGCAATCGCAGGCACTGAAGGGTAAAAACAAACCGAATGCAGCGCATATTTTTATTCAAAAGCCGGAACTGACCTCTAATTGGCTGGCTAGAAACAGTTGTATATAAAACGGGGATTCTGTAAAATCGCACACAAACATATAGATGCTCACATCAATTATTGTGTCATCTCTTTCTCACACATTCGCCACACACATTTATCGATAAGCGAGAAACTGAGGCTGTTATCGATAATTTAAGGCAAACTAGGTCTGTCTGTATAAGTTCGTCGTGAAAATCATCTTTTACATCAAGTGCAAACTGTACATCTTAACCGATTATATGATATTGTTTTCTGATGGGTTGTTTTGCAATATTATAACCAAGTGAGTTTGAAGTATATCTTGGTAAAGAAATTGGTATGTATATGATACATCATCTTCTTAACGATATAGCAAATGGAGTCGAGAAAATGTCTCATTTAATAAAATTATAATACACTTTTTTTAAGGGTTTAGTTTACTTAAACAATAAAAAACATCATTCAAGAATTTTCGAATTTTTATTTTAATAATTTTTGCATTTATATTTATTTTATAAAATGTCAACAAATTAAACACATTAATTATTCGTATGCATAAGCACTTACGTATACAACAAAAACTTTATTGATTTTAAACATAACAATTACGTTCTATCATAAATTAGTATAAACAAAAGCTTTTTGACAAAACAACTCCATTCTCGATCGAGTGTATACAAGACATACTTTTTTTTATAAATAGTTTCAATTTTAAAAGATATTTTTATATGATTCAAACTTATGCTTCTTAATTTAGTGGTACATTATATGCAGAGATGTAGGTTGAAGAGCTTTCTTCACTATTGCTCGAGTTGTTTGAAGCTTTCTCGGCGTTCTGCTGTAGATCGTTAATCTCTCTAATTTTATGATAATCTAGCGATGTTTTTTTTACACTTGTTTGATTATTTATTGTGTCTGATGGGAGTTCTGGTACCGTTACCACAGCAACAGTATCAATTTTGCTTTCCAGGGGCACGTTCACAGGAAATGTATTACTTTCAGATTGTTCTTCGTCCATGAACGATTCTGTGCTGATAGTTTCGTTAATGATATTTGAATTTGCATCTGAATTGAAATCATTGACTTTAGAATATATACTTTCAATGTTAGGAGCCAATACGATTGGCTTGCCTGTTGCAGCTAAAGGCTGATAGTATGAGTTTTCTAGTATCTCAGACTCCGCTGTCTGCATGTACTGGGTTATTGAGGTTGGTTTTTTGTCTTTCAAAATTAAATGGTGGTGATGGTGATGAATGTGCAAATATGGTGCTTTGGGATATGTTGTATCCGAGTTTGCTACAAAATACGTCTTTTGGTCTGTAATTATGTTACCAAAAGTCGTTTGACTACTTTCAGTTTGATAATCATGCAGCATACCAGTAGACGGTGGTAGAACGGGTGAGCTAGTTGTTTTGAATTGGTAAATGTCAGGTTCAAATTTAAAAGGCTGTGTTGAAGAAATTGTCAGTACTGGGCCATTATGCGTATTTTCAAAGTTATCAATCCCTTGGGCTTCCACGACTTGATTTAGTTTAATAAGTTGCTCTGGATTATTGTTTTCGGCGTTGTTTATGTGGTGAGGCGTGTGTACAATTCTGGCTATGGACTGCTCTTCAATAAGTGAAGTTATTTGTAGACTTTCTGTGCAATTTATACCTTTGCACTTATTTGTTGGAGTTCCAGCAATAGCAGCAACGTACCATACCGCAATGAATAATAACGCAGCTAACATTTTTGAATTAAAGTGTTTTATCCAAACATGAGGAGAGACTGACTGATAAATTTGCAAACATACCTTTGTCTTTGTATATTTGCATATTTGTGTTCCTTACATTGAATACTAAAAGAAAGTGGAGAAAGTATGACGTCTGTGTATAAGCCATAAAATACTCTACATTACAATAAATATGTATGGCTATAAAACGAAATATAATGCGTATGAACCTGAATAAAAATCAAAAAACATATAGCAGTTGCATAAATAATTTAAGAAAAAAATAAATATTTAATAGATAACTAAAGGTATTTTATAGCAAATTATTCAATATTTTCATTTTAAGGTCATGCCGTTTTAATACCATTTTCAATATTTGATTATTTATAATATTATTCCCGTACAAAATTGTATAATCATAAACCGTAATATAATTTACGTAAAAAAATATAAACTATTTATACAGAGTTTGTTAATAAAAAAAGCTAAGCTTAATCAAGTGCAAAAACATATTGGTTCAAAGGGCGAACAGGGTATACAAAAAAAAAAACAAGAACGACGTTTCTTTGGTGCGCCGAAAACTGCATACCCTTTTAGATCGAAGTTAATCTGCTGACATATTAAGTGAAGTTTTCAGTTTGACGTATTTTTAGGTCGTAAAAGAATTGAATTTAAATATTTTATTATAGATTCGGTTGGTGCTATTAGGCTGATAACATGTATACTTTATGGGCTATTTACGTCTCCTTCAAAGCGTTACAAACTAAACAACCAAATTATGATACGCTCTACAGGTAAGTATAATAATAATTGTAGTGAACCGGTTTTAATATTTTTAAAAAACCATTGGCATGTGCCTGAGAGGGTGTTATATTTTTTGTGGGTTACTTTTGATGTCGCAATTTGTGAATTTTTCTGTGTCTTATTAGTTGTGTGGCACATTTTGTCCGTTGTCTACCAATATAACAGTATCAGTGAGAACCGTCGAATAAAGTTGACTTTTTTATATATAGCACGGCTTATATATTCCTGCGTAACTCTCTATATTTGCATCATTATACCCTAAAACTAAATATTGCTTGTGCAATATCCGTCAACTTACTTAGTTCCGCCAAAAACATTGAATATTCCTATAACTTTCATAATTAAGTTTAATATTAGCAAATCTGCAAACCTGTATATATATATATATATATATATGTCTTACAAATTGTATCTTACTAATTTTGTAATTTGGTTACCTACAGGTAACCAGATATATATATATTTATATATACATACTAAAATACATTTTCATTAAATTTAATTTTAAAATACCACTACGTGCAAAATATTTTTGTTTGTTATCAATTATTAATGGGAAAGTTTTATAGGTATTGTATTTTAATGTTATTTCAAGAAACATCGAAAATTACCTAGGTTATCCAATTCAAATTATTAAAATCAAATAAATATTCCTGAGCTCGCAATTATAACATGTATAAAATTATCACGAAAAACAATACTCAACAAATCCTCATTTCTCCCACGCATTAACACAAACACAAACTGTTCAATCAACTTCAAACTAAACATAAACATATCTGTGCTGCAAAATATAATGATTGTAATTAGATCCATTAAATAACACACCGTAAAATGATACTTCGATGTATCATTCACAAAACCGATAGGCCATACATTAGATTTGTTAAGCTTAGATATACGCAATAGAGAGGAATGAAGACTTCAACTTAAAACGTAGATCAAGCCAATTGTCTTTTAGGCAGCTATGATCACAAATGTTTTAAGAAAATAAAATATCGACGGGGAATAACAGATTTATACACTGTTGACTATGAGGGCCCCTAGCTAGATTAAGTATAATCAGTACAAGTTTTCTCAAAATGGCTCGGTGATTTTTAGATTCTTGTAATATAAGGCGATAATTCAAAATAATAATAATTGAGAGTACTCAAACCTTTCAAAAGGCAAAGGAGATGACCGTCCGTCCGTCGGGGTATGCCTTCCTACCTACACTGTAGTCGAAGGAGCTCGAATTTGAGATAGTCCAAATATTTTCTATTGCATGGGGTCGGAAGCTAAGATTTCTGCAATGGTGACATCAAAATAGAATTAACAAAGCAAAAATAATTTTCAAATATTGCTCTCGATCCCGAGCAGAGTTTCTTAGGCATTTTAGTTTTATTTTGGAACACCGATTAATTTTTTATAAAAGCAGACAGCTTGAAATACCTTTAGAGCTTCGCTGCTTGATCCCTGAAAGATGTTATTGCTTGCAGTTCCAAAGATTTAATTTGAAGGTGAATGCACCTATACACAATTACATTTGCAGAAGGTTCTAGAAAAAAATTTATAGAATTGGAAACTATCCATCAACCTCAAAAAGGCTGTTTCAGTTACACTATTATGAGGAACATCACATCTAACGGATTTCTGCTTGGCGGAGTCCTATCGCATTAAACGGCCTAAAAATAATTCGCTTTTGATAAGAGATTTGCTTAAAAGATATCTTTCAAGTAAGTATGAAACCATAAACTTAAAGTAAGCAAAATAAGATGACTCAATGATCTGGTCGATACCTATATTATTAATATTAAGTTAATCAACTATAGCCTTAATTATTGATAATCACATCTTTAACAAAAAGAAGTGTTATATTGAGATTGATCATTACATACTCTTGTAGGGCAGAATTAATTTTTTGATTTTAATTTTTGTTTACTTATACAAGTTCTAGTTATTATTCGCTTAAAAAAAATTCAATTTTTCCTCAAACACTTTAAAAATTATTTAAATTTACACAAATATTAATAAAAAAAGAAGTTAGTTTTTACAAATATTTGTATTTTAATTCCAGTTTGAGATCTATCTGTGACTGTGGCTGACAAGGCCCATAGACGAAAAAAAAATTGATTTTTGAAGATTAAATTCGACCTTCAAGATAAGATAACATTTTTTCTTTATCGAGATAAGCGTAGGCATACTAAAAACTCACATTTAGACCGATTCCTATCGCTACCATGTAATAAATAGGTCTGATGCGACTTCTGTACTGCCTTCAGCCAAAACACGGATAGAAATCAAGTTTCCTCGAGATTGCTTTTAAACTTAGCAATTTATGCGCATAAGAGATAAATCGGACAGACTTACATGACTTAAATTAAAATAAAATGGATTGCAAGTTCCAGTACATATTAATATACCCTGTGTAAGGGTATATAATTATTTGTAATACGATATACAATATAGCAAAAATATTTTAAAAATCCAATTGAAATTACTACTATAAAATACTTATCGAGGAATATGCTGCTGGCACTATATTTTTCAAGTAAAGTCAAATATTTAGTCAGGAATTTCTTTTATTCAAATACTATGTGTCTTATTATTCCATTGACAATCTAAAAATTACCGTTAAGAAATTAATATGCGTGAAATACTTTTTATGATTAATTTAAAAAGTTGATTGCTTGGCTGTCACCAGCTGTGGCCATTTTACACATATTTACATACAAAATCTTAATATTAATAAACATATATTGTTTTTAGTTGTGGCTTTAGTTCTGGAGGTATCACAGGTGCAGGTTCCAGTTTTCGGGCAACTAATCGCTTGAACCGCCCACTGAATTGTTTGCGAAATCCTTTGAAACTGTTTTTGTCATTAGCTATCAACATCTCCTGAAACAAGAAAAAACAATTTTGTTATTTACTATTAATTTATATTTTATTTTGATTTTCCTCTTTGCTAACTGGTCCAACAATATACATAATTGCAATTAAAAAAAGAATTGTTTCAACAAAAGTTCAACAGGTTGAAAATGAATTAGCCGAAAAAATTATAATGATAAAATATATGGAAATATCAAACTGAACAAGAGTTTATATTATATTATTTATCTGTACAATGGGCTGTATTGACCCCGATGGAAGGATTGTAACCGTTTTATTATACACCCGGAAATACCGAAAAAAAAACCCAAATTCATGTTATGTTTGTGAAATACAATTTCTCTAGAGACAAAGATGATGATAAAATAATGTTTGAACTGAAGATAAAGTATGCGTCATCTGTTGGGAAACTGGTTCGTATTTTTACCAAGGTCTTGTTGCAAGAAAAAATTGCAGATACAAAGGCTTTGTCGAAATCAGAATATTATGAGTTCTTCGAATTGGAAATGTTATGGATTCACACAGAGCGATATCATGTATCAAGCTTAATTTTGATAATGCTGCATAAGCGTTTGCGTTGCCTTTTAGTGCATTATTATTTCTGCATCACCAGACCAGTTGAAATAATGCATTTGACCATTTGGATATTTTTCGATTCAAATCAAATCAAATGTTTATGTGTATAAATAAAATCGCTTTGAAATATGTAGTCTTACACGTACCGGGTTAATATGATAGATATGTGGTGCAGGCGCTTTTGGAGGAAATGTCCACTCCGGAATATCAATCACATCTGGATGTCCACTTCTAACGTCGGCAGCTACTCCGCCGCTCGTTCGTACGAAAGATACGTGGTGTGTGGTACAGTTGCTCATAGTAGTATTCGCCTCCGACTCAGCATCAGCATCACCATCATCTGCATTGTTATCGTTGTGCTCCTTATCTTCAGTAATAACATTGGATGACGCGTTCCGAGGCTCGTCGCGTTTGCGTAATTTACTTCGAACCAGACGCATTGTAAGTGTGCTAGTGTTATCTTTTACCATTTCAGAACCAACAATTTTGTGTAATTCAAAGGTGGTCCACTGCTACGGCCGATTATATAATTATAATGTTCAACAAATGTGTATTCACAATAAACACAGTGAACAATTCGCTCAAATGGTCAAAAGTTTACTGACATCACACAAATACCACCGTTCAGTTCTTAGTTCGTTTTGACTAGTATATAAATATCGATTTTCTAAATGTGGGCTGAAATTTGTGGGTGGTTTATGTCCTGCTAGTATTGTCGTCGTCGTTATTTTAGCGTGATATGCTATATGTATATGTATGTTGTATATGTATTTCGTATTTGTATGTTTCCTTCGTCAAAAATGTTTTTTACAGCCTTTCGGCTGCAATAATTGCTAGCTGTACGCCACAAGATAGTACATTTGGCTTAACAATATTATTCGGCCTATTTTATATGCTTGTATTATTTTTCGTTAAATTCACTACAACATTAATACACTTTTAACAGAACTTTCACAATCTTTGGTTAATTATTTTGTTGGTATAATAATTTATTGCAACTGCTCAGGTTAGCATTTCATCTAGCGATTTATTTAGCTTATGCCATGCAAATGTAAAGTACTTTTATATATATGTATTTGATAGTTTCAATTAATTTTTGTACATTATGTCTGTTAGCACGAGGTGACTTCACTTTGGCTTACACAGAATATAACTGAACAAAAGGCAAGTATTGATCGCCTCGCATACTAAAATCAAGCACAATTGCTCAAATAAGAGGCGAATCGTTCGTTTCTTTTGACTTTCGCTCTTCGCTCTTATACCACTTCGGCTCTCGTGGTGAGAACACTAATCCATATATATATTTTTATGTATATACATGTATGTGTATGTTTGAATGAATGTGTATTCCCAGTAGCATTGATGGCAACAATATTAGAGGTGCTGACTACAATTCCGTTGACCTTAGAAAATATTTTTTGTCAGACAGATTGTTGATTTAAACACTTTTTGATTAAACTTTTTACTAATTAAAGCAATATCACTCGAAACAGCTGTCCTGAGCTCATCTAATATTTTCCACACACATTCACCAACCCAAAGATTTCTTTATATATTCAATGTTAATATACATAAGATTTTTTGTAGACTAAGAGATCACAACAAAATGGATTTCTCACTCAGTATTTGTTTTAGGGTTGCCAACTCTACACATATATAAACAATAATTATGTCAACGCATCAGTCAGCTGGGAATAGTAAAAAAACAAAGATTGTCACATATAATTTATCACTAATTATTTGATTATTCATATTTTTAAGTTAATTCTGAGTTAATTGTAAAAACGACTTTGTTGTATTTGATTTTAACGTTGATCGTTTGTACGGTATTTGGTATTTTGTGTGTCAAGTGAGCGGCGACTTTTACAGTTTTGCTTCAAATGCGGAATTAAAATGAATTTTATATAATATGTTTAACATCAGTTTTTATTAAGAGCAAACATAAATTATTTAAGTATTGCTTTGAATTAATAAATAAATATAATATATTCGACGATATAGTAAATATAGGAATAAGCATAAAATCCCGCTGTATGTATTTTTCTTATTATTAAAAAAGCATAAGAGCAACCTTATAATGTAATTTTGTAATAAAATAACAAAAAAAACTTCAAATTCATTATTTATAAACAATTTTAATTACTGCAGTTACATTATAAAGCGACATAAACTTAATTATGGTCCGTAAGGTTTTGCTATACCATTATTAATTCCGCATCACCAGGAGATGTTCCGTTCTCATTTCGTTACACTTTGTTCTTTTAACATATTTTCGGTCCACCACTAACGAAATTGTCGTTTGCCGCGAAATTTTAACGAGTCGTGATTTTAAATTTTCCAAGTAGTCTGTACAATTTTTTTATTTATTGCCAATATATTGAGTTAAATAAGTAAATGATTTTGTTGCTGGCAAAAATACTCTGTGCAAAAAATTATTTATAAATATTTACTGGAATGTCCAGATTAACGCAATAATACAAGAATGCAAATTTCAGCATATGAGATATCGCTCCGAGTAAATACGACAACTTGCAAGCGCTCAAAATTAATAGAGGTTGGAAATTCACTCAACCCCAAGGAACTCACCATATCCCACAACTGCCACAATTTGATAAAACAGTTGCTAATCTTGGAAGCTAGGAACTTCCTTCTTAGTGGGTAGGTTAGACAGCTTTTACAGTTTCACACAGATCAGATTATGCCTCTGATGCTGTCTTTTCCAACAGATCCCGAATATCAAAGATTCAGGTTCAACCGGATGCGTTTTTGATAAAGCAATTCGTAATTTTTGTCAAACTGGGCAAGTTGGAAAGGAGTTTCTCAAGGAGCTTAATCGTATCCTGTGCAGAAAACGCGGAAGTCTACTTCATGTTCTTCTTTCTCCTTCTCTTGGCCATTTTACTTAAGTCTTCATAGTGGTCTAGGACACTTTTGGTGTGAGTATCGACCAACTTGAGGAGCGGAGCTGTTTGCGTCTTCCTTTGTCGAAATTCATTTGCAAAATGGTACAGCTAATGAAACCGTTTAAAATAGTGTTTTCCGATAAATCATCTAACAATCATCAGTCATGCTGCACAATAGTGGGAAGCCGCCTGATGCCTCGAGAGCTTGTACCCAGTATGTCTTCTAGAAAACATCAGGCGGATATAGGAAAATCTGTGGTATGCGGAGAATCCTAGCTTCTCCGGCGTTAAATAGGACAACACCAAGGTATCAGTTGGGCTTAAAGTTTCAAAACCAAACGCCCAGAAATTTACCGTGCTGTTAAGTTTGCTCTTAACTGTCTCCTTGTCAATAATCTGAAGAACCAAACCCTCGGAAAGAAGTTTCTTCCTAATGTCAATGTTTTTTCACTCCGCAACAAGATTCTTAAGATTAATAATTTATTTTATGCATCCTGGCCTTTTTATTTATTAATTTATCGCTCGAGATTGTTCTCGTCTCGCTAATAGGATATTGTCGTGTATAAATATTTCCTGGTCAGAATTCTAAAGAAGATCTGAAGAGAGAGAGAAGTCAGAGAATACTCAAGCACAAAATTGTGTCATGAACTATCTAATCCTAATTTCGATTTCAATGTCACATTTAGCTGTAGTTTTCTCCCCACCCTTTGTCTTAACTTCCACTTCCTGTATAAAGCACTGTTGTCTAGCTGCCAAACGTGTAGATTAGATGATTAGCTTATTTTCAAACATTGAGGGAGTCAGCTGTTGTCTGATAGGGTGCTCAAAATCTAAATAAACAAGTTTATAATCTTCAAATAGTATTTCTATACCTCTTCATTTTTCATACTTGTCATTTCCCATAAATACCAAGGCGCTAACGACTGTAACAAACGGAACTATAACTATCTTTTTTAGTTACCTTAACTGAACTTTAATGAATTTCATAGACATCATTAAATTATTATCCCATTTCTTTAAATTAAAAAAATTTAATATATGCGACGATATAGTTAAGATAGGAATTACAAATTTAGCCAGCTGTATGGTATTTTTAATTTATATTTTTCGTTTCTTTTTATCTATTCCGCATCACCAGCGGATGTTCCTTTTTTTATTTCGTCTTTTTTACGATATTTTCGGTCCACCACTAATGAAATTGACGTTTGCTGCGAAATTTGAACGAATCGTGACTAAGTTTACCAAGTTGTTTAAACATTTTTTTTTATTTATTCCGAAAAAATCCAATATATTGAGTTAAATAAGTAAATTACCGTTTTTGTTCCTGGCAAAAATACTCTGTGCAAAAAATTATTTATTAATATTTACTGGAGTGACCAGATTAACGCAATAATAAAAGAATTCAAATTTCAGCATATGAAATATCGCTTCGAGTAAATTACGACAAATTGCAAGCGCTCAAAATTAATATAGGTTGAAAATTCACTCAACCCCAAGGAACTCACCATATCCCACATCTGCCACAATTTGATAAAACAGTTGCTAATCTTGGAAGCTAGGAACTTCCTTCTTAGTGGGTAGGTTAGACAGCTTTTACAGTTTCACACAGATCAGATTATGCCTCTGATGCTGTTTTTTCCAACAGATCCCGAATATCAAAGATTCAGGTTCAACCGGAAGCGTTTTTGAAAAAGCAATTCGTAATTTTTGTCAAACTGGGCAAGTTGGAAAGCAGTTTCTCAAGGAGCTTAATCGTATCCTGTGCAGAAAACGCGGAAGTCTACTTCATATTCTTCTTTCTCCTTCTCTTGGCCATTCTACTTAAGTCTTCATAGTAGTCTAGGAAACTTTTGGTGTGAGTATCTACCAACTTGAGGAGCAGAGCAGTTTGCGCAAAGCCGCAGAGTCTTCCTTTGTCGAAATTCATTTGCAAAATGGTACAGCTAATGAAAACGTTTAAAATAGTGTTTTCCGATAAATCATCTAACAATCATCAGTCATGCTGCACAATAGCGGGAAGCCGCCTGATGCCCTCGAGAGCTTGTACCCAGTATGTCTTCTGGAAAACATCCAGCGTCAAATAGGACAAAACCAAGGTATCAGTTGGGCTTTAAGTTTCAAAACAAAACTCCCAGAAATTTACCGTGCTGTTAAGTTTGCTCTTAACTGTCTCCTTGTCAATAATTTGAAGAACCAAACCCAGTAATAATATATTTTCTGTATCCTGGCCTTTTTATTTATTATTTATTATTTTATCTCTCGAGATTCTTCTTGCCCCGCTAATAGAAGACTTGTATAAATATTTCCTGGCCAGAATTCTAATGAGAATCTAAAGAGAGAGAGAGAGAGAGAGTGAAAGAAAAAAATACTCAAGCGCATAAGTCGGTTCTGAAATATATATAGTAATAGTGGTTGGTTGGTAACAAATTGATAAATCAATAAAACCACATACCTTGTACAGCTTTAAGGATAGACTCAACAAACTGGACAGGTAACTTGCTGCCTGGTTCAATCGGCATATCCATCATTTCAGACCTAGAAATCTGAAATCCATATAACTTCCACAACTTGTAAGCTACTAATTATATGTGTAATCGATAAATGCATATATCTTACACAATTTGAGACATAACACCATTAAAAAATTGCAAAGATGCTGAACTGTGGGTGACGCCCTGATAAATTTGTTGGTTCATGCAAGGCTACATAGATGATGTGCTGACTATATGAGCAGTGCTCAATGCGACATCCTCAGCTCGTAACTAAACAAAGACAAATTAATTCTTGGGTTCGTCATTTACATTTTCTCATATTGTGAAATTGCAGTGCGAAATATCGATTGGAAAATTAATTTATTAATTATGGAAAGTTTATTTTAAACATATTTTATCTTAACCATGGCTACTTATAACATTCACCTTCAAAAATTATATCTAATAGGTCAAATATTTAATAAAAAAATATTTGTTAATAAGAGACATCAATTAATTTCTGTTATAGCTTTGTTAAATAAATTCTAAGGTCATTATAGCGTACAGTGTTATTCAAATTATATTTAAGATTGAGCAGCGTGCTTTGATTTTTATTCATCTTCTTTTTGATTTAATATCGGATTTAGGGAATTGTTGCTGATCGTCCACTATTTTTTACATTATGGCACCCAGGATGGCGAACGATAAGAAAGAGGAAGTCCAGATGTCGCTGGGACCCCAGGTGCGCAATGTTGGGATGTTTTCGGCGTTGCCCACATTTATGCTGGTTTCAGCGACACCTTCGTCCATGTCACCGATTTGTCCGGTCGCAAAACTTTCGCACGTGTCACCGGCGGCATGAAGGTCAAGGCCGATCGTGATGAGGCTTCTCCATATGCCGCTATGTTGGCCGCTCAGGATGTAGCTGAAAGGTGCAAGGTGCTCGGCATTACTTGTCTGCACATCAAGCTTCGTGCAACGGGTGGTAACAAGGCGGAGACACCCGGACGTGGTGCCCATGCTGCACTGCGTGCTTTGGCTCGTTCGTCCATTAAAATTGGCCGTATCGAGAATGTGACACCCATTCCATCCGATTCTACACGTAGAAAGGGCGGTCGTCGTGGTCGCCGTCTCTAAACGATTTCCTGGCGTCCTGGATATTTACATAAATATATACTTACGCATCTGAAAAATGAGCCTTCACTTTTAACACCTCTGTATCCAATTTAAATAGTTTCCAATAAACTTATGGCATTATCTGTTGCGATTTCAATATAAAAGTTATTTTCTGTTATTGAATTTGTAATTAAAGGCACCCATCGAGAAACCTTGGTTGGTGGTTAAAAAGCTTTTATATTAGGCATCAATTATAATTACTGTATGCTATTGAGTTTGGGCAAGATACTTTCTTCTTCTTAATACATATCAAATTGTGTCATGAACTATATGATCCTAATTTCGATTTCAATGTCACATTTTGCTTCTCCGCTGATTTTCAAATATTGAAAGAGTCTGGTCGTGCCTATTGCTTTCGAAATATGAGCACAATTAATTATAACGATCTGTAAAATGTTAGAATCTATTATTTCGCGCTTCCATCAATATTTATATTTTCGTTTATTATCTTAATATTACTTCTAGGGTATATTTTTAGCAAAAGGCTAATATTTTTTACTCATAGACCGGTTTGTTGACCTGATTAATCAACAACCTTCTAATTTTATAAAAAACTGCAGATCCTTTTCTGACTACCAGTATGTCAGTGTTCATTTTGGTACATCTTCAAGAATCCAGATAGTTTTTGAAATTGATCGTTCCATGCTTAAACTGTTTACAATAAGAAATATTTTGTGCTAAGACTATTTAATGAGCCTTTAACTTATAAAGACCCTGTTACTCCACGCATCAAAAAGCGACATTCTTTCCTTTTCTGTAACTTTAGTTAAGCACTAGGGTCTGTATTAAAATATAGTAAACGATATAGTAATAAGCATAAGTGCCCGCTGTATGGATTTTTCTTATTATTGAAAAACGCATGAAAGCAACTTTATTACGTAATTATGTAATAAAATAACAAAATAATCTTCGAATTCATTATTTATAAACAAATTTAATTACTGCACTTGCATAAAGCGAAACCTAATAAATTTAATTATGGTCCGTAAGGTTTTGCTATACCCTTATTAATTCCGCATCACCAGGAGATGTTCCGTTCTCATTTCGTTACACTTTGTTCTTTTAACATATTTTCGGTCCACCACTAACGAAATTGTCGTTTGCCGCGAAATTTTAACGAGTCGTGATTTTAAATTTTCCAAGTAAGTAGTCTGTACAATTTTTTTATTTATTGCCAATATATTGAGTTAAATAAGTAAATGATTTTGTTGCTGGCAAAAATACTCTGTGCAAAAAATTATTTATAAATATTTACTGGAGTGACCAGATTAACGCAATAATAAAAGAATTCAAATTTCAGCATATGAAATATCGCTCCGAGTAAATACGACAAATTGCAAGCGCTCAAAATTAATAGAGGTTGAAAATTCACTCAACCCCAAGGAACTCACCATATCCCACATCTGCCACAATTTGATAAAACAGTTGCTAATCTTGGAAGCTAGGAACTTCCTTCTTAGTGGGTAGGTTAGACAACCTTTATAGTTTCACACAGATTCAGGTTCAACCGGATGCGTTTTTGATAAAGCAATTCGTAATTTTTGTCAAACTGGGCAAGTTGGAAAGGAGTTTCTCAAGGAGCTTAATCGTATCCTGTGCAGAAAACGCGGAAGTCTACTTCATGTTCTTCTTTCTCCTTCTCTTGGCCATTTTACTTAAGTCTTCATAGTAGTCTAGGAAACTTTTGGTGTGAGTATCTACCAACTTGAGGAGCGGAGCTGTTTGCGCAAAGCCGCAGAGTCTTCCTTTGTCGAAATTCATTTGCAAAATGGTACAGCTAATGAAACCGTTTAAAATAGTGTTTTCCGATAAATCATCTAACAATCATCAGTCATGCTATAGCGGGAAGCCGCCTGATGCCCTCGAGAGCTTGTACCCAGTATGTCTTCTGGAAAACATCAGGCGGATATAGGAAAATCTGTGGTATGCGGAGAATCCTAGCTTCTCCGGCGTCAAATAGGACAACACCAAGGTATCAGTTGGGCTTTAAGTTTCAAAACAAAACGCCCAGAAATTTACCGTGCTGTTAAGTTTGCTCTTAACTGTCTCCTTGTCAATAATTTGAAGAACCAAACCCAGTAATAATATATTTTCCGTATCCTGGCCTTTTTATTTATTAATTTATCGCTCGAGATTCTTCTTGCCCCGCTAATGGAAGACTTGTATAAATATTTCCTGGCCAGAATTCTAATGAGAATCTAAAGAGAGAGAGAGAGAGAGAGAAAGAAAAAAATACTCAAGCGCATAAGTCGGTTCAGAAATATATATAGTAATAGTGGTATGTTATTTGCAGTTAAGTAAAAATATCACTTGTTGGTTGGTAACAAATTGATAAATCAATAAACCACATATCTTGTACAGCTTTAAGGATAGGCTCAACAATCTGGACAGGTAACTTACTGGTAGCCTGGTTCAATCGGCATATACATCATTTCAGACCTAGAAATCCGAAATTCATATATCTTCCACAACTTGTAAGCTAATAATAATATGTGTAATCGATAAATGCATATATCTTACACAATTTGAGACATAACACCATTAAAAAATTGCAAAGATGCTGAACTGTGGGTGACGCCCTGATAAATTTGTTGGTTCATACAAGGCTACATAGATGATGTGCTGACTATATGAGCAGTGCTCAATGCGACATCCTCAGTTCGTAACTAAACAAAGACAAATTAATTCTTGGGTTCGTCATTTACATTTTCTCATATTGTGAAATTGCAGTGTGAAATATCGATTGGAAAATTAATTTATTAATTATGGAAAGTTTATTTTAAACATATTTTATCTTAACCATGGCTACTTATAACATTATGTCACCTTCAAAAATTATATCTAATAGGTCAAATATTTAATAAAAAAATATTTGTTAATAAGAGACATCAATTATTTTTTTTAATGCTTTGTTAAATAAATTCTAAGGTCATTATAGCGTACAGTGTTATTCAAATTATATTTAAGATTGAGCAGCGTGCTTTGATTTTTATTCATCTTCTTTTTGATTTAATATCGGATTTAGGGAATTGTTGCTGATCGTCCACTATTTTTTACATTATGGCACCCAGGAACGATAAGAAAGAGGAAGTCCAGATGTCGCTGGGACCCCAGGTGCGCAATGGTGAGGATGTTTTCGGCGTTGCCCACATCAATGCTGGTTTCAACGACACCTTCGTCCATGTCACCGATTTGTCCGGTCTGCACATCAAGCTTCGTGCAACGGGCGGTAACAAGGCGAAGACACCCGGACCTGGAGCCCAAGCCGCACTGCGTGCTTTGGCTCGTTCGTCCAGTAAAATTGGACGTATCGAGCATGTGACACCCATTCCATCCGATTCTACACGTAGAAAGGGCGGTAGTCGTGGTCGCCGTCTCTAAACGATTTCCTGTCGTCCTTTACATGGATATTTACAAAAATATATACTTATGCATCTGAAAAATGAGCCTTCACTTTTCACACCTCTGTTTCCAATTTAAATAGTTTCCAATAAACTTATGGCATTATCTGTTGCGATTTCAATATAAAAGTTATTTTCTGTTGTTGCATTCGTAATTAAATTCAAAAGGCACCCATCGAGAAACCTTGGTTGGTGGTTAAAGAGCTTTTATATTAGGCATCAATTATAATTACTGTATGCTATTGAGTTTGGGCAAGATACTTTCTTCTTCTTAATACATATCAAATTGTGTCATGAACTATATGATCCTAATTTCGATTTCAATGTCACATTGGCTTCTCCGCTTATTTTCAAATATTGAAAGAGTCTGGTGGTGCCTATTCTTGCTTTAGAAATATGAACACAATTAATTATAACGATCTGTAAAATGTTTGAATTTATTACTTCTCGCTTCCATCAATATTTATATTTTCGTTTATTATCTTAATATTACTTCTAGGGTATATTTTTAGCAAAAGGCTAATATTTTTTACTCATAGACCGGTTTGCTTCATACCTGATTAATCAACAACCTTCTAATTTTATAAAAAACTGCAGATCCTTTTCTGACTACCAGTATGTCAGTGTTCATTTTGGTACATCTTCAAGAATCCAGATAGTTTTTGAAACAGATCGTTCCATGCTTAAACTGTTTACAATAGGAAATATTTTGTGCTAAGACTATTTAATGAACCTTTAACTTATAAAGACCCTGTTACTCCACGCATCAAGAAGCGACATTCTTTCCTTTTCTGTAACTTTAGTTGAGCACTAGGGGCTGTATTAAAATATAGTAGAGTCCTTTTTCGTATCCAAAGCGATTAATTTGGGAATTGATTTTTTGAACGTTTGTTTTTATGTCTTTTCGTAGTCGTTGAGTCGCATTGCCAAAATATGCGCATTCAGAGCACCCCACTTTGGGTAGTCTTACTCCGACGGAATGTCGCTTTAGACGGAATTGTTTGTTATTAACGTATTGCGGTGTTTTTTAAAATGCAAAAAAAAGTTGAAACTTTTTTTTTGGAGAAGCATGTAAACAAGTCTATTAAATTCATTACTTAATATTGTGAGCAAACCATTTGACGTGAGGTATATTTTAACCATTTACTATGGGAACTACATTAATATTTCCACATGAATCTTAATTTTATTTACCTTCCTTGCGACTAGTACAAAAATCTACATGTTTTGAATGAGTTAATCTTGTCCATGGAGGTCTTACATCTATTTATATAGTTAAATAAGAGTAATTCTGAATTTTTAAAATTACTTAAATTACATATATGTTATCCATTTTCAGCTACTGCCGTAAAATCTAATATTTAAAATTTAATATTTCAATAAAAATAAAAAGGGATGCATTCATTTCGTAACCTCGTTAAGTGATCTAGATTATCTAGGTAAATTGCTTTTATCACCTTCTGTATCAGTTTTAAGAATTTATTTGTTTGAGTTCTGCTTCATTTTAATTCTCAAAAATAGTGTACTGATGATTTGCAATTTAATTGCGCAACATCAATTCTATATTGCATTTCCCCGACAAGATATAGAAGTATTTTACACTTTATATATTGAGCAAATGTTAAGGATATTGATGGTTTCATTCAGTAGTAGTAATATGAAGAATTACTTGTTTCAAAAGATCATTATACTAACTATCTAAAGAAAATAAATACTTGCAAATCGGCATCGGGTAAACTATTAACCACTGTCCCAAATCATTGCGAAATCAATTGTGAACGCCTGCTGAACATTTATTCAGCAACAAAAGATATTATTTGACTGAAAATCTACTTTGTGGAAAAACTCAAACGGAATGAATTTTTTATACCGTTCATCCAAGCGCAACATGTAAATGGAAAAATCTGTGACGTAATTATTATCATCTATCCGAATTCATGGCTTATCGATTTTACACATTACCTTTTTTTAAAATTATAATTATACATACATAAGCTATGTGAATTAAGATTTCACATACATGGATTTGCGAAAAACAGAAGTTATTGAAGAATGTTTAAAATTAGGCGCTTGTGAAAAAGAATCAAATTAATAGGAAAGTTCAAATGCATCGGGCTTGGCTTATTTATGATTGACGCAGGAACTCAAGGTCAGATGTAAATTCAAAACGGGAGAAGTTATCGATCATATGAAATAAACTTGAGCTGGGTGTTCCAGCTGTGCGAAAATTTGAAAAGAGGGGATACGAATTTGTAAAGCATAGGAAACATAATGGCAGTCATCCTAATTAAATGGTTAATTTTTCATAATTTATAGTTCCTTGACTTCTGTGTCATTTAAGTTATTTCAGATCGTAGCAGTAATTAACTGAATTTACCGTCGCCATAATCAGCACTCATCACTTGGTTGGCAAAGGCTGGAGCGCAAAAAAGAATCAATATGTCCCCTAAAAAGCCAAAATGGCAACACAGAGTACGATAATTTATATACTTAATATATTTACATTTATAACATAATTTGAAATCTCCGGCTCATATATTCTCTGAAAGCCGCGAATTTATTCTTTCAAAAAGAAAAGAAAATTTTAATACATCGTAAGTTTAGCAAAAAAAAAAATAAAAAAATATATACATTTAAATTTATTAAATAACCGATTTTACATCAGAGATGCAATGTTGTTTATGTATTTATTTATTAGCTTTCATTGAGATTTAATAAAATTTGGACATTTTATTAGGTAATTTATTATCACAAAACAAGCTTAGTCAATATGCCTGATGTTTAAGATGTTTATCTAAATGTGTATAACTTTTATAAGAGATAATTTATATTAAAAAACGGATAACGGCCCATTTAATCGGAATGAGCTATGCCGATCATATAAGTGCTTATTCTGATACATGTACATAGCATTTAATGTTTGTTGCGGATTATGATTATATAACTGATACGCGATTGTGGGTAAATAAATCTGCTGCTGTGTAATTAATTGATTAAAGTTTGATAGTAGGAACTGGTGCGCGCTTTGATTTGAATCAGAATTAACTTCAGGATATCGACTGCTTGTTGCTCCATGCTTTCTATGAAAAGTTTGACAAGATCTTGCATCGTTAGTGGCTTCTATATCCGGAGCAATTAGACTCTCAATGGTAAATGCGCGCTTGGGTCGAGTTGGCATAATGTCGACGAATTCACTTTCATTTCCCAAAGGGAATGTGCATTGTTGATTTTGTGTATTTTGTGCTGCACTTTCAAGCATCCAGTTTTGATGAGAACTGCTACTGGTTGTTGTTGGTTTTTGATGAATTTTACTTGTATCATTGATGATTTTGATATATGCAGATGGTGTCAGTTTCGAATTTAAGAAATCCTCTCCAAGATTTTTAACCCGGAATCGCTTCCGTCGCCTCAACAAACTGCCGTTTTCAAACATATCGAATGCCTTTGGATGAAGAGTCCAGTAAGAACCCTTGCCGGCTTTGCTAATGTTACGGGGCACTTTTATGAAGCAGTCGTTGAAACTTAAATTGTGTCGCAATGAGTTTTGCCATTTTTGCATGTTGTTACGATAATATGGAAATTGTTCCATAATAAAGCGATATATATCACTGAGAGATAACATTTTCTGTGGCGACTGCAGGATAGCCATTGCAGTCAGCGATATATATGAATACGGCGGTTTCTGATCACCATAAGTTGTTTTTAATGGACGTGGCATTGCGCCCTTTTTTTAATTTTTATTTGTTTGTTTTCACAGTGTTTTCACTTTGGTGGTGGGTAAGCGGTGTTCTCTCGTTGGCATCAGCGTTGAAACTGGCAAGAAGGTCTTTCAAATACATGTTTTAATAAATGGTCACCACATATCCATTATTTTCTTTGCCAAGCGAGAAAGCAAGATGAGCCCCTAACGAACTATAGCTTGGCTCTTTTGTGAACAGGTTTTCAATTGCGACGACATGTTTGCCGTCTCGTTCAGCAGTTTGCACCAATAAGAAATTGGGGTGGGATTTGTTAATTGGGTTGTATGAAAGAAAGGTCACCAATCCCAAATTAAATATATGAATTTTATATTATATATGTTCAAGTCAAACAAATCAAAAATTAATTTTGTATAAAATGTGATTGTTAGTAATTTAGTAATATGATTTAATTTATAGCTTTGTTATTAAATTACAATGATGGTAAATAAGCTAAGATCGTTTAAAATTAGTATTACAAAAACTTTCAATTTACTAGACATAGTTATATTGTAGGTTTAGCTGTGCGTTATTTACATCTAATTAATGTTTAGAAATTTAAAAAAGATTGCCACAGTTATTAAACATTTTGTTTTGAATACAAGAACTAGACAAATACAAATGAATGTTGAAGACTTGCAATTTTTAACATATGGAAATGGTCAATATACAACATAATACACCTCTGATCAGTATTATGTTAGGAGCATAAAAAGCTCAATTTGTAAAATAGGTAAAACTCATCATGAAGACACAAAGATTGGACTTTTTTCTTAATTAAATGTGTTTTACTTCAGCATTTTCTTACAAATATATAAGCTTCCTATTTACGAGTATTTATTTACTTCTTCGTAAATTTAGTGATAAATCGCAAGCGATATTCTTTAAATAATTTGTATGGATTCTTCCCTATTCGCGATATCAACTCAGGTACTCTCACTTTCACTGCAAAATTTGTGTTGCCTCCTCTGATGAATTAAGGCTTGGTGACTCACATGTCTTTTTTATAGGTTATTTTTATTTATCATTTAATCAACAAAAATAAAATGAACCGTTGCACCACGTACTTAATTTCATCGGACCAAACTTGTTTGGTCCTTGTTATTTTTATCAGCTGTGTCAATTTATACAGGTTCACAATAACTCGATAAAGACGAACTGGCAGTTGGACCTAAATAAATCTTAGAAGACCAATTTTAAATCAAAAGTTTATGTTTAGATTATTTGATTGATAGCTGTCGGTGTTTTAGTTGTTCATTAGTTGGTTTAAAAGACTAAATTAATTAAATAATTTATATGTTTTAGAATCTCACCTGCAGTTTTTAGAATAGACATACGTTCACTGAGATTAATTTTGATCCCCCTAATCAGTCATTAAAGTCCAGAGCGGGACGAAATGAAATTTTTAAGGGATAAATATAATATGTATATTAAAAACGAAAAGAATTGAAAAATCATTCAACGTTTTTATATTTTTTTATTTTTGGTTGTCAAAATATATATAAAATTGGAGTTTTGTCTATTTTGTATTAGTTTACAAGCCGACGTATTTTTTTATATTTCATTTTGAAAATGATCGGCCGGACTTAAACTTGCACGCATTAATAAATGTTTTGTATAATCAATCTAATAGCCAAGTTTTTAAGAACGCTGTACAACAGTTATTTGAGAAGATAATTTAATATAAAAAATATAAGTAAATCTATCTAAATTTGTATATAATTTAATATATATTCTTTAAGTTAATCTGAAAATTTTAATCGCCAGTATTGAATGTTAGTAATAACATTTAATTAAATTTACAAAAATTTATAATTTATTAATTAGAAGAGTCTTTCATAACAATGTATAACTGGAACATCGCCAATAACCTACCAAACAATAATAGTGACAGTAGCCTTATAATGAGTGAGAGTTGGAGAAATGTGGCTTTATCGATTTGATCGATTCCCAGGCCCCCTTGTCTCCAATTTTTATGTGGTTCAAGCTTTAAGGACATTGCAATAACCAATATATAATGATACTTTTGGAATAAAAATTTAATAAACAAATCATATAAGATATTCTCAAATCAGATTGTACGCATATTAACCTTGAAAGATAATTCATTAATAACTTTGATTCAGTTTCAATAAATAAAAGTTATGATACTTTAAAGACCCTGAATAAACTCATAAGTTGGCTGGTTTAACTGGGACGTTCCAGTTAATGTTTGTTTATTTTTTCTTATACATAACTTAATGCGCAAGAGACTTAAGTTCTTACTGACAAAGTCACACTTTTCGACATTAATCTTCAAGATAATCTTTCGTAATTCAATTACTACAATTACAACGTCCAGACAGTCTACGATTGCCCGTGCCCTTTGTTGGGGACCGCTAAAATTGTTCGCATTGTTGATTATTACAACCATAACTAATTACAATTTATATTGATATAGGTACTATCGATGTCGATTTCGGTAAAGAAGCGTTATTGAATTGCCTTTTCCAAAAACAATGCTATAATGTTCATTTACAACAGATCCGTCAAAAGTGTTTCGAAAAAGAATGTATTAATGTATTCAGGGTAAGAGCAAAACAATAATTTAATTTTATTTGGACATCATCTTATTTACTTATATTTAAATAAACATACATTTTAAGAAACTGACAACTGTAGCCTTTTTCGGCACATCGATTTGTATAAACCCTTGCAACAAAAAGTCAACATGATCATATATTAAATGAATTATTATTAAAAACACAAAATGATTTTTTTAAGGAGATATATGACAGAGTAATGTGATATTGTCTGTAATAGTTAAGTTTTGACTTTAAAAAAGGTTGTCAGTAATCAAGCCTTCAAATTAGGGCTTTAAAAAAGCTAATACTTTAACAAATTGGCGTATCTGGGAAATTTTGTAAAAATCTTAATCAGTACCCCAACTACCAAAGTGGGCGACTCTAACTCTGCACATTACCGAGAAATTTTCTTAAAATCTTCGAAGTAATAAAGTTTTCAAAATTGGGTAACTCCAGCTCCAGAAATGTAGGTCAAAAAAGTTTGAATTGCTAAAGTGGGCGTGTCTGCGAAAGTTTTGTTGCCATCTTTGAAATTTGGCAAATCTACCTCTAAAACTCAATTGACCTATGCAAATGATTGACAGAAAGTGAATATATGGAGCTTAAAAGTGTAGAAATCAAATAGATTTTCTACATACATATATCGGCGATCTTTGCATGAGTTGAAAGTTTGAAAAATAATATTGTCACTTTAGCTTTACGATTTTTGAATATGAATGCTCGACACACAAAGGCTGAAGGTCGTCGCATTGCAGTAAACTAATAGACTTTTTTGTGGATCAAAGATGTTAAAATTTTGAACGATTTTCCGAAAGCATTGATATAAGTTATTTATGATATTTATCAGTTTCTATGGCAACAATATGATATAGATCCTTCGAAATTGAAATAAAAGGGTATGCAACGTTCCTTATTAGAAGCAAAACACGTTGAATAAATATAATTACATTTTTAATATTAGCAGACAATTTTGTATCCAGGAGGACATATTTTGAGCCGTATTTCTCCAAGTGTTAAAAACTTGTGACTCCAACCTAATAGTAACAATAATACTGGATTGAAGTCCGGTGATCGAGCTGAGCACTCTAAGAGTTGAAAATTCTTCTCGTCATCCAAGACAGGCCTGTGAAAACTTGGATTTGAGGCTTGATAACGTTGACCAATACTTAAAAACTGTATTATCGGTTTAATAATGAACGAAGCATGTACCTTTAATTGAAATTGACACAAAAAGAACATCATTCGAAAATGTAAGTAGTTAAAGCAAGAAGAGAGTAAGAGTCTATTCAAAACAATTCGTTTTCATGTTGTGTCAGCATTTGGCGATGAAAACAATGCATAAATTGCACACGAATAACCATTTGGCCCGGGCAAAGCCGGATAATTCCCGCCAGTGCACACAGTGCACAGTGTACACATGTATGTTTGGTTGTGTTAACACACGTTGCGAGCCACAGCAATCGCCACACTGTCTCGCAAGTCAAAAGCGGTATTTCCAAATTGGTAGTCATTTCTCAGTTCGTAGAAAGAAGGTAAAGTCATTATGGCTTCCATCGAAGCGATTTTACTGTATGCTGTTTGTGCGTCGGCTGTTTGTTAGTCTGTGGCCCGAACACTCCTCTTATTATATATAAGTATATCCACTCATATAAAACACACACACATTTACGTATCATAAAAGACGGGATGCCGCAACTTGTGGATGTTCAAATCGCAAAATACACAATGTGTTCCGCCTTCGTCATATACAAAGATACACCACCAGCTTTAATTTGATTTCGATTCAATGTGAAGTGAAGCAGGAAAAAATAATATCCTTGGACTATCCGGATTTCAAATCATTTATTTGGCATAAATGCAGATACTTTAGTGAGTAAGCTAAGCTGTGAGCCAAGTCATGGCCCGTTGTTAAAATATTCTTCAAAAAGATTTGTAAATGATGTTCGGTGCAGGGACGCGTTGACGGTGATCGTTCTCACCTCGTCGACACTATAACGATCAACATGGCTTGACGCAGTGGTTAAGGCAAAGGCCTACCCCAAAGGGATAGTAGGAAAAGCAAAGCTGGATTTTGTTCTTTTTTTTATAAAAGGAAATGTGCTTATAATTTATAATTTAGGAGTTTACTTGGCAAATAACTTTTATTATTACAGTCCTTTGCAGACGACTTGTCTAAAGGATCCAGTCATTTAGGCATCTGAATCCGGACTCGCGTCCTAAGCTAGGTATGGATGATTTAAAGTCATAATAATTAACCGAAGTAGATGGTGATAGTTAAAAAACCTTCTGTTCTTCTATACAAATATTTCATATGAAGCTGTTAAGAACTTTAATGTTTTGTTAATTAACCTTAACAAACGGGTCTATCACATAAACCTTAATCAACTTTATGCATAAGACACAACTGAAAGGCAGTAAAAGCTAAATAAGATAAGCAACTAGTAATGAAATCATTTTTTCGGATACCAAGGATGTTAAATTTATCACCATAAAATATTCGAAATTATAAAAGTATAATTCTGTTAATACATGGTAATATGCTATCTTGGAAAAATAACTTTTATAAAAGTTCATAAATTTGGTAATTTATAATGAAAAAATGGGTTCAAACTAATATTTTGCAAAAAATGTTACTCGGATACCGGAGATAGCTTCAAAGATTGATCAATCACCTATCAATCACAACAACTCATTCTCCCAAGTTCATCCATAAGCGATATACCAATTAAAGTATGTCGATAATATTGCAAAAAATTCGAAATTCTTAATCTTCACTGCTTAAAATGTAGATTGACCACATTTACATTGTTTTATAAACTACAGATTTTTAACTTTGAATATGTTTTGTCCAATTTTAATGGGAGAATTCTCTCAACAGAAAGGAATTTCGCCAGTCATTTTGGTAAGTGTAGCTAGCGCTTTTGATACACTCACTCAAAAAAATAGACCTACATTTTAGCCATATATTTGGCGATATGGGTTTCTCAGCTTATTAATCAGAAATTATTTTTACAAAGACCAGGGCTTTTGTGTGCATTTCTACTTTGCAAAAATGCATTTCATACAGAAAAATATTTAAAAAAAAAAATACAAACGCACATTTTTGGGTTATTTGGTATTTGATTGCTCATTTGATAAGTGTATATTATTTATTCTGTTCGGTTTTGTAAATATTGCTTTTATTATAAGAATAAACGGGTTTCCTGTTGTATTTAACGTGTGATTTATTGTTTATTATGATAAATTATCACCTGAATATCTTCTGCAGCACATTATAACGGAAGATTCGGATGAAGCTTGCATGTGTTAAAAGGATAGGTTATTTATTTATTACTGGTAATTACTAAAGACAAATAAATTAATAAAACAAATATTTTAATCATGTAAATGTCGGCCGCTGTTCATTTATACTATTGGTTATTCAGTTTATCCAATTTAAAATGACCCGGTAACACGTTTCGGCTGGAAAGGAACGGCAATGACACCACGGATGTAGTATTCGCTGCTGACCAATCTTGTGCCGATACCATCTTGCATGGGTGTCGACCCAAATCATGCCACAAAATACGTCTGGTTGTCTTGGCGAGAAACAGATACATTTCGGTTGGCCTCAACAGCTGCAGTATTCTCATTAATGCGCGCAGTTCGTGCACGAGTTGCTGGCTTCTGGTTGTCGAGAGCAAATTAAAATTCCAACTTATCCACAAAACGGCGTATAGAACGCTCATTAGGCGTAAAATGACAACCGTGTTTGGCGCGCAAAGCTCTTTGAGTTTTGATAGTTGAGCTCGGCTTATTATCAAATTATCGATTAATTCCGGACATCCCTATGGCCTAGATCATGCAGATTCCGCTGTTTTATTTGCATACTACAACATAATTTGTTTAAGTCATAGCATCGCTGAATGAAATATAAATTATAATATAATATATAATAATGTTTAATGTTCTCCATTATTTTCCTTCTACAATTACCCATTAAAAATAATTTCGTTATTTAATTCAGATAATTTAATCCTTTTAACTTTATAACTTTTATTATTTTATTTATTTATAAAATTAAAAATCGTCAAGCTCTAATACATAACAAATTTAGATTAGAATAAAGGCTGCAAAAAAATGTATATATAATTGGACATCGTATGACATTTGAAGAAGAATTTTAAACCTTAAATATGATATATTTCTCTTATAATACAGAAACAATAGCGAATAAGGCAGCATTTATAACAAAAAAATATATTCGTACTTATTTCTTAGTTGAGTCAACGAAAAAGCCTCTCTCTTAAATGATATAAAATGGAGTCGCCCATAGCAAAGAAAAAAAAAACATGGAAAAAAACAAAGAAACAGCTGTCCGTTGCCGTCGGTTCTATGTTTTGTCTCTTTGTTGCGTATTCAAATTTGTCGTGTTTGGCACTAATTTAGCCGAATTTCATGTCATGAATAAATCTTGAAATAACAGCGAGGCTTCATGTCACACTGCTGCTTAGCCTTACAAAATAAAAATAAACAGCATGTAAGCACTTTTCCAGGCAGATAGACTCAATTATATCATGTATAAAAAGAATTTACATGATATTTAAATAAGTTTATGTATATTTGTTTATATATTATGGTAAGTTAACTCGGCGGAGAGGAGACGCCTTCTTTTTCTAATCGTGTTTTCAATTTTGTTTCTTTTTTGCATGTACACATTTTGCTTTAATCATGCCAACAATATTATTTTAGGGTAAACATTCATCTGATAATTACCACTTTACAACATATGTGCAAGTAATGCCTTAATAAGCGGCAACAATAAAGAGAACACGTGACACTTGCGGTTATGAATTATTCAAAGGAATGCCTTAACAATGGCAACACCAATAACAAATTGGTTAGACCTATTGCGGCTCATTAACTCTTGATGGAAATTTGATGGCAAATAGAGATGAATGTTGCCACACTGAAGTGTATCGCATTTTTAAAAGAGTGTGTTCTTATGCATAAATAACAATGGTAGACCTAGTGACTTGGACACTGCTCAGCATCAACCCCTATTGTGTTTATATAGAGCAATCATTTCATTAATGACACACAAAAGCTACCCCGTCATAACGACCCTTTTAGAAGGCACAAATCGGAATGCTTGTTTTGATTTATTATACCATTACAATTTATAAATTTGTTCGTCTTGCGTTTCATCTGATTTTATATGGTATAAGGAAATAAATAGCTGTTGATTCCTTGCTTGCTACTTGAGAGAGCCGCATTTTTATTTGGGCAAATACAATTCATTGATTGGTCGAACAAATGGAACACCAACCTCAGTATCTGACTTTCAGTCGAGTCTATTAAGTCTGTTTGTTCTCTATTTTTTCTATTATCGTATAATATAATATATCGAAATCAAACAGTTGAAGTTGATCAAAACTTAGTGTAAAAATAAATAAATAAAATTATTATTACGTGACAAATCTGGTATGTGTAATAACATACCCCACTTTGCGTTTTCACCATCGGTTGTTAAAGTATAGTTGTAGAGAACGAAACTTAATAGAATAGAACTGTAGAAATGTTTTCGGTTTCAGTAAATAAAAATTTAGGTTTAAACAGTGCAGTAATTAACTGAATTAGAAAATAAAAATTATACGGTAAATAATTATTAAGTATCGCTCTTGAAAGCGCTACAATTTGTTTGATGAATACGTAAATCAAATCTTTCCACAGATCAGAACAAAGACATTTCTAAAATTATTTGATAAAAAATGTAAGAAACAGTTATTTCATAAATTAAGTACATTACAGATAAGAAAATTGAACAAGTCTCTCACCAGAGCTATATTTTGTTACTTGTTAGACTCTGTGGTATTCAAGTGTTTCTTCAGGTTAACTAATACTTGGGGTCAGATTCCCACGTGTTCGCTTGTGTGTACATATTTAATGGATACAGAAAGTATTCTGTTCTACTCGCAATACACATATATATAATAATAATAATTAATATAAATTTTAGACTGCTTAGCCTTTTTAATTTAACTATTTAGATATATTAGCGAATTGTTTTTCAACAATTTAAAAATTCAATTCAAACAATGAATTATGTGAATTTGACATTTTGTTATATTTCCAAACCAATCCGACTTCATAGGCTGGCAGAACTGTAGCAATAACGAATGCCATATTGTTTTAATTTCTAAATATTATAATTTCTAAATATTTTAGTTTATTAAATTGTTTTTAAAAATTTAATATACCGCTTTCATGAAAAAATAATAAAAACAATTAAAAAAAACCTAAATTAAATTACATTTATTAAAAATTAGCCCTCCCGATTAAAAATAAAACTATATAATTTAACCTGACGTAGAGTCTCTCAAGTCGATATATATGATACTTGTCAGCACTATGTTAATAAATACACATAATTCTCATTGTAAAACTTTGAATTTACTACACAATTTTTTAATGTTCAAGGCCTGTGACCATTGATTGTTATTATATGTCACTGTATAATATTTAAATATACATTTTATGCGGTTTAAAATCTATCCTTACAATTTCGTTTAAATATATTTTGGGGGCGTGTGGTAAACAAGTTCCAAAACCTTAAAGATTTTATGAGCAAACAAACAAATACATTCCCTTTTGAAACGACGGGGAATTATAAAGGTATGAGTTCCAGCAATTATAACAAACAAAAGAGAAACATCACTTCCATTCCTGACGGGGGGTAACTTAGCTGCTGCTCTCAAATCTTTCATCTTACCGCTAATATCCAACTGGTTATAATGGTTATGGATGAATTAATAGTGTGTATGCCAAAACAAATACAATTAAATAATGAAGCGTTAAAAACGGAATTAATTTGTGTGCGGCTTCTTTCATCATAATTTATCAAATTAGATTTGAACGCCGACAAAACGATTTAAACAGAATTTGAACAATCATATATATATTTATATACATATTTTTATGAATAGTAAATACATGTATATAAAATACAAACATGAGACCACAAACCAATCTTAATACAAACAAAAGAGAATGTTTTGACCAACCAGTAAACCTACAAGAGTATGCCAGATACAGAAACAACTTGTTTGATGCAAAATAAAATATATATATATAATATATATAAATATATGAATATATATAAATATATATTACAATAATAACATTTAAAATTAAAAAAAAAAATATTCCATAACTTCTATAGTTATTTAAAAACGAAAACTAACTCTTGTTAGGCTTTTAGCTGTGTACTTACATACATCAGCGCATTTTTCAGTGAAAGTCTTTTTTTTAAGGTTGTCAATTTTTTAGTTGTTAAGTATGTTTATTGATTTGAAGGTATTTACTTCAAATTTATAATGGCATTGACTTGGGATTTGTTTGATGCTTATAATGGAGAATTAAAAGATGTTTTTGTCCATCATGTGTCTATTTGAGATCCTTGTGAGCTATAATATATTTTAAAAATCTTTTTGTTTGGTTTCATCTGCTTATTTCATCCTGTTTAAAAAATTTTATGATTTACCTTTTTAAAGCAGTTTGTGTAGTCGAACTGAATTATAAAAGCTTACTGGTTTTTTTTATGTCAGTTTTGGTTTGTGGTCCTAAAAGGATAGTTGATTGCTGTTTTGGCATTTGTGTCGGCAATTTCTTTTCATTTTAAGTTGATATGGCTGGGCAAGTTATTTATCTTCTCATATATACCTTTATTAAAACGAATTGCTTCAGTCTACTTTGTATTGTAGCAAAATTATTTATCTCCAACAATTTAACACCTACGCTTTGAATATATATATTATTGATTTTATCCTTCAAGGATAGCGATTTATATACAAAGCAATTAAAAAAATAAATAAATAACAAAGTTTATCCTTGTATCTAAGTCTCCATTTCACTATAAATTATACTTACCGACTTTCCCAAACTGTAATCGAATTTCATCTATATCTCGAAAAAATCACCGGCTTATGTTGTTATCAAAACTTGATAAGAGTATCGGTATATCTTTTTGGGTTAAATTAAATTATTTATTTGTAAAGAGCTGTGTTTGTCCTCTCAGATATTATAATAGCCAGATTCTTTTGTTCTTGAGTTAATATCATATGTCTAACAATGTTGGTAACATTTGAAAATTTATAAAACAATCTTTTTCTACAGTAATTTTATTTTTGATTATTCCGTATATATATGAAAGACCATAAAACTTTAAAGCTAAATTTTATTTGTTGCCCTCAACAGATTTTATTGGCCTCAAAACTTTATTGAAAATAAATTGTCTGAAATTTGGCTAATGTCACATTGATAGATTGTTTTTTTTTATGTCATACATTGCAAATTGTTTGACTAAACATGGGGAATAATTATATTAAAGGCGCACAATTGATTCTTTTCAAACTTAAATAAGTGCAACTTCAGCAAATTAATTTTTCATCACAGAACAAGGTTCACTTGAATGTCAACGAAGCAGGAATTAAGAATTTTGTACTGGGAAACAGTAACCCAAATTACTTCAATGCTCAATTAACTTTAATTATTTAAACAAACAATTTGTATATTCTAGTGAACCTGAAAACCAAAAAACATACGTCTCTACTGTAAACCGCCAATTTGTACACTGAACCCATTGAAAATTTAAATGTATGTAATAGGCAGAAGGAAGCACTGATATATATCCTTAACAAAGATATATAGCCCAATCTATTAAGTCCATTTGTATAAATAGGCTAATCTAAGAGACTATAAGATCTAGAGCATTGAAAAATAAAATAAACAGAAAGATTTCTTCGGAAAATTTGGCAATAAAACTAAAATATATTCAACAGTTGGGTTCAGTGTATATCATAGTCGAGCTCACTCAGTTTGCAGTTTTAAATTTGTATGTGTGTCTCTGTTGCTGGCAACAATCGATTTCTAAAACAGGACACATAGTCCAAGAAAAAGTCCTAAAACGGACATCAAAAACATATTTTGCACATAGAAATGAGGCTAAATTTTATATGTAAGTTCATTCGTGATTGGGATGACAACTATTTAAAATAATTAATAATAATATACCTATTAAAATTATATATTTTATTATCCTATTTGTGCAGTTAGGTAGCTTACAGATTTTTCAACAATATCCAAGAAGTGTTTTTAAAATGTATTTATAATGATATTAATTAAATGATAAAAACAAAACTCTTTGATCATGTGTTTTCTGGACTTAAACTATAATTCAAAGATCTAAGATTAAATTAAATTTCACGCACTTTGTGGCCAAGTTTTTATAAGTAAGATATATTCAATTTTATCTAGTTTTTAAAGTTCAAATTTTTACACTAAGCTAAAAGTTAAAAATTAGGGAAAACAGTGGAAAATGTGTGAAATTATACTTTTTTGCGACTTCAAACTCATTTCCAAAGCTATACATAAAACAAAATTGAACAAAATGACTAAAATTGGAATATTTTTTTAAGTTACAATTTGTTTCAGAAAAATCGTGATTTTGCATTTTCTCAGGTTCGCCACTAAGATTGGTATTTTAAGTAAAATTCATGAATTCGACAAACACAATTTTGGCAAAGTTCCGAATTCATGGGTAAAATAGGAGGTGTCAACTCTTGCGTCCGATTGGTTTCGAACTTATTTTCAAACCGGTTGTGAGCAACTTTTTGGGAAGCTTTATCTTTGAGCCTTTTAAGGAGACATACATTTTTCGATTTTGCAATGCAGAATGCGCAGACTGAAAATTATTTTGACCAATCTTAATATAAAATGGTAGTTCTCGAACACACATACACAAAAATGTATATTCATAGCTTTAGGAGCATCAAAGGAAGCTAGACAAGCTCTCAACTCATTTCCATTAATACTACCTTTTTCATTAATAAGTATCACTAGTTACTTATCTGAAGTTGTTAAAATAAAATGTAAGTTAATGTAGAAGGAAGGAAACGATGGACTCACATACAGATTCAAATAAAAAATTAAAGTTTCTTAATACGAAGATATCCTTAAACCAAGGTGTAACCTATCAAAAAATGTGCATGTCCTAGAATTATAAAAAATACACACGCATACAGACTATGCAAAAATTTATTTAAAGGCGTTTTTCTTATATATTTGAAAATATTATGTTAAAAAAGTTTAATAAACGTGAACTTAAAATTAAGGCTGCTTTCAAATTATTATGTTTGGAAATGCGCTTAATTATTTTTTTTATACCTTACAGGTTTGTTTTTATCCAAAACACATCGTTTTGGCACGGAATCAAAAAAAATTTTAGCTACAGAAGTTGAGTTTAGGCAGAGGCTTTTGTCACCGGACTAATCTTTACATATTTCCTCCACTTATTCTCTAGATGATTTAATTCCGACGATTGGGCTCTTAATCTTTGTAATAAAAATAAAATATTAAATGTATGGAAAATAAAACTATTTTTTTTTATAAAATATTTTGGATTTTATTTTAAAGTTTACGAGGAAATAGTCATGTGCCTTTAATTGAATTTCTTGTTATGTATTTTGTATGTATACAGAAAATACTAAAATAAAATACTACTTAAATTACAGGAGATATGGGATTTTGAAAATTTTGGGAGCGAGATTGGACTTGTCTGTAAAACGCTATTTAATGAATGTTCCTAGTAATTTTGCTTCCAAGTTTGGTAAATGAAGTTCTTAAATTAAAGGAGATATGGGTTTTTATCGTTGTTGGGGGCTTATCAAGGGCGTTACTACAAAATAACTTAAAATGTTGTGACTCTACAAATTGTGAAAAATATGCACATTTGAGATTTCTAAAGCCGAAGTTCCTGGTGTCGGCGGTTGTGGATGGTCTGAAAGGTTAAATGCCTATCATTAAATGTTGTTACCAGCAAGTTACCTTTTAATTTTTTACAATTGTAGGAATATGTGGACTTATCGACTTACACTATTTACTATCGGTTCTTAAAAAAGGCTACCTACTACCCAACTCGAGTCATAATTAAACTTTTTTTTTTAAAATTATAATTTAATAAACTTAATACGAAGTGAAATTCAACTGAAACTAATTATATATTGTTAGTCCTACTGAACTCTACAGCTAATTATTACAAATCTTTTATAATTGAAAGTTTATTAATCATGCTAAACTCGTTCCCCGACATTGTGACTCGGGTAATAAATTATATATGTACACACTTAGCGAAATGAAGATAAAGTATAAAATAGAGAAACAGATTAATTGCTCATTATATATGTGTGAACCAATTTGGTCGCAGAAGAGCATTGTTATCAGAAAATGTTCTCAAATTGTCATGTTAAGTTTTCAATAGGAGACAACTCAAGCAACTAATATTTTCTTTGCCTTACAGGTAAATTCCAAATATATCTAGTAACTCAAGCCTACAACAAAAACTGACTGAACAGCAACTGCAGTAGCAAAGAATAATTGATTGACAAATTGTTTAGATTATAACCAAACTGGTTTTTTTTTTGCTATGAGCATAATATAGGCTAGAAAATATTGTGCTTGTGAGGTAGCTTTGCGGTGGATTGTTTGACAAATAAATTAAAATTAATTAAAATTTAATTTTTTTCGTAACTCTAGCTTTAACATTATTGAGAATATATGGCACTTATTATCGATTATCGATTTGTACTTGTAGTTGTATTGACTTTTATTGATAGTCTCCATTTCATCAGCCACTGAAACCAGAATATAAACGACCTTCCTGCTTAAAAATAATAAAACAGAAGCAGCTAATGAACATTACTGCTGCCGACGGTTTTTTCAATTTTGTGTTTTCATTTGGAAATTTTTAAAACGATTTAATTGGTAAATGTATTTTAATTTCTTTTCTTTTTAAATTTGCAAGGCATTGAAGGAGCTTCCTGGGGTATATATTTTATTTATCTTCACCATTAGCAGAGTCGATATAGCCATGGCCGTCTCTCCAAATTGTTTAGTCTTAAATGCTGAATTCCCTCAGTCAAATACAATCGTGATGAAAATTGGTATATATCCTTCTTTTTTAAATTTAAGTGCATTTGAAATAGGTCTACACTTACATGTCAACATCTTTGAAATAATGTGTTTTCTCAAATATATAAAAAGTAAAATAATAATATTACTTCGAGCGACAAATTTAAATTTTAGATGTGATCAGATCATGTACTGTCGTCTAGGGTATCTATATTTGCACATGCCTTCTTTTTTTTAATGGTATTTAACTCAATCATTTAAATCAATATAAATAAACAGATCTCTCGAAAGAAATCGAAGATTTTCAAAACGGTCTTCAAATTTAATGATTTTTCCTACAAGCTTGAAAAGGCTTACGAATTGAATATTCGCTATCATTTTAATGTTGAAAAATAACTCCAATTGTCGGTGCTGTAAAATATAACAAAACGAAATGGTGATTATTTTTTTATATTTTAATTTATTGATTTAACTTAATAAGCTTAACAATTAAATTTACAGTTCCGCTACTCTACAAGTTTCTCCAAGTGAACGCATTTAATTTTTACGTAAGAATTTCCAAGTATAAGGAATATGTAGTATTATTATTCCATTGAAGTTTATTTCCTTTGTATGCATGTTTTACTGTGCATTGGAATCAGAAAAGTGCATTGGTGCACTGCAACCGTTATATATTGGTAGTTAATATTTACAAAAAAGAGAACCATAAGAAAAATTATGTTTCATATTATATTTAACTAGTATTTAAACGGGCAAGCCATAACCCAACTAAAAGTGGATTATTGATTTAATGGATCCAAAGTCCATATTCCAGTCCTTGAATGCCGTCTCTTTTATGTCTTTCTTCCGTATGAATGCAACTGCTTTGTGGGGCCTTCTGCCCCTGGTAGGCTTTCCATAAAACAGGTTTCTGTTTTGCCGTCCTCTAAATCAAAATATGTTTAATTAATATAAATACAATATATACAATATCAAAATTGTAGTCAGCAGGAATAGTCAATTTTTGAGATTATCCGGTTACATTTTACATAATATCGATAATATATACATATTTTTTGTAATATAAGACAAGATTACCAAATTAATTCTATACCAACTAATATATTTTAGGAAGTACTCCTACTGCCAGGTTTCAACTTAGAATCAGTTTACAAGATTCCGACGTAAAACTTTAAATCTTTACTCGTCCGCATCCAATGTCCATTTGGGGCTGTCAAATCTACAGCGTCGATATGTATTTAATCTACATTTCGGTAAGACCTATTAATGTGTCTTACAGCTAATTTGACCAAACACATAATATATTAAAAGCTAGATCTATCAAGTTTTTAAGCTAGATTGCAACTAAACAACAATGTCCATTGTGTTTTCTGGATTTCGCACCTTTGCGTTTAACAGAAAGAGACTAAAATTTTTTTTAGCCGATATTTCAGTCAATGCTTATAGCGGTATACTACATAATCTTAACTTAAAGTAAAGCTAAACAGATATATATATCTATTTCTCTCAAACTCAAAATATATACTTCAATACTTAGCTATTTTATATTTAGAGTTAGAAAATATTTTATATATATTGTTTCATACATGTATAAAACCTGATTGTTATTATGGTTTTTTTTAAAAATAATTTATCTTTAAGTTGTAACTTGCTTGTGTTTTAATCTACTGTATAAATTGTTATAAATATGTAATCTGTTACTGTTGATGACAGTAAATTGAACCCATGATATATATTTGCAGCAGTCTTAACTTTGGAATTGGATAAATTTACCAATGTTATTTTATTCTGTGAATATGTTAAAAAAAAAGAACTTAAACAAGTTCCAGTGTCTTTTTAGAGGTACTGCATTGCATCAAGGTATGTAAAATATAACATATCCCTCGAGTCGGCAACCCAAACACAGGAATTGTTAAAATAAACTTATTTTATTTTTTTATTTTATTTATTTATATTATTAAATGAAGTGTAGAAGTGTATAAGTTACTGTCATAATTCAGTGTTAGAGGCTACTTCCTGTTGGGTTTAAAGTTTAAAAAAATGAATAAAACGATAAAGATCAATTAGCTGATGTATTATGATAATTAAATGCTTGGTGCAGAGTATCGCCCATTCGAACTTTTTGGAGTAGAGTTCCCTTGTTTACTATTACAAGATATTGATTTAAAGAGCTTGAAAACCTGTATAGTGCCGAATATTACTTGTATGATAGTTTGTTTATGGTATGGTCGGCTTTAAGCGTTAAGAATGTTCTTTGCGGTGTGTGTGATGCAGATGAACACATATAATTGGACCGAGGCAGTAATAACATATTTCGGCTGTTTTGAAGAAGAGGCAAAACAACGCTCAAGCGAAGTCTGGCTTTTTTTCCAACATCACCAAATTGGGAGGTGTTTAAGGAAAGCTGAAAACAAAGTAGAAGAGCGAAAGATATAAAAAAAACTCTTTTCGTTGCACCGAAAGTCACATACTCTCTCTTATATCAGTGGATTACTGTTAATATAAATTTAAATAAATACTTACATCGATATATATTTGATGAAATTTATATTCAAATCTATATATAATAAATCAGTTGACTGACCAATAAACAAGTAATGTCGACAAATAAAGGGCTTAGCTGGAGAGATGAGATATTAAAGCTAAGAAAATTGCTTAAAAATCGTATTGTGTAATTAGATAGGACTATAAATAATTTCAGTCACAATAGTAGACAACCACTTATACGATTAATTTACATAAATATTTATTTATTTCAGATGTGCATAAATTACGGAATCAGTCCTACTCAACAACATGATTGAGCCAACCGTAACAAGAAAAAAATACGATTACGGCTCTCCGAGAAGGGTATTTGTATGTATGTATGGATGTGTTCATATGAGATTAATATCGACAGAGGCTCTGTGTATTTCTGCTGAGTGGCGACGGAAAGTCTTTCGGTTAAAGCAATTTGGTGAATAAGGCTGGTTATCGCTGACGGCTTCTTGAGTTTAACCTAACTTGCTCATTGTTTCGCTAAGGTGTTGGGTGCAGCTATAAAAGTCAATTATGGTGCAGATATTAAGCATGGAACGTTTACGTTTCCTCTACATACATACATAGATTGCTTTTTATACCCTTGCAGACGGTGTTATAGTTTTGTCACGACATCTGTAACGCTTTGAAGTAGACATATATCCTAACCCATTGATATATACACACATTCCATATTAATTTCAACAATTAAGCGCTTTAGTAACTACATTACCAAAAAGCTCCAGTTGCATCAAGAGAATTACACGATCAAATCATCGAACGTATTAAAATGTCATTTCAATTTAAATGAAAATGCTCATCAATTACTCTTTATGGCATTTCAACTGGTAAAACACAATGTTGTAGACCTTATTTCAAAAAGTTGTCTTTTTGCACACTTAAATATTGTGTTTTAACTTACTTTTAATCCCTTTCTAATAAAGTTGCAATTTAATTAACTATGCTGAATAGCTATCATAAAATAAATTTATCAAAACGATTAAATCGTATTAAATCTCATATTAAATAATGATTCTTTACCAAAGTTCCTTGACCAAAATCATATATTTTTCCAGTCATTAACTTAAATTTAAAATACAATTTAAAATGGTTAATTTTGTGAAATCCAAATGCTTTACCGAACTGATCCTAGAAGCCTGTGGTAAATTTTTCCATTTAAGATACTCTACTAAGTTAAATTTTTATTATTTGTTTTTTTAAATTGGTTAAGCTTATCAGTCATTTCTTCACATTACATAGATCTTATCAAAATATACCGAGCATTCAATTTTCCGAAATAGTGTGATTACATTTATATGGGACCAGGTTAATATTTATTATCTTCTTTTGATTTTAGCTTAATACTCTTACAGAGGGTATTAAATTTGCTTAAAACATTATAAAACGTCTTGAAGGAAATTAAAAGATATAAATATTATTGATCAGTGACAAAATGGGAGTTCATATAGCCATGCCCTTCTGGCATTCAATCTGTTTCGAACATCGGAACATTTCTTTCATTAGTGCCGTTCACCGGGTTGGCCAACTATATATATCAACTATATAGCTCAAATTCGGAACAAGTAGTAAGATCAGTTCTTGCATGAAAAAGTCATTTACCCAGTTATAAGAACAAAACCCATCAGTTAATTCTGGACAAAAATCATCAACATCTGAAACGTATTTAATATAATTTTGTTAAAAATACTATTTAAAAGTGTGTTTTGTTAAACAGAATACATAAGTCTAATTGCCTTTTGCATCCGAATTAATGGGTTTATACCGAATGGTATAAATATTTACTATATTCGGATTATAAAAATGTAACTGGAAAGAAAGTTGTCATACTACATAAATCACTTTGATTTGTTTCATTTGCCATTTAATTGTTATAGTTGATTCATTAAAATTATATACAGCAAAAAAAAGCGTTTATTTTTTTTTTTAGCTAGCTGAAGATTGCATATCTTGTCCGATACGTTTGTGAGAAAAGTTTGTTAATCACCTGCATGTTTAAATACCTGTTTCTTCTTGTTTGGCATTTATTTCACTTCACAAACATGTTTGTTAATGAAAAAGTATTTCGTTATGAGGAGCATTATTGCTTTGAAGGTTTTGGTTCAATGCTATTTGTTTATTAATTCAAAGTTCTTTTTGCAATTGTAATAAATATTTTCAAGCATTATTGTTTAAAATATTGAAATTTTTATTGTCACACTTTTTACAATGCTAGACTAAAGTATTATTCATTTATTGGAAATTATTTTGTTTCACTTTAGTTGCTTCTAAATTAAAAATCGGTATTTTACTATAAATTAAGATTTAGCAGTGCCCTAATTTGTATACGCTTTTGCATTTTTTTTTTAACTCGAAAATTAAAAAAAAAAAATAAGCAATTCATACTATCTAATTCTTTAAAGGATTCACTGGATAATTGATAAGAAACCTATTAATTGCGGAATCGCTTTACGAAAATGTAAATCGACAGCACGTCGAAAAGCCCCAAAGGCCCAGGCCATAATATTTTGTTTCATCATCTGTGGCTCTAAATGAATTTCTTTAAATCAACAATGCTTGTGTATATTATTGATAATTTTCAATTTTGGCAGATAAACAGTTTTAGTACTATAAATTAGTTCTGGCCCTGTCTATCGTAATCTTTGGATGTATTTTTATAATTTGTTTAAATTGCATATCTTAAGAGTATAAAAGGTTTCTGTTTTTTTTTTGATTTGTGTGGCTTAAAATTTTTATGAATGGTAGACAAACCATAAATTTGTTTAAATAAAAAACCTATGCTTACTTTAAGAAAACATTTATAAGTTCTAGCAGTAAATAGTTCTTATTTTCTCAAAAGTTAAATGATATTTTGTCCATATGATAATTATTTATTTGTTATTATTTCAATAAATTATAATAACTTCTTCATGATTAATGCTGCAGTTCCTATAAGCCTACTAAAAATAATGTAAACATCAAACGAAGAAGCTCTTCTTACGACTAATTTAATCGAGAAGATAACAAATTACATAAATTTGATCATTGAATTATTAATAAACGATTTTAAATGTTGATTATAATTTTCATACTTTTATCTTTTCTTTTATTTATATATTTGGCCTTTTTAGAGTCTTTTTGTTATATTTTAATTATCGATTGTTAATCGATTAATTTAATACTGCTGCAATCCGCAGTAAAAATATAGCATTTTTAACTTTGGGAACCCTAGCTTGAAACTGTGTGAAATATATAGAAATGTAGCGTTTGTGTGGCCAGGAAATTTATTAATTTTTCTTTATCAATATACACTTTATTATACACAAGATGTATCAAGATTTTACCCATTTGAAAAAACGCCAGGAACCGTGGCATATATGCAAATCCTGATATTTCAACAAGAAGAAGAGTCTGACCAGACAGCCAGGTGGATATTGTTATAAATTACCATATAATAAGAAAAACATACGCCAACACAATTGTGGTCTATACTTATTCGTATTAAATGAAAAGGGTGTCATTAAGTTTGTTTATTTTTATCATTCTTTCGAAAATCTAAGCCTTATTAATGTTGCTCCCGAGATAATAAATTAAATTAATTTTCACTCATTGCACACAACAAAATTCAGTGATGGGAAAATATAATGAATAATGAATAATATAAAATATAATTCACATGTAGATAGAAAATGCCAGCTTATTGCTGTTTGGACAAGACTAATTTACGATTTGTTCAACCACCTTCAAGGTATATTCCAATGGCGGTTTTCGTGGCTATCAGTTATCAATTCTAATCGATATTTGGTATATTAGAAGTTATCGATGCCAAACGGGCAGAGAGAGAGAGAGAGAAACACTCACGGAAAGACAAACTGAGGGATATGGCTAGATCAGCTCGGTTTTTGATACGTTATGGGGTCGGAGGTAATTCCAAATGCCTGTTGCAACCATTAAACTAATTTTTAATGGGTTATTTTGGGTCAAATATGTGTCGAGATAACTAAGCATCCCAATACATCCTGAGTTCACGCTTGCAGACATCATTTGATCACTTTACCTTATCCGTTGAAATAAGTATTTCAGTTAACAATTAAAATTTTAAGTACAGATATAAAAGCAATAAGATGCTTATGTTTTTTATTAATACTTTTAGAGTTTTTATTAATTGTTTTGTTTTTTCTAAATTATTCATTGAAAAGTTGACACAATCTATTTTACGTATGTTCTTTTGAATACATATGTACTTAGAGTGCGAGTACTTTTGACATTGTTAAAAAGATTTTTTGCACAATAATTCATCTACCTATATACAGTTATTTATACAAATTAAATTAGGATTTTACTAGTACAGAATATATGATAGATATGATATAACGCAAGTATCAAAAAATTACGAATGAAAATGTAATTTATTTCAAATAAATATTTACGCAGTAAAGACGTGATAATTAATTAAATTTGTATTTTTAATAAATATTTACGCGATAAGGAATTGAAAATAAACTGACATTTTCTCGTATTAGTTAATTGATGTTCACTTTGGCTAAATTTAATTTTATGTGGGTCTATGAACATAGTATATATATTTATGCTACCATTTACGGATCAAGCTTTAACTCTTATAAAGAAAGGAACTACGTTTATGTACATACACATCAACAGCATTAAATTCTCACTTATACACACAGGAATAGCTTTATCCCATTGAAGCATATGGTTACATCGTTCGCATACCAGAGCTTATTCTGTTCTGGGCTTCCGGTCCTCGGTACGTTTGCGGCGGTGGTATTATCGAGAATGTGTTGCAATAGCTACCGTGTATATTCCCAATTGGTGCTGCCGACATCATCAGGAGCGGATGTGCCATCGCCAAGTCATATGTCATGGACGAAATTCCCGAGGACGCCTGAATATTGCTGGATACGTTGACGCCAGCCGCATAATGCAGGAACGGTAAATGTGCCGAAGCTGTTATCGTGTGCAGTGGAGGTAGCGGGCGCTGTCTTTGATCCTCGGGATGTGCGACGTGCAGCGCTATGGATGGACTCATCTCGGCCGATGATGTTCGCGGGTAATCGGATATATTCGTATATGAGTTATTATTGCCACCGCCGCACTCCACCACATCGATGTCGGTGCGATCGTCGTCTTCCTCGTCCTCCTCGGATATCTGATCCGGCTGCCTATCGGGTGTGATAAGACTTTCGATTGTAAACGAACGCTTTGGTCGATAACTATTTGTGCCGTGCTCCAGCTCAGTAGCTCCAATATTATTTGTGGACGAGCGTAGATTGAGCAATGTCATTTCGGTCAAATTGCTGCTCTCGGCGTTCTGTCTAGGCCTATGCGCAATATGCGGCAAGGGGTATTGTTGCCCCACGGCGGCGGGCGAAACACGATTTGCGGCGTGGTGTGACAAAATCGCTGTAGACTCTACCACATTCATAGTGGCACTGTTGACGTCCAACGTCGGCATTGGCGTTATTGTGCTCCCCGAGCGGGCCGTGAAGAAAAATCGATTGATATTCGCCAAGGCGGTTAGCTCCTCATTGAGTAAGTTCTTATCATTTTTATGCAATTTGAAGCGTTTTCTTCTTCGCAACAAGCTCCCGTTCTCGAACATATCAAACGCCTGTGGGTGCAGTGCCCAATAGGCCCCCTTTCCGGGTCTGTCCGGTCGTCGGGGCACTTTGATGAAGCAATCGTTGAAACTGAGATTGTGTCTCAGAGAGTTTTGCCAGCGCTGTGTGTTTTTTCGATAGTATGGAAACCTGTCAGTTATAAATTTATATATATCGCTTAGAGGTAGCATTTTCTCCGGTGAACTCCAAATGGCCATTGCCGTCAGCGAAATGTATGAATAGGGAGGCTTTTGATCACCGTACGATTCACGTGAGGGCCTAGGCATTATATTTGTATTGTGGTGATTTTTATATCGGTACGGTTGTATTGTATTATTAACAATGTTCTTTATGTTAATATTATTATTATTGTTATTATTATTATTATTATTATTGAATGTCTTGTGATGACAAACACCATTTTAGTAACTACAACTTTTTTCTTGTACTCAAGCTGGTAAACACGTAAGACGACTATACGGTAGCGACATTATCTATTTTTTCCTTTTTTTTTTTTTGTTTTTTTGTTTGTTATTAATGTTATGTAAATAGTCGTAGTGACATAGCAAATGTGTCACAGGCGACGGTAAAATTAAGCGCGCGAGCTCACGTCAGTAATCGCCGCACAAATACTACGCTTCTGATAAGCTGGAGCAGAGCAGAGCAGAGCAACAGAGAAACAGAAACAACAGCGAGTGTGAATGTGAAAAGCGAAAAGCGCTCTCCAAGCAGGGTTTGACCGGTCTGGCGAATTACCATCAAAAAGCTGAATACGAATACGTGAGCAGTGCTGAGCAGCAGTGCTGAGCAGCGAGCAGCGAGCAGCAGTGGCAACTGTGGCTGCAGTGAGGGTGAAGCGAAGATAACGACAGACCCGAAGCAAAACAAACGAAGGAAGAACCAGACTCACATAAAACAAAATCACTCTTACACCGGGAGACTAACAGACGGCGTGTCTGTCGTTCGTTCGTTCATTTGTTCGTACGTTCGTTCGTTCGGTCTCTCTGTCTGTCTGTCTGCCTGTCTGTCGTTGTGTCGCTTTGTCTGTCGGTTATTGTACTAAGTGAGCAATGCAGTACAACAAGCAACCAACCACAGTGAGCAATGCAATCAAAATATAATCACTCACATCATTGCCCCCGTGCTCTCTCCCAATCACCGCCATGCCAATGTATCATCCCTCTAAAACGGCAAAACTTCAAAGAGCGAGAGCCGAGAAAAAGAGTCAGATTTACTAAACGAGCCAAACCAGTTTGGCCAGACCATACCATACCATACCATACCAAACCATACCATACTATACCATACCATACTATATTATACGATACGATACCATGGCAGACCACACTACACACACACACACACACACACACACTTTGGCAAACAAGACGATAGTATAGTAGTTGGGAGTGTCTACAGACACATGGCTTAGCGGCAGCGACTACAATAAACGACTGACTGACTGACTGACTGACTGACGGACTGAGTGGACTGAGTGGACTGACTGGACTGACTACACTCCACAATCGACAAAAGAGCCAGCCGCCCGGCAGCTGACGACCCAATATGAACGCGAGGTGTTGAAAAAGAAAATTACATCCACTTTAGCGATTTACTGATTTTACGTTTTCATAATCTTGTTAGTTAATTTGGATGGCTGAGAGCTAACTTTAGCTGAGAGTTGAGCCGACCTGAGCAGAGCAGCTTACAAATACAGCCCAAAAGCAACTTTTCTTAGAATGCTAACATATGTGCATATGTATATCTGTTCATATATATGTACAGAATATACTTATATGTATGCCATTTCTAATCTAGTGAGTCATATATATTAATGATATTACTAATTATGTATTAATAATTTAGCTTGTAATTAAAAGTCTATTCTCATCAATTTTCTTCAATTTAATAGTTTACATAAATATAACATAGTTGGCCTTTACATGTACAAGTATGTGCATATGTACATTTTGGTTTTTGTCTCTTTTTTCTTCATTGTAAATACAAACAAATTCAATTGCTAAGTAATTCAAGTGTTCGTAGAGATAACAAGGTACTCATCATCCAAAAGTGAGCAAAAGCAATGCATTGTTCTGTAGACCAAGAAAAGTACACAACGAATGTGGTGTTAATAGGAGAGAGAGCGTCCCTCTCTCTCTGTTTCTCTCTCGCTCTCTCTGGAAATGTGCTCAGAGACTGCGTGAGAGAGACAGAGTGTGCCAAAGAGAGAGAGAGAGAGAGAGAGAATAACTGGGTGGAAAGAGATGTACAGAAGCAACTCGGCGACAGAACCAGCACTATGTGAACGATATAAAATTAAACAAGGACAGCACTATGCTGCTCGGCCCTGAAATATCTATCTAGCTTTGCTCGCCTCTCATTTGCACAAAATAAATGTTTGATTTCATTGGTCGTCGTTTTGCATGCACTCATTTATTTGTTGCTGGGCGGATCTTTGGAATTGTATTTTAACAATGAGAAATTAATTTTAGTCAAGCATTTTATCAAATTAATTACATACATATAATGACAATAATTGAACAATAACAAGAACGATCAGATCTGTGCGTCATTTCGAACTTTATATACCCTGTGCACATCTAGAATTTTATTTATTAGCTTTATATTTTGGAATATTCATAAACTCGGAAATAATTGATTACGATGTTTGTTCAATTTGAATAAGTAGTAATTAATTCAGGGGATTTCTTCATTTGCTTAATTTATACATGTAATTCTACTGTAAAAGATTTTGATCTATATATAAAATAATATACATTTTTTGGTTAAAATATTTTATATCCATTTGCAAGCATTTATATTATATTTTTTGAATAAAATTTTGAAACTTTAAACTTTGCTTTACAAAATTAATTAATTTTAAAAAGCTACAAATACAAATATTCGTTTGTATTAATGATAGACATGTAAATATTGAAGTTAACAGCACTTTTGATTCTGCAGCTTTAAAATTGCCTTCTGACAATGATACAAAAGAAGCAGAATGTCCAGAGATTATACAAAAAAAAAATTTGGAAATTCATATTTAATATATAACGCATTAAAATCACACACAGAAAGCTTAAACGAGTACAAAAATAACGTTTATATACAAAAAGAGCATATCTTTAAAAAAAAAAAATCTACGTTGACTTTTAATTAGCGCTTAAACATCCATAAAACAATTTGTGAACGATCGCCGATGTTAAATCAACCAATTTATTTAATCCAGCTTTTAAAGTACATTTAAGATATTCTAAGCATTAGTTGCGGCTCGCCTGCTAATCTGTAACCCTCTTCATCGGATTAGTAGCCAATGACAATAGTGAGTTTTGAGTTTAGCGAGTGATTTTGCTTCTAATGAGATTATTTTTGTTCTTCTTTTTTCGCTACCGGATAACTGCCGCATGTTACCCACAAATACTATATCTTACTGATTTCGCGTGGCAGTGCTGCCATTTTTTCCGAGGGGGCAATATGTTTGAACTAAGTTCGACATATGATGGGAATTTATATCCAGATTTATAGAGATTTCAATTTAGTATTATAATCTATAGGTTATCTTATTTATACAATTTGTTTTGAATATCCCTGATCAAATTCTGTTCCGAGAACAACATTTTAGCATCATATATAAATGGGGAATCAAGGAGAAATGCCATTTAAACTTATATTTAGAAACCTGAAGATATAAAAAAAATTGGTAAAATACAGAAGAGCGAAAGAAACTGCATCTATGTTCCTAATAATTTTAAATTGAAGACAATATTATTTTTATCATGAGTGTTTTTCTGAAATGAGTGAGTTTTTTAATTATATCGGAAAATATGACATTTAAGTCTCCGCCAATCTCCCACCACTTTTTATAGCTTATTTACCGATTATATTATAAAGCAGCTATATGATAATATCCAAATAGTTCTGGCACTTAAGCTCAAGACAAAATTATGTTGCCTCTAAACTTAATGTGTACAATCTTTACAGAGCCTTTAATAAACTAACAAGTTTTTTAAGCTTTTTCGCAGTTTGCCCAATTAACAGCATTCGACTAGCTGATATTACGGTAACTAAATTTAGTGGTAGCTACTTACCCTTATACCGATAAGTCTGTCCGATTATCAAAATCGAAGAGTTTTTTAATATGACCTATCGCAAAAAACATATAATTACGATTTGATTGATTGGACTTTTTTAATTCACAAACCTTCCGACGCTGTTCACTTCACCCCATATCATTTTATTTAGGTTTATAAAGAGCTTATATAAATTTTCGATTACTTATTTACACGATTGTTAAATGGGCAGATTATCGAGCTGACAATCAAATTCACATATTTTTTTTTACTTAAGCAAAGATTGATGAAATGGAAGTTAGGGAAGATAATTCGCTTATGCGTTTTCCTAACATACTATAAACATTTTAAAACGATTTTATTAACAACTTGCGAGAAATGACAAGTTTAATTTTAATCAAAACACGTATATATTTTAAATCATTTACTATCAGAAGACGATATTCTAGAAACGGAGGAATTAATCGATTAAAATTAATGTGGATTATATTCGAGAAACCAAGAACAACTTAACTTTTTATAAATATATTTAGCTCTAGTCGTTTTTAACACATTTTGTGATACCTTAGAAAACTTCTAGAATCTCATGTATCTTACCTATGCAGAAGATAATGTATACTACCAACTATATGTATTCTTGATCAGCAACACAACTATACCGAGTCGGTATGGCAATATCCGTCTATCTAGCAATCGTTTTAAATGCAATCTTGTCCTCAACTCTTAAATGTATATTGATGAATATTGGAAAATCAGATTTGGCCACTGCCATATGAGTTCTTGGTCGAGAGTTGAACTCTGGTGTGAAACATTTTTTTCGAATACATCCGTAAATACATTTACTGGCTATGAGTTTAGTAAACTCACTCTGTGATGGGTACGTCATATTGGGCATAACTCAGTTTAAATATATATTGTCTACATTTAATAACGTAGCAAATATAAAATCTATGTAGATAAACTACCCCGCGGCATTTATAATTTAATAAAAAAAAAACCCAAATTCACCGCACACCCAATTTTAATTTGACGAATTAGAAATTGTTTAATTTGTGCAATATGTTGTTGTTTTTAATTTGTGTGGAGAGCCTCACAAATGCTTAACATGGAATTCCTTTTTGTGGGAAATGCATTTTGGTAACATTTTTATTGCCAATGAGTTATGCTTCATTAATTGTATTATATCTTCTATGGCAACATAATGTAATCACAACCGCAATCACAACAAATTTCACGGTAAGCAGTTTTAACACAACACGAAAAATGATTTCGCTCAGGGTTGAGCTAGCTGCAGTCATAAATCTCTTTCGTATTTACCGCCTTATTGTTACACTTACTGTTCATACAGAGAGGACCCACCCAGTCGTTTTGACATTTGCTTGTAATAATCAGGATTTCCGATTCTGTGTGAACATACACAGACATGGAAATAAACGCTTTAATGCCATTTGTTGCGGTACACAGTTTACAGTTGTTACAATTATCCATTGTTTGGGCGAGTCAGTAGCGAAGCTAGAAGTAACCCCGTGCAAGTAAACAATAACTTTAGCCTCAATCGGAAGTAATATCCAAATACCGTTAAATTTTTAATTTAAAACTCATTTTCCATTACAACCATATACATGTTTCTGCATAATACATAAATATTTTTAATTCGGCATGTCTGCTTCTGTTTAAGGCTTGATACAACTTTGAAGGAAACCTTTTTGTCCTTGTCACTTTCAGATTAAAATTTATAAATTTTCAACTTACATTTCCCATATACACATTCCCATAAAATAATAATTAAAGTCATCATTTTCTACTCCAGAAATAGTAATTAAATAAAAACTATTTATTTATATATATTTCTGGAGTAGAAAATGATGACTTTAATTACATAATATATTTATATATATATATATTATACTATATAAATTATATGTATTTTAAGCAAGTACTTATCCTCTTGCATTATTGACTTACATGAATTGATTAAAATTAAATACTAGTATGCGTAAAATCATTGGGAGCCCCCCGTTGGTGTGAAATTTCATAATCAGAAGAGACCTGAAAAACTTAAACTTTGAATGAGGTCGTTAATGGATTGACCGCCAAAGAGTCATTGAATCATTCTACTCATGAAAATCCACTAGACAGACTCCTTTTTTTATGTTTTATTTATATTTAAGAGAATATTAATAATTCCGATCATTAAGTATTCAATAAGAATTAAATTTGCAGTATGTTTTCATTATTTTTTTTATTATTTGCATTGTTGTTTTCTTATTGTATCCTAATGGGATTTGAACTGAGGGTAAAGATAATTTTTGGTTCTTAAAGGATATTGGATATTTTGGCAACGGCTTTTAAATTGTGGTTCAATTGACCTCATGATTTTGGCCAAAAGAAATACAAATAATTGGTAATTGGTAAATGCAGAGCCTTCGGCGACTAACTTGAATGCCTGCAAGTGCAATTACTGTCACAATATAAGATATAATCTACTGTTGCGGTCACAACAACATTAGAGCAGACATATGTTTTGCGAAAATTATTTAAAAATAAATTAAATGAGATATACAAAATTCTAAATAAACAAAAAAAAATATGGTATAGCTACAAATATATTACCAGAAAAATGTTAAAATGTTAAAATTCATACGGAATTATTTAAGTATAACTTGTTATTGCATCAATTTACTAATATAATAAGCCATTTATTTAATTTTGAAACTAGTTTCTGTTTACTTCACAATACTATACGTATCTAAGCACTTATGAGAGAAAAATCGCATTTTTCCAGGCCATATGGTTAACACACAAATACCTATAAATATAAATCAATCTATTTTGAAGTCTAAAATTACATTTATTAATTTTAAATTTATTTTTAAACAAGTTAAATGTAATCTCTAAAAAATGAAAGTTATGATAAGTAATCTTAGCTTATATATTTTTTTAATATGTTATCCCCGTAATGAATTTTTTTAATCAATTATATAAATCAGCTAATTTTTTTCTGATGGCTTATTAATTTACATATCGTGTCAACATTTTTGGCATTGGCAATTCAGATAATCAAAACAAACTAAAGTTAGCACTTAATTAATAGTAAACAGCCCGCACAACCCTCTGTTCTTTACCCATTAATTTTTATAACGCATTTGGACAATCGATTATGTTCATTGTTCTTTGCTTAACATTTAGCGGTAACTTACAAAGCAAAAAGATGGCAAACCACGGCAATAAACAACCATTGTGATTCGTGGCTAAATAGCCACGTTTTCAAAAGCTGCTTTGGCCGGGACAGTAGCCATCAAAGAAAAGCAAAAGAGAATTTTAAAAGCGATATTAATATAAATATATAAAAAAAAGTAAGCAATGCACCACATTTTGAAAAGTTTGAAATTTGATATTAACTTTTTATTTATTTCTGATAAGCTCATAAAAATTTAGTTGCAACAATCTGTTATATGCCTTCGAAAATATTTACATGTAAGTATTTTTTGTATGTTTTTGTTAGCGACGGTGCAATGTGCTTTTTTAGACGGCTGCGTAAAGAAATATTTATATACGAAATGATAAAAAAAAAATAATTATATATAATTATCAAAGAATTAAATTTGACTAAAAAATATTTATAAAAAGTTAGAAGATATATAGGAGTAAATATTTACACAATTGGTCCCATATTTGTTGCATGGATTTTTGAAAACCAGGAAAAGGCTCAATTAGATAAAAAAAAATAGAAGTGCTAGTTCAAATTAGTTAAGATATTTGTTTAAAAATAATCAGCTATTGTATGCTTTAAAGAAATATTAAAAAAAGGTTGCAAAAAATACTTAGAGGTACAACAGAGAAGAAGAAAGTGTGAAGAAATCACGCGTTGGTCAAGAGGGATGAGATAATTCAAGTTATTTGCATTTATTAACATAAATAAAAACAAGCAAAATTATCTACTTTAATTAATGATTTGAAAATTATCGAATATAATTTAATGAACTGATATATTATAATATAATATATAATAATATATAAATAAGTTTAGTCAAAGTGTAAGTGCAAGTATGATCCGGAAACACTTCATTAATCTTGGAATAATAAACCTCATACACTTTGGAACATCAGCTCTACATTTTTTTATGACTTCAGCTCAAAATCAGTTAAGAAATATGTTTTCTAAGAGCATATCAGATGGTGGTGGGAAGTTGGGCGTGGCAATAAATGAGCAGTTTCCTCTTGCCAATATCTACGCCCTATGTACAAATAACTGTGAATGGCTTTGGAGAAATAAGAGACAAATAAACATAGTTAACATCGAGCATGACTCTATTTTATCGGTGGTTGATGATGACAATAAAATATACATACATACATATGAGTAAACTTTATGGGGTCGGAGAGGTTTCCATAGCAATAACGACTCATTTCGTCGCGGTGAACATAAATCCATATACTATTTGGGGTCAGAAATATAAACTTTTGCTTGTTATTTATATTTGCACAACTTATCCAGACCATATAAGCCGTTTTTAATAAGTACAGATCATAAAAGTTGTAGAATCGAAATGATCGCTTTAAAAGAGATACCCTGTACCTCTGAAGCTACAGAGTTGTACTATTTGCCACTGTCGAGTGTATTTCAATTAATTCAATTGCTGTAATATCTTACTGTTTTTTATGTATTTTTTTAAAAAGTTGTTAAAGAATCGTATTTTTATATTAAGATAACAAGAGAAACGAAAATTATAAATGCCTGTGAGGTTAGCAGAAATATATATGAATGCCACTCAGATTAAATAGCTTTAAAATGCTCAAATATTTACTGCATAGGACACCAGAAAAATGTTCTAAATGTGATATTATATTTTACAAAAATATATTTAAAAATAAATTTTAAACCAAAGTAAATTACCTTACCTCAGTGGAAATTCCCTGCAGAAAAAGGTAATATATGAGTTATACTCTAATTAATTTCGAAGAGGGAAACCCTATTTTTGTTCTTAGAAATATGCACTATACGCTCTAATTCCAATCTATGAATGCATACACACACTCAGGTATACATGGGTTGCCTTGTTGGATTTGGGTTTGTCAGTGAAAACATAACACAAAGCACGAACCTGTTAACATAGGCGCCAGTCATAAAACCTTTCATAACATTTGACGTGTATTCGCACTTGAATACCTGCTTATTTGTAAGCAAAACATTAATCTAATTCTTAGTCGACTTGAGTTGCATTGAATAATGCAAGTCATGTTAAGAAGTTCATGCTTGGAGTATTCAACAAGCATACAATGGAAAAATAATATGGGCCATAATGCAATTGAATCCGAGACGTGTCGTTTCCGTGGTGCAAAACAAATCACTAAATCATATTTGTCCAAAATCAAACCTGATCCAAATGCTTAATTTTTTAATTCACTTAGATATTGCACCTTATAAAAATTGATTATTTCCAAATTGTTTTATCAATTATATGCAGGTTATCATTCCAAAAACAGGTTTTTAAATAATTTTATTTCTATTGAAAAATTGTAAGTTTATAATAATTAATAATATTATAAGCATAATTCGCTTGTGTAACGTATTCTTTAAAAACGCTAAACTAAATACATAAATTTTGAAAGAAGGATGTGTTGAACTATTATTAACTACTCATATGTACTCGTATTTCAATTTCAATATTTAATGTTAACTATATTTTTAATTGGATTTAATTTATTTCTTACTAGGTGCATTTTTCAGTGTTATCTGATGTTGCCTGACATTAAATAAATAAATAAATAGCAACAACTTGTTAGTTGGTTCTAAAATCAAGTTCTTTTTGTACCTTGGGTTCTTTGTTATAGGAAATGGGCAGTGAGTGATTGTTTGAGAACAAAGCAAGGTGAAGGCTATCTGGTCTGGGAAAATCACTAGTCTTCTGCACCAAGTGAGCTGGAATGATGATGCAGCTAAACTTGTTTGCTTAAAGTTGAATTAATTATGTCGATGAGATATTTAAGGCCTCTATTTTTATTGTGTATCTGACTAATGGACGGCGTGCGACCAAAGTTCTAATTATAGAACTGAGTTTTTGCTGCACTATGCTAATGTCAGGAGAATCATGAATGTACAAAGTAGGAGTTTGGCTTAGAGTTTTAATAACAGTATTTAATAGGCCATTTCAATTTCCTTTTCTAATTGTGATTCGCATAAGAAGGTAATCTGTGTGTGAGAATAATCCTCAAGTATCCCGCTGACAATGGGCTGGATTTATGTATTTTTGAAGAGATAACTTATGTAAAATAGTCGAAGAGAATATAAAAATTATATATATGTTTTATATTAATTGTATTGTTTAGTAGACAGCTATGTATAGTTTATAGAATAATATTTTCGAGAATATACATTTTTGAATCAAACTACGTGTACAAATTTAAAGTGCTGTATCGATTAGGCTATTAACACTAATAAAGAATATATATACAAGGCATCACATATTTTTAATGATGTTGAAGGGTACTTTATGCCTCATTGAGAGTGTCAATTTGACAGCATCACAGAATAATTATTTCGCTTCCAATCATACCACATTTTTGTTTACTGGAATCCCCAATTTTCATTGTATACCTTACATTGGTACTATTCTATTCTTTGTTTTTGAATGATGGAGTATTTACACTTCTTACCTTTTTTATATGTTTACACATTTAAACTGTGTCGGGGGCCTGCTGTTGCACCACCTGTCGCATAAGGGCGAGAAGATTACCTGTGCTCATAATTTCCAAACCATAAATTTCAAGAGCAAACTGTTATGTTTGATGTCAGAAGTGTAAAGATATGTAATTAGAGATACATATTGGCTTTGAGCTGTAGGGGCGCACATTTTCTCACTTTTTACTTGCCGACAGCACAGCGGCACGCCTGTAATTCGGCACTGAACCGCAAAAAATGTGTTAGAAGAGGCGATTTTAGGATAGCTTGGGAGTCAAACTCTCCTAATTCGAGCGGCCACCTGCCACAAAAAAATACATACAGGTTTGTACATGGGTATATAAATATATATATGTTCGTGGGCTTACTATAAGTTTTATAGATATATAAAAAAAAAATTAGATTAGAAAAAGCAGCAAAACATTGGGATTAAAAATTGTAACTATTGAGTTTGCTTAAGATAACTATGCAAAAAAAAAAGAAAGAACAAAACTACATTATAAAGTTGTGGTGGTTTTTTATTTTACATTTTAATACCATCGATATTATTTTATACCTTATTTGTTATTATTTATATTATTGTATATTATATATCATGTTATATTTTATTAAGCACATAAAAATCGAATTGCTTTATTACATTTTGTAATTAGACTGTAACAAGAAACTTAAATTAAGGTCATAAAAAAGTTCTTATACTTTCAGCAACTATTTACATAGTTGTATCATATTATTCATTTGGGGACATAATATTTAACGAACATCAAACATGCACTGATAGACTGCTCCTCATTGACCTTCCCTCTTTAACTAATCGTCGTATTATGTTGGGTTTTATTTTTACAGTTAAGTTACCTAGCCGTGAAATCGATTCAGTGGTGCTGATGAGAAAAATTAATTTGTTATTCCTTCAAGGCCGACTCTTTAGTTCTACTACTACTAAGTATATCCTGCATAAACGGATTCGAGTTTACCGATAACAATAGATTTTATTATGCAATCAATTCAGAGTCGTCTATTTCTACGATTGATAACTAAATTTTAAGCATCTTGTGTCGTAAATATTATTTTCGCATGTATTTGTAGGGGTCTCATCCGTGCAACAAATGTTTGACCATTTTTCATTTAGTTAGCCCAGTAATCTTTTAAATATTTATTATTATTATTTTATTATTTTAGATTTTATTATTTAAATTTAATCTATTTTTTAACTTTTTGTATTTTTTGTGTCGACTGATTTTAGTTGATATTATACAAATAAATGTTTGTCGATTCAAATATATTTAAAACGATTTCTTTCATTTCCTCTTGTGTCCAATATATTTCAAGAAAAAACCCCATAATCAATCCTTCCCAGTATACATAATCCTTCCTTAACATGCAAGCCAAAAAAAAAAAAAATCCAAGCGAATTTCTAAAAATTGGAATGTAATTGTCGAATGTACACAATGCAATCACTTATGGGAAATGTACAGTAAAATTTCTGTAGACATTCAAGAATGTTGATAGTGGAATCAGGTTACTAGTCAATCCTAGTGTGACAATTGATTGACAATGCGAGAAACGTCAGTTGTCATTGTGTAAACATGGTGCGAATGTTTGAAATGCTCCATTGAATTTAACATTTACGTAATTGGTTTTGGTTTTTCTCATTTGTATTTAATAAAATAAAACCAATCGACAAATATAATAAATGAAATAATTCAAATATACGTTATTTGTATTTTTTTAATGGGGACAAAACAGTTATGTGAGAAAATTCGAACTATTGTTTAAAAAGAAAATTAATAAGCTTGAAAACTTATGATCTTTGAAAACTATGATCTTTAACCGATTAGCTTTCAATTAAGCACACATTTATTTAAATTTTTCAAATACTCCAACAGAATTTAATTTATGTTTATTGCAATAAAGCTTATTTACATGGCATTAAATTTACCTATTTTGAATGATGAATGTGTCTTACAGTAGAAATATTTTGTAAATCATTTAGTATGAGTATTTTATATAGAAATTTTTAAATTTTGTCACACAATATAAATCGCAAGATAAACCATTAAAATATTTGAAAATTACAACAACGTAGACAGGAACTGAATAGAGCCTGCATCGTTATAGTATTATATGTAAATAAGTTTTCCGAATAGGTATATATGATTTATATTTTACAATCGCCGCTTCAACCGTAATCAACTTTTGGGGAGAGGTTTTTGGAAATTATGGGTTGGATTTGAGTTAAATCTAACTGCAAGTAGCTAATCACAGGATCCATCGAGCCAGCCGTCACGCCATCTCTCATTGACTTTGCTGCAATCGAACAGTGGTTTTCCGAGCTTGTCATTCACTCGATTGTGGAACTTGCACAGCCACAAAGCCAGCTCTTTTTGCGAATTCACATTAACTGGATTCACCCCAAGTCTAAAAAAATATATTAGTTAAAATTGTAGTTAGAGATTTATTATTTAATAGGAATACTCTGATCGAAAGTCCTTGGCACAATACTCGCATGGATATAAGCGTGAGAGCACCTCAAAGAATTTTCGCATATCGCACTTCTCAGTGTCGGTGGGATTTTCCGCATAAAATGCTGCCATTGTGTGCAGTAGACCCCATGTGGATATGCCCAGACCCACCTTGTCTAGGGGGCAGTCATCCCTCGGCGCTATCTGAGCATTAAGCTTCCTGGCAGCTATATGTTTTTCCTAGCCATAAAACGTCAAACATGTAGCAGAAAGAGCAAGCAGAGAGCGATATCGCATTTACCTTTGCTTCCTGGGTGTTGGAGATGAGGAGTTGTTGCTTGGACCAGGACTTGAAATCGTTGCAGGTGCGACAATTGCTATCCTGTTTGCTGCTTCTGTGCGCAGTGAATTGCCTATCATTTTCCGACGACTCTGGCTCTGGCTCGGATGGCTTTGGGATTGGCTTAAATTTGGTTTCAGACATATTAAAGTTGGGATCTCGCAATGTTTGCAAAACAGTTTTCTGAAGACGGCGTACAATGAATCGGGTGTCCTTGCGATTTTGACCTATCGTACTTTGATAGATGAGCCGTGAAATAAATTTTTCCCACATGGGCAGACAACTGCTTTCCGTTAGCGTCAAATGAATTTGCCTAATTCACAGCGCTGTGTTAACGCCTATTTCAGTTAGCGCGAATTCGCGGTGCTTGTTATGCACATCGCAGCGAGACTGCCATGTTAGCTGCCAACAATATTTTTTTTGCTTTAAAATTGCTCTAAAAATGTTTCAAATTTTTGAATACTTAGTGTTTAACTAAGACGAAAAATCGAAATAACATTTAAATTTGTCAGTGACAAGCAATTTTGAAAGAAAAGCCTGTAAGATTTACGATTCATGAATATTGTGTATTTACATACAAAATTTCATCTCAAAAATAAATGGGCTGAGAACTATTAAATTTAATAAATAATATCAGGGGAGACAGCAAAATAATAAATTAAAAATCTAATTTAATATATTAATTTAATATACACAAGACCAAAAAAAATCGTAGTATGAATTACTCTCATTAATGTTTTTAATATAATATATACTTAATTTTTGTTTGTTTGCTGTCTTGTGCTCAAGTACAAAATCTTTAGAATCCCGTCGGGATTCGTTTGCCGGAATTTCAAATATATTTTAGAGTCAAAATAAAAAATACTTCATTGAGATGATTTTTCCATTCAAGAAACAGGAGTGGGCTGCATTCGTCTAAAATCCGACCAACACAGTTTTGCAGATAAACAGTCGAGTTAGGAAACCACTTCAATGTGATTGCTGATAAGTGCTGTCATCTATAAATTTCAAATTGACTTAGTTAAAATTTGTTAAAATCGGCTCTATCGGAATATTTACTACCAATAAACCCATGGTGAATTCTGTTTAATTGGAAACGATATGTAGGAGTAATAACTCCGCACTATAAAAAATCCTTCTGCAAAAGGTTATCTGCTCTGAACAAACTTAACAAGAACTCTTATGACCCACTCTCCCATTTTACATCAAATAAATCAAATCATTATAGACATATATATGTTAAGGTAAAATATTCCACGAATTTGTGTTTGGTTAAATTCAACATTTAAATATATTTTATTTTTATTTCTACGTTCTTTTGACTTTTTTATTTTGACTGAAATCAAGATTAAATAAAGTCGACCACAAAAATATATAATAGTTGAATAATAAATAGAATGACAAAGAGAAACTTCTATAATCCGAACCAAAATCTGCCGTAAGAAAAGTGAGCTTAAGTGGGAAACCCGACAATGATATTTTCCGATCGGTCGAAAATTTAGTTAAAATAAGCGGATTGACACACAGAAGAGTTCGACTAAATGTAATAAGGTCGTGACCAAATTAAAATAGCCTGTACAGAAATAAACAAATCTTTTTTTTGCACCGTTATTAATCTGTTTATTTATCAGCTTTATATAAAATGTCTGTAGTAAATTTCTTTTGTCTTAAGATACAAATAATTGAATAGATTTATATAAAGAATGGCAATATATATTTCTATTACAACAACGTTTAAAATCGTCGATAATTTGGGTGCTGCGCATTATTTCCTCTATTTGGATGTCGGTATGGAGCATGCCTTGGCCCATTATAATTATTACGTTGTTGATAATTATTATCCTGGTATCTTTGATTGTAAGGCCTATTGTAGTTTTGATTTGAATAGTTGCCTGAAATATATTAAAATAATCGAATGATTTTATCAAAGAGCTTATATTATTTTTTTTACCGATTAACGAAATATTTGTTATCAGATTCTTATAATTTGTACTTTAAATTTCATAAAGCGACTGATGTCGCAATCGAGAGACATTGACTAAGAGATATTTTCTAGCATTCCATATTAAGTCCGCAGAGTTTGTTATTTACCTTGGGGTGGGGGATAATTGTAATTTCCACCATTTCTTCCATTATTTTGATAACCATTGTCGAATCTTTGCGTTCTCATGCTGGATGATAACAATCGTTGACCACCAGGAGGAATGTAAGCCCTCTGCGAATTGTTTCCGAATCCTAAGTAAGAAACAAAAATATTATTTATTTATTATTTTAGAAAAAACGTTTCGTATTTTGTTTATTTTTTTAAACTAATCTTTTCATCTTCAGAATACAAAAGTTAAAAAGTTATAAGCACCAAATCAATGTTCATAAGGAGAAAGTTCTTACTGAATTGTTTTCTTTGATCTAACCCAGAAAAAAATAAAACTTAAATATGCCCCAAGGCTCCTTTAATGACAAATCATTTATATTTTAAAAGCTCGTCCTAACCATTATTAATTTTAAAATTCGAATGTTATTTTAGTATGGCAGTCAATTTTTTGTAAGTACATATTTAAATATAAATATATACTTTGCCATTTCATTGTTTATCACCATTTCGTAATTTGGATGTTGGATGTTTAGGTAGTAAATATTTTATTTAGACTTTATAAGTAGCACGTCCAAACTACAAATAACAATTATTAAATTGATCATTGTGCCATTGAATTATAATGGAAAGTCGTTGAAAGTCACTGATGTTAAACAGATTTGTAAAATTGCATTGGAACAAGACTTCATGAAAGGATCCCATTTGTTAAAGTCATTATTGCACTCAGCTTTATTTGAGATGCGATTGTAAAAAGTAGCAAAGCATCGCATAAGATGTGCAGTCATAAAAGGTTTTTAAAGGCAGTTTGAGAATTGACGGACTTTGTTTAGTTTCTAATCAGACAAAATTTACTTCTATTGATCGGCAATGTAGTATTTCTTGAAATATTTAATAGATGATTTAGAGCTAATTGATTTGATGTTTGGGTATTTGTGCATTGGGTTTTCTTCTTTTTGGCTAATTATCAGTGAATAAGATGAGAAGATTAAAAAGAAAATATAGTAAATTCACATGATTTTCCCTTATAAAATTGAAAACAGAATCTAAAAATGTTTCGTTACACAGTAGTTAGCTACAGAAAACACACATTAAATGTACAAATAATTATATTTTTAAATGCTGACTGCTTATGCCAAGCAGCGTAACATAACAAAATATCACTTATAAAAAATTCTAGTCCATTATCAGCAAAAAATTTGTTACACTTTTATAAAGATATATTCTGTTAAATTATGATTATGTTTTACCGATAACAGGTCCATTTTTGTGATTGTTCGCTTGTATAACTTGTGGAGGATCCACGGCGTCGGGCAGCCTTTTAGCTAAAAAGATGTAGTTCTCATCATACTGTGGGTCCACGAAAACAGTTGTTACAACTTCATTTTTCAAAATATCAGGCAATCCAGGTATTGGCGATTTCAATTGGCTAAAATTAAAAAGAAAACAAATGTTGTTAAGTAAATAAATTAATAAGGCATACCGGTAGCACCATTGTGTGTGTGCAATTAATTATTATTATTTTATGACAAAATATAGTGTGTATAAAACTTTACAATACCCAATAATGTTCATATTTATGCTACATGTTAAATGCATTATTTTTATAATTTACCATACTCAAATTGCTGTATTTCCAAGCAGAAACAAAATTCTCAAATTCTATTGCGCACTTACAGAACATCATGCAACTGGAAGACGTAGAAGTAATCAACATAAGGCTCCTTATTAATCCATAGCTGCCTTCTTTATCAAATGAATGTTTAACTCTGATACAACTGTGATTTAATGTATTCAATGTTTCTTTTAAAATTGCTTGATTATTGTTTCAGTGTTAAATGTGTATTATAGGTGCAATTCCAACTATCGCAATCAATAATATTTCATATTTGTATAGCGAAAAGATCCGTTTACAAGGATATTTTGCAGATTATTATTTAAAAAATATATACGAAATTTGAGTGAAATATTACGGCATTGTGTTGCCTTATGTAGAAATCTTTGCGGAACGACGGAAAATTACTGTTATGTAGGACATTTTACGGGCAGCATTCAAGTTGGTTTAAAAGGTGAAAAATATTACAGGCAATATTGCGCGCGGTGTTAAATAATGGAAAAAGGATAAAAAAATCCGCTTGCATATTTAAATGTCAAATTACTAAAGACGTTCAAGGGCAGATATGAAATTCGATCGACATCAAACATAAGGGATTTTTTCGTGAAGAAATCTTAAATGCATTCTACAAACAAAAACATATTTTTTATTTACTTATTAATATATATGCATAGTACATTAGGGGCTAAGATAACTAACTAGGTAAGCTCTGCATAAGATATGATTTAATCATTATCCTATATTGTTTTACGTACGTACCCGTTTAACGCTGTGTTGAGCTCTGAATTCGAAATTGTCCCACTCATTCCATCGAATGATAAAGGACTGTTTTTGAATTGGGATTCGCCGTCATTTCCGTAGAGTTTTTTTATAGTCTTGAAATGAGGACTACTTTTACTTATGTACAAATTATTATCACCTCTTTTGTTACGTTGTACTAAAAAAAAGAATGGCAGAACACAAATATAAATATATGTATATAAATATAACAAAATTATTAATAATTAAATTAATAAATAAAATTTTAATTTAAAGTTGTTTGTGAATCTAATCATTACAATTAGTCGATATATATTGATGCATACCACACAATACTTAGTGATTCGATGCGCGACACTCTTATAGAATATTGAATAAAATGCTAAGTTATCAGAAAAATTGACGACTGATTTAAGCTAGCTGAGCTTAATTTTTAAATCTTCAAATTGAGCATATTAATGTACCTAGTAACCAGGAACACCGAAGTCAACATTTATGTGTTAACATCGACGGGAATTTATGGCAATACTCATCTCTCAAATTGAAATCGATAAAAAAAATGTAATTACAATACAATTATAAAGGCCATAGATACGGGGAACTTATTTAAATGTTTTTTTGGCTCACAGCAGACGTAGCAGGTTCCACAAATTGTATTCGATCTGAAACATGGCTTAATATAGTAAATAATTATGAGACGTTGAATAGTACGTATAGCTGCAAAAATTGACACTTCCCCAATTTCCAAAAATGGAAAGTTTCAGAAACGAATTATAAAAGTCGGCACACAAAACGAAATAATATGCTTTAGAAATAATCTAGATCGAGTGTGTGATCTGTTGAACATTTTTTATAATACCAGATAAATATTTCCTGTGAATCCGTTCAAAAAACAAAACTTACCTTCCTCGTCGGTTAACTCTGTGTGGAGAGGTTTGAGTGCCCTAAAAAGCCTATTTTCATCAACAAATGGGAGCAGTGCAACTCCTTGCCAAGCAAACTTCTTCCCGTTAAGATCAATTTTGAAATCTTCTGGATAGAAATCAATTATAGTTGAGTCCTGAAAAAAAAGAATATCACCAAATTAGAATATTTAATAAGTTTGATGATTATAACTTACGGGTCTGGACATAAGCTGTGCCCACGGTTCCGGAACATGTGAACTGCTAGCGGCTGGAAAAACACCCATTAGTTGTTCCAATGGATTGAACTGAAATAATCGAATTCAAATATACATTTAATACAAAAAACCAAATAATCCAATCATAACTACTATAAATGAAACCAGGAAATTATTTTTATTTTTTAACTTACCGGCTTTGTGCCTTTTTCGAATGACGTCGACAGGCCTTGTATGTTTACAAAATCGGACGCAAAAGGCGCATAATGGTAAGGAAAATACCAATTCCAGGAAGCACAGCCTTGATAGTAATATTTGAGAACCCAACAAAGTCCACGGACATATTGAAGTGCGACAGCGTAACGAAATTGAAGATTAACAGCAGAAACATCAAATTTCGATTCGTAATATCTGTTCTTGAATCCTTCCTCCCAAAGTCGCACTTCGTCGTTATTCTCCTCCTCATCCGCATCATCTAAATTTGTACTTGTACTCGAACGTTTGGTAGCCTGCGAAGCATTTGGTCCCATTCGAACAGCAGCAGCTTCCTGTTTATAATTCGTGATGGTCTGATCTACAGCGGCGTTATTTCGTCCAACTGGCATTGGTCGAAAAGCGCTCTGTTCCAAAGCCTTGTGATTTTCCCGTTTCTGTCTGGCCTTGTATTGTTGCTCCCTTCGTTGTCTATCCTTGAATATTTGATCCTCCACATTGCCCAAGTCCGTCATAATTAATTGAACCCTGTCCAAATTGACGTCACCCGAGTCAGTTAAATATCCTTTGGTTTTATAAACGCATTTCTTGTACAACTCAACCAATCGATCAACGGCACCCTCTCGGATCTCCAAACTGGGTAGATGAGGTAAGAAATCGTTGCCCACAAAGAAACACATGAATACCCAATCGTCCAGAGCTCTCTCAAAGTCATAGCTAAATGGTAAATTAGGCATTTCAAGAGTTTTTCTCAAATACTCTCGCAAAACACTCAATCGGACAAATATAAATTTCACTTCGGCGCCAATCGGAACATCGGGTGGACTATTTATATTATTGGAGCCAACGGCATTCAGCCCAGCACACTTGTCCATTTCGTGACCAAATTGATTACAAACGTCACATGGTCGTGGCTTATTAGGCAGAAACTCCTCGCGAATGATAGTAAAGTTCGGTTCGTGAGTTGCCAGCCCAAGCATTATCAGATCTGCATCAGCACCACAAAGCACATGATGCGTGTTAGGATCATGATCCGGCTGTGCACGTTGTTTCCGAATGTAGTCCATTATTTTGTGTTCTCCTTCTCCCGGAACGTTGGCATCGGATAATATAACTTTAATTCCTTTCCATGCCGGGTCATTGTTCTGGCGATCATGTATATAGTAATGCAGGCATTTACTTAATCTGTCCATAAAAGGTGTTCCCGGCGTTATACAGTTCGAGTCAAAATGTTCACCCTTCTCCTTTTCCGGTGGCAGTTTGCATCCTGCAAAAAACAAAAAAAGAACATATAAGAGTCAATCCCAATAATTCTGTCCTTAAATTATAATCGATACTATTACATTTTTCTCGTTGTTCACTTCATAAAAAAACCTTTTTTAATAAAAAAAAAAAAAAGCATTGCAGTCGGGTCTAACCGCGAAATACATTGGTACCGTTAGAAATAGAACAGTGTGGAACAAGAACTACTACTAACAATTGAAGAAAAAAATATTGAAAAAATGTTAGGGAGATAAGGGCTTTTCAAAATTTTGTGGGTCTGATAATAATATGTTGATCATTGAAGGATGCTATCTATTTTAGAGCAAGCAAATATGTAAGTCACAAAACTGATTTGAATTAGGAATTTTTGTTATTATCAAGATATCTCACAAATTATTGGTGTTCCCTATCTTCCAGCAATAAATCATAACAAACTTATATTTTCTTATCTCTATAGTAAATTGCATTATAGTTCTTTTTTGGGGCCTAATTTGTGTAGTTAATAATAAAATATTTATTTATTTTGTATTTAAAATTGTTATAGAATAGGTCAATAAATTGTCTATTTTAAACCTAATTATATTTTTCATCATGATATTTGAAGTTGTATAGTATTCCATTTACGACTGCATTACAGGATATTATAGCATTTATCGTATTGTTTTCTTTTCACTGCTGGGATGTCTAACAGACGCATACATGTATATTTACATATACACACATACACACTTAATGCTTACCTCGTGTTAAAAGTTCGTTTCTTATGCGCTCAATTTCTAAACGCTTTTCGGTTGCTTCTTTTGCGGCACGAAATCTTCGGGATCTTTGTTGATTCATTTTAGCTCGGGGTGCAACGCCATCGATGGCCATATAGAGGAGTTTTCTGGGGCGCACAATGCCGAAAAGTCGATCGATGCACTCGAAAATTGCTATCATCATTTCTTCCTCATTTTTGGGAGCCGGCTTGTCCTCGGGATGTGTGCATGGGTGAATTATGCCGTTCATATCGAGATAGAGGTTATCAAACTCGACCCCATTGGGATTGGGCAACGTAGCATCCTCGTATATATTCTTTCCCGTATCTGGATCTACTTGCTGAAATTTTTCCGGTTAGTGTAAATCATATTTATGCTCTTTAAAAACTAACTATACCTTGCTCTCATTACATTCAATAATGACGCACGGGTACTTTTTGCTCAACCATCGGAAGAATGCGGGTACTCCCATTTTGATGCGGAATATTTAAAAATTCTTCAGCAATGCCTCGTTTTTTCCAAAACTGTATTTACGTACACACATATGGATGAAACACATACAAATCGCACACCGATAGTAACTAATCGAGGTTTAGATAAATTATCGAATATATTACGTTGCAAGTGATGCCAATTTAGCCATTTAAAAATATTAGGCTTAATGCCGAATACAATTCCCTGTTATAGGATTTATTTAAATATGAATTATTTTTTATATATTTCGAACTATGCTTTTAATATAAAATTTATTAACGTTATCAAATTAATTTTATTAAAGTTTTTGTATGTTGATTTTTAAGGGCGGCAACAAGTAATATACCTGCATATTTTACTTATGGAAAATATAATCATTTAAAATTATTAGGTGCGTGCGGTCTGGTGACGGCGGTGATGGTCGTGACAATCTTTCAAGGACATAGGCAACATCCTACCAATTACTTTTTGCGACTGTTGAAGACTGCCTAGTTGACGCAGCTCTCCAATAAAGAGTGTCTGACGCGGGCACATACAAGTGTATCTTCCAGTTTTTAAGGCGGACAGACAGTCCGCATGACTCACACTTAACAAATCCAATTGTCTGTCGTCAGTATTGCTGCTGCAATACTCCTCACATGCTAACGGCACTTGTCCTAATGGGCATGTGTGTCATACACGCTCAAATAACTGACTGCCTGCGTTAGAAAGAGAGGGGGCGAAAGAGAAGCAATTCGCCGCAACATTCTCAGGTCTGAATTTCGGCTAGATAGACAGCTACTGAAAGTCAAACTATACATTTACTGTGAATGTTAAGACTGCCATTAATGTAGGTTGATTAACAGAGCATGCACCTGCTTAGGAGGAAAACATTTTCATAAATTAATGTAAGTCGAGTGTCAAACTGTAAATATTAACTTTTATGTTATGTATTAAGAAATAACTATTTATAGACTGTAACAGTAACACTTACTGCAATCGCTGACCAATGTGCAAGCATATCAATTAATAGCATTATAATATCTAATAAAATTGTCAAGCCTTTTAGCAAATATGATGACTTTCCATCTCTCCTAAATGACTTTTATGTTTGCTTACATGTCGTTAAAACGTTAACATAAAAGAATGTAAAAGGAACTCCAAAATTATAACATGCTAATTTAGCTCCAACAGCTATGATAAAAACCTTAAATTAGAATCAGAACACTGACTACAAATTAATTGCAAAAAATATGCAATCATTACAAATAACAAGTTGTTAATAATACAAAATATTAGCGAAGTTACAGTCCATTTTTCCTCCTAGCACTCTAATTGTTTGCGTGCATGCCGCTGAAGCAGTAACTAGTAAATGAATATAAAACTGTAAGCATGTAAGGCATGTAAGTTAACCTAAACTGCTTTGTTACAGCTGCCAGATTTCTGGCAGCTTAATTTATAAACAAATTCAAGAAAATTTTGAAAGCAGATATCGGGCATTATGCTTCGACTTATACTTTGAACAACTATATAAAGCCTCGGAACTATGTTTTAAAAAATTAAAAAAAAACTCAAGTAGTTATTCCCATTGGAACAATTAACGCATTCGCATTCCGAAGAAAAAAAACTGCTAATAGATATCTAGGGAAAGTGAATTATATAATTATATATGTATATATGATTTTATTACAATCAATTGAAGGGATTTACACAAAATTATATTAATACTATAAAATAATACATTAGAACATTTTGTTTGCAAATATATTTCGGCCTACAACTTAAAAACAACACGTTTGTATTTTATTTTTTTGGGAATGTAGAAGAGCATTCCTATTGTTTAATATAAATGCATATTTACTTGCAGGCTCAAATAAAAAATGTTTGATAAATTTGCTTGCTTCTCATTCATTGTTTTGTATGTATACTTATGTAACTTATTTTGATTCGAATATAAGGACACCAATATCCTCGTTCTTAATTTTCTTTCATTTGATTTTTTGTAGCTTGTTGAATGTTGAACAATAGTTTTTTAGCAGGTGGTTTCTGGCATTGGTTTCGGCTTTTGATGTCTAATGTAGACTTTTGTCTTTCCCAGAACTGTGGAAACTTTGGGATTGCTGTGCTTAAATGTTTGAAAACTTTCTTTGAATTTTAATATCGTCTTATAACTTGTACTTTCCAATGGATGCAATTCTGTTGTCGATGCAGGTATTTCCTGGTAGATACTTTCCTTATCATCCACATTATTTACATTGCAATCGTCCAACGAAAATTGTACAAGATTTGTTTGAGCCATCTGCTCGGACAGACGACGAATGTTTAACTGAAGCTCCTCGCGCGACTGCTTTGATATCGAGGAGAAGCTATGCCTATTCTGTAATTTATTGCAATTATTCACAGTTAGAATCTTATTGAGTTTGGACTGATCGTCATTATTATCGGATGGAACGGAAAGGGTTTGAATATTGTCATAGGTGAATGTGTCATCGAATGGATTTAAAAATTGTTTACCCCGAGCAGGTGAAAAACTGGCAGACTTTGTTGGCAAATTCTTTTGTTGTGGCAAATGATTGATGTTACAACTATTATTTGAAGTGATAATTAAGTGGGGAGATGGTGGCGCAGAGAGTATGGATTCTTCATTTCTGTACAGTTTCTGTTTGTGCATATTTGGTTTCAAATAAGATCGTTTACTTGTCTCCATCATAAAGTCATCGTTTGTACAATCACTTTCTTTTAATTTGTCCTTAGAATGAGATTTTTTATATGTTAGGTCCGAATCTATTGGACGTTTAATCCAAGGATCCGCTGCTATTTCCCATCCAGCCTCACCGAAACTATTCATATGCAAATCATTATTTTTCTTTATCCACGGATCCATTGATGAAACATAGTGCAAGGAATCTGTACTTCTTTTATTTTTGCCATGCGAAGCACTCGACTTTTTTTGATTAATGCCGCCCATCATATTTGGCGAAGTCTGTTCCGATTTACTTGTTTTGATTGTGAACTGATGAGTGGCATTATGATTGTCTTGAACACCGAAGAAAGGCCTCAATTGTTGTTGTTTATGTTGTTGATTATCATCAGATGTAGCAGTTGGTACAATTATTTTTAAATTGAAATCGCTGGTTGAAGTTTTTTTTGTGAATGGTGTTATATTGAGTACCTGCCGCTGCTGCGTATTTCGTTTCTGTTTCGGTGACTTCTGATCCTTAGCTATAAAATTTGTTGCCGAAGCGTTTTTGAAGTCATCGCATTTGGGTTCCTTTTGGATAAATGTCTTATCGTACTTGGGTGATTTGATACAACTACATGATATACTTGAGTGAGTAGTGGTTGATATTAATCTTTCATTCGCATTTGCATTTTCATTTACACTGAAATGTGGTGTTTTATGTTCAGTCAATTGTTTAGCACTAAGTAATTTGTTAGCAGACTTTTGTTGAACTATTTTATTATTTATATAGCGGCCCGAAAGTTTAATTTGCTGAATACTGGAATTTGAATTCGGATGCACAGGTGAATGGGGAGAGTGTATGGGGAGTGTGGGGGCAGGATTATTTATGGGTTTAAACGTGGCCACAATCATCTCATCGGATTTTATAATATTGTATTGAGGAGAGCTATTTTCAGGTTGGGTTCGGTTGGTTTCTATTTTTTCTTGTCGCTTTGAATAACTGATATTTGATAGTTGTAAAGAATACTTTTTTTGGGCCGAAGAGGTTAGGCCCAATTTTTTTTGCTAGAGAAACTTTTCGGCCAGATCTTTAATTGATGTCGAACTGGATGCTGATAGACCTGCAAAGATTTGGTAAATATTAGATATATATTTATTGATATGTACTTTTATATTTGTTTCTTTATCGATAACTTTTTAAGTAAGCCAAAAATCATACAAAATTCTTGTATACAATTTTGTCCAAGTTTCTTACAATGATCTTCCTTTTAATTTGGAAATTTGTGAACTAGTCAAAACTAAACCATAAGATATTCAATAAATATTTAGGATTTATTCAGCTATATCGGCGTGGCAAACTAAAATCAAATTCTGATACATATTAGAAGTTTAAAATCAATAATAAAATTTAAAAAAAAAATGCTAAAATAAGTAAGTTATTTTAGATTTTTTTGTGTTACTAACCATCGTTATCATCAGGCTTCTTATTTTTGTTATTAGATTCAGGTTCTGTTGCTGTTGATGTCGTCTGAGGTTTTTGATTGAGTTTCAAGCTGGCTGCCAATGGATTCGAACTAGTTGCTCCTTCTGAAGTATTATTAAAAGCACATCCCTCGACATTGATCTTTAATTGTCATTTGATAAGTTCCACAGACAGAAATTTTCTCAACCGCTCATAGTATTGGGGATGCAGTTCAACATCATTATGACCAGCTCCCTGGAAAAATAGAAAAAATGTATTAAATAGCAAATTAAATTTTTTAAGCTTAAATCCAGCAGAGCAAAATCAAAGTGGATGTATTCATTTTATCAATAGGCTAGGCCAGGTTAGACTTTGCTGGGGCATGCTCAAAAATTTGTCAAAGTTCTAAATATTTAAATACAAGTGCAAAAGACTGATTACTAAGCAATCACTTAAGAGACTTTAAGTACTCAGACTTTAAGCGAGTAATACGAATTGATTAGCTACTTAGTCTGAAGACCGATGAGTAAATATATATTATTCTCCATGGTTATTAGTTGCTTTAATTTTGTTTGGTTAAATATGCCTAAGAAATATATAGTTTGTCTGAGATCTGATTCCTCTGATCAGTTGAATTATTGCATATCATTTTCTTCAATTCTCAGAGGCCGCTTTTATTAGAGTCATCTCTGCCCCATATGCTGATTCGAAGTTTTAGAATTTAACTATAACAGTATGGTTTACTGCGGCAACAGATACAAATAAAGTCCCACAGCTTAAAATAAATTCTTGTCTGGTACATAAAATTAGCTAAACAAGAAGAACAGATCAGCAGTACCTAATATCTCAAAAGATCACAGAAAACACAAGAAGTCAAGGCAACATTATAATTGCAGGCGCCAATAAACTCCAGGCAAAAAAGGACCAAGGTGAAATAATTTGTCAGTAATTAATATAATCAGTAAGTAATCTATCTTGCTCAATATTAAGTATAAGATTTTGCACTTTGGATGGGAGACTTTTTTTTCTTAAAATAGTGAAATTTGGAATTTGTCGAAGATTTTGTGACTTCAGGTGTAAAACAAAGGCTTTTGCGTAAAGTTCACCTGCTCGCATCTAAATTTAATTTAGTAGTGAAATTGAATATCAGTTGCATGTGTATATATGATATATACAATATTGTTCTTATATTCCAATATATCCAAACAAGCGAATATGGGTACAAAGTATCACCATTATATGCTTTCATACCCTCTTCAAGGGAATACGAATATAAATAATTAAACAATTTATTTTGCGAGTACGAAAAGTAAACATATAGCAAACGACACAATGCAATAAACAGATACGTTTGCAGCTGGCAGTTGGATGTAAACGTAATTGCTCGATGGAACTAGAGATCGATAACAAAATAAAATAAACAGTAACGATAAAGCAATGGCACGTCAACGAATTATAAAAAACTATTTGAACGAGTTAACTTATGCTACAGAAATAAACTGCTTATGAAATACGAAAAATAGGATTAAGTTCCGGTTTTTAGAATATAGTAGACTTTAGGTAAATATTTGGCAAAAATTACCTCTACCCAAAAGGGTTCCACAGTCTTCGGACACCGCTCGTAAATACCAATTCCGTGGGAAAAGTCAATGACCTCGTCATCCGTTCCGTGAATAACCAAAACTGGTGACTTTACTTTAGCGACCTTATCAATACTGTGTGTTTCGTAAATAATGCAGTTTAATATGGTAATCTTTTATCTTGTGTGTTTCAATTTACCTTGGGAAAGCGTCAAAAAACCAGGTTCTTTTCGTATTCCTAAATACGACTCTCAGGCCCGACATCAACGGCGAATGAAGAATTACTGCGCCAACTTCGTGACGAGAGGCGAGATCAACAGTTGGAACAGTTCCTATACTTTGGCCATATAAAATAATGGTTTCTGGACTAATGTTTAACCTTTAAAGACAGGACTCAATTGCATAAGTATTGTTTACTATATTTGTATTGAAAACAATTGATTACCTTGTCCGCATTGCTTGCCAAGCAGCTTCAATATCTGCATAGAGATTTTTCTCCGAGGGTTTCCCACCACTCATACCATAACCCGAATAATCATAGCCAAATATATTGCAATTGATCTGTGACCCGAGGGTCAAATAAAAGCTGCTCATCTGACCCAAATCGACAGCGTTTCCATGTGAAAATAGAAGAGTATATTTTGCATTTTTGCTGCAACGGACATAGGTGCACGTTATCAAATTTCCACGCGATGTTCGCGTGAAGAATGCTTCGATTTTGGACTTTTCACGTTCCGAGTATTGCCATTCGGCACGATCGTAGAGCTGTAAATTGTATTTGATATTTGTGTCATCAGCTGGCGTCAGTTTGTAGGTCGGCTCAGGTGGCTGGAAAGCAAGTTTAGCTGCTATCGGTCCAGGGCAGGGTGGGCAGCAAAACATGCAGCACAATTCACTTATACTAAACATACTCGAGTCGTCGCTTGCCACACACAAGGGAATGTTATGTTTTTCTGATTATAATTTGTATTTTGCTAAAACACACTTCACACTTATGCTGAACTAAAAATGCAATATAAAATGAATGTCGCACGCCAATTGAAACTTAATATAATTAGGAGTTCAACTATAACAGCAAGTGCATCAAATATTTACTAATTCAATGTGAATGCCTTTGATATCATCATCATTTCAATGCAATTTTTTTTATCACTCTCACAACATTTACACGGATTAATGGCCGTACATTTAAGATACATATGCAAGCTGTGACGCTCCCGTTCCCTTTTGTTCAATAAACATCTTAACAATCGATATATTTTGCGAAAACTATCGAGTTTATCATTCACAATATGGTTTGCAGACTTTTGAAACAATAGAATAGAACACAATGAACACTGTAACGTTGACATTTAAACTTTTTTTTTTACATTTAGCCTATAAACGTTTTTATTATTTTAATATTAAAAGTTAGAGATTGAAGAAATTGTTTGTATACTAGAAAATGATAGTCTTCTATGCAGGTTTTTTGATTAAAATTACTAAAAAAAAATCCCTGTAGATTAGTAACTAGATTTAAATTGAACGTAATATATTAAAAACCAATTCAGCAAGAATTCAGCAGAAAGCTGTTGAGATATATGAAATATAAAAGAGTTCAGATTTGCTGTTTTATTTAAATAATTTTATTTAATTAATGCCTGGACTAGACTCCAAAGTGATCGGAGATCAGAGAGATCCAGCACCACGAATATTTATAACGGTAAGTATGTTATGATGGTATGAACTTGACTCTCCGTTCAGAATTTCTCGATAGGCACTCGTGTGCTAATTGTCGGCATACCAACTCGCCAATCTAAAAAAAAAAACTGGTAAGAGCTCAGGTCGACCACGAGTCAACCTATCTAAACGTAGATATCTCTTTGAAATATAGCGAGTTATAAGAAAAGTTTCCGTGTGCGAAAAAAAATGTGCCATTGATCAACAGCTTTGATGTGTAAAAACTAAAGCTCCTCTTCAAGACCAATTCCCAGGAATATTGTAACAGAGATCTGATCCAAAACTTGGAAAGATCAATATGATGCATTAGCGTAGCTCTCGGTCATAAGAATACAAATTTATTATTATATATTATTATTATTATAACACCCGCAATATTTAAAATAATTAATTATAAGAAAAACATTTTCATTTAAACACTTTTTTACCACTCTTTGTTCTTTAAAATTAAGTTTTTATTTAGTTCATAAAAGTGTTAATACTTTCTTTTTGGCGCCAAAAACCAAAAAAAAATTCAAAATTTATATCTTAAGATATTTAAGATTTAAAACTGTACTTCGAAATCCAATTTAAACCTTCGACGGTCGTCGTTTTTGGCTTGTATTCGCAGCCAATCCAATCATTGTAGCCAAATGATTTCAACGTTTCAAAAACATAATCGTAATTTAATTCACCTGGCGTGTCTGGCTCATTTCGATTTGGTACTTGAGCAATTTGAAAATGTCCAATAACATTTTTATTTTCTTCCAAGGTCTTAGTAAAGTTTCCGCATATGTGTTGAAGATGGTAGATGTCCACCATTAGTTTTATATTATCGCTGTTGATTTCCCTCAAAACATTTGATGCTGTAAACAAAATATATATTATAAGTAATTAATTTTTTTTTCAAACTAAGAATTCAAATTTATACTACTCAATATAGAATGTGCTTGATAAGAGAAAAAGCAAGATTTATTTTGAAAAATATTTAGAGTTCTCGCTATAATGTGAGGAAAGCTAGACCCATTTTAATTCTTTTTCCCTCTACAAAAAGTAACCCATCACGGGCCACTCGAGTAATCTTAATGTTTGGCGATTTGAAAATATTTTTTACAAGAGAAGTCTATTTAAAAAAAAAATACCCAATCAAATAATTAACGTATTGTTTTACCTTTTTCGTATGAGTTCATAAAGTATGATGGAATGGCATATTTATTTATAGGTTCTATTACTCCAATCATGTTGTTCAATTGCAAGTCCTCAGATGCTTTCTTTAAGTTTGATACATATGTTTGAAAATGGTCACAATCCAGTTTGTTATTAACTGTGCCTGCCATCAAGTGAATTCTGGAAAGAAATAAAAATAACTTTTATGTCGTCCGGAAAATATTGTCATTAGTGCTTCAAAATTTGAACAAATTAATAAGAATGCTGAAAAACAAAACGATCGCAGATGTCACTTATAAACATTATTATATATATTAAACAACTTCCCTTGAACAAGTATCATTAAACATGAACACTGCGATTGTATACGATTATATGTATGTTAATTGCAAACTCTTTCGCCAGGCATGATCAAATTATGACAAGACTACCTAAAAGCAGCTGATGATTGAATGAAAAAACTGTCCTGAAGGTGAAGATCATGTCTCTTCACCTATAACCCACTGCTGATCTTTTAGCTATCGATGGTTTTTAGATCACTCACTTTTTGCAATTAATAGTTTTCGCATATGCAATTGATTTGTCCAGCTGCGTTTTAAAGAGATTTTCCTCCCCTGGAACGCTTGTACTTCCAAACTTAAGCTCTTCCGTAGTGCCATCTGAAATTGGATTTTAATTCAATTTTTTATATTTATTTTCTTGCTAATAGTTCATTAATAATAAATAATAACCATTTTGTGTTTGTCAAAACAACTTGCGTTGTAAGTTTAAAATCAATTCAGCACTAAAACATCTTCATAAATTGTTTTAAATTATATATTTTTGTTTGGCTGCTTCGATGCAAATTGAACATAGAAACTAAATAACCTGCATCTTATTTATATTATGTATTTTATGTTTGTTTACTATATGTTTATCGTGAAAGTGAATAAAATTCTTATTTAAATACGTCCCTGACAAATTATATAGCATTTTTTAGCATTTTATTAAGAAATTGTATTGTAGTTCTTCTCGCATTCTTAACTAAGTGATTATTTTTCGACAGTTACCAACACTGATATGCACATGAATATGTATGTTTGTAAATTGACTCACCCAATGCAATGTTCATCAGGCTGATTGATATTCCAGTATCATTAATGGCTTCCTTAACTTCCTGAAGTTCGCCACTAGGATATGGTATTTCCACCGCCTGGAAACCATGCCGATGCGCCAATCGAATTCTCTCAGATATAGCTGCAGCAGTTTCAGTAAAAAGGAAGTTTAAGTTAGCAGCAAATTTCAAAGGCATGGCGCAAAGTAGAACTTGTTCTATACACTGATTTTTAAATCACTTGAACAATCACCTTCAACTAAGTCAAGAACAATCACGGCAGATAGTGAAGCACATGTACATATACATACATATGTACATGTATGAATGGATGTACACCCATTTAACACATAAATGTTACCCAATAGAACTTTTTTTTTATCAAAAATTTAATTCAGTTAAAAAAATTTTAAATTAATTAAAAAAAATATGAAAGGAATAATGTATTTACATTTTGCATTTACTATATACGTATTAAGATTCCCATGGAACAAAATATATTTTTAAACTTTAAATTGGCTGAACTTGGATGATTTCAGCAAATCATGAGACAAAATTGTCTAACATTTATTTTGGCAGACGACTTTAAAAACAAATATTTTCCTAATACGCTAAAAGTTGATTTTGAAACGGATATAAATTATGATATTGCCGGGTTATATTTAAATTTCCGCTTGACTGTTCTATGAAATTGCTTATGTTTGTGTGCTCTGTTTTAAGAAATTCATCCGCTTTATTTTGCTGTACATTAATTGCGATTTGAATGTTTTCATAGTATTAAGAATATAAATAATTTTGCATGAAGCTGCATTACATTGTCTGCTTAATGGTAGCAGGAAAATGAGTCAACTTCTTCAGAATCAACAACAGACTCGTGTAAACAAGCCGGCTTCAGATAACAGTTTCAGATGTTGACGATTCAAAATATTTAAAACTAATGAAAAAATATCGATATCGGTTATTATTGTCACTAACAGAAAAATAACAAATTCGCTCATCTCTAACCTCTCAATAACAATATAAAATATATAATGGACCAAAGTAAAGAATTATTTAAACTTAATAGCAAGAGTCGACGAAAGACGGAAGTAAAATCGAAATTCACAAAAGTGGACTCTCCCATTGCCAAATATCCTTTTTAAATAACATTTTAAAGTAATCACATGGTAATCGCAGCTATGTTTTTGTGTGTAGGTTAATAGTCATCGTTTCACCTATTCTTATGTTGCTCAGTTGGTTTTCTTAACAGATATTATACGTACGATGCTTCAGGTCAATTGTCCTGCGTTATTTGCAGGATCCCCATAAAACCAAGTGTATGGAAAGTGCATTTGAACTCAAAGCAACACAAGCTAAATTTGGAACTCGCAAAACGACAGCGAATCGAATCCGATACGAAAAAGTCAGATACCTTGAGTGCAACCAGCTCTGAGCCAAAACCGCCAAAAACAAAACTCAATGCCTCAGAGAGCATTGCACAAAACAGTGACGTTAAGTTGCAAACTGGCGGTATTTCTGAGGATGCACCTCAAGCAGTTCAATTAAATACACCTCAGGTATTACCAGAAAAGTTCTTTGATCAGGAGAAATCGGTGACGGTGGCTGGGAGCGATCGTGATCTGGAAACGGAATGGATTAAATTTCAACGTGAAATCAGAGAAGCTGCTACAATATCGAATAATATAGTATCGGAAGAGCAGGATAGCTTAAATAACAAAAGACATTTAAAGGAAATAGACGAACAAATTGAAAACTGGAAGAGATTCATCAAAATCAACGACAGAAAGAATAGCATTATCAAAAAGCAACGTTCTGAAAAAAGGCCACTTGAGTTCTTCGATGTTGCGTCCAGCTCTGAAGAAGAATGCAGTGTTAACGATTTATTAGATTGGCGAATTAAGAGTGTTCACAAATAGTATACAAAATTTTTATTAGTCTATATTCGAGTTTTAAAAATTAAAATAAACGCAAAGTTTTATTAAATGAATAATTTGTAAAACGCAAATGAAGAACTTAAAATTAATTTTTCGGCAACTGTTAGACAACAATCTCTCTTGCAGTACAAGTAAATAAAATAATCCCATTGGCAATTAAGAAATTGATAATTATTAATGTACTTTTATTAATATTTTCCATTTTAAACATATAATTTTATTTTTTTGTTTTAAGATACTCTAATGCGTTTTCTGCAACGATAAGATAGTCCATTACATTATTGCAGAGTTTATAATAAAATCAAGTTCAGAAAAACCTCAATTCCTTCCAATGTTGGACAAATGGAATTCTCGCCGATTAAATCAGTTCAGGTAAATGTTATCAAGAAGTTGAGAAAGGGTGAAATTATCATTCCCTAAAAAACACAGCAAACAAATTAATTATTGTTAGATCAAGAAAATTTGACATTCAATGTATGCAAAAAAATAAGCAGAGGCTTAAGTAAAACCAACTACCTATTAAGCTCAAACCATAACCATACCGTGGACCGATAGGTTTGTCACAAAAACAATTATTGGGAAACGAAACTAAAAAAATTAACTAAAGGGTAAAGTTGAAAATATATAATATGTATATACAGTATGTCCATTAGGCGTTTGGACACAATAAAAAGGAATATATTCAAATTATTGCAAAAAAATATTTTTTTATTATTGACCTGTATTTTTTTTCCACTTATTAATTGAATTTCCTTAAACTATTCAACAAATAAACCATATTCATTCATTTAATTAGGAAATTTTAAAAACCCAAACTATTATTCTTTCGTTGGGTTGGCCATAAACTGTTGGACATTCAGTTTTAATTCTTATTATAATGAAGAAAAATATAAATAAGCTATTTCATGTTTTGAAAGACCGCCGTTGGTAAAATATACAGCTTTTCATGCAGATTACAATATTTGCTATATCGACGTTTTGGAAATCCTAGGTGCCACTTTTTTTTCAAACAACATTATTTTAGTTTAGTAGCCGAATACATTTTACATATTGAGGCATATTTGTTCAACACCTTTTAACGGTAAAGTTTGATTGAACTATAATCGCATATTTTATTTAAGAAAACATTTCATTATAATTTCACTTTATTGATATTAATATTAGTAATTATACTAAAAATACAATTTAATTGTAGGTTTTTTTTTTAAATATCGTTATATGGAAATATGAAAAAAATTAGATAGGTCATTTTTACTACATTTTATTATCAAAATGTTACATAAAAAAGTAGTTTGCGGACTTAATCAAGAGTTTCGCTAAGAGTATTACAATTTAGAGGAATATCGATAACGTTAGTTATCGTAACGTGTACAACCCCTCATACACGATAACAAATAACGTGTGATGGCCACACTGTAATCGCCGGTTTTATTTTTTTTAGGCTACGTGTCTCAGTTGTCTCTAGTTGTGTTAAAATTGAAGTTGTGGAGACGTTCAAAATGAATCGTAGCTCGAGGATAATAAATAGTAAGGTTGCTGGCTACAGCAGCCTGATAACATTTGCAGTTCTGTTAATTGCATGGATCGCCGGTTTCTCGTCACGCCTCTTTGCCGTCATCCGGTTCGAGTCCATCATTCACGAATTCGATCCATGGTTCAACTATCGCGCGACTGCTTACATGGTGCAGCATGGCTGGTACAAGTTTCTCAATTGGTTCGATGAGCGCGCCTGGTATCCCCTCGGCCGCATTGTCGGCGGCACTGTTTACCCCGGCCTGATGATCACCTCGGGCAGCATCCATTACATCTTGCATGTTCTGAATATTCCGGTGCATATTCGAGATATCTGCGTATTTTTGGCTCCTGTCTTCAGTGGGCTCACATCAATCTCGACGTATCTACTCACGAAAGAGCTTTGGTCACCGGGCGCTGGACTTTTTGCAGCTAGCTTTATTGCCATTGTGCCTGGATATATTAGCCGCTCTGTGGCTGGCTCCTATGACAACGAAGGCATCGCCATCTTTGCGCTGCAGTTCACATACTTTCTCTGGGTGCGTTCCGTGAAGACGGGTTCCGTTTGCTGGGCAGCGGGTGCAGCGCTTTCCTATTTTTACATGGTGTCCGCTTGGGGCGGATATGTGTTTATCATTAATCTGATACCATTGCATGTATTTGTCCTGATTATAATGGGCCGCTACTCGCCCCGATTGCTTACCAGCTACAGCACCTTCTACATCCTGGGTCTTCTGTTCTCGATGCAAATACCCTTCGTGGGATTCCAGCCGATACGCACAAGTGAGCACATGGCTGCGATGGGTGTCTTTGTGCTGCTCATGGCTGTCGCCGTGCTACTGCACTTGCAATCCGTGCTATCCCGGAATGAGTTCAAGAAACTCTTTATTGTTGGCGGTCTGTTGGTGGCGGCCATTGTCTTTGTCGCTGTCGTTGGCTTGACCATGATGGGCGTCGTCGCGCCGTGGAGTGGACGATTTTACTCGCTTTGGGATACCGGCTATGCAAAGATTCACATACCTATTATTGCCTCCGTCTCGGAGCATCAGCCCACTACCTGGTTCTCGTTCTTCTTTGACCTACACATCTTGGTCTGCGCCTTCCCTGTTGGTCTCTGGTATTCCATCAAGCAAATCAATGATGAGCGCGTCTTTGTTGTACTGTACGCCTTAAGTGCTGTCTACTTTGCCGGCGTCATGGTCCGCCTGATGCTGACCCTAACGCCAGTTGTGTGTATGCTTGCTGGTGTCGCCTTCTCCGGACTATTAGACGTCTATCTGCAGGAGGATGCATCGAAGCGAACCGGAAATGTAATAAGCTCTGTCTCGGAAACGGAAGATCTCGATGAATCACTGGAGAAAAAGAGCTTATACGATAAGGTAATATAATGCTTTTTACGTATGCGCAGTTAATGTGTCGTGATGCTTAGCGCACAGGTTAAAAATTGTCTCCTAGAGTTCATAATTGTATTTTTGAAACTTTTGAAGAGAAAAACTAATGCAAGTCAAACTGTTTTCATATCAGCAACTCTTTGACAAAATGGTTAAATGATAAAGTTTGAAAATTATTGTTTTGGTAGACTCCCCGAAATTTTTAAAGCGATGCAGCTTTCTGATGTTTATATAATATATGTATGTAATATAAATATTTCATATTTACAGGCCGGAAAATTAAGGCATCGCACCAAACACGATCCTTCACATGAGGGAGGCATGAGCTCCAATCTAAAGAGCATTGTCATATTGGCGGTTCTGATGATTTTAATGATGTTTGCCGTGCATTGCACATGGGTCACAAGCAATGCGTATTCAAGTCCCTCAATCGTTCTTGCTTTCCACAATAGCCAGGATGGGTAATTTTTTTTATATACAATGATCACAATACGAAAAAAATATTTTGATTTTCTTTAACGTCCTCCGTCCCAATTTATGAGATTGGTTTTTATCTTTTGACTTAGAAAAAACACGTTGTAAAAACAAACAATTTATATTTAGAATACAAATAAATAAACCTTTTGTTTTTCAGATCGCGAAACATATTGGATGATTTTAGGGAGGCGTACTACTGGCTGTCTCAAAACACTGCTGATGATGCTCGCATAATGTCGTGGTGGGATTACGGATACCAAATAGCCGGGATGGCCAATCGAACAACGCTAGTAGATAATAATACATGGAATAATAGCCATATAGCCTTAGTCGGCAAAGCCATGTCATCAACTGAAGAGAAATCCTATGGAATAATGACGTCTCTGGATGTTGACTATGTATTAGTTATATTTGGAGGAGTCATTGGCTATTCGGGTGATGATATTAATAAGTTCCTCTGGATGGTGCGAATTGCTGAAGGAGAACATCCAAAAGATATTAAAGAATCAGATTTCTTTACGGACCGCGGTGAATTTAGAGTAGACGCCGAGGGGGCTCCTGCTCTACTTAACTGTCTTATGTACAAGTTGAGCTACTATCGCTTTGGAGACTTGAAACTGGACTACAGGTAAGGATATATTTTCAACGGACATTGTATACGATTTCTTACATTTTAATATTGAGTAAAATGAGTAATTTTAAGTTGTACAAATATGAGCTAAAGTCATAACTCACATAAAATCACAATTGTTAAGCTGCACAAGGTATCTCTCTGTCGAGTTTTTAACGAAAGAGTTGCCAACAATATTTTGGATCTCAGTAGTAATCTAAGTCAAAGACACTTGAACGTATTGAATATGTTGATGACTTGGGAATCCTTTTATATCCCAAACTTAAGTTTAAGAAGCTTGTTTTTTTTGGCAGCAATCGAGCATTTTTTTTTTTACCTTTCATTACTTAATAAAACACTTTATATTTCTTTTTTGGGTCATATTTTTGAATGTAGACCTTGTTTGTGGTCTCTCAATTACAAGGGCCATCATCATAAGATAGAATGCGTACTAAACCCATTTCTGCTATTTTCACATCGGTGTTTTAAGTAATATTAACTTTCATATTTTTCTTAGGAGAATTTTATCAACGAGTATTTTTCTCTTTTGTTTGTGGAACCATGATTGGTATAATCTTACACAGTTGCAAATTAATTGCTCCGAATTAATTAACCAATTTTGCTTTGCAGTTCCGATTAGAATTAAATAAAAACGTAATCATTTCTGATTCCAGTTCCAAATCTGATGAAAACGTCACAAGATTGTTTACATGATCTTTGAAGGATATCATCAGATTCTGTTTTGCAGATTTGGTTATTTTGTGCTGTTCGAGAGTATTACACGAGAAATATCTGATCGTATGAAATATATATATTTGGTGTTCAGGTCTGTGTCCCATATTTGGGGGCTGTGAAATCGATCAAATATTGCCTGCGAAAAATAATATCCATATTTTAAAAGTACCTTGGATATAATTCTCCATATTTGAAATTTAGTTTACCAGCCTTCCAGACTTCTTCAAAAACATTTTATATATTTCCTGGACACTCTTACAGCTTTAGGGTTAGAATCCTAAGCTTAAAACGTATTTTACAAGCAACACCGGAAAAAATTTTGCTGTTTGCAATATATTATTTTCTTAGTTGAATAGCACGCTAAATCTGGCCCAATTATGCAGTAATTCTTGCAATAAGTGGCCACTCGTTAGTGGCGACAATAGGCTCCTAGCGCCATATAATGATTTTTGCAGAAGCTGCAGACGCGAAGAGGGGGAACACTTCCTCTGCTTCTGCCCAGCACTGACAAACAATGATTAGCCATTTTAGGAAGTCACTTCCTATCCAGCCTAACACAGTTAGAGCACATTGGATCAACTGGAATTTCAACAGGAATTCATAACCGCAACTGGCTGGTCTAAAGTTCTTTCCTACTTTTTTTTGAAGGCAGATTGCGGTTAATATCTTTCAAAGATAGATAAAGCAAAAAATGTATCGACATAGTGTAAATTAAATGTAAATACAGAATTTGAAGAAATTTCTGATAGAAATCAGTAATTTAATTGAAAAAGTTTTAAATTAATTAAATAAATAACTTATTATTATTTGCGGCACATTAAGTCGTAAACCTGCAAAACTAATTTGTCGAGTTTTATTTAATTTGAAACAGGTTAGCTCTACTGCATATAAATAAAGTTGTGTTTCTACTTACAAATCGAGCGATCTTAATTTTAATGCTGTAATTCGATTTTCTTATTTTTAAGCTGTTATTCCTACAAAATTATATCTTTCACACAGTTTATTTGCGAAAAGTATAAAAAATCGTATCATTGCACTAAAATTCTGAACACATTGCTATAAATACGCTTGAAATTATATAGTCTTAGGTTTCAATATTTTAAACTTTAATGCTGTTAAGTTTGGTGTCGAATTATAGTAATTTAGCAAATAAAATTTGTATAAAAAAATATAACAATATCTCAAAACTTCCAGGATAGTAAAATAACATTTTTAATTTTCATATATTAATAGGGGTCCTTCTGGATATGATCGCACCCGAAATGCTGTAATAGGTAATAAAGATTTTGATTTGACTTACTTGGAAGAAGCATATACCACTGAGCACTGGCTGGTTCGAATCTACAGAGTTAAAAAGCCGCATGAGTTCAATCGTCCATCGTTAAAGATAAATGATAGGCTTGTTGCGCCAACGAACTTTATATCGAGAAAGGTATTATCATATTATAAATATCAAATATAATAGACAAATCATATTCAACTATTGACTATTTTCAGAACTTGAAAAGGCGCAAGGGATTAATTCGAAATCGACCAACTGTTGTCAAAGGAAAAAGAACTTTAAAATAAATTATATATTTTTTTATTTACTTGAATAAAATCGAAAATTAAATATGTTAGCACAACATTGTTCAAAAATATTATTGACATACATTGAATTTATTTATTTTATTAGTCTTTATATAACGAACTAATTACGAAAATTACAGATAAAATGATAATGCTACCGCTCCGAAACTTCAAAATTTCTGAAAGCCCATACATAGACATTTATCAAGATAGAATCTTATTGAAGTTTGTCCCATGGGGCAATAGCGGCATCGATTGTTGATTAGCTGAAATTTTATCAAGACAAAACATAACAACATTATTAAATAAAAATCATGACTGTGTAAAGTGAGCGACGAGTGATTTCACATCTTGGAAAAATTCCCATATCGTTCCAAATACTTTGATTTGTGTGTATTACTTATTATGGAGTATCTTTAAAAAAGGATTCTAAATGCTATATATTTTTGTGTGCGAATTGTGCATTGACATTATCAAATTGGCGTGGTATTCGTGAACCGGCTATCGATAAAATTCAATGAACATGTATGATTAATATAAACTATTATATCAATACTTAAATCTCTAGCTTTTATGGTCTTTCTTTATCGCCTTTTGTTGCGTGTCTGGAATATATGTAGTTGTGTACAAATAAAATAAAGGCACTTTTCTATCGCCTGCAGACCTGCATTTCCATTTTAAATGTGATCACGGTATATAAATATTATTACAGTATTTTTGCAACCTTAGTATATGGTCACACTGAATACGATACAATAATTAAAGAATATACTATTTATCCGACATGAGAGTAAAAAAAGTTGACTTTCAGAAGAAATACACAAAACTGAAAAGCCGCGTAAAGGATTTCGTACATGTAAGTCAAACTATATATGTATATATACAAATATATATGTACAATATGCATATATATATATGTACGCACATGTATTAATGCAAGTTTAAAATTGGCTTGCATTTGCTTAATTGCTTATTTCTACATCAAAATTACATTTTTTTTTTTAGGAAACAGCATCGATTGTTGATGAAGTTTGCGCCTTACAAGCGGAGCTAGCAGCAGCTCGCTCTGAGCGACTGACCCTAATTGAGAGACTCGTGTTTCACGAGGGACTTGATAAAAGTTCCAACACACAAGATAATCTATTGAACGAGAGTCGTGATAATGCAAAGAAATTCGTCGCCTCGAATTCAAATCATGCATTTGAGAAAAATAATGAAAGTAAATCGAATAATATACCGGCACTACAACAGAAGAGCTTTCCAATAAAACTAACAAACGTTCTCATACACTCCATTGGCGAGATTATACACACAAATCCCAATTTTCATACAGCACATTGGATATATCCCGTGGGATATGTAGCTACGAGAATATATGCGCATCCCAGAGACCCACTAAAGAAGTGTGTATTTACTTGCAAGATTCTTAACAATGCTGGACTTCCTCAATTTCAATTAATTCCCGACAATGATTTGGATGGTGTCTTTTTCGGAGAAACGGCCAACATATGCCACCAGGAGTTGCTCAATTGTATTCAGAGCTGCATGAAGCAGCAACCAGTTGATGTCAAGTTTAAGGCGAAGGGCGAAGTATTTTTCGGACTGGCAAACCAAAAGGTGCAATCACTTCTTCTCTCTGATACGAGAATAAAAGAATGTACGAAATTTAAAGGATATTTATTAGAAAATAATAAGGAAATGCTTGAAAATGATGATCCAACATTGTCTTATATGAGTCTGCAAACTTACTTTACCCACTGACGTTCTTGTTCGAAATAATTCATTTCGTTCCGCCCTGTATGAAGTGGCAATATAATGTTTTGCCCTTATAAACTCATTGTTTTGGGTTATCTTGCGGAACGCATCGGATTATTTCAATTATGTGGAAAGATTTTCACACAAGTAACATTAAGCATCAGTCACATCTCCTAACTGACAAAATAATAATTTAAAGCGAATTTTGAGAAGTTTAAATCCTTTGTTGTTTTCTTCTTACTTTGCAAAGATTTATAAGACGTTTATTTATACATAAATATAGCAAGGAAGCCAACATAAGTAATTTGGAGTCATACTGATTTAATGCTCCATTGCAGATTTTAATTTAGCATTTTTATTAACTGAATATTACAATTGGTCAATAGCCACGTGAGTTAAGAGTTTCTCAATAATAAATACATTCTTAAAGCACTCATTATTTTTATTAAAAAAAATTAAATGACAGTTCTTAAGGTTTTCCATTTATACACGATATTGAAAATTTCCGCGGTCAGGTTGATTTCCGTATTTTTCAGATTTCCGATGTATAGTTATGTATGTTATGTATGCGAATAATTGTTTGCCTTCATTAATACTATTAATTTAAAAATCATGTTAATGTACATTTTAAAATAATATTTTGGGGTGGCTCAAAGGGAGGCTATAACTATAATAGATAACGTTGCAGTCGATATTAACCGACTCTGAAATACTCTAAATTCAATAAGTAAAACCATATGATATTGGGTGACGAGTGGGTGAAACCAAGAAATTCCGATCTCTAATGTAAATTATTCATAATTTTAGTAATAAGTCGCATCAACTGGTGTATAAAAGATTGGAGGAGCAAAAGTAGCTCATTCTTGCTCAAAAAGTGCGGTAAATCTTGCAACAAGTCACTTTCCGGCGAGTTCAACGAACTTAACTCTCCCAGGCAACATGTCTTGGCACTTGATGCCAAATTCTGTTGCAAGTGGGAAAAACTAAGTTCAGAAAAAAATTAGCCGAGATATATTGACTATCAGAAATTTTGTAACCCACAACCACATCTCAATGAACAAGAATAATTTTAATTATTTGATTTTGTCAACTGGACTGATCTTGACTACACAAGAAAATGGCAGAAGTATGGAAGCTCGTTTCAATCGCTTAGAAGCAATCGTTAAAGAAATAATTCAAATTGGATTTTGGAGTATAAAGAAAAGGATATATAGAAAAATTATGTTAAAAATACACTACCCAAAAATGGGCTTTCTCGCTTTACGAATTTGTGAAAAGCATTTTCTACAAATCATTCCAATTTTTAAATTAAAGTCTAAAGATGGCCTATTTCTTGGACCCTTTCGTTAATTTCCGTGAATTCACTGCTTCTATTGATACACTATTGCCCACATAGACAGTCAAAACATGCAAAACGGTGTAAAGCCTAATTACGGAAACAACATATATAAAATTCTCAAAAAAATATTAAATTTATTAAAATTCACTTCAGTGAAATTATCCCATATGTTCCGATTAGAATCGCATTTTAAGTCCTTGAACAAAATTCCTTTTGTTCCGGTTGATGTTGGTCTGCTATTGGGTACATCGATGTTTGGTATCGATATTCTTAATCGCTCTATCATAATTTGGCTCTATTCACTTTTTCACAAACAGAAATATACATTTTTTTTGTGTTTTTGTTGGGCACGTTGATATTTTTCATCTGTAGTTAATTCATTATTTATAATTCAACGTGAAACGAATTCAAAAAACTTCTTTGCATGTGCTATTTAAAAACATGTACTTATGCATATATGTATGTGTGAAATAACTGGAGTGCATTTTCATACATACATTTGCATGTACATAAAAATAAAAAGCATTTTCCGAATCGATGAGATTTAAGTGTTCCATTTATTGAATGCATTTATATGCGTTATTTTAAATATTTAAATGCATGTTAACACTAGGGATAAAAATGGTCATGTTCAAAATAATAAGAAGTTACAAAAGTATGTACGTACACACATATAAGTGTACATACATAGCTTACATCATGCATATACGCATGAGGTCTTCGAGTTTTAAAATGTAAGATGTACATAATCTCAAATGTTTATTTCATGGTTGTATTTGTGGTTAGGGAGGCTCATATTTTTAATTTATGCATATAAACATTTGTATTGCTTATACATATGTATGTCTGCAAAAGTTAATCGAACAATGCTTATTCCTGCAGTTAATACTGAGTAGACACTCAGAACATAATTTCGAAAGATAAGAAAAATTTGTGCTCGCTTAAGTCTAGGTAGGTACCTTTGCTGAGCGGAGTCTATTCGATTAAATCTACATTACATTTAATTTAGTTAAGCGTTGTCTGCCGGATTTTACAACCCAAATCCATAACAAACACGTCTGCAAAAAAATTAAACAAATAATCTGAGCAAATATGTGTTTGTCAAAGGTCTAGGCTTGTAAAAACGCTGAACATAAGTTTAAATATAATATGACGTTTTAACGCAGGTAAAATTATGTGATAAAAATGGAAAATCGTAATGTTCCTATTTTATGTACACCACTTGAAGTAGTTTCATATAATATTGTGTTTGATCTCGGCTTTGACGGATGTTTAATCTAAATATTGTGAACGCAGTACCAGAAATACTGACTACAAAACAAGTAATCCACTTTCATCGTTTTATATGCCATTTAAATATCAATGTGTGTTAATTATAATTTGATACTTATAATATTATAGTATATTGGTTTTGTGCAATTTCCGTCTTTCTGTTTGTCCGTCTGAATGCAACTTTTTTCGACACCCATATATTGGTCAGTCACGTCAGACGATTGGAATATTGGAATAGTACGTCTAGGGGGTAAAAAATCGACAAATTCGAAATTACCAAATCGATAAGACCACATATCTTCAAAAATTTCACTTGTAGGTTGTTGGCGATGTCTTTCAAAGATCGACATATGCCACACACAGGCCCCGCGCCTAAATCTTTCGTCGTTTTTGAGTTAGAGCCGTCAAGTAGTAGTTATGTTAAGAACTGATAACAAATTCTTATGGCCACATGCTCCGATAATCGAAAATGCCAATAGTTTGGAAAGTGTAGATCGATAAAATCGCATATCTTTCACAATTTTAAAGATAGACCCACCAAACTGGAAGTTATTTAATGTAAAGCTTGGGGAACCAATTATAAAAGGTAAAATCCGGAAAGAATATTGGACCAATATATATTGGGGGTAGGCCCCATTATCGATAAAAGCATATATCTCCAGCAATTTAAGAGCATTAGATTATCTAATTAAAAAGATAAACTTAGACAGTGTCGGCAAAGATCTCTCTTTTTTTTTTTGTACTACAGTTGCTTTTCTTTTGTTGCATATATATTTAGTAGTACTTAACAAAGCTGATATATTACGACCACTGTCGACTTGACGCATGTTCAGTCCGCGGTTATACCTATTTCCACTTTTATTAACGTTATTTTGAAAGGGTGTAGTACCTGGTAAATGCGTTTCTGCCTATTATTACTCGTAAATGAGTAATCTTTACGTTTCAATGCTATATTATCATCTGGCGCCCGCTCTCTATGTAGCCTTGCCCCTTCGCCTGAGCTTGCTATGCTTTTGCAGAAGCTTCGATAATTCGTCCGTTTGGCCTTTCTAATCTCCCTGTTGTAGGAGGTAAGACTTAAATTGAAGAGGCCAAGTGTTGTGAGACGCAGCCTCTGAAGGTTATTGTTCTAACAGGAATCATCATTTTTTATGAGCTTCTTCCCTATCGGGAAGTTTTCTTGAAAAGCACCAATTATGATTTTTTTTAAATCCCGTACATCTCCCTCTAGGTTTAGGGATTTTCGACGCCAAGGTCATCTAGAATCTTCCCAGTTTGTTTGTCTGGTGTTGCTAAAACCTCTTCCCCGACTCTATTTACAAATATTGTTATGAATCCGACATTGTCGAGTTCCGGCATCTTTTCTTTTCTGCAGTACTCCTCTACTCCTGGTTGTGAGCATTCTACGTCTTTGTGAAGTATGCAGACACTTCTACCATTGAGACCGCATTACCAATGGCTTGTACCAATATTGGACCAAGCCATTAGCGAGAACCAAAAGGATAGTATAGTTACCTCCTTATCATAAATTATGCTCTGGCTGCTGGACCCCTCCGACTCTAGATTACCTTTGAATAGGCCTCTTCAAGCTTCTCGGTTAATTCGATGTCCTGCGTCGGGTGTTGACTCGGTCTGCAGCGAGAGTGCTAGATGTGGTGGGAGCTTCCAACACATGCTCCTCCTTGTGCGCTGGAGCAGGTGTCAGCCTTGCTCCACCCTTTTTTTCAATAATTTTACGGGAATGATCCCATAACGGATGCAGATTTGGTGACCGCACTCCTCTATTGCGTTCCTTGATAGTTAATCTATGTATTGATCCAATTTTGGTTCCTCAATAGAACCAGCAGGGATCCGTTAGTCCGACCCACGCTTCTCGGACTGAATATCGTTATGCAGTGTGGAATGTATATCATCTCCCGCATTGCAGTCATATGGTACGCCTTTCCAGCGAATGAATGCCAGCGAATGAGACCGAGTTGTCCCTTCCAGATACACATAGCTTCGTCTATGGTGGCATGCACCAAAATAGACAGTTCTCCTTGGCAATACCTGTGACGGTCGAAATTCGGTGGATATTGGCAAGCTAGGCTTTACGCTGCACGTGATGTGCTCAGGCCTGCTGTCACTCTTTCCTTTTCGCCGCTGGCCCGCGAGCATCGCCCTTTTTCCCTGGGCGCACTCTCTTAGCAGTGGCCAAAGGAGGCTTTATGGCGGCTCTATCGCCTTCTGTTTGTCCTCTGCTTCATTGTCTGCCCACATTCCCGCCCATTAGGTGCTGGAGAAACACGTTGTTAAGGGTATCCTACCATACTAAAGAACCTCCACTCGTCTAGGGTTGGGTTCTCTAAATGTCTATCGACATGTTTCGCAGAGATTAAGTAGTATTTTTAAACTCTTCATAACCTCTCCACATTACCCTGGTTAAGTCTAATTGTAATATGTGGTCGCCATTTGCCTGAGCCACGGTAAGAGACTGAGCTAGTTGTTAACGCGGGCACCCAGCCAAGATGACTCTTGTTAAAGTCGGGAGTGACACCTTATTCCGGCCGTGGTGAGATGTGTGGATAGGGAGGGGGTAGGTACTTTATCGTACCCGCTGTTTTTCAGGGACTGCCTTCCGATAACCGCAAACCCCGACCTGCCTTGTAGCCTTTTCTGCAGATTAAAGATAACGAAAACAAAGTAACCCGTTTTATAGGCGAATAAATTCACATGAATTGCTCAATGACCTTTACTCTAAGATTTGCAACATGTTGATTATTTCAATCTTATGGCCGTTTGCGTTACAATATCTGTGCCGTTAAAGGTGGCATACGCTGGAAGGGTATATGACATACTAGTACACTGTAAGTGAGGATATGTCCAGCAAAAGAAGTGTATAATCAAAGAACTCTTTTAGGAGACATGTCAAACTTGTGTCGTGAAATTGTTGCCTTATAGCATATTCCTGTAAAATTTCTTTATCTTAAGAATTGGCCATTTTATTGCTATCGATACTGGTGAAATGAACAAAGTAATCGATAAAATTACTTATTCATCTGCTTATACGTAGTTGGTAGCTCCTATCTGTTAATCATAATTATGTTTTTTTTTTTTTTATCAATTTTAAATGAGAAACAGGTATGAAAAATCAGCTAACTCTTTTTTGGTTATTTTTTTTTAAATGAACATTGGAACAAATGAAATGAAACAATTTGTCGCTTCCTTTGCTGATTCTCTGAACATAAAGCAATGAGTTGAACATTTAGCAGGCATAGCGTGTCGTGTAGTGATCGCGCTAATTCTCTGATTTGGGTTTCAATTCATTATTAGACATACAAACTCAATCAGCTGCTGCTGCTTGCTTGACTCTTCAGACTTTATTTCGAAAAGCATCTATCCATCGGTTAATGAGTGCGTATATGTGTCATCTTCAGTGGATAATACGGGGAGCAGGAGAGACTTAGATTTTATTTTAATGTTTGAATTATAATCAGATTGCGACAGAAAGTACTAAATTGACAAAAAGAAAATGATGTAATTGATGTAAATAAAATGAATATCTTAAACTTAGGTGAAGGGAAGTTTAAATTCACAACAACATAAAATTAAGAAAACATCCTTCAGAATCTGGATTATCTAAGGTTTTAAATACATTTCTTCTCGTTTCAGGTTTGTTATTATGATTCGAAATCCTGAGGATGATTTCCCCGAGGACAATAAGGCATCTTCCCAATTAGAAATGAATCATCAAAAAGACACGTCTGGAAAATCACATTATCACATTCCAATATCTCCGGAATATTGTCCAGAAGCGGTTAAGAATATGTGCTTTCAAAAAGATTCAATTCCTAGTAATATGTCATATGCGTCCCATATTGTAAAGTCTAGCTCGCCAGCTTCAAGCGTAGAAGAATCAGTATTTAATCCAGAGTTTAGAAATCAAATACAAGTAACTCAAGGTCAACACAATTATACAATGACGCCCAGCGGCGATATTAACTTTTACAGTTTTCATGACTTGATTTCTGATCCCGAAAAAAACATCTTATCAGATGCTGAAAAGCTGCTCAGATCGAAAGAGAATGATATGTACAGCAATGATTATAATCACATACATGATGTATTTGCCATTCGCAAATATTATCATCCTCTTTTTGCCCATGGTATATGCCGCTGGCCTGGTTGTGAAATGGATTTAGAAGATATTGCGTCGTTTGTAAAGTAAGTGATTGAAAATTATACTTAATACTTGATTTGCTATTATTGCTATCCGTAATCAATTCTTGTCGAAATTTTGAAATAATATTAATAAGATGAAGGTCTTATAGTTATATAATATGTTCCAAGAAATATATATTCTTTGCATTATATTTAAATGTTTTATTTATATACTTATCTAATTGGCAGGCATTTAAATTCGGAACATGCATTAGATGACCGATCTACAGCACAAGCTCGGGTACAAATGCAAGTTGTTTCTCAATTGGAATCACACCTACAGAAAGAAAGAGATCGCTTGCAAGCTATGATGCATCACTTGTACTTATCCAAGCAGCTATTATCACCATCGAAAGCGGATCGGAAGGTATTTTTAAGTTCATAATATTTCTTTATTATTAATAAGCTATAATGTATTTATTAATTATGACTAGGAAAAACACTGGCTATAGATAAAAATTGCACTTATGTAAAAGTAATGGCAAGCTTCATAGGATGAAACGCAAAGTTGGATTTACTGCGTCGGAAGGAAACTTCTCAGATTTTTCTGTCCCGTATTCTTATCCATATCTTCAGTTGTTTCTGTGAGCTGCGAGCGAGAAGGTGGATCTAATATTGTGGGCTGGTCTTTCGACTTAGACGCTCATTCTAGCTACCGAGGCTCAGTTAGCAAGGATACGCAATCCGCTTCTACTCATTGTCCAGGGAACCCACTAATATTAAAAGTCTGCTTGCTCCAATCAAAGGAGATAGCTTGCATAACGCATGACCAGTATTCGAATCGGATTCGGCTCCTTTATATTTTGCAGAGTATGTGGGAACTCGATCTTTCTTTACGTTAGAGGTGGTAACTTTCTGGCACAGGATGTTGTAACAAACAGATATTTATTTGTACCACGATAATAATTTTTTGTGTAGTTCTAATATCAAAAAGTATGTCCGAAGGCAGCCTAATCCCAAATTGAAGCATATCTGCATCATTGGGTTTTAAATATGTGAGCTCAAAAGATATTTAGCGGTCGACGCGGAAATAAAATCTTAGAAATGCTCAACAATATTATGGGATTGGAGATTTGGAAATTTTTAGAATATATTTTTATAATTTCATGGTACCCTATTTATCCATTTTATATATTTACATAATTACATGTTTTATTTATAGGATGCTCCGGGAAATGATATGAATTTCTGCAGCGCAACAACTCCAATCCTAATAAATAATGTATCTCGGACTCTATATCGGTCACATTCACCAAGCTCTGTAAATCTTCCAATTGTTAATTCTGGTAGTTTGTCGTCGATGAAAAAGCGGAACCATGACAAAAACACTTTTTCAGTAACTGGTGGTAAGTCATAGTAAAGTATTAATGTTCAAAATATTATAAGCATAAAATTCATTTTTTAATTTATGTTTGGGATGCCAAGTAATAAAATCAATTAAAATATCTACGTTGAAAAATTGGCAATATAAGAATATCTCACATATTTCCCTTCAGCATAAATACAAATCTATTATTTCATTTACTTTAATTATCTATTATTACACATTACCCGATTCTTAAATAATTATGTTTTGTTTTCTAGGTCTTCCGTACATGCTAGAAAGAGCAGGACTTGATGTACAACATGGTAATATATTGAATTAATCTTGACCCATTTACTTAACATTAATTAACCAAAGTCTTGGTAAGAGATATTTAATATTTAAGTTTATATTACGCTGGCTTACAACCATAAGACACAGAGGCAATGATAACTCCGTTGGGATAAAGTGTGGGATCTTATTCCATTTCTGTGGAACTCGTGTGAGCTTAATCAATAGGTGATCAAGCGAGTTGGTCGGAAATGTGTACTTAAAAAGGTATCCAGTGATTCTTCACTAGAATGAAGTAACCAAGTTTGGTTTTGGATAGAAATGTTCTCGACTTCGCTTGTAGATTTCGTCTCTCATGATTTCCTCAAGATTTCCTCATAGCCTGTCTGGGTACTTTTTGTAGTCCGTGAGACTAGACTTGTAATGAGTTCAGTGAAAATCATCATTTTTCGATTTCGCAACGTTAAATAGAGACATACGTCCACCATAGGGTGTACACTTAAGGTACCCACTTAAGGGACAGGCTGCCCTTAAGGTAGTATCGCAAGCTCTTGTAAAAGTATCTGAGATCATGAAATTTATCTAAGCAGTTTTGGGCCTATCGGGATGGTCGAAAAGATTCGGTCTAGTTTTCTTTTATAAATTTCCGAAACAAACATTGCCTCCGACCACCCAAGGTTTTTGGGTCACCAGCCATGAGCATGAGGGCAGCAGATGCTGTTAAATGGTGGAGGATTCTCTGCAAGTCGTAACGACATCTGTAGAGATAACCCCCTCCACCAATCTCTTGATGTTTTCCTTCTCTTAGTCTCAGGTGCCTCGATCTCCGAAGGGGAATTCTGCAATTATTTAGATTCACCATCAACTGATTCATCGGTCCCGAAGTGGACTCTATCTTCACCACTCTCTATTCTTGGGAGGATAGGACAGGAAGCATCGTTAACACCTTGTTCAGCTCCTTTAACAATGCTGAAATTCAGATGTAAGCCCGAGATCTACTTGCAACTTGACTCCAGCCTAATTCCTGAATAAATCACGCCAACGCTGTCTACGGCCGCCTTATCCAGCTCCAAGGAGCGAGCATGATATGTCTTTGTACAAACATCTTTAAATGCTGATGGTGGACCAGGTTAATGGCTTGAAGCAGCAGACAGCTAACGCTACTCACATTGGCTGGCTTTGCGAGAGGTCTATGAATCTCCTGTGAGCGGGGACATTTTCTGGCTTTGCTCCTTCTTGGGCGTTCGTGTTCTGTCTCTTTAGTATTCTGGCCGCATATGTAAAATTCTTGAACCTCGTCGCTATTGGTTGGCAGTTAGTCCTTAACTCTCCCTTTTGTCGGAAGATCAGCTGAATAAGTGCTCGACTTCATTTCCACAATTGTGATCGCCGCAGGGATTCCGGAAAATATACTAGTGCCGCTGGGAGCTCCGGCTTTGGGATATATAATATTTGCCAATCAAATTATTACTTACATTTAAAGGAAATATTTTTATGTGACGCATATTTAGTTTTAAGATCGAATACCTTCAGTAGTAGTATTTATCAAATTTAATATTCAAAATCTCTTACAGAAATACAACGCAATAGAGAGTTTTACAAAAACGCAGACGTTCGTCCTCCATTTACATATGCTTCTCTAATAAGACAAGTAAGTATACAAATTATAGCGCTTATTTACTTTCCTAGATGCCGATATTTATTATCTTCAAATTGTAGTAACGTATTACTATATAAAGGTGGTCTTAAATCTGATAGTATCCCGGTTGAAGGGGGTAAAATCAACACCGACATAATAATTACAAAAAAAATAATTATATTTACCTTTATGATTATCTTCTTAACTACTAATTTTAGATTAATTTCATTCATTTTGAGCTTATATCCAATTCTTTTAACTTCATTCAAGGCTATCATTGATTCACCAGATAAGCAGTTAACTCTGAACGAAATATATAATTGGTTTCAGAGTACGTTTTGTTACTTCCGGAGAAATGCAGCAACTTGGAAGGTATTTACTAAACATATGAATATGCATTGATAAGTACATATATTTAGAATTAACCTATAAACAGAAAAAGTTGTATTAAACAACATCAGTTTATCAACTTTGCCATGAATTAAATATTAATGATTAAGATAGCATTCGACGATTAATCCAATAACAATTTATTAATTAATATTAAAAACGGGTCATTAGAGCTGTGTAATAGAGTACAATAGTTAAAATTTTTTTAGGCATAATATTTCTTTGTTGTGTTCTGTTAGTGTGTGACGTACTGAAATTGGCGACTCCGACCCTATAAAGTATATGTATATATATATCACTAATTCATACAGTTTCCAATCCATTCAAACTTGCAAGTTACGTGTAGGTATTGACTGCAATATTATTATTAGGCCTTAGCTTGCCCGACAAACCTGTTATTATTATTTTTTGTAAACTTTGTTATTTTTGCTTTTATAGGTATATTAAAGATGGGGAAACAACGTATAATAATAGGCAGGTGGATAAAAATAACGATTCAGAAAGTATAAATTCTTTATCAGCATCTGTGTCCGTCCGGTCGGCCGACTGTCCGTTCGTTGTCCATTTCGTGCGTCCGTGCATGCGCGCATGAATCCATCTGTCCATGCATAATTTCGTCCACCTTTCCTTCTTTACAGACTATACTAGGAAGAGTTTTCAACTGCGGGATATGTAGACTATCACGATTTTTATGGGAGGCAGTGCCCAAACATTTTAAATTAAAAGATCGATGGACAGTATGATGATCACAGGACGAATGATGTGTAGAGTGTAACTCAAAAACTGTGCAGGATACAGGCATTTTTTACTTTTAGCAAAACGTGAGACAAATTTAAAATTTTTTTTCGAATTTTGCTCATAAGATAAATGGTTAAGGAGACCGGAACCGATCTGTTTTCTTTCAGACCTCTTTAAACCAGTGTTTCCTCTACTGATGCCGGTGGTTCCTCTTTAGTTATTTAATGCGTGTGGAATGAATGCCATTTTTTAAATCCCTGAAGATAGTTGGCAGTATAATTATTGGCAGCACTTGTCTGCAATTTAATCGATGGCTTTGAGTTTTACTGGGCTGTTCTGCTATCTGTTTGCTTAGAACACTTCGGTGTCTAGTTTTTCGAAGTTCGCTACAAAGATGGACTGCGCGATCTATTATAAGTTATAGAAAAGATATATAGTCTCATTTTTCTTAAGCTACCTCTAATTGTTTGATTTTGAGCCGAAATAGTTGGTGGTAGCTGTTATGTAACCATGCTAACTGAAATCGCTTCTTCTTGGTAATATTTTTTGATAACGTAGATTATTGCTTTTAAAATTTTGTGAAGTTGGATTTGTTAATCTTAAAGTCTCCGCGGACGTTTCTGTTTAATTAGTTTCCGAGCGCATAAGACCTAATAAGAATGGACTAGGTACCAGAAGGGCTAGTTCATGTTTGTAACTCTCGCTGGGGGTGGGTGCCCTTATTCGGGACCGGCTGCCGAGTAAGTTTGGTATCGCATTTTCCCAACGAATTTCGCAATGAATGGTAGATTTACGACGAATCTACATTCGATAACTTCTGCTTTCAAATTGTGTGATAAAATAGGTCTTAGGGACTTGCATTCTCAAATGTATCGATTAATATTTGATATTCTCAAGACTTAAATTGAAATTATTAAATTCTTCGCACCAAATTGGCTAAGCGCTGCTGTAGTACAAAATATCAAAGATAATTATTTTTATTTGTTACATTGATTTGCACAGCTTTATTATAATGATATAACTTGATAGAGTAGGCTAGATAGATTTGAAGGCAAATTTATCCGAATTCCCTCAGCGTTATTAAGAACAGACATTATTTTTAGTAAGAAAGTATTGTATTGTTATTTGATACATATAGTTAATCGCATAGGTAACCTGCTTAAATTATAAAAACTTTGTAAATAGTGCATTATAATATGAATTATCAATTAAAAACTGATAAATGCATACCTCTAGAATGCAGTTCGTCACAATCTGTCCCTACATAAGTGCTTTATGCGCGTTGAGAATGTCAAAGGAGCAGTCTGGACAGTAGATGAAATAGAATTCTACAAAAGGCGACCGCAACGCACGGCAGCTGCTGCTAATAATTTAGCAAGTGTGAAAACTTCGATGGATAATAATTTTTATATAGCTTTAAACTTTGGGTATGTTGGAAACTACCCAGCTATGTTTCTGTTTCCATTCTTTCGAAATTTACTATAAACTACTTGAAACTGTAGTTTTAAATTTTTTCTCTTATTCATTAATTTCTATATAAGCAATCTATTGTATAATTGCTATATTTATACATGTTTTGCAAATGCTTAATCTTTTCCAAATAAGTGTTTTTGAAGTGATTTTAATCAGTAAATCAAACTAATGTGTCAAATATTTCAAAATATGTTATTATAGGATGCACATATTTAAAATGTATAATATGAAGAACTGTAAAACTATACCAGATATATATATTCTTGATCAATACTATCAGACAAATCTATATAGCCATGTTAGCCTGTTTGTCTGTTCGTCCCTGCATCTATTCGCCTGTCCGTCTGAATGAACACCTGAATCTTAGTGTCTACAAATACCTGATTTTAAACATAATCTATTGCATGATCGAGAATTGCGAAACAACAGTAAAAACATCAATAATTATATTTGAAAAATTGAATTACTAACTGAAGCTGTAACCGCTACGAAATTTTGTCCGCTAAACCAATTTTTGCAAGTTAATTTTTGAGAATCTTCTTCCGCACGTCTTTAAGGTAGTCGATTACCTTACAATCCGCGAAGTCAAGTGATTAAAGTGCTATGAATTCGAATGTGCTTTATTGTTGTGCGCGAACAAAACTTTTGTAATTAAAAGATTTAATATTATTAGAAAATGCCGTAAATATAGACGTCTTCGAAATATTATGTTATATATATTTAGGATCAGAATCACTAGCGGAGTGAATATAAACATTTCCGTCTGTCTATCTCTACATCCCTCAGTCTATCTATCGGTCTGTCCGTCAGTTTCAGTCCATCTGTCTGTTTCTTCTTCGAAATATTTTTTTATATATATTTTGGATGGATGGATTTTGGATGGATAAACATGTCCGTCTGTCTGTATGTCCGTATGTCTATCTCTATATCCTTCTGTTTATCTATCAGTCTGTCCGTCAGTCCCTGTTCATATGTCTGTTTCTATAAGTCCTTGTTCTTCGGTTTTGAACCTATATTGATTCCCAATATTAATTCTTGATTCGGATCAACAACAGAGTCGATATAGTAATGCCAGACTGTCCGACCGTATATCTATCTATCTGTCCGTCAGTTTGTCTATCCGTCCGTTTGTCTGTCCGTCCGTGTGAGTGTCCGTCCGTTTGTCTGTCTGACCGTTCATCTGTCTATCGGTCTGTCCGTCAGTCCCCGTCCATACATATGTTTCTATACGTCCTTGTTCTTCGGTTTTGAATCTATATTGATTCCCAATATTAATTCTTGATTCGGATCAACAGCAGAGTCGATATATTAATGCCAGACTGTCCGTCCGTATATCCATCTATCTGTCCGTTTATCTATCTATCTGTCCGTCCGTTTGTCTGTCCGTCCGTATATCTATCTATTTGTCCGTCCGTTTGTCTTTCCGTCCGTGTGTCTTTCCGTTTATTCGTCAGTCCGTCCGTGTGTCTGTCCGTGCGTTTGTCTGCCGACCGTCCATCTGTCCGTCTATATAAACACGAGGATCTCTAAAACTATAAAAGCTTTATACTTCAATATTGGCAGTTAAATAATTCTAAAATAAAAAAAGGTAAGTCGTAGGGTAGGGCTCGTAGCAGTACACTAGAGCATTGCGAATTTTACTTGCAGATACTAACATTAAAGTTGCCCTAACACACGGCAAAAGCATCCAATTAATATCAGCCTTTCATTGCCACTATGTTTTTGAAGTTTTAATAAAAAATTCGTGAAGTCTGGTGCAACTGCGGAGGAATTCACAATGCAATGGGATCAGCCAATGAAAAGCCAAGAAAACACGGAATGTATTTATAAATACCAAACTCTTACGCACAAGTACTATCAATAGCGTCCTTTGCACCAAAAGCTGTAAGCGTTAAATTTGATAAATGCCGCTATTTTCACCAATACCGTCATCTACTGCACGCCTAGTTTCGCCTAATTTATTGAGAGGAAGACTACAAACGAAGACTGCGACTAAGCTCAAGCACTGGAGTTTTCGGAGTTCAACACAAAATGAAAAGCACTCGCATAACGTAATCATTACGCTTGCAAAATGGCTTAAATTCAACAAAAAAGTGAAAAACCCATAATGGGAACTTTTGCTGCTAAACCACTTCAAATTCATCGATATTTACAGGCTAAAGAAAAAAGTCTAAACCAGAATAATTAGGTTGAGAATACATTATAATTTCAACGCAGCAATTTGCTATTTGAGCAGATTGTACAATAATAACAATCCAGCAATATATACAGACGTTTTTCAAGTATTCTATTGAGATTGGTCAGACGTCCTCCCTAATAATACAAATAATTCAAAGTAGCTGACGATCAGCATCTTACGTCTGATGTACGCCCAATAGTTAGACATAATTGTAAGTTCTTTCTGATCCCACCAGTCCAGTCATGGTTTTAGCTTAGAATAATAAAATATAAATAAAATATTAAATTGTAAATATATTATATATTATAGCTTATAAGAAGACGTATATTGTTTAATGAACGAGCACAAAGTATGACCATAATTTTGGTTTAATCTCTTTGATATTAAAATTAACAAAATTCTTGTCTTATCAGGATTTATTACTTTTAAAAACGATTTACATTGGTGGAAATACAACACATTTAAGCTAATTTTTGGATGGGTAATATTTTAATGATTATAAATTTTCCTATTTCGTCTCTGTGTCGCCCTTCTGTCTGTGAGCTTTTTTCTGATCTGCATAGTCTAGTCTAGCCTACTGTATCTTTATTTCTTTGTGGAGAGTGTTATAATATTGAAGAAGAAATCTTGCATCCGCTTATTTGTCGTTTGTCTGTTGTAAAAAAAAGATTAAAATTTAATTTTACATTTAAAACACTGCTATCGAGATTTATTAAATTATTACTTCATTAAAATGTATTTTCTTGACTTGAAAAACTTATATGCAAACTTAACATATTCAGAATGTTTTCTAATGCTGTTAACTTTTTGTTTTACATAAATATTAAATGTATATTGAAACAAATCTCTCACAATTTTGAAACAAGAGTCATATGGTATGGTTGATATGGTAGTTGTCCTTCAATGATCGACGTTTTGCATGTTGTGACATATTTTTTCATTAAATTCAAAACATAAAATGATAAATGCCCCACATTAAATACCTTTATTCTTCCTAACAGCGATTTCAATACCTTTATTTTACATGACAACGCTTTATTTAAGAGAGTAGTGTTTATCTGAAACTCTTTACAAATAGCTATGACAGAGTTTCCATTGCGGCGTGTTATTGAGGCAAACATCCGTTTTCGATTCCCACCTCTTCTTCTGCTTTAGAAACTTGAAGCCATTCTTTGCATAACCAATTGCTTTCGACTTATTGCAATAATATTTACTTTATATACATTATGCATGACTTGAATGTATTTAAAAAACATTAATATTAAGTCAAAGCTAAATTTGGTTGTCTTATAAAATAACAACAATATTTTCTTAAAGTAAATATCCTAAAGCAGTATAAATTCTTAAATCCATATAGTCAAGTTCGTCTGTCTGCTTCTAATTATAAAGGAATTTTATTTATAATTATTTCTGCAATATTTTTAGAGATTATCTTAAATTTTTTTATATATAATAAAATAATGTTACATAACATAAACATCCTTGATTCTCTTTGACTATGCTCATTTTACTTTTCCATTTGTCCGTTCATTCTTTGGTCCGTGCGTCTATTTCTCTTTTAACTAAACACACATTACATTGTTGTGGAGTGTACTTAAATTATATCTTCAAAATCATAAAAGTCCGTCTGCTTCGAATGCGAATCCACTTAATAATTTTAGGTCCGTATGTCTAAAGTAGAGCAATATGTCCGTATGCATCTGTTAGCTTGAAATCAAGATAGATATGCTTAGCAGCAATAGTCGTGTCGATATACCAGGTCCTGCAGGCTTTGGTATTTCTATCAATCTTTAAGCAGATATTGGAAATACCGTGTGGTACGCAGAAATTAATTCGTTTAGTCTTTGGGTTCTCTTTGTTGTAGTCCTTGAGTTGCACAATATCTATCCAAGCTGTAGCCGATCCTTTTTGATTTCTCCTTAGGATATAGGAACTTTCTTTTCAAAAAATTTAACTCTATAATCTCATTTTATAATGTTTAGAAGCGTTGGTCAAACACATTAATTCTGATTCCCCATTAAAGATAGCAAGATCCTTTTCTAATTACTTAGCAGGTACTCACCTTGTTTGGGATGTATCATTAGTTAATAAATTTAAAACACAATATACCTTGAAAGCTGTTTAATTTAAGATTAACCATTATTTGTTTGCCAACCGATTGATAAGAGATATTAATAACCCTCCGCGTGCTGATTTAAGAGACAACAAATTTTAAGCAATGGCCTTTACCCAATAGCTCAAATCAGATATAAGATCTAATGAAAATATTTCAGGGAAATGTAAATAAAATATTGTAGCTAACTAAATGTTTCTGTATATATTAGAGTCTTATAATTTAACCCTAGGACATAGGGCTCTATATTAATCTCTTAAGGTAACAAAAAATAATTTTATATTCGTTTTCTGATGTGAGTCAAAAATATGATAGTAGTATCAAATAGCATAAGGTAATGTTATTCACAGCAACAAGATTATAAAGATCTTAGGTCTTATATGTGTTTTTTTTGAAAGCAACTAGTGCAAAGCTTGATCAATAGATTACCCGACATATCTTAAATATATATTGACCCCTCCCCGCAATAACAAGTGATCAGTAAAAAGATTGGGGCATTTAAAAAAAAGAACAATAGTAAATTGCACCTTACAAATTTCAAGACCCTTAAGGTCATTTATTTGCAAAGATATTATCTATTTAAAACATTATACTAAACAAAATTATTTTATTCCATAATTTATTAAATGTACTTTAATTCTATTTTACAACTCTTCAAATAATGGCTTTCCTGGCATCTAAATAATTTTTTTTTTGGAACATTATACTATTATACATTACGTAAATTAATTGATAATACCATAGAATGCTATTCGAACGAATTTATCTTTACATAAATGTTTTGTACGTTACGAAGATGACTTTGGCTCTTTTTGGATGGTTGATGATAATGAGTTCATAAAAAGACGTCATTTATCCCGTGGTCGTCCTCGCAAATATGAACCGTCTTCATCACCCATTTCAAATAATTCGGAATGCGCCATTCCAACTAACAAAGAATCTTGTGATAACTGCTATCAGTCTTGTAATAATCTAGTCAATGATCCCGAACACAAAACAGAAATCACCGATGCAGTCGAAATAAGTGCCAAAAATAGTTCAATCTTCTTCAATGGAAACCGAAGCAAAAAGGACACTAAAATCATAGATGAGAACGTATATGTTAGTGACTGTTTAGGCAGAAGTTCCAAAGCTATTGCAAATTCGGAGGCACTGGTTTCGGCAACTAACGACTTTATTAGTATCGAAGATGGTGTTACCACAATGTTTGAAAACAATTTGAATAATTTTTACCGTTAGCCTTGATGATATATATATTCGAACACTTAAATGCATTGCTGTTTATTCATTCCGGAAAATATGTTCATTTACTACTTCTTTGAGTTTAAGGCTCAAACAAATGGTCAGTTGGGATTCGGCACATTTTTTATTCAGCGTATTAAGAATTGTAACGATTAGTAAAATGTAAGAATTATTTAATAAAATTTGTGTAGCATCTGATGCAGTTATTAATGCATGGTAAAGGAAGACATGAACTATAATTCTTATTTTATAGTATATGTATTAAGTTACGATGATACTTACTAGGAAGTAAATTTAAGTAAATACATTAATAAAATCAAGAAAATCGAGGTATTTTTCTAGTTTTTGAGTCTATACGATACACCGTACGGATCCGACTGATACTATCTATTTCATAAGAAAGAACATATCAAGCAGAATGACAGACGGACAAGGCTGTATAAGCCTTTCTGCAAAAACCGCAACACTTTCAGCTTACCAGAGTTACAAATAATGGATTGCACACATAAATTTCTGTCCATATATTTAATCGAATGACTCGGAAGCAATTATAATTTATTTTGAAATAAATTATTTACCTCAGTTGAATATATTACTTGGCACAATATTTATAAATCGCTGGACGAGCTTGACTAAAACTGGACTCACTGTGAATAGTCACATTCCACCAATTCCACAAACAAGGAGTTATTTATTAGTTAAATTATTTATTCAGACAATATTGTTGTACACTGGCTTAAAGAACTGTAATTCAAGAAAGATGTGCAGCCTAATAGTTTATCCAGGTAAGTATACTACATTCAGTAAGTACACAATGGAGAGCTATCAGTTTAAAATTGTAATAATCCAATATAGTAAGCGACAAAAATCTTTATTTTCCATTATTATTATTTTATTTTAATGATAATAATCAAAACAAAATAATCGTTTTATATCAGATGTATACCAATTTTTTCGGCAGGCTTGTATAGAGGTATAAAATTGTAGAAAACAAAATTGACCCCTCCAATATAAGGATGGGGTTGACTATACAACATATCTCCCAGTTTAAGGATAGCACATAACTCGGCTCGTTGAATATCAGTGTGACTCTTTTCGATTAGCGGTGGTGCGAACTTAGAAATCCTTTAGAAATTGACCTTGATCCTTGGATAAGGACCATATCAACTACACCCTGTGCCACTTAAAGCTGATTTGTATATTTTAATTATATATTTGGAAGTTTAAAATCAACCATCGATCGACTCAAGTATGTTTTCATCGACTTCCACGAAAAATACTAAGTTTATGTGAATTTTTTGTAAATATAATTCTTTAAATACACTAATATTTAATATAAATAACAAGAACTCGAATCATTAAGAATTTTATATACGCAAATGGAAAAGCATAACTTGACGAAGTCAGACATAATTTTTCTACATATTAGAAACTTCCAACCTGAATTTAAAAAATGATAATATATATATTTTTTTTAAATAACATAATTAATAGGGTGAGAAATACTTGACGTCAAAATACTTGGCGAAAAAATTCCAGGCGATTTGGTTTTCTGAGTGTAAAGGCATTAGCAAAATATTGCTTTTCTTGCAGTTGCTCTCAAATCCTGACAGGGACGGATTTTTAATCTATTTCGTATCCTTTTGTATGATAACAAAATCAATCTCAGACGCGGTTCTGTATTACGACTAACATTCTTACAATTAACATACTTTTTAAATTTAAAATATTTAAATCCATCGGCCTTTGGAAATTCAATATGCATGTTTTACAAATAACCGAAAGCAAAAGTCAAATAAATGTTGTTTTTCCTCTAGATATACAAAATAATAAGTATTTTATTCCAACAATTATAACATGTATATTATTTTATTCCTTATAACATTTCAAATAATCGCTTTCATGGCTGCTAACAACTTTAAAAAAAAACTACTTGTTATACATTATAATAAATTCGATGAAAAATTAATAAACTATAGAATGCTCTTCGAACGAATTTATCTTTACATAAATGTTTTGTACGTTACGAAGATGACTTTGGCTCTTTTTGGATGGTTGATGATAATGAGTTCATAAAAAGACGTCATTTATCCCGTGGTCGTCCTCGCAAATTTGAATCGTCTTCATCACCCATTCCAAATAACTCGGAATGTGCCATTCCAACTAACAAAGAATCTTGTGATAACTGCTATCAGTCTTGTAATAATCTAGTTACTGATCCCGAACACAAAACAGAAATCACTGACACAGTCGAAATAAATGCCAAAAATTGTTCAAGCTTTTTCAATGGAAACCGAAGCAAAAAGGACACCAAATTCATAGATGAGAACTTATATGTTGGTGACTGTTTAGGCAGAAGTTCCAAAGCTATTGCAAATTCGGAGGCACTGAATTCGGCAAATAACGACTTTATCAGTATCGAAAATGGTGTAACCACAATGTTTGAAAATAATTTGAACCATTTTTACTGTTAGCCGATACTTAAAAAAAATCCACAAAATTTAATGCATTGCTGTTTATTCATTTTTCAATATTTAAATTAGTTTTATTTTATCAAGGCTCAGAAAAATGTATACTTTTAGGTTCGTAAATTTTTGAATAAATGAAGAAATATCGAGTGTAAGCAATAATTAATAAAATTTGTATATTATTCTTTGCTTTTCCAAAAACAGATATCAACGGAACACATAAACCGGAATGACCTATATTTTCATTTAGTAGTATATCCATTGTTATTTCAATGCTTATAAGGAAGTACACAAATCACAATGACTTATTATATATATATATATATATACACATATATATATATATCCCAAGTGCGTATTTTAATTTGAGTTATTGGACTAGAATTGAACGGTGTATTGCTGTATTTCCATAATCCAAAGCAGTCTATCATAATTCAGGTATTTCATTTTACGCAGTTAATTTTTTATCATTTGTCAATTTAAAAAAAAAATGCAATCAAAATATAAATAATATTTATAGACGCATCGCGGTATTTCAGTAAATTAAGTAATAATAATATAAATATTAAACTTAAGGTGCGATTTCCTAGAAATGAGTCTAAAAAGATATTTTGAAGCTTTAAAGCTGAATTTATATGGATAAAACCCCTATACAACATTCAATATAATTAGTAGAAAGAATAACAAATGTGACTTACAGACTGAAATATATATATATATATAAATATATATATATGTATATATATATATATAAATATATATATATGTATATATATATATATATTCCTCAAATTGTATTCTTAGCTTTCCTTGCTAAGGATTTAGCAATAAAGTGTAAAAAAAATAGTTCAATATTTAAATTGAATACCTCAATAAGATCACACGTTGATTAAGAATACATATAAAAGTCAGCTTATTAGCAAACCTTTTTAAAATCAACTTAAATTTGATAATGGTATCAAGGGACTTTATTATTTAATTTGTTTGTTAATAATCTGTACTTGTTTTATTCTTATATCGGACAATAAATAGATACAATAAATGATAATATTAAACTAAATGTATCTATTCTTTGTCAGCTACATATACATAATCTGGATTCTAATAATTTACGCGTGCTTCACACTCCTTATGTTCGCACTTTAAGACCTAATCTGGAATTTCCGATAAGCAAATTCCTGCAAATCAAAAAAGTTTCGGGCTTTACCTTTACGCTAAATTAAATGCACTTATCTGGTCAGATTGACTGGCATTTTCTCGATAGTCCGATTAAATTATGGGCTCAGATCCGACCAACTGGATATTATATAACATTTCACATGAGCTAAGGGTCAAAAGATTTGGCTCAAGTTCACTTAAATTACGTATTTCCTTTGGTTAAAAGTTGTTATATAGATCTGATGTATTATCAATATGGAAATAAAATTTCTTTAGCAATTTATATGTTCGGTTTTAAAACGATTTGAATGAAATTTAATTAGGGTGAATTATGACAAAGTTAGTTTCTACTAAATTAAAGTCCTGATATGGAACCAAAACATATGAAATTTGTAAATCTTAAATCTTTCACAAGGCGGACTAGAACTAATAAATGGAATTGTATTTTGAGGCATATCATGATTATATTTACCTTAGGAGTCTGAAATACTTCGTACTACCGATTACATACCCTTTCAAATCTTCTTGTATAATAGGATTATCTCTATTTTATTTACTTAAAACTTATTTTTCTCTGTGTATTACTTATAGCACTAAGCAGACAATACAGTTTTTTTTTTTTTTTGTTAATAAGCTCTTTTACAGAATACTTTATAAAACTCACCGCAAATATTAAATATCCTGAAGTACATTAATAAAACATTTGAACACATTTAAGTTTTCAGTTTATTGTATAATACATTGACCTATAAATATATACATTTATTACTAATAATTTGTTTTTTTCTTCGAGGTTGTTGGAGACGTATGTATATTTATTTAAGAACTTATTTACTATTGCTAGTATATAAAGCAAAAATTTCATTTTATGAAATTGATCTCAAATATAGCTGTATGTATTTCCAAATTTCTTTTGTCAGCTGATATACACATAACTGAATTGAGTACACTTCAACAGAATCAAAAGAATAAAAAGATGATGATGATGATGATTTTACCATGCTCTACCTTGCAGTGGTAAATAACCTCCACACTGCTGCTGATGCCCATTCGAAATAAAATTATTTTGGTTTCGATATGCCATCGCTAAACTATTCGACATGAGAGCATTATTGCAGGGTTGTTGTAACATAGACGCATTAGATCCCCCGACTGTCCCACCATAGCTTGCTATCAGAGACGACGATGTATCAGGTGAGTGTGAGCTGGGTGCGTCTCCTGGGATAAGATTTAGGACGTTCGGTACATTGGCAGTAACTGATGACGTTCCAGTAACGCCATTTGCATTGCCATTATTGCTATTATTGCTGTTGTTTCCAGAAGTTGAGGAGCTGTTTGTATGCGATTGTGGTTGAGCTGCATTGCTTGCTCCAGAGCAAGGTTTTCCGTCCTTCACTAAAACTGGAACAGCGACACGTCTTGGGGAACTTGCAGACTGAAAATATAAATAAAAAAATTATATTTAAATATATATTGTACAATTATTTATTTAAGTGGTCATTTTGGACATGGGAAGAGACCTGAGGCTTTGGATATTATGCTTCTTATTTACATATTTACTTAGTACAGAAAGTTATATTGGTTTAGAGCTTATTGATTATTAAAGAATAAAATAAATATTTGAAGTCTAGCAGATTATTATTCTAGCGAAATATAATTTTTGTTCTGTGTATCAAATTTGAGTGATTTTCAATTATAATAGTATTAGTAACCAAATGTGGAATATAGATACTGCAACCACAGATTTTCTTTTTTATAAAACTTAGATATCTTTCGTCTTAATTGGTAGACGCGTAATTTAGAGAAGCTAGAAATTCCCTAGCGCCACCCATATAAAAACAATAATGGCCAATTGAACAACGCATAGATCCTGATAGGCATAAAATGGCTTTTCAAAAAATAGTTTCGGATCATACGCTTAAATTGCTTTAATGGATTAACTAATTGCCTTGATAATTTGTCCAAAAGTTATTTATTTACGTCAGGATAAGACGACTTAATGAAACTCTAAACTGTGTGAACGAATTTTGTAAGCTAAATGTGAAAGATAATACCAATATGAACGGATATAATTGATAGAGAGCAAATTCGCTTTGGTTTTACAATTAGGTTTGATCGACATGTCAAACAAGACTCAATGCCTGAATATGCAAGAATCTAATTAAATGATTTGAGAAGAATAAAATGTTCTCCATAGTTTTGAAAGATATCTCATACAAAAATATGCTGCCATCCGAGAATTATATTTATTAAAAAACAGTGATAATTATTACGCAATTGTAAAATATATAATTTTTAATAGCAAATATCTTTTGTAATTACCTGATTATGTTGATTTTGTTCAGCCATTGCCTTTTCCTTTGCTTGCCGCTTGCACTTATACCTATGATTTTGAAACCATATCTTAACCTGAAAATAAGATTGAAAGTCCATCTTAATATTTGTATTACATTATTTTAATGTCAATTTTGGTTAATTTAGACCAATAACTAAATGCTTAACACCACACTACGATCATTCAGGGTATGCAGATATACAAACTTACATATGCCTTAACAAAATAATATGGTATACTCGGATACCTCTCACAAATCTACAACAGTTGTAAGGGCAAAATTGGGCGATAAAATAAAAATTATATTTTAAAGATCGATATTTTTTAGTTACAACCAGATGTTAACAGATTATTTCGCAGTCTGTTAGCCCGATTTAATGAGATAGCGTATCTAACGCAACATAAGTAAAGATATTAAACATAAGGGAATACGGAATTTTTCTGATTACAAAGGTAGAAGAATTTATATGTTTCGTGATTAACCCAAATCGAAAGAATAAATTTAAGTTATCTTTCAGCTGATATAATATTGGTACCGAAAAAAACTAAAAAATGATTGCAAAACATGATTTCTAAATTTTTGCACATGTTCCAATTGGAAGCCAGTGCAAAAAGAATAAGTGGTCAGCTAAGTGACTTCAACTTCTCTTCAAAAAAAAATTCAAATGATTACGAAAACATTAAAAACAACAAGTACAGTTTTTACACACAAGCTGGCAAAGGAAATTGTCAATATAAACACAATATTTCAAATTAAGACGACTCGATTCGAATATTTTGGGTTTGTTTTTGCTGTGTCTATTTATTTAGCAGATGAACACTCAATTCCGGAATTGTGTTGACTTAGTAGAACCGGAGCACAAATATATAAATATGTGGAGGCATTGTATTTCAGGGGAAACACAATTGTTTTCGCAGTTGTTTCTGGAGACATTAGTAAACTTTTGGAAAATTTTAGATAGTGTATACCGAAACAAAAGAAATACTGAATCTGGTAAGTGGTCAATGTAGCGATTTTAAGATATAGATTTTATCAATATTTTAAAAAAATCTACCCTGAAAATAATAAAAGAGAACCCATGTAATACACTTCTGGCGAAAAAAGAATGAAAATTTCTAAATTGAATTCGATTGTGTTTTTTGTTTGTAAAATTTGAAAAACTGATTAAATTGATATTGAAAGAAACGAGATGTCAACAGATGGTGTGCTAGTGTATATAATATTCTTTTTGTTTTCAATTAGTTTTATCACATCTGATTTTTGCATGCTTCTCAGAAGAAAGGTCGTATTCCATCGAAAAGATGACAACAATAAAAATAAAATATTAAAATATTAATATTAAAATAAACTCATAAATATATATGGGTATTTACTATTTATTGGAATAAAATAATGTCTTCTAATAATGGTCGGCGGAAATAAATACCAAATTTAATATGAGTTAATTAAAAAAATAAGTTTTTTTTTATCATAATGTGAGTCCAAATGTATTGATGTTTTTTGATTTGAAAACATAAATTGCCAATTGATCGATTCCTTTTAGATAGAGGGCATTCATTCTTACGAACTGATAATCAATTGTGTTAAATTCTTTTAAAATGAGATATAATTACTGCACACAGCGAACAAAGTTATTTTTTGTGGTTTTTCTATAGTCAATGCGCTCTTGAGCAGTATGCCTAAATGCACAAGCATATGTAGTAGGTAGAAAGTACTTAGGAAGGGAATGTATATTCCGCTTCATAAGTTATTTTAGATTATTTTACTACACCAAACACTTTTGCGATGAATACAATGCCAAGACCCTTTTTATATCAGAGAGCATGCTCAAACAATGAGTATATTTCAATACAAATTTTAGGGTGAGTTTAAATATATTATTTTTTCCCCATTGTTCATTATTGCGTTTTTATCTTTCAAAAACATGCCACTGTTGTCCACATACTCAATTCAATGTGCTCTAAGGCTGCTTTATTCTAAGGTAATCACCACTCCTGTTTAGGTGGGTAGGCATTGTGTGAAATTTCCAGATAATAAAACTCGAGGGTGACAATGCACAATTCAAATATTTTTATTGTTATAACACGTCGCACCCCGTAGCTGTTGTCAGTAAAGTAATTGCTTAACCTAATGACAATTATACTATATTTAAAATATAAGGAATTGCCATCGCCACAACCTGCATTTAGCAGTGTAAACATTTCATTTGATATTCCATTTATTTATATTATTAGTATAACATGTAGGCTATACAGCAATTAATTTAGCAGCAATATAGAATATATAATCATTTTAAACCCTTATTCGAAAGTTGTGGCAATGGAGAGGCCAATTGTGACATCTTCTTTATGTCATTTATGCTTCTTAATAAATACAGAACAGTATAGAATATTATATATATATGTATATATGTGTATATATATATATATATATATATATATAGAATAAAGACTAGTTTTAAATGCCATCAGGTGGTCCTCTGCCTGAAAGGGTAGGTTACTTACGGACACAGTTTCTGATTTGAAAACTACGGGTGAAATGCCTGATAGGGTGGGCGAATGGATTTAATTTTGTTCCAGTCTTTGAAGTTTGTAATAGTAAACTTTGTTTAAAATTAGCTAACGTAGATTTAATTTTCTGTGGATATTATAACTAAACTTTGCAGCTAAAATATCACATATCAACCTTATTATTATTCTTATATTTATCATTACTCTAATTCAAATAAAATCTGCTATTGGCGGATATTGTTAACTATTTAGATCCAAAAAAAAAATGAATTAATAAAAAATATTGCATGTTTAAAATACATTTAAAAACCTAAATGTTAAAAATAATATAATAAATTTACTAATTAAGTTGCAATATTCACAGCTAACTGAACGGACGCAGCAGACGAATCCCAACAGAATAAAATATAGAAAACTACTTAATCTGGAGGCAGCAAAAAACATAATTATCGACCATCTGCACGAAACCCGAATTTGAATTGTTTAGTTTTTGTTATATCTGTCATCTTTTCTATTGCAATTTCAGATGTAAAAACTAAATTAAGAATAAAAACAAGTATATGTATAAATTATACATTAAGATGATAAAAGATTTTGTAATCATTTCGAAGAACCAATTTACTAACGATTTTGATTGGTTTTGGTTGTTAACCCAGAGATTTCCTTAGTCATATGTTTTTACTTATCAGTAAATATTAAGATCTCCCAGAAGTCCTGGCAAATGTGATTTTTTTTGCAAATCGAGAATGAAAAAATAAAATACCCTTGAGATTCTCAAAAACGACCATGATAATTATCTTTGAATAGGTAGCTCTATTTTAATCGCGATTTTAATAGTTAAAACTTAACTTATTGAAAGATATTCCCATTTTATGTAACTGCCGGTGATCACCTAATATTAATGAGAATGTTAAATACAACCATCTGGAAGCGTAGTATTTATAAAAAAATATAATAATGACAATAATCATGTCGGAAATCTTTAACCAAAATTGGAGGCCTTCAACCATAATTGGGTAAAATATCCTACAGTCAAACCAAATCGTAAAATTATTAGAAATATACTAATATAACAGTGTTAAAATTGTGAGTCAAAGATTTTTTTGTGTCTATAAATTGATTAATGAATTTGGTCTTCTTTTCTAGTTAATTATGAATTAATCTGTGAATAAAAACCGCCAAATTATTTCTAAATTTTTGGTATTAGTTAAAAATATATACATTTAAAAGTTGTATCCATTTCAAATTGATGTTTAATTTATACTAAATAATTGACTATATATTTAAAAAAACATAAATTTTCTTACTTGTGTTGGCGTCAAATGAATGAGACTTGCTAAATGTTCTCGCTCGGGGGCCGACAAATATCGTTGCTGTTTGAATCTTCTCTCGAGCTCATAAACCTTAAAAAAATAAGATACATATTTATAATTATTGTTAAGTAAACATGCTTTTACTAAGCCAGAACTTCTTAATCTAATTGAATTAATTCCTTCAAATGTCAAATGCATTCAACGTATACAGTTTTGTGAAAATTCATTGGGTGGAAAATAGGTGGTCAAAATGGTCTGGTCAAAGTTCAATTTTCTTTCGATTGGCCTCAAACTCATTTCAAAGCTGTGCATAAAAAACGTTTAAGTACGTGATTTACCAAACCCACCCCAATGACGTGAACTGAGGGTAAAACAATTTTGTGGTGAAATATGTGAAGTGACATCCCGTTAGAGATGAACTCATGACCGATTTTTCAATCACGACACGATATTTAATTCGTTCTGGAATCGTTCAAACGCACAGACACTCACGAGATTTGTTATGAACATTTTTTTTAAGTTAATATAAAAATCGTGATATTTATCATAAATAACTTGTTGCTTAAGCATACATAAACTTTTGCATATGTGACATTACAAATCTTTTTTTTTTAATTTCGACTCAATATAATTTAGCATTTTTGGCAATAAAAACAAGAAAAAAGGGGGTTTTCCTACGAACATTTAAAATTTTTTTTTTTTTAGTTATAAGCAATAGTGGAGGCTGAACACATTACTATTTTGTTTTTTCATGTCAATATTCATTGAATAACTTCCCACTCTCTAAAATATTGAGCAGACGAGTTGGAAATCGAAATTTGCAAAATTATTAAATTTTTCTTAAAAAATGTTTACGTTATTTTTACTCTCATATATAATTTTATACTAAGCTAATAAGCTAACATTATTCGTTAAAACTGAAGAATATTATTACTGTGTTCATTGTACTAAATCTAAACTATAAACCGTATCTTTTTATTGAAATACAATTTCAAATAAATTATTTTACATCTTAGGTGTTCGTCGTATCGAAAAACTATGAAATTACATTTATTTATTTATTTATTTAACGTGGACTAAACACAATAAACAATTTACAACTTACAATATAGTAGATTTATATATATATTATAAAAATTATTTCACACTTGCATATCACTTGAAAATTGCATATTTAGACTTGTGCCTCCTTATTTGTAACTGTGTGAGATAAATTCTTGTGCCTCTATATTTGAATGCTCATATTTGTACATACATACGTACTTATTTTATAAACGCTTTAATGAAAGACGAATTTCATATTTACAATGCACTTCAATTCCTAACTTAACAAATATGTGCATATGTATGTATGTACGCATGTATAAATAACTTTTTGGGAGTATATTTACATTGCACAAATGTGTGTGTGTTTTGTGTGTGTGTGTGTTTGCATATGCCGCTCGACAAATACTACCGTAGAATGTGCTACATATCTATATGAATGTATGTATGTATGTATGTATGTATTTACATCAGCAGTAGACAGCCGAATGGATCCGAAGTGCGCGCTCAGGTAACGGAAATAATGATACAATCCTCGTTTACATCGTTCGTGCCTATAGTAACTGTATCTAAAGAGGCTGGCTGCATACACACATTCATGCATTGCTTTTGTCTGTGAGTAATAAATGTATACATGTGTGTGTATATGTGTGGGTACAGTGAACTTAACTCTCTGCGACACGCGACAAAAAGAAGCCGACAATACATGTTCACTTATATGCACACATTTGTAGCCAATTTGTAACTGTGCACATATGCATGCACATCTGTGTATGTGAATGCATTTTTGTATGCCTTTGTGCAGAGATAAGAACAAATGCATTCTTACACGCTGTTTAACAAAGCGTATAATAAAGTTGAGCAAAAGTAATTGTAAAAAGCGGAAGGAAACATCTCCGTCTGAAAGAGAATTGCAGGCATTTGATGCCCTTGCAGAAGAAGAAGAACACTTGGCGATTGGTCGAATAAATGTACAACGTAGATGGTACATATATACACACATAATACATACACTCCATGCTACTGGCATATGACACCCCTTTAATCTGTTTTCAATTTAATTGGAAGTTATCAAGTGCTTAATTATGGTTTAATTAATATAAATTTACTGTTTTGACCTTTAGTATTGCGCCACTTGGAGAAGACAATAATATGTGTGACGGCATAAATTCTCCAAAATGTTTTCATATTATCTGCATTATATAATATATTAATTTTTAGGTATGGTGAAAATCTCGAAATGGCGACAGTCTTATATTCAAAATGTGTCGGACTATTATGATCTCTGAGATCCGCATGAGCATAGACAGATGGACGGAAACACGGACATGGATATATCGACTCGTCTATTGATCCTTATCGTGAATATATACATTTAAACGCGGTGATGCTTCGCTTATCATATTTTTGACAGGTTCAGCAATCACAAATTTTCATTTTACGCGCACGCCAATTACCACTTGTGATTATATATTAATACAATTAAATAAAGTTATGAAAATGCAATAGCGAGTCCCAACAATTATCCGCTCACTTGACAGCAATTAGCCATATGAAAGGTTTTATCTATTAAAAGCTGATCCTTTAAGAATGAGTGCATGGGTACGAGCAGGTACCGACTAGCGGATCACGCAGTAACACTCAATCCTTGTCATTTAACTAAAAATGTAAAATTTGCAAAATTTTTGGAAAATTTTAAAAAATTAAGTGTGTTTTAAAAATGTAATGTCTGTATACTTGTTGGATTGCTTTCATCAAACTGTTGAGTTTTTATTTATTGTATATAGTTTTTATTTCTTGATGCGAGTTGGGTTAAATCCGCCAAAAGTTTCCAAGCCACAAGAAATGTTGCGGTTAAGAAATATCTATTGTTAAGAACTGTGGGCTTACTTGTTATTTGGAAAGATTTTCATTGCACATTTGGCAATCATTTAAAAAAAATTAGTTACAAAAAATGTATTATATATGAGCAATAATGATCACGTGGTATATAAAACGGTAAATGTCTAACATTCTTCTTACTAGGTCCACGAAAGGCTTTCAACAGTCTCCCACATCTAAAAAAAAAAAAACAGGATCTGAGAGACATTTTCTGGGCTACCACTTAACATCCTTGATCAATATAATGCAGAGGTAAAATTGAGTGAAGGAGAGGTCTTTAATACTCTGATACCGAAAATATTCAGACAGAGTGTTAACATTTGGGGGCTACGTGTAATAGGAAAGTGCAAACTACTATTTTCGTTTTAACAGAGATATTCACATTGTACATTGCCAGTAAGCTCCTTCAAAATTGCAAATCAAGAACACATAAATATAACTCGAATTATTAATAGATGAAATCTATGATTGCAACGGTTTTAAAGCCACACATATTAGAATTTTATAAAACATTTATTATATTTTTATATAGTTAACAATGCCAAATAAATGTTGTAAATATCATTAAATATTAGCTGGTAACTAAATCACCCAGATTTTACAGATTGATTTACGTTTTATTCTTTATATTCCACAATTTGAAGACTGAAGTCACCATTTTGGACCACACCCACTCTCGCCCCCATAAGCCTCGATAATAGCCGATATCTCTCGCAATTTACATTTAGCAAACTGGAGTAGAATTTTACTAGAAAAATCTTTCAAAAATTTTATTAACACCCACTTCGGCTCTTAAATTCAGAAATGCCTGTATATACCGCAATTTGAAATGCAAACTTGGACAGTATTTCTTGGCACCACCAATCACGATTTTTGCTATTTGCAATCAGCTGTTATTTCTGAATCAAGGTATATCGCGGTCTGATACGCCCGACTGCAACGGCTTAAAGCTCAGAGTAAGAAAAAAGCTGTTTCGATTCGATTCAGGTTTGCAGCCATGATTTCTGCTGCTGACGTCATAAACACAAATAAAGCAGCCATTTTAAGCCGCAGGTGCGTGGAACAGCTGCAGCGGCACAAATACATCTTTTTACATATGTGGACATGTACATAAGTGAAGTTAAACCATAACATCTACACCTAATTGGACATATCCGATTTGATTCTCTCCGCGTACATATTGGGAGTATTCAGAGAACAGCATCGAAACAGCAAGAATCCATCGCTGAAAAGCCAAGTTTTGTTTTGGATTTGCACAAAAATACGAAAACCTTTTCGTAGAATTAATTTATGTAATATGAACGAAACAGTAGACATAATATTATGCTTTGGCGATCAAATCAAAGCCTTTCAGAAAGGCCAAATGTTTGCTCTCTCCACAAAATTCGCACTTAATGTTCGAATTTCGCCAGACTTCATTTTGGAAGAAAATTTATAAAATTGATTGTGCGCCTTTTTAAATATATTTTAATTTATGCGGATTTTTTTAAATTGCCTGTAATGCGTATTCGCTGTTAATATTACTATACATTTACACAGCTTAACCGGAACGAGTTGTTTGATACTCCACAGAGCTACTCAGTTCCCTTGTGAAATTACAGCTAAATCATAATTAGCAGTTGGGAAATGCAATTTTAATATTAAAATATTTCTAAAATTTTTGATATAAGCGACGGCAGGAACGTACAAAATATTCCAGGTATGTTTTATTAATGTTTTCTCAAAACAAATTTGATTATGACTTCTATTGACATTCTTAATCTTGATTTATTCTTGTATGAAAAATATATTATCTAAGCGAAGTGTGCAGTCAGCCTGCCGTATTTATCTCACGTCCCGTCTAATTTATCCAAGATTAAATGAGCTTTGTCATTGAAAATTATTGGTTGCCAAGTTTATGAATATATATTGCAATGGATAGCATCTACAAGCCTAAAGGTATGCATCAACAGTTTTTTTTTAAGTTAAGGTTATCTCCAAACTGCTTTTAGACAGAGCTTATTTCGGTCAATATGAAAATTATATTTATAGTACAATTAAATCAACTTGACCTATCTCCGGCATTCGAGTGATTTTATTTTAAATCTGATGTCTCTTGATCTAGTAAAGCTCACCTCAACCATTTGGAAGAAGCCTAAAGGGAAGTTGTACAAAAAATAAATACTCTGTTTTTCATGGCTACAATTCAATAGCCATTCCATCTTAAGAATGTAAAGATATGGATATCGTGAATAAAAAATTACTTCAGTTTTTTTTTTTTGCGATTTTTTGATTATTATTAATTGGTTAGCACCATTCCAGTCAACGATTGAATTTTTTAGTTTATAGAAAAGTTATCTGGAACAATATGTTATGTAACTTCCTTTTATATTTTAAATATTACCCACCTGAGCTTGCGTAAATAGAACTCGTCGCTTTCGTCTTTGAGCCAGAGGAAACTGTAATGGTTTCGCATCACTTACACTACATGCAGCCAAACCAGACATATTGCCCATGTGACCCATCGATCCACCAGCTGATGAACTCATTAGGCGTGATACTGAAAGTTTAAAAATGTTGAAATTTAGACAAAAATTAAGTACATACAGAGAATACGCCACACTGATACGAACACAAATACGAATTTTTAAACGACTCTGTTGAAATATTTAATAAGAATTATTTTGTTAGGAGACTTAGGCATAGGATATCTCCACGAAGAGCTCCCCGTTCCACGTAAGGAAATAAAGTTAAGTTGACAAAAAGTGAAGCATTTCATGTTAACCTACTTCTCAAGCAGCATTGTCCAAATAAACAACGTATTTTTTTTTTTGTCAACATTTGTCGGCTTTTAACATATTGATCATGATTGGAATGAATATTGCAATTATCTGATCCTCTGATCAACAATCCTAGTTAGGTAACCGTAGGTTCAAAATTATAAGGTATATGTATTTCTAATCTTAATAAAAACCTTGAAGAGTATAAACTCTATATTTTCTATGCATATATTTTACCTTTGTAGCGAGTCCTTTTTAGTCTAATTTATTTATAACAACGCATTATAGGATATATTCTTATATTTTTATCACAATTAGTAGCCACTTCAATGCATGTACAATTTTACACTCTGTCACCTTAGGGAAATTCTTAACTTGTTATACGCGTTTTTTTGTCAAACTTATAAACAAATTATTGCTTTAGAAATTTGATTTTTATTAATAATAGGTAAATATGACAAGTTATCGATCAACTACAAAAAACTGAATCTGTGAATCTTTGAATCTTATATATGTATTTTGTAAAATAAACCTTTGGCTAGTAATCACTTTACTACAATTTTAAACTGTGTATCTGATAATGTCAAATTAAAAAATATATTAATTACGGAGAAAAGAACACAATATTGGAAAATATTGTAATATAACGTCTTTATTCTTTTTATGTTTGTACTCTGAACTCTGTAACAGATTTAATTTATATATTTTCCTGATAAGGATCAAAAGCCGAGTCGATATAGCCATGTCAGTCTATCTGTTTGAACACGCGGAGCTCAAGTTATGGTCAAATATATTTTCTCGCATTGATCTCATTTCCACCAGCAGCCGCAAGCACTTTCTGTATGCATAGATAAGTGAGCGCATTTGTGAGAAAGAGATGACATGATAATCTAGCGAAAAATGTTATTGTGTGTATTCTGCAAAACGCCGTTACCTACAATTGCGTGTATGCATGAATGCATGTATGCGTGTATGTATATATGTACGTGTTTCTAGCCAGCCAGTTAGGGATCAGTTCGAGTTTGCAAGTAAGGACATGCACTGCATTCGTTTCTTTTACTCTTCAGTGTCTTTGTTATAAGAAATAAAATTTGGGTTCAACATTTTTTAAAAGGCAGTTTTGCCAATTAAATTGGGGTATATAGCGTAGTCGAGCTCACTCGACTACAGAATTTTTACTTGTTTTTAATTAAATTTTAGTTTTGTGTGGCGTATAAAATAATTGCCGCAAATATTTATGAACGTCACCATGTCGATATTTGTAACTTGATTCATAATACGTATTTATAGTTGCAATACATATTTATTGATGTACGTAACATTTTAGTATACATATCCATCGAAATTGGCGGCTCATCACTTTATCATAATGGAACAATCAGTCGAAAGAACACCTAACACAAGTAACGGATAATTACATTATTAATTAATCATATCAATAATTAAACAATAACTCGCAACCAAAATTTTGTTATATTTTACGATTTGCGTTCGATTTTTGTATATTCTGTATCATACTTAAAATGCCGTTATTACCTCAATTAGCATGTATGCGACAAAATAATCAAATCTATTTATAAACCAGGTGATTTATTGCAAATTATAATTTATGATAACAAGAATATTCAGACATGTATTGACTAGTTCGACAATTTTTCGTTTACCTTGTACGATCGGTAAGTGTGTTTGTCCATTTTAAGAATTCTTTTTAAAAACATAATACACTATATATGTTTTTTTTTAATGTATTAGGAACAAAATTGAGCAAATAACATTGTTCAGTAATCATTTTTACAATATTTTATTAATATATAAATAAAATAATAAACTGAATAAAAGATGGACGTACACAATCTGCATATCTAGTTCTTCAAAAACGCTTCAAAACTTGTTGAAAATGAGACACATTATTATCAGTGAGTAAATCTGTTGTGTGTTTAGCCACTGTCTGCTTGGGTTGATGGTGTTTAATGTGTGATGACCCAGACTGCCATGCCATCAGCATTTCTCTAATTGTACCAGACGCTTGTTGTTCCTTTGTTACCCCCACATCTTCTACACAGTTTACCAGAAAACCAGTTAGCACGTAAATCTGAAGCACGCCGAAGATTAAGTACCCTTGTAGACGGAAGTCAGTTTGGGTCTTATTATACATTTAAAGGCTATATATCAGACCACAGTTGAAGATTATATATGCCAAAATATTATTAACTGTTTTACTTCTTACTTTGAACTTGTATAAACTTGTGTAAGTCTAAGCCTACTTCGACTCTGTAATTTAGGGTTCATTCTTTCCACCGATGGTACTTATGGAATGTATAGAAGTTTAGTCAGATCGATCTTGACATATTTACTGCCTGTCGATATACAAATTGAATAGTGATGCTGGTATAGATAAAATATATACATTTTGGTTTTTGCTTCCCGATAAAAACTATGCAAGGGTAAAAAAAATGTTATCAAATTATCCTGCTATTAAGTTGCTATATAAAATTATATTATTTTATTGCTTGAAACTTCTCGACAAGGGCATTTGATCTTCGTCAGCTTGAAGATAATTGTTTTTTTTATTCAATTTCATTTAGCGCACAACATCGGTAACGACGGTAACATTTGTACATACATACATATATATGTATTTTTATACATACATACGAAGGTATGTAAATAAATTTGTATTAAGGAAATTTTTGTGGACACATTGAAGTATAAACAGAAAACTAAAGTTCACGCTAAGCACTTGAAACTGTTTGCTTTACTTTTAAGTAAAGATATTCGTAAATGATTTTTGCGCTGAGTCACGCAATCAATGTAGGCTCTCTTTCATGCTATATTTTTTCTAAATATGGAAAAGGTATGCGTGAGAATAATTGATTTTAAATTATTTCGTTGTCATTGTTTACTTTAGAAATGAAAAGATGATATTTATTTTTGAGCACTTATGACGTTTCTAAACTATATACAAATGTATGCACATATGTACATACGCACCTGGACTCTGTAAAATATGAAATTGTGGAGCGCAAAGATGTAAAATGCATAGATGCTCCGCTCCAGTAGTCCAAAAAGAAATCACAAATTAATTCCAAATTTATGCAAATGTAAGTCACACGAAAAGTAAATAATGCTTGACCTTATGATGAGCTTGGGGACTACAGATATATTTTGTTGATTTAATTTATATATAGAGAGATATAGAGTGAGGGTGTGCTGATAATTTTTGAAAGGTGACTTTTGTTGGACAAATAATAATTTTGTTGGTCAGTCTAATACATCAATTGCTTGACGATTAAGTTTCATTAATTTAAAAACTTCTTGACATAAAAGATAAAAATCAATTCCTAGAGAATAAATGCCTGCTGTTCATAATATTTGCTAAACTGCAACTGGCTTTGTTAATGGGTTAGTTGCATCAGTTGTCATAGAAAATAAAATAAAATTATAACCATTAACTTAACAATTACTTTAAATATTTGCTTAATAAATTATAAATTTGTAGTTAATAAAAGTACTAATGGACATGACTACATTTATTTTGGGTGGTACATTCGAACCAACTTAACTATTAATTTATAGTTATTACGATTAACCTTTACCTGTATTGAAAATTCTTTCAACTTTGTAATATTTACGATTTTTATTTATCGCTTTATTATAAATAAAAGCCGAAAAAAGGACAATGAATCTAAATAAAGATCTTGTCAAGCATTATAGTTGTGTTCAGTAATTTCTTATATATTTTAATATGATATAGTCTGAAGCTATACTGGTTGAAACAATCAAATCAAAACAACTGTGACTCTACCTCGCAGCCTATAGTTTGTCCTAGCATATTAATGGATACATTTTAGTGATCAACTATAAATAAAGTAAGAAGAAATCACACAAAAAAATATATAATACACCCAAATAAAAATTTAAATTTCTAATGCTTAGGGATGGTTATTAATTTAGAAATTAGCTTTACTTTTCCACACTAAATAATCTTTCAGTACCACTGATATAAATTGAATAAGACTAATGTTAATTAAATGTATTCAATATGAATACATTTTTTTTTTCACAGAATGTGTAATGCGTCGGAGATCTTTTTAATATATCTTCAAAAAACTGACCAATTGGGATATTTAAATTTGTTTAAAACATCACACTTATTAATTTCAATCAAAATTGCTTTGGGAGTTCATATTCATATTTAAAATTCTCACAAAAATATATATTATCTATTCTGTTTAATTTTAATTACTTACTTGCAAATCTGGGATCATTTGCAGTTGATCCATACCACGAAGCCGATCCTCTCATATCTGTGTAGTGTCCCGCCAATGAGAGATTATCTGTAGGTCCGCAATAGCTTTGCACTCCTGGGCTATGATACAGAGATCCCATGGCATAGGGGTTCGCCATGGTTGATGTGGTTATTGTTCCAGGAGAATTAATACTACTACCACTTGAATTCGATCTGAAATGAGCAAAAGCAATAAATTAATTTAATATTTCCAAGCAAATTACATTTTGATACAACAACGCAACAAAATTCTACATCCTAAACAAACACTAAATTTTCGAATATTGTTCTTCCGAAGCACAAGAGACAATATCAACAACAGGAGTACTCCTGTCGAGAAAGCTTGGTTAGCAGATGCTGTTTACTCAGGTCTGGTGTTTCATAGCATTCACATAAGTAAATATAAATACACTAACCCTCTTTGCTTAACGTTTTTGTTTCTTAAATATTTTTCTGAATCAATTTCATTGCTGAAATGTAAGTGTTCTTTTAATTTATTTATTTTTAAATTTAGTTTGGTAACAAATAGGAATTTATTATTAAATAATTGAATTAAATTGTGTACAATTAAATGTGAATAATTCAACTAAAATTTTAAATTAAACCAAATACATACATACAACGATTCGGGAACTTAATGAAACAAATAAAATATCCTAACCAGTATAAGAAAACATATTTAGTGAAGTTCATAAGAGCCTGCCAGATATTTTCCCATCTTAACTGGAAACCTTTTCGATAAAAAAATTATACACCCTGTTATTTATACCCTGAACAGAAAAAGGCTGTAATGAAGATATGCTCAAATTTGTAATAATACAAAATACGGCATACATACATATACATATATATATATATATATAATAGGCATAAAATACCAGAGTCTGTTTGTCTAAATGAATGGTTCAATCTCATTTTGGATGTATTTTTAGTTCCATAATTATAACAAGTTTGTCTCATATATACTCATACTTTTTGTCGATTTATGTTTTTCATAAGCTTCACAATTTGAAGTAATAACTCTAATAGTAGTTTCCCTTTAGTTATTGATATCTTGGATATGAAGAAAGCAGCATGATAAATCCTCAAGCGATGGCTGCTGAATCTATCTATCTGCGTTATATTTATTAATTACATACATATGTTCAGATAAAGTAATGATCATAAATAAAAAACAAATACATTTTCAGCGTTTTTTTTTTTAATAATATTTGCATAATTATGTTACTTTTACTTTTAATAATAATTGGTTTTTGGTCAGCCACTTATTTTACGTGGGCGCTCAAAAATGTTGTCGGCCAACGGCTTTTACTTGACTTAATGTTCTTTGTTACTCTTGTCTAATGGTGTCAGCCATAATAAATAAGGTAACACGGCTTGCACAAATACTTGCTTAAATTGCAGTGAGCAAAACAATTAATGTAGACAGCTTGTTATTTAAAATATAGCATTTTGTTTCTAATTTGTTTTGATTAATTTAAGACCTATTTTTTTAACTCGTGATATTTTTTTTTATTAAAAAAAATAAAATATCTGATGGCAACATTTAAATCGTAGAAAAAATGTTCAATAGAAAAAATCTTAAACTTACCGAAACGGAGACGGCGGATTGCCGTTTATTTCCAGTTTGCGGTATGACTCCTCGATTGGACTTAGAATATCGGTCACACTAAACGGGGTTGAGTGATTGTTGTTGAATAAAGTGTTTTGATGTTGGCTGTGCAGGTTTTGCAGATGCTGAATACTAGAGAGGCTATGATGGTGATGTGCAACCGCGACAGCGGCTGCAGCGGTAACCGTGTTCTGTGTCGATATATCGTTTAGATTATGTTTTGAGAGTGGATCCAATTGGTGCTGCTGAGAACCCGCTGTTGGTATAAGTAAGTCCTTTTGAGATAAACTCATAACCAAGTCCGCTTCATTGCCCAAATTAGTCTCCTGCTCGACTGGTAGTGCTCGAAAGCATCGCCGTTCATTAAGTGATGGATCAATTAAATTTGACGCTGACATACGAAAATCTTTAATCTAAGCGGTAACTCAAATTTAATGAATCTACAATTATAAAGAAATACATTTTTGTTAAATCATTTTGTTATTATAAACGAGACAGACTAACTTTAGATAGATAAAAATTCAATATTAATTTTATTTTAAGCACCGTTGGATATTTCCTATAGTAAAATATAATAGTAGTAGTTCTGCTGCTGTGACAGGCCCGAATATTTTAAAACTAAAAATATGTTTTTATACAAAAACAGTTTTAGTATAAAGTTGCCCTCGGAAAATTACGTAAATAGCCAAACATTTAAAATCTCTGCCTAAAAATTAGAAGTGTATTGACAGCCAAAACGGTAATCGGACTGGTGTCTACATATATTTTCATATATATTTTAAAGGTCAGAGCTGACATCTTAAAAAAGTATATCATTAACAAAATAAATTCGACTCAATGTGAGCAAAAATGCTTTTTATAAAAAATAAAAAGTAACAATGTTGAATTACATGCAATACCAACGGAATACTTTATTATCATATGAATTTAAACATCTTCTATTTCCGATCAGCTCCAACGATATAATTTTTTCACCACACACTAACTCCAATTGAATTACCAAAATCTGTAGTATATACTAGATCAGACATTTCGTTCGATCGGAAATAAAATCCTATTGGTAATGATTTAGTAGAAAGATCTCGACTGGTATATATAAAAATGGTTGCGTTTGCTGCGGCATAATTTAATAAATATGAATAAAAGATTTTAATCGATTTTGGTGATTTGATTAAACTTTTATTTAAAATTTTAAGTCTTTATATACTTTTTGAGGTCGGAGATCATTTGTTCTATTTATCCACTTTGGGTTTAAGGTATTATCATTGGTTATTGAATGTAAAACAGTATTATTTCCGAAGATTTGTTTACAAACGAACTTGATACTACTTTTGGTATATATTAGAAATAGTTAATTTCTGTAGATTATATGCACATGTAATGAACATGTAATTTATTCAGCTAGAGTCGCATAAAAAAACTCTTTAATTCTTTGTATTCATATGTATTCATATATTATGCAAAGGCTAACAAAAAATATTTATATATTTCGAATGTTGTCAATAACTGAATCATTTTGGAGCAATGACATTTAACAATTATGGAAAACCATAGAAATTTATAACGGAGTTGACCCTGTTCTCCATATATTATCCTGCATGTGCCATAGATAGCCGTTCTTTAAATTTAATTTGTATAAAGTAAAATAAAAATATGCTCTATGAATAGGTTTTTCTCTTCGAATAGGTTTTTCTTTTTTCTTTTACGTTTACGCTTTCACCATTGAGATTTTAATACTCATCACAAGTATTTGTGACGCCAGAAAGCAACGAATAACGAATAATTAAAAAAAATTGTAGTCGGTTTCACTTTCGTAGAACATGTTAATTTGAGAAGCTACAATTAAAGAATAATTATTTGGTTTTTGCTATTTCCCGCCAGCTAGGTGTTACTTCTCTGAGAGCTTCCCACTCTTCGAATATTTGTTGCAGGTTTTTATTTATTTAACTGAAGCGTGTTACCAAATTGTAAAACGTCATCTTGAACCTTTCACTATCCTCAAAGGCTAGTTCCACTAACACTTGTTGTAAAAGAATTCCTCAAAATCCTTTTGTTTGACGGCAACTTGACTCCCACTTTGGATGGGATACAAAAGTAATTTGTGGCTCTCAACAAGTTGACGGGTTAAATTTTATGCTCTTTGACTTTTTTACTAGAAATTTGTTCTACTCTGTTCTATTACTCAAAATGTTTAAACTGAAAACTAAGTTAGTGCAGTGAACTCCGATTAAAATTCTTATTCATAAGTATTTTAACAAAAAAATTGTTATGGATCCTAAGTGAAATTCGTTTTAACAAGGTTGTTGTTATAGTAATATTGTCTAAAAGCTCAAGAAAAAATGTTGCTTTTATATTTTTGACCGATTTCTGCTATAAAAGCTAAAAAGTGTCTTATTCTGATTTTTATATACCATTTATTCAATGGTAATTGTGTGACCTTTCACTTAATTTATATACATAAAATAAATGCAGATTAACTGGTAAAGGATATAATTGTTTTACATCAACATATTCATAAATGTTGCAGTCGAATGAAATGAACTAATTAATACTCTAATACCAGCCAAGGAACAGTTGAGACCCGGCGGAAGAGATTCACGTGCAGGACAGGTAAATAGCTTAAGCTGCCGGCGGACATTGTACAATCTATAACAGAACTTTGTAACAAAAAACATATCATATATATAATGGACCCAGAACAAATCAAATATGAATGCTCAATTAAATTAAGAAATAATTTTAAATCTGTTGACAGATAAAAAGCACAATTCCAACGGTGTCAAATAATTTGTATAATAATTTTTTTTATTTTCGTATATTTTTCCCACCATTGCGTTCCGATATCTTTACTACTTTTGCAGATTTTTTTAAAATTGGATATGATTTGATTTTAACAATTACACAGCTTTACTATTATTTTTATTTTTTATCATTTTTCTGAACTTAAACTAAATTTAATATTTTTTTGATTTTTAATAAATTTGGTCAATATTATGCAAATGTTAATTTTTCAATTGAATTTTTTATGATATACATTTAATGCAAATCAAGTAAAAAAAAACCTGAACTTAAAAAAAGAAAACCGAACCAAATGTTATAAATTGCGGCCAATCATTTGCAAATCGTGCCAACCATGATTTAAGCCTGAGACATGCGGGTTGGTTGTAGCCCACTTGAGATACGCTCTCTGGAAAAACTTCAACTTGAGCAAACAGCACATGAATACAATACAAAAGCAATACAATTCACAATATTCAAATTGAGCACGAATTATGTATGTCCATGTTCGTGTGTGTGTGCACACTCAAAATGCTTGTGTGCTGCTGTTTGATTTGAATAGCATTTCCAAACAAAAATGAACCGGGACCACAATTTTAAATATTAGCAGTCGGATTTTGCTAACTTATACTAAAAATGACTAAGTCTTAAAAAGAAATGGGTTTTGCTTAAATCGATTTTTATAACGCCTAAATTTAAACAACAAATGTCATTTTGAGTAACTTGGCTTAAATGGATCATTTTAATAACGCTTTGTCTTTACACTATTTGCATATTATTAAATATTATGAACTTCTTCAATTAACAAAAAATAAATGGAAAATGATTTAAAAAAAAAATACAGACCAAAGCTTGGGTTTCGGATGATGCAACTCAGACAAATAATTTTATTTCGAATGGAACTTTTATTTTGATTTTATGAATGGTAAAGTTTATTTTAATATTTCATTGCTTATATTTTACAAACGTCAAACCAACAGAGTTTTTTTTGCAACAAACATCGTGCTCATCAGAGTTATTAAAAAAGAAAGACCGACAAAAACTGGGCTTTTTTCTGCGATTCTGATTAAATTAAATGTATATTGGTTATTAATTCTAAAACGATTAAAACACTATATCTTTATACAAATTGATTGATTCGTAATCTAAATATAATTTAATTACAAATGTTTGATCTAAGAAAAAAATTAAACAAAATACCTAAACATGGTGCTCTTTGTTTTTATTCGATCAAAGTTTAACAAAAATTAAATAATAATATTATTAATGAAATGTTGTTAATTTTTGGCTTTGGTTCAGAGTATCTCTTACTCGAGTATTTCTATTTTAAACTGTCTCTTGGCTTATAAATTAAAGATGAATTAAATTTTTATTAATTTATTCCATACATACATAATTTTCGGGTTATTGGGCATTTGGCTGTTAAGTGTATTAACTGTCCCGCCGGGTTAATGAATAATGCGAGGTCGATTCCAGTGCTACGGGGACCGACCAACGGCAAACGAAAGCTAAACCAATAAATTTATCTATTTTTGGGAGGATCAGGTACAAATATACTTGCCTAAAGTCCCATCATTAAATATTAAGTAAGTCAAAGCGACAAATCAAAACAAGCACACTCACAACGCATACCTCAATAAGAACCACACTCCAATTATGGCTACGAATTGTTTTTACAGTTACTTCGCTCGATCGGCTGTGCAATAAAAAAAAAATCAAAGACAATCACAAGCAACAGAAGCAATGCATGTTTCAACTTCGGTGCACTGCATCATAGGCAGTTTCACGCAACGAAAAGGGACAGAAACACATGTAAAACAACAGCGCACATTTAATTTTTTTCATTGCCTTCGTTTTTCTCGTGTGGGCTCATAGGAAATGACACGCAACGAAAAGAGATAGCGACACAGTTGCAATTATTTGGCGTCCCCTTCTGCTTAGACACAGAAGCGAGGCCAGAACTTATTGCTTCTGCCGGTCCCCGACTGCTGCAGTGGCTGCGACATTTGTCGTCTTGTTTAGCGATCAACCAGTTACGCATTGCAAAAGTCCGCACTGCGTAACCGTTATAGAATGTGTTGCCAAAGTTTAATGGAAAAAATATATTCATATTTAACGCAAATTTATTGGAGAATTGTGGATACCAAAATGCATCACCAAAATGTGTTTATTTCGATATACATTTGGACAGTTTAATTTCGAAATTAATTTATTATTATATAAACTATAAAACATTTATTTACAAATAATATTATAGTTAATAATATGCAAGTCAGAGTACAAGCGACACCATTTTAAATTAAAGCCGTTTTAAGTTCAAGAATACCTAAATTAATTTCCACTCAGTGGTCAAACGGGTGCAAGGTTGCACTAAAAACAAAAACATCGCCAGCCTGCGTGAAAACTGAAGTTGCTTTCGACAAGTGGGTTTAAGGATTTAAAGTAAAAGCCAAAAGTCGAATCTGCATAATTCTACACATAGTACAATAGAAACTGTATTGTAGGAGAGGATTATTTACTATGCTACTATGGATACTCAATGCTTACAACCATGTCTAGGTCTGAACCAACTTATCTTAAAATCCCCAATTTAATTTAATCTATTTATTTGACAGTTTTTTTGGTCATGCCAACAATTTTACATTTAACTAAAGCATTTCACCAAAATAAAATATAAATTTGAGTCGTTATTAAAAATAAATAAATTATAAATTATATCACACAGTTTTCTATTAAATTAATTACTTTATTTGTTTTTTTTTTGTACAATTTTTCACAACTGTCAGCTAAAAAATGATTTAAAAAATTAGAAATCAGAATAGGTACCCTAATTTGTATGTTCAATTAACTTTTTATAGCTCTCAATGTTTTCATTATGTCTTTTACGATTTTAAGTTTTTGCAACTTTATTAGGCTTGACTCTGTTTTGTACTTGAGCATAAAAATTTCGCCGGAAACTATACGAAATCGGATAACTTTGAAAATATATGCATTACGTTTAACTTTGGATTTGTGGGATGCTCTAGTATTCATATATATTATTTTGAGTACCAGAGCTACTACTATTCCAATATGGCTATAAATTCGATGACACCATAATTTATAATGAATTTTCTAGATATAATACATAAAAAATGCATAAGTACAGGTAGAATACAGCAGAATTTAGGATATCTCAAAGTCAAGCAAATTGCGTTGCTTACATCTTACTATTTAATAACACTTATGTAACTGATTTTAGAAATATGTGTAAATTTTAGCTTCTTTGTCATTAAATAGAATGAATATTGAAAGTGTAAATAATAAAACTAATATAACTTTACGTTATCCATAGTCAAATAATATTTGGTAATGTTTCGAAATAATTCTTACTTGACTCATTTTTGGTGCACTTTTTAAATAATTGATTAGATAATCGTTTGTTTGTCACTTGATTATAATTAACAATGATTAAACTATTATGATGCTTTTTGGCATTAAGTTATTTTAGCACCAGCATTGGTTAAGCTGTAAGCATTATTTTCGGGCCATTATTTTATTTTGATAAAGCACTAGAATATGTAACACACAATTTTTGTTTTCTGCTGCACAATATATGTATAGTATGTAAATTTAAAGACATATAAGCCCACGTCAGTGAATTTATTATGAATATCCACTCGACACGATTCCGTCAAATGAAATAAGAGGTCTGAACAGTACTGACGAGTACTCCTCAGATGGCTTCTGGATAGCCCTCGAATAAGTTTTTCCTATTAACGATAACTGTGTACTGTTGGTACTGGCTACACACTTCGTTGAACAAAACAAACATCAAAATATTGCTTATTCATTTCAACGATACCAACCAATAAGAGATCAGCGAAAACAACGTTGGGCTGGAATTCCATTCACTGCTAACTGGCTTTTGGACTGTTCAAAATAATGCCAGCCCACTTTTTGTACATACTTGTCTTAGTCACACTTTCAGACGCAATGGGCAGACCAATGCGCACGAAAGGGAAAGACATAGCTATTACAATATTCTGTGCTGCGTCACTCTTCAGCGTGTGTTGACCAATGGAAAGTGAGTGTGTGTTTCAACCCCCATTCTGCTTGAGGTCGCATATCTGGAATTAGTTTAGGAATGTTAAATGCATTCTTAAATTGGTAAATTTCCCCTCACGGTCGAACAATAGAAATGCTTGCTAAGCTTGTATTTTCACACAACGCAACAATGCGTCCACGCACTCTTCACTCTTCAAAAGTACCAACTCGAAATCGTGTAGAAATTTTTGATGGGTCTGGGTTGACAGTATTTTTGTAATGTCATTCATAAAAAAAAAAACGTGAAGTATCTTAAATAAAATATACACTTAACACTCTGTCATATTCATATATAAATAAATACTAAATATATACTTAGCTTCACCAATTGTTTATTTCGAATATGGTATTAAACAGCTTATCAGAATTGTTAAATCAAATTCACCTATGGCAATTAAGCGTAATTTTTTTTTATCTGATATGTTCTAGACTATAAATTGTCAAAATGTTTTAATTGAAGTACTTGAAGTACGAAGTAATGAAATAATAATGCAATAACAAATTTATTATCAATTGTTAAATATTTAGAAATTTTAGTACAAATTTAATACTAATATAATTTTAACTATATTCAATAGAGAGTGTGGTTAAGATATTTGTTAAAAGAAATGCTTTGTTTACAAAACCTTTATATGTTGTTTCTGAAAACTTGTATATTTCTAATATTCAACACATAAGTTCATGAAAAAAAGAGTTTTAATGTATTTTCAGACCCTTTCCTTAACTAACATACAAACTTAATTAACATACAAACTTCATTAAAACATTCTATATGTAAGCGAAATAATTTAAATGTTTAAATGGAAAAAGTTTATAGGTTTACAAACAATTATCATTTTTATCATTCATAAAAGAATTACACTTTCAAGCTTCTTAGAAGATTTTTCGTACATCTTAAGATCTGGTAAACCAGTAAGTACGAATTTGATTACATTTATATTTAAAAAATTGTATATATAGATCATGCCATAATCAGAAATATTAATTTAGATAAGTATTGTCTTAATTACAGTGAATAAAAAATAAATAATTTAAATCTCAAATTCATTACTTAGCGTTTAAACAGACTACTTCAATTTATTAATACACAGAAAATGAATTTAGTTATGTTTTTAATTTTTTGTTCTCCCCAAATTGTACAGTTTTTAATAGGTTTTAATAGATTATAATTTAAATATGTTTAAATGCATTTTAATTTATATATAAGTAAAGATAGACATTAAGTTAAATATGTATTAAAAAATAGATTTAGGGATATAAAGGATAAATCTTGAGTATTAAGATGTAAAATGGCCCATTGTTTATTGCCATGGCTAGGAAACTCTAAATAATCTGAAATAGGAAATAGGTAAATAAAATTAATAACTGTAAGTAGTAAAAAAAGAAAGAACGTTAAAAAGATGGAAATAGATAAAGAGACATACAATAAAGAATTTATAAGCAAATCTCTGAACCGTTGAAACAGAAAGATTTACCTTAGTTAAACAAGGTTAATATTTTTCCGGGAGATATGTTATTATTAAAAATTTAATGTTAATTAATTAATTAATTATATTTCTTTAATTAATATATATTTCTGTTTTGAATCTTGGCAAGAGTTCATTATGTCTTCCAAAATGCCTTCAATTTTTAAGCTGGCGATTGCTGATTGCATTTTATTGTGACTTTTATAACTTAGGGGAGACTTTGAAAAAGTCGACGCAGCAGAGAGTAAAAGTTAGGTTTATTTAAGAGATCTCTGTGAAATTTCATTGGAAACGTGTTTCCCTTTTGGTCGTTAAATCCACCCCGCAGAGTGCACAATATGGGGTCAATCTTAAATATGTGAATAATAAATGCTCGTCCAATTGGCTGTAATCACATTTTTAAAGCTCTTTGTAAACAATTATTAAATTCACTCACATTGCTCAATTTCAAAGGCAAGTTATAAATTTCTTCAGATAGTCGACATTAATTGATGACAAATTGCCTTCAGGAAATAAATAAAATAAAAAATAATATGTAATAAAATGAGATTTTACTAGTCAAATAAAGCTCTTACAATTTATATAAATCTCTTGTAAAAATATTATGAAATAAAACAAAAAAAATTGTGCCGAAAACGGAATAAAATTATCCACAATAAAAAATATATGTTCATATATATTAAATATATGAACAGTTTAAATAAAATTAATTTTCTCCTTCAACACAAATATTTTCGATAAAGGGAATTATTTTTATATTACAAGGAGTGCATGAAAAGTAAATGCTTATATTTTTAAATAATAATATTTATAAACATCATACAAAGAAATAATTATTTAATATAGAGCGTAGCCTTCTTAACTTTCTTTACGAATAACAAAAGCTTAATACATCGATTTAAAGGTTAAAATTTTTCAAATGCATTTTTTCAAGGTTTTTTTTGTTGGCAAAAGTTTATTTTCGCCATATCGACTTTAAAATCTAGTTTTTAAAAAACTTTTGAGAATTTGACCAGTACATTTAACTCAATTTATTGCTTCAAGTCGATATTTTATCATCGGTATTCAAAGGCAAATGGATGGGGAATTTTATCTTGTGAAATACTAATAGACTCTTGATACCTTTGGTATCGTAGTATAAACAAATATATGTTATGTTAGTATAAGTGGACTCATACTATGTAAAAATTCATAAGATTGTGAAATATGATCAACTGTTGCGTTGACTGCAGATACATGAGCCAGTTCATAACGAGAAATGCAAGTTGACATTCGTAGATTAATTATGGTGTGAATGCTTCGTTCAAACAGCATTGTTACAAAATTTAATTAAATACAGAGTAATATTTTATTATTTATTATTCAGCAGAAACTTGGTGGGCTTTTACATGTAGGAAAATTTTATTTCATTATAATCGCCTTGACAAAATTTTCGTTGCTCAACTTCAAAACTAGTTGACAAACAAAGTTTTCAAACAGAAAAGACAACAAATAATACCTTAAATTTCCTGGTCTATCAAATGCAAACCCTAGTTCTAAAATTCAGAGTATTGCAATGAAATTTGCTCTGTCAACTGATATATTATTTTGTAGCTGCCAGCTATTTTGGAGTTCGCGTAGGTTAGTGGAATTCATTGTATTTACGGGTTCGATTTATTTGCCTACAAAAGTATGGAGGATTTTTTAAATATTGACAATTTTTTCTAACTTTAAGCAAAAACACTATCAGCTCAGAGTTTCCGTGGTTTTTGGCTCAAATGACACTACTCTCAAAACATAGGAGATCAGAAAACTTCTTCTAATAGAAAATGTCTATTTAACGTCATCTCTGGCGACCAGGTTATTTATATCTTGTGGATAGGCTCCTCATCGGTTCCTGGCAGCCGGAGCTCAATATTTTCATAGTCTATTTAGATTTAAATATATAATGATCACATTGACAAGAAGCCAAACAAATACGGAATCCTCATTCAAAATCAGTCACGATTTTTTTTTTGGCTAGATCCATATCCTATTGGTCCAAACCAGGAAATTAACCTCAAAATTGTTTGCTCTTGTTCCTTACAGCACTAGTTCGCTCTCTGAAAGTGACAGCGTTGTGTTGCTGATCTTGGCTAACCTCCCCTTCTGCCGCAGGAATAGTGTGGAACGTTCTGTGATCCCTTTATGATTCGCAGCTGCTGCGTCAATTTCCCTGAAATAGTTGAGGAGTATTGGGGTATCCTGCACTACTTTTCACAGATCCTTTTTCTGGTTCCACAATTACTTAATAGACTTGAGCGAAATATTAATATCTAACGTACCAAAATCATAATTTTAATTTCGTTTCGATTCGACACTATGTTGTATATGAATTTAAATTTAATGATTTACAGACCTGACAATTGGACTAGTCCGCCAATCTTCACACTTTGTCTGACGTAGAAAAATACTAAAATGTGTTATGAGCTTGAAAGACGTTGAAAAATTTTAGTTTTTATGTACGGACCAAAAGTTGTTGATATGGGTGGATAGTCTTATAGAATTCTTAATAGTCAGAACTGTACAACGGTTCAAAATAATGATAGCCATTTCGGTCAACATTATTGAGCTTAACTGCAATTTTTTTAGAGACCTGGATTATGATGATTTTCTTAAATACTTTAAATATTAGCATTTTTAAGCTGAGATTCAAAACATGTTTATGGCAATTAGAATGTGTTTCTTTCAAAACTGAAAAAAGCTCAGGTCAGTTGATAATATATTTTATTTACGTAATACCTAATCATCATAGTTACTGAATAAAATGAAGTTATGAAGTTATAAAAATTAAAATTTCTAATTTCTTCATCATCGGCTATTTTTAAATAATGAAACTTATAACTCTTTTGCTTTAAATTAGTACCTTTCCGCTGGACGTAGATTTTTCATTGTTTCATTTCTTTATTCAATAATTTTTTATTGCTAAAAATCAAGTAGTAACAATAAAAAAAGTATAGTCGACTTTTACAGTTTCCACTTTCTTTTAGGTATCTGAAAAAACACATACATACATTACACATACAAATACATTAAAGCTAATGGAAAACATACTACGCTTATGGACACCCAGTGGTTGAATTGAACACTCAGCTGAATAGTTCATGTCCTTGAAAAAACAATCTGTAATTGACACTTTGACGCGTGCATGACAAAATACAAATATCTTCGATTTTAGTTTGACGAAAAGCTGGAACTAAAATCATTACACTTTGAGAAAAAAAGTTCTGAATTTTAGAAATTCGACAAACTTTTTTCGCGAAAATTGTACATTTACTGAAACACAAGCTTTTTTCTCTTTAAATAAAATGTAGAAAAATTACGTCAAATTTGCAGGGTGTTTCATTTAGGCACAAAAGACTTAAATTTTTTGTTTTACATATTTTATTTAAATGCATTAGCGTTGTCAGATTTTAGACATTAACCAATTTAAGATAATTTATAAATTAAAATAAAACAATTTGAAATGGAATTTATGAGATTCATCATTATGTTTGCGAGATACTTTCTAAAATTTAGGTCGATATTTTTTGTGTAATACATAATTGATAAGATTGATAAGTGACCAAAAGCCGAACACAAATAAGCTGGTGACAGATTTATCGACCGGATGCAAAGGGGATTATTCGATGCTGTTACTAAAGCAGACGAACTACAATGTATTGTCCATTTGAAGACCAATTTATGTGACGAGAGCAGACGTTGAAAATTCGCATATTACTAGCCAACTGGTGGCTGTTTTCCCCACTCAAACGATCTCTTAATGTTCCCTCGGTGTCTAGAGCCATGACTATTTTCCTTAAAGAATAATAAAAACGATGCTTTTTAAATAAATAAGATATACAAGGAATTCAATATTCTAAAGATAAGAAAAGCTATTCAATTGAAATAGGCTTTCAACAATTAAAAATAAAATGTTCTTTTAAATTAAGCCCAATTTTTTATTCATTTGGGTATTACTAATATTCCAATTTGATAGAGTATTTTATTTTAAAGTGTTTTAATTCAATAATGAGTAACGCTAATGTACAGCAATATCTCGCACAATTTAACAAAATTGGCATTGCTGTGTGTTGCTTATATAATCTAGTGCCAAAAGTGTCCGTTTTTTTTTTAGGAAAATCTTGAATACGATGAAACAGAAAGCTTACGTATTTTTAATAAAATATTGTATTTTAAAAAGTGTAAAAAAAATATCAAAATTATGTAAATCGTTTTTAGATTCGTTTTTAGCTTATTAATTAAATTGAGTCTTTTAGTAAGCTTAAGATTTTAGTAATTAATTCCAATTTAGAGTTCAAATAAGAATTTATATTTATTATTTTAAATTTATTCATATATTTTATATTGACACAAAAAAATCATAATTTAAATTTAATTAATAATAAATATTGTTTATGCATATAAACATTTATAATTTATTGTACACATTTTTATTACACTTTGTTTGGGATTATTTAATTTAAAAAATGTCTTTCTAGAAAGAAATTAGTCAAAATTTTACACCCATTTTTTTTGTTTTCGACTATTAAGACTACTGTTCAAAATATTAACAAATACACCAACAGATACATAGCATTCTACTGCAGAGAATTTCTTTGTTGCTACAGACTATGTGTGAATTATTGTATAAATATTGTACCTAATAAATTAATAAAAATAAATAAGATACCAGAAATTCAAAAAAAATTGGACCTATTTACATACAAAGAAAGAATCAACCAGACGGAAACTTAGAAGCGCTGTTTCAACGAAGCGTTGGTCCAAACATAATCGAAATAAGTAGAACTTCTTTGGCACTCTCGAAATGTCCATTATTTGCAGAGCCAGAACTAAGCTGCTAAGCATACATTTTTTCTCGAATGGGCATACATAATTATGTAAAATTTGCAATACACAGCGAAGGACTTCATCCACCTCGGATAAAATTGCCCAATTTTCGAGTGCAACATATGCATGTTGAAATTGGCAGACCATTTGACGAATGCTACCTATTATGGCAAATTTATAATAAATAAATATGTTGGATTTTAGTCATTAAAAAACCCAGCTGCATTTACAGCTTAAGGCCATGAATTTGTACGCTTCTAGCCCTCATATTCTTCACGAATCAGGGTGGAAAATCGATATCGAGCAAACGGCAATAAAAATTAAACTTTTACCGCGACAGTGTACACATGGCAACGCTTATGATTTGTCTCTACCTCGTCTCCAAGATACGTGAAATATATGAAAAAACAATCAGAGAACTAGATACTCACACAGACCCATCAAATTTCATAAGTTTTATACGTACATTTCAAAGGATTGATATGATAACTATGAATTACTAAGTAGATTTACATTGATAGACAAATCAAATCCGAAAGATTAAAAAAGAATGAAAATAGAGTTTGCCGGAAAACATCTTAGGTGTAATGCTCCTCCATATTAAATTTTAAAATATAATTGCAAAAATTAACTCTTAGAAAGCTACTTAACCCAGAGTCAGACCAGTAAAAACTACGTTGATTTTTGTAACTCTCATATTTTAAATAATACATTGGAAATCATATAGAAAATATTTATATTACAAATTCACCTGCTCATCCAGCTGGTAAAATCATATAGAAAATATATATATTGCAAATTCACCTGCTGGTAAATTTAAGACTGGAGAGACGATTTGCAAAGAAAAATACAGCCGATATGAACTTTTTGCATGGTTATAAAAAGTTATAACACACTACGAAATTAGATTTAAAATAAAAATGTATGCTCTTAAATATAAGTAATTGGCTTTTAAGCCATTATTTTACAATATGAATGCACATTAAATAAAGCGATTTGAATTAACATGTTAAATACTAGCTAAATGTTGCATAATAAATAGTCTAGAAATAATAAGGGCTAGAATTATGCATTGGTCTCCTCCTCAGTGAATTTAAATAAATACAAAATTGGTTTGGAATGATTTTTAGGCTTACATACACATGTATATATATGTATATATATATATATATATATATATTATATTTTCCTCCTGTTGGTATACATTAAATTAGGTAGGACTCGAACACTACTGTATATTGTGTGCTCATGCCCGATGTTTCTATTTCATACCCTCATATTTGCCTGCAACGTTGCAAGTCGTGAGGGGGCGTAGCTCGGAATTGACCAATCACAGGTCTCAAACGGATGCTTCACTTATGCTCCACCCCTGTGTATGGCAGAATACCGCCCATTGTGCGAGGCTGCTCCGATTGTTAAGTAAAACATTTTGGGGCACACACATATTCGTGTATACCCAGTATTATATTTACATAGAGATTTGCCAAGCTGCTACGCCACGCTAAGTTTAATTAATGAAAACAGATAATACGTAGCGTTGACAGCAATGGTAAAATCAAAACAAAAAGTTCAAGAACAAAACATTCCTCTTTTCTAATTGATCAAAATTAAATTCACCCATTACCATAAATGCTATAAATATATATCCTTTTTGTCATTCATTAGGACCTTAAATATATATGTATGTAACGACCGGCAGACGGTCTGTAAGATTTCATATATTCTTTCTTAATATTATGATATAAACAGCATTACAAATTAACTATTATATATATCTTATTAGCTTGTTTCATATATCCTCGACAAGTTTTACATTCAGATCGTGTCTGTCCATCAGTACTTGTAATCAATGTCAGAGAGTACTATAAAGGACTATTTAGGATATATTAGATTGTATTTTTTTTATTACTTTCAAAACCAGTCAAAGTCAAGGAAATCTCTTTTTAAACCTAATATTAGCTTAAAAAAAAATAAAAATGATTTAATAATTAGAGTTCTAGCTATCAAAACTTTGAAAAAGTTTCATAACTATTAACAACCACTGTCTGTATAACTATATATGTTAATAACTATGAGTGTATATAAGGGCTGCGTGCCTGGTCTGCCAATCTCGATTCAAGTTGCCTTAATTGTTTTCAATCCAAAAAGCTTGTGGTAAAAAAATGATTCGGTCGAAGGTGCATTTAAGTGACTACTTTACTTTATTTAATTGTGTACTACTTTTTACAGTCAGTCATTTTGATGATCAACTCATAGTCTAAGCTCCAAGAGCCACGAGGCACTTTGCACAGTATAATTTCTAATTTAATTTATCAGCAATCTTAATTGTGGTGTTGGGTTGTTTAAACTCAATATCAATTTACATTTAATTCAAATAAATCAAGTCACTTGTATTCATAAATGTATTCATTTTGCTGATGCTTTTATGCCTACGAGACATACATGTACAGACTTATATTTTTTGGAGAACGTAATTTAATTACCTTTAGAATCATATGAAATGTGCACAGTTTTAATGCAAAAAGAGAAAGTGATACTATCAGTAAAGTGCTTGTAAAAGTATGTACACAGTGGGATGGATGTTGTGTTGATGAAACTTTATATTGTAAATTTGGCATTGGAGTGATTTTTTCTGTAACACAACAAAGCATACATCAATGGCAAAAATCCAGTCCCAAAATAGTTTTATTATTATAGCTTAGTTAATTTCCAGCAAAACATAATATTTCGACTTCTTAACAGAAGTCGGAACTTTTGAAAGAAAGTTCTGTGCCAATTCTGAATTTCTAAAGCTATTTATGCGACGGCAGACACATTTTCATTGTATTTGTTCGTAATACTAATAAAAATCAGATATCAGACATATATTAATATTTATTAGATGGGAATAAATTATATATTTCCGAGCGGTATTAGGATCTGGAAAAAAAATTTGAGTCAAAAATGTATTACAATTTCTTGCAAATATGCTATATTTTTGGAATCATTTTCATCAAGGTGGAAAAATGGTTTTCATATGATCAGCTCTAACTGCCAAAGCACATACAATAAATGTATTTATATATTTTCAAAATATGTTTTCTGTATTTTATCGATCAGATTGAAATGCTATATAATTAATGTACAACTTTCTTAGAATCGCATTATCATATTGAACCACACAACAAGCATTCTGATGATGCACCAATGATATATATGTAGTTACAGACAATCCACTTGTGCTCAAAATCTATAAATGTGCGTAGGTAGGTAAAAAAAAATTGTATGATTGGCACGAATTTGTCGCAAGCCAGGGATTTGTTTACCCTGAACACATTGTAAATGGTTAAAAGGTTATTGAAGGCTCGATAAAGTCTATATATATTTTTGATCAGCGCCACTAGCGGAACCGTATCAAGTTCCTTTGCTTGTCTGAGGGAGTCAACTTTGGAGTTTTTGTTTACCCTTTAATATTTTTTTTCACTCACATTTACATACGTACATACATATATCTATGTTATAAAAAAACTCTTGCGTACTGCATTCTTACTGATATTAAACTTCTGACGCTTTTTATAAAATATATAACTTGAAATGCACTTGATCTTCCTATAATTTGGCAAGAGAGCAAGAACATATTTTTAAGCAATTTAATAGGTATAGGTACCTTCCCGTCGGGCACAAAATTAGTCACTTGATTTAAGCACAATTTTAAAGCAATATTTTGTTCTTAATCTTAACCTGAATATGACACTTTCTGTCGAAAATCAAAAGACCTTTATTTTAACTTTCTTTGAGCATCGTGTGAATTTCCTTGATTATGATGTTTATTGAAATTTATCTCACAAATGAAATTAAAAACGTCTTCAATTCCATTAGGTATATATAACTTGATATTGATGAAGCTTTGAATATATTTATTTATATTATGCTTTTTCTAATTTACGCGTCATAAGCTTTCAATAAGTCAAAGACTTATAGATCCCAAAAGGAAATCATTTGGTACATTAAAAAACAAATATTCAACTTGATAAACGTTCTGTTCATTGACAAACTAAATAAAACAGAAATTTTCAGTCGGGATGTTGTCTTCCGCAAGAAAATCGATTCCATAACGTTGAAAATAGAGGCAGCCTCCTTATCAAACGTTCTTTTGCAAATTGTCCATCGCATTGTGCGCATGAATAAAGTATATGTTACATATTTGATTAACAAATAAAAATAAAGAACTTAACAGTCCTCGAGATGTATAAATTTCGTAGCTAAGAAACCCTAAGAAAACCCTTAGTTGCATACTTTTAGACATATATGACTATATTACTCTTCAATATTTTCCCAATATGTTCTACTTATGGCGAATTTGACTTTTTTATGTAAAATTAATTCGAATCATGCAAAGCCGAATTCAAGCAAATATTATTTTATCTTCGAACAACATAGGGAATATTAAACATTTTTGTCCAAGCTTTTACTGTTTATTCATTGTTGAACAGATGCTGCCCTTAAAAATTACAAAGATATAATCACATTTGTAAGTTAGCTATCTACGAAAACCACAAATAAATACTAAACAGTGCCATTTTCAAATTGTTCTTATTATCTGATTAGATTTTAAGATCTAATAAACCTTCACTATTCACGACAGCAGTCCGATAATAGTATTTTTGCACCTCATATGTTGAATATATGAGTGCATATCCGCAATATACTTTTCAAAATATTGCAAATATAATGTTTTTTTTATATTCGTCTATGTGTATTTATATGAGGATACCGGAGGTGGTTGAAATAGAAACAAAATCTGCTCGTTGTCTTTATAAATGGGATAGAATCGTTTTATGCATAATGAAAAAATTATAAAATCAAATACATTTTAGAACTATTGGTTTGTGGCTTGCATTGATAGTCAATAACCAATCGGCAATCAAAATTTTGATTAAAGTCTTACAGAATTTTCTGCAAACCGTAAGCAGACCAAACCAATTCAATCAAAACGCCCGCATTGCTCATCGACACGTGCGCTGAGTCAACACTTTTCACAACCACAGGGGTACAATTTGCGCAGGACAACCAACCACATAAGTTTGATCCCAGACAAGATTCAACCGTACTTGCAGAGCCTGCAGTAACGCACAGTTAAACATCATCTGCAACATCAGCGATCCATTGACTAAATCAAAACCCAAAAACGGCGACGCAAAGCGTACAAAACAAGTTTTGCTGCAGGGCTCAGCGTAATAATATATTAATTTATTTGACTAATATCAATATACAAAGAAATACAAAACTAAAAAAAATGATAAATACAATATTTAAGTATACATTATATGAGTATAAAAATATAAATTTAATATATAAATAAATAAATTGAGTTAAACATAATTAAATAATATAACTAAATACACACAAATTCAAAATTGATGCTTTTTAAATTGGTCGAACATTTGTTACCTAAATTGTGATTTAGGATGAATTGGTTAAGATATCAAGCCCCAAATGAAAATTGTATATCCGGGAAAAGAATTTTATAATTTAATTGTACATGATATCTTAATTTTTCTAATCGACTTTTAATTTCCCTTTGACAATTTTAATAATAATAATTTTTGGTTCCCTTGTGTTTAGAAATAATCAAGCAGGTATATTCCCTAATAAATCTATATTCCACAGACATTATATTCTGAATAATAATTACAATCATCCCTCTAAAGTATACATACATTTTCTTGTATGAGAAATATTTTAGATTGCAATATATCTTTTTCAAACTTAGTATTATCATTTCTGAAAACATTTTTTATGACAGTAAGTAACTCCCCTGTGTTAAAAAAGCCTATCGCAGAAGGACATTTTAATCTGCCCCATTTTATTAATCTAAGAACATTTTATTTTTTACTAAGTGCGTTTCGTTTCTTTTGTTTTATTTTATTATTATTTATATTTTTGTTGATATTTTAGTATAAGAATCATAATAATTAACATCAAAAGATGTATTTTTTTAAATGGGCGTCAAAAAGTTGACTAGCACTAGTTAATATAAATGGCTGACTATTTAAAAACATGATAAAATTTTTGCGTCAAGTCGCTTAAAGAAGCCACTAAGCGTCCAAAAAAAATCAGCTGCAGTAATTGTCTCAAATAAAATGAAAGGGAATTACGCATTTGTCAAGCGACAAAAAACTAATTTGAAGCAGCAGGAAATCATTGCAATAAAAATCAACCACACTATTAACAAGAGAACAGCAAAATGTGCACTCGCATTGAAAAATTACAAATAAAATTACAACGACATCCATCAGCATCTCTCTCAGCACATCAAAGAACCAGAGTCGAACACGATATTAATTATTTGATCCCAATATTTAAATTTAAATTAAGTTAGGTTTATTTTAAGTGTATGGCTTTTTTTTTTAAATGCAATTATTCGTTGAATTAACGAAACTGTTAAGTGATGAATCATTTAAGATAATTATCCTTTACCGATTTTTTATTAACGACCCGCTCAATATATGAATGTTTCAAATATCCACCACCGATTTCTACTACTACTAATACTATTGCACACAATCACACACACAAAATCGAACACGCATGCTTACTTTTATGGCTTTCAGATGTAAGCAACTAAGATTACAGGGTATCCCATGTTCGCTCAACTGATGGCTAGTGCACTCTCAGTTATGGCATATACCATAAAGGAATTGTTAAAGATACTTAAATTGCTATTATTTATATTATTACATATATTTATACAGTTCGAGCCTTTTATTATTTTTAGGGGTGGCTTTTATGATTTCGATTGCTCTTTCTGCTTATTTTAATTTATTCGAAGATCGCAACTTAAAAAATCATTCGACTGAAAAATCATGTCGTGCTGAGTGCTTGAATTCCAATTCATCCGTTCGACTGGATGGGAATAATTTCTATATCCAATACCCATTAAAAATCATTAAAAATAAAAAAGCAGGCCCTGTAACTCCATATTCGCATATTCGCATCAACAGTCTGTCGATCAAGCAATGTTCGTTTGCCTGTCTGTACGATTGAGTCGATCTCAGAGACATCGAAACAATTTGATGTATACATCCGTGTTATACATTATGTGTAGCAGTAAATACATATAAATAACTGTTTTATATAGATGGAAAACTTATATATATATTATGTACATCAATTTTAATATCCAACTCCCTATATTTTCAATTTTGTAAATCCAACACGAATCCAACTTCTCATCAAGTAATTACTCTTGGGGTCGCATATTTATTGATAATTATAGAACTACCTTCTCCTTAATCCACCAGAATTTTAATACACCCTTAAAATAGAGTAAATAGAATTTGTCGTGCATATTTTGTCTGATTCAAAATGCAAAGCATTAAAATTTTTATTGTAACTTTACTGACTGCCACAAATTTATTTGTTGTGCTACATCATTATCGAAACCTGAAAAAAATATATAAATCAAGATTTGCTCGACTATTGACTAAGCATGTTAGTAATTAAACTACCAAGGTTTTTTCAATGACCTTTTTTTCATCAAACTTCAAAATTATCCCAAAACTGTGATAAAAATCTTCTGCGCGTTGTTTTTTCATACTATTAAACTAAACTAGAAAGCTTGCAACACTATGCACAATTCAAAGAGCAAATTAATATTGTGAAAGGCATAAAATCAGCATAATATTGTTTTTAGAAACCTTTGTGCACCAATTAGCGTCGCTTATCTACCCTTTTCCGAGAAATCAATAAATATGAGTCTAGACTGTTCTGATAAGGATCTAGTGCATTCTTATGTTCACCCATAACTTAGTGGGAACCTTCTGAATATTGGGATCTGGACTACTGAATTCGTACACGATATTTTGTGGCATTTCATCTGAGTATCAAGAATGCGCCGAATTACTCCAAAACTATATTCCTCCTCCGACAGATGGGAATACATAAACATCCTACGGATCAAATTCGAATATAAAATAGGGGAAAGAAAGTTCAAGCCATCCTATGAAATGCCACTGCGGCCGATAGCTTTAAATTTCTATACAGATAGCTTTAAAAACCGCATCTCCTCAGAATGAAGCCTTCGCAAAGAATCTTGAGAACAGCTTAACATGATTCGGGGCAGAAATCTATAATGAAACCGACACGTAGGGTTGTCCTATAATTCCAAAAAAAATAAACAACCCACATATACTATATAATTCAACGCATTCTAATTGACAGATATTTCACACGATTCTAGGATTAGTTGCAATCAGTGCATCAGGATTATGCTTTAGACCAAAGCACAACAGATTCACTCACGTCTTCATCCCAGGACATTTCGGTCGGAACCTTCTCGTTTGCAGACTAAGCTGTGATCTAAATCAGGGAAATATATGTCTTTATTAGTTCTGAAATCCTGCAGCAATATCTTATACATTTTATTAATATATACTGACTATTATTATTATTTCTAAAATCAAGAATCTATTTCTAATGGTAGGCCATTTTTATACCAGACGATCTTTGCAATTCATTAAAGCTATAATATTGGAATGGCACGACAGTTCCCAAAATTTATAGATCAGAGTCATTTAATAATAATAATATATATATAATAATTGGATTTTTTAAATCAAAAAAAATAATTTTATTGATTTTTTAAAATTATGTAACAGAACAATTTTCTAAAAATTAAATTATTTTTAGTTTTTAAAATAATCTTAAAAATAAGGGATTAGATATTATAATATTTTTATATTTTCATTGGTATTTTGGTATCTTTCAGAGCTGTCAACAAAAGTGTCTCTAGTGTCTCTTGGTAAACAAAAATCTAATTTTTTAAATTTAACAATCCACCCTTATAGGGTCATAGGGATGATTAAATTAAATAATAACAATTTTGTTTGTTGAAATTTGCAAATTTTTAGCCAAAATAAAAAAATTTCCAATAGACCTCAAAGTCAGCTGAGAATTGGAATTGTGCTAGAATTAGGTTGAAAGAGATTTCACTATTATCCCCTTTGTGTGTGTTTATTTTGGACAACAAACAACGATTAGAATTTAAGTCGTCTCACCTTTGGTGAAATGTTGCCTTACGTGCACGTGTGTTTCCTGGTTCCCCTTTGTTCTTGATCTGAACGGTGAATCAAATTATTAAACAAATATTTTTCACACATTACCTTAAGGGATGGACAATTTCTGCTCAACGTCTGCTAGTGTCGTTAAGTAAAATGATTGGGCATGCAACAATGGCAGCAGAAAAATCAAAATCAAAATCGTTAGCAACGTCCTCGCTAAATACATATACTTACCCTCAAATTTACGCACGTGGCCCAAGCCACGTGCACTCAATTCAGGTTGAATCCACGATTAAATTAATCGCTGATTAGTAACGGACAACCAAAAAATTAATACGAAACATAATACGAGTTGGCATGCTTTATATATATACATACATATTAAAATAAAATAAAATTAAAAATATAAACAAAGGTAAAAACAAAAATGTATGTGCATATGCATATGTAAATTTAAATGTAAAGGTACATGTAAATGTAAATTTTAATGTAAGTGAACATGCATATGTATATATATATATATATATATATATGTATATATATATGTATATGCATAGGTACTTGTATTTGTATATGTATAAAACAAATAACAGGTTTATTTATAATTAAGATTCGAAGTAATATGCTAATTAGCAAAACAACGGATGTTATTCACTGACAATTTGGGAAATTGGGTGAGTAAATACGAAAGATTACAAGTTTTGTCATTTGTCGGTAACCACCAGGCAAGAGAAGCGACAAGCAGAAGTTTCGCGTAAAGAGTAGCGTCGGCTGTAAACCCAAGGGTATCGAAGCAAGTCGCAAAAGCAAGCGTTCGAAGAACTCGATGCTCGACAGCAAATCATGGAAACATCTAAATACATGGAACTACCACAAAGGAGAATATCGCTTTTTATTCACGCAAAGCGCAAACCTTGACCAAGCTGGATACATTTCATTGCAATGGAGGAAAGCGGATCGTGATCGAGCAGAAGTCGATCCGTGATAAAGTCGATCCGTGAACCAGCCCCGTCGTACTTACGTAGTTACTTCCTGAAGTTATCGACGATTTAATTCTCAAGTAGATTCTCCTGTCTGGCATGGCACAGTGTTGGAGTGTGAAGGCTTTATGGGAAGCATCGCAATGAATGTAAAAGTAAACATCAGGTTGCGAGATTGCATGTAGCATTGACATACACGCAAATCGGACCACCAGTTCATACATACACAGAGATTGAAGAACTTTTCGGTTTTTGACAGCATAAGGGGAACATCGTCTATGCGCAACGATCGGCCCATTTAACAGCGATACTATCATAAGAATCACAAGATGCAAGCCGAGATAAACAAACAGATATATGAATTGTCTGCCAAATTCCTCATTTAACCTTCGCAAGCCTTCACAACTTACCTCTTGTTATGATGAAATAGAAATAAAAACGCAGATTCTTTGCTGAGAGTCCATCACATCTTCGACCATCAGAGAGATGACCATTTTATCACCAGTGTTGGCAGCAGCATCAAAAAAAAACTTTAAATGGTTTTAAATATTATTATATTGGAATTTAATTGAAATTCAATGCTTTTGTTTTTTATATTATGACTTTTATATACACTAATCTGGTGGTATGAACTACCACCTACGATGGACAGGCGGGACCCAGCAGTCGAGGCTCTGGGATAGTGTTTCATAAGTTGCTCCGCTACTGTGATCTTGCGCAATAGCTGCAAAAAAAAAAAAACACGTATAGACAATTAAAACAATTCCGGAAACACTTACTTACGACGCCAAGGCGATGTGCCGATCTACATTAGGCCTAGAAAAATAACAAACAGAAGCGTGGCGAACGTTGATGAACAAAAGTGGAAGTCTTCCACTGTCTATTTTTTTCCGCAGCACGAGCGACTAAATGAAAAGTCCAAATAAGATAAAAATACAGAATGATCTCCCTGCCGATGAGGACTAAGCCCTATACGGGGAGAGGTCAACTAGTGTGATAGACTATCCTCCACAACGAGCTACTCCAGTACCAATGGACCATCCCGACCATCACGACCGGTAACGAAGAAAAGGGGGAGGAGTTCCTATCACCAATGGGACGACCTGTTGGGCTAGCTGAACCGAACCGTCGCAACCTCTGCGGCTCAAGGGTCAAGTGGTATTTAAGACACCTCCAGCAAGGACTCGCTCCAGAAGAAGTCCTAAAGAATCAAAAAGAGCTAAGTGTTCCAGCATCAGCAGCGGTGGCCACTCCTAAGAGATTGTACCCGTGGGCCAAGAACACGGGTTGCGGTTCAGCGGCTGCAAGGATTGAAAGAGCAACATCAGGCCTGGGTTTATGCACGAGCACAGCACGTGTAGCGGCCATGAGAGGTCTCAATGTTAGAAAAGGCCATCATAGACGAACTCATTACGTCTGGATGGGACAAACTGGTCTCATTTGCGGGCATTCACGTACGGATTTCTTGTCGTTAAATGCACCGATAAGAGCTCAGCCGATGGACTAAGGACCGTCACTTCGAGGCTACAAATATGGAAGGGCGTACCCCACGATTGTATAGTGGGAGATAACATACCACCGCCCCAAGAAGCCTGAACAAGACCACCGAATCCCTGCTGGTTTTACTGAGAAACCAGAATGGGATTGAGATGGATACGTGAGAAGTAATACATAGGAGAAACGAAAGTGGAGGAGCCCTCCTATTTATCGGGATAGATGGAACGCCGCACAATGTCCCAATGTCCTCACAGGAGCTGGCAGAAAAGCTGCAAAGAGGCACGGCTCACGCCGGCGTTACTTTAACGAGTAACGGTGACGGTGGCAACTCTAGGCCCCAATCGTCTGGGGGATGCCACCCAGTAGATGACTAAGGTCACCGGGCTGGCCCAGGTGAACATCCATCACGATGAGGCAGCCTCAGCCGTCTTAGCTAGGATGTTCGCCAAACAGCACCTTGGGTTGGCCCTCGTACAGGACCCATAGGAAAAGCGTGTACACGGCTGATTAAAAAATAATATAGGATCGGAGGGGTCCAGCACCCAGACTATGCATTAAGGTGAGAAGGAGTATTAACTGTTCTATCCTTTCAGAATTCCTTACTAGAGATTGTTTTCCAATATTGGTACAAGCCATTGGTAATTCGGTCTGCATACGGATCCTGCTCACCAACAGAATAGGAACTGGTGGAGTACTGCAGAAAAGAGAATAAATCGGTTTCGAAGCCAATGCTTACTACACGATGGGGCAGCAGTGACATCAATTTGAGGGGTGAGTACCTCACAGACTTTATATTTAGATATAACATTAAACTTGTCAATGTCGGATGCAAACCGACATTTGTAAATAGAATCAGCAAAGAGGTCTTAGACATCACCCTAATTACTCAGTCCCTAAGGCCTCCCCTGAGAGACTGGCACGTCATTTCAGTGGAATCTATGTCGGACCACAAAATCATTCATACAACTAAATACGATTAGTAGTGTTTCAAATTGCAATTCCAGAAAACCAACCTGGGGTTTAGAGCTAAACAGCATTGAAAAATTTGGTACAACATCAGAGACAGAGAGTGGGAACGGTACAGTGAGAGTCTGACCTTCTAAAACAAGGAGATGGGAAAGGCCAATCGGACGAATTACAGAAGTTTCTGTGAAAGCATTGTAAGCACTGGCGAAGGTGCTAGGCTCCATAGAGAGTTGGTTAAGTGAGCGCCGGATGCTAACATCTAATTGAAAAGCAGGGTGGTCTTCATTCCTAGGGCAGGAAAGGAAGATATCACCAACCCAAGGTCCTTCAGACCTATCAGCTTAACGTAGGGTTTTACTGAAACGGCTACACCAACGACATTGTAATAAAAGCAAGAGGAAATAAGAAGAGACCGTCTGTGACCTTGTCCAGTTAGGGTTAAATATAGAGAACCACTGGAGTATGGAGGTTGGACTCAAAATAAACCCTAACAAAATGGTAGTCGTTCCCTTTATGAGGATGAAGCTAAAATTTCAAAGTTCAAACCAGCAGCAAAAAGGAATGGACGACACTAGATCAAATCCATCCTATTAAACCGCATACCATAAAATGGTATTCCGATGGATAACTACCAATCAGGGAACAGGCCTGGGAGAAGTGGGTCCTCGGATATCCCACACCAGCATATTTTAAGCTGAGTTGTGTGCCTTAGGGAGATTTGCGGAATTTAATTTGAAACGTAACTATCAGTATGCGGAATCTTATCCGATAGTGTAGCGGCAATAAATGCGATAGATGGAATGAAAATAACTTCAAAATTAATCCATGAACTCAGAACCGGCTTACCCTAAAAAATCGAGAAATAGCAGGGATCGAAGCGGCGAATGAGCAGGCGCGAATGGGGCTGAGAGACCCCTAACAGGGCAGAACCGTTTTGTGGCATAGGAAAGAAGACAATACGACTGCAGCTAAGGAACGAAGAAAGCTGGGAAGAGACATCAGGACTCCAACAGGCCAAATGTCTTTTGGGCGACTATAATCATACACGATTTAAGTAATATCCATGGGTAGAAATTGGGTACGTATAGTAGCAATCAGTGTAGGTTTTTGAAGGTGAGGAGGAGTTCCAAACTCACATACATCAACAGATTGTGTCGCCTTATCCAGAAAAAACATCCTAGGGATGCATGTTATAAATTTTAATGACATTTAAGCCCTAAACCCAACAAGGATTCTGCCATGCTTGCAGCGACGATTGATGGAAGAGCTATAGGCTCAAAAGGTGCACAGTAGATAGAATAGTCGCAGAATAACGGCCGACACCGGGTAAACTCGCGCGACTCCATTCCCTCTCCGCATCCGGTCACTACTTTGGCTGCTACCTTCTGTGCTTGACTTGCGTTTTTGAATTTTTTTTATCTCGCCAACACTGGGCGTGTGGCTGCCTATATCTTTTACCCCTTCTTCAGCGCGAGTGTTCATTAAAGGCACCGTGTTTGTGCAAGTGTTAGTGTCAAATATAACGGTGACCTTTTAGTGCGCATATGTCTCTTCTAATTAGATCATCGAACGGACGTCACTTTTCTAGTGCGCAAGCGCGACCCTATGCGAGAGTTGTGATCGGACGTTGACCTCTTCATGCAAGTGATGGTTTAGTGTAGGTATGGGTTGTCCGTGATCTCTGACTCTTTTCACGTGCCGTCAGTCTTGCACTCATCTTCTGATCTGTAACATGTGAAATGATCCCACTTTATTATTAAAAAAGTAGAGGTCATAGACCTGACCCTCGTTTAACATTTTATTAACAATCAGTTACAAGTCTTAAACGAGCACTCCTCTGAATATTCAGTTTAGTCTTTCTCTAAGCCCCCAAAACCGAACCACTTTATAAAGAGGGCGAACTAGGATATTTTGAAAAGTAAACTTGATCGAATCATGTCGGATCACTCTCTAAAACATTTCGCGCGCGAAAGTACCTTAAGGGTAGTCTGTCGTACTATTAGGCCTACGCCTACAAATAAGCCCCCATGCTGAACACCACAATTTGGTGGTGATGACCTACACTGGTCTCTGTACAAGTCTAGACTTGCAGAATATAGAAAAGCCACTAGACGAGCTATGTAAAACACGTATAGAGTGTCGTCAACACGGTGAGACGACGTTTAGAATCGAACTTGTGTGCTCTGACGAGCAATCCTTTATTATATACCTAAATAAATAAGTTACTGATCTAATCTAATGCAGCCGTTTGTAAGGCGACTCCATGTGGTGTGTTGTTATTTAAGTGATCATCTGGGATTTCTAAAAATAGCCATCTTAGGCCCAAACCTTATCTCTGGGTGATCCTATCTTAAAATGTGGTGATGTGGGGACTTATCGATTAACAGTAATATACCTATCAAATTGAACGACTCTAGCTCAAAAGATGCTAATAATATAGGCGTGGCATCTGCCGATCTTTCAACGACGTCGCCGACAATCTACCAACAAACTTAATATATGTAGCCTTCAATTTGTTGCGGATTTGTGGTAATAGCGATTTGTGAAGTGGACGTAGCATTCCATATCTACACTTTGACGCGAGCACAAACCAGTATATGTTCCAAGCTTCAAGTTTCTATCTCCAAGAGTCTCGAAAAGCGTTGCGTTCATACAGACAGACAGTATGACGGACATTGTGTAAAATGAATATTCTGATACTTGTGGTATCCAAGCATAAAAACTATTACAAAATAACGAAAAGTATTAGTAGCCCACAAATTCTCGATTTATTTCCATATATACTACATATGCAACAACATTTATTTGGATGACTTTAAGTCCTTTTCACAAGTACTATAGGCAACTCCAACGCCAAACCCAGAGCCTATCCATACAGGCCACACACGTCTTTTAAAAAATAATAACGACATCACCGATCCAATCAGAAGTCCGCCACCTGCAATAAAAAAGTTTTCATTTTAGTATTTAAAAAACGAAATCACATCGAAAAGACTTTGAAAAAACCTTCACTAAAATAATTGGAAATTAAATTTGTTATTTAATTGATACCATTATTGTTTCACAGAATTTAAATATCTAAGTAAAAGGTTTATTTTATTTCTTTTCGAATTTAAAGAAGAACTTTTAGGTAAGCCTTAAAATTTAAGTTATTTTAAATTTGCCCTCGAGCTAGAAATAATAATAGTTTTGTGCGTTTTAAGAAACTTTTATTTACATGTTTTCTGTTTCACGAGTGGTAACTATCTAATTCTGCATGTAGATCTAATCATATTTCGATCCCCCAACTTAAAAGTCATTTTTAACCAACTGTTCCGAAGACATCTAGTGCCTCTGACATTTGTACTGCCTATTTCAAAATGCTGAAGAGCTGGCCACTTGATTATGGTATATTTCAAGCCAAAACAAACATTGAACGTGACATCTCCGACACAGCAAGATCATATCTTATTGATTATATTAATAATTTTCTACGTATGCTTAAACGCTCAATGTGGCTGAATACCAAAATCGAAGAAGTATATCATTTGTCTGCTATAGGAATCTGACTAGGTGATTCTGATCTGTAAGGTTATCGAAGCATTAAGATGACCAAGAAAACGTTTCATTCATGATGGTGGGAAAAGCCGCTAAATTAGACAATCTGTATGTATTTATGTGCATCCATGCACACATATCTTCGATTGATTATATAACCACAAATACTCACTTCCTTTAATAATTGTGTCAGAGACACATCGGTCCAACTTCACTCCCACTAGATCTTCGGAAAAAGTCATCTCATTAATTTCGCTTTATAATATTTACAATTAAATTGTTACTTGTTATAACAATTTGTATTATCGAAAGACCTTGTCGACTGTCACGTTAAATCGAACCAAGAGCTTAGTTCACAATTCGTTTTATCGTTTCATTCCTCTTGTTCCCTGTAGTTCCAATCAGTGCTGCCAATTTAGCATTTTAATAATTTGTATGTGCATACAGTTTTAAAAGCAAATAATTGCTGAAAAATAATGAAAAAAAATCAAAAAATTATTGCAAGGCAAATTGATTTAAAAATAGCTTTTCACTGTTTTGTAGAGCCTCTTTGTGATGTGGATAATAACAGAAATCCAGGCAGTGCATTTGAAGAAATTTGTAATTTTTTTTTCATATTTTAAGTAACATTTATTCTGTAATGCGTTAATTAAAGCAAGTCTTAAAAACTGAATTTTTTTGTTGCTCCAAATGAAAATTTCCTACAATAGAGCTATTGTAAAAATCGCTTTTGAATACTTTAAATTAATTTGTATTTTCTCAAGTTAAAAAAAATCGTGGTCTGTGATTCAAAATTAATCGATTACTCATACTTTAATAAGTGTAACAGCTGAGCATACATTAAATTATTTTTAAATGTTCCAATCTCTTTTTATGTAATTTTTTTTAAATGAAATGATATTGTCGCATTACTGTGATGTTTCGTTCCGTACCTGGCAAGAAAATTTTAGTCGATGAATTTTAGTATATCAACGATATATTTCGATAATTGAACTGATTATGTATCATCACCAATTTAGTCCACACGTTTGCGTTTAAGAAAAAATGGATAATCCTAAGGTAATAATAAGAAAATATTGAATATATAAATGAATTCTAACAATATTCGTTGCAGCTATCGAACGCTCTCCGGGATTTGCCCAACAGAGTTCTCAACGTTTCCGTGGAGGAGCGCCTGTCACTCTTTCAGAATGTCAGTGCGGTACTGGACAATCCCGGTAAGTGTGCAGCTGATGTACATCTGTATGTATGTACAAACATATCTGCATGTGGTGCTCAAAGTTCTGACAAAAAAATGTCAAAACGAAACGGTTTCAAAGATCCTTGAAGATAACATAACCTTGAGCCAATATCATCTTAGCTCTCATCTGCATATTATGATGTATATATCGCAACCACCGATTGTTCGGGCGGTACTCCGATGTTAACGATTTTGCCCAAAAAATTTTGAATAACAACTAGTGATTTGGTTCAGATATCTTGAAAAAGAACAATTTTTTTTATTTAATAACTTATCTTTCAACTTATTATTCCCCATGGAAGCTGTAAGAAATAACATATATTTCAGCTGAACTTTCCTAAAAAATCAAATGCTTAAAACTGTGTAATTCATTAACCTGAACTAAACTTAAGTTGCATACCTGCAAGTTGGTCATTTTTTAATTTTCTGTATTAAGGTGTCCATAGGAGTAGGACACCCTCTTTGCAATTGCTTGAAGTCCGAAAGGAAAATGTTAAAATAACGGAACTTTTCACATCTTGGAAGTTTTTAACCTGATGATTTATTAAATGTTTAGTCAATAATTGTCCTTATATCCTATTGCCTTTTTTAAATAATGATTTTTTTAATGGCAAATCACTTCGTACTGTTGACTGTGCTGCGGAAATGAAGTTATAAAGTTAAACTTGTTCCGTCTTACGATAACTTATATTCCAAATTTAGAGTATAGCTTTTATAGTATTTGAGAGAGTATCGGCGTGTTCATAGATCATAGGATTATTGGGTAGATCAACTGATTTTAATCAAGATAATATATTATTAATGGGATTTGGAGAAGTTTGCTACAAAGTCATTACTCCCTTTTTTACCCATAAATAGTATTTTAAACATAAAAATGTTCATGACAGCAAAACATTTCATTTTTTTAAACTTGAAATCATAAAGTTATAATGTCCCCCATATTTGAAGTTATTTATTTTTATATTTGATAAGCTCTTATTTATGCTACCTGCAGAATTAGACAATTATATTATTAAAACTTATCACAATAACACTGAATTCTGGTTTCTAATTTCAGGTGTAAATTCAGCCATCATTCGAGGTATATGTAAAGTGATAGGGACGACGCTGACAAAGTACAAGGATCCCCCATCTCAGCTACTAGTTCGCAAGCTAATTTTTGATCTTACAACATTTCATCATGATTTAACTATTGAACATATGTTGGCTGTCATTAAAACACTTCTGCTGAAGGAATTACCATTGACAGCTGCTCATAAGTCGGGCAGGTCGGCTGTGGTTGCCTTAGGATGGATTTGTCTGCTATTGAAGAATACCGACCGAGGCTCAAATATTTATAAAACTGAAAAGTCACGAATGCTTGAATATCAGTCGATGCTATACCAAACAACTTTACTAGCCCAAAATGCACGTGTTACGGAAGCAGCTTCAAAAATAATATATGATTTATGGGAGAATAATAATATTTTTGATGAAACGATGATAGCGCTATTTGAAATGGATGCAACTTCAAACGTTACAATAATGATAATGATGATGATACGATTCGAGACAGAACATAATCAGTTGAACATACTGAAAATCTATAAAATTAAAGCTGTTGAATACTTCGTGAAAAGTATGATACTGTGCAAATCAAAGCCCGAAAAGGCTTTCATAACTGCTTGTCAATCATTATTATCAACACTTGATGATTCTGAATTTAATTCGTACATCTATAATGATTTACAAAAGTCAATATTAAGGAGTCCTGAAAATACACTAGAAAGCGTTGGAATAATTTTTGATCTTATCAATATTGATTGCAGTCCTTACGCTTCCCAAATCGGAACTGTTTTAATCAAAAAGTTGTACAGCGATGGAGAAGTTGCTCGACGTGAATCCTTGGAGTCCTTAAAGAATTTATCGCAGAAGTGCTCCGATGTCAACGTAATAAAAAAATTGCTGGAACTAATTTTCTCAATTTTGAATGGATCTGATGGAAAAATAAATGTTGTGGAATATAGAATCAATCTGCTACAGGTAATTTTATGTTTCAAGATCTTCCGTTATTTTATGAACGGAATAATTTATAAATTGCTTATTTGGTTCGTAATCTCAATTGGTTAATAACAATTTTAAAAGTATCATGTTAAATGTTTAGCGAGCGTATTTAATATTCACTTAATTATATAGTTTACACATATCGTTAAATTTCAACTTTAAATTTAAGTTTCATGTTCCAATCACTAAGCAGGCAAATCTTAGCAGCGGTCGCGCGTCGAGCAGCAAACGCCAATTATTATTTCACTTGACTTAGCTGCGATAGCAACACTCTATCCTTGCATTTGTGTATGCTAGCTGGCTCTCGATTTAACATTTTTTTTTCGCGATTGTGTAAAATCCGACATCATTGTCTCAACATACAAATCTGTATGTTTCTCGGCTCATCATTCATTACCAGAACTTTCTAGCTTGTCTCATGGTAGCACTTAAAAGCCTATTAAATATATTGCAGATTGTTACAATTTATCGATTAGACTAACTGGATTACAGTTAAAGAGTCAGGAATTTAGTACTTTCTTTTTTTTAGAAAAACTGTCCTTATTTTAAAAATAATAATAGAAAAGCAAATTCAATATATTATTCGCATTAGGATGGTGTTAAATAGGATATTTGTAAGCAATATTTAAATTGTATCCTACCCAATTTATTAATATAAGATGAGGTGATTAATTTTATATTCTGTTATTTAATATTAATTTCTATCTGATTTCAGGGAGCTGGTTATTTAAGCTTTAATAATGTAACTGCTGATAATTCAGACGACATTTTAAACAGAGCTGTGGATTTATTCTGGAAAGCGCTTGATACTGAATCACAGGAAAAGGTGATATGCTGTACACTTGAGATGTTTGGTTTGTGGTGCGGAAAATTTAGGAATGAGCTACCCACTGTGATTATAAACATTTTCAAAATTGGCATTGAACAAAAGAACACAACTCAAGTTATTCGTCAAAGTTACCTGGAATGGTTACTGTCATCTATACAAAATGCCAAAGTCAAGGATACCAGCAATATAGTACCAACTTTATATGCGTTATATTCAAAAGCACTACAGCATTTTCCGCAGCCCGCATATTTGTCAGAGGCTGCGTGTGTTGCCTGTATTTTGTTAATATTAGATGAACCATCCGAATCGTTCTCATACTTCTGGAGCTCCATATTTGACATGAGTAAGCAGCATTTCTTTAATGAAAAATTTATAGCAACAACTGCACCGGAGACCTTATGCCATATTTCGTTTATGGCGAAAATATTATTAAAATCGTATTTAGATCAAATCAAGGGTCCTGTCGATCAGTTGCATCGAGCCTTGCTCAATAATTTATGCAGCAGTTCACTGAAAGTAAGAAATTACACAAAAGGACAAGTTCAAGAGATCACAAAAAGTGCAGATGGTGTAGATTTTGTTAAGCTTTCTCTCAAAGAGTATAGCCATTTTATAAATACTGCAAAACATCAAAATGAAATCGACACTTGCATAGATCAGAATGGTACTTCAAATCAAGCCTTTGTGGATGCATTAGAAGTTATATGTGGCATAGAGAATGTTTCGCACGAAGACTCCCTTGAGTTGACAACTCTACTTTTAGATATTGCAAATTGTCCAGCTGTATCATCCACTAATCCATATTTTTGGGAAAATACCATCGAGAAAAATTTCCACTTAAATCCAGAAAATTTTATTGGATTAAACAAAACCGAAATTATTGAGACCTATATAGATAATTTCAAAATTAGCCGAGCTTATGAAAATATTATAGCTTCACTAGTGCGACTAAATCCACAAATAATAGTGCCTCCCATTATAATGCGAATAAAAACATATCTAAATGATGATAGCAATTTTGGCATTAGTGATGAAGAGTTCTTGATATTTATGACCCCTGATGGCGAGTTGTACGATAAAAGTGTAATTCCACATGTAGACGCCCAATATAAAACTATTGGTGTTAAGCGAGAAAATAAAGTCTACAGTTATAAGGAACAGTTGGAGGAAATACAACTCCGTCGTGAAATTGACGAGAAACGTCAAAAAGAAGGCAAATCGAAAACGGTCAAGTTAACGCAGAAACAACAAGAATTAATCAAAAACCAAACAGAGAAAGAATTGCGTATAAAATCACGGATTAAAGAAATGCATGAGAAATTAATGTGTGTCATCAGTTTGTTCAAAGCTTCTTGTCTGGGTAACGAAAAATATCTTGCGTTACATTTTCATACGTTATTAGATGATATACTACGAGCAACACACAGCCCTCTAAGCGCAGATCCATTGACCGATCTATACTATTTCTTGAATAAAATGTGTTTTAAGAATCATTCAGATTTGGGTCGCTCAATATCGATTGCAACGCTAAGACTTCAAAGTCCATCTTGCCCATTAAAAGAAGAGTGGAATGCCAACAACATCAATGATAGTATCATCGATATTATCAGTAATATTAATAAGCATGTAGTTATCCAATCGAACATATTGGATTCACAATCTTTTTCATATGCTTTTGAATTCCTGAAACGTGCAATTACTTGCTTAAATGATAATGCAAATGAAGAAATTATATTGACAATTATAAAGCTTTTGGAGATCCACGTGAAACCACAACAAATTGAAAACGCTGACAGTAATCATCCAAAGTATCTGCCAAGGCTGGGCATGTTCCAAATACTTCTGTATCTAATCAAAAATACGACACCGACAATTCAACCACAAGCTGTAAACGCTCTCTTGGAAGTTGCAAAAGTTTCATCTGGCGGTAAATTAAATGCCACTCCAGATAAACGTATAATTGAACTATTTTTAAAAGCTTTGGAAAGCAGTATCGACTCGACAAGGGATGTAGCATTGCGTGCAATTCAAATTATGATTAGACCATTAATTGAATGTGCAAAAACTGATGCGGACTTGGAAAAACAAACTGTCGCGAGATTATGGATAGTTAAGTTTGATACCTCATTCGATATCAGAAGACTTGCTGTTGATGTTTGGGACTCATCTAAATATCCATATCCCGAGTTTAACGATATTATTCGTGATATTACACATGAAGAACTATGCATACAAAAAGCCTCCGCGGAGTCCTTAATACCATTAATAATAGATGACAACAGCCTAATTAAATCTGGACTAATGAAAATGCTGGCAATTTATAATGAAAAGCTTACCTTGATTCCGCCAAAACTCGATAAGTTTGATCGTGAAATCGAACCCGCTTCCGATCAGTGGAAGCCACGAAGAGGTGTTGCTATTGCAATTTCTCAAATTGCTCAGTTTTTGTCCATTGAAGACATAAATTATTTAATGCAATTTATGGTATCCCAGGGTCTCGGTGACCGCGAGGAAATTGTCCATAAAGAAATGTTGGCGGCTGCATTGAAAATAGTTGACTTGCATGGCAAAGAGACAATTGTCAGCTTACTTCCCGTCTTTGAAGAGTTTCTCGATAAAGCACCCAAGTCACAAAGTTTTGATAATATTCGTCAGGCAGTCGTTATTCTGATGGGTTCGCTGGCTAGGCATTTGGAAAAGAATGATAAGCGAATTGATCCCATTGTCAAGCGATTAATAACTGCCCTGTCTACACCATCGCAACAAGTGCAGGAAGCGGTCTCAAACTGTTTGCCACATCTGATGCCATCGGTTAAAGATGAAGCTCCAGCAATGGCTAAAAAACTACTGCAATCATTGGCAAAATCCGATAAGTATGGAGAGAGAAGAGGTGCAGCCTACGGCATTGCTGGCATCGTGAAAGGTCTTGGCATCCTATCGCTGAAGCAGCTGGACATCATGTCGAAGCTAACTTCCTACATACAAGACAAGAAGAATTACAGATGTCGTGAAGGTGCTCTATTTGCCTTTGAAGTACTATGCACTACTCTTGGCCGTTTGTTCGAGCCATATATTGTCCATGTCTTGCCGCATTTGTTGCAATGCTTTGGGGATTCCTCGCAATACGTGCGACAAGCTGCCGATGATACTGCTAAGGTGGTAATGGGCAAACTGTCTGCTCATGGAGTTAAATTGGTGCTTCCTTCTCTATTGCAAGCTCTCGATGAGGATTCGTGGAGGACCAAAACCGCATCTGTGGAATTGCTGGGTGCCATGGCATTTTGCGCTCCCAAACAGTTGTCTTCCTGTTTGCCAAGCATTGTACCAAAATTGATCGAAGTTCTGGGAGATTCCCACACAAAAGTACAAGAAGCTGGTGCTGATGCACTCAAAGTAATCGGATCTGTTATAAAGAATCCTGAAATTCAGGCCATTGTTCCGGTTTTACTGAAAGCATTGGAAGATCCTTCTAACAATACGTCAGCGTGTCTTCAAAGTCTACTAAAAACTAAATTCATTCACTTTATTGATGCCCCATCGTTGGCTTTGATAATGCCAGTAGTTCAAAGAGCATTCATGGATCGATCGACAGAAACAAGAAAAATGGCTGCTCAAATTATTGGTAATATGTACTCGCTCACAGACCAAAAGGATTTGACACCTTATCTGCCCAGTATAATTCCCGGCCTGAAGTCCTCTCTGCTGGATCCCGTTCCGGAAGTCCGAGCTGTGTCGGCACGTGCGCTGGGTGCAATGGTAAAGGGAATGGGTGAGTCTTCGTTCGAAGACCTGCTGCCATGGCTGATGCAAACCCTCACTTCGGAATCGAGTAGCGTTGATCGCAGTGGCGCAGCCCAGGGTCTGTCTGAGGTCGTTGGAGGACTGGGTGTGGAAAAGATGCATAAGCTAATGCCCGAAATCATTTCGACGGCAGAACGAACCGATATCGCTCCACATGTCAAGGATGGGTATATCATGATGTTTATCTATATGCCAGGAGCATTTCCCGAGGAATTCACGCCGTATATTGGCCAAATAATTAATCCAATACTCAAGGCATTGGCCGATGAAAGTGAGTATGTCCGAGACACGGCCCTCAGAGCTGGACAACGAATTGTGAACCTCTATGCAGAGACTGCTGTTGCCCTGCTGCTGCCCGAGCTGGAGAAAGGTCTATTTGACGAGAACTGGCGCATCAGATATAGCTCCGTTCAGCTGCTCGGCGACTTATTGTATCGCATATCGGGTGTGTCTGGCAAGATGACTACCGAAACTGCCAGTGAGGATGATAATTTCGGCACGGAACAATCGCATACAGCCATTATTCGATTCTTGGGCGATGAACGCCGCAACCGAGTCCTATCTGGTCTTTATATGGGACGAAGTGACGTCTCCTTGATGGTGCGTCAATCGGCGTTGCATGTCTGGAAAATCGTCGTTACAAATACGCCGAGAACATTGCGTGAGATTCTGCCAACATTGTTTGGCTTGTTGCTGGGCTGCTTGGCAAGCACCAGTTACGATAAACGCCAAGTGGCTGCACGCACATTGGGAGATCTAGTGAGAAAACTGGGCGAACGAGTTTTACCTGAAATTATACCAATACTCGAGAGTGGACTGAATTCGGAGCAGGCGGACCAAAGGCAAGGTGTTTGCATCGGTCTATCTGAGATTATGGCGTCCACATCCAAGGAAATGGTTCTAACATTCGTACACAGTTTGGTTCCGACTGTGCGCAAGGCTCTGGCCGATCCCCTGCCCGAAGTTCGTGTGGCAGCTGCAAAAACCTTTGATTCGTTACACAGCACGGTGGGTTCGCGAGCACTCGATGACATTCTGCCCTTCATGTTGGAAGGCCTCTCCGATCCCGATCCTTTGGTTGCGGAGAACACGCTCGACGGACTACGTCAAGTGATGTACATAAAGTCACGAGTAGTTTTGCCATACCTGGTGCCACAGTTAACTGCCCAACCAGTAAACACAAAAGCACTCTCGATCTTAGTTTCGGTTGCTGGAGACGCTTTGACGAAATATCTTCCAAAAATTCTATCTGCATTACTGGAGACTTTGTCTCAATCGCATGGTACGGCAAATGAACTGCAAGAATTGGAGTACTGTCAGACCGTGATTTTATCCGTGACGGACGAGGTTGGAGTTCGAACTATAATGGACACTCTAATGGTTTCGGCAAAGTCTGACAACTCTTGTACGCGTAAATCGTCGGCAAGTTTACTTTCAGCTTTTTGCATTCACTCGCCGGGCGACTATTCGCAATATATTCCTCAACTTCTGCGCTGCTTACTGCGACTGATGGCCGATTCGGATAAGGGAATAATTCAGAATGCTTGGGAAGCATTGAATGCAGTCATCAAAAGCCTAAGTCCCACTGACCAAATTGGTTACGTGACCGATCTTCGCCAGGCAGTCAGGTTTGCTGCCAGTGATTTGAACGAGGCGGAATTACCTGGTTTTTGCTTACCAAAAGGCATCACTCCATTATTGCCCGTCTTTCGAGAGGCTATCCTTAATGGTTTGCCCGAAGAAAAGGAAAATGCCGCCCAAGGCCTCGGTGAAGTTATCTTCCTTACTAGCGCCAGCTCCTTGCAGCCATCTGTCGTGCATATTACTGGACCTTTGATTCGAATTTTAGGAGATCGTTTCAATTCTGGTGTGAAGGCAGCTGTTCTCGAAACTCTGGCGATTCTGCTCCACAAGGTTGGTGCCATATTGAAACAATTTTTGCCCCAACTTCAGACGACCTTCCTAAAAGCCCTACACGATCAGAATAGAAATGTGCGCATGAAAGCGGGAAAAGCACTTTCCGAATTGGTAGCCATTCACTCGAGAGCCGATCCGTTGTTTGTTGAGATTCACAATGGAATCAAAAGTTCGGATGATTCTGCGGTGAGGGAAACTATGCTGCATGCACTGCGTAGCATAATTAGTCCATCGGGTGACAAAATGACAGAGCCGATAAGGAAGCAGATATTTGCGACATTATTGAGTCTAGTTGGGCATCAGGAAGATGTAACGAGAAGTGCAGTTGGCGGCTGCCTGGGAGCTATGCTTAAATACATGCCACCAGCACAAGTTTCCGATTTGTTAAATAATAACATACTTAACGATAATGCGGCGGAAGATTCACTTACCAAGCATGGATACACAATTATTCTGTTTGTAGCATTGAAAGAGTGCCCTAGGGAGATATTGACAGCAAATCTCGTCGATCGAGTAATTGGCCACATATTAGTTAATATTGTATCGGATAAGGTACCCATTGCAAGTAATGCGGTTCGAGCTGCGTCCTATCTTCTGGAGTACAAGCTCATCAATAATGAGGATCCCCCCAACAGCCTGATTGTGGCCCTTGGCAGGGCAATGAACCACAATAGCAACGACGTCAAGCAACTAGTTGCAAAGAGTTGCATACACCTTTCGAAAAGTCTTAGTGCTGAACAAATACATCTCGATGTTTTAAAGACTTTGGTGCCAACACTTGTGAATGGTACTAAAGAGAAAAATGGCTATGTGAAATCCAACTCAGAATTAGCTCTGATATCCATATTAAGGTTAAGAACTGACGAGACAACATTCAAGAAAACTTGCGAAGTTTTAGAGACTGGAGCCAAAGACTCTTTAAGTGATGTAGTAACAAAAGTTTTAAAAAGAGTCGCTGCTCAAGTTGCTGTTAAGGAGGAAAATTTAGATGACACATTACAAGTTTGAATATTCGAAATTCGCAGAAATCGTATTGCAATTAAAATCATTGTTACAAATGTAAGAAAATGTATCTTAAGATAACATATTTATCAATTAATAAAATCATACAAAACAAGTTAAAGCCTATTTATTTTTTTTTATTATTTATTTCGGTTAAATAATTAAAATGAACGCTCAACTAACAGGTAACTAAAATAGACAAAGCTTAAAACTGCTGTGAGTATTAAATTAACAGTTGTAATAGTAAGAAACTAATCAAATTTGAAATATATGCTATTTATATCAGCTGATGACTACAATCAGTGGAACAGCTGATAAGCTTGAAAAGTTTTTCTAACTACCAAACATTTGTGGGAGATTAACTGGTGTCTGATGTTGCTGATAATATAAACTGGAGTACGCTGGATTGCTGGATAGAACATTGCACAAAGTCGCAGGAGGCATGGATAAGTTGCGCAAAGCTAATCAGCCAAGGGGACCAGTGCGTAAAGTTTCACTATACAAAAATTTGCGCATTTCACTAATGGCCAAGGGGCAAGCAAAACACCTTGCCATGCTATTTTTTTCGTTTACTAAAATTATGGATGAAATAACGTTAGTTAAAGAACTCAAGGTCATTATTTTGCTTTTCAGTGTTCCAGACGTTTAAGAGAACGAGACACGAGACATTCTTCCAGCGTTTGAAATTCTATGTGAAAAACTAAGAAATAGGAAGCTTAGCAAATAAGTACACTATAAATTTGGATGCAACGAGTCTAAAGGCGGCGAATGTGTATACTCGAGTTCAAACGAGTAGGGAAGTTGTTGCATTACAGATAAATTCGCCTGAATGATGGTAGTTTACGTGAAATGGATGCTACGAGAAATGTTCACGTATTGGAACGGGTGTCGTGCAAGACGTTCATGTTTACAAGGTCAAGCCTTTGGATGCTCATTCGAGCAATCATAATTGGATCAGTCACTTTGGGCAGAGGCAGTAAACATAGTACCGAATCGTACAGTCAAAAAAGCGAATCATCTTACCTTCAACTTTTGATTTGGGGTTATCAATTATCGATTTTACCGATCTACACTTCACCAAGCATTACCTGGTTATATGTTGTACCTGAAATGTCTATCGATATACGTACGATTTATTATATTATTTTGTACCTGACACTTATTGAAATATTAACTATTTCATTTTCTAATCAAAAGAAAAACAATTTGTTCCATCACTCATCTATTTATATATATTATATTATAATATATTATTATAATTTAAGTCTATTGATTTTTGATTAACAAATATTCATTAATTTTTTTTATATAGTTTTTCAGTTTTTTGTAATGTAACTGTTTTTAATGAGTTGTAAGTGCCACAATAAAAACACAATAAAAAAGAAAAACAGACTGAACACATATATCGGATAATTTCCACAAAATATGTAATAATGATCACAAATGCCAGACATTTTTTTGTTTTACGAAAATAAATAAAACAAAGAGCGCCTACTCTGAGCCTATTTTTAATTGATTATTTCATTTTTAACTGCGTAGCTTTGATCTGTCATTATATTATTTTGTATAGATTGTGACTCCTAAAGAAAAGAAATAGTCATTGTGTGATGCGTTTTCAAACATTGCTTTTATTCGAAAATATATCTGTATTTGAAAAAACAAGATTTTTGATTGAGGTATTTAAGTAGGGACGATTAACCCATTCAGTGTCAACGGCCTTGATATTTTCTAAGGTGCCAAGCTTAATTTGATATAGCTTAAGTGTAAATCTTGGTCCAGCTTCAGTTAATTTTATTTCCTTGTTTACATATTTATACTTATGATGTCTAAATACAATTTTGTCCTCATTGTTAATAAAAGACATTATTCTCTCAGAGTTTTCTTTCGGTACAGGAAACAAATGTTTTAAAATCTTAACGGTTCTTAAGGCAATATTGCTTTTAAAGTTACTGAAAATTAAATGCGGTTTCTGTTCACTCATGGGCCCAATGTCGGGAATATCATGACGCATCGTAACGTCTGATATATTGAAAAAAGCTGTTGGTCCAAAGGGTAAATGACATACCACAAGACTATCGGGTATGCCACGATGTTCGTGTACAATTATGAAGTCCGTGAAATTATTAGCTCGACAGGCTTGCATTAATGAGTTTATCTGATATTTGCCTCTATTCATTTGTTGGGCATTGGGAAATATCAATCTCAGTTCTTTGACAAACATCTTAAGCCGTGACGACGGCTCGTGTGATGTTGTTAACATAATTTTGGGATCCTGGCAGCCAGCATATTGGTACTCGTCAATCTGATTCAAGTTTTCACTATCGATATCTACAAATAAACAAAAAATAAATATTTAAATATATTTTTCCCATAGTTAAATGTCACAAATTTTATAAATTGGTAAAATATAAATTTAGTAAGATCATTTTTAAATCTATCTATATTGTTGTATTTTTATTTGTTGACTGATATTAGTTGACATTAAATAAATAAATCTCTGCATATAAAAGGCATTTTTAAATAAGAAAATTTTAAGCATGTTTCTTTTGTTATAAACTAAAGGTGTCGTAATTTTTGAAACTTTTTTTGCTTGTTTAAGTTTTATAAAATATTTTTGGTTTTTCGACCAATGAATTTTGTATAATTTTTTTTATTAAGTTAGAAAGGGAAAAAAAACATTTTTTTTTTTTTGTCAAAACACTCTTGACATTTTGTATCATTTGCACCGAATGTGTTTACAAATTAATGATTGCATTGTGATGATATACTTGAAGAAGATATATACATGTGCACATGGCAACATGAACACATAAGTCCATGAGATGAAATTGTTTGTATTGTTTTTTTGACTGAAAGATTACCTCCGTTGAATCTAAGAGATTTATACACGCGGTCGGCTTGCAGCTTGTTTAAAGACTTTAGCGATGTTTTATCCTTTATGTTTTCAGCTATCTGCAGCAGGTTCTTCTTTTTCGACACTACACGTTCATTTAGTGCCTTGGTATATAAATATTCCCTCCGCTGTCTGGCTTGTTTTCTTAACATGTTTATATTTATTTCGTGCGGCGGACACGTGAATTTATTCTGCTATAAAGTTATTGGTGTGTAATAGAGATGGGAACGAAGAGATTGTGGAAAGCTAAGAAATCGATTTTATTTAAAAATCGATTTTATTAGTTTGGAAATATATCGATCCATGCGTTTTTTAAATGTACTTTATTATGCCTTTATTAATATTTGCTTGTTTGGATCTGCTTTATAAATTAGAATAAGAGCAATTGATAGTTTTTAGACTTTCGGATTATCCTAACAGCTAATAGATTTCCAATCAAGTACTATATTTATTTTTGCATGCGTCAAATTCCAAAAATGTTGACAACAATCCAATCTAATGAGTGATAAAAATATAAATATTCTATAACTCGCAATTGCGAAAGCGCCACCTGCCGGTATAACATTTATATAATCTGCCAGAATCGCGCAATATGTGTCACAAATCTAAGAACATCGATATATTTTAGACTGCCCACCTTTATTAAGAAACATCTATTACCACTCTCTAATTTCTGCAGTATTGTTCAGTTGGTCATTTAGATGGATATCAACTACTCAACAATTGCCGCGGGTCGTGTTATCGAAATTCGACGGTATTTGAAAACGATGAGTTCTGGTCACACATTTTACTTAGCTGTTTCCATTTTTCGGTAATTCGATTGCTCAGAACGCTTACGCTGTCCTATCGATGTATCGGTTCATTGATAATTTTCAAGCACCACATTACACACACATACGGTGATTTACGGTGTGTTAAATAACATGTGCATTGTGCCAGTATTTATATTTTGACTTGCAAATTACGTTGTGTGCTTGCAGATATAACACATAATCATGGAGGAATATGCCCGTGAACCATGTCCATACCGTATCGTGGATGATTGCGGAGGTGCCTTCGCCATGGGCTGCATTGGAGGCGGTGTTTTCCAAGCAATCAAAGGATTTAGAAATGCTCCCTCAGGATTTAGTAGACGAATGGTATGAAAGCAAATCAGTTAAAAATAAAGTCTAAACAGTTATGAAACAAATGCAATTGCTCAAATATGAGCAGTGTAAGGCAACAGCTGAAAAACTATTGTGCGAATCGAAGCCTCAGCTTGTTACAGTATGGATTTAATTTCAAGCCCATAATATTGCGTCATAACATATGAACTTGATTAATTAATCATTGATTTAATATATCACACTATATAACATAATATGTTTGCGTATTTTCAACTTGTAAGCTAATGTAGCATTTTACTATCAAAAATAATTACTTCCGAATTACTTACAGAACTACTGCCGATTAATAAAATATATATTTTTGTATTAGCATAAGTTTAATATGATCACTCATTTGTAAGCCCATTTGAAAACAGATCAAGTTGTATAAGTTGTACAGGCAAAGATAAGTCTATCTATAGTTCACTTCATTCAATACACATATAAACAAGTGCCTGATCTAAAGGCTGAGATTTGAATTTGAATTTGAATGCAGGTGAAAACTTTTTACTTGTTACTCCTAAAATTCTATCAATATATTCTTCAGTTTCTTCAGTTTGGCTGGACATGACATCCTTTTGAAATCAGTTTGATCACATTGCCAATTTTAATTAAAATACAATTGGTTTTCCATTCTTATATGAACGGCTGATTGCATTTTTGTCCCTTGCTTTTATAGCCATCAGACAATATTTATGGTGTTCGATGTTCATTTGATTTTTTTTGCCTTTTAATCATGCTTGTTAACACTAGGATCAGTATTTCATACATTTTTTTTGCAGACTTTTAAGTTATACATAAATAAATAAATTACGTTTGTCACTTGCAGAAAACTTTGTCTTCAAAATATAATTTTCGATCAAAGTTTGACTTTAATTTGCAAATCTTTACTTTATACATATATTTGAAAAAAATTTAATTATACAAATAAAACTTTCTATTTTCAGATCGGAAGTATGGCAGCAATAAAAACTCGTTCACCCGTTATAGCTGGTAACTTCGCAGTTTGGGGAGGAATGTTTAGTACAATTGACTGCACATTGGTACATTTTCGTAAAAAGGAAGATCCGTGGAATTCTATAATTAGCGGCGCAGCAACCGGAGGTATTTTAGCAGCTAGAAACGGTAAGTTTCTTTTAATATTATTAGTCTTTATTGCTAGTTTTGAATATTATTTTGACGCTCATTAAACGAGTCAAAAATGAGACACGTTATGTTTTTTCATCATTTGCAGATATATTAAATTTATGTGTGAGTGTTTTTATAAACAATTTGATGACTGAATTCAAAGTTTCACAGTTTAAATAACTAAACTGTAAAAAATGTTATGTTTTTATGAGCAAAATGTGAAAAAAATAATAATATAAAATATGCATGCAGGAAGCATGCCCGATATACTTATTTTATATCAGCATTAAAAGCTGTGTCAACTCAGTCATGTTCGTCTCAGAGCTTTAGGGTTTGGATTATATTTCATATTATAAATTAAGGATTCATTCGGAATATACTTTGACATATTATTAATCAAGTGCTTTACTATCAGATAAGAAACACAGATGTTGTTCAGCAAAACGTAATTTCATATTGAATATTGAATATCAGCAATTTACTTGCAAAATTCCCTATTTTATAGACTGCTCTATAGACTGTACATACAGATAACTAAAAAAAAAACATTGAACCATCGAGATAATTGAAATCATTTTCAAGAGCGCATTTATACTTTATATATTTAATGTGATTTGTTAATAATTGTTTAAAAACTTGTATTATATTTTCAGGTATACCCGCCATGGCTGGCAGTGCAATCATAGGAGGAGTTTTATTGGCTCTTATTGAAGGTGTTGGAATATTATTTACGAGAATATCTGCGGAACAATTCAAAAATCCCTCGCCACCAACTGAAGATCCATCTGCGCTATCAGATCCAGCGAATAGTTTTTCCTTTGGCTCTACCAAAAATAGTCAATATCAATAATAAATGTTTTTCCATCATTAACAATAAATTAGTTTGCACAATAACATATAAGCAAAACATCGAGTATTTTACATTTGTATCCAATTTGAAACAATCGTTTCATATTGCGTTACATTCTCCTTCAACGAATGGTATTTTGACATTGAGCGGTACTATCTAAATTGAATTTAATAGAAACAGAAAAGCCATCAAACGACATGGCTTCGATAATGATCGAAAATATATTTAATTTACATGGATGAATGTTTAATAACTAAATTATAAAATCCTATTACCGCGAACAGATGTACATGATGTGATGTATGGGGTTCCCTCAACCCTCTCACGTAAACATGGCATATTAAAATATTCGGTTGAACTAAAATAAGAAAATAAGCTTTAACGAGTTTCTTTATTTTATTAAATATTTTAGAAATTGACTATGAACACAAGCAAGTATTTGCTAAATTAGATTTAATCCAAGGTATAAATTTGCTGATACGTGTATAAACGCCAGGATAGCCTTCACGTCCACAACCAACACCCCAAGACACTACACCTACTATAAAATATTTGACTCCATTCGATAATAATAATGGTCCACCACTATCACCTTGACAAGAGTCCATACGCGGTCGTCCCGCGCACAACATAGTTGGCGTTATTCGTGTGCTTTTGTACTTTTGGCTTCGGCATTCCGCAAGAGACATAATAGGTACTTTTACTTGATTAACAATTGTGGGCAGCTCTCCTCCTTCTGAAGTACGACCCCAACCAACGACAGTTCCTATACGACCTAGAAGTAAAAATATCAATTATTATATATTATATTCTTATATGAGGATATAAGAGAGAGATTATTTTTTAACAATCTTTATAGCCGGTTATTAAAAATCTGTATTCCAAACTAGAATATGATGTGAATTGCACTTTAAATATTTGGAATAATGTTGGACAGATATTTACTGTTATCGATTGTCAGACAGTAAAGAGTGAATAAGGGAACATTTTAAATTTCAAATATTAGCATGAAGGACACATTTTAAAGCCAATATAATCATTTTTTTTTGGGAGTTAGGTTGTAATCTTTCTTACAAGTTTTATAACTGTAGCTTTTAAATTTCGGCAGGTATAGGCTTTTAAGAATTTAAGAGCCATGGACGATATTAGAAATTTGGTTCCCATATTTTTGAAGGGTGTTGCCAATAGACCTTTCAAATTTGTTGGCTCAATCTTTTAAATTGGTTTGCGATTTCGGCTTGCGGAGGCAAAGTGGGTGAAGACGTCTAATTTTGTATAGATCTCTTAGTACAGTAGTATAAGTACTTTGAAAATTGTAGTGACTAGCTTACGTTTGTGAAAGACATGCGAAGAAAGGAAATAAAGATAACCTCTAACTCCCTTTGACCCAATAGATTGAAATCGACTTCTAGTAAAAATTATATTTTGCTGATAAAAATTTGTTTAAATATTTTAAATTATATTTATTTGAAATTACGGTATCTGAGTAATAAAAATATAGCTAATTGAATAAAGAGAAATACACACCTGCTGGATCATAGTTATATCGGGGAAGACACACTGGCTTAATTATTTTCGAAAACACAATAGGTTTCCTTAGTCTTAACAATGCAATATCGTTGTTGTAGGTATCCGGATCAAAATTTTTATGTTTTATGACAGCGGTTACAGCTCTTTGAATTGCCTTTGACTCCGACGTTATTTCTTGATCATGATCCCCAAATATTATTCTAATTTTGGATCTTCTCAATTTTTTAATGCAATGCGCTGCAGACAGAACATAGTCTTTTGTTAACAATGATCCTCCACAGTGAAATTTTCCATCATAAATAATTCGAGCCATCCAAGGATATTGATTTACTCCCGTAGGCTTTCCTCCGACAATTCTGTTTTCTTCATTCGAAAATCCACAATCTAAGAATATTAAATAAGTTTATCTGATTATCATTTTAGATATTTAAATATATTTATTTAAAATGTAGTCTTATATTGGTTTATGTGCACCAGTATTCTGTTTATTATCATGGTAATGTTAGGAAAGTGGTTATAAGGCACCAGGGTTGTACGCTAATGCCGTCTTTTACTTCCTAGGTAAAACCCAGTTCATATTACGATGAAACTTTCCCTGGATACAATAGAGGTACAAGACAGAGCCTTAAAAGCTTTGGTTTCAAATTTCGGTTAAACCTTATCCGAACTGACAATACGAGAACCTTGTTATTTTCTATTTCTTATTTTATAAATATTTTCTATTATTAAGAGTTGAATTTCGAAAATGTTAAAATTGATTTACATTAACACGCACATGTGTAACGAAATTTACATACATAGTTCATTTTACATAGATCGAGATAATATGTATTATGTGGACATCAATAATTTTTTTTAATTGCTTAAATAAAAATTCAACATTTATATTTTGTTTTTAATATTCTAACTCAACATACGCACATATGTCAAAGCTAACTTTTTAATTCGATGTATATTTTTTTTAAACTATAACAGACAGACCGTGAAATTACTCACCACATTCGCAGGTTGGAACATTAACGTTTTCGTTATTGTCCCCATCTTCCTCAGTGTCAAACCCAAAGGCATTTGATACCCCGGAACTGATCCGAAATATAGTATCGAATAGAAATTTACTTTTTCTATGCGTATTAACACTGTAAAGAGTGTTATTACTTATTTCTTCGAAGCATGTGACACCATTAATAAAAGTCACCATTAGAATTACTATGCAACATAAAATATTCATCGTAATAACGTAGTAAACATGTTTTCTAAATGATATATTCCCGTTTGAATCCAAGATATTGTTATTATTTAATTCTAATGAAGTTAGATTTTTAATATATATTTTTAAATGTAAATAATGCCACCTGTAAACTGTTACCCAAAAATGGGAACGTAGAGTACAAACTGTCAGAAGCCGTACATCAAACCAGAGGCTTAGACAATTTATTAAACGTAGCTTTCCCTAAAATGTCTACTTAGGGTTTATATAAATCAAGTATGTGTAATATATATGAAATAAGAAAACCTATACACAAAGTAAAAAATAAAATACAACATAATAAAATCAACTTTTCAAATAATAATATAAGCAAAAATGTTACGATTATTTGTATTTAATTGATTATTTATACCATATCAAAAACTTTTTACAATGTGCCAAAACCTCAACAAATTATAGAATTTTAAAGTTGTCACAAAACCAAATAGTAGTATTTGTACTGTGCTTGACGTTAACACTTGAAAAAATTAGGGAATTAGCGCTATTGATAGAATTAAAAATACAATTTAGTAGACTGAGTAGACTGCTAACTTTTAAGCCTTTGCTTAAATATTTATATTATTATAAATATATGTAAATAAAGAAAAACAACTTCAGCTGTGAAACCAACATTTTAAAGTGCGCTTAAATCAAATGTGTTTATTTCGCCATATCTGTCCCAAATTTTGAGTTCTTAACGTGATTTGGTGTAAGAAAACAGTTTAAAGTAATAATGGTTGTGCACAGTGTGTAAATAGTCGACTTTTCTGAACAAAGGCCACTTCGTATGCCATAATTGGTGTACATACACTATGAGAAGTTAAAAATAAACTATACAATTTTCTTTACATTTGATAACTACTTTAAATACGCGTCGTACCAGTCAACAATTAAATCTTGTTTAAAATCTCAATAAATTAAATACGTATTTAAATTAACGACGAATTTACAAAATGTGTTTTTTAATAATTTGAGGTGGTATCACAAAACGAGTCATAAGCGTTGCAAAAGGATACAGTCATTGGCCGAAAATTGAAGATTGCGAAAATCGACATCCATTTTTAATTTTAAAACCATTCAACCAGAAGAAGAAGACTTCGATTACATTTAGAAGCAATAGCGGAATCGTGCGAAACTTCGTTTTGTGTTAACGTTCTTCTTATGGACAACATTGTGAAAAACATATTGACGGTGTATTCCAGTCTACATTGTAATAGACAATTATGGATGCCATTTTTGGAGTTCATAAATATTTCTGCAGAACTGGAACTAAGTGCTGTTGTACCTTTCTTGTAATCGGTATTGGGGTCTTATCGATATTCGAGAAATGAGAGTTATCGTTACATATTTTTGAAGTCTTCAGGTGTTAAATAAGGCAGTGGATCGACGAGCGTAGCAAATTTCAGTCTCGAAGTCTTGATGAACAATTTGCAGGCACTTAAGGAGCCACATAGGAGGATGCGCACAGCGATTATGAACGTGCGGGCACTACGTAACGTAAGGGTGCGCGTCTGGGATTTGATAAATAGATGCCGCTTGCTAACGATGACATCGGAACATCACACGACAATCCCAGACAATCAGGTGGCTAAGATCGGCTTGTCAAGATCTACTATGTGGGCACTTATAAAAAGGTTCACACCTGAATCTATCCTAAGCCGGTGGTAATCCTGGGCGCTGCTGCCAGAGATCAGGCTGTCGTTGCCGTCATGGTTGATGGCGTCGTGTCCATCAGGCGCATAATTGTCGATAGCAAACAGAGTCATCTCAAACAGATCAAGGCCACCCATCGCCGGCAATAGTGGATCATGTTGTCACGGATCGACAGAGAATGCCACAACTGTGGTCATTTGAGAATTATCTGCGTAATTACAACTACAAGAATGCGCTGTGTTCGTGCCGAAGAATACCGAAGATCAACCGAAAGAACCGTGGGTGTAACCGCGGCACCGCAGCGTATCGTTCCAGCAGTCGAGCGAGTTAGGATGGCAATGTCCGAGACTAGATTAAAAATAAAGCTGGTGCTTGTGAATTGCGCAATTGAGATGATTATCGAAAGGACGGTGGACATCAGTTAAGACTACGAGCCCCCACTTCGCTTTACACAATCCCAGACGCCCAAAATCGAGCCATTGCTAGTTCTTTGTTGCTCCAAACCCTAGAAGTATATTCTATATTTTTCTATGCCTCCGTCGAAGCAATAGAATTAGACTTGGAATTTACACTCTTTCATGACTCTCAAATAAAAGTTAAGGTTATTTTGCCAATTAATTTGGGTAACTACTGAATAAATTATTTTGAAAGTTGAAATCGATAAAAGTTGCGTATTTTCTAAACATTTTAAAGTTGATCAAAGACAGTTAAAATAAGTCATTCCAATGCAATCTTAAGGAAACACGATAAGACGTACTTTACCACAAAGCAATAAAAGTGACATACGCACGAGACGAGATAAACAAATATAAATATATTTTTTGCTTTACAAATTTTTGTATATTTCGTTACAAAAATTGAGAGCATATGTTTCTTAAATCTATATTTTTAAAGGCGTTGCTTCCGTAAAAATGTGCGTTCTAAATCTCGTTTCTTCTGTTTTTTAGACGGCATGAAAGTGGCTGGTTGCACGCCAGTCTCTCTTTCATTATAATTACTTGACGCGAAATCTTTTGAATCGAAATTGTATTCATCATTTGAATTGGCCAATTGTTTTCGAAAAGTGGCTGCGCTGTTTGAAATTCGTGCATTTGGATGTGTGAGAGGTAACCATGATACTTTTCGAGTCACTGAATTGTAAAAATAGTAGACGCCACAACCACTATCATAAACATCCTTCCAATTAGGTCCAAGTGGGTATTTTCGAATTAATCTTCTATAGCGTCTAAGGTAGTTTTCCGTTGGCTTTGGTCTTCCATTTGCCCATTTGTTTACACAGTATAATGTGCAGTTGTGCCATATATTATATTTATTCGGGCAAAACTTAAATCCATGGTGTGAATCTGTAACTTCCATTCGTTCTTTAATCCTATCAGCCCAGTAATGCTCATTAGTCGCATTTTTACTAGTATGTGTGTTAGAATCAACGCTTGAGTGTTGCTGAGTTTTGTCGTCCTCATCATAATTTTCTGCAATAATTTCTTCTATTGTTTCGGGCACTGGTATTTGAGCTGAAACACAAAATGTAAATTGTAAATGTCAATATATATTTTCGTTAAAAAAATATAAACTTCTTCAGTTTTCTGGCTTATGTTTATATGCATGTGAATATCTGTAACTAATATGCAGGTATCAAAAATATGTATGAATTGATATTTTTACCATTTTGTTTAGTAACCAACCCCCTAGACTTTAATCGTTGCAATAACTTTGGTGGCAAACTCATTTTAAACTTATTTTCTTTTTTAGACGCAAATTATTATTGTATTTTGCTAAACGACTTAGTGATGTACGAATATCTATCGATACTAAATTAGTACTTGCAAAAATATCGTCCCGATTCGACGTGATACCGCCTAGTGATATATCGTTTTAATATTACATTTTGTTAAAAAAAAATTTTTTTGCTAATTTGGTATTTGCTGTGTTCAACAGTTCAAAAGTATTGCAGTTTTAAAAACACGCAAACAATTCTGGTGGAGCGTATGCATTTTTTTTTCAATGGCGTAAAACGCTTTTCTGGCCGAGTTTTCATTAACCATCAGCTGATTTTGGAAAAATATGAGAACCTGTGCTTTCAGATAAATTTAACACTATCAAGCATGGATATAGATTTCCCGTAGAATAGTTAATATTGAAAATTGTGAAAAATGTGAATGGCTACCAACCAATCAAAAATTTTCTTTCGTATTTTTAACATTATTTTAAAAGTTTTCTTTGTCATAGTCCAATTTCAGTTTCTACCTTTTTATGGCTTAGAAGCTGCACCTAAAAGCGAATGTGGAGGAAAAAACAATTAATTGTATAAACAAAATATCTAATAAAAATATTTGATATTTGATATTATAACTTGGAAATATATATTTTTATATGTGGCTTTACAAGATTTGTCTTAGGTGGGTGGATTAACAGACAGGTCCAAAAAAGAGGAAATTACCTTACGACCAGTTCTTTATACGGAACAGGTTATTGGTTTATCCGATGAATGTGAAGTCGCAACTGAGTCATCCGTGCTCTCCGGGCCGTCAAGGAGTGTAGTTCGAATCCGGGTCCATAGCCGAATATAATAAAAATGAGTTCAGTGCAAATTTCATGCTCAAATTTCACAAGCTAAAACTTAGAATTTATTAAGATAATCTGGCAATTCAATTTATTCAATTTCTTGAAGGTAGTTTAAAAAGTTTGGTTTAAAGTTAAAATTAATTTTTTATTAATAAGAACGATTTTAAATATGTAAGTATCGTTGACTAAGGAGTTGGTCGAGCATCTTGCTCATTTTTATCAGCATTTGTTGACGACACTGGTTCATCTATAAATTCTTCTTTATATCGAGTCCATTTAATAAGCGTTTCCGGTGATCTATAGAGAAACAAGAGCTTACCATACAAATCTTCTTCCAATCGATATTCTTTGTTCTCCCGAACTAAATAGATATCGTTGCATAGCTTTAATATTCGGTCCACATACGGCAAATCCTCGAACATTATACGTCGATGGTTGTTGGCTATTATAGACCGTATAAGTCTGGATACTACATAAACACATGTGGTGTATAGACCAATTATCCTAAAAAAAAAATGGTTTAAACAAGAAAAACTATTAACCGAATATTTCGACAGGTGGCGGAATTATATGCATTAGATATAAGTGATGTGAAGACCGGAACGTTCTCAAAGAGGTAAAAATGTATGTTATGAAAAGGGTTGTCCGTAGTCTACCATTACCATTTTTTGTGACTATTGGAAGAAGGGGTTGGGCTTGCCTGAACATTTTTTCTCTTCTAATCTTGGGATGATTTTTTTACTGTGTTAACAATACTACTTAAGTTGTATTAGACATATGTATATACTATTTCCATAACAACTTCGTAATAAATCTAAGTACAATTTTTAAAATTGAATAATAAGATAGCTGTAGGTAATCGATATAAGGGAATCTAAGAAAGTAATCGGTCATATTAAGTAGGCTTGATATGAAAACTTCCAAAAAGGAAGTCTCAAGCTCTATAGTCTCCGAGAAAGGCAGACCCATCTGTTAATAGACTTTTTTTAAATACTAAGTTTATTAACTTACCCAGTTTTTTCTAGGAAACTCATCGTTGTTGGAAATGATTTATCATTAAAAATATAAAAAACTGTGCCATCATCGCAGTCACTTAACGGTAAATTGCTCATAACATTCTTATAATATTTATCATCACAATAGTCATGCAATTCCCACCAAACCTTTTCTTCATGTTGTTTTTTTTTTAATTTTATTGGCCGAAGATAATTACCTGTGAAAACAAATATAATTTTCAATAAAGAATATTTAAGTTACCGAGGCCGATGTAATTTGGCGGTATCATAAGGGAACAATTTTTCAAAGTTAAATATTCGGCTACATACGAACCATCGATATCTTTGATAAATTTGACAAACACTTCCATTTTTTGAATCGTGATAAATTTGGGTAATATGTTCGGTACAACGACATTTACATTGCTATTTTCATCAGTCAACGTTTTTATGAGCATTTCACGAGTTAATTCTATATTGTTAGTTAGTTTATAAGTAGATTCGTACATTATTGCATTTATCATGGGTCCTGAATTTAAAGACAACCTCATTCGAATTTCCATAGGCTTACCTGTAAAATATTGTGGCTGTAACAGAATTAACCTATTTTTTTTACGCACCCGTCTTCAAATCATTTAACAAGCCCGCAAGATTTGGTGGTGACATATTCCACAATGTCACAGAGTTGGAGTCAAACTTCACAGCTGATACATCCTCGGGATCATAAATACTAATTTGATCGCTAGCAATTGAATCGTAGCTAAAGCTTTTAACTAGATGTTTATACTCGTTTTCTGTGAACTGGTGTATACCCGAGTAACTTTGGGAAATATAAAGTGGTTCATAGTTCCCTATTTTAATAGATAAATCAGCTTTGCGAGGAACGTTTGATTTGCCCACTGTTCCTATAAGTGCAAAAAGGAACAGTGGACTCCATATAAGTGCTACTAATATTAATATAATAGTTCCACCTATTAAACATTTAGAATAAAATTCCTTAGGTTCTCCCCGTAAAACCGGGAAATCAGAATCCATTTGCCTGTAGCAGCGCACAGTAAAAACCGATTGATAAATATCTTCCATTTTAATCCACTCCATAACTGTGAGCGTTGTATCGATACACAGCCAGTCCAGCATTGTTCGAAGTATATAGAGAAATGGAATTTCCATATAGCTGAGATTTTAATTATATAAATTATTATAGATTTTCAAAACTTATTCCCTCGATATTAGCTTACACTTTAAATGCCAAATAGTTAACCATGGAAAAACTTTTCGTAAACACATTCCCCAAAATACGCCTTGGGTAACCACATCGCATCTGATAGGCTGACAATAACATATGCAGGCATTTGATGAGGTAAAAGGTAATTGGCGCAGTAGCTCCAAAACTGACCGATGTTATATATGGAACTAAAAAGAACATCCATATGTGTATTCCGAGAACCGTAATAAAATGAACCACAATCTTGACTCTTAACGCTTTTCTTAAGTATATTACACGCTCTGCGACAATAGTGCCAAATTGTACTACGAGCATGAAAAAAAAACTAAAGGGCACCTTATTTCCTTGTATATAGGTTTGCAAAACACTAGCGTTGGGTTTATGGCGATTCTAAAATAAAATTTAAATGTTTGCATAATAATTGTGTTTTTTTACTTTCAAATATTAATGTTATTGATTTTGTTTAATATCAATCACAAAGAATAATAGCAAGCGGAAAGGATGTGGGCAGGTTGCAAATGAAGCAGTAAGTTTAACATTGTCTTTCACTCTATTACAATGATCGGAGGGACTCTGCACACTTGTCATTTGAACAGGATCGCGTTTCGAAGATCGAAGCACCCATGAGCCGGGATACTTCTCCGACACATCACCAATACGTAAATAAAGAGGAAATGTGTCGTCAAGTCTACGGTACGATATCGGAAGATGATGAAAGCAATATAGCAGATCCGGGACATAGGCAGAGGAGCTGTTTGGTTAGTACCCTACCATTACATATGACTTTGCAAAGTGCCAGGCCTATTTATGAGGTCAAGGTGTAGATCTAGCTGTAGGATACCAATGAGATGCTATACAATCAACACACTCGTAGAGAGTTGTTAGTTATTTTCACCGACCAAAGTAATAAAAATTTAAAAACCAAAATGATATTAATGAAATGAATGGATTAGTCAAATTTAAAACTTACAACAAACTTGGGAAATCCAAATAGCAATACAAAGAAGTTTATAAAATCGCATAAGAACAATAGTGTATATACATCGGTTGATAGACGAGCCTTGTGAATTAAAGCCAGAAAAAACTTCTTTATTTCCGATAAAAGTTCGCCTTTGTGCCTGTGGGTTACTGTATTTTCTCATAGCCTTTTTATTCAATTTTCTTGTTCAACTTACTCTAAATGTTTCATAGATTGGCGATAATTCTCTGATTCAATATTATTATATATATATTTGTTTTCCGCATCAGATCGTAGCAAATCGTCCACATCCCGGTTAAAATCACTACCAGACTCTTCCCTTGAGTAAAATAAATGATATAAATTAATATAAATAAATGATATCATATTAAATATATCACTAAACAAATACAAACACTATTTTCTCCAAAAGTCGAATATGCAATGCTCTGTGCTCAGTGTAATATCAATAGAGTATATGTAAATTTAAGGATTATGTGGCTGGTGACGTCCACTAACCTAGGTTAATTACGACCATCAACAGTATAAATCGAAAGGAAGAAAATTTTTAACAGTTGCTTACACATTCTTTAAGAATATTAAGTTTTGCAAGCATCAGCATTATAAGCATAATATATCAATACGGTCAGATCGAACATATTTTTTAGACGACATTTAAGGTGTGCTATTTTAACCTTAAAGTTTATCTTTTGAAATTGGAAATATATAGGATACAAGTTTACATAATGGATTACATAATGAGTTAAATTTAGAAGCTAAACATGAAACAAATAAAAATACAAATAACGGATTGCAGTTCAATGTTGTATGTGCAAAGTTAAAATCGTTCGACGGCATCATTGTTTTCTGAATTATTGACTTTCGAAAACATTGGGTCAATTTAAACCAAAATATTGAAAACTATATCTACTAATCAGAATTTTAAAAGTATAATGACTTTTATGATCTCTATGCCAATTGAGAGCTCAATGAAGCGGTGTAAGCTGAAAAGAAAACAATCAAAGATTGTTAACAAATTAAAATAAATTAAAAAAGAATGTAGAATCTTTTAAATTTTTCCTGAGGCATCTCTGTCTGTATTATTGTTTCAAGTGCTGAGTTAGCAGTATATCTTCGCAATACCTTAAGTAAATAATATATATACCTTAGTCGTTTAACGATATCACTCGGACGGTTCTTTTTGTAAGTTTTGCGATCTAAGGTAGTTAATTTTAGAATATGTACCATTTTTAAATATATATAAAAAAAATATAATTAGGCTCACAAGATTTGTTTGATGAAACCGGCTCAATTTCCGATCGTGGTAAGTTCCAAATTCCCTGCTTTTTTAGCATGTAGCGGTGCCAGAAAAGTACAACCAGGAGCAATAGGTCGTAAACAGCCTTGCCACGTTTTACGAAAAACTCAAAGTCCGTCGTCTTTGCTAATTTTATAAGCTTTAGGTCAAGTACAATTTTTTGATGCATTATGCATTTTAAGAAAATCATTGCTAATGTGTAAGTAATTAGAGTTACCCAAAACGATTTTGTTGGTCGAGGTAATGTTAGAGCACCCCAATAAAGGACAAGAAATGGCAGTGGTAATGAAATTAAAGCGGAGTTTGCAGCCTGATTGACAAACACAGCCAAATAGCTGACTGCCTCCGTGTTGGCAATAATCGCATGCCATAAAGCAAACAGCATTTGCACAAACTCACTATGATCGAGAGTGCTAAAGTCTTCGTTTCCTGGCATCAGACTAGACGACTGTTGTTTTGATCTTTCACTGATAGCATCCAGTTGTTTGCTGAACAAAAGAACCGAATCAAATTTTAGAAAAACTGCATTGGTAAGTTTATCATATGTAAGCTCACTAGTAGAGAGATTGATTTAAAAAGCTGAACATTGCAGCTGTATTCACGAGTCCTAGTCGATTCATAGTACTTATATCCTGTAAAGTCTTTTTCTCTGCAGACAGTACCTTGTGTACAAAGCGATAGTTACGGGATAGCCGGTTAAGCCTGAGTGTCACAAGCATTATTAATTCAGTTGTAAGTTTAATAATTGGATTCGTTTCGAAGTCAATCTCAGAGTCCGAGGTATTTTCCCCAATTCGCTTTGAGCTTAGTATTTTTTGGGATTTGGACTGTAAATGAAAAATGTAAGTGCTAATTTACGTAACAATTTAAGGGTTGTACTGCTATAATCGATTGACGAGTGAGCTCATCTTCTTTCTCCAAAAAATCATATTCATCATCTAAGAGATGATCTTCGACATCTTCCTCTTCAGCAAACATATAATAATCTCCGGAACGTACGGCATGTGGATGAAGTTTTAAATTTCTCTTTTTCCAAGGTGTCGTACGTGTAAAATTTATATGTTTTAATTTCGAGCTCTTTGAATGTAAGCTATCCTCGGATCTAGAACTGCTTGGCAAGCTCGGTGAAGTCTCATTATCGTCTACAATGAAAAGGTTAATTTAGATACAAATAAAAAATACACTTACTTTTGTAGTCGTTCCTATTGGCAGTCCTGATTCGTTCCATTTTCGCTTTTACGCTTTCAAGTACGCTCTTTTCCGACTCTCTGCGATCATAGATTTGTTTATAGTGCAAATTCTCAATAACAATGGCCCCGCTGCGAAAATGTATTAAAAACTATTCGATTAATATTTTTTTATATATAAGTTATTGCAAGTAAGAAATTTTGAATTTTTTTCTCCAACGGCACACATTAATAAATTATTTTAATTGATTGACCCTTGAATCCGTTATTTAAAAAAAAGGTTACTCTTAAAAGCGAGCTCGAAAAGCTCGAATGGTGGGATCTTTAATGTGTTATATTTGTAAAAGATAGAGATTTATCACTTACCGCGACGCCAGAATGGTGTTAGCCTGAGTATCCATTATAATGTGGCAAAAATAATATGATCGAAATATACGATGCTGAAAGATGATGAATGCGAAAATAATGGTATGCCAGACGAGGGTGTTACTAAAAACAAGGCTGTTAGGTCCATAGTTGTAGTTACCCGACTTTTCAGATAACTTATTTTTATCATGCCTCCTCAATGATTGGTCATATTCCATTACTGCGAACAAACTCTGATAATCTTGTTTATCCTTTATGTTCAGCATATTACCGAGCACAATAATGCTGGTTTTGATAACTATGTTGAAAATATTAAGCGCTATAAGAAAATTCCAGCGACATATGATGTAATGAATATTTTGCAGATATACTTCTGATCCTTGTAGAAGAAATATTACGGCGAATATAAGATATCCCAATGATAACATATCCATACTGCAAACGCCACCCAAAAACACAATTGCTAATGTAACCCAGAGAGCGTTACAGAAAATTACTATTTTGAAAACATCGGAATAGTTACGCACAAAGGAACAAAAATCATGTGTCGGATTTTTGAAGTAAACAAGTCCGAGCTTAGCAATATTGTTGACAATATTCCTGTTATCACCGCCGGGGTATGTGTTGTTCTTCGCTTGACTTAAGTCTACTTTAAATGCGCTTCGCTGACGCGATATAAGTAAGAGCACAATAAAATCTAGCACGAGTTTGGAGGTAACTGTTCCACCTATAAGCTGTTCAAAAGCTTTTTCTTCTGAGATTTGAAGCGACCTAATGGGAATAACTAATATAAACCGATGAGAGCTTTTCATACGGCTTAATTTCATTATAATACTTACTACGGCATAGATTTGGTGGGAAATGTATAATATACACGTATTGTACCAATATTGAGAGTATAAAATATAGTTGGACAAGATACCATATACGTGCACACTGCATTCTATTCAGACAGAGTAACAGTATTAGCCAGATTAAATATGTTAGTGCGAGTAAATCACGTCTGTGGACAATTGTGGAAGCCAAGGCGATGAGGGTGATTTCCAAACCGAACTTGAAGAATCCATAATTAAACAGATATTTTATAAGCTCGGGAAAATTCCGTTCTGCATCCTGACGATTTGTATGAGGAAAGAGAATTTTCGGGTCCCGTCTGCTCCCAGTTGGCATTCGTATTAGGTGATCACGTAGCTTTACAACAGCATGCAATGTAGAGACAATCATGTATACAAGGTATGGTGCTATGTATCGTAATAATGCTCCAAAACGCTGATCAGCTTTACGAAGACCCATCCATTGGGCAAAGTTGACTGTATTGTTTCTCTAAAAAGAGGATCTTATAATATTATTTAGCTTTATATTTAATAAGTGCATTAGCAGGCTTACACATGTATAATCATAGGTTGTTTCGTCCAAATAGTCTATTTGGTAGATCATTTTCATCAGTATTAAAACGGAGACCCAAAAGGTTACTATTCGAAAAATAATACGTCGTATAAAGCGATTTACACAAACACTCAACAACGAGCACAGAAGAAGGAGAAGGTTAAAGCAGCAAATCTCTGAAATAGCACAAGAAAAGGTCGTCAATATAACCGCCTTGATCATATGGATTTCCAGAAATCGCCAAGCCACTTCTTTGCTTGGTCGAAACCATCGTTTAATTTTGAAACGTAATCTTCTATACGATATTGACAATATTGATTTCCATGAATTATTGCGTTTATTTTGTTTGTGTGGATTGTTATTAAATTGCACTTGAGGAACATTACGTCTTTGATTGGGAAATGGATTACGAACTGATTGCATAAAACGCCGATGGAAATAATGAAGTTGAATTACTGTAAAAATGACTGTTAATGTCGGTACAAGCAAATGTAGACATAGATCTTTTGTGTGGTAGCGCCGCAAGCCAATATCACTTTGCCTAGGAGAAAATATTTTAATTTAATTTAATTTCAGATTTAAAGGCTGGACTTACAAGTTGTGATGAACATGGAAATACTTCTCCCAATAATAGTCAAAGTAGTCAAATTGGTAAGTGTATATAATTGTTAGTATTGTCATCGCATAGAATATGACAAACATCCAATAGCCGAATAAAAACTTTATCCAAAGGTGCAAAGACATATGAAAAACCATTAGAAACAGAAGGAACAGTGACATATAGCAAATTCGAAATCCAGTCATAACATGATCGAGCATGGCGCAGAGAAATATTAAAAAGATCAGCATCCACATCCAGATACGGGTGACAAAATTTGAAACACTTTCGAAAACAAATAAAATTGCACGAGGTGTCCTTGTCTTTTCAAACAAGGCGTGTTCAGATCGTCCATTTTTCAGACTAAAATTCTGAGATTGCATATCTCTTTTGACCTCAGTTTTCTCTTTGAAATATTGGTGCGAAGTTATCCAGAATATGCAAAGAAATGCAGTCTTAATAAATAATGGAATGCAGGGTTGAACGTTGATATCCTTTGGATGAACAAATCCAATTTGTGCAAGATTTAATCCATATATCTATGGGTTAGATGGGTAAACAATTAATTCAAATGTCTAAAAATATTAATTATTTATTTTAGGTGTGAAAATGAGAAGGAATGAGAAACACATCCTAGAGCTATGTGTCGCTTTAGCCAGGATAAGATACAGCATCCTAGGGATGCATGCTATGAGCTTCAAAGGCATGGTAGCCCTCAACCCAACAAAGATTCTGACATTCGTGGATGGAGGAGCTATAAGCTCATAAGGAAGCACAGTATATCTAATATAATAATAGGTCGCAGTGTAGAAACCCCCAATTTAATAATAATTACAGTGATTTCATTTGTAGTACAATCAAAAATAAATGTGACCAATTTTGAGAACAGTTATAAAACAAATTGCCAGAGTAAGAAATGTTTATATTGGTGCATTAAGTTGTAGTATAGATATATGCTTTTCTACTTTCATAATTATAAAATCAAATTCTATCAATATGGATATATTACCTTAGTGGGGAGCTCCATCTTATTTAAATCCATTCCATAAATATACTGTGCAATAAGCAGAAACTCAGCGTACATCACAACAAAAAAACTAGTACGCATCATTGATCGACGCTGGTTGGGTATCATCCACAATATATTTGCCCAAATAAGCAACACGAAAGTTAACCAGCTATGATAAACAATAGACCAGATCTGAAATAGGAAAATATCAAAGTTTAGCTTAATTAGCTTTAGTTAATGAGAAAAAACAACTATGACCCAAAAAATTTATTGGTTAATTGCTTTTGCGAATCACTTAAAATCATTTTTCAGAGATGCCTTCATGCGAGAGGTGATTGATTTTATAAATATCTATAATAATCAAGTAGGAGGACTATCGTTGGGCTTGGAAGTTCGGAAAGTAGTTTAGTTTGACGTAAATTTCTGATAATTACACCCAAGATTTAAAAAAGATCCAATCTCAAATACAAAACTTCACCAAAATATCTAATATCTGAACTTTACAACTTGATATAATGATTAAGCCACAGCAAATCACGTTGAATAAAAAGTTAATAAATACCAATAGTTTTTAATTGTACATTTGAAACTTATAACTTTTTTAATTTAATAATTTTTTTTTTTTAAGAACTGCAGGACTGATGTAAGATCGGCTGGACTGGGTTGGCAAAAAAGAAAAGAGCATTCCGAAGACACAGTGCTCAAATTTTTCCGTGAAAGTTGGAGGAAAGTCAACTCTGATCACGCTACCTGATCGTTATATATATAGCCATTTAAAATTGTAGGGGCTGGTCACCTGATGGCGACGGAGGTAGGCGTACAACCTACAACCAAATTTGGTGACGTAGTCTTAAATTTGTGAGAAATATGTATTTATAGATCTGTGACTATCGCGATCTTATCGGTGTTCTAGCATCATAGTGCACAACTTGTTCAACGTTCTGTATCATAGAATAAATACTAAAATTGTTATATTTATATCCATACTCCTATTTGAGGGTATATATGTACACTTGCTCACTTTACTTGTGGTGTCATAATTAAAATATTACTTTTACTATATATTAGATAAATATTTTTAAGCGATTAAAATTAAAACGTTTACTTGCCATCATAATGATGTTGAGCAGTACATAGCAATTTTTATATATGAATGTTGTTATATCAGAAATCATATAAAAAAATTGTTCCAGTAATGTTGGTTCTTCAGTATCCACCCTTTGCTGTAAAGATTCTCGATTCGTTGATTGTTCATCGGGATTTGGAATATCTTTTAATTGTATTGTCGTGAAAACCATGTAGCGGGCATTTTGCTTAATATTAAGCGTTATAATAAAATAGGATGCCATCAATGCAACTGGACTCAGATATGAATCGACACTTAATTTATCATTTAGCTTGAATATCATTCCATTCCAATTTCGGTTGAAAAGTATTAGTAGTGGTTCAAGTCCCATAATGCTAAGATTGCTTTACTATGAATGTAATTAAATTAAAAAACGCTGACCTTACCGCACCCATATTGAACAGCTATCCAGATAGACTTGTACTATTGGCAGTTGATATGCAACAAGACCAATTATATGCGCCGATAAAACTGCAGCAATACCGATTAGTGGATAATACATACCGCTGCAAGATTATACATAATAAGAAAAGTAAGTAAAAACCCAAATTTATTTTCTTTACCGTCCACTACAATACCCATTACTCCCCAGTATCCCAAATAATTTAAATAAAATAAAACTAAATAATAAATGCTTAAAAAATTTAAATCTTTGTCTTTAAATTTGATTTTGAATGTAAAATGATGTCCATAGCTCTAATAATTTCAACGATTTTCGGTTTTTATTAATACGGAAGATGTTCACTGCTGGTATTAAATATGATGTCTGGATTACAGACTTTAATTTTCAAAGAAATAATCTAAATACATCTTCGCCTTAAAGCCAATTAAACAATTTAGTATAAAGGCAATTTATATTAAGTATTTTACTAGTTAAAATGAACATAAGAAATACGTTTTTTTTATGTGTTTTCCTGATGTACATAAATAAATATTTATTATTTAAAATAAATATACGAATGTTTTCTTCCATAAAAGCAGACCACATCCAAACCAGTTGAAAATATTTATAAATTGCATATGGTTTAAAATAGTTTACAAATTATAAAAGATTTTTCTAAAATAAATTAAAAATGAAAGTTAAAGTTTAAATTATAAGTTAGGCAATATATAATTTATAATAAAAAAAAAATTACAAAAAACATTAATAAATTATTATTTATATACTAAATATTTAATTAAACTTAACTATAATTGAGTGGACCCCGGTAATAAATCTTCGGTGTACCGAAGACGCATATTTTTTGTTTTAAATACCAATATATCTGCCGGTATAGAGCCCAATATGTACCAGCCACTATGAATACAATAAAATATAAGCCGCAAGGTAGGGATGGTCTTAAAGCGGAAGCAATGTATAGTATCAAAAGGGAAAAGAATGGAGCTGCATAAAAGGAAATGTATTATTTGGGTTGAGCTTGTATTATTCCAAAATTATGCTTACTTGTTTTTAGAATATATTGAGTGTACGCAATTATCATAAGACGGTTCATTTGAGAATATCTCATAAATTCTGTTGGATTTCCGATATTATGTTCTTCGGATTTTTCCAATTTTGATTTTGATTGAGATTTTATCTTACCAGACATAGTAGTGAAAATTAGTAAAATCAAGGTCACAATTGATACTATGATATCTGGAGAAATCCAATATAATACTGAAATTAGCCTATAGAAAAGTTATAGTTAAGTTTCATAATAGATTTGCAGGTTTCTTTACCGAACTCCCATAAAATTCACGAACCCAACTTGACGTAGGATAATCGATACTGATGGTTTAATTTTCACATAAACCAACATTAAATACATAAGGTTCAGTCCAAGATGGCATAAGGCTAAAAATGCACTCAGCGAAAACGCAAAAACCAGAAATATTTTAAAGGCCCTTGGTTTGGATAGCCAAGGTGAAACAAAAAACAATATTAGATATATCATCGATATAGCGACAGGCCGCGTAAGCGATGCTGTGTATATATAATTAGTGGTTGCTGTTATTGTAATTAAATTGATCTCTTACCAAATATTAAAGAGAGTGGTAGTACCACCCGCACTAACGTATAAAACCCGTAATCAGGCATTTTGTTATATGAAGGAATATTTTCGTTATTTAGTTGACACAAAATTACTTATTAACAACAGATTACTTTGTTTTCTTCGAAGCTAAATTCTGACTCATGGCAATTTTCCCAATAATTTAAATATTTTAGTTTCCACTTTTGCCATATTAGCTTTATTTTATTCATTTTAATTTTTTATTTTAAACTGAAGGACAACTTGATTTAAGGAAGCGCCGTCTGAATTTTAGAGCTTCTTAAAGATCTAACCTCACAGTAAAATTCATTAGTAAAAATTAACTAGAGCAAGGTATATTTTTAAAATCAACATTCAGATCATCCAGAATCAAGCCTGCGACTGCTGTATTGATATTAAGTCTTCTTATTTGAATTATTTATTTTTATTTATTTTAACTCACAACAGTGTACGCAGACCGCTTGTTACCATACCGAAAGGTTAGCTAAATATATCAGGTTAAGCGATTATTGATTTTAAATCCAAACATCCAAATATGTTGGCGTACATAATATTTTTGTAATTTTATTGTTTAAATTTTTTAAAGAACAATTGTTTCAGTTAGACATATCAGCATCTTATGCACCCGTCATTAATAACTAATGTTTTGTACTTGATTTTGGCAACGATAAGCAATTGCTTTTTGCAACATTTATTTTTTCTTTGAGTCACAAATTGATATATATTGCGATATAATGAATTTATTATAATAAGTTTTTATTCAAATTTTTTTTTTTTAGAAAATTAAGTGCTGGTTGCATAGCGATATAAATTGATTAATTGGATGCTGTTCGATGGTCTATAAATTTTACATTAGAAGCTGTCACACTGGAAAAAATATCTTAAAAAATTGAAAACATAGCCCAAATCAAGAGCAATGGTGTGGTAAAAACAGAAATGCCATATGAAATTGAGAAAATTATGGAAGTTTAGTCAGAAATCGCTGCATACTTTGCGGTGTCTGTTGACAAAAATTTACGTATTTTATTTGATGTCTTGTTAACATTCAAACTATGTTAATTTAAATAAACATTTTTTTTAGGTAACACGGATCGTTTCCTATAATTGTTGTATATTAAAAACCCAAAGAAATTGAAAATTAAATTACATCTGTAATGCATGCCATTATGCATTAACACTGTATGATGATAACTTTTTAGATTTTTAAGGCAAACGAATATAGGTAAAAAACGGCAGTTAAGTTTGAAATGAATGTTTAATTTTTGACAATTAAAATCCTGAAAATTATCAAAGAAATATAACAGAATTGGCCGGAAGTGAATTATCAAATAACCAAAATTAGCAAAAATAAATAATTGACTGGCAAAACTCTGACCGCATCTTCATTTTCCAACGAACTGATATAAATTCAAGCCTCACTACCTAAAATCAAACAAAAATATTGGCACTCTACGCAGTTTAGATATATAGTTATATATATTTGTGTAAGTAATTAGTATGCCAATGGAATTGGCATTCCCTTAACCATTTACCTTAATTGATATATTTTGACATTATATATAAACACATTTCTAGCTGCACTTGGCGAAGTGCCAAAATATGTACATATGTGTATGTGTTACTATTATTCAATGATTTTCTGTCACACACAAATTACCCATGTATATAAGTTACACAGTATTTGGTTATTATGTGTAGATTCGTAATTTTTGATTGCGAGTGTGTGAAAAATAATGATAAAGTTACCTAAGCACAATACTTCTAAGACCGGGAAGGCGATCTGCATTCATGGTAAACTTACAGTTTCTTGGGCTCTGAATCATGACCACTCTCAACATACCGCAAGAAATGCGCTTCAAAACTTACAACTTACATAGGTTAAGATCGCGACAGCAAGACACCAACATAACACATAAAACCATACTTTTTTGGAGCATACTCAGTCAAGCGACGCTCTTCAGCGTCGAAAAAATTTCTCCAAACCAGTTAAACAACTCAAAGAGCCGAAAATGTGACTAAAATCCACACGCTTGGACTCGAGCCGACTCAGTGTTGTCTTAAAGCTGTTGGGTGGTGCACGAAAAATAAATAAAACTAAACAAAATATATGAGTTGAATTGTGAAAGGCTTTTACTTCTCCGCAGCCACAAATTAGTGATTTAAACCTACTCAAAGAATCGCGGAATCATACTTTAGGTGATAACGTGAAGACGAGTCATAGGTTTCTGCAAACACCCTAAGACTTCCTAATTTAATAATATTAATGTGAGTAACTCATTTGTGTGAGTAACTTCTTTTAGTATTCATTTACTCAAGTTGTACATATGTATTCAAAGGCTCGAAGACGCAGTTCCACAACAATAAATATATCTGCATATGTACACATTTTCTGCTATGTATTCGTTGTATTCACATACATATATATGCGTATGTTCACACTTATGTATCTGGTCGTTGCTTTATAAGTGTATTGAGTAGTGCATTAAGGTGAAAGTTAGACAATGAAAGTTCATATATCGATGTATTTGTGTATGTATAACATGTGTTAATTCTACGTATATACATTGGACGTATATACATTGGAAATTGGTTCATATAAGGAATAATATTTTAAATCGGTGATGCTACTCATCTTCTGTCTGTTAAATATACAACAATGCCGTTTTAAGGTGATAACTGTATTTTTGTTTTGAAATATTTACACATATTATGGGAATATAGGACTAAAACCCAGTTGGGCTTCCATCAAAAGAATGTGGAAATAAAAACGCAAAACCAGCACTCTCATTTTATCTTTGCGAAATGAGCACATATTTACCAGTTTGCTTGTTAAGTGTCGTCTTTAGAAATTTAGACTGGTTCTGGTTCAACATGACTTAAATTGTTTTTATCCTCATTTTTTCTTAAAGTTTATAGCGCATTAAATGAGTCAATAATGATAAACATTTTTGATTAGCATCACAAGCTAAGAAAATTTAAATATATCCGCAGCTATACAACATTTTGGAGATAAATTATTTATATATTAAGCTAATAATTAAATTAGTAAGTGGACGTTACCATAGAACTGAAAGAGGATGCAATCGTCGGCGTTAAAGATATTTTCACCAATTTACACCATGAAAATGGTTAAAAAGAGTAAAAAGAGTTTTGTGCAAATGTGTGTAACAGGCAGAAGGCAGTATCTTCGACCCCATAAAGTATAAATATTTCAAGTCAAGATCAACAGCCGATCCGATATAGCCATGTCCGTCTGTCCGTTCGTCCGGATGTCTCTATAAACTCGCGGATCTCAGGGACTATAGGTAGAGGTAGAGACTTTGGAATACAGGTTCCCGTATATCCGGCGCAGATCATGTTTGTTTTTTTTTTACTCCTCCGTTTCTTGATTATAGATCGATTTCGATTTCCAAAAGCAATAAATTCCACAATTTTAAAGACAAAATCTTGTTACTATATAATAATAATTATTATATGCATTAACATAACATTGAAGAATTGCACAAATTCCATCACTTTTCAGTGCTTGTGCTTGCTACAAGAAATAACTTATCCTGCTCATATCTGGGTGCAAAACTTTTTAATGGGAAATTTCCCAATAAATGTACAATATTTTTAACAAATAGGTTCAGGGTATATCCTAATCGAGATCGCTGGACTAAAGTATTTTTACTTGTTTTATTTTAAACCAGTTTTCTTATATCCAAAATATATAAAACCGTTGAATAGTGTATGTTATTTAATTAGCCGAATTATGCCCAAAAACAATAAATCATGTAAATTTGTTCAGCTTATGTAAATCAAATTTGCGGTAGCAGAAAAACATATTTGCGGAAGTAAAAGTGTCAAATGTATTTTTGTTTTAACAAGTCGAATTTGATGAATCCACTTTTCCTGGTAACAAATTATTTTTAGAGTATTGAATTTAATTTTGGTAAAATGTAATCTGAATCTTAATCCGTTTTACGTTTTTTTTTTAGCGATCCTCCGTGGGTGGAAGCTGAGTGGCTGACAAATGACAAATGGTAAATTTATATTGTTTCCTTATGTCCTTATATAGACAACAATAAAGTGACAATTTTAAAGATATTTGGAAGGAATATTTAGTGTAGTATAAATCAAGTTTGAACTCTTTAATTTAATTATCACTCAGTACACTTCTACTTATCATATATTATAAATTTAGATACTAAAATCATTGATATTATTTGTCCCTTTGTAGGTGATGCCGCAAGAAGAACTTACTCTCAGCAAAGACCATCTCATGTTGAATTCAAGAAATTGTCTTATCTTCTGCCTAACTATATCATGCCTAGTATACTTCGGCGATGCCCATGGAAGACTTATTGAGCCCCCAAGCAGGGCATCAGCCTGGCGTTATGGGTTCCAAACACCGCCAGATTATAATGATCACGAACTTTATTGCGGTGGTTTTACGCGACAGTGGAAACGCAATGGTGGCAAATGTGGAGAATGTGGCGATGCCTGGGACTTGTCCGAGCCACGGCCACATGAAAATGGTGGCCAATGGGGACAGGGTGTAGTAGTACGAAGTTATTTGCCCGGCTCGGAGATGACAATTCGGGTGGAGTTGACTGCTAGTCATATGGGGTAAGAGAATAATAGACCATCAGTCCATCAGTAGATTTCACGCTATGTTTATTCTCTTCACAGGTATTTTGAGTTTAGATTATGCGAAAAGCCAGGCGCTAAACAGTTTTGCCTTGATAAAAATGTGCTGCGTTTAATGCGCGGCTCCCCATCGCAGCACCATCCAACAGATTTGGACACTCGGTTCTATCCCCGTAATGGGAGTCGGATTTATGAAATCACAGCTCTGTTGCCTGGTAGATACATTTTTTTGTTTAGCACTTTCTTATAGAGCTCCTTTATAAAAATCAATTTGGTTTATTTCAGATATGCTATGCAATCAGTGTGTGCTGCAGTGGCGTTATATAGCCGGAAATAATTGGGGGATATGTGAGGATGGCGTCGGTGCTGTTGGCTGCGGTCCTCAGGAGGAGTTTCGCGCATGCTCGGACATAGCAATAACAACAGATGCCCGTCTTCCCAACCGTCCAGTTCGACCAGTACATCGTACTACAACACTACCTACAACTCCGAAGAGCGACCAAGTAGAACTGGATGACGAACAACACTTCACTTGGTTAATAATTTTGATCGTTGTTCTCCTATTACTGATGATCACTGCCCTAGGCATATGTGTTGTGTATAAGCTATTCAAGCCTACTAAATTAACCGAATGGAAAGACACGTTTTCAAACAAATTCTGCCAAAAACCAAAAAATGGCTCTTTTGTAAATTTATCCCAAAGCAAAGTATTTAAGCTCATTATGCCAACCAATGGGCTTGAGAAAAGTGCAGAAGGCAATAATGGCAGCCAATTGCCAAGTTTGCAGAGCACACCAACTAATCCACCTATTCCACCTCCTAGAACTAAACGAGACACTCGCATACAGACAATTTCCATTATTTCCTAAAGTTATTTTTCACTGCCTGAACTGATCCAAGTAAAATAATTTACTTCATTTCTATATTATATTGTGTTCGAAAAAAACTGATACTTATTAATTACATTTAAACAATAGTATTGTTGAGGTATGTAAACGTACGACGACATATACTACAAGCTAGTTTAATTAAAGTGTTCATTATTGACTGCCTTATTGTAACTTAAGTATTTTAAGATACATTTTATTTATGTGATAGTTATATGTGTATCTTCCTGTTTACAAAAATATGTTTTCATATCTAAAACAGCTGTCTTTCAATATCCTCAAATATATAAAAATAGATAAGCATTTATTGCTTAACTATTTGGAAGTGGAACTGAAGAACATTGTTTTTCCATAACAAAAATTGAAATATAGGACACTCCCTACAATTATATAAAAAGGCTCTACTCTCATTACGTTGCATAGAATTGTAGTTAGAATGCATCTTATCACTTATGTGATTTTCAATATACCATTCCACTGTATTACTTAAGTCAATGATTTTTCGAATTCGACTTGATTTCCAACTCTAATCAGTATTTAAAAATTAACACAAAAATGCAGAGCAAAAGAAAATAAGAAAAAAATTTTTTTTTGCCAGGATCGATTTAAATTGATTTCAAAACATTAATTGTTTTTTTACTCTGATTGTATAGATATAAGCTATATTGAAAACACTTGAGTCTTACTCAAATATCGAACTAAACTCCAAGCCGCCGCGAATATCTCAAGCCGACATATCCCACAATTTTATTAGAACAGTCACAAAATTTGGAAAACGAAATTACCTACAATTATAACGCTCGAGTTAACATTCTTCAACTGATATACCGCCTATAAGGTATTTACAAAGGAATACGCCTACATTAATTTAAGCCTTAAACACATTTCTTACAGTCCTATAGACATTGTTTCCAAATTTTTCAAGTAGATCACCTTAAAATTTAAGCGGTAACCACCGACGAACTTTCCAACCCTTTTAAAATGTTATTTTTCACATGCTTTCATCTAGAGATACGCATTTATCAGAGTTTTATCCAACTGCAACTTTTCCACTAACCATTTTGCTTGGTACAATCATATCCAATATTTTTTAATTTTCTTTTATAAAAATATTAGAGAAATATTTAAATTAAAAATAAATTCAATTTAAAATTTAAAAAAAAGTGGATACACACAGTTTTGATCAGCATAGACAGAAGTGTCTATACAACTACATCTCAACTAGTCTTTCAGTGTTTTTGATTATTTTGTTGGATACACACACATTTTACAGTGCGAAGTATTTGCGATAAATAATTATTATTATAAATTATATTTGGATATGATCGGACTGTCCTAAATTAAGAGGCACGCTACAATATTTATTACCATGTTATTTTAGAGTTCATTTATGAACAATGAGTTGTATATTCACACATAGATATAATGTGTGTATATTTACAAACGCTTTTCTATGTATATGTAAATACTCATATGTAGGCGTACGTAAATATTCATATACAAAAAACATATATTAAAAATTCTAAATTCCGTTGAAAAAACATTAAAAAAAAATCATTCCTTGTACATTTTAAAAATTCTCATAAAATAAAATATAATTTTCTGTTTTTTTTCAAAGGAGAGAAAAAAACTACACTATCTTTAATAATTTCCATAATATTTTTTTTCGCCGAGCAAGTCAATATCTTTTTCGAGTTTGAGGTCCTCGATTTTTTTAATGCTATAAAAATTCAATTGGGGAAATAATTATTTTGAAAAAATAGATTGTTTTATAAATCTATATTTAAAATATAAGATATCTCTAAGTCTATGATAACGTATACGCTCAATTAAAATTGGAAATGGTTCTATCAACCCATTACACAATTCGTGACATAACAATAATACCAGATGTGAGGGTATAGTATGCCAAACGACTAGTTCACAGTCTCTTTCGCTAGTCAACTGCCAGTATTCGGTTCTATCAGACGTGTGCGCTGTGTTACTCAACGTAATACATATCCGTACATATATAGAGGAACTATTTATACTTTAAGCATTGTAAAAATATACACGTATATTTTGAAACAAATTTTTCAATGCCCTCGGAGCATGAGAGACCATCTGTTGTGCAAATTGCTGAGTACAATGGAAATATGGACACAGACCCAGAAAATATTCCATACCATGCTCGGGAGAATGCACTTCCGTTTACTTACGGCAATATTCCAGTGGGCTTTACTACCAGCGAATTGAATCATGTCGGTGACACCAGCAATCATGTGGAGACACTTGATACTAAACATAACACTTGCTCGGGAATTCAGAGCAATACCGGAATAGCACGCAAAACTGCTAGACCGAGTATATCTGCTTCATGTCCATTGGTGCGGAAGACACCTTCGCGGAAGGAGTTCGAAGATATGCTAATGGAACGAAAAGTGCGAGCCAGCGAAGCCAATAAAGACTTTGCCAGAGAGTTATTAAAGGATGAAACAATTCAGAGGGATTTGGATGAGCTGCATATGAAGTTAAACACACCATTGCTTGCCGCAAATGAAGTTAAGGAAAGACAACTTGATTCCATAGACCTACCTGATGCCGAAACAAGTTCCTTAATTAAATACAAAAAACCAGACCTAGTGTTGGAGGAAAGGAGTCGATCAAAAACTCCAACGTTTCCATATGATCAAAACATCGGAAATTTTGATCGCTGTGTCAGTCCATATCCATCTGCAATGCCATTCAACAGACTGATGATCGACGAGAATGGTGCAACATCACAGCAAGCCAAACAGAATATCCAACATTTTGATAGCAACACTAAAGAAGTTGAACCGCATTTAGTCAATTTCGCAAAGGATTTATCAGAGTTTTGGTATAAGCCAAACATGTCTCGAGAAGAAGCCGTCAATTTATTGCGTGATGCTGTGCCCGGAACATTTATTATTCGTAACTCGACGACCTATCGAAATGCATTTGGCTTGGTGCTGCGTGTTGCTAAGCCACCTCCCGGCGTGGTGACAGGACCAGGTTATGGAAACCAGCTTGTTCGACATTTCCTATTGGAGCCGACAACGCGTGGTGTTTGTCTTATGGGATGCGTCAATGAACCAATATTTACATCTTTGTCCGCATTCGTCTATGAGCATTCAATTAATCAAATGTCGCTACCGTGCACACTTATATTACCAGATCTGGATAATTTGCATGTCTCCAATAACGAAGAGTTGATCCACAACCAAAAACAGATGCTTGCACAAGGTGCGGCCTGCAATGTCCTTTACTTGTTTCAAGGTGATATGGAGTCCCTTACCGGCGATGACGCAGTTCGGAAGGCGGTTTTCGAAATGCTCACAGAGCGTAAGCGTCCCATTCCGTTGGAGGTACACTTTAAGGTATCTACTCAGGGCATCACCTTAACCGATAATACCCGCACAAAGTTCTTCAGACGACACTATCCAACAAAGAACATTTCACACTTTTGCATGGATCCAAACAATCACTTCTGGAGTGTTCCCGCATCTGACGAAGGATTGCAGCGCTCAGTCAAAAAGTCGATATTTGCGTTTATAGCGCGTCCGCTGACCGGATCAAAAGATAACCAATGCCATATCTTTTGTGATCTGTCTCATGCGCAACCGGCATCTGCCATAGTTTCGTTTGCTCACAAAGTACTATCACTTGATAATTCCAGTTGTAAAATATTATGAACATTTTGTATAATCTCTTGCAATAAATATATCTACTAATAAATTAGCTTTCAAATAGTATGCTTAAAAGAAGGAAAAAATATTTGTAATAACAACAGATCAGGTAATTTAGCCACTTGTCCGATTATCTCATCTTCTTATTTAGTACTTTTGAAAAGTTACAGCGTTTGTTTCTATAGACTGTTATTTCCCATTAATGCACATATAATTTTCATACACTTTTAAATTTTTTAAATATTTCATTAATATTGAGCAACTAATACAATTCGGCGATAATTTGAAAATATAAATATATACAAAAATATTCTTAAAATGATCTGATCTTTTTTATTTCTTCATAGTGGATTAAAAAATGTCTAAGTTAACCCTGTAATTATAAAATCAAAAATGAATTAATTTGTGTTTTAGCCAAACTAAAAGCGAACTGGTTTTTTCAGCTTCGGACCGATCAATATCAGGATCCTTCTTATTTATTGTATATTACAAAAGCAATTTGATTAATCGGTCGAACATAGAATCTTGAATAAAATGGATTTTGTGATTTTAGAAATTTTAGATTTTAATCAATTGGAAAAATAACTATATCCCAATTTTCCAATTTTTTAATGCCAATATTTTCATTCCTGAGAATCGGTGGAAGAGCCGGTTATTCCAGAAATAAGTTGCTTTGTAAATTTACGTAGTTCCAAGGGATCCTCGTTATTAAAATCGTCCATAACTGACTGCATTTGTTCCTTAAGTCCATCCGCTATTGACGTTGTAATTAGATCCTTGAACAGATTTGTAATAGGACTTAAAATAAGCCCTGTAAACTCCCGAATTAGACGAGCTTGATCCAATTGTACTTGAATATTGCTGTCAGGTAAGATACGCTTATTATTATATATTCAAAAATCATTGTGATACCACAGCACCTGAATTCAATTATACGAAAGTCATGTAGATGAAGTTTTGAACTTATTACATTCACAGCGAGTTCAGCGTAAACGATCGTGTCATCTAATGTACCAAGCACTTTTCCATATCCCTCGATAGCCATTAACTTCAGCAAAAAGTTATATTCAAACTATAAAAGAAACCACTACAATGTAATGAAAGTATGTATTTAACATGATTTCAACATTTCAATTTGAATTTGCGTTTCCTTTCTAGGCAGAAAACAAATATTAGCATCTTCTTTATTAGTATTATATTATATTAATTAGTAATATATATATATATATATATATATATAAATGTTTTCTATAAAAATATATTTGGCAATAATACCATAATATATATGTTATTTTCTTGACCAGGATCAACAGTCGAATTCGTATGTCTGTCCCTCTAGATTTGTGAAAACACATTTAGATACGTTTACTGAGAACCTTACTTACCTGAAGCTTATTAATTTTTAAATAAAATTTACTTAAGAATGATTTGCCCTCATATGTCATGAATGCATCGTTGTGTCTGTGTATGCCTGCAAGATTGTAGACAATACCATTACTTAGGTGCAGACCAGCTTCATAGGTGATGAATAGAGGTTTCTAATGAATTTTAGATATATATAAGTTGGACGTTATCTCGTTGAATGGTAAACTTACAATAGATAGACTTTCTTTAATATCCGGAAGGTCTAAATGCTCTATTCCCAGCTTTTGAAGGTGTGCAATTACCATTGGCGTCACAACATCAACTTCGGCATTGATATTAGACCAACCGACGTCTTCTTTTTCAAAACTACTCTCGGTATTGGTGTCATTTTTCGCATCTCGTCGATATCTTAAGATAAAAATAAAAATCTAAAAATTAATTAAATAATTAAAAATTATTTTTATATATATTGATAAGGGGTTGGGCTACTGAATTGCAGGACTACGTCTTTAAAGCTGTGAAATCGAATAGAATTAATAAGTCATGAGCAGCATTCTTTATAACCTTTATAAAAGACCCACTGATAAATATATTAGTGTATAATTAAGAAGTTCAATTGAATTTCCTGGAAAAGATCACAATGTTGCATCTGAAATCCCAAATGATTTTACTAAATGTATATTTATACATAGGCATTACTTGGTAGTAGTAATAAATAATAATAGAATAAAACTTACTCTAAACTACAATTTCCTCAATTCTAATGGACAACAAAAAGAAATATTTATAAACAAGTAAGAATGCTGCAGTCTAGTGATCTCGACTACGAGGTCAAAAATAAATTCTCGTTTTTTACTGGCTGGAAAATACGATGACAATAAGTTCTTACCAACGTTAAGAGGCGATTATTAGTAACAAACCATCCAAGTTCGAAATTAAATTGTGGAAGATGCACCTTTCTTCCAAATTTGTTGACTCCATGTTTTTTAAGTAGTGGAAGTAATTACCTTTGTGAAGCTGAATTTGGCGGTAAAGCCATTTGGTACAAATTATTTGGCATAAAATTATATATACACTCCAATGTTCTTGGTTTCTAAGATAACGAATAAGAAACAAAGCATTATACCGGTGTATTATAGGTTCAAAGAATTTTTTTATTAATATTTATTTTGATCCCAAATGTAGAAGAATTTATTGATTGTTTACAATGTCTTTTTGGCTATTCGCACGTATAAACTCAACCGTTTTCGACGCAATTGAAGTTGGACAGATATGTACAAATGAATACATACTTTGTCATAGCTGCGTTAGACAAAGTGTTAATAGGCTGCTCACACATAGAGCAATGTGGAACGCGATTCACATACCCAACAGATAAACTCTTTTACAGCTGTGAATTGGATTTATGAAGCAATATGTAGTACATTTGTTTTACAACAACAACAACTAAAAATGTATTACAATAGATTTGTGAATTCCAATGACCAATAAACAAGACAGTAAAAGTGTCTAAGGATCGCCGAAGATGACATACTTTACAGACCGGAGGACACATAATCCATAAAGTCTAGAAACCGATTGAATATATATAGTCGGTATTTTTAGGGCAAGAAATATAATGAAACTAGGACTTTGCAATGAGCACAGTACTTCATACAGAAAAACCAATTGAAAGTTGCCAAATAATAAATCATAAATCCTAACGAGAAAGACATACGAAAAAAAAACCACGCCCTTTATAGACACACACATTTACACTTATCAGGCTAAGCTTTAAATTGTTTGAATGCCATTGCAGTGAAAATTCTATAATCAGAAGAGAACTCTATGTTACCAATTGTTGAAGAAAAACTTTGATTTCTTGTAAGACACCGGGGGAGAAATTTTCAGCAACGAATCGTCAAAGATTATAATTTTTAATCATAACCCTGACCGGACGTTATCGATTTCTCGGATGACATCCTTTGTACCAAGAGCTTTTACTTGAAATTTATGTGTCACCCGATGCACTCCGATCGTTAAGTACTTTTCAAAAGCAATCAGCCCACGTTTAGAAAAAAATTTGAGTAAATTTTGGAACAGCGTGTTTACTAAGAAAATAATACAATACCTTAAATCTACTTACTGATTAAATTAGGAAGCCTAATAATAAAACTCCGTGAAAATAAAATTAATAATACTTATACATCCATTTTGACTATTTCCTTTTCTTTGCTTTACATTTTTATTTAGTTTACATCTTATGATCCGATACCGAAGGTTCAGTGCAAAGCTACCCTTTTTTTCCTTTTTGTTATCCTTGAGTATCAAAGTAGTGTACAGTACAGTCAGCTAGACTCTCTTACAATGTTCTTACTAGTTATATTTAATTGCCCTGTACTTAACCCTATTGCAGCAAACCTAAACAGAGTAATCACGAATATGCGTCATACGTTGGAGCTTCGTTTGATGCACGAAACAGTCAAATCTAATTCAAATTTTTTGATTTAGATTTGATAACTGTCAACAGTTAATTATATTTTGGATTCAAGTTTTACTCTTATGACTTTGCTGTATTAGATTTAAATCATATATCATAATTTAAAATATGTTTATATAAATGAATAAAATAAATAAATACCTGATTGATTCCATTTGAAGCTCTCCGTTTGCGGATAATATGACGAACAGTGTTGCAATTAAGTAGAAACTCATTGTACATTTAGTCACATAAAAAATCATTTATTGACATGGGTGTGTGTACGTGAACTTTCAAGTTATTATTATTTTTTTTTTTAATTTGATACGTCAGTTAAGCTTGGAATTTTGGCGTTTTTGAAAATACCGGCTAACTACGAATTTAGTTTCAAATTAAAAATTAATAACAATTTAAAACATTTTTTTATACCCTGAACACAATAAAAAGAATGGTAAAAATGGTCATATACCTATTAATGAGATGGCGAGCGTCAATATGTCTTTGTGTGCATTCTGCAGAACTCCGTTACCTACGATTTCGTGTGCTTATTTATGTATGTATATGCAGGCATGCACGCCAGCCAGTTAAGGTCAGTTCGGGCTTGCGATTAAAAACATGCGCTGCATTCGATTTTTTTACTTTTTAAAGATTGGGCTTGCTAAAAAAAAAAGTTCACTTGCAGACCTGCGCACATATAGGTGCAAAGCTTTTAAAATGGAGATTTAAAAAAAAATTGAAAATATTTAAGAACTGGATTCCGGGTATATCGTAGTCAAACTCGATCGGCTACAGCATTCACATTTGTTTTGTTTTTTATTAAAAAAAAATTTTGTGCATTTATAAAATTTGTCTATCTTCTGCTTATTAAAGATTTCAATCAATTGTTATAAGTTTTTATTTATTAAATTATTTTATTTCAATGTTTCAATAAAGAAGAATTTCTCGACACCTTAAACAATACGAAGACATAATATCAAATAAAAATGCGTTTATTTACTTGCTTTTACAGTGTACACCAATTTAAAAAATGAATCAGTGAAAGTATTATTATGTATTTGTATTGAGTAATATTGAAAACAATTTAAATTTGATTTTGTCAATTTATATTGTTGTTAATACACATAAAGTATTGAGTGTATATACGAGGGTTTGCGTTCATAAATGCATATATTAACATTTTATTAATTTTATTCGCATTCTAGACACGAATTAAACGTAGTCATAAATGAAATCACTACACTCTGCGAAATTTTACTAACGGCACTTGACAATCAATTGTTTGTGTTTCCAGTTTCACATTAGCTTTGTATATTAAAAACGCCCTGAATACAAATTAAAGAAATTTCCACAAAATTTAATTAGAGACCAAACTCACATTACTGCAGTTCCTGAAAATGTCAGACACTTCTGCTATGATGAGAAAAGTTTCGCTTCTTAATCTCTTCCGAATTTTAGTGCAAGGTACTATAAAATTTAAAAATACTACTTCTGGAAATATTCACAGCTGGCCCGTAAATTCAAAACTTTTCCTTAAAAATGATTAGCAGGGAGCAGGTGCCTTTAATTGAATTTCGCGGAGTGTATTTATTGGTATATGTATAAAAATGTATTCAATTAAATTTGTGTGCATGGACATTATTATGTAGACATATTTCGTATATAAGCCTTAGATATATACTTATGTAAACGACATGCATATTAATATGTATTTGTATCAACAGGTGTACATGTATACAACACTAAGTACATCATTCATATGCGGAATAATCATTATTATGTTATGTATATTCATAACTATTTCATAACAGTATTTATTTTTGTACTCTGCACACAATTTGTCACAAAATTCAACATTTTCCACATTACGCTTCACTATTTTATGCACACCGCGTGCATTCATTGGCCCTAGTCTGATCAAAGTAATTACTTGCTTCCTATTTGGTTATTACTAACAAGCTTTTACAGAGATCAGAGATCGAATGCCCACCCGTTGACGCACTTGTGGGAGCGGCTGGAACCAAACTACTGCTGAGCACCGTAACGTAAACGAGACTGAGACTGAGACTAAAAACAGAAATTGAGTCTGAGTCTGAAACTGAAACTGAGATTGAGCCTCGTCAACTGTTTAAGCACTACAGCCTTGATCTTGTTGAGCTTTTAAGCGGGGGGTGTGATATTGAGTAAAGCTTGCCTATTAATTTTTTGACAGAAGCCAGCAAATGCAAAGCAGTGTTAATACCCTGTTTGCTGGATTAAACTTGAAATTTTTATTCGTATGTGCGCACGTTGACTGTAATGCAAATAGGCGATAAAAGTAATGCATAATAAGTAAAAATTTCTCAATTTTAGACTATATTAGGTATAAATTATTTATTTTCGATTTGCAATAATGCTGTTATCTTATATACATATAAGATAATAAGTGCAAAATTGTTACTGAGATACTCTTAATTCTGCGAAAGAAATTGAATTTACAGAGCTTAATCACGGACAAATTTTTAAAATGCAAAATATACGGATATAATTTAGGTGTAAGAAACTAGTTCGCATAGAAGCATGATATGATTTTAAGAGGAATACAGATACCTGTATTTCATACCTGTATAACGTATAACAAGTTATTGAAAATTGTAAAGCCCCTAGAACAGGAAGAGCATCTGAATATGTTACTATAAGTTTATCAACATCTCAAAAAAGTAGCAAAGATGTCATCTGTATATTAAAGTATGTATCATCTTTCGGCTTTAATATATTGATTTGGAATTAACACATTTCTTGCCTCCTATTAGTTTTGGTTTTATTTTAATTAGAATTGAATTACTATGGAAACATTAACAAATTGCTTATTTTTAGAAATATGAAATACCTTGTAGGACATCTGCTCACATCTTAATTTTGGCATTATTAAAACCTAAAATCGATATGACAGCGACGGGGAAATCTATATAGATGATATATTCGAATGTTTATAAAATTTACTGCATTCAAAAACCTACAATATTTCTATTTATTCATATTTCAACCAGTAAAATAAAATTATTTACTTCTAATTGAATTAAATTTAAATATATATATTTTTTAATATATATTTTAAAGTTAACATTATTGACAAAATAAATATTTTATTCGATTTGTAACTTCAATTGACTTCTAAAGTAAAAATACGACAAAAAAATGAATTTTTAAGGTTTCTCAAAATAAAATTCTAAAAATTTAAATTTTTAAGCCAATAATCCGGAAAAAAGATAGATTGCCCCAAATTAATATAGAATAAACAATCCCGAACAACATTTAAAATAATTCGGATTTTCGATCTTTTTTCGGATAAAGGAAACGGAAATTTGAACTTGTATAAAACTGCTTAAGGCCCGACCATTTTGACTAACATTAAAATAAATTCATAAAATTAGTGTTAAATATAAAGCAGTCAGAATTTTTCATTATGACAGTTGGGCAGCCAATCGTCTCCCCACTAGGAGATACAATGAAGATATTGGGACAGCACATTGTAGTTCACACCAATTATGGTTTTTACGATTTATTTGTTGTGGTTTTAAAGTCGCCTGGTTGATTCAAGATTCAGGCAAACAGCTTTCTGATTGGAAATAACTTAAAACAATTTAACGACATCCAGTTTACAGGTAAATGTTGTCTAGTTAGCGCCTTGTGAAATTGGATCGATTTTGACATCGGGAAACTTAAATTCAGGAAATTTAAGCATATCCGTTTTGCCATCGCTGCCATATTGCTTGGCTACCCGCTCCAGCTCGTTCTTCAACTCGCGCTCGATTTCGGGATTCGAGTCAACCAGTTTGCCACCGCTGCAAATGTATATTTTCTTATTTATAATTAATTTTAAAAAAATATTTTATGTTACTCACGTGCTCTTTTGCTTATATTCGCGAACCTTGTCCAGGAACAGCTGCTGGATGGGATCGGAGGCCTTGTTGAGCGCGGGTGCAGCAATGGCAATATTGCGACGCATCTCGGTCCTCAGCACACGGACGCCGGACAGAATTGATTGTGTCAACATCTGTAAAAATGTAGTAATTTTAATACAATTCTTGGTTTGTCTTCGGCGTAACACTTTTTGGGTAACCTTAAAAGGTTATGTAATAGATGTTGTTTTTATAGCATTTTTAGTTGCCAATAAGAACCGATTAGTTATTATAGGTTTTTGTGTGGTACCTCAGCTGTTTTGGCAACTAAAAGTTAATTTTTGTTCATTATTTTACCTTAATTCCCTTTTGAAATGCTCCTTGACGGCGAGTATGGAAAATTGTCGAATGCACAACAAAGTGACAGCGAATTAAAAACTAATAAATACCTCAGCTATAAAAAAAATACTGTGTGAACTTAAAAATACTGACAAAATATCGATAAGTTCATATAAGTAATAAAAACATACTAAGTAAAAAATTACAAGTTATTGTTTGATATATAAACTTATTGATATATGATAGTAACACGCAATGGTATTAGAATCTAGCTTGAAGAAATAAGAAATTTAAGAAAATATATTTAGTCATGTTGCGATATAACATCGATAGTGTCAAAACATCTTTATGGCACTTTAACTTTATCGTATATCGATTGCAGCTAGATTCCACGTCAAACTCTTGCAAGCCGGAGAATTAAATTTTGTTGATTTCATTGATTTGACGTAAGCAAATTGCATCAAAATGGTCAGTTTGCTGCAGGAGATCGACACCGAGCACGAGGACATGGTCCATCATGCCGCCCTGGACTTCTACGGCCTGCTGCTTGCCACCTGTTCCTCAGATGGCAGCGTTCGCATTTTCCACTCGCGCAAAAACAATAAAGCACTGGCGGAACTCAAAGGACACCAAGGACCTGTGTGGCAGGTAGCATGGGCACATCCCAAATTCGGCAACATTCTGGCATCGTGCTCCTACGATCGCAAAGTGATCATATGGAAATCGACAACACCCAGAGATTGGACCAAATTGTGAGTGTGCTTGCATCTGTGTGCAAGTATTTACAGTTCAGGTCAAAATAATAGAAGCACTCAATTGGGCATAATAATATAATACAATAATATCTCATTCGCCTATATAAAAAGAGTTCGATTAGAATCTGGTTCATTTTAAGGGGATAAAACGAAGCGAATCGAACATCACAAAGCTAAAAATCGACCTTCGATATCTTCAACATGGACAACAATTTAGTTTCAAATAATAAGATTGTTTCTAAAGTTAATCTTACAAACATTTTTTAGTTTTCGAAAGACCTTGTAGACTTCTCGGAGATCGATTTCTATAGAAACGGGCCAGCTATGTGATAGTTATTTCTTATGAGGAGAATGCAACAATATACTAAACACAGTGCCTTAGGTATTATTATGCCCAAGGGAAAGCCAATAATACTTCACTATTATTCCACTGATATTTATAATTTTTTATAAATATAAATTAATATTTTTTGTTCGTTTTTTTAAAATAGATACATAAGGTTTTTTTTTATAAAACTTGTGTATGCTGTCCTATTATTTTGACCTCATCTGTATGTATATGCTTTCATCTTTGTTATCAGCAATAGCAGCGAAACATAATTTTCCTAATGTTTTCTCCCGTTTCAGATACGAATACGTCAATCACGATTCCTCAGTGAACTCGGTGGACTTTGCGCCGGCTGAGTATGGCCTGGTTTTGGCATGTGCCAGCTCAGATGGTTCCATTTCCGTGCTTACCTGCAACACGGAGTACGGTGTTTGGGATGCCAAGAAAATACCCAATGCACATACGATTGGTGTAAATGCCATTTCGTGGTGTTCGGCTCAGGCCCCGGATCCGGCCTTTGATCAGCGTGTCACGTCCCGCAATCCGGCCGTAAAGCGTTTGGTCAGCGGCGGATGCGATAATCTAGTTAAGATTTGGCGTGAAGACAATGATCGCTGGGTCGAGGAGCATCGTCTCGAAGCACACTCAGATTGGGTACGCGATGTAGCATGGGCCCCCTCGATTGGATTGCCACGAATGCAGATAGCGTCGGCATCACAAGATCGGCATGTAATTATTTGGAGCAGCAATGCTGATCTGTCGGAGTGGACATCGAATGTATTGCACACATTTGATGATGCCGTGTGGAGTATCTCCTGGTCCACCACGGGAAACGTGCTCGCCATCACCGGCGGTGATAACAACGTCTCGCTGTGGAAGGAGAACATCGAAGGTCAATGGATACGCATCAATTACGAGTCGGGCACTGCAATTCAATCGAAGCAACCGCATCAGCAACACAATCCCCATCAGCAACAGACACAGCAGCCATTAAATCTCCCACAGTCGTCAGACTCTGAGCATAGCTCGAACTTATCAAATTCGAACTTATCAAACTCGCAGCTGTCAAACTAGAAATGTATTCAATAAATTCAATGTTTGCACGTTGTATTCCAACTAATTTAACCAAATTGTGGTCAATATATCCTACATATGAAAAACAATTTAATATACAGAAATTACTTCCTACATGCTTATTTTAATTATAAGTAATTGCAGCGAATAATTACGCAAATTATCGAATAATTGCCAGACCAGTTAGGCATTATTTCGTTAATTTGCATAATTATTCGCAGTAATTGACAAATTATTATTTTCTCAAAATCTAACCATGCCAAAAGTAAGTTCAAATATACTTACATTCGCAATAACAATTAGTTTGTGCAATATCTCCACTCTGACAATTAGCCGGCCTACAAAGTTTGTATTAGCCATTTTAGGAGAATTTGCCCCGCCTAATTACACGTCTGACTTCATTTCAATCCTGAAAAGGAAGTTTCTAATTTTAAGTAAAGTTGCAAAACGTGCCAGAATATAGCCAAACAAGCCGAACGAAATCAAACATTCGAAAATAAAATATACCCTTAACTTTTCCTGTGCCTTCTTCGGAGCCATTGGGGCTATAATTGGATTACAATAAAGCTCAAACTTTAGAGTCTCCACTGATTTTCAAACGTGTCTTAAATTAATATCTGCTTTATTTGAATATTTTTTTTTTATTATTAATTAAAAACAAAGAATTTCGAATTTTAACATAAGTTGGGTTTTGGAAATGATCGTTTTTGAGGGCGACAGTAAATGTGATTAAAAACTGTATATCGGATTCTTTAAGCGTTTTCTATAGCTTTCAAGTTATGTGAGATATATGTTTGTAACGATTTACACTTAGGTTAAGTCTGACGGTTGTCATCCAATGTCGACTTACTGTGTTAGATGTGATGAAAAGTGACTTCTAGTAAGGAGGTTTTTTTTCTTCGCAAAAGTAGGACAGAAGCAGAGAAAATTATCCAGAGACACTTACTCCTTTTGGTCTTTATTTATTCTAACTTCGAAACAAGCATTTTCTACCTAAATGTTATAGCATCCCAAAAAAGAGGAGTGTATCAATTTAATCCAATATGGAGTTGGTGCATGGTGTCGAAGTGTTGTTTGCCCCGATAAAGCGCTCATTACCCACCTATTCAATTGGACTTCCTGCCCTGCTTGTTTTCTATAGAAAGTCCCCGAAAGAATGTTTTTTCTTTACATTAAAATCAATAATCTGGGGGTGATGATGGTGGACACGTGCGGGTCCTAGTTTCAGTTTTTTTTTTGTCCTTTTCAATTAATTAGCTTTTTTTCGTATATTTTGATCGTAGACCGCAGTCCAAAACTTTTCAAGCTGTATAAATGAGTTTGGTTGGTTACATTAATTTTGTGGTTATGGGTTTTAATTTTTTTTTCTTCTGCTGCACAAATGTTAATTTATTAATTTTTTGCGTTCAATTCGTTCTGCATTGGTTTTAATTCCATTACACCATTGGGGCTTACCCGTTCATCTACTTCCAGATTCTAATCTACTTTCACATCTCACCAACAGCCTGCGTTGTAAACAAAAAAAAAAACGAAATATTTCGAGCTCCGACCATTACACATTGAAGTTGCCTTCATATTCCGGTGTCCAGGCACTCAGATTATGCTTATAACATGCTTGTTTGCCATCTCTGGTAGAGATTTGCGACAGCTTGTTACGGATACTAATTTTAGACGTCTTTTGTGGCAAATAATTCTGCATGGAAAACACTACCATCTTTAAGGAAGCTGAAGAATATTTGAATGTTGAGCTGTGCAGTGTAAAAGACTAAGCCAACGCGATTTTCAATTATCAGTAGACATACTCAACTTAAGTGCAGTAGATTTCCTACAAGTACATTAACCGACCGTTGCTTTCTTAACCCATACCTTCAGATTCCAGTCTAACTTCATGTCCAGTTCAGCTCTCAGAAGTTGGCACTGTTACTGATAGAATAATTTATATTGCTTAGCTTGGAGGGACTAGATTGCGAATGTAGTATAAACATTGAGAAGAGAGCAATCTGGCAGCCGCCTTAATATTTCACATTGATTATTGACTGTTTTATTCAATAAGAGGAAGAGTCACAGTTAACGATCCAAGGGAGAATTTTTAATCCTTAAAGTGAGAAATTGATCAGTCCCTTTGGTAATTTCAATCAGTTTCCATGGACACAAATAACTTGACTTAATCACCTTAAGCCTCTTCCAAAAATACAACAGGATAATCTTGACCTCCGGGTCGAGCGACGTAATATACATACTAAAGTAGGCATTGATTGATTTATAATTGAAATTTAAATTAGAAACTTGATGGTTCAAATTGAACGAGTTTTTTATTATTAAACTACCACTTTACACAGCGTCGCCAGGCAATTAAAATTACAATTAAATTCCTTCATGGCCTCTATTCGGACGAATTGGTCTATGCAATGCAATCAATTTCATATTATGTAATTAATTTAAATTACAATTGGCAAAAAGAATAACGAATAGTAGAAATCAAATGCTGAGAAGTATATAGAATATCGAATAGAGCTTGATAGTGCCAGTGCACATAACTTTGACACGCACCTAAACATTATTAAAAATATAAATGTGTTATTCAAATGCTTTGCTTACACAAAGTGAATAAATCGGGGAATAATAAACTATGCATATAAAATCTCCTACATTTTAAGGTAATTCTTCTAATTCTTGATCAGGATCAACAGCAGAGTTGGCCGTCCGTCTGTAAGAAGTCGCATATCTCAGACTCTATCAAACTGGAAATATAAGTTTTCATATACCCCACAAAACTTAAATTTATTTCACATAATCGATAACTATCGCCGTTTCACAAATATCGTTACATTTCTAATATCATTAAATAGCTGATACATAATCAAGCACAAGAACCTTTGTTATACCTATCGGTTGGATTTAGCGTGTTTTCTAATGTGGCTACAGAGCATTCTTACTTAATTTTATGATTTAATTGTAAGGCTTTTTTGGCGGAATGATATCTTCAGCACAATTAACACTAATAAATGGTTCTTTGAAGAAGAAGGACAGACGTACGAGACTGCTAAATCCTCTAATCCGATTATATATGGAAATACCATAACAACTGAAAAAGAGGAAGGTCATCAGAACTACAAATTGAAAAATATACACGATTCAACTTTCAACATGGTTAATTAAAATTTCGTGTAGCTCAAAAGGAATATTCTCTTTCATTTATTTTATTTAAGCTTCAGGATAAGAGTATAAAAATCCATTTTTTGCGCGTGAGAGGGTGTAGTCAAATTGTTGCACTCTGTGCCGAGGTATGCAAAGTAAAGTAAAGTAAAAAAAAGTAATTACTGGCGTAAAAATGAGTTTGGATGCCACACAGAGGGGGCTTAGCACCTGCTAAGCGAGCCTCATAAATACATATGTGCATGTTTATACGTGAGTAAGTAATTGTGTTAGGTTTTATATGCGTCTTAGGAACTCAGAATTTGGACTAATTGTTGGTGTACAGTACGCGTCCATCGTGCAACAGAACGGGGTGGACAATGCTGATGTCATGGATTGCGTGCACCTCAGCCGTCACCAATATTACAGAGTCAACAACCAAGGCGCCTGACCAACGCCTCAAAATACAGTGGTGCACTTGAAAAAAAATTAGGCTTGAATTTTATAAACTCCCCACACCAGGGACGCTAAGGGTTTCATCTTATTGTTCAGAAAGTATACTTGAAAAATTGGACATTGTTGCTTGCTTTAAACCAGGTTTTTTATTATAATAATTTAAGGAATTTCTGAATTTAAGTTTAAATTATTTTTTAAACGATAGAAAATTTCTTTATTCTTTGGAAATTCTTTTTTTATAAAATAAAAATGATTCTGATATCAAAAATAACTTTTATTTAATGGTATTGAGGTTTTCAAAATGTGTGAGCGATTTTTTTTCCTGTGTGCAGTGGTGCTCATGATACTGCAGAAAAGTCTCGTTCTTGACCAAAACGGACTTCAAAATGAACTGGTAACCCGCAATCAACGAGGCTTAATCGCGTTTTCGCCTACCACCATAACTCACTCACTCCGTGAAGACCAACTGACCGCAATATTTGGAATTGTTGCAAAAGTTTCTTAGTATTCGGCATTGATTTTTTTCTTTCAAATTTTTGGCTTTCTGGGCGGTTTTTGTTTTGGCTCTTTTAGGACTTTTACTTTTATACGCAATAAGAAATTTGCATACTATTTGTCTTGCAGAGTGCCTGCTTTGAACTTTTGCATAGTCGAGGTGAAAGGTTAATAGAAATATGCCAGCGGGACTTTTAAGTCGAATTTATTATTTCATGATGGAATTGAATGACTTTTAACTCATTTTTATCTATAGAGGTGGATATAAATTCCGACCTTAAGTTTTAGTAAAAAGATTAGCGAATATGTAAATGTTAATTAGAAGGGCATATCTCACAGAATATGTATAAAGAATTAATTTATTTCGCAGTGTGCTGCAATCGTTAGTTAAAGGCCGCAAGGAAACAAATGATTATTTTTGTATATACACAGAAGGTGAGGTTAAGGAAATTTTAAAAATCAGCCTTTTAATATCCTGCAACTGTGTACGACTACAACACAAAATTTTATTATGTAGGTATCATTAAACCTCTAAACTTCAATAATGTGCATATGCATACCACATTTTGTGTTGAACGTACGATATAAATTCCGAGGGAACTACCAAAATCACTAATATGTTTGCTCCATTTGAAATGTTTGGCTTATATAACAAAAAGTGACAATGTTCTAGTCTAAAGCTTCCGACTAGTAGAGACATTATTGGCCCGGACATGCTTCCTTCTGTTAAAATACATTTTACTGAGTGACAATTTCACGAAAGTTTCACGAATTGAGGACAGCCAATTATTTCAGTGAAGTCCATATTGGGGTATCCTAGTTGCTTACAACGAATAAAGTTTGCTTATTCATGTAGATCTGATATAAAGACTAATGGCTAAGACCAACTAAATCAGGGTACAATTGAATCTGAATTTCATTGAAGGTGATTTATAACACCAATGCCCACCTCCAACCGCTTATGACTATGATGTGCTATTAATTACTCCACCGGGCAGGTGTTATTTAATGTATTCCGTGAGCATTTTGAACATTTAGTTGAATATTGTCGACTATTTTTGGAATCAAAAAGGTCAAATGCCAATGCTTCGTAATAAAACGACAAATCAGCTTAATCAGCGCAATGCACTTTGATTAGAATTGCTTTGTTTTTTGCCAAAAAAAAATATGGTAGAGTTTTACTGATGATGAAAGTTTGTATTTTTTATATTAATAATATTACAAATAAATAGTCCAAATTTCAATTCGATATGGTCGCCTTCATTACTATTTTTACTTATATTATTAATTAACATTTGTAGTATGTATATATAACTAATTTGCAGGCAATGTATTGTAACTAGATGCTTGGGTTGCCACAAGCCTGGGTTAAATATATTTAAGCGATGAATAAATTAATTTATATTTCTATAACCTTACATTTACAAAATGCAGAGAGCAGAAAATCAGTAATAGTCGGATATTTTCTATAAGCAAACGGCAGACCGATGATAGTAATAAATGCATATATGAAACTTAAGCTGACTTGCAGCATGTGCTCAGTAGATTTAAAATACACTATTTTCATTAAAATCGGAATAAGCTAGATTTCTTGCTGAAACTATTAAATCAAAATTAGATTTAAATCGTTCAAACCATTCGATTTTGTTGGCGCGCTGATAAATATAACATTACAAAAACCAAAACCAATTCATATGAATTTAATCATTCGCTAAAAAAGATGCAAAAAAGTGGCGAGCCCAATAAAAAATATTTATTATTTAATTTATGGTTCCTTAAACATGTTGATAACTAACAAAATGTTTGTTTATTTCGTGTTCGGTACATTTTTTCTAATATTTGGATAAGTTTACCCTGAGATTAAAGATAAACATTGTGAATTAGAAAAATACTCTCTTACTTATTAGCTTAGTTCAGCTTGGCACCAGAAGTAACACGAAATTTTAAAATTCTAGAAAATATAATTTTTAGAGTATTTTTTTTCACATTTAGCAAATGCAAGAAAAACAAGAAAACCTTCTTAATTAGACGTAATACAAAGAAATAGAGGAAACGTACAATAACGCGGACAGGCCATAAAAACCGCATAAACAGCAGAAAAATCTAAATAAGAAGCAAACAATGGAAACTGACCAAATAGACGGCATATTGGGAAACGCATGCTAAATCTTTGTGTCAGTATTTAATTTCATTGGCAAATATGATCCGTGACAGGAGACATCAGAAATGAATTTTATATAGTCATGCGATATACAGTTATGTATTATGTGTGGCTGAATTTATTCAACTCAAGCATTTTAATTGCAACACACACCATATGCGAAACTCTTAAACTAAGCTTCCCTTACATTATTTTATTGCATTTAACTTAATGTACAACAATTCAGGTAGAGAGGGGCAATTTGGCTAAGAACTAAGTATAACTGGGTAGTCATAACGGTACATATGTGGAAGTACATAAGAATGTGAAATAAGTTTTTCTTTTCCGTCACAACACCTTTCCCTTGACCTCAAGAGTCGTTGGCTAGCGTGTCGTATGCGCAACGTTGTGATAGCCAAAAGTGTTAAAAAATGAACTTGAAACCTTTGGTAGAATGCGTACATACGAAAATATATGGATACTTATTTATAAAATTAACATATAATTTGTACTCAAAATCACACGTTCAACTGGCAAGAAAGTTGCGGTCTGAGTTTATTTCTGATACAAGGGTAAAAAAAAGCTAAGGAACAGACTATTCTTGTGGTGCTCCACTTATCCGAATTCCACCTATTATTAATTTTAAATAATTTAATATTTGCAATAAATGTTGGACCATATTACATTTAAATGCCTATCGATTTATTATATCCTTTAATTTTAAATGCAATATTTATTTTATCAAAAGTAATTTCATCCTTAAAATTGTAAGCTTTTATTTAACATCACTTCCAAAGGAAATAAGATGAAAAAAATATAGTAACTCTAGCTCTTAAATTTAGGATATGTGTCCAGGACACTTTTTAACCGCTTTGATTAATTATTTTTGATATATATGTTTTATTGACTAGCATTTTAGGATAGATCGAGTGCATATCAATTTGCAAATTCTCAGTGGCTAAGTTTAAAACCATATCCATACTTATAAGTCTTAAAACAAATTTTTGTGGAAATAACTAATTCGAGGCCAACATAGCCAATATTAGAGAGTTCAACAATTATTTTTCATTGTTAATCTCGCAATTGATCTAAAATATGTATCATTGTTCTTATTTGGTGTGCATGCAGGAACGCACAACCGAGTTGCATGTTGAAAATGGCAGTGGAGGAGAATGTGTCCAGGTGCAATTAGACTAGGCTATAATATGAAACTAAACTAAGTAAATTGACTTTCACTGAGGAGTTAATGGCATTTACAGCGGCATGATGACCTCCAAGCATGCTCATCGCCAGTTTCCCAGATTTCGTGAGCAAATTATATAGTCGCTTATTTGGGCAGTTTGCATTTACTGGCGACTTTCGCACTAATTAATCATCAGTTAAGAATAATATGGCAGGCAGATTGTATGAAAAAAATTGTATCCTTTTATTATAAGGTAGAGCTTTACGTGTAACTGCAGCACCTAAATTTTATATATTTTTCTTTGGCAATTGCCAAAGTTCGTGATATTTCTATATAATTTTCCATGTATTTGGGCCAGAACATTTATCAATAATGTCAAGAAAAAAAACTATGTCTGTAGATATATACTTGTACGGTCAAATAATTACATATATATTAATACAAAAATAATTCCTAGGTACTTAATTAGGTATGCCATGCAAGAATTTATACATTTCGGATTTCGTCTGGTCGAGGATTTACGTAGTATCTGCACATTGGCACAAAAGAGTGCAAATTACAACATGTACTATTATTATTCTCAATAATAATAATAATAAAATATAAACATATGTTAATCTTAATAAAAATAAAAATAACTATTAATACGATTTTGATTTAATTGCTTTTTCAAAATCAAACATTAGTTTAAAATATTTTCGGTTTATAGTATCCCACTAACGCTTAGTATTTAAGATCATTAAGACTTATAAAAAAAAGATTTTTTTTCGTATAAATTAATACGCCATTGGACTAAGATTCGTTAATTATGTTTAGTGTGCGTGTAAAATTAATTTTTTTGCGTGGCTTATGGGAATCAAAATAGATTTAAATGGTACACGTTTAGTAAAGGGCAAATGGATTTGCTGCCAGACCGGTCAAAACAATCGTTCTTTTTCATGTTTACTTCCAGATAAAGTCCACGCTGACATATTTCAAAGCTTATTGTTAAAAAATAACACAGGCTCCGGTTTGTATTGCAAATATCAAGAAAAATAACACTAGATTAAACTGAAGCACATAAACACGTGAGTGTTCTACATACAGTTCCTATTTTTTTAATGTTTTGCTCGCCCCTGAAATCGAATGGATCGAAAGGAAATTCTGGTTTGTAAAATTGCCAATTTTTTTACGTTGTGGGCGTGGCGTGCAACCTTTTTTGAGAGTTTGGCTACAAAAGCAACAAGCACCCACTCAACCTTAATGGTAGTGCAAGTAAAATGTAATTAGAAACCATGCACAATTCGTACACAAGTCAAGCAACCCAAAAATAAAAAAATAAAAAATAATGGGCAAAATAAGAATTTTGTGTTGCTGTGTTGGCAAAAGTAGTTTTTATTGTTGTTGTTGTTGTTGTTGTTGTTGAAGTTGTAAGTGTAGTTCTTGTGCGTGCTAATACTAGACGTTAGTATTACACATGTATGTTTGTGGCTTGTGCACGTTTTAGTTGAAGGCTCCAAAACTAGGCTATGCAATGACTCTAATGACTTCGCCGTTATTATAATACACACATAGAGTTAGGCTAGGACGAGAACGAGACGAGGCCGCTCCGACTTTAACGCAACAATAATAAAAATTGCACGAAAGCAAAACTAAAAAAAAAAAAAAATTAAAAAAAATCTTTGTTAACGAAACTAACACGAAGTCGCTAAAAGTGCGTATTTGTAGATACAATAATCTATACCCTGAAAATCCGACTTTGGGATGCGAGCAAATTTCAAAAAATTGATCATTATAATTCGAATGAATTTGAATAATTTGAATATTCAATGACGATTTCAAAAAAATCATTAGTACTTTGAAAAATGGGTTTTCTATTAGTAGGGAAAAATTAAAAATATAATAATATAAAGAATAAACAATTATAGAATAAAAATAAATAATAGAAGAATAAAACCATATATAAAATGTTACACAAACATAATTTCTGTTGATCAAAATATTTAAATAGACTAAAACTAATATATATATTAACATTGATAATGTAATAAGATAATTTTGAATAGCTTAAATACCTTATATTATGAGTCACACTCGAATTATTATTTGTTTTTACAGAAATACTCTATTATGCTTTTAGGATATCTGGCAGGCTTAAAAATTTACTTTAAGGACCCTGAAAGAACCTCATGAGATATTCGGTTTATTATAGTTGTACACTATTAACTTCGAGCAGAGTATGCAAAGTTCGTTACCAAGACCACAACGTAATTTGGGTGTTGCTTGACATTGGATGAGGCTCGGTGCTAGGGGGTAAAGTAGGCCTGTTGTAGACTGCCGTGAGCGTGGCGTAAGTAACCCTCGGCTTGGCTGTAGGTGTACAAAACTTAAGCTAAATGTGCGCTAGGAAATTCATCACTTGAATTTCGAACGCGCTGGCGACTGGTTCGTTCTTTCGCTGTTGACTTGGACATAGACAGTATCAAGGATTAAATTGTGAAATACAAGGTGTATAATTCGAAATCAGTTGATTGTTAGAATCTTCATTAATTTAATTAAGTGACTGCCTAATTCCATCAAAGTTTTGTGAAATTTTACATCAAACTGTCAGTTAAAGCCTAGTTTGTGAGAATTTACTGTTTGCATAACAGTTCATTTTTGGCGCCTTAATTTCGCCCACACAATCTTTATAATAGTGTACCAAAATGCAGCCCTTAAAGCGCTTTACACAATGTGGCAGCCTGACAATGCTCTTCGGCGTGTTCATCATCCTCTTTGGGGTGAGCTCCACAGCATTGACTACATTTGGAAAGACCAATAATCAGCCGCCGCCCACTCAGGGACCTATAAGTAAGTTGATTTCCAAAGACCTAAATAATATTGGTTAAGCTTGGTTAATAATTTTAGAAAAAGTTTTAATAATTAAGCCCAAAAGTGATTTTCATAATATCCAACTAATTAAAGTTACCTAACAAACATTTGCCATCGAAGGAAAATATTGAAAAATCCAAGCATCGTAAACAATAATTACTCATTTTTTGTGCCGACCGATCTTAATCTATTTTACATATATGAAAAACTATGATTCGATAGTCTAACTAGATTATTCCACATACTGATCAAAAATTTATAGTCTTAAATAAAAGATGAATATGCTGCGACTTTTCGTAATTGAGATAATCGTAACTTTTTAACTTTTTACTGGGTTAACCAAATGGAAAAGAAAAGACTAGCTCTTTTTTAATACCATTTACATAAATATATACCGAGAAATATACAGAGCCTTTATATTATGTATATATTATCTATCTTCGTGATAAAAAAAAAACTTTTTAATTACTAACAAATTAACAATTGCTTTTCCGAATTATTAATTTTATTTAGCTAATTAATAAAATGATAATTGATTACAAATTTATATGCTATTATTTAATGTTATCTTATTACTCTCATAATTTAATGTTCCCACATGGAGATTTTAAGAAATAGTATGACTTTCATATACTCCTTGTATAAAAATTTTACTATATTAACAGCTATTATTAGAATTGGATTAAATCGGTGTGTTCTTTAAGATGAGCTCAAAGCGTAAGGTACTTGGAAGTGAATAATAAAATAATTTTTTTTGATTACAACTGTGAAATTATTAATCCTTATAATAATCCCACGTAATTTTTTTAAAATTATTCCATCACTTTTTGAAAAAATAAAAAATCTAGCTTATTAGTAAAGTTTCAAAGATAATAAAGCAGATAAGCTACAAATAACTGTAAAGATTTTTTATATAGAATAATTAAGTATGAAGGTACATTTTAAATAAAGTTTTTGATATCAAGTTAGTAAGAAAATGGCAACACAGATTTTAAAAAGATTATTAAACTGCTCATATAACAAAATGAACTGTATGAATTGTTCTGCCAATGATAATAAAAGAATAATCATCAGCTTATGAGTTTCCTAAATTATAATATATATTATATTTATATTTGAATTAGTTGAATAGTTACGCGTAGTCTAAATGTATGAATTGTTTACCCAATGATTGTGCTCCGGTCGAGAACGCCAGAATAGAATATATTTAAAATAGTTTACTACTTATAAGTCCTTATTCCAAACAAATTTACAGCTAGAGGCACAAACAATTTGAAAGAAAGGAGTCTGGTCCAAGCCGATATTTGTTGGGATATTTTTCTGCAACATTCTCAGCTCAATTAAAACTTGATACTGTCATTACTTGTCTGGTAAAATAATAAGACGTAATATATTTAATATATCTGTTCAAATATTAAATGCTGCTCATTTAGCTCTAATTCGAAGAAAGTACTAACCTGCATGTACTTCTATGTAGATATGTAAATGACCGAGTCGCTTAATGACATGCCATGACTGTCAATCTCACCGCTTACCTACACAAATAACTAAACCGTTTTTCTAGTCTTTTGCTTTGGCATAAATCAAAAATTGATCAAACAAATCAAACCAATCAAATGCAATGACAACAGCCCTAATGGCAAGGCAGAACGGTAAACTTAAATTATGGGACTATCACGAGCATTGTCATTCAACTCGAAATTGTGGGTTTTACCATATAATATAATGATGAGATTAACGGTTAGCCAGAATTGTACAGGAGTAGCTAATTGCACAGACGCTGTCTGGAATTTATATTCAAATAAATTATATGAATGTCTATAAATATTAAAAAAGGCGGCCCGAAATCGACAAATAAATATATGTATGCTTTGGAAATATTATTAAGAAACGCATTTCTAAAAAACATAAATGATGATTCTAAATTTCAGAAGCAAGTAACTAAATTGTTTGTAATATACAAATGTTTATTAATAATATAAACAACAAAAAGTTGTAATGTGTAGAGTAATAATTTTAAATATTTAATAATGCAATATTCTAAAATTCAGGGCGATTGTTTTTATTTTTCCGAGTGTACGAGATATTTCGAATTTATGTTTGTTGAATCAATTGTTTGGTGTGCCTTTTATTTTCAGTTAAGGGACGCGAGTGTAACACAAACGACGACTGCTCAACGGCAGAGCGTACCAGCTGCGTCAAGGATACCAATGACTACAAGATGCGTTGCCTTTGCGGAAATGATTCACCGCCCTCAAATGGACTCTGCCCAGATGTACTAAAAGGTAAAAGCCCAGCCCATCAGCTAACTGAATTGGGGCACCCAGAAATAAAATGCTTTAGTTGTTGCAAACCTAATTGGTAGACTTGCATATTACATTTATAATTCAAGAGGCCACCTTCTTTGTTTGCCCGTAGCTCAAGTGCCAGCTGCAGCAAGTGCGAGCTGTAAATGATAACTAAACAAAGCTTTATTATATAGACTGCAGCTCACTTGAATAGCGCGCACTTACGACAATGTTTTCCAAGCACGTTTTTTTCCCATATCCGCCCCGCGACTTTATCTTTATTTTGCCATTTTTGTAGTTACATTTAAATTTATAATAATAATTATTAATCTGAATTTCACAAGAAACATTATATAGTACTATAAATATTTTGCATAAGATCTAATTGTAAGCGCTTTCTCCAATTTTTTAAATAGTGTAACGAAATACGCGTTAAAATTGCATATATTTGTTTGCTAGACTGCCCAGACATTGTCAACCAGTCAACAATATTCATATCGGATTCTGAGAAGTGTTTGAACTTACTTCTCCTCTGGGAAAATCGAATTATTATTTCCAAAATCAGCAAATCTTAACCGCTCAAATTGCCGACTTGGCGATTTAATGGTTGCAATTTATAATCTGAAACTAGCATTCCTTAACTGCATTTTGTTTAAAATAAATTTATTGATAAAATATTTTTTAAATATGCTAAGCCTTTCTTGGTTCCGTAATATCGATCAAGTACATCTATCGAATTGGGATATTGATTTGCAAAGAAAATAAGGTAAAAGCATCTTGGATATGGCATCTAGCAATAGTTATACACAAGGGAACTAAGAAATAGATATCACGTCAGTACACCTCGATGTTCAAATAAATAAAGAATAGGTTATTAAAAAAAAAACCGCAACGCTGGTTTTTGACCTATAGTACCCAATTTTGAACTGCTTCGATGAATAGGAAATCATTTTTTAAAAAAAATGGTTATTGTTATTATTGGTTATTACTATTCATCTCACAATTTTAAGATAGAGTTTCTAGTTTTTAAGGTCAGATTATTGGCACGTCCGAACTATAACTGCAACGTTCTTACTTCATAATTACTTGTTTCTGTATTTTCAAATAATGAAAAAAATATATGTTTTTCTTATGTATAAAATAAATAAATTAATATTGAAAATTTATAATATGCTACTTATATTTAAATTAACATTGTTAGTATATTTAGTTTTTGTTTTAAGCCAAAAACACAATTTTTATGGAAATTATGGAAATATCATAAAATGTACTAATTAATTAACGTTACAGGACTGCGGCATAGGTGCAACAGCAACCATGAGTGCGAGGATGGAATGGTTTGCCAATTCGAGAACAACAATCGCACCATTGGCGTGTCCAAGTTTATAACGAGTAAAGCCAAACTGTGTCTGTGCGACAACGATAATGGCTATGTCGAGGATATATTGCATGATATTTGCAGCGGTGGTGAGTTCAATAATATTCGCTGATTCATTATTGATAAATAATTATAATGTAATTATTTCACATTTTAGCAAATCATCGATTTCTGGTAAACATTTTGGTATCTCTTTGCTCACTGATGGCGCCGTTTTTCTTCTCTGCTCACATGAGCATGAGAAAGCATTTCTAGAAGGATTATTGAACTAAGGCAAACGAATCCCATATCAATTATTACGTCTATGCCGTCATCTCCAAGTGATCTATCGAATGTGCCTCAATAAATAAAAGAAAATCATTGTTCAAAATAAATGCTCTCAAAATTCAGTTAGCTATTCAAATGGCTATTTAAATGCCCGGTTCGGTAGTCATTAGCCTAAATGTCGTTATAATGAATAAGTTTCATAAGTACCACCGTCAATTTTATTCGCTTCTCACACAGGTCGCGTTACACATATATACTTATTATCGAATAAACGTTTTATATAAATCCAATTCACGAACACTAGTCGGTACCACATATATAGATATATATATATATATATATATATATATATGTATATGTATGTATATATATATATGTATATGTATACATATGCATATGTTTATATATATTAGTAAATAGCTGTTGCGTAATTGTGCAATTTAATTCAATTTAATATATAGAAAATGTTCGCACATTTGTATCAAATAATTGTTTACATTTAAATCTATTGTGTGTACGTTCAGCATTAACCTTAAAACAAATATACAAAATAAAATATATATTCTTTTATTCTAGGTAACCATTCTTTAACGAACTATTGCAACAGAACATCAAGATTCTCACCAGAGAGCTGTAACGATTAATCAAACCAGCTCTAGTGCCGAATTTGATTTCGAAATCGAGACTAGCTGCTTTAAGAATCAGTTTATGTATTCGTTATTGTGATCGTTTTGATCAATTCATTTTGTTCGATCGTCGACACAAGCACGAACCAAATAATCTCTTCATAAACCCAAATCCTAACCTCAACTCATTCGTACGCGAACAAATATCTGCCGATCGCTAAATTTAATTCTGCGCCTATGATCGGTCATGATCGATGCAGTTCTCTGGTGCACATATTTAAAAATCTATACCCTGTATATTAAACTTATAGCAGAAATTATTTCAAAATCGGATTTGCTTAAAGCATTCCATTGTTGCTTCCAAATTAATATTGTACTTTACATTTAAAAACCATTCTGATTTAAATTTTTTTTTCGTAGCAGTTAAATTTTATTAAATAAAATTCTACAAACTTAAACGTCGTTTTATTTAACATTAATTAAAAAAACGTAATAGTACATTTATTAGGTGCTCCGTAATGATTGGCGTTTTATTCTCAGTTTTATAGCATAAACTATTTTTAATTTGTTTGCTTCCTCGATAATCGAAAATTGTTTTGGTTTGTAAAGCTAATAAATACAAAAAAAAAACAAAAAAATTATATAAAAAAGCTATTCGCCCAACGTGGGGCTCGAACCCACGACCCTGAGATTAAGAGTCTCATGCTCTACCGACTGAGCTAGCCGGGCAGTTGACAAATTTGTGCCAAATACAAATAAGAAATTACTTATGATTTTAACAGAATTGTTTTATTAGTATATTTAAAATTTACAATACGACATTTCGTACCTATTTAATTATTTCATTTAGACAATAAGCATTTCTAAATGAGGTAAGACAATAACAGTTTGTGCTTGCCTTAAATCTGGGAATATCGTTGAATAACAGACTTTCTCAAAATAAATATAAAAAGCTTTTACTTGCTTGTAAGCAAGCTTTTGCTCAGTTTTATTTTTAAGTTTAAAACATGTCAACAAAAATATATATTTATCAAAGTTTAATCTCATTAAAAATACATTAATTTGGTAATGTAATAAAACCATAAATTATTGATAGTTTGATCATTAAATGCAGAAAAGTAAAACATCTACCAACTACACACAATCGAATATCGGCAATTTAAAAAAAATGAAACTAAAATGTTAACGTTAAAAATTGGTAAATAATTATAAATAAACGAAATTTATTTTACTTATTTTCATATAATAGTTACCCATTATATTTTAATGTGATGTGCGAAATTCAAAAGATTTTAATTTTAACAATTTTTGTGCAACAGAACATATTTTTAAAAATTTAATACAATTGAACACGAATATCTTGATTCCGAAACCTGTAACTATAATACTACTATAAAATAATTTATAATTTTAATTTTTATGTGAGGCATTAGAGAAAATCAATTCATTTTATAACATATTGCTCCCTTTAGAATAATAGGCTGTTTAAATTATAAAAAGTAATTTATAATTCAATGTAGATTGATAAATTGATTTTTTTAAAATAATAATAATAATTGTATTAATCACAAACAATCACTACATTTAACATAAAAAGTCTTTCGGTCAAATCTGGGATTTTATTAATATCGTACAAAATGTGTCCTAACTTAATAAAATCCTGTTGAAAGAAAATAACACAATTTCTAAGAAAACCTACAGCTTACATTCTAACTATTTAAAACTATAGCGAAATGATTTCATATATTTGTTTTTCAGAATTATTTATAAATGCTGTACATTTCAGTTATGCTCAATTGTATATCGAAGTTCTAATTAATCGAATGAGTTCAAGTGAACCCCAACTACAGAAATTAGAGAAATTATTTGTATTGCTTAAAAAAAGAAACATAAATAAGTAAATTTTAAAGTAAATTTATTTATTTAAATAATTTTTTTTTGATAAATCAAAACCAGTCCACACATTTGACAAAAACAAATAAAATAACATAATGTTAACGCAGAAGGAGCCGAAAATATATATCGATGTTGAAAATTCTTCAATTTACTTCGTTATCGAGCAACGCAGTCGCAGCGTGTGCTGTCATGGTGTTTTTTAGTACTATTTTGCAGAACACATTTTTTATATTGTGCCGCGTTCATACATTTTTTTACACAACACGATGAAACGATTAACGGACGAACGTACAAAAATTCTTTTCGAGAAGCTTTCTAAATAGTAAGTGCCGAAGACAACAATTGAACGATTATTACTAATAAATTTCCACTCCCACTTAGCATTGGGCCAAATGTGCAACAATTAATTGATCGCCCCGATGGAACATATTGTTTCCGCGAGCATCGAGATCGCATTTATTATGTTTCCGAGCGCATTTTAAAGCTGAGTGAGTGCTTCGGCTACAAACAGCTCGTCTGCGTCGGTACCTGCTTTGGAAAGTTCTCCAAGACGAACAAGCTGAAGTTCCACATTACCGCCCTCTATTATCTCGCGCCCTATGCACAGTACAAGATTTGGGTGAAACCCTCCTACGAGCAGCAGTTCCTTTACGGCAATCACATCCCCAAATCCGGACTGGGTCGTATAACGGAGAACGCTGGACAGTATCAGGGCGTTGTTGTGTTCTCCATGAGTGATCTGGCACTGGGATTTGGGGTACTCGCCCGCTCCACAACTGAATGCAAAACTGCTGATCCGCTAACCACGGTTTGTTTCCATCAATCCGACATTGGCGAATATATCAGAGCCGAGGATTCGCTGTTTTAGCCAAGTTTAATTTATTAATTAGCCTTCATACAGATTAATATAAGTCAATAAAAAGCCAAATCGATTTGAGTATCCAGAAATCAATCCGCAGCAAATAATTATTGCAAAAGTCGGAGTCAATTATGAATCAATGAACTTGTTTTGGTAATGAAAAGATATCAATTTGATTAATATTGATGATTAATATCTATAGGTATTGAATATTGTCTAGAATTTTATAATCCAAATACAAAATAAAAACTAAGAATTGAAATGAGAACTAACTGACTAACTTAATCGATAGTTTTACACCATCGATATTATCGACAGTGGCATACAAGTTCTACAGTACGAACGACTCTACATTGCATGAATATTTTCTTGCGATAGGTTGAGAAAGAAGTTATACGATTTGTTGGTGACATTATTTGTACCAATGATACAATTTCTGTTAGCTTGTATTCATCCAAAGTAAAATATAAATATCTATCTCAGCTAAAAACTGAAAGGAGATTATTACTATTATTAATATTGGTCTATTTCCTTAACTTTTAAAATTTTCTCGACTTGTGTATGATATATATATATTATATATTCAATACACAATACAGCGAAAATAATAGCAATTAAAAAATACTCAATTAGAGACTGCGGAATATCATTAATTTTTCCAAACAACTGTGGCTCGCGGCCGGCATTAAGAAAGTCGTGACAAGTAACGCGTACGAGAGAATACCGTACACAATTATCAATCATCCATATGTGCAGTTAGTTCATTGTTTTCATTTGTAGACGGGCAAAAATAATAATAATAAGATCGAGTTTAATGGCGCGGGAAATTAAAGCAGCTGCAATTTGGCTGTTATTGCTTCTGCAAAGCACTGCCACAGGTAACTAACACAAAAATATAAAAAAAATTGATCCCGTTGCTGACTCAGCTTATTCGTTTGGTTGTTTTATTTGGGCCTTGCAGTTTTAAGCGAACGAACGCGTGATAAAATGTACGAGCCAATATTAGGCGCCAGCTGCTTTCGACGGTTGAACGGCACACACCAAACTGGCTGCTCATGTAAGTATCTTGTGGGGGATGGGTAGGGTAACCTTGGGCAAAAGAATTATCATTTGACTTTGCATCACAGCCACCTACTCCGGTTCAGTTGGCGTGCTGCATTTGGTGAACGTCGATGCGGATTTGGAATTCTTGCTCAATAGTCCGCCGTCGCCGCCATACGCGCCTCTAATACCGCCACACCTGTTTACGCGCGCGAATCTGCTGCGTCTGAAGGAGGCCGGTCCACAGATCATATCCGTTGTGCTGCTCATAAATCGAACCAATAAAATGAAACAATTCTCGCATGAGCTCAATTGTCCCAATCAGTACAGTGGCCTCAAACTGAACAGGAGCATGAGCGATACGGCAACGTGTGATGCAAGTGGCAACGTGGCCAACACTTGGAATCGTTGGGGCACTGGCCTGCTGCACGAGGATTTCCCCTTTCCTATTTACTACATTAGTGAATTGAAAGACATCGAAAAGCTGGAGGATTGCTTCGAGAAGTTCAACAATTTCGATTATGAGTCGCATGCGCTGCGCAGCCTTTGTGCAGTCGAAGTCAAGGCGTTTATGTCGGCCGCCGTTAACTCTGAGGTGTGCATACGACGGACAAACTTCATCAATAATCTTGGTGGCAGCCGCTACTGTGATCCCATGGAGGGTCGCAACGTATATGCCACACTGTATCCACGAAGTGCTCCCGAGAATGTTGATGTCAACGTTACACACGGAGAGAAAATCATTATTGTCTCCTGTCGTCTGGACACAACCAGCATGTTCGATGGATTGGGTGCGTAAGCTAAGCAATCAATCATTAATAATCACTTACAGTCGATATCTTTTAGGCATGGGTGCAATGGGTTCGCTTGTCGGCCTGGCAATTTTGACGCAGGTTGCGCATATGCTACGCCTGCTGCTGCCCTCAAAGGGTGTACTGAGTGATCCCCAGCGGAATGTGCTGTTTGTGGCGTTTGATGGTGAATCCTATGATTACATTGGCTCACAACGATTCGTTTACGACATGGAGCATTCCGCATTTCCCTCGCCCTCCACACAGACTGCTCCTATTTCGTTGGAGAACGTTGAGTTTATTCTCGATATTGGTGCGCTCGATGATATAGCCAACATTAAACTGCACACGCTGACCTCAACTCCGCTGGCCAATCAATTGCTGCAACAACTCAATCGATATGCGAAGAGTCCACGATATAATTTTACCGTCAACATTGAGTCCAATGTGGGCTATCATATTCCGCCGACATCGGCTCAATCTTTTTTGCGTTACGATCCCAAACTACCCGTGCTAATCTTAAACTCAGTGCCTGGTAATAGGTACTATCATTCCATCTACGATGATCTGGAGAATGTGGAATTCACATATGCCAATACAAGCCATGATTACACAACTCTCGCCGATGTCGGCGACACAACGAAGATCTTCAACAGCAGCGCCCTGCAAATGAGGGTGCGCAATGTGTCCTCGATTGTGGCGATGACACTGTATGAGATCCTGTCGGGCAAGCAGTACCAGGGCAGCTTGGTGGCCAATCCATTGCTGGCCGATGAGTTCTTCTACTGTTTTCTGCAGTCCTCCGATTGTCCGCTGTTCAGAGCTGCATCCTATCCAAATAGTCCAGCAGGTCCACAGCAACCGCCCATGCGGTGAGTATTTTAATTATTTAATATATTAAAATATGTATTATTCGTATGCTCGTCATTTAGCTACATAAGTGTACAAGGTGGTTCACAGGAGTCGTCAGGTTGGACATATCGCATGATTGGCTATTTGCTATCGCATCCCCAGCCAGCTGTGTCCAAGGAGAATTGCACTCAATTGCCACTATTCTATTTTGCCGGAGTCAATGGCACCGGCGAGTGTCGACTGACAACGCAGAACTACACACATGCCCTAAGTCCGGCATTTCTCATTGACAGTAAGTTTACGAAGATTGTAATTGGCTGCAAGTAAACGTTGATCTTTGATTTGCAGACTATGATTGGCGTTCAGGTGATTACTCAACGTGGACCGAATCAACGTGGTCGTTGCTCAGCGCGCGCATCTTTTTACGTCCGTCCAATGTGCATGAGATAACCACGCTAAGCATTGGCATTGTCGTCTTCATAATATCCTTCTGCTTAATATATATTATCAGTTCGCGTTGGGAAGTTTTATTCGAGGATGTGCCGGCAAGCAACGCGGCGTAAGTTTCTCTATCTCTAAATATATATATCAACATAAATAGGATTCGAATCTATCATGTCGCTCTTTATGTTCAACATTCATATGTATTTTCATGTATAGAAAGTTATTTCTCCCTGGACATGGTCGTTGTTCCACATTAATGCTATCTGCCCACTTTTCATTCCTTACTTGTTAATCTTCAATTTATTTTATATTATTTTTAGATTATTTAATTGATGTTTTTCAACTGTTTGGCCCTGCAACAAAAAAACAAGCTGCATGCAAATCTCACTTCAAAATACTAAGAGCAGTCCGATTAGCTCATAATTTATTCATTTATATATATTAACCTCGTTTGACTTGCAATTCTAGTTTGCCAACGCCAACGCCTTGTTAGTGGGAGGACAAGGGAAACCCAGAAGAACATAAATTATTTCATGGGAGTGAAAGCTGCCAGAGATCAAGTAAAATTTGTCGAAAACAAAGCGAAGAATGTGTGCTTGATTTTGAAAAATCTATTGTAATTACTCTGTCCAAAAGGACACACAAGATAGGTTTCTTTTAATATATTTAAATATTCTTGATCTTTTATGCTATAAACTTAAATATGCATATAAAAACTAAATAGTATCTAATGCCCACGATATCGTAAAACCTCTAACGAAAAGACACTAAATTGATATTCCAATTAGTAACGTTAAGAACGCGTAAATAAAGATTTATTTATATGTATTTTTGTATTTAAAAAACGCAACTAGCAACTAATCTGATCTATATGTATTATCGTTAATAATTAGCGGGAGAAAAGTCTGTCTTTGTTTGATACAGCAGTTTGGCCTAATACTTTCTCAATTTAAATTAACATTACTACAAAAAAGACGCACTTACTGATATCGAAATTTACTCGTGTATTGAAATGATCTAAACAAGTCAACTAAAGTGAAGTACTGATAAGCCAATCTATAAATAAAAAGTGTTGGCCAATATATGTTCATTATTATTAAAGACTGTATTTAATCCTATCTATATTGGCTTAAAAAAGTTTGGTTTTATATAGGAATTGAAAATAAATAATTAAAATAATATAAAATAAAAATTAAGCATTTCCTGCATTCTAAATTTATTCGTGTACGGAAAAGATCTTAACAAGACAAATAAAGTGAAATACCTATAAGCCAATCTATTATTTATTCTTAGCTAGCAATTCATCACAGCGCACAGGGCTCCTTATTTAAGGAGCAATCGTTCTAACAATGTCCAATATTTGCTTATTAATAATAAGTTAAGTTAAGGTACACATAGCCAACCCTGTCTCCGAAGATTAACAATGGAGTCAGCTATGACACGCTTGGAGCACTTCATATAGCCACCGCTGAGGAGCATGACGACAGGTATGTTCAAAGCTCGAAATGTGCTAAAGACTAAGCGATCTCGCTCAATGACGCCCTCGGCAGTTAGGGCTAAATTCCCAAGAGGATCGCCCTTGAGGACATCGGTACCGGCATTATAAATGACTATGTCTGGCTTGAATTCAGTTAGAGCTTGCAATAGGCATCGGCTCAGTTGTCTCAAGTAGTAGGCATCCTCGGTACGATGCTTTAGCTCGACACCGCAGCGTATGCTCAGTTTGGCCTCGTGATCCATTGGGTAGACAAATGCATTGTACATGTCAAGGATGTACACTGAGTCTGTATTCATAAAATCCCGCTCATGGCCATTGCCCTGATGCGCGTCCAGATCGACGATCATTGCGTTGCGCACTCTAGTCGGCTCCAGATCGAAGAGGCGGACGAGCAGCAATGTTATATCGGCATACGGACAAAAGCCACCACCTTTGTACGAACAGCAGTGATGGAATCCGCCGCCTAAATTGATTGCCCAGCCATATTCCAATGCCAGTTTACCCGCCAATATTGAGCCGGATGCCTGAAAACGCATCGGGCGCAAATATCCGCTTTGCACCGTGAAATTTGGCATAAAGACCATGACGGGCACCTCGGCTATGCAGGCGACATTGGCACTCCATTTCAGGGACTTTAAATACTTGCGAGTGTGCACTCTGCGCAGTTGCTCTTTGGTAATCTCGGCGGGGTCGTAGAAATTACCGGCGTTCAGTTTCAACTCAGCGCACAGCAGCTGAAAGTAGTATAAATATATAAATGGGTTTTATCTATCTCTGCACAAAATATTTGTATTGACCTGTTGTATATGCTTGCCCTTGGCTGCATCAAAGGGATGAAGCTTTTCCAGGCCAGCGAAGCGCACCGAATAATTTTTGGAGTAAACTATAGGAAGCTTATCTCGTTCCAAAACATCTTCGCACTTCATCTTTCAATCTTAAGCTCTATTTTATGTGTTGTTTATTATTATTTGTGACTCATCGGAATATTCAATATAGTGGAATGGCACGTTAATTGCTTAAGTCGCTTATACGAACGCATCTAAGAATTTTTTGTTGCTTTAATCTGTTATCGCTGCTTGGGTTTTGAGTGGATAAATAGAGCATAAATTGTTTTTCTTTCATTGATGAGGTTACTCACGATTTTTTTGTCAACCTGAAAAACAGGATTTTAGGTTACGAGCTTTCCTAAAATATACTATTGCAATAATCGAGTCCTTAATGTGCAGAACTATTGTTATCGGTAACTCAGTGTGTTGAATGATGCTACGATGCAATCGATACTTGTCGATGAAACTTTCAGCAAGCGCCAAAAGATGTATTTGAATATTAATTGTCCACTGTTTTCGGTTCGGTTTTTTGATTCTGTAATTAATTTACGCTTGTTGGCGCTCTACTAAAACCGTTAAACGTTTATCAAAGGCTTGCCACGATCGTCTGCAAAATTTCAGAGATTTTGAAAAAATTAATACTGTTTTTTAACGGTTAAATATATTTTTAAGCGACTTGCAGCTTACATGTTGTTTAATTGTGGGATACTAAATAACCCAAGTACCTCCATATATATTACTAAAATTATTTTTACATGCTGTTTTATTATTTTAATAAATACAGACCACATATTCATTTTATATAATTTATTTAATTTTTAATTTTATTTAAAAAAAAAAATTTAATATAATAAAAACCCAACCAGACTTAATTAAATTTAATTAAAAGTTTATCCATCAATTTTAACATTTCAAAGAAAACCATAGTACTACAAATTATATTACAAGTAGTCGAGTAAATTTGGCTACGATATACCCTGAACACAGTTGTTAACAATATTCTTATTTTATTGGTAAATTTCCCTTTCAAAAGTTTTAAGACCAAATATGGGAGGCCGAGTCATTTCATATAGCAAGCACAGACACGGAAGAATAAAAATAAACGAATGCAACGCTTATTTTTATTCACAAGCATGAACTGATCCCTAATTGGCTGGAGTTATTCAGAATACACAGAAAAACTTATTTATGATCGATTATCATCTCTTATTATCTTACTCACTCATGCGCTCCGATAATAACTCATACAGAAAATGACTTCAGCTAATAGAAATGAGAGCAATATGAGAATATATTTTTGACCATAACTTGTTGTGTTTCCTATTCAATTTTGATGAAATTTAGGCATTTAATTATTTAGAAGATTCTCCCCTTAAAATCGTGGAATTTATTGCTAATTGAGAACGGTGGCAGTTCTCGTTATTTAGTTTCTAGCTCTTACAGTCTGTGTTCATACAGACAGACGGACGGATAGTCAGACGGTCAGAAGGTCAGACGGACAGACAATCATTGCTAAATCGACTCGGCTGTTGATCCTGATCAAGATTATATATACATATTATGCGGTCGGACATACTTCTTTCTGCCATTTACATTCACCTGCATTTTGTACTTTTTACCCACTTTTAATGGGTTCAGGGTAGAAAAAATTAAAAGCGTTAAAAAGTTAAAAACATTGATTCCAGGGATATTTTGTCATTTAACATTTAGAAATATAGATAAGAGAGTCCTTCCTAATAGAAAGCCTGTAATAGAGGAAAAAGAATTTCACTTGAAAAACTCAATTAGACCTTGATGAGGATATAAGCTAAAATTACATAAATAGTTCTTTAAAGAAAAGAAAAAACCAACTTCATGAACAGTATTTAAGAACACTACGGACTGAACATAGTAATGTTTGGTAAAAGGATAGTTCACCTTGGTTCCCATTAATTATAGTGGTATCAGTTATGGAAAAAATTTAAAGTACGCGAATATTTCAAAAAATTTTAGGGTACTTATTAAAATGAGTACGTTAATATAAAACTCAATTTCGAATTAGCTGCATATGTCTAGTTTAATTGCTTGGTAATTTTTTTTTCTTTTTTTCTGATTTTTTTTTGTCAGTAGTAGTAGTCGATTTTGTGTTCAGTGAAATCCGTTCATAAGTTTATAGTCGATTTCTTTGATAGATTGGCCTTCCATTTATTTGCTGCAGGCGACGATAGTTGTTTATCAAAGGATTATCGTTTTCTTCCCTCAAATCCCAAAATTTGGCGATCTGTTGTCTAGGTAGTCCCACAGAATTTGAGAACAAAGTCCAAGTAACAGCTTCGGCGCAGTCAGGCGTAGTCAGTGAGCCTGTATAAATATTTATGCATAAGTAAAAAAATGAGAGTAAAAAATCTTCGTCTAATGCATACCGTTATATGAGAAAAACCTTCCAGTAGAAACGCCTCCCAACAGATCGTTCATCGTTAATCGCCCAGGTATCGTCGTTATAGAGTTGTAATCAACAATTTCAGGCAATCTATCTAAGACTCGGTTAAGTCCAAATTGCGTCGAGATCAGTGATCGTTCAGCCGCAAGCATGACACCCAAAACGGCAATTCCATCCGGGTGCAAACTGGCTTCGGATATAGTGGGATAGCGAACATTCTTATGAACAATGTGCATCTCGACGTCGTAGCGTTGACTATTGAGGATATGCTCGGATCCACGACTGTTTTCCGAACCCCAATGGAAGTGCACGCCCTGCGCTTCAAAGGTGCCTGGCAAAAGGCCGCCCGAAATAGAAGCACGCTCTCCGTTAATTGTGGGTGGCAGATTAATGTTCGCTAAAGTACAATTTCTACTGTAATTAAGGCACTGATAAATCAGAATTACTGCACACCTGTGTGTCCGTTGTTTTCCATCATCAGCGGTGACTGCAAGGCCCGATTGTAGTTCGTGAACTGAATTCGTGGTATATCATCTCGAATAGTCTGTAAAAAGGTTACTTTGATAAATAGATCCAATGTTGAGAGGGTCTATAATACTCACAATGAGCTCTGAAATTCTAATGGGAGATTGACTTTGGCCAGTTGCGCATGTTCCCTCCCAATTTGCGCCTTGTTCGTCGTAGTTGAAGCCACTCGCCTGCTTGGCTACCAACAGTAAGAACTGCAGCCAGACTACCAGTCCACGACGGTTTAAGGGACACATTTTCTGTTTCGATGCGATGTAGAATTTACAGCTAATATCTGACGAAATGCACTGAAGAACTCTTGCAAGACTGCAATAATTTTTCAAAGGGATGCAGCATTTTATAGGTGCAGAGACTGCTTAACGGGAGTTCCTTCAAAGATAAGAATGCCGTTTCGAGCTGCTCAGCACTTGGCAAGCTCATTTAAAAATTTGCATAACGATTGCAACTTGTTTGAAATGTTTGCGTTTTGTCTTCATCACTGCCTCAGTTTTGACACCTGTGCATCAAACTTCTTTCAAATTAAAGAAAGAGAGAGCTGTAAAATCAAGTTCTAACAGAGATCTTGGTAAAAGTTTGGAATTAAAGAAAATCATTCATTTATTCATTTAGATAATGTAGACTAAATTCAGTCTACAAACATTAAATAATTAAATTTTTAAAATTTACTAATAAAATAAAAAAGTAAATGTGATTTACATAAATTAAACAGGAAATGTTAAGTTAAAACTTAAAATGTATTAAATTATTATAAAATATTTGGGTGTATAAAAAAATACAATTTTCTAATATTTATCACAAGGATTGTGAAACCTATTAATATCCAATCAGATTAAAATTGTTAGTGATTGGGTTATTTAATCAGGAAGAAAATAATAATGTTTTTGTTAGTTAATAAATTATTCATAATGAGAAAATTCCGTAATCTTCATTAACGTTTTTAACTTCTGATTAGAGAGTAATTTAGTTTGACACTATAGATAATGTGTTTAATTATGTACTTAAAAAGTCGTTAAGTGTAATTAACAGACATATGCACAATTTTGAGTTTTCGCCTATAAGCTTACCCTCTCGCCGATAATTCAAATGAGCTATGATATAGAATATCTTAGGCAAGCTAGAACTGCTGTAAAAAACTGATATGGTTTATTTTCAATTTTGCCAAATAAAATCGAAACGTGGTTAAAGTTGTTTTATGTACATGTGTTATTTTTAAATACATAATCTAATATCAAAGTTATACTCGTCGAATATTGACATCAATTATTAAAATAAGACTTTATATTTGGCTAAACTGTATTCGGAATTATATAGTAATCTCAAACAAATTTCATTGCTTCAGATTGTTTCCGGTTTAAGTTTGCATTGTTTATTTTAGTTAGATATACTTATTCCCGTTTTTTGTCTCTCCAAAAGTATAAAGACGGACAGACAATCATTGCTAAATCGACTCGGCTGTTGATCCTGATCAAGATTATATATACATATTATGCGGTCGGACATACTTCTTTCTGCCATTTATATTCACCTGCATTTTGTACCTTTTACCCACTTTTAATGGGTTCAGGGTAGAAAAAATTAAAAGCGTTAAAAAGTTAAAAACATTGATTCTAAGGGATATTTTGTCATTTAACATTTAAGAATATAGATAAGAGAGTCCTTCCTAATAGAAAGCCTGAGATAGAGCAAAAAGAATTTTACTTGAAAAACTCAATTAGACCTTGATGAGGATATAAGCTAAAATTATATAATATTTAAAAACCCTACGGACTGAACATAGTAATGTTTGGTAAAAGGATCGTACAAATTCTTTCCATCAACATTTAATGAACAATAGTTCACCTTGGTCCCCATTAATTATTGTGGTATCAGTTATGGGTTAAAAATTGGAAGTACGCAAATATTTCAAAAATTTGTAGGGACTTATTAAAATGAGTACGTTAATATAAAACTCAATTTCGAATTAGCTGCATATGTCAAGTTTAATTGCTTCGTAATTTTTTTTCTTTTTTTTTTTGATTTTTTTTTGTCAGTAGTGTTCAGTGAAATCCGTTCTTAACGACTAAAAAAGTCGAGTTCTCTGATAGATTGGCCTTCCATTAATTTGCTGCAGGCTACGATAGTTGTTTATCAAAGGACTATCGTTTTCTTCCCTCAAATTCCAAAATTTGGCGATCTGTTCTCTAGGTAGTCCCACAGAACTTGAGAACACACAGTCCAAGTAACAGCTTCGGCGCAGTCAGGCGTAGTCAATGAGCCTGTATAAATATTTATGCATAATTGTGAGAGTAAAAAATCTTCGTCTAATGCATACCGTTATATGAGAAAAACCTTCCAGTAGAAACGCCTCCCAACAGATCGTTCATCGTTAATCGGAATTATATAGTAATCTCAAACAAATTTCATTGCTTCAGATTGTTTCCGGTTTAAGTTTGCATTGTTTATTTTAGTTAGATATACTTATTCCCGTTTTTTGTCTCTCCAAAAGTATTTGAATTAAATTTATAAAATTGAATGTATATTAGCTTTACTTGTGAAAATCAAAAACTGCTGCCATAGAGTATACATATGGAATATTGAATCACTCCAGATTAAACTTAATTTATCAATTGAAAAAAATATGTGTTTCATACATTAAAATGCAAGATACCATCGATGTTCAATTAAGTTACAAAGTTCTTTTTCTATTAATTATCTTTAATTACGCAGTAAAACAAATCAAAGAAACAAAAAAAAAACATGTTTCAATATAACATAAATAAACTACAAAAAAAAACCAATTAACCAATCATTTAAATAAATTAATATATATTATTTTTTTTTGTATATATACACACAACACCGATGTTTTGAATGAAATTATTATGAATTTTTCCATAGTTTTTTATTAATAATAATGCAATAATGACCCAACTGAGCCAATAGAAATATAATGAAAAAAGTATCTGCAATTATATTTAAATAATTTTATGCACTTTACACAATTGACACTTATAGGTGTAGTTGGCCTTAGTTTAGTTTATTGCTTCCTAAAAGTAAGCAATAAAAGCTATTTAAATATCCAAGTTTTCTAAATATGTCCCCCACCCTATACAAAATATATTATATATACATACATATTATTAATTATAAAAAAATGTATTCTCATACTTTTTAAATAAACCATACCTAAGAGATTTTGAAAAATTAATACTGTCTTTTAACGGTTAAATATATTTTTAAGCGACTTGCAGCTTACATGTTGTTTAATTGTGGGATACTAAATTACCCAAGTACCTCCATATATTTATATTACTAAAGTTATTTTAACATGCTGTTTTATTATTTTAATAAATACAGACCACATATTCATTTTATATAATTTATTTAATTTTTAATTTTATTTTTTATAAGAAATACAAAATAACAAATTAAAAATATGTAAAAGAAACATTTAATATAATAAAAACCCAACCAGACTTAATTAAATTTAATTAAAAGTTTATCCATCAATTTTAACATTTCAAATTATATTACAAGTAGTCGAGTAATATTGGCTACGATATACCCTGAACACAGTTGTTAATTTTATTGGTAAATTTCCCTTTCAAAAGTTTTAAGACCAAATATGGGAGGCCGAGTCATTTCATATAGCAAGCACAGACACGGAAGAATAAAAATAAACGAATGCAACGCTTATTTTTATTCACAAGCATGAACTGATCCCTAATTGGCTGGAGTTATTCAGAATACACAGAAAAACTTATTTATGATCGATTATCATCTCTTATTATCTTACTCACTCATGCGCTCCGATAATAACTCATACAGAAAATGACTTCAGCTAATAGAAATGAGAGCAATATGAGAATATATTTTTGACCATAACTTGTTGTGTTTCCTATTCAATTTTGATGAAATTTAGGCATTTAATTATTTAGAAGATTCTCCCCTTAAAATCGTGGAATTTATTGCTAATTGAGAACGGTGGCAGTTCTCGTTATTTAGTTTCTAGCTCTTACAGTCTGTGTTCATACAGACAGACGGACGGATAGTCAGAAGGTCAGACGGACAGACAATCATTGCTAAATCGACTCGGCTGTTGATCCTGATCAAGATTATATATACATATTATGCGGTCGGACATACTTCTTTCTGCCATTTATATTCACCTGCATTTTGTACCTTTTACCCACTTTTAATGGGTTCAGGGTAGAAAAAATTAAAAGCGTTAAAAAGTTAAAAACATTGATTCTAGGGATATTTTGTCATTTAACATTTAAGAATATAGATAAGAGAGTCCTTCCTAATAGAAAGCCTGAGATAGAGCAAAAAGAATTTTACTTGAAAAACTCAATTAGACCTTGATGAGGATATAAGCTAAAATTATATAATATTTAAAAACCCTACGGACTGAACATAGTAATGTTTGGTAAAAGGATCGTACAAATTCTTTCCATCAACATTTAATGAACAATAGTTCACCTTGGTCCCCATTAATTATTGTGGTATCAGTTATGGGTTAAAAATTGGAAGTACGCAAATATTTCAAAAATTTGTAGGGACTTATTAAAATGAGTACGTTAATATAAAACTCAATTTCGAATTAGCTGCATATGTCAAGTTTAATTGCTTCGTAATTTTTTTTCTTTTTTTTTTTGATTTTTTTTTGTCAGTAGTGTTCAGTGAAATCCGTTCTTAACGACTAAAAAAGTCGAGTTCTCTGATAGATTGGCCTTCCATTAATTTGCTGCAGGCTACGATAGTTGTTTATCAAAGGACTATCGTTTTCTTCCCTCAAATTCCAAAATTTGGCGATCTGTTCTCTAGGTAGTCCCACAGAACTTGAGAACACAGTCCAAGTAACAGCTTCGGCGCAGTCAGGCGTAGTCAATGAGCCTGTATAAATATTTATGCATAATTGTGAGAGTAAAAAATCTTCGTCTAATGCATACCGTTATATGAGAAAAACCTTCCAGTAGAAACGCCTCCCAACAGATCGTTCATCGTTAATCGCCCAGGTATCGTCGTTATAGAGTTGTAATCAACAATTTCAGGCAATCTATCTAAGACTCGGTTAAGTCCAAATTGCGTCGAGATCAGTGATCGTTCAGCCGCAAGCATGACACCCAAAACGGCAATTCCATCCGGATGCAAACTGGCTTCGGCTATAGTGGGATAGCGAACATTCTTATGAACAATGTGCATCTCGACGTCGTAGCGGTCATCATTGATGACATGTTCGGATCCACGACTGTTTTCCGAACCCCAATGGAAGTGCACGCCCTGCGCTTCAAAGGTGCCTGGCAAAAGGCCGCCCGAAATGGAAGCACGCTCTCCGTTATGTGTGGGTGGCAGATTAATGTTCGCTAAAGTAAAATTTACTACTGTAATTAAGGCACTGATAAATCAGAATTACTGCACACCTGTGTGTCCGTTGTTTTCCATCATCAGCGGTGACTGCAAGGCCCGATTGTAGTTCGTGAACTGAATTCGTGGTATATCATCTCGAATAGTCTGTAAAAAGGTTACTTTGATAAATAGATCCAATGTTGAGAGGGTTTATACTACTCACAGTGAACTCTGAAAGGAAAATTGGAGATTGACTTTGGCCAGTTGCGCATGTTCCCTCCCAATTTGCGCCTTGTTCGTCGTAGTTGAAGCCACTCGCCTGCTTGACTATTAACAGTAAGAACTGCAGCAAGACTACCACTCCACGACGGTTTAAGAGAAACATTTTCTGTTTCGATGCGATGTAGAATTTACAGCTAATATCTGACGAAATGCACTGAAGACCTCTTGCAAGACTGCTATAATTTTTCAAAGGGATGCAGCATTTTATAGGTGCAGAGACTGCTTAACGGGAGTTCCTTCAAAGATAAGAATGCCGTTTCGAGCTGCTCAGCACTTGGCAAGCTCATTTAAAAATTTGCATAACGATTGCAACGTGTTTGAAATGTTTGCGTTTTGTCTTCATCACTGCCTCAGTTTTGACACCTGTGCATCAAACTTCTTTCAAATTAAAGAAAGAGAGAGCTGTAAAATCAAGTTCTAACAGAGATCTTGGTAAAAGTTTGGAATTAAAGAAAATCATGCATTTATTCATTTAGATAATGTAGACTAAATTCAGTCTACAAACATTAAATAATTAAATTTTTAAAATTTACTAATAAAATAAAAAAGTAAATGTGATTTACATAAATTAAACAGGAAATGTTAAGTTAAAACTTAAAATGTATTAAATTATTATAAAATATCTGGGTGTATAAAAAAATACAATTTTCTAATATTTATCACAAGGATTGTGAAACCTATTAATATCCAATCAGATTAAAATTGTTAGTGATTGGGTTATTTAATCAGGAAGAAAATAATAATGTTTTTGTTAGTTAATAAATTATTCATAATGAGAAAATTCCGTAATCTTCATTAACGTTTTTAACTTCTGATTAGAGAGTAATTTAGTTTGACACTATAGATAATGTGTTTAATTATGTACTTAAAAAGTCGTTAAGCGTAATTAACAGACATATGCACAATTTTGAGTTTTCGCCTATAGGCTTACCCTCTCGCCGATAATTCAAATCATCTATGATATAGAATATCTTAGGCAAGCTAAAACTGCTGTAAAAAACTGATATGGTCTATTTGTTTTATGTGGTCAAAGTTGTTTTATGTACATGTGTTATTTTTAAATTAATAATCTAATACCAAAGTTATACTCGTCGAATATTGACATCAATTATTAAAATAAGACTATGTATTTGGCTAAACTGTATTCGGAATTATATAGTAATCTCAAACAAACTCACCAGCTACGTTTTCTAAAATGTTTTTAACATCTCTATGTCTGACTTGTTAAGTATATTATATTTTGTCTGCAATTTCATTTCATTGCTTCAGATTGTTTCCGGTTTAAGTTTGCATTGTTTATTTTAGTTAGATATACTTATTCCAGTTTTTGACTCTCCAAAAGTATTTGAATTAAATTTATAAAATTGAATGTATATTAGCTTTACTTGTGAAAATCAAAAACTGCTGCCATAGAGTATACATATGGAATATTGAATCACTCCAGATTAAACTTAATTTATCAATTGAAAAAAATATGTGTTTCATACATTAAAATGCAAGATACCATCGATGTTCAATTAAGTTACAAAGTTCTTTTTCTATTAATTATCTTTAATTACGCAGTAAAACAAATCAAAGAAACAAAAAAAAAACATGTTTCAATATAACATAAATAAACTACAAAAAAAAACCAATTAACCAATCATTTAAATAAATTAATATATTTTTTTTTTTGTATATATACACACAACACCGATCTTTTGAATGAAATTATTATGAATTTTTCCATAGTTTTTTATTAATAATAATGCAATAATGACCCAACTGAGCCAATAGAAATATAATGAAAAAAGTATCTGCAATTATATTTAAATAATTTTATGCACCTTACACAATTGACACTTATAGGTGTAGTTGGCCTTAGTTTAGTTTATTGCTTCCTAAAAGTAAGTACTTATGCACCCACCATATAAAAAAAAATTTATAATATATGAATTCTCGCCAGTTATTAGTAGAAACCATTTTTAGCAGTGTTGTTTTTAGATCGGATTGAACATGGCTTATTAGACACTAGACTGGACTTGACAGTGTGTAGGTGATAGATTTAAAAGTATAAATCTGATGATTTATGTCTGGATTGAATTCAGTTAGCTATGTCAGTACGCATAGACTCGGTTGTCTCAAGTAGTAAATATCTTCCTTAAGATGCTTTAGCTCTTCTACGCAGCGAATGCTCAGTTTGAATTCACAGTTTGTACACCGGCCGTATTCCTAAAAAAAATCTCGCTCATGATCATTGCCCTGATGCACATCCAGATGCACGATAATTACGTTGCGCACCCTTGTCGGTTCCAGATCAAAGGGGCAGACGAGCAAGAATGTTATATCGGCATAGGGACAAAGGCCACCACTTTTTACGAACAGTGGTGGAATCCGCTGCCAAATTAAAAGGCGAAAGCATCTAAGAAGCGTAATCTCTTTTGACTTAATTTGTTATCAGTGCTAGACGTGTTCTTGGATTTTAAATTTGGTTAATTGATTTTCTTGTTTTTTTTTTGTCAAAAGATGCAATTGAATATAGTTTGACTACTGTTCAGGAGCATTTTCAGTTCTGTAATACACTGTACGCTTGTTGAGGCTCTGCAAAGCACGATAGTTGTTTCTCAAAGGATTTCCCCGATCGTCTGCCAACATCCAGAGGTTTTGTAACTATAATATAGTGTTTAACAGGTTAATATATACTTTGAAGGAACTTGTAGCTTACATTTTTTTTTAATACTTCTACAGGCTTTGGGAACACATACCAGTTCACGGCCTCTGCGCATGGCGGGGTTGTCAGTGATCCTAAAATGTTAATCGTAAATTTATGGTATACATTTGGGAACTCGACTTGACATGCAAACCCTTATAAGTAAAAAATTCGCTGCATTCTACTCCAGCTAAAACATCACTTAAAGAAAATGTTCCTTCCATGGTTGTAGTTTTATTAAAATTCCGGACAAAACATGATTTATTACAGACTTCGCTTAGAATCCTCGTCTGTATTGTGGGATTCTAGGTAATACAAATACTTACATATATTTATGATAATTACGTTATTCTAATATGTAGTTTTTCATTTTAATATAATTAAACAATAAATTTATTTTTCATTATATCTTTTAAATATTTTTTAGTCTACTAATATTAATGTTACAATATTTATGGTTGAATTATATGGCTAAAAAAATTAATGAACTTTTAACCCACGTTCAATGGGTTCAGGGAATAAAATGGTAAAGTTAAAATAAATTTAAGAAATTAAATAAAATATAACACCCATCCAGAATAAATTAAATAAGGAATAGTACATTCAATTTACATACCTTTAAACATTTTAAAACATACCTAAATTCTACAAATTATGGTACAAATAAAAAAATAGTTTTTGAAAAGATACAAATAATAAAATAGAGAAGAGAGTCTCTTCGACGAATAGTGAAAGTTCTGGTTACAGTTATATAATGGTTAAAAATTCCCTGTAGATCTACTAGGAACAGAAACTGTAAGACATCCTAATAGAAAAACGAAGGCTGCGTATAAATAAAGATGTAACCAAAAATAAATATTTTTACGCGACACAATAAGTTCTCGATAGCATGGTATTTCCTATGTATTGTGTATGTATTTTCTATTGTATACTTGTAGGCAGCTTTAAATTATACTACGGCTTACACAAGTATTTAATTATATATAATATTTATATATAAATTTGAATATATACCATAATTATTAAATTTTATCATTCATTCATTCGTCAGGGCATTATGAAGGTATTAATACAAATTATGGTACAAACGATTTGATTTTGAACGAAAGATCGGCGTTTACAGTGTTTAGATGTATATATATTTGAATTGAATTTTAATGAACACATACATATTTTTCTTTTTTTAACATAATTAAATTTTCAATAAATATTATTGTGTGTTTATAATTTTTTTCGTTTTTGATTTACATTATATATATATATATATAATTAAATTTTCCACCAAAGCTGTTGCATTTGGCAACTATTAAGCAAATATCAGAATATCAAATTTTTTATATTGAGCTGGCTTACTTCCCAGTGCGCTCTAGAAAGCTAAGTAGCTAAGGTATGCAACTATTCGTGAACGCAATGAATTAGAAAAAAATCATTGCCTACATCTACTTATAGATTCTAATCTTTTTTTACATTGCACCAAAAGCTTGCGGTGTAATCGAACAATCAAACAAATAATTCCTAGCAAATACAATTGTTCTATGGTTCTAATTCCTAGCAAATACAATTGTTCATTCTATTAATTTAAGTGGGACATAATGGAATTATTTAGTTTAAAAAAATATATATAAAATTTGATAACAAAATTGATGTGGTTTAGCAGATTGGTGAATTTTATTTATAATTTTTTATTTCTGTCATAGCTTTTGCTGTGCTCGGTTGTAATTTTGCTGTGCTTGGGTGTTTAATTTGATTATTATAATAAATTAACTCTCATGATTACTTGCGCTTGTGTTATTTTTCATTTTTCTGAAAAATACCTCATTAAAGTCTTCGCTCATACACACATACACGGTTAACATCTATGCTCTGTGCTCTCGCTTTCAAAGTACCGTTGAGCCTTGTAATAAGCAAAGCTTTTTGCATACTTACACTGCACTCTCGATCAGAGTGTATTTTTTTTTCTAGAGTGTGCGTGTGCGCTTTTTTTCTCTCGCTCTCTCGATTTTCGTGTGCTCTCGTAGCTGTGCTTGTTCGTGTTGTTTTAGCTGTTTAATAGTTTTTCTATTTTCGTGGTTTATTCGTGTTGTTTTTTTGTTTCCTATTTCATCTTGTTTTCGTTATTTTCTCTGTGCAGTACCGAATCTTTGTACAGTTGTTTACTTTTTGTGCATATTAAAAGTTTTCAATAAACATATCTGCGTGCTGTTTAAAGAGCTGCACGAGCCAGGTTGGTTTCACTTATCGGCCATTGCCCCCACACGGCTACTATTGATAATGATCAGCAGTTGATGCAGTTTAGTTCTCCTGCACCACCTGCAATCAATAGTGGTGGCTCTAGTGTGTCGCATCTCATTTTGTGCGATTCAAATCTCCCAGCTCTTTCTGAGCTTTCTAGAAAGTAAATGTATACTTTTGCGTCTTGCCCCTGATATATCAGTAATGACTTTAAAGCCTTAATACAGTCTAAAGTGTCATCTGGGATATTGGTTTAAAAAATTTAAAATTTATGAACGAGATATTTATTCTGTGGTGTTTGGCAGAATTTGTTGTATTAAGGAAAGGCTTAGTAATAAAAAAAATGAATATAAAAGACGTATTTAGCCTACTAATATTTTGCCTCTAAATACTGCTGGTGCTCCTCCTTTTAATTTTGAACCTAAAAACGTCTCATTCTTAGCCTATATGGTTTTACAACTTCTAGGATTAAGCTTCATTTGTAACCTATATGTTGATAGTTTTTTAAAAAAAATTGAAATTCTAGTATATACACGGACTTTAATTGTGATATACGGATTTTGTGTGTATAATATTCATTAACGTATATTGGAATGTGTACAGAACAGAATTTAGTGTACCCTCTCCATACACCAAAATACTGCTCCTTATTAACCATCCCTTCTTAACTAATCGTCTTGTTATGCTACGTGTTATGTTTCCAGTTAAATAACTAAATGGTTAAATCGGTTCAACTGCGTTGATGAGCCAAATGCAGTTTTCTGTTCCCTCTAGACCTTTTTGATAATTCTTCATATTTTCCCTTAATCGTTGTACTAATATTAATTCCATGAATGAACCGTCTTGGGTACTCTGTAAGGTTTACAACAGACTAAGCTTTCCTCCATCATTCTTTCCAATCCAAACGATTACTACCTGATTAAATTTGCTATACACAATGTTTCAAAATTTGTAACCTTGGATCAAATAACTTTTATATGCACTTGTACTTTTATCTTTCATTCATACACTATCATAAAAAAACAAAATGCGTTAAAAAGATCCTATTTGCGTTTTTACTGGTTTTAAACACGAGTGCCAATAATAGATTTTTGGTTATTGCATTAACATATACATTTTTCATTATTTTTTTTTTCAATACTTATAATATTTTACTAGTGCAAAATGATTGTATAAAACAAATAAATAAATTATACTTTTAAAAAATGTATTTTAGGTAGTATTTTATTAGGTGATTTCTTTTGTTCAGTTGGCAACGCTAATATCCACTACTCATATTATACATATTTACTCCCACATATGTGTTTTTGTTGTTGTCGTTGTGTGATTTTTATTGTAACAAATGTTTATCCATTCATTTCGATACGTTTACTTGCGCTTATTTAATTTCCGACCGTAATGGTTTTTTTTAAATCTTCAAAGGGGCTTGTAATTAGATCGAATTGAAGAACTAAATAATTTGCACATAGAACGGCTTTTTATTTTTATTTTGTACTAATAACTTTTTTTTCAGGTTTTTAAAAATGTTGTAAAAAGCTGGGAAAAGCCATTGCATACAGCAACTATCGGAGTATCGAATCTTTCATATTTAAGCTGGACTTTTTTCCAGTGGTCTTTTGAAAGCTGAGTACCATAAGGTATGCAAGGGTTATATACTCAATGGATAAGAAAAATCATTGTCTATTCGTACATCTACTATTTTTTATCTACTCCAATATCGTGAACTGGTATTACATCAATCCAACAACCTGCGTTTTAAGCAAAACAAACAAAATAAATTCCGAGCACTGAATAAAGGCAGACTTACCTCAACAATATTCACCAATATTGCCAGGACAACAAAGCCATCCGGGGAGCGCAGAGCATCTTCCTTGAGAGCGTGTGCCATATTTTGATGAAGAATATGCAGCTCAGCATCGTATCTCGTGCAGTTTATCGAATGTTCAGATCCCTTCATCACTGGCGAACCCCAATGAAAATGAAGCTGCACAGCCTTGTAGACGCTTTTGAGTTTACATCCGCTAACAGCTGGTTGACTACAGTCTTCTGCGCAGGGTATTTGCATCTTCAGGGTATGCCCGTTGTTGGTTAGCTTTAGGGGACGGGACAAGGCCTTTTGGTAGTTAATGAAGATAAGCTCTGGAGCCGTTGACCTGACCGCCTAATATTTATATGACATGCAATTTATAGTAGGTTAATATTAGTGGAGAACCTACTTTGGATAAATCTAGAGAAATGGGCGATTGTTGACTGCCAGCGTTAACATTCCAGTCCTTTCCGTTTTGATCATAGTTAAAATGGCTCAACCTTTGAAAATTTCGAAATACACAAATCATTTCAAAATCTGTAGCGATTTATCTACCGCTTTAATTGTGTTCTGCTAAGTACCTAAAAAAATATTTCAAACTCAATTTCGAATTTATAGTTGCCTATGTCAAGTTTAATGGTTTGCTTTTTTTCTCTCTTTTCTTATTTTATTTTGTCAGTCGAAGTAGTCGGTTTTTATGTGTATACAGTGATATTCGTTCTTAAGTTTACGCCAGAGTTCTGAGAAAGATTGGCCTTCCATTTGTTTCCTGCAGACGACGGTAATTGTTTATCAAAGGACGTCCGCGATCGTCTCGCAAATCCCAAAATCTGGCGATCTGTCGTCTAGGTAGTCTCACAGCGTCCGGGAACACAGTCCAAGTAATAGCTTCAGCGCAGTCAGGCGCAGTCATTGAGCCTGTATTATAATATATATAAATATATATGCTTCATAGTGAGAGTAAAAAAAATGTCTAATGCATACCGCTGTATGAGTAAAACCTTCCAGTAGAAATGCCTTGCAACAGATCGTTCATCGTTAATCGTCCAGCTATTGTCGTACTAGATTGGTATTGAATAATTTGAGGCAATCGATCTAGGATTCGATTAAGTCCAAAATGTGTCGAGATCAATGAACTTTCAGCTTGGAGCATGACAGTCAAAACGGCAAGACCATTCGAATGCAAAGTGGCTTCTTGTAAAGTGGAATAGCGAACATTCCTATGAACAATGTGCATCTCGACGTCGTAGCGGTGATTATTGATGACATGCTCGGATCCACTCCTGTTGGCCGAACCCCAATGGAAGTGCACGCTCTGTGCTGCAAAGGTGCCTGGCAAAAGGCCGCCCGAAATGGAAGCACGCTCCCCGTTAATTGTGGGCGGCAGATTAATGTTCGCTGAAGTACAATTTAATACTGTAATTAAGGCATTGATAAATAAAAATTACTGCACACCTGAGTGTCCGTTGTTTGTCATCACCAGCGGTGCTCGCAAGGGTCTATCGTAGTTCGTGAACCGAATTCGTGGTATGGCTGCGCGAATAGCCTGTGAAAAGGTAACTTTGATAAAATAAATCGAGTTTTGTGAAGGTTTATGCTACTCACAGTGGGCTCCGACAATCTAATTGGAGATTGGCTTCCGCCAGTTGCGCATGTTCCCGTCCAATCTGCGCCTTGTTGGTCGTAGTTATATTGTCCACTCGCCTGCTTGGCTGCCAACAGTAAGAACTGCAGCAAGACTATCAGTCCACTACGGCTTAAGAGACACATTTTTTGTTTCGATGCGATGTAGAATTTACAGCTAATATCTGACGATATGCACTGAATAACGCTTGCAACAAAACTGCAATAATTGCTCAATGGGACAGTGCAATTTATAGGCGCAGCGACTGCTTGACGGGAGCTCCTTCAAAGACAAGAAAGCCGATTCTTGCTTAGCTTATGGCAAGCCCGGTTGCAAATTTGCATAAAGATTGCAACGTGTTCGACATGTTTGCATTTATTCCTCATCACTGCCTCACTATTAGTGCCCATGGTGCTGGTTCTTCAAAATTCTTTCCAATAAAAGAGCTGTAAAATCTGGTTCTAGCTCTGTGCACTTGGAAAAAGTTTTCTTTCATTTGGTTTAGCCTTTATATGTTAATTCATTTATATATATTTTTTTATTATAATAATTATATATTATATTTATTATTATAGGTCATTTAATTTTGTATGTATGTATATGTATTCACAGCCCATATTTCCCAGCCTTAAATAATCTAAATATATCAATAAATTAAAAAATCAGATCACCAAGAATAGCCGTGCAAAAATGAATCTTTCGAGGTTTAAATTTAAACAGCTTTTTGAAAAATTGATTGCGTTTTGAAAAACATTTTTATTCAAACCTTTAACAAAAATAGTTTGTTTCCATTATTTCTTCGTTTCTTCCCAGAAGGGATCTAAAGTGAATATTTCTGCTTCCCAGCTCTTGTAATTAAGAATGTGTCTAATATATTTATATATACATATATAGTATATATACATATACAAACATATATAGTATATATACATATACAAACATATATAGTATATATATTTTGTCTTTAACTAGGTTTTGCGAAATCAAAAACAAATATGAATGACACCGTGTTTTTTTTAATTCATATGGGAATTGCTTTATTGGAGAAAACTAAACCACAGCTGCTCAATTCAATTCCCATCCATTGTAATCTACTCAGATTGTTATTTGCGTTCATTCATTCACTCCGTTTGGCACGCGCTTTCAATCAATTCATTTGTTTTAAATACGCTAAGCTTTGAACGGCTTATTTGATTGACCTCAAAACTAAAATATACTCAAAAGGGCGCCAGTTTGAATGCAGCTGTAAAGACCCACTAGGGTAAATGACAATTAAATGCTTGAGTTATAAATTTATATTTAATTAAAAATTAATCTATACATTTTTAAACATTTATTGCATGAATAAAGTATAGCCGGAAAAATCCAATTATATAAAACATTGTTGAAGGTTATTGGCTTTGTATTGGGGCAAATAAAAAGTTAAGAAAAAGAGAAAAAATGAAAAATGCAATTATATAAAACATGGTTGAAGGTTATTAGCTTAGTAATAGGGCAAATAAAAACTTAAGAAAAAGAGAAAAAATTAAAAATTAAAAATTTAACTAAACTATATTTGTAGCACAATCTCTAATAATAATTAATATTTCTCAACCTTGTGGAAATAAAATGGAAAGTTCCGCAAGTTTTAATATTAGATTGTATTTATAGTAAATATTAATAGTGAAGAGCAGTTAAATATCAGTTCAATTCTATTTATTTATTTAAATCATTTCGTAAGATTTAAAAACCAAAATAAAGAAATAAAAATAATTGAATAACAAAATGTATACCAAGGATTAGAAAACAAATTAAAATGCAATCAGATCAAAATTGCTTAGGACTTGTATCTCATATTAGGAAACAAATAATGTTTATTTTAGATAATAAATGATCTTTTAAGTAAACATTCACTACTCTCCAATCACGTTTTTAATATGTGATTAGAGATTACGTACATAAAAATCCCTTAAGCCAAACACTTGCACAACTATAATGTATATATGTATATGTGCCTATGTGGTGTTCAAGAAATTGTATTCAAAGATTTGAAGTGACTAGCTAATAATGTCGATCCGGCTTTGTTAAGTTTATTAACATTTTTCTTATCTGTTCTGTCTGCCGGAAACAGTGGTTTGGACTTTTGATTTGGATTTCTCTCACCTCGTGAAGGTTTCTAATGCGCCACAACCCCAAAGAGAGGGGCTATACAATGAGACGCCGCATGGTATTTTCTTATTTAACGATCCTCTGGAATTTCTAAACATAGTCTGATTTTTACAGCATGTTCACATATTCATACTCATTAAACAAAGAGCAAAAGTTAAAAATAATTTTGTGACAACGGAGCTTTTGTCAATAAAATTTATAACACATAAATTATAAGGATTACAATGCTGGGCTACGAAATATATAAATATATATATAAATATATCTTAAATCAATAATAGCATATTCCCAATAACAAGAAAAATAAGTCAATTAAAATCAGGATGGAAGCGAGGATAATAAATTATCCCTAAGATAACGATTATTTAATTAATTTTCTTCTCGTTATGTGTTTTTAATTTCAGCAATACCTTTTTGATTTTTATTTATTGATTAATTTTATTCCAGCTGTTGTAATTAAAAATATTTTAAAATTTTGCATACATATACTTTTAAATAGTAAAATCGAGTAGTATTGTTGTAATTAAATAAAATAAAAATATAATAAAATGAATAAAATTAAATAATTTAATATAACTTATTTACTTTTTCAATAATTTTTAATTATTTTGGGTTCCATTTGGGTTCAGAGTATAAAAAGTCCCATTTTTGGCAGCAAAAAAATGTAATAATTTGGAATTTTGGAAGGGAGAATTTTATATTACGCTTAGTTAAACTAACTTAAAACTTTTTCTTTGAGCTATAATTGTATGTAATATACTTATCGTACTGTACTGCACTTTATTTTTTATATGTTTTGGTGGTTGCAATAAAGGATTTTAGACGGGATTTCGAAAGACCCCATTAATTTGACAGAAAAGAGCTAGTGACATCATTATTAGAGCGATAATAAACGGGTCGATTGTTGCGTCGCTGAAGTAGTCGGAAGTTGTTTCTTATCATATTCCCATTGGAGTCCTGCAGTTGCCATAACTTGGCCACATCTCTCCGGGCTATGGGCAGGGGCTGGGCAAACACCGTCCACGTAGTAGCCTGGTTACAGAGCGGCGTCGTCAACGATCCCCTATAGGTGAAAAAGTTGCGCGTATTCAAATCCCCCAGCAGTTGACCAAGGGTGATGGAGCCCCGTAGCTTGTGTTCGCCGTGATATTCAACCACATTAGGAAGCTCATCAAATATTTTTTGTAGGCCTGGATAAATTCGATCTGGTCTCTGTAAAAAAATTGAATAGATTTGGATATTTGTGCGTAGAAATGTTTAAGCCAATCAGGGTGTCAAACCGCAACGAAAAAGTTTAAAATTTCCAAGAAATATTCCGGTATTCAACTCTGGTACAGATGTTTTTCAGAGTAGAATAATGCAGTCTGTCCGTCTGTCGCAACTTTTATCGACACCTTTCGAGATAAAGACTTAAGACAAATGGGAGTGCAACTTCCACTAGGGCTAGGAAACTGAGCTCTGAGCCACATTCTGAAGCTCAATTCAGCTTGCAATTCTGATTTAGGTTTGACTCCCTGTCAGTATTTACTCACGTTGACAATCTTCAACATAATGCCAAGTACGGCTATGCCATCTGCATGGTTCGAAGCTTCAGGGACATCAATATAGCGTACATTCCGATGCACAATATGCATTTCCCCATCGTAGCGTCTCCTATTCAGCACATGCTCGGATCCGCCGGAATTAGGCGATCCCCAATGGAAATGCACGGCTTCGGCCACATATTGTCCCTTGAGCAGCCCGCCTGAAATAAATGGTCTTCGACCATTGCGTGTCTTTGGTATGGTCATTTCAGCTGAACAGTGACAAACAAAAATATATGAATTATCAAAATCATTTATACAAATTTTAATACGACCATTAACATACCCGTGTATCCTTTGTTAACCAGTGTCAGGGGTCTTTCAAGCCTTACGTCATAATTTCCAAAGAAAATTCGTGGAAGCGGCGTAATAATTGACTGTGGAAAATATTAAATTATACAAAAAACTACAGTCAGAAAAAAAATTAACATAAATTTTGCTAATGCGCCAGCTATTAATATTCAGGAAGTTAATTTCTCAAATCGAACGTTGCAACTTTTTTAAAAATTGGATACTGCTAAAATTTAAATAAAAGAAATATATGTATAATTTCAGGAATGTTTGTTTCACATTTTCACAAGAAATTTACATAGTTTTTAAATTTATATAACTTAATTTGACAAAACTTATGATTTCACGAAGAATTTCAATAGTTGGTACGTTTCATCACATTCATTATTTGATTTCTAAAAATGACGGTCTGCATTTAGACTTTGCTTCTATTAAGATATATATATCTAGAAACAGATAAATAGGAAATACCACATTGAGATTGTATAATAGAACAAACCTTTATAAAATGGTCCTTCATGTTTTTAGGAAGTATTCCTAATAAGAAAGTCTTAGGCCGATTTTTATTTTGGGGCCATTTATTTTTTGAGTGCATACAGTTTTTACCCCCTATTACAATAATCAAATGCAATTTGCATAGTAAAGGTTAATGATGAAAAGAAAAATTTTAACGAGCTTAAGGAAAATTGGGCCATTCGGATGCAATTTCGCGAAGCATTTATCAAATTAGCTGTCATCGTCTGTAACGGAAACGAGTATTGTGTGTGCTGTAATATATTGCACTGCAGTTAACAAGCCGTCTGTTAACTTGTTTCTGAGCCATGGAGTAATTTATTTTTAATTAACTGATTGCTGACTTTGGCGCATTTACATAAACGTGCTAAGATACTTTCTGCAATAATATTTCTTTGCATTTTAAGATTAACGAAAATGACGTTTGCTTACACTATCAATGGACAGTTTAATTGGGCTCTGTCGCATACCATTCGCACAAAGCCCTGCCCAATCGGCACCGTTTTCGCCATGGTTCCAATCGGCATTGTCCTCAATACCATTATCTAAAAGAAGAATCAATAAACATAATTAATAAGCTGAGCCATAGTTATAAGTTTCACTTTCTTCCACGCGCCAATTGGTTTGCATCGTCCCGCTTACATCAGCATCTTAAACTAAAGCTTCTTAACACAAAATAAAACAAATAACTAATATTTAATCAGATTATGTCAAAACTCTGATTGATTCTTTTTTACCAAAGAGGAAAAAGTTCCATTTCAATACTTACTATTTGTCGGTTTGTGGAATGCGAGTGGCAAAAATATTAATAGTTTTTGTAAAAGATTTGATGATGGCATTATTGTTTTGACTTATTTTTTTTACGTTGATAAATGTTGCAACTGTCAATATTTTTTCACATTTGAAATGAGACGTGTTTCACTTGTGGCACTACGTTTAAATTGGCTGCTGCGGTTACCGCTCAAACACAACTGAGTGGGCCTGAAAAACACCAAACCTTTTATACCACATAGAGCGCAGCGCGCAGTCGCAAAAGCCACACGACCGTCGCAGTCTCATCCAATCCATTCTTTGAGAATGCCGAAGACAACAAACAGTTACAAATACATTTATAAATATGTAAGCCATTCAGGTAAATTTGGCCTTAATTATTAATTAAATTTTTGCTAACTATTTCAGATTAAGTTTATAATATATTATATTATTAGGCATTTTCGGCTGATTTTTGTAAATGACATCTCTTATATGTTAATTATTTTGTAATAAATTAAATAAAGTAAATCAAATATTATTTAAATATAATTTAATTGGTATTATTGTCTCACTAAAATTAATTTTGTTTTTATTTATATTTATTGATGAAAATGTTGGTCTTCTGACAATGTTCTTCATTCATTTTCTTTAAGCTATATCCGAATAAATTGTCTAGTTAAATGAATTTAACTTTTTAAATATTCAGATAGTATCATAGATATATATATATATATATACATATATTTATATATAATTTAATCGATATATGTAAATCAGTTGAACAGAGAAAATTTTTCTTAGGTATTTTGGAACGATTTCTAATTTATTCAAAATTAGATTTGCTCCATTAACGCCAATGTTGACATTTTCAAAATAAAAATTTTGTCATTGTTCTTTGGTCACTTTTGTTATTTTATAAATTAAGCATACTTAAAAAATGTGCTTTTTAATGCAAGGAAAGCAAATGCATACAAACTATTTGAGGGATCTTAAATAGCCTAATTAATATTTTAGGAAAATATAACAATTTAAATTAAATAAATCAAAATTCATCTTAATAAATAATAAAAAAATATATATATCTCGAGCTAAGATTTAATCAGCTAAATTTGGTGCCAGGGTGTGGAATTTCAGTACAACCAAGCCGGCTATAGAATTTTGTTGTCACTTTATGGTTATATAAGACCGTCAGAAAGAAAGAAACGATCCAAAATGTTCTGCTTATTTGTATATGTATAATTGTTCTCATTGGGTCATCGAGTTGATAATAAAAACACAATTTGTATAAGGTAATTTGTAAGTTTCACGAGTTTCAGATCGAATTAAAACTTCAGTACCTTAAAGGTTAGTGAAAATATCTGGTTGGACCAGATAAGTTATAAATATCATTAAATATAGTAATCAACGTTTCATATAATAGTTTAAAATAATTCCTTTAAATATATAAATAAAATAAGCAAAAAATATTTCATAATTAATAAGGTTTTCAAATTAAATTTAAGATTGATTTGAAATTTCTTCAAAAACTAAATTTTCTAATATTTCGTGTTGCCATATAGTTTCTTAAATGTAAATTCTTATCAAAAATTGTAATAGGTCGCGTGTACACTCATTATGAAAACTGTAAACTGTATATTTAAAATGTTATTTATTTTATCTGTGACGGTTAAGCTCTGCGTTAAAAATTCCATTTGTGACACATGTAGATAAATGTTAAATTGTATTTTAATTATTATTGTTACAGCAAATTTGTATTTAGAGTCCTATTTCTTTATTCGATATACAAATCAGCATATCCATTCTTTTAGGCTCCCTTTTTCTGTCTTTCATAAATTCGTGGTCGCCATAAGCTGTTGTATTAAAAAAGTTTTGATTACTGGTTTCCTTTGTGCATTAAGCCTTATTTAATTATCTACATATTCAAGCATTTTAACAGAGAATCGAAAGTCGTTCCACTTAAAAAAATTTAAAACATTATTTTATTACATTGAATAACAATTAAAACGATGAAGATACATTAAATTAAGTTCTGAATTACTTTGGACGCGATCTAAATTAAAATTATATTTATTCTTTTTTTATGGTGAATAAAAACAAAAGGCACTTAGGAACTGCTCTTAATTGGGGTGTCGCACTCGTCGTGATGAATCAAATAAGATATAAGTGGAGAAATTATGTTAAGTATTTACAATAAAAAAAATCACATGAAGAAAATATTGCCTTTTTCAATATAAATATTCGCTCTGATTAAACAGAAAAAGTTTGTATATGTATTTATAAATTGTAACTGTATAATTAACAATAACCATTCCTTGCTTAGATAATTATCTATATCCCAATTCTGTATTGGTTATTTATTTGTACAACTTAGATAGAGTATATAGACAACTGTGTCGGATCATCGAGAATCGAAAACAACTAATCTATTAATCTAAGATATAACCTTGTAATTTATTATTAGGCACAGCACAGTTTTGGCAACATCTCCGTTGTATATACTATATATACAGATTATAGTAAGAACAGAAAGCGTATCTAGCTTGTAAAAAGGAAATGTAAATATGTAAATAAAATAATTCGGAAATTAAAAACATCAAATTCCAACGCTGTAGAAAGTTGAATTAAGGCAAAAAATATACAAATAAAAAATTCACATATTAACCCTAATGAAGAACCATTAAGTAATGTTTTTTAATACATTATATGATATATGTTGTCTTACACTATATCAGCACACCATGTATGAAGATCATGATTATCATCAGAGCGCACAACTTAATTGTCATAATTGTTAATCTTACACAATCATACAGTTTTAATATATAACAAGTTAATCCATATGTTGGGTCAATAATCACCAACGGTATGCGAAATGAATTCAAATTGTCGCTCCACGCTGGCATCCATATCGAGAGCGTCGTCAATGAAATGCATTTCGACATGCTCCTGAAATGCCTTGAACGACACCTGACAAGAGTAGAGTTTGCCGCACATGGGGCATGTCTTGTCAATGGAGTCAGCGTTAAGTTTCTCTTGAATAACATTGAGGCGGGGCGTTGGAGTGGGCCCATGCGGTGTAGTCACCGTTGTCACTTGCCCTTTGAATGTGTCATTTGTGGGGGGCTCACTGTTATCTTCAGTCTCCAAGCTCTTATCTGCCATTTCAGGCTTGCTCGCCGCCTTCTTGGCACACTCGGGGCATGGATGCAAGGCTGCAAAGCGATAAGTTAGTAAATAAAAATAAAATAGTGCAAATCATCGACTCACCCAGTCGAGACTCTATTTGTGCCAGCGCAGAGTTGAGCTGTTGCTGCTGTTTCATCGCCTCACGCCGCAAATCCTGCAGTCCGTCCATGCAGTGCTTCGCATCCGCATTGGCATCTATTTCGCCGCTCACAATGCCCACGTCGTCCACATTCATTCCGAAGGGGTAGCCCAGTTTGGTCTCGAATGCGTCCAGGGCCACCTCTTCCAGGCTCACCTCGGTAATCAGTTTCTGGCGTAATTGCGGATTTGGCGAGTGTTGTGTGAAAGTTTTTGATCGAATCAGATTCGGATTGCCACCAACTGAATTTATGCCGGCGCTGGGTATATACGAAGTGTTCGCCGCATTCTCTTCTCTGGTTAGATGTGACTGATCTTTCGAAATTTTCGAGAGACGCGCCCAGAGTTTTCGATTCTCGTTAGCAACCATGTTAATCTGATCTTCGAGTTTATCCTTTTGCCTTTGCAGCTCATCGACCCGCGAGCGAAGCGATATAATATCGCCGTTTTTTGATCCAGTCCCAGTTGCAGTGATAATCCCAGTCCCTTCCCGCAGACGTTGGTTTTCCTCTTCCAAGTTGGACACTCTTCGCTGCAGCTGAATGCATCTTTCCTTCATTGTCTGCAAAGCGACTTGCAATGCGTAATTCATTTTATCACTGGTCGATGAACTGCTGTTCGCCAGGGATGTTGGTGTGATGTTGGAAACTTTCGTTTCCATCGTCTGACTTCTTCGAGTCGTACTCAATCTTTTAGAATTTAACTAGATTTTTTTGGATCGTAGCTGTTTTCATTTTTCTTACTGACAATGGCGAATTACTTTTATCGATTTGGTGTATCGATGTAGGTATTTTCATTATGTTGCTTGTAATTTATCGGTATGTCATGTCGATTTTACGCTCTTTTTACCAATGCTATCGACTTTTTTATGCGCTTTAAATATTAGCAAACTGTCTTTGCTTGCAAATCTATTATTGGTTCGAGTTATGTTTTTTTTGTCAAGCATGTAAATTAATGATCATTATTGTTATTTTTGTACATTAAATTCTTACTTGTCATAAGATCGATAATAATGCACGCAAATATTGCACTACACAAAGACAGGGCTGTTAAATCTCCTCAACAGCTGTTAAAATGTTATGCGGCAAGAGTTTAGTAAATAACTTTTTTAAATATAAGAGAAAAATATATGGAAACATCTGGCAGAGCAGCAGGTGCTACAAGACAACACACCAATCGCCAAAAGTTTTGTTCTTCGGCACTGACAACTTTTCGTTGCCAAGCCTTACAAGGTTACACCAAAGTAATATCGACGTTGCTGTTGTCACCTCCTTCAAAAGCCCGGCAAACTGTGTGCGAAGCTATGCGGATAAGCACAAACTGCCTCTCTATCGTTGGCCCATAACGGCGGAACAATGCACCACCTTCGAGCTGGGCATAGTGGTGTCCTTTGGCCATTTGATACCGCCGCATATCATCAGCGCCTTGCCGCGGGGCATCATCAACGTGCACGCCAGTTTGTTGCCCCGTTGGCGGGGAGCTGCGCCTATCATCTATGCAATCATGAATGGAGATGCGAAGACGGGCATTTCCATAATGCAAATAAAGCCTCACCGCTTCGATATCGGTCCCGTGAGTACAGAAAACTAAAGGAGCAACAGCTAGCTAAACTCTTCGGCTTTTGCAGATCCTCGATCAGCGCGAGATTCCCATAAAAAGCGACATTTTCCTGCCGGAGTTGCATTCAACCTTGTCGCATTTGGGAGCCGAGATGCTTGTGGACTCAGTGCATCATCTGGAGGAGAAACTCTCAAAGGCCAAGCCTCAAGATGAAACACTTGCCACTTATGGTAAGTAATTTTTTACACTTAACAACTGCAATTATGTAATTTCTATAATTTTCATAGCACCCAAAATAACGTCACAAATTACGGAGATCATTTGGGGATGTCAAACAGCACCGAAGATTTTTGAGCGACATCGTGCACTTTATGGCTTTAAGAATCTTACCACAAGCTTCGAGGAGCGACAAATTCAACTAATCGAGCTGAAACAGTCTGTACGGGAGCGGGATGGAGCAATAGCTCCAAATGAAGCCTTAGCTCCTGGCGGCATTTGCTTTAATCGCCTGCACAAATCACTGATAATTGGCTGTGCAGGCGGTACTCGGCTGGAAGTGAAGCAGCTGCGCTTGGAGGGCAGGAGACCGATGAGTGCCCAGGATTTCAACAATGGTTACCTCAAACGTGCACAGTCGCGGCAATTTACGCAAAATAAACAAATTGCAATTTATTAGGGCTTGAAGATAAAATTGTTAACCCAAATTGGTAGGTTTAATTTCATTGGAGGATTGCTGTGTGGATTTTTGCAGCAGATTTTTGGTAAACCACATGGGACGAGGCTTCTTCATCTCCACGATACGTTTGCCTTGCTGCTGCTCCTCCGTTGCTGCTGTTGATTCGCCCTCGTAGAGGACAATTACTTCCTGCTCGATGGGTTCCAGGCCAAGTTGAGCTTGGATTTTGTCCTGCATCAGCTGCGTTTCCTCGCGAACTTTGGCGTAGCAGTGAGCTGCAGTTTTTTAAGATAGTATAATTTTTTTATGGTTGTATTTATTTTGACTTACGGCAGAGCACGCCCATTTCATGGTCATTTCCGCACTGCGTGCAGGAGCGAAGATTTCTCTTCTCCTTCAGCGGTTTCCAAACATAATCGGGATGCCCAAATTTGCGATTTAAGCGTTTTTCGACACTGCGCCGGTGTTTGGGAACAGCCCACAAAATGCCATCGCCAATTAATTCCTTTAAACTAAAGCTGCTGCTGCTGCTGTGCGGAAGGCTGTTTGGCTGCACTATGTAAGCTAGGGCAGGTGTATGTTGTGCAGCGTGTGGCAAGAACAGTCGCTCCAAGTGTTTTACAATATTTGTAATTGATAAAAACAAGTTACGAGACATTTCACAAATCGTGCAAGTTTATGTAAATGAAGCAAAGTAATCGGCGTGTATCAGAGAATCGATCAATTTCAACTTATATTGTGTGCAATATATCTCAAATATATCGATATTTATTAAGACTTAACTCGACTTATATTTTAATTTATAGCCATTCCCACAAATTTCGCCTTCAGTATAAACATTTATTACATTTAAATATCCGCCATTTTACTTTGATTGCATACTACATTTTCATATTCGCATATACATTCGGAATAATGATAGGAAAGCCACCGATATGTTGTTGGCGATATGTATCAGGTGTTGTACAGCTGTTTCGTTGCCAAATGTAAGTTGGCACCTCGGTCCGTTTTCTAATCAGCGGCCTGCACAGCTGTTTTAACATTATTACGTCAAAACAAGTTTGCTTGTGTGCTAGGAAGTTGTAAAAGTTTGTAAAATGAAAAGCCAGATATAGTTTAAAATAACTAAAAACAATTAGCATATGACAAGATTCTAATGCACTGCAATACGCCGAAGTGAAAACATGATACCGCTTGATGTGCAACAGGCGTCTTAACCAAGCCGACAAGTGCAGGCAAGTTTGAGCTCCCGTGCAGTGCATGTTAAACTGCACAACGGAAATGCAATTTCTGGTTGCCACTAGCAGCGGTGAATTCAAGTTCAAATTCAATGCGTGTCGGGCAACGTCTTTAAGTCGCTTGGCTTTCGCATTCCCATTCGAGCTCACCACAGCTGAGCGCGAATAAACTCACCACAGCTAACTGCCGAGCTTGCTGCGCAGACAGCGGCCAAAAAGCGAAACACTTCGCTGCAGCTGCTGTAGTCGGTCGCAAGCAAAGCGCTCTGTCAATTCAATTTTTTGGCGCGTGTGTCTCAGTCCATCATCTGAACATCATATATCTAAACTGTATCTGAATCTGTGCCGTTTTTTTCCAATTTGATGCAATATTAAGCAAAATCAATGCAACAATAATAATGCTGTTAAAAATTTAACGAGTTGCATTTCTTTCGAATTGAAAAACCTTTAACCGAAATACCAAAAAATTAAATAAATTAAAAAAGGAAAATCAAAAGAAAATTATTATTCAATCGATCGCAGAATAAATAAAAAAATGGCCTGTTTGAGCACTTCCGGTCGTGTCGCGTGCGTATCGCGACGCCAACAGACGCAAAAATTCATCTGTCGCCTGTTCCTCAATCATCAGCTTAGCGTGCGACGGCAGAGCAGCCAGCTGCCACAAGCAGTCGCTGCACAAGGACCATGTGTGAAAAAGTACACAAACAGTAAGCCACAATTGGTGCGCAGCTTTCAAGGATTGGGCTGCGGCATTAACCAGGATTACCTCAGCTTGCTGGTGAGTACAAAAAAAGGATACATTGTAGCTTACTATGATTTGTAAATCTGAGAAATCATTTTAAATGTTTATCTATTATTATTAAAGTTTTTATTCTATATGCAGTTGCATATAATGAAATGCTCTCTTTTATTAATATTTTTTCGGAAGCAAACCCAATCAAATTTATATATTATTTTTGATAAATTTTTGAAAACACATGCATCAAATAACTAAAAAAAACTCGTCTTAAACGCTTTATTTGTATGCAAATTTTTTTGAGCATAATCTGATCAATTTTTTATTTAGGTTGATATATTTTTTTTTATATTTTTGTTATAGTTTAGGATTTTAAAAATTATTTATTTTAAAGCAAATTGATTTTTTTTAAATTTTTCTTTCAAATGACAGAGATTCAAATATTAAATTAAAACTATTACTTTTTCAAAATTTGTATCAAACTGAGGAACTCATATTAAGTGTTTATCTTATCGTTCTATAAAATTAAATCTTTAAATCAAATGCAAAATCAGACATTTTTTAAAATGTTTTCCATATTAAAAAACATTTGTGTTATGTGCATTAAATTCAAGACAAACGCACAGCAGTTCATTAATTTGATTTGACATGTTCTTTTGATTAGATCAATTAAATCACTCAAGCTCGAAGAGAAGACAAGCATTTGCTCGTTTTCGAACTTTTACAGGTTTATTGTCTGCATGCTCGATCGTGATCTCTGCAGCGTACTCTGGTGCACAGCCACCAACAGAAACAGAAAGAAAATTAGGAAAAAATAAAATAAAAAACAGAAAAAAATAAATAAAAAGAAACACGGCGACGACAATCACAACAATGACATCGACCGCCAACTAGTAGACAACAATAACAACAAGTCGTTGCTTGATATGCCCAAAGTGCATCAAGTGTTTGCCGCAAATGCGTCTGCGTGACTTTAGTTTTTTTTTTTTATATTTTTGCTTTGCTCTGCTTTGTTGTTTTGTTGCATTCGTTCGCTTTTAATTTCGCTGCAAAAGCAAAAGAAAATGAAAGTGAAATTGGTTGTGGCTTTGACTTCGTTGTTGGTTATTCGTTATTGCTTTTGTGCAGCTAGCGTAAAGAAGACAACGACAACAACAAAAGCAACAACCACAACAACTACATTTTTGTTGCTGTGTGCGCTTTTGCTTCTGTTGGCGGAAGCCGTTATTTATTATATATTTGTTTTTTTTTTTGGTTTTTGCAAATTTTATCATCACATTTTTTCAAGATGAAATATTTCAAATTTTTCTCTCTGGTTTTAGAATGCTTGCATGCTTGTCATTTATTTTAATGTTTTACCCCAGTATTTTCTCTATACTTAATGTGCCGTGTTTCTTTTTGTTATTCAATTTATTTATTTAATTGTTTGTCGTTTGAATTGTTATTGCAAAAGTTGAACTGTTGCTGTTTGTGAACTCTAAATATGAACTTTTTATTATTTATTACTTTTATTTAATAAAAACAGGCCAACAATTTAAAGTTGCTTTAATAAAATAAAAATATTAATTGAAAATTATAGTTGATTAAATTATCAAAATAAAAGTAAATAATTCAATTAAAAAAAAAAACTATAACTAAAATGGTCAAGCATTTGAGATAGCCATAAAAAAAAACAATATGAATATGAATGTGAAAATACGATAAAAATAGAATGAAAGTTCCGTTAGTTTTTTTTATATAGATTTTTGTATATATGTGTTTTTTATAGCTAGTTTAGGTGCGAAATTCGATTAAAGGCAGGCACTTTCTAGCCTTCGGAAAAAGTAGGTATTTATATGGAATTTCTTTCAATGGGTTAACAAAGAATACATGTAATTAAATATTTAATAGTTTAGGCTTACAAAAAAATGGAATGTAAAAGTAAGACATAATTGTTTAAAGGAAACTAAAATGAATCTAAATTCTTGCTGGCATGATTTAAAGATTTTTTTTTTCTCAAATCTGTGCAGGTCATTCACTCGTGATCTGGGCTGATATGTTAAATTTTAGGGCTCGAAGAGTTATATAAACCTGTTAGACGCAGTTTGGGTGCGCTTGAGGAAGCATCGACTAGACCAAAGAGCTTCATTCTAACACGATAATGCTCAAATACATATGTCGCAGGCCTGTTGTGAGTGGCTTTATTTAAAGCTAAAACAAAAATTTATTTTTAATTTTATTGGAAAATTTATGGAAATTTTCTGATCTTCGGCTAAGCCCGTGTGAAAACATTTTTACAAGTTCTATAATTGGATGTTTTCGAAAAATGAATAAGTTATGTATTTTCCATTTTACACTATTTGTATTGCCCTGAAAATGTGCAATCATTAAATTTCAATATAAAAAAAACTTTATCGTTTTCATACACGCAATTTGAGCTGCTTGGTTGAGAACTTAAGCACTGGCCTTAATTGCTTTAGCATTGCACTTTTTCGCTCAGTGCATTGCATTTATGCCTTCAAAATAATGTGCTTTAATAATGGCCATTGTTTCAAGGTTTTGTTTGTCACCATGCATTGTGTGAATGTGTTTGTGTGCTTGGGGTCTAAGATCGGTCAAGTGGCAAACAAAAAATGGAAATAAAGAGGTAAAAAGGTACAAAGGGCAAGTGCCCATAAAAATACACATTTAATTGACTCGTTTGGCACATATTAGGGCCAAATTTAAGTTGCGAAGCACACACAAAAAGCACGCATTAAATATATATATTTTGACTCCAATTTTATGAGCCATTGAAGAAAATGAAAATGCAAGAGTCAAATCCAAAAGCAATCCCAAAGAAAACTTTGTATGCAGTCGACGGCGTCAAATTAGTTATGCATTTTCGCTAGGTGGCTTGAAATTTGGTTAAACCGAATAAAAATTCATTCATTTAATGCCCAGCTCACACACCTGTGTGTGTGTGTAGCTCTAACATAGGTAAACAATAAACAAAAAGCAAAAAGAAAGCGCACTTCGCAGCAGCAGCGACCCAAGCAGCTCTGTCAAAAACAAGTCAGAGCGCTCGAGTCGCGAGTGCTCGACTATAAACTGCCCTTTTCCGAAATTGATATAAAATAATAAATAAAATAATAAATAAAATAATAAACGAGAACCTATATTCCAAATTTTGTGCCAATAAACAAACAATAATTAACACCTAGCCTATATACATTTAAAAATTAAATATTTCGATAATTACCCGAAAATCAAGAATAATTTTCTTTTTCGAAATATAAATAAAAAGTTCATAAAATTACAAAAATTTGCGCTAAATCAATAGTCACAAAATATGTTTTTATTTTAATTTAAAATTATTTTCTATCATTAAAAAAATCAACACATCTTTAAAAAAATAGTTTCTTTCTTTTTTATATAATAGATGTCTTAGAGAAACTTAAAGATATGATAAACTAGCTAAAATGTTTGTTTTGGTGAAATCATAAAAAAACTAATTTTTATCATTTGTAAACAAATAAACACTCTGAAATTATATATATTTTTATAATGTTGCAAACAAGAAAAAACTTTGTGTTTTCTTATTTAGTTCATATTACGAAAGACAACGTCGCAGTTGTTACTGCCTTTTATTTATATTGGCTATTTAAATACCTAATAATCTATATCTATTAAATAATAGCCAAGTCCTCAGTTAAAGATGGGCTTGTTGTCATGATCGACGCGTATGATTGTTTATTTCTTTTATACGAAATTATATGAGTATACAAAGACTGCCTTCTGGCTTTCGATTCTGCTGTTGTTGTTTGTTTGTGTTTGAATTAATATTTTCACTTTCATTGCGAACGCGTGAAATTTGCAAAGAGTTTAACGGCTGCGTGTGAATTTGATGAAATGATTATGCGACTTGGCTTAGGCAGAGTCTAGAAAAGACATTATTAAGGTCGACAAACAAACAAGCTGTCTCTGAGTCGACTTAAGATTAAGTCTCTAAAGTCTGCGAAAGTGAAACTCCATTCGAGTCGCCCGGATATTGTAGATAGCGTTTATTATATATTGTTGGTATGATTATTAAAACATTTCTAACGGTAATGGTTATTTCCATTCACTTTTAATGAGAATTCTTCTAGAGAACATATTTTAGGTTACTGTTTTCAGTTGGTGAGTGGGATTTGTTCAAATTTGAGGAGACGGATCGAGTAAATTTAACTTTTGCTTTCTATGGAGTCGGCTCATAAATTTGCGAAAAATATGTTTAAGAAACAAACCAAAAAAAAAAGGAAATATAAATAAATACTTTGCCTAAATGTTAAACTAACAAAAAAAAAAATACAAAACAATATCTATGATAAGTATGAAGTGGCCATATCGTAAATCTTTGTCTTTGTTACCGGGCCATCATTTACGTGTTATTGTTTTTTTTTTATATTTTTTACTTTTTTGTTTTTGCTAAGCCGGTCACTTTCACTGGCAAATGGCATTGCGAGACGAGCCAAATTGTGAATTGCCAAGTGAATTGGCTGAAAGGTATTCAAGGAATGCCAGCCCAGTGCATTTATTGAACGTTAAACGATCAACATTCTGCGAATCTATGATTTACATTTATTTATGCAAATCAAATTGAAATCGAAAATAATCAAAAATACGCCGACCGATTGGCAAAGTCAATTTGATTCCGGGCAAGCCCAAGCGAAGCGACTTTCATTCACCTGCCGCACACCTGCTTTGAGTTGTTGCCTCACTTGTTGTTGTGGTTGATGTTGCTGTTGTTAAATTTTTCTCATATTGTTGATGGCTTGGTTGGTTTGGTTTGGGTCTGCATTGGGTCTTGGTTTTTCTTGGTCTTGTTGCCGTTTGGCTATTTCGCTTCCATTTCTTTGGCTCGTACTTGGTGACCCAATTTCAGAGACGCATGCGTTTCGTTTGCTGTCGATTTTGTCCTAAACTGGTTTTACTTTTGGTTTTTGGTTTGGTTTTGGGCCGCATTGATTGGCGGCTCTTGCGGCCAACTGTTTACTGTTAACTGTTAACTGTTAATGATTTCGGAGTTGCTTTTGCTGTTGTTGTTGTGTTTCTCTCGGCAACATTTTCGAATTTCGATTTGAAAGCCAAAGAAGCGCTGCCATCGCCAACGCCATCGTCATCGTGCAACTGTAAAAAGCAAGTTTGCAGCTTTTGAACAGCATTCAGAGTTGCATAACCCAGCAAAGCACCCGACACGAATCCCAGACGAACTGCAACGAACTCAGGGACCCAGCCTTAGTCCCTAGTCGGGAGGCTGGACAGTAGGCCGATACCATCTGTCGGCTCACATTCCATCAATGTCGGTCAACATAGATTACTTTTTTTTAGGTAATCATCGCCCAACATATTCGATATATGTCAGTGCTCAAAGCACCCTCTAAAGCATATGTAAAACAACCTACAGTCAGCAATAAAATCGCTCTGTATTTCACAAAATCCCTGTAAAACTAATAAATATTTTTCCTTAAGAAATACAAGATTTTTGTATATGTAGAGACTTAAAATACTAATGTTCAATAATAAATTTAGTAATGAAAAATCTGATTTTGAACGGAAATATGAAAATGGTAGACACCAACTAAGCTCTAACATTAAATTTAATTACTTCTTTCTAAATATTACAAGAACATTTAAGCCTTTTACAAATTATTTTATTATTTTTAGCATGAATCATTTCTAAAAATTAGTTTAAAAAACCTTTCATTTTTTTTATTAGATTTTTGTTTTTTATGCTATAATTAGTAATACCAGAGATATTAGTTTATATATTCTAAAATTAATGTTGTGTTTTTTGAGATTGCATATATAAGTACAAAAATGCATTCTTGACTGCTAAACATTTATTTGCAATTTGGATGGAAAAAAGATTTGACTTACAAATATTAATTTACATTTAAATTTAGTTAAATGCTTTCCATAAATCGATTGACATGTCAACATATTGCGTTGACTTCCTGATTAGACAATAACAAAAACAGCAACTACATAATAAATGAATTTAAGCGGCCAGTTAATAAAATACATTGATTTGTTGCTTATTACAGTTTGTATTTTGGAATTTGGAGCTTGTCAGTTATTTTTTGCGTTTGGTTTTGCTATTGCTTACCATTATTTTCACTGGTGCTGCAGGATAAACTTGAATTTGACTGGTTTTTGGCACTTGTTGCAACTTGTTTTCCAAATGTCTGCATATTTGGGCTGCAATAACGATTTTTACGTTTCGTTTTTCTTCGTTTCTGTCTGCATTTGATAAATTGCTATAATCACAAACACTCGTCGACCAGTCTACAAATAACTTATTTAAGCCTCAATGCCAGAAATAAAACCGAATATTCGGCGATTTCTAGTTTCGCGGAATCCCAGGCGTATTTGTCAACAAGAGCCAGGGTGTGTGTATTTGTGTGTATAAAGGTGTGGCTGGGCAAATATTATGCATTTGCCTCGTAAGCCACCAATATGTTGAGCATTTGATTAAAAAATGAGACTATAGGTTCTCGTATATCCAGCGCAGCTTGCTTTATTTTATCGATAACTGCCTCCGTTTCTCGATGATCAGTAAATTCAAATTTCCGATAATAATAAGAGCCATAATTTTAAAGGCAGAATCTTTTAATTAACACATTGATGAACTGCCCCAATATCTGCAAGGTCGGATAAGAAACACCCAAATTATGGTCAAAAATATATTCTCAGATTGATCTCATTTCTAGCAATCATATTCTGTGAGCATAAATATGCAAGCGCATTGTGAGAAAGGGATGGCATTATATTTGATGCTAGAGTCAATTTGTGTGTATTCTGAAAAACCCCGTTACGTACGAATTCGTGTAAGTAGATATGTATGTATGTATGTATATGCATTTGTTTATAACCAGCCAATTAGGAATCAATTCGGTTTTGTGAATAAAAATATGCACTGCTTTTGACTTTTTTTTTACTTTTCAGTGCCTTGCTATAACAAATCACGAAGCCTGTTCATGCCTTGTTTGCAAAACCGTTTATATTTTTCAACTGGGTTCAGGGTATATCGTAGTCGAGATTACTCGACTACAACATTCTTACATTTATTTTGTGGACTTATTGTATTGAAAACCCTGAAGTGGATATATCTTTTTTGCTTATGTGTGTCGATTTCTGAAATTTGTGGAGATCAGTTCTCTCTGCTTGACATGGCTAAAATTGCAATATTTGATAGTACATACTTAGCTTACAATGAGGCCAATTCTGTCGTAATAAAACCGCGATGCATGGCAATTGCGACATTTTTTGAGCATCCGTCTGTATATGTGTGTGTTTATCTGAGTCGCAGGTAAGATTAAATATCGTCAATATGCTATTAGTTACGGCGACTTAAGAAGGTTCCTAAAGCGTATAACATACTTAACTAGCTGAGTTGAAGTTTTCTAGATTTCAGTTCGATTTTTTCCAGTGTATACGAATTAGAATATGCAATATGAATGCAAATCCCAAACAAATACAAACCCTCCTCAGTGATACTCACTTAAAATGCATGCGATGATATCGCCTCTCTATAAGTTATGTTAACACGCATGTTAACGAATTCCTCCAGCAAAAGCTGCTGCCGCTGTCAACATTAACAAAATCAATGAGAGAATTTATCACTAACTGCCATGGCCATGGAGAGCGATTTATGCAGCCAATTGTCGCAGCTTTTGCTCCTCTCCACACCTTAACAACAACTCAAGCGGCATTTTTATTACGTCAGCGACGTCCACAACGAAGACAACGATGACTATGACGACAAAAAGGGAAAGTCCAAAGTGTCGGTGGCTCGCGCGTTCGGCTCCCTCTTCGCCGGCGACTTCATCTTCATCTTCGTTTTCGTTTTCGCCTTCGTCTTTAGCGGCCCTCAACAAAATGCTATTCACTTTCTTGGCCAATACTTTCTTGTTGTATCAATCTGCGCGTTGGTTTTTGTTGTTGTTGTTGTTGCTGTTGTTGCTGTTGTTGTGTGTAGCTTCCGCTTTTGCAGACCGTTGGCTGATTTACCCGTTTTACCTGCTTAGTTGCACATATTATATGTATCTCTTTTTAAGTGCACTCAAAATCAGCAGGTGCTATGATGAGTGTCAAGCCAAAAGATTTAATCTAAAATTATAAATATACCGCAATGGGTTATATAATATGAAAATTATACTCAGATAAATATTAAGCATAAATTTGTAAAATAACTCACCTTATAATTCATCTACTAATTATGTCCCTAATTTCGAGATCGGATTTTCTAAAATTTGTGAAAAAATATGACTGATTTCCAAGTTGTGTACAAAATTCCATAATCACCTTTTTCGTTCCTTAATTTATTGCAATTTCCGTCTAAGTTTAATAAGTTTTGAAATTGTTTTTAAAAACCTGAAAAATATGAAGATATACATAAAAACTTGCTTGCACAGTGAATGTCAATTTTCGTATATTTTTATATGTATATTTTTGTATCTATTAGGTGTTCAATTTCTCTATCATGATAAGGAATGCCAGAGGTATAAAGTCACATTTTATCAGGTTTAAAATTTGACTGTTTTATAGCTTCGCCCCACTCACAAATTTTTTAATGCACCTATTGCCCAAGGACATCGAAATACATACTTTTTATGTGGCACCCATAAAAAAACCTAAATGTAATGTTAATTAATATATAGTCACTTAAATAAAGTTGTGACAAGCACACGCATTGCAGACATTGTGAAAAGAATCAAATTCAAAGCAAACTCGAATAGAGTAATCAATATCTAATGCCAAACGTTGCAATAGTTTGACAGGCTTGTCAATCAAAAGTGCGCCAAGTCAAAATTACATCAGTCAGCGCACTTTTCAGCTACTTGAAATTTGTTAACGTCTTTTTGTATTTGGTATTGGTTTGATGTATTTTTTTTCGTTTCATTATGTGTTGTTGTATGCGCGTGTTTCAATTACAAGATTTTGCACATTTCAATTGCTTTGTGGCAACTCGGTTCCATCTTCAAACGCAATCGAGCACAGGCCGCTCCAAAATCCTCAAGATTATGTCGTGGGAGCGCCCCGAGGCCCAAACAAAAATATTTCAAATTCGATAACTTATATATGTATGTATGTGTATTTATGAACACCTGTTGGTTTGTTGGGCGATCTTTTTTTTGTGTGTTGACTATAAATTTACATTTCACGCATCGCATAACAAGTGTTTTCAAAAATTTACGCATAGTTTTTTTTGATGTTGCAGTAATTGCAGAAATTGCTAAAGCGCAAATTGAGCAGTAATTTGTTTAATCAACACCTTTTAGGGCTTTTAACTTTTGATGACTCAGCTGAAATTAAAAAAAGCGCCACAAGGGCTATCTTTAGTCTATCGCCGCCTTACCTAAATCCATATGCATTTTGGCCTTAATTTTTCAAATAAGCCAGGGCAGATTCCAAACCTAATTTAACAGCTAACAGTTATATGTTTTTTAAATTAAGCCTTGAGGGGTATTTAATGAATGTTTTCTTTTTAAGATGTCCGCTCTCGCTATGGCGCCATAAAGCTATAATTTTTAAAATTATAAAAAATAATACTAAAACGTTAAATCTCTTACCTTGATAAACTTTAACATTTCAATTCAGTAAAAGACTTAAACTATCGTAAACTACAATAAAATCCATGCAAAAGCGATTTCATTTTACACTAAAAGTGACAGGAAAAAAATGGTTTTCTCGTTTAAAATGCAAATGTAAGAATTTTAACATATTCACAGAGTAAGCAAAAAGAAATAAATCTTCAAATATAGTGTTTCGTACTTGGAACGATTTCAGAAATGTTTAGATATGCATTAGTTGGGATATTACCTGAAATCTTTCTCTCCGACTATATATATTAATATAATAAACTGAAATCAGTCAAAGTCCTCTGCTCATCAGTGGCAGCGAAGTGCGACGAATGATTTTCTTCCTATTTGCGCAGCACGCAATGGCAGCAGAAAGTTAAAGCCATTTCAACTAACCAGATTTTAAATTATTGCAAGTTAGTTGTTGTTGCAATTTAGAATTGACTATAAGTTTAGGAAAAGAAAGATAATGGCTTATTATCGTTTGTTAAAAACCTTTCCATGAAATTGATGTACGATAGTCTGCTATTTGGTTGGTAGACAGCCAGGTTATTTGGTCATTGGACAGTGGCCATAAAAACAATTTAAAAATTTATAAATCATTCAACGTAGTTTGCGGACGAAAAAATAGCCACGATTAAATGCATTTTTGCACGTTTCTTAACCTGAAAATGAATACCAATAAAGAAAGAAGAGAAAAAAGTGAAATTAATTTTGATTTTTGTTTTTGATTTTGTGTAGAAGAAGTAGCCAAACATTTGTTGCGGACTTTTACACTTGTATTATTTTCACGCACATATTGAAACTGAAACTTTTCACGAGCTGAATTTAATTGGCTTTATAATAGTGATGGGTTGGTTTTATAACAGTCAATCAGTCAAGTTTGATCGCCATTGCCAGGCGCTTTCTACTTCAAATACTGATATATATATATATATATATATATATATATATATATAAATATATATCTTGTATTTATGACACATATGTTTGTCCACTCTTACTTAATACAAAAGTGGGTCATTGTAAGCCCAATGTGAACAAGATCTTTTCAATGAACACCAAAGCGAGGGATGGTCAAAATTTATGCGTAAATTCATATATGTATATTTATTTTTATGAAACGAAAACCACCATCAATGAAAAGTCTTCATCACACCCAACCAGTTGGATCAGTTGCGGTAACTTGGGCGTCGTGTTCGTCTTCACGTGCACCAAAGACCATTAATTAAGATCGTTTATGAGATGCTAAGCTTCTCTCCTCGACCAACCGTTGTGTTGCCAATAGCGTTAAGCTTTATTGCCTCTTGATTGGAGCCATTTAGGCTGCAGGATCTGTACACTCGCAAAAAAATCACACTGATTTTTTTAAGATCGCCAAGGGCTCCTCATCTTGAAGAAAGTTAATCGCTAAAATTACAATTTCAGCATAAAATTGAATGTTGTCCAATTACTGATTACAGCGTGGATTTTTCTATATTGTTGAAAATATATATAAAATTACCAGTGTGTGGCTTTTTATGAATCTCCAGACTAGCTTATAGATTCATATTACTGATCGACCAATCGACCCTCAGTTTTTATAATTAGCTTTTATTTCTAAGAACATCAAAAAAAGAGTTCGATTTCAAAGGGCCATTTTCAAAAATGCATATGGTCTTGTTTTTTTTAAGTGTAGACATCTGGGTCAATATGCATGAGATTTGGTTGTCTGCGATTGTATTGATGCGTAATAACCACGCCCAACACCATCACACCACACCACACCACATCTCATCTCAACGCATCACATAACCTAACACAAATATTTGCAGCTCAATTGGCTTTGGCTGTAGAAGTTGCCTCCATTTGGCAGCGGTAGCTTAGCGCTCTCTCTGTTGACAGTTGCTAACATAAAATTTACATGTTATCTTGCTTACATGCGCACCACTTTTATTGACTGACGTACGAACTGTCAAATACACAATACACAATACACTATGCACACATATGTACATTATAGCCACATAAATTTGCATATACATATGAATATATATTTAGAGCCATGTACAAATGCCAAATAGCAAATTGCACAATTGCACACAAGGGAAGCAAAGAAGACACAAACACAAAGTGTGAAGAAACATATTATTTATTTAATGCGGACTAAAAACACTCCACTTATTTTCAATAGTTTCTTAAGATACAAAATTCAAATTGAATACATAAAACTTACTGGATAATAAATAAATATATTTTAGAATATTTCAACTGCATTACCAAATAATTTTCTAATGTTTTGTTGCAAGCAATGCACATAGTTCAAAAAGAAGTCATTGCAATTATGTTAATTTAATATGGTTTAATATAAAAAAAGGAAAACAATAATATAGCTGTTTAGAAAAAATATATATTTCGACAAAGTTCAAATATAACATGTCTGTTCAAATTAATTATTAAACGATTTATTAAAATTAAACCACGAGTGGCTGGTTTTGCTGTTTTTGGGAAAAGGGTACCTAGAAAACTTACAGGGTAGGTAAAAATGATAAACTCTGAAAAATGTATAAATTAGACTAAAATTGTTGAAAGTAAATATTATAATTATTCTTTCTTTAATTGAATTTAAATTAAAATATTTAATTTTATATTAAATTTAATTTAATATAATAATTTAATTTTTTTTTTAATTTTGTAATTGACATAAAATTAGTGAAAATAATTTCAGGACAATTTTAAGTACGCATTACGCGAAAGCTATCCATAGGAAGACAAAAATTTTCATTTAAAATAATAGAGCAAAGTATTTATCAGTACTATCTTTTTGGTCACAAAATGTATAAAAGAATATATTTCATTCTTCATGCACCAACATACCCAACATTTTTTGCATGTTCATACTTATAAGCATGCCACGTGGCAGTTGCGCTTTGTTGTTTGCGGCAACAAGCAGATTTGCGGGCATGCTTCAAATTGGCGACAAGGTCAAATGTCGATGCGTAGGTGCTAACAAATGGACTTCAATTTGTTGGCAATTTGCCGCTGTAATTTTAATGTTATAAATCTTGTTGACTAATTTAACTGCAAAAAAAAAAACACATGTTGCTTTTGTTTCCAATTGCTTTGGGGCAGCAAACAAAAACTCGTTAGTGTTGCTGCCAGCAATTGAAAGTTGTTAAGTGACTCAAAAACCGTTTTCGGTATTTCATTTTCGTACGTAATTTAGTTGTGTTAACTATGATATTAGGAGCTATGGCCGTTTATCCAAGAGCTGCAATTTTCACACTTTATTATTAATTACAGCATTTATGGAAAATTCGCTAATCACACAGTTCTTATTCGTTTTTTTTTTAATTTATTTTTTTAACTCTTAGCAAAACTCACACAGCTGCAGTCACAGCTCGCAGTACTCAGGCTGCTTAGCCTCAAGTATACGCAAACACAGCTCCGTTCACACACAGCAGCCCGCCGGGCCAGTGAGAGAAATCCAAATTGATCCCTACATAATCCTCGACGACGAGCTTAAGTACTTTTACGACGATGTGAGAGATGTAAGTCCACTTATTATATATATTTTTATAGCTAAGAAAATGTTGGCAAAGATGCAAAATTTTTAATAAACTAAAAATACATTTAAATACTATTACTATTTTTTATAGGAATAGGAAAATTAAATCAAACTTAATGAACACGTCCAATTAAAGTATAGAAAAATCAATTGTTTGCTTCTAATCCTAAAGTTTTAATTGTCAATATTGAATACATACCATAAAAATCACAGAATATTTATATATAAAAAAAATAATAAAGATTCATTGGTTATTCGGAAATTCACTAATCGATGTTCGAAAATGGACACCTCATAAAAATAGAGAATTCTTCTACCATTTACGACCAACTGCAACAATAATAGTTGATTGTTTTTAAGCCTCTGAATCATTTTGATAGAATTCAAAATAGAAACCAATGATTGTTTTTCTATTATCACATTATTATTTTTCATTTATGTTATTGTAAACAATCAAACTTATTACGTCACAACGTCATCAGGTTCTTTTCCATATTTAACTTAATTAGCATTTGAGACATATTTAGATCCCTCTAGTTGCGGATACGAATAGGGATAAGCATCGATATTCTCATTCTTCAATATGGATAATATAGATATATATTTAATTCAAATGATAACCATTCTGAGAGCTGAAGTTAACACTTTTGTGACAATTTGATCTCATTGTAGAAATTAGCGTATGTCCACTTTCCACTTTCCACTGTTAACTTAATATTTTTAAATATCCATCCAAATATCCACATTGGAAAGGGTATTTAGAAAATTCTTAAATTGTGTGATAATAGTTTCGGCTGCCACATACATTAATAATTAACTGTTTGCAGAAAAATATATAAAAAAAATGTTAATAGTTCACAAATATTTGTTAATTTTTGGTTAAAACAAACGGAATCCTTCATTGTTTTATCTCCATAGCTGCTGCAGTCGGGAACATCACAGCCAGAACTGGACACCATCGCATGCTACTACTTTGATGGACAGGGCAAGGCGCTGCGTCCCATGGTGACCCTTCTGATGGCAAAGGCGTTAAACTATCATCTGAACAACGAATCACAGTAAGCTGGGTTGGGTGGGTTGAAGACGGAGTGTAATTAACAGGGCTTTGCGAAATGTGCAAACATCTTGCTATGCGAAAAACAATTAAACCCAAATTATAACCACATACTACATACAAATGATTAAGAAATGATATTTACCCATCGCCTATCGCATTGACAGCCAATTAGTACACAAACAACGACAGATAGCCCTCTTCTCCGAGATGGTCCACTCGGCCAGCCTAGTCCACGACGATGTCATCGACCAGTCAGACTTTCGACGCGGCAAGCCCAGCGTAAATGCTCTATGGAACCACAAAAAGGTGAGCGCGTTTTGAATAACAGATTAGTTAGGTATGGTCAACTATATGATCATATATATATATATATATATAGTTATATATGTTTATCTCATTATCAAGTTGAATTAATCATCAGAAGCGCAAGACAACATTATTTCACGCATCTGCGACAATGCATTGCATATTCGAAGTGAAGATTTTGTCATCAAGTTGCTTCATTTGAGCGGTATTTGAGTGAAGGCCTTTTAAAAATAGACTGGGTTTTCCGTTAAAATTTTAACATTTTTCCATGCGACTTTCTTAAGTTATTTTCAATCGTCATCTTGACAAGCGAACACAAAAGCGTTTTGTGTTTTGATGTTTTCGGTGTGTAGGTACATCAAAATTAGTTGCTCAACAAATTGATATTATTTTTTGGAAATATTTAACTGTGAATAACAATATTCGTCATTGTGCTTACAGGTTACAATGGCTGGTGATTACATTCTATCGATTGCCTCGATAATGATATCGCGATTGCGCAGCGATGACGTGACGATCGTATTGAGTCAGGTAAGCGTAATCAATTGCTTTCAATATAGGTTGAAATAATACATTAAAATACTTAAATAAGCTTATTTAAATAGTACAAACAGTGAATGTTATTACAAGTGTTTTAAATGAATCCCAATCAATACTTTAAATTACTTTACTACTTACACGGGAAAGTCGTCAGAAGCAATAATTTTTGCATTTAATGACGAAAAATTGAGGCACATTTGAAATATGCAGAGTATATGCGTAATATATATATATATTTTTTCTATTTTATAAGTATATTTTTGTTATGAAATGTGCGAGAAGGCATTTCCGACCACAAAATTAAATGCGATCACTTAGGAGATATTGATTTAATTTCGAATATATTCGTCAAATGTCTTATTTTATAAAAATATCTGTTATAAACTTACTCTGGAATGTCAGCGACAATTATTCAAATCGAAATAATATATTAAAAAGGAAAACAATTTCAGTTTTAACATTAATAATTTATTTACAACATTCTGCGAGGCTATGTTTATTTTCGCATGCTTAAAATATCAAATTTAAATGAACAGTTCTGCCAAGTATCAGCTATGTAAGTATTTAATGTTCCCCTACTTTTAAGTTAGTTTTAAATCAAACACCAACAGTGGCTTTAAATGCGAATCTTCCGACTAGAACTTAGCACAAAAAGTTTCGGACTTGTGCGCTGTCTCCGGGTGCATAAATACAAATTCAATGTCAAATTTCACACGCACGTTGGCTGAACAAAACAAAAAAAGTCTGCTCGAAATGTAAACAATTTGTAAATTATGAAATGTCCAGAACCGCTTTGTACCCAGGGGAATAACCTGTTGCGTTAACGACAGCAAATTACGTGGCTTTTTCGGTTGAACTTCCTGGAACCATGAAATAGTTCAATGCAAAAGCGAAGGACATCTGATCGCAAAATGGATTGCAACATGCAACATTTCTGCAATAAACCATAAACCAGTTTGTTTCGCTTTGTTGCCTTTACAAAATTCCAAAAGAATCGCTTTGACTAAGGAAGCACAAAACATATTTCGAAGCTTCGTGCTGTTTCTATAAACTTTAAATTAGTCATCTGACAATTTCACTTTCTGTTGCGAGAGTGATCTTGAAGCTGGCCTCTTTCAGCCATCTCGTCTTGATCTATTGTTATTTACACAATCGAGCTAATGGCCAAAGCAAATCCCAGATCCGCTAACACTTTAACGAGCCATCTTTGGCATCTATTGAAGTTGCTAAGCCCAATACCCATTAAATGGGCAGAAAAGTGTATAACAAACTAGGGAAGACGGAAGAATAATATGTACACAGCCCATACCTGAACTCAACTATATTATATATTAATATTTGGTACTTCTAGCTAGCTGTGAGTTATCGATAAAATTAAACTATTTTGATCTGCGCGAGGTCAACTATACGAAAAATAATATACAAAATTTGAACTCTGTGAGAGTACAGATATGGAGAAATAAAATATTTAATTTATGCAGTAAAAAATACTTTCTTCTGCTTGTTGCATGCATACGTTTAAAAATTTGAATTGGTATAGGGTATACAACTAAACTAATATGTAACTTTCTTAAGCTTGATAATGTTTTAGTGAATTCGAAAATTATATATAAATTTACAAAAGCCGAATGTACATTTTTACAATACTAAAAATCTTTTCGGCTTTTAATTTGTATTAACCAAACAGATTAGTCATATTTTAAAATGTAAGTAACATATTTGATGTTTTGTGGAAATTTTGACTTTGTCGGTTCCCATGACGACCCGTCCATCTTTTTTTAGTGACCTTCCGAATATGTACAGAATTGATAAAAACAAGATTACAACAATACGTAAAACAAATCCATCTCATACGTCTTATACTGAAAGTAGTTTTGTATTTTTTATAAATTTGTTATTTTTATATCCAAGCCTTAAATTTATCCCCTGATTCGCACTTCATCGTATCTATGAAACACTTTTGTATTTGATATGCAAAACACGTGTCAAAATAATTTCAACGAGCTTACAGACGCTGCTGGCATTAAAATATTGACAGAACGTTCCTTAGCATCAAATGGGATTTTTTTTGGTGGCTTCTAAATTGTGGGTTAAACCAGGCGGTTAATTGTTCTGTTGGCACTATTGTACAAATGGCAAATTACAATTTAAATAAATCGCATTTGCGAAAATATATAATCAAAGTGAAGCTTCAATACTCCCTGTATATAAATTATATTTGATTTTATTCCATTTGCATAAGAAAACTCCATTTGAAATATAGTTATAAAATACATTTTTTTATTTTTGTATATCGATCTTTAAATTTAAATCAGTTCAAAATCTTTGCGATAAGTTCTGTGACTTTAGGTTTATTAATTGGGGGAGATGTGATTTTTATTAATTTGAACTTAGCACTGTGTTATTGATTTTTTTGTTGATATAGACGAATATAAGTTTATTCCAATGTTCGAGCATCAAAATCAGAGTATAAAAATAAAGTTATTAATTTATTAGTAAACCTTCGATGCATTTAATGGCTTTACCGAAAAAGGGCGTTCCTCCAAATCAGAGCTATCATTTGAATACCTTGTATTTATTAAAAATTTATTAATAAACAATAAATAAAACCGGTCAATTACACTGGAATTGCCACATTTTTTGGTCAACAATGTTATGGCAAAAATGTGCTCCCATTTTGACAGATAAATGAAAAATGCTTTTGGCATCGTCAGCGGCTTAAAAGTCTTCAATAAACTGCAATTTGTTGCTCTTCTCTTTTTTTTGCTCGGTGGGTTTATGATATTTTGTTGTTGCTGTTGTTGTTGTTTTTGTAGTTGTTGGTCGTACGCAATAGTCGCACTTATTTTGGACGCATGTGTAATTTAATTAACATTGAAAATCAATATGTTGTTTTTGCTTCTAAGGCGACCAACAGCGTAAAAACAACTTCAACTAACGCCTTTTAAACAAACCAACTCACTGGGATTTGGCCAAAAATATATTTGTGACCGTATCGGTGTCTGAGCTGTGCCTCTGGCTCTCACCTTGGGCTCCTTAAGCTACAACTGACAACGGACAAACGACAACTACAACTACCGTATATTTGTTATACTATAGACGGCCAAAAAAGACTACTTTGACTAGTTTGTTTGCTCAACATTTTGACAACTACCTGCGAAAATGTCAGAATGAATCAATGAATGGAAATACTTATGTGAGAAGCACCAACTATGAGCAAAATCCACATTAAACGAAGGGCGCGCCCACATATTTTATGCAAACATCAAAAGCATCCAGCCACAACGCATTTTTGTAAAGTAATGTTTCCAAGCCATGAATAACAAATAAAAATTTAGACGTTTCTGGGAAACGTTCTTTCCAATTTGGTAAACACTAGCTCTTATCGATTTACACCTATCGGTCTTATCGATTTTCCAGCATTGAAATTCTTACCTTAAATTTTAAAATGAACTTGAGCAGACCCATTGTTATTTCTATTAAATAATTTTTGGTGAATAAAGAAATGTGGTTTTTAGATTTGGAAATCACTTGGGATTGGAAATATCAGAAGTAGAAAACGCTGATGTGTGGCAAATATCAAAATAAGTGACGGACTTCTGCTCATATACACAGGAAGGATAAGCAGCTTGTGACGCGGAACAAGAATATAAATATCGTTTCTAAGTGGTATTATCCATCCTGCTAAATGCCAAACTCTCAATGAATTTTATTTGCCCAAATTTTTGACACAACTTTGTTTGCCGTATTCATTTGAATTGCAAGACATGCGGAAGTTGTCCGCATGTCAATTATTCTACATATATATATGTATGCTTAGCGTATATTGCAAAACTGGCAGTTCTACATCAAACAATCTAATATTTCTTTAAATAAATATTATATCTGTTGTTAGAGTTTCATAATTTTAAATGTTCAAAGCTGAAAACGTTCTGTTTCTTTCCATGTTCAAAATCACTCTGATTTGGGGAGCAAATGTTTTTGTACACAGCAAAAAAAATTATTAAAATGGATGCACTAAAATTAAACATGGCGGAAAGAAGAATTGGGAATATATATTCTATATAAATATATATATATATATATATATATATATATAAATATAAGTTTATTATAATCATTAGAAAATTCCATAGATTTCTTTTTATTACTACCCCAAAATAAACTGGCTTTACCCTTTAATAAAATGACTTACGCTTTTGACTGATAAAGGTATACCGAAATCATAAACATGACAGTCAATTCTTCACCGTTTTTCCTTTTTCAGATCTTAACCGATTTAGTTCAAGGGGAATTCATGCAGCTCGGCTCAAGGGAAACGGAGAACGAGCGCTTTGCACACTATCTGACAAAGACATACAGGAAGACCGCTTCGCTGATTGCGAATGCGCTGAAGGCGGTAAGTTGGGCGGACATTAAAAATGCAATTTGAATTGCAATTGCACATTTAAATGCAATTATTTGCTTGCATTTGGATTTGCACGAATGCGTTTTGTCATTGTGCCCATTCGGACAGGTGATTGGCCAGCAATTGACTTTGAAATCTTTTTGTTTTCATTTGGAATTTCGCAGACCGCCGTCATCGCCCAGGCCGATGATAATGTCGCCGAAGTGGCCTTCCAATATGGACGCAACATTGGGCTGGCCTTTCAGCTGGTGGATGATATGCTGGACTTCGTCTCCTCCACTGAGCAAATGGGCAAGCCAACTGCAGCCGACTTAAAGCTTGGCTTGGCCACAGCGCCGGTTCTGTTTGCATGTGAAAAGGTGAGCCATGAAATAACTTCCTTATTGCTCCAACAAGCACGTTTCTACACTAAAAAAAATACCATTCAAAAAAAATATTTCTAAAAATCAGGGTAGATTTTTCGTAAATGTCAAAAAAATAGAGGGTTGAGCTAAATTTTTAAATAAAAGCCTAAAGCGAAGAAAAACTCTCTAGTTTCATTGAAGGAAGATTTTTTTCTAAGTGTATAAATATGCGCATTTACCGATCAATGTTTATAGAAGTAGCAGAATTTGTTATTTGTCCAGTTAGGTGTTTGCACTGACAGCTGTGTGCATTTCCCAATTGTGGTCATTTACAACATCGATCATGATGTTGATGATGATATCATTCTGCCTTTGGGTGTGTGCACCGCGTGCCATCAAATGCGATTCCATTTTACATCAGTTTATTATGCGGGGCGCGATAAGCGTGCGCGTGTAGTGCGTTTTAAGTTGCACTGTTGACTGCAACGCTCTCCCAAGTCGCCTAGGAGGTGTCTATATAAATCACACTCAAAAAAATAGTCATATAAGATCTGTAAGATGGCGATGACAATTTAACATCAATTTCTCGATTCCATTCCACAGTATCCCGAGCTGAACCCCATGGTGATGCGTCGCTTTAGTGAGCCCGGCGACGTGGAGCGTGCCTTTGAGCTGGTACACAAGTCACATGGACTCGAGCAGACGCGTTTTCTGGCTAAGAAGCATTGCAACGAGGCGATACGTCTGGCTCAGGAGCTGAGTGAGTCTCCGTATCAAAAGGGTCTGCAAGTTGTGGCCGATTTAGTCATCAATCGAATGAAATAGAAACAGCAATAAAATACAATAAATTAAAATTATACACATACTAATAAGTTAATGTTAATTAAGTCAGCAAATGAGTGCAACAAGGAAAAATTTGTAAAAAGAAAACTAGAAAATGGAAAAAAAACAAGATTTATTATTTAGTTTCTAAGCATTTTTATTGACACTGTAAATAATTGCATAAAAAGTACACAACACATTGAGAGAAATTAACGATAACTATGTACATTGTATGTAAATATGTACATGTAAAACTTGAAAGGAATTTTTAATAAATTTTATATGCAATGTTTTTAAAATTTGTGAATGTATATAAATCGCAATGTAAGATCTTATTTGCGATGCCCAAGCTAAAGCGAAAATTAAGAACAAATTGTACAAATTGAACCGATTCAGCTTAACTATAAGGAAGAAAAATTGATTGTATTTACTTACGGTCTTGTTTGATATTTGGATGATTGAAAATACAAAATACTAAAGAAAAGCAGTACTAAAATCTAAATTTGTTGTGAAAAAAATATTTTTCACCAATATGATAAGCTAACTTTTTAGCCCTAAAGAAAAAACGTTAAAAATCAATAAGACAAATGATCATTAGTCAACGCAACAAACGATATTTAAATGTAATGAGCAGTGTTTAATAATTTAGAAAAATATTTATAATTTCCTAAGTAAATTTGTGTGTGTTTTAAGGCATGCATTGGTGGTTTTATGGCCTCTGGATTCTTTTTGTCACCCATTTAAACATGTTCAAGCGCAAATTTTCATAATATTTCTTTTGTTTATTTTTTTGTTTCTTGAAATATAATTAAAGAGTTTGTGCATGATATGCGCAACATACAAATATTATCACAAAACATTTGCTAGTTAAGTCCATAATGCAAATCAAAGAGATAATATATATAATTTAAGTTGTCCCAGTTTTAATTTAAAAATTATTTTAATCCCCATACACAATAAATATAAATTCACAAAAAAAAAACCCAACAACAAAATTTAAACTGCAATCTTCACTAAACACATTGGACACGAATGTTAAATGATTGTAAATACATTTAAGACTGGTTTGTAGGCAACCCTTTCGGGCTTCGGTGTAATTTTAGATAAGCCAAAGGCACCTTTACAGCCAGGTACAACGAAAACTACGTAAATAGATCAACTTCATATTCTAGCATACAATTAACAATTGTGCAAGTGTTATTGGTATTCTAAATAAATGTGCAAATGTTGACAATGTTTTTTTTGATAATGATAATTATGTAACGATAATAATGATGAATAAATGCAATTTTTTGAGAACACAATACAATAAATATCAATTGAAGATTGAAATAAGAAAGAACGTTGCAGTTGGAGAAGATCTGAAGAAGGATTGTAAGCGTAGGAAGCGGCGATAGTTGATGTGACCTATGTTCGAAGATAACCATTAATCTGTATTCCTTTTGTATATGCCAGGAATGAAAATTCTATAATCTTCTGTAAGCGGTCAGTGGATGATTTTTTTAAGATGCTGTAAGTAATCTACTCGACTAATATAATATATAAGAACAATTTAACAGCAATATATATTTTATATTTATAGAATCATCTGTGATCTGATCTCCGAAGACAAATATTCATAGATAGCAACAGGTACACCTCCACCAATATAAGATTTCAGAATTTAAGATGTCGGGTCTTAACCATATTTCAGAAAAGGCAACGGAAATTAAATACGATTTAAGTATAAATTTGACCTCTTGCATTTTGATAGCCAAGTAAGAAAGAGCTTATTAGTTTTATGTACTATCAGAAACAGCAATAAGTTTTTTTGTAGTTATAATAGAGAAAGGAATGGCTAAAGACATCCAATTTAGGCCACACAAACAATAAGCCACTGCAAGGCTCACCTTACATGGTTTCATATTTTAATAAATGTACGTCGCTTCGGCTTCGGGTTCGCCTTCAACCGAATCTTGTTTGCGTCCGACACACTTGCAACAGATTACAGTTTGGCAAACATCAACAAGTTAGTTAGGGCTGATTAATTAGGTTAACGTTGGCTATGAAGTGGCGCACTCAATATTGCGCCCTAAAATACCAAACTGCAATCCAATATTGATAGTTTTCTGAACTTTCCATTTTAATGCAAGCACACGAATCAGGTCAAACTGTGGCACAATTTATCCAATGCAAATGGTCTGCCATAGCTATAAAATAAATCTGGTTGTAGCGCAAAAGAAACGAAACCTCCCTGGAGCACTTCAGCCCAATTGCAGAGTGTAAAGGCAAACAAACGCGGAAAGTAAAGTGGCAGCCTGGCTAACTGAGCAAGTTACGCAAATGAACTGAAATCCTGGCCTGACTTAACAAACAACTTCAAGGACAGAAGCGTGCCCCGCTCACCTGTGCACCTTGTGCAGCGCCCTAACCTAGACTATAAATAATTTTGTGGCTGGTGACGCTGCCTAGACAACCAAAGCGGTTGGGATGGGCTGGACGGAAAGTTGAGCCTAGCCGAACACACCCGTGCCAGGCACGGATCAGTGCGGCCAATTCGACGTCGACTGTGTGATTTAGAAGTCGAAGGTTTGGGTTTTTGCACAGAGTGACTGTTTCAGTAGCGCGTTATTTGCTGAACGAGGCGCTACTTCCGCTTTCCAGCCGCTCACTCGCCAAGCGATGACAACCAGTGATGAGATGGGTGCCTTCTGCCACGACCACATCCAACATCCGTTGATGTGGTGTGATGAGAAGAAGCGGCTGGTCGAGCGCAAGAACGCCGAGGAGAGTTTACGGATGTGGCGACGACGCAAAGCTGAGGAATGTGCCCGCAAGGAGAAGGATAAACAGGAGGTAAATATATATCTTTGGGCATCTAATATCACAGACCCACGGGCAGATGTTTTCCGTGTTTTGGTTGTTTTCAAATCTGAAGTGTTTATTTTAAAGATCTTTTCATAATTGCCTATTTTTTTTATTTTATGTTAATGCTGAAAATATTTTTTGCTTAGCCTTACCTACATAATGAATCTTTACAATGCGGGTTATGTGTGTATAAAACTTAACTTTACAGATGTTTATTTATTTTGTCTCAATTTCCTTGAATAATAATCATATTTTCGATAAATTTTACACATTTCAAATTTAAAATTTAGAATTTAAATTGTGTGCATCTTTATACAAAATTTGATTCTGACTTGGTGAATATCAAATGTTGTAACAGTTTCTTAACAATGCAATTGATATGACTGAGACCTTTACCTAAACCACAAAATATCAGTGTTCAAGAATACTTGAATTTTATTGGAAACGGATATTGATTTATTTTAATTTTATGGAATTTAAAGAATCATCGATGCCAAGTGAATATTAGGTATATTTATATGGCGGGAGATGCTTTTTTGGCCTGTTACATAAATACATAAATACAAATATAAAAATATAATATGTATTTTAGGGCTGCTTGCAAATTTTTTATTTAGTTTTCCTTTCACTGCCTGTTAAATTTAGTTTTCCATCACTGTAAACGATAATTAAAGATTTTGGAAACTAGAGATTTTGCTAACATTTTTTTTTTAGAAGATTGTAAAGGTTTGGGAACTGATGATTTTGAAATGTGTGTTATGCATTGAGAAGCCATCTATCATAAACTTAGATGTATGTAATCTTTTATATCTATAAAATGTGAAGACAGCCATGACCTACATTTTATTGACCTGATGAAGCAACGTTGACTAATTTTTAAAATAAAAATAAAATACCATAAAATGTAAGTTATCTTTGAATATGTTACAAATGTAACTCAAAGTTGTTCACCTTAAGAATCCTTGGTAAAAGTTTCTTTATCCTTTTGAATTTGTTCAGGTTTGAGTGTACATATATTTAAAGGCACCAACTGCACCCACACGGAATTCCACACTCAAGTTGAGTTCAAAGACCTTTGAGCGAATTTAGTAACTTGGCCAGAAAATGGTTCAACAAACCATTTGACAAGCTTGACTACATCAATACGTAGTCAGGCCGAGCAATCAACCAGAAGCAACATAGTTCCAGTGGGATCAGGTCGCGTGTTTCTGATTGCGAATGCGACTCAAATCCGACGGAATTTGAGGAGAAAAAAAATGGGTGAATGAAAAGCAAAGCGGCCCACATTGCAACTATAACAACAACCTACAAACAATAAAGAGGAGAAAACAAACTAGATGTGATTCGGAATGGGGTTGGGCTTGTTAATGGATGGAATATATAATATAATGGAATAGATAACTTGGCAAAATATAGGCATTAAAGTAGCATAAATCATAAATGGGTACCATTACGGTTATCATAACTGAATCTGTATTCGTTGCAGTACTACGATTTGTTTCTGCAGCACTGTCCCTGGGGCAGACCAGGTGGTGGAGCTCCAAACGTGGAAGTGCGACGCAAGGATATTACCGCAGTCGGACTGCACTCAACGCCAACTGTTGTAAGTGTAGGGTGGGGTGGGGGTAGATAATGCTTCTAATTTCTCTATTTCGAATCTAAATACTTCTACGACAGACTACCGCCCATCGCATCAATTCACTGCAGCCTTGTCGCTACAATGACTATTTCTCCATGCAGAAAACTTGCCACAAAAATCCACTGGCCGCTTATCACCACCATCATCATCACCATCCGCCTCCACCTCCGCCTGCGCCCGGTGGTCGTCTGACACACGCCCATTCGATACATCATCTGCAGGAGAGTGGACCGCGGAGCAGCACCGTGACCATCTGTGAGCGAGAGCATCCGCTGAAGGGCGGCGTCAGTCTGGTTCAGAATGCGCCGAATGGTGAGAGTCTGCTGATCGATCTGAAAGAGCACAACTCAATGTCATTTCGTAATAAAGGACACGTGGACATTGAGTTGCGCTACAAGCCTTCTCCGCCGTGCAAGGGCAAGGCCATGCTGGAGAAGATTGTTGTCAACAGTGAGAGCGAGCACCCGATGCAGGAGAAATTTGCCTGCCAGAAGAAGAAACTGCAGTGCAAGTTGGAAAAGCCGGTGAGCGGCAGTTACAATTCACGAGGGGCGTGGCATTTCTAATCTTATTGCTTTTATTTCAACATTTTTAGCTTTGCAAAGAGCCATGGGGCAAGGCCGGTCCCGGTGGCAAGCCATGGCGCAGTCCCAAGGAAGTAGGCAACACTTTTATGAAATCGCTGGTGAGCTACATTTGGGAAAGGGTTTTGAGAATGTGAAAAAATAAATGTCAATTCACTTGCAGGGCTGGACAAATAAAGAGATGCTAAAGGAGTTGGACCAGGACAATCCCGTTACTCCCGCTGAAAAAAACACATTTCGCAAATCGAAAGGCAGTAAGCCATCCAAGCATCAGCGCTGTTGCGAGCGTTGCACCTGCACTTGCCCCGCCATGAACAGCTCCAGTCCAACAAAGATATCCCGAAAGATTGGCGCAGTGGTGCCACCACCACCCCCACACCCACACCCACTCCCATGTGGTAAAGGATCGCAGGTCAAGGAATGCAAGCCCGTTAAGCTCTGTCCACGCCTGCTACGTGGCCACTGCATAGCCAGCACCAACAACAGCAACAGCACTGGTGTCGGTGGCACCCCCGATGCTGTAATCGAGAATGGAGTAGGCGGTGGTGTTGAGCTGGTGCCTTTATTGGCGCGTAGGCGCGGCCTGCATCGTCCAATCAGCCTGTCCAGCACGGATGTGACCAAGAGGACGCCGTCGCATGATAGGTACGCAACACCCAAGCACAAGTCAAAGTCCAACAAAGAGCAGAACATCAACAACATCATCAAGAACATTAGTCACATGAAGCGCCATTCCAAGAACTTGAACTGCAAATTGCAATGCTGCAGTTGCGGCTGCAGCTGTGTGGCAGCCACAGCAACGCCGCCACAAGCGCCCACTTGCTGCCTCAGGCGACTCACCCTGCACATACGCTAGTCATCTATCTGTCTATCTGTCATGTTTTTGTTGCTTCCAAATATGCATCTGCATCTGTATCTGTATCTGTTAATGTGTCTCTCTTTGAGTCGATCTCTGTGTTTGCACCTGCATCCCTTTACCCCTTCCGTTTCCGTTAACGTTTCTGTTTCTGTTTCTGATTCTGATTCTATTACCGTTTCTCATTTGCTTGCTCTGCGACAATATATCCCAAATTTGAGTTCAGCTCTTGATGTTCATAGCAATTGAATAGAAATTGATACGATTGCGTCATCTTTGTGTTTTTAATGGTTTCTCTATCACTTCTTTTGGCTCATTCAGCAACAAAATATCAATTGTAATACAAGTGAAAGTATAGCAACCAAAAGAGTAAACCCAAACACACCAAACCAAAAACTAACTGAACAACCCCAACAATATCCAAATCATAATACAAATCTTCTATGTATCCATCCCCGTGAAAAACCCCGAAACTCAAAAAATCAAAACGAAACGAAACCAATCGCTAAAAACAAAACAAATGACTTATCACAACTCAACGATCAACAAAACTGCTGCTGCTGCTGCTGCTCCCCATCGCCCATCACCATTCTTGCAACTTGGCATCCTACTGTGGCAATTAAATGGTGTAGGATACAAACAGCCGCCGATATGCGCTACCTGCACGATTTGAACGTGCAAATATCACAGAAACGGCGCTCGGTCAGTGTCTCCAGGCAGTTGGAGCGAGACTTGTGTAATCAACATTTTGACACATTCGAAACATTTTGGGGAAGGCCCGGACACGGCGCACCCTCTGGCGACAAGATAAACAAGTTAAAATTGGACAATTTGCTTTACGGCGACCCTGAGACATCGTAAGCTGAACGGATCCAAGTCCAGGTCCAGCACAGGTACTCGATTCGCATTCGGCTCGTTGTTTGTTCGACGCAAATCGTTTGCACTGAATCAATCGATGCCGCTTTTTGGAGCCAAGGCCAGCAGACCATTTGCTTATCTGCAAAGTAAAAGTTGACTTCAAAATTTTGCCAACTTGCATTTTTCGCAAGTTGCCCAAAGTCTTGCATTAATCAACTAAGTCTGGTGGACACAACAAATTATTCGATTTTTTAGTATTTAGTTAAGTTTTATAACATACTTGAATATATCGAAATTTCATTAAATATGTGACACATACAAAAAATATTATATAAGACATACATATTATATATTTAAAGTAAACATACTGTGTAAATAAAATGTATTATGCAAATTTAAAGCTCATACAAAAAGATATTCGTTTTTATTTCGGGTGCGTGTGCTAAATATTAGCATTCTACATTGACACTCAAACCAATCAGATGATTGCTATTGTTATAGGAAGTAAATGGAAACAATTCATATCAAACTGTACGACTACGTATTTTTCCGTTTTCTGATAGCCTGGAGCAGTCGAGCATTACAATTAAAAATCTTAGTATTTGAGATATAACTACTAATAACAACGAGATTAAGCGGAATGCAGTTGATTTAAGGAGCTAAAAGGCATTTTCCCTATGCTTTCTTATATAATTGAATTTCTGATTACGGTATTTGATTTAAAAAATATAATTCTTTATTCATCAAAACACGTCTGTTCAGTTTGGTGTACCAAATGTAACTCTACTTATGCTAGTGGTTTAATTGACAAGGAAAGCTCGCACTTGCGTCTTATTTCCCTTGTTTACAGTACGCTTGCTTATGCTGATGTTGCATAAGGCGTTGTCGCGGTGAGTGTGGGAATATGCATTTGAATTTGATCGTTTATGCTGATGTTTGCATAAGGGATCTGCGCGTGGTGCTGACGTTGTCGCAGTGAGTGTGGACATGAGAGATCTGCATGATCTGGATATGTCACTATATATACTATTTAATTGCGGTGACATTAATCTTCCAGAAATTGGTCCTCGCCAACAAATGTATTGCGGCCACTCAGATCAATAAAACTATGGATGGGTATCAGATCCTACTTGTAATAATATCATTCGCTTTGATCCACTTGTTTATTCAGAAGAATAAAGCTGCCAACAAGATCTGCTGCTTCTTTTACCGTGCGATCGCCCCGACTCGTTGTTGAGCTCCTTGTATTTGCGCAAGCTGCTGAGATAGGTTAAATATGTTTGACCCAGAAAGATTGCCTCGTTGCGAGCCTTGCACAGCTGCTGATCGGTTGTCTCGAATTTCTTGTAGTGCGCCAGAATGTAGCGGGCGGCCAACGAGTCCTGAAGGCCAGCAGGATCTTTGGCCGACTACCGCAATTCGCGTAGCAAGGTGCGGAGCACTTTAGTGCCAGACATATTCTGGAGAGAAAAACCATATGTGACGGCTTGACAATTTGCAAGTAAAAGCTGTTGACTGCTTGACAAGCTGTAAGTAACAGCTGTTGGCTGTGATGTTGCCACATCGTAGGCAACATTATTTGCGATATATTCGAATAGAGCTGCCAGACTGGCACAAAACATATGTAATTAAATACATTCAAATATTCATAAATGTTATCAGACGAGATAGCTTCAAATTCAAACAAGTTAAGCTATTTTCAAATTACTGTAATCTGTAAATCAAATATCATAAACACGTCCATTATAAATAAAGCAGGCATTTAATTTAATTCTATAATTATTAACATTTCTTTTGCAGTTATGAGCATTATTCGAAAATTGTTTTTTTTTATATATTTAATGGTTAAATTTTTTATAATTAATATTAATTTGATGGTTAACATATGTTTTGTAATCAACACAAGTGCATACTAATAATAATAAAAACAATAACGCCGAATGAAAATAACTTTATGGCAAAGGAAAAGTAATTTTAAATGGTGCACGGACCTTTCTTAAATGTAACCCACAGCTGTCCCCATTAACAGTGGTGAAATGATCATTCTAAAAGGAACATAAGAATTTTAAAGAGAATTCCCAAGTAATCCTGCTCGAAACTGCAAAATTATGTTGGCTGATTTATTTAAAAGAATGATTTTTCAATTTATAACGTTGTGTAAGAGGATTAAATCAAACATAGTGTCAGTGAGCTAATACTTAGTTAGCATATGGTATATTCTTAAAAATATATTAATATTAATTTTACAAATATACCCAGGAAATCAAATTGCAATAATTCTAAAATTATGTGCTTAAGAAATCAATATATTACAATAGTCAATTATCCCTTTAACCGTTTATTGGACTTAACCACACTCGCACCCGCTGAAAATCAAACGTAACCGCAGGATATTCTCAGCTTTCGCACTTCTATAAATGGGGCTGATTGGCCAAAATAGTTCACAGTTCGCTAGTAACACCTTCATCATGAAGCCCGTCTCATATGGCTTCGAGGTCTTTGTTTGGTTACCGAAATTCAGTTATCGTCTTTGCGGCTATGAGGTACTGGAGACAGACAATACCCGCTGTACAGCTGGGCCTGTGTGGCAAGCCACGTCTGCTCTATGATTTTTTCGCTACGACTTTTAATGGAGTGGGAGGATACCATTGGAAACGATTTCCTAATGATATTACGCAATGTAATGCTATTTGCCTTTGTAATCAACTCGGACACCAAATACGGAGTAGCACTGCAGAAGCAGGAAATTCGAAGGTTAAATGGTAAGGTAGCAGCGCTTTATCCATCATCCAAGCAGGCACGGATCGATTACAGGGTAAACGATTACTACTGGCCGCGCCCACTGCTCATGCTCGTTCTGGTGTATTACATATCCTCAGTGATGGTAGTACTACAACCCTTGCTGCAATCGGTTTTTATCTATCTAAGGAAGAAATCCTTTCCCTATCTGCATTACTATCCGCAATATGTATTCGATCCGCAGCAGGATCCATTGTGGCATTACTTTGCCATTTATATAGTCGAGTGGTTACACAGCACTCTAATGGTTATATCGAATATGAGCACTGATCTATGGCTGATACACTTTGAGGTGCAGATATGCATGCACCTTGATTATTTGGGGAGATCCCTGGAGAATTATCTACCTCACTGGACACACGACTTAACCGATCTCAAATTCATTTCCCAATTGGTGGACAGGCATAATCAATTACTGAAGTAAGTACCGTGTCTGCAAATGTCAAATAGTTAATAATTTTGACTGTCGTTATTAGCCTTCAGGAGGAGATAAATGCCTTCTTTGTTAAATACCACTGCTGGACTATTCTGCTTGTGCACAGATTCAGGGACTATGTCCAGAATCAATTACCTTAATTGCATTTATGTTGGCAGCTACTTCGCAGCTTTATCTCATGTGCTTTTATGGCGGGATGGTTACATTTTTGGTAATTGTCATAAATACTTTGATTACTTTTGAGATGATGAAAAATAATTTCGGTTAGCTGAGGCCCTGCCACCTCATTAGACGAAAATAAATTTAAAATTTACTTGCGATGTGTTTCAATAGCCTTGCCAGACCGCAAAAGAAAACACGTGTTTCCGTTAATTTAATTTATTCGACGAATATATTTGATGCTAGATGATAAGAGTAGCAAACAAAATTATCTTTCTTCGTTGATTGTGATAATATAGAGAACAAGTATCATGAGCAAGGCCAGTAATAGTAAGTGCAGTAAGGCATATGATTATATTCTTTAAATATTAACATTTCTTTGGCAGTTATGCGACTTGTTTTGTTACAGCTAAAGGGCTTCACGGACAAAAGCCGTAATGTACTAAATGCTGTGAGCAAAATTGGAGCTGCCGTTAAGGAACATAAACCTCGGCTTATAATGTTGCCAGAGTGCTTTAGTTGTGTTTCTCGCGAGGATGCCGAGCAAATTCCAAATGGCTACACCAGCCAACAGCTATCGAAGGCAGCATTAGATAATCAGATTTATATAGTCGGCGGCTCATTTCCTGAATTGGGCGAAAGTGATGCCATTTACAATACGTGCACCGTATGGGGACCCACTGGCGAACTAATAGCCAAGCACCGCAAAATGCATCTCTTTGATATTGACGTAAAGGGTGGCATCCGATTTAAGGAATCCGAGACGCTATCCGCTGGCAACGATTTTACTGTGATCAATATTGATGGTCACAAGATTGGGGTTGGAATCTGCTATGACATTCGCTTCGAGGAGATGGCGCGTCTATATCGTAACGATGGTTGCGAGATGATCATATACCCGTCAGCCTTTAACATGACAACAGGTCCTCTTCACTGGGAGCTTTTGCAAAGGGCGCGCGCCCACGATAATCAGCTTTTTGTGGTGACAACGTCACCAGCCAGGGACACAAGTGCAAAATACGTTGCCTATGGTCATTCTATGATTGTGGACCCATGGGCCAAAGTCCAAGTTCGCGCTGGCGTTGGCGAGCAGACTGTAGCCGCGGATATCGACTTTTCCTTGGTGGAGCAAGTGCGTCAACAAATTCCATTGTTTCGTCGTCTTGATTTATATAGTACAGAAAAGAAGTCTAAATGATTGCTTTTGCAATTATGTTCTTGTTTTCATATAGTAAAAGTTGCATTTTGGCATTTCGTTCGGTACCGTGAAATTCGGTCACCTAAACTTGCCTTTAATAAAAAGTACAAATTAAAAGATTTCATGATTATATTCATATTCATGATAATAAAAAGAGTGAGACACTTAGGAAGTCTAAAATATTAAGTATGATTTTTGTGTGGACCAGCTTTTTACCGAGCTGAGGCAACTAAGTTTGTTTTTAAATAAAGTTGGCAAACAATTTGTGTTTTAGCATTTTCTATACATCTAAATGTTTTTCTAATTTGCCCTTGCGCAAATATACAGTCGTACATTTATTTCATTACAATTATTTATTTCATAGTTGGTGGCATTTAGAGTTGCCAGACTATCGTAAAAGATAATTTGTTTAGCCATTTTGAGTAATTTATTAAAAGTGTTGGTAAATATTGTGTAATTAATAAGTAACATATGGTCCATTAAATGAAGATTGTTACCGAATAAACAAGAACATATATATATTAAAACATTGAACATAATGTTGAACTGAATTAGTTAGGAACGATAAAACTGCGAAAATAAAATAATAAAATATTAAGAAATTATTTAAATCGAGTTAAAAAGTAGTTTACTAAAGCCTAGAATGTTGAAAGAATTCCAATTAAAAACATTTGCTGGTTTTTATCAATTATTACATTTTCTAAATATTTGACCAAATCATTGAGAACGAAAAAAAAAGTTATTTTTAAATTGTAATAGACAACCAATAACAAGAGTAAGGTCAGTAATAGTAAATCGGAAAGGAATATTATTTAATTTAAAAACTTCAACTCTGAAAAACAAAGAAGTTCCCTAAATTGCGTTTGCAACATAGAAGAGTTTATTGGTCTTGATTTAATCAGGTTAAATTGTTACTCTCCAAAAAACGCAGAGCAGATTCCAAATGACTACATCCTCAGCTAACTCTCGTCTAAAGTCTAAAATTGCTATTGATTGGTTGTAGTATCTCTCTTTGGATAGCTGACTGACGTAACGTAACGTTGGAACAGGGTGTTCATCCGAAGAGAGGAAGCCATCAGCGGCTGGCTAATAAAGCCTTAAAGTCATACATATACATAAATAGGCTCAATTAAAAACTTTTTTTTTATTTTAATAATATAATACTTTTATAATAATTACTTTTATTACATCAAAATTAGTAAACACCCATTAAAACAAATACATTTTCTATTATTGCAACTTTTTAAATTTTTTTCAATAATTTGTGGAAAAATAGTTTTTATTCGATGTCTGAATTCAAACAGTAGCTTTTTTCTTATCTATAAGTATAAATATATATTTAAATCACTATTATTTTAAAATTTATACTATATAGAAAAATTTTAGATAGCTCATTTTGTCAAAATTTAACACATTTCGCTGACACATGGTAGTATGCCGTGGATCAAGCACTTTGACTACACATATCCTTTTCAATACCAAGGCAAACACACACACAGCACGTTCCAAGAGATACACCTAAAATAATTGCAGCACGCACTCAAGTGTCAGTTGTAAAAATTCAATTTTAACTAGTGTTCTGTGCCTCTTGCAGCTTTCCATTCCAATAATCAATTTAGCCTTCCGGAGGAGATTAGTGCCATCTTTAAGGGACACCTTTTGTAAAGTATGCTTATATACAGATTCTCGAAATAAATGTACAAGGTGACGCTGGCTCATCTCGTGATTACATTGAACTGACAATAATAAGAAGTAGATGTTCAATTTCTATATATTTATGGGCCAACACTGCTCATTTTACATTTCTAAATTAACATTACTTTGGATCTGTTGGCAGCTTGAAGCCAACAAGATCCGCTGTTTCTTTTACCGTGCGCTCGCCCCGACCATGGTACTCGTTGTAGAGCTCCTTGTATTTGCGCAAACTGCTGAGATAGGTTAAATATGTTTGGCCCAGAAAGATTGCCTCGTTGCGAGCCTTGCACAGCTGCTGGTCGGTTGTCTCGAATTTCTTGTACTGCGCCAGAATGTAGCGGGCGGCCAGCGAGTCCTTAAGGCCTGCAGGGTCTTTGGCCGACTGACGCAATTCGTGTAGCAAGGAGCGGAGCACTTTAGTTCCTGACATCTTCTAAAGAGAAAAAGCTTTGTTTAATTTTTTTCTGATTCTTGAACAAAACAATAAACAATTACGAGTATGTGACGGCTTGACAATCTGCAAGTAACAGCTGTTGACTGCTTGACAAGGTGTAAGTACAGCTGATGGATGTGTGGTACCCACATCGCTGGCAACATTATTTGCGATATATTCGAATAGAGCTGCCAGACTGGCACAAAACATATGTTTAAATACATTAAAATACTCATATCTGTTATCAGACAATAGCTTCAAATTCAAACAAGTTAAGCTATTTTCTAATTACTGTAATCTGGAAATCAAATATCATAAAAACGTTCATTAAAAGTAAAGCAGGCATTTGATTTAATTCTATAATTATTAACATTTCTTTGGCAGTTGGGCATTATTCGAAAATTGTTTTTTTTTACGTATTTAATGGTTAAATTGGTTATAATTAATATTAATTTGATGGCTTACTTGTGTTTTGTAATCAACACAAATGCATACTAATAATAATACCGCTGAATGAAAATAACTTGATGACTAGCGAACTGACTTTAAATGGTGCATGAACCTTTCTAAAATATAAGCCACACCTGTCCCTATTGACGGAGGTGAAATTATCATTCTAATACGAAATATGAAGAAAATCCCATGTACTCCTGCTGATTTAATTAAAAGAATGAATTTCTCCATTTATCAAACATGGTATCAGATCCGCAAAGAGAAGAAACATTTATTATTAAAATTGTAAGATAATAGGGCGGTGAGCTAATACTTAGTTAGTATATGGTACGTTTTTAAATTTTTTTTGTCAAATTCTTTACTTATTACATATTTTAATATTTTATTTTACAAATATACTTAGCAAATCAAATTACAATATTTCTTTTAATTATGGGTGTAAAAAAATCAATATATTACAATAGTCAATTATCCCATTAACCGTTTATTGGACTTAACCACACTCGCACCCGTTGAAAATCAAACGTAACCGCAGGAAATTCTCAGTTTTCGCACTTCTATAAATGGGGCTGATGGGCCAAAATAGTTCACAGTTTGCAAGCACCACCTTCATCATGAAGCCCGTCTCATATGGCTACGAGGACTTTGTTTGGTTACCGAAATTTAGTTATCGTCTTTGCGGCTATGACGTACTGGAAACAGACAGTACCCGTTTCCGCACTCTGAGGCAGCTGTACCACTGGGCCTGTGTGGCAAGCCACGTCTGCTCTGTGATTTTTTCGCTACGACTTTTAATGGAGTGGGAGGATACCATTGGAAACGATTTCCTAATGATATTACGCAATGCTATGCTATTTGCCTATGTAATCAACTCGGACACCAAATACGGAGTAGCACTGCAGAAGCAGGAAATTCGAAGGTTAAATGGTAAGGTAGCAGCGCTCTATCCATCATCCAAGCAGGCACGGATCGATTACAGGGTAAACGATTACTACTGGCCGCGCCCACTGCTCATGCTCGTTCTGGTGTATTACATATCCTCAGGGATGGTAATTCTACAACCCTTGCTGCAGTCGATTTTTATCTATCTAAGGGAGAAATCCTTTCCCTACCTGCATTTTTACCCGCAATATGTATTCGATCCGCAGCAGGATCCATTGTGGCATTACTTTGCCATTTATATAGTCGAGTGGTTACACAGCACTCTAATGGTTATATCGAATATGAGCACTGATCTATGGCTGATACACTTTGAGGTGCAGATATGCATGCACCTTGATTATTTGGGGAGATCCCTGGAGAATTATCTACCTCACTGGACACACGACTTAACCGATCTCAAATTCATTTCCCAATTGGTGGACAGGCATAATCAATTACTGAAGTGAGTACCGTGTCTGCAAATGTCAAATAGTTAATAATTTTGACTGTCGTTATTAGCCTTCAGGAGGAGATAAATGCCTTCTTTGTTAAATACCACTGCTGGACTATTCTGCTTGTGCACAGATTCAGGGACTATGTCCAGAATCAATTACCTTAATTGCATTTATGTTGGCAGCTACTTCGCAGCTTTATCTCATGTGCTTTTATGGCGGAATGGTTACATTTTTGGTAATTGTCATAAATACTTTGATTACTTTTGAGATGATGAAAAATAATTTCGGTTAGCTGAGGCCCTGCCACCTCATTAGACGAAAATAAATTTAAAATTTACTTGCGATGTGTTTCAATAGCCTTGCCAGACCGCAAAAGAAAACACGTGTTTCCGTTAATTTAATTTATTCGACGAATATATTTGATGCTAGATGATAAGAGTAGCAATTCAAATTATTTTTCTTTGTTAATTCTGATAATATAGAGAACAATTATCATGAGCAAGGCCAGTAATAGTAAGTGCAGTAAGCCATATGATATATTATTTAAATATTAACATTTCTTTGGCAGTTATGCGACTTGTTTTGTTACAGCTAAAGCGCTCCACGGACAAAAGCCGTAATGTACTAAATGCTGTGAGCAAAATTGAAGCTGCCGTTAAGGAACATAAACCTCGGCTTATAACATTGCCAGAGTGCTTTAGTTGTGTTTCTCGCGAGGATGCCGAGCAAATTCCAAATGGCTACACCAGCCAACAGCTATCGAAGGCAGCATTAGATAATCAGATTTATATAGTCGGCGGCTCATTTCCTGAATTGGGCGAAAGTGATGCCATTTACAATACGTGCACCGTATGGGGACCCACTGGCGAACTAATAGCCAAGCACCGCAAAATGCATCTCTTTGATATTGACGTAAAGGGTGGCATCCGATATCAGGAATCCGAGAAGCTATCCGCTGGCAACGATTTTACTGTGATCAATATTGATGGTCACAAGATTGGGGTTGGAATCTGCAATGACATTCGCTTCGAGGAGATGGCGCGTCTATATCGTAACGATGGTTGCGAGATGATCATATACCCGGCAGCCTTTAACATGACAACAGGTCGTCTGCACTGGGAGCTTTTGCAAAGGGCGCGGGCCAACGATAATCAGCTTTTTGTGGTGACAACGTCACCAGCCAGGGACACAAGTGCAGATTACGTTGCCTATGGTCATTCTATGATTGTGGACCCATGGGCCAAAGTCCAAGTTCGCGCTGGCGTTGGCGAGCAGACTGTGGCCGCGGATATCGACTTTTCCTTGGTGGAGCAAGTGCGTCAACAAATTCCATTGTTTAGCCAGCGTCGTCTTGATTTATATAGTACAGAAAAGAGGTCTAAATGATTGCTTTTGCATTTATGTTCTTGTTTTCATATAGTAAAAGTTGCATTTTGGCATTTCGTTCGGTACCGTGAAATTCGGTCACCTAAACTTGCCTTTAATAAAAAGTACAAATTAAAAGATTTTGAATTAATATTTTTTTAAATAAATTAGTTAAGCTTTAATTCGTTGGTTTAACTTGCATATAAACACATATTCATGATAATAAAAAGAGTGAGACACTTAGGAAGTCTAAAATATTAAGTATGATTATTGTGTGGACCAGCTTTTTACCGAGCTGAGGCAACTAAGTTTGTTTTTAAATAAAGTTGGCAAACAATTTGTGTTTTAGCATTTTCTATACATCTAAATGTTTTTCTAATTTGCCCTTGCGCAAATATACAGTCGTACATTTATTTCATTACAATTATTTATTTCATAGTTGGTGGCATTTAGAGTTGCCAGACTATCGTAAAAGATAATTTGCTTAGCCATTTTGAGTAATTTATTAAAAGTGTTGGTAAATATTGTGTAATTAATAAGTAACATATGGTCCATTAAATGAAGATTGTTACCGAATAAACAAGAACATATATATATTAAAACATTGAACATAATGTTGAACTGAATTAGTTAGGAACGATAAAACTGCGAAAATAAAATAATAAAATATTAAGAAATTATTTAAATCGAGTTAAAAAGTAGTTTACTAAAGCCTAGAATGTTGAAAGAATTCCAATTAAAAACATTTGCTGGTTTTTATCAATTATTAAATTTTCTAAATATTTGACCAAATCATTGAGAACGAAAAAAAAAGTTATTTTTAAATTGTAATATACAACCAATAACAAGAGTAAGGTCAGTAATAGTAAATCGGAAAGGAATATTATTTAATTTAAAAACTTCCACTCTGAAAAACAAAGAAGTTCCCTAAATTGCGTTTGCAACATAGAAGAGTTTATTGGTCTTGATTTAATCAGGTTAAATTGTTACTCTCCAAAAAACGCAGAGCAGATTCCAAATGACTACATCCTCAGCTAACTCTCGTCTAAAGTCTAAAATTGCTATTGATTGGTTGTAGTATCTCTCTTTGGATAGCTGACTGACGTAACGTAACGTTGGAACAGGGTGTTCATCCGAAGAGAGGAAGCCATCAGCGGCTGGCTAATAAAGCCTTAAAGTCATACATATACATAAATAGGCTCAATTAAAAACTTTTTTTTTATTTTAATAATATAATACTTTTATAATAATTACTTTTATTACATCAAAATTAGTAAACACCCATTAAAACAAATACATTTTCTATTATTGCAACTTTTTAAATTTTTTTCAATAATTTGTGGAAAAATAGTTTTTATTCGATGTCTGAATTCAAACAGTAGCTTTTTTCTTATCTATAAGTATAAATATATATTTAAATCACTATTATTTTAAAATTTATACTATATAGAAAAATTTTAGATAGCTCATTTTGTCAAAATTTAACACATTTCGCTGACAGATGGTAGTATGCCGTGGATCAAGCACTTTGACTACACATATCCTTTTCAATACCAAGGCAAACACACACACAGCACGTTCCAAGAGATACACCTAAAATAATTGCAGCACGCACTCAAGTGTCAGTTGTAAAAATTCAATTTTAACTAGTGTTCTGTGCCTCTTGCAGCTTTCCATTCCAATAATCAATTTAGCCTTCCGGAGGAGATTAGTGCCATCTTTAAGGGACACCTTTTGTAAAGAATGCTTATATACAGATTCTCGAAATAAATGTACAAGGTGACGCTGGCTCATCTCGTGATTACATTGAACTGACAATAATAAGAAGTAGATGTTCAATTTCTATATATTTATGGGCCAACACTGCTCATTTTACATTTCTAAATTAACATTACTTTGGATCTGTTGGCAGCTTGAAGCCAACAAGATCCGCTGTTTCTTTTACCGTGCGCTCGCCCCGACCATGGTACTCGTTGTAGAGCTCCTTGTATTTGCGCAAACTGCTGAGATAGGTTAAATATGTTTGGCCCAGAAAGATTGCCTCGTTGCGAGCCTTGCACAGCTGCTGGTCGGTTGTCTCGAATTTCTTGTACTGCGCCAGAATGTAGCGGGCGGCCAGCGAGTCCTTAAGGCCTGCAGGGTCTTTGGCCGACTGACGCAATTCGTGTAGCAAGGAGCGGAGCACTTTAGTTCCTGACATCTTCTAAAGAGAAAAAGCTTTGTTTAATTTTTTTCTGATTCTTGAACAAAACAATAAACAATTACGAGTATGTGACGGCTTGACAATCTGCAAGTAACAGCTGTTGACTGCTTGACAAGGTGTAAGTACAGCTGATGGATGTGTGGTACCCACATCGCTGGCAACATTATTTGCGATATATTCGAATAGAGCTGCCAGACTGGCACAAAACATATGTTTAAATACATTAAAATACTCATATCTGTTATCAGACAATAGCTTCAAATTCAAACAAGTTAAGCTATTTTCTAATTACTGTAATCTGGAAATCAAATATCATAAACACGTTCATTAAAAGTAAAGCAGGCATTTGATTTAATTCTATAATTATTAACATTTCTTTGGCAGTTGGGCATTATTCGAAAATTGTTTTTTTTTACGTATTTAATGGTTAAATTGGTTATAATTAATATTAATTTGATGGCTTACTTGTGTTTTGTAATCAACACAAATGCATACTAATAATAATACCGCTGAATGAAAATAACTTGATGACTAGCGAACTGACTTTAAATGGTGCATGAACCTTTCTAAAATATAAGCCACACCTGTCCCTATTGACGGAGGTGAAATTATCATTCTAATACGAAATATGAAGAAAATCCCATGTACTCCTGCTGATTTAATTAAAAGAATGAATTTCTCCATTTATCAAACATGGTATCAGATCCGCAAAGAGAAGAAACATTTATTATTAAAATTGTAAGATAATAGGGCGGTGAGCTAATACTTAGTAAGTATATGGTACGTTTTTAAATTTTTTTTGTCAAATTCTTTACTTATTACATATTTTAATATTTTATTTTACAAATATACTTAGCAAATCAAATTACAATATTTCTTTTAATTATGGGTGTAAAAAAATCAATATATTACAATAGTCAATTATCCCATTAACCGTTTATTGGACTTAACCACACTCGCACCCGTTGAAAATCAAACGTAACCGCAGGAAATTCTCAGTTTTCGCACTTCTATAAATGGGGCTGATGGGCCAAAATAGTTCACAGTTTGCAAGCACCACCTTCATCATGAAGCCCGTCTCATATGGCTACGAGGACTTTGTTTGGTTACCGAAATTTAGTTATCGTCTTTGCGGCTATGACGTACTGGAGACAGACAGTACCCGTTTCCGCACTCTGAGGCAGCTGTACCACTGGGCCTGTGTGGCAAGCCACGTCTGCTCTGTGATTTTTTCGCTACGACTTTTAATGGAGTGGGAGGATACCATTGGAAACGATTTCCTAATGATATTACGCAATGCTATGCTATTTGCCTATGTAATCAACTCGGACACCAAATACGGAGTAGCACTGCAGAAGCAGGAAATTCGAAGGTTAAATGGTAAGGTAGCAGCGCTCTATCCATCATCCAAGCAGGCACGGATCGATTACAGGGTAAACGATTACTACTGGCCGCGCCCACTGCTCATGCTCGTTCTGGTGTATTACATATCCTCAGGGATGGTAATTCTACAACCCTTGCTGCAGTCGATTTTTATCTATCTAAGGGAGAAATCCTTTCCCTACCTGCATTTTTACCCGCAATATGTATTCGATCCGCAGCAGGATCCATTGTGGCATTACTTTGCCATTTATATAGTCGAGTGGTTACACAGCACTCTAATGGTTATATCGAATATGAGCACTGATCTATGGCTGATACACTTTGAGGTGCAGATATGCATGCACCTTGATTATTTGGGGAGATCCCTGGAGAATTATCTACCTCACTGGACACACGACTTAACCGATCTCAAATTCATTTCCCAATTGGTGGACAGGCATAATCAATTACTGAAGTGAGTAACTCGTCTGCAATTGTCAAATACTTAATAATTTTGACTGGCGTTATTAGCTTTCAGGAGGAGATAAATGCCTTCTTTGGTAGATCACTTTTGTTTAATCTGCTTACTACTGCTGGACTATTCTGCACTGTGACTGCTTGTGCACAGATTCAGGGACTAAGTCCAGAATCAATTACCCTAATTGCATTTATGTTGACGGCTACTTCGCAGCTTTATCTCATGTGCTATTATGGCGAGATGGTTAAATTTTTGGTAATTGTCATAAATATGTTGATTACTTTTGAGATGAAGAAAATTAATTTCTGCAGAGCTTAAATATTGCGCATGCCGCCTATAATAGCAACTGGGTGAATGCAACGACGCACTTCAAGAAATCCCTACTGAATATCATCTTGCGTTCCCAGAGACCAGCTGAAGTCAGTGCCATGGGCTATGTGCGTATATCGATGGACACTTTTAAGCAAGTAGGTAGACATTAAAGTGCTCATGTTTGCCTACAAACCAGTAATAATAACAATATTCTGTAGGTAATGTCGATGGCATATCGCGTCTTTACGTTGATCGGACGTATGATGGATTAAGAAGCGGTTGTTAAATTATATTTTTTTGTTTTGGGCCACCACTGCACAGTTTCATATCACTTAGGACTTAAAGTCTGCTTCTTTTTCACAGTACACCTAGGATCATTGTCTATTGTTGCTTAAACAAATTAATATTTAATTATATTACGATTATGTGATTTAACAACTTATAAAGAAAAGCGGTTAGCTATGGCGTTGCCATCTCGTTACGCAAAAATAAATTGACACTTTACTTGCGATGTGTTTCAACAGCCTTGCCAGACCGCAAAAGAAATCATATGTTTGCATTAATTTGATACGGCGATAAGAGTAGCAAACAAAATTATCTTTCTTCGTTGATTGTGATAATATAGAGAACAAGTATCATGAGCAAGGCCAGTAATAGTAAGTGCAGTAAGGCATATGATTATATTCTTTAAATATTAACATTTCTTTGGCAGTTATGCGACTTGTTTTGTTACAGCTAAAGGGCTCCACGGACAAAAGCCGTAATGTACTAAATGCTGTGAGCAAAATTGGAGCTGCCGTTAAGGAACATAAAGCTCGGCTTATAACGTTGCCAGAGTGCTTTAATTGTCCTTATGGCACAAAATATTTTCGCGAGCATGCCGAGCAAATTCCAAATGGCTACACCAGCCAACAGCTATCGAAGGCAGCATTAGATAATCAGATTTATATAGTGGGCGGCACAATTCCTGAATTGGGCGAAAGTGATGCCATTTACAATACGTGCACCGTATGGGGACCCACTGGCGAACTAATAGCCAAGCACCGCAAAATGCATCTCTTTGATATTGACGTAAAGGGTGGCATCCGATTTAAGGAATCCGAGACGCTATCCGCTGGCAACGATTTTACTGTGATCAATATTGATGGTCACAAGATTGGGGTTGGAATCTGCTATGACATTCGCTTCGAGGAGATGGCGCGTCTATATCGTAACGATGGTTGCGAGATGATCATATACCCGGCAGCCTTTAACATGACAACAGGTCCTCTGCACTGGGAGCTTTTGCAAAGGGCGCGGGCCAACGATAATCAGCTTTTTGTGGTGACAACGTCACCAGCCAGGGACACAAGTGCAGATTACGTTGCCTATGGTCATTCTATGATTGTGGACCCATGGGCCAAAGTCCAAGCTAGCGCTGGCGATGGCGAGCAGACTGTAGCCGCGGATATCGACTTTTCCTTGGTGGAGCAAGTGCGTCAACAAATTCCAGTGTTTAGCCAGCGTCGTCTTGATTTATATAGTACAGAAAAGAAGTCTAAATGATTGCTTTTGCATTTATGTTCTTGTTTTCATATAGTAAAAGTTGCATTTTGGCATTTCGTTCGGTACCGTGAAATTCGGTCACCTAAACTTGCCTTAAATAAAAAGTACAAATTAAAAGATTTTAAATTATTATTTTTTAAAATAAATTAGTTAAGCTTTAATTTGTTGATTTAACTTGCATATCAAAATATATGCATGATAATAAAAAGAGTGGGACACTTATGAAGTCTAAATAAAATATTAAGTATGATTATTGTGTGGACCAGCTTTTACCGAGCTGAGGCAACTAAGTTTGTTTTAAATAAAGTTGGCAAACAATTTGTTGAGCCGCTCACGAACAAGTAAAAAAAGTAAATGAATTAAAGTCAATAATAAAATAAATTATTTCCTGTGTTTAAGCAATTTCTATGCATCTGGATGTTTTTCTAATTTGCCCTTGCGCAAAAATACAGTAGTACATTTATTTCATTACAATTCATTCATTACAATATTTATTTCAAAGTTAACGGCATTAAGAGTTGCAAGACCAACGTAAAAGATAATTGGTTTTGCCATTTTGAGTAATGTATTAAAAAGTGTTGGTAAATATTGTGTAATTAATAAGTAACAAATGGTCCATAAAATGAAGATTGTTACCGAATAAACAAGAACATATATATATTAAAACATTGAAAATAATGTTGAACTGAATTGGTTCGGGACGATGAATCTGCGAAAATAAAATAATCAAATATTATGAAATTATTTAAATCGAGTACAAAAAGTAGTTTAATAATAGCTAGAATGTTTGTTTGTTTGTTTCGATCAATTTGTACAAAACATTTTTTAAATATTTGACTAAATCATTAAGAACCAAAAACAGTTATTTTTAAATTTTTGTAATATACAACCAATATCACGAGCAAGGTCAGTAATAGTAACTCGGAAAAGAATATTATTTCATTTAAAAACTTCCACTCTGAAAAACAAAGAAGTGTCCTAAATGGTGTTGGCAACATAGAAGAGTTAATTTCAGGTTCAATTTTTACTTTTCGAAAAACGCAGAGCAGATTCCAAATGGCTACATCCGCCAGCGACCTCTCGTCTAAAATCTAAAATTGCTATTTATTGGTTGTAGTATCTCTCCTTGGATAGCTGACTGATTGCACGTAACGTTGGAACAGGGTGTTCATCCGAAGAGAGTAAGCCATCAGCGGCTGTCTAATAAAGCCCATGTCTTAAAGTCATACATATACATAAATAGGCTCAATAAAAAACTTTTTTTCTACATTGAATATAACACTTTTATAAGAAGTACTTTTATAATCATCAGAAATTGAATAATCTAAAATCACATTTTCTACCTTGAATATAGGATTGATCGAAACATAATGATTCTTAAACATATATAGCTAAATACGAATCACCAACTTATATTTTAACTTTAAGACTGAATGGTAGTATACACGGTAATATCTATCGAGCTGTGTCGGTTAATTCATTTTATATTCTATGACTTTTAGTTGGTAATCTTTTATGAGTCCGTTGCGCGTTTGCAAGTCGTCAGTTTTATGGGTGTATGAAAGCGTTTCTATTATATTTTTACTGCTCATAAAAGTTAAAGTCAGCCCCAAATACGTATATATTTATTTATGTATTATTTTATTTGTGATTGAGTGATTGTGATTGAATATCGAGCTAGTCACAAGGGCAAATAAATCAAATTCAATGCACTCAAATTCTCAATCCTTATACATATATTGTAAAACAACTTTTGTCATTTAATCAAAACAAAGTCCTAAGCAAACACTGAATGCGCCACATTTCGCTGACAGATGGCAGTATGCCGTGGATCAAGCACTTTGACTACACATATCCTTTTCAATGCCAAGGCAAACACACACACAGCACGTTCCAAGAGGTACACCTAAAATAATTGCAGCATGCACTCAAGTGTCAGTTGTAAAAATTCAATTTTAACTAGTGCTCTGTGCCTCTTGCAGCTTTCCATTCTATAAGTTTTGTCTACGTTTAAGTTTAAGAATTCTGCTGTTGTCTTGATGGCCACCAAGCATGACATCAGCAGGGAGTCTCAGTGGGTTCAAAATGTTTTTTGCGCTCTTTTCTGTTTGAAGTTTTCGTCACAGTTAGTCCTGTCAGCAGCTCGTCTCGAGTTTTGTGCAAGTTTCCAATTCATTTAGTTTGATTGCAAGCCAAACCAAGACAAAGTTATTTGCAGTTCGACCAACCCGTTGCCCATTGTTTGACCCTGGCTAATGTTTTACCTAATAACTAACTCATCAAGTTGGCAACGCACATGTCACATTTTCATTTTTGAGTTCGGCAGGACTTAAAAGTTATCGAAAAAAATTAAAGGAATATAACAAAATTAATGAGCACAAATAACCCGTTTTTTGAACTGACGTCTAATAATAATTAATACTTATCAAAGTAATTAATCGGATTCAATCTGAAGAATCGACTACTTTTACATTAAATTTATATGCATACCAAAATAAAAAGTTTTTTTTTAACAACAGCATTTAATTCTTTGTTGAATTTCACAAAAAGCATGAATCATTTTGCATTGTGACATTGGCATTTAATTGAATTCTCTTCTCCTTTGGGGTTATTTTTTTTTTTCGATGTTTTCGAATTATTTGAAGCACGCACGTGGCCATCGTCGGTCATTTGTAAATTCCATTCTTGGCTAATTATGGGCTTCGATTGGCAGTTAAGCATTGGTATTACTTGCAAAGCCTTCCCCATAACGGAATTCCTGTGAAGCTCGAAAATTGACAGGGGTTTCATTTGACTAAGAGCCTTCTCGTAGCGCTATGCTAAATTGTTTGAGTTAATGTCAAGGTCGTTCAACGGGTTGTATGAGCAACAAGCTAGTTGGTAATGCACAGTAAAACATTGCCCGACCGACCAAGTTCAACGAGCTCTGCAGCGCAGCATGCTCGCTGCTATTTCATTCAATTATTTAATTAGTCAAATTAGGCGGCACATTAAAAGACGCTTTAAAATCATTTGAATCCCTCCAAAATACGTTTATGGGGCTATGTGGTTAAGTTATCGTTATCGTTATTGCTATTGCTATTGCTATTGCTTAATGCATGGCACTCGTAAATCAAGATGAGCGCTGTCGAGACGCAAGCACAGTGTTATTCAGTCCTGTGGTCGACCCTTTTCGATTTAAGCTGCACCCAAATTGCCCTACACAGTGGGTGGTCCACATGAGCCACATTATGCTAATCATTTTCCTGGCAGTTGGGCCGCTATCTGCCAACTGCCGTCCAGTAATTTCAATTGAATTTTCGACAGAGGCAAGGTGGCGTATGCGTCATTACACAGGGAGGGAATAATACTATATACTATAACCTATCTATCAATCTCATGAATAATCCACAGAGCTGGAAAACTGATTATGGTCTGCAATTATTTGCGTCACATTTGGTTAAAATATCCGAAGCTTAAATATTTATTAGACAGCCGGAGAGTTGTTGAGAAAGAGTGCTTTGATTTGATTACATTGAATAGGAAAAATTCCAGAAAATGAGCATTTAATGATTTCAAAAGGAACATCACTTAATTTATATGTATTCTATATTTACATTTACGGAAACTTCTAGTTTCTCGATATAAATACAACAGTTTGTTTATGTCTAACTTACTGCTGGGTGATTGATTAATAATTCTTTTCCCAACAATAGTTTGTTGGTGAGCTTCCTTATCTCACATTTCTTAAAGTTGTCCAAAACTCAACATATTTTTCATGGCAAATACATTTTATATTCAGGTTTTATGTCCAGCTTAACATAAATAATATAAACTACCTTTATTGGATAAAGTACACTAAAGTTTATGCATACCTTTTCGCTCGGAATTCATGTCAATCACAATTCTACTAGAATCCTACTGAATTAAAAGTTGAAATAAGAAGTAAAATTTAAAATAATGGAATGGCTGATCATCTGAGCTTACTACCAATTATTAAAATTTTTTCTCCGAATGCCAGACAGAAAAGCGCTTAATTTTCATTTACGTTATTTTTTTTCTCCAGCCATTTTTGGTCGTAATTACGAGTTGCTGACAGAGTACTCGCGGCACTGGTCCAAAGGCATAACCATTACCATAAGCAATAACAGAAGCAGCAAGAAAATCAGCTTTTAAGCTACAAGCCCCATGTCCACTAATTCAACAAAAATCGTACGCCACAAAGCGGCAAAAACAAAGCCCACAAATCTAAAGCTGCTCAAGCCAAATGATTAATATGCGGTCTTTGTACATTGACGGCAATGGACACCACAAAGTTCTGTTGGCAAAATCAAGACAAAAAAAAATCATTGTCTAAGTATTTTGTGGGTATTCAATGGCTGTCTGGCGAAGGAGCCAACTGGTGCTTTGATTTCGCGTGTGTTTTGATTGTTTCGCCTGCGATTGCCTTGTCAGTGAGACAGAAATCCGTGGGTTAGAGACAGAGATGGGGAATATAGAAAACCAGTTGAACTCCTTAATGGGCGGTGCTGTGACCAATAAATATTAATACTAAGTGTTAGTGGCTGCGCGCCCATTTCAATTCGACGCAAATATTGCTCGGTTCAGTTTTAATTCAATTTAATTTCATTCGATTGTTTACCGTTTATGGCAGCAGCGCCATATTACTCATACGTACTGTGACACAGAAATTCAGATGTCAAATGTGTGTGTGTGCGTGTGCGCCGTTCTATGAGTAGAAGTCAAGCCAATGAGCTTGAATTTATGAATGAAATAATGTCAAAAAGCTGAAGGCACTAAATTCACCAAAATAAAAAGAGAGAGAGGGAGAGAGATAGGATGTCTAAGAGAGCGAGCGTGAGCAGGACACAAAATAAGCCTAACCATCCATTAACAGGATAAAGAAGTGCTGTTAGCTGTTAACAGCTGTTAACAGTTAACAGTCAAGCATGTAGCGCGGCTTCGTCGGACACATGGAAATTCAGTCTACAATTGACTACGCTACTAAACGGACGTGTCCGGGCATCAAAAGAGTTCAAAAAGAGGATTTTCGAAATATTGAAACGAGGCGACGAAAATTTAAAAAATTATTTGGTTGCACCAAAAATACCCTTAAGAATGAGCAACTTTGTGCGTGAAAAAAATGTGCAAAAGTTTTTAGCTAATTGTCTAAAAAAACAATTAGATTACTTAAAGTCATAATTCACTAAGATATTATCGCGGAAACGTCTTTGTGCACCCATTGTAATAATCAGGAAACAAAGGAAATGGCAAAGTAATTGTGAGACTGATAAAAAAAAATAGGCAACCGCTGGCTTTTACCATTACCCTCAGGTTTGTGCAAACATGGAAAGTGACGGCAAATCAAATAGAAAGTCAGCCACTTTAGATGGCTTTTGGCACTTAAGCGAATTGTTTACTTGACTGCTGCTCAAAGTAAAATTGGCTACTATTTTTGACATTTTTTTTTTTGGTGGTATGGGTCATGTTATCAAAGCAAAATTGTATAGCTAGCTGATGGACTAGATAGATTACGCAAATTCACACTAATTTGACTCGGAAACGTAATCTGAGTCTTAATTAACTTTCACACATGAAATGGCAACTCAATTTTGTCATCAATTATTATCACTACGCAATATTCCGGAAATTGTGTCGTTTCTCATGAACATTACATAATAAATAAGATAATTGACATTTTTGGAATTGGGTTTATATATATAAATCACCTTTAGCACCGAAATAGGTTAACAATTGATTAAATATAGCTAATTTTGGAAATAATTGTATTTAGTTTGGTCTTCTGTTAACTATGGCAACTGTAAATCTATCAAAATACAATTAGGTAAAGTAATTTTCTCATGCTTTATTTATCCAAACCCCTTAATTGAAATCGTCTAATATAATTGCACTTGTTAATTAAGTTCTATTCGGGATAGTTATTGCCCAAAGTCTGCTATTGCCACTTTTATTTAGTTTGCAAATCAATCTGTTATATTTATGAGAACAAAAGAAAGCAATTTGAATTCGAAACAAGTTATTCATGAGTCATATGCATAAATTCATGTATGCGAAACACATAAGGTCATAATAAGTATAAGCCTTAACTAAAATCCCACAGACGACAATTTATAGAAAATGATTTTTAAATTTAATCTACACGAGCTGACAATATGATTAATGTTACACATGTGAAATGTGGCCAGGAGTCAAGTTGCGTGGAGACCTTAGCCAGTTGGTTACAGGCTATTGGCAGACGTGCCAGAGAAATAATGAGTGAATTATGAGCTCAAAATGCCATTTATTACAGATGTTTTTAAACAAAATTTTCGAAATGTTTCGCCATTTGAGACATGGCTTAGACTGAAAGTTCGCCCCTTAAATTATTTCTCCACTTATGAAAGTTTTACCACGCAAAAACAAAATGCCACACAAGAATAAAAGTTTTTTTTTCCACAATTAAGCCAAACAATAATAAGAAACCTGATAAGCTTGTATATTGGTTTATTAAGAAAGGTTGTCTATTTAGAGCCCAGCCAAGAGATGTGGGGCGTTTCCATGGGACTTTATTTGTTCTTGATTCTGGAATTAGGCTTTTGATGTGAGGGACAGGTAATTAAATTGCGCAGTTAAGATTACAACAGCTGGCCACGATTTCTGGTTGGCACCTGTAGGAGCCGGATTTTCCGATGGTCGCATATTATTATGCCTGGCAACTGGGATTGAGTTTAAACTCATTCCTGAGACTAATGATTCTTAATGTTGTTTGCTTTACAGGCGAGTGCACAATTTTAGGGCTGTTTGTCGTCTGGGCCGCTCTTATCAGCCATGTACACAAGCAGAACGAGAGCTTCAGCCGTAAACACCAATCGGGACGCCTCAGACTTTAATAGTAGCAGTGCTAAAAGGCTCCAAACTCAACTGGGGGCTTTGCGCCACACCCACAACTAATTGACAACTGACAACAGAAAGATGCAAGGCGTTGATTTTGCCACCGAAAGTGTTGACGATGTACTCAATCAATCATTCATGGCTCATGCATTGCCAAATGCCAAACCCAGTCTTGGAGATGGCATCGGTCTGGGTCTCGACCACAGTCTCAGTCTCAGTCCAAGTCCCATTCAGAGTCGTAGCCCGCAGCTGTTGTTGCTGCGCAATGACAAGTTTCTAACACATGTCGCTCAAATGATGAACATCACCACTGAGAATCTAAGCAGCCTGCTTAGAGTAAACATCACAGATGGAACCACAACAAACACAACGGTGACGGGCACGTATGGCATCTATGATGAATCCACCACGCTGCTCATTGTCCTAACTATCTGCTATGCGCTAATCTTTGTCGCCGGCGTGCTTGGGAATCTTATCACCTGCATTGTCATATCACGGAACAACTTTATGCACACGGCAACTAATTTCTATCTGTTCAATTTGGCTGTATCCGATTTGATATTGCTGGTCTCAGGTAAGCTTATTTAAATGTCACTCGGATCGTATACTTAATATATGGTATCACCACTATCGCATCCGGTTTCGTCATTAGGCATACCACAGGAGCTATATAATTTGTGGTGTCCCAATTCGTATCCATTTACGGACGGCATTTGCATAGTGGAGAGTGTCCTCTCCGAGATGGCAGCCAATGCCACCGTCCTAACAATTACCGCATTTACTGTGGAGCGTTATATTGCCATCTGCCATCCGTTCCGGTAAGTGAGCACCTGCATTAAGGGTTGAATAAATCAACTCACTAAGTGTTATATATGCTTTCTTAATTAAATACCAATTCTATGCTAGCCTGATGGTATGAAACCAATTTTTATTTGACTCTATATATTAATTACACCTCTGCCAGCAACAATGCATATCAATGCCACAAAGCTAATGAACAAATCAACATTTAATCAGGAGCTGACTGTAAAGATTGGAGTATATGAGTAGTCAGCCATTAAATATGCATATTAAATACTGATTTTGTTGATTCTGCCATTTTTTTTTTTTTTCAATGCAAACAAAATGGCAGCGAAATCCCTTCGTGAACTGAATATTTCATTTTATTTTCCCTTTTGCTTAGCTCTTTTGATAAATTTGAATACTTTTTGTTTGTATTTTATTCATAAATTTCCAAATCATTTAATTTAAAAGAACTCTGAATGAGTTTGAGTTGATTAAAAAAAGGTACTTAATGAAACAGTCAGAAACAAGAGAGAACATTTTAGTTAAGCTTGGGCGTACTTTTAAAATTTCTTAAATTGCAGAAATTCTTAGGAGTTTAGGCGGCTGAAGTGGGCGTTCCAGAGAAAAAATTATAGAGTTGATTCTTAGTAATCTTCCTTTCAAGTTTGGTAACTGTACTCTAATAAATTGCGGTAGATATAGGTTTTTATCGTTTTTGCGGGCGGGGGTTGGTGCGGGCAAAACAATTATAATCTACCTTTCAAGATTGCTAACAATAGCTCTTTGTTGTAGCTATTGTTGGACAAGGGCTTTTCTTTAATTTTAAATGATTCGAGGATTCTATCTTTAAAATTCTGGGAAATATTCGAATTGATCGATTACCGGGGGGCCTGGGGGCGACTGTGGTGGAAATGGCCTATGTCGATGTTTAAAGCTCATCGCCAACAACCTAGTAATTTTAGCCATAAAATTGTGGGAATTATGTTGCCTTATCGATTTTCTGATATCATTTTAATCGATTTCCTAGTCCTCTAGTGGTTGTAACATTCGAATTTTTACACGTCGTCTGACGTGCACACCGAACAGCATAAGTCTCCAATCTCAATACTCTATCTCTTAGGATTGACAGACATTGCACAAAACCAATATACCTCGGTATAAAAGTATAAAAACCACTAATAACATAATCTTTTCGAGTTTTTAGGACAATTTTGTTGGTTTATTTATTTATTTTTACAGGCGATGGTTGAGAACTATAAATTATTGCCCTAGTCACAAAAGAGTTAAATTTAATAACACTTCAAATAGAATTAAACATGTCAAAAAATAACTTACCAAACATATGGCTTTATCTTAAATTTAATTTATTAAAATTAACTCTAGTTTATATGCCTTGCTATATATGTCAAAGAGTGTAAATAGTATATTTAATTTTGAGTAAAACAATTATGCAAGGATTTCAAATTTAATTTGGTAGTTATAGAGCTGAACTAACTAAACTAATCGAATAATCCTAATCCTATTCTATAGTTATTGCAAGTAAATCTTTAAGTGTTGCATTCATGTTATTTTAATGCTTTAAATGTTTACTTTTATATGTGTTTAATGTACATAAATATTATATAGTATATAAAGAATAAGTATTTTTTTTAGAAGCTATAGGTGTATTAAGTCTGGCATTAAGATTTAAGTCGATCTTTTATGTTCATACATGGCAATGCATTTTGAGCGGATTGTTTGCACATTTTAATGGGCAATATTTACCACACATTTGGCCAACTTCATTTTCAGGCAACATACGATGTCCAAGTTATCGCGAGCCATTAAATTCATTCTGGCCATTTGGCTGACGGCATTTTTGTTGGCCCTGCCGCAGGCGATGCAGTTCTCGGTGGTTAACCAGGATAATGGTGGCTACTCCTGCACGGTGGGTAACGCTGATATTATGATTGGCATTAAGAAGAGCAGCAACAGAGTAAAATCTTCACATTTTTAATAGATGGAGAATAATTTTTACGCCCATGTATTCGCCGTCTCGGGCTTTATATTCTTCTGTGGTCCCATGACGGCAATATGTGTGCTCTACGTCCTGATTGGAATGAAACTGAAGCGGAGCAGACTAATGCAGTCGCTGCCACGGCGAGCCTATGATGCGAATCGTGGCCTCAATGCGCAGAGTCGCGTCATCAGAATGCTGGGTAGGTGAGGAAAAATCAGCAGACAGCCAAGTGAAGCGAAGCCAAGCCAAGCCAAGCTAAGCAACGCTGTCAAATAATTTTTTTTTTTCTATGAATAAATAAATTAGAGGAGCGCTCAATTTGAAATTACTGTCAACACACAGTAAGCTCCAAGACCAGTCTGCAAAGTGCTGTTTGAACATTTTGCCCAATGAGGCGCATACGCCATGTAGGTTGTCAAAACAACCAGACGAATTAATCATATGGATTAACCAGTCGGCGATATCTATATCTAATTCTCTACATGGTCCCTCTTTGCAGTAGCTGTAGCCGTTGCCTTCTTCCTCTGCTGGGCGCCATTTCACGCCCAACGCCTTATGGCCGTCTATGGGGTGTCGCTAATTAATGTGTGTCGTTGTCAGGATGCCTTCAACGATTATTTTCACATTCTCGATTACACATCCGGTGTACTCTACTTTCTGTCCACCTGCATTAATCCGCTGCTCTACAACATCATGAGCCACAAGTTTCGAGAGGCGTTTAAGGTAATTTCCCCTATATCCCCCCTCCGCCTCCGCCACCACCAACACCACTCACCTGAGCATGTTATTATTAATTTCATATTAATTACCTTGCAGATCACGTTAACACGTCAATTTGGCTTGGCGCGCAATCATCAGCAGCAGAGTCAGTACCAGCACCACAACTACAGTGCCCTGTTGCGCATCCAGGGATCGATGCGGCTGCAACCCGTCAGCTGCAGCAACAACAACAATGCCATGGAGCCCTATGGCTCGTATCGTGTGGTGCAGTTCCGTTGTCGCGATGCCAGCAATCAGTTGTCGCTGCACGACAGCATTAGGACCAATACCACGACCACAACTACAAACAGCACTAGTCTGGCAACGACCATCAATAGCAGTGGCGCTGGAGGGGCAAGTGTGAGGCGTGTTCGCAAATCGGATTTGTATGCAGCTGGTGTGGTGCCACATCGCTTGTTGCAGACGCGTCTCTCCGGCAACTCGCATTCTCTGCTCGACACGGAACTGGTCGATGTGAGTCGCCGTGGGAAATGCACTCTGCTGACCAGCAGCAACGGGCCGCTGCACTTGGCCAACACACAACCGGAGGAGGCACAGCCTCCGGCGCGATTGAAACTGACGCGCGTTATCAGTCGCCGGGATGAGGCGACGTACAGTGGCAGCAGCAGTCTGCCCGAGCACGAGACCTGCCACAGTGGCACAGAGATAGCCGCAACAACGACGACGGGTGGCGAGGTGCGCAAATTTCCGTGGCGCAAGAAGAGGCAAAAGCACAACGTGGCCAACAACAATGAGAGGGGCGAGTGCCGAGTGGGCTATGCCACTCCCAAATCGCTGTGATAAACGGCAGGGGATTTAACCATTAGCTCTAAATTGTTAGTTATTTAGCTGAATTAATGTTTACAACTAGTTAGGTATTGTTAAATGTTAGTTTCCTTTTCAACTTTTTCCTTACTATTTGATGAAAATTTGAAGTGATGTTTGAGGGGGTCGGCGGACTTTTAATCTATGGCCATTTGCATGGCAATTTATGGCCAAAAGCGAAACAGACGATTTATGCCCAGCATAAAGTAATATAAAATGCTAATATTGGCCACATGTTGACCTCGTCCCTGCCACATGCAGGGGCAACGAGTATATGTAATCTGAAAACTAATAAAGCTCTTACTTACTTACTTGCACCGAAGAAAACTAAAATGTTTGACTTCTTTTCTTTTGGCCTGGCTGTCATCTTGACGTTCCTGGGAAATTGGCAACATTTTTTCGCATAGAATTCGTAGCAAGTCGAACAATCTTTCTCGCAGGTCAACAGCGGTCTATTCTGGAATCAATCAACTTTGAAAACCATTTTGCCAGCTACTTTCATCAAAGTGGGTTTTTATTCACAGAGGAGGTTATTATCCACGCAGAAACCCAGCACATTTTGCAGGAGGAAGTGAATAATAGGTATTTCGCAAAGGAAGTATAAGTAAACTCTTCAAATTGATTATTTTAAAAAGTTATTAAGATGAGAGTATACCTAAATAAATGGAAATAATCTTCATAATAGTAAAAAAGTATTGTAATCTTAAAGCACATCTGTGTTTAGGTACAATTTCCAATGATTTTCTTAAACTTGCAAACATGTGATTTGAATAAGCGACGAATCTGATGAATAAATCTAAAACGACATCAGAAAAAATAATTCATTTTTATAGCAAAACGTAAAAAGCACATTTTGCATGTCAAGCATAAGCCAAAAATTCCATTTGCCAGTTCATTAATTTCGCATAAAATTTGACTTTAGATTTTTCGAGATGAGAAAACTGTAGTTTTTGCATTTAATTTCCGTTTAGCTTTCGACATTATGCTTGAGCTATGCTTGATTTTTGAAAACTCTTTTCAAGTGAAAAAAATGATTAACCATTTTTGCTTTACGGCTGACACACAGCTATATATGAATACTTCCAGCTCTTTCTCTCTCTCACTCTCTCTCTCTCAGTTTGTAGTGTGTGCTTAAGTCACATTATGCAAATATTTTTTCATTTTATTATATTTTTGAAAACACTTTTTTTAGAATCAAGTGATTAGCCACTTTAAGAAGATTAGCCATTTTTGCTTTTGCCGCTGAAATGCAGCCAGTTGAATACTTTCAGCTCTTTCTCTTTCTCTTTCTCTCTCTCTCTCTCTCTCTCTCTCAGTTTGTAGTGTATACTTAAGTCGCATTATGCACAGACATTTGCAGTTTATTATGTATAAAGTATAATGTAGAAAAAACCTACATATAACATTGCATACTTTTACATTGTCGTCTGGCAGCACGTACAAATCGTATAAAATTATGAGAATTTTGTATCTCGTAAATTGAGAAGTTCATATTTAGATTTTGAACCCACATTTAGTTGGCCATTCTCATTTTATTTTGGTTTGTTGGCTCTGGCTTCCACTCGACTAACACACATCAGCCACATTCACTCTCACACACACACACACACACTCAACATTTTAATGAAATTCACCTGAGTGCCACAAAATCAGCTCTTCACTTTGCACAAAATTGTTCAACTAGCATATTTCGATGGCAACTTTAAAAAGGTTGCCAATTTAAAATGTACACATTTTAAGTGGCCTACCAACATTTTTTCTATATTTCACTTTTTATCTTTTTAATACGACACAAAAATAAAATAAAAAATGAAAATGAACTCAGTGATTTATCTTGCCTATATTATTGTTATTGATTTTTAGACCACTTTCCTTGCCTGTAATTTGTAGCTTCGGTTAAATCCCAAATTGATGAATACTCTTGTCTAACACAAGTTTTGCACAATACGATGAGCAGTTGCAAAATTTCAATTAAAATGCAATCAAAAAGTTTTCATGTACACCGCAAAACTATGGTTTCGTTTTCCATTTTATTCGTTAATAATGAAATTCAGTATAAATTTTAATACCGAGTGCACCACTCAAACTGTTTCTGTTCTGCTCAACGGATAAATAAAACTTTTGACAGCTTTAAGTCACTAAAAAGCAAAAATTTAAAAAGCAAAACAAAAAAACAGCTTTGCAGCTGGCGTCGACATCAAATATGTTTTTTTGTGTTTTGTTTTTCTTTGAGGGTTCCCGCCTTATATTTTTGACAACAAATTAAACGCAGCCTCCGTTCGCAGTTCAACAAACTAAAAGTGTTTGTTTTATGGCCTCCATGTACTTGAAAATACAAACACACACACACACAGACAACAAACTGATGCAGATAGAGAAGAAGGCGAAACAAAGGGAAAAAGGCGCAAAGCAGACATCTAAAGATTAGCTGCAGCTTGGCTAACAGCAAGTGTAGGGCCAAAAATAACTCAAATTGTGCGAGCACAATTGCAGCCGCATAATAAAGACGCTCAGCCCTGTCCAAGGACCTGTGACCCCTACCAATCTACCAGCAATCAAACAACCACCCAATTCATCCAATTCACCCAACCACTTGACCACTTCGAACCCAGTCATCCTGATGTCTCATTATGTTTCTGTGTTTCTATATATATATATACTTGACCGTTGTATTCCCAGTCAGAACATCTCACGATTATTACTCGGATGAGGCTTTAAGATTTATTTAAAGATGTCATCTGTTGAGCATGTTATTGTCTTGTTGGTTCCGGTTGATTCAGCAATTCGTTTGTCCCAAAACTCTGTATATGCCATCTGCATAATATTCTGCTGAAACGTGTCCTTTGTAATTCATTCAGGCTTTAGTGCCGCAGCTGCCCTCTGTCGATATTTCTGCCCCGAACCCCGAAGTGAAATTTATTAAACAAATTTACGCGTTTTCTTTTCAATTGCAATAAATGCAAAAATGCGCGAGGACTGACTCAAATTTGCCCTTATCCTATAAAACCATTTCAGTTATTGTCATAAAATTTATCTTTTGAAAATTATTGTAATGAAGGCACATAAAACAAGGGATTTGAGTAAATCACCTTATGCCACAGATCCTCCTTATTTAGATTATTTATTTATTCATTTTATTTAAGCTTTACAAATTTTCTTTAAGAAATCCTTGCAATTATGTTAATAATAATAATGAAGTTCAAATCACGTCCATCTATCTAATATTTATGCAAATTCTGCTTATCTTGCAGGGTATGTTTCAGTCGTTGGGTTTGCTGAAGCATTTTGCCCCTTTCTATTAAGGCGCAATGCAACACAAACTTTTGCGTGAAATTTCAGTGAAATTAATTAGGGAGTTGTCAATAATCAATTTCTATATTAAAAGTTTACTAATTAACGCTGCTTTTTGCCTTTGGCAAAAGTTTCCAACTTTATTTTGTTGTATTAAAGTATCGAGTAAATATAGCAAAACAATTAAAAATAGGATTAAAAGCAAAAAAAACTTATTTATATATATTTTAACAAATTCTTACAGGATAAGCTACCCAAATACCAGAAGCAATAACAAATTGGCAATTAATTAATGCCAATCAGTGGCAATTGATAATATATTTTGGTGTCAACCTTGTGGTTTTAAAATCAGACAACTTGATAGCTAAATAAAAAAAATGTATATTAAATTTATATTTATTATTTAATTAAAATTTACAGATAAATAATACTGCACACTATTTCAAAAATATAATACTTAGGTAATTATTTGTACATTTTGACAAGTTAAGTCAAGTACATAAAAAGCCACAAAATTGTGGTTTAAGTAAGTTTATCATTTAACCCTGAACCACAAACGGATTATTGACCACAATTTAAAGCCAAATTTCTCTAGTTGTATTTCAAAATTTCCTTTTAGTTGTCCACAAAATGGCAAACAACCGCAACAAAGTAAAGCAAAGTTGGTAGACGACAAAATATTAGCAAATAGAGCTACGGGTGTTCCTCGTTAAAAGCGACATGTGTCTGCAATGTGAGGAAACATCCGTTTCACACAGAAACAAGCGAAACAACACGCAAACCAAATTCTCAGCTGACTTTAGGAGTGGTCTCCACTTCCAGGAATTGCTGGTGATGTGGGGTTTGCCTATTGGCTGATTAACTTACGGTCTGCTGGAGCACAACGGGTTAATGGTTTGAGGAAATTGGCATTTAAGCTACGCTTAGCTAGCTGTGGGTGAGCACAATTGTTGCCCAAGAGCAACGCATAGTCTTCAATAGCTAAGCAGGCTCTGCATGTGGCCTGCTTCTGACGTTTGTGTCACACATTTGCATGGCTGATAATTGACATGATTTGAATGAGGATAGATACTGGTTACTAGTGCTCAGTTGTCGTCGTTTGTGCTCATGACGATGCTGGGGCAGACAAATGAACATTTACCTGGAAAAAGTACAAATGAACATCGAATTCCATTTTATTTTGCACTGGTTCAGGCGGAATGAAATGACAATGCTTCAAGTAATTTTCTGCTGTCAGTTTTGCCAAGTGAAATATATCAAACTACTTTTTGACCTTTTCATGTGCCGGCCACAAATCAAGTGCAAGCAAAAACAGGGCCAGCTGCCACATAAATAGCACGCCTACATTTGAAAGCACTCCGTGCATAAATCAATGCTAAGCAAATGGCGCTAAACAAGCGCAAAAAGTGAACGCCTCAAAGCATGCTACACTTTCTGAGCATTATGCAACATTTGCCGAGATGATGGCAGTTTATTACAATATTTAACAATATGAGGCATGAAGAGGGCATAAATTTAACATAATGAAGTAAATAACGCAAATTAATGGCATATATACAGTACACAAAATGTCAACATCAACATTAAATCAATTGAAAACACAAATCATTTTCAATTTGTGTTGAATTTTGATTCTAAAAATTCTGTATTTGTTATTTTTGAATCACTGCAAATAATAATAATAAAATGAGTTCGTTTTATTCTAGTTACACATTTTATGCATGGAATAAAACAAATACCGCAATAGATAAGAAAATATACAAATTGTTATCAACATTAAATCAATTAATAAAAACAATCTACAAACTTTCCAATTCACATTTTTAGTAAAACGATTTTATGACTACATTTTTTAAATTACTCGACCTTAAAAATAGTTTAATGCGCATGTTGGTTTATAATAATATAAATAATATATGCAATTAATTTATATATAAATTGTACACATCTAAACAAAATCAATGAAAAGCACAAAACATTTTCGAACGCATTTTAATGTATGCTTTCAAAAATTACACAATTGTTTAATTTTATAAAAATGGATTTATTTTGAAATATGCCACTCTGGTCGCGGTTGAAAATAATTAGCTGCGCATTTATTCTTTTGTGGTTTTGTTGTTCAACAATTTAACACGAACACGTGCATAATAAATAAAATCCCCAATTAGAAATTGTGTTTGACTACTCATTTTTCACATCACTTTTATATCACTTTTGATAAAGAGAGTTAAATTTAATCTTGTGTGCAAATACAGTAGCGCAAATGAAAGCTAGATATTAACTTCTCAACATTCACATTAAATAGGTTTAAGTCACAAAACATTTCAACGTATTTTGACTCACATCCAAGAAAGTTGGATTTGGATTGATTCTTAAATAATAAATAAAGTGAGCGCATGTTTAAAAAAAAATGAGAATATGTCAATATGAAAATTAAATTGATTAAAAGTACAGACTTTATCTTTAAAAATTACACAAATCTCGATTTTACATTAAATGGATTTAATCTTGAATGTCTTAAATTACTTGAGTTAAAAATGAACTTTTAATAAAATTAATTATATTCTTGTATATTTCCGTATTTCCGCTTCAAGAGCGTCCATCATTTTATATAGCTAAAAATAAAGGTGTGTTAATTATATGTCAAACGTGTAATCCGGAATCACTTTCCGTCTCTCTGTTTTCTATTGAAATCATCTACAGATGAGATCGCTATGGTAACAAATAGACGTAATTATAATTTCAGCTGCTGGCTTTAAGCCTGCTTGTCTGCGTTTGTCGCATCTAAACGACGCCTTTGATACGCAGACAGTTAACAGTTAACAATCAATAAATGCGCACACGCGCCTCGCGAACAATGCATCATCACAGTCCGTAAATTAGGCGGCTAAGTAAGCGCAACGACAAGTGGCAAGCGCCACAAAGGAGATGCGAGAGCAACGTGACAATTGCGTCGGTTTCGGATCAGATGTCACAGTTATCTTTGAATGTCGCAACTGTTACTGTGCTTTGGCGCGTGCATTTCTTTGTGGCGTTACCAGGAAACTAGCGAGTTGCACTCGGCAAATTGGCGTACAAGCCAGCTGTACATTTATATAATAAAATATATATTAGGGAATGTATTGCAAATGCTGGAATTTGTCGCATGCAGCAAATGAATAAATCGACTAACGTCGTCTTGGAGTAATTCGCTGCAGTAGCACTTTTGCCAAGGCTGCGACGGCTGCTCCTCAAGTAAATGAATGAAATCAACTTTAATCAATGCTCGACAACGATTGAAACAGACAAAATCTGAACGTTTACCCAAGTTGACAACAATCAAGACAAAAGAATCGCACATCATTTTAGAAAATCTCTTTATATTGAAAGTCACTTCAAAAGAATAAAATCCATGAAAATTGGATATGTTTTTCTAATGTTTGAAAAAAATTAGTTGAATTAAGTAAAGATAAATCATGGGTTTAAGATCCAAATTGAAAAGAAGTGAAGCGTTCAATTGTCAAACGGAATTTGAAACCCGAAATACATACAAATACTCTCTGAGAAACCAGTTGTCTCCCAACATTATATTTTCACAACTTTTTGTTAATTGTTTAGTGACCCAAAATGAGTTCAAAAAATTCTACTATTAAAAGATCAACCCTTGTTTAATTTAAACTTTATTTATTACAATTTCACAGCATTTACATTCCATTCAATGCTAAAACACTTTCGTTGTTCTTCTAAAAAGTACTCTTCACGCACACTCGCACACACGCACACCTCATAACTTTGGGAGTTTATGTTTTATGGTTAAACAGTTAGACAACTGGCAACTGGCAGGGAGCGGTTCTTTGGCCTTTACTCAATTTGCGTAATCCGAAGTTAATTGAGAAACTTGGCTTGCCGAAAATATATATTGACAGCGGCTAAGCGGCTAAGAAAGACATAAAACTTAACTCAAACTGCAAATGTTGTGATTAATTGAGTAACTGAGCCACAAAATCCTATTTCTGGTGGCACTTGCCAACCATTAAAGTTATTTCTGCAAATTGCACAGAAATTTGAGCAAAAAGATTGTCTGCCCTTCTCGCCCTTTGCATTGTTAGTGACGGTTGTGGTTTTATATTTCATGTGTCTTGCCAATAATAATAATAACAAGTTGCTTTGCAGCCCCATTTTGGTGGCACATTTGGTATAATTTTATGATTTCATTAGGAAAATTGCCTGTGGAGGTGTGCAATGTTTGTGTTTGTGTGTATTCTCAGAAAAATATCACATGAATAAATTTTCTAAAATGAAGTCTTTAAAAAAATGGGTGTTTCCTTTCTTCATATTTAGGCATATTTTTCTAAATTCTTAGACAATTATGTTCAATTTTCCGAAGATTTTTGGTTACTTCTTTGATATCTAAGCAAATTCTTTATGTAATTTATAAATTCAAGATAAAATCGAGAAAGTAAATTTAATTACTCTTATTCAAATTTTTTCTTGCAATTTTTGTAAAAACCCGTGCTTGAAATTCTACTTTATTAAAAATATATTCTATTATTATAGTATAATAATAATATTATATAATATTTATGTAATATAAAAAAGAAGACTTTCCAATTTATTACATTTTTTTTGTGTACTTAGCCAATAAACATATTTTTAAACAAACGATTTTTCATTATGTTTTTGAGAGCGATTTAAATGTTGTAGGGATTTTTTTCTGAGTGTAGGTGTAGATGTTCATGGCTCGTACTCTGAACCTAAAATTGTCCTAATGAAAATTCTGTAAAAAAATAATTAAAATTAATCACAACAAGCGCAACATAACAACCTGGCCAACATTATATGTTACGATATATGTGATATTATCGCTGATTCAGCCTACGTGTTGTCCAACTAGTGTTGCCTTTAATCTGCTATAATGAAATTCAAGTATCAAACGTTATCCTGGCGGTTAATAATGAGCATCTCTAGAGTTTCTCGGTGAATAAAAGCATATCCGTTTCCCGCCCTCTATGTCAGTTGGTATAACAACAAACACGCAACTTCTGACACTCAATTTATGCGTGCTGTAGGTGCGTGTGTGTGCGTGTATGTGAGTGTGTGTGTGTGTGTGTGTGTGTGTGGAATTTGTGTATTTTAGCTTGTGTTTACTTTTGGTCACATATGCTGTTTCTTTGTTGTTACTTCATATTGTTGATCGAAGCAAACGCTACTAACACAACTTTCAAGTCAAGTAACCGCAGCACAAGCTAAAGTCCCGACTAAAATTTACTGAAATGCCAAAGTTTTCAGCACAATTAAAGCTATAAACTTGGCTAGCAGAGTCAGCACGTGGCAAATTAGCGATTCACAAAGTGAGAAAAACAACACAGATACTGGGAGAGAGGGAAGGTAAGGGGGAATAGAAGAAAGATAGTGCGCCAGTCGACAGAAGTGTAATTAAAAGCAATTTGTTGGCGCATAATTTGCACTGGCCAACTGGCCCATTACCAAACGCAAATCTTTGTGTCAGCCATTACTAATGCCAAGTTAATTCTAGGAACGACGAAACTTAAGTGGACTTTCGACAGTCTTTTCAAGTCAGCACTTGGCTCAACAATAGCATAGCCAACAAAAATTTGTTGAAAATTTAATTTTTTAGTGCACAAAATTTAATTATGAAATTTGTATAAGTTTTACTAAAGTTATTAGTAAATAAAAAATTCAAATATTCAAAATTGGTGAAATGAAATAATTGAAAATAAAGGAAAAGATAAAATAATGCATTTAATTGATAAAATGATGGGTATTGTATTATATAAAATGTTTCAATATTTATTGCAGTATCTTGGAAACCCAGAACAAACACAATCAGACTAAAATTTGAAATAGACAGGTGAAGAGTGTGCAGAAAATTAAGTTAGGCAAATCTGTGTACTCGAAAACTTATAGTCACAATTTGAAATCTCTTGGTTTAATAGTTTCAAAGATCTTCGCGGCCAAACAGACGAACGAATATGGCTAGATCGAGTTGGCAGTTGATGCTGCTCAAGAATAATTATAATTTATAGAGTCAAAGAAGATTAATTCTGTCTATTAAGTTTGCATAAAACCATATACAATTTTTATCTAATTTTAATGACTGAAGTTTTGACAAACAACTGACTATATGCTTTGAGGATTAAGTAGCTTGGCATTTCAAAAAATACTTTGTTAATTTCTTCATAATCATCTAATCTAATCTTATCTTTAACACATTGAGCCCAGTTCTTAAGCTTAAAGTTGCTCTTTTGTATGTTTTCATAAATTGCTCTTCATTATTTAGTTTACTTTCATGTTCGTATTTCATAAGCCGCCACTTGATGCCACTCAGGGACTTTGTCGCACACACGCTGAGGCAAAAGGATACATTTCTGAGCTGTGTGTTGTTATACATTTCAACGATGCAGATGCGATTTTTAATACAATGGCAACGTTAGACTTGATGACGAGTGTCACACGCCACTTGCCACTTGCTCTTTACAATAAAAGGAAGGCAAACAAATAAAGCAACATTCCAATGCAATTTGCTACAACCAAGTGACAACAAATGATAACAGCGCATTGATATTGCTTCTTTTTTTTAAGAGTTTTCCTTTTGATTGGCACTCTAAGCACAAACCAACCAATGGGGTTATCCAAACTTCGAAACTTTGTGGCACGATTAAGTCGTAAATTCATTTGCACATCGTTATACGTAGGTGTCGAACAACATTCTTAATGGAACAAATTTCGAACCAAATTTAAAAAAAAAAACAAAAAAAACTCCCACATTGTGTCGCAACCCAGTGAAAAATGGGGGAGGCACTTTGCGCCAACTGCTGCCCAAGTTGGCAAGCTGAGTTACGGCAATGTACCGCTTCAAGGTTGTCGCCTCTGAAATGGAAAGCCAAAAGCCGCGAGGCGGCTAAATGTCAAATGTTGCGTATACGCCAGGTAATCACTTTGAATACTGTGCCGGGTTTATCAGCTGCGGTTCATCAAACAGCCAAATTTGCAGCACTAACGTCAGAGAAATGCGATTACCACATTAAAAAGCTTCATCAAACCTAATTTTGAAGGATTCAAAATTGTGTGGTTGCGCTATCAAAATTCTTAATTAAATTTTAATTTAACGAGAAATATTTGTGCATCATTGCCCAGCTACTTTATGCAAAATGGTACAAATTTGTTATCAAAACTGTTTACTAAATTGGCCGGAAAATCAAAGGAAATACAAGGAACGAAATAATGAGCTCTATTGCAACGAAGGACGATCTGATATGATAATTGCACTTTTCTGCTAGAAATAGTGCATTTCCCATTGCTATCATTAAAGACAGGGCAACAGGAGAGGGTATTTAGAATCTCACTCCAAAATAATTGTTCTAGATGGAGTGAAAAATTGTGAAATGAAATTCTGAAAGAAAGAAGAATTTTAACATTACATTTTCTTTGTTATTTTGAGAATAAATCTTAAAAGAAAAAAGAAGGTTTTAGTTTTCACATAGATTTTCTAAAATACAAATAGTTTTTTCCCAAGCCATATACAAAATTCAATAAACCAGTTAACAGTTTCCACTACCATTTTCAGGTACATCCCATAACTGAACAAAATCTGTTTGATTTTGTTATATAAATACAATAAAATATAAATATTATCGCCCGATTACAGGCTGCCTTCTAGTCGGACACTCCTAATTTTTACATATAATTTAATTTTTTTTTACTCCTGTTCGTCGTTGTCACTTTAGGTTTTCACTTTATCAAGCAAAATGAAATCGTCATGTTTACTTCTGCAACTTTTATATCTCTCTCTTGGTGTGCGCCCTTCGCTGTTGAGTTCAAGTCAACACTTTAAAAAAAAAAAGCACATAGAAATGTTAAGTTTTAGACAGTTTGCCAGAAGTAAATTTAAATACCGCAAATTTACCAGATACGAGAAATATAAACAAAAAAAACATCATCGTTTTGTTTTTTTTTTAACGACTTAACGAACTTCCGCCCACAATTCATTTATCAGTTTTAGGAATTGGCTTTTTCAATTTGCGAGCATTGCCTTTGCCATAAAGATACAACTTTATCTGTCCTGTCACTTGGGTGTTTCCGCAGTCACACGCAGTCCTCTTCTTTGTACCTCATTCAATGTTCATTTTCTACTACTACGACGAACGTTACACTTAAGGCTTAAATTCTATTTGATATCCAAATAGGCGCTTTAAAGCTCTTTTGAGCTAAGCACAGAATTGAACATGAATCAGCTACTGTGATACCCAAAGCACGTACAACCAATATACGCATTTGGCCATCTCCTTGAGTATTTGGCAGCACCAAGTTATGCCTTGCTCCGTATATGCATACAATTTTCTTCTTTTTTTTAAGTACTACTGTGTTTGTCGTTTGCGGCAACTTCAAAGTTGTTTACGGTTTGAGCAAAGTTTTTGCCTCTTTTAACTCACTTAAAATCTTTTAAGCTTAACCCAGTCTCCTTTTGACAAATCAAATAAATAAACGATATAAGGAAGAATCTAAAGCAAAAACCTTTCAGCTGTACAGATTTTAAGCGAATTAAGTTAAATAAATATTGCACATACAATAAATAAAAAATATAAAAGCGAGATTAATGCAAACATGGGCAACACGATGACTATAAAAACTAAGAATTGAAATCTTTAAAAAAAAAAATTGATAACCTGACAACGAGGGTGTGTGTATCAGTGTGTGTGCTGAAAAAGCTTCGTTTATTTGGCCATTGTTCGTTCGCGTTGTAAGCGAAAATATTTTCAGCCTGGCCGACACTAATGTGCCGTTATTATCACTGATGAAAGGGTGGCCAGGCGAATCATATTTATGAGAGTCGCTTCCATTCTTGGCGTACATAAGCGAAAAAATTGTTGGCATACCATATTTTATATCATGAACCCTTTCAGGCAGAAGGATGCATCTCTAGCGCCATAAGGTATATATGCTTTTGATCAGAAGCAACCACCGAGCTGATATAGCATTGTCCGTTTATATCAAATTGAGAGTCTATAATAGATAGTCTTTAAATTTTTTATATTCTTGTTCTTGTCAGATCAGATTTATTTAACTTGCACAGCTATCGCAAATATCGATACAAATCGATTACCGATCGCAATACAATCTGTAATTTGAAAGACAATGGCTTCTAATTGATGTATAAAATACACTGATATATTATTGATCAGTTTTTTAAGGAATTTCGTAGTCCAGCGTACTTGTACTTGCTTTATTTTTCCCCATTTTTTTTGTTTGCATAATGAAGCCATTGTCGCAGCCTGCGTGTGTGGTGCATGTTTATTCGGCTTCGGCGATGTCGTCGGCGTAAACATTTTACAGGAAGGTCGGCCCAAAAGTATGCAACAAAATTGTCCACACGCCCATTAAATTGTCAGCCATGCTGTCATCATCACGGCTAGTACGCCCACACACAAATTGTGGCGCCTCCTGTGCAGTCTGATTTATTTTTTTATAGACTAATCCATGTGCGATTCGTTTAATCCAAACAAGTTATTGCCAATGCATAAAGAGTCGCCCCCTAAAGACAATATAACTGGCTAAAAGCTAACTTCCCTTTGGTTAGCCAACCATTTTACTTTTTGTCAAATTGAAGCACGTTTTTGCCTCGCTTTAACCATATTTTCTGATTACGTACAAATAGTTGCGGCAGAGAGGAGGAACGTGTCCTTTAACTTTGAATTTAATAAATGAATATGATTTTTGCAATTAATTTGCATTTTGGCAGGGTTTTGGTTTAAGGCGATCTCGCCTCGGGGCCATGAAGTAAATCGCAAAATATCATTGTCTGTTCACTTAAATTAAGATTATAAAAAATGAACGAAAATACAGTTTATTAAATAAGAAAATAGTTGGAATTTAAAAAAAAAACATTTTTTGACGATTGACGCATATTGGAAAATTCTGTTTTCGTTGACAAGAGACAAATTGCATTCCACTTTAATTTCATTTTTTTCTGCTTTAAAAAATTGTCCTTTATTTTCTGCGAGAGCATATTTGAACTCGGCTCCATGTATTTGTACGCGATTGAACTGGTGCAAGTCAGGGCCCAGACATTAATTCATCATTATTTGTTCATCAATGCGTCGGCCAGCTGACGTGAGTTGAGCAAAAAAAAATCGTAGAAGACAACGCAATTAGAATGAGGGCGAATAATGCGAATGTGGCTAACAACGGCAGATGTTTTCCATTGCAGATGACATTCGATAGTTAAGACAACAAAAAGACAACAAACAAACAACCAGCGACTACAAAGACTTAAAAGTGAAATGTGCAGCAGGCTAATGGAAAGTAAAGTCAACGGAATATATGCAATTGTATATCAAAATGGCTTTAATAAATTCCATATAAAATTATAGCAAGTGTGTTGCGTGGTTGTGTATTAATTTTTGACACCGATTTCGCCTAAATTAAATATTTTGACATTGCGATCGTTGACCTTGTAGAGGACCTCCTTGCGTGACTCCTCGCAGGCATATCTGCCCTCGTCGAGGACACGCTCGATTAGGAGCTTGCCATCGGCCTCACGAATGACGCCGCTCTTCAGTCTCAGCACCTGGATGCGTACATGTCCCAATTTGGCCACATTATTGTCAGTCAGCTGGTGGATGTCGCTGTTGCTCAGCTTGGTGATGACCGTCAAATTTTCGTGCTCCTTGGCCAGATCGGCGAGGGCCTGACAGAATTGTTGCACCTGCAATTTGGTGGCACCCAAATTAAATAAGATAGACAGATTGTCAATCAGTATGGTGTAGCTGCTCCGATTCGCATAGTTGTTGGCCAGCTGGGCGCGTATATCGTCGGCGAGCCGCTCAGTCAAGGTCACGCCATCCGGTGAGCGCAGCCACTTCGAGTTGAGGCCCTGGCGAGCCATGTCGCTAAGCACATCGATAACGTTGAGGGTCTTTCCGAGAAAGATGTTCGAGTTGTAGCCAAGACGCATGCCCGCATTGAAGTAATGCTGATAATGATGCTGCAGGCATACGAGCAGGGTGCCAGCATTCGAGATACGCAGCCGCTGGCCGAGGATGCAGCTAATCAGAAAACTGCCATCTACATTTGACTCCTCGCTGATGTGCACGAATCCGGGCAGTTTCTGTTCATTCAGTCCGCACGCGATCAATACTGAGGCGGCCATAATTTTAAAAAATTGTGCGCAATTGTGTTGCAGAAGCTGTGAAGAAATAAAGTATTAAACAATAAGTGAAGCGTGATGTGTGTAGTCAATTTATAAATGCCATAAAATGTATACAATTAATTAGCATCACGGCTGACAGGCAAGAGCAGGTCACGTGCCTCACGCCTTATTGTGCACCAAGTGGAGGCAGACTTTGAGACGTCTCTTTCTAATTTATTGACTTAAGCGTAGGCGGCGGCGGTTCGTATTTCTATTTTGTCACTTCATCATCGCTGTCAGCGGCACACTTGGCCAATAACCCTCAACAGCAATCAATGAAAATAAAGCACTTCAAATAATTTATTAAAAAAAAAAAAATAATAATAATAATAAATGGAAAAATTAGGGTGCATTAGCCCATGAGGGGATCGAACCCACGACCTTCGCGTTATTAGCACAACGCTTTAACCAGCTGAGCTAATGAGCCATTCGACCCAGTCACGTCAGAATCATATTTCAACTGCAAAGCTTAGGCGTGGCAAAAGCTCGAGATAAAGCTTTTTTACCATTTCTGTGGAATAATCGCTGTGTAAATATTTTGTACGCAGTCGATTACTACAAATATAGCCAAATATAGAATACAATAGCAAATCAATTTACAAATAGGTATTTAGAACGAGTTATCATCTATTCTATTAGTGCGCAAATATTATAAACATTTTGGAAGCAAGTCAAACTGTAGGGATTTGTATTAAAAATTATCAATGCGCTAAGTTGTTTATCAGCTACGCCTACTTGGCAACAGCAGTTCTCGTCAAATGCACCCATTTTTTTTATTGACAATCAAGTGGTAAAATCTAATGTATACTTTGTGCTGGTTGCTAGCTAATTGTTAAGTAGCAAAGCTAACTACGATCTTATGGGACCTTGTCTCGTCCAATGAGAATTGCTCCTAAAAAAGACAAGTTCTAATTGTGAACATAATAATTAACGATTATCGCAGCAAATGAAATGAACTCATTTTCATATGATGACTATTCAAACTGGCGCCTGACCGCTGATCAATAATATCTTTGGATTTATTTCTCGTTGCGAAAAGCCTATCGACGCCGGTCATTCTGACAATTATATAACGGGCATTTGCGAATACATAATCTTAATGAGCAGAAAAATACAATGAAGCATTATTTAGTTAGATGATGCAGATTAATTAAAATAAATATGTCTATAAACATTTTACTCATCCTAAACAACATCAACACCATTTTAATTAATGATGAATACGAAAAATGTTGAGTATAAGAATATTTAACCTTCCTGCGGCTTCTATTTGCTCATTTTAAAATATATATTTATTTATATATATATATTTACAATTTTTATATACCCGCTTTAGCACTTGCAAGAATGTAAATAGGGTATTATCAAAAATAAAAAATTTTTCGATAGATAATAAACAGTGAGCCAAGAACGAAAACTATTAACACATTCACAAACAAAAAAAAACAAACGTCTCTAAACACTGAATTTGTGTGTCGTGTGCACAGAAACAACAAAAAGCGTTTAGAAATCATCTGGAATACTTCTTCTTCTTTAGAATAGAAAACACAAAGAAAAATAAAAACAAACAGTTCAAGTATGAGCGCGATATCAATGGTTATAATAAAAACTATTCTCTCACCAATTGATGTTTATTCAATCACACTCTCTCTCGCTCTCACTTTGCGCTCTCACCGGCTAATGCTCGTGAATTTCAACTGTGACTGCCGACGCAACGTTTGACAACTGACTAACTTAGGCCGATCCCGCCACACTTCTGGAAACACTTGCGTTGACCGCGCTGACACTCAGTAGTGGAAGCGATAAAACATAATCCAAAGCCAAACAATTTGCTGAGCAGCAGCAGTTACGGGCAGTTATAGCAGCAGGCCGGCAATTGCTGGCCCGAAGCTTTGTTCGCTCGCGCTACTGCATAAGCACGACACTGATGTCAGCGACGACGATCAGTACGCTTTTTGTGCTCAGCCGACAACGTCGTGTGCCGTGCCGCCTCCCTCCAGCAGACAAGAGAGTAAGAAATCCACATTAATACCAGACCAGTTTTCGTGCTGTGAATTGAGTTCAGTTGTGTTGTGTTGTGTTTCTGAAGAGCTGAAGTTTATGCTCTCGCGCGTGCGTTTTCGTTGCCTATGTGTGTGTGTGTATGTGTATTGGTGTTGCCAAAAATACATATGTGTAGAACTTATTAAAAATATTTCATAGCATAGTTGTGAAAGCTAAATAAAATCAAAAACAGCACACGGCAACATCTCTTTGTTAAATTTCAAGGTAAAGTTTTAATTGGATGCGTGTTAGCCTGTGTGTGTTTATTAGGAAATGCATCAATTTACAGTAATTTACATTCATTCACATATATGTAACTGCATATGTGTGTGCATTATTTAAATTAAGCTTTTCACACTGTGAACACGACTTTCCAATATTTACACGCATCAGCATCAATCTCAGAGTAGTACTGGAAGCAATGGAATCATGGAACTATCACGCAACGTTTCGTGATCTTCGCCTTTAAAAAAAAAACTGTGACGGGTAGAAAATCAGCTGTTTACAAAAGTATGTATGTATTTTTCGGGGGCGCGACTTTTATTTGGCTGCATACATAATGATTATAAGCATATTTTTTTTTATGGATCATGTGATGTTTTTTGTTTTTATGAAACTATACAATTTTATTGGCAGACTTTGAACATCGAAAATTCTATTTTATTACCAGATAAAATGCCAGGCCAAAAACAAACAACAACAGAACGAAAGAAAGTTTCCGATAGCTGGCTTAATCAGACTCAATGCTGTTAAATGTTATAAATTGATCGTGGTTAACTCTCAAAGTACATATTTTGTGATGTATTTGTTCTGTTTATTATTAGCAACTTATTACAAGTTGTTATCATCATAGAATGGGGGGAAAACGAACGAAAAACAGATATTGTTTGTCTAAAAGAATCATTGTTTTTTTTTACTTTCGAAAACCAAATGGTGAAGTGATGGTACTGATAAATACACGTGGCATGCTTCACACGAAATCTCTTATAAATAAATAAAGCCATAAATAAATGAGGCAAACACTGTCAGCCGTCTGCAGATAAATAGGAAAGCATAAATACAATGGTTCAACAAGATATACAAATTATGATTGTAAATATCATATTTTTCATTTGCAAAATCAGAGTTTTTTTTAAAAACTATCAGTGTTTTTTTACTCTGACTTTCTGCAACTTTATTTTATAATTTAAAAGTATTCACTGTACTCGTTTATATGTTTAAAAATATATAATATATATATTTGGAATTATTAAATTTGTTATCGCTTTGCGAGTGGGCTACAAACATTGAAAGCCGATTATCTCCAAGCAAGTCTAAATATTTGTTGTATTGACGAATCGAAAACCGTAAAGTATATTTAGCTATAGGTTCGCCAAGATAACAGAAACTCCATAGCTGATACAAATCGTGGTTAATGTGCAAAAGTTAAACCTTTGCACGTGTGTTTAAAATTTATTAAACGGATGCGAATATCACGATTCATTATTCACACACACGCACACACTCATGCGCAACTGGCTTATCAGCAAGTAAAATCAAAGCAAGACTATTTCTAAATTACTACAAGAAACACAAAATAAAGACAAACAAATAGTTATTCGACCACGTGTTGCTGTATCGTCGTCGAAATGCTGCACATATTATTCGTAACAAGAAATGCAAATTAAAAATTAACAAATTTTTCTTCGAAATTTGCAAGTCGGCTGATGCGCTTAGTGAACTCACCGCGTAAACAATAAACAGCAATAATTTATACAATGTACTCACTTATCAAATTTCACATAGAACAGCGCGTTGTGGCTGATGTTTTATATTTTTGTGTAAACAGACGATAAATTTGTAATTTGACACAAAACAATACCGAAACACACACGAAATTCACATTTGTTACGAACAGCTGTTCGGGCAGTGCTGCCACCTGACTGCAGCTATTAATATTTAAACTGTTTTCATTGGTCCGGCAACAGACGAAGTGTAATTCGTGTTGAGCAACGTCTGTTTGTTTGAAACGCGCTCATTAACGCAAACTGACTGCGTAACAGAACAGCTGACCTATTTTATTATCCTTAGCTTTTCCAAATTGCCGCGTACATCGATGGTGATGTAACCTTGCCGCAACCTTTTATTAGACAATAACGTAAAAACTTTAAAAATGTAAATCTAGAATTCTGACATATAATATGTATATATAAATATATTATTATTTATCTGTATCTGATGTTTAAAATTCGCATTGCTTCATTCGTTATGGCCATGGCTCATCAAAATTATATCTTTCGGTTAACAGTCGTGCGCTAGCTCATCCCAACAACAATGTCCTCCCAGAAACAAGCACGTTGGTATTTTGGTGGCATGGCCAGCGTGGGCGCCGCATGCACCACACATCCTTTGGATCTGATCAAAGTCACGCTGCAAACGCAACAGGGAAATCTATCTGTGGTTCATCTAATATCGAAAATTGTCAAGGAGCAAGGTGTCCTCGCCTTCTACAGTGGTCTGTCCGCCTCAGTGCTCCGCCAGTTGACGTATTCCACGACAAGATTTGGAGCCTACGAGGTGGGCAAGGATCATATAAATACGGACACGTTCAGCGGCAAAATTGCCTTGGCTGGCCTATCGGGCATGATTGGTGGTATTTTCGGCACACCCGCGGACATGATAAACGTGCGCATGCAAAACGATGTCAAACTGTCTCCAGATCAACGCAGAAAGTAAGTTAACCATTGAGTCCACTCAAATTTGATGATGCTAATCACCTTTTCTGATCCACACAGCTATAAGCACGCCATCGACGGCATCGTCAAGGTGTATCAAACGGAGGGCTTTAAGAAGCTCTTCTCGGGCGGCACAACTGCAACGGCACGCGGCGTCTTCATGACAATCGGCCAGATCGCATTCTACGATCAGATCAAGGGCATGTTGCTGTCGACGCCATATTTCAAGGATAATCTTGTAACGCATTTCACCGCCTCGCTAATGGCTGGCACCATTGCGACAACGTTAACTCAACCGATGGATGTGCTCAAGACGCGCACCATGAATGCCAAACCGGGCGAGTACAAGAGCCTCTGGGATGTTGTACTGCATACGGCGAAGCTGGGGCCACTCGGCTTCTTTAAGGGCTATGTGCCGGCATTTGTCCGGCTTGGACCACAAACCATACTGACATTTATGTTCCTGGAGCAGCTGCGATTAAACTTTGGCTACGTGAAGGAGGATCCAAAGTTGGTTAACCTTGGTTAAGAGATTAGTGATAACATTCCAGCCGCAAAATACTTACTATTGAACTAGGCTACAAGATTAACTTTAAGACATGGCCAATAATCGTTAATACAAAATTTGACGACAGTTGCTTCTGTATATAAAAAACCAATTTTCAATGCTGGTTTCGCAAACATTTAATAGATTTAACAAAATGTTATCAAAATTGTATCGAAATATGAACTAAGCAAATTAAATGCTAATTGTTGCTTGTGTATAAATTATATAAGCATTTTTAATGTAGATCCTCTAGGTAGATTAAAATGGACAAATTCCACATCCGTTGATTTAATATATATACATGTGAAAGAACATGTTCAACTTCCTCTTAGATAATTCAGATAGCTGGCTTACATGGCGTATGCGCAATTAATGCCTGTTTTATATTAAACTGATGGTTCGTCGGTTTTTCAGTTTCATTTGAGATGTGCTCAAATAATGTACATCTGGGCGTAGCCCTTAGCCTAGTGCTCCTCAGTGCCAGCATTATCCATGTACAGGGTACAGAAGAACGAGTTGTCAAGTTACGCAACGTTGAGAAGGTTCTGGAGGACGAGAACGCTATCAAGAGCAGCTTGCGGGTCAGTGAGGCAGATGCTGAGGATCATCGCACAGTCAGCGGCGAGCTGAAAACCCTGCTGACCATCGATAACGAATGGAAGGTGAGTCATAAATATATATATATAATCGAATTTGTGGTTTAAGATCTTTTGGTCTAACTGGGTTCAGAGATGTGAAAATCCCTTGCATAAAAATATGTTTTTATTAATCGGAATCAGAGTATAAATTAAACATTCTTTTAAAATATATTCAAATCATAACTGATTCTAAGCCGAAGCGTGAATTTTAGTATTACTTGGAACTGGAACTCAAATTGTGGTTTTTATTTCACATTTTTCTTGTCATTTGTCACCCACAAAAACAAGAAAAATTTGAAAAAAAAATTATTGAAATTTCTTAGACAACAATCATAAAATAATTAATCTTAACATATATTTCAGAATTAAATTATATTCTTATAATGATCGTTATTCGAAAGGATTTTAAATTTTTAATAATTTGTATATATTCTGAAAATCAAAGAAATATTTCTGACTACCTATATATTCCAAATATTAGTAAACTATATTTTGAAATTAATATTTGTATCCTAAAACATATTTATATTCGGCAAAAAACCATTTTCTACGAAACTAATAAATATGCATTCTGACTTATATTAATTAAGTATATTTTTCTTTTTATATATTAATATTAAATAATGTTTATATATATTTCGATGCAGGTTAATATTACAGTGTTTCGCAAGGATAGTGGAGACAGCGACTATTCTGTGTTTAAGGATTTGCCCATTTTGGGCGCCTGTGATTTGATGAACACATATTATAGACGACTTTTCTATGACACTTTGAAGGACTATTCGAATGCGCCGCATCCCGACAACTGTCCCCTGGCACCAATTGAATTACAGGTCAATGACTATCCATTAAACGCATCGATGCTCAAGAAGTTCCTCACACCCGGCTTCTATCTACTGGATGGCCAAGTGCTCAAAGATGATGAGATCAAGATAAGGTACAAGGCCGAGTTGCAGGTGGAGTAACTTTTTGCTCCCAGTAATGGGTTCAGTTTATTATGCAATCAAACTGTAAATATATATGAAGAACCTATTCATATTTAGACATTTGTTTCAATATCTCGTCGTATACGTATTTCTTGGCCTCGGTGCCCCAAATGAAATCCAAATGAGCCCATTTCGGGAAGGGCACAAGGTAATCCAGAGCCATGTTGGGCAGTGAATCGCGCAGCCTACGCACATCGCCCACATCGCACATCCAATCGTTGGCACCATAATACAGTAGGACCGGAGCCTTGGCGTTTTTAAGTTTATAGTCCGGCGGGAAGTAGCTGCCGTATTCCAAGGGATTGCGCACCACCGAATAGTCAAACTTGCGGAATTTGCCGGAGTTGAACTCCTGGCAGAAATGCAGATTCTGATTAACCGAAGCGCCTGCTGGCGACGTGGCCTTAATGTGCTCCAACAGTTCCTGTAGCAATAAAGTGGCAACAATATATAGTATTCACCGATTATCTAAGGATTCACAATACTCACATAGTCCAGCTGCTCGGAATCGTAGCCACCAATGAGGAAGATCTCGTTGGCGCACATCTCGGCATAGGGTGAGGTTGCCTGGCACTGAGCAATGCCCAGATCTTGCTTAAACTTGTTGCTCGGCATGAACTCCATGGAGCCACAGAGCTCCACAATGGCATTGGGCTGGCCCATGATCGGAGCAAAGGCTCGGGTTAGGGGGCTCTTCATGTTCTCCATATAGGCAGCGGGGCCGAGCAAATGGGCGGACTTGATCTTGTCGTTGTATGAGGGCCTCTCGGACATCATGACCAGGTAGACGGTGGTGCCTTGGGAATGGCCCACATACTGCACCTGTTTCTCGCCAGTCACTTTCAGAGCATAGTCAATCATAGCGGGTACATCGTACATGCCGATCTCGTTCCAGCTGAAGTTCCAGAACACCTGCCAGAAAGTTGGCCACACTTTGTGTGCCTTGGAGTAAGTGTTGCCGCGGGCATTGCCCATCCAAACATCGTAGCCGGCATCGGACAGGATATAGGCCAGCGCCTTACCAGGACCCATGAGCACCCAATCGGAACTGGAGCTCAACATGCCGTGCATGAGGAATGCCACGGGACGATTGCCCGTGTTGCCCGTCTTGGGGGAATATGGTATGCGATGCATGGTCAGGATGTAGTTGTCATCGGTGGTGACCTTGTGACGCTCCATGGGATAGCCATCATCCAGAATGCGTTCACCCTAAATAGTGGAATTTAGATACTTATACACATATGTACTAATTTATAGAACCAAGTCGAAGGCTTACGCAATCGGAGATGGGTCTCTTGCCGGCTGTGGCCAGACCCAGAACGCCCAGTAAAATGGACGCACAGATCAGAAGTGTCTTCATGGTTTAGCTAATATGAGTTAGCCAGAGAGTGTTCTTGTCTTATATAGTGGCAGGGTATCTGTTATCGGTTCGTGGGGGTTAGATAGCACCTAATCAGTTTTATGTTTTCTTTTACTAATTTACAATTGCAAGTATCTACTGATACTTGGGCACACGTCTGTCTTTATCATCCTACATTATTTATATTTATTATTTTACTTAGTGTTCTTTTTTGCGAATTTTTCAATTGTTTATTGCTATAAATAAATGGCTGATAAGTGGGATCGCAATGATATTTAATCATTACACCACAAAATCGAAAATATTCATTATTGTTGGCATTCTGTGGGTCAGATGATTTTTTGGTCTAGGTCAACGCATCCATGCGAAAGTGCCACGTATGCACAGAGGATTTAATTGTTATTGATTGTCGGAACAGATACATATGTCCAATATATCCATGACGACGTGTATCGTTTCGACCACAACATCGACAATTGCTTCTTAACAATTTGAATTATGACACATATGAGTGTAGTATGTGGAATACTTTCGAGTCAAGTGGAACACGTTCGATAATCAAATCCGTTGTCAAAATGAAGCATGAACAAGTTGTTGTTGATTATTGGACCATGTTGAAGACATCGGCGATGTGTTTATTGCTAGTCGTCTCGGGCTTTGTATTCCTCAGGTATGTATCGCTAATCAAAATGAAACCATCTATATTAATTCAACTTGAAAATCGCCCTTTTAGAATGGTGCAAACTATATTTTGGCTGCCCAGTCGTCTCAAGCTGAATCAGGAGCGTCTGGAGGCACTTGCTCGGCAATATGGTAAGGACTTGGATCCGGAGGAGCGGGCCGAAATCGAAAAGATCTTCGACAGCAAAGAGCCACTCACAAAGGAGCAAATCAGCCAGATACTAGATGGTGTCAACACCAACGAACTGGAGCAGACCAAGAAGGAGCTGTAGATGTCAAATGGCGCTTGCTAAATTAAGAATAAATTGTAAACTAAGTAATAATTAATTAAATTATTGGGCTTGTTTTTAAACAATATAGAGCATATATATATATATTTATATATATTATTATGTATGTTGAAACAATAGTTTGTATTTAATTATACAGTACACGTAATTGGCGAACAAACAATTTAATCGAACATTCAATCAATATTTAATGTATGTAAGTATCAAGCGACCTGTTAGCTATGTATTTATTCAGTAGGGTCTGTACTCCAGTATGTATGTAAATATGTGTGTATGTACGTAAGAAAAAAAAAATATACATATAATATATATATTCATATTGGATAAGCAGTTCTATGTGCTACTGATATATGCGGACTTAAAGTCCTTTCCTGCTTTCATTGATTTGAAGAATTAAACGGTGCGAAAAACGATTTATACTCATTATATATAGATATATATATATAGTACATATATATAGTGTACACATATATATATATATATTGCAGGGATGTATGTTTACTTTTAACAAAGAATATTATTAACTTCAACCTCATCAATGTTGTCAAACCAACTCATATCAAATATAAGCAAGCATGCCAATAAAATTTTTCTACAAATACATATAGATACGTATATATATATATATATATATATAGTTTTAAAAGCTCCAAATAGCGCAAGTCTCTCATTTGCTTGGTTGATTTTGTTCCGCATCTTCTTGTCGAATAATGATTAAATATAAACCATTTTCATTTCCACGCATTTTTCTAGCCAGACAAAAATATCACGACAGTATTTTACAATCAATACTTAACTAAATTATAATCAATTTTTTTTTTTGTTGATTTTCTTTTACGTATATAGAACGAAAATTTAGAGCTACTCAAAGTATAGGTAACCCGTTTGCAATTCCGAGAGAGCGCATTTATGTATGGCAATCAACTTGAACAGAATATAATATATATATATATATATGATCTGTTATTAGTTTTTTGTTTGTTTTATATGTATATACCAATAACTTAGTAATTATAGATTAATAATGTATATATATATATTATAGAGACTTTCTGATAATTTTTTTAGTCTACACAGCGCTGGGGGTGTGCATTGGAAGCCTGAAAAATGGATTGGCCAAGTTAACACGCGCCGCTGGTAATAGCTCGGGATGTTCGGTTAAAGTATCCGACAGCGCGGTGAGCAGGACACCTAGAATATATATATTTATATACATCTAGATATATAGATGAAATTTGTTAATTTCTTACGCAAAACTTTCTTCTGCAAATCGACGGGGATAACGCCCAGATTGCCCTCATGCTCCAGGAATTCGGTTAGCTTCTGCAACTCCTGCTGAGCCTCATCCGAACCATGTGCCAGAGACTGTGCAAACATTACCTGGTGGGCAATGATTAATTTTCTTATTAAAATTATCTGAAACTAATGTTCCACTTACCTTGGCCAATTTGTATAGAATTTCCTCTAAGCTGTACTCATTGTATAAATACTCAACTATCTTGGCTCGTCCCATGGTTTCGTCATAGTCTGTTATATCTGCATAGGATTATAGGTAAATTGGTCTTTAATTAATAAACTTAGTAACTATTAACTTTTAGTTTGACTTGCCTTGGGGAGTTTCATTCTCCAGCGTCTTGAGCTTGTTCCAGAATGTAAAGCTGTCTAGGATCTTCGCATGTCCTACCTCAGGCGTGACTCCCTCTGCTTCGGATTCCACGTGGATGAATGGTTTCTCTGTCGTGGTGCTTGTTGTTGTGGTGGTTGTGGACGTTGTGCTGGTGCTGGTGCTGCTACTAGTGCTGGGCACAATATTGCGCTTTAGGTGATTCTGGCGCAGTTCCTCGGGAAAGATACGATTGGCATAGGAACGCTGCAAAAACTCAATTCCCAGACGAATATCGCGCAAAAACTTCAAAGCGCTCTCCCGGGTTATCTGCCAAAGGGTACATCGAGTATTACACAAATATGTACAAATAAAATTATGATTAAATCGCACCAAGTTCTCATCAATCAGTTCCTCAACAGCTCTGGCCACACCCGTCTCATCGCCAGTCCAGAACACATACTGTGCCATATCGAAGGACGAATATTGGCCACTGGGATTACGCAGTAGACTCTGAGCAGTCTGAAACATACATATTCATATTTATAGAAAAGACTGAACAAAACCAAAGGATTTAAAAAAAAAAATATCAATCACAATAGGAGCAACCAAATCTTGTTGTGGATAAAATAATAATACAATTTAGTTTAGTTTAGTTTAGTTTAGTTAGGAGTTGTTGCCAATCTATTGCCAATAGTGGAAATGATGATTTTGTCTGAACTGTTTTGTTGTTGGGTCATAAGAACCTTGGCCGTCAAATGAGGCATGCTGGAGCGCCGCTCTGTGGTCTTAGCCACTGCCTCGAGCTGATCAATCAGAATGTCGCCAATGGTCTCCTTGTTGATATCGCCATTCTTATTATGATTAGCCGTCGGCAACTTGTCCGGCATCCCCTCAATCTCAGGGCCCGCCTCATCATCGGTCTCTGCATCCATCTCTGGCACATCCTCAACCGGTTCGGCTTCACTTTCAGATGGTGCGACAGGTGGTGCTGCTGCTTCTGTGGCAACAACTGGTGTTGCAGTTGAAGTTGTTGTCGATGGCGTTGTAGTTGTTGTTGTTGTTGTTGTGGACGCAACTGTTGATGTGGTTGTTGTGGGCAACGTTGGCAACACTTCGGGATTTTGACCAAATGCCAGACGCGCTGCACCGTAGAATGCCTGTTGGTTTTTGGGTGGTTTCGTGGATATACACTTGGATTGATTCAAAAGACACACATATGGCGTTTACAAGGAATAAACAACGGGCAATACATACACATCAACTATGGTACCAGGATCTATGTAATGGCATGTGGCTTTTACCTTGGCATGTGCTCCATGCTCCGACGCCGGCTTCGCTGCCATCTTTGGCTCCTCCAGCTGGGAGCGTTCGCTGTCATCCTTAAAGGCCGCCGTTGTGGTTGTGGCCGATGTACTCGTGGTTGTCGTCGTGGACATGGACATCAGTGGTGTGGCCACCTCCAGCTGGCGTTCCAAATCGAGCTGGATGGCAGCAGCTGGCTGCTCCTTGCTGCTGACCTCCGGGGATGCGATTACCTTCTCAACGCTCTCCTTTGTGGTGGTTGTGGTGCGCACAGTGCTGCCATCATCCTGTCTCTTGCCCACCACAGGCTGCTCATTTCGCAGCTGATCCAGCTCGCCCACATCGTCCTCGATTTGTGGAAAGACGGCGTCGCTGCGCTTTGACGGATCTGTGTAGTGATATATATATACATATGATATTTGTGTAATCTTTAAGTTTACTTACTGTAGATATATGGCAGCACTGGATAGGCTTGGGCAAGGCTGCAGCTGGCCACAAGGACAATGGCCACAAATCTATTGACAAGCATAACGTAGGCGCAAGCTGCAAAAGGACATTTGTCAGTACACATTTTATTAGCTGCCAAAAATAATAGTATTACTTATATGAAATTATATATATATATATATAAGTATATATGTATATATAGACGTACACAAGTACAGTGGTCGCAAGCCAATTGGAGCATTTTCAATTCTAACCAAAAAATTTCGAACAACAAAAATCATTTGGATAATAATAATAAGATCAAAAGTAGCAATAATAATAATAAGAATCTAAGTTGCAATAATAATAATTATAATAATACTAAGACTTATTTTAATAAAACCAAAAAATATAATAATACTTCTTATAATGAGAACAATAATAATATAAATGATATACTTTGCTTTGTATATTTGTACATTTATATAAAGATAAAAGAATTTAAAATATATATATAACCAAAACATATTAATATATATGAATAGCAAAAACTGAATTACTTTATTTATTCTTTATGGATATTCTTTTGACCCACAAAAATATACAAAAACGCTTATTAATATCTGTTCCCATTCTCACATACAAACTGTATTATAAAAACTCTAAATTATATTTATATATATATATGAGCTGAAAACAAGGAATTAAGTTTGCATTAAACACACGTTTTTAGGAATTTTTTACACTGTGCTCACGCACACATGTACAAAATGCAAATAAATAAGTCTAAAAATAACAGAAGAAATCGATACAACAGCGGCACTAAAACAGCGACACCAAAGCACAGCAAAACAGCAACGAAAACAACAAGAACGAAAGAAGTATGAGAAGAAGAAGGAGAGGCAGGAGGCAGAGGCAAACTTGGGGCTTGTCAATGGACACAAGGCAAAGGCAACGAAAGAGGCAGAAACCGAAGGCAAATTCAACGGCAACTTGGCTCGAAACGGAGCACGCCAACTGTGATGTGAAATTAACTTGATTCCAACCAGCCACCCAATTACCCCACCCACTGTAGCTGCTCAAACACAAACACACAAAGCACTAACGTTGCATGTGCCCCTTGGTAGCAAATTGAGTAGATTGGCCACAAAAGCGAATTATCGATGCATTTGGGAGCACTTAGGCACGTTTCAGCCCAGATAGTTCGTAATGTGGTTTTTTTTTTGTCATCTGTTCGAAATCTTTGGCCAATTACGCTGCAAATGCATTGCACACACATACACACACATCACACATGTAAATGGGAACCCACTCAAATTCACTAATTGCAAAAACTAATAGAACAGTTGTGAAAATTAAAATAATAAACTAACGCACTAAAGTATGCTATAGTTTGGACATATCATTAACTTTCGCGTCGACACTTTAAAATTATTATTTTAATGATTATTTGTATTTTCATTTTTTCACTTTTACCTTAGAGCTGTGTTTATATAATTAAATGCGTCCTAACCGCACGAAAGCAGAACAGACTCTGACCCAAGCATCGCTTTTGCGAATTGTTTTGCCGCAACAAAAAGCTCGCTCCTGCTGCCAAATCAATGCTGTAACCCTATGTTGCCAGCATGGGGCAAGAAAAGGACGCTGGTTGTGCAAAAGCTTTTACTATTGTATGAACAAATTCAACAATTTGAAAGCATATTTTAGGATGAATATATGTATTGTGTAGCCCAAGGGTTTCCTATTATTTTTCTCTATATAAATAAGTAAGAAAAAATCATTGCATCCTTTTGGGAAGCGCATAATCTGACAATGCGTTATAGTGTTGCATACATTTTGGGATCTGAATTAATAGCATCGCCAAATATTTACAATAAATTGCCATTAATATGCGTATTCTATACAAGATGCTTTAGACCGATTAGTCGAAATTAAAATTATTTTTAAAAAATTGACTTTTAATGCAACTTGCATTAAACTTCCAAGTTTAGAATAAAATAATAATATTATCTAAGAAAATGCTGTGTAGATAGTTACTTAACTATATTTTATTTGATTAGGCCATCACACATATATGGAATATTACATTTAACTGCAGCCCGGAAAGGGTTCCACACGATTCTTGCGGAGAACAAATTGAATTTTGCGGTTCATGTCCTCGTTGTAAATGGCTTTGCACTTCTCAAAATTTACCCGTCGACGCACCTGAAAAAGATAGTCGTAGTTGAATTGATGGTTCAGATTTGTTTATTTACACTTATTTAGGCACCTGGAAGGGTTTCTCGTAGAAACGCGTGCGTCGGAATTGATCAAAGATTTCCTCCTTGCCGAGAATGCGGTTTAGTAGACGGCATGCCTCCTCCACATTGTTGTTATGCACAAAAACTGTGCGTGCCAAAAATTGTGCGTGCCTCATAGTGTTATTTCATTCAATCTTATGTTTTTCAACAAATTTCCATGCGACCAAGTTAAATAATCAGGCCGGGATAAGCAGCTGTTTCCAAAAAGTGTGACCGTTTCAGAGCACGAATTGTTACAGGAGTGCATTTCGATTGATTGCAGTATGTATAAAGTATTTAATTAAATCAGTATTTTCCAATTTCGCACCACTAAAACACATATTCTCGATCTTTCACACAACAAGCGTGGCGGATTCACACACCTCAGCAGGCTGCTGAAAAGAATTCGTTTTTAAGTGTTAAGAAGTGTAATTCCTAAAAGCGTACCGAAAAAGTGTACATATATATAAATATATAGTTATTTTAATAGAAACTCGAATACCCTCGAAGTTCTGTTATCAAAGGTAAGACCAATTACAGAAAATTATTGACTAACAAATTTCCCGCAGGCATTTTTGCGTTGTATGTGTGTGTACTTAGTACCTATTTTTTCTCTAGTCTTTGTTAAGTAATCAAGTGTAATTAATTTTTTTCCAACTAGTTTGCATTATGGTGCGTCATTAGACTTGGTACACTTTGCAAAATCGATTGAGTTGGTGACGGTAGCCGATTTTTCTTTGTGTCTGCCTGTGTGTGTCTACCCCTTACCCTTGTCAATATTTCTCTGACGTAGCGTCCTGCGCGGCACATGTTTTCACATATACACACACATACATTGCACAGTTGAGATTGGGCCGTGTAGCGAGCACAAATCGCACATAAGTCAATAGAAAATTTTACATAGGTTTTTTCTTTGCTTTCTTTTTTTCTTTTTGCCCGTTGCTTTCCCTTGTTTTATAATTGTGTTGGTGCTTTTTTTTTCATTATCATGCTGTCTGCTTTGTGCTGATTTTCGCGCAGGGGCAACGGTTACGGCGACCAGGGCTGCGCTAAGCAGACGAAATTTTCTAGAAGTTTATGTTCGTTTGTATGTATGTGTTCTCGTGTGTGCATATGTATGCATGTGTGTGTATTAGTTCGGTTGCCAATGAGTTGTGGTGTGTGCGAGAGCGGGTAGAATAATCAGCTGCTCACCGCTTAAATTCGTATTTCAACAAAGCGAATGCGAATTGAAATAGCAAATTTTCTACCTAAAAACGTGGTCTTTTTCCGTTGCACTATTTGCGCGCTGACCTTGAATTTGTCGCACTGATGCCCGGAAATTACATTTTTCACTTGCACCCTAAACTTAAACTAAAACTAGGTGAAACTAAACTAAGCAAAAATATATATAGCAAGTTCCATCTTTTCATTTATCGAAATTTTTTGTGTTGCAGTTAAGTCAAAAAAACAAAAAAAGGAAAGTAGAAAAAAATGGTCAAAGAAACAGGGTACTATGATCTGCTGTGCGTGAAGCCGAACGCAACGCCCGAGGAGCTGAAGAAGGCATACAGAAAACTGGCGCTTAAATACCATCCCGACAAGAATCCCAATGAGGGCGAGAAATTTAAGGCCATCTCTCAGGCGTACGAGGTGCTTTCCGATACGAACAAGCGTCAGGTGTACGACGATGGCGGCGAGGCGGCCATCAAGAAGGGTGGCGCCGATACCGGTGATTTCCGCAATCCGATGGACTTCTTTGAAAAGTTCTTCGGTGCAGGTTTCGGTGGGGGCGGCACCGGCGGACGTCGTCGCGAACGACGCGGTAAAGATGTCGTCCATCAGATGTCTGTGCATTTGGAGGAGCTGTACAATGGGGCAACGCGCAAGCTGCAGCTGCAGAAGAATGTGATCTGTGACAAGTGTGAGGGACGTGGTGGCAAGAAGGGCAGCATCGAGAAGTGTGTCCAGTGCCGAGGCAATGGCGTCGAGACGCGCGTCCAACAAATAGCGCCTGGCATCGTGCAACATATCGAGCAGGTGTGCCGAAAATGTTCCGGCACCGGTGAGAACATACAGGACAAGGACCGCTGCAAGAACTGCAACGGACGTAAGACGGTCCGCGAGCGTAAGGTGCTTGAGGTGCACATCGAAAAGGGCATGCGGGATGGCCAAAAGATAGTATTTACGGGCGAGGGCGATCACGAGCCCGAATCTCAACCGGGTGATATCATCATATTGTTGGACGAGAAGGAGCACTCGACGTTCGTGCACGCCGGCATGGATCTGATGATGAAGATGCCATTGCAGCTGGTAGAAGCGCTGTGTGGATTCCAGCGCATTGTCAAGACAATGGATGATCGCGATCTTCTGGTGTCTACACAACCCGGCGAAGTTATCCGTCATGAGATGACCAAGAGCATCGCCGAAGAGGGCATGCCCATATTCAAGAATCCCATGGAGAAGGGTACACTTATCATACAGTTTGAGGTTATTTTCCCCGATGTGATGAATCCATCAGTTATACCAACGCTCAAACAGTGCCTGCCACCGGCGCCAGAGGTTGACATTCCAATTGATGCGGAGCACACCGTTTTGGTAAGTCAACATTCATCAGACGAATCAATCAATATTTAATTCGAATGTGTATCAATTTTGCAGGAGGACTATGATCCCAAGCAGCGACGCCAGCAACACCAACGAATGGCGTACGAAGAGGACGAGGGTGGTTTCTCGGATGGACCGCGCGTTCAGCAGTGCACATCTAGTTAAGCGGACTACTAAACTTAACAACAACAACAGCAACAACTATAATAATCTACCACAAACAAGAAACAAAAAGCAACCCAACAACTACACCTAAAACCAACCAACCCATGCGACGATATTTGTAGGGGGTCCGCTCGCTCTGCATCATAATATTGTAACCTAAATCAAATTAGTCTAAAAACACACACTAAATCTTCAAATAGGAGCTCCCAAAAAAACAACAACTTTATCAGCACACACTGACACAAACGAAGAAGAAAACCAATACACACAAGAAAGATCGTATCATGATTGATATGACAATGCAAAATTTAAAGTTATACAGCTTTGGATCGGAGCTGCTCTTCAGATCAAGAGATATGCAAACTAAGATATTTAGGTATATACAAAATAATACTTATCAAAATATGCACTACATTTTTAACGCGTGGTTAAAAAACAAAAACGGCTACATAAGTACATTGTTTAATTCCGGTTTATGTTAAGTTGGAAGAGTTTCACCAATGGTGGGGGGAGGAAAAACCCAATCATCCCCCCGTTGAAAATGTTTAAATCAGTTGCCACTAGAACCGCATAATTGAAATGTCCACGAGCGAGTACGCATCTAGGAACAAGTTTAAGTTATTTAATTCCAGCCTAAATAAATAAAAGCGTTAGTTTAAAATGGATATAACAAATAAAATAATAATACACAATTTCAAATTACATTTGTCTTAAACACACACATATACACACTCACTTCACATTAAGGGGGATAATTTATTTAACCATTTGTTAATATGTACGTATACTTCAGCTATTGTGTATGTAAGATTATAAAGATTATAACTTCACACAATGTATACAGCATAAAGTATATAGTTGTCTAAAAATATATATGTGCAGACAAAATTTCAAGCCTATAGATTTTTGGCCAAAACTGATGGAAATTACACTCACAACTGCATGATGTTCATAGATGAACTAAACATCCAGTACTACATGTATAAAACTTTTTATCTGAAGATTTTGATAGGGCTAAAAAATAATAACAGTCGTAAATTGCTTTCAAATATTAGGGAAAGTTGCTCAAAAGCAAGAACAACTTTGGTATTGGGGGTGACTTTTATAATACTAATAGTTGAATATTCTTTCAAAGTTCCTCAAAAGTAAGAAATCGTGAATATTGGTTTTGATTTTTTAATTTTGTGAATATCAATTATTAGTTATGTCGTATTTTTTCTGCAATTAAAAAGAAATAATTATTTGATTTTGGGGTGTAATTTTGATAGGACTATAATAAAAAGTTATAATAGTTTATTGCCACACAAAGTCGCTTAGATATAAGAACTCTTCGATCTTGATTTTTTTTTATTTTAACAATAACAATAATTATAGTCGCGTAGTTTTTATCAATATTGGGGTGCGATTTTAATAGGCGATTTCTTAATATATTCGTATTTACTGAAACTATTAAATCACCAATCTGAATTCTTGAAATTTAAATCATGTCAAGTTGAAGAAAGGTGTAGGTTTTCTGCATCGATTATTATCTCGTCTAAAAAGTGAACAACATTTAAACACTCGTTTAATTTATAAGAACCAAATAATCAAAAAAGGTATTTAAATATTTTTTCAATTTATTTACAAACATGTAAAAAGCGGCTAGTTATAAAAATTTATCGAGCAAAGTTTCGCAGAGCAGCGACGACGCCAATGCCATAAATCAGTTTGCTTTCGACACGCTCCCAGGCCGATTGTTGCGCCTGGGAGACACTGCGCAGGGATTGCACAATCTCTGGTGATTCGCTTAAACTAAGGCCATGGGAGCGGAGATAGACGCTTAGGTAGGATTGGGCCAGTTCAAAATCGAGATTTTTGCTGAACATAAACTCAGTCAGTTTGAGGAACTGCAGCATTGCGAGCAGAGTGCCGCCGGATTCTGGATGCAGTGACTTGATTTCAAAGTCCACCATCGACGGACCAAGTTGGGTGATGTGCTTGCAAGCGGCATCAAAGTCATTACTTGTTGCACTCGTTTCCAGCAGCTTACCAAAGGCGGTCAGATTGTTGAGGGCAGACACTTGCTGGATGCGGGAACCATCCGTGGTGCCGGGCGCACCATTGGCCACATCGAAGCGCAACTCCAGACCCGAAACTGTTGGCAGAAAGAAGGGCGCCTGTTTGGGTGCCTTTGGTGGTGCCTTGGGCTTGTTACGCTGCTTGATCAGCTGCAGGTCGAGCAGATTTTGCCAGCGAGACGCAGCTAGACCCGACAGAGTAATCAGCTCCGGTGTTAGTTGCTTGGGCGTTTCGTATTTGGCATCTATCTCCTCGCCCAGTTCAGCATTCTGCTCGTCGTCGTTGTCAATGCCCAGCACCTGCATGGCATCCTCCAGTTCCATTGCATCACAAACATTTGCCGGCAGACCCACATAAGGTGCGGGCTGGTGTGGATCGATAGATCGCAACGAGATCTGACTGAAGAGCGTCTTATTTGACCAGAGATAAATACCCAACAGATTCACATGGGCTGTGGCGAGAAAATCTCCGCTTGGCGACATGCTGAGCGAGACGCAAGGGCGCTCAACGCGGAAGTGATCGATCATGTATGATGAGGGTATGTCCCACACCTTAATTGTCGAATCCATTGCCGCTGTGATGAGCCAGCGGCTGTCCGGACTGAAGGCCAGATCATTTAGCTTCGCCGTATGTCCAATGAATTTGCGAACAACCACCCGAGTGGTCATGTCCACCACATAGACCTTAAAGGTGTCCAGGCCAATGGCCAGCATGGAGCTCTCGCGATGATGACGCATCAGAGCGACGCCATCTGCCAGACGCAGAATGGCAATTGGCTTTTCAGCTGTTGAAAGGAGCAAATGTAATAATTGACTGACTGTTATAATTGACTGTTATGCATTTACTCTTACCCTTGCCCTTGAATGCCCAGAATTTGACCAGCCCGCCGGAGCAGCCGGTGACCACATATTGATTTAGATTATCGCTGGCCAAGCCACGCACGGCTGATTCATGCGCTGCTTTTGGAGCGCCGTAGCTGCACCGATGCAGGCCGGACTGAATGTTGAAGCGTTCCACATCACCACTGCTGTAGCCAATGATGACAAAATTGCCGCAATGCGTCAATATGAGGCACGTCGTCTCGCTATTGAAATTGCTGCGTTTCTTGTTTTGAAACTGCGTCGGCACCAGCCGATGTTCGCCCATGCGATTTTTGTTAAAAGTCCACGTTGTGGTCTGTATAATGCCTGAATGTATAGCGGCTATGTTGTCCCACTCCTTCTCGCGTGCCACATCTGAGGTGAACTCTATAATTGGCGGCATGCTGAACTTGTCGTACTGGAAACGATCTGCAAATGAAAAATATATTTTAATACAACAAGAAAATAAGAGCTCTTCCCTAAAGATGGTTACTTTTCTTCTTGGTCGCCTTTTGGTTGTAGGTGGCTCGGCCCATGCTCTTGTTTAGCGACTCAGAGATGGTGGAAAAGACGCGTACCGTGCTATCCTCGCCGGAGGAGAGTATGGAGACGCCAGAGCTGCCGTGATAGCGAATACAAAGCGGTGGTTTTGTGTGACCCTCGCGTATGCGGAGCTGACGTGCTCCATTGTCCGGCATATCGAAGACAAAGAGTTTCATGGAGTTGTCGGGCGATGTTGTAAAGATGAGCGGTTCACTAGGCAGGCAAATGGCGGTAGCCACTTGATCCTCATGCGCCTGCAGTTGACCGGCCAGCTTGTGCTCCTCCAGATTCCAGAAGGCCATGTAACCATTGTTGCAGGCCGACACTAAAATCGGAGGTCCATCGGTGCGAAATGTCAGACCGGTGACCAGGCCCCACTCCTGCTTAAAGGCCACCAGCACTGTATCGTATTTCAGATTGAGGACGATGATGGTGCCATCGGCATGTCCGATGGCCACCACATCTAATGCAGGCGCTGGTTCGATACACGTGATGCGACTTTCGTGATGACTGATTGTGCACACAATGCTGTTCTTCTTGATGTTCATTATCTTCAGCAGGCCTTGTTGCGAGCCCAACACAATCTTATTCACGTACGTTGGCGGATGAGCAAGCGCTGTGATGAGAAACTCATCACTCTTGAAGGGCACATCCAGATACACATCGTCGGTGGGAATGTTCCACACTTTCAGCACATTGCTGTGATCGACGGCAATCAGACTACGGCCAAAGGGCAGCAGAAGATGCACATCTCGCTCATGGCCACGATACACATGCCGGATGTGTTTGCCGGCGCGCCACGCATAGATGCATTTATTGCTGGCCGTATACGTGTGTAATCTATCGGTGGCCATGGCCGTTATATCGTCCGGATGCAGACCACTTACATGCAATAGGCGAAAATGGCTAGCAGTGTATACCTGAAAGGAGCGCCCAATGCAGGTGATCAACAGGGTGTCCCGACGTCGCTGCACATATCGTGTCACTGCCGGCACCTGGTTGCTCACATAGCCCATGGCACGATTGCGGCGGAAAATTTGGCTGCTCTCCTTGATGACGCCACGCTGCTCTTGCTCCTCCGCTATGGCCGAGGTGTCCTCTGCCTTTAGATGTGTCATCTTTTTTTGTATAATCGTATATCTCTGCTTTGTATATTTTAATAAACGTTGAATTCTACTTTCATGTTTACCAGCGAAGCACGTGTATTCAACTCCAATGTGAACATATGCGACTCAAATGCGACTGTTAATAAAGTTAAATAACAGCGCAGTGATTTCAAAACTGTAGGTTTCTTAAATTTATAATTGTTTTTTTCAGGTCGTTAAAAAATTTAACCAACAAATAAAACAAATAAATAACAAAAAATAATAAAATAAGATATTATTCATACATTAATAATACTCATACATTTCAATTCTACTCTTCTGTTTTACTCAATTTTGTAAAGTTACAATAACAGAGAAGTGCTTTCAAAACTGTAGGCGTGTTAATTTTAAAAGATGTTTTCCTGATGTTAAAGCATCTTAAGCTATGGTAAGTACTATAAACTAATAATAAATAAAGCAAAATTATATACGTTTTTATGCATAGCTTGCTATATCCACAATTACCTCTAATTCATAAATAAACTAATAACTAAGTATTAAATCCTACACTTCTGTTTTATTTATTTTAAACAAAATACATCACTGTTCGGGTAATCGATTAAGTCTGACTTATCGATGCATCAACGCAATCGACAAATCAAAAACGATTATTTGAACGAAAAAAATTAAAAAAAATTAATTTAAATTAAGAGTTAACGAAACACTTACTCTACAATAATAAATCGTAAGTTTATGAATTTTAAATTTGATTTATTTAATAACCCACAAACTCGTAAAAACGTAACATATATATGTATATATACAATTAAAATCCTTGCAATTCTTTAGTTTTTAGTTGCATTTAAATTAATGATATATTTAGAATAATTTGCCTTTTTCCAGGGTATTTAGAAATTAAATAGGTACAAGTAATATTACATATGTATGTAGTTATAAGTCTTTTGCATTTGATTTACACAAAACTCATATGTAGGTTAACATTTTAAATGAAAGCAATCAAAATAACACAATTTAATTGCATTTTCATTTTATTTTATTGAAAACATTTTGTCAGTTTTTTTTTACACTGAAATTTTTACCAGCCCTTAAAAACTTCAGTTTGGTTTTGTTATTAAACACCGCAGATTATGCAAATAGCAAAAATGTGTTGCTATATTTGTAGACACCTATGAAACATTTTAATTAAGTCATTTAGAAATTGATAATGTGTTTTTTAGTGTTCTTGTTGTGGTTGCTGTTGACGATGCTGAAGAAAGTGTTTCGTTTTGGTTCAAATTGTTGATGCTGTAGTTAGATTCCGCCATGTTAGATTCGACACCTAATTGAGAGCATTCAGAGCACCATCGCGATTGAAAGCTTCACCGGAATTTGAGAGCGGGTAGTCCAAATCACTCAGACGAGGGGATGGTCGATGCGGACGATTAAACTGAAAAGTTTAAAAGAAACAAATAAATGTATATATAAATGTATGTTTAAATAATGACTATATATTTGTGACTTACCCATGACTTCATTATTTTGTAAAGCATTTGGCGCGACTGGTATTCATCTAAGCCCTGGTCGGGCATTACGGGCGCCTGTTCATTGGGTATCAGCATGGGTAAGAGGCCATTTGGACGCACATACTCCTGATCGAGGCCGACGGCATTGGACCCAGCCGCATTTCCAGCTCCTACTCCATTGCCAGCATCTAAGGAGCGTTTCCCATGTCCGCCGTAACATACGTGTCCATAGGCCTGGCAGCCCTCTGCAAAATTCAAAATTCAATAATTTGCTAAATGATTTTAGGCAGCAACGACTTTTTAGCCATAAATTGCAACTGCTACAGGCAACAACTTTAATCGATATTACACGCCCACACTCACACACGCTCAGACACACACACAGGATTAGCTTTGGCTGAAAAAGTTTTCAAAGTCAATGTGTGCGGATTCCCCAGTGCACAAGATTCAAACTTGATGTCATTATATGTAAACATAATATGTATATGAGGACATACATTTGGCAGAGACCCGAAATCTTTAATCGCTTGCCAATGCTCTAGAGAGACATCTTTTGATAAGCATTTGACCTGCGTGACAAAAGCAACTGGAATATGTTTTTTTGTTCCTCCTCTTTTTTGTTTTGTATTTATTTATTATTTTTTTCCTCGGTTTTTTGTTGGTTTTTTGTTAACTGCTGAGTCAATGCTATTTCTGAGCTTCCGCCCGCATTTTATTAAGGCGTCAGTTGGCTAAAACACACTAAACACACTTGGGACTTGCCCCGATCTAGTCACTTGTCACCCGAATCCCTTAGGCTCCACCTGAGAGTTGGCGGTTTGGGAGCCTACGCATTTAATTTTAACACATTTTCCAAATCTTTGGCTGACATTAAAAAATATTTAAATTGGTATATTGCTAAAGGTATGCAAAAAATTTGTAAATCAATGTTTTTATTGTTCGCATACTGACATTAAGCCCATGTCTGGGTATGCCATCAAATTATGAAAAAACAAATAAAACTGACCTAGCACAGAGTGAGCGCGATTACGAGATACCCTAAGCTGCTGTTAAATATATATTTTTACAACCTAATTACCAAATTTGGAAATAAACAGGTTTGCACAGTCAAATAAAAGCAGGTTCGGAAGGGCTATCATTTCTTAGGGGTACTGAAGGGTTTGAAGCCAAAGATTATGTATTACTAATATTAATTAAATACATTTTGATTTTTTCTTATCCAATCTTGATGATATTGATTTGAAAAGCTTTTTAATTACATGTCACGATTGATAATATATATCGTTTCGAATGCTCCGCTTTTAAAATTATGGTTTTACTTGCTTTTCAAAATCGATGCCAATCGATAATCGCGAAGTGTGAACCACATTTGATATACTTAATTGAGCTTAATAAATTGCATTCCAAGTTAAAAGTCGACAACTTTTGTATGAATATGTAAACATTATGGCCTGTTACAAATTATTCAATATGTCATAGTATACCCTTCTTCAGACATTTTTAGTGCTATCCAATTACGCGTGGTTCATTTTGTGCTTGTGAAGAGCGGCAGTTCAGAAGATAACACTGCATATATGCCGCAATGAGGAGGATGCCACACATTTGATGAGACGATACAGCTGCATAAACAATGCAACAAAGGAGCATTGTCGATGGCAACGTCGACCTCAGGTCGACGATTGTTTGTTCTGCGTTAAAGTTCAACTGTAACAATTGTTGCTGCTGACATAACGGTGCACACGAGAGGTGTGTGCGTGTGTGTGTGTGTGTGTCTTTCACTTGTCAGCCATTTATAGGTTTGTTGTTTTGCGCTTAAATTGAATGGTTTAGGGGGAAAACACAACTTAAGTGGCGTAAAATATTCCATACAACTGAATAAATTAATAATGAACATGAATATCAAAGAAAACTACTCACTTTTGGCCTGGCTCTGTTGGGCGGCCAACACAACGGTACAGATGACAACCAGCAGCGAAATAGTGGATTTCATATTAACTGCAAAGAGATAGAGAGAGAGCGCAATGTCAATTAAAGCAATTAATAATTGGTGTATGTTTGTGTGTGTGTGTGTGTGCCAAGGAGCACCTGTTGAGGGCAGTACAATGTGATGCGCCTGCAGGTATACCACACTAATTAGAAAATCACGGCACACAACTAATCACAATTCACATATGCATTTAGTTAACTAATCCGGAGCGGTAAAAGTTTTGAACTTTGATTTATGTTACACCCATCGCATGCAGGCAATTAGTGTGTGGGCGTGTGTGTGTAGATGTGTGTTTGTGTGTGTGGATATGCTTTGGTGTCCAAAGTGGCAAACGCACAACTTAAACGAATCTTTGTTTATTACGTGCTTTGAATTTCTTAATCGTTACATCTGCTTGCGGATATTTCACAGATGAATATTTTAAGAATAAACGGTAAATCATTTGATTAACCCAGCAAACAAATATTTACATAAGCATTTAAGCATATATGGCAGTGTATATAGAAAACTTAGCAAGCTGCTCTTTTCCTTTATTTAATTCACATCAATTATACGACGCGTGTGCCAGGTTTTATTTAAAACAAACCTGGTCGTGTGCCTAACTCGGAATGCAGTGCACTTGTCCTAAGGCATGCTAAACTCACCTCAGTTTGAGCTGATTAGTTGATGGGTATATTTTTGCTGACTTATGTAAAACAATAACAAAAAATTAACAAAAAAAAAAAAAATAAGACGTTATTTAGTATTTGTTTATCAGCACAGCACAATAATTAATATTTTATTTTTAATAGCTTTTTTATAGAATTGTGTATATATATTTTCGGGGAACTTTGTACGTTTGTAATCACAGATAGTATTTTTATATATATATTGTAAACTATATTTTCTATAGGTATTTGTATCCTCTTATTTGACAACAACGGCCACACCAACAATGCCAACGGGAGCCAAACGAATTTTGGTCCACGATTTCACATTTTCAACTGCCGCTCGGCGACTGATCGACTGATCGGCCAAGTCCGGAAAGCTCGTCCCCATGACACGACTTGGCTTGCTGATAAGCTTAAGCTGAGTAACGACCGCGGCTTAATCGCAATTGAAATCGTGTCACGCATCAGATTCGCAGACTCCAGACTCTGGCCCAGGCCAATCAAATTGGTGACGCCTCAGACTTTGTTATTAATAGTCCCAGAACTGTTAAGCTCCATTGGCTACGGGATTTTATTTTCAGTTGATAGCCGAACCAAACATGTACAGACATAAGGAGATAAGTGCCTCGGCTTGTGCAATATAAAATCAACAATACCCACACCCACACCACGCGCTGCAAAAACAATAATATTATTGTCACATTACATTGTTAATCAATGCTGCCACTGGCTTATCAATTTTCCCAGCGAATAGTACCCGTAATATAACTCAATATATATTGTCAACTAATAACGATTTAATGAGCTGCTGCTGCTGCCACTGCTCATATCGTAATATATACCTTTTCTCGCGGCTTCTGTGCCAAATAAATTAATTTCGAAAAACTTTCCACAGGTGCAGCGTTGCCTGTCAACCCTTTCCTCTTACTCCTTACCCCTTGCACAATACCAATCACCAATCGAACCACATCTGCCATAACAACCCATCTCTCTCCGCGTGCGTTTTCGTGTGAAATTTTTCTAATCAGCAGCTACCTGATTAAGCCAATATATATACATATATATATATATATATATAACGTATATATCAATAATAATACTCGCGCAGTTTTTTAAAAATGTAAGCAGCTTATACGCCAACTTAAGCACCCTCTGACAGTAATGGCTGACAAGGTCAACTTATTATTCAGAAAGTATATTTCTAAAGTGGAGCATTAGCATTTTTACATATACAAATATTTAAGATAGTTTATAAATTCATATAACTAAATGTGAAACAACTTACAAAATAGTTACGCGTCCTTTAAAGCACACAATTTCGTTAAGGAAATCTAATTTCAAAATAAATTTTGTATTTCAGATTTTTTTTATTACATAATAAAAATAAGGGCAATCTTTTCTTTCGCTGTTAAGTTTCTTTGGTAACGTTGAGTTTTAGATAATCTTTCATTAAATAAACTAATAATTTTAAAATCTTAAAATATGTTCTTTTACTAGCTAAAAGAAGTATGTGCGACGTTTAAGTTTACGATAGACTTACGAATTAAGATAACATAAATGGTATATCTGTCCATCATCTTAATATTCATCATTTGTTTTATAAATTCCAATCTAAAGCTAATATTAAAAGTTGTGCGAATGTAATTGAACCTAGTCAACAATAATTAGTTTTATAAATTTACAAGTACCGTTAATCTGCCAAATCAATTCAATATTCATTTGATTATTATATGATTGTATGATGGGTCAGTTTTCTGGGTTATTCCCAACCCACGGAACAAATGTTGCAGTAAATTTATAATTAAAAATAAACAGCCATTTTATAGATTATTTGTTTTGTTTATAAAATCATTTTTTTATATAAAATTTTATTCGTGTATTTTGCTATGTCGGCTGTTGTTAGTTGACATTAACAAAATATTATATATATTATAACAAGAATCTTGCTAAAATATGTAAAATTTGTAACATCAAATAAAACAAAGTAATAGAATTAGCCCTGTTTTCACAAACTTTTCAACTTAGTTTTAAAATACAACACGGAATAAAACAGTAAACGTCTTCAGTCTAGTTAATGGGGCCAAGTTTAGAAAACGAACTGAGCGAAATATGCCAGATTTATACAGCTGGCTCACTAAAGTTGTTGACTTTTAACTTAATTTGGCGTTAAGCAAATGAGAGCCAATCTTAAAACTTTCAAGATGCTGGCAAGTGCACCCCTTGGCGGCTGATTAAAAATGAATCAAAGCAAGCAAGCGCATGGCAAATTTAAGCGCATCGTAATGATAACAAGTCAAACAGATAATGGCCAGTAAACTAATTTAATTCAATTAATTTAAGCAAATAAACAAGCCCACAAATTATGACCTGAGGGCAACGGCAATATTTGAGAATTAGAGAGAGGGAGTCAGGGCTATCAAAGCCAGTAAAAAAGGATGCGATTGAAATGAGTGGCAAAATATTGAAATTTTTACTTACCAATTTGTGCGTAGATTTTTTGTGATGAGTATAAATGTGTGATTTGCACAATTTTATGTTGTTAACATAAAATAAGGACACCCCTGGGTTTTTTAGAGTGTATTTTTTGCTGCCACTTTCACTTACAACACACAAAATTGTTAACAACAAAAGTTGAGCCTGTTTGCGCGTTCGGTGTTGGTGTCGTTCGACTGAAAGCCAAAAGTTGTGTGATGCCGCTGGAAGCAGAGCAGGCAGCTTTATATTGAAGGACTAACGGTGCGGCGCGTGTGTGTGGGTGTCATTGTGAATGTACAACAGCCAATCAGAAGCGCGCGACGAGCCGAACGAGACATACACGAAGTCTTCGCCTAGTTGTATGCAATGGTTTTTGATCTGGCTCTTAGTTTTGCGTAGGTGCTGCAGCATTTGGACTGGCCGCAAGAAAAAAAAATGAAAACGGCAAACGCATTTAGCCCAAAACTACGACTAAAGCATTCTCTTTGAACTTTGGACCGACTTTCCGCTCCAGGCTCCAAGCCTCAACACAATCCCATTTGCCATTGCCATTGCCATTGCCACTGACATTGCTCGTGATACACTGTTGCTGGTTCGCTACTGGCTTGTCAGAATTGACAACGCGACCAAATCATTTGCAGTTTGAGTCACCAATGCGTCATGTGAATAGATATGATTTAATGAAAGAAATTCTGCTGACGTATGTAATTCTGTGTTTCACCCTTGCCATCTTGCCCCTGGGCAATAAGCAAAGCTTCGGCTTTTCAAAATATCAAAGTGAGTAATTGGGAATTAATTGAATTTAGAGTCTCTGATTCTCATTGCAATTTTTCAGTCTAAAAAAAGTAAAAACAAACAAAAAATACCAATAAAATTGAGCAGAGTGCGCAAATTGATGACTTGTTTACAACAATTATTTCCAATTGTTGCTAAAGCGGCAGCTTATCGCATCAAGAAATATTACGTCGATAAGCAGCTGTTGCTGCCCGAGCACAGATCAAAATATTTGACATCAAACAGTAGCTCCCACTATATATATACATATATATATATATATATATGAGTTCTATTAACTATTGAATTATATACTATATAGGTAAAACTTAGCTTGACTTGCATTTTTGCAACATGTTCCGTTTCTGAAAGAATTATTTCTATATTTACATATAATTAAAAAATTTATTATGTATCTTTATTTTTATTGCTGCTTCTGCAAACCGGCTGCTTTTTTGAAATAGTATTGGGCGGCTTTAGTTTCAGATGGATCGGATAAAACAATATACAAATTGTAGAGATTCAAAATGACTGCAGAATAACGCTATTATAAATGTAACATTTAAGGCTTAACCACTTGGCCCAATTAGTGAAGATAGCGCACGAGCCACAGACCCAGCAGGGAGCTCAAAATGGCACCGCTGGCACCAACCAGACCCGATGCGCCGTTTTGCTGGGCACAGGTGCGTGGCTGGGGCGCCGAAACATATTTGCAGAGGGTGCCGAGGAAGTTAACCTGGACGCGCTGATTGACATCCTTGTCGAATTGCTGGGAAGAAGGATGCAAAATAAGTAACTATTGTGAGAACATGTGTTGGAGGATTTTCTTGCTCACCTCGTTGAACAGAATGGTGGGCACACTGGTCAGTGGTTCCTTAAGCCTTTGGGTGGTTTCGCCCGCCTTCTTCAGCAAATTACTGCCATCGGTGGAGTTGGCACATGTCTTGATATTCTCCCAATTGTTGATGTGATTTTCGGTGGCACAACGCTGTCCCGGATATACATTGTCCGGGAAATTCTTGCCCGCCTTCATCAAGCAGTTGAGAAAGTTAAGCGTGAGCGATTCGCGTGTATGTTCAATCTGGTACGAGTTGGCCTGGATGTGCTCGATGGCGCAGGCATGCACCCGGTTGCCATAACACTCATTCGGCCCATGATGACAGGTGAACATTGTTTCGGCGCCTTGTGTGACAAACTGAATAAAGCATGGATTGTGTGCAAATGCGTATGTTAGACAAATGAGGCATTGTGCTTGATGTTCAGCTCACCTGAGATTTGCCAAAGGGCACAAACGTTAGCTCGACAGATTCACGCAATTCAGTCTGCATTGCTGGATACAGTTGCTCCGTAATGAACTTGGCGCTGTCCGGGCACAGGGACTCATAGTAAATAGCAATAGGCACCTGGTAAAACAACAACAAAACAATGCAGGTCGGTCAATCACTTCTGCATTGCAGAGACACAAACAGGGGCAGTGGTAGGGGCAAATATCTGGGGCTTTTTCGGTATTACACATTCATTCTTCAGCATGTGCTGCCATTTTTACAGCACATGCAAAACAGTTTCGGTTGATTGGTCTCAACCGAAAATTGAAAACAATTATTCAAAGTCCAGAGGTCAATTATGAACAGTGTGGAAAAGTAAACCAATTCATGTGCATATTTCAAGCAAACAATGACAAACTATGGTTGAAATGTACACTTTCGAAAAATTTTTCCGTTTACTCAGGGGATTTTTACGTTAAACAGTGTATATCTATAATTATACAGCACATGTGATGATATTCAAAAAAAAATTGTCATTTGTTGCAGTTTATTGCAAATTGCAATAAATTATACATGTATGTGAATAATAGGTTCTTTTAAGTACACATGTTCATGAATAGATTTGTTTTGAATATTTATCGGCTTTATGCATTTTATTTAAATCAAAATAACACCAATTACCTGAAAAAGTTACGCTAACCAAATTAAAAATTCTCGTGACTAACAATTTATATTTATTTATTTTGTATGCTAACTTAAATTGCCACCCATCAATATAAATGTGTTTGTTTGTATTTATTCTGAACTAACAAAGTTCGTATAGAAATACATATATATATATATATATATATATATATATGCGTGTGTATGCATGTACATAATTTGCTTATTGTTTCTTTATGTTCTTTCTCATTTCTAGCTCCCATTGCTTTGTGATGTGCAAACAAAAAGTCAAAAGCTTTTTGATATAAACACAGCAGCATCAGCAGCAGTAGCAATAACAACAACAGGTTATGGAAACTGGAAGGGGCTTCCAAGTGTGACTGCCGGTGGCTGTCACCGGTTCCCGTATGCATCGAAAATACAATGAAATAGAAACTGGTCGGCATAAAAAACCTGTTTTGGGTCTCAAAATAAAAATACAAACCGAGATCGCAGCAAGCTCAAGCAGAGAATTAATTTATTCAATTGATTATGCACATACGCATAGACACACACACACACACATTATACATAAACGAAATCATTTCTACTTGCTGCATTATCCAACATTTCAGTTCGTTCAACTCATTTTATGGGACAAGCCAATTGTTGCTGCATTTCTTTTTACTATTTACCCATTGCTGACATTCTTTGCTTTACTTTGCCGACTGTAACCCACAACACTGAGAAATAATTAATTAGGCACTTGTGGATCATAGCCTAGGCTATTGTAGACTTAACGGGCATTTTAAACTGACTTGACTTAAGGCGTTATTATGCAAGACTTACCTTAGCAGCGCTGCAAACGGTGACGGCCAGGCAGGCCAATAAAACCAATTTGTGACTCATGTTTTGGTATTATTTTCGACTTCGTTATGCTTTGTTTATTAGTTGAACCAACCGTAGACTGATGCGAACGTGCTGACGTCTAAGCGTGAACTGTTTATACAGTCAGCTTTGTGTTGTTTTTTTGACAGCAACAGCTTCAGCCGTTTTCCAGTCTGAGAGTCGCATTGCGACATGCATACGTAAATTAGGCTGGGCTGCATGTCAAAGAAAACTTTACATAGCATGCATATTCCACGCGATCAGCACGCTGTTAAAACATAGCTCAGTCATTTAATATTTGAAAAGAGCGACCCATGTTAACGAAGATCTTTAAGAGCGCCATTCTCTCGCCACGCTCTCTGGAGTAAAAGATAAATTGGACCATGTAGTGCTTAATTGTGTTGGGAATTGGGAGCTTGTATTTAAGCTTAACAAAATTAAAACAATTTAACACCTCAACATAAGTCCCAAGCGTGCACTTGACTTTTTTGGAATAACACTTTTCTTTTTATATTACATGGAATTTTAAATTAAAATATATATGTTTTTTAGGTATGTATAAAGACAACTTGGTGCCTAAAAACACTTTCAGTCACGAAACTTGAATCCCTTGGCTATAAGATCCTTGCGAGCATCCAATATTTCCTCCTGCAACTCCTTTGCAGCCTCGGGGCAGTCGTTAAATGTGAATGTGCGATATAATACAGTCCAGACGGAATAAATCTATTAAATACATATAGTATATGATTTATATTTTATTTTTATTAATTGCTAATTACTTACACCAAATATAATTAACAGCAGCAGCGGCAGCAATTGAATATGCAGTAAGTATTTTGTTGTCAGAGCTGTTTGCACCGTGCCCAGCACAATTGCTAAATAGGGCAACGTAAAGAGCGATGCATAGAACAGCCAACGTTGGAGATTTGTCATGATTAACATTTACAACAGATTAACTTAAACTATGAAAATAGTAAATATTTTATTTTATTGATGAAACACGTAAACAAAACGCCGGCCTAGGTATGACCGATAGTTCGATTAATGCACCGTTCGATTATTCGTTTCGATCAAACCAGCTGATAAGCTAAAACCGCGTGTCATGGCAGTCAGCTTGTGCGCGTTATCAAATCGCGTTACATTTCAAACGTAGCTTTATGCTTACAAAATATAGTATTTTCAAACTGAACTAATATTTAAAGTTAATTATGCTTTTCCATAGCGCCCACAGTGCACGGTGTATTGGCCTGCAAGTCAGCTGTACGACAGCCAATTATCTGAAACTTGATCTCGTTCTCCTTCAAGGAGCCACCAACAAACAAATTGTGTTCAGTACTTAGAGCCCAAAGTTCGTTTTCTCCCTTCGAGTTTCGATTGATCTTCAGCCCCGTGACAAATTTCAATTGTTGCGGATTGTAGGCTACGGCACGTATATCATTTGCCGTATAGTTCAATTGCTCGCTCCAACTAATCAAGGCGCCCAGGCTGATCAGACTACAGTAGAGATTACCATCGCTATCCATCACCTCTGATTCGCATTGAGTTCCTCGCGTGCCCACAATGCGAAAGTATTTCCCGGCTTCATCCTTTGATTTCCTATTCCAAATACTCGCATTGTTCACCACTTTCAGCGGCACCGCAATCTCAAATAAACTGTTCAGTGTGTGAAAGTACAAGAAACGTTCTGCAAATGAAAATAATTTAAGAACCTAAGCTTTATATTTCTTTCGTTTAGCTGGAGGATTTGGTTCTTACCAGCTGCTCCACTAGGACTGAGACTGACGGTAAAGATGCCCGCATGGGCGCTGCCAAACCGACGCACTCCCAGCGATGGCTGCATAGATTCATGCTCAATTCGCCACGATTTTCCACTGAGTGCATCAAACACAATCAGTCCATAGCCCCAAGCATCCGCTATGTAGGCTTTGCCACCCAAACATTTTGTAGATGCCACATTCTCCTCCAGATCCACAACCATGCCCGTAAATATTGATATACTGGGCGTATACATTCCGGCCGGCAGCGTGGTACGCTGCACCAGTTCGTCCTTGACTAGGTCAAAGATCAAAATTTGTGGTGCACACAGCTGCAAAGAGTTCACTTGGCCCGAATCCACAACCCAAAGCCGCCAGCATTCATCAATCTAAAGCATAAGACGAAATTAAATCATGTTAAGCAGCAAAGGAGTAAAAATACTTTAGTATTAGTCGAGTCGAGATAGACTACTATATACCCTATAAACTACACATATAATGCAAAAAAAATGAAACCAGTTGTCGAAATAAACATATAATTTTTATAATGCTGTCCGTTTTTTGGGTATATATCAAACGCGTTGAAATCTTGTAGTACTTACCTATTTATAAGGCCATAAGTGGCTTTTATTGGTATCTTAACTGAATTTGAATCGATATTCGCGAAACGGAAATAGTTCAAATAAAAAACTTATAATTCTAGCTTCTAAGGTTTGTGAGAGCCAATCAATTCTTGATTAAGATTAAAGGTATTTATTTTTTATATAGTCGGAGATGTCTGCTCCTGCCTACTTGTGCAGAACTTCAATATTTCCTATTTACTATGCAAATCAGTAATCATAAAACACAAAATAATACAAAATACAACTAGATAAACCACACTTTTTACAGATCACCGAAAAAGACGAATTCCAAATTGCACTCACATAAGTTCTGATGGCGGATGTGATGCCCGAACAGTTTTTGGAGGCAATATGCCATTTGATGCTGGGATAGGGCTCCAGTCGTGGATTATGCACACGCTCGTTGTCACTGGCCGAGACAGTGGCCAAGGTGAAGGGTGTTCCAGCACTCAGCCGCGGAATGGTGAGAAATGTGCGATGACGTCCCTCGTCGCCATACTCAATGTCAATGTCCACGGGCAGAAAGTGAGCGTTGCGAGCCGGATCAGAGCTTAGGCTGAGGTTGCTCCACTTGTGCAGCGTGTGCAGCTGCTTGAGGCGCAACTGCTGGCAATCTGAGATACCCTGTTGCAGGCAACAGGCAGCAGTCAACACAAAAATTATTATCAATTTATGCTCAAACATTTTAAGCAGACTTTGTCAAAATCGTCGAAACTGTTCGGGCAACGCGTGAAAACTGAGTGGCACGTAGCAGTGTGGCAATGTGGCAGGTAGGTCCAACAACCTGACAAACCCAAATTAACCAAAATGGGCAACAGACGCGGCGAGCGGAGAGCAAACAAAGCAAACAAACGGCGCAACAGGTAAGCGTTAATGTTAACGTTAACCTCTCCTTCTCACAGGCCCATGTCAAGCGCTTAGAGCCGTTTAATACTTGCCAGATTTATGGACACCGTTCTTAAAGAACGGCTTAACTCTATTTACATAGTCCAAGAACACGCACATTCCTCACAGCCTCACAGCCTCACATTCTCACAACATGTCAACAAACGATCGTTGCCCGCGATAATTGATCTCTACACAGAGCGAAATAAGTTGGTATTTCATTTAGTTTATAATTTATTTTCTTGAACATATTTTATAATTGAACAGCTTACACATAGAAAATAAACTGCAATGAATTTTAAATAATCGCCAAGTTTAACCTTTTAATTCAGCAAGTGGATTTCTAAAACTAAGTTGTGTCCCTATTTTTTCTGATATTTTATAGTTATTCTCTAATATTCAGTTTATTTATTATATAAATATATTTTTTTTAAATGTAGAATTTTATGCGAAAACAAGAAAAATGTTCATGAGATTTTTAAAAATGCAAGTAACCTCGTTTTCTGATTGAAACATCAGCATTGCTTAGTTTTAGGGTTGGGATTATTTGGCCAAGCAACTAAAACTTTTTTCGCGTTGACTTGTTTTAAATTATAATCACTTGATTACATTTTTGTAATTCAATCACAAGAATATTTTAATAAAAACACAAAAAGGGATTTTTATTTTTCCTTAAAGTATATTTAAACTAAGCCAACACATTACATACTTGTTGTACTAAAAGATATATCATTTCAAATGAGATGCAAATTATCTATTTTCGATCAATCGAATTTAAATTGTAGCAAGCAAAGAAAAAGGTTGAGAACTACTAACTTTTTTCGCTTTGTGTATGTAGTTTAAGTTTGCAGTCGACCGGCAATTTTAGAGATCAGCCATAAACACGCAGTCACCGGCAAAGCCATTGCACGTCAGAGATAATAGCTGGTCAGATCGGGATGGAAAGTAGTGAATGTGCCTCTGTGTGTGGTTTTGTGGGTGTGTGGAGAGTTGGTCTATTGGAGAGTTGGTCTATTGGAGAGGTGGTCTATTGGAATTAACGTAAGTGCTTATCTCGCTTTCCACTCGTTTAAACTAAATGTGTATATTTAGATCAACATGTGTCACTGTGCTTCATCAGTCTTTGCAACACTTTCATGCCTTTTGCATTTGTTTATACTTATTATTTTTAAATTTATTTTAACTCACCTATTTTCAACTCATTATCAGTGTCAGCTAATAAAATTGGTGAAATGCATTTCAGATGGCCACATAAATTAAATAACTTTTATAAAAAGAAAAATTTAAAATTAAGTGTTTATTGTTTAAAACAAATCGACGTCTGTTGCTTTGCCTTCCGTTCCCCCCTTAAAGCTCTTCAAATTATATTAATCGTTATTAACCCCATTTTTATTTAGAGACAATGTGAAATGTTTTTTTTATTTTTTATAAACTAATAAATCTAATTATTTTAATTATTATATATTCTTGTTAGGTCCCGTTTATTATTTAACAGCCGTCTTGAATCACTTAAAATATAACGATTTTTTTTAGGTTACTTTCATTTATGAAAATTTCAAATAATAGGTATTTATGAATATTTACTATAAATTTAGCTGTTGACAGTTTTAGCAAAAGTTGAAGTAGCTTTGAAGCAGAATATTTGCAAACTTTAAAAATTTTTTTATGCTATTTTTAAGCACTATTAGAAATATTGAGCAATTGTTCATTAATTTTAAAATAAATGGATTTCTTTATACTAATTAATAGATACGATTGCCAAAAAAGGCCAATTGAAACTTAAGTAATATGAACTCCGTGCTAACCAGAACGTAACCACAAGTCGGAGTAGCAGCGGCCAGAGTTGGCCAAGAACTGGTTTGGCTGTCATTTTATGGCTCATTAATGTCTGCATTAGGTGCAGTTAAGCAGCTTATAATTTAATTATGGCTTTTAATAACTCATTAAACGATTAATAGGCGGCTGCAACAAATTGCTGATAAGGAAACGCGGTAAAATTAAAATGAAAGTTGCTACAAGTATTTCGAGTATGTATTATAATTTTTATTTTCGAATGGATCGCATAAGTGATCGGAATTACATCAAAAATAATATTTACAAAATAAAAATATAAAAAAATAAAATTAATATAATATTTACAAAAAGGAAAATGAAACATTTTAAATCGGTGCTAAAATGATGGATTACTTTAAACGATGATAATAATAACCATTTTGCTGGGTGGAGTAAGCCGCTGGCAAGGCTGAGTACGCCGCTGGCGAGGCTGAGTACGCCGCTGGCGAGGCGGAGTAAGCGGCTGGGGATGAAGAATAAGGCGCTGGCGATGCAGTGTAAGGCGCTGGAGATGCTGGAGCTGTGGTCACATGGCGATCCACCAGGGTGTCCAGATAGGAACGCTGATAAATGTCCCGTGTGGCCTTCGTAGGCGGAAACGCCTCGCCCTGATTGAGTGCTGTGAACGGATTGCGCAGACCATAATTGACAACACCCGTATTTTCGAATTTGTAGGGTGTCCTTGTGGTCAAAGGCGTGGTTAGAGCCGGACTCGTAAAATACGTCTGTAGTGCGGTCATGTGTGTGTGTGTGTGTGCGGGTGACGTATACACACCATACGGCAGCAAGCTATTCTGAGCAGCTCCCGTGGGTGGCACTGCCAACTGATGATCCAATGGGGGATTCTTAATGCCGACGGATTTGCCTGGAGGCAGCTCCAGGCGCACTATGCGATTGTTGTACTCATTGGGATTGAGATTCTTTAGGAAGAAGCGGTGGAACTTTGAGGCAATGGCATATATGACACCCGGCTCCGATTGCGTCCTAGTTATATCCGCCACAAACTGCAATTTATCGCGATCTTGAGCCAACACTGACTGCTGATTGTTCGAGGGATTCCACGATGCAATGGCTGTCTCACTTAGCGGACTAAAGATCAGGCTGCTATCGTACGGTGAAACCGCCAGGCCAATGCCCTGCGATGACTTCTTGCCCACCAGCTTAACATCCAGCAATTCACCATTGGCCAAGGGACCGCTCCTCAAGACATTCTTGTGCACCGAAAATACGCTGAAATTGAGGTAATTAATTACATTTAGATTGGATATGTACAGTGATAACTCTCCAAAGGTAACTTTTTTTACTTCTTCATTTTTTCGACAAGTTGAAATTTGAAAGTTAGTGTGAGAAACAAAAAATCACTTAAGTTTGAAGGTTTTTTATACATTAAAAATTAAATAAAATTGGATAACTTAATAAACAGATTTCAATTAGTGTGCGATAATTTTCTGTATCGAATTATAGAGAATTACATCTTATATATTGTAGTTGGAGTGGTTGGTGTCGATCTGCCGAAGTTACTAACCAAATTTGGTGACTTTACGATTACAATTTTACAGAAATATGTTGATTTACCCAGTTTATTCTCTTTCTAGCCGTAGCACCAATTTTCCTACTTCGATGTCTATATACTACTTGTATGTATATATATTAAAACTTTCAAAATTCCATAGCATTATTATTATTTCCGTATACGAATTACATAAATCAATCTCCACTCCCACTCTAGTCAGACAACAATTTAAAATCGCTGTCTGCCCGAAGCAGTTTTTACTGTACTTGTCTGAATGCACTCACCGATCTGTGGCCAGCGGCTGGAAGTAAACAATGCCATTGCGCTCATCGAATGCCAAGCCAACGACGCCATCCATCAGCACAAAGCGATCGTTGAGAATCTCGGACTGGGCAAAGTCCGGATCGGGGTACATGGCTACAAGTACGAATGGAACATAAATGTAGATTCAAATGATAATATTATCTATAGTTAAGCTGTTTTTTACCTGGATGCGAGTGACGCCAGGTTAGATCCTTGCTGCTGTCATAGACTATAATGCCAGGCTCCACTGTGTCCGTAATATACACAAAGACATCGTCACAGCTTTTCGCAGTGGTCTCATCAATCACCATATTGGTGAACAGGGTTTCACCACGCAACACCTCGGGCGGAAAATCAATGCGACGCACCACACGATCCGTGGCCAAATCGATGACAAGTATCTTCGGCGGACAGGTGGTCTCATAATCCTCCAGAGAGCGAGAGATGCCCGCATCCAGCACCCACAAGCGATTGCAGGAATCGATGCGTAGTCGATAGACCGAAGTCAGAATCAGATCGCTGCAATTGAAGTTGCTTCGAGCCGTGTTGGAGAAGGACCAATCGGGATAGGCCTGCAGTGTGGGTGAGTCACCAATATGTGCCTTGGGCACCCAACTGACAGTCGAGGAGATGCCCGATAATAACTTTGGGGTGGCTACAAAGATGCGATCCTCGCTGACCGCAATGCCCGTAATCAGCACATTCGTCGGATTGTAAAAGTTGGCATCGTTGGCGCGGGAGGATGGCGGAAAGTTATAGCCAAGCAGCTTCCATTGCTTGACCACCTGTAAGCCAGGTGAATGGGCAAGGGCAGAAATGTGAGCGCTTGGCCAAAGCAGAACACAAAGGACGCTGGCAACAAGGTGAAACATGGAGCGTGTTTTCTATAAAAAAAATTATAAATTATTCAAAGTACAATTTAAAAATACATTCAGAAAATGCACCAACGAGCAATTATAAAACCATTTCAATTTCAATGAACTGCTGATGCATTTTCTGACCGTCATTAGCCATAAATAAACTAGTCATTGTTGTTTTTCCGCTAAATCATTTGAATATGGATAATAATAAATCACAATAAATTGTAAACTAATTAATTTCTATATGTAAATGTTTATAGAAAAGTCACTTGTTTTATTTTCAAGATCGTGGCCCTTTACTAGTAATAATAATATATAAAAATAGATTTATATATATATCTGTACCATTGAGCCAATATGGGATTTTATTCATTTGTTACGGCATTGTATTCAAATTAAGCTGGTTGTTGCTTAGCCTTGTTAAGACTCCGTCTCATATGGCTGGAGACAGCAGTTCGACTTACTGTGGGTCTGAGACTGACTATGATTTATTATTATATTATTTTTTTTTCCTTTTGTGCCCCATTTTATATTTAAATGTCATTGGCTATTCCATGCAACTAGTCAAAAAAGAAAAAAATCATAGTTATGTAACGGATATTGAACATTAGATTGTCAAGCCATATGTGATTTTTTTTATATATGTGAACTGTGCAAATATATCTAAATTTAGAAATATTTTCTTGTTTTCAGAAATCATATTAAATAAAGCAAACGAAAACAAAATTCTCTAAATTATAAATCTTTTCTCTATATTTTATATAAACATTAGATTATATATAATATTTGCAACTTTTTTACATTTTCAAGCAATTAAGAATAGAATTGTACTTTCTGTACAATATGAAGAATTAGCCATGAAGCAAAAATAATTGAAATCCATAAAATTCAGTGTCAAAGTGTCCAACAAAGTTCGGCAGCATTTTGCTTGACTTAACACGTTAAATGATCAAAAAACTAGTTTTATACTTTTATTGGCATTTATTTTTATGAAGCATGTTTTGCTGCAGCTTAGTGCAACGCTTGCAACGCTTGACATTAACCAGAGCTGACAGCTCGATTTGCTTGCAGCTGTAAAATGCATCGGTTTGAAAGACTTTAGATATGTTAATGGTGCTGATTTATATGATTACCCATTAAGTGATATGCTTGCTGTTGTTGTTGTTGTTGTGCGTGTTACAATAATAATGTGCAACTTGGCCGACACCATAATTTGTCTTTTTTCCACTTTCTTTGATAATTGCGCATGTGCCACACACCTGATAAGCGACCAAGTTAATTTAATTTAATATTCGAGATTTTCAAGTATACAAATTGGTTTAATTACATAAGTGACCGATGTCATATCTAGTAAAACATATTTTTCGTTTACATAACGAAAATGCAAAGCGGAAATGTAAATAATTTATGTGCCAAAAAAGAAAGGAAAAAGACGATTGACATTGGCCAGTTAGTTAGGCTTGTTGACAAGTGATTTATGAGGCGCGGCCTCCAAAATTTAACAACAGTTGATGATTTGTCACCGTCTTTTGATGACACGCAGTTCACTGGCGGAACAAATCATCGCAATCCGCTGGGCCTAAAATATGATGCCACAAAAGTGAAACTATTTCGACACTCTTCATTTTATTTTCTATTACAATAGAAACGTTAATTTTAAGCATTTTCAAAAAAAGGTCTTATCCGACTTTTCAATTCATTGGATTGCGAAATCGTCGTTTAGTTGTCATTATTTTCAAATTGGTTAACAACTCACAATAAATATAAATACTGCTAACTTGTTTGTTTGACTTGTAAAAAAAACTTATTATAATTTGGTATAATCTGCCAATATATATGGCTTTTATATTTAATAACTTTTACACACTAAAAAAAAGATTTGATTTAAAATGGATTAGAAAAATCATTTGGTCTTTAGAAATAATATCTGCATATATGCATATATATGAATGGAAAATATATTGGCTTTAAACATAAAATCAAATATTTGAATTGTTAAACTATCTAAAATGTTTATGTAAGTAAAAATACTAACAAAAAGTGAATGCTACACATTTAAGAAAAAACACTATAGAATTAATTAGAACAATCTACACTGCAATTAAGTAGAATTTTAGAAAAACTCAAACATCCGTTTTAAATTATATTTTATGATTAAAAAGTTGCCGCCAAAGTATGTCACAGTTTATAAATTTAGAACGATTATTTTTCTCTCAGTGTTTGAACATATTAAAAATAGTAACGACATAAATTACTGAGTGCTTTAAGCTTTCTAGTTAGTGCATCAAAATCATGTACTCCACAAACAAATTGAGTTCAACTTTTTCTTTACTATCAAAGAAGACAGGCAACAGACCGTCGGCGATGGATGTTGATGCCATATCTAATAGTCTGATCTGCGGCAATCTCTGACTCTGTCCTCACGCGTTTCACAACGCACAGATATGCAGACAGACCGACAGACAGACAGACGGGCAGACGAACAAAGGTAGAGCAGTAACAACGTGCCACATGTTTAATTGCCACGCCTGTAACATTCTGACAATTATTTATCTGTAGCAATAAAAATTTGATTTTTTTTATAGTATACTTAGCATTTTTGCACATAATTTAAGCAAGATTCGCACGGAAATTAACTTTAATTAACTCACTGGAAATATCAGATAAAAACAAATGTTGCATTTGCCAATTGCACAGCTGACCGCGCGGGTCAAACGTGATGCTCAATTTCCTTATAACACACTCAAACACACACACGCACACACACATATAGACATTGATTATGCACATATGAGTCGATGGGTGCCCAAAGTCATCGATTTAATGTGTTGCAAACGTAATTAATACAGTTCTTAATTTGGGCACGCACGAAGGCACAAGCGTCAACAGCCACGTTGGTTGTTCGGCGCTTTTGGCCAATAGCACACAAGGCTGTTGGCCAATTGCATACCCTTGGCTATGTATAGCTTAGCTGTTGCATTCGATTTTTTCGACTATTATTTTTGTTTAATTAACGAATAAATCTAGTGGGAGTCGCAGTCGGCTTCACTGGGACATTGGATTATGACTCAAAGACCGAAACGGAACTGTTTCACACACACACACACACGCCGCACAGTTTCAGATACAGTCGGCGCTTAATGCAAGCAATTGGCACTTTATCCATTCCAAAAAAAAACGGTGCGGCGACTTGCCGCGTGCCACAACAGACAAATGCATTCGCGTTCGTTGCCTAAGTCTTTTGTTTTGCCCGTTCTGCGACGAACTGGTAAATTTGTTGGCGTTTGTTGGGTTTGCATGTAGCATTAGCTTACTTTAAGACACTTTCGGTTAACTGCTGCTGCTGCTGCTGTTGATCTGTTGCTATTGACTTCGTTTCGCATTCGTTTGCGTATTTTTACCGTTTCCGACACGTCCAAGCGTTGCGGCTGCCGCTTTGCAACTGCGCTCGTCTCACAGCCACACTGAATTTTATAAGAGTTGTGTTTTTTTTTTAAATAAATGCCAAGCGTTGCATGCTGCAGTGTTCGTGTTTAATAATACCCTTTCTGTACATATTGAATTTGACGTTTGCTATTTTTCTGTTCGTGATTTTTGCTGTTGAATATTTAATCAGCAATATTCAAATTAAAATTCAGTCAAGCGCATTAATTTTGACCTTATAATCATAACTATTAACACCATTTTGAATGTTTTTTGAATTAGTAAGTGACTTAAATTAAAATGTTGCTACCTACTTTTATCTCCAATTCACATCTTCAGAAAGAGCAAATACCCAACCTTTGCACGAGTTTTATTACAGAGTACATAACAAAAATTGGTGAGAAAATAACAGCAGTTTCAGTTCCAATTTACAGTCAAAATTTTGTGCTCTTATACATTGACAAGATTTAAAAATGCTGCCACTAAGCTTTTTTGTTATACATTTGTTAAGCTGTCAGTTTTCAATTAATTTTTTATTTTGAATCAGTCAAAAAATAATAAATTAATTATGCTCTGCACAATTCCTGATGATTACTGTATATATACAAAAGATACTCTGCTACAATTAGATATAAGTTAATAAACCTTGGAGCATCATTGTTATTCTGTAAAACGAGACAAACAAGCTTAAATCATTTCTAGAATATTTGTGTTATCATTTGCAATATTTTTATAATTTTATTGTTTTGTTATTTAATTAGTTTGGAATGCGAAGCATCTCGTGCACAAAAATGCGCACAATCTTGTGAACCAGTCTGTCTGGAATCACGGGAGTGAATTTCTTTTCTTAACCCAATAATCGGATTGTGCAAATTCAAAAAACATTTATTTCAACAATTGTAATAAATCAAACCTGTTTATATTCTAATCTAGAATATAATTAGTTTGTGATGATCAACACAAATTCAAATGTGTAAATACCGGTACAAATTTCATAAGACTTATATAATTAACCCAAATATTTATTGTCTGGTTACCTCTTTTCCTAATTTAAACCAGTATTCAGCAAAAATATATTTACACTAATAATACAAATTTCTGTATGTAAAAAGCATTTAAGTATGCTAAACTTTTTCCTAGAGTTTTAAAGGTCGACAACATAGATTAGTGGTATTTATTTTTGTTTATAATATTATTTGCTGTCATGCAATAATATATATATCCTATACCTTGCAATAAATTTGAACTTTCATTTCATTCACATTCAAATTGGTTGATGAATATCTAATAAATTCATAAATACCATTTTTTTAATTATTCATTTTTTATGCACTCTGGAGGGGCTGTTTTTATCTTAATTGATGTTTAGAGCATTATATTTTAAACTGTGTTTTGCATTGAAAACTACAGAAATTTTAGCATACAGTTCAAGGCTTTTCATATTGATAAATATTAATAATAAATTTATGTATATTCTGATCAAAGGTAAATGGAATTTTTATTTAATATTAGCTTTTGTTATATGTATAACTTATGGACAGAGGATTTGATAAAAATGAGATAAACATTTGCAGACCTCAGCACGAATGGGGCCGACAAGTGAACTAAAGTGAATTGCAACTGAATGTCATAACACTTGGGGGCACATGCACCAAGCTGGCCCATGTGGCGACTCCAGACTCTAAAGATTGGTGAAAGCTCAGTTAGTATCCAGGAACTAGGACAAGCTCTAGATAACAACTTGTTTGCTGACCGCTGACCATTCATAGTACATTTTGATTGCCGAAAAAAATATGTGATATCGAAATGAAAAGTAAAAGCCACATATAAAATATATACAAAACTACGACCAAACCATCCTATTTTTGATCAATTTTAATTAATAATTTTTTTATAACTTTGTGCAAAACTTAACAAATTATTAAATAAACGAAAAGTTGTTATGCAAAGCTAAATGTAAAGCAAATATAAATAAAAAATAAAATAGCATTTGTAGACGACAAAGTAGAGACTGCAATAACAGCAAACAGAAAAACACAAATACACAAAAACATATCAACTGCAATAACAACAACATCTGGTTTGCCGACTGGTTTGCCGCCTGAATTAGCCAAGTTAGAGCAGCTCTCGTAGATTTTGGGTATTGTGTGCATTGGGCCATGTGGAGTAGCTGAGAATGAGCCACAGGCATATGATCCAATTGCCAAATATACTATTAGAGTCTAGTCATTATTGTAAAGTTCAGCTTGTTCGTTTTAATTGGACACATAAAAGGTTCGAATTCCAGCCGCCAAAGTCATAAGAAAAACAAAACATTCACTTTGGCTTCAAATTTAATTTACTCAGAAATTCATTAAGCGGCTAAAGTGCTCTTATTTACTGATTAATTATGCAAATTGTGTGTACATGTGTAGTATTTGGTGACTGCCGATTCTAGGCAGACAACTTGGCCAAAGTCAAGGCCATATTGACAGACATTGGTAGCAATAATATAATGATTAAACCGCAACTTGCGTCGCATGAAGTCAAACAGCTACATGCTTATTGCTCTTGAATATAATACGATTATGACTACGATTACGATTACGAAAGCCAAGCCGGAATTGGAGCTAAAACTGAATCTTGTCAAGTTGGTGTAAGTGTCGTCGCCCCGAGGAATGCGTGGGCAACAATGGTATCAGTTCTCCTTTCACAACGACGACGACAATGGCTTCGGCGCCCTCACAAGTCGCTCATTAGCTGATTTTTATTTCGAAAGTAACCAATTCATAGAGAAACACTACATCCAAATCGGCGCCATATTTTACGTATGCTGCTGCTGCTTCCGCCTTCCCTGGCCCCGCCCAGTCGGAGTCTGGCCAAGTGACGACTTCACTCAGATGAAGATTAATAGCCGCAATCATTCGCTTAATGTTCAATGCACATTTGAGTAGTTACTGGCTTTTGGCTGTTAACGTTGTAATATTTGAATTTTTGGTTTCGAAATACATTTATAATCGTTGTTATAATACAGTTAGAAAAAAACCCTGTTCTTTAGTCTATTACTAAAGAGATTAATTTTGATTTGCTAATATGTATTAATCATTTTTAATATTAAGTCGATAGATAATAAAGTTAAATTAAGAAATGTTAGAAATTAATATTTATATTGAAAAATGAAAAAAAAATAATAAAAAAATAAATACTAAAAATTGAAAATTAACTTATATTATTCAAAGTGAAAATTAAAATAAATAATATCCTGAAGAATAACATTTCTTACTTTATCTGTAAACGTTTTTAATCATACTTAAAAATCATGTGTATTTTTCCGAGTGTAGTTACATATTTTTTACTGACTGTCTGGGCGTCTGTGGTGCTCTCCATTTACGCAAATTGTGTAGTTTGTCTGCTGTTTGATAATAAATTTTAATGATTATTTGCGAGCAACTATCTACAGCACATTTTGCGATTCGTCAAGGCTGCTGCTTGTCAGTTTCATTAATGGATTTGAAGTGTTGACAAAGCCTTTCAGTTAAATCAATTTGTTAACGTTTGCCCGGCTAGTTTGGCATAAAACTTATTTAACTAATATGCACATATAATCGAGATTTCCTATGCCCCACAAGTGCCCCTAAAGTGCTCGCTTAAAAATCACTATAGAACTATCCCGTTTAGCCAATTAGATCAACATATCGGATAGTTAAAGACTCCACCTCCGCAAGAGGTGCGCCAAAAGCCGGTTTTCCATCAACTGCAATTACCACAAAAGTGTATTAGTACTTTCAGTTATTTCCCCAACCATAATAGCATACTAGATTATCGATATCACTCTGCATTTACCTAGCTGCACAGTATCAGTGTTTTGTGCAACATACAATTATATACTGTGAGCCAATTTTAATAGTGTAAAATGGGTGTAGACAAATTGTGCCAAAGTGTGTAACAGGCATCTCCAAACTCATCAAAAATATATATATTTGTAGTCAGCATCAAAAGGCGAGTCGATATAGCCAAATTCCTCTGTCCTCAATTTTTCATTATTCCTGTTTTGGCTAAAAGAAATAAGTGCTTAAAGCTTTTTAAACATAAAACTAAAATAATATGTTTTACATTTGCCTTTAGGGTATTTCCTAATCAAACTGACTCGAATTTTTACTGTGGTCAGTGCAACATTGTTGAGGTGCATACGCCCATTTCGGCTGCCATAAATCAGACAACGGTCAAATAGATAGATTGTATATATATATATTCCATTCAATGAAGGCCAGCACCACGCCAGTGGGGCAGAACCCCCGACGCAGGGGCTGTCGCCGTCGCTGTTGCTGAGGCGGGCTTTGGAGGTGTTGGCTCAGATAAGGCGGTGGTAAAAAGTGAATAATTAAAAGTTATATTTAGTCTCATAAGTGACACAATAATTATAGTTTATGTGTTTGGTTACGCATGTATCCGCGCCAAACAACAACTAAAAAAAACCTTTTTTTTTGCATATGAGCGATAAGACTCCTCGATAGTTTAGTGGCTGCTCCCCGTCTGGGAGCAACAGCAGCAGCAGCTGCAATTCGGCAGCTAATCAGATCGACATCGCTTGCCGAAATATAATTTGTTTAAGTGCTCAACTCGGAGCTTACAATTATAATTAAGTTTGACCACGAAGGCAAATAAACTACATTTATATTAATGCAAATTTCGGTGCATTTTTATTTATTTATTTTGAAAAGTTCGATAGCTATTGAAAAATCTCAATAGGTCAACATTATGAATAACACAAAAGTGGTCTTAAAAAAATATTTCAAAATTAATTAAAAAAGTTATGAAATCTATAATTGAATAAATATTATATTTATGGAGTAGAAACATAAGCTTAAAGTATTAAAAACTGTAAAATAATATATATATATATATAATATCATGAAATGGAATATTCTATAGAGAAGTTCTTAAACCATAAAGAAAATGATAAGACTTGTTTATTTTCCAAGTTCACTTAAAAATGTTTTTATAGGTTCTCTAAAGTTAACCAAAGACACATTATAAATCATTTCTTGTGTCAGTGGGGCTATAATTTGTATCGCAGTTGTATACTGATGCAAATAACTTACAGCAATATGATTTATATATATATATATATATAAATCAATTTAGGTATTAGCTTACAAAAAGTGAAAGTCATATATTTAAATTATTTTATTAGATCTTTTGTTACGTACCTTTTATTTAAAATAAAAAGGTGTGATAGCATTTTAAAAAAATCCCGGAACTTAATAATATCTATCTATCTGTTTCTTCAGTAAACAAATGCGAATAAAATTAAGCAAATTTAACATTTAACACATTTAATAGCTCTGTGATCACGTTACAAGCCGCCTGTAACTTATTATAAGGGGGGGTTTTTTTTTAGTCACATCAAAAATATTTAAATTTACATTTTTTAGTCAATTGCCAAGCGATTAATTTAATTGTTTTATGTGTTAAGTTATTTGTTTCTCAATCTTGTAGGCAGTTTATTTAATTTTTAAATTTGTATACAATTATTTTTTTACTTAATTAAAAAACACTCTTGTTAATCTTGTAATAAATTATTTTTTATACTACTTCTTTGAATATACCCAAACTGGTATCTTGACAAACATTTTGCATATATTTTCTGGGAGGTGTAAATAGTGTAATAAATGCTATAAATTAAATTGAAATTTTTGATTGATTGATTGATTTTTTGATTGACAAACGTTATACAGAATATCCTAAAAGTAGAGCATTGCCTTGTATTTTGAATGTGCACGCGTTAAAAACCAATTTTGTGTGTGGCAATAGCTAAAAAAATCATGCGTATATCAACAGTGAACACCGACTTGAGAGATTTCATGTTGGCGTTTTTAGCGCTTTTTTTTTACTTTTCCTTTTTATATGTTTTTTTTTTGTTTGTTGGTATTTGGCGTTAACTGTGCAATATCCAGTTTGTCAAAGCCAAGTTAGTTGATGCAAACTCTGGGTGTGGATGGAGAAATATTACTCATTAAATAGGCCGACTTTATGTTGTCTTTATGGCTTACACGATAGTTTCTAATCTTTGGAGTGGAAAGCGTGCAGGGCCCATCAAACCAAAACAAACATAAAAACAAATAATAGTAATAATTTTGATTTGGCCGTAGGTCGAATTCAGTCATTGAATATTAGCATGGGTAATTGGATAATAATTACATGGCCCCGTGAGGCTTAGAGTGCTTCAATCAGCTAAGACACAACGAGGGCGTTTCCCATTTAGTTGTCGATCGCATGCCAACAGCAATATTACAACGACCAAGTGGTGGCACCACTTCGCTGGGAGCAGTTTTGCTGCTCCAGCTGACATTGCCTACAGTTTTGGTTAATGGTTTTGGCATCAATTTAATGCAGTTACGCAGCGAGGACAAGTCCCAGGTAGCATGCAACTTGGCCCTGTTACACAAATACTTCAATTTAGGAGATGCACTCTCCGGTGCCGTGCTCTGCATGAGTGTCACACCCAATAACCGCGATATTGAGGACCAACTGCTGCGTGAGTTTAATGGTCGGCCGGATTGTCCATGGAGCATTTTGGTGACGCACCCAAAAAATAGCTTCGAAGGTCAGCAATTAATGCAAGAGAAGCCACAATGCTATTTTCTGGTTGTGAACAACCTGGACGATGATGATTTAGATGAGACGATAGCTCTGTGGAAGAGCATGCTCAACTGGAACCCGTTGGCACAGTTTGTGGTGTATTTGGCTTCTGTGGAGGAGACAGACGAAGAGATGACCGACTTGATGGTCGAGATACTCTTGAGCTTCATGAGCAACCATCTCTACAATGTGAACGTAATCGGGAAGAGTGATGAAAACAATTTTTACTCTGGCAAGACTGTCTTTCCGTATCATCCGGATAACAATTGTGGTAATCGAGTGATTGCCGTAGAGTTCTTGGATTCCTGCAGCTATGAAGAAGCTGAGGAGGATGACGAATCCAGCAGCGAACTCGACAACGAGGACACAAATTTTGAGGACGAAATTGAGAACGAGTTTAATCAAGCCAATGGAGAAGCGGAAGTGGAAGCCATTAACCATGACGAACCAACTGAAGACAGAGAAAGGGGAAAAAGAGCTACTACAATCGGGGAAGTGGATTATGTTAATGGAGTGGAACATGCAGATAAAAATAATGATTCCACATTTATCGCTTTGAACTCTTCTGCGACTGCCCAGAAAAATGAGAATAATAGCTCTGAAAGAGACCATCAAGAAAACGATGGCTTCAATAAAACTTCCAAATCGGATCAACCAGAAATTAAAATTGAACAACATGTACGTGCTAGATTTGAAGATAAATTCCCCCGTGATCTGAGCGACTGTCCCATTAGAGTTGGTTATCGTGGTCCCTGGGAGCCCTACATATTCTCCATTACCCATGCCCAGGGCACAGCATATTACGAGGCAGGTGGAACGGGTAATGATACCGCTCCCAGCTACGATTATAACGATGAAATAGAAACAGACTATATCAATGTCGACGATGAAATTCCGGGCACAAATCAAGCCGATGGATCGGCTAGTGTGTCAACACTAACTGGCATCGAGTATCAACTAACGCAGACCATTGCCCAGCGACTCCATGTGAATATCGATTACACCACCAAGAGCAACAATGTATTCCATCTGTTCCAGCTTCTAATCGAGGGGTAAGTGGATTGCCCTAACTTTTGATTGATTGATGGGTTTAAGTTTTTGTTAACTGAAATTTGAACTGAAACTGATATAGAAAAGCCCCTAACCTAAGACTAAGATACTTAACTAAAAGACTGACTATCAATTTAGGTTACCCATATATCTGAATCTGTAGCGGCCTACAAATATTAAAACAGAATTTGCCTTGTTCTGGTAAAGCATTTTATGGGATTGGCATAGATGCAATCGCCACTAAAAGATTGGAAAATAAGTTGAAATTATGTTATCATTTTATTTCCAAAATGTAATTTTAAAGACATGAAAATTACATTTACACATGGAGAATCTATAGTATCAGAACCAATAGAAGAAAATCTAAACAAAATTAAAACATTTGTTAAATGTAACAAATTATTACATTTAATTTAGGAAATAATGCATTTTCATTTATTATATATTACATATAATATTTACAATATTAGCGAGTTTTTAGTTATGTAATTTTTATATATATTAAAAAGAATAAAAAATTAATTATAATAATTATAATACTATAGATTCAAGAATCTGATTATTTATCTCATGCAAAAAAACCAAGCTAAGCTTGGACTACCATATCGAAACCGATTTAGAAGTGCCATATTTTACTGGCCATGGCTCATGCTTTAGATTAATAAATATATTTGGGGCCAAAATGTATGATTACCATTTTAACGTTATTCATATACTTATCTAGTTTCATTAACTATTTTTTATTTTTCAATACGTCCAAAGAATTTAATTTTGAATAATTTTTGAATATCCTATATCTAAGGATATCTTTTTTTAGTTTTGTTTATTTTTAAGTTTTAATTTTGTTACTTTTAATTATTTATAATTTATTTTATAACTTTCAGTTTAAACTGAAATTTGTAATTATTAAAATCTTTGTAAATGATTGTGGTTTATTTTTTATTTTTTTAATTTGGTTTATTTTATGTTTTATTTTTTCTTTTATTTTATATTTTTAATATTTAACTGGACCGTTTTTAGTTCACACTTCATTAATGAATTAACTTATTTGTGTACGAATTTATGCAATAAACTTAAATATTTGAATATTACACAGAAAAATCGAAATGATTGTGGGCGGCATCGATGAAGATCCGAAAATCAGTCAGTTTGTATCCAGTTCCACACCGTATCACCAGGATGAGCTCACCTGGTGCGTGGCAAAGGCAAAGCGCCAGCATAGCCTGTTCAACTTTTTGGCCAGCTTTGATGCCACTACTTGGCTATTGTTGCTGCTGACCATTGTGGTCAATTCGTTGGCTGTGCTGCTGGTGCAGCACTTGTCCGGCTTTAAGATGAAGAGTCTGCGGAACTATCTGTCCATCTGCATACGCATGCTGGGCATTCTGGTCACCCAGGCCGTCGCTGTGAATGCCCAAGCGTTGCCAAGTGCCTTGCGTTTACTCTTCCTCATGGCCTTCATGCTGGCCTTCTTCTTCAGCAACACGTATCAGAGTTTTCTGATCAGCACACTAACAACTTCGACGACACAAGCCCAAATCAGTGAACTGGAGGAGATTTATGGAGAACGCATGAGTATTTTGATCAGCTCCGAGAATGTGAGGCATCTCAGCAAAGAGGGCGAGGTAGGTGCCAGTGGACATCTGTAAATCTCCCTCATTTTCATTTTCCCTTCCCCTCTCTCCATGTAGACCTTCAAGTATATACGAGAAAATTTTGAGGTATGCTTTAATGTTGTGGACTGTCTCAATAGTGCCGTGCACCAAGATAATCTGGTCGTTTCCGTGTCCCGGCAACATGCCTTCTACAATGCCCGAATTCAGCGAGATCGCTTATATTGCTTTGAGCGCAAGGAATCCCTTTATGTCTATCCGGTGGCTATGCTGCTGCCCAAGAAATATCATCTGCTGCACCACATCAATGCGGTTATACAGCATGTCATCGAGTCGGGACACATACAGAAGTGGGCACGCGATTTGGATATGGTGCGAATGATTCAGGAGCAGATCGCAGGTGTGCAGGTCGCTGCCTTCAAGGCGCTAACACTGTCCGCATTCCATGGCGCCTTTGCATTCACAAGCGTCCTTGCACTGCTCGCCAGCGGTGTCTTCGTCCTGGAGTGTGTGGTGTATTTACTGGTGGTTAAGTGGCGCACACGCCTCAGGCCACTGCGCTGCCTGCATCGTCGCTTTGGGCGCTGCTAAGAGAAGAAAGAGGCAAAATTACGCATACGCCTAGTGCAACCATGTTGACATGACGAAAATTGCCACTGATTGGAAAATACAGATTGCAAAAAATATTCGTATTCATTTATAAATATATTTATATAGTACAAATACTTATAAGTTTTGCATATTCTTTTGGCACATTATTCAATTTAAAAATACAAATTGCAATATGGCGTGGAATGCACGGCAGCGTTACCGTTGCGGCTGCTTGTCTTAATCCAAGCAGTTGTCGTTGATTTACAGTGTCTTCTAAGACCCCATCTAAAAAATGATGAAAAAAAAATATTTCAAATTAACCAAATCTGCTTTTCAAAATATTGCTTTAATTTTTCTAACAGACCTCTACTTGTTTAAATATATTTTTAAATTTATTTATTTAACACGGACTAAAAACAATTCACTTAAATAGATGAAATGGAAAAATATATATAAGTAATAATTTAAATTTTAAATTAAAAAAAATAAAATGAAAAATGGTTTAAGCTTTGTTTTGCGATATACAGAAAAGAACCCAATCAGGCAAAATATTGTTAAATATTAGCAGTTTAATAATAAGCAAATAAAAATGAACTTTATTATTTTAATACATTTTGATTTTTACCTTTTAAAATATTTAAAAAGTGCCACTGTTCGTGGTCGTCATCACCTCCTTGGTTGATGCATCCTTAAAAGGTGGTGGCCCACTGCGCCGGCTGCCCCATACACAAAAATAATATATAAATATATATATGTAGATGTTCTCATAATAAAAAATAAAATAAACAAAAAATAAGCACATATTTTTAGATTTACACATTTGTTGTGGTATCATCAAATTGGCATGTTTTTGTTGTTGCTGGCCAACACACTTCAATCAGCTGCTTGTGGCTAAATACATTTTTGGTAAGTATATTTAATATTTCACTGAATTTCATTCAATGTTACAACACATTTTTGATATTAAATCAATTCAATATGTACAACGATCGATTAATTATAGATATACTAAGAAATTGTTGGCTAGTTTCAATTCTTTATCGGCAAGACCCTGAAAGAACTAGTTGCAAACTGAAAGGTATTATTTAATAAATTCAATAAGCAATTAACATGTCAGAGCTAATTAAATAAATCGAGGCTAATAAATACTCTGGCGCTAAAAGATATTAATAGAATCGAAGTACCTGGAAGTCTTGCCAAATAAAGTCCAGTCCAATATGCCCGACCTCAACAAGTCCTTCATTCTGAATAAAATAAATGTGTTAATTTAATATTTAAGTATTTCAATGAAATTATACAAACATTAATACAATTCTTAATAGTTTTAATGAATGAACATGCGATTCAAATAATTCAAATAGTATATCTAAAGTATTGTATAAATTAACAAAGTGTATTCTTTTACACATTGTTTATTATGTTGAATATTATCTTTAGTAGGGTATACGCTAGTCGTTCAAGGTCCGTGCGTTGTTTTGCACCTGTATTAACTGGCCAAACATAGCTATATATAAATTCAGTTTAAAATATTATATTAAAAATAGAATTCCAATCGTCAGCGTCAAAGAATCTCATGCTAAAACGTGAGAGCGCACGATATTTGTATATTTTTATTATATTTTTTACTTATTCACAGTCCAAAAAAATACCAGAAGCTGTTGTGTAAACAACTAACATATATTTCTTAATGTTTTCAACTTAATAAATAAGTAAACATTAGCTGGGCTGAAACTGTATTGAGATAAATTAAATTTAGCTATTTTTTCATAATTGATGATTTCAGCATGTAGGTTTTTTAAGTGCAATGCATTTTCTAATGTACAAAATGCAATGCGCGAGCAATTAACAATGTTCGACTAGTGATTATGGGGCCGAAACCTATATCTCAGGATAGACCACCATCACCACCAGAAGCACTTCCACATCAACATCAACATCAACATCCACCTTCATTCACACCCACATGCACACCCAACGAATTATAGCAGAAAATATGTGGCGCGTATTTTCGATACTTAATTTTTTGTTTTGTTTTGAAATTCTTTTTTCTAATTACGAGTGTGCTCTCTGCCCGAGCAGAGGAAGAGACAGAGAGAGAGAGAGAGTTCCAAGCATCCCCATGTATGGATTGGACCAACGTGCGAATGTTGATTAAAAATCAGACAAAACAAAAAATAAATAAATACGCACACAAACACAAAAAATGCCGAGCAGCACAACGCCTACGATGCCATCACGGAGGATACACACATGTGTGTGTGTGTGTGTGTGTGTATATTTTTCTATGTTTGTGAGCAATTTTTGTTTACCCTCTGCTCAGCGACGACGTCTGTTTTGGCCTCTCGGAAATTATGAAAGAAAAAATATTATTTTTAAAGATTTTCAAAATTTCCCCTTTAAGCGAAATGTGCATCCATGTTCTGCATATGTCTGAGAAGCGACGTCGCCGCTCTGTAGCTGTGTCTGTGTCTGTGGCTGCTATGTGTGTGTGTGTGGAAGATCTGTGCGACTGAGGGTCGAACAAATGGTATAAATATTAGCTCATTACAATCCAGCAGCCACTCGCAGTTCTACAGCGAAAGTGTTGCTATTCAATTTACATTTCTTCTTTCTTACCAAAACGGTTAGTACAAAAAAATAAATCAAAATAATAATTTCTTTTCAAATTCATTCACAAATCCAAGTAGCTTTTTGATGTTTTGTGTGATTCTGAGTAGTTTTCATAAATTGGAAATATTTCATTTTACACATTTATCTCAATCAGTTCCGTTCGGAAATTTGTGTTCCTTTCGCCAAAAAAAAAATATTATTTAGTGTATTTAATTGCTGTCTATTTGCAGTTAATACAGACCAGACGCCAAGATGTGTGATGATGAAGTTGCCGCATTGGTTGTGGACAATGGTTCCGGTATGTGCAAGGCTGGCTTTGCCGGCGATGATGCGCCCCGCGCTGTCTTTCCCTCGATTGTGGGTCGTCCACGCCATCAGGGCGTAATGGTCGGTATGGGCCAAAAGGACTCCTATGTGGGCGATGAGGCGCAGTCCAAGAGAGGTATCCTCACCCTGAAATACCCCATTGAGCATGGCATCATCACCAACTGGGATGACATGGAGAAGATCTGGCATCACACTTTCTACAATGAATTGCGTGTCGCACCCGAGGAGCACCCAGTGCTGCTCACCGAAGCGCCTTTGAACCCCAAGGCCAATCGTGAGAAGATGACGCAAATCATGTTTGAGACATTCAACGCACCAGCCATGTATGTGGCCATCCAGGCTGTGCTCTCCCTGTATGCCTCCGGTCGTACCACTGGTATTGTGCTGGACTCTGGCGATGGCGTCTCCCACACAGTGCCCATCTATGAAGGTTATGCCCTGCCCCATGCCATCCTGCGTCTGGACTTGGCTGGTCGCGATTTGACCGACTATCTGATGAAGATCTTGACCGAGCGTGGCTACTCATTCACCACCACCGCTGAGCGTGAAATTGTGCGCGACATCAAGGAGAAGTTGTGCTATGTTGCCCTGGACTTTGAGCAGGAAATGGCCACAGCTGCTGCCTCGACCTCGTTGGAGAAGTCGTATGAGCTTCCCGACGGTCAGGTGATTACCATTGGTAACGAACGTTTCCGCTGCCCCGAGTCCCTCTTCCAGCCCTCATTCTTGGGCATGGAATCGTGCGGCATCCATGAGACTGTGTACAACTCGATCATGAAGTGCGATGTGGATATCCGTAAGGATCTGTATGCCAACATTGTTATGTCCGGTGGCACCACCATGTATCCCGGTATTGCCGATCGTATGCAGAAGGAAATCACTGCCCTGGCGCCATCCACCATCAAGATTAAGATCATTGCACCACCAGAGCGCAAATATTCCGTCTGGATCGGTGGCTCCATTCTTGCCTCCCTCTCCACCTTCCAGCAGATGTGGATCTCCAAGCAGGAATACGACGAGTCCGGCCCAGGCATTGTGCACCGCAAGTGCTTCTAAGCAATGGCACAACAAACCCACACACACAAGCACAAGCACACACAACACACGCACATGCACACGCACACAACAAAACAAACGGCGTCGCTTCCGTGGAGGCGCCTAGAGATTAATGATTAATGATGATTAATTTTAAGTTGAACCTCTTGCTGCCCAGCCAAAACCAATACCATATTTGACAGTTAATCAGACAGCAATGAAATGTATTATATTTATATTAATATTTATTGGAAGTGTCGCAAAAGACGAACGGAGAAATTGAGATAAAACAACCATACGAAATTTACAGTTTTACAAATAAATAGCATCCATTTTAAATTAAATATCGAATTTTGATTTATTCATTTTATTTGCTTGCAGCAGTCGTATTATTTTTAGCATTGTATGCAGCACATAACGATAATTTTTGCACAACACGCACATCCACCGCGAGAAGCGGTTGCCAAAAGGTGTGGACAAGTCAGTGTGTGTGTGTGTGTGTGTGTGTGTGTGCACATTCTATATACACATGCTTATCTAGATCTAGAAATAGTCGCGTTCGCTTTTCCAAACAAGTACATTTTCCACAGCCCAACAGCAGATGCAACAACTACCCCCTCGTCGAACTCGCTGATGTTAGCCAGCTAAAAATAACAAATATGAAAATGAAAAATAACAAAAAATAAAATTAAAAAAAAACGGAGGCAACGTCAACAAATGTGTTCTCAAACATATAAAACTCATACACACACCAGTGTGTGTGTGTGTGTGTGTGTGTGGAGACATTGCCGTTGACTTTTGGAATCAAACATTAAAAGTGCCAGTCGGCTGTCTTCTTCTAATTGCAGCAGTGCCACAAATCGACCCTCGGCGGCTGCAAAAATACACATCTTGGAATTTCAAGTACATGTGTTGCTGCTGCTGCTGTTGGTGGTGTGTACTTGAACATTGCAGGTCACATGGCAGCTGGTGGCTTCCTGGAATGGACTGCCTAATTGAAACACAGAAAAGAACCCAACTATCCCGATACTATTTCCATACGCACACACACACAAATTGCTTTATTGGATATGTTTTAATACATTTATTTATAGAAATGCATTGGTTGTTTTAAAATTGTATACAAAAAAGTTTTTAATTGCTTTCCTTGCACTTAACAATTGAAATATTATAATATGTATATATGAGTAGATTTATTCAGTTAGCTGTCAGTTTTTGCCGGCACTAGATTTAAAATTGAAATCATATACAAATATTCAATTGCAAGTCTAGCGATATGCGACATTCGTTGATCTTTTGTTTTGTCTGTTAATTGGAATACTGTAATTTTAAAAAATATATATTTTGTCACATTTGCTTAGCTATAATATAGATCGTTGTATATTAAGCAGAAAGACATCACTTTGCTTGTTAAAAATCCAGTCTATACACTTATTAATATTAATAGAATACATTATGTATGGTTTAAGTACACTGTTTCATTAAGCACATTTCTTTCTCGTTAACGAGCACACATATCGTACATGTACATTGTATATAATATAATATATAATTTAAGGCACATTTAATGGACAGTTAACATTGTATTTTAGTTCTTTTTGATTGGACCTGCTCTCTCATTGTCTTATATGTTGCTGTTTCGTGGAATGCTTAAACGAATGTTGTCTAAAATTGCCATAGCTATATCTTCTTACATATATAAATACGATCATTAAGTCTTACGGATAAAAATTGTTCAATTTAAACAATAATAATTACAACTGTGTTGTAATAACGGATTTGCGTATTATGGTCGGCTCACGTCCCTTCGGAGCTGAAACGATTTCCGATGAGACCAGCCAAGGTGAGACCATATCCTTGCTGCTATTATTGGATGGAATGCGAATGTTCTCCTGTTGATTGTTGCTGCTGCTGCTGTTCTTCTGCGAATAGTATTGAGTTTGATTATTTGTAAAAAGATATATATATATATAAATTTCAAATAGAAGCTGTTAATATTAGGTGCATATTGAAATGAAGACAAATGTTAGTTTGCAAGACGCGTTAAAGGACAGACAGTTTCACAACTCTGAATTGGCCAAACCTTTTCAATCTGCGGCCCATCAACTTGGCTCTGATTGGGTTGCTGCTGATTCGACTTCTGCGCCTCCAAGCGCTCCTGCTCACTGAGCGTGGAGAAGAGCAATGTGCCAGCGCTAGGCGTTGACGTTGTATTTGTCGTTGTCGAGGACTTGGCCTTTGCCGCCTCTGACCTGCTGGTATTGTTGCTATTGCTGTTGCTGTTGTTGTTACTGTTGTTCGCCGCGGCATTATTGTTTATTATATTGTTAATGAAGATTTCATTAATGAGTATTTCGGCTGCCGAGGCATTGCTCAGCAAGGGCGTTGTGGAGCTGCCATTGCCACTATTACTAGTGGCGACCAGCTCTGTGGCAGTGCTGCTGCTGCTGGCAGTAACATTAATGCTAGCAGCTGTGCCGCTGGGCGTGCTTATGTTGGTCACACTGGTTGCTGCCAAAGTGCTGTTGTTCGTGTTGTTTATTGTCGCTGGCAGCGACGACGGCGGCGTTGGTGGCCCACTGAAGCCAGACACAAAGGTGGCATTGCTGAAGGGTGAGTTGCTGCTGGCCCGGCCATTAGCATTAGCAATTGTATTTGCATTAGCATTGCTGTTGCTATTGTTGGTGCTCGAGCTGCTGCTGGCGCTGGCGCTGCCACTGCTCGGCTTCTGTTCCGGTATGCTGAGCGTCAACTTATCGCCGCCCTGTTTTTTTGTGTGTGTTCATAGCCAAGCCAAACATCCAACAACAACAATGACAACAAACACACACACACAAACAGCAGGCGGGCAAGCAAGCACCGCACACAAAACACAAAGTGCACACACAACGAATGTAAATAAAAAATAAATGTACAGAAAGCATGAAATAAGTGCAAGGCATGGGGCTAACTGGTTTTTTTGTTATATCTATTTTGGAGTGAAAAACTCACCACTGATATGTAGGTGGCATTCAGAGAATCGGGTCCATCGCTGTGTGTATGATTGCTGCTGCCGCTGTTGCTGCCTATGTGATTGTTGTTGTTGACGTGCATGTTGCTGCTGCTGGAGTGAGCAGCGGGCACAAACATTTGATTGGTCAACTTAGCATTTCCACTGGCACCTAGCTCTTCTTCCACGCGCGCTATTATTAAACGAAACAAAGAGCTTCAGCAACAATTCAAAATGGATGATAAATAAATATCAATTTTCACCCTTAAGTATATTGCACTTGATGTTGCCCGGTGGCAACGCAGTGGCGCCCACATTGGCGAGCTTAACTTGATTGTTGGGCTTCTCGTTTGTTGTCGAGAGTCGCTTCAGTGTCTCCGTGTTGTGATCCATGTCAAAGGTCTTGTTAATAGTAACTCTAAGAAAGGAAAAGCACAATTTGATTTGCATTAGAATACGAATGATATATGAGATATAAAAGTGATTTTGAATTATTTACGCTACCTGATACTGTTAGCATCGTTAATGGCTTCGTTTGCGAGCACTGATGGGGATGGATCTTTGACAATGGACTTAAGTAATGAATCTAGCTCTCTATCTTTATCCGATAAGCCGCTCCTAACACTGCACAATGATACACACAGAATACGAGAATACAACAATACAAAATGCATGAGAAATACAAACAATGCGTATTAGTCAAGAAGCGATACAACAATAAGAATAGCAATGACAGGGCAAAACAAATTCCGCAACACACACCTGAGCTGGCCTGAGCTAATTGAGGCCTTGCCAAAGCTCCCATGATGCGAAGCAGCCGCACTCCTAAACGGATTCGTTTCGTCAAAGTTCTTGGTGGTATTGGGTGAATAGGGGGGCGTGTACTCTGGCTCCAGTCTGTTAAAAAAAATAATTATATATTTATATTCAATAAAGTCTAATGAAATTTAAAGAGAGAGAAAGTTCTTACTTCACAGAGAGACCCGCAGCTTTTCCAATGGAACCAATTTTGCTGTAGGCCGGATCATCGTTGCTAAAGTTGGACTTAAGTGAATTACGACCCAGGGAGGGGCAAGTGGCAGCCGCATGAGTCGACGAGCTAATCGAGGCACTGCACGCAGCGTCCGGTTCAATGATGGCCGAATTCTGTATGACAGTCAGAACGGAGGGTGAGGGGGTGACGGTGATAAACGGATCTGCCGAAATGAGGGAATCAAATGTTTCGTTGTTGTTATCATTGTTCGCAGCATACGGTGCAGCATGAGTTGTGGCAGCGGCAGTGGCAGCAGCTGCAGCAGCGGCTGCCGCCCGAGCATTGACACTGGCCACGGCTGAGGCTGCCGATTCCTGGGATGCCTTCTGGCGTTCGCGCAACAAATGCGACTGACGACTGGCGAATCGCTGCGAGGGCCGACGCTCAAACTGAACGGTGCGACGGGCGCGGCTCTGCTGTGTGGTCTGGAATTCAGTGCGACCGGAGTAACGGAAACGTGAGCCCATGCGGAAGAAGTTTTGCCGGGCCGAGGGTCCCTTCACGGGCGCCCGCAGCCGGAAGAAGGTGTGATGCTCGACGGCGCACTTCCACAGATGCTTGCAGGCCTTCTCATTGTACAGCCGGAAGACGAAAGTGTGCTCCTGTTCACGTCCCTCGTCATCGTCCTCGATAACAATGAGCGTTAGTTTTTTCTTCTTGAAATCCAATTTGCTAATCTTTGGCCAGAAGAAGAGGCCAATCTTCTGGTCACGCTCGAACACCAGAATCCCTGTGGGAGTCAAGCCCAGGTGATATTCGCAGCTGTCTTTGCCGAGCACCGTGTGCATATCCACACCATACATATCCAGCCATTTGGCCTTGTTGAGAAAGGCCGTTTCAGCCTGGGCGGGCGTTAAGCCGCGGCATGTCTTATACTCATCCAATATGGCAATTTCCAGATCCTCCGTCTGTTCGGGAACAAAACGAAACTCGGAGACCGTAGCAGCCGAATGCACCTGATCATCATAGTCGCCCAATTCCGCTGTGGATGCAATACAAAAATAATTATAGTTAGTTGAAAATCTTACAGAATACAAAGTTATTATATGAAATGCGCACAAGCTAACCATTAACCTAATAACCCAGAGTTCGTCTGGCTCAGACTCTGCAACGTCAAAGGTCACAGCTATGGTGGCAATTCAACTTAACGAGCTAGGCATTGTGCTCACATATATATATATATATATATGTATATATAACATTGTATTCTTTGTAAGTGAGTGAGAATCACGTACACTGCAAGGCCAGCGCGCAGAGTTCGGCGGATTTGTCATCTGGACAGTCGAGACGCCCTTCCAGCAAGTCTTGCTTCAATTGCAAGAAGAATAAATAACGTGTCAGCTCCTCACGCAGCGTATTCGGCTCCGATGAATAAAACTTAACCTTCAGGCGAAAGGTATACGGTGGTCCAACTACAATTTATAAACATTAATACAATTACAGATACAGATACAGATAAAGACCACGTATTTATGTGTGTTTGTTTGTATGTTTTGTTTGTCATTACTCACTTTTGACTTGTTTTTTGATGGGCTTGGTGGGATCTAGCCAGTGCTTCACATGGTTCGCATCCATAAACTGCAATCCAAAGTAATCTTTCTCAATGATATCCAAGGCATAGAAAACCTGTTCATAGAGAAAACTTCCCAGCGCTTTTTTCTGCAAACAAAAGCAATCAAAAACCAATTCAATTATTTTATTTATGCAATTAGAATTTTATAGTGACCATTTAAAAATAATAAACATATTAAAATTAAATTGCAATTTCTGTATGCAACTCATTAAATTTTTAGAAATTATTTTTAGATTTCTGCTTAGAAAAATACCCATAAAATATTAAATTATTGCAAATGGGAATTGTCATTAAAACCAAAGATTTCTAGCTAGTCAGGAACTACTATAGTTATATATAGTGACCATATAAAAACAACATGAATATGTAGAAATGAAATTAGTATTTTTCATGCAGATAATTTAAGTAAAAATAAAACTACTTAATATATTTTCAAAGTTAACAAAAATAAACAAATAAATGAATCCAACTCGAATTAGGTGTGAAACGGAAACAGTTCCTAATTGCCAGAGACTACTGTGGTTAGCATGCAAATTATTGCATTGGCCCTGAACTAATCACGTTTATTATATTTGTCATTTTTGTTTTCGTCTCTTAATATATTTGCCGATCAGCAATAAATTTTGTGTTTATCACACGTAAACACACACAAATACACACAGACACGCAGGCACACACTCGCGCACACACATAAACACCACAGACAGCGCAATCCATGGAATGTTTGTACTCGTCCGAAAACAAACTAAAGAATCAAGACAAACCCACTCGTTTACCCCCCTCATAAACAGCCCTTGTCCACGTATAGATAAGCTCAGAATGTGATGTTTGTTTTTTTTTCTGTAATTCTATACTCACCGATAATTCGATGGAAAGGTCAGTGTTGTCCAGCAGTATAACGCGACAGTCGATTTTATTTTTGTTTACCACAATGCGTTGGGGCTTAATATGGAAGCCGCCACCGCTGCTGCTGCTTGCAATGACGGCAACGCCACCGCCTCCGCCGCCGCCGCTTCCAGCGACCCGTGAATTGCTCGCATTATCGGCATAGTTGTTGCGCACCTTTCGACGACTTAGAAAACGCAGCATTTTTTAATTCCTCGCTGTTGTTGTAGTTGTTGTTGAACGTTTGTGTTTTGTGTGTTGGCTTTTTGGCTAGAGCAGCGCCAAGGCAGAGGCAGCTTCAGCGTATTGCAACAATAATTCACCTGTGTGCTGCTCACGTCTTCGTCTTCGTCTGGGAAAAAGCGCAGACATTAAGACCTCAGCGCGCACACACACACACAACAGAACTCACACACACACACCTGCACAATTGAAAACACCAACACTAACACACAAACACACACAAGTGCGCTTCAACTTGTTCTTGTATATATATATATATATCTAGACACACACTTGCACACACGGCCCCCTCCGCTGGTTAACAAATCTGGTTGAACTGCGCCGCTTTGCTGTGGGCTCCTGCAGCCCCCCAAAAATAAGCACAGTTAGTTGTTGCAACGGCGGCGGCGTCCCCTTTTTCGCACAGGCACCAGAAAAAACAAGTCTGCCCCAAACACGTTCCGTTCCTTTCGTTCCTGCCACAGAACACAACGACAGACGACTGCTGCTGCAACACCATTCAATCCTTTCGGTGTTGGTTAATTTATTAACGCGACGTTTTGTTGCACTTGTGGGCGTGAGTTGTGAACGTAGTTGTGATTATTTTATTTATTTTGGTGCAGTAAATGGTAGATTTGCTGTACTTTCGACCAAACTTTTATGCGACGATGGTAAGTGCTGCAGTGTGACCGAAGCACGATAGCGCAGAAATGCTCGACCTCTTTGCTAATATATCGATAGCTATCGCTATAGTTATATGAGAAAAGCATAGTCGCACACATATTACTTAAATGAGATTATTAACTAGAAATTATATACATATATTAAGTAATGATTGCCCAATAATAATTCATAATGATATATTTGCAAAAGCAATCGCATATTAGAGCTCTGCTTGTGTAACCCAACACTGATATACTCTAAATTGTTCGATTGCAAATTAATCGATAAGCGCAATCAATTTCAAAACACGGCGGCCTTTCTAAAATGAAATCATCTCATAAGACACAATGAAATTAAGTAAATATGCATAAGCATAAAAACCAATTGCCCAAGTAGTAAAAGTAATATGAGCAATGCTAGAATTGCTTAGGGGGCTTAGAAAATTGAGACAAAGTTAGTGGATTGTATGCTTATAAAATTTAACTTTAGTTGGCAGCCAAAAGCAAACTATCAGTTAACTTGGAGTTACAACCAAACTCCACCATAGCTGTAAATACGAAACACATGCTGTAATATGTGAGCAGGGAGAGGGGTGTTTGAGGGTAAGGGGAACTTATAGTTGCAGCCGGCATTTGCAAAATCCTTTTTATGGGCAATTTATTCCTTTATTTGTTAGTGGATTTAGGGGCTGTAGCTGTAAATGTAACTGTAAGCGACGCAGTCAGCCAACGCTGCGGCTCCCATTGGTCGCAATATTTTGAGTTTAAAGGTAAATGGGAGATTTATCGCCGACAATTTCCGTATGCTTACACACATGTGTGTGCGTGTGCGTGTTTGTGTGTGTGTAGAGTTTGTGTGGAGTGTGTGTCTGTGTTTCTTACTGTGTGCAACGTTTTCTGCCTTCTTAACTCTGTTGGCCATGTTTATATCGTGCTTTCAGTGGGCCCTCGGGATATTGGTTGGTGTTTGGTTTCCACTTTTCCCTTTTTGTATTCATTTTCCTTTTGCTAAAAGTGTAAACTATTCAAGCGCAATTGGATGATTAATCAAGGTTTATTAGCTATCAATTCTCACACAGTCTTGGCCAGATCTGCATTTGCACATAGATGAAATGCATTTGAAATATGAAAGCATAATTACGAGACGCCTCCCGTTGTAGCATGGTGCAAATGATTGATTGCCGCCTAATATGGAAACCCGATCCAACGCTGGCCAAGCCTTGACAAACATCTTCATAATAATTAGGCGGATGACGAGACAAGACGAGAAAACAGCAACCTGAGCTGCTGGCCAACAGATGCGTAGGCCTTAATTATGACAACCAGCTAAATGGTTTGCATTTTAAGGGGAATTCCAATCAGGAAAATGGGTTTTCTTCTACTTGATTTGTCTCATATCAAAAGTGGTAGCATCTTAAGTGTGTGTCAATATATTTGTGTGTGTGTGTGTGTATGTGTGTGTGTTGTGTGAATATATTTATGTGTTTGTGTGTGTGTGTGTGGTCGTTACTCAACTGTGTACTGAAAGTGTGCATTTATCTGCAGTTGAGTGCAAAATAAATTCCTTTTAATTAAAACCGCAGCTCGTGATTTAAATTACCACGACTGAGGCGGCAACGCAATTTATATGGTGGCCATCCATAAATCAGTCGATGCTCGTGACGCATCCAGCATCTACTACTATCCGCCTTGGCCTTGCAATCCTTATGGCAACCCAAAAGGTAAATTCATTTTAATTAAATAGAAAAATGTTTTGCTGTTTACCCTCAGCTAAGGCTAACAAACCCATCGTCGCATCTAGCTGAAAATGCCTTCTCGACACACTGATATCCACTGCAAGGAATTCGAACTTTTCAGTAATTGGCTACTTAAGGACTCGATTGGTACGCGAACCTAATGGCCAGGGACCTCAACGTCGACGTGGACGTAGACGTGGACATGGACATGGACAAGCCCGTCATTGCAATAAAAAACATCCTTGTGTTGTAAAATTTTATGTGTGATTCTGTGTCGCTTTACGATATCAACGAGCTCCCGCTCGCCCCTCGCTCTGGACTCGGCCTCGATTCACGGCTCGTTATTGTCGGGCAAGGAGACAGCACAGGATGTGATGACGTCCGGGCTGCCAGAGGGGGTGGGTGGAGTAAGTTCTCCAGCAACAACAAGCACAGCAACATTTGTCGTCTCAGCGAATTTGGCCCGGCAAACTAAGCGATTGCCGTTACCTGCTCACCTACGCCCTGGGGGAATAATTCACGGCTATTTGGCAAGTCAACAGCTTGTTTTATTCGTCCGTGTAATTTTCGATGAGTATTTTTCTCATTTTTATGACGAAAGGCGACGGCAGGCGTTCAAATCAATTGAAAATCAATGTTGTTGCAAATGTTTCGCACTGCTAAATAATTAGATTAGCCATACAAATCACAACTGGTTTGAGCATAGCACATTTCATATATATTTAATGCATACAATTATGCAAATATATATATTTTATTTCGTACACAATTTAAAATATGTCAACTTTTGTGCCGCTGCGACCTTCCTATAAAAACAAATAAAGAACATATGAAATGTATAAAAAGTTATTTATGCCCCGGGGCTGCTTTTGCTGCAATGCCATTTGGGGCGCTGGTGCTTAGTAGCCACAGCTTTACCCCTTCAACGCACCACTCCCCCAGCCCAAGACTATAGAATGTGGTGTCACCAAAAAGACAAAAAAAAGAAAAAAAAATTCTAACGGCCCTTTTTCCACATCTTTTGGGGTCCCGAAGCTTTAATCCCGAATGGAAACCGGCACAGGGACGGTGACAGGGAGTAGAGCTGAAGCTGCAGCCGAAGCCGAAGTTGGAGGAGCATTAGTCGGAACCGGAGCAGGTCCGGTCCATGGCTAGGTCTAAAACTTTCACAGCATTGCAACAATTAAAAGTGGCACAAGGGTCATTGAAACAATTGGCCATTGTTATTTAGCCAGGGGATTTAATTTATGCCACTAATTACTTTAAGAGCTTTGTAGCTGTAGCAATCTTACCAAATGAAACGCTGAATGGAGACAGCTCCTTAAAAAAAAAAAAGACAAACCAAAAAAAAAAAAGTAGAAAAAATTGTAAATCCAGGGATGCGACCACTTTTGGGCCAAAAGTTGCTGCCAAACTTAAAAGAGTGCTTGGAGGCTGCTGCCGGCTCTGCTGCTTTCTTATGAATTCAGATTGTAGAAATAGTAGTAGTAGAACAAAAGCCAAACAATATGCAAATGAGATATTACATATATTCAAATATATTTTTTCCACGCCAGTAGGTAAAAACTGTGGATAAAGTTTTTCCGGTCAGGTTTTTCGCATTGCTTTGCGTTGCTTTGGTTGACTGTCTGCGGCTTTTCGGGTGACTGCGACTCCAAAATGACTTCAAATGACTTTTGCCCAACCAAGAAAGTTGAAAGGTTTTCTGGCCATTTGCACTTGATTCGGACATATGTACAACTCTTTTCCTAAGTGTGTGTGTGTGCGGACGTGTTTGTGTGTGCGTGTGTGTGTGTGTGTGAATAATACGCTATGGCCATGACAGCAAAAAGCAAAAACAGTTTGGCATTAGTTTTGCCCAAGATTTAACCCTTGGGATGTGGCAGCAACAATAAAACTATCAACTTTAAATTGTAGTTTATATTATTGATGTGTTTTTCTGTGTGCTCGGTTTCTTTGCCAAGTAGTCGCAAGTTCTCATAATAATGGCCAAAACGGCCATTTTGAGGATGAGCATATTTTTTTGGTTTGGGATGAGTTCTGGGGTATTTGGGGTTTTACATGTGCCATTCGCACATTCCTCACACACAAAATGATATCGCATTCGCAGCTACCCACATTGTTCAAGTTGAGACAAGTCAAGGATGAGGAAGAGGAAAAGGAGGGGGAGCAGGAGCAGCAGCAGCAGAAGAAGCTCATCATCAATGTTGCAATATTTTGCTTATCATGCATTTTGCTTGGGAAACATCTAACGAGGAGCAGCACTCGAGGAAAAAGTAGTTCATTGAGCAGCACAATTTGCTGATTGTTGGAATTTGCGATAGGAAATGAAAACCGAAACTGAAACTCATTTAAATCAATATTTTGTTGAGCACGTATGCAGCAGGAGGAGTAGCAGGGGCAGCAGGAGGTCTAGGAGCAGCAGCAGCAGCAGCAATAACAGCAGCAGCCGTCAACAGGAGTAGCAAGTGGTTGGCGGTGGGTGGGTTGGTGGTGTGTCATCTCCTAGATGGTCAACTGACCAATACTCGGCATCAGCACAATTGTCGAACGCTTTGGTGTTGTCTTTCTGGCCATACGCTTACCGCAAAACCCAAAACCCAAAACCGAACCCAAACCAGATGACGCCTGCATGCAAATGTCTTGTAACATTGTGCAGAAAATAGCTACCACTAACTGTTCCGCTACCAATGCCCCGCACCGCCCCCGTCTCTCCTTCATCCCCGTTGCCACCCACACACGCAATTATATTTGCCTTAGGTCGGCATTAGTTCGCTGAATGGTTTGGCTTCCAGTTGGTCCAAATCGGGCCTGCTGCTAAGAGTCATTTCCGTTTCATAACCACCCCACACTCCACACCCCACAGATCCTCCCCTACTCCCCAAAAACAATCATGTGTACGCCCCTGAGGTGACAGAGTCAGTCCCTCATGTGTTTGCTGTGTGTGTGTGTGTGTGTTTTGTGTGTGCGGTCTTTGTGGCAATTGTTCAGATTTGACCATTTCAATAATAGCACTTTTTGTGAGCTTCTCTTTAAATTTTCTGCAATTGTTCGTTGCACACATTTTCAATGCTTAAGACAAAATAATAAACAAAGAAAAAAAAAACAATTTGAAAAGCATTTTACAATTACATTGCCAGTGGGAAAAATATTTTCTAAATAAAACAAGAAACACGTTGGTTAAATAAACACACTCCCTCAACTCGGAAAAACTGCGCTTATACATAGAATCCCAACCAACTCAACCCAAGCAAGACTCCAGCTTTCCTGCAAGAGCTGGGATTGATGGAGGAGCTATAAGCTCAGAAGGGGGCATCTAAAAGGTCGCAGTGTAGGCACCCCCAATTTATAATAATATCGCTAAGAGCAGCTCAAATTATTATTCGGAAACCATTTTCTACAACCAAATATTGAGTCTTAATTTTTATGTAGTTCCTGGTAAATTTTAAATTTTTATTCGATTTTTTTGTTTTTGTTAAGCTTTAATATTTTAAGAACTCACAAATACAATCATTTTAAAAATTGCATAAATAATATAATTTTATATAAAAACCTTACGTCAATTCGTAACATAGTTGTCAAAAGAGAAAAATGCTTTACTATTTTCAGAATTTGGGAGAGTTTTTTTTTATAAAAATTCGTGTTTGCATTTATAAAGTTTTTTGGAATTTTTCTATTACAAAGCACTTAAAGAGCCTGTCTTATTTTGAGAATATGTTTTGTTATATTTATAAATTATTTCGAAAATATTTCCCAAGGTGTGTGTGTGTGTCTGTGTGCGTGTGTGTGTTTGTGGAAATGTAGTTCAAAGAAAGCACGCTGACTTGAATTTAAGAAGCATCTTTGAATCACATTTAAAATACAAACTTAGAATGACAGTTGATTTAATAAAAGCCATAAACCAAAGATAAAACGGCAAGCACATAATTTAAAACTTTATATATATATATATATATATATATATATGTGTGTGTGTGTATGTATATTTTTTGCACACCTTGTGTAACAAAGAGATTGTAATTTTCACGAGTTTATTGTTGTTCCTACGCATTTATCTCATCTTTTTATTGTGCATAGAATTTTGACTGGCAATTAGCAGCGTTGCCAATGACTGCCAGATTCTTCTTCTTCTTCTTCTTTTACACGCAAGCGTCTCAAATTGGATGGCTTTTCACTCACTCTCGCTCACTCTCACTCACACTCTCCCTCTCTCCATCTCTCTCTCTCCCTCTCTGATGACTGTGTCCCTTTGTGAGTGTGTTTTGCTTTTATGACAGTTTTTCTTTTTTATTGTGCGACAGAGTCTTCTATGGCATTTTTGACGCTTACGATTTTAACATTGTCTTAATTGCTGCTTTATGATGTGTGCGCTCAAATGACACACAGTATTTGTTAGCCATGGTTATTACGATTTAGTTCCAGATCGAGTTCGAGTTTGAGTTATGGGTGAGGATTGGGGGGGGGGTTGGTTTGAGGGTTTTTTTTTAGTTGCCTAGGCGCCATAAAGATTAACAAGCAGTGAAGAAATTATGCACATTTCATTCCTTTGCAACCGTCCCGTCAACGGCAACGGCAGCAATGAGGCCATAAAACTCTCATGCAGCTAACATATCATTGTGCTAAGTTCTTTAAATATTTGTTACGTACTCGGGGTACATAAAATGTTTACAGCGTAATCATGTGTGGCAATTGCAATTGCGATGACAGCCGTTGCGGCAATTCAGCTCACTAGTGCCACAAAACTCTTTCAGCCCTGCAAGTAAATCTTCTCAAGAGGCAGCAATTCAAAAGTGAATATATATATATATATATATATATACATAAATATATATAAATATTCAGCATGATTTGTGCTAACTGCTTATTTGATTATGCAGCAAGGAATTCCTTTTTTGCGTTGACCCAGTTTAACAACATGAAAAGTGCTGCAAATTCAACTGCTTACACTCAATTAGCCAGGCTTAAGCGCATGAATCAAAAGGCAGCAAGCCAAATCCCATAAGATATTTCAGTTATATGCAATATATCACACAGATGTACCATAAAGATATGAATTATGTAATGTGTGCTTTGTTCAATTTATAGACAAATCATATAAAAAATATCACTCCAACTTTAAAGTACAAGACTAAAAACATATCCTCTAAACTCGCAAAGCAAAATCCACCTGAATTTCAAAGGATTTGCAAGTTTTTACCGACAAGTGCAACTCAACTTGTTAATTCTAAAAAACTTTTCTTTATTTCAGGGTACATTTTTCTAAACTTTTATTAAATTATGATTCACTTGTAGGTTTTATTTATATATATTTTTATTAAACATTATTATTTAAAGCTGTAAAATATTTATTTTTCATTATTCTTTTCTACTTTATAGAAATATATTTTATGATTAGCAAACATATTTTCGATAAAAAGAAAATGCCAAATGGGCGCCTGTTTTAGCCTCTTCGCTTACCTGCAATACACCCAAAAAAAATTTATAACCGCTGAGTGGGGTATAAAAATGTATTAAAAATTTGCATTTCAACATTAAATTATTGCTGGAAGATTTTTATGACAAATTATGGCGGCGTAAATTATGTTGGTTTGCATACAACACAGCAGGGGCACCAGCTAACACCCGCTAACACCCCCGTAAACCCCCTGCCATCTGTCTACTTATGTATCAAAAGAGATCCACAAATAAACAAACTCTCTCTCTGTGTGTGTGTGTGTGTGTGGGTGTATGTTTGTGTGTGTGTGTGTGTGTGCTTGTAAGTTGTTGCCAAAAAGGCAATAAAAATATTTCGCTACAGATCTTATTCTGCTTTATTTCGCCATTTTTATTTGTTTCTTCTTCGAGTTATGTTTGTGCTGTTCCCCTTGCTGTGTGTGTGTGTATGTATGTGTGCTTGTGTGTGTGTGGAAGATTGGTTTGTTTGTATACAGTGTACACCTTGCAGCGTCACATTTGCAAGCGAAAACCTCTTTTACTTGCGCATGTGTGTGTGTGTGTGCGTTGTGTTTGCGTGTGTGTGTGTGTGTATCTTTACGCTTGCCTGGCGCTTACCCTTGTTGTTGTCCTTTGCTGGGTGGTTGTCCTGGCTGGTTCGTTGCTTGGCTTGGCTTGGCTGCTGCCAGTTTACCCCAAGATTTGTTTTTAAAAGCCGCTCAGCTGTGGCTGAAATAACTTTCTGTTTGTTACCTGTGTAAAAACAATAAAATTATTATTATTGCTTCACATGCTGGAATTTGAGGACTTAAATTGTTGGTTCGCCTCTTTGCTCTCGCTAAAGCCTGGGCTAAAGGTCCTGCAAGCGCACACACACATACACACACAGCACACACACACACACACTGAGAGCCTCTGTCTGTGTCTCATATAATCATCGTCCATCATTTGTTGTTCGACTTCGAATACGGACCTGCGACCCTCGACAGGAATTTGTCATGCAATTTATTTGTTCTTCTTTTTGTTGCTATTGTTGTTGTGTTTATTTTTTGCGTCGTTCAGCAACAATTTTATGTCATTTGTTGATTGTATAAATTTCGCTGTTTAGCAGTCGCATTCTCCGCCGTCTTGTCTGCCTCTGTCCCTGGCTTGGGCCGCGGCTTCAGCTTCGGCTTAGGCCTTTTTGGCCAGGCATTTTAAAGGTGCTAAAGGATTTTATGTGGGGCCTAACCGTGGCTTATTTGCGTTGTTAGTAGCCCCACAGTCCACGGCTACATAAAAAATGATTTACTATATGGCGGGGCCTCCCTTTATGACAAGTCGTAAATTGCCATCTTTTTTTTTCTTTTTATGTGGCATCTTTGGAGCGCGCGCTCTGCCTGCTGCTGCTGGTCCTGGGTTACACTTTTTATTTCTTGGTTATATATATATATATATATATTTGTTAATTAAGATTGAGGATGATGTGCGGCAACTGCACACAAAAATGGCCAATTATGCAACGTGTTTTGCAAACTGCAAGCCACCTACTGCCAAATCTTACACAGCCAACCCAAAGACCACCCACATTTCCACTCCCATACCACCTCCGCGCCCTTCTTGCTGCAGCACATTCAGCACTCAGCAGAAAACTATCTGCGTCGACCTTTTGTAGCTTTCATGCTTATTTTAATTAGACTCTGCGTCGCTGACTGAGCCGGCAGTGGCACAAAAGGTAAACTCAAATGTGTTGCCTTCCGTTGCGGAAATAGCTTGTACTTGAGCTTGTAATGCACTCTGACGTTAGACTCATGCCTCACACACACACACACACACACACACGTATACACACACCAATGCAAGTCATACATTCAGGTGTACTTAGATGCAGGTTAGCTTAAGCATCTGTATTTGTATCTGCTATCTGCTGCCTTGCGGCATCTTGGCATTTGCAGCTGCAACACGTATGTGTGTGTGCTGTGTGTGTGTGAGTGCTGTTGTCGCCTGCTTATGGGAAATGCGAAAAAGGCTTTGCCCAGCCAAGCAGTGAGGCAACCAAGAGATTACGAAACGTGTCACAAGTGCAGTCTGCACCTTTTGAAGTTATGTTTAGAACGGCAACGGCGACAGTGCCACCTAATGAGTGGAATTAGAATTCAAAATATGGCAAAAAAGTCACGTTTTGTGAAATTAATGATTTGGGGCGACCACAACAACAATAACATCTGCCAGGCCAACACGTTGACAAGTCCACAGCAACATCATCATCAACATCATCATTGCCATCATCATCATTGCCATCCTCATTGCCAGCAAAACAATAATCAGACACTTGTTTCACTTGTGTCTTGTGTGCATTCGATTGTTATTGTGGTTTGGGCCAAATAGTTGAATATTCATATGTATTTATTAACCTGCAGCATCCGAATACCATTTGATAAATTCATAAATTCGAATTTCTATACATGAGTATAGCAAATATCTGACTTTGCTAAATCAGATCAATATTATATTTATTTGTTTTGGTATTTATCTTTTGAGTTTCCTCAAACAATGCCATAAACCATTTAACATTTTATTACCTCCAGATTTATGAAGAGATTTTTTTTATTGTCACTTTTCATTTCATTTTGATTATTTATTTTTATATTTATTGTATAATTTGGAAAGCTAATTTCATTTTAAATATTTTGTATTTTAAAAATCGTTTTAAAAATGTGTGTGCTGCTTTTAGTTTTTGGTTAAAAAAAATAAGTAGTCATATTTTATATTGAGATTTACAGATATAATTAAACAAAAATAATCGTTTAGCTTAAATCGAAGATAAAATACCATTGAAGACAGCGGAAAAACTGAACTTCTAGAATTTAGTAGGAATTTAAAAAAGTAACAGATCTTTCACATACAACTTATGTTCAAATTATAGTAGAACAATAATCCGCATAACTGATAGGTTTTATTTGAATATGGGTATATTTTTAACAAGACAATTTAGAAAAAAAAACTGTCGTAAAAAATAAGATAAGGCGAGCTTTACTATATTGACTTTAATTAGTGCTGCTGATTCAGAATTTATTTACTTAACAACAAAATCACAATAAATGCTTATAACAACATAAATATTGTAATTTGAAATAAGAGTTAATCTGTAAGTTTCCAATTTTTCTTTTTTATATTCTGAGTGATTATGAGTTGGTATCGAATAATGTTCTTAAATTCAATGATATTAGAAAAGTAATGCTTAGAGTTAGTGCCTATCGAATTAATTTTAAAATTAAATGAAGGAATAACTACAACTTCGTATAATTAATTTTTATTACATTTTGTTTATATTAACAATAACATTTTGCAATATGTTTGTATTGCCCGTAAAAGTTATTAACTTTAAATATGCTTAAATTGTCGCAGTTGGGTGTTCTGATATAAATGTATATATATATAAGGTATCTTTTCCAATGCTTGTTAAATAAAATGAAATACCCCTTACAGGGTCATATCATAAATCATACTGCAAATTCAGGCTAACTCAGTCTCAGCCTAAACTTAAGTGCGGTTAGGCTAAAAGGGCCACTCGTTTTGAGCACCACTTGGTGCAGGCTCATTGTGTTAATTTAAAAAAGTGGGTGGTGGGGGGAGGTTGATTTTTATGGCTTGGGTCGACGACGAACAAAAGAAGAAACGGAAAGAGTTAAGAGTTTTCATTTGACCAGTTTGTTTGCTTGAGTTGTTGCCATATCTCATATCTAAAACAGCTTAATTTGTAAAATGAATATTACCACATTGAAGCAATTCAAAATAACTTGAATTATTATATTTGTTTAGATTAAAATTGTGTTTCCGATAGATACATGAAAACATTTCTGTGTGTGCATGCCTGTGTGTGTGTGTGTGTGAATATTTGATGTGGTTGTGCTAAACAATACACACGCACACCTCACTGAATAAAGAATTATGGTTATGCAAATAAGCTTAAAGCGCACAATCACAATCAAGAAAACCAGCAACAACAACAGGAGCGTGAAGATGGTCTTGGTTGGAGAGGGGTGTGGGGAGGGGGAGGGGAGTATAGCAATACCAGCGCAGCGGTAAAGTGTTTAGACACGCAATGTCAATAAAGTATCTTATCTGGGGAACACACATTTAGTGGGGCGATGGCTACGGATACGATACCCATACGCTGGAGCGCTGCTATGGCCCAACAACATGACGGCGCTTCTATTTCTTTTTATACCCAGAACCCATTCAAAATTCGTTAACAGTGTATAATGGGTTTGTTCAAGAGCATGTAAAAGGCGGCAACAACGCGCAACGCCGAATTTTGAAACTGTTTAAACTATGAACAAGTCGATCGCAGTGTCTATAAGAAATGGAGACCTTAAGCTTGGATTATAAGTTCTCTTTGGTAACTACTATCATCTTGCGAATATCGATTAATATCGAGCAATGAAAGCAACAATTTTAAAGATAAAGCGATTAAATTGTCATTTTACTCAGCTTGACAAATTATTGATTAACTGTAGAGATTTCATTAATCAAATCCAAACTGTGTACTGATATTGTAGCTTATAATTTCTAAGAGAAGAGATTATATTTTATAAGAGAATAATATTAGGTATACATATGTATATATGTACAGCTTAATTCTTATACATATTTGTGTAATTCTCTTTGGCTTGAGAGTATCTCGCAGTCGAGCTCACTCGACAGAAGCGGATTACTTGCCTTTTTTAATATTTTCTTTTTTTGGGCTTATTCAATAATGCGTGCCTTTGAATTCTGATTATACATATGTGTGTTTGTATGTATAAGCATATGCATAGGTGTATATTCGTATATACATATGTAAGTATGTGTGTGCGTGTATCGTGCCTTGGCCTGAGCTTAAAACTTAACTCGATGAAGAACAGAGATGGAGACAAACATGTCAAAGGGTTCCGTTAGCTGTGGGTCAATGCCAGCTAACGCGCTTTGCCTGTGTGCGTCTGTTTGTGTATGCTTGTGTGTGCGCAAATGATCTTTGCATGTTTGGAAAACATTTTAGCACGCTGGGCGCGGCGAGAGTGCGTAAGAGGAGGGGCAGGAGAACATCCAATAGGCATAGGCACATAAGCCAACTGACAGACAGATAGACAGACAGACAGACAAACATGCAGACTGACAGACAGGCAAAACATACCCACAAACAAACAAACAAACACACACACACACACACACACACAAACAAACAGACAGTCAGACGAACAGATAGACAGATAGTCCAAATTGCAAATTGAAATGTTAACATTTAAGCACGTATTAAGCACGTGGCTGAGGCGCTAGTGTGTGTTTGTGTGTCTGTGTGGGTGTTTGTTTGTTTGTGTGTGTGTTTATGTTTGTGCAGCGATAAATCGATGAATATATAGAATTTGAATGGGCACTCCCCTCACCTCACCTCACCTAACCTATCCCTCACCCCACCCCTCTCCACGTAGACATTCCCATTACCATAGCAAAATCATTGTTCCTCATCCGTTTCTAATAAGCGAATGGAATCAACGAGCGAATGTTAATGGGCCCAAACACGGCATTTAGAAGTTGTTGTTTTTTTTTACTACTACCATGTTTTGTTGTTGTTGTATTTTTATTTTTATTTTTTTTTTGTGCTGTTAAAAAATTGTTTAAGCGACATTTGGTTCATTCATATGCAAATTTTTGATGGCCAAATTATCGAGCAATATCTGAGTTGTGGCCCTTTTGTAAATTTAATAAATTTGCTTTTTATAAAGCTCTTTGCTTTGACCACATTTTCTTGGAAGTTGTCATTAAGACGTCAAATTATGATGCTCTTGTCTAATTTGACAGGCAGCAGCTATTAATTGCCGCTTGACAAGCAATTCGTTAAGAAAAAGGCAACCGAAATAAAATAATACACAAGCCATATGCAAATTGCGCAGACAAAAATACTGATTCGGAAACCGAGCTGAAGAAATTGAAGAAGCTGAAGAAGCTGCTGAAGAAGAAGAAGAAGCTGGCACTCGTTTTTAAGTTGGGCATCACAATAAATGTTCGAGCAGTAAAAAACACATGTTAACCAAGAAATGGGCTTTTAAGTGCCTCCACAGCAAATGGCGGCTGTGAAACCAACGACTCAGTTTTGCATACACTCAGCAAATGAAATCAAATTTATATTTTGTGATATAACCCAACTTGATTGCTCATAATATAAATATATTCTTTGGTTCCTAGAAATAGTTTACAGAAATAAAATAAAGATGGCTTTAAATGAGTAAATCGCTTTGCTATTTTAGCGCAGTAAATTATGTAATGAAACCCATTATTTCCTTAAAAACAAAAAATAAAATATACATGATTCTGAGTTGAATTAATATATTTTAATATTTGTAAATCTAAAAATATATAAATATAGAAACTTATAAATAAAATAATAATGCCAATAAACAAGTTTTTTTTAGTTTGTTTCTATTAATTGTTTTTTTTTTATAAATTGAGTTCAACCATAATATTAGATAGATAAGCTAAAGTAATAATAAAAAGAAAAAATTTGCAGAAATAGCTAAGATATGCTGCAAAATAATAGTTTTTGATAAATTGCAAAATAAATAGTTAAAATTTGTAGAAAAACTCGCTTACACATAGCCACTTAAAATTAAGATATATGTTCACCTTTTCTTGGAAATGCACATAAGTAAAATAAAAAAATACTAAAGCTTAGTAATAATAAAAATAATATAATAAACAAAAGAAAATAAGCTAATTTTATATATCGAAAAAACCAACAACAAATTTCAATTTAAATGGAATTATGAAAATATGTGCCAAAATAATGAGCTGCACTTGTGAATTTTTTTTGGTATATATATTTTTCTTTAAGTGTATGCCGCTGGTACAATGTGTGAATGTTGCCGCTGACGTGCGTAACAAATGCAAATGGCCACAATCGAGATTCGAGAATTGAGAATCGAGAATCGTCTAGGGTTTCCCAGAAAACAAAATGCACATCATTAGTTCGGCCAGCTTCTTCATTGGGAACGTGGCCAATGATTCTGGCCGGCACGCGATTACCGCGATTCACGTTTCTTACACCACCCCACCCCTGTTTTGCACAGCAGCCAATACACCCACACGCACATTTCAAGTGTGTGTGCGTGTGTGTGTGTGTGCTGTGTTGTTATTGTTTACATACACTCGGTATGCTATTTTTACATTGCACAGCGCGCAAGTTCTTTCAATTCCAAACATTTTGTATTTTTCTAGCTAATTTACTCGTTGCTCTGCTTTTTATTGAACAGCCGGAGCATATTTATTGATGATATGACCACACCTATTTTATGAGCTCACCCAGCCAGCCAGCTAGCCAGACAAATAGACAGACAGACAGACAGTGAGACAGGCAAACAATGTGTGCCCAAAAATAAACCACAAATCCCCAATGTTAAGTCCAAAATAAAAGCCTTGGCATGCTGCATTTTAAGGGCAATGGAAGCGGGGGATGCGTCTGCATCTGCAACTGCATCTTTGCCTAGGCGCAACAGGGAATATGCAGTTAAGTGCAATACACTCAGAAAAAAAATTAATACACTGTTGGCACCAAGCATAAATCGATAAATTAATCAGCAAGTAAATTTATAAAAGGAATTTTATTTTTTTCATTTCAGGCTACATTTGATTTAAATTTAGAAAAAAATATGTAAAAAATCCTTCTATGTTTACATAGATCTTTAATTTAACCATTTTTGCTTATTAATATAAATAAAAATTAATATAATTTAATAGAATAAAACAAAAAGTTTATTACTAATTTCTAAATTTCACAGCAGCACTTTTGATTAATAATAAATTATTATGTATTTACTGACAGGCTTTAAATTAAAAATTCTAATTTTGAATTTGAACAATTATCGATATAGATAGATTTTCTTTCTTACGGACCTTAATATTATTATTAAGAATTATGTATTTGAAAAGTAATTTTGATATATTTTTCTTCGAACATTTACAAATTATTTCTAGAAACTAGATAGTTATGAAATTCAGTTTACTTGAACGGACGTTGTAAATTTTAATCTCAAATAAAATATATTTAAATTAATTTAAAAAATAAGAAACGATTTGGATTATTTTTTCTGCTTTTTTTTTGAGTGTGTGGGCAGATCACTTGAGATTTGTAGCACCTCATTCCTCACGTGCTGGTGCCCGGGCTTTTGATCTGCTTAGCATTCCGTGGCACATCAGAAAGTCGTTACTATTGACAAGAACTGGGAATCCCCACTCCATGCAACTCCCATGCCAGCCCAGAGGGAAAACAATAGCAGGGGAGGGGTGAAAAAACAAAAGTGAAATTGTGGCAAGCACTCGATTTGTATTTGTTTGCATTAATTTGTATACGTTACTATAACGATTTAATGCACCCAGCTTCAATTGTGGACCAGGTGATTGTACTCTATCTTCCCTATACATATACATATATATATATATATATGTATTTAATGCTCTCAATATATATATATGCACTGTTTGTGTGTGTGTTTGCTTGCCTGTGGGCATCTTTATTACTTCCTTTCGATATCGAATCGGGTGAATATGGCGCATCAATCAAACGGATAAAACACAACAAAGCCAAATGATGAATAACATCTGGCCGCATAAAGAGTGAATTGTTTTCTGCAAAATACAAACACACACACACACATACACAACACACACACAACAACACACACACACACAGTGAAATTATGGAAATCTACTTGAAGAAGCTGAAGAATGTATTTAAACAACAAATTGATTGATACCAAAAATTATATCAATCTGATCAGCTAAAGTTATCAAAACACATTTTAGCTTGTTTGCCAAAAATTTGTGGCTTTATTTATTCTACAATTTGATGGCTGAGAATAGAAAACTGGAATAAATACACTTTATATGAGCTTTAACAGATTTATACAAATTTATATATATTTATTTATGTATTTTTGATTGTTTGCCAGAACCGGTTAAAAGTTTTTTTTAGGTATTTTTAATTAAAATCATTTTAAGAACAGCAAATTTATTATAATTATTAGTTTTAACTAAATATAATGCTAAAATCATGTTATTTATTATTGTTAGTATTTTGAGAATCATTTTAAAACTAATTAATTATCACATCAAAATTAAATTGAAATCATAACAGAAACTAAATCAATCATTGACAAGCCATAAAATCAGCGAACTAAAATTATGACTCGCGCAGCTTTTTGCTTATTCGATTAAAAACACCATTAACGTCACAAATATTCACACCTTAAACAAGTTGAAAATTCCTCAGTTATTTAAAAGCCGACACATTTTCTAATCGCCAAAAATGAACATTAACATTTTTGGTTTTATGGTGACATCGAAATTAAATTACAGTTCTTCCCTTTAAAGACTCTTTGCGCTCTTACAGTATGTTAGCGGGCGGTTTACGATATTCAACGCTGTTAACATCAAGCGAATATCGCCAAGTTTCACTACGTTTTCTCTTTAGCTGTGTCTGTTGTGGACTGCTTGAGTGCCAGTTTTGTGCTCTTTTTTTTCGAAATTCGAACAACCAGTCAATAACATGTTAAGCGATTAAATTAATATTTGATATTGATGTTAAGCGCTTAAGTGTAGATCATCAGGCTAGATAAATTAATAATGAATATAAATATTTAAATTTATTGGAAAGCTACAATACATCATTGTCGCTATAACTAAGTAAAGAATTTAATTAATTTATTTAAAATAACCAAAAATTATTTATTCCAAAAAAAACTTCAATTATCAAATCAATACTGCTAAAAATTAAAATACAAATTCTTAGAAATTACTTAAGAAATGTTAATCGCGCCAAAAACCAAACACCAAAACTCAAGACTGTAAACTAAACACAAGTTTGAAGCAGTTCGAAAATGCTGCACTCTCTTCAGCTGGTGCTGCTGTTTTATGTTGCTTTCTATTATGCGTTTCTCTTTAGCCGAGTAGAGAGGGTCGAGCTCGAATTTCGAAAAATCAAAGCAGCAGCAGCAGCAGCGACGAATGCGACGACGTTGAAGTTGTCGTGTATCCAGTAGATACGCGAAGCCATAACGGTACACATGTTGCTCACGGACTCTGCACTCGTAACGCCTGAAATGTAGCCCAATGCGTTCGCTTTAGGGTATCCGTTTAAAGCACTCACACACACACACAACATACACACACACACACACACACACAGACACACTCAGGCTAAGGCAAGTGTATTTGTATGTGTGTGTGAGAGACTGTCAAGGTATTTGTGAAATTTAAGTGATTTCTGGCACTCGACACGGTGTTTGTTTGCCCAAGTGCTTAACCCAAACCAAAAAACCAAAAAACCAAAAAAACCAAAACCAAAACCTAAAGCGGAGCCCCAATAAAAAATTCAAAATAATAATAAGCAATAAGTGCAGTTGATTTGTTAATAGCCAAGCATAATTCTGCCAACTTTAAGTGGCAAGAAGTTACTAGTGACCTATTCAACCAATCAATTAATGTAATTCTTCAAGTGCCCCTCTTAACAAAAACTACAACAACAACAACAAGCCGGTTGCCAAGCTGCTACACAAAAAAAAAAAAAACAACAGGCAATTTAAATTAGGCCCAAAATTGCATTTTACCTAACGAGGATTACCCCAAAAATTTAAATATATTAATGAAAACGAAACACAAAGCCAGCGACCAAAATAGCAAAAACAACAACAACAACAACAATTGCTCCTTCGTGCCGCGTCTGACTTTGAAAATCGCTACACTTCACATGGCTCCTCGAGTCGAGTTGGGTTGAGTTGAGTCGAGTCGCATCAAAATCGCGTCGCGTCGCGTCGCATTGAGTCGGCTTTTGCTCCTGCGGCTAGTTACAGTTACTGGCTGCCTGGCTGGCTACGGGCTGGTTGCGGGCTGGCTTCGACTTCGTCGATAATTGGAATTTACGACTCTGGCATAAAAAGAGGCGAAACACACATAACACCGAACACAGAGACAAGGATAAGCCACGGCCCAAGCACGGCCCGTGAACGGTTACGTTACTTTACGTTACGTTACGTTGCTCGTTGTCGTTCATTTCCCATTCCACTGCCCCTCTCCCCCGTTCCCCAAATCCTTTTTTCCCTCTCGCGCCTACGCTTTCGTTGTCATCCTGCGTCGCTGTTTGTTGACGCTGACGGTAACGGTTACAGTAGCTTTGCCTACAAAAAAATAAACTACTCCCCCCCCCCCCCCCCATCGACTTAAGCAGCGATGCCCTACACCCCTCAGCCAACCCCATCCGTCTCTATGTGACAGTTGTGCCGTGTAAATATATTTTTTTCGCCGCTTGCGTTTTGTGCCGAGGCGGTTCAATTGGCCTGTCAGAGCCAGGCGCGCTGATTTGTTATGGTAATAGTTGTCAAACGGAGGGAGATTCGAGATCTCTTTAGTGTCACTTGATTACACTTGGCAGCAGCGGAGAGAATAAGAAACAAGATGACAAATGTATTGTGTCGTCGTTATTGGTGCCTCCTCTAAACGCATAGTGCAAAACGTTATTGGCAAAAAGCGTCAACGTAAATCTTGGCCAATTAAGTGCGTGCGCTCGTTAAGAAGTGTATCCCATACATATAAAACATATATATAATTTATAAATATATGTATATCTATGTATATTATATGGATTTCTTTTTTTTTATTAAAGCTCAGACGGCGTGTCGCTTATTAATATTATAAACTGATCAGCAGGTAGTAAAAAACAACCAAAAAAAAAAAGAGCAAAACTAAAACTACAAATAAAAAACCAAAATTCATAAAAAAGAAGAAAAAATAAAAACAGTTTGTCCATTAAGTCAAGTCAAGCCGTAGCCAAAATGGAATATTGAATGAACTGAACTGATTTCGTGTATGCACATATATTAACCGGTAAGTTTGAGAAGCTGCTGAATTATCTCAGCCAGTTTATGCTGCTCTTCAAAAATTTATGCTCATATCTGCATAATCGCAAATTAAGCTACATAATTAATAAGGCTAAAAGGGCCTCGACGCTGTCAGATCTCTGTTGATCTAGCACCTTAGCATCCCATCAAGGGGCTGATGCTGGCCACAGCACATAAAACTTTACAAACTAACACTTTTTATAAACACACATACATATATATATATATATGTATATATATATATGTATATTTTATATACTTTGTGGTTGTACGTGCCACTGCGCTGCGTACCGAAAGTATCAATGTCTGTAATCTTAATTAGCAACACCACAGCGTCCGCAGCGTGGCTCTGGACAAGGGAGTTGCCTGGCTGGATGTGGGGGAGCGGAGGAATGGGGGCACTGAACGGGGCCTAGGGGTCTCAGCGCCAGCACTCAACCCAAACATCTTTTAGCATTTTAAAGCGTTGTGTACAATTTAACAAAAACAAAAAAAAGAAGAAATACACAAATACCAATTCAATAACCAAAACCGGTTGGGTATCATAATTTTTTTGTTGTGGTTGTTGTTTTTGTTTTTGTTTGTTGTGTATATTTTGTGTATTGGAGCCAAAGGTGTTTTGTAGCAAATGGCCAGCAAATAAACAACAGTCAAAGCGGCCGACACGCCTGCTCTTAGCCAACCGGCTGCATGCCCATCAAGCAGTTAACCAACTTACCTGTTCATATTTAATATTAAATATTAAATATGCAGCGCCAGTGTATGCTGAGGGAATCTCAGCCTGGCGAGCACTCCATAAATGCTGGCACCGTCTCCTCCTGCTCCTGCTCCAGCTATGCCAATCTGTAGTTAGCATGTTGTCGCCACACTGATGATGTACTCATATAAACTGTGTGTGTGTGTGTGTGTGTGTCTGTGTGTGTGTGTGTGTTGTTGCCACCTTTGTACTTATGGTTAATATATGCAAAAATCTCTTTTGATCTGCTCTCACCCGGACTGAAGACACAAATTCGCACCTCGAGCAGCGACAACATAACCATAATAAATTAAATTACTTGGACATTCTCCACTCGCAGCACTTAAAAGCCATTTTTTATGACGGGAAGCGTTTTAATTGCGTCCATTAGAAAACGCTTAGCACTTGTAACATTTAATAGTATCTATAAAAATTACACTTAAATATATTTCTCTATTAATACATAATTTATAGATATATGCAAAAAGATTCTTAAAATTGAGAAATTCTATTTTATTCTATTTTGCATTCCTTTAAAAATAAATAGTAAAAGAGAGTATGTCAAAAAAGTAGATATGCAAAGAAATAATTATTTCAGAAAATATTATTGAAATTTCCTCTCTCGATTTCTATAATTTTACTTTAAATTCCAACGTTTTTTCAATTAATATACTAATTATATTTAATATAAACAAGAAAAACAAACTTATTTTAGAGTTTTGTGAATATACATAAAAAAACCAGCCTGGAAATCAAATATTTTTTCTGAAATTGCATGGAAATCAGATATTTTTTTCTGATTTTATTTTTTAGCTTAAATGCTGATTTTTTCGAAAATTCAGCGCTATTTATTTTATGCAAGTGTTGCTTCTATTTGGCCATTAGCAAATATCAGAGTTGAGCGTTTACTCATTGGCCAAATAAGTAATGTGAAATTGCCAAGCTATTTGGCATGCAAATAGTTTAAAATCACATAATAATAATTTTTGAAATTTGTTAAGCAAATTATTAATAAATCAACGCGTCTATTGTATGTTTTCTTATGGCAATTAAAACAGATAAAACCTAATGAATTTCAATGAGCAAGAATTCAAGTTCATTGATATATGATTTGCATTTATTACAACCGGTTCAAAATCAAAATACATTTCAAATAAACACATTTGACTTGAAAAAGCTAAATATAAACAAAGACCAGCCTATTGCTGACCATTGTCATAGAGTTGGAGATGAAGATGACTCTGAAGATGGAGCTGTGGATGGAGCTCAAGTGCGGCCAAACAAAACTTCATCTGGTGGCACATTCATAGGCAAATTGTGGGTATGCCTAGTGGAATTATTATTATTTGTTCGTTAATTTTTCTATTTTATTTTGAGTTTTATTTTGTTATTGTTGTCGAGCATATCGTAACAATTAATTAAGTTATAATATTAAATAACCATAAAGGGGCATTATTGCCATAACTTTGAGTGCTTTCGATATATATGATCATTGGCCATGCTTGATTGGCCAGAATCTCAGAAATGTTTTGAAAACCCATAACTCTCATTGTTATCACCTGAGATCTAAAACCGTAAAAGGCATACAAACGTGGTGGAGGGGGGGGGGATGGGGGAATGGGGTAGCCATCTAGTAATTTATACACATGGCCTTTGCCAGACTGGCTTTAACCACAGATTTAGATATCGCTCTTTATTTTGCTTTTGCCTTTGCTGATGCCTTTGCTGATGCCTTGTGTCACATTCTGTGGAACACAATTTATGGTCAAGAGCTGACAGGGCGAGAGGGTGTCAAATGTGGATGTGGATGTAAGGAAGCAAACCAATCATGCTTACTCTCATAACCAATACACACACACTCACACACACACGCACAACAATGTTATTTTCTGTGAGCTGTTGTCAGTTTTTGGCAATGCCAGCCATGTACCAAATAAATGACTCCACATATTTAAAGATATTATGCTGACAGGTGAGATTGAGTATTTCAAGACACACACACACACACACATGGACAAGAATTTCACCAATATTTATTGAACGATTGACCGCAATAGCGTCATGGGTTCCTTCATGGTCATCAGCTCATTCATCACAAAAACTGAGATTTAAACCAAAATATTTCCAGCTTTTATTTGTTGGCCGAAAACATCGATAATTGCTATCTATGCTGCACAAACTTATATTCTTATTCGTAAACGGATTTCGTCAAAAACTATTTGACTAAAAACCAAAATTCGATTTTCACCTGTGCTCAGAATTAGAATTATTTTTTGGCATATTCGTCAATTAAAATTGTTTGATTTTATTTAAGATATTTGCTCATAAAATGGCTTACGTAGTTGTAGAGGTATTTCCGATTGCCAAACAGCTTAAGAGGAGACATGTTCCCATCCGGCATCTGTATCCGCATCATTCAGCTGCCTAGGCTCAAAGTCCCCTTTGTCTCTGGCGCAGATTACTTATTCGTAGCTCATTAATTTCATTATTCAGCTGTCTAAAAACTATTTATATTCAGTAGCTATTAAAAATTGGTTAAAAAAAAGTGTGCGGTAAGGGGAAGGGGTAAAGGGTGTCTAATGATGTTGTGCCAGAATGGGCAACATTTTCGAGCCCTTCAACTCTATATATATATTTTTGATCAACAGCCAAGTCGAGCTATCGATAAATTTTCTTTAATGCCAAATATCGAAAGAATTTGATTTCTATTAGCAGTAAAAGCCACAATTCTCAATGCGCTGCTTTTCCAATAGTAAATTGAATATAATCCTAGTGAGAAATAACACTCGATTCGAATTGTGTCTTTATGTTTATTCCATAGATATAAATCAACTTCCGATAAAAACAAAACAAGAAGAAATTTCTATAAATAATTTATGATCAAATTAATTTTATCTATGTATATATTTAATATACAATTATTACTACTTTAAATTGAGAAAATTGTTTGCTTACATCATTCGATATCATTTACTCAAATATCGATAGGCATCGATTACCGATAGCAAGCAAGGCACAATTCTAAATTGATAATCTAAATTGTCGAAGTGAATTCAAACTATTTTTAACAGTATTTATATATATTAAGTGTATCTGCTATTCGAACTCTCCCGACTAGAACATTCTTACCTGTTTTTAATATTTTTTTTTTGTGTAAATAGTTTTGGTGCTTATTAATAACTTGACGAAACTTCTAAATTAAGTTTATAAATCAGTATTTGGGATTTATTTGAATGAAGCCATTCGAACCATTGATCAAATATAAAGCTATATCAAATAAACAATGTGTGGGAAAGCTCAATTTGTATCTGCAAACTGATTGACAGCAACTTAATAATGTATAAAAGGCCATTAATTTACAAACGGCTTTCAGTTGACTGTTTTCTTTGTTCTGTGGGTTGTATTCAATCGCATCAATTACAAGCTGTCAAGATTAAACATGGCTTTGCATGGAAATATTCTATTTAATTGAAATATGCATTTAATGCATATTTTCCCATTTGCCTGCAGTCGGAATCATCAACTGACCCCTTCCTTTGTCCAAGATGGCCAGCAGTTCAGCACACAAACTTAAACCACACTTGAGAGCAACTGCAGCATTAAAGTGCAATGGACCAAATGGAATATGAATGAAGTGAAGGACTTATTGAGTGAAAGCAACGATTAACAATACCCAAAACTACATACAAAACCAAACACAGAAAACAAGTGAGAAATGCAGCCGGATTTCTCAATCAAATGGCAGGAGCTGGAGCAGGAGCAGGAGCAAGATCAGCATATCAACTGCCGGCGACACATGCCTCAAACTGGACGCCTTCACTGGGTTGCCCTGCTGCTGCTGCTGGGCAGTTGTTGGCCAAGCCAAGCCGCATATCTGGAACCCGATGAGCTGATACACGAGCTGGACCGTCCGGTGCCGCTGACATCGGTGCAAGGTGTGCTCGGCAGGCAGGCCATGCTGCCATGTGATATAACGCCGCTGGAGCGCGACGATGCCGTCTACATGGTGCTCTGGTTTCGCGACGGCGACGGCGAGCCCATCTACAAGTGAGTCGAGTCGCAGTCGAAGGGTATTCGGTAATCCTACATGGGTATTCCATTTGCTTGTTTTGCAGCTTCGATGTGAGGGGCCGACAGTTTGGGCAGGCACGTCTTTGGTCGTCCCCGTTGGCGTTTGGCACACGGGCGCACTTTAGCAGCACCTCGCATCCCGCCCAGCTGAAAATCGATAATGTGCGCATCGAGGATGAGGGTGTCTATCGGTGTCGCGTCGACTTCCGCAACTCGCCCACCCGCAATCTAAAGATAAATCTAACCGTTATTGTGCCGCCGGACAGACCGATTATCTATGAGCCGAATAGGCATGACAAGACCAGCAATGTGGAGTCCTTCAACGAGGGCAACGATATTGTGCTGGCCTGTGAGGTATCCGGAGGTAAGGGTGTCTCCACACTCCACTCCATTCCCTTTGCATGTAATTAAACGCTTTTTCTCTGTGTGTGTGTTTGTGTGCTTGCCACAGGTCGACCACGCCCCAATGTAACCTGGTACTTGGACAATGCGGTCATCGATGAGTCATTCGATCAGCGAGCCGATGGCAAAACTATCAACCATTTATCCTATCCCAACATAGGAAGACAGCATCTCAATGCCAGGCTGGTCTGCGTGGCCAGCAACACGAATCTGACGCCGCCCAACAACAAGGTCGTCATACTGGATGTCAACTGTGCGTACAGAACGAGGGAGAAAGAATGAGAGAGAGACAGTTGGAAATTAACACATTGTATTTCATTGCTTACAGTGAAACCCGTTGCCGTGCACATCCTGACAAAGGATCGCTTTGTGTCCGCAGATCGCTCCTATGACATTGAGTGCAAGAGTTCTGGCTCCAAGCCGCCGGCTTTAATCTCCTGGTGGAAGGCCAACAAGCAGCTAAAGAAACTGACCAAAAATGTAAGTGTTTCGCTTAGTCATTAAATATGCAGTTAGCCACGTTCTCATTTGTATTAACAAGGCACACACACACACACACACACACCACACACACAATTCATTAAAGGCTAAACAAATGTTTTCTGTCAAATGGACAACAAGGCCAATAACTAATTGGCCCATTTAAGCAAAGCCAAATTGAACACATTTTTGTCCATGTTTTACCAAAAACTGACAGAAAAAACTTCATTTTTGTATTTATTAATGTAAAATGAAATGCAAAATGTTGCTTAATTTGTGTAATTTGGTTCGTTAGCGAGAAGTCGGTTCATTATTTATTGATCGAACTGTGTGTATGTGTGTGTGTGTTTGTGTGTGTGTGTGTGGCAAGGATAAGGATATGCTGTACTTATAATTGCTGCTATTTTCATTTTCACTTTTGGTGGAAACCCGCGCTTTCGCCTTAGCGCCACTTTTTCATTATTCATTTCCTAATGGACTCTGTTTGCGCTTCTTGTTTCTGTTTCTCTCTTCTCTCCTCCCTTTTTTGTTGTTGTTTTTTTCTGTTTTTAGTTTAATGAGCCAGACAATCAATCCCTGAGCATACTGACGTTTTCGCCCACCCGGGAGGACGATGGCAAATATTTAACATGTCGAGCAGAAAATCAATTCATCGATGGCAGCTCCATCGAGGACAAATGGCGTCTCATTGTGCACTGTAAGTGACCGGGATGGGTTGTGGGTTGTGGGAAACAGTAAACGGGATGAACAATAACAGCATGCCAAGTAGCTGAAATTATGCCCCCGAATCGGGGTCAAAGATACATGGGGCTGGGGCAACAAACATAACTATTACCATGACTAGCACTGAATGCGTGTTCTGCATTTCTGTAGACCAGCCAACGACGGTGCTGAAGATGGGCTCCTCCCTCAATCCGGATGATATTAAGGAAGGTGACGATGCCTATTTTGAGTGTCTTGTGCAATCGAATCCCAAACCATACAAGATGTCCTGGTTTCACAATGTAAGCCAAATAATTATTACGACCATTGTCTGCCACTGATTAAAACACACACAACATATGTATATATATATATATATATGTATGTATATGTACGTGTATATATGTATTTTGTATATAGGGCAAGGAGCTGCAGCACAACATCTCGGTGGGCATCATCCTGTCGGATCAATCGTTGGTCCTGCAGACCGTCTCGCGCGCCTCCGCCGGCGACTATACGTGCCTGGCCGTCAACTCGGAGGGCAAAGGACTCAGTAATCCGGTCACATTGCGCATACGCTGTAAGTTAAATAGCCAGACACAAATTTTGGCAACGGCCAACGTCTATGTAATTTACAATTTAATCCTTGAGCTTAAATGTCGCCTAATGCATTTGCGTAAATGCGAAATGTGCATTGCCAATTCCAATTCCAAATGCAGTAGCATCGACTTACTGGCCGCCATCCAAAAGTGCCCCAAGGTGCACTGCTGAATGGGGCGTAATCATCACACCCAACACCAACCACCACCACCCTTGGAATCTCTCTCTCTCTCCACATTAATGACCAAGATTATGGCGCAATGAATGCATTTGCCTGCTTTGGCAACACCAATGAAAATTGCAGCATAATTTGCAAATTAATTCATGAAACTTTTAAAGGCCGCTGCCCAAAATTTGTGCGGTTGATTTAAGCCCCATTTTGAATAAAGCAGTGTTCGCATCGCATTAAATATACATATATATATCCTATATATATAAATATATAATAAATGCTTTAATTATTTATTTGTTAGACGCACCCATCTGCGCCATCGACCACGAGGAGCTGTTGGGCGCCCTCAAACACGAAACGTTGCCACTGAAGTGTGAAGTGGATGCCTCACCGCCAGCCGACTCCTTCCACTGGACCTTCAACTCATCGGGGGAGCAAACGGAGCTGCCCGCCCGCCTGCACTCCAGTGAGGTAAAAGAGAGAGACAGAGAGAGGTAGTGTGAGAGAGGGAGAGAGTGGGTGTGCCATAAACCACTAATTGTAAGATATTTAAGATGCGCTTAATCCGACTTAAGAGTTTTCTGGAGCAATTTATTCTCGAATGCCGTTGGAGTCTCCAGTTTATAGCTAATTAGATCTACTTAAACTATTGATATTCCTTGCAGACGGGCATGTCGCGTCTGAATTATACGCCCAGCTCGGATCTGGACTATGGCACCATCTCCTGCTGGGGCAAGAACTCAATTGGACTTCAGAAGAGTCCTTGTGTCTTTCAAATTGTCGCTGCGGGTAAGTCATACATCGATTTATCTATATACAACTATATATATATATATATATGACTATTTGTAGGACGACCTTTTCCACTGCAAAACTGTACGGTGAGCAATCAGTCTGTGGACTCGCTGCAAGTGGACTGCATTGAGGGATTCGATGGTGGTTTGCCACAGAATTTTATGCTCGAATTGGTCGAGCTGAACTCATTGCGTCTGGCCAGAAATATAACAGTAAATGTAAGTGATATATATGTCTATATATAGAAATTTGAATGCTTATGTAATCTGAATATTTTATTCATTTATACAGCACACACCTGTCACATTTGTGATTGAGAACCTGGATCAGACGGCCACCTATCGCATGATTATATTTGCCGTCAATGTCAAAGGTCGCTCGGAGCCCACAATTATCGATGACATTAACTTTAAGGGTGTGGCCAAGCTGACAGGTCAGCGGACAACTACAAAACCACAATTAAAATCCTAAATATATATTTAACTTAAATGCACCCTTCGCATTTTACAGGCAGTTCCACCGGGCTGATAGTGCCATTATCGCCATTCCTGGCTGGTCTGACGCTGATGTGCGGCTTACTATTTGCCATCTCCTGCATCATATTGGCCGCCATCTATCGCAGATTCTCCAATCGGTATGTATCAGTGGACATGTTTCTAATGTTTGAGTGCTTTTTGGCCAACCAACCAGACAACGAACCAACGAACCAACCAATCAATTTGCATTGCAGCCGCAACGATAATAATCTGAAAGCTGTGAAGCACACCCAATTAGCCATACCAGCCGACTGCCAGCTGGATCCGTTGCATCCCAACTCGACGCACACATTGAATGGCCAGGGGCAGTGCCCCGGGCAGGGACAGGGGCAGGGTCACCATGAGCTGGCCAACAACCATCAGTCTCACCACAGCCTCCTTCCAATTAATTGTGATAATCGCAGTGCGGTCGAATGCGCCCCCAATCTGAGCGAGGTGAACATCGATGGCGGCACGAGAACATCGCCAAGCGGCGGCGGTCATCATCATCATCATGGCCTGGCCAGCGATACACTGCGTTCCACAACGCGCACTCGTCCTAATCCACATCTACTAACCGATCCAGCGGACATAGATGACACCGATCCCGATGTTATACCCAATCAGTATGGTAAGCGCTTAATCCAAATACAAATCTCCTCAAGCAGCAGCTCCTGTCATATTTTTTAATTATGCTGATTATTTTTTGCTTTTGTTTTGTTTTGTTTTTTTTAGAAAAACGGCCACTTAAAGCGCTTGGTGCATCGCCGGGCTTTGCCAGTCCCTCGACGAGGCTGATGCAGCGGGATTATTGCAGTGGACGAGACGCTGAGCTGCTTAAGAGCAATGCGGACAGTGTGGCAGCCATGGCCGGATTGGGTGGCACCGATGCCAGCGCCATTGGCCTTCTGAGCAACTCGGGCAACGAAGTGCTGCATTATACCTTCCGGCCAAGCAAGCAAATCGTAAGTATCACTTCAGAGGGAGGGAGAGAAAGAGAGAGATGGGGGAGGGTGGGTTGGGTGATGGATTATTATCGTAAGGTTATCTAGTAAAGCATTAAAACTCACAAAAAAAATCGTACTGAATATTGGAAATTGCCATCTTTAAGTCAGCTTATTTAGAAAATGTATTTCTAAAATTAATGATAGTTATAAAAAAAATATATTTAATTTCCAGTTTTTTTTTTTTTCACAGAAATCTTAAATTAGCTTTTCTGTTTCATATTTTAGTATTTTGCATTAGTATTTTACTATTTCACATATATATATAAAAATTACAGATTTTGAATAGCTTATAAATTCAACAATAAATTTAGAAAGCAGTCAATTTTAATTCTATTATCATAATTTAGGAATAAATCTTAAAATGTTGTGTTTCTAGCATTTAGATATACGATTAATGGTTTTTCAGAAATATATTTTAAAACAAAAGTTAAGTACGATTTTAATATCTTACAAAAAAATCATTTTTTGTTTATTTTCTCAGAATCTTAGAAAGAATTTTTAAGATTTTTTTTTCTAATTTTTAGAAATACGAAAAATGCTTTAAATTTTGTTATTTTTCAAAAAAGTATTTCAAAACAAAAGATAAGTACGATTTTTTTATTTTACAAATAAGTTAATTTTTATTTTAAATTCTCAGAATTTCCAAAAAAATTGTTTTGGTTTTCTAGTTTTTAGAAAATTTGAAAAAAAAAAATGGTCTAAGGAAACAAAAAAAAATTTCTCATTGCGCTTTTCATGTTTGGGCAATTTCGCAAATTTTAAAATTCAGTACGATTTTTGACGAGTGTATTACATATATACATATATATACATAGATTCACACACTCACCTTTTGTCATCCTGCTGCGGCTTTTTCTTAATCTTTCATTTCCCGCTTGGCCAATTAACAGAGCTATGCAACTCTCAATAAGAAGGGCATAACGACTTGTAGCCCGCCGCTGGGTTCGCTGGGTTCGGCATATAATGTAAGTACATCGACGCCCTCATCTTCATATCATCTAACACCGCAGCCGATGGAGGTCAGCTTGCTGAGTCCGAATAATGCATCGGTGACCTCGTCGCTGAGTGAATACCGATTTCGACCAGAAGTTGTCACCACTTCGAATCGCATACAGGAAAGTTGTATATAAACTTCGCACATATATATATATATATATATATATGCATTGAAGCAACATATCTGCATATAGTAATTATTTATACAATAAACAAAAAACAAATAGTGCTATTCATAAATAAATCAATGTACTTATGTCTGAGTGTGTGTGTGTATGTGCGTGTGTGTGTGTAAGAAAAACAAATGGAAAAAAGCATAAACAACAACTGTATTAATACATAAATATTGTATCGAATAATACCTAGATCGTAGCAGCTGGACATACATACATACGTAGTAATTATTTATTCATATATTCGCATGGTTTGAGGCAAGACTTCTCTAAATTTTAAGCATTTCTGTGTAATTGTTGCATTTTTTAATTTTCACATAGCATAACAATGCCAAAAGTGTACGTGAAATACACTCGTTTTGTAAATACTTAACTCGTTGTCATTTGTTGTAATTGTAATTACCCACGTAAGTCTAATATTAATACTCGTCAAATTAACGATCAACATGCTTGTCCTCCACATATCCACCAATCTCCAATCTCTGTTGTATAATTTCAATAATCAGCAGCAGCAGCAGCAGCAATCCCAATTTACATATTTACACACATATCTCCCCGAATTCGGATATCAGCGAAATTGCGATCATATCTAACGGTATTGCTTAACCCAACAAAATGCTTCTTTCTATCGAACATATGTGATTAATGTCGTAAGAAAATAAACAAACAAACAAAAAATAAAAACAAACAACTCTCTCCCAATAAAACAAATAAATATATAAAAATAAAAAATAAACAACTAATTTATGCCCTGACATTAAATTTATCTAAACAGGCGCTGAACTCTTCCAGACCCAACAGATTTCTGAGGGAGTCGCATTTTTGAGAAACCAATTAAAAACACTTCTCAATCTCTATAAAAAAAAAAAGTATTACCTTCTGATTTTCTAATTTCGTTGATATAATTAAATGAAAAGTGTTGATATCATTAAGCAAACGAGTTTAACTACTATTAGCCACATATGTGTTAAATACTTAAGTATGTATTTATATATATATATATATATATATAAATGTAAGGCTTGTATATATACACACGTACATATATATATATATATCTATATATATTTATGTGTATAGGTTAGATCTAGATTGTCATTAAATGGTTAAAGTCTTCACATAGCATAAATATTTTCTTGGAATTTATTTCTTTGAATGCCTCAATTTCGAAATCGCAACGATTGAATATGAATTATTTGTATATAAATGAAAATTTTTGATAAATTAATTTCTTAATAATTGTTTCGATGCTGTTGCATAAATAGTTGTAATACGGAAAGGCTACACAAAACTAGAAATAAAATCAAGAATTGAGCATTTAAGATAAATATTTACATGTCTGCAATGATTTAGAACAATTGAAGCCACACAAAAAATGTTGACAGACCCCACTTAAAAAACAATGTTTGGCTTTCTGTGTCCTCATCCAAAAAACTTGTAATGCAATTCTACACAGACTTCCTAAAAATATACACACACACACAAAACACACATGTACACATGTACATATATATATAAATATATATATATTTGTATATATATGTATGCTTCGTATTCGAAGGGAGGACACAGTTAAGCTAATAATTAGTAATAATAATGATGATGTATGTCTGTGCGTGTTTTAGGCAATTTCTGTCCAAGAATTGTATGTTAATTATAAGCTGAAAGCAAATGAAGAAACTGCAAAGATTAGTATAAATTGTCAAAAAAAAAAGAAAACAAAAAAGAAAGCGAAACGAAACGAAAATAGTATTTATAACTATTCAGAACAAGATACTATTAAATCAATTATAAATAATAAATGATACAAAAAGGATACAAAAAAGGACTTTCACTTGCACATTTTTCACTTGGTTGGTTGGTAAATTCGTCGCCTTAATAAGCACTTGGGCAGCAGGAGGCATTGCGGACACAAACCTAACTCCTGCGGCACTAGTACTTAGGAAAGCAATACGCAATACACGCTGTAGTAAAGTAAGTGCCACAAAATAAACTACATACCACATACCACATACCACACAAATCAAGGCATTCTTGTCAAATCAGTTTTAATCATCCGGCTGCGTCGGCATTTGAGAAATATCTGCAAAGATATGTTTATGTCTTCAATTCGTATGCATTTACAAATATTTAGTATGTAGCTTACCCCAAACAACGCCTGCATGCCACATGGCAACGTGCATCAAACAACTTGCCCCATCTATGACAGCTTGCCTCAATCCATTAAGTAAGTGCGGCAGATGCAAGCCCAATATTTTAATGTATTTGTGAACTATGCACTTTATAATTTATACAGTTTTTGAGTTATTAACACACACACAAGCACACACAGGCACACACACACATGTGTGTGTGTATTCACATACTTAACCTTATGTGCTGCCTGTGTGAGATCTACTTGAATAATGATTCTCTGCCACCCCCGAAAAAGCAGCCAAAGATCAGCGGCCAACTAGCTCAGTTTTTCACTCTATCCATCGACCTATCTGTCTGCTTGTGTGTGCCTGTGTGTGTGTGTCTGTGTGTGTGTGTCTGTGTGTGTGTATCATCACAAGTCATATATGGCATATTGCTATGGCTAGTAACCTCTTGCACATAATACATAAGTTTATTAAATTTAAATTGGCTTAATTGACCCTCATTCGTTTTCCGTTGCGCCGCTCAACGACAACGATGATTCTCCTTCTGGCTTTTTGTTGTTGTGCTCTGTGTGTGTGTGTGTGTGTGTGCATGTGTGTGCCTTTGTGTGTGTCGCTTGTTTGCCTTCATTGTGGAGCATTCAAAGTCAATTGAATTTAAACGAATAAAACTACACACAATGTGTGTGTGTGTGTAGCAGGAATCTTATTGTTCTTGTTGCTGTTGTTGTTGTTGTTGCTGCCACCACTTGCCTCCATTTGATTGAGATTGTGTTGGATGCGACAAGTACCAAGTGGAAATGCTTGTCCAAAAATATCTAGCAAATTGTCGTTGCAATATACAAATCAACAAATCTACAAATCCACAGCACAAACAACAACAACACAATGACTAAGAAGCCAATTACATCAAAATGCAGCATAAATTAAATATAATTAAAATATAGATTAATAAGTACTAAATTGATAGGCACCACTTGTGAGTAAGACGATTTCCTGTGCATGTTCAGTATTCATTTGCATTCGTTTAGTCATCCAAATCGGAAATGAAAACTCTTTCCTTTCCTTACTTGTGCAAATTCCAATTTATCTTCTCTGTGGCTTATCACATTCCTTGGGTATTTATGGGTTGGTAAACTTTGAATACTTTCAGTTCACAAGCCCTAAGCCGCTCCTTGTTGTTCAAATTCAAATACGAATTTGTTTTAAAATTTAAGATTTTTAGTGGTTTTTTTTTTGGCGTATTTCGCTATGATGGCAGAATTGATAAATGTTTGAGCAGATTAACAGTAAATTGAACACCCACCCGGCGCTGAGAGCAGCTGTGGCAAAACTGTTTTGCCTCCCAGTTGTCGACGACCACGACGACAATGCTGCCGATTATGATTATCGCGCCTTCTGAGGGGTCTTAACCCCGCCGAATGGAGGATTGACCAGACGTAACAGCAACGGCTGCTCGTGCGAATGGCTCAGTGTTTCATTTGATACACGCACATACATATATATATATAAAAATATATTTATATATATATATATATATATATTTATTTGCTTAAGTTTTGCCAGCTACACTATTTTATGTTCTTTTAATGCTCTCATTCAAGTCCGAATCCCGAGTTTTATTCAAGCGCGAGCCGAGCGCGAGAGAACTGAGAACATTGTCGCTCGAGTGCGATTCTTCAACTGATTTGTGCAGCGATCGCTCGGACAGTCATTGGATTTTTGAAAATAACCATCAATTCATTACCGAGCCTCAATCGTGTAAGTGTGTCTCTCCCTCTATATAAGTGTGTGTGTTTGTGTCTGTGTATGCGTGTGTCCGACACGCCGCCCTCATGCACATGTATATGTACAGTTATATGCATGCTGCTGATGATGTACGACATCAACTTCAATTCCGCAACACAAAAAGAACGATCAACGAGCGAAACCGCCCTGAACCCGCCCCGCCACGCCCCGCAGCAACAACAACAGCAGCAGCAGCAGTTGCTACAGTTGATTATTAACTAAGCCCGGCAAATGTCCCGCATTTATAGAAGTAGTCGAAATATCAGCCCCTTTTCCCATATGAGATTATTTTATCTCAATGCAGCTTGTTACAGTTTTATTTTCTCTTTCTGTTTCTCTTATTCTTCTTCTTAGTTGGTGGTTTTTTTTTTTCAATCTTAAATCAACATTATTGCCAGCTACAGATTGCCGTGCATATAATTCCATAGATTAGGCTGGTCCCAAGTGCGAAAGCCCCGTATAAATAAATAAAATTGCTCCAAGCGTTTGCTCAATTGCTCTAAGCAGCTGCTGGACAAATGCATTTAAAATGCCCATCAGTGCATTATGCACTTCTCGATGGGCAACATGAGGGTCAATTCGAATCCGAAACACCCAAATTAAAATACACTCTGCAACAATGTTTGTCAATTTGGTCACTTCAAAATACTATGGTTAGCTACGTTCGATTATTCTGGATTTTTGAAGCAATCAAGACACATTTCTACCAATTTAATATATTAAATTGATGAAATTAGACTCATTTGAGAGTTAATTTCTCAAGCAGTAAGGTAATATGAATGATACTAAAACCGAAATAACTTTATACGATTTTGGTTTTTATTTATTTTTTTATTAGATAAAAATCTTTTATTAATAGAAATTATGCCCAATTTTACAGAGCAAACAACTTTAAAAAGTAGTTTTGCTAAAGCCTTTTCAACCAATATGAATTATGATTCAAAATTTGCATCAAATTAAGCATTAAATATGGTCGATTAATATATATTTATTTTTCCTATAACATTATTATTTTAATTTTAATATTCGTACATTTTTAAAAATTATGTATTTCACTTTCATTCATTTCAAATTGTGGTTCACTCCAACATAATTGAATTTGTGATAAAATAATGTATTTATTTAGTGTAGAATACGTAGAAATTTACAATATTTTCGAGGAAAAATATAAATGAATTCATGATAAAAATATTTGTTTATTTAGTTTAGAACACTTGGAGTATATAATCAGAATAAAGAAAATATTAGAATATCGTTTATTACATTGTAAATTGAGAACAATAAAGAAGATAAGCCGAATATAATTTAAATAAGAAATAATTTTAATAGATTTACACAAAAATATACCTAGAAAATTGCAAAAAATGATTAGATATTTAGAAATTTACTTTAACAATTTAAAACGTTTTTTCAGATGACTGAATATTAAATGAATTTAAAAGTAAATAATTTTTTAAGGTCGAGTATTGTTTATAAAAAAAGCAATTATGTAAATAGCTGATAAATTTATATAACAATAAGAATATATATAAATGGATTATGGGATGCATTCCTTCAGATATGGCACAGTTTATATGATGATTGACTTTTAGTATACAAATAAAAGTAGAAAAGAACTAAACTTATGAAAAATACGCTCGTCTACATATTTTACTTAGTTGAGTGAAGAATTTCAATTAATTCAATTGGAAGTATGATGATGACACAGTACGTACTTCAATCAGTCAGTCAGTCAGTCACTTAGTTAGTCAGTCAGTCAGTCAGTCAATCTGTGAGATCGGCAACGGCATTAATTTGGTCCCGTCCAGCATTTCTAGTGTGAATGTGTATTTGAGATTCAGTATGCATTATACAAGATGTGGCTTCCTTATTACGGCGCATACATGATTTAATAGGCGGAATATATAAACGACTAGAGTATATAGATATATGTATATAATAGATATAGATATATATATATATGTAACTGTATGTGTATACATGGAGCACGTAAGCGATTGTAAAACTCAAGACCGGGGCAAGTCAACTTAAATAGCTCTCACAGCCATAACCCACCCAACCACCCACTCACCCACACATACCCATACACTCGCACACACACAGAGACACAATCACACACAGTTATAGGCATCTGCATCTACAAATACGAGTTTTAAACGTGGCGCTTTCACCGCAAACCCATAAAAAGGAACGACTTGGGCAAAACCCTTGCCTTGAAAGGAGCAGAGTATCCACTCATTGGGATACATCGATTTTTGACACACACACACACACACATTGTTGTCGACTGCTAGAGTTGGAGGAGGGGGGAAGATTGAAGTGTAGTTGGAGTAGGGTGTGGGGGGGAGGGGTCGTCGATTCACAAAGATTAAGGTGAAATCCACAAATTTGGCGCAAATGAATTTTCTTTTTATGTTTTTTACACATCTTAAATTTTTTATTATTATGCCATCCTTTGTTGTACCATTTTCGATCCTCATTCTATTACACTTAGGTTCGGTTTCAGTTTCCGTTCCCCATTCAAGTTCCCCTTCCGCTGTTCCTGTTTCTGCCACGGTTTCAGTTTCGGTCCGCTTTTTTTTCCCATGTATGCGAATTGGAGAAATTTGCGTGCGTGTTTTGAATGAGAATTTGTTGCATATTTGCCTGCCTGCCTGACTGGCTGCCGACTGCCTCCCTGACTGGCTGCCCTTTTTTGGCCAAATGGAAAAAAATAGACGTGCTCACCATGAGAGTCAGCGGCAGCGGCAACAGCAGCAAAACTGGCGACAAACGCCAGCTGTGTGGGAGGCAGCCTGAAGCACCCATCCACTGCTCTCCACTCTCAGTTGGTGCGTCCTCGCATGTATCTGCAGTTAAAGGTTGTAGTAAGTAGATGTATCTATATGTATGTAACGTATGTATGTAAAAGATAAAGCGAAAAAAAAAATAAAAACAAACAAAATATAACCAGCAAATTCCCCTGTTGCGTATGAATTTTTGGCTTCTCCACTGAAGTAGAAAACATTCTCGCTTTGGGTAAATGTGATTTATATTGATTGTAATCGTTGGAGTGGGCAAGCCCCATATATCCACCTATCCACATATCCACCTAACTACTATACAACGCCAAGGATGACGCTCACAGACGACAACAAGGCCTCGGATGTCCCACTTGCTCCCCAATAGCCCCGGCTCAGGGTATCCAGGCTATACAGAAAACAGCGTGAATTCAAAAACCAATTTGTACTTGATAGATTGAAATGTATATCGGCATCATTGAATATGCAGATAGCTTATGCCATTGTTGCAACCTACTCAAGTGCCGCACATAAATACATACGTTTGCAACTTACTTATTAACATATTACAATTCACCGGCAAAAGTCAACATTTCGTTGCTCAAAAGTTTGTCTTTTTCCCTCGAATTGACAAATATTTCAAATATTTATACAAACAAGAAATACCAAGAAAGCATTGCATTTATATTGTGAAACTTGGATTTAGTGTTTCAAGTGTATTTTTATGGTTACTCCGATCTTACATATATATATATATATTCATCACATAAGACTTGAATTCAGCATTTATCTAGCCATAAAAATGCGTTGTTTTTTGAAAATGAATCAGGTTTTGATAAAGTTGTTGCTACGAGATGTTAAGACTTTATCCTTCATGAATATAATATATATTTCGACGGAATCCGTCAAATTTGTATTCATAGCAAAAATCCGTCGAATTTTTATTCATAGCAAAAATCCGTTGAAATATATATTATATATAGGAATTTGACCCTACCAACTTTTTTATACGTTTCTATTGACTGCTGCCAAAAATACGAATTTATTCCAAGCAAAATAGCTTTGAATCTGCGGGACCAGTTTAGGTAAGTTTTGACAGTTGTTGCCATCTTACTAAGGATAGAAATTACCTGTAATGCAACTGTACTTGGATTCTACTCCGTTTATTTCTTAAACTGAAACTATTTATCCGGATTTTTTATTATATTTTTGTTGTTGTCAGTAGTAAACTCAGACAGATCTGATGGAAAGCGGCTCCTCAAAATCAACTGACTAACTAGTTTGCCCAGAAATAGACAGTTGAACTGACATGGCTATATTGCTCTAAATGAAATTATGTGCAGATTTTTTGCTGCAGTACGTCATAGCATATCGGATCGGACTACGATATCTTTTAGTTGCTATTGCAATTGGTCGAAACACTTACTTTGTGGCATTAAAATTGACGAGTGGAAAAATATATACCAAAACCAAAGTTTGTGTCTTTCGAAAAAAACATGGTTTTTCTAAATTGTAGACTAAACTTTTGTAACATTTGTTGCAATTTTAATTCCAGAATGCACAATACTTTTCTTGCTACTTTTTAAACAAGCATTTTAGAAATTCATAAAATTTTAACTCTAACTTAGCAGTAGAATTTCACAAGGAATTTATTTATTTATTTATAAAAATAAGCAAACCCATTTCTGTTGCTTTCTATTGTTAACAAAAATGTATTTCCAAAAACTAGTACAAATAACTGTTTTTGTATATAAAATTAAATTAGTTCTAAGAACCAGAACATTTCCAAGTCGACTTTGTGCGAGTGCACAAATATAAAATAATTAAAATATATAAAAAGAACATAATAATATTAAGAGCTGCGAAAATTGTGAGCTGCAGTCCACAAGTTAATTTATTATTCAGATTGCGCCATTTCTAGCTTTTTTCTATTCAAGTTCCAAGATGAGGCTCAAAGTAAGCAAATCTTCAGCATCAATTCCATGCTAATGCAATATATATATATATATATATAAATATATATATACATAGGTCATGTGTCATGTGAGTGCCACATTAGGGCTGCCCGCATATTGGAGAAACGAAGACGACCGCAACAACCCCAGAAGTGATCATCACAGCAGCTTGCAACATGCAGCTTGCCTCAAATCGAGCGGCTCTTTGTGTGTGTGTGAGAATGTGCCACGGAGAATATGAGTTGCCTCGTGCCTGACTGGTTTGAGTGGCATTTCGCTTTGGGCTGCCACAAATTTGGCTTTGTGTGTGTGGCTGCGTGTGTGCATTTGTGTGTGTGTGTGTGTATTATACGTATTAGCTGAGCCTGTTGTCAGCACGCCGTGTCAAGGACTTGGACTCCTTTTTTTCTCTTTTGTGTTTGTGAATGTTTTTTTTTTAATTTTAATTAGGTTGCAACACGTTTGTACGTGCTAAAAGTCACATGTATGAAAGGAAAATCATTGCAGGCAGACTCAAAAGGCAGTCAGTGCCTAATTACCTCTACCTTTATCGCCGAAGGTTAACTTCAGTAGCATCGCCCCCTCATCACAAACCCCCCAACCCCAACCCAACCCACTCCGCATCCGAAAAGTCACGCTTCTCATATCGCGCATAAATCACACAGTTTCTTCTTCTCTCCAACACATTCGCACTGGGCAATTTGTCAAATGTAGGCAAAAACAACAACAGCAACCGAATTTCCCTCATGCTCATCCTTGTGTGTATGTGTGTTTGTTGTGGCTGTGTGTGTGTGTGTTGCCGTGATTAACATAAACTCAACCGCAACAACCACTGGCTGGCTGGCTGGCTGGCTGGAAGGGAACTGGAAACTTTGTTAATAATGTTTCTCGGAATCGAGCATCAATCTGTCCACCTGTCCTGTCCCAATGTCCGTCTGTTCCTACGTCCGTCCGTCTGTCTATGTGTGGCTGTGCCTCCTTTTTTGACTGCCAAAGCGTCGACCCAAACATATAGGGATTTTGTGAAAAATGTACTCTCGGTTAAATAAATACGTTGAAGATGACATATGATTTGACATTTGCCCGAAAGATAAAACTGTCTGAAAACAAATATTTCCACTTATATGTACAATTTATGTGTATGTGTGTGTGTGTGTGTGTGTGTGTGTGGTTGTTGTGTGTTGCTCTGACAAGCTTAGGAAATGAAAACGATATTCTTTGCCCATTGCTCTGTTTATTTAAGGCTCTGGTTTGCTTCGTCATTATGAAGGACATCATTCAACTAGTTGAGCTTCAGCTGAGTTGAGAGTTGCCTTGTGTTAAGTTCTTCCTGGCCGCCAAGATATTCTTTTCGTTTGTAATTTGTACACACACACCTCCTCCACTCCTCCCGCCTCCCGCCTCCTTTTCACCAGTTCCGGAGACAGGAGCTTAGCTACTTATGCAAATAAACATAGGGTGTGTGGTGTTGTGGGCGTCAATGGCTTGGGTTGGGCGGGGCTTTGGAAGGCGTGCCATTTGAGGCGTGTGGCCGCTGACAAAATATGCCCGGGTCTTGACATTCCCCTTATTCACTCTCATATGGAGCAGCATATGGAAATACGATATTGTTAATTAATTTACGCTTTTATTGCTGTTCTTCTTACCAGTCAGCACTTCTGCGTTGAGCTGGGCTCCCCAGCTTATTATGCACTGCGGTTGTAGATATATAGATATCAGCCCATATCAGAGTATGTCGGATGTCGGAGGTCAAATGCGGGTAAGAAAAGATGTAAATCAAATGGTCGTTAGCACCTCGAACATGAGAATATAGCTTCCAGTTGGACAAGTGGAACAAAAGACTCAAGTGGCACATTTTTATAGCAAATCACATTTGCGTTATTAATTTTATATGAATAAATAAACCCAATTACCATAACTGTATCTTATCCGTTTAATTTAATCTTAAAGGAAATTCATTTATTGTTAAAATCGTTAAAAGACGATTTTTTGTATTACTAGTTTGGATTTCAAACGAATATTCGATATTCTTAGTAGGGCAAACTTACAATTTACATTTTTCTTCGGTTTCTAAAATATGTAAAAAGGAAAGTCTATTTCTGATTTTAGCCAGTGTAAAAAATTCTGATTTAAAAATACGTCAAAGTATTTTCGCTTAGTTCTGTGCAATTTTCAAATTTGAATTCAAATTAAATGTTGTGCTGCCAGACCAAAATAGAGTTTCTGTGTGATGCCAGATCACACAAAAAGAATAAAGCGATGCAAGTAAAAAGCTGATTGCTATAAAAAAGGGTACAGATTTAGCCACGCATTATGCAGCAATGAACTAAAATAACTATTGGATATCGTAAGTGGCACAAATACAGGCATCGATATGATACTGGGAATTCACTTATCAAATACGATCTAAGCATATACGATATACGACACGATTTGGAGAATTTCGATATTCAGCTGAATTTTATTTATATTTTTGAATGCCAGTTGGCAGCGTTGTGCAATGGTGCTGATACATTTGCAAAAGAAATATCGTGTCGTCCAATGTCAATTCAGCCTTCGACAAGGTCCTGATTCGATTTTTAACCTTATTTAGAATTTCACACTCGGGCGGCGTAAATGTTTCCACAACCTGCAATAAAAATACAATTATTGTATTTAAAACCATTTCATTATACAAAATCAAAATAAAATGAATACCTCGGCAATGTAGTCATCGGAGTCACCGCGTTCCTTCATAGTCTCAACTATGCTGTCCAATCTTTGTGACTTCTCAATTAATCCCTTGTGCTCACTTTTCTCAAAACTCGATCGACGGATTATGTTGTAAAGAGACTTGTAGCAATTATCCAGCAACATTCTCACCGTCTACAAAATCAGAAGCTATTTCATTGAATAGAGATTTCAATTTGTAAATTTACGTACATCTTTTTCTTTGATTTGGAAGAGATAGAACGCCTTTGCCGGTCCACTGCCACCTCCACCGGGTTTCTTGATAACCTTCACGTGAATGAATTGCTCTTGAAACAGATTGTAGGCAAGAGACTTGGCCTCTTTGGCGGGTATCATGGCCTCCTTTTGCAGATCTTCTTGCTCGATGTACTTCTTGAATCTAATCACTCGGAATATGCGGGTCGCCTTCGAGCCAAATCGTTCGGTTATCACCGACTCCACACAAGCGAAGGCCAACGATTTGAATGCATGCTCCATGTCTATCACATATTGGCCACCTCCCATGTCACCAACTCTGCGCAGAAACCCAAGCGAATCATCCGCTGCGTAAGAATTAAAATATTGTGTTCAAGGATTCTATGTGTGCCTTAAGTGTTACTTACTTATCAAACTTATGTACTGATCCAGGTACTTCATCAAGTCCAGATTATTCGACTTTCGCTCAATTGCCTGTTTGATCTCCACAAATGTTATGTGATTTGAGGCTTTCTGCAAAACGAATGATTTTGTTATATGGTTTCAATGATAATTTTAAGACTTACTCGCTGCCACGGATCTGTGGTTTTGTAGATGAGGCTTAGAATAAAACTGAAGCACTCGGCGGCAGTTTCACCCAACTTGCGCTCGACGGCAAGTTTCATGATATCGTCCCGAAACTCCTGATGGAAGCGATCAAAGTTGAGGCTCCAAACGATGCCCACATCTGGCGCACTTGCAATTGTGGCGTCGCCCTTTCGTACCTGCGCCAAAAGATGCAGATCAATATTTGGCGGCACAAAGAAATCGCACTCGTTGCTGAGGAACTTAGGCACACAATCATCCTGTTCGTCCCCCGTTACCAGCTCCGGTGTTTTAATGATATAATGATCGGCGATCATCTGTAAAAATGTTGTCCGATAAGTTTCTGCACTTTCCGCCTTATTGTCGCCATCAGAAAGACACTTGAGCAGGCAACAGGTTGCCGTCTCCGAACCCGAATTGAGCAACTCCTCAGCAATGGACGCACCAACATTGCCATATTTGGTCTGCACAAGATGTATATAGCTAATTAACATGACAATGTACATCGGGTTAGTTGAGTTAATGGTTTTCTCAATGACATCTGTTTCGCTCACCGGGAATATCGAAGCAGGCAAATGATATCTTCGCGCTTGAGTGAATACTCGGGCAGAAACTGATTACTCTTCGATGGCTCAAATCTGACCAGCCGGAATTTGATGAGCACCGCCAGAGCGAGTGCCACTTCCTTCCGGGGTAATTGCGTGCTGCTCACAATTTGCGACAATGTCCGCGTGGTGGCTGAGAACAGGCAATCGGCTACGGCTTGCACCACTTGGCCAAGGCATTGCTCTAGTATGGAGGAGCACAGGTGCGCGTAGTCGGCAGACATTATTAACAGCAATCAATCAATGTCTAGCCTATTTTTACTTGGCTTAAAACCAAATAATAACAACTTAGCCGGTCACATTGAGCACGGCTCGCTACGCGATATATCGATTAAAAAAACACAGAATTTGCTCGTAATTAATCGATAATTGAAAATATATCATTGCGCAGCAAAATATTTATACAACTAATAAAAATAGTACGGCTGGTAGGGCTCTTCTTTGCCAAAATCAAATCTGAAAAAGTGCCCTTTAAATTGCCCATGCCACGACGATCTACGCTTAAGTCCATGGGTAAAGCTGCAAGCGGCCGTTATCAACAATACGCACGTCCATTTATTATAGTATCTAACGAATCTGATTTTTACATGGATCTTGAATTACAACTAGCGCGATCGAGTTTCTAGATAATCAACCTACTAATTGCAGGTTAGAAATTGCGTCAGATAAGATAATGTGACAGTTATTCATTACATCTGTTATATTTCAAAAGTTACTCCTCCTCCACCGAGTGTTCATATCCAACCGGTGTGGTCATGTCCGATCCGGAACCCCCATCTGATTGTAATCAGAGCAGTGCGCTTGATGAATTCCGCGTGAATTGGCAACGTGAGCTACAGGTGCAAGCAGAACCTTTGTTGGCGTCATCCGCGGATCAGCAGGAGCTGCAGGAGCAGCCGCTGGATGTAAATGAGGATATTGGGCCTCAAGCCAGGGCGGAGAGTTTCTATCGCACTGCCGTTGAGCTGGAGCAACGTGGCAAGGTTTACGATGCACTTGCCTTCTATCGCAAAGCCACTCAGATTGTTCCTGATATTGAGTTCAAGTTCTACGAGCAGCAAAAATTGAAAAACGAAGTCTACAAAAAATACCAACAGCTGCCCAACGATTTCAGCAAGCAACTTGACCTGGCTGACCCCAATACCAAGGAGGACGCCGAGCCGATCGATGGCCTGTACGAAAAGTTTCGACGTGATCTTTGCTCCGAGGAAATCTACGGGGGCAAGATGGTCTTAAGTAGTCGCGATGCAAGTATTTTGACAACCGGCAATAATCTACACATCTCTGATCTGCCGGCCGAGATTCTGATTCATATACTGCGCTGGGTGGTGTCCTCGCAGCTGGACATGCGCTCCCTGGAGCAATTCTCATCTGTGTGCAAAGGTTTCTATGTGTATGGACGCGACGAGGAGCTCTGGCGTTTGGCCTGTACAAAGTAAGTGCAATACCAAAATTTTTTTACCTTTTCTAAGATTGTCATTTGTCTTGCAGCGTCTGGGGTCACAATGTGGGCACATTGGATGCCAAGGATGGCTATGAGTCGTGGCGCGAAATGTTCATTCGCCGAGAACGTGTCCTTTTCAGCGGCTGTTACATTAGCAAAACTACTTATTTACGCATGGGCGAGAACAGTTTCCAGGATCAGTTCTATCGCCCGCTGCAGCTAGTCGAATACTATCGCTATATTCGTTTTTTGCCCGACGGCAAGGTGCTCATGATGACCAGTGCCGAGGAGCCGGCACAGGGTGTGACCAAACTGAAGCAACTGTACAATACGCGGCCAGATGTTCTGCGTGGTCGTTATCGTCTCTTTGGCAGCACTGTGACGCTCATGCTGCAAAAGTCGCAGGCAAGCCGGCCAGCGGGTGCGGCACAGCGTCATCGACGTGGGAGCATCTTGCCCGGCGACGAAGAAGGCAACTACTCGCAATATATCATCGAGCTGAGTATCATGAACTCGCACAAGCGGCGATTTTGCCAACTGATCTGGTCGAACTACTCCCTGGTGCAAAAACGCAACAAGGTGGAGACGAGCTCCGAATTCGATTTGACAACATCAAGGTATCCACCGTTGCAGTTCTCGGCGGTTAGAAGCTACCACCTGGATGCAGATGCGCCATTGGCTTAGTCCACCATTTAGTTGCACACATAATGCATAATGTAAATAAAAAAAAGCAAATTGCATGGCGTTTCTCTAATAAAAAAGTTTTTAGTGTGAGTGGAAATAACGAGTCTTTAGCAACTATGCATCATTAATATCGGCATTTGCTGTCTAAAAGCGTACAACGTTTTTAACAACTAGAGCATAAAATCATCCTAGGACAAGTGAGAAAGCTTAGCTTTTCATTCTCTAAGTTACATAATTGCAATTTGCGATTAAAATATTATTTGTTTTTGTTTTTGTTTTAGGGACTGCAACGGATCCTTAGAAGCTACTGAAGCGAGCTGCAGTTGATCTATGTTTCAGACTGCACAACAACGTGCTCATAGCGCATCTGGTCGGGTGTATCCCAGCAGCTCTTTAGGCAAGTGAAAACTAAGACATTGCCGTATTCAATTGGCGCATTGCAGGAGTTCTGTTGGAATCGCAGCTTGGGTATAAGCGTTGGCAACAGCTGCACCTCACAAATAGTATCCCCCTTGCAGTTCTGGCACTTTGGCAGCGGCTCGTTAAGTGGCGCCACCAACAGCGGATGTGCATCACGCGAGTATCTAATACACAAAAGTATAAACATTATTGTCTCGAGGATTCAACATTGTTTTGCTTGCCATACGCACCTCAGAATCTGTCCGGGATTTTGTTGGATGGTTGTGATGAAATTGTGAAACACCAAATCCCCGTGGGCAGGTAACGCTTTTTCGTACGCTTCCTGCTCATCGGCTGCTTCATAGCCACTACCACCGCCGCCAGCAGCAGCAGCGGCTGATGCCACAGGCGAACGGGATGGATTCTCATCCTGCTGCTTGTACTCCTGGTACAAGTCGCGTATATGATCCATGGACAGTAAGCCACTATAGTTCTCATAATCATCCTGCTTAGCATTTGCTTCAACATCAACTGCAATGTAAATTGACCTTAGAGTCAGATCTTTGATCTGGGACAGTGGTCCCAGCGTGGCCGGCAACGAGGTGTGCTTCAGCAGCGCAATCAGATCTCGCTCCGGTTTCTTTGGGGTGTCCAACAGAACAACATCCGTCTCGTCTCCCTCAATTTCGGCACAAATAATCGCAGTGGCAGCTGCGCCTGCTCCATCTGCACTGGCTGTTGGCACAACTGCTGCTGCACAATTTGCATTGGGATCCTCCCCAGCATTCTCTGCCGAATTCATATCGATTTGACCAAATCCGCTGACCAAATCATTCTCAACTGAGGTGCTCTCATCGTCATCATCATCATTCTCGCCGACCACCTTGCCCACATCGTGGGCCGCTGTGTCCAATGATCCCTCGAACTCATCGTCAGGCTGGACATATTGCAAGGCACTTGGCCTTACATTGCCATTGCGCTCGTTCTGCTCATCGTCAGCAGTTAGATCCATTGCCTCGTCAACGATCTCCGGTTCTCCCCAGCCCCAATCGTCGGCTCCACTGCACCAGTTAACCTTGGGCAAACCGCTCGACTTTTGCTTCTTCTTGTTGTTGTGCTTCTTGGTGGCCAACTTCGGTGACTGCTCACTGATGACATTAAACTGATTATCTAGATGCTGGGTGCGCACACACACCCAACCCTTCGGATTCAGCGAGCAGGCCGGGCTCATGCATGCAAACACATACAGATTGCGATGGAACTGTGATCGATCCAAAGGAGCATACATCTGCACAATCAAGGGACGCACCATGCCGCACAGTGGGCATGCGGGGACGGTCACTTCATGTCGCGGCCAATTCTATAAGTAAAAAAATCAATTTTAATTATCTGCCATCTCAGTTAGTCCCCGAGCACATATGCATATGTGTGTGTGTGTGTGTGTGTGTGTGCAGCACTTACATATGCATGTATTAGTGCTAATTATACACAAAATGGGCCTATCAGTAAGAAGGACATTAAGTCTAATATAATTAAATATCAAATGAAATATTTTTTTATATTACATATTACAAGCATATATTACAAATAGTCAGTGTGTTTATATACATATATATATTGGTATTCACTGTCACCGATACTTACAAATTCCTGTCACAGGAATCCCTATCTCTCTCTCGCTTCTACTTACCGGAGTTCCACCGATTTTGTTTGTGCAGCTATTCAGATATGCGGCCTGTTTAGCTGTGATTTCTTCATCGTCATAGCCTAAGTAAACCGTTGACTTATTCTTTGCCATTTTTTCATATTTTTAATAGTTTGGTTTCTCTGTTTTCTCCTCCACACGCGCTGCGAATTTACTGTCCAGCGTTTTTGCTTTCATCGATACATCAATAGTCGCATGTCATCGATAAGTCCAGGCCCAACTTACATCGATTAATAAAACGGAAAAAATTCACTTAAGCTGAATAATAACGTGTGATTTACATATTTTTTATAAATACTTTGTGTGGCTGAGCAATTCAAAGATTTCTATTTCAAAATAATAGTTAAATTGTGTGACCGCATTATTTTATATGTGGCTAAGCAACAGTTGTTTTGACATTGCAGTTGTCAAAGGAAAGCTTTCACAAATACTTATACACACAAATAGGATGTGGGGGAAAGCTTCCGAGTCCTTTCAGGTATATTTGCTTTAGTGATAGATATTCCTATAAAAACAGTACAAATGCTCGAATAGTCAGTGCAAAATTATTCTAAAATTAACCGTAGACTGTGCCGCACGGCACAATAAACCAGAAATAAATTCTATAAAAATAACCTATAATAGTTTAAAAAATAATTAAATTAAATTTGAACATAAAATTAATATTTTGTTTTAAAATTATTAATAGATTCTAATTATAAAAAAGTGCATAAGTATTAAGCTAAACCACTGATGCAGCTTATCAGTTCTTTAGTTACTTTTGCTGCGAAGAGTAATTCGAGTTCTTGGTCAACAAAATAGTAATTGTCCTGCGAAAAATCGATTAAATTCTTACCGTGGTACTCTCTCTTTGCTGTCAAAGTTCGAGCTTTCGTACGCAAGTTCAATACAAATTGAACGCAATATTAATATGAACACAATTCTTTTATCTAGGCACAGCAATTGAGGTTAATGCAGAATTGATGTAAAGGAACGTTGATTTAAATACGAAGTTACGCATGAACCAACATGATTGTTACATCTGGTGTGGATAGCACTGCTTCATTAGGTACGTACTCAATGTCACTTTCCGTTTGTTGTTTACGGGGTGACAGATCCACAGACGGAGTGGGGTAGGTCTAAAGTGCGCACAAAACTTTCAATTGAATTTTATTTGATAAGATGAAAATTGTTTCCGAGTCGAACTTTATATTTATCTTGATTATTGCAGGTACGGTTGAGGTAACCACTCTTTTGGGAGCGTTTTTTGGTGTTTTAGTGCTGCTCCTCCTGCTCTTCTTGTACATAAGTCGCAGATGCTGTTTTCATCATCGCCATGGCATTAACTGTTGTGACGAGCGTCACTTGGCGGCCAAATGTGTACAAAAAATTAGTAAGTATTAAACTAATATCAGGCATAGATTAATCATTTAAATGCAGTGTGTTATTCAGCGCGCAAACGTCGATATGAGAACACCAGCTCCGACTCCGAGGAGGATATGCTGCGTCGCCTGCGCTGGCATCAGCAGAACAACAACCTTCTACCCGCCAATGGGAAATTAGTCGGCTATGGCATGGGCAGCGAGCAAATGAACCCGTTGACAGGCCACAGCTTCAATTATCATCAGCAGGCCGACCTGCAAAGGGTCACAGTGACCCGTGACCCTTTGGCAATTGCCGAACGTGGCAAGGTCGGCATACCCTCATCACACAGCGAGTGCAGCTCCAATGACTCCATCGAGGCGTCCGTCGACAGTCACACTGGCATTTTGACAGGCGAGAGCCGAGGTATGCAATTAAGTGACTCTAATTCAAATTGACATTTATCCAATTTGTTTACAGCAGTGCCGATGTCATCGCTGAGAAGCTCCTATGCCAAGTCACAAAAATATCACCACAAGGTTGATGTGTTGCCACAAAAGCCCGAAAAGGATAGGGATAGCGTGGTGGTGGTGCCAATTACTAGCATACAGCAACAAAATAATAACAACATTAGCACCGCAAATAATAACTATAATCATAGCAACATCTGCAACACAAACAACCCAAACAATCCAAACAACAACAACAACCCCAACAACAACGATGATGTAAATATATTTATCAATTTCCATATAAAACTTTAATTTATTCTAATCAGTTGCTTTTTATAATATTTTTATTTTTGTCAAAGTTAAATACTTTTAAATAATTTGAATTCAATATCTTCAGCAATATTCGGATTTCACAAACAATATTGATAATGAATAACAGATTTTATTTTACATTGCTGACATATTATAAATGATGATGTTAATATTGCTTTTCAGGAACCCCTTTTTGATACCAGTGATTTGCGATCGATCAAATCAGATGATATTCCTGTCAGCGATTCAAAAATCACAGCTCCACGTGGGCCCATTGAACTGGAGATGTCCTTGCTGTATGATGCACCCATGCGTAAAATGACGGTGCATGTGATGCAGGCGAGAAGTCTGCCACCTCTGGCAAATGGCCAGCAGACACATACCCAGGTGAGACTTAACTGCTTTAAGCTCTAATAGCTAATGATCACTGATTCCATTCTGCTTGGCCAGGTGCGCATGCTAATGCTGCCGAATAAGAAGCAAAAGCACAAGACCAAAATACGCAGTGGTGAGAATCCACAGTACATGGAGAGTTTTCTGCTGCATCGTGTCAATCCCGAGGATGTGAACAACATGGGTCTGCGAGTCCGTCTTTATGGATGCGAACGCCTGCGCAAGGAGCGCCTTATTGGCGAGGCATATGTAAGTTTCGCAACCGTCGATTTGGAGCTAGAGACTAATCTGTGGCTGCCATTGGAGCCGCGCAACACATCTTCACTTTTGGGATCAACAAGCGACCTGCTAAGCTTGGCCAGATCAGACAGTGCCGGCTCCACATCCTCCATGCAGCATGGAGGTGTCTCGGAGCTGCTTTTGGGTCTAAGCTACAACGGAGTTACGGGTCGCCTGAGTGTAGAAATCATCAAGGGCAGCCAGTTCCGCAGCCTTACACTGAATAAGGCACCGGACACGTACGTGAAGCTGTGCATGGTCAGTAGCATTGGTCAGGAGATTTCGCGAGCAAAAACGTCCATCCGTAGGGGGCCCAATCCGCTGTTTAAGGAGACCTTTGCGTTTCAAGTGGCGCTGTTCCAGCTGAACGATGTCACGCTCATGATCTCAGTGTATGCCAAGAGGCACATGAAGAAGAACGAGATGGTCGGTTGGTTTAGCTTGGGTCTAAACTCATCCGGACCGGAGGAATGCGCGCATTGGGCAGATGTGTGCGAAATGCCCAAAGGTGAGATTCTGGCGCGATGGCACGTTTTGGTGGATTCCTGATTCGAGCAATTGGGCCAGTCCTCAGGACGCAGCAGTAAAGCGCTCAAGAAACTGGGCTTTGCTGCGTTCAAGGACAGGTCCAAGGATAAAGCTCGCAAGGAGATGGATGAGGTTCAATTCCCTGCAGACAATGCGGTTGCAGTGGATATTGAGCCTGGATTGGAGCTTGATTTTGTCTAAAAATGAACCGAAAGGTTCACTATTATCTTGAGAATTGGTTTTTTAATGGAACACACAAAAAAAAATTTAGTACACTGATCGTACATTGTGTTCCTAACATTTTTGGAAAATCTGGGAGTTTTAATAACCAGATATGAGCCCACAATGGGTTTAAAAAAAAACAACAAAATATTTGTAATTTGGAAACGAATCAAATTTGGCACACATTTTTTTATAAAATGTGAGAAAGAAAACATAACAAAAACAAAAGAAAACAATTACCTAGAATATGGAAATTTTGTACGCAACTGCATATGCATAACTTATTACTAAAAATTTGAACTTTATAATTGTTTGTGATAACGAATACGATATGAAAAGAAGAGGGCGGAAAGAACAGTGACATGTAAGCATCTAAGTACATGTACAATTTTTGTAGTTACTATTTCTCTGCATCTCAACAACAAATATTTAACCGCAAAGGTTTATTGATGGTCTCATCAGACTAGCACTTTTTTATTAACATAATACATAATAAGAAATTTCGAAAAAAAAAAATAATTATATACATGCATAAATAGCATTGTTAACCATGTGCTAACTAGAACATTTGGATTTGTGATATTGATCCGGTGTGCCGAAATTTGTTACACATTTCTTCAAAAGAGAAATGAAAATACAATCATGGCCAGAACGATGCCTCTTGTTACCAGTTCCGTGTAACATTTCGAAATAACATGTTAAACGTACTCCAAATAATAATAGCAAAATCAGCCACAATTGTAGCCAACGCATACCATATTCGGAGCCACAAAGAAATTCTTGAATTTTTTTATAACAAGAATACCATGAGCATTGTTCCAGTTTTTATATGTGAATATAATAAATACCAGTACCTTAGGATTCAAATTAAATACGCACAAAAATCTATTGTACAACTGAGAGAAAGTTGAGAGGCAGATCAAGTTGAAGAAAGAAATTGGATATCCAGCACCATTTAGACATATTTAATAAAGGTTGCTTGGGAATTATATCAGCGACAAAAACAACATTAAATGTTGAAGTATTGAATTATAACCAAAGAGTTTTGTAGAGCATCTCTAATAACGGAATGCTCTGAAGAGAAGCGTTAATACTACCTACTGAAAAGGGCGAGAGCATTTACCTTAAGTACATGGGTTGAACCATGTCAACAGATAATGCTAATGGAAAGCTTTAATAAATGTCGGTACTTGATTGATTTTAAATTGTCAAAGTTTTTATTAAGAGAAAACAAAACAAAACTTAAAAACAAGTATTATACTATGTACAACAAATGCTCATATGCGAAATACCTTATAAATAGTTTAAATATTTTACTATACATATTTGTATCTTTTTAAAATCTCTATGTTTTCGATGTCCAATATTTTATAATCACAATTCGATGAATATGTGTTCGTTGTTAATGAACTTTGCGATATAAAAAGTTAAACTAAAATTTAATTTTGGAGGGCAGAACACAGTTGAGGAAAGAGGGGAAATAGAAAAAGTTGGAAAACAGAGAAAAAATACACTTAAAAATCTTTGTCAAGTCATTTTTGTAAAACATATTTATTATATAAGCTTCTATGTGTGTGCATTCAACTTTATCCAATTAAACTATACAACAACAATGAAGGGCCATGCAAATAAATTGTTAAGTTTATTTGTAAAGTACTTCAGCCTCTTTGTAGAAACTCCCTCCATAAGAATGAATGAAGTGATTGGATTTTCCTGGAATAGATTACAAATTTCTATTTTTCAATTTAAAGCAATTAAATTGTCATTGTTGATTATTAAAATAATAATTTTAATATTACATAATTGTGACTTAAAAATAAAATGATAACATTAACAACAGCAACCACACAAAGCTTATGGCTCCTTGGCTCCCATCCTATTCCTACATTCAGATTCTACTAATACAACTACTTTTTGCGTTTTCGCCGCGTCTTTTTTGTGTTCCCCGTAAAACTATCTTCATCATCATCGCTATCCGTAACATATTCCTGAGACTCTTTTGGTGCTGACTGAACTGTGTGCTGTTGTGCATCCCACTCTTTTCGCAGCTCACTGAGCATACCAGGCGTTAGCAGACCCTGGGCGAGTAGTCTCTCTGTGAGGCGACCACGTGATGAGCTGGGCAGTCGCGGCTCTTTGACGTAAGTCGCACGTCGCATTTGATAGGATTGCATTTCACTGTCCTGGCCAGCTTCCGTGTTTTTGAGTAGCCTCGTAATTTGAAATACGCCCTGCTGTATGATCTCATCGAGCTCTTTCTGAGCCTCGCGCACGCTAGCCGCTTCAGGAAACAGATCCATAAAACGATAACTGCAAAGATATACAAATTGGTCAGTAAGAAAATTTAAGTATTCAAACAACAAGCGTACCTTAGCCACAAATACAAGTCCATGACGTCGAAGACGCTTTCCAGATGCATCAGATCCAGTATTGTCTTGGGCAGCTTAGGCGGCCAGCCACAGTTTCTTTTGATAAAATCAAATGTAATTGGCTCATTGCGACTATATTGCCGAGCAATCTTCAGAAACATGGAACACACAAATGGCATTTTGCGATTGATGGGCGCACAGCAAAATAAATAGCGAGCGCGCAGTGGTAGAGGAACATGTTGTATCATCTCGGCAAGGAACTTAAAGTCCTCAATGTTGCACATAAAGTACAAGGAGTCATCAACAGTGCAAAGATTGACGAAAATATCCATCAGATTGCTCAGTGATGAGTTTGGCAAATGGTAAGCGTACAGCTCAATTTGGTCAGCGGTGGGATGCAGGCCTGCCTGTTTCAACGGTTCGGGTGTTTGCTCCAGTAGACGTTGCAGGATTTTCAAATCATCAGCCTTAAATGCGGTGACAAAGCCATGCTCCCATTGAGTGCGAAAGCGACCAGCACGTCCTGAAATTTGCAGAGCCGAGGACACTGATATTGTGTCAATTTCGCGTTCACCACGTTCGTTCAACGTTGGCTTCACCAAAGAGTAGAAGATGATGCGACGAATGCTCCTGTAATTAAGTGCTTTTTTAATGGAATTAAGTTAATAAACTAATCAGGTAGACTTACAGGTTTAAGCCCATGCCAATGGCATCTGTGGCTACCATTACTTTGCAGCTGTTGTCGGGATCATTGAACTTGGCAGCTTGAGCCAGCTTGGTGCCAGGTGGTAAGCCGCCATAGATTACAGCAACTTCCTTACCGCTAAAAAAAATTAATCCACAATTTTTTGGGGAAACTGATTAAATATAGATTTGATGCGAAGCATCCTTACCGCGCTTCAATTTCTCGCGAGACCGTGTAAATGTCATGTTTGCTAAAGCAAACAATGCAATCCCCAGGCATGATATTGTCCAACGATCCCAACGCTGAACTCTCTACTGTTAGTTCCGTCAGACGATCGTAGCGATGCACCTCGACCGTTTCCCCCGTCGTTTCGCATATTTTCTCTAGCAAATCCAGTGCACCCGCCTCACCACATACGTGCACCTCATCGGCAATTAGCCCTAGAAACGCACGTGTCCAAGCCCAGCCACGCTGTGGATCTCGTATCTGTTGAATCTCGTCAATTACAGCCACCTCATCTGTAGGTAATCGCATCATTCTTCTATATATTTTGTGAAATATAAGTTTAATTGGTACTTACAGGGAGTATTTACGGAGGTCATCTCTACGGTGCAGGCCACATGGCTTGCTGGTGAGTTCTCGCTTATGCCGAATTTGCGCTCCTCGCCAGTGACCAAATCACAGGGCGTACCACGCTCATTGGACTTGTTATAGACCTCGGTGGCAAGCAGCTTAAGTGGCCCACAATAGACGCCAGATTTTGCACTCAGATATCTCTCCATAGCATGATACGTCTTGCCCGAGTTTGTTGGTCCGGCATGGAAAACGATCTTGCGGGTAATGGCTCGTGCATTGGTATACCAATTGGCTGGCTGTCGTAAATCGGATATCTTCTTTAAATCATCCATACAGTCGAGATGGGGAAACACAGTCTTGGCATGTTGCAAGAAATAGGGAAAAATGTCGTTAATGTGGCCAGCGCCTTGCATAATGTCGCTGAAAATGATGTGAATGTCAACCGGCAGATTTTCAGCCTCTATGCAATAGCGACGAAACGATCCAAATGCCTGTTGCTGCAAATAAGCTATGGAGCAGAGATTAGCCTCGATAGATTTGAACATCATCAGCAACAACACACTACTCACAATCTAAGCCATTTTCACTGCAAAGCGCTTTGATTTCCCGACGCTGTGCAAACCTGTTGAGTATCTTAAGCAGTTCGGACTTTTCCAGCTTGCCCACTAGCTCTGAGCCCACATCCTCGTCATCCAGATTGGCCTGCACCTGCACCGGCTTGAATAGCGTCGAAACATTCGTTTCGTGTTTCCTATTTCGCGATAGATAAACTGCTCCACGATGTAAGCAACGTTCCTCTAAAAAGGAACTAACACCCAGCCTCGGGCGCATTGCGCAGAGCAGACGTCTGCCAGTTGAAATTGCATAATGCGCCGAGTTCTGCATCGAGCGGACACCGGCTGACTTTTAATTGAAGAAATTCAAATAATAAATTTCTCGAGCGACAAACCGCTCCACGTTGTGAACAAAACAGCTGTGACATAATAGAGCCATACGCTGTTCACAATTCGCGCTCGCTTTAAGTATTTTCTCCCGACCATGGCAAAAAATACCGCAAATCAATTTATTTTTTTTTTTACAAATATGTATCAGTTAGTTTGACAGTGATTTGAGTAAAGTACACACTTATCATACAAGTCAAGTTCCTACAAATCAAAGAATTCTACAGAGTAAACTATCGGATCGCTCTACGAAATTCTGAACAAATTGTCTGAGACTTAACTGTCAACATTAAATCAATTGGAATGGAATTAGTTTTCTCATAACGTTGCAATTCGTGTTAGTGATTGTTTGTTTCGTTAAATTTCTTTTTATTATTTTTTGCCGTTTTGTGTCTTTAAACAAAATTTAAAAAAATAATAAAATAAAAAAATACTAATTAAGTGGTCTCTATCATCGCGTTTCCTTAAAACATCGATATACGTAAATTTTATCGGCTGAGAAACGTGGTTTGTTGGAAGCAGCCGGAGAAGGTAGACGTTGCTCTGTAACTTGTGTAAATTTGTGAAAGAAAAATAAATTGTTGAAAACGAAAACCTAAAAAAGAACAGTTTAAATACACAATTTATAAACGAAATACGATGGAAAATCAAAGCAACGAAGCTCCCGTTGCCGCTGCCGCCGCCGCCGCCGCGGAGGTATCATCGACAAGTAAGTTTTCGTGGTGAGGGCATCAATTTTCTGTTTGTGAGCGAATCATTTGACTTGTGATGTAGTTTTACATATAAAAATGTGTATGTATTTAACATTTATTAGCCGGGCTTAATATGGATTACAATATTGTACATTGCATTTTTCCTGAAACATAAAATATGGATCAAGGGCACGCTCTAGTATTCTTTCTTTTTTTTGCACGGCCATTTTCCGCGTTGACACAAAAAATTTGTCAAATTGCCGCCATATTTTTTCCTCATATATTCTAGCGGTAAATAAGAGTTGACACACTGCCCATAAATTTGCCATTAAAAACTGTAAAACAGAATAAGCTCAAGTACAGTGGAAAAAAAAACAAATTGCAAATATGTATATAAGCAAAGAGACACACACACACGAATATACAAACATACATATGTACGTTTGTATGTATGTGAATTTAGAAGTGAACGGTTATATTGTTGGTTCACAATTCTTTTTCGTATTTCTTCTATTAATTACGTCATCAAGGCGCGAAATTTTATGCTCAAAATGCTACAAGTGCTGCAATTGCTAACTTGATGTCCAAATAGTACGTAGTGAATCATATTGCCTGCTCTTGGCCCATATGTATATGTATATGTGTGTGTGCAAGCAAAAACAGCTATGCTTTTGCATATACATATGTATGTATATATTAATTGAAAAATACGCGCGTCTTGATGCGCTCATCGCTGAGAAATGCTCGGTTTGTGTGTGTATGTGTATGTGTTGAGAATCGAGTGCGTATATGTGTGTGTGGTGCCGCAGCGTTGCCAACTTATATGTCACACGTTAATATCGATATTTTTAATGTTTTCGCCATTTAATGTATTAGGAGGCGGGTACGACTCTTACCTTGCTTGTATAATTGCTATTTAAATTAGAAGAATAAATACAACTATGTCCATTTTACATATGTTACATTCGGACAGGTGGCAACCCTTTTTTTTGTATATTTTTATATATTTGTTTTCTGGCAATTCTAATGATATTTTGACTATGTTTATTTAGTTAAATTGTAGATTTCGTCAACAATTGCATATATGATGTATGTGTGTGAATGTATATTATTAGGCGTGAAAACCGGTTTATCAACAAGGCATAGAAATATACTGTTCGACCTGACGTGATAACGTGCTTGCTTGTTGATCATGGGTCAGCGATAAGAATAACGACGACTGTTGCTGACAAATCAACAATGAATTTGTTGCCGGTAATGCGAGATCTTGCACTTGTACTCTCTGTCCCTCTTTTTTCGCTTATTCTCTACATGTTACTTTACTCATTGTTGCTCTCTGGCAAACAGCAATATCCGCCTTCGCATTTGTTTGTGTTTATTTTTAGAATCCCAAATGCCTTATCCATGAACGACTATCGCATATTTTGAATGCTGAAAAATTTTAAATATTGCCAAATAACTATGATTTCTGGACTACTTTTAATTTAGGCCTGTGATGAGATCAGCCCATAAATAAAACCGATATAATATAAATTGAATGGGTTTTTAATAGTTTATTTTTTATCCAAAATTATTAAAGAGATGTATTTGATTATTGTTTTTTTTTTTTAACAGCTCAACCCGCAGAGCCGACGAAGCGCTCGTTGCGCGTTTTAACCTGGAAGAAGATCCAGGATGGCAAAGTTGGAATCGGCTTCAATGGTATATTCAACCGTATTCCTGCATTCGTTGATGCCGATAAGGCTGCAGCATTGCTCATCGAGGAGGAGGAGTTCAAGAAAGCACGTAAGTAACATATTAAAAAAGTCTAAAAACAATGTGGTAGAGTTATTATGTATTTAATGTATTTATAGAGCACATCAAAGTGAACATCGATCGTGCCTTGCATGATTTTAAGGAACAGTCGATGCTGGCCAACAAATCTGTGTATTTGCCCAGCACTCGGGACTCGCCCGCACTCTGCCTGAAGGTCGATGTGGCGGAAGATGCCACCGATGATCAAAAGAAGGAGGCATTGCGTGTCCAAGATATACAGAAGTTCCGTTCGGAGATTTTACTCGATAGCAAGCTAAAGCTTGATTTGGTTGTCATCGGTTCGGTGGTCGTTTCACGTGATGGCTATCGTATTGGACGCGGCAATGGTTTTGCCGATTTGGACATTGGTTTGCTTATTGAGCTTGGAGTGATCACGCCGGAGACGGCCATTGTAACAATTGTGCATGATGTGCAGGTTGTCGACACATTGCCCGTTAATTTGTTCCAAAAATACGATTCACCAGTGGACATTATTGTAACACCCACCGAGGTTATACGTGTGGCCAAGCGTTTGCCGCGTCCAAATGGAGTTTTCTGGGAACTGTTGTCCGAGCGTCGCTTGAAGATCTTGCCTGTGTTGCAACAGCTTAAGGAGCAGCTAGAGAAGTCGGGAAAGCAGATAACCCTGAAGGAGGAGGATACCGATGTTGAGCAGCATCAAAATCATAGACGCCGTCGTGGACCGTTGCGTCGTCGCTTCCAACGAGGAAACCCAGGACGCACCACCTCACAGACTGACAACGAACAACAAGGCGGCGGAGGCGGAGTATGTTTACAAACATCGTTATATAATGCCCAAGCGTTTTGTCTTATAAAACTTATCTTTTTACACGCAGGAAAATGCGCAGAAGCGCGCACCTCGCCGCAAGGGTCGTTTCCCTAATCGTCGCCGACGTACGAACAAGGTAAAATCAAAAACAAAACGCTTCTTTAACTTAGAGCACGTTATATTTAATTTTAATTATTTATTGCTTGTTATTTGTATTATTGCAGTCTGAGGGCGACCAGTCTGGTGTCGAGGTTGGTGTAAAGAGTGAAGGTCGTAAATTTGAAGAGGGCGGTACTAGCGAACGTCGTCCAAGAAAGAAGAACCCACCGCCGCGTGATTTCTGTGTTAAATTGACAAACCTGACACGCGAAGTTCGCGTCAAGGATCTGAAGACAGAGCTGCGTAAGCGCGAATGTAACCCATTGTCGATTACATGGAAGGGTATGTGGCTATAACTGTTCTCTGTGAATTTCAATTTATTATCGCTTTTCATTTGTTAGGTCACTTTGGAAAGTGCTTCTTGCACTTTGGCAATCGTAATGGCAATCCGAGCACTCAAGACGATGTTGATAAAGTTCTGAAGTCACTGAACGATCTCTCGCTGACCATTACCACTAGCGGTGTCGAGTCGACACCAGCAACTGCAGCTGGTGGCGAGGAGCAGCCAGTCGAGAATGCGAATGCACCAGGGCAAACAAAAACCATAAATGTCAATGTGGAGCTACTTCAGTTTGACAATAAGAATGTCGCTGGCGAGGGTGGCGAAGGCGATGCTGGTGCCAATCCATTGAATGGCAATGACGGCAATGTTAAAGCCAATATCAAAGCCGAGGATGGCGGCGCTTCACGCATTGAGTCTGTGGATACAACTACTGTATAGTATGATCAAGTCGGTAGCGCTGCCACCAAACGGCCCCGGCGGTTGTCTGCCGCCAGTGCCACGTGTGGAGTTCAACGAAAAAGAGTAACATTTTGTTTAAACACAACCGACAAATAGACAACAAAATATCAAACGATTTGAGCTCCAAACACACACATAAAAAAAAAAACAAAACACTCATCTACACATTTTAACGTTATAATTTTCAGCTTTGTAGTTTCTTCTCATTCACTCTTTCTAAACTCTTAAACACAACAAGCGGCAGAACATATTTCGATTCAATTCTAACAGAAACTCTGACGCTATTTCTAAACAATTTGCATTTGTTTTTGGCTTCAAAAGAAAACAAAAAGAACAAAAAAAAAACTTCGTTATATAATAAAATAACAAAAATATGAATGAAATACTTGTTCCACAATTTGCGAAAGTGGATCATTATTTCAAGCTAGGTAATAATCCTTCATCCACTCACCACTTGTCTTTCTTTTTCCTTGACAAGTCAAATATAAAAAAATTATATATTCTACGATTTTCTAAACGTTTTCCTTAAACTTGTAACACTTGACCCCATCCCACCTGCTAAGTGCGTGTCGCCCAGAATACAGTTGATCTGCTATCCTTGGTAGCACGCCCAGTACGTGGATTAGGGAATTCGTGTACGAAATGTTGATATTCGTAAATTCTTAAATTAACCACGGGAAAAAAAATTTATAACTGGATTAAAGCAATTGAATTAACAAATAATTAATATGTTGCATTTTTTGCTGAATGAAATCAATATAGAAACGTACAATAAAACATAATTATTGTAATTTGGTTAGTGTTTTTCCCACACGGCCACAAACACCAATACAAATACCCTTACAATTATTATATATATTTTAACAACATGAGATCAACAAGATTAGGAAACAAAAAAAAAATATACATACAAACCGTAATTATTTACTCTTTTTATACAAAGAAAAAGCATTAAAAAATCTTATGTGAAACATGAATGAAATATAACTTGAAATAAAAATTGAAACAAAAAAAATCGAATTGGCAACGCTTTATTATTATTATTGTAATTAACAATTTGACTGATTTGCCAGCTGCAATAAAGATTTTATGGTTTTTATTAACGAACAAAATTGAAATCACTATTTCAGTTGGGGACATTACCATTTATTTTGATTTGTGGCTAACATCTAAAAAATAGGTACATGTATAAAGAAATACGTACATATTTGTTTATATATACAGTTTGCTGACACCGCAAAAGTTATAAAATACCATCCATGTGTATATATATATATATATATATATAAATACATATATATAATACAAAGATGTTATATGGCGTGATTTTACGTTTATTGTTAGTGTTTCTCTTGTGTTACAAATTATGTTTGGGGTTATTATTATATGCTTGCTCGAAAAATATTTCATTTTTTTATTCGTGTAGAAGCTCTATTGGTAGTAATTTGTATTTGTATCTTTGGAGTGAGTGTATTCATAGCAATGTAGGTATGCGCGTGTGGGTGTGCGTGTGTGTGTGTGAGCCATGAAACCTGTGATTTATTAGGACTTTGTCGCTAGATGTGCATTGAGTTAATGGTTAAAATTGCAAACTGAAATGTTCAGTTTATTCACGGATTGTGCTGGTCGCCTTGCAGCAGAATCTTCGGGGCGTTGGTGTCACTTGTATCGCTTGGATCGCTTGTGCCGCCTGTGGAGATGGTGTGCGATCTATAAATTCAATACTATCACTATCTTTGGGCTGTGTTGGTGCGCTTGGAGTGCAACGGATACTGGAGGCATTTATCGTAGTTGTTGCTCCTGTTGCTTTTGGTGCTGCAGCCGCTGTGACAAGGGATGTCGTTGGCTTTTCCTGTATGGGGGCCAAACTATTGACTATTGAGTTGGCCATGGCCAATTCGAGTTCACGCTGCCAGTCAGTCTCCTTTTGTTCCATGGCCTTGCGCTTGAGCTCCTTGAAGCGATTGTACACAATGAACTCCTTGATTAGCGTCGTCTCGGGATCACTGTCCCGCTGCGCCGAGCGCTGTTTGGCCAGACGCTTCTTCTTTTTGTGCAGCGGCCGCGTCTCAACGATCATCTCCTCCAGCTCCAAGCAGGGATCGCAATTGAGATGATCCGCCGGCGGTTTAAATGTGGGTTTTATCTTCTTATCGAGCACCTGCTGAAAGTCTCGAGGACGCAACAGCGGCGTCTGATGCAGCTCATGCTGTGTGCTAATCCGCGCACCAGGATGCACGCAAAGCAGCTAAATGCAGAAATAAGTTGAATTAAATAAAATGTTGAAACTATGATTAGTGCGCTTACCTTTTGCAGCAAATCGATAAAGTTGTGGCTCCAGTGATGCGGATAGTGCACGTTGGTGTTCAGCACATTCTTGATCTCCACCAGCGGCGTGTGGGAGTGCAGCACAAATGGCCGGTTATTGGACCTCATCTCGTAGGCAACAACACCCAAGGACCACCAATCCACTGGGTAGCTATAACCCGCTGTAAATTGGATTTCAAATGACCGGACACATTCAATTAACTTTGTTTCCAAATCAATTTGAATTGTTATGTTGATGAGACATCGGCTGGGGCGGGGGGTAGGGGAAGGGGAAAATGAATTTTCGTATGTTTCTGATTTTCACTTACCGACTTCCTCGAGAGCGCACATGAACACCTCTGGCGCCATATATGGTTTCGTTCCCGACATGCTGCAAGCCAGGGAGTCCTTCTGCAACCTCGTTGCAATATTAAAATCAGTCAAATGAGCGTGTCCTGCAATTATGCGCACTTAATTGGTTTCCACTTATCCGTAAACCATTCTTGACTGAGTGTATATTTGTTTTTGTTGTGTGTATGTGTGGGTGTGTGTGTGAGAGAGTGAGTGAAAGCAACTGATGTGTGTATACATCTGTGATTGTGATTCAATTGCTTTTTCAGGCGCTGATAAAGATTTTTTTTCCTATTTGCGTAGCGCAGTCACAGAAAAATATGAATCTGAATTTTAGAAAATGCCAACACTTTTGGCAACAACAGTTTAACTCATATTGCTATTTAGAAAAAATATTGACTTAAAATATGCCTAATTTTTAGAACTCATACTATTTTACCATTTGTCAAAAATACATTTATTTTATAAAATTAGGCTTGGTCAAACTTAAATTCTCGCAAAATTAAAAACACCCTGCATTTAATTAAAATTCAAATTTATGCCTCAACCTTAACTGTATATTTTGATTATACATTATTTTGCAGCAACTACGAATGTTACAAAGTTTTTAAAATAATAAAATTCATAAATTAAAATAAATAATTACAAAATATTTCACATTTTAGTACAATTACAATTTAAATCAGTCGCAAGCAAAGCATGCGTCATAATTGGACGCCGCATAAATTTAATAAAAAAAAGCTAGCTGTACATACATAGATATGAAAGCACATATATGTATGTGTGTATGGGGCATGGCTATGTATATGCAAATGTGAGATATCTTAAGTAGCACCTGGCAGGCAGCCAGTCAGGCGGATGCTTAGACGCCTGTCGGGCTCATATGAATAATTTGAGCACGCTAACCCCAAGCATTATTCACCTGGGGAAGCTAACAAACTTTTGCCTGTCTGCGCGCATGAAATCAATAAATTTGCTAGCATGGGTCTGCTACACATTATAATGAATTATGGATGCGTTTGGGAAACTTGGACATGTGACTTGAAATTGGGTGCCAAGTTGCTGGCAGGCAGGCGTGTAAATATATATATATATATATATATATATATATTTGTATTTGTACTTCAACTCACCGGTATCATCCAATAGAATATTGTCGGGCTTAATGTCCCTGTGGATCACACGCTGTGTTTGAAGGTACTCCAGGGCACTGCCCAACTCGCACACTAATAAGGCCACACTCTGCTCGTTGAATTCGACCTTTGGAGAAATATGTGAATTTCAATGGTTAGACAAACGTTGTTAGTTGTTCAGTTTGTTGGCCTGGCTAATCGTAATGGCACTGGAAATGGCAATAGCAAAAGCAACAGCAAAACATACTCGATTCTGTAAATGGTATCTTAAATCACCGCCAGTCAACAGGTCGCACACCATGAATAAATCCTCCTCATCTGAGACATAAAGAGAGAGAGAGAGACAGATATAGAGAAAAGGAGAGAGAGAAAGCGATATGCATGTGAATGACAGTATGAATGAGTGGCAAGTGATTGTTCAGACTTCAAAAGAAATGCACATATTTAATTTGCATTTTGATTGCCAATCAGCAGTTTCTTAAGCCTCGGCAAAAACAACGCCCACTCTACAGGTGGTAGTCAAGTGATTTACATATGTATATATATATATAGATATATAGATATAGGTACAGACATTCAGGTGTGTCCCAGCATACGTACGTACCTTGAAACGAGAACCATAAATTCACCAGAAATGGATGTTCCAGTGAGGACAAGAGCTCCACCTCCTTGATTACGCCGCCCAAAGCTCCGCGGGATTCACAAACTGAACGGCTAACATATTTCATGGCATAAAGAATTCCGCTATCACGTTTCTGTACTATGCACACCTAAAATATTCACACACACATTGAAAAAGGCTTCCGACGACGTTGCCAAGGATACTCACCTTGCCAAAACTACCTTTGCCAATGGCGCGCAGGATTTGAAAATGATCAAAGTTGACTGCGAAAAAACAAAAACAGATGTAAAATAGTTAAGCTTAAATTGGTGGATAAAAAATGCAAGTTTTAAATCTGTACAAGAATATAGAAATGAAGTAATAAAGAATATTATAAAATAAGTGATTTTTAAAGCGCAATATTAAATTATTTTAAATGCATTAAATCAGTTTAATTAATTGACAGTTCTCAATACAATATACAATTTACGACTTCACTTGTTTAATTGAAAATTGGATGAGGTTAAAGTGAAGTTGTGAAAAATTGTGTTGCAGGTTAAAAGTAGCATCCTCGAATCCACACAATATATATGTTCCTGATCAGCATTGACAATCAATGCGATTAAACCATATCTGTATGAATAAGCCAAAGCTGGCGAGTTATAATATACCCAGGCAGATTCATTTTTTATATTTTATATTGAAGGAGCTGGGTTTTTTTTAGCTAGTCGAAAATTTAAACTGGTTTGTTATATTATTTGGACTTACACGAATGATTTAAGACCATTTATTTAATGCACAGACTTTGAATTTTGACTGTTTTTATTTTGTTTCATATCTGTTATCAGATCAGTTGGTAAACGCCAACGGCATTATCCTGACAGTTCTTCATAATCATAGTCCGTCTTAGTTGGTGCTGTTTCTGACAACAGAGGAAAAAGGGAGGCAGCGCATCGACCTGAAGCATCTGGAGTTTGGGAAACCTGTTCGCGACTAGCACCTCAAACTTCTCCTTGTCCAGATAGTTGAGACGCAGTACAATTAAGTTGCGCCAGCTGCTCAGCAGCAAGAACTCAAAGTGCTCCTTGCTTACGGGCACCTGGAGCAGATTGAGCTCAATTTTGGTTAAATGACGCCGCCAAAGACTACCCAGCAGCGAATAGCAGCGATCATCACATTCCAGCATAGCCAACTGATCTGGCAGCCTCAAATATGACAAGATCTGCTGCAGACACAGCTCATCCAGATGCTCCATGGCCGACTCCCAATTTTGTCAAATGTTCCAAATACTTTGTTGTTTTCTAATTTCCAAAACCCAAACTACTGAGTTAGTTCAGATCACTCACCGTCATCGTCCTGGTGCAGACTCTGGTCGGATCTGCTCGACGAGTTAGCGCCCATTTTGTAGCTACATCAATGTGCCGCCTTCCTGGCGGTTTTATTTGCTATTTTATTATTGCTCGTGATGTTTTTTTTTGTCTTTTTTCTTATTTGTTATTGCCTGTTTGCGTGTTTCCTGTGCTGCCGTTGGCGACTCCTCCTTCTGTGCCGTTTGATTGTGTTGTTTGTGGCACTGCAATTGAATTCAATTGATTCCCTGCCGTGTCCTCTCCCAACTTGCGTTTTAGCCTTGCTGCATTTTGGTGTCGTTGTTCATATTGAATATGATGTTATTGTTGTGGCAATTTACAAAAGCTTGTGCACCTAGAAGAACACACACAAAAGATGACATAGATTAACAAAATGGTAATCAAAGAACAGGTTTTCACATGTCGATAGATAAATAATTTAAATATTTGTTACATAAATTTACAATGAGTTTTTTGTGCATTGAGTACTACAACTCAATAGTTTGTAAAGGACTATTTAAACCTGACAAATATACACAAAACTTAAAGATAAATTATAGTTTCTAGTATGGTAAAATTAGCAAAATTAACCAATTTTTTTTTAATATGTTTGTTTTTGTAAATTTAATGTGAAGGACAAACCTTGACCAAAATAGTTAATGGAAAAATTATTCAAATTTGAAAATCCATGAAGAACTCCAAAATAATTATTTACATATTATTCGGCTTTGAACAGGACAAGAAACAAAACAAAATGTTACCAATATATTTTCATGTTGAATTTTCCAAAAGAACATTCCAATTTTTACTTCAGCTAACTTGTAATCAAAAGAAATCGCATCAACCCAGATTTCTGAAAGCAAGCACAAACTATTTCGAGAATAGAATTTACTCAGTGTAAAATATTTGCTTTTACAATAAACAACATAAAGAATTAAGATGTGCAGCAATATTATCAAAATAAATTCCAGATTTGGAAATGGAACTGTTGTCTTCTCGATGCGCCAGGATGAGCTAATTGGAAACGGCAACCTGCGTATTCTGGCTGCGGTTCGATTCGGGCAGCGCAACGATGCCGTTGTGTCTGTCTTTAGAGGCCAGGTGCTGCGCGATGTGGAGACCATTGATGGCTATCGCTTCATGGAGGGTGCCGATGTCCAAGTAATCTGTCGTCAGCTAATAAGGCCACCCATTTCGCCGGACAACGGCCAGCCTCAGCCGCACACTATGAAAATGAAGATGAGCAACTCCATCAAGTCAGGGTCTACACTGATGGTCATCGTGGCAAAGAACGAGAGCGAGAGGCGATTCTTGTCGAGAGATCGCCATCTGCGCGAAGTCCCATCCATCTTACTGAGTCCGTCCAGGAAGGAGATACGTCGCGTGACCAAGGTTTACATCATGCGACTGGAGTCGATTTATGGTTGCACCCAAGAGCTGGACAAGTTTAACTTCCATGTGAACGAGGACATTGTGGCCAAGAAATATCAGGCCTCTTTAAATCGTCGTTACGAGCGAACCAGGCGCAATCCACAGCGTTGACTACCGAATCCCTGGCAACTAAAGGAGCCAAAGCACATAACTATTCTATTGCTCAGTCTATTTACAATTTCAGCCCGGAATAAGAAACGCTGGGAGGAGCTATTTCGAATCCAGTTGGAGAAGCTGCGTGAGCTGGGTCACATGTTTGGGCAACACAACATTCACGCCCTGTTCTTATCCTTGGGTGATGTGCCCAATGCCGTCAAGCAACTGAAGAAGTGGAATCGCTAAAAGAACACTCAAGTATCCAATTACTCAACTATCCCAATTAGCCAGACACTCAAAAACACAACACAAACGCTTAATTTCTGCAATTCATTTTTGTGCACTGCATGTGCAACACACTTCACTTGCAACACACTTCACTTGCAACACATTTCACTTGCATTATTATTGTCTATCTACATCTAAAAGAGGAGCAAATAAAAACCATGTGGCATTTCCTTGCTAAATGTTTAACCACAGCAGCGGGGGTCGTAAACAAGTTGACGTCCTTAATCCATCGCTTGTCGCATCGGAAATGGGCGAAATGACCGCCTTCCTATGAGATGGATCTTGTGGTTTCCTGCAGCAAATTACTCAAACGTACAATCTAAAAAAAAATCATCCTTAAATGAAAATCAACATGAAAACTAAACTGATTTACTTGTGAAAGGAAACGAAATAATATAAAATAAAAAATATAAAAATTAATCTTCTTTACTCGTTTTTTCTAACTTGTTTATTAATAATAGTAACTAATTTTAAAAATTATAAATTGGAGTTTATATTGAATGTAAGAAAATAATATGAATTTATAAACTTTTTAAATTTAAGTAACAAAAAAGATAAAGAAAGAAAAAACCAAAATTACTATTTATATCTAATAAATTCCCGAAAAATATAGGATAAAATTATGAAAAGAAAGACACAAGACGCATAAGTGTTTGAAATTTTTTCGAGTGTAGTAAACACATTTTCTGTAATTAAATGAGCTAATGGTCTTCACATTAGGTCGTCTATCTTGCCAGTGGACTAGTATTAAAATTAATGTCGGCTAGACAGAGTTCGAAGGAATGTTTCTCTGAATAAAACTTGCCTTTATTTCTACTTCTCACAACAATTTGAATGGTTTCTAAAATTCAGAGCATTTCAGCATTTTTCTGTTTATTTTTTTTCTTTATTTTTTACGTTGACCTAGTTTGTCTAGATATTTGTCATTTTTGTCATCAGCAGAAGCAGAAATCCTGACGCATCTATTTGCCGTCACAATTTCTATATGATTGATGGGAACAATTTTGTCAGACCGGCGAAAGCCTTACATTGGCCATCCTTTCATTCACTCAGCCATCAATACCTCTGTGCTGCAAGATTCCTGACAGTTTCCATTAGTGGCGCCACAAGTTTACGACAACCGTTTCATATTTCTTATTATTGTATTGCAGCAAACATATCAATATTTGTGGTTGCTGGCTGAATAAATAATAAAAATACACATATTTATTTAATATATATTATTTAATAAATAGATTTTCATATTTGCATCAAAAATTTATGCCACTCGTTATTTAAAATTTGTTCTACTTTTTGTTAACTTTCTATTGACCTTACTTCGTTGTTTGTAAAAGAAAATCGTTGAGAAGAACTTGAAGCAATTGCCAGGAATTCCAAGTGTGTCATGGATATCTCTGAAAAAACCTTGAAATGAAAACTTTGTGGACGAACTAAGTAAATAGTTAAGGTAAGCATTGCATTTCAAAAAGGTAGCTACGTAAATTTGTGTACACTTAACAAAAAAATGGTATCAAATTTTAGAAAATCGCAATATGTTTGATGCAAAATTTTGCTACTTAAAGAACACTATAAAATACCTTTCAAATATGATTAGGTTTCATTACGCTGTTTGGGTCGTTTTTTTTTTGCTAAGTGTATATGAAAGCATGATAAAGTTCTACTATCTGCAGTGTAAATACCATGCATACGTAAAGTTACCCTTAGATATTCAGTTATTTAAGCTGTAATATGCTTTAAATGCACAGTCAGCAACAAAAACAACAAGGCAGACGGAAAAAAGGACCATTAGTAGAATAAATCTTTGGGGAGACTCTGTGTTGTCTCCTCTGCTGTAGATGACGAAATGGCGCGAAAGCAACGTGTCCGGTGGCAGCTGTAAGGATTTTGTTGTTTCATCACACACACACACACACACCCACACACACAGCCTCAGACAAAAAAGTTGTTATTCGTTTTATTTTTTTTGTTTGCCTGGATTCAGTTCATTTCTGTTTCATTTAAATATTTTATAAAATGACAAAGTAACACCAACGACCGGCGGCCAACATTGAATGACAGCAACAGCAACAACAACAACAACAGCGAAAGGAACAACAACAACAACAACAATGAACACAATAAGCAACTTTGAGTAGCATTTGCTTAATGTGATTTCTTGGTTAGTCTTAGCCCGGCCAAATGTCACCTTGAAATGTTAAACGGCAATGCTTTTTTTTTTGTTCTAGCATCTTTTAAGCATTTGATTTGCTGCAATACTTTGTTAAATTTGCCGCCATCATTCAAATTATACACAATTCTTTTATTGCAACTCACGTAACAGTCACGGCCACAATTTAAATGTGGTTTGCGGCAAACGTAGCACGCGTCTGGACTTTGGCAACAATATCCGAACGGTTTCCCATTGCTTGCGGTTGTATGGCATACAAAGTTCTTGGCCAGGTCAAAAGCAGAATGAAATAAATTCAAGTTCGCACAAAACACAAACTTCTCTCAATATGGTTGTCGATGAAAAACTTAAACGCTTCATTTGCATTTCAACAAAAACCAAATAAACAAAGTTGTTAAATCAAAATGAAAAGTGCACAGATTTGGAAGAGTGCTTTAGATTCCAGATAGCAAAGATGTATCTGATAATGTTGGTATTTGAGTGCATTTCTGCTTGCATGCTGTGTCGACATCTGCCCGCATTTGCCAGCTGCTTTCAAAGATGAACAAAGAAACTCAACTCAACTCAACTGTTTGGTATTCATGTTCTGTAGTATTCAGGTGAATAACTGTTCTGCATGGCAACATGTAAAGCCTTTTTCGTGCATGCCTTTTACACGTGTGTTTTATGTAAGTGTGAAACCATAAGTAATTCCCTCCTTGGAGGGGGGGCTCATAAAACATATTTACGCATGCAGAATGCAAAGCGTTTAACTCATTTTTCGCGCATTTCGAAAACTTATTACACGCACTCTTCACACACTCTGAAATCAGACAGTGTGAAAAAAGACGAAGTGGCAGCAGCAGCAGCAGCAAAGTTGAGGGATTTCACAGGAATTTTGTTTTGGTTCGTTAGGTCGACCCTTTGGCTCTAAGCTTCATTCAAGCCCTTGTTGGCCTTGCCATGTGCCTTCAGCTTTCTATTAAGTTTCATCTTTTCAAGAGCCTTAAATCCAATGTTTTTTTTTTCTTATAGTCAAAATTTAGATTCGTAAATATCAGTTATGCCTAGCCTTTGACTCTCTAGATTAAGGCCAAGTTTGAAGAGATTTACTTTAAGCAAGGCACCCACTCAAATCCATTCCACATCATTTTTCACACAACAGTGCTTGCCCAAAATCAATGCACGAACCATTCGCTTAATTGCCAACCCGAATATATTTAAACCCTTTTGTTTTGACCCTCCGCAGTTGCAGCCCTATTGATTTTACATAATTAACAATTGAGTGTTCTTTCGGTACGCCGAAATAACTTTACAACGGTTAGATGAATAGTGAATGGTGGGGTATGCTCGTAATTATATACTATACTCATTAAAAATTTAAAACAAAGGGTATCGTAAAGTTCACCAACTGACGGCAGGCTTTTTTTTCTTGTAACATAATTGATGCGGGTTACAAAATATGCAAGTCCCAAATCAATATTCCTAGAAGTATTTTATTTTACATAAAGTTATTAAAGTGGCTCTTCTTTGAATTTATATGTTTGTAATTGGCAGAAGACATTTTGAGCTTAGTAGATTTTTAAATAGATTGCTAAATTCAAAGAAACTTATAAATCTAATAATTAATTAATAAATAACTAATCGGTGTTCTAAAGACCACATTGTGTCAAAGCACTTTTACTTTCTTCTTTTTTGGATGAGCATATGTAAATTGTCTTTAAAATATTTAGACTACATACACAAAAGTTAGAGTCCTCGTATATAGACAACTCGACCTTACAATCATTTTTTAAATACTGATATATATTTGTTCAATCCCTTTTGATTAATTTATTTTTATTACATTTAATTAAAATACAATTAAGTTAAAAATTTAAAATTATAAAAAAAATGGATTATAAAATGAATATATGTCGTAGTATTAAAAATTTAAAACGGCCCAATACTTATTGCAAGGACTGTGTAAGTTCAAAAATACCGAAAATAATCGTTATGGTTATCATAATCTGTGTGTCTCTCCGATCTTAATAATATTTGAGCATGATATAAGGACGTTATTTTAATTGGGTTCGGGGCATAATGGTCCTAATGGACGTAACTCTAATGGACAGTACACCATTTATATTTGAATTACACAGAATTTGGTAATCAAAGCTTAATATTTACTATTATGTGAGTGATATACAATACAACTCAATACGCTATCAATATGAGCACGCAACGCTTCATTAATCACAGATAACGTAGGCATTATATAATCTATCTATTGATAACAACAGCAACAACAAGAACAAAAACGGAACGAAAGGAGACTCGGCCATTTAGTTGTCCGCTAACATAATAAATGGCAGTACATCAATCAAAATGACGGCACAATTTTCCAGGTTTTATTTGTTCTTGTTTATTCGTTTCGCCCTCTGTCAGTTGGGCGGTTGAAATGCGAAGGGACTCGTTAATTAATGGCGGCTACAAAATGTTTGTTCTATTTTGCGCCGAGCAAAAATCTGTTGCTCTTGCCGGAAAACCTAATTAAACAGCTGTTGGCGCCAACTGCCAGTTGAAGTTAGACCCAACGAGGCGTGACCGAATCCTTTATAACGTCAAACAAGTGAAGAGAGAGAGTCTCCCTCTCTACCCCTCCCATACTCTGTCTCTCTCACTCTTTGTCCCAAAGTCGCCATTGAAAATATGCATTTCAAACGAAGGGGTGCGTTTCCACGCCCGACTGACTCGGTGACTTTTTCCCTTGAAGCCCTAATAAAAAGTCAGGTGCACAATTGGTTTTCCTTTAACTATACTCTTTTATATAATATTCACTTTTCCCACAAATTTTGCATCCATTTAAATCTTAATTAATTTATTTATATACCAATATCAGTCGTCACAGCAAAATTCCAAAAGTAATAATAAGTTAAATTCAAAATCATATCTAATTTTTAATTCAAAATAAATGAGAAATATTTGTAAATGGCAAATTTATTCAACATTTGCTGACAACAGTTTGGGGTAAACCCAAAAAGCAATCACACCCAAAAGAAAAAAAGCAGTAAAATAAAATTTCTGAAAAACTAATGTCGTAAAATATTATTGAGTGTTATTAAAAATGAAAAAAATTATGGTAGGATTATTTGGCACTGTATTAATTTACTACTCGCAGTAATACCATTACTTATTGATGTCCCTGAGATGGCCCTTTCCAAGTCAGTTAAGTTGGCCGGCATAAACTGGAATATGCACGTACTTTGTGGCACATTAAAGGCTATCTTTGACAGGAACACAGAAACATCCACAATCCCCTCATAAACGGCCATGTTTTATGACACTTTTTGTTTACGATTAAGTGTCAAGCAATATTTATATTATTACAGGCGTTTTTTTTAACACTGTTGACAAGTAGAATTTATTGCTAAAAAAAAGTGCATTAAATTCACAGGAAAAACCCGATGCTTTAATTTATAATAAATTTAAATGTAAATACGGAATTTTACTTTTAATTATAATCAAATTTCAAATTCCAATACCAACAAATATCCAATTCGCAGTAATCAAATTTTCGCTTATGAAATTTGAAGTCTGCGAATAATTGAACCACAATTTCTGTAGAATTTCAAACAATTTGTCATTCAATGGTTATTAATATTTTACAACGCTGTTTGTAAAATTTGAATAATTTCGCTGCATAAACGTTAGAAAAAGGAATTTTATGACCCTTATACAATTGGAATATTTGCAAAAGGAATGCGTACTTTTAGCTAGGTTTGATATTTGTTAGTTAAATTACTAAATGGGGAAATCGAATTAGCTGTGTTTTTGAGATAAATTAAGTTTACAATTTTCTGTAGACTAATTCGTTATTTCTTCCCATTTTATCCGAAGCATACTAATTACTTCTTGCATAAAATATAGACTGTTATGTAATCAGTTAAAATTAATCTATTTTTGTCATGAAGAACCTCATTTTAAACGAATTGTCTCGTTAATAAATTTTTTTTATATATTTATGATTGTTTATATATGTTTTGGTTTTTTTTCTGGTTTTTTAAAATTGCAATTCTTAAAATGTGTCTCTTTTTTAATGTATAAATTAGATATATTATTTATTTTTAATTATTGAATTTTCAGGGCTACTACATACATGTTATATAAATAAAAGAATTATAATTGATCACATCTAAGCCAGAGTATTACATTTAATATGCATCAGAGTATTAAGCAAACAATCTTAAGCTGTAGCTGCCGCTTATTGACTGAGATTACATTCGAATTGGTTGCCATGCATATTTGAATTGGCTTAGATAAATTAAATCTTATTTCTAAGCGACATTTTCGTGCGGAGAGTAGCCAGAAAACACCAAATCCACAGCACGGATTGCAATACTTGGTAACCTCACCGGGCACTTTCCACATTGATAATCTACTAATCAGGGACAAATATAATATGCGCTGCTTTTAGGGTTCGTTGACACATTGTCACATGACACCCCATATATACACACACACACATGTGGAAAATTTTTTTTTTGGTAAAAAATCACGCAAATTTTTACTCAAGTTGAGAATATTTTTGGACTGGGGCCCCCCCATTATTTCAAAATTCTTGTGCTTTATGAGTTAAGTAAACACTCGAGAGCGGACTGATAGACTGATGGGGTTTTTAGTCAGCGGTAAGGACCTACGCTTAGAATTTATCGATTGGCATTGCTCAAAGTTGAAGAAACTCAAACACCCTCATATATAGCATATATACGCACATACATTTAACCATATGCATATTAAGTGTATGTAGCCGTGTAGCCAAATTGCACAAGATAATTTATTCAAACTACATACTTATCATATAAATATCTTATTTTATGCATATATGTTCGAATATCGTATATCGTACATGTTTACCGGCTGCTTCTGTTATGAGTTCGAAGTCTTAGAGGGACGAACACAATTCGTAGAAAAATTTCAATATTTCCACTTTGAACTGCGGACTGCAAACTCGGTGTAACTGTTTTTGCTTGGTAAAGTCACGCGATTGTTAAGATAAGCACACACACACAAACAAGCACGCGAACGCAATCAGTTTCACCGTTATTACAAAAGCTTTCATATTTATGTTACAAAATCGCGTGCAGCAGGACCATCAGCTAGCACTGCCAAAATTCAACTAGCACAACACACAACTAACAACTGTTGTTTGCTGTCACGCAGAGTTTGTTTTGCTATTTTCGCCGATAGCGTTGCCAGACTGCCCAAGAGCACAAAATTCTAGCTTAGCACGCCGACTCTCAGCTTTTAAGAGAAAGAAAGAGAGAAACAGAGCCAAATAACAGAGAGTTTATGGAAAAATCAGTCCCCTTTGAAATCGGTACGTTATGAATGAGCGCCAATTAGCGAAAAGTTGGCCAGGCTCTGCTTTATTATCATTATCATTATTCCTATGACTATGATTAGGCGGCATCCAAATTGGGTTAGCTGTTTTGCTTTAAACGCAAATTGATTGCTAACATATTTTGCGACATTTTATCACATTAGCTCAGCATCTTACCCCCAATATGAACACATCAAGCTGATGGATGCTGCTTGTCATTGACGATGCCGCATGCAGCAATGATGTTTCCACCACATTGATTCCGTACTCGTGCGTTAAGCTCTTGTTGCAAGCTCTGTTTGCTTAGCATATGAGCATTTATTTGAACATGACACATCGTGCCACCTGGTCTCAAATCACAAATCTTAGGTATTTTTTCAAATAAAGTGTTTCATCATTTTTTGATTGGCTTAAATTAAATTGTTTTCTTTATTTTGACATAAGAAGATAAAGAAGAAGATTAAATTGAAAAAGCCTTTACTCAAACCGATGTGTTTGAAACACAATTTAAATTCAGTAAAGTCAAAATTGTTTGCCTTATGCCCAACAAGGCCAATAATCCAATGCGGCTAAATTGTCTTACATCCTCTCAAACTGTGTTTGTGTGTGTTTTTGTGTGTGTGTGTGTGTGTGTGCTCGTGTGTGCTATGTTTGCTTTAGTAACTGTATGGGTGTCCTGTGTGTGCTGTGTCAACAATGAGGCTTAAAGCGGTTTTTTTTTGTAGGCCCGTCCAAGTGGTCGACTGAGTAACTGTGTGCCTCTGTTCAAAATGGTAAGTCGGAAGGCTTGTAATATTTATATACTCTACCGAGAGTGTTTTAATTTTGTAATTTATTTTCAAAATTAAGTGCAAGAGACAAGAGTAATTTTCCTAATATTTACGATGCATTTTATATATTCATTAAGTCAGACTCTTGGCATTTTATTAAAGTATTCCAAAGTGCTTAAATTGTGCATTGCATTTATTCAAAATCAGTGTAAGAAATATATAATTCAAAACACAAATATAAATACATTTATGTACCATTGTACATATTATATATCTTCTAATTAATTTGCCTTTTGGTATTATATTTATTTTTCTAATATATTTATTTTTAAGGCTATACGTTAAAAATATGTAGGTTAAGGATACACAGTCATCGGCAGAGTATACAAATAGCTGGTCTTCTGCTATATTTTGTGTATTCTTTTTTTCTCGTTTGTTTTTTTTATTCATCAGATTTAGGTCGTTGTCGTTGTTTCTTTTGTTTTTACGTCGCTCTCAGATTGCATAGACAGTATCTGGGCTTATCAAGGAAGGTGACATAAAAAAATATCTTGACAAAAAAAATGCAGGATTTTGTTATGAAAGTTTTTTAATGGCTTTGTAAGATAACAAAAGCTGGATTTGTACATTTAATAAATTCAATTATATACCTAATATGATAATAAATTAAAACGAGGCACACAGCTTGTGTTTTTTTATTTCACCTTTTACAACCGGCAAAGCTGCGATTTTCATCTAGAATCTCCTCAGAATAAATACCGAATATATCTTTATAGTCTTCGTTACAACATGTCGCACATGGATTAAGATGTTGCACTGACAACAGCGATTGATAAGAGCTCCTGCCACAATATCCCTTAAAGCCGTTAACCTTTGTTTGCATTTCAGTCACTGATTATCGCTATTTTTGTATTATGTTCCGCAGTTGCCATCATTTAATAAAAATAATTCAATTTTGTCTGACTCATATGATAATTGCATTGAAGAATATCATATAAAATTTTATTTAAATGACTACCAACTTTATTTTTTAAAAACCCGCAAGTGAATTAAATAATTTACTCAATTGTATACTACTATAGAATGTTTTTGCCATGCAGCGAAAAAGTTGAGAGTGCATATTAAATACCAGCAACATCAAAGAACCAAAATGTGAAAAAAACAGTTGCATCAGTGCAAAAGTCATTTGGGATCGAATGGATTTTTTTAAATTGGCTGACAAAGTTTTACTCCAACCACGACGATAGCAGCCGACTTTTTTTGGGTATGAATACTGCCGTATAGACCACGTTAATAACAGAAAGTTCCTATTGTTTTACGTGAGCTCCTGCCTTGACGGCCTAATCTCACGGTGCCAAGCACAGAATTGAATTCTGCGTTCAATTAGCGCCCCATTGGGACATTTGGACCCGCAGGTACCAAATCGAAGTCACTTCTGTTTGGTCGTGAACTACCACGTTAATAACAGTTGCACTTGGCCTGTTTCAATAATATTGTAATTAATATAAACATTCGTAATGCTTCCATGAAAAGTTTTGCAAGTTCGCAGAAGCCAAGCGCATTTACTGAATTTGCGATAAATAAACCAAAAATAAATAATGATAAAGTTTGCCAAAAGATGAATTTTCGATTTCTTAAATGTGTTGCCCAATACAACAGCAAATCAAATATTTCAAGTCATATATAACGATTAATTTCACGTACAATTAAAATATACATAAGAAATAGTCCAAATAATATTTACCAACATTTTTCTTAATGTATAATTAATCACAAAGTTCACAGAGAACCCGCAAAAACACTAAAATATTCTACAGCTAAGTAAGAAATTACTCATCAAACTAAATTCCAGTCGAACGAGGCTTAAGCAGCTTGGTAAATACTTAAATTGTTTAATTCACTTCAATGAGCTAATGGGAAGCTAATTGCAATGCATTAATTAGTGGTTCAAATCGCTGAGCTTCTTAGCGCATAGCTGCCTGAGGAATGTAAGTCTCAATTGGTTGCATTACTAATAAATCCTCCAAGCCGCATGGATTTGGAGAAAAGCCAAAACCTTCACTAACATTTCATTCGGGTAAGCAGAATCAGGCAAAAACATTGCACACAAAATAACAATCAAAAGCGAACTGAAAGTTTGGATTTCTAAACTCGTTATCAGAGTTCGCGTGTTACTAGAAACATTTGTGGAAAATTCGAATTTAGTTCAAATTGCGTGCAGCTGTTGTTGTTATTAAAGTTTACTCAGAACGATTATTGCACTGTAATTAAATTTTTTTTTAGAATTAACCCACAAATTGAACAATGCTTTGAAAGCTGAAAAAAATGTCTTGGTTCTTATCAGCAATTTTAATATATATTTTTTTTTATTTTTTACACGCATATTTATTTATATTAGAAAACATTTTTAAAATAATATTTTTATATGCTAAATCTTTACATACTAATGATGTAAAATAAAGTAAGAGAAAATTTTAATTATATCAAGACGTCACATCGCTTTTAAAAAATATACTTTTTGAATTACAAAGTTAGTTACAATTGGCGTAAAAAGTTTAGCGAATTGCTAAGTTATTCAGGAAGTTAATTTTTCTGAGTGTTTGCTCAAAACGAATGTTTTCAACTTTTGTCAGCCTTTTCTGTCACCTTTATAAACTGACAGCAGCACTAACAAATAGCTATAATAAATGTAGTTTTACTTTTTGATTGTTAATCATACTTATTATAAAATATTGGAACATTTTTGTATGTACAGGTTATAATAAAATTGCGCTAATTAAGTAAGAAAAAGGACCAAACTATTTAATATTTTTAAAAATGATGTTAATTAGATATTAGAAAACAATTAAAACAAATCTTTTAAATATATTCCAGATGAAATATGATAATGATTCAATTAAATAAATTAATATATATTTGTGAAAATATTGTTTTTAAAGTAAATAAGTTGAATTTTGATCAATCATTATGTTTTTTTTGTTTTTGTTTATTCTCCTTTTATTAAAGAATAAATAACAAAACACTTAAAAAGTTTCGTAATGAATTTTCTCTTAATATGAACTGTCAACATGTTGTGAAACACTTATTAAAAATTAAATTGAGGCAACTAACTTTTGTGGGAGACGCCTCAGCGAGCTCTATGCCCCGTGAGTACATCACGTATGCTGCAGCCAAAAAGTGCCAAAATAACAGCCAAAAATGATTGAAATTTGTTTGTTGTGGGATACTGGGAAAAGCCAGTCAACCGACGGCATAAACAATAACAACTTGGCTAAGTCCGTTGACAATAAATTTGTGACTGGCAGTTAGCTGGAGGCTAACAAAAATTTTTATTGCAGACCTGTTTTCATATTATCTTTTTTCACATCACCATTTTGGTCGGTCGTTTGAGGCTGGAATCGGGGGGAGCTGGCAACACATGTCAAAACACGCAACAATATGCAATAACAATAATAATCCACCGCTGACTATGACAACGCCAACAGCCATTAAGGGGGTACCAAATAAAACTTGGATAATAAAATGCGTAGGTGCCCGCAGAAATATCTGGCGGCAAGGCCAAAACACATTTTTAGGTTGCTTTTTTATTTGCAGGCAATCAATTTTGTGGCTAAGTTTATCTTGATACATTTACTGTTATGTTGCATTGTTTTAAAATGTTGCCGTATTCATGCATCATTGTGCACCCAGCTGTGGCAATTATAACACAAACGGTTATCCAGCTGTGTATCACGTCATTTGAGGCAATTATCGCTGTTTTGGAAACTGCGGTACTGACCAAAATGTTAAGCGGATGTATCGGAAGCCAGGATTTATGGCAACCACTGATGCCAAATCCACAAACACGCAGCTCCTACACATTCATCCATCTACTTGCATAATTGAAGGGCCAAAACAACAGGCATCCTAATAATTTATTAAGCTGCTCTTGTTCTACCTTTTATTGTTTAAGTATCATTGTTCTGACATTTATTACGTGACACATAATTGAGTGACTCGACTAATAATAGATTCTCCCATTTTCTCATTTCTCTCCTGCGAATTATGCTTAAACTAGTAGCTTAACTTAATTGCCAATTATTTACAGCTGCTTTAATAAAACTCATTTAATTAACAATTAAACATTTGAAAGCTCGAAATGTAATTATGGTTTTTTAGTTTTAGTATAAATATGATAATCTAAATACAATATTACAATATTTTTTTTTGTATATTTATTTTAAAATCTAAATAAATATAGGTTGAAAAAAAAATAAAACAATGACTATCTATTTGTTTTAGTATTATTTTAAACTATGTAAAAAAAAATATATATTTTTTTCAGTTTTTCAGGCTTTTTTAATTTAGGTGATTTTGTTAGTGTTATAGTTCGTATAAAGCTATAAATAAATATAGGCTGAAAAAAATAAAACAATGACTCTCTATGTATTTTCTTCTTATTTTAAACTATGTAAAAAAAAACAATTTTTTTTTTAGGTTTTCAGGCCATTTTAATTTAAGTGTTTTTGTTATTTTTAGGTCGATTGCATATTTTTATAAAGCTATTGTATTATTGTGTAATTAAAACCATATAAAGCGCAACAACCAAATAATTCTCTAATCGATGCGCAAATTCGAATTACCGATTTATTCTTGTGCCAAGTGCAGAAGTCTGCCTCAAACATCAAAAGCGTGCAACGTGCACTTTCCGGAAACATGCACTTGTGGAATCCTATAATATGATGCACTCGAATAAACTGCATAAGATTGTCAGTTTGTTGGCTAACCACAATATTTTCGTATGAAATGCCAACGCTTTTTGGTATTGTTTGCCACTTAAGAGGCGTTAATGGAGAGGGTTTTCCAGAGTGCTTTTAAGATGCCTCTTTTGTGGCACACTCACATTTAAATAAATTATTTTATGAATTCTCAAACTGTTGCGCACACTTTATTGCCCTCGGCTATGGTGCGTGTCTTTGAGCCTGTGTGGAGCAAACATTCCAACGGATCTTAATTAGTAGGCCAAAATATGGCATTTGTTTTATGGGACGCACAAAAGTAGGCAGCATAAAAGCACGTTTTTTAACAAAGTCAACAAATCCACAAAATAAACCAGGAACCGTCTGATGGCAAACTTTTTTCAACTACAAATAAAGACAAACGAGAGAGCAACATTTTGTTGGATTAAATCATTTAAATTTGATGCATAAGACCTGAGGAAAATTTAAGCCAAAACACCAGTTGAAATGTGCGAAACTTTAATTCAGCTATACTAAAATAAATAAAATAAAAAAAAACTATATAAATATTTTAATGCATGCAGTTAATTAGAAATTGTTTGGCGAAAGCTTTTACCAACTTTAAACGGCCAACTAGAAGTAATTTTTGTAATTTTCAGTTTATGACTAAGGTAAATACAAAAAGCTGTTAAATAAAGCCTTAAGCATGGCTTTGGAATGAAGATGATTATATTCAACAAGTTCGACAAAAACATACATTTTCGCCAAAAGTTATTGGCCTGACTATTAACATGTACCACAAAGCTGATTTGCCTTGCTATTTCACCCGAGGCTTGAGGAAAATATTCCTTTAGCGTGCAATATATATAGATATATATATATATATATATCCGACTCGCACCAGTCTAATGAAGCGCACAGGAATCAAGCCAATGAAGTGTGTAATTGTTGCCCAAGGCCAATTTTATGCCATGTACTCGTATGCAGCGCATTGAGGCTGATCTTTGAGTACTTGGCCTGTAATTCCAATCTGCCTAGTCGATAAGTCACTGGCAATCAAACATGTGGCACTAAAATAACCAGCAGCTCGAACGTGATGTCATGCTTCATACAACATTCCACATGCAGCCACACTTCTCGAATGTGCTCATTTTGCCTCAATTGGTGGCACCACTTGCTTAAGGGGAGCATTCAGCAAAGAGCTGAACGCAAAAGCAAAAGGCGACAATGTAAATAAACTAGAAATAAGATTAATGCTCCTCTGAAGCTGACTTGGCATCCCAAACCCGAGACGCACTCATTGTTCGCCAGGCGACACACAACTTTAAAATGTTTTCTTAAGGCTCTGTTCAACTTGACTGAAGGACTTCCAAAAATAACACTGAATACACATTTGCGCTTATTTAAGTGTTTGCATGTTGTAAAGTTGCAACTTTGACAATTTACAAATGGCACACAAACATTATTGTCACATTCAATTTAAGCCCGAATTGAGATGAGGTGAGGACAACTCATTTAATGTTTTAAGTAAAATACACTTGAAAAATAAATCGTAAGTAACTTACTAAATTATTTGAAAATTATTTTTCTATAAGGAAAGTTGTGTCTATTTAGAACTAGCAATAATTATTTTCCTTATTCAAAACTAATTCTCTAACACAGCAGTCAATAAAGCAAATTACATTACAATATTCTGAATATCAATTATAAATTTGTGTCAAAAATTAGGATATTCATATCTATATATTAAAAAAAAAAATGTTTTAATAATAAATAATTGTTTTTTCCATTTATTTGAAAATTTAAAATAAAGGAGAGTTTTAGTTTTCCAGACGATTTTAATTGTGGCGCAATTTCAGAAAAGCTGCACTTTTTTCAGGTCAGTTGATTTTGTGCAACTGTGCAGAAACCTGATACTAAAATCAGATACAATATTCAGATATGCCATATAATTTCCTCGAGTGCATTCAAGCTGCACGTTGCCAAAAACTCATCTACAAATTCAATAGAGTGCAAAAGTTAAGCGGATTAAACATGCAAGTGGAAAAGAACATTCGTTCGTTGGGCTTAAAACGTGAATACATTCAAATGTATGAAAAATTTAAATTTGTATTGTATTCAGTGAATTTACGCTCTGCAAGCGTATTTAGTCTGTACGTTTTGCAGACGGGTTTTGTTGCAAATAATAATGAAGGACTTGGCCTGGATTGGGCTGCTAGGCAAACTGGCCTATTGTTTGCCTAGCAGCTCCCATTTCATCCAGTGTACGTGACACGCTAAGCTAATTATTCAGTCTAATTGAGAGCATTATAAAGAGGATTGGAAGTGGTGGGGTAACAACCACTGGGATAATATAGCTATTTCATGGTTCAACTGATGCCCGTTGGCATAGTTTCATGTTTCAAATTATGCTAATTTCAAGATCAAATGCCAGAACTAAAGCGATTGTTGAGTCAGCATCGAGCTATGAACCATGTTAGCCCGACTATAAAATAAAATAAACATTGCTGCAGATATATTTATACGTTATCAGATCAAATGAAATAACTCATATTCCATTTATAGTCCCTGATTTGCGTTTGCTTATACTGCTGGCCAAACGGACATGGCTAACTCGATGCTGCTTTTTATGCTTATAAAGCAAATAAATTCTTTATGACTTTTACTTTTTTCCCCATTTTTAATGGGTTTATTCTAAAAAAAATAAAGAGCAAAAAAAGAACTTGTGGGAAATGGATTAATTCAGCAGCTGTCGTTGTTTGCACAGTGCTAACAATATACAACTAAGATGATTTGCCATTTTGCTGTGTCCCCTGCTAACTGTAATTTGAAACAAAAGTCAACATTTAAACAGAAAGTCATTAACCAGTCCCACCCAGTGGGATAACGGTCCAGCAAAGTGCCAGCAAATATTTACCTTCCCACATTACTAATTTAACTTCTCTTTGTGGATTTCTTTCTAAACTTTAATTGCTCAATTTAATATTAATTCCATACTATTTATGCTTAAGCTCTTTTCAATTGCGCCATATTAAAAACTTTTCAACCATTTACAAATAGTTTGCCAAATATTTGTATCTTTTGGCCAACTTGTTGCCTCTGCCACAGCCTTTCTAGTGCATGCAACTTAATTAAAATTACTTATTTATGTGGCAGCGTTGAATTTTATATCCTATAACATGAAAGAATTTTAATTCAGCTAATGTGGCTATAACAAATATGTGTTAAGTTTGGAATGGCTATAACAAGTGTTAATATATTTAGAGATGGAAGAAGTTCCCTGATATCGTTGATATTTATAATTTATTACATTTTTTGCAGTTATTGCGGGTGTAACAGAATTTAAAATTTATAAATAATGTACAGCATTACTATTTTTATTTGTTTTTATATAAATATTTTACTTCAGTTAAACTTCGTATATATATATACTAATCCCTTATTAGTAGGTGTATATATTTTTGATATTTTGAAATACACACAGCTTTAAGAGAAATTCAGGGTAACTGATATGTGTGTGTGATGAGTTGAGACTTTGAGACGGTGTGTAAAAAGTTGCAAGATATTTTTTTAATCCTTATATGAGTTTATATTTTTTGCAGACTTCAGCTTTTTTCAACGAAATACAAGTTATACCAGGACATTCCCAGTTGATAAATATGCCAAGCACTTTCGTATGCTTAATATAGCGTTTTATAGCCGTGCCGGGTCCCAGGGGACTCACAGTTAGATCACGTCCAATCAGCACTTTAAATGTTGAATGACCCCATCAGTAAATCAATTCCCATTCTTGGTCCATCGTCTTTACTTGAAATTTGCGTATTTTGTCCAAATATGTACGTGTTTGTCATTTGCCAAGCTTTTGTTGCTTTTGAATGATGGCGCTTCTTGAGTGGAATTTATTCGAAATTAGTTTACATTCATATATAAACAAGAAGCAACCTTTTTCTGTTTGGTTTGCAATCTTTTTTTGTTGTTTCTTAAATTGTCAACTGACCAAATAGAACCCCAAAATCAATTTAGTAGTAAAAAAAAACTTGTAGAAAACAAACAAAGAAAAATAGACGTATACGCTGGGGGAATGAGGGGGCTGCAGTTCCTTACACGATAATTAAACTGTCAAAAACATGGATCACTTTAATGTAGTTGGCCCATCTGTAAAACTGTAAAACATCAAAGCATTTTGACCACATGAAATTGTACTTTTAGCTAAATCTACATAATATGCTAATTTCCAGTTTTGGAGTAAGGACAGTCTGGAAAACAATATCCTGTTGGATAAAAACTAAGCCAAACCGTTTACCGCAGTCTAAACGGAGAGAGAAATCATTTGCGTGACCAGGCAAGGAGGAAATGAGCATTGTGTCCTACTCTCAACAAGGATTTAACAAATGCCTGAACGCCTTAAAGTTGGCTAAAATACATTTTTGAAAGCTGCCTTTGGCTTAAACAAATAGCCTCCATTACTCAAAAGACATGCGTTGATTTTGCCGGAAACTTTTTATACCCCAAAAGCAAGCCTTCTTATCTACCATTTTTTTTGAATACGATTCAATTTAGCATATATTTTTTTTTAATTCATAAAGTTTTATCAAATGCTGCGGTTTTATTATTAATCGTAGTAATTTGTTGGCTGTTAAGCTTGAATCTGCTTTGTCATTTCCTCTTATTCATTATTTTTAATTATTTTTTTTTTTGTTGCTTTGTATTTGTAAATTCTTGAATCATTTTTATTTTAAGAATTTTATAACAATGAGCTGCGTCGCTTGATTAATTCATTCAACATGCATCCACACTGAATTGCACAATTAAATAAACATTATCCTGCTGGAAGCTGAATGTGGCTGTTGTGGTTGTGGATGCAAGAGATGGGTTGGAAAACCACCCCTGAATAATAATCTGAATAAAACATTATTAAATTTTTGGTGAGCGACTTTTTGACATGAACAAATGCAATTAGTGCACACAGAAAATGTGCTCCAGTCTTAAGCTGCCACAAACCAACAGCACTTTACATTTGTAGCGGCTTTAATTGAATTGTGGCATAAGCACAACAACACACAACACACAACACACTGAAAGGGAATGAGTTACTCGACCAAAGTGAGGCAATTTCAATGCCAAATTGCAAATAGAAATAAACAAGGACTTAAACAAGGACTTATCGGAGCACACCTTGCAGACATTTGTAAATATTTGGTTGCTGCTCATTGGCACTGGATCTGGCTGATTGTTTTTCTTTCGCTTGCACCTGGCTTGGCCATTGTTCCATTCATTATTGGCACACACAGTACACACAGTACATACCCAAAGGGAACTCGTTGTCAGGCTGCTTATTATATTCTCTATGGCTTGGCACTGTTTATTTAAGTCACTTTAACATGCAGGACGGCGCCAGTGGATGTCTCAAGCCCCTCCGGCTTTTTGAGGATGATGTTTATGTGTGTAAGTGATATTTATTTGCACATTGCTCGTTGGCGCCACTGTCTGCCGCACTCACGCACACACCACAGACAGGCAGACTAAGGCACACACACACACACACACACACACTTACACACAAATACAATCACACGCGTTGGCGTCATTCAGCTTTAATTCATTAGGCCAAAAACTAAGCCGCTGCTGCATCGAGCACCGCAACGTTGAATGTCCAACACCGAACTGAAACTGAAACTGAAACAGAAACAGAAAGCATTTGGATGAAAAGACTGTGCCACACTTGGCAGCCGTGCATTGTTACCCGTGAGCCGTGAGTACGCGCAGGCGCTTATCCGGCTAAAAGAGCGGCTTTCCTTTAGCTCCATGTGTAAACATAGTCAGTGGGAGGGGATGGTGCGTGGGGGGAGGGGCACCCGACCACCACTTTGAAGCTCAGCAACAGAAGCAGCCGGAAAACTGCTGTCAGCCAACAATCTGGATTGCTTTCATTTTTGTATCCTTTGTACCTGTACAACGTGTAAAATGGATACAATAAAGTTGTGTAAATGCACCTGACAGCCATTAAAAGCCACTCACGAATTTTACAGGTGTAAGCTTACCCGGCTAAATGCAATAAACGCTTCTGTGCGTGCATGGCCAAAGAGTATGGCCTAGTCGAGCAGACCCTGGCTTGTTGTTGTTTCAACCAACTCTTAACTGTATGTCAAGAGTTTTTTATATTATGTCTTTATAGTCGCTTTCTTTCCGGTTGTCGTGGCCAGAAAGGAAATCCTTTTATGGCAAAGCTTAGATTTTCCTATTTGGATTTTCAGCGTTGCAATTACGCACAGCATCATTTGTTGCAAAGTGCCTACAAACCACATAACGGCATTATATATATATAAAAACACAAAGAAAGAATCCACCTGAAAAACTTGTGCAAAGTGCCTGAAAATTATAAACCACATACAACACTTCAAATAATATCAAAATGAAATTTAAAATAAATATATGTTTTTATAAATAATTTTTAAGTAAACAAAAAAAAAAAGACCCTAAATTTAAAATTAAATATTATAATTAGATGAGTTAGTTTGAGTGTTTAAATAAAATTGAACAAACAATTTTCAATTGGATATATCCGTAATATTTAATTGACAATTTGCATATGTTAATTATCCCAAAAAAATGAAATTTTTTATGCATTCACACGAAATGAGCCTAGGGTAAAATTGAAAATTAAATGCAAATATTTATTCAACACTAAAAAAAAATTTAAAAAAAAAAATCATATTAGGATTGTGCTAAATCCTGATTAATTTCTAAGCACAAATTTGAATGTCGATAGTAAAAATATATATACATATTTTTCAATGAGAATTGGTGATGAAATGTGTGCTGATTATGTATGTACTGTTTTTCATATTTTTACCCATGGATTTTTTCACATTTTCAATGTACACTTTGGGGAAATCAGAGAAAGTATTGAAGTATGAATTCGTGGACTGCTGTCATTTTGTAATTGTGCATTATTTACTTATTGGGCGGAATACAAATGCAATTAATTTGCAATGGCACAAATACTACAACAACAGCAGAGTCAACCATTTATTTTCATTGCGCATACGAACCGTGGTCCGTGCCACGCTCCATTGTCCGCGGCACAAACAATTACACAACTGAAATGACAATCATTTGAGTTTGCACAGACGGCGACTATGGCGACAAATGACACCATCAAATCATGTGAGTTGAGTCATGTAGCAGCTGGCAGAAGTTCCGATTTTAAATAAACAATTATAAACAGCAGCGAGTCTGCAAATGTCAGCCTGGGGGTGTCGTTGTTTTTTAAATAATTGTTTTAATATCCAAAAAAAAAAAAATAATAATATTACATTTTATTTTTGCCACAGCTGTCATTGCCGCAACTGACGCAACTGCAACACAGAAACTTTGCGTCGATTATGCTTTCTGCTCCAGTTAAAAACATTAAGCATAGCGGAAGAACTACTTTATTAATTATCTTTTTTGTTTAAAAATAGTTTGACTGTTCTTGATTTTAGTGCACAAATTCGGCAATAGAAAAATAAGAAAATACTAAAAATTTCGTGATACTTTCAAGGTTTATTTCAATGACTAAGTCAATCTGTGAAAGTGCACATATTTTTTTGTTACTGTACCTGCCGACTTGATCTTATCGGGTCCCCTGATAGACATTTAGTGTTGACCAGGACTATCAACTCGCTAAAGGATATTCAAATCGCCACAGGAGATTTCGAGAGCTCAAAGATTTTCTAGTTTCGAATATATTTTGCTCTTCGAGAAAATGTTTTTCTTACCTATTAAATACATCAGATTAATGTGTAGTTCATACATAATTCAAATACTCTCAAATAATAAAATTAAATTCTTTACAGGATATCTGTAATATCTGTCCATTTAGAGAAATCTAAATTATGATTTTGCTTTTGTTGACTGAGCGTGCTTGAAAGAAGACAGTACACAAATGATAACCACAGTGACAGGATATTTCAATCCAAGCACACACGAGCAGAGCTCAAAAGGACACACACACACACAACCACACACCCACACACACACAAGTAAATATTGGAAAAAAAAATCGACTGTTGTTGTTGCCCCAGTAATTGTTGTTGTAGTCGAGCGGAAGCATTGACAGCAATCATAATCACACAACAAGCTGGGGCAAAGAGCATTTTTAAAGAAGCATTTTTGGATCCCTGCAAGGCTTTGATGTGTGTTCAAATGGGACTCACTTGTTATTGAGTCTGAACTCTACTTGGATAACAAATGACTTTGAAAGCAAATGGCTACAAGACATAGAAATTAAGTGTTTGAATAATGCTTTGCAAATTATGCAACGATAAATTTAATATCTCAAACTAGAGGCACCTCTTAGAATTAATTATAATAATTAATTGTAGTGCATGTTAAGTGTACTTACTGTACAGTATGCATATATTAAGTGCCTAATTGTGAATACAAGGTATATTAAACTGATTAGCTTGTGTGAAAGTTCGAGTTTGGTTTAATTAAAAGATAAAATCTGAAATAAGTTGTTTTAAAAAGCTTTCTTGTTCATTTTTGTAGAGATTTTTTCAGATACCTTAAAAAAAAGGCATAATATGAAAATCTCGCTAAAAACTACAAATTTTTTCTTATAAATAATGTCTTGAAAAAGCTGTTATATCTTTCTTTATAATCGCAAATAATTCTGAACAGTCTTAAAAGCAAAATATATTTTTTGAAATAATTCTTTGGGATATTCAGAAAATATTAATGAAAGGTGCTTATAGTTTGAAATCGTAGGTTTTCTTTAATTAAATTATATGAATCTCGAAACTATCTAAAGTGTTTATATATTTGATATACTAAAATAATAAAATGTTAGAGTTCTGTGCACACATAATTAAAAGGCCGCCTGAAATTAACGTATTATTTATTTTAAATGTTAGAAAACTGTACATAGGAATTAAGAGAGATAAATATTATTTCTTAGAATAGGATGAAGATAAGAAAAAATCTCTGAATAATAAGGTGAGTTGAGCAACAGCATCATTAGCAGCCACTCATCGCAATGGCATTCATTGTTTTGCGCTCCGCATGGAACTATGACAAAGTCGTTTGCCTTCGCTTGAACTCATTGCTTGGCCACAGACAAAAGGCACGAAAGTAATGTGCTGACGAGACAAGACTGACATTAAAAGAGAGGAACGACGCCCATGTGGAAAATGATAATGAAGTCACATGATGGTGCATTTTGATGGCTGCCACTGTCAATGCCACATAACTTAAGCTTGAGTGACGAGCACATGAGCAGCATCGAATTCACGGCAAGGACCAAGTGGCGAGGGTAAAAAATACACAATAAAAGTGCAAGCAAAATTGAGAGCTGTAAAATTAATTAAAATTTGAGCAAACAAGCACAGAAGCACTTTGACGCTAACCTGCACATCCATTGGAAACACACACACAAACACACACACAATGTGCAAAAAAGTACTTTCAAATTTAAATTTGTGAACTGAGTATTTGATTTGAAATCAGGAGAGGCTCCTTTGCAGCTGAATATTCATCACGACGAAGCTATAATTTTGTCTAGGGACTGAAATTCTGATTCCTTTGACATATTAAATTAAGTATGCAAATGTACACTGAGGCGTTGGGCTGGGGCGGAGGTAGCAAAGCGTTTTGTGTCGGTAAATGCCGCCAACAACAGTTGCCATTTTATTGATGGCCCTTGGATTCAATCAAATATGATTTTATATTGATTTTGGCCACGATATGCGAGTGACTTGTTCCACTCCCCCCTTAATATAAGTGTGAATCTGCAAGCACATTGGCTTTTCAGAGAAAATGAATAATGTATTTGTATTGATATACATTTTAATATATAAATATATTTTTATATATAGATGGAAATGTAATATACCAGCTTAATAAAATAAAATTTGTATTTAAATTATTATTATATTTACTTGGGTTGGTCTTAAATATTTATGGCTTACAAAAATAAGCATTTTAAATTCAACCAAGTACAAAAAACTCTTGCGCAATCCAACAAACAACCTCAAAGCGAAAATCCAATACTAATACGGAAAAGATATATACATATATATATTAAGTATAGCAGCAACATAATACTCTGTGTTCATAAAAATATATATATTTATGTGAGCTAGCAGCACACTAAGCACATTATCTGCACTCCGTTTAAAGCTTTAAAATATAATATATATTTCAACGAAATATAATTTTAGTAAATTTAATAACGAAATTTAAAAACTTCAGTTAAAGGCTACCTTGATTTTTACGCAACGAGCTTTAAATAAACAATCTAAAAATGATGGCAGTCGTTATTTCAGAAAACATATTTCATTTTCAATTTGCAGAAACGATCGCATTTATTTAATTATTCAAAAAGGGTAGTATAAAAAACTTAAACAAAATTTGCAGTCGCCTATTAAATTGCTTCTTGGCTATAGTAAGAAACAATTTTTTTAAACTTTCTTTTTCGTTTAACAAAAGGTGACTTTTGCTTAGGGAATAGCAATTTACTAAATCAAATTACATAAGTTAAAAGTAGAAAATAGGCTTATTCACCCTGTTCATTATTGGGCGATTAGCAAAGTTTTTATCAAATTTATATGTTAATAATTTAGTTTATATGAAATCAAGCAATGCAAGCTAAATTATAATTATGTTGTTTGTTTTTTTTTTGTTTGTGAAATTTTTGTGTTGCTGCTGTTTTTGTATTCACCTGCAATTTTCATACAATACATACAGGTAAATTTCAAAATTCAATGCAGCCTTTTATTTTTTCTGAAATGTTGATAGATTAGTTCAGTACTATACAAAAAAATCATATCCAGTAAATTAAAATTACGTACGTACAAAATATTCCTTTTACAAACTAATATCAAAGTTTAGTTATCAACAGTTTAATTTGTGACCGTCGCATGCAGCATGCGAGCGTGCCTTGCTCTCTCTACATAGTTCTTTACAATGAATACATCAAATTTATGTATATGTATTTTTAATTGTATTTCTCCTAGCGATGTTGCATGTGGTAAATATTATTAGCTATTAACTGGCCCTTTCCTGTGGTCGCTGCATCGGTTGTTACGTTATGGCTATTTACTTCAAATTGCATTTCAATTGTTTCATCTTCTTTTATTTTTACAATATTAATTTCTGTATGTGGCTTCAGCTAACTTACAAGCAATCAATGACTTTGTATGCATTACGCGTTTATCACAATTTAATTTAGTAATTTCATATTTGTTAATTCGCTGTATATTGTAAACTCGACAAATCCCTGCACTAATCAAATTTATAAATTATCTCAGCGCTTATTGTACAAGTCTCATTCATGTGTGGGGGGGATGTGTGTATTGTCAACTATTTTATAATAAATAATAATGAAGGGTTATAAATGATAATCAGGCTTTCGGTTGAGCAGTTTGAAACTTCAGGATCTGTGCATAAAGAAAATAGTTGAAGGGATACTATGTATGAACTAAAAAAGATGCTGGCAAATCATAAAAATAAAATTACATCTATTTGCAAATTGCAACAAAGATGTCAAATTTGACTGCTATTCATATTGTTGTTTATATTATCGCCATCCAAGTTGGCAACTGCATTTGGTGTTTGTGTTGCAGCTTCTGTGTCTGCTGGTGCTGTTGTTAGAACGGATGCAGCTGGCTTGCCGGCATTCATTTTTGCCTTCACTTTCAGCAAGAGTGCCTCAAACGAATCCTCCTGTGGCGGCTGTGCAGCTGCTGCCTTGGGAAACACGTACGACTGGTAGTTGTTGATGCCCGCATTGTCTGCAAATTAAGCGATTCAAAATTAAATTAAAACAGTCCAACACAAACAAAACAAAACAATGCCAACTCACCCAAATCTGCATACGAGGCACGACAGAATGCGCGTCGACCGCCAAAGCTAATATCATACATATTGATTTGGGCATCCCTGGCACTCGTGTCTATCGCCGTAAATGCGTCCTGCGCACGTTCAAAGGTCACAAAGCCATACTTCATGCTGTTTAATTAAATGAAAAATAAAGAAATAGATTACAATCGCAATCTTTGCTTTAATTTCAATCGTAGCATTCCTACCCATTCTCTTTGTAGTGTATCGTTATCTGTTTGATGCTGCCATAGGGTAAAAATTTGCGACGCAACTGCTCCTTGTTGGTATCCTGCTCAATACGGCCAACGTACACGATGCGACGCTCCTCGACAGCCGGCTGTGATACATTTCGATCAACAAATGCACGTCTATTGTTGTTGTTGCCAAAGCGTGTGGCAGACGTGGAACGCGAACGTGAGCGTCTCTGCGGACTGCGACTTCGCTCGCGATCACTGTACTCTGAGCCTGAGGTGGAGCATGTGTCGCGTGCCTGATTTTTCGAACGTCGCTTGTTGTAGCTAGTGCGACGTTGTCGCTGCTGGCGCTCGTATTTGCCAGCCTCCGAATAGGATGAGGAACTCACTGAGCTGCGATGGCGACGTGTGCTGCGCGATGAATAACCGCCTCCGCCGATGCTGCTGCCACAGGCAGCTGTTGCGTCCGAGTGACGCAAACGCTCCATTGAATTGGAATTGGAACGGGACCGATATGAGGCTATACTGCTGCCAGATGAGGATGAGCTGCAGCTTGAGTCATCCGATGCGTTGTCATCCTGGCGACGTTTGCGATAAGCACGACGCGTCCGCTCGCGCGATTGACGCGTCGTTGGCAACGTCAGTAGTGGAAATTCGGGTTGCAGATCGGTTTGGGTGCCCATGGAGACCATACGCTTGCGCTCCCGATTCTTTGCCAGATGCATGATGACCTTATCTTCGCCATGCTGTGCATTCTTATCCGAAGGCTTATCCCCTGTGCAGGTTGTTGCTGTTGTTGTTGCCACAGCAACGCAATTGGTCTGCCTGACAACCTCGCTCTGAATGCTGGCTATCAGTGAGTTTGTCATATCCTTGCCGGCATCGCTACCGTTCGATATGTTGTACAATAGCACCGATGACTTCAGCAGCGAGCGCGACGAGGGTGTTGTTGTTCTATTCTCCCGGAGCGCAACGCTTGCCTGAAGCGGCGGTATCGTAATGTCTGTATTGCAACTGGTCGACACGATGATGATCTCCTCATAGTCCGACAGCATTTTGCTGTTAGCTGTGACCTGCGAAGGTGCTGTCTCAGTCTGCGACTCCGTCTCAGTCATGTAATAGGTGTCCTTTACAATGTCCTTGAGCGGCGGCAGTTTTGTTACACGTGGCACCTTTGCCGTAACCCGCGAATCTATAATCTTCAGCTGTTGCGCACGCTTCATCTCCAGCATGCGGAGCACTTTATTCTTTGCAGCTGTAATGGGATCCGTGGCAACTACTGCCTGCACCACTGGGCTCTTCAGACTGTGAACAATGTTGCTAATGGCCGCCTTTTGTGGTGATGGATGCGCCATCTGCCCAGGTGCTGTGCCCAACACTTTGCTCGGCTCCACTTTGGCCTGCTTGGATGGCACCGATGCCGGCGATATTGTAGGTTTTACGGGTAAATTTGTACCACAACGCCGTTGCTTGTATTCCTCAAGGTTGAGCTTGCGCTTGGGCGCAACAGTCGCTGCAGGAAGATGGACGGTGCCAGTGGCCGCATCGCGTTCATGCTTAAGCAACGCCAAGTTTTTGCCGCCCAGTCCCAGGCCTGCAGGCCTCGTGGCCGGCAATTCAACCGGCTTGGTCAGTGTCTGCTGCTTAGCAGCTGTGGATTTGGTAGCCTCGTGAATTTTCTTAGCCGGCACTTTGGATTTGATGGGTGGGCTGTGATTGCCCACCGTCTTGGCGCCAACTTTGCGCTTAAGAAAGTCGCACTGTTTTTTGTTGGGCACCAGGCAAATGTTGTTGATTGCCTTTGGCTTCGCTGTGCTTGCCTCTGAAGGTACTGCTGGAGCGACTGTTGCCGTGGTTGCCATCGAATTGGTGGCCGTCGCAATCTTGTGCTATTTAGAGATAGCATTGGAAGAATGAATAACACGCTCCACATCGTTTGTTTCTCAGCTTTTTGTACTCACCTCAGCGGCGACTAACCGCTTAGCCTGCTGCTTCGGACACCATGATGGGTCGTCCTTAACATTGTCCACATAGCACAAATCCTCTGCAGCGGCAGCGCTTTCTACAGAACGTCTCTCCAACCACCCAGGCTCATTCACATCGATCGTATCGACGGTCTCCACATCGATGATCGAATCAGAGTCATAATCAGTGTCGCGACTCTTGGAAGATATAATCACGGCCTTGGGCAGCGCAGCAACATCTGTTTTAGCTGTAATGGTTGGCTGTGTCTTGACTTTGACTATGGCTGTTTGGAATTTGTTAGCGATTGCGGCAGCTGTATCAATTGTTGCGAAATCATCTTTGGTGATAAATTCAGCCAAATCAAAGTTGTTTACATCAATGTTCAGACCAAACGCATCCGCATCGGAGTTATTTGTGTTGGTGCTAAGCGTGCGATTCTTGCGCTCATCCTGCTCTGTAAATTCATCGTTATCATCATCGTAATCGCTTGAGTGCGACTCATAATCTCCAATGGAGGAACTATCGGTGCGTGTCCGAAACGTTGAATTGCTGCACTGGCTGTGCACATCATCGTCGCCCTTAATGACGGCAACAGACTCATCCTCTTCCTCATCCGAATCGATAAGTGCACTCAGCTCACGCTGTTGGCCATTGAGCACGTGTGCATCGTCGCTCAGATGCTGATCCACAAAATCGCTATAGATGAGCTAAAAGTGGATTAAAAATAAAGCAAGCGCAATATTAATCAAAATTATCTTTAGGTAAGGGCTGTGCATATAGATCTTTACCAAGTTTTTACTATTCTGTAGCTGCATCTCTGCCTCACATTGGGAGAGTAATAATTCATCTGTGGTCTCAATGGGCAGGATGCCATCTAGCGTATCCGCCAACTGCAATCTGCATAAATAAATATGAATGTGAGTATTAAGAATTGAAATTAAACAGCAATTGACTTACTCATCATTGGTAGACCAGAAATTCGGCTCTGGATCATATTTAACAAAGTTCCCCTCGAAAGGATCCTCGTGAAACACATTTAGCATTTGTGAATCCATAATAGGTTAGTTCATAAACAATCTAAAATTATAAAGTGGTATATTTATTATTAAATATATATGTTGTTATATATTAAATTAATTTATATATTTCTGATCGAATTCAAATCATAGTTTTACATAGAACACATAATCTTCCTGGCACAACAAATAAAATGCAACACGTTTTTGCATTGTACTTGAATTAATAATTTATTTTGTTGTTTTTGAACAATCAAGTAGGATTTGTAATTTAATTGTCAAACCTTAGTTGACTCATGTGAAAGGACAATTTTGGCCATCTTCTCGAGGTGAATTTAAGTTGAACACTTCGTTTTAAAAACGAACCAGATTTTCATTAAATATTTTCAAAATTATTTATTTAAAACTTAACGATAAGTGGAATATGCCCAAAAAGGTTATAACGAGACGTCAGCGCAAAGCGGCTGAAACCACGCTTAAGGCTAAAGAAAATGCCAACCTAAGCACCACGGATCCGCAGATCGATAACTTGGCTGCCCGGCCGGTGGGCACGTTGAACCGTAAGCCGTTGTGCAGCTGTAGCAACCCGGTCACCACCGAGAAACAACTGAATACAACTGGGCCAAAGCCGCAGGAGAAATCGGCAGGTGGCTTGCTCACAAATAAGGAGAAAACGACAATCGTAACGATAGACAAGACTACACAGTGTGAAGAAATGAATGAGGTGACAAATATTGAGCCCTGCTTAATGGAGCCTGCCGAGTCGCAGGCAACGTTGGTCAGCGAACCGGATTCCTTTGGCGGATCTTTGACGCGTCACGCAGTTGCAACAATCAACAAAATTAAGAAACTGTCTAAAGCTTTCAACAAGAAATTCTATCAGAAACAGTCAACGGCAAATCCAAATGTCAATGAAGTCGCTCAAAATCAAAATTTGGATGAACAATGCAGCTGCGAGTTCTGTAAAGTGGTTATACATCATAAATGGAGCAATAAAAACAACCAGAATGGAAAAAATGGTTCCAAGAATTTAAGCAAGCGTCCTGGCAAGCGTCGTTGTTCCGTTACAACCCCATCTGGAAAGGTTACCCCGAACGCCTATCAATCTGAGGAGGGGCAATTGACGCCACAGTCTGTGATCAAAAATCAACATATTGGGGCAATACTGGAGGCGAAAAGGAAGCTCTTGAAGAAAAACAAGGAAAGCCAGACTCCAAAATCCAGCAATATGGTCAAGAAAGAACAGCCCCTAAAGAAAGACAAGCCAAAAACACAAATGAACGAGGCAAACGGAAAGGATATCCCACCAGATGCCAAACAAAATACCAAGAACACCCAAAAAGATGAAAACATCACACCTCATCAAAAGCCACCTACTCCAAATAAACTATCAAAATCCGCCACATCCGACATTACAACAGAGGTGAACCGACTGAAAAGTACCGTCCAAGCTAAGAAAAAACTTTCTGTGGAATTCGATATGGTCAAGAAAGAACAGCCCTTCAAGAACGACAAGCCAAAAACACAAATGAACGAGGCAAGCGGAAAGGATATCCCACCAGATGCCAAACAAAATACCAAGAACACCCAAAAAGATGAAAACATCACACCTCATCAAAAGCCACCTACTCCAAATAAACTATCAAAATCCGCCACATCCGACATTACAACAGAGGTGAACCGACTGAAAAGTACCGTCCAAGCTAAGAAAAAACTTTCTGTGGAATTCGATATGGTCAAGAAAGAACAGCCCTTAAAGAACGACAAGCCAAAAACACAAATGAACGAGGCAAGCGGAAAGGATATCCCACCAGATGCCAAACAAAATACCAAGAACACCCAAAAAGATAAAAACATCATACCTCATCAAAAGCCACCTACTCCAAATAAACTATCAAGATCCGCCACAATCGACATTAAAACAAAGGTGGATCGACTTACAAGTACCGTCCAAGCTAAGCAAAAACTTTCTGCGGAATTCGATATTCAGCAGCAGCCCGAGAAACCAATTAATGTGCCTCCACCCATGACCATTGGCAACACTGGTTACTTCGTGCTCACCGGCACCGATGCTCAGTTGAAGGCACAGCTCGACAATTTGGCAGCCAAAAATGAGCACGCTCAGGATACCGTCCTGCTTCAGACTTATCTAACGGATAAATCGAAAAAGCAGCTGGAGGAGCTGATCAATAATCGCAATCAGATATTACAGCGGATGAAGGATAAGGAGAAAATGCTGGAACCACGACGTACAAAACATTCAAAGAAACATATAAAGTATATATAAATTAAGCTGTAAGTTCAGAAAACTCTCAAACACATATGTTTAAACATTTGTATTTATGTTTAGACAACTACAAATTAATTAATTAACAGCTGTAAAGATGTGACCAAAAAAAACATGGGGTAAGTGCCTCAAAAACACCTACTTGAAGACTGAATAAAGTTGAATAGTTACTGAAGAATTAAAGAATTTACTGTTAATTTATTTTTTATTGAACTTGCGTTTTTGATTGATTTTATTGAAATTGTTGACGGACTAATTTTACAAATTTGCATCCACGTGCATATAAATTCAAAATCGATAACTTTTAATTTGGCGCGCCTAATTCAACAAGTTGGCAACGCTAAAAGTGCACCGAAAATTAGTTGAAAAGGAAACGGCAAAAGCAGCGTGGCACGTTTTGAGCAAGCAACATGCTGTTGTCTTTGTATTCGCCATGCCGAATTTTTGCCTATGCCGCCCAAACATTTAAATTTTGTTTTAGACTTTTTCCAGACTTAAAAGATAAGCAACATTTGACATATTATGCGCTTAATAATATACGAAATTACAAACACTTGCTGGCAGCACGAAAACAATAACAACAAACACCGCACAAATTCACATACACACACACATGGTCACATATATACACGTACACATGCACACACGCAGGGACCACGTGCATGTGTATGAGTGCCGCCGCCACCATGTGCTTTTTTTTGTTAATATATTTAAGTATGTATATATGTTGATGCCTAAAACATTGTATCCGAATTTCGTCAATCTTTACTATCACAATTCACGCTCTCGCACACTCACACACATGGTTTTATTTAGAAAGCTGTTTTTGTTATAAATAAAGAAGAAATGCGAGCCCAGCCTTCACCAACAGTTCCATACAAATTAAAACAGCTCGCATATCACTTGCACTTGCTGGCGGCTGGAGCACCTGCCACTTTGATTCTCAGTACTTATGGTATTACCTTTAAGGAATTGAGCACTATTCTTTGTTCTATTTGTTAAGTTAAACACTGTTTAAAATGTATCTATATATTTGTTTCTTTTTGGTGTTTGTCTGCTTTAACCTCACATGTTAAGAGCCGCGTCTGCAAAACACGCACTTGTGAGGTATTCAAACATTAGTTGGAAAGTATTGAATATTTATTTGTGATTTAATCTTAATTTTTATTGTATTAAACACTAGACGGATTTAATAGGATTTTTATCTAATAACTTTACGAATCACATTGCTGAAATATGTTCACGTGGACGCGAACCGCGGGGAATAAGTTTATGCGGTAAATGTGACCGTTGCCGTTTATTTTTTCTTTACAGCTGTTTGTTGAGCAACTGCCGATTCATTAACATAAATCTAACTGTTGTTAACAGTGAGCACGAATTGATTCCAATGACAAAACCTATGAGTTATATTTTACTGGTATACATTGGTTTAACGAATAGTTCTAAACGTATTAAAATTAAGCAGAAGATTGAGTGTACGCATGAGGTACAGAAGCATAGGTGAAAACAATGATTACACTGTTATGGCTTTACATACGTAAGTTATTACTGTAAAGCCGGTAGTGTATCGATACTCTAATCTGGGTATTTTGATTTTAAAAGTATCGATGGTTATTGGAACTTAATGCTCGATGATTTTCTATCAACCCCGTTACAGTTTAGAATGCATTGCAAATAGTTTATTCAACAACGGCTTAAGGGAACTTGAAATTTAAATTAAAATATTTTAAAACTTGAAGTTGTTGATAATCAGATTTATTACTATTGATCTTAAACCAGCATCTGAAAAAACAAGGGCAGAATGCTGGCATGGGAATATATTTTAAACGAGACTTGACTCCTTTTATAGAAGCTAATTTGCTTTTTGTTTCTCAAACGTGGCAAAAGCGTTTCATGGATAAGATTAGCGTATATTCCGCTTCAATTACAATAATTATGTGTACCATATATTAATTTAAAAAATGGGTTCAGTTTGTATTGTGTGCTTAGACGACAACGCGATAGATATATTGTATGTATTTATTAAATTTAACGTCGCTTAACGCTAGTCCATTCGCCATCATCAGTTGCCTTATTTTCTGCGAAAGGAACATTATAAATTTATTGATTTTTTCCTTATATTTTTTTTTGTCATGTAAAACTCACCCTTGTCCTGTGGCTGCTGTTCTCGCTTGGGCGCGGGTTTATCTTCGCGTGGAGCCGGAGCTGTTCGCCAGTTTCCACCGCCGCCACCAGCTCCACCGCCGCCACCACCTTCCTTGGAACCAGCACCGCGAGCATCGCGTCTTTCGCCAGCACCAGGACGACGATTGTCGCGTTCGGGCTGACGTGGCGAATCGCGCCAGTTTCCGCCGGTTTCGCGCTGGGGCTGATCGTCGCGACGGAAGCCACCGCGATCTTCGTCTCGTCGTGGCCCATCCTCGCGTCGTGGCCCATCGTCGCGTCGTGGCCCATCGTTGCGTCGGAAGGAGTCACGATCGCGGTCACCGCCGAGGCGATCGTTGCGTTCACCGCCACGACGCCACTTGTCATCACGACCAGATGCACCACCACCTCCACGCTCACCACGCTCCATGCCACCACCGCGCTCGCTACGCTCCATGCCACCACCACGCTCGCTACGCTCCATGCCACCACCACGCTCGCTACGATCCATTCCACCCCCACGCTCGCCACGCTCCATACCACCACCACGCTCGCTACGATCCATGCCGCCACCACGCTCGCCACCACCACGTTGGGATTCGGGTTCGCGACGCGAACGCCACGATGAATCAGCGCCACCTTCGTTATCCTTCCGTTCAGCACGTTCCCCACGCTCAGGGCGTTCACCGCGATCGTTGCGATCGTTACGATCATTGCGATCAAAGCGATCACTGCGCTCATTACGATCATTGCGATCATTGCGATCAATGCGATCACTGCGATCATTGCGGTCATTGCGATCAATGCGATCACTGCGCTCATTACGATCATTGCGATCGTTGCGATCAGATGGAGGAGCATTACGACGCCACTCACTGGCGCCGGTTGAAGCGGATGTTCTCTCGGCCCGGTCGCCGGCTCGTGGACGCCAGACGTCGCGCTCCTTTTCGCCGCGCTCACGCTCAACGACTACTTCGCGGGCAAGACGATCGCGATCCTCCTGGATCTTGCGTTCGGCCTCCTCCTCCTTGGCACGTTGCTTCTCGTACTGCTGGCGACGCTTCTCGTCCTCTGCTTCGCGTTCCAGGCGCCGTGCCTCGGCAGCGGCACGCTCTTCAGCCTCGCGAGCGTGGCGTATTTCTTCCTCCTTGCGGAAGCGTTCCTCCTCCTTGGCGCGCAGATGGGCCTGGCGACGCTCTTCGCGACGACGCACAATACGATCGGCCAAACGCTTCTTACGCTCCTCGGCGAGCGCGATCTCGAACTTCTTGAGCTTCTCCACGTAAAGAGAGGCACGCTCCTTTTTGAGGGCATCCAGATACTCATCGCGATCGGGATACATGCGCTGAAGACGATCCTGCTGGGCGACGGCATCCTTCCGCTCAGCAATGGCATTCTCAATACGCGTCTCCTCTGTGGATTCCCAGAATTCCTTGTCCTTGACATTCTTTTCGGCCAGATACTTCTCGAAGAGCGGAATCTCCTCAAGTCGCTTGGCACGCTCGAAGTAATCAATTTTCTTTTCCTGCGACTTGATCTTCGACTGAAGCTCTTTACGCTCGCGCTGCAGCTCCTCGCTCTCACGCATGGCGATTTGCTCGGCATCGAGTTTCTTGATGCCTTCCTCATCCAGTTTGGAGAGCATTTTCTTGCCGTGCGCAGTCTGTGATATCTGCTGCACCTTCTCCTTGAGGCTCTTCTCCTTGATGGCTTGGATTTCGTTCTCGTGACGCTTGCGTTCGCGCTCCTCCTGCTCCTGTTCCAAACGCTTTTGTTCAGCCTGCTTGGCCTTGCGCGACTCCTCCTCGTGCCGACGCGCCTCCTCCTCTTCACGAGCGTTATTCTGTTTCTCAATAAACTCTTTGCGATCCTCAATGATCTTCTGGCGCTGCAAAATGCGTTGATGTTCGCGATCCTTGATCTCGTGATAGTGCTGCACCATCTGAGTGCGCAACTTAGCTCGCTGGTCACGCTCCCGATTCGGATACACAACAGAAACTGCTCGGGTTAGTACGGTAGACATATTTACCAGCTGGGAGCGTATCTGCTCTGAGGGCATTGATTGCAAGGCTGGGCCATCGGGACGGTACTCGCGCTGGCTCTCGGTTAGATCAGTGCCGAAGAAGATGCTGTTGCGCTGATGATCGATTCGTATCTGCATGTCATTGTGACGCACCGACTCCACTAGTAGCTTCTCCAGCTCAAAGATGTTGCAGAAGGGCGCCAGTTCGAGCAGGCGCTTGAACTCGATGCTCTCGTACACCTGCGAGATCTGACGGATCAGGCGCATAATTGTGACATCCTTGAGTGACTGAATATATGGCGTTAACAGAGTATTCTCCTTTTCGGTGCTCTCAATGGTGTCCACAATGGACTGAATGCGCTTGCAAAGATTCAATGGGTTGAAGTCCACTTCCAGCCAGTTGTACAGGTTGCGGAATTCGTCGGACACCAGGTTGGGCACATTCAAACGCACCTGCAAAGCGGAAATGGGAGTGGCAAGAATAAGGAAACTGAATTTATACATATTTTCTTATTTCCACTTACGACATCACGAATGAGAGAGACACGTGTGGGCGGTTGGGGCAAACCCAGCAGTACGGCCAGCTTTTGTGCCTTCTCCAGTGGACTCTTGTCGGCCTCGATAAAACGATCGAACTCCGGATGTGCCGAGGGCAATGGAATCGAAAGTGTGGCCAGCAAAACATGAGCTGCCATGCGTTGTAGATCCTCCTTGGTCAGATTCTTTTTTAGCTCGCGCGTCAACTGGAACAGTTTGAGCAAAGCCGCCGCATGGAAGAGTTGATTGCCAGCCTTGCTGAAGACCATGGCTAGTTTCTGATAATAATTGGCCATGGTTTTAGGCACCGGCGTCTTTTTGGACATGGCCATTAGACCGTGAATGTCTTCAATAGCCTTGTAGGCCTCCTGCCACAATTCCATCTGAATGGCCGAGTCGAGCAAGTACAGCCTGGTGTCCAAGCACAACTGCTGCGTCTCTACCTTAGTGATGGAAACACCAGTCGTTTGGTTGCTGCTCTTGCAGATGTCCTCGAGATGCTTGCGCAGCTTGTCGCACAACCGCCGGAACTCGCTCTTCCTATTGTACTTCAGGCAGAACTGGAAGGCCATGCGCGCAATATCATGATACAGTGCCTCGCAATGCGTGTTAACGCGCAACAGCTCAAGACACTGGCAATAGGATTCCCATAAGAATTTGACCCAGGGCAGCAAAATAGTGCGATCCGATCGATCCTGGGCATCTTCCCCACAAACGGCACTCATGAGGATACTCTCCGGAGTCGCAATATTATCCAGATCATCCAGCTCGAGCACTGCAACAGCGGCCGAAGATTGCGCCTGTGCCGCCTCCGTGTGCTCCTCGGCCATTTTCAGATAGCCACGAATCACATTCTCCAGTGAGTTCACATTGACCAGCTGGAACATGTTGCGGTACTGGAAGAGACCCTCCTTGGCGATATGTGATTTCTTAAGCTCCACGCACAAGTACAGATACTTGAACATGAGCGGCTCAATGACCGTCTCCGAGTAGGCATAGTTCCACCTCTTGTTCCGGAAAACCTCCTGCAACGTGTCCAGGGCACGCAAAGGCTTTCCCACCTCAATAAATTCTACACAACAGAAAGACAGATAGAAACAGAGAGAAAGATGAGAAACACGGTTTGCCATTCACAATGCAGCACGCACAAATTGTGCGATTGACACTTTTTACATTTCCCTTTCCCCAGCTAATTCGCAGCCGCATGTAAAAATTTTCATTCACTTACCATTGGCTCGCTTCAGAGCATTTTCGGGGCGTTGGGTGTAACGAGCCATCTTAACTTGATTACAATTTAATGCACGGACCCTTTAACTTGCTTTTTTCACTATGCTTAAACAGCTCTGAGGCTTGTTAAAGCAGAAAATTTATAAAAATCTTCAGCTCGCCTACGTGTGCTTCCGAAATTTATACAAAATGACCGAATTCACGTCAGTCAGAGTTGCACGCAGTGTACTCAATCGATAGATCGTCTAAATTAATCGATACATTGGGACCAAAATAAGGCGAAATAAGAAACAAATGCACATGCAAATGTTCAATGAATATTAATAATTTCGAAAAATGACAAAGTTATGGAAAAAATATATTCTATGGTTTGCCCAGGAGCACGTGGATTTTCGTGTCGCAGAATTCGAGTCGATTGTTAAATTGTTTAATATACAATTTCGGCATTTGACAGAACATCGTTTGGTAACTGAAAGTCTTCTTGGTTTAAATCACATTATATTTTTAACGCAAATATTTTACAGAAACCCTTTTGGATGGTGGAATTTCCGAATGATGAAACAGCATTGCAGTACGCCTCCCGATCGGTCGCTCTGCGGTCTATCATCGAACTATATTCCCACGCGCACACAATTCCGGAGTTCCATAAGCGATTGCGAGCTCACGTTGATTTGCGTAGAGACGAATTGAATGTGCATTTTAAAGCGGATAGTTTTAAGGTAACCGTGGAGACGTACAACAAGCACTTTACCCAGCGGGAGAAGGTTGATAAGATCGAGAGCATGGACTATTTGCCGATCGCAGGTGCTGTTAACCTCAAGAATCCAGAAGTTGAGTGGTGGTATTTGGAATTCTGGGGGATGGATCCCACGGCTGTACCAGCCACACCGGAAGATATTCTTTTTGGACGTATGCTGACACAGGGTCAGCGGCATTTAATACAGCAGCTCTCACTAAAACAGCGCAAATTCATTGGTAACACCAGCATGGACGCACAACTCAGCCTGCTGATGGCAAATCAGGCAATGGTGCGTGATGGTGACTTGGTTTTCGATCCATTCGTTGGCACTGGCTCTCTGTTGGTTAGTGCCGCCAAATTTGGAGGCTATGTGCTTGGTGCAGACATTGATTTTATGATGGTACATGCTCGCTGCCGACCCAGCCGCATTAGCCAAAAGGTACGCGACAAGGACGAGAGCATTCGGGCCAATCTGAAGCAGTATGGTTGTGCGGATCGCTATATGGATGTGCTGGTCGCAGACTTTTCGAACCCACTCTGGCAGACACGCATCTCCTTCGATAGCATCATCACAGATCGTGGGTACAAGAACTGTCGTTTAATCCTTAACCAACAGTTCATATCAAATTGCTGATTTATAGCTCCATATGGCATACGCGAGGCAACCGAAAAAGTGGAGAACAAGTCTAACGCCAAGGAAAACACAAGAACGGCCGATATGGCGCATTATCCCTCAACGTCGCACTATTCTCTGCAGAACTTGTATGCGGATCTGCTGCAGTTTAGCGCAACTCATTTAAAATTAGGCGGTCGTCTTGTCTGCTGGCTGCCCTTTCACCGGTAGGTAGCTGAGCACAATTCCAAGCAGAATCAATTTTCAACTACAATTTATTACAGCGAAGATTATGATGAGATAATGCTGCCTCAACATACACAGCTGCGGCTGGTAGCGAACTCGGAACAACCGCTGGCGGGCAACACAGCGCGTCGTTTGCTCACCTACGAGAAACATTTGGAGAACAGTGATTGGTCCCCTGAAAGCACTGGTATTACGCCCACACAGGACTTCCGGGATCGCTACTTTAACACAAATTGTGCACTTGAGTCACGGCAGGAGCGCCGCATGCGAAAGGCAGCTCTGCGAGAGCAGGATCGTCTAGCTATGGAACTTCGAGGGAAACTGCAAATCGACGGGCGTGCCAAGAAATGTGACTTAAATAAAGCTCGATTTGAATAAATAATTTACTTATATTTGTATATACATATAATATTCCTAATTTTGTACTCGTGCCTCTGATTGTTCCAGCACGCTGCACTCAAAAGTCTTGGAGAAGCTGTCAAGCAATACAGCAGTTGCATCTGACAGGCTGATGTGCCGCTGCAGCTGTTCGCTGAGAGAGGTAACACCCTTGCCCTCGATGCCACAGGGCACTATGTGCTCAAACCATTTCAAGTCCGTCGAGCAATTCAAACCAATGCCATGCGTTGTGACGTAACGCGAGCCATGTACACCAATGGCACAAATTTTACGATCGCCCACCCAAATGCCCGTGTCCTGCGTGGTTGTCGCATTCGGTATGCCCATTTGGCGGCATGTTTCGATCACTGTGCGCTCCAGTGTGGCAACATACCAGCGGATGCTTGGCTTGAATTGGCGCAGATTTATGATGGGATAGGCAACCAATTGTCCAGGACCATGAAATGTAATGAGACCTCCACGATCTGTGCGATGGAAATCGGCGCCCAGCTTGCGTAATCGATCCTCGTCCTGTGCTGTGTAGCATTTGGTACGAATACCAATGGTATAAACGGGATCATGCTCCAAGAGCAGCAAATAGTTGCGAAAATCCCTGAAGTGTTGCACATTTTGTTTTGCAAGCTCCTGCTGCAGTCTTAACCCAGCTGTGTAATGCATGCGTCCAGCGCGCACAACCGTTACAAACGGCTGAACCGTAGTCATTTTATCATAATCTTGCAAATATACCAAGAAGTTCAATTTTGCGCCAAGGGTTGTCAGTCGGTTTTCTCACATGCACAAGTTAAACATGTTGCTCAACTGTTGTCAACAGCGCGGTAAATTGGTAACAGAACCTTAACAGAGCGCAATTGTTACTTGGCATTGCTGAAGAAGTGAAAGTAACAGTTACAGTTAATAAATGCCTTTCAAAATTTAAATTTTTAAAATTGATTAGCTATATTTTCGTTTACTAAATAAAATTAAGTGTGATAATAATTGTGTATCAGATACAAAAACTGAAAATAGTTTAAACTATTACAAGCACAATACCAGTTCGTATAACATTAGCATTATACATTAATACCAAAAAAATGTCAAAAAAGGTTAAAAATTATGATTTATACAAATATTTTAAGAATGGATGCTGGCCACTAAAAATGTGCCAAAGCCAATTCGCAAATGCGAATCAATCGATAAGCGTATGTATATTTTATGCATCCCTGTTGGCGGAAATTGTGAGTGGCATTGGTGCCACATACACTCACACGCGCAAGCATAATATATTATTTGTGTAAAAAGTTATTGCAGAAATAGCGAGAAGTGTGGTAAAGTATTTATTTTTGTGCATGCATCGTTTGCAATCGCCAATCGAAAGCCATTTAAACAACTTGTCAATTTGCAAAGTCAAGCAAATGATAACCACCAAACGCATGCAACTCGAATAGGAGTCAGGCGTCTGTTAGTGCGTGAAAAGGCGCTAGGCGCACGGGCCTGCGTTGGCCATTGTGTCGCTGGGGATATGACGACGCGGACGCGTCAGGATGAGCGCGTCTGCTCCAGTGGCATCATCGATGGCGATGAGCCGATTCCTGCCACCTATCACAATTTACCGCCACACAGCCCAGAATTTGCCAACTTTTTGGCACATCAGCAACAGCAGCATCAGCAACAGCATCACCAGCAACAGCATCAGCAACAACATCAGCAACAGCAACATCAGCAACAGCAACATCATCATCAGCAACAACAACATTTGTTGCATCAGCAGCAACAGGGTCAGGCGGCAATGATGTGGCAACCACATTTGGGTGTACAATTTCCGCCGCATCATGGCCACCCACACCCCCACCAGCCGACGCAACCACCGCCCCCACATCTGCATCAGCCACAAATGCAACCGCAACCACAGCCAGCTCCATCTCAGCATGTTTACAATGAATTCCTATACAAAGTAGCGTATCCGAGCGCAACTGGCCAACCCGAAACGTACTCCGTTCTGCCCGTCGGTCATGGCAATTTTCTTAAGGTCTATCGCTGTCATGAGAACGCCGTAAGCGATGTTTACGCTCAGCATATCAATATGGCATCAATGAAACAGCAACAGCATTCACATCACCAGGCAGCCACCACAGCTGGGCAGGCACAGGCTGCTCCTGGGCAACTGGCAGCTGCGCCAGCACAGCAAACGCCACCGGTGCAAACACAACTTTATGAATTATTTTCCACCAATCCGCTGTTGCCAAAGCCCGAGATGAACATTGTAACGCAACAGCATCAGCAACAACAGCAGCAACAACAGGCAGCTCAATTTCATCAGGTAGATGATGTCGCTGCTGGTGTCTCGTCGAGCAGCAGCGCCAATATGTTTATCAATAACCTGGTGAATAACTGGTCGCCCAATTTAACGGGTGGCAGTTATATTCAGTTTGGTGGCGAGGTGCCTGAAAATGCTAATAACTTTCAAGAAGTGACGCCCATGCCAGCAACAGCAGCACCGCCACCCCCTTCACCCATAAGGGTGCAACAGCCGCAGCAGCAGCCAGAGCAGATTGAGATTGAGTATCAAACTAACGTCGTTCCGCCCAAGACTGTTGAGGTGCCGCCGGTTAGTCCTAGCAATAATGAAGCCACATCTAAGCCAGCGCTAACAATAGCAACAACAACTGAAACAACAGCAACAACCACTGCCATTAAAAAGGCGCCCGAGGGCAAGAAGCGCATTGTGGCCGAGGTTAAACCCATGCCCATGTCCTATTCGGATGTGCTGAGCAAGGGGAGCTCATTGCGTAGCTCAGACACAATTCTCGCCAGCAACAATGCCGCCGGTGAGGTGCGTTCCATAAGCAATCTGGAGAACGGTCACCAGCAGAGGCGCCAAGGCAAGGATGATGGCACTGTTAACGGTAGCAATCGGGAGATGCGCAACAATGTCAAACGCTCGCCACTGCACGAACTCAAGGATGGACCTGGAAGCGGCCTCAATGCCACAAGCCACCGTAGTAAGAAGCGCCAGCAGTCGAATCAGAGCATCTTACAGAAATCACAGCAAATGGTAAACGAGCCTAAGTTAATTTCAATCGATATAATTAAATACATAAAAAAAACTAGTTAATTAATATAACTAAACTTGTTATTAGATCTAGAAGTTGTTTTTTGCTTAATTTGCATGCCATTTTATATATATATATATTGACTATTATATCATCAGCAGCAGCAACAACAACAGGCACCGCCGCAGCAGCCAATGCAGGCACCGATCAAGTCAAGTAAACCTATGCCTGACAAGAAGCGTCCTGTACTACTGAAACTGAATAATAATAATACGAATAGCAATAACCTTAATGGATTCGGTGGCAAGACCAGCGACAGCAAGGCAACCACCAGCAATCCTATTGCCAACAGCGCAACTGGTAACCACAGCAGCGGCCACAATTTCGTGGCGCGCAAGTCGAACCATAATGGAAATCGGAGCGGCGTCGACACCAGGGGCTCCAATGCAAGTTACCCCAATGGCAATTCGAATTCGTCAAGCGGCAGCAACAGTAGCAGCAGCAGAGATAACCACCACCATCACAATAGCAACAGTGGCGGCAACAACAACAACAATGGCAATTCGTCGTCATCGAAGCGCTACTCTGCCTCTTCGAATGCGAACTTAAACTCCAATTCCGGATCGTACTCGTACTCCTCGAAACGTGGCAATCGTGGCAATGGCTACGGTTCGTCCAATTCGCCGGCGCACGCGGGCGCCCCGAATCGCAACTATGAGCTGGCCAAGCGTATTTTGCATACTTGGTGGATATACACGCTCAAGCTGCTTACATGGCTCTTTTATCTGATCTATGACATTGTTGTGCTCGGCTGCAGCATGGCGTACGAGCGCCTGATCACCGCCTATGTGGCAGGTGTGGCATATGCGCGACAGCTGCACAAGGAACTGAAGCAAAACTCGGGCAAACCAAGCATCTGGTGGCGCAACTATTGGCGCCGCTTCGATGCTCGCTTCAAGAAGAACTCACGTTGGGCATTATGGCGACGCTTCTACAAGCGTAAGCCGCCCGAGGCCAGTGCAGAGACATTCAAGACCGGACGCCTGCCGCAGACAGGCGAAGAGGCCATGTATTCGCTGCTGAATTGCAAGGGGAAGGATGCCTACAGGTAAGTGCAAATTAGGCAATCATCCAATACACTAATTAAAAATTTTTCGCATTCTCTTTTAGCATATTGGGAGTGCCGCCAGATAGCCCACAGGAGCAGATACGTAAACACTATAAGAAAATTGCCGTTTTGGTGCATCCGGACAAGAACAAGCAAGCGGGCGCCGAGGAGGCATTCAAGGTGTTGCAGCGTGCATTTGAGCTGATTGGCGAACCGGTAAGTTGTGCACTATATTCTCGCTGTAGATCTTGTTCTTATTATTTGAGTTTGATGCATGCAGGAAAATCGTCTTGCATATGACCAAAGCATTCCCGAGGCCTTGCATGCGGAGAAGGCGTGGACGGAGCTGCACGATCTACTGTCGCAACTGCAAACCAAAATGACCGAAGCGGCGAATACTATTAGGTAAGCTGCACAAATTGGTCAAGTCTAACACCCTAACACCATCTTATCCAACACTGACAGATGCAGCACCTGTGCTCAACGTCATCCTCGCAAGCTAACCGAGCGTCCTCATTATGCAGCACGCGAATGCGCCTCTTGTAAGATACGCCACTCGGCCAAGGATGTGAGTAGAGCACAATAATTCGCCATGAATGCATTTTCTTAATATTAACTATCTGTCTAAAGGGCGACATTTGGGCGGAAACTAGCATGCTGGGACTGCGATGGAAATATTTGGCGCTAATGGATGGCAAGGTCTATGATATAACCGAGTGGGCAAACTGCCAGAAGGGTGCGCTTTCGCATCTGGAGCCCAATTCGCATATGGTTCAATATCGCATTGTGCGCGGCGCTCAGCAGCAGCAACAACAGCAACAGCAGCAACAACAGCAGCAACAGCATCACACACATCAGCAGCAGCCACCGCCGCATGCTCATCATCCTGGTGGGCCAACCAGCGGTGTTAGGTATGTACTCTCTTTGCTGGCACTATCAACAAACTAACAAACTGTAATCCATTTTAATTACAGCGAGGCAACTTTGCACGAGTTTCTGGATAATTTGTACAGCGGCCAGCATCCAGGTGCGTCCAATGCCACGCCCTTTGCCAGCAATGCACGTCGCCGCACCCGTCGCAATTGAGACAGCCGTGTGGCTTAGTTTAAGTGTTTTTAAAATCTCCCAACTTCAGTTCTAATATCCATGGCACCGTCGGCTGCTTACTGCTCTCACTGAACGACTATCACTGGCCAAGTGCAGCGCAACTATCTTCCAGTTCAGCACTCACCCACAGATTCTCCTGCTGTTTAAGTTCTATATTAAGCCTGATTATGGCCAACACTACTCAACTGAAGTACAATGCCTACCAATTGCTGTTTATAATTATTTGAGAAATTCTTTCGTTTTACTGGTAATACATAAGTCCAAGGGCTGTCATACGATTGGGCCCACCACTTAAGTAGTTTGACTTCTGTGTTCTACATTTTACTTTCTGCCTACCGCTTATGAACAGCTTAACACGCTTAGCTCGTAGCAAAACCAGCCTAAATTTAAGTTACAATAATAAACCGCAAACTTGGATTGTACGTCATTCAAGGCGTATGATGCGGCAAACATGTAAAATCTAACAACCGAATTATAAATGAATTATAAATGTTAATAAACAACCATATAGAGAGCCTAAACAGTCAATTGTTTTAACTCATTTCCATTTTCTCTTACCTGTTTAAATATTGTGTACAATTTAAAAAATCTTTTCAGTTGCATAAGCGTATTTTTTTTTTAGTGTTTTATTGAAAAAATGCTCCACTCCATTTTCGCCTAATTTTCTACACATTATTTTGTTTTTCGTATTTTTTTTGTTGGTTTGTTTTGTTTTGCTTGTTTTTTATGTATAATAATAATAATAATAATAATAATAATTACAATTACATACATAGTGTTTACATACTGCTCCACCTCCACAAAAATGGCTACTACGCATACAAAATGTATTGCAATTGAATACCTATAGAACCTACAGTGTGGGACTTAAAGTCTACTTTGTTTTTTGTTTCCAACAATGTTGCTGTTTGTTGTAATCAATGTTCGCATTTTAGTTGATTTCATCTTATACATATTGTGTGGGCTTTTTTGTTTTGTTTTGTTTGTTGTCGTTATGCAACGTTATCAAATAGCAAAAGTTGCATACTTTATAATTTTGAAATTTGTGGCATAATTTATTTGTAATAAATTAATGAAACGTGTGGGAAGGTTTTTTTTTATGTTTTCTTTTTTCGTAATATTTGTGGTCGATAATGATTGAAACGCAGCACAAATTTGTTCGTATTTGTAGTATTTGTTGCTCGACTTAAAGAGTTTTGTGACTGTTCTTCTGCTTGACAATGTTTAAATTCCTCAACAATTATTGTGACTAATATTAATATTATTACATACGGTTTATTTCTGTTGTTTTTTTTTTTATACATTTACAAAACTTGTTTGACTTATGCAGAAGCAACTAATTTTTTGCCATTTATTTTATTTATTTGTATATATATAGATGTATGTTTGTATATATATATATAAGTATGTATAAATTAAATTCTATGCTTAAATACATAGATTAATTCCATGCGCACAAGCAATTTAGTTAAATAAGCATTAGGCTCAATTAATAAATTGCTTATGCTTGCTTTTTTCCAGGTTTTTTTTTGTTGTTTTGTTTTTTTTTGTATTTGTGTGTTTGTTTTTTTTCTATACAAAGCTTTGTACAACTAAAATAGTTAAAAAGAGAAAAAAGCAACAGAAATGTATTTTTTATATGTGTATATATATGTATATTATATATATATATATATATATATGGATGCTTCATAAATACACATACATATATACCAATACACATACATTTCAAAATCTGTATGCCAGCAGAATTGCTTTTCAATCGTTTGTGTTAAACAAACGTTATTATTAAAAATTAATAATAATAATAATAATTAGTACCAATAACAATATAGTATTTCCCATAATATTGTTCATTGCCATTTCCACTGAAAATTATTGCAGTTTGCATACAATTTTCAAAACATGTATGTATATATATGTTTTTTTTTGCTGATGTATATGAATGCTGTGTGTTATATCTGTGTGTGTGTGTGTTTGGGTGTGTGTAACTGTAGGTGTGCTTATGACTCTTGGAGCATCAGAGTGCTGCTCCTGGCGCTGACTGCTGTGCTACCCGCTTCCCATCCTAAGCTCTATGTTGGCGCCGACCCGCATTGCCCCGATATTATTTTTGTGTCTTTCGCTGTGTCAACTCCTGGTTAACATCATCCAGCAGCTTGGTGGCATAACCGTTGCCGTTGCCATAGCCATTGGCCAGCAGGACACCGTTCGTTTTGTGCGCACTGCCATTGCCAATTGTTGTCGCATTGCCATTGGCAATTTGCTGCTGTTTGTTGTAGCCATTCTTCAGGCCATTCGCGTGGCCATTGCTGAGTGTGGCATTGCCATTGGCCTTGGGCGTCGTGACGGCAGCAGTCGGCTGTGGCATGAACAGATCGTCGTGGGCATTGATGCTCTTGCAATAGCCATTGGGCTTGGCGTGTCCGTTGGCCAGCAGCGCATTCTTCTTCTGCAATGTTGAATAAGAAAATAATAATAGAGTTACAGTTGCCAGCGGTGCGTGTGTGTGTGTGTGTCCCACAAAAAAAACATAACAGTAGATTATGTAACAAGCTAAGGCGATTTGACAGCGTTTGTTTATTATTTTTATTTTTATTTATTTTTTTTTTGTCTTTTTTCGCTTTTTCATTCAACTTTCACTTGTGCGCCGCTCAATGGATGCTGTGGGTCGGCCGCGACGTCGACGTCGGCGTCAACATTAACGGTAACGTCAACGTCGCTGCCGGAATGAACGATCTTTAAACGACGTCATTTTGACGTGATTGTGTCGTCGCTTTGGACTGGCCAAAAAAGTCTTTTGTGTGTGCGACAAGCGGACCTCGGCAACCCAATTCACCACGACCAAAAGCCGCATATTTGATGAAATTTTTGTTAATGAATTTGGATTACACACACACACACACACGTAATTATACATGTGTATGTGTAGAGGCGGACAACGGTCTGGTTGCAAGGTGCAGACATTGTCGTAACCATAAACCTAAATTTCGGTTGGATGATATAATAGTTGTCTTTTTGGTCGTTTTCATTAGCCCCATCCGGAATCTGGAATGCGAACAACCAAATGCTAAACACATTTTTATGATTGTCGTTTTGTGGCTACAAATGGCTTTAAAGCCAACGTGGGAAGCCATGGACTAGGCCCTTCTATAATCTGTGACGTGAGAAGCTGTTACATCTCAAAAGTGTGTTTCATTTCCGGGCTGGGGTTTTGGGCGTAATAGGCTGGGCGAAAGTGAGCCAGGTACTTACCATGAGACGGTTTCTGTAGGCTGCCTTGTAGAACTCGTTGAACAGGAAGAAGAACATCACGGCGTGCATGCCGATCCACCAGACGAAGGCCTTCGGGTAATTGCAGTCGATGAAGAGCAATTGGAAGGCGTGCACCATAATTAGAATGAACTGGACCTGCGATGAGCCACAAAACAAATTGATTAATGCCTTATTTCACGTATTCTATGTGAAAATCCTTTTCCCCTCTTCCTTTAATAATATGTTCAGTTTTCAGACAAACTCTGGAAATCGCTGGGAATGTTTAACTGTGTTAAAATTATCATTTTACTAAACTACAAACTTTCTATTTTACAATTTTGTATGTTATTTTCATATTAAAATTTGTTTACTCAATTATATAGCTTTAATTTGAACATTCAATTTTTATTTATTATTCATTACTCACTTTAAAGAGTATATAATTCTATTTGTAACTTTAAAAATTAATTAAAATTATGTTATCCCGCAAAGTCATTCCTTTTTTTGTTTGACATCTTTATTAATTGATACTAGTTCTTTTTTTGGTTAGATTGGGTTTTTTCCTGGCCTTCCCCCAATGCCATTTGTTCGACCAAATTTGCAAATAGTTAATTTTTGTATTTTTTTTATATTCTGTTTTTTTGTGCTGATATTAAAAATAATATATAAGTGGCATATATATTATATAATAATTGGACATTGAATAATTAAATGAAAAATTTATAAAGTTGTCTATTCCCAACAGATCTACATGATTATAAAAGGGGCCGCTGACCCCTAAATTTAAACTTTAATTAGACGCAAACTAATTTGGAAAGCAAATTAAATGTTTTACACTTGTAAATATAAATAAAAATATAAATGTATATGATAGTATAACTTACCATTTGCAGTGTTGTCAGGTACTTCTTCCACCAAAGATACTTCTGGTACTGTGGTCCCATGGCCGAGAACATGTAGTACGTATACATCACAATGTGCACGAATGTATTGAGTAGGCCAAAGAAAGTGCTGTGGCCACCTAATTAGTGCACAGAAAAACAAAATTTATTAGTTATTGCTAATGATTTTAATTACGAATTTAATGCAAAAGGATTTTATCGCTTAAATTTCTAGCCTTATATAGATCAAAGTTTTTAGACTCAATGCTAACCCCCTAAAAGGGATTATTCATAATCATCTTATTTATTCGTATAATTTATTTTGCTTCCACGGTCATCTCTTTTGATGTTTATTAAGTTGCGGTTTTTCAAAAACTAAAATATGTTAATTTTTTGCCCATGTAGGCTAATTTCTTAATATAGCATTTCTTAAACTAGCTGTGGTAAACCTGTTGCTATATTTTTGGGACTTAAAAGGTAAATCAAAGATTCTTGCCAAAAATTTTGAACATAAATAAAAAGCTAAATGTATAAATTAGGCATGTGTCTAATTTGGTTAACGCACCTGGAGTGAATTTAACACCGAACCACACCGACATGGGCATGCAGCCATGATGAATCACATGAAGCGTTGTTACCTGGCTCGTCTTCTTGCGCAGCACAAAGAAAATCTGCAAGATCGAAGAACACACTCGGCATTAGCGTTGTCAACCAGTTTGAGTTTGCTCCCCCCCATCTGCCACTTACCGTATCCATGAACTCTGTGAACTTTGAGAAGTAATACCACCAGCAGGCATGAACCATCTGTGATTGGGCAGCGAGCAGCGAGCAGGAGAAGAAGAGATTTAATTATTAATTAGCTGGGCATTTTATTATTGATATATTTAGTTCGTGCATTCAGTTCATTCATTACATTTAAATGCCCTACGCCTCAGCAGTAGGGCATCCATTGGAATCGATGTAACCGATTCACTCAACTTAAAAGAGTCAAATACGAAATCATAATCAAATTATATTCAATTCAAATATTCATGCACACGCTTCAGGCTAAGGGGTATTCGATTCAAATCAAGACTAAAAGTAATTATATTAATCATTTAATATGTATGTAAAAGAGTGGAAGATATATGGGGAAAAACATTCAATTAATTGATTCAACAATATCAAAACCCTGACCATTTAAAAGAGAGTTTTTAAGAATTTTATTATGTTTTGGTTGGATTGTAAAGAATTTGTAAACAGTTCGCCATGTGTAGAGGGGGTGTTCGGGGTAGGGCATTTTTGTTTTATTTTTAGAATTGGGGGTCCAAAGTGTTGCTATATAGTCTGTAAGAGAGATAACGACTTGTCTTACACGTTTAGTCACATTAATTATATGGTATTTAATTGTGGCTTAAGTTTAACCTCGTGTGAAACCCATAACTGTTAATAAGTGTAGACCATAAATATGTTTTTATATTATTATTATTATTATTATTATTATTATGATTACTATTATTATGGACAACTCGTTTCCGTTGATATGTAAGTAATAAAGGGGTTTATATATTTATCGTTTAATCAGTATCCAGTACCAATATTCACAAACACAGGCATACACACCCAATAAAACTCACACACATGCACAATCATAAATTAAAGGTGAAAATGTGAATAAATTCGTTATCAAAAAATATACAGCTTATCGTTATCACAAGTGCTAATCAATGGCGTTATTTAACGGCACATTGTGAGTTTAACACATACCCTTAACGTTCTAGGATTATTACTATAGTCGACTGGCTGACATCGGAAGCTATAATGTCCTGTTAGCCAACCGGACTGTCCTATCTGCAAATGTAGAGTGTGTAAAAATGTTTTTGTTTTTTATCGATCTCTGATTTGTTTTTGTTTTTTGTTTGTTTGTTTTGTTTTTGTTGCGAATTGGTTTAATGATTTGTGAGGGCGTTTTTTTGGTGTTGTTTTTTTTTTTTTTGTATTGGCTGGCATCGTTTTGCGTCGGCGTTCATTTTTTCGGCTGCTTCCAGTTTGTGGGCTGTAAAGAATAGTACATAGTACACACACACACACACACACACACATACACAGTGCTATTTACACACACACACACACAATTTGGCGGGGTTAGTAGACAGCGTTTTAAATAGTGTTAACTAAAAAGCATCAATATTTGTGTAAATCAATAATTGTGCATAAATTAATCACCAGCTCTCGCTAACATTTATATACAAATCAAGTTATGTATATATGCATATATATATATATATATATATATATTTATTTATTTATATTTTAGGGCACTTAATTGTAGTATTTTTAATAAAGAATAAAACCAGCTACACATTTGCTCGACTCGTGTAGTTTTTTTTTTTTTTTTCAAGCTACCTTAATATGAAACCAAAATAAAAAGAAAAATAAATTTATTTATATATTGAAAATCCATGAGAAGCAATGCTGGTTAATTTATAAATATTTATATGTTTGTGCTAAAAGCGATTGCATAAATAATTAAAAAAAAAAATAAAAAAGAGATGTTCATGTTTGTCATTTGTCAAAAATTAAACTGTTTGCTTTGAGAAATTGCTAACAGGGCTTTCTTTTTTTTTTTTCTTCTTTAGAAATGGGGTCAAAACTAACTACTTTCACTTTCAATGGCTAAGGGCGAAGAATACAGAGAGATAGATTGGTATCTCTATAGATACCTCTACAGTCTCTACAGTCTATGCTAAAAGAGAGATCCCATCAGACAGATTTGTAATTTTACTTATCATTTATATTGGAGACACTTACTCTCCTAGACGTGGCACTATCGGTATAGTCCACGGGCTGACAGCGGAAGCTGTACGCACCCCACCAGCCGCCCATTAAACACTAAAAACAAAATCAGATTAATTTTAAAGGAAATTATATAGATATTTAGACATAGCCACAGAGACAGAGACAGGGAGAGAAAGAGAGTGAGAAAAAATAAAATAAAAGAGAGAACATATAAAAAAAAAACATAAAAAAAAGAGTGCACATTAAAAGCATCGCAGTTGCTTGTTGTTGGCAGCAGTTATTATTGTTGTTGTTGTTGTCTTGCAACGCTTTCCAGGTCAGTTGCAAGCAGCCAAAACGACGACGCCAGCGTTGAGTTTTTGTTGATGTTGTTGTTGTGGTTTTTGTTGTTGTTGTTGTGGTGGTGGTGGTGGTTGATAATGGGTTTTTGGTTGTGGTTGTTGTTCTTGTGGTGTGTTAAATTTTTGATTGCGTATTACATACCTCATAGAAAAGCCACGCGCTAAATACAACCTGTAACGCATTATAGCTGACCAGCATTTGTTGTAGATGAAGCGGTTTTCGATTCTCCATTAATCGGGGCCCAAGCACCTTCAAAAAAATAAAACAACAATAATTAATTAATTTATAAGAAAGTAATAGAGGACAGAAAAAATGACTATACCTAAGAATTTAAAACAAACTAAATTAAAAAATAACTTAAACATTTAGAGAAGTTTTTAATATCTCGCGATTAGTAATTTTTCGTAAATTGATATTAATTTAATTTAAATAAATTTCATTATTCACTAGAAAATAATATTTTATAACGCAAATCAATTTAAACTTTTGAAACTAGTAATCTAAATATCTATGAAATATATAATATATATATATATAAATATAGGGGTCTTTCAACAAGTTACTGGTGTTATTACCACTAATCTTATCCCATTCCACTAACTAACTATATATTTTATGCAAACCTCTTTTTTTTTAAAGATATTTGGAAAATTAACGAGTTACATATAATATCTATCATCTCTGAAATCGATTTTTTTCCTTAACTCTTGTCTATAATACGAGTTTTTCATATATATGTTTACAATAATTTTCTGTGTCATTGAACCAATTTTTAAAATTCCCTAGCAACAAATATATTTTATAATATGATAATATGTGGTTTTTAATGAAATACAATAAATTGGAAATTTAAAAATGTTCTCGCTATACTTAACCTATATCTATTATAGGCGTATTTCTATTAAAAAAGTTAAAATGATAAATAACAGTTGTATAATGTTATCCAAAATTTTTTATGGTTGACTCACTTTGTTGGTTTTGTCTTATCAACATTTTGATTAGGTTAGACTTTCATAAAAAAAAAGTGCCTCATATTAGAAATTTATACAGTTTTGTGGACATTTATCGTGCGTAGCTGAATCATAAATTAAGATTGCACAACCGAAACTAAGTTTAAATGGGAACCCATATCAGTGGAATACGCCCACAAAATATGTGTGTGCCGCATAGGAGCAATACTTGAGATTACGGCGGTGCGTGGATCGTGGATGATGTGACTAAAATCTATGCGTCAACCAAGTGGTAAACCACAATCACAGACGGCCACTTGAGGATAAGTCTAAGTAAATATGTTAACTTACCTTAACCAGGTAGACGTATGTGAGGCACACGGCCAGTGTGGGGAAGGGTGATGACATCATGGGCCAGTCCTTTGTCCTTGAATCTGTGCAATAATTACAAAATAAGCAATATGTTAAAAATGATGTAAAACTTTGTTAAAGGCAGTCAATGCCAATGTTGCCTTTGTTGTGTTGTTTCCCACTAAATATTTACTAAGCACGCGTACAACATCAGTTACATGTGTGTGGTGTGCGTAGTGTGTGTGTGTGTGTGTGTGTGTGTGTGTGGAGTGTGTGCGTACGGGTATTTATCTAATAGATAGCAATGAAAACAAACCGCTGACATGGCTCTTATCAACTGTGTTCATCATTAGGAATACGACTTTTGGCATTGGCAATGCAACCAACTGGGTAATTAACTAGCCAATGATTATTAAATGATGATGATGATGATAATGATGGTGTTAATGTGTCTTAGACGTGTAAATCATTCTGCTAACTGCACTGTGCCAAACCAACTGTAACTAAATACTTGGCCTAAAACGTTAGCTAAAATTTTGTCTTGCTTCATTTGACATTCGGTTTGGCAATAATTGTCATCAAAATGCGTTCATTTTGAGGCATATTTTAACTGATGAATAACTTATGAAACCAATTCGATTAATCACGAGAATTCAGATTGCTCAAGCATGCAAAAATAAATCATTAAAACATAAAAAAAAGAAAAAAAAAAAAATTTTAATATTTATATATATATTCGTTATCGAAAAATTCGATAAGGTTAAAAATGGCAAGCCACCATAAAAAGATTATAAAAGTGAAATATTGATGAGCGCTGTGGCATTTCGATTAATAGATTAACAACAAATAATTAAATAAAAATTATATACGAAATGTGTGCAAGTGAAACGCATATTAATTTTTATTTTAAAACTTGATTGAGCAGATGTCTCAAGTAAATTTGTTGCTGAAATATAAATGATTTGCGAAACTCTCGAACACTTTGTCCCGTTTTTGTTTATTTTTATTAGCTAATCAAAATTAATGAGTGACGAATGCTCACCTGAAGTGCCTAACCTGAAGTGCTCTTAACAATTTAAATCAATTCTTAAGTTTTTTATTGTTATTGACTTGTTTGAGAGCGTTGTATTATTTCAATGTCATAAAGGCGAATACAATGCTAAGTAAAATCATTTATTTATTCAAATTCTTGAAAAAGTAGGCCAAGTCTCGAAGGCAATTAGAAAAAATGAATATCATTTCGCTATGTTCTATGATATAATCGTTCTTCTTTTAACTTAAATTACATGTGCGCCCTTAAAATTATCATAAAACAAACAAACTCAAAATTCTCTTACACAAATTACAATATACTAACACGCAACTATCAGCTTTATACACTCAAAAAAATTCGGTCTGAATTTGAAAACATAGATATTTATACTTTTTAAATTGTGATGTTTCTTTAAAAATTAATACATAATTTTCGAAAATTTATAAAAGTAATAATAAAAGCAGATATTCGATAATTTTTTATTTAATTTTAGAAAAATATATTGTTTAGTACAAGGTAATGTAATAGGGTGAGCGCAAAAAAAAAAACAAAATTGAGGATGATTTATTAATATTTTTATACAGTCATAAAAAACACAACAAAAAAAATATATATCTAATATATATAATAATATAATCCAATATTAATATATATATATCTAATATGATCCAATAGAAAAAATGAAAAATACACCTAAAAATTAAAAAGTACCAAATTTTTTAAACTGCAGTGGGTTTTTTTTTTGTGTCATGTTGAAACATAATTTTAGCGCATTTTGCGTGATCCACGCTTCAAACTGAAAACATTTGTCAAATGGGGGCTGTTGGCCTGCGTTTTGACCTAATGTTCTAAGGAAATACAAAATTCTTTAAATTGCTCGGCTAGAGAATTAGTAGCATTATCAGCCTGGTCTGAGAGAGGGAGAGCTGCCAACAGCTGTTAAGATCTGTTTCTATCTCACTCTCTCGCTCTCTCAGTTGCTCTGTCTGTACATTGGTCAATTAGTAAGCTGGTGTCAAAAATTACTCAATAATTTGTTAAACCTTTGATGTTTTGCAGAGAAATGTGAGTAAAAAGAGCAATAACCACAACAGTAACAACTAAAACATCAAGGTTACATAAATTAGCAGCTACAACACACACACACAAACACACACACATAATGTGTGCATGTGTAAGAATTAGCCCCCACCACACCACTTAACTATAACCGACTTACCACTATGTGAGTCCATATATCTGTTTATGCTCTCGAAGCATCTCATAATTAAGGCCATTTTGTTGCTGTGTGTAGTGTGTGGTGTGCTTCTTGTTGTTCTTTTTGTTTGTTGGTTTGTTTATTTGTTTGTTACTTTTTGCTTATTGGTGGTTCGTTTCTTCAGAGTTTAATTCATCTAGCGTTGTGCAAAAGTTGGCGAGCTGCAATTGAAAAATCAATGAGAGACAAAATTATAATGATGTAATTTTATTTATTTTAATAAATTTACGTAATGAGAAAGTGGCGAAGAGAGAGAGAAAATTAATAAATTGCATGCAATTTATTTTTAAATTTATGTAATGAGAAAACCAAAGAGGCAGAGAAAACAAAACAAATAATTTGGGCATTTTTTTTTTTTTTTTTAGTAAACTAAAATACAAAATGGGTGCTCTTAAAAATAATCAAATTTATGTATGCTTTTGAAAAGTGTGTAGACGGGCAAACAAAAATTGCACGTGACTCTCAAAACATTTATTTATAAATTTGTTTATGTGCGCAGACAATGAAAAGAAATCAAATAAATCAACACTGAGAATTATCGGTTGTGATTCCCCACTTAAATAAACCGCATATGTTAAGATGTTGAAATTTATTTTATATATCGAAATTTATTGTACTATATATACATATATGCTGCAAAGTGGTTTGACAGCAATAAAATGAGGTTAATAAACTAGAGTCCAAAAAGTTGCGAGTCAGCATTGGTGCGGCATATTTACAAATTGTTGTTTTTAATTTGATGTTCCCGTTTTTTTTCTCTTTTTTTGGTTCCCTCAATAAACGCAGACTTTGAGCGGCAAAAAACAAGATACCATATCGGGTCAATCAAGTCAGTAACGTGCGAGATAAGCTGGCTGAATCGATAGATTTTTGCTTTGGGTTTTGAAAGTAATGCAACATGCGGCGTATGAGTATTATGTGTTTGTTCTGCCTGTAACAAGTAAATAATATGGGATTTGTGTGCAAAAGAGCAATCAAAGTTCAAGGACAGACAAGTAGACAGGCTGCAAAAAAGTACACATATAAAAACACACACACAAACATACACACACACACAGGCATGTGCTTATTTATGTGTGTTTGCCACTTAGAAGTCAGCTAAGCAAACAAATTTTGGCAAACTAAAAGTGCAACAGCCGCAGCCGCTGACAGCGCTCTACATCAAACCTCCGATGCTGCCCCTTACCCGCTGCTTCCTGCCTTTTGCACACACGCTTTGCATAACAATTTAAAAATGTAGCCCAAACTGAACGACTGCCTCTGCTTCTCTTCAACTAACTACCTCACTCCATCTCTCCCTCTATCTCACTCTCTTTCTCTGTATTTAGCCATGTTAGCTGAATTGACAACACTCTATATATATAAATAAGTATCTAGACTCATATGAATAAAAATTGTTGACGTCATACTTGGCCGTACAAAGACAGGTATTACTCATACGCCGCGTGCTTCTGTTCATATTAAAAGGAGCCTAATTGCTAAACTCGTGGCAGTCTAAGAATGCAAAAGAAGAATTTAAATTATGATTTATATAATTTATTTATTTATTTGAAACTACCTAAAAACAGACCTGGGTTTCAGTTAGCTTAACAACTTAGTAGAAAAAAAGTAAAAACGTTAAAGAGAAAGCTAAAAAGTTAGAGACACAAAATTAAGAACATATATGCAAATCGTATTCGTTCGAACGGTTTTGCATTTGCTGTCTTAATATTTCTTAATGCTGTGAAATTTATGAATTGCTTAACATAAGTTGCCAGAAACTAATTTCATGCTAATCGCGTCTGTTTCATTTAATGGTTTCGAATGACACAGCGGGAATTTCTTGACGTTTTACATGATTTTTGATAATTCCTCAGCACATTCTTGAATTAATAGCTTAAATGAAATCATTGAAATATGATTGAAATTTTTTCTTAACGTTACGCAAATAGTTTCTAACGATTACTCGGCTTTTATTTATACATTTAATTAATTGATAAAATTTTGTTTTGGATTTGTATGGCAAACTTTAATTTAAATGCACCAATTTGCATAGAATGCATTTTATAGATTAAAGTTTCTTTTTACTTGCCAAAGGACAGACTGAAAAGGAACCCTAGTTAAATAACGGTTAAGAAGAAACAAAAGTTGAAAGAAACACAACCAGATATGTGGAACAACTAACGGAACTAAGGCATTGCAGTCTTAATTGAAACAAATTCAAAGTCAGAGGACAAAGAGGGATAAGAGAAACACAAAAGCACAGCATAAACAAACAAAGTGGATTGCTGGTGGGCAAATAACGGAAAACACTGTCAACTAGGCATAATAACAAAACACCCAGATATATAAATATATACATACATAAGTATATGGGGTGGGGGTGGTTATGTCTTTGATTTGAAAGCGCAACGAATGATACCCAAAAAAAAAATAAGAAGCAAAATCAAAAACAAAAACACAAACAAAAACAAAATAGGAAACAAGCGCACCAATGCAGCTCATGTTCAGAGGCAACGAAATGCTATGCCAGCGATGGCTTTAAGCCGTGCCAAATATTGCTATTTCATTGACCTGATTTCACAGCGCTGCTGTTGTTGCTTTTGCTGCTGTTTCTGTGAGCTCCATGTAAGCTAACAACAACAGCGAAAAAGCCAAGGCATGAAGCAACAATGCTCATGTGAGCATGTAAAGCGACACCGCAAAAACAAAAAAACCAAAAACAAAATAGCCAAAGCAAACCAAACATAAAACCCCAGGCGACAACAGCCAAACCCAAACACAAGCCTCAACCCGATGCCGACGATGATGATTCCAAGCCCGAGCCCCAACCCGAATCCGAACCCAAAACTCGAACAAATTGTACTTCCAGGGCCCCGAATTCAGACAGTAAAACGCCGCTAAGCCGGCGCCACGTTGTCACACCGATACACACACAGAGACACACATACAATCACGTGATGACGACACCCTCCCTTGCCGCAGCGTATCCTAGACCCCTATGACCCAGCAACTTCGTTAAGGTTTCTCTTTTGGTTCTTTTGCGCTGCTCTTGCGCAGAGTCGCACCACAAATATGAATGAAAACGGGCACAATGAGAGCGCGCACTGAGACTGACTGCCTGTTCGTCTGTCTGTTGGCTCGTGTGACTCACACAGTTCAACACCCAGCACCCACCCTACAACCACCCCCTTCCCCCTTCCCAGCAGTGGTAACAAAAACCAAAAGCGCATGAAGAAAACGCGTTTAATGTGCACACAGCACGCCATGAATGACGCCTAAAAGACGCGTAACTTGTTGTAATTGTAACTGTTGTTATCAGCTAGTGTGTGTGTGTGCGTGTGTGTGTAATTGTGTGGAGCCTTGCCTTAATGCTCGCCTAGCAAAAGGTGTCACGTGCATTCAATACTCAGGCAAAGGAACAGAGGGAGGTTGCAGGTGGGGTTTGGGTGGTGTTTTGGCTTAAGCCGCTCGCCTTTTTTAATTTGCTATTGATTTTTTACATGGACAACAACTTAGTTGCCAAGTGTTGACAGCGATGGCTTGATGGGGTCAGGTCAATGAATGAGCCAAGTCAAAGGTTATTTTGGCCTACTCTCGCAATTGTCTACAGTGTTTTCATATATATATTGTGTTTGTAATTACAGCGTTGATTTGATTTGATTCGATGCAGGCAGCCTTGAATGTGGCACGTGCATCCATGAGATATATATGCATATATTATTAGCTTACGTTTAATTATCTTGAGCGTAAAGGGCATTTTTAAGCGACAAATTTCGCTTAAAGTGCCATTAAAATGTAAATATGACGCTGACTTAAGGTTAATTCAAGTTAATTTCAGTTGACTTCATTTGCACTTAAGTCAACGTTAATTTATTAGAAACGGTCCTGATTCAAATCATATCAAATCATTATTTATTCAATTAATTAAACAACACAAGAATGGAATGCCTTTCACAACAGAGTAACCGAATACTGGTTACAGTTGAATTAAAAATCAAAATTTGTTAATGGAAACTAGCGAGTTTTTGGCTTAGAGAAGAGCACTCAACAGTCAAATACCCTGTAAACAGGATAAAATGAAAAATACTCAACTTTCATAACAAAAGTAAAACTTTTTCTAAACTTTGATTCTTTTCTTTTTCCCAAAAAAAAAATGGGGTCAAAATTAAAATTTCGCTGCTTTGATCATCTGCTTTCTGCCAAGCATATTGCTTTTTACATAAATTTGCACAAATTTACTTGGCCATTTTTGTAGGTTACAGAGCCAAAAAAAAGACTCATTAATTAAATATTGTAAATGCGTGTCTCATGCCGATCGACAGCTATAGCGGTTCATTAACAACATTGTGTATACGACCCGTTATTTTTTTTTAATTTTATTTATTTATTTTTTCGAAATAAATAATGTGAATCTGTGTCAAATTAACGGTGATTATTGCATCAAAATGTCGTGAATATATTTTATAATTTGCATACGATTAAACCCATTTAAATTTCGAATCGCTTTTCGACTGTTTTTGAAACATTAACAGATAAGTGTGGAAAGTAAATTATCATTTAATTAAAAAACGTGCACAATTATTATTGGCATTTATCACTTGACAATGATGCAATCCACGCAATGAAATATTCACAAATAAACAATTAAAACTTCATCGCTAGCAAAAGAAGGCCGTTAATATAGACACGCTATTATTTATGCAAAAAAAAATTTAAAATATAAATATTTACAATTCCATTTTTAAAGCCAACACTTAGTCATTTTATAAGTAATTCGTTTAAAAATGAATCAAGTATTATTTTGGCTGCATATATGGAAAGTCCAACAATTCAAACATGTCAATATCTTAATTTCTCATGTTATTTATTCTCAACTCGCCTCTTGTTTATTGTTAATATTAAAATATTATAGCTGCCAAATTGTAGGTGTTTTTTTTTTTTTCGAAGCAAAGACTTACCTTGTTTTTGCTATAAGCTGCGTGCGTTGCAGTTTTGTGTGTTGTCTTTGCTCGATTTTAAAAATGTTTTGGGTTTAATAACTATTTTATCTATGCAAGCATGTTTTGACCAGTGGAACAACGTGAACAACAAATTGCCAGTGACTGTGGAATTTGGAAGTGAAACCAGTTAAATCTTTAGTTAATATTCGTTGTATTGACTTTAATTATAAGTATGTGTGTGTGTTTCGTTGAATTAAGGATATTCGTAAATATTGCTGGTGTTGTTCACTGCAGCCGCTGTTGTTATTTATTATATATTTGTTATCAATTATACAAATTGTTGCGAAGACATCGATGAAAGCTTGTCAAATTCACCGTTTATTTGTTGCTTACTGTTTGCTCTCGTCGTCTTTGCTTATCACACTTTTGTAACCGCTTTTTATATATACACATGTGGGCATAAATATATATTTATATTTCGAATTGTGCGTGTGTGTGCGTGCTTGTGTTTATTGTCAGGCTAGCCAAATTGGCAGCCGAATGCGCGAGTCCTTTTCGAACACTATTCGAAGCACTAGCTTGCAGCTCAATTCGGAAACTGAACGAAACTTGTCGAGTAGAAGAGCGTAGACGCAGGCTACGCGACACAAGACACTAGGCAGAAGAGCGGGTTGGCGTGGCGGAGGCGAGGCGACCGAAAAAAATGAACCGAGAGAGAGACAAAACCGCAGTCAGCGACTAGCAAAGCACGACTAACTGGCTGCCGCAACGGCTGACTAACTAAGCCCGGTCACGATGCCGTTCGAGCCGCTGTCGTCGACAGCGGCAGCAACGTCGACGCTGGCAGCAGTAGAGCTCGCAAAATTGAGCGAACAGAGCTGAGCTTGCGGCGCTGCTGAAGCGAACGTCGTTGTCGACGTCGCCGTCGCCGTCGCCGTTGATTACGAATTAATAAACTTTGATAATTTCAAAGCAATGTGCCGTGATATATTTGTGTGGGTAAAGTATTTTTTTTGTGGCCTGACTTTTGTGATAATGTTTGAAATTTATTTAGATCATTAAAACAAGATCCATTGAAATGTAAATTCCACTGTATTGTCGCGCCCAAAAGCCAACAACACACATGCACACACACACACACACACGAAGCTAACAACAGGTGAATATGCTGGCAGAGACGCTCGCTGCGCTGTCGCAAGCTTAAGCGCTGTTTTGGCTTTGGCTTCGATGTTGCAAGGGCCCCCCCAACAGCCGAAATAACAACAACAGCAGCAACAACAACACTCGCTTGCGTTTCCACTGACTGAGGCGTTAAGATTGACTTCGATTTCGATTTCGGCAACTCAGCAAGACGCGACTCAACACGACGCTGGCGCTGAAACGGTACGCAACGCGATGCATAATAAAAGCAAAGCTGCGCACTTGTCGATCAATTAATTATTACGGCATTTCACACACACACACACACGCACGCATTGCTCTTCGGGTTTTTTTTTATAGGTTTCGACTTTTTGTTTTCCTTTCGCCCAACACACAAAAAAGCAAAAAAAAAAAAAACAAATTTCACGTTTTTGGGACTTTTGCATTACAATCGATTTCATGGTCAAAACAATGATGTATGTCGCAAAAAAAAAACAACAACAAAAACAACATCGACCACAATGAAAGCGACAATATAAACTGGTTAACTTGACGAAATGGAAATTAAGACGCGCAGCGCCCTTTGTCGCAATCATCTAATTTGTTGCCGCTTATCTATTATGCATATGGTATAAATATATATGTATGCGTAAAGGTATATTTATATTTAGCCAGTGTATGTGTGTGTGTATGTGTGTTATTTATTGGGTCACCATCGCAGAATGCAATTTTGTAATAATGAGCAAACACACAAACATATATATAAATATGTATATCTACTATTTTTTTCTTTTCAAAGCCCCCGCGAATATATTTGAATTTAAGCAGACATATATATATATATATATATATATGCTATATAGAAATGGGCTTAGTGCCGGCATGCATTTCAATTAACTTAAGGCTGGGCGTTGCTGGAGGTTGGTTTGATTGGGTTTGATGGGTGATTCGGGCGGGTGTTCATCACACATTTCCGCTAGAAAGATTAAATTAAACGGTGCAATGGCAACCAGCGTCAAGATGAATTTGATTGTGACTTGTTGAAGAGGATACAACAACAACAATTACGCCAACGACGACGATGACTTTGGTCTTCGTTTGGACTGTAGATTCGGATTCGGAATCAGATTCGGATCATTGGTCGTCGTCGTCGTCGCTGCGCATTTGTTGTGCTCTTATAGACCCGCTCTTTGAGAGCAATCACACACACACACATGCAGAAAGTTTGCTCTTTAGGTGTCTGTTTTTCTTTTTCTTTTTTTTTGTGTTTTTCTTTCTTTCTTTTTACCTTTTTAGGCAAGTGATTGTCTTGGAATTATGTCATATCTTCCAATGCCAAACACACACAAACACACACATACACACATATACATTTGTACAAATAGGCCCGACAAACGTGCACTGTCTGCGGTCGTGGCTGCTCTTGCTGTTGTTTTTGTTGTTGTTGTGGTTGCAGTAATGTTGGTGTTATCGTTGTTGATTAATTAGCTGCCCAAAAAGGCTGGACAAACTGATTATTTTCAGGTGACAATGGGTAGATAACTGGTTGATAACTGGCCACAAAGCCGCAAAGTCCCATTGTTGAGAAATTCCCCGTGAATGTGTTGTAAACAGCGATTGGGCTCAATTAACGTTGCACGAGTGAGCGATAGACGGGTGGAATGGGTTGTGTGTGTGTGAGGGTCGAAAGGTGATCAGAGACAAGCTAATTGAGTGCATGATGCTCATGAGGCAGTCCAATCAGTCAGTCAATCTGTCAAGTGGGGGCGTCTAGTTGGGTTACGTAGATGTACAGATGCATTTAGTAACATATTAGTGCAACAGCAGCAAAAGAAGATTTGCGGCGTTAATTCGTTGTATTGTATTTATGTGTATATCGAGAGCAGTTACAAAACGTTGCACACAGATTAAATAAGTATTTTATTTTTTTTTTTGCTCTTTTTTCTATTTTGTTGTAGGCGGAAACTGACACTTGAACACTTTAGCTTTAACTAACTGACTACAGTTTGTGTGGGTTACGTGTGTCTGTGAGATACACGCTTCTTGTGAATTGCATTACGCGGCCCGAGGATGAGAACGGAGCGAGAACACAACGCTTAGACGTCTCACAAGTTATTAAAACTGTACGTTATTTTTTTATTTATTTATTTTTTTTGTTGTCACGTGAATTGAAGATTTTTCATAATTTTGTTATTTACTTGTTGTCGAATGTGTTGCAGCAGTTGTGGACAGGCAGCCTAGGAATTATTTGATGTGTGTAAGAGAATGTGAATGGTATGCCAATATGTGTAAAATTAATTTTTTTCTTTTTTTTTTAATTTTGGTCTGGCCTGACCCAAAAGCGAACCAGACGAGACACAACCCAAAGCAAAATGCAAACTGAGGCGCACGAATTGGGCGAAGAGCAAGCGAACCCCCAAAGAAATAAGTAAATGCGGTGCGCCACATAGCGAGAGAGAGAGAGAGAGTATAATAAAAAGAGAATGTGTGTGTATGCACAGAGAGAGAGAGTGCTGAGTGCCAGGTGCTGTGTATCTGTGTCTTGTAACTGGCAAACGGAAAAGAAGAAGAACATACGCCATTTGACAACCAGATGAACAAGAAGCAGAAGAATGGCGGCAGAGACAACATTTGCCTTTAGTACACGTTGCGTCACGCGCCAACACAGAAGCATACACAAACACTATACACACACAAATACATCAAACATACACAAATAAAAGCGCCCTCTCCGTATCTAGTAGATACATTCAGGCAGGCAGGCGGCAGGCAGCACGACAGGCACATTAACGGCTGTGGATGTGGCGCAAAAAGGCCGGCTGCTAACCGGGCACATATTCGCTCTCCCTGCATACCTGCCTCTCTCTCTCTATCTTATTTTCTCTTTTTCTCTCGCTTTTGTTCTCTCTGCAAATGGCTCTCGCTCTTTGCCTGTCGCTCTCTCTCTTTCGAACGCCTTTTTGTGCGTGTGCTGTTGATAAGGCGCTCTCTTTGCCAGCGTGTATCCATGGGATACGTGCATTTTTGTTGCTGTTCCGAGGGTTGTCGCCTATTTTTCTTCTTATGTGTGTATTTTTTTGTTTTGCATTGTTTTTGTTTTTTGCCAAAATACATATGCGTAACCCACAGTTGACGTAGTAAGCAACAACAACAGTAGCGAGAAATACAATTACTTCTTGTGTACTTACGTATACACATATAAACGTATACATGTGTATTTATGCGTGTGTGTGTGTTTGCATTTGTGCACACATGTGTAGAATATTTGGATACATACTCCACTTGGCATTATGTCATCCACGTTGAGAGAGGCCTGGCGTTCTCAGTTATATTATGTTGATATTGTTGTTGTGTGTATTTGGACGTTATTTTTTATTTGGCATTGTATTTATTTTTTTGTTCTTACCCTCAACTGGTAGTTAAGCCACCCCTTTTGGTCGAACTGGACTTGGCTCAGTTACTACACACACAAACACACAAACACACACACATACATATATACGGATGTTTACTGGTCGTTGTGTTTGTCCTTCTCGACTGGCCGCACCTAGAGCAAAAGGTGTGCGGAAATGAACCGGAAATGATTTTACCCCATTTAGTTAGTGAGCTTCGTTTTTTCGCTTTTACCCCCACGTACACACTCACCTACACACACACACACACACATATATATAGACACAGCTCTGCGGAACTAACAAAATTGCAAAGTTATTAGCCAAGAAAAGTGCATGAAATAGGCAAAAAAGGGCCCATGGATACAATCTAAGCCAAATCGGATTAACAAGTTTAGATAAACCCATCAATTTGCTGTAGCGCATGTTAAGCCCAGATGGCTTCAAAGTTGTTGATTGAATGTGAAATGGGTAAACAAACTTATTTAAGCTTTAAATAATGTTAATGTTAAATGATTATTCATAGATATCTACATAATTATAAGCCATAAAACAATTAACAATCGGATTACTTCACTAATTCATAAAAAAAACAAATGCATAGAAAAATACAAATATAAGATACATAAAAAATAGAACCTATATAAACCCGGTATTCAGCTGTATCAAATTTCCGGTTATATAGTAAATGGAAAATTGACTTAAAAATATTTATTTTTTGTTCAATCGAAAATCGATTTGTATTGAATAGTTATCGGTAAAATGAAATAAACTTTAGGAATTAGAGTCGAAGACAGATGGACATGTCTCAGTCAACTCAGCATTATATATATATATATATATATATATACAAACAGAAGTAGTAGAATATAAATTGGAAAGTTTATTAAGCCTATAGTTGAAAATTTGCATATGTGCTATTAAGATTATTCATTTAAACATTCTAATTGCGTCAGACTAAGAATTCATTTTATATACATACTTAAGTTGTGTTAACTTCATTTGCATACTACTATGCCTAACAATAATATGTATGTGAGTGTGTGTGTGTGTGTCTGTTGGCTCTTTATTTCAGTTAGTAGCGCAAACAGTGTATTAATTTACTTGTGTTAAATTTACAACATGCAATGTCATAAATCTGGGCAAACAGGTGCAGGTCGGCTAAAATGGCTCATAACTGCCAGGCTAATTGGCTCATTAGCTCAAAATACGAATGAAACTTGTCAACTTTGGCATACAAATAAAAATGTTTGACTACTGCAACTGCCAAAATACAACAAACAAACAAAAAACAAATCAAATACCCAATTATTAATAATGCACGATTGCGCAATGCAAGTTGCGGAAAGGGGGAGTGGTTGGAGTGAGGCCAATAAAAAATACATAGACTACGCACTTTAAAATACAGCAAACAACAACAATAACAACAAAATAATTAATGAAATTAAAAGCGATGCGCATGCGCAAATGTTTTTTATTATTATTGCGAAAGAGGTAGAGATAGAGATGGAGAGAGAGAGAGAGGGAGTAAAGGAGAAGAGTGGCGGGGGTTGGGGCAAGGGCTTAGGCTGAGTGCGTGTGTGTGTGTGTGTCGCTGGCTGGTGGCCAATATTCTTTGGCTTTGGCATGACAATGTCAAAACTAAACGTGTCAAGCGCGCAAGCAATTGTTGCTTGCTTTGCTTTGGTTTGCTTTGCTTTGCTTTGGTTTGCTTTGCTTTGGTTTGCTTTGGTTTCATGTCATCGTCATGGCACAAGCACTAACGGTTCACACACACACACAGCCACACGCAAGCAAGCAAGCATTTCCATCTCACCTTGGAATGCATGTGCATCTGTATTTGTATTTGCATTTGTATACGCCAAAGAAATTGGCCGAGTGTTTGCTCGTTGCCTTTGTATGTTGTTTTTTTATTTATTTTTTTATGTTTGTGTGCCGGCGCATATAAATCGATTAATAAGTTTCGTAAATGAAACGCCATTATCAACGCCAACTCCAGCTGCGACGTTAGCAGCGATGAGAGCAGCGACGCGAGCAGTGACGCGAGCAGCGACGCGACTGTTGCCCAAACACGCAAATAGAAATTGCGCTGGCTGCGCAACAAATTCAGCCAAAGCAAACTTCAGCAACTTCAGCTGCAGTCGGCAATTAATATTAGACCAAGAAACTATAATTTCTTCGCCTCGCTATCTCTCTCTATCTCTTCTCTCTCTTCTCTCCTTTTCTATCTCTTTCTCTCTTTTTATTTAATTAACGATTGCTGCTTGTATTTTGCTGGCTTTGCCTTGCACAAATAAGTGCAAGTTAAACTATTACTTGGTTGTGGGCGGCATTGTGGGTTGCTTGGTCTAATTAACTAAACTAGCTGCAATTGCAATCATTATCAACATCATCATCAATCTCAACATCATCATCGTCATCGTTACATATCCTAATGAGCCATAAGAGATGCTGACAACGTTTTGCGTTGCCTAGGCCAATGTCTTTAGACAATGCATAGAGTTACAGCTTTTGGCCATGCCGTACCATTTAAGCCGCAAGTTGGCTCTGCATTCTGCGCATGCGCCACGGCCAGGCCAACTAATTGAGTCAAGGGCGGGCGCTGTTGGCAGCATGTTGACAATAAAAAACAAAATGCACAGCCAACACGTAGGCCCATATTATTAATGTTGTTTTGTTGTTGTTTGTTTTTTGTACAACACGCGCGTTAAGGCCTTAAAGCCCTGCGCACCCCGCCCTTCGCCCCACACACACACACACACGCCTCAAACAAACTAGCTTCCAACAATTTACCTGGTTTTCGCCAAAAACCAATTGCTAAGTATGTAAAAAAAATGTATGTCAAAATCAAACAACAGAAATTTTTATGTAAACCCTAAACGAATTGATTTTTTTTTTATTTTTTTTTTCAATTTAAATGTTTGCAAAATGTTGTAATATGCTCCATTGTTGTTTTTTCATTTTTCATTACTCTCGTTGGTGGATTCTCAAGCGTTACTCAAATATGGAAAGGGCACCATTTAAATACCCGGAATACTCGTAATAAGCGAGCCACACAAATCCAGCAGTTCCCAGCCAGATGCAACCATTTTTATGAATGACTCTGAATACTTGCTGCTTTGTGTGAAAGTCACCAATATTTTAAGTGAATGGAAAATGGAGAGTTTAATGCGATTCAACTTGAAAGAAGCCAGCAAAAATAAATTTTAGTTATATAAAAAGAAGTCACCAAACAAAGAAATAAAAAAAAAAACTAAATCACAAATGAATATGATTTTCTTTGTTATAATGGATATTTAATTTACCACTTATGGTATTGTTTTTGCTTAAATGTAGAAAAAATATTTAATAAATTTTTACTTCAAATCTTTAGTTACAAATGGAGTTGAATTTTTTCTAAAAGAAGTAGACTATGGCTTAGTGGAGCATGGGATTTCATGGCTAAAAATAAAATGACAAAATAGAATATTGTTTACAAGACCAATTTTACAATAAATGAAATACTTGCAACATTTCTAATATTTGTTTAAATTAAGTTTTGTAAACAAAAAAAGAATACAATATTATATAATGATGATATGCTGTAACAACATATTAAATTAATTTACATCTTTAATTTAAATCAAACATTCCAACAGTAAAACCAACAAATGTGAGGCTTTCATTAAGGGACTGGGCACGGGTGATAAAAGTGCAGTAATCTGATTGGATTATGCATGCAGCGCAGATGTTAAAAAAAAATACAAGAAAATAAACCAAAAAACCAACGAAATCTATTTAAATTAAAGTTTTAGTCGTAGTCGATGCCTGGTTTTGTGGCAGTGACAGTGGCATGCGCTTCGTGGCCGGGGCAATTGCAATTGCACAATGTCGCAGAGACAAACTCAAAACACACCTTTCGAATTGAAGGTTCGCTTAATGTGTGGCAATGATAATGATTAAGCTGGCCAAACAAAGCCAAATACACTAATCCAAACAAAACCAAGTAAGAATGCTGTTGTCGAGTGAGCTCGACTACGATATACCCTGAACACAGCTGTTAAACATATTCTAATATTATTGGGGGTTTCTATTTGATTTATATCTTCTGTGTTAATAAGAAGATTTTGCCTTTAAAATTGTGGCATTTGTTGTTATCAGAAATTAAATAAAGCAAATTTGATCTGCGCCGGATATACGAGAATCTCTATTAAAATTTAAAGTGATTAGCTCTTATAGTCACAAAAACATTTTAATACTAATTTTTAATGGGTGAAATATTATAAAGCACTATCTTTTAGAAATGTATTTTTTGAATAATAAATTGAGTTACTCCTGGCATCAAAAGTATTGCAATTTTTACAAATTTAGATTCACTTTTTTTCAGTGTATGTGCATCAATTGAAAACGCTGGGAGACAAACAGTAACTGACCCAAGGTGCTAAAAAACCACTGACAGCTTTCTCATCGCTCATTAAGGGGGATTCAGCCCTGAGAGTAAAAATTAATGTGGTAACATAAAGTGGCGGCGAAGTAATAACTGAAAAAATGAAAATAATATTAATAATAGGCGGCCATCAAAGCTGAGCCATCAAATATTTGTCAAACGATCCAAAACGAAACTTGCGTTCTAAGAAATGTGGTCAAAAGGTTACTGCCTAATGACAATGGGCAACAAAATGAGCACATGTATTAACTGGCTAAAATAACTAAAACACGCACTCACAAAAGTGTACACACACATATATATATATATATATATGTTCATATGTATTGGAGAGGCACGCCCAAAAACGGAGCAGCTGTTTGCCCAATTGGCGGACATCGATTGCAAACATCTAAAATCGAGTACGCATACAGATACTGGAAATAAAATGCGTTCGAGCGTTACGATTTCGCAATTGGTGAGCAAACAAAATCGCATAGCTATATACAAAATTCTTGGCTCTGCGGAACTGGGCTTTGTGGACATAGATCCGTTAACGGGTTTGGCTACCACACACACCTTACGCAACCCAAAAGGATTGCTTCTATTATTCTACAAAGTTGTACTGGGGGTTAAAGTGTCTCTCTCTCTCTCTTTATCTCTCTATGTCTCTATCTCTCTCTCTCTCTCTCTCCGTCTCTTCCTCACTGTGTGAACGAACACACCTCTATTGCTATAGTTTGTATGCGCACCAAGGCGCACCCAAAACACAATAACACTTTAAAGAGTGTGAATTTTAATTAAATCAACTATTTTCCCAGTAGCTAAAAAAAATTATGAAATAGGGTATATGCATCATTATGCTAAAAAAGTATACTAATTAGCACAATTTTTTTCTGTTTGTAAAATATTTTGAATCGGCAAAGTTTTATTACATTGTTATATTTCTATAAATATTAAATTAATAAATAATTATTTTCGCATTAATATAGTTAAATTTCAGATAAACTTTCATTTTACACACAACACTATTTCATATATTAATTACACCTCAAACAGGGTATTTGCTAGTCTAGCATTTTACACTGTTTGTTTTTTGTATGCGTGAGAATCAAACGAAAAGTAAATTCTTCATCTTGGCCCACACAGGCAGCAATATTTCGATTATTTACCCGAGCACTTTATAAACAGCATCTCTCTAAAACTGCGTACATAACTAAAGAGCACAGCATATATTTAGATATACACTGGGCGAAACTAGCCATGCACTTGTATTTTTTTCCTTATAAAGTTGAAGAAAAAAACCCATGATAACATTATTTTTAATGCTCCATAATTAACAAATCAAATAATTTTCACAGCTTGTTGAGCCCATTCCTTTACGACAGCTTTTGGTAGCTGTCAACTGTCTCAAACTGGTCAGTTTTCCCTAAATTGTTTTATAGGACTCAGTTCGAGTGATCTCGCTGACCACTCCAAAAGTTTAAAATCCTTACCCCGAAACAACCCACGACAGGCCAGCAACACATGTCATACAGAATTTGATAATTGTAACCTTAAACCAAAAAGAATTTTAGATGTTGTAAGATTGTGGATTTTTGCATAAGGGTTTGGACCTTAAACCTATATATTAGAATATTATTAATATTTGATTAGAAGCCGCACAGAAAAGGGTTCGTTGCACAACTTTTTTGCCCTTTGTATGCCAATAATTGCAATTGCAATTATAGTCGAATAATGGCGTTAATGGATTCGTGTGTTAATTAAAGGGCAAAATAGATGCCTAATCAAAGACTAAGCTTAAACACAATTCCAATAAGTAGGATGATTGCATCCAGGTGTCAAAATTACAGGGCAAGTGTATAATTTTATTTATATTAACTTTTAAATTTGCACCCATAACCAATATTTAAATGTAAGATTTACAGTTTAACTTGAAAACGTGTCGCTAATTGCTTGTATTTGTAATTAGGCATCAAAAAACCCAAATAACATATTTTAATTTTTTTTTTAATTCCAAGTGTAAATATTCTTTTTGCACACTCTTAAAAAAAAGCCCTGGTATACAAATATATTTTGATATGTATGTATATAATATGCTTTTATATGTATATAATAATTCGAATAGTACAGCTGAGTACGTGAAGATAATCTGATATAGCAGTCGAAGCCATTCTAATTGTGTTGACAAGATAAGCCATGTTTAGAGTTGACAGTCAAATATATACACAAAAACTAACATTAAAAAGGGCAGGGTAAATTGAAGGTTTCTGTTCAATGTTTTGGGCTAATCAAGGCTGTTAAATTGCTGAAGCCATAAGAGCTGCCTTGCAACATGCGCAGCATCCACACCGCATCCATAAACGTGTCCATCACAAGGCAACTTCTAGTAAGTAACTAATCTCAATGCAAACTCAGTCACACACACACAACAAAAAGTACAAACCACAAGTCGAGTGACAAAGGCTCAGCCAAGTTAACAAGTGAGCAGCAGCTGAGCAAAAATATGTTGTGGGAATTTGCATTGTTGTTGGTATTTTTTTGACAACTCAATCAACGTCAGCGTTTGGTCTTCAACCGAATTTCAATGTCGTCTCTGTGTGTGTTCTTTGAAGAGAGTTTCCTTTTGTATTTTTTTTTTTTTCAGTTTGTGGCTGCTGCTGCTGCTTCTTCTTTTTTTGCTTTGGCGGTTGACATTATATCAAGTTGAATGTGGGCACAAATGAGCAAAGTGTTCATTAAAACCAGGCAACCGAAAAGTATATTTTTCTTCTTATTTTTTTCTTCTTTTTTTTTTTTTTTTTAGCAATAAATGAATTTACGTTGAACTTTTCGTACATTTTTGTGTACAATTGCTTTGTGTTCATGAATCTTCTGCTTTTTTTTCAATGTTGGTTAATTTGATTTTTCAATTGTCAAGGCTTGTAAAAGATACAATGGGTTTGACCTTTGTGTATAAATATATATTTTATTATTAATTTTTGCGGAAGATACAATGCAATACAATGATATCTAAAAAAAAAAAAAGAGGGAGTATATATGATAAATGAGTTGTCAGATTGTTGTTACATGAGTTATTTCGATTTGCTGCTGAAATTCGTTAATTGAAAGGGTACTCACCTTAAGTTAATTCATTCACTGCAAATTGTTTGCTTAATTAACACTAAGATGCATTTTGCAAATCTAAAAGTCAAGTTGATTTTAGCACCTTTTTTTTATTTTTGTTGGACAAATAATAAGTAAAATGATTTTGTAAAGTAATAAAAAAAAACATCATAATAACGTAACAGTCGGCTAATAGGATAAGATTCATTGAATGAATTGAAATGTTTATCAAATATTAAAAATTCAATAAAATGAAAGTCGAACAATTATCTGTAACCAGACGTATTCAATAAATAATCCAATTAAGTAGGACTTGATTGACAACATTTTTGAATTAATTGAACTGTTATATTATATTTTAGTCTATTGAATCAATCCATTTACTACCACTTTTTCAAATACGGTTAAAAAGGCTTAAAATGTCGACAATAAACGTGTGCAATGTGTATAGTAAGCAAACTAACAAATACTTTGTTAATTATACGTCACGCTCTTGGCCTAAACATATTTTTGCATTTGCATGGTTGAAAATGTGGCTAAAAAGCGTTAATCATGTCAAAGGTTAGACAATTTGTTAACCTGGTTGCTCTTTAACTGATTGAAGTTGAGCTCAACTCAATTATCTGGTTGTGGGTGTGTGAATTCATGTTTAACCACACACACACACACACAATTTATTGCGCATTTTGAAATCAATTTCATTGCATTTTCATTGCTGTTGTTTTGTGTACTTTAATGATGTGTTTGTTGTTGTTGTTGTTGTTGTTTGTTAATGAGTGTTTTTTGGCACATTGTTTTATATTTTTTGTAAGTGCGCTGCTAATTATTACAATTAATGGTTAATATTAACACATAGCTTTGTATCTTTCAATCATTACTTTGGTCTTTTAAAGATCGGTAAAATTTTAGAGCAGCAGTAAAAAAATGAATTAACCAAAGGAATTTCTTAAGGCAAAATATGAAGTTCTATAATAACAAAAATAAGTAAGAATTCTGTAGTCGGGTGAGCTCAACCACGTGATCCTATGAACTGCTGTTAAATATATTTTTACAGTTTTATTGCCAAGTTTTAAGTATACAGCAAATTATAGATCGGCTAGATCGAATTGGCTGCTGATCCTGAACGAGAATATCAACACTTTAGGTGGCAGGTGACAAATACTTCCTGTTACATATATTAGCAAAAACCCATTTACCATTTTTAATTAGTACAGCTCCCACAACTGGTCAATTGTGTAGTCGCGGCATCGTTTCGATTATTACGCGTTGAAAAACAATGCAATTATGCTAAAACTAGCTGTGATATCTGTCAACTGATCTCGCCTGATGCTTGATTATGCTAGCCACGTAGGCGTAGACGTAGATAAAACAACGCTGTTAATTGTTTTCATTAGTCATAAGACAAAACACAAAAACAGGAAAAGTCAGCCGCAAGCAAACATATATATAATATATAATATATATATTTATATAAGCGTCTTGCGGCGATTGCAAGACGTAGTACATCACCATATAACAGGGAACTTTGTATTTAACGTATATTATTTGCGGCCAAAGTCTATTGACCAGCGATGTGGTTAAACAATTCCCCAACAGATCATTTAAAGACATTTGTTATGCAGCAAACGGTTTTGCAATTGATCTGACAGTTTGACAAGCACTGCTTTTGTTATTGTGCTACTAGCCCTTCTGGCTTGCGATTTTGAATATTTTATAAATTCTAGTTGTTTTTTTTTGCATAAAATTATGCTGTAAGTTATATTAGACATATAGAAATATATGCTTTCTATATATAAAATAAATCAAAAGTTTGGCACGTTCCCATTCACTTTTGCCATTTGTTTGTATTACATTTTGAACATCTATGAATTGCCCAAAATCGCTGTTGGCTTTCAATGTCAGCGCGTTGCCGTTGGGTTTATAAATTAGCATGCTAAGCTAAGCACTTTCCCCCCGCAATCGGCTCTATGCCCAGCGGGAGAGAAAGACCGGATCCTGTTGGCAGAGAAACGTGCGCTTGATATATATTTATAGAGAGTGCGTTGAGCCCTCGACGACGGCCATGCTAAACATTTTTATGTTTGGGGAATTCTCGATGGGCTCAGCACATTGACCGTTCAATATTCTGCTTCTTCTGATTCTTCTGCTTCTACATCATCTTCTTCAGTATTTATTGTCGTTGTAATTTGCCCAGAGTTTAGATCTGGCAGTGACGATCTCGTGCCAGCCAGGGTAAGCCCGTGGATTCGACTGAAATGTGTTCTACGTGCGTGGCATTTGAAGAAGATCAAAAAGCACGCGGAATAGCGTAAATCATTTTGTTTGCATATGTAAAACGTTTGAAAGCGAAATTCCACATTATTTGAATCAGTATTGGAAATAACTGGCACTCTCGCAATTACACCGATGGAATAAACGCATTAAACGTTCTCGCTCTGACTCTGGCAAAGGGGGACTTTGTAAAGTCAAGGAACCGGTCGTGAGTCCCGGTAGTAAATACCTGAACTAGCTTCAACAAGTTTTATAAAATCTGTTCACTGTGGTTCAATTAGCAATGCGGAAGCTTCTTAAGCACAAAAAAAAAAGAATGTGCATCAGATCAATATAGTTGAAAGGGGAATCATCGGCAGCAGGAGCATCATCATCATGCGTGAGGCTTCCTCCATGTTAATAAACTCTTGAAAGTTGTTCCAAAAGTTGTTTAAAATGGGAAGTGACAGGGCCACAGGCCGCAAGACAAGAACAAGAAAGACATAAAGTGACATCGGAGGGCAGACAGGTTAATCTGGCAAGGCAATCAGTTGCCCATCATCAGTGGCAAGAGTCAAGTCCAAGGTTGAGCATGGACAGACCTGGCTAATTTTATGGGGATTTTCTGCAATTTGCGAAAAGTATTTTTGCTTTTTGTATATCGAATAAGGCAATCAGTTAACACAAACCTGTTAATTATTACATGAGCCATTAAAATCGCTTTATATGGTATAATTTGCTTTCAAGTAAAGCTAAATGAGCATAACAGAAAAAAAACTCAGCTCTTTGTTATCTGCTATTTTCTTTGATGCCCTGCGTTTGAGCTTGGGATATATCATGCAGAAGAGAACTTTCATTAAAGCTCCTTGAAATTGCAAAGCTCTTGAAGATTGTGAACAATCAGTCAGCTGTCAGCAAATGTATAGGAGGCAAGCAATAAACATAAATAACAAAAGAAATAGAAAATAAGCATAATTGATTTTTTTTTTGCTGCATTTCCTTAATAATTAAAAACTGCAGTTATTTGCGGGGTGTACTTGTAGGCTGTAAAAAACTGGTTATTACAACAAATATGTTAATTTAATAGTTCATTAACTTAAAAGCCTAAAGCAATAATTATATTGTATATATATGTATATGTATAATATTTTCAAGTTTGTATGTATGCGTTTTTTTTTTGTTTTGTTTTATTTGGTATTTCGCTTTGGCGCAGTGTTGCCAGCTTGTTGGACAAATCAACAATAACAGTTGCAAAAGAAGTAATAGCACAAAACGTATGTGAGGAAACTTACCAACAATTTGGCTTGGCTGTTGTTGTGCTGGTTGTTGTTGGTGCTGGTGCCGCTACTGTTTGTGGGTAATGCAGCAGCTCCTTCTGACACTCTATTGAAACTGGAATTGAAAACCGCAAAAGCCACAACACAAATAACGCACGGCTAAGACAGATTTACCAAACTATATGCTCATATGTATGACTGAATGTGTAAAATCAAACCAACATACATACATACGTACATATGGTATTTCACAAGAACTTTGTAAAAAATTAAAAAGTTTCGCAATTGGCTAATAAGCAACGTGATTTAAGGCCGAGCCGAGTGCAGACGCGTTAATGCTTAACTTCTGAATGAAACTGAGCTAAAATTGAGTTGAGCGGCTGTTAAACGCGCATTGAGACGACGCGACTTCGAAATAATCTGCGACTGCGGCAGCGACTGTGGCTGTGGCTGCGACGCCAACGCAACGTTGGCAGCGCAACTTAAAGCTGGACGGGCGAGCAGGCGCAGAACTTAAGCGACGAACTTAGCAAAAAAAAAAGCTTCTGACAGTGGAAACTTACGATACAAAAGCAACAACAACAACAAAAAGCACAACAACAAAAGTGCAAGCAAAAAATGCAGCTAAAAACTTTCCATGGAGCGGCGACCAGTCAGTTGCCCGTTGCCCGTTGCCCCCTTAAGTGATTGTTGTTTCCGAAGGCAAACATACTAATTGCTCTGGCTTATTGAGGAGCGTGCTCCTGTTCGCTAACCAGATTGAAGTTCAAGTGAACTTTTTGTTATTATTATTTTTTTTTTTTTCCTAGTATGTACATATTTAAGTTAGCTGAATTGAATTGCGCGCGTGCGGCAAACGAACTTGCAACGAAGTTTGCCGCAGCCAGACACAGACAGATTATCTAATTGAATTTGAGTGATGCTCGAGCAGAGTGTACAATGCTTCCAGCATTAGCTGCAGTTCATCATATAATCCACATCCACATCCCACTCGACTGCATAATCATAATTGTGTTGTGTTAACTGGGTAAATAAAGGCAGACGGCTGCGGTTTGCGCTTGCACTTCATCAAGGTCAAGTGGATGTCAAATATTTGGCATGCATGCGGTCGGCTGTCTGTCGCCATCAATTGCAATTCTGTTTGCTAATAATTAGTAAATGAAGTAATCGCTAATTTTTATGTTAAGCCAACAAATTATTGTTATGAACTTTTACTTAAATGCAACTACTCCTTTGCTATTTATTGCCCAGCCAAGCGGCAAACAACCTTCGTCACTTTGAAACTACTCAGCTTCGGCAGCCGATCGACACTTGTACTGAATTTCGGTGCAATGTCCAAAGTTTTCTTACAACAATAGAAATATAAATATATATATTTGCACATCTGTTTGGGATTACCGCGATTGATCAGTAGGGATATTTGTTGCAGCTGTAAAACGTCAGCGTTATAAAAATAAATCAAGATTTGCGCATCTATCATTTTATTGACTTGATAATGGCGTGTTAACAACTTTGTTTGTATTTGTCCATTCAGTCAACTGCGATTACAGTGGCCAGGGGCTGAAATGCACAGTCCAAATATGCCCCCAGCAAATGGTTTGGGGCTAATCATATTCAAACTTGTGTTATAACATTTTAGACTTGGAACTTTAGTAAATCGATATCACGGATCACGGTATAATTTGTAGAAAAAACCAATTTGTAAGCTAAACTTTCGTTTTGTGAGTTCCTTATTGGGGGGCGATCATTTTTTATAGCTAAAGGGTGCAAGGTTCTGAAACGATTTGAAAAACATTTTCTCTAATTATATACATTTATATACAATCTTTTTGAGTTTATCCACAGTCGCTTGAAGTTTTACAGCTTTACAACATAATATTTTGCAGATCCATTTATGATAGCACCTAAAACTATGCTATGCAAATTTAAATAATTAAACATTGGTAAATTTAAAATATTGTCATAAATTAAACAAAACAGACAAAAAAAATATATTTACTTTTCTTTTTGATTTTATTGCTTCATTTATCTTAAAAAGGAAATCGAAATCAGTTGAAGAAAAATATTCCTATTGGTTTTAAATTTCACTAGCCATGGTGCAGACTGCCACGAAGAGATACGCCAAGTAGCATCTAACCTTTTTTTCGACAAGGCCCACACAAATAGCTTTATCATCCGCCATAAATTCAAACACCACTCCAAAGATGGACATGCCTAAAAAATGTAACCATGATAAAAATGGTATTCCGATTTAAATTTAAATTATAATACTTAACTTCTTTTATCAATAAAAACCATATTTTTTGAGTGCCGAAAAGAAAACTTTTCTCGTTTTGACGAACAAATTATATAATCCGATTTTTAAAACTTGTTATCCTACACATTTGTAATATATAAACACTAACCATATTTTTAAATGAACTTGTCAAATGTTACACTGAATTTAAAAACTTTGTATCCCAAATATTTAGAAAAAGTATTCAAAATGACCTTAAAATAAAATACTTTAGTTTTTTTTCCATATCTCTTTAATATAAATTAATAAGCTTTTTACTCATGTTTTCCATAGTTTTTTGAACTTGTCAGCTTAAACCACAACTTAACAAATAAACCAATGCACAGATTAACAGACTGTAATACAAATAACTCTTAATTTTTTTCCATTTTGCCTTATAAAAAATTACAAAAAAAATAATGTTTAACATTTACATTTACACATAAGCCAGATCGAACATTAACAAAGAAATAATTAAATACGAACAGCAAAATAATTATCGTTTTTAATGTTGAAAAGTTGCTATAATTTTTTTTTGCTTCTAATATCGGCCCAAAGCCTTACTGATTGTCGCCAAATTCAGCTATTTTTGCACCTAAAGTCTAAAGATTTTCCTTGATAATGTTTTGTAGTTTTCGTAGCAACAGCATTTGTGCTAAATGTGTGTTTCGTTAAATGTTTTTTGTTTTTCGTTTTTTGCAATTGGTTAGCTAACTACAACATCGCACTATATATAAGTGTTTACTATAAGACTTTTACAAAATATTGCAACAAACATTTCTCTCTCTTTATATATATCTGAATATACAAATAAACAAGCTACAAATAGTTTAACGTTTAAGTTTAAAGCAGGCTTAAGAGCAGTTTTGTTATCTTTTATCGTTAGGTTGACGTCTCACAGTGTTACCAAAAAGTGTCATATAAAAGTTATTACCTAGTTCTGTGAGTGTATCATCGTCATCATGTCTATGCATATATATTTTTTGTAGTAAATGTGGGTATTTGTATATATGTATATATATTCCCTATCAGGTAAAAATTATACCTGCTGTCCCAATTGAGAAATGCAAATTGAGCCTACAAATATTTTTACAAAAAATATGTTCATTTTTGGGTTAATATGATTGAAAACATACATATATAAAAATGCATAGCAACGATTTTCTTTTCTTTTTTTCTTTTTTCTTTTTAGAGGTGCTGATGGTCTTGCTTGTGTAAGTGGTTGGAGGTGGATGTCGTGGTAGTGGTGGTTGTGGAGGGAATTAAGGTTCCCTGGTTCTGTTTTGCTTATGCAACGGCCACATCGGCCGTATCATTATCATACACTAAACATCTGGCCTTTACAATGTATATGTATTTATGTATATTATATATGTATATATATATATTTATCATAAATTATTAAAAACAAATAAGGGTCTTCTATTATCTGTTTTGATTCTGTAAATTTTGGTTAGCATTGGTCATAATTTCCTTAAAGCATTACTGATCTGCCGCTCGTCCGTTCTCGATTTGAATGCCTACCTTTCGATTCCATTACATGCTAAACACTTAAAGTAAACATAATGAATATCCTCGTAGTACGACTTAGTAGTAGTTATTTGACTTTGCGCTGGTGCAGACTAGAGCTACTGCTGTCCGGATTCAAGATGGCACCATTGCTCGATAGTACACCCTCCTTGAAGTAGCCATCCTGAAAGGCCGACGCCGCATGACCATTGCTCTTCACATACTCATCCTCCAAAACAGGCTGCAAGTGAGATAGAAAAAGATTACAATTAGATGTGATCGTTATTAAGTTAGATTTGTCTTTGCGAATGTTCAAGGTGGTGTCAATGTCGGCATGTGGAGTCTCTGACCTAGACTGGGTACGAACTATAAGGTAACAATCTAAATCCCTTTTAATGAAGTCCGCCCGCTCTTTATTCTGGGGTCTTTAACCATTCTGTGGTCGAGGACCATTCATGTCGACCATAGCATCAAAGGGTAAATACTGGCATGTTTATCAGGGAGTTCGAAATATTCAATGACTAAGAAAATAATGATATTGAAAGAATAATAAACGGATTCCTGAAATTTTGCCAGTTTTAGTCTGCTTTTCGTTGAAAACACAGAGTTTCCACTTGCTCACTTCTTTTTTTGCACACTTCTGTATTTTGTATGCAAATTTACTTTATCGCATATAGTATAAAACTTTACATACCCAAATCGAAATCGAAATCGAAATTTGGGAAAACTAAATTCGTTTCGGTTTGACACTCTCCAAATGAGAATGGAAATAATGCCAAGTACAATAATTGCAATCACTGCAGAATAACTTTAAAGCCACAATATTAATATTAATAAAATACATCTTTAATTTTTGGCTAGCACGTGGGGGCCAACGCCTTATATGGCTACTATAAAAATATATATATACATATATAAGAATAGGAAAAACAACAACTTTTAGCTAGAGTTCAAAGCGCTGTGTGCCTTCCTAATGGCCAGCAGCCAATATGATTGGGCCTTCGCATCCGGCTTCACATGTTCACGCTAATTGAAACGTCCCCCGCGTTGTGTTGAGAGTTTGCAAGTGCTGTGTGTGTGTGTGTGTGTGCGCGCTGTTTGTTTAACTAAGCTAGTTAGAATTTTTATGTTGATAGAGAAAAAAAGCTAACTATAATAAAACTACACACATGTATCGATATGGTGTGGTGCTTTTGGCGTCACTGTATTTGTTTAGACACGGCTAATAACTTTCAAGGGCTACTTGATTTAAGATCGCTAACCTAAGATAAGATATATATTTTGAGACATGTTACGTTTGACACAATCGAACAATTCGGACCTCAAACTGAAACTCACCATGCATGCTCCCTTGTTGCCGCCATTGGTTAGCTGCGTATCGCCTCCGTCAGCCATGTATTTGACTTTGCCATTTGTGTGCACACCATTCGTGTGACCATTGGCCTTGATCAGCTCGCGTGGCCGACGATATTTGGCTTTGTAGAAGTCGGAGAACAGGAATAGGAACATGACGCCGTGCAGACCAATCCAGACCATAAAACCACTGGGATAGTCGCATTTGCGGAACAATAGCTGGAACTGATGCGTGAATATGGCCACAAATTGCACCTGCAAAACAATCATACATTAATTGAGTATCATACAGATTGGGATTGGGATTGTGTTATCACAAACCATTTGAAAGGTGGTCAGGTATTTCTTCCACCAAATGAACTTCTGATATTTGGGACCCATAGCCGCAATCATGTAGTAGAAATACATCACAATATGTACAAACGAGTTGAGCAGGGCAAAGAATGTGCTGTGGCCGCCTGCAAGTAGTAAATGTAAATGTATTTCATTTTATTAACTTTCTTCATTTAAGTTAATCATTTATAAACATACCCGGTGCAAATTTAAGGCCCATCCACACCGAGAACGGCATGCAGCCATGGTGTATGACATGCAGCGTGGAAACGTGCTCGTTCTTCTTGCGCAGCACAAAGAAGAGCGTGTCAAAGAATTCTGTGAACTTGGATATGTAATACCACCAGCAGATATTCACCATCTAAATAGACACATGATGACAGAGTGTGAATAGAATGTGTAAATGATGTATCTCAATGAAACATACCCGCATTGCCATGGGGCTATTGCTGTAGTCCACAGGCTGGCACTTGAAACTGTAGTGACCCCACCACCCGCTCATTAAGTACTGTCGAATAAAAAGTATGCTTTAGCTTGTGTAGTTATTTGATGGGCTCGTCTCGCAGCTACCTCATAGAAAATCCACGCACTGAATATGGTTTGTATGGCATTGTAGTAGACCAGCACCTTGCGCAGGTCCATAGGTTTCCTGTTTGCCATCAGTCTCGGACCCAAAGATTTGCTGAAGTACGCATAAAATATGCACAAGCTAAGCGTTGGCAGCGGCGACGAGGCCAGAAAGAAGTTCTGAACGCGCGGATCTGTAAGTGCAACATAAATTAAATGTTTACAAGGTTCGACATTGTTGCAACAGCATCCGTTGCTTACCGCTTTTATTGTCCATCAGGTCCCTATACCAATGTATCACATCATGCATGATGACATCCATGTTGTTGTTGTTGTTGATGTTGTCGCTTTTATTGCAGGTGTTGCAGCTCTTCTCGTTTTCTGCCTTTCCTCCTCAGCACTCACAATTTATAACGCGATAAACCAAACCTAAGTGTATACATATAGAATTTGGACATATGAGTATTATTATTGTTTAAATAATAAATTATATATTTGAAATGGTAAACTTAACAATTGAATTACGTTTCGGCAGTTACTGCGTTAATAACGGCAATCATTGGTTAACTGGTTAAATGCATTCAAAAAGTGCCGAACCATGAAATTCATCTAATTCTTAAATATGAGAATCGTGAGTTTATGAAACATTAAGATTCATTACAAACACACACATATATATATATTTATCGAACCTTGTTTTTTATTTTGTAATCAGGGTTTTTTTGTATTTAAACAATACATTGTTACGGCAAAGTGCAAGTGCAAATTGCCTGCCATTAACGATTGAAATACAATGTCGAAGTTGTAATGAATAATGCGCCATTAACGATATTGAATAAAACAAAAAAAAAGAGAGAGAAATGTGTGAAATGAACTGCCAATAAACACGAGAATTTAATTGCAGATCGTTTGGAATAAGGTAACAACAAGAAAAATAGCCCCAACAATTTTAATAAATTTCATGATATCAAAATTTATATCATATTTTAAATATGCAAATTAATTAGTGTGAAAGGTGAGGGTACTCGAAACAACATTCACTTCAGCAATTCGCATAAGTATTTGGCTTTTAAAATGCTAATGATTTAACAAAGACTGCAACGTGTTGGGGACAACAGCGGAAGCTGCAACCTCGGTCTGTTAAGTGGATCGGGTAATGGGTGACATTCACAAAGCAAAGTTCGCCCGCTGCTCATTAATGCTTTTTAATGCAAACTTTGCAATAGTTGGCGTTTTGCTAATTAAAAGCTCTTGGGTAAGAAATAAATATGCCTTTATTAATGTTATTACGCAATGGAAATAATGCTCCAACCATTGTCTGTAAGAGAGATATGTTCAAATGACTTGATTAAACATTGTTGAAACAATATTGTTGCAATTGTGGCCCCGCCTGATTTTTGCAACATTTATAACTAAACATTCTAGCCAAAAAAAAACGATAGATAGAATAAAACATGCACAGAAACTATTCATTAATGAATTTAACTAAAATATATTTACGATTAAATGCGCAAATGTTCAAGGCAAACAATTCCGAAATTGCTAATTAAATCGTATTTCTCGGCAATTTCGTTGACAAACAAGCGCTAAAAGCAAAATGATTTCCATTCTCGAATATCAGGATTTCTTCGAAGAAAGCCATTTGTATGATTCGCTGTATTCTCGTGGATTTTACAGCATTTGCCAGACGTAGCATGACCGACGTCGACGTCGTCGGAGTCGGAGTCGTCGTCGTCTAATGCAAATTTAAAGGCAATGTACGCGGTGCCTGCGGCTCGCTCGTGTCAGAGGCAATGTGCGCGTGTCTGGCGGCTGTTGGCTAGTGTCTGCTGTGGACCACTTCAGGTTTGTTTTGAATGTCATGAATCATGATCAATGAATGGCAAGGCAGTGGCTGGCGATGTAAGCGCCGCTTGCTCAATCGACGCCACAAACGACGTTGACAAAAATCTTTCCAGTGTGGTTTGTGGGTTGTTGGCTGCCATTGCCACAGCTGAAGGCTGTGTCGCAATCGTGTTGTGTGGGTCAGTGGCAAGCAACAAGCCGCACCAAAAAGAGGAGCAACAACAGGCAATTCAATAAATATTTGGGTATTATGAAATATGAATGAGACGTGCAATTGATGACGATGAGCACGTCGAACGTGTCTTCCGCTCCCGTCCAGCCGCTGCTCGTTGACAGTTCGAATTGTCAAGGTAAACATTTATGGGCTGTGGCACCGTAAGTGGCGCTAGGCAACATACACATATATACAACATGTACAACAACTGCAAACCTCTGGTTGGCTTACATAATAAAAGCCAAGAAGAATTACAACGCAAAGTGGAGCAAATAAAAATTGGCAAACAAACGATGCGAGGAGAGGCGAGTCAAGGCAACAATTGGTTCGCGGGAGTGCCAACGAAAGAGCGCCGAGCATGCCACATGTTGTGTGTGTGTGTGTGTCTAGCCTTTTTTTTTGTTTTTTTTTTTGTTTTTTGTTTTTGCACAAGTGCTTTGTCACTGGGCAAACAAGGGGCGACGTCATTATCTTCGTTGTTGACGTTGTCGGCGCCCATGTAAACAATCAATGAGGCATGCAGCGACAAGCAGACGCGACACCCACAACACGCCGCTGCACGTTGCACACGCCACCAGACGCCTGTTGCTTCCGGCTACAGAGCAACACGCTCTAACACCAGAACTGTCTGCAACTGACTGTGTTTCACTTTTTCGAAATGGGAATGTGGATGTGGCACACACGCCAATGTTGGCATGCTGTGCAGTTGTTGTTGTTGCATTTTCCCATAGTAATTAGAGCAATAAGCACAATGAACACAACAACATTGAGCCTAAAACACGAGCAGAAATAACTATTTCAAGTTTGTTGATCTAATCGTGGCCACCGTTACATTAAACAAAAAGGGGGTGCAGGGGCAAGACAGAAGAGTGGGGGGGAGGGGAGTGGGTAGGTGGCTTGTTCTAAATACAATATTGGCTTACGACAGAGCCCATTGTGCCGCTTATCTGGCATAATCGCTCGTTTAGCTTAATTAAGCGCAAAATCGATGCACACACAACAACAACAGCAACAACAACAACAATAACAACAGTAATAATAACAGTAATAATAACAATTATTACAATCTGCGTGCTCAAGTGGCAATTGCAACATGTCTAGCTTGTTTGCCCCCTGACGCATTGAAACGGTTAACCGACAAGCGACAAGACAAGTCAAACTTGCATATAGAAAAAACTGTCAGCAATATTTCCTGCTAATCAGCTTATCAGCCGGTTCCTTCCCTTATCTTGAGCTATTTTTGTTAAATCAAAACGCCGCCCATTGCTGACTCAGCTGTTTCACTTGAAGCAGGTGCGGTGCGCCCCCAATAAATTGCCATAATCAAAACTAATTTATGGCATTTAAAGGTTCACACTTAATTGGATTATAGAAAAAATGTGACTAAGTCGCCGCTGTTAGTCAGATCTAGTCTAGTTAATTTTGTGGAAGTGTTAAGATTAGATTAGCCAACAAACGCCCCAATTACGGCAATAGCTATCTATATTCTGCGATTTTGGCGATTTGGCCCTCAAATCGTTAATCTATTTGCAGGCGAGGCACGTTCCGGCCGCTTGGTGCGATTATACAATGTGAATTTCGTAGCTGGTGCGGCACTTTTTATACGGTTATACGGCTATAAGGCTGTACGGTTATACGCCTGTATGGCTGTATGGATGTACGGTTATGCGGTTACAAAGTTGCACTTCAAAATCTCTTTATGTTGACAACCACGCGCCGTAATTTTGTTATTATGTTTTTTGTTACACTTTACTTTTTTATATGCATATCTATGTATGTAAATACACTTTATTTATTTTTGGAAAGTTGTTCGCTTTTCTAGTTACTATTTTTGGCTGGACTTTAGTTATGTGTTTATGTTAGATACATGTATAAATATTATAGTGTATAAGTATGTACGCATTTGGTTGTGTTTACGATGATTAGATAATCACAGCAACATTGGTCACTCGCATAAACACACACACACACTGACACACACACGGAGACACAGCGTGACAATACAAAAAAACGCTTGACAGTTTTTTTTTTGTAGTAACTTTTTGCCCGTTTTGTTCACGCGATGCTTTACCTTGCCCGCTTCTAAGCCAACTGACGATTGAACGGATGCGCCTGTGACCCTTATCAGTCGACGACAGCGACGCTTACGACGAATGTACAGCAATCACGACGAACCGACCGACTGCCGAATCGATCAGTGAAGTGAGTGAGTGCGCGCACGAGCAGACCGATTACAACGACCGAGCGAGCTTAACGGCGAGGTGAATCATGCACACACACCCCCCTTCCGAAACCCACCTCAACGAGGCAGGCACCGACGAGAGAGCGAGTCAACGAACGCACGAGCGACAATTCTGCCGATAAAACAGAGATTAAAAAAAAAACTCAACTTAAACCAAAAAAAAAATCCACATTAAAATAATAAAAAAAAAGAGCGTAAGCTTTATCAATCTGTGTTAACGAACTTTTATCGTTTATTGTTCTGTGTTGTTATGCTATTTATTCAATGGCTTTGAGACAGTCGCTTGAGTCGCTTAAGCGGATGAAGCCGACCCGCTTAGTTGAACCGTTGGCCAGCGTGCCAAAAATGCAACTGAGCCAATTGTTGGAAAAGGCAGCGCGCTGACCAGCAAGTCAGTCAGTCAGTCAGTCAGTCAGTCAGTCAGTCAAACTGTCGCTGTTTATGCTGAGTCGCGCTTGAATTGCAAAAGTGTTCACAGCTCGAAAGAGAAGAAAACTTGGCTTAACTCAGACAAACACACACACACACACACACACATTTATATATTATATGTATGTGTATATGAATTAAGGCATTTTGTGGCAAGTCGCCATCTTCTGCGGCAATGTTGACCGTTGATGTAATGTCGTACGTTGCTGGCCATTTGTCTGAACATTCGTTTTGGCCAGCGGCCGATTCACTGTTGGCTATTAGAGCTGCAAACAATATCACTTTCGCTTTCCGACATACGTCCACACATACACACAGACATATGTATGGATGTTACGTACGTTGAGCAGCAGTTGGTTAACTGTGCCACATGCATCGCCTGCCACAACAGGTGTGCGAAAAAAAAAGCCGCAACCATGTTTTAAATGTGCCACACCAAGCACGCCGAGAGAGTCAGAATGCAAGAAGCATAGCTTTATTTTGATGTGTGTAGCATGTGTGTGTGTGTGTGCATGTGTGTGTGTTTGCGAGAGTGTGTGAGTGTGCATGTGTATGTGCGTATAGCTCTGATGAGAGAGTTGACTGTGACATGAGCTTGTTTAAATTCAAGCGACAGAAACAGAAACCGTTACTTGCATACGGTTTAGGCCTAATTGGAAGTCGAATGACGACTGGTCAGTTAGTCAGTTAGCCAGTCAGTCCATAGTCTGATTGTGTCTGTTATCTGATGTGTGTCCGTTGTCTGGCTATGCGTGGCGTGTTCTATGTACAAATTTCTAACTGTCTCGTTTTCTATTTGTGTTTAGTGCATGCAACTTGCAACTTATGCGTTGCCAGAAAGCGTGTTGACCTTTTGCTGCGTGTTAACTTTATATATAGCCACTGAATCAACTATTTTTGTTATACTTACTTTTATCTAAAAGATGTTTATACTTTAAATGCAGTGGGATTTTTCTCTTCGTATTTGATTAGTTAGCAAGTATCGATTTTATCAGAAGTATGTAATTATTAAAGTAATTATATTAAATTATTTAATACATAAAATAATTAATCAACACACATTGAGCAGTTGACCATACAGACCATAATTCATTTTGATTGCTTCAGTTTAATACTATTAGGCCAAATACAATATCAATCAATCAAGTCACTTATTGTCATTTTGGGTTTTTCTGATAAATGAAATTAATATGAAGGCGTTTCATTGAAATGCTGGGTATCTTTGAGTTGAACGAGCCGGTTTGTTCTGTTTTTGTTTTTATATCGTGGTTGGGGGGTCTAACGAATACTTATAGATTACATACAATTAAATATGGCACGCAAAGCGGGTCAAAGTCAAAAGTAAATAAATTTGTTTTGCTTCTTTGTTTTTTGGGACAAGTGCGAAATCATTGCACAAATCGCACGAAACAAAAACAAAAGCAGAAGAAGACACATCAAAAGCAAATTGGCTTTCTTACAAAACGGAAACAACAACACGTAGCAAATGAATTTCATGGCCAGATTTGGATTACTACAAATGCCGAAATAGATATCTATCAATTGGGAAGATGAGCAATAGATGTAAAATGTTGACCCTCAACTGGTTTGACTTTGACTTGTTATTTTTCTGGTTTTTTTTTCTGTTGTTGTCGCTGTTTCTGTTGCTGTTTTTATTGGTATTGCCTGGTTAGTTGGCTGTCCGCAAAATGCGTGTGTTTGCTGCGTGTATGTCTGTTTGTGTGTATACGGCTCATTAGCGCTAGATGGCGCTGATTTTAAATGCAAACAAAATGGCGCACTCACAAGCCTTATTATGGGCAACATGTGGATGTGGATGCGAATGACGATGTGGATATTAAATGCATGTGGATAAAGTTGTAGTTTGTGGATGATATTGCTCGCCGAACTTCGGCCAACGTACGTTTTATTTATGAATGAGTTGGGCATACAAGCACACACATACTTGTGCAGGTCGACAAAAATTACTTGCATATCCAGCGCACACACACACAAGCACATAGATAAACACACACGGTAAACTGTAAACTGGTAAACAAGTAAAAATGAGAGTCAATTAATTTTTTATGCCCTCAAAATTAAGGCAAGAAATGAGTTCAAAGGCTTTTACGCCAAAAATGGACCCTCTAGAAATTTGTGCACTTTGAAATTGTATTGTTAAAGTTGAGTTAATTGCATGCCATTCAAGCCAAAATACATTATTAATGACGCTACTCAGTGCCACAGTAAATAGCTTAGATATTTGCATTTTAGAATTTCTAATCGTTAGAAACTTTGACAATCGCACTTCAAGTTCATACAAAACAAACAGCAACAAAATCAACATTTTGAAAGCTACGTAAATATATATAAGAAAAAAAATTCGTTCCGGCTATGATTATAATATGGATAATCGGTTTGTAATACAGTTTGTGTGAGGAGTCGATTCATTTATAGCACCCAATAATTTTGAACGATTTTTTTCGCATCTCTTTTTTCTTTTCAAAGAAAGAGGCCGCAAAGTAAGCGCTAATAAAGCACAAATACAGCTAAACGGGGCCCAAAACTGCTCAGGTGCGTGACTGACGTCGGGCCAGCTGGGAGCCGAGAGTCGTTAGCGACTGCGAAAGACTTACAGCCAAAAATGTACTGAAATATTTGGCATTCCAAAGTTTAATAAAAAGACAGCGGTCGCTGGAACACTAAATCGATCGTACGATTCGCCAGCCAACGCGAGCATTTATTTTACATTTTGTTTTTTTTTTGTTTTCAGTTTTTGGTTTGCTGATGTAACGAAAGCGCAAGTAGTCTGAGCCAGATAGCCGTCCAACTGCCCTTTGCTTTTCAACTTGGCCATGTATTCGACTCGGTTGACGTTGTTGATATGTGCGATCAAAATGGGGGTTTTAAATGGAAAGTTTCACTTGTGTGTAATGGCTATAATATGCAATGCTCGTTCATATTTAATAAATTTATATATATATATATTGATTTTTTTTATCATATTCTTAGATTTAGTACAGCTTTCTAGGGCGGAGACCTTGCATTTTACCTAAGGCAGACAGGTGTGCCCAAAACAGCAACAAGCCATAACCTAGGCAGGTAAGACCCCAATAAAATCACATGTGCATGCATGCATACATATGCATAACACAAACTTTAATACTTAACATACGAATACATAATTAATGAGAAGAGCAACAAAACGAAGGCCATCACAACAAATTAATGTGCGAAAAATTTGTAATTGAGACAGCCCTATTAATTTCAATGAAAGCATTAACACTGCAAGAGTTTGTTCACTGATTTCAGCTGGTCAAAATGTAATACGCATCTGGACCCATATAATAAATGGCTTGGAGAATTTATTGGCAAGTGACACTGTAAAAGGCAATTTAAAAAAAAAACAAACTATAGAAAATATGGTAAATAAAAGAATCGACAAAGTGCGAATTTTGAGAATTATTCCATTCAAACTAAATAAAAAAACAGATAACAAAAAAACTATTTTTATTCAATAAAATTTTTAAAAAGGCAGTATAAAAAAATAGTTTAGCATGTTTTCCTTAAATGGAAAATGTTTTTGGATTGTGCTAAATCAACATAATAGAGTTTATGTCAGATGACAGCACAGTAATCAAATCCGGATCGTATTCATTTTATTATATATATATATATGCAAATTTTTTATGATCGTATTACATTTATTTATATATACAAAATTAATACAAAAACTAATCCAGTTCATAATATCGTTGTCTTGTACAGCTCCCTAGTTGGTGGTGCTACAAATGACTCTCGCATCGAAGAAAACTCTCAAGTGCTGCGGCGACAGTCACAGATAACGGCATCTTTTGTACTCACAGTGGAGCAACAGGTGGTTGCTAAGGCAGTTCTGTTTTTGTCTCTGTTTCTGTTTCTGTTACCGTTGCCTTTGTTGTTTTTCTTGCTTTTGTGATGCGTTTCAAATGTTTGTGGTCAAACACAATAACTGTGAAACGTGCCACAGCAGCCAGTCGACCCAGAACCGGATCGATTTCTGCAAAATCACTCTTGAGCACACTAGTTGGCTATATATACTTTGATACAACAGTTATGAATTTAAATTGGAAATTGTCAACTCTAATAAAGTTAATTTAATGTACATTTTTAATCGCCTAGTTAAAAATTCGAATTTTTAAGTTCGTTATGCTTAAAACCATTAGATTTAAATACGTTTAAAATCATTTGAAATTCATAGAATTTAACATGTTAGTGTATTCGAGACAAGATAGTGTATTCTTACTTGTGGGCAAACCGGTTGAAAGAACTTTGGCTAATAGCAGTGCCAAAGAGTGCTTATCAAGCATGAGAGGCTAAGACCTACATACATACATACAAATAGATACATTCATAAGCGAAATATATATGGACCACAATACAATTATACTCGCACGATGGCATCAAACATCATCAAACCAGACCACGCCACGACCCACATAAAGATTTACAAACAAACAAACACATATACGCACACACACACACACAGTTGCATAAATATATATATATATATATATATGTAAGTATGTTTTGTCCATCCGCCAGCCAGTCAGTTTGGACTTTGAACGTTAGCGGTGCTAAAATGAAATTTCTATATGATACGATATTTTGAACGCTCTCCTCGCCATGCACTGAAACTCATCAGAGTGATGCTCTCAGCAACAGAGCCGCACACATTCGCATGACATCGCAAAGGAGGAGAGGCGTAACAAGTGGGTGTGGATGGGCAGCGGACAGATGGACAGATTGAAAATGTACGAACTTGAACCTTGGACATAGTCTTGTGAGCTTGGGAATTTGATTTGCACTTTGTTGACTTTAGACAACCATTTTAAGCGTATTAACAGAAATTTTCAGTTTATTGATTTTCACAATTTACAAATGACGTAAGTCCTAAGCTATCTCCACCAATGTGAGTGGTGTAATGTTCTTATAATTAGCACTAGGATTTTTTGTTTGTGTTGTTGCCATTAAATCAAATGAAATTACTTTACAGTTGGAAATTTCCCGAATAATAATAATACAAAAGTAAGAACATAAAAAGCCTCTCAGTCGCATTGCTGACCTTCTGCATTGCTCGATTGCAATTTTGATTAACGACTGGTAAATTTACGATTAGCGACGTTTCCGCATTGCGGACAGGTGAAACTTTTTTGATCGACAAAAATAAAATGCAACTCAGGGCTGCGCAGGCGCGCACCAGGCGCACTTCACTGTCCACTGGCTGACAGGTTGACGTTGACTGAGGGAGAGGCGCGTGATGCAACAAATATGAATTGACATAACTGAATGTGTGCCAAGCAATTGACAGCATAAATAAAGCGGAGTCAGAGACCGCATTTGCATTTGCATTCAATGTTGTAGTTAACAAAGGAAACGGGCATTGGAATTCGCAAGGGCAGCCATTTTTAGCAGTGGCGGCTCACCACACTGCACCACCACACACAGCATTATGGATTTATTTTACCCATGCGGGCTTCAATTGCAATTAACAGTTATTAACGCACCTCAAACCCCTATAAAAGGGCAGGCCCCATTCGTACGTCCATGCTTACGCGGCGCTCTCACTCTCATTCTCGTCGCACATACAAACATACAACACACACACACACACACACACTCACGCGCCCAATAAGAGAGGAAATACGCGCCGGACTTGCACGTGCACTCTCTTTTTCTCTTAATTGTGGCTGTTGCTTCCCTTTTCTCTTGCATTGCGTTTCGTTGATGGGCGCGGCGGGAAACAGGAGACGGTATTTTTTCTTCTATTTTTTTTATATTAAAACTATGACTAATTTGGGTGAACGTAAGAGAGCATATAATGTGGATGCACAACAAGTTGCTAACAGAAAATCGATGCGAACTTACCGCCAATGATTTCAGGCCGGCGAACTTGGCGAACAAGCGTGCAGCGATGGAATTTTGCTTAAATTTAAAGAATTTCACATACACACACTGCACACACACACTCACAAGCATTTATAGATCGAAATGATCGTCGCGCGATATTTAGGGAAGGTTGTGCTTTTATTTAGCTAGGGGATATGCTGCTCCTGCTGTTGATGACGAATGTTGCTTCTCTTTAATGTGAACATTTACATTTACCCACGCACCGGATTTGAATCTAACAAATCATATCCGAAACGAAACCACAGAATCAACGGTAACAACCATGCACAAGGAAGTCTAAAATGAAACTAAGCGGGCAACAAGAGCAAAAAAAAAAATCCAAAAGTAAACCGACGAAGCACAGAGCATAAATTGATAAGGTCACGCAAGAAAGATTGTAATTTTACGTCATTGGATCATGTCTTTACGCTTAGCAAAAATTACAATAACCCATATTTGACATACAAAGATACAAAAGCATTCTCAATTTAATTAACTTATCAAAAGTTTGTGTGTTGAAGCAATTCACTAATTAAATACAACGAACTTCTGACGTCACCCTTGCATAGTTTTGTGCTCTTATAGAGTGCTACACTGCTCTCCTTTACATTGTATCGTGCAGGGAAAAGAGCGCGCGTCTTGTCGTTTTAACTTCAACTGTTTTCAGTGATATGGCAACGCTGCAGTAATAAATATGACACTATCTATGACCAAAATACTTTAATACCAAACATAATTGCAGATCACATCAAATTTAAATCTAACGGTTTTACTTCTGGCCCTGTTTAATTTAGACGAATATTAGAATTAATTATGCTACCTATGATATGTAGAACGTATATTTTGATTTATGCCTTAATAAAAACAAGTAAGTGGACGACATTAAAGTAAATAAAAAAAAATATAAATCCTATTTCGCTATGTTTGTAATTAAAATTGCGTAGTAAAAATACTGTAAGTGACAGAATTACGCAATTTTACTTAACGAAAAGACAATTTGCACCGATTACAATTTGGGATCGATAATTAATCCACCAGTATGGGATAACACACAGTTTCTTTCAATCTCGATTTTATTTATAAAATAAAAAACACATTTCTGTTGATCAAAAAATCCAACGAAATAATAATAATAAATTGGATTTCTACGACAATATGTTGTGGTTATTTTTAGTATTTTTTTTTTGTTTTTTGTTTAAAGTTCGATATTGATTTGGCTTAGAAATACGCTTGGACTCCCTATGCTTATGTATATTTAAATGGTACGGTATTTTACTTTGTTACATTTAATTAATTTATGCTTTGTTTCTTGGTTAACTGGCTGGCTGCATGGCTAGCGACGGCTTCACTTGTTGCCAGCATTGACAAGGACACGTTGTCGCGTCGAGTTCGAGTTCGAATTCGAGTTCAACGCTGGATTGCACATCACGGTCGTAAATTTGTTGAATGTGCTGTGGAACCTATTCATTGTACCAGTCGTGTGGCCAGTGCGTTGCGTGATTTCTCCGTCCTTGTGCTGCTTCATTGCACCGTTGGCATGCCCATTGGCCTTAACGGCCGACTTGTCCTGCAAGCGAAACAACAAAAATGCATTAGCCAACTTTATATGATATATATATATATATATATATATATATATAAATTAATACCTTGCCATCGCGCTTCACATAGGCCCGCTTATAAAAGTTGGAGAACAGGAAGTAGAACATCACCGCATGGGCGCCAATGAAGTAGGCAAATCCGATGGGATAGTTGCAATCGTTCTTGAAGAACAACTGGAACGAGTGCACCATGACCAGCACGAACTGTATCATCTGCAGCACAGTCAAATATTTCTTCCACCAGAGATAACGTTGCACTCGGGGTCCCATCGCAGCCAGCATATAATACGCATACATGAAGATGTGCACGAATGTGTTCAGGAATCCAAAGAATGTCGAGTGGCCACCGGGCGTGAATTTGACGCCCCACCAAACGGATACCGGCATTATGCCATGATGTATCACGTGCAATGTGGACACCTGATCATATCGCTTGCGCATCACAAAGAAGAACGTGTCAAAGAACTCTGTAAACTTGGAGAAGTAGTACCACCAGCAGCCCTTTGTAGTCTGTCAAATAAAATAAAAGCATTTGTTATAAATAATAATTATTATCAATTACTTTTTCTTTTTGAAAATCATAATTTTTTATAGGTATTTATTAAATAAATATTAAATATTCCATTTTATTTTACTTTATTTTAAATATATTGTTTTTAAAAACCCAACTTATAGCCACATAAAAAATAATTGTTTTTATTTTTTGAACATATTTTAAATAATATAATTAATAATATTTAAATGAAATTGGTTTTAATCTCCTATATTTTAAATGAACAGATTTTCGGAATTTTTAGAAAATGTACTTAAAGACTTAAAGAGTACTTTTTTGATTCCTGCTAATTTGAATACGATTTAAAATTATATTATTTAATATTAACACGGGGTTTTTTTTTGGGCTTGTCAAATCATTTAGTGTATCGGCTTAAAGCCATAAAATTTTGATTACTTTGAATTCGACTAGATTTCTGAATATATTTTCTCGAGTGTTACATGTTCAAGATTTCTGATTTTCATTTCTCGAGTGTTGCACATAACATTTTTTGTTTTGTCCCTATGCAAATTGGTGACTTTCTAAGATCTTTTGGCACTTTCTTTTGTCAAAGTTTGATGACACGTGAGGCTTCAATCTAAGCAAAATTTATAATACTGTCTGTTAGACGGAATCGCCCCAGACACTTGTCATAAATTGATTAGCATAATAGCGGTTTTTTGTCTAGTCGAAAACTGGTTGCCTTAATACAAACAAATCTGGCACAGTTAAATAAACCTTTTTCTTGGAATTTGCTAAATGATAAAACCCATACTTATTTTTATATGCATTTACACATACAATATATATGTATATATAGGCACTTACACGTATCGCAATCGGTGAATACGAATAATCAACGGGCTGGCATCTTAAGTTGTAGCCATTTAGCCATCCGCCTATGCAAGACTATAAACATGAAACGCTTATTTAATTGTGATCTTTAAAGGGTTTTTTTTTTTTGTAAGCTGTGGCACTTACCTCATAGAACAGCCACATGCTGAAAATAACCTGAATAGCATTGTAAACAATCAGAACTTTGCGCAGCTCGAAGGGTTTTCTGTCTTGCATTAGTTTAGGTCCCAGTACCTGATATAAAAACAAATTGACAATATTTTATATTTAAAATATATTCTTTTAATATGGAAAAAAAGGAAGAAATTGAAAGAGATTTAATATTAAAAAAAAAATTAGTTTCTTATGACTTTGATATATATAAAATAATATTTATTGTTTTCCATTAATTTTGTGAATTAATTTTCGAGCTAATTTCGTAAGCGTTTTTTAAAGATTTATTGGACTCGAATTTAGTATATTAAAAATTGTTAAAAATTTAGCGTCCCAATTTATTTTGTAATGGATCCAGTCATAATTCGAATATGCAAATTTAATTCTTGGATGATTTATCATCATAATTATGTGCATATGCCATGGTGGCTTAATCGGGTCAGACATGGCTGAAAGGCTCGTTTATTTGGTCGGTTCGATGGCTTGGCAAGCACTGCTTTTTAATTACCGTTGCCCATTTAACATACAAATCCAAACAAAGGCGCGATGCTGCAATTATTAAATCAAGCGGAGGCAGTCGGATGTTGATTTTGGGACGAGTTCGTTGCCTAAGTCTTTTGTGTGTTAGCTGTTTGGAGACTATGTGAAAGCCATTTAAATAATTACATATATATATATGTATACAAATGTAAAGCAATGCAAAGCTGAAACCTCAATAGAAATCGTTTTTGGATTAAGGTTTTCAAAAAACACCATTTTTCTCTGCTCTTCTTTTGCATATGTGTTTTTTTTCGTCGACTTGGGTCGCAATTTCGACACGAACGTTTCGAATTGAATACTGGTGATTGGCATCGTTTTTGAATGGGACGACTGGCCCTGAACTCTTATAATTTTTGCAATGCCGCAAAATGAAGACTAGTTTTCGATGACTCGCTGACGCAGGACATGACTGACGAGATCATCAAATGGGAATTTATGCATCCGGATTCTAGAATCAGCACGCAGCAAAGTGAGAAAAGAAGAATAAAACGGAATGCTTTAAGTGGTGCACTTTGCGTGCTCATTCATGTTGTTCCCCTTTGATCAGACAACGTAATTATAGATCGAGAACGCTATATACCTAAATACCATGTGTGCCCGCCATGGTGATTCACAATCGGACAAAGTGCCACTTACCTTTACAACATATGCATATGTCAAGCTGATTGCTATCGTTGGGAACGGTGAGCTCATAAGCGGATAGTCACGGGTGCGCGGATCTGATTTGTTGTCCATAAGATCCCGCCAGCCATCATAAAACTGTGAGACGTAATCCTACAAGAAATCGATAAATAAAAATAATAAAAAATATGAGAAATTAGTCAATTAGTCATTAGTCAAGATCTTAAGCAATGTGCTTAAGGCAAGCGAACAGCCTTGGCTGACAATGGGTTCAAATGTCAAATCAATATAAGCCGCATTACAACACCTGACAATCTAGCACATTTATCACAGCATGCCCCCGATCCAATATATGTGGATATAATAATGTGTGCCAGCTACATTAATATGTCTGACCGACCATCTACCCCCAGATCTTTGGCTATTGCCGCTCCAAAAAGCATTAATAAAAACCAGCTACTAAGCTAGATAGATTTTGGCCAATGATTTTGCCCATATAAAAATATGAATCGTTTTACACAAAACTGGTCTAAACTGTTGCAATAGAATCTCCAGCTGGTAATGATTGGAGATTGGGTACAACTAACAGGAACAGGAAACAAAATTCACTTTGGAATTCATTGTGTTAATTACAATCATGTATTAATTATTTGTGAATTATTAGTGAAATGAAAAAAAAAAACTAAACAAGTTATGTTAATTGCTAATTATTGCTTAAATAGTCAGACAATGGTAGTTATAGAAACTAAAAAAAAAAAACACGTCTGTGATTATTGCATAGCCAAGAAGGGGCTAAGCTAATTAGCCATAAATTACAGGGGTTGAGCTTACAAGAGATCTGCTGAAGGGGGTGAGGGGTGTGAGTAATGGAATGTGACCAACAATTGTATAGGACATGGTTTTTTTTTTTTATGTGATTTACTATGTAATCAAAAACCATATTTAAATACTCGTTTTTTTTATACGGGAAATGTACAAATATTTTAGTGTAATATATAATGGGATATAAATCTGCAATTATTTACAGCTTGTTTTGTAATTAAATACGTAATAAATCAACAGTGCAATTCTGAAAATTCGTTATTCTTTACATTCTTTAAGCTGCAAAAAAAAAACCCCAGTTTTTCAATCACTTTATACGAAAAATATGATTACCAAATCAAATGTGATCTTTTCAACTTCGTTCTAATTGCATTGAATTTCACGCAGCTTTTGTAGCGCGATTTCTAAAGAATGCCACAATCAAGTTGCAGCTGTGTGGCACGTTATAGAAATTGTATGCAATCAGCTGCCACTGCATCATAATTTATCCTGCAGTTTGTGGCCGTTAAAGTTAATTGCTTGATTTAGCCTTTTGGCTAGAGCCACCTTTTGGCCCATTCATCTGCATGTCATGCAGAGGCATTTGTATTTGGCACCAAAAGTTGGTCAGGTGGGCAGGCAACATGTCAAAAAAAAAAAAAAAAAAAAAACAATGCATATTTGTCGCCATGTCCACACACACACACACACACATACAAACTACGTCGTTTAGCATTAAGCAGTTGGAGCGTTGAGCGTTGAGCGTCAAGTCATGAAGTTTGCTTGGTTCATTAAGGCACAGTGGCTGCCATTAGGCAGTGCACCGGTCAGCCTGGAGGCTGTGCTGCGATGATGAGTGCAGGTGAGCGGGTGTGTTCAGTGCTGTGTGTTGTTTGTCTGAAGTACTAGCTGTAATTATTGGCTGGAGAACCGCAATGAGTTGTTTGGTTGGCAATTTTTTGCGAGATGCTAGAAAAATTGAAAGCCGTTGCTTTTTTTTTTTTGTTATCGCTTTTTGAGTGTCCGTGTGTGTGTGTGTGTGTGTGTGGCAAGACGTGTATTTAGTTGCCTTAATGATTGCGTGTGTCTCACTGTATTTTACACAATCGACTTCTAGTGGGATGTTCCCCGTATTCACATCGCACATATCACGCAGACGCACCACCGTCCAAGTGGCTCCCATTGCGAATGACTGGCATTATTTGCATGACGCAATACACCGAATTAAAGTTCGCTGTCAACCCTATAATCGAACTGCCTCTCCGACATGATTCATGCCACCGAGTTACCCCAAAATTTTCATAATTTACATGCTAAAAAAAATCTCAGACGCTGATTGCATCTAATTATGCAGAGAGATTTTCACTTTTTATGCAAGCGCCGCTGCTTAAGAGATCAGCTGTGTATGCGGCATGCGGCTTAATTGAATTTAAAATAATTACGCAGACCCCGCCGCAACAAGCAACAAGCAACACAAACATTAAAATGAAGGGCCAAATTCAAATTTGATAAAAGTGCTTCCGGTGCTGCGGCTTTAAGCTGAATTTTCACAAGGCTATCGCTTTCACGAGTGGGCAAATAGAATGTGTGTGTGCGTGTGTGTGAGTGTGTAGATCTTATATAATTAATGCACAAGTGTTAAACTGTTACTAATTGAGATATTGAGCATGCGCAGTTCATATTCATATATGCAGTTGACGTGGGCATCAATCGGTGTATAATTTCACGGATTTTGTGTGTTTAATTCAGGAAAATCACTATAACTAAAACATTAAACCAGTTTCCCCCCATATTTATAGCCACTCGTATATTGGCACATTAAGGCTCAAATAACAATGTACATTTAACGGCCACTCATTGCAATTAAGTTCAAATGTTGATAGTTTGTTTGTTTTGTCAACAGTCGGACATCAAACGAACCAGTTTAGTTTGAGAATTTCCGCATAGAACCGTTACTCAATTTATTGGATTTAGGCAGACAATTCACTTAATGAGGAAATCGGTAATGCAGCCAATTAATCGTTAATCAATCAATTCAATTTGTGAGCATTATTTACTGGTAATCTTTAGACAATTTGTCAATGTCTTTTTGAATGACTACCTGGCTGCCAGATTGATTTTATCAGCCCAAAACAAAAGACTTAAGGCACGAACCTGTCAACTGCTGCTGCACCCGCTCACAAGTGTTGTGTGTAGGTGTTAAACCTTAATCCAAAAAACAACAACACACACACAAAACAAAAAACGCTTGTCATGCTTTACATTTCTTTGAAAAACATCCGCATTAACTGATCCCACATGTTTGCACTTGTCGCACAGGCCTCTTCTGCGACTTGACCAAATAATGAGGCATCTTAAAATGCTTGGCACATTTGACTTTAATAGGTATATTGAAATCATTCCTTGCATTCCTACAAAATTCATTGCGCATCATTTTCATCATTAAATTCAATTGAATCCAATTCTGGGTGGGCTTCCCAAGCAATAAATCAGCAGTAAATGCTGACATCAACACAATTTCATCCGTAATCGAAGCAACATTAAAAATTCACTTTTTTCCAGCAATTCGGACGAACCTAATCATTAAATCAGCAGCTAATGCTGACATCAACATAATTTCATCAAAAATAAATAAGACAAAAAAAAACATTAAATATTCACATTTGTCAGCAATTCGGATGAACCTAATTGAATTATAAGTTTGCCAAATTATTTACGCCAATTTTATGGTTTGTTGAACCTTTTTCCAGATAAGTCAACAAACAAACAAAGTTAACTAACAACCAACAAAAAAAATAAAATCCGGTTTTTATAGATATCGGCAACGAATGCGAATATTTCATTATATATTTTAATTATATGCGTTAACCCAAAACTAAGCCAAGTCGCGTGGAAGATTTTCGGAAATGTCTGCCAGATTCTAATTACTAAAAGCTCACAGGTGAAATGAATACACTCAGAAAAAATGTATAGCTCAACTTATATTTTAATTATATGCGTTAACCCAAAACTAACCCAAGTCGCGTGGAAGATTTTCGGAAATATCTGCCAGATTCTAAATACTAAAAGCTCACAGGTGAAATGAATACACTCAGAAAAAATGTAAAGCTCAACTTATATTTGGGTTGTGCAGGATCATTAGTAAATTCAGATTTCACATTTAAATATAATAGAAATTCTTAATAACGGAAAGAGAAATTTTTGAACTATTTCTATAGCGTTTTTTTTTTATTAAATATCCAAACAATGTTTTCGCTAAGTGTAGTTGTTTGTTTTCTGTTTTGTTGCCTACATCTAGCCAAGACGAAGATATTTAAATATTAGTTGCGTCTATTTTGCGCAGTGCACATGCTCACCGGAAAAAATGGATAGTATACTAATTAACCTTAAGATATTCATATTTCTTAACGCTTTAATATGACTGGCATTCTATTTAGCCAATTCATGCTGATATGCTTGCGGCGTGTTAATTTGTTAAATGTCAGAATGTGGCCAGTTGACGCCCAATTCGCATTGGACTTTGCACTGTGGTCAAATATGCCAGTTATATGCGTAATTATTGTATTGTTTTTTATTTGCATTTGTGTTCGTTGTTCGGTGTTGATGTATTACATAAAGAGAGACACTGTCCAGCGGGCAGCGCTGTTTGCGTAAGCAGTCGCAGTCGCAGTCGCAGCCGCAGTCGCAGCCGCAGTCGCAGCATCTCTTGGCCGACCCATTTTTTTTTTCGCTTTCTTTGGTTCACACGCACTGCAAATGCTTTCCCAAAAACAAAAAAGGTTCACAAAAATGCTTCCGTCAGCAGCGAGGCAAGTGTACAAAAGCTATTTGTAATTGTTGTGACTGTTGTTGTGCCTCCACCGCTGCCGCCACCCGTCTGCCGTCTGCTGCTGTTGCGTGCTACATTTTAACGCTTCATTATGCACCATAAGCGATGGCAAATAGTGCGACCAGCGACCAACAAACAGCTCCAAAAATATACAATGTCAATTATTGAGACTGATGCTACTGATGATGCCCAAGATGACCATTCGACACCATTGTTTGGCAGTGGCGACATCGACAACAACAACAACGCTGACAACGACAACTTCACAGCTGGACGTAACCCAAAATGCAATAGCAACCAAAGCCATGACGAACACACCACATTGGCCTGGTCAATTACAATGAGCTCTTCTTCTTAGCCCGGTTGCCCGTAGCAACAGTTTATTTATGGCCTTTATACAAGTTTCGCTTATATCCCAAATAAAACTGCATCTTTTCCATAATGACTATAAATAAAACATGCTAATTAAAAAGATCGACGAGGTCAAGGCTTAAGTTTCGAGTAAATTGTTTTTATAATGTTTGTGCATCTTATATTTGCACATTTACAACAATGTTGTTGTTTTTTTTTTAATGAAATATTATGCGAAATAAATCGAAGCTTTAAATTTCTTTATAAATTTATTTAAATCATTTACTCAATTTAATGCGAACAGTAAAAATTCAACAAAAGGTTTTACAGAAAAAGTTTTGAGTATATTAAATTAAGCAAAGCAATAAATTTTTCAACATATTGCATTAATAATAAATAAATAAAGTAAATACTGGGCAGTAATAAGCATGACAGCCTTATTATTATTATTATAATTATTATCAAGATAAGACCAGAAAACATCTCCGGCCATTAACAATATCCAACAGAAAACAACAACAAAACGAGCAATGCCAATAAACAAGACAAGTTTCAAATGCAAACCTGGGATGAGAGCCACATCAACTGGAAGACAACAGACCAGATGCTAAAAAGGTGTTGAGACGACTATGAAGTAACATGGACAATCCAAATTTTTTTTTGATGTTATGCCCGTGCCTACAATACACACATATATTTCCCCACAAGGCCAACCAGCCAGGCAGTTGAACTGGCTTTATCTTTATTTATATATATATATATATATATATATTTTTTTTTTTTTTTGCCAACTGGGACTGACTTGATGCCAGAGTCTGGGAGCAAATTTTTGAATTCGCTGTATAAATAAACTAAATGTCTTCTCACATTAAAATTAATTTTTGTTTCATTTGAGATTTGATTTATTTTAATTGGACGCTGGCGGTATGGCTTTTTATGTAAGAAGTGTCATCTGCCACTGGGGCGTCAACAAGTAATTTGCCATGCTATTAAAAATATGTATTCATATTTGTAAATCCGTATAATTGTGCAGTTCAACACTTTTACTTTCCCTCCCCCCAAAAATGACATGAACAGAGACCAAAATTATTTACAAAAAGACAGCGGAGAGCGGGAAACTGGTTTAAATCCACAGACGATTGATACGGCGACTCCATAAGCAAAACGCGTGTCTCTCACCTGGTGATCTTTTTTTTTTTGGTTATTTAAGCAAAATACAAATTAAAGTTAACAAAAATGGCTTTGAATAGACGCGAAAAGCATAAGCCAAAGAGGAGGAAAAGAAAAAAATACGAATTGTGGAACCTGCACAACATAAAAATCAATTTATAGGTCAAGTTGAGCGCAGCAGCCAACTCTGTGTGTGTGTGTGTGTGTGTGTGTGTGGCTGTGCATGCGGCTATGTGTGTGTGGCTGTGTGTGTATATGTGCAACTCGCTTTTAAAGTTAAAAATTCAGGTTCAGCCTGAGACTTTTACTCATGCGGCATCTTGTCTAATAACACAAGTTATGCAACAACGAATGTACCAATACACAAACACACAGACACAGACACACTAACACACAGACACACAGACACACACACACACACATGCCTGGACAAGTTGAAAAAAGCGTTAAGCACTTGCAATTAGCTTTCCAATCGTCGACTTGGAGTAATAAACGGCAAATGTGCATTTTTTTTTGTTGCATGTTGCAGCATGCACGCATTGCAATCGTATTGTGGGTCAAGTTGAAAATGCAACACGATCCATGCAACAATCACATTCGCTCAAAACAAAACGCGTGCAATTCGCACGCCAAATTTAAGTTACACCAAAAAATAAATGATCATTTTTGGGAAAAATCCTTTCTGAAATAGAGTTCTTTAAATGCTAAGAGTTATATATAAATAAATATATATAAAATTTAGTGACACTCCTTTTACGTCACGACAGCTACTATGTGCCACTGTCCGATGGATGTTCTAAAATTCATGGCGATTTTTTCTCTGAGTGTACTTATGTACATATGTACCTTGTCGTATCTTGTTTGTCTGCTAAACAAAGAAGGCTTTGAGAGTGCCTTTTAGAGTAGCTAAATCGCGTTAATTTGGCATCAAGCAGTGGTTTCAACTAAAACGTCAGTAATTGGTGCAAGACATCATGTTTAGGCTTTTGTTGTTGTTGTTGTTGTTGTTGATAGTCTTGTTGCAAGTTGCCGCACACTGTGCGCCCGCGCTTTAGGCGCGTTTCAAGTTGCTTATTGCGGAAATTTGTAGTTGCATTCAAAAATATAAAGTGTACTTAACAGTCAAGTGCACAGCTGCACATACTCGATTTGTGGCGCGTAAACGAGTTTATGGGATTCAACAAAAAAACCCACAATTTTTTAGACTCTCCAATCCTGAATTTCAGATTCCAGAAAGGCATTTGACATTTGGCATATGCTAAATAAAAAGGTATTTTTGAATGACTGGGTATGCAAATATCTTGCTTTGCATTATTCGAATCTTAAAACCATTAAGCATTTGTATATATAAATAACTGTACAATATATAAACAAAACATTTGTATATTTGTTTTAGAAGGCTGTCAAGTTTGTTGAACTCAGCACACGCAAATTATTAATTTTACATTTTTATTTGCAGTTGCATTCATTTTAAGGTGGATAGGATATTTTAATGTAATATATACAAATATATAAATTGTTGGTTGTACACAAAAAAAGTTAAAAATCTGTATCTTTATTGTATATCTGTATATTTATTGAATATTACTGTAAAATATTGTTAATTAAAATAATAAAACATTTATATTTTATATATTTTCGTAAATAGCTCACAAAGCAAATCCTAAAATATTGTATCATTTAATCAATTATATCGATTAATATTGAACATGTGCATATCGATGCTTGTTCCCTAATCTTAAACCAACGGTAATGGAATTATCACAACGACACTTACTTCAATCACAGTCCGATAAGAAGCCGATGTCAGCGTCACAGCCATATTACACACATTTATATCTACTCACTCTACTTTTCTTCTTTTTTTTTTGTTAAATAAAGCTGAACCTTTTTTTTTTTTTTAGATTTTAACACTTGTGCGCGATATACGAATGTAAAGACGCACCAGAGAATAGTTAACTTTTTACGCACACACGGAGAGTGAGAGAATGAGAGACAGAGAACGAGAGGAGGGAGCTAGTGAGTAGAACTAAAATAAATGGAAAAATGTGTTGGAGGCACGCACACTTTCAATGTTAGCCAATAAACCTTTGGACAAATGGCACTATCATTGCAAAACACCCCGAATGCAGCTCCTCGCAATATATATAATTTGTATGTACATTTTCGAATGTGTGCAGCCTGGTCCCTTGCACTCGCATACGCCGCGTTGTACTACTAACAGAGCGAACCACAGCGGCAAGCGAACGGATCGAGTCACATGCGACATAACATCAACAACAACTTATCGCGCTCTCTCAACAGCTGAGCGCGTCGCGTCGTGTCGTCGTTGGCAGTGGCCGCGAAGCGAACGTCAAAGTTGACGCTGCAGTCGGCGTCCGCGAGGCAAATGCCGCCAAACTATCGCTCTAATGTGTCGGAGAGGACTGGCGCTAACAGCAATTGCAAGTAAATCGCTTGATTAAAATCAATTTTTATTATGATAATTACTGGCAGTTTGGGGCGACTGGCCTAGCAAATGGGCCCAGCCTATATGGCCAATAATTGTGCCGTGTAACTACATAGCGCAGTCAGCATATTTATACTTTTCAGTTAACAGCGTACAGTTTTCAGTGTCAATGCGCAATGCAAAATCATCAGAAAATGAGACAAAAGAAAGAAATAAAATGGACCTGTAATACTCATTGTGCAATCCTACACAAAAAAGAAAAAATAAAAAAAAAAATACCAGCAACGTATAAAAAACTCGAAAAACCGAGTTAAAGATTTGAATACATATTTTGTGAAATGGTGCAATGGGCTCACTCGGATCATTAGCCCGCTGGGATTGGTTAACCAAAAACACATTTTTTTTGTCTTTCCTTTTTATTTATTTGTTTATTTTTATTTTTACTTTTTGTCGAATTTGCAGTGAAGCCGCTGAATGAATATGAAAATCACTAAATTTCTACACAGCACTGATGCTGTGATGATAAGTACAAAATTTAAAGAGCTGGCGAATAACTAAGGCAAAGCACAACAAAAACAATGCAGCAGCAGCAACCGACGATAAGAAAAACCAACGACAACAACAACAACAACAGTAGCATCAGCAGCTGAGGCAATCACTTGCTGCTGCTGACGCTGGTGCTGCTGCAATCGACTGCTCAGTTTCGAACTCGAATCCGAATGCGAGGGCTGACCATGAAATATTATCCATTTCACTTGCCATCAGCAGTCGCCAATCACCTGTAAATACTCGAAAATAATAAAGCCACAAAATTTTAAGAGCGACCGCAAAAAAAAATGGAAGCACGAAGAAACTTATGGACATAATGGCTCCAGCTATCCAGTTGCAATTCAAGGTTAACGCTGCCGCTGCATACGCATTTCCGTACGAAATGTTGTCAAGCAGCAGCAGCAGAAGCAGACGCCGTTGAATCAGTCCCAGTTCAATTTAGCCTCGTGTTGCCACTCGCTTGACCAACACATAGGCAACAAAATTCCGCAGTAGCAAATGTTTAAAAACAATTTGCAGAACATGCATTTAGGCCATTTACTGTTATTATACAAATTCGCACACAACTGCTTGAAAAAAGTGTAAGTGTAAGTGCAAATAGCAAGAGCAAAACAGAATTGCAACTTTTCAAGAGAACCAGCCAAGAAAAACGTCAAAGTCACGAAGAAGGCTGAAGAAGAAAGTTGAGAGAGACGGCATTGAAAACTGTTAAACATTTGTACTTGGTAAATACGAACCGTGGATCCAATTGAAAATAGGTATACAAAAGTGAATTATGTAAAGCGTTTATATTCTTGATCAGTCTGATTTTACTTATTTTAACCTTGACTATCAACAATAAAAATTTTATTGATAAGAAACACTAAAGTTATGATTCAAAACTAATACTGCTATTGAACATGAATCATTCTAGCTAGGCAACATTTTTTTTGTGATTGTGCAGCAGCCCCATATATATGATATCTAAATATATATCCAACATTTTGCAAGTCAATGATTTCAGTTCAGCCTTTTTCAGCGATCCTTTCATTTATTTTTTTCTCCCCTAATTCACCTTAAGATTTGTAATGACTACACTAAGGGTATCTCTTAGTCGAGCTGTCTCTACTACAAAATGCGCAGTTGTTTTTTCACATTTTTGTTTGCATTTCTGCAGAAGCGAACATCAGATTGATGACAATGAGAAAAAACCCGTAGCACTGGTGTAACAAATAAATAAGGAAGTTTTTACACGACGACTAATAACTTTTAACTATTAAACGTTAATGACTGTTGAAAAATAATGGTTTATCCTAAGCTCGAGAATTTCACAATACTATGACATGTCAGGCATGTCAGTAGGTATGGCATTTTATAAGTAGATTCACGGCTAAGTGCTATATGGATCGTTTGCTTACCATTTTCTTTGAATGGGTTACTATTAATATCTTACTAGTAATATTTGAGTGCAATAATATTGGCTTAAAGGATTATCTATTAAAATACTTTAGAATTATAGCCCATTTAATTTTTGTCTAGTCAATTAAAGTTTTGTTACCACTTACCATTTTTATAAATCAATTTGTTTTCGTTTGCTGTCAGTCAAATTATTTTCCGCCGAAAATTACAAAGGTTTTTCACTGATAATTTTTAGAACTTTTGTGATGACATGCAAAATAATTCACTTTGCTTAATTTGTATTTATATAAACACTATTCTTATCCTTAGACTTGCGTTGAACTTTAATACTTCAAATACTGTAATAGTTATTTAATTATTATTATTAAACACGCGCACCAGTCGCACAAATATTCAATTATTTTTGAGTTTTTGTGTTTCTCAATTGTGTGTTGATATAATAATCGTTAACTAAATCACAGTCACATCTATCGTTTTGACAACTCCGGAGCTTTCACTGCTGGTCAACTGACTGGCCAACTGACCAACTGTTTACTGATGGCTGCTGTCGTCTTTTGCTGCTTTTGTCTCTGCTTTCGACTCTAGTCTCTAGTGTTAACTTTACGCTACTGGGACTGGGTGAGCGTGCGTTTTACCATACAAATCAAAAACACAGAAATAACTTTGATTTCTCGCTGCCGCTTTACTTTTATACGAAGCGCAAGGCGGCAGCGACGCCAACGGCTACGTCAACGTTTTGGTGAGCGAAGTCGAGCTTTTGATAAATTCTGAGCGCAACTTTAATTCAACGACACAATCCAACAGGTTGCCAGATCTCAGCGGCTATGTGTGAGTGTGTGTGTTTATTGTTAAATTTTTTTTGTGAGCGTATCTTCAATGCGCTCTCTCTTTGTGTGATGCGTTTGAGTTTTGGAAAAGGATGCTGTAGCCCAGCTGTTGAGTCTGACGCGTTCAACTTTGAGCTGTGCTTGCGCTTTTCGATTTGTGTGGCCAATTGAAGTGTTCCTCTCATTTTGTCTCACGCTCTCGCTCCCGCTCTTTTACTCTTTGCCTTTGCACCCACATCGTAAAGGGCAGCGTTCGTAACTATTATTTAGTTGTTGCCAAGCTTCAGGTACTTTGAGATGAAGGCAGAGTACAAAGTTCTGCGAAAGTCCATTGAAATCGATACATCAATCGTTTATATTATACAATTTTTAAAATATGAAAAGAAAAAAAAACAATATAAAATTAAAATGCATTTGAATGCTAATTTCTGATATTTCAGCAATCAAAAATCTGAATGTGCAAAAATTATGAAACGAATTTCAGATATTGACTTTCAGCATTCATGAAATATAATAATGAGAGCAAACCAGTTTAAGGTTTTATATTTTAACTCAATTTATATGCCAGATAAAAACCCAGTCTTAGATTTATAGATGTGTCGCTTGACGCATTTTTCTGTTGTTAATTTAGTGGGTATTTGAGTTTTTGTATATCACATAAGCGAATGGAAACAGTCTTCGAGCAGATCACAAACAAAAAGATAAAAACCCCAACAAATCTCGGTTACTGTGCTCGGCAGAATCAGAACGGCAACCAGTCGACTTCGGATGATGGTCACTTTTGGTTTCCTCAATCATAAACAAGATCAACTACTAAAGAGGCCAATCCCATTGTGAAGTTGAGCTGCGAGTGTCAGCAAGTTAATTATAAGTCTTAACATTGTTATCTCTAATCAAATTTAGTTATTGTTATTTTGTTTTGGTTTTCGTACTTTTAGTACCTTTGGGCTGCTAATGAGTAGTTTAAATTGTCGTTGAATCGCAATTTACAAGCCGTCGAAAAGAGGTGTGCCATTACGGTCACAATTAAACTTATCTACAACATTTGTGTAATTTTTCGCCAAATACTTATAACTATAAGTTAAATCTGCGAATTTTAAGTTGCTAATTCATCGTTAATATTGCGCAATGCCAATTATTAAAGCGCTTGTAACTATGCAATATGCAAATTATAGTTTGTCAATTTCAGAATATGTGGTCATAAGTACTTTACCTCTGGTACCAATCCGCGCCCATCAGCAATAATACGAAAAATTTCATAATGTTTCAATAAACTCAGTGGGTTTTCAGTGGGCACGATGTTATTTATAGAACTCATAGATTAAAACTATTGCATCAAACTTATTATAATAATACGTACATCAATTATATACAAAAATGCAATTATCTCAGAGGCTTCGAAACGCCCATGCGTTGCAATATTATAGTATTTAAAGCATCAAAGATAACTAAAAAAAAATCTTAAATATGTTGTTACAATGATAAACAGTGGGAATTTGAATTTTAACTCGATGTTTATTAAAATTATTCATGTTTTTCTTAGTCAAGAATAAAAGTTAAATTTTTTTATATGTTTCCAAATTTAGCGCACAATTTTTTTTTTTGGTAGCTAAAAGTAGAAGTTAAGTTAAGATTTATAGCTATAGAAATATAACACTTCTCCGACACTTTAGCTCTTCAGCGGTCATTCCCATTTGGTGCTCCAGTTTAATGCTGCCTCCCACTCCGTTTCCTCTTCCCTCTTCTCTGCTTAGTGTTCCATTTTGTGTGCGTTTCTATCTTCCGGCGCACACACAAAGCGGCAAACAATTATTGAGGTACAATGACACTTTTTTAATGCAAACAAAACAAATCTGCCACTGTTGTACTACTTGGTCTGGGCAAGCTCGTTTTTCTTAAAATGATGCCTTTTTAAGTTAACATATTGGTAGCAATGATTGTAAGCCTAATTATGCAACCTTCGGAAGCTAGACATGGATGAGGCAATGGCTGGACAATATATACTTATACTAGTCAAGTATGGATCGAATTTTGGCAGATGATGCTTTCGATGCTAAGGTCGCTGTCCATGTTTAGCCAGTTTTTGTGGGTGTTGTTCGGTTTGAAGATATTTCGGATATTTTTTTTCTCTTTTGTGGTCAGCTTTTTGTTTGTTTATTGTTAACAAGTTAGGACCATTAACCTTATTAACGCATATACAATATATTAGGTGAAAAACATTAAAAAAATAAAGAAATAAAAATGAAACGCATAATTTAACTATGTGGAGTTCAAGGCCTTTGGACTTTTGCACGTTTGTGAAAATTACAAAATAGACCGTGACGCATGCGAAGGTATAACGATATTCTAACGCAAACTGCTAATGAATAGCACACATAGAAATAAAAAATAAAACCTTAGTAACCTCAACTACACAATACATAGTTGCAGTAACTGGCACTTGTAACCTCCCTTTGCACCGGCATTGTGCAACTTTCGATGATTGATGCGTTGATTTGGCGCTGCCAGAGCCTCAATAGCTCTCCAAGCTTCAAATTCAAAGACAAAAGCAGCAAAACTTCAACGTTGATGTCTGCGTCTGCGTCTGCGTCTGCGCCTGCGTCGACTGCAGCCGAATTGCAGCAACACACGCGTCGTATGGTTAATGTTGTTGTTGTTGTTGTTGTCATTGTTGTTGCACTTGCCGCACAGCCATCACTATTATTATGATTATTAAATAACGGTTAAGCCAAGCGCTATTTTCTAATTCTGCAAATCATTCTCACATTTGTGGCATGTGGCATTTGCGTTGAGCAATGTAATGTAATGTAATAAAAAAAAAAAGCACACAAGAATAATATTGTACAAACACTCAGTATCACAGTATACCCAAGGGAAACCAGTTTATCCAAAAAAAAAAAGTATTGAAAAACAATAAAACATTGAATTAACACGGTAACTGGACTTTCCATACAACAAAACGGCGAAAACGTGCTGCACACCCATTTAGAAAAAAAAACACACTCACACACACACAATTGTCAACAGGGCAAACAAGTTCAAAGCAAATCGATCAGCAGCAGACACCGCTGAAAGTGTCAGTGTGAGTGTAAAGATGCCTCATGATAATAATGATAATGATCATCGGCATCACGGGAGTTGATGACGAACACTTGGTTTAGTGCACAAACCAAATCAACGATGGTATTAGAAATTGCGCAAGTGGTTTTAACATCAGCAACGTTGAAAAATGATATCAAGGTCAGCGCGGGTTGACACAAAAACACAAAATCCACAAACAATTATTAATTGGTCATCGTTTTGATCTCATGTTGGACATTTTGTATCAATTAGCACAGAAATACGTGATTTTAAAAATTTACATAAGAATTACTGAGCTTAAGTTCCGATTTTAAATTGCATGTTTAATTTTTTTTTAAATATGTTAATCTTCCTATCAATACACAAGTGAGAAACAGTAAAAAAATGCATTTTATGTGCATGCAATTAAATTTAAATTTATATTCAGTCGATGCATATTGATTGATTTGATTGGAATGGAAATTTTTTTTGGTTATTAATTAATACGATTTGCAGTATTATTTTATTAAGTTACAACACATAGCTCAAATTGAATTTACGTCTTAGGAAATATCGATGTTAATGTTATTTTTTTTATTTTGTTTTATATTATCTTACAAGTCGGCTATCAGAAGCACCATTATATTACTATGCCGGCTAACTATTGATCCTGGGAGAGTTCGTCCTGATAATACTAACTAAATGTCACTTGACTTTCTGAAATCATATAAACTTTATAATTGAAATTAAAATTGTACTCGCTATTTAATTTATTACTTACAGTCCAGTCAGACAACTGTAAATTTATGTAAAATTTGGTTTAAAATAAAATCAAAATACTTTAAAATAATTTATAATGTAATGAAATGCGCTTGAAAAATTATCACAAGTTCATCGCGGTTCAATCAGTGTAAGTAATCATAAAGTTCAATAAAACCCCTTTCACTACAAGCTCGTTCTGAGTATAAGTACTCAACATTTTTTATATTATAAATTACTGTATTTTATTTAAAGCAACCAATTGTCGAAATTGAGTATTAAGTTGATTAAGTTGAGTTTAGGCCTACTAGGCGACGATTCCCTTATCCCCATTATACTGTAAACTCAGTAAGCTGAAATTACTGCAAAAGGATTGTCCAAAATATGATTTCTTATATAGTTATAGTCAAAACCAGCGAATGTTTGAGTTGGTCTTGCTTACCTCGATACACATTTTTTCCAATTCAATTCAAGCAAAAACTAAATTTCCATAGATAGTGTGTCCTTCTTTCCCCTCCTCAACGTTAGATGGCGCTTATGTATTGATGATTTCGTATCAAGTTAATTAGTTTCATTTAGTTCATAATTTAACACATTTCACAACAACAGAAATATTGTCTACAAATAAGTTTTTATATGTTTTAAGGAATAACTATTATTCTACATATTTGTGAACAGCGGATCTCAAGTGCCAATCAAATTATTTAATAAATTATTGTTCAAAGATACGGTTTAAATGTTAGTTTGTATATATATTATTTCGATAAATAAATCATCGGCACTCAGCATATCGCTTATTTGTATTATACATACATACATTGGCGATATCGATAGTATCGATACAATATCAACAAATTAACTCGGATTTAGACTGCATGAAGAGATAGATCCAAACAAGCAAAAATGTTGCAACCAAGTATTCTAGATCAGCTAAAAGAATTTATAGAAACAGTTTGCAAGGGGCGCAGTAATCCACAGCTTTTGACGAAACCATCATTAATCAAAGTTGGGTAAGTTAGCGATACCCCGTGCAATTTGCAAATGTCTTTTAACCTAATGCATTCTATGCACACAGTCTGGCATTTCTCGATGATCTGCCCGCCTCTCGGGATGTCGTTTTCGACTACTTTGGCATACTGGCGGAGATTGGAGTGCAGCTGTACGTGTCACCCGAAATGATGGATCAGAAAACAGGTTTGCCGGTATCGCAATTAAAGCAGGGAGGCAATCGACAGCAGCAGATGCGTGCCGAGGAATACGAAAGTTTCAACATTGTTAAAACGTCGCTTCAGAACTTGGTATTTAAAGGTCCTGCCGCCTGGTCACCACTTATAGCTAATTGGAGCCTGGAACTGGTTGCAAAACTATCGGACAAGTACACACAGCGTCGAATGACTATACCGGCATCGTGCAACTACTGGTTGGAGTGCAGTGCTATGCATGGTCTGCTCTCGCTAATCAACAGTTGCTTTCGTAAACTGTGCAATACGGAGTCAGAGGCTTGTGTGGAGACAATGCTCAGCGCGTTTCATCGCTATCCAATGACATTCGACTGGATTGTGGCGCGTCTTGGCGGCTGTTTTCCCTACAAGATAATCATGCACATACTGCAGTGCGGCATAAAGCGTTTTGCGGACGATTATCGCTGTCATTTGGACTCAGAGGCGGGCATCTTGGACTACATGACCTCCTGTCATGAGCAACAATTGCGCTCAGCGTTTCGGGAAATGCTAAAAGATGGCCTGGCACCAAAGAAACAACTCGATGTTTCAATAGTGCCTTTTCTGCTAATAACAACGAATTACTCCGATGCCATACTGCAGAGTTTGGTCAATGTTTTTGTTGAAATATGTGAGTGTGTGTGTGCTATTTATAAAAACAAAAAAACACTAATTAAAATTTGTTGTGTTCCACAGACACCGACGACATGTGCGAAACAGTTGTGCTAAAGGCCCCGCTTTGGCTGAGCAATAAAATGTTTGCGGATATGCAGCCGTCTCTGAACAATGCCGTTTTGCGTCTTAATCAGCACGGAGCCAAGCTGCTTCTGATGGTCTCTGAAATGGCTGAAAAGTATGAGTGGTGTCAAGACTTTCTGGACACTTCCATGCAGGAGTTGGAGCAGTGGGTGCTTAACATGCGTAATTTTCCCTTGCTTTCCGATTTGGCTTCCGTGGAGACAAAATACAAGCTCTGGAAAAGCTGCCTCAGCCCAAATCTATTAAAGCAACAGACGGCGGTTCGATTACTACTCGTCGTATGTAAGTATAGACAGCCAACAATAAATTGAAACATCTTTCACAAATTCCATGTTTACTATACAGCCTCACAGCATCCACATATCTATTACCAAACAATTTCACAATTGCTCCGCAAATCGTACGCTCAAAATCCAAGCACAATTGGTGCTCTAATGCGCCTGCTCGCTGGCCAAAGTGGTGTGCTCAACTTTCCCAGTATTACGCACGGCTTCAAGATGGTGCTGGAAGACATAACACTGCAGGAGCAGGTGAACAACCGCTTGCCAGTGGAGCCTGGGACTCCTACGGAAGCATATAACACATTTTACAACCTCAACCTGCTCACCAAGTATGTCATTCTAACAAGAATATGTTTCATACCATTGATAATAATTGTTTCACTGTCAACAGAATGCAGAAGAAAAATAACTTTCCTCACATGAATCCCCTGTTGCTAACGGAATCATTGAACGAATGTCTGCCAAAGATTATACAAATTCTCGACTGTACAATTCAAAAGCTAGTGCTGAGAATGGATAGGGTTGCGGCTGAGCACTGTGCCGAGAAGTTTACGATGCAGCAGGGAAACAACAACAATAGCGTTACAATGCAAGACATGTATGATGATGACATTGTGCCCAATAAGCGCTTCAAATTGGAAGAAAACGAAGACGCCAGCATTGAGGCAACACATGATGAAGCTCGAATGCGTTTGGCGCATCTAATTGTGGAATTGCTGAACAACATCGATGCTGGTTCCCGCAGCAATGTACTGCGAACCCCGCTGGTTCTTAAGCTGGCCGTGCTTAGTGTAAAATACTTTTTCGTGAGCCTCACAGAAAACAGTAGGTGGCAAGAATTTCACACTTGGGTAGCCAACTAATAAATACATTGTATCCTCACAGCGGTGATTAGACGTGCGGCAGCAGCTCATCGCGCATTTGCACTGCTGCAGCGTCAATGTTCAGCTCGCAAAATTGCACGCACGGTTTGCTTGCGTGAGTTGGTGGAAAGTGCGCTCTTCTACCATGGCCATTTGCTCGGTCAGTTGGAAGAATACATATCAGATGATCTGCAGATACCCGAACATGAGCTGTTAATAATGCAAAACCTGCACACCAACTCTGGAACAAACTCAAATCGCTCCGCTTTACATTCTGGCATCATTGGCCGGGGACTGCGTCCTGTACTGCCCACAAATGACAGAAATTGCGATGCTGAAAAGCAAGCCCTGTATCTGAAAGCACTCAATGCATGCTGCACGGATCTGGTAATACATATTTAAAATATAAAACTTACCATTTTATAAATATACTAACTGTTTTATGCTGTCAGGATAAACCCAACAACGTTGAAGGCTACTCGTTGGTGTCGCTAACGCTTGTGGAACTGGTTTCAACAGATGTTATGTACAATGGACTGCCCTTCCCCGACGAGGAGTTCACCCGCGTCACTATGGAACGGGATATGCAAATACGTCGTGCCTTTATAACTTCACCCGTGCTTTGGGCAGTGCTGGGCCTAATAGCCACGCACAGACCCGCATTGTGCTACTCCTCGGTGCTGCTGCGTGCGCTGTGCGCAACTTGTTTACATCATTGGCGCGGCAAGAACGGTAAGCCTTGAGCCTTAAGTCAGCAAAATGCATATTTTATTTCTCCCAATATGTGCAGTAAGCAAATTGCAGCCTACACCACCCAATGACGAGCTTATGCTGTGCACCAAAAAACTGTTGCAATTGTTGGCGATGAGTCAGCTTATACCGCCACCATTGTCTAACCTGCACACAATCATTGATCACTTTGAAGCACCAGAGGTAAGTTCAAAAGAAGATATGGATTATTTTTATTAGATTCCAAAATGTATTGTCTCCCTATATACAGATTGCACTGCTGCTGCGCGAATGCATTTGGAATTATTTAAAGGATCATGTGCCCTCGCCTGCGCTCTTTCATGTGGACAATAATGGTCTGCACTGGCGCAACACGAGTCAGGCCAATGTGGCACCACAATATGTAGACACACTACGTCAGCTGATGCAAAAGAAGCTTAACAAGCTGGGCCATCACTATCATCAGATGTTCATTATGAGCGATTTGCATTCGAATTCAACTCACGCGACAATACCAGTGCATTCTGCGGCGATACCCAAATCCAGCATGGAAGTTGTAGAATTGGAATAATGTTTAGTTAGCTAGCTTAAATAAAAGTGTGTCTGTGGCACATCTGTAATTATAAAATGTTTATGCACTTCTTCAAAGAAAACAATATTTCATATTATATATATGTACTGAAAACAAGTTCTCAACTCATAAGTGTCTATGTTGAAAATAAGGACAAAAGCTAAAAGCACAGCACAAATTTGAGTTTCGAATTACAAAGTTTAATCAAGACACTTCCATTGTAATAAATTAATAAACAACCCTCTCTTGGGGAGTATAGAAAAATTAGATAAACTCTAGTACATAAAAGTAAGCCATCAAACTAAGCTAAACTAATTTGTTTCCTTCCTGAAAATAATTATGGCGTTTTGACTGAACGAATAGTAAAGTAAAAAAAAAAGGTTTTTGCGACCTAAATGCAGTTTGTATATTTAAATATTCATTTTTATTAAACTTATAAATGTTCCATTGCAAATACTGTCCAGCAGTTTCTGTATAGTCGTCGCCTGTAAATTGCATTAGTTTAGAAGATATTAAAGCCAACAATAGTTTTTGAACATTTTACTTATTTGTTTGCGTTTGTCGGCGCGTAGTTTACTTTAACGAATCTTTGCTAATTGCAATTATTCAACGTGTTTTTGTTCTTTACATTTAATACATATCAACGACCTAAATAACTCTCTCATATAATACACGGTATTGTCACTTGGATTTTACTAGCATTCTGCTGCTGCCTCCCCGCTTTCTAAGCTAATTCAAAGTCTCAGCTCTGGGAGTTAACCTTGATAAACATTCTCTCTTCCACACAATATCTCTCTATTTTGTTTTTTGCTTAATAAATACTTGGCGAATGTAAGACAACAAAAAAACGAAAACAAAAACCAAAAAGTTGCTCACAATTTGTTAACAAGGTTATTACTTTTCCATATTACTATAGTAACTAGGTTGGGATGGGTTAAGGGCAATCGCCTACGATGTGCGACAATGGCTCAATTTGCGCACTGAGATGCAGGATGCAAGCTTCTTGGCGCGCCTCTTAAAGCCGGAACCCTTCTTTTTAATCGCCGTCTCTTCCTTGGAACCGTTGGCCATGGCAGCAGCTGCGGCATCAGCACTTGTTGATGGCTCGTACAAATGGCACGCAGCATTGGCAGCAGCAGATTTGTTAGCGCGAATCTCGGCTGCAGCAGATGCAGCGCGTCGCGCTAGCTCCTCTAAGTAAACCAAATCATTTTAATTAGACTTGCAAGTGTTACAAGTATACCGTGATTCACATACGATTGACATCATGCTCAGTGAAGTAAACGTCTTCCTGTTCCTGTTCGCTTCCATAATGATAAGCTTCAAGGTAAGGCAGTACAGTGGAACGTCCGTATTTTTCCTTGAGTGGAGGAATGGGTATCGGTGGGTCAGTCACCGCTGGTGCGGACAGGAACCAACTGCAAGCGTACAACAAAAAAAAAGGTTCTACAATAAATTAAATACAGAAAAATATTATTATTGTACTTACGTATCTTTGCGTATTTGCTGAAGAGAAAGTCGTTCACTGGGATCTGCTTGCAGCATACCTAAGATTAGTCTAGCAAAGCATTCATCCATATCATATAGCCAGTCGGGCGCAATCCACTGACTACGTCCAATATTCTCCAGCAATCGATAGATGTTGTCGCCCTCAAATGGATACAAGCCCGTTGCCATATTATAGCTGCAAAAATAGATAAAAGTAAAATTAGTGCTTAAGATTAATTAGATATGATTGCTTACAGTGTAACGCCACTGCTCCATATATCCACTTTGAAGCCAGCGAAGGTTTCATGGCCATTGGCAATTTCTGGCGGTTGAAATGCTGGCGTACCCTGACCCGTAGTACAGGCATCGTCCACCGCAAACAGATCCAGCTGCTCGGCGACACCAAAATCGGATATCTTGAGCGTTTGGTCGAGCGTCAATAGCAGATTGCCTGGTTTGATGTCCTTGTGGATGACGCGACGGCTATGCATGTACTCCAGTCCATTTACCAGCTGTTGGAAATACCTATGCGCTTGATGGAGTGGCATCTTCTTATCGGGCGCATTGTCTAGCATCTCTTGCAAGCCTCCAATGCAATACTCCATGACCAAGTACATTTTTTGTTTCTCCTCGTTGTACAGCACATCGACCAAATCAACAACATTTCGGTGTTTAAGCTGCTTTAACAAATGGATCTCTCGGGTCACATTCTGTTCGCCATTGGGTATACGGCGAAGCTTGCGCTTCGTGAGTATCTTGACGGCGAGGCGAGAGAGGTTCTCCGAATTCATGGCTTCCTTCACTTTGCCGTATGAGCCCTCACCTAAAACATCGCCCATCACGTATTTGCCCACCAGCTTGATGTTCTTCTTTTTCTGTTGATAGATTATGTCCTGACTGTCGACGCGATTGAAAAACATATTGCCAATATCCTGTGTGACCCGATCCAATGCATCAATCGCATCGTCATCGAGCCAGGTAACGCCCGATAGCTCAGCATGAAGCTGACCGCCCGCAGCAGCGTCCAGCTCTGTATTATTGGTGCCATTTTGCTCGTGAAAGGCCTCTTCAATATCGGATGTTGGCTCCAGATGATAATTTTGATTTGTTAACAAAACCGTCATTTCGTCATCGGCAGTTCCAGTTAATCCGACATCCTTGCCAGCCACATCGACCAATATGTTGGAGCCATGTTGCTGTTCGCCGCCAGCCTGAAGATGTGTTGCTATTACTTGTGCCTCCATTACATGTGTGCTAGTCACAGTAACAGTCATCTGGATGCGTTTGTGTACACCTATTATATGAACGTAAACCGCGCTATGTCTGCGGTTGCCGTCTCTTCGCTCTCCTTGTTGCTTGTGGGCCAAACTAAAACATTGCATAAACTTTCGGAGCTGCCCACAGCGCACAGTTCACATTTCTTTGGGGGAAATGCTGATCAAATCTTCGGTCCGTTGTACACGAAGATTGTAGCAACGCTAACTAGGTTGTTACTTCTGCTCAGCTCGTGCTCTAATGCTGTAAATTTTTGGTGTTTACTTTAAGTCGGGGAATATGTTTTTTAGTTGTATGTGTATGTCAATTGTTGATATAATATCGATACTCACGATATTTTCACTGTTTAATTAGACGTATTCCCTTTTGACTTTTCTCTCATTTAGCTACAAGTTATCGATTACAAACCAGCTGATTGATACCATCACATTAGGGTTACCACTCATTGCCAACAATAAATAGTGTATTCGCCTGTGTTTACAAACGAAAGCAATCTAGAAACTTACGCATAGTTAATTTTTGTATGTAGTTCAATAATTGTGACATAAATTTGAAATCGATCTGAGATACGGAATTCCTTAATCTGAATTTTGCAGCAGATAAGCTCGATAAATTTGATAAGTTTGGTTTGGTTGAAGACGGACAACAAACAAATTTTGTTTTGGGTTAATCCTTGGGTTAGGTAAATGCAAGTCATGGCAACAGGAATCACAACAAAATCAAGACTAGAAAGGCTAATGGCCGCCAAGGTGGAGCTGGAATCGCAAATCAGTAAAAATGGACAAATATTGGCTGCGGTAAATATTTACCTTCATATACACATTAATGTGCAGACCGAGTGACACAGATAAAGGTATCACACAAAAACGTCACAAAAATGCGCATTTCTTTTGCTATTAAACATTTGTCTTATGCTTAATGAAATTAAGACTTTGTCTGAAAATCTAAAGATTAGCTAGTATCTCATTGAGTGCACTTTGTACAATTGACAATTATGTGTTATTCTTGCAGAATGACGGTGTCGGTATGAACGGTCCACTTGTGGATGCCGAGGGATATCCTCGCAACAACATTGACGTCTATCAGGTGCGCCAAGCACGGCAAACGATTATTTGCTTGCAGAACGATCACAAGGAGCTGATGAATCAAATACAAAACCTGCTCAATCAATATCATGCCGAAATATCTACCACTGATCCTGAGCTTGTGAACCGGGCCTCAGCTTTGGAACTGAGCGGTGAACGAGAGGACGGAGGTGCAATTATTACTCCGGTGGAGACTCGCGTCTTAGTTATAGTAAATTTAGTTAGCCCAAATTCACCAGCAGAAGCAGCGGTTCGTAACAATTTATTTAATATACCTGTTAAATATAGTTAATTATGTTCAATTGCAGGGTTTACGTGTGGGCGACAAGATTATGCGTTTTGGCTCCATCAATGACAATAACTTTAAGGATAACCTAGCACAAATTGGAGAACTTGTGCGCAACGTGCAGAATCAAAATGTCCAGCTGAAGATTAAGCGTGGTGAACAACTGCTTGACTTGGTCCTGGTGCCCAAGACGTGGAGCGGTCGTGGGCTGCTGGGTTGCAATATTGTGCTCCCCCCGGAGCCTATGGAATATTAGAATTAACCTGATTCAACTTTTAATTAATTGCAAATAAATCTAAGCCAAACAAAATATTAAGGGTTTTTTTTATTTAGTCAGCTTAAACTATTGTAATGAAATTTGTGGCCTAAATATTCAAACAAAGTTAAATCAATTTGTCATTTCAATGCTTGGCGCAGTGCATTGAATTGACAGGTTGCAACGGCTGCTGAATAACTATGCCAAACTAGATGACATCAATATATCCAAGGCGAATTGCTCAGCAGGGCGGAACCGCACACCTTTAGAGACCCATTTCCGAACATATTTGAGAGCTTCAATTCAAAATTGCGCGCCATTTCGCCAAAGCTTTAGCAAGTTGGCAGGCCAAACTTGCGCGTGTCTACTTTAAATGGATGCAGGATGCTCAACCCTAATATCCACAAGGATCCAGCAGCCTGTCACTTTGTGCGCCGTTGCTGTGCCAGTTGAGAAATACAATCGAATGTGCGTGCATTGCGAGCGGAACAAGAGAGCTTAAATGAGATGAAATTATTAAAGTGAAAATTTGTGTAATTAAGATAAGAGCAAAGTAAATGACAAATTAATGGATGCGCATCCGTAATTTTTATAAAAATAAATAAAACCAATTACTGCATGAAATTTGACGAACAATAATGTACGTGTACATCGTTTTTTATGTATAGAATGAAAACAAGTTTATGATGCTTTTTCGCGAGCCTATGTCTGAGTGCAAGGGGCGAAGAACGAAGGACGAAGAACTGGCACATACATGAGACAGCTAAATAGACGGCCACAGGACTCTTGATAGTGTCACTGTCATTGCCAGTGCACAGCAAATGTCAACGACAGCGCAAATAATACTAGATGGGGAGGCTGCGCGATTACGCTTGCGGGTGGCGCAACAAATAATATGAAGAAAAAGAATATATATATATATTTATATATATATATATTATAATGGCAAACGTAGCATAGGGAAACTGGGAAAAAGTTAACTAAGGGCGGGCTGGCGTCCCACCTTTGATAATTCTGTGGCTGCAGAAATTTCAACACATAGTCGCAGCCTGACAAAACTTCTGCGTGTGTTTTGGCATCCAAACCGAAACCACCCTCTTAAAATCCGAATATTTTTTTTTCTTACGGCTTGGCTTGGTTCAATAAATTATAAAAAAAAAAACATTGAAGCGTGTGTGTTGGTGTGTGTGTGATGTACGCTTCAACGCGCAACTTTGACGTACTGAAAGACAACTTGAGAAGCACACAAATACAGAAGCATTAGCAATTTTATAGCACTGCAACGCTGTCTGCCTGTTAGCCAAATTGAAAAGCAGGCCAAAAGCGAAACATGCTGTTCGTTTTGCTTAACAATAATATTCCTTTTAATTTGCTAACAATGCGCCCAAATGCAGGCAACACACACACACACAACTAGAAACTCAGAAACAGCAGCGAGCTTTCTCGCACAATTTTTATCTCATTGTTTGGTTAAGCTTTGCGCTGCTGTGTAATATTTTAATATATGTAATTTTTTAATATTTCAAGAACTACACGTTGCCGTGTAATCTGAAAATTGCTTACACTTTTGACACTTTTGGCCCAGTTTGGCTGCCAAAAAATCATGGCGTTTATCTGCTGAAATTCGCACACAAATGAATATTTCATGATGCAGCCCACTTACCACCACCCATACATACATACATCGAAGCATTCATGTGTCTGTACTTAAGTATGTTCAAGTTGATGAATGTATGTATGTTTGTAGTTTGAGACTGTTGTGTCATGTTCTGTGGTCCCTGTACAGTTGACACTGGTTTTCTCCGTTTTTTTGTATTTATTATCGTTTGACGATGACAGATTGGGCCATTTGCATCATTAGCTGCCAACAAAACGACAGAATGTGGTCAAAAATATAAAAGCCGTTTTGCACCCTATTTTTAGCTGGAGTTATGCCATCAAAATCTAATTAATGTCATTTTAAATTCCATGCCATCCATTCGACAGGATGAACGTCCTCAGCGCAATTGCAGCGTAACTAAGGCCGAAGGACATTGTGACGACGACGTCAGCGAGGATGCCGCTATATGTGCACAATAACAAAAACAACTACGACAACAACAACAACAACGCGTTTATTGCGTTTGCAGTACACAGCAACAGCAACAGCATCCTTGAAAGCACAGTTACCAGAATCGGTAATACCATTGCGGCTGTTTACGCTTACCGTTCCAGCAACTGATGATGCACAGCGTGACGATGATGGAGACGCTGATGATGCAGTTACCAATGCAGCAGTTCTGTTATAAATAACACAAGGACATGGATGGGCGCAATGAACGCAAACGCGACGAGGACAAAGGCACAGGCAACAGCAACGGCATGTGTGACAAAAATAAATGCAGCAACTATGTGCAACAATATTCGCGAGTGCAACTAAAATTAGAATACTCATAGCTGTGTTTTTTGTGTGTCTGTGTCTGTGTGCGTATGTTTGTGTGAGTGTATAAGTGTATGAGTGTGTATATTATATGTGTCTGTGTTATATCATAGTTAATGCAATTGCACTCTCGAGTGCATGAAAAAGTGACAATTAAGTGAATTTCTCAGATAATTGTCCTGTGCGCCAAAAAGAAGGCAACACAACTAAAAACTGAGCGACGACGAAGACAACGGCGACGCACACATACACACACACGCACACACACCGACACGACTTTGATTAGCGCGCGTGTGTGTGTGTGTCACAGTGGGAGAGAGTAGGGGCAAGCACAAGTGAGTGTTGCAAGTGGACAAGGTGCTCTAGGTGTCGAGTTACGAGTGATTCTCTGTATATATATATACATATATATATATATATATATGTATCTGTGTATGTGTGTAAGTCACAGTGCTTAACCTGATTTTCGAAAGTTTGTCCTTTAAACGGCAAAGGCGACACACGCACACACATATGGAAGACGGCAGCCGTATTCGCCACAAAAGCAATAAACCGTACAACCGCAAGAGGAGACGCCGCCAGCAGCATCAGCCTGGATACAGACAGTTATATTTAGTGAAAGGAATGCATGTTTCTAGCCAATAACCTCGCCTAAATGAAGCATGAAGAAACAAAATGTGCGCACGATATCCCTGATCGTGTGTACATTTACATATTTGCTGGTGGGTGCCGCCGTCTTTGATGCCCTCGAATCGGAGACGGAGAAGCGACGCTGGGAGGCCTTGCAAGGTAATCGAATCCACATCTCAATTACAAATGCAAATCTATCTAATTTGTTGATTTTTTTTTGGGTTTGTGCTGCAGGTGTCGAGGATAGAATAATACGCAAATATAATATATCACAAGAGGATTTCAAAGTCATGGAGACGGTTGTCCTCAAATCGGAGCCGCACAAGGCCGGCCAACAATGGAAGTTCACTGGTGCATTTTATTATGCAACAACAGTGCTAACTACAATTGGTAAATATGCATATCTGTTGAGCAGGAGTGGAATTCATATTTCTTAATTATGAAATTAATCTCAAGTATTATTCAGGAAGTCAAAACATATTTAAAAATGCATTGCCTGTGAATATCGTTTCAGTACTAGAAGTATATCAAAATATATATATTTTTACGGTATTATACAAAATAAATATTAATAAATCTTTAACTATTAAATCATGAGTGTAGCGCAAATAAAATCAATTTATTTTTAAGTTTAGATTAAAAAGCAACTAAAAAAATATTTAAATTGGAGATCTAATAATTTTGTAGCAGATATGTAAACTAAATTTTTAAATTTTAGAAAAAAGCTTTAAGTGTAATTTACTCAAAAAATATAAATTTAACAAATTTTCTAAATTTAATGCAGAATTAAAAAAAAAAAACCGGCTGAAATATGTATATAATTTGCAGAACAGCTCACTTATGTCAGACAAATGTGGGCAAAATATTTTGTTAAGAAAGCAAATTAAAATTACGATTACGATTAAAGGATTATGATTTCTAAAGCCGATCTTCATAAAAATATTACAATTTCAGGTTACGGTCACTCAACGCCAACGACCCGCGGAGGGAAGCTGTTTACAATGTGCTATGCAATTGTTGGAATACCCTTGGGTCTCGTCATGTTCCAGAGCATCGGAGAAAGAGTGAATAGACTGAGCAGGTGTGTTGGTGTTCGTTATGTGATGTACTTAGATTCTATCTAATCATAATGCGTCTTCCATTTATAGCTATATTATCAAAGCGGTGCGAACATCGCTGCGCTGCAAAAGAACCATTGCATCGGAGGTGGATTTGATATGCGTTGTGACGACGCTCAGTTCACTGACGATTGCGGGTGGTGCTGCGGCTTTTTCAAAATTTGAGGGCTGGAGCTACTTCGATTCAGTATATTACTGTTTTATTACTTTAACCACAATAGGTATGGAAAATACACACGTTCTTGTCAAAACGAATAAATTGCATTATTCAGAATTGATTTTTTCTTGAACAGGCTTTGGCGATATGGTCGCATTACAAAAGGACAATGCGCTAAACCGAAAGCCCGAATATGTTATGTTTGCACTGATATTTATACTATTCGGATTGGCAATTGTTGCCGCCTCACTGAACTTGTTAGTACTAAGGTTTGTTACAATGAATACCGAGGATGAGAGACGCGACGAGGCCCAAGCCATGCAGGTGAGCTCAGATCTATCTAAAAGAAATGTGTGCATCAGTATTTTCCATACCATTCCAATTTCTTCTGTAGACTTGCGGACTGTTCCGAATGTTTTATTTTACAATAAATAAATCAAGTTGACCAATTGGTAGTAAACAGTTTTCCTAAAACCTTAAGCTTATATCTTTTAGTCTCACTGCGCCCTAAACTCTAAGCTGATTACATATTCCTGACATCTAACTGATTTAACCATTCTTAAATATTTGGCTTTAATCAGTTTTTTCACTATTTTTAAACACATTTCATTTTTTTTTACCTATTTGCTTGCCAACTTGTTGCACAATTTAATCAACTTATTCGTGCACATTCCGTTTATTCTAATAATTGTTATTGTAAAACATATTTGAATTAATTAATTTTTTTTATTAAATTCATTCAGTCAGATTACAAAGAAATCTTTAATCGAAAACCAAATATATATATATTTATATATTTTTCTATTTTGGCATATTTTCGGTTGCTTTTGACTTAATGATATGAAACAAATGCAAACGCGCGCTTAGTTTATGACCAAGTCCAGTTTATGGACCAATGAGGTGATTGCGGTGATTTTTGAGCTTAAAAATACATACTATGACTAACTAATACAACTACCTAACAACTTGAACAACACTGAACAAATACATTGAATATTCTGATACTCTACTAACTACTATGAACAACATCAAACATTAAACAGCACTAAAAAAAATAAACACACTTTCCATTCACAAACTGCGCTTTTCTATAATCAATATTTATCTATTTTGCATACTAATTGAGATTGATATGATATTACAGGCACTTCAAGTGGCTGTCAAACTGGAGGGCGATGTGATAACATCCAATGGTTCCATACTGAGTGGCTACGAAGGACAGGACGGACAATCTTTCGACAACACGAACTCATCAAGTTTCTCATGCCGTTGTATTTGTCTGAAAGGAAACCGGCATAAAAAGTATGTAATCCCCACTAAGCATGTGAAAGACTTAGGCATAGACCAATTAGTGACGCCCTTTTGCTCAACCCTTGGCCAACGGAAGTTAAGCGTAGCTTTGCATAATTTCCGTTTCCTTATTTCCTCACCTTTACATAGGTGAGAATGTGAACAGTTAAAGGATGATATAATTTTATCAGCGTGCATTTTCATGCTGAAATGATTCATATATTACAAAAATGTACACTGCTGATAACTATTCTTAAATGAAATGAAATATAATAATATCTAAATCATCTAATTGGTCTATGCCTTTGAATAGAAATATTTTGTTAATTAATTGTGTGTTTATGTCGTAAGTAACGAATTTTTAATTTCCTTTCTATGTGTGCATTTTGTTGTCTATGCTTATCTTGCTTGATGTGTGTTGTTTAAATGTCCAATAATATAATTAATACTCTGGCCACAGACATAACAACGCGACGAGTGACAATGTTGCAGAGTAAGCATATTTTATTATAACTTGTAAAGTAGATTCATTTTGTCACTTATCTAGTTATTTAAGTGTATTTTGAGACATATTATGACAATTTTGTTGTTTTACTGCTTCCACAGACACCAATACAAAATGCGGCGTTCTCCAACGCACATACGTCACCTGCTGCCGGAGGTGGTGCCCATGCAGGATCTCAACTATGATACGCAGAGCATGCACACCCTTGGTGCCCTCAATGGGAGTGGCCTCATTAGCGGTAGTCACATGGGCGTGGGAATGGGCCTCGATGTTGTGGATGATACGGAGAATCGGTCGCCAATGCAGCGGCCACAGAAATTGCTCAAGCGCAATGTATCACTTTTATCGTTTCGCATTTAGGAGCTAATAAGTTTGGAGCAGCATCAGCAGCAGCAGCAGCATCAGCAGCAGGAACAACGAATGCGACCACACCCACTAATGGTAGTAGACGCCCCTTGACCTGCCCTCCACAAAAACGACTTAAAAATTAAAGTGATAAACTGTCTCTGATACATAGTACATACACATACTTAAACCTAATGGAATTGGTAACAGAATGGTAGTGAATAATTAATTGGATTGAAATGTGCAACAAATGTGCGTTCGCGAAATTATATTTATGTGCATTTACAATGTAAATTAGTGCATAAATAGATACAAAAATATATATTCATATTCTAGCATTCTAGAGATAATATCTAACTACGTATGTATGTACATCTACAATACTGGACTAGGGCACTACAAAAATTTATCTACACCACTGCCATTCCCGAGAGACAGAAAAATGTCATAAGAGAGACAACCTATTTCTCTCATTTTCGCTCTCTCTTTCTCACTCTCTATCTTTATCAGTATCGAAGCGAGATACACTAAACTAGGACTACATTTTCCAGACAGCACTTTACACGCATAAATATATTTACATAGTACATGATCCATTAAACAGCATTCGGAAATAGATTAAATATTACAGATTCCAGTAGCAAGGCAGCCGTTTCAAAATCAATAATGTAAATATTTAATATATAATAGTATTTTGATTGAAACATTGCCTATTTTATTCATATAATTCTTATGATTATGCATTACGACGTATTCAATTACGAGCGGGATATAAGTTTTATAATATTATATCTAATTCTAAAACGTCAAAATATATTTAGAGCCAAATACTTGTCTTACCAAGTGCTCAACTGACTCCAAAGAGTGCCAAATATATTAATATAACATATAAGGCAGTGAGCATTACTATGCCCAGTAACTGCGCACATACATATATACATACACATACATATACATACATACACACAACATAGATACATATTACCCGCCATTTGCAGTCCTAAATATTAGTCACTGACCCCAAACCCTTAATCGCATTTAGGCGAATCAGCGCAAACGATTGCATTTGGTTTTAATTTAGTACTAGATAAATCCACAACAAATTACGGAACTTTTGTGAAAACGAGATTCTTCCATTTTATAAATACCAATTTATTTGTATTACGATATTAAGAATCGAAATTGCTCACTATAGAGTAGATAACGCTTTCAAATGCCCGAAGAATCCCCAATGTGCTTTGTAAATATTTTAGTAAATAATCATAATTGCAAATATACTTTCGTAATTATTGTTAAAAGGCAGAGGCATAGTTATGTACATTTAATTCTGTATTATCAAAGAAAACAAAAAAGAACATTTAACTTTTTAATATGCAATTCATTTGAAATTTTTTAGTAGTTATTGTATGTATGTGTTGAAGCAATTTCACAATTATGAAATTTAGCTACTCAATTCTAAATGAAAATAAATCAAATTGTAATTTTAATTCATGCAAATAAAAAGAACAAATTCTAACAAGACTTTGTAATATACCTTTGAGTATATTCAAAATCAAAAATAAAAACTATATCGTTTACTTATACTTATCTAAAAACTCGGACATTTTGGTTTAATTACCCAACCTTTATTAAAAATACAATTAGAAAATTATAAATATTTTTTGCTAATACCTCCATTTATTAATAACAAATTTTCCAATTATATGTAATTTATCCATTCAGTATTTATTGAAATATTTGTGTACACAATATGTATGGTAATCTGGTGTAAAAAATTTGGTTAATCTAGACATTATTTTGTCATTGCACGAAATGAGAAATGAATCAATTTATCGACATGGTACAGTTAGTATTATTTTTTGTTTGCAGTGTATTTTGCGTATTCAAGAGATACACAATTGGTTATCATATATGTCAATCGAATTGAAGTCTTAAACATAATTTTTAAATATTAAAAAATGTTTACGATGTTTGGTAGTGGATTTTTAGTTTTGCACGCGTTTACGATTCGTATGTATTAATTTTGGTGGATAAGGTGTCTGAATTGGTTTTCTAGAGTAAATAGTCGAAATCTTTAATCAATATTTTTATAATTAATGGGGCAAAGCTAACTAATCTAATCGTCCATGCTTTCGTTGTTGCGATCCGGGGAGGCGTTTCCATTCTTCGGCGATGCGGATCGTGAACGGGAGCGGGAACGCGACTTGTTATCCACCGATGCAGAGCGATCGCTGCAAGAGAAATGTGGGAAAAATGTTTTTAAATATTGCTTTTTAAATTATTTGGTGGCACCAAACACGGTCTGCGCATCCAAACAAAACCAAAGAAAGCACAAAAAGAAAGCAATTTTCACATAAAGCTCAAAGTGTAAGCTGAACAAAAAACATATCATTTCAAAAACTTACCGTGATCGCGAATCGCGGCGATTCGACTTCGAACGGGAACGGGAACGAGATTCACGCTTGGAGTTTGAGCGTGAGCGAGAGTGTGTATCGCGCTTGGGCGAACGGGAGCGAGTGCGCGAGCGTGACTTTGACTTTGACTTGGAAACATCGCGAGATTTGCTAGAAGGATGAGAATAGTAAATGTAAGAATTAGGGGCTGCGCACACTACACTTCAATAAAAGATTACTTACTTGGAGCGCGAGCGTGTGCGAGAACGCGACTTGACTGGTGACTTAGACTTCGAGCGTCCGCCGCGTGACTTGGAGCGGCTACGCGACTTCGAATGCGAGTGCGACGAGCGGCGAGAGCGAGAACGCCTGCGGGAACGAGAACGTGAACGAGAGCTGGATGAACGGGAACGACCACGTCCACCACCACCGCCGCCACCAGCACCACCACCACCGCCGCCGCCGCCTCCACCACCGCTGCCACCACCACCACCGCTGCGTCCGCCACGCCGATCCTCAACCAAATGCACACGTCGGCCATTCAGCTCGGTATCATCGAGCTTCTCGATTGCCGTCTTCATGTCCGACAAGGAGGCAAACTCAACAACACTTCAGAAAAAAAATAGAATACAAAGTTTAGCTGATTTTCGCAATGAAAATTACAATCGAATAATTACCCCTCATTGCGACGCTGCTTGTGGGCATCGGCATAGGTGACCTCGCCAGCCTGACGCATGTAGTCCTTGAGATCCTGCAGATAGCGCATAAATACGAAAATGGTTCATGAATTAGTTAATATAATCTTTGCCAGCAGTGTGTATTTCTTGGCAAATTAATCAAATACTGCGTGCAGACCAAGCATATTGAATATAAATTCCCGAACTGGATCGCTGTATGCGTGTTAGAATGGGCCTCCTAACCAAAGCCTCTCTGCCTCTTGGCCTCTCAATATCGAATCAGTCTGCTCGCCTCGCCTGCCTAATGGAAACCTTGTTTTCTGTGTTGGGGATTGGGGTAGTAGTAGTAGTAGAGTAGTAGAAGTGCAAGAGCCAGCGCCAGCGCCGTTGCCATTTCAGTTCAGTCAAAACGCATTAGCAAAGCCAGTTCGGTCGAAATATTCATTGCTTGTAAAACTCTGCACGCGGTAGGAAACGTAAGCATAATTATACATAACATATATATATTATTTATTAATATTTTTTTACTTTTTGTTTTGTTTTTTTTTTTAACAAAATGATAAAACAAAATTTGTAATTGAGTTCTTACTTAATGCGCTTTCAGAGAGAGGACACACACATCGGTTTAACCGCACAACACCGAGAGTTTTGTTTGTCTGCCTAGTAGTAGTAGTGGTAGTAGTAAATGTCGGCCAATGGGGTCAACCCTCATGCTGGACCGCGGAGACCTCATCGAAAGAGCAGTTAGCGAGATCGAGAGCTCCACATCTACATCTCAAATCATTTGATCGATCCGATCACAGCATTTGTTTGGCCAAGCCAGGCCGGGCAACCAGAAAACCGCACCAGGCAAATCCGACCCGGCATCGCCGTGCCACACACACTCATCAGGCAGTTTGTTTGGCAGGTGTGCGAATTAGCGTTAATCGTTTTTGTTTTTTTTTTGTAAAGCCAGTCGAACTTTTTTTTGTGTTTGTGTTGCAACTTGTTGAACATTATATTGAAATTATGTATTTATGTGCTACGTTTGTTATATGTATATATATATATATATTTTTTAGTTGTTGCTGTTGTATCTCTTGTATAAAAATTTTTTTTTTAGTTTTCTTGTGGGGGACCCATTAATCGCATACAGTCAGAAAGAGAGTAGCCAGTAGCCAGGGCCGCAGTCGGGATTTGCGGGTGAGAGATTGATTGACAGCGGAGCGCACAACATAGCAGTGGATGGGTAGCCAGCCAGTGCAAGTGCCAGTGTAGAGCAGCAGTACGCACGCAGAGCACAACAAAAGTACGCAACCAGGCAGAGTCAACCAGGCGGCGGCATCTCTCTCTCACGGCCTCACCATAAACGAACTGTAAAAATAAGAAATACGTTTGCGGCGCCTCTGAGGCTTTGTGTTGTTTGACGAATGGCCCGTTAGCTGCTCCATGGAGTCTCTGGTCGGTAGGTTAGCCAGTAGCCAGGCCAGCGCAAGGGGAGAACCACACAAGAACCACACACACAATTGGCTAATTGTCGCTAGTATTGGCACTGGTATTGGTATGGGATGCAGAGTGTTGCATTAGGCCTAACCGAAGATCAAATGAACGCGACGTTAAAGAGTCAGCCAGTATCATCATCGTCATTGTCATCATGGTCATCACATCATCCCATCATATCTCATCTCATCTCAACATCATCATCTTCGCTTCTAACTGTTTGTCATTAGTTCCCTCTCATCTCTCTCACACGACCTCTCAAATTCAGACAATCGGCTATAAGGAATTTTACAATTCTTTATATAATTTTGTAATTAAATTGTGAATGCTTAAACATTTAAATACCTAAGCCTCAGCCGCACACAAGAGGCAAGCCTACGCAATGGCTAACAAATATTTAATATTTGCCCATTGCGCGTAGGCTGAGCTGGACTGGTCTGGGCTGTGAGCTGGCTGCCCAAGTCTCAGTCAATTTGGCCATCAGGCTCTGCCACCAGAGTTCATCGGTTGTTCGCATGGATAGATGACACACGGAGGCTTCGACGAATCAGACGACGACGACGACGGCGGCGACGGTGATGACGACAGCGCGAAGACCAAATGTATGGGAGTATTTCTTATATGGTTTTAGGGAAAAATGTCGTTTTCTAACAGAAGCGAAGATCACAAAGCGACCAACAATGATAACGTGGGATGCTGTCCGGCGTCGATTCTCTTTTTATGGTGCGTGCGTGTTTCTGTCTCTCGGCTTTTGGTATACTTTTTGCTTAGTTTCTGTTTCTGTTTTTGTTTTTGGCATTTGTTCCATTTAACATTTTTACTTTAACGAGTTGCGGCCCCCGGAGGAAGTATTTGGTTTGGCATAGCTCAGTTTCATGGCTCGATCGGTTTGTGGCACCATTTCTCTGGCCATTTTACACACATACTGCCTGGCCTGTATTTCTGTCACTCTCTTCTAAGCTCTGGGGTCAGTTCTCAGTAACAGATACACATCAAACTCTTTTTTTTTTTGGTTTTTTTTAGGTTGGTGTGAAAAAAATAATGTTGGGATTGCAACGATCAGTACCAGAATTTTAATGTACATTGCATTGTTTGTACGTCTGCTTAAGTCTATAGATCAAATGTACAGCTTAAATATATAATAGATATTAAAGAGAAAGAGTTGGAAACCATCGATATATGTTTTATTTATTAAATCAACATTTAGATTAAACATGCGTTGAGTATGGCAATTCATGTGCAATCGATCGATTTCCAACTCTAGCAACAAATTAAAAAGGGACAAATTAGCTACTTGGAAGGAAACGCTAAGCCGTTCTGGGAGCAACACCAACTTAAAAATGAATGGTATTCGAAATCAAAAAAAAAAGTGGTTAAGCAAAAGGAAGTGATTCGTTTAGAGATACGTAACAGTAGATTATAGGTAAAGTAAGTAGTTTGGTTAGCTTTTCCAGTTGCACACCCAAACTGATGGGCCATCACAGTTAGGACGTTAAGAATAGTTTTTTTTTTACTAGTATATATTATATGTATGCTAATCTACGATTTAAACTACAATCAAATAGATATGGAGGAAAGGAGAGAATTTAATGACTTACCTGCCAGCTGACACGGCTAGACAAATTCTCGACAATCAGACGATACTCAGTGCGCAACGGTGGTCCATAGCGAGAGGATGATCTGGAATTTTTGTTTCTGGTGAATAATTTAATGAATTTAAAATTAGTATTGACACTGCGCTGCTGCTGCTCAAGAGTTATATATATGTACATAACGTGATATATATGCAAATGAAACTCCCCTTTTGACGGAAAAAGGCAAGAGTACAATTAAGAATTGAAGAGTTGAGCGTATCAGAAAGCAGAGAACGGGGATTGGCGGCAGTTGCAGAAGGCTGACCGCAACAAAAACTATAACAATTAACAAATGTGCCTTATAAATGGTTACAGCGTGCAGAATGTAAGTAAATTAATAAATGTTCGAAAATTAGCATTAACGGAAAGTTATATTAACATATATATATCAATATATATAAACAGCATGTCAGTGTCATTAGCAAATGAATGGGCAGCTATTTTCCTAAATACCTCTCGCAGTAGACCCCTGAATCATTTCACATACCATGGAAAATGGGCAGAACTTACCACCAAAAACAGGTGTGCTCTTCAATAAGGCTATTCAGTGGATCATTTTAAAATGCTTTAAATTTACTACCTTTTGCAAAACTATATTCAAGTTTAAGGATATTTGCAAATAAAAATCTACCAATCATGGGTCCACTGGATTATATTACTCAACGATTTATAAAAACAAATACAGTTGTCACTCGAAATATTGAAAAGTACTCTGCAAGACATTCTTTTTCTCGATTACAAATTAGTAATTCTTGAAGAACACCTTCAGTTTCTAAGTGACTTCTGTGGCATAATATATAAGATAGCCATCAGCCGCAGCTGTACTTACTTATCATTGTAGCGACCGCCACCACCACGTCGTCCGCCATAGCGATCCTCGTAACGATCCCGATTACTGCCGCGGGCTGTGCCTCTGGCTGGTTCAACAACCACACTGCAGTGATACATATATACATATAGATATTTTTTTAAATAGTTTTTCATTTATTTTTACCGTTCGCCTAGCAGCTCTTTCCCGTTTAATTCGTATACGGCATCGTCAGCATCGCGATAGTCCTCAAATTCCTAAAAGTTAAACTATTATCGATTTGTCAACGTTGATTGATTTGTTTGGCGCACTTACCACGAAGCCATATCCGTTCTTGATAAGTATATCACGAGTGCGACCGTAGCCTTTGAAGAAGCGCTCCAAGTCGCGCTCGCGGACACCGTACGGCAGGCCGCCTACATAAACGCGTGATCCAACCATATTTGTTGACGATTTATGCTACAAGAATGTGTAAACTAAAAAATTAATTCTAATTTTTAAAGGGCATTTTATGTAAACGCATATGTGTACGTGTGTGTATTTGCCAAGATGGCGGCGTTGCCGCTGCCAACGTTTTCTACCGGGTAGAGAACTTTTTTGCGTCTACTTATAAAGCATTATTTATTGATGCATTCATGTTTTTCGCCTTTAATAAATTATCTACATACCGTTTAATAAATGTGTTTATATTAAATTCTTGCTGAAAAATGCTTTCCTTCTCCTTTTCTTGTTTTTTAAACACAGCACGTCTCACGAAAAATAATTCAAACTGAACCTCAACGCAATTTTTACGGAAGTGACATTGAACTGAAAACTGCTTTGCCGCTTCAATGCGGCGTCATCAGTATTAAATTGATTATTCAGCCCTGGTTTACAGTGTAGGTAAACGAGAGTAATCTATGTCACAGTTACTTGAGAAAAAAATATTCGTTGAATTAATACGCTATTTTCGTATTTTTATGAAAAGTAATTGCCTTTTGTATTACATCTCTATGTACACCTAAATATTCAATATATATATATATATATATATGCTAAAATTAAATGGATTTTGAGAACACAAAATTCGCTATTGTTGTTACATATCTTTTTATAAAAATACCAGTCGCAGTTACTGTAACCAGTGAAGTGCTACTCAGGGCCGGCATTGACTGTGAAATACGTGGTCGCCATTTTTCCAGTTCGGTTGTTTTTTAGTACATTCAAGTACTTACTTTTGCTCTTGCTGTACATTTGTAACTAAGCAAGGCGTCTGCTGTGAAAATCATAAATTTTAATTGCTGAAAATAATTTGGCTAGTTGAATTTAACAAATACAAGTGCAATGACTGATCTAAATGATTCAAATGGAAATTACGACGACAGCGACGAGGTGAGCTTAATAATTAGTTGTTTATTTTTTTGCAAACTAAAAAGCCGACGCCGACATATTGAAAGTAAATTGATATATATTATTTTTCAACGTAAACTACGATCCGATTAGGGGGCTATTAGGTAAACTTGATATAATATAATAAAGTAAAATATATACCATATGCCGGCAACATTACCAAAGCAAAAGAGTTATGAAAATAGTAAAAGAAAAAAAAACACATTTGATGCACGGCAAAGCAAATAATGAAAAGAAAATGGCGGTCTTATTTTTATACATATATATCGATTTCACTTGTGACTAACTGTACCCTGTTTTTCTTGTTGTCGCTTTTGTTTGTTGTTATCATTGATATAGCAAATTTCGGAACCCGAGCAGCTACGTAAACTATTCATCGGCGGCTTGGACTACCGAACCACCGATGAGGGTCTCAAGGCGCACTTCGAGAAGTGGGGCAACATTGTCGACGTTGTCGTCATGAAGGATCCGAAAACGAAACGCTCGCGAGGATTTGGCTTCATCACGTACTCGCAATCGTATATGATTGATAATGCGCAGAATGCGCGTCCCCACAAAATTGATGGACGTACCGTGGAGCCGAAACGTGCCGTGCCCAGACAGGAGATCGATGCACCGAATGCCGGTGCCACGGTGAAGAAATTATTTGTTGGCGGTCTGCGCGACGATCATGACGAGGAGTGCTTGCGCGAGTACTTTAAGGAGTTTGGCCAAATTGTGGGCGTGAACATTGTGTCCGATAAGGATACTGGAAAGAAGCGCGGCTTTGCGTTTATCGAGTTCGATGATTACGATCCCGTGGACAAAATTATCCTGCAGAAGACGCACAACATCAAGAACAAGACACTCGATGTAAAGAAGGCAATTGCCAAGCAGGACATGGATCGCCAAGGTGGTGGCGGCGGCGGTGGCGGCGCCGGAGGTGGTGGTGGTGGCGGCGGTGGTGGCCGTGGCGGACCTGGCGGACGTGTTGGTGGTCGTGGCGGAGATCGTGGTGGCCAAGGCGGCGGCTGGGGCAACAATCGTCAGAATGGTGGCGGCAATTGGAGCTCCGGTGGCGGCGGCTTTGGCAACAACGGCAATTTCGGCGGCAGCCAAGGCGGCTCCGGCGGCTGGAACCAACCGAGCGGCCCCTGGAACAATCAGGGTGGCAACAGCAGTGGTGGTGGCGGCGGCGGAGGTGGCTGGAACAATGGCGGCGGATACAGCGGCGGCGGCGGAAACAGCAACGGCAGCTGGGGTGGCGGAAATAGCAGTAGCAGCTTCAGCAACGATTACCAGCAGAGCTACAGCGGCGGCCCGCAGCGCAGTAGCAACTTCGGCAACAATCGTCCAGCGCCATACAACCAAGGCGGTGGCGGTGGCTTCAACAAGAGTAAGTCAATATTTAGATAATCATTTCGAAAATGTATATTAATCATTGATTACTCTTGCTCTGCTCCTAAGGTGGTGGCCAGGGCAGCGGTGGTGGCCAAAGCGGATTTAACAGTGGCAATAACTACAATACAAGCCAAGGTGGCAATATGGGCGGCAATAGGCGCTATTAGCCGAGGTAAATATTCTGTTTTCTTTAATGTTAATGCTTTTCTTTTCTGTTGTTATTGTTATTGTCCTTGATGTGTTTGATGACTTTAAAATCGTTCGGACAAATCACGAGTTGTAGCGAAAAAAAATTTAAAAAAAAAAAAATGCTGTCGCAAATGAAAAATGAACCAACTTGTACATATGTATGATAAATTTAAAAATAATAAGTGCTAATGCAAATTTTCTCCTTTCTCGCAAATAGGTAAACACTTACAATATCAGTTCAAGCTAGACAAAAAGGCAGTCTAGGCACAGGCACAGGCAGAGAGTGAGACAGGCAGGCAATGACAGTGAGAGGCAGTTAAAAAATCTGGGCAAGTCAGGCAGACAAGATAACAAGCAATAACAAAAAGCAAGCAAGTAATCAGCAGCAGCAGCAGCAGCAGCTAAAAAGAAAATGCAGTTTGCAGTTATCAGGCAATCGACAATGTGCCCTCAAGACCAGCCTAAGCAACTAACTAACCCCCATAAAAACAAAAAATAATATTATAAAAAAAAACCCAAAACCAATAAAAAAAAAGAAGAAACTATGAGAGCAACTGACTCACTTCAACAATATCAACAACTTATTGCTAATGTCTTGTCTCAATTATACACACATACATTTAATTTTTATGATCAATTCGTGTTTAGGATTTTAAGAACCTGGAATGCTTAGTTTTAACTAAATTAACACATGCTAAAAAAAACAAAATACAAAAAAAAACCAAACAAAAATCATATTTGCTTAAATCAGAGAAATATACTAAACCTTTACGATTTTATTTATACAATTGACTATGGATAATGAATGCATCCTATGGAACGATTCTCTTTGAGAACCGATTGCCTATCGATTGATTGTTAATCGAGGTGGCCGAGTAAGCAGCTGCCGTTAAAAAACAAAGGTATTGTACCTTGAAATTCAATTTAGATCGTAGATCAACGATGCTCGCTCATTGTCACAATTTCTACATCTCTAATTTTATAGCAAAGCAGCGATAACAATTCTTAAGTAAATATATAGAAAGAAACTTATTTTGTAATAAATTTTTTGTATATTTAAGCAATTTATATATGAATGATTTGAAATATTTGAGAAAATACTACTACCCCCTACAAGAGTCAAATCCTGTTAACCCATAATGTGATCGATGAATGATTACAAAACAAAAACTATTACAAGTAAATTCCGAATAGATGAATGTGCATTACCGTTACATACCAATTTTGTTAGCGTATAAGAAAGACGTATGTAGCTGCTACAATAATTTATTGATTTTGGTACAAAACCATAATTACAAACAAAACACAAAATAATACGATATCATGAAATTGTCTGTAATTAGTAAATTACGAGATAAAAACGAAAGCTAAACGAAAAATAAAACTAATGTTACCCACCCGAAATTTCGACTACAGAGAGAAGCACAAAAAAATCCACCAGCAACCAGAGGAGTCTATGAATGTGTATCAATATACATAACAATCAAAGCAAATATATAGTGAGTTCTGCATTAAGGTAGGCAAAACTGTGAATGTAATGAGAAACCAAAAGAGAAGCGCTTTTGTAGATTATTACCGCATTACCGCACTTTGCGTCAAGTTTAAACAACTATAAACATGTTGGAAACCGCTTACTAATACACTACGTGTTTCTTTTGCAAGACTGGCTGAAGTGCTGGATACTGAATAACGTGGCAACGCTGGTTCCCAAGGAGCTCGAGCTCACTTAGGATTTTGGTTGGCGTGCTTGCACTAAACTGGAGCTATTGCTTCAAGGACCAAGGTAAGTGTAGGTATATAAACTAACTACATGCTGTCATATTTACGGAAAGTAAAACAAATAAAATAAATTCTATAAAACTCAATAAGTTTATTTTTTTTCAATAATCTGGGCTTTAAAAAGAGGATTTATTCAGGTTGAAATAATAACCTGATGTCAATAAATGGCAAATTAACGTAATTGGATTAGTTAATTGTTATACAAAAAACTGTTATACTGTGACAGACTGCTAGAAGAAGACTGACAGGAAGTCACATATTACAAACTGTGTATGTCAACTAAGAAGGTTTTAGGTTAATTGTCAGATATGGCAACTCTCATCTGACGTCTGAAGTCTATTATTGCGTTGTCATTCAAATTGCAGGCAGTTCAGTTTTTGTGCTAATCTTTTCGTCTACAACAGAAAATTGTTGAAAATTGTGAATAACTCAAACGTTAATAAGCTCTTCGGTCTAGAGGTATGTATACTTTAAGAAGTAATTGCCATTTTCCCCGACTAAAAATGCAATCATTCCCAGATGCATCAAATGAATGGATCCATTTGCGGTTCCGAAATTGAATCGGAGAATAACGAGCACATGCGTAAAATTTTCGTTGGTGGATTGTCGCTAATCTCAACGGGCCAATCGCTACACAAGTTTTTCAGTCAATTCGGTGTGGTGTCCGAAGCCATCGTTTTGCGTGATCAATTTTCACGCCGTTCTCGCTGCTTCGGTTTTGTGACCTATTTAGAAAAAGCGTCTGTTGAGAATGTCCAGCGTACGCGTCCCCACATTGTCGATGGCAAGTAAGTTTCAGATGTTTTCATATGAATTAACAACATAATATAGTCATGTGTATAAAATGTTTTCTAATCATCATAATCATCATCAACTACAGAGCCGTGGATACAAAACGTGCCTTTCCAATCCCACAATACAACAAGTCTTCTCACCAAGTGACCAATACTAGAACAAATAAGATTTTCCTTGGTGGTCTAAGGGAATGTCACGATGAGACCAAATTGCGAGAGTATTTTAAACAGTTTGGCAATATAAACAGTGTCAAGGTGGTGTTGAACCAGCAGACCGGACGCATGCGTGGCTTTGGCTTCCTGGAATTCGAGCGTATAGAAAGCGCTGCACGTGCCTTGGGTATGCAATGGGCATAGTAATTTATTTAAATTCAATATATTTATATCGCATCTTAGGTCAAGTCAAACATTTGATTAATTGTAAATTGGTTGAAGTGAAAAAGGTGATAGATTTTGGCAAACGTACACGCTTGCCCATCGGTGGAGCAGCTTGTGCCGGCTATAGACCACCACAGCCAACCATTATGGATAATCCCGTTTACTATCAAAGCTATGATCCGTATCTGGCGCAACATTCGTTGCCACCATCGGCCTTCCTAAATGGCTGGGCCTCGTACGTGGCACCCTATTTAACAGGACAGAGTCATGTCAGCCAGCATCCAGCACTGAATGACCATCCACTGGGAGAGTTCGTTTACGATGCCCCTAAATATACCACGAACAACAATAGTTTCGTTAAACCTTCCAAGAATGAGCTTAACCCAGCACATACCAAAGAAGCCAATAAACAGGAGATGTCAATTCAACCGATTTATGGCGTTAAAGTGGAATCGGAGGCCATTGGTGATGTGGAAAAGAAGTTGCTCGCCAAGGACTACAACGACTTTAAGCCGACTGACATAAACAACTTAAGTGCTGCCCCAGCCAATCCCAGCGACGTCTCAGCACCGGCCATTGGTATATTTATGTTCCATGCAATAGACTCGATTAATTAAACATTTTTATTTCAGGTTTTTAAAAAGTGGGACCATCAAAAAAATTTGCAATCCATTTGCCAAAATCATTTATATTTTATCCAAATACCAAACAAAAAATATTTACAGCATACAAATCACAAAGGTATTGATCAGATAACTATTGTGACTTATGATACAAATCATTTTGAATACCCACACGCATTTATTGGGTAACTAATAAATAAAACGTTTACTCATTTTGTTGAATTTAAATCGCAAACTTTGTTTTTCTCACTTTATTTGAAAACATATTTTTTTCTTATGTAAATTAAACGCATTATTGCATTTTAATTGTTTGTGTAATGTTTTATACCCGATACGATATAAAACGCACCACTGAATTGTATTTGTAGTTTTGAATGACTTGTTGTGAATTTGAGAATCTATTCGTTTTTTTTTTTGTTCTTAATAAAATTATGCAAACTGAGTTGTTTGCTTTTGTGCGCATTAATTTTATTTAAATGCCAACTTCTATCTCGATTTTCAACGCAAAAAATCAATCAATTTAAATTAGTAACAACACAAAATTTTTTGTTGCTTTTGATAAAAATAAATTTGTTTTATTTGCTGCACATAACGTAATTGTTTTTTCCTATTTTTTTGTTGTTTCATATTGATTTTTGAGTACGATTTATTAAATATTTGGAACAAGAGGGCAGGCCAACCAGAAAAATTTGCTTAACTAAAATAATTTTTATTCAAGTGATTAAAATTTTTCATTTGATTAGATGGCAAGTACTTCAAACCTTTAACGATTTGTAAATACAATTAGAGTACAAGATGTAAATTGAAATTAAGTTAACAAAGATTTCTGGAAAACGCGCCCAAATTATATTTTCTTTTTTGTTTTGTTTTTAAAACTATTCGTTATTTTGTACCTATAAATTAAATTAAATTATTCTGGTTTTTGTTGTTGTTTTTATACAAACTGTTGTTATTTTGTTATAGTTTTTTCTTACGTAGAAATGAGCATGAACGGTACCATTTGTGTATCGCTTTGTATAATTAATTTATTACTTTGTATTTTTTATTTATTATATTTCATCATTTCGCAAGCACTGTTAACACTGATTTTTGAGCTAAGATTTGAACACTAACATTTTGTTAAACTTTAAATGTTCTAAAATTGCTTTATGCCACGATAACAGTGCTAAATTTACTTTCTGGCATAAACAAATGTGTTCTAAAAATAATAAACATAAAGCAAATCAACAAATGATTTAGTTAGAGCGCATTCTCAACTGCGCACACTTCAACAAATGATATGTGTGAACCAAGAACAAAATTTAAATTTGCTAATCGAGTTAAAAACAATATTAAAAGTTTGCATATACAAATTAATATTAGAAATTATTAATTACATGTGGAGTTTCATTTTTTTTTTAAATATGTTAATGATTTTTGCTGAAGATCTAAAAATATTAACATTAATTTTTTTTTTAAGTTTATATATATATATATCTCTTTTGTTACATGTTTTGCTTGCTTTACGCTGAGAAAAGATTTGTAGTAGCTTGAGTTCTCTTCTTCTTTTCAATTATCCTTTTTTTTTTATAGATTTAAAAAATATGTACTACATTTTAGTTTACAACTGTATTGGAAACACCAAATCGTATTAGTTGTTTGACTAAGATTCGCTTACGAACTTCAATTCATTTCAATATCGGCGCTAACCGCCGATTATGCACGCTGCGGCCATTCAATTTGCCGTTACATTTGTTAACAATATATTCATTCCATGTGTATATAGACTAGCTAGGCAAATGTTCAATGTTCAGAATAAAACTGAAGTTGCAAGGGTTTGGAGGAGTGGGGGAAGTTTGTGGGTGATGCGGCAATTGTCGCACTGCATTCGGCTGCATGAATTTAAGTAAGTGTATTTGAGGTACTCTGCTACTTTTCTTTGTTTTAGTTGAGTGTTCCTTTAGACCGGTTTTACATAATTTATATTGTTTCGTTTATTTATTTTTTTTTTTTTAGATTTTTTAAGGTTACGTTTTTAAGTCTTTATTTTGCTTTTTTTTTTACATTTTATTTAAAAAAAAAGTTTTTTTTTTTGTTTGCATTTTAAATTGTTTAGATTTGTTTTGTTTGTGTTTTTTTTTAGCTAAGTTTTAATTATTGTTTTTAATTGTAATGATTTGCATTTAATTTATTAAGTTCTTAAGAAAAGTTGTATTGAAAATGAAAACAAACTAAAATCATTAGTATTTGCATTCTTTTTATAGCATTTCTGTCGCACACTTATACAATTTTGGAAAATAAGAATTTTAAAACGACAGATGAAGTAATGCATAGCTTACATTTATACTAAGTTCTTTGACACTGTGTGTGTGTGTGTGTATGTGTGTTTGGTTGTTCATGCGTGTTTATGTTTTAGGTGGTGGGCTGTATGCATTAGAATTACAATTTTCATGTTGGCGCATTTCAACATACTCTTTTTTTTTTTGTTTGTTTGGAGGGCGTGCTGCAGCTTCTTAAAATTAGATTTACAACGAAAATTTGCACAGAATTTGGCTTTTTGGCACTAGCTGGCGGCTTAAGAGAACAAAAAGTGAACAGAAGCGAGCTTAACTAAATGATGATCCAAATGTAGTTTTTACTTGCACAACGATACACCAGCAATTTAATTGTTTTCATTGTTGTTGTAGCCCGTTTATCGCTCTAAAGAACGTTTCAAGAACATTGAAGATTAGTCATTCTTTTTTTATATTCTCTTTTTCCTCTTTTCCTTGAATGCTGTTGTTGTTTTTGCTGCTACTGCGGCTGCTGCTGCTTCTTCTACTACTGCCGATTGTGTGCGTGTGTGTATGAATGTGTGTGTGTGTGTGTGTGTCAGTGTGTGCGTTGATGGTTGATGATGGTAATTGATTGATTGCGTTATGGAAGAAATCGATGCTCTGACGTTAGGCTGTTGCTGCTATTTGCTTGTTATATTTCTGTTTTAACGGCCCGTCCAATGTCAGGCCTGGCGGTTTTTTTTTGCCCCACTGCCGCCCGCTGGTTAACGGCGACCATAATTGCCGCCGCTGCCGCCACCACCACCGCTCTGTCCATTGCCTGCACCGCGCAGCGGTCCGTTAGATTGATTTCCGCCACCGCTGCTGCGATTATCGTTGCGCTGACCAAAGCTGGCGCCTCCATTGCCGCCCATACGGGGACCACTGTTGCCGCCACCAGCGCGCATATTGTTCCGACCCATATTGTTCATGTTGTTGTTGCCGCCGCCGCCGCCGCCAATGGGCTGACGCGGTGGCATATCGTTGCGCATGCGTGGCTTCTTCTCCTCCACATTCAATTTCTGGGCATCGGGCGAGTTCTCTGGGAAGTACAGCGGCTGAAAATCAAAATACAGATTATAAATCGAATACAGATGAATTATAGATATGAACACTTCTGCAAAGGCACTTCTACATACACAATTGGCCAGGCACTTCTGTACCGCCTCGGGATCATCGTAGGTGATAAAGCCATAGTTGAGTGGGCTTCGCATTCCTGGCAGCACCTTGCTGCCGACCTTCGAAAGAATACGTAACTCGATCACATTGCCAAAGCGTGCGAATAGCTGACGCAGCTCATCTTCGGTAGCATGGTGTGGTATATTGCCCAGAAACAGTTGCTGATTATCGCCAAATTGCTGAGCATTGCTAGGACGACGCTGCTCAAACTCTGCAAATATCAAATATCACCAAATTAGTAATTGATTTCGGAAATGAAGCCCACACGTGACATACCCTTGTTTCTAATTGAATTGTTGCGCTGTGGCAGAGGAGCGCCGTTGTCGAGACGCGAGTTATGGTTGTTGTTGTTGTTGCTGCTGTTGTTGTTGTTGTTGTTGTTGCCGTTATTGTTGTAGGAAGAGGATGCAGTAGTTGAGTAGCTGGCCTGAACACCGCCACCGCCGCCCGCTGAGGATGTCGTATAGACATTGCTCTGCGGTTGTTGTTGCTGGTGCTGCTGTTGCTGCAATTGTTGCTGTTGCTGCAGGGCCGCATTGACAAAGCCACTGGGCGACGATGAGGTTGACTTGAACAGATTCGCATAGGTCTTGGGCTCCTGCTGTTGCTGCTTGGCAGCCTCGTATTTCTCCTGCTGCTGCTGTTCATGTATGGTTTTGAAGTCATCGACTGGAGTTTGTGCCCTCTGCATATGGCTGACTGTTGCCTCGCTGCTGATCGGCTCCTCGGGTTCCACGATTGCCTGCTGCTGCATAGCCGCCTGCTGCTGCTGATGCTGTTGTTGTTGCTGCTGCTGTTGGGGTAGGAGTTGTGGTGGCGCCGCCACGAGCGGAGAGTGCTGGAAGCCAGCTGGCTGCACTGTCACCGGCTTCACAATGCCCACATTGGACGGCATCGCGGGTCCACCAGCACTTGGCTGCTGTTGCACCATCGGCGACACATTGGCCTGCACCAAAGCTTGCGGAGGTCCCTGTTGTTGTTGCTGTAGTTGTGGTAAATCATCGTGTGGCACAACTCCGTTCTGAATTGGTGGCGGAGGGATTGAGAACTGCGCGGGCAACGGAACAGCAGATGCTTGCGGCGCAGCTGGCAATACGGCCACCGGTCGTCCGGATGCAGGGCCCGCGGGCATTGGATAGTAAATCTGCTGCGGTGCTCCAGCAGCGGCACCAGCGGTTACAACTGGCACAACTGGCTGAGGCAGGACCACCTGAGTGGGCAGCTGCTGTGGTGGCTGGGCACCGTCACCGACAACCTGGACAGCCTGATCGACGCCCTGCACCTGAACATCGTGCACATCCTCATCGTTCTCTGAACGCGACTCTCCATCCTGCTCGTCCTCAATGTATAGATCCTGATAGCGGAAGATGTCATTGTGTACATAGTACTTCTTGGGCGATTGGGCAGCAAGCACAAAGGTCTGCGTAAAGCGGCGCATCGGCTGGCCATCATTAGACAGCTCGCCAGTGACCTGGACGACAACGCCATTGCCTAGGGTTGCTTGGGCATCAACCTGGCTAATCTTGGCATGGCAATCGTTGAAGTTCAGCTGCTGTATGCGATTGTGTATATCGCGCTGACCCACAACCAATGTCGATTCGCCGTGTATGAACGACGAGTTGTTGTTGTAGAAGCGATGCAAATGATTGGGCGCCTTATTGAGCAGCGTATAATACTGACGCACAAATTCGCGTCCCACAGACTGTGGCGAAGGCTGTTGCGATTGTGTCGCATCCATGACCATTGCTAGCGTGTGGCTAAGCGGCTAAATATAGTCCCAGTGAGAGTGAGGAGTTTCCGAGATTATGTTCTTGTCGAGTTTTGTTTGTATTTATTCTGTAAAACAATATGTATTCAAACATCTGAATTAGTCTTCAAGTGAATTAATATACTTAGAACTAAAATTTGAGCCTACTTAGTTAAGTTATTGGAAAAGTTGTTATTGGCATTAAAATATTCCCAGAAAACTTAGATACTTTTATTAACGAACAAATATTTTGTATATTTTGCTTTATTTTTTTGTTATCGACTGGCTTAAATTGTTGGTAATAAACATATAATTTTTCAATCATTTTATATTTATTGTTTATCATTGAATTCAAACTAAAAATCGTCATTAATTTTTATAATTATATATATTAAATTATTATAATATATAATTATTCGTGAAGGAGTAAGAAATGCTTATCACACACTCCAACGAAAATTAGTAATACCATCTCTGCAAAAAAGGGTATACAAATACATAAGGAACACATTTTACTGCAGCACGGACAAAAAGATTCAATGCAGTTGCAATTTGACCCACTTTCATTCGAAGCACAGGCTCACACACTTATGTATATATACAAACAAACATACACATATATACAAAAAAAACACAAAACTTGCAGCACTCACCACGAAAATGCATATAAAGGGGAAATTTGGTGCAAACCCAAAACAAGACAAAGTGCAGCTGTCATTGCCTTCTTGCTTGCAGAGTTTTTCTTATTATTGCTATACGTATTTTGTTGTCTCTTCCTCTATGCACATCAAGATTTAAAGGACCAATCGCATTTTATTTGCACACAGTAAATGACCTCATACGCCGAAACAGTAGTCACAGCAATAATGGACAGCGGGGCAGCAGTATTGGAAACACACACAAACTGTGTAAAATAGTTTTAGGTTATGTTGCGACGTATCAGCGTATAGGACGAGAATTTAAAGCAAACACACACATGCGTGCTTTGTTTCTTTCAGGTAGCTGTTGTTTTGCCAAACTCCAAAAAACAAACACTGGCTGCTGCAACTTGGCAACAATTACCAACCGAAAAAAAGATAAAATAAAGCGATCTGCAAACAAAACATTCCAATTGATCAAACATTTTAGGCAGTATACATTAAAAATAATTGAACGCCAAATTTCTTACTGACATTGGAAAAAAAAACTCGAGCACAGGAAAAAAAAAACAGCGCGAAATACTCGTGTTTTCCTGCGTGCGTGAAGAGCAACCGCGTGTGTTTGGTCGGCTGCGACACAAAGAAAGCAATAAAAAGAGCAATATTTAAACAAACTTACAAAAAAAAAACAAAATGAGCAGCTACTTTTTAGGTTATGCGTTGCCCAAACACAAGCGATTAAAAAAGCCGCTAAAGCGAAAATGGACAGAAAAGCGACCGGCATCAGTTAAAAGACTAGAACTTCTAATTGTATTTTTCAGTTGTTGAATGATTGTTGCTACCCAAACCGAAAGATTTTTTTTTTTTTTTGCATGTAGGAGCATGTGGTCAACGCCGGTTGACAATTGGTACTCACCTTAACAGTTGCCTGTCTGTCTGCAGTCTGATCTTCGTCTTATAATGCACAATAATATTGCTTATGTGTTTCTTTTTTCTTTTTGTGTTTATCAGGTAGTGTACTATTTTTATTTGCAATGAGCTGTTGAACTCCGTCGCACAGGTTTTAGTGTAGGGTGTTTACAGACTGATTTGTAATTTGAGAAATGCTGAAATATATACATATATATATAGGTATCGTTATTTAAAAAATCAGTGCAAAATGCAACTTAATATTTATATGCAGACACAAACACACAGAGGCACACACAGCCACTCACACGCGAAGCTTGATGGTTTGGAGCGGCCGCTTTAGTCTGTCTGCTTCTTTCTTCGGCCGTCGTCGTTGTCTGCTGCTTTGTTGCAATTTTCTTTTTGGTTTTTAAAAATTACAAATTTGGCAATTCTTTGCGCACATTACTCGATTATTATTATAGTTGCTGGCGATCACAGTTGTTAATTAATTAAGTTTGAGTGCGTGGTATTTATTTAATTTATGTAAAAAAGAATCGCAAACGCAATGAAATTTAACAAGTGAATTAAGAAGAGAACCGACGTTTATTCCTTCCTCTTTTGCCTGTTTTATTCTCGGTGCATTTGCGTTTGTGTATGTGTGCTTTTATGATGGCGGCGATGTCGTCTGTGTTAGTGTGGCCGTACGTGTCGCAAGCAAAAATACCAAACTATCATAAATATCTGAAATACAAAACCAATCGAAATTTCGAAAATGTGGTTTGATCTATATAGTTTAGAAGTTTTAGATGTATAAATATATTATCATAGCAAAATTAACCACGTAAAAACATGTAACGTACACTTCCTTTAGCGACAAAAATGAAATGACGGCAACATTTGCCATTCACTGAAAATGATGACACAAAACGCTGCCAGATTGCTCGTGTTCTAAGACACACCGGCTTTATTTGCAATTACATAAATAAATAATGTTGTTTCAGTAGCATATTGTTGTCATAGTTGTGGAAAAACGCAAGGTGTATACGAATAAAAACATCGCCAAAGCAAATAACATTTTTGAACTGCCAAAATATACACCGCAGTGGCAACGCCATAACCATATACACACGCTGTCTCTGGACTTGTCATTTTCCGGTCGTCAGCGTACGCGCGAGTTTTGGCGAGTGTGCTAACAAAAAAATTTGCTGAAATTGCTAAATAGTGCTATTTATTTAAGTTGTAATTGACAATAGAGAAAAGCACACACACATACCACCAACTAACCATAATGGCAGACAAGCAAGTCGACAGCGAAATGAACGGTGAAGATTTCTCCAAGGATGTCACCACCAATGATGTGGCGAGCTCTGAAAACGGTGATTCGACTCCCTCTGCCGGCGCAGCTGCAAATGGCAGCTCTGAAAATGCAGTCGCAGTTGCGGGTAATCAGCGTGATGACGACAGGTATTATAATTAAAATAACCATAACCCTAACTATTCAATCGACCGCCAGACATATACAAATTATTTAGAAATCATGTGCCTAACTAAAACGTTTTTTTTTATTACCACCTATTTATTGTTACGTAAATGCAAAGCTAACGTCGTTGTCGAGTGTAAAAAAAAAATGGTGTTCGACGTAGCGACGGTGGCAGCGGCTGCGGCGGGAGTCAGCGCGCCGCTTACGCTGCTGACCCCTTCTTCCATATTTGCGCGCGTGTCTTTGTGTGTGCGACTGTACTTCGCACAACAGAAAGAACTACTAAACATACATAATTATAATTATAGAAGCTGTTGGAAAATTTTTGTTGGTTGCCTTTTGCCTCCTCTCCTCTATCCAGAGATTGTGTTAAATGTGTATGCATCATTTGAATGTAAAATGCGTATTTTTCATAAGTCGTTTATTTTGCTACAGATTGTTGTGTGTTTATGTACGTGTATGTGTGTGTACTGAATGTCAATTCTTATACAAATGTGTTATTTATCACATTTGCAATTGAAACAAAAAGCACAACGATGTTCTTCAAGTCGCCACAGAAGAGGCAATTCAAGCACATTTCCCTCATTTTTTGAGGTTATGTTCATAGCACACACATTCTTTAATTTTTACTTGGGTATGAGTGTATGTATATACGAGTATAGAAAAAAAAATTAGAAAAATGCTCTAAGTGTGCTCTACTCCACCTCCAACAAGCCCCTCGTTGCCCGCACACTGCAGACCGCCTTTCACTTGTAAAAGGTTTTGTTTCTATTTGTATAATTTTTTTGCATTATTTTCTGCAGCTATTCGTTGATATTTTTTGTTCATTCGTTTTCATGCTCTTCCAGTTTCGTACCCAAAATGGCGGTCGGTGCTCTGCTTGCTTTGCAGTGCGGCCGTCTCGCTGCGTGCGTATGTATGTAGTATTTTTTTTCTCTTTTATTTGATTTCTCGACGTTTATTCCGTTTTGCTTGCCGGCTTCGCTCTCTGTTGCTGAGGCCGTCGCCATGCCCGGCAGTGTTGTCGAGCGATTAAAAAGAAGAACTGCTTTTGCAATACGTAATTTTTTTGATTGTATTTTAATATATTTAATTTAATATTGAACAAATTAATAGTTATATTATTAAAAATAGCCGGTTGTTGACCCCATTCGCTCTTTCGATTAAATAACTTTATTCAGCGAGTCTGATATGTATGTCATTAATTAATTAAGTTAATTTTAAGTCCAAACAAAAAGTTGTACATGAACGATAAAAAAATCTATATATATATATATATAAAATGAAATAACAAAATGGAAGCAGCCCAAAGCAGATGGTGGTCTACGATAAACAAAATAAAAATTCAACCAAAACAATTCATAGCTTATCCTGTTGTGTTTGAGCGAACTAACCTTGTTCCTCTCCGGCAGGTCTTGAGAGAAGTTAAAAGCCATGTTAAGCTATTCTCAAGCAGCCGTGGCCCAAAGGATAAAACCCAAAGGATGCAGCCTGCGCAACGGATGCCGGGAATGTTGATGATGGTATTTATCTAACCAAAATAAAACAAAAAACTATGTACACACAAAATTATCAACAAATTATCTCGAGTTCTCAATTGGATCCTATATAAAACGTATAACGCATTTTATTGTTTACCAAAAATTAAAGAGAAAGAAAGAGAGACAGAGAGAAAGAGACTCGCATTTTTTGTTTGTTTTTGCCTACTTAAAGAAGCGCAACCGATGAACGTAACGTAACGATAAATGATAACGATAACGATTACGACCCCACAAAAATAAAAAACGAATTGCAACCGAAAACGAGTCTAATAACGTGTCGTAAAATGCCAAAACGCGGGTACCGTCTAACTTTTCCGCACTCTAAATTCCGCCGCCGTGATGAGATTGTTCCAAAATTGCATTACCCCGCAGAGATATTTCCAATCTTTATAAATAACGTATGCCAAAAATATTTTAAGTATATATCAATTACAAGTTTTTTTTTTCTATAAATTTAGCCCAAATAAAGCAAGTACCAAATCCAAAAGCAGCATTAAAATATATTTGCATTTTCTCATTTTTAGTAATAAATAAATTTTTAAAATGTATTTAAACAAAAAAAAAAGATTTTGTACTAAAATTAAAAATTCACTCTTTGCATATATACATATATAATACGTATTTTTCGCTCGTTTGTGACTCTTCCCTCGCCGTATCTTTCGCTCAGTTTTTTCGATGCAGTTTTTGAATCTTGATTGAAAGTTCATTAATTATTAAAGTACAGTAATTATCACTTTGAATTTGGTGAGTTTTTTCGAATATTTTTTTTTGTTTGATTATTCTTGCTCCGTCTTAAATCTATTTGCAGCAGTAACAAAATACAATGTAAAGTAACGTTTTTGTAAGCGCCAAATGTGTGGGCAGAAAACAAAAAAACCAAAAGTATCCTACCAGATATATATATGTGTACTTACATATATATATGCATATCAAATTTTCTACACGCATATTAGACAACGTTATTGTCGTGCCATATTTTTCTAACTTTACCAAACCAGAATTTGCTTTGTAGCATTAATAGTTTAATTTTTAACAATTTCTGTATATTTTGCGAAAAATTTAATCAACAGCATTTCCGTAACCTTTCACAGAAAACTGTTTGTTGGCGGCCTTAGCTGGGAAACAACTGAGAGTAAGTAGCTACCCACATGAAATTTATTACATGACTTTAATTAATTGTTATTAAAAATTTTTCAGAGGAACTGCGCGATCATTTCGGCAAATATGGCGAGATCGAGAGCATTAATGTAAAGACAGATCCTCAGACGGGAAGGTCACGTGGCTTTGCCTTCATCGTGTTCACTAACACAGAGGCAATTGATCAAGTCAGTGCCGCCGAGGAACACATCATCAACAGCAAGAAGGTTGATCCCAAAAAGGCAAAGGCCCGCCATGGCAAGATATTTGTGGGCGGCCTCACCACAGAGATAAGCGATGAGGAAATCAAAACCTACTTCAGTCAGTTTGGCACTGTAAGCAACACAGACAACAACAAAACAATAAAAACAATAAAAACAATATTAAATTTGAAATTTGCCATTTGCAGATTGTGGAGGTCGAGATGCCATTCGACAAGCAAAAGTCACATCGCAAGGGATTCTGTTTCATTACGTTCGACTCGGAACAAGTGGTTACTGATTTGTTGAAGACACCCAAACAGAAAATCGCTGGAAAGGAGGTTGATGTGAAGCGCGCAACACCAAAACCTGAGAACCAAATGATGGGCATGCGGGGAGGAGCGCGTGGTGGAATGCGCGGTGGACGAGGCGGATATGGACGCGGTGGTTAGTTATCCCCCTAAACAAATTTCTAATGGAAATGTATTCATATTATTAATCTTTGCTATTCTTCTGCTCCAAGGTTATTCCCATCAATGGGACGGCCAAGGTTCGTATTCGGGCTATGGCAGCTATGGCGGTTATGGTTCCGGTGGATTTGCCGATTACTATGCCGGTGGCTACTATAATGGATATGACTATGGTTATGGTAAATACAACAAACAACATAATAATAATGCTCATAACAATTATTATAATAACACAACGACAAGTAATTACCACCCAAGCAAGAACAATAGCAACAACTATCAGCAGTTCTAATGTAGCTAAATACTGGCAACAAAACAAACAAACATATAACAAGAACTACAACAATAAACAAAAATGCCATTATACAACATTTTGAAATATCTTTTCCCTTTACCATACATATAATATACATACTGTTGTTTGCCGTTAGCAAAAGAGACATAAAAAAAAACAAGAAAAGAAAAATCCAAAACGGAGAGAAAAACAAAAACGTTTTGCTGCATTTCTATATAACAACTAGAAACCCAAAAACATCAACAACAAAACAACGTCGCTAAAAACAAGAAAACTTTTTAATTACATAAAAAAACAACATATTTTTAATGATTATATATAAATTTTAAAATCATTTTAAAATTGCAATTAAATTTATAAATATATATTGATTATACATAATTTAACATACAACAATCAAATCAATAATTTTACAATTAATTTAAAAAAAAAATCTAAAATGCATAATTTTAAAATTTTAAAGCGTAATTTTAAATTGAGAATTCATTTGAAAAGGAAAACTTTAAATTTATAAACAAATTTAACATCGACCATAAATTTACTAGTGTTTTAGCATTTAAATATTATATAAAACTGACGAAGCGTGTGTATTAATTATTGTGTTGTTTAAGGAGCAAAAAAACGAGAAAAAGAAAGCGTGAGAGTGAGACAGTGTGAGACCGAGACGGATACGGAGACGAAAAGAGTAGACAAAACGTTCAAGTTCATACACTACACTACAATTATATATATGTATACTAGACCAGAACAACAAGAATGTAACAACAAAAACAAAAACGAAAACTATTATAAAAAAGAACAACAACGTGTGCGGCCGCCAGAGGTCGCTTTCAACAGACTTTCCAAAGATGACAAATACCTCAAACGCGAAGGCAGCAGCAACAATTAGAAAAAAAAACCAACAAGAAACAAAGCACACCAACAAACAACAATCGAAAGAACCTTAAACTTTACACACAAACAAGGAAGAAAAAGAAAGAATAGAAACTCACAAACAAGATCATGTGCCAATTATGTGAAACTGTGTGAATCGCCAGCGTTTTGGCCTTTTGCATAATTGCAACTTGTGCCTTTTATTATTGTTAACTAACTAACTGTTATTGTTTGAACAAATCGAAACCAAAAGCTGTTGACACCACCACACTCATAGAAATCACACACAATTCATACCTACCCACCACCCAACTCCGCTCATTCAAAACATACATAACCCTGTTGACTATTTAGCCTACATTCTCACCACCTCCATCCATCCCCCTTCCCCGTTATCTCCTTATAATAGTTATATTTAAATAGTTTTTCCCTTTGTTTTGTTGAACAAAACGCTAAAGCAAACATAAATCCAACAACAAACCAACATAAGCGAAACAAAACAAAACAAAAAATATATTAAACGCGTAATCAAAGCTTTGATTAAATTTCTATTTAAATATATATATATATACCTATATATAGCATATAAATATATTTTTAGATGTATATTATTATTATTTCGGCAACGGGATAATATCAACGTTTTTGCAATGCATATGTTTTCGTATGCACGTATACTATATATATATATAAATATATATTTATAGCAGATGTATACAAATGTTGCATAAAATAACATTTTACAAATGGGTACTATTTTTGATAGTATTATTTTAAGGCAAATCCTTGTTAGAACAACAACAACAACAACCATAACAACAAAAACACCAACGCAAAAGCAACGAAAAAACCAACTTTTTTGGCCGGGCTCGAATCTTCAAGTATCAGTAGTAGGGCATAGAGAGATGGACGTGGCTGATTAAATTAATCAACCCCCGCCAACTCTTCTTGAGCCCGCCCACCCAACCTGCATACGGCAATTTTCAAGCCTTTCGATGTGGCGCGGCCATACATTCTTTTATTTGCTTTATTTGCATTTCTGCTTTGCTTTCTTTGACCACACATGCATTTTGCTGATAATGAGAACACGAGAGTTGAGTTCAAGAGAAAGAAACATAAGAAAAGGACGAAAATATATTTACAAGAAACTAAAAACAGCAATGTAAAACTTAAAAAATACTTGATTTGAAATAAAACGCGCAATGCGGCATTTTGCACGTTCGTACGTTGATAAACAACAACAAAAACAACGCCAAGAACAACAACAAAAACAGTGACAACAATTACAAGAAATACAAACTGAACGCTAAAAACAACAAGAACTACATCAAGTAGAAAAAAACATCTAAACAAAACAAAACAAAAAGTAAAAACACACTTCGTCAATTTTAGTAATTTTAATAAATATACATTTATATAAATAATAATTTTTCTTATTGTTCATATTTTTTTAAAGTATTAAGTACCTACACAAATATGCGCATATTTTTTTTGCTTTTCACAAGCATATCCACATTTATAATACATATTACATAAATAATTACATTTAACTCTTATGTTATGTATGTAGAATTCAGCTCTAAAAAACTTTTGAACTCTGTCAAAACGAACCATCAATTTTTTACGTATCACAATCAATATATGTATACGTATAAAAACATATTTATACCTATATTTAAAAACATCAACAAAAAAACAAAAAAAAAAAACTAAAAAATATGCATAAACTTGAGTAAAATATTTTAAAATTTGCATGTTTCTCAATGTTTTTAGCTAGTTGTCTATATACAAACAAAAAAAAATATAAAATAACAAAATTTAAATTTGCAAAAAAATATATATTAGTAATTAAACAACATTTATACATATTACAAATTTTATATTTATGCTATATATTTTACACCACACAATGGTTCATAATGCCAACGATGTTTAACTGTGCAAATAATTCATTTATAAAAAAAAATACTTTTGTATATTTTATAGCAATATTTGTGCCCATTTTATATAAAAATATAACTACAATATATTCATAATTTTCTTTATAATTTATCAAATTTTATAAAATTCAAACTAACCCATTAATAACAACAAACACCAACAAAATCATGTCAATGGGAGCTATAACAGAGTGCGTGCTATGTTAACACCTGCGAATGTAAAAGGGGTTAATTGTTTAAGCCTTAGCAAGTTAACATCCAAGTGGCCAATGTTATGGGCCCCATAGACACTTTAATGAGTTAACCGTTTCACAATTGAAAATATGTATACTATTTTATTAACTAAATATTGTTACTTTTTATTATGATTTTTAAACATACGTGTTAAATAATTACATTTATTATGGATATATATCTATTGTAATGCCGAATTTTCCGATGTTTCGCCTCACAAAAAACGACAAAAACAAGAAAAAAAAAGAAATCTTTTTCAAAATGAGAGTAAAATTCAAAACGACTACTACTACTACTACTACCAACCAACCACCCAAGCAAATATCCAAAACGATCGCGCAATTTGTTTTGACCACATAAATGTTTTCGTAACGGTTGGTTGCCTTGCCGCGCCACCTGACGGCACCGTCTCTCTGGTGTCATATTGTCTGTGCAACCGGAAATCCCATCCACACAGCGACACACCGATCACAGAAACGAACACCCTGTTTGCAACCAAGTACCAACGACTACACAGAAAAAAACTACAATTATTTCATTTTTCCTAAAATGTAACGTTTTATTTTCTTTTTTACTCCCTTTTTTTAATTAAACTTAATGGTTATATATATTACAAGTAATTTTAGCGTAATTAATATCTGTTTTTAGTCAAATGAATTGAAAAATCTAAAAAAAAAATGAAAATATATATATTTATATACATATATATTTACACATAAAGTAATTTTAAAAAGTAAATCTTGAAAAAAGTTTCCTGCAGCAAATTTTTTTAAGATCTAAACAGTTTTCTTGTTTTTAACAACAAAATACAAAACAACACAAGAGTAAATTATAAATAATACCAATATTAACTCGTATAAAGTCAAATTTGCTGACAATTTGCATTTGTTTTTGTTTTTCGCAAGACGTTTTTTTAAATACTAAAATTTTGCGACAAGTCCAACACGTACTTCCCCCCAAACGCCCCCCAAAATCCCTATCCCATTTGAAAACTACAAAGAACAATGAAAAAAGAAAATTAATAAAAATTTGATTTCTTTTTGCTGAGGTGAGACATTCAAAAACACACACAAGAGCAGCAAATTTATTCAGTTTTTTTTTTGGCCAATAAGATGAATAATGAAAATGAAATGAATTCTATTTTCGGAAAAATAAACTATATAAATATATTAAATGCTGAATTTGTTGTGTGGAAAATGAGGTAAAAATTAGAAAATAAAAAAAAATGCATAAAGAGTGCGTCAAAAATGAGATATCAAATGAGAAATTAATTGCAATACATTGTGAAACATGTTTATAAGTCGAAAGTGAAAACAGCAACTAACTAACAAACAAATACAATACCAAGAGACAGCAGCAATTTAAGAGAAACAACATCTGAATTGACAACAACAATAACAAAATAATAACAGCAAAAACAACCATAACTAAAAAAAAAAAAAAAACGAAACGCGCATGTATGTGTGAGCGCCGCTTTGCGCCTGTTTTCTCAATTAGTGAGAAGATGAAGATGCAGATGAAGATGCAGATGCAGATAGCTAGAAGATTAACAACAAAGAGAGACAGAAATGTGTTTTTAATTTTTACTGTGTAACCGCAACAACCATTTTTTGCAATGCCTGTGCAAAATTAATGAAAAGCAGCACCAACAACAACGACAACTACTACTACTATTACAACAACAACAACTATAACAACAACCACAACTTTAACAACTACAACACAGCAACAGCAACCAACAACAACAACAGCAGCAGCAGCAACAGCAGCAAGAAGCAAGAACCAACCACAATACAATAATATTATATTGTATTTCGATCTATATAGTAGCAATCACATAACAGCCAATCAATCTTATAATCAAAATCCGCAAATCGAGAAATGAGCAAATAAAAGAAAAAACGAAAAAAAAAAAACAAAAACGATACAACTTGTGTGTTTTCAGTGGAATTCCTTTTCCAGCTCTCTCTCTCACTCTGGTGTGCATTTGAATTGTCTCCCTCGGCACGGCGTCGCCGCCGCCCTTTACTCCTACATCACTATCTGAAATTGACAAAAATTTTGACCAAAACCAAGCAAAAAACCCATTAGTAGAAAGTTTAGTAAATATTATTAAAATTCAATTCTTAATCTAAGTCTTGTTTGTGCTCATAATCTTAAAACTACAACTTTTTGTGTTTAAACCCCCTTTATAAAAAAAAAAAAAAAAAAACCAAAACAAAACTATCCAAACTCAAAACTTAGACTACGGTTATGGCGACGACTTTGATGGTGGCTTTGGCGGTAATGGCTACGGCAGCGGCGGCGGGCGCGGTGCCGGAGGTCCGCGAGGCGGTCCCAAAGGTATACAAAAAAAAAAGGCCAAAAAAAAAAACCTGCCCAAATTACCACTTTTATTACCCATCCACTCTATCTCTTATTACGTATTACTATCCAGTCTCCGTAACTATTTGTAACTGAGCATTGGTTTTCTTTGTAACTTGACTAATCTTTCCTTGTCTTTCATTTCGAGCATTCTCCATTTGGAGTCCAAATTATGTTACTAGACATTGTTTATCCTTAGATTTGGTCAAAATTTTCATCAGTCGCTTGAACCGTTTGGCGTTGTAGTATATCCTAAAACCACAACAAAAAAAAAAACGCAAAAAAAAAAATAGTACGGAAGAACAACAACAACAATATCCTTGCAGCTGTGCATGACTTTGACATTGTTATTCAATTTGTAAATGAAAAGACTAATCTCTAACGTGTTCCTCATCTCTCAAAACAGGCGGCGGCGGCGGAGGCGGTGGTGGTGGCGGCGGCGGCGGTGGTGGCGGCGGCGGTGGTGGTGGTTTTAATGGGGGCAAGCAGCGCGGCACTGGACGCCAGCCACGACATCAGCCCTACTAAACGGCCCGTCTTCCGGAGTCCGACATCTACTTATAACTGCAAACTATTTGAATTTTACTTAGTTTAGTTTGTTATGGTAAGAATGTGATTTCACAATTTTATCGCGCAACTAACACGATTGCCATATATTGGCCATATATTGGCCATATATTAGCCATTGGCATATTGGCTTGGCCATCGTGTTTGTTGTGTTGCAATTAATTCGAAAAAAACTCATCGCAATTGTTTTCCATTTGACTTGACAGCATACTACAAAACAACACACACACACACACACATACACACATACACACATAAACATATATACAAAACACAAATACCCAGAAGCATCTATAAAGCGACTGCAGGGTAGACCTCAAATTCTCCTGGCATAACGCACTCCAGCGGAGCAGACAACAACAACAACTACAACAATTTATACACACTTGTTGTGTGGCACCATTCCAACAGCAGAAAGAGCAGAAGCAGAAGCAGAAGCAGCAGCTACAACGTGGTCAAGAATCAACGCATCATTTATATACATACTTATATATAGCACCAGCCCACGCACTTCACGATACTCTACACACACACACACACACACACATACACACTCACAGCCACGCACACACACACAGAGTTAGGCTTGGAGAAATGTATTTTTTCAGCAAGTGGCTAATTTTTCATAGCCACACGCTCGTTAAGCCAGCATTGCCCACCAAGAATACCCACAATGCACCACACACATTAAGGTGTGCCACTCTCCCACAGACTCTGCGAGCTCGTGTTAGTGTGTATGTGTGTGTGTTTGTGGCAAAATTAATATGATTATTTTTTTTTTTTTGAATGTAGTCTCATACATTATGCGAGGTAATTGTTTAACTTGTAAGTTCAGGCAAACAATATATTCACACACACACATACACACACACATACACACACAGAGCCAACACACAACCATGCATAGAAATAGAAATAACGAAAAGCAGAAACACAAAAACGGCAACAATGTTTAATAGTAACAGTAAATACATTATATAAAATACAATAGTCATTAAGTATTTGTTTAAATTTAATTAATTAATAACTGTAATATGTAATGCATAATAATCATAGAGCAACGCTAGGCAGCTGGCGCTCCTGCGGTGTGGGCGGGTTGTCTTTGAAGCGGACGCACCACAACGGTGTCCGCCCGCCACGCCTTGTCCAAGTCCGCTTGAAACTACAACAAAACAACAAATCCACCAAATTATAAATAACAAATGATTTTTTCCCAATATGAGAATGGTAAACGTTTTTCGTGTATGTATTTGCGCTCATTAATAGTCTATATACATTTATATACATACACACACACATATATATATATGTATATATATATACATAATTAAAAAAGAGAATTTTATATTTTAATAAAAATCTAATGCAGCATATGACAAGAAGAATGAAGAAAAAAAATGCATAGGCACTTGCAACAAGCTCTTAACAAAAATAATAATAATAAATTAAGAGAAGATCCAAGCAAACAAGCAAAAACTGAACTACATATAGTTTTTAACAAGACTATTTTCAAGGATATTTGTTAAAAATAAATTTAAATAAATATATATAAATATATGAAAAAAAAAAATTACATACATAAAAACTATATACAAATAACTATAGCTATTTAAATGAAAAAAATAATGCATTGATAAAAATTGTTATGCTAAAAACGTCCGAACTACAGAAAGAGAAGAGAGTGGAGTGACACAAAAACACACACACACACACAAACAACCACACACACCAACTGAAGGCAGCAATAGGGGTATCGCTCCTCATGGTAGGAGAGATGTGGAGGATGAGAAAGATATAACGGTAGAATTTTCTATATCCATTCTACTCAAATTATTTTTACATTCGCTGCTCGATAGCAGCTCAAGTCAGCCGTAAGCCTAAAGTTATAAATCGAACAAAAACAAATGTTTATTTTCAAACTTAATAATAGATGTATAAAACAAACATTCTTCAATTGACAAAATAAAATGTTTATTTCGTTTAAATGAACCACACAAATTCAGGCGAAAAGATTCAATTAAAAACAAAAAAAGACATATGTATATTAAATTTTGAATTATTATTTCGAAATGGAAAATGGCATAACCAAAAGTAAGTTGCACACACACACACACAGATAATTTAATGAATCTATATATCATATCCTAGCGATTCTAATAGTTACGTTTCACCTGGCCAGTGGCGAAGAGCACATCCAGTATTTTGAGAAATTCGCGATAGTTAACCTCCAGACAAAGACCACGCTTAACGCCAAAGCATTTGATTACGGCCTCCAGCTCGCGACTGCTTAGCAGATTGTGCATTTCACGTAGGGTGATGGCCCGCAGGAATTGGTTCTGGGTCACCGAGCCGCACAGCTGACGGTCAAAGTCCTTGAACACCTCCCGCAGGTTGGAGATCTCATCCGGTCGGCGGGCGAGCTTCATCAAGGCATTTGAGCAAAGTGTGCGCTCATCAAAGTTGAGGAAACAATCGACACAGTCCAGATTCGGCAGATGCAACAACGGCACAGCCGTCACAATATTATCACCCATATGCGTATCGACCTGGATGAAGATCTCGTCCAGAGCTTTGCAAAAGTCACGATAGCGAACACAGGCGACGCGAAGAGGCGAACGGAAGCTAATTAAAAAAGATATTAATTAATTAATCTAGTTTCGGAGCAAGCCAATCATACACATTGCATAAGACAGTGGCATCCTCATCACTGAGTATGATCATGGCATTGTCCAATGCACGTTTGAAGTCGCTCTCCAGGATTTGCCCCTCACGATGTCGATCGTAGTCAGCTAGAAAATCAATGACCGAAATGCCCTTGGTGATTGCCTGTCTCTTTGCGCTGGCCAGGATGCGGGCAATGACCTCCTCGCTATCCGGGTCCTTCTCCACTTTGTCACGTGCGAATGGTGGACATTCCTGTAACTGCTGTTTGGTCACCATGTGGGGCATGGCATACTCTGCCGGATCGACATCATCCAAAAATTTGGTGTAGTAAAAGCCCAGCTCATTGCCATAACGATGCAGGACAGCTTCAAGCTCGGGATTCGAGAGCAATATGCCATTGATGCGGAAGATCTGATTGGCCTGGTGGCAGTTCACATGACCACAAAATAGTCTGATGGGGAATAGAAGCAGTTAGAGAAACCAACATCAATTCCAGTTTCCAGGACTTTACTCACTTGTCATAGTTGCGGAAGAATGGATGCAGATAGAGGCGTCGATTGCGTATGCGTAGTCTTATTTTGGACATGGCTTCCTCACACAGATCTCGTATATCCATCGGCGCAGTCTGCCAGTCCAGTGTGCCCGGTCTGGGCAGCTCCTTGATATGAGTCAGCGGTGACTCAACCACACACTGTGGCATTTTCTCCAGGTTTTTAATGGTGAACACTAAATATATTGGATGTAGTTTTGAGTAGTTGAATATTAACATATAAGAATGCTGTAATCGGATGAGCTCGACTAGGAGATATCCTGAACCCAGCTAATAAATATGTATGCCAAAATTCCCTGCAAAAAAGTGCTCTCATTTCTTATGCGCAGAATATTATCATTACTATCAAATGAGATCAAATATGAGAATATGATTCGGAATTGGATTATTCGTTATTGATAAAAACTCTGTAGTTGATCAATAATATGATGAATGTATATAATGAATCAAGTGGAAGGCTCGGCCTAAATTTTTCAGCCTAATCTTTCAGATCCACGTGATGATGCAGACGGAAAGGGTCATTTCGAAATGTCTGCTGATTTTGATATATATATAAATATATATAGACTTGATATATATTTTAGGGAGTTACATGCTTTTGCACAAAACTATTTTAATATCTAACCCATTTTTAATTGATATATATATACCTGTATCGATTTCATCCACAAATTTGCGCCAACGTATGCGGTTGGTGTCCAGGGGATCCATATAGCGTGCCGCCAACAAATCCAGTTCCCTTTGCGATAAATATTTGCCCACGCCCATGTTGGAGAGACCGCGCTCCAACTGATTCTTCGTTATGCTGCCCACCTGCAGTGGATCAAACTTCTCGAGGAACTCACAGGTGCGTATCCGATTTTTATGTATATAGCTTTGTATGCAGAAGACAATATCACATTCGCCGCGATCCTTTTTCGGATGGTTGCAGGCATCTGGAAAAAGGGGCTGCACAACTTGACAGCCATCCATTGGCGGTAATTGAGAAAGCTCCAGATCCACCAGACGTCCAGGAAAGTTGGGTATAAGATCCTACGGAAGATATGCATTATTCATTTGATAATAACGAAGAATATTGCTTACTCCCGAGCCATCAAGCAGATTGTGTTGCCGCAAATAGTCAATGATGTTCTCGATGTGCTTCAGAAAGGCCACATAATTGACCAAGTAGCCATCCTTCATGTACCGCTTGAGCAATAGCAAAAAGTCAGCTTCCGATAGTGGTATCTTCATAAAGTGGAGCACGCGTGAGAAGTGGGAGACGGTAACAACGCCAACATTTTGCGCTATCTGTACAACAATTGAATAACAATAAATTATTGGAGGCAGTATGTGAAAATGGCCAGGATGTGCACAATATATGTGCAGATTGGCAATGCAGCCCAAAATTCATTTCTATGCATGTAAATGTTGTGCACGTTTCCCTGAAATCGAATGGGTTTCACTGCTTGCCCGTTAAAGCTCTACTTCGAAGTTTCCGAAGCGTCACTGTACGTGTGCCATATACTACGTGAGCTACACTCAGAAAAAAATATCGCATCGATTTTTAAAACATTGGATTGGAATCAGTAAATTTTTCTTATTTTTAACTATTATTTATAGACAAGTTTACAAAGCTTTTTTTTTCTATTTCTTAAGAATAACATATTTTTTAATAGAATGCATTTATTTTTAGAAAAAATCTAATCTGAAATTTAGCGATATGAAACCATCTTTTTGGACAACTATTTTAAAGTACAGCTGCTTTCTACTTTTGAGGACATGCGCTGAATGGGAAGTACTCAACTCTAGAGCTAATTTTCGCGCGTTCAAATTGATGTAAAATAAAAAAAGAATGTAAAATAAATACACTGAATTTAAGAAATATTTAATCTACACTGAAATGAACTCTGAAATTAAAAGTAGATAACCTTAAGTTTTTCAAGTATACTTGGCGAATAATGAAGTGAGATATCCTTGGAAAAACTCACTATACAATTTATTGTATTGTCTGCTTAGTAATAAAAGTCCTGCGAAATTCTAACATTTTTGCTAAGTGTATGTAAGATAAACTAAACTATTTTGCCTGACAAGTGTCAAATGAAGGAGTTGTGCAAGAGTATCAACTGACCAGTTCATAATCCTGAAAGTATGGCATCAAAGGCAAGTGAGTTTCCTTTGCTATTTTGAATAATATCAAACACAGCTTCCGCCGCTCTTCCGGCTGTGGTATCACATTCAAATGCCAGGGGTCATTCCACTCCAGTCCGCTGGCTATCTCCTTCTTGGAGATCTTGTGCAAATCTATGGAACATCACACATTGCATGCAGCTGTAAGTTGTCAGCAATTTCATATCAACTCACTCTCATCGCAGACCACCTTGCAGAATTGCCGATAGGCGACGCGTCCATCTCTGATCTGAAAGTAATCGGTGACATCCCTTAGCTCGAACTCGGAGAGGCCGGCCACCTTGCGATATTTGCCCAGCACAGATGTGAATATTGACTCTGGCAGGGTCATAAAATAGACATAAATGCCCCAAGATTGTATTGAAATTTGCACAAGAGCAACGGCTTACCCGAGAGGTAGCCACTGCAACCGGGATCGTGTATCCTTAAATCGGCACAGATGTCAAAGTTATAACGAAAGATGGCGCCTTGAATTTTACGACAGGCGCGCCAGATTTGGTTCAGCTCCATCTCTTCCTGAATAGTGAGGGGATGGAAAGGGATGGGATGGGATGGGATGGGAATATTTATTAGTTGACCACGTTTAATGATAAGCCAATATGCCACATTATCTTACCCGCTCGTCACCCTCCTTCAACTTGTCCGTATGCTGCATGCTGGCAAATAATTTGTAAACTCCTATTTTTTATTTGTTTTTATGTGAAATTTATTACAAATTGTTAATAAAAATAAATGTCGTGTGTTGCATAAAGGTGAGTACAATAAGAGCAAGGCATGCCCCTAACCGGTTTAACTTACAAATTGACATTGTGTGCTGTGTGTACTGTGTGTGTACTGTGTGTGCTGTGTGTGTGTGTGTGAATTGTGTTTGCTTTTGTTACACAGCGAGATTGAGACTGAGACTGCGACTGAGACTGAGACTAAACAACCCGCCAGTCCCCGAGCACTAATCACTTCCTCTTCGGAGTCATCCTCTCCACACGTATGGTGTGCAGTTAGCATCTAGATAGTTGACGACGTTATGCAATCACGCTCTCATTCATCGTAGCAGTTTGTCGCTATGCCACCAGCACTTTTATTCAATTTTCTTTAAACGACGCAGGAAGCAAAAAAAAAAAAAAATAAAAAGTAAAATATAAAAAAAAAAAAAAAACATGGGTCAGAAAAAAATACGTATCCTGGCATCATCAAATCCAATTTCACTTTATTGGAAAATCACTGGCCAACTAAGCAAAGAAACGGTTCTGCTCAGCAGCGGGAGCCAAGCAACTGGACAAACCGTCTAACGGCAACCCAGCACACCACTCCGCCATCGCACCGCACCGCACCGCACCGCTTCAATGAAAGCTGATTGGCAACGACAGCTGCTGCAGTCACCTGCAGTCAGTTGGATATGCTGGGTTTACCTAGGCTGCACCACCATTGTTTACTGAAAATGGAGTACAGTGAAGCAAAGTGTGAAAACTATTTATCTATGCGGTTAAACAATCATGTCAGTTTTTATATATATAACATATATAACATATATATATATATATATCGTTGAGTTGTCAATGTTGTGATATGCCAGGACCTCAACCTGCCTGTTCGCTTAAATGCACATAGCCTTGATAGTCTCCATTGATGCGTGCCGAATTGCACTTCAAAATCGTAATGTCCAACCGCTTAGTTGGGTCATAAAAATGAATTGCAATCATTATCGTTTCTTAGATGAGCTTTGCAGCCAACCCAACCACTCCATGCCCAACCGATGGCCAACCGATGGCCCACCTGTCCCTTCTATCCCCCCCCCCCCCTTCGTTGCACACCTTTGGCTCATGTTATATTGCACAGTTTTTATTGCGCATTTTTGATTTACTCAGTGGTCTATTTGCTTTGGATCTGACCGGGATTGGCATGGGCTTTGACGCCGACACTGGCTGTCGCTCTGTGTATATGCACAGCTAATTTCAAATTATAGTTTTGAGTTCTTCAATTGCTCGGGGTATACACAAACAACAAAAAATGATGGTTCACCTTCGCTTATCGTGCTCAAACATATGGCGCTTTGTTCGTCCGACTTTGCTCAATGTTTTATTCCTATTTTTTTCACACTTACACACACGCACACACACACACGCGAATCGTAGACAAAACGCTGGCATATATTCATGAACCTGCTGTACATCTGCATAATAGATGGCAGCAGGCGGCGGCAGGTGACGCCACTTGGCGTACATTGCCTTTTATTTTAGTGCCTGGCTGTCTGGTAAACCGGTTGTCTGCCAGCTAGCTGTTTTTTGGGCGGTAAGTTTCACACGCACACACACACACATACGTATATAAACCTATGCACACATGCATAAATATATATATATATATATACGTGTGTGTATATATGGGAAAAGGCAAACAATAGCAGGCAACCTAGTTATCGCCCGCCATCTTTATTGCATGCAAATGTGCGAGAGGCGGCGGAAAGGAGGCGCGTCTGTTGAAATGGCTGACGTATATGCAATACGTATACGTAATGCACCTTTGCCATGCCTTATAAAACCAACCGCATGCATATTTATCTTTAGTCAGCGCCACAGCCAGAACCAAAACTCCGGCACCTAAAGCACCTTTGTGGCATGCATACGTTCTGTGTGTGCGTGTGTGTGTGTGTGTGCGTGCACGCGTGTGCACATGTGTGTGTGTGTATATAAGAAATACGATATCTTAAGTGTTAAATAGGCGCTTTGCCAAACAAACTCGCAGTCGCAGAACTACAAACGAGGCACTGCCACCTTATCTTGCCTGCCCGTGCCACGCCCACCTCGTTGCAGTTGCAGTCGGCGCTCGTTGGCTTGGCTTGGAATTTGAGAAATACATATTTGGTAGCAAACAGAAGAAAAATAGGCAAAAAAAAAAGAAGAAAGAAGATATATAAAAAATGGAGAAGAAATAAATAAAAATAAACAAACACAAAATAAATAAGGCAAAACTACGCCGCAGAAAATAAATAAAAATGCTGCTCAGTTCTGCTGCGGCGCGTTTTATGCGCACTTGAGCATATATACATACACACTCGAATACATACTCATAGACAAACAGTAAAATGCAAACAGGTGCGAGCGCTTCCACCTCGCCTGCTTGCTCTTTTCCTCTCACACGAAGTATGCCTTTCTTTGGGGCGCTGCATTTTGGTAGTGCATAGATTCGGGCGCTGCTTATAATTCTACAAGAGAGTTGTAAATGTTTACTCAAGTATTTATTTATGTACTCTTACTGTCTCTCCCTCCATCCCACACACACTTCCCACACTTCCTACGCCTTTATTCAATGTGTATTTCATGGAATTCTCAAGCGCCGAACGTGAGGGGTATATTATTTGTGTACTTGTGCAAATGACTTTGGCGCGCAGCACAAGGAGGCTTTGTCAATATGAACCCATTATTTTTGCACCTGGAGACCACTGTGCCTTTACAGTTGCTTTCCGCATTGTGTGCGGATTTGATCAAAATAATTTATATAATTGGTACTAGTAATTTTAACCCAATTAAAAAACATTTTCTTATTCCACCAATTATTTTGGATTATATTTTATGGTAGAATTTTTAAAGCATACGGAATCTTTGCTCGAAATATTGTTATATTTGAAACTTAACTTAAAAAAACAGTTTCTTAATTAAGACGAAGGTTTATCCCAACTGTTTTGATCTTATATGGTTCAATATAATTAGTGCTTGAATTTACTTCAAAATTAATAAATTTATATCTGTCTTTCAATTATTTTAACTTTTTTTTAAATATATTTTAAATCAACGGCTGGGGATATTAAATATTTAGAATATAATTATACTCTGAAATTCGATTCTTTCTTTTTCAGAAAAATATAGCTTTAAGATACAAATTTCCCTAAAAACTATATTAATTTTAAGAAATAATTTCCAAACATACCACAAATGTGTTAAATATACAAAGGTTTCTTGTCTAAATTTCTGTCATATATATAATATGCCTAAATTATGTCGCTACTCTCAAGTTTAAGGGGTTATTTTTTCTGACTGTACAGTGTATACTCTTGGGATTAAGCGGTATCTCGCTGTTGTGTTTTGACAAACAACATACTTGGTTATTTTTGTTGAATTAGTTTTCGCGCGCGGGTTAAATGAAAATGCATTGCCCCTATGGCTGGCATTTTTGATTTGATGCGAAGAGGAGCACATTCACATACACAAAAATACACACATATATACACACAAAAATACGCACATATATAAACACACATACACACACACGCTATCAGAAGCGCAAGAAGCACCACAAGCACTCTCATTTTGGCACTAATGCATAAAAACAACAACAACAAGAACATTAAAAATAACAACAACAACAAAATACAACAAAATACAACAAATACAACAAAATACAACAAACACCTTAACAAGAGTGCGCTGTTTGCAGCTGCATAAGCACTGCATTTTCAATTTTTTTAATGGCATGCGGAAGGCGCTTCTGCCTCACACATTTTATGAGCGCTGTTTTTGGCCATTAAATTGGCATTTTAAATTTTGTGAATTGCATTGATTTTGGCAGTCAGCACTATTCAAGATGGTCAATTCTTAAAATATGCAAAAGCGTATTATTCGCAACGTGGCTTGGCCTAGTGTAATTTGTCATTGTTAGACATGAATTTGCTAGCTGCGAATTGTTCGCATTTATTGATCTTTGTTCATTTAGAAAGTGCTAACAAGCTGAACTAATTAAAAATTCTCTGTTGGCCATTTTGCTATTGAAAGCTGAAAAGGGGGTGCTAGTTTGGCATCATGAATGGGGGAGTGAGAGGCGTGAGAAATTTGACACTTGCGGTTATGAACTTTTCGATTCACATTTTTCCATGCCAAATAATGCGAATTCTGCACACTCTATAATTACATTTTTTTTTGGGGGGTTTATTTTTTGTCTTAACTAAATTATGTTTGGTGGAAATTAATTTGCAGTGCATTGAAAAATGGCATTTGACTTTGTCAAAGTGTTCAGCTGATTTTTCTGCCCATGGTTCATCAGACACCCAGTCATTGGGACATTTGAAAATTGATTTAAAAAACTTTTTTAATTAATTATGATGATGTCGTGGTGTGCGGGGCAAGTCATTGGAAGCATCAAAGTCCCTTATCCGCCACCCCGTCCCTGTAATCCCATTTGTTATAGCTGCTGGAATTGATGCAGAGTTTCTGGCTTTGATGCTGCGAATGATGTTTGAGTTGGGCGGTTTATTTTTTTTTTTTTCATTCCCTATCACTGGAATGTTTGAGTTTTCACATTTCAATTTCTGGCATTTCCGACAGAGTTCAGGTCTATTTATTTATATTTATTTTTTAATTTTGTTTTTTTTTTTTTCAAAAAAAACTTTTTGCCTGTCAAAGTTAAAATTAACAAAAATTGTACCAAAGACGCTGGTTTTTGGTTCTCCAACCAAGTTTTGTATTAATGAAATTGCACATACTATGTAGAACTTTCGTACATGTTTCTTTATAAACTGTCAAACTAATGGACTGAGTTTTGGCATGTCGAGTCCCTGCCCCGTGCCCCTCTCCTCCTGGGCCGCACCGACAATGTCAGTTCCATATTAGTATGCAGCGATCTTATAGTCTGTATATAGACTGTTAGCCCGTTAGTCAGTGAGATGTGACTGGATGGCAGACCTGCAATGTATTTTATACAAACGCATTCATTCAGGAGTTTACTTGCCATGTGTGCAAATATTGGAGCAACTTTCTGCAGCAAAGTTTGCAAATGCATTTCAATGCATAGAAATGAATCTAATTTGTAAAATTTCATACAACAGTTGAAAAGTTATAAACGCGGAGGCACTTGCACTCTGCACACGGTTCTGCCTGTCGCACCATTTCTTCCCCCCCCCCCCACACACTTTCCTTACTGTCGCATCTTTTGCCAACCAAACGCACCGCACCGCCCCTCACCCATTAAATGCAAGCCACTTTCCCGATGGTTTGTTTGGAAAATGTCGACAACTTGGCATGCAGATTGCAAAGTTTCAAAAAGCAGCATAAGCAGCAGCAGCAACAGCAACACCAACAGCAGCAGCAGCAGCAGCAGCAGCAGCAGTTGCAGCAGCAGCAGTTGCAGCAATGGAAGCAAAGGCGACCAAAAAAGCTGAGCAGATTTAAGTGGTGCTTTGTTATGCATAAATAAAATGCTTGGCAAGAAATAAGCAGCCAATGGGGGGTAAAGTCGAGCACTGAAGGGAGTGAGGGGGGGAGTGTGGATGAAGGGCAAAAAACATATTTTCAGTTTATTTAAAATAAATTTTACATTACTTAGCTACAAGTAAAGGGGTCACATACACATACAAACATACCAAACATGCCCATCCACATTGAGGACCCATGGCAAAAATGTAATTTACGCTCAGCCAGTCAACTCCGTGTCTTGGTCTGGGGAACTAGGCGCAGTCGTCGACGACGACAGGCAGCCAAAGACAATTTTGTTGGCACTAATTGAATGTAAATACAATTTTGCTTTGCTGTCAAGTCTTGTGTCTAGTCATCGTCGACGACAACAGAGCCAGCGATGAGGAACCAGGCAGGTTGGCTGGCAGAGTGGCAGAGTGGCAGAGGGGCAGGCAGGGGGGCAACACTGTGTACTATGTTGGCAATAAAATGAAACGAGCTGATTGTGTGTTACAAACAAGCTGCAGCTGCTGCCAGAAAACTGTTCCTTCTAGCACCCGAATACAAGCCAGAGTATTGCAGTTGCAGTTCCAGTTCTAGACCTGAGCTTGGCTCTGGCACCGGGTCTAGGTCTGGGTCTGCTCTCCGTCCTTGTCGTTGAAGTGTCGTTGTAACGCTTTGGCACACAGATCAAGTGCAATGCAACGTGCAAAGCTCCCCAAAAAAAGCGCAAAAATCAACAGTGTAAAATCTTTTATTTAGTGTCATCAAGTTTAGTGTTGTTGCTGTTGTTGTTGTTGTTGCTGCTGCTGTTGCTGCTCCTCCTCAACCCGCATAGAGTTTTGCGTAGAAAATCTCATTTGATAAAGACCTACAATTTAATTAACAAATTGCATGCAATATAAGCAAAGCACTTCAATTCACATAAGCCTTGCAACTTGCCCCAACTTGAAGTCCCTTAAACTAGATTATAAACTATTTGATGTTGCAACGGTTTGTTGATACAATTAAACCGATGCTTTAATTAAATTGATTTGCGTTTGCTTTTGCTTTTGCTATTGCTTTTGCTTTTTAAATGGCTTTTAAATTGCGTATACGCAGTTATTTTTTAATTAAATTATTTACGCAATGACATCAGCAAACAAGGTGAACAACAATAGTCAAAAGCCAACAAAAACAGTTGTTTTATAATATAGCCAAAGGCCAAAGACCACAACAGACACCCATCAAAAATATATATCAAAACAGGCAATGCCGACCTTAAGGCTCTTTTTATACTATATGTTTTTGGTATTTTAAATTAAAATTAGTTAGGGATTTAAATTAGAAATATAAGACAATTATTAAATTAAATAATACAAATTAAATTGCCATTTACATTGCATAATGCTGGAATTAAAAGTACTTCTATGTTTTTATTTATCTACAATTTTTAATTTTGTTCTAAATATTATAAATATATAAAATAATTTCCTACTCTACATAAAACTAGTGTTGTAGAATTAAAATGGCGGTTTTGTTGCACGAAGCAACACTGGGAACATTGGTATACAAATTTAAGGCATGGCTCAAATATACTTCAATTTAAGATACCCGGAAATAACTTTTATACTATTAATTAAAAATGGTTAAATATTTTTAATTTTATGGAAAAGTATGTAAAAGGCAGGCATTAAATATACATGTTCTTGATAAGGATCAACCAAGTCGATACCTATTTTTAAGCGGAAGTCCTGTTCGTTCTGGTTCGCACTATAATTGAAATTAATTGAATTTTAGTATATAATTAGAAATCTGATAACCGTTAAGTGTAGTCAAGCAAAAATATTATTATCCCTGATGTTATTCAAGAGCGAAATTTAAGCGGATCAAAAACTATTTTGATTGGTAATTAAATAGAAACGTGATTAAAATCATAATCATTTTCTAGGTTCAACACAATATGCACATTAAATTTAAGTTAACATTAATTGCAGTTATCAGAAATATATAAATATAATAAAAATTCAGATGTGTTAAAATAATTTGCATAATTTGCTTTGAGTTGAGTTTTGCATGCAGCACATTAAAGGATTCTGTTGTTGGAATTTTTGCTGCTGTTGTTGTTGTTGTTGTGGCAGTTGTTCTTGTTGTTGCAGTTGTTCTTGTTATGTGACATGTGGGCAATTTGCACACTCATCGTTTTGGCTGTTAATTCATTTATGTACAGCACTTGTAGAACTTGTAAATGTTCATTATCATTTCCCATTAGCATTCATACATGCAGCGTAATTTTCACATACCACTCAATGTTGGAGCTGGCGGATTCTGCATCCAAATTGCAGGATGCTGCGCCATTGTATTTGGCGGGGCCAGTCCAGTCCCTATGCACAATATTTTTGCTGCTCCCATGTGACAATGAGCGCATCCTTATGGCCAGTAGAAGCAGGCAAGGCGAGGCCAGAGAGAAGCGTTACGTCGCCACGTTGCGTAATGGGCAGTTGTCTAATCAAATTATCATCAAATCATACCAAAGTTGAGTTAATTTACCCACAACATCCCCCGCTCCAAAACAGTTCATTTCGCAGCGGCAACGCATAAGCGTTTGGTAATGCGGTTTTGCATTTTAACTAACACAGACACACACACAGACACAGACACACGACTTACATATATAAATGCATTTTTGTCACAGACATAACACGCTCTGTAAGGGGGGTTGGGGGGGGTGGCAAACAATGTGGTCAGGCGCATAAGCAAGGCTTGATTGCGTTTCCGTTTAATGAAATTTTGTGGCATGAAACGCAATAATTTGTCGCGGCTTATGTGCCGCTGGATGGTTGCAGCCACATTCAGTTTTTGGTCCCTGCCACACACACTGGGCGTTGAAAATAGGGAGGAGGGTGGTTGGGTGGATTAGTTGGGATTGAGAGTAACATTTGCCAGCGGCATCTGAGGAACTGTGAGTATTGACGCGCTTGTGTCACTTATGTGTGTGTGTGTTTGCTTGTGTGTGTGTGTGTGTGTGTGTTAATATTTTGTCGATTTTCGCTGCAATATTTTGTCATTTCCAAACCATTATGCAGTTATTTATTATTTTTTCTGTTTGCCCTGCGGAATATTTGAGCATTGATTGCGTTTGTTTATGTTTAAGCGCAAGCGCATAAATATATTTCTGACAAAATAACGCGGCGTATGCGTGATTTTTCAATACATTTGCGAGGAACGTGTGTGTTTTTTTCTTTTCTGTGTTGCAGCACGCAAATTAAAGTGCAGAGAAGCTGAAATTCAATTGTGATTGGTTTTTTTTTCTTCGTATTTTTCTTCTATTTTCTATATATTTGAATGATTTTTTTTTTTTTTTGCTGTAAGCCAACTTAAAAGTGCTTTTTCGTTCTTCGACTGTTTTGAATTAAGAAAAGCGCACGTTTTATTGTTTGTTTCAATTGCCTGACTGACGAGCAGGACAAACGGACGGACGGAAGGATGGACGGACGGGGGACGGGGATGAATCGAGCAGGACGAGCGTAATCAGCAAATGTGGCAACCGAAAGAAAATTTCAGGTTTTGGCCTCGAAAGCAAAATTAGTTCAATTTGTACGAAATCAACCAGACGTTTGTTTGTGTGTGTGTGTGAACCAGACAAAGTGACAGACAAAAAAGAGAAAAAAATAAAATAATAAAAAAAATGAAAAGAGAAAAGAGAATAGAGCAAAAGAGCAAAAGAGGCGACTTCAGACTAATTCTATTTAGCATTTTGCTGGACGACAACGACTTTGACGATGGCTAACTGGAATTGTTGTAGGTATTTTTTTTTTTTTTTTTTTTTTTTTGCTCTGTCTATTTTGTACGTAGCTCGTTGTTCGTGGCGACCGTTCACTGGCCAGGCAAATGAACTCCGGCTAATTACTCAATGCAAATTAAAATTCATGTCAAGCAGATTGGATTATCCTCACGCAACATTAAATGTCGCGTTTAGCCAGGCAACAGGAAAGGTGCTATTCCTTTTTTGCCCTTGCTCTTTTTTGAGCGTTTCCTACAAAATGGACAACTCAAATCAAGGGAGTGCAAATGGCATGGGTAAAGCGGGAAGGGTAAGGGTAGGGGCGGCGTAATGGTAGGTAACGAAGACAGCGCTCAACGTTGAGGGTGAAAACAGCGTAGAGAAATCTCTTTTGAAATGCTAATGTAAAAATTCTTTAAAGAAAATTACGCAATACATTATTTTGGTTTATTTTGCATTAAAAGTCAATTTAGTGTTAAGGCACAACAACAACAAAAAAAACAAAAAGTATGCGAACAGCACCCAAAAAAAAAAGGGCAACCCAAAAACAACAACGCATCGCATTGGCGCAAAAAGGAGCTGTAGAGCGTAAAGAGCGCAACAGGATTGGGCACGGATGCACGGACAGACGGACTCGGAAGTGTGCGGTGCGGCTCTTCAGGACTCGACTCGAGTCGCCTTGAACCGGCCGCCGGGCCATGACAACGCAACTAACTAAAGTTTGTGCTCGGCGTAAATAACAAACGACCGAAAGTTAGCATTTTTATTTTGCATTTTAAGTTGATTTGCCGCCTGCGTGCTGAGCGTAGTGTCAACGGCATCTCCAGTCAGCAGACCCAAGCACAGATGACTCCCTCCAAAAAAACAAAAAAAAACCAAAAAAAAAAAACAGCTAAACACACCCACACGTTCACATATTGCCAGGCTAAGAAAAAATAGGGAAATGGGAGCACGATGGGCAAAATATGCCTTGTACTACTTACTTTAATGTAGACCCGAAATAATAAAAAGAACAAAATTATTATGGCATTCGTAGGCCACTAGTTTAAAGAGGATGATCATGGTTATGGCTTAAAATCTTTATTGATCTTTAAGGCCAGGCCATAACTCTGCAAATGGCTAGCTGAGATGTTCGCTCAGCCATTTAAGCCAAATGGGATTATGAGCTTTAATCACTTCATTTCACAATGTGCAACAAAAGCGTTATTATGGCTACTTTGCTGCTCTTCAAGAATTTATCATTTTTTTTGCCATTTTTTTTAAAGAATTTTTTTTTTACATTTTCCACCATTGTGCATTGGTGTCCTTTTTTCGTCTTATGCTTTGCGTGGGGCGGCTGCGGCACGCTGCTCTTTATCTATTAAAACGCCTTCCAATTTGCATATTTCTGCAGCTGTAACAGCTGTCAACGCTGGACAGCGTTGATGGTGGCGCTTCTGACTGCGACGCCGACGGCGACGGCGACGCTGACTGCGCAGCAGCGCATGGACTTATTGTAACAGCAAACGAGGAGCAGCTCTTAAGATAATGTACTCCCTCCCCCCCCCCCCCTTTTCAGATTCACTATCCATCTGATGAGTGGGAGCATCTCGCACAAATTAAAGCCCTGCTCTGCAATTTCAGATATGGGCTGTACAATGAAAAAAAAGAAGAGAAAAGCAAGAGGACAACTTAACTGCCATTCATGTGATCGACTTGAAGATATCCTGTACAAATTGCACTAACGATGCTCTTAATAAAAACTAATACGACTTTGTTAATCTTTTAACATGCATAACTAAAGTAAAACCGTTATGCTAATTGCTGTAGGTGCTGGGCATGAGGAATTCGTACAGTGCTATTAATGACCTACGCTGCATGGCATATTAGTAAGTGCATATCTGCTGTACAGCAATCCAATTTAGTCGCCTATTGATTTTGCACTTGTATTGTGTAAGTTTTTTGTAATGGCAACAAGAGGAATGCTTAAATTGTTTTTCTGTTTGCATACTTTTTGTGTCCGCGGAAGGGCATTGTAAAGTCCGTGAAACGGAGTATTTGATGTCATTTCATTTTATTGTGTTTCGCTGTTTGGCTTGTTTTGGATGTCGCATTACCTACATCAAGTGTCACTTTAAAACGCATTTTTCTTTCTCTAATCCCCCTTCCCCAGCTCCTCCACAGCGTTTGAAGTGTTGCTCAAAGCTGTCGCCACTGTGCTTATCTAAGGGCCATGGCTTGATTGTTCCCTTTCAGCGCTGACTGCCACGCGTCCCTTGTAAACAATCCCATGCACATTAAGTTCCAATTAAGTAACATTCCAGCCAAATCGCTGACTGGCCGGATGTACCGTTAAATGCGTAAATTGTGGTTTGTTTGGGTTTCGTATCGTGTCGACCGGACCGATTGCTTTGTTAATATTAATTTTCCATTAATTTGAACGACATTCAGCTTACAAGAAGCTCGTTTAAAATGCATTGATAAGGCAAGCGGCGGCCACTGTATTACGGCCAACAGCCATCAGATAAATTTAATGCGCTTTAAACTGTTTGGCTACGGCATGCTTGCGGCTTTGCTGTCTTTGTATGAGCAGCCATCTGCAGCAGCAGCAGCTCCTTGGTCAGTCCTTTAGAAAACTAAACACAACTGTTGCTTGCGCACTTGCACGCGCTCAAAGGGTGCCACGTTTTTGGTTTAGACCCAACCCAAGCCGACCTCGAACGCTTTCTTCTCATCTTAACCTGTCTGTTGGGCCATCAGTAAACGGCCAATCTGTTTGTATACCCTACAATATTCATGTTGCACATGGTCTGCATGATGCACTAAGAATTCAAGTAATATGCAAACATTAAACATTTATTTTCACATATCCTAGTTATTGGGATTTTCTCCGAAAACCTTATGTAGACATTTGCCTAGTCCACAAAAAGTAAACATTGAAATGCTTAAGTCTCGAGTGCCAATTCATTTGATTTAATGCTACTTTGGAAGAAGTTTCTATGTTGTCAAATGGCAAACAGTCCAAAGCCACCCGTTGGCCATATAGCGTTCAAATGTAAAAAGCTTATGCTGTCTATCAGGTGTACATCAGCCATTCAGTTTGGCAGTCAGTCAGTCAGTCAGCCAGTGAGTCAGTGAGCCACGCAATTCCAGCTTAGTTTTGTTCGGCTTTCATCTTTCTGGTTGGCAACGTGCAAAAAAGCAAATGTAGAATGTTTTCAATGCAGCACCAACTCAAAGCCCCATATAAAAGGGTCCACTCTTTGAATAGGGGCAAAAAGGTGTTATCTGATTGCCAGTTTAAACACAGCAGGCGAGGCGAGGCGAGGCGAGGCGAGGCGAGGGCATTTGAAAGCCGTTGATAAACAAATACATTCACATACAGAAAAAGTGAACTCACATCAATGGACCATTCACTGGACATGGCGTTAAAAAATTGCTTACAAAGTATTTACTTGTAACTGGAATGACATGGCAACTAATTGCAACTACTACCAAGTTTTTTTTATTTATACAAATATTCTCAACTGGTAAATAGAATTTTTCTTAGAATTTAATCAACAGTTGACAAATATTTAGCGCATTTATTGCATCGGCTATTTTTTATTTTAATTGCACGTTGACAAGGAGCTAAAAAGTGAGTGGTATATTAAATCTGTGAATTCCCACAGATATTGTCAGTAGTTGGTATTTAACTTGTTTTGCAATTGGTTCATTTGGCTCTGACCAACTGTATTTACTTACACTGAGCGAGATAAGGTGCGTCTATGAGCAATGCGACTTGTTTAAAGTCTATATAATTAAACGACAAGATAATGACGCTCTGCTGGAGTCTTCACTGTGCCCTGTTGCCGTATCGGTAATTAAAATCTAAAAAGGATGCAGCTTTTAATGTCGTCCTATCTGCCACTGCAACCACGTGCCCAGTACTCCCCCACCCATGCTGGCAAACAGAGCTATTTGCTTAAGCTGCAGCTATCGGGTTCTCTGTGCCACAACCGAGTGTACTTGTTAACGTTAACGTTCAGGTTGGCAAATAATGAGGTGAGCCACACGAGCTTTTAATGAATGAAAGCGATTATCTTTCAGAGTCGCAGCGCAATAAAGCAAGTCAAAGGAACAAGTTGCTGGACACACTCGACTGGACATTGGGTAAATACCCACAAAGTCAAACATTTCAAAAAAACGTTATTTACATATATATTTCGATTGACAAGTTGGTTTTTTTTTTACATGAATGGAGAGATGCCGATGCCGCCGACGTAGGGATTCATAGCACCATAGCCACCATAAGGGCGGCTGTAGTATCCACCGTAAGTATTGCCATATGATGAGTAAGGATAACGTGCGCCATATCCGCCATATCCTCCATATCCGCCTTGGCCACCGTATCCACCATATCCACTGTATCCTCCATAGCCTCCGTAGCCACCATATCCTCCATAACCCATGCCTCCAATGCCGCCATAACCCATGCCTCCAATGCCGCCAATACCGCCAATACCACCAATACCGCCAATGACTCCGCCATAGCCGCCGCCCAAGCCACCTAATCCACTGCCATAGCCGCCATATCCACTGCCATAATACGGATAGCCTCCATAGCCACCGATTTGTCTCGCCAAACGCGTACCGCTTTCCCTGTTTGTCTGCGGCAGATGCTCATCCTGATTGTGGGGCTGGCCAACTGTTGCGTCTAAGTAGCAGGCGACGATTAGCAGCGCATATAATCCAAGTAAGACGCAGTTCCGCATATTGCCGTTGCTCCTTAAGCTGTTTACCTAGCGAGCTGCTTAAACCTCAACTTATATATATATGTATATATATATCTGTGTACAGCTGTGTTTGTTTTTGAGGGGGAAGGTGCAGGTATGTGGTTGCTGGTGTCGTGCGGCCAACTGTGACCTGGCCGGCGAACGTTTTGCCATTTATAGCCTAAGAACTTTGCGCATAAAATAGAAACTTTTGTTTCTTATTTTTTTTTTTTTTTTTTTTTTTTTGTTGTTGCTTGTTAGCAAAATGAGACGCTAATGTAAACGTCATAAAACAAACTATTTAAATATGCGATTGCGGCCAAAATGGAACAAAAAGCCAATTCATATGGCCAGCCAACACAGGCTACTTGTGGCAGGGCTATTGCCAACGCCATTAGGCCACACGCTAAGTGGCGTTCATGAAATCGAATGGCTCAGTGGATGTTTAAAGAGCAAAGCATTTCACTTTGTGGATAGGTGGCAGTGGAGTGGTGGGGGAGGGGGGGGGAGTGGTTGGGGCAAGTAACTTCGACTTCAACGTGCACCTTCAGTTAGGGCTTCTCTTACCGGTGCCTGCGGTCAGGTAAGCTGTGCAAATGTGCTAATTTCATTTGAAGGTTGGTTATGCTATTGACCAGACCAAGACCCCTGGACCGACAGCAACAGCAACAACACGCACACACACACACACACGCACACACACACACACACACGCACACACACACACACACACACACATGCACACGTCATAAGCTTCAACTTTTGGTGCGTAAGTGTAAATTGCTGTTTGTTGTTTGTTGTTGTTGTTGTTGTGGTTGTTGTTTGTTGGTGTTCAGTCGTGTTAGTGTTGGTGTCGGCGTTGCTGTTATTGTTACTCTTGTTTGCTTATTTCCCAGTTTGTTTGTTCGCATGTTTGCTATTGTTTGGCTAGCTGTTTGTTTTATGCGCGGCTCAACCATTAACAATGCTCGATGGCTCTATGCCTCCTTGCCACCTTGCCACCTTGCCTCTTGCCTCGCATCGCGTGTGCCACGTTCTACGCTTTCTTTTCATTTGTTTTTTTTTTTTTTTTTTTTTTTGCAAAATTCTTGAGTCAAATCCAAGTTTTCATTATTTTCATTCATTTATGCAAGAGCGAGAAAAAATTTAAACGCTTGACGCCAGTTTAAAATGTGGTTTCATTAATGACGTCAGCATAGCTGCTGCACATTTTTTGACGTTTCGGCCTAGTCCAGAGTCGCAGCCAATTGTAGTAGTCTGGCCGACCCTAGAGTGCCACATTCATCCGCCGCATAAATTAAAGCATGGCAAAAAATCCGCTTAAATTAAAAGTGCATAAAAGTTGTGGCCAAAAAAAACGGTCAGTAAAAGCAAATAAAAAAATGTAAAGTGCAGGCAGATAAGATTGGTCTAGATGATAGAGCTCGACGGGGAGATACCCTGGATGATTAAATAGTAAAGTAATGGAAACGAATAAGAATTTTGAACCGATAATAATAATTTTATCTACTAGATTAATAATATGTAAAATTGTATGATATAATTTAAATTGCCTTATTTAATGTAATCGGATTTCGATATTAGATATTTGTGAAATGGGAATTGTTATCGATTAAATTAAATAAACTTGACTTATGCTCAAAATTGGTCTCTGATAAGTCGCTGAGTAATAATACTATATATAATCGGATTTCGATAATAGATATTTGTGAAATGGGAATAGTTATCGATAAAAGGAAATAAACTTGACTTATGCTCAAAATTGATCTCTGACAAGTCGTTGAGTAATAATACTATATATAATCCGATTTCGATAATAGATATTTGTGAAATGGGAATAGTTATCGATAAAATGAAATAAACTTGACTTGTGTTCAAAATTGATCTCTGATAAGTCGCTGAGTAATAATACTATATATAATCGGATTTCGATAATAGATATTTGTGAAATGGGAATAGTTATCGATAAAAGGAAATAAACTTGACTTGTGTTCAAAATTGATCTCTGACAAGTCGCTGAGTAATAATACTAAAATGTGTTAAATTTGTACTATATATAATCCGATTTCGATAATAGATATTTGTGAAATGGGAATAGTTATCGATAAAAGGAAATAAACTCGACTTGCTAAAAATTGATCTCTGACAAGTCGTTGAGTAATAATACTATATATAATCCGATTTCGATAATAGATATTTGTGAAATGGGAATTGTTATCGATAAAATGAAATAAATTTGACTTGCTAAAAATTGATCTCTGATAAGTCGCTGAGTAATAATACTATATATAATCGGATTTCGATACTAGATATTTGTGAAATGGGAATAGTTATCGATAAAAGGAAATAAACTTGACTTGCTAAAAATTGATCTCTGACAAGTCGTTGAGTAATACTACTAAAATGTGTTAAATTTTTACTTCGCATATTACCATATTTTAAAATCGGAATTTAATGGATTTTAAAGCCCAAACGACAGCTGCAAAATTGGCGCCAAATTTTTTTTTTTTTTTTTTTTGCTACCCTTTTTTTTTTGTGTTGCGTGGGCTGTTTGAATAATCATTAAAAAATACAAAATGCTTTTAATTTATTTATTTTTTGGCTTATTTTCTGAAGTTCGAAGTGCCAAATAAAAGAAAATTAATTTGCGCTTGTTATGCAAAGAAATCAAATGTAAAGAGAAGATTTTCTGTCTTTTATGTTAAATTGAAAATATTGTGAAATAAAACAAGATTTTCTTGGAATTGAAAACTCTTAGAAAACGATTAATTCTTTGTTATTGCAGACGGTGAGTTCATTGTCTTTGACTTTTTCCCTTATTTCAATCTAATTAGCAAATGTTCTCAATAAAAAATGGTTTAAAAGTGCGACATAAAATTGTGGAAAATATTGAGATAATCTTAAATGTCATTTTATGGGTTTCGATATCTATTAAGTTCCTAAATTCAGTATTTTAAAAGTCAAGCTACGAACAATAGAATTGAAACTATAAAACTACAACTATAATACTGAACATATTTAATAAAACTTGTTTAAAATTGAGTTTAGTTAAACATAATTTTTAAGCAAGTTACCGATTGTGCCACATGCTTAAAATCATAATTTTTTGAATTTTATTCCCAAAGGTATCCGTTTTGACAGGAGTCATGTGGAAGATGTTCAAGTTGCTTGCAACCACTTGACCAGCTGCCACAGCTGCCAATGAACTGGGCTAAAACTTCACGGGCTTGTCTGGCTATCTAATAAGTTTCCGTTATTATTATAGACGATACTTGTTGTTGTTGTTGTAGTTGTTGTTGTTGCTTATGCTTAGCTAGACAGTTAATACAAAATTGGGTACGCTGCGTATTCATTTAATTTGGGTGTTAGTGGCGCTGCTGTGTTTATGCCTGGCTAAAACGTTAACGCAGTCTTAGCCTAACCACTTCTAGTTTTATGGTCTCCTAACGTTTAGCCAGAGTGTTCTTGAATTCATATAAATTGCCTGTCCATGACGTTTAGATCCCCCTGTATGTGAGCCCAAACTTTTTGGCCATTACAACTTGGCCAAAGAACCTATGATGCTGCTGTTAACTAACAATCGTGCGTGTGTGCGTGTGCGTGTGTGTGTGTGTGGGTGCAAAAACATGAAGAAAAACATTCAGTGAATTGAATTTTGTTTTTGACTTCAAATACATGGGACATGGCTAAAGTATGACATTCAGCTGTCTGAAGCATATTTGAGACAATTGCGCTTTTGTTCAAATCGTTCGGCTTGGAAACACTTCGAGTGGCCTAAAATTAAATAAATGCTTGCTATTTATAACAATGAAATAAATTGCACCTTATCTCAGTTTCAATCGTAAATGGCCTCTTGACTTTGCTAGCAGCCTTTTGTCGATAAAGATTAAATGTTGGCTATTAAATTTCGCTTTTTTTTTTTTTTGACAAGCCGTACTTTCTTGTTAAAAAATTAACTTGGCTTTAAACTTTAAACGCCTTTTGTTATCCAACGACGCTGCACAAGCTGTCCGGTTACCTACTCCTCCACCCTCCAACCCCTCAGCCACATCTTTAAAAGTTTTACCCAGCTCTGTGTACGACGGCCGCTTTTAAGGAGAAAAAAATTCGACTTTCTTAAAGCAAGGATTACCAAGCCATATTTTGTGAAAGTTTGGATGAATAAATGTTTGATATGCTGCAACAAGAATTGCTTATCTATGCTTGAGCGACATTAAAAGTTGATAACAAACAAGACTCTATATGTAAATTGCTGTCCTTGGGCGTTAAAGTGTGAAAGTAGCTCGAGTTTTTTTTTTTTTTTTTTTTTTTTTTGGTCATGTAATATTTTATCGAGAGCGTGTCCCAATAAATCTGCGGCACCTCTTTGCCTTGATACTTGAAATGTTGCCGTGACAGGGGGCCCAAGCAGCCGGCAGCCGGCAGCATCAGTCAGCCAAAAGTCGTTCTAACTGATTATCCTTGTTGGCCGAGTGAAGGTCTCTTAAGCAGCATCAGGAACAGCAACAGCAGCGGCTGATTGATTTGTTATTGAAAATATTAGGCCTGCCTGGGGTCGATTTCGGTGGCAGAGGGGGCGGGAGGTGGAGGAAAAATACGTGCTGTTGGATATGCTTGAAACTTTTATAACTTTATGAGGGCGTTGTAATTTGATATCGCAAAGTTTTTTATTGCCTTTTATAGGCTTATAATTTGGCCGCGATACTGTTGCCTGTTGTTGTTGTTGCTGTTGCTGTTGTAGCTATTGCTGGCTTTTGTTGTGGCAGCCAAAGCATGCCAAGATATCACCCACAGGGCGTATGCTTGTTGTGGCAGCATTTTGTTTACACGTTATTTATGGCTTATAAATACGAGTGCGTCTGCTCTGGTAGCATGTATCATTTGCGTTCGAGGGCTCTCGGGGATCGGCTTTTGGAAATTGTAAACAACTTACATGGGGCCTGTGTACACGAAATCTCTTAATGAGCATTAGAATTGGCATAATGCTGACAATGAAATTGCGTATACGTATAATTGGATTAGTGGTCTATGTACTGACTTGCCTGTTATTGTTGTTATTGCTCGAGGTACAGTTGTTTGGTACCCACATTTCTACGACATAATTAGCAGTAACTGAGTCCCCAGAACAGGTTATATATATATATATATATGTCATGCGGCAAGCTTTTCAGTCAAGGAACACATTTTAGCTTCAGGCACTTGAAGGGGATTTTTCTTGGGCATTTGATTACGCTCAGGAAATTTAATTGCTCGAAAGGGTCAGCTCAGCTCATTAAGAATTAACAGACATGCCCCTTTGGCCCCTTTCTATATATATATATATATAAAGAGTCAGGTCGGGTTTTTGCTCTCGTTTTGGTATTGCTGATTCGGTTGCACATGGGGCATGGCGCAATAAGCGTTCTTCATTTGTATCTAATAGTGCTAAGTGCTTTGTTTTTGCCAACCAGCAGCAACACTCGCTCCCCACGAGCGGAAATGAAGCAAGTGAAGCAACTGTTGGCGGATGTAAATCAGACAACGGATCACCCGTAGATGCCGGCTTTACGCTTCGCCAGCCAGTTGGAAATTGCTCGGCGTGGTGGATTTTGGAGGGGGTTCGATAACGGTTATCCTTTGCTGGCGGCAGGTAACTTCTCCTTTAAAGGGTTGCCGACATCGTGTTTTGCCGGACCTCGATTTTTCCGCAGCAATTTGGATCTGTTGGCTAAATGATAATCAATTTTGGGATGTATTTGATAAGATCAAAAGGAGTTAACAAATTCAGTTTGCAGCCATTTTTAGTGACATCCAAATACAAATTAAAATAAGTGATTGTATTGAATATGTATTATTCCTATAACGTCTAGGATTTCCCATAAGAAGCGCGATTAAATTGGAATTTGTATTCTTCTAGGTGGCTTTGGAAGCAGAAGCGGTTGAGGATGCGGATTCAGAGCAGCTTTCAATAATAAATGTGCTCGATTTGGTCGATTCCCTAGATTCGAGATAGCTTTCCAGGAAGTTTTTGATCCATATTGCGGATAGAAAGAGTAAAATCTAAAAGTTGAAAATGGTCTTTAGTTGAAAAACCAAATAAAGCCAAGCAAATAAAGGCAAGTGATGCATCAACGGGTTAATGTTGGGGCTAAGATGTGAGCGGAGCTGCGGGCGCCGGTAAAATTGTTATTTCAAATCACGTTGAGTGGCACAGGACAAGAAACTTAATCAGCAATGTTAACGATGTCAGATGGAATCGCTGGCTGGCTGGCTGGCAGCCTGTGCCATAAAACGGGTACGTTCCGAATCCTGTTGGCCTTATTTCTTTCTTTTTTTTTTGGTATTTTCTAATTCATATGCGTTTCAAGTTTTAATTACGTGGTGGAAAAAAAGAAATGGAAAAAAAGAAATGAAAAGGAAAGGAAAAAAAGAATAAAGCAAACCAACAACAGGAAGGAAAAATGGCTATCTGGACATCTTCTGACTTGGCTTGACTGACAGCGAGGCAAGCAGACAGGCTGCGTTGCACCAACATGGAAACAACAAAATACGCCCAATCAGCGCAACAAGAGCGGAAGCAACACACACGCAGACACAGACACAGACACAGACACAGATACAGATACAGCTACAAATCCAAGCAGAGATACAGAAACAGATACAGATACAGTTACAGAGGGCAGGCAAAAAAGGGCGAAAAAATTAAGTAGCGAAATCAGCGGGCTATATAAAAATGAAAAGCAGAAAAAAGTTGCATGAAGCTACATTCGAGCGAGTATTCGACTGGCAAATACCCTGTATCCAACGAATGTTTATATTGTAACTGAAGCTGGGTTTTCCAGGGTACAAATCGTGGCAGAGGTCAGAAAAAGGAAGTAAAGCAAAATACGAAGCAAGGAAGAAGAAACAAGTCTAACAGGATAAAGGCGTTGCATGCCAAGGATTATCTGTGGCAAAAAGGGAGCAGGAGAAGAAGCTGGCAACACGAATACAAGAAAAATGGTAGCACGCAAAATTGTGAACTCACTTGACGTGGCTCATTCTGGTTGAGCTGTCTGCTCCTCCAGCTCCCGCACATCACTAGCACACATCTGGCTTGAAGCACACCGTCTACCACAATCACACACACACACACACACAACAATTGAAAACGGCATGACGATGTTGTTTGGCGTTGACGGGCTCGACTGTGGCAACGCTGCTTAGCTGCGTGTAGCAACAAAATCAGCGTGCCACAAACAGCAACGGCAACGGCAACAGCAATGGTCATGAGTCGAAAATAAAACACACAAGATTCTGGCCAACAGCATAAATATGCAGAAGGCCAAAACGCAACTGCCACAGCTGCAATCAAGGCTCAAAGCATCCAAATGTGCGTGTGCCCCATGTCTTGTGCACCTTGCCACACAATGTATTCGTATTAATTAGCAACTACAGTGATGTGTGCCAAAGATGTTTGGCTGCCAGTTCATTTGGCCTGGTCAACTGCGTCTGCTTGACTGGTTATGGCCATAATTTGATGCGTTTGGCCATATCTGTCTGCCTGTCTGTCTGTCAGTCAGTTTATTTTCCTCTTAATGCCTGAATAAATACATTAATTTGGCTTTGCCAATTTCATATTTTTGTGTAATAAGGCTAAAGGGTTTTGAATTTAATATTTTGCATGTTCGATTTATTTTCAATTTTGCAATCTAATTGTTGATTTTGATAAACATACGTCATTTGTATGTATTAGTTAGTGATTAATTAAATAAGTGTGTTTTATTGTATTGGTGAGTAAAATGTGTACTTTTCAACTTGAGTGAAGAAGATTATGATATGTCTGTATTTGTATTGTGCATTATTATGTCTAATTATATTTACTTTAAACAAAGAATAAACTATAGAAAACTTTGCAGTCGAACTTAATAGACTGCAAAATATTTGATTACCATAACTAATAACAACTTAGAATAGGTAGAATAGCACATGGTGAGTCTGGCCAGGAAATACCAACCAAATTTGGCTTGCTAATTGCGGTATACGAGGTGTGTTCGATTTTTAACTATTCAAAAAAAATGGATCAAAGAACCTGTATCAAATTTTGTGTGAAAAACGAAATTAATTCCGAATGTTGACTGTGGCATACGGAGAAGCTACCTTGCACCGAAGCAACGTTTATCGGTGGTACAAAATGTTCTCAGAAGGCCGAGAAGATGTGAACGACGAAGAGCGTGCCGGACGCCCGAGCACTTCAACAACAGACGAATAGGTAAACAAAAAAATAAGTGAACATTCAAATTGGCCGAGAGACATGAGTACCAACATAACGCCACAAAAAAAATCGAAATTCGAATATACGTAACCCGCGAAAATTCAAAATTCGCGATACTTTTTGAACACACCTCGTATATAGGCCTTCGTAAATTTTGGTTGCTGAATTGAGTTTAATCTTCCTTCCAAGTTTAGTAAATGCAGCTCTTAAATTTCACCAACAGATTTGCGTGACTATAGCTTAAAAATGTTAGAAAATATCTGGCTTTATCAATATGATTTTATTTTTTTATATATCACGATTTGCTAGCCCTCAAATTTTTTTATATTCCCTCCAAGGGTGTCAAAAAAGAAAAGCAATGCACAAAACCAATATACTATGATCCCTACAGAATTAAAGTATAACACATAAAGTGAGAAAGGGGGAGGGTGAGAAAGCCAGCAATTGAAATGTGAAGAGGACTAAAAGTTTGCCTATTGAAAAATCTAGAGAAAATCGCTAATTAAACAGTTTGTCAGTAATGCAAATAAAGTTTGTTTAACTTTTGCGTACCGCTAACGACAAAAACGGGGACACAAAGGAGGAACGCCTTCCGCTGCTGGTTGCTTATTATTTTCACTTTTCTCTTTTTTTTTTTGTTGGACTGAACACACAGAAATGTAATTATTAAAAAATTATGCTAAACACGCAATAAAAAGTTGGTAAGAAAAAATTAACGGAAAAAGTCCAAGTCCAAACCGAACCCACAATGTGAGGCAAACAAAAAAAAAAAAAATAAGAACGAAACCAAAATAAAATAATGAAGAGAAAAATGTATTTATAAAAGGCAAACGGTCAAGTAATTTCTGCTTCTTCTTCTTCTTCTTCTTCTTATTCTTTTTCTTCTTCTTCTTTTTTTTTTGGTAAAGAGGAGAGAAAGTAACAAGAACAAAATTAACAATTGTTAATTTGAAAATTGCACACAAATGCGTAATGTGAAAGTTTTTTTGTGTTTGGGACTTGGACTTGGACTTGGACTTGGTCGCCGGCTCTCGACTGGGCCACTTGTTAAGTGTTAATGAAATAATTATGCCAACTTTTGCTGAGGCTGTGGCGGTGCACATGACCACCAACGAATATACATATATATACATATACATTCACATACCAAGTCTTGTTGGGGGACAGCCTTCTTGTGGGCACTTCAGTTTTATTGTGTGCCTCCCCAGCGCAAAATGAAGTGTGAGTTTTTGGCCCCTACTTGGCTTCCAAAACTTGCGTCTTTTTCACTTGGGTAATTCTTTATTTTTTTCAATGCGATAAACTGCCCTCTCAAGACATGGGGCGTCCAAAAGTCGACAACGCCGCCAATGATGTCGACCTTGGGGCTGGGTCTGCGCCCCAAAAGCCGGCAACGCTTTTGTGCTCACGAGACCAGACACCTCACACCACCCCCCCTGACGTCTAAGCCGCTTAATTACAATAAGTTGGGCCTGCGGGTGCTGCCTGCTATTTACTTAAGACGCGAAAATGTGATTAACAAGTGTGAAAAGCCGCTTGGCTCCGTCTTGGAATCCACTCTTATTTTTATTTTTATTTTTATTTCATTTAATTTTATTATTTGGTGTCTTCTTTAGACAAGTTTTCGATTTTGTGCGGAAGTTTCATTTTGCTTGAATAACTTTAATTGATTTAGTTAGTGATTGTGTGTGTTTGTGTGTGTGTTGGTGTGTGTGTGTGTGTGCGAGTGTGCGAGCATTCAATTACTTAAAAATGGCATGGCCAAGTGTCGGGGAGTTTGACTTAAAAATTAGCGCAAGTTTGGGGCGCTTTAAACGCGACGACAATGCAGGACAAAGTTGCTGCCACAAAGTTTTTGGTGGCGTGGCCTGTGTGCGCCACATGCATCATTATCAAGCCCAATGACAGGTGTGCGCATGCCAATTTGAGCAGTTCTAATTGAATTTAGTAAACTATATATGTATGTGTGTGTGTGTGTGTGTGGCTCTTTCTCTGGCCTGACTGCTGTCTCCGCTCGACTGTCGACTGTCGACTGCCGATTGTCGACTGCCGACTGCCGATTTTGGATGCGCTGCTGGAAACTTTCACGCTGTCATTGTAATACACACCTTATCAGACCGGTTGCCCGCCTCCAATTCGGTGGTTCATTGTTTTGTTTTGTGTTTGTGTTGGTGCTGACTTGGAACTGGCGCTGTATTCTGCAGGCTGCGTGTCGGGCAAATCCCAGGCAAGCTGTTTCACCCGCCTGCCGCTAACGCCGCCAAACAATTAACGTTAATGGATCATGGTAACTTTTTCGCCTTTTCCACTATGCAATCCCAGCGGTGCGTGTAAACTGGCAAAAGTAGCAAAAGCAACAAACTGCGGCCCACAACGCAGCAAAGGACGGCGACGGGGAGTGCTCGGTGTGCTGCCGGCGGGGACCAAAAAGCTCAGCATTGCTATCAAAAAGACTGCTCCTGGCATTCGGCATGTGAGAGGCGGCAGCGCCACTGGTGGTATCTCTGGCAAGACTCTCGGCAACGCAGGACGTCTTTCGACACCGTCACCAGTCTTGCCAAGTTTTCTGCTGTCTTTTGCTGTTTTGCGTGCTCCTTCTACAAGTTTCTGCCACTTTTCACTTTTTCCTTTCTTTTACTTTACTTTTCTTTTACTTTTCGATTTGTGGAGCGAACCAGGAGCGAGGAGCGAGGAGCGAGCAGCGTGCTCAACTTTTAACACACTCAAGTGTCGTAATTTTGGCTGCTTTTTCGCACACAAAACAATATTAATGCTGGTAGTTTGTGTGGGTGTGTGGGTGTGTGGATAGGGGTGGGCATATTGGGTGGCTTCCCACGGCCACCCAACCCAAATAGAAGTTAAATGAAAAGTTTTGCTTGCGCTGCAAACACGTCGCTTCCTGTCGTCTGCCGCTTTTGCTATGCGTCGTTGATTTTGCTGACTGACTTTTAGGCTTCGAGTCAAGTTGCTGTGCACACACACACACACACACGCACACACACACAGTCAGACAAACGCACTAGAGGCGTATGCGTGTAGACACATGTAGGCAATAGTGGAATGTATGCCAACTATTGAGCATGTTGCCAAGCCCCGGCAAGACTCCCACAGCGCAACAAAATTAAGCTGAATGGGGTAGAAGCGGAAGCATCGGAAAAAGGAAAAGGCAGTTGGAGTTGGAGTTGGTGTACACCTCGAGAGGCAGCAAAAAACTTTGGCGGCGCAGCTTAAAAGTTATTAGCGTTTTGGGGGCCCAGCAGCTAAGCATCGCTTTCATTCTCACACACATGCTGTATGCCGCTCTCTCTCTCTCTCTATTTCTCACTATCTGCTACTATTTCTCTCCCTCTCTCGCGGTCCGTCTGGCTGCTGACTGAGGTGAAACGAAAATTGCCAACGCTGCCAAGCGACGAATTCCCGGCAACTTGCTTGCTATTCATATTTGTGTGCAGAGGCTTAGTACGTTATTAAGTTGTTACGTTTGGCCTGTTACAAGCAACAACAACAACAACAACAACAATAGTAACAACAACAGCTAAAACAACAACACCAACTATATTCGCGTGGGCCATGTTCCCAGCGCTGCTCTCAAAGGTATTGCGTGATATTTCAATTTGTTTTTAGTTGTAAGTGGCTTAAAATGATTTAATAACTCATCAAGGGATTTGCTTGTTGTTAGTTATTTGCTTTAGCTTCCATTTCCCTAGCACCCCTCGTTCCCTTTTGCTTTCTCAAGTGCCAAGTCCCAATCCCATTTCCCCATTCCAATCCTAGTTCTCATTTACTATTTGCCGTGTTTAGGTTGCGGCTCACCTCAGCCACGTTTGAGCATGTCAAACTTTTTAAGTAGTTTTGACGTTTCATATTAAAGAAGTTTTATATTAGTTTTTGCTCATTTTACCATCATTAATACAAATATTAAACTTACCATATTTCCTTAAATGAACACGTGTGTGTTTAGGTGTGTGCGTGTGTGTGCTCTTTGAATTACACAACATGCCCCCCATAACTCCCCCCCCAGAAGTATCTTATTTTCCATTCATAATGAGCAATATATGTAGCACATATTTTTTTTTTTTAAGTTTTATTTTGAGGGCAGACTCAGACCCTAAATGCGCCCTTGGGGACGAAAACTATTTGTGTTAATATTGAATTATACAAAACGCATAAAATTGGTCAATTTCAAATATGTGCACAAATTAAGGCAAATCAATTTTGGACTAACAAATTGTACATTTCATTGCGATTTGGTTGGATAGTGGGACAACGTCACGCAAAAGTCCCAGGATGATATTTAGCTTATACCCAAAACACACACAGTGTGTGACCAGTCACGTAGCACAAATGTATTGAGTGGGTTGTAAATGGGCAGTAAACTACAGACCATCCGACAGAGGCAACAACAAACACACCCCATCCACATTAGACCGACAAACTGTGCTACATACTGTGGCAGCTTGTGGTGAATGTGAGATGGTGAGGCATGCCATGAAGCAATGGGTGCAACGCAAAATTTGACAACTTGGGAAATAGTCTGACAGCCACAGAGCGTACAAAACAAAGTTTTTTTTTTGGGTATTCCTTGTGTCTTTCTATGCCAAAAATGTAATACGGCTAATTACACAGCACAGAAAACATTTCTATGTACTATGGATAAAATGCTAAAAAAAACATACAATATTTTAAAATGTTTTTCTTTTGTCAACATTTTTAATTGATGGATTGATCTTTAAAAATGTACATCAATTTTTGGTGATTGATCTGAAATTTTATTGGTGAAAAAAAAACACTTTTGCACTGCAAATAAATTACATAAATTATTAAAAAAAAGCGGATTATTTTATAAATTTTGCATGTTTTTATGCTCGAAACGGGTTCCCTTAAAACTTAAATTGATAGCTGCTGGGAAAAGTTTTGAAAATCAGTTTTATGCCAAACTAAAACGAACTAAATTAATATTTTATTTAAAATTAATTTAAATAAAAATTGTCTCCTTTATTATTTTTTACTTTAATTTAACTTTACAAACTGAGTAAAATAAATATATCAATTTAAAATCGAGTAGAATTAAACCAATGACTTTAAAGTATGAATTAATTTAATTTATTTGGTGACTTTAAAGTATGAATTAATTTAATTTATTTGGTGACTTAAAAGCATGAATAAATTTAATTTATTTGGTGACTCAAAAGCATGAATAAATTTAATTTATTTGGCGTTGTTTCAAAACTCAAAATATTTTATCTGAGTGCAGCTGAGCTGCCCATTGTGTAAAATGCTTTTTGGACTTTTGGCCGCTAACTGAGAGTCTGTGACTGGACATGTGTGTGATTGTAATTCGGTGTGTGTGTGTGTGAGTGTGTGACTGTGTGTGACTGTGTGTGAAGTGCAAGTTTCTGTCGTCGTCTTCGTTGTGGCTGTCCGCCGTCGTCGTCAGAAAAGTTTCTCCTTCATGTGCCTGCCGGCGGTGTGTGTTCAAGAGTTAAGTTGCTTTAAGTGTGTTGCTGGATGGCTGGATGGCTGGTGATGTTTGCAATCCTGTATTCTCTATGTAGAAATGTGCTGACTCTAGGACTTTAAAGCTCACAAGCTGGTGCCAAGCTGGTCTCCGACTTTTTGCACGCAGCGCCCCCCAACAAGCCGATTACTTTAGCATTTGTTTGGCGGCCAAGATCCGTCCGACGGTGTCGTGTGGGTGGGTCGAGACTAAGCCTGGAAAAGCCATTTAAGACAATTTGCCAAGCGTGTTTTGCCAATATAGCTGCTTTGCTTTATTTATTGCCTGACTGCGATGTCATAAAAATCATAAAACGTATCATTATTGTGGAGGGGGAGAGAAACCCCCCCCCGTATTAATAAAAACAGCATCAACGGTAGACATCATGAACACATTAGACAAGAGTCCTTGGCAATGACACTGAGACAGTGACAATGACAACGAAAAGTGCCTTGTCAGAAGAACAACCACAACAACAACAACAACAACAACAACAGCAACAACAACGAAAATCAAGTCAACAACAACAACTGCAATAATAATTAAGCGATATCAAATTGAAAAAAAGTAACTTTTGTTAACGCAGTCAAGAAGAGGCCAACAGTTCATGAGGGGAGGAGGGTGGGGAGGGGTTTACTCTAACGATGATTTAGCGAAATGCCGTGTGGCGATATATAGTAGATTGTAGATAAGTATGGATATATGTTCATGTACGTAAATAAATGCTTTCGCACTTAGCTCCGTTTAAAAAGTTGGCAAAGCAAATTAATAATAATTATTATCACGAAATGGGAGTAGTTCGTGCTGTGACCTGTCATTGTGTGTGTATTATAATAATCACGCTATGAGAACCCATAGACAGTCTTGATAAAACTGCCTTTAATTCATACAATCAAATACAAAATGTTCCCATAAAATATAAAGTTGGGACTTGAAACTTTGTGACATGTGAATTGAGTTGACATTTTTGTGTATGATTTCTTGGTTATTTTTTTTTTACTTAATATTAAAACGAATTTATTTATTTATCATTATAACCATATATTTTATTACTTGTTAGCCCTTAAAAAATCGCTTAAGTTTTCTTTAAGTACTGTCAAATTGGAAATAGTTTTGTTTGCAAAATTTAAATTTCTTCATAATGCATATAAATTTGAAATGGGTTGAGTTTCCTAATACTCACTCAAAATGTCTCCCATTTTTCATTTTTCATATTTTCCACCCCCCCATTAATAGATTGTTTCTATTTGAGTTGATTTGCCCTGTGGCATAAGATTTAATTAACTGAACTTAACTTATCAAAAAACTTCTTCCCTTCTCAAAATGAATATATATATATATATTTATCTTGTTTACTTTGGCTTATTGGCCACTTGTTAGACTTGGTAGACCACAACTATGCTGCGATAGGCTATTTCTTGTTTGACCATCTGAGAGTGGAGCTCTTTAAAATCACAGAGAGACTTCCATATCAGAGCACTGTGCGAACCCTTATCAAATTGCGCCACTGCACTTTTCCCAACTTTGCTTATAAATTTCATTCGAGCCATTTGTTGACACACACAGAGACACCCTTAAAACACACACACACACGCACACACACACACACACAAAGAATATTCGCAAGTCGCGAAAAGTTTTGCGATAGTTGAAAACACTGCGCAAAATTCTTAGTGCTATTGGTTATCGCATTTGGAGTGTATATAGAAAATAGAATTAAAACGCAATTTCAGTAACCCAGTTTTTGAATGAAAGGGGCTTTATTGTGTGTTCCCCCATTTATGGGCCCGCTAATGGGGGGGGGGAGTTGGGGGGAACTTGACGTTGTTTTCATTGTCAGAGCTTTGCCTGATGACAAATATATTCATTTAATGTTTGCTCAAAGCAACCAATCGCGTGACAAGCAGTCTGGGCTGATTTTTGTTATTGTTGTTGTTGTTGTTGCTGTTGTTGCAACAATGACATGAAGTCTTCGAGTGGCAAGTGTAAAATTCAACTATTCTTTTCATTTTTCTTGCAAATCATGCAACGCAATCTAAAACCGTTGACACATCGGCACACATTGGGCGACATGTCGAGGCTGCCACTTGACACTGTGTCACTCAAGTTCAAGGTTCACCCATGGGTTTTTTTTTTTTTGTAACCATTTGTTGCTATATCGTTACCAAGTCTTTGCTGCTTTGTGTCGCTGTGAAATTACAATAATTGTTATTTACGCATATTTGAACATGAAATGTGTCAGTTGGCAGCCAACGAGCCAACAACAGCTTACCCACCCCTCCCTCCCCAAACTCCATGGCGTATGCGCAATGTGCAATATGGTGGCTTGTTTCAGTCGGTCATGCTTTAATAATTTGATGTAAACAGATATTTTTACCTTATCAACTTGTGTATGTAATTTAAATAATATAGAAGATAATACAGATAACATGATCTGCTAAATATATAAATTTTGAAAGTTGATAGGCCAAATAAATCACTTTGGCAAGAGCATTAAAAAGTTCACTCAACCTAAGCCTAAAAAAAAAATAATTTAGTTAGCAATTTGGGGTTTTTACTGGATACTAGATTTAAATTTTATACTGGATTTAAATTTAAAAAAAACAATAATATATAATTTACGCTGAATAAAATTAGCAGACTTTAAAAGCGATGCGTTTCGCGCTTTTCATATAAAAAGCGAATTATTTTGGCTCTTTGAGTGACAGTTGTGCGCAAAACATTGAGGTCGAGGTATCGCTGGGACCAGCAATTGAAATAAATTAAAATATCATATTTTCAACGTGAATTAATATTTAAATATGCGTGCAACGTACACGCTGCTGACGCTGCCGCTGCCGTTGCCGTTGCCGCTGCCGCTGTTGCTGCCTCTGCTGCTGCTGTTGCTGTTGTCGATGGGGACACACTTGAATAAAGCGGCGGCTGTCGTCGGCGACACAGCTGCTGACAAGGAAGTGGCTCCAGTTGGTGTTGTAAAAACGGATTTGCTGTCATTGGAGCAGGAAATTGTCGGCAATCCGGTGTCGCAGCAAGGAGTTCGTCATGCGCGTTCTTTCGTATTTGCCGCTGGCCCAACCAGCTATGGCGGCGGCTACGGCTGGGGCTATCCCATTACGGCCGCCAGTTCACCATACTACGGCTACGGTGCATACCTCGGCTATGGTGGCTTCAGCATTTATGGAGGCTTCTATCCGAGCCCCTTTGGCATTAAGAAATTTATTTTCGGCTAATGCACTGCTCAATGCGGCGCCTGTTACCCGTCCATCCTGCAGTTCTATGTGGGATTATAGAAAATGTGCAATTTGCGGACCCTTGGCTGTTATTGTTATTGTTCGTATTGTAAGACAGTTTTAAATTAATTTGCCGGACATGAAAAGTTGAGCGGAGCAACAAAAAATATGAAAATGAGGGGGAAAAAAATGAAATTGCACAATTTATATTCATTTTTCTTGTTGTTGTTGTTGTTGTTGTTGGCTTCTTGCTTCGGTTAGGGCACAGATTTTGCATAAATCATTTCGCAGCCACCAAAATGAAACGCGTAACATAATTTTTAACCCTTGATAAATTTTTATGACAAGCATTTTCGTTATTTTCCCGGCCGTTTCCGATGCCTCCTCTTGTTGTTCTTGGCCATGGCTGTTTTTCTGTTTGTGTTTGTGCCGCAGTGAAATGCAAATAAAGCGGATCAAAAGTTTGCTGTTAAAAGAAGATTAATTGCAATTTGGTGGCAGACTCACGGCCTCATCCACATCCACATCCACATTCTCATCCTCAGCCTCAGCCACTTCACCCCACTCCAATCATTACGCCGTGGAGGTCAGATCTGGTAATTAAATATTTTTTTAAGCTGTTAATGGTTTTCATTTGCGAGTTGTTGTTTTAAGCAGTTGTTTTTGTTTAATGTGGCAATTTGTATATTCCCGGATCTTAAGTATAGTTTGGAAATCAATAAATGCTATCCAAAAATTGTCAAGTACTCAAAATAATAATTAATATATTTATTACTATTAATTTAATTATACATATCTTCTTGTACGTGTTCATTTCGTTTAATTCGAAATAAAATAATTCATTTATGTTTAATTTATAACTGACAATTGCCTTCATCATTATTTTTACCAACTAACAAATAAATACATCTTCTTTTTTTTTTTTTTTTGAGTTTAGCCCCTATTCAAAAACTTTTGAAGCTTTTAATATTGGTGTAGATTTGAGTACCTAACTTAAAAATAACATATTAAGTGGGTTAATTAGGTTTTCAAACTGTCCTCCACACATTTCGGACACGAGGGTGTGGCAAGTTCAACAGAGCCTGTCGTTGGGCCGGTATCCAGCTGACTGTTGCGACCTTATGTCCCTCAGAATGTGTGTTGACTGTGTCACTCCTGTTGTTCATAATTTAAACGAGGTCAACAGCGGCAAAGCCTATTAAAAATTGTTTTTTCTTTTTAATTTTCATTTGATTTAATTAAGTTATTTGTTGGTCAATTAACCTTTTTGTGGTCTGATATTTCATTGTATGAGTTGTTTTTTTTTTTTTTTTTTGTATTCCATTGACGGCTATTTGCAGAAATGCGCTTTATTTGTATGTTAAGCATTTTAAACTGTTATTGTACTTACATATTACAGTTGTTAATTTTTTTCGTTGTTGTTTTTGTTTAATTGTTGATGTTGAAAAAACAAATTGATATCTACTTGCAATTATGCAAGTGTGTTGACATTTTATTAATTAAAAATTATTTTCAATTAAAATTAATGCGCACAACATGCGTGAAATTCTATTATGTATCGGCCATTTAAGTGCTACCAGATTTTGCGGCATTCGCCCACCAGTTGCAATCGCACTCACATTGCAACCATGCAACCATTTGCATAATGCTGCAAAGCTTTCTCATAATACTATAAAGCACAAAAATCCTATAAGCGATGTTGCTTAAGGTGTAATTCATATATATAAAATTTATAATATTACTGCAGATTTATATCAATTTAGAGTTGATATTTTAAGCTAAGCGCTTTGCTATTGATCAAAATGGTTTGTTAAAAGTAAAATAAATTATTTAAATATATTTCTTGAAATTGTCTTTGAATTTGGAATTGGGAAATTGTCATTTACTTTGGGAGACACCCTGCTGTGCCAATGCATAAATGCATTTGCCTCAAGTAAGACAAACAAGCTTTGGCAACTGAAAATGCAGACTATTTTCTCATATAAAAAGACCATGCAAAGGACATAGCTATGTATGTGGTGTGTAGATGCATATATATATATATATGTATATGTCAAGTTGTGTCCTTGCCGCAGAGGCCAACTGAAATGAAGTGTCATTGTGATAGAGTCGCGGGCAATGCAGCTGTGCAGCAATGCACTGCAGCAGCAACAGTAGAAGCAGCAACAGCGGAGGACTCACAGGACGTCGCACAGGACCCAAGCGACACATTATTACGCACTGCTGGCCGATTCGACTGCGGCATTTCTGCACTGCTCACGTACTCAGCATTGTGACAAATGGATTTTCGCCTGAAATCCCATGGATTTCTTCAAGTGTAATTGCGCACGCTAAAAGCAAATGCGAATTGCGAAATCCAACTCGCACTGCCACTGCCACTGCTACTGCCACTGCCATTGCCAGCATCTGGCCGCATCCCGAAACCAAAACTATTCGAGAAGAGCATGAAATTTCATGCGTTTTGCGGTTCGCTAGCCTTTATTGCACTCACTGGGTTATTTGTAGCTCTAGCGCAGTTGCAGATTGGTTGTGGATGTCCATGGATTTGACCACTTGGGTTGTATAGCAGCTCAGGTAATGTAGCGCTTTTGGATTGTAGGCCGAAAATGCAGAAAATTACCCGACGAATTTGCTCTCCAATGCACCTCATCAGCAGAGCTATCAGTGTTCGGATGGGGTCCACCATCTGCATCATTTCATTTAAATTCAATTTGTGAGCATGAGACAAAGGAAGAAAGTAGACAGAATTGAGATAAATTGACTAGAAGTTGCCATTGAAATCGTAGCTAATCGTTTGATTTTTATACCCTGAACATATTTAAAATGCTTAAAAAGGATGTAATTGTTTTTTTCAAAAATAGTCTTACTGCGCAGAAGCAGGCAACTTTCGTTCATTAAAACTGCCCATTCGAAATTTGCTGTGTTCGTTTGTATTTTTGCTGACCTTTGTCCATTTTGTGCTGTTAACTGATTTAATCTCGTGTATTTAAATTGATTATTATAATTTATTAACTCTTTTGTTTGCCTGTGCTTGTGTTCTCGTTAATTTTTCTGTTAATCTTTGGGTTGTTTGTCAGTAATTTTTTTGATTAACAACGCATAAAAACCGTTTTACACAAATGCAAACTGTGCGCGGCTAATGGCAGAATTACACTTTTTTTAAATGATTTTGTGTGTGCGTTTTGCTCTATTTCTCACTGTTGTGGTGAGTGTTGTAATAAACAGTGCTATTTACACACATACATTGCACGCTCGATCGGTTTGTTTTGTTATTGTTAAAGAGATTCGTGTGCGCGCTTTTTACTCTCGCTCTCTCAATTTGCGTGTGCTTTCGTAACTGTAACTTTAGGTAACTGTTGTTTTAGGTGCTCTAATTTTTGTCTAGTTACGTAGTTAATCCATGTAGCAATAACGCATTATGTTGATTCTAATTGCTGATTGTTGTTCGTTTTCACTTTCTTTTTTTTTTCTGTGCAGTGCTGAATCTTTTTTTAATTCGCTACATTTCGTGCATATTAGTTTTCTAATTAAGAATGTCTGCGTCTATTTAAAAAGCTGTTATTGCCAGGCTGACAAACCGGCAGATTTCATCTGTTGTTGGTTGTACACGTAAAATGTACTGATTTCACGAATTCGCGAATATCGAGGTTTTTATGAGAAAAGCTTGAAAGAGCTTTTAAGATCTTCGTCTAGCTTTCAGTGGCCTTAGTGGTGAATTTGATGCATTGGAGACTCAATTTAATAGTGTTAAACAAGGTGTAAAGCAAAACTTATTTTCTTAATGAGCCCTTTACTATGAGCATGCCAAGGTCAAAAACCAGCTTTCTACAAAAAAAGAGGTGTACTGAGTTATTTTGCTTGCTTTTTAAGAACAAAGCAGAGACATATTTGTAATTAATTGTTTTACACCAGCAACTATTTTCTAAACAGAATTTCGATATTATTGAATGGCACAAATTGCATTATAGAATATAAGATAAATGAATATTAGCAACATTGCGTGTCCCAGTCACGATTTTAATCTCATTAAAACAATTTGCAGTGAATTGAAATTGATCATATTGCATATTTGGGCCAATTGTTTCGTGGCACATTTAATGGATGAGTTCGCATTTGCCTGGAATGCTAGTGGAAAATCACGTCTGAAATGGAATTAATGTATGCATTTGGGAATAAACATAAATAAAATGAAAACAGCTAAATAATTTGAAAATATTCAAATGTGCAAATGCTTCTACGCTTTAATGCAACTAAAAGTTGTGGTCAAATTATTATTATGAAATATGTCATTTACATATCAAATCAATTACTGCTTTTTAAATATATAAACAAAATCAAATGTGTTAAGTGTGAAAACTTTTACATTTAAATGTATTAAATATGCCAAATGAGTTAATTTATAATTTAATACGAGTTGTTGATTAATTTCCTCAATTAAAATTCGTTAGTGATACTCTTGATGTCACATATGCTGGAGAATTACAGGGAAAACACAGAGACAGGGTGTAACCACACTAAATATGGTATATATATATTTTGGTATACATTTAATACATTTTTCATGTATATTTAACGTGTTCAAAACAATACAAATCAAAGTCTTGGCTTGTTCGGAATAGGTTAAGTTAGTTTACAAAATTGAATGTATAATTATTATTGTCATATCGAATTAAGTTCAAAATAATGCAACCAACGCTATAAAGAACTAATTCTTTATTGTAAAACCTTTTCATATGAATAGTTGATTTCTGTAGTTGTGTATTAAACCTGCGATGCACCATTATAAAATGTGCTCGTAAATGGTTAAAGAAAAGCAACAAAATCTGCCTAATTCAAGCGGACGTGGCAAAAGAATTAGGCTAACTGCGTTTTTGTGTGAGTATATGTCTGAAAAGAAGATGGAGAATGTGTGGGGAGGGGAGGGGAGGGGAGGGCTGTAAGGCAAATCCGAAAGAAAACGGAAATAAAGAGAGCAAAGCGTAATGACAAAACTCTGGATTAAGAATGCGGCATATACAAGTTGCACATTCGCCTTTGTCTCTGGTCTTCTTGGTATCTGGCACTTTGTGCAGTGTATCTTTTACACAGTACACATTTGGCTACATATAGACGTATATTTTAAGCATGGCTTATCTTATCAAGCGACATAAAAGACGCCTTTCAGCGAGCATCCAGCTACCAGTTACCAGCTACCAGCTAACAGTTACCAGCTACCAGTTACCAGCTCCCAACTTCCAGTTACGAGCGTCCAGCCAGCGACAATCGTTCTGAGTGGGTTTTGGTTTAGTTTGGTTTGTTTTTGAGCTGCGGCCTCTTTCATCCCCGCGGGGCAATGCCAAGGCACACAGCTGGACATTCATTACAAAAACGGAAGCACTCGTACAGTGACAGAAGATAAATGGACCTGCACCAGTACGTGTGGCTCTCTCTCTCTCTCTCTCTCTCTCTCTCTCTCTCTCTCTGTTTCTCTGTCCAATTCTCAATGTGTCTGTGTGCGGTTTTTATTTAGTCGCTTGCTTTATCTCAGCATCTAAAAAATCTTTGATGCTGCAAAATGAAAACAGCTTATACCTAGGAATGTATTGTATGTACATCCAAGCATGTACATGTATATATATATATATATATATATGTATATGGTATGTGGTATGGCATACCTACTCCAACTATTTTCATTTACGTATTTATTTTTGTGCTCTTTTTGTTCAGATTTTTAATCTGTGCAGCTCTTTTTCTTGTCTTTGTTTTATCAACAAAAACAATAATCATAGCAAATAGAAAATACCCAACAGCGTTTCATATTCGTTTGGGTTTTTATTTGTCTATTTGTCGCTGTCATATTTGCATGAAGCTCGCCCGGATTTCGTTTTTCTCTATTGTCGTTTTTGATTGAGATATGTATTTATTACGTACATTTGTTTTTCTTTTGTTTTTTCTTTTTTTTTTATCAACTGAAAAACGCTGACGACGCTATACTTTTGCAGTGCCGTTTGCCTTTTGTCCCAATTTCAATTCCAAACTTTAACAATTTGTTTTTTGGCGCACAAATTTATCAGCTATTTGAACGATATTTTTCTGTTACTTTTTTTGCATTCTATTTTTTTTTGGTTAACTTGGTAACGTTACATTCATCAAAAAATTGTTTTCTAGCGCCCTTCTAACTTGGTGGTTTTTTATAAGCGCACTTTATGTCAAAACCACTGGGGCAATAACACACGAGAAAAACTGCCCCGCACTAAAAAGGAATGCGGAAAATTTCGCTCGCCCAACGCGTGAACTCACTGCAAAAGACAAAGGCTAAACCCCAACCAGAAACTAGCATCAACAATCTAAAAAAAAAAACAAAAAAAACAAAATAAACAAACTGCAAACAAACTGTCAAGCAAGTGAAATAAATTAACAAAATGGCACCATAAAGCAAACATATGAGCGAGTACTTGATTTTCCCAGCACTTTCAGCTTCTTTAATAATTTTTTTTCTTTCATTTTTGTGCTAAAATTTTTACAAGTTTCCTAGACTTTCTTGACACTGGCTGAGTTCTTGTGGTTTTTGTTTTTGTTTTGAAATAAGTCTTCAATTATTTAGAAATAAGTGCACATGACAGCCAGAAAATAAACCAAAATAACCGCAAAAGATATTATCAATACGCTTGTTTTGCGACTTTAGAAATACCCTTTAGTTTTCTTAATATTAAATAATATTTATTGAAAATCTTCAACTGATTTTTATGATTAATATGTTAAGTTGGTTTGAAGAAAGTTACCACAAATTTACCCAATTGGATTAGTTTTTTTCTTCACATAATTCAGTTAGCTGCGCATCAAAATCAGAAGCTATTTAAATACCCTACTATTAACTGTTTAAGTTTGGCCCATGGCACATGGCAAGAACACATGAGTCACAGCTAACAACATGTCAGCAAACTGTTGGAGAAACAACAACAAATGATTTCAATTTCGCTGATTGCAACGCTGCTGCTGCGTTTGGGCGCTAGACGTGTAAATGGTTACCATGGCTCGATCCGGCTTATAGTATGTGCTGGGATGCTGGATTCCAAAGTATGCCCAAATACCCCTTTTAAAACATTGTTTTGGTGACGGTTTTTTTTTCTTCTTTTGTTTTTGTATCAACGCATTGCCAGCGAGCCAAGCCGAAGTCTGAATGTTAACTGGCAGCTGGCACTACGCTACGCGTTTGTCCAATGGGCCGGGCCCAAACCAAACAGAGGCCAATGCCAAACAGATAAGAGCGCATATTTTATTTGCATACTTTTAGGCTGACTCTGAAGCGTGCAACGTTTGGAAAGCCATTTGCCAGCACAGTTGTCATGAGGATGTGAACAAAAAAAAAATCAAGCAAAATAAAAAAAATCTTTTGAAAAAATACAAACACACACACACACAGACACACATGGCAGGCCGCTTAACAAACGCAAATCAAAACAAAGGCTACAGCAGAGAGGAAATATGTGAAATGCGAACTTTTATAAAGATTGACAAGTGGCGACTGCCCCGTTTAAAATGTCAAATTCGTACAATGTTGCAGAGACTTTTCATGCAAACAGCAGCAGCAGCAGCAGCAGCAGCCAGCGTTGGCGGAGAGTGCGGTGATTGGTTTAAGTCAGCTACGTGCTGTTGGCCTTTTTATTATTTTGCCAAAAAAAAAAAAAAATGTAACTGTATTTGTTGTTGTTGTTGTGCTTTTTTGTTCTGTTGATGTTTTGATTTGTGCGTGCGTGCAAATGTTTGCACTCAGAGCATTTGTTTTTCTGGGCTGTGGTATTTTTTTTCCTTTTATTTTTTTGTTTTCTAGCCACCCAATGTGGCATACCCACAATTGCTCCATGAGTGATACATAAGGTGTATGTACATATTTATATATGTATATATAAATATATATTTTTATTTTTATTTATTTTTTCGCGCTGTCAAAATTTCTTGTTCGCCAGTCGGTATTTTTTTTTTTTTGGTATTTTTGTTGGGTTGGCTATTTCCGTCTGCCAGCGAGCTGTGCTCATCAAAATGGAAACTGTGCAACATGCAGTAAGTGTGACTGATAGTGTGGTGAGTTAGTTGATTCTTTTTTCCTGGCCGCAGTCACAGTTGCACAGTTGCACAGTTGCAATCGCCATCGCCGTTGCCGTCGCCGCCGCCGGCATTGGTGTTTGTGTTGAAGCCGCAGCCCCTCAACCAACTGACAGTTGCAAATCATCAGAAATTTAAATTGACTTAAATTGTTTATTTTTTTGTTTTGTGTAAAGCGCCCGAACGTCATTGTTGTTGCAGCTGCACTGATTTTGGCAGACGGAAGTGCCATGAACATGACCGCAGCGAAGCTTTGCTCTGTTATTTATGAAAATAATAGAAATGCAAATTAATTTGTTGGCTTTTGTTGGGCTCCGCTGTTTTTCGATAACCAAAAAAAAAATGTCCATTGATAAAACCAGCAATTAGTGTGCACCATAAATACGCTCGCCCATTTAAATATAAATTTAGAGATTGCCCCCAGACAGACGCACGAACGACCGTACACCATAATTTAAACTGCCAATTAGCTGTCCCAAATGATATGCTACACACACACACACAAACACACTCACACACACATACACACGTTGTGGAAAAGTCTTCATTTGTCGATTTTCTATGTCTTTATCAATAGCTCAGGTCCGGGGGGCTTCTACGCTCGATTGCCTGGTTGCTCACATGTGCGTTTCCCTGCACTTGCGTGTCTCTTTATTGGCTTGTCCCTTCTGCCACTTTTTATTGCATGGACACACAGATACACAGATACAGACAGACGGCTCTGTGATTCCATTCCATTGTTGCCACGATTCCTTTTATGTTCTTGTTGAGGGTATTAGTATTTATTCACGTTATGTGCAACGCACTGAGTGCGGCAACTTCAACTTAATTGGCCGTATTAACTCCTGAAAAGAATGTCCAAGTATGTTAAAATACCAACTTCACTGGAATTCTATATGAGCTGTAGTTTCCACAGAAATAATTGTCCTTAAATGGTTGTCTGTTCTGTCATTTTTAATAATTTTCATTTTTTCTTAAAGTTTTGGGCCATTCGCCTCTTACCAAAAAGCGTATCTGGTCTTCCGCTAAGCACAGATTTTTTGTTATGTTTGTTCGTGTCTTTTTTTTCACTTACTTTGATTTTGGGCAAATAATAAAATATACAATTGTACTAGAAATATGTCAGTGAAATTCACAAAAATTCACGTTTCGGCATATCCTGCTGTGGTTGCTCTACGGAGCTATTTTCTCCCAGTCTGCTTGTGCAGCTGTGTGTGTGATTTTTATTTTTGTGGCTTTTACGCGTTCGCTTTTTGTATTCATGTATAAATCATTTATTGTTTTTATGTATGACGTTTCGAGCTGCTTCGATGGCTGGCTAGCTGGATGGCTGGTTGGGTGGTCTGGTTGGGTGGGCTGACTGGCTGGGTGTCTGGCAGATATGAGTGCCTGTGTCTGACATTAATTGGCAGTGATTGAGGGATTTTTGTGCTCTGCGTATGTGAGAGACGGAAACGTGCTCCTTTATGAAATATTAATTGGGCTTTCATATGGCTATGTGAAATGCCGGGGCACTGGCAGACGTGCTTCATAATCTGCACAATGTCAGCGGAAGAAAAAACCAACTAACTTCGCCGCAATCATTAAAGGCATGGACATTTAAGCCAACCCACAATTAAACAGACTATTGTCGGAATCCTAAAAGAATACAATTTAAATTCACTTCTAACGATTCATTCTGAATTTATTGATATATATTTCTGGACTTTCTTCACTTTACTTTTGTACTTTATTCTATGTTATATTTGTGTCTAAATTGTTGAATGATTAAATCGATTTCGCTGCGTTGATGAGCCAAATTAATTTTACTGTTCCCTTTCTCTTAACCGTTGTACGACTAATTATTCTTCGCATGAACCGTGTTGATTACTCAGCAATGATTACGGCGGACTTTATTACGTAATCAATTTAGAGCTCTAACCTTTATCACTAAAACCTAATTTTAAAAGTCTTGTCTCGTGCTGAAGTTTTCGTACTAAGTAGATTTTTCTGGGATATACCTAATCTATGCAAGAAATCGTCCAATTTTGTAATTAAATGTTATAGAAATTATTTTTAATTTAATTATGTTTTTTGTGTGTTTTAATTTATTTACAGACATTAAAAGAATACTTGAAAAATATATTCAAATTATAAAAGAAATTTCCAAAAAACAAATAAATTTATTTTTGATGAAATTAAATTTATTTTTTACCTTGTCAATTTTGTTTTTATTTTAAATAAATAAATGAAATTTTATCATTCCAAACTTACATTTTGCTTGTTCAAAATTGTTTTTATCCATTTAGCGTGTCAGGTAAAATTGTAGAAATTGTTTTTATTAATGGTTTTGTGTGTTTGCTTTAGAAGTAAAGATTGACTATCAAAAAAATTCATTTTCCAAAAATAAACATTTATAATTTATGCAATGGGAATCTTGATACTAAATGGTCTTTATTAGACCGTAAATACAATGCATGTACATTCAAATTGCTGTGGTCTTCATCATTTTACAAAATACAGTTCCAGACTCGCCGCGTGCGACAAAGTCAACGCCTTAACCTTGAGGCAGTTGCGGCAATTTGCAGCAAGCGCTGTGTGGCTTGCCACAGTTGCTGATGGGGCGCGTTGCGTGCTGCTGTTGCCAAAGGGATTTGCGTTTAATTAAAAAAATATATAAATGTGTATGTGTGTGTGTGTGTGTGTGTGTGTGCATGCAATAGAAATGCTGGTTGGTTATTGCTTTTGCTGTTTGTTTGTTGTTGTGGCTCTTGTTGTGTCGTGTTAGATTGGGTTGTTGTGGCTGTGGCGCGCGCGCGCGTGTGTTTGTGTGTGTGTGTGCCACTGATTTCTCGAAGTCTATGCGGGGGGGTGGGCGCACAGACGAAATTTCCTAGCCAAGTCGTAGAAATGGAGCACAGCTTTTATGCTGAATTGAATCTTATATTAAGATGTTGCAAGGCGTCGTCGCCAGCGTCGACCGCAGTGGAAGCATTGTTGTGCACCAAAATAATAACAGCAATTCTAACAAAGGCGCACACAATAACCGCGGCAACAGCTGCAGCGCTGAGGCCCACTCGACCAGCAACAATCAGCAAACTGCGCTGTGTAGGTATTGTTATTGTTGTTGTTGCTATTGTTGTTGCTATTGTTGTTGCTCGTGTTGTTGTCGGTGTTTGAAGCGGAAACTCAAAGCGCGTAAACCGGAAACTGGTGTTTAATGGCACTGCGGCGCATGCAATGCGAACAGGGCTCAGTCGTCGTCATCCAGCAGCCAGCAACCAGGCAGCCAGGCAGCAGCCCAGCGAGTGAACGGAAAATGAAATTTAATTTATAGAAAACAGCAATCTGCAATGTGCTAAAAATGTAATTACAATTTTCCATTTCCATTCGTTCAACCTTTTGCGGCAATGCATAATAGCTGTATTATAATTATTTAACTACTGCTGACTGGCTGCTGTTGGCCATTGTGCGCCAGTTTCTAATTAAAGTGATAGATTTACCAAAGCGACTGGTGAGGGGGGGGGGGATGGGGAAGGGTTTTCGATTCGATTTAATTTGTTAATGCCAGTTGAAGGTCATTTTTCAGGCGCTTTAACAAAAGTAGGCCTCGATAGATAAGCAAATGCCTGAAGGCTTAAATGCAAAAGGCTCTGGCTAAACGTTATCTATTGCTGACAAACAAATGGCAAAACAGCGGCTGCCACGCCCACAGCCTTTAGCTGTGCTTGTCAATTGGACGGCAAGCTTAGTTGTCGAAAATGCAAGCGTTAGCATATTTGATTGCCATTACTGCTTGTCAAGGATTATGTGTCTTAATTTCGTGTTAAAGGATTTGCGCATTCGCCCAGCTGCTTTCCCCCACTGCTTTCCCCTCTACGTTCCCCACTGCTTTCCCTATCGCTTACCCAAACATTTTCTCATTTTCGTTTGCTTCAGTTTTTGTCAGCTTAATGCCCAACGCTTATCAAAGCAGCAAAGCAGCAAAGCAGCCAATCATCAATGTTGTATCGGGCGTAGCTAATAAACAGGAGTCGGAGTCGGAGTCGGAGTCGGAGGAGCTGTCGGTTCGGCAGTGGGCGTTAAGCGGAGGGAGGTGGGAGGTGGGAGCTGGTGGCTTGTGGGACGGCGTCTACTCTAATGTGCTGAAGTGAGTGTAAAGCAATATTGCTGTTCAGTTCATCAGTCCATCAGTCCATCAGTCCATCAGTCCATCAGTTCATCCGTCTCTCAACTGTTCAGCTGTCCATCCATTCTGCTCCATTCAGCTTAATGCACATTGCGAAAAGTTGTTTTGGTTTCAGTGCTGACCATTGCGAATCTCACATTAATATTTCAAGCTCTAACAAGCGAACAGCAACTGGAACAGCAATAGATCAAGAGACAGCATTTTGGCCATCTACCTACACTTCCTTTTTTTTTTTGAATGTTCTAAGCAGCACTTTGTCGTGTTCATGTAGAAGCCGTCTGGGTTAAAGTACCACAAATCCATGACAAATGAAAATGCATAGAACACGGAAATCAACTCAAACAAAAACCGAGTGCTTCAGCCGGCGGAGACCGACTAGCAGATATCCAGGTCCATATGGAGGTACTTTGAAAAAGCGATGCTAGTAGAAATCTTCTGGCTGTGTCTCAGGGATCAGAGACATGATTATATTGACTATTGATACTGCTCTATATCATCAATGAATACTTTTTGTTAAATACATAATAATAATTTTTTACATATTTATTTTATATTGAAGTCAAAACACAATAAAATAAATTTGGTCTGGCGAATCCCAGCAAGCAATTTGTGGCAAAAGCTTTTCACATTATTAAATTTTATTCTGCATGAAAATAGATAAACTGAAGGCGAATCATTTTGGAAATACATTTTATATTTGGCAGATGAAAATGCATATTTGATAATACTAATATTTAAATTGTTTACTCATGTTTATATTTTTATTTTATATTATATATGTATTTTATATTATATATATTTATAATACATATATATATATTATATTTTTCATATTCTAGTATAAAAAATAAATATTATATTTGGATATACATATTATATTTGGCAGATGAAAATGCATATTTGATAATACTAATATTTAAATTGTTTACTAATGTTTCATATTATATATATTAATTATATATATATATTATATTTTTCATATTCTAGTATTAAAAATAAATATTATATTTGGAAATAAATATTATATTTGGCAGATGAAAATGCATATTTGATAATAATAATATTTAAATTGTTTACTCATGTTTATATTTTTATTTTATATTATATATGTATTTTATATTATATATATTTATAATACATATATATATATTATATTTTTCATATTCTAGTATAAAAAATAAATATTATATTTGGATATACATATTATATTTGGCAGATGAAAATGCATATTTGATAATACTAATATTTAAATTGTTTACTCATGTTTATATTTTTATTTTATATTACATATATATTTTATATTATATATATTTATTATATATATATATATTATATTTTTCATATTCTAGTATAAAAATTAAATATTATATTTGGATATACATATTATATTTGGCAGATGAAAATGCATATTTGATAATACTAATATTTAAATTGTTTACTCATGTTTATATTTTTATTTTATATTATATATATATATTTTATATTATATATATTTATTATATATATATATTATATTTTTTATATTCTAGTATAAAAATTTAATATTATATTTGGAAATACATTTTATATTTGGCAGATGAAAATGCATATTTGATAATACTAATATTTAAATTGTTTACTCATGTTTATATTTTTATTTTATATTATATATATATATTTTATATTATATATATTTATTATATATATATATTATATTTTTTATATTCTAGTATAAAAATTTAATATTATATTTGGAAATACATTTTATATTTGGCAGATGAAAATGCATATTTGATAATAATAATATTTAAATTGTTTACTCATGTTTATATTTTTATTTTATATTACATATATATTTCATACTATGTATATTTATTATATATATATATATTTTATTTTTTATATTCTAGTATAAAAAATAAATATTATATTTGGAAATAAATATTATATTTGGCAGATGAAAATGCATATTTCATAATACTAATATTTAAATTGTTTACTCATGTTTATATTTTTATTTTATATTATATATATATTTCATATTATATATATTTATTATATATATATATTATATTTTTCATATTTTAGTATAAAAATTAAATATTATATTTGGAAATACATATTATATTTGGCAGATGAAAATGCATATTTGATAATAATAATATTTAAATTGTTTACTCATGTTTATATTTTTATTTTATATTATATATATATTTTATATTATATATATTTATTATATATATAAATATTTTATTTTTTATATTCTAGTATAAAAAATAAATATTATATTTGGAAATAAATATTATATTTGGCAGATGAAAATGCATATTTCATAATACTAATATTTAAATTGTTTACTCATGTTTATATTTTTATTTTATATTATATATATATTTCATATTATATATATTTATTATATATATATATATATATTATATTTTTTATATTCTAGTATAAAAAATAAATATTATATTTGGAAATACATTTTATATTTGGCAGATGAAAATGCATATTTGATAATACTAATATTTAAATTGTTTACTCATGTTTATATTTTTATTTTATATTACATATATATTTCATATTATATATATTTATTATATATATATATATATATATTATATTTTTCATATTCTAGTATAAAAATTAAATATTATATTTGCTTTGTCTAGGTCAGGTAAGCATTTAAAATTAAATTTTCTTGGAAATCAATTTAAATTTTAATAAAATTACATTTTCTTGGAAATCAATTTAAATTTTAATTGTTTTTATTAGTTTTTGTATGTTTTATTAGAAATTTGTATTGCAGCATGTTAAACGAGACGTTTCCGACTTCATAGATATATTTTTTGAATTAAGATTTAGCATGGCTACTCCAATCTGCAAGGGTATATAATATTCGGCATTGTGCTAAAATAACTTTTCTTTGGATAGAGATATTTTGGCTAAATCATTTTATGTTGATTTTTAAATTTGATTGAGTGATGAATACTGTTTGATTTTGGCATTCGGTTGATGTTAGTCGTTTTAATTGAAATTGTATTAGAAATGGAAAAATAGAACTTCTGAGAGAGCACAGGACAGACATGGGGGGAAAGGAGGAAATTTTCTGTAAAATAATAGTTAGATAGTACACTCAAGTATCGATAATCAATGTGTGACAGAATTGTGTGTGTATGAGTGTGTGTGTGGGTGTGTGTGTGTGTGTGTGTGTGTGTGTGTGTGTCTGTGTGTGTGTGTGTGCATTTGAATGGATATTAGAGAAGTCGGCATCAGATCATGCTGTGTTGCCCTTTGTGGCTTCGGTTTATCGCTTATTCTTACATTGTCATACAGAGAAATGCGGTCGAATAGTTGTTTGTTGTTTGTTGTATGTTGTATGTTGTATGTTGCTGTCATTTCCTTTCATTTGAATTTTGTATATTCGGTTTAAAATTTTGATTTGTCTGCAAACGGAAATCCACAAAACACACTGCAAGCATATTTGCATTGAATGGCTTCTGCATTCGGCTTAAATCTACTAATTCACCCAAAATATTTTCGCAAACACGCACAATGTGTGCGTGTGTGTGTGAGTGTGTTTGTGTGTGTGTGTTTGTGTGTGTGTGTGGGGCAAACTGACTTTCATTGCAGCCAAACATCAGATGAGCTTTAAGTTGGACGCAGGCAGAGCATGTTATACAAGGCATTGGATAATCCTTCAATCTGTCAATATACGTACTGGTTGCACACATGATTACACTTATTTACACCCATGCACATTTGCTCAAACACACACACACACACGCATACAAACAACGGAGCAGTCGGCCTGACAGATATGCGACTTTTGCAAAGTGCAAGGACTGCAAAATCGACAATTTTCCCCTATGTTTGACCTCTCATCCTTGACGGGTGGCCCTAACCCGCATTGTGGCATTTATCATATCGTATTTGTATTTGTTCTCAGATACAAGTCATAATTATTATAATGGGTACGTGTATGTGCTCTATATATATATATATGTTAACGAGTGTATGTAAACATGCAATATTATTATCATTGCTCATCACATTTAATATATATATAAATATATATATTCGACTTGAGACTTCGACTTGCAATGATTTTGTTATCATATTGGAACTCTGCAAATTGCTGGGTAATGTGACAAACTTGTCGAATATTCGAAATTCGAAATTCTAAATTGTGGGTATTTTCATTTGACTTCATTTGCAGCACCCACTCATAGCTCGTATTCAAGTTAAACACTTGTGCTCGGAGCAGCTGCGTCGGGTTTTGAGTGGAGCTTCGTATTGAAATTGAGCAGTTTTTGAGCATAGCTAATTAAATTCGAGTGGTGCAGCGATTTTGTTTTATAACTTTTTTAAGTGGAGTTTGCCAGTTGCACATTGAAGGAGTTTAAATATATATATATATATAAGTATAATGTGTCTACCGACTGGCTGCATTCTAATTGGATTTTGCATATTATTCATTGAGACAGGTAGTCCTACTTAAATTCCTTCTTCCTTCTTCCTTTTTTTTTATGACAGTCTGAAATTGTCTATCGCTTTGCCATAGATACAAAACGAAGGCACGTAATTTCCCAGGACATGAAAATAAATTATGTATAAAATATGTAGCATACATTTATGCGGCACAAAATATGTCAATGTCAAAACTAGAGTATACCCGACTTTGGCCCACAATTCATCATTAAATCCCCAACTCCACACACACAGAGGGCGGCAGTTGCCACAGCAACCTTTGACATTATCTTGCTAGCCCATTGGTCAAAGGCTGGCAAGCAAGCAAAGCCTCAAAATTGTCTTAAAATTAAGGTGCGCCCCCCTTCATTCTCCCGCCCCCATTCGAGTCCTGACTCTGAAAGCTGTCTGAACCATGTTTGGCCTTTTCACCGCCCTAGCAAAGAAATCGCTTGTGTAGCTAGTTAAATATGTGCCGATGGCCATTCCACAAAAAACTTTCACTTCACAATGTGTCCTCCACTTCTTGGGGATCCTGACAACTTTAAGGGTACTCCAAGCCTCGCTGGAGCCGATTTTGGTCACCTTTAAAGTGGGAAAAGCAACTCATCGCATATGGAGCAAGTGAAGTAGTTGTTGTAGTTGTTGTTGTTGTTATTTTTTGCAAGACATGGCTAAGTGGTGGGTAGTTCGTGAGTGTGTGTGTGTGTGTGTAGGTGTGTGTATTTTGTACCTGCGTGTATTGTAATGGCTTTTGTATTAGTGTCAAAACACGTAAATTGTTGCGTGTCGCTTTACTGTGGTTCCTCGATATATATATGTGTGTGTGTGGTTGTTTGTATGACAGAAATGTGGCGGCATGAGCTGTGTATGTGTGTGTGTGTGTGTGTGTGCCTGGGTGCGGCCGTGCGAATATGTTGTTCATTATAATCTGCTCATGTTGCTATTTTAGCTGTTATTGCTTATGTCCTCGTTGGCTGCCCCCACCAATTGTTGCTGTTGCTGTTGTTTTTGCTATTGCCGTTGTGGTTATTTTCATTGCTTTGCATTATTGTTGTTTTGCTATGTTCGATTGTTGTTGTTGTTGCTGTTGTGTGTGTGTGTGTGTGTGTGTTTTCAACAAATACATAATTTTGTGGACATAAAATTGTCACATGTCGTTGAATTTTGATTTGATTTTATGCGTTGTACAAATTTATGCAGGCGCTTACGCCCATTTGTACAGTGTGTGGTTAGATTGTGGGCGTGGCCGGGCATATAGTATGCTATGTTTGCTTTGTAGCACACACACGCACACACATACATAAAAGGTCTGCCTGATTGTTTGCACGCTTTTTATGACTTTTTAAGCCACATGAACATACACACACACACACACACACACACACACACAGACACAACATTCACATGCTTGTTTGGATTGTGTCTTGCATTGCATTGCAGTTTTGTGTTGTTTGGTTTTCATGACAATTGTTGTAAATTTGCACAATGATTTATGTTTGATATTTTAATTGCTGTTGTTTATTGTGTCATTATTCGAACACTTCCGATTGCGGTTGATTAAATTTATTTGGGTTTAGATAAATTTCTATTGCTCATTCAGACGGTAAACCGCATCGATAGGCGGCAGCTTAACGCATAATTTATGCATCAACACAAAGACCATGAATACAACAACAGCAACAACAACAATCATAATCAACAACAACAACAACAATCATAAACAACAGCAACTAAAACTGAACTATTAAAGATAACATCAAAATACGATTCGCAATAATTTCCAAAAATATATTCCCCGAATTATGTTTTAAATGTAATTTATTTCAAATCAAAATATTATTAATTGCAATTAAAAAATTAAATATTATTAAGTAATGTGAAAATTAATAGTGACAATTATTTGAAATTTGTTAAAAATGCAAATTTGGTTATAATTTTATTTGCCTTATTTTTCTTCAGTGTGTTTTTTGAATATGGATAATTCTGATTATTTGACTTTGACAATCAGCGACTTTGGCTTTTAGTCGGCTTATGTTGTCATCGTTCAGCGTCGCCGTCGGCTTTGGGTGGCCTAACATTACGTATACGCCACATCGCACCAAAGATTTATCGATTCATCTCGGGGGCAATCAGCCGCATAAGCACGTCTATATGCCATTTTTTTTTTTTTGCTTTAGCATTTTATTGGCTCAATTCGACTAAAGCCAAAAATTAAATCGCACAAATTATTTGAAATGCGCAACATAAAAATTGAATTCACATTTCGAATGCGCTCGAACCAACGCCTACGCATCCGCCCACTTCGGCCCCACTCCGGCCCCACTCTTCCACTTTTCATGCCCAAGCCATTTGCCTTAGTTAAAAATCAACAATAAAGGGTTGCCAGCAAAAAACAAGACAATTTCACAGTTGCTTGGCAAAAAGGTAAGTCCAACAGCGACCGTCTTATGTAAGCCTTTTTACGAGCCAAACTCGTGCCATTGACCATATGGTGAAGGTGAGCACAATTCCTGCAGGATTTGAGGATGAGCCCGGCAACTGGCGGGCCTAGCTGAGCTCTGAGCTCTGAGCACACTCGGCATTCGGCTTGAACAGCCGTGGCCAACAGTTTTCTACAGTTTTTGTTATTGTCCATAATAAATTCAGCCATATAAAAGTGGCACCAGCTGCCAGCCGAACGAATGGCCAAAAGGCCAACAAATAAAAAAGCTGCAAGCAAACTGGTTCTAACAAATACAGAAACAACACATTGTATCTAGGAGCAAAGGCAAGAGAAAAAGCTGGGAAAATTCACAAAATTCAATTAAAGTTAAACTAAACAAGCTTCGAACAAATGCGTTTAGCTTTGGCCGGCCAGAGCAGCAGGCACAGCCAGAGACGATGGGGCAACGGGCAACGGGCAGAGGACAGACTATGGGAGAGCAACAGCTGAGGGAAACGGGGAACGGCGAACTGGGAACTGGGAACAGGACGCCTTGCCGCTTCGTCAAAGAGTGGACGTTAGGATGGATAGGATGGTTAGTTGGGTGATTGTAGATGGATGGCCATGCGTAGGTTTAGTTGTTGTTGGTTAGTTTGTTCCTTATGTGGATATACGGATTGAATGCGTTGTCCGTGCTGCTGCTCCCATCGATGATGCTGGGCAACAGGAAACGGAAGCTGCTAAAACAAACGTAGTGTTTAGTTTGTCCAGCGTCCTGCAGCGCTCCATTTTTTTTTTTCCTTTTTTTTTTGTATTTATTTTTGTTGATGTTGATGTTGCCATTGCTGCTACGCATTTTTGTCTGTTGGCTGTTATTTTAGGCAAGAAATTCGATTTACTAGCTGATTGTTGTTAGCGGAACAGCGAAACACACAAAAAATGAGGAAAAAAGCACATCTATTGAACTTAACTTGGCTAAAATGCGTTAATTTAAGAGACAACGTCAAATGGGATGCTTCATTGGTTTAAAGGGCGCAGCGTAAATAAATAAAATGCCATAAAAGATGGCTAAAAAGCAACAAATAATAAAGAAAAAAAATAAAATAAATAAATAAATAAATAGATATAAAATAATGTAAGAAAATGTGACGCTGTTGGCCAATAGCTGCTGGCAGCAGACAATTAAATTTGTACAAATTGAGTGTAGAAATGTGGAAGGGAAACGCACAACAACAACAACAAGCAGCAATAATTTTAATAGACACAAATGATGGCAACAGATAGCAATTTTTTTATGGCAATTTAAAGCACTTCAAATAGGAAATGAACACAGAGAGGGAGTCTGGGGAGAGGCGACAGAGAGTCTTAGCCAAAATGGAAAATGATGCCGCCCATTACGTGCCTGCTCGCAAAATAGTTAATTTTATTGGCCGTTGGAGTAGAAATATAAATGTACTCCTTGGCCCTACTACCTACTCCGACTCCTACTCCGACTCCGACTCGTACTCGAACTGGTCCGGTTACTGAGTTTGACTTGATGGTTATGAACCAAGAAGCCACATCAAATAATATGGCTTGGCCGAGACTTACGCTCAATAAAGTAGCCGATTTGGAAAACTAACTTTATTGTATTGACCGAGCGTCGACGGTTACGGCCAAGTTCAATTGAGAGAGACTCGTCGAACCTCGCTTTTTGCTGTCTATATATGTATGTGTGTGTGTGTGCGTGTTTCTGTGTGTGTGTGTGTGTGTTTCTGTGTGTGTGTGTTTGCGAATGCAACCAACTGTAGAGGAGCGCTCATCCGTTCATTTATTCATTCATTCAGTCATTCATTTGGAGCCGTTCATTGGTTAGTCAGTCAGTATGGCGAGCAAGGCAATCATTCAGCCAGTGCCAGGCAGTTCGTCCTGTCCACGTCCACGTCCTCGTCCTTGTCCGCGTCAGCATCCGCGTCCCCTGCAAAATGCTACATCTTGTAGCGTCCAGTCAGAGCCAGGGCCAGGAGCAGTCAGCATTTTCAATAGCCGTTGCTAGGTTGCACACACACACACACACACACACACATACACACACACACACACACACATAGAAAAGCAGTCCCCAGTTAGCAATAGCGTTCGTCACTCGTTAACAGAATCGTGTTTGCCTTTCATTTCCATCTGCCAACCAGCCAGAATGCTCCACTATTGCTCCTGCTGCTCTGGCTCCATCTCTAATTCAGTTTCAGTTCCAGTTCCAGTTTCAGCGTTCGGCGTTCAGCGTTCAGCGTTCAACGTTTTTCCTTTTCCTTTCTTTTTATTGTATATTGTTTCTGATGCGCTGTTTTATTTGCAACATTGTGTGCGGATGCCGTCGACGTCGACGTCGCGGGGAGTGGGCTCCGCACGGCATGTGAATTGGAATTTTTTCGATGCTTGCTTTTGTGCACGCGCTCGTTTTGGCCCACTCAAACCGTTACGGTTTCAATTCATTTCTAGCATATTTTCATTCCAAATTCATATTTTCTTAACAAAAGTTTTTGCATTTTCTGCGAGACTTTTGCCTTTTTTCGGTGTGTGTGTGTGTGTGTGTGGGTGTGTGTGTGGGTGTGTGTGTGTGTGTCGGGGATGGCGATGCAAGAAAACTTTTCATTCTCTGCATCAAATGAGGCGGAAAAAAAATGTATACAAAGGCAACCGTCAAGTTTGAATCACTCAAACGTAACGGACGAGAAATGAAAACGGAAGTTGCAACAAATGTTTAAATAAATATTAAAAAAAAAAAAAAGCAGCTTGGCAACGAAAAAGGTAAGACGTCCCCCTCCCCCGTCACAAAAGTCGGTATCCCAATCGAAGAAACCGTTACGCAATGAGGCTAATGAAATAAATCATATGGAAATATGCATAAATCAAATTTCGCCAGGCAAAGGCAAAGGCAAAGGCGAAAGCAGCTCAAGTTTTGTTGTGCCCGATGCATTGTGTGTGTGTGTGTGGGTGAGCATATAATGGCAATGAGGGAAATGAACGGTTAAAATAACAACGCATATCGATTTCCACACAATTGCAACGAATGGCGGCGTCGACGACAATTGCGAATAAATTGCTTGATTTGCCCAAATAAGCAAATAACCAAGCGCATCATCATGCGGTAAAATTGCCATAATAACGGCACATTCAACGGAACGGAGTCGTCCTTGTTGCGGTGTGTGTGTGTATACATTGCGAGTACATTCAAACGTGCCCGACAATTCATAAGAATTGCCTGCCACAAATATTCATACATGGCCCAACAACACGCATATGACCAATAAAAATTGTGGTGCACGTTACCCCTATATATACCCCCCCCCCCCCCCCCCCCCCCACCAAACCACACACAACGCCGGAACCCAATGAGCGGCATACAATTGCCAGGAAGTGTCGTCGCCAAGTGTCGTCAAGGCAATTGGTGTAATATCAGGCAGACAGACACCCAGAAAGACAGACACCCAGAAAGACACCCAGACAGACAGACACCCAGACAGACAGACAGACAGTCAGTCAGTGTGACAGTCAGAGAAACACTCAAAAATTCAGTTAGTCACTCAATCAGTCAGCGCTGAGGCAACAATTTTTAACATTGCCACATCAAAAATTTAATGCACAGCAGAGACAAGGCCTAAATTGAGGCAATTACGTTGAAACAAAAGCGTGCATATTAAATATGCACCGTCATCGTAGGTATATATATATATATGTATTTTTTTTTTACATGATTTTGTACTCATCAAAGATTGATTATATTGAAAATTGTGGCGGAACAAAAAATAAGTGAGCACATCTGCGAAATAATCTGATAACAAGAAGTCATCCCATTTATTCCAGGGAATAGCAAGTTCCTGGAAATGCCTAGGACATCCGACGGATGTATGCTTTTTTTTTTTATTTAATTTGTATATGCTAATCTTTGTGGGAGGTTACCAGCAAGCCAGATTCCTCTGCTTTAAAATTGTCGATTTGCACATTTCGATTTATATCGCTTTTGGCGATTATGGAGCAAGGTGTAAGCGATAATTGATTCTATCGATTTCACAGCCTCATTAAGACACGATTATGTTACCAGTTTCAAGTCTCTAGTTTCAACAGTTGGATGAGCTGGGCATCATGATGGACACAAGCCAATATGCCCTCTATCCCATTCCAGTTGGAGTCGCATTTTCAATAACAATAAACTAATTGATTGGCATTTACTTTCTGGCCATCAACGCGATTATTGTGAAAACTAAATTTATATGTGGCAAATAGTATGTTTTTTGGTCCAAACCGATTACCATTTATAGATACAAATCGTGGAGTTGAGATTCTAATTCAGCCAACTAATTATGTATGAGGCAAAGTGCTAAATGTGGTTTTTGCATTAAAATTGTGTGTGGTATTTTTGGGCAATTTGTGTGTAAACCAGACGACTACCTATATATATATATGTATATATATCGATTATGTACATTGTAAATAAATATTGAAGTATATATAAATTTATATCTATAAATTTTGTTATTGGGTTTTTTTTTGTTGAAGGCATACATCATTATATATGTTGTGTGGCGCGTCTGCGGATGGTGTCCTTGAACGTGTCGGTAGCCTTTTTGGATTTGCTATAAAGCCTGAAGCTGGCGCTGCTTCCATTGACGAGTCCCCGTGCGAGTCCTGGCAGTCAGCTTAGCGCCCACAGTAATGCCGCAAAGCGACAGCCGCACAGTTGGCTACGGATGTGTCTCTCTGTGTGTGTCTCTGTGTGTGTGTGTGTGGCTGGCATGATTTTAATATTGCAATTGGATTTGGCTGGGAATAAAAGGGGCACATTGGCAAACGGAGCCAGCAAACAATTGGAATTTTATACATATAACTGTGAAATTCGCAGTCGTCACCTCGCTGGGGTCGGCATTTTTTTTTTTTTTTTTTTTTTTTTTTTGAAGTTGAAGCCAAAATGTCTGACATACAATGACGTATTGTCAACCCATGACTGGATAGGCTTGCCAATTTATATATATATATATTTATCGTTGCTGCTGTGGAGGCCAGCAGCAGACGGCAAAAGGACGCTTAACATGGCCAAAAAGGTTCATATCACCTTGAGTGTTTTGTATTTTGAGACTTGACTGACTGTCACATGGTTAGACGCTATGAGCCGGCTGGCTGCTTGCCGCGCTTAAATGTGGATATGACATAGCGAGCTCACCCACTCCTAGGCAACCCGCTCCAACTTTACCACTAAGTCGTCTGGGAGGCATCAACCGACTTGTGGCCACATGGAGTAGCTTTCGCTAGACGCACCCAATCTACAAACATACTTGTATAAAGGTACGTGCTGTGGGTGTGTGTGTGTGTGTTTTGAGATTTAAATATATACAAGTATGTGTGTGTGTGTGTGTGGTGTGGTGTTATTGGTGTGCGTCAGGCCAAAAACGTTTCTTGATTTATTGCGGCATGTGGCGTAGATTTCGCTTGTGATAAATATGCTTTCAAATTAATAACGTTCGCCACATGAATAATTGGAGGCAAGTCCGCGCGTGACATTTGTTTAAGCAGATGTACAACAGCAACAACAACAATAATGGCAGTCAAATATTGAATGCCCAACAATGCCATCATGTATTAAATTGGTCGCTCGTGCGGTGCTGTTGGTGTTATTTGTTGTTTGTGTGTTTGTGTGTTTGTGTGTTTGTGTGTTTGTCGTTTGTGTGCAGGTGGACAGGTGTATGCGGCTTACTTAGCCTAAATCCAGCTATGCACACATGACAACAAACACAAACACACAGACATACACACACACAGAGAGTCCGGGGCCACAACAAACATTTTTGCGCTGACTGTAAATAAACAAAGGCCAAAAAGTACAATAGCGGGAAATCCTGATGTGAATGTTCGAATATGGCAAACAACAACCGGGACGATCCACAACAGCGCGGAGAGAGAGGTAACAGCAGCCTGCTCCCCCCCCCCCAGCCCGCCAGCCAGTCAGTCAACCAGCCAGCGAGCAGACTCTGCCTGCAACATGCCTACTGGCAGCAGCAACACAAACAACAACAACAACAACTGCAACGCCAGGAACAGCAGCAGTCACCACTGGTATCCTTGTCCTGGTCGCAGGCCATGTTGGTGCCCCATACTGTGCCGCATTATTTATGCATTTCCATGGTCAACATATGTAGCTGTGTGCGCTAGCCTTTAGGTAGTTATAGCAACCAAGTAGTTAGCTATAGCTGCAGCTTTAGCTGTTGTTGTTGGTGTGGTTGTTGTTGCTGTTGTAGTTGTAGCTGCAACTGTACATTGCTGCGGCGACTACTGCTGCTGTTGCTGCTGTTGGTTGTTGGCTGCGTCTAACATTTGTTGTAACTATCGGGGCATGGCATTGTTAGCGGTAAATTGCACTCATCCATACACCTATGTATGTATGTATGTGTGTATGGGAGAGAGTGCGAGGTCGAGCATGTATGATTGGACTGCACACTACGCAGCACATGGCCAATGGCACTCTCGAAATATCACTGGAATAATAGCAAATAGTGCGCATTGAGCATGCGGCACTGTCAGCCACAGCCAGAGCAACTGCAGCAGCAGCAGTGGCAGTGGCAGCAGTGGCAGCATCGCCAGACGCAATTCATTTTGTTACCTGGGAAAAATAGCATGGAATTCGTTGCCAAACCATGCGGCTAGTGACTGTCGCTGGGCAACTACCAACAGCCAACAGCCAACTGGCAACTGCCAACTGGGAGTTAACTGGGCCTCTAAGCTGGCGTACGTGTGCACAATATGTGATTTTTGTTGCTAGCTAGGCATTTGGGCATATGCCTGTGGCCGCACCTTGTAGATGCCATGTGTGGGGGCCAAAGTTAGGTCAAGTCAAATTCTGGGCTGCAATCACAGCAATTTTCGGGGCCCCTGGCAATCATTGCACACAATAAACAAACCAAATGACGAGCATTTAACTAACTGCCCAAGTACATGGACAGATGGACATATGGACGGAATGAGGCTTGGACTGATGGACAAGCAACTTGCGACCACATTCTGGCCATGACAGTAGTGGCAGATCTCTTCGAGAACTTGCCACATATATGGTAAATGTGCGTAGCCCTTATTAATTAGCAGTTGGGCTGCATCCTTTAGGTACGGCAATTTAATGTGTCACCCAAGGACTTGTGCCACACAAGGACAATCAAAATGGCTACCACAGACGACATTGGAACTTTGATATGCTGCAAATTGCAAAACACATTCGCCCAACTTCAAATGCAGTTGAACCGTTGTGGCATGTGATTTGCTCAGTATTCGGTCGTTCATGCAACTTCCACTGAGCAGCAACTGAGCGCTTGTCTAGTACCTGTGCGCTGTCCAGAAACTTGTACAAAGCTGCGTATGAGCAATGTGCCGCAGTTCACCCTCTGCCTTTGCCTGCCCTGCATTTGTGTATGTGTGTGTGTGTGTGTGTGTGTGTGTGTGTGTGTGTCTGTTGCTGCAACTTCTGCTGTTCATTTTGTTGCACGCTCGTTGCCCGAAGGCCCAACGAGTTGTTTGGCACGAGCTGCACTGCATCGGACCGACACGCCCCGCGCCCCCCCCCCCCCTGTGTAACGCCCTTCTGTAGGCAACCAAAAAATCACACAACACAAAGCCAAAACTACAAAACTAAACACACGAAAAACACACAGGCTTTGGGAGCCCAACAGAGATGGCAAAAAGCATTTCACATATTTTACACCAAATTCTGAATTGACTTTTCTAATTCATGAATATTCGTGTTATTCACTTTTTTCGATTTAAACTTGTTTTAAATACCAGTTTAAAATTTATCATGTATTGCAAATTAATATTTTCCCAACCGATAAAATTATTGGTAAATTTTTTTTATATTTTTCTGCCAATCCAAAATTCAATCAGTGTAAGTGAAAAGTGTAGCTGTAGCTAATCAAATGTTTTACTAGCTGATGGGTATATATATATATATATATATATATATATAGTTACTTTGTGGAATAAGTCCATTTTTTGGTTTTGGAGCTGTCATCTCTATTCGCCTGCTGTTGGCAGCAACTTCAAAGCAAGTTGTTCTGCTGTCTCATGTCTGGTCTCAAACGTGAGCTCAAGCTGCATTTTACGAAATTTGGCCATTCAATTGCCAACTCCACAGCAATAAACAAAAAAACAAAAAAAAAAAAAAGAGTGAAGAAACCAAAATCAGAGAAGGGAAATACACAAGACAAAAACTAACACAAACAGAGAAAAAAAAAACAGAGATAAAAAAATGGTTTCCAATCGTATGTATGGGCTCGGCAATACGCCCTAAATGTGCACGCCCCAGCCACGCCTCCCATTTTCAAATGCAATAACAAAATTTTTGCTCGTTTTTGGGTTTGAATGTTTTTTTTTTGGTTTTTTGTGTGCTAGTCTATGCCAGTCGAGTGCTGACTCCTTTAGTTTTATGCACAACGGTTGCACGTATTGGCAGCTTGTCTATTTGAATGTCACTCAAACAGCACTGTGTGTGTATATGTGTGTGTGTGTGTGTATGTATAAGTTGTTGTTTGTAGCCTAAGCCTTTTAAGAAAAGTGTCATTTAAACGTAAATACAGACATTTGATAGAGAGCAATTTCGCAAGTGAGACAAAGGGAGCTACTGGGGGGCGGGGGGGAAGGGAAGGGTTGGAGGGACTAGGAGTGACTGCTATTCAAATTTATGTATAACCATTTGCCAGTTGTGTTGATTGAGTGTTTCAATGAAATTATCAATTGAGTCAATTTGCTTACTCATTCAGATATATTCGTGAGTTTTGCATATGAGAAGATTGATGGCCCTCTGCCAGGAAAACTGTTTAAATGGCAGCAACGAAATAATTATCATTTTTCACGTATTTCCACTCAACGGGTAATTATTGGAGCACGTACTTAAAATCTATATAATGCATATATATATATATAAATGCACATAAGCCAAAGCTGTTTAGACCACATTAACGAGCCAATCGAGCTGTAATTAGTTGATTCTATTCCATTATGAAATTGCCTATGCATTTAAAAAAATATAAATTTTCCATCAGTGTGGAAAATTATAATTATGAAATAAAGTGCATTAATGCATAAGAGCCTGCCAAATGGTTTAAAATACAAAAAAAAAAAAATACAAAAAAAAAAATGCTTAAAATTATAAAATTGCGTTGCCATAAATGCACTTAAATATAAATCAGATAAAATGCGTTGATATCGCAGATGCATCGCATTAACATTAAAGTGCACACCTTAACTCGTTTTTCCGCATTGCAATGGGTTATTTACGCACTTGTATCCCAAAATACATATATATATATATATATATGTACATGGGAGTGTTTATTTACCAACATGGTCATTTGCACATACTTTCATTTAACGTTTATTTTTATGACACTGCATTCAGGCGAAATACATTCATTATGAATCCCGTTGATCAGTGTTGCAATTTTGCCAATTTATGCATAGACCACGTGCAAAATTGGTAAGCAGCATGGGGCCAATAAATGACGTTTAAACCATGCCTGCCACCTTGAAATTTGATATTCATGCGAGAAACAAATTTCTCACTTGTTATTGATTTTTTTGGTGCCAAATTAAATACACTTTGGAACATTATTATTTATTAATTGAAATCGGAAAGCGATTATCAGCAATTACAGAATTTTCCCAATTATTCGGATATGCAGTCATTAGAGGAATACAGCTTTAATTTGATAATGACCAGCAGAACATTATTATATAATACTTTGGATTGGAATGCGATTATCAGCAATTAAAAATAGTACCAGGTCCTTAACATATCTGTCGTATTTGTTGTATTTTCAAGTGCTCCCTCCACATTGACGACAATGATTCACTTCATCCAGCTTGGCAGTTATCGTATATATATATATATATATATATATGATAACCCAAGTACATTTACAAGCTCAATTCAATGGGTGTCTTTGTTTTTCCGGCAATAAATCATGCTGTATGCTGTGTGTGTTGTATGTTGTGTGGGAGTGTCCCCAACGAGTAGCAGCTTATTGGCTTTCAAAGCATCCAATCCAATTGACGTTGACGTATATCACATTATCATAGCAGGAAGCCATGACAATAAATGTTGAGTGTTTGCCCTTTCGAAGGACTTTAAAGCAAATGCTCGATGCGGAATACTTATCTATCTATATTGAGGCAACTCACTTACACATGTACATACCAAAAGCACTAGATGAAAATGTGACATTACATCCCAGCATCACAGCAACATCCCAGCAACACAGCAACATCCCAGCATCACAGCATCCCAGCAACATCCCAGCAACATCCCAGCATTCCCCGCAACTAATGCAAATCGACAAATATTCTGCTTAGCTGCATATTTAAATGGATGTCGTGCTCAGCTGTCGCTCCATGGGGCACCGATGCTCGGCGGACTAATCTTTTGTCGCCCAGTGCTCATTTGACATTCACTTGCTGCTAATCGTAAGCCCAATTAGCTAACCAACAGCCATTAAAATGACATTCGAACGGTCGCCGCATGTCCTTAAAATATGCAAGGCATAATGTGTCATCGTCACCTGGGTAATTTTGCCATCACTTGCCAACTTGCCACTTGCCACACTGCCGGAATTGATTGGAAATCATGTAGGTATTGGCACTGAGCTGTCATCCGAATGACTGCTTCTCGTAGATGAGTTATTTAATTTGAATATATAAGCTGTGAAAGGTGTTTCCACTTTGCCTGCTCTCCTCTTAATGAGTTCATTTAATTGCAGCTTAATGAAATAATTTTTTATGCCAATTACACTGGTCCTTAACGTTTTGAAAACACTGTCGTGAATAGACCTCTAAAATGTGGCAAGCATAATAATTAATGTATTAATTAATAAGTAGTAACAATTATAATTTAAATTTCCACAGTTTATTTGAGGCTTTTGTGAAAGGGTTTGAGTTTTGTGGCATAGTGTAATGCTGAAATGATTTTTCTTTATTCATGACGGCTTTTCCAATGTGACACTGTCGTTGCTTAAATCGGGCAAATGGTCTTCTCAACCCACCCCCCCCATAAAATATTTACACATATAAGTAAATTGTGGATTGTATGATAAATGTTGAGCCATGCAGCACTAAGGAAAACAATAACAATAACAATAACAAAGATGCAATTTTAACCGTACGAATGCATTGTGAAAAATTAATGCACCGGCTTACGTAATAAATAAAATAAGTAGTAATTGCGGCTGGCGGAATGAAAGAGGGATGTGTGGTGGTGGCGAGGGGAGGTGGATAGTGCCTTGCACAAAAAGTTATGAAAATTGCATTTTAATCTGAAAACGAATTGTTTATTATTTCGCTGAGGTTTAAATTTGTTGAAATAATTGCATGTAGCGGGGGGGGGACATGTGAAGGGAGGAAATAGCAATCGCAGTCAGCAATGGCGAGAAATGGCAGAAACGGGCGAAACGGGAGAAACGGGAGTGGCAGAGTCGACCACAGGAACATATAACAATATATGACTCTCACACACATTGATATATATATATTCATTCATACACAAATATCAATACACATGCAGATGGCGGGCATTGTGGGACAAGTGCTGTGGCCATGTCCTGGCAATGCCAGTGGTACTTGTGCTGCTCCTGGTACTGGTGCTGGTACTGCTAGAACAAAGAATGAGGCAACATTGTACATATAATCAGTTACAAGTATTATGTGCTTCAGGGTGTTATGCAAGAGAGCTATTTCGTGCCCCTACCCCCCCTCGCCAACTGCATGTCATCTGAGAAGTATGCAACGTCGCGACGTTGTCGTTGCCACTGTCGTCGTTACTGTTGCCGTTGCGCCACCGTCGTATATGCCACTTTGTTGCTGTTGCTTTATTTCGCCGCCTTGCCAGTTTTTTTTCTTTTTTTTTTCGTTTCTGTTTCATGTGCAAAAATTGATTTTTATGCACTTTCCGCACACACACACACACACACACACACACACGCGCGCATATGAATTATTGTTCATAAAGTAAATTTTATGAAAGCAACGACTCACAGCAAATTATAAGGTATTAAGTGCTCACGGCATGGCCACCTCACAGCCCACACACCCAGCTGATACATACACAAGAAATAAAAAAAAAACATTTTCAAAAAGTGTCCATGCATAGTAGAGGTGTATGCCAGGATATATAAGGAATAAGGAGCGCGTGCCCAAATGGGTGTCGCTGCTGCATATTATAATAATTGCAAATTTGTGTTGAGAAAATGATTTCGCCTTAAGTCGCCTGGCAAATTGAGTAGTTACTCACACACAAACACACACACACACACACACACACACACACTTATGGCTAATGAAGGCGCTAAGCAAACTGCAATCGCGGCTAGTTCTTTTGCTGAAAGCACGACTAGAGCCAATTAGGAGGGCCGCAGTTCTCGGGCTCGTTACGCAATGTGCTAAAAATCAAAACTCCATGAAATAAACCAATTTAAAAAGTTCAAAAACTAATTTTGCGCTTAGTTTGTCTGATAAAAGAAGACGATGCTCGCAAAGCAAAGCAGAGCAGAGCAAAGCAAAGCATTTCTCAACAGCAAAAAAGATCCAAGGAAGCAAAAAAATCCGTTTCGCTGCGTGTTCGTGTGAGCATGTGCTATGATTTTGCTGTTCCGTGCTCGTACCTCAATGGATGTGGCAGTGGCAGTGGCAGTGGCGGTGGGAGAGGCGATGGCAGTGGCAGTGGGAGAGGCGATGGCAGTAGCTGATGCTGAAGTTGTCAGGGCAGCAGTTTGGTTTTTGGTTTAACACAGACACCAAAACATGTAAAACTTTAAGCAGAGCAGAGCCAAGCAGATCCAAGCAGATCCGAGCAGAGCAGAGCAGAGCCAAGCGGAGCAGCGGTGACAGCAACTGCTGTCGTTGTTGGAGCCGCTGCTGCCAGGCAGCAGCATATTTAAATATTTAAATGGCAGCACGTGTGAGAACATTTTGATTGTGTTTGCTTTGGATTTAGATTTGAATTTGCGACTTCAACTCATCATGGAAAGTGGCAACTCAATTTCTAATGCCGCATCAGAGCAACGCACACTTTTCACTTAATTAATTGCGCAACTTTGCAATTGTTTTTCCTGTCACTTTACTTTTATCGCACGCGCACTTTATTTGTGTGTACGTCTTTCTCTGTGTGTGTGTGTTTGTGTGTGTTTGTGTGAAATGTCAGCTTCAAGTTGCCAACTGCAATAATTTTTGCGACTTCAGCGATTTTTTTGCCACTTGAGCGCGTAGCAGGGCAGACAGAAAAGTCAGGAGCAAGTGCGCCGGCAAAGACAAAACCCTCCAAAACATTTTCAGCAGCCACTCAAGGTACGCTCCCGCTCAGCAGCGAGTGCCCTGTAATATTGTAAAATTTGTCTTTAGTGGAAATCTCTTTTTGAGTGTGTCTCGCAATATCAGCGGAAGGAGCAGGAGCAGCAGGAGCAGCAGCAGTTGCTGTGGCAACGGCGCGACTCCTGCGTTCCATTTGCATATAAATGTTTGAAAGTATAAGGGGAAAGGGGTGGGAATGGAGTGGAATTTGCATGTGAAAACAATTGTAGCAGCTCACTGTGTGTGTGTGTTGTGTGTGTGTGCAATAAAATAAATAGCTAAAATGATAATAAGTTTACGCATAGACGAAAAAGTTGAAGCCAAGTGAAAAAGTGCAGCGGATTTGGGTGCAAATCTTGAGCAGTTGTGAAAAATGTGTGTGGCATACTTTTAGGCTGCACGCAAAAAAAAAAGTCAAATAAAAATAAACAAATTTGATTTGATTACTGTTGTCAGAGATGGAGTTGAAGTCGTTCTTCTTCTTTTTTATGTTGCCAGTATTTTAATGGCTTAATGCGGCCAAATAAATATAAAACAATTCACATACAACTTGGCTAAGAACCGAAGAAGCAGAGACAAAGAAAGCATTTCAAATTGGCAGCTAATTTCAGTTTATGTGTGTCATATATCTTTTTATGGGCACAAAAATGAAATGAAATGTGTGTGCCCCAAACACAAAACAGGCAAAGGTAAACCCGCATGACCCACACCATCGCATCGAATCTCGAGTGTTGCCTCGCCCAGGGCGCTATTAACATTTAACCAAATTGATCAGCACATTTAAATGCGATCACGATGGTGAACCGCTGGGTCCAATTAGTGGCATGCCGTAGCTCTGCATTTGGAATGCATTTTGGGCACAACGTGCATTGAATATTTGCATATACATTTTCAGTACACATAAATTGAGGTCCAGCGAGACGTCAAATATATATATATATATATGCCCACTAATATCAGCTGCTAGATCTGTGGGCATAATTTTGTGTGTGTTTGCTATTTTGGGATCTGGAACTGGCCGTGAATTTGTTTTGGCGTTGGTGGCGACGGATGGCCAAACATATTGGATATAAATTCAAGCGAACGTGACACAACTTAAGTCATAACCTAAATAAATATCACGCAATAATGAGACACATTTGCGACAAAATCAGAAACTCAACACGAGCAACAAAAATATTAAAAAAAAAAATATATATATATATATATATATATATATATAATATATAAGACAAATAGCGACAACGCGTCGGCTTAATGCCTGAATCATTTTGTTTGGCAATTTATTTGATTGGTTGTTGCATTTTAAACCAAAAAATCGACGGCGCCTTTGCTACGTGCGCCTCTCGAATTGTTTGTTTGTTTGTTTGTTTGTTTGTTTTATATTTGATAGGAAATCATTTTTGCATTTAACAACATGCTAGTAAACAACGTGCTTCAGTCGGCATCCCAATCACAACAGCTGCTCCTCGAACTGAGAGGGTGAGAGGTGCTTACTTAGACAGCCAGTCAGTCAGTCAGTCAGTCAGTCAGTCAGTCAGTCAGTCAGTCAGTCAGTCAGTCAGTTGGTGAGTCGATTATTTAGCCAAAAGTTCAAATTCCACATCGCACGCACTGCCAGCCCAACTTATAAATATATAGATTCATTTCGATTGTGTGCCCCAGGCAGCTGCACCTGTCATTGCTGAAATAAACGATAAACAGAGTTGGACCCGCGGCAATGGAGCCGCTGCAGCACACAATGGATGAGGATTGGCTGTTTGGCAGACAGAAGTTCGGTGACCTTTTGAACTGATTGTGAAATAATACTTTAATGACCTGATTTATTGTGCCATTGAGTGGAGCACGTATCCAAACATTGCTAATGTCCATCGACAGCGAAATTTATTTTCACTGCACACTTTCAATTCAATTTCAATAATTCACAATTAATGAAAATTCATTGAATTATTAATGTGCTGTCTAAAATGGTTCGATCGCTTGTCCATCATAATAATAATCATAATCCGTTTACGTGATTATATAATAAAAATAAGAAACTGATGGAAATATTATGATTTTATTTATTTACTTAATTTAGTTGTTTGCCAATTACCTGATTAAAATAAATATCTGAATTGAATTAGCTTAAATATAAAATATATATGTGCATTTTTGGTGTGTGGTTTTTTGATTTTTTCCCACTGTGCATTGCGGCAGCAAATGTTGTGGAAAAAGTACGTTCGGCTTATGAAGCAAGAAAATCATTTTATTTCGTGTGTCGTTTGCGATGCACATAATTCCAGAAAATGACAGAAACATGTGTACACATTTTGTATCTATGGCGCCAAAGCGCCAAAGAGTCCTCCCATTTCCCAACTATGCAACTATGCAACTATGCAACTATGAAGTTGCAGTTGGCCATAAACAAATTTAAATTCAATCCAGGCTAAGCTGCTTGCCTCAGGCTGGCGCTGAACTTGCACATGAGTGGATCGCTTTGCAGTTGCCTGCACTTCTCCATTTGGATGCCAACGTCAGTGGAGTCTTAAATAAACCGAAAACTAAGCTCAATTTACAGTACGGAAAGCATTTGATTGTTGGCAGATGTGTTTATTTGATTTTAAATATAGCTCTTAAATATTTTGGGCTGCTTCATAAAGGCCAGCATTTGTGGGCCGTAACTCAAGTGGATGTTGGCCATAATGTATTATGAGCTTTTCTTATGAGCTGTTTTTATATATATGTAGATATTGATAAGCGGCTTACACGCCTACTCAGTGCACTGAATAAGTCTTTGACAGCTAACAAATGATTACAAACAGTGCAACAAATTGTTGAAAATAAATTATAATTCTTTTATGATTTAAATGTCAAGCGGATGCTGTGTGTGAACAGCTGCCCCAAACACCGTCTGCTCTGCACTTTTAAAGAGCAACGGCAACAATATTTTCTGGACCTAAAAATCTGACGCTGCGCACTTTTTCACTGCAACATCAGGCGATGGTAAACGAGTGTGTGTGTGTGTGTGTGTGTGTGTCGCCTGAAACTACAAAAGACCGCATTGTGTGTGATTTATACACCTTAAGCTCCGATGAACGCTATTACACCAACAGTTCGCAGCGACGACGGCGACGCTTTGGTTTTTTTTTTCTTATTTTTTTTTTTTTATTTTTTTATATGTGGCAAGTTGGCGCATAGCCACCAGACAAAGCGGCAGACGACATCGATGTTTGGCGGCAATGAAGCCATAGCCATGAAATGGAAATGCATTCGAGTGTGTTTAAGCCGGCGTTACGCTGCGACGGCCTCAGCCGGAGTGGAGTGTCTCAGCCTCCGCTCCGCTGTCATGGGCCAAATACGTATGCGACTACAGATAAGACGTGCTCGATAGAGTCCAAAGAAAAAGGCGAATTCATTTTACGCCTGCATTTCCCTTTTGTGTACACATGTGTGTGTGTATTAGTGTGTGTGTGTGTGTGTGTGTGTGTGCTGCCGGTTGACGTTAACAAGCAAAGCGTACGATAGATAGAATTGAAAGAAAAAAAAAAATTGTAGGAAGAAGTTTATCAAGTCAATTGAGAGCTGCGACAAAAGACCAAAGCGCAGCAGCAACAACAACAGCAACAACAACAACAATTTGGTCTTAAGCAGCAGAATGAGCTTTGGATGCAATGTCTGAATCATCAGCGTTTGGTTGCTTTGTCGTCGGTGTCTTTATCAGCTGGCCCGCAGCAACTCCAGCAGCAGCAGCAGCAGCACGAGCAGCGACAGCATTTGTCGCAGAGAAGTAGAACGTTGCAGCTGCAACGACAATGGCATCATCATATAAAAAGGCAACGTGTATATTTTTTCAAATTGCTGCACAAAGCGAGTCGTCTCAGGTCATGGGTTGTAAGTACGAGAGATTCGAGAGAGAGAGAGAGAGAGGAATCTAATTTGCATGCAATACGATTTTTGATAAAAGCTTTTACCCGAACATCAAATAAAACGACAATGCAACACAGCCATCCCAAGTCTGATTGTGCAACACACACAGAGTCGCTGCAACACTTTGGTATTCATAAGAAAAAACAGCCAAAGACAGATAAGAGCAGCCCAAGGCAATCAAAAAGTGCATTTGCTCTGTGTGTGCCCCCAGCTGAGCAGTCAGTTGAGTGTCTTCATCTGCTTGTGTCGCCGGTCTGCGAGTGTTGGTGTGTGCCTCTTGGTATCGGATGCTGCAGTTGTAGCTGTAGCTGTTGCAGGTAACTGCCAACTTGTTACTAGTTGCTGTTGCACTTACTGCTGACACTGATACTGCTGCTGCTGCTGCTGCTGTTGCTGATGTTGCTTTTACTATTGCTGCTGCTGCTGTGGATGTTGCTGCTGCTGCTAGAGCAAGTGCAAGTCACAATTTGACACATGATCCATGGCACTGTCGTGTCTGACACGCGTTTTATCTATCTGTGATGGCATTGTGGGGGCGCATCGAAAGGAGGGGGGGGGGGGGGCCCGTGGGTGTTGTGCACATGATGTGCATGCATGCGTTTTCTAAATGATTTCTAAAGAATTTTTATTGGGAAAAACGAAGAAAGCGAAAACGCACGCCACAACAACAACAGCAACAACAACAACAGCAGCAACAACAACAACAGTTGTCGTCGAGCTGCTTTTGAAACTTTATTGACGTCTTCAAATTGTCAACTTGAAGTTTCGAAGTGTTTTATTTTATGCTTTGTTTCTCATATTTTGCTAAGCCCTTTGTGCCGCTCCTCGTTTTATCGCCCCATCTGTAAAAGGGCTGTGTCCATAGCAATGGATCTGTGCAACAAAAGGGGGCAGGCAGGCAGGCAGGCAGACACATGGGTCTATGTCTCTGATGATGATGACTTTTTATTATGCGCATTTCGGTTTTTATGCTTCGGTTCCGGCATGTTTTGTACACATATCTAAATATCGTACTTAAACGTTTACATATGTGGAAGGGAAAGGGAAAGGGAAAGGGAAAGGCATTGGGCATGGCTCGGAAGAACTGAGCAGCTCGTCTGCCACATTGCCCAGTTAGCCATGGTAGACTGACACTTTCGGGGGGGTGGGGTTTTAATGATGTGCGGGTTTTATGAGCAAACAATGCGACTTTCAACACTTTGCTATATTTGGCAATGAACACGATAATGTTTCGATGTACATTAAAATCAGTCATCATTTCCTCAACATGTCCGCAAGTGTTTATATTAAGCGATGGGCTCTCAAAAAGGGGTGCTAAAAAAAAAAACAAAAATTGTTTTAGAAAAAATAAATATTATTAATTTTTATGTGTTATGCCATGGGCAGGAATAGGCTAAGGATACTTGTCGGTCTACTGACAGGACATTGTAGACTAAAAAGCCACCTGTCCAAAATGGGTATCTGTAGCAGCAGCCAATGCAGGTTTTGTGAGATCGAGGAGGAGTCTTCAACTCACATCCTAACAAAATGCATCGCCCTTGCCAGGAGAAGATGCAGCAGCCTAGGGATGCATGTTGTGAATGTCAAAGACATAGCAGCCCTCGACCCATCAAAGATCCTGACATTTGTTCAGGAACTCGGGTTGATGGAGGAGCTATAAGCTCGGAAGGGGGCACAATAGATCAATCAGGTCGCAGTGCACAAAACCCCAAATAAATAATAATAATGTGTTATGCCAAATCCAAAGTCAGTTTAGCTTTTCTTTACATCTCTTTTAGTCTTAAAATTTAATTTACATTTTATGCATGTCAAAATCGAAACAAAATGATGAAAAATGATGTAAGAAATGTCGCAAACTTTTTGTAGATCATTTAGCAGACTCTGTGTTTATATTTGAAGCTTCCCAGTGACACAGTTGTTGAAGTCGGAAAACTTTTGGTAACTTAAGGGAGCAAAACTTGAAGCTAACCAATAATAACGGTAGCAATACAGCCAAAACTTCTTGCACACCTTTTTGAGTGGCTTGAAAATTGCACAGTTTTCCATATTTGCCGTCAACTTCATAACGAGCAATAACATTTTATTGGCCAGAAACCCCTTGGGCTACTACACAAAAAAATTTGCATTTTTATTAAAATTTTACCAGCTAAACTACCTACACACGCACACTCACACACGCACACTCACACACGCACACTCACACACATGCGTTTGCTGGAATTGAATTTGATACTGATTTTGGGCATTGTCTTCATTTAGGCCAGCAGAAAAAAAGCAATAATCATAATTGAAATTTATATTAACTATAATGAAACATTCAGTTTTCCAGCTGCAGCTGCAGCACTTACGAAAAGGTGCGTAAAAAAGCGCAAGCTGTTTTTTAATGGGGCAAGCAAACATGTTGCAAACACACACACACTTCTGCCACACTTTTGCCAATTTTAGATGCTCATTTAAATTGTGGAGTAAAACACTTAGTTAAAATGCTCCAAGTTGATGCCTGATGTTGTTGTTCTAGGTAATAGCTTGGAACACTTGCTGAGCAAATACTCCGCGTCAAGAGATTGGCGGAGGAGGAGTCGGCGGCATAGAAGGCAATTCTCAGCACAGCTGCTACTTTCCACACGCTTTGAATTCATTTTCAACTTTGCAATAAATCTACATAGATGTATAATAAATTTCCATTTGCGTCGCCCGTCACCCGTCGCAGCGATCCAAAGGGAACCAACCAGAACTTTGGCTCAATCTGGTTTGAGGCGCCCCAAACATGTGTTTATGAATGCCGCATCTATGAAGCAATACAGCCACTTATGTGTATAGTTAATTTTTAGCTATGTGTGTGTGTGTGTTGTCTTTTTTTGGCCTCTTGTTTTGCACATCGCTGATAAGCGCTGCTCCCGCCATCTCTTTCGCACTCAGTGGCAGACTCCGCCTGCTTATCAAAAGTTGCCCCAGCGCCCAAGCTGTTGACTTGCGCAACAATCTGTTGCCCAGCCTCGTTGCTCGTTGCTCGGAGCAGCCTTTGCCGGAGCTTAAAGTGTATAAGACTTTAACGCGACTTTAATATATCATCAGCAGCGCTGTCGGCGGTTGGTCTTTGCGAATTTCCGAGATTCAAAATGCGGTTCACTTTTCGATTGATTTTCTTTTTGTGCTACAACTGCTGCTGCCTGCTCCTCATCTTGTTGCCAACTTTGTGCCACACACGTAAGCTAACCATTGATTATGGCTTAGACACACACACACACACACATACACATTCACTAATATATGTATAATCCACATTTATGCGGCATCTGCTGGTGCTGGGGCAGAACCGAGCTGCCAGACACCCGACCAAAACGTTGGCCAATGTGTGCACTTTAGCAACTGCCGTTTTGTACTGCGGCAATATGCGATGTATAAGGAACACATGCCGCATGCCATAATGCGTTTTCTGCAAAGATCGCGCTGCAGGCCCAAACTTGATGGTGTAAGTTGCAAGAAGCTATTTGCCAGACAGCCGCCCCATCATTCGTGGTGATATAAAACTGTCTGGCGAACAATAACGTACCTATCACACACTCATACTAATCAAATGTTTATATACTTATGGCACTTATCTACTTGCAACCTCATCAACAACAACAACAACAACAACAATCGACAACAACAATCGACAACAAAGTTTCACTTGTGCTGCCTGCTGAAAGATGTGATTCCTGCGAATGCCAACTCAAAGCTAAAATGAATCTGATTCGCGGAGCAGAACAACTTCAAAGCACATCTGTGTAAAATATTATTTGACTTTAACATGTATTCTACCTATGTACTTGCCACATGCCATATATATCATATATACCACATGTGTGTGTGTGATTGTGTGTGTGTGTTCTTTTGTATGCGCACACTTTGATCTGCATCATTTTAGCTGTCTGCCCCAAAAAGTTTATGTGGCACCCACAACGCCTGTAATTATATTGTATTATATGTGCTATGTGTTGCAAGTTTGCTGCCTAGTCAGCCAACAGCTGTCGGTGCAAACCAAAAGATGTAAATAAACACAAAACACAAACCAAATGCAAAACAAAAAATAATAATAATAATCGTAAATAAAGTTTAAACTGCTTTTTACTAGTTGTTTGACATCCGTTTAAATTTGACGAAATTTTTGAATTTGTCATATTTTACAAATATATATATATATATATATATATATATATATAAACCTTTATAACGAGCATTGTAACATTTGCCACATTTGCCTGCATTTAATTGAATATTTATCAAAGTTATACAAATATTTATTCAATTGTTAACATTTCGCATTTCGCATTTGCTTTGTTTAGTTTTGTAAATATTTTGAATATTTTTTAAATTTTTTTCTGTTTCTGGTTCTGGTTGTGCGGCCTGTCGTCTGCTGTGCTTTTAATGTGTCAGATTTTAAGTGACATTCAGCGGCCTCTAAATGACCGAGTAAAAATCACGCAACATTAAAATGATTTATGCTGAATAATTTCAGTGTAAATGAAGGAAAAGCCAAGCTGGCCAAGCTGGTCTGCTGACTGCCTGCAACATTAGCCGCTTGTCCAGGTTTCATTTTAGACCATGGGTGTGGTGGGGGGGGGGGGGTCTCAATGTCTCCGCTCCGGAGACTGGAGACTGGAGTCTGGGGCGTTGAAATGCAGACACCTTGTGCGCGCACGTCGCTCGAATTTCATGCTTACGATGTGGCAGAGGCAGAGGTAGAACCACGCGCTGCTGTTGTTGTTGCAGCAGCAGCAACACGAACGCCGCCCAGTCGCTGAAATTGCAGACAGCCGCCAGATGATAAATGGGATAGTAGCACATTTGAGTCGCGGTTGCTGCTGCTGCTGTTGCTGCTGCTGCTGCTGTTGCTGCTGCTGCTGCTGTTGCTGCTGCTGCTGCTGTTGCTGCTGTTGCTGTTGCTGATCTATTAGACAAACTCACGCCCAAGGCGGCTGCTCACACACATATCTGTTGCATAGCCTGAACTGGGTTTTTGCTATTTATGGAAAGTTTACCATAAGATAAAGTTGAGCAACATCCCAGCTAAATACAAAAGCAACGGCAATTTTTATGATTATTTTTGTCGCCTTTTAACTAAGTCAAGCAACAAAAAAAAAAAAATGTATAAAAAATAAAAACAAGAATAAAAGCACAAATAGAAAAATGTTGCTGTCAGAAATTAAATGGAAAGCAGCTTCTAAAAGCCTGCACTCTAAAAAGTTGCTGATGTCTTGTAAACATGTTTAGTCTAATGCATGGCTGGGTCTCACAGCATATTGCTGTTGTCTCTTGTCTTTTGTCCTGTTGTCTGTTTGCTGTTGTTTGTTGTTTTGGGCGAGCTGTTGGTGCGGTGCAACAAATGTTGTTAACAAGCATATTTTGACAGCTCAACAAGATGTTGCCAGATGCGCGAACAGCAACAACAACAATTACTGCATTTGGCTCCATATCTGCATATGTTGCAGGCATAACTAAAGTAAACCAAAAACGACCAACTAAACCGGAGGAGACTGCAGTCGGAGTCGCTATCTGAGCGTATCTATCTCAATGGGAGGTTTGTGGCCAGCTGCATGGCAATATCTATAGTAATTGGTCGGCCAATGAGGCGCAGAGTCAATTACTTCCCGTATGTGTGTGTGTGTGTGTGTGTGTGTGTGTGCAGCAGCTGTGCCATAAACATGACAGCAACAAAGTGCTGAACCGACCTCTGCATTGTTTTTTTTTTCTAAAATATATTTCATTTCATTTTAATAAACATTGCAGCGCAATTTAATGAAAGTTTCGAAAATGAGGAGCACATTCAGAGTGTGGTTTACACACTGTGGTGCCAGTAAGATCACATCACAGCTTCTACTGGCCACATCCATTTCCTAATTGCATTTCGCTGTTGCAAGGCTGACATGCTGCATGCTACATGTCCTCTCTGAATGTGCTTGTGTTAGTTCGTGGCCACACACGCGCACCTTTTGTGCACCCATTGTGCTGTGGCTGTGGCTGTGGCTTGGTGCCACAAATACTTACATATATATGTATGCAATGCTATGCTATGCTTGCAACAATCACCTGTGCTCCCATCTCATCTCATCTCGTGTCTGGATGCTAATGTTGCCCTGTTCTTTTGTTCTGCCCTGCTCGGAATGTCATCGTCTCTGACTTGGCTCTGAAATGCAATTAACGTGTGCTATCAAAACTGCCAGGGCAAAGAAATTTAAATGTAAAATGAAAGACTGTCATGCCAAAAAATTTGATCGTATTTTTCCACCCCTCGTTCCATAAAATTCTTGAAATATCAAGTTTTTTGTGACTTTTAACAGATTTTTATACATCCTCCTTTCAGACTCTAATATAATTTGGGCAAAATTTAAGGAGATTTTGCATAAACATGGTTAAAGTTTGGAGAATATAGAATCACTTTTTGGTCAAAAATATTCAAGCGAACAAAGTTGCAAATAATAAATATTAGAATGTTTTTTAACGATTCAAATTTGCTGCTTTTTTTTTTGTGTTTGTGCCAAAAATATTCAGTCAATTGGAAATTGTGTCACTAAATGATTTCGAATAAAAAATAATAATTCGAGTTTCGTTTTCTATTAGAACTCAATGATTTTAAATACCAGCTGAGGAAGAGGAAGAGTAATGACCGTTTGGTTATGGCCAGACTGAAACCGCACAAATTCAATATAATTTGAAAAGCAATTAATAACTGATTGACAAGTATTTATCTGGGGTAAAATGGCAGAAAGGAATTTCGCAGAAAAACGGAAAAAACAAAACTGCAAAATGCTGCTGCTGCTGTTCGTAAACTGAAACTGGAAACCGAAAACCGAAAACCGTCGGTTGAGCGTGAAGCGTTCATCATAAATGGATCCGGTTGGAGGAGCCGTAATAGAAGCAAAAATGAATGAGGTAGAAGCCAAAATGCTGGTGGATCGGCTGCCCAGCGGAGGAGGTGAGATGGTCGGAAATTCAAAACCCAAAGTCAAATGGAACGCAGCAACATAACGCAGCGAATTGACAGAGACGAGATAAAAGAACAATCAACAATATGCCAACAATAACAACAACGACAACAACAACAACAACGACAACAACAACAACAACAATGACAACAAAAAAGAGTATAAACAAGGAGCGTATCCGGGCCAAGCCGGGCAGAAGTTGTAGCATAAAATGTAGTGAAAACTTTGGAGAAATCATTAATAACGCTGCGAAAGCGCAGCGGCAATGGGAAAGGACAAACGCAAGGACATGCAACGGCCGCAATAGCAGCAACAACAACACCAACAACTGCAACAATAACAACAACAGCAACAACAACAACAACAACAGCAAAGCATCAGCTCAGCGCAGCTCCGTCAATCAAAGCGCAAACAGAAACAAAATGAATGGGCAAACAGTAAAGCATCGAGGATAAGGATGAGCATGAGCATGAGGATGAGGATGGGTATGTGCAAGAGGATGAGCATGAGGTTGGCAATGTCCAGCGCAACCCTGTCGTCGCCATATCCAGCGGATGCCCATTGAAAAGGGGTCACTAGTCAGGCGGCTGGCTAAGCGACTGTTTAGCTGTTCGTTTGACTGTGGTCGGAACGGCTAGTTTGGAACAGGACAGAACGAGAATTGAGCAGAACAAGCCAAGTCCAGGACAGGACAGCAGAGGAGGCGACTGGACAGGATGAGGGCAGGCGAGTCTCATGCGGATGCGAATGCGAATGATGATGATGGGAATGGCACTGATGATGATACTGAAAATGTTGACGACGATGATGATGATGAGGATGAGCTCAATGATGAGCTTGACAACGGCGTAGCGAATGAGCAACGAGGCTGACGACAACTAGGACGATGACGACGATGACGACGATGATGATGATAATGTTGATGATGATGATGAGACATTGAGCGAGCGATGTGGAACGGATGAGCAGTTGTTGTGGTCGGAATGGGAGCCTGTTGGCATTGGGGATGTAACTGGAACTGAGACTCGGACGGAGACGGAGACGGGAGCTGGCTGCACTGTCGGCAAAGAAAGCACAATTATTCATTTGCACAATGTCAGAAAAGTGTCAGGCTGACGCCAAAGGACCAAAGGATTCTCTTCCATATCTTTTTAGCTGCGGGCAGAAGCGACGACGCCAGCGCCAGCTCCTCTGCCAGCGCCAGCGCCAGCTCCTCTGCCAGCTTAAAACAAAAGCGATAATGATGTGGACGACACTTTGCCAGAGTTTTGATCAGAAGGAAGAACGATGGAGATAAGGGATTCGAGGGATACCAGGGATAGAAGGGATAATAGAGATGGTGGTGGTGAAATAAGTAAAAGTCTTGGAAGAAGTCTAAAGGCAAGGCACCTCTAAAACTAAGATGGATAACTCGAGTCCTGCCGGTGACTTTTGCTCCCTTGTTCCGGTTTGCCATTGCTTCTACTCCTGCTCCTGCCCCTGCTCCTGATCCTTCGCTGAGCTGCTTAGAGGCAGCAACTCAACAGCATTCATATAATTAAGTGAACTGTAATGGGAACTTGTGTCCAGTGGGAGGAAGCTGGAATCTTAACGTGCAGCGTGTGGCAAGCGGCTACGCCAGAATGCATTAAAATTAATGCATTAGCAAGTGCAACATTGTTATCAGCATGTACACATGAGCACACACACTGCCTGCCACACACACACACAGGACATACACCGTGCTGCTTGATGCTGCCTGCTGGTGGCAATGACAGTGGCTGTGGCAGTGGCAGTGGCACTGCCATTGTGATTGTAGAGAGATGGCAACAACGCCTCCAACGCCTCCAACGACTTTCACGTGGTCACACACGAGCGAGCAGACCAGCCACTATGTCCAAGCCCCCCCATGTCCATGCCCCTCTGTTCATGCCCCATGCCCAATTCCTATACCAAATTCAAATTGCAGCTGCAGTTTAAGCTTCAGTTTAAGCTACAACAGCAGCAGCATTCACAATGTATATGTATGTGTAACTGTGTGTGTCTGTGTGTGTATATATATTTATAGGCATGCATGAACACACACACACACACACAAAGCACACACACACGTATTGCACTCACATATTACTTGTAGTAATTTCTCACGGAAATTCATAACCTTCCGCAACTATTCAACATTTGTGTGGCATACTATGCCGCGCTGCTTATCTCCCTCTCTCTTTCGCTCTCTCTCTCTCACTCTCACTCACTCGCTTGCTCTCTCTCCCGCTCTCGCTATTCCTCTGTTGTTGTTTTTGCCGTTGTAGTCCTTTGCTTAGCTCGTGTAGTTGTAGTCGTCGTCGACTACCCATTGGCCTACATCTACATCCGCGATTTTCGCACATGCCGACACACGAGCCCCCCATAACACACACACACGCACACACACACACTCACACATGCACGGCGCATAAACATACATTTTCGTTCGTGACTTTCGAACATAATGACAACAACGACGATTTTGACGATAACAGAGCAGCAGCAGCAGCAGCAACGACAACAACAACAACAACAACTCCCACGCCGTCTCCACAGCATTTTCGAACTCGCTCTCTTGACGCGCTCTCTTAAACTTGGCATGCTCTTAAGCCAGCAGCAGCCGTTAACAGTTCGAAACGTACGATATTCGCTCTGCTAACACTTGCGAAGAGCGCGCGCAGAGAGTCGACTTCGAAACGGCTGGCAATTTAGTTGTGGTTATTGTTGCGGTGCGCTTGTTGTTTGCCACATTGTTGTTGTTGTTCTTGTTGCTGGCAGTTTGGGGTTCCGATGGCAGCCAGTCCACCAACCCGACAGATGATGCGCTCCACAATGTTTTGAAAACATTTGCCATTGATTAGGCCAGCGTTTGCCAAGCGTTTGGCTTACATAATGATTCTCATACTGGTCAAACCGGAATAGAATAATATTTTCAAAATTTAGATTTATTTCTATAACTAAATTTATTATGTTTTTTATTAATATATTTTTCTACATGCTGTTAGTATTTTTTTTTCAAATAATCGATTGACTTCGAGTATTTATTCATGTAAAAACCATTTCAATTTATTAATAATATAATAATATTTTCAAAATTTAGATTTATTTCTATCACTAAATTTATTATGTTTTTTATTATAATTTTTTTCTATAGTATTTTTTTTCAAATAATCGATTGACTTCGAGTATTTATTCATGTAAAAACCATTTCAATTAATTAACAATAACTGAAAAAAGATAAACATTTGAGAGAAATACAAAAATATCTATCATGAATTTCCTAATCGTTTGGCATTAGGCTACCGACATTTCCCTAATGGCCACTGCACAACAAGGGGAAAATCAGAAAAAAAAAAAAAAAAAAACTGAACCTGTTTTGCTTTTTTCCAATTTCAATTTCAAAAGTTGCACGCTGTCGACTCGAATACTGTGTCGATTTGGGAAAAGTCTATGCGCACGCCCACTAAATTAAGTGGCACTTAATAATCAAAATTACGCGACGCATAGATAAGCCGCAGATGAAGTTGAGGCAGTCATAAAAGTCCCAGAGTAGGTCAATTCCCCACGATTGGATAAATAAATGTATGTGTTTTTTTCTTGTTGTTGTTGTTGTTTTATTTCTCTTTGATGCCACGCGTATTGTATTGGCGGCACTTGCAACAATCTGTGGGATTATCGCTCTGTCGAACTGACATTAATAAATTAAAATGCGCCTCAGTGCCAAAGCGGCTTTCGCTTAGCTTGTTCAGTTTTTGGCTTAAACGTTTACGGCAAGCGGCAGCGACACAAAGTGGAAGGGGGGGGTGGAGGAGGGGGAGTAGATGGAGCTGTTGGCAGAGATTTGCCTATTGATTTTTACTTTGTGCTGTAATTAATATGTGGCATCGTTGGCGGCGCCTCAACTGAATGCTGCATGCATCAGACTTCAAGCGGGAGTCGCATGTGCAATTCATGAATTTCAATTAATTAATTAGGGCACAGAAATCTGAGTGTGGAACAGGCACACACACACACACACACACAATCGACGCTGCACATCGAATTGCATCTGGAGTCCTGATTGTTCTCGCTGCAACTGCAACTGCAACTGCAACTGAAATTGCAATTGCCAATTGCGATGGCTGGTGGCAGTTATTGTAGCAGCTGCCGCTTGACAAAGTAGCTGCGAGATTGCATCGCATTTTGCTAGTTGGTCTCCGCCTACAACACCCCCCCACACCCCACACCACTTACCCCCCACCACGCACATTGCCTACATTTCCATGTAGTTTACATGCAACAGTTCGCTGCTTTTTCCCATACAAGTGACCCAATTACCGGTTTGGGGTGGGTGGGGTGGTGGCGCCACCACAATGGGGACTTATCCTTCGTTACGGCTTGTTGATTTATGCAATTTAGATTGGATTTTGCGGTGAGAAATTAATGCCTTGCAGATTAATGAGTGGCCAAGAAGGTTGCTGCTGCTGCTGCTGCTGCTGCTTAGGGCTCATCACGGACCCAAACATGGCCAGAAAACACAAAAGCTCTTTAACCTTTTTTTTTTTAAGAAGAAGAAGAATTCTTTCAACAACAACAACAGTAATATTAATATTAAAAAAAAAAACAAGCAAAAGTCCCCAAATTGCCATTAAGTACACACCTACATTAAGCATGTGTGTGAAAGTTGTTGTTGTTGTTGTTGTTGTTGCTGTCGTGTTGTGTGAGCCTATTTTAATCTCATTAAAAATGTAACAGCAAAGAAATGGGCTGTTGTTGTTGTTGTTGTTTCTGCTCTGGTTAGCTATGTGGCTTAAAGTTGTCTGTAAATTTGACTGAAAGCGAAAATCAGTGTAAACGCTTCGGCGAGCATCCAAAGGACGAGGCCGAAAACGGCTCAAGGAGCGCCATTTTGCCAAGCACGTGGCACACACACACACACATGTGTGTGGCACTGTTATGCTTGTGTATGTATGTGTGTGTGTGTCTGTGCGGTTTCCTGTTTTGTGGGCTTCCACTTTATTTCGCGTTTATTATTTTACGCCTGCTTGGCGACTTACAAAATATAAGACTAAGGCACACCACACCCCCCCACCCCCCTCTCCTCCTTAACAACGCACACTTTAACCAAAAAGTTAAGCTCAGTTGGGCTCCACATGTTTGTTGTTGTTGTTGTTATTATGATTATTATTATTATTATTATTGGCGGTGGTTTTTGCATTGCATTGTTTTGCTGCTCCTCGCTGCTATCTGCGAGTTTGTTATAAAATTTATGAAAAGAAAGCAAAATCAAAATTATAATAAAATCAGATTACAGCCTTTTTTCGAGTTCAAGGCAACAAAAAAAAAAAAAGTTGAGTTTTTTCTTATCGTTGTTGCTGTTTTTTGCTGCTGTTGTTGCTGTTGCTGTTGTTGCTGCTGCTGTTGTTGCTGCTGAGTTGTTGTTTATGTTTTTATTATGGTTTTCAGTCAAAAAATGTTTGCGCTTCATTTTATGAAAACATAAGCAATTTTTGGCGTTGTTGTTGTTGTTGTTGTTGCTGTTGTTGCTTCCGCTTTTAGACACCGACATCGACACCAAACAACTTTGGCCTGCCTTCGCCGTCTTCAGCTCAATTCGGTTCACATCATTCCACTTTTAAGCCACACCTACACCACCTCCCCCCCCCACTCATTCTCACACCCACATCCCCAACAAGGACACAGAGCAACGCACATCCCATTCCCCATGGTGCGTTTAACAGCGTTCCATTTTTATGTGCCAGACATGTGAAAGCTCTTCATTTTGGGGCGCCACGATAAGGCCGGTACGGTGCCACAAACGCCATACTCCTCCTGATTCCAACAACCAGCAAGCAGCCTGCTGCTGGCTGACTTACCTCGTCGTCAACGCTCTCATCTTTATCCTGGAGGAGACAGTGAGTGCCTTTGGCTGGCGCTGGCGCTGATTTTTATGGCATATTTACTTGGCAGCGAGCTGACGGGGCGAGTAACTTTATAAATTATGTACTTCAGGTAGTATATTTTATTGCAATTACTTAAGGTTTAACTGTTTGCGTTAATTGGGCATTGGATCTCTCCATTTCTCCATGTCTCCATGTCTCCAATTCTCTGTGTGAGTCGCCGATTTGCCTTGAGCCGGTTTTGCTAATTGCATTGTTTATGTGAGTTGCAGCTTTGATTCAACATTAATTGATATGTAATTGGCCGATGACTATATGCAAACAAAAGAACATTTAATTACATTTTAGGCAGCACATCCCCCCCTTAACACACCTCCCCCCGCAGACACCTTGCTTGGCATATGAATCATTGGAAGTGTTTGACAAGCTGCTTTGATGTGGCCCTCAATTTTGCGCTTAACGTAAATCAAATATTTACCTACGACCCCCCCCCCCCCCCCCCCATACACCAATACACATAGAAAACAATGCACACACACACACGCATGTACACGAGATAGGTGGTACGGGGGGGGGAAGGGCAGACTTGTCCATGCAAAGGGCCAATGTATAATTATGTACATAAGTGCTTATGCAAGTACATACACACAAATGTGTGTGTGCGTGTGTGCGTGTGTGTGTGCACAAACAAAACAAAAATAATTGTAAATTCAATTTCATTATTAAATTTTCTTGTTGAAAACTGTGTGTGTGTGTGTGTGTTGTGTGTCTATCTTCTCAAATATATGCGACTGACTCACTGACGTTTCGCTATTGTCACACACACACACACAACCGCACACACACAAAAAAAAACCATGCCCCTTGTGCATGTGTGTGTGTTTGCTTGTGTGCGGGCTTGTTTACCGTTAGTTGTTGTTGTCTCCTTGTATATTTAAACTAATGCGGTTAATGTTCATATTTCATTAAAATCTGGCCGGCGGACATTGCCAAGCACCGTTCAAGTTAATAAGCATTTAGTGCGCCAATTTGCACATTTTCGATAATATATATATATATATGTATTTATATATATGCGCAAATAGAAAGGCACACACACACACACGCACACACGCACACACGCACAACCATTTATTTGCACTTGCTTCAGTTTGTCAAAAACAAACTTGGCCAAATAGAAACCGCCGCCGCATAAAATGATTGTAAAATTTTACAACTGGCAGCCAATTACCATGGCCCTTAATTTAATATTACACGGTTTAGCTTATTGTTTACAGGCCAACCGCTACACCCACCAAATGCTGTTGCCGCTGCTGAAATGGATGTTGTAAAAAAACAAAGGAAAAACGGTGATCTGTGGCACGCCGCACAAAATATACCCTTCCTAGAAACACTACAGACACTGATAGATTAAACCTACAGATATATATATGATATAGTACTCGATTCCATCATAAGTCCATGATTTGTATCCAAATATGAGGAGCAAGCATAACAAGCAATAATTAAATAAGTCTTCTTCAGCATTTCGATGTTTTTTTGTATGTTTTATTATTTATTTTATGATGAAAAAGTATAAAATTAGCTGAAATATTTGTTAAGCAACTCTATTTAATTTATGTTTAATATTTTGTTTCCTCAGAGAATATTATTTATTTTATGTTAAGGAAGAATAATATAAGAAGAAGTAGAAATAATAAAATAAAAATAAAGATGAATAATTTCAAATATTTGTTAACTGACTTTATTTAAATTGTTTTTAATATTTTGTTTTCTTTTATATCCTCAGCGAATATTAACGGAATGTTGATACGATCCAGTTAAGAGATATATATTATAAAGACGATAAGCCAAATTTGATCAATCCATCTTTAAATTTGAGAAATTCGTTCGCAAAAAAAATGCAGACAGATAAAATCGATATAGTCATCGATTCAGCTACTGATGCTGATATCGAATGTATATACTATGTATATATAGATTGCTACAAACTTCTCTAGAAAATGAAAATACCTAAAGAAAGTGTATAAAAAGTTAATTAAACTAAATGTGTAAAATAGGAGCAGATATGTTGAAACAATTCGCCGATTATCAAACTATGCAAACATTGCTTGTGGTTATTGTTTGGCAGTAATCCCTCATTTATACTGTTTCCTTACATGGAATCAGAGTATATAAGTTTCGATTAATATTTTTTGCTGTATCATTGTTCAACAGAAACATTGTTATTACATTAAATTTAAATGTACTTAATTTAATTTAAATTCGTATTGTGTGTTTGCAGTGCTTTAAAGGCGGACAATAAATGAATTTATCTTTGGATACGGTTTAAAAAAAATAATAATACAAATATTTAATATATATATTTTTTATCTAGGTGTGACTATGATGAATGTATGATCGAACCCGTATTTACCCCAGAAACGTTTGAACTTTAATGGTTTTGTGCGCTTTATTGATTTCAGCGGCTTTCTGTGGTCTGCAAAGCAGGCGAATTGGCCAGAATTGGTCGGATGCACTCAACTAAGAGTTACCCTAACCCAAATATTTATTCAACATATGTTTATTAAATACCAATGAAGATGGTATTCAAATTTTTCGAGAAAAAATAATTTTATTCCGTATTTCCAAACCGAACTCAATAAAATGTTTACAATTTATCGATTTAATGGCAAGTTATAAATTTAAAATATTATTATGTTTATGGTAATTGGCTATTGAAATGGTACTTACGAAATAAACTTGATAATTCATGCTTAGCATAAATAAAAACATATTTTTAGTTGCGTAGCAACAACTTCCAGTAAAATACATCCATACAATTTGTGCCTTGCAACAAAATGGATGCTGCAATTATAGTTGTTGCACAAATGGAGTCTCATTTTATTTTCCCAACCTCATTCATATTTTGTTATTTGTTTGTGCAGCAATTTGTTATTGGTTTTTATTGTTTTTCTAATCTTGTAAATGTTTTTTTCTGATCCCAATCTTATTTGGGAAGTTTAAAATCGATCTTAGTGAAACTGGGTATATTTCAAATACAAATTAAAGTTTTTGAATAAATAAAAATTTACCAAAATATAAGATTTGTAATTTATGTTAGGTATACCTATTCTTTGGAGTTCCCAATATAATCGTTATATTTTTTTTATTTTTTTTATTGGCTGCTTGCCGCATGATGCAAAATCAATTAATAATTATTTTGCCCGAAAACATTGATTTAGCGAACGATGCGCAGAAAACGTCAAAAATTTAACGCAACTGCAGCGAATTTCATTTAAATACCTATATAGATATACTTATATATATATATGTAACTATATATATATATATAGTGGTTTTATATATATAAATGCTGATTTTCTACGCGCACATCCTGCATGCAAATAGAAATGCGAATATTTAGAGCTGAAAATGAGTTCGATGACAGATTTCAAAAATAAATATATAAACTAATTGTTTTCGTTGCCGCCGATGCTGTTGCTGTTGTTGTTGCTGTTGCTGTTGCTGATGTTGCAGGCAGCGTTGCTTATATCCGGTTTGCCGCTCGTTTCCGGTTGCCATTTACCTCCGCTGTTTCACAGTTTTCAAATTTTAAGCCCCACAGCAGGGCAAAAAAAAAAAAAATGTTCTTGGCTGTTGTGCACTTTGAATCGTCAGCCAAACAATTAACCCCTCCCTCCACCCCCCCTTCCGCACTACCCCAAAAAGCTCTGCAATTCTATGGTTAAGTATTATTTCTAATATTTTGTGTGACAACCGTGCGACACTTTGGCATTTTATACTCCGGGTTTGGGTGCTATGCTCTGTGCTCTGCTCTGCTGTGTTTATATCTCACTCAAGAGTTTTGCCTGACTAGCCGCCCCCCTACCCTTTCCCCTTTTGCACCCCCTGACAGAGACAGAGACAGGGAGAGAGACGGCAGCAACAATGCTGGCGAAAACTTTTTAAGTGAAAATAGTCATTCAAATTTAATTAGTCCAAAACAAAGCCAAAATGTAATGAGCTTACGTTTAGGCCGGGGAGGTGTGGGAGGTTGTATGGGAGGTTGTATGGGAGGGGTGGTAATGGCGGGTAATGGCGGGGTAGAGTGATGCGATTGGGGGGCGTCGCCGGGGCACCTTTGCCAAGCTCCATATAAAATTGTGGTTATTGCTGGCATTGTACCACCCACTCGATGCTGTGCTGGCCCTTGCTTCCTTGCTTGCCTCAAAAGGGTGCCACACACAAGAAACTGTAGCTGGGACACATTCACGGTGTTATGTGCCACACAATTACGACAAAAGGTGCAGGGGCGGAGTTGGCAACGCTTTGCTGTCACATGCCACATGGCCGCAATCCCAAGACCGCTGCCACGCCCCCATAGACAACACACAGACACACACACACACACACACACACACACACACACACATGTAGACAACACACATGGCTGCAGCGCTGGCAGCAGTTTCAAAATATTTTACGTAATATCATTGTTTGGAGCTCGTAACTAACTTTTGCCCAGCATCCCAAACAGGTATCTATGTGTTAGTGTGTAGATATATACACACACACACACACACACACACACACACACACACATGTATACATATTCAAAAGCAACAAAGGTTCTCTCGTATCTCTCATATTCGCCAACTATTTAGCGAACGTTGGAGTTGCACGCACGGGTCGCTTCTTTAATTACGTTACGTTGCACTTGCAACAAACAGGTGAAAGTTCACATGTTCAATCAGACACTGGTCACGCTGGCCTGCTGGTTCAGTAATATGCTTTAGGTAACCCTCGTGTGTCTCTCTGTGTGTCTCTCTCTGTGTGTGTGTGTGTGTGTGTGTGTGTGTGTGTGTGTGCGGATTACCAACTATGTCGCCTGCATGCTCTGCGTTTTTGGCGCTGCCACATATGATTCGTATCAGTGACATTTCTGCTCCAATGGTACAGTTAGTTTGCATGCGACGTGCTTGTTAATGCCAGAATGTCGGTTACTCCTATTTGTTACCAGCACGTGTTACACCCCCCCCCCCCCCCCTCCTCTATGTGTGTGTGAGTGTGTGTGTGTGTGTGTGTCCATGTTAATACAAACGCATAATAGCATTTTTAGCTGTGAAATAGTTTGCGCTGCTCCGTCCTCCGTCCTGCGGCTGTGGCCATGTGTCCATGTGGCATTGTTGCCAGTTTTTGCTGTTGTTGCCACAAGCTACCCCTCTAAATGAATACATCCCAGGTACACCGAAATATCGAAGCATATAGAATGCTTAATTATACCTGGCAGCTATTGTTTTGGGTCGTGCTTAATGAGAGTATTTTAATTTTATCCTAGTTGGGTGCATTTCGATGCGATTCGACACGGATACGATACGGTAATTTAAGTTCAGGGATCGTGCACATTTCACCGGATCAACAGTTTGCACGACTTTTCGACTGATGCTGCTGCTGTTGTTTTTTTTTTGGTGTCAAACTGGAGTGACGGGGTAACCCATCGCAGTCGGGGTAATTCCGTTGAAATGCAGTCACTTTGTTAATCGACTTTTCGAATTGGCCATTAAAGCCAACAATTTGGCTTGGATAAACATTTTAGCATTTTCGTTTGCTTTCCACCTGTTCGTTGACAGTTGGGGAAACTATCGCGCGGACAAACTTCAAAGTTGGACTGCAACTGGCACTGGGATTGGGATTGGGAGCGGTGTGGATTCATTGTACTTTCAAATGTGATGGATTGTTTACTTTTTATTTGACTTTTCGTTTGAAAGAACAGAGCACTTTCAATTCCAAATTGTCACGATTAGCTGTGTGAGTTGCCAGGAAAGTGCAATTAATGAACATATTATTATTATTATTATTTATTTGGGGTTTTGTGCACTGCGACCTGATTGATCTATTGTGCCCCCTTCCGAGCTTATAGCTCCTCCATCAACCCGAGTTCCTGAGTTCAAATGTCAGGATCTTTGATGGGTCGAGGGCTGCTATGTCTTTGACATTCACAACATGCATCCCTAGGATGCTGCATCTTCTCCTGGCAAGGGCGATGCATTTTGTTAGGATGTGAGTTGAAGACTCCTCCTCGATCTCACAAAACCTGCATTGGCTGCTGCTACAGATACCCATTTTGGACAGGTGGCTTTTTAGTCTACAATGTCCTGTCAGTAGACCGACAAGTATCCTTAGCCTATTCCTGCCCATGGATATTATTTGCTTAAATGAACATATACAAATATATATAAAAAATAAATAAAAAAAAAACATCTGATTAAGTCATTAATTCGCTTGTATAAAAAAAAACACATTTATTAAAAATAAACAAAATGCCAGACAGCCCATAAAATTTGAATAATTTGCGTATAAAAATGTTTAATTGATTTTGGTGTGGAGCAATTCGCTTTATCATTCAATTGCCATGGGATTAATTTGTCTTTTTTATGCCAAGAGTATTAAATCGTCGGCGCAGAATTGCTGCCCATTTTCTAGGGCTACTGCGAATCCCAAATGTACTTTTCTTAAAGACTATAACCACAATAGTTTTATGGTCCAGTCCTAATCCCAACGAAACCAGAACTTAACCAAAGCAAATCCAATCATCTCGAGCCAGTTCAATGCTCCACATTTTTTTGTGTGTAGGGGTCGGCTTGACCCAATGCACACAGCTCCACAACCCGAACCAGAGCCCAGACTGTTCCGACTACATTTGTTGTTGTCGACAGCTCAATTTGTTGTTTTTATTGTTATTATTGTTGTTGTGTTTTTTTTATGTGTGGACTATTTACTTGTTCATCACTTACACGCCAAAGTAATTTAAAACAAATGCCCCACCAAATCGCATTTGGCTTTGGCTCCACCAGTTTTTATTGCTCCGCTCGCAAATGCAGCCTCGAAATTTGTTCATCCACAACAATTTGGTATGCCATTTGTATTGGCTCATGTTAATACTGGCACAAAATCCCCAACACGGCAAACGGCGGCATGCTGAGCCGGGGTATGGGTCTAGTGTTGATTCTGTTGCTGCTGCTGCTCCTGCTCCTGCTCCTGCTCCTGCTACACGTTCGAGCCATGTAGTTGATCGAATTGCAGCCGGCGGCTTTTTAGTTGTTGTTGCATCTGTTGTGTTTTTTAATAGACACATTAAAAAATAATTTAACGGACAAACAGCCAACTCGATGCTCACACACACACACACACACACACAGAAACAGCGACGTCATTGCATTGAATAAATCATAAATCATTCAGCGTTTTTTGGCATACAATAAAAATAAACACATAAATAATATAAAAAGAAAATGAAATGCCCAGAAAACATGTGACGTCGGGCATCGGTTGGCGGTTGTTGTTGTTGTTGTTGTTGTTGCTATTAAACGTTCCACAGCTACACTGCCACACTGCCACACAGCTGCACATATGATGCGCAGGTTGCGCCAATTTGCTGCCCATTCTCAGTCTCAGTCTCAGCCTCGGCGCTCACGTCCACGCCCACCAGCAGCAGAGCACACACACGCTGCCACACACACCACGGTGTGTGTTCGCTTTTTACACATCATAATTTTTTATGCTAGTTGACTTTTAGCCGCTCTTGTTGGCACCTTTTTTTTTTTGTATTTTTTTCAACCTTTTTGTGCCGTCATTCATTTTGAGGCGAGCGCCAGGACAACACCGAAAAGTTGTTGCCATGTACAAATTAATAAACGAGTAACTGACAAAAAGGTAATTTATTATTTTATACATATTTGACAAATTAATTTAATGACGCGACGCCTCGCTTCACACACACACACACACACTGATACACACACTGATACATATATAAATGCGCACGTCCCGCTGGGACCCCCATTTGGCTCCGTCCATTTCGCTTTTGGCTCTGCCGCCACACATAATAATTTCTCATTTAATTTTTCAATTTTAAGCGTCATTTACACATGCCATGCCCTGACAAAGCTTGGTCCAGATCCCTCCCAGTTACGCCACTTCGTTTTCTGCGGGCGCTTGGCTTGCTTGCTTTTGGCTCTGTTCTGGTTTTTTTCATATATATATTGTGTGTGTGTACATGTATGTATATATTTGGCATTAAAAGGTAATCATCGACAAAAAGGCGCAGGCATGCAGTTTTCCCGCCGTTGTTTCTGTATTTTTGTATTTTGTGTGCCTGTCATTAAGTCGTCAGCGCGCACAACAAGAGTGAGAAATGAGAAACGAATGGCGAGAACCTGAACCCTAACCAGGATTCAGAATCAGAACAGCAGCAGCAGCGGCAGCAACAAGGGCAACAAGCTGCGCGTAGCCCGAGGATGCAATCAGTGGACCACTCAGTCGGTGACGCATCTGGAAAAATGAGTCCGTTTGCTGACTGTGAGGTGTGCATGGGGGGGAGGGGAGTCTGCTAAGGGCCTTGGTCGGTGGCGTTGCACTTGAACGTGTTGCCATTGGTCTGAAGAGCTCGTACGTTAATGGCACTAGAATCAGTTTTCATTAACGATATTCCGCGCTCGTGCCCCCGTGGCAAGGTAAAAAAAACAAAATACAATAAATAAAAAAAAAAAAGAAGCCACATGCGTGCATTGCTGGAATATTTCTCGCAATGGCTGCTGCGGCGTCAGCGGCTGTTGTGGCAACATCAGCCAGCAACGGCAACCGGCATTGGCAACGGCTTTGGCTCTGGCAATTAATAAAACACACACCTTCTGTGATACTCACATGACCATCTCTTTGGCCTCCTTACCCCCTTACCCCCACCTTACCACCTGCACAGTGGTCTAAAGCACTTATTTACGCGACAGTGATGTGTTGGCTGCCCCGTGGCATTACCTCCGGCAGTGGCAGTGGCAGCATTGTTTGCTCTGGCTCTGGCTTTAGTATTCGGTGCTGGAAAATTGAATTTATAAATCTCAAAATATTTCGCACGCATATTTGTACACAGTTGGCGGGGCTGATGCTGAGATTTTCATATAAATCACATTTACCAACGAAAAATATAATAAATAACACATGTACATATGAAAGCGTATGTGCAGCCACCGCAACACACATACATAAATCTTTCAGTTTGGATTTTCACTTTGGTGGCATAAATTGACACTGGTATACACTGCGTACAAAGTCTCAGTTACCGTCACCGTCATCATCATGGTCACATCACCATCGCCAGTAGCCGGCAGCCACAGTTGGAAACCACGCTTGAAAGCATGATGCGAAAATAGTCCGGATTCAGCATCAGCTTGAATGCAACACAGTTCGCTGACAGTAAAAACTCATTTACGAGAAATTAAATTAAAAGTTAATTAACGCTGTCAATGTGCAAAGCACTCCACTCCGGCAGGCAGACAGGCGGGCAGACAAGCCGGCAACCAGGCAACACGACGAGCCGGCAAACCGGCAAACAGTCAACTATGAACAAACTACCTGAAACTTTGCTGACCAAGTTAAAAAATCGCTGTAAGTTAAGTTAAGCATATGGCCGCAGAAATTGATGAGAACTGGTTTTAAATATCTGCTTGACAATTTAAGTTGCAAGGCAGTCCACCCGTCCGCCTCTCCGTCTCCGTCTCTGTCTGTCACGCCTGCACGTCTGGTTGGCGTTGCTCTTAATGCGGCATGGCCTCCAGTTATGCGCACTGCACACAGTGCGTATGGTTAATGTGACATGACCGAGCTGCCAGCCAGCCAAACTGTTTGCGGCTGCATGGTCGTTTGTCAGCCGTCTGTCTGGCAAAGTCAACAACAAGATGCAACATGCTGATAATTAATTTGTGTGTACGTTGCATTCAATTGGTCTTAACCAAATTTGAATAACGTCTCCAAACTGTAATGAGAGACTCTTTTTTGCTGTCCAAAGAATATGCTTGGAATTTCTTTAACCTGTTTGCTGTCAAACATGTCAAATATATGTAAGAGAAATGCCAGAAAAATGACTTATTTATTAAAAATTGTCAGAACTAAATTTTTAATTTAAATTGATTTAAGACTAAGTAAGAAAAACACCAAAAACGAGACTGTTTTTTTCTCCAAATAAACTAAATTCTTAGTTTGTTGCTTCCACTCAAATATATATATAAACAATGCAGAAAGAGTTACTTATTTATTAAAAATTGTCAGAACTACATTTTTAATTTAAATTGATTTAAGACTAAGTAAGAGAAACACCAAAAACGAGACTGTTTTTGCCTCCAAATAAACTAAATTCTTAGTTTGTTGCTGTCAATCAAAAAATGCCTACAAAATTACTTATTTAATAAAAATGGCCAGAGATAAACGCTTTGCTTTAAGTTGTTTAATAATTAAATAAAAGACAAAGCCATTAAAAAATAAAAGAGAATATTTTGATGATAGCTGTTTTAGTTTTAATTCGGTAAGTTTAAATTTTTTCCAGGAGTTGCTGATCAAAATTAAATAAACATTTTGACTTATATTCAGATTAGGAACTTTGTTGACTTGGAAGAATTTTCTGAGAACATCAATAGGTAATGTGTAACTTTTTACCAGATGAGCTGCCCAAGTTTCGGTTAATCCAAAAAAGGTAAAATTTTTTAACTTTACTCAATTTTTATTATTTTTTCCTATCACGCAAAAAAAAAGCTTTAGTTTCAAAGTTTAAATGTTGCACAGAAAACATAAGAAAACATTTCGTTCTGTAAAGGAAATTTCCCAGGAATTCCTAGTAAAATTCCCATCCAAGTAAAATAGTAACTGTAGCTCTTAAATTACGGTAAATATGGGAAAAGTCTTCTTTGTATAACCTGAAGCTTAAAAATGTTTTCTGTTTAATTTCCAGCTTGTGCAATTGATTGCATTAATGTATATTATAAAAAAAATATATAAATGTATAAAAATGTAAGTTCATTTCAATTTTTGTCTGTAATTATTAATTCGAGTCGAAGGGAACATAATGTACATAAATTAAATTACTTTTGTAATAATTCTATGATGGAAAATTTAACGAGTTGTGGCATTTAGTGGGCTGGCAGTCTCCCATAATGACAGTTCTTATTGGGCCCGGGGGATGTTGTAATACCAAAAAAAAAAGAAAATAAAATAAATAAATATTAATATACTTGTAGATTGGCAATTGGAAATGCACTCTCACGACCAATTTCGTAACGTTTCGAAAATTAAAGATAACATAAATGCGCCTGTGCTGACATGGAATACGGCACGCCAAGCTGCCAGCTCCAATTGCTGTCTGAGTCCCAGTTGCAGTTTTATTTGCTGTTGCTGTTGGAGTCCGGCGGATGCCGTGCCGGCACATCAATGTCGTCGTCGCTATAGCATGCTATTTGAATTGAACAAGTGTCAGCGTCAGGGGAAATCGGTGCCGGAGTCGGGGATCTCTCCCGCCCTGTGCCCTTTTCCATGGGGAGTGCTCGAGCTGCTGTTGTGCCAGTATATGGTATTTGCATGCGCTGCCTTTCGCCGAGGAACGACAGTGCTCTCAAAACTCAAAATATTAACACTTTAACGCCAAGTTTTTTATCCGGCTGCCGGAAGCAGACAACACAACACCCATACGCCCACAAGCACATACACAGCTGTACAGACACACACACCAACACACACACACACACACACACAGCCATAAACTGTAGCGGTCGTTACGGTGGCAAAACGCCATGTTGGATTATTCAAGTCGACGCCATTTCGCGTCACAATGCGCGCTGTGCGCCGCCATCATTGCACTCGACAGCAAACGGCAAACGGGAAGAGCAAAAGCAAAAGCAACGGTACCCGATGCGACGGCACATGCCGCCAACGTTTGCAACGGCGGCGGATGAAGTTGCAATTCAAAGTCATAAACACGTGCAGCGTGGGCGCAAAGTCGCAGCTAAGCTGCAAAGCAGGCGCTGCCACTGACAGTTCCAATAGCAACAACAGCAACAACAGCACAACGCCACTTCCTGCCCAGTTAGTTGGGGATGAAGAGAAAGTGTGTAAGTGTGTGTCAGAGAGAGAGAGAGAGTTTTACACGGAGCAAAAGAGACGTAGAGTGATCCCCACAAAGCCGGAAAATGCTGCCCTTTTGTTTCCAAGCCATTTTGTTGCCGACGCGTTCGTTTTTCATTTGCATGCAAAATTCAAACATCAGCATAAAAATGCAATTTTTATTGCTCAACATTTCTCAACGCCCGCTGCAAATATTTTCGCGGGTTTTTATTATTACCATTATTTTTTTCTGTTTTTCTTGTTTTTTGTTGTGCTTTCCTTTTTTTTTTTTTTGCTGCCATTGTTGTTTGTTTGATTCGTGCTTGTTATTGTTGTTTTTGCTGCTGACTGCTGCTTCATATTTATTTTGAGTTTTTATTTTGGCCCCGTGGCGTGCACACCGTTACCGGCTTTACTACCTCTGGTACAACCATCTACGCCGCCGCCTCCACCGCCCTTATGAGCTGCACTTTATGAAAATGCAGTTGCCAGTCCACGTTCCTCGCCGCCATCGTCACCATCCTTGTCAGAGTTACCATGGCTATGGCGATGCGCGTTGCTTCGAGTACATTGCAAATATTTTATTATTGCAAAATTCTGCCAACTTATCCTCTGCGCATGTGAATCTTAGTGGGGCCCGGGTTTGGGGATCCGCCTGTTGACCGCCGCAAGGCAGCAGCAGCAGGAAGGATGCAGCAAGCTAAAAATAATATTTCGTTGCATTTGCAGTTGTATTGCCTTGTTTGTGTTTTTGTTTGTTTTGATATATATATAAATTTTTTCCCTTTTGTATTTTTTATTTTTGTTTGTCGGTTCGTTTAGTTGAAATTACGTTTTGTGTGCCACTGAATTTCATAGCAGCAGCAGCAGCAGCAGCAGCAGCAGCAACACCAGCAATAATAATAACAACAACAGCAACATCAACTTGAGCCAAAAAACTTGCTTCGGTTGTTATTATTCTTGAGTTTACTCCCGGCAAATTTGCCGTGTGCCGCCTTGCCTCTATGTTGTTGTTGTTGTTACAGACACCACCACAAGTTAGGAGCAGGAGGTGTAGCAGCTCCGCTCCGCTCCGTCCGCTGGCGCTGCATTTCGTTACGGCACGAGTCTCGAGTCTCGAGTCTCAGCTGTGGCAGCAGCTCCTGCCTGTGTTTTTGGTTGGGATTATTTTTTTTCATGCTGCTTTTCCAACATTTTAACTTCCGCTCAATTTACCTTTAGGCCAAGTAATTTAAAAGCTGACGTGTTTGTACAACTACAATTTCGACTCATGTAACAGTTGCTGTTGTTGTTGTTGTTGTTGCTGCTGGCATTGCCTGTGTATAGCACTTCCTGGTGTAGATTTTTGCTGGGTTTGCCGCTTGTTCTGCTCCTTGCTTGGCTTTTTATTTTGTTGTTACTGTTATTGTTGATTTTTATTTTTATTTTTTTTTGCTTTTTTTTTTTATTGCGAAATTATTTAATAGAAGCAAACGAAACTTGCTAACGTATATTTTGTTTATTTGCCCTCCATTTGACTGCCACTGCTGATGGCCACGATTTTTGATGCGTCCGGGCCAAAAGCTAAGACGGCCAAAGCTGTTAGAACTGTTTGCCTTGGTTAATAGTTTGTAAAGCAGCAAAGCTATCCAAATGTAAATATTAATTAAAGTCGATAGTAAATGGCCAAAAACGATTTATTCGTTTGTTTTTCTTTGCCGCCAGTCCTGGTCATGCTCCTACTCCTGCTCCCCCTGCTGTTCCCGCTGTTTGACATGTGAGCACGCAATTTCCTTGATTGGCCACCTATAGTGATTGAAGGCGGCGCGCTAAGCTTCCGAACTCGAAGGATTGGTATAACATATAAAGAAGCGTAGCATACTATTTTGGGCATATATAACATTCATGTATGTGTGTGTGTGTGTAAGAAAAGTTAACGCCATTGTTTGCGCTCAGTCTGGGTCAGCCAGCATCCAGGCATTGCCACACCATTCCACTGGCCCGCAGACCGCCTGACAGGCAAGCCAACGAGTCTGTTAGCCAGCCCGCAGTAGCCACAGGCAGGAGCATAACCAGTAGCCACAACTTCAGTTTCACCATCAACAGCAGCAACAGCAGCAACAACGGTGCCGTTTCTGGAGCTGCATTAAGTGAAGTATTGTTTCTGCTAGATTAATCCTGTTTTAATTAAATATACACGCTGCCAGCACAAAACCAACAAGACTGTTGGCTCTGCTGCTTCCTGCAAAAAAATTACGGCTGGGAAATATTGCAGGCCGCACACACACACCAGCACACACACCGCCACTCGACTTCTGACGTCATGCATATGTGCTGCAACTGGAGCTGCTGCTGCTGCTCCACTCGAATTGACAAAGTGACTTGACTGACTGAGCCGGTGCGTGAGTACAGCCGGAGCAGCACCAGCAACAACAACAAAAAAAAGAAGAAGAAGAAGAAAAGAACATCAACAGAGGCGGCAAACTCAGAGATGACGGCTGCGCACATGAATCCCTGCACTCGACCTCGGTTTATTTATTTATATTTTCATGTTTTCCCAGCACTCTGGTTATGCATTGTTTTATGCAAAAGAAAAATAAATAATGATTATAATAATTTCTCTCACCCAGTCCGTTTCCCCCTGCCACCTCCCTTCAGCCCGGCTAGGCTTGCCTGCTGTTTGTGTAGTAAATTAAAAATGTAGCGGTTTGTTTTTTTGATAAGTGCTCGACGTAAGTAAGTACAAAATATCTGTATCTGTGCTGCTGTGCCGCATGTGGCATGTGGCATTGTGTGCATTGTGGCACGCCTTGCGTTTGGCAACGACCCGATTAAGCTGAGCGCAGTTGAAGGTGCTGCTTTGCATTTGGTCGTCAATCTTGTGATCAAACTTAAGTGCATCTTAAATGCTCAAGTTAATGAGTTCGAAATTCCAAGGCCCCAAGCAATGAGAATGTTTCCAAAAGCGTTAACATGTACTTTATCGATTAAGGTCAAAATCTGGTTTAAGTATATTTTAAATATTTAAAACATGCAGTGTCATCTTTTCAATTTTAACAGTTTTTTTTAATAAATTTAAGTCGAAAACTTAAGCTAAAATTACAAGTTAAACGATGTACAATTAAATTTTACGAGCTAAAAGTAACAGGCGAAGAAATTTAAATAAGTCATTTAATAAATCTGAGGTTATAAAATGTTAAATTGTGCAACTTAAATTTGGAGGAATTAAGTCGGAAATAAAATATTAAACGATTAACTTACCTCATAATTTATTAGAAAATAAGTATTAAATTTAGCTTGATTTTATTTGTGAACAACTTTTGCCTCGTTTTCAATTTGGGGCTTCCCCAAATGCTGCTCGTAAAGTTGTCGCTTGCAATTTTGCATTGAGTTCTTGACAACAAAAAAGTGGTCAAGTAAACAGGCCTACAACATGCTAGTAAGTGTGTGTAAGTGTGTGTGTGTGTGATGCATTTTAAATGGAAGTAAACATACGTACTTCAGTCCCATTTAGTTTGGTTTTTTAATTTCATCATCGCCGTCACCAATTTTGTGTATTTTTCCACATTAAATAAAAATATATTTTTTCGTCAATTTATTTGAAAAAAAAAAAACTTATCATATTTGTTGCATGTTTACAATTTGAATTTTTGTGCAATTGACTCTAAAAACTAAAATCACTTTCAATAAATTTTACTTGCAAAGCAAAGTCAAATTTGCAGCTATAAATTCTATTTGCCCATTTAAGGTGGATCTTAAAAATATAAAATGAATTTGCTTATTGTATATTTATGAACACATAGTGCTGCCACACATTGAGTTAAACAGATAAAAATTTGAATTTGTATGGAATATATATAAATATATATATATATATGATACAGAAATATACAGTTGATTTGACCATTTCTGTGCGTCACATGTATTGCTGTCATAATATGTGTGAGTGCATCTATTTGTATATTCCATTTATTAGTTCAATTTGCTATACATAAAATATATGTGCTCAGCCACAATAAAAATCAAAAGCACAAATCCACACATCGGAAATGAATAATAAAAAAATAAATAATAAAATCAAAAAAAAACAGTAATAAAAAATGCTCAAAATACTATTGTATATTTTTCAGCTGCTAAGTTCAGTTGCGAATTATTGAAAATGGTAAAAAGTCAGTTTTAATATTCGCGCAATTTTGTATGCAAGCATTTCTTTTATTTTCAATATATGTTCTCATAAAAATATTAAAATCATAAATATTTGGTTTACTAATTTATTTCTCTTGCACGCTTCTTTCTGAGTTAATATTATTTTTAAGCTACATCTTTTTAAATAAACAAAATACTTTTTTGTTAGCCATACTCGAAATTAAAATGGGTGCGTAAAATGGCTAATTTTTAAACGTTAGCAGTAAAAAAATCGGTGTGTAAATTGGCAGTGCTTTGGCAATGTAATAACCAAAATTGATAACAATCAATATGGCAATGGACATGTGCAGGTGTTGTCGTTGTCGTTGTCGGCTGTAGAGCAGAACTGTCACAAACATGGGGCATGCAACAATGTGCACCACACAACTTGTTGTCAGCGCTTAACCTGTCATTGTCAGTTTGGCCTCCTTCCTCCTGCCTGAATGCCCATAAACGTAAAGTGCACGCATTGAATTCTGATTGCCTCATACACACACACACACACACACACGCACACACGCACACACAGATGGGTATGCATACTTGCACATGTTTTGCAGGTTTGAGCTTAGTTTAGTTCAGAAAGCACTTAAAATTTAATTTAAATGTAAATTTGTGCAACGAAATGTGTTGTGTCGAAAAAATGTTTATGTAAACAGTGTAAGTGAACAGCAACAACAACAGCAACAACAACAACAGTACTAGCAGCAATTGTTGTAGTTGTAGTAGTAGTGGTAGCAGCAGCAGTAGAATAAGTAGTTCCACCGACAATGGCAATAGAAAAAAATGAACGTGAAATAGAATGCAAATGCAAATATTGGCAACAGCGCCAAAAAAAAAAAAAAAAAAAAAAAATATGTGTGTAAGCCGTTGCCTGGCTGGGTGCTGGCAAAAATAAGAGGAATTTATATGCAGATGTGCAAACATTTTGCACCCTATTCGCGTCGACATCGCCAGCAACAGCAACAGTCATCGTCACTCAGTCAGTCAGGGGGGGGGGGGGAGGGGGTAACGTTGAAGGGGCACTGCCAGCCAGCATGTGCATTCATTTTCAAGTTTGGCGGGGCGCGTAGCATGCGTGAAATTTAATAAAGCTCAAGTTTGCCGGAGTTGCCTTAGTCGTGCCCTAAGAAAAACGCACACCAACATATAAAAACGACTTCACAGTTGCTGTTGATGTTTATTAAATTTCATTAAATTACGCAATTCTTGAACTAAAGTCGCCCAGCAGCAGCAGCAGCAGCAGCAGCAGCAGCAACATTTCCAAATGCAATTCGGAACAACTTAAAAAGTCAGCGTGCCGCAATAAAAATGTCTGCTGTGGCGCCCCATCATCTGTTTCCGATATTGCAGTAGTTGCAGCAATGCCAATTGCTGTATAATTGTGTGTGTGTGTGTGTGTGTGTGTATGAGCATTATTTGGTTGCATGTCGTGCACCCCTACAGCGCTGTTTTCACATTGTTGCTTCACACTAATCTTCTGTCAATGCAACACTAGGACGAAAGCGACAACAGCTTGCAAAGAGCTATACATGCCGCTCTTGTTGTTGTTGTTGCCACTGTTGTTGTTGTTGTTACTACTGTTGCCGAGTCGCCCACTCGGCTATAGCAAGAAGAGGCACATGGAGTCGTCACACAGTGGCACATAGTCACCCAAAATACAGTTGCAGAACTTGCAAAGTCCAAAAAGTGCAAACCGCAGCCGCAAACGTTTCAGTGCAGAATAGCATTTTGGTATTGGGCCACGTTAGTGGGGCTAAAAGATTTTTGGCAATCCCCCCCCCCCCCCCCCCAAACCACAACATGCACAGGGACCAAGTTGTTTTCTGGCTGAATCTCTGGTTTTGTCTTTAAGTGTAAAAACATTTTAGTTTTGGGCAAGCAAGCAATTCCCCTGCTGCAGCTGCAGCTGCTGACTGTGGCAACATGTTGTCGCCGTTGCAATGCATTGTGGAAGCGTGTCGTCAGCTTTTGCTCTGAACTCTCTGCAGTCAAGTGTTTGAGAGCTACTTGTGTGTGTGTGTGCGTGTGTGTGTGTGTGTATTGGTTGCTTGTTGTGATGTCACTGCGGCGAATGCTTTTGCTTTTGGCCAACATGAACTTCAACGAACGGACAGTTCTCTTAACTGGACTGCTCGAGCCAAACTAATGCAATATTTTCATTATTTGGTTTTGTATTGTTTGCATTATTTTGCTTTGTTTTATTTAATTTGGGCTTAATGTTGTTGCATCTCTGGCTTAAACTTGACTCCTATTCTGGCCAACTCACAGCCTTTGTATAACACATATTTTGTTTGGTTTATTGGCTCAACATGCAGCTGCTGCTGCTGCTGCTGCTGCTGCTGCAACAATTTGTCTTGCCCCGGATATGCGTGTATATTTTTTTTTTGCTCGCATTTTGTTTATTTGTCTGCTTTACACTTTGCTTTTATTATTGTTTTATTAAACGTAATTGTTTCTATAGTTGTTCGTGGCCGAGAACATGGACACGGACACAGACACGGACTCGGACTCGGACTCGGAGTCAGCCAGGCCACATGGCGATTGCCAACAACAAATTTCTTTTGCTCTTTTTATTTTTTTATTTTTTTTTTAATATTTCAGCAGCAGACGTCATTTGTCTTGGCCGCAAAGTGGACAAGCGACTTGGCAGCAGGGCAACAAGCAGGCTGCCTGACTCGACCAAATTAATTTCGTATTAGCGCACTTTGACAAATTAAAACCGCAGAGTCAACAGCCAGTCCGGACTGTTGGCATATTTAAATATGCAGCTTGGCCCAATCAATGGCAGTTAGCGAGGGCCACAAATTATATGCAAAGTAACAACTAATAAATATTCAAACCTGTCACATTAATCTTTAAAGAGTGCGAAAGGCCGGCAACGACTAGCTTCGGGGGCCGGTCGTAAAAAAAATCATTGCTAATGCCAATCTCTTAGCCGGGCAAGGACGTGGCTGGGATTGGGTCGGACTGGTTAGCATTTTCGCTTTTGCGAGTGTATTTTATTTTATAAATTTAACAAATAGTCGACGGAGTCGACTGAGTGAAAGGGGGGCCCGTGCAAGGGCCATAAACAAGCTGGCACCAGGGCCAGGGCCACGTCGAGGAAGAACGACAATACCTGACCGTTCTGACCCGCTTCACCTTTATGCTCGCTCGCATAGCTACATTGACCACGTTGACCGTTCGGTGACGTTCAAGCTGCTCGGCAAAACCCTCAGGCACTTTTTAATCTAACAAAATCCAAAGAAACCGCACGTCGCATAAATAATGAGACTGATGAGGGTCCATTATAGGCACGTAAACAGGAGTTTGAGAGCGGCGCACGCTAGCGCCTCTTTCCATTCACCACCCCTCTCCATCCCTCTCTCTCTCTCGCAGACACTTCCAGCTATCGTCAGTCAGGGGTGCCAACAGTCAATGTTTGAGCAACGTGTTTTGAAAAAGCGCTAGGTGTGATAACAGTTGTGGTCTACTTAGAGCTTGTGCGGGGGGGGGGGGGATGTATGGATGAGGGATTCGATGGTATGGGTTGGGTTGGGAGAAGGGCAGGTCAGAAGCATGACAATGACAGCATAATTGATTTTCGAACAAAAGGCACAGCAATATAAGCAGCAGCAGCAACAACAACAACAACAACAAAGCGAGAAGCAATTTATGAACTGACTACACATACATACATATCACACACACACACACACTTCCGCAAACATATTTTTCTGTATAAGTGGGCAAACACAGTTGGGCAACAAAGTTTGCGGACAACAAAACAACACGCAAAACTACTTACATTTTGGATAGCACAATGTAAACTTTGTGAACACTTTAATAAGCTTACGATTATAATTTTTTATTGTGATTTACAAAAATGTATTTATACGATTTATATAAATGCCATTTTTTTATCCGATTTATCCGACTGTGTTGAAAGTTTTAAATTAGATTGAAGTTTTCTCTTGTTATGATTTTAAATGAATTTATATTAATATGAAGCATTTTTTTGAATCCAACTAAGAAAATAAATTTTTAATTTCTTTTAGCTTTGCTGTATTTTTTCTACTCCTTAAATTGATTATTCCGAACTATACTTGGTATGGTAAAATGTTGAAGAATTCCCTTCAAGTGCACAATGTCCTTTTATTAGAAATTAAATTAAAAATTAAATTAAATTAGATTGAAGTTTTCTCTTGTTATGATTTTAAATGTATTTATATTAATATAAAACATTTATTTAATCCAACTAAGTCAATAAATTTTTAATTACTTTTAGCTTTGCTGCATATTTTCAACTCCTTAAATCGATTATTCCGAACTATACTTGGTATGGTAAAATGTTGAAGAAACCCTTCAAGTGCACAATGTCCTTTTATTAGAAATTAAATTAAAAATTAAATTAAATTAGATTAAAGTTTTTTCTTCTTATGATTTTAAATGTATTTATATTAATATGAAACATTTTTTTAATCCAACTAAGTAAATAAATTTTTAATTACTTTTAGTTTTCCTGCATATTTTCTACTCCTTAAATCGATTATTCCGAACTATACTTGGTATGGTAAAATGTTGAAGAAAACCCTTCAAGTGCACAATGTGCTTTTATTGGAAAAGGTCATGTGTGATAGGTCAAAGTGTCATTTACATGCTGTCGTGCACAAACTTAATTGGGCGAGTGTTGTGTACCGTTACATTTGCAATAGTCCAGTGGCCGGCCGGTGCCACCCGCTGGTCGTGCTTTATTTCGAATTTATTTAAATGAGCTTCAACGTATAAATACCGCCACTTTAGATGCAATCAATGGCTTAAGCATTTCAACACAAGGGCGAATCCAAAGATATTAGCAAAGAGAGCGAGTCCAAGACGAAGACCAAGACGATGACGATGACTATGGAATTGGAAAGGGAAAGGGAGAGGGAGAGGGAGAGGCACTCTTACATGCTTCAACAAATTCAAACAGATAAAATATGCAAAAATTAATTAAATACTTGCGCTTTGCATGTTCCTTGAAAACAATTTGCCAGACACCAAGGCTCATGTTGAAAGGTGGCCAAGTGTGCGAGCCGGAAGCGAGCCAACGTACGGGTGTTGAGTTGTAGGTTGTACTCGTGGCCTGGAACGGCAACGGGGACGTCCATGTCGACGTCAAAGCCGGCCTGTCCAGGTGAGGAAAGTGTGCTATATAATTTGCAGCATGCTAGCAGGCAAAAACAAAAATAAAAGAAAAAAAAAAAAGAGAAACAAAAGAGAAAAGAAGAAGGTAATAGAAAGCAGAGTGTGTGTTGGAGAGTGTAAAAGAAAACAAGAACAACAACAACATGCCATACTAGCACCAGCCAACAACAGCAACAACAACAGCAACAACATCGATTGCAATTTACTGCCTGATGCACTTAAGAAAATTTATGCAAATACCCAAAAATACTTACTTTACTTTACCGGTCGCCAAGGGTTTTGGCCCAGGCAGACGCCGCAGCAAGGACAAACGGGTATTTCAGCATAAATTTTATAGTGCAGCGCCAGGTCTATGAACCTCAGCTGAGCGACAGAATGAGAAAATTGTACCAGCAGCGGGCAAGAGTGGGGAATAGCTGAGAGAGCAAGAAGCAGAGCTATCATCATACATACATATATATGTATATGTATGTGTATGTGTGTGCAAGTGTAAATACTTACGTAGCAGGTACAGCGCTGTGGCATACTTAATGAAGCAGCACCCACAAAACTGCAAGCGTTTGCTTCATTACTTAAGGGGGGGCGTCGCAATTTTTTTCTTTTCTTTTCTTTTTTTTTAAGGAATAGTTAAGAACTGAACTGCAAGAAAAATGAAGAACAAGACAGGGGGGAAAAAAGCGTCGACGATGATGCCGCTGCATTGCGGGCTGCGGTTATATATGGCAAATTGAGTAACTTGGCCGCTGAGAAGCTGGCAATACCCTCGAGTCGTGAGCGAGTCGGCCGCGTTGTGAGTTATGTAACTTGGCATGGAGACTGGCCAAAACAGCATAAAAAAAAAACCAAAAAAAAAAAACAATTGGAGGCTGAGACGTTGGCCGGGCATTGTGCGACGGCTTCCACAACGGCTGCTACGTGCCACATAAATCAGCGGCCGGCTCAGGCTACAAACTGACAGCAGACAAATTTCGAATGCCGCTTGACGCTGCACTAATTTGCCAAGACATTCGCTCATCCTCAGCCCGGTGATCTCTCTCTCTCTCTCTCTCTCGTTGACTGAGCTGAAGTGAGCCAGATTGATGCGCCTGCAGCTGTGGCATGCACCAAAAAATATAAGCAGTAACACGGACACAAATCAGAGGCGGCAAGATATTTCGTGTTAACCAAATGTTAAAATGTTGAAGCCAAGTGTTTGGGTGTTGCTATTGGCCCTTAGGGGCAACACGGGTTCAGGTTCAGGTCGCTGTGCTGTCCGGGTCCAGCACAAAATCGGTTCACCGGCTTGTTTTCTTTTGCGTGCTGGCAACTTGTATGATGAAGTGCAGCCAGCCCAGCTGCCAGGCAGGCGGCGGCGGCGTCGTGCCACCCGCGCGTCATAACAAGCTGGCCGCATTGGGTTGCCTCCTGGTCTGCTGCTTGAGTAACTGGCAGCAGGTGTTTTTTTACACATTTCTTAGCCTGTCTCGCGACGTGAAAGAAGACAGCTGCATTGGCTGCTGCTCCGACCTTCGCTGTGCTACCAGAAAAACCTAGAAAACTAGCAAACTACACATGTGTGTGCGAATGTGCGTGTGTTCGTGTGTGTGTGTAAGTGTGTACATAACTTAAGATCTACGAGGATTTGAGGTTGTTTAGTGCCATGTACAATGCAGCCGTGCGGATGCTCAGGTTAGCTGGGTTTTTTTTTCTCTGTGCACTATGTTTTTTTGTGGGTGATGTGTTGTGTGGCCCGCACTTAAGGTAATTTGCATTGCAGAATTTGCAGAGCTTGGCCAAGGCAACGCCGTAGTCACTGTCGTAGTCGTCGGCAAACTGCAACCAACGTGCCGGGCATGAATGAAGCAAAGTGCTACAAAGGATTATGCAAATTAATTATTTTTCGCAAGCCAGCCACCGCCGTAGCGTACTCGAAAAAAAAAAAACAAAAAAAAAAAAAAAAAACCAGCTAGCTAGAAAGTGTAACGACAAAAATGTGCGCACCATGCGCCTCCGGCGTCTGCCAACAATGGCCAAACAGAAACTGCCAACCCCACCCCCAACCTCCCCTTGTGCAACATCCACCCCAAACTAAACTGCCTGCAAAAGTTGTTTAGTTTTTAGGAGCTTCGTCGTCGTCGTTATTTTATTTTACTAGTTTTTTTTTTTTTTTTTTTTTAAGTTTGGTAGTTTTTAGATGTTGGTTGAATGCATTTTAATAACCAAGTGCTCAAGGTTGGCACTTTTGATGGAATTTTCGTGAGTGTGTGTGCGTCTGTGTGCCTGTGTGGGTGTGTGTGTGTGTGTGTGCGTAATGCAAGGGGATGCAGCGATGTCCTCAACTGTCCACAACCGGGTGTCCTTCTTGCCACAGGTTGTAACTAACTACCATGGAGCGTATTACAGCTTTAGGTATAGCTATTAAATTCCCGACTCCCCTCAGCCAGTTTTGCTGGCTGCTGTTGCTGCCTTTTTTCGTGGATGAAGTTTCGTTTAATGAAATGCGGCAAAAAAAAAAACAACACACACACATCCATATCAACAACAAGAACAACAACAACAAAAAACAAGCCAAATAACCATTTAAGGGAAAAGTTTTGCTATTAAAATACTACGTAATTTTTAATTGCTCCGACTTTTTTTTTTTTTTTCTGTTAACACTGAATTTTAGTCAATTTATGACCGCAGAACACGTAGTAGCTCCATCTGTACATGATATTACATTAAGCAAATTTATTTATATTCCCATTGATTAGTCAAACGCACAGCCAGACAAATATCGAACATTTTGCCCTTGTTCCGGGTAATTCAATTATTTTAATGCAATTTGTATGTTTGTGCTCTATTTTTGGTGTGGATTAATTAATGTATAAACAGCAGAACACACACACAGAAAGAAATGTGCGGTCAAAACCGATCCATATAATTTTACTTTACTTTAAATGTTTATTTAAAATAGACACTCTGGCAGATATAGGTCTAGAATATCAATGCCGTTATTCGGTGACTATTGCATTAAAATTCTACAAACAAGTGAAATTTAATCGAAAAATAATTTAATTAGACTTGAATTCTAATTTAGATGGGGCCCAATCATTCCATTTTTAATTACAGCGAAATGCAATGACATATAAGCAGATACACACACACACACACACACACACACACACACATGTATATCCTTAAATATAAACCGTGCTCTAAAATTGCATATTTGATGTGCGCTATGCAAATACAAAAACCTATTTAAGCTTTAGTTGGCCCTGTTAAATCAAATTACCTTTTGGCCAACGCTTTGTTGGCTGGGACAATATGCACGAAACTGAATACTTTCGCTAATTGAATATTCCAGGCGGAAAACTACGACCGAATGTTGAAGCGAAATGCGATTCCCCACGCATAATGCCCAATGACTTCATAAATTCAATAAATTAATAAACTTTTCAAATACGCTGAGGTCATTGAGCGGGTTGGGTTGGTGCCACCAGTTTGCCATTACGGGCAATACGCTGAGCGCTGAGATCCACGTTTTCATAATGGCCATAACCATTCTAATTCTGGTATCCAACCCATTCGCAGAGCGCGGGCCCACTTCAACAACTCCACCAACGCACATTAATCATTGAATTTTTGGTGGCCAACTCCCCAGAGATCCCGATGCGAGGTGCTTGCCGCTCGAAGGGACCAGTTCACCGCCACCGCCCACAGTGTGGCTCGAATAAAACGCAAACAAAATTGACTTATTGCCGGTCAAACACCTTTTCAAAATGTGTGTATACACAGTGGGTTGCCGTCCGCAAATAAAAAAAAACTTTCCGGCAGGCAAAACCCACATAAATGCGCAAAACCACCAAACTTATTTAAATTACAGCCAGATGATAACTGTAGCTTTAAGTCTTTTTCCATCCGAGAAGGTTGGGAGGAAAATCCTTATAATTTGTTATGTTTTTTTGGTAGAGGGTATAATAACTGTAACTGCCTGCTTGCAATTTATATATTTGGAATCATATGATTAAGTTAAGAAATTTATCCGAAAACAAAATACTATTTTCATGGCAGTTTTCGTAGTTCATATCTCCGAGAAATAAGGGCAAACTTTTCGGAAGTTGCAAGTACTTTTTATGTTTTTTCAGGGACATTCGAAGAGCGGTGTTGATTTTGATGAATTGTCGGGCGCACGTAGCAAGGGGCAGCGTTGAGTGGCATATAATGAAAATTTGTGCAACTGTAGCGTAACTTAAATTAGACATTTTATTTTTATTTTTATTTTTCCGTATTTTAATGTCGGACGCACGTCTGGGCGGAAGAAACATTTTGGTGAGGTCAGCAATAGCTTGTTTACCTTATCACAAAATTCATAAATTTCAAGTTACTTTAACGCGCATTCAACTTGGCTTATTTGTCTTGGCCCTTCGCCCCTTGTCCCCCCCGGCCAGCGTGCACAATAATACTTCAGCTTGTGCTATAAATTTGTTTATTTGTTCTTGTTTCTCCTTGCGCCCTTTTTGAATTTGTTTTTTTGTGCTCTGTTCTTCTCAGGCTAAACATATTTTTGTGAGGGGAATGTCACACGGCCGAAAGCTGGAACGCTTCTATGCTGCGTCCCAATCGCCATTCACCATTCGCCATTCGCCCTTCGACCGGCGTCCTGCGTCCTGCACTGTTCCGTTCTGTTGTGTCCTGTCCTGCGGTTGTTGCGCCTAAAAGTAGTCAAATTGTGCGGACTAATAAATTTTGTTGCCTGTTGTTGTGGCACTTGTTTCGCTCACTTCTCGCCCGCTGCCAGTCTCCACCAGCTGCGGCTGCTGCCCAGCGGCAATTGCTTGTTGTTGTTGTTGTTGTTATTATTGCTTTTGTTGCTGCTATTCATACGGCAAGCATCGCACATCCTGTCTGTGCAGTGCTACACCTTGTTGCTCGAGCAGCACGTTTATCCTTCCTCCACCTCTGCTGAGCCACCCACACTTTCACACACACACACACACACACACACCTACCGCATGCCACAAGCTTTTACCTTTTTGAAATGACATTCATTGGCTTTTACGTGTTTATTTGGAATTTCATTAAAAATGATTAGAAGCTGTTTTGTTTTTTGGTGGGTTTTGTGGGCCAACTTTCTTTCATGTAGCCAAATACTGTGAGAGTGAGCAGGACACAGAGAGAGAGAGAGCAAGAGAGTGAAAGAGTAGAAGCTCTCAAAACTGTGTCTGTATGTCGTGCTGTCTGTATGTATGTATGTATAATGGCGCTTTCATGCTTGTGAATTTTATTTGAAAATTTTCTTGCGTTTGGTTTTTGGGCTGTTGTCGCTATCGTTGCCGTTGCCGTTGCCATTGCCGTTACCATTGCCGTTGTCATAGAGTTTTTTTTTTTTTTTTATTTTATTTTATATGTTGTTGTTTTTTTTTTTGTTGTTTTTTGGCAGCATTGTAAATTGGTGCATACTTGTTGGCTTTTGTTTGTCTGCAGGCGCGCCTTTTGGTGGGTGGCCTGTCGGTTTGTCTGGCTATAAATTTTTAATAGATAATATGCGGCAGGCATGTAAATTGGCCTACGCTGCACTCGTAAAGCTTTTAATCGTCGCTTATTGTTATGTATATTGTTCGACTAATACCGTTGCCCGACTGCAGCTGTTGGCTGCCATTGGCACTGCGCATAATAGCTATCTGAATGGGAATGTATATGTGTGTGTGTGTGTGATCGACCCTATTTATAACTGTAATGCATAAATTAGACCAGACGAAGTCAAAGGCGATAACGAGCCCAGATTAAGTTCTTTGAATTTGGAATTTTCATATTTCTATGGTGATGCGTGGGCGTCTCTCTTGTCTCTCTGGATGTTTATTGCTGTCAGTTTTGGTACGCTTTAAGGGCAACAGTCGCCTCATTAAGGAGTTGCATAAGCATGGCTCCAAAGTATGCAACAGTGTTGGGCGCCCACCTAACGCATCTGTTCAGCCAAATTTTCGATTGTTGAGTCGGCACTTCATATGCAAAACTGCATATATATAGTCTGGCTGATGTTGAAAATCTGGTATTTGTTGCTTTTTGAATTTTTAGCTGCGCTGGCAGCGTTTGCAAAGTTTTGAAGCGCACTTGGCAAGACATGAATGCGTAATAACCAAAAGCGGAAGCAAACAACCATAAAGCCAAGGCAGCCGCCACGCACTCACTGGGATAGTGAGGAGTCGAGTAGCATCAGGGCCAGAGTCGGAGGCAGAGCCGGAGCCGGAGCCAGAGCCAGAGACAGAGCCATTGGTGGCAGCACATATGCATCAAAAGAGCTAGAAAAACAACGACAAACAATGCAAATGTATTTAGCATAATGAGACAGGAGAAATGTGCAAAAATGCAAACATTTGCGGGCATTGGATGGGAATGGCCGTGGCAACAACAGACGAGGCACCACCAGTCGTCTCGCAGTTGCAGGATGTGTGTGTGTGAGTGTTTCTTGCAAATGGCAACAGCGTTTCTCTTTTCCCTTCCATCTCTGTGTGTATGTGTGTGTGTGTGTGTGCGTTTGTTTTCAAAATGAAAGTCATATGCCAACTCATAACTCAACTTGTTGTTGCTGCCACATTTCACATAGCCGTGCCCAGGCGCAAGTTATTTCATTTGGTATTTCAAGTTTGTTGGCATTTGAATGAAGTCATTATGAAGGCGGTGGCAGCCAACCTGCCTCTGCCACTGCCTGCAGTCAGTGGCAACAACTAAATTCACTTCTTTTTTCATGCTTACTCTCAGGTATTTGCTGGTTTTTGTGCTCATTATTGCTTGCGTCGAAGCAAATAAGCATTGACGCACACACACACACACACACATATGTATATATACACATGCAGAGGCATAAACACAAAAACTCACACACACACACACACGTTAACACTCCTGAAACAGAATGTAATTAAAGTTGAGTTGCAAACTTTTGCTTTTATTTTTATTAACTTTACTTATTTATTTATTTTTTGACTCCTCAGTGCGTGTGCGTATGTGTGTGTGTGTGGGTGTGTGTTTGGGTGTGTGAGAAGGCGGGTAGTCGACTTTAAAAGCACTTTCAACGGCTTGAACTTGGCACAGGAACAGGCTTACGCACAAACCCATTAAAGCAGCTTAAGAACTTTATTTTTTTCACACGCGAAACCTGAAAAGTATGCAATGGAAATAGGGATTCGGGATTCTGGATTCTGGATTCTGGTGCTGTGCTCCTTTCTTGTACTTGCCTACATGTAAGAAAAGTTTTACCACAGCGCCAGACAAACAGACAAACAGACAACGTGCTGCTTACAAAATGCTGATGTGTGTGGACGGAGTGGAGCCTCCGCCTGTGCCGTTAACTGAGGAGCTGAGAGAGCTGGGAGATGGGAGCTGGGTGGGTTCCTGGGTGCGACATTAAGCTCCGTGCGTGCAAATACCATGAATCTGTTGGCATGTAAAACACTTTTGTTACGCCCAAAGCCAGTTGGAAGATGAAAAAAAAAAAAACAAAAAAAAAAAAAAATAAATTTGTTGCAGCAATTTGTCAGACAGTTTGTTCAGTGTATTTTTTCTCATTTTCAGTTCAGTTCTTTATATTTTTTTTTTTGCATTTGAAAGTTCGTGAAAGTCATGCGGGAGGGGAGGCAAGTAATTGTGCTTATTTGTGGTGCAATTATACAAATTAAAACTGGAATTATAACGAAACAAATACTGCAAAAATACCATAAACCGAAGCGAGAATTAATAAAAATAAAATCATTGGATTCAGTCAAAACTATTAAAGCCATGGACCACGTTTCGGGATTCATTTAATTTATGCAGTGTATTGAAATTTATCACTCGGCGAGCATCTTAATGGTTCATTAAATTCATTATTCGGACGACTGTAAAAAAAGAAGGAACTCGTAAAAAATAATAAAAAAGAAAACAAACAAATGGAATAAAATAATGCACATGTTCGTGTGTGTGTGCACATGTGTGTGTGCACGTTTTTCTTTGCGTCTGCCGCATTTTAATGAGCTTTTGCTTTACGTTAATTTATTTTCATTTGAATTCTTTTACAAAATGGCTTCAAGGCGCGCACAAAATTGCAATTATGCATTCATTAAAGAAATTAATTGCAAACAATGTGCAGCAATTCGCATGCGTGGCATGCGTGGCAGCAATCGTGGCAATCGTGGCAGCATTATTTGAGAATTCGACAAATTGTAAACTGAAACCTAAAAGCAAAGCAACAAGCTGACTATATATTGTTCCTGTACCTGTCCCCTGCCACTGCCACTGCCACTGCCTCTGTCCCTGTCCATGACCCCGTTCGCAAGCAGCCAGCAGCCAGCAGGCAGCAGCCTTGTTGCGTCGTAAGTAGAACATTACCAAGGCTTTTATCGTAAATGCCAACATCTCTTGGCTTGTAATTTTCTGTTACGTTCACATTCACATTCACATTCGCATTCCCATTCAAATAATAATGGCTGCCTTTTAGGTAGTTGTGCAATGATTACGTGATGCTTGCACAAAAGCACACATATCACACATATCCCCATTAGAGATGTAAGACTTCAGTTGTTGTTTCTGCTGGTTGGTCCTCTTGCCCCATATTCTACTAACTTGATGTTTGGCTTTAACTTCAATGTCATACAATTTTTCACGCTCACGAATCACTCCCAAAGATTCTATGCACATTTTCCACTTTATAGCAATGCAATGATCTTATATTTGGATTTATACCCTGTAACCATAAAATGGCTAATGGGGATATAACAATGACTCATTTCTGAGCTATATTAAGTGCCAGAGTGGTTCATCTACATTAAAAACATATCAAATACCTTTTATAATTGAAAACCTACCAGTTTCAACTGATGTAGAAATATCAAAAAAATTGAGAAAACTGAAAAGTTTTTACTATCAGATTTTCAATTTGTGCGCAAAACTTGTGCAAGTTTTAATCATTTTAAGGGATAATTTAATTCAATCTGACTAATAATCATATCATTGTTCATCAAAAATTCCAAATTCTTCAGTTGGGATTTTTCATTAGTAAATGGACACACAATTTTCGTAGCCCTCTAATAATCGCATCAATTTATCAAAGAGGGTATGCGGATATAGAGACTGAAGCATTATCTCAATTTAAGTATCAAAGTTTGCTATATGTGTGTGTATGTGTGTGTGTGTGTGTGTGTTATTCTATGTATTTTGTTAGTATCATATTTTTAGGAAACATTCAGCATAAGTCGTGCATTAGTCAGCTGTATGATTGTGTCTGAGCGAGCGTTGCCGCCACTCTTCATGCAACTGCTGCAATGAAAAACAATGCAATGTGCCACCGACTGTCGCTGCCAGAATTGCAGTTGTGTTCCGATGATAATACCATAGCCAGAGCACATTATGTTGCTGCTGTTGCAACTGCTGCTGCTGTTGCTGCTGCTGTTGCTGCTGCTGATGTTGCTGCTGTTGCTGCTGCTGACGGTGATGAGTTTTGAATGCGTAACAGCAACTGCAGCTAAAGCATTTGCCATATGAGCTTTCTTGTTTCTTGTTAGTGAAGCAGACATCACACATAACCCACATTACACACACGCACACACACACACACACGCACACAGACATACATTTTGGTTTAGCCATCGTCTTTGTTCAGCGCTGAGGGGCACCTTTAGCCGCTTTGCTGGTTCGCTCAACGCATTTCTCATTTTCGTGTCCATTTCAGCAAATCTATGCTAGTCACATTCATTTGAATGTATTGTCAACGGCATTGCAACAACAACAACCAGAAACTATTGCAAACGACAGCAACAGCAGCAACTGCAACAGCAGCAACAGCAGCAGCAGCAGCAACAGCAGCAACAGCAGCAGCAACAGCAGCAGCAGTAACGAGCATGATAAAGCAAGCAACCAAATTAAAAACACAACAAAACATGAATGCCTTGGCTGAGTGTACCCTGTTAACGTGTTAAAACATGGCCTACTACTCTCAAATAACCAAAATAAGATTTATGCATAGATTTATCCTTCGACAATCAGTTAAAACCTGGCCTTATTTTAGTTTAGACGGTTGTTTGCTAACGTATTCGTTTTGTAGTCAACACAAGTATGTTATACCCTGTGTTAGCCAACTAATAGAGGGCATAAAAAGTGTACATGCTGCACAAATATCTTAAGGGTATACTTAGGGCTTCATTTTTGTAGTCCCGCTGCCTTTTGTCTCTGTTTGGCGACCGACAAGCAGCGCTTAAGTGGACAACAATCTCCGCTAAGGGGTGGGGTGGAGGGGGGTGTGTGTGTGTGTGAATGTGTGTTGTCTGTTTGTGTGGCAGGGCTCGCAGCTGTGTGCGGCAGCTTTTGGCTTTTGAAGTTGCAGCTAGTCCGGGCATCCGTATGATATAAAATGCCAGTTGCCGCGGCACACAAAACTGGGCGAATTGTTGTTTTTTGTGTTATTAGTCATATTTTTTGTTAAGTATTCTAACTGTTATTGTTGTTGTAGCTATTATTGTAGTTGTCTCGGTTAGGCGCTGCTGTTGCGAGTTTAGTAAGCTCTCTTTGGGGCATTCAACTGCATGAGATGACGTCTTTATTTCCCCAGGCAATCTTTTGCTACGAGTGTTTATGCACTTGTGATTGTTTGTATGTGGGTGTGTGTGTGTGTGTGTGTTTGGTCGTATTTGTGCAACTGAGAACAAAAGTTTCGTTGGCTTTGCAGCGGCAACAAACAAACACAACTTTGCCAGCAACCCTGCCCCCCCCCCCCCCCCCGCCAGCTAAGCCCTCTGCGTTGCTAACAGGACTGAAAACAAGAGAAGTATGCGCCGACAATGCTGCAAGTTGTTGATTTTGGTACTCAAATTCAAAACTTTTGAAAGAATGTTGCAGCAAAAAAAAAAAAAAAAAAAAAAAAACGATGGAGCAGCAGCAGAGCTTTGCATGTTGCAACGTCGTTAGGAAAACGCAACATAACATAACAAATTCCGCTGCAAAAATTGAATTCCACCTCGGAGTCAAAATGTGGCACTTAAATACCAATTAAACTAGATATTTAAAGCATCAAATCATGCAATTGAATAAATCTGTAGGTGGATAGAATCATGGAATCATAACATAAGAGGATTGAGAGGATTTAGTAGAATAAATGCAAATTTCAAGGAAATAACATGATTAAATCTGGTTAAGCTGATTACTGATAATAATACCTTTTTTATTTGATATATATATATATATATATATATATATATATTAAGTTGATTATATAGCTCAACTGCATTTTATAGCGCTGTTAAACGCTGCACAGTCTCCTCGATTTGTGGCAACTGTGGCAACTGGTCTGTTTGGAGATTTTTGTTTTCTGCTTTTGGCCTGATTGTTTATCTTTAAACTTGACTTGTTTGGCTCTCTAGACTTTTAACGCTCAAGCTTGCTCCCCAGCGAGCGACTTGGGGCTGAACGTTAACTTTTCAGTGAGGAGCAGGAGTGGGAGCAAGAGCCGTAGCAGGATGCGGGAGCAGGAGCAAGAGCAGGAGCGGTAGCAGCTGACTCCCTGTTCGTTATTGTTGGCCGTTGGTTGTTTAAGTAGCTGCAATGGCATTGTAAAGCGTCCTACTTCACAGCAACTTTTATGGTCATCCAAAAAGTATGACAACTCAGGCTTTTGCTCTTGTTACTCCGATGCCACGCAGAGCAGAATGAACCGTCATATACATATATATATATATATATATATATATATATATGTGCACATGTGGCATAATATGTACAAGTATGAACTGCTTCTCATAGTGCCGTACTTATTTATATACTTATAGTTTACGGCGCTGCGGGACATATTGTCCTCGAATATATATTTTTGTTCTAATGAAAAAGTTATGACCATCAAATAAAGTATGCTGCTTGCTGTTTGCCGCTTTCTGCTTGCCGCTTTCTGCTTGCCCCCAAAGCAGCCCAAAAAAGAAAAAAAAAAACCACACATACAGCTCAAAATTGAAGCAGCAGCAACAGCTACGCCATTAAGTGACCGACCGTAAGACCTGCAATCGTTGTTGCCGTAGTTGTTGTTGTTGTTGTTGTAGCTGTTGTTGTAGCTGTTGTTGTTGTTGTTGTAGCTGTCGTTGTTTGTTGGTGACCTCGTCGAATGTTGACTCTATTGTGCTTCCTGTTTATGCTGTTGTTGTGACTGCTGCTGCTGCTGTTGCTGCTGCTGTTGCTGCTGTTGCTGCTGCTGCTGCTGCTGCTGCTTTTTGTCTTCTGGTGACTGTTTGTTGTTGTTGTTGTTGTTATTATTATCTTTTGCCTTACGCTGGCTATTGCTTTTGTTGGTCTCATTGCCCGGCTATTGTTGAGACTGCTTGCTTGCTCTTGTTTTTGTGGTTGTTGTTGTTGTTGCTGTTGTTGCTGTTATTATGGTCCCATTCGTAGTTCGTTTAATTCAGTTTTCATATATATATATTTATATATATTCACATGCTTGTGTGTGCATATGGAAGTACGGAGGCGAAACCTTTTGCCCACTGGGCGTATACTTTATCATACAATATTGTTTCGTTTTTATTACATGTCACTCATACGCGAGCGTCTCTCTCTCTGTGTATTTCTGTGTGTGTGTGTGTGTGTGTGTGTGTTTCTGTGTGTGTTTGACGAAGCGTGTAAAGTGCGTTCTTTGGTTTTATATGAATTTTTTAGAGTCTTTTATGCACTCAGCACGAAAATTTGTACCACAACAACAAAAGCAACAAATTTCGTTTGCCACGTGCCTCGCTTGCTTCATAGATGCTTCTAACGTTCTAATTTGGTTTTAGGAAACACACACACACACACACACACACACAAACACACCCACACACAAAATACTTTTCTCTGCTTGTTTATATACCGCTATTCATATATTTTTTAACGAGTATTACCATAAAATTACATATGCAAATACACATATTCCAAACTGGAGGAGCAGCAGCAAACGGGGTGTAATCTGGCAGCCTGGCAAATGGGTAAAGATTTAGCTATTTGTCTGCTCTAGATGGAGGAAATCTTCAGGCTGAGCACGTAATACGTGACAATTACAACATTTTAGGTAAACATGCTCATTAAATCATTTGAGCTTAATTCTCTGGCAAGGTAAAGGCTAAGCCAAGCCCAAAGCCAAAACGCAACAGAAGCCGCTGCAACAACAACAACAACAATAAGAGTAATAGTAAAATGCAAAGTCGGCGAAGACTAACTCGACAAGCTATTGTTTTGTGATGGGTTCTAGTTGTTCTTGGATAAGCTACCTGAGAGCATGTGAAAAGTATTTGTCTGCAGAAGGCTAAGCTCAGACGGAGCAGGCCAACGGCAGGTCTTGGCTAACACACACATGCGAGTCAAGTATATATATAAACAATGGTGAGCTTGTGGTGAGCTGCAGGCAGATAACAATATATATATATATATGGAATCCTCTGTTAAAGGATTTAACGAGACGTGCTGACGAGGCCGAGAACAACGGCTCTGATGAGTGCGCTGACGGGGAGCCAACAGGAGTGCGGCAACTATGGAATTTAGAGCAACAAAGCCAACGTGCTGGTTGGCAGTCTGTCTGGCAGTCTGTCTGTCTGGCTGGCTGGCAAATGAACAGCCACACAGTTTTAGGAAGTGTAACATCAGCGACAGCATCCTGTGCAGTGTCCTTTTGGCGCACTTTGCTTGACGTTTAGCTGGTCCAAGTGCGGCGGCAGGCACACTACCTTTTTGCCTGGAGCACGTGCTGCTCACTTCAGGCAGGCGTTGCCCACCTACATTACTTATTATGATTATTATTATTTAATGCAACAATGGCATAGACACAGACAACACCATAGTCGGCTCTCAGCAACAGTTACCAACATAAGCACCTCCAGTGTTGAGCACGTGACTCACGATAGTTGATCCTAAGCAGATCTTTGGCTTTACTTTAAATTTTTATATATATATAATCTGATTTGAAGATTTATTTAATTAAACAAATAATCAAAACGATATTTCGGTTTGCTGGCAAAATCATTTATTTAACCCACACAAAAATGTGTTCACCGTTGGCAGCTGTGCCTGTCCTCTCGGCCTGGTTTTGCAGCAGTTTTGTCCAGGGCGAGTCGTTTGCATTGTTTTGTCCCCTTTGTCTGGTTGAAGCTAGGTGACGGACCCCTCCTTGTCTGGGCTGGCTTGGCTTGGCTTGTTATTCTTTTGTTGCATGCACTTTTCGCAGTATTTCGTAATATTTGTTAAGTATGCTTTTGAAATTGTGGTCTTCCACCATTATGTCATCCATTCAAGTCGAGCGACAACAACGTCGGACAACAAAAGCGCAGCAACAATAACCAAGTTGATGACCGAATCGCAGAGTTCTACTTCCAGTTGTAGTTGTAGTTGTCGTTGTAGTTGTAGTTGTTGTTGTTGTTGTTGTTACTGCCTCGATTCTTATTGTTGCTGATGTCGTTAGACTCGTTATTGAAAGAGATAAAGAGCGGTTACTTAGGCGCACGCCAGTTTTATTGTTGTGGCTGCTGCTCCGGCTTCTCCTGCTTCTCCTGCTTCTCCTGCTTCTCCTGCTGCTGTTCCTCTTATTTGTAGTTGCCGTCACTGTAATAATATAACATAAATATTACTAATTTCATGAATTTACTTAACTGTAGTTAAATTTAGTGCACTTGAGCACTGGGCACTGCAATGCGCAATGCACAGCCCACAGCCCGAGGAGCGCTGACAGCCAGCATGTGCGGACAGATTGGACAGACGGCGAGACAAAGACAAAGTCCAACTGGCCAAACGGCCTGGCCTGCTGGCAAATTTGTACTTGGCTACTTCTAAATTTGAGAAGCTGCAGCTGGCGCTGGAGCTGTAGTTGGAGCAGGAGCTGGAGTCGGAGACGGAGTCGGAGCTGGCGTTATAGTTGGAGAACCATTGCATGTCGGCAAAACGTCCGCAGCCGTTGGCCTGACGTTGTTTAAACGCACACCATTTAGGCTTAAATTGCGGTCGCTTTGGCGTATTCCCATGAATTTTACTCTTCATCTATCTCACTGTTTCACTGTCTCACTGCTTCTCCATTTCTCTGCTTCTCTGTTTTGAGCCTTGGCGTGCGTGTGCTGGTGGGCGTGTCATTAGACAGCGTCGAGCTAAAAGAGATAAATGGCTAAAACGACAGTCGTTGAACTTTTTGCTTTGTACATTGTTTATGCAATTCAAATGAGTGAAGCAGGAGCGTGGAGCGCAGTGGAGATCTGGATAATATATTTTATTTGCAATCTTAACCCTAATTTAGTTTTGCGAAACTGTAGTGGTCTGACAGTTATCCAAAGCAACTGTCGTCTCAATGAAATGAAAATGCACACCAACAGCAATAGTAGCAAAAAGCGCATCTATTAAAATTCACACACACACAGAGACACACACACACACAGTATGTGGCACGCATTTCATTTGCTCAAAGAAATGCAAGAGGCAACCAAAAAGCTGTAGAAGAAGAGGCAGGAATTGAGAGAAGGGCACTTGTACTTTTGCGCCAAAGGCCAATGAAAATGACTAATTTAGAGTTTAATTAAAATGCGCTAACGATTTGGCGCACAAAACAGCAACAACAACAACAACAACAACAGCAACAACTTAATCAGCAGCAGCGAATTTTCGAGACTTGAGTTACGTTTTAAGCTTTGGCTGTCGCTCAGCAAAATAACTGTTAAATAAATAAACGCAATGGAAAAACAGTCAGCGCTGAATTGTATCTTAAGTAATTGCAAATGCAATGATGTGGGTGGGGACGAGTGGGGGGCTTAAAGCTTACTTTTGGCCCACCTATTGTGCGGGCCAAATATTGTCTGCGTTTCGTACAAATTATTAAAAAAAAAAAAAAAAAAAAAAAGAAGAAGAAGCAGAATTTTCATCAGCATTTTCATTTTTGAATGGATATTTTCATTTTCGTTAAATGTGTTTTCAAAGTGTTGTAAAGCAGCATATGGCAGCCAGGCAACGCGCAAATCCCTCAAGCCGAGTGGCAAGTGGCAAGTGGCAAGTGGCAAGTGGGAAGTTGGAAGAGGCATTTAGTCTCCAACCTCCAATAATGACTTGAAATGATGGGAAATTAAGCGATGTTAAATTGACAGCGCAATAAACCCGGCCCAACAATTTTAATACACTTGAATACATATTTTGGGCAACACCAGCAACAGAAAAATCAACAGCAGCAGCAACGCCAGCAACAACAATTGCTATGGTGTTGTTGTTGTTGTCGGCGTGTCGGTTAGTGCCGTCGTCAGTCGGCGTTATTAATCGCCAGGCATTCATAATTGTGGTCGCCATTATAATTGTCATTATGTGCAATACATAGATAGATAGTTGTCCCTGTCAAAATGTCGCTAGCTGTCTTAACGCGTTACGAAGGCCACGCGATTCATGGCGAGACTGTTGTCTGTGTGTGTGTATTGTGTGTGTGTGCTTGGATGAGCGTGTGTCTGTGTTGGTGTCGCTGTGGCAATGTAATTGACTGTGAATAATAACCGCTATAATAATTTTCAGCCACAACACCAAGGATAGTAGATCCAGGCCCAAAGAGCGACGACGACGACGACGGCAATGACAATGTTGTTGATGATGATGACAATGCGACGACACAGGGCAATGGCGTCAGCGATTGGTTGCTTGGGTGACTGGGAAGACGCACAAAGACCAGGCACAATTTGCGATTGACAATCCTATTAATAACAACAGCAACATCATCTGGAGCAGCAGCAGCAGCACTAACATACATTAGCAATATATATATATATATGTATATATGTATATGTATATATATATAAGTCAGAACACACTGCCAGCCAAGTGGCAGCACAATCACAAATGACATTGCTCAATTGCATTTGATTAAGTTAATTGTTTTTGGGCTTAACAATAAAGCTGCGCACAATTTTGACACGAAGTCAACAGCAATGCTGCTCCAGCTCCAGCTCCAGCTTCAGCTGCTGTTGTTGTCATTAAGGTAGCTAATAGTGTAGGGGTAGAAAAGGGGGTGGTTGGTGTTTCTGTGTGTGGTAAATGGCAGCAGCGTTGGCATTTCTGTATTGAATTATTGACATAATTTACAAAATCTGTGCCTGATGGGCCATTTGGAGTGGGCTAGGAGTGGGCAACTATGCCACGATGTATGTGCGTGTGTGTGTGTGCATTTAAGGATGAACTGGTGTGTCATGTGTGCATGTCATAACTAAACTTGTGTGTGTGTGTGTGTGAACTCTGCTTGATTGTGCACAACAACAGGTTAATTTATGCTGCCCTCAGTTTTATTGAATTATTATGGCTCATTAACGACACTGGCTCGGAATGCGATTAGGGCTAAAAACATACAGCTAAAGCAATAATTGGTAAGTGTAAACTGCATTGACCTGCATCTCTTTGAAGTTTTGCTGATTGAAATTCGCATGTTTTGTCCAATTGTTTTGCAGTTGCAATAAATTTGTATTTTTCATATGCTCTGAATGTGCCCATTTGGATTGTCCACTGTTGCTGGTTGCACCGCCAATTGGCGACCGCAAGTGTCAATACCAATGGCCAATACAAGCCACAGCAAACAGGCAAACAGGGCAACAGGGTAACCAAGGGCAATGTGTACAATGTAAACCATAAAACTAATCTTATTTGACAGATGAATTAATTAAAATCAGTGAAACGCATCTAGGTGACAACGCTGTCCAGGTGTCCAGTGGTGTCCAGTGGTGTCCAGTGGTGTCCAGTGCCTTTGGTCTGATGAATAGTCTATGGCCAGATTCGCCCCAAAGCATTTGGCTTAGTTTGTGCATTTGAATTTACCTTGCTCAGCCCATGGTAAATGCAAATGGAAGTGGAGTAGTGGCTGGAGTTGGTGTTGGAGCTGGAGTTGGAGTTGGAGTTGCAGCTGGAACAGTTGAATGTATTTTCAAATTAATTTAACACTGTCAATTTGTTGTCCAGCTTACAACGGTGACAGGCGACAGGCAGCCGCTGAGATGCCTGGATAGTTGTTATTGCTGTATTTGGTTGGTAAACGTTAACTAATTCCATGGAAATGTTGTAGCTCCTCCTGCTGCTGCTCCCCCGGCTCCACCTGCTGCTGTTGCTGTTTGTGCAGTTGTTGTTGTTGTTGCCATTTGCATTTGCCAACAGACGCAGATGGAAGGTTGGAAGGCGGAACAATTCAGAGTGGAACAGCTTACAGCCGGCAGCCATTGGTGGAGCTGGAGCTGGAGCTGGAGCTGGAGCTGGCGTAACTCTGACTGACAGTAACAGTCAGTGACATTTAGCATGATTTAATGACAATGCTGCGGGGGCCCGCTATGTGTCCGAATCCGAATCCGAATCCGATGCAAAAGCTGGCGCAGCATTGTAAGATGCAAATCACAATGCGCATGGCTAAAATGTTATTTGGATTTGGATGGCAGCGAAAAAAGGCGAATTGGATTGCATCCATCCATTAAAAGCATTATCATGTTTGCTGCAGTGCGGCGACACTGGCGACACTCCGGGACAAGAGCAAATGACTTTGTCTTGTTAACGTTGGCCAAGTTTGCCCCAATAATTAACTTTAATCATTTCGCTCGTAAAACTAAAACTAAAACTAAAACTGAAACTAAAACTAAAACTAAAACTAAAAATAATTAAGCAACTTACTTTTGTCAAGCAAAAAATGTGACTTGTCTACAGGCGCCGACGTCGACGTCCAGTTTGTGGCACCACCCGCTGAGCGGTGTGGGGCGGGGGAGGGCAAATAATTAATGAACTGCACCAGGAATCAACCCGCCCCCCCCACACATGACGCAAACAACTACTACGGATACAGTTCCGCCATTGTAAGTCAACAATACTGACCAGCTCGAATTGATAACCCACTTCCAGGAGTGAAGTGGCATGGCAACAGCATGACCATTTTATGGCCCTTCTTTATTGCTGGAGGATGTTAACTGTATTACATTTATAGATACGTAGATACTTATTAAACGACAACCAACGGAGCACATTTTATATATATTCGTGGAATGTCCATAAATAAATATTTTGTTGGTTTCTGTGGAAAAGTGCTCAAAATAGCTGTACAAATTTCAGTTGAAGTATTTAACGAGTTTTCTATTTATAGGACCAAAAAAATATACCCTGTGACTGATGGGCATTTCTGATAAATTAAGTTTTAAATTATATAAAAAATTAAAGTAAAATTAGATACAACTCAAAAAATCTATCTGTATTGCAAAGTGAATTCCTCTATTTATTAAAACTGATTACAGGGTATCTACTCGTCGCATATGCTGTAACTGTGACTGTTTGTTATTTTGTGTAATTATTTCATAATATTTACTGATCAACCCTCGACGCCTTGTTTATGTACAAACATACATACATACATACATGACATAGCAGCCCTCGACCCATCAAAGATCGTGACATTTGTTCAGGAAGTCGGGTTGATGGAGGAGCTATAAGCTCGGAAGGGGGCACAATAGATCTACCAGGTCGCAGTGCACGAAACCCGAAATAAATAATAATACATACATACATACATACATACATACATACATACATACATACATACATACATACATACATACATACATACATACATACATACATACATACATACATACATACATACATACATATATAGAGAAGTGACGGAAGGCGTCAGTTAGACAAGCGTTTGAAATACATAACATAACATACATACATACATACATACATACATACATACATACATAAATACATACATACATAAATACATACATACATACCTACATACATACATACATACATATATAGAGAAGTGACGGATGGCGTCAGTTAGACAAGCGTTTGAAATACATACATACATACATACATACATACATACATACATACATACATACATACATACATACATACATACATATATAGAGAAGTGACGGAAGGCGTCAGTTAGACAAGCGTTTGAAATACATACATACATACATACATACATACATACATACATACATACATACATACATACATACATACATACATACATACATACATACATACATAGAGAAGTGACGGAAGGCGTCAGTTAGACAAGCGTTTGAAATACATACATACATACATACATACATACATACATACATACATACATACATACATACATACATACATACATACATACATACATACATACATACATACATACATAGAGAAGTGACGGAAGGCGTCAGTTAGACAAGCGTTTGAAAACTATTAAACATGGCCCAAAAGTTCACATAAGCCAAGCGGAAAACAGGGGCGGAAGGCGCGCGCTGTTTGCCTGTCAGAGTTGAGCTGCTCCTGGCCAAGTGGTGTTTGTTGTTGTTGTTGTTATTGTTGTTATTGTGACGTTGGTTCCGTTGGAAAACAAACTATGCATGCTTTTAAGCATTTGTGTAACATTAATTAAATTTATATTCAAACGGCGAGCGACTTAATTTCTAATTTCCGTCTCAGCTTGTGACCTGAGAACGGTGAAGTTAAATTAGGTATGAGGGGTGCAGGGGGGGGTGACATGCTACTGCTACTGCTGCTGCTTTCTGTGGCTATGACTGTGGTTGCCTGCGGCCTGCTACGGCCTTTGAGTGACTGGCACTTTAAGCCACCTTTCTGGGCGTCATTAACTTTAATGCGGCGCTTTATTTCACAGCAAACAAATGTCATAACAACAACCGCCCCTCCCCTACCTCCCCCACCCACCCACAATCCCAACCATTTCAAGCTACATAATAAACTTGCGAGCAGAGAGACCATCTCGACCAGGACGAACCCGTCCCACCAGCAGCCATCGGCACAAAACAAGTGCAAAATTTATGCCTGGCAATACTTTTGTCATAATTGTGACTCGGTTGGACTTGTTATATTCTTGTGCAGAGCCTGAAAAGTGTTGACGGCTTTGAAATATGAGGCACATGCAAAAGGTAACAACCCCTGGCGGTGCCAACAACATAATCAGCAGCACAACGTGGGAGGCTAAGCCCCAACCCCAGCTCCAGCACCAGTCACCGTCCCAGTCAGAGTCACACAGACCAGGTTGGCACTCCAGCACACTCCCAGGAGTGCGTCATTGGGGCACACACGTTGACAATATCTGCTGTCGGCTTATTTGCCAGCTCAGCTGCCACGTGAATGTGAGTGCTCAAGTGCCATTGTCGCCCACAATCCGATCCGTACACACCGGGCACACCAGCTCGCTCTGACATTAGCACTCCACGTCCAAGTCCACTGGCATCCTCAGTTCTCAGTTCTCAGTTCTCATTTCTGTTCAGCTTACTAACTTCTTGGCCTGCTTCATTTTATGCTTGTTGAGTTAATAGTTGGCTGCCACCTCTAGGTTAGTGCGTACTCCGACTTGTGCCCACTCCTACTCCCAACCCCCAACCCCCTCACCTTGTTGTTGGTGTTCCTGCTGCCCGTGCTAACTGCAAGAGCCGTAATTTGTAATTTCAGGCAAATGAATTTTTGGCTTTTTGGGTTGCCGGGTTTGCCGGGTCTCTTCCCTATCCTATCCTATCCAGCCGTGCCTTGCCGTGCTGGTAATCGTTTTGGACAGGTTTACTAGCTGCTTCTCCACACCAATTGCAGGTAGTATAGTGTTCAATTGACAAATGTTGGTGACTGGCTTGGCCTGGCCTGGCCTGTCCTGTCCTGGCTTCTTTATCGCTCCATTGGCAACCCCCCCTCCCTGCAGCGGACTTTTAAATAAACCATAAAACAAGACTATTCACTCCAGTTGCGTTGTGGCCATGGTTACATTTTTGGGGACTGCGGCAATGTCACCGCTATTAAAGCGTTTTATCTCGTTTTTATCGCTTCCTCAGTCCTGGCCCATCCTCGTGCCTCGGCAATGAGCCGTTTGGCTGACTGCCTCCCTGCCATTGCCTGGTTATGATTAGTGTCAGTCAATTTCAATTTCATAGGGTTTTTTTTTTCCTGCTTTTTTTAATTTTTTTTATTTATGTTCTCCTTCCCTTGAGGTCGGTCCACTTCCATTCAACTCCAGCAAAAGCCATAAAACATACAGACAAGTCAAATTGGCAGCTCTTGACAATTGGCCAAAAACATTCGGCCTAGCCCTACAGTTCCAGTCCGATACAAGTGCTCCCTATAATTATCATTCAGTTTATAGTTTACCTTTTGGCTAAGGCAGCTTTTAAGTGCAAATCCATTGGCGATACCATTGCTCCATCTTGGTCGTCCTCATTGTCTGATGTCTGTCAAGAGTTTCGTTTTCAAACGCCCTTAAATTTGACAACACTGGTCGGTGGAGGGGGGGGGGGGGGGGGTGGTAAGTAAGCCGTGGGGATGCTGTACTGTTCCAAAACTCAATGACAGCGTTAGCCAGGTCAAAAGCAGTCAACAGTCGCTGGCACAGTGGACAAATTTGGATTTAAGCATTTTAATTTTAATTTTCAAAAGTTAATTTTTTTAATTTGAAATGAGATTTGTAAATCAAGCAAATTCAGCTTTAAATAAAATATTTTACAGTATTTCGCGACCTGAAAATAAACCAACTTTATAATTTTTTTAAGTGGAGTTCATTCCGGATTTGATTCCATAGTGCAGAGACTTGGCCTGCATCCTCCCATCGTAAAAGTTTTAAGTGTTTGCCAGACATTTTCTCGTTAGTTGTTTGGACATTGTCCATGTCCACATCCATGTCCATGTCCCACTCATAGGCAGCCTGTTACTTGCCACTTTCCCGAATGAATCAGCCCAAGAATTCTCTCTCGTTAAAATCAAAAAAAATTAGCTAAAAACTTTCAGCGCCCAACTCCAAAATGTGACATTTGCTTAAGTTGCTGTCATTCGTGTTGTGGCTGCTGTCCTTGGTTGGTTTTTTCTTATCCTGTTTGTTTGCTGTGGCTGTGGCTAGCCTAATTTTCAAATTAAACTTTAAGTGGCCGCCCACCGCCTACTCCCAGTGGGTCGGTCTGGGCCCATCAACAAATTGACCACTTCCTAATGCGGCTTAGCCAAAGGAGCGAAACCTTCAATATGCTTCGCTCCGCCCAAGGAAGCCAAGGATATGCATCTTAAGTGGCAGAGCGTTGCCAAAGCCATTCAATAAATACCACAATATTCCATCATGTACTCGCACTCCTAGTCTATATTGGCTCACCATTGACATTGTCATGCTCATCGAGTATTTTCATTTTATTTTCAATATATACTTTCCATTTTGTTCCTTTTGGGGTTTTTTTCCTCCTTCTTTTTTTTTATTATTTGACATATATATTTCTTTTACGACTATGACAAATAAAATGTGCATGATTTTATGATCTGTTGATATTCCATTACAATTTTGTAAATATTTTGCTGCCAATGCTAAGGCTGCACACACACACACACACACTTACACACACTCTCCGACAAGAGTCTTACAAATACATGTAAACTTGTACAATTTAAAAAGGATGTTTGCAACTCTGATGGGCATTTGGCACAATGGCTGAGCAAGTTTCTATGGGTGTACACACATATATATATATGTATATATATATATGTGTGTAGCAGTAGCAGACTTGGTCTTGGCTGGCGTCTGATTGCTTTTACTGCCTGCCAGAGAATATCGAAATATTTTTGTATTTTAAGCTTATTTTTATCCAATATGCACAATGATGCTTATAAAATATATTCCTCATGAATATACACACATTGACATATGTATGTGCACACCCCCCACCCCTTGACTGCGTGTTACTGTGTATATTTTCGATTATTGCATATTATAAGCTTCATCTTTTTGGACAAAAAAAAAAGCACATTGCTCGAGGAGACAATATTTAAGACAATTGTGCTTAAATTTTTAACAAGCGAAATTTGTAAGGAAATTTTAGTGGAATTTTTGATGTGAACACAAATGGCAAAAGCAACTTGCATAAATGATTTATTGCCACAAAAAGAAATGGCTGCTGTGGTTGTGGCTGCCACTTCAGCTGCCATTTCTAGTTAAGCATCAAAATTGGCGCCGTGACCAAATACAGGCCCAGGACAAATTTGTCTGGTAGAACCAACAGCAGCAACAGCAGCAGCTACAACCAATGTCAACGCTTGGAGAGGGAGAGAGAGCAAACAGAAGGCAGAGCAGAACCACTCGAGACAAGAGTGGTCCGTCGTCGCCCAGGCACACGCTCGTAAAATTTTATATCCAATTTTACGATTTCTGACGCAAAAAGTGAAACTAACCATTTCGACATTAGACATGAACACATCTCGGCCATGGGTCGCCAGCAGCAGCAGTAGCAGCGGGCAGAGGAGCAACGCAGGAGAGAGGAGCAACGCAGGAGAGCTGGAGCAGGCAGGAGAGCTGGAGCTGGACTTGCTCGGGCGTCAACGAGCGAACAAACGTCAAGGATGCTGTGCATATATTTCTTCAGTTCCTCCACAGTCTCCCCAGCCTCCCCTCCCCTCGATTCGATTCTATTTTGCTGTTTTTTGTTGTCCTTTTTTTATTTGCTTTGTTTTTTCCGATATTCGGTGATGACAGCCAGAGCGACATTAAATGCCCCGCTTCGGCTGTTTGTGCCTGTGGTGGAGGCCAAGTGCTCGTCTGACCATTGCCAGCTGCTCTATGCACATTCGTCTCATATTGATGGTCATGGCGACAACGTTGCCACAAACCCCCCCTACCACCACCCCAAAAATGTCGTCATCAACAGCAACAGCAACAGCGGCTGTGGCATTTTTATGGTCCATGCGAGTGTCGCTCGATGAGTTGAAGCACCAATCAAATGGCTGTCCACATACGATGCTGCAAATGGATGTGTCCATGCAACAACCCTCGCGATGTGGCTTGTGTCCTTTGACTGAGCGCCGTCGTCAACTGTTGTCCCTGCGGCTCTGTTGACTCAACATAGTTCAAGTCCAAGTGCCTCGATGCTCTGCTTGAGTCGTTCTCGCTCGTCCCCGTCCCCGTCCCAATCCCAGTCCCAGTTCTCGCATGTATTTGGCAAATCAATGGCTGGCCGGGTGTCATTAAACGTTTGATCGTTTAATGTCCCAACTCTGCTATCCCCCCTGCACCACGCCCCGTGCTCCTGTTCCACATGCAGCAGCTGCTACTTCTCCTGCTGCTGCTCCTCCTGCTGCTCCTCCTCCTGCTGCTGTTGAAGTATGTGCTGGGACTACAGTTGTTGCCTTTGCGACTCTCCACTCCTCTCGTTGCTGTTTATCGTTTCGCACTTCCGTTGGTCAACTTCCTGTTGCGATTGGCAAGGCAACAACAAGGGGCCAAAATCAATTGGAAATTAATTTCATGCTTTGATTACCGGTTCTGTCCCACGTTTTATGACCTTGAATACGACACATTTGTGTCGTCACCATCACAGTCCTGCTGTCCTGCTGTCCTCCTGCTGTCCTGCTGTCCTCCTGTTGTCCTATTGCCCTATGTGGCCCTCGTGGCTGTGTCCATTTCCTCACTAAATTAGCCAGGCAATGGCATGGATTGAAACGAATCGACCAGCAATACAGAGCCACAGGCTAAAACCGTCTACATTAGTCGTCTTGACGCTCCGTTGTTGGCTCAATTTATCAAATGCTGCGGCTCATTCGTCCCGGCTGCCTTGCCTTGTCAGGTGGCTAAGGAATTGTAGTGAAACTGACCAGGAGGATTGAGCCAGTTTTTGGTGCTACGTGTGCACAAACGTTAATTGAAATGTTTATATGAATTTTTATGGGCTGGCCCAAAAAGGCTCATTACATTTACGGCATTTAAATGCCAACATTTGCGCCCCATTCGACAACTGATTAAGCCAATTCGCACCAATAACTCTGGAGTAGAAAACTTGGCCCAAACTGGGCCAATCAAATACCATTAATTTATCGGCATTAGTATTTATATATATACTATATATTTTATATATGTATATTGTGTACTAAATAGAGTTTGGCCGAGTTGTGTAACGGGCTGCAGCTGTCCTCCCCTCCCCCCGTCCCCCCCCCCCGCTGCGTCTTGCACCTTTTTTGCATCTTTTGTGTCAGCAAAAGTTTTCTGCACGTTTGTGCAAATCCATTCAATATGGCTGCCTTTGCCGCTGTCGTTGCACAGGATACTTTGAGGAGCCACTCCTGCTACACCTTGGCAGCATTCTTGGATTGCCGCCTGCCTGCTTGCAGCAGCATGCCCTCCGCCCTCGTCGGCTCATTCGTTTATTCAATGCTTTTCTTCGATTTCGCAGCACTGTTGGATTTTCCCTTTTATCAAGGGGCAAGAAAGCGGCGACGGTGGCATTGGTGGTGTGGCATGGGTGGCATGGGACGAGCAAACGCATTTGAGGATAACCAAAAGGTGCTTTTATATGCTTAATGGAAAATCTAATTTATGACCTATGGCTTTTCTGTTCGTTGCGTTTTCTTGCCACGTCGCCAGCGTCGTCGTCGCCAGCGTCGTCGTCCATCGATGCCGCAGACATTTGTGCTTTAGATTTGTATTTGTCCTTTTGCAGCTGGAGCTGAAGCAGAAGAAGAAGAAGCAGCAGCAGCAGCAGCAGTGGAACCAGTAGAGCCAGTCTATTCTGAAACAAATGAAGATTAATGCGAATCGAATGTGCTGCCTGTGTAAATGTGGCCGTCAAGCTCTGTGTGTGTGTGTGTGTGTGTGGCAAGGAGTGCATGCAAGTCCTTACTGCTGCTGCTGTTTGCCACACCATTCAAAAATTAAACATTCCGAATGCATTTATAATTTAAATGAATAACCCAAGAACCAGTTTTTTTTATACTTGAAATGAGCGGAAATTTTAGCGCATAAATTTGAATGTGGGAAGTCGTTTCCTCAATGCCTAACTGATGACGATGATGACGCTAGTACTCATCATAATGAGGATTACAATGATGAGCGGGAAGCGTGGCGCGAGTAGAGATTAAGCCGCCGCCCACATAAGGCACGCTATAAATTGGCCAAAAATTATGTTTTACAAAAGTTGGCGCAAATTGCGCAATTCGGCAGAAAAGGCAGAGCCAACACGGCAACAACAACAACAACAACAACTGCAATGCAACATTGCAATTGACGTCGATTATCGCGGCGCGAAAATAGTTTGTTTTGTTTGTTGAACGCTTTTTGCTTTTCGCCGGGTCTATTGCCATTTTAAACGTTATCGAAAACTAACCGAAAATTCTAAAACTATCGAGCCCTGCTAAGCCCATACGAGCATGTGGCACAGTCTGTGTGTGTGTGTGTGTGTGTGTGAGTGGGTGTGGGTGTGGGTGTGGTTGTGGCAACTCAAACAGTTATAAGCCCCTCTCTGTGTGTGTGTGTGTGTGTTGGTCTGTTGCTGTTCATAAGTCTACAGTGTGTGTGTGTGTGTGTGTGTGTGTGTGTGTGCGTGTGTTTGTGTGTTTGTGTGTGTGTGTGTATGAGGATATATTGCGCCCAGTGCCTGCCAAAAGTTGCAGTTGCAATGGCGCTTTTTACAGCCGGATCGATGCTTGGTCTGGCCTCCACTTGTGCCACACTCTCTTCCCACTTTGCCACTGCGCTGCACCAACTGCCAGTTCCCCCCCCCCCTCCCCCCTGTGACCTCCGCAGGCAGTTCAATTCGCAGCAAAACGGAGCAATTAAGTGTAAAAATGCGAAACACATACGCTCAAAGTGCACACAGAACCAACTCCCAACACTCCTGGTATTTGTGGCCCTCGTACGGATTCCACAGCTGCCGCTGCTGCTGCTGCTGCTGCTGCTGCGCTGCCATTGAGGTTGCTGCCACATATGCCACGCATGTTGCATGGCCATGTCACCTTCTAAACGAAATGAGCAGCAAATTGGCAGTAAATTTGTTTGCTATTTTTCTTCTGCTGTTTCTCGTTGTTGTTGTTGTTGTTGCTGATGTTGCTGATGTTGCTGCTGTTGCTGCTGCTGCTGCTATTGTTGCTGTTTTGCTGCCTCAGCCTTTAGAAATGCAACAGTTTTAGTTTTTGTTGCATTGCAAACGAGTTTGGCGTAGACCAAATAGCCAAATAGCCCGAGGGATGGGCCAAGGCGATGCCTGTGGGAGTTGCTGTCTGCTCTCGGCAACTGCTGCTGCTGCTGCTGCTGTTGCTGCAGTTGTTCAGGGCAACAAATAAGCAGCAAAAAACGCGTCATTTCGAATTTGATGGCCACTTAAACTTGTTCTGTGCGCAAATTTAAGTTCCTTTTTTTTTTTTTATTTCTTGTAGCTGTTTTGGCCAACTGAGATTCGGAGTGCATGTTGCAGGCAGCATTGATTGCTGTTGCATTTGCATCTGCCTTGGTTGCTTGTTCAATATGGCTGGCAATAACTCGAAATCAAAGCGCAGCAGGCAGTCCATGGCAGCCAGTCTGGGCACTCTGTCATACACTGGCTGCCAACACGCCCAGCGTTGACCCCGTTGCGACCTCAGCAGACGAGCCGGCGAGTCGCCGACCAACTGTGCCCGGCGGTGGTCTCGATGTGGACATCATTTACGGCTGCTGCTGACACACGCTCCAAACCTGCCCCATTGGGCATTGCGTTAGCCAGCAGCAACAAATTGCGCGACTCTCCGTGTGAGAAGTGTGACGGGAGACGGGAGACGGAAGACGGGAGACGGGAGAGAGTCTCCCTCAATCTGAACGCTTTTAGCAATATCGTCGACTTGGCATTATTGTTTAGAAAACCCCTGCTGGAATATAACTAGGCAAAACGTACACCTCTGGACAGTTAAATAGGTGTGAATAGTTTAGTGGCAAGTAACAAGCATTAATTAATTTTTTATTAATTTTTATTATTTTTAATATTAATTTTTTATTAATTAATATAAAAATGTTTTCATTTCGTTTTCAGATAATTTTATTCCTACCTTCTAATCCATTCCTGTCCCAACGAACCAATGCAAAGATTTTTCCCGTTTTTAAATTCGCTGTTTAAAAAAAGAAATTTTTGTGAATATTTTACGAGTTAAAAAAAAATTTCGCAGAAAATCGCATTTGATGTATCAAAAAGATGACTTTTGGATAATAGCACCAAATAATTATTGGTTGCTGATTTTTTTTTTTATTGTTTTATATTTTTGTACTTAAAAACAATAGTTAATATTGTTGATCTTAGAGATTTAAAAAACCGCTTTCATCCATCGCCCTTTTTTGATGTTCTTGGCACAATCCATATTATTTTATCATATTGAAATCTAACATTTAACAAACTTAAATTAAATTAAATTAAACTTAAATTTTATCAAGCAAAATTCATCGATGGATTAGAGTAAAAAAATGAATTTTATTTCAGTTAAAAACTGACTTTTAACTAAGAAATGCGCCAATTTGACTACAATTTATCTGACGATTTCTAATTTTCAGTAAGAAATATTTCATTTTGGAAATAATATTCAAAAAATGTACAAATTATTTTCTGCACACCTATTTTACTGACCAGATTTGTACGTGCCACACACATACAGAAGTACATTCCCATTGTGGCAGTGTCCGTTCGCAGTAGCCGCGCCATTAATTCGCCTTTCCAGCCATCTGTAACCCTACCCTGCCCTTCCCTCCATAAAAACCACTTCAGTGCTGGCCAAACGATTCGTCAGAAAAGTGAATTTGCGCACAAATCGATTGGCAAATTATTATGTATTGGCCCTTCGCAGATAGCCAAATAGCCAGTTAGCCAGCTAGCCAGATGACCAGATAGCTAGATATAGCTGGATAGCTTGGACTAGGTTGCATGTTGAATGAATGGCTAGCCCGAGGTGTTGTTCCGCAAATTGCAAAATACTGATGTGTCGGAATTCAAAAGGGGCGTTCTGAAACTTGATATTTAATAAATTATTCTTATTTTATCGTCGCACGATCAATATTTATCTTGTTAGCAGGGAAAACATTTTAACCAATTTAATTTGTACTTTTTGTAATGTTAAAAATGCTGATTGAATTATATTTATTTAATTATTATTTTATGGGAATTTAGTTTGTGATTCCATTCAATATTAATTATTTTATTTATTTTGTATTTTAATATTTTACTAAGAAATAAAATCGAAGAAAACGGTAAAAACAAACAGCTACAAATTGGCCGTTACATTTTTACAAGTTGCCACATGCGCAAATTCATTTAAAGTGCTGCCAGATCTTTAAAATGCGCCACACAGCAGTGTGCTTCTGCTCATAGCTCTACATAGCTACTAAAAGCTATTTGGCACAGCGCCTAACCATCTACAAGTGCATACTTAATACTGGCCTTTAGAACATACGATAATCAGGGGAATTTTAAGTGCACACAATGTTCCATGTGTGGGAACGGTTTTTCGTTAAGTAAATACCACATAAAAGGTGTGTGTCTTGACTAACAGCTTTTTGTTAAATGTGGCAGAAAGCTTCTTCGTTAAGTGAGCGATTTTCATATTTCTTCCCCAACCAACAAATCACTTTACATTTAACATAATTCGACAACTTAACAGTCATTGCTCCACACCTATGTTTACAGAACGTTGAAATTGATTCTGGAAAATTATGTTAAGTCGAAAAGGCGAATTTTTCCATATGGTTGCCAGATGTTAAACCAAATATTTTTTTTGTATTTTTATTAAGAAGGAGTGATTTGAAATTCACTCGAACCAGCTTTGAACCGAGCTGGATACTCGGACATATTTATTTCAGGTACTTTTTAGCCACAAGTTGGCAATTTAATGTTAAACTTTCGCTGGTACTCGCTGCAAAAGTGTTCCTCAAAGTTATAACGCATGCTGCTCTGCTCGTACGGCTTAAAGTTCTGTGTATAATTAAAAGATATTAATTAATAGTTTTGTTATTTAACAATGTTTGCTTACGTTGTCAAATACAATTGTGGGCACAAATGAAATGCCGAGATTCAATGTTTCCCTGCCATAAGGCAGCAGAATTTCAGGCGTCTTCCGCGTCCGTTTGCACTCCTTGGCCGCAGTCACATCCAGACTGAGCTGGTTTGCGCAGGCGTCAATGTTATTGCTGTAGGAGCTCAGCATGCAGTAGATAAGATCGAAAGCTTTTTGCAATTCCAGATGATCCAAAGCACATGCGTGCAGAGCATTCAGCTCGCACTCGTTATTACCATGCTGGCAAAAAAGTTGCAGCTCACCGATCTCCGTGTTGTTGTAGAACTAGTTTTTAGGAATATGAAAGCTTTTTCACTCGAAAGCTTTAACGGATCTGTACAAACTTACTGCAGCCTTGCCAAATGGATAAAGTTTCAGTTCGGTGCGGGACCACCAATCGTTGTCGAGCAGCGCATCGTGCAGTCGACGCCGCATAAAATAAATGCTGTCCGGACAGAGTGCTTCATAGTGTATGGCCAATGGCAGCTTTGGCAGCTTGAGCGCAGTGGCTGAGGAAGTGGGCGTTTCCACGGCTGTTTCGTCTGTCAACTCGGATTGACTGGTGCTGCCATCTGTTGAAACCATCAACAGCGATAACGCTGCGAACATAATCCACATTGCCCGATCCATTGTTAGCGCCGACCGATTAAGTTCTTTACAGCTCCACAAATAAAGTACAACTGTTTTGCTGCAAAACGGCACTGGCTCACAATCACTTGCTCTCCCCTAGGCAAATGTTGCCCATTTGCTTGTTTATTTATGAGTGTCATGTATGATAAGTGTGTCTGTATGTATGTGTCCCGATTTAAAGAGTTCGTCAATCAACCCAGTAGCAAGCAGATAGAGAGAGAGACAGAGAGAGGGGAGCTGAAAAAATAATCCATTTCAAGCCAGCATTCTGCATTTTAATAAAATATGATTATATTAATGGGAAACGTGCATTTAATAAAGTTAATATTTAATATCAATTATAGTTTGTCGACAAAAAAAAATAGAATAATTTAATACAGTAAATTAAAAATAAAATTTCAAATTAAATTTAAACTAAGAGACAAGATTTATTTATAATATATATGAATGCACATATTAATTAGAAAATTTTTCAATTGTGTTTTTTGTGTTGGTTTTATTTTAACAAAAATAAATTATTGCTTTTATTGAGTTTTTCATTAAATAAAAAAATAGTTTGAAGTCGACAAAATGAATGTAATTTAATTGTTTGTTTGTTTTTTATTTTTTCAGAGTCGAATAATTAAATGAAAAAAACGAAAATCTATTCTTACAAACAGTTGGCAAGTTGGGAAAATAATTTAATTCAAGCATATTTGGAATTGTTAGCGGCAATTGTGGGTTAAGTTTGTAGTTTTGGCAGAGTCCATGCGTATTAATGGCCAATTAAGTGTGTCCAGTCAGTGTGCACCTTGTCAGTCAACATTAACAAGACGTAAACAATGAAGACTTGATGGGCGACAAGTTCAGTGCACTTTGGTGTCTCGCCGGCACTAATTGACAGACAACTCCATTTTGGAGGCAAAGGCCTGGGTAAAGGTAACGGTATCTGCGGCAGTTGGAAACCAGTTGGACTGCCTACACGCGTCGCTGAGTGTGGCACAAAAGGAGTAACTGTCATTGATCGTGTGGCATTGACCACGGCCTGAGCTTGGCCAATTTCAATTTCTAACTATTTTTCAATGGCTTTAATTGCCTCTGGAATTCTTCAAATGGCTGCCAGAAACATTTATGGTGCGTGTTTCATGGTCAAGGATTGCGCACAAGAATGCCGACCGGCTGGCCGGGGCTAATTGTGTTGCAACCAACAAGTGGCAGCCGAGAAACACTATCAACCAGCGGCCATTTGAGCTGGCCAATTCAACTTGGCTGCAAAAAGTGACAGTGTTTTATGAGGCGCGTTGGCGACTTCCGCACAATAATTGGCTGCTGCTGCTGCTGTCCAAGTCAACTTCGATTCCGACTTCAGCAGCGAACTCGATCCGAATTCGATTCCGAGCCCAAATGCGTCACTGATGCAATTAACCCAAATTGCGTTTGCCGACCAACTGGGCGGCACCAGAAACTGCACGCCCAGGCACAGCTCCGGGCATCCGCACGAATCTCGCTTTATCTTTCGCTGGTGTTGTCTGTGCCAGTTTCTGTGGTCGTTTCTCACTTTTCTACAGTTTCCATTACCAATTTGCATTGGTGCTGTTGCTGGATGTTGTTGTTATTGTTGTTGCTGTTCTTCTATTATTTTTTTTTATTGTTGTAGTTGCAGTTGCTCTTGTTGCTGCTGTGACTTGTTTTAGTTGCATTTGTGTTGCTTGTCTACGTAGATTGAAGTGCTGTATTCTTTTTTTTACCCTGTGCCATTAATATAGATTTTGGGGAAGCAGAACTAAGAACCCGAAACTGCTCTTTGAAAAATAAAATTTATGAAAATCGAATGAAAAGCCAGGATTAACACTCGGAACATTCGTATTTGCAAATATATATAAAATTACTCTGAAAATGGGATAAACTTCTTAAAATGAAAATCCAACTCTCAACTAGAAAGCTGCTTTTGTGTGAATATATAATATTTACTACTATTTTGCAGAATTATAGAAAATATTTCTTATTTAAAACAAAAAAAAATAATTCAAAAACTCAGAAAATAGTAATGAAAATTTCTCTGTTTACTGTTATTTAAGATATTTTTATTTTTGGCATGTTCCGAGTTCAAAACACTGTATATTTATTTATATTTTATATTTTATATTTTATAATTTATATTTTATATTTATATTTTATATTTTATATTTTATATTTTATATTTTATATTTTATATTTTATATTTTATATTTTATATTTTATATTTTATATTTTATAATTTATAATTTATAATTTATATTTATATTTTATATTTATATTTTATATTTTATATTTATATTTATATTTATATTTTATATTTTATATTTTATATTTTATATTTATATTTATATTTATATTTTATATTTATATATATATTTTATATTTATATTTTATATTTTATATTTATATTCTATATTTTTATTTTATATATAAAACCCTATTCTTATACAGTTAAAAGCGTTCACTTATTATCTACTTGCAGTAAAAAAAAAAACATAGCAGGGATTATTCGGACCACAATCTTCCGTTTTAAAAATATGCATTCTGAATAATAAGCTAAAACCTAAAAAATTACGGCGAATTTATTAAAATCATGACAATTTTGTTTTCGAGAAAACTTGAGCTATGGGTCAGATGACAGGGTGTCATTTAGTCTATCACTGACATCTCCATAAATATAAACCTCTTGTTTCATTGGCCTATAGCCAACGCTGTTCTCATTGCAACATTTAACAGCCAGTTAACAATGGCAACATTTACAACATCGTGTTGTTGTTGTTGTTGTTGCTGTTGTTGATCTTGTTTACTTGCCGAAAAACGAGTAAGTCATGGACATTAACCCTTGTGTAATCGACTTGTATTTTAAGTAGAATATTTTATTGGACATGCCATGGGATTGCAAAAGACTAGCGAAGCAACCTGATACAAAAAAAAAGAAGTATATTTGGTAAATTCAAAACAAACAATTGAATAGAAAATAGAATTTAATTTTCAAAAGAAAATATTTTCTACCAAGGGGTTAAGTCAAAACGAGTTTAGGCTTTGATTTTCGTGCGTAATGCTCAAAAAAATTCCGTTAAAGAATACGGTATTTTCGGTATTCTTACGGAAGATTGTTTTGTCTTGATATTCCAGTTTTTTATTGGGTCGTAACTGACTATGGAGTACTCTGATGTCACTGTAAAACAGGAGTATTTATAGAGAGTAATTTTGTTCCGAATACCATATTGAAGACTGGTAAATTTAAATACTTACGGAATAATCATAATGATAATTTTAGCTATATCGTTTTGGTTTCGTTACAAAAAATATCAGTTCTGGCAATTAAAAAAAATTTCAATACCGTTCCAGTACTGCAATCGGTCGAGTTGCTGCTCCAATTCCAGTTTGACAACTTATTTTTACATATTGAACATTTTGGTAACACACGAGTGGCTTAAATTGGGTTGTTTCCGACGATATGCGTGTGGCAAGTGTTAAAGCCAATGTTCAATGAGATTTCGCATGCGGATTTTTGTGGGTCACGGTGGACCAGTTTTCGCATGCCAGGAAGATATTGTCTGTTTGTCGCAGCGCACTTTCCCGCTTACAAGATATGTTTGTGTATCGGGTTCTCTTTCGCCGCAACCAATGCTTTTTGGCCAACTGAAAATTGAGCTGATGGACAGTTTCACAAGTTGTTCGAATGGACAACCGTTAGGAACTGGAAGGGGTAGATGTACACGATCTTCTTATGCTAAGCTCCATGCGATGCGTTCGGTGCACGTTTGGAGTCGTGTTTGGGCATAATATATATGTATATATATATGTATATATATATGTGTATATGTATGTGTATCAATCGTGTGCGTCTCTAAGCTGATGGCTTATGCAAATGATGCTGGCTTTTCTAGCTGTTGGCTGTTGGCATTTTAAATGCCTAATTTCCGCTGCATTCAGCGGCATTGTCAATTTCTGATTCTCTATGCCAAGCGACTGTGAGTGCCGACACTTATAATCGACGGACTGACTGACTGACTGACTGACTGACTGACACTCTGGCATAACTCAGCCATGCCTTGCCTCATCGCTATATTTCTTGGGTGTTACATGATGACTTGCAGCGACTTGGCTGTATTTTGGTTTGCGTGCAAACCTTAAATAAAAACGAGGAGAATGCATTTTTTTTTTTGGCAATTGACGACTGTTGAATGCGCTGCAAGCCCAACATCTAACATTTTTAGGGTATTCTCATAAAAATATAATTAAGCTAAAAATTAAAAAAAAAATCGTTAAACATTTTGTAATTATAGTTGTTAAATAATTTATACATTTCTTACAATCATTAAAATCAACATTAATTTGGCGAATGTTAATTTATTATTTCGTGTTTTTTTTCTCAAATATTAATAAATTTCAAATCGATATTATAAACATTTTTGTGGCAATATAAATGTCATAAACAGACAGCACAATTATACAGTTTGCGAAACTTTTTCATTTCGAAAGCATGTGTCTGCCATAATTTATGAATTATGTTATCAATATGAGTGCAACACTATCTGCAGCGTATTAATGGCAACAAAGTTGTGCCGCAAGCGACCGAAAGCAATGCCGAAACAATGAATCAACCAAATAATGCCACAGTTACAGCCACAACCAAGGTGCATGTGGCATATGCAACTCCAAAAAACAATTGCTTCTGAGGCTGGGCTCTGACTCAACTTTGACATTCAATGGACTCGATGTGTGGAGCTGTCATAGTCAGATTTCGACAGTTTCTCCATTTCTCTGGCTCATTTCAGCTGTTGCACAAAAATATGCGAGTTCCACTTAAGTTCCACATCTGAAGCCATCGACAGATCATCAGCACAAATCAGTTTCGCATTTCCAGACTGGTCTATAAACTGGTTCTCATATCTTTCACTTGCGGCTAAGTGCCATTTTGATCTCGGCCACGTTACGTGAAGCGAGCACTCTTTTTTTTTATGGCACTTGTTACTGGATGGTGCAATCGCAGTGAAAACAGTTAGTTCCGATGCCAATAACCTGAATAGAGCAAACTTCAGTTCAGTTACTCACCTTTTTTTCCATAACTCTGACTGGGCAAAACAACACAATCATAAATCGGATCTGACTGGGCAGATAAGAGCAGTGCGTAATGCGACACCTACTTAACATGGCTAAAAAAAAAAGGTAAAGTTGCTCTTGGAAAAAAATTGTATTTTTGTACTTCATTTCATTTCTTTGAACTAGAAAGTAAACTTCAAAATAGGAAAGTTGTGTCTATCTGAAGATGAGTGATTTTCTTTTCCCATAGACATGGTAAAATTTCCGACAAAGTGAAGAATTATACATAATTTACCTGGTGTTAAATTGTTTTTCTTTTTTATATTACTTATATTATTTTAAGATGTATAAATTACTTTCAGAACTTATTCTAAATGAGAAATATTATTTATTTCTATTTTTTATTTAGATATATAGTAATAGAACATTTAATGATTATATTAAAAAACCATCAAAATTTTTTTCAATCATCAGGGGTTTTTTTTTTTAAGGAAAATTGGTATAATTTAGGGTTTTTATTTTTATTCTAAGTGTAGTAAAAGCGATACAAATTGTGCCCACTGACGACAGATAAAACGCCTCTGGGTGTAAGCCACCTATATATTATATTTGAAGATGTGTGTGTGTGTGTGTGTGTGTGTGTAGATGAGAGATAGGTGAAGACTTATTTATAATTGTCAGATAATTGCTTGGTTCTCTGCCTTGTGGCAGACATCGAAAATAGCAACTGGCGCAAATTGGGAGCAGAGAACACTAATCGGTTGACGCTGACTGATACCGAGTTTAGTAGGGCATTGTTGTTCGATCGTTAGCAGTTGTTGTTGTTGTTGTTGTTGTTGTTGCTATTGTTGTTGTTTTGTTTTTCTTAATTGGATTTTGAGAGCGCAACGCTGACTAGCGTAGGCAAACACAATGCTTGTTCTACTTGCAAAACATATGAAAGACAAAACACAAAAAGAGACCTTTTTTTTATTTGCAATTTGCCATTTGCTTGGCGCTTTGCATACCCTAAAGAACTTAATTTTAGCTATGTCTCTGATAAAAGTGACCAGATAGCAAATATAAATATGTCATAATTTAAATATGTCTATTAATTGTGGTTTTGTGATAAAAATATTTCAAATTATATATTATCAATTAAAGCGAAAGTTTTTATTATGTCTTGACTACAAGTAATTAATCCGATATCATTTTCGGACGGAAAATACTTATTTTAAAGAGGAAAAAAATATTAATATTAATCTTATTTTTACCGGTTCACATTTGAATTGGTTTGAAGTCTCCAACTAGTATCTTTTTTAAAGCTTATTCCTTATTTTTTATCAAAGTCGGAGTTAACTGAAATTTGTTGTACATCAAAATATATCTTCTTCTTTTAATATTACCCAAAAATCAGCTTATGCTTAACACCTATGGACCCATATCGTAATTTAAGCTGAGTAAAACGAAAGTGAAAGCAAAAAATCTCTAATCTTTTGTTTGTTTGTCTAATTTCATTACTCAGCAGTAAGAATATAATGCTTGTATGTAGATATGTTGACATTTGTATTAGCCAGGTAAATAGCGGAAACGTCACGCAGAAATTTACGAGCATTGGCCGGTGGCTTCTTTTGGCAAGGGTGGCAAGGCTGACGGCGCTGAAGCGTTCAGCTACAAGTGGTCAAGTTGTGGACGCCAAGTTCTAATCACATTAGCACACTGACCAACAATGGGGCATTAGAACAAACGTTCACGACCCGGCCATTATTAAGCGACTGTTCAAATACATTATGTCCGAGCCAATCCATTGTTTGACTTGCCCCACACACACTCACACTAAAAGTGTTCACATCAGGCAACAGACCGCAGATCTCAGCCCACGCCAATGAGCCGTTGCGCAAGATTTATAACGCCTCTGGCCGGCAGATCCGCAAATTGTATTGTGCATGCTAACTTCAAACTATAAACAACAAACTAGTTGTGGCTTCCGTTAGAATCGGCAGTGTTGGTAACAAGATAGCAAATTGCTTCAAGTCAAATGCAAAAATGTGGGTCTAGGTCGCCGCACAGAGGTTGACTTCGCCTGCGGCGATTTTCTGCTCTGTATGTGTGTGTGTGTGTCTGTGTGTGTGCAGCCAGCTGAGAAATTCTTTGACGTCTATTTCGGTTGCCATTTCAGTTTGGTGTGTGTGACACAAATTTTGGGGTCTTTGGTCGGTCTGGCGAAAAGCAAATTACAATTTGCTGCCAAGTGACGACTTTTGTGAATGTGACAGCCAAAATAGACTGTGATGGTGTCTTTGGATTGGGGGCAGAAATACCAAGCATGGGATAGCAATTTACCGCCGCCTTTGGCACTGACAGCAGGGTCGCTTCTCCGTTTCTCCGCCTCCACTGGAAACTCGTTTCCGTCTACCTTGGCTTTGTTTTTGTTGATGTTGATTACAATTATTTTCAATTAAATGTGAGAGCATTCAAAAAGCTTTTTCACAGTCTGTTTACATTTTGTAGCAGGCCAAACAGCTGATTCCTTGAGCGTGAGAGCCACATAGAGAGCCGGAGAGTGCTAGCGCAAATGAGAGTGTGCGCACGTGAGAGCGCTGTAAATGAAAAGCTAGGCCCCTACAAAACTTTTGTCAATTGATTGAGCGGCGGCCCCAACAACACCAACACAAATACAGCCAAGCAACCACAAATTACAACTACAACGACATGCAGAGGCATTACTTACCATGCACATCGCAAAGCACAGCACATCAAAGCACAGCACAGCACAGCAAAGCAAAGCCAACAAACAAAACTCACTAGTCCGCTGTTGTGCCGCAGTCAGTTGTTATCGGAGCTTGCTGCCGCTGTCATGTCCGAGACGTAGACGCGCACGGTTCGTTTGTTGGTGGGTTTTTTGCTGATTGGGTCGGGTCTGGTCTTGATTGCCTTACCTTTCTTCGTGTTTTTCTTGTTCGTTTAGTGTTCGGTTTACGTTCGCGCGCGCTCTCCCTCTCACTCTCTGTCATCTTACATCTCCCACGCGCTCGCTCTCTGTCTCTCTCTGTCTGTCTCTTGACATCACACAAATAATACATTATATATTTGGTTATTATATTTGTTTGTGGCCACCGAAAATGTACTAAAATAACAATCATATAATATTTATAATTCTGTGCAGTGCTTAATCTTCTATATAGTACATAAAAATACCACACATTTAATTGTCTCAATTAAGTTGTCTAGTTGCGAATGCAAAATAATGCAAATTAATTTAATCTACCTGTGTGTCTGTATGTGTGGATAATTCTATTATACATAGCTACAAGCATAATAATAATAATCAATTCATATTCATAGAGAGAATTAAAATCTCTCAAGTTCATGGCTTTTGGTTGTCAAAGCAATATTTCATCGTGTGTACTTGCGCAAAGTGAAATTGAATGGGCGCTGTGAATTTTCTTAAAGCTCAAAAATCAATGTATCTCCCTCGTCAGTCAGTCAGTCAGTTAGTCAGTCAGTCTGTCAATTATGGATCTCAAAATCTAACACAATCTATCATTTATACATACAAATGTGCATATGTTCAAGTCTTTCTGCCGGTCTCTGTGTTTTTTTTTTCGACATCGACTTTTTGTTTCTTATCAATTGTATCTTATCAATTGTTATTATGCAGCGTGATAAGAGTGAATGAATGTGCATATCTATAAATATGTACATGTATGTATATATGGAAAGATATGTACATATGTACAATCGTGTATTACAAGCTGCTAGCATTGCTGTAGGTGTGTTGATTGCGTACTTGTTTAATTTGTATACAGATCTGTATTCCCATCTCAATCTCTATTTCTATCACTAACTGTATTTTTGCTATGCTGATAACGCAGTTAGCGGTTACTTTCTCCCATCTGTCTCACTCTCCACAGCCTTATCTGACCCTAGCACCCTTTAAATACCTACTATGTATTAATTATAAATGTGTGTGTGTGTGTGAAAATAATTTGTTTTCGCGTATGCAAAAGTCGCCAGTTTTCATTGTCGTCGCTTAGCAAATAGCAAAATTATAAAAATTTCTGCATTTGATTTAAGTTTGCGCATTTGTAAAAGTGATTACTGTATGTAAATGTAAATCGCGAGTGCAATAATAAATGAATACTGTATGTATTTTTAATTGCGTTTAGTTCAAAGCGGAAATACACACACACAGATACAGTCACACACAGCTACACAACAATAAGAGATTGTTGCAATAATAATAAGTATAATACAAAAAAAAGATTATATTGTGAATAGATATCAAATGCAATAAAGCGGAACAGCAAATAAAAGAAAACAAATAATAAGACAAACGTTATAATAAAAGGTGCAACAGTATCCAGTAATCGACAGGTAAGCCCGATCACTAATTAGCTAATTAACTACTTATTTTTTGTGTGTGTTTTTTTTTTGCGATTCGTCGAACTGTACCGGTTAATTCCCGGAAATTAGCAGCCAAAAAAACACCCACCCACGCAAGCCAGCAGCAAACCCACAACAAAAAAACCTAGAAAATCAATACAATTTGATAGCTGATGTTTGTCTGAGTGTCCCTCACCTGCCCTGCCCTGCCCTGTCACTGCCACAGGTCTGCCCTTTGTCGACGCTTTTCATTAGCAACAGCTGATTGCACAAGTTACTGACAAAATGACCTCCTCCATTATACCAATCCCCCAAAAAAAAATATCCTAGCCAGCAGACGTCCACCTTGGCACGCCTTGGCATTTTTTTTTTTATCGTTTCTGTGTGCCTCGCTTGTTTTTGTGGCGCCTTATTAGTTTGTCCCCAGACGACGCGACGCTTGTTTGTCACGCATCAGATACTTTCGCTGGGAGAACCATATTCATTGCCTTTGGTGTTTGGTGCTCTGGTTGGTTCTGCTTGTTGCCGTCATTTTGCTCGAGTGGCGACTTAGTGCTCTGAAGTGCTGCCTTTCCCAGCAGCGAACTAGTGAACTAATTACCAAATTCATTCTGTATGCACAATATGTAATTTTTAACTAAGTAATGTACTCCTCTAAATAGAGTTGATGGCTAAAGTTACTAAATTATCAAGATCTTTAATAAAGTATAGTTATTTGTTAATTATAATTTACAAATGTTATATTTTGTAAGGTTTCTATATTTTGAATATTTTATGCACACATATAAATATGATTTGATGCAATTCCATTAAAATAGACTTTCTTGAGAAAGTTGTTTAATATTTCGATTACGAACCCTTTCACAAGGTTTGCGAGCCTATAAGCCGCAAAAGAAAGCTTTCGGCAATGCATAAATATTGAATTTCAAAGTAATGCACCATGTAGAGTGAAATCGCAATATGGCTTGCGGTATAGATTCTTGGCTACCGGCACGTACAAAGTATAGATTTGTAAGGGGGTCCTTTTGCTGCTGGGTTACGACTACATCATGTCAATCAAAATGGTCGCTCACAGCTTACATTTCTTGTCTAATCAGGCCAACATTTGACAACAAACCCACATAAAAAAACACCGTGAAAACAACAATAACAATGAGCTTTACATGTTTTGACATAATCAGCTTCTGCGCATAGCAAATCCTAGCTACATTGCTCTCTCATTCTCTGGGCTCTTGCGCTGTTGCACGCGCTCTCTCTCTCACTTTGCTGCTCTCTCAGCAGCAATCAAACACGTGATTTTCGCATGCCGTTGTTCCGCTGTCAGCTGCACTTTGACATTCGTCATTAAGCCGCAGCCCATAGAAAAGCTGACTCAAAGCTTTGTCCAGCCAGCGCCAAGAGCATCCTCGAAAGCTTTAAATGCTGCAATTGTATGTAACTGCATTTTTAACACTTGTTGATGGCATATTCGGCACATATTATTTTTAAATGTGCACAAAGCATTTGTGAAAATCAACAAACAGACTAGATTAACTCGATATTAGGCACAAAAAAGCTATAAATAGATTAATGAGATCGCATTTGTCTCTTTGCTGCATCTTCGCTAATTGCTGTAGTTATTCGCCGAGCTATTATTCCCTTGGTCATTTGACTTTAGCTTGGTGCACTTTCACTCCTCGCTCTCGCATTCTAAAGTGAAAGGAGCTGCAGCTACTTATATTCATAAATAAACTGTTGCTGTAGCTTTCTAAATGATAACCACTTACTATTGAACAACTTGAACAGAGCTCTTGGAAACGAAGTGGTCATTCGCAGTACTCACACACACACACACACTCACAAAATCAAACACACACTCACACACAGACACTCACACGGACGTACACAAATAATTACGAATCGTTTATGAGTTCAAAAAACACCCACATGATGCATAAACGATAAACGGTAAACAAGACTGAAAACAAAAAAATTACCAGCAACATTCTATTTCAATTAGTGTAACTGACCTATACCCATTGTTGTTGTTGTTGTGGCCCGATCATTAATCAGCACGTTTTCAGCACATTTATGTATGCCTTTGGCCTTTGCTTATGGCCACAAAAACTGGCCAAGCACATATTCAAACCATGCCAGTAAACGGAAAACATTTCAGTATCTAATGCCAAACCACAATACCAACAACAACAACCAAAAACAACAGCTGCAACAACAACAATAACAACATTAACTGTTACAATCGATTCCGAGCTTCACACGAATATGAAACCGTGTTGCTTTTTTGAGCACATTTCCATTTCACATTTTGAATTTGATTTTGGTTGATTTTAGTGTTATATTTCGTTTTTTTTGGTTGATTTGCTTTTTTTGAATTGTTTGTAAAACGCCCCACAAACTAAAAACGCATTAGATATGTAGACAAAAGAGATAAAAGTAGCCAAAATGAAAAAAAAAAATCTAGACGAATGATGCATGCGTCTCTCAGATGAATATGAATTTAATTCAATTTTAGTAACTTATATAATTTGTTCACAGTTAATTTGCAACAAACACTAACGGGAAATTATTGTTAATGCCAATATTACGAAGTTCACCAGTAATTTCTCAATTTTGTGTGTCACGCAAAGACTCAATCATGCCGATTACTACCGACAATTTCCATTTTGCTCAATCATGATCATCATAATGATATTTGAAAAAATTTCATTGCATTGCATTTGACGAGCTGTCCACTTTAGTCATACATACACACCTGGACAGTAATATACGTACGATAATTCACATCTGAATTAATTTAAAAGAAAAACATAAATATCACATTAATTTGGAAGTATTGTAATTGAGAACAATCTAATTGCTTGGCACATTTTTTTGTTAAAAGTCGACATTCAACTGGACTATAATATTGCTGTTATTTTGTGTTATTGCAAGCGAAATTTGGATGTTGCTGTAAGATTTTACATATCCAGTGAAGATCCTCAAGTTATCATTTTGAAGATGGAAAACAAATTTGGATTGATTCGATAAGATTGGCTGAGAGGAATGACTAACTTCTTTTTCAATTGATTGATTTTATATAAAGGTTTTCGAATTTGTCAGTGTCAGTCCTTTTAACAATATATTAAATTTTTTACATGATATATCCATTTTATTTTAAAAATTCACACCTTTTTCACTGTCCTAGTGTGTATATATATACTTCATTTTTTGCGTTAAACTTGTACAAAATTAAAAGCAAAAAGTGGACTCGCGTTCAGTTCAATAAATCAGTGGAAACTCATATGTAAAAAACACATCATATGATTTGTGAAGATTTTTCTTCGACATTGACGTTTAATACCTGCCACGTCTGCTTTGTCGCTGCTGTCACAGTTAAATAATGAAGGCCCCGCAAACTCGTAATACTGCGACTCGTAAATACTGCGACCATTGCCCCTCCCAGTTGCCACCCAATTGCGTGTGCATCATTCCGAAGGTGTTTGAATTCGATTGCGTTTCACTTTTCTCTCTTTGTTTCGGGCTGTTTCGCTTTGACTAACTGTATGCATAACACAAAAAATGCAACTACGCAGAATCATAAGAAAATAAAAAATCACTTGAAATGCCACATAGCATACAAATTTATAGAAATCTTGTAAATTTTGTTTGCGTTGAACGACTCAGGTTACAATTTTTCTCATTACGTTGCAATTTATTATGAATTTTCGTTTTTTTTTTTTTTGTGTTTTACTCATTCTCGAAAAAGCTTATCACGAACTTTGCGAACAGTCCAAAGAAATGTTTCGCTTAGTTGTCAGGATTTTGTGTAGATGGCGTTGCCTGTAAGCTTTCGAAGGGCAACGTTTAGAATTAAAGCTTTGCTTTGCAAAAGCACTTGTTGCGCAACTTCATTTTGCAAAAGTGACTACGTCTGCTTGTGCTTATCAGTTAATAACGGGAATATGGAACAGCTGATAGTATTTTCAGTGATAACAGACCTCAGTGCAGTGACCAACTGCAGGTGTCTTAACGTATGTATGTACATATGTACATGTGTACATACATGTGTACTGTGTGTACCTATATTGTTTTCCTCCCGACAAATCGCGTGGGCTGCGAACGTGAGTGGGAACAATAATCGCGCGGTAGTCTCAAAAATAATAATAATAATAACTGAAGCTGCAACGATTGCATGTGGAAGAAGCAAAGCAGCGGCCGCTTGGCATTATAATGAGCAAAAGTCACGTTTATGTAACAACACTATCCCGATTTTGGAATAGTGGATACGATTTTGAAAAATGAAAAAGGTCTCTTGTTGTCTGTAAATTTCAACAGCAGTAAACAGACGATAGCAAATATTTGCCAGTTGTCGATGCTTAAAATTTGGTTTGCTGTGCAGCCGGAAATCAAATATTACATGCGATATAAAATACAGCAAATCGAAGCAAACCAAAAAAAATTAAAATTGAAAAAGTGACATCAAAACAATAAACACTGCCAGCCAAATGTAAACCGCACAGAAACGTGCGAGCCGGTTTTGCATTGAATTTTAATGACTGAACAAACGAAAATAATAAAAACGAGAGAGAAAGATGTAGTCAAATATATTTATATATGCATGCTCGTATATAATAATGTAGCAATGCGCAAATAAAAGTCTGTTTATATTTAAAGAGAGACAGCAACACTGAGGTTATCAATTCAAAGATTGATTTGAATTGATTAGTTTAGTTGTGTTCCTAACTAACATATTGCATAAAAAGTTCAGGGAACTTTAAACAATTAATTAAAAAAATAAGTAAATCGCAATGAGAAAAAAAAAACGATTTCATTGGCGTTTGTTTCTTTAAACCGGTTGAGTTTTTAGATATTTGTACCAATTCCAGTATGCACATAAATATTAAGCAAGCAGCTCTCGCGTTCTACATAAATTTGCATATTTTTAAAGAAAGACAACGGCCAAGTTTTAGTAACTGTTGAAGACAAGCTGCCATAAAAAATAAAAAGTAAAAAAATAAAGAAAAAAACGCATACACTCATACACAAAAAGTGTGTCAATGAAATTTTTGAGCAATAAATTGCAATGGGCGCACTGAAAACGCCACAACAAATGCTTTGTGGCATCTTTGGGCTTGCCAACTGTTGTGATACCCTGTCATGGGAACGCGTCAATTTGCAGTGCATAAGTCAGAGACTATTTTTGCATATTATGCTATTTATTTAGCTGAATGCTTTTTTTGTAAATTGAAATTTATCAAGTTGCTAAATTTAGCAAATTCTTTTGCTTTGCTTAAATCTTTTATATGTATGTGTTTATCGGCTAATAGGAGTAAGTATTCAGTTATTATAACCTTTATGAGTCACAAACTTGTTTATTTTTTTTATTAGCGTCCTCCCAGCCCCTATGTTTTGATGGGCCAACTCTCAGCGAGTATCTATGAGCAACTTACCAATTAGCTTGACGTATTTTCAAATATATATTTGTTAAAGCGAATTACGCTCAGGTATTTGAAATCCACTCAAAACTAGTTAGACTAGTCATCAATATCGTTATTTAATAATACAAAAAAAAAAAAAGGTTGCGCATTGAGAAGAGTCGAGGGCCATTCTTTTACCATATTTGCTGTGTTGAGAGTGTTGTTAAATAACAAAAATGTTGTGTCTTCTATTAGTATGCAAAGAAGCGCATTGCACTCTAGAAACCAGGAAGCCGCAGCACATGCCAAGCGATCTGGGAGTCTAATGTAAATGGTTGCTTTGGTTGCTTTGGTTGCCTGGGTTTATCTATTTTGTATGCTTTGAGTGTTGACTGGTTGGTTGCATTTGTTTAGTTGTATCATATCGCACTTGAGGTTTGTTTTGATTGCCAGCTATTGTGATTGGCATGAGATTGGCTTTCTCTGCCCACTCGGATTATTATGATACGATATGATGATATAAGCTGCAGTGTTGAACACATTTCCGTTGCATTCAACGATATGCGCTTAATCGGTCATTGGTCGCAATTAAAACCCTCAGTTGAGCTAACTACTTTCTCCCCCCGTTAACTGCATTAACCGTTAGTACGTGTCAAGTACGGATGGCCAGCAAAGTCATTCCGGTAAAATGGTCGAGAGCAAAAACTTGTACACTATTACAATACGGAGAGTATCATCAATATAATAGATTTCTGATTTTCTAAGCAATTCCGGTATTTCTTTTGTAGGTGGCCTGCAAAGAAAATTAAATGTTTCTGCTCTTAATATTATTGTTAAAGTGCACGATCAATCACAAATCTAATTAGAACGTTAGCTCGGAGAAATTACAAATCATTGTCAGTTTCTCAAATTGTCTCAATTGTTGATTTAGCCCCTTTGGTTTCTCAAGCTAATGAAGCGCATTAGGCGAAGCTCAAATGTGCTAAGCATCTTATAGAAACCTTTAATGTTGCTGTGTGCCACTGACACAGAAGCGAGACGCAACTCGAACAAACATCACAACAAACACAAAAACATTTACACACAGATACAAACATTGACAGACGCACATTTCTCTGCATGCCAAAAAATAGTAGAAAAATTCAGCATTCTAGTCGACTACGATATACCCTAAACACAGCTTTTGATATTTTGTTATGGGTGTTCTACTTTTTTTTTTGTCAAACTTAGGAACATGTTTTTTTATTGGCAAGTCAAAATTCATATCATATATATATTATATCATATCATATATTCATATGTATGTACCGTTCATTACTAATCGAAACCGAGATGTATCGATAATCCCAAAACTGTGACAGTAATCGATTAAATTGAACAAAAACTGATCTGCAAGGAGTATACGAGAACTTATATTCAAAACCTCTAGTTTCTAATTGTGAGATCGACATCTTTATACAGACAGAAAGACGGTCATCAAGAATATATATACCTTATTCATTCGCAAATGCTTGCTGCTGCCTGTTACCTAGTTTTGCTTAGAACCATTATACCTTGCATACCCTTTTTAAGTGGTAGAAGTGCATATAAAAAAGAAACAGCAGATGTCGATGAGAAGAAGTTTCTGGCTATTTGTTCAGGCTGAGGTTGCTTGGGAAGGTTAATGAGTTATAAAACTTATGCCACTTGCTCTGCTTACTGAATATGATACGCATTATTAAAATCGCTTCTCATGTATGTGTGTGTGTGTGTGCGTGTGTGTGAGCAATTTTCCTAGGTCTGAGATAATTTTGCTCTACTCGTCCCACTGAGAGATAAAGATATGTATACAATTTTCTTACCGCTTTTTGCTCTGAGGCTTTTGTTACGCTTTCCAGAACATGACTTGTAGATTTCGGGCATTGCTTTCATTTCGGTGGAAAAAAGATATTCTTAAAATTTCACGCCAGCTATCGGACTAAGCGAAACACATCTTAGCACAGAACTATAATAGCATTTATTTAAAGAGCCAGGCCAAAAAACTAAATCTCGGCGGCAGCAGAAGCAACAGCAGAAAACGGCCCCAGAAACTGTGTCAAACATTTTACAAAAGTGCAAAGCTTATGAACAGAACAAAGCCAAATGGGAGACAGCAAAAGGGGTGAAGAAGGGGGGGCAGCGTTTAGGCGGTAAGAGCAGAAAATACAAAGCGTAACTGTATTTTGTTTGGCTCGTTCTTTTTTTCTAGCTAAGTTTTCTTTTCTTGCCTTTTGCTAAGGGCAGGTGAAAGAGGGCAACGTAATTAAATCTTATAGAATACGGGATACAAAAGTAAAGCAACCAAATTGTTGCGCTGTGTGTCTTGCAACACCATCAACAAAAACAATAACAACATCAACATTGGCCATGCTTGAGTTGGCTGCCAGAGCTCTGCGCTTACGGTTCATTTTTGGGCAATACAGTTTTGGATGTGAAATATATTTGCAGCTCAAAAGGAAGCAGACGAACCGCAACCAAACGCTCAACGCTCAGCCTATGCCCAACCTTAAAATACTCGCTTGCCAGTGACAGTTGCAGCTAAATGGGGCGTGGCTTAACCCTTTTCCTCTGGCCATTTCAGATCTAAGTCTGTGGCAACATTAGCCACGGCTTTGGACTCGACCAATGCCACATTTCAGTCAAATTTTATTTGCTTTGCATCTGGATCATTTCTGAACGCTGACCGGCGATTTTATTTTATATCTAATCTGAAATTTCGATACAATTCCATTTCAAGTTGTAGGCAAACATCCGTTGTATCAATTGTTTTCTAGTTCTCTCAACGGAATAATTTTGTATTCATCCACAGTTCACATTTATTTGCGCTTTGATGTCGAATTGTGTTTAATTTGATGTACCTTCCAAAAAAAATATACGCTCTGAATAAGAACTAGAACATTTACATATTTCACATATATAAATCAAATTATTATTCAGAATTTATATATTTCTAAGCCGGATGGTTCTGTCTCTCTTAAGTATAGGGGATTTCCATTTATTTTGCAGACTTTAAGATAAATATTTCTATTCCCTGCGTTTTTTTTCATGTAAACATTTAAAATAGTTTTTTAATTCATCTAGATAAATAATAGTTCATGTAATAAATTGTAGTAATAAATTTTAATAATATTTTACTGAGCCCTAATGCTTAGTTATATTTTTCCTATTGGCATTTGCGGGCTGTAAATTTGTATTTTAACACAGCAGTTACAAATAAACGTTTTATTATTTTGCGAATATAAATTATAGATTATTGACTTTGGAAATCGGCTTGGGTTAGTTCCGACAAACATTTGTAAACGCCAGCTTTTGGTGTCAGTTTTTGTTAGGCTGAATTTTCTACATATTTAAACATGCCAGCTTAGCATATATCGCCCTTTTGCTTTAAAAATAATAAATATGAAATGTCGATCCGCTAACATAACCCTGAACTATTTTTTACAGTTTGCGGTCATTTAACACCTTTAAAAAACAAAAAAAAAAGAAGCAAAAACCGATAACAATTGTACAATGGGCTTTTAGCATTTGCACAAGGGCACATAAAAATTGATGGAACTTGAGACGTGAGTCGTTAAAATCTAAGCAACTTAAACTGAACATATAATATATATGGATTTGTATGTATATATATATATTATATGAATTCGTTAATGCCCTAATGTTTTTTTTGAGATCACAGAGAATTAGCAAATTAATATAATTTCAAATTGCTTCTAATTTTATTATCTGTCGCTTTTGTAAGTTGAAAACAATTTAATATAATGAAAATAATATTGCATCTCTTAATTAAGTTGAGATGCAAATAGCTTGCTCTTGTGAGGGTGAAACAAATACACAAATATATGAATAAATACAGATATATAAAAATGTACTATTGAAAAAATATAGAAGCACGTTTGTCGGACTTATTATTTCTGCAATTCGAAATTAATAATGAATTAATTTATTAATAAATTGAAAGAAGCTAAAAAAAAGTCATGAAATTAAAACAACGAAAATCGCAAAAAGAATAGGCAAATACGCATTGCAAAATATAATAAAAATTTGAATAGTCTTAATTTTTTTAAATTTGAAATTATATATATTCGATGTATATATACAAACTTCAATTCTTTCCGGCAGTTTCATTCAGTTAAACAAATTTAACAAAGGCATACTTTAGTGTAATATTTAATATATTTATAGACTAAATATTTGAATATTGCATAACATCCATAGTGTATATACATGAATATAGATATCCCAAAATAATATGGTCCATTTCTTTAGCCTCACATTTTTACAATATCTACATATAAAGTTCGCTTTGTTCTTATTCTTAATGCATTTCATTTTAGTTCAGGGACTTTGTTTTTGTAAAGTGGGTAGGCCAATGTAATTGCTTAAATCAAATTTAGGCACTCACCCATTTAGCCATTCGTTCCGAGCTGTATAAAAATAGACACCTCTATTTATAATGCTCCAATTTGGTTGGCATGCTATATGCTCGGTTGCTGCTGATGTATTCTGTTTTAGTTTCAAATTTAATGCGAATCTAATGTTTTCGACATTTAATTTCGAGTTTGGAAATTGTTTACTTTTAATTATGATACCGCAACGCGGACCCTAAGCTCTATCAGCATAGATACACTGTTATTAAAGTGTAGCCGTTCTGCTGCCTCTGTTTATCAATTTACAATATTGACCTTTGCCATGCTCGCCTTTTTTTGTTTGTTTCCTTTTTTATGCTTTTTTAGTTAAGCTGAATTAAATACATGGTACACACAGAGGGCGTTGTTTGTTTTTGCCTCTGTTTTCGCACCTTTGGCCGATGGGGACAGCAGTTGTTGTTGTTCTTGGCTAGCTGGTGGCAGCTCCGACGTCTGCCTCAGGAGAGTCCGAGTGCCAGAGAGAGATAGAGGAAGATAACGAGAGAGAGAGCCGCAAATAATTATATATTGTGGCTGCTTAAGCCATCACTTGTTCTCTCTTTCTCGTCCACACAACTAAAAAATTGGCACGCTCTCTGAAAGTTTCGCTGTCTCACAGCAAGAAATAGATTTGAGCACCGTATCAATTGAATTAGACCAACAAGTGCGCGACGATCTCTGCCTGAGGTAATTAATTTGAAGTGCATGCCAGAAGCAGTAACATTATTGATTAGTCTTAAGGCAGAGGCTCTGGCAGAGGCAGAGGCAGAAGCACTGGCCAGCTGATAAGCGACAGCACACTCAACCCAAGTAGTTCGCCAAATGATGATAAAATAATTGCATTTCATTTAATTTGATTTCAATTGAATTGCGAAAGAGCGTAGAAGTTGAGCACAGAGCGAAACGCAACGCCGCTGCTTTTACTGTTCTTTAATTTCATTTTCAAGCAGCTCAGCTTAGATTTCTATGCTCTTTCTCCTCTCCTTCTCTCATTCTTACTCCTTCACTCTCCGTTCTGCTCTTACTTTCTAATGAGTCTTCAGCTCCAATGAAAGTTCAATTAGCGTTTGCACAGAGCGAAAGTTTATGCAATATCAACGGAAAGAGGGAGGAAAGAGGAGAAACTATGCACGTTCACCGCAATAAACAGCTTATAATTCAAAGTGGCATATGTAATTACACTAAAAGCAGACAAGGTGCAAGCAGTTAAATCCAGATCTTGTGCATTGATTATTTCGAGCTATTAAAAATTGCATATTCCCTAAAAGAAATTCTCAATAAAAGAGCCCAACGTATTTGTCTATAGAGCAGGCGTATTGTTTTATTTTTTTAGTTTTTAGCTTTGACATTTTGTTGCAATATTGAAATATAGAGAATATATATATTTTTCAATTTTGTTGGACACATATTTTTTAGTTTTCTCTTTTTTTTCATTTTATGAATATGTGTGTTGAAATTGTATCAATATTTTGAACTTGTTATTTAGAGATTTAATTGTTTAGCAAAACTTTATTATGCTGCCATGTGGACAAAATATTTGTTGGCAATAGTTGGATATTGACTTTGTTATTAACACCATACAGAAATTGGGAACGATTGAAATTGGTTAAATTCAATTTTGCAAAAGTTTGTTAACGACGGAAGAAAACATTTCCATTCTTTAATGTAAATATATTTTTGATCAGCATTAAGTGCTGAATCTATCCAGCTATGTCTGCTGGTCTATGGGCTATTAGAGCATTTTAACTAGTTTTCCTTTTAAATGGATATTTTTCTGCATTTAAATATAAATTTCGAGTTTTAAATTCCCAACTTAAATAATACAAATTTCTTACCATTGAAAATAAATACAAATACGATACTGTGAAAGAATAAATTTTGTTTAATTTTACACAGGTCTGCAGAAATGACATAAATCACAGACAATATTAAATTATAAATTAAATGAAAATGAAATGAATGTGGAAAATAATTAAAAATATCAATATAATGCCAGTTGAGCATAAAAAAAAATTGGGGATTTATGAATCTCATTTGGACTTAATAGCAATGTTCAATTCAATGAAAATTCATACATTGTTTTTTACTGTTTTTACTGGAAGCAAACATTACACGAGATGTTTGTTTTAATTGAATGTTAAACATGAATGAACATTGTCGTCCGTTTGGCTATGTGATGAAAAACCATTAAGGGACCTTAAAATATCAGAGTTATTATTATTCATACAGCAATTTATTTTTAAATTTAATAATTTTTTTAAAGACTAATGGTATGCTATTTGGATTTAGCGTTGCTTGGCTTTATATAACTATAATTTAGGCGACAATAAATTTAAATGCCTCTATTCGAAAGAAGACCTTTTATTCATTGTAGTCTTTCCTGGTTTAATGGCATATTATTGTTTCCAGTTATTTGTACTAATGGCATTGTCGTAAATAATGGTAATTTTGACAGTTGTTTATTGTAGTATTTTCTATTTTATCAGTTTTTGTTTGTGTCATTATGCAAGTTGTTTGTTGCTTGTTGTTACTTTCATATATATTTTACTTTTGCTTTAAACATGTCAAACGCATTGTTTTTGTACTGCTTGTATAAGATTACCAAACTAACCTTGGTCTAGTCTGAGGCAGCCCAATAAACATAAGCTCATTAAACGCAAGAGTCGCATGTCAAACACCATTTGAACTCTTGCACATTTAGGTTGGCACCAAGACCTCGGCTCCCAACAGGCTCATACTTCCGCCCAGACCCTCTAATTATTTTTATGGCATTTTAATGACTTAATTAAACAATTTACTTAAAGCTTCACGTTGCTTCAATTATGTAAACAGCTGCAAACGCAACAGCATCAGACCGAAACTGGATCCAAGCCGGGTCTGGTCGCCAGTCAAGATGCAACAATTAGGCGTTCATTAAAAACTAAGGCAAAAAGAATTGCACTAAAAGGGGCTGCCTCAAATCGAGTAAATATTTTTTCACTTTACGGACAGTCGCAGTGCCCACAACAAAGAATCTAATTGTATATCAAGTGCAACAGCTGTGTGGTAATTGCACTTGTGGGTGTGAGTATGGGTTTGTAATTGCATGAATTGGCTATATGTGCACACAGAAAAAAATCCCATTGATTTTCAGAAAAGGTATAGTGAAAAAAGTATATTTTTTTAAAACGAAAGTTTTTTCTTTCTAACAATCGAAATTGTTTTTTTCTTATTTATTTTTTCTATTTTGTTTTGGAAAAGTGGAAAAATTTTTATTACTATTTTCTGAATTCCATAAAGTTTCTATTCTAAAAGCGATGCAAGTCGTATTTTTGATCATTAGAAATATATATTTCTGAAACTATAAAAAAGCGTATTTCATTTTTTTAAGCTTCAATCTCTCCTTAAAAATTTATCTGGACGGGACTCGAAATATAGTAGAAAAAAGTAACCTAGCCAACAATAAACTTATTTTAAATTTTATAAAGATATCGCCAAGTAACTTTTTTCCTATATTTGGAAAATACTTGTTATTTCTAAAAACTAGAACATTTCTAGTTTTCTGGGTGATTTTCGCAATATCAGCGGGATTTTCTTTCTGAGTGTATGGGAACGAATGCATTTTCTGCGCCAATAAGCAATCCGCAGACCCAAAGGCGAAAGCCTTGCCTCACTTGTAAACTAATTCAATTAACGACTAAGCAGCTTAACATTAAGTGCCTCCAGTGGTTGTGTACTCAAACGCGTATATATACATATATTTATATATATACACATATATATATATAAAAGACTTTGAGGAGCTCAAAAGGTTGACCCACAACTCGCCACTCAGCTGACAATATAAGCAGTGTCTTAATTAGTTAGGCGCACATATCATAATTCAAGGCATCTTGCGAATTTAAACATTTGCATATTTGGTTAAGCAATGGCCGATTAGGCCGATTTAACATTGGCCATAAGACTACGAGAGCTGGTAAGACGCGTATAACTCTGGCCTTTATACACTGGCTGTTGACTTGTGTGTTGTCTTTGGCTTCTTGACAGCTTTGGTCAAATTGTATGCACATCTCAAGAGACATTTGAATGCCGCACACGGCTCGGACTCCAACTTTGGCCTGGCTATGGATGCGTATGGATAGGGGGATGGAAGGGGGGGTCTCAAACTGGCAGTGTATGTCAAGTCAAGTGCATTAAGCTCGTTTTGCGGTTTTCAATTTTTTCTGGAGTATTTTTTTTTTTTTTTGCTTTTGTTGGCGGAAGTGTGCGGGGCTTTAAAAATAAAACTAGGTTGAGCAGTTAATCAAATCGCCGGGCATTTACATGTTAATCAAGTTTGCTTTTGTGCTCTCTTTGCAGACAATCACCGCCCGACTGAAGTAAAGTGGGTAAGTAAAAAAAAAAAAAAAAAAAAAATGGAAAACCAAACAATGCTGCGAAAACTTTTCACACAGACAATTTTGCAACAGTTGTTTTACATACTGATTAAATAGAGTCAGAGAATTTACGTCAGATTATTTTGTTGTACTATCATAATTCGCAATTTGTATATATTTCCCACACTGGTTTTTGATATGATGCTGTAGTTCTCTCAATTGTGCAAAACTTATCTAACTTGTGATACGAGTGCGTAATTGCATCTCGACTTATTCTCTTTGTTAAATAATCAGCTAACTGCTAATTAGATAGCGGCCAAAAATAGGCATACATTAATTCAAAGTTATTATTTACTATTTATTGGTCATGTGCTACTTTTGATTAGGATAAGTGCCATAAAAGCCTTTTATCATTTAGCTGCTCTATTTGTTTGCCATTTGCCGTTTGCCGCGTACGGTTTGGGTTAAGGGGTCTGGGTCCGAGTGCGGGTCGCATGTAATCGCCGGGGCTTTATCGCGTATCAACGGAGGCATTAGCATGTCAGGGGCAGATAAAAAATTGCGCATGGACAATGGCATTTCTGCAACTGTGTTTGACAACAAAATACCAGAATAAGTTAGTTAAATATTTGCCAACATTAAATTTCTACGTTTTTATCAGGTTGGTTCAATGCAAGATTTTTAAAGCCCCCAAATAAATTCTCAAACTGTGCAAATAAATAAAGATAACGACGACAATTCTCGCTAATCGATGTGCATAATTTGTTATATATGGTATGGTTGAATAGTTTACTTAACTGTTCAGTTTCATATTCTTAAAGCATTAGGAAATATTTCGTCGAATTTAATGAACAACTCTGTTTGTACAATTTAAAATGTATATATATATATATATAAATAGATGTGCTTTTAATGGGAATATCAGTTGATGGCATTAATCAAATGGCACAATTAAAACCGCTAATTAACCAACTTTCACTGGCATCAGCAAAGCTAAATTTAATTTAATTTAAAAGCAATTGCATTAATTACGGTATCGCAATTGCACACTAATAGAAATCAATAGTAAACAAAGCCAAATCGATTGGACGTCTATTTGCTCGTCAACGACAGCAGCGTCTGGCAGCTTAGGCAAATAGGTGGCTAAGTAAATATTTGTGCATATTTCCTCTGCTATACGATTATTGAACATACGCCATGTGGTCCCAGCAAAACAAATGCATAGAGTTGCGCCAAGTGCTTATGTGATTGCAAATGTGGTTAAAACACCTTTTTCTAACCAGGCATATTATTATTCCACACAGAATTTGTGTATTCAAATGTTTTGCCTAACTAATGACGCCTATTCAAATTTATTTAAAATTAATAAATTGCATGTAAAGCCTTTACGCAAATATTTGCATTTTGCATATGATATAGTTTTCGACCCCAGAAGGAATATTTGTTCTTTATTATTAATAACCACAATATGCACATGTATCCATTTTGCAATAGAACTTCTCGTATACCCGGAGCAAATGAAGCTTATCTTATGTGATAACTGTATGTGTTTCTCGGAATCCAATTTCAGAGTATAGTCTTCAACAACCTTCGACAACAAATACAAGTTTTAAAAATGATTTATGTCAACAGCTGTATTTGACTATTGTATTCTTACTTGCTATAATTAGGTCACTTTAAATAGTAATTATTTTTTCTTCCACTGCTGAACGTGTGGCAGAGACACTAATTTGATAGCAAATATCAAACAAAGTGTTTCGCATATATCGGTTTTTTCATTGTTGATGTTTTCATATAATAGATTTTGTAATGTTTTATAAAAGTTTCAGTGAGCTTTATGCACTTTGGTCCCAGTATGTTATTTGGAAATGGTGCAATTTTCTTTATGCAAATGCTACGTGGAAATTCAAACAGAAATTTCTGTAAATTCAGGCAGCGCAATTATGCAAATGCTCAAAATGGTTATGCCATGTCAAAAGGTCAACGAAAACAACAACAACAACAACAACAACAACAGCAACAAACAACGCAATTAAGTTGTTGGTGAGCCGCCCTCATGCAATTAGCAGTGAGTGTTTTTTTTTTTTTTTTCTTTTTTTTTTTTTTCGTTTTCTGATTTTTTTAGCCGCTGCCGCAAAAGGTGTCAACATATTTAGCATGTTGAATTTTTTTCGAACATAAAAGTTACAAGAAGTGTCAAAATATGTAAATTTTATGCTACGACATTGAAGTAGACCATAATTGAGCAAAGCAGCGCCAAATCTTCATTACCATTGGGATTGAAGACAACTGTCGGATCTTGTTCCCTAACCAGCGGTTAATTAGTGTGAGAATTAAGCTGAATTTCTTTCCATTGTTTTTGGGCAACATTTGTTAGAGCCTGTTCATTATCTTTAAGTTTATTTTCATTACTTTTAGAGCGGACAGATCAACCAGATGTCTAAAGATTGTTAAAGTCCATGAAAGTGCAGTTAATTTAAGAAAATGTTTATCATAATTCTGATATAATAAACAACTATATTTATATTATATATTTTCGGACAACTCATATTTATAATTATAAAAATGGGGGAAAAATACAATTAAAAAGTCATTTTTGCTATGTTTATACAATTGCAATTTAATGAAGGTAAATTTTTGTTGATGCTGCCACAGTTTGTGTATTTATCCATTTGAAGCGCATTTACTGTCCTAAAGTAGCAATAATAGTCCTTGAGCAGGGATTTACAGAATTTTTATTGACTCGCTGAAAAAAAGGCAAAACCACTCAAGCAGTCGATCCACTTTAGCGTCAGGCGCTGTCAACCACAATTGCAGACAATGGCTGTCGGCCCAATATAAGTCATCATCATAATCTGTTGGTCGGACAGTACGCCAGAATAATGGGCCATAAATGAACGCTGCCCCTGCGCACATTATTCGCACATTTTGCCAAATGGGCGTGACAGCTGGAAAAGCATCACGGCCAGCTCCGTCTGTTGTTATTTGAGCATATGCCTAATCATTATTTGGCTAGCCCAGGCTAGCTACCAGCTACTCAAAGATTGCGATGTGTTGATTTTCGCTGTTGGCAGAAATTATTTTTTAATTAAATTTTTACGACACACGCGCCCACAAAAACAGCCACAAACATCCAACGGGCAATGGTCGTAAGTGAAGTTTATGGAATGCCCTTTTTGTTGCCACTAGAATATTACTTTTGCAGGGGCTGGGCCCCAGGACAAGGACAACGTTCAACGCTGACTGCTGACAGCTTTGCGTGTTTTCAACATTTCTCAAGTAAGAAATGATACAAGAAGGCAAAAAAAAAAAAAAAAGAAATGAAAATATAAAAATAAATAAGGAAACGCAGAAACTGCAAATACATTTATGTATATACATTTCACCCTTTTCTTATTTATCTTTTAAATAAATTGGCTTGTGGGTGCACAGAATGAGCAAAAAAAAAAAAAAATAATTGATTTTATTTCGCTACTTTATTGCTCACAGAAAAAAATTAAATAAAAAACAAATATTTCAGTTTGATTAACTTTATTGATTGACAATTTAAATACTGAATAAAAAAAGTAAACTAATTGAAAGTTTAATTATAGTTTTGATTTAATACTTGAACAATTTTCAATACCGAAAACTCTCAAATTCATTGAATGTTTAACTATTGTCTATAAGAGGGTATTCAAATTCTTTTTTTTATTGTTTTATTTTTGCTGTTTTTCTGTGTGTTTCTGCACAAAAAACCGAAACGAATCGATGGAGGAATTTCATGACCAAGCATTTTATTGTTTGATATTGTTCTACTTTCTCGTTTTAGTTCTAGCCCCCCCCGCAACCCGTGCTGCACATACGCATTTTATTGACATTTTATATGTTTTTGAGTTTTGGGTTAGTTTAGGGTCGAATTGTGCTTTCGTTTGCCAGTCTGTGCCACATACGGCAAACATGCAAATTTGAAGAAATGCTGGTCCTGTTCGTGCCACACCCACTGCCAATCCTTATTTTGCGTGTGTATTTTCTGTGCGTGCTGAACTCCATTGGAAAGGTCTTGTGCTGATCGAATTGAATGGGCTGAATGGTTTTTCCTTTGTCCACTTATAGTCCACTTTCAATGTCTCCAGTTCAATTCAATGGAAAATAATTGAATTTCATACATGCACATTACGTTGACATTTTGTAAATTATGCAAATTGAAATTCAATTGATTGGAAAATGCTACGTTAGGCCCACCGCCCCCAAAGGTTTACTATTATTGGTCAACAAGACAAACTTGCATATTGTGCAACAAATAATAAATTTGTTTGTGACTTTCATTTCACATGTAATTTAATTATATGTCAATATGTGTAACGCTAAAAACTGTTTTACCGGCTTTGTTTTTCCGTTGATGGCTGCCATAAATTGTATTGACCACGTTTAGTTTCGCAACCAGTCAACGCATTTAAATCAGCTACGCGGCTAACCTTTTCGGGCGGTTCACTTGGCTCATTTGTTAAAAGCGGGATTTGCATTATTCACGCATTTTAATGAGCCAAATATTTGACCACACAAAACCCGTGTTTTAAATGGAATATTCTAACAAATCAGCAAATGAAATGTATTATGTCTATTGACGAGATTGCGAACAGAATGCTTAATTTTTGTCAGGAAATAAATTATTTTGGGTTTCAGTTGCTTCTGCAAATTTATTTTTAGAGCAGTCTGATAAATATCTATATTATTAAATAAAAGTAAAGAGAGACTGTGTAAAGGAAACCTTTCCACAGCGTTTATATTGATTTGAGTAAAATTGAAAACATAATTTTTCCAAATTTAAAAAATTATTTATTATTTATTGGATTTTGTGCAGAAAAGTGTTTATGGCTTAACTTGTATTTGAACTGATTGTTTTGTTAGACAGATTAAAATAAGGCTTAAAATTTTATGTGATATTATGATTATTCGGAAAACGTGTTTTCTCATTGTTATTCGGGTCATATTCTAGCGGACAAAAGACATTAAAACTAATTATGCCAGTTCCACTAAACAATGGGTTTAATTTTCTCCAATTGAGCAGCGAAAAGGACCCCAACTGGATTCTTGCAAAACAATAGCCAACCAACCAGTCGATAATTTGTTTGCCAATGTAAGCTTAGTACAAAGGAAATCAGAAAACTATAAATGAACTCGATGCCGGAATACCCTGGAATAAATTTGGATTCACTAGATGCTTGAACAGTTTCTATTTACTTTATTTTACTATCATAAGGAGTATAAAAGCATGCATTAAGTTGGGCAACAGTTCAAGCCTTTTTTTTTACAGGGTATTGCCGGCGTCTTAGCCGTTGAATGCGTTGACTTTGCGCTGGCCAGCTCGCGTGGCCAATTACCTGGCAGAAAAAGCAGCTTAAACAAATAATTTGTTTACACAAGCGACAGGCGAACTTTTGAACTTTTCCGCAACTTGAGCCAGCGAGTGTCATTCAGGCAGTTCTTCAGTCTGACTGTCAGTCAGTCAGTCAGCTAGTCCCATGACAGACGTCAGTTGGGCTACTGCCTGCTCTGTTGGCTGTCTCCGTTTTTGGAACTGTTACTGCAATTTTGTTGCAAACAGCGAGTCACATTAAAACCCTTTTGTGTTTTGGCATGTTTACCTTTGCACCTGTCATTTTCACCCTCTCTCTCTCTTCCTTTGACAGCTGACAGTTGGGCAGCAGCAGGGGGGGGGGGGCAACAATCAAATTGACAGATCAACTGACAATTGAATTCGATTGCACTTACTTTGGCAGCTAAACGACTTTATGTTGTGGACCATCACTGTTTGTATTGCCCAAAATTCAGTGAACACAATTAAAATGCAGCTGCTCTGCTCCAAATCCAAATCCAAAGTCAATTACTGTCAGCCAAAAGCAAGAAAATTGAAAGCGCTCTCTAATATAAATGGGGCTCCAAAAATTTCTGGGTGGTATCCACAGGAGTTGTGTGCGCCTCGGGCGAGTAAAGACGTTTTTACATTTTGGTTTTGCTCGCCCTCCTCCTCCTCCTCCTCCTCGTGCACTTCAGCTCAACAAATAACTATTTCAATTTTGTGAATCGCGTAAATTCAAATTTTGTGGCTGCAGCCCCAAGCGCTGTCCAAATCAGCGTACAGTCAGTGCTAGATATTTTCACACGCGCCACGTTCGCTGAAAGTTTTGTGTTGTCTGCCTTTAGGCGCCCGCCCAGGCTGCGCTGTGTCACAAAAACTAACAATAATGACAGCAAATCAATATCATCGAAATGGCCCGGGGCCTTCTCAAAGTAAAAGTTCCAATTGGAATTCAACGCAGCGCGCACAAAACTGTCTGATTTGCATTCGTCGCCTGTAAACCATTTGAGATTGCCAGGGACGACAGTGCTGGTTTCAGTTGTTGTAGTTTTTATACGTTTGCTCATTTCAAACTATACACTACACACACACACACACACACACACACACACACACACACACTGGCCACTCACACATTCAGTCATTTAGCATTCATGCAGTGCAATAAAATGCACTCGAATTGCAGCAGAAGGAAACTTTGTGCATCCATTTGTTATCCATAGTGGTCATCTGTCGCTCTCTCCATCAATAGTGCGACAGGAGTTGCAATTGATTGTAGTTGTAGTTTGTTTGTTTCTGATCGTTTTCTGTAGACAAACATCTTTTTTTCATAATAAAATCTAGCAAAAAAAAAAAAAAAAAATGAGAAATTGCTCTGCTAACAAAGGTAATTTACGTTCCTTAGAAGGAATATTTTTAAAACAGAAGAATGAATATCTAAAAATGAGTATTTTTTTTAATCAATTGAAGCGTCGATTTTTTTTTTTAAATATTTCTCAGATTAGTTGTTTATACACACACCTCATCCATTGTTTTTTTTTCATTTAGAAATTTTTTAATTTAATTTAAAAAAACTCCTTCGGAATTGGAATTAAATCTCAATAGGCTTTTAGGGCACACTGGAGCTAATAATGCAGTTGAAATAAAAAGTTTCATTACTTTTTCCTTATAAACTGGTTTGAAATGTTTACTATTATAAAGAAATATATGTATTTCAAGAGCTTATAAAGACTAAGAATATTTTCTCTAGTATTTAAAAAAAAAATTCATAAAAGCCACCTCAGTTTTTCTAGTTTTCTGAACTTAGTTTTACTTTTATCTTACCGCCATATTTTATCTGAGAATACAACAAATACAATTATTTTGAGTGAAAAACAAAGCTGTCAATAATTGAATTCCATTAAAGGTGAAATTCTTACCAGAAGTTTTTACAACATATTGTTTGTTCGATGTTTCCAAGTTGTTAGAGAGATCTGTTTATTTTTTGTTTATTTTTTGGTTTTTTGGTTTAATATGCAGCACGTTGCGATGCTACCGGAGTCGTTGCCATTGCGATTGTTGCAGCTTTTGGCAAGTTTTGTTGCTTGTTTTAAGTGGACACACATGCAAGTCTCTTGCTCAACGCCGACGCTGGATTGTCTTACGGCAAATACGAGGCGGCATTCTCATCGTCGAACACATAATACCCACACAGTCAAAAGTCAAATGTACATACATATGTATACACATGTACATGTATGTGTTGCACGGGGCAACATGAGATCGTAGACTTACCAATGCGCTGTTGTTGTGTGTTGGGTGCAGCTGGTTTTGTCTCTGTCGTCGCGTTTTTAGTCAACAACGCATTGTTGTGACAACACACATTGTTGTTGTTGTTGTTGTTGTTGTTGCTGTTATGCCTTGTGTGTTCATCTGAGTGTGCTACTAACTAAGTACGTCTCGCACATAAAGTCAACGCTAGAAAGTGAAATTTTCGCATGCATCTCTGCTTCCGGCTCGCAATGCTCAGCTGCTGAATTCATGAGGTTTGCGTCTAATGTTTACCTTTGCAATGATGCCACCAGGCAGCTGTCAGTTGTCAGTCGTCAGGCGCCGCCGGTCGCCGGTCGCCACTCACCAAGTCAAGTTGCACGTGAAAAGTGAAATTGCTGGCATCGTGGAGTAGCAATTGCTTCTAATCACCACGGCTTTGAGCACTTGGTAGCTTGGAGGCATCGCAACTCCTGACATTTTGTGGCAGCGTTTAAATTAAACTCTGCTCAACGCTTAAGTGCAATGCAATTAAGTGATAAGCCCGCCAAATAGTTGAGCAGCGCACATTATAAATATGACAAATAATTCGAGGGATCCTTTGCCCCGTTTCGCCAATAAAAATAATGTAAATGTAAATTGGCATATTAACAGGATGAAAGGGGCCCAAGAAATGATCGAGATAAGCGTGCAGCTAACAAAAAAAAAAATCACCATAGCATTGACAACAACAACACACACACACAGATACAGTCTGTAGCATACTTGCTAAGCCCTCCGTGGAGAGCAATTACGCGGAGAGTGCATGATGGCGACAGAAATGGCCAAAAGCCGCCAGCCGTCCGGAGAAAGCGAACGTGTCCTTTTCGCGGCGGAAATTCGCTGGTTGGCCAGCTTTATTTTCATTTAATGCTGCATTTCCGTATCTGCGTTGCGTATACGCAATATGTGTTTTAATAACTGCCGCCGGAGCCTGCCGTCAGTTGGCCTGTCAATTACATTTTAAATTCGCTGCTGTTAATTTTGATGCCCCTCGCGCTGTTAAACTGATTAAACACATTTTTCTCCGGCCGCGTTCTCCATGCCGGTTCATTTTCACCCCGGTGAATTTTGTTGTATTTTTTATCAGACGGCTTCAACATCTCGCAACGGTCAACGTCATTAAATTTTACCTTTGTAAATGTCGCTCATTGGATTCTTCTACGAGGATTTTCCTACCACCGCACTTTGTAGGACCAGCGGAGATCAGGGGTCTGTCCTGACTCCACAAACATTTCTCAACAGCTGGATTCATTTTGGTGGCGACCAGCAGCAGCTCCAATAACAAATGTCTGCATATACATAAATTTAAATTGGTTCGGTCCAAACTTGACTTGGAGCATCCTCTGCGCTGCTGCTGACCCAGTCTGATTCAGGTGTAGCACCATCATCAGCAACATTTTTTTTTTATCAGCTGATTCGCTCAACTCCGGGCTGCTTTATTTACTTGTGCGATATATATATATATAAATTCTCTTTTTTTTTGTGAGCTTTGGCTTCGTTTGTTAATTTGATTTTTATCTGCTGTTTATTTTTTACTGTCGCTGCTTGGCAGTCCGGCATCTCCTTTTCACATTGCGTATACGTCCTGCTGTCAGCCCTGTCGGTTTTATTGGGGTCCATTTTTTTTTGAAAAGAACTTGTCTGTGCTAACTTATCGCTAAGAGTTGCCCAGTCGTGTACACTAACTAACTTAATTTCATTAACGTCACCCGCGTCTTAGTTGGCTTATTGGCCAACTCTCATCTCGTTTCCTTATCCATAAAGGAATTTAACGGGCTCTGCTAAAAAGTTACCAATTATGTGCAGTGCTTTAATTACTTCCTGGCCGGTGCATCCGCTCCCAAGTACGATTTTTTATAATGATTCCGGATATTTGAGTAGTTTCGAGCAAAAGCTACCAGCTACCAGCTACCAGCTACCAAACGGCCAACATCCCACAGTCCACAGCCAACAAAAACTAGCAACAATAACAAATAATGCCTCTTGAGGCACATCTTTGCCTTTTATGTGTAGGGTAAGCACAATATCAGAGCCGAACAAAAGACCGTTGAATGCGACACAGTGGAAAGTGTACACAATTTATGCAATATGTTGTTCTAAGATTAGAGTTGCCATCTGGCCAACATTTTAAACTTTCCAAAGTCTTAATCTTAATATTTTTACTATTTAGCATTGGAGTATTGTAAATATAATTAGAAAGCCATCCTTGTAGACCGTTGGAATAGCCACAGGATAAAACCTACTTAAAACCAATTTGCAGCATTAATATCAAAATTATGTTAATTAATCAACATTTTTTAAAAATTAAAATTAAATTAATATATAATATTGGTATGTTTAAAATAAGTAAGAAATAGTCTCTATTATTCATTCGTATTTAATTATATTTATTTTAAATAAATAATACGATAATTTTAATTGCTTTCAATCCTTATTTTACTACATAATTAATTTATTTCTTTTTGTAAGAAATTATGCTTAAATAATTTTGTGCTTCGCTACCATCGTACATGAGATGGCTCAAAGCAACAGCAGAAGAAAAGCTGTAGCACTTCGGATCATTTGTGCAGGGTCTAATGATTTCCGTTAGTTTCCGTTCGGCATCGTCAACATCTCCATTCCATGTCCGCTGCCAGCGTTGACAGCACTGCATATTCTCAGCGCGTTTCCCAAATATATGTTGTTTTTTTTTACCGAACTTGATTTTTGTCTGCTACTATTTCGATTAGTTTGAGTATTTTTGGCTGAGCTTGAAGTTATTTGTATTTTAAATATGTGCATGTATTTGCATGTTTATTATTCAACATATTAACTGGCAAGTCACACTATTTTTTAAACAAATTTTTTGCGTCAGGAAATGGAGGCTTTTTTGGGGTTTGCGTACAAGTTTAACGAGTGTCAATTGATGCTAATGAAATTGTTGGATAAAACGCGTTGTGGTTAGCGTGTGTCTTGTAATGAAATTACATTTAATTGCTTATAATTTATTAATTTACAGTTGATAAAAATGCAGAAACCAAGCATTGCAGATAATTCAGTTACCTAGCTTACAAAAAATGCGACTATAAGATACCCTGCATTATTAAATATTGTTGGCAAGCATTTGGTAAAGTTCAAGGAAAAGCAGGAAAATCGCAAATAATTTTATAAAATAAAAATAACAAATATTTTAATATAATTATTAAGTTTGTGAAACATTTTTCAAAATGTATAAATTATTTTCATAATTTTAGAGAGATTTTCTTCTAAGTTTACATCAAATATTTATATATTAAAAATATACTCACATATTGCACCTGACGTTTTCATTTAATTTTATTTCAATTATTTTGCCTATGGAGAAACTTGTTAATTTTATAGAATTACTTATAGGGTAACATAATGTGCATACACTCATTTGTGCCTACGTTGCATCTACTATATGGAAACGATACAATATGCAACACCTAAATAACGACAACAATAAAAACAAGCAAAATCCTACTAGTTTTGAGAGGTTCCCATAATCAACGACGCCGACGCTGTGTCGTGTGAATTGTTCGGAAAGAGCTCCCTCAACATTTTTGGAAGATGTATTTTGTTGCCGCAATTGCAACTGCATTTAGCCGCCTAGTACAAAAATGAGTTGGATGTCGGCTGTTGGCTGTTGGCTGTTGGCTGCTGACTGTTGACTGTGCTTGGCTGCTATTTTCACAATATTTTACGGATACTTGGCCATCGCTTTTGTTGGTGTGGAAAAGCGCGCTCTGCCGTTAAATTGCGCACAATTTTACCTTTTGGCTTAACAAACTGAACGCTCAATTGTCGGTGCTGTTGTTAGCTGATGTTGAGCGCAGCATACCAGAAAATTATGAGCTAATGGATTTTGTTTAATTCACATACACTCAGAACAATAAAATAACATGCCACAAAAATTGCAATATTATACATTTTCCGTAGATTTGTAACATTTTATTGAGCATTTTGTTGAGTGTACACATTTGCAGACCTGCTTTAATTGGCGATTGGCCCGATGTTAATAATAATTTGCAAAAGCGTTAATATTGTTGACAAATAACATATACATTTGTCGTGCTTGTTGTTTCTTTCAATTGGCAGACCATGAAAGTGTTGACAGGCAGCAAATACAATTAATTCTGCAAGCCAATTTATCAATTATCCGCAGTTTCAAGTTCAAAGTTATACAATAGCAAATTGGTCTGCCAGTGGTATCAAAATCATCGTCCACAAACTATGTAATTAAATCGGAAGAAAAATTAAAGTTTGAATGCATTTGTTTGTTTGATTCGTAATATTATTATTACTATAATTATTTGGTATTTATTTGACTTGTGCGCGAGCTCATTTAAATAATAAATTAAAGTGTTTTCTATTTATGTCATGCCTAATGCGCTGAAATTTAATTATTGTAAAATATAGTGAAATAAATAAACATATATAAATGAAAAATTGAAGTTATCTTTGAATACGAGTAAATTACCACATAGATCATTGTCATTAAAGTTATTGGCTGGTTTAGAGCTCTTCGTTATTTTCCATTAACAAACTAATTAATTATTTTACTTGCAAAAATGCATACCTTTGCTTAACTAAAATCAATGTACATTATTAAATGATTTGTTTGAAGTGTTTAAGTCTGAGTATTGTAAATTTAATTAATCAATTAATAATTATTATTTTAACGAGTATTTCATCTACTCAAAAGCTGGTTATGAGTCTGGGGGGTTTGTACGTATTTGCAATGATGTATATATATATAATATTTCTATGTGACATTATTAAATACGTCTCTTAACTTGGCTAACCTTTGCTTATGCTCTCACCTTTTAAGGCGACAACACATATTCCTGATTGAAACAAGTTTTATTAGTTTGTTTAGTGCTTCCTCGTTGCTGTGGGTCTTCTGATGCTTTTATTTGGTTTTTTTTTTTTCAAAAGCGAAATTGCATATTTGCTTTTATTATAATAAATGCCAATTTAGCTGACTGCAATTCAATTACGTGAGCACCGTGAAATTTCCCTTTTCGTTTTCGCTTTTTCGCTTTTTCGCTTTTTGCTGCACAAAACGTGCACTTTGCCTGAGACTTTGCTGCTGAGCTCATAATCTAAGGCTCATGATCGCGTTGAGCAAAACGTGAGCTTCGTGAATCGGCGACTGAATCTTGGTTGGGAGGCACCATCCATCTGTTACCTATTACCCCGGCATAATTAGGGGCAGCCATCGGCTATTGAAAGCGCGCATTTAAGCCATAAATTTGCTCTTATACAAAAATGCAGAGGCCTGATGACCGATGACGACAACAACAAACAACAACAACAACAACAAACAACAACGACAACATCGATAACAATGCCACGTTTGAGTGAATTGGATAATTGTCCATTGCTTGCATTGGCCTGGATAGCCACTGGTGGCATGCTTCCTGCACTCGTAACTCTGAATTTACATTGTCTTATTGCCCCGACTATCTGATATCTTACGTGATATTGCTTTTAGGAGGCAATGTTATGGTCTCCATCATATATTATTAATTCACATCGATGAAAGGGCCAAAGTATTTTTGTGCATTACTTTAATATTCCGTCAAATATTTACCAGCAGCTGCAAAAGTTAATCGCATTAAATAACTGATACAAATGTATTTATTTCAAATATAGTTCTTAAATTAAAGTTGTCATTTCTAAATTACTAATTGACTGACTTATTGTAACATGACTTAAATGAGAAATCAAAACACTTACAGAACTCACTATTCCAATTGGGTTACAAGTTGATTTGTCCATGTGTCAATCAATGATCAATCACAATATAAATAAACCTGAATTTTTAAGGGCTTATTTGCTGTGCTTTGAATTGTATTTCTTACTTATTGCAAATATTTCTAAAGAAGCTGAAACTTTATTTAGAATTTATTTTTTAAAAAATGCAGAAAATGTTTGATAATAATAAATATAAAAAAGGAGTAATTTATATATAGGAAAAGCATCGTTAAAATTATATACTTCTTATTCAAATTATGTTGTTGTAATCCCCGACTTACAGAATAATACAATCTATTTTTTTTTTCGATATATATATATATTTTTTTTACGCTACTTTTTATCTGAGTATATATTTAGGAAAGATAAAAACTTAAACAAATACACGCATATTGCGTATAACTCCTGTTTTTTTATGCATAACACTAATTAAACTATTCTTAAAACTATTTGCAGTTTATAAATTGGGCTCTTTGTGGCAAACTGGGCTACTTCAGCTAACTGTCAGCTGGTGGACAATTTCCTGGTAAGTGCTCGTTTGTTCGTTTTTTGTTTGCCTTGTTTCATTTGAGTTGTTATCACGAACTGTTAAAAATGTCAAACTCTGACCAAATATCACACATGCCGCCTCGCAACCGGGATTAGAATTTTGTGTGGTGTTTTTTGGACAGCGCACCAAGTGGCTGTCCGTGCGTCCAGTTTGAGGTTGTCATCAGCATGCAACATTTACACGGTCGACATTTTTGCATGTTAAATCCAGCGATAATGCGTCGAAAGTGTGGGGGGGGGGGGAGTGGACTAGTAGCGGATGAGTGTGCAGAATATGGCATACAAAGTGTTGCATGTTGCATTTTAAATGAATATTTTATGGACGCTGGAAATGACATTGGTAGCAGCGGGGCTTGCTGCTGATTGTTTCAGTTGACTGCGTGCGCGGACGCCTTAAATTATGCAACGCAATTGCAATGCGTCGCATGCGTGTTGCATTTTAATGGGTGCTCACTGTCACAATCCCCCTCCCCCTTACCACTACTTTACAGCACACATGCTATAAAATACACAATAAAATATGCACAGACCTCAAACTCTTTAAGAGTACGGCGACTTAAAGCCACACACACACACACACACACACACACACACACACACACTTCGATCATCGTGTCAAAAATGTTGCATCCTGAAACCCGACAGTAGCTCAATGTGATTGGACAGGCAGGCAGATGGATAGCGAGCAGGCAAATCTACTCTAGTCGAAATGAATGTCCGATCCGGGGAACAGCATTCATTTCTCCCAAAATTAATGACTAGCCCAAAATGTCGGACATTCATCTCAATTTATCGTTAGCCGTGCAGATCGAACTATCTCCGCCGTATATCTCAGTTCTAGACACATGTTTGTAAGAGTACACTTGCTACTGCTCCTGCTGATTCCTGCGCTTGCCTCGTTTCACTCCTGCTGCAGCTACCCACGCGCCTCTCTTGCCACAGAACGAATTTCACTTCTCATGTGTTTTTGGGCTGCTCTAATTCTGCATCTGCTATGTTCCTGCCACGTTCTGTGGAACAAACAAACAGATGTAAGGTAACACCAGTTAGCCAGAATGTGTGTGTGTGTGTGTGTGTGTGTGTGTGTTGCTTACCGAATTTGATTATTTTCTTGGAAAGAAAATACATAAATGAAAAGTACTCGAATTCCACATTCTGCACAAGCATTTGAAATATGCCAAATTCGAAAATGCAGATATTTGGCTGGATCAAATGTCATCAAATTATTAGTTTGATGAATCAACTTGGTTTATTGGCCATGTAGTAATTAGTGTTATTTATGCAATGCCTTTAAGCCTTTTATCTGTTGGCCACTTGACAGCCTACACTTTGTACTTGCAACACACTTTGCATTTATCTCTGCAGCTGTTTTTGTTATTTGTTTGTGTAAACAAAAATTGAGTTTGATGCCTCAAATTGCTGCAAATCGAGCTTGTTGTATTTATTATTGTTCTTGTTGTTGTTAATGTTGTTGTTGCCATTGATAATATTACTGTTTTGTGTTGCCATTGTTGTGCGCTTTGCCACTCAACTTGCTTACTTAAAGGCGGCTTAGTCCTGCCCCAGAAGCAGCTGAAGCATAAGAATCCACTTGTGCGTCTTTCACATTTGTATTGATGTAACTTTGTCTCTTTGCCTCTTTGCCTCTTTGCCACTTTGTTGCTTTGTTGGCGTTGTGCATTTGGGAATTGCTTAGCAAAAGAATCAGCCTCCGCATCAGCATTAGTACCGGTATCTGGCGACGGCATCAGTATAAGCACTTAAATGTTTCACACATGCTCCACACACCCAATATAAAGCTGGGAAGGCTCACATGCAGTTGCTGACGGTTGCCGTTGCGTACTTAGTGTATTATCCGCTTATGCTAATCTCTCTTACGTTTCACATTTCCCATTTCCCGTTTCCCATTTCTCTGGTTATTCTCGTTTCTCGTTTCCCGTTTATCGTTGTGTCTGCTCTTCCTAATTTTTCTCACATGATTGCTGTCTTTCACGGATGAAAAGATTGAGTCGACTTTGAGGCGAACGCAAAATTTCCATTTGATGACCCCCTGAACTGTGGCAACGTCCTCACATTTAGTTCAATGTCACTTGCGTCAAGGATCTCTCTGGCCAGCACCGTAAGTACTTCCATTTCTGGCGTTCTGGCACGCTTCGTTTTTTATTCGTTCCGAAAAAAATAACTCATCCGATTATAACATTTGCCCATTGAGTTGACCAAAGTTGACCAAAGTTGCCTTTTGTGTCTCCTTTTCCATTCTTAGTTTTGTTAACCAGTTTATAACAAAAGCTATCTTAACTTAATCGTTACCGTTATCGTTTACCGGTGTTGCCCAGCTGCGTCTTGAACTAACACAATTTTTGCTGCTCATTTTCCGTGCGCATGATTTGCCTGAGCGTCCGGATTTTCCCAGCGCCAGTCCAATTAACAATGTTAAACGGCCACGAACAAAAGCCGCCGAGTCCCATCGAAAAAAGCAATGAAAATCCAATTGCAAACAATCTACAATTATTTAGGTTAAGCGGAGTAGCGAAGACGCCGGCAGCACCAGTGAAATTAGCGCCACGGAACGCAATGCCAACATACGGAATCTGTTTGCGCCATCCCCGGCCATGCTGGCGAAGCGCAAGGCGGAGCGACGGCGCAGCCAAAGCACGGTCTGCCTGGAGCGGGGACGTTCGGAACAGGAGGAGCAGGAGGAGCTGCGGACGGAGCGATTGGAGGGTCAGAGGCAAATTCAGCAGGGAAATGGCCTGTCGCAGAGCAGCCAAGCGCTGAGACGCTCCATGGGACAAATTGCAAGCTACAATGGGTATAATAAAAACAATGGTGATTTCCACTCGAGCATCCACCAAGGGAGCGTTAACTCAGGCATAAATCACATGGCAATGGGTAGGAATCAATCAGCAATAAAACAATATGATGGCGTCAACAGGAATTCAATGGGCGGCAATAACCTCCAGAGCAATTCCAATGACGACGACGACGACGACGACGACTACAACAAGGAGGACGACATCTGCAATGAAACGAGCCACGCACTGGGCGGCTTGGCTAACAAAGAAAACAATGCTTGCCCTCAGAATGTATTTCAATTGGCTAAGGGGCAGTTGCAGCAGCAGCAGCAGCAGCAACACCCAGCTGTCAGCTCGCCTCGTCGTCCTTCGTTGCCGTGGCAGGAGCGAAAGATCTGGCAAGCAGCCAGTCAGCCAGAAAATGTTATTAACAGTAGCAGGCAAAAACAGGAGCAGCAACAGGAGCAGCAACAGGAGCAACAGCAGCAGCAGCCATTGGAGCTTAAGTTGGCAGGAATCTGGAAGAACAACATTGTTGACTTTAGTAATGAAATAACCTGGGGCACCGCTACAGAGAAATCGCAGCCATTGAATCACCTGAGAAGGCGGCAGGACTCCCTCCCCTTGGAGGCCAGCAAAATGGACTACCCTCATGATATATATTCGACTACCACAGCTCCCGCTTATGTGTACAATGAGGATATCGCAGATGAGTCGGTGGAGCATCTGCAGGAGCAGATCCAAGGCATGCAAAGCGTAAGGTAAATTGACGAAGCGCAAAGGCAAATCGCCAAGAATAAATAGATGTTTGTAATAAAGATAAGACCTGCCCCTATATATATATATATATATATTTAAAGGAAACGTAAAAAGTTAAGACCCGCAATGAGAAATACCAAATCGATATTAATAATGGATTTGAGAACGCTACATATAAAATCGACAATTTCAGAGTCAGTTTGGAATAATGTTTTATCGATTAAAGTTTGATTTTTATTGAACTTAGATATTAAAAAATCTTAAAATTAATTCAATCTATTTTGACTATTTTTTTAAAGAGTTATTTGGGGAAAATACGCTGAAGATTAAGTTAATGTTTTAGAAGGCGGATAGTTTTCCATCCTTATAGGAATAAGTTTTCCAATTTTGTGGCATCCATTTAGCTAATCTGATCAGTTAAATATTCCTGTCAAATCGAATACCGAAACTAAACCAGCCAATTCCCTAGTTTGTCGGTCATTTGCATATTGGATTGGTTTGATTGGTCGATTGTGCAAACTTGCAGTGTGGCTGCTGTTTTTGGGTGGCAACAATGATATTGAATCGATAAGCTGTTTGCCAGTCAATCTGGATGTGCTCTGTTCGGCTGGTCGGCAAGAGTTGTCGATAATGGACAACATTCTTCAACCTCATTGATGCGTGGCAGGCAACAACAGTCTGCTCTTGTCGTCAGAGGAAGTAGGGGGAGGGGGGAAGTGTGAGAGACGTGCCACTGAATACATCATGCGTGTCATTTTTAGCAGTGGCTGTTGCTCAATCGCTGCTGATTTGATTTGATTTGCCGTTTGCCGAGTTTGCATGTCAAGTTTGTGCGGGTTACGCGTTCCATGGCACTTACAACAAACTAAAATAGCTTTGCAAAGATTGCCAACTGGTGGGGGGGGGGGTCTGGGAATAGTTTCCGAAAATCAATCATGCGTATCGGCTGGCTTGAGTTGGTAGGGGGGAGGGGGGAAAATGCATAATCTTGTTGTCGGCGCTGGCAAGTTCAGTGACTGAAGCTAATTGAGCAGGCGAAAGGTAGCGGAAAGTAATTTGTCATCTGATTGAAAGTGATTTTGATTTAAACGTTAGGGTCGATAATGGGGCCACTCGATGAAATTGAAGCCAAAATAAAATATTCACATATTTTCTGTATACTCTTTTTTTTTTTGTATATAAGCTCATTTCGATTGCACATATCGATATGACATTTAGGTTTTTTTTGCCTTTAATTAATTTATATCGGATATCGAATTTATATCTTTGTTTATTCTGCACTTTGCTCTATCTTATCACTAGGTGCATCGACTCTTTTGCACGTTCCATGGGTGTACATTGAACTCTTTTACCCTAAACTCTTTTTTGCTATTTTTATTTTATATTTTTTTTGCGTTTCTGTTTTCCGTTTTGTGTGATGTGATTAATAAAAACACAGCACAAATTGGAAGGGAAATTGCTGTCACTCACTTTGCCGACGCTTTTGCTGCATTCAGCATTCAGCATTCAGCAGAAAATTCAACTAAACTGTACCTCAACATTCAACACTGCAGTTTTATGCCATCATTAATTCACCACTACAGTTGAATTTATTGCAATGCTGCATATTTATCAAACATCAGCAACGACAACAACAACAACAACAACAACAAAATGCGGCGATAGCAATTGCTATTAACGCACCTCAAAACTTCTGCCCCCACCCTGCTCATATTCAGCTGTTTTTGTTGTTATTGGTGTGATGTGCTGCCTGCTGCTGTCGCTTATCGCTCTCTGTCGATAAATGTGGTGGGTTTGCTGGCTGCCACCCGCTGACCCGCCCGCCATCAACAAGCTTCTGTTTATGCAGTGCCAGTGCTTTTGCACTGTTGAAATTTGACTGACAGTACAGCTGGGGTATGGGGTCTGGGGTCTGGGGTCTGGGTTCTGGTCTGGTAGATGTCAGCAATTGATTTGATTGTTGCAAGCATTGCGCATACACGTAGCTCAGATAACATGCCAGTCTATCTGCGTGTTGTTGCCTCCTTAAGTACACCAAATGGCGCCATGCTGATCCGGTTATACGCTCTCCACTCTCTGGATTTGGCTGTCAAATCGTCTCGTCCTGATATGCAACTCTGATAAGCTGCCTTGCCAATTGGCACCACGACATTTGATTTGATTGACAAGGCGGCGGCGGCGGCGGCGGCGGCCCGCTTAAGTTGCTGGCAAAGTTCAGTTTACTATCTGACGACGCTTTTGTCATGTTATCTGTCATGTGGAGGCCCTAATCAGCAAAATTTCTGCATTTGAGCTCTTGTTAAGTTTCCATTCATGACGAGTGCGATTCTGTACATATATTTAAGGTTAGTTACGTCACAGCTGAAACATGCCCGCATGTAAAGTATCTTTGGTGCAACTGTCTGAAATGCCAATTAATTTCCAATGCCTTCAATCTGCACATGCCCTTACCATTATTTTTGTTAGCTGCATTTTGTTGTTTAAACAGGAACAACATTGTCCATAGCGTGTGCACAAACAACACATGTCAGCTCAGCTCAGCTCTCTCTCTCTCTCTCTAATGTTGGAGAGCAACAAGCTTTGTTATCTTTGACCTGGCTATCAACAATGAAAGCAACACGATATGCATTCTGTAAGCCTTGACAAGCCTGTTGTAGCCGTTGTAGTTTAAATCCTGATTGTCTGCCAGCACTGCCATGTACTCGAAACAAGGCAAAACAAAAGCTGGCGAAAAAATGTGTCTCATGCTAAAAAAACATTAAAGTATCAGCCAGACAGACGACAATAGAAAACAACTAAAACTGCAAAGTTGGCGGCACAAAAAAATGGTTTCTGTCGCATTTCCGGCAGCAGTCAACATGGCGGATGGCGGATGGTCGTGACGCCGCTGTAGACACCACTAAAAAAAAAAAAAAAAAAAACAAGGAACACTGGAACAGTAGCCGTGTCTGTTAATATTTTCGAAGTTCGTTCCCGTTGCTATGCCCTCAACTATGGAAGTTTAATAACATTTTTGTAACGCTTGCAAGTCAAATAGAATAATAATAAAAAAAAAAAAACAACATGAAATTAAAAGAAGCAAAATAGAAATTCACTTAAAATGCCAATCTATATTTTCAAATTTGTGATAAGCTGCAAGGAAATATTTATATATATTTCTAACGCTGCTTCAATTTTTTAAAGAAACATTTTGCTGATTCAGGATATAAATTTGTTGCATATGGTTTGCTATTTACCTCCGATGGATAGATAGATAACTAATAAAACATCCTATGTTGTGGCTAGTTGAGCCTTGATTGGTTTATATATAAATTGACTGGGGCTATCCAGGAGTATCGTGGCGCAATAAATGTCCAACAATCTTCCATAATTTTTTTGTTGCGTTTTATGGCCACGTTTGATTGCGTTTCACACAGCAGTCGTCTAGTTAGATATCTGACATATATCCCGATATGCCATTCTTATGACAAAAAAAAAATCTCTCCTCTCTTTTTACAGCTGCGCGCAGTCGGCGCCGCTAGCGGAACGCCTGCAGCGATTCCGGCAACGACAGCAGCGTTACAACAGCTCTGATATCGATGACACCGATTTAACAGCTGAGCAAATAATCCTTGCCAATTCGCATAATTACAACAACAACAACAGCAACAGTTGGCAGCCCGCAGGACGACGCTCCAGCGCCAGTGTTGCAGTCGATGTTCCCCCGCGTTCCTCAACTGAAGGATTAGACGAGTCGGAGTACCATTTTGCGGCTCAGCCGAAGGAGCCTGTCAGCGACGAGGGAGCGCCACGACGACGTGTGCTCATCAAGCGGCGCATTGTCCGCTCGACTCGCGCCCGTAACGTGGCAGCAACCCAATCAACGGGCTCCCCTCACAGGCAGGCCGCCAGGACAGCGGAGTCTAAGGCAACGGTTTCAAATTCCGGCTGGCTATCAAAACTGCGCATTTTGGGTGGCACAACAGAGGGTGCCACAGCAACGGCAACAGAACTAGCTCAAAGCCAAAAGGAGACCAGCAGGAGTCAAAAGAGCACGAATCCTTTTTCCATTATGGCCGTCCTGCGTACTATGAAGCTTAAGGAGCGCTTGGCCATTAGCCTAGGAGCGACGCTCGTCCTACTTACCCTGCTGCTAATTGTGGATGTGCAAATGGACTTTGGCGTTGCAAACCGCCATTTGCTGCAGCAGCAGCAGCATCAAAAGCTGCGTCTTGGCAGCAACAATGATTACAACGAGGTGGGCACCGCTGCAGGCGGAGGCATGTTGCACGAGTTTAAGCGCAAGTTCCTGCAAAAGAGGTGAGTCATAAAGAATATTAAATTTGATTGAAAAACATTAGTTGCCTTAGCTGGGATCTGCCAAATGAAAATTGTGATTTATTCAATTTTAACGGCAATTATTTCTAATAATACTGGGGAAAATTGAGTCTGCTCATAAATATAGCCAGGCTTAAATTGCATTAATTTTTTATTATTTATGCAGTCAGTTTCTGTAGTGAATAGAAAATGAGCTCACCTATAAAAAATATATATATATATATATTCTGGTCATTTTATTGAGGAAAACCCACATAGTAATCACTAGCCGGCCATTGCACCCACATCGTCCTCGTGACGTGGACACAGGCACAGGCACAACCATCCTGCGGGCCACATAATTCAATTTAGCAAAATGCAACAAAAGTTGCAATAAGACATGGTTGGCCAGACATTAAAACATAATTTGCTGCAACCAGGCGGCAGGTTCAAGACGTGGCATGACAAGAAAAGAACTTCTTGGAAACTAGCAGCTCATGGAATGGCAACGGTAATGGCCGTAAAAACCAACTGTAACACGGCATGTTAATGCCGCTTCTCATGCTCAACATATATATATACACATATATATATATATATGTATATATATATCTGAACATGCACATAGAAACAGGCCTTTGGTCTCAGCACTTTTTACGAACAGATCGACTTGATGTTCCTTACAATTTGCTGCGTAATCGTACATATATACATACATATATATATATTTATATATATTTATATGTTGGTGGGTTTTTGTATAGCGTGTGCCGACATTTTGCTGCAAGAAAAGGAAGTCCAGTAATAAAACATTAGAATGACGTAGCAAAACGCTGAGCACGCTTCCAGGACGACCCGTAACCAACGGAGTCATAATTCAGACCGCTCCCTTTCAGGTGCAGCAAGCGGGGCAACTCGATTTCCAGTCAGCAAATATTTAATTAATTCATAACTTGATTTCCGTATTTTATGCACTATTCTTCCAAAATATGTCAGACATTTCGCGTTGTTCTCGTCAACTTCGATTTGATAATTTAATTATGTTTAATTATGAATAATTGCCATACAAATTTGTCTGGCAACATTAAATATTTTGTTGCTATAATTTTTGCATATATATATATATATATATTTGCCGGCAAACAGTTTAAGTGTGGCAATAACAAATAGAATCAGCTTGGATTATTAATGAACCGATGTGGAAATGGAGCCTGTCTCAAGCACGTCACGTGAGAATCCACGTGACCTGTCAGCCACATTTATTTAATCCGTGTTGGTCGCAAAATCAACTAGATTCCATATTATGCATATTGCATAAATATTCGAGCGATGCTGCAACAGTTTTACGGTAAAAACATACCTGCAATAAAATAAGTATTTAATTCTCATTGCCACATAAAATGGCGTTATGTGGCATGATTGTTTTGTTGTTGTTGTTTTTTTTATGCGTTAAGTCTGCCGAGTCTCGTTATGATGTTTTCGTAATAAGTCCAAAGACTTTGGTCGGAAAGGGTCCGACGACGCCCCGTTTGTGGCCGTAAAGTTTAAAGCTTGCCGGCAACAGTTAATTGAAAAAGTTTCTGATTTAACCTGACGCTGCCACATGTGCGCACCTTTTAAATGACACGCCGAGACAAGACCATAACAGAGACATCTAACTTGGCACCCTGGCGGGGGTAGCGGGTGGGTGGGCAACCGAAATTGTTGCACACCAGGCAATGCACAAAAGTTGTGTGGCTAAATCAAAGCAATTTGCAAGAACTGAATTGAGTCAACTTTCGGCATGTCAGCCCCAAAAACCCTAATGATGCAACATTTGGTTTTCTTTCTTGTGAGCCAACTTGCCGTTTGTGTATTAAAAATGCATTTTAATGACGCAAAAGAGCTGCACTTAAATTACGAACAGCACACGAGCAACTTCTAAATAATGTGATAACGAGAAGCTGCCACATGCTGCAGGCACAGCCAAAAAAAAAGAGAAAAATAAAATAAATAAAATAGTTGACATTTGCAGCTTGTGTGAATAGGCGTTGCTGGAAGACCGCCAAAGCATTAAGCCAAATAAACTAAGCATACTGAAAAGGCCAGAAGTGAATAATTTTTTATTTATTTGAATTTTGATTTAGTTTTTACACTCAAACTTTATTTAATTAATTTAATTTTGTTTGCTTACAATTCAGCTATTTTGACCAGTTCTTATGTTTGCACAAGATTATGCAAGTCATGCCAACTGTTCAGCATATGGCCAGGTTAAGGCACTGCTAACCCCCCCTTTTTCACATTTGTAAAGCTGGTCAAGTTGCGTTTGATGTACTTGGCTTATTGGCCATGTTTTCATTTCTGGCCACTTGCCTGCATTTGGTCTCAAAGTCATTTTTAAATATTTCCTTTCAACACACACAATTTCTTTGCAGTAACTCGTCGGGCTCCAAGGAGGCGTCCACTCAGGCCCAGGCCTCGGGCAGTCAGAGTGGCGGCACAACCAGCGGCCAGGAGTCGGTTGTCGCTGGCTCCACGCCATCCACGCGAAAACCAATGCCCCACGATCGCTATGTGGATCTGCAGAAGCTGCTGCTCAGCGAGGAGTACGGACATGTGCTAGTTGATAATGCGCCAGATGTGACAACCAACAATCCTACACTGGGCGAAATGCTGCACCGTCAAGTCGGGTGAGTTAATATTGAGTAGTTAAATGTCCTTTTTAATGCCAGACAAACGGAAATGCAATTTCCAGCAAACGGAAGGAAGACTTCGCAATGTTTTACCTGAGAAAATGCGATGCCAGATTTCGGTTTCAGTTTCACTCACATTTGCCAGGCACGAGCATTGACTATCATAATTGTGGGGGAGCAGCCACCCCCTCCCCCAGTATGCCCCAGTATGTGGCAAGTGCGACAGAAGCCAGCCGTCACAGTTGCTTTTGGCTTTGGTGAAATTGAAATGGTTTTTATTGAAGTTTACGCTCCATTTACGTGATACTTTTACGTATTCGATATATGCAATAACGTTAACGTTTACGTTTACGCTTTAAATCTCCTCTCTATCTTCAGATATATATATATATATGTTTGTGCCCGACTTTTGGTTGACGCATCTACTTCTGTTGTTGTTGTTGAGAATGATTGCGAGGCTGATGCCATTTGCTGATAGGGGCTGGGCTGGGATGTGGTCTACTGCAGTGCTTGTCTCAACATTGCGTATACGTAATTTTATATGGCAGCAATCAAATAAAAGTGCAATAAAGAAATCAATGTGGATTTCGTATTGGCAAACGTCTTATTTGGCAAAAATTCATTTCATACCCTCGCACCGTAATCTGCTTACGGGTTTCTCGCACGGGATCTGGGATCGATTCCAGGTCTCGTTTCAAGCTTCAAGTTGGTAGCGTATATAAATAATGAAATCGAGTCGTCTGAGTAGTTTTATGTGTAGAAATAGTTGTTGGCTTACACTTTAGTCTGCACCAAAAAAAAAGTATAAAAAATAATAGGCGAATGGGCTAAAATGCAAATTGGTAACAAAAAAAAAAAAAAAAAAAAAAAAAAACCTTTTCAAACGGAAGTATGTTGCGGCGCTGCCTGGGTGCGGTTTGTGGGCGTTGGTATTAGCATGAACTACTTGATTTTCTAATTTATCGCTCATCACCAAAGCGGAGCCGAATGTTCCCTCTGCTCGCCGCATGTAGCACAAATGCAAATTTCATTAACTAGCGAAATTGCTTGCAGTAAACGTGCAAAAAATAGAATAAAAAAAAATTACAAAAATAAAACAAGGACAAATATGCCAACTGGCAGTGCTTGACTTGAAGACACCCTAGAAAAGCCGCACTCCCAACGAAAAGAGAGGGAATAAAATATATAATAAAATGGAATTTCAAACGTGTGACTGACAAGCATTCTGGCCATCTTGCATTGGTTATGAACTGTAATGGGATATAGCTGGGAGAGGATCAGTGCATAGCTTGTGGCTGTGCCAGCCTTTGCCAGAGAGATATCTCATTAAAATTCTGTCGTCTCGTTTTGTTGGCATTGTTAGCTGCCACAGCAGGCGCGTGGCACGCTCATGTGGCTTGGCCCCCCATCCTTTGCCTTAGTTCTCAATTTGCTCGGTTGCGGGAATGTGTACGGACTGCGTTGTGGCAGCCAGTTAGCCCAGTCAGCAGTTTCCCAACTGTTTTGCATGCAATGACGTTCAGGTGGTGCTGGTTACAAAAAAGAAGAAGAAAAAAAAAATGCAGCTTACAAAAAATGCAAATGTGCCTACAAATTATAACGTGATATATGACGAGCAATGTGACAACAAAGTTGGTAACCAAAGCGACACGCCTTTTTTTGCCATTGCCACAAATATAATTAAAAGATTCTAACGTGTTTTGATGTGGCACTGCCACTGATTAACCATAATCCTCAGCAAACTGCTATTGGCGCAACTTTAAGCCATCATTTTTTGCACCTTGTGTACGTTTAATTAGTATGACAAATTTTTAATTACTCCGCAAATTACAGCCGAATAACAAGGAAAAATACGCAAAATGCTAGCTAAGCAGCAACCAGCTAACAGCTGTTAGCCCGATTCGCAACGGACTGCGGACTGCGGACTGCGGACTGCGGTTTGCCCCAGACGCGTTGTAATAAAAGACTGTAAAACTAATGTGCACTGACAATTTGCTACCAGGGATGCCCTACTCCTGACTCAGTTGGTGGCCCAGCTGCAGCCGGTTGGCAGTTTGCTCGCTCCTTTCGCGTCTGAAGTTTATCCTTGAAGGAAACGGGCAAACGCAACAATATAAGTTTAATTTTCGTTTTTCGCAACTCTGTTCCGTCGCCGTTTGCCACTTGAATCTCAGCTGTGGCTGCTCGTTGGTTGTCTTCTAGCCACAAATTTTGCACGCACAAAGTTTTGCACTTTCCTCGCATATGGCGGAGCTATCAAAGTGGCTGCTCTGCCTCTGACTGCGAACGGGCACAGCTGCAAAAACACCAACGACGATGGCCATTTTCCCATGCTGAACCAATTATGAACAAGACCTGGCAACGCCCCGGGGCACAAGCCAGTTGATGGCGGTACTTAGATCTATTTGAGGTAAACGCAAAATCGTTGACACAAACAAAAGTCGACATGAATAGCTGAAGTTCCAGTTTTATCTATATTCTGTAATCTTTAGCCGAATTTGTCTTTTGCAGGAGTTGCACAACAGTTAAGGGTTGCCAATTGTGAGATGGCTAATAAGAAAGGTTAATTCTCAATGGTATTAGCTCAAGGCAAATCGATTATCTTAACTTAATTTAGATAAGTTTTCTTTCTGGCTAATTTAGCTCAGTATTAATAAAAATAAAATATTTAAATATATCATAAAAATTTTAAATTAAGAAATTATTTTCAACAATTTTTTAAAGTATAAATAATTTTCGATAAATTTACACTAGATAGTTTTGTCAATTAATGATGTCAACAATCAGTTGGCCAATATAGAAATCGAATTTTTAAGTCTGAAATTGTTAGTTAGTTTGGGCCACAAATGCTCTCGCTGTGGCTATCACACGTGGATCAGTGTGGTCACAGACAGTTTTGGGCATAGTTCATTTGTTGTTGCAGACATGTTTCAACATATGTTTTTGCGTCACTCAATTGCAAAGGGATTTGATCAGGAGTGGCATGTAACCAGCACTGTGGCAAAGGCTTTAAACCGTTGACAAACTGCATTAACAAGCCGCCAAATCAACATATCGCCATGCTGGACAGCATCTTGTTATTAGTCAATGTCTAAGCGAGCTGCTTCATCAATTACGCAGCACCACCTCACTGACCCCCCGCTTCCTCCTCCCCCTCCATGGCATTTGACAAATGAACATGCAGGAAAATTGGACTCGATGTTGGCTGCTGACGGTGAACCACAGTTAACAGCGGCGTCTGTGACCCCAGCTTGAACCCTTGTCAATTTCTTGGGCATCTCATGACAATTGGCAGCTGCTGTCGAGAGTGGAGCAGCCGTTGAATGACTCCTTTTAATTGCAGCCCATTCAACCGCTTTAATAAGCCGCATGCAGTTCGCACATTTATCAGAGCCTTTCACTCAGCACGTCCACTCAGGTCCAGGTCCAGGTCCAGGGCCAGGTAGTCAGGAAGTTGTCGCCATTTCCATAAAATGTTAAAATATTGAAAGTCATTTTGTACCAGTCGTTGCACAAAGTGTGGAGAGGAAGAAAGTGGGTTGAGATGTTAGACACTTGTTTCCTTCCTGCCACCTTCCTGCAAGGAGCGACAAAAGGTGCGCAAACAACGTACGGCGATGGCAAAGGAAGCAGCATTAAAGCAATGCCTGCGTATCACAGCCGTCATCAAGCAAATTATGAAAAGGATTCCAGCCGGAGCAAAAGCACTTAGTTGACTCTGGGCCGACAGCAGCCACCCAGCCAGCCAGCCAGTTAGCTAACCAACCGGCCAGACAGACATGAACAGCAATCATTGTAGTGGCAGTAACGGCAATGACAAAGATAAAGAGATATGGAGGAGATTTTTGACACACGGCTAAAGAAACAGAGAGAGAGAGAGGGAGAGAGAGAGAGAGAGAGAGGGAGAGTAACGTGAGTGCAGTCAAGCAGGGCAGCTATGCGCTGGCTTGGATGGAGTTAGGCGGATTGTGGACTACTACATTATCTTGATAAACATTTGCCATTGCTCATGCTGTGAACTGACAGCCCTTTGGCGGGATATGCAGCTGACAACTTGACTGACCAGCGGCGGCAACAGTGGCAGCAGTGGCAGCAGCGGCAGCAGTGGCAACTGCGAGGCAACTAATTTCAACAATTTAATTTGTCATTCGCTGGTTTTCAATTGTGTTTATATAATTCCCTATACTGTTTACAATTTGTGCTGTGCATATGCAGTTACATCAGGTTACATCAGGTTACATCAGATTACATCAGCAGCCGGAAAGTATGCAACAGATATTTCGGCTAAGCAGTTTGCGGCGCATTTAAGCTGCCGTTTTCAATCCCCGACGGAAAACTACCAAAAACTGCTTGAATAAACTGTTTCAAAATACGAATGCCCAAAGGGGGGGGGCGAAAAAAAAGGGAAACCAGCAGTGAAGGGGCAACGAAAGACTGTGCACATATGTGGCAGCAATGCAGTCTGTTCCACTTTTTTTACTGTCCACCGCCAACTGGAATGGTAGAGCCGAGTAATGTGCCACAAAGAGAATGATTCTTTTAAGGTTGCCAAGATTACAGCGAAAAATGCGTGTCTCTCTTTCCTTTTTGTCGATTTGTTGATGCAGTCAGAGGTGGGGAAGGAATGCATTTGAAACATACAAACTGACATGGCAACAATTCAGGGCATGAATGTGAAGAGATTTCCGGCGGCAGGATGAAGGATTCTGCTGGCGACTGCTTTGACAAATCAATGTGACAATCATGTCGGCAACTTGATACCAGTGTGTATTTGGCCAAAAGCATTCCCATTGCATACTTATGAACGCATCCGCTGTAATCCCCAAGTTGGCTGATTTTCTGCCTCTATGCCTGATATAGAAACGACAGCTGGCTAAACTTTCCTCTTTATTTTGCTGGTCTCGTTGCAGAGCAAATGCCAGCAATTTGGAGCGCTTCCAATTGCGCATTACAAAGAAGGAGCTTTACAGCGAGCAGGATGCACTAGTCGATGCAGTGCTACGTGACATGATCAAGCTGCCAATACAGCATGTGGGTAAGTACAGCTACAACAACAACTATATATATCTAGAAATGTGTGTATACAGTTACTTCCTCAACTCAACACACAAATTCAGCCAAGTCAGCAGCAAGTGAAGCCATTGTAAAGCCATAAACACTCGAGCAGTTGCCGTGCCAAGCCCCTTTTTTGGTTAAGACCTTTTTGTAAACTTATTCGCCCTTGTTGGTGGTTGGCTGCACATTTAACTTAATTATGCAAGGAAGCGGCACAAAACTTACCCGGATTATTATTGAGAGAGTCGCCAAGGTGGCAAGGCAAAACTATTTTCATTTCAAAGTTTACAACGAGCCCAAATTTATTAATAACAAACTTTTTGCAACAGGAGCAAGAAACAACATTAAAATGCAAAATCTGCAAGACAAATTGCAAAAACTCATTTACCCCCCATTCCCCCCCCTTTTGGCATCAACAGCCACAACAATGTCTCTAATACGAGGTGAACAAAGTTTCTGCACAACAAAAGTGAACTTTGTCACATTTTATTTATTTGATTAAACTTGCTTTTTAGCCAATTAACCGTTTGAGCAATTAGTATTATTCATTTATATGCAGATATTTATATAATCAGTTTTCAACCCTAATGGTTCCAAACATTTACTTCCATTTATAAATATTTAAATTACAAAAAAAAAAAAGTGGAAAAGTTGCATGTATCATGACATTAATTTTAAATATATTTGTGGCACAGCAGAGTCGATGTGGCATTGGTTCATGGCCAGGAATATATGGTTTTGATGTGCTTCGAATTGTTTCCTTGACAAGAAACAAGAGAAAACTTTGGTTCTTTGTGGTCACTTTGTGAATGCGAAATATATTTTTAGGCAGTCATACACATTTCAATTATTAATTTAACAAAGTGTTATTTGTGCATGCACTTTCGTTAAATGTAATCTCAATAATTGCCACATCTGAGATAACCACTTGCACCACTTTCCTCCTCTCCTCCTCCTGCGGTTGAAAATAACTTGAGCAACGAGCCGAAAATTTGTGCTCAACATCCTTTTATGCCTTAATTAAATTCAAGTATTCGAATTTTTGCTTCACTTAACTCATGTAATTATTTTTCCCTCTGCTCTTTTACCCATTTTCCACACAGTTCAAAAGGAGGGCGGCACCCAGTTGAAGCTGATTATTGACTATCCGAATGACATTAAGGCTTTAATGAAGCCGATGCGGTAAGTTCCACCAGCACAAAGAATTCCTTAACCAGTGTTGAGCAATGCGAAAATTAAAAATGATGAAATTCAGCGCATTCGACGTGAGTAAATATAATTTACGACGTGGCGGCTCGCCGATGGGCGGTTCAATGCAATTCATGGACTGCAATGCACATAAATTTGAGTGCATTTGGAGCTCAGTACCTCAGCCTGGGCAGCACTTGAGGCTGGTCGTAATTTGAAACATTTAAACGGCATTTTTTGTAATGGGATTTAAGCGCAGCGCAGCGCTTGGCCCGATCCGGGCGCAGTTCACAAACCCACAGAAACGCTGCAGTTGACAAAGTAAAGTGTAAAGTGTCCTTTTAATGTTCTTCATTTGCAATTTAAATGAAACGTTTTTTGAATTACGCTGCGGTGTCGCAGTGTAAGTAATTAAGCTGGCACACAGCAATCAAGTAACCACGCGGGCCAACCGCCCACTTCCGCCCATCCATTCATTCATCCATACGTCCGGTGGTTCTACACTCCCCTCGCCCCGTCTCGCATTGCAATTGCAAAATGCACTCAACTGGCCCACGCTCTTTAAATTCAATTCATTATTTTACAATCTCTTTTTTGTTTTTCTTTACATTTTTTTTTTTTTTTTTGGTTTTTTTTTTTTGGTTTTTTTTTTTGTCTTCCTCAGGTTCCCAAGGGACCAGCAAACGTTGCCCAATCATTTCTACTTTACAGACTATGAGCGTCACAATGCCGAGATTGCTGCCTTCCATTTGGACAGGTGAGTTCGCCCCCCACACCCCTCCCCCACTCCAGCTCACTCCGGATAAATGTCGCCGTGAACTGCATAAAAATGCAGTTGAAATTTGAGTAGCTCGCATTTTCAACCAATATTTATTTAAAATTTCATTTTTAATTACATTTACTGCGACGAATGTAAATATTTTTATATTATTATAATGCACGAATGATATGCTGCATTTGTCAGCAATATTACATTATTTAAATATTATTTACTTAATTTTTTATTTGATTACCCAATCAACCGACTTTGAGCAATTTTATGGTTTACACTTTTTCAAAACCAGCCTGTTTCTGTCTGATTAAGAGCTTAAGCTAATTTGCATAGAATTGAAAGGGAACCCAAAAGCCAACTCTATTTAAGCCACTATTTATGATGGCCATGAAACATATCCTTTGCGAGGAGTAGAGTTGCTGTCGAATAAATCTTTAATATAAACACAAACTACCTAAAAATTATTAAATATGTTTGAACTAAATTAAAGGTAAATGTTCGTTGTATGCCACAAGATGCTGTAGGTTGTTTTTGTATTGGTATTGCACTCAAATCAAGTGAAAGTTTTGTGGGCTTTGAAGAGACAAAATTGTTGGTCAGACAGTAATTAAATGCTGTGCAACTTGAGGCATTTCACAGGTTATCTGAGGCGACACTCAGCATTCACTGAATACATTTCATTTTGCCAGGCTGTAAATACATTTATTATATGCTCTACTCCAGTAAAACTCAGTTTGAATTGTTTTGGAATTTGTGCAATTGAATAAAATAGATGAAAATGTTTAAGACAGAAATAAAGAAGAAATTATTCTGGGAAGAGTATTTCAGGGTCGACTCCTGTCAGCTGGATTATTTGTTTGCTTTGCTCACGCACTTTTACAATAAGTATTGTTTATTTTTTTTTATTTATTTATTTATTTATTTTTTGTTGGCATTTTATTTACCGTTTATGTGTCGGTGAGTGGCTAACGCTTATTTTATTTCTGTTTGCAGAGTCCTGGGTTTTCGTCGGGCGATGCCCGTGGCGGGGCGCACATTGAACATTACTACCGAAATTTATCAAATGGCCGACGAGAATTTATTGAAGACATTCTTTGTTTCGCCATCGTTGAATTTATGTTTCCATGGCAAGTGCTCCTACTACTGTGACACCTCGCATGCTATTTGCGGCAATCCGGACATGCTGGAGGGCTCCTTCGCCGCCTTTCTGCCCAGCTTCGAGTCTTCCAATCGTAAGGTAGGTCAGCACATCCACACAGCCAAACTCCACAATTAACACACGCACGCACACACACACACACACACACACACACACATACCCCCTCTACTAAACACACATATACCTATGGGGCTCATTTACGACACATGGAGCAAGTAGTGGGTCCTGTGGCTTGTGCCGCAGAGTGTTGATTGATGCATGGCAACTTTCAACTTGGCGCCAGATTATAATTTATTCTCGCCGCCCCCTCGAGTTTCCCGCTTTCATTACTAAAAATTCGTGCGCTTCGCCTAACTAACTTACAAATCACATCAATTACTAAGCATGTGCTTATATATGTATGTACGTAGGTGTAACTGGTGTAAGCTGGTGTGCAACAGGTTACCCAAAAATAAAGTCTATAAGCCCTGCTTTGCGCTAAATGACTCAATGGGCGAGCAGTTCAACCCGAGCACTAACTTGGCTAAGAGATAAATGGCAGAAATTAACTAGTTAGTTGCGTGGCTGCTTCATTACCAGCTCGCCTTACATTTCCATAATATTTTATATTTTTTTTTTTTGGTATCCTGTGTTTGCCTGGGTATTCAACAAAAATCGTGCATTCATTCAGTATGCCGTCTGCCACTTGAGAACAAAAATATTGTATCAGTTCTACAGTGGAAAAATAAAATATAAATGCTGTACCCCAAACGGACGGTTATAAATTTCAGAGCACACTTTATCAAAAGGGTGGCTACCGACAGCGGATGGCAGGCGGCAGGCGGCATTTAAACGCAAAAAATTTAAAGGAAAAACCGAAAAAAAAAAAAAAAAAAGCCGAGCCCGTGACCAGCTTACCCTTAATATCAGCAGCTTGGTTAGGAAGGGTTTTATATCTCTTTGACCATGTCCCTTACCATTTTGCCAACAGATTTGCCGCAGCTGAAACATTTTTGCTATTTTATTTTCGGCTTACGCCTCAAAGGAATAATTTTGTTTATTTTATTTTTACTTGTTTTTCCGCTTGCCTTCGTAACCGTTAACAAGTAGAAAATGTTTGAGTATATTCTTGAGATTTAGCGTTAGGCAAAACTGTAAATTATGCACAGGAGATCATTTTTCTTTAGCACCACTTTTACAGTAACAGTGTGCAGTGTGCAGGGGGTTCATATTATTGTTGCTCTTGCCTTTTTTTTTTATTCACTTCTTTAATTTACGCTGTGGCGCAAACCGTCTAAAGAAAATAACAAACAATTTTTGTAACTGGGAAGATTTTTAATTATGGCACAAATTTGATTTGCGCGCTTGTTAATTACTTAAGGTGAATAAATGGCAGGCAGGACGGACGGAGGGGGATGACGTCGGAAAATGTTTACACCTTTAGATGTTAGCAGGATGCAATTAAAATATTATTTAGCAATTTTTAAAAATGTTATCTTCAGATCATTTCATGTTTTTACAATTTTCGTAATTTATTTAAAAGTGCTGCAATGATATTTCATGCATTTCCCGAAAGCAATTAAGGTGCTGCAAGGCCAAACAAAAATGCACAAAATGCTTGCTTTGTACTCATATTTGCCACATTCCGAACTCATTTTTTCAGCGCTTCTGCATGGCTCTTGTCTTTTTGTGGGAATTTAATTTCGCTTGATTTATGCAGTTTATGGGTTGGCCTTCCCTGCTCTATATGCAAACAATCCTTCGCCCATCGTAGTCATGTTGCCGTTAACTTACCTAACTTTTACGTGTTGGCTTTGTGTTTGCTCTTTGCTCCTGCTCCCGCTCCTGCTCCCGCTCCTGCTCCCGCTCCTGCTGCTGCATTTTTTGGTTTTATTTTTTTCGGCTTTTTTGTGTTTTATTTTTTTGTGCTAGCTTGCTTGGTGCTTTTTATTTGGCTCAACGGCGCCTACTGCATTTTGTGGTTCAAGCGCACTTCCGGTCATTACATAGAGTTGGCACGCCCATTTACGCCCCCCCCAGCAACGGTGAAAGCGCACTGCTTTTATTATTATGATTTTTTTTCTCAACCTATTTTTTTCTGTTATATTTTTTAATTTTTCTACATATTTTTTTTGGTTACTGCGTTTTTGTTGTTACGTTGTTACGTCCCCGATCCTTAAATTCTACGCTCCACGAAAATGTGTGCTTTGACATTGCCACTTGCATAGGGGCGAAAGGTAAGTTGCGGTTGTTGGGGCTGTTGGGGGTCCGGACTGAATGCCGTCGAGAAGCCCCCACAAAAATCCTAGATAAAGTTTTATTACATTTCTTGGCTGCCTGGCAAATAATTTAATTTCGCTGCTAGTGCTGCGAACTGCAAATGAAAATGAGCAGATAAAGCGGAAAAAATTCGCAAAGAAGAAAATAAAATTCAAAAATAATATTGTCGTATTGCAAAATGAGAAATAAATGTTTTAAGCTGGAAGCCCAACCCAACCGCCTCCGCGCCCACCCGTGGCATATTAATGCTACTCAGCAGCTTTAGATTTTTTATATACATTGTGCCACTCAAATTGATATTGATTTTGTATTTCCCTCTCGCCGTTTCCTCATCTACAGCTCTGGCGACATCCTTGGCGACGTTCCTATCACAAACGCAAGAAGGCTCAGTGGGAGACAGATGCCAATTATTGTGCTCTGGTAAGTAAACGAGTCGCCGAGCAGCAAGCAGCAAGCCATCCAGCCACTTACTTACTTGGGGAAAGACAGTCAGTCGTCTTTTACTTACCCCAATTTTGTGAGCCATTTTCCATTCCCGTTCCGATTGTGCTCGCGACGCTATTTTGTCAGCAGCTCCTTCCTGTTGCGGTTATTTAAACTTAATTTGCATTTTTCCTCGAGTGGAATGCAAATATTTTTATTTGTTACCATGGCTGAAAACAATTGTGCTTCCAGTAATCGCCACTGACTTAATTAAGTCCACGTAGCCAGCAACAATTCTTGTGTTTCTCCTCGTCTTCGGCTCGACTTTAGTTTAAAATCGCATTTGATTTTTAACACAGGTTCGCGATATTCCGCCCTATGATGAAGGTCGCCGTCTGCTGGATCTTATGGATATGTCTGTCTTTGATTTCCTTACCGGCAACATGGATCGTCATCATTACGAGACTTTCAAGTGAGTATTGAATGGTCCACAGGCGACTGGGTGCATAAATCGAATTTTTTGGCTAGCTGGATTGGATTATTTCTGCATAAATGGCGTTGTTGGCTTCATGCCTGCCTGCCATGTGAGCTGCATGTGCAGCTTTAATGATGCACCTGCTGTGCTCCAAGCGTCTATATTTGGCAGCATTTGAAACGTTCAACGACAGCAGCAAATGTCTCGGAAAGATATTTTCATACAGGCTGCAAATGGCAAACCAAATCTGTCTGCTGTTCAAAAAGACGACAAAAGACCGACAGCCATTGGCAGCCATGTGGCATGCCCCTTGAATATGGTGCTGCTATTCATATGAGCATTTGCGACGTAATTATTGGTATTGTGAGTGCACCAAGCCAAAGCCAATCCTTGGTGTTAATCTCTAATCAGTTTTTGCAGGCAATTATGCTTATGCTTATGGCCCATATGTGACATTTTTCCCTTTCATTGCAGAATCTATGGCAACGAGACCTTCCCACTTCACTTGGATCATGGACGTGGATTTGGGCGTCCCTTTCACGATGAGCTCTCCATATTGGCGCCAGTGCTGCAGTGCTGCCTGATACGCAAGACGACGCTCACCAAGCTGCTAGAGTGAGTACATATATACACATAAATATATATATATAAATAGAGAAAAATATATATTTTATATGTAACTGAATAATTATTTATTATTTGTTTTTATTGTGCTTTCTTGCTTTTTGGCAGATTTCACAATGGGCCCAAGCCACTTTCGGTGATAATGAGCGAAACGCTGAGCGAGGATCCAGTGAATCCTGTGCTCTGGCAGCCGCATCTGGAGGCGCTTGATCGACGAGTTGGCGTCATTTTACAGAGCATACGGGATTGCATTAAACGAAATCCCCCTGGCGAACTTGATGGCTCCGAAATGGATGTTTCGTCATAGCGCTAAGCCCCCCAAAGCAGCAGAGTTAGAGTCTAAATTTAGTTACTAGTTTGCGTGTCTTGTGTACTGTTTAGCCGTAAGAGTTCAGATCGCGACAGGGACCTTTGTAAAAGGTCGTGCTGCCCAGCGGTATCCTTGCAGTTTTCTCTGCACATACCAAAAAACAAAACAAAAAACAAAAAACAAAACATTTACTAAGAGAAAAAAAACAGAATAATGTACTATAAATCCCGTACATTTTTTTTGGTTAGAACTATGTAAGGAGGTTAGCTGATAGATCGGTCTGATATAACATCAAGTACCTTCGATAGACAGCACATAACCCTACAAAACACACACACTTCCAGAGCAGCTAAATTACAATTACTACAATTATTATATAACTACCACAAAACCACAGTGGGTGCCAAAAAAAACAAAAAAAAACAAACACCAAGTACGCAGTGCACAGTAAGGTGCAAAAGTACTTCTACTTAAATTGATACTAGGAGCAAAACTAAATTATACTTACATTGCGCAAGAGTGAAACTTCTTGAAAAGACTATAACAAAAACAAAAAAAAACAAAAAACAAAACTATTTGCTAAATATTTATTTATAATTTTTTTCATAAATTTTACAATGACAAAACATGTATATTTATGTACGTAAATTTTATGCAAGTGGTGAATAGCCAGCTCCGTAAAAAGATAAAAAACAAACATTTGTTGGAAATTTAGTTAATAAGATTAAACAATAATATGATCGATATATCAGACGTAGCTTTATCAGACCACTGTTCCCCAACCTCCCAGCGAGGTCGTGTTGTGTTTTATATTTTATCCTATTGGTTAGTCGAATTAGTTTCCGAGTTTGCAGATGCCCCGCAAGAGTTAGAAAACTATTGTTACAAAACTAATTACGATTATCGAGTATAGATATAGCCAATTTCGTTTGTTTTTAATGTGACAATTTAAAGCGTACCTAAAGTAGTTAAATGTGACACAGTTTGTTTGTTGGCCAATTCTGAAGAGTAAAACAAAAAAACAACATAGAAATACAAATGTTAGAAATAGCAAGAATTTTAGTGAAAATTTCTGAAATATTGAATAAAAAATACCAAAGAAACGTGAATAAATGTTGCTTTTTAATTATGGTGTTTAGTTTGGAGGTAAGTAGCCGAGTAACTGGTTGTTCATTAAAATGAATATTTTGCGAAAAACTTGACAAATTTACTCATATCAATACTTTTATTTAAACACAATGAAATATAAAAATGAATTTAAAAATATAACATAATCGTTATTAATTGTTGAGTTATTTTTATGATACTTATTAGGTAAGTTCCAAATAGCTGATTGTTAATTTAATGGAACGATTTACGACAAATCAAATAAACATATTTACTTACGATATGGTATTTCGAAATTATTCAACCACTACACTTAATGATTGATTTGATTTTTAATCTATCCCAAAAATATTATATATTAATCTTATAAAAGAAGCCATTTATATAACATGAACAATGTGATATCGGTTTCGTTCCGTTTAATGTTTCCATTCGTTCAATATCGGAAAGCTGTGCGTTGCTCTGAGTGCGGATCACTCTCGAAAGTGTTTTATGCTCTTTTGGCTTTTGCTTTGCTGGAGACTTGGAGAACATTAATTGAGCTGTTTCCAACTTTTGTGCTCAATTTGTTGGCATGTCTAACTGTGCGCCGGTCACTCAAACATGTGTTATCCTATTTCTACACAATAATTTACAAAATATTGATTCAAAAATTCAAATAATGTTTTATTAATTATTGTATTTTTTATTCAAGATAAAAATGGTAGTTCTGCGAAACAATATAAATAAAATATACTTTTTAATTGAGGATACATGTTACTTAATATTTAATCAATTATTCTTAGGTACAAAGACTTTTCATTCCGTTTAATGTTAAATTAATAATGCGCTTTCAGTTTCGATCCGTTTAAAATCGGAAAGTTTCACTGTGCGTTGCTCTGCGTGCGGATCACTCTCGAAAGTGTTTTATGCTCTTTTGGCTTTTGCTTTGCTGGAGACTTGGAGAACATTAATTGAGCTGTTTCCAACTTTTGTGCTCAGTTTGTTGGCATGTCTAACTGTGCGCCGGTCTCTCAAACATCCTATTTCTACACAATAATTTACAAAATACTGATTCAAAAATTCAAATAATGTTTTATTAATTATTGTTCATTATAAATATAAAACATATACATACATAAAACAATATAAATACAATATACTTTTTAATTGAGGATACATGTTACTTAATATTTAATCAATTATTCTTAGGCACAAAGACTTTTCGTTCTGTTTAATGTTAAATTATGCGTTTTCAGTTTTGATCCGCTTAAAATCGGAAAGTTTCACTGTGCGTTGCTCTGAGTGTGGATCACTCTCATTTGGTGCCTTACGCTCTTTGTACTTTTGCTCTGCTGGAGACTTGGAGAACATTAATTGAGCCGTTGCCAACTATTCTGCTCAGTTTATTCTGCATGTTGATCTGTGATCTGGTCTCTCAAGCATTTCTTATTCTCTTGGAACTTTTGCTGTGCTCAGAGCGGCAGAGGAATCCAATTTCAAATTTGTTAAGCTAATTGTTATTATTACATAAAAAAATATAATTACTTCCTATAAGTTGAACAATTGATCAGTTTTAGGACTGTATAAAAAATATTTTAAGAATTTAAAAAGTTTTTTTTTTTATTTTCACCGTACATTTTGCGGGCTGTGGTCACAATTAAAGCAGCCCAATTTTTAAATGGTTGAATTACAGATCTAAAAACTACAAGATTTAAAATGTATGGATCGCTCTTATCACCGTTCACTCTCAAGCCGTACATATTTTCACTGTGACTGGAGAGATAACTGTACACAGAGAACATTCCTTGGGATCTTGCCAGCTGTCGGCATTCAGTTTATTCCGCGTGCTGAAGAAAGCAAGTTCGGTTTGTTTATTGTTGCTCCGGATCCGGATTTGTTCGTATTTCTTTTTAGTGAGTTGGTTTGTTGTTTATTTCCTAGCTGATAATTTAATTTAATTCAATTATTAAGCTATTATGCTAATAATCTCATTGGTATTATCAACGGAATATGCGAAACGTGTGCTTAATAAAACAAACACTTGATCTGAACAGACATTTGAGGAGTCAACAAGCACACTTAATGGTGTATATAATATATATATATATATATAATATATATATAATAAATAAGAGATCTCGATGACTAGTTGATTGTAATAGAAGTAATAGATTATTTATGGGCAAGTGCTTGTCATTACAAGAAAGGCATGGAGACACTGCATTCAGACATATCAATCGCAGTGTTCCATATAAGGAACAGGTCTGCCTTTTATGTTGTCCACTTACAGTCAACACAACATAAGTTGGAAAACAGAGCTTATGCAATCATGTCGCTTGTCTCTAACTATTTAGTATATTTATAAATATAAAATTGCTAAATGGGGATTGTACTTCGCAGTCATCAGTTGTTCGTTCTGGTCCGAGAAGATTAAAAAAAGTAACTATTTTTTTTATGTTTATGCACATATTTAATTTCAGCAATCCATAAAAGTTTTTCATAAAATGTCAAACAACATTGTTGACCTGCGCTCGGATACCGTTAGTCAGCCGACGCCGGAGATGCGGCAACGTATGGCAACCGCTGTCGTCGGCGACGATGTCTATGGCGAGGATCCCACTATCGCTGAGCTGGAGGCCAAGATGGCGGCCATTTTTGGCAAGGAGGCTGGCCTATTTGTGCCCAGCGGCACCATGGGAAATCTACTGGCAAGTAAGAGATTCAGCACAGAAATTTTAAGGATTCCATCTTTAATATCCATTTTAGTAGTCCATTTTAAAGTGCGTTTAAATTAGACGCCCACAATAAAACGCCCTCTTTCACTGATGAATATTAGCCGTAACGTATATACCAGTGTTATTATTTAGATGGCCAACAGCAATCTCAAAAAAAACAGAGAACACAAAAAACGCTCATATCATGCATCAGGGCCATAATCGTAAAGGTTAAGGGCACGCCCATAAACATAACATTAATTTTTATGTACTCAAATGTTAGACGTGTGGCAGTGGCAGTGGCAGAGGCAGTGGCTCCATTGTGGCGCTAACTGCTTTGGCCGTTTTTGCCTCCACTCAAATTAATATTTCTAATGGAATATCCATTTTATTAAGAGCGGATGCACTATAAATTCCTTAGTTATTCCCATAAATTTGTCTCTGCTTTTCAGTAATGGTTCATTGCAATCGTCGTGGCTCGGAGGCAATTGTGGGAGATTTGTCGCACACCTTCCTCTACGAACAAGGTAAGATGAGTCTACGTATTAATTGTCCAACAACGGAATCATTATGTCGGTTTAAGGTGGCGCTGCGTCCATTGCTGGAGTGCAATTAGCCACAATTAGGAACCAACCGGACGGCACCTTTAGCCTGGCGGAGCTAAGCGAGAAAATACGACAATATGAGGACTGTCATGAGCCAGTCACCGCTCTCGTTGTTGTGGAGAACACCCACAACATCTGTGGCGGCAAGGTGTTGCCACTCGCCTTCCTGGACGACGTCGTAGCACTGGTGCGCAGGCAGAAAGAAGACATCGGTCGGATTGGCCTGCACATGGATGGTGCCCGGGTGTTCAATGCGGCAGCTGCTTTGGACGTCAGTGTTGAGCGCATCGCACGTGGCTTTGACTCGGTCAGCGTGTGCCTCAGCAAGGGCTTGTCGGCGCCAGTCGGCTCCGTACTGGTTGGATCTAAGATTTTCATTAAAGAGTTTGTATCAAATAATGCAATTAATTTGTAACTTTATCCATCCACCTGATATTACCATTGTAGGGCGCACCGACTACGCAAAGCCTTGGGAGGTGGCATGCGGCAGGCTGGAATCTTAGCGGCCGCAGGTCTGGTCGCCCTGGAACAGGTTGTGCCGCTGCTTAAGAAAGACCATGAACGCACCCTGCGCATTGCAGAAGGTAAACCATCTTTGCAATTTCTATATAATTTTATAATTCTAATTCGATTAAAATTTTAAAGCCATCGATAAGCTGCAAAGTCCCAATGTCACCGTCGATCTGTCAACTGTGGCAAGCAACATTTTGTTGGTGCAAATTAAGCAGCCCAAACTGTATGCCGACCAGTTTGCCAATCGTCTCGCTGCCATTGAGCCAGAGGAGCTCTCAGCTGGTATAACCGGCCCGAATGGAGCCGGTATTGTGCTGAAGGCCAGTGCCCGTAATTGGGAATTTATGCGTATGGTGCTCTACCACCAGGTGAACGATGATCAGCTGGAGCTGGCCATAAAGAAGATCGTCTACGTCATTAAGCAGTACGATGCACGCTGGCCCTGAGCCCAGATTCTCTACAAAATCATATTTACTGATAAGAATAACTTCAAAAAAAAGGCCGGTTAGAAAATAATTAGATTTGGTTTTTTTGACTATTTAATTAAAAAAAAAAAACCAAAGGACAAACTGACAAAATTCGAATTAGTGCTTCTTGAGTGGGTCGAGGCAGCGTTTACATTCACGCATGAATGCATCCAATCATAGGAGATGAAGCCGACGGTCGAGAATCCTGATGGACTCCTGGCTTGCCGTTGTTATTCCGCCGGTCTGCATGAATGCCAACCCCCACCCAATGAATAAAGCAATAAAATTATTTTTTAAAAATCATTGTCAATTTTGCAATGCTCATCGATGTCGATGTAAAGGCATGCGGGCCATTCCAGAGCCGGCCAAGTCGACCGGAGCCAGGCATCCTGCTCACCGGTTTGGACCCGTTTGTGATTTATAAGCGTACTTATCAATGTTATTTTGAGGATGGGGCAAATCGAGCAACATATAATAGATTTGAGTCTCTTGGCTGAATAAATTCCATCAAAGAGGCAAGCAGTTATTGTGAGTGCCTTTTGTGCGACCCCGCCTTGAAATGTTATATTTTGAAATTTTACCGAGATTAGATTAGATTAGACAGAATATAGCATTCGATAAATTGAAATTGAATGGACTGCGATTGAATCGATGGAAAGTTTCAATAATTGTAAAAACTTTCGTGAATTGGTTTTTGCCATACACTTTACTTTAAAAACATATAATTAAATGTGTATTAAGGTAGACAAATTGAGAATTCATCCTAAAATTATATTTAATAATCTACATGTAAAAATAATGTTAAAACATTACAGTGCCAAAAAGTATGCAACGTTAAAGTTGAACTAATAACGAAAGCACACACGAAGCTTTCGAAACACGATTAACGGAATGAGAACATGGCGAGTCTATAAATAGCCATCAGACATGCGACGCTAACGCTGACGCTGACGCGGGGCGTGAAAACGTATGTTTGCCTGTGCACTTATTTGCTTGCATGAGTTTCACAGAAGGGGAGAGAGAGATAGACTTAGTGACAGTTATCGCCTTTAAAATAGGTCCAACTTCATGTTTACTTACGCTTGTTCTTATTACTCAGTGAATTAGCTCTGTTTGGGAATGGAACATCTTCATGTCAGGATGGCCGAGCGGTCTAAGGCGCCAGACTCAAGATAGAAAAGTCTTGCCTTTCATAGAAAGGTCGATGAGCGTTCTGGTCCTCTCTGAGGGCGTGGGTTCGAATCCCACTTCTGACAAAGTTTTTTTTTTCTCGTTTATTTTTGAAGAAAATTCATTCAATAAAATAAATGTCTTTTTAATTTTCCTTAATTAATTATACATGAATAATCCCAGTCGATATGGTAAAATTCAAGTAATTCAATTATAAATTTGCACGCCTGACATTTCCAATAAAATAACGTTTCTATTAACCAAGTTGGACATATTTAATGTAAATTTCCCATTTTAATGGTCGTTCGCATGTTCATTATTGTCTCATTTATTTAAGAGGAGCTTCAGTTTTATTGACAATGCTGTTCGATGGCACGTGCCACGGCCTCACCGACTTAATGTATTTTATATGGAAGAACAAATATGATGTATGGCCCATACCAAAAAGGCCCGTTTTCTTAGCGACCCGAACTAAAAACGCAATTTCGTCATTATACCAACACTGGCGTGTTACACTTGTAATGACGAACAGTCATGAAATATAGTCGTAAACTATATTGCTAAATGGAGCCGGCTATCAGCTAAGGACGAATAAGACAAGAGTTCGTGGTGGCAAATAAATTGAAATTTGCATAAAGTTTCGCGTCAAATGATGATTCAATAAGCGGAAATCAAAAGCGGGCTTCATCAGTTTTATATATATTAAACGAATATTGAGCCTAATGATGTTTTGGCCCGCCCCTATTTTCGATAATAATATGCATAGAATACAGCCAAGCCATTTAGTCACTGGCAAAGACATTGAATTAAATTGAATGAATGGATGAATGAGTCAGAGGTAGACACCACCCCCAAAAGGAGCGGACTGCAGGGGAGTAACAAATGGAGGGATACCTGTAAGTTATGCATACTCATTTTGAAAATTACACAAAGCAAAATGAGTAATGCATGGCTTAGAATGACAGAATGCCAGTGTATGTGTGGGGAGGTGTGTGGGGAGGTGTGTGTGGGTGTGTTTGATTGAAATAAACATAAATGCTGCTGATTGCTGCCAGTATCATAAAACAATCAAATTAGCTCGGAGCTCATGCTGAAGATGTGCAAAATCTGACTAGGACGATTAAAAAAATTTTTAATTAAAAATTACACATTATTTATTATTTATTTGGTAAAAATGTTGGGGAGTGTTTTCATAAATCTTACAATCTTTTAGCATACATCATAACTTGGATTGAAACAGTTAATTTGCATATATATTTTATTTTGTATATATAAGAAGTAAGTAAGGAAAAATTAAATAAATTGAGTATGCAATCAGTGGAGCTATTTATCTGGCCAGCATAGTTGTTTCGGAAATGCAAGCACACTTTGGCTAATGTGCAAAAGCCAATCTTTGAATATATGTATTTACATACATACATACATGTGTACGCACATAAGTACATATGTCTGTACCTATTCATATGGATGAACATTGGTAAACTAAGTAAGACATTAATTCTGTCGGTTGGGCTTCCGGTTTCTTCTGGGCCCGTATGCATCAGTCAGCTGCACTCACTGCAAACACTTGCAAAAAAATCGATATAAAATTTATAAAATTAGAAATTTAACTTAAAGTATTTAATAAAAGCATAACTGTTCTTTTACTATTTTTTATAAACATGCTTCTTAAAGTAGAAATTAAAATGGTTGTTTTTACTAAAAATTCTTTCAAGAATTACGAAAAATAAGTTTTAAATTTATATGATTTTTTTTCCGAGTGTAGCTACTGGGTTAGCGTGTTGTCTGTAAATTTAAGGCGCAGACTAAATGCAATTCACATGACTCACATCGATTCTCTGTTGTCGAGCAATGCCATAAAACACACGTGAGTTGCACGGTGCAAGTGGTTGCAATAAACGTCTCTTTGGTATAAAGCCAAATGCTGCCACACCAAACACCGATGGATCTGTGAATAAGAAATCGGAGAGACTGCCCCGCGCATACTTTATGGCAATTTACGGGCAACTTGCGGAGGCAACTTAATTAGCTATTGGCTACGACTTCGATTGCAACTGCCAGTGCCACAGCATTGCACCTGACATTTAATACTATTACGCGGCGCTTGCTGCAAGTGCAACGTAGACCAGGCCGAATATATTGCAATACTCGATTCGTGCAGCTGGGCAGGTGGCAGGTGGCAGGTGGCAGCAATAAACTTGCGCTTTAAAGTTCTGTTACTCGGTGTTGTGACGCGCTTGAGCGGCGTTAACCGTAATGTGCACAACACTGACGCCATTTGCAGGGGGCACACCCCAACTAAGGAGCCCCCAGATCAGCGGGCCTAACTGCGCTACGGGAAACTAAATGGTGCCTCAAAAAGAAATGAAAAAACGCCAAAGAATTTGTGACTTTGCTGGGGCAAACAGTTTGCGTGTTTCATTGCATTTCGTTATGTTTAAAGACGCTAAGAGAGAGAGAGAGAGAGAGAGAGAGAGAGAGAGTGAGCAGGATAAGGAGACGAGACCAGTTGATGGGCGCAGCTGAATTACAATTCATGCGGTCTGAAACGGTTCACCCAAATCGCTTACAGAATTTAAGGTGTTGCTCTAATTCTAAAATCGGATAATGAATGGGACGACCCTAAAAATAAAAACAAAAACTTAAATGTTCTACTTCTACTAAATGTATTTTCATATATAAATGCTACTTTAATAAACTATTGCAATAAAAATGTACATTATTAAAAATAGCCAACCCACAAAGTAGCAAACCTTTTTTAGGGTACCTTTTTTATACTTTGATACCAAAGGTCTCCCAGTATACTGGATTTGTGAAATGTCCGTCATTCGTCTATTAGTCCGTCTGTGTGAAGGCAACTTTTTCGACACCCATTGAGATATAGCCTTGGTCTGTGCCCGCTTAACAAAGTGTTAACATTGAATAGTCAGGGAATCGATTTTATCGATTTAATCGATTTCCTAGTTACTGTCCCTAATATAGTTGGTAAGTTGTTGGCGATGTCCTTCAAATATATGCATATGCCGCGCCCACTCCAGAGGTCCATCCCCTAATAAATTTAAATGGCTATATCTTCGGCAGTTTTTGAGTTTGAGTCGTTACATTTGGTAGGTAATTTGCTGGTAACTACAAACGCCAAGTCGATAATTCCGAAAGTGTAAATCGATAAATCCGCATATCTTTCACAAATTTGAACATAGAAATGTTTTAAATATAACTTGATGGTAACCTTCTTCAAAGATCGGCATATATATTTTCAAATCTCCCCCAATTTCGCCGCATTCAGGAAATTTGGTTAATAAAATCTTCAAATAATTTTTATCAGTCACATCCATTCCCGCTGTAAAAAATTACAATAGTCTATATCTACCGCAATTTAAAAGGAAGCTTCGACTATACTTTTTATGTTTCTACTTTTTATCAGATGGTATTACTTATGGTATCAAAGTATTTCGGAGTCGTTTGTAATTACCTGCAAAGATTTCTCTTTCTTTTTGCCTTCGTTGTCGATTACTTATTTGTTTTGCCAGTTTTGGGCCGTATAAATGTATAAAAGAACCTCTATATGCACATTTCGGTTTGCTATCGAATAAATCAAGGGATAAGCTTGCATAAAAAGTTAGTGTACTGCGGATGGAATCCAACTCAGGTTGGGTAACCCTAGCATGTAAATTTGCACTTCTACCTGAACTAAGCGAACACTCAGTCGCCACATAAATTCATATGTACAATTTTTGGGATGCAGGCTTGTGCTGCACCATGAAATATACTTCGTCGACGGCAACAGTAACAACAACAACAACAGCAACAACAACAGCAAACACAACAATAATAATAACAAGGACAAGAGCAAAGGCTATTGCAATAATATCGCAGGGAAGCGAAACTTTTTTAACCAATTCAAACTTGAACGTTGCATGCAACTGGAATATGAATGGGTATGTATGTGTATGTTGGGGCGGTTGCTGGGTTGCAGTTGTTGCATTGTTATTATATTTCAATGGCAAACTTCACCGGACATGCTTCATAGCTCTAATTATACATGCGCCTTCCTAGAAACGACTTCCTATGGGAGCTGCACTAAGAGCAACAAAAACTATTCAGCTTGTTTTAGCTGTTATTCTTGTTGTTGCGACAATGTTTGTTTATATATGTGTGTGTGTGTGTGTGTTGTTGTGTGATTCTTGCCTTAGTCTGTGTTTGTATTTAGCAGGAACTTTGCAGCACTGCCAGCGTCAGTAGGGGAAAGAACCAAAGGCAACGCGTCGTATGCGCAACTTCACTTATTTTTATGCTTGACACAAACTGTGTGAGTGTGTGTGTGTGAGTGTATGTGTGTGTGTGTGTGTGAATGTGTTGTGTTTGCTTTGAACTCTTGAGTTGGCCGAAAAACTTTGCATGTCTGCCTTGTTATTCATGGATTCCTGCTCCTGTGATGTATGTGTGTGTTTGTGTGTGTGTGTCAATGTGGTGTGAGCTGTCCGCCTTTTGATTTGATTAGACCACAACCGACTGACCAGTAAATAAATTTATGTACATTTTGCAAGCATAAAATATGGCATTATAACTTAATGTGCCACTCAGAGCACGCAAGACAGAAAAAGGCTGCAGCAAAAGAACCCACAAAGTATTTGCGGCTGTGTATAAAGACATTATTAAAATTTAGAATACAGTGTAACTGGCCAGTTGACGAGCCAAAATAACAGGCTGGCTAATATGCTGACCAGCCTTGTTGATTACGCGCCTGCCCCAGCTGAGTGCGGCTAAGTGCCCCCAAATTAACATATTTTCCCCAACTGCTTACAAATCACTTTATTGGCATTTTTTATGAGGCGCCGAATTGTGGCTTTTTGTGCACAAAACATGTTTAGTCTGAAATGAATAATGTTTAGCCTGTCTGGGTATTTTGCCATGCCCACAATTCCACAGATTGAGGCGCTTACGTGCCAACGAAACATTTGTCTTTCTTGCCGCATTTTGTATGTCTTAATTAGCGCCCACCCCCCCCCCCCAAAATAAAGACGCAAAAGTTTGAAGACGCGAGTCTAGGCAAGAATTTATGTATTCCAGATAAAGGCTAGCCGATAAGAGGAAGACGGCTCCATTGTCGATGCCAATGCCAATGCTTGAGAGCATGCCTGCATTGGAATTTCTGTTGCTGCCACCGGGTTGGAGTGGGTGTGGGTGTTGGGTGTTGGGTATGGTAATGAACTGCGTTGGGGCCAAAACAATGCCACGAAGCTGCTGCAAAGAAATGATAAAGTTTTTACAACAAACTTATCAGTTGCGTAGCACCTTCCAAACAATGGCCAAGAGTAAATCGAAGTTTTAAAAGGTTAATGAACAAAGTGTCTAAAACTTTGCCATATTCCTATATTTTTTGTTCAATATGTTTGTTTCTTAAATAGACATTTGTGCAAATCCAATTTCCGATACCACTGCCTAACTGAATGAGTCATTAAATGTTAGTTCATTGAGGCATTCCCAAAGAAGAGGAGAATTTCTAAAAAGCCAACTGAGCATATCACAGAATTTAATGGCATTCAAAGCGGCGTTGAAATAGTCTCCTTTCACTCCTTTCATGCAGTCAATAAAAATTGGCAAAACACACTGGAAAATAGATGTTAGTTGCAGCAATGCCCCCGTGGCAAAAGTGATTTGGTTAATTGCGAGACTTCAGTTGCCGCAAAAATGGATTTAAAAAATCGTTGAACTAAGTGAATTACGGCGGCCATTCGGCAAAGTTGCACCACTTAATATCCGTGAAACGCGCTCTGCATTTTGGCTACTAAATTGGTCAGCTCTTGGCTTTTATTGCTACTCTGGTATTCATGGCGTTATGAGCCAGTTTCGCATACGAAATTCGGCCAAAATTCAGGCAACAGCCGTCAGTACTCTAACAATGCCATTATGTCAATGACAGAAGAGGTTAGCCATGCCGATGGGACTCCCGTTTCCAATTCACAGTCCGAGTACCCCAGATAGGCATGCAAAATGGTAATCCGAACGCTTTTCGAGCCTAGCCGGGAACATCATTATGCGGCCACAGAAATAGCATTGGAAAAAACCAGTTCGACAGACGTTTTTAATTTTCAAACTTATCGTTTTTGGGTGGATGTGTGTTGAACCAATTATTTCTCTGTATGCCAATGGATTGCTTTAAATTCAGGCAATCTTTTTATATAGACAATATGCAATCACATCATTATATATGCCACAATTCATGTCATGTCATGTCCATGGCATATTCACTCCTCATCTGACAGTACGTGCTCGGCCATATCGAATTTATATTGAATAAATGTTGAGTAAATATAAATTGTTAAGGAAAATCAATCTGTCCATAAGTCAATATTTACTACTCCACATAGGTTTTGCGGCATTGCAACATATATTATTATTGTTATTTCTATTATTTTTTAGTTACACAATAGCAATCAGCGGGGGTATCTCGAAATGAAGTATAAATAAATAAATAAATATAGTTGCATAAGTTATACTAAATGAAAATGGTATCTCATCACAAGTATTAATTAAAATTATAAAATATCAATTTATTACTTACATAATATGATTTATTTACATCCTTTCGATTCCCGTCTAATCAGGTGTGGAGAATGTAACTAATTGTTGAAAAGTTTTTTATTGCTGTGTTGCAGTATAATTTAATTAAATTCCCGTAGAATCTTATCCAAAGAAAACCTATTAAAATAAACTTAACATTTACAGGCAACTCATTAATCAAAGCTGTTAAAAACTTATTTAATATAATTCGCATGAAATGCATTTGCTTACGGCGATGGTGCAATTTAGTCAGCTGCTTCCGTACACACACACACCCACACACACACGCCGTTGACGGCGGCATCATAATTACCAACACCCAACATTTGGTAATCTTGTAGTGGGCCAGTCGCCTCCAGTTGTGGGCAGAAATAAATTTATCAGCTATGCAATCATTGGCAATAAATTTTTGCACACTTCCGGCCAGGCTTAGTAACTGCGTGGAAGCATTTAAATGGTGCCTCCTAGTGCAATGCAAGGCGCACATAAATCTTAGTCGAGCTGCTAAGGTGCAGGACCGGATTAGAGTGGACCCCGGCCGGAAGAGTTGCCCGTTGCCCGTTGGCAACTAACATGGCCTACGCACGAACTTGGCCAGTGGCCAGTGGCCAGTGGCCATTCGCCCGTGTATTTTGACGCGTTTGCGTGTTGTTCGCATTGTTCATATTCTTTTGGTATTTCTGTCGCAGTTCTTCGAAACCTTTGCGTGCATTTCTATTTATGTGCATGCCATAAAGTTTACTATGCCATCAAATTGGGCAACCCGCAATGGCAATCCGCCCGTGCGGCAAATAAACGGCAGTTCACCTTTTTTGTTGCTGTTGTTTTTAACGCGCGCGCCTAAAAGGATGCACGCAATTTTTTCCATTTGCACCGTTGTGGTTGCCACTCTGTACGTGCCACTGCCGGAGTGTGTGACTGCCGCGGATTGCGGTTTCGTTGGTGTACCTTTTGTATCTTTTATGATGTTGCAAAAGAAAATGGTGCACAGCCAAGAGCTGTGTGGCAAAAAGTATATTGCGGTTTTACAGGTGCTAATGTGTTTTTTTTTTTTGCATCCAGCGAGGCTGCGTGTCAGGTTTAGCTAAGACTAAATGTGTGCAACATTGCTGAAATGAGAAACTAAGCAGAAAAACACAATTCAAAGTTCGTTTGCACATTTATTTATCAAACACTCAGGAAAGAAAGATTCAGTTTACTTTAGGCCACATTACATGCAGTTATATATATAGCTGCCCCTTTTGGCAATATGATAGTTGAAATTTGTTTTTACTACAAACAAGTCAATTGATTTCTTATTTTCATTTGTTACACTGCATTAATTAATTGTACCCACTCAACTACAAATAAAACTGCTTAAATCCTAATTTAGTCATAACATATATTTTCATTTATTATATCTTAATTATACATATTTATTTATATACTTCTTAAGCCCCACAAATAATACTGGGAAACAATGGAAATTTGTAGTTTCAATTTGATTTAATTCTTTTACATTTCAACGTTTCATATAACCAATAACCAATTCAAGTTAAAGACGAGCTCTTGAATCGGTAGTGTATATAAATTTCGACAATTCTTATAAATGCTTAGATCACCAGTCATTTAATCAAATAAACATTTTGCATCGACCAAAATACTTTTTGTCTCTGATTGAAAGACCAATCAGTTAACAAATGTATTTGTACAAAAGTAAATGAAATATGTGAGGCTTACAATTACATGTGTACATGTATGTGTGAGGCTTGAATTTTGCTCTATGCTTTAGTTTCATTCAATTATTTACACAGATACCGACTGATTCGCTCGGCAATCCGTTAACTGTGTGTGGCTTAATTGGAATGCTGGTTTTGTCGAATTGAATTGAGTTTTAATTGGAAGCAAACATTTAATTTCTCTATTTTGCTTAGTCGTCGTCTTGTTTAAAATTTCACTGTTTATGTTCGATATGAATTACTTTATGCTTTACGTATGTGAGTGAGCCACGTATTTGCACTAGATTTACCACATTTGTAGTCTCCTTTTAATTGATGAGTGACTCTTTGTGTGTCTCTCTCTCTATCTCTCTCTCTCTCTCTCTCTCTCTCTCTCTCTCTCTCTTTCTCTATGACATTGATATATTTCAATCGGTAATTCGTCATTCATTCATGAGTGGTTGCCGGGGAAATTTCCTGTTATCGGTTATCTGTTATCGGTTATCGCTTAGAAACTAAAGATATTACACTTTAAGTATACAAAATCACCATTTATGCTCTGCAATTGCAATTGAATTGAATTGAAAATCATGCGTCTCTTGCGGACACCACTTCCAAATCACTCTCTAGGTAAGCTCGGGACTGAGCAGCCACTGACCAATGCGCGCCAGGATAATAGTGATGGTCAGCAGATGCAGTCGATTGCTCCGAGCTTGGCCAGCCGCACTGCGTACTACAATGTGAAGGGGGGTGGGGGGGTGGGGAGGGAGGGAGTTAAAGTGTTATAAAAAATCAATTAATAGAACTGGTTGGCCAGTGTGTACTCACCAAGCAGCATCGTCTCCCGATTGTCAATAATGCCAGGTCGGCGCTGCAGTATGCTCTCCTTGCCACCCTTCCACAGCACCGGCGATATGCTGGCCAGGCACTTGACGCGCATGTCGCCATCCTGGAAATGTTGCGGCTCCAGTTCCAGCTGCAAGCCCAGTATTGAGGTGATTAGTCCATGCTTGTGCACGACATCGGTGTATTTGTGCAGGTAGTGCTCGTCCAGTATCTGCAAGGGAAGACCGTAATTTGTTCATTGTTAGTTCATTTGTAGTAAGCTGGTATTTATATTCCGCTCCCCCTCTCCCTCTTCCTCTATTCTGTATTCATTACACTAAAAAATGTATTTATTTATTTAGAATTATTTTCTAGATATAAAAATGAAAAAATTCTTAAAGGATTTATTTATTTAAAAATATTTCTAACATATAAAAAATGTCATAAGAAGGTTGGTTAATTTTCACGATGATTTTTGTAGACTTTCCATTCGGTGTATGAGTTGCATCAACAATGATGCACTGGGGCATGCAACACGGGCCGTGTAATCGCTTTTGCTTTTGGGAAGCTGGACCCATTGAGAGCAGTGTATGGTGTCCTTTGTAATTGCTGTGTTAACCAATGGTAACAATTATCAGTTTAGACAGGCGCTTTAAAATGACTACCCTGAAGCGTGACTGCTGTCAGCAACTGGCAAGGTTCTTATCGGTGTGTGTGTGTGTGTGTGGGGGGGGTCCTGACGCACTTGTTAAAAAATGAAGCCATTTTGGCCGAGCATGGGGCCATAAATAAGAGAAATGCGGTGTGCAGATACAAAATGTGAAATGCTTAAATAAATAGCTTGAACTTTTTGCTGGTACATTGGATTTGGATTGAGTTTGTTGCGTGGAGGGGCGTGGTATGGGGGGCAGCACTTTGTGAGCGAAATTGTTGCCATTTGTTATGCGATTGGTTCGCCATTCTTTATGGGGTCCATAAAAGTTGCCCGGTTCTCGCATACCAAAGTTTAAAGCAGTTTTCAACTTTAAAGGCATAAATTAAACATGCTGGAAGGCAGGCAGAGTCCTGTCGCAATTCTACTTGTGTCAGGGTGACATAACGAACATGCTGCAAATGCCAACTGATGTCTGTCCTCAGTCCCCTGTCCCCCGTCCGCTGTTCTGCAACAAAACGTACAACAAGCAGGAGCAACAAGGCAGGTCCAATAAAATAAGGGCATTTGAAATTCCCGCCGCATTCTTAGGCAACGTCAGAAACATGAATGGGTTCTACAACGGGGGGTAAATATTTTTTTTTTTTTTTTTGTAGCCAGAATGGGAACAGTGCAAGAATTATACAAATTTTCGAAAATTGTAAAATATTCGTCCACCTTATTGGCATTTATTACTGGTTAAAAAATCAGTGTTTTATAGACATGAAATACTTGGCAAACAGAATTCAATAAACGTGTTTTTTTTTTTGTTAGCTATTGTTGAAATGCAAATAAGCCGGGAAGCGTGCCTAATCGCAATTATTGATTTTTCCTTTTATTTTCACAAAGTGGTTGAAGGACAACGGCAACAACGCTTCTCCTATGTTCGACAGCACCCGGCACCCGGCAACAGCAACAGCGCCTGCACCATGGTACAATGAACTAACTCGTACCTTAACGCCTGGATTCACACAATTTGAGTGGCATGTAGCATGTAGCCGTCGCCGCCGTCTATGAAGTGCAGTGAATGCCCAATTCTCCCCTTTTTTTTCCCCCATGTTCCGCTCTCGAATCGGCAGCCGTTTTGAGTTCCGGTTAAGTTAAACGTGTAACGAGACCAACTCCACCCACAGAATACCAACAACAGGCCATAAACCAAGCCAAGGCAAGGGGGTTGGGGACGAGGACGAGGACGAGGACATGGACATAAGCAAAGCCAAAAGCCTGGATGTCTACATGATTTTTGCTCATGAAATAATTTCTGACACCTGCATCGCCAGCTCTGCCAGAGATTTTGTCACTGTTTTTGTGCCCACGGTTGGTCCGTGGTCCATTGTTTGCCATTGTTGGGGGGCTTTAATATTTACTGTATACATAAAATGTGCTGGGCCAACTCTGCCAGGCAGAGCCAGCCTGATTAATGTAAGCACTTCTGGGTACAAAAATTCTAACAGCATCCGTTGAGTCAGCTCGACTTTGAAATACCTTAATCCTTGAGCTATTCAGAATAAATATGTTTACGTTAGCAACATGATATTCCCTGCTCACAGATAGAGTTAGCTGATTCCTATCCTAACTTAATCAAATTCAAGCAGTTCATCAATTATTTAAAAATTCTAACAACTAATGCTATGGGTAATCGATATATATCGATTTTCGCGATATTCATTCAGATGGACTTGGCTATATATTTTGCTGTTTGGTGCTTATCAAAACCTATTTAGAGTCACAGATGTTTCCTTTAACCTTTCTTACACTTTTCCACATATCCATTATACCTTTTTTAGCCATTTTTAATGCGATCAATGTATAAAAATGTGGTTCAAGAATGTTGGATTGCGCTAAAGGAAAAAACTTACCGGCTTCTCGTTCACGAACCATTGCAGATGTGAGGCAGGATGTGATTTCCCCGATGTGCAATTTAGGCTTAAATATTCGCCGATTTGATACTGATACTGCTGTCCTCTAATATGAGGGCCGTCACGTGGTAGAACTGTAAATAATGAGTTATATATGTATTTTTTTTTTAAGACTAAGCTTAAATCCTCAACAATGGCGCTCAGTGCACAAATAAAATTATACATTTACAACAAAATGCATGTATTCAAGGCCCCATTTATTGATGTAAAACAGAAACAAAAACAAAAAATATTATTGACCAACAAATAAATAAAAACACTGCAATCACGTCCATTCAGTGTGCGCATAAACATTTGCCAGCTTTTTGCAAGAGTGCGATATAAAAACCAACAGCTTAAATAAAAACTCGCAGATTGTATACAAAGCGAATGAATGGAGGAGCAAGTGGAAGGGATTGATGGCAATCAAAAAACCCTAACACTACACCACACTGCGGAAATATCCATTAAAATAACATTTCAACTTATAATTCGCTGAATGGGAGCCGGGGATGACCGTTGCCATGCCGAATATATATATTGGCATATCCATATCCATATCGAATGGAACCGTGTAGCAGCTTTACTTATTCCCTTTGTAACGGCAAATGTCCATATGGCTTTAACAAAAACATGCATGCACGTGCATGCACAAACAAGTAAGACCACTGTTATAGTCGTGTCAGCTCGACTGCGAGATACCTCAACCAGGCAGCTGCTAAATATTGTTATTAAGTCGATATAAATGAATGTTCCAGCTAGGAACAGCTTCCTCCAACTCAACTTTATTTCCTTTTACCAATTTTTTTTTACAAAACTACACAAATTTGGAAAGATAAAAATGTAATTAAAAAACTAAATTTAAAGTTACTAAAAATTCCCGTCATGTAACTAAAATTAATAGATGACTCTGTAAACGTAGAACAAACAGCTAAATTTCCTATTCAGCCAGAATAAGCTGAATTGGAAAGGCAAATACAAAAATAATGTTTACCAATAAATAAAGATATAATTTAAACTTTAATATGGAACACACACACTAAATGTTGTGCACACACACACACACACACCCATTTGATTTTATGCTCAAAGGTAAATAAACGAAATTGTTAGTTTAACAATATTTGTTTGTAATTGCAATATAAATTTTGGAGTAAATATTAACTTATGTTAACTTGATATTTGCATTTTTAGATGAAATGAAAAATTATGTTTATTTTTTTTTTACTTACAAACAATGTCCAGGCGACCCTCGCCTTGCACGGATGAAAAATTTGGCGCCTCGGCGGAGATTTCACAACGATAGAGACCCGTGGAGTTTAGGGTCAGGCCCCGCAGCAGCACGCGACTGGCATCGGACAGCTCCTCCTGTCGCGGAAAAGATAAAAGGGTTATTCCCTGCTCTACTGAACAATGGCTGGGCGTATACTTACAATGACGCGAACGCCATCTACGCGGTAGCTGGTTTTGGGCGGACGAGCCTTTGGCACATAGCGATAGAATTCCTCGTTGTCTTTGTACCATTTGATGGCGTACAGCGACTCGCCGTCCTCGTGCGTCTCCTCATCCTCGTCCTCGCCCTCCTCGCTCTCGTTGAATTTATCGTCGCGCCCAAAGTCAGGCATGTACGAAATGGAACCGCTGGAGCTGCCGCCATTGCCCACACTCCCGGGTCCACCATTATTCACGCTGGCGCTTAGCCGTCCGCCCAGATATCCGGATGCGGCGCTGCCCCGATATACGCTGTGACCGTAGGGCGACTGTGGAGGCGGCAATGGAGGATTGTGTCCCTCCGACTGGCTCTGATACTGCCTTAGAGCCAACGGCTGATGCTGTTGCCGGCGTGGCTGGTGCTGCTGATATGGTCGCTGTCCCTGATGAGTGCGTCGATAGGATTGCCTCTCATTATCCGCATCCACGTAGTGAACATCGCCGGCGCCATGCGGAAACCGATCGCGTTCCCGATGCCCATTGCTGAATATCTGTGGTCCGTGTGTCCGATTCAACTCATATTGGCATTCCATGAAGGCCGACTCACCACGCATTTTGAAGGCGGGTATGGAGACCTTAATCATGCGTACGCCCAACGCGAAACCTGCAGGTGACATAAATTTACACAGCTTATATCAAAGGTCAAAAGTTATAGCATCCATGTAAAATGGTTTCTGACATTTTTATACCCTGAACCCATTAAAAATGTGTAAAATGGGGTATATTGAAATTGCGCAAAGGTAGGTAACCGATATAAGGAAAAATACCAGATTACATTAGGAGTAACAGTCGAGTCAATATAGCAATGTGTGTCCGTCTGTATAAGCAAACTTCGAATCCCAAATCGATTTCCAATGGGAATAGATTATCATTAAGGGAAGCTTGATTCAGGGTAGATCCTAGTCGACTGCTCTGCTTTTTGGAGCAGTCTCATTTATTTGTGTTTTCTTTTCACTCTTTTTACCCAATTTTGTTATGCACCCAAATTTCCATGCGAATTTGCATAATTGATTTGTGTCCGCTGACAGCGGTGGTGAATTATTAAACGAGCTCCTGTCAGAAGATTTATGCAACAATCAGGTAAAATAAAAATATCGTTATTTATGGGTGGAAATATACAACAGTAACAACAACAAAAATAAATGTATAGAAATTAATGCTGCCAATCAGCCTCCTCCCGTGTGTTAATGTCCAACTGGGCTGGGCTGCTGCTCGTAAATATTCAAAAATGAGCGCGTAATCGTGCTTAATCCTTTGTGAAATTATGACGCCGGCTGCCACGCGGCTCATCTCTGCCACAAATTACAAATAGCCAACGAGCAGCAGGAGCAGCAGGAGCAGGATATTGGATCGCAACCTCGACGGGCATTGTTAATGTTATTGTTATTGTTGCTGTTGTTGTTGCTGTTCTTGCTCATACAGCGTTAAATTGCAAAATCAGCTTAACGCTGTGTCCTTTTTGTCATAAATTATTTAATAGCCAACAAAACTGGACGGCTATTAAACATGGTCTTAATTTAAGGCAAACTCTTGACCAAAAACTGTAAATTTTGAGGCAATTTTTAGCTACATCGAAATTTATTGCTGACTCAAAATCATATTAGTTTGTTCAGGCAAAGCCGATTATCTCATATGAAATACTTGTATTATGTCCTCGAAATTAATATTTAATTATATAAAAAAAATGGGAGATTATAACAATTTAGATTATACAATTTGGGATTGTTTTGTATTTATTTTGTACTAATCGGACTAACGAAAAACCGATCTGCCATTTGAATTTGAAACTCACTTGTGTTCGAGGAAATATATAAAATTATAATATAGTCAAACTTAATGTTAGGTCAAACTAAATTGAATCTAACTGATATTAAATTATAACTTTGACAATTTTTCCCTATTTTAAGTGTTACTCATTAATTTAAACAGAACATTATATTTTTAGTATCACTATTGGGGAGTCAAAGTTCTAGATTCGAGCACAAATAAAGTTAAACCAGAACTGAAAAAATGCTTTATGCATCGAAAAGTGGACAAATAATTAATTTTGTAGCAGCGACAAGGCATGTGCGACAAAGTGCTCACAAAGTATGTAAATATTAATTAAAAGCAGAATACTCCAATACTACCAACAAAAATAACAATAACCAAAACAGTAGCAACAGAAAAGCTACAAAGCCAACAAAAAGACAAAAACGATGCCTGCAGGCAACGAGAAGGATAATAAACTTGACTTACAAAAGGGTAAATACAGAAAGTCAGCTTAAAATGCACTGCAACAAAGAGTTGATGCAATAGTTTCAAATATTATTGTCATGCTTCTACACTCAGTTAAAAATAGTCGACTATGACTATTCCGAAACAACAGATTGTAGAATAAATTGTTAAGAACATAAAAACAAATTCAAATAAATGGAAAATCTTTAGCAACAGTTAAGTTAATAATGGAAATTATGTGTGTATATAAGAAACGGCGAAAATTAAACGTTTTTTTTTTTATAAATTTTAATAAAATGTATTTATAAATTTGCGGAGGTTCCTACTCACAGTAATCAGCATAATAACAAAATGATTTATTCCACTAAATAAATTTCTGCCATAAAATGTTAAAAGCAATCAAAAACTAGGTAATTTCTGACATCGAATTTCGATTTCGATTTCGAAAAGCTGTAACTTTTCCCAGGTCTTTTCACTTTAACTTATATTTGTAATATTTATGGAAATTACGCCTAATGCTGTGTAATTTAGTTGCATCAAATATGTATAAGGATCCGCAGCAGGGGCAAGAAATCCGTTTGCTTCGTAAAGTATGTATGATAATTTCTTTCATTAACGCATATTTAAATAAGATTTTCGCCCCCTTTTATGTGTGTGTGTGCTACCCTCTTTTTTATTGAATATTGTCCATAATTCAATGAGTTGAAAATCAAACACAAAATACACAAATTAGATAGTGTACAGTGTGGAGGGGGAGGTGGGGTACCACAGCAATAGGGGATGATATGAAAATCAGTGGACCCTATTAGTGAGGGTCAGCCGGAATCGCTTTATCAACTAGCGCATAATGAAGGCCGCCATTAGAGAATACAACACCCAAAAATTCCATCAAAGCGGCTTAGTTGTCGCAGTGAAAGGGGACAATCATTAAACCACTAATGAGTTCGGGGCATTTACGGCAATTATGGGGCCCACGACGAGATGGGATGGCAAAGTTTTATCTGACTTCAAAAATTCTTGCAGTTCCTGTGCCAACCTGTGCCACGGACAATGGCCTACTTGGCACAGCCCCCTTACAACTGGAAAGCAACCAAAAAAGCACAGGAACAACACACAAAACAGCATCAGACTCAGTAAGCGATATTTAAATGACAATCAATTTAAGTCGCAGCTCATTGGGGCATCTTAAATTGCTCGTTGCTGTTGATTGTTGATTGTTGTTGGTTTGCTGTTCTGGTCTAGACTTCGTCAAAACGTACTTAATGATGCTTAAAAAACAATTACTGCTAATGAAAAAAAGGGAAGTGTGATGTAAACTTGTGCACGGTTCGCGTTTAGCCTTGTGCCAAATGGAAAAACTAGAAATCCAAGAGAAATTGTAATGAAAAAGCCTTTGGGTTATTTTGCATCAGTAAGCGTGCAACAACAAAGGAATCGCGGGAGACCACAAAAGGGCCGCAGATGCGTGGGCGTCAGAGCAAGTATCATCAGCATCAGCAACAAAAAAAAAAAAAAAGTGTGCAACAGGCGTGCAGCTGGCTCAAAGGCACCATATCACACCACACCACAGCACACCATCATTCAAGCGTTACTCATACGCCCCGTTGCAGCGCAATTGCGTATGTATTTTTGTTTAGAGCCACCACAAGCGGCAACAGCAACAGCAAAAGCAACAGCAACACCAAACTAGCAAGTATGTGTAAGCGCCTCTGATGTATTCAAGTTGACACAAATCCGGCGCAAATCCACAAACACACACACACACACACACACACAACAAAAATAAAACAACAACAACAAAGACTTCAAAAATGCAACTTTAAACGGATCTGACGTGACAAGCGATGCAAATGTGTGTGAAATTGTAAACGTACTTCACATATGAAGAATACGGCTGAGTATTTTCCGTATACGGGTAACACTGAGCGCAGCAATTCCTTTGACGGCTAGTAAAACATTTATGAATAAAATATCAAGTGCGAAAGCAAAGAGCTGCAACAAGCGACTGACAAGCATTGTGAAATGAAATGCGAAGCGAAATAACTAAAACGTTTGACGCTTTGTCTGGGTGAGTCTTCAATTAAGTTTAGTACTCTTCTCATATTAAGATGAAAATTGCTTTATTTTTTTTTTAAGTCGCCACATTTTTGCCAACAAGGGTAACTCGACTTATTGGTATGCATGTGTAGCAGTATGTTTCTGGAACGAATAGTTAAGTCTTTATAAAAAACCGAATTTGTCTCTTAATTTAGGTGTATTTTTTTTTTAAATTTAGAAAATATATATTTAGTTTCTAGTGTATTTTTTAAATGTTTACACAACACTTTAACTAAATATTATTATTAAACAATGGCATTTAAAGGTTTCACATGCACAAATAAAAATCAACTTTGGCATCTATATTTTTACTAATATTTTTTTAATATTAAGAAATATATTTTTTGAAAAATATAAAACAGTTTTTCTAATTTTAAGATATTTTTATTATTATTTGTAAAGTCAATAAAATTGTCCTTGTCATTGGGGTGATTTTCAATATAGTTTTAGGAAGAGCTGTACATAAATTCATGTTGCACAGTAAAAATAAGTGGCATGATAATTACAGTAGGAACATGCAATTTGAATTCTGTTTAAATAAAATAAACGATTAATGTGCAATTCACATTCCGAGCATGAAGTTAATTCACACATAAATTGAACTGGGCACTGGAGACAGAGGTACAACCGGTACACGTTCGGCAAACAATTTGCTGAGGCAGCTCGAAAAAGTTAAAGCTTTTGTTGCAAGCTTGACGATGGCAGCAGGATGACTGGTTGCCGCAGTGTCTGTCCCTTTGGCATGAACGATGCGCTTGGCATGTGCGCATTTTGAGGAGGATTACGATACATATTTGCAAAATGAATTGGAATTTGTGTCAATGCAAATGCGACAGCAGCTGCAACTCCCCGTATCTCAGAGCCGGCAACATTTGTGAATGCATATGGCTGATTTCTTCTGGGATCTGCAACGGAACGCAATATGCCACATATGTCAACTACAGCGCATATACGTGCCGCCACTGAGAGGCACCACGGTTGCCTGTACTTAATAGAATTAGGTATCCACTGAGCTGACTTCAAGCTTAAAACGTCATCGCGCTCAACAGGCGATCAAAATCAGTGCACAAATTCCATTAAATTAAAATTATAATGTCTTTTCTTTTTATAAATAAACCAGATTGAAGACAGGTGGAATTGAGTTCCGGGCACCGAAACGTGGCTTATTTGTATGCGCGCCACATGCGGCACGCAGAAAAAAAATGCGCAAGACGAGCAAATCGCTCCAGGAGGTGGAAGCCATTTGGGCTGTGTGATGGGTGTGCCACAGAGGATGTGCTGCTCGGGTTTAACGCATGCACGCAGAGAGTCAAAGAGTCAAAGAGTCAGGCAACGTTTCCTGTGTGTGTGTGTGTGTATCGAGGTGCTAAAATGCCACAAGCAACATTGTTCAGCAGTTACAATTTGCTTTTTATTGACTTGCAAGAAGCCCGCATTTCCCTCTGTACGTGAAAGACAATCGTCCTAAAATCTTCCATGAGAACTGTAAAGTTTTCTGGCTTTTTGACATAGTTTCTAAAATTAGAAAGGTTTATTTTCAGAAATATTTTACTTAAATCAACCCTCCTTGAAATATACTTATTGAATTTTAAGTTGAGTTTTCCTTGGCTCCCAAAAAGTACAGTGATTTACTCGTTCTTGCCTCATTGTATTATCAACTTTTACTTAAAAACTGTTGCACTCACCTTGTAGCAAACAGCAAATGAGCAGCAGAATTATGCGTATATCGTTAGTTGTTTTCATATTTATAGCATAATAATTCCTTAAGCTGGGCTAATGATAGAATGTCCTTTTTTGGGCTAGTTATGCAATGGGAATTTGGAGTTCACTTTTCTTCCGTTTTCTTCGTTTTGTTTTTCTTTGTAAGCTGTTTTCTTGCCGATTTAAGTGATTTTCTCTTTTCCTTCTTGATAGTTATTCAGTTTAGTTTTTGCGCCTTTTGTTTGTGGCTTTTATTTTTGTTTCGTTTTCTTTGCTTATTACTTTGAGCAAGTTTTCGCATAAATTTCGGCCTGTTGCTATTTACAGTTGCCTTCGTATTGAGTCTTCAGTTGCGGAATTCCAAGCTCCAAGTTTTGGCAATGCCACATTAAATGCGAGTCTGCAAAAACAAAAACACAAATGGATTTTTATAAGATTCATGCATTGGTAATTAGGCTCTGTAACTTATGGAGATCAAATCGATGAAGATCGTACATTATTGATAGATAGAGGCAGCAATAGTTTCAGGAATATTAAATATGTGTTTAAGACTTAGCAAATAATTAAACCTAAAATGTATAACTACTTTATACCTATTTGGTAGCACATTAAAATTATTTTTATCCACTGCAATAGCGTTATATTTATATGACAACTTTATCAGCAGGCGATTTACTGTCCACCTTTTACTCACGAGTAGTCACAACCAAGTGTTCCACGAGTAAATAGATTTTACTATAATTATAGTTTCGTTTTTTTGTGTTTCTCTTGTTAGCACAGTTTTGCTTCTTATCAATGATTTTATCAAAATTAATTTGATTCAAGTTTATTTTTGGCGGCACTCTTAATCAAACAACACATGCCACAATAATACCATAGCTGTCCGGTGGCACAGCTAACAAATCGACAATACATAAAAACAACATTAAATTCCAAAAATATCCCCTGGGTTTGATTCTGCTCCCCAAGTCACCAAAATCTGGAAGCACATGTTCTTAATAAAACACAAATCTGAAGTAATCAGGAATGAAACCGTAACGAAGAAAAAAAACACCCGGAATTTAACGACGTAAAATTCAGCTTAGTTTTCGTTTCTTGCCTCATTCTTTTTACATTTGGCAAGTGAAACTTTTTGATACTTTTGTCCACAGACGCAGATGAATTTGTCTGTTCCCATTTCTATTCCTGCTCCTGCGGGATATTATGCGCAGTTTCCACAAAGTTTGTAGTGCCTTGTAAAGTTTATTCAGTCGCATTGCCTTTTTTGTTATCTGTGAGTACAAAGTGCTTCGCCTGCGATTATGCAGTAAAAACTTTCCGTGGCCATTTTGCATTGCAAAGCATTGGCAATTAAAATTGAGTTGTGCGACAGGCGACACCGCGAAAGATTTCAAGATTGACGGAAGGAAACCATGTTTTTACTTATGCAAGTCCTGCAGTAATTTAGCCAACTGACTAACATAATTCAGCTGACATTTCCAGGTGCTTAAATGTTGGGCACTGATTGAGCGACTAATGTAATTTGGGTTAAAAATATTTCAGTGGATTAGTCTCTTTTTTTTCCTTAAACTATTTTCTTCCATCAAGATTTATTTCCAATCAAATGATGAAATGACTATTAATAATTTGGCTGGTATTTAAAAAAAGATATAGTTCTATGTTGTTTTTAATAATAATAAATAATTGTAAAAGCGAAAAAGTTAATGTGAAAATATAGTTTCTTTTTTTTTATATCTGATAATAATCATAAAATTTACTCTCTCGACTTCTTTGTCAGAGTTTAGCATTCGTAACTACTTATAATCCATCGAGATGAGCTACCTAGACCTAGACCTACATAGTGTAATCCCAAATTCGAGGCGATATTTATTTTCCTGAGTGTAACCAGTAACTGTAACTTTTATTATTTTTATTTATTATGCTGCAACCCTACATCTGTCATTTGTTTGTCTGTCGTCATCTTTACCAACATATTTGTTGTGGTTGCTGCTGCTGCAAAAGTTATTAAAGCTGCAGCAACACTTTATTATTGTAAAACAAGTAGCAACAACAACAACAATCCACAAAAACTTGTCCCTTTGGCCTGACGCTCAGTTTTTGGTTGTTTATCTTTCAGATAGTTGTTTTAACTTTTTAGGGTGATGTTTTTGAGTGTGCGGTTGCTGATTTCAGTTATCGATTATGCCAAACTCCAAAAACTACAAAATTGCTCTTAATGCAAATAATCCCATTGCAGCTACTGTCAAGCTGCTGTTTATTTAAATATAATATTGATTTTCAGTTTGACAAACAACAAGGGACCAACACATGAAAATCGGATATTGACACAATTTTGAATTTCTCTATGTATATATTTATATGTGTGTGTATATATATTTATATAACTGTATTAAGTGGCACTAAATGTTCAATTTGATTATAGGGCTTTACTAATGGGCAGTAAATATGTATACTTATTGTTCAACGTTTTGTTGCCGAGGGGCTTCACTTCTGACACTTTGTGGCAGCATTACCAAAAATCACATTAAAATTCAACGATGCAAATTGCTGTTGCAGTTGCCACACGTCTAAATGCTTGACATTTAATACAATTTAAAAATAATTTTCATATTTGCTTGTGCAGCCAAATTATAAACATAGTCAATATTTTAACATCACTTTATTTCATGTTATGCATTTATAAAAAAGAAACACACACATTATTAAATTATTTCTCATTTTTTCTTACGTGCACAATTATAAATAATAATAATTAATTAGCAGTTAGCGGCATGGTGGTAATTTGTTTATTATGTAATATATCCAAAATAAATCAAATAATAAAATAAATACAAATACGTTACAAAGTGCACTGCAACAAGCAACTATCGAATGTCCTTTTTACTCCTTGTTAGTAAGTGAGCAATGGACGCAGCTGATGGTATTGAAAAGTCGTCAAATTTGTTATATTGCTGTGTGATCGACATTTCAAACACATCGCATAATATTACACATTGCCATATATTTATTTTTATAGATTGCGGACGAAAAGTCTTTGGAAGCCCTAAAACTTAAGAGCCATTAAATATAGTGGTAAGCTCATAAAATACGCACGCACTCAGATATGTCTCACGGCGTACATATTCTGACATTCGAGTGGATAAGTACTCAGCTTTCAAAAATAAAACCAGTTTATGAGCCACACATAAAAAACTTCTTTTTAAGCCAGTCCCAAAATGTGTGCGCAAAGTGCTTCTGCTTCTTGTGTTTTCATGATGCGTCAATGCCGGAGACTTCCTTATCCTAAACTAACCATAAAATTAATAAATTATCATTACTTATGTGCAGGTAAACGTTAAGGCTAATACTGTCGCATTTAGGAACGCAAACAGCCATCATTTTTAATGACACTGTTTACCTCTTTAAAATTATATAGTTTATCGTCTTACAAAAATGGTTTCCACTGACATCAAATAAATAAAAATGTTCAGCACAACATAAGCAAACATTAAGTCAACGTTAATATTAAATACATATGTATGTTAAGACTAATATGGAATCAGTCAACAATATACTAAAACAAAAGAACTTTAATTTTTAATGCCGACGCCATCGTAGAAGTTCCATCTGCCGTTTCACAGGCAAAGGATACATAAAATAAAAATGAGCTCACAGCAAAAAATATAAAACAAGTGGATGCAACTGCAAAAATCACAGTTTGCTTTGAAGAGTTGAAGAAGAAAAATTCGGAGACTTTCCACAGTTGTGTGGTCGTATAGGAGGAAACTGTGGATTATAAACTACTAGTTTTTTAATTCGTTTAGTAAGCTGCTCATCTTAAGTCTCACAAGATATAATGCCATTAAATGTCAAGAGTTTTCCAACAGCTTAAGAAAAATGGAAAATAAAAATACATTTTGATTGCATGACATTTAGTAGGTCTGGACTGCAACTATATTTGAGTGATGTTGTATGTATTAACAACTTCTAGTTTGATCGAAGTAGAAGAACTTATACACAATAATCCAATCAGCTCAGAATGAGTAGCTTTGAGATAATAAAGCAAGAAACCATTCTTAAAATAACCATAAAACTGATGTCTATAAACACAACTTCCTTTATTGCAATTACAACATTTTGTGGCTGTGGCGCTTAAGCTGTCTGACGTGGCAAAACTCAGTCTACTGTCTACTGTGGCAACATCAGCGACACTTTGCTAGCAAAGCAATGGCTGCCACACTCAAACATGAGTGTCACGTCAAAATGAACTGTTATATGGAAGATTTGTGGGTTAGAAAATAAGTAAAATAAAATAAAATAAAAAATAAATATTATATAAAAAAGCAAAGTTCTGGCAGTTTAAGCGAAATTGCTGTTCGCACCTTGAGTACCCAAGGCGTACAAGTTATGGGCTCAATTTTTAATATTTTATTCTTACGACAAGCGCTAAGTAAATTTCATATAAAACATATATATATATAAGTTAGGCTTGGGGATTTCCAACAGAAAATTAAAAGCAAACAGTTGATTGTGGTTTATTTTTACATCTCAGTGAATTTACGTGGAAAATTAAATTTTAATGAAAAATACTAAGTAAAGTATAAGTGACAGCTTGTCAGCGGCAAAACAAACTTCTGAGCCGGAAATTGAACGCATCGTCAAAGGAAATCTACCTTAATGTACTTAGTTAAAATTAAGTGCTTGAGTTTAGCATAGAGTTTACATCTTAAAGATATCAAAATAAATACGTAAATCAAATGATGAATAAATATATTAAATGACAAATATTGAAAATAAACTTAATTTACTGGTGAATTATAAAATACCTCACTAAATGCGATATGACCAATAAAAAAACCATTTAACAACCATTTCAAAGGAGTCATGCCAAGTTATGCTAATAAATATATTTTGTTATATATTTTTACTTGTTTATTTTATGTACTTACACCTTATTTGAATTATGGCCTGCAAATTGTTTTAGGGTTTCTGGTCGAGAAAACTCATTTCATGATGCACATTTACTCTTTTCTAGCCTGATAAAATCGTTGTGAAAGTTCTTTTTACGAGGCTTCAAACATATGGCCATGTCTGCATAATTTTATACGATAAAAACTTTTATCAAAAAGAAAAAATTTGTATAAGGATAAAAGAAACGTTACAGTTCGAGTAAAATTTTACAGACGTGAAATCTCGTGGAATGACACATAATTTGAAAAGTTTCGGCAAGGAAAGTGTAAAAAAATATTTAAGTTGTGCTTCACACTGACATGAACTTTATTGTGAGTGTGAGCGAGAGAGAGGGAGAGATAGAGAATGATAGAGAGAGATAGAGAGAGAGCCGACAAATGTGGGACACCACAAGATTAAATATTTATGGAATTCGAAATATGTCAATTACGCGGATACAATGAACTTTTTTAAATGACAGCAACTCAACAATCCGAAAAAAAGCAAAGCTTGTTATTTTCCGAGGCAAGTACTTATAGATATTATATCGATCCATAAATATGTATATTTAATTATATTCTATGACTGACTGTTGTTTCTTTTTTTCTTTGTTAGCTTTACATGCTCACATTACATGGTGTAAATGTGTAACTCCGAACAGTCCATCATTCCATCGTTTATGCCAATTTGCATATATTTTCGACTGAATTTTAATTGAATTTATGGCGTCTGCCTTCCATTGTTTATCTTTGGTTGGTTTGAGTGTCTATTGTGAGAGCAGTAATCAAATAATTTGCCCACTGGAATATACATTATTTATGGGGATAGCAACTCACCTCCCCTGGGAGTAGTTGAGGTTTGGGCTTGTAACAATGATGTTTTTGTAATGTAATGTGTAGTGTTAGTATATTTCAAAATTTATGCATTTATTTAAATATTTATCAGAGTTTTTTCGTTTACAAGCAACCAACTATTTTGCATAATTGGCTATCCATTTCTAATTAGTTTATGTACTTACATAGTTTAGTTTACAAAATGTATCCTTTAGTAGAATAGTATTTTTAGTCATTACTCCATATGCAAATCCACATGCCTAAAAATGTGTATTTTTCGGCTTTCAATTTGTTAGCCATTGTTGTTGTTGCTGTTGCTGTTTGTGTTGTTGATTTTATGGTTGTCACCCAATTCCGTTGTTAATCGGTGTAATTGTGTTTGCTTTAAGCAGACAATACAGTTAAACTTTGTAGAATTTTCACGCAGAGTTTCATGTCATGTAACAACCGTGACATGCAATTTAGGTTCTGACTTGCATCAGGCAACCATCAGGCAACCTTCAGGCGTCCATCAGGCAACAACCATCAGGCGTCACTCGTCAGCGAGGCAGAAACTTTAATTGCCCGCGCACTTCCAGAACAATTTCTCACAAGTAATTTTCATTCAGCAGTTGCCTTTCTTAACACACACACACACAAACACACACACGAACGCACACAATAAAGTGGCCAAGCAATAGGTGGGTCTTGCAATGGTCATTAAACACGAGCACGTCGAAGTAACGTTACGTATTTGACAGTTAATTCCATAACCGCATATTAAATTTACACACGTTATCCGTTAGTTTCATGCGCCGTTTAAGTGCCATCGTTGATGTCTTTTGGTAAACCGCTGTCACGTCCGTACCGAACACCCAACCGATTTTGACTGAACGGTCCCAGGAATGGACACAATTTTCAACTTGTTCATAGCAGTGTGTCTAATTGTCTATTGTCGGCAACTGTAGCAACTTCGTTCGCACTCGCATCCCTTTTCAGCGTGCTCGTGCTCGCCTGCCTGCTTCGTCTATGCGTTCGGTTCAGTCTCTCTGAGCTTTTTTAGTACAAAGAGAAAAAAGAGAGAGCACGCTGCTTAACCAACACCAGAGAGCAGAAATAAGAGAATAAAGAAAGAATACTGAAAGCAAATACGACAAATGCGACCTTTACGATAAAACTTAACCAAAAAACTCATTAACAAAGTGTGCCATGCTCTCAACTCAAAACTGAAATCTTTTTTCTCTTTTTTGACATTATTCAATTTAAGGTCTTCATGTACATATTTATACATCTATTAATTGATTGAAATTAAATATAAGAAAAAATTTGTTCAATGTTTAAATTCAACCGGGTAAACGTTCTCTGATGTTATAGCCAAGCAGCCCAACGGAATAAGGAACAGCAAACTGCAGACCGACACTTTAACACAGTTCACCCCCAAACTATTAGAACTGTATTTCTATTTCTATGTGAATGTGGCTGGTCGCCTTAAACATTGCGGTTTCACTGGATTCGAGAGAGAGAAAACAAACAAATTGTGCAAAAGGCTGAAGTCAAACACAGCGAAAGTGGGGAGCAAAAGCTTAAATTGTTAACCTTTTGGGAATATCAAGCATTTAAGATTCACAGCCAGCGAGCCAGGCAGCAGCAACATTGATGTTGTTTTTTGTCAGGACGAAATAAAGTTTTGCCATACGGATTTCGCCGCCCACAAAAGCAACAGCAGGAGCACAGCAGAAGGCGTCTGTCAGCCGCAAGTGCGCGCTGTGGCCCCAAAAGGCGCCAGAAGAGTTTAAGCATTTTTTTGTTTTTCTTTTTTGTTGGTTTTTTTTCACTTTTTTTGTGTGCTGGTAAGCTTGTGTATCCTTTTCAATTTGATTTCAGCCTAAGTACTTTTGCAGGATTTAAGCTTAGGTTCAGCAGCAGCAGCAGCAACCATTCAATCGTTCTGGCACAGGTGACACTCAAAAGTTTTGGCGGATGACACAGTCTAGACGTGTGCGAAATTATTTCCGCAGCAATTAAATACAAATCAAATATGATGAATGCCAGCTGCTTCAGGGAACGATGTGAGCCTCGATTTCAAATTGATTTGCATTTAATTGAACTATTTTTTAAAATGACATCTCACACCTGTACACAGGCACAGTGAGCCAAAAAAATAGACAGAAAGGGCAAGCGACGAGCACATTGCCGCATGATGGCCAAAAAACTGGCATGAGGAGTTTTAGGCCTAATCATATCAGTGAAGCTGCCCAAACTGGTCAACTGGAAGCATTTAATCGCATTGCACCTGGCGCGCCATTCTGTACGGTTGATGAAGTAAATGCGGCTAAGCGTCAACAGTGGCATGTTGCACTCTCCAAGCTGGAGAAGAAGCGCATGAAATGGGTGCTCAAACAATGCCGCGTGCTTCCTTGCTTAAAGTACGAGAGGCCAGCAATAAGTGATGAGCCCAAAACCGATTTGGAGGAAGCTGATAATGATGAAAAGAATTTCCAGGATGATATCAAACTTTTAGCCTTGGACATGCTGAGCGTAGATGAAAATAAGACTGAACCGAAAATGCCTATAGAAAATGTTGCACGTTCCGGAAAATCGGTGCCAAATTGTTCAAGAATCGAGGAAATTCGTGTTAAGCTGAAGGAGATACGTCAAAAGCAGGGCTTTAAAATGTCTACACCACGGACAAGCCAAATTCAATTCTGCCGCCAAAATACGTTTGATATTATTCGAAATGTGCCGATTGAGACACCTCCACGTGGCGCCACCAAAAGCAAACTGCCTATAATCCAATCACGTGCTAGTGTATCAAATATCTGCTCGTACAAAAGTAGCCCTTCAACCTAATTACTAGCTGTTAACTGGGCCAGCAGGTTACGTCCAAAAGTCTGAAATTACCCGTATTGTCTACCAAAAAAATTGTTAATTACTAATTCAAGATTGATATTTTTTTATATTTAATAAGTTGCAAATAATTATTCGATTGCAACTACAGAATTAATATTTTTAAAAAGGACTTCAAATTGTTGAAAGAAATGCGGAACTCAGTAAATTATTGCCGAAGATGTGACAGTTTGAATTTGAAACAACAACGTAAATCGTTCAGATATGGAGAATTGAACGCTTTATATTTTTTGTTTTAAATTCAAACTGTCACATCTTCGACAACAATTTCCTTAGTTCAGCATTTCTTTTAACAATTTGAAGTCCTTTTTATACATATTAATTCTGCATCAAAAGTTGTAAATGCGTTTATTATCACCAATCAAAGAAATTGGCGTTTTATGTTTTTGTTTCAGTTATGCAGAAATAAACGCCTTAAGTTTTTGTTTTAAATTTAAACTGTCACATCTTTGGCAATAATTTACACAGGTCCGAATTTCTTTCAATATTTTGAGGTCCTTTGTATACATATTAGTTCTGCATCAAAAGTTAAAAATGTGAAAATAAAATGTTCATCAATTGAAAAAATTGAAGTTTTAGTGTTTTTTTTTTTTTAATTGAGAATGAACGATTTTGTTTTTGTTTCAAGTTCAAAATGTCCTATCTTCGGCAATAATATTTAATATATTTCACAACCAGCAATTTACAACCAAAAGTATTTCTAATTTATCTATTTATTTGTCAAGAACACAAAAATGGATTTATTGTCTTAAAGGATAAATGAAATTATAAAAATGTAATTCTTTGCAAACTCCATAAGGAGAACCATTTTAATAATTTATTTTCCCCACAGCAAAACTTTAAATCACAAACATTTTTCTTTCTCTTTGGTTATATCAAGAGTTGTTCAAAAGATGTTTGGATTCCGTATCCCACCAAGATATTACCAAGATACCTCGAAAAGGTTTCCCTGTACTTCATCACATTTTTTTTAAACGTTGCAATTTTAATTATTTCTAGCATAAGCCTTTTCCAGTATTCTAAAATGATATCTATAGACAAAATACCATAGACCAATAATCAATTCAGAGTCCGCTTTTACTATTATAAATAACTCAATTTTAATCTGGTTTTTTTTATTATCTCATTCATTTATTTCTGGGTTAATTAAAATTAACAAAATAATTTTTTTAATTATTTATTTCTTATTTTTGATGTTCAACATTCAATCGATAAAATATTTTATTTCTATTCGATTTTTAATAGCTTTTATCAAATAGGTTTTCTCTATACAACTGTCATAGGTATTATCGGTGAAAAGATTTAAATTGTAATATGAAGATATGATTCATCCTTTCTATTTATTATCTCATTCATTTATTTCTGGGTTAATTAAAATTTAAATTATTTATTTCTTATTTTTAAAATTCAACATTCAATCGATAAATTATTTTTAGTTCTATTCGATTTTTAATAGCTTTTATCAAATAGGTTTTCTTGCGTTCTTGCTTAACTTATTAAGTATTCACACTAATCCAATCAGAATTGTTGAGTCAACATTTTTGCCCAACTACTTAACAATACTCGCAAGTTGGCTTTCTAAAGTGAGTAAAATAAACGAAACTTTATCCAAGTCTCTCTGTGACTTCGGGGCTCACACATTGTGTTGCCTAATTGCTGCACACACTTCACCTGCCACGCACTTGTCGCACATTCATTGCTCATTTCCTAGGCCGCAACGTGAGCGAGGGAGGAGGAAGGGGCACGAAGGTAGCTCATTTGGCAACGTTTGCATAATTGTGGCAAAAGTGCCTGAAACTTTTCTCTGTTCCATTTTGCTTGTGCTCGATTTAAAGTGCACTTGAAGCCGACCATTTGGACCATTTCAAACATAGCACATCATTGCAGCTCCATGCTCTGCCGGGGCCTGCATCAAGTTCTTGTCATATTTGGCTAAAACGTCAGTCAAGTGCTTGGCATGTCTGCTGTTGCTATTTCCCTGATGACCCAGGACTCTTAGTTTATCAGAAAAAATCCTTTTTTTTGCATTTCTCATCGGGCTACAATTGAAGGATTAACATCTACTCGAAAATCTCAATGTCGAGACAAAACTTTCAATTAATTTTAATTAATTTAGTAAGCAAAAACAAAATTTTCATTGGCGCTTTGTCAATCAGTTTGGCCAGCAAATTTATATTAAAAGCAGCTAATAAATTAAGGCCAACGATCCTAAGGGAGCTGCTTGTTATGAAATCCACTCAAAAAGCGGACAACATTTGCAAATAATTTCACAATTTTTTTTTTTTTACATTTAATTATACACTGCGACGAATCGGGAAAATGCGGAGAAAAAAAACACCAGAATATCTACTGTTCCTTCTGTCACATTGTAGACACAGGGCCGAGAGTAGTGCGTTGGACAGTTGGCGTTAAATAAAATTTGCAATTAGATTTGGGAAAAGCAGCCACAGCAGTCGAGAGATGCTGCAACCAAAATCCCCCCAAACCCAGTTTTTTTTGGGGCCAGTTGGTTGGCCCCTTTTTTAATGCAGAAACTTTAATCGAGCCACGACGACAGCGGCGAATTTCCGGCGTTTGTTGGTTTTTAGACTGCATTTCCTGGAGCAACAAGAGCGTTGGACAGCAGCAGGAGGAGCAGCAGCAGCAGGAGCAGGAGCAGCTTATATATGAAAGCACTGCGGCCAGCATTATCAAATTTGCTGCTTAGAGTTTTCCATGGACACAGGCCACAAAACCCGCAGCGTTGTGTCCCAGCGACAACTTTACCAAATATACTACACTGAAGGCTTAAATGCGGACAAAGTGGGGTGAGGAGGGGGTTATTTCAGTTTGATCCCAACTGGAACTCATTGCACTTTTACACGAGGTCGCTGTTAGTGCTCCAGAAATTATATAAATGTTTGATTAGCTAATTTTGTATTTATTTTTTAAGGCTGGCTTCTTCGGTTTAGTGCAAATTTCCAACATAAGAATTACTTATTTTTCTTTAATCACAAAAATATTATTAATTTATGGTTCATTTAAGTTCTTGTCGATTTTAGAGGTTTTTTTCTTTTACAAAAAATTCATATTAAATATCCTTTTTTCAAGGATATATTTTAATTTTGACATGAAATGGCTGAGGCATTGAAGATTTGGTTTTTTAAGGTTTAGAGTTATCCTTATGAATGGATCAAATTAAGCTTTCCCCCTTTTGAAAATGCTACTATATTATAGAACTGCCTTATCGGTGAAGAGATTTAAATTGTAAGATGAAGATATGATTCATCCTTTCTAATATAATATGACTACAGAAATGTTGTAAATTTAGTTTACAGCCAGAGAAATAATCCGAAATCAAACCCTGATAAAAGAATATTATTTGTTCCAAAAAGATCAAATGAACAAGTACGGAAATCTACAAGAGTATAAAATATTCGGCAGAACGGTTATTTTTTAGCTTAACTACAAAACAAAAAGTCACCCAATTAGAATGCAGAATATTAATTACACATCATTTGACCCGTACTCCGGAATAATGCCTAACAAAGTGGCAAAGTCAGAATTAAATTGAAAGTCGCCTGCCTGGTGGGATTTTGGTTATTTGGTTGGTTGCTGGTTGCTAATGCCGGTTGCTGGGTGTATTTGATTAATTTATAATTAATTGTATCTAATTATTAGATAAAAATTGCAATTAAAAGATAAACAATAAAAAGAGAATTACATTTGAATATTATAAATTTTTAACGCAAATTACGACGTTTATTAAGAAACTTTTATTGCAATTTTGCTAAATTTTATTTTCTTAAACATTATTTATTTTAATCGTTTACAACTATTCAAATTTGTTACTCTAAGTCAGATTATTTAATTACATTTTTGATGGTTTTGACTCTAATTGTAAAATTGAATTGTGTGGTTTTGGTGTGCAAAAGAGTTCAATGCTCCATTTATATATATATATATATCGAATGCGTTAATGCAATTTTCAAAATTAAATAAGTTTATTTCTTTTTTTTTTGCTTTGCTTGTATATATTTATCTGCACTGATTAGCGAGTACAAAGTATGGGCGAAGCAAATACATCATGTAGATGAGTGTGTGTGTATTTGTGTGTGTATGTGTGTGTGTGTGTGTGTGTGTGACAGCGAGATTATTACAATTTATTATCATTGCGATAGTGCAACTAGCAGGGAAAACAAACACACAAAACACCTCGCATATCTATGGCGCAAGTCACATGTATTTATGTAGCCGACACTAAACCAACAGGGAGAACATATCAAAATGAAGTAAAATTCATTTTACAACACACACACACACACACACACAAACACACACCAAAGTCAAAGCGAAATTGCAATGCTGCAGAATTGCCTTGAGATCCAACAGCAGGAAAACGGAAGTTCGACGCCCAAGTGGCAGCTGCGATAATAGTGCTCAGCATGTGTGCTAAAGTATTAGCATATAAACATACACACACACACACACAGGATGTATGTGTGTGTGTTTGTGTGTGTATGTGGCAAGTGTGAGCGAAAAACTTTTGACTGCTGTGGCGCTATCTAGAGACACATAAATATGAAAATGCAGGCGGGACTCAAGAGTGTAGCCAGCTGCATGACGACCACGAGGAGTGGGACGAGGAGGAGGAGGAGGAGAACGAGGAGTGTGAGCAGCATAGCCAGGCGAAAAGTGAGTACCTAGGCGCTGACTACTCGGTTGATAAGCGTCAAAGCACGCCCCATTGGCAGCGCCCACACACACACACACACACACACACACAGCGAAAGCAGAAAAACCAAGTGCAACACTGTCGACAGAGCCATGTTGCTGTTGCCGTGCATTTGAATATTATTGTCGCGCACACACACGAAGACACACGGGACAGACCACGACCACGACCCAGAGACGACAACAACAATAAACCCATTAGGTGCTCCACTTCGTATTTAATGGAGTTTGTGCGAAATAATAGCCCACTGCGACTCCGGGCAGCAGCAGCAGCAGCGGGAGCAGCAGCAGCAGCAGCAGCAGCAGTGCCAGCCGCTGCTCCTGGCGCCGTAAATTCAAATTAAGTCGCCCAAGTTGCTGACAGTTAAAATCTTCGTAACAAAAATGGGCAGCGCCGCCAGAAAGCCGAGGGCCTTGCTCCAGGAGTTGGAGTTGGAGCTGGAGCTGGAGCAAAAGCAGCTGCAGTAAAAGATCAGCTGCAGCAGCTGCCCAGTACCCAGTTCCCAGTACCCAGAACAGTTTGTCACCATACACATTTGTTGGTGGATACATATATGTTCTCTGCGTTAGTTTGAAGTAGTTTGCCTGAAGAGGGAACAAAGTTGTTTTTGAATTTATTGCCCAGAAGTGCATCAGCAAAATGCAGATGGATTAAGTACGATTTCAAAGAGAAAAAATATAGCTTTGAGGAGCGTGCTTTACTTCATGTTAATTAAATACAGTCACCCCAATAATTATTCTTACGCTCTTCATTTCATAATTTAACAATTTTTTTAAATTGATTGAAAGATTTTCTATGCACGTAATAATAAAATTCGAACGCTTAAAAAATGTAACGTAACTTTAAGGGTAAAGTTAGTTTGAAATGTATTTTCAATTTTTATTTTTATTTTACTAATAAAAAATATATCAAATATTATTCAAGTAGGTTTTTTTTTTAAGAATTCACGCCATCAACAATAAGGTAATCTTAAACGCGGCATTTTTATATTAAATTCCATTTATTTTTCCTATTGACATTTCAGATGGCCTGATTCAGACGGAAACTCGAAGCCAATTAAGAATGAAGGCAACAGGAGGAATAAAAAATACGAGCAGGACACAAATTGACAGCTGAGTGAATGAACCAAACTCCAGAGCAGAGTACGACAGCGATACTGACATCAGAGGCGCCGCCGAGTGGGTTGCAAACAATAAATCGTGCAACTAAACGAGGCGTTGTATGAGAAGGCACCGGAAAAGTGTACACAAGAAACGCCACTTTACATACCAAATCGTAAATATTTTGTCATAAAACAGAAGTCGCCTTTTTTTGTGCCCGACTGGCAGGCGGTCTGGCAAAAGTGTCAGCCGCTTGCAAGGACGACGCCGTCCATGGAAACGCATCGAGTGTGAATGAAGTGAGCACTTGGACGTTTTTGCAGCGTTTTGATACCAACACAACAAACGTAACAAAAAAAAAAACGCCAAGCAAGAAGGCTGTAGTCGTGTGAGTGCGACTAACAAATACCCTCAATCCAATGGAATAAATATATTAATTCCCTGAGTTTTGCTCACCCAAATGTAGGCAATTTTTGGCTATCTACTGATCAATATAAGAATATGTTTTTGACTAAAACTTAGATTTTATTTAAATCGGATATCGATATTAATATATGTATATATATATATTTAAATATTCCGTTCACAATAACTCGAAATAAATTACAACACGCTTCTTCATCTTGCTCAAGTAGAAGTATACCCTATGAGCTCGAAGATGCTTCCTTCTGTTACATACATTCGTACAATTCCAGTATACCCTTCCTGCCATTTACCTATTTTTAATGGGTAGCTTGCACCCATATATATATATAAAAAAAACACGAATGTCACTTGAAATGTTTTTCACAGCGACTTTGTGTCGATCATTTGATGGTCGTCTGGCTGTGTTGCAGTTGCAGTTGCAGTTGCATGTGCTGTGTCAGGGTTCCCGTTGCCAAATGGTAAACTTATAATTACGTTATGCCGTTTTTAGCAGCTAAATGCGGAGTTTCGCTGCTCATATTGTGAATGTTGTTGTTGTTGTTGTTGTCGGTGCAGGGTTCGTTAACGGTAAAGCGCAGGTGGATGCCACAAACTGTTCAAGGCAAAGGGAAGCACTTTGCCAGCAGCTGCAAACTTAAAGTGCTGCCTGTTGTTATTGTGGTGCTTTACCAAAGCCGCTTCAGCTTCAGCTTCAGATTCAGGCTTTGGCGCATTAAAAGCATTACTCGCCGGCAAGTTGGCTGAAGTGCTGAAGGACACTTGTATTGCGGTGACATTAAAAGCCATTTCTCTCTATTTTAGTTCATGTTGCAGTTTTCTTAACTTTTTCGCATTTTAAATTCGTCTAACGCACTTTGTTCCCTAAGGTCATGTCGATAGATTCGTGGCCTATTTGAAAAATTTAATGAAAAAATGCAATAAAAAAAAACCTTAAATTTATACGTAATAAATTGTGAAATGCAGCCAATTGCAACAGCAAATAAACAAATCATTTTAGGTTGCCGCTAAGAAACTCACAATATAATATTAAGTATACACCAAGTGGCCAAGCTGCTGGCTCTGGCTCTGGCTCTGGCTCTGACTTTGGTTCTGCTTCTGCTTCTGCTCCTGGCTTACTTAAACTTCTCGATTTTTTCAGTACACCTTTTGCTGTGTTGCTCATAATCAATTTAGATGCTGCTCCAACCAACAACAAGGGCCACAAGAGCAACCAACACAGCCACAATCCAGCTTACAATTATGTGAAGTGAATGTTGGGTGCACAATTCACCATCCTTCTGGACGCAACAATAGCACACAGAGTAAGTCTGGAACAAAGAGCATTCCAGACTGCATCTTGGGTCTGGGCTGCTTGACTGGCCGGATATACTTTTGCTCGACTTGCTCGCTGGTCGCCCCCTTTCATGTTGTTCACTTTTGACGTAAACATTATGATGCATTCGGCTCAGTAATTTTTATTGTATATTTCTCGTTTTTCTTGGCCCGGCCTGGCCTGGTCTGCTCGCTGGCCACTTGCCTTCTATCCCGTCTAAGACTCAGCACTGTTTACTTGGCCCGCTGCTTTAATATTGCATGCATCCTGAGCAGAGCTCCTCAACATCCTCAATGGTTTTAAGTCGTTTTGCTGTTCATTTGGTATTATTAAAAATTCAATCTCCAACTTCCAGTCTATTCACACATTCATTTGTACATTCACTGCATATTTTTATATTGCTTGGATTTTATTATGTAGTTTCTTAGACTTAGCCACACAATTTATTATTACAATTACCATCAAGTTTACACACAAGCATACTTACACACATACTTGTACTTCATTTTAAGTATCTTCTAGTCTACTTAAATTAAGTGTTGAAATAAAATTTTAATTAAGTAAGTGTCACTGTTCACACTATTATTTTTAGATAGATAGTTAGTAAAGGGACTTTTTCTGACACTCGTAAAGAAAATAATTTTATATTTTAGAAAATCACCTAAAACATTTGGCTAGTTTTTCAAAATAATTTCTTTATAAGAAAGAATAATTTATAAAACTATAAAATCTTATTTTCTAGTGCAGGACGACTATTCCCTTTATATCCTTTTTGTATAATATTCATTTGTGTTCGTATTTGTGTTTTGTGGTTTGCTAAAAATATTATTCCATTTCAACTACAATTGAAGTTTTCAGCTTTTTTTTTTATTTGTGTTGAGTATGCAAATCCCAATTGCTTTACACATCATCTTATTTCCTGCTCCACTGCAGTGCTAAGACAACATAAGTGCATTAGTCAATCATGCAATTTTTTGGGATCCACTTCAATGGACTCACCCTTGGGTAAAGTATCAATTGCTTTTATTGATTTTGTGTTGAGTGCTTCCATTTTTCATAAACCAAGTGCCACTTAAAATAAGAATTTACAATTTTTCGCAGTACCTTGGGAAATACATTGATTGATTTTTACTTATAATTAATGCTGGGACAAGTGCTCAAACTATTTTTCTGAGTCAACTTACAGCTCCCCTGGCATATGCAACCGAGAGTAATGAGAATGAAATAAATGAAATAACGAGCACACGAAATGTGGCATAAAACCGTCGATGCCACAATACGAGTTATTTAATATGTAATGTTTTCTGATAGAAAACAACAGTTATACACACACCATCTATACATGAATATTCTTGTCCAAACACACTCCTTCACTCGAGCATCCATCGACTATGCGGAGTTGCGTCATTGAAGCAAGTTGAACAGCTAATTACATAAATGTCTTTATGTGTGTGTGTGTGTGTGTGTGTGTGTGTGTGCGTTTGTTCACAACTCTTTGATGTCTTTACACAATGTATCCATTATAATCGTGTTAAAAGGGTATAATGGTTATGTGCAAATGTAAGTAACAGATAAATGAAAGCATCTCTGAACCCATAAAGTGTATATATTCTGATCTGACTTCAAATTTGGAATATAAATGATCGTTATTTTATTTAATCGATAATTTTAATTATTTTCGAAAGCAAATAAAAAGAGCCAAAATTATAGATTTATAGCCAGCCGATTTATATATAATATATCTTGACAGAGAGAAACATCCATGATAGAGTTCAGAAAGTATTCTCATATTGAATACTATTATTAAGCATTTTGTATAAAATAATAATGTGTGTACAAATATCTGATTTCAATTCTGAGATTTAATTTCTGGCTTGTAAATAAAAAAGCAAATTATGCCTTACTTTTATTTTACTATTCCGTACATCATCCGGCATAAAAATGGAAGCATTTCCACACCTACTTACATTTCATAAAAAAAAACCAGAGTATCTCGTAGTCGCGCTTATTTGAATACATCATTGCTACTTGTTATTAATGGATTAATTTCAACTTGTTTGTGTACAGCACAGAAGTTCGCTTTATACGTATCTCTTAATTAAATTAAATCAATTCATAGAGTCTTTTATTTGATATACAAATCTTTGCTCACAAATTGCGATGCAGGTGTGAACAGGAAACATGCATTTCCAATCAGCTTCATTAGCTTTGATACCCAATATTGTCATAGATCCAAAGCATAGTTATGCCATGCCAAGCATACACATCCAACAATAAGCTGATGGAATTCAAGCGAATTTGTTTGAGAGACACCAAATAGCATAACTTGGGATGCGCCTCAAATGCTTACCACCTGCACGCAGTGGCACATCGCTGATGTGGCATGTGAATAGTCCATGTCTGATTATCATGTTTGCTTTTGTCTATCTGTGTGTGTGTGTGTGTGCTTGTGTGTGTGCATTATTGTATGTTCTGTTCCTTTATGGTTGTTTATATTATATTTGAGCTTGTGTTTGGCTCAACCCGAGACTGCAAGTGAGTTTTGCCAGCTACAATTTTAAATAAATTAATAAAGCGCATTTGTAAATTCATATTTTTTGTACATGTGCAAAATATGCAACAAGTAAATAGCCTAAATTAAATAGCTGTGACAGCTGTGCATATTATTATAATATTTATTTATTTCCAAATTTCCTCATAAAAATCTTTGTACACTCAAAATTAAGTAGGTGTTGAAGGATATGGCTGGAAATGCAAATACATACATATTAATAAGTTGCATATTTATCTTTTTTATATCCAGGTATATTATATATTACTATATATTTACATTAATTAATTAAGTTTCTTTTATTGCCATTGGAAATCAAAATGTTTTTCAACATTTATCGATCAAATAAAAGAAACTTTAAATGCGCGTTGGAGTCGAGAAATTACAAATTAAATTCGGAGTGCTCAACTTGTATATTCTCTGAGATCCACAGACAGAAAAGGACACGCCTGTTAATCCTGGATAAGTACATATAAGCATAATGGATCCGAGCTAATTGCTTCTGCCTGTAATTTTGCACAACTCTTCTTTGACCTTTTTACACATTTTTAATGATTTCATGACAGGATACAAATTTGATATTCTGCCTTACCAAATATTCATATTCGCATGACCTGATTTTTATGGGAACAGAGTGTGCCTGGCTAATTATATCTCATTTTTTATTTTTCCAATTAACATTCATTTATAATTAAAATCAGATAGTCAAACGAATGTTTGTGAGTATAGCCAGAAAGTGGCATATTCAACTGGGGTAAGAATTCCGGGCATACTGCAACTAATTGCCGGACGGAGTCTGTTTGTGGCTCACCAAAGCTATTAAGAATTCGTTGCTTTGCGATAGTCCCATGGAGCAGCTGGCACCTGGCAAAGTTTCGCCTCAACAAATTGAATCATTCAAAAACTTGGAAAAACTTGCCGAAATTGTTTTTATAATGCGAAACTTTTTGCAGAGCGTTAAAAAAGAAAACATTGAAACCATTTTCAGTTTTCGCCGTTTTGCAAATTAAATTTATGCCTTACGTTTAAGCTAGAAAATATTTCAGAAAATATTTGCTGCAGCTGCAACACAGCAACTTCTGCTTGCGACAGTATCAGCCTGAATCTGAACCTGACTGAGCCGCCTGCTCCGCCTGCCGAGGAGGTGTCGAGGATGGATGCCGGCAGCCGCAAATATATCCAAAAGCAGGCAAAAGGTCCATTTCTGTATGTTTTTTTTTATTTTTTATTTTTGCTGCCTCAGATTGCAATTAAATCAACTTTCAAAAATCAAACAGATTTATTTTTAGAGACATCTAAATATTTGATAAAAAGTTCTTTATATTTGAAATGTTTATTTTATATATTTTTGGTTCTATTAAATATAGTTCCAATAAATAGAAAGTAATAATATTTGATAAAAAGTTCTTTATATTTGAAATGATTATTTTATATATTTTTGGTTCTATTAAATATATTTCCAATAAATAGAAAGTAATAATATTTGATAAAAAGTTCTTCTATTTGAAATGTTTATTTTATATATTTTTGTTCTATTAAATATATTTCCAATAAATAGAAAGTATTTCTTAAAAACAAAATGATTTATGAAATGTATTTCTCTCTTGACTGCTGTGTAAAATCAAAACTTTTTCAAATTACATTTTTTAAATCAATGTTGCACATATTCAATCTTTATATACCGTAAAATAAAAAACTTAACAAAATTCTTAATGCAATTAAGAAAAAACTAACGTTTTTAGAAGGAGCAAAAATTCGGGTTTAAAGAAATACGTTCAGAGCAATAAAATCTGGTCAGTTAAAAGTTTAAAGCCAAAAGTATTTTTCTCAGTGCATGCATGCAAATTGCCCGAATCAGTTAGCAACATTAGTTAATAATAAAGGATATCGTGCCTCAATGTGTGCCTGTTGAACCGCAATGCGAACATCAACATTTGGAAAATCCAAATTTCTCGTTCTTCTTGTTTTTGGTTTGGGAAACTTGTGAATGCAATTATTGCAATGATTTGCTAGATATGTGTTTGCCCAGACATTTTGTGGAGATTCTAATTGCAAGCTCATTTTGCTGACTCCGTCACATCAATTTGGGATTTATTATTGAAATTAGTTTTGGTAGCAAAACGGATATTACTTGCTCAGCAAATAGCCATTAGATAGGCTCGGCAATTTCCTTGCCGCATTGCAATTTAATTTGTAATATTGATATATTAATATTTCACAAGAGATACGTATTTATGCATTCCGCACTTAATTTGCTATACTTATGAGCACTTAACATTTGATATTTATGTAGCCCAAATGAGAGCCCAAAATATTCGAATAAATCTCGGTTGCTTTAAACTGCAGCAAATCGCATTTGCATTTGCATCCATCAGGCAGACACAATTGTTTTTTTTTTTGCTTGGCTCAGTGGCAGAGGCAGTTGCAGGCACTCAGCTAAATGAAAACGTGCACGATGTGCCCAAATAGTTGTGAGCCATGATGGGGCACGCGCACCCCTTGCCGCATAACCTTAGCCTGACTAAAGCAGCTTGTCTCTCCTTGCAGCAGCAGCAGCAGAAGCAGCAGAAGCAAAAGTGCAAGACATGCAACGCATATAAAGCGCAGACGGGCATACTTTGTGTGGTAGCTGGTTGCCCATATGCCATGAGGAGAAAGTGTGTACGTAATAATGATGCAGCGTCAAGACAAAGCCGTGCAACACAAGCTCCACAATATGCCATGCAACGTTGCCCGAGGCTGCCATATCAGCAAAGCAGCGCTGTCTTTGTGGTGCGTCTGGCCCCCGATGTTGCAACATATATTTGCGCTTGTGTTTGTGTATACGTAAATAAGTCGCCGTTTCTGTAGCCAAATTTGATCATTTATCAAGTGTAAAATACATGAGCTGGCAGCGGAGCAAACGGAGCTCCGCTCCACTGCCACCACTGGCACTAAATCAAAAGGGAAGCCCCCACTCCCCCCGTCGACTGACAAATCTAAACAGGCATGTAATTATTTTGGCTGAGGTCTTAATACCAACCAACCCCGTCACTGTCAATACTCCCAACCAGTTATTTACAAAGGCAAATGAGCTCCTTTCACTGCTCCATCTCCAGCTGCATCTGCATCTCGGTGCAAATTTCTCTGCTGCGAATTTCCGCTATTTGCACTGCATGAACTGAGCGCAATTTGTTAAAATTTATATTAAATAACCAAGTTAAGTAATATTTATTAAAATGTATAAACATAGTTGATGAGTGACATTTACATGGCTTAAATAAGTAAATCCAGCACAAAATAAATACGCAACTTAAAAAACCGTTCTGAAATATAAAACAATTTTTGATTTCCAGAAATAATTTTGTACTTCTTATTTCCTTTGAGAAATCTATTTCTTAATAACCACAAATATTACAAAATATTAATACTTATTTGAAGAATTTATACAAAATTAATTTTAAGTAGCAAAAAAATTAAAATTAAGGAATATGCATGAACTGAGCGCAATTTGTTAAAATTTATATTAAATAACCAAGTTAAGTAATATTTATTAAAATGTATAAACCTAGTTGATGAGCGACATTTACATGGCTGAACTAAGTACATCCAGTAGAATATCAATACAATACTTGAAAACTCGTTCTGAAATATAAAATAATTTTTGATTTCCAGAAATAATTTTGTACTTCTTATTTCCTTCGAGAAATCTATTTCCTAATAATAGCAAATATTTCAAAAAATTAATACTTATTTGAAGAATTTATAAAAAATCAATTTTAAGTAACAAAAAAATTAAAATTAAGGAATACGCATGAACTGAGCGCAATTTGTTAAAATTTATATTAAATAACCCAGTTAAGTAATATTTATTAAAATGTATAAACATAGTTGATGAGTGACATTTACATGGCTTAAATAAGTAAATCCAGCAGAAAATCAACACACAACTTAAAAAACCGTTCTGAAATATAAAACAATTTTTGATTTCCAGAAATAATTTTGTACTTCTTATTTCCTTTGAGAAATCTATTTCTTAACAATAGCAAATATTACAAAAAATTAATACTTATTTGTAGAATTTATAAAAAATCAATTTTAAGTAGCAAAAAAATTAAAATTAAGGAATATGAATGAATTTAGCGCAATTTGTTAAAATTTATATTAAATAACCAAGTTAAGTAATATTTATTAAAATGTATAAACATAGTTGATGAGTGACATTTACATGGCTTAAATAAGTAAATCCAGCAGAAAATCAATACGCAACTTAAAAAACCGTTCTGAAATATAAAACAATTTTTGATTTCCAGAAATAATTTTGTACTTCTTATTTCCTTTGAGAAATCTGTTTCTTAATAACAACAAATATTACAACAAATTAAAACCTATTTTTAAAATAAATTTTAAGTAAGAAAAAATAAAATGTAAAGAATATTTTAAACAAGAAAGAATGGTTATATTGGGCACCCCGCTGACATCTGCACTTTTATTCGAAATTCGAAATAATATAAAATTTAGAGTGATATTTAAACTGAATGCAAAATATTAGCCAAGTGTTAAGTGAAGTATTTTAGCCAATATTATGAATGGTTGCAGCTACCACAGTTTAGTCATTTGGTCAGTTTTACTTTCCATTTGCACTCATTGCTGGCACTTAACTGCCGTTGCCCCGCCTTCGTCTGACCCATCGAAGCGTGCCACAGCGCGTTAACATAACATTTTGCTCTTTATAAATATTTGAGCGCTTAAAAGCTGCAGTGGCAAGCTGAAGACAGGACTCTGGTGCACAATTTGCTTTCGTTTCAGTTGTGGATGTGGCACGGCTGTTAGCTACTTAAAAGAGCAACGCCGATTATCGCATCAGGTTGCAACATTCAACTTGTTTATGGTGTTAGAAGCAAAACACAGCTCGACAAGAACAGAGACTTTCCCTTCAGCCGTCACTCTCCGCCTCTCCGTCTCTATTCATTTTAATAATTTTATATGTTGAGCTTACTTATTTGTTTTAGCAAAATTAGAAATTTGCAAATTTTAATGCTGCTAATTTCAACTTTACCCTTGTTTTTGCAATTATTTCCAGCAAAAACCACATATATATAACACCAGACACATTAGAGATCACATCTGCATTTGTCCAGCAAGCCGCCTAATGTCCAACAACAGCCGCAGACCAAAGCTTTGAATTCTGATGCTGATGCTGATTCTGATTCTGGGTCTGATTCTGGCTCCAAACCAGCTGCCTTCCTGTGGCGAATTTTGCATTAGTTTGCCTTAGCCTTGTTGTAATATTGTTCGTTTTTATTTATTTTTGTGTATAATAAGGCAGAAATTTAGTTTCCACCCTCATGAATCTAACCTCAGGCAACTATTTGCTCTGTTCACATCTGACACACATTTTACATTTGCAGCAACTGTTTTTGCTATCCGCACAGCAACTGTTTCTACTCTTAAAGAACAGACAGTAAATGATAATAAAAAAAATATATATGCAACAAGATTTCAAATCCTCTTAAAGCAATGCTGAAATTGACATTATTGTGCATCTGCTTAAATGTTGATTTTAATTCATAAAATTGTGGTGTATGGCAAAACATTCTATACATTCAACATTTGTTATGTTAGAAATTTGCCACGAGTCGAGAGTATTGAATTTCGTATTGGTATTCTGAAAACTTTGGCAATTTGATATTGTCACATTTCATGGAAATATTATGAAAAGTTTGGCAAAAACATTGATACTCTTTCTCTCTCATAAATACAATTATAATTTAGAGGCATATATTTTTACTTACATTATATTTTTAATATTGAAATATTTGAGCCTGATTAAAATATGTTGGGAATAGTTGAAACACTCTTTAACTCAACATAAACCTAATCCTCTAGCTAGTCCATTTGTTAACTATTTTAATTAATATTATAAATTTAAATTTATAAATCGACAATGGGTAATAAATATAATGTGAATGTGAGGAAATGGCACATTTTACATATTGAGGCTGACTTTTTTCTTGGGCCTTTGTTGTTTGCTCTGTGCTCAATCGGTGTCTTGAATTGGCAGTTCGTGCGCATCCTGAGGTGTCACATATCCCCAGGCAGGAGGCAACTGCGGCTTTTATTGTTTCCGCTGTTGACATTATCAGGCTGCCGACACCTGACGGCTCGAGTTGGCAAGCGTTTTATTGTTTCGGCTTTAATGCAATGTGACAGCTCCTCACACAATGCCACCCGTAATCGTACACGCCCCCTTCACCTGCACACCTCACCTGCCGCCCCAGAGGCAGCCACATTTAACTACTGTTTTGAAGTCAATGGGTGCCACATGCGGTTTTGCCACATCAAGATAATTAAAAGCATCTTCAGCCAACTCTGCAGACTTGCACAATTTTGCAAAGGATTATGCAATAAATATGTAATTTAGTTGGAGATGGAAATAAATCTTCAAGCATTTAAATAATTGGGCATTAGCAATATAAAATTAATGAACGAATTAAGTTTTTGAATTGTATTTATAATTGTTACAATGCCAATTATAAAATCAATACAAAAATAAATAAAACAAAATAAAATTAAAAAGTCAGTTTTCTATGTTGCAGGAAAATTAGGTTTTTGGATTGTATTTATTATTGTTACAATGCCAATTACTCAATAAACTCAATAAATATAAGAAAACAAATTTAATTAAATAGTCTGTTTTTTATGCTTCAGAAAATTATTGACTAAAATTGTAACAAGGTAGAAAAGAAACGCAGTTTTTTTTTAAGAAAATATCCTATCTGAAATTCAGAAATTAGTAATGAAATTTGCTCTATATTTTGACATGCTGTAATCTGTCAACATTTTTATAATTCTAATATTTAAGTAACAATAAACGAATATTAGAAATATGGAATTGCGTGTTTTTCATCACTCGAAATACACAGTACTTAATTTTAGAAATTAATTTTTTTCAGTGTATATATACTCTTATTTATTCAGTATACATAATCAGCAGGCAATTGACGCAAATGGACTTAAAACCAATTGTAAGCTGATTAATAATAAAATACCTGTGTCAGTTTCCCTTATCCCTATCCCTTAATTAAGGCGTTCATCTGCACTTTGACAGACATTTTAAATGTTTGTTTAAGCGATTCCATTCAGTGGCCAATTGCGGTTATTACTCAATCATACACAGTGCATACAACAGAGATCAATGATTGTGTTCCATGTGTGCGGCTGGACTGGCGTTAAAAAATAAATGCGAATTGTGTCCCACAATTTGATAACAAAGAATGACAGCAGATTGTTGGGGTGGGCGTGGCAGATTGCTGTCTGTGAAAGGGGTGTCGGTTGGTTAGGGAAGGGGGTGTATGTTGCATATCAAAAAATGTTGCGTCTATCAAGTTGGCAATGCAAACGTGCGCATTTTATGAAACTCGTTTATTTGAAATTTAACTCGCTGGCTGACGAACTGCAAACCAAGTTAACGCTATTATTTCTGTATCGGTTTTGGTGGAAAAAAACCAGGCAGGAAAAACAAAACACAAAGCAAGTGTTTTAACTGTTTTTTTATGCAACGCTTTTGCGGTCGCTGTTAACTCTGATTTATGAGTGTTAAGTTAATTTGAGCTGCCAGCGCAGCTTCAACTCCCCCTCCGAAATTTCGGCACAGTTTATGCTGCTCCTGCAGGTTTCACACACACTCACACAACAAACCAATGAATGAACAGTGCGAACAAGTGGGAAAGGGGAATCCCATTAAACCGCTGTGAACATTGAGTTATAGCCAAAATATATTATAAAACGCACATTTTCACTTATGCTCCTCATATGCGATGCATGTGAATTAATTAAATAATGCACTTGGTAATAATTATCCCTTCAAATGGCAGTAAAAGGGAATGCTTAGATTTGAGTGCTCAAACAAGTGAAGGGTTTTAGTGCAGTTTAGATAGTTATTAAAAGTGAAAGAACTTAAAATGTACATTTTGACAATACAGTTTTTCAATTCTAAAACAACAACAACAAATGTATTACTAGCCTAATTAGAAAAGTAAATATTATAAATTAAAAACAATTAAGTATGTTATAACAATATAGTATGACAGTCGCAAATGATATTTTCGAGATGTGTGCTACGGTTTGTGCATCGGAATTGTATACCAATTTAAATTAAATTGTCCTTTTAGTGAAATATTTCGAAATTTCAATTTAAAGTATTCCCTTATCGTATATTTCCATTTCAAGTATTCCCTTATAATATTTCCTTTTCAAGTATTCCCTTATCATATATTTCCCTATCAAATATTCGCATATTCATATAAGCAAATTACCCTCTGTAAAAAAGTCCTTTAAAAAGGGACTACTTTAACAGATTTTGCCATTTAATGGTGCTTTGTCAGCAACTTAGAGGGCGTTAAAAAATTGTGAAATTCTCCACAGATGACGCCATTCTATTCTGAAAATCATCCCACGTTGAAGAAATATGTGTGTACCCTTAAAAATGTCCTTCTAAGCAACGCAACTGGAGCGTGGAAATGCTTTACACATTCCATTCTACAACCTGCAATTACATCAAATTTCCCACACAATTTAGTTTATGAAGGGCAATTTAGTCAATGAAGCAACCATTGCATGTGCACGTGCGACAACATAATTTGCAAATATCCCACGCCACTGCTCAAGCCAGTTTACCCTTGTAGACAATTTGATATGTTTGTACAGTAAGCCCTTAATGGTAATTTATCCAATGCTGCAACCATATTAGTGTCCGAGGTGCGTGTATATGCTAAACAGGAAATTTCATTATTTCTCACGGGACTCCAAAAAATACATTCCCTGACTTCGACAAAGAGGTATTGCCGAATAAGAAATCATTAGAATTTAATTCACATAATTAAGGGCAATTCAGCAAATGCAGCAACCTTATTCGTTTCAATGGTGCGTGCACAGACTGTCATACACAGCAATATGCACCCGACAAAAGAATAAAACTTTTCAGATTTTTACGGACAAATGTTTTATTTTGTATTAAGTATGTTTTGCTTAACAAAGCAACATTACACATATGTTTCTCACATTCATTATTCTGTATACTTTGCAAAGCGCTGGAAACATTTAAACAAAATATTAAATTTCGATTCTGAGCTGATTTTTTGATTTTGGTTAGTCCGCAAATTTAGACAAGTTTAGACAATTGATAAGGGCAATGAGTGCGGAGCCGTTCAATAAAACTGCCTTCCTCGAGGGTTATCTGCTCAAGCATCGGGAGCTGGGCAAGCGACAGAGGGAGTACAAGAAATTGCTCTCCTGCAAGTTGAAGACACGCAATGAGACGATCATCGATGCAAGCTATGAGAATACAATCGATCGACTCCAGGAGGAGAAGAACGATTTGCGGGCTCAAATTTGGGTGGCGGCCGGAGAGACACATATGAAAAAGGACAAACGCTATCTGAACCAAATACGATGTCATGTGGAATGCCAGGAGAATCTGGCCGCGGACATCAACAAACTGAAATCATCCATCTACAATGTGGAGCGTGAGATAAGCCGTGTGAGCAAACAAATCTACAATCTCAATCGGTTGACGGTGCCGGAGCAACAGCATCAGGCCCATGTGGCCGGGGTGCGCAAGAGGATGGTCATTCTGGAGAATTCGCTGGAGGTGGGCGTTCGCCAGGAGTGCGGATTTACGTCTGCCAACGCGGAATTGCGAGAGCAACTAATCCGGATACTCAATCATCGCACCTTCTTCAACGATTCATATACGAAAATGGTGCAGAAACTGAACAGTGACAAGAAGTATCTGATAGATCTGATTGAGTATGCGCTGAACACTTTCGATGGCTGCATCGATGTCTACGAGAAGATCGACAAGATCACCAAGCGTGAGTCAAAGGATCGCGAAATGCGTCGCATCGAGCTGCAGAGCATCATGCGGAAAGTGGCTGCCGACGCGGACAACTCGGCCTTTGTGGAGTGCAAGGGCAGGGAGCGGGTGCTGGCCGATCTGCCGGCCAAGGAATATAAGCGACGCGATGAGTTCCGTCGCAAGCACAACAAGAAGATCAATCTGTATAATTCGGTGCTCAAGAAGATACTCGACTATACCAGCTCTAGCAATGTGGAGGAGGTGATCGAGAAGTTCCAGCAGCAGGAGAGTCTATACTACTCCTTCTTCAACTATGCCAACGAGATGAGCTATCACATAACGCTGCTCAACAACTCGGTGAACCGGCTCTTCGAAGACATCATCAATGTGAAGCGAGACAATGCCAATACGCTGCAAGATCAACTTGATCTTATGGAATCGCTGGAGCAGCAGGCGCGCAATAAGCAGGAATCCAACGTGGAGCTTTACAAGACGCGCGAAGCAAATGATGCTCGCTTGGAGGCACTGTTGCAGGGCATTGAAATGCTCTGTGATATGTGCTCGGTGGACACATCGCCATTGAGCGAACTCCTTGGCGATCATACGCACGTGAATCTGGTGAATGTGGAACGCTTTCTGAAGCTGCTGGAGACACGCATCCAGGATATCGTCGCCAGTGTGTATGTGTTTGAGCGACAGGACGAGGGCAACGTTGACTATGTGGTCAAGCAGATCGAGAAGATCTGTGAGCTGCCCACCGATCTCAATGACATCGTGCTCACCCAACAGTGTCCCGAGTGCGCCGAGGGCGAGGCCTTCAACATGGACGATGGCGGCGAGGGTGTCGCCATTCTCACCGTCAAGGAGGCCAAACAGAAGCTCTACGAGAAGATCACACAGCCAGAGATGCAGTATCGCCTACACAGCATCAGCCAGTGCCGCCTACCACGCTCCCGAATGCTGGCAGCCAAGCGGAATGTCTGAATAACCCAAGTGCCCCACAATGTTGCAGATTTATTACGTAATTCAGTTTTCATGTCATGGCAAATTAAAAAAAATTTAACAAATGGAATTCAGTTTTCTGTTTAAATATAAGCGGAACTTATCATATTTTTTTAGCCTATTACCATCTAGAATTGATTGCAACAAAACTAATCTTTTAACCGGAAAGTTGAACCGAAAAAATTTTAGGTTTCTATTTTGGTACGTTAAGTAGAAAAATATAATCAAATATTCTGCACTCCATTCTATTCGATATATTGTGCCCCCTTCTGAGCCTATAGCTCCTCCATCAACCCCAGATTCGTGCAGAAGAATGCCAGAATCTTTGTTCGATTGAGGGCTTCTATGTCATTGATACTTATAATACGCATCCCTAGGATGCTGCATCTTTTCCTAGATAACAATGCTAATGGGATGTAAGGAGAGGCCTCCTCCTCATCTTCACAAACCCTCCACTGATTGCTACCATAAATACCCAGTTTGGATATGTGGCTTTTTAGTCTACAGTATTCTGTCAACAGACCGACAAGTATCCTAAGCCTTTTCCTACCCATAGATATTGCTTGATTAAATTGTTTATGATCATAGCTGAAGTTGTTGTCTCTTCCCAGCTCCGTAGACTTCTTGTTGGGCTGCAGCCGTGTTGTGTTCCGGCCCTGTAAGGGGCCTCCCTGCACCCATTCTAGCCTGCTCATCCGTCGCTTATTTCCCTGAAAAAAAGGAACATATTTTCTTACTTTAAAATCTTTGATATGACTCATTCGAGCCTTATTTACCTCAGTACTCTGTAACGACTACAATAGAGTATATCAGATCCGTTCAGAGTCTCCTATTTCCAAAATTTAATTTTAAAATACCTGTTTTCGCACGCATTTCCGGCATCTCATCTTGGTTTCCCAAATCCTTACAACAAATGTTGAACCATTTTGCATTTAAGTACCCCAGAAATTTTTAAATATTTCTCTATGTTATTATTTAAATTTAGTTTATAATTTAATTTTAAAAAATTGAGCCAACTGTTTCTTTACTAGAATTTCTTAGTTCTAATTGGACACTACAATTGTACATTCTGTTGATCTTTTCCACATCCAATTCAGAAAATCCAAAACGCTGTCCCATTCGATAATTATTATCATCTGTCTGTAATTAAATTATATAATTTAAAAATGTTATTCTTCCATGAAAAACATATTTAAATGACTAAAATATCTCACTAATTATTCAAGAATTATTTTATATCCTTATAAAAATCGGATCATATATTTGGATTCAACTTACCGTAGCTTCTATAGTCGGTTCACCGTTGAGGGAGAAGGCTCTTGCCGAATAGTGCATGACACTGTCGTAATCGTATTTCACTCCAAATGCCTCCGTTTTGTTATGCCTTCGGAAGTTCCTTAGGTATTTTGGGCTTATGTTTTTGGTCTTGATTTTCACATAGTTGTCGCGCTCCTTGCGGCTCTGCTCGTGCAGAAAACCGACTACATGCATCAGCTCGTGGATTATTGTGCCTGGTTGAGAAAAGCAGGCAGGTGTCTGCATATTCACAATCTGTTTACCACCCATTCGACCCACTGCCGACCAACAGCCGGAGTGGTCATTACTAATGATTATATAGTCTGTCTCATTGTTGTGCGGCACAAATCGGATGCAGGTGAACAGATCGTAGTCATCGATGGCATCCCTTATGGCTGTCAATTCAGTTGCATTGAAACTGCCTCGTATCTCGTATGGGATTACACCGTTGGGCCAACGTCGCGTTTGCTTGGTCACTCCGTTTCTCATGCTGATCTGAGGTATTAGTATGTCTCCTTCGAGGTAGCTGCCCAACTCTTCGGGATTCACTTTGTCTTTGTCGGCACTAAAATTGCTAACCCGCTCGGCAGTTAGTCCTCGATCCGGTAAACCATACAAGGCTGCGCCATAGTGACTCAAGTCTATGATGTCCCCATTGGGCACTGACAGCTCTTCCACATCCTCTCCGGACAATTCTCGGCTGGTTAGTGGCACGCCCTGAATGAGTGCTCCGCCCAGAACTAAGATGCAGATAATTCTGTTCATTTTGTGCCGCTTGACTGCTAATTTTTATTAAACTAAATTTAACGCTAGCCGGCAACGGCCTTTTATACCTTAATCTCTGAAGGAACTGCTCTTATCAGGTTTTATCACCGGTCTATCGGTTCTATCTATTTAAAGGGATAATAAGGAAAATAATTGTTGTTTTCGAACTGCGTTCATCTCCTCTCGATGAAGCATTCCACAGACATTTTACATAATAGCTAAACAAGAATCAAGGCCTTTCCTTCCCCCCTGTTCCAAGATGTAAATGAATCGTTTGTTTAAAGATTTAAATCTGTCTAGTTTGTCGCCCCCAAGCTACCTTAACCGATAAGCAATATCATTCCGACCTCTTGGCATTACGTAGCATGAGGAACAAGATGAGAACGACACACTTGACTTTGATTTACAGTCAGATAATTTCAATTATAACGCTCCATTAAAAATTAACAAACTAACAACCCCGAAAAGTATTTCAGTTCATCGCACTTAGATCATAAAAATAGAGTTAATTCTTGTTTATGTGAGTTTTTTACAACTCGAGAAAGAGATATCAGCATCATAATTATGATCGTACATAAAATATTTAAATAATAAATCTTGGAGAAAAAAAACATTTAAGTTGCAAAGCAAATCCGACAACTTCTGGTTTTGGGTGGGTATTTATCGATCATTATTAAATAAATATTAAATTGCAAAAGATACAGACACTGCCGATTTTTTGGGATGGGTGAGCATGTCCAAGAAGTACTCTAATAATATTCCTACCTAAGCAGTTTGGTATAATTTGCTCAAAAATTGCGTAAGATTCTGGAAAAGAAAAGTGATCGTTTGGCTTATCTTTATTTTTATCTTTTGGGTGTTAATCATTATATATTTATTTAAAGTTGACGACTATGTTTGAGATATATGTTTGTATTGAGATATACCATAAAATATATCGCTACAAAAATTTCTTCAAAATATTGATGAATGCAGCTTGAAACTAGAGGGCAGAATATTTGTAGGGGCGGGTTACCGAAGAAGGACTTTACCAGCAATCCAAGTAGGTAAATCTCAACTATTATAGGAGATATGCAAATTGAATAGATCAAAAAATAATAATTCAAGAAATAATAAAAATGAAAGCCATAAATTTTGATTTAATTGTTGCTAGTTTATTTCCTATATACTTTGATCAGGCAGAGATTCGTGATAAATAATTATATACTATATAGATATGTGGGATGTATTAAATATTTGCTCGGAGTTGTGATCGCATGATGTGGTAGTTGCTATGTCATAGCTTTTGAAGGTAATTCCAGTCTAGTTGCTAGCTTCGTGCTCGCCATCACCCAGTCCCAGGCCGCTAATGAGGCCGCTGAGGAAACTATCAACAATGGGATTACCACCGGGAGCCATTGGAGCTGGAGCTGGTGCTGGTGCTGGTGCTGGGGCACCTGCTGCACCACCAGCTGCACCACCCATATAACCGCAATTGTACATGCCGTTCAGTTTAGCCACATCAGAATTGGAGAATCCATTGCGTTGTCCCATCTGCGAGGCGCCATTCGATTGCTGGAAAGAGGGATTTGTATTTAAATATAGGAGTAATGATAACTTAGCCAATCTTTCGTCTTACCGTCGGTATGATGGTCGGCTGTCCGTTGGTGGAGAAGGCGTTGGCAGAGTAGTGCATGACACTGCCATAATCATATGGTACACCAAAGGCATTAGTACTGGCGGCCTTCTCGAAATTGGTCATAGCCGACGATTGAATATTTCTGTATTGGATGGCCACAAACTGATCCCGTTCCATGCGATTCTGTTCGTGCAGAAAACCAAGGGCGTGCATCAGCTCATGGATGGCAGTGCCAGGTTTGCTGAGGCAGCCAGGAGATTGGAGATTCACTTCCTGCTTGCCACCAACACGACCCACCGATGACCAACAGCCCGAATTGCCGCTCACAATGGAAATGTAATCCGACTCAGTTCTGCGTGGCACAAATCGGATGCAGGTGCGCTTGTGGTACTCAGCAATGGCACCTTGAATGGTGGCCATGTCGCGGGCATTGAAGTTGCCTCGTATCTCGAAGGGTACCACACCGTTTGGCCAGCGCGAACTTTGTGTGGTCAGGCCATTTTTCATGAAGATCTCTCGCGGCACAAGGATATCGCCCTCCAGGTAGCTGCCCAGCTCTTCGGGATTCACATTGTTGCTGTCGGCGCTATAGTTGCCCACCAGGGCGGCAGTTAACTCCTCATCTGGCTTGCCATACATAGCTTCGGCATAGGCACTCAGATCGATTATATCCTTATTTGGTTCTGGCGGCAGTTCAATGCCATTTCCGGGCAACTCAATGATCTCAGTGTCGTCTATGTCATCGTAGGACACCAGTGGCCCTGCCTGTGCCCATGCTAGGCCCAAAATAATTAGCAAAGTTAGCCGGAACATTTTAGAGTTGGTATTTGTTAGATGTGTTTTGCTGTCTGAAGTTTGACTGTGCCGTGGTCTGCACAGAATTGGATTTATATACTCAAGTCTGCATAATATATTCAGACCTGCCCGCTTTTTATCAGGCGGCGGCAACGGTCTTTTATATGCATAAACATATTTTTACCGGTAGACCTTCAGTCGGGCCGTCGTCATTACTGTTATCGTCATCGTCTCTCGGCTTGTCACACACTTTTATTGCTGGGCAAATATTTGGGCAACGCTCACATAAAGCAACCAAGTCGTCTGGGTAATTGTAAATATCTTTTTTTTTTGTAGGTGAAATTATTTCCATAAAGTGTATCAGTAGTTTATTTGCATGCACACTAAAGTTTAACGACACTTTCTTAATGTAATTTTGTAGTTTTTCGCATAGAACAATAACCGATAAGACGAATCGTGTTGACCTCTTCCACAAGATAGATTTATGGGCACAGTAAGTTGTGCGAATATTTCTTTTTTTTAAGTACGCTGGGATTTGGAGTGGAAATATCATCATATAAACCCACTTATCTGATATGCTCAAGAGAACTGTAATCTGAATATATCCTTGAGTCAAGCTTTGAGTCGGTTGTGGTCATCGAACTAAAATGCACTCTCGATTCACGACTTACGTACATACAAAATATAAATCGAAATAAATATTATTTTATCGGTATGGATTACTGTTATAGTTTTTTTGTTTACTCTTTAGTTAATAGAACTTACGAAATTTATAATTTATGGTGAATTTAATGTCAACTAAGAACACAATAATCATAATAAGAACAATTCGCAGAATTAAATATATAATACAAAGCACACAAGATACAAAACGGCGGCAACTTCAAATAGCAATGGGAAAAACGTTCTCAAAAATCCCAAACTCTTTTTTGGTTTTGGCTCATTAGGCAGAACAGCTGTGCAAGCCGTGTGCATGAATTGGGTTCAAGTGCAGATGGCACACGCAACAGCTTGCAGCATGTTTGATGAGTTTTAATGAGTCATAAACAGAAAATGTGGGAAAAACTCAATTTGCCAGCCAATTCTTTTTGAGAATGTGTGCATGCCTAATTGGGTTTTTATCAAAGTTGTCTACGTATCAAAGCTCATTTCTACAGCCATATTTGAATCCGAATTGGAGAGCTGCTCCTCTTCAACGAATTCGAGATTCATTTTGATGCCGCTCAATTTAACTGCATTTAGAACACGCTGGCTTCTCGACGTTATTGATTTAGTGACATCCCTTAATGCCTTGTTGCAAATCTCATCGATGGTGTCTGTGTCATCCATCATATCCTCGATACAATTCTTCAGTATGGTGGAGGTGACAATGCAGTCACGATTTAGCGCCAGGCTCTTGTGGAAATACTCAATGGCCTTGTCCAAATTACCAAGTAGAGCATGTATAAAGCCAATCGCGGTATATGTTGTCCCACTTTGCGGTTTTAGCAATAGGGCCTGCATAAAATAAATACTCAATTAGGAAAATACAAACCAATATTAAATTATGCATAGCACTTACAAATTGAAAATTATACAGTGCCTCCTCGTATTTTTGGATTTTGCGACAGGAGTGCCCAAGATTTATAAATAAAGGCTCCCAGCGTGCGGAAACCTCCTCATTGTTGGTCTTGGCGCGCTGCTTAATAATGTCCACGGTGCACTGAAAGATTGTGGCAGCCCCATCAAAATACTCATATTCGTACTTGATGACGCCCAATTCGTGCAGGACATAAACATCCATTGGAGCGATTGTCATCGCTTGCAGGAAGAACTTCTCGGCCAACTCCAAATTTTTGGTAAGTCCACACTCTACACCAATATAAAGCAGTGGCAAATGACAGCCGCGCATCAGCTGCGTTGCTTTGAAGTAGGCGGCCATGGCCTGTTCATGCTCGTTCTCATTGGCGAAGGAATGGCCATAGGCCAGCCAAGCGGGTCCATAGAAACGGTCCAGCGACGTAGCCTTTGATAAGTAACGGCGTGCCGGATCGCTCTTGCCAATCATGTCGTAGTAGCAGCCAACGGCATACCACGAAATCGCCTTGTCCGGATATCGATCGACCAATTTGTGAGCCACATAGAAGAGTCTATTAAAGTCACCATTCTCCACAAGGCATGCAATTTGTATGGTCAGCGCATTGTTGTGAAATGGATCAACCTTTAGCAAGCTGAAAGCATAACACGCATAAGTAACAACTATGGAAATGCATTTATATATATAAATATATATATATATATATATATATATATATATATATATATATAATAAATTGATAATTACTTAGTTAAGATTTTTAGGCACTGCTTGTAGTCGCAATCGTAGAAACATTTCTCAGCTTCAGACGACAAAAGATCTGTGCTGCGCTGTACTCGTAGCAAGCAATCGTTGAGGGTCATCAAAGTGTCCCCCTGGGGTTCACGCGAACACCGAAGATGGGAGGCATCGAAAATCGAACGCGCCGTAGCGTCAATCATGGAGGAGGCGCGTGACAGGCTCGTCTGCAACGAAAACGACGGAGCTTTCAGATCCTCAAGCACTCTGCAAATAAAGAGATTACTATGTGTTCAATTAGGAAAATCTCAACTCACTTTTGTGCGGGCGACATAAATTGCCTTGGCGTCAATGGTATTTTAGACTCTGTCGGCTTGGGCAGGATTCCGTCCGATGAACAAGTGAGCTGCACACGCACCGTAAACTCTTTAATATACTTCAGAACATCTGGATTGACAATGGGTGAGATTTCCTCGGCGTTGCGCGCTGATATTAACTCATAGTATTTTTTCAATCGCGATTCGTATAGCTTTAAAATGAACTTGGCGTCTGAATCGCTGGACTGTTGGGCCAATGGCAAATGATGCATTAGCTCAAACTCTTCAAATTTATAATAAAAAGAGTTTCGAAAAATTTCAATGGGAGAGTTAACTTATTTTATTGAGATAGGCAACTTACCTTCCCAGGCCATTAGCATTTCATGCTGAACCAACGCATCGAGAGCCTCAAAGCAATATATAGATTTGTGAAGAGCCTGCACATAAAAATCCATGGCCATGCCACGATTATCTAATGCCTCGTACACCTTGCCCTTCATCAGGAAGACGGAGGCCAGCAGCTCGTTGCGATTGTTCTCTTCGCCGCCAAAAATGCTGTTTGTCTCCAGGCAGCAGCCGCTGCCCATATCTGGCGGCTGATTCAGCAGGGATGAGGTCATAGTCTCCACCTCAACGGTTTGTATTATGTTTGCTGCATTGTTGTACTCTTTGGCCGCGTAGAGGCTTTCCAGCAATAAATTGAAGCAGGGCAGCGAAGTCTTCTCCAGCTTGCAATGCTGGATGGTGTGCGCCGCACGATGGAACTCGCCCAGGAGGAACATGCACTGCGCTTGGTAGTAGACATCGCGCGGCTCCTGGCCACTCAGCACGGCTACTTTTTCGGCCCAAAACAATGCAGTCGAATATCGACGCTGCAATAAATAAAAACATAAATTCATTTACACAATAAATTATTGGTTTCGTTTTTATTTACCATGTCTATGAACTGCCTGACTAATTTGCGATAGAGCGTCAGATCAATGTTCTCAGTGGTGCTTTCGGCATTGCTGTTTTCCGTATTTCCAGCCATTTTATCAAATATAAACAAATGCCTAGCAATTTGTTAATTTGCAGATGCCGGCAAACGTATGTAATCTGGCAACGCCATTGAGTACAGCTGTTTTTGCCATTCACACATCTTATACACACACACTATAAAAAAAACTCGCACACTGCGTTTTTAAACATAACAAAATATGAACATATAATTTTACTGAAATATTAGTTTGAATACTATTATGAATTTTTATATTTTTTATATTTATTACTAATAACATTTGAACATTTAAGCAAAACCACTGTATTCTTGCAACACATCCATTATAAATTCTTGCGGCTTCTTGCAACTTGTCTGTTGTCCTGGTCCTGATATGGGGGTTGAGTTTTGGGGTTTGGGCATTGGGGCAACAGCCAACATGCATAGAGATTTCCTTTGCGCTCTCTCAGCATCTGTCGTCGCCAGGCCTCAGTGTATTTCAATTGCTCGTTAGGTGAGGTTATTGCATTCCCGACTTAAACGGCAATCACAAAAAAAGTTGGACACAGCGGCAATGCAAATAAAAACACACTTCTTTTTCGTTGCTGTTTTCAAATAATATATTAAAATAAAACTGAACATATATACAACGCCTTCGTCTTGTAGCTTATTTTTATTAGTGTAAAGCAAGAGACTGCCAGCTATAACAGCAGCACAACAACAGTAACATAGTAAAATCAGCGAAAAGGCGTGCAAAGCGCACACAACACAACATCAAGTAACGGATCAAAGACGAATAGAACAACGTGAGAAAAAAATGTGCTTTGCACGCGACCAAAACTGAATACGAGTGCAAAATTGAAATTAAATTTAAAGAAATTTATGTGAGTGACGCGTGCGACAAACCAAAAAAAAATCTGCAATTTTCGGGTATGTAAAAACAAACATTTCATTCATACATACATACAAACTAGTGAAATTGTATTGTTCATATGTATTTTAAAAAAGAAGGTAAATAGGACCGGCATAGGAAATCGTTGGCATATAAAAATATGTGCATGCTGGAAGCAAGTCGAAGTCGATGCAAGAATTTCTAGTCTCAGATGCAGTTATGCTCTCATCGAGTACAACTTCAATGCGTGCTGATTTCTTACTTTTCGTCTTACTTTTGTTGTCGTCGTTACTGTCTTATATATATATATATATATATATATATATATATTATTTTTTTTGTTTTACTACTTTCCGTTGTTCTATGTGAGTATTTTACGTCGAGCACGCCTTGCCAGACTCACGTCATTTGCCCAGCAGCTCCTCAGCAAGAAGAGCAACAACAACAAATACTACTCCATACTAGTCGACCACTTTTTACAACTACGAATACGCACAGAGAGGACCACGGGTAATAACAACAACAACCATAACAGCAGCAGCAGAACTAACAGTAACGGAACAAAAACTACCCAAGCTCTGTTAGCGCTCACTCATTGTAGCTGTTGTTGTTGTTGTTGGTTTTGCTGGGTTCTGAGGCGTTCTGCTCATTTCATGCTGATTTATGGTTCTAATAATAGCTTCGCTTCCTGTTTCTCAAAAGGATTACAGCCGCTGGCACACGCACACTGCCTAGTCTCATGCATACATACACAGATATTAACACGTCCCCAGGAACGTCCTTTGTCCATTCTGAGACCATCTCCACTTTTAGCTACATAACAAATAAAAATTAAAATAATTACTGGGAACGGAAAAATTATGGAGCAGTCGCTCGCACGAAAGCACTTCCAAACGATTTGTCGTTGGCTGCGAAACGGGAGGCATGGCGGAAATTGGTTAATTACAGTTAGATTTGCGGGGATACGCCTCGATCGATTTAAACTGTTTAACGCTTAAGTGAGCTCATTTAAACAGTTTGAACAATGTCAGCGTGTGTGAGTGCGTGTGTGATTTTATGCGTAAATTTGAGAGTTAAATGGTTCTCACTATAAATTTAGAATGGGAGGCTTCTATTTTAATTCATATTATATTATATTATAATAAATAATAAGCATTTACTGTGGAGCAATTAGTTAAAAATTATTTAATTCTACTTTTCCATCATAAAAGTATTTTCTCTTTCGTATTTGCTTTGGTTTGATATTTATTTTATATTTTTTATAAACTAAAAAAAATACACATTAAATTCTTAATTTTTTATTTATTTTTGTATAATTAATTTGAGATCATCTTAGTAACTCAGTCATTTGTTGACTACATGGTCAAAAACGATGAACGGGCATTGAAAAAGTTATTGCTATTAAAAAAATAAAATATTTTTCATCTTATTTTTTTAAAAACGTTGGCTTATTTTTTTTTAAGCTTGAGTTGCCTTTTGTTAATAATTATGTGTGTAACAACGTCGAGTTTTTTTTTTGCTAGAATGGTGTTTATTTCAATTTTAATATAATATGTCAGCCAACCAATGTAATTATGTTCGTTACACGACATAAACAAAAGCAAATCGCACGAAATCAATCAATTTTACCACTTTGTATGGCAATGGTCGGTTTCTACTGTTTCTAATCACTATCCTTAAATGTTACAGGATTTTCATCATTGACGGCGAATAATGAATCGATGACTATTTGCATCAGCTGATACGGCCGCCTCAACTGTCTGATGTCTGCGTGGTGAAGTGTCGAGTGGTGCCAAATTCTCAGCAACAGCAACAACAATAGCAAAAACAGCAACAACTCGACTAGCACTAAACAAAGTATTTTGGCCAGCAAACATGTTTGTCTGAGTAAGAGGCCAGCCAACATTTTTGGGCAGCCGCATCATCAGATCGAACCTTTGCTCAAATTACAAAAAAAAAAAAAGAAATACGGAAAAAAGGACTCGCTGCGCAGCACGAACCGTTGAGCGTATGCCCAGAGAGAGGCCGAAAGTGAGAGAGAGAGAGGCTGAGAGCCAGTGAGTGAGATTGAGTTGGTTTGTGGAGCTGTGTGTTGTGCTGTGTTGTGTTGGCCATCATAAGACCAAAGGCAAAGAGGGGCTAGCACACGGAAGTGGCGACATCTGTTTTGCCGCTTTGTCAGCTTATCCGGCAGCCGATGCCATAGCCGACGATAGGCGACCACAACGACGACGACGACGACGACGGCAAGGAGCGCGCACACGACAGAGGACTAACGGCAACGTGAAATACAAGTGTGGAAATTGGAATTTTTATTCAAAACAATGCCCCTGCTGCAACAGGTATGTAAATAATAATAAAACCCATTCGCACGCCCAGCCGAACGCTGTGGCGTCAGACGTAACTGAGCCGCTCACGTACGAATCCCAGATGAGCAAGAGAACCAGAGCGCATCAGCTGGTTCCACGCCCTGCGAAACCAATGCAGCACCACCCTTGCCACCAAGCACCTCCCTTGCACCTTGATACATATCATTGTGTGTATTTATGACTGCGTTGCGGTTTAGCTTTTGATTGTCTGTGTGTGGGCGTGTGTTGCATGTGGCAGTAACAGTAGTAGTAATTGTAGTTGTAGTACCAGTGCCTGGATGATCCTAATAAGATTAGTGCTTAACTTTATACGCGTCACGGTGATGCCGCGGTAGGTTAGTTACCCCCTGACGAAGAACTCCACTTAACTCGACTCAATGAAATCGGGTGCACGCTGCGACTCTTGTTGTCTGTTGCACATTATGAGTGGTTAAATTCGATTATACTTGCGGCATTTGTTCAGGCCGTCACTAGCTCCTAGACAGTGCAACGCCTCCTTTCTAGCTGTCGTGTCTATTTTTATGTCAGTGACTGTGTCTGTGCAAGTCAGAGTCTGTGTGTGAGTGTGTGTGTGCCTTCTGCTGGTGTGTGGATGAGTGTACTCGTGGCAAGCGTTTAATTGTACTCTTTGTTGTGCAAAATAGTTGCGTGATTTAATTTGTTGGGCCTTTATATATTTTTAATTCATTTAAATACGATGATTTGATTAGACAACAAGGACAACATGCTGATAGCTGAGACTTCTGCGTATAAGCCTCTGCCCAGTGCTCTTTTATGTTTATGGCTAATGTAAGTAATATTATAGACCGCATGAAAATCAAACCACTAAGGTAGCAAATTGAGTTTCGCCTCTTGTAAGCTAATTACGATAATGATAGCAGACAACTTATTATATAATAAGATATGTCATTTCCTTTTATTACGTTGCTGTTTAAGAAGATTACCTTCCCATACTGACATATGTCTGCTTTCCGAGCATTATGATACCAGATGTCAATTCTGATTCATTAGAATGATAAATGATCTGTGTTTAGTTACAACTAACAATTAAAATGCCAGCTTTGAGGGTATGTTAAAAATGTGACAGACAAGCGACAAGTGAATGTTGTGATGTCAGTTAAGTCAATTTCCACAAAGTCCATGCCCAAATTGTCACTTGTCTGGTTAGCTTCCGCCCCCCGTCTCCACCCAGTTGTTTAGTAGCTCATCCGTCGTCTGTGCTTAGTCAAGTGACACACATGTAATCATTATAATAGACTAGTAGCTGTGGCGGGGCTTACGCACATGTTCCCGTTGCTGTCATGCTTAAACGATCCCAAAGTCCTGTCAATATCTGAATGTGTTTGTCTGTGTGTGCGTGTTGGTACTGTAAGACGCCTTCGTCCACCCTCCACTTGCATTTCCATTGTTGCATGCGTAAGCGTCTCATCGTAGTCTCTGTCACTGTCTCACTGCCACTCGGTGTGTACCTAGCTGTGACTGTGTTGCATCCTCGTCTGTCATTCAGTCGAAAGCCAAGCTACAAAGTTACTCATTGTCGACTGTAACGGGACCGTCTATTGCTCATCATTCAGCCATTTGGGTAGGCGGAGTGGAGACTACGTCAATGGGGCTGCACGCTCTGACAATGGAGGCTGTGCATTTGTTACAATGTTTACACAAATATTTAAGGATAATCCGACGATTTCAAAGGGGTTATTATGCAATTTTTCTTCTCATTTTATTGTGGCGGCTGCAAAACAAAAAAAAAATGTGGATAGTAAAAATAAGTAAATGCAAAATGTCAATTTTGTCGTGTAAGCTGCATTCACATTGATGGGCGTGAGCACGGCCAAAGGGGCTTAGGGACGGGTGTATAACAAGCCATTGTTGTTGTCGTCTTATAAAAAAAATACATAGTTTTACGTATGTATATATGCATTTAAATGTGCATATGTATTTATTCATATTTATATGCAAAAAAAATGTTTAAAAAAAAATTAAAACAAAATGTGACTCCTTCATGCAGTAATGTTTCCTGCGGCTGTGTGGCGTATACTTTATATTATTTCGTTTCCTTTACCCGTCGTTTTATTTATATGTATTATGTAATATATTTTATTTATGTTCTGCTGGCCTGCTGTTAAAAATGCCTATAAATAAAGAACATTTGTCGTTTATACAACATTTTATTTGCAAAACTTCATTTTGCTTGCTCTCCCCTTCTCTGTCTTTCCATTATCCCTCTCTCCCCACACTATCCTTCGCTCTCTATCTCTTCACTCTCTGTCTCTCTGTTTTTCTGTTCATCAGACCCCGCTGTGACACAGTTTATTTCACCAGCATTGCAAATGACCAGAACCGTCTTTATTGTACCAAAATGTTGTCTTCATACAAAAGTTGGCAAGCTTAAGCCCAATTGTTGTTAACTGAAACTGTGTATTTGCACCTTTTTTTATGGCATCAATGATCCAAATTGATTTTAAAATTATCTCAACTTAACAATCCGCGTTTGTCGCCAAATCAATTTGTTTTTTGATATTTATACCCAAATTTGTGACCTGCAATTGCCATTTATTAGCTTTTTGGCTTGATTTCTCAATGATTGTTATTGACAAATAAAAAAAATCAAAATGAAATGAATAAAGAATCATTTCAAAAAGCTGAAACAGCAAATCAATGTGCTGAGCACTTGCCAGTTTTAAACATACACTCAGAAAAAATCGACATGATTTTTTAAATTTAATATAAAATGTAAAATACAATTTTAGCTCACGTTTTTATTTGCAAGTGAGTTTTATATACTTTCTTTCTTTCTGGCTTTTAAAAAGCCAAAAAAAAGCCTTTATGTTAAGATCATTTGTATAGTTTTCATAGAGTCGTTTTTCCTGAGTGTATATACAGTACTATATATGCAAAAATTTGTATGTGTATACCTATTTATATACTACATTTTTTTTTAACAAAAGACAGCCAGCCTGACAGCTTGGCGACTACGTCGATGGCCAACGGAATGTCTTGGAATGCTTTGCACTAGTCACTGCCATCTTCGAAATGGCGAATGCTGCAAGACGGCCGTCGCATAGTCGTAGTCGGAGTTCTCACAATGCCGGCGAAAGCGCCCCGAGGCACATCATTAAAATGTCGATACCAAGCAAATCACACGCCCGCCGCCAGCCAGAGGGATATAACAAAAAAAAGGCGACGCGTTTTCCGGTGGGGGCGACTGAAGTTGCGTTCCCTGTCCTCCCGCCTGCCTGCTTAGAGGCATGTTGGTGTGGAGGGGTTGCGGCTTTGACTGGGCGTAGCCCCGTGCAATATGAAACGCACTGGCATTAAAAATTGCAAGAATCCAATTGAATTTACTTTAGCCAGACATCGTCGCACTCACCAACTAACTACGCGCATTTAATGCATCAGGCCATTCGTGGGCGTGGCGGCAACAACAACAATGCTCGGTGTGTGTTATCATTAAAAAAAATACAAAATGCGAACAAAAGTTCTGCTAAAGAACAGCAAATGTACAAAAACAATAAACGCAACCACAAAAGGCCACCAACCAAAGCGGAGTTTGTTGCTTTTTAAATAGGCATGAAAAAGTTTTGCTACTCAAAATCACACAAACCAAAGTGAAAATTCAGTTGAAAGCAAATGCTCGACAGGAATACGCCATATGTATGGCATATCAAATATAAATATAATAAACTATAATAGAGTAAATTACGATAGAAATCTTTTGAATATTGATTTAATAGCAATAATCTAAAGTCTTAAGCTGACTTATATGAACAATTGGATCGTTGACCGTATAAATTATGGAAATCATATATGATTAATTTTATTTTTTTGACCTTTAAGATTATACTACAAATTCATACAAAAAAAGTAGCTTTTACTGATTGTTTTAAAGTATAACATTTTCTTTAAAATAATGTCAACATTATCAAATTCTGGAACATTTTCTGCCGTATATGCCATTTGGTACAACACTTTTATAGGGTATATAAAAATGTATCATACGCCCTGTTGTGCGCTATCCAATGCAGCTCAACTCGCAGAGATATAATGCTGTGCGCAAAAAGCGCGTGTTTTATTTCCACTTATCACTCACACACGCGCTCACACACACACACACATAGACACACAAACGCACACCCATTTATAAACCCTAACGTACACACACACACCCACACACACACACAGACATATTGAATGCCTGTTGACGGCTGTTTAAAAAATTGTCTTCTTTTCTCTGGCACTGCCACAGATGCTGCTGCTGCTGTTGCTTCTGTTGCTGCTGTCTCTGTCTCTTCCTCTGTATCTCACTCGCAGCTAGCTGAAACAATAACAGCGACAACGGCAACAAAAGCGCACAGGCATCGGAAATGTTGCCGTTGAAACTGAAATGTCGCACCGCACGCCCCTCGTTCGTATGTCGTCCTTCTTGTCCTGGTCGAACCTACGTCTATGTGAAGGGAAGGCTGCTCTGTCAGAGAAGTTGCTTGAATTACGATATTGTTATTATTAAATGGATGCATGACGCAGGAGCCGTGCAGCCTTTGCTGCATCAGTTTGATAGTTCATTCAAAGCATCATTTAACGCTTTGCATTCAAACTGTGAGTGTTTATATGTTTATTATTATGTATATGTATATGTGTACTACTACTGCACACTTCCAATATGTATATACATATTAGTTGACAGCGTGTCAAGGCACAAATCAAGTGCTGCTGATGAAATGACATTTAACATGCAACTCAATTTAATTTGCCCCGATGAAAAGCACAACATAGCACAGCCGTTGCAGTTATATGCAGACGTTGTTGCTGCAACTGTCTGCTGGTGTGTGGCGGCGTGTTGCATACTTGTTGGCACACTGCAATTACGTGCCACTGCTGCCTGGCACTGTTGTCGTCGTCGTCGTCGTATGACCTGCAGGCATTTGCATACCATCCAATCGATTGGGCCCACGCCCATCATGGAAGCCACGTAGCGATACCTGCTGAGCAAGACGTAGAATTATGTACCTTGTGCTCTAAAGGTAGGTGTGTTTGTGTGTGTTTATGTACTGTTGTGCTTTTTAATTTGCAATATTAAACGCTCAATTGTTGGCCCAAAAGGAAATCAGAGATAAGCGACAAATCTGCTTCAGAGACTTTTTTGTGAGTTTGTCAAGCACATGTAATTGCAAGACAACTTCAAGTCATCAAATATCAAATATTATAAAAGGTGCACTGCAGCAACACAATTGCGAGCGCTTTCCACTTACGTTAATTAAAGGGAAAACTACAATGAATACGAGTAAAAAGAACTTGATTCTATGGTTAGCTTTTCTCATACACCCAAAAAATATCGCTCTGAATTTTAGATAATTCGCTTTACTTTAGGGCGTCATGCACAACCTTATTATTCAGAAAATATATTTCTGGAACTGTTAGGTCTTTTCCATAACTGAGATTATTCTTTATAAAAAAATATGTCTAATTTCCAAACGGTATTTAATATATGTGTACACAACTCTTTCCGCTAGCTTTTTTGTTACTTACATTATTATAAAAAAAATTCGTTTATATTTACAACATTTCCTTAAAAGAAAGGAATTGCGGTTAAACTTTTTTTTATTGTTGATTAAGTAAACTTTTAAAAAAAGAAAAGAACACATTTCCATCATAGATAGAAATTATTTCTTAAAACCAGACTATTTTTTAGGACAGCTTCTTTTTCTTTTTGCAATCAAAATAATTTTCTAGTTTCTAGGAATTGTCTAATCACAGTTTGATATATTATACGCAGATCACTTGTTCGAACTTCCTATTAATTAATTATATTATTATAACACACAAGTAGTAAGTAAAGATTTGAGATATACAAAAATATTCTTGAAAAACTTACGATTTTGTGCTGATTCGATTCCGATAATTTACATTCTCGGGTGAGTGCCTTTCCACTGAGTTAATGCATTTTAATGTCTACTGTTTAGAAATATTTTCTATTAATAACTAAAAAATAGATAAAAAGAACATTTCCCATTTTAAAAAATTGTATTTTCTTATATTTAGAAATAATTTTTACAAACCAGAAAAACTGCATATTTTTCAACGCGATTGTTTTTAAATTTGAGGACGATTTATCTTTCCAAGTATAGGCTAAACTTTCCGAGCCATGTAGCCATTATCACTTACTTAAGAGTTTCACTTTGAGCACTTCACGTAACATGGCATCGATGTATAAGCAAAAGTAAATTCAAATGTATTTGCCAATAACTTTTATTCTTTATGGTCTGCCTCTGTTCCCAAGTTTGCAACATGTAATCGGCCATAAAAAATTACAACTGTGCATTAACCTTTGGCGCTTGGCTGGCCACTAGGGGGGGAAGGGTGAAGTGGCTCAAATCGCAGGGCATCGCATCGCATCGTATTGAATCGAATTGCATTGAACAGCGACGACAACAAGGACGCCATCGTCAACGGGCGCTTATCACTACATGCCATCAAATTTTAATGTCAAACCCTTTTGGCCAGGACAGCGGGCAGCAGCAACAGAAACAGAAACAGCAGCAGCAAATGCAGCAAGGGGCAGTGGCAGTGGCAGCGGCAGTTAGTAGCCAGCAGCAACATCTAATAAGTGTTGTAAACGATGCAAACATAATAATTTGTAAGACTTCTGAAAGCGGAAACTTGTAATTTTTTCAAACAGCCAACAGAGACCCAGCCCAGACCTGCTTCTGGTCCCAGTTCCCAGCGTGTGTGTGGAATGTGCTGCACATATGTACTTGTATGCAGCCCAGAACGTTCCGAGCGCAGTCAAGCGGCTGCCAAAAAAAGGAAAAGAAAAAAAAAAGACTAGAAAAGAAGATGAAACCGGCAAGCAAATGTACAGCAGCCAAATCGAATGGACACTGGATAAATAACTACTGAGTTATAGTGCTGACTCGATGGCTGCCACTTGGCGTACTCTGTACCCTCGAATTCCGAGAGATTTCGAATATCTTCGTGGGGCAATCAGAATCAGAATCAGAATCAGCAGGCAAACTTCAGCGTAGAGTCAAGCTCTGGCCACCAACCACAAACAACAAACACAACAACAGAAACACCATTGAATGAAATTTAGAAAATCCTTGACGTCAAAGACAAACAAAGGGCAATAGCAATGTGGTCGAACGGGATGTCCTGTGGACTGCCGTCAATTTTCAGACACGAAGTGTTCGAATCGAATATGTATGTGGCAAGTGGTTAAGATTTTTTGTCGTTTTCTATTTCCTAGTTTTGCGATTTTATTGAGAACGTGAGGGTACTTTGACTTCCTCGAAATGTTTGTGATAAAGAAAAATATTACTTAAAGATTTTCTCAAGAAATTTAAACATTTGCTTATGCGCTTAAAACGTCTATAACTATGCCACGTCATAAATGAAAGTCCGTTTAAGCTATTTTATCTGGACTTTGTTTTATCTTATTTTAAAATGCGATATGGATCATAACAAATATATATATAATCGTTATCATATGATATACCCAAGTGGAAGATAGAGTTGTGTGCTTAAGGTAAACAATAATATTCCTGTTTTTTAAAGTCAAAGTCTACACCCAAATAATAATACCCATAAAAACATAACCTGCAAATTTAATTGATGCGATAAAGCCTTGTCTCAACTGCTCTAAGAGATCTTAAAATTATTTTGATTATATGTCCAATTGTTGGCTATCTTTTTAACCGATACAGTTGTCACTTAATAAGCGTCAATATGTTTTCTTAAGTTAGAATGCCTCGATTATTTTGCTTCGCCTTTTTTAAGAGAGCATTTATCATTCGTTATGATCCATAGAAAACGCATAAGTCAGCCTAACTAGTTTCTTTTTTGGGCTTTTCTTTTTCCGGCAGCGAAAGCCGCTCAGGCTTTTTCCGCTCGTGTTGCGGATGTGGACGAAATCTTGGCCTCGACATTACAAAATATCTTGAAGACTATTTGTAATTTGCATTCATTGACGCCGTTTTTATCGCTGGCTGGGAACAAACAGTGAAATCTCCCTATATGCGCTATGTTAAATGTGTCACCAGACAGCAGACAATGCCGCTTTTCAGCCGGCTGTCCAGTTGCCACGTCGACTTACATTGCCTCTAAATGTGTGACTTGTCTTGTGTGTGTGTGTGGGTGTGCGGGCTTCCTGTTTGCTTGTGCGTGTGTGTGTGTGTGTGTGGGTGTGCGTGGGTGTGCGTGGGATGCTCATGCCATTTCCGACTTTTCACGTACCTTCATCAAGTTGTCATTCAATTTTTAAGTCCATAGCAAGTCTTGTACTTAACATAGTTGTGACAAGTTGACAAAAAGTGGGTATGCATAAGTTGGCTGACTTCCATTTAAAACTTGACACATTGATTTAACTGCTCCGACTTACGCATATATGTATGGCAGCTCCTTGTAGTTCCATAAACTTTAGATAACAACTCTATGGCTGGGAGATTTATTTATTGCTCATTTAAAGTTTTAATTTAATTATTAATTTTTATTGTACAACAGTTAATTTATAACTTAAATTTTGAACTAAATATATTTAATTTTTCAACTTTACCGTTTTTAGTTGCCATTAAATAAATATAAAATTTAATTTCATGTTATATTGTAAATTTAATTTTAAAAAACTTCATTTATTAGAATATGTCCTTAATTTTGTTCACAATAACTAAATACATTATTGGACTTTTCATAATTTTATTTGAAATTATAGTTTCTTTTTTTTAACATTTTATTAATTATTCATTTTAATTTGAACATCTATTTTTTTTATTACATTTATTAATATAACAAGGAGCACTAACGGCTGCTGCGTCCTCTTTCCTATTGCAAACTAACGTTAAAATAACACACAAGCTTGGTACTCGAACCCAGATTCATGTATATGCACACTTTTTGAGTGACAATCACATAGCTGGAGTTATTAAGTGTTTCTGTCAATCAGAACACATACAAGAACCACATCATTCACTTTTATGGCTTATTCCACTCGCTGTGTTTGGATTTGGTGATTTGTCTGTGCTCGGTCTGTCTTGTCCTGTCCTGCATTAATCCCCAAGTAATGAGTTGTACGCCATTTTGCGCTAAATTGTTTGGTGAGTGCCTGATAACAATATTTGCACTAATTTGGCATTTTTAAGTGTGCTCCACTGACACTTGATGCGCTTTTAATTGCGCCAAATGCTCGAGTGTACTTTTGTCGAGCCAGAGAGCATGTCTCTGTGTGGTGTTGCTGCTGTGCTGATGTTGCTGCTGCTCCTGCTGCTGCTCCTGCTACTGCTGCTAGTGGAGGTGAAAGTAGTGTGACGTTGTTTGTATAACTGTGCCTGCGACTGTGGTTGTATTTGGGAGGGGGTGTGTTGGTTTGCGGGGGATGATGGTTCCACTTCTTTTGGTTGCTATTTGCTGGTTGACTTGTGGGTGTCCCCGTGCGGTTGTCTTGCCAACTTGGCTACGTTGTTGCCGTCATGTGGCAAGAAATGCAAAGATAAACGATTCATTAGATGCCACAATATTTGACTGACTTTAATAGGCAGATGCGTGCACATATGTGGCATACCCTATATATGTATATATTTCAATTTAAAACTATAGTTGCCGCAGGATGCAACATATGGAACATAAATTTGATTGGCGCCCGCTTTTATTACATTTCAAATCTCTTCTTTTTACTTGCAGTACGAGACTCCTGATTGCAACGCTGCCGGCGGTAGTATGCGTGCCTTGAGTGGTGCCACAGCCAGCGATTTACTGCAGAAGCATTCGATAAGCTCAATACTGGAACAACATCATCAACATCAGCAGCAGGATCTGCTGGGCAGACGTAGCGATGCCAGTGATGGACTTATATCATTCATAAATGGTTCGTCGATTTATATAAAAATTAAAATTTGTTCTGCTTCGCAATTTGTCTCCTACAAATTTTAGTTTTTAGTCGCCTTTGGAATAGTTGTCATGAGGAGAACTAGTTTTCTATCGGGTTTTGTATACAAACTTAGGTATACACAAAACGGACGTACAAATTTCAATCTTATTTTATCTTTTGAAGTCGGCACACAAATATTCTTCGATATACATTGAAATTATTATTATTCGTTATTTGGTTTTCAAGTAGATTAATAGAGCGGTACCAAGTTCCTTGTGTAAATTGCAACAAAAGTGTATACGTAAAAATTTGTCATTTGCAAAAGGAAACGCAGAAAAATTTTCAATTAAGTTATAAAACAATTTTAAAATATCTAATTACAAAATTCTTGTGTATGGAGTATACGGGACGTGCGTAATAAAGCATTTGAGCATTTGGGCATTCCAGACAATCAGAGCACGACCATGTTGGGAATCGAGGAACTGTATATGAGAAAGATGCCAAGTGCTCTGCCAAGTGGGTCGCCCACGCAGGAGACATTTGAATTTGGCATCAACTATGACGGCAAAGCCATCGGCAGTAGCACCAATAGCGGCACCAGCAATAGCAACGGCAAATCTTCCAGTATTACCATTGACGAGAACCTTGGCACGATGGCAGCTGGTGATGGCAATGGCGATGGCATACAGAACTTGGCATACGACAATAATGCCAGCAACAACAACATCACCGCAGGCCAATGCAATTTCAGTAAGTTGCTGGCCCATTTTGGGCTGGCAGTGCCAAAAAGACCTCCTTGGGCTTTGCCTCGTACTCTTATTATTACTTGGGTTTGGGTTTGGTTGCGACATCTCTTAGCATATTTACGCCTAATTTATTAGCGGCATTTTGAATATTTGCGAAGCGCTTGAAAGCAGCCCCAAAAATGCCACTGGTCAAAAGTTGTATTTGTATTCGCAGTCGTCTTAGTCGTAGTGCAGTTTCTGTATGTCCATGTTTGATTTATTGATGGCTGCGGCAAGTCGACGATAACTGTTGACATTCCATTCAAAATATATATAATATATATTGCTTATGTGTTTGTACTAAATTGTGCACATTTTTTTTGCAGATCCAATCACACTGAACGATCTGCTTGACTTCTGTGGCGGCAGCGGCCCGACAACTGCAGTCCAGGCAACAACAACAGCAGCACCAGGTCCAACAAAAGTAGTAACAACGGCAGCAGGCATTGCAAGCGGCGCCGGAGGTAACGGCAGCAGCAGCAGCAGCGGCGTTAATAACTTGCTACTTGGCAATTCGGCGACTGTTGCAGCTGCCGCTGCCGCTGCCCCTGACGATTGCGGTCAATTGACGGCGACTGCAGTTACCTATGCACCACTGACACCGAGCTCAACCCAGTCCTCGGCCTCGCCAGGCACCAAGTCAAGTTTTGATTACTTTCAGGTAAGTTTGCGATGCACAGTGCGTGCCATGCCTGGTAATACATACAAACCATATTGTAATTGCACCGAATTTGCACCAACTATGTACTATCTAACTTTTTATGCTTGTGTCTCTTGCGTCTCTCTCCTCTCTCTCTCTTGTGTGTGTACTCTGTACTCGTACTTAACCAACGCTCGTGGACTGTATACTAAACTTCTTATGATTTTGATTGATTCCTGTGTTGTATCTATCTATCTATATATATATATATATATATATTTATATATGTATATTTCTGTCTCTTAAACTTTGTATTTATGTGTGCAATTTGTTTTAATTTATTTTGTTCTTTTCTTTCTTTTTTGGGTGAATTGGCGAACTTAGTTTGAAAATGTTGCACAAAGTAACCCACTTAAGGCTTTCCAAAGATCAAACATCAGCTTCGATTGCTCTGCACCTTTATCGCCAAGTACGCCTTCATCTATTTACAATCGATCCTTTCATAGTTCACCTTTAATCAGGTAACGATATTGCGGCACCTATTTTATAAATGCGAACTATCCATCTCACACATCTCCCTTCCCACCATTTGCAGTGATAGCAGCAATTCCTCTAGTGCCAATGGCCTGTCGCTGGATTCGATTAACATGTTATATCAGCAGCAGAATTACGGCAACTTGGGCAGCAGTAATAGCGGCAATCTCGGACTGAATCTGCAGAATGCATCCACACGCTCCAATTCACCGGAGAGCCAGAACAGCAATCAGTCCTTCAACGAGCCAAATCTGTTGGACATGATTGTGAGTAACGTTTAACGTCAACGACAAGGATACTAAAATTAATCAAAACTCTTTTTGCAGAACTTGCTTTCTGTGAATAGCAATAAGCTGGCTTCCTTGCAGCAACAGCAGCAGCAGCGACAACAATTTCAACAGCAGCAGCAACAGTTGCAGCATCAACAACAACAGCAACAAAAACAGCTGCAGGAAAAGCAGCTACAACAGCAGTTGCAACAACAACAACAGCAGCAGCAGCAAGCTCACCTACAGCAGCAACAACAGCAGCAGCAATTTAACAACACAAGTCGAAACTTTGAGTCACAGCTGTTAAGCGGATCACAGCAAAATTTTGATATGAGCAGCAACGATTGTCTAAACCAATGTAGTTTAGAAAATTTTTCCCTTGTGGACATGGAACTGGTCAAACTACAGAATTTGCAGCGTCTCAACACGCTTAAGTTGCTGCAGTCACAGTCGCAGCAAATGCCGTTGCTTAATCAGTTGCTGCAAAGCTTTACAACAAATTTGCCCACTGCCGGCAGCTCAGGCAATATTAACAACACTTCAACGGCCGGTTTTGGCACTCTTAACGGCGGCAGCACCGGCAGCTCGGTGGGCGTGGCAGCTGGCTCTAATAACAGTGGCAATGATTGGCATTGGGACCGTGCTGCCAAGTTCTATAAGAACTCGGCGGCAATTAGTGAGGCAACATGTACTTGGAGTGGCCAATTGCCACCACGCTCGCATCGTATGTTGAACTATTCTCCTAAGGTTTTTCTGGGTGGTATTCCATGGGATATCAGCGAGCAATCATTAATACAGATCTTTAAACCATTTGGATCCATTAAGTAAGTATTTCACCCGCTAATAAAAAAGTCGAATCGAACCCATCACTTCCAATTAACTTGCAGAGTGGAATGGCCCGGAAAGGAACAGCAAGCGGCACAGCCGAAGGGCTATGTCTACATCATATTCGAATCGGATAAGCAGGTTAAAGCGTTGCTCTCTGCTTGTGTGCTGCAAGTTGATGATTCGCATAGCGGTAGTAACTATTTCTTCAAGATCTCCTCTCGTCGCATTAAGTCAAAGGATGTAAGTCAAAAACAAAGGCGTTAATGAACGTTAAAAGTAAATTATTCCAAAATTCATGCTTCATTCAGGTTGAAGTAATTCCGTGGATTATAGCTGATTCGAACTATGTGCGCTCCAGTTCGCAGAAGCTGGATCCCACAAAAACAGTTTTTGTGGGCGGCTTGCATGGCAAGCTTACAGCTGAAGGCTTGGCTACAATTATGGAGGATCTATTTGATGGTGTGCTCTATGCTGGCATTGACACGGACAAGTACAAATACCCAATTGGCTCCGGGCGTGTTACCTTTAGCAACTTTCGATCTTACATGAAGGCTGTTTCGGCCGCCTTCATTGAAATACGGACTGCGAAATTTACAAAAAAGGTACAAGTCGATCCGTATTTGGAAGATTCTTTATGTTCGATTTGCGGCGTTCAACATGGACCCTACTATTGTCGCGAATTGTCGTGCTTTCGGTAAGTATGAAATTTCAAAAGTTACGAATTGAAGGTGATCAACTATTTGAAACTAATTGTGTTGCAGTTACTTTTGCCGCAGCTGTTGGCAGTGGCAGCACAGCTGTGAAATTATTAAAAATCACAAGCCTTTGACACGTAGCTCAAAAACGCAAACATTGGTTGGCATTGGACCGTCAGCGTCTTCCTCGACGATTTCGTTGGCATCCTCGAGCAATCGCTTGAACATGGATCAGAAAATGCAGCAGCACATTCATAATCATCAACAGCACCAGCAGCAACAACTGCAACAGCAGCAGCAGCAGCAGCAGCATCAAAAACGTATACAGCAACATTCCAATCAGCAGCCAAGCAATTTGAACCTCTTGTCAAATGCCGGCGCCACCAACGCTGCGGCCAACTCTTTGTACAAATATCAGCAGCAACAGTCGACGATTTAAACGATTTAAATGCAGTTTTGGCGCTCCGTTTTAACATAATTCCATATTTATGTTCAGCTTGGGATGTTTATTTTGTTTTTTTTTTAATTTTAAGCGATGCCAAATTTTCACAGTTTTAGAAGAAGCTTTCATTTTTCGAATGGCCAGATTTGGACGAAAATTATGTGTGTTGCAGAGTTAAACACAATAAAAGTTGTACAATTACATTAATGTATTCAATGTATGTATTTGCTTAAACTTTGCGATATTAAGTATACGTACATATATCTTTTAGGCAAAAGCCAAGCATTTCTCAAATAATCAATTCGTATTCCTAACATTTTTTGATAATCATGCTTACATATCAGCATTTGAAGCTGGCATTCGAATGCTAAACGAACCCCGCAGCACCTAGCACTGGGCCATTTCAATTATTATTCTCTATTTTTGCTAAGAAAGCTGTCTATACTTTGCATTCTTATTAATCTAAGTTAAGACAAAGCCATTCTGGAAACAGCACAAGTTTTTTTTTGTGTAGTAAATATTATTATTTTTTTGTTTAAGATTTAAATATTTTGTTATTGTGCTATTAATCAGAAATTTTATAACTTCTTTTTTATTAGCCAAGGCAGAAGTATTTTTTTGGACTTGTCCCTTAAGCGTTTAACACAAATTGCAATTTTTAAATACAATTTAAAAATTGTGAATTTTGTCACACTGAAATTGTTATGAGTTGGTTAAGTTTAGTTTCGTTTAGTTTATGTTTTTCTTAGATGTTAAGCATTATACACTTGTTTATGTGAAACTTTGTTTTTCTTTCTTGGCCCTCATGGATGAACTAGTTTTAAAACTTAAAACTTCGTTTCTATTATTTATGCTTACATTATTTTTCATGTATTTTGAGAACGGATCTCGATGCTTTGTATGTAATAACAAATCATTACATATTGTACTTAAAACAACGCTTTAATTTAATACCAAATCATTATTTTTTGTACACCCGCTTAAAGCGCATACTATTTCAAACAAATATATACATACAACAAAATCATTAATTTTCAAAATTCAACAAGTTTTTTCTTTGAATACTTAACCTAATGCTTAAGCAACACTAACCCTGCGCTTCCCATGCTGATACTTGCCAGTTAGTCGCGTATATCAAATATTAAATTCAAACGAATTTAAGCATAAATACAATCAAATTTAAAAATATTTTACCATGCAACTTAAATACTCAAATTATAAACAAAATATAAATTGTAAACACGCAAACTGAAGTGTTTGAAATCAACAAACTATATATATATATATATATAGAAAAATGGTATTTATCAATCGACTAACGGATGTTAAATGAATGTTCAAGAACGCTACTAAGGCATAAATTAAATTTATGCATTTTTTTTTTGTTTGCCAATATAATAATATGAAAATGTAATGGACGTAAGAATGTAAGAGAATACATAAATGCTCATACATTAAGAACCTACAGGGATTTTATGGTAGTCTTTGAATAGCGCATAACCCAAATGTTAAAATAGCTGCCAATGCAACTAGTTGAATTTGTTTAGTTACTAATCGACATACACAACAATAAGCAATTTTTAATTGATACAAATCTGAAAGAAACGCGGGTCTTAGGATAAAGTTGAATGCCTCTTAGTATAACGGTTTCTGTTGTAGCGCCTAGCTTAGTTTCTTTTGCCTAGAAACTTGATGAGTTGGACAATATGATTTGAATGGCGATAACTACATTTAGTTGATGTAAGTGAATAAGTAGCTATTAAATATTTAAAATGCTAGACAATTACCATGCAAAGTTATTAAATACATAAATACCTATAATATACATACAATAATTATAACCTTTACAAGCCTCTACACACATAGTTAATGCCTTCAGTAAAAATCAATAAATAATAAACAAAAGCAAGTCACCCACTCAAAATGAATGAAATCGCTTTAACGACAACCACAAATCAAAATGCTTATACATGCATACACATATTTATTAAATCATATACATTCATACATACATACGTGCATACCAATAATTATCTATTAAATTTTATGTATGTTTAATAAGAACAAAATCAGGTGTCATCACAAAAAATATACATAAATGGAGATGAATGGAATAAGAGCAGATAAGCAGGTTAAGTTCGAAATGCATATATTTACCAATCCTATGAATATTTCATAATAATCAAATCTTTAATGAAAGCGAATGAACATATACATATATACACACGTATACATATAAAGAACATATACCTTTAACTAGATAATAAATTGTATATATTGAAAGATATTTATACATAAAATGGTGCTTTAGCTGAATTATAATATAATTATATGTAATTCTAAGACTTATATACCCAACAACAACAAAAAAACCAAAAACAATTTAAGAACGAGACATCTTGCTTCTCTTAAAATGATTTCTTACCAACAAATCGAAAACGAGTGCTGTGGCAGGCAGCACGATTTTATTATAGCAAGAACGAACAACAAATATTTAATTGTAAACGATCTGAAGAGAAATGTTTTTAACAGCTAAATCGACAAATACTCAAGCAATGCAAAACAACATTTTCGATTATGTAAAACACACAGTCATAGAAATATCGACCCTTACACTAGGACATACAGACATGCTTAACTTTTAAATAACTAAAATTTATATACTTTTACTAACTACATTAAAATGAAAATCAAATACTTTTAAATGAAGTTTTTAAGGCTATTCAAAAGGGAATCACCCAGCCCCAAAATTGGTATTTAACCTCAAAAAATCGTAAATATATTTTTACTTTAATGTTTTTAACGCTTTTACGAGCAAACTGAATCGCGTTTTTAAATATCAAAACAGTTACAGAAGTTTTAAACATTTTCCACAATGCTTTTTCGTATTATCATTTCAAATATATTTTTTAAAACAATACAAACTCAGACAAAAATATAAACAGCAGACAAAAAAAAAACAAAAACAAAAACAATTTAAGAAGTTGAATGTATCAATGAATTGAATAAAACGAAATGTAATGGAACCAAAATCGAACGCTTCCCACGCAAAACCGATAATATTAAATTTTAGCTAAGTAAATAAAAGAGTATGCAAAGTTCTACAAAACAGCGCACTAGATACTTATTAACATTTGAAAACACAATATATGTATGTACTTTACAAACTAATTAAATCATATGTTAATCTTCATTAACTCTTAGGCGTTTTCATACCATACTCGTCAGAAAAAGTCATATTTTTAAACTCAGCTAAGGTGAAAAGATATACACAAACAATTTACCTACTCCTATACACAATATCTATACATTCGCCGATATCTTTACCACGCATTAACAACTAAACTATGCTAACTATACACATACATATATTTCTAGCTATATTTATGAAGAATATTTTTATTAAGCATAATATTAAATACAACATTGAGCAACACAAGCGACATGTGAGACACATTTTGGGGGAACATTAGCAAACAAAACCATTTGCAAATTGAATTTTAAACTAACAATACTTGCACGGCAAAATGTTAAAGATAAAGTTTAAGAAAGAAAAAAACAACAAGCAAACAAGCTATAAAATAAAACAGAACAGAAACAAAATAAACGTAATATGAACGGTTTTTAAAAAGACTATTATACACACATATATATACACGGAAACGAATAATAATGATGAACATTACTAAGCTTTTAATGCAATAATCAAGTACCATATATTTTAATAATGGATAACTTAACGGATAACTGAAGGAGCAAATAAACTTACACATACACTTACCTAACTTGTATGCGTTATTGCAAATTCTTATTGTTAAAGTATAGCGCGATTTGAAGAAGTACTTGGAATAGTACTAGGGGTATTCTAGCTTCGTCTGACATTGGCTTAACAATACATTAAGTATATGTGTCAACCAGGGAAGCGTTCTCACCCTAATTCTAATTGATTTTCCCACCTTATATAGGAATATAAACAAAATTACTGCAGTGCCATTTTAAATAGCTTCCAATAAGTACATTATAAATATACATACATATACACATATTATATAAATAAATATAAAAAGAAAAAAACAAAATATATATATATACATATATATATATACATACATACATATACATGCAACCAATACATGAAATACGTACATACCTAGTATATGCATACATACATACCTATTTATGTATTTAATATATTGTTATGAGCTAATGTTCAAATTGCATTACGGTTATATTATGTAAACAAATAAGGCAAATGGAACAAAGTTGAACATATTTTGAATGCAGAAATTTTTGAACTTTTTGATGCTTTTTTTGTACAGCATTTTCAAAATGCATAAAAACAACCAGAAAGCAAATATATATGTATGTATGTGTTTATCCCATTATTACTTAAAATACATGCATACATTTACATACATATGTTTGTATGGAAATCCTGTAATCAAAACAGAAAAACTATTAACAAAAAAAATTATAATAATAATATTAAAGTAATAACAAAAATAGTTAGGCATATTAACTAATTAACAAAATCCCAATATCTATGAATATCAACTAACAAGTTTTTAAATGATAAAACAAATACATATGCGCTTAATTAAGTTATAAATAATAACATAAATAAGCAAACTAAGAGCTAAAAGATATATAAAAAATAAATACGACGCTATACTACACACTATAAATTAAAACAAATTTTATCTACATACATACATTGTATATGTGAATTCATACATACTTATTAAAGAGCTTATTGGAGGCAGCAAAGTAAAACAAATCAAAAAAAAAAAACCCCCAATTATTATTATAATTGTTAATCTGTATTTACATGCCTTTATAGCAACCAATTTTCTTCTGTACAATAGAAGCATTATATAACATATAATGTTATTTTCACAAAACACAAAACATAATTTAACAAATTGCCCGAAAACAATAACAATAACAAGCGAAACAAACGACACAATCAGGTGTGAAAGTATCTGTACAGCTACAGAACTTACAAATGTGTCGGTATTTACACAAAACAATAATGTACATGGCGAATGCCTTAAATAATTTAATGCAAGTCTTGAAAACCATAATTTATATAAACAATAATCCTGACTGCTAACTAAACTGACAAATAGTGCATACCAAGAAAAATATGATAAACAAGATATACCCTCAAAGAGTCGACAATATATGAGCCTGTAAATTAATTGAGTATGCAAACTAAAGGTGTATTGTATATCAACATGAACAAAGATGGAACAGATAATAAAGGACACACAGACCAAATTACAAACAGTTTATTTATTGCAAAGTGTTCAAAAATACTCAACCAACAATATCATCGATTATACACATATATCTTATGTTTTTAATTTATATTTCTTTGTGCTTACATATTTAATAACTTAACCTTTGCGAGTGCGTACACAAGTTTCTTTTCACACATAAGGACTAGTTAACAACAAGTATTGCCATGCTTTGCCATGTACTATTTGTTCAGTCTTCTCTTGGCAAAGATTTGATAGATTCCCACGCAAGCCGAAAGAGTGCCAATAGTGCCCACCTGCAATGTGGATAGTTTGCCGCCCCAAAGATAGCCCTTAGGTAAAGTGCTCACAGCGTGCACAAAATCTAGTGATATGCGGAATATGGACATCAATTCCAGTCGATGTTTTGCCATTGATTTTTGATCAATTTGGGTTGCACTATAAAAAGAAGTTGAACTGGTGAGTGAGTTTAAGTTTTAGAGATTTGGCAACTCACTTGCAAAGCTGGTGACTACTATTAAGTTTTTCCTGATTTATCCAAAAGTTTCGTAGAGTTCTAGAATGGATTTAGAAAATAAATTATCTTGCCTACTGTCTTTTTTATGTGTCAGACTAACCGCATTAAATTTAAGTAAACCGAAAGCACCCAGAATATTGAATTGGCATTGTCCCAATTGTCGGCATGCTTCACATCAACAATCTTATGTTCGGATAGCCAGCAAATCTTCTCGATTGGATAATACAGTAAGTCCACAATATTTGCAGTCACGCCCAGCATGGCCATAATGCGATCCGGTTCATTCTCCCCCAGTCCATACTCTAAAGCGTATTGTATCATGGGTATATCATCGATGAGACGCAATGTTGCTCTTGCTCCAGATATCTTAGAGCTGGCTATCGCATAACGTTTGGCCAAATCCGGATTACGCTTCATATGATAACCGGCCACGAGCTTGGCGCTGTAGCACAGTGCTTTCATCACCTGCAAAAACCACATATATATTTATTTATGAACAGCAAAAATATTGCGAATCTTAACGAGACATTTTTATGGACAGCAGTTGTGAATCTTAACAAGATTAATTTATTTATTTACTTATTTATCTAGTACTCGCTATACACTCTTCATCAATTTGTTAAATTGGTCTGTGGCAATAAAGAGATAAAATATTATCAGTGATAAAAAGAACACAACGAATGCCATAAACATCTTGATAGCTGTTTTCCCACTGGAGTGCTTTCAGCGACGCAATAGGGAATTCATTTTTGTGGCTCCTTCATTTCATTGGTCGCGTTTTATGTTTACTTAATCAATTATTAAAACTGTCAGGTATTTGTCTTTGCTCGTTTTCATTGAAAACAATCAATAACTATTATTTGAATAAAATATGATTAAAACGAATAAAAGCGGAACAGTCCCTACAGGGAATATTAATTTTATTTTTTGTGTTTGTATCAGAGGACACTAACTAACCTTTCGTTGGTAACTTATTATCTTTTTTATTTCACACCGGGTTAACGATCGATCATTTTCCGTAATCTGCAGCATTATCTTGCCTTAACTATAGACGAGCGTCTCCCAAGCACTATTGATTAAACTCAATCTAATTAAATTGTAAAACATTTGCAGAGTTCATATAAATTCCGCAACAAGTAAGGCAAGGTTCAACAATGCCGCTTCCGAATATGCTCAAGGTGACAAACGGCAAGCAGCATTCGACGTGTGCAACAACAGCAACTGAAACCTGTTAGAGCGCTGACCAAGCCCCCAAAAGCCACACAAAACAACACAAAAATATGTTGCCACGCAATATGTTATTTTAAAAAAACAACTAATTAATGAATAATTTAATTTGTTCGTATATTTTAAATTGCTTACCTTATCTCGACCGCCATAGGAATCAATAATATCACAGAACTCGGCAACAAACTTTGTTGTGTTGTTCATTTTTATATATTTTTAATATTAACTCTCTTAAAATGCAATTCTTGTGCAACGATAAAAAAAAGAAAACGCAGTATAGGCAACCGCGCAAGCAACTGAAAGACAACACGATACAAAATTGCTATAACTTTCAAACAGCTGTGATTCGTTCGTGTCGCTGCGGTTGCCACTTATCGATAGTTGTTGTGGCTATCGTGTGCAATACTACCGCACATTTAACTGCTGCCCAGCACTGCTCAGACACACACACATAGCACGGATGTTTCAACGATTTGCAGGACGGGATTAGGATTCTTTGAAGGACCACGAGCTGAAAATATGAGTTTGCCGAATGTGAACAACAATAACCATGCATCATCGCCCATCTACAGCAATAAGTCCATCATAAAGAAAAGTTCCAAAGGGGATTTAATGAGGGCCGCCGTCGGTTTGCTGCTGAAGCAAAAGAATTATGTGGTAAGTAAATGCAGCAAGCAAATTGAATGGAAAATAAATTTGATGTGATTGCAACAACTTTATAGGGCAACGAAAAGTTTCGCCGATCGGATTTCCTCTTGCTGCAAAACAAAAGTCAATTTGCTGTCAACAAAATGCTGGACGCCGATCTCCATGGCGGTAACAGCTTCACCTACTCCAACGTCCAAGTTATGACAAGCAATCAACACATGGTCGACCAGCAGTTTGCACGCTTCTCACAGTTTGTGGAGGCGCAGCCGGAACCATTACGTGTCGAAATGAAACGCTTCTTTGCACCGATGCTGTGTCATTTGTATCTGGAGCTGTTGAAGGCACGGGAATCCAAGGGTGCTGTCGAGTTCCTCAAGAAGTATGCACATCTGGTGGCGCCGGTCGACCTGTACGATGCACCACTGCCCACAAAGATCAATGGTTGCTCGGTGACAAATGAAGCGCAGCTCTTAACTGCTTCCGACTGCCACATACGTTTCGCCAGCGAGGCGCAAAACACTGGCGATGTGGAACTGGATTATTTTATGAAATTAGTACAAATTCTGTCCGGCTGCACGAAGCTGGAAACTGCCGAATCGGATCCGACTGTTGCGCATTTTCGCGGCTCCAAATACGAGTTGCACACAACGGCCCAGGTGGTGGACAAAATTGGTGCTTTTCTGCAGGGACGCGGCCATGTGTTGATCATGAATCTACTCTATACCTGGCTGCACATTCACATCGTCGACAACGATCAGCGTCTCTTTACGGAGGATCATCTGCTGGGCATCACCGACGAACTCGATGTGATAGAAGGCTTTGAGGCGGACGAGATGAGCTCCTCATCTAGTGCAACTTGCAACAATCGAAACAAGTCCAATGTCAATAAGCGTGCTGCCGAGGAGACAATCATTAAGCTTGAGTCTGATATTAAAAGTGAATATGGCATTGAAGACGAAGCGACAATTGGTGATAGAAACAGAAGCCACATCGAGGCCTGCCTGAGTGTACTGAAATCATCGTCAGCACAGATATTAAAAGGTCAAGCCGATCTACCATGTTTTTATAAAATCAGCGAACGATCTCGAGGACTGACCTCGGCTCATGTGGACAACAATGAATGCCACATGCTGGCGGGCTTTGATAACTCGTCCATTCAGCTGTGGCAGCTGAATCAGCATAGTTGTAAAAGCAAAAATTTCTATAGACGTGCTCCACACTCACAATGCGAATGGGAACTGAACAATTGTGCTTACGAGGAGCAAGAGGAACTGGACAGCGATGAGGAGACAATGAAATGCAGTGCCGAGGAACGATTCAAACGGAGCAAAGCGTTACGCGACAAATATGCGGATAACTCCTTGTATGTTGTAATTAAACAATTTACTTACTCAATTCCAAATTAATATATATTTATATTTATTTCATTCATTCGCTGCAGCAACGAGTTTGGCGGATTGCAGATGCGTGGTCATACCAAAGGTGTGACCAATGTGAGATTTTCTGCCCACTATCCGCTATTTTATAGTGTTTCCAAGGATTGCACGTTGCGCTGCTGGCGTTCGCACAATTTGCAATGTGCGTCCATCTACAGAAGCCACAATTATCCCATTTGGTGTGTGGATGAGAGTCCAGTTGGTCAATATGTGGTAACCGGCTCCAAGGATTTGAGCGCGCGTCTGTGGTCCCTGGAGCGTGAACACGCGCTTATCATTTATGCTGGCCATACGCAAGACGTTGAGGTGAGCACCAAATTAAGTGTAACACACAAATTAAGAAAATATTTATTTATTGCTTATTCTTTAATAGTGCGTCGCCTTTCATCCCAATGGCAATTACTTGGCCACTGGATCAGCGGATCATTCGGTGCGTTTATGGTGTGCCACTAGTGGCAAGCTTATGCGCGTGTTTGCCGACTGTCGCCAGGCGGTGACCAGTCTGGCCTTCAGTGATGACGGAAAAATGCTGGCCGTCGCCGGTGATGAATCAAAAGTGCGCATTTTTGATTTGGCTGCTGGCGCTCAGCTGAGCGAACTGAAGGATCATCCGACTAGCGTTAGTTCCCTCGCCTGGGGTGAACACAATCAGCAGCTGGTCACTGGCTGCATCGATGGCAGCCTGAGACTATGGGACATCAAAAAGCTAACGCCCATGAGGTAAGCCTAATGAAATTCAAGATTGTGCTTGTTAACTATTATAATTGTAATTTCACAGTGAAAGCAGCAGCACCTTCTCATCGTCCTATTCATCATCAGCGGCCTCGTCGTCAGCTGTAGCGAATCGTCTCCTAACTGTGAATAGTTCCTGCCATCGTCTGGTCGATGTATTTTATGGACGCAGTAAAACGCTCTACTGCATAGGCACATAAAACAAATGTCAACTCAATTGAGCATAGTTTTGTTTGCATTAAAATAATTTATTTGTAATAAGTCTGTATAATAAGTATTACTGTTACTATCAAGTGAAACAAAGTGTTTTTTTTCTTGCCTTTTTTTTAACAATTTAGCAATAGCATACCTTTCATAATAATTCGTGATGCTTCTAAACTCCAAAAAACACTATTGATATATTTGTAAATATGTAACTATATGTTTACATCATAGATAATCATCATCATTCATCGAGTTATTGTTATTATTGATCTGCCAGCTTAATAGCAACCATATATATGCATAAACTTTTGCATTTAATTCACTTAATAAATTGAAGAAACTCATAAACTGACAATTCGTATTAAATATTTATATGTTAATGTGTGGATGTATTATGTACATTTATATAATGTAAATGTACTCACAATGATTTTGGACACTCGCACAGCCCATTGGAACAGAACTCGGTTTAACTTAAATTATATCAATTTCATGGTTATACAATCAATTATTTTACAATTTTAATGCACAATCAACGCAGCGATAACTTAATCAATAGGAGAAATAAAATATTTTTATTTAAAACACGATTAATTCGAATGATACTTTATAATTTTTTTTCTTTCTTTCTTTTCTTTTCTACCAAAACTCTCTCTAGACTATTCGACTTTTAAGTGTAAGCACTAAATTTATGTATAGCATATAAATATAGGCGCAGAACATGAATAAATAAATTGGTATGTAGTACATATAGTTATGTCCCAGTCGAGACTTTGAATAGTGACTCTACTGCCACACTATCTGATCAAAGTCCGGGGTTATATTTAACAAATGAGTATAATTTGCAACTGATTGTTATTGTTTTCCCTTAGCGCTTATGGCGTCCGCGTATCAATTGCAATGCTTTTGCCATCAGTGGCGCCTTCTTGTTGCGCATCGGAGAAGCAGCTGTGGTGCGGAACAAGATATAGTCAGCATTAAGTATGTGTGTATAAAAGATTAACAGATCAGATATAACTAACCAACTTGCGCCGAGTCACGGGCTGCATTAAGTACACGCAGCCGAGCATCGCCCACCTTGGCCGCATTCGGTGTAACGCTAGACAATGCTGCCACGCGTGCCGCCGGCGTGGCAATTAGCTTGCCCTTGGTTCCATATTGCTCCTGCTTGCGCTGCACACTGCGCGGCGGCTTCACCATCGAGTCAACGAATGCCAATTGGGTTTTGCGCACAGGCGCCTCGCTAATCTTCTGTGATGCTTTTATACTTTCGGCAATGACGCTCAGCTTGCGTTCCTTTTCCTCCTCGCATCGCTGCATATGTATTGCGTTAGAATTATAATTTGGAACTGGACTTCAAATAGCTTACCAAAAACATTTCACGCCACGTTTCCATTTCCTCCCTGCGCTGACTACGACAATGCCGCTGCACATGCAGTTGCCACAGCACTTCGCTGTCCTCCATTAGATACGGATTGTATTCCTCAAAATTCAGCAATTGATGCGGCGTGGCACGCTCCAACACTGGACGCAGCACGTCAAACGGCACACCACCCGTATATTCCAGAGCTTTTACATGCAAATATTATACAAATAGTATTAATTAGAGTGTCTTATGAAGTTTTCACAATAGGATTCTTTAAGTACCGTCAATATTCTTTTGCAGGACACGCGTACATAGATCAAACAATGAAGGCACTTGTAATATTTGTCCTGTTCGAACACCTGAGTAAATTTTTGTTCTGCGCAAATAAATTATTTAGTGAATGGGACAAAGATATGATGCCGATCAAGAACGAACCGCATTGTCTTTGATGAAATGCCAGCTGCCAAAGCTTCCGACTCATTAAAGTTCCTTGACGCCCTGTGCGCCGTGTTGCCCAGCCCATGATTGAAGACGACATCCATCACTGTTTGATTCAGCGGCATGGGCTTGTAATTATTTGATATTGTGGGCAGTTCTAGAGCAATACTGGGATCCAGCGGCTCCAGTTTAGCTGATGATGCAAGCAGTTCAGGTTTCTTAAATTAAAAGCAAACAAATTATTCTGAATATAACAGAAATCAAATTCAAATTAAAGATTACTATTAAATAAATTAAATTATCATATTAAAGCCATGATCTTGCTACCTTTGTTGTTGTTAGCCTGCTGCTGCTGTGATGGTTGTTGTTCTGTATAGTTGTTGCTACTGTACGCTTGGATGTACTTGAGCTTGAGGTAGGTGATACAGTTTTTGCTGTCGGCGGCGGCTTGTTCGGAGACTTGATCTTGCCGACAACCTTTTTGCCACTCATGGGCATGTTGAGCATGCCAAGAACATCGTCAAAATTGGCTCCCATGCTTGAGTCAAATTCATTGGCAGCTTCTTCTGCCTTTTCATCGACAGGCTCGTCCATTGTTTTTGTTTTCGACATCTTGGATATGGGCGAATCCTCTTCAGGTCGCGCTGGACTGCGTGTTCGCTTGGATGACGATGACTTGGCTGACGATGAAGAAGATTTGTGTTTGTCCGATTTCTCTTTGCCCATCACCTTTTGTTCGCTGTTCTGCGATTTGTCCTGTTGCTGCGGCGGGGGGAAATATATTTTTCAAAAGATTATAATAGAATTTTTTTGACGTTTTCGTAGTCACCTCTTTGCTCTTATCATGCCTGGATTTGCTGTGCTCACTTTTGTTGTGGCTGCTACTGCTGCTGCTGTGATGCCGTTGCTTACTGCTGCTCTCGGTGCTGCTCTTGTGATTGCTGCTGGACTTTGTTGTTGAGGGTTCGGACTTCGGTTTGCGGTGATCTCCGCTGCTGTTATTGCTGCTAGTTTTTTGTTGATGCTCCTTTCGATGCCTATCGCCGGCACCGTCCCTGCTCTTGTCCTTGTCATGGTTGCTGCTTTTGTGTCGCCTTTCGCCGTCTGTTCGGCTCCTTGAGTGACTTTTGCTTTTGCTTGAGTTCCTTTTGTGCTCGCCGCCGCTGTCCTTGGAACGTTCGTCGTGTCTCGTCGATTTGTGTTTGTGTCGGGCGTCTTCGCCGCCAGATGAATTACCTCCCTTGTTTTCTTGATCCTGATCATCATCGCTGGAGCGTCGACCATTCGATCTGGCTGAGTCCTCCTCATTGCTGTTGCCGCCGCTGTGCACGGCGGAGGGCTCCTCCTCGGCAGCGACCATAGCCTTCCATTTTGTGACTAGAGTTTTGGCAGCAACGCCGACCTCACCATTAATCTTGCGCAGCGCATTTACCGTTTTTCCAATACCCGTTTCCTGCAGGTGCTCGAACGTGATGGGCAGGTTGAACAGTTTTGTAATGCAGTGGAGCAGCTGCAGAACGTTTCACACGATTTGTTAGGAATAATTGAGTGATTGAAAAGAGCTGCTTATGTACGCAAAATAAGGGATGTAAAATGAAAAATTTAAACATTATGTGATCTAAAAAATGTTGTACATAAATACATGCATATATTACTTGGGGTGGGTCAATTCTTTTCATATTTTGAACTGCATTTCTTGATCAAGTTTTTAGATAAGCCTATATATATAAAAACAACGTGGCTAATATCAATTCAATGTAATTTGGTGAATGCCTGCATAAAAATGTTGTATATATATGTATGTTATATATAAATTTGTATATATAAATTCTGTCTGCCGGGTTATTAGGTTTACTGCAGCCCAAAAAGAAAAATGCTAATACCTGTTTTGTACTTTTGTTTGGTAAATATATAAACCGGACATCGTCGGCTCTGGCAACTGTGTAAATATATATCTCTAAATACATGAATATATGTATATATATATTGTATATATATGCATGTATGTAAGCATTGCGTGTCTACATGAGCGTGCCATTGACCTGGGATTTATCAATGCATTTGTTTCTAAGCTTATTTTAATCATTTGCGTAGCTGTTGATTTTTCAATTGTTGAGTTGGGAAACCCAGACTGCTGGTAGAGGAGGTGGGCGATGGGGAAAACTTACGCGTGTCTCATCCTCGCCGTGACGTTCGATGCTGCGCTGATAGTGTCGCACAACATCTGCCAGATTGCTAGTGGACGTCATCAAGCTGGTGGCAGACGCCGTAGTCGCTGTAATATAGTTGTAAGTTGTATTTTTGGGGTTTGGGGTTTAGAAGAATGGCACGCAAGCAACCTCGGTTCGCAGCTCTTTCGAGTGAGTTGCATAAAAACAGAAAGAAACGAGGGGAAGAGTAACACAACAACACAACAACACAAAAGTATCTCTCCAACGGAGGAGATCTGTAGTTTCTTTATTATCTGTAGTTCATAGCTGCACGAATTTTTATAATTCTCTTTAATAATTTCATCAACTGTGTGACTTTTCACTTTGAATTGTTCGTTAGACAACACTGGCGAAACAGCCAGCTGACGGCTGCGCATCTTGGAGTCATGTTATGTTGGCTGCGAGCTCAGCTGATTTTTTGACGTTTGCTGGCAAGCTATCGATACATGAGTGAATCGATAGTGCATCAAAAACACTAGATGTCTTGCAGTGTTGGCAACACTGTGCCCATTTTGTTGTGAATTATTGTTAATTTTTTAATTTAATTTGTACAAATCGTGCATACGCGTGCAACGGCCGAACAGCAACCACAGGCCAACTGCAGCATGCGCCAGTTTCTTTAAACGGCAGCAAGAAACCAATCAAGCATACGAAAGTGCCCAAATCGAAACGTGTTAAAACATGACCATGGGCGAGCGTGAGCCAACTTCGTCTCTCGTTCTGCCCGTTATACTGAGGCCTATTTTCACACAGGTAAGTTGCCACACAAAAAACAAGAAAAAAGTGCAAAACAATGTTATTGCGGGGCGTTGTTCTCTGTCCCAAATAAATGCAATGTTGCGTAAACGTAAATTGTTTACAGCTCGAGCGACGCGACGTTGGCGCGGCACAATCACTGCGCTCAGCCATACTCAAATCGGAGCAGAACAATCCGGGCTTCTGCTATGACCTCGTTGCGTCGATCGTGCGACGAGCTGATCTAAATGTCAACCTAAATGAGGCCGTCTTGCGTTTGCAGGGCAACATCACCGAGGCAGATCGTAAGTTCTCACGTGTGTGTTGGTTTGTGTGTCTGTATTTCTACTACTATTTTTTTGTTTTTCATGCACCAATTTGCGGCGTAGTTAATGAATATCGCCTAACACGCACCGAGGAGCCATTCCAGGAGCTCAATCGCAAGTCCGTCGCACTGAAAGTGATACTCAGTCGCATACCCGACGAGATCAACGATCGCAAGACGTTCCTCGAGACCATCAAGTAAGTGATGATAGTGATGATGACGATGCCATCTAACAAAAACTATGTATATACCTATAATCATTTATAATCATGAACTTAATTACAGGGAAATCGCTAGCGCCATAAAGAAACTGCTCGATGTGGTCAATGAGATTGGGTCGTTTATACCGGGCGTCACTGGCAAGCAGGCTGTCGAGCAGCGGAAGAAGGAGTTCGTCAAATATTCAAAGAAGTTCAGCACAACGCTGAAGGAATACTTCAAAGAAGGACAGTAAGTTGTTGGCCATCATTTGTTATCATTAATGTAAACAACGACAAACAATGAACGGAATTCCATATTCACCTTATATCAGCCGGTTTATTTAATCGCCTCGTATCTGGTTTTCTTATCTAACTTAACCGTGCCTTGGCCGAGCTCTATGAAAATGATGTCATTCCATTATGGCGTTACGAATTCGATTTTATATTATCAATGTCCGGAATTTTGACAGTTTTATTTCTTTTACGCATTTTGGAATGGACATCAAATTTAAACTATCATGATAATTTATATTTACTTGCAATTTGTTTCGATGATTGCTAATTGGGTTTTCTTATTTCTTTTAATTTCAGACCGAATGCAGTATTCATAAGTGCACTTTTTTTAATAAGGCAAACGAATCAAATAATGCTGACAGTTAAGAGTAAATGCGAGTAGAAAATTAAATGTTTTAATTAATGCAAAACTTAGTGGCATTTTGATTTAATGTTTTTACAACACACTACAAACTAATGAGAAACAACAAATATACAAAAAATGAAAAACACAAGCAAGGAACACAATTTGCAATAGCAATCAACTGACGCATACCAGAGCCTATTGTAATTAAAACTAAACCGATAAAATATGCCTAGTGTATTTAAATAATTGTAAAATTTAACGAAAATTCCATAAACAACAACATTAACTAATTGAAAGCTAGAATGTTTAGTAACTTGCACTTGCAAATTATTTTTTTTCGTATTTAGTCAATTGTGCGCGTGTCTTTTTTAATTGTTTTTTATTTTGTTTACAAGTTTATTGTAAATAATTCATTCGTTTTCTGTTAACCACAAGATAAACATTTTGTTTTAAATTAGAAAATGCGAACACAAATAAAATTAATATTAGCAAAAAGCCAACAAAAACGAGACACAGGAATATACTATGAGAAAAACAAAACAAAAACAAAAAGAAAAAAGAAAACAATTGAATTTTTAACTGTTTTTAATTGTTAGTGTTTGAAATTTAAACCTATACATATAAATAATACACTTACTTAATGATATGTTCTATTTGAAAACGCGAAAGACAGTAGCTGAGATCGCTAGCAAACCAGACGAGAATAAAATTATTTTATTTTTAATAAATGTTATATGAAAAAAAGAAGAAATAAAAAAGAGACACAAAACTCATATTGTAGAAATAGGAAAAGAAACGACAAATAAATGTATTTATATTCAAAAATTGCATTTCCTTCCACACTCTTTTTTGACGAGCGCCCAACTGTTACGCTACGACTAAGAGTAACAGTAACAGAGCATTAACATTTGCAACCCCAAAAGAGCGAAAGGCACGCGCCAATGCAAAGCGAACTAGCGTCGAATTGAGAATATTTCCCATTTTTCAGTGTCATTTGACAGAAAAATCGATTCGTTTTCACACTGGGCCATTCTGGGCAGGCAGGCAGTTGGATAGAAATCAGAGTACAAACCAGCCGAGCAGCGCGACCGAGATGACCCACTTTTCGGTTTTCGCATTCAAATCCAACTGCTGTACAAAATAAAATTTCAATTTTTTTCTATGATTAGCATTTAGTTAAAAAACGCGTTGTATATTATGTAAAAACGTATCAATATCGTTTAACTAGTGTAAACTCTATGCATTTATGTAAATTCTCTAACGATAACGTGGATGTGGAAAAAGGCGACTTGAAAATTCATCAGTCCCAGCACCAATCAAGAAGCAGCACCAAAAAGGTTCGCAAAATCTTCGAGTTTTTGTTCAAATAAGTATACGAAACAAAAAGAGTAAAAAAATTAAATCACCTTTAATAAACGCATTGTGTTGCTAAATAATTGAAAACAATAAAATAAATTTGGTCAAACAAATCCTCGAATTCAGGGCGAGCAGTGGAAAACGAAGGCAATAGCCAGGCGAGCGAACGGGCTGCTCACGAAAAATTTCGCTGTACACCAAATGGGGAAAATGGTTTTCCCAGCAGCAGACGTCAAACTTGCTCCGCGAATTTTTGCATTGTTTCCATGAATAAAGAGGATTTTCCAAAAGATAAAAAAAGAAAAGGGAAAAAAATCATTGCCTATAAAAAAGAACAACTGTGTGTGTGTAGAGAATATAACAATTAATTGAAAGTGTTCCATCATGCAAACTCCAGTGTAAAAATCTGCATTTTCAAGAAAATATATTAAAGAAAATAATTATATATATATTTATATATATATATACATATTTGTGAAGGGTGATGTGAAAAGTAAAAGTGTAAAAGCGATACCCACTGAGACTTCGGCAGTGGCATATCGATGAAACGATAAAAAAAAAGCTAGCAAGCCAACGTAAAATTACACACACACACAGATAGCGAGCCAAGCGCATGCATGGATGAGTACAAACTCACACACATGCATAAGCGCGCGCACGCAAAGCCAACAACACACACACACACAATGAGCGAATATTGAATGAAAACGAATCGTATGTTAATGTTATGTAGTTGTGTGTAATAACATCTAAAAATGTTATAAAAAATGCATCAAATAAGTGAGTTACAAATGACAAACAAAGTGCATTATTTGGTGTAAAAAGGCGCGCGCGCACAATACACATATACATTAAGAACGTCAAATAGCCCAGTGGAAATGTAAGTGGAAGTGGAACACAGAAAAAGAAGCAGCAGCACCAGTTTTGCGGCTCATAGAACTGTATATATATTTTTATGTTTATGTGTGTATGTAAGTTTATATTCATAGCCGCAGTAACAGCCGCAGCCGCTGTAGCCATGATAGCAGCAGCGGCAAAAGATAAATGAAAAGTGCCACATTTTGCTTTCGGGGCGGTTTTGACACTTGGCGCGCAGCAACAGCAACAACAACAGCTCTCCCGCGTGGGAGGCGTAAAAGTTGTTTGCTGCTGCGTGCGTAACAGAAAGCACACACACACACACATGCACAGATGCGTACATACAGAAAAAGAGTGAGAGCGAAGTGTGGTGGTGGGCAGGTGTTTACCATGCGGTTGTCTTGTGTCACTCGGCTTATCTGTGTGTGTGTGTATGTGTATGTAAACAGTAACAGTAGTGACGACAATAACAGCGCTGCTTTGTAACAACTATTTTTGGATTTATTTGCCAATTGCCCGTTTCGGTTTTTATTTATTATGTTATGCGGAAATGCTATGTTTATTTATGAAATGCTTTCTTTTGCAAATGCAACGAGCAAATGTCACGCATTGACAAATAGAAAGTCATTGGAGTAAAAACAAAAGGCGTTTCTTTGAGTGTGTATGTGTGTGTTTGACAGGATTAATCGTCGTTTTGACATGTGACAATCATTCAAAGGCACATTTCTGTCTGTGAGTGTGTGTGTGCATCGCATTAACTTTGCCGAAAAAAGGGAAAATGAAAACAAAAAGCAATTCGCCCGATTCCCACAAAAAACTATGCTACGTTTTGTGTAAGTGTGTGTGTGTATGGTTATAAATAGGCAAGATAGTTTTTGTGCTCGTTTTCTTGTTTGGCTCTACAATCTTTTCTTTCCTTCTTTCATTTTTTTGTTGGCACTATTGAGGTCAAACTGTCAGCAGGATAGTGAACTATTCAAAAATTTTGCTTCTAAAATTGGATGACTTTAAAGTGACTTTTTTACACACACAAGTTGCTGATAAGAAAGCGGCTTTGTAAACATGTGGGAAATCAAGTTTTGTTGCATAGTTGAAGGCTGAATATATTCAATATTTAATATATGTATACATTAATTTAGTAGCGGATATAATTGTTATGGATCTTATGTCCTTGTCTCATATTAACAATTTTATTAAAATAGTTTTAATAGTTTTCGAGGTTTAAACAATTCGTTTCTGCCTGATATAATTGCTGAGTTTATACCGGAGATAGTTTATACCGTTGATATAAATAAAAGTATAATATTATTTATTCATTTATTTATTTAACTTATTATATGTACATAATTACAGTGGGCTATTCAGACTGCTTTTTACGGTTTTGCCTGAGCGTTTTCTCAAATACTCTAAACATTTATAAAAATCAGCATTAATAAAAAATAAAATTGTTGCCACTATCTACACTCAGTCAACTAAAAGAAGAAGCCGCTTCTTACCATTTTGTTTTGTTAACACTCGAAGAAAGAATATGCAAATTAATTGTACTTTTCACCACATCCACATGCTTCTAGGAGGTATTTTGGAGAGACTTTTTGAAACAATTTGCAACATGCTGTTTCATTTTTACAATTTGTCAAAAGTTAAAGTACGCTCTAAAAGAAATGGCAAAAGTTTTTTAATTACTTTCAAAGTTGGCAATAGTTGAAAGTTGAATGACCCGCATTTTTTTTTGCCATACTCAACTTGACTGTGGTGGTAATTAGCACGATTTTCACAATATATTAAGATTTCTTATCAGCGAATTGCGAACAAAATGCATGCCAATTTTCCATTTAATTTACTCGGTTGGCATTTGCCTCAAAAATTGGGTTAATAGAGTGTAAAGCAGCGTTAGGCCGCAACCTACATTCGATTGGGTTTGTGGCATGCGGGGGGTTAACCAGAGAGAGACAGAGAAAGAGATAGAGTGAGATGTCTTGTGTGCAAGTCCTGGGGCTAATCCTCACCCGCAGAAGTCATTAAATTTAAAGCAGCTGATGCTGTAGTTCTCTGTTGTCTGACTTAATGTTTAATTGTTTGACACAACTCTCATTCTTGCTTATAATCGTTGGCTGACCTTTCAAGTGTGCGTGGACAGGATAAAATGAATGAAAGTTATAAGCAGCGTGAGCGTGGCTAAGCAGATGTATATCATATGTATTTAAGGAAATGTGTAGGCTCGGTACCATTTTTAAAGCCACCCACTATAAAATTATGAAAGCAGCAAGTGCAAAGCAAAGAGATGCACACACACACGCACACCCAAAAGCCACCCACAAGTGCTATTTAACGCCCACTTCATAAACATAATTAAAAAATTGTCCGACCAACGCACTTAAGGACCAAACAGCGCTCTGTTAACCCATTTACAGGTCGACTGACTGTTAACATGACGTTAACATTGCGTCTGCGCAAGCTATTTAAATTGCAATCTCTTGCTGGGGATATTTTACTCACGCACACATAAACGCTCAAAGAGAGCAGGAGAGCAACTTTCGCTCTCACACATGTACACGAGTTAAATGCTGTCATCTTGGTCGCACATTCAATTTTGCTGTGCATACTTTTGCATTTAAAGCGAAGGCAACGATATTGTTGCTGTTGTTGCTTTTGCAGTTCAACACACACGCAAGAGCAGCAGAGGCAGAGGCAGAGGCAGAGACAGTGGCAGAGCAAGAGCGCTATGCATAACAGCAACTAGTGGCCGTAATGAGACCTTGCTGCTGTTGCGCTTCACATTTAACTGCGCTTCGCTGTGCTGCACACACGTCTAATTAAATCGCTATCAGCGAGGCATACACACACACACATATATATATCTATATATGTATACATATATACATATACACCAACATCTTTGCAAAGTAGTGAAAAAATCGAGTAAAAATAACTGAACTTTTTGCTCAATTAGTTGTGCTATTTTCGTTTTGGAAACTATGATTTTAAGTGCTAAACAAAAATTGTTAAAATTTCGATTTACTAACTGGACAGAGATTGCTTCAATATGAGGTAGGCTGTACAATTTTTTTTTTATTGTTGACATTTTGCTTTGGGTACATGCAATAAACGAAACCAGAGCGCCATCAAAAGCTGTCATTACAGCATGGGAGTGAAGTAAATGTCAAAGCCCACCTGCCGGATGCTGTCAAATACGCCTACATATGGGCGGGGCATCCATCCACGACGGCATCGGGATAAACCCAGTCATTGCTGTTAAATGTCAAGGGGACACGACGATCGGGAACAGGACATACAGCAACCAACGCCAACGCCATCGACAAATTAATGTAAAAGGAAGCTTTTGCCCACATAGTGTATTCAAATTCAATTCGATTATATTCCAAATTTGCCATGGCCAGCAAAGTGAATCAGTTTAAATTTATGCGGCGCTTTCATTATTGAATTTACAAGCTTGAATTGCAGCGCTAAAAGCCACTAAATGACGGCAAATCTAATACAAAAATGCAATTTGTGCCATCATGTACTCTGTCCAATCCTGTCAGTTAAAGCGACTTGGCATTTTTACATTTAATCGAAACTTTTATTTTATCTCTCTTCAGCAGTTACAAACATCTTGTGGCGGTCTAGACATACTGGCGCCTCTCCTATACCCTGTAGATCTTTTTTTTAAGAGACTGTATCTTCTTTCATTTTCATATTCTAAAAATATACTATATATACATTCTGGGCCTGTCACCTTCAGTTTGTTGATGTTCGAATCTACATAGTTTTTATAGATACGATCTATAGATTTTTGGTTAAACAAAAACTAAGTTTTATAATACTTGTAAAAGTCTTACATGTAAAATCTAAAATTTATTTACACAAACAAATTATAGTATACTCAGGAAAAAATCCGTCTTTAATTTAGAAAATACCCCTAAAAGATAAAATGTAGCTTGGATTTTTAGCAATAATTTATAAATATAAAAAAAGATTATAATTGATGAAAAATGTAAAATATGAGTAAAAAAGACAAATCCTGTCACTTAGAGAGAACCAACATACCCTTTTAGGAGTATACATTTTGAATACTATGGTGAGTTAACCTTGACGCCAAGATAAAGCTCCATTTTTCTGAGTGTATTTGCTACTCATATCAGAGCTGTTTTTAACACTGTCACGCGATTTACATGTTGTATGAGTAATACAGTTTACTGTACAAAGTATGAGTGTGCGTCTGCGTGTGTGTAAATGTGTGTGTAATGTAATAGCAGACTGTGAAATTAAAGGGTAAGAGTGCAGTGAAAGTTTTCGTAGCTCGAAAGCGAAAACGTTTAACATAACTGAAGCATAGGGCTATGTGGCGTATAAGTAATATTGGAGTGCGAGCTATTTAAACACATTCTTAAATGCGAGGCACGACCATTTTGGTTAGAATTTTATAATGAACGTGACTTAAAGGCTGAGTGCGGCTCCGAAAGGCGGTCACAACTGCAATTAACCCATAGTTCAAAGTTCAAAGAGCACACACGGTTGCCAAGTTGAAAGTGGGTCCCCAAACCATTTATAGCCAAGTAAAGTAGTTGACCCATTTTTATACATTTTACGCATAAATATATAAAAGACCAAAACGAGCCATAACCCTTTTGGGGCCGCCACCCTCGATGTGATTTATAGCCCAAGATGGGAGCCCGAGATTGAATGCCATATTCTTACTGTTGTTGTTGCACATTGTCCTTGCAGTCGTCAGTGCAGTCAGGGCAGCCACAGCATGCCGTACGAGTCGATGCACCATCATCAGTCGGCGGCCGCTGCCGTGGCCGCCGGCGTAGCGCCAAATAGCATGCTGGATGCGCTCAGTTTGCAGCTGCGGGATGCGGAAATGCGTCGCACCGAAATAGAGCGGGCGCATCAGGTGAGTCATTGGCACATGGCAAAGCAGAATTTGCAAGAAACTATACCAAATTACTTTTGTCCACAGGAAACTCTCGCCCAAATCCGCATTTTAAGCGGCAACGCTCGTCCGGACACCGAGGCCGTTGAGAATCTGCAGTCGCGTGCCCGAGAGCTGGAAAAGAAGGTGCGTAAAACTGTAAATGTTGCACGGAAAGTACTAAAACTCTGTTCTAGGTGGCGCTGGAGAACGTGCACTGCGAAGAGCTGCAAATTGAGCTGACTTCTGCGCTAAAGGCCAAGGCTCAAAGGCCAACTCACCAGCATCCTTCGACATCGGTCTCTGCCTCAACATCGACGGCATATGGCGCATCCGCTAATATACCAACATCGGCCAGCAGCTCCACCGTCACTTGGGCACCGACAATCAGTCACCAGGACCAAGGAACCGAGATTGATATAATAATGGCAAAGATCGAGCAGGTAAATGCGAGACACCGCTTGAGTAATACGCACCTAAACTATCGATATAATATTCCTACGCTCAATCTATGTTTGAAAATCGGGAAAAGTTATATCCCCCCAAATTATTAAACTTTGAATGTACCACAAATATCTGCATGCCATGTGCGTCGGATAGTCTCTTAGAGAGTTTTTAGAAGGAATCTGCCTGTATTTTTCGTCCTACTTTTAAATCAAACAGATGTCTCTAGCTTTAAATTCTCGTATATCCAACTCTATAATTTTTTTTGGAGTTTTATTAGATTTTGATTCATTCAACCCCCTTTAGTGTTGATTCGCGTTATTTCGCCTTCACCTTGTTGGTTGATTCCGTGCATCTCAAACTTCTACTCCGAGTCGAGTCCACTAAAGTTCAAGTCATCTGTTGACTTGGACTCAATGGCGGATGAATATGAATTCACAACACTACCAATGCTATCCATGCTCATCCCATCATAGTCCTCGATTAAAGTGTCAGCCAGATTAATTTGTGTGCCGGACTCGCTGCTTGGCGGCAAGGCCTGTTGAAAGTAATCCTTTTCACTGCTTATCTGCAGTTGTCGACGCATCTCCTCGTTCTCCTGGATCAGCTGTTGAATTGTGGGCTGATTGTCTTTGCCGTTGTCCTCTTGCAGGCTCGCAGTGAATAGCATGACTAGCGTCATCTCGCCGATCTGCTTCTCCAGGCTGTTGACAACATCTTCAAGTTTGGCAACGTACTTTTCCTTCAAATCGTGCGTCTGGTTTAGTATGTTCCCCTTACAGTGGGACCTATACTTGTCCATTATAACATCAACGCCTGCCTTGTACTCCTCCACAGTTATCTGCAGCTCGGCGTTCTCGAGTACCTGTTGGACCCGCTCCTTATCGCCGCAATGCCTCACAAGATATTTTAGCAATTGATTATCCTGAGCTGCGCAGCAATCGATTATATTCTGCTCCACTTTTTGACTTTCCTCCAAAAGAAACGTGGCCTTTTGAAGGTCCTCATTAAAATCGCAGCTTAGCTTTTGTGCCTTTATAATTAGGCTAGTCACGGAAATCGGAAAGTTTGACATTTTGTTATTGTTCTCGTTTTTTTTGGGTTTTTTAACGTTCAATTTTATTTATTTTAAAAATAGTTGAGCTCTCTTTTTGCTTTCGGCGACAATATAAAAGCAAATGCAACTGCCAATTGGTTTAGAGTACATAACTTTGTATTAAGATAAAACACCCAGGCTACTTTGTTCTAATCTGTATATATCTATACATATCTATAAATATGTATGTATATATATATATAAAATAATCCATTTGAGCTGCAAAGTTAAAACTAGAACAAGAATTCCCTATGGGAATTATGGAAATTATTTTACTTTTGAAATCAATTTGCACATTTTACAATATCCTACACATAAAAAAATATAAAACATATTGATTCGTATATATTCGTAAATCTTTTAAAAACGGCGTTTCTTCCACTTCCTAAAACTTATTTATAAGTTACGTAAACTATCGAATCTAATAAGAACATCTTTCAAAAATCATTTCTTGTGAATATATAAATAAATATATGTAAACTCCTGGTGGATGCATCATTAAACCAATTTTGTTAACTAAATGTGATTGCAGGATAATCGCGTATTGGCCGAGCTGGAACAGCCGCGAACTTCTGCCAGTGCCAGCATGTCAGCCTTGCCACCCAGTTGCATGATGAACGCGGGAAATAGCGAATTTAGAACCATATCAAAGAGTGGTAAGCCGGAATTGAATTGGAATGCAAATGCCAATTGGAGACGAGTATGACTTGTGTGTTTTGTTTGGTTTATTTGCAGAACTCGAAGAAGAACTGAATCGATATAAACGAGCCGTTTTGGGCGGCGCCTCGGGCGGCGGTATATCTGCCATGTCGTCCGGCTACTCGAGTCTGCCGCAATCGCTGGCCTCAACGATGGCAAATGGGGCCACAAATAGCTTGAGCGGCACCAGCGTTGGCTCGCAGAGCATGGGTGCCGCTGGCACCGCCGGTGGCGGTCTTACATCCATATCGGCCCATATGGTGCCCAACTCAATCAGTGGCATATCCTCGAGTCTGAGCAGCCATGCCATACAATCACTGAACGCGTCTGCCTATGGAGCTGGCCAGAGTTCCGTTGAAAAGCTGCTGAGTGGAACTAGTGGAATATCTGGCATTCCACCATTGCCGGTAAATATTCACACGATGAAGGCTATGCCAACGGCATTAAGTCAGGTAAACCAACTATTTTCAATTGCAATGAACTACAAGCAACAAAAAAGCAAAAGCAACAACAAAAAAAAAAAATAAAATAACATTACAATCAACAATTCAATTAGTTACTAACAATCAATCAATCAATCGCTTTCAAGCCTGGCATACGAAATGGCTTTTGGCTCCCCTTTTTTGATGATCATTTAACTGCTTTAAGTAGTTTTCGTGTTTGTTCATTTGTTGATCATCAGTGCTGAATATTAAAAGAGCCTCTGCGATTGCCGTTCATCGTGTAAAAAAAAAATCACATTTTGTGCTTCGTTGTAGTTTCATTATTGAAAATATTTACATAGCCACATATACTTATACATACATAGATCAACACACAGACATTCACACATCGCAGACATATACATATATACATCTATAAAGACATACATACTAACGAATGTACATATGTAGCATTAGCCGTTAACTTTTCATGTAGTATAAATTTTCGTTTTTTTCTTTGATAAATTAATATTTTTTTATTTATTTATGAACTACAAATAAAATGTAGACTATTTTCTGTGTATTCTGGCTGCTCACCAATTATGTAGCCTACTTTTTTGGGCAGAGTTTTATTTGTTTTGTATTTTGAACTGCATGCACCTTTTAAAAACTTATACGTATTGTATGTCAATCCCAAAAAATTGTAAATCAGATTATTTGGCATTTGTCACACATTATATATAAAAACTTTTCTCTACATATTTTTTGTTTTAAATATGCTGACAACCAATATTTTTTCCCCTTAATACTAAGCTCCTCACTCGAATTAAAATTAGAACGTATCTTTCATAGCTAAAACTTTGAATGCATTAACTTCCATTTAGTAAACATACATATGCATACATAAGAACACCTAGTTACCTATAAGCCATATATAAAAGTGTAAATTTCTACGCGTTCAGTTTCGATGTTTAACTACTAATCCATTGCTGATAGAATATTGTTCATATCGATTTGCTTGGAAACTTGGCTTCAGTTCACATAGCAACTAATACATATATATAATCATATATACATATATAACTATATATATATGTTACCAACTTTCGTCTTCGTCGTTATTCACCAACATGTTCAAAAAAAAAGATTTCAAATATGTTCTCATAGCTATTATAATGCTGTTTCTAGCTGGCTTCATGTTATATATTGACCAATAAACGTATACTCTGTGATCTCTTTTCCCGTTTTATGTGCTCTCTCTTGTCTCTCTCTCTCTCTCTTTCTCTGTTCTCTGTTCTCTTTCTCTCTCTCTCTCTCTCTTTTGTACAATAACCCGTTCTTCGATTCGTTGTCTTCCCTGCCTCTGCTGCAAATACATTTTGCGGTTTGCCTCGCAATCTAAACAAATCCTCTACAAAATCCATGTGTTTTTATGTCTGTGTGTGTCTATACAATAACTATCTATATGTGTGTATCTATATAACGTCCACCTTACTAATACTACACTAACCGAAACAACCACAACAACAATAACAATCAAAACACATTGTAAAAACCAAAAATCAAAACCAAAAAAAAAAAAAAACTTGTCAAAACGCACCTGAAATTGAAATTGAATTTGAAATTGAAAACAAGAAGCGCGGAACAATACAACTGTATAATTTACAGAGCACAACCATGCCCCTCCTGTCACTCAACTCGCATAATCTGCCGCCCGGCGGCTCCACAAGCTACTCGGCCCTCGGCCTGAGCGGCGGCAGCGGCGTTGTCGGCACCTCGCTGACCCATCCCACCATGAGCAACATCAACATGCTCGACACAAGCGCCCTGCTTGGCCTGGGACCAGTCGGTAGTGGCATAACTGGCGCCACCTCGTTATATGGCCTCAGTGCTGGTGCCGGCGGCGCCTTGGGCAGCTCCTATGGGCCACCGTTTATGGATGCCGCCTCGAGCGCCTCGTATCCGTTCACATCGGCGGCGTTGCGTCAGGCGTCAAAGATGAAGATGCTGGACGAGATCGATATACCGCTGACGCGTTATGGTAATCGCAGCTCGCCGTGCTCACCCATACCCATGCCACACAGCAGCTGGGGCCTGGACGAGTTCACTGATGGCCTCAGCGCTTCCATGATGCACAATCGCAGCGGGCTGGCGCTGGGCGCCCTCGATCTCGACAGTGAGTATAATTGCTGTTTGCAAGCTTAAACATAAGTCCTAAGGCATCCTTTCTTCCCAGCTCGTAACCACGCAATGAACGGTGCCAGTGAACCGCAGGTGGATATGTTGGACATACCGGGCAAGGGACGCTGCTGTGTCTTTATAGCCCGATTTCCCTACGATCCGCCAGAGTAAGTATTCTGTGCTTCTTATAGCACAGTAATTGAAGTATATAATGCCTTCAAGAGATATCTCCAATCCCAGTCAGTTTTTATTGAAACTATAAATATACTCATCATATTTTATTCTCTAATCTTTAAAAAGTTTTCCTTGTTTTTGAAAATAATTTATGAATTTAAATTCTTAATATAAAAAAGGCAGTTTTCTATTGTTCTAAAATATATTTATAAATAATATAGAATATTTTATTAATAATAGAGACTAATTTTAGGATTTCTTGCTTAAATAAAACATACCAGAATCTATTCAAATGTGTTCTAAATTCTCGAAAATTGTTACTTGGTTATAAGCACCGAAATCCCTGATTTTGACCTCCACTTGTTCAGAGGATGGAAAATATACAAGCCTTTAAGCTGAATAGAATTGATTTAAATTTATAATTAAGGAGATTAATTGAGACTCGACTTTAACAATAATTTCTTGTGCAATAACAGGGAGGCCGAAGGCGAGCTTTCGCTATGCGCCGGGGACTATTTGCTGGTGTGGACCAGCGGCGAGCCGCAGGGTGGCTATCTGGATGCCGAACTATTGGATGGACGTCGGGGCCTAGTGCCCGCCTCATTTGTGCAGCGACTTGTGGGTGAGTATAAACTATTTAAACGTAATCCAAATGTTGGTAAAACTTGAGTTGATTTGCATAGGCGACGATTTGCTGGAGTTCCATCAGGCAGTGCTATCAACGCTACGCGACGCCGAAGATGGCTCCATGCAGTGCGACACAACGTCGCTGCCTTCCTTGCCGTCGCACAACCCATTGCTCACACACACGCACGAGGATCTGGCACGTTTGAGTGAGACGCACACCGATCTGGAGCACGATCAGGATGACATAAGCGATAATGGTAACTAACCAGCTAATTAAGATTATGCATATACAATTTAATACTTTTTATTTGGTTTTTGTGCGTCGCCTGCCATGCCAAATGTGAGCATACAATTTTTTTCAATCAATTACATTTAATGTAGAGACGCACTGGATTAGGCTAGATTTGTTGATAAATATGTTGGAGGTTAAATGTATATTAATTGAATTATTTTCGGCACAGTTCCAGCTCCAAAGCACTTGACGCTGGAACGGCAGCTGAATAAGAGCGTGCTCATTGGCTGGTCACCACCGGAGCCGGTGGGCTACAATCTGATCGATAGCTATCACGTCTATGTCGATGGTGTGCTCAAGGTCACGGTGAAGGCCAACGAACGCACACGCGCTCTAATCGAGGGCGTCGACTCCACGCGGGTAGGTCAATCAATTGGTTTCCCAATTTCATTTGAAATAATGAGAAATTTCTTTATTTCTTTAGCCGCATCGCATTAGCGTGCGGAGCGTTACGCAAAACCGTCAGACGTCCAGGGACGCCGCCTGCACAATGATCATTGGGCGAGATACTTCGCATTTGGGCCCCTCGGCGGTGCGCGCCTCGCACATAACGTGTTCCTCGGCGGTTATCTCGTGGCTGCCGGCCAATTCCAACCACCAGCATGTGGTGTGTGTGAACAATGTGGAGGTGCGCACCGTCAAGCCGGGCATGTATAGGCACACAATAACGGGTCTAGCGCCCAGCACCCAATACCGGGTGACTGTGCGTGCCAAGCATTTGCGTGCCGTTGGCCAGCACACGCAACAGACACCGGGCAGACCTGGGCAGGATGAGGCACCCGGCGCGTACGCCGATTTTCGCACACTGACCAAAGGTCTGCCCGATCCGCCGCAAGATATCCAACTTGAGGCTGGCCCTCAGGATGGTACCATTCTGGTGACATGGCAGCCGGTTAACAGACCCACGTCCACGGGGCCTGTAACCGGCTATGCTGTGTATGCCGATGGTAAAAAGGTGACGGACATCAATTCACCAACGGGCGATCACGCACTCATCGACATCGGCAAGCTGGGCGTTTTCAATCCCCGTGCCGTTACCATACGCACCAAATCTCGCGATTCACAGTCGGCGGACAGTGCGCCCATTTTGATACCAAGTAACTATTAATTCTGATCTCACAAATCTTAAACAGCAATTCAAATTGATGCATCTTTATAGACACCGTGCGCAATGCTGTCGCTCGCCGGGGACCAAATCAAATGGGCATGGGTCCGCAGCTGCCGCAGCATGGCATGTCCACGCAGCAGCAGCAGCAAATGGGCATGACTGGGCAGCCGGGTCAGATGCAGTCGAATATGATGGGCGGCCAGCAGGATCACACGCAATATGATCCCAATCAGATGCAGCAGCAACAGCAGCAGGGACTGCAGCCAGGCCAGCAGCCGGGGCAGACCCAGCCGGGTCATCAGGTTAGTGTGTGTGCCCAGCAATTAAGTGCCAGCTCCTGATCCACAGATCAGTTGACGCTGCCACTCACTGTATATACATATATATATATACTTGTTTACTTACATACATATCAATAACGTTCTGTAAACTCGTTTTTCCGTTTTTTTGTTTTATATCATTTCGATGAAATTGGTTGTGAATTTTCTAAATTTCAACTTAAACATCCATCCAATCCCGAGATTGTACAGCTGGTTCCACAAATGTGGCTGCCAGTCGTACTCTTTCACAAAACTATCCATTAACAACTCCAAATCTGAATGCGAAAACCCTACAAAATCTTTATAATTTGTATATACACAAAACACGTATACAATCTGCACCATTAACAAAAATGGAATGGAAAATTAAAAAAGAAGAAAAAAAACAACACACACATACATATATAAATATTAACCCACTTGTGTTCAGTTCGATTTTTGTGTTAATCGACATATAATTTTTGGTTGAATTCTACATCAACTAGATTCAGAGTTCATAATGAATATTTTGAAAAGGACAAGTATTCAATCAGCTACTTTCTATATCTTTGCCGCTCTATTCAAGATCTATTTTGAATTGCCTCTTCTACTACTTACTTACTCTACTTCTAAAACCCTTTACCTATTTTCTATCGATTCTTTTGCAAAGTATAACCACATTATATACATACACTCTATATATATCAAATCTTAGACAATCGCACAAAAATTCACACACAAAATTTGTAAAAAATTATATATGAAATGAACTGTTTGCCGAGAACTGTGAGAAAGTAATAATAATAACTACGATTACAATTATAAGAACAAAATGCAATTGAATTGAGACCAATAACTAAATCCCATCACCAAAAAAAAAAGAAAGCAAACCCAAAGAATTTGTATGTATGTAATTTTTTATTATTTACTTAGTTGATATTTTATATATATTTTTTTTTTGTGTTCCTGTGCAGAGAGTATGCCAATTTTGTTGCTAGTGTTTGTTTGTTTGTAATTCGTTTTTGGGTTCATGATGATTATTTTTTAAAGTAAAGTTCACAATAGCATGTACCAAATTGCTGCCAAAATGCAATAACAATTTATTAACTTCATTGAGTTACTGAGATTAAAATATAACATTTTACGTACTTAAACAATAAGTATTGATTGACTGGATTGATTGCCAACAAATTGTATTAAGGAAAACGCAATGCAACGAAAAAACAATTTTAAACAATACAAGTTACATATTCATTTTCATTATATGAAACCAATACTGAAACGATACCGTTAAACCCGTTACCGTACCGTACCGTACCGTAACGTACCGAAAACAGCCCGACGGAAGCTCCGGCTTGTTAGGTGGCCTGCTCGGTGGCCTCTTCTCGAAACCCACACAGACTCAAGTGAACCAGAATGTAAGTTATACCCACAACATCTCTCACCATACTCATTCGTATTATTCAAACACACAACCACACACACACACACACACAGAAACATACAAACACACAGCTATATAAACAGCTAATTTATAAGCTCAACTGTAACACTTTTGCCTAGAGTAATACTCGCTTTAAGAGTTCTATGCATTTTTAGTAATTAATTATGTCAAGTTTCAATAGCTTAATTATCGTATCTATATTTAAATACAATGTAGACATATATGCTTTTTCTTAAGCTTGATAATACGAATACAATGCTAAGTGCGAATACCTATTGAGTTATATATATATATATATATTTTTCATTTGAATATTTGTTAAGCTCATATTTTTCAATTATTTCATTTAGCAATTATGATATTATTTCTATAAATGTTTGCCCCAGGTAAACGCCTTTAGGGGAGTTTTAAGCGATGTTGCATGGTTGGGCAAGGTGTAATTTATATACCTTTAAGTATGTAATTAACTTCGTTTAAATTTGACTCAAATCAACATTTAACATTATTTAGCTGTGGGGTATTCAAGTAGGAATGATTATTAATAATATTGCATATGAATGGTAAATAATCCGGCGTCTTCTAAACCCAAGTAAAGTAAAAGATGATGTGGCTTCTACTAGATAATAACATATAAAAAAAACCCTATTTAATTATGCTTATGTAAGTATTCGTTTGGTACTAGTATCCAGTAGGTTTAACCAATCGCAGTTCATTTTAGAGACATTTGTATAAGTACAACCATGACACACATATATGTATATATATGTATTCAACAAACCGTAAACAACATAACAACATCTGCATAAATATGTAGATAAATTATACTCAAACTGTGCTTTCTTATTTCCAAAAACAACATTTAACATTTAACATTTAACAAACTTAGCTTCGTATTTGCCTCTGACCTACTATCAGCCATGGACTTATGATTTCCCTGTTGTTTGTATTTAGCTCCTACTTAATGTGCCTCAACACACACACACACACACACACACACAGACATATATATATATACACACGCATACCAGTATATACACATAACCTCTTTAGTTGTGTCGAGCTTAAACGCTATTCGCAGACGCCCGCACATTGCTAAAGAAACTCCTCTCTAGAGACAATTGTGAATGAAAAACAGAGTACTAATTAAGAACAATCTTTGCGAGAATCGAAAAGAAGTAACGCTAACAAAATTTCAAATTCATTTAAATTAATTCAAAATCATGCGCGTGCAATCATCGATCGATAATTTATCGATAACCAGGGCTACCAGCCGGGCGCCACGCAGCGCGGCATGGTGCCAGGACGACCCCAGGGACCACAACAGATGCAGCAGCAACAGCCGTACGGGGCTCAGAATCCAATGGGCGGACCGCGCTTTCGTGGACCGGTGCCCGGACAGACTGCCATGCAGAACCAGATGACTGGTCAAATGCAGGGCCAGATGCCAGGACAAATGCCGGGTCAGATGCCGGGACAGATGCAGGGTCAGATGCCCGGTCAAATGCCAGGTCAAATACCAGGTCAAATGCCCGGTCAGATGCCTGGGCAGATGCCTGGTCAAATGCCCGGGCAAATGCCTGGTCAAATGCCCGGTCAAATACAGGGTCAAATGATGGGACAGGTGCCAGGCCCCATGGGTCCACGCGGTCCCCTCACCCAACAGCAGCAGCAACAGCAACAACAACAACAACAGCAGCAAGGTCAAATGATGCCTGGCCAACAAACGGCTCAACAGCAGCAGCAGGCACAGAAGAAGCCCCGCTACTTTGTGGCCATGTTCGACTACGATCCATCCACAATGAGTCCCAATCCGGATGGATGCGACGAAGAACTGCCATTCCAAGAGGGTGATACGATCAAGGTAAGCTCCCTCTTATTTTGCCGATACACAGAACCACCAAAAACACTTTGCAGCCGCAGCAGTTGTTAATTAATTTAGGCGCCGGAACTTGCAGTTCTTCTCCACAACGATGGTAAATGGTAAAGATCATATCAGCAAATCTGTAATCAGCAAACCGTAATCAGCATCAGTTAATCTGGAAATCAGCGCTTGCTCAGAATTGGATGCAGAATTGGAACGATGCCAAAAGAAATTGGCAGCGCTTGCCGCTAATTGAATGAACTTGAATCAGTGCATGTTTTTCCTTCGCCCGACCCTTACCATCCATTCAGTTGAGATTGTTTCCTAAAACACTAAGTTACATAATAATAATAATAATAATCCCTATCAATACAATACAACTAACTCTATGTATTTAACATAATATACCTATACCTATTACCAACACTAAGTAGACGTTGTTCTCTTATCTAATAGTTCCATAAATAACCGTTAAGTTAGCAATATGCACTCAACATATACACTACCAACTAGCATTATGAATGTATCCCATGATCACCCAGACTGATGTTAAATACTTACCACCCCCCTTCCCCCCTTCGCATTTCATTGACGCTTCGCGCGAAACAGATCTATGGTGATAAGGACGCCGACGGGTTCTACTGGGGCGAGCTGCGTGGTCGTCGTGGCTATGTGCCGCACAACATGGTCAGCGAGGTGGAGGACACCACCGCCCAAATCACTGGCGGACAAATGCAAATGGGTGGCGCCATGCAGCCGACAACTACGCCCGGCACCGCACAAGTAATGCCCGGCCAGACAGTTCCACAGCAGAGCATGCGCAATGTGAGCCGCGATCGTTGGGGCGACATCTATGCGAATATGCCGGTGAAGCGGATGATAGCCCTCTATGACTATGATCCCCAAGAATTGAGTCCGAATGTGGATGCCGAGGTGAGTAGCGACGACCAATTTTCAAATCGAAGAGTTCAATAAAGCTTTTAAAAATGGTTAAAAGGGGTATGACAGGTGTATAGAAAAGTATGTAACAGCCAGAAGGAAGCATTTCCGATCCGTAAAATATATGTAATTTGATCGTCATCACATCTCGAGTCGATCTTGGCATGTCCGTTCTTTCGTATAAGCCGTGCAAATAAAATTTATTTAATTTTCTCGCTAATTGACACAGTTTCGTGTATATCGATACATACATATCGATTTCCGATAGAAATAAAATGTACACTTTTTAATATATAGCCTTCAAAATTATAAATAATATACATTAACATTTTAATGGTCAATTGTAAAAGTTTAAATTGCGCTATTCTAGAATAAATTATTACTTGAATAATTTATTTAAGAGCTGAGAGTATCCCATAGTATGGGAAGAGGTCATAATTTTCACCGAAACAGTTGAAAATATGTTTGTAAGTCGCAATGCAGGTACCCTAAGAACAAAATATTGAAGAAATTAATTATTCCAAATTTGTATATTTAATTATATTAATTATTTGCTTTCCCTTTGCGCATGCTTAGCAAGTGGAATTATGTTTTAAGACGGGTGAAATCATACTCGTTTATGGTGATATGGATGAAGATGGTTTCTACATGGGCGAACTAGATGGTGTTAGAGGCTTAGTGCCGTCAAACTTTCTGGCCGACGCGCCCGACCAATACAACAATCAGATGGGACCTGGCGGCGTCGCTGGGCGTGGCAGCTTAAGTCAGCGGGGCAGGGGCCAGGGGCCGGGCGCAAGGGGACCACCGCCGCCGCCTCGAGATAACATGATGCCCGGCGTGGCTGGGCAACGTGGTCCACAAGGCAAAAGTAAGTGAGCTTTGTGCAGATCATCATTTGGTCAATTTATTTTTGCATTTTTAGTTTGTGTTTTAATTAATTTTCAATGATTTTAATACAATTTTTACCAAATATGATACTAAAACTTATTCGAAAAGCAATTCCAGGCTTACTATATTTTTATTTCCATTTTTTATTTAAGTTAAATAAAATTTTTTTTAAAAAAATCTCAAAGCAATTCTCTACAAAACATTATACACTTTATAAGATAATTAAATATGCAGGTTTTTCAGACTACACAAACAAGCAGGATGATATACATATATAGCAACTGTTCTTATGTACCAAGTACAACAAGACTCTGTTGGTTTTTATTTTACTTCTATCAATATATATAAATATATATACATATATCATATTTGGAATCAGCGAAAATGAAACACTTATGAACATTACGATCACTCCTCCAAAAATGAAACAAACAAATTTCGTGACGACACAGAAAATCTTTCACTTTTCTCTCTATCTGTCTAACTCTATCGCAAAATTTCAAAATATTACAAACAGTTACAGATGAACCTGTTTTCTGAACGCCGCTAATTTTAAATATATATATTTTTTTTTTGTTATGATTCCGCAAAACTTTTGTAAAATCTTATACCATTTCTTTATATATATATATATATATATTTCAACATTTTCTTTGTAAAATATTTAATTATTTCAGCACCAGTCAGTTCAATAATCCTATTATACTTGTTTTTTTTTTGTTTTGTTTTGTTTTTCTTTGTTTGGGTTAAGATCGAATTATGCAATCCTTCAAATACAATATATAGATAAATAGTTGTTGTTCTTGTTGTTGTATACACAGTCTTTGAATATTTTTCGTCTCTCTCTCTGTCTCTTTCTCTATTTTCTGTGTACAATATTTCCATTTTCATCATATTCTTACAATTGGCTAACAAATAAAAATTAATACAAAATTATATTCATATCCAAATCGAATGAATTGAATATTGATAAAGGGTTTTCAATTCGAAAGACTATTCTCATGCTCATTAAATGTCAATTTACCTATAATATGACTTTGATTTACATTAATTAAACTACGACTTTTTATTGTCTATATACACTATATATTTTTAATTAAAAAATTGTAACTCCTTTCGTTTCGTGTCTTGCGTGACTTTTCCATAGCCTTGCAAATTTCTAGATGGTCTCTCTTGCATGTAAATTAATCCAAGTAAACTTAAATGTATTTTAATTTGTTTTTTTATTATTTAATGGTTACTTGTTAGACATTTTTTTGTTAACTTTATCAATTTATTTGCATAAAACAGAGACTAGTTTCTTGCACCTGATTGTCGAATGAACTGTAAATCCTTAGTTGCTCACCGATTAATTTAGAGTCAATCAATAACAATCTTACTAAATCGGATAACGCTTATATACAGCTCATCTTGTATATGTTATTAAATGAATCAATTTAATTCCGGGATGCTGTAAATATTACTCGAAAATTGGACTTAGCCCAGAGGATGAAATTATAATGTATTGGAGTATAAGACATGAATCTGTATCTCTCTTTCTCTCTCTCTGTCTCTTCTCTGTATATACGAGTATTAATGTATGCTCTTAAGACAATATCTCTCCGTCATACAAATGTTTTTCCCTTGAATTGAGTATTCTATTTGCCCTGTTTCTGGTTTCAGTTTCCCATGTAAATGACCAGTTTTTGCGCTGCTTCTTCAAGAATACTTTGTATATTTTTCATTTGTTTATGAATTGATTAATCGTTATCTACTTTGAATGTTGCTCTTGTTTCTTTGCTATTTAGCCTATTTGGATATTACTTTTATTATGTTCTTTAGAGATATAACAACAAAAACAACAACACCGCAGGGGCTAAAAGCACATATCAAAATGAATTTCAAATAAATATGAGCAATCTTCATGTAATTTATGTAAATTTTCCAAATGTAAAATACTAACGTTTTTAAAGTTTTTTCACTTACTATTACCATATATAAATATATTCAAATTCATGAGTGCTATTCAAGTGGCCATGCAAAACTTATATTGTCTATCGCCCATGTATAATTAATTTACTCGTAATACCTAAGACGCTGCTCCGAGCAGTTTATTAGGGAGTTTTTCGTAAGACCAGACGCCAAGCGCAAAAGGTAATATTTATGCTATTTACATACATACATGATATTCATAACGTTTGATCAATAAATATATATATATATATATATATTTACATAATGTACAATAACTTTAATCAAATTATGAATACAAAACAAAAACAAAAAAAATCAAATATGAATACGATTTTGACTCTTGCTAACAATCCTAGCGGTTCATTATTTTTGGCGCCTTTTTCTGCGTTTTGTATTGTGTTATCGACAAATCGTTTTGCAAGCAACCAAATTTCAATTTCAATGCCCCGTAAATGATTTAAAAATATGTGATTTGAATTGATTTGTAATTGGTTAATACTTTCATTTAAAAATAACTGACTTATATATTTGTGATTTTACTTTTTAACTGCGGTGAATTATGTATAACAAAAAAAACAAAAAAAATCAACGAAAACTCGTTCTTGGACCCATGCGCTAACGATTACTCAATAAGTAACAGAAATCTCTACCAGGCAGCAGCTGTAACTCAAAACTCTTTTGAAAATCTTTGAGACTACATTCAATTAGTTCTTCTTCTTTTTTTGTATTTCTTCATTTGAATATTTTGTTTGTTACATTTTACTTACTACTACAACTTCTTTCAAATAATTTTTTGTAATGGTCTGCTGTGGTAAATGTGAAGTCTTTATGTTATATTCGTTGCTATAGATGCTCGCCCTGCTTCCCCTACACTGTTAGACAACACGGGCCACCCTGCCCCCGATCACCAAACGCAGGTAAATACTCTTTCTCTTTTGGTTTCTTTTGTTTCAAATAAATACTAAAAGAATACAAGACAAATTCTTCTTTGTTTTGAAAATAAAAGCTAAAAAAAAAATGACTTAAAGAAAAAGTTAAGAAACCGTAATAAACAAAATATATAACCACACCTCATACGCTGCAAAGGCTACAAATACTATTATTAACTATACTTATACTACTACTACTACTACAACTACAGCTAAAGCTAACTTGCTATCTCTGTCGCTCATTTGATTTCTCGGTTCTCTTTCTCAAAACAAACAATTGTGATATACGAAATCATTCATCCATTCATCACATAACCACTCACAATGCCACTTCAAGTTCTCACCCACAATTCACCACGATCAAAAGAATATAATACAATACAATCTGGACAACAATAAACATAAACTGCAATGTTGATAAATGCTCACAATTCTCAAATAAACATCGACAAAAATACCTAAAACCAGTTCAGTTTTCACACACTCTTTTCATTATTGTATTTGTCTATTTTGTCATTCATGAATTTTGATCGACCATTGTTTCGTTTCACGACTCTTTTCGTACTATCTTACTCTGTCTATATATATATCTGCTCATACATATGTAATTCCCTGTTCTTTTAAATACCTATGTATGTCTGTGCGTATAATCAATGCTCTTAAAATAACAACAACAACAAAAACCATCTTAAACGCTTACAGTACATGATACAAAATTTTGCTTATTAAATCAAAAGCGATATACATATGAAAACTATGTATGTATAGCTAGCAACATGTTTATAGAACCTCGCAAACGTTTGCAAATTAATTAACAGAACGACATTATAAATAAATCTATTTACTGTAAATTTTTTGCAAAACAAATCAAATCAGCATCAATCAATAAATCAAGCGATTCGTCCGTGTACATTTTCCTACATAAGTTTGATCGTTATACAAACACTTAGTACATAACTAACCGCACTTACTGTAATTTGTATGTATGTATGTATATACAGCTCTACAATTGTGCTACTAAATAAATAAATGTGTGTATAGTCTGTAAATGGCATTTTGAATTGCAGCAATAGCAAAAACTTAGCTTCAGACAGTTTCTAACGACACCAAATCATTCATATTACTTACTTTCTCCTATGTTACTCAATTTATTCAGTTATCGCAACATAATTTTATTTGCTTATTATTTTTATAAATTCTGCTATTTTTTTTATCAATTAGTTCATTGAATTGCTTAATACGTGCTTTCAAATTTCACAAAGTATTCACAAACCTGATAACAGCTTGAGCTCTCTTCAATTGCTCTAAACCGATTATGATGAGCATTAGGAATATATACTCAAAAATTAATTGATATTATATATTGGTTTAAATTGCAAGTTACATTTTTTGTTTGCGCTTTTAGATTTATTTTGAAATTATATACGAATCAAGTGCAGGTCTTAGGATAAATAAGGAGTTACACTTGGAAAAAAAAACACTCAACTTAACTAAATACCAGATGGGAAATACACATTGCTGTTAAGATGTGATAACCTGTATACATAATACTAACGTACTCGTACATAAATACATCTAAAACATCTAATTATATTTTTGTTTTCCTTATTGCGTATACGCTGCTAATTACATACGTATATATGTATTAATTGCTACTATTACTATATGAAATATTGGATGTAATGTGTATAAATTTCTATGTAATTCACTGTATGTGTAAACAATTCGATTTTTTATTTGAAATCATATTGTTTTAAACTTTTTCCGTTCCGTTGTTGGTTCTTTTGTATGCCTTACTTTTGATATTTTGCTTTACCCTCCATAGCCATAAATGATTTAACTGTTTCACTAAATTTCACACACTTATTTTCTCGTTTTGCGTAAGGCTACTTTTTGTTTAACAAATACGTCAAAAACAAAAAATAAAAAATAAACTTCAAGTACGAAGCAAAAGTTGAATTAAATAACTTTCAAAAACTCGTACTTAACGCTGATTGCATATCAACCTGTGTAAGATAAAATAAAGTATCTTCTTTGAAGAGTTGAGAACATTTTAAATGCATTAATTACACACATAAATATATATTTAAAAATAGAATGGTATATACTCTATATATGTATTTATTAAGGTAGTGTAAATACATAGACTTTGCAGTCAACATTTTTAAATAGCGTTTTTTGTTTTTCCCCCGATTGAATACACAGAACGCGTTTTCATATTATTTATGTTGATTTTATCCAATACATATATATACATATGTTCAGTTACGTCTTTGATTTTTGATTACTGCAAGTGTATGCGAGTTTATTTGAGTGTAGTTTTAGGCATAAATTCTTGCGTTTACAATCAGTTAAGAAACGTTGCTAGTTCTACATAATTACCACGTTTCGATCAAATGATTCATCTATCACAAATGTTGACAAACTTGTACTGTCAATCGTTTTTTTGATTGAATGAAGGAAATCCTAAAATTCTCTAAAATGGATGACGCTCTAAGCCACAGTTGTCAAAATTGACTTTGTTTTGGATACTGTCAAATGGCGGTTCTAAACAAAGTTCGTTGAAATATTTACCCTAAAGACTTGGAGCAAAATCCAATGATTGAGATTATCCAATTCCTCTCGTCACTTAAATCCGTTTTGGCAATATAGTTTTATATATTTATTGGCATATGACTAAACTATATACTAGTATTTACAAATATATTTGCCTAGTAGTTGAACGTAGCTGCAATTACTTAATTACTTACTAACCAATCCAATCAAATCCCATTATTCAAACTAACATGCAAAATTGGTAGGCGCAGCAGCTACTACTAAATATATATATATATCTAATTTGATAAAAAAAAAGTTATATTACGATTACGCTAAATTCATGCCAATTTTTGAAAGAACGTTCGAATACCAAACTATTACTATTACCATTACGAATACTCGTATAATGCGAAAAATGACCCATAAAATACAATTATTTTAATGATTAGTTGCCGTTTATTTAAAAAGTTTTTCGATCGTCTGGAATCAACCCAACTAATTCGCTATATTTTGGTATATATTCGATAAACGCCAACCTTGCAGATGATCGGTCGCGTTGGTAATGTTGGCATGCAGCAGCAGCAGCAGCAGCAACTCCAGCAGCAACAGCAACCGTATGGTCAGCAACAGACGCAAATGGGACAGCAACAACAACAACAACAGCAGCAGCAACAACAACAGCAACAACAACAATTGGGCATGGGACAAACTGGAATGATGGGCATGGGCCAACAGCCGATGGGCCAACAGCAGCAGATGGGTCAGCAGCAGATGGGTCAACAGCAGATGGGTCAGCCAATGGGCGGCATGGGACAAATGGGCATGGGTCAGCAGCAACAGCAGGTGCCTGTGACGACGCAGGCGCCCACGGGCGGACTCTTCTCCGGCGCAACTAGCCTGCTCTCTGGTGCTACTTCGGCTGCCACCGGTGGTCTATTTGGTTCAAAGCCCAAAACGGATCCAATGCAACCACCTGGCGGTGTGCAGCCAACGCAGCAACAAGCAAACGCCTTTGGTGCCCAGCAAATGCAGCAGCCCGGCATGCAGCAGCAGCAGCAGCCGGGTATGCAACCGCAGGGCATGCAACAGCCTGGCATGCAACAACCTGGCATGCAACAGCCGGGTATGCAACAGCCGGGCATGCAACAGCCTGGCATGCAACAACCGGGCATGCAACAGCCGGGCATGCAGCAACAACAAGTGCCACCCCAAGCTCAGCCGCCGCCACAGGGGCCGGGCGCCGGCCTGCTCGGGGGCCTCAAGGGCATTGCAGCGGCGGCACCCGGCGGCGATGTACTCTCAAAAGGCAAAGATCTCTTTGGCAAATTTGGGTTCGGCTTTGGCAAATAACCCTGGTCATTCCATAGGGTCCTGTTATATTATTCGTAGATTAGACCTATTATTATGATTATGATTATAAATATGATTATGATTATTGCTATTAATTATGATTACTAAGCTAATAAATACGTATACAAAAATTATACAAAGATAAAGTTAAAAAAAGCAAATGCAAAAACCTAAAGGATAACAATGGAAGAATCCCCAGTCAACTGTGGGCCTATGTGAATGATGTTGTAATGTTGATATGATGAATGCAACTAATAGTACTAATGATAATATTTTTTATTAATACAATTGATAGAAATATTGATAATACTAAATGCTAACACACTGACACACAACAAACCACAAACGACATCACTACAAAACTAAAAGAAAACCAAAAACACATAAATTGTTGTAAAATTGATTTAATAAATTACATTTTCCAGTTTAAGTAACTTGATAGCATATATAAATAAATCGAAATTGATGATAAACACATCTAACTAAATGATTATGAAATAGACAAATGAAGAGTGTAAAAAGTGAGATGCTGGATTGCAACTTCATACAGGCAAACATAAACACAACACAGACACACACAAACACACACATATATACAAAAATATATATATAAATATAAATATATATATATACATTATATATACATTCATACAAGTAATAAGGCAAATGATAAAGGAGGGAGTAAAATACATATATTATATACATACATACATTATATTTACAATTATTTGTTAACGCACATTGTTAAATTTGCTACTGTTGCTGACCAGTTTATAAATAAATATGAGTAATAAAACAAAACAAAAAACAAAAACTAAAAGTGAAATCCAAAAACATACATATATTATATATATTTAAAATATATTGAAACCAAAAAAAAAAAAACAAAAAATAAAATAAAATAAAAATAAAAAAAAATAAACATTTAAACTAAATTTATAAATCAAAACCTAAGTACACGAATGGAAAGTTGAGCAATATTAAAAGCGACGGACAAAGAGAACTATGCAAAAATACTTATACATTAAAAAAAAAAATGGTCGTATGATATACATATGATGCAAACATACAATATATACGCATATACTACATACATACATACATCAGTTCATACATACATATGATGACTTCGCAAGCTTGTCAAATAACTTAATTCGACTTTCGCAACAGCCAAAACTACCACAGATACCTTACTAAATTAATTACTTAATCAATAGTCTCCCTTCTCAACAAATTCGAAAGCTTCAATTTTATACGAAAGGCCAATGAAAATCGAACCGATTATAATACAAAATTATCAACAAAAAAAACGTAGGAAAACAAAGAGTAAACAGAATTTACATACAAAATTCCAATAATCTAAAGCATTCACAAGTTATACAAGCAAAACATGAAGCATGCTGGCAAATTCTTTAAACTTTTTCCTTTTTTTACTACAAATCGAACCTTCCAACTATTTACTATTGACTATCCATTAACAAAGATATACACAAACATACATACATGCATACATACATACTTAGGAAAAAAAAACAATGCCAATTTCAATGGTTGCTTTACTTAAATATTTAAATGCCATATGCGTACTACTTTCTTTTCCGTAAATGCTTTTTCCTGTCAACAAGATTGAAAGATGTTTCCTAATGTTTAATAATTGCTTTGCAACAAACACATAAAAACCTTTAATCAAAAACAAAAAAAAAAAACAAAAACAAATTCTACAAATTAATTGCGTGCATACAAACAAAATAAATAAATACAATGCGTACCTCTTGCTTTACGATAACAGAAAGTATAAAAAACAAATACAAAATATAAAAAAGAAAAAAAAACCAAAAACCTATAAAGTTATGAAATGTTTGTCAAGAGCGTATTATACAAATACTATATGCATTAGAAATGAGAGAATGAATTGTGAGCAACAAAAATTACTTTAATCAACAAACATTTTTCAGCACTGGACTCCACCATAGACACACAAACACGCGCACACACATACACACTCGCACACACACAAACATAACAAAACGACCATTAAAATAAAGTACAGATATGAATGTTATGCGAAACTGAAATAATCGTAGATTCCAAAACTCAACTGTAAATTGTAAACTGGCAAATAGTTGCAGATACATCTTAGCTAATTACTTATGTATGTACATCAGCAGAAATAGTTAAAAAAAAATATGATTCCAGTCGATTGACGACAAAAGTGTGTTAAATACATGCATAAATACATACATACTCAAATCTATATAATTAATGAAACAATCGTTAACTTTTCCCACGTAAATAATTTATACCTTACAATCAAAAAATCATTGTATTATTTAGCCACAAAGCGGAATAGTGAAAAATTTAAAAAACTTAACTTACATATACACAAATCACAATATACACAGAACCGGTAATGACATCAATCTTCGGCATAACCGAGGCGTCTATACCCTTGCCAAAAAACAATTCACATCTGCCTCACTCCAAATCAAGTCCGTTGTCAGCCCCGGGAGAAAATGCAGTTAATCCAGCTTCGTTGGGAGGTAATTAGGCAGGGGTATACATATGTCAACCTGAAAACAAACAATACACTCTACTTAGAACGATTTACTGGAAGTACACAATTTATTTAAGACGGAACACACATACCAAACAGAACAAATAAAACCTGTTACACACAAATGAAGATAATAGCAATGAAAATGCTAAACTACGCAATATGAGAGATGATAAAAACAAAAACAAAAAACAAAATTACAACAACAACAACCAACTAAATTGTTATACGGTATTATTATACTTTTCTATAACTTATAATTTCCTTATTGAATACCAAAAAAAAGAAAAACAAAAAGAAAACGAAAAAATAATAATTAAATAACAATTTAAAAAGAAATAAATCGCATATTGTTATTTTATTATTGGGTATCAAATTAATACAAGTTGAATTCTAACCTTTAGAGACGAAGACGAAATTTGAGGTTTTTTTTATTATTTACTAGCTAATAGATTTTATTTATCGCCGAATTCGGAGAATCACCAATTATAACTTAATGGCTTATGCTCATGTAAAGCTGATAATTTGTAAGCAAAACATAGCAATCAAATAATCTAATATTATTTGCAGTTAATATAAATATTATTGTCCTATTGCTGCTAGTGCTAAAAGCCCAAAACAAACAAAAAGATGGAACGCAAAATCTTTTCACGACATTTCTGTAGGTCTTATAAGATAAGCAATTAAGGGTCGAAATAAACTTAAGATTTCGAATAGCAATTTATTTAGTTAGGTTGATTTAGAAAGCACTTTGGATACAATTAATACAAAGACTTCAACTTGACCCACTTTTGGAGAGCAATTTGGATGCTATTATTGCATGGAGGTGAATGCATCCTGTGACCCATTTAAAAAAACAATTCATTTATTTAATTAGCTTAAATGGCTATCTTTATTAACGTTTACTGTTTCGCAACTGACGTACGTACTTAATGCTGAGCGTGGCAAATTTAAATCAAGTATAAAATGCAATTAAGTTTATATTTACAACATAGATGCCGACGAATAAACACTAGGAGGTTGACTTAATATATCTAAATTGCTATATAGCGGACATATAATCGCCAACTTGTGATAAACATTCACACGCGATCTTGCGCCGGCGGAAGACAGACGTCAGACGACAGCCGACGGACGAGGGACGATAAACGGGACAAGTTACCCGAGTAACATGGGAATGAACAGATGTCTGGCTTCCATATCTTCTCCTCGTCGTAAATGCGCAATTTAAATTAGTAGTTTTTGGCTGGCTAATGCTTGGCATCCAGCGGCGTCAGCTCCGGATCCTCGCCGCAGAAGCGCACATTGCTGGCAACGGGCAGGACTTGCTGCTGCTTCAGACTCATGTGCTGCAGCACAAACAACACATTGTCTTTGGCCAGCTCCTTGGACACGGCCATCAGCATCTCCACAAACGTGGCATCGAACTGCATGAAGCGTCCACAGTTCAAAACAATTGGAAAATCATTACGGTAGAGCATACAAGCGGCACGGATCTCCGAGCGTAGTGCATCGGCGCCCGTGTAATAAATATCGGATTGTGGCACAACGTGCACATAATAGTTGCCTTCGTGCTGCATGCAACAAAAAGAAAGGTTTATAAAGAGTTTAATAAACGCTGACACAAATACGCACCTGTTTCAGATAGACCTCAATTTTGGGATTGCCCAGACGCAGCAATATGCAAATCATGCTGACCACAATGCCAAAGAGCAGACCCATCTCAACGCCGGCGACCAGGCACATAATAAGACTGCCCGTCCAGCTGAACAAGTCCTTTTTGTTCGTTTGCCACAGCTCCTTGATGGGTTTCAAGTCAATCTGCCCATAAAATACATATTTTATACGTATTATTCATGTGTGCATTTTATAAATTTAAATATTTCTATAAAAGTTTCATGGGGCTTTCACGAAACAATTAATAAAAAATTAATACAATAAAATATATATATATGTGTTTTGATTTTTGGACATGACTAGTTGACTTTTGTTGTGATATATATCTATATATATATATATATATATATAAACGAGATGATTTCCTTTGGAAATAATATGCACCTAATTAAAATTTCAATTCCTGGAAATTTCAAATTTATTTTTAACATACCATAAAGACAACGGCTGCAATGAGTACAGCGGCCAGCGATGCTCTGGGTATATATTGAAAGTAGGGCGTCAATATCGATAGGGCGGAGAGCACAATGAGTCCGGTGTAAATGCCAGCCATGGGCGTACGCACACCCGACGCCTCACTCACAGCGGACCGTGTGAAGGCGCCGCAGGTGGGCATCGCACTGAAGAAGGAGCCGGCCAAATTGCACAGGCCAAGTGTGAGCATCTCCTGCGAAGCATCCAGTTTGCCATCCTTAACTGCAAACACAGATAGCAGAGATTGGCAACAGTTCAACCTGTATAATAATATGTATACGCACCAAAAGCCTTGGCAATGGCCACATTGGCCAACACGGCCACAATGGGCACCAGGAAAACGCCACTGCCCAATTCATGTAGAATATCGGTGAAGACATAGGTGCGATTACCGTGTTCGAAGGCGAAGGGCGGCAACTTGATGGTGACCATTGCCGAGGACACCTTCGAGGAGAGTGCAAATGGCACCGCCTCCATTGATCGCTTGTGCACCCAAATGTAGACCATGAGACCGCTGAAGAAGACAACCAACGCATTGCGAGATATGCTGATGTACCAGAGCCCCTTCTTCAGGCTTTGTGTCAGCGGCGTATTCTTCTTGAACTTCACTTGGGAGAGCATCTTAAGCGGTCAGCAGAAAGATTCCAATGAGTTAAGTAAATATATTAATATAATGATATAATAATATAATAGTATAACAATATAATAATATTATAATAAAATGATATAATAATATAATAATAAAATGATATAATAATATAATAATATAATACTATAATAGTATAATAAAATATTAAATTAATTTAATAATATAATAATAATAATAATGATATATAATTACTGTAATCAAACTATATAAAACTATAATTTCCATTTTAACGGAAAAGATAGGAACTAATCTTAGAGTAGATTGGACTTACCCGCAGTGCAAGCAGCAGGCAAAGGCAGGTAATGCCCAATGCAGCATCTGTGGGGCTAATATTGGTGAAATAGTCGCTAATCGAGGGCAGATGCTTCAGTCGAATGCCGAGCAGACTCTTTACTTGGACTAACACCACAATCACCGCTGTGCCGGTTGTAAATGCTTTTGTGACGGGCGCTGGTATAAAGTTGACTATGAAGCCCAATTGGAAGATGCCCATGAGCAGCTCGACGAGACCGGCGAGAAAGGCCAGCACGATGACCACTTGAACTGGCTTATCCGCACAAAACTGCAGCGTCATAATGGCCATTAGGCTCGTCGGACCAATCGACACCTGCGGTATGGTGCCGAAAAACACATAGATGATGGAACCAATAAACGCCGAGTACAATCCGTACTCCGAGGAGAGACCAGCGAGAGCGGCATAGGCAATACTCTGTGGAATGATGGTCAGGCCCAAAGTGATGCCAGCGATGAGATCGGCGAATGCCTGCGTACGATCATAGTTGCCTATCCAGGTGAGTATATAGATGCGACGCAGCAGCCAATGTGCCTCCTTGGGTGCACTGTACTTGCCCTGCATGTCCATGTCCACAGTGTGCGTCTGCTCGTAGCAATCATCGCCATTTTTTTCCGTGTACTTCACATCCCCATCGCAAGTCGCTGCAAAGAATATGACATAAGGTAATCGTTAGAGAGTGCTCCTAGTAGAGGTGATTCCCCGAAATCCTACGATTGTAAATAGTCGGCACTGTTGATTTGGGGCGATTGATAGCCAAGCCATTTCGGCTCTTGGCAATGCCAAACGTGCGCTTCCACGGCCAACGCATCTCAAACTAATTTTTGATTTTGCAAATTGGCAAACTAAAATCGCTTTCAGCTTTCAGCTCGGCCTGTTTTTAGTTTACTTAGCGGCAGTTCAGCAAACAGAAACTGAGATTGAATCGATGTTTTTATTTTTATACCCTAAGTCTAAAATAGGGTATAATGAAAATGTGCAAAGGTATGTAACAGATAAAATGAGGCATCTCTGACCACATAAAGTGTATATATTCTTGATCAGAATCATCTGACGAATCGATCTAGTCATAATTATCCATCATCATCATCAGCTGTCTATACGAACAAAGGAATGCCAGAGACTAGAAGAGCGCTAGAAAATTTAAATTTTACTTGTAATTTTTTGTACTATATCAATAATATCGATAAAAATCGATTTACGTGCCGGAATGTATCAAAGCCCATATATAAGTGTGCAAAATAAAGCAATAATTATACATAATACAATTTATTTATATTTAGGGCATCTTGTAGTCGAGCTACAAAAATCTCTTCTCTTTTTTAATTCTGAGAAATTGTACTTAATTCCACAGACACTTGCGTCGTACTGTGAATATTTTTAAATAAAACAAAATAACTGAGATTTGTTTAGCACGCCCTAAAGTGTGAGGTACGTAGATTGCTGGAGTGTTAACATATGTATTGGAACCGATCTGAGTAACATTTAAAAACCTGTTTTTCACGGAAGCCCATTTCATTGTTTGCATATCAAAACGCTCATTTGTATCGACTTCCGAGTAGATAGCCGGCTATTTTGGTTCAGTTTATTTTTTATCTGAAAGTTACATACACCGAACATTATTCAAATAAGAACAATGTGATTAGTGTAACTGTGATGTGCACACTAATTTCCAAATTATTTGAAAAATGTCTCTAATTTGGAAATATACGGAATATTTAAACTATAGATTAACACTTTTTTTTCCTATTTGGTGATGTGCGCCTACAAATTAGTTGGTAATTTAAATGCGGTGGATGGTAATTTAAATGACTCATGCGATTTGATATGAATGATTGTTGTAAAAATTCCACTGCATCTATGGTTTATATAATTTGTATATATGAATGTTAAACGCAATCTATACACTTTTTAATAACTGGCGACCATTAATTATGTCAATTATATCTAATTTATGATTTCCGTTATACATTTTTTTTAATTTGCTTAGCTGAAATCATGATTAAACTGTTTTTACGTGTTACCGAAGTTTGCTATATTTACAATTTTTTTCACATACAAAGTGCGATATAAAATTTTTCACAGTTGCCTGTACACAAAATAATAGATTATAAAATAATGCTTACAAAAAAATAATCACTATTTATTAAAGTTTCGTCACATTCTTTTATAAATAAATACTCTATAAGCAAAAAAAATTGTCAATTTTGCACTCAAACAATAAACTTGCCCTAAAATTAAGAACACCATTAAAATGATGACTCGGTTCTAGTTTTTAGAAATTATTTCTAAATATACAAAGGAAAAAGACATCAAATTCAAAATGTTTCTAAATATTTGAAATGCTAGCCGTTGTTTTAAATGAAAAATAATTTTTAAAATCAGATAGTAAAAATTCCGTGAATACAAATTCGCAGACGGGAAATGAAACTTATTCTTAGAAAATTTGACCTGGAATTAAGGACGGAAAAATCTTTTAAAAGATAAGAAGAGCTACACTTCGTACCAAAACTATGGAACATTTATTAAATTAAGTATATTGTTCTGATTGTAAAGGAAACCAAATAATTAGTTTTATTTAATAATCACCAAAAAGAAAATATAATTGAAATGCCTTTTTTGAATTGGAACAGAAATCTAAATAACATATATTATCTGTCGGTCTTGTGAAGGTCGAATTTAATGTTTTTATCTCTAAAACATACATATTTGATTGCTTTAATAAATAAATAAATATTTCGCCAAAAACAAATTAATTATAGTTGCTCAGTGGATCAACCAAAGTGAAAAAAATAACTAACCGAATTGTAGTTTAATTTGTTATTATTGTCACAAGTGGATAAAGCTCAGCTTTTTTATTGCATACTTTAAATGGTTAAATAATAATAATTGCATATTTTATTGGAGTATATAGGGTATATAATTCAATCGAAATCCACAAATGACTATAAAATGTTGCCAAAAAACTGTTTAAATAAAACGGTTTGTAGTAAAATTGCATAGATTACACAATAAAAGTGGATCACTTTGTTAATTTTTGTATTTAAATTAACAGACATTTTATGAAGATGCACTGTTTTCTTAGTAAGTATTAAGCACGTACCATCAAAGGATAATTTATTCGGAAATTTATCGGAGTTCGGAGCAGAAACCATAATGCCCGTTTACGTTATGTCCGTAATGTAAAGCTAGGATTTCGGATACTTTATAATTCAGCGACGCGTTCACTCAAGTGCAATGCTCCGCAATCAAAAGAAAACTGCCGAATGAGTGAATTTTGAGATGATAAATAAGTGAGCACGGGCAGATTTGTCTGATAAACATCTAAAATGAAAAGAGTAAAGAAGGCGACCACTTTTGCCCCAATGGCGACAACAATGAGACACTTAGTGCGCATTCGGCAGGCAGATGGCTAGGTAACTTTCCGGCTACAGAGGTGGAATGTGTACTGTAAATATATATATGTATGAATGGGATGACCGCCTAGCAGAGAGGGTATAACTGGATATGTCACCAAGAAACCAATTACTTTGATAAGGGAAACTGGGCGAGAGCGATTGCGATAATATTATATGTACATAGATATTTTGGCGAATCTTTGAATGATAAGCGAGAGTATCTTATCCAAAAATGAGGCAGCGTCTCTCCGATCGCCTGTGGATGCCAAGTAATTTTCCGTCTGTGGCCATCAAGTGATCGATCAGTCATCACAAAATGATAATCGAAAATTGCCAAAACAATATTTGATCTAAAATTAAGATTAATAGATACGTAACTCAGATAATAATAAGGTGCTAATCATTGAAACCGCCACGCGATTTGTGGTTGAGTCTTAATTTTTGGCTAGCTCTTACAATTACAGCATTTTACATGTGCAAAACCTTGTTAACCTTGTAACGAGGCCGTGGTCAGATAATCTCTAAATGTGATGTAAAACTTTATCTTATCTATATTAAACATACTTATATTTTCTAGCCTCTATCCGCATTTGTGGAAATCTTGAATAACATTATATCTCTATAAATAGAATATGTATATACTTATTTGATAAAGTTGACATTTCAATGTATATAATCATCATATATTTTCGTTCCAACAGTAAAGATAAGAAATAGTTTTGAATGTGAATAAATAAGATCTTCAAGATATTAAACAATTCTACAACCAATATTTTAAGTCAACCAGTTTTTTTAGTCAGCAAATTAAAAATACGCGCCTAATTTCAGTGCTGTGAACTGTTTAGCTTAGTGTTGTGCAACGTGCTGCACTTAAGCGATAGCTTGATTATAAATTGTATTGCTTATATATCGATAGTTTATTAAAATGCTCTTGAAATGAGTAAGGCTGTACAACGTGTATCGATATACGGTCATAATAGTTGAATTAAATATGCAGTTCACCAGCTTTTGTGCAACCTTGTTCGTTTATCGCAGCGAATAAAAATATAATTAGGAACAGAAATATATTTATCTGACGTTAAACGACTTAAGCGCCGTCGCTATTTCTCGATTTTTTGCATAAAAAAAGCTAGCCAGTGAGAAGCGCAAAAATAAGAGGCGAGGCAATCATTGAATGAAAGCAAAAATTCGCAAAATTCGAGTAGCGAGTGCGAGTGAAAAAGAGCAAAGGCAGCAGCAGCACCAGAAAAAGAAGAAGAAGCAGAAAAAGAAGGAGGAGGAGGAGGTAAAGCAGAGGCAAAGCAGAAAACGACCAGCCACAAAGCACGAAAGGCTAACCCCCAAACAAAAAGAAGTGCGTGAATATTTAGAAAAATTAACGCCAGACCGCCATTAGTGTTTTTGTTATCGTCGTCGTCGTTGTCAACGTCTTGTCTTGTTTTGTTGTTGCATACATAAACGGTGTTGAATGCTGGCCCCGGAAAAGGCGACGAAGAAGATCGGGCGACAACTACTCCATTAAGCGAGCATATTGTCGACATCGTTCCGTCTCTTTACCCGCCCCATCCGTCTCTTCCCTCGTATCTGCGTTTCCATTGTGCATCGTGACGTCGCCAAGCCAAATTCAGATTCAGCCACCCAGCCAAAAGCAAAGCCAGTGCGAGAGAAGACGAGATAAAAAGCAAATGAGCCAATAGAGACAGAAACAGCAACACAAAGCAAAAGTATTCAAACAAAAATAAAATTAAATATAAAAAAAGAAAAACTAGACGAAACCGAAGATACGCATATAAATAAAATTGAAATCAGAAATAAGTTCAACTGAAAAAAAAGTTCAGTGCGTTCGTCGACTTTTGGTTTGGTGCTCTGGCAATTGGCAATTGGCTTGCCCATCTTCTTCTATTATGAACAACAATAGCAAGCGGAAAAGTCGACCTACTGGCGGAGGTGGCGGCGCTGCCAGCGGCGGCATCTCAAGGTAAGAAGAAGCAGTCGCAGCTTGCTTGCTGTGCTGCAGTTTAAAAAATACGAAGCGAATGCAAAAGCAAACGCACCAAGAAAAACACGGGCAAGTTGTTCGCTGTAAAGAAAAAATACTGCAAATACAAAATAAAACGCTCCAGGTTCCGCTGCTGTTAAAGGTGAAAGCGCGCACATCGGTTAATTATTATAATTATTAATATATATAGTTTTCTTCAATATTCTTGAGTGTTTGCAGTGCAATGGAATTTAAAATGTAATTGTGGAAACTGAATCAGAAGAAAAAAGAAAGGGGCGCAAGCAATCAGGGAAATTGCAATTACTTATATAATACGACAGTCGCTTTGTGCAGCTGTGTGTGTGTGTGTGCTGGCAATGCATATGTGTGCGTGTGTGTGTGTGTATGGTGCCGTTTTGTCATATTTTGAACTTTGTTTACATTTCCCTTTCACAAGCCAACCCCAATGCAAACAGAAACAGAAACAAATCGACATATAAAAACGACATGTAGAAAAAATACAATGAATAATTTGTTTAAAGGCAACACGAATGATGCCCAGCGAAGCACCCCCACACGAAAAGCACGTGTGTGTTTGTGTGTCCATGTGCGTGTGCGAGCCCCTCCAGCCCTTTTAAATTCTCAATTGAAATATGACTGCTATGATGCATACATTTAAATACATGTTTCAAATCTGTACTTGTAAGTCTGAGTGAATTTTTATAAATACAAGTGCGCACAGTGGGACCACCGGCCAACATTCAACTCGGGTTTTTAGCTATTTGCGATGCACTGTTGACGCGCTCGTGTCTTATTATTATTTTTTTCCCCCTTTTTCTGCTTGGTCTCTTTTTTTACTTTGTCGTATGCAATTTTTCTTGCATTGTCAGCAGTTTTGCAGTGTGCTGCCGGTGCTTGCGCGCTGCTTGCATCGCTGCTTCGACATGTGCCTTGGCACACTTCGCCTCCCGCCGGGCACACAAAATTTGGGTCACTTACAATTTGCTGACCAAACCAACATTTGGTATCGCATCGCTTTTGTCCCCTTCTTGCGTTTTGCGCCTCCTTGCCACGATTTTTCTTCATTTGTTCGGTATTCGGGCTTTGCACATTTAAGCCTCGCATGTTAATAAACACACACACATATTAACGACCTGTATATTTAGTTTGATTTTATCATGCAGTGTCTAATTCTTAAGGCTTGTTCCTTGATTATCAATGATCATATTATCAATGAGCATCTCTCGTTTGCGGCAATACGCATAAGTCAATTTAAAACGAATATAATTCTTTTTTTGCGCATTATCCGCACGCTGTGAATCACCACCAATGTGCCCCCATCCCCACCTATTTTTCTTGCTACACATGTCCAGCTTAATGCCAGCCAGAGACAATATTCTTGATATTTATATTATTTTTGTTGTTGTACATTTCGTTGTTATGTGCGTGTCTGAGTTCATTGTGCGTTGCAAGTTACGCGTTGCGAGTAGCGAGTTGGCCATTTCACGGTCGTCGATCCTGCACGCTATTAAAAACAACCCCAAAAAGCGTTCGCCCAGAAACTGAAGTAGTTTGAAAGTTTGAGAGTATTTTAAAAATACACACATTTATCTATTGTTTAGCTTATCAATAAACACTACAGTTACTTTATTAGTAGGAAGCTTAACCTTTTCCCAGCTTTGATTGAACTCCCGTTAAAATGATTATTTACTTAATTAGATCATTTTGTTCTTCAACTCGCCAACAGTTTTTTTTTAAAGTAAAATAAATAAATGAATTTTGAACTCATTTATATTTACATAAAAGCCGAAAATCGCGTTTCAAAACTGCTGATCATCAATTAATACTAAAAAATGCAGCACACGCGCAGAAGACACACCCATGAATGAAAAATGAAAAGACCCAGGTGAATATGTTGCATACAAACAAATGTTTTAGTTCATTAACAGGGAAGAGTTTTCAAAAATGAGTTCACTGGACTGAACCTGAACCAAAACACAACACAACTCACACACACCACGTACATTCGCATATGATATGAACTGCCCATATTTACTTTCAAGCGTAGATGCAGGGCGTGGTTATTGAGGGTTAAAGGGGCTAACAACAACAATAGAACTGCCGAATCGATATTGTAGCGCAGCGCATCGCAACAACAGCAGCAGTGCAGGCGGCGGCAGCGACGTCGACCCTGAGCAGCGTTCGTTCGGGCTCGATTGCTGATTTGCTCGTTTTCTGGGTGTGTGTGTGTGTGTGAGTGTGCTTTTGTTTGTCTGCGCTGATTCACTTTACTCTCACAGTCAAAGTTGTGTTGCCAATTTTTTTTTTGGTTTTTTTTTGGGATCTAGCAAATTCTACTAATTGACTCTCTCTTCTTCTTTAGATATAACGCCAATAGCGACAACAACAGTCTACGGACAGCAAATAACAAGACGGGCACCGGTGCAGGTGGTGGTGGCAACGGCAGCGCCGGCAGTGTAGGAGGACTAGGAGGCGGCGGAGCAGGCGGAATTGGACGTTCGGTGGCGCAAGGCGTCTATAACAACACTTTCTTCATGCACTCGGCAACGGCACTAGTCGGCAGCGTGGTGCAGGTGCGCCTGCGTTCGGGTAACGTTTATGAGGGCGTTTTCCGCACATTCTCAGGCAATTTCGACATTGCTCTAGAGCTGCCGGCATGCATTAAGGCCAAAAATCAGCCCGACGAGGCCAAAACAGTGCCCAAACACATCATATTTCCGGCGGACACTGTGGTCAACGTAGTCGCAAAGAATTTCGATTCGCAATACGCGATCACAGGTGCTTTCCAGACCGATGGCGCCATATCCGATAAGTGCAATGGTAATGCTATAATCTATATTTCTACATATATATCTATATCCATATACCTAATCATAAATTGTCTATATTATTTTGATAGGCACGCGCTTCGATGAAAAAGAGTTGGAACCGTGGGATTCTGGCGCCAATGGGGACGTTGAGATAGAATGGGATGGCACTGCCAACGGTTGGGATCCCAACGAAATGTTCCGCAAGAATGAGAATCAGTTTGGTGTCACCTCCACATTCGATGATTCGCTGTCATCATATACGGTGGCCCTCGATAAGGGCGATTCGCTGGAGTTTAAGGAGGCCGAGGCCAAGGCTGAGAAATTGGCAGCTGAGATTGAGAACAATCCCACATGCCGGGAGCGCTTGGATCTTGAGAACGGTGATGAAGAGGCTCTATTCGCAGCCGTTGAGAGGCCACCGCCGGATCACGAAATGGAGCGAGAACGCGAGCGAAATGAACGCGAAAGGGAACGCGAGCGAGAGCGTGAGGAGCGCGAACGTGAGCGGGAACGTGACAGAGATCGTGGCAGCAAACCCCGTGGCAGCGGCGGGGGCTCCAGTGACTACCAGCTGCGTGAGACGATGAGCAGCGATCGTTACATCACCAAACAGACACGAAGCAATAATGGACCGCCTGCCTCGCATGCGGGCATGTCCTCGCAACAATCATCATCGATGGCTGGGTCACGCGATCGTGACAATCGCGAACCAGTGATGATGGGACAGCATGGAATGGGTCCAGGCGGCGGAACACAGTCGCAGGCCGTGCTTATGCTCGCTGGCGCCTTAAAAAACACGGGTCAACCCGTATCATCCGTCAATACAATGATGAAACCAAAGCCCGTGCCACAAGGCGGCAAAATAATGCGCGGGGGCGGCAATCTGCCCAGCAATGTCGGTGGCAGCGGCAAAATTATGCGCGGCGGCAATCCGCCCAGCAATGTCGGTGCCGGCGGCGGCAACACATCCAATGTGGCGCAGAGTAACAGCGCCAATAGCATTGGAGGCAAGAGTAGTGGCTATCAGTCCTCAATGGGCATACAAAGTCAGTACTCCTACCAGGGCAACTCACAGATCATTCACGGGTAAGCAAATCCTTGCTCTAACTGGCATTTCCACAGCATAAACAAGAATTCTGCAATTCTAATGTTAAATAATTTAAATTGAGTAATTTCTAAAAAAAAAAACTGTTAATGAAAAGTTTCATAATAATTTTAGCTGTCTAACGCATTTTAATTGAACTTTATGATTTTCCAGGAATCACTGCAACAATCCCACTCCGTACCGTAATCAGGGTCATTTGGGTGGCGCATCCAAGCTGAACGGCGGCGATTCTGGCTCAAATTCCGGCAAGCCGCTGCCACAGCGCCAGATGCGTCAATACCAGGGCTCTCAAAGCAACTCCTCGCTCAATTACGGCGGAGACACACAGCCGCTGGGCAAAACCATGCACAGTGGTCACGTTCATGGTGGCCATAACAGTAACTCTCCGCCGCTGCAAACCGGTGGCAACCAACAGCAACAACAACAGCAACAACAGCAGCAGCAGCAGCAACAACAGCAGCAACAACAACAGCAGCAACAACAACAGCAACAGCAACATCAGAGCCAGCCGCAGCAGCAGCGTCAAGTGCGTCCACGAGACAATCAGGTAATGCAGGATCTGCGTCAGTTTAATCAGAACTTTGAGCTGGCGCCTAGCAACACCTCGCCGCCACAGCAACAACCACAACAACAGCAACAGCAACATTCACTGCAGCGTGGTGGCTTGCAGCAATCGACATCGCCGCCGCAGCAACAACAACAGCAGCCGCAACTTGTGGCCATGCAGCAACATCATGTGCCGCCGCCACATCATCACCAGCAGCAGTTGCCACCACCGCAACACTATGTGCCTCAGCAGCAACAGCAGCAGCAACCGCCGCCGCAACAACAGCAGCAACAGCATGTGCCGCATATGCAACAAAAGCCGCCACCGCCGCAACAACAACAGCAGCAGCAACAGCAACCACAACAACAACAACTGGTTGTGGACAGTCAACATCAGCTGGTACCCAAGCAACAACAGCAGCAGCATCAGGGCCAGCCTCAGCCACCGCCCACACAGCAGCAGCAACAGTTGCCGGTGCAAGTGCAAGTGCAGCAACAGCAGTCGGTGCAGCTGGTGCAGCAAGATGTGAACAGCCAGCAGCAGCCGCAGCCGCAGCCGCAGCCCATGTATCATGTGCTGACAGCGCCGCCGGTTAGCGTACAGCAGCCGCAAACTTCGCCCGTGGTGATCAGCTCACCAGTTATACTGGAGCAGCAGGCGCCGCCGCCGTTGCAGGCTACACCCAAGCCGGACGCATCGCCAGCGCCCAATATTGGTGTTGGGGTTAGCAATGCCACGGTCACTGGCATTGCTACCACACCCATATCCTCTGCAACTGGCGGAAACGGCAACGGATCCGATAAATCTACACCCGTGACGAGTGGTGTTTCAAGTGGCGTCACGCCGACTGGCGCTGGCGTCACTGGCAGCAGCACCAACAGTACCGCAACCAGCGGCACTACGCCTGTGGTAAAGAAACCGCATGTCCTGAATCCATCAGCCAAGCCATTCACACCTCGGGGTCCGAGCACACCGAATCCATCGCGTCCACATACGCCACAGACGCCGGTGCCTATGCAGGCTATCCACACCACAACTGGCGCCCATATACCGGCTGCAAATCAACCGATCTACATGGTGCCGGGACCACATGCATTCCTGGCACCCACACACCCAGGCGGCCAGGCGCCGCGCATGCGCCGTAATAATTATGGTAAGTATCCGATATTTGTATATATGCATAAATATATAGATATATCAATCTATACATACATCCATTCATTCTAGGTCAAATGGGTAACACGCAAATGCATGTGTCTGCCACAACAGCGACAGGGCAGCCGTTGATGGCAACGGCACCGATTCAACAATTCATACAGTACCAGCACTCACCGCATCCAACACATTTCCAGCCACAGTATGGGCCGGTGCCGATGCGCATGTATCAGGATCAGCCGCCGCAATTGCAGTTTTTGACACAGACAACGCCATCGACGACGCCATCGCCCGGACAGCCGCATCAGAGTTTCCATCCGCCACCTCAGCCCTCCCCTGCCGGCGGGGGACCGCAACCCGCAGCATTCACAACCCAAGCACAGCCGCAGGCATACCAGCTGATGTGTGTTCATCCACATATCATGCCCCAATACTTCCAGGCGTCAACGCCGCAGCATCCGCCACAGAATCCACCCTATCCAATTTTAATGCAGCCGCATACCACGCAGTAGTCATCTGCGCATTCTAACCGGAAACATTCGCGGCTGCCGTCATAATGGAATAATGGTGTTGACCAGCGTCTAAATCTCATAGCAAACCCAAATTTCCCCCTCCTCCTCCACAAGCATCTATCATGCACAACAACACAACACGCAACATTCACATATATACACACACAACACACACACACACACGTCTATAGATACATCTCTGCATTGCCGGCATACATATTCAACACTGAAAATATTTTTTGAGGATTGCCGCCTTGTCAAATTGAGCAGCAAGCTGTATTCTGGCTTGAAGCCATTCTTACCTTAATTGTGAGGGGCGATAGTGCGCGCCTCATCCAGCAGAAAGCATAATACTTATACATATAAAAATTTGCAAGCGCGAGACACCAACACAGACACACACACACACCAACACCAACAACCACTAGGAAATTATAAAATATTACTAAAACAGAAACAAAAAAAAAAAAAAAAATGATGGAAGGGAAACTAGAGAATTTGTCAAATTGCAAGACGTCTACAGCGTTTATGAACCAACAAACAGCCAAAATAATCAGCAGAATATGAACAGCAAATAAAGCTGATATTTAGGAAGAGCATAAAAGTCGATATCAATGGTATTACTTATTTATGTATATCAAATCTACAAATATGACTGTTTTGTGAATCGAGTTTCCTGTGCACCGCACCCAAAATTGAAATTGTGCTGTAAGAAAAAAAAAACAAGAACAAAAAAGAAAAAAGAAAAATATAAATTTCAAATTGAACTGAAGGCAAAAAAGGAAAAAGCCCAACTAAAAAAAAAAAAAAACAAAATATGAATTTTTGTAAAATTGCTTAAAGCGTAACTCTTTAATTCACTTCGGTTCTACTGCTATCTAAACACATATATATATATATATATATATATATATATAATATAATTTTTGAGCTTTTTCGTGCTTTAGATCAAAGATACACACATACACATTCACACAAGCACACACACACAGACAAACACAAATCAACACAGAGAATACAACTGTAGATGAACCCACGAAGCTCTCACAAACAATCAGAAGCAATGAGTGACACGCAAATACATCAAAATCCAAAAGTCATCATTCCAAATTTAAAATAAAAATGTTTTCCTCAATCCAAGCCAAGTTTTTAAAAGCAATGTAATAACAAATATTATGTATTTTGTGTATTCAATCTGGAATTCGATTTGAATACGTACAAGTTGCTCTTAAAAAGAAATCCCAATCTAAATCATCTATCATCATCTCCCCACAACACAACATCAGCTTTGCTCGTTTTGAGGATATAAATAGCGACGAATGTGAATTGAAGAGTCGATTGATTATTTTAAATATTGTTATAAAATCTGATTGATTTTGTTGAAATTTAATATTGTTTTCACTTCTACATTCTCATCCCAAATTCTCGAAAAAAATATTCGAAAGAACGTAAATTAGTTTGAATATCAATTTTTTATTTTATTATTTCTTTCTTTTTCAAGTTATTTTTGCAATATTGAGCAACATTTGTAAGAGCGCGAGTCTGAGTCGGGTTTTTGGGTTTTAGTGCCTCCGTTGTCCATCAGAGAAAACGTCTTAATCCTTTGCCAGTCATCAATCAGTTCGATTCTATTCAGTATGATCAATATATGCATCTGTTGTGGTCCTGTTTTGTTTTGTAAAGTTTCCTTAAATGAAAATGAAAAGAAAAATAAGAATTATTAATAAAATAAAAAATATAAAAAAAACAAAAACTCAAAAAAAAAAACACAAAAACAAAACATCTAAATAAATTTTGTGTATTTATTACCATTCATCAAAAGGGAAAAATGTTCTTTTGCAGAGTCCCAAGGATCTATAATTTATTGAAATGTACATTTGTATTTGCATTTCTGTTTCTGTTGCATTCTGTTGACATTTCTTTACCCAAACTCGTCAAAATGGCTGTGATATGATATAAAGTACACAAAGTCACAAGCATTTTAACGACATGGTATAAGAAAGAAAGAGACACAAAGGAGGTTGGTGACGGAAGCGACTCCAAGGCGGCGGCGGCGGCGACTCGACGAACCGGCCCCGGCGCAGGACAATGATCACTGTGATGAAAGCAATTCGCACGAAACTCATCAAAATGGCTGTGATATGACTTGATAATAACCACATTTCACAACCCCTTGAAGAGTTACGCAAGAATTGGATGGGTTTGGTTGCACACAATAGGATGTATATAAGAATTAATATAATGAGATACAAACACTTGTTGGCTTTGTTGTAATATTGTTAGAGAATTATTATTACTCAGTTTGCTACTTTGCCCTTTGCAATGCCCATCAAAGCTGGCTGTGATACGATTCAATTGCAGATATATCATTCTCAGCCCTTTTTGATGACATTGAAAGTAAGACATGTACACACACACACAAACACGCACGCATACACACAAACACACACACATAGAGAGAGAAGCAAACACACTCATGTAAACGAACTCTAATACAATTCACGTAACAAAGACGGTAACCGGTAACAGTGCTGACGACGTAAACGTTATGGGCGTAGCATTAAGTAACGTAACACTTTAATAGATTTTAATTCGCGTATCTGACTGTGCACGTACCTCTGTTTGTGCGTGTGTGTGTGTTTGAGTGTGTGTGTGTGTGCTTATGCATACATTTTTTAGCATCTGTTTCGTTACGTTTTGTTAATTAATTCGTGTAATTTCAGCTTTTACGATTCCGTTCCTATTGCGTTACTTTCTTCATGTTCTGTAGGTTAAGTAGCCCAAAATCTGCTGCATGTTGCATGCGTACGAACTTTGCTTTCGCGGGTGTGTGTGTGTGTGTGTGAGTGTGTGTATTGCTTGGCAGTAAAATGGCAACGTCAACGCCGACAGCGACAGAGACCACCGCCCTCTGCCGCTGCTTAAATGTCTGCCAGTCAGTCTAACTGTGAGCTGCCGTCTGCACCATTTACGTATGTACGCATGTGTGAGTTGCGTATGTGTGTGTGTGTGTGTGTGTTTATACACCCTTAGAGCGCGCCCTTTCTAGTATTAAGCGGCAGCCGCAACAACAAATACAACCACCATTCGCATTTAATTCCTGTTTTAGGTAGCGTTACGAAAGATTTCGTCGAATTTTGAAAATTTTAATTGTTTGCACTTAAATGAATTTAATGATTAATTTAAAGATATTTGTTTGATTAACACTTTTAAGTGCATATTATTTGTAACGTGGTATTTATGTGTGTGTGATTGTGTGTGTGTTTGTAGGGTGTTGCCCAGTCGGCTTATTGATTTGTGTGTTAACTGTTGTTGCTGCCGCCGATGCTGCCGCTATTGCACTCCATGCAACCGAATTGAACAATACACATTAATATGTATGTCTGTATGCGTGTGTGTATGTGTGTGTGTAGATACTAAAGTACACATGAGTAGTGAAAAACCAAACGAAATGACGGATCATCCCTTATTCGGCACATACCCGGCGCGCTCTCTCTCTCTCTCTCTTCATCTCCCTCGCTTTCTCTCTCTGGCTGTGTTTGCACTCTTTCTGTACTCACCAGCTGCCCTACGTGTATGTATGTGTGTGTATATATGTATGTGTGTGTGTATGCTTGGTGTATGTGTGCTGTGTGTATGGGTTTTACTACTGTCGCAGACGGTCTTGCCACCCACCCTATTTCCAGAAGTAACAAGAGCAACAACAACAACAACAGCAACAACAACAACATCATCATTATCGTCGTCGTCGTTGTTGTAGTCGGCGTTTGTCGTGTGTATACCGAAATACGTAAAATTCATTTATGGCTCGTATCCTTTTTATGTTGTTGTTGTTGCTGTTGCCGCTGCTGCTCCTGCTGCTTTGTTCCTGTTTCGGGGCGACGGCCGCGGCGTTTTCGTCCTCGTACTGGTCGTTGTCTCTGTCTCAGCTAGTAACATTGCCCACAATTTGTGTTCCACCCAATGCCGCTGCGTATTTCAAGTCGCGTACGGAGTACTCTGCGTACCCAGCGTACTCGGCATACTTGTGCGCCTTCAGTTGCTGTGGGAGTCCTTGAAAATCCAAGATACTAAGGCGATTATAGATGAGTGTGCATCCGCAGGCAGGGTGCTTCTCTGGCCAGTGGAGAGTTGCTGCATCTATTTGGTGGTACTCCATCTATTGGCTATACAAGCACAGACTTTCATCTAATCCAAGCTGCTGGCCAAAATGTTGTGTGTACATATCGCGTTGATGTTTGTATGTCTATACTAGAAAATGTTTTTTGCGCAGTTTCGAAATGGCCGCAAAGACTGAAGAACGAAAGGAATGAAAAAAAAAAATGAACGCAACAAACGCCATGTTCAGCAAAAATTTTCATCGTTTTCTTTCACTTTGGTTTTTCACTAGCTTAATCATTTGAAATGTTACTTTTAATGCACAACTCGTATGCTGGTGGATTGTTTTCGATTTTTAATAATATTTATATATTTATTTATTGTGTATTTTCCATTGAATTGGCAATAATTTATTAACCGGTTTTTCTCGTGACGTTTTTCGCCTTTTTACAACCACACACAGAGAACAGAACGGACGACCAACTTCTGTCTGTTAGCTGCCACTGTTAGAGTCCTTTCGTTTCGTTTCGCTCGTTTTCTTTGCCCTACAGTGTGTACACACTGTGTGCATGTGTGTGTGTGTGTGTGTGTCCGCCGGCTGGGCGCACGACTTCGTGTTTGCTTCGGTTGGTCCGCTCGGGCACACTTACCCTCTCTTCGTGTTTGAGTATAGTTTTCAGTTACATGCGTTGGATGCGCGCGCGAAAAAAGGGCGAAAAAGGCGCGCCCCCATCTGTCAACCACCGAAGATACACAAAATGTATTCCGTGTTTGATTTCTTCAAATGCGTACATACGCTCGCGAGAGGAACGGTCTCTCTCTCTCTCTCTCTCTCCATGGTTACATGAAAGGCTCTCTCCCAACATCCTGCCAGTGTTGCTGTAAACGAACATGTTAAGAAAAATTTTTACATTTGAAACACCCTGTTTGTACATAGCTGATTTGGTTTGAATGTGGCAGTTGCTTTGTTTAATTTAAAGAAAGGGAGTGAAAGAGAGAGAGAGAAAAAGAGAAATGAACGACAAAGAAAGTGAGAGGAAACTGTCACTGTAAGCGAGTATTTTAAACAAAATATATTGTATTTGGTTCACCCTGTTTAGGTGTAAAACAGGGTGAACCAAAGCCTTGTAATAACATATAATTGCAAAAATTTAAAATATGTATATTTTTATATATGTAATTTTATTATGTTATGTTTAATGTATGTACCATTACTGAATATTGATAATAATATTAAATTTGCAAGGTTATGAGTGAACTAGATCCTGTTTTCAGTTCACCGGTGTGCCCTAAAAGTATGGTTTTTTTCAGTTTGTTGGAATCTTAGCTAATACAACAACCAGTAAAGAGACAATGTGCGTGGACAATATTTCCCTCCAGATATATTGCTCGCTGTAATTTCTGATCCTTGCTTGTTCTGAGCCGGACACTTTATTATATGCAAGAATTTTAGTTTCTGAGAAGAAAAGGATACTCTGCCAGTTATGCAAGTTCTTAGGTTTTTATATGACAACATACTCCTCCGCTGATAAGGCACTATGTTCATCGTGCCTTTAAAGGTATTTCTTAGTTTTTTTTTATTCTATGGGCAATTTAGCCAGTGCTCGAACCTAATTTGTGTCACAGGTGAAAATCCAGACATTTATTTGCGTAAAATGATGATTTTATATATAAATAAACTAATTTTGGTACACGAAGTGTTTGTTTATTTGTAACTGGATATGTGTACAACTTGCTTTATTGCTTAGGTAATAATCTTTAATACAAACTTATGTTATTATATTATTATTAAAAATTCATATATTAGCGATACAAAATTTCCCAGATGTGATCCAAGCCCTCAAACCTGAAATTCTACAAAATACTGAAAGAAAAATTGTACTCGTTATAAATGTGAACAATGTGTAACGGAAATATACAAAACGATATTGAATTTAGATGTGTCAGTTTCTTTATTTCAATCATCCGTCTACACAAAAAAAGTTGGTTCAACAGCTTGAAATGTTAATAAATATTGTAAGAATTACACTGTAATAATAACAAATTTTGCGATGTGATTTTTTTTGTTTTTTTCAGAGTGTATGTTTTAGCTTTATAATCGGGTGGTTTGTCTTGCAGATTTTAGGTTAGGGTCCAGCCGCATCAGCAGGTAAAACAATTAACAATTTCCGGAACCATTTGAGGGTTACGAGAAGCATCGAAGCAGCTGAACAGCATGCATCAATCGAAGGGTGTGGCAAGTTAAAACTAAAAACGAGATGCATATATATCTACTGTTTGTTCGTGGCATGATTGAACAATGCCGAATATCATAACTATATAGATGTAGGTATGTAATGTATTGTATGTATGTATGTATGAATGCAAATTCATAGTATGCATATGAATGCGTATGTATGTATGTATGTATGTATGTGTTTTGTATGCATGATTGGTGTTGAGATACATTTTTGTAATCATAAAAATACATATATATATATTGCATAAGTTATTGGCAATTCATGAAAAGGTATTAATTCCTTCCATTTTCGATATAAACCCGCGATCATTGACATTATTTCTTTGTTGGTTGCATATGAAATAAAAATAATGTTTTATTAGAGCTTAAAATGTATTGCAACAGGGCCAATTTCCAAATGCTAATATTAAATTTGAAATTCATTAATTTAGTGAATAATTGTTAGTACATGTTTTGTATGTAGATAAATATATATGTATATACATATATATATTTTTCTGATACGATATGTGCACGAAAAGTGTGTTATATGAGTCTTACCAACTAGGGGGATCTTGATCTTGATCTTGAGTAGAGTGAAGAAATGCTACGCCTACCAACTAACCAAAATGAAGTGGGAGTCTTGGCTCCTATTTATGTATATAAATGTGTGGGTGTGTGTGTGTGTGTGTGTGTGGGTGTGTTTGTGTTGGTCCGGTAATTAAAATTATATTAACGATATTAAAAGGTATAATAAATAACTATAAATAGCATACATAGATGATTCGCTATATGTACTATATATGTATGTATATCCACTCTAATTTAATCAAATGCAATTATGTTCATTTATATATTTATGCCCCCCGCCCAAATGTCACCCCGTTCGCAGCCTCAGTCAGCATTCTTTATCTCGCTCAGACTGCGACAGGCGTCTCTCTCTCGCTCCCTCTCACGCTCCCGCTCGCGCTGCTCCTCCTCCAGTTTGAGCACCTTGCTCTTTAAACCACACAAAATCTCCGCTGTGGCTATATTCTTGATGGTGCTCAAATCCAGATGCTGGCTATAATTGTTGTTGTTGTTGTTGTTGTTGTCATTGTTGTCATCGTTGTCGTGCTCGCCATTGCTGCTATTGTTGTTGTTGCTGCTGCCGCCATGTTCTGTTGCATCTTCCCGATCCCGTTCCCGATCACGTTCCCGTTCCCTTTCCCGTTCAGCAAGATGTTGCTGCTCCAGTTCCAGATTACGATTGATTGCACTTAAGAGCTTGTGCTTGCCAAGTGCCAGGGCCAATCCATCTTCGACTCCATTGTTGTTGGTCTCCGTGTTGGTTTTGTGGCTGCTGCTGCTGTTGTTGTTGTTCGAATCGGTTTCCATATCCAAGCCGCGATTGTTGTTGTTGTCATCATATTTACGCTCATAGGCAACGAGATCTTCATCATGCCCATTGTTGTTGTTGTTGTTGTTGGATGCCGCCTCACCTGGTGATGCCTCCAGCTCAACTTCACGCTTGACCAGCTGTATATTCGGCGGAGGCGTTGGCGTTTCTGGGCGTGCTCGATTGCCATTGACATTGGGCGTTTGTACAAGATTCAAGGCTTCCTCATCATCATGCTGATTGCTGCTGGAGTTCTTGCCGCAACTGCTGCTGTTGTTGTTGTTGTTGTTATTGTTGTTGTTGTTGCTGTTTGTCAAATGATGATTCTCCACAAGGCGTATCTTGAAATTATTATTGTGCGTAGATGGTGGCGGCTGTGGTTCTGGTGTCCTTGGCACAATCGTTGTGATTGGCTCCATAATGTCCTGGCTGTGTGCATAGGCATGGTTGTTGTTCAGGGCATCGTCGTGCTGCTCGGCGCTTGGATAGCGATCCCGCTCCATCTCCTTCAAGCGCTTCTCGCCGCCCAGCTCGGTGTTGTAGTGCATCAAGATCTTGCGTTTGGCCAGATATTTGTGCTGCTTACGTGCCGAGTCGAGCATCTTCTTGCTGTTTGCCTGCAGGATCGCAAAGGAGTTGCTCTCTCCATTGGCCACGTTCGGATTTCTTGCGTTGTTGTTGTTGTTATTATTGTCGTTGCTGTTGTAGTTGTTGTTGTTGGGGCTGTTGCTGTTGTTATTGTTGCGATTGAGATTCTTCATAAAGCTCTCCGCCAGTGTGGCCTTCGACTTGATGTGCTCCCGAAAGCCGGCATAGGCCGGACTCTGTTGAGCCTGAGCCTGAGCCGCCCCCGGGCTGGCCAGCGATAAGGGCGTGCCACACCGATTGGAGCCATTAAGAGAAGACTGTTCCAGAGCTGTGGCTCCATAGCCGGCGGCATGTCCACTGGTTATATTGACGCTGTGCGTTCCACGCTCATAGCGGCACTCGGTGCCATCACTTTCCAGCGGCGAACTGATGTCGCTGGCATCGCTGTCCAAGTTTTTCTGTAAGCATATTCCAAAAATTCGATATGTAGATTCCAGTTGGAGTTAATCTTTAGACTTTGGATATACCTCTGTGTGTAGTCCCTTGATTTTCATGGCCTCGGCGACCTTCAGAAAAATGGGCAGATCTTCGTACTTGACGTTCACCTGACCGCTGTACATGAAGTCCAGCAAGCCGGCCATGTGGCTGGCCTCAACGTCTGCCATCAGCAGTATGGGATGACTGGATGGATTCTCGAGGAAGATCTGCTGGAAGTATGGACTGCAGACGGACAGCACCTGGAATAGAGATAGATAGGGAAGAAGCAGAGGGGGAAGAGAATCGTTAAAGGAAACATTCCGTCAAGTGAGATTTTAGTTTACCAGTTTGTGTGCCTTAAAAATCTTGCCGCCTGCTGCGATGGTCACATCCACCATCTTCTCGTCCTTCTGCAGGGAGTGAAAGCCACGGCACATGTTGCCATGAAAGTTGTTCCACGACAATAGGTACTGATCTATGGTATTGGGATCGGTGAAGGGCTGTTGCTGCTGCTGCTGTTGCTGTTGCTGCTTGTGTTGCTGCTGCTGTTGCTGCTGCAGCTGCTGTTGGGCTGCCTGGTGCTGTGTGGCCGTAATGTGGATCTGCTGAGCTGTGGTGGGTGGTGAACTGGGCCGCGGAGTGGCTGTCTGATGTGGGTGTGCGATCTGGTGATGATGCTGCTGCTGTGCCTGCTGTAGCTGCTGCTGTGCCTGTTGCTGTTGCTGTTGCAGCTGCTGCTGCAGATGCTGCTGTTGCTGCTGCAAAATGTGCTGCTGCTGCTGCAGCGCATGCTGCAATCCCGGCGGTGTCGACGACGAGGACATACGATGCGGATGCGGCGAAAGTGAGGGCTGCTGGCTCATAAAACGCTGCTGTTGCTGCTGTTGGGCCTGATGATGTTGCTGCTGCTGCTGCTGTTGTTGCTGCTGCTGCTGCTGTTGCTGCTGCTGCTGGCGAGCGTGCTGTTTGATCTTAACCATATTCTCCTGCTGCTCCTGCTCGCGCTGACGCATCAGCTCCTGCTTGATCTTGTACTGCTGCATGGACAAATCGTCGACGCTCTTTGAGAGCTTCACCATCTCGTTGCTGTTGAACTTGTTGCTGCTGTTGTTGCCCAGCATTGGCTTCAAATCGTATTTGTAGTCGCCAGTGGCGCCACTGGCCGCAGCTGCCAGCTTACGCTCGGCAGCCAAAGCGGCGCGTTCCTTCTGCCGCCTGATGAGCTCATCGATCTCCATGTAGGCGCCACTGGTGGCTGCCGCAATGGCGGACGCAATAATTGGATCATCCTCAAACACACTGTCATCGAGTGTCTCCTTTAGCGTCTTGGTGGAGGAGAAGAGGCGCAACGAGGGATCGTTCACCTGATCGCTGAAGTACACATCCATCAATGTAAAGAATGGCCATTCGCGACGCTTCGGCTCCTCGGACATTTTGATGGCCTTGTACTCCTGCAGCAGATTGTTCCATTTCTTGATGATCTTCGACAGTGGCAGCGGCACATTAAGCTCCCGTTCCACGACCCTGCAAACGAAAGTGAGTTGAGAGTGATGTGGTTGCGATATTATCGCAGATTAGGCCATTTTGTTACCAGTTGTGCTGACTGTTTTTTCTTTTTTTTTTTTTTTCATTATTATTGTTTGAGTATTTGCTACTTACGCCCAGGCATATTTGGAGGCGTTTCTTTTGCCCGTGAAGAGTGGTGAGAGTTCAGCGCGTAATCTGATCAATGATTTGACTTTTTCAGCTTCCCCTGCAAAAGCGAAAAAAAAAACAATAATAAATGAGTTTGAAATTAAACAATTGCGCAGATTATGCAATCGGTTGGGTAATGTCCATAAGTTGAGGGATTGTTATTTGTGATGTAGACACTTATGGCTCAAATGAATCCAAAATGCTATTACTGCCAAAAAGAGCATTTCGACGAGATTGGGAACGAACAAAGAGAAACATGAGTAGGTTGTGCAAATGGATGAAGATGGAAATATTTGGGACTACGAATACGAATTCCTGAAACCAAAAAAAAAAATGTCTAATTCCAATTTAAGTGATTTACACGGGGCATTGATCTGACTGGCTAAATGGCTGGCAGCAACTTTCCACTTGCAAGTTGCAACTGCAATTCAAGTTTAAGCCGCATTGCCGATAAAGACCTCCAGCAATAACAGCAATGTTTCAATGAACCCGCTAAAAACAATTCGCATCGCTCGAGCCGACTAAATCATTGCAATCTAAAGATTGGCTCGGAATCGATGCCTGATCGTGTTTGATTGGTATTGGTATTGGCATACGGTATTTGGTATTTGGTATTCGAATTCGCATTCGGATTCGAATTCGACTGCTGGTTAATTGCTATAACGAATCTAGCAACTTTTACCAGTTAAGACCATAAGCGAGACCAAAAGCAAAAGCCAAAATCGAAACCGAAACCAAAGCCAAATGCAAGATCAGCTTAAGCAAAGCCGCATCTTAGCAGTGTATCTTGTATATGGGATGTGTGTATGTGTGTGTGTGTGTGTGTATGCTCATCAAGTATACGCCATGAGCAACAACAGCAACAGCAAAACACTCCACTGGAGTCCATAATGACTGAAAACTATTCAACGTTGAAGAATTCATTAGCAGATTTCACTTTCGCTTATGACGACGTTCGCTCATTTCTTTTTACCGTCTTTCTTTATTTATTTACCGTAATTTCTACTCGTTCACTTTTTTTTTTAATGTTTCTCCTCCACCTCTTTGTTTGCCTCGTATGTGGATGGGATTTTTATTTCAGGTTTTATGTCTTTCTCTTTGCTTCTTGCCCGTTTCTTGGCTCTTGTTGCTGCGGTTTGCTTGCTGATTTCTTGTTGGTTTCGAGCCTGGCCAAGAAGCCAGCGACATGCTGCGCGCCTGCTACCTCACTCGGGAGTTTTTGGTTGATTATTTTTTACACAAGAGAAAATGACTCGCCGCAGTCAATGCAAAGCCGGATCTAAACACAGTTAAAATGCACTGCAGGAGTCGGCAAAGGCTGTGCAGACTGCAGGCTGCCTGCATTCTAGCTGGGCGATCTTTTACTTTCCAATCTTGACTTGAATTGGGTTATTAATTTATACATAAATCACGAAATGGGCTGACATTTGAAGGTGCATCTACAAAACTAAAACATAAAACTACAAATATTTATGGCTCATGATGCATCTGCTCAGGGCAAGGTAGTTGGTCCGATTTTAATCAGTGGACACTTTGACAACTTGCAAGCCTCCGTTGTGATTCATTTAAGTTTTAAGTGTTTAACCTAGCCCAACCCAAAAAACCGCACTCACTAAACAAAAATCATGCAAAAAAATACCCAAAAAATATTCACATATATATATATATATATATATATATATTTGTATGTATATGAAGATAAGCAAAGATTTGCAAAGATTAGCAACAACAGCTAACTCTGGCAAGGCTTGTGAGACAACCTCAACCTTCTGTTCGTGACATGTTGAGGTTCCACGTTCCCCATTCACCGAGATGCCAACGAAGACCCACCGAAACACGCACACATCGAGAGCACCAAGTGTGGTGCTGGAGAGGGGAAGCAGAAGTGGCTCAAATTGTTGCCCGGGGGAGCGGCTCACAAAAGTTTCACTTTCTTTGCAACAAGTTTTGTGCGTCTGTGCGTTCGCTCAAGAGTGCGTATGTACATATATATATATATATATATACGTATATATATATATATATAGCCAACTCACAGATATATGTATGTGGAGAGTCGTCTTCTGGTTTCTACTTTCCGTTTGCGCCCTTTTATGTAACCCAAATCATCTGATGCTTGTGATGCTGCTGCTCTGCACACAATCCGAAAGGTCTGTCTTAGCAGCAACAACAAATACAGCAGCAACAACAACAACAACAACAGCAAAAACAACAAAAAAAGCAACAACAACATAATAGCAGCCGAGGCGGCAGCAGCGTTTACCGTTAGTTTCTCTTTTGACCTATATTTGACCAAAGACGCGTCGTTGTTATTGCTGTTGTTGTCGTTGCTTTTGTTGTTGTTGTTTTCTCACTGCACGCCATTGGTTCTTTATCTGTTTCTCGGCTTCATCTTCATTTCTCTTGGTGTCGTTTGCTGAGCTCCTCTTTGTGCTCAATGTTCGCTTCCGTTTCAAGCACTTTCGTAGCTGAGCAGAACCGGTTCTTTGCCTTAGGAACTGCACACTTAACACCCATCAATCAACATTTGCATTTCGCTCTTTCTGTGGTTCTCTTTCTTGCGTTCTCCCTCTCCCTCTACCTCCCTCTCTCTCTCTCGGCCACTCTCTCAGCTGTTTGTTTTTTTTTTACGCATAATTGACTTTAGAATTTCATGACTAACAATTTGCTGGGCTTCCTTTAGTTACGGCCCCTTTCTTTCGTTGGTTTTAGCCACGCTTATTGCTCCCCCCACTCCCCGCGCTGTTTTTTCTGCTGCACGCTTTGTTTTGGTTGCTTCTTTCCTTTGATTGTTTGTTTATTTGATGAAATGTGAAATTGTTAACCGTGACGTTTCGCTTTTTCACAGATTTTTTTTCATTTCTTCTTTTTCTTTTCTTTTTGGTCTTTCTTTTTTTTTCTATACGTTCTTTGCGTGAGAATTTCTAATTGGGTCATTGGGGATTTCAGTGTGTTGCATTGCATAGGAAATGAGCTGTAGCCAATGAAGCATTTCTGATGCCCTACTCTCAATATTCGCATGCGAAAGTGATATGTGGGCGTGGCTGGGGGAATACAATTAAATATAACAAATAATTTAAGCAAGTTTTACATCTTCATTTTGTTAGAAATAATTATGAAAACCTTAAGATTGTCTAAAATAAAAATGTTATGAGAATACAGTAAATTTACTAGACTGTCTTTACAAACATATTTTTAGAGAAATGCCTTAATACTAAAAACCCAACTTATAAAAGCTTAGAAAATGTTTTTTCTGCTTTTCCAATAGAACATAATTTCATTGCTGGCTTGGCATTTAAATTAGGTTTATAGCTTTGATGCAAACATTCTTAGCCATTGAACTTTGCCCTTTCTAAATAATTCACAAACACCACGAAGGCATGACCGGGCTGCCAGTGCATAAAGTTGAAAAATCTCCTTTCTACTGAGGCTGTTGATCGTGAATACAATGTGAAACTTTTGTACGACTGCAATGCAATGCAATGCCAAGGCGAATGCAAGAATTCGACAGTGTTGGGTGCAACAGTAACAACAACAATAACAACAACAACAACAAGCCTGGCAACCAGACTCCAATGAAATACGAGACGCAGATGCGGCTTTCCAACGACAACGGCTTGTTGCAGCTATCTCAGTTGCAGTCAGTTTTCTACTTGTGTTGCATTTCTTGAGAGTTTTCTCCGCACGCCACAGCCACAGGCACAGCCGCAGCCACAACAAAGCTCAGACAATGCGCATACGCCCCGTGCGCCGGCTCATCAGCGCTTTCCGTGTAAGTCATCGACCAGCCAGCCATACACAACCAGCCAACCAGCCAAGCAGTCAGCCAGCCACAAATGCCTAGCAATAACAGCAGCTTCAGCCACAGCCGCCAGGCTGATATTTAATTCTCGGCTTTTACTTTCTCCCAAATGATGCAGAAATGAGTTGTGTGTGTGTGTGTATTTTTTTTTTCTTTTTCTTTTTTATTTTGTTGTATTTGTGTCCATAATCTGAAGCGTCAGCGAATGTGATTCGCATCGCAGCGACTAATTTATTTGTTATACATTTTCCAACGAAAATTTAGAAGAAAGGTAATGCCAACATAGATAAAAGTCAAATGTTGCTAATTAACTGACATTTCAGACCAAACCGAGCAAGTTGCTGGCGCGTTTTCTGCCTGCCTGTGGACTTTTCTCTTTACAATTTCCATTTTGCAGTTGAATGTACGCTAACCGACTGTGGAAATTCCGCACTACTTATAATCATGAACCAGACAACAGGCAAACGAGCAGCGTGCAGCGTGCACCGTGCACCGTCCACCGTGCAACATTCAACATCATCAACAAAATCAGCATTATTATCATCCATCCATCATGATTATATATTTTTGTAATCATTGACGTTGTCAGAAGTAATTTAGGAAATATGTACATTTATTTATATATATATATATAAACTTTATATATTTTTTTTTATTTATAGCTTATGCGCTCGCTCTGTAAAAATTTCTCTGTTGCTTTGGGAAACTTATTGCTTTTCATGTTGCTGTAGAAGTTGAAACCTGTTGTTGTTGTTGTTGCTGTTGTTAAATCGCCTGTTGCATTTGTTATTGCCGCCATCTCGTTAGTCGCTTTTGTTTGAAAGAAGGTATATGAACTTTAACAAAGATTTTCTTTCTTTCTTTATTTCTGCCCGCTGTTTAACATGCACTTGAGCCGCAGCTAGGTTTTTTTCGAAAGTGCAACGCGGCGTATGAGCAACCTCTGCACCGGATAAGTGGATGGCTCAAGTGTGTCTGTCTGTGTGTGTGTATGTGTGTGTGTCTGTTTGTTTTCATTTAATGTTTGTCTTTTCTAATTGTTGTTATGATTGTCTTCATTTGCATACTCAAAGCCGAAGCTAAAATCACTTTTAATTTCTTCTCAATTAATATTCTAATCGATTGCTAAGTGCAAACATTTTGTAAATGAGCATAATGATGTATATATATATATATATCTTAAAGAGCTCGCACAATGCGTTAGCTTAGCTTAACACAGCTAAGCTTGCCTCAGCACATACACTTACACACACATATACACACAGCACACAACTTTCACTTTGCGCTGTCAGAAGCAGCAGCAGCAGCAGCAGAAACAGCAGCAACAACGCAAAAGTAAAGCTCTAATGTTAATGTAAATAGCGGTAAGAGTGAGGGTACACACACACACACACACTCACGCACACACACACGCACATAGTTACGTGCCTTAGATGCATACAGATAGACAAAGGTTCAAATGACTTTGGCGAGTCTCGCAAAATTGCAAAATAGAAATAGACAAAATTTAATAAAATAAATTTAAACCGAATCATTCATTAAAAATATTGTAAATATTTTTTTGGCAGTTATGCATTCACGAAAACAAAAAAGAAACGCCAGACAATAAGACAAAAAATCAAATCAAATTGTGGCATCTTACATAAAAAAATAACTTAACCTTCGTCGCATGAAAGCCAAATTTATTTCTTTTTTTGTTTTTTAAATATAATTTTTTTTCTATGTTTTTATTTATTTGTATTGTGCATTCGCAATTACCCACTTGGCTGTCAAAATCATCTTTTATAAAACGGTGTTAAGACTTTGAGTAAATATCGGGTTGTAGTTGACATAGTTAACAAAATATTATCGCTTCAATCTTAGCCAATATATATATATATGATGTACATTCTGAACTATTTCTATTGGATATTATACAATTTGTAAAAGGGTGTAAAAAGTAAAAGAAAATATAAACGCATTTGTGGCGTGTGAAGAGCCGCACTCGAGCCCCCATTTGAGGCGGGCCTAAAGTGAAAGTTCTAATAAGCCAGCAACGGCAACAGTAGTGGAGTAACGGCAAAACCAAAAGTACTCACAATCAGCCATGCGGGCAGACGCCAAATTGTGGCCAAAATGCTGGCACAGCCGGCGGTCGTTGCGAACCACTGTTGTCGTAGTCCGCCGTAGACCATCATCCGCACAAATACGTGTGTGTATGTATGTATGTGTGTGTGTGTGGGAAAGAAAGGCAAACGAAATGTATAGTAATATAATTTAGTGATATATTGCTGACTGTTTGAATAGCTACTTCAATGGTAACATTAAATTAAACATTTCTTTTTGTACTCTCGCAATTGTATTCAACTCATTTGTATTTATTACTCTGCAGTTAACATTTTTGATTAAAACACTTACTGAACATATTATGAGATATAGCTATACATTTGAACATTTATTTAGATTTATAAATATTCATATTTTTAGCTTTAATTTTTTATTTCTTTTCTGTTGTCTATTTCTATTGTAGATTATATAAAATAGAGTTTTGCGTAACTGTCGCATTTTTGGCAGCTCCACTCTTTGATCACGTTTGATGGCCAATTAAATGTTGAGCACTGAGAAAGCAAATATCTAATGAAATATAGACCAGCCAGTAGTAGAATTAATAATCATTGCATAATCTGGTTTGCTACGTGTGGGGATTAACAACATGTACGAAAATATTTTTCGACTAGGAAGCAAATGGGCAAATGAGTTTCAATAGAAAATGTGTAAAACTCACGCTACATGTTTTTGGCCAGCGGATTATCGTAGTTAGAAAGCAAGACCGTTAACAAGCTGAGATTAAAATCTCGTTAATTGGCAACTAACTTAACAAATGAGCTGAGGCCAATTCACTAAAGTATTCAATTCCTTTTGTAAATATATATATATATATCTATCACAGATGAATATTTGGACAAAATTTCTCTTTTAGACAAGTTAAGAGGGTGCCTAATAACATGACACTCATTAGATGCTACAACGAAGCGCTGAATGTGCCTTTGCTTGGCCAACATTTGGAGGTAGATGACAAGAAATAAGCGCAGGTTGCATAACCACATTCGAAGCGAAAATAGAAAACTGTAAAAACGCCAAGCGACAAAACAACAACAGAAACAACACTTAAACTTATTGATGTATGGATATATTGATGTATTCATGTATTGATGCTTGCGAGCAATATAATTTGTAGCGGGTTATCAAGCAACGGTATTATTGAGCAACGTCCACTCGAAATGACTCCAACACTCGCCAGCAGCGCCAACATTTAAACTATTTTCTTGTTATGCACTTCAAAAAGCACAACGCGTAATAAGAAAAAAATCGCACACACACATTTTGGCAGCACAATTTTGATTTGGCCAACAGAAAACCCGATGAGTCATTCTAAATAATTGCGCGTGCAAAAGTGCCCGCAATAATATTTATCAAACTAAATATCAATGCATAGAAATCAAAAAGTGTATATCGACATCGAAAACCAAATCAAAATCGAAAGCCAAACCAGAAATTGACAGAAAATTATTGCGCATACGCCGTGGGTTCCAGAGAGATCCACACGCGTCGCCAGGAGCTTTTGCAATCCAAGTCTCTGTATATATATATATGCATTATGTGTATGTGTGTGAGTGTGTGTGTTTGTAGACCCCAAACAGCAACAAGTTGGGACATTGAACTCGAAAAAGCGAACCTGCAAACACGACGACTGCAACAACAGCAGCAGCAAATTTGTAAACAAAACTCGATTATGTAAGAGCTTAATTACAATGAAAATGGAAATGCCAAAGCGACAAAGCGACAGAGCCAAGATACATAAAAAACAAGCACTGATTTGTTTTGCTGCTGCTGCTGCTGTAAACAACAACAATTTTGAAGGCTACGTATTACGAGAATTAATATTGAAAACAACAGGAAATTTTCGCCTTGGCATAATGCATAAACATCAAGCTGTAAAAATGGGTCAGGATTAAGACACATACAGCAATCACCTGACAGCAAATTGCCAACTAAAAAAACAAGTTTAATACACTCAATGCGAGAAATTGTTTGAAAATACAGAAAGGAAACACACGACAAAAAAAAAAAGGAAACATAAATCGCAAGGGTCTCTGCTGCTGCAGCCAACATAAAAAAAAGCTAAAAAGCTAAAAGAAAAAAAAAAAAACAGAAAAACAGAAAAAGAAAAAAAATCCAAGCAACAACTTTCACCTATTAATATTCGAGTCGTACAAGCGGCAGAAGCGAGCGAGTTGCCAAAGCCAGCAGAGACGCCGAGCGCCGCAGCAGGCAGCGCGTCCGTAGAAGCAGAAGAAACGAGCTTGGAGCTTGGCGCAGTTGCTGCCGATGCTTAACATGGGCAACAACGTTGACGGCTGGCTGGGTGATTGTTTGAGCTTGGAGCAGCTGCAGCTGAGACGCTGCCTAAACACTGACAAAGAGTGCGATCTCTTCTAAAAACTTTCTACAAGCGTTCATTTTTTGGCTATTTCTTTCAGACTAATTTTAGACATTTTTTTTCTTGCTTAGATGTGGGTGTGTGCGCTGGGTGTGTTTGTGTGTGGGTGGTTGGGTGTATGGGTGGTCTGTAGCCAATGTATGTTATTAGTTAAGCCAAAGAAAAAAAAACAAAAAAACGTTTCCTCTGTTTGTTAATAATGTGTGGCCAACTTACAGCAATATCTGGTCGAGTATTGACAGTTAGCGTTGACTGTTGGTGCCATAATCTCGTTGACAGCCATATCCAATTTTAAAATGTTGTTTTCGCTTTCGGGGCTTGTTTGTATCCTTTAGTTGTTGTTTAATTAATTGTTGTCGTTGTTGTTGTTTTTGTTGTTTATGGTAATCCAATATTTTTAAAAATTACACACACACACGCGCACTCGAAAAGGGCGCAACAATTGTTTTGGTTTGATAGTTTCTCTTTGATTAGTGCTGCTTATTTGGTAGTTTGCCTTGTTTCCATTGTAAGATATTTGGAATTCAAGAGGCACTCTATACACTGAGCACCCAAAAAACCAGCAGCAAAGCAATGCTCAAGCTGAAGCCGCAAGCACACCGATAAAAAACACTTTCACTTTTCGCTTGATATGCAGAGAACACACAAAACAGTTTTATGCGACTTTTTTTTGCTTCTTTTTTATTCCTTTTTGGTGCTGTGGTTAAATTAAGTTAATTTTTGTTTTTTTTTGTAAATATTTGCTTTGCCAAGTGAAATTACATGCCAGGCGCACTAATGTCAAGAATAGTCAACATTTTGATAGAATAAGTTATGCGGACTTGCTATATGCACTTTATTGCTAATAATAATAATTTTTATTATAAACACTTGCAGCTGAAACTGAAGCTGATATTTTGGTTTATTCCTTGGACTGGCTTTGCTGGCTATAAAAGTTTTGCAGAGTTCTTCGCGCAGCCAGTTTTTGTTGTTTTTTGTTTATAGTTTTGTAGTTATTGGTGGCAATTCTTGCGCGTCGACCGTTTGAACGTAACGTCTGCCTCGAACCACAGTAGACGTCTGTGCGGCAGCGCGCAGTGAAACCAACGCTTATCCTCAAAGATCGCTAAGAAATTTCATGCCATTCCATTTTGTTTCATTGGCGCAGCGACGCTTTCGCTTAACCAACACACAAACACACACACACATACACACACAAGCTCTCACACACACTCAAGTTGAAGCTCAGCTTTGGTTCTGTCTGCTGTTAGCATTTCCATTTCTTCCACTCATACACACATACATACTCGCCAGCCAACTTGCTGCTGAGCACGCTCACTACAAGTTTGGTTCTTCGTTGAAGTCTTTTGTTTTGGTCTGCACTTTGGCTTTGCCATGTGCTCGAGCTTTTCGCTTTGTCTGCGCTGTGGTGCTTTCAGTAAGAGTTTTGCCTTGGGAGCGCACACACATACATACAAAGCGGCAGCGCTTAATTATTTACAGTTTATGGCCGTTCCGTTTCCACCACGTTTCAGCGCCGCTTTTGCTTCAAATGGACTTTTATAACTTTAACTTTCTTCGCTATCGAAACGAATGCCGTTTGCTGCCAACTGCCTTCTAAGCGTGCTTCGGCTTTTTTTCTTTTTCTTTTTTTTCTTATTTTTCTATTTTTTCTTTTTTTGTTCATTTTATTTTTTAAAGTCTTTTGTATCTTTCAGTCGTTTTTCGCTGCGTATCGCTGTTGCTTAGCTGCAAATTACAACTTTCGTCTGTTATCGTCAAGATTTTTTTTTAATTATATAATTTAAACTTTTTTCTTTTGTGCATTTTGTTGATGTTGTTGTTGTTGTTGTTGTTGTAAGTGTTGCTTTGTTTTCGCTATAACTTCTACGCAAGTAATTTGCTTGGTTGCCGTTGCCGTTGCCATTGTTGCCTCAGTTTTACTTTTATTTGCATAAAGCCAAGCTCACGGCTAATTACGCACAAGAAGAGTGAAATTTCCAATGGATTCTTAATTATAATTTAATTGCCACCCGAGTAACAGACCAAATCTATCTCTTTCTATTTTGCGTGTGAGTGTGTGTGTATCTGTGTGCTTCAGTTAGTTGCATTTGGTAAAGTCTTTTCAGTTGCATGCGGCTTTGCTGATGTGGTCGGCGCATCGAGTGTTTTAAGATCGAGGCTCGACCAGTCTCTCAGTCTCCAACTTGGCTAAAAGTATCTCAATGTTTAGGCACTTTTTGTTGGCTGCTCTGCACTTACAGTTGCTTCTTTTGTGTCCGCCGAATGTTACTATCTTTCTTGCTGCTGCTGCTGCTGTAGCTGTTTTTGTTGTTGTTGTAGAAAACTTTCTAATGTAGAAGCCGTCTGCTGTTTCATTGCTTACATTTTCCCCCACTCAATCTCTTTCTCCCCCTATCTCGCTCTCCCTCTCTCTCTCTCACTTTCCGTCTCACTCGCTACAATTGAATTGCTCCGCTGCTCACACAGTAGTTGATAGGCCTTTTTTTGTATTTTTCTTTCTGTTGGTTTTCTGGCTGCTTTTTCTTTCTTTTGAGATTTTTTCCCAAGCATGTGAAATCGTTGGAGAATTTCAAATCAAGTAAAACTATTGTGAAAGATTGTGAAAAAAAACTAAAACTAAAAAAACCTCACACATTTTCAATTCTATGCACATATAAATTTGTCTGTCTGCACTGATATGTAATGCACCTGCAGTGGAGTTCACATAAGTACTTGGTAATCTCGTTTGTGGAGGTCTGCGATGCATCTTCAATCCCATTATGATGGTGGTCAGAGTCATCCGTTGGACCGATTGATTATAATACCGATGCCGTTATACCGCGCTTGCTGCTATTTGGGTGAAAGTTGTTTCTTTAAATTCACTCGCAGACCATTCCATATACATGTGTATGTGCGAGTGTAAGTCATCTTCTTCATATTAATTAAAGTTAAGAATTGTATTTCCCCTATGAAAATCAATATTATTTATTTATAGTTTATATATGCGATGGCATCTCCCTAAACTGGAGCAAAATATTTCATTAGGAACTGCTGCCTTTCATTATATAAACGAGTGTCAGAAGCAATACTGAAAGACTGAAATTGGGGACCTACAATCGCAAGTATGAAATGTATTTTCACTTTTTAATAATTAACATAAAATTATTAGCCAGCAGCGCAAAGAAAGAGAAATGGGTAAGAACCAACGAAGACAGACAAAAGACACCAAAAAAAAAAAACCAAAAACCACAAACAAAAACAATGCCAATCGCATTAAGTCAGCGCCAAAAGAGCAGCGTCAGACGAATGTAAGAAATAAGCCATGAAAGTTGTAAATTCAATGGAATAAGATTTCGGATTTCGTAAAGTCGCGTAAAGAACAGAGAGACCACAGACCATCGTCATCAGTGGAAGCGAATGACTAAAAGACTTAAAATAAGGAATCATTAAGACTGAAAGAATTTTAAGTGAAATGAATTTGAAAGCCTTTCCCGTCGTGTCTTGACCCAATTACCCATTTTGGCCCCATACCCCAAAATTGATGTGGTAGCTCCGAAACCAAATAACCAAACAGAACGAGAAGATATGAGCGTGACAGAGTAACAGTTATGTGACGAACAGAGTCAGACAATCGAAAGTTTATGTCATGCAACAGCAGCAGCTTAAATTTGAGGCAACGCACAGTGGTTCAAAATTGACACAGCTTTAGCCATAATATTTCTTAGAGACATGATTTGACGGAGATTAGCTTTTTATTGGATTAAGTTGTGGCAACCAAATAAAAATAAAATCTAATAAAAACAATAGAAATGTTTATAAATGCATTTAATTTCGTTTTTTATTGTCTATTTTAAGTAATAATTAGTTTACTGCCAATGACACATAAAATATACAAAATATGACATCTATAAGAAAGATGTCTTTACAATTGACAGTTGGATCGTGATGAGTCAGAAAAACTTAAGAACATCTATTTATATTCGAAAGTAATTGACACAATATATGTGTAAAAGAAAAGACAAATATATTTAAAAGCAGTTGTGTAAGTGAAATTCTATAGACATATGCAGTAAATGTGTGTTTGTAACTTTTGTAGGTAAAGTAAAAATACAACAATATTTGGAAAGTCTTGTCATGAAATTATTCTTGTGTAGATGTGCTTGTTCCGACGCATGTATCTTTCATAGGCCTAACAAACAGCGTGAACAATTGAGAGCAGCCAAAAACGCAGGAAAAGAAAAAGTAACTTCACACCAACACACACACACACACGCACACAGATACACAGATGCGCAGCTCGATCAATGTCTGCCGCTGAGCTGGCCAGCAAATCGAAAAGATACATACACAAAACGAACACTATACAAAAAATAAAATAATAAAATCGAAACATAAAACATTCTGAATGTAAGAGTGTGGAAGTAGGTCAGCGTCGCTGCTGCCGCTGCTACCTCACCGCTGGCGTTGCCTTTGCCTTCGTCTTTGCGATCGTCTTTGCCGTCGTCGTCGTCATCGCTCTCGAACTTGGCTTTGGTTTCGACTGCCGCAACAGCAGCGTCAGCTCAGACACCAAAGCCAAAAACCAAACAGCTCAAATAAGAAGAATCAGAAACGTACACATTCACACACACACACACGCACACACACTAGCACACACGCACGCTGATGGAATACTTAAGCATCCGCGTCCACTTGCACTTTCTTTTTCAAGCGCTGCCGCCTCGCTGCTGGCGTCGACGCCGCTGTCACAAACTTGATTTGCCTTTTTGTCTTTCGAACTTAACTCTGACTCTGGCTCATTCTACTTCTGCTCAGCTCCCAGTTCCAGTCCCAAAGCGCAGGTTCGTGGCTTAAGTCTTTCGTTTGGCTCTGGCGCACGTTCGCCTCGCGCAGCTTTCGCTTTGCTAAGGGGGGGGGGGGGGCTCCATTGTTTTGGGTACCCTGCTGCTGCTGCTGTCCAAATATTCTCTCGAATCTTGCGTTATGCTTCATTTGTTATAGACCCAAATTTCACCCGCTTGTATAACCAATTCAAATTGTATAAGTTATCAAAATGATTAATATACCTTTTTTATTTATTACAAAAATCGTTCGCATCGTAAATGTAGATATATAGAGTATTTTACAGTTATATTAAATACCTTTGCCGATGCTCTCTAATGCATTAATTCGGTCATTATTTGTGATTTTTTGAAATTTTTAAGCATGAGCAAGACAAAACTATTGTAAAATATCATAGTAAATAATATGTTTAAATTTATAAATTTATATATATATATATATATATATATATATATTATAAATATAATCCTACAGTAATCTTAAGTTTAGTTACTATAATATCATATAAAAAAAATTATATGTGTATCGCAAAACAGTTCAATACTTTTAGCATTCTCCCGTTCAATGAATCGATTGTCTCCACTTGAAACACTAAACGATCTAAAATTAGTTTTTGTGATCTAAAAACCGATTATATTGCATAAGTTTATTGGTTTATTAGAAATGGCAGTATACTTTTAGGTGTAGAGTAGAATTAAGATGCAGAATTTATCTACAGGACAACCAAAAAGCCATAAAGATAATTCTAAAAAAAAATAAAAAATATTGAATAGATTTAAAAAATAAATTTACAAATTAAATTAATATATATTAATTATTTCAATATTGTAGTCAGATTATTTTTCAAATTGATGAAGCTATATATATATATATATATATGTATATGATATATATGTACCAATAATAATATAAAGAAACGAAATCTTATTATTATTAACTTAAATATAGCACACAAGGAAGAGCATTTAATGACCACAGCTGAGCATAAATAGCAATGTACGCGAGAATCCAAATGAAGTGAAAAATGTTAGGAATTTCATTTAATCACATCCGATTAATTGATTATTTTTAGTTGAACCAAATCTATATTTACCTGCATTATGTATAATTTATATATAAATAAAACAAATACCGAAATCGGCATAAAAGGATAAATTCAGAAATGCATGAGTAAAGTGAAAGAAAACCAAAATAAATCAATGAAAAATAAAAATACCTAGACAATTGGCTGGCAATCCGAAAATGCTCAATTGAAATTGCAATTGCATCTCTCAGCGATGTGGCTGATTTTGGTAGATTGGCGTGTAAAATGGGCGCCACGGCAATTTCGCAAAATTTCTCAGTTTCGCAACTTCGCGACTGCAGAGGCGACAGCGGGCATGGCCGATGCTTCCTCGATATGCTCGCGGATACCAACCTTGATGTTGATTTATAGGTGTCGCTAGCTTGTGGTATTAGCGGCGTCTATTTTCGTGTCTGCCTTTTGCTGCGTGCCTGCATCCCTGACTATCTCCCTCTCGCTCCCACTCCCAAACACACTATTTCTTACCCGTTCTGGTCTGTCGGTGTCTGCTCAGAGTCCATGGGCTGCCAATTGTCTTGCGGCATCTCTCAGTCCTTCTAAGGTTCGTTTCTATTTTCTGAATTGGCAACGAGGCGAAGTAGATATGCTCATATCTTGCAATTAAACTGCTCTCTTCGTCATCCATCTATGCTTATCAGTCATTTAGATAGCTGGCATACCACCCAAATTGCCCTGCATCATCCGACACCGATCTCTGAATCTCTCTCATTAAATAACTAACGAGATTTTCCCTTGAAATGGATATCAAACTTAATAAAACTAGACTTGATTGGGATAATAATATTAACTACTATTTGAGTTAATATGTGTTAACTATTTATATATGCATTTTGTGAAGCGCTCTTAAATGTCGTCTATACCTTGATTTGCTTGCTGCGATAATTGGGAAAACGGCTTATATGGATCGATTCAAGTTAAATGCGTGGCACTACTTTCGCTCTACTCAGTTTCTTTGTCTCTGCCAACTAATTGAGTTCTTATCTCAATTGAAATTCCCTTGCCTGGCCGAGAGAGCCTTCGATATAAAGACGACACTTGGCGATCCGCGTGCCATTTGTTGTTGAGTCTAGGAGCCGACAAGAATCAAAAGTGCGATTTTATTTTCATCCCTTCGTTGGCCTTAAAGGTGTGTGAGTGTGTGTGTGTGTATTTCGATTTTGGATTAACAAGGAACAAGGGACTATTTTCGAAGAACAATTCTTCTGCTACACAAAATCTTTATGGAATACGTGATTGATTTTAAATTTTGATAAAACTTTCTTTAAATGCAAATGATTTTATAGTGAATTATTTTTTTTTAATACAAAAATGTCCTGAGTTAAATATTTAAAAATATTGAAATTTGAAAAGTTTCCTGTTTGGGTTCATTCAATTTTTATATTACAAAAATGGCTAATGAATCCAATCAGATAGATATATCATTTACCCAGCAACAAATTCAAAATGAGTTCTACAAAAATCACATCTATTATTTTAGATAAACAACTGTCAAAATGTGTGACGATGATGCGGGTGCATTAGTTATCGACAATGGTTCGGGCATGTGCAAAGCCGGCTTTGCTGGTGATGACGCCCCCCGTGCTGTGTTCCCCTCCATTGTGGGTCGTCCACGCCACCAGGGTGTGATGGTGGGTATGGGTCAAAAGGATTCGTATGTCGGTGATGAGGCTCAGAGCAAACGTGGTATCTTGACTCTGAAATATCCCATTGAGCATGGCATTATCACCAACTGGGATGATATGGAGAAGATCTGGCATCACACCTTCTACAATGAGTTGCGTGTGGCCCCCGAGGAACATCCAGTATTATTGACAGAGGCCCCACTTAACCCCAAGGCCAATCGCGAGAAGATGACTCAGATCATGTTTGAAACCTTCAACTCGCCAGCCATGTATGTTGCCATCCAGGCTGTGCTCTCGCTGTACGCCTCCGGCCGTACCACTGGTATTGTGTTGGACTCCGGTGATGGTGTCTCCCACACTGTGCCCATCTATGAGGGTTTCGCCCTGCCCCATGCCATCCTGCGTCTGGACTTGGCTGGTCGCGACTTGACCGATTATCTGATGAAGATCCTCACTGAGCGTGGCTACTCTTTCACCACCACCGCTGAGCGTGAAATTGTGCGTGACATCAAGGAGAAGCTGTGCTATGTCGCTCTGGACTTCGAGCAGGAAATGGCAACCGCTGCCGCCTCCACCTCGCTGGAGAAGTCTTACGAGTTGCCCGATGGTCAGGTTATTACCATTGGCAATGAGCGTTTCCGTTGCCCCGAAGCTCTGTTCCAGCCCTCGTTCTTGGGCATGGAGTCCTCCGGTATTCACGAGACTGTCTACAACTCCATCATGAAGTGCGATGTGGATATCCGTAAGGATCTGTATGCCAACTCTGTGCTGTCCGGCGGTACCACCATGTATCCAGGTAACTGACGCATATCCCTAACCGATATCAAATATTAAATGTGTTCCGCATGTTATATTTTAGGTATTGCTGATCGTATGCAAAAGGAGATCACTGCCCTGGCCCCATCGACCATTAAGATCAAGATCATTGCGCCACCTGAGAGAAAGTACTCCGTATGGATTGGTGGCTCCATCTTGGCTTCGCTGTCCACCTTCCAGCAGATGTGGATCTCCAAGCAGGAATACGATGAGTCTGGTCCCGGCATTGTGCACCGCAAGTGCTTTTAAATCTTTCCCTCGTCGCGAAAGATCAACAAAGACAACCACCGCCTTAGCAAAGTCGCAAACCAATCACAACAACCACCTCGGCGAGCTTTTCACCAACGCCAACTCGCCTCACATTAAACCAAATCAGCAAAGAAGAAGTGGATAACAACAACAACAACCACAACCACAACAACAACAACCAACTTTTGCACAACAATCATTAAAGTCACAATAACAATTAGAGGCTAATCACTCTGTTGGCCTCACTCTTTAAAATGTCACCAATACCAAAGACACCGGCGATTTTCATAGTCAACAACTGTATGTGAAATTCGTCGCAGTGTAAAATAATTAAATATTTTATAAACTGTATATTTTAATCGTAGTCGGAGAAATAAAAGCCAAATATATCTTCCATTAAAAAATGTAAACATTTTTAATAAAGACGTTTTTTTTTATTACATATTTTCTTTACTGTTAACAATTTGCAATATTATTTAATGATTTTTTAGTTTTTCAATATATTTTTTATTTCTTATGTTATGTTTGTGGAAGTGCTTACAATAATTTATTAATATATAATACCAAAATACGTTAACATTTAAATAGAGTCAGTGAAAAAACAAGTGAGAACGTTGCAGTCGGGCGTAACCGAATGCCAAATTCTCTGATACCAATAACTAATATCAGCTGATAACAGTTGCCACAGAATAGTGGCAATGGATGAAGCCAAGAAAAAACGATCTTTGAAGAAGTTTTTTAGTAATCTAACTTCCCAGACTGGGAACTTTAGTATTAAATTTTTCGGAAGACAGTCTTTAAAAATTTGGTGACTCTAGCTTAAAAAATTTGGATTTTGATTTTCGATTTTAAGGGCTGGAGGGGAAGGCGATGTGAGCGGGGTCTGAAAGTGTATCTGACGATTTTTTTAGGGAAGGTTTGGTTTCTCTTCGGACAGACAGACAGCATGACGGAACTTGAACAAAACCAATATACTCCTGTATTTTCGGTATCAGAGTATAAAAACGTTAAAATTTCTTAGATGTATGATATATGTAACTTTGAATATATGTATATGTATGTATGTATTTTCTATATATTGACTTGATAACATTAAGAACACAAATTTGGTGTAAAATGAATGGTTTGGCAGTGATATCTTCTGTTACATTAGTAAATTATAATTAACATTATCGGCTTCAGTATCAAAAAATTGGATTTTGTTTTGGCTTCTTGGGATTGGTGGAGATTCACCTAAACATGAGTATTCTTGTTTTAGTTAACGTACACATACATAAGTAATTCTAAAAATAGGTATACAAATATTGTATAGACCGGCATTGCACGCATTATAGTAAATATGAGTGTCGAGGCTACACTTAAACTTATAAAGAATATTTAAAATATTTTCTTTTTTATATATGCTTAGAATCATAAATATTTATGCAGCTAACTATTAGTTTGATTAACAAGCTCCTTAACTTAATTGACTTGTTACTTCATTACACTAGGAAATAGCATTTGTTGTCCAGGACTGTCACCAAACATTTCCAATGTGAACTGACTCTTCTGGACAAGACAAATTTCTGTAGCCAACTGTTAACTATTTACAATTCTTCTTACAATCTATGAATGGCTTTGAAATTATTTTTTTTACATTTATGCATTATTTTGTTGGCAGTTTTTCTTGGGTTTGAAATTGCCCGTGTTTCGAAAATACTTTTGAACAATCGTTGATAATTTTTCTAGTTAACTTTACATTGCCTGTACTTGCTTTTGATTTGTGTATGTACTATGTATTTATAAAAAACAAAAAATACATATTTACTCGTGCATTTGTCTGCTTTTTAGAAAATGAAAATGTTTGAAAGACGAAGTGTGGGATTTGAAGATTTGTTACCCACTAAAACCTTCCTGCATACAAATCTTCCTCTTCCAGTACCAACGAAAACTTCTCGAGGCATGTGTGTGTGTGTATGTGTGTGTGAGTGTTTGTTTGTGTATGTGTTAATCGTTGTAATACTATTAAATTTGTATATTTTGTGCAATTGATGCGACGCCCTACATATATATTTGAGATATCTTATGGAGATGGCAGATGCAGTTTTCCGGAATTGGCAGTGAAGGTAAGCAAAACTGTTTAAATGCACAAAAGCCAAACGACCAGAAAATTATTGCGCAAAATAATAGCACCAAGGATTCATCAAGCCCATTTGCAATGAACACCAGACTGTACGGATCACACAACTTCCAGATAGAGTCCTGACGTCGGCGATATGGAGCATTGTCCGCAATAGCCTCCACAAAAAGCGCGCCGCGACGACGCCAATGTGTCGAACTGAAAATCAGAATTGGGATTAGCTGGCAGATAACAAAATTCGATATCTGATAACCTACATCGCCGACCCGGTGCATGACCGCATGATCGCCGTATGTTTTCCAAACGGTCGTCGGCCGCATCAGGAATCCCGTTCCGACCAGACTGATGGAGAAGTCACCCTGCGGGCAATTCATTCTGCGGTTATAGCAATCACCTGCCGATCCCAGCGCCTGCCGCTGTCCCCTCGACTCGGCAAACTCGTAATCGTTCTCAATAATGCGCAAATCGCTAATATTGAGCCGCAACTTGCTGAAATGCGTACGCCCCGAGTTCTGATCGTAGGCGTACTCATGGTTCCGCGACATGGGCGGACAGTGGTCGTAGTACCGCGTCTTGTACTCATAGTAGATGGAGTAGTTCTCCTGTGGCTTCACAGTGATATACTCTCTCGGCGTCGCACTGTTCATTCGGTGGCAGTAGATGCGCCTCTGGCGTCCCCGCACCAGCAACGTGTACTCACCATCCACGTACACTCGGTGAATGCGCTGAAGGTCGGCACATGTATGTGCCTCTCTGCTTTCATCGCTGATGGGACTTCTCTTCTTGCAACTGGGTGGCGGAGTGCATTTGATGGTATCGAATTTCGGCCTGCCGGCGACCCGTCGCATATGTGAGTCGTAATACAGGATGCGTCGCCTCTGGTAGCCGGAGCAGTCACACTGTTAACAAAGATTCAAAGTTAAACTGTGGTTCACAAGCTGAATGTGGCAACTGTTGCTTCACTTACGGGTGAGATCAGTTTGTATTGCCGTTTCATGCAGTTACTGCATATTTTTTTACGAGTTGGCCGCTTGGCCACATCACAATGCTGTTCGTTGACGCTCTTGCCCAGCCAGGAATCGCAGCGCACGTTGCGCGTCTGGTAATCCACATTGCAGTCCCTGGAGCATTGCGTCCATTCCGAGGTGACCCACCTGCAATTGATTTTGCACAATTTTGTGGTCTTGCGCAGCTTGGGTTTGCGCACCTTCAGCGCCTTGCAGTAGGATTCGTCAACATTCTCCTTGCGCTTGGGCGTGCCAGGCACCTCAGGCTTGTAGACCCGCGTACAACTCTGCTCCTTTCGCTTCACACCCGTGCCACATTCTACAGAGCACTGAAAACAATTGAATTGATTAGTTGGCAACACTTGAATCTAATTTCTGATATTATTTCATTTAAATTAATTGCTATTTTCCATGCATTTCAAATGTATGTGGAATTTATGGCTATCGATATTTGTGAAAGATGGGCAGTTATCGATAAAAATGTACGAGACAACATTCTATTCCAAATTTGAAATCTTTAGCTTTTCTAGTTTCTGAATGTTCAAACAGATCAAATCGGCCTGTTTAGGAACATATTTAAAATATATTATAATTTGTATAACCTTTTTTATTTAATTTTTAATTGGTTCAGTGTTGAGTAACAATCAAAGTTTGAACAACGTCAAATTTTGACAATAAGATATGTCGAAATATGAGTGGTGTGAATGATTTCCATAATATAATAATAAAATAAAAGTATAATAATAGTAATATAAAATAATAACATCTCTTACCGGTAGCCACTCGCTGGTGTACTTGATGTGGCAGCAATTACGCACTTCCTTGGGCTTGTCCGGGTCATCAGGTGGACAGAAGTTGCCATACCGAATGCTGCAGGTGACAGTCCTGTTCATCTTGCACCAATCGCTGCACTCACCCCACTCTCCCGTCTCCCAATAGTTCCCAGTGAGTGGGTTAATCTGAATCAGTTGGATGGAAATTAGTAAGCTAAGTCGCAACTGTGGCATTTTGGAATGCTTACTTTTGGATAATATTGGCAGGGTTCTGAACGGCATTGCTCGTGGCTTGATATCTCGAATTTGAGTCGGCAAAAGGACATATCAACAATATTCGATCTGTGAATATCGGGGAATGTCTGTATGCAATTAAAGGTCTTCTCTCGGGTGCCCAGCTCCCCACAAGTGGCGGAGCATTCCGAAATGCTGGTCGTGTTCAATCTGTATTCGAGAATGATTATATTCAGAACTCTGATAACTCATTATTAATCACAACTAACGTTAGGATGCAGTCCGTGTTGCAGTTGCGATGCTCCGGCTTTGGCACCGCCGACTCTTCGCAGTATTGTGGAGCTACTTTGAGACCCTGAGTTGTGCTTATACAGGCCGCCTGGCGATACATTGTGCCCTCGCACAGTGAGTCGCAATTGCTCCACGCCTGCATCTGCCACCGATAGATCTCCACCTGCGTTTCTGCAATGACTGGCTTGTCCGCTGTGTACGTATAGGTCATCAGTATGGCATCCTGGTTCTGGGCCGCATTCAAGTCTACCGATATGATCTGGAATATATATAAAAATATGGTTATTTAGGCCGCGACCGACGAAGAACCTATCCCGATTTACCTTAACGATTAGATCACGCGTCAGCTTCCATGAAACAGTGGTGTTTACACGCTCAATTGTGCTATTGGAGCCAGTGTAATCCATTGTGACACCCGCATAGGAAAACCTCTTGGGAAATGGTGTTACCACTGTGCCCAAATTCAATATGGGATGTTGCTGGTCATCGGTGAGTATAATGTAGTTCTGTTCGGGATAGCCAGGCTGTGTAATAACTATGTTAGAGGCACCTGCATAGATTAAAAAGAAGCATTCATTAAGTTCTCCATGTAATACATTGAAAATAATTTGGTGCAAGTGAAACTTTCTTTTTTGATCAAAAGTTTTGAGTTTTAATGCAGAATTAATATAAATTAAAAGTTTTGAATTTGATTTAATCTCTGTATACGCTCCAATTGGATACCAATCGATAAGTATCGAATTTGATTTCATCTCTGTATGTGATCATTTTCGATACCAATCATTTAAAAGAAATAAATTCGGGGACGATGTTTATAAGTATCGATACATTGATACATTGATACATCGATAGCAGATTGAGTACTTCCGTATCAGGATCACACAAATGCAGTTTTCGGTTTCACTTATTTTTGGATGTGTGAAATCACATTTAATTAAATTTACTGTGCTGATTCATTTATTTTTGTAGTTGCGTAAATAAAATTGCAACTGCTAATGATGACAATTATTGCTAGAGCAGTGCAACACCTATTTGTGTGTATAGTGTGTGTGTGTGTGTGTGTGTGTGTGTGTGTGATGTGCATGCGATTAAGATGATAATGAGTAAGCAGAGTTTGCAATTTGATTTGATTACTGTGCACTCGATGGCGACCTCTGACGTGTGATGTGGCGCCACTTGCCGTCGGTCGATTACGGAATCGTCTGGCAATCAGTGCGTACGTGCGGCGCCTAACTGCATTTGGATTGGAATTGCCTTTAGCTGACGTCTTGACAGAGATCACACAGCTGGAAAACCACCACTCACGTGGCGCACAGCAATTACCTAATATGCAAACCGGGTATGTATGTACAAGCATGTGGCATGTCTGAATATATGTATGTACACTGATAATTATGAATGGCGAGGGTTGGGCTCAAGATGACTCTATTGGGCAACGAAGTCGTTAAAACTCTTTAATAGACACATTAAGTTACGAAACGTATACAAATTTAACAATTAGCATTCAATCATTAAATCATTAGCAAAATTATAATTATGGAATTGAGTTATTTTCATTTGCTATTTTAGGCAACTGGCAATTTTTGGTAAACACACCTTTTGGTATCGTCGTGACGTAGTAGATGTTTTGATAGGGCTTAACCCTGCCCAGTAGATCGGAGACGTACACATTGCTGGTGCGCTTTTCGCATGTATCGTTGTTCCCCTCGCACACCCCGCACTCATCTGCAGTTGCAATTGAAAAGCAAACAAAATTAATGTTAAATTTGTTGTTTTGTCGATTTTTTGTGTGTGACTAATTACCGAGTTTGGCAATGGAGTTGAGTTCGTTATCACAGCCAGCTGGGCGACAGATGCCGTTGACACACTTGTCAAAGCTGTCCACGTTGCAGGTGGTGCCATCCCTGACCTTTGGCTGCAGGATAAAGTAGGCGGTGTCATACTCCACGCGGCAATACAACGTGCACTGGTTCGCTAATTTTACTGTTATACATTTCGGGATACGGGATTAGTTAAGTTAACTGATGAATTGTGTTAATTGTTTTCACTCACATCCGTATTTGGGTACCCATTTGACGTCCGGTGCAATTCCCTTTATATTTAGGTGACGACCATTCTGGTCATAGCACTGCTGCTCGCGGGGCTCTATGGTGCCCGGTGGGCAGAAGTGTGTGTTGCACGATCGATACTTCTTCCGACTGCCCTCACAGTACTTACCACCGTTTTCGGGCACCGGATTATTGCACTCGCGTCTCGATTCCTGAACACCGCCTCCACATGTTAGGCTGCAAGGCGTAAACGCAGTCCACGAACCCCAACCGCCGTGCACCGGATTGAGGGAGTAGCCAGTCTGTGGCACACAATGGCCCTTTTGGCACCAATACCTGTTGTTGTTGCACAGCGTGCCATCCGCCCAGGGCAGATTGCTGGAGCGGCAATTTTCATTTGGATGCGAGGTCGCCCTGCAGAATAGCCTCCGGCAATCCGCCTCGATGAGGCAGTGGGTGCTCTCGTTGCCATGTATCAGCTGGCACTGGTGATCCAGAGTGTAGATCTGGCCGGGCAATTTCGTATTCAAGTTGTCTATGGCCGAGGATTGAGTTTCCTCCAGGCACGATTTGTCCATTTTTCTAAAATCGCATTAGTCAATTCGTGGAATTTTTTCACTTTACTGATTTATAGTTTGAGTACTTACTCGAGAAACTCGGAGACATAGTGGCGGGAGCACTTAGACCAAGACCATGGATGTATGTGATCTCCCATAACGCTCGACATGATGTGCAACGTAAGATTGTTGCCCTGCTGCATGTTGAACGGCTTGCAACGATCGTCCTGATCATGCGGCATGCTCAGGCTAAAAACAAACTGGTTAAGAACAGGGCCAGAATAAAGTCAACGCTTTCCTCTTACATGTGGCCCAGTTCGTGTGCTATCGTAAAGGCTGCTGACAGGCCATTGTCCTGCACAATGGAACAGGCGCTAGACTTGCAAGCTGTTCCCAGTTCGGCCAGACCAAGGGTTCTGCAGCGCTCCTCCCGCTGATTCGAACAAATCTGATCACTATGGGTCGAAAATGTTGGCCTTAAAGTGCCTTGGATAAAGTTTAGCCGGAAAGTAATTGACTTACCGGGTTATTAGCATAGCCGTATCGTAGGGATAGCCTCTTTTTTTTAGGAACGAACAGAATCGTTTTAGTTTCTCGGACGTCCCTGATCGATGGCCGTTCCGATCGTTGATATCCTTGAGCTCGATCAGTTTGACCAACGATATGCGTATCGAGTTACCAATGCTGGCATCCGCAAAGATGGTCGATACGATCGATAGTAGTGTGAGAATGTAGGATTTGAGATCTTTCTTGTGGAACTCCACCATGGTGTGGTCGACGGCGATGAGCACTTCTAAAGTGTATACCTGGTTGCCCTGATAGTGTCGTTTGCGGCGCGTTAAGTGCGTTGGCTCACTTTCCATCAGCTCGAGCGCCTCCATCACCAGTTCCAGATCGGAGACAGCCTGCCTGGGATTGCGTTGCGAGTGCCGCCAGACGCGATGCAAGATCTCGTCGCTGTCCGCCTCGTTGACCGGCTGAATGAGCATCGTGCCGAAACTAGTTTTGATATAACCAGTCTGTGCAACAAGAGTAAGTAGGAGGGCGGAGCAGGGCAGGAGTTGGATACACAAGCTTATTAGTAGTCGTACTCAGCGATAAATTCATAATAATTATAATTTGCGAAATGTTAATTCAATGCAAATGGCTTTTTTGTGAAGGTCTCGGCCCCATGATCTGATCCACACCAGAGCACAACCTGCTGCTGGTGTAGTTTTTTTTTTTTGGTTTTTTTTTTGTTAAGTGTGTGTGTTTTTTTTTTATTTATATTTTTTAGCCTTACCATGCCGCCGCAGAGGGAGACGGCGACCGCCGATTGATTGTCGCCTTCGACGTAACCTATATAGTAGCAGCCCAAGTAGTGCTCCTCATTATGGGACTCCTCGGTGCGATTATTAAGTATCCGTATGACCCGAAACGTGCTAGATGGTATGAACGAGGTATCCTGATGCAGTATCACATGCAGCTGTTGTCCAAACACATTTAGCAAGTACTCCGGATGGGGATCCCAAATCTGACTAGTCTTGGTGCGGAATGTGCCAGTCATGCTGAACGCAGAAGTCACATCTGCATTAAGCGCATATATATTAAATGATGCATGGCCATGCATGATTGGATGTGGTGTTCTTGGTGTTTCCCACTTACCCTTGTGGCTGATATTGCCAGAGCTATGCTTTTTCGATTCGTACAACCAGTCATCGGGGTTGAGAGTGAAATTGTGAATTTTTATGGGTGTGACAAAGGTGCTAAGATTGTCATCGGCAATGTGTTTGTTGTCCCCAAAATCGTGTTCGCTTTTCATGTCGGTGTCATCACTCCAGTCGACAACATCCGTATCGTTAATAAGCTTCTTCGTCTCATGCACCTCGAAGAATTGATGCTGGTTGCTATTGCTATTGCTATTGCTGATGCTATCGCTGGGCCTACTGCTATTCAGAAAAATATATAATCCGATCAGTCCAAGCACTATGGTCACGGGGATGAGTAAGCAGGCGTGCTGCCGCAGCTGAGCAGACATGTTTTGGATATATTTGTTCTTGTAGAACCACCATTCGCAAGTCTTCTTCAGCACGAGCTGCAATTAAACGTAAAACAAAAACACAAATATGAAAATAACGATGGAGCAGAAAGTTGAAAGTGCCACAATCAATCCTAATTACAAGCTCCCATTGAACACAATCAACGGAAAACGGGGGGGGGGAGGTAACTGATTTGATCGATTAACCCTATGAAAGAATTATTAAATTGATCAATTGTGAGGCGTCAACACCTGCCTTGACCACCTGTGAGTGCCCGCTCAGAGCCCCGGCCTCATTTGCCGTGTTTACCTTTTTGCAGATCTCTATCGAACTGTTGAAAACACTTCCTCACCTCTCAAATATTTCGCACTTTTTTATTTTTTCTTTAATTGCTTAAACTGAAATGCTTAAGCGCATAGGTGTAAAGTGTGCCAACGGCAATTTCTGTTTGCTTGCCAGCAAAACAAAAAAATAAAATACAAAAAATAAATAGCAAAAAAAAAAAAAAAAAAATACAATAGCACCGAAAGGCGAAACAAATAAAAAGTTAAAATAGTTAGATTCCCCCGCGAGCGCAAAAATTGATGTGGCTTTTATTTTGTTAATTTGTCTGAGTAGCAATTTCTTTGCACCTCTGCGAAAGCATTTGAAATGTGTGCATCTGGCGTATCGTGATCAATGTGGTATTTATTGTGGTGCCAAAAGATTAGTTGAAATTCATCAAAAACAAAATAACACAAAAAAAAAATCACGAAATTAGTTGCCAAATTTTACATAATTTGACGGCAGCTCTGTGTGAACTCTGCGACCGGCGGCGCATTTGTTATGCGACCAAATTGTCACATCGATCGTATTTTTTGACTTTGATAAATCTCTGACATCCATCCAAACTGGATGCCAAGTCATAGGCTGCGTTCGGATTTCCGTTGAGATCCCAAACGATGTTCAACGTAGCGTAGCTCTTCAAATATAAAATAACACTCAATTTTCGAATCGCTTTTGACCTTTTATGTTCGTTACCATTATTGAAAATAGCTCAAATTGATGGGTCATTAAGCGTTTTTTTTTTACCTGCACGGCCCAATTGACATGGCTTAAGATTGATCACACGACCAGCTATGAATATTGAATAACATGTTTTGAGTGTGTACCTCTTCAATAAACTGCCAATTCAATATTTTTCCAGATTTATATTTGCATACTTTTTGGGGTCAGCCTACGAAGTGTTGATCAAACTTATATTTTCATTCATATGCCTTAAACAAATTTTCATTTCTGAAGTGAATATTGAAGTAAATTTGCTCACAATACGCAATTAAAAAAAAAAACATTTTCACTTTAGATTATGCATAGAATAACTGGTTTCATTTGATATATTTATATATATAATTTTGTGCATTGCTAATCAATCGAATATCTTTCATAATTAAAAAGTTGTATTGTCACGATGAGCTACCGATTGCAACTAAGAACGCTTTTAATATTAATATATAATTTCGCATTGCTGGAATTTTATATTCTATGTACTTATATACATTGTATATATGTACATAAAATATATTATACAAATTTAACACACTCCAGCAATGCAAAAAATATTTCTAAAATGTATATGTATTTCATTAATCAATATTCGTTGCACAAATGTTTATGATGTCAGAACATTAATCAATGCTCCAATCTGTAAACAATGGGCAAATAGTCAGGGTTATCACTGTCAATGTGTGGCCAGATCTTTCCCGCCAAGCTTTCTCGCTTTTCGTTCAAGAATTTCTATTGAAAATCGAAATATATTAATACGCAATGTGGCATCTGAAGCTGCTATATTATTGGTGTGAGGATTATCATAAATTTCAGCTATTGCTTCGTTTTTGCGATTTGCAATGCAAATCCTTGGGTCTTTATGTATTTAATTAGAGGGCCATTCTGATGAGCTGTGTGTTTACGGCGGCGCCGATAGCTATGCATGTGTTTTTGGGGAGCTGCTGCTTATTAACTTGTTTCCAAAACAACCTCATAAATATGTAAATGCAATGTGTGTGTTCTGCTTTTATCAGCGACGAGTGATACCCGTGCCGATGTTTGAAACCTAAGTTTTTTTTTTTGTCGGTTTCATTTCCAATTAATACGTGTATAATTCATTTTATTTATTGTCAAAGTCAAAGTGGTTCCTAGGCTCTGACTAATTGAACAAACCAATGAGGCGGCACCTCAAAACAAAAAAAAAAAATCGTTAAAAAAGTCTAAACCAAAACAGAAAACAGCAAAACAGAAAACCAACAAAAACAATAGAATACCAAAGAGACATCCAATGCGAGATAAAAACCAGTTTACACTTGGCCAGCGTTGAAAATAGTCAAGAAAGAAGCGATTTGTGTGTCAGTCTATTATTTGATTTCTATTTACCGAACGCTATAATTTATGCCAATGGCTACATTTGTGGCCGACACTCTGTCTGCGGAGCAGTCGTGGAGCAACGACGCCGCACAGTCTGTCCTCTCAAGCGGCATGAAGGTCGTTGCCGTCGCAGCTTCGCACTATGCTGACACTCAACGGCAATGCGGGCTTCATGGACGATAAACATATTTGGTTTGGTGGTGTGAACCACATACTTTGGCACTGGCACATGGATTGAGGTGTTGGTGCTAAGTGAACGCCCAGCGACAATCTCGCGTAACGCTGCGTATGCGCAATGTGTTAAATTAATTACACGGCTAGTGTGTTTTTGCGCTTAATTTGTTTTTAATGACTTAATTACAAGTGTCGAGAAATCTAGTTGAATTCCGTAAATGCATTGTGACAATAGTAAAAAATTTGCAGCGCCGCATGCGAAACGTCAACAGTAAATTAGCAAATTAACAGCTTCATTGTGATATACAGTTAAATCAAATTGCTTACATACATATTTGGTTGGTCTGACGGTTTAAGATTTCAGCACATTCTGCTGGCCATTAGCTCACGCTTAATTATAGTCATGCATTTGGCTAAGATCTGACATGCAGTAGAAGGCAAATCCGGCCCGATTATATTTATAGCGGCTGCATGTGAATGATAAATAAATAAACTTGTTGAATTTATTGGCGTGTGTTTTATGGCTTTATGCTCTCGACGCGTGACCACATGCAACAATATCAAAATCCAAAATTCTGTTGGCTTAAATACAAAACGCTTGGGCAAAAAAACATAATCAAACCTTATTCCGGATTACCGTTAATGCCAAAAGTATGTGTAAATATTTTATTCATTTCACTTGAGCGTTTCCTGCGAAATGTTTTGCCAATGCACAAGTTCAGAGAACTGAATTCAAAGCTAGAAAGTCCGTGGGAAGCAACCAAAACAAAAACTTGGCTAATCAATTGAGGGAAAATAATAAAAACAATTCATAAAATGTACTCGCAGATTTACCAAGAAAATCGCTGAGCCACAAGCCAAATACAGAAAATCTGTCATCATTGGCTGATCTGGGTAAGTCCCCCACAAACAATTCCAAATAAAGAACGATCGTATTGATCTGCGTATAAATATTTATGTGTATTTATTGAATAAATGTACAAAAAAAGATGCATTTGCATGCAATTTGGCATTGTGTATCTAAATTGAAATCAGCATTGAACTGAAGTGCATTGATAACTTCAAAATTCACAATTGAAAATTGAAAGCCATCAGCACCAAACCCAAATCAATTAACCTTGAAAAAAATGCGTTTGGCAAAAACTTAATTGAAAATGGGCAACAAAGTGCATTCAACCAAATTGACTTTAATGCCATTTGGTCTAACGAGCTGGCCAGCAAATCGACTCGCCGGCTGCCCAGCTGGCTGGCTGGCTGATTGAATTGAATTTGCTATATGTCTGCCATATCATTAGACTAGTCACCATCATAGACATCATCAGTTGATTATATAGAGCAGCATCATCACTGCTGGCTCACTCTCTGTGTGTGCCACGCATATGGCGCCGGAGGTAGACCCCCAAAAGTAATTTCGGCCAGTTAATTATTGCGTGTTTTACCTTGAATTTTTTTTATACATATATTGCGATCGTTCTAAAACTGTAAAATAATCAACATTGTTTAGCTTTCGTTTAATACAAATTTCACAAAAGAAAGGAAAAAAAATTAAAAAAAAAAAATTCATAACAATATAAAACCTGCCATGCGTCCAACAAATGTTTAGCTTTGATATTTTAATTTGCAAAATAATACAAATCACAAATACTGTTTCGATATGGTGCGGTGCATGACTAATGCCAAGAATCTTGGATCTCATATTGCAAATCTGAACACTTATGCACTTGTCTGTAAAGTGTCGTTAAATTTTTAACTGCACTTCTGAGACTTGCAAAGCTAAACCCGTAAAAGTATTGCAGTTAATTTGTGTATTTATTCAGGTTTTATTTAATACTTTATTTAATGGGCTGCCTTTTTTGATTTATTTGGCACACTTTTGTGCAAACAGCATGAAATAACACACTCAAACACTGGTAATTTTTAATTTTTGGTCACACTCGGCGTATGCGTTATATGGAAATGTCTACATCACCGTTGTAATTGCCATTGAATGATAGGGTTTTTTAATAGTCTTGATATATAATTCAAATGATATTAGGCAAATATATAATCATATATTCAATTCTTCCTTTATATATAATTATGCGAATCTTTTTGATTTGGCAATGTATTTTAATTGGGGCACAGTTTGAAGATATAATTTAATCGATATAATCGATCATAATCTGTGTTCACATTGAGCCTTCTAAATTTGGTTTATCAACATTTTTGTATGGGAGTAGTGCATTCAACATTCTCCAGTGCCGCACATTCTCACGTTCGGTTAATTTACATATTTTTATGCATTTGTATCTACAGTTGGATTGCCACATCGTAAATTACAAAAATATTTATTTGCTTTTTGGACGCATACAAAGTGTGCGTGTTTATTTGGACAGTCGACAAGTCGATGCCAAAGGCGTTGGCCTTATGAGTTGAGGTAAACTGAACGACCACCTGGCCAATTTTAAATTGAAATTGGTACTCGAATCCGAGCAGTGTTCTCTACAAAAAATGACAAGCAAAATGACAAGTAAAGTTCGTTGTCCTTGTGGTGCAACAATTTAAATCTACATTAAGCGAAATGAAGAGAAAGTTATTATAAATTATCTTATGCTTTATAGATAACTCAGTTGAATAGAATTGCATTAAATTTTAGAAAATCTAATGAAACTTAAAGGTCTATATAAATTTATATCTGGTTTTATCCTGTCTGATCTAGCCGGGTCTCAAACAAATTTAGTTCTTCGAACTTGAAGAGTTTAGGGATTCACAAGTTTTGGTGTCTTGTCAGTCTTCAAATTTTGAGTTTGGAAAATTTGAAAAACTTTTTATATGATGATAATGATTTGGAATTTCAAATGAGAGAAGAACTTAAAAGGAATTTTTTAGTGAACGGTGGGTGGTGTAAAATGAACATATGGCTCGTTAAAACGGCAAGTTATTTATGGTAATCACAGCAATTTGGCTAAGAGCTTGTTTATACTTGTTAAGTTTGCATAAATGTGTTAATAAGCACACGAGGTTAATTGCTTAACGTGTCTGACCCGGCAACACGTTGCCCAAATCATTTCTTTTATTGTTTATTTTTGATGTGGTTCACTCAGGTTTCACATAAAAAAATAAATATAACAGCTCTATTAACAAAATTATTCACTGTGCTAAGTGTAAACAAATAAAAAAATATGATTTTGGTATGCCAAAAATGTTCATAAATAAAAAAAAACCACATTGAACTTATACCTTTCAGTATTAATTTTAAATATTTGAACCACGCGAATATTGAAAATTGAAAGATGGAAATGCGGAGCAACGTTTAAGCTCAAACGGAACGCGAGGCGCGACTAATAACGCGATGGATTCGCACTTCTCCTGGCCATGTCAATGACAAGCCTGCATTTTTAAATAAATTCACCTGCATTATGTGTTATTCACAAAGAGGAAACATCAACGCATAAAACCACGTAGGGGTGTCACACAAAGAAGCGGATGCGGACGCGCAATCCCGGAATACAAATGCAAAAGCAATTTTAAGACAAGATTGAAAGCTACTTCGATGTACAATGTAGAATGACTTGTTATTCACTTGTTATTTAAAATTTGTTTAATTTAGAAAAATTATATAAAAAACGAACTTCTACATTACGTGATAATTCATCCCTGTAGACATAACCACTGGGATTTATATCCACTGGTTGAGTAATTCAGAAATTGTGTTGTTCTGGTGTCTAACTTATTCGAGACTTATTTGCACTGTCCCGGCGGACTGACGGACTGACGGACTGACGGGCTGACTAATGTGGCAGCCATGTGCTGTGCGATGCCACATCAAGCAAGCAAATAAACAAAAAGCAAAGAGCAGAACAACAAGATGAATCGATCCTTGGCAGAGGAAAACATATAAATAAATATACATTCATTTTAGGCCTTCTTTTCCCGTTTTGTGTTAAACGTTTTTCGTTTTGTAAGGAAGTGTGCAAATGCAAATATACTTATTAATGACAGCGCCATGCAAAAAAACGTGTAAGAATACTATAGTCAAGTCAGCTCGACTACGAAATACCTTCTAAATAACTTTGCACACTTCAATTGTTGGCAAATTGTTATCATTTCTTATGGTCAGCACGGGTAATGAAGGGTTCCAGAAAAACTAAGCTAACCGAACTAATTTGGTTGCACAAACAGATTTTTGGGGCTCTACTAAGTACATGCAAATTTTTAATGAAATCTTTGATTAGAATGGTATTATTTATATATTACAGTAAAACCATAAGGGAAGCTTTACTCTCTCTCTGCCAATTTTATACTTTTTCACAAACCCAAAATACCCTTTTTATACGAAATTAATGAATCCATTATTTGCATTGCTTTTTCTATTGTTGATGTTGTTGTTTGTGTTGCGGTTGTTGCCTTTGCTGTTGATTCTTCTTCTTGTGATGATGTTGTTGTTGTTTGTTGTTGTTGTTGTGTGCCATTGTGAGTGCGATTTTTAATTGGTTTTGATAATGCGCTTGAATTATGGCTGCAACGCCTCTGACATTTCAATTTAGCTATCTGCTGTCATCGTCAACCCCAAAGGCATGTAAGCATTGTGTTTTTTTTTATTGTTATTGTTATTATTATTATTGTTGCTGTTGCAGTTATTTAATGTATTTGGTAGTTGACAATGCACCCGGCGTTTTGGTTGGCATCCCTCAAAAGACATCAAATTGCTGGCTGTGACAGTCGTCTCAATAAATGTATTCAATTGAATGAACGATTGATTTGATTGATTGCATTCCCCAGCTGCAGGGGCTTCCAGATGTTAAATGTCCGATTACAAGCCAGCAGGCGTTCTTTATGAATAAATTGATGGTGTTTAATTTGTTTTATGACGACTCATCAACCAAATAGTGTGAGCCATAGGTATAAATATTTTCCAAGAAATATATATATTTGTATTATAAATAAACATTAACTCATTCACCCACCTTTGGGGCATTTTTGAGGCATTTAAATAAAAATAGTCGGACAATTTTTTATTTTCGACCTCATGCGAAGTATATATGATATATACAAATTGGAATTTGAAGCGCAGCATCCAATATTAAATAGTTTTTAGTGAAAAATGTTCTCGCCTAATTAAGACTTTCAGCTGTATAAGCAAAGTACCAGTACATATTCAGGTGAGGATTATTAATTTGATGTGCTCAGCTCACTAAGCGAGAAGGAGTCCAACTATAATGGCACATAATTAACATTAAATCGAAAGCTAAAGTGGAATGTATAGTTCTACAATTGCTAAAAACCATTTGGCTCACGTTTAATAATTTATTTAGTTTTTTTCGAACATAAACAAATCGAAGCAGCAATGGGTTTGGTATTTTATTTAAATTCTTTGGGATGCTTGTTTTTTTTGTCTGGCAGAAAGGAGGCAAAATTAATTGGGTATCGATAGCATCAATGCCCAAGCTAGCCATCGATTATTTAAGATCATGAAAATTATCAGCAAGATCATGATTTGCCGCGGCAGCTGTCCGCGCCACACTTTTTGGCACCCCAGGCAAAGGGTGAAGAAGGGGTATTCCAACATGTTATAGCGGCTGTTGCTGTCACTTGGCATTAAGAGATTCTCAATATCATTCCAAATCCCAGACAGTGAATTTTAAAATGTTGTTAATGGCGTCTAAGGAATTTTAGTTGTGGCTTTCAGGGGCGCCACATCAATCATCGCATTAAAGGCCAAGTCGGAGTTAAAAGTATCTTTTTGTTATCAGAATGAGGCCCGCACTTGAGTGAATAATTTCTATGGAATATGCATCACTGTGGGAAATGATTCAACCCAAACAAAAAATTAACATCTGATTTCTTTGAAAAAAATATGTATTTATGCATTTCTTTAAATTAATAACATTTGTGTTAAATTCGTTTCCGGCGAAGCGAGCGTTTCAATTGGATTGTAAAACAAGATGCAAAAAAGTCTTGTGAAATTTGAACTCCACCTGGGTCAGCTTATTATAGAAGCAACCCATGTGAGGCATCTACTGCAACTGCTGCATCTCTCATTCGATCTGTCGCTAATCTGACAAAGTGCATAGAGTATACATTTTGCTGCGAATATATAAGTATAACAGGCATGCGGAAAAGCATTTGCCAGGCCAGACCTTCACATGGTTTCATTTATTCTAATAATTGTCTTTTATTTTTTATTTGCAACATTTATATCCGCGCACACCCGGCCGGGGTCTGGGCACATAACTTTGCCACTGGTCTGGGTGAGACAGGCAGTCTGTCAATTAACCTCAAAGCTTTGCGTTGATAATATAATTTATGTCTTTTTAATCGCTAAAAATTTGCATGAGCATTTGTCCAGTGTGTTTTGGTGTGTGTGTGTGTGTGTGTGTGTGTGCCTGTGTGTATTGCACTCGAACTTGTGCTCGTATTTCACTCTGTCTGTCGCCGTCATTAGCCAGGCCTCTTGTCAGAGCGGTATTAGCAAAGGGAGTGCGGAGAGGGGAGAGTGGTGAGTGGAGAGCCGAGAGCCGAGAAGCAGTTTTGCGGTTGTTGTCCGTGACTCAAAGTGCAAGTTGAAGTTGAAGTTAAATTTGAAATGGATGGAAGTCGATGCCTCTTGCAAATTTCATTCAGAAAATAAAACGGCAGAGCAGACGAGTCTGGGTGCTGGTTGCTGTATAAATAATTCATTAGGGCGAGACGCGTTCATTTTGTATCTGTCAGATACGTCAAGCACAATTGGCTGTTGTAACATTGCCGGCTGAGGCACGTCAGTGACCCCCAACAATTGCAGTTGGCGTTATAAATTTTGAGAATTTGATTTTTGTCTCTGTCGTCGGACGTTTTGCGTTTCAACCACTGCCCGCGCAACCCGACTACTCCGGCTACTCCACCGAACCCTTCAACGGGACACTTGAATCAGCCAGACTTATATATATATATATATATAGATATATATATACATATGTATACTCATAATACTCGTGCACAAGCACTTTTCAATACACGTATGTTTTTTTTTTTTGGCACATGTAGAAGTATATCAAAATTTTGGCAGGTCAGTGCACTTTGCGCAACGCGACAATTATTTATTGAAATTGGGATTAAGGTTGGAATAAACAAACAGTTTCGCAGTAATTGGCGCATAATTAGACAAAAGCAGCAATAAAAACGAGCTTTAATCATATTAACCACGGCTCATTTGGGTCACCGTATGCGATATGGTGTAGGTCTTGGAGATCAGGCTCGTGTGCTATTTGGTATTTGCATAGGCAACGTCGTATTGAGATCAATTAATTATGTTTGTTATCTGTTGTTGTTGGTGGAGTTGCCACCCAGAACGGCCAGCATCATTAATCTTAATGATACGAAAGTTGCGACTGATTAATTTGTTCGATAATTAAAATTGATCGGACAACGGCAAACTGGAGAAAACAGTGCGCACACTGGACAATGGCAGGCGTCGACGATATACACAGTCTCGTTTATAACAAATGATCTTCAACAACCACAACAACAAAATAACAACAACAACAACGACATAACAAAAAACGGAAGCAACAATGGCCAGGAAAGGAAGCTCAAGCTCGATCTATATGAGTGCTCCGCATTGAAACAAAAGCAAACAAAACAACTACAAAAAAAAAAAAAAAAAAAAACTGCACGAACCAAAATTGAAGGTTGTCTAACAACCCACAATTTGCATACACTACTAAAATAATTCAAGTGACAATAAATTATTTTGTGCTATTCTTCGGAATTTTGTGCCTTTCCTTGCGGATTTCAGCATAAACTTAAATAAATCAAAATATTCTAGAAAACTAAGGTCAAACGTATGTATTTTTCCAAATAATTTAAAGCAAGCAAGCAAGCAACAAATGATAAGAAACATAATTAATATTATTTAAAAAAAAAAGTCGGATTACCTATAAAAAAAAGTGAGTCAACTTATATATCTGTTATCTTCATGTTGACTTTGTAGGAAGACATGGGGTAAACTTTTGCATGTTAGGTAAACTTTTACCTGTTCCAAACTTAATAGCATAGTCAAAGTAAACTTTGCCAAGTTGATAACAGAAGATCTAAACATGAACGCTCAGCCAAATTGAGTTATATAAATGTTTAGAGTGAGTTATGAGAATTTTCAGCGTGCTTAGTTGTCAAGCAATTTCCGGCACGTTTTGTTTTTGTGCATATATGAAAACAAAAGCAATGACAAAAATAACGACAAAAGATATCATGTATTTGTGACAAGTCTATTAACATTCTTCCGTTGCTAATATTCACAGCCTAAAGTAGCTAATTATATATATCTATATAGCTATTCAGTATTTAAGCTAGCCAGTAAAAGTATTCCTTAAAAAATTTAAACGCATGTGTTAATCGTTTTTTAATACCGCTTTTTGGTTTTGAAATGTGTTTTTATTTACGTACGAAAGATTTGTCAGAATTAACATTATTATTTTGAGTTGTCTATTTTGTATACACTGCAGACGGTGTTATTATTGTCACAAAGCAGACACAACACACATCTGACTATTTACATATACAAAAGTTGTGATTAGATCTAAAATTGTATGTAATATTTGACTTGTCAAAAAAGCCTTTTCAGTTTTGTTATTTGAATTATTTGCCAGAGGCTGGTTTTTATATTCCAAAAGCCACACAATTATGTCACACTGAAACAGCTCGCATAACGAATGTAGAATGTAGAATTCTAGACAATATATCTAAAGTTGAATTTAGCGTGTCTAGTAGCGGCTAATAAATCTTCCCGACTCACATTTCGAGCAGAGTGAAACACTCCGCCAAAAAATTATTGTTTTAATGCGGTCTGAATTTATTTTTATTTGGTATTTCTTATATATTAAAAGTTACTTGAACAATAAATGTGTGTGTAGTTGTTGTTGTTATTGCTTAAATTTTTGCCAAATTATAATTTTTTTTTATTATTCTTTGTTTATGTCTAGCATATATCACAGAATTTTATTGCAATTTTGACTTTTTTGCTGATGGTGCTTTTGCTTGGTTTCTTTTTACACACTGACCCCATTGAAATTGACTAAGACTTTAATGTTTTTAGACTATGCAACAGGCAGAAGGAGTTACTTCGAGTATATATTCTTATTCCTCATTTATATGCATATTATTGGATATATATATATATATATATATATATTCCGAAACGACTACACTTGCAGACCAGCTCACATTTGGGTGTGCAAAAACTATTGTGGATAAATTCGCAAATAAAACTTTAATATGGTTTCAGGGTATATCGTAGTCGAGCTTACTCGACTAAAGCCTTCTTATTTGGTCTGTTTGTATTAATTGAAGCATTTTTATCGTTTCCTTGTTGTTGCTACTTTTTATTATATAATGACACATTTTATGGACTCACTGAGACCGGCGATCGTTCAACTCTATGCACATTATGATGTTATCATGATAATTTCAAACAAATATATCAAAATTCTGACACGCTTCGATCTGTTCCCAAACATAAGCAGAAACACTGGCAAGGTAAAGTAAATAATTAAATTGCCAAAATTAAAATAAAACGGACATGTGCTATTTTTGTACCAACGCCAATTCGATTGCTCTCGTTTCTATGCCATTCAAATTATTCATCTTCTAAACTTTTTTTTTAGACATAAGCATCAATATGGAAATTTTTATATATTTTTTATATTTTGCCATAAATTTAGCCTCAAAGCTTTTTCACTCATCATTTGTCTAAATTTTTTTTAGAACTAAGACTTTTTTGTTGTACTTTGTTTATTTTGCCGATTTGTTTGGCTTTGCGGCCGATTCTGCAGCGTGTGTAAATATAAATATAATATAATTTTTCCCTGTTTGTATATATATATATATATACAAGCATCATTTTTTGCAACCACTATAAGGATTCTACTATTTGTAGCAAAGGGCGTGTATAGTTTATTTTTGAATCAATAGTTTTTGATATTCCATTTAAAGCAACGATGGCGTTTGATTGTATAAAATTTGTAATAAACATTGAACCAGTTTAGTTTTAATCAAAAATATTTCCTGACTTTTAATTCATTTACAATTTTGAATTTGGCTGTTAAGAATTGAAGTTAAATGGTTCCAATTTAGTACTCTATATTAAGTACTACATATTTAAAGTGAACATATTTAAAGATTTTCATTCCGATCTGTCGGGCATTATAATCATACATATTTCCGTATGTAAATTTGTTTAAAAATAAAAGAGTTCCTTTAAGTTTAAGTACTAAGGTACCCTCAATTTTTAATATTATACCTTTTAGGTATTAGCTCGATAATCCCGTTGGCGCGAAAATTGACTTTTCCTTGCGAAACTTTTCGTTGGGTCGTTTGCGGAAGAATTATAATTTAACTTGTCGGTATTTAAATTGAACTGACATTTCGGCACCGAAACGAATTTATGCAATTATTAGAACTATTCTGTATGCATTTCACATTTCCGTAGCACAGTTTTAGAATTAGACCACGTCTTGTTTCACCGATCAACGATATTTTTATGTTTTCGCAAAGCTCTCGAAATATATAAAAATTCGTGTGGGTATTAAGAAAATGTTTTAAAACTTTTACCGCGTAGTCTGATCATGTGCAAAATTCGAAAACAGACTGGGGCATTTTCAGTGAAAAGATAAAGTTTTCCTGTATATTTTTCAACTATTAGCGAGAATCTGAAAAGCTCTCAGCACAAAATTCATATAAACAAAATTCAACGACCAGTTTCCTAAATGATGTGCGGTGAAATTGTTTTCCAGAAAAACTTTTACTTTCTAACCGAATCCGTGAACTTATTTCAAAATAAGCCATTTCAGACTCGATTTTTGGAGCGATAAATTGGTTCTTCTGGCAATTTCATCAACACAGAATAAAATCATTTTACATTTTTGAAGCTTAGTTAAATACATGAAATGTGCTTAAATTTTCACAAAATTGGTTTTGGTTAAACTTTTATAACAGGGTGTCGAAAACAGTGTATCAGAAACTTAAGAGCATTTTCCGAAGTATTTCGCTCATTTCTAAAAGAACATTCGGTTTTCGCTGAACGCGCCGAAATTAAATATAGAATTTATTTTTGTGTGTGTGCGTAAGGATGTGTGTTAATTTGGGCGAGCATGTTAATAATACCGAACACTTAATATTAATACTAAACTAGCGGGTATATTCAGTTGCTAGAAATGTAACTGATAGAAATTATTTTTAAAGCAGCAAACCAAAAAAAAAAAAAAAAAAAGTAAAAATTTGATTAAGTTTACTAATAAAAATCAAAATAAAATGTAAGTGTGTAATACTAATTTATCTTATTTTAATTAAATATTTCTAGTGCCAGAAGAAGTTTCTTAAATTAATGCCTTCCCATATAAAGGGTATATCCTCTTCTTTAGAGCTTTCTTAGACATGACCAACTGCATCCTCTTAAAATAAATGATCATTAATGTGTTTATGTACAAATATATAAATATATATATATATTTTATGTATATATACATAAATTATAATATATTACAGACAACTGCAAATTACAAAATAAAATGCCGTAAAAAATAAGAAATTAAGTTCTTAGTATATGGCGCCAAGGGCACAGTGATCTTGACCATAGACGAGACGCAGAACCATTTTTTATATTGCTTTTCTTGGAGAGGCACTGATATCCGTAATTTTCCCAAAACAAGCCAACAGCTTTAAGTCCGTACCGTGACATAATTCAAGTGTACATGTGTTCCTGAGCCGGCCTGGAAATTGCGCGTGGCAATTCCGACTGGAAATGAGGGTGTGACACTCCGGCGTCTTGGCTCATTGGACGCTGCGCATCAGCGAATACTTCCCATGAATTTATTATCCCATAAAAACGGAACGCCTGCCCAAATGGGCGGGCATCTTTTTTCGTATTTCCCAAAAGCTGTTGACGTATAATTTGTGGTTGTATTTGTTTTTTTTTTTTTTTGTTCTTTGGCGCTAATTGTCGAACGTCGGTGACAAGTATCGTGCCGCGCCCTTGCCTCACCGGCACACCCCCACAAAGATCTAGCCGCTATTGGCATGAAAGAATAACTGCCAAAGTCCCAAATGTGATGTGTGTGATGTGGGTGCGTTGATCTCACCATTCATTTGAGAATCTGTGAGTTCATCTAGATGTTCTAGGAAGTAATAATCGCATATGCAATTTATTATGCGTACTGCTTCACCATTAGATCAGCTCTAATTAATTCCAATTTATATGATTTTCTATTTTAATTGCGTCGTTAATGTGACTTTTTATTTTATAGGTTATCAACTGGCAAAACCCGATATTTTTTTTGTTTGTTTCATAAGAAATATTAATGATTTAATCAGTTTTTTTTAACAACTAGAAACGAAGCAACCAAAATTTACTTGACATTTGAATGTGCTTAGGAATTATCGTTAAGCGAAACTGGTCCCTCCCAACTGATTAACAAATATATTGATTCAATTATCTAAAAATCTAAAAATAAAAATATACAATTTACTTAGCAATCTTTTGTGCTTAATTAAAATATTTCATGTCCAACGAATTAACATTCCAATTAAGATTTCAGTATACAAGAGTATAAAACATTAATTTATTTTAATGATTGCCTAATTACAAGCATAATAAAACCATAACTAAACAACAAAAAACAAGTTGATCTAATGGCAAACCACTTCTAAACAATTCGAAAACCAAACAATAATTTTATGCTGAGCACTTGGAAGCATTAATTTTATAACAAGAGCTTAAAATTTAGTGGCTAGCAAATTTTATAGCACAAGTATTGAGTTCACCATAAGAGGAAGAAGAATCGAATATGTTGCTAAGATATGGCCATTTTCCATTAACTTCGTGTATTTGTATGTATGTATATATGTATTTAATATGTCTATTGGCTAGTCATCAAATTTAGTCACTTACAGAAAATACTTAATATGGATTTGCACTTTAATTACCTGAACAAACACTGAAATTTTAAAATTTGGCTTTTTAGCCTTTTGTTTCGAGCGAATTGCTGACATCTTAACTCTCACCGATCATTGATCACTTATATGAATGTCTATATCTTGTTTGCGAACTGTTTTGTTTTGTTTGTTATTCACACTGCATGCTTAAGCTATGCAATCTATGGCAATGGCTATGATTAAACACTCGATAACTGCGCAGACGCAACGCCAACATGAAATCTGCGCTTGGTAGTAGACATAAATAAAAACAGGGCCTCAAGCCAACACGGCACAGCAACGCGCACGCAACACGTCGTTGAGTCACAAGAAATGTTGTGCTCGAACCCGGCGATAAGTTCACTAAACTGATCCACTGATACCAGACTTGGGAACAACGCCTGCCAATGCAATTTGTAAGGCCTTTAAGCTGCGCTTTTGCCTTTTTTTGCGGGCCAAGCCTCGTTGCAATACGAATTGAATTAAATGCAGAGGTATCCTTTTTTATTTACATACACACACAAGTGTGTGTGTGTGTGTGTTTGATTGTCGCGTTGCCCGTTTATAGGAAGAGGCAAATATGTTTGGCTCTGCATCGCGCGAGCAACTGAAATATAACTTGATAATTCCCTTATGGTAAATGCTTATGGATGCTGCTGCTGCTGCTGCTGCTGCGCTGCTGCTGCTGAGTCAACGCTGGCGCAGATAACTCTGTCGACTTCGTCGGCAGTGCCAACGCCAAGCCCAAGAGCAAGAAGCAAACATTTGTGCCATACGACAATACAGAACAAACAAGTTGCAAATGTTGCTGTTGATGTTGCTGTTGATGTTGATGTTGCTGTTGATGTTGCTGTTGTGTTACTGCAACACCAAAACAAAGCAAAGGACGGGCGCAGTCGCTCTTGATCTGAGTCGGCGTTGGCGTTAACTGCAGAAGGCAAATAAATTATCTTTCGCGCAGTCGACGCCGCGCTGCCGCTGCCGCTGTCGCTGCTGCTGCTGCTGCTGCTTTGACTGAACATCTGACGCCTGTCGCGCCTGTTTTGGCACTCATCAGCAAAGCCCATCGAATTTAATGTGTAAAAAGAAAATTTCCTAATGAATTATTATTACAATTTAATGAAAAATGAGATGTAGCAACTGTGGATACGACTATGTCTTTCATCGGATTGGGCAACTCTCGTAAACAAACCTCAAAAAGCAATGGACGCTGGTTTTTTTTTTTTTTTTTGGTGATCTTAATTCCAACAAATGGTACACACATGATTGAGATACATCAATAAAGTAACTAAATGCCTATACCCTATGAAACAATGGGCTTGTCAACTCTGCAATAGGGAATTCTTGATCATTGTTGAACTAATGAATTTGGGATGCATATCAAACGAGCTATTTAGTGCCACCTTAAACCCTTCTTATGAAAAGGGCCCATATGGATACTTATTAACGCTTCATTAAACTCTCGTAGTGGCCACCAACAAAATTAAAGTGACAGCCAAGACGTGGTAGAAGAGGAAGCAGCAAATATTCTGCGTATTGTGTGTAAAAACTGGTTTTTGTCTTCAGTTTATTTTTAAGGTCCAACGATCTTTGAGAGCACAAACTGACCAGCAATCACACTGCACGATAAGATCTAAGTTAATTGAGCCAGCCAAGTGCCCTACACGAAATTATTTTGGATATTTATGAGCCGGAACTGCTTGAGTAAAAACCCCGTCTTGGTTTAATTCGTATAAATAATTAGACTAACAATTGGTACATTAAATTTAAGTTGTGAAATGATCGGATAAGCATAATTTGGCAATTACGCGTCCATTTAATAACACATAATTGTTAATCCACAATTTAAGAAGCGCCCACAATAAAAAAAACGTTATTTAACAAACAGTTTGATTGTGTAGGGTATCTCGAAACTTACATGAAAGTATCTGTAAGAAAAACAAAAGTGCTGATGAATATCTCTGCAGCGTCTCTCATGATTGAGGCCCAAAAGAAATCAACAACATTATAAACCATAAAAATTAATACAATTTTCGTATTCGCAGCAAAAACACAAAAACAAAAAATTAAATAAAATAAAAAGCAGATACAAAAACAATGCCAATACCCCGCACACGTACACCTCCCAGCACCCGCACCCCAACCCGAACCCGTACACGTTTCCCCCACCCCACTGCACAGAAAATATAAATGAAATGAAATGAAACGAAACAAAAACAAAGTTCATGGCAATGGCAGTGGCTCATACAAAGCCGAGTCCAAGTCCAAGTTTGAGTTTGACTCTTGGGCTGGTCGGTCGGTCGGTCGGTCGATCGGTCGCCCGGGCACTGTTCAATCCATCAAAAGAGATTATATTCACAAACTAGGAAGGCAGCCAGCAACAAGAGTCGAGTGTGCGGAATCAGAGTCCGAATCAGGCCCGGGCTGGGATTGGGACTGCGAATAGGATTGGGACGCGGGGCAGTTTTTTTTTTTTTAGCGTTGCTGCTGGAATTTCTTAATTTTTTTGACAGTTCTCATCAAAATGTGTTGAAATTACTATTATTTATATATATATTGTTTTTGTTGCTGCTCCCATTGTTACCATGAGCAAATTTACAAGATTCATCTAGCAGATCGCATCTAGTGGCAGCATGACGTACCACAATTCCAAATGTTTAAGATCTGTGAACTCTATTAAAAAACCGTTTCATTTCTTGGAGAACTTGACGCCATCAACATTTATTTGTCTACACCCAATTACTTTAAGCATTACCCAACATGTGTCAAAGTCTTGTACGCTTCTACGCACTTGACAATAGATATAAATATGATTGGGGAGACGCTCATCGCTGTCCTTGTAATGATATATGTAGATTTGTACCATTTAAATAATTTGTATATAAGTATTTACATATTTGTTGTTAGTATGGTTTTTTTTTCTTTTTTTTCTTCTGCGTTTCAGTACACACAGATTCCAACAGCTGTTGAAAGTTCTCAAGAATTAATTTCTTCTTTGCTTTGACATGTTTACATAAATCACCAAATTATATTGGCCAACTTTCAAACCAGCTGTTTTATGTCATTGATTGGTTCCAAAACGAAAGTGAACCAGAAACATGTTTTTAAATGCAGCAGATTGACCAAAAATTGCTTACAGCTTCCGGGGCCAAGTCACGATAATGTAACTGCCTGATGTATTTTATTTTTAATAAAGAAAAAACGAATTAATTAATTTTAATTGCTTAATGCTCAGCACCAATAAGGAGCGAACTCTGCTCTTAATGGAAATTGAACAAATTCGACTAGCCAACTGCTTTGAGCTCATCTACAGATTCGTCTTTATCCGCATTACCATTTCTGTCAATTGCCAAGTGGGTTAACCTCTGCATTAATAGACATTCTTGCGACTCTGTCTGTTGCCAATTAAATCAACAAAAAAGGTATTTATATGTATTTTAAATATTTTATTTTTTAATTTAATTATTCAGCACCTTTTGCGTCTAGATGCACACACAAAACCAATCGATAGAAACTTGTTCTATAAATGCTTCAGCATTTCCTTAGTGGGTAGCTTGAAGCTGCAACATGTGACAACCAGCTGCGATATTCAACTTGGCCAAATCAAGGTGTGATCCGTTAATGCAACCAATGCTAAACAGTCCAGCACAATCGTAAGATTTAACATCGAAATCAATCTCAATTTTCTATATTTCTTCCTGTCGAAATCAGATAATCTCATCGAGTTAAGTTTTAAAGTTCATAACTATTGTTTCAATATCTTAAACTTTTTTTAAATCCTCTAATGACATTTTAGATAATCTTGCATAAGTATTTTATTGATAGGGAAACTCAGAAAATTGATTTTCATTCTTAATTGTACAATTAATAAATTTTCTTGATCTTATATGTGCACTAATAAAGTATTTACACACGACCCGTGAATTAAGGTTATCCAATTTCTTTTGTAACAAATTTATTTTATTAAAATTTGGACATGACCTTTTAAGAACTTTATTTACTTGTACAAATAAAGCAAAAATGATTCATAAGAAATGAGAAAACATGAATTTATCTCTGTCAAAAGGCTTTCTTAAACATTAATAACTTCTTCAAACTTACAAATTAAAAAGAAAAAAACTTGTGTGGTAAAATTAATAGAAGATGACAAAAATGGCTAATTAATACATTAGCCACACTAATATATAAAACACCATTTGGGAAGATTTTTTTTTTTTCTCAGATTACCAGTGATGCTAGGAATTAAATAAATTCCAGTTATTAGCATAGCTACGTGCCTGGCTGGGTAATCAGTCCAGTTGTTTATTGCTGAATTGAGCTTTCGACTATAAATCGATCATTTTATTGAACTTGATATGCGGAGTATACAAACATGTTGGGAAATCAATCGGTATAACTACTATCCAATATGCATAAATGTTTTTCATTATCGATCTGATTTGCGGATTTGCCGATTTGCATTATTTTGCTGTTTTTACTGCGTTCATTAACCGCTGGATTTTATGACCCCCAAAACCAGTGTTTACCACGTTCTTATTCTAATTTATTGTATATATATATATATATATATATATATGCACAATCATGCTAACAATCTGTGTACTTAGCATTATTCGTGCGATTCGATTGGGCATTTATAATTTTTCATAGTTTGGCGATATTGTTCTTTGGCCAGGTGGCATGACAAATCCAATGAGGGTCCACCTGTGGGTGGATATCAATGAGTATTGTCACTCCGGTCTAATCGAAACGAGTTTTTCGCAACTCACAACTGTTGTGAGTGTGTCCGATTCTTTTTCGCCAAACGGAATGACCCAATTTCCTTGACACATGCCTGGCAGGTTTTCAAGCCCAAAACTGTTACGGTTAACAATCAATTCTACTGAGCGTAGTGGGGGGGGGGGGGGGAGTACTGCCAGCACTCATTACTTAGCTGTTTCTCTAAACATTTTTCTCTCTTTTTTATGCTCTGACATCGAAGGTAAATGAGTTTATTTGTCCCTCATGTTGTCTGTTCTTCCGCGTCTATGTCTTAGTTGAAGATTTCAAATTTGTATGCTATGTCCATTGGCAAGTCAGAAAACCGATCAAATTTATCATCGGAAATCGATAAAGAAACATGTCAACCACAACTATATATGACCATGCCCATAAAATAAATTGCTATATCTCAGGAAGTTTTTGAGTAAGAGCCATAGAAGTAAAATTTATGGTAACCGGCTTATTTCTCTGAATCAATAAACAATATTCATATAACCCGTAATTTTAAAGATATGGCCAACACACTTGGAAGTAATATTATTGGCAATTTCAGATGCCCTAAAAGATCTCAAAAGCGTAAATCTTTCACAATTTCTAAGCTAAAGTCACCAAAGGCTTAAAGATCGATAATAAAAAATATGTCTTATATAGTATCAGAGTGTTTTGCGGTCGGTTAAGCCCGTAAGATTCTAACCATTTTTTTTTTTGTTTGTTCAGATTTCATTAGTCAATAATTGGGTTTGCCTGTCTGGTTTGTCAGTGAACCCGTAAACACGAACTGCGCCCCGGGGCGACGAAAAACCCGACCAGACCAGCCAGAGCCGAAGCCAAAGTGTTAAATGCAAAAAGCGGAGCCCGTGGCATTCATTCAGAACCTGAACAGAGAAGTTCCCACGCTTGAAATTCTTCACGCATACCTCTTGAGGCGTGCAATTTGAGGCAACCTTAGACTTTCGCCTTCTGTTATTGTGGGCGTTGTTATTGCTAATGCAAATTGGCGGCCAGCCGTCTCTAAATAATATATATTTCGTAATATTTATGTAGAACAGATGCGTTGATTTCTCACACGTAGATAGAGAGCAGCCCACAGGCATGGCATTAACATAATCGAAATCATAATAAACAAGTCCACGCAACAACCTCAGCCTCAGCCCCCCAGCCACCAGCACCAGTCTCATTCCAGCACCCCCAGCCCCTGTGGCAGTCGCAGCCTGAGTAGCACGTGTGTGAGTTTTGGGCCGATGTTGCTGCTGTTGGTTGGCTGGTTGCTTGGTAATGACCCAAATTTCATAGTTGTGCGCTAAATACGCCTAATGGTCGTTTAATTATACGACAGATACGACGGCAGCAGCCGTTGAAAATATAAATAAAACTAATTGTATAATAACAAGGCATTCTCCGCAATTTATTATATATATACATATATTTCACACATATAAATATTCATATTTGAGTGTGTGTGTGTGTGTAAACAAATGAATTTTTAAACATATTCGTACATAATTCAGGCTGGAGGTTTCAACTTTAATTTGGCTGCATGTGACAAAACACAAAAAGCGCCATCTAGCGGCAAACGCCACACTTGAGGCAGACGCAGTCGCAGCTGTTTTCATTGATCTGCCGTCAGTTTTCGAGTTATATTAACTTTGTCATCTTGTTTGCAACAGCGATGTTTAACTGTACACAAAAGGAGGAGTAATTCTTAAAAAATGAAGAGAACAATTTTGCACTTGAATTAATTTTAGTATAAGTTATATAAATAATATGTTTACTACTAAAACTCCAGAATGCTTAAATCACCCGATATATTTCATCAGCAAGGGTATGTCAGCATCGAAATGAATCGAAAATAACGTTTCAAAATATAAAATCATTTATGTAATGTAAGTCATTAATTAATTTTTTAAAATATTAACCATTGTGTACAAAATATTTCGCATGTTTGGTACATATGTTTAAAACAAAAGATTTCGAATTTTTTTTATCAGTGTGCCACCTGATTCATGTCATTACCAAGGGTATGTAAACATATTCCTGATGAATTGACGAAAACATTTACATTAGCGTATGAGATTGACTGCGAATCATCAACCCTTCTGCAGTTTTGACAAATTTGCGCATGTCACGTGATAAGTTGAGTTAACAAATTTATTATTAGTTGAGCGCTGCGCATGTTACAGCGGCTACTTCTGTTGCTGACGGCAACAGTTGGTGATGCTGTTATTGTTTTCATTGTTATTGTTGTTGCTTTGGAGCACCGTAATTTGTTTACATTGTTGAGCAATTGACACGCCTGCTTTACCTAAGCAAAATTGCCACAATTGTTTGAAGTGCTTAAATGAATAAAAGTTTTTGGGTTTTTTAAACTCTGTTTTTTTTTGTTAGGCCTTTGACATATTTCGTCGCGCTCTTCACGCTCTCTAATATTTCATGTTTTTGCTGGTGCTGTTGGCTGGCTGCTATGGCTGTTATCTGTACTTGAAGGCAATAACTTTGTTCAGCATGTGGTCCCCAAATTGCGAATGTTTTTATATTTCATTGGTGAGACTATGCCCAAAAGCTCGTTACAATCAGCATCAAATTTTACACACTCAGTACATAATTTCATACTATTTATAATTATATTTATACACATAAATGAATGTTTTTTAGAGGTGTTTGTATTTGTCGTATAGTTGGCTTATCGCTGTACAATTTAATGTTTTATTCTATTTAAAGAATACAATATAATCTTGCAAATGGTATTCTAAGTTTGTTTCCAATTTTGTCAATCAATGCCCCCATTAAATTACATTGTGTAAAACTCGCAGTCATGGGAGCAATGGAAAATTTTGACCTCGCTTGGTCTTACCAAAATATAGAGTATTTTAACACAAACCCATTGAACGATTTATTAGCCTGATGAAAAATATAATTTTTGCCTTTCGCTTTTCCATTTGCGTAAATAAAATGTTCATGTTCATTTAATAAATGCATTTTTATGAATTTTCAATATACTGGCAAATACTAAATAAAATGAAAAATATATTTTTAAAAATGTATACATCTATATGCAGCAAGTAAATTAAGTATATCAAACTTGATCGTACATGCACTTGTCCAAATAATAAATAGAACAAGCAGCGCATACAAATATGCACAAGTTTTGAAAAATTCAACATTTGTATGTAAGTATTCACATATGCATATGGTAATATATACATATCTAATTCCATCAAATATAGCTGGAAAAGAGAGTGCAATTAAAAATAGTGCATAGTCCCATTATTGAAAGTTTTCACAGATTAAAAAAAATTAATAATTATTAATAATTAATAATTAATTTCAAAAAAATTTACTCAAAACGACCAATTAAAATTCAGTTTCATAAGAGATCTTCTTATTGAGGCATTATTAAACAAGCCAAAGCATACGTGTCGTGGCACAGATACTCCCCAAACTATGTGCTGATAAGAAAGCTCATAGTTCGACTGAGCATCAGCATCAGCATCAGTCGATGCTATCTCTATGGGAGCACCAAGTGCCAATTCGAGAGGCAGACAAGTGGTCATTGTTGGTCTCTCGGCTGTCGTTAGCATCAAAATGTACACACTGGCGTATGCTTAATCTATTCATACGCCCTGTTGGCTAGCGATAGTGTAGAACACACTGTCTGCTCATATGTAGCTAAACATTTGTGTAAATATTACCTCTAGCATCAGCGAGTGACGTGCCTCATATTTGCCCCATAAATTAACATCGATAAGCTACCGGTATATAAATTTGTAAGTGAGCACTTTACATGCTATGATCGCTGAATATTAATATGGAACTTTTTGCTGGGTGGTTTCTATTTTGACTGGCTGTGTGTGGTCCTCGACCTTAATGCGGCTTTTTGCGCTGCGGCAGTGGCGAAGACAACTAAGCGATAACAAATACGGAAATATTTGTCTAAGCTATGACTGAACTGTTTGGCCAACGAAATGCAAATAAATAATAATAAATAAAACTGGTCAATTTAATTATGACAATTAATCGAATGTATATGCAAATTATAATCGCTTGGTTGGCTACAGGCCCTCAACGGAAATAGCTTATAGATGGCTTTGGCCATTTCCACCTGAAAGGGTGTGCTATAATGCGATTATCCATAAATATATTCAAAGAATTATAGATTTATTTCATATTTTCTACAAATACTTTCCAGAAGTCAATATTCAAATGTTGAACATTATGATTATGAGTTAAGCCAAAGTAAACTAATAAGATAAAAGATTAGAAAGGTTTGATCACATTTGAGAAATGCATGACGCGAAAAGAACCAAAAGACGTCATTCGACTCACTTGGCTCGATTCATAAATTCATAATTCATGGCAACGAAATGTATGAATAACGCTGCGGCGACCACAAATAGATTGCAGCCTGAAACCGCAATATCTCTTCCAATTCTGTGGAATCGAAACAAAGGCTTCTTATACCGGACGAACCAAGGGATTCATTGAATTATTAATAAAACAAAAAATATGTATATAAAGAAACGTGTTATTAAACCATCTCCTTATTTTTCTACTTAAATTTGTTTGATTTTGAGCTCAGCTCGTGTTCGGCTTATGGCACCGCTGCACCCATTCGCATATAATGATAAAGTGATGCTGCCTCGAGCATCGAAATATTGCTTTTAAATAGATAAAAAGAGATGAAGGCAGGCTAAGCCACTTTGACTTCTGAATTCAGGGAGAAGAGTTTAGCATATGAATAAAATCAGTGCGATGCGCATTTGCTGCTGAGTCTCTGACACATTCCCACTTTGAATTCAAAGCGATAATACCAGATCTGTAGATTTCTATGTTGCCAAACTGGTGTCGATGATCCAGCTGTGATGATGCCACCAGAGCGAGACATTCTTGCTATGATGAACAAATTTATTTTGAAATAATTAAATGGATGTCATAAAATTAATATATAAATAAATTCATTTTAAAGTTATGATACACACTCCATCTGCAAAGAGTCAAAGGCGCGATAAGGCCACAACAAAAGAAATGACAGCAAATAAATAAAAAATCATTAGGAGCTATTTCTTCCGAGTCTCAAATAGCCCATTATGGATGCGGCGGCCTAAACACCAAATAAAGCATCGCATCAACTGGCAACCTTAGAGAGCATTAAGCCACAAACTAGAATTAGCTAATCGGCGGTTCTGGCTTTTGATGTAAGACAGCAAATCTGTTAAACAAATTATTATTTACCAAATTTTAAATATATATGCCTAATAACACTAAAATCGATTTGCTAAAAAAATTCATTCACAACTTGTGTTTGGTCATCAAAAAAAATAAAAACAATACATAACAAGTATCTAATGCTATATTGAGAAGCCATCGACTAGTAGATGCCGTAGAAGTGCTGTTACCAAAAATAAAAAAATACAAATTTGTATGTAAACAGATAAGATTAGATTAAGTTTAAGAAAAAATTATCGTTAATGTCTTTTCTTTGCATAGAAAGAATTCCTCCTCCGATACAAAGAAAGATATACCTATATTAAAAAGTTGGCTGTAATATATATAAATTTTTCATTAATAAAGTGACAAATTGAATATACCACTTTGTATCCGGCTAGGGTATAGAAAAATTAGACACACTATTATTAAAGGTGTTTTTGCCTTGGACTGCCTTGGATGGATGGACATTGGTAAGCAATTATGCTAATGCCTTGCTTAAAATGGCCAGCTAAAATTCGTATTAATATAATGAATAGACAAAAATCCGCAACGAAATTAATCAAGACTCAAAGCTCGATATCCGAAATCAGTTTCGAATCAAACTTCCTCTCCCCTCTTCTTGACTGATAAATTAAAAATGAATTAATTAACATAGACGAACACTTGTCTTCTCACATGTCTGCGGCGCCGTTATTGTTATTAAATTTCGTTTTATTTTAATTTTTTAATCACTTTAACAGCTTTTGTTGAATGTGAAATTGTTTGAGAAATATGTAGTTTATTTAATTCTTCTTTTTTTTTTTTTGCAATGTTTTATGCACGAGCGTGGGTTTCTTAATGCGGGAAGGGTGGGTACTGCTGGCATTTGTTAGCATACAGAGCACGTAAATACATTGTTCATAATAATATTTAAAATTCAAAACTCAAAGCCATCAACTGAAGCTGAAATTGCCACCAACAGCCTAAAGTCACGCCCCGCAAAAACACTTGAATTTACGAGCATTTGTGTTTATTTTAAGCCATTTTTTTCCAACTTTTTATTATTTTCTTGCTCTTATGTGATCATTACAATATTGAAAAATCGCTTGGTATATTTCAAAGGGTGTTGGCTGCACCCTCACAAATATATTAATTACAGGTAACTTATGGGTAGAAGAGCTGAGCAGCATAATGAGAGATGATTCAGATACATATATTTAGCTGGTGATACTTTTGTATAAGTGCCAGAAATAATGTACATCGATTCATGTTTGAGTTTTTTGTATTTAGATTGACAGACAAATGTACAATTTCTGTCAATTGTTTTTCTTTTTGCTGTCGTCTTTTTAAATGTCAATGAACGCTACAATTTTTCATTTATATAAAGTAGACAAAATAAATAATGGGAATATAAGCAAAATACAAAAAAAAAATAGAATAAGAAACTCAATACATATTCAAATTCAACAGAATTTACGAATTTAATTATTTGAAAAAAAAATTGAGCGGCACAAGCAAAAACAATTCAAAATACTCATGGCGCCACATAATAAATTATAGAAATATCTTTCTATAGAAAGACACAACAAACCAACTAAATCAAATGCGCAAAACACTAAAACAAATCAAGTCTAATTATTCGAAAAACATGCTTCTGGGTGGCAAAATATATAAATAGATGTCAGTGTATATATATTAATCAAATATAGTCTTATCAGTTAGTACAATTGTGTATTGCATGTTTTGTTTATATATGCATACATTTATGCATAACTTATTAAACATGTCGGATTATGGGCTGACAAGTGTAACCACTTCCTATTACGCACCCAACATTATTTATTATTTTTTTAATTTACATATTCCCCGTACTTGACTCATGTACAAATGATATTGTTTTCGTGTTGTTTGCAAAATTTACACAGTTCATTGGCTCAGTTACCAGCAGTCGTCGTCCTTGGCTATTTTTTATTAATATGTATACATGTAAATTTGGACAGTAAAATAAGTTTAAATACGCTTGCAAAATCATATCCAAAATACAATATCATAATTTGCAAGTTTGGCGCATTGTTGCCAATAATAATATAACTTAATCTCGTCAACTTGACAACTCTCAAATATTGCACAAAAAAATGCCTAATTGCATATATATATTTTTGCAGACGTTGACACAAATAAATCTTCAGATGCAGCTGCTGCAATATCTGGTTTGTACAAAAAAAAAATCTCATTCTGTGTAAAATTTCCAAAAAAAAATTCTGTTACGGTATTTATTATTGTAATTAATATGTAATTTGCATTTACATATTAAACTTTTGGATTATTGTGAAATTTGTTTAAAAAATCTTTTTTCTTTCTGTTGTTAAAAACACTTTAGATGAAGAAAATAAGTTTGGTATTAATAAGAAAAAAAATTATTTCTCAAGTGCTTATGTAAATAAAGCTTTTTATTTTTTATAATGCTAGAAATGAGATAAAACCGTATTTAGCGGAAGCACATGTTAGATGGAATAGCGTAGCTCTAATCTTACTATCAATATTATTCATTCTATTATCACGCTTCTTGCTGCATACAGGTTGAATGAATTCGTTTGAAATTTTGGATTTGCGTACGTAAAAGGCAGAAGTTTTTGCGTAACATCAGCTTTGGGGAGGAGAACATTAGATGTTTGTTCTCAAATTCGTAATATAGTTTATACGTTTTTATTTGTTTATCTCTGTTGTTTATTCAAATAACACGTTAGCGTGACTCCATGTGTGCTTTTTTAACAGTTATAGGTTATTTTAACGGTTCCCTGGGGAACTAAAGCCCGCTTTCGCTCTCCAGTCTTATTTCTTCCCTTTATCTATCTTTTCCATTTTGATTTTGTGCAACAATAACATTTTATACAATTTAATCGTTTGCTTGTGCCGGCTTGCAATGAAATTGAAATTTTATTTTATTTTATTTTGTTTTGTTTTATTGTGTTATTTTATTTTTACAGTCTGTGCAGCGAAGCGTGTATATTCAAATGCGATGGTCATAGCAACGACGCTTTCTTTGTGTCTCTTTGAGCTTTAGTTAAAAAGTAAATAAAATACAAAAAAAAAACACAACAAAAACAATACAAAAGTAAAAAAAGGAAAAACAAAACAAAATCAAAAAGAGCGAAGCATGCGAAAAAATAGCGACAAATCAACCGAATTTATAAAAGAAATGAAAGAACTCGACAAATCGATGCGAAATCGAGGCAATAAATTAAGTTGAATTTCGATTTCGGTACGCCGCCGAAAAAGAGGTTTAAACCAAAAATCCAAAAACTAACACGCCATGAAATTTGAAACGCAGGACCAACCCATCGCAACCCATGTTAGAGTTGTACGTACATACCCGATTATCGACCAGCGAACTGGTGTAGATGAAATCCTTCTTTTTCGAATAGACCTCCGGCTGTGTTCCTTTGAACGAGTAGTACGGGACATTGGTGGACGCATCAAAGCTATCCGGCCGATCGGGCTCTTTCCAATTGGCAAATTGATCCGAATCGCTCTTTGGCCGATTGCAGGGCGATTCTTCGCTCCATGTGTAATCGTCATGCAGGCAGGGGGCAGTGTCTGAGTCGGGCATAGATTCGGTCTCCACCACGGCCTTGCGGAGCAACAGATGAACCTCTGGTTGCAACTTCGTTCGTATATACGTCTCATCAGCCATGGCGGCCAGTCAATCACTCGACAAAAGAGGCACGTGCAGAAATGTGAACGAATTTTTATTTATTCCTCGCTTTTTCTCGCTTTTGTATATTGGCTGGTGACCAACTAACGGCGGATGGTGGCTCACTTCGGGTTCGGCTCGGCACTGTAAATTATGTATCTAATATGTTGATATTGCCTGGCTTTGCTTATTTAGTTAATTGAAATTCGGCAGTCGCTGTTGCGGCAGCAAATGCTGCCGTTGCCCTTGCCGTTGCCGCTGTCTTTTGTCGTTGCCGTTGCTGTTGCTGTTGCTGTTGTCACACGCAACTGCCTGACTGCTTTCGGGTGCTTGACTCCTGATTCTAATTGTATAGCTACATTAGCTATATTAGTGCACTAGTTATGGCCAGGTTAATGAAATAAAACGATTTAAGAAATGTAGTAACAGAGAGCGGATAAGATAAGTTCTTATATAAAAATAGATATCTTATCATATAGTTCATAATGGTCAGGCATTAGGCATGTTTAACATTTGTACCAATTCACGGAACACAGATTTGCTGCAAAGATTTTGGCGCCATATCCAAAGTAGTGTTAAAGTTTTCACATTTCTTGTTCATTATTTTTTTTATATGCATTTCATATTTTAGTTTTGTTGCATTTTGTGCTGCATGTTAAACTTAACTTTAATAAGCTTGCAAATTTTTGAGAATTTTGTTTTTATCATTTTTTTTTTTGTCATGTTTTTTATTTAAGCTACTTTTTGTTATCGTCGCATCGTTGGCAACATATAGAGAAGGTTCTCAAGACTCCGAGTCAAAGTTGAACACACAAGCATTCTACATTCACACACACATACAAGAACACAATAGTATGCCACCACACACACACACACAGAGAGCCAGGTATGCGCAGACGCAGGCGGATGCGCAGGCGCATGCGCAGTCACATTTATATTCATATCCATATCCATATTTTATAATGATCATACCGTTAGGAGCAAAAAATGTCACGTCGCGCAGCGGAAACATGTAAGCCGAGCATTTTAATTATTTGTTTTCTGTTATCAAGAATCGGAATTGGAACTTGGATCATTGGACGATCAAATCGCTGCGCGCGCAAAATGAAAAGACGAAAAAATGTGGGAAATAACAGAAAACAAAACCCGACAATAAATTTTAAAATCGTTTCGCGCGTTATCGTTTCGCTCGCTTGAGCTCCCTCTTCTGACTGCTTATGCTTATGTTTTCGCTGCGGCCGGAGCAGTCAACATTCAGCGGCAACGCAAGCAGCAACAGCAGACAAACTCACACAAACACAATACGTACACATACACACACACACACACGCACGCACATACATACACTTACAAAAACGTAGACACTGTGCTTTCAAGTATTTTAGCCAAAGCTAGCAAAGATCGGCAGTCGGTAACCAGAGGCCACGCTGCATGGTTTGTCTGTATGCGCTTGCTTCAATTCAAGCAATGCTTGAATGGCTTAACACCGCACTTGCCTCCTGCACACAGCGCTTTTCAATCGTATTGCAGCACATATGCTATTCGAAACGTTTAACTTATGGAGCAGCACACATACACATGCACGCTCGCAAGCGAATTACACACATACTCATTCGCACAGAAGAAAAAGCTTGAATGAGCTTTGCAAGACTCTCTTAAACTGATTGCACTGAGTATATGCGAGACCTGCTTTTTACTCAACGCCTCTTCAACTCAAGCTTTGCTCTTTGTGCTTACTTTTTTCTATAACTCCAGATTTCTTTTTGGTATATTTATGAAAAACTCATTTCGTTTTTAAATTTCTTCATTAAAAGACGAAAATTTACTATATTTCCAAAATATTTATTCTACGACAAAATGGTAAATATTTTTAAAACATAATTTGCTCTGAACATATATTTTATGTAGACAACAGTGGATTCCACTGTTTTAATCATTTATATAAATCATTTTTAGAACTATTGTGTATACCAAGTTAACTTTTCTTTCATTCCTAATACTTTCAGCTAACAAAGTACAACCGATTCTGATTCGCGTTATTTAGTTTCCCTAACTTATTTTACCTCTTGGGCAATTTATCTACCAAAGTCTGTAAAGTCGAGAATATAATATCTATGGTTTTGGTCAGAATTTTAACAAATTTATATCTTTTTAGATGAGTCTATTTGGGCATCGAAACTCTCTGACCACATCAGTAGTCGAAAATAGCTCAGCCTCGGCTCCATCAATATTATATCTTTCTCAGAATACATTGTTTGCTATGGCAAATTACCATATGTAGCAATTGACCTCTTTGCATATAAAAATATTTTCTTTAATCAAACGCAACTACCCAAGAATTAATCAATTAAAAAACGACTGCTTGTTAGCCACATTAAAATATAGTTGAAAATTAGAATCCATTTCGTGTGGCTTTTGCATAGATGGCATAGAGGGGCGTGGGGGAAAATAAGGGATTGGATGCTAGTAATCCTAAGTAGGTTTGTTAACCTTAGATCCTACATTGCGGAAAATATAGATATTTGAGAATTTTGGAGGCGGCATTTTAATAGTTTAGGGGCGGAAATCTAAAGGCGACCTTGCATATGCCGATCTTTGAAGGACATAGCCAACAACCTACCAACCATATTTGGCGACTATAGTCTTAAAACTGTGGGAGTTATGTGGCTTTATCAATATTCGATAATCGAAATAAAAATAATAAAATAATAATTTTATCGAATTTCTAGTATATGTTTCAAGTTTCATATCATTGCAAAAGTCCAATATGCTATTATACATATTGTGTCAGAGTATACAAATTGGGGAAGCTTAAACCGCTAATGAATAACAGAACAAAGCAAAAAATATCGGTTTTGTAATTAACAACAGTCAAATTCGAATTACATGCACAAAATTAAAAACAACATAAAACAGAAACCAGCAGCAAATATTACAAAATCCGGAAAATTCTCTTGTATATATGCCTGCCTTATACTCTTAAAATGTAACAGAACGGCTATAGATTTTTTTAGTTAAAAAAAAAAGATAAAATATAAAAGAAAAAACCATAACAAAAAGCGAGCCAACACTGTGGAGAATGAACTATAAATTTTATGAGTAGTTCAAAGCTTTTAATATTCAATTAAACCGAGTACAGAGTATTTTTAATCGATAACAGAAGGCATAATGCAACTATATAGGAGAATTATCATAAGCATTCTTCTCTTACCATTAACCCGTAGAAATAATAGCTTAAAAAAATATTTGAATACTACTGAGTCTTTAATGTTTATTTATTTTCAGCTCAAACTGACTTAGGATGATTTAGTAACCTTCCAGCTATTATGATCATGGGACGCTTGAAGAGCATCATGCAGCACTGGCAACACACACAGATGTTAACAATCAAACGCACTTGAGACACCGAAGACAGCAGAGTATCAAAGGCGAACCCAACTGATGCTGATGCTGATGCTGACCAAAGCACCGCCAGACGGCAGCCCACACCTCTTAATGTATGCGAAGCAGCAGCTCGCAACAATTTGTATTTCTATCTATTTATCTATCTATCTATCTATCTTAATCATTTGGACGTGCAGGCAGCACAGCACGCGTAAAATTTTGTTTTGTTTTGTGAAATGCCAAAATAGCTCTAAAGCATGCCGAAAATGTTGCGCATGCAGATGCAGTGAAAGAGTTCGCTGAATGATCTTCCTCTCGCCCTTCATAGCACTCTTCGACTGGTCGACAAGCCCAAATATAGATATTTCTGTATATGCATATGGTTCTAATATGGTTCTACATCTAGGCTGTCAGACAGTGTGTCTGTTTATCCGACTGTCCACGCGCCTGTGAGTGTGCGTGTGTGTGTGAATTGTGCGTGTGTTGCTTTTTTTTATATAATTTGATCTTTTTTGCTCACTTTCTTCGTTTTTTGTTTTGTATTTTTTTTCTCAGCACGCTTGATTAATAAATATTGATCCTGATTGAATGATGGAAAGCTTACAAAAACTTAAGTGGCCATGTGGGATGCGAGCCGAGAGCTGAGGAGCTGTGAGCAGCTATAAAGGCCATATAAAGCAAGCAAACTTTTATTATTAAGAGTTCAGGTTTTAAAGTTCGTTTGACAGCTGCTCAATCAAATCTCACATATATATTTGGGCTAACTAAACATGAACCTTTTTGACATTCACCCCCCCTCGCAGTCACGGTGTGTTGCCGAAGATGTAGCGCTCTGATGTCTAAATTCGCGAAATTTGCAAAATTTGCAAAAATCAAAATCAATTACGTCGGCTGTCAATCAGCAGAAAGGAACTTCAAAATCGGACAAAGACATGCGTAAGAGCATTTTTTAGTGCGCAAGCTGCTGCGTGGCATATGTATCCCAAAGATACATTTAGCTTAAGTGTATGCCATACATGATCCATACAACTACAATAGAACATTTTTTTCATTTATGTTTTTTTTTTTTTGTTTTTTAAATAGATTTATTGCACGCGTTCGACAGCAGACTATATAGAATCATAACCAGATGTGCGTTGACCCTGAGACAAGCGCCCTCGTAAAGCGAAAGTATAAACTAATGTATATCCATAGAACCGCCCCAATATATATATATATATATATAGAATACATAGTGCCACAGGGAAAGAAAGGAAGCGTGTGTCTGTGTTGGCGATGCAAAATAGAAGAAAAAACTTGCGAATATTACTAGGAACAAGATGGCAAATACTTCCAATAGAACACTTGATGACTCGACTTTTGATATATCCCATTAATTCATTGCCAGCCACGACAAGCTGATGTTGTTACAATGAACTCATCTTATCAGATGCCATTCATGAGTTAATTACGATCAATAAAATACTATTGAAGACTCTATCCAAACTGTCTTGGCTGTCTTGGCTGTCCATCACAAGTTTCACATAAAACTAATGTGCTAATTTGGATCCCACGGATATTGTCTATAGAAACCCGAATTACGATGAGAACAGTACCGCTGTATCGTTAAATATGAGTCGTTGCTGAAAGGCAGCATCATACAAATTTACTTCAATACAATAGATATAATATTTCCTGCAAATCTTCAAGGTTGCCAACGCTTTGAACTGTCCGGCGATCGTTAAAAGACATTTGGACATTAAACCACAATTCGATGAATGACGCTGCATAGGAATACAAATTATAGCAACTCTGATGTCAAGCACTAAATTAAAACAACAGTATCAAATAATAAGTAATTTTCAACTTAATTACATATCGTTAGTACATTTGTATCTGAACTCTGAGATCAGAATGCGTTGCTTTACTCTGCATTTCATTCGAATTGCAGCTTTGTCTTGTGGAATTCACATGATGTTTTTGTATTGACAATTTGTAAAGTGTGAAGATAGAGTTAAGGACCAGGCTCAAATGTCCAGGTTCAAATGTCAGAATGTATACACATGTATTGAAGTGTGAGTTCTTGCAAAGCACTTCAATTGAAACATTCATTTATTTTTCAATGAATCAAATATTATTTAATGTAAGAACTTCATATGAGAAGCCCACCGAACGGGTTTCAAAAAAAAAAAAAAAAGAAAAAAGTTCTTTGCAATTCTTATTAAATCGTTGGTTCATTGATTCCAACAAACGAAATTGAATGCAATTACATACATGCATATAAGTGTAAATGTATATATATATATGGTCATATATGTATATATGAAATTATGAATATGCATAAATACCAAGGCGTATTAGAAACATAAGACCAACCGAAAATGCTCAAAAGTATTGAAGTAATGCACAACATTTACTTATGTCTCCGCTGCGTCAGCAGCACGAGTCGCATTTACCAGCTAAGGAAAATAAACAACAAATAAAACCAAAAAAAAAAAAAAAGAAAGAAAAAAAAAACTGATGTGAGCTTATGGCTTATGTTTTATATTGCTTAAGCCTAAGCTCTTGTTGCATGAAAATGGGCTTATTCCATAGAATTGCACATGGTACTCGATCAGCAACACTATGGCGTCAATTGCAACACCACACAGCTCGAAGACGGAGGCTTCAATTGATCCTCGATTGTGATAGGTGCAGCTGTGTCTTGGCTGCAGCTGCACAGATGATTCGACGAGTCGACGAGGTGCTCATTTGCGTAGCTTTGCGGCGACTTGGAATCCGCCAAAAGGCAACCAGATATTATTCCATTGCTGTGCCAACTTACACCTTCAGTTGCCTTGAACTATTGACTTTACACATTTGACGCGCATTTTAATTACGTGGCGAGCTTTGTGTGTTGCACAACGCCAGCGGGGAATGGGCGGTTGCAAGAGGCGTCATTTCTCGTTACGGTAGCCCCAACCAACTGTAATAATGATTAATAAACACAAGAGACCAAGTAAAAATGTTTATTATATAAGTACCGACTATTAGATGTTCAATAATTTATATACTCAAAGTATCTATTAATCATAAAATCGGTTCTTGTTGCCTTACTGTAACTATATACCCCATTTTTAGCTTTGATGGAGGGTATAATTAATTTTTCTTGCTGCTGAAGAGCCTAAGCCATATTTATAAGTTATTAACTGCTTGCCAGCGATTGCTGTCGCTGTAAGCTATAAAATTGATGTACCTACCATGATATATAGAAAAACATACATATATCATCCATAATTGACCTTTGTCACAGCTGACCAGCAACACAATAGCTACGTCTAGATATTAGACCCCAGCCCCAGGCACACACCCAGACTCAGACCCAGACCCCAGAGAAGTGAGCTAAAGTCTTGTAAATTTTCATGAACAAAATTATTAATTGATCTCGGATAAACGTCATGTGGCAAAACAAAGAAAGAATGAAAAACATGTATGTAATAGCTACAAGAATTAAATTACATTTAAAAGACACTCAAGACTGGCGCCATTCAGAAAATATATAATATATTTGCTAAATTGCATTGCACAATTTATTGTACTCTCTTTAAGTACTTTAATATTTAAATGAGACTTTTGTAAATAAAAATGTTATGCAAATCTTGTAAACAATTTACTACATGTTTCCTTGATTTACAGATTTATTTTAAATACCAGATACAAAATTAATGATTTAGCTTGCCATATATTCAGATATGCCATAATCAAACGACGTAGAAAGTGAGAAATTTCTTAAAATGTCATCATGCTTATTATATTCTTTATTATTATGTATTAATTTTTTTTTCATTTAATATTTGGTTTTTAATACCTTCCTCTTCATTTTATATAATCTAAATGGTAACCTTAATTTTAAATTTGCTCTAAACTATTTATTTTTAAATTAAGAAGGAAAACAAAGCGAAACAAAAGCAAAAAGAAAAAGTTTTACTTATGATTAAAAACCTATTTTTCTCGGTTCTTGGTTAACTTAAGATTACAAGATTAGTTTACAACTATAATTATTAATTCGACTTTCACATTAACCTATAATAAAAACAGTAACGTTTTGCTTACAAAAAGAGAATACTTTAACTATTGTCAGTGTTGCAAATAACCTCAAATCGATTGGGTCTTTTTCAACACTATCGAATGACAGTCGAACCACAAGCAAGGGAAGTTTTCAAGTTAATAATATCCAGTTTGAAATGAAAACACCCTCAAGCAGGACGCAAACCATGGACGATGGCGAGGAAACAAGTTACCCTGACAACGAGGACAGCAACAAAGGGTCAAGCAAACAAAAATCGAGAAGAGCCCGAAAAACATCGAGTGTACAAAATGAAGATGAGGAGCTGGAAACCAAATGCACTGTCAGCTATTTTACACTATGCATTTCTGGCCAATTAGTGTCGGCGACATTCCCGCTGGGTCCCGACAGAGAGTTCATATTCTGCCGCTTCGAGCTGATCGCCGGTCCCGACTGGCAATTGGTAGCTGGGTTGCAGCACGGCCTCACGCAGATGGCAACCAACAAGGCGGGGCACTTTAATGACAAAATTGCCTTAACCATGCCCATTGATGTCACCTACAAGAGCACCAGTCCCTTTGGATGTAAGTTTGGTTTATTCTCAACACGTTTCAGTTAGTAATGCTTCAATAAACTCATTGCAGGGCCACAAATTCTGGTTAGCGTTTTTGGCCAAAACGGACGTGGTGCAGAAACTTTATTAGGCTATGCACACGTCCATGTGCCCATCTTTGGCAATGGCAGGCAGGAGGAACAGCTGTCCACTCTAAGTGAAGTTCCTATTTTGATGCCAAAAACCCCGGGCATGTTGGCCGATGTGACCAGCTGGCTGCTGCGACGCCAGCCGGAGCTCAAGGATCCCAAAGTTCTTCTTGACAATCTGCAGTGCAAGGGTATGTTAACGTAACTATTAAATATATGGTTATAGTGGAAAATCAGATAGAAGTTTTAATTAATAATTGTTAAAAATTAAAAGTATAATTTTCAATTTCAAAAAGTGTTTACAAATTTTACCGATATATTTCCAATAGCCAGCGAATATTGCATCAAATGGTTCCTCTGCCTTATTATAGTTGCCAAATATGTTTTGTTTCAGGTCTATCCATGGAATCCTATGGCACGTTGGAGTTCCAGCTGCATACGATAATGAGAGGAGCACGTAAGCTGGGTTACAACTGGCACGCCTGAGCTGGGATACCGAATAAGTTTACCGTAATAAAACGTGAATTTGCGGTGCTGATTGCAGTGAAGCGAAAAAAAAACCGTTTGTCTTAATCTAATTGGCCCTAGGAGGAGGGTTGGGGAATTGCCCTGCCATAAACTTGACCATGGCTTGTATTGACTGCGGGGAGGGGGAGGAATGACGCGTTTCGCTGCTCGTTAACGCTAATCCGACGGAACAAATTTGCTGCAATTGTGAAAGGAATTGAAAATTTAGCGACTTTGGATTGACCACATAATTGGATTAGGTGGCAATTAGTGTAAGACTGGCTGGACTGAAGTGTTCTTTATTTTTCTTTTTTTGTTTGCCTCAAGAACCTCCACATATAAAGGCAGCATTAATTTTTGGCCGAGGGCAGTCACATCCAGGCTAGCGCCAAGAGTGGTCTTGAGAATCTCTTCCTCTGCTATGGACAGCAGATATTAGACAATTGTGCGGAGTAACCAGAGTATCCAGCCAAGTGCAAGCAAAGTTTTTTGTTAACGCTTTAGTCTTTGCCGAAAATACAACCATGATAAGTCTGAATCAACCAAGTTATGCTCATCTCCGCGATGGCAACAATCTCAGCCTGGCGGAGAGTGTGCCGGCGGAGATCATGCACATGGTGGATCCATACTGGTACCAGTGGCCACCAATGGAGCCGATGTGGTTTGGCATTATTGGCTTTGTCATTACCATATTGGGGTAACATATTAATTTCCATTAATCATATTTAGCCATTTTAGTTGACTTTCTATCTAATTGAAATAGTGTGATGTCTTTGACTGGCAATTTTATTGTGATGTACGTTTTTACATCGTCGAAGGGTTTGCGAACACCGTCCAACATGTTTGTGGTTAATCTGGCCTTCTCCGATTTCATGATGATGTTCACCATGTTTCCGCCGGTCGTCCTAAACGGTTTCTATGGCACCTGGATAATGGGTCCGTTTTTGTGCGAGCTCTATGGCCTGTTTGGTTCCCTGTTCGGCTGTGTATCCATCTGGTCCATGACCCTGATTGCCTATGATCGTTACTGCGTCATTGTTAAGGGCATGGCCCGTAAGCCTCTGACGGTCACATCGGCTGTTCTCCGACTTTTAGTTGTGTGGACAATTTGTGGCGCTTGGGCTTTAACTCCGCTTTTTGGCTGGAATCGATATGTGCCTGAGGGTAATATGACGGCATGTGGCACAGACTATTTTGCCAAGGATTGGTTCAATCGCTCCTACATCATAGTCTACTCAATTTGGGTCTACCTAACACCACTTTCGACTATCATCTACTCATATTATCATATCTTAAAAGTAAGTATCAGTAACTGAGTTCTACATTCCATTGGAGCTCCAACTTATTGCATCCACTTTAAAGGCTGTTGCTGCCCACGAAAAGGCAATGCGAGATCAGGCAAAGAAGATGAATGTCGCCTCACTGCGCCAAACCGAGGCAGATAAGAGCAAGGCCATCGAAATCAAGTTGGCCAAGGTGGCATTGACTACAATTTCGCTTTGGTTCTTTGCTTGGACACCCTATACAATTATCAATTATGCGGGAATCTTTGAATCGATGCATCTGTCGCCACTTTCCACAATTTGCGGATCGGTTTTTGCCAAAGCAAACGCCGTTTGCAATCCAATTGTCTATGGCCTGAGGTGAGTATTTAATTAGGAAATTAATGATAAATTAATTATAATCGCTTCACTTCTTCCCAGCCATCCCAAGTACAAGCAGGTGCTGAAGGAGAAGATACCGTGCCTGGCATGTGGCAAGGACGAAGTTGCCGCCGATTCCAGGACGATGGCCACAGCAGAGATTAGCGAATCTCAGGCTTAAATCAAAATATCGACGACTGCAGCAGACGACAAGGGAGATGACGACTTGTGATTTTTAAACACAGGAACTGACAGCTTTACAGAAATTACTTTAACAAACGAATTAACTTAGTTATAGTAAATAAATGTTGTAAACCTTTGCATACAAACAAAAAAAAAAGAAAAAAAAAAGCAAGCATTCAAAAAAGTTTAAAAAAAAAATGGAACGCAATTTAAGGAAATAAACTGCAATTGATACAAAATCAAAGAAAAATTATATAGTTTGTTTAAAAAATAGTATTAAGATATTAACTGCTTTATAAAGCACTTTGCCCAAAGAGTTTTAAGCCTTTTATTGAAAAATTAACATTTCAAACAGTCCCATATTCCATTAATGTAGTTGCCATTATCAGATGCGGTTTTCAATTATAATAGTTGGTTATGTCCAGTTCATTGAGGGTTCCATTGTTGCGGCGTTCGCGCAACTCCTGCGTGAAGAGAGCGTGTCCTTGCAACAGTATAAAGTCGATGAGTCGCTTATCTGAGCTAAGACGCAGTGCCTCCGGATCGCTGCGTTTGCGTAGGTAGTTAAAGCAGCAGGTTCTGTTCAAGACAAATTTAAGGTAGTCGTCGTAGACATGATCTGAATATTATGTTGGGATACACTTACCGAAAATGTTTCGTTCCGCAGGCACTGGCGCACTCCTTGCCACAGGAGTCGCATGGTATGGCATTGGAGCAAGTAAAACACATAAAGCACAAGCCTGAAAATATTATAATAAATTAAAAGAACAACAAAAAAAAACTTAGCTGGGTCATTGTCTACTCACATATCAAAATTAGTTGCAGATTCATTGCGTCGCAGTTGTCTGAAGAAGAAGAAGAAGGAAATTCAGTTTTTACTGAAACTCATAGGGAGTCTTTGGTGGCTTGGTCTGTCCCGTGTAATATAGCAGCAGCAACTGAAAGGACTGAGCTATTTGTCTATCAGCTTTTATACATTTCTAAAGATGCAGCACACCCACTCACATACACACACACACACACATAAACGCACACACTATGGTCACCGCAGTGGACGTTAAATTCAAAGTGGCCATTGAAGCATGCCGCATGGACTGTAAAGAGATTCATCCAAGTATACATGTAGACATGTGTCGCATAATAAATTAACGCACAATTGCAGCTTGCGCAACAAGTTGCTGTAGCATACTTTTCAAGATGGGTTCTGCTTGTGGGGGATGACCGCAATCAAAACCGTTTGGAACAGGTAATAAAAGTTTGTCAACTGGTAAGCGTTGCATACAAATCAAGTCTTTAGGGGAATGGTATAATTCTTAGAATAAAACGATTGGCTTTTGGAATCAAAATCAAGTCTTAGACATATGGAAACAAAACATTATTCAAAAATAGAATTATTTGTTGACTTACAGAAATTTATAATATAATTAAAGCAATCCCTGTAATAGTTATCTACTGCCCTCCTAAAGTAAATTCCTCATAATGAAGCAAATCCACAATTACATTATTTTTGACACCTGCAACGGCTTTTCTTGCAAGAGCCTGCAGATAGTTTTACTTCTGAAACTAATGAATTTTTTGTGCTTTTCGACGTTTCTACATAACAAATTGCTTGAATTGGCCTAGTTTTCATTTTGTTAGTTTTATTCCATTGCATACTACAAATGAAAGCGTCTTTTGTATTAAAATATTAAGAAAAATTAAGGAGAGGCAAGCAAATTAATTAAAATTTTATTGTTCTATATTGTTTCAGATTCTTACGATATATGTTAGAATATTCATTCGTTCCGATAAGCAAGTGTTGCTACTAATGCACCTGCTGATTTTCGAGTAATACTACTAATATAATTAAAGAACATGTTTTATATTCAATTATTAGAAAAGCAAAATAATTAAAATTTCCCCTTTCTAAGTTTGGTCACACTTATCCAGATACGATACGATATTCGTGTGAAATGAAAACGAGGTGGCAACGCCGACTCACAAATGCAACAGCTGTGAAACAACAGCTGCTACAATAAATAAACCTAAATTTGATTGAAGAGTTTGAAAATTTTCCTCCAAATAAAACGCAAAATTACTAACTGACCATGTGGGAGCCGCCTAGACTAAGTGCATCGTTACGAGCCAAAACGGAACTCGAATCAAAAAAACAACGCTACAGCGAACTGAAGAATGCTCGAACGAAATCAGCTGCATCGTCCACGCCGACAAATTTGAAAGAGTGAGCCGATTTATTTTTACAACTGGTGAAATACCTTTGACTCATGATAAATAAATTTAAAAACTGTATGCAATTCTTGACACTAGAAAATCCGAACAGACCATTGGGCAATTGCTGGCGCAGTTGCCGGCTGATAAGCAGCCGGTGTGTAAGGTGCAGCTGCAAAAACTACGCAATCTGGTCCAGGAGAGTATGGGCTACGAGGAGCAGCCAAAGGTTGTGGAGCATGCAGCACTGTATCTGTTCTGGCTGATGCTTGGTCAGCGTGTGCTGCTGGTCGCCTCCACCAATCGGCTGCACACAATGTTCGGCAACACATTCGATCGGAATCGCACGCAAATCCACAAAACTGTGCTGGCTGTGGCCTCTGAACTAAAGGAGGACGAACTACAGGCCCTGAAGCGCTGGAGGCACTCGCAGGGAAGGACGTCATCTCAGCGCCCGCTCTGGGGCGACCATGTCCGCCTCAGCTGCACCCCAGCTGAATGGTTGGACGTTAGTTTTTTGACGGACCTTTCGCCAGATGCGTTGCTCAACAATAGCACCGTCAACCAGTTTTCCATGGAGTTCAAGACTGACGGTGAAGAAGAATCAGCAACAAGACTGCCAGCTATAGACGGCTTTAAGCTAAGTGCGCAGTTGGAGTCGCTGCTTAGGCTGTCAGAGAAATTGGAAGATGACGATCTGCTGACTCGGGTGGGCGACATGCTCAGCTCCAGGCGCAGCAGTGAGATCCTGCAGAACGAGCTAATGGAACTGCTGGGCTTTGAGCACTTCGAGCTGGTTGGCCAGTTGCTGCAGGATCGCACAACGATTGCCCAGCAGTTGGAGCAATACGCAACACGAACGCGTCGTCTCAAACAGGTGAAGCAGAAGCGTCTGCAGGCCACAGCCGGCAACGAAAAGCGTCCGACGGTGGCTAGCGCAGTTGTGGTGCAGTCGGCGGAGGAGCGGGAGTTGGGTAAGCAGCAGCGGCGCGAGGAGAAAAAACTGCATCGCATCATGCGAAACACCAAGGACAACGACAGGGAGGATGACGAGGCAACCGGCGCTGTGGCCATCTCAGCCCAACATCTACGCATGCAGTACCAGCGGAAACTGTTGGAGGCAGCCCAGCGAGAACCACTGCTGCTCAACACCAAGGCAATCAAAGCGGAGCAGTCTACGTACACTGCACCCATACAATATCCCTATGTCTTCGATAGCCAACGGGAGGCCAAACAGCATGCAGGATTTATAGGTGGGAGCCGCATCACGTTGCCTGACAATGCTGCACGCATCGACAACAAGCAGTGGGAGGAGGTCAAGATACCAGCCAGCGAGCCACCGCCTCTGACCGTGGGCAATAAGCGCATCCAAATCGGAGAGCTGGACGACATTGGTCAGATGGCGTTTGCCAACTGCAAGGAGCTAAATCGCATACAATCTGTGGTTTATCCCGTGGCCTATCACAGCAACGAGAACATGTTAGTCTGTGCTCCAACTGGAGCCGGCAAGACGAATGTCGCGATGTTGAGCATTGTGCACACCATTCGTTGTCATCTAGAGCAGGGGGTGATCAATCGGGATCAGTTCAAGATTGTCTACATTGCGCCCATGAAGGCGCTGGCCGCCGAAATGGTCGAGAACTTCTCCAAGCGTTTGAAATCGCTGCAGATCAGCGTGCGCGAGCTGACCGGCGACATGCAGCTAACCAAGGCTGAGATGGCAGCCACCCAGATACTGGTAACAACGCCAGAGAAGTGGGATGTGGTAACCAGAAAGGGTAATTCTAAATATTTATATATATACCCAAACAAAATAGATTTACATATTCTTGCATTATCCATATTCTCCACAGGCAGTGGCGATGTGGCGCTGGTCAGTCTCGTCCACCTGCTCATCATTGACGAAGTGCATCTGCTTCACGGAGAACGTGGACCCGTTGTGGAGGCGCTAGTGGCTCGCACCTTGCGTCTGGTAGAGTCCTCGCAGTCTATGATCCGCATCGTGGGCTTATCGGCAACGCTGCCCAACTATATTGATGTCGCCCACTTTCTGCGCGTGAATCCGATGAAGGGTCTGTTCTACTTTGACTCTCGTTTCCGACCTGTGCCCTTGGATACCAATTTTGTTGGCATCAAATCGGTGAAGCCGCTGCAGCAGATCGCCGACATGGATCAGTGCTGCTATCAGAAGTGCGTCGAGATGGTACAGCAGGGTCATCAGGTGATGGTCTTTGTGCACGCCCGCAACGCCACCGTGCGAACGGCCAATGTGCTGCGCGAGCTGGCGCAGCAGAATAACACGAGTGCTCTGTTCTTGCCAAAGGATACAACTGCATTTGGCCTAGCTACCCGTTCCATACAAAAGAGCCGAAATAAACAGCTGGTTGAGATGTTCGCCTGCGGCTTGGCAATGCATCATGCAGGGATGTTGCGCGCCGATCGCCAAATGGTAGAGAAATATTTCGTGGATGGTCACATCTCGGTGCTGGTCTGCACAGCGACGCTCGCCTGGGGCGTCAATTTGCCAGCGCATGCGGTCATCATACGCGGCACAGACATCTACGATGCGAAGCAGGGCAACTTTGTGGACCTGGGCATACTGGATGTACTGCAGATCTTCGGTCGAGCGGGTCGTCCGCAGTTCGATAAAAGCGGCGTGGGTACCATCATAACCAGCTACGACAAACTTAATCATTATCTTTCGCTGCTCACCAATCAATTCCCCATCGAATCCAACTTTGTGCAATGCTTGGCCGACAATCTCAATGCCGAAATTGGCTTGGGTACAATTAGCAATGTGGAGGAGGCCATCGAGTGGCTTAGCTACACGTAAGTCGCATTTTAAAGACATTTATAAATTGATAAAGATATTTTTTTTTATTTATAGCTACCTTTTTGTCCGCATGCGGATTAATCCACATGTCTATGGCATCGAGTACACGGAACTGCAGCAGGATCCAACGCTGGAGGCACGTCGTCGTGCACTAATCATGTCCGCATCGATGAGCTTGGATAAGGCCAAGATGATGCGATTCAATCAGCGAACGATGGACATGAATATCACCGACTTGGGCCGCACTGCGTCGCATTTCTATATCAAATATGACACGGTTGAAACTTTCAATGAACTGATGAAGCCGTTCATGAACGAATCAGAGTTGCTGGCCATGATGTCGCAGGCACAGGAGTTTCAACAGCTCAAGGTGCGCGATGACGAGCTCGAGGAGTTGGATGAACTGCGAGAATACTACTGCAAACTGAAGGCATTCGGTGGCAGCGAGAATGTTTGCGGCAAGGTAAATAATAATAATATATGAAAATATATTTGGCGAAATCATTTTCATCCCTTCCATTTTATCCAGGTGAACATTCTAATACAAACATATCTGTCCAATGGTTACGTCAAGTCCTTTTCATTAATCTCCGACATGTCGTATATAACTCAAAATATTGGCAGGATTGCACGCGCCTTGTTTTCGATAGTGTTGAGGCAGAACAATGCCATTTTGACTGGTCGAATGCTGGAACTGAGCAAGATGTTCGAGCGCAGGCAGTGGGAATTTGAGAGCCATTTGCGCCAGTTTCCAGCCATCAATGCGGAGACTATTGACAAACTTGAGCGGCGTGGTCTGAGCATCTATCGCCTGCGGGACATCGAACAGCGCGAGCTGAAGGAATGGCTGCGCAGCGATCGCTATGCGGAGCTGGTAATACGCTCGGCACAGGAGTTGCCCCTGCTTGAGGTGGAGGCCACCCTGCAGCCGATTACACGCACCGTGCTGCGCATCTCAATAACCATTTGGCCCGATTTCACTTGGAACGATCGTGTGCATGGCAAAACCAGCCAAGGCTTCTGGCTGTGGATCGAGGATCCGGAGTCCAACTACATTTACCACTCGGAACTTTTGCAGCTGACTCGCAAGACCGTTTTTAGCGGCAAGTCGCAAGAGCTCGTGATGACCATTCCATTGAAGGAACCACTGCCGCCACAGTATTATATACGAGTAACCAGCGATACTTGGCTGGGAAGCACCAGCTGTGTGCCGCTCTCCTTCCAACATCTCGTACTGCCCGAACATCATCCACCGCTGACGGAGCTGCTCCCACTCCGACCGCTGCCCGTGACCAGTCTGGAAAATGAGATCTATGAATCGCTGTACAAGTTCACACATTTCAATCCCATACAGACACAAATCTTTCACTGCCTCTATCACACGGACAACAATGTGCTGCTTGGTGCACCGACGGGCAGTGGCAAAACAATTGTCGCGGAAATGGCCATTTTCCGTGCACTAAACCAGGACCCCAAATGCAAAGTGGTGTATATAGCGCCGTTGAAGGCGCTCGTCAAGGAACGCATTGCGGATTGGAAGCATCGTTTCGAGCAATCCGAGTTGGGTCTTAAAGTAGTTGAGCTAACTGGTGATGTTACGCCGGACATTAGAGCCATACGGGAATCGCAGCTGATTGTGACGACGCCGGAGAAATGGGACGGCATCAGTCGCTCATGGCAGACACGTGACTATGTGCAGCATGTGGTATTGATTGTCATCGATGAGATTCATCTGCTGGGTGAGGATCGTGGTCCAGTCATCGAGGTCATTGTTTCCCGCACCAATTTCATTAGCTCGCACACTGGCCGCTCCATACGCATTGTGGGCTTGTCAACGGCACTGGCCAATGCGCAGGACTTGGCCAACTGGCTGGGCATTGAGCGCATGGGTCTCTACAATTTCAAGCCATCGGTGCGACCGGTGCCACTACAGGTGCACATCAATGGATTTCCCGGCAAGCATTACTGTCCGCGCATGGCCACGATGAATCGACCCACCTTCCAGGCTATCCGCACGTATTCACCTTGCGAGCCCACCATTGTGTTTGTCTCCTCGCGTCGGCAGACGCGTCTCACGGCCTTGGATTTGATCACCTTTGTGGCTGGCGATGAGAATCCCAAACAGTTTCTGCACATTGCCGAGCACGAAATGGAGCAGATATTGCAGGGCATTCGCGATCAGAACTTGAAGTTTTGTCTGGCCTTTGGTATTGGATTGCATCATGCCGGTTTGCAGGAGCCGGATCGCAAGTGTGTCGAAGAGCTGTTCCTGAATCGCAAGATACAGATTCTAGTGGCCACCGCTACGCTGGCTTGGGGTGTCAATCTGCCCGCCCATCTGGTGGTCATCAAGGGCACTGAATATTTCGATGGCAAGGTAAAGAAATATGTGGACATGCCCATCACAGATGTGCTGCAGATGATGGGACGCGCTGGTCGGCCGCAGTTTGATAACGAGGGCGTTGCTGTCGTTCTGGTGCACGACGAGAAGAAAAACTTTTACAAGAAGTTCCTCTACGATCCGTTCCCGGTTGAGTCCAGTCTGCTGGGAGTTTTGCCGGAGCACATCAATGCTGAGATCGTGGCGGGCACTGTGCAGAGCAAACAGGCGGCACTGGATTACCTCACCTGGACCTATTTCTTCCGACGATTGCTCCGAAATCCATCCTACTATCAACTGGAGGACATTGAACCGGAGACTATCAACGCCTTCCTGTCCAGCCTGGTGGAACGTATCGTCTTCGATCTGGGGAGCGCTGCCTGCGTCGTTGAGCGCGAGGGGCAACTGGTGCCCACGTTTCTGGGCCGCATCAGCTCCTACTACTATTTGTCGTACCGCACAATGAAGCATTTCCTCGAGGACCTCGAGCCGGGCATGGCCACCAAGGAGGTGCTACTGGCCATATGTGATTCCTATGAGTTTGATCAGCAGCCCGTGCGTCACAACGAGGATAAGCATAACGAAGAGCTAGCCGAGACGACTCGCTACCGACCTCCGTCGGCCAGCTGGGATTCGCCCTACACGAAGACATTCCTGCTGCTCCAGGCGCATTTCTCACGCCTGCCACTGCCCAACTCGGACTATCTGACCGATACCAAGTCGGCGTTGGACAACGCCACACGCGTCATGCAGGCCATGGTGGACTACACGGCGGAACGGGGCTGGCTATCGACCAGTTTGGTCATTCAACAACTGATGCAGTGCGTCATTCAGGCACGCTGGTTCGATGCAAGCGAGTTTCTCACACTGCCCGCTGTCAATGATGACAACGTCGATGTCTTTTTCAACATATTAAACGATACACACGACTACCTCACGTTGCCAGTGCTTAAGGAGCTATGCAGGAAGGACTACGAAGTGCTGGCAGCGCCCCTTCGTGATACATTCGAGGAGCATGAGATCGAGCAGATGTACAGGGTAAAAAGCTCACACATATTCCGAATAGTGTTGTATATAATATAAATTCTCTTTTATTTAGGTTATTCAAGATCTACCCGAAATCTCTGTGAGAATCACTGTAGAAGGTCGTTACATGGAGCAAGAGTATGCCAAGCGACCGCTATCAATTGATGATAGTTCCGTGGTGTGGACACCGTTGCATGCTAACGAGGACTATGTTTTGAACGTTGATCTGCACCGTATAAACACCGCTGGACATCGTAAAGGTGGCGGCCAGTGGAACACCATACACTGTCCCAAGTACCCAAAGCCCAAGACAGAGGCTTGGTTCTTAACCCTCGGCTCGCAATCCAATGACGAGCTGCTGGCCATGAAGAGACTGACGCTGCGTGGGACACGATCCTCCAACTACATTGCCTTCCAAGCAACACCCCGCCGCGGGCGATTGCTGCTAACGTTATACCTTATGTCCGATTGTCTGATTGGTTTCGACCAGCAATACGAATTACACTTTGAAATTATTGATGCAAAGGCATAAACCATGCAAGAGTTCCAATTGGAGTATTTCTTAGTCATATTTATGGAAAAATAGTTAAACCAGCAGTGCTGATTATTCATGAAATTGTAGTATAACTTACATTAATACATCATATGTGATCTGCCAGCCTAAATACAAATGTTAAGCATTTTTATATTGCTGTAGAATCCTGTGTTAAGTTTCATGTTAACAACACTTGTATTAAAGAAAACTGTGTAATAGTTGAATTTAATTGTGAAATATGATTTATTCCATGGCCAGTGATAAAACACACAACACAATTTAAACATGAAGACGTATCACATTAATTGCTGCTCTCGTTAATCAAGTTATAGCCAAAAATATATTCTTATATTAATCCTTTCTATCGGCAACATTAAGCATTTTCTTTGTACATCAATATGCGAGCACATGTGTGAAAAAGGGATGACATGATACTCGACGCGAGCGTAAGCATGTGTGTGTGTATTCTACAGAGTGCAATCTCAACGATTGCCGGTACGTATATATGTATATATGTAATTGTGTGTATGCATATGTTCGTAGCCAGCCTGTTAGCCTCAGTTAATTAATTATAATTAATTTCAATATAAAAACTATTTTTAGAAACATTCTTCCAACAACTATTGACTGAATAACGATAACGACTTTTAAGTACTATACATTAAATTTAACCTACCTCAATAACAGCTGATTTCAAGTGCTTATCACAGAGAATTAATGCTTGTCTCCAATCTGATTGTTATTGTTGATAACTCTACAGTTGGATTTGAAAATAAGCTAACAGCAAAAAGTGACGAACAACTTTGCGAATGTTATGAAATCTGAAAGTGTATAAATTACACACTCAATTTGCCAATAGCAGTCAGAAGCGTTTTGTATTTGGTCGCGTTGCGTTCATATTATAATTCAATATTAAAATGTTATCGCTGTATTTGTTGTTTCTCACCCTGTTGTTGTTGGGCTGGCTTTATCTGAAGCACATTTATTCATATTGGGAGCGTCGTGGCTTTCCATATGATAAGGATGCAGGTATACCATTTGGATGCCTGGCAAGCGTTTGGAGATTAGAGTCGGGCATGGGCTTGGCCATATATGATGTGTACAAGAAGAGTAAGGAGCGTTTTCTGGGCACCTATTTGCTCTTTCGGCCAGCACTGTTAGTTCGCGATGCAGAACTGGCTCGTCGTGTCCTAGCTCAGGATTTTGCGAGCTTTCACGATCGCGGCATTTATGTTGATGAGGAAAAGAATCCGCTGTCGGCGTCGCTCTTTGCGCTGCGTGGGCAGAGCTGGCGTGCCATGCGGCACAAGCTTTCGCCCTGTTTCACTTCTGGCAAGCTGAAAGGCATGTACAGCACTTCAGAGGATATTGGCGACAAAATGTTGGCACACTTGCAGAAAGAGCTGCCCGAACAGGGTGCCAAGGAGATCAACTTATTGGCGGTGACGCAAACCTATGCCATCGACATTATTGCCTCTGTTATATTTGGTCTGGACGTGAACAGTTTTGAGCAGCCAGACAATAAATTCAAGAAAATCGTTACACTCCTTCGAAGAAATAACCGCTTTACGGCTATTTTGGGCATGATGATATTTCTTATTCCATCGTAAGTAATTTTTGGTTTTAAGATTACTTCAATATTTCAATTAATCATTTTTTTACAGCCTTGCAAAGTTCTTGTTTGGTTTAGGATTAAGTAATCCAGTGGGATTGGCTTTATTGGCCATTGTCAAAGACACTATCGAGTATCGCGAAAAGCATGGCATTGTTCGAAAAGACATGTTGCAGTTGCTCATGCAGCTAAGAAACAAGGGAAGCATCGATGATGACGACAACAAAAACTCGAACATTGAAACCTCCGAAGATGGTAAATAATAATTAGAAATGTTTAAAGCCAATCTGTAATGATTTTTTTCATTCACAGGTGAAATAAAGAGCATATCCTTGGAGACAATTACCGCCCAGGCTTTTATCTTTTACGTTGCTGGACAGGAGACAACTGGTGCTTCCACAGCATTAACAATCTTTGAATTGGCAGATAATCCGGAACATCTAAAACGATTGCAAGCCGAGGTGGATGAGACACTCAAGCAGAACAATGGAATTATCACCTACGAAGCGCTGAATAAGATGGAATTCATGGAGTTGTGTCTGCAGGAAACGTTGCGCAAATATCCCGGATTACCGATGCTGAATCGTGAATGCACAGAGGACTACACAATTCCCGACACCAATTATGTCGTCAAGAAAGGTACTCCTGTGGTCATTTCACTGCATGGTATACACCGTGACCCAGAGTATTTCCCCGATCCCGACAAATACGATCCGTATCGTTTCGCTGAGGAAACCATGAACTACAATCCCATTGCATATATGCCCTTTGGTGAGGGACCCAGGATCTGCATTGCCCAGCGCATGGGTCGAGTGAATGTCAAGCTGGCCATTGCCAAGATTCTACAAAACTTCAACATCGAATCATGCCAACACGTCCTGGAATTCGATAATTCCACCATTGCTTTGACGCCAAAGAACGGTGTCAAAGTGCGCCTCACCAAGCGAGTGCTGAACTGAACTAAATGCCAGATTGCGATAAAATGTGAACTTAAATATAAAATGAAGATAGTGTTTGCAATAATTGATTACAATAAATGCAACTTATCAGTGGCTAAAAGGGTATTTTTCCTGATTATTATTATTTGCACTTGTATCTTTTAGATAGGCAAGTACATGCATGAATGCATAGATTATTATTAGTTATAATTGAGGTACATATTTACAGGAACGCTTGTATTTAGTTATTTGCCACTCATTTGATCGGTATATTTAGCACCTTTGGGTTTTGCCAGTTTAATTGTTATCGCCCTGATCCAGCTGCTGGTCTTGTTGCTGTTGTTGGTGTTGACTCTCGAGCAATTTTTGCTTGTTCTTCTGTCTGAAAATTTCCTTGCTTGCCTCCTTTATAGCCTCAAAGATTTTTGCCTGCGACATTATTTGCTTTTGTACATTCTCAACAGCTGGCTCCGCATTAATATCAATCAGATCGCTTAATCCCTCCGAAAGGTATTCATTATTATAGGGTTTTTCCTCAATCTCGTTGCGCTTGAACAATGAAAAGGGCGGATATGAAGGATACGAGGTGCGCTTACGTCCACAGCCTGCGAATATGTAGATAAATTTAGAATATTTTCATTAATACTTTAAAAAAATAAACTATAAAAAGCTTAAATCACCTGTGAACGCATTGCAAAAGGGTCGTTTCTCGAATTTCCATTGTATAACTCCGCTGAGCTTGTGCTTTAAGAGTAGAATAAATATTTAAAATAATCTGGGACCACTAAACGATAACAATATCATATAAGCAAACAATTTAATATCAAATATTAAGTGCTTTTTTATTTTTGACTTTAAACACAATTGATAAACATTTAACACTTTTATTACCTCAAGTAAAACAATATTTAACTGCACTTCACTTAATATTTGAGATGCTATCATTTTTTATTATTGCACATTTACTTACATTCACTTCATTGTTTTCTGTCTCTAGAGAAGCATCTGCAGAATAAGCACAAATGAAAATCGCAGCAAGGCATAAGAAAATCTCCAGAGTGGTTCTCATTTTGATATTAAAAGTGAGCTTATTTTGCTGGTTCGCTTTAAGTGGGATTAACCGTTAACCGCCTGCACTGTTTAACGCTTCAGCAGCAATTGATGGAAATTCGCGTTTGCGGACCTTGGTCAACATGTCGGGTACGCAATGTGAGACTTGTTCCTTTCAGGAGCTGACAGGACTGCCCGCTGCGCAGGGAATGTATTTTGGTGGCCACTTAATGGCATTTTCTGTTTTACCCGACCTTTCCGTGGCACCACCCATTTACCCTCCCACATGCAGTGACTTTTGTTGTTTGTCCTTTAATATGAGTTAAATATTACAAAATGCCATAACTTTACGTTGCGAGTTGAAATTGAATTGAGTTGATTTGATAATATTGAAATCACATGAATACCAAATATTTTGAGCAGTGTAACTGCAACGCCATCAAATTCTCGTGAGAGCCGCGAGAAGCTTTTCTATTTATAAAGACCCGAATCAAAAACCCACTCGCAGATATACATATATATATATATATATATATATATATATATATAAATGAACATGTATAATCACCGGTTCTTCGTTCCTATGTATGCCTATGCATTTCGGAAAGTTTTCGTCGCGCTTCTCAATACGTTTTCGGCAAAAACAGTGGGCAATTTCGAAACGTTTCTCAGTGGAAGCGGAACGTAGACAGCTCCCGTCGGAATTTCAAAAATAATTCAGAATTACATATACAGAAAGTTGCAGCAATAGCAAACAGAAATCAGATAGACGGCCAACAAATAAACAATTTGTGCAATTTATATAAACAACAGCCAAATAAAAGACACAATAAAAGCAGCATAAATATTTGTGGCACGTTTTTATTTATCCATTAAATTCGTGTGGGAAAACGCAAGAAAATCTGTGTCATTTATACTAAAATAGCATGTGAGTAAAAAAAAAATCTATAATTTATAAAATTTAATTGCAAAAAGCAAACAATAATAATTTTGAAGAACAGCAACCGGAAAATGTGTGTTTCTCTTATGAGACACATTTGAGATACCTGCATTGCAGATAACTTGTTCCTATTCTTTCTATACTTATTCATTTTATATATATTTTTTTCCTTTTTTTTTGTCTACGCAATGTGAAACACTAAAAATACATCAGCTATTTTCAGTTTTCGTCAGTATTACTGCCGCAGATTGGTTTGACAAGTATCCAGTCCTGTTTTCCCTTTCAGTCGCCAGCTGCCCCCAATTCTTCGACATCTTTGTTTATAAAAAAAAAATAAAATGCGAAAAATGCTTATGTCGAAATTATAAACATTTCGGACAGAGTACTCATTAACGATCAAATTAAATAAAAATTACGGCATATATGTACGTATATATTTACATATATATGTGTATATAAATACTATATGTGATCGTTTAAGAATAATTTGGTATAAAAAGATAGAAAAATGCTTTATAGGAAGACAAGAGTAAAATATGCAAAATGACGTTTAATATTGCATTTTCGATGTTGTTGTGGCGTCGTCTTTTTATTTATAAATATGAAAAATTAATTTAATTTAATTTTCTTTCAATACTATTTTTAGACGGATATGTCAGAGTCCACAGCCGAGCAACAGCAGCCGCAGAATGGCAAGGAACGTTCCACGTCAACTGAGGAGAAAGAAATACCACGCGAACCGGCGCTGGTTTGCAAAGACATCAATGTAAGAACTTATGGATAGAACAAATTACCAGAATATGCCATATATACCATATAATTATTCAACGAAAATGGAATTGTTAATAAAAATATGTTTGTATTGATTGCAGATTAAGACTGAACTAGAGTGCCTAGTGAAATTGCTTGATGGAAAAATTTCCAAAGAGGAGGAAGTGGCAATGGAGGAGCTGCATCAGTATTTGATTGAGGACGATGGCTCCTGGGCGTTGGGTGATAATTTCCTGGTATTTGTGCAGCGTGTCCTCCGAGACGCTCACGCCTTCTCGCCGGACACACGGATACATATGCTGCGAACGCTGGCCTTTGCGGCGTTGAAGGATGATGTGATCATAATTTTGCATCAGGATCGTAGAGATCACACGCTGATGAATTTCGCCCAGGATATTGACAAGCATACACCAGAGGAGCAACAGGCCTGGGCAATGTTTGTAAGTTCAAAAAGTTCGCATTTCAAACATGACAAATTAAATTAATTTTGTATTTTCCAGACGTGCAATCTCTTTGAGAATTTGGGCCCATCAGAATGGTTGCTGTATATTTCGGAATGGGATTACAATGGACAGACTATTTCAAATATTCGCGTGACCACAAAGGTGGCAGTACATTGCATACTCTCCAATTGTCCGCAGCTGAAGAATGTTGGCTCAATGATCTTGTACAACATTGCAATCAAAGAAGTGAAAACTGTGGTAGGCATAACTAGGAAAACATAATCTCGACGTCTGTCAGCTCATATTAACTATATATATCCGCTCCTTAGGTATTTGATGACATTGCCGTAGAGCTGGCAATGGCCATACTACAGTTCTTCCAAAGCAGTCCCAACGAAGATCAAATCTTTCGCACGCTGAAGGCGCTAGCACGTTTTCTAGAGGTATTGACCTATATTCGCAGTACGCCATTCAAAACTGACATATGTCAAAATTGTTTTCCTTTCATTTGTCTTAGGTATCGGCAGACGTACAGATGATTATTCAAATGATTGGACCGCATCCAAAACAATTTGCTGGCAAGAGCGAGCGCTGCGACGAGCTGATAAAGATAATCAGTCGCAAAGTGCCTGCCTAGGGGGGGCACCTAGGGGCAGAAATGAATAACTCTTAAGATCATTACTTTAGGCACGCCTTACTTTATACACAACAATGTACTTAGATCTTTCAATATTTTGTATAGCATTTTGCGCGACACAATAAACATTTATATTGTTTACATGAGGGCGTCGCCACAGCATAGCTTCAGCAGGGGGAATCCATTGCCGCCACTTGCGCGCAACTGGAGCCAGTGCTTCTGATTGGAGACAAACATCTCCGATGGCAGCTGTGTATCCTGGCCACTTGCATCCTCTGTCAAATGGAAAACAATCAGATTACATATATCTTGATGGGGCACACAACTCACGTGTCTTCTTGTCAAATCGTGGCGACTGGGTAATGGAAATGATGTCTTCTGGCTTGCGAAGCAATATCTTGCCCACACCCTTGCACATACGCAGCACCTCATGGTTGCTCAGCTTGTCCAGCTGTTGTTCGTCCAGCAGTGTACAGGCCAGTATCCATTCGCGCACATCATCAAAATCGTTGAGCAGCCGGACAGCTCCATTGACACTGAAGCGTATGCGCTTCTGGTAGATAAAATCCAGCCAGGCCTCACATATCAGTTTCAGCACAAGCTTGAGTATGACAATATCGTTGGTGGCACGTATGGTGGGCAAAAATATCTCATCCAGCACATAGCCAACATACAAGCTCTTATTCTCATTGTTGTAGACGCTACGCTGCCAGTGGCTGGCGGCGGGGAAGCACAGCGAAAAATTGGCCAAGCTGAGAACGCGGCAGACCGCGGACAATATCTGAACACATTCATCGGTTGTTTTCTGGAAAATAGCTAAGCAATTGTTGGATTTTATTTATATTTTTTTTTTTGGTTTACCTTAAGCAAATCTATATTATTTGTGGACTCAGTGATGAGCTTTGTGCGCAGCGCAACGCACACCAGCATTAATATGTCACTCAAATCGGCAGTGAGTTTGGGCAGTTTAAATGTGGTGAAGACATTCAGGCATAGCTTCACATCGTAATCCAGTATTTGAAAGAACCGATCCATTTTCCACTCGCAGCAAAGCAGCTTCGCCTGCTCGGTGACCCACAATCTCATCGTGTGAACCGAGTGATCTTAAAAAAATATAACAATGTTCGCTCAAAAATCTTAAGTAAATTTATTATTTTTCAAGGAATTGTAATTTGTGAAAGCTCTAATTTTCTAGCGAACTGAAACATTTGCACTTTAAACATACCCATCCTATGTAGTATTGGTATTTGTTCGGCGACTGGCAGTAAACTGGAATTATTGTGAGCCTCTGTGTTGGCAAAATACTGATTACTCAGGTTAACTAAATTGGAGAAGACGCTGATCCAGACAGTGCCCGTTGGTGTGCCATGTTCCTATTGCAAAGCGATGTAGAATTTTTATATGCATTTTAATCTTCAATAGCAACTTACATTCTTTGGAGAATCGCGATATTGTTCAACAACTTGTTGGACCAAACGCTTTGGATTACTAGAAGTGATGAGGGCCAAACGAAAGAGCTGATCCCAAATGTTGTTGCATATAAAACCGGTTAGAATCTCTCCAATTCCACGTAGTGTCGAATAAACCGGTTCAGGTATATCTTCGGGAAATGTTCATTTGAAAATTGGACATCTTGTTAAACTTTCCATTCTATTCATACCATTCACGTTCTGATGATAAAGCCAGCAGCGTATGGAATCAATGTGGTTGAGATTATAGCATGACATGGGCGTATCTATCCACCAGAGCAGGATATGATCCAAAATGATGCCGACATATGACCAAAGCAATCGCAATCCCCGCACAATATATGCGTTAACGTCCACATCGCCTGTCTTGCGGCTATCTGTGCGTGATTGGAATGGATCATTGGCTGAGGATGTATATTTTTATTTTGGACATACCAAATATAGTTGGACAAATTTCAGTTGCCTTCGATATCAGCTGTGCTATAAAAATGCGCTCCTTCTGCAGAAAAATCTCAGTGTGCTTGCAGCGCAAACTCTGGTGATCTTGACCCTTTGCTTGCTCCTCTTGCACTTTTGCCTCTGTCAGCTGCATGGACTTGTAATCCTGTGCAGAGTCAGAATACGGCTGATAATCGCCGGCAGCAAATGAAATGTTTAAGGTACGCAATATTTCGAGACTGGAGGATGTGGATTCGTTGTTCTGCTCCTGATGCTCCCGCCATGCATCCTGTTCACCCATGTTGAAGAGGCCAAAGACCAGGTCCAGTGCGTTCTGCTCCATACGCGTTTGGGCCACATACTGATAGGACCACAGATTAATGGGAACCTGAAGTAAAGGTCTAGCTTATTTACCTGCAGCACAAAACCGAAGTCAATGTTTTTCAGGGACATTAATAGAGCCGGATACATGTTGCTGCAAACATTGGCATGCATCTCCTCCTTGCACTTGCCACTCAGCTTTGGCTCCTTCTCATCCTCCGCTTGGGCATCCTGCTCCGATTGAGGCGGCACTTGAATCTGAACCTCCGACGTGTTCACATTACGGCACTTGTTATAGAGCTGGGTGATGTGCAGTGCCCAGTTTAGCCACATCTCTGACTGCATCGACTTGCGCAGCAGTAGCGTCAGCTGCAAGGGTATTGAAGGAATCGGTAATTGGCAAGCTGATCCATATGCAATCACCAAAACACCCACCGTCCGCTTAAGCACAAAGGTCAATTGGCAGAAGCGTCTGTCGTTCAGCTCCATGATCAGATTGAACTTGCGCATGAGCAGCGCATTGTACGGGCTACGCTTGATCTTCTTCGAGAGCGACTGAAAGTCCGCATTTTTCGTCTCGTCCTTTAGGCTCCAGTACTGCTCCACCACATGCTCGCACTCATCCAAAATGGTATCCTAAATCGCGTGCACAATTAAATACAATACAATCCATTTGCTGACCAATGGAACTCACATGCTCGCTAAATATGGACGAGTTCACATCGATCACAATGCGCTTTGTGATGCGTCGCAGCTCCAGGCCCAGATTGCCGATTTCCGCGAACGTGTGCATTGGCTGCGATTTGTTGCGGCAGTACCATTTTGGTGTCGTGCTCATTTTCAGACCCTGGCACACACACACACTACACACACACTCACTCACACTCCTTAGCCAATCACCTACCCCGCTCTCTAAATAGCTTTTTAATTATTGTGTCTCCCAGGCACGCATTCGATGGGCCCTCCTTATTCCAGCGTCTAACCCGACTTATCAAATTCAAATTTTCTGCGAATGTTTAATCGATGGCAGGACGCGAGGTCGCATCACCTGGCAACGCACGCATATGAAATGCTATCATTTCTGGGTGACTAAAAACTTACAACATTCACGCCAATCCATTATGTAGTCATTGAATAACATTCCCAAGCAGACATTTGTCAGTCTGCACTACATGAAAGTGAAAGGAATTATAGATACACGGGTAAAAGGAAAAGCTAGAAAGGGAATTAACTTTACATTCTTAAATTGCAGTTAAATTTGATATCTTTTTGGAATTAAGTTCTATATATTATTAACATAACTAACAGAACAGCAACAACATGTGCATACTGAAATCTAAATTGTATTTGTGCAGGATAGTAAAATCAAGAAGCCCATATCTCTTGGGAGTAGTGTATACAAGTTTGCACAGTACCATATCATGTTAAGCCCAGCAGGAGTTGCTAAACAGACCGAAATCAAGAAACCCATATCTTTTGGGAGTAGTGTATGCACAGTACCGTATCAAGTTAAACCCAGCAGGAGTTGCTAAACAGACGTTAATATAATACAATAATCACGGCAAGTTTATTGATATATGTGTGGTTATAGATAAGTTTGATTTTATATTTTGTTGTTTTACTTGAATAAACGAGCTGTAAATATTCAACACATTCTTTTGCTTGGTTTTTGTAAGTTTTTTTTTTCGTTATCATCTATGCTTATTTTCTCATCTATACACATCAACATCTGGTTTTGTTTTGCTATCACATTGAATTGTTACATTTATAGTAGTAGTTGCTGCATTGTTGCCTGCTTAAAATCTTTAAAACATGTGTTAAATTTCATCTGAAACATATAGGTATACATGTGTATCTGTGGGCTGTGTATGGATTGTGTATTTTTGTGTTGCGTGTTTTTCATGTTGCATGTATCGTTGAGTGTTGCATGTTGCAGTGTTTGTATCTGTGGGTCTCAGATGTACACAGGGGTGTCATTACACAGTGTCACAAGTTTAGCAACACGCAACGCACATTTCATTTGTAAACATTTTGCTGAACATTATAAGAACTTCTCTTAATCTCAAATTATCGTCGTAATAATAATCGCGCGTTTTGTTTATACAAATTAAATCTTAAAATTGCTTGCACTCTTTCAACTATACACTATTTTAGTGGCTGTTTCTTAGTTCCTTGTTCTCTCTCTAACTGTCCAATATTTCTCATTTATCTTTATCTTTTTTAGATTTTTCTCATTTTGTTTACGATATATAATTAATTTTAAAATGTATAGAAATAATATGTGTATATATACTTCATCTGTTTCACGTGTTGTAAAATATATGTATAACGTATTTATATATATATATATATATGTATATATCTATATATATATGTTTATATAGATTTTTTATGCACTTCGGCTATGTCTATTTTTAAGCCTAACCACGCTTTGCTTAATTCTCTGTAGTAGTAGTAGTTGTAGTAGTAGTAGTATCCTGCAGCTCTTCGAGAGTTGGAATATCGTCTTGTAGTTTCAGCACTTGCAACCTTGGGTTATAGTGCCCGGCTAAATAATATGTATCATTGTTATCATATATGGTTTGATATTGCTTCGAATCGGTGCCAAACTTGTCTTGGTAGTTAACAAGCTGAAGCACCTCGCACCGATGCGAAATTGTCTGCACATCGTTCTCATCCTCATGTGGCGATTCAAATAGAGCACCCTGTTAGAATAGGAATATTTAAATATAATTTAATGTTTAAAAGGACAAAGATTTGTGAAAGGTTAAAGCACTTACCGGATATTTTAATTTTGGACAACCCGTAGTTTCCTCCGGATGGTAGAACCATGCCACGCGCACCACTCTATTGCCAGCGGTCGTCTCCCACATGGACTCGATGCGCCCAATATAGGGACGATCCGGTCTGCCCGTGGATAAAAATACTGCACAGTCTCCGACCTACGATAATACATATAATATATAACTTAAATTTGACTTCTTTTGTGAGTTGTTACCGTTATAGTTTCTTTGCCCCTTTTGATTGTTTTGTAGAATTGCTTTCTGGCGCGTCCCTTGACGCCCGCCTTGCGGTAGGCTGTGCCAAACCAACCCCATAACTGCCGTTCTGGCAGAAAAGCTGCCATTTTGCTGCTGCCTTTGGAGTTGTTTTGCTCAACCAGTTCGTCGCCCTTGACCTGGAACATACATATTGCAATTAGTAACTATGTGACGTATATAATATTAGAATTTACCTCATCGGACACTTCAGACATTAGGTTGGACGTAGTCTCTTCCTCCATGTCCAGCTGCTCCGCCTTTACTTTAACCTCTGCCTTAACGCGATCCGCTACCGGCGCAGCAATTTCAGACTCGTCTGCTGCTGCTGGTATAGTTTCAGGATGAAGTTCTTGATCCACCGGCTCAGCTTCTTCGTTGGCATTCTTGCGATGGTGCTTCTTATGCTTCTTACGCTTCTTGTGCTTATGATGCTTGCGGCTGCCGTCATCAAGGGTTGAGCCACCATCACCAGCTGCACCCAACTCGCCGCCGCCATTCTGATACCCATTTGAATCAGCAGACTGAGCAATACCATTTTGAGCTTTCGTCAACTTCTTCAGGCTCTTCTTGAGGCGCTTCTTCTCACTGCGCTGTGTAAACAGTTCCATTGTAGCGGCCAGCGAAGTTGTGTTATCGCTACTCATGCTGAGCCCATGTTGACTGTGCGATTCCTCGCCACTCGGCGCGCCCGCATGCTCCATTGGGACTGCTGCTGTTGTTGAGCCGCCACTGTCGCCGCTGCGAAGCGCTCCACGCTTCTGTTTGCCTACAGAGTAAAGGGGATTATCGTTGTACTCTGTACCATGGACGATGGGCAGGAACGGGGAGCGCAAACGAATCAAGGCAAAACGATAAAAAAAAAAACAACATAGTAAATTATAAAGTCATAAACAGAGAAGTCACAAAATAGGATGGTAGGTGAAAAATGAAACCACAAACGCAACATTTGCTCCAGTTCTCAGTTGGCTGATCACTTAATATGCACATTAATTTTTTGAATCTAACTTAAAAGGGTTTACAAATTGTAGTTTCATTCCAAAATAAGAAATAAAGCCTGCCAAGCGCACCTGCAATGGGATAGTGACTGAGTAGTAAACGGATGTTTTTCAAGCGGATCCTGCCGCTGTCGCCGTCGTCAAACTCCACGCTGACAAAGTCCTGTTGTGTCGTAGGCACCGCTGACGTCATTGCCGAAGCTGCATCCTCGACTGGCTCTGACTCGATGGCACGACCTGGATACAGGCAACGATACTGCTGACTCCAGTAGGCGCACAACCGCGTACCAACTGGCACACTGTCTACGCTCTTGGGTGCCACCTCGAGTATCTGTGAGTAGACTTATCGAATTAGTTGCAATAGTTTATGGCAGATTATGTGCTACCCACCGTATCCTTAAGTATATCCTCGCGAGACATAACATGCGACTTGTTGCCACGCTCGCCATCGAGTGTAATGGCATAAACATCTGGTGGACGCAGCGGCTTCATGACGCCCGCATAGAAAAGGCCGCCCATGTCGGTTAACACGCGCGTCTCGTCACGATACAAATGTTCACTGGTCAGCTGCAGTTCAACATCTGCGGCGCTGAGTCGCCGCTTGGCTTCCGTCGCCAACTGTGCTTCGGCCGCACTTGCTTTCAGCTTGCGCTCCTTTCGCGCCGCTGATTTTGTGCTGCTGGCGTGCGAATGTTTGTGCGAGGAGCTGGAAGAACTAGAGGAGGTAATTGGGGCTGCAGCGAGAGCAGCATCAAGAGCACTGGGCTCCAGACGCAAAAACGACGATGTGCTCGGCGAACTGCTGCTCGGCAAGGTACTGGGCTCAGTTTGTGGCTGTTGCAACAGCGGCGGTGGCGGTGGAAACGAGTGCGTCTTCTCTGGAAAACGCGTAAATGTCGAAGCTTGCAGATTTCCGCTCGAGAACTGCGGGAATTTGTATTCGCGCATTGGTGAAGCAGTCCTAGTTAATGGAAAATTTACAGTAATTAATTTGTTCTATACTTGGAACTTTACCAAATAGGTAAATATTTATTATTTTTTTTATATTTTGAAACTTTTATGATAGTTTACCTATTCTTAGTACAGATTATAAGATGTGAACTTACCCCAGGACGCTAGACAGCATCAGCTGCGGCTGATGTAGTTGCTGCTGGAGTGGCTGAGCCGCTTGTTGCTGCTGTTGTTGTTGTTGCTGCTGCTGCTTGGAGCACTTCTTCTTTTTTTTGTGCTTAGATATCTCGTCGAGCTTGCGTTTCTTTTTGCGATATTGTCGAGTAATCTCGACCAGACGCGAACGCATATTGCTGTCCATCATGCTGAACACCTGCTGACCAATCTGTTGAGCGTAACTGGGATCAATAGTGTGCAGAGCACTGCGCAGCTCCGACTGCATTTCCTCGCCCTGCAGTTCCGCATCCTCTTCAACAAACAGTATCTGCTGTTGCTGCTGCTGCTGCTGTTGCTGCTGCTGTTGCTGCTGCTGCTGTCGACTGATGCTGTGGCGACGCTTCTTTTTGCTCTTCTTGCTGCAGCGCGAGGATTTGCGACTGTCACCGGACACAGAATTCGATTTGGAATGTTTGTGCTTCTTGCGCTTGGCGGGCGTTAGTTCGCCAGCTGATGCCGCTGCGCTGGACGTGGTTGGCAGCTCAATGCCCTGCATTGAGGGAAACGTTGATGAGCCAAGCGTATTCTGCTGTAGCGGACAGAATACCGACGCTGGTGCAGCCGGTGGCACACAGCCAAACGAATTGTTCGATTCGATGATGGGCGGAGTCGCTGGTCGAGGCGATGGTGTCCGCGACGTGGGTGTGGCAAACAGACTGCTGCCCTGCACCACCTCCTCCTGTATGCGTTGCTCGGCCAAAGCGCAGAGAAGATTTAAGCCGCCCAGCGGCTCTGATTGCGTTCTGTCCACCTCCATCAAGGGCTGCAGGGGCGCCGGTTCAACTAGCGGCACCGGCAACACTGCTGGCACTGCTTCACTGTGCTCCACAGGCTCCTGTTTCACACGCAACAGCGGCGTGCTATTTGTGCTGATGTTAGAGAGCAGCAACAGGCCGGTTAGATCCTCGGGCGCCGTCTGCTGTTGACTTGGTCTATGATCCTCGATGGGGGCCTCAATCTGCTCGCTGACACTGGCATTGTTGATTTCACTGGGATTCGTTTGGGTATGGCACTCTATTGGTTGATTGGCATTGGATTCACTGGGTTTTTGGGTCAGCTCGAGAGGCAGCTGTGATTCATTTGCCTCTTGTGCTGCTTTTAGCGGGCACGAAGAGTTCTCATCTTCGCTGCATACGGGCGTGTCCGTTTGTATATTGACGTCCTGCATTTGTGGCAACAACATCGCTGGGCCCAAACGAGGCGGCGTTTGTGGCGTTAATGGCGCATGCAACTTAAAATTGAGTGCGGCCTCGTCACAACCGTTGGGTGTGGTGTCGGCAACAATTCCAGCGCCTCCACCTGCTCCATGCATGGACAAATTTAGTAGCGCCGGCGTTGACGTAGTTGGGGCCGACTGAAAGAGAATATGATGCGACAGTGGCGTGGCCATTGGATCAATGGTCGCCGATGTTGGCGGCGTTGGCAGACGCATCAGATTGAGTGCTTGTTGCTCGTTTTCTCGCGCTACTTCAGGCATTGGCAACGGCTGCGCAGCTATTGGATACTCCTCCAGCTTCAGGGCAGACGGCGGCAGCAGCAACGAGCTCATGGACATCGGTTTAGGTGCCAACGCCGGTGGTTGTGCGGTAAGGCTAAGAAATCGTGAGCTGCTAGTGGAGGAGCTAAGGCTGCTGAGGCTACTGCTGCTATTCGTCACACCGGCAGCGGCAGCACCAAGACTCAGATTTATGGTGGAATTGGTTGTGGTGGTGCTACTGCTCTGCTGATTGCTATGCTGGCACAGCGTTGAGCTGCCCGCTGCAGCCAAATACAACTGCAACGTGGAGGCATAGGAAGGCGGAGCGCCCAACGTAGAGTGGGCGCCCATCGAGGGGAAGATAAAGTTGGGCGATGGCTGCAGTGCAGCTGCAGCGGCGGCAGCTGCCCCACCACCTGCCGTTGCCTGTGGTATATAAGCCGAGGGCCACACAAAGGCCGCTGCTGCCTGCTGGAACGGATCTGTGGGCGTTAAGAGGGGAAAATTTGATATGCCTGCTGTGCATAGTCGAGTTTTTGGTTTATATTTTTTTATTCGATATCAGTAAGTTGTTTTTTTTTATATGGATTTGGAGTTGGAGTTGTTGTTGGGGGAGAGAGGGAAGAAAAGCGGAGTTATAAAAGCATGAATTAGTTTTGTTTCGAAATCAAGTTAACCCAGCTTGGAATCGGCAAGGCAAGCATTAGTTGCTAATCTTACAAGCGTGACTTATTGTGAGTTGTCAACGTGTACACAAAAATATAAATATACATAAATACATATAAATACAAGGTTTCGAAGAGTGACAGCAAAATGTTTAAACTTTTCATCAGATGACATTTGCAAGATAAATGATTAATGGTTCAAATTAAGTTAATTTGTAATCCTTTTTTAAATCCCTTTTGGATTAGTACGCGATAAATTCAATTTGCGCTGGTTTTGTTTAAACTTTTCATCTGATGACATTTGCAAGATAAATGAATAATGGTTGCAAATTAAGTTAATTTTGAATAATCCTTTTTTATATACATTTTGGATTACTAAGCAATAAATTCAATTTGACCTGGTTTTCCTCTCAAACTGACACTTGTAAATATATGTATGTATATATTTTTTTATATGGGCATTGTGTGTGTGGTTTATGGATAAAGCGTCGAAATGTTACACAGTTGATGAGTAGGAGACTTACCAAGCGCTGCTGGAGCGGCTGGCAGCAGCACCACCTGGCCGCGGCTGGCCTCGCGTGAGTATTGTAAGCCCACCGTGGCAGGTGACATGGAAATCACTGAATCAATGGGCAATGCATCTACAAACGCAAAAGGAAAAAAAAGTACGCCAAAAATAAATAAATAAGTATCGAGGTGGGCGGAAAGTTGTGTAGTGCAACAGGGGGGTAAGCGGGGCTACCAACTAGAAAAGGCTTAAAAGAAGAAAAATGATTTGTCCAAACTCACTTGGATATTGCCAGAAGGTGGATGGAGCACGGTTAACACCAGCGGCGCTCAGTGCCAGTTCCTCGGCGGTTGTTGTGCCCGTTGTCATCAGATCACCGTTTCCAGTAAAATACAGATTGCCGCAACTGGTGGCGCCTGCAGTTGCAAGTTGAACAACAATCAAAATTATAAATAAAGCTCAAGTTATTTCTATATATTTTATTAGTTTGTTCTAATTAAGTTCGACGTAAACAGATTTTTCTCACTTTTCAACTTTGCAACTCAACGTTCAATTATTTAATAAACTTTTTGTTTTGCGCCACAGCAGCTTTTCATGCAACTGACAAACATGTGTGTGCTTGTGTGTGTGTGTGTGTGTGTGTAACAGAGATATACACACACAGAGAGAGAGAGCGAGATAGAGAGAGAGAGAGAAAGAGAGAAAGAACTGTGTGTGTATACGTAGAATATTGCAATGTCCTTGAACTATGCATTTTCGACCTACCTACTCGCCCTCCACAATCTGACACGACCCACCAACCAACCAAGCCACCAACCCATCTAGCTGTTGAGCCACTGAACCACACCACCCACCCTCAGACAGCAGCAGGATAATTTAACAGAAATTCGATTAAAGCGTACACGACAATGTAATTGCATTACATTAAGGGGCTATTATGGACCTCAGATTGATGTGAGACCTAACAAATAGCAAAAGGAAAAAAAAAACCGGAGCTGCCTCAAAATGCAATTAGTGCGACAATTTTTCCTTGGTTCAACTACTTACTGAGATATACTATATATGTATGTATATAAATAAATATATACTTACAAGCATATTTAAAAATAGAATCTGCTCAGCCGATGAGGGCGACTTTACCATATGGTCACATACCCAAACCATTGACGCTTCTCATATTGCCCTAGCAATGGTCCTGCCTGATAGAGACGCTCAGCATGAGCATCCCTTATTGCTGCTGCTGTCGAAGCAACCACTTACCCTTCACCATCAACCGTCAGTAATACTTCCAGCCAACGCACCACCTTCAGGTTGTGTACTTGCAGTAACAACTCGACATCAACCACCCACAACAAGTACAAAATATGCACATATATATATATATATATATACCTATGAGCCTTCTAGATAAACGCATTTTCCGCTCATACAGTGGTGGCTTGGAAAATTGAATTTCTTTTGAATATAAATATTTAGAAATGCAAACTTCCACATTAGAGTTTTTAAGAATTCATTTAAAATTCACATTTAAAGGAAATACTTGTAAATTCCGCAAATTAAATAAATTCTACAGATCAATATCAAATGACTTTCGACTATACGATTTTAGATTTAAAGAATTTCAGAATTATGAAAAAATCGTAAGCAATTTTTGTTGATAAACACCATAAATTAAAATACTTCAACAGATAAAAATCAAATGATGTCCGATAATAAATTATTGATTTTAAAATTTATGGTAACAATTTTATGTTTGACTATAAATCTCGAAAAATAAATAAAACCACTGGTTGCTTGGAAAATATAATTTTATGTCTTCACATCAATTTCAAAATCCCAAAAATGCCTTTAAGTCCCAAGTTTATTTTAATTAACGTTTTTTTTATAGAATTTAAATTAGATACCAAATTACCCAAATCTAATTTAATCACTTTTACAAACTAATATCAAAGGGTTTCCAAATAGTAAAATTATAATTAAAATTTTTAACCAGAAATTCTAATATTGAGCAACCACTGTGCGATGTTTTACCTTTACTTTGGCAACCTAATATATACTCTTTTCATTTATAGGTTTTATTCAGTATGTCCCTTTTTTCTTTTTTTTAAGGACCACTCATGCTAGCATACAAAGCACTCGTCGCACAGCGGGGAGTTGCCTCAGGCAGGGCACACAAGTCAGTGGCTGTCATAACAACAACGACAGCTACCCTGTAGCCTTCAGCCGCATTCGTATCCGCTGTCGTCACACATCATATGATTTCTGCCCTTTTCAATATTATCGGGGTGGTCTGCCTTTGTAAGTGTAAAACACAAACACACACCCCCAACTCACTAAAGGAATTTTATAATGTTTGCTGAAATCCTATTAGTGCCACAACGAAGCGCCGTCCACATTGCCAACTAGCCAGCCAGTCAGCCCACTGACATCAAGTCACACGCTCCACGTCCGAGCTGCATAATTATGCCCGATAACGATGCCTCTGGGGACAAGCGCTGAGTGGCTTAGCCAAGCGTTCATTATCGTGCACAAATCTGCGCTACGAAATTCAATTAGATTCTGCTTCCACTCAAACCCGAAATATTATCAATCTTAAATCTTTCACTTTATATATATTATTAAAGGAATATAATACAAAATATTACTCATATACTCAAAACCATATCAAATACAAAAAACCATATTACTATAATTTGTATGCAATATACGCTACACTCTAATAAGATCTTGTTAACGATAAAATAAACATATCGCCCATCTGTGATTAATTTTTGGCTCTCTGTATGTTTTGGGTTTACGAAACTGGCCTTTGTTCTTACCTAAGTCGAGTAACATTATATATAAAATCAAATCTTGGTTGTCCGTTTGAAGATTAGACATTTTTAACTTTATTTGTGTCGCTCGGCTTTGGTAATAACCTAGACCTAGATAATAGATTTTTAAAGATAAATTTCAACGGTGTTGGTCAAACTAAAAAATGTAAAAATTTTAAATTATGTTTAGTTTGTACATATTTCGAACTGATAAAAAAATGCCTACATTTAAAATTCTTGAGATTAAGGGAGTGGCAAATGCCCGTGTCCATACTTGATTACGCTCATAAAAACCGTACAACAACAGAGATCATCAAAGTAAAAAATATGACTGTGATTAATTAGCTCATTAGTTGAAAGAACTTACCCAAATCAGCGACGCGTATGCCGAAACAGTTTAAATCCTTGTTGAGTGGTTGCTGCAGCGGCAAAGTAGATCCGCCGCTCAGCGTTGCACTGCTGGCCTCCTGTGGACGTTTGCGGGCGACGGCAATGCCAATTGGCACCGAGTTGACTGTGAAAGAGATTTATACATATATTAGTATTAATGTTCAATTAAATCAAAATCACAGCAAATGTTAAGTGGACACTTACTTGTGCTGGAGGTGGATTTTTCTAGATCGGACACCTTTGGCGAGGCGGCTTCAATTTTGACCAGCGTGGTGAGCGTGGATGCCGACATGGTCTTCGAGGTGGCCGATGCCGTCACCGATGACGAGGTAACGCTGCCCAGGCCAAGTGAGGTGGACGCTGTCTGCAGATGATGCTGCTGATGATGCTGCTGATGATGGTGCTGCTGCTGGTGGTGTTGTTGTTGCTGATGCTGCTGCTGCTGCTGATGGCAATTGTTAGAGCTAATCTCAGAGACTTGACATGGCTCGCGCTTGATCTGCACAAACGTATACGAGGACGAGTTGGTCTGTTGGTGGTGATGATGATGCTGCTGCTGATGGTGTTGCAGTGGCAAAGGCAACGACAGCGGCAGCGGACCACCAGCTCCAGCTGCGTTAATATATTGTGTATGGGCTGGCATTGCAGCAAACGGTTCCAGATGTAACGGATGTGCTGCTATTGAGCCCAATGTTGCCGCTGTTGTCGTTGTCGTTGTGGAGGGCACCAGAAATGCTGAGGAACTCAATACATCTGCGCTGCTGTTGCTTGTTGCATTTGTTACATTGAATGTTGCCATTTGTTGTTATTTGTTGTTGTTTTTGTTGTTATGGAACGTTGTATGGTGTGGTATATAAACACTTTACTATATATCTGCTACTGGGGTTGAGCTAATGCTGATGCCATCGGACATCGCAATGGCCCCCAGGGACGACGACGACGACTGGCGACTGGTTGTGGCCCAGATGCTTCGCATACATGCACATGTATCGACGTATATATATATATATATATTTATATTTTAATATATTTACAAAGCTACTACTAAACATCCATTATCTGCTGCTGCTGCTGCGGCACACACTCTCACACACGCATGCACAGTCTACATTTTTACGTGTTTATTTTTCCTCACTCTTTGGTGCAACACTCAGCGGGAAATTTGTTAGCATATTGTCGGACACTTTGATGCTTTATATTATAAGTAAATGACATAATCCACGCGCCACATACGTATGCAACTTGCAATATCTATCAATATATATATAGATATATACATATATGTATATATGTTTGTATAAACTGGACCTGTGCTGCTAGGTTCACATCGACAGCGGCGGCGGCGACGGAGGTGTGTGAAGTGAAGACGACCGATCCCCACTAACTCGAAGCGTTTCGGACCTTTGTGTAGCACACTTAAGATTTTTGCAAAGCGTTACGCCTATCAAAATAGCAAGCAGTAAACCGCGCGTTTTTTTTCGCGAATTAGTAATCCCTGGAAAAAAGTCCACGGGAGACAAAAAAAGCAACTTTTCAAGTTTTCACTATGTTTGGCAAGTGACAATCGTGTCCGATTAACTCTAACATCGTTGTGGTTATATTTATTCAATGCGATGTTTCTTTTCGATAAGCATTGCCAACTATTGACGCACTACTATTAATCGATGCTGTAGTGCAGGTATCGATTAGGTATCGCCTAATATACCGCCAAGTCAACTGTCATTTTAAACACACAATTTGCAAATAACAAAATTTCGAATAATGCTTTAATTGTTTATTGTAAGTTACATAATGCTTATTGTTATGTCACGTATGATAATCATAGCTGCTATATAAATAATACGTAATGATTGTAAAACTAAAACTATAAAATTGAACTGAATATTAATAATCGCGTCTTGTCCCGCCAAGACCAAAGAAAAAAGTTCAAAATTAAGATTAAACAAAATTTTCGAACATATTATACAAAGTTCTATGAATATGGGTGGCTCAAAAATTATAAGGTGAACACTATTTTACCTTAGTTACAAAAGATGGAAACTCTGTAATTATATTGTTCCCTTAAATAAAAATACACATAAAATAATAATTACAAAAGCGCTATCTGTGTTCGTATTTCGAACGACTACTGCAGTTGCCGTCCATTATAGGTAAATGCGTCTTAAATCTTTTGGGGTTGTTATGGAATTGCATTGGGGGCACAGCTTGCGGGCGCCAAGCGTCTGCAGCCAACACTGCTCGCAGTGGACATGCCAGCAGGACACGGAAATGGCGGGATTCTTGTAGTCATCGATGCATATCAGGCACTTTAGCTTGCTCTGCGCCTGCTTTTCGTACAGACGCAGTCGCGCCTTCAGCGATTCAATGATCTGCTGTTGCGTCTGCGCCAATTTGCTCGCCTGCTTCGATGTGGATGGCTCCAGGCTGACGGCGTCCGTCCCATTTAATTGTTCAGTCGTTGTTTGCTCGCTGGAATGATTGGCGGTGCTGGTGCTTCCGCTGCTACCACTCGGCTTGGGCGCTGTCTCGTTGGAGGAGATAAGGCGGCGAACATAGCTGGTGACATCCGCCTCGGCGATGGCGCCTTCCTCGGCATCGTCACTGGCAAGCGGTATGACATCCGCCTCGCCATATTGTGTTGGACCATAGATGTGAGTATCGTCCTCGTCGACATTCACATCGTCCTCATCCTCCGTCGTCAGTTGCCCGCCATTGTACTTGATGGTCTGACCCAGATTCAGTGCTCCATACCCGCCCTGGACGAGTGTCGAGACACGTATTCGCTTCTGTCCCGCCCACTCGTACTCTTCGTACTCATCGCTTTCCTCGTCGTCTTCGCTGGACTGACGCTCGTTCCCCCCGTTGCGACTCGTACGCAGACATTGATTAACGTGCTCATGAATCTCTGTCTGCGTGAAGTTCTTGTTGCACACCGGGCAGCTGCAGTTAGCTTCAGCGGCAGCCGCAGCAGTTGCAGCTGGTGGTGGTGCTGGTGGTGGCATTGTGACGAGTACGGGTGGTACTGGCGGTGGTGCTGCCGGCGGCGGTGGTGTTGGTCTTTTGCGTGTCCGTTGCCGCTGGCGGGATTGCCGATTACGTTGCACACGCTGAAAAACGCTCCATGGCCGACGCTGAGTTCCCTCGGCCGCAGCTGGAGACGAAACGGAGGCGGTGGCTGTAGCTGTTGTGGGTGATGTTGCAGACGAGGATCGCAGCTGCATGCTGTGCAAACGTTCCATCTCCATTTGACAGTGATCGGCGACCTGGCTGCGCTTAATTTTTGCATCGCAGGTGGGACAAATAACATCCTCGTCGCCGTTGGCGATTTTGTAGTTTTCGGTGTTGGGCACCGTCTCCGTTGCCATTGTTTGTGCCAGAAAATAACAGTGGGCAGCCTGCCGCAGATACTGTGTGCCACTATACCCCTTATTTACCTATTATTTTTTGCTTGGATTTCGTTTAGAGATTCAGATTTAAACTTGGGTTTTTTTTCGCCGAGTGAAACTAAATAAAAAACAACAAACGCGACGCCGAACTAGTGATGTGTCCTATATCGCTATCGATATAATATTGACTTATCGAACTGCTGGCGGTGCCACCTGTCAGCAGTCGGGGATGGGCTAGAAAATACCAAGAAATCAGCACTTCCATTTTAGTGATTGTCAACCCCTCTGCAAATAATTATTTTATTATTTTGTTTATGTTTAATGTAGAAACGATACAAAAAATTCGATGAAATGTCTTATTAAAAATGTGAAAGACGAGCGCTAAGCATGAGCAATAGCAATAGCGTAAGTGAGAGTTAATTCCAAAAATACAAAACGATTGTAAATACAACGCCAACGCCATTTTCACAGCAGACGAAAGTGAAAAGCTGGGAAAACAGAATAGAGAAAATAGCAGTGCATTATTTTTCACGAAATCTGTGTCACAATTGAGGTTTCCTTTAACAAGCGTGTCAGTGTTTGTGTGCGTGTTTTGATATTATAACGTTATTAGCAAGATGTCGGAAAAACTTCTAACTAAACAACAACATCCACAACAACAACAGCAGTCACAGCAAGGCAACATTATAATCTTGAATAATAATATGAACGTCATACCAAATTACACCTTGAGCGGAATGAGCAACTTTGATGCCGAATCTCTGCCAGATTATTCAGAATTTGATTCCGAATCGGTAACTTTGGACTATTACAAGGAAAGGTATTTAGCAAACGACGAACATGACAACAACAAAAACAAATTGTATTTTGTCTGCTTTTTGTTTTGGTTCCGTTTCACCCTTAAAGTTCATTTGCTGCAGTTTTGTAGTTGTTATTGTCGATTTTCTGCCCTCATTTTGTTCGCTTGTGCGTGTTATATTTTTCTTTTCTCTAATTTTGCTACTGATCCTGTTGCCATCCGCCCTACACACATGCTCATCATTTAAGCAACATGCGAATTATTTGAGTTTCACTCATTATTTCTGCTAAAAATAGTGCAGACATCTCAGCTGTCTGGCCTCCGTCTGTGTAATAGAATTTGCTTTTTTGGTCTCTCGCCACTCGAAACCCCTCCTTCCGTATTTCCTAAAATGTCTGTTGACATTTGTTCGTAAATACATATACATGATGTATTTATGTATTTATAAATATATAAATAATTGCCATTTACTTATGCATAATTTGTTTGTGCACTGAGTGCATTGAGTTGTTTGCAGTTCTACGGCTGCTTCGACACTCCCAAAACACCCCTCTATCATCCAATCATTAAATGGTTTCAATGGATTCTCTTTTTGCTGTGTTTTGTATTTGCCCTGACTCGCTGTCAATATTATAGTTAAGTCATTGAGTTTGTAACGCATTTTTGGCTGTCAATAATTGATATTTTAAATGTAATCATAATCATATTCGATTTTCATAATTATTTGGAGTAATTTTTAAAATTTTAATTTTTTAATATGTAATTTTCTAAAAGAAATAATAATAATTTCATTATTAAATATATAAAATATTTTTATGATATACAATGTATAGCAAATGCTTTACTATTATTTTCTGCGTATACGATAGAAATAATTTATAAATAATATAAGAATTTCAAATAGTAAAATTATTTTATATGGGTTTTCTAAATGAAGGTTTTTATTAAAACAAGTTATTTTTAAACAAAACAAAGATTATGAACTTTATATTTTGATAAACTGAAGAAACTGAAATATTATAAATTAAATTTTTTAGTTTGTCTGGATCCAAAGTTCTAGTGCAATTCAAAGTAAACCACAGTTTTGTTGACAAGTGTCGTTAGGCGTTTGACTATCAAAATTATTGAAGCGATACAAAACGCATCGCGACATTCAGTTAGTTATATACGCATTTTGTTGTTTTCGTCCAATTTGTACACAATCAACTTTTGTTAACAAGATAGGCGTCATAAATTAGAAAAATATACAATTTGTTATTTGCATGTTGCTGCTATTTTATTTTCTCAGCTTAATTTGGTCTGCGATCGTATGCTTTTGTTTAAGATTATGTGTATGTTTTAAGCCTCATGCCTATCAGCTACTAATCAAATGTTACCAATTCTATTTCTTCCCAATGCAATCTGATTTAACCAAACAAACAAACAGATGTTGAAAAGGCTGCCGCCAATATTTTGAAAAGACGCGAAATTATATAGCAGCTGTGCGCTAAGAATTAAGCAATAAAACGCCAATTGAATCATTAAATCGTTGTATTCCCAGCCAGAGTTATTGTTACTCCCCAATATACATATACACCATATACATTTAGCAAACTAACCAAATAAAAATACGCATTTGAAACGCATTCCAATTTAGTATATTGTGCAGGCAAACGTTTTGCCTGATTAGACTATAAGGTAAGTTTTGAGCAACTGTTGCAATTGCACAAGTATTCCATTGCAACTTTCTAATGTGAAATCTATTTTTATTATAACACACAGCGTACTGCGCCCCGAACCGGACAAAATGGCGCCGACAACGACAATTGAAACCATAACAATCACAAGACCGCTCAAGGTGCGTACCCACGAGAAATTCTCGTTTCGAGGAACTGCTGCTTAATTAATCCCACTTTATCTGACCTGCAGGTGATTGCATTTATTTGTGGTGTCATCGTTGTAATACTGATGATTATGGCACTGGCCTCCACAGACTGGCTGATGGCTGACGATTGGCGTCAGGGTCTATTTGTGCACTGTATTGAAGAGGAGTCGTCGCAGCCACTGCCATTCAATATACAGGATCCACCCGGCTGCTATTGGACCCGTGATATCGGTATTTCGAATATAAAAGTATAACATACAATTTTCAATTAATACTAAAAAATATTTCATTGTTGTCCAGGGTACATCAAGGCGACCGCAGCGCTTTGCATTATCACATTGATAACGGATGTCATTGCCACAGTGCTCACTGGACTGGGCCTAAAGACGCAGAATCACAATCTCAAATATAAATTTTATCGAATAGCAGTTCTAGTAATGCTTGTCTCATGTATGTGTTTTACTTACCCCAAACAACATACAACAGCATACACGAAAGATGTTTAAAATTGTTTTTCATTGCAGTATTGGCCGTGCTATCCGCTCTAATTGTATATCCAGTGTGTTTTGCAGGCGAACTCACAATCGGTAACTGTAATTAACTGTTTTTATATAACTGTAATTAATGTATAATTAATTTAATTTATAGCGAACCGACGAGTTTGGGAGTTTGGTTGGGCCTATGGAGTGGGCTGGGGAGCAGCCATTTTCTTGTTTGGCGCCGTTGTCCTTTTACTCTGTGACAAGGAATCTGAGGAGATCTATTATAAGGAAAGGAAAATTGTACATGAAAACCAAATGCGCGCCTAGGCAAGGCCGCACGACCTGCCTGACGTCGTTCTTTAGACATAAGCATCTAGCAACCAATCCACAAACACACACACAGACACTCACAGACGTGTATAAATATTGATTTGACTCAGTCTCAAGAACAAGTAACTAAATCAAAACAATAATTTTCAGAAAACAAATTTGTTAAATTCCGTTAAAGTATATCATACCATGTTAAACCAAAACGACAACAAACTCAAAAATCCGTAACGACTTCCTTATCCCCATATTAGTTTTGACACAATATGTTTTGTTTATGTTATTTGTATTAAGTTGAAAGATTATCTCCAAAAACAGCTATACATACAAACACTGCGCCTTCTTTGCATCCCACATATAATCGAATATAATCTTGAAATCGTGTCCAACCTATGACCTACCTACCTACCTATATAAATACATATTTAAAAAACATGCATAATCTCAACGTTTGTCAGTCAATTTTTAGTCTGCTCCTGGCATAAATGTGACAAAAGCAAAACAAAATTGTACTTTACGTACATATAAACATATATACGAGATTAAACTATTCAGATGCATACAAGTCGTATAGCTAGAAAATTAGCATATAAATTCATAGCTGTCTACCCATGTAATCGTATATGTATGTATATAACCTTACTATAATCCATCATTCAATGCCCTACCCTAAAACAAAACGAACTTTTGACGATATTATAAAAAACACACATTTTTGTTGATAAAACTTGAATAATATTGATATATAACAGTCATATATATTTTCCATAATTCTTAAATGAGTTGAATTACCGAATTCGGTATACAATATCAAATTTTCAATTCCTTCTCGATTTGTACCAAAATGAGTTTGTCAACTTTATTTTTGTTGTGTTGTGTGGCAGCTCTACCCTTATACTCAATGTAATCGAAATAATATGTATTTTAGCTACACACCTTTTGTATAAAACTTAAACCGTCCCGTTTATTATTCAGTTCACATTTAATACTATTAAGTTAATTGCAATATTTTGAGCTCTCTCTTAAGTTAAGCACAATTGTAACATCAGTTTAATTTATTAATACATTTTATTTTAATGTTGTACATTTGCCTTGAGTTTTATGCTTTTATTTTGGATACATATCACATATTTAAAATAAATAAACAAGTTTCTGACCATTTTTTTTTAAATTGTATTATTAAAATATTTATTTAAACAATAAACACCTCACACATAATTAAATAAATACATATAGTTAATTTATGTTCTCATTTATATCTATTTTTTTTAAGAGTGTGTATCAGTTATTGTGTTCATTCATTCAGTGGAACATAACCCCAATATACGTTTTTAAATCAGTTTTTATGTGCTTTAGTTTCCCTTCGCAATATAATGACAATTGGTAAAACAAATTAGGAAATGATTAAACAGAGTTTTAGATGAATAAAACAATAAAGTTGAACGCGACGTAAATTACAACAAACACAAAGAAAAATACACATGCATTAACATTCATTAATAAAGAAGACATTGAACAAATCGTAGGCAGGAACGTGCGGTGAAAAAGAAAAGGAAAAACGAAGTGAAAAGAAAAACAAGAACAATTAATAACGAGTATGAAATTAACAATTATACCAAACATTTTTAATTAACTAAACTATATTTAAGTAAGGTTAAAGTATGCAACTATTATTAAAAACACAAACATTCAACATATGTAACTAACAAAACAATTATATAGTATACTCAAATGTGAACTTTTATGAAACGTTACAATTTTTTATTGCGAAACAAATGCAAAATTAGCAATTAAATAACACACTCACACACACCAAAAATAAAATTAATTAATTTTTCATACACATATTATTAACAAATTAAAAGATTGAAAGCATTACAATTTTTATAATTAATTAAATTATTTTATATGGCAAAAAACGAGATAACTTATCCAACGTAAAATGCTAGTGATCCTATATTCAATAATATTCACTTAGCCACATACTATTTATATAACAATTATGAATCATGAATATGAATGTATGTATTACAGCTATGAAATATGTATTTAATACTACGAATGTTTAGGACTTTGATACACCCATATTACCATTATCTACTCGGTTTTATTGTAAATATTTCGGTCAAATATTTCAGTTCGCATCTAATCAATTCAACGAAACGATTGTTAACCATTAATTAACACATCCCAAAATACATACAGGCCATATATGGAAACTAGATTTACTTTGTCATTTCATAATCCAAATCTGTTCACAATTGTACCAACAAAATACATAACTTAATAATTTATAGGACATTAACAAATTCTATTCGTTGAATTTTATTATATTTGGGTATTGAAGGTTTTATTTTATTTTATTATATTAAATTCATTCTTGGAGAAGACTTACCTTTATTTATTCAAGTAACTTCGACGCTCAAAAGCATCCATTGTGTTGCATGATGAAGTATTGGGTAAGAAAAAGAGCCTGATCGTTTCTTGGTTAATATTATGAGTTTAATTTTAAAATACTACATAATATGTCGATGTGGAAAAAATCATGAACATTGAAGCACTTATGCCGTACATATATACATGTAGCTACTACAACTATAAATATTCACAAAATGGCACAACGCCGAATCTTTAGTCTTTTTTGGCAATCAAGCCCTGCTTCTTAAGCTGTCGCAGAGCACACTTGGCCGCTGTGCACTTGGCTATGCGGTAGTTTCGTCCAATGCCACGGAACGTGCCCTTGCAGAAGACGTCAACAGTGACGCGTACGCGGCGACCGTCAGCCAACTTCTCGGGCTTGCCGAACTTGGCCGTTTCTGGTTCGAGCTCGAGCAGCTCACGAATGGGTGACTTTGGAACAGAATTGCTAAATTGCTCTATCTCCGGCTTCATCATGTTGCTGTACACCCGCCACACCACATCCAGCGACAAATTGGAGTCAAGAAATATGGCGCCGGCAATCGATTCGAATACATCTCCCAATGCCTTGGGCACCTCAACATCCTCGGCATCATCACATTCCTCCTCCGACAGCAAATAGTACTGAAAAATATTTAAGGATTATGGTTTAACAAACAAAATCAATTTACATATTCAATTTCTTACCTCTTCACTTATGCTGTGACCATTTTCCTGTTGAATGCGCACAAACCGATCGATAACATCGTTCAGGCCAGGCGACAGGTGACGGAAGTACTTGTGAAAACCATGTCGGACGGCCAATGATGCAAAGATGGTGTTATTCACTAACGCCGATCGCAGATCTGTTAGTGCGCCTGGGGAGTGCTGCCTTGGATCCTCGTACAAGTGTCGCGTTATCAGATAGTCCAATACGGCATCGCCCAAAAATTCGAGTCGCTGATAACAATCTGTTAGACGGTTGGGTGTGTAGCTGGCATGCGTCATGGCTTGCAGTAAATAGGAACGATCTCTAAATTTGTAGCCCAAGCTAGCCTCGAACTCCTCAAAGCCGCTCAGCAGGTGCTCCAGTTCAACCGTGGCATTCGGCGCGAAATGCAAGAGCGGACTGCGTGGCGTTGGCCAAGCACCATATATGGTGACCATGTTCTTGGCGTTCGGTTTACTGGTACCTGGCGCTCGGGGTTCACCTTCTGCTGCTGGTACCAATTTGTAGGGCAGAACACGCACACCTAGCCAAGCCATGAAAAGTAGCGCACCACGTGGGCCACACTCGATGAGATATGCACCGATCAGGGCCTCCACGCAGTCGGCAATCGATTTGTCTGGTATGCTGTGCTGTGAGACCAGATTATATGGAATGAAGCAACTGAAATCGTTTGTCTCATTGGAATCGTCCAGATTGGCATTTGGTGCCATCTGTTGGGCAACTGGAGGTTGCTCTGTGCCCGCGGCTAGTCCCAATGCAACGGCCTTTTCACGCACCAGCTCGCATATTTCCACGCTGTTTAAGTTCTTAATGTCCAGCAGATCGGCCAGCTTCCAGTGATGCGTCGGTATCTTTGCCTCAATAAGCGCCTTCTCCAGCTCCTTGGGAACATAGTAGCACGGCGGCAGCCAATTGTCATGCGGCTCAAATTTGGTAGCTATCATATACTCGCCCAGCCGCTTGCGTCGCCCCAGGCGATACAGATTGAGATTGGCCACCTGCTTGGAACGCAGATGACTCAGCTTGCCCTCGTGCACATTCTCATACGTCATGTACAGGTATGTGGTGATGGCATACTTAAGGAACGAATCACCAATTGTTTCTAGCCGCTCCAGATTGATGCCATCATTGGCATTCGACATGGTTAGCGCTTGCAGTATGATACTGGGACTGGGTCCGGGATGTCCCACCAACTCTGGCTGATAATCAAAGTTGAAGTCGCCAATGCTCGGGCTTGGTGATGTTTTCTCTCTTTCGGTAATAGCAGGAGCTGCATGCCTTGCTACCTCTTCCTGGAATTGCAGGCTGACCTGCTTGTTGTCCAAATTCAGATGGTGATGGTCGTTATAGTTATCAAAGCTATCGCCACAGCCCAATACGGTGTAGCTTTCAGTCTTGTTTGGCTGCAACCACTGTGCGTTCAGCTCCACCAAGTCAGCGAGATGCAAAGATCCTTTGCTGTCCAGTTTACCCAAAATTTGTGACTCACCCAAGTAGGGAAAAAGCTCCTTGAACAGTTCCATTTGCAATAAAACCTCATCCTTGACACTGGTCGGTACGTTGCGCTGTAGCGCAAGCTCCTCACTGTACGGCACCAGCATTCCACAGGTCTCGATTTCAGCCTTGAAACGTACAATGGATTGCTCATAGTTGTCGCTTGGCTTATGCGGCGCATGCTCAAAGTTGTAACCAATGAGCAGATTCTTTGTCTCTTGATACTGGCGCTCGTTGGCGTTTGTCGCTTGTATAATTGACAACTGTTTCTGGCGCTTCTCCACTTCTTGTGCTGTTTCGATGGTTTCCGCCTCGTTCTTTGATGTGAACTCAATGCGACCGGCGATAATGTCATCCGGATCATCTTCGTCCGAGCTGTAACGGTGACAAGGCCCAACATGATCGTCATCATCATAGCTGGAGCTTAACGAGTTGTCCGAATCGTAGTAGTTATAGTTGGTCTTGTTCTCTGCTTTTGTTGCATTCCCCTTGGCAGAGCCAACTTTTGGCTTACTAGTTCGCTGATTTGCTGGCGCTGGTTGCTTAAAGGCGCTACTGTTGCTCACATCCCAGAAAGTGGGCGAACCATAACGCGTCTGCTGATCGCCTGTAAATGAAGTTGAGACCTTGATTAACAAGTTGAAGAAGGACAGAAAGTATTGTCAAATAACAACGATGCGTAATTGAAAAAAAATTAAATAAAGATAAGTTTTAAACATACAGAATTTCACATTGGCGGGCAGTACAGGTAGGTAGTCCTCGTCATCCTCATCATCCTCGTCATAGCTTTCAATGTCGTCAGCCATGTCATTGGACCAAGTGCCAATCTCGATAAAGTCATCTGCTTTATTCAGTTGCTCTTCGCCTTCAATAACCAGCTCATTCGCGCTCTTTTCGGTCTGCGCAATAGGCGTCTCCTTCGTCGCCATCTCTGGATCGGGATAAGTGTCGGCATTGACGACTGTCTCTTTGCTGCACTGCTTCTGCTTGGATTCGCGTGATTTCTTTAACACCTCCGACAGACTCCAGCCAAAGTCGAGCATGGGCCACTCGAACTGCTCGTCGTCGATTTGTTGCCGACCCAAGGCAAGATCGGCTGAAACCTGCTTGCGTATGTCGTCGGCAAGGAGCAGACCATTGATGCGATACAGAATGCAAGGCAGGCAGACGGCTGTGCGCCAAAGGGATGCAGGAAACGGATGCACTGTGCACAGCTCAGGGACTAGAATCTGTTTCTGTTCGAGATTTTCTCGTTTGGCTCTTTTCGTTTCTTCCGAACTGGTGGGCAGTGCCACACCCTTACGATTCACATATCGTGGGGTGAGAAAATTTAATCGCGCACTTGTATGATCCACGTCCAGCAGAGGCTGTGCCGTATTCTGTATGGTAAGATTGTATTTAACCTGATAGTAATGCTTAAAGGTGCGATAATTGTCGCCGGGGAAACAACTGAGTGGCGACAGATGCGGACAGATTTCGGCTACATAAAAGTACTGTGGCTGGTCCTGATTGCGATACCAGGGCATAACGACAGCGTCCTGGAAACGTTGAGCCTCAAACGACTGCTCTTGTCGATCTTCGTCAAGCACCGGCTGAGGCATCATGTTCCCGGTGGCCTGTATGAGCTCCAGAAACTTCCAATCGATGAGCCGATCGTCCCGTTCGTCTCTCACCGTTGGCACAATGAACACACAGTTTTCCGTTGAGTCCGGATCGAAGAGCATAAGAAACTTTTGCAGACGCAGCACATTCGTAAATGTATAATTTAGGAAGACATTGATGCAGTCGATCTGTGTGCTAGTGAGTACCACACGCTCGCGAGCCAGCTCCAGCGATACCTTCACTTCACCGGATCGCGTAAATATTGAGAAGGCGCTGAGCTTAGGTATTCGCTTCAGTGTCAGTATGCCGAAGCCCTGCTGCGCCTCCTCCGGGGGATAGATCTTGCGACCACGTGTGTTTTGCTCCTCTGGAATTGGACACTGCAACGTTAGCTGAATGAAATACAGATAGCAGGGCACATCGGGCACTGGACGGCAGTCACAGAACTCGGACGCAATGCGCTTGTAATAGTATTGACGTCGTTTGGTAGTGCCTGGTCGAGGCTCATCATTTTGTTGCACTATCTGCTCATCCTCTGGCTCCAGATCGAAGCACTCCCAGTCTGGTTCCAGCGCCCGGAAGCCCTCCTTGCCAATTGGCTGCAATTGATCATCCAGTTCACCGATCTTATGCAACTCCACGCAGGCCTGGAAAGCGGCCAAACGTCGCGCCAGAGTTTGAGTGGGCATGGGAAGACCCTTAAAAAAAAACATTAATAAGCAACATTGGAAAAGGGCGAAGCAAGGGGCGGATAACGGGAAGTTTTTCTTGGCTTACGTACAGCAATATCATACTTTAACGGCGAGTTAATGGGCAGGCGTAGAGTATATTGATATAGTTTAACGCCCTGTCTTTCAGAGACCGCACAGCGCCACAGAGCAGTCAACTTGGTGAAGGTGTCACTGGGCAGACGGGCGCAATACTTGTTGACCAGCGCAATAGCTGTGCTCAGATCAACAGAGGCACCCCTTGACAGCTCCGGCCTGGGCTGATAGGCGGCCAAGCAACACGTGAAGCGCTCAGCTTGTCGCTGCTCAGCTTCAGTTGGCTCCGTGTTGGCGCATTTGGAAAGTAACATCTGTTGTTCAAGTTATTATTAGAGTTACACAATTACAATTAATAAAATTTTATTTGTGGTACCTGCTCTATTTCGCGGTACTGCGCCATTTGATGCACCAGCGCTTGTGTGGTAGATGACAGACTGTCGGCCGACGCGGAGACAGTGGCAGCGATGGGTGTATCTGCATCTGGTAGTGCGGCAAGCTCGCACTCGAATTGCTGTTTGGGCCTGCGTTCGGCGCTTCTATCACTGGGCGTTGTGTTTGTTAAGCTGATGGCATCGTCACTGGAGTTACCGTTTTCCAATAGTGTGGGCAACTCATCCTGAATCTCTTGCAACTTGATATCGCACGCGGTTGGTGGTTGATTGCTGAAGATCTCCGGATTAAGTATCTTTACCGTGCCAAGAGCAGTACCAAAGGTGTAGGGATCCGAGTGCAGTGAATTGGGCAACGCCGAGTCATCCGAGTCACTATCCACTTCCAATTGTCCATCATTGCTTGGCACTGCACAAATGAACCGATGCGATTGCTCATTTAGCTCCACGGAGCCACTGGGAACCACTGCAATGGGCTCGTAGCTAGGCGCCACCAGCATTATGTGGTAGGCTGGTGCGGCACGTGCACGTCCCTTGCACTGAACATAACTGCGATATGTGGTGGGCGGATCCCAGCGCACCACCAGATTGCACTTGGGCACATCAATTCCCTCCTCCAGCACAGAAGTGCCGATTAGTAAATTACAATCGTGCATGCGAAAACGCTTCAGCACCTCCTCTTGCCGCCTGTGCTCCTGCTCCGCCTCCTTGGGCTCTGTGGCTGGATTGGCGATGCGATCTGTTGTAAACTGGCAGCGCAGGAATTTGAGATCAGGATCACGTTTACTCATCTCTGCCAATAATTCGAACAATACGCGCGCCGTATGGTTCTGATTGCAGTATATGAGCGCACACAGCGTCTCGCTGGAGTCGTGCTGGTAACGATTATAGCGACGCTGATGGACACGCCTTCGCCCATGCGTCTGTGCTGTGTTGGACTTGGATTTGGTTGAGGACGGTGTTTGAGACAATGCTGGTGCTGCCTTTGCTTCGGTGTCCTTCTGCAGCGTCTTCACTTTCTCCTCCTTGTCTGTCATTGGCAGCAGCTGCTCCAGATTGCGAACTATCGAGCGCGTTTCCGCATGCGTCTCATCCAGTTGATCAACCAACTGGCACTTTGATTTCAACGCCTGAGATAGCCTATTGAAATCAGTCTGCTCCACTTGATGGCGCATCTTGCGCATGCCATCCGATTGACCATGCACCTCAGCCGGCTTAAAGCGCCTCAGCACCTTTAGCAGGCGATGCACCTTGGGACTAGAATAACGCTCGACAGTGCAAAGTGGCTCCTCGCTCATTTGCTTTTGGAATGTTTGATCGCAGAGCGCATTGACCTTAACCAGCGCTGTGTTCACCAGGCAGAAGAGCAAATAGTGGCGCTCGTGGGGCGTCTTCACCTTGAGCTTCTCGTTGCGCTGATAGAAATGATGAGCGGCTCGCTGCGCGCACCACGGCCCCATTTCAAGGAGCACAGCAAGTAAAGCGTCCAGCACATTTAGCGGGTCTAACTTCGGATCAGGAATATCTGAAAACATGAATATTTTATATAATTCTATTTCTTCTGACAGTAGTTAGAGCTCGAGAACTAAACTGATCACGCACCCTTTAGATCCTCCATGAACTGATCGGTGCCGTAGATTTCAAACGGATCGTATCGGTGGTCATTTAGGAACGATTTGTGTGTAGTCAGTATATCGACTAAAACGCTGGACAACTGATCCAATTCGAAGGGCGCACACTGCACAATGTATTCCAGTGGCTTGGCACAGTAGCGTAGCACGGTGACAATATCGCTGGCCGTCTCAATGCGACACAACATGTGCTGTTCCAGGGTATCGAGCATGGCGTTGAGTTCCTCCAGCTCACAGCCAGCGCTGTGCAGTGGTCCTGCCAGTCCCAGTATACGAGGTCTATCACATGGCTTCGCAGGCTGTACGAATTCTTTAAAAATGGGCAAAACACTGCGATAGAAGTCGCTATCGTGACAGTCCTCCAGGACGATGAGCTGAACGCTACTAATCAGTAATTCTCGGAACTTCAGCAAGCTCAGAAAGCTTTCCGGTTTATGTATGCTGACATGGTAGTCAGTCCAGCAGTGAGCAAAGGGTACTTGTTGATCTGGCTGCTCCTGCCACACTTTGAGATCAGTGAGATGCGTGAGCATCGTGTACATAGATGAGGCTTTAGCATCAATTTGTGAGCTTAGGTACACGCTCACTTTCCCGTTGCGACGTCCACGCCTGGAAAACTCTTGCAGCAGTTTCAGAGCAATAAACTCCTTAGAACTTTTGTGGCCTAAGCAAATGATTGTGTTGCGCTCGAAAGCTGAGGCCAGTAGCTCCACTTGGAAGTCGCGGGGCGTGAACACCGTCGTGTGCAAGTTGTTGTCGCACCAATGAAACGCCATGCTGACAATCGTATGCAACAGGCTGGAGTCGAATGCAGTTCAACTGCAACTGGAATTGATGTGTAAACCACAATGTGGAAATGCCGGCTCGGATGGTTTTTTGTACATAAACGATGAATCGATTGCGAATGCGATGAATTACCGATTGCTTATCGAATCAGTGTTGCCGCTTTGGCTTTTATCGGTTTTTGATATTAATGCTTTCAACAATGGCAGCGACCACAAAAGGCATCTATCATTAATGAAGTATTCATACAAAAACATTCGTTGTTATATAACACCCTATCTCTTGTCCAAAATTAGAAGGTTGAGTTGCACCCATTGGCCCTGATAAATAGTTTCTAGAAATTTGTTTTAGCTCATAACCACAAGAGTATTATATAAATGATATAGAGTATGACGAAAACTATATAAAATATTTATTAGAAATTAATTGGGGTCCCAATCACCCAGAAGTCTTATTTCAAAATTCAGCCAATATTCTCTCCGATAATTAATTGCACGACGTTGAACATGAGAAACGATATATTAGATAAATATTGTTATGTTATCTAGCTGCTGTTGTCATTTTAGTGCTAATTTCAAACGAGCAATAATAAAAACGTGAAATGATAAAAATAACAACCAATGGCAGTTTTCCCGGGGGCGCACTGTTAATTACTTTTAGCCAATGTTAAAGTTTTTGGGTGCCCACATCTGTATGGGTCTTACTCGTGCCAGTGTTGGATAAAACAAGATAGCGAAAAGCAACCACTCATCAAACCGGCGTTAGCACTGAAAAAGCGACATTTATTCGCCTAAGCTTAAAACCAAGTTTTTGTAGAGTAGCCAACGCATGCAAGAATGACGCGCACAAACACAAATTGCATCCTTGCTCTTCTCGGCGCTCTCTTCGCCCTGGAGATGGTGACGAGCTCAGAAAACAATGAATACATGAAGCGGGAACATAGCCTGGTGCGTCCATTTCAAGGTAAGACGACGATGATAAGAAGGGCGATGATGCATATTTTACATTATACGTGTACCATTTACTACAATTTTTACAATGATGCGAGCATTGCTTTACAGGCGTTGGCGTTATACTCCCTCATTGGGACTTTTTGGGAAATACAATGGTCACCAGCAGCTACATAAGACTGACACCGGATTTGCAATCAAAAAGCGGTGCACTGTGGAACTATTCGGTATGCTGGCATATCTATTTATTTTATTAAATAATTGCTTCCACTGCAACTGCTGCTTTCACAGCCTGTCATGGGACGCAATTGGGAGGTTCACGTTGGGTTCAAAGTGCATGGAAAGGGTCATGAACTCTTTGGCGATGGCTTTGCCATTTGGTATACAAAGGATCGAATGCAAACGGGTCCAGTTTTTGGCAGCAAAGATCATTTTTCTGGACTGGCCATCATACTGGACACTTACAGCAATCACAATGGCCCGCATAATGTAAGTAACGTTGGTCGACAAATATAAAACTATTGTTACTAAGTCCTTCTGCATTTTTTGGTTTTCAGCACCAGCATCCGTATTTGAGTGCGATGGTGAACAACGGCACTTGGAGCTATGATCATGATCGAGACGGCACCCACACACAGCTGGCAGGGTGCGAAGTGCGCTTCCGTAATGTCGACTATGATACCTTTATTAGCATACGTTATGAGAACGATGTGCTCTCAGTTTCGACGGATCTCGAGAATCGAAACGAGTGGAAAAACTGCTTTGTGGTTAACAATGTTGAATTGCCAACGGGCTATTACTTTGGCCTATCGGCAACAACGGGCGATTTATCCGATGCTCACGACATAAACGCCTTCAAGTTTTTCGACATTGACACAAGAATCTCTGTAAGTACAAATACAAAAATTAGAATATGGTTTTCTTATGAAGGTTATTTGATTTTCTGCAGCAAGAGGAGATTATACAACGTAGCAGCATTATTCCAAATGCCAAAACTTTTGAGGCTCCGCGCGAGCACAAGGAAGATCCGAAGCCGGGAATGTCAAATGCCAAAATTTTCTTCATATTTTTGTTGGCAGTGCTGGTGACGGCGGGCGTGGCTATATTTGCCATATCATATTTCAAAGATCGCAACGCGCGAAAACGTTTCTACTGATAAATGAAACAAGAGCAACAACAGCAACCAAACCTAGGCATAGTCAATTCAAAAAGTATCATGTTCCAAACCGAACAGCAACTGACCAGTTGTCAATGTCCTTTTTAACAGTTAATTTATATATTGAATGCACTCATTACGATATTTGTTCATAAGTTAACTAGATTATCCTGTTTCTGTTAGGTGTTCTGTTTAATCTTTTTTTACTGCAAAAAATGTGAGCATAGCAACTCCATATGTAAAGTAACAACAACGACGCAAAGGCAAATGGGCAATTGTTAAATTTAAGTGGAACATTTTTAATTGCAAGATATAGACAAATTGAGACAGTAAGATTATTATTGCAGTGTGTACATTACATTAGATGAAGGATTAAAGAAAATAAATGAAGAGAATCGACCAACAAACTGCAAACATTCTCTATTTAATTTGGCTAGACCCAGTGATGATGCTGACGACTGCCGGATGTGGAGCGTGCCGGTGACGGTCGAACCGTGGCCAACATGGACTCAATCTGGCGCACTTGATTGCTCACGAAGCGATCGCTGGTCGGCTCATTGCGATCGTTCTCCAAATTATCATTGGATTTGTGCATGCCACTCAATATGCACTGCTCAAATAATGACTTAGACTGGCCATCGTCCAGTGAATCGTCGGAGCTGTAATCTGTTTTGGCACCAACACTTGTATGTCGTCGGTTTCCGTTTGATTTTGGTAGTGTGTTTGTGAGACTGGAGCTGGTGCTGGCACTGGCGCCACTTGGTTGCTGTCTGCAGCTGCCGGCAGCAATGGCCTACAAGGGATAAAATGTATCACTGTCTGACCAACTTATTTTGCACGGCAACACTTACCTGACTTAGTAGATTGCAGTCATCATCCGAATCCATTGACAGAGAGCTGAGCGAATCACTGCGCTTGGGCAGCAGCTGTGGCTCGGCCTCCACATGGGCAGCACTTCGTCGTGGCGGCAACTTTGGTGCCATTTCAGCATTTCGGGGGAGTAGATGTGGCGGTTTCAGTGGCACACGCACTGGACCCACCTGCGCTGAGCCCACCGTCAAGTTGGATAGTCCCGAGATCACCGAGAAATTGCAGGGACTATCCTCAACGTAGTACTTGTTCATCTCATCCGTAACAGGCAAATAACTGGGCAGAGCGCTGCCCCCACAACGCATCTTCGAAATGGCATCCTCACTTGGTTCTAGAGCTTGTGGAATTGGTCGTGGCACCTCATTGGCATTCTGATCATTAGCAGTGGACGCAATGGATAAAACTGAAAGATTACTATTGCTGCCAGCCTTGGAAAGTAGCGCCGGAGTGTCCTCCGTGCAGTAATTTCGCTGTTCATCGTTGCCATTGAGGTCATTTATATTTGAGTTCATAATTGGAGTCTGTTCTTGTTGTTGCTGATGTCGCTGCTTAATCTTGTGGTCGTGACGTGGGGATTGTGGCATGCTCTGTGTTGGTGAATCGGTCAGCTCGGAGGGCGAGATGACCCCACTCTGCATGCGACTATATTCACTGATAACAGAGCCATTGTCATCGCAACCGATCGTCTCATCGTTAACCAATGAATCCATGGAGCTGCGTCTGGAGAACATCAGCGGTGTCTCCAATGCGGAATCAATATTCTGGCAAACTGCAGTGCTTTGGGCGTTGTTGTTGCTGCTGTTGTTGCTGTTGATAGGAAGAAGTGGAGCAGATGCTTCAATTATAGTAGGTGTGTGCTTGGGCTTGGACACTGCTGATGGCTTCTCCTGCTTCGCGGCTGATGCATCCATGAGGCTGGTGAGCGAATCGAAACGACTGAAGCAGCCCGGTGTACCCTCCTCGCAATAGTTGATCGGCCGCTCGCCAGGCTCCGGTTCGGGTGTGTGCACGCAGCCATCAGTGCGCTTATCAATTGCCAAATTTTCCAGTGCATTGCTACGCAAATTGAGTGTCTTGGGACGATCCACTTGATCGCTGCTTAAATCACAAGCTGATGCGGATTTGGCCAGCGTTGGAACTCCTGGCGATAAGCTGTTGCCCGTTTCATCCAATATAAGCAATATTTCGCTGCTGTCCTCCGTCGTTGCTGAATGTGTCTGTGCCGCTTGAGCGGATCGTCTTTCCTTATAGCGCACACTGAAATCAGTCGGTTGATCCAAGTCAATGGAGTTATCGAAACTGGGCTTAGCCGGCTTGTGCTCGCTGTAGCTGCTGTACTTCATGGAATAGTCAATGGGCTGTTCTTCTGTGGGCGTATCATAATGAGTTTTGGCAGGAGCAGAGCTCAGTTTGCGCTGATCGAAGGCGCTCTCGGATTTGGTGGAGTATTTTGTGGAATCCGAATCGGATTTGCCGGAATAGATGGACTCGCGACTCTCACATTTACGGGGCAATGTGTTGCTGCTGCTGCTTGCAGTTCCAGGGCGCACCTTCTTCAGGGAGCCCGTTGGATTACTGCTTAGCCGCATGGAACTGTAACGTCGTGGCAGTGTTCCCCCATGACCGTTGCTCAGCTCCTTTGCTGGCAACTCGCCACATGTGGCTAGCTCCAATGCCGTACGATAGTTGACCAAATTTTTCAGGGCCGATGCGCTGCCCTCAGCGACCATGGAATGCTTTGAGCCGACGAGGGCGCGCAGTAATGGAATGGCATTGTGATCAATGAGAAACTTTTGATCCTCGGGACAACGTGCAGACAGATTCCAGAGTGTGCCACATGAATTGCTGATAACCGTCTGATTGTCCGACTTCAACTGCACCAACAAAATGGCCAAACAGTTATGCTGCCGCAGGATCTGGCGGTACGACTCACAGACAGCAATGTGACTGGACACATTGCGCAATATGCCGCCAGCATTTTCGACAATTTTCAGCGTTTTACTAGGTCCCTCGTAGCTGAGCATCTGCACCAGAAATGCCAGCGCCCCGTCTACGGCACAAAACTCGGCCTTGTTCGTGCTACAGTGTGCTGAGAGATTCCACAGGGCAGAGAGTATGGCCTTTAATGTGTTTTCACTCCTGTTGTGCATGGCAGCTAATGCCAAGGCCGTCACTGTGCCTAGCTCATTGAAGATGGTCTTCAGATGTTTATCTGCGCGCCAGGACAAATTACGTAGAACACTGGCCGTTGCTTGCAGCAAATCATCAATATCCGAAGCGGTTGAGTCGAGCTGCGCAACCAGCGCTTCCATGAACTGCTTCTGGCCGCAGAGCAGCGATTTGTTGTTCTCCTCGCCGCAGGTGAGATTGGTCAGCGTCATAAGAGCGTAGCGTCGTAATAAATTACATTGTTCTCTGCCCGATGCCGGACCGTGGACGGCATGATCGAGATGTATTAGATTTGGTATCGCCTTTAAAGCGCCCAGATCACACATCGTCTGGCGATGCTCCTCATCGAAGCTGGCCTTCATCAGTTGCTTCATCGCTGCAAGCGGATGGCGTTCCTCATCGTCGGCAATCGATTCTCCACCGCTCTGCAATTGCGTCCGCAAAAAATTGCAACTGTAATCATGTATTTGATCAAGCAGGCGCAGTACTTTCACCTCCCGTTGATTGCCATCGACAATGTTGTGCAGCGCTTGGCTGGCATTTTTGCGTGCCGCTCCTCCCGCACCATCATCGTTGGCATGCAGAATTTTGACCAGAAGCTGGATGCAGTCCGAGCTGCGTAACGCTGCACAGGTGTCGGCATTTTTCGATAGCTCCAGGAAATTGCGCGTCAGTTCCAGCTGTTTCTGAGCGTCGCTCTCGTTCAGCGTCATTTTTACAAATGATTCCGCTTTTATTAAAGCTTGACGCTGGCTAGATGGCTTAGTACCTAAGTGAATTCCAGGTACTGCAAAATGTGATTGGTGGCCTTTTTTGCAAGGCTCGGTGTTAGCAAGCAGGTATGCGATATTTATGGTATTCCATTATTTATTGTCCTACAAAAGTCCCACAGCGCAGAAGCAACTGCCTTTGTTTGGACTGTTTGCTGTTACGTGCTATCGGTTTTGAATATCAACAGGTAATCGATATATGTTCGTGCGGCTGTAAAACTGTGAATGGTTAGGGCTGCACAATCATTTTACAATTTACAATAACTTAAATAACTTACAAATAAAAAACATTACGTTCAAATTTGCTTATTTATATATGATTAATTATTTGTATCATAGACAGAATAAGTTTTTCTTTAAAATAACTTACTGCTGACGTCAGGAGTTCTCAGTTATTACGTGTCGTAATGCTACCTTGTACATTAATTTACATTGTCAATATCTACCAGCGCTTATAAACTTACGTTACGTCACGAATAACAGCTGATAAACGCAGCTGCTGCCGCCGCTGAGTTGAGTTTACCAGACAAAATGATGAATATTTTTAAAAAGGTATATTAAACCATTATAAAAACGGAGGTAATAAATATGCTTGCTATTTTAGGTGTTGCCAATAGCTGAGACTCAGATCAGTCTGGCGAACAAATCGGCATTACACACGAGTGCAGTCTGTTGTCGCGTGCAATCTGGACGTTATCGCATAACCACAAAACGGGACAGGCCGCTGACCTACGAAATGGCGAATCCGCCTCATTTCATTGGGCATCGCAAGACCTGGAACTCGTGGAACACTTGTAAGTTTATTTATTTTTTATTTGTATTGCGTATAAAATAAATCATAATCATACTTTGTAGCCACGCTGAAGGATGCTCTACGTCCATCGCAAACCGCAATTGAAGATGTTTTTATTCGCAAATTTATCACTGGCACCTGGCATGCGCTAGTCTGCTCCGAGATCATTGTTAAGCGGCAACATAACACGATACGCATTGCTGCAATCATACGACAGGCAATTACTCCACGTAAGATGTACTTCCTGATTGGATATACGGAAGAGTTGCTGTCATATTGGATGCAATGCCCAGTCACGTTGGAGTTTCAGACGGTGGCCGATAAGAAGGACGTGGTTTTCAAATACATTTAGTTCATATCCCATTTTACTTTTTCCTTATATACAACTATATTAATTCAAACATTTCGTCGCTGTTTCTTCTCAATGAGCGTATTCGATTTCACTGTTATTACTTTGCCAAGATTTTATGGCTTTGTTTACGATGACCCCATCTAGATCCTTGACCTGTGCGACAAGGACATTGAGAAACCTAACAATATGAAGTGTATAGAGTTCTTACCGTTTCGACCAGGGTCTTCAGCTCCTCCTGTGTGCTCAGATCAAATATCAGCGACTTAATGTCTTTCACCAGCTCCAGAAAGAGAAAAACTACAATCTTCTTGGCGCCTCCGCACACCTTGTCCCACACTTTGACCAGGACAGTTTCACAAATTACCCCAGCAAAGCAGGTAGTGTACCAGTTATCCAGTAGCTTTGAGTTCACATCAAAAAGCGCCAGCTTGTCCAAGCGACTGCAATCACAATACAGACAATATAACAATGATATTGATATATTATTTCACTGTTGAGCACCCACTGAAATAAGGCAATATCCTCGCGCTTAAGAAATATTTGGGTGAGTTCCTTCAGCTTAGCACACTCCTTTTTGAACTCTCGCGTGTACTGGTAGAATTCCTTGGCTATCCAGTATGTTTCCATTTCATCGTCAAATATCTTGAGCAGAGTACGCATAATTTCCACAAAGTGATTGTCATCCTGTGCCTCAGCTCCGATCCGAACATTGCTATGCAACAATCGATTGTTTTCCAGCAACCACATTTTGTGCAGCACCAAATCTCTGGTCTTACATGTATCCGCATCGACGCAACGCATTACGGTCACAGCGCGCAGCAAATCCTCGTAAACCTGTCGACGCTGCTCTCGCACATAATCCGTATTGCTTTTGTGCAGTGGCATTATTCCCATTATGAGGCACCAGAGCAAACTACGCTCCTGGGCTGGAACTGTATATGTGTACACGAAATGCTTTAACTTGGCCAGATTGCGTATATCATCCTGCAGTAGTTTATTGAGTGATTTTTTCTCCTCAACGCTAAAGCATCCAACCTTTTCATAGTAACTCGATCTAAAATTACGCTCATCTGTTGTCATTTTTTATATTTATTTACGTTTAATTTACTTGGAGAGTTGATAGCAGTTTTGCAGTAGTAGCGTTAACATAAATAAATATTGTGCTGGTAATTTTATAAAGTAATGCTTTCGTCACCCTTTAAGCTAGTTGGCGCTATATATGGCAATCTGTTGAAGTGACTTATAAGAAGATTTATAAAAATATTAGCTGATAGTTTCCGTCCTAAAAATAATTAGTATCAGCTGTCTTATAATGTAATGTAAACAAATGCAAGTAAAGATTCATTTTATGTTTGCTCTTTTTTGCGTTAACAGTTTTATTCCGTTAGCATTACTTGGCTGTATGCGTTTACGTTGCTGGATTTGCCATTACGTTGGTACGTTAGTGTCGTTGTGCATTGCATTTCGTTACAAAATGCCTAAATATTGTCTGAAAAGGTAAACAAAGGGTTTTTAGTTTCAAAATATGTCAAATAAAAAGTTATTACTGTGCTGGATGATAGGCAACAAAGATAATACAAAAGTGAAATAAATTTCGGTTCAAGTTATCAAATCGAAATGCCTATCTACATAGATGTATTACACACTGTTGCTGCTCTCGCAGAGGCTGAAAATTAAAATCAATAATTCAATCAGAAAATCAAAACACGGATTTGCCCAAATGCATGCACGATGGTTATGGTAATTTATGCAACTATGCCACAATTTTTACGTTCCGTTTTGTTGTCGTTTCAGTTTTAGTTGATAAATTCAAATGTTATGCTCTGCATTTGCATTTTATGTTGTTGTTACTGCCGTACACGTTGTGAGCGCTTGGCAAAATGGAGCAGGAGATTGGCACCTGGGACTCAGTTCTGCTGGAAAACCTGTCCGAGGATAGTTTCATAAATAACATACACCAGCGTTACAAACGCGATCACATATATGTAACTATATATATTATACACTATGAAAACATATTTTTTTAATATATGACTTTCTTAGACCTACATTGGAACTTCTGTTGTGGCTTTGAATCCATATCATCACATATCTGACCATTCTTTGGAAAATATACGCAACTATGGCAATAAAGGCATTTTTCAGCTGCCACCACACATGTAGGTGCCTCATCGACAAAGCTTCCCACTACTGTTAATATAAGCTACTTTTTATAATCCCTTACAGCTATGGTCTTACAAATTTGGCTTATCAGTCTCTCAAAGATCAGAGCGAGGATCAATGCGTGCTGCTCACAGGGGAAGGTGGCGCTGGCAAAACGGAGACCTTCAAAATGATTGTAAATTTTCTCACACACATACAGGATCGAACACTCGGTAGTGTCGCTCCGAATGCATTACGCAAACAGTCCTCCAGTAGCTCCGCGAGCGGCATGGGCATGCATATCCATAGGCGCGCCTCAAGTAGCTGCTCAGGCACTGCCAACTTTATAATATGCAAGAATAATGCCGCACCCAGCCAAGGAAGCACTTGCGATTCACGTCGCCAGTCGCCGTCACCGGGTCCGGGGTCGACGCAACGATCGCGTACGCGTGCCGAGAGCATTGAGCGCCAGGCTAGGCGCAATATGCGTGAAAAAATTGTTGACTTTGATTTCTCGCATCACAAAAGCACCGAGAATATCAGCACGCTTTTGGAATCGGCTGCAGCAATTGCTCACTTGCATCCAGCGAAATCTTGCTTTAAGCACCAACAGACACAAGTAAACACCTGCACTGCCACATACGGGCCACTGGTCAATACGCCCACTAAAATGTGCGCCAGCACATCGCCCAAGTACATGCACGGCGGCGGCTGTCGTCAGTGTGGCCACAGCAAATGTACACGTGCCCAGAGCCTGGAGAAGGAGGAACGGGATGCCGCTCTACTAATGCTGCGAGGAAGCAACACTCGCCTGTCAACAGCCCACCAAACGCAACCTCAGCGCGGTAGTTGCTCGAATCTGGTGCGACAGCACTCAACCGAAAGCCAACCAGATCGACAATTGTCCATTGCCTCTACGCAACGTATATCGCTGTACGATGCACACAAGCTGAACAAAGTGCTGGGCAGCACCACGTCTGTGTCGCCCACACCATCTGTCAGCTCTTCGCTGCATCGACGTTATAGGTCGCCGAGTCAGCGGTTGCGAGAGTGCGTCACATGCGCTGATGTTTTTCTGGAGGCTATGGGCAATGCCTGCACTCTAAAAAACAACAACTCCAGCAGATATGTATGTGGTTGAAATCATAGTTGATGTCCATTTGCTGAAACTTTAATCTTCTGCTTTCAGGGAAAACTGTTTGACATTGAAATTAATTTTAAAGGTGATCCAATGGGCGTCCACATAACACACTGTAAGTACCGAAGATCGTTCTATTATATTAAACTACCTGTATTTTAGACAACCAAAACTCTACTATAATCTGTAGTTTTGTAATTGAGAGACAGCTTCTTATAAATTGCTATAATCTATAGTTGAATGGTTTATTAAATGTATATAAAATTGTTTACATGTCTGATTCACAAAAGATATGCTGGAAAAGGTTTGAATTGCTTTATAAATCTACTATAAACTAGATATTAACTTCATAGTTTTAATTCTGCATATTTTCAATTTACAGACTCGTATAACAAACACCACGGTTGGAGAACGTAATTTTCACATATTCTATCAATTGCTGGTGGGTGCTGATCTCCAGTTGCTGAGTAAGTATATCTTTAGTTTATCATCTTTCTCAACATTTCTAATATATTCTATAATTGAAGAATCACTGAAGCTCTTTCGTAATGTAGAAAAGTATGAGCTGTTGCGCAACACGACCGCCATGGAAGAAGATCGTGCCAATTTTCATTACACAAAGGTAAATATTCGTGAAATATAGTATTATATTAAATCTTATTAATATATATATGAATATATATTCCATATGCAGCGCTCTCTGGACGTGATAGGCCTGAGCTGTGATGAGACTAACTCAATTTTTCGTGTTATCGCCGTCGTGTTGAAGATGGGGAACTTTATATTTGTACCCGTGACCAACATTGATGGCACCGAGGGCTGTCAGGTTTCAAATATCTACGGTACGATGTTAATAGAAAATATACAATAATTCTTGTTAAAAAAAACGTTTCATATTTATAGAGGTACAAGAAACGGCACAGCTGCTCAATTTGGAAGCTCAAATTTTAATAAATTGCCTGACGAGAGCGAATAGCACTAGCAGCGCGCAAGAGGATGTGGGCTGTGAAATGGACGCCAGGCAGGCAGCCAGCAATCGGAACACGCTCTGTCGTACCCTCTACGGCCGTCTGTTCACCTGGTTGGTCAACAAGATCAATGAAACTATGAAGTCCACGCAGCGGGAGAAAAATCTTGCTTTGCTTGACTTCTATGGCTTTGAGGTGCTGGAGTATAATTCTTTTGAACAATTCGCCATCAACTACAGTGCCGAGAAAATTCATCATGCAAGTCAAAGTTGTGTCCAAATCCATTGGTTACTAAACTAATTGAAAATATCTTATTTTGTAGAATTTTGTGTTCAATGTTTTACGTTCAGAACAAGAGCTGTATTTGCGCGAAGGCTTGGAATGGTCGCGCATCGATTACTTTGACAACGAGTCCATATGTGAGCTGATTGATAAGCCAAGCTATGGTATTTTAAGTTTAATCAACGAAGCCCATCTGAGCAACAATGAGTCACTTCTGCTGCGCGTCCAGCAATGCTGCGCAGGTCATCCAAATTTCATGACAAGTGGAAGCAATTCCATGTGCTTTCAGTGAGTGTATTCCTGTGCAGCACGAGGATGTTAATAATATGTATTTGTCAATTCACAGAATTCGTCATTTCGCCAGCGTTGTTAACTATTCGATGCATAGATTTTTAGAGAAAAATTCGGACATACTGCCCAGATATATAAGCGCTGCCTTTTACCAGAGTAAACTGACTCTGGTGCAGAGCCTGTTTCCGGAGGGTAATCCACGTAGGCAGGCATGTAAAAAGCCAACAACACTAAGCACCAATATACGCACGCAGCTGCAGACGTTGCTGTCCATAGTGAAGCATCGTCGCGCCCATTATGTATTCTGCATCCGGCCCAACGAGTGCAAGCAGTCGCATCAGTTTGATCTGGCGTTGGTGCAGCATCAGGTGCGCTACATGTCGCTGATGCCGCTGGTGCACCTGTGCCGCACCGGACACTGTTACCACCTGCCACATGCGAAGTTCTTTCATCGCTATAAGCTGCTCAATAGCCTTACTTGGCCCCACTATCAGGGTGGCAGTCAAGTTGAAGGCATTGCTCTGATCATACGAAACTTGCCATTGCCTTCGGCTGAGTTTACGCTAGGCACCAAAAATGTGTTTGTGCGCAGTCCACGGACCGTTTACGAGTTGGAACAGTTTCGTCGCCTGCGCATCTCTGAGCTTGCCGTGCTCATACAAAAGATGTTTCGTATGTATTATGCTAGGAAGCATTTTAGGCGTATGCGCCACAGTCAAATGGTCATCTCCAGTGCGTGGCGCACGTGGCGAGTAAGTAGCAGCTGCATTGCATTGCAGCATTTGCATGCCTTATAATCTTTTATCTCATGTACAAATTTTATATATTATTTTAATTGTTTCTGTAGGAGTGCCGTTTCGGCATTCCCTTCACGGGCCGTAGGCATTTGTGGAGTTTATATCGTGCTGTAAGCATTGCATGTTGTTCTTCTTATTTAAAAAAATCTTTACCACTGACCTATTATATACCGAAATACTGAATTGACCTATGAACTATTTGACAGGCACGTGAGGAGTATCGTTCGTTGAAGTACAAGCGCCAAGTGAAATGGGCCGTTGATGTTATTGCTCGTTATTATCATCAGTGGAAGATAAGACAGTATTTACTTACGATTCCACTGCGACTGCCACCCAACACACTGAGTCCTCTTTCGTCGGAGTGGCCAGCGGCGCCTGGTTTTCTAGCGGATGCGTCTCGTCTGTTGCGCTCAATCTATCATCGCTGGAAGTGCTATATATATCGCAATTCTTTTGATCAAACCGCACGTAATCGGATGAGAGAAAAGGTTACGGCCAGCATTATATTCAAGGATCGCAAGGCTTCCTATGCGCGCAGGTAAGCACAAATTCCCCCAAAACCAATAACAGTAATTGCTAATTATGAAATTGCGTTGCTCCTTGCAGTGTGGGCCATCCTTTTGTCGGCGACTATGTGCGTCTGCGCCACAATCAGCAGTGGAAAAAGATTTGTGCTGAGACCAATGATCAGTATGTGGTATTTGCAGACATTATCAACAAGATAGCTCGCTCCAGCGGCAAGGTATTTTCTAATACGAATTACTTTCTGTATCTATATAGGATGACCATGTTTATAATTGCAGTTTGTACCCATATTGCTGGTGTTGTCAACATCGTCATTGCTGCTTTTGGATCAGCGCACTTTGCAAATAAAATATAGAGTGCCCGCCTCGGAGATTTATCGCATGTCTCTGAGCCCCTATCTCGATGACATTGCCGTGTTTCATGTGAAAGCGGTAAATGTGACACCAGTTCTTTTGAATTTTCATTTATGTAATTTAATTTTCGTTTCTGTTTCAGTCCGAATTCGGTCGGAAAAAAGGCGATTTTGTTTTTCAAACGGGACATGTCATTGAAATTGTTACCAAAATGTTTCTGGTCATACAAAATGCATCCGGCAAACCGCCAGAGATACACATAAGCACAGAGTTTGTATTTAAATTTATGGTAATTTTTGTGTTACAAATTAAATTCCTTTTTTACCAACAGATTTGAAGCAAATTTTGGACAACAAACAGTCATCTTCTCGTTTAAATATGGGGGCTTGTCGGATTTGGCACAAGGGCCGCCAAAAGTCACGCGCAAGGCAAATCGCATGGAGATCATTGTTTGAACATTAAGTTTTATGCGCCTGTAGCATAATCAGGGTCCAGTCATCTACGAACGCAGTTTTTTTTACAATTGATATTTGTTTCCAACACAAGCGCATGCAATTGTTTGGTCCCTTGTCTTGGTCCTGGCGACCAAAATACAAGTTTTGAACATTATTTACATGCATGCATACAAACACTCACACATACACGGACACAATTAATAATGCAATTTGCTCACATCTGACAATCAGTCTTTAAAAATCGTTGTCAAAATTGTGCCAAAAAAAAAAACAAGACAAAAAAGGAAAAACAAACAACAACATAAAGTGGGAAAAGAAATAATAACTAATTTTAAAATGCACCATTTCTTTCATATATTTAAGTACTAACTAACGAAATGAACAACTGAATTTATTTAACTAATTTCTCGAGCTAGGTTTAATTGTAAGTCAAGCACCAAGTCGATTAGCATTGCAAACAACTACGTTAGGATCGTGGCACAGTGGAGCGTTAGACATTTTACACAAAATACTTACGATATTTCCGTTATAGAAACCAAGGCATTTCTCTTACATTTAAGGTTTCATACACAATAATTAGTGAACTAATGCTAGAGAACTCAGACAAGCATATATAGCTTTTAATATTTACCAAACACAATATGTAAGCAATTTCTGCGCCTCAAAAAACCAGTGAGAAACATAGAAAAATATATAAACAATACAAAAACTCATGTGAAACTTTTTCCCAAATGTTAATTAAGCAACTATTTACAAGACAGAACATGTAGTTAAATATATAAATCAAATCTATATACATACATATACATATACATACATATTTAATGGATAACACACTGATAAATAAATGCATATACAGATGGGACAAAATGCAACCGGAACGGATACAATATGAAACCAACCACAAAAATTATACGAATGTTTGTTAAAACTGTTGATCCTACAGTTATATATACATATATGTGTTGGATGATATATGTATGTACGTACATGTACGAAGTTGTTTATATAAGTAACTTGTTATTGATAGTTCTGACAGACTATAATTGAATTTCTCGAATTGCATGTTGTCATTACAACAGATCGATCTATGTGTGTATTACCAAATCATTAGTGGGAAGTAACACTATGCCGATAAATATATGTGTATGTATAGGAATAGTTTTTATTTAGATTTACATTGCATAGAATACATTGAAAAAGCCAAATACAGACAAGTATATAAATATATATATTTAAAAACAATCCAACCAGTTGGTAGTTTATAAAACGAAATGAAATAAAACGAAAAGAACAAAGTTTAGTAATAATAAAGCGTACGTATGATAAACTTAAACTAAAATGTTTGGTACAAATTGATACGAACCAAATGTTCACTGGGTAAACTTAGTTCGTTTACAATTTGGATTTCTGCTTCTTAATCATTTCGCGTAGTACACGACGCAGTATTTTGCCACTGGGGTTTTTAGGTATCTCTTCCACGAAGATAACGCCACCACGCAAATGTTTGGCTGGAGACGCATGATCGTGCACGAAACTTATCACATCCTCCGTGGTGAGCTCAACATTCACCTGCTTGACAACAAAGGCCATCGGCAGTTCGCCAGCCTCCTCATCTGGTTTGCCAATAACGGCAGCATCCTTTATTTTCTCGTGAGTTAGTAACAGAGCCTCTATTTCCGCCGGAGGCACCTGGAAGCCCTTGTACTTGATAAGCTCCTTGATGCGATCCACAATAAAAAACTCGAATGTATCATCATAGTAGCCAATATCACCGGTATGCAACCATCCATCTTTAATGGCAGTCTGGGTGGACTTCAAGTCACCAATATAGCCCTTCATAATGCCATCGCCCTTGAAACATAATTCGCCACGTTGGTTCGCTCCCAAGATCTTGCCGGTGTCGGGGTCAATTACCTTGGCATAGATGCCAACCTTCAGCGCGCCCACGCTGCCCGGTTTGCAATAGTTATCCGTCTGCACCAGGACACTGAGTGTCGACTCGCTTAGACCATATCCTTGGCGAATGAATGGGACTCCAATACGCTCCTTGATTTGATCTTCGGTTTCACGACTTAGTGGTGCAGCTCCGCATAGCAGAACCGTCAGGGAGGACAGGTCGTACTTATCCACAATTGGATGCTTAGCCAGGAAGACCATTAGTGGTGGAACCATTAAAGCCATCATCACACGGTATTTCTACAAAAAGTGGTAAATTCAAAAGGGTGATGACATTATTTATTTTAAGATTACAATGAAACCTTACCTCAATGGCCGAAAGGAACAGATTCTCCTCAAATTTGGGCAGATAAATTAGACGTGTCCCCATGGTTGCCGTTGTGATCAATGTGAGGCAGCCAAAGACATGGAACCATGGAATAACTGTTAGCAGCGTTACCTCTGAAAAGGGTACCATGGTGGGCTGGCTGTTTGTGAAAGGTAAACAAATGAATAATTAGAATTTTATGTGAAGAACAAATGTAAACTTACATTTGAGAATCGAGTGTGGCCAATAGATTGGACTGTGTCAGCTGGACGCCCTTGGGTAGACCGGTGGTGCCGGAGGAGCAAACAATTAACGCCACATCCTCGGCTTTGTTCGCTTTGGGAGATGTGAAATCGAGTTTCGTCTTGTACTTGTCATTGTTCATTAAGTCCACAAGAGAATGCACGTTGCGAAGATTGCTGGAGAAGCCACTGATCGCAATGATGCCCTTGACAAATTTATTCTTTTTTGCCACTCTGACAATAGAATCCAACGTGATCTTTGATGCAAATATAATCTTTGGACGCGATAGATTGATGGCATGATCCACTTCACGATCGGAGTAGGTGACATTAAATGGAGCAACGGTTGCACCCACTGCAAATCCAGCAAAAATGGCAATAGCAAAGTTAATGCTATTCTCGCTGGATAAGCCGATGACATCGTTCTGCTTAACACCTAGTTTCTGGAGTATGTGAGCCAATCTCACAATCGAGTCGTACATAAACTTTGCACTATATTCTGTGCCCGTGACCGCATCAATCATAACAGTTTGATCCCCGAAACTTTTGTATTTGTCCAGAATATATTGTCCCAAGGAGCGATAGTCCTGCGCCACTCTCACGGTGATGGGGCCACCATAAACAATATTACCGGGCAACAATGTTGAAGTCATGATGATCTGTAATAAAAAAGGCCAAAACATTTACATATACACAAATGCACACAAATACGCCTGTCTTAATAGGGTGGTTTCCGTATGTACCATGACACCCTTGAGAAAATAGCAGCGAAAAGTTTTTCCTTTTTTCATAAAATGTACTTTGAGCCTTAGGCTAATCTTATCGTGTCTAAAAAACAATGTGAAATTGTACTCATTATCTTGTAACCTATAAAAGCAAATATGCAGGTTAAAATCCGCTCCAAAGTTCAGCCCACTTCGAGACCTTTTAACTAAGTGGCATTTTAGCTCTTGTCGTTATCACTTTCGCTAATGCAAAACGGTTTTTCGTAGCCTTTCAATATTATTATATGTTTATATTGTTTTTATTTAATGTTACTAACATACTTTAAACAACTTTATAGATTACAAATTGAAAAGAGAATTGTCAAACTCCGTTCCGCTGCAGCTTGGACAACCAACTGGTCTTGACGGAAAAAGAAAATGTTCAATAGCTTCGCTTTTATGCTGCGACTAGATGAGTGCTTCTGATAAGCTTAAAGTACAATGCGCATGCGCTTTGGATACCTTATTTATGATGTAGTATTAGATCATAAATATATATATATATATATATATATATATATACATATATAAATATTATATCAGAGAGCATGAGCTCGCTGAGATACGTTTGTTGTACCATTTTTGTGTGTTTACAGTTATGTCAGCTGTTTGAATTTTTATTGCGGTATGGCAACTCCATCTCAATTTTCTACATTTATCGAAATTACCAAACGATATATCGATTTTCTAATATTATTGTTTTAGCAAGGGATCGAGAATCCTGGGCCACCCTCACGAGAATAGGGCCACCGTAAATAATATTACCGGACAACAATGTTGAAGTCATGATGATCTGCAAAAAAGCCCAAAACATTGATATAATAGGATGGTGTCTGTTTATTACACGCAGCGCGTAAGAAAACAGCAGAGGAAAGTTTAGCAATTTACCTTTGGCTAATTTTATCGTGTCCAAAGAGAAAATGTCGGGTAATGATAATCAATATATACAAATATTTTATCTGAACTGAGACAGCATATCCGTATCTAAATAACACACTGTAGAATTCATATAATCACATATTTGAAAACAAACGGAACTATGGCAATGAAGCCATTTTCAACTGCCACCACAGAAGGCCTGGAGAAGGAGGAACGGTATGACGTCCTACTAATACTGCAAGGAAGCAAGACTCGCCTGCCCACAGCCCACCAAATGCAACCTCCGCGCGGTAGCTGCTCGAACCTGGATAGACAGCACTAACCGTAAGCCAGCCGGATCGACAATTGTCCCTTGGCTTTACGCAACGTATGTCGCTTTACAATGCATACGAGTGCTGAACAGCACCAAAGGTGATTCAATGTTTATCCACATAACAATTTTTTTGATCAAACCGCACGTAATCGCATGAGAGAAAAGGTTACGGCCAGCATTATATTCAAGGATCGCAAGGCTTCCTATGCGCGCAGGTAAGCACAAATTCCCCCAAAACCAATAATAGTAATTGTTAATGCTGAAATTGCGTTGCTCCTTGCAGTGTTGGCCATACTTTGTCGGCGACTATGTGCGTCTGCGCCACAATCAGCAGTGGAAAAAGATTTGTGCTGAGACCAATGATCAGTATGTGGTATTTGCAGACATTATCAACAAGATAGCTCGCTCCAGCGGCAAGGTATTTTCTAATACGAATTACTTTCTATATCTATATAGGATGATCATGTTTATAATTGCAGTGACATTTGCCGTGTTTCATGTGAAAGCGGTAAATATGATAACAGTTCTTCCGAATTTTGATTTATCTTATTTAATTTCCGTTTTCGTTTCAGTCCGAGTTCGGTCGAAAAAAAGGCGATTTTGTTTTTCAAACGGGACATGTCATTGATGTTGTTACCAAATATATCGGACAAACTGCCAGAGATACACAGAAGCACAGAGTTTGTATTTAAATTTATGGTAATTTTTGTGTTACAAATTAAATTCCTTTTTTACCAACAGATTTGAAGCAAATTTTGGACAACAAAATCATCTTCTCGTTTAAATATGGGGCTTGTCGGATTTGGCACAATAGCCGCCAAAAGTCACGCGCAAGGCAAATCGGATGGAGATCATTGTTTGAACATTAAGATTTATGCGCCTGTGCCATAATCAGGGTCCAGTCATCTACGAACGCGGTTTTTTACAATTGATATTTGTTTCCAACACAAGCGCATGTAATTGTTTGGTCCCTTGACTTGGTCCTGGCGACCAAAATACAAGTTTTGAACATTATTTACATGCATGCATACAAACACTCACACATACACGGACACAATTAATAATGCAATTTGCTCACATCTGACAATCAGTCTTTAAAAATAGTTGTCAAAATTGTGCCAAAAAAAAAACAAAACAAAAAAGGAAAAACAAACAACAACATAAAGTGGGAAATGAAATAATAACTAATTTTAAATGCACCATTTCTTTCATATATTTAAGTACTAACTAACGAAATGAACAACTAAATTTTTATTTAACTAATTTCTCGAGCTAGGTTTAATTGTAAGTCAAGCACCAAGTCGATTAGCATTGCAAACAACTACGTTAGGATCGTGGCACAGTGGAGCGTTAGACATTTTACACAAAATACTTACGATATTTCCGTTATAGAAACCAAGGCATTTCTCTTACATTTAAGGTTTCATACACAATAATTAGTGAACTAATGCTAGAGAACTCAGACAAGCATATATAGCTTTTAATATTTACCAAACACAATATGTAAGCAATTTCTGCGCCTCAAAAAACCAGTGAGAAACATAGAAAAATATATAAACAATACAAAAACTCATGTGAAACTTTTTCCCAAATGTTAATTAAGCAACTATTTACAAGACAGAACATGTAGTTAAATATATAAATCAAATCTATATACATACATATACTGTGTATACATAAATGCATATACAGATGGGACAAAATGCAACCGGAACGGATACAATATGAAACCAACCACAAAAATTATACGAATGTTTGTTAAAACTGTTGATCCTACAGTTATATATATATATATGTGTTGGATGATATATGTATGTACGTACATGTACGAAGTTGTTTATATAAGTAACTTGTTATTGATAGTTCTGACAGACTATAATTGAATTTCTCGAATTGCATGTTGTCATTAGAACAGATCGATCTATGTGTGTATTACCGAATCATTAGTGGGAAGTAACACTATGCCGATAAATATATGTGTATGTATAGGAATAGTTTTTATTTAGATTTACATTGCATAGAATACATTGAAAAAGCCATGCAGACAAGTACATAAACATATATTTAAACACAATCCAACCAGTTGGTAGTATATAGAACGAAGTGAAATGAAATGAAACGATAAGAACAAAGTTGAGTAAAAATAAAGATTACGTATGGTAAACTTTTCCCCATTGGTACAAATTGATTTACTTGGAATCGCCTCCAATGTTCACTAGGTTTAATTTGGTTTACAATTTGGATTTCTGCTTCTTAATCATTTCGCGTAGTACACGACGCAGTATTTTGCCACTGGGGTTTTTAGGTATATCTTCCACAAAGATAACGCCACCGCGCAAACGTTTGGCTGGAGACGCATGATCGTGCACGAAACTTATCACATCCTCCGTGGTGAGATCAACATTCACCTGCTTGACCACAAAGGCCATCGGCAGTTCGCCAGCCTCCTCATCTGGTTTGCCAATAACGGCAACATCCTTAATTTTCTCGTGTGTTAATAACAGAGCCTCTATTTCCGCCGGAGGCACCTGGAAGCCCTTGTACTTGATAAGCTCCTTGATGCGATCCACAATAAAGAACTCGAATGTATCATCATAGTAGCCAATATCACCGGTATGCAACCATCCATCTTTAATGGCAGTCTGGGTGGACTTCACGTCGCCAATATAGCCCTTCATAATGCCATCCCCCTTGAAACATAGTTCGCCACGTTGGTTCGCTCCCAAGATCTTGCCGGTGTCGGGGTCAATTACCTTGGCATAGATGCCAACCTTGAGCGCGCCAACGCTGCCCGGTTTACAATAGTCATCCGTCTGCACCAGTACACTCAGCGTCGACTCGCTAAGACCGTATCCTTGGCGAATGAATGGGACTCCAATACGCTCCTTGATTTGATCTTCGGTCTCACGACTTAGTGGTGCAGCTCCGCACAGAAGAATCATCAGGGAGGACAGGTCGTACTTATCCACAATTGGATGCTTAGCCAGGAAGACCATTAGTGGTGGAACCATGAAAGCCATCATCACACGGTATTTCTACAAAAAGGGGTAAAGTCAAAAGGGTGATGACATTATTTATTATAAGATTACAATGAATCCTTACCTCAATGGCCGAAAGGAACAGATTCTCCTCAAATTTGGGCAGATAAATTAGACGTGTCCCCATGGATGCCGTTGTGATCAATGTGAGGCAGCCAAAGGCATGGAACCATGGAATAACTGTTAGCAGCGTAACCTCTGAAAGGGGTACCATGGTGGGCTGGCTGTTTATGAAAGGTAAACAAATGAATAATTCGAATTTTATGTGAATAACAAATGTAAACTTACATTTGAGAATCGAGTGTGGCCAATAGATTGGACTGTGTCAGCTGGACGCCCTTGGGTAGACCGGTGGTGCCGGACGAGCAAACAATTAACGCCACATCGTCGGCTTTGTTCGCTTTGGGAGATGTGAAATCGAGTTTCGTCTTGTACTTGTCATTGTTCATTAAGTCCACAAGAGAATGCACGTTGCGAAGATTGCTGGAGAAGCCACTGATCGCAATGATGCCCTTGACAAATTTATTCTTTTTTGCCACTCTGACAATAGAATCCAACGTGATCTTTGATGCAAATATAATCTTTGGACGCGAAAGATTGATGGCATGATCCACTTCACGATCGGAGTAGGTGACATTAAATGGAGCAACGGTTGCACCCACTGCAAATCCAGCAAAAATGGCAATAGCAAAGTTAATGCTGTTCTCGCTGGATAAGCCGATGACATCGTTCTGCTTAACACCCAGTTTCTGGAGTATGTGAGCCAATCTCACAATCGAGTCGTACATAAACTTTGCACTAAATTCTGTGCCCGTGACTGCATCAATCATAACAGTTTGATCCCCGAAACTTTTGTATTTGTCCAGAATATATTGTCCCAAGGAGCGATAGTCCTGCGCCACTCTCACGGTGATGGGGCCACCATAAACAATATTACCGGGCAACAATGTTGAAGTCATGATGATCTGTAATAAAAAAGGCCAAAACATTTACATATACACAAATGCGCCTGCCTTAATAGGGTGGTTTCCGTATGTACAATGCCACCCTTGAGAAAATAGCAGAGAAATGCTTTTCCTTTTTTTTATAAAATATACTTTGAGCCTTAGGCTAATCTTATCGTGTGTAAAAAAAACATGTCGATTTAAGATTGTACTCATTATCTTGTAATCTATGAGAGCAAATATGCAGTTCAGGTTAAAAGCCGCTCCAAAGGTAAGCCCACTTCGAGACCTTTTTACTAAGTGACATTTTAGCTCTTGTCGTTATCACTTTCGCTAATGCAAAACGGTTTTTCGTAGCCTTTCAATATTATTATATGTTTATATTGTTTTTATTTAATGTTACTAACAACTTTATAGATTACAAATTGAAAAGAGAATTGGCAAACTCCGTTCCGCTGCAGCTTTGACAACCAACTGGTCTTGACAGAAAAGAAAATGTTCAATAGCTTCGTTTTTATGCCGCGACTAGATGAGTGCTTCTGATAAGCTTAAAGTACAATGCGCATGCGCTTTAGATACCTTATTTATGATGTAGTATTAGATCATAAATATATATATATATATATACATACACGATAAACCCAACCCACTTTACAAATATTATATCAGAGAGCATGAGCTCGCTGAGATACGTTTGTTGTACCATTTTTGTGTGTGCTTACACTTATGTCAGCTGTTTCAATTTTTATTGCGGTATGGCAACTCCATCTCAATTTGCTACACTTATCGAAATTTCTAAACTATATATCGATTTTCTATTATTATTATTGTTTTAGCAAGGGAGCGAGAGTCCTGGGCCACCCTCACGGGAATAGGGCCACCGTAAATAATATTACCGGACGACAATGATGAAGTCATGATGATCTGCAAAAAAAGCCCAAAACATTGCTATAATAGGATGGTTTCTGTTTATTACATGCAGCGCGTAAGAAACAGCAGAGGAAAGTTTAGCATTTTACCTTTGGCTAATTTCGGGTAATGATAATCAATATAAAAAAATATTTTATCTGAGAACTAGAGCGAGCTGAGATAGCATATCCGTATCTATATAACACACTGTAGAATTTATATAATCACATATTTGAAAACAAACGGAACTATGGCAATGAAGCCATTTACAACTGCCACCACAGAAGGCCTGGAGAAGGAGGAACGGTAATAGCAAGGAAGCAAGACTGGCCTGTCCACAGCCCACCAAATGCAACCTCAGCGTGGTAGCTTCTCAAACCTGGATAGACAGCACTACCCGTATGCCAGCCGGATCGACAATTGTCCCTTGGCTTTACGCAACGTATGTCGCTTTACAATGCATACAAGTGCTGAACAGCACCAAAGGTGATTCAATGTTTATCCACATAAAAATTTTTTTGATCAAACCGCACGTAATCGCATGACAGAAAAGGTTAGCATTATATTCAAGGATCGCAAGGATTCCTATGCGCGCAGGTAATCACAAATTCCCCCAAAGTCAATAATAGTAATTGCTAATTATGAAATTGCGTTGCTCCTTGCAGTGTGGGCCACTACTTTTGTCGGCGACTATGTGCGTCTGTGCCACAATCAGCAGTGGAAAAAGATTTGTGCTGAGACCAATGATCAGTATGTGGTATTAGCTCGCTCCAGCGGCAAGGTATTTTCTAATACGAATTACTTTCTATATCTATATTGGATGATCATGTTTATAATTGCAGTTTGTACCCATATTCCTGGTTTTGTCAACATTGTCATTGCTGCTTTTGGATCAGCGTACTTTGCAAATAAAATATAGAGTGCCCGCCTCGGAGATTTATCGCATGTCTCTGAGCCCCTATCTCGATGACATTGTCGTGTTTCATGTGAAAGCGGTAAATGTGATAACAGTTCTTCCGAATTTTGGTTTATCTAATTTAATTTCCGTTTTCGTTTCAGTCCGAGTTCGGTCGAAAAAAAGGCGATTTTGTTTTTCAAACGGGACATGTCATTGAAATTGTTACCAAAATGTTTCTGGTCATACAAAATGCATCCGGCAAACCGCCAGAGATACACATAAGCACAGAGTTTGTATTTAAATTTATGGTAAATTTTGTGTTACAAATTAAATTTCTTTTTTTTTACCAACAGATTTGAAGCAAATTTTGGACAACAAAATCATCTTCTCGTTTAAATATGAAGCTTGTCGGATTTGGCACAATAGCCGCCAAAAGTCACGCGCAAGGCAAATCGGATGGAGATCATTGTTTGAACATTAAGATTTATGCGCCTGTGCCATAATCAGGGTCCAGTCATCTACGGACGCGGTTTTTTACAATTGATATTTGTTTCCAACACAAGCGCATGTAATTGTTTGGTCCCTTGACTTGGTCCTGGCGGCCAAAATACAAGTTTTTTACATTATTTACATGCATGCATACAAACACTCACACATACACGGACACAATTAATAATGCAATTTGCTCACATCTGACGATCAGTCTTTAAAAATCGTTGTCAAAAATGTGCCAAAAAAAAAAACAAGACATAAAAGGAAAAACAAACAACAACATAAAGTGGGAAAAGAAATAATAACTAATTTTAAAATGCACCATTTCTTTCATTTTTAAGTACTAACTAACGAAATGAACAACTGAATTTATTTAACTAATTTCTCGACCTAGGTTTAATTGTAAGTCAAGCACCAAGTCGATTAGCATTGCAAACAACTACGTTAGGATCGTGGCACAGTGGAGCGTTAGACATTTTACACAAAATACTTACGATATTTCCGTTATAGAAACCAAGGCATTTCTCTTACATTTAAGGTTTCATACACAATAATTAGTGAACTAATGCTAGAGAACTCAGACAAGCATATATAGCTTTTAATATTTACCAAACACAATATGTAAGCAATTTCTGCGCCTCAAAAAACCAGTGAGAAACATAGAAAAATATATAAACAATACAAAAACTCATGTGAAACTTTTTCCCAAATGTTAATTAAGCAACTATTTACAAGACAGAACATGTAGTTAAATATATAAATCAAATCTATATACATACATATACTGTGTATACATAAATGCATATACAGATGGGACAAAATGCAACCGGAACGGATACAATATGAAACCAACCACAAAAATTATACGAATGTTTGTTAAAACTGTTGATCCTACAGTTATATATATATATATGTGTTGGATGATATATGTATGTACGTACATGTACGAAGTTGTTTATATAAGTAACTTGTTATTGATAGTTCTGACAGACTATAATTGAATTTCTCGAATTGCATGTTGTCATTAGAACAGATCGATCTATGTGTGTATTACCGAATCATTAGTGGGAAGTAACACTATGCCGATAAATATATGTGTATGTATAGGAATAGTTTTTATTTAGATTTACATTGCATAGAATACATTGAAAAAGCCATGCAGACAAGTACATAAACATATATTTAAACACAATCCAAACAGTTGGTGGTATATAGAACGAAGTGAAATGAAATGAAACGATAAGAACAAAGTTGAGTAAAAATAAAGATTACGTATGGTAAACTTTACCCCATTGATAGAAATTGATTTACCTGGAATCCAATGTTCACTAGGTTTAATTTGGTTTACAATTTGGATTTCTGCTTCTTAAGCATATCGCGTAGAACACGACGCAGTATTTTGCCACTGGGGTTTTTAGGTATATCTTCCACAAAGATAACGCCACCGCGCAAACGTTTGGCTGGAGACACACGATCGTGCACGAAACTTATCACATCCTCCGTGGTGAGCTCAACATTCAACTGCTTGACCACAAAGGCCATCGGCAGTTCGCCAGCCTCCTCATCTGGTTTTCCAATAACGGCAGCATCCTTTATTTTCTCGTGAGTTAGTAACAGAGCCTCTATTTCCGCCGGAGGCACCTGGAAGCCCTTGTACTTGATAAGCTCCTTGATACGATCCACAATAAAGAACTCGAATGTATCATCATAGTAGCCAATATCACCGGTATGCAACCATCCATCTTTAATGGCAGTCTGGGTGGACTTCACGTCGCCAATATAGCCCTTCATAATGCCATCGCCCTTGAAACATAGTTCGCCACGTTCGTGCGCTCCCAAGATCTTGCCGGTGTCGGGGTCAATTACCTTGGCATAGATGCCAACCTTGAGCGAGCCAACGCTGCCCGGCTTGCAATAGTCATTCGTCTGCACCAGCACACTCAGCGTCGACTCGCTAAGACCGTATCCTTGGCGAATGAATGGGACTCCAATACGTTCCTTGATTTGATCTTCGGTCTCACGACTTAGTGGTGCACCTCCGCACATAAGAATCCTCAGGGAGGACAGGTCGTACTTATCCACAAGTGGATGCTTAGCCAGGAAGACCATTAGTGGTGGAACCATGTAAGCCATCATCACACGGTATTTCTACAAAAAGGGGTAAAGTCAAAAGGGTGATGACATTATTTATAATAAGATTACAATGAAGCCTTACCTCAATGGCCGAAAGGAACAGATTATCCTCAAATTTGGGCAAATAAATTAGACGTGTCCCCATGGTTGCCATTGAGATCAATGTGAAGCAGCCAAAGACATGGAACCATGGAATAACTGTTAGCAGCGTAACCTCTGAAAGGGGTACCATGGTGGGCTGGCTGTTTATGAAAGGTAAACAAATGAATAATTAGAATTTTATGTGAATAACAAATTTAGACTTACGTTTGAGAATCGATTTTGGCCAATAGATTGGACTGTGTCAGCTGGACGCCCTTGGGTAGACCGGTGGTGCCGGAGGAGCAAACAATTAACGCCACATCCTCGGCTTTGTTCGCTTTGGGAGATGTGAAATCGGGTTTTGTCGTGTACTTGTCATTGTTCATTAAGTCCACAAGAGAATGCACGTTGCGAAGATTGCTGGAGAAGCCACTGATCGCAATGATGCCCTTGACAAATTTATTCTTTTTTGCAACTCTGACCATAGAATCCAAAGTGATATTTGATGCAAAAATAATCTTTGGACGCGATAGATTGATGGCATGATCCACCTCACGATCGGAGTAGGTGACATTAAATGGAGCAACGGTTGCACCTACTGCAAATCCAGCAAAAATGGCAATGGCAAAGTTAGTGCTATTCTCGCTAGATAAACCGATGACATCGTTCTGCTTAACACCCAGTTTCTGGAGAATTTGAGCCAATCTCACAATCGAGTCGTACATAAACTTTGCACTATATTCTGTGCCCGTGACTGCATCAATCATAACAGTTTGATCCCCGAAACTTTTGTATTTGTCCAGAATATATTGTCCCAAGGAGCTATAGTCCTGCGCAGCTCTAACGATGATGGGGCCACCATAAACAATATTACCGGGCAACAATGTTGAAGTCATGATGATCTGCAATAAAAAAGGCCAAAACATTTACATATACACAAATGCACACAAATACGCCTGTCTTAATAGGGTGGTTTCCGTATGTACCATGCCACCCTTGAGAAAATAGCAGAGAAAAGTTTTTATTATATCTCAGACCATGTGCTCGCTTAGAGACGTTTGTTGTACCGTTTTCGTGCGTGTTTATACTTCTGTCAACTGTTTGATTTTTTATTGCGGTATGGCAACTCCATCTCAATTTGCTACACTTATCGAAATTTCTAAACTATATATCGATTTTCTATTATTATTATTGTTTTAGCAAGGGAGCGAGAGTCCTGGGCCACCCTCACGGGAATAGGGCCACCGTAAATAATATTACCGGACGACAATGATGAAGTCATGATGATCTGCAAAAAAAGCCCAAAACATTGCTATAATAGGATGGTTTCTGTTTATTACATGCAGCGCGTAAGAAACAGCAGAGGAAAGTTTAGCATTTTACCTTTGGCTAATTTCGGGTAATGATAATCAATATAAAAAAATATTTTATCTGAGAACTAGAGCGAGCTGAGATAGCATATCCGTATCTATATAACACACTGTAGAATTTATATAATCACATATTTGAAAACAAACGGAACTATGGCAATGAAGCCATTTACAACTGCCACCACAGAAGGCCTGGAGAAGGAGGAACGGTATGACGTCCTACTAATAGCAAGGAAGCAAGACTGGCCTGTCCACAGCCCACCAAATGCAACCTCAGCGTGGTAGCTTCTCAAACCTGGATAGACAGCACTACCCGTATGCCAGCCGGATCGACAATTGTCCCTTGGCTTTACGCAACGTATGTCGCTTTACAATGCATACAAGTGCTGAACAGCACCAAAGGTGATTCAATGTTTATCCACATAAAAATTTTTTTGATCAAACCGCACGTAATCGCATGACAGAAAAGGTTAGCATTATATTCAAGGATCGCAAGGATTCCTATGCGCGCAGGTAATCACAAATTCCCCCAAAGTCAATAATAGTAATTGCTAATTATGAAATTGCGTTGCTCCTTGCAGTGTGGGCCACTACTTTTGTCGGCGACTATGTGCGTCTGTGCCACAATCAGCAGTGGAAAAAGATTTGTGCTGAGACCAATGATCAGTATGTGGTATTAGCTCGCTCCAGCGGCAAGGTATTTTCTAATACGAATTACTTTCTATATCTATATTGGATGATCATGTTTATAATTGCAGTTTGTACCCATATTCCTGGTTTTGTCAACATTGTCATTGCTGCTTTTGGATCAGCGTACTTTGCAAATAAAATATAGAGTGCCCGCCTCGGAGATTTATCGCATGTCTCTGAGCCCCTATCTCGATGACATTGTCGTGTTTCATGTGAAAGCGGTAAATGTGATAACAGTTCTTCCGAATTTTGGTTTATCTAATTTAATTTCCGTTTTCGTTTCAGTCCGAGTTCGGTCGAAAAAAAGGCGATTTTGTTTTTCAAACGGGACATGTCATTGAAATTGTTACCAAAATGTTTCTGGTCATACAAAATGCATCCGGCAAACCGCCAGAGATACACATAAGCACAGAGTTTGTATTTAAATTTATGGTAAATTTTGTGTTACAAATTAAATTTCTTTTTTTTTACCAACAGATTTGAAGCAAATTTTGGACAACAAAATCATCTTCTCGTTTAAATATGAAGCTTGTCGGATTTGGCACAATAGCCGCCAAAAGTCACGCGCAAGGCAAATCGGATGGAGATCATTGTTTGAACATTAAGATTTATGCGCCTGTGCCATAATCAGGGTCCAGTCATCTACGAACGCGGTTTTTTACAATTGATATTTGTTTCCAACACAAGCGCATGTAATTGTTTGGTCCCTTGACTTGGTCCTGGCGGCCAAAATACAAGTTTTTTACATTATTTACATGCATGCATACAAACACTCACACATACACGGACACAATTAATAATGCAATTTGCTCACATCTGACGATCAGTCTTTAAAAATCGTTGTCAAAAATGTGCCAAAAAAAAAAACAAGACAAAAAAGGAAAAACAAACAACAACATAAAGTGGGAAAAGAAATAATAACTAATTTTAAAATGCACCATTTCTTTCATTTTTAAGTACTAACTAACGAAATGAACAACTGAATTTATTTAACTAATTTCTCGACCTAGGTTTAATTGTAAGTCAAGCACCAAGTCGATTAGCATTGCAAACAACTACGTTAGGATCGTGGCACAGTGGAGCGTTAGACATTTTACACAAAATACTTACGATATTTCCGTTATAGAAACCAAGGCATTTCTCTTACATTTAAGGTTTCATACACAATAATTAGTGAACTAATGCTAGAGAACTCAGACAAGCATATATAGCTTTTAATATTTACCAAACACAATATGTAAGCAATTTCTGCGCCTCAAAAAACCAGTGAGAAACATAGAAAAATATATAAACAATACAAAAACTCATGTGAAACTTTTTCCCAAATGTTAATTAAGCAACTATTTACAAGACAGAACATGTAGTTAAATATATAAATCAAATCTATATACATACATATACTGTGTATACATAAATGCATATACAGATGGGACAAAATGCAACCGGAACGGATACAATATGAAACCAACCACAAAAATTATACGAATGTTTGTTAAAACTGTTGATCCTACAGTTATATATATATATATGTGTTGGATGATATATGTATGTACGTACATGTACGAAGTTGTTTATATAAGTAACTTGTTATTGATAGTTCTGACAGACTATAATTGAATTTCTCGAATTGCATGTTGTCATTAGAACAGATCGATCTATGTGTGTATTACCGAATCATTTGTGGGAAGTAACACTATGCCGATAAATATATGTGTATGTATAGGAATAGTTTTTATTTAGATTTACATTGCATAGAATACATTGAAAAAGCCATGCAGACAAGTACATAAACATATATTTAAACACAATCCAAACAGTTGGTGGTATATAGAACGAAGTGAAATGAAATGAAACGATAAGAACAAAGTTGAGTAAAAATAAAGATTACGTATGGTAAACTTTACCCCATTGATAGAAATTGATTTACCTGGAATCCAATGTTCACTAGGTTTAATTTGGTTTACAATTTGGATTTCTGCTTCTTAAGCATATCGCGTAGAACACGACGCAGTATTTTGCCACTGGGGTTTTTAGGTATATCTTCCACAAAGATAACGCCACCGCGCAAACGTTTGGCTGGAGACACACGATCGTGCACGAAACTTATCACATCCTCCGTGGTGAGCTCAACATTCAACTGCTTGACCACAAAGGCCATCGGCAGTTCGCCAGCCTCCTCATCTGGTTTTCCAATAACGGCAGCATCCTTTATTTTCTCGTGAGTTAGTAACAGAGCCTCTATTTCCGCCGGAGGCACCTGGAAGCCCTTGTACTTGATAAGCTCCTTGATACGATCCACAATAAAGAACTCGAATGTATCATCATAGTAGCCAATATCACCGGTATGCAACCATCCATCTTTAATGGCAGTCTGGGTGGACTTCACGTCGCCAATATAGCCCTTCATAATGCCATCGCCCTTGAAACATAGTTCGCCACGTTCGTGCGCTCCCAAGATCTTGCCGGTGTCGGGGTCAATTACCTTGGCATAGATGCCAACCTTGAGCGAGCCAACGCTGCCCGGCTTGCAATAGTCATTCGTCTGCACCAGCACACTCAGCGTCGACTCGCTAAGACCGTATCCTTGGCGAATGAATGGGACTCCAATACGTTCCTTGATTTGATCTTCGGTCTCACGACTTAGTGGTGCACCTCCGCACATAAGAATCCTCAGGGAGGACAGGTCGTACTTATCCACAAGTGGATGCTTAGCCAGGAAGACCATTAGTGGTGGAACCATGTAAGCCATCATCACACGGTATTTCTACAAAAAGGGGTAAAGTCAAAAGGGTGATGACATTATTTATAATAAGATTACAATGAAGCCTTACCTCAATGGCCGAAAGGAACAGATTATCCTCAAATTTGGGCAAATAAATTAGACGTGTCCCCATGGTTGCCATTGAGATCAATGTGAAGCAGCCAAAGACATGGAACCATGGAATAACTGTTAGCAGCGTAACCTCTGAAAGGGGTACCATGGTGGGCTGGCTGTTTATGAAAGGTAAACAAATGAATAATTAGAATTTTATGTGAATAACAAATTTAGACTTACGTTTGAGAATCGATTTTGGCCAATAGATTGGACTGTGTCAGCTGGACGCCCTTGGGTAGACCGGTGGTGCCGGAGGAGCAAACAATTAACGCCACATCCTCGGCTTTGTTCGCTTTGGGAGATGTGAAATCGGGTTTTGTCGTGTACTTGTCATTGTTCATTAAGTCCACAAGAGAATGCACGTTGCGAAGATTGCTGGAGAAGCCACTGATCGCAATGATGCCCTTGACAAATTTATTCTTTTTTGCAACTCTGACCATAGAATCCAAAGTGATATTTGATGCAAAAATAATCTTTGGACGCGATAGATTGATGGCATGATCCACCTCACGATCGGAGTAGGTGACATTAAATGGAGCAACGGTTGCACCTACTGCAAATCCAGCAAAAATGGCAATGGCAAAGTTAGTGCTATTCTCGCTAGATAAACCGATGACATCGTTCTGCTTAACACCCAGTTTCTGGAGAATTTGAGCCAATCTCACAATCGAGTCGTACATAAACTTTGCACTATATTCTGTGCCCGTGACTGCATCAATCATAACAGTTTGATCCCCGAAACTTTTGTATTTGTCCAGAATATATTGTCCCAAGGAGCTATAGTCCTGCGCAGCTCTAACGATGATGGGGCCACCATAAACAATATTACCGGGCAACAATGTTGAAGTCATGATGATCTGCAATAAAAAAGGCCAAAACATTTACATATACACAAATGCACACAAATACGCCTGTCTTAATAGGGTGGTTTCCGTATGTACCATGCCACCCTTGAGAAAATAGCAGAGAAAAGTTTTTATTATATCTCAGACCATGTGCTCGCTTAGAGACGTTTGTTGTACCGTTTTCGTGCGTGTTTATACTTCTGTCAACTGTTTGATTTTTTATTGAAGTGTGGCAGCTTCATCTCAATTTGCTACACCTATCGAAATTTCTAAACGATATATCGATGTTCTATTATTATTGTTTTGGCAATGAAATCATTTTGCAATAACGAATCAATTACGCGCTGTATTTTTTAGTTGCAATATCGTAATTTGGATTGGATTTTTTCTTTTTAATAATATTATTATGCTTATAATTCAGAATTAATAAATGTTGTATAGAAGAAAAAGCATGCTTATATAAGCCAATATTTGTCGATAGCGCATTTCCAATTCGGCGCAGTTTGGTTAATTATACGCACAACCAACAATTCAGTAGAAACAATGGACTTTCAGTGTCAAGCTTTTGCTGTTGATGTTGTTGTTTTTACACTGAATGAAACCCAAAGATAAACCTAATCAGTAAGTTTATTAGTCGTACTAAATAAGTGGTGCTGAATTTCACAAATCATTAAATTCTGTCAAACGGATAAAATGAGTGCATGTAAAATACGAAAGTTTTACAAATTGGACATTAAACGAACTGAATGGGAGGTGCCTGAGATATACGAACAGCTGAAGCCAGTCGGCTCTGGTGCCTACGGACAGGTGTGCAAGGCAAAGGTGCGCGGCACCAACACAGATGTCGCTATCAAGAAGTTATCCCGACCATTCCAGTCGATAGTGCACGCCAAGCGGACATATCGCGAACTGATGCTCTTGAAGCATATGGATCATGAGAATGTTATCGGTCTACTTGATATTTTTCATCCGCATCCGCCAGAAACGGCTCTAGAGGATTTTCAGCATGTATATCTAGTGACTCATTTGATGGGCGCCGACTTGAACAATATTTTAAAGATGCAGAACTTATCCGATGATCATGTCCAGTTCCTGGTCTATCAAATATTGCGCGGGCTTAAGTACATTCACAGCGCTGGCGTTATTCATCGGGATCTGAAGCCGTGCAACATTGCAGTAAATGAGGATTGCGAGCTGCGTATTCTGGATTTTGGTCTAGCGCGGCCACAGGAATTCGAGATGACCGGCTATGTTGCGACGCGCTGGTATCGTGCACCTGAAATCATGCTTAACTGGATGCATTACAGCCAGACAGTGGATATTTGGTCGGTGGGCTGCATCATGGCAGAGTTGATTACGCGTCGAACTCTCTTTCCGGGCACCGATCACATCCATCAGCTGAATCTGATCATGGAATTGCTGGGCACGCCGCCCGATGATTTCATGAAGAAGATCTCTTCGGAAAACGCACGCAACTACATCAAATCACTACCATCAATGAAGCGAAAGGATTTCAAGGTAATGTTTGAGAATGCTAATCCACTGTCTGTTGACCTACTGGAGAAGATGTTGGAACTGGACGCTGATAAGCGCATTACGGCCGAAGAGGCACTGGCTCATCCATACATGCAGAAATATGCCGAGCCAAGTGATGAACGCACATCGCCTTTTTATGATCAAAGTTTTGAGGATGAGACTTTCTCTTTAGAGAAATGGAAGGAGCTCGTCTACAGGGAAGTCGTAAGCTTCAAGCCGCCTGCATCGTTTGCTGAAATCCTGGAAAACATCAAGTGATACCTTATAACGGACCAATGACAACAAAGTATTGCTCACAAACTTATTACACTAAACAATCTTTACAAATTTCACAATGTTTTTTTTTCAAATATTGCCTTATATACTAAAAACATTCCAATAGGTATTCATGTTAATATTAATGTATATATGTATTTGTATGTTTTGTTTTGTTATTTTTTTATATACCTTTATTATTTGACGATCGTTTATTAAATGAAGTTTTTTAACAATTCTGTGTTTTATTATTTTTCAAAGTATAAGGGAAAAACACGAACAACTATTTTACAGGTCTATGCTTTAATGCTTTATCCGCTAGAGCGCGCCAGATGTTTGTTAACAGCAGCTGTAAGCAACAGCTGATTCACACAGCTGAGTGCGCATATAACAGTTATAAGATTTTTGGCAACAAAAGCACTTCTCCATTTTTTCCGAAACATAAGCAAAAAAAAAAATAAGTCCTTATGCTCAAGGTGGGCGGTGTGTTGAGGAAATCCTTTTTCCTGAAGCGACACATTTCAGCACTTTATATAACTGGCGACAAGGCGAACGAGCACTATGTAACGATTCAGCCGTTTCTGGATTTTGCCGGCACATTCCGCAATAGAGCGGCTTTGGAGCATAGTATTTCCAGCCGAGGCTTAAACATCAATTTGGAAACAGTCCTCAGCAAATACAAAAACTATCAGACACATCATGAACAGCTGCTAAGACTGGAAATGGAACGAGATTCGATTACCAATCAATTAAAAGTATTATCGAAATCTGGCGGTTCATCAGAGCAACTGAATGCACTGCGCGAAAGTGGGAAAGTTTTGCGCATCAATGCAAAAGAGCTAAAACAAAAACTGTATCCGATTGAGGATGATTTTATACATGAGTTTTTGCTTTTACCCAATTCCGTGCACTCGCAGTGTCCCGCCTCGGATGTGGAAAAGCTTATCTATCTACATAAGCAGCCACCTTCGGGAAGTAGCACATCCCATTTGGAACGCAAGGATCTGGTGCATTTTGTGAACAATAATCGCTATTATCTGATGGAACAGGCGGCTCATTTTGATGTGAGAGCCATGCAGTCCCTAGCAAACTATTTTGTCACACGCGGCGATTTTGTCCAGACCTCCAATCCTGACTTTGTGCGCTGTGTGCTTCTGGAGGCAAATGCCACACCATTGACGCATTACCATCTAGTTCAGGAAGAGCATTTGCAGAACAAGTTGAATACCGCTTACCTGACAGGTTGCGGGTCGTTCGAGAGCTTCCTAGGCGCCATGACCAAACTCAGTGTATATCCTTCGGTACTGCCGTTACGCTTTGTGGCCTGCGGTCGTAGCTATAACCGCGAAGAAGCACTGCTCTATGGACCCACTCAGAGTCTTTACACTGCAACACAAACGAATGCTGTGCAAAGTTTTGTTGCCACACAAACCGCTGACGAGGCCGACACGGAACGGGAGCGCGTCCTCAATCTGGCTGTGGACTTCTACAAGTCACTCGATGTACCTTTTCGCGTTGTGTACACACCAGCGGCGAGCCTAACGCCCTCGGAGAGCTTGCGTGCTAGCATTGAAGTCTATGCGCCATCGCTGGAGCGCTACGTTTGCGTCGGTCGGATCAGCAACTTTGGCGACTACGTGTCCAAGCGGATACTCTTTAGTACGCGACGAGAGAAGCATTTTGATTTTCTGCATTTGGTTGGTGGTCCTGTCTTGTCCACCACCCGTCTTATAGCCGCACTCATTGAGCTGGGCGTAGAACTGCCATTGGGCAATTTGCTCGGCGCCAAGATACCTGAGCCCAGCGTTGAGGCGATGACGCAACATCAGCGCGACTTGCAGGAGTTTAAAGATCTTTTTAAATAAACCGAGATTCCATTCAAAAAGTTCAGTGTGTTATCTATTATACTTAAAGTTAACAATAAGTAAAAAAAAATTTAAGTCGTTACATACAATTATTTACAGGCTAGTATAATCTCATGGTCGGTAAGTAATCGGAAACTGGATGCTGGCGCAATAATCCTTACAATCATAACACCAACATTTCCAGCTCGAATTTAAGTTAAATAATTATACCAAGAGTTAATCGATGCTGCATCTGATTTGCATTTTGGGAAATCGTTTGCGAAAGTTTTCACACTTGGGCGTTGTGAATGTGAATGCATTCCTGGTGGTGTCATCCATCACTGAATTTGAACTGGGCCGTAATGCCTTCAGCACGTATGTTGTATTATATTTTAATTTACTAAACTCCAGTGAATCTTTCTGCAATAAAACATGGATTAATGCGCATGAGATAGAATCTTTAAATAGGCATATTTTATATTGGAGTACCAATCATGGTTAACATAAATATAAGTACGGGTTTTGAATTGAAGAAATGCCAACGTCAAAATAAAAGTTCCAATAATTAAATAAAGAATACATAAACGTAAATAAAGTGGTGACACGAGACCTCATCCTGAAAAAATTATTAAAAATGTATTCGTACACATTTCATAAAAGGATACTCTGTGTACCATCTATCAAGTGGAGCTTAAAGTGCTCTATTTTATTCAAAAGTTGTTTTCGTGCATTACAAAATTTCTTAAGGAATGCGATTAGTCCCTCTTCTGATATTTTCGTTCCACCCAGTGTTGGGAAAACGGAGTAGAATTCGGATACAGTAGGAGAGCGGGACAATTATGGCCAAAGTTACTTGGCTTTCTTTTTATCACAGAGTAATTTAAAATATTTTTGAGAAATGAGATTTGTATAAATTGTTGGAGCACGACTCGCGAGTGCAGCACCTCAAATATATCAAACAGCCAGTGCACATACATGTGTGTGTGGGCTGTTTGGCTCTGTGGTGGTTCCCAACACGTCATTGGCCCATTGTAATTGGCTTTTGCGCAGCGATTGCAGCGAACCACGAACGTGGCGCCCGCCCTAAAACGTGTTTCACGTGTCAAACGTTGCAAACAAAATGAAACCGAAACCGGATACCCAATTGACCAAATGACAAATGATTTGTGTGAAATGTAATGTAATGATTGGACCGGCACGAACCCAACTCGTGGCAAAAACCCCATTGTTGTACTTACTTTGACGCGAATTGCGCTAAACTCGCGCTGCTCACAATTTGTTTCTTGGGGGCACAATTCGTACACTCTGCAATGTAATATAAAATATACACTTATATTATATGTATTTGTTTATAAACAATCGAATAACATGAATAACAACATGTGTAACACAGCGGATTGTGCGCCTCACTTACTTCTCCTTGTGTGGCTGAAATCCAAAAATTTGCACAATCATGCCAAATTTCCTGTTCAAACGGAAACGTACTTCATAGGAGGCGCTGCCCAGCTCCACGGGCGGCGTCGTATGCGCCACCTCATTAATGTACATCGCCGGCGTGGAGCTGATCTCTGCTGGGGTGATGCTGTGATGATACTTATGCCGCATATGGTGTGCTCGACAATCGAGTGGTGTATATGGCTCAAGGGACTGCATCGTTGTATTATACAGCAGAGGCTTCTTGTCCGACTTCAGTCGACGCGAACCGCTTATTGACATGGCCTGCACTTGTATGTAGTACGAGGAGTTGGGCAGCAGTTTCTTAATATCGAACTGATGCGCCTGCAATAATATTTAGTATACTTATTAATTAGCGGTACCTCACTCAAAACGGAGTCATCGGCTGATATCTACATTTGTGTTCAAAATAGGGGTAACAATTCTTATCTTTTGTTCCTATGGGGTCGGAACTGTCTTTTATAAAAGAGTTGGAAATTTGAGTTCAGGACCAAAATATTCTCTAAAAGGGTGTGTGTATTAAACTGAATTCGAAAAGAATTCGAAAAGAGATTAAAGAAATAATATGCAATGTATACAATAAATTGTCATAATTAATATATATATATTTAATTGTCTTACAAAGTTCAAAAATTCAATTTTAACATTTCTTGTGGTAGCAATTATAAAGTAAACATAGGCTATAGATTTTTTCAGACTTTCATACAGTTTAAAAGAGGATGTTGAAAAGATATCGCGTCTTTAGTTTATATAGGCTTAACACATTACTCGTAAGGGTAGAAAGTATGTAGGTACTTCTATGAACCTATATGGTTTCTCATGTCGCATTTCAAAATATATATATTTTTTTTTGGCTTGTAATTTTATAATTCTGGCATACTTACGTCCTTGACATAGGCCTCATGTGTGATAAGAGATCCCTCCTTGCTGATCACATAGAGCGACCAAATAATTTTATATTTCTCAACAGGCAGATTCGATTTGGACGGACACCAAACCAATTTAATGGTCATATAACGCCGTCCATCGTAGTGCTTGGAAACGATTTTCAAATCGTTGGGCGCCTTTGGCGGCTTAGGATCTGCAATCATTAACGGCTTAGGCTAATTGCCACAAAAGGGTCACAAAGCGAACAACTCACTGCTGGAGAGGGTAAAGGCATGCGAGGGCTGCGAGTAGCCGCGAAAACCAAATGCATTCACAGCCGCCACTCGCACCTGATACCAGCGACCAGGTCGTATGTTGAAAAAGATGTCCATGCTGTGGGCAAAAGCGGTATTAAACGATTGTTAATTTAATTGGCCTAAATTAAACACTTATGCGTAAAGTTTATATATATATATTAATTAATTAAATTAAATATTAAACTTAAGATTTACTGTATAAGCCTATCCATGCACTATGTATTGATTATAATAGATCAGAGCACTTAATTTCTATCATTAAGAAGTCAATTTTATCATATAAGCTAATTTTGTTGTCTCTTTAGGGGAAAGTCCACATAATTCATGCAACAAATGGTGGACTAATGCACTTTATGAAGTACCCCCAGAAATTGGATAAAATCTTTCTTATTTTTTAACGCAAACTTCAAAATTATATTTTATTTGGTTTTGAAATTAAATAAATAATATTTTACCTTGTTTTGTGTAGACTTAAGTGATTTTAAATAAATATTAATAATAAAAAATTATTATATCAGTAAAATGCTTAACTAAACAGGTAAAAACATAGTGCGAAACTCGTATAATATGTTTTCCCCTGTATGTTAAAATTAAAATACTATCAGTAGGATTATGGGGAAACAGAAAATGGTTATTATTTTTGATGTTTAATTGCTTTATTGTTAAAGCCAATTTGTTGTTTTTTTTTGAGTGGTGAAATACTCTTTTTCTCGGAAAAGTTTGAGGTTTTTGACCACATACCAGATTCTTAAGAATAGATTATGAGCTATGATTAGAATCGGTTGGGGAAATTAGCCAGCAGTCAATAAAAAATTAAAAAAATAAAAATTAAATTAAACTAAAACTAGTTTAGCATCAAATGGAATGAAATCGAAACCAAATACAGTTTAGGTGTGCACGGAGTGAGTACCTACAATTTGCTGTGTCCGTCCGTCGTCTCCAGTATCTTTTCGACCTGCTGTGACTGCCACATGCCCAGTTTACGTGGCGCAAAGAGTCGTCCTATATGGGAGCGCACCTCCACATGAAAATAGTAGGGCAGCAGCGATGACTCAATGGTCAGCTCCACCTTGTGGCTGCGCGGCAGCTTGTAGCGCAAGATCTTTGGTATGGGAGGCAGCTGAGTTGAATTACGCACGCCCAGCGGATCCAGGCAGATGGGTCCACATGCGGAGGCGCAACATTTGTGCACCTCGGTGCAGTCGTGATCATAGACACAATTATCCAGGCACGACAGTCGGGCCTGTCGGGCACTGGCGAGCAGAATGCCACTGCCACTGCTGCTGCTGGGGCAGCTGCCTGCTCTGGGTGCACGCAACAGATCCAATTTGCACTGATCGACGCAGCGTTGCGGCTGGGTGCTGTTCTCGCAGTGCGCCAGGCACTGCAGCTCGATGATCTTCTCCTTGATGTCGGTGCTGTCGCGCTGGCGTTGATGCATTGAGATGGTTGCATTCACGGCACGGCTGCCCACCAGGACCAGTGCCAGTGCCAACATGATCAGCATCTTGATCTCTGTGTGGTGGGTCGATCTTTCTGATGACTATCTGCAATAAATATTAACCAGATGATCATCTTGCTCTTCAGACTCTTGGAGTCTCATTTCCTCTCTCCCTCTTTCCCTTTCTCTTTCTCTCTCTCTCTCTCTCGACGCATTCCTCGCATTCATAATTAACAGAATGTGTGTATGTTTATTATGATGATGAAGGATCGATCTAACCGGTTTATTCCATTTTGCATGACCATCTAACTAATCATTCTTTGCATTTGTGCGCCGCTTGGCGTCTGCCAAGTGGAAGCAGGCAATGAAAATGCAAAAATACATAAATGCTCCTCAAGTGCTTGACAGGACTTCAAAGCGCGCATCAAAGTGCGTGCCACGAAGTCATCGGACAGATAGACAAACGGTGAGATTATCTCAAATCTTGCCCTATGCCGAATGCAATAATACCCTATATTGGCAAACAGCGTTAATTGCGACAATTTTTAAGCAATTTATGGTAAAGGTAAATATACTAATAAGTGTTCAAAATTTTACTTTTTTTAAATTATTATTCATAGAGTCCTTTTACCTGTTTAATTATAAATGGTTGTTCTTTTTTTATGCAAGGAATGGAATATTTTTTTAATGCAGAATGTTTCCCTTATAATTAATATAATATAATAATATTTATTTTCTCACTCACTCTTTATCTAAATGTTTAGCTTTCTATGTGGTAATTTTCCTATTACTAAGCTGATATCTAAGTTATTACAAGTTTTAGTATGATTGTGATTTTTCTGGATTTTTACAATCTTTGCAATAAATGTTTTACATATTCAGATTTATTATTCAACTTTATATATTCGATTTAAGTACTCCTTTTAATTATTTTTAAATTTGACCAAACATTAATGCACTAACTAAACCTATTGTTTTTCATTTCCAGCAATCATCTCTTGTGTTTTTTTTTAGTACATAGCTTTGTTCTACGTAGAGAAGATCGTTATAAGTAATGCTGTTGGTTAAATTACACTTAAGAGCTGCCAGCAAAGGAGTGTTCCTTGCATTCCTTGGGCTAAACACCATTCCTTAGCGAACTGTCATTTGTCAATTTGGTCGGAATTGTCAGCTGGGCGAACCTTTTTAAATTGGCGTGCAACAGCCAATACACAAAGAGTATTTAGCACGCAAATGGGAAACTAATGTATTATGGTCCGTCTGTGTGTGCGAGTGTGTGTGTGTTGTTGCGTGTGAATGTGCAGCCATAGAATATAAAAAAAATTAAAAGAATCATGAAAACTGAGGCTACGATAAATGTGAGCATGCAAGTGGATGTCACCAGATTCACAAGCACACACACACACATACATACACACACTGTGCACAAACACAGAGAGATCTCATCACAGAAGCCCAGTCAGCCAGCCAGCCTGCCAGCCAGCCAGTCAGTCAGCCAGCAGCAGATGCCGCACATGCCAAGATGATACAGATACAGACACTCTGGGAGCAACAGCATCATCCGTACAGGAGCAGGGGTATCCGGGTAGAGGGGCGGCAATCGAGTGAAGCGGCAAAGAAACGCATCAGAAAAAAAAACGAAGACGTTGATCGGGCAGATCGGAGGGGTGAGGCGTAACTTAGCCGCAACTGAGGGACATTAAGCGACAAATGAATGTGCGACGATCGACGGCAGCAGCAGCAACAACAATAACAACAACCACAACGCTGATGACAACAAGATGAAATGCACCAAGTTCCGCGGAACGTAAAATTTGCAACAAAATTGGGCAGTAAAGCTGGCAAAAGCAGCAGCAGCAGCATCAGCAGCAACAGAACGGGGCAGCCAGTTGCTGATGAGGCAGCCAGGCAGACAGCCAGTCGCTGTTCCCAGCCAGGATGGCTGCTTGTCTGCTGCCTGCTTGGCTGACTCGAGTTGGCTGCCTGCCGTTCTCTTGTAGCAATTAATTGCGTTTAACGATTCAAAAATTCAAAATTATCTTTCTTATGCTGCACAAACACACACACACACGCATATTGCTTGCACATACACATTGCTGCTGGAGCATGTATGGGGCAAGATGGAGGTGGGGTGGTAGGGACTATGAGAGATCCGGATCGATTACGTTGGCGTCGCTGATGCTCCTGCTGCTGCTGCTGCTGCTATGATAAATCGTTGGTGGTAGTTGGATCGGCTCTGCTGTGGCTTTTGTTTTGTGCTCGCAGTCGGCTTCGTCTGCGCTCATCGAAGCTTAGCACAAAAGCAGCTCCCGCCAGTGGCAGAGCCAGTGGCATAGACAGAGACATTCACTGCAACTGCGGCTGCGACAGTGACTGCGACTGTGGCGACAATGGCCAGGCAGCGAAGCATCAACAGCAGTGTGTAATATGATGCAAATCGTTTAACACTTTGACCAAACAACCAGCAACAACAGCAACAACAACCACATTCTCAACACACAACTGCAACCCAGCAACTGCAACACAGCAACAGCAACAACGACACCGTCATCGTCATCGCTTTGTTGCGGCTCCTCAAGTGCAGTCAGTGGCAGAGTCGTATATTTACCACATACACATATAGATGAAAAGTGTTTACGTTCAAGTAAACGCAAGAAGAGCAAAGCAAACTACCAAACGGGGAGGCTTAAATCAACAATCTGGGGATCACTCGAAGATCTGATGCTCTACAACACTTCAAGTCAAGAAGCAAGGAGCTATATATTAAAGTACAGCTACAAATTTTTAAAATGTAGTTACGATCTTAGCCTCATTAATAAAATAAATATATAATTTCGCTCAATATCGCTCGTCATCGAATTTTTACCTTCAAGTTTTTAATGATTTTGTTTGCTTTTAGAGAAGAACATATAAAATATCAAGTGCCCTTGATGATGATCATGAAACTGCCATACAAACATAGAATTCTCATAAAAAAATAAATTCCCAATATGCGCCACATTCAAAATTTAAAAATTGTTGTATACCCCGGTTAAGAAAACATTAATTTATTTTTAAAAACATTTAAAAATTCGATTTACAAACAACAGTACATTTATTAAGGTTTCAATTTATTACGATCTTTTAGACTTTGCCATTAACAGTTTCTTTTTCGGTTTTTTTGTTGACTTTTTCTCACATTGTGTCATCATTGCTATTGGACACTTAGTGTGATCCGTGCATGGGGCTTAAATGCTCAGCTGAGCATGTGCACAATCCGGTGCCGAATGACAAAAGAGGGTTTCGTGTTCTAGGTTAATGTATGCAATGTCGATGGCAAGGTTCGGGTTCAAATACAAGGCATTGGATACGATAATGGTGCTCCATTACCTCTATCGATGCGAAGGGTATGACGCTTACGGCTTTTACACTGCGTCACATATATCAGAGTTGGACACTCTCAGCTCGTAAGTATTGTGGATATGTGTGTAGTATGGTATGGGTATGGGCAATGTGGCGTTGCATGTCACCAGAGCATCCCCATTTCCCATTCACCATTGCCCATTCCACATATCCGAACCTCGCCCCACATACTTACCCCCAGCGATTGCCGCAATTAGCACGAAGGCAATCTCATTTTACGCCGACCAAATTGCGCAAATGGCAAGCAAACGAACCGAGCCAAGCATTTTGTTTTTGCTTTTGTTTTTGTAGTACTTACACTTGCCGCACAATGAGTGACGAAATGCCTCTGGCACCCACCAGAATGTCGCCACTTGGATGTCTCCAAGCAGCAAGCACCACCCAAAAACTCCAAGAACACTGCCACGGACACTTTTGGCTGTGTGAAATCGATCGTTGCTTGCGCGTGAATTATTATTTAATTAAGTCTCAGTTTGATCTGCTCGATTTGCGCTGCTGCGGCTGCAATTGAGGAGGCGGAGGCGGCTGCTCCTTTTGTTTGCTCACTCGCGTGACCGACGCGTTGCACCCACAAAGACTGACTGACACACTGAACGGACAACCAATTGCATTGCATCTGGATGCTGAAGAGCCGAACACAGTTTCGTGCTTGTTCGGCAGCTCGTTCGGCTCATTCGGCTCGAGTTCGTTTCGATTTAGCTCTCCCGGCGCTCGCGAAATTGTGCGAATGGCGCTCATGCTCCAATTGTATCGTTTCTCCGTGTATCGCCGCTGGCAACGCACCACCAAAAAAAAAAAAAAACAAAAGATCGCGTTATATATGTTTCGCTCAGCTCCTTCGCTTATGTCTTTCTCGTCTCGTCTCTCTGCACTGCTCCCCATTTCATTCACATTTTCATTAAAGGACGCATGTGTGTGCGTAAGTGTGAATGTGTGTGTGTTTATGTCTGTTGTTGCCCCACTAATGACTCGATTGCTATTGTTTTTGCATGCACCAATTATTTTATTGTTTTTTTTTTACATAAGTAGCATAAATATGCATATACAAATTGCACTGTACTTACACATGTCTGTTTGTACATATGCATGTATACATGTGTGTTTGTATATATATATATATGTGTTTACAGCGTAATTACAACAGGCACCTCAAAGCATATGAGATTTCTATTGTGTTCATCCTTGGCCTCCCAGAGCATACTGCCCCTCATCTACAAGAAAGTCGCTCAATTATAAACTGCAGCAATTCATGTGGCCTATTGCCAAGGATCTTGCACTTACCACTGGCAGTGTTGGATTCACATAGATATTTGCCCAATAGCTTTTACTATTATTCACGTTCAGTAAGCAGTTGTGGTCGCCATCACAGGGATCGGGAGATATGGCCGCATCGGTCTTAACATAGGTGAACACCCATCTGACCACGTGCTTAAGAAACGAAACTCCGTTGCCTGCAATCGAAGAAATTTCGCAAAAATTCAAAGATTACTTCTGCAGAAAATGGGTAACTGATGGCGTTTGATCACAAATAAGCTAAGCGCTGTGTGAACTGTTTTTTATGAAGTATTAAATAATATCACAGTTTCACAAGCTAAACAGGGCAAGGCAACAAAAATAATAATATAATGCTTGCCTATTTAGTTGTTGCTGAATCGGGTGTACAATTTATTATTTCAAATATGTCAAATAAACATCTCAGCAGAGAAACGACCCCATTACGAATTCGATTGTTAGCGGTATAGCTTCGAATCCATCCCATACGTTTCATTACAGAAAGCTATTTTATACCAAAATGGTTTATTCTAACTCAGTTGCATTACACTCCCAAATACGTAAATATGAGCTAGGTGTTGGTATATATCAAAATATAGAAAGTTAATAATAACTTATTTAAAAGTATATAACAAAATGAAATATAAACATAACAACACATTTTATTTTTAGCTACACCAATTGCATTGCTGATAATAAAAAAAGTACTTAACGTCGCATCTGTCCTGTTCAGAATTAAAAAAGCTACAACAGCGTATTAATTAAATGGGATGGTAAACAAGATTAGAAACCAATACACCCAAGAAATATCTAAGAAGACATTGGCCCATTGAGTATTTTAATACAATCGACTTTTTGTATGGTACTTTAGATCGCAATACAAAGTAAAACACTTCAGCATTTATCAGCTTCCTTTGAACGGGTGTGCAATAAATTAATTAACAACTAATACAAGCTTTTCTTTTGGTATATTTATATATTCAAAATAAACGCTATCGCTAAAATGAATTGCATTTAAGAACGCTCAAATGGCCAACTGGCCAGTAAAAAGCATCCATATTTGGAAAACCAATTAAACTAAAATTATCTGTGTATATATGTGGTTTAATAACAGTACTAAGTGCACGACATTAATGAGGCCATATAATCTAAAATTGGTGGTATTCATTTGATTTACAAGCCCATTCCATCAATTATTTTTATGACATATTTAACAACACATTATCGCCGATGGCTTTAGTTGTTCACACGATGACTTCCCTTATTCCCCAACAGCATTGCTCATTGTTAAGTACTTCCTCCTCACACCGCAAACACCACCCCCTTCAACTTTTCCCAGCAAGCCATTGATCGAGATCGGCATCGCTGTAGCTCAGAGTAATAGCTCATTACCGTTTTCAAGTGCTACTGTCTACTGTGTGGCGGATTTGTACGACGCCGATTATCAGTAGACACTTAAGTATATATATATGTATATTTACCGTTATCATCGAAGAGCACCGTAACCTTAACAGTGGAACCGCGTGCCATGGAGCAAGGCACTTTCGTACAGCTGTCAATGTTTAGATAGTTCACTCTATAAAGTGAACCTGAAAAATTCAAAAGATTAAACATATTAAAAAATGCATTTCATATAATTATAAAACAATGAACAAATATTTGCATTTATTTATGTTAATTATATAGATTTTGAAATTCATTTTACTGCGATTTTATTAATGAAAAATATAACTTGCATAGATAATTTATTCAATATTATAATTCCAAATCTGTTAAAACCTAAAGTCATCAAAACTGAATCAAGATTTAATTGCAATTCCTTTTTGGCAATCGTATTAAGAAACTTAATATTTGCGTAAATATTTTGTCTTCCATCCCCAAAAAAAAAAACATCGATTTTTGCAATGGTATAACCTCATAAAAGCATTCATTACGTTGATCTCGAAAATGTACCTCCAGAGAAGTGAAATAAAAAGTTGGAACTTAATTCTAATGTTTATGTGAATAGTGTGCAGAAATTATGACACCATTAATCACTGCTAGTGGTTTATTTTTATTTTTGTCTCCCACTGCAAATTGATTAGTTCAGCTTTTATTTGATTACTATCAATAATAATCTAAACAAGTATGAAATCTGTAGTCGAGTGAGCGCAACTACTATATACCCTAAGCCCAGCTTTTAAATATATTTTTGTTTTATTGGCAAATTTTGCTATAACAAGTTTTGCTCCAAAATGTGAACAGGTCTGCGAGTGTACTCATTGCTTAGTAGACGAACATGGCTATGTCAACTCGGCTGAAGAATATATAAGTATATATATAATATATACTTTAGGGGGCCGCAGATGATACCTTTAGCCTGTTACAACCATTTGCCCAAAACCATTATACCCTTTTCGCATATTTTTAATGTGTTTTAATGGCATAAAAAAAACCTTTTTTTTCTATTGTAAATGGGAAACTTTTCAAACTAAAATTTGACACTGATTAATGACATAATTTGTGTATATCAGCATTGGCGACATCGACTTAGCCCAAGTTATTTAACATGACTGGTCTATAAATTAATGACTTAATATTGGGGACTTTTAATTAGTGTACCTAGATTAGTTGTAATTCCTGTTGAATAATATGAGTAATATATATACAGATGGTCAGCTTCTTAACAATAAATATTATGTATAAGTCAGAAATCTAATCAATACATTTTCTTAAGTACTGATTTTATATTTGCACATTGTTTATTGATAGGTTTTTCCTATATAATTTACATATACTATATATTTAGCACACATTTTTTTTGATCAACACTTACTATTTATGTCTGTTTCAATTGAATAGAACATTTATTGGCAAGACGTTAAAAAAAATAGATCTTATGTATGAGTTAAAATGGGTATGGTAAAATGAGAGTAAACGAATATTTTAATAATATGCGGTATTTTTTGCTAACAACAGTAAATTAGAATTTTGCTTCTTATATAATTACTCACTATCTCAAATCTATTATTATAATCTATGATGATATGCATTAGAAAAATTAATTTACCCAGAAAAAAAAAGTATTTTGTGATTATTTTTATTAAATGAAAAAAAATATGGTTTACTACTAAAACTGACACTTAAATTCCAAATAACACTCAGTGTTATCCCTAAGGAAGATTTAATTTTGATGGAAACCTTATAGATATGATAAATCCACCGACTCACCGCAGTCCTCAAATGGTAGCGAGCGCAGCAATAGTAACCGTTTGTATGCATTATTCCCGGTTGACTTGATAGAACTTGAAGTCAAATCGTGAATAACACAAATTAGCAAAAGTATTTTCAAGTAATAAACAAAATAGCCGCGCATGGCTTATTCAATGCTCGTACAAGATCACGACGATTAAAATATCTAGCACAATATTTGGCTAGGTTTGCAAAAAAATAGTAGAAAATAATCCGATTAAAACAATAACAAAGGCGGCACTCAAGTTGCAAGAGTTTGATACGTTTGGTTTCACGTAGAGCGGATGACTGACAAAATAGCTTAGGCTACCTAAAAGTGGCCTGAAGGCGTTTAACTAGCGGTATCTGGAATTGATAGAGCGCACTCTTAATTTAATTCAAACGAAAACAAATAATTAGTGTATTGTAGCTATAAATTTTGATTTATTGCCTGTGAACGAATTGGAGCCAACTGATTGGGAAAAAGAGTAGTCAGCGAATAAAACGTTCTACGGACTGTTGAAACCCGATCGAGCAATATCAAGATCTTCAGGTATTCTATTTATGGCACGAAGATACCTGGTCGTAATTGAAACGATAGTTGATGTGTCGATAAAAAATGCAAGCACTTGACTTTAATTGAAATGCTTCAACAAATCAAAAATATGTGTATATTGGTTTTTGTTCATGATTACGTTCATATAAATAAATACACAAAGAGCAACGTAATAAAATTGGGAATGTGACTCAGCAAGGGATCGTCTTGGGCTCTGGTTACGTTTACTACTCGATGATTCCCTTCAGATAATTGGTATTTTTAATAATACGAAAATCGGTTCGCAGTTGGATGAATTGACGCACCACAGACTTGTCTAGATAGTTCTGAAATGTGAACAGCCATTAGTTTGGTATTAAAATACGCACATAACAAATATCAGACACTTACCAAAGTGTCGCCAGTGCAAACCTCTTGAAGGTTTTGCGGTTTTACTAGCAGCAAGTTGCATAGAGCGTGCAGTATATCAAAGAGTTGCGTCACCAACGGACTGTCTAGCTCACGTATACACTTTCTATACTCGTTGACATCGCAAATGGCACACATGGCGCCCGCCGTATTGAATTGCATTGTCTGAAAGTGATCGTAGATGATTCGATGGAGTCGAGTTCCAAACTCTGTCAGCACATTTTGCAGATTTTCGCCATCCACACACTTTTTTATCTGCACAATAATAGGCTGCAGACTCTGCACCACTTGAAGGCAAGCCTGTCAAAGAATAAATCATTATAATTATAAAAAAAAAGTAAAATTAATTGAAAGCTATTTCTTACAGCCGATGAGATTGTATCCACATCCGTTTCGGGTTTATAATCCGTTTTCTTCTGTTCGTATTGCAGGTACACCTTAACCCAGCCAATCACTGCGCTTATAGAGCGATCAAGACCCTGATCCAGTTTCGTTTCAATTTGATCCATTAATGTGCGCTTCTTAAACACATAATCTGAGTATTTTGGTGTGTTACTGGAAATTCGAGAATGCCATTTACTATTCGTTTCAATTTTAGTATGTTTGTTCAGCTTACCTAACGCAGGGTATAACCGATGTGTTGCACAATTTGTCTAGCAAATGCACAATGATATTCGTCTTTTGGACCACATCAAAGAAATACAATTGTGGAAATACTTTACCCTCCGCCAATGGCACCGCTTGCAGGCCCAACTCCAATGCATAGTCAACATGCTCGTGCATGAGGAAACGTTGCAAAATACCATTTAGCTTGATGGCGTTCCCAGGCAGCTCCACCTCGCTTGAAAGCAGTCTGCAGCGCTTGAAGGAGGCTTTAGCCTCTTGCAGCATATTGATTGCCAGTTCCTCTGATAGAAATGTTTCGCCACCGTAATCCTCAATGGCTGCTATGTTGATGTTAGCCCGTGTTGCAATCAGCACCTCCATGTTGCGTCGAAAACCTTTTGTCGTTTGTGTTTTCTGATGCTTCTTGCTGGCATAGAATTTCTCCAGCTCCGACGAGCACTTAGCAGTCAGGCACCTGATCTCAATTTCAGGATAGACGGCCAGATTTTTCATGAAAATTTGTTGCGTGAGCTTTTGCAGCAGATCATCATCGATGGCGGACATGTAAACCTGAAGATCGCTGGATAGCTTCAAAGTACTAAAAATAATTGAAATTACTTACAATTAGAATGGTTATAAATAATTCTTATTTACGATACTATTGAAAAGGGTCCGTAATCAAACTATTTCATTTTCCTTTAACTTACCGTGAATAGAGTTCGTAGAGGGTTCGCAGATACTTCTCCTCATCCTTTTTGTCATCCAGCTTGGTCATGGCATACTGATGCAGTTTCAACTGATAGATGTTAAGTATGAATTTGGACATGACCTGCTGTGGGTTGGCAAACACCTTCTTAATGATCTCATAATGATGCTTGCACATGGGCACTATTCCAATAAATATATCCTTGCCGCTACATGGCTGCATTTGGCTCTGCTCGATATACGCATCCACACACTGTGTGTATCCTTTGAATTGGGACAGGATTTGTGCCAGGGACTTCATACGCTCAATATCCTCGCTCTTTTGGGCCGCTGCAAACTCCTCGATGAGTCGTCTCTCCACCTCATCGTATTTCTTTTCAATTTTACGCTTAGATTCGGCAAAATTGCCAGGCGGTAAATCTTGTGAAATTGCGTACAGCTTTTGTATGACATCCGCAGCTTCATGGAGGCGTAGAGGATCACTGAATATGTCATTGACTATGACGGGTCCGGCCATCAAAAATTCGGACATGTAACTGAGCAGTTTTTGTGCCTCAACCGAGCGACTACGTGGAGTATTTACATTCTCCAGCTGCTCGCCCAGATGCATTATCTTTCCAGCCACTGAATTGATCTTCTCATCCAACTGGCCAAACCAGTCAATTGCGGTTTGGTGACGCTCCTGCAGCTTGACGATTTTCTTGGCATGCGAATCCTGCTCCTGTCGCAATGATTCCTCCAAACGTTCGCACCTGCTCTGCTGCTTCTCCTGCAATATCTTCAGATCCTTGATCGTCTGTATGAACGTGTTATGGAGAGCCTCCGGATTGAAATCCTCGCTATTCTGCAGCTCATTGTTAGTGCGCCAGGTAAGACGTTCAATAAACTCGCCTACCTCAAAAGGCTCCTGGAATGAAAATGTATTGCATGTAGTCCTTGTTAATGTATTTGTTTTTGAGTCTATAAATACCTGTTCAAACTCCTCCATATATTGGGACATCATATTTATCAGTTTCCTATTTTTTCGTTTTCTATTTGAGGCGTTTTCGGATGGTTCTTGTGTCTTCTTCTTGCGAAGTTGTTCACAGCTGTTGGCAGCGCTGCCAGCTGTTTCACTTTCGTTACGTTGGCAATGCCTGACAACTGTTGCGCTCTGTTTGAATTTGGCGCCAAGCCGGTCAGAGCTGCCAGCTGCCCGTATCAAATAATTATTTTGTGCTATTAAGACTGTTGATCTCAAGAAGTGTTTGAAGTGCGCTCCAATAGCAGTGGCAGCTGTTATAAAACGAAAATAAACAAATTTATTAAGACAAAAACAAAGAACAAAAATAAGCTTTTCAAAAGCGTATAAATTGCATGCTTGATCGTTTATTATAAAGTCAATATGCGCTTGAATTATTTTCATTTAAATGTTTTATCATATCAAAACCTATTTTCGTTTTATTTTTTTTTTGTTTTGTTTCTTTTTTTACAATTTGTATACGACAAAACACATTGCAATGTGCCAACAAGTTAAAATTTCAAACGTTTATAATCGTTATGTATAATTATTGCGCGGAGTTTGCGGTTTATTTAACATTAGTGTACAGTTTTAAACTGAATGCGAGAAAACCCTGAACAGTTCGTTTTGAAAATCCGACATCAATTATTATTTTTTGGTAGAGGAGACAAAAAATACAAAAAAAAAAAAATCGTATTTACGTATGTATGTATATATATAGAAGAGATATTTGCAAATTTTTTTTGTTTAGTTTTTTTTTTCTTTTTTGATACATTTTTAATTTTGTAGTTGATGCTTGCCCCTGTTCCAAAAGATCATTATTTTTTGTTTTTATAATTGACAGCCTTGTGTACTTTCTATTTAGTGCAAACTTCTTCGTTTGCTGCAGTTTCCTACTGCTGACTGTGCGCTGGCTGCTGTTGCTGCTGCTCCTGCTGTTGCAAGTGTAAATGTGGGTGGAAGGGTATGTGGGTGAATGTGTGATTAGATGTCGTCGGCAGGTCGATTTCTTGCGGCAGTGCTACTGTTGCTGTCGCTGTCGTCTGCATTATGTTTATAGCGGTCGCAGTGCCCGCCGATGAGGCCAAATCGATGGCAGGCAAGCGAGCATTGTCCTCGTAGAGGACACTAGTGCCCGTTGCGGAGCCTGTGCCGCTGGCCATGCTGCACAGTACTTCGGGAATCGATGGAGCATCGAGCAATTGCTGCAAATTTTTAAGCTCCGTCGAGCGTAGACTGGCCGAGAGGCTCTCACTCGATGCCAGCGACGTGGAGAGCGGTGAGTTGCGTTCCATGGATGAGGCAATGTCTGCAAAAATCAAACCATATTTGCTCATTAATAAGGTGACTGTAATATTGGCCACATCAGCAGCAATCTCACCAGTTCGGTCAGTGTCCGGCGAACAGGTGGTGTGACCCACAGCGCCCTGTGGCTGCTGCAACGACATCATCAGCTTCTCCTCCATTTGCACAATGATCTTCTTTTGAATATCGTACTTTTTGTTCACCGACTGCAAGAAGAGCACAATCAGTTACCATTTACTATATATATATAATTGCTATTTACCTTAAACATTTCATCATATTCATCCTTGACGGTGCGCAGCAAACGCTTCTGCTCCGTTATGACCTTCTCGCTGTTGGCCAATTGCGACTGCTGTTCACTCAGTTTGTACCTGGTCGCTTCGAGTTGAGATGTCTTCTCATCTTGGTTGTGCTTGAGCTCTGTAAATTCCACAATGAGCTACATATATTCTCTCAATGTTTATATATTAACTTACCCTTTAGTTCGGCATTATAGCTCTCTTGCAGCAATTGTAGTTCTTCGTCGCGTGCCCGATAATTGTCAACCTCAACGAGTCGATCCCTACAACGGACCTGAACCTCGCCCATGATAATGAACTCGGCTTCGAGCCGCGCGAGTTCCTCTTTGCACTGCTGGCCGAGATCGGCCTGCTGTTGGGCACGCTGCAGTTCGGTGCTCATGGTGAAGATCTGGCCACGCAACGATTCCACATCGTAGTTGATCTCCTTGCGCTGCTGCATCTCGTCACACAGACGCGTCTGCAAATCATCGTTTGCCTGCCGCAGACACTTATTCTGCTCCACTTCGTGCTGATATTTGGACTTCAGGATGGCGAGCTCCTCGTTGTAGCTGTTTTGCCGCTCATTCGACTGCCGAATTGTCTCGTCAACCATGGCGGCGAGATCACGATTCTTCGCATAAAAGTTCTTCAGCTGCTCACTCAAACGATCTCGTTCCATTTCCAAGCTGCGCTTATCCCGACTGCGTCCCATTAAACGGCGATTGCGTTCGGCATGGATGCCGCGTCGATAGCTTTCGTATTGCAATTGCAAGCACATCAGTTGGCATTGCTCCTGCAGGGATGAGATGCTAAGATTGTTGCCGCCGCCGGCATCCAAGCCATCCTTGGCATGTATGCAGCGCATTATGTACTGATCGAGTATATCCTGCGGATACAATTGACTACGCTCGTACTTATTGCGCTGCTCCTTGCACTCAAACAGTAGCTCGAACAACCAATCCTCGTAGTGTGTCGGCAGCGTCTGTGTGCACGCGTTGGCGCACTTGGGCGCTGCCATGGCCAGAATGCGTTCGCTACGCTGCAGTCTAATAGCCTGCAGCTGCACAGTCTTTTGTGGGCGGATGTCGCATGCAACATGCATTCCATTGCCATTCTTAAGTTGCAACGCGGTAAGGCCATCGGCCTCGTCATCCTGATCCTCGTTCTGGTGCGCGATCTGTACAGCCGAACACGACTTGCTGCGTCGCATCTGATGCTGCGCTTGAGCACTATTCCAGTTTGCCAACTTGGGAGCTGTGCCGCTGCTGCTGCCGGGACAGAAAATGGTCTCGTTGCAGCAATAGCTGGACATGCGATCGCGTCGCTTTACCTTCGCCAGCTGCTTCACTGAGCGGCTGGTGGGCATATGGAGGCCTCCATCGCTACAGAAGTTCCGATCGGTTTCATTGCATTCGCCGCAAACGGTGCTCCTCAGCTCCTTGGTCTCCCAGGTGAGCACAGTATTCGGACCCATAGTGCACACCGTGGCCGTTAGCAGTGCCTCCGAGGGCAGCTCGGGCAGCTCTGCCTGCGGGTTCTGCCTGTCCAGTTGCAGTCGGCGAGCATAATTGTTTAGGGATTCATTCCCAGCTGCGTTGCTACTAATGTCCGGAAAATGGAATTGGTTTTGCTGATCCTTGCGCTGCGGCGACGAAGGCTGGCTGCTGCCAAAGATGGAGCGCACAGCATGTGAGTTGGGTAGCTGCTGTTGCTTTTGTTGGTGTTGTTTAAAGTCGCGCAAATCTTTTAGTGGAGTCGTCTCTGGCGTGGCCTCAACAGCCGCCTCCGGTGGCGACGAACCAGTCGCACCAAGTAGCTGAGCATTGTTGCTGGACGGCTGCAATGGCAATATGAACGGCGCCGTCGGCGTTAACGGTATTGCTGTGCTGCCGGTTGCAGTGGTTATTTCATTCAGGGGACTCCAGATCGGCGTGTTGCTGGTCTCGGATGCTTCAGGCTCAAATCGTTTGACGGGTGCGTCCGATTGAGGCAGTTTCCTTAGCGAATAGCTACTATTGGTCTGCGTATCACTGTTCGAATTGACCGATACCATGCGACTGCAGCTGGGCGTGCCGTAGCTGTAAGCGGAGCTGATTTCCTCATTGGTCGAATCGTGATGCAGCACGGGCAGCGACAAATGTGCGCATTCTAGTACCACATCATGCGGTTCCATTTCCTTCCATCGTGCATTGTTCACCTCCGTTTCGGTGGTGGCCGTTAACAACATGGGATGCACGCGCACCGTGTCTAGCAATGGTTTAATCGTATGCTGAAAGATACTACCGCCTGCCTTGTCCTTTTTGATGAACTCCGACAAATAGCCCACGAAATTGCACGGATACATGCCGTACAGGCGATGAAAAAGCATTGTCAGACCAAGCTGCAGATGCAGCACCTTCTCCTCCGGCAACCTATTGACGATTTGCAGCTTCCACGATGCCAAATGGCCAAACACCTCGAACAAATCGTTCAAAAAGTTTGGCACCGAATTCGGTATTATGGGTAGCAGCGTTATAATGCTCAACAGAGCACTCATCAACTGAACAATATCCTTTTCGTGCTGCAATAATTTAACAGAGTACAAACGTATTTATTTAAATATAATCTAATCTGAATTTAAGACTCTTAAATGTGGACTATGTGATTTATGAACCTTTCGTAACATATTGCGATTACTCTAATAAAATACTTAAATACAAGAAAATAAATTTAAAAAACCAATATAAAATCTCACCATTAGAAGTTTAAATATGCTCTTAATAAGGCGATGCTTCTCGATTTTGTGCAACCAGGTGGGATGACGCCGCACAACAAAACAGAACACATTCAAGGCCTGGACACGGTACTGTTGCTGCTTGAGCCAATCGTCCAGGCGATCGAATATATAGGCATCATGAGGCGGCTGAGCTTTGACCAGCACCTCCATGATGCGCGTGGAACCAGTTTTGATGAAGTAGTCCATCATATAGCGTACGGGCCATTGTTCCTTAGCTATTTCGAAATATATATATAGTCATAAATATGTGTGTAGATATTAAATATGTTAGAGCAATTACACTATATATATTTTTCTAGCTTACTCTGTGTGAAAAGTTCAACAAGTTTTTGCTTTGCCTCCTCCGTATCGTGTGTTTGATTTGATTCCAAATCTATGAAGATCTTCTCGATGTCCATTTTGGTATGTGTTTAGTCAATTTTGGACAGCATGTGGTTGTATTTTCGATTGATTTTTCAGCATGGGCTCCTCTCTTACTGCACATGCACCTCCCACTTCCACTCCCACTCTCAGTCCCAGTAGCACTGCCTACCCTTCTTTAGATTAGCTACAACAACTTCAGCTGCAGCTGCACACGTTTGCTGGCGCTCTGGCAGTGGTCACCACTCCAAGAACTTTGTAGCCGTCGTTGTTGTCGTCGAAGTTGTCGTGGTCTCTTGGTCGTGTTTTTTGTGTTTGCTGCGCTGCGTGTGCTTTTCGCTCTCTTCTTCGTCGTTGTCAACTGTTTTACAAAATTTGCATCACATTTTTTTTTACGAGTTTGTCCACTTTACGTACTGCAGCGGTCAGCGCAAATCGTTTACTTACCACTGCTAGTTTCATCTTTTTGACATGTTTTCTTAAAAGGATTTTTCGCGTTTTTCTACAATAGATTAGCAGTAATGTTCACCTTCTTCATGTTCTTCTTCCAGTGGAGCCCACTTTGACTTCGTGATATTTTGATTTATCGTCAGTACCACAAGTATCGAAACTAAATGTTAAATATCGATACCAAACGTCTGTTTGATGAGACGACTACTAAAATCAGCTGTTGTTAACAGACAAGTGTGCTCCTTGGGAATATTCGTTCTATAGATGTTAATTCCAATTAAATAATTAGTTTAGTGTAATTTTGACTAAAATACTCGTAATAATCTATGATTCGCGGAAAAAAGTAGATTTCTGAAATCATTATCTAAATCCTACTTAATTTATCCCCTAAAATTAAACATACTTCCTCAGGTTATCAGCTGTTCGATTGTTGTTATCGGTCTTGTCTGTTCACGATCGAATCAGAATTGGTAATGCGCCTATTGGATGGGAACGCGGCTGATTCTCAGCTGTTGTGGTTATCAAATCTCAACCCGTAAGAAAATTTTTGTAATGGGAAGTTATACTATAGTTCGTCGACTGGCAACGCATCCCAAATTGGCAAAGGCCCCCAAACGGTAGTATACAAATTATTTGTTTGTTATAATTAATAAATAAATTGTAAATTATTCTGTAGCAAATGGAAAAGCGTCGTTGGCTTGGAGGTGCATGCGCAAATTGCATCAGCGTCCAAATTGTTTTCGGGCAGTGGAACTGCCTTTGGAGCACCTCTAAACACAGCAGTTGCCTATTTTGATGCCTCCATACCAGGCACTTTGCCAGTGAGTTGGCTACAATTTGTTAAGCTCATAAAAGATAATAACCTCAATTACTCAATCTCTAAGGTGCTTAATCGTAAATGCGTCGAGTCTGGAGTAAAGACTGCTCTGGCGCTTGGCTGTCGGGTGAACGAGGTGTCCATGTTTGATCGCAAGCATTACTTTTATGCCGACTTGCCAGTGAGAATTCAAACACCTGACGACATATACAAAGTAAACGTTTTGAATACTTGTAGAATGGTTACCAAATTACACAACAACGTGCGGCGCTGGCGAACAACGGTCTGATGACATTTCCTGTCATTACGCCCGGCAAAAAGGTTTACTATAAATCTGTCAACCTGTTGCAATTACAACTGGAGCAGGACAGTGGCAAATCGTTGCACGACGAGCACCTGAAAAGAAGTTTAGTTGATCTCAATCGCGCTGGGCTGCCTTTAATGGAACTTGTATTTGCACCAGATTTAGAAACTGGCGAAGAGGCTGCGTCGCTGGTGAAAGAACTGATGCTTATACTGAGGCGACTACAAACCTGTAGCTGTAAAATGGAAGGCAAGTTACCAATAATATGTTCTGTGTTTGATCTATAATTGTATATTTATTTCCAGAGGGTGCAATGCGTGTGGATGCCAATATATCGATACATCAGGAAGGGGATCCATTTGGCGTGCGCACCGAAGTTAAAAACATTGGCTCTGTTCGAAGCATTTCGCAGGCAATTTCCTTTGAAATCAATCGCCAGCTTGACCTTGTGGCTGAGGGCGGTGTGGTAACAAATGAAACACGCTCCTGGGATGCAGAGAACAGGCGGACTATCGCAATGCGCGACAAAGAAGTGCTGCAAGATTATCGCTTTATGCCAGAACCCAATTTGCCGCCCTTGCATTTGAATCTAAAGCCAGGCTCCCGCTCCACCAAGGATTTTATATCGGTAGCTGAGTTAAGTGAAGAAATACCGGAGTTACCAGAGCATACCCGCCAGCGACTAATAGAACATTACAAACTAAATGCAGAGACTGCCATCATTTTGGTGGTAAGACCCGTTTACCCATAAAATTGGACAAGTTGATATTATACGCATTACAACCAACCTTCTGCAGAATGAACCCGTCTTGCTGGATCACTTTGTAAATATTAATAAGAGTCTAGTTGGTGTACCGACCAAATTAGTTACCAACTTTCTTATTAACGATCTGTTGACCTACTGCAACAAGCTTAACTTGGACATCGAGGATTGGTAACTAAATTACACGTTAAGTCCAAACTGTCCATTAATATTTACCATTTATTAGTGCTATAGACGCCAGCGCTTTGAAGGATATCCTCAAATCGTTACATGTAGAACAAATTAATTTGCAAGCAGCGCGACAACTTATTCAGCTCTTACACAATAATCCCACGACTGATGTGAGCCAAGTAAGTATTTTTGTTAATACCATAATGCTGTTATAAAATTAATTATTAACTTTCACCATACAGCTGATTGAGGAGCACAATCTGAAACAGATTTGCGATGTGAGCATCATTGAGGCCTATTGCCAACAGGCAATGGCAAATCAACCCAAGGCTGTGCAGCAATACCAGAAGGGGAAATCAAAAGCCCTCTTTGCCATAGTCGGTGAGGTGGCCAAGCTATCGGGACAAAAGGCGAATATGAAAATAGTTGTAGATTGTTTGGAAAAGCTGCTGAAGACCCAAAAATAAAAGCACCTATTTTATGTGTGTTGTTAGACGTGTTTATTTTTGTATAATTTATAAAATATGCAGTAAGTTTTTGAACACAAACTTTACTTCGAGTTAATATATATTATTAGTTGAATGTGTTGTTGTGCCGACTATGTGTTTATGTTGTTATGTAAATTTATAGCTCATATATGATAAATATATAGTTCTGTGCTCTCTCCTACCTGTCGAGGAGAAGCGGAACTTGTGACCCTTTAATGGTTTATATATGTATGTGTTGAAAGTATGAATGTCCAATTCGAGATAAACGATTTGTATGCGAAATAATGGAGCGCACTATATTCAATTGTCTACCAAAGCAGACAATGAACTGCTAAAATCGTACTTGAAGCCCTTCAAGTGTTTATGAACTAAATTGCGCGATTAATCATAATTATGTTGTCGTATTTTTTTTTTCAAATATCGTATTTCGTAGTCTAAAGCGTTTAGCCTCAAAATAAATGCATGTGGTTTGCCTTGCGCTGGCAGTTAACGTTACGTCTTGGCGGGATCAAGTTACCAGATGACAACGCGATTGCACAATGCTCTAATCACGATCATAGTCACGACACGTCGACGGCGGCAGGCTCATTGAAACCGCAGAGTCCAATCTGCAAAGGTATTTCAAATTGGTTAGTAAAATCATTTATTCAAAATAGATTTAAGTAAAAAAATTTGGCTACCCACCGTCTGCTTTCGCTTTCCAACAGGTGAGCATCCACTGGATGTTGGGACACGTTTCGTAGAGAATCACCCAATGTGCTGCGCAGATGTTGCATCTCCCGATTGGCCTTGGAGCTGCGCAAGACATATTGCTGTCGTCGCTTTGCCTCCTGAGCCAATTGCTCTCGCAGCATGGAAATCTGTAATGATTGACGATCAGCAAAAATGTTGAAATCAAATTGTATCACGTGATTCACCTGATTCTCGAGGCGCAGCACCTGCTGCTTGTGGGACTGCTCGCGAGCATCTAGCAGCTTCTCGGCATGCACTTGGGCGTTGCGATATCGATCCGCGTCCATGCCATCCGTGCACTTGGCGCTGTCATGCATGCGCGCCTTGCAACGCGCCAGCTCCGATTCCTTCTCCGCCAGCAGCGTCTCCAGGCGACGTACTTTCAGGCGCAGATCGCGTGTCTCCTGCTCGATAACGCTGTGATCCAGGCCGCAGCTATAGGAACCACCGTTGCCCACATCATAGCGATTCGAATCATATTCACCCGCATCCCTTTCGCCTCCATAGTAGGAACTGGTCTTCTCGGCCCGATCGTAGGCATTGCCACCAGCAAATTTACTCTTGCGATCGCACTCCAGCTGCTTTACCTTATCCTGTAGCGTTTGCAGTTTGCTGCGCAGCTCGGATTTCTCGCGCTGGGAGGATTTCAGCTGGCGACTGAGCTCCTCTTCTTCGCGACTGCCTCCACCGCCTCCGCCATTGCCATTCGTGTTGACCTTGTCGCCATTCTCCTGGTTCCACTTGGCAATGCGCAGCTGAGACTCCAGCGCTGAGCGTTGCACCTCCAGATCGGTGACCTGCTCCTGCAGCCGCTGATTGCCATCGAGCTGTGCCTGCTGGCTGCGTCGCAGCTCATTGAGATTGGTCTGGGCGCTCTCGAGGCGTTCAGTCACAATGCGCTTCTCATTGTCCGACGTCTGCAGCGACTTCTGTAGCAGCTTCACCTTGTCCTCGTTGGCCTGCGAGCAGTGACCCTGCTCGGAGAGCTCCTTCTGCAGTGTCTTGATCTCACCGCGCAACTGCGTCTCACTGACGGCGCCCTTTTGTATGCGCTCCTTGAGCTGATCCACCGTCGACTTGAGAGAGCTGCAGCGATCCTCCAGTTGGGTCATGGCACGATTCTGATTATCCAAGCGCTCCGACACCTGCCTAATGTTGCAGTCTTTCTCCTGCAGAGCCATCTGCAGACGCGTTAGATCCCCCTCCATTGCGACACGTTGCAAGTCGAGTTTGCTGGCTCGTCCCTCGACCTTGGCCAGTTCTTCCTGAAGCGCATGTTTCTCGTTATCCAGCTTGCCGCACATCTGACGACACTTCTCCAGACGCTCCTCATTCTGACCATTCTCCTCGGACGTGGCAGCCAGCTGCATCTCGGTTTGGGCCAGACGCTCACGCAACATTTGGCACTCATCGGAGCGCTGCTTGAGCTTCTCCTCGAGCGCTTGCAGTGCAGAAATCTTCATTTTGCGATCCGTCTCCAGATTGCTCTTCTCCTCCTGCAGATTGCGCAGCATCGCCTGCAACTTGCCCATCTTGGCGTCACAGCGCAACTGCTGATCGGCGGCATCCTGCAGCTGTTTCTTGGCAGCACCCAACTGCGATTTGTAGTCATCTTTCTCGCGCTCCAGCTGGGCCACCTGATGCATCAGATTGCGGACACCCTTGCGCACCAGATCCGGATCGACATCGACGGGCGCATCGGGACATTGCGATGTGCTTCGCGTATCGTAGTCGCCGACGCTGCGCGATGGACTAAAGCGACGCGATGGACTGACCAGGCGATGCGAAAGATTGACACTGCCATCCACCTGGATGCCAGCGATGCGACGCAGTGTGTGCACCACGGAGCTCAGCTTGTGCTCTGTGTCACGCTTGTGCAGCTCCACGCAGGCCAGTTGCTCATCCAATGCCCTGATGCGACCCTCGGCGCCGCCCAGACGTGCCTTCAGCTCCTGGATCTGCTGTGTCGCATCTGCCAGACACACCTCCAGATTGTGCTTCTGATCCTCGAGGCGTTTCTCGCGGCCGCGTGCCTCTTCCATTCGGGTGGCCAGCTCTTGTTCACGGGTATGGTAGCGATGCTCCTCCTGATTGTTGTGGCAACGGACACGTCCCAATTCTTGGCGTGTGGCGCACAGATTCGCCTCCAGATCAGACAACTGCTTCTTGATCTGGCAGAGCTCTTGCTGGGCACGCTCCTTCAGCTCGGTCTCAGCGGCCAGTTTGCTCTGCAGCTCCTTGCCACCCTCGTCCTTTTGGGCAAACTCCATTTGGGTCTTGTGCAGCGCCGACTTTGTTGCATTCAGCTCCTGCGTGGTCTTTGTGAAATTATTCTCCGTCTCCTTGAGTATGGTGCTCAGACGCGTCCGATCAATTTCCATTGAGTTTCTGGTCTCTTCCAGATTGTTGATCTTTTGCAACGCCTCCTCGATGGCACGCGCCTGCTCCCGCTTGGCGCTTTCCACGCGCTTCACATGATCGCGCAGCTCCTTGTTGCTGGTGGAGTACTTGTCACGCTCAATGTTGCTATCCGCCAGTTGCCGACGGCTGTCGGTCAGATCTTTGCGCAGGCTATCGATGTAGCCCTCGCCTGGTTCCAAATGGAAACAGAAACGATATTTTTGTGTTGGTTAAATTGAAATCTTCAGCAACAATACACCAATTTTCTAAGCAAATCTCACCTTCTTTGGACTTGCGCAGCGCATCCTGCAGCTCATTATTGGTGGCCTCCATTTTATCCTCCTTTAGACGAATTTCCATCTTGAACTCCTCGCTCAGACGGCTGAGAGTGTCGCGCTCCTCCCGCATGCTGTTCAACTGCAGCTCCTGCTTGCGGATGCACTCCTCCAGCTTAATTCTGGCAAGTAAACAAGGGATTAGACCATAAATGGAATACTCTGATGTGACTTACTTGTGCTCCTCCTCCCTAGTGCGCATGTGCACAATCTCATCCTTGAGCTGGGCAATGGCGCCGCGTTGCTTTTCATCTCGGGCATTGGCCTCCCGCTTGCTCCGATCGAGCGACTCCTGTTCGGTCTTCAGATCACGTGACACAGCTTCGAGTCGCTCGGCAACGGCCTGCTTATCACGATGTGCCATCAGCAGTGCCTGCTGCTTCTCGTTCTCCGCCCGTATCAGTGTCTCCTCGTGCTGTTGCACGAGACTCTCGATGTGCGCCTGCAGAGCGGCGAGGCGCTCCTGCAGCTTCTCGATCTCATCGTCCTTGGCTGTTTGCAGTGCCTGCAATGCCTGCTGCATGCGCTTCTCCAGTGCGTTGCGCAGCTGCAACACCTCGTCACCATGCCGCTTGGAGGCATCCTCGGCGGCTGCCTGCAGGCCGGCGATCTTCTGGTTGAATTCGCTTTCGGCAGCGCGGGCTGCGTTCAGTAGTTGTGTCTTCGTCTCCTGCGACTTGCGCTGGCACAGCTCCAGATCTTTTTGCAGTCGGGCCACATGATTCTTGAGGGATTCCTCGCGCACCAATGTCTCCTGCAGATCCCGTTCCAGCTGGCTGCGTTTCTCCTCGACGGCTTCCAATGTTGTATTTGTATCGAAGAGCACCGTCTCCAGGGATTCCTTTTCGGAGCGCAATGCGGCAAGCAGTTCATTCAGTCGATGCGTATCCTTCTCGTGCAGATCAATGACTACCTGTTTCTCCTCCACATCCTTGACCATCTCCTCAATGTTGCGATTGAGGCGACTATTCGTCTCCGTCGTCTGCTCCAGGCGCTGCCGTGTGCGCATCAGCTCCTCGTTGAGCGCCTCCTTTTTGCGGCACATGGCTGTCAGTTGGTTGTGAATATCGCACTTCTCGCGTGTCATGCACGCCAGATCCTGCAGAATCTTCTCCTTCTCCAGCTGCAGGCACTTCAGCTTTTCACTGTAGGATAGATTATCGGTTTCCAGCTCGAGCCTTGCCTTATCCAGCACGGCCAGCTCCTTTTTGAGCTCACCAATTTCGTTGGCCTGGTCAGCGGACTGCAGGCGCAGTTTCTTGCGCTCCTCCTGGGCCTCAATCAGGCAGTTCTGCACGGACTTTAGCTCATCACTGGTTGAGCAGTTGTTGTTGGACAATTTCTCGTGTTTCTCCTGCAGATCACATTTCTCCAGCAACAGCTTGTCCAAGTCGTACTCCAGATCGCACTTTTGCTTCTCCAGCAGGCATATCAAATTTTCCGATTCAATGCGCTGCTGTTCCAAAAGATCCCGATTCAGACTAACTCGATTCAGCTCCTCTCGCAACGATATCGTTTCCTCACGCAACCGGCTGCTGCGATCTTCCTCGGATCTGTGTGGGAGAAACCATGTAAATTAATCATCTTCCCGAAGATGCTGATTGTTATACCTTAAATTCAATTCGGTTATATTCTTATCCTTGAGGATGCGCTGTATCTCCAGCTCCACAGCCTTCTTATCCTCCTCCATGGAATCGATGCGCTTCTGCAGTTTGCCACAATTCAGCTGCAGCTTTTCAAAGTCACCGCTCAAACCATCGAACTAAAAAAAAAAGAAGATAATTATAAGTTATATAAAAATAATAATTAATTTTAATAGTAAAAAATTTAAGATTAATTTATGAATAATCTATAATATAATATACAACTTAATTAAATATTGTAAACAATATTAATATATGTTTAAATTGAATCGCCAAGTCTGGGATTCGAACCCGGATCCTAATTGTTTCGTTGCCATATTGTCTCGGTCATTTATTAACTCATCTACCGGCAATGGAAAAATAAACAAAATATAATATGTAAATTTAATGGATTTTTGTCGAGACGGCGAAGCGACTAATCTAATCGGATCAGCCGGCTGGACTCTACTCAGCTGATTATCTTTTGCAAATCCATTATTGAATATATGTAAAAAATATAGAAAACAAAAATAGGTAAAAATAACACGACTTCTATAAATATGCACTAAAAATGCTGATTTTGAAACTAGCCCATTTTTAAGCAGAACTTAGTAAAATATTTCGAAATTGACTTTAATTAAATTGCATAGAAAATATTTAACTTTGCTAAGAGAATATTTGTAATACTAACTGAGTATATATAAAAATATATAAATAAAATAAAAAAGGTAAAAATAAGTTTCAATAATAATTGAATATATGTAAAAATATATAAATAAAATAAAACGACTTCTATAAATATTCACTAAATATGCTGATCTCGAAACTAGCTCATTTCAAAACTAACTTTAATACTAATTGCATAGTATTTATTATTCTTAATTTATTATTACTTTAAGAGGCAGTTGAAATACTAATTATTTATTTTTTTTATGAATTTTTAAGTAATCATTTTAACATATAGGCTTGTTGCCGAGTTTAACCTACGAGTAATCAATCGGACAGGTTTGCACTTTTTTGAACCAGTCAAGCGAATCGTCTAGCCAAAGATTATCTGTGCCGTTCTTATCTGTAGCTATTATCACCTCTGCCACCCACTCACCGCATTGTTCAGATCGGCACGACCCATTTCCGATTGCTGTTTCTGTGTCCTCACATCGTCCAGAGTTTTCTGCAGACTCTCCCGCTCCTGCAGCAGCTCGGATAGCTTTGAATTGCTGGAATCCAATTTCTCGGTCAGCTGTTGCATTTTAGTGGTCAGCAGCTGTTTGGTGCCCTCGCTGGTATCCAGTTGGGTTCTGGTGCTGCGCAACGTTTCGCTGCTATGCTGGAACTTCACCTGCATATCGTGCAGCGCCAGTTGATACTTGTGCAGGGCTGCCTGCACCGCCGAAATGGTGCCCTCGGCAAAGGCCTGCGAGGCGCGTGTCGAATTGCGTCGCGGGGATTTACCGCCGCCGCCGCCACCGCTGCCAGCACCAACACCACCCGCAACAGAGGCAGAATCACGTGATAGATGCATGTGCTGCATGGCCGGATTGACCTCAGCGTCTGCTTCGCGATCGGCGATCTCGGCGTCTTGAACCACCGCTTGAGCAATCTCGCGCATTGAATTGTTCAGGCGCTCGATTTCGTCATTGTAGCGATTAGCCAATGCAGCCTGAGATTCGGCTTGAGCGCAGCGATCTTCCAGCTTTTTCAGCTGATTCATGAGTTCGAGGAGTCGCTGATCTCGCTCCATGACCTCGTGCCGTGCACTCTCGTACTGCACCTTAAGCGTGGCCAGCTGCGATTGCAGTTCATCGCTGATGCGATGCGATTGCTTTAGTTCCTCGTCGGCGGCCCGTTTGGCCTGTTGCTGGGCGAAGGCCACTGTGGAGTTGGAGCCATTGATGTCCTTGTTGACGCTATTGATTTCCTGACCCATTTTCGCCACTTCTGCTTTCATCACACTCTGCATGTCCTTGAACGCACGCTTAACGGCGACCACTTCGCGCCACATCTTCAGCAGGCGATTGTGCTCGCTGTTGTAGTAGTCCTTGAAGGCCTGCTCCTCATCCTTGAACTCATCCTCCTTGATGAGCAGCTCATCACGCATGCTCGCCCAATCATTGGTCAGCTTTTGCAAGTCATTGGTCAGCGCCTCGTTGGTGCGATTCGATTCCTCCAGCTGCTGGCGCAGCGCATTGTTCTGCGCCACAATCTGCTCGCAGCGATTGTGCTCCTCCTCCAGCTTACGGCACAGCTCACTGCTAGCATCATCATGCAGGTAATCGCGTCCACAACTTGGCGGTGGCGAATCTAAAGATGAGCTGCATGGCAAACTGCTCTGGCCCAAGGTTAGCGAGGTCGAGCACTATTTTTTTTTTTAAAAAAGATAATTGGTTTATATTTATTTTTTAATTATTTATATTTGAAACTCTGTGTTTAAAAGTAAAGCGGAAATATATATATATATTTATATATACAAAAGTGCTGATTGCAAATTGATTTTAAGCTGCTTTTAATTTATTTTTTTTGTAAATTGCATATTGGAAAATATTACATAAATTCAAATTTATATTATTTGCCACAATCATTTTGAAGAGTTTACTTTGTGGCTGAACCGAATTTATATGTATTTTGTCTAGACATGCATATATTATTACATTGTATGCATTAATGTTATTATTATTATGTATTAATCAATTAATTAATAAATTGAATGGACAAGTACAAAGTTCAGCATCCCAAGAGATAATCAACGGATATGTGTGCAATCCATGTGAGCTATAAATATTTTGGAGCGCAGCGATTACAAATTTTATTCTTCCATTTTTATGTGCTGACTTTTAAACTCTCCACACTTTCATATGGTAATAATAAAATATAATTGTTACTGCGCCAATTATTGACGGCTTATCATTATTTTATTATTTTTTTATTTAAGTTTAACTCACCAGCACCTGGCTTGTAGTTGGTCCCGTCGTTAGCATTGGAGCCGGCTTTGGCTTGATGGTGTCGTGCATGCGATCCTCGAGATCGCTGCAGCGCTGCCTGTACTGCTGAATCTTGGACTGCAGACGACTGACGAGATTGGCCTGGTTGTGCTGCGCCTGCTTGTATGTGTCCAGTCGACGACGATAGCTATGCGATTCATCCGCCAAACGTTGGCGCAACTCCTGATTCTGGCGCAGCAGCGCATTGGCGGAGCAGTCCGCTGGCCCAGTTGGCGGTGCTGGTGAGGGGCTCATCATTCTCGGCGTGATGGCACCCGAGCCGTGGCTAATATTGCTATTGTTAATGTTGTTGATGGTGTTGCTCGTCGGTTCGCCACGCCCACGATTGCGTGAGAAGGGCAGTCGGTTGGAGGATGTTGACGCCGCTGGCGCCGCTGGCAGGTCGACGGCCGTTGGGCAAGGCGTTTGCTTGAAGTTATCGCGATACGCTTGCATCTGTGGGCAGGAGTGGGGAACGGGTTAAGGGATAACGTTAGTTTTCGAAAATTGCTTGCGGTTTGCTTTGCGTGTGTGGCAACTTTCGTAAAAGTTTGCCGCCTACGCCTAAATGCTCGATAACTTTGTCCAAATTGATTTATTAACTCTGGTCGGGCGACTATTTCCATATCCGGTCGCCATGACAGCTAAATGAGGCGTAAATTCTTTTTTTTTATGCTTAGGCCTCATAAATAAACAAGCTCCCCTTTTTATAACATCTAGTCAATGATATTTCTATGCAAAACATCGCCCACTTGACGATACAATTCCCTGGGCTGACACCGTTTGTCACCAGGACAGCAACTTTGTCTGTTTACCAGGCCAGGCCAGGTCTTCGTATCCCATTCCCCATTGCAGTTTCCCCTTCAGCAACAACATGCTTTATAAGTTCGTTGTCCTCGTATTTATATTAATAAACAAAATTTGTTTTTTTTTTTGTATTTACATTGCTTGTTGTTGAAACTTTTTTTTGTCACGAATCAAGTCTTGTTCTTTGGGTCGTCTTCTAATTTTGAGCTCCTTATGCTTTGTGTCACCTGCTGGAAATTTATTTCCGCCTCATTTATAGAGACCATAACAACAATTTAATAGTTTTCCGCATTATCTCGAATATGCTTTAGCATGCAATCTATCCTAGAGTTTTGGTTATGTAGACTTGCTTCGACTTCTACTTTATATTTTAGTATATCTGGCTTAATGGCAATGCTGACGACTGCTTCGGTTCCATTCGGATTGAGGTCGACATAAAAACTTAATCATAAATCTATCATTAATATGCTGCTTTTATGATCCTTGCGTCTATAGTCAACTTATAGAAATATGCGTGTTATCAGAAAAGGAATCATCTAACAATGTGCTAGGTACCCACTTGATATCCCCCTATAGTTACCCATTTTAGTATCTTATTTGTCGACTGATACCTGTAAAATGATACCCAGTGTTCTGTAACTTGGTCGATTATATCTCCTATACAAAAATAGCATGTGATAATGTGACAATTTGCACAACTATGATTATCAGCTTTTCGTGCAAGAGGGGTGTGGGTTTCTAAGAAATCCCCCAGCGTTCGCCCTTGGCTATGTAAAAACTCGACGGATTTCCAAAGCAGTGTTATTTTGATCATGGTTTGACCTGTAGCCAAATACTGCATTTGATATTTTAAACATGATTTGACGTAAAAATTAACTTTAATACACTTTTCCTACGAATATCTTTTTCACAAGTAAACCCTTATTACCCTTACAAATCACTGTCTAAATTTCAAATTTCAGATAGGCACCTTTATTAAAAACTAGAGTATTTCAAAAGCTTAGGAGTCTTGAAGATTTCGGACTAAGCTTACTGTGTTTGCAACAAATAATATTATTAGACCAAAATATCAAACCGATTGCATAGCAACAATCGGTCGGTTTTTTAAACTTTTAAGGAAACAAAGATGTTAAAAAAATGATGTGCAAATTAACTTAAATAAAATATCCACATTTTATTTATATATGTACCAAAATATATTTTAAATTTAACTTATAATGCATAAGCATTATATTTTATCCTTATTTTAATTAAATTTATTTATTATGTTATTTATCTGTATTTTTCTGTGTCGACTGATATTGGTCAACATTAAATAGATAAATACCATATTTCGTTGGAACAGAGTATCAGAGAAATACATTAACACTTACTTCGTTTGATATTTATCCAATTATAGGTAGCACAAATCGGAATTATTAGATTCAGAAGCGCACAAAATGAAAATGTTCTTGTTTACTGATTGAGCTTCAATTCGATACTCATCAACTAATCTTGTATTTTACTTGAACACACCACGGTTAACGGGTAAATGATAACACACCACGCCCGTAACGGTAACTAAAAGCCACACCCACTTCCACTTCACAGTTAGCGCCGTTTGGGGCAATTGACACAAATTTGCAAAAATGCGGAAATACGCAACTAATGTTTCTCGCATGCGGCAGTTTTAGTTGTGAATGTAACTAATCAGGATGTGGGCAACTAACGAGGCTGCGTCCTTCTGAACTGCCGGGGTCTGTGGAACACAAACGACTGAGCGCCAATCGCTGTGCGGGGCCATTTACATAAGGACGCCAGAGTCGACGACTCGAACGGATTCGCTTTCGAACTAAGGACAGTCCACCCGATCGGCGGCAACTTGGCGCTGTTTGCATTGAGCCAACATTTTTTTTTTGTTTTTGCCTGGCTCTTTGGGGTTTTTAGGGTGAAGTAAAATAAACATTGAATTAACAAATTCCTCGTTACCACGAGCAACCGGAATTGATTGCGATTGCGAGTCATCGAAGGCAGGAAGAAGTCACAATTATGTTTGCCGTGCCAGCGAGCAACAAATGCAAATCGTGGCTCAAAAGCATATTTCCAAAATGGTAGCCGGCCTACCGTCTCTTTCTCTGTGTGTGTGAATGGTATGTGCGAGTGTGTGTGTGTGTGTGTGTGTGTGTATATAAATGGTAAAGCATCTCCACAATATTGGTCGCAATATTCATAACTGCGTTGAATAAATCAAATAGTGCAGGGCAATAAATACTGAGCTATGTCAATGTGGCTTCTTACCCCTTTCTTGTTAACGCATTTTGCTTTTGTTCCGCCGAATCAACGTATTTATAAAGTCAATTTAACCACCACATTATGCTAATCACTTGTGAGTCAAGTTAGTAGAGGACGAGAAACATGAATACAAAAATAGTTCATTGAAATAATATATTAAAAGAAAGAGTTTAACATAAAGGAAAATTGCATTAAATAAATGCGAGAAAGTATTTTAACCAGTTCACTAAATCAGTTTAACTAATTAGAGCAAAGTAGTATTTTCAGTTATTTAAAACAAATCTGCCTGAATTTTTGATATTCTTCATGATATAGATGTCAGGGTAGTTCCAGCATTATTTTTTTTAACCATTCTCAAAATAATATGCCTAGTTTGCATTTTTTTTTTTTATATGTGCAGAGCATGAAAGTTTTTATTTTTTTTTACTTATATTATATATATTATATTTTTTTTATATATATATTGAGAGACAGGTGCACCCCTTAGCCAGTAATTAGTCTGTTCATCAAGATATTGAAGGCAATTTCAGAACTGATGAGTTAACAAGGAAAGGAAATTTACTATCCCTCCTCACGGATAAGGAAGGTATATGAACGTAGCTAGCTTAAATCTGAAAATCAACGAAGAAACTAGACAATCTTCTCACGATATCAATATAAATATGAAACAGATAGCTGCGTAATCTCAGTCGCACAATCTGCTCTAAAATAATCCGTGCTACAACAGGACACTCTGTCAATAGATCCCAGGTGCCTTAAACTGACTTCAGCAGATGCTGCAGAGAAGAGGAAGAAGTATATTTGAAACATTTCTTCAGCTTCTGCACTGCATTTGCCAGGAAGCAACTTGCCACATTGGGAAGTCACTTTTTACATAGTCTATCAAAGCTATTTATAAACGCAACGTTGGCCCAATCTTTGAGCTTAATTCTACTTGAAAAAACCAAACCTAACCTAATTTAATATATGATAAATTAGTCGAGTGCATTTAGAGATAGCAAAAATTGAGAACATTAAATCGAATAACAATCAGTTAACGAAAGAAGACCCGTGATGGAGGTTGAGCTTGTAATTAATAAATATGTCATATTCTTGTAATCTTGGTATTCAAGATATGTTTTAAACGCACTTTGCACCTAACTTGCACTGATTGTCAGTCGTTATACTTGCTATATATATATATATATATATATATATGCAATCTGACAATTTTTCAATCAGAAATTGTGGCCGATATCATAATATTTCTATACCTATTAAGTTGATATACAAAAATATATGTTTACGTATTTTTATTCAATATTTAATATATTCAATTAAACCGCTGGCCGAAGCAAATGTCAAAATGTTTCCTGGCATTTGTTTAAACATCTATTGCGACTAAGTAGATTTAATGCCAATGCCAATGCTAGGCACGAGCTTTGAAGGTTATCAATATTCATAGGTGATGATCAGTGCCTCTGCCACCTCTCCGCCAGCAAAATGCATATCAGGAATATTGCACACACACATCCACACAACATGATGAAAGGTGCGTGCTTCTTTCTTTCCGTTTTGCCCAACAACCAAACAACAATAATGATATGGCAAAATAAAAAAGAATTATATAAATAAAATATTATGAAAAATGTTTGAAATATATAATTATTTCTTATCAATATGCGACGATGATGCTTTCAAGAATAATTTGTGGCTTATTAATGTATTTTTATTTATTTTTTCTAGCCACTTTTAACCTGTGCACAGATATCAAGGTGCAAGTCTGACTGTGAAATTAGAATATAACTATAAAAACAACCAGTGAACACGAGCTAAGCAGTTTAAAGTCCGAATTGGCAAGGTTAGAAAATTATTCACTAACCGTTCTTAATCACGCACAGACAGAGTATTTTGAATGCTCATAATTTAATGAGAGATTTGATTGAATACATAACTATTTAGTGTAGTAGGTGTGTGATTATTTTCTTGCTGTCAGTGCAAACTATAAGTTATTCAATTCTGTCTTGTCATTGTACATTGTTCTTGTTGTTGTTGCTATTGTTGTTGTTCTGTGCCTTGCTTAATGGGGTGTTGGGTTCATAGTCAGCGTGTTATCAGCTCTAGTCACTGTCGCAGTCGGAACCAGTCGTTATGCCGCAATTTGCGGATTGTAATGGGATTGAGTACCTATTTGTTTATATATATACACACGCGTATTAATTTTCACGACATGATCAAAGTACACACACAACCCAAAACTATATATGTTTTGGCAGGGATATGTCAAACACAGTTGCAGTTCTAAGTACCATGTGGCCAAAGCGTCGCTGGCAACAGTGTCAAAGAAAGACCAATGCTCAACGCAATGTGGATGATTTATATTTATTGATAAACGCAAATGCACTAAGAAAGTTCAGTTGTCTATTGAGAAGCAAAAATTAGGCAAGAGAAATTAGCATAAATTTCAAACCACAAATAACAATTTGATTTAATTTACTTGTGAATAACAATTTGATTCCCTGATGTAATTTCTTTGAAAAAAAATGGTTATAATAAAATAATAAATAATAATTAAAATGATATTTACAAAGTTAATGAATCTTCAAAGTTTAGCCAAATTAATTGAGAAAATATTCCATTACACATTTAAACAGACAATTTATATGTTTTAAATCACGTAATAAAATTGGTGCTTTTAAGCTTTAAAACTTTTTAAAATATGTGATAAAATGTTGCATACGTTCTTAAATATTATGTTATTAAAAATAATTGCAAGTAAATAAAATTATTAATTTTGTATTTTCTATCTGCAAATATAAACTTCCATCATTTTTTATTAATTTGTTCAACGACTTTCTTGCACTTTAAGCAATCATTTTTTCCCAGTGTATATACAATGCAAAATCCGACAGACTGGCGACAGACAAAAAAAATGAGAATATGAAAAAAATAAATAAATAAATAATATGAAGAATAAGAAGTAAAGCAAATCCGTATGCATATGTCATACCTACTATATGGAAATAGCGTATAGGTATTGCCGTATCTGTTGATGTGTCTCAGGCGTTATCGCCGTGAATCTTGCGGCTGTTGCAGAGCCCAAACAGACAAACATCGTAGGTTTTAAGTAGAACTCCTGTCTAAGCGGCGCCTTAGTCCGATTTCGATTTTCGCCAGCTTTGCACGGCATAGGGAAGAGCGCTAAAGATTACAAGAAAACGGACGGAATCCGAACAATATCAATAGTCGTGTAAATATTTACATGACTCTTTCAGTGTTAGTGAAATATATAAATAAATAGAGAGAGAAAGGCAGAGACAGAGACAGAGAGAGAGAAGATGTCGCAGACACTGGATGATCTGCTGCAGCAACAGGAGCAAGCCCGCCAGCTGCGTCTAGCCACCCGTAATCCCAAATTTCGTCGCTTCAATTCACTGGATCGCATCCCCGAGCATCCCGGCCAAGATGAGTCCGAGAATGTGGACAATACGCCGCATCGTCATTTTATAACACTACGTCGTCAACGGACCGCAGATGGAAATCTTCTACGTGGTGACCATGTCCAAAAGTCAAATCAATCCACGTACCAAACCATTCTGTGGTTTATACCGCAGCTGGTGATGCGTCTACTGTTGAACCTATTGCGTTATGTGCTCTACATTCCACTGTCGATAGCAGCGCCCAGCTTCTGGCTATCGGCAGTACTCTGGATCTTCTGGAAGCTGTTGCGCGTACCCATCGGTATCATCAAGTGCCTGCTTACCAACGAGGAGGAGCAAACCGGAACACCGCAGCGACAACGGCAACGAACCGTGCTCCTCAGCAGTGGAAGCACCATCCAAACCCTACATCTGGCCCGTAATTTTTATGGTTCGGGTGCTCGAGTTGTGGTCTTTGAGTTTGAGGGTCTGTTTGGATTGGCCCAATTCTCAACGAGCGTGGATAAGTTTTATGTGGTGCCAAGGCCCACCAGTAGCAATGTGGATCAGTACATAGCGGCACTGTGCCAAATTGTGCGCAAGGAACGACCAACTGTTTATGTGCCCGTCTGTGCCACCAGTCCGGCTTACTACGATGCGCTGACCAAGCCGCACTTGGAGCTCTTGGGCTGCGCCAGTTTTGTGCCCGGTGTACGGGAAACACAACAGTTGGACGATTGCCTGGAGCTGTTCCAGCGCTGTGAATCGCAACAGATACCATTGCCGCCGCATACGGTGATCACGGCACAGGAGCAACTGCATCAGCTGTACGAGCATGGATTAGTATCTGGCTATCGGAATATATTTATGGCATGCGGAATGCAGGGTGTCATGGAACGACACAAGTACATATTGCCCAACAGACGAGTGGAGCTGCTAAAGTTCAATCAGCATGAGATCAGTGAACGGCAGCCTTGGCTGGTGGTGCGTGATCAGCCCGGCTATCATCATTTTGTCACGTGCACAACGGTCAAGGATTCGAGGGTCGTTGCCAATGTTAGCTGCCGTGTGGAGCACCATACGAAGAATCTGATACCGGTGCAGCGGGATGATGAGGCACAGATTGAGCTCTGGCTGTGCAGTTTCTTTGCTAAGGTGCGATTTCAGCGTAGTATCAATGGTCACATCAGCTTCCGGCTGGTCAAGTCACCGGCGCACGGTGGCCAATTTGTGCCGCTCGGGGTGAGATTGGGCGTGGCCCTTCCCTACATCTGTCACAATCGTTCGCATGCCCAGCTGCTGTGTCGGGCGATCAAGTGCATGTGCATACACCGGCGGAGTGGCGGTGCGACGACGACAACGGAGGAGGCCAACTGGAGCTGGAGCTGGTCAACGTTGGAGCGTAACACATCCAAGGTGGCGCTGGATAAGCGAGAGGCACTGTTCGCCTATTGGGACCCGTTGCCCTATTGCGCCTACTATCACTTTCAGCTGCCGCTTGAATCCGTCAAGCTATTTTTGCAGCGACGGAATCGCAGCGAGACCAAAAGTTTATCGCCGCGCATCACGGCGCCAGTTCATTGAACGACGTAGTGCAGCAATTGCCGGCCGGGGCAGCTAGAAACAGCAACAACAACAGCAGCGCTGGCAACAGCGAGCAGCGAGAGAGATTGCACAGACTGAACAAAATAGCAATAACAATTGTGTACATACCCGTACCACATATATATATATATATATATATATATATATATATAAATTTAAATATATATATATATATTTATATGTCTAAATATGCATATATTTATATGCAAATACGCAGTAATTTTTTTTTATTTTATTTTGCTTATACCCACAAATCACACAAGACACACACACACACACACATCCAATGGGGTCCATACATCTATCTAAGAAGATTAGGCTATAGCCTGCCTTACACATAAGCATAATGCACTTTTGTATGTATTTGGTTGTTTATGTAGATCTGGCACAATCATTGTCACATATATGCATAAGTTTGTTGACTTTGCATAATAAAGTCTATACACAGAAATATGTAAATACTATTTATTAAAATTGGAATTATGAATTATTACCCATTTTGTTTGTATTTATTTTTTCATTTCACATTATACATTTGATTCTATTAGGTGAACGAACTGCAGCACAAACTGAACTAAACTAAACTAAATTGACCACCATTTCCAACCATACTCTAAGCGTATCCTTGTTGTTTTTGGTGGTGGTTTTGGCCACGTTTAGGTTTCGTTTTCGTTGGCGTTGCCGGGCAACGGCTTTAGGTCAGTTTAATTGCGGTTAGCTCTGGCGGTTAGCTCTGGCGGTTAGCTCTGGCGGTAACTGAGTCATTTGCATTATCCTTATCAGACTTAGCCACCCTCACAAAAGGAGTAAGGGGTGTAAAACCCGCCTGACAAGGCCCAAAGTGCAAGGTGCGAAAACATTAAATTGTTAAATGGGCCGTATCAAAAAAAATAGTACTTCATACAAATTTGCAAATATGTTTGCAGCAAGCTTACAATATTCTTAATTATAGTAATTTTTTAATTGGGATCATCGCATCTATTCAATTTAAATTGTATTTTTGCGCTCAGACATCTGTTTAATTGGCAGTAGGCTGCAACTCTGTTTTGCGTTCACATGTGAATGGCTACGTTGACGCTTAACTATAACAATCGACTCGCGTATGCACAAAACTAAAACACGTATTTTACAAAGCAAATAAGTTGAACCACAAGCCACGCAATGCACAACGGGCCAAACGATGCAGCTTCATTGCACCGGGGTCGTGGCGCTGTTCAACCGGACAGGAGCGCCCCGCCTGGCGTCGCCATAAACATTGAGAGCGACAACGACGGTGACGACAATGACTCAACGACAGCTGAAAATGATTACCTGCTACCTGCGCCGACGCCGGCGCCGCCCTTGTCGCCGGCGACCTCGGCCCAGCCAACAATTGGGCCTAGCACAAGCACCACCATTAATTTGGAGTATGTACCACAACCACAGGCAGCAGCGCGCAGCAGCAGTCTCACTGGCACTAGCCGTCACACCGGCAGCAACATACTTTCCTCACTGCTGGCCCGCCAGCGTTCCTTTACGCCCGTGAGCAGCACACCGGTGCGTGTGACCACACAGATGAACCGTCGTCTGCAGCAGTCGCGCAGTGTTGGCGGCAACAGCGGTAGCATGGAGGAGCCGCCGATGCCCGCTGGCGTCACCTCGCCAGCTAGCATTCGCCAGTTGGGCTTTTGGCGTGCCAATCTAAATGAGATGTTCTCGCTGTCCACGGCACCGTCCACTGAAGCACTGCGCTCCTTTATTGCACATTCCAACTTTCGGTATCAACCAGCAGCAACAGCTGCAGCTGGCAATATTGCCCCACAAACGGCAGCAGCTTCAGGAGCCACTGGGTCCGTTGACAATTCGCACATATTGCTGAACCAGCCACAGTTGCCGTTGGGCGAACCAGAAGCACCTCTGGCCAGCACAAGTGCGTCCTTTTCGCCGCGCATGGGCGCCTACAACAGCGGCATGGGCCGAAGCATATCCCTGCGCGAAGGTGAAATGCAGCAACAACAACAGCAACAAGCATCGCATCAGGCACGTCACAGTCTAAATGGTCGTCATAATGCAAGCGACATTAATCTGACAACGCCAGCATCAGCGGCGACGAGCGGCATCATCAACCAACCCGGCTATGATCCAACACATTCCGATGGCACTGCTGATGGCGGCGGGGTCGTCTCTGAGGGTGGTCCGGGCACACCCAATGGTGCCAATGGTGTTGCTGTGCCACAGGGTACACACGAGAACGATGCCGATGAAGATAATATCATTACGGATGTGGTGGTGCAGGTACTAAGTCACTTTGTGCGCTATTTGCCCATAATTTGCATACTTCTAATCAAGTTCATGCACGATCATCTGATGGGCATAATTGATCTGCTGCTGCTCCAGACCATCATGTACAATGTGAATCGGTCAGTGCGGCATCAGGTCTCACGACTGGCCCAAAAGAACTACGCCGTACTGTTCCGTGATGCATGCTTCATCATTGTGACGGTCACAGTGCGTCTGTATTTGGCCACAACTCCGCCAGATCCTTTGGGTTTGATTGTGCCGCCACCAAAGGTCTATCAGACCATTGATGTATCCACGTCTCACTACAAAACGGACAACGGCATAGACCTTGGGATCCTTGATAGTCCGACAACAACGTTCCATTCGAGCCTCGATGCGCTCAAGGATCCGTCGAATGAGACTGTTGTACCAAAAATCATTCCGTTGGGTATGCTCCTCTACTATGTGGCCATCAACGATCTGCTGCTCAAGCTGCTCACCATTCTCATCAAGATCGGCGTCACCCTACTGCCCATCCATGTGATACGACTGAAAGTGCGAGTAAGTAGAATACATAAGAAATTGGCACTTTTCAAAGTTGCAACTTAAATTCTGATTTTTTTTGATTATGAATAACCTGAAAATCGCCCAACTTAAAATATGTAATTAAATTTATATATTTATTGGTTGTGATCAGTTTTTATAGATGTTTGACCAGAAAATCATTTTATTATTTATTATAATTTTGTTATTAAACCTGAAAGTCAATTATAAATTATTTGCTAGTTATGTTCCAACTTTATAATATACATTTCATCATATATCTATTTCTATATCTTTCAGGCACGTCTTTACGTTCTAGTAGAGTACATATCGCAGTTCTATCGCGCTCTTGTCCCAATCTCTCAGTGGTTCATATATCTGTACGAGTCGTACTCGGGATTAGAGGTCATCTCGGGTGGACTCTTTGCATCCTTGTATATCGGTGCTAAGATCTTTGAGCTGAGCGAGCGTGGAAAATCGCTGAAGAAAGCGATTACAACATTTAGGCGCAATATTGTATGTTATTAGAAAGAATTCTTCACCTATTTTTGGACAGTTTATTGATCGATTTTTAACAGGACTCAGAGCGGCCACCCACAAAGGACGAACTGGATGCAGCTGGCTCTGTGTGCCCCATTTGCCATGATTCGTACACCTCACCCATTTTATTGGAGTGCGGACATATATTCTGTGATGAGTGCGTCCAGACGTGGTTCAAGCGCGAACAAACGTGTCCAATGTGCCGGGCCAAGGTCAGCGATGATCCGGCCTGGCAGGACGGCAGCACTACCTTCTTCCATCAGCTCTACTAGGCCAGCCAACTGGAAATAACAGTGCCTAGGAATTTATCTATTCTATCTATATATGCCTCTCCAAATCTTTCAAATCATTTATATATATATATATGTGTGTATATAGTTTATAAGTGGACATTCCTTCCGAATGATTGCACATTTGTTTATTTAGATTAACAGTTATTAAATATTAACTAGACCTATTATTGTTGTATTTAATGAGAACAAAATGTCTACTTTGGCTTGCTGCGACGCTTGCTAGCTGCGGCATTTGCAAAGGATTGCGCCTCAAAAAATTCGCCATCGCCGCTAGTTGCCTTTCGATTGATATCGCCATGTCGCTGTTTACTCACAATTTCCTCCAATATTTCGCTGTCGCCCTTGATAAGTCGCGTACGACCCGTAACCGGATCAACTTCACGTCGAATTTGGCTTTGGCGTCGCTGATACTCCTCCGGCGTTTCGGGAGCGTGCGATTTGCTGTTCATCAACGCTTGAATGTGTTTGTGTGCAAATAGTGTGAATATGTGAATAAAGGGCGCAAGAGTTAGCTGTGATTATTACCGACCTATTGGTATAGCGAAATCTTCCTCGCTGCCACTGTCCGCAGTTGCAGTTTGACCTGGTGGATCCGGAGGAGTAGGAATTGCAGGCGCCATTTCATCTTTTGCTGCTGACGGCGATTCTTTGGGTTTCTTAGCTTTCTCATGTTTCCTTGATTTCTTGACTTTATCTTTGTGCTTCTCCTTGCGTTGTTTACGCTCGCTCTTATGCTTTTTCTTCGCCTTTTTATCGCTTTTTCCCATTCCGCCTGAATAAACAGAAAAATCAACAAATCGAGATTGAGTTTTTTATTGACTAAAACATTCGCCAGGAAAACGGAACTTTTACTAACGTGTTGTTAACACTAGTTAATGACTGCAAAATCAGCTGTTTCTGCGTAATGTTTTGATTTACAAATTTGAATTTTATTCAAGCAACTGAAGACCAACGAACGACAAAAGCAAGTAAATAATTATAATTACAATCATAACAGAATGACTATTATTTAACATTAAGTACTGTCAACTAAAATCTTTTACATCCCTTTAGAAGAACTGTAAGTACTGTCAACTAAAATCTTTTACATCCCTTTAGAAGAACTGTTTAGGTGTGGTGAAAAATGTTGATTTCTTCGAAATTTAGAATTGATGGTACCCAACTTTGCATATAATTATTTTGAAAATGTGTTCTTAACCTTAGTACACTAATTTAAATTAAAAATGCAAAAACCAAAAAAGAATGGATCTTGGCGCTATATATTTCAGGGCAATAACACCAAATCGATGGGCTATCGATGCATAAGGGAAATGCTTTTTTGTTTGAAGATCATCTGGTCACACTGGTTGTGTGTTTTGATTTTGTATGGATCAGCTGATTGCCTATCGATAATTTAGGCAAAATAATAAAAAAAAATCATATTAAGAAAGCAAATCAAATGAAATGCTGAATTAAAAAGTGATCGGTGTGTGTATTTTAATAAATTGTATTTTACACATGTAATTGCCGTTGCAATAAGAGCCATTCGCCCCGAAAAGTGTTGAGGTGTTGCAAAACGACGGGTGATTATGCGAAATTGTACAGCACTGACTTATTTACGTAGCACGCCGATAAAAACCATTAAAATCAAAAAAGAGCCAAACATCTTGTCAACAGTTTACCACCTGGACGCATTCAACTACAATAACACTCCACAGGACTGAGAACGCAATCCAGACGCTCCAACGGCGGCCAATTAGCCAAACGCGATAATATCGTGGTGTGGAAATCACACACACAAACACACACATCTATTCACATACACAAACACACACACGCACACCCACAAACAAACACAACGACACGCAAGAAGCAAGGAGCTGAATTTAAAAGTACTACAACAACAACAATTTACGATTTGGCAACTAGACACATAGTACAACAACAAGCCACACACACAAATAAACTCATTCTGCAACGTGCACGCCAACAACAACGACAACAACAATAAGAAGAAACCACACATAAACCAAAATACCAGACCAGCGGATTCATCAGCCTCCAACAAGAAGAGAACATCAGAACGCGGCTAAAGGCTAACAAAAGGAACAGCAATAACAACAAACAATAATAACCATAAATTAGCCGCACAATATTTTGTCGCACGGAATAGCCGGAGATCAAGAAATCACTATGAGCATGGAGAAGGTGGCAAGCAAACAATATGAATCGTAAGTGGATATCAATTTAGGGCAACATATCTCTGCCCCACAACCATCTCCCTCTGCCCACTCCCCAACCCTTCCTGCCCTTCCTATAGTCTAGTTTGTTAGGTTATGTTTCTAATATCGCAAAACCAAAAAACTGGCCAAAAATCGTTGTCCGAAAATCTAAACTTTCCACTTTTTTAAATCACATATTCATAAATAACACAGGGTCAACATCTGACAAGAAAAATATTATAATAATATTTATCTATCATTTTTAAATACTGACTGTTAAACTTATATGCAAAATTTGGTTTTTGGCAGTTTTTGATTTATGTTTTTTGTCTAGGATTTAAAATGTATGTCTTGAATTAGAGATTCTTATTTTTGATAAAGTTTTTTTTTTAGTATTTTACGTTTAATTATCATAATTTTTTAGAATTAACTGAAATTTATTTTCGGAAAATGGTTTTTATTATATAAAAAAAAATGTTCAAAATTAAGATTTCTGCACATAGAACTTAATTCTAGATACAAAGATAAAAATTATGATTAATATTCCACATAACATGTATATTTAAGAGTGTCATGTTCTAAAATACTCAAATAGTTTGCATTTTACAATTTTCGCAGTTTGACCCATCCACTCTCTGCTAGAAATATTTTCGGTATTCTTCTGCTTGCCAGCCTAGTTATCCTCCTCGTCTGTGTTGTGAAATAGGAAATCAGCAGTGAGCTCCTCGTTCTTGTCGCATGCTAGATAGATGGGCACAACTATATCCCGCTTGAATCCCAACGCCATTAGACGCTCCACGGCCGCCTCATCATCGCTGCTTAGTTCGGCTCCTGTCGGCTGATTGAGCATATTGGCAAACTCCTCCGGATTGTTGCGTATGGCCTCGAAGCCCTCTGGATCCGTATCTTTCAAATGTGTCAGCACCAGCTCCATCAGCTGTGGATTCTGGCGCACCATATCGCGGACATGCGCATAGCGCGGATCAGTGGCCAAATAGTTAAGACGCTCGGCAGCATCGCTGACCTCAGTTCCATCGTGACTTGCAGGTGTTGTTTGCTGCTGACCAGTCTGATTGGGAATCCCTGTGATTAAATATTCGATGGCACGCTCCGGATGATTGAAGCTGGCACGCAATGCGGCACGCACATCCTGCTCCTCATAGCCCATCAGTATGAGATCATGCACACGCTGCTCATCGTGCGTTATCGATGGGCGTTCCACTTCAGCGGAAGTAACAGTGGAAACTGGAGGAGCAGGCGGCTCCATTGCCTTCTGCTTTGGTTGATGCTGCTGCTGCTGTTTGTTCTGCTCTTGTTCCTGCACCTTTTTGGTCATTAACACTATAAACTTATCTTCCATTATGTTGTAATCGATCAGTTTGTGATCATCCAGCATAATGCGCCCGCCATAGATTAATTGCAGATTCTCCACCGGCTGTGAGATCTCTGGCAAGGCCACCAAACGTTGCTTCAACTGCAGCACCTTTTCGCTGTCATCCTTCAGCTCAAAGGTGAAGATCTTCTGGTCCAAAGTGCGTATGGATAGCTTCATTTTAATATTGCGATACAAATTAGTATATATTTATCCGAGTTTTGAAAATTGTATAGCTCAGATTTACTTAGGCAGTTTAGAGAGATCTGTTATGTTTTTAGGGATGTTATCTGTGTGGGTTGAAAAGTTGAAAAACTTTCGATTTGAAGTATGAATCCAAACTAAATAAATTAATATGTCTTGCAGGAAAATCTGGCCGGATCTTGTCGACAGCGATGACAGCGATGTGGAGAACGAGATAGATGTGGACAAATTGCCGCCACTGGACGTGGGGCCGAACGAGAACCGCCTGCAACACACATATTGCCTGTGGTTCTCGCGCAAGGGAACGCAGCGGGCTGCCAGTGATTATAGTAAATCGCTGCACGTGGTTGGGCGTTGTGCCAGTGTGCAGCAGTGGTGGTCACTCTATTCGCATCTCATTAGACCAACGGCGCTGAAGCCCTATCGGGAGTTGAGTCTCTTCAAACAGGGCATCAAGCCAATGTGGGAGGATCCGGCGAATAGTAAAGGCGGACAATGGATAATACGATTGCGAAAGAATAAAATCGAGAGGGCCTGGGAGAACGTTTGCATGGCAATGCTCGGTGAGCAGTTTCTTGTTGGCGATGAAATCTGCGGTATTGTGCTGCAAACAAAGTTTCCGGTAAGTCCATTAAATCCAATATATATATTATTTAATAAGTGAAAGTATTAAAATTGCCTGAAAGCCATATCCAAAGTGCCAAGTGTCAAATTTTGGCGCCTTCGCCAGTGCTATGCAACGGCATAGTGTGCATATCGATTGGTTATCGATAGACAACCGTGCCGTTTATTTACATGCATTGACGTTTGTTTATATTTATATATGTAACTTTATCTATTGTCGGTTCTGCGAAGTGCCAATTGCATTTGAAATATTTGCACATGTAATAGTTCTCTTTCAGCTGCAGATATTTAATCGTATTAATTGCATGTACCGGCATCCATTCATAAAACAGCGCATGCCGTTCATTTACGAATGAGAGTGCGAGGCGTGCAGTGCAAAAATTATGTTCCACAAACAAACCGATTTGCTGCTCACTGTTGTTGTTGTTGCTGCTGTTGTCATGAGCGGCATATGAGCACTGACGTAATGCAAGTGCTTTCGGTATTATTGTGTGCATTTCTGCCTGGCGTTTTTGGTATTTTTTTTGTTATAGGCGTCGTGTCGCAACAAAAGTGAAAACAAGAAAAAGAGTAGCAAAAGAAATCGCCAAAAAAAGCTCAAAATTATAAAATTTCGCAATGGTCTAATAATTGTGCAATCAGCGTTTTGCAAAAAAACAATTTAAATTTTGATGGAAAGTGGTCGCCAAGAAATAAAATCGAAATGAAAGCAATAAATTCTTTGCCGCGTCTGCGTCTTCCTCTCGCATTTGTGCGTCTGTAAATGAGAGAGATCGGGCGATGAGCGAATTGCTATAAATCAAAAGCAAAAAAGGTTAACGAAAGGAGAACAGAGCAGCGCAATCGCACTCGACACATATTCCACACACACTCAAGCGCAGCCAGAGCAGTTTCTCGGGTTTAGCAGCGCCGGAAGGCTACGCGTGTTTCAGATTGACGAGAGCCAGCAACGCGTCGAGTGTGCTTTTTAGCGACGTGCGCGTAAAACAATAGGCGACATACATAACTAAATCCAAGCCACACAAACGTCAGCCAGAGAGAACTAACGAGCGTTCTTGCGGGAGAGCGAGATAGAGAAATAGAGTGTGAGTGTATGGATGTTTGCCACCCACAGTACTAGCGGCGAGAAGACCAAAGCAAATGCAAATGTGTGAAGTGCCCGCCGACTAAAACTCTCTCACACAAAACACACGCACACAAATATCACACACAAATACACATACCAAGCAGACGACACGCAAAATAACGAAAATAAAACAACAAAACGGAACGCAAAGAGAAAAACGCCCACCGTACAAATCGTACCCCCGCCCCGCCCCCTTTGTCGTTCGCGCGCGTGTTGCCGTTGCCAAAAGCAACCATAACGTCACAGTGACCCCTCCATTCTCCCTCAAAATACGGTAAAGAAGAAGAGAGCCGCCATTTGGAGCCCTGCGCAGAAATCGATTTTTTTTGCCCATTTTTATACGTGTTTCGCCTACGAAGGAAGTCAACCTCAACCGAAATTATTTTGCATGGGCAAACGACGAGGAGAGCAGATGCAAACGCATTGCTGTGAGAATTAACTGCTGACAATTTAACTGCAACGTGAATCGCTCACGGCAAAACCGATGCCAAAAAACGACGCCCGCTGCCGCTGCTGTTGCTGTTGCCCCACCCACCACTCGCGCGCTTTGACAGTGGAAATGTGAATGCGTGTTGGTAAACGGTAAAGAAACGTCGATCGGTTTAGTCAGCGATTAAACGACTTAGTGCAAAAAAAAACGAATGAAAAAAAGTGTGCTGAAGAGCTTTTTATGCACAAAAAATCCTACGCATTGTTTAAATCTATCTGTGCATCTGAAGTTAATATATATTGTTATATGTATGTATGTGCGGGCTATTTAAACGCTATTTCTTGTTGCTATCGTCGTGAGTCATAATTTAACGTTTTTTTTGTTGCGGCTGCTCACTACTTGACTTGACTTGCTGCTGCTCGCTCTGCCTGCCTGGCATTGAGGTGTTTGTGCTTGCTACTTGCTGGTGCTATTGTCGTCGTCGCCGTCGTAGTAGTCGTCGCTCTCTTTGGCGGCACCCGCTCTCTTGAGCAAAAAACACGAAAAAAAGAAAAACGACAGCCCAAGAATTAAATATATATGTATATATATATATAACTATATATGTAGTGTGTTTGCATATACTATTATTACCAAGCAAAAATTAAATAGGTGCGTGAAGCAAAAATAATAAAAAAAAAAAATACTATACAAGTCCAGACAGAAGAAAACAACGTAGCAAACAACAAAACGAATCGAAACCAAACGTAACGAAAAGGGCAAGTGAAAAGTATTTATTTAGGCCACGCGCTGCATGCGAAAAACCATTTAGCGGCCACAAAAATCTACGAAAAATCAATAGTTACTTTGTGAGAGCAGCACACGAAGAACAAGATAAAGAAGGAGAAGAAATAACAAAAAGTTCAAAAGCAAGTTGAGCAACAAACAAAACGCTTAAAAAAAACTTGACAATTAACTCTGCTAAACAAAACGAAATAACAACAACAATAACAACGCTCAACAAAAGCTTACGTAAAAAGCTCGCCGCGTAAAACAGTAAATGTGCAACTGCAATTTTAAACTAATAGAAAGTTAACAAATCGTCAGCAGAAGCAAAAAAATCTAAACACGCTTAAAAAAAAACGTAAACAAGAAAATTCTATTAGCGTGATCAGCACCCCGCTTGCTTCCTGCTTCAACAATAAAAACAACGACACTGTCAACGCAAAATGACGAAAGACAGATTAGCCGCCCTGCATGCCGCCCAGTCGGACGATGAGGAATCGGAGGAGGTGGCCGTCAATGTGGATGGCCATGATTCGTATATGGATGATTTCTTTGCCCAGGTGGAGGAGATACGGGGCATGATCGATAAGGTGCAGGACAACGTAGAGGAGGTGAAAAAGAAGCATTCGGCCATATTGTCCGCACCGCAATCGGATGAGAAGACCAAACAGGAGCTGGAGGACCTAATGGCCGACATCAAGAAGAACGCGAATCGTGTTCGCGGCAAACTCAAGGGCATCGAGCAGAACATCGAACAGGAGGAGCAACAGAATAAATCATCGGCCGATTTGCGTATACGCAAAACTCAACATTCGACGTTGTCGCGTAAATTTGTCGAAGTGATGACCGAATATAATCGCACCCAGACCGATTATCGGGAGCGTTGCAAGGGTAGAATACAGCGTCAACTAGAGATTACGGGTCGTGCCACCACCAATGAGGAGCTCGAGGATATGTTGGAGCAGGGCAATCCGGCCGTGTTCACGCAGGGCATCATCATGGAAACGCAGCAGGCAAAACAAACGTTAGCCGATATCGAGGCACGGCATGCGGATATCATGAAATTGGAGACATCGATCAAGGAGCTGCACGACATGTTCATGGACATGGCAATGCTGGTGGAGTCGCAGGGCGAGATGATCGATCGCATTGAGTATCATGTGGAGCACGCTATGGACTATGTGCAGACAGCAACTCAGGATACCAAAAAGGCGCTCAAATATCAAAGCAAAGCGCGACGAAAGAAGATCATGATACTGATATGCTTGACTGTGTTGGGTATCTTAGCGGCTGCATATGTTAGCAGTTATTTCATGTAAATTGATGCAATTACTTAACACACATTTATACACACAAGCATACACAAAAATACACATACTCACACACAAACATACACACACACAGATAAACATACACATTCGATATCTGTTTAGGATGTTGTGCAACCCACCCAGAAATGATTCAAAATATATGTGTAATACCTAAAAGCGCATTAAACAGTTAAGAAAGCGGCCCTTGCCAGTGAGCTAATATATATGTATATATATATATATATATGTATATATATATATATATGTACACAAACACCTACACACACTCACAATACACACTTGATACTTTAGGCTCTATATATATTACAAATGCATTATATAGCTAATTTGTATAATTAGTTTAGAAACCTTGAGAGTCTAGCGGCAAAGTGCTAATATTTGTTGTTATTTATGCAGACAGCCGCCTGGGCACAGGATATGCTTATCCCCATGCTCAACTCACACACACATGAACACATACACATACAGTTTATATATATATATGTATATATATATATATAGAAAACAATTAGCCAGCCACAAAGTAAAGCCAGGTTAAAAAGAAAGAAAACAGCAGAACCGGACAAACCGAAACAAAAGGCACATAATTATAGTCTAAAAACCATATTAGACATTAACACACACACACATATATATATATATGATCAAAGTGGCTATTGAAACTCTATAACACACATACATATGTAGCTAAAAAGTAATAAAAATAATATTAAACTACAAAATCAAAAATAAAAAAACCAAAAAGAACAAAAACAAAATCGAAACAAAAAGTAATTGCAAAAGAATCATGAAATTTTATTGATTATTGTTATAATGCGAAGCAAACTTCAAATGCGACATCAGAAAAATAAGAGAAACAAATTTTTAGTAGATTTTCTTTGCATACATATTAAAAAAAAACACATATTCTTTATTCTTTGTTATTCGATTCGGTTACTCGCATTATGCCTATAAAATTCTTGCTAAATCTCAATGCTTATATTTGTAGAACCCCACACATACACATACACACACACACACACACACACACACACACACCAACACACAAAACAATCTCTCAGTACGCAAATCTCATGCAAATGCTATGTATTTTAAAATCTAGTTAACTTGAATATTTATTAAATGATTATTATTATTATTATGAGATATACACATGCATATATATATATATATAATAACTATAGTGACTATTTACTAAATTCTAATTACCCAATCGTGTTCACATTTATGGAATGCACATTAAATTAATTAAACAAAAAAGAAACACAGATTTTTTAGCTAATGCGACACAAGTTACAAAAAAAGACACTCGTATAAAACCTGCTCTATATATATATATATTTATATATGTCGATTGAGGAAGCTATTTGCCCATAAAGACATATGTATGTAATATATAATACTACATAAAAACCCTCAAGCGAATGCCAGACGCAAACTAATCGGTTAACTGTAATTTTGGAGTTGATAAATATAATAGTTTGTTGCGCAAACAAATGCGCAACATTTATCTCCATTTAAACGGGTTTTATTTTTTGTTTTTTTTGTTGCATTTCCGTTGTTTTTTTTAATGAGTTTATCTGCACTGCAATACAAAAAATTGCTGGCAATAAAATCAACTTGGACTTGTTTTAATTTGTGCTCAAGAAATTTGGAAAAAAATACCATTTGCTGATAGCGCTCAACAATTTGTCATTTAGTTTCAAGCTTACTCACTCAAAACCACAACTAACACACTGACACACATGCAATCACACTCACACACACACAATAAATTCTCCTTTCAATATTAACTCACTTATTTATTTTTTTATATTTTTTTGCTTTCCATTTCCCCCACCCAATGACTAACCACGCCACCAACAAACGCAATTTGGATTCTTTGCTTAAAACTCAACTGCATGCCAAAATATTATTTTTAATAATCTATTTAATTTGCGAACAAAAAAAAACCCTAAACCTATAACAATAATAGTATCAAAGCATCCAAGTAGCATGCCTAAGCATAACAAGCCATTTTTGTAGTGGCTAAAAATGAAATCTTAACTTAACAACACATATGAAATGTTTTGCAACTAATTAAACACAATAAAACTAATCAATGAAATCAACGAGAGCAATGCTTATGCCTAAGTAGAAACTGCACTTTTTAAGCACAATAAAACAGAAGCAAAAAACAAAAACCAACAACAACAAAAAAACAGTCAAACAAAAAACAACAACGAGCAGAGCAATAAATATCTAGTCCACTGCGAATGCAACTGCAACTGCAAGAAGCACGCGTGCACGTTTCTTTAATTTCTTCACTTTTAAACGAGAGAGTATGCGATATGCAACAACTGCCACCCAATAACAACAAACCAGCAACAACAACAACAACCAGCACGCTAATAAACACAAGCATCGTCGATTGTTGCGCAAACGAGTCGAATCGAAATCAACTTCGTATTATGGCAGTTAATCATGCTGCTTAAATTCATTCAATGTGTTTTATCAAGCCCTCTATAACATCTAAAAATAAAAAAATAAGTAAAAGAAATAACATAAAAGCGACTCCGCCGTCCAGCCTCGCCAACAACAACAACAACAACAACAACAACAAAACAAACAAAATACGAAGAAAAAAAATAACACGTATAAATCCCAAAGTGAACAAGAGATTTCAGCCTCAACGCTACTCCACATGCAGCTGCCAAGCGTCATTCCCCCAACTAAGGTGAGTAATACTATATAATTTTTTTGTACTCACTTAAGTATATATATTTGTATATATATACAAAAAAAATTAACAACCTCGACAAATGCCTCGTTTTCTCCTCTGCCTCTGCAATGTGACGGATTTGAAATTTTGCTCATGAATGCTGTCACATTGTGTTTGCACATATGTATTTCGTTCTTTATGTTGTGAGCTGGTGAAATTATCGCTTAGTTCCGTCAAATGCGCACTTGAAGCGTTATAATAATCTATAAAATATTCTATAACAATAAACTGAATAATAATCACATTGATATTATGGGTGCTATTGAGTGTGTGGAGCACTATGTTAATTGGGCTCGTGAGAGTTAATGTGCCAATCATTGAATTGCTCGGAAATTGAGCTGAGCAATCGAGATGGGAAAAGTTTATAATAGAAAACAATAAATACAAATGAATGTTAATGTTGCTTATGAATAATCAAATTAAGTAATTAATTTGAGCTGTAGCCTGTCTGAAATTAAACAATTAATATATATGTAGTAAATATAGTTATTTTTCTATGTCAAGATATAACATATAATTATTATATACTTAAACTTGAGATGTTGCCTTTAAGGTGCAAAAAAGCATTATAAATACATAAAGAGATAGAAGAATGAAAAAAGGTATATAAACAATATATAATCGAGTAGTAGTCAAAAATAAGAATGGTTGTTGATAACCTCTTGCCCAATATTTTTAATCAGTTTTGGCTTATTAAAAATAAAGTATATAAAATGAATTTAGCTCGGATTCGAGTATTATTTTTTCCATACTCATCACAACATTTTCAAGTGTTATTCATGAATTTCTCATACGCTGAAGTTCGTCCCACACTCAACAATAACAAACACAATTTGCACATTTTGTTCTACCTTTTTTAACTTTTTACATATGCAAATTTGATATTATTCGCTAAAAGAATCTGTTTGAAGAGATGATCTCATACTGACGACTCATTTTTTGGGTCTTGCTCTTCAGAGTTTGAGTAACTGACTGACGTTCACTTCGTATTTATAGATCTTGAAGTCAGTTTTTGTTGAGTAATATTACATAGGTCGCTCAATATTCACTAAGATGCCCTTTTTTTTATAAAGACTCATTTTAATCAGCCGTAATTCATTAATCCATAAACCTCGTTCCAACATGTATCATTTTCTCGGACATCCTGTCGCCTCTCTAATAAATATATATATTTACTGACAGACCCTAATGGGACTTAGACATGCACCTCCCACATTTACGAGTGTTTCGATTATAATTGCTGAGTCATCAATTTGAACAAGCTGCCTATCACAATCAACATAGGAAACTATTTTTATTTTATATTAATTAATTATTAAAAGCTCATTGTTGATATATATATATATATGTGAAAACCAAACTTATGAATCATGCGATAAAAAAACACAGCAATTTTGATAAGAGTTTAGCAAAGTTTTTGTTGTTTTATTATTAGCTAAATTCAACTTTTTTTTGCGATAAGGAGAATGAAAACAATGAATTAACCATTTGCATTTGTGGGCTTTTTATTCTCTAATTCTTTTACAAGTTTGCATAGTTATTAAAGTTAAACCTTTTTGCGGGATACTCATCGACAACTGTCTCTTTTTTTTCTTTCTCCCTCTCTCTCTTTTCACAAGTTCTTGCTCATCGTTTACTTTGTGTGTATCTTTACCTTGTTGCTCAACGTTTGTTGCATGTTTTTTTTTGTTTGTTTGCTGTCTATTGAATTTGTATACTCTAGAAACCAGAACGAGTTGTAAGGTTGTTTAGGCTGCTCAGTTACTTTGAAATGATAAATATCATATTTGTTAAATACTTAATATTTTAAATGAATTCAACTTTTTTAAAATATGATTGTTAAAAAGAATATTTTAATTATTCTTATGCTAAGTCCCTAAAAACAGGCAGACAACAGCAGCAGCAATATCAAAGCTATTAGACAAATAAATAGAATATTTGTTGTTTAGCTTTTGTTTCTGGCCTTCACACTTGAGTTTAATGACTGCTGCATTGCAACACATTGGCTGCCCTTCGACCCCCATCGACCCCTATTCCTGGGCTAAGTACACACTCGTTAGTTGCCTGGCACATCACCTGCCCCTATTTGTAGCAACGAGTCATGAAATCAATTTATATAGGTATTTAGCTTTTGTTGTTGTTTTTGTTTATCTCTTTTTTTTTTGCTTCTTGATATTACAATTGCCTTTGTCCATGTGTCCGTTTAGTAGATTGCGTCTATGTTTGTTGGCCAGGCCAAGAAACGATGGCCAAGCGATTTTCTGCCATTTCACTGAATACCCATCTCCCTCCCCTCTTTCTGTCTGGCTATTTCTGTTTGCTATTTGGCTCTGTGACGTTGAGAATTTTATTTTATTTTTCACACGCCGCCTCTCCTATCATGACTCATCATGAACTCTTCAAATGCTGACTGATGTTTGCGCTTTTTTATTTTTATACAAATGGCTTACAATGTGTTGACCTCTTTTATTGCCAAAATATCTCATTCTATCCCTTTTTTTTTTGCTGTACTACCAGTGAAAGTATTTTTTTTTTATTAAAGGATCGAAATCTATTTATTGAGTTGAGAAACTTGACATAAATACATTTTTTCATTCTCGACAAAAGTTTAAGTTGACCAGTTAAAGAAAGTGCACGTCTGGAAGGGAATATGCTGGAATATGCTTTTGGACAAGGTTTTATGTTTGTTTTTCATTAGTGCGAACAAATACAAAAAATGTGCATGATTTCAGCAAAAAAAAAAATTGAATGAAAATCACTTCAATTTATTGCGGAAGGTGCGGTTTCTATTTAGTTTCCTCCATTCAACTCCGCTTGTTGGTTTTGGCCAAGCCAAAACTTCATTTGAGTCACTTGCTCAATCAGTGCGCAGGTGTTCCTTGACTTGTGGAAATATATATACATGTTTGCTCAGGTTAATTGAAAACAAATTTAGAGAGCAGCGTCGAGGCAGGTCATGAGGAAATCCACATCATGACCTAGGATGCAATCGATTGGGAAACACTCATAAATACACACACATGTGTGTGTTTGCCTAAAATTGAAAAAGTTGGCAAAACTATTTAATTTAATACCAATATTTTTTTATAAACATATTTGAATAAAATATTAAATTCATAAAACAAAAATAAAATATAATAATTTGGAATCTTGTCGAATCCCGAGCAAATTCGATTTCCGCGGATTATATAAAATATACAAAAAATAATTATAACTGATAAACAATATATTTTATATACAATTTTATTTAATGTTTTGTGCTTAAATTTAAAATATTTAATAAAGTGTTGATATGATATTCATTAAATAAAGAATTTATTTAATTCGAATAAAACAACACAATTTATATTTTATTATTCAATAGAATAAACGCATAAAAATTTAAAAAAAAAATGGTAATAGGGGCAAGACCAGCTTTCTACCAAGTCAATATCAACATACTAAAACACACACACACACACACACACACACACAGAAGTGAGAGCAATTGACCCTTTTTTCGGCAATGGAGTTCATTCGCCTGTAGAGCAACACTGAGCCTTTGACTGTCTGCCCACCTGGGCGCGGTCCTTGGTAAACTATATGTATGTATATAGAGGCATGTGTATTTAGTTGTTGTTGCAACACGAGTTCCTCGGCTCTTAACGAGCAGCACATTTAAAATAGCAACGAGGTCCGCAAAGCCTGTTTCTCGTATCGGTTTAAAGTTGGTCAACAGTTATATATGTGTGTGTGTGTGTGTTTTTATGTTTGGCTGGTTGCAAATTTTCACCAGTTGAGGTGGAGCGTGTAATAGTCTTTGTTGTTACTTTCGCTCTGCTGAAGTCATCTAGGTAAGAGTTAGCGAGGCGAGCACAGCAATTTCCACAATTTGGCAGTTCACATTTTTACATTTAAATTCCATTCGCTTTCCCAACATCAACATCAACATCAGCATCAACATCAATTTCCTTTCTTGATTGTTTTGGGGCCATGAAAATTGTTGTTAATTTTACAGGCATTTATACAGCATAGGCAAATTTAAAAAAGAGAAAGCAAAAACTAAAGAAAACTGTGTGCGGGCGAAAGAAAGGGTTAAAGTTTACGTTCAGCATTTAGTAGAAATTCGAGTTTGCCGAGTTAATCGTACAAAGGGATTGTAGATGCCATGCGTCATGCCAACTTTGACAATTTTTGTTTCTGTTTTTGTGAATTTCGCACGCCCCATTCTGACGCCTTAATTAAAGCGAGCAAAGCTCCCGCAAAGCTGCACGAACTGCAAGCTCATTTGCATCAGGGCCCAAACTTGGCCTTCCCAGCAGGCTGGCAAACAGCAACAGCGCAATCAACGAAAAAGCGCTGACTAATTACAGTTAGCTGCCGCGAAGTGGTAGATAAAACAGAGAACCTTGCGGCTACACTAATCAGCAGAGTTTGGTTGTGTCGGGGATCTAAAACACCCAGTCAAAATTTGTGGTAAAGTAGTGGGTGTCGCAAGAAATTTCGCCAGACTGCAGCAAAAGCGTTAGCAAATATCTGTATAAGTATATTATATATATATATATATATATATATATATATATATATTTATTTATTTTTTGTATGTAGGAATAGATATATGTATAAGGAGACAGAAGAGTCCTTTGACGTAGGAATACGCCTCGGGGCTGGCTCTGTCAATGAACTATCTGACTTGGACTCTGCGAATACCGACAAAATGAGTATGGGGCGAGCCGCGGGGTTATCGGTCTCAGACAGAGACCATAGGAGAGTGAGTTTGTATGACTCGCAGATGAGAATATGTCAAGTCATGTCATGCTTAATAAACAGCATATCACGATTTTAATATTTATAACAAATGGATTTGTAACCATATACGCACAAGATAACGCTAGAAATCCAGACAGACTATAAGACAAGATTTAGAATGTCTTACTTAAACTCTTAACCTGTTCAGTATCATTGTTGGCTACAGGCAACAATTGCTGACTTGTTTATTTTAACAAAAATATTGGCTCAAAGTGTAATTACAACTGTTATTTAAAGAATATTAAATTTTTTTAAAAGTATTTATATATATGTTTTATATAGCCAAATCTTACATATACTTTTCAGAAAGGACTAAATTTAGTTACCTAACCTGATAATTCGCAGATAGAGTTTAAAATTCTTTAAATAAACATATGTTTTAGCTTTTTGTTTGACTTAGCTTGCTTAAAGCGATGATTTGGCTTAGTCAAAACTTAAATAACGCATTTACTGCATGGAATTTACAACCTAAATTCCACTGGTTTATTATTAAGATTTATTTCCAAATTTATGCTTATAAATTTTGTAATGATTTTCTAAAGCTCTCAGCTAAGTAGGAGGTTTATTTTAGTTTAGTGAGTGTAACTCGGCAAATTCTTAGTCCTTGATGAGCGAGCTCACTCAAACTGTAGCATTTATAATATTAAATTGTCCCAATAGGGACACGCAGACTTCATTAGCATTGCATACGCCAAGGCGCGTGCGTAATAACATTTCTCGGATTATGCAGGAATTCAACGTTGAGCTATGAGCTATAATCGCCAAAGCGGCAACTACTAACATAATTTCATCTGGCTAATCTCTTTGCTCTCTCTCTCTCTCACTCTTAATCTTGCTCATTCTCTATCTCACTCACACAGTGGCAGACAGACAAAGTCAGTCACGTTATTAATTTACTTGTCTGTTGAATGTTTTACTGCCTGCGGCGCATTTAATTTTCATCTTTTCTTTTCGCCGAATGCGATGCAGCGGTTATCATTTCTGCCATTTTTTCCGGTTGTTTTTTATTACATTGTTGGCAGCGCGTGTCAGCTTTTATTGTTTCAACGGAAAGTGTCAAATGTTGTGGCAGCTGCGCTTTTTATATACATCACATTTTATGCAGTTTCTCTTATAGACGTGTAAGAACTACAAAACAGTTTTTCGTTTCGAGTAGCATCTACAAAAAGGTTTTCATTTTGTGTATTTTTTTAATGGGAGAAATGTGTAGATTGCTATGCTGTGTCCTTCAAGTGTTGCACATGCAAAATGTCAGCAGGATTTGTTGGGTTGACAAGACTGCAAATTCTTTTTTAAAAAAAGGGTTCCGACCGAGTGAATCTTATCTGTGAGCTTCAAATTCTGTTTAAGCAATTTTAGTATACTTCTGCATATGTATAATAGGTCAGAAAAAAAATTTCAGTTTTAAAAAATACGAATATTTTTTCATTTAATCAAACATATCTGTTGTTTAACTATATCTTGTTCTTAGGTATCTTGAAGTTGAGTAAACCCAACTTGTGACACTTGCTTGTTTTTTGTCGTTGCTCCACTTCGCTTCTTGCAGCCTGACACTTGAAATTATATTCCCTTTGAGTCATTTCAGGTTGTTGATTCACTTTCTCTCTGACGCTGGAATGCAAAGATTAATTGCATGCTTCTAGTGGGTTTACTTTGCCTAGGCATTATCATCAAGGTACCATCCTTAATAACCACGCCGTATTTTTATCCAGATAATCTGCCATGCTGTGGCGATATGGAGGTAAAAATGCGCTCATTAATTTTACAAAAGCCGTAATATTTTGTGCGTAAAGCTTCAACACATTTTATACACAGCAAATATATCAAATTTTTTGTAAAGTTTTTTTGTTGTTATTTACAGCGCTTTTGTTGCTTACGGGGCTTCTTGTCTCTTGTCCCTTGCATTTGGGCCCAATTTGTCCAGTGCGCTTCCTAAAAGGACGCGTGTGCCTGTTAGTGGCCGACTGTCAAGAGTCGACTTCCTTCCTTTACTTTTTTTCCGGTGGTGTCGGCCATTTTCTGCGTTAAGTAAAACTTAAACAGCAGCGACAACAAGGGAAGCAACAGCAACATATTTTTTATTATACACACACACATGTATGTACACACAAACAAGTACATATATAAGTGTGTGTATGTTCGTGTTTGTGTAGGTTGAAGGTCTTCAGCTGTGGACTGACTAAGCAAAACTTCAGTTTATCTGACATCATATTTATTTTATTGCTGCTCAACTCTTATAGCTCTGGCCAACCACCATATTTGCCAATATCAATGGGCGAACACAAAGTTATTTTTTCTTTCTTTCTTTTCCTATTCTTTTTGCTGTAAAATTCATTCACCAAGTCAACGGCGAAAAGCACAGCAGCGAACGTGTGAGAAACCTGTCACACATATAAGCAGTGTCAGCAGCACCAGCAGTAGCAGAGTAGTCGCCACACAGCAGACAGTAAGCAGCGAGGGGCCGACGTCCTCGTCTCCTTGTACTGCTTCACGTTTTCGTTGTGGTTGTGTCGGTCACAATGTCAAACATAGAACTGTAAACAGCTCAACACAATGAAGGGACGCCTCAATCTACGTACGCATACCAAGTCACACGCAAACACGGACACACCCACAAACACACTCGCATTCAAGCACAGTGGCAAAATGGAGTAGACATGCGCCTACAAATGAAACAATAACCTGCTCTGCTCGGCTCGCTGTCAGCCACTAATCCATTTCGCTAGCTATTTTTAACATGCGCAATAACAACAACAAGAGGAAATCAAAAGCTAAACTCACTCACACGTGCTAAAAAGCATAGCGTCGCTCTTTTAATGCTGCTGGCTGAGCCCAAGGCACCCCTCGATGTAAGAGATTACTGCTCGGCTCGGTTCTCTCTTTTACTTATGTTGCTCTCCCAATTGTTAAGCTGTGTTTTTGAATTGTCATTGCTGCTTGTGGCTGGCTGCGCATTGTGCTTCGTAGAGTTTGTTTATTTATAAATTGTTTTTTGTTTTGCCTGACAAGTGATGTTGCAATTTGTTAGTTAAAAATAATTAATTAATTATATTTATTATCCCATATAAAAGTTTAAAATTATTGTCATTAAGAGAATGACTTTGCCTGGTTTAAACAAATGCAAACCACTGTGCAACGTTACTGTAGCTGTTATTTGGTAATCTTGTTGTGGTGGTTTGCTGTGTGCGACTTGTACATGTAAATTATATATATATATATATACATACTATGTGTATATGTACAGTTCTGAGTGCAACTGCTTTAATTTTCACAGAACCCAGCACGCTCAAAACCGAGAACGTGAAAATAAAATTTAAAAAAAATAGAGGAACAAACCAGAGGAGAAGCAAAACACACCACAGCACAACAACTTTTTTGTCGCCGCTGCTAGCCCTGACGTAGTTGTAGGTCCTTCCTGTTTTATTGCTGTTACCCAACATTTTCGCAAGCCCTTCCCGATGTTGACGTGGTTGTTGTTTTTGTTGTTGCTGCCGCCGCCGCTGCCTGGTTGTGTCGCGTGCTAGTTTTGCGTGTGCATTGTATTTTTGTTACTCATTTTGTTTGTTTTTTGGCTATCACATACATGCTGCTAGATCCGATGTTGGTGCTGCTACCCTTTTGTGTTGCTGCTTCAGCTGTTCTTTTCATGTGCATGTTCAACGTACACATAAATATAAATATTATGTGTGTGTGTTTGTGTGTGGGGTTGTGTGAGTTTAATTGCTGTGCTCAGAAGTAGGCTACAATTTTTAGCGTCAATTTGACAGCCTAAGACCACCGAAGCCAAGTGAGATTTATGGCAAACACATACAATCAGCTACCAGCTACCAGCTAATCAGATTTAACCTGGTCAGCAGCAGCAAGTAGGCAAAGAATCGAGAGCAACACGCTTGCCACTTGCGGCTACAATCGCATTATCCTCACTAATGGGAGCATTCGTTAAATGGGCGTGGTCCCTTTAGCCAACACTTGTATTTTTCGTATCACGCTGCTAGCTGTTGCAGTAATGTGGCTTCAGTCTAACACCAACAACCAACAACAGCAACATTAACAAAAACTACGACTACAACAAAAAACACAGTAAATGCTTTGTCTTATCGCCATGGGCATATCATTTAATTTCCACATTATTTGTCACACAATGAGCGAAAGTTTTGCGGGTTGTTAGGGGAGCGGCGGCGGCGGCGGCGGTGAACTAATCTGGCCGCCAGGCAGACAAACATAAAATGTGATATTAATTAGTTTTTCCGATGCTGCCCAAAATTCCGCAGAACATCAACAAAAGCGCACAGAAACTTTTATTTTGCTTTACCAAACATAAAATTCAGCAAGCAGAGGACAACAAGGACAAATCGAGAGCGAGACAGAGCAGCTGATAGTGGAAGCGAGACTGAGACAGACAAGTACAGGCAACGCACAAAATATCGAGAGAAATTAGAAATTGTTGAACAATTTGTTTGCGTTATCCTTTTATCCCATTTTTGCTATCTGTGCACATGACTCGTAATTGTTGTTTCTATCGATATCCCATTGGTGCTATTTTGGGTGCCATTAAGTTTGACACTAAATTGCTTGGCAAAAGTGAAATTAATCATACGCCATGTTGGCACACGCAAAATGCTTCAACAATTACTCATTGCACTGTTTACTTACACATACACACACACAGACACACACACACAGCTAGCTAGGGTGAATCAGCCACGCCCCAGGTGAGGTAGCTTCTAATAGCTAAAAGACGGATCGATTGATTGATTACTGAACGGCAGGTTTGGTTTCATTTGGTTTCCGTTACGGTTTATTGAACTTTCCCGTGCAGTTCAGTCAGTCCAGGCCAGCACGTAAAAGATATTCATCTTTAGGTTGGCCAAAACGCGAGAGTCATGTGAATGGGGCTAACAAATAAGAGTTGTATGTGGCTGCTTATCGGTTACGGCCAATTTGCATACGCTTCAAGTTCTTAACTCAAAGCTCACGTCATATTTAAATAGACCCGGTTTGCGTTTTATTCGAGTTGGCCAGTTCATTGCACGTTCAAGTCTCACGAGCGATTGTCACATGATTTCCTATATATATTAACCAGCTGTTTATAACTGTTAGATTAACAAAAAGAGTTTTAATTTTTTTTTAGCTTACTTTTGTCTATTTGTAATACATAATTCGCTTTGTTGAAATTCAGTTTCGTTTTGATTTCAAGGGCAGCGCATATCAAATTGCTTAACGACTTTTGTGTTTTGCTTTGACTTTTTCTTGTTTAGCTGTTTTTTTTTTATATTTTTATTTTATTTGTTATTATTTTTGCGACTCTCCGGTTTTTGTCACCTTGTTGATTGTGCGGTTGGCATTGAATTGCTTGACAGCTGGAGTCTTTTATCAGCTTTGGTCGGCTTTCATTTGCCCCCCACTCACTCGCCCGCTCGCTCGCTCGCTCAAACTATGTCTCTCTTTGTACATATATTTATATTTTTATCTGCAACTCAATGTCTCGCTTTTTCTATTATATTTCTTTTTTACTTTTGTGGCAAGTGTCAAACAATTTTCAGTTGTCATCGGCCTGCGGCAAACACAAATTGCCCCCGCAACGACCTTTGGCCAAACAATTTGCTCTGCGTGTTCCACATTTTGTCATATTACTTTATATGTATAAATGATTATATATGGCATTTTCAATTTTAGCTAGCCACTAATGAGTCTTTTCTCTTTGGATGTTGCGTTGCCAAGTTTATTTACTGTCTCGGTTTTCGTTGTCATTTTTGGCTGTCAACAGAGATTTGGCCATCCAACTGGGGTTACTAACCACCAGATTACTCGCACTTGCCGTCGTTATTTTTGTGTACCAACTTAATGGAATTGTGAATGTCAGTCAGCACTGGCAACATTTCGGTTCTTTATGCCAACCAACCATTTGCATATGGCGAGCAAATTAAATTCTACTGCTCTGAAGTATATTCCACAAGCAGCAGAAGACCAACCCACAAAGAGAAGAGATGGATGCAGCCTGGGCAAGCAGGTCCCTGGGCCAGGGGCTGATGAGGCATCATTTACAATAATCGCGCCGTCGTCGACATCATTATGGCATGGCCCCATTTATCCATTGCTGATGCTGCCAGCAGCATCATTAAAAGCATATGCTGTGGCTGCGACTTTTTGCCACTTAATGCTCCAAAGATTGTCATTTAATGTGCACAAACTATGCTTCAAATATATATATATATATATTATAGTAGTGCCACTCTTTACAATTTTTAATCTTTCAGATCTTTGTTTAAAAAATTGCTGGTCGTTGCACAAATGAGTTACGATAAAGGTCCACAAACACTTTAGTTATCCAAAAATATGTGAAAAAATGCATTAAAAGCAAAGAACACTTCTATTGTAAAATGGTCCATAAATAGATAGATTCAAGTATCCCATCTACTGCATACCTATATATTGTAGGAGCTTATGATACTCTCTATTCTAATGATGAAATCATACTGATTTTTGTCCCAAGAGTATACATATCCAAAGCAAAAAGTGAAACTTTTTGATAATTTGTGATATAAAAAACTAAACAAAAAGTGACCAAACAATATTCACATTGGGCATGCTTTAAAAATCCTAAACAATGTACTAAAAATAGTTAAATATTTGCGAAATATTTTGAACAATTTTAATAAATAAAACTAAATGAATAAATTACTACTTTTATTTTTATCTTAATTCAAATAAGCTCTTAGAGGCTATATATTTAATGGAAAAAAAAGACCCAGCAAGGAAGCGTTCAAACATTTTATTGTACTTGCCTCGTTTAAATGCCAACTTTATATTATACAACATACTTTAAATACATATATAATAAAAAACCGTAATACAAAGTTAACAGTTTATTTGGGTCAAAAGTCAGAAGTTCGCATTCATTATTTAAGCCAGTCTCTTTTACAATTTCCTTTACAAGTTGGCAGTACTATTTGATTCAAAGTTTATTTTAAATTTATTCGCCCTTTTATACTTTATAGCAAACTTTGTAATTGCATTTCCTTCAACTTTCTAACGCTGCAATTTAGCAGTTTTAGCCAATACTCACTGTAGTCCAGGGCAACAACTAAGTGACTCGATTTTCTGATGTTTTCTGTTCAATACTCTCGAATTTATAAAATTAAGTCCAGCTGACAGCTTCAAGTTCAATTAATTATGCAACGAATTCATTGTTTATTTTAATTCTGTCTAATTTGATATTTAACAAATAAATGAAATTAAATTGATGTGCATACAAATTGCTCGGTCTCTCCAGCTAGTCTTTAATTTAATTTGCATTCGTTATACGACAAGACTAGCACAAGTTCAGCATAGACGCAGCCGTCAATCATCGTTATCATCATAGTCGCAGCCGTCAATCATCGTTATCATCATCAACATCATCAGCCAGATTATATTTTGTCTTTGAGCCTGACCGCCGATTTGTTCTAATTTAGATTAAATCCAGAAAATAAAAGCAGCGAAAAAATATGAAAAATGTTGAGCAACTGCACACTTTGGATTCGTTGCACGAAACCTTTTCTCACCCTCCTCCACCCCTCTGCCTTGGGGGCTAATGTAAGTGGCTGAATTAAAGTTTGTGTTCCTGTTTCAGCTTTCCTTATCAACATTTGTTTGCTTTGCATTCGCTGTTTGGGTTCGTCCTTTGCCGTTGCCTTTGGCAATCTGAAAAGCCGCAAGTACGTGGCGTTTGTAATTTGCTTTTTGGCCATTTGTCGTTGTTCCTTGGCCTGACCTGACGCACTCGCACTCGCACTGGTCTCCTCCTCGTCCCTTTTTCCTGTATTTATTATGTCGTCTCGCATCCTGCTGCTGACAACGCCACTTTCAGTATTGGAGCAATAAAACGTTTGTAATTTTTTTTTCCCTGCTCCTGTTTGTGTGACCCAAAGGCATTTTATGTTATGGCAAGCACACGCAGCACTCACATTACTCACATTCCTGAAAATGGAGCTCCACGTGGACTCCAAGCTCCAAAAATCCTCATTCACCCTGATTCTTTAACAGTTATCTCTGTTTTTGTGTATAGACAATTGTGTTCATTTGCATACATTTAAAAAGAGTTTTATTTTTGTCCTGAAAATGTGGCGGATTTAATATTTAAATGTAATTAAAAAATCCCAAATCCATTACTTTGTTATACTAATCCTATTAACACAAGCCAACTCCTTTTATTTTCATAATGCATATGCGTTATTAATATTTATATAAAATTAATTTTGATATGAGTTAATATCCATTTTGCTGGCCATTGTTCAACGAAATTCTGGCAAACACATAAAAAGACCTTAAAATCATAGATGGAGAGACTAAATTATTAGCTCCAATTTAATAAGCTTATTATTATTATGTCCGGCGTAAAAATACTCTCTTGGCAATATAGCAGCCAAGGTTTTAATGGGCGTGGTCAGTGCCGAACTTTCAAGAAGTTGGCCAAAATGATATAAACCAAATTGCATTTATCGATTGGATGTAGTAGCCAATTTTTAACACTTTGTCTGCTTCGCGCACAGACAAACATAAACTCCAAGTTTCAAGTAACTATCCTTAATGGGTATTAAATATACTTCTTTACCTTAGGGTAGATATCAGACTATAAAATATATATATTTTAAAATGGCTGATGCAAAAGGCAAAATTAATATCTTCTACTCGATGGGGAGTTAAATATCTACAATTTTAATCTATTTACTTATTTTATTTTACTTATTTTATTTTACTTATTTTATTTTACTTATTTTATTTTACTTATTTTATTTTACTTATTTTATTTTACTTATTTTATTTTACTTATTTTATTTTACTTATTTTATTTTACTTATTTTATTTTACTTATTTTATTGTACTTATTTTATTTTACTTATTTTATTTTACTTATTTTATTTTACTTATTTTATTTTACTTATTTTATTGCGAAATTTTGTAAATAACAAGATTTATAGCAAACAAAAATACAGCAATTCAGCTCAGTTTGACATATGCCGCATCTTAAATACTCTTTCAAAATATTACGTCTCCGATGATAGTAGTTAAATTCTGTATCGTTCGCATACGCGACATAAAAATGGGCATTTGTGGCAATTTTAATTAATGAAGTCTTAAATTTGGGAACAATGGCCATTAGGGTCTGCGCTTGTCGAAATACTGAAGAATTTATATAGATACGCATATACAGAATGGGCTCGAAAATGTCTTTGAGAATGCGTTACGCAATTCGCGACATGTAATTATTATTTATAATACCCGCTGCAAGGGTATATATATATGTTTTCTGGGCAACATCTTTAAGGGCGCCACAAAAGCTCAACTCCTTGCTGCTCGTCCTTTCCACTTGCTGTTGTTGCTTGTTGTTGTTGACTTGTGCGTGTCATAAAACCTACAGCCCAATAGACGACGACCTTGCCACGACAACAACATCCCGCTGCGAATTTTGCTATTGCGATTGCGATTGCGATTACGATTCCCACCCGCTGGCAGACATTCGACATTCGACATTTTTTTTTTTTTTTTTTTGGTTACTTCTATTTAGATTGTATTGGCCTTCAAGGCGAAACTCAATTTGCATTACATTTGCTACGCGCTCGCATAATATTTTATGTAAACAAATAGATATTACATTTATGAGGCTGCACTGGATATCTCTACGAGCCCTGCTCAAGGGAGTGAAAATCCGTCAAGGTTTGATGTGTTAGCTGCTTGAAAAAAACAGATTGAGACATATATATTTGAGTATAGTTTGGCTTTAGGTTGGTAGTAAATATAAAGCTGAACACATGCCAAAGCAGCACTTTCCTTGAACGACTACAAAATCAAGAAATTTACGATTTTGTTTATTACAAACTTTGTTGTGTGTGTTGGTTCCCTCAATTGAACAAACCTCCGTCCAAATCGCGTCCGGCACGAACCGAACTCTTCTTGATTAGCTGCTGTCAATTCTCATATGCAGACCGTCTCCGTTTTTCCCATTCGTTTTGTTTTCAAGCAAAAAACAAACCAAAACCAAAGGCGAAATAAATAAAACAATAACATGAAATGCTTCGTGGCTGATTGACCCATCGTAAATATCGCAGCGGGGACCACACGGCGTATACATTTTTTTCTCTGCTTCGACGCAGATTCGCAGAAAAAGGCGAAAAGTGTAGCATGCTTTTAAGGGTTACGCGAAGGGGAGGGGGGGGGGCCCGGCGTCTATTAAATCGACTGCCTGACCTTTGACTTGGCTATTCTTGTACATACTCATACATACACACATTTATACATATATATGTGTGTATGTATGTGTGTGTATGTATTGGGCAACTCGTTACGTTTGCAGCTGTTGGCTCGAGGCACTTGTAACTTTGCACATAAATTAACTGTCAAAAGGGCTGCCTCTTCCTGGCTGCCAGAAATTTCTTGCTTGTAAATTTATCTTGTAATTACATAGCTCACCGTTGTTCTTAAAGTTGTTTTTGTTGTTGTTGTTGTTAATTACAGCCACGTTATTAATCAACAAATTTTGAATGAAGTTACTTAGTTATTTTTGGCGACATTTTTATTTTCTCTTCCATTTTAATCTGCACACTCAGCTCCATATATATATATATATAGGTTTAGATAGGGGATTCATCATCAATCAATAAAATTGATATTTGGTTGGAAAATTATATAAATATAGCATTGAACTCACAGATTACTTTCTGTGTCAATTTGTGTTTTTTATATATTTTATCTGATACCAGCAAACAGTTAGCTAGTTAAGACGGTTCTTTGGGGAATTTAGCGCACAAACCTGTATTGCCAAGTTGCTTGAATCAATGCTGTCGATGCCAACAAAATAATTTATTAACCTTTGGGACACAGCTTTCTACCAAGTCGCCACTCCACACGTATTGACCTATTTATGCGAAAACAATTACAAATGTCCCGCATAAATTCATCAAATGTCAAAGAAAAGCCGAAAGGCGACAAAATAATGATATCATAAAAATATGTGTGCAAATGTAAATATGTTTATGTACATTTATTTGTATATATGTATAAAGCAAATATATGCACATATGTAAAAAAAAGAAGGTGCACGACAGTTGAAGCAGCCAGAGGTGGCTGACTTTCAGCAGACGAGGAGCCTTGACTTACCCCTTGACCCACATAAATGCTCGTAATATAAATCAAGATAAAAGCATAAATTTTTATTTTTTTATACTTATACATTTGTATATATATATATGTATATAGTTGTACCTAACTCTTGCGTAAATAGAATTAATGCCTCTATAAATGTACACTGAATAAATGAATTTATTTTTTCATTCAAATTCGTTTGCTATAGCAATACTTCAAAAACTTTTATATATAGTGATGCTTTTAAGCTATTCCTTGATATTTTAATTCAAATAATGAAATAATGTGAATGAAAACTGAGTAGATTGACTAATGTGTTGTTATCTTTGGATTAAAAGAATAATATTAAATTAAAATATGACATTTAAACTTTAACTTTATATTAATAGTTAGGTAAGAAATTAATTTGTATCGATTTGGTTTTGCATTACCAAACAGGTGAACTCTTCTGTCTATGGTATATATAAGCACGTACGTTTAATCAAATATTGAATAAAATAAATTATTTCCAATGAGATAAGATAATGAAATCAACACATCGAAAGTCTCTTTATCAATGGATTTGCAGCAGTAATTCGTGCAATTTTCAGTGTTCCATTGGGTACATTAAACTTATACTGACTTAGTCAGAGTAGCTACTTCAAATGAGTCTGTTTGCTCAGCTCTTAAGCAGGCAAATAGTTAGCTAATGACAAATACACTGAACGGAATTAATGAGCTTGCACAATTTTCAGGACAATTTTCTCACGTCTCTCTTTTGTGCTATTCGCCAACGTTTTCGCTTGCTATTTGATAAAAATGACTTAATGAAAAGTCGTAAATTCTACGATTTTATCTGGTTTCACTTTTCTTGGAACTCGCCCAAGCTTAATGTGAGTCCAATTTATAGGCAATTTCTCTGAGTCATACAGAACATATATGTTTGCTTTTTTTTTTGTTGCTTTTTTTTATTGTGGCCCAGTACTGCCACGCCCACAGTCAGACTCATGCGCCCGCATCTTACACGATGAACTTGCAAAAAAAAAACTTTGCGTGTCTTTTTCCTCGCTTTGCTTGACAAATTTCACATTTGTCATATCAGCATTTACTTTTTCCCTTGGCCCAACTTTGATTTATGCCTGGTTCTCACAAGTGGGCGTGGTTGTGTGTGTGTCTATTTTTGAACCATGTGTATAAAACAGAAAATTATTTGAGCGTGTTTCACTTGCAGGCAAATATGATTTAAGCCACTCAAAACTTTATGCCAGTTGGCATTTGCCAGCTAATCTTTATTATATTGTTTGATACTCTTACCTGTCAAACTGATAAGCTGAGAACCCTCTAGTTGATAAAAATCTCAGTTTACGCTGACTAACTGCATATATATATATATATATAAAAGCAATTTGGATTCAATTTATGAATGCTCACTTTAAACACATTTTGTAACTGCCACAAAAGCGAAACCGTTTTCAGTTTATTTATATGTGGTTTTTACGCTAACAATAACAATTTTACGGTCAGTGACAAATTATAAAGCAACAAATTGTGTGAAAAACAGATTTAAAGCCATACAGAAACTCAGATATAGTGTGGGAAACACACATTTGTTTCTGTCAGTAATTGAAATTGAAAAAGCTGAAATATTATGATGCAAGGTGCTCGTTTGAATTGAGGCACATCCCGTGTTATATACATAATCGAACAGTTTTCAAACCAAGTGTTTCAGCTAAAACATGCAATATATGCTAAAAGTGCTTTTCACTTCAAATGCACAGCTCTGTTTGCCACAGCTGCCACGGGCAGTGAGTGCACATTATCAATGGTTAAGGCATCTTCCAATGATGCAACACATTGATTTTGTGTTTGGTGATGACGGGCAGTGGCAGTGGCAGTGGCAACAGCATCAGCAGCAGCAACCACAAATACAAAACGGCAGCCCGAAACCAAAACCAGAATGAATATGGCCTTAACCGAGAAATGTTATTTTAAGGCAACCACTGAAACTGGTTTGGACAAAGCATAGCGTTAATTTAAAAACCACGCAACACAAAATAAATTTTATTTCAATTTAATAGTTGAGTTTTGTGTATTTTAATAAACAAATAGAATGCGTGATATTTGAAGTATTTTAAGTATTTGCTTTGATTAAAGACTCTTCAAAATGATTTCGCTTGGCTGTGAGCTGCTGCCTGTGCTCAATGTCCTTTCTGAGAATCCAAAATATACTTGTTCTATATTGTTTTTTTAGTGGAATATAATATTAGACCATTGCTAATTTCATTCCACAAATTCAATGGTTTTGGTAGTACATTGACATTGACAGCAAGGAGGCAACCACATTTTATATAATTTGTCGGTAATTAATTTGAACATGACAATGGCTGCAAAATTCGTCCTTTCAGTTCAACTATTGTCATTAATTTTCGTAAGCTGTGTGACTTTGCAGCATGTCGTGTTTGAAATCAATTAATAATCAGCATGTTTTCCACATGTGCAACATGTGACCAATTGGCGCGTGTCTGCGTGCCCGGGGCAAGCAAGCTGTCAATGACGAATGAAGGCAGAGCTGCAGATGGAGCCATGTCGCTGCCACTTCCTCTGTGCCTAGTCGTTTCCCATTCCAAAATGGCCTAGTTTCATTACAAATGGAAGGAGGAACAAGAGCTACAACAATTGCTGTGTGCGACTGTTGCACATGCTGAATTTATAAGAAGGCTCTGGAAAGAAATTTCCCATGGAACGGAATGTAAATTACAATGCATTGCAACATTTCTGGGTTGACAATTCAGATTGTCATATTCCTCAAATGGGTTATACTTACTGCAACAACGACAGTTGTGTGTACACAAATATAACGGTTTATCATAGAACAGTTTTTTTTGGGAACATTGAACTGTGAATTTGTGGTTTTCATATAAAGCGAAGGAAAAAACTGCATTTTAACAGCATAAATCCTTTAAAGAATTTTAAGCGAAAAAGAGAGAAGGAAGCATCATTCACCTTATAAAGTATATATATTCCTGATCAATAGCAAAGTTCTTCTAGTCATGTTTGTCTGTCTGTTTGTAAAACTAGCGAGTCTTAGAGACGACAATGCTAAGGAGTTTAAAGTCCCTTTTTTTTACAACGGACAAAGAAATCTGCTTTAATTAATTGATTTCTGATTAGCAATAATAGTCAAGATTTTAAAGATATGGGCTAAGTTGACATGCTGATGAACTGTAAATTCGGAAACAGATATTAATAAAACTTATTCTCATTTTGACTTTAATATTAAATCACAGGAATCTGTATTTTGAATCGATTTAATATATTTACAAGCTGCGTTTTGACTTAGTTTATCTCGCGCATTCTTGTTTCGCATATTCGAGGCATTTTTAATAATCACTTAAATTTAGTTAGTTGGTATTTTACTACTTGTTTAATATGTGACAAAGGCAAAGTTTTTTCACAGTTGCCAACTCGCTCAAATGAATCATCTCAATTTAATTTACTTATCGAAAAACGAAACAGAATTTCCTGTTTGTATAAGTAACGTTGACTATGATTAAATATATGTTTCAATTTGCAACTTGCCACATTGTTGGTCACTGTATTTATTTCACATGTATTACATTCATTTTTAACTGTTCTTCTTTCCTGTTCAATTTCATTATGTGTCCACAAGAAGAACTGCAGCTGCCAAAATGTAATGCAATCCAAATAAATTTCGCAATAAACCCATAAGGCAGAGGGTGACAAGCAAACACACGATAGCAATGTGTAAGACACATACAAAGAGAGAGAGAGAGAGAGAGAGAGAGAGTAGGATAAGAGACATATAAAGAGAGGGCGATTGGCAGAGAGTGTGAGGCAAAGAACATTTGTTGGAAGAGAGCAACACTGTTGATATTGGATATACCCACTCAAAATCAATAGCTGCATTTTCTCAGAAGCTGTTGCCAAACGCTGTCCACAATTTTTTTTGCTGCCCTTCTGCGTCCTTTTGCGAGTTGTATCCGGCTTGCTGTTTCGCATTGCACCACAATGCAGTCCTTGTACTTGCCCTTGTCGTTGTCGTTGGCGTTGGCGTTGTCGTCGTCAGTGTGTCCTTGCCTTAAGTTGCAATTTGTGCGTGACATTCGCATGGTTCTCATTGAATTTGCACCCATCGCTCGCTCAGTTCATCAGCAAGGACATCCGTTGAATTATGCTTAATTGTTATTTTTAGACGGCATCAAGTGGCTTCATTAGTGGCTAAGCGAAGCAGCAAACAACAATAACAACAACAACAACAACAACAACAAGAACAGCCAAGTAGCCAAACAACACTCTGCTTGAATTGTTGTTGGCAATTTATTGTTTGCTTCCCTCCTTCAAGCATAATGAATTTCGCACTCAACTCCAAGGCCAAGTCACTTAAATTATATTGAAATTCATTTCATAAATTGCGACACTAATTTGACTAATTATTTACATGTATTCTTGAGTTGTTGGAAATTTCCGCTAAAATCGAACAAAACATGGGCCTGCCTCCCATGCACCGGGATAACTTCCCAGAACTCTCCCTCATCTCATTTGCTACCTGTGTGCGTGCGATATACCCTGTAAGAAGCTAATGAAATGGGAGAGTCTTCTACTTTATATAAAGCATATATATTAAAATTACCGCACATCCAAATTTTAGACAAAATAGTTGAGACAACTTGCAATGCTAAAAATGCTACAGGGTATCGAATTGTCGTGCACATTTTTTTATTGCCTATTTTTGCTGCCAGGCACATCCTGTCTGTTTGCAAATTAGCCTTTGATAATGGCACACACACACACACACACACACATATATATATATATATATATATAGGATAGCAGTTGGCGCTTATAAGTAGGCAACGACAGCAGCACACATCATCATCATCATCTCATCATCATCGTCAATAACATTATGATCATCATCATTATCATGGGTATATTCAATATATATTGCCGCTTAAGCAGCACTAAAGTTTTCAATTTGTGTCCCGTCTTCGTCTGATTTCTTTTTGTTCCGTTTCGATTCGTTTCTTCGACTTTGGCTGACATTTACTTAACGTTTCCGTTACATTCTGCTCACGACATTTGTAGCTGATAAGAGTTGCAAGAACCACCGATTCCACATTTAATGTGATTTGGTTCCACGTCTACTGCAAATATAGGTCATATATATTGTTGATTTTCACAGGACTAGAGTAAAAGTAAGAATTTTATGCGTCTCACGTAAATAGCAATTTATAGCCTGGCAAAATTTGACAATTTAAATGCATTTACAATATGTTGCACAGACTGAACGAATCGTGTTTGGTATGCATTGTATGTATTATAATTGAAGTCGGTTGTCCTTATCAACCAACATCTGCATTTGTTGCAAGACAGCTTCATTAAACGCCACAAGGCTGCAAGAAGAGAACAATAACCGCAATAAGCAATTAAAGCTTGATTCATTGTATTTGTTGCAGTTATCTAATACACAATGCATTTAAGTTCAAAACATCTTCTATCTACAATCTACCATCTTTTATCATAATTGGATATCTAAGTCATTGTACATTTATTTATTGACACTAAATATTTTAAAAATTCAATAATAAATAAACGTAATTTAAACAACAATCATTTAGATTTATATTTACATAAATTATTATTAGTCAATATTAAAATATGATGTTGGTTTCTCTATAGTTGGAATAACAATTGACACTTTCAATAATTTAAATTATTATAATAAACAGCGAAATCATTACTCAATTTTAGAAATATGTTTTTGATTTTTTCATAACATAAAATAGTTTGAAAATAATGCATAAATAATGGGAGGCTTTCATTAATCGATATATATATCTGCTACTGCAATTCCTTACGTAAGTCACATGCACATGGCATATTCAGTACACACACACACACACACATCCACACAGAGTCGTATGCAAATAACTGTTCGTGACTTTAATTTATATGGGTCTGCAGAGGCCTATGAATATTGCAGCTCCACATCTGCCCCTCATATCTACTCTTCTAGCAGCTGCGATGCGATACACAGGCCTGAAATAATATTCGATGTTGCATACATTTATACAGGACGCAATAGTTCATACACTCGAAAAACAATCGAACTGAGAAATAAAAACTTGAATCCGGATTTTTTAAATCAATACATATTATTTATATTATAATAATTTATAATACTTTAATATAGAAATACAAAAAAAACTGCTTAAAAAAATTTGGAGTTTTTTTTACATATTAGAAAAATATTCCCTGCAATTACGACAAGAAAAATCCTCGTTTTAAGAAAGAGATTGGTTTATCTTTCTGGGTAATTTTTTGTGAGTGTATGAGAAACATACGCATAACGGTTTACATTTTGATACAAAACGGTTCATTAATTATCGCTTAAGCATTTAACTCCGGAATTGACACCCAGAGGGTGGCAGTTGTGCAACACTCTGATTTCGCAATGATCTATATTGTGATGGATTATCCCGCGGCTTGGGTTTGCTGAAATTGTAAATACTGTTGCGTAATAGTTTAGGAATCTATAACAAAGCCAATGACTGCCTACCTCCACTTGATATTGTTTGAATGGACATTGCGTCACAAAATCTAAAATTTGTTGCACGGTGTTCAAAATGTTTATTGATTAGTGCAAGCTGCACATAATGGGAGCAGATTTATGTTTGTTTGTGTGCGTTTTACTGTTAAACTGTTTGGCCGACAGCTGATTTTAATTATGCACATTCTGACGTCACATTGCAATTTCGATGATGAATTGTTATGCGATGCAATCAAATAGTTCTATAAAGGAAACGATTACGCAGAAAAATAACTAGAAAATACATTTCATATGTGTAAATTTAAAGTGGTCTATCGCAATTCGATGGAAAAAGAGAAAAATAACCAGAAAATACATTTCATATTTATGGCAAAAAGTATTTCGAACACATAATTTGTATTGGATGCATTTTGTTAAATTAAGCATTTTCCATACTTACTTTTATATATATATATAAATATATATTTGAGTTATTCCCTCATGTATTGAGCTTATATTATTCACTCTTTTGCTATGCGAATTGCCGTCTTCCGGTGAATCATTACATGGAGCACTGACAGCTCTAACCAGACAATTTACTGAGGCAATTGATTTTAACTCGATGCGGTTTTTACATTGTTGTATTTGTCGAAAAATTTCCCAGCACACAATAGTCAAAGTGTTGGTGCCAACAAATTTAATTAAAATACACACAAAGTCAATTACAATGTGAGTTCGCAGCAAAAATTTTGCATTTCTAAAAATAATTTTGATTTCACAAAGTTAATAAAAGAATAAATTCTGGGAATTTTAATTATGGCTGCTCCAAAACGCTTTTGTTTACTGTTTTTCAGTGGTCCTGGGCAGATGTTGTAATTGAATTATGAGCCTGAATGCTAAATAGAGTTAAAACACAATTTTGAAGTACAATTTTTTTTGCTATAAATTAAAACTATTTGCTCCAATTACTCTGTGTTTATTTATATTTTTTAACGCAATCAAACATGAATCAACATTATTGTGGTAAACCCGCAGTTTTTTTTCTTCTTATGTGTACAGTAAACATAAGTGAAACAACCAACGGTTTAATAGCCGCATTTACAGTTTGATTAGTGAAAGGTCATTTTGTCATCAATTGTAGAATTCTAATTTTGCCATATGCACGGCTAAATTGCCTACTGGGAGCTATTAAATGTAATTTCTCGGAACAAGTCTTGTCACGTTATATTTAGAATCTGTTGTGAATTTGGCATTTAACTGACATGCGAACATGTTTTCTAAAGTGCAAAAAAATATATATTTTATGACACTCACTGATGATGATGACGATGGCGATGGCGATGATTATGATGATGACTACTGCGACATTGTGAAATGACGCTGACCAGAACTAATGAAATGCAAACTGAGTTAAATACACACACACACATATACATGCATACACACGTGTTGTGTCAATAAATGCGATCTGCCATCATTTACGCTATTTACAGTTCACACAACAAGGATTAAAGTTAATAATTTAAATTGAATGTTTAAATGTTTGTGTTTACTGAACGTGTTTATCACATTATTATTCACACAGTTTTGGTCAATTTTCCATGCTCAAGTGCCACATGCCGTGTGCTTGTGGCAACAACCCTGGGGAACCACACCAGTTTCGTAACCCATTTTCTCTTCACTTTTCAAATAACGCACTTTGAGTTGAATTTCAATTTGCAGCTGCAACGAATATTGCATTTTTTTTTCCGCACACCATTTTTGGTTGTTGCTTTTCTGTTTTGTGTTAACACGCCTTAAACACTACAACGATTTCACTGCTGACCTCGCCCATTTTATTAAAGTAAGTAAATCCGACTGGCTCTGCACAAAAAAGAGCACATCCAAATATATAAAACAAAGCGAAGAACCCCTCACTGGATGAATATATATAAAGCTATATTCGAGAAAACATTTTCTATGGGGTGAAAAAGTTTAATTTTCGTTTTAAACTTTACCAGAGCAATTATAGAAAACTAATTTTGCACAGCGAAAGAGCATTTATTTCAATTTATTGCATTTATTTTATTGGCTTTGCTGATTCAAAGTAATTAATTCAAACACTGGTTTTGAGTCTCTGTGAGTTGAGCTTGTAGTTTTTTATACTTACATTTTTGGGGAAGAAATTTATTAAACTAATAAAATAAATGTGAGCAAGTCTTGTATCATTATATATTGTGTGAGATATATTAATTTATTATTCATAAATATATATATAATTGAATGTCTGATTACGGTATTTGATTTAAAAAATATAATTCTTTATTCATCAAAACACGTCTGTTCAGTTTGGTGTACCAAATGTAACTCTACTTATGCTAGTGGTTTAATTGACAAGGAAAGCTCGCATTTGCGTCTTATTTCACTTGTTACAGTACGCTTGCTTATGCTGATGTTGCATAAGGCGTTGTCGTGGTGAGTGTGGGAATATGCAGTTGAATTTGATCGTTTATGCTGATGTTTGCATAAGGCATCTGCGCGTGATGCTGACGTTGTCGCAGTGTGTGTGGAAATATGCAGTTGAATTCTTATTATTTGAATTTGATCCTTGGCTTATGAGATGTATAAGACGTTGTCGCAGTGAGCGTGGAAATATGCAGTTGAATTTGATCGTTTATGCTGATGTTTGCGCATAAGAGATCTGCGCGTGGTGCTGACGTTGTCGCAGTGAGTGTGGACATGAGAGATCTGCATGATCTGGATATGTCACTTCCCCATCCCTTAGAAATTGGCTTGTCCTCAAGCGTTAAGTGTGGGGTACGTCTCTAAGTCGGCGTTTTTCACGGTTGCTTCGTCTTCATTTTCGTTGGTTGGTGTCGTTACTGCATCCTTCTTATGTTTGATTATTATTTGTTTTGGTAAATTTTTGCATTTGTACAAAGAATAGCTTATAATTACTATTGACAATACTGTCACTAATGTTAAGCTTATGATTAACAGGGTATTATTAGTTCTTGTATGTATTCTTATGAGTTCTTTAGTTTGAATGAATGCTAACGGCTCTGTTTTAGTTATATTATTACTTATATAAATTGTTTGTGTAAAATCAGATATCACATTTGTTATTAGGATATCTTCTAATTGTACGGTGCAGTTGGTTGCTTTGATAACGTTATTTCCTAAAATTTCAATGTTTTGTGGTGTATACAATTTTGATTAAGTGTGACTTTGGGTAAATTCCAAGTTAATATTACGTTTGGTTCTATGAAGTTTATTTCATAGTTTTTTCTGGTTTTTGTAAATTTACATTCAACATTTGTTTGTTTCAAGATACCAGTTATACATTTGTTTGTTATTTGTTTATTTTCTGTTGTTGAGTAAGTTTTATTCTTGTGTAAATAGTATTTATCTCTGATAGTTTCGGTTAAGATATTATTTTCTTTGTCTGGATATGGTATTATTGAATATAAAGTTTCTAGTGACAAAGTTTTCGGTATATGTGATATTATTAGAATTTCATTTGTCTCGGGTTTTATCCAAGTTGATGTTTTTATATTTAACAATTTTTCTGAATCAACATTTAATAAATGATCGTGTTGTAGTAATTTTGGGTTAAAAATTCCCAATCTGGTCAGTTGCATTCCCATCTCAATATCTTCGATGTATTCGGTGAATTGTTCTAAGTTGAATATTAATAAACTATATTTTATGTTCTGTTCTGAAATTTCTGTCAAGCCGTCCATTACTTTTATCCCATGGTTGACTGCTTCTATGACTTTGTTTAGTTCGTTTACCTGTATGCTATTGGTCTCTAAATCGTGTATTTTTTCAGCGAGTTCTGTTTTGTCGTCTTCAGTTAATGTGCCAAATAAATATTTGTAGCCTTTTCCTACTATATTTAGGAGTCCTCGTTTGTGTCTTTTGATTATTCTTATTCCATTCATTTCTCTATGCAGTTTTTCTACTAGATATTCTATTTCGGGTAGAGTGCTAAAAGCCTGTGTCTGAGATATCAAATCATTTTCCGTATTTTCGGTTTGAGTTAGGTTTACTGTTAGGCAATGGTATTCAAAGTCTGAAGGTATGCTCAATGAGCCTGTTTTAAATAAAACGTACCCGTTTTGTGCTTTTACTGGGTTTATTTCTAGATTTTGGGTATTACCCAGAGTTATTGTTGTTGTTAGTATTAACATCATTATCAAGTGGATTGGTGGATGAATCTTCCGTAGTTGGCCTGAAATTAATGTTATATTTGTTTATATTTATTTTCTTTTTCTTTTTGAACTTTGTTTTGTAATGTATTATTTTCCTTCCTCTATTCGTTTCTTCAAAGTGTTTGTTATCTAACTGTTTTATTATGCCTGTTTTCCTGAATGGATTTGTTATTTTTGATTTGACGAGTGGCATTTCTCTATACTTTGTATCTACTTCGTAAGTTTTTCTTGTTTCGTTTAACTTATTGATCTTTTTAATTTTATTCAACTGGGTATCGTATGCTGGTGATCCGGCATAAATAAAGATATCTGCTGGTGTTCTACCAGTAGTGCTATGTATTGTTGTTGCTATGCTATCTTGAGCATTCACCATCGCAATGTCTTCGATGTATTCGGTGAATTGTTCTAAGTTGAATATTTTATCTCGTGTTCATTTTTTTCTGTAACAAGGATCCTCATTTTTTGTATGAATAGCATGTTTTACAGTATTTGCGAAAGTCAAATTGTCACTCTCTTTATACTGAAAATCGCTAAATTCAAACAAAACTTTTGTTAACTTCAACCTTCTTGAGGGGAATTTCTTCCACAGTTCCTTGCTCTTGTTCTTTTGGTTTTGTATGCTTTTCTTTTTCTACTTGTTTTGATATTGGTGTTTCATTGCATCGCCATGTAATTGCATCTGGATGGCGCTGTACAGTATAAGTTTCTGGCGCACATCAGTGGTTGGGTAGAGTTCCATGATGAAATCTATCCTTCCGATGAATCCTCCCAATTCGTCAGTTTCTCCCCCGAAGGCTGGTACTTGACGGATTTGCCCGAGTGCTTGGTTTAGTGATTCGGACGTCATTTTGGGTCGTTGATTTTTTTTTTTTTTTATTATTATCTTTTTTATTAGGTGGGTGTATTAGTGTTGTAGGTTTCTCTCTTCCTTCTCGATTTTTCCTTTGGTTCTTTGTAATTTTTTTTTTTTTTTGAAGATTCTTCTGTACACAAGAAGAAAATTCCTATTCTGCTTCGCGTATTTATGTTTTTACTTTTTTTTTTCTTTTAAAAAAAGATTTACAAGGATCACGGGGTCCTTATGCGGATAACAGTTGATTTTCGTGGAACACTAGTACGTTGTCCTGAAAGGTATACGACGTTTCACGATATTTCACTATTATCCTACCGGCTGCGCCAATTGAATGTCTGATTACGGTATTTGATTTAAAAAATATAATTCTTTATTCATCAAAACACGTCTGTTCAGTTTGGTGTACCAAATGTAACTCTACTTATGCTAGTGGTTTAATTGACAAGGAAAGCTCGCATTTGCGTCTTATTTCACTTGTTACAGTACGCTTGCTTATGCTGATGTTGCATAAGGCGTTGTCGTGGTGAGTGTGGGAATATGCAGTTGAATTTGATCGTTTATGCTGATGTTTGCATAAGGCATCTGCGCGTGATGCTGACGTTGTCGCAGTGTGTGTGGAAATATGCAGTTGAATTCTTATTATTTGAATTTGATCCTTGGCTTATGAGATGTATAAGACGTTGTCGCCAGTGAGCGTGGAAATATGCAGTTGAATTTGATCGTTTATGCTGATGTTTGCATAAGAGATCTGCGCGTGGTGCTGACGTTGTCGCAGTGAGTGTGGACATGAGAGATCTGCATGATCTGGATATGTCACTATATATATGTATTTATATCTTAAACTTTTGAATTCACACAATTTTATTCTATACTTTTTACTCCCTTGAACCCCCCCTCACCCTTCTATAGTCTTGCACGTATTCATGTGCTTGGTAAAAACTCTGAGCAACAGTGCCTATGAAAAGTTTTGGACAAGTACGTGCTGCACAGACACTTATATAGATATGTATACTAGTACATAAGTAAATATGTGTGTTCTAACATGTACATGTGAATCTTTTCAGCAGAGGGATTTCAAAGTGGGCCAAAGTTCATGTTCTGCCTAATGAATACATTTTGCCAGTGTTTTTAATTGGCAGCACTTGACAGATGAGTAACTAATATATATATAAATATATATATATATATATATATATATATATATAAAACTTGTAAATTCTGTGCAGTAATTGGCTTTTGCTAAACGCTTATGGTGTTACCCAAAGAGCTCCACAAAGTCCTCTATTTCTATTAGCCATTGAGTTGCTACGTTCGGTGCTCCAAGTAACAGGCATTGTCTGCTATGTTGCAACAATGCCGCACACAAATCCACAACGTGCTTAGATTTCAGCCCATAGAAATTCATTCCTTACTGCTTCGGCTTCTTTTGCCCAGGGAATAGTGGGGCATGCCTTTAGAGCTTAGGTCGGTCATTCATCAAGGCCAGTGCTCAATTCAATTATTTTTAATTAAATTTGCAAGTTTCTTCAGCATCTTTTGCAATGTTGCATATTGATTTTTATACGCATTTGCATACATTTTTAACAACTATTAAATGCAATTTCTGTTTGTGTTTGCATTTTTATCCACACATCAATCTAGGGATATCTTGGTCAACTTTGACATTTCAAAACATTCAGTATCGCCTGATTTAATTCGTCAAAAGCACACACACTCATTCACACACACACACACACACCCACACTTGTGGAAAGGTTTACTTGACAAAGCACTCGAAATTGTGTATTTTCTACGCTGCAAAGGTGCAAAAAAATGATTAATTAGTTGGATACGCTTCAGTGAACGACATCGTTAACCTTTACTTACTATGTTGTAGATACATATCGAGTCGCTATGATACCACTTGAACTTAGACTCAAGGTAATTGACGAACGGGCGGGGTGTGGGGCGGTAGATCGACGCAATGGTATGTGCACATGGCGTATACCTAATGCTTTTCTGTCTTGCGTTCTTCGCTTAAGATTTCATGATTTACGATCCATATGCTATATAGTCTGTGGCTGCAGATGGCGTCACGTTCTTTTGCCTTTTTGTGTCTTGGCCATAAAAGCAAATGCCAAAAATTCTACTTATCGATAACGGCTGCCAGTTCTTACCAGAATTTGAACAACTGGCACAACAAACTTTGTTGCCCCCTCGATAATTTTCTTATTCAAGTGGTGTACTTTTGTATAAAAACCATATTTATATAAAATATAAATTGTTCAAATATTTGTTTATAGCGTTGTCCTTCGCTTCACATCCAAAGGTCAAAACTCTTAAGTTAATAATGGTTGATTTCTCAAATTTAATAAACATTCTTATTTTTCTATAATTCTATTTTTATCAAAGCAAGAAAATAATTTACGTCCAATTTATGGATAATATTTTTTGGTATCATTCTTTCTGTTTCATTTACATTAAATCATTGGACAGTGTAATCAGATTACAATTAAGAATTATTGAAGTTTAATATTAAAAGTGTCGGGCACGCATTGTAAAATCTATATCATTAAAATATGTGTTTATATCAAGGAGTCAAAATAATGAGAAGCCCACAATTTCGAGTTCATTCTTTTGAAATCGTATCGTTTCTAACTCATATTTGAGCAAACCCACTCAAACATTATTTTTTCTTCCCTTTTTTTTTTTGTTGCTTTTGCCTGTCTTTAATGTATCTTTTATAGCTATTAACCTAAAGATTGCCTCGTCGCTTCCTGGGCGCCATTGTTAGGTTTTCTTTGGCTTTTATTTTTATCGGAAACTTGCATTTAACACGCACATGACAACGACGGGGCAAATGAGACTCCTTCTTCCTGCAAAATGGCTGCTCGTGGCTGTTAATGTGCATCTGTGTGTGTGTGTGTGTGTGTGTGTGCGTTTGTGTGTATGAATAAGTATATAGTGTGTGCAGAGACGTGCTATATTTGGAAATGAAATTTAAGAAAGCGAAGACAAAATTAAAATTGTGCGACAAGCATCGAGGAGCAGTTGACGTCAGCGGCGACATTGGCTACCAGTGAATTAACAACCTGCCAGCTTTTGTCGCTGTTGCCCTTTGTCGCCAACAGAATGCCACACCCACTCTTTCGCACACACACACACGTACACTCATGCTGGTAAATTTAAATTCAAAAAAGCATGTCGCACTTTTTGTGTCATAATTTATGCAATATCTTTGCATAAATATCGCATCATCGCCACGCCACGCCCCGCCCCGTTCCGTCGCACAGGCGCAGGTCTTGAAAGCCAATTTAAAAGCCCGCAGACGAAATTGATTTAATGCAGAGCAGGCAGCTTAAAGTAAATCGCATAAGTTGGCAACTTTTAATGAAAGCGCCGTCGCCCAAACGCCAAACAGATACAGAGAAAGAGAAAGAGAGCGTGCGGTGTGAAGTGGAGTGGAGTGCAGAGAATTGAAGTGGCAGACAATACTTCTCTTGCTGAGACAAGTTCTGCCGCAACCCATTCCTTCAACAGGCGGGCGAAATCCTTAACTATAGCCGAGTTAAGATGCTGCCGGTTTAATCCCACAGTGGAGAGTGCTCCAGAGACTAAGACCCAATATATTTATGGCAGTCGTAGGTTTAGACAACAAGCTGCAACTTTTCTTTTTTCTTCTTCTTTTTCACCCACTTCCTATGTATTTTTTTTTTTCTTCCGCTTCGCAATCCGCATTCCATTTTACATAGCTGGAATACTAAAAACCCACCCAGCTAGAAACCCCAACTGCCAGTTGGCTTGTGTCTATTTTTAAGGCCCCACTGTGCGCACTGAGGGTGAAGCTGTTGGAGTTTGCCTCGCTTGTGGGGGGGGGGAAGCCATTGCCGACCTCGAGTCATAAATTCGGCACTGTGGCAGCATAACAATAAGTCACAGAAACAACACAACGAAAACACAGGACAACAGCATATCTCTCTTATGGAACACTGTTGCTGTCTCTGTTACACACACAAATCATCTTAGCTAAAGTGCTGCAGTGTCGAAATGTGGGGTACTCAGTGATTAGATATTAATATTGCGCATAATTTCAATGTTAGCTGGCAATCAGGGTTCATATAATGGAGTGTCAATTGTGGAAATAGGGAATAATAACTGGCAAGAGAAAAAAAATTGCTCCCAATTGAAAAATAAATATTCACTAATGCTGAAAATAAGCTTGCAATAATTATAAAAAAAAACGAATAAAAAAAATGATAAAAAATATGTTTACGAATGATTCTGATAATTGGCGACTGGCTTCAGGCGATAAATTGCAGTATTTAAGTTTATAGGGTATTGCTAGCATAGACACGAATAAGCCACATTCCGCTTTCAGTTTGTAAGTGTGTGTGAGTATTTGTTTTGGGGGAAGGCACATGGTCCGAGAAGCGGACGTTATTTGTGCAAACATAAAAGCATTGTAAACAAACATGGCAGAGCATAATATCCACATACACTCAAACTAAAACACACACACACACACAGACGCACACTTACGCATCATCATCCAAATTGTTGGTAAAGGGGGGGGGGGGGGAGTGTTCTGGGTTTGTGCTGAGCTGAAAACCCAAGCAAAAAGTTAAACCGTTAAAATTGGTTTACGTATACACTGGGGACACTGAAATTGCCTGGGGCAGACCACTGCCAGGCGGAAAGAGCGAGAGCGACAGCGACGGAATGAATATGTTGCCGACAGGGAGAAACTATTGTTGTCCTGTTTGTGCTAATAGTGTTCGCTACTAATGCTGTAACGCACAGTGTGTGTAACACTCTTGATTGTTCTTATCTGCACTACTAGTTCTGCCATTTAGTTTCGCTGTCAGTTTGCTTGTCTCTCGTCTCGAATTGGATTCTGACCAACCACCAACCACCCACCACCCACCCACTCAGCTTCTTGGCAAAGCTCAACTTGATTCAATTTCATCAGCTTTGCAGTTTTATTACTTAGTCTTGTGATGTCATGTTAGTTGTGGCCAAGAACTCTTAGCCAAACTCATTAGAACGCTGCCTGCTTTGATTTCTTCTTGTATTTTTTAAATAGTTGCGCCACTAAAAGATAAAAAGATCAATTTAATTTAATTTTTTTATTAATTTGAGTTCGGCTAAAAAGATGAATTAAGCATTTATTTCATCTAGAACAAGGATATTTTAACTGGATAATTGACTGGTCATTGTTGTCTTTTATAATGTCAAGGGAGGGATTAAGTATATATATAAATACATCTAAAAGAAAGTAATGCGTTTTATGGAATTTGTTGAATGGGATATGATATGATGTGATACAATATATGTTTATATTTATTTTATATAGGCAAAACAATATTAGTTGCATTTAATTTGAAATGGGAAGAATAAAACACTGTGAGGAGATAGCTAAGATCCTGGCTTAAAAGAATAAATATTTTTTTATTAAGATGTACTTTTTATAGTTTTTGTATATAGATTACTATTTGGTGATGAAGCGTATCTTTGAAAAGACTTACACAGGGTGTGCTGTAGTATGGCATATCCTTGCCAAAAAAAAGTTGTTTGAATTTATTTCAATACCCGCCGGATAACGAATTGTAAATCGCAGGAATTGCAGACGACTGTATTAATTGCGCGTTGCGCGCGATTCCAACTGACAAATACATCGACATTGACTGCATTGACCTGGTTGTGAAATGGGCGTTTCCTATCGATAATCCATAGATACTCAATTGGAAACAAATGCAGCTGTTGTTGCACGTGTATTTTACAAATGGATACATATCGAAATGGAACGCTTAGCACTTTCTGCTAATTTGCATATGTGAACAGCAACCACAGGATACATTTGTCTGCCTATTTATGCAGGTGTACATGTGTCCGTGTGTGTGTGTGTGTGTGTGTGGTTTGTGCTGCTATTGTTCCACATTCGACACAATTTTCCATCGAGCAATTTCCTTGAATCCTGCAAGCATCACTCATATTTTTCCATTTATTCGCTTGTCACGATGTGTGTGGGTGTGAGTGTGTGTGTGTTTGGATGTGTGGATGTGTGGCTAAGTGGTTGAGTGCTCTCATTATCAGTCCTCACTCTAATTAAGTTATATGTGCTGCAATGCTCACAATGCATACTGGCCATTGACCACCACAATTGGAGATACATGCACAGAGAGCAGCTCGACAGCAGTGGGTGCAACCTTTTGGCCGCACAAATTGTGATGCAAAGCCAGGCAAACACTCACCCACACGAACACACACAAAGTGACATCGTAGAAAGGGGTTGGAGTTTGTTGGTTGTGTGCCACCAGCAGCCCTGCTCAACCGCAAATCCCTAGCACGCGCCAAGGGTAGAGCTGGCGAACAGCAGACTTAGTTCAGATTGAGCTGGAATTGTAACGGTTCATGCACACGGAGGGGAGGTGTGTGCGTCTGTGGGTGTGTAGACTATTCACCTGTTTTACCCACTGCCCAGTCAAAAGGTAATTGCTGGCCTAGAAGCCCTTTCTCTTCGTCAAGCAACAGCTTTGCATATTCACATGTACTCTTTGTAAACCTGAGCAGCTCAATAAATACACACACATACACACATACACACATACACATACACATACATACATACAGTGCTGCTTGATTGTTTGCGCACAGTCACAATAAATTAAACCATTTAAAGTAAATGTGGCAAGTGGCTGTGCCAGACAAAAGTCATAAATTTTAAATTCCGTCAACAGCATCGCAAGCATTAACTGTAAATACAATTTCCCGTTGTTGCTACAAATCAAACTAATTTACATGTTTGCCAGCGACATCGAATTGGCAACATCAAGGCCAGATTCGCAGTCGGAACAAGTCGAGTGCTCCACGGATATTCCCCAATTTAACTGTCATGTCAAAGTCAGTGTCCTTCAATGCTCCCACTGATGGGCGGTCTCCTGCAGCGTTGGCCTTGTCAATATCAGTTTATCTCAATCGGTCCTTCACAAGTTTTATTCCAATTTTTTGCGTAAAAAAAAATGCAGCTCTTTAATGCTGCATTTTTGTGAAATTATTTTGTAAAATTAATTTTTTTTAATTCGTAGCAAAGTATGTTTATTTTATTAATGCAATATTAACTTGGTTAATAAACCCAAATTCATTTTGGGATCGTATTATTCATAACTTGATTACAAGCCAACAACCCACATAACTTAAAATTTAAAAGAGTTCAAATTTTAAATAAATAATAAAACATTTCAAAACATTATAATTGCTTTTGGGTAACAATGGACCTAAAAGTGTTAATACACTTTATTTAAAGCTTTCTTAAGTAATATTACAAAATTATATATTTAATATGTAATTTTCTTTAAATAAATACTTTAGTCCTTAACCATTCCATATATAAATTATAAATAGATCTAATGTTTGTTGGACTTAAAATCTAATTAGATATGCGGCAGGATGCATTTCAGTTGTTGTCTAGCTGCTGAAGTGTGTGGTTGTGATTGTGGGTGTGGGTGTGGGTGTGGCTAGTGGTTGTGCGTGGTGAGTGCTAATGTGGGTGGTGTGTGAGTGGGAGTGTGTCTATTACTGGAATTCCCAAGCAAAATTGATATTGTCGACGCCACTGCAGACATCGTCGTCGTCGTCGTCTGATGACGCAAATGAGGCGCATAGCAACAGCTGATGTCATTTCTTTTATGTCTTCGTTGCGCTTGAGGCAGCCACCAAATTAAATAATAAATTTAATCGGAAAATTCGCAAAAAACCACATTGATGGAATTTCCTGCACGCGCAGAACACGCGCGTGTGTGTGGGTGTGTGGGTGTGTGTGCGGGAAACATAAGAGTGTCGTAATGGCAGAAACTATGAGATAATCGTTGCATTATGCAATCCATTTTCCGATTCAACATTTAATTCCAGAAAATGCATATTTATTTGCTACATAATCAGCTAGAAACTCCAAGTTCGATTTTATATTATTGTTAAATTGATTTTGGGAATTATAAATAGCAATTCTTAAGAAATCTTGGTTTGCAAATAAACCTTTTTAAAGATCTTGTTATTTATGGACACATTTAAAAAATCGTTGACTTTCCTTTCCTATTTCTCTACAACATCAATTCAAAAGGTAAATAAGTAAATAAATCTTCTTGAAATACTTTTTGCTTATAAACGAATATAAAAAAAATATATTTATCTTCAATCGTCCAACAGAAACTCAATCTTGCATTTTATGTTTTTTTTTTTATCGTATTTTTCTTTGATATCAATTCGAAGAAAAATAAGAAAATAAGTATGCAAGAAAACTCAATTTCAAATGAAATTTATTTAACGTAGATTTTTGACTAGAAGCGAATGATTTATATTTTTGTCGTTTGCATCAATTTCTGTGCTCAATGCATTTTAGAGTAGGCGAGCAATAAAGCAAGTCTCCGCTGCAACTGCTCTATGTATGACAATGTCATGGGACACACGCACACACACACACCCACTCACACCCACAAATGCACACAAAACACCGCAACTGTAGCAAGTTCAGATGACTGAGAAAAAAGTGTGGGTGTAGAATAGAGGCATGTGTCATATCCTGTTGCTTGACCTATTTGAAATATCTACACACTCCCACACACACACGTCGACACAGAAATGGCCACATTGATAATTCCGTTTCCGTAGCTTGTTTGTCGCATTGCCTGCTTTTAGGCGTCCAGTGTAGCCACATTTCTACGTGTTAGCTGCGACTTATGGCCTGTAGTTAGTTTTGTGGCTTATTCTGCGGATTATGTGCATTACATTGAGATAGTGAGAGAGAGAGGGGTGGAGAAATACGAGGCAACTTTTGCTACCAATTGTAAATTCAACTCATTCAATTTATTCATATTTCCCTTGCAGATGTGAGAACCAAGTAAAAAGCAACAAAGGCAGATAACAGTGGAGCACCAGCTGCTACGCCAGGATGCAGAGCGCCAGGTTCGCCAGGACTAAGCAAAAGACGAGTGTTCGCTGACTAATTAACGTAACCGTTGCGACTTGGCTGGCAAAAATTAAAACAGAGCCCAGACTCTCAGCCAGAAACCCAGTTTCAAGCAAATCTATTGGCTGAAAATGGAAGCGCAGCACTTGGAAAATATGTTGGCAACTTACTAAATGCTAACAGAGAGACACAAAGAGTGCAGAAGGGTAATTTAATTTGGGGGCAGCGAGATGGGGAGATGGTTTAATGGTCGTGGCACGTGTTTCCATTTCTTGTTGAGTGTTGCAGGGTGCTCGATCTAATAATTTGCGTGCTACATATACATAATTATTATGTGTTGAATTTGTCGCCAGCAATTTCTAATATTTACCTATATATTATTTCTAATTGTCTGAATGTAAATAGTCATTATAATTATTATATGAAATCTGTCTACCAATAACAACAACAACAACAACAACAACAAGAACAACAGCAACTGCAGCAGCTACAGTTCTTAGCAACAAAATTATACGTTTTTGAAAATTTAATAAACAAATATTTATTACGACATTTAGTATTTGTGCATTAACTACATTTATAATGAATAAAGCAAAATTAAAAAAAAAAAACACACAAAAACAAAAAATACCAAAAGAAAAGCAAAAAATAAAACTATTAACTAGTAATTATTATAATGTGATGTTATACATATAATATACATATATACAAATATAAAATTAAAACGAAAAAAAAAAACAAACTATATATGTATATATACATACATATATATAAAGATAGAAGAAACCACTTTAAAAAGAATGTTAACCAACAAAACGATTAAAACATAAAACAAAAGAAAACAAAACATTTTATTAAGTAGATTTTTGAATTACAATTTAATAATACGTACATAAACACATAAATAAATGATAATTAAAACAATTGGAATGCAAATTATTTGCGCAAGCAAGGCAAATGCGTTTTTCTACTTCAGATCCGATTATTAACTATTAACTCGTCGAAATCCGAAACTAGAATTGTAAATTTTTCAAATTAGCTTGCTATTAAATTAAATGTAAATGTTGTGCGAAAATAAACAATTAGGTAACATACAATTGAAGTGGAAATTGAAAAATATAAGCAAAACAAAAAATAATTATATATATATATATATATAAATAAATTACTTTGTGTAACAAGCAAAAATAAAAAATTAGCGACAAATTTGTCATTACAAAATATATATTTGCAATTGAATGTCATTGATGATTTAGTTCTTGTGTGTATTTACTAAGCGTGCTAAGTACAATTTCCTAATCTATAAGATCGGCTCGCAATCTGAGCAAGAAGATATTGATTCAGTGTCAGTTATATAGTCTAAGATATAACCAGCCTTGTTGTTCATATTCAATTTCCAATTGCACGTTTTCTTCTCCAATAACTACAACTCTTGTACATTATAACGAAATAATAAGAAATTATATATATAAATATTATACAGAATGAATTATGATACATAATATATATGTATGTACTTATACTGTTAACGGCTTACATACATATATATATATATATATATATATTTACTTTAGTTTTCTACATAAATCGCATTTCTTCCACTTTCACTTAACACTTAAAAACAGCAAATCAAGAAAAGTAAAAAATCAAAAACAGTAATCTTTCATTTAACAAATTAATTTTTATACTTATATTTTTTGTGAATTTGTGTTTCTTCTGCCACGCTCAAAATTATGGCGAGCCTAATAATTTAACTCGATATAAACATTAGTTTCTATTAGTTTTTGTTATTTATATTGTTAAATAAATATAAGTTTCGATTCGCAATAAATCTATAGTTACAAATTTGAAATATACATAAGAATATATTTTCAATATTTTCGTTTTTCTTATAGTAACAATAATATTTTTATTTCTTCATCAACTTGTCCCAGCAAATAATTTGTACAAAATTGATAAATATTTAACCTAATATCCCTTCACAGACACAAATCACACATGGAGCAAAACAAAAGAAAAAATTAAAAAATAAAATAAATTAATAAAAAACAATTTAAGCGCAGAAGTTCAATTAATAAACATTAGAATTTTAATATAATTAACTAGTTACATAATTTTCAATATTTATATGCATAAATATTTAAAAGTAAATTAATACAAAAACAAAACAAAAAATTAATTAATAAAATCGAAAAAAAAAAAGAAGAAAATTATATTAAAATGCATAGAAAGTGAGTTTCATAAAACGCAAAAAACAATTTGTTTCAGACTCGAAAAAATGGTGTACTTTAAAATTGAATAAAATTCAACAAAGTTCTCTAAAGAGAAAAGGCAAATGAAACAATAGATTGGAAAAACTGCTTTCATGTCGAGAGCTAAAGTCGCGACACATTTTATTTTGTGACTTTGCAACTCTCAGCTTGCAACCAGCTTTTGCGGCACAATTCCAATTCCTTTAAGCTGCACACACAACAATACACACAAACCGTATGCATTATGATAATGAAGTTTATTTCGATCATGATGATAATGATCATGATGATGTGTTCGCCCAATGTAATGCGATTGCATTGGGAACAGTACTTACCAAACAATAATTCCAGGCATATCGAAGCATTTCAAACACTTAGACAGCAATCAGTAAAACGGCAAAAAGAAAAAAAACAAAAAAAAAACATAAATAAAATATAAATAATAAAAATCAAACGACGGCAATAAAAGAACAAATTTAGCACTTAAAAAAATTCAAAGAATTTCTCCAACGACAACTAAAATGAGAAATGTTCAAAAGGACAAAAACACACTAACACAATCTTACACACAGATACACATGCACACACACGCACACAGACACACAATAATTAATAAATGAATAAATAAATAACAAAGTGAAGATAAAAAGAAAGTGGAATTCACTTATGTGTATGATGTATATTCAAAAAGCAATAATATTGAAAACATGATTAACAAGTGAACACAGTCAGAAGAAAAGTAAACAATTAACATGAACATAAATGAATATTTATATATATTTTATTTAAAGTTACATATATACATATATATACATGAAAAATATATATCTATATATATCTATATATATATATAAATATATTTAGTCCAAATCAATGAATTAGCAAGCAAAAAGCAGTGAATTGAAATTGCTAACCCAAAAGTTTAATATTTACAAAATATTGAAGTATCAATGTGCAATTGAAAAGCGTTTTAAACAATACGCAAAATAAAAGCCTATACACGCCTCCAGTTATATAAATACATACATACACACAAAACATAACTATAAAATACATACATATATTAAATTAAATTTTATACATACTATAATATAAATCTGAGAAAGGTAAAAACTCAAAAAAGCGAAAGAAAATCATTTAGAGTTGCGTGCACACCAAGTAAAAAATTAAACAATATAAATATACATATAGCATACACAAACAAACACACCACACACAACACAACACAACACACACACACCACCTATAACATTAAATCAAAAATTAACAAGAAACTTAAAACTGTACTTATTATAAATTATTATATAACAAAACAAAAAAGCAAATAAAAAATGCAACAGCAAAAACAAATACGGTTCAACTCAAGTTTTTGAGCAAATACTCATAATTGTTAAAAATGTTTAAATACTAAAATACATAATACAACAAAAAAAAATATATACACCAAAAAAACTATATATTAAAATAATAAAAAAATAAATAAATTGAAAGGAGCCGTGTAAACATTCATATTTAAACATACTTACATCTCTATATATTTTTTCCTCTTTAGACAATTTAGTTAATTATTGAAAGTAACAAATAAACCTTACAATTAAGTGTTAGTCTTATATACATACATAATTATAATTAATAAAAAGAAGAAATTAACAAAAAAAGGAAAAACGTGAAATGTGAGTAGCGAGAAAAGGTAAAAGAGTCAACAAATTTCAAGTGCGATAACCAAAACCAAAAAAAAGAAACTGAAAACGAAAAAAAAACACAAAAATCAGCAAAAAGCATTTTAAATTAAGATGATTGTTTCACCATTTGTGTTAGAATCAAATTTGTTGTGTTGTTTCATTTCTCATTTTCAATTGGTCAGACATCAAATGAATTACTTACATTGATTGAAGAATAAAAATTATTAAACAAAAACAAACAAAAAAAAAAACATTCTTTTATATATGCAAAACTATATTTTCCATTTATGGTTTGCACACTTTGGCTTTCAGGCTGTTAGGATCGAAATATTTTGTGCTGCCAACATTTAAATAGTATCCATATTAATGAATTCATTTACTCAATGCAGGAGGATAGCTTATCAGTATGGAATCGGACTGCCACTGATATGACCAGTACAACACGTATCCGTGATACGTTACGCAGGATATTAAATATACCTCTAACAACTGCAATGGAGTATAAGATACACTGTGATAGCCTTAAATACGTTTCAATGTAAGTATCCAAATGCATTTGCTCCAATCCTCGTGCAGCAGTCATAATGCTCAACAAAGTAAAATAATTACCAACTGCCACAGGCGTTCCAGATTTTCAAAGAAAACTTATAAAAATTGAAATTGGGAAATTAAATCCTTGCGACGCTTATGCAAAAATTGGCAGCGGAATCAAACTCATATGCAACAAATGCATTTTTAAACTAATTAAATGAATTATTCCTCTTTTATTTTGCAGTAATAAAGGCGCATTGAAAAGCTGAAATTCAGTGAATAACTACAAACACAAAACAAAAACAATAAGAAAAAAACAAACAGATGATTTAGTCACTAGTAAAGGGAGCAACAATAATGCAACAACACACACAACAACATCAGCAATAGCTACAACTACAACTACAACTACAACAGCAACAACAACATCAGCAACAACATCAACAACATCAACAACAACAACAACGATAACATTAGCAGACACATAAGTGCGACAGGCACAAACAACACAAGGACAACAATCCCTGATGATAAATACTATATTGCTGATCAAAATGAGATTGATGATATGATCAAGTACCATATAATGACTACCCCAACTTCCTAAGCCCAGAGCCCAGCAACTAGCAAACCCAACATTTAAACGCTACTAATACAAATCTTTGTATTATCATTAAATTTTACAAAGTCAGTTGTATATATGAAACGCCATAAATACTTTAGTTTGTATGTATAAAGTTTTTACATTCAGTCATTCCCAATTAAAACTGCCTAAGCCAAACTGAATCAAAATTCTAAGCTGCAAATTTTAGGAAATCATTGGCAATAAATAAAACGATGTAATATAGAATTACTTTCTAGACACCTGCAACCCCCTCCCCACCCAAGAAATCCTCGCCGACCCATCAATTGTATTAGTAAGAATAGTTGCAGCTTATAAACGCCGTAGCAGCCTTTTCAAAACTATGCTCTTTGCCAACAAATGTATATATTTATATATATATATATAAAGTGGATGAATAACACACACAAAAGTCAGCCCCAGTTAGTGGTTACTATATTTATCTGTTTGAAATGATTATTTTAAAATTATTATAAAAAAAAAACTGAATAATCAAATTGTTTGTTTTTGTTCATCAAGAAATACAAGTTTTTTACATGAAGAAAAGAAAGAAAAAAAGAAAAAGTAAATATTGAAACAAAAAATAAAACCCAGTTGTTTACATTTATATATGATGATGTACATATATACTCACCTAGCATGTATACACATACATACACGCACACAAATTTTCTCCACAAACTTACAGTACAGTACAACCAACCTAGAAACAGAAGTCTAATAAAGGATACTATTAAAGTTGCAGAAACTATTTTAAAATAAAAATACGTGTTCTCAATAATCTCTTATAGCATGTCTAGATGGGATCACGTCGCAACTAACTTAACTTGCCGCTAAACCGATCCGAATATTTGGATATAAGCATCTCAAGGCATACTCTTAATCTGATCAACAAAATCAGCTCACGACTAAATCAAAAGATGTTTTTTCAGTTAAATACCTTTAACTTTAATAAAAGTACAAAGAATCCTAATAGCTTGGATACTGCCAGAGCGATTTGGATGCCGTTAAGCCCTAATTCAATCGATGTAATCTCTATGTAAAAAAAACCCTTTATTCTTGGATCTTTGAACGTCTTTTCTCCTTTTAAATATATATTTCCATATTGTAGCACGTCGAAAATTAATCTATTTTCCCACAGATTATTAAAGAACATGGTGTTCTAGAATTATAATGACGAGCGCCATCAAGCTGATATTTGATTACCATCAATAAATGTTTTATTAATTGGAAAATATGGCTGCAACGCCACAATTATAAATTACAATTTATGATTAATTTCGTCAAAAGTCTCCAGCTCATTTGTCCTCGTAGCAGGTCAAATCAATTATATAGACATTTGATATGAGACAATCGCCCTCCTGCAAAGCAATTGAAGGTTTGTATTATTGGATTAAATGAAGCTAATAGGTGCTACAACATACCGCTGGAGTTATGCCGACCAGCGCATCAGCATGGCCATAGAACTCTTCCTTGAGAGAAATGACAATAGTCTGCAAGTTGGTCGTGTGATCTCTTATATACGAAGCGACTTTGCCAATATTTGTGTTATCCAAGGCTGCGTCAATCTCGTCAAGCACAAAGAACGGCGCTGGATGATAGCTAAAGCAAGAAATCATAGACAAGTGTTAGAAACCTATGCATATATATATATATATATATCTCGATCTGGCTCACCTGTGAGTAGAGAAGAGCAGAGCAAGTGCGGCAATGGTTTTTTCACCGCCACTCAAATTGCTCATTGGCTGGAAACGTTTACCAGGTGCCACACAATTGTAATTGATGCCATCCAGGTAGGGTTCCTCGGGATTATCGGGTCCAATGTACGCTTGGGCGGCTTCGTTGCGTGCCAGTTTCTTGTAAATGCCATCGATGGCATCAGATATATGCTGACAGCATTGCACAAAACGTGAGGATCGCTCGTTCTTAACCTTTTCAAATGCAGCCTTCGCCTTCTTAGCTTTGCGTCGCGCATTCTCGAACTCTTCATTTGTGGACTGCACTTTCTCTGTAACAAGATCCAGTTTTTGCATTGCCTTCATATTTGGCGTTTGTATGCGCTCGAGCACATCCAGCTTGCCCTGCAGATCCTTCAGCAACTGCTCATTGGTTTTCTTAAAGGCGGAGTCATCTTTAAGTTTACACAGTTCGCGTGGAAGCGATCGATAGTCTACCTCAATGCTGATTATAATAAAATTCAAATTGTTAGCTGATTAGAACTTCAAATCTACAGCAGTAGCTGTGACTCACAGATTGTCGTTCATTATGGACGTTGATGGCTCCAAACTATCTACATCACTTTGGCGCACAGCATCGTCCAGAGAGCCTTTGAGTAACGGTACCACAATACAATCGGTCTTCATGGAAATAAAGTTGGTGAAAACCTGAACATATTTATTTTGTTTTTCATACGTACTTTCGCCTGCAACAATATGTTTTGTCTCTCGTTTTTCTTCGCCTCGATTTTGGACTCCGCTGATGACATCTGGCTGCCAACATTGTGTATTTCTTTTGCCAAGTTTGCAACATCTCGTCGGGCTTTCGAAATGTCCTCTTCCATATCATCTACAGCCTGCTTTTTGGCTTGCTTCTCTTGCTTGAATTTCTCCATTTTCTCCTTTTCCTCATCCATTTCCTTCAAATACCGTGCCTCTGCCGTTTTCAATCCTTCCAATGCATCCTCTTCATCCTGTACGCTGCGTTCCCAGCGACCAACGTTCTCTAAAATCACAATTTTAAATTATTAATATTTTTGAGAAATTATTTTTGATAATATAGCACTCACTTCGCGTGTCCTTTTGCTTCTCAAAGTCCAGCTGATTGTTAATACCATCGATTTGCTGCTCGAATTCGGCACGTTTTCGTGCCCGTTCCTGTTGCATGACCAGCTCACGCTCCTCGTATTGGCGTATGTTCTTCAAACCCAGCCGATTGCAGAAGGCAGCAAATACTTTGTCATCCACATTATTCATGTTCTCCTTGATCTCCTGTATATGTTCCTCGCGGTCCTGCATACGACGCTCGATTTCGCTGATCTTGGGCTGCGCATGCAATAAAATGGAATTAGAATTTATTTTATTTCTTTCGATAATTTAATCCAAACTTACCCCAAACTCATCGAGCTGGCTCTGCACTTGCTGCAACTGATTATCATATTGGCTAATCGACTTTTTCGATGATTCCAAGTCCACCATGCTATACTTGAGTCGATTCTCGAGACCCTTTATCTGTGACTCAACGGTTGCCAGCTCGCTCTGTTTGCGAGACTTTTTGACCAGCTCCTTGAGCTCCTCGTTGAGGCGCTCCTTCTGCATCTTCAACTGCGCCATGTGCTTCTCATCCCACCGTTTGGCTTTGCGTGCCAAATCGTGACTTCCACCAGAGATCAGGCCGGACTTTTGATAAAATGTGCCATCCAAAGCAAGGGCATCAAAACGCGATCGATCGATTTCGTAGGCTACCTTCATTGCATCCTCTGGAGTCTCGCAAACCAGTGCGTTGCCAGTGGCGAACAGAACGGCACGTTCAATCTCCTGCGGCTCGAACTTCAGCACATCGAACACCAAACGCACATTCCGCGGCTCACTGATGTTGCGCAGCCGTTCCTTCAATGGCTTCACTTGCAAGTAGTCCAATGGCAGAAATGTCTCAACCTCCAACATTTGCTCTTTCAAGATCTGCAAATGCGTAGAGAATAAACACATAATTATAATAACTAGTGATGATTATCAAGACTGTATCAACTTTATGTGGTCGTAGACGTCTCCTTCACGACAGAATGATAATAATCTTTAAGACAGAGCTCCAAGAGATTTAGACAAACAACTTGACCACGCACCTGAATGCAATGCCGAGCAGTTTTTTCAGTGTCCACAATGATGGCTTCCATAAACTTGCCCAGCACCTTAGTGACGGCCACGTTGTAGCGCTTGTGCGTGGGCTGACACATGTTGATCATGCGGTCGTAGACGCCGGGCACCTGTTTCTTAAACAGTTCAACCACCTCCTGTTTTTTTTTGCGACGGGCATCCTCGTGTTTGTCACTCTTCGCATCGCCCAACTGATCCCGAACATTCTCCAGTTCATGTTGCTTTTCGGCAATTTTCTCCTTGGAACTGCCCACATCACGTCGTAGCTCGTCCTTGATGCGATTTTGTTCCTCGAGTGCTGCTTGAGATGATTTAATGTGATCCATAAGCTTGTCCCGCCGCTTGACAGCTTCTTCGCGCTGTAAGGATAACTTCTTGTAGGACTCTTCGACGGACGCCATGCGATTCGTTTCGCCATCAAGCATATCTTGTTCAGATTTCTGCTCACGATTGACCGAGTCCAACTCGGAGCGGTATTGTGTGGCGGTTGCTTCGGCTTCCTGTTTGAGTCGATCATACTCCTGTTGAAGTCCCTCCTCCATATTGACACTTTTGCCACGTCGTTGTGACTCGTTCTCGATCTCATCCTCGAACCGCTTCTTCAACAGCTCCACTTCGCTCAATTGCTTCTCCAGCTTTTGTATGTCCAGCTGGTGTGCATTGTCCGCCTCGCGTGCTGTCTCCAACGTCTTCTGTAAGGACACGAGCTTCTTCTTGCAATGCGCAACCTTTTCCTTTGCTTTTATGTATAGTGGACGTCGTTTGTTTAGTTGCGTCTCGAATTCACGTATCTCCTGATCAATTCTGGCCAAATCTCGCGTTATTTTTCCCGCATCTTTCTTCTTTTCACGAAGCACCTCGTCAGCTGCCTCCTTGCGTAATTCCACAGCTTTTAATTCCTGCTGCTTCACCTCCAAATCAGCGTTATACTTTTGAACGTCCTTCTCAACGTGAAACAATCGAAACAATTGATACTCAACTTGTTTTTCGTTCTGAAAAATATTAAATTTTCAACAATGCAATCCAAGTTGGAATGCGCTTAAAATGCATACATATTCATCCTGTAAACGTGTGTAGCGTTCGGCTTCCATTTTCTCATGTTTGGCTTCCTTGCGCTCGGCAGCGATGCCCTTTTTCTTCTGGTACGTAAACTGTGTCTCCTCCTCAGCGACAATCATTTCCTGCTTGAGACGATTGTAGTCATCCTTCAGAAGACCCGATCTAGCAATTAAACATACTATTTGTGTAATAAATAAAAACATCCGTGAGTTCTTGGCGGCTCACCCGCTAATTTCTTCAAAAAGCGCTGTGCGTTCCTTGGGCGTTTTCATCGCTATGTTTTCCACAGCGCCTTGGAACACAAGAAAATTCTTTGCCTTCACATTGATGCCCAGTTTTTCCAACTTGTTCAGATAAGTGTTGCTCGAGACACTCTGAAAATGTACAGTTATTACTGGGAGATAAATACACGAAAGCAGGGCATACCTCGCCATTGATGCGATACTCCGAGGAGCCGCTAATTACTGCGCGTTGAAAATCCATATGCTTCTCGCCATCCAAAATAAATTTGGCCGTCACATAGCAACTGCGCGCCACAGGCTTGCCGATAGATGAGCCATGGATTAGATCGTTTAAGCGCTTCACACGCAGACTTGAGGTCTTTTCACCCATTACAAAACTGATGGCGTCCATGAAGTTTGATTTACCAGATCCATTGGGTCCAATAACGGCATTGAATTGCTTCAAGGGCCCAACAACAATGTGGCCGCGATACGATTTGAAGTTTTCCATTTCGATGAATTGAAGAAAAGCAGTTTCTTCGTCTAGCTTGCGGGCAGCTGGCGCCATTACTCTGTGCCCGATATCCTCATCGTCTTCAGCCATTGTACTAGATTACACGATTAAAATCTTACAAAAAACAATAATATTCAACAAATTTGCTAAATTCTCGTCCACCAAGAAGCTTCTCCTTTGTTTTGCCATTCACAGCGAACTGCGACAAGTGTTGCAAATTACAAACAGAAAATGAAAAACATTAATCGAAGCAACGTGAGTCTATCGATACAGAGAAGCTGCGCATTTCGATTGTACAGAAACGATTCGTTAGTAACTCAAAATCACATATCTCAAGAAGCTTGTTTTTCAATCGAAAATTCTACTCTTTCTTACTAGAGAAATCAATCAAAATCAATGAAAAGTCGATAATTAAAAAATAGCTTTAAATAAAATATAAATATTTCTATTAAGTGTCAATTTTATTTATTCTGTCGAATCTAAATAATATTAAAATACAATAAATCGTTTATACTAGTTATCAGCTAAAATATTTGGCCAAATGGATGCTTTGTTTTAGTCGACCTCCTCGACTGTGGGTCCCTTGTGGGCTCCTGCTTGCTGACCGCAATTGGGGGTTTGGGGATTACCGCCGCCGGCTCCAGATGCTTGCTGGTGCATCTTCGTCATGACTGGACTACAGAATTTAGTGAGCTCCTCCAGCTTATGTTCGTACTCCTCCTTATCGGCTGTTGTGTTGCCATCGAGCCAACTGATGGTCTCAGAGCACTTATCGAGCACACTGCTACGGTCTGACTTAGTAAGCCTGTCGCCACCCTGCTCGGCAGCCTCTTTAACGCCAAAGACATAGCTCTCCAGCTGGTTGCGAGCAGCAATTCTTTGGCGATGTTTTTCATCCTCCTCGGCGTAAGTTTCGGCCTCACTCACCATGCGATCAATGTCGGCCTGCGATAGACGACCCTTATCATTCTTGATGGTGATGTTCTTGGCATTGCCTGTGCCCATCTCTTTGGCAGTCACATTCAGAATGCCATTGGCGTCCAGGTCGAAGGTCACCTCCACCTTGGGCACACCGCGGGGCGCTGGTGGAATGCCGGTCAGGTTAAAGGTGCCCAGCACGTTGTTATCCTTTGTCAAGGCGCGCTCTCCCTCAAACACTTGGATAGTCACGGCGGGCTGGTTGTCCGTGTAAGTGGTGAAAGTCTTCGACTGCTTGCAGGGAATGCGGCTATTCCGCTCAATTAGCTTCGTCATGACTCCACCTGCTGTCTCTATTCCCAGTGAGAGTGGTGCCACGTCGACCAGTAGCACATCCTTGATGGTGCGGCTCTCGTCTCCAGATAGAATAGCAGCTTGGATGGCTGCACCGTAGGCCACCGCCTCGTCTGGATTTATGGACAGATTGAGGCTCTTTCCACAGAAGAAGTTTTGCAGCAGGCTTTGAACCTTGGGAATGCGTGTTGAGCCGCCAACCAGGACGATATCGTGGATTTGATTCTTGTCCATCTTGGCATCGTTGAGCGCCTTCTCCACCGGCTGCAGTGTGTTGCGGAACAGATCGCCACATAGCTCCTCAAAGCGCGCTCTACTAACCTTTGTGTAAAAGTCGTGACCCTCGAACACGGCATCGATCTCAATGGAGGCTTCGGAGCTTGAGGACAAGGTGCGCTTGGCTCGCTCTGCTGCCGTCCGCAGGCGACGAAGCGCTCTCGGGTTGGAGCGCAAATCCTTCTTGAACTTGCACTTGAACTCGTCCGCCAAATGGCTAACCAGCCTGTTGTCAAAGTCCTCGCCACCTAGATGTGTATCTCCAGCAGTGGCTCGCACTTCAAACAGCGAGCCCTCGTCGATGGTCAGAATGGACACATCAAAAGTGCCGCCTCCCAAATCGAATATCAGCACATTGCGCTCGCCCTTAAGATTCTTTTCCAGGCCATATGCCAAGGCGGCTGCAGTTGGCTCATTTATAATGCGAAGTACGTTCAGCCCGGCAATGGCGCCGGCGTCTTTGGTGGCCTGGCGCTGTGAATCATTGAAGTACGCCGGAACAGTGATGACGGCGTTCTTAATAGTAGTACCCAAGTAGGCTTCGGCTGTCTCCTTCATCTTGACAAGCACCATCGAGCTGATCTCCTCGGGGGCAAAACACTTGTCTTCGCCCTTGAACTCCACGCTCATCTTTGGCTTGCCGCAGTCTCTGACCACCTTGAAAGGCCAATGCTTCATATCTTCTTGAATCTTCGAGTCATCGAACTTGCGTCCAATCAGACGCTTGGCGTCAAAGACTGTGTTCTTAGGATTCATGGCCACTTGGTTCTTGGCCGCATCTCCGATCAGCCTTTCAGAGTCTGTAAACGCCACATAGCTGGGTGTGGTCCGGTTGCCCTGGTCGTTGGCTATTATCTCCACCTTTCCGTGCTGGAAAACTCCAACGCACGAGTAAGTGGTGCCCAAGTCAATACCAATAGCTGGCATTCTGTAGTTTATTTGATTCTCTTCTCTGTTGATTGACTTTATCCGTTTTAAACTACTTGCTGTTGAAAGCACTTTTATTTGTTTTACTATTTTTAATAAATATTTATAATGCTGTTGACGGTTTTTTTTTAAATGTGTTAGCTTTTTCAGCTTCTCTTTAACAGTTCACTTTTTGTGTATTCACGCTGATTGCTTGCTTGCAACTGTGGCGTGGTGGAAATTTGCTCTGCTATTTATACTCGGATACCCAGTGGTGAAAATTTCGCGAGAGTGCAGAATAATCGAGACTCTTCAGGAAAGTGCGAGAGTGAGATACATGCAATTGTATAAAATATACATTCATTTATTCATAACCATAAGGAATATATTACTATCGTCAGCATAAAAATAAAAATACAATGTATAAATAGAAATAGAAATTTAATCTAAAATAGAAATTCTATTTTTGATTTCTTACAAATTTCTGCGCCATGTCGTGGGTGAAAATCATATTTTGAATTAAAAGGCATTATTATTTTTCGTGGTCACCAATTAGTCTGCTGAGGGCCATTAGCAATCGAATTTTAGTGAAGCTTCGATGTTTAGTTTATAAAAAATAAAGATAACGGCACCAAAGATATCCGCAAGGGTATACACTCTTCGTAGCACCTTATCGTTATAAATGATGGCAAGTGAGGGCTGAAATCGAAGCTAAATAACATAAACAAATAAGAAATAACTGTTACCAAAGGTTACTAACACTTGAAAATCTGCTGACATTTAAGTTTAAGTCCCGAATATTGTTTTGTTTGAGTACGCTTGAAGCTAAATTTAATTTTAAGTTTTCTTTTTCCCGATTGGATTTTCCATATTTTGGGCAATAGTATTGTTTCACAATGAGTATCATTATCATGTCTACGAGTATCTCGTCTCACAACTTAAAAATTCCAGTTATCGTAAAAGTTTCAATTGGAATATATTGCTCGTCTAACAATATATTTGAGATATTCAACTGCAAACAAGATCCCATTTTAAATAGCATTAAATATTGAGCTGGTCAGTTTTTCAAAATAAACATTCTCCTCTACCACAAGCAAACGAAAACACTCTATGTGTCTCTCTCGCACTTTCCTGAAGCGTCTCGAACATTCTGCACTCTTTTATCTGAGCAAATTTCCACCACGCCATAGATACAAACAAGCAATCAGCGTGAAAACACAAAAAATTAACTGGCTTATAGAAGCTATAAACCTAACACATTTAATTAAAAAAGACCGTCAATAGCATTATATATATTTATTAAAAATTGTAAAACACAAAAGTGCTTTTAACAGCAAGTAGTTTATAACGGATAAAGTCAATCAACAGAGAAGAGAATCAAATAAACTACAGAATGCCAGCTATTGGTATTGACTTGGGCACCACTTACTCGTGCGTTGGAGTTTTTCAGCACGGAAAGGTGGAGATAATAGCCAACGACCAGGGCAACCGAACCACACCCAGCTATGTGGCGTTTACAGACTCTGAAAGGCTGATCGGAGATGCGGCCAAGAACCAAGTGGCCATGAATCCTATGAACACAGTCTTTGACGCCAAGCGTCTGATTGGACGCAAGTTCGATGACTCAAAGATTCAAGAAGATATGAAGCATTGGCCTTTCCAGGTGGTCAGAGACTGCGGCAAGCCAAAGATGAGCGTGGAGTTCAAGGGCGAAGACAAGTGTTTTGCCCCCGAGGAGATCAGCTCGATGGTGCTTGTCAAGATGAAGGAGACAGCCGAAGCCTACTTGGGTACTACTATTAAGAACGCCGTCATCACTGTTCCGGCGTACTTCAATGATTCACAGCGCCAGGCCACCAAAGACGCCGGCGCCATTGCCGGGCTGAACGTACTTCGCATTATAAATGAGCCAACTGCAGCCGCCTTGGCATATGGCCTGGAAAAGAATCTTAAGGGCGAGCGCAATGTGCTGATATTCGATTTGGGAGGCGGCACTTTTGATGTGTCCATTCTGACCATCGACGAGGGCTCGCTATTTGAAGTGCGAGCCACTGCTGGAGATACACATCTAGGTGGCGAGGACTTTGACAACAGGCTGGTTAGCCATTTGGCGGACGAGTTCAAGTGCAAGTTCAAGAAGGATTTGCGCTCCAGCCCGAGAGCGCTTCGTCGCCTGCGGACGGCAGCAGAGCGAGCCAAGCGCACCTTGTCCTCAAGCACCGAAGCCTCCATTGAGATCGATGCCGTGTACGAGGGTCACGACTTTTACACAAAGGTTAGTAGAGCGCGCTTTGAGGAGCTATGTGGCGATCTGTTCCGCAACACACTGCAGCCGGTGGAGAAGGCGCTCAACGATGCCAAGATGGACAAGAATCAAATCCACGATATCGTCCTGGTTGGCGGCTCAACACGCATTCCCAAGGTTCAAAGCCTGCTGCAAAACTTCTTCTGTGGAAAGAGCCTCAATCTGTCCATAAATCCAGATGAGGCGGTGGCCTACGGTGCAGCCATCCAAGCTGCTATTCTATCTGGAGACGAGAGCAGCACCATCAAGGATGTGCTACTGGTCGACGTGGCACCACTCTCACTGGGAATAGAGACAGCAGGTGGAGTCATGACGAAGCTAATTGAGCGGAATAGCCGCATTCCCTGCAAGCAGTCGAAGGATTTCACCACTAACACGGACAACCAGCCCGCCGTGACTATCCGAGTGTTTGAGGGAGAGCGCGCCTTGACGAAGGACAACAACGTGCTGGGCACCTTTAACCTGACCGGCATTTCACCAGCGCCTCGCGGTGTGCCCAAGGTGGAGGTGACCTTCGACCTGGACGCCAATGGCATTCTGAATGTGACTGCCAAAGAGATGGGCACAGGCAATGCCAAGAACATCACCATCAAGAATGATAAGGGTCGTCTATCGCAGGCCGACATTGATCGCATGGTGAGTGAGGCCGAAACTTACGCCGAGGAGGATGAAAAACATCGCCAAAGAATTGCTGCTCGCAACCAGCTGGAGAGCTATGTCTTTGGCGTTAAAGAGGCGGCCGAGCAGGGTGGCGACAGGCTTACCCAGTCAGACCGCGACAGTGTGCTCGATAAGTGCTCTGAGACCATCACTTGGCTCGATGGCAACACAACAGCCGAGAAGGAGGAGTACGAACTTAAGCAGGAGGAGCTCACTAAATTCTGTAGTCCAGTCATGATGAAAATGTACCAGCAAGCATCTGGAGACGGCGGCGGTAATCCCCAAACCCCCAATTGGGATCAGCAAGCAGGAGGCTTCGGCGGGGGTAGTTTCAAGGGGCCCACAGTCGAGGAGGTCGACTAAATTATAGAAGCTATTTAGAATTTCAAATCATAAAGAGTATTATTTATTTATTGTATTGCAATGATTTGATCTCATTTATTAGTTTATGTTGAATTATATTCAATAAAAATAATAGTTATAAAGATATATAACTATTTTGAGTTTGCCTCTTTCTTTGAGTATCTACTTGGGTAATCCTTCACGCTCTGCCCAATCCAGCCACGAACCTTCATAGGATTTTACATCTGTGAAGCCTAAGGCGACGGCTGCTTCTGCTGCCTTTAAGCTGCGAACGCCACTTCTGCAGTGGAATATGAGTTCTGTATCATGATTTGGTTTTTTGCATCCATATTTTGATTTGAAGAGCTGTTCACTGGCAGCTAGATCCTGACTGACAATGCCCAATGGAATGTTGATGCTGGATGGAATTTGACCAGTTTCTTTTAGCTCCTTTGGCTCGCGCACATCGATGAGCAGTTTTTGTTTCTCCTTTGACAGTTTCTTGACGACGGCATAGTCCACAATTCCAATCACACTTTTGTTGCTGCAGAATCGTTTTGAGGCGCCGAGATAAGTTTCATGGAGAATACTAGATTTGGACTGGAGATTATAAGTGGTATCAGTAACTAGGTGTCGCACCGCAAAGCAGGTTGCTCTGACTGCAACTTGAGTATATTTCAAGAACATTTTAGTCTTTTTATAAATATGTTAAACAACAAATTTTATGTAAAATTCAGAGTTTGTGGCAACAATAATAAATACCGTGCCGGCAGTCAGCTGTTTAAAGCACAGCGTTGCCAGACAACAATTTTCAGCATCATATTGTTAAAATAAACAATTGCTTATAAAAACATGAGCTCTAAAATAAATAAATATAAACTTTGTTGCATGATCATACGAAGAGTGTGTGTCAAGGCAAAGCTCAGTCAAGTTCATGTGTTATATAGAGTGAATACCCATTCGTTTCTTTGTGTGCACACACACAATATATAAGTTAGTTGTGTGTATGGCCTGATTTGTTCAGTTAGTCAATTAATAAACTTCTGATCCCGGACTGAATGAATTATTCAACACATTTATAAAGAAAAAACAAATTTTTTCCCATAAAACTGATAAGCAATAAAATGCTTACACTGTTTTTTAGTTATTGCATGATTTAAGATATGAAATAAAATGATTATTTCTTATTTATAAATGTACATAAGTAAAATCACGATCCCGGACTCAAATAAACATTTGTATGTACATCGTACATACAAATTGTATATATTGAGAAGGCCAAAGAACATTTATTACATCGAACTGATAGACGAAGAAATGTTACATACCCTCAGACATTGCATGTTTAAAGATATGAAATTAAATACATTTTATTTATAAATGTATATAAGTAAAGTCACGATCCCGGACTCAATTAAACCTTTGTATGTACAAAAATCCGAAGAACACTTTAACATTGAACTGATAAGCGATGAAAGTCTTACATTTTTGCAGTTATTGAATGACTTACGAGAAATATGAAATATCTTTGAAGTTTTTTTTCTTGCTTCTCAAAAATTTCAGTCTGGCGACTTTTAATCAGAAACTATTAATCTGATAATGAACTTTTTGTACCGTTAACACAGTTATCACTGATAACACTTTAAAAGTACCTCAAAATAACATCAGGTCAACGACTTTGTTAATGAGATTTTCTTTAGAAAATTATTGAATCCGGTTGCGGTGGAAATAATCTAAATAATAGTATAAAGACGATTATACAAAATAATGTTTGTTGTTGTAAAACAAAGATTATAAACACTTCTAAACGACAAAAACTAGTCATGTTTTATCCGGTTTTTTTTTATTGTTGTTTTGTTTTTGTGCTTTTTATTCATCAAAAAATATGTAAACATTTATGGTTCTTACTACTAATGAAATCGCAGTACAACTAGCTATGAAATTATGCTGGGAAAAACAGCACAATCATTGGCAACTAAATACAAATAGGTACATAATGCTACCTCTTATATAGCTTATACAAAATATAATATAATATATATAAAAGACAGCATAGTTTCGAATACAAAACACTAACCAATCGCATCTATTAGGATAAGTCTACTATGATAGACATTTAGTCATATTCAGTTATGGCCTCTTCAGGAACTTCATTGTTAATTGCGATTCGCAGCAATGTGTCCCAGGGATTCGCCCACTTTTATTGTTTGTCCAGCGACAATGTCGAACTGAAAGTTCTTTGGCGCTTCAAACAGCAGGACAATTGTGCTGCCCATGTTGAACTGGCCCACTAGATCACCCTTTTCAAACTTTTGTTGCGATTGCTTCCCGTGCTGTTTGGCATTTAACGACAGTTCGTCATATTCGTAGGTGCTTGGCGAATGGGCGCCGACCGTGAAGCCTGTCCAACGATTTGTTTTTAGCTCAGAGTCCATGTAGATTTCTACAGAGCCCACATTGGTGGCACCCACAGCTGTGTAGCTGAAGAAGCCATGCTTCCAGTTGCCCATGTAGAGCACACGCTCATTAAGGCAGAAGAGTCCCGGCAGCCACCCGGCCACCTTAGGACTCACCGAGAGCAGCTCACCGGAGAAATGTCGTCGCACTGTCGGCTCCCAAGCGGTCGGTGAATGAAAGCGATGGTAATCGCCCGGCGCCAAATAGATTACACATTGATAAAGCTCCGTGGAGCCATCGCGCTTTTGCTTGAGGGCCTGTGCATAGCTGATCGCCTCTTTTGATTGCTCCACGGTCTGCAGCGGTCCCAAGAAATCCTCGATGCTATAACTGACGCCCTTCACCTGTTCTATGAGTGAGTCGCTAGCGCTGCCGAAATGCAGAACTTTTCCATCGGCAGGTGAAACCAGTGGTGATTTACCATTAATAACGCGTACGCCCTCTTTCAGGGGACGCGTAAAAAACTCAGCCATGCTCTTGTAGTGATGATAATCCGAATACAGAGCCTCCTCGATGTTAACCTTAAACATGCTCGAGTACCAGCCGTAGACATACGGACGCAACGGGCTGGGCATGTAACAAGCAGCCAGCCAGCCCCAGCAGCGACTCATGATGCGCAGCGGAAGCGAGCAATAGACGCGCGACTGGAACTCGGAAGCGGTGCGTGGTGCATCATCACGAACGGAACGGAATTTATGAAACTGCCATTCGATGGCGCCAAAAACGCACAGACCCATGGGTGCCCAGCGCAACAGAAAGCCGGTCCATCGTGAAATGGCATTGCGGCGCACCTGCAGCTGGGTCTGCTGTTTGCCGATGGGTTGTTGATTCTGCTTGCTTTCCAGCTTGTTTGTCTCATTTTTGGGCCATTGTCGAAAGTGTCGCACGAGGGGTAAATTGCCATTTATTTGCGTATGCTTCGGCTGCAGCTGTTGCTGCTGATCCTGGATGGCCTTGCGCAGATTGCCAGACTTAAGCAGAAAACGGGCACGCGGCACAAAATATGAAACCATTTTTAAATTTTCTTGACTTTTCCCACAGTTTTGGAGGTGTTGTTGTTGCGACCACGCCGCCGCAGTCGCCACTGATTACGTATTACCTGTTAACACTTGTGAGCGTGCGTTGCTCTCTAATCAGCAGATTGAGTACGTGTTATTCGTACTTCTGTTATGCGTTAAAGTTAACTAAATGAACAGATACTTATCTCAGTCTGTATACATGCATATGACTGCAGCTGGTCAAGCGTTTAAGTCAGAAAATGGCTGATTTTATTCAATGCAATGAGAAGTGCGAAGGCGCAAAAGACTTCCGTATTGCAGCACTGCCTGTCGACAACTGAAACATTGAAACGAACGCACAAGCGTCGAAGAGATTGAGATGGTTATTTGTGAGTTGAAGGCGCCAATACGACTACGTCGCAAGTTACTTTTTGTGCGTTTCGCTTTGCTCACTCACCCAAAACAAAAGCAATGCTCTGCGAGAGAGCGTTTACTTATCGGTAGTAGATGCGGGTGACTTGTAATAAAAACAACAGCAATCTTTTTCAAGGTTGACTTGGCGCACGCCTAATTCTGTTAGTGGACCAAACAACAAACAAACAGAAACAGGTTTCAGTTTTCACTATTTTTTTTGCTTATTTTTCCAAGCTTTGCACGCATTTGTTTTGGTGTCTTTTGTAATACGTATTTAACTGCGCCATAGCTCTGTTGATGAAGGGTGGCAACTCTGCAATCAGCAATGCAAACAGCTGATTGATGATTGAGTTTTACATTTTGATGCAAAAACCGCAAAATTTTATGCTGGTAAAACTTTGACACGGTGGAATCATGAGTGAGGCAGACAAGCACCCGGTCTCCTTTGCCTGCCAGCGTTGCCTGCATCCCATTGTGCTGGACGAGCATCTGGAGACGATTAGCGAGCATGCAATGGCTGAGCTTTCATGTAGGCAACAACAAAGAATTGATCTAACAAAAATATTTACAATTAGTCCTTTGCTTACAGTGCCAATCTACGGCGGCAATGTGAACACAATTGATCCACAGGATGGCACCAACTTTGACCACTTTGTGCCGCCTTTCAGGCTGACTGATTCAATCAACGGCACTGGCTTTACTATGGTGTCCGATGGATTTTATAACAAAAAACTCAGTGCCGAATTCAAGCTAAAAGCAGAGCTGTTTGATTGTTTGTCTTCAAACTCGGAGATTGATCATCCGCTGTGCGAGGAGTGCGCCGATTCCATGCTGGAGATCATGGACCGAGAGCTGCGCATTGCGAAAGATGAGTGGCATGTCTACCAAACGTATCTCAATGAGCTGGAACACCAGCAGGAGGGCCCCAACGTGGATGCCCTTGACAAAGAACTGGAGGAGCTGAAGCAAAGCGAACAACAATTACTTGCGGAATTGGCTGGTCTAAAGGCCGAGGAGAAAGTGTTGAATGCTGCCATTGAGCAGGAGGAACTGGAAAAGGAAAAGCTGCATGAGCAGGAGGAAATCTACTGGCGCGAGTACACCAAGCATCGGCGCGAGCTAATGCTGACGGAGGACGACAAACGAAGTCTCGAGTGCCAAATTGCCTACTCCAAACAGCAGCTTGATAAGTTGCGTGAAACGAACATCTTTAATATAACATTTCACATTTGGCATGCCGGACATTTCGGCACAATCAACAACTTTCGATTGGGCCGCCTGCCATCCGTCTCCGTTGACTGGCCAGAGATTAATGCCGCCTGGGGACAGACAGTCCTATTGCTGTCAGCGCTGGCCCGTAAAATTGGTCTAAAATTTGAACGATATCGCGTCGTTCCGTTTGGCAATCATTCCTATGTTGAGGTGCTGGGTGACAATCGAGAGCTGCCGCTCTATGGCAGCGGTGGCTTCAAGTTCTTTTGGGACACAAAATTCGATGAGGCCATGGTCGCGTTTCTTGACTGCCTGACGCAGTTCCAAAAGGAGGTGGAGAAGCGCGATACAAACTTTCTGTTGCCCTATAAAATGGAGAAGGGAAAAATAATTGATCCTTCAACGGGAAATACGTATCCCATCAAGTGAGTAACTAAAGTCAACTAAAATCACTAGTAAAATTTTTAAACTACTCTTCTTGCAGAATACAATTCAATTCGGAGGAACATTGGACGAAAGCTTTAAAGTTCATGCTAACAAATCTGAAATGGGGACTGGCCTGGGTCTCGTCCCAGTTCGTAACGCAATGATTTATGCCCTCGCTTAACTGTCATTTTATTTAACTATATAATATAATTAGTGCTACACAAACTATAAATAAATCCTTTAACATTTAACTGCTTTTTTGTTTGTGTCAGCTGCCTCAGCATCGCTGTCATCGGTGTCGGAATCAGTGCCAGAAATCTCATCGTCCATCCAAAGTGCTCCTTTTTTCTTCTTTATGAGCTTCGTGTTTGAGTCGTTGACATTGGCTTTGCGCTTGCTGCCACTTGTTGTACTTGTGCTGGATGTGGCTTTGGATGCATCGCTGGCCACTGGGTCTGTTAGCTGTTTGAGGCCCTCCTCGAATGCATCGTTCACCTTCTCCGTCAATTTGGAGCGTGCCTCCTCGTACTCGTCGTCCTTGAATTCGTGTTTTGGCACCGAAAGCAGCTTCTCAATTTTGCGCTTTTTACGCTCCTCCGCTTCGCGTTCACGCTCTCCCTGCTTCTCCAGCCAAGCTCGAACGCGCTTCTCCTCGTTTATGTCGCGCAGGCGACGGCCACTCAAATCGCGGCATGCCTCACGGTTAGTGGTCTTCTCGATTTGGGCGCCAATCGCACGCAGCATAGAACCAAATCCGCCCTTGCCTCCCAACTGGCGAAGCATACAATGGATAGTCTGCATTTCATTTTGCATAGAAATATTTGCATTTAAACGTTTGCCATTGCTGAGAAGGTAATAATCGTCGGATTGCAGATGCTATGGAAAATGTTGCCATTAATTTTTAGATTACATGAGATATTTTAATTATTTACTGTTGCCTCTTCGATGCGTGTGTATATTTGTTGAATGTCATTGGTATTGACAGTAATTAACTGCTTATTGTTTATTAAAATATTAATCACCATTTTATGAATTTTCGTTTTTTCTTTTGTACTTCTTGTCTATTCCGTTTTGTGCAGCTCCAACTGCCGTTTTAGCGTGCGTTAGAAAGAGAAAGCGGTGATGCAAGCGTTTATCAGGTCGGATAGCGTTGCCATATTATCCACTGTTTATTTAAATGTTGAAAAATGTATATAAACTATGTTGATTTAATGTGGAAAACCATTGCGATTACTACAAATAATAATATATGAAGCTATTAGGACGGAAACAATAGTAATTTTATTGTTTTTTGTACATTTGCCGAGTTGCCGCCATTGAAACAATGCATTTGAACCGAGTTGGCAGCACTCACTCTCACACACAAAGTGCTCATTTAATTAGTTCGCATTTTAGACGACGAAAGGTAAAATTTTGGCGACGCGTTTATAGAACTATTTCCACAATTTAACATAACGGAAGAAATTGAAACTGAACCAAATCCGGTAGCGACAGTAATTTACTAACGATTGATATGTGTGAAAAAAGCTAAGCGAAAGTGAAATGCGGTAAATTTACAGTCGCAGCCACGTCACAGAGCGCAATAAAATTAAGTGAATTTTGGGGAACGAAATCAGAAGTTCTAAGCTGAAAGCGATGCCAGCCACGAACAATGGACAGTGTACGGACATTGGCAGCAGCAGCGGTGGTAGTTGTGTTAATGATAATTCTAGCATTCTGCATCAGTTTCAAGAAGGAGGAGGAGGGGTAAAACGGCGAATCGAACAACGCTTAGCATAAAAGATGGCAGCAGAAAAGTGAACAAGAAGAAGAACATACATATGTACACACACATATACGTATATGCATTTGTATATTGTACATTAAAACTTATATATATAAATATATATACATATATCTATATATATATTTATTTCTTAATGCATGTGCAAAATATAGAAATTATAAAAAAACTGCGAATTTTGAAAAAGAAATTAATTGCTTTAGCATAAAAATAAGAAAAAAACCTGTGTAAAATCTGCAGTTAATTTTCATTGAAATTATTAATTTCAATGTTCAATTACCAAAAGCAAAAAAGCGAAATAAGTGGCAACTCATGTGAGCAGCATGACCAGCCACCAAAGATATGCAAACAAAAAGACAATCGCGACGCCTTCTGGCTTTTCCGCCCGTGTTACCGCCGTTCATTTTATTTTGTTTTGCTCATGAAATCAAGCTTATGCTGAATTAAATTGAAAATTAAATTTTGGATTTTAAAATAATTTTGCTATTCTACCATCAAGTCGATTACTTATTTACTACTGATATTCAACTAATGCACCCGTACGTGTTTTTTTTCGGCCGGTTTCGGTTTTTGCAATTTTTCTCTATCTCTCTGTTCTCTTCCATTGTGTATTTTGTTATCGACGGTCATTCATCTCCTAGTTGATTTTCGTTCTTTCTTTCTCCCTCTTTTTCTATGCGCTCGCGTGTATTTGTTGTGTGAATTTTTTAACGCTCTATAATTACTTTTGCTAAAAATATTATTAAATTAAATCGAGGAAATTGCATGTATTTTATTTATTAAATACAACGCCAGTTACTGACCGCCTGCTGCTTTTATGCGATGAGAGAGAAATAAATACGAATAACTGAGACTTCCGCGGCCCTTGTTTCACATTCTGTTTTCGAGAGAGCGCTCGCGTGCGGGTGTGTGTGTGTGTATGCATATATATGTATGTGTGAGTGTGTTTGCAATGCTTTTGTGTTACCCGCTGCCTTTGTTTCATATATTCGCACTCGGAACTCGTACAACATTATCCCCATATCAAATGCTCGGACTAGTTCCTTAAAGCAATAATTCCGATCATGTGCTGCTGCTACCGTTGCCTGGCTGCTTGCTTGTAATATTTTGTGGATTTTGGGTTGATTGGGGACGGGTTGTGTTAGTAATTCTCACACAATTATATATAATTAAATATTTAGCAGTCACAGAAAACGAACATTCTTTTTCTCCCTCCTATTATTTTCATCATTAATTTTATCCGTCTTCATCTTCTTCTTGTTGCAGTGATTCCAGTCTTCAACTTCGAATCCAAATCATAATCGTGCGAACTTTCACTTGAAACAAACGTTTATATAATAATTCATAAGATTTTTGTACCACAAATGATCAGAAAGTCAGTTGATTTATATACAACCTAGAGAGCTAACATTTTTCTACAAAAACAACAAGAACAACTATTGGTATATAGTTAGAACGAAAGATTAAATTTAGTGAAAAACTCTCATGGAATATGTACAACCAGACAACAACAACAAAAACAACAACAACTGGAGTCAAATAAGCTAGAGAAGAGCACATCAATATATTCCAAAACACTCCATTAGCCCATAGTTAGAGTATATATTAATGAAATTTATAGAGAACTAATTAGGCAGAACAGAAACAAAAACTGTAATAATACGAAAAATAACATATACAACAACAGCGACAGCGAAAGCAATAAACGACGAACCTCAGCGTTAAGCAAAAAGATTTACTATTACCTTATTTATTTAGATCTATATACACAAAAATATTAATATATATATATTAGCTGTAAAGTCAAACATTTGGAAGTTTTCAAAAAGTGTTTGCAAGAGCGAACAAGAGTGTTTTAGTAAAGTTTTTTGTTGCTAGGTATTAACTAAAGTCTTTAGTTGTTCCAAGTTAACCAAGAAATATATATGATATATATATATATATATATATATAAATAGGTTTTGTATATGATTGTGAGTGTGCGTGCTTTTTTTATTACAAAAACAAAATAGTTAGGAATTGCAGGCGTCTAGTTCTTTTTCTAATAACAGTGTTTTGTATTGATGTGGACATTAGATATATAGGGAGTAGTTGATATACTAACACATCCAGTGGATACTTGTAGCAGAACCGATAAGCAATAATCTGAGCCACACAACAGGCAGACAGTTAACAGTTAAAGAAACAACAACAAAACAATAACAATGGACGAGTCACAACCAAAAACGTTGTATGTGGGCAATCTGGATGGCTCGGTATCCGAGGAACTGCTCATTGCGCTTTTTGGCAAAATGGGCCCAGTTAAAAGCTGTAAAATCATCAGAGAACCAGGCAATGATCCCTATGCCTTCATCGAATATTCCAACTATCAGGCGGCCAGCACCGCCCTGACCGCCATGAACAAACGTGTCTTTCTCGACAAAGAGATCAAGGTGGGTGTTATTTCTTTATCCTATATGTATATATATATATATTTAAATAATATATGAATGTGTGCTTTCCTGCTGCACAGGTCAACTGGGCCACTAGTCCGGGCAACACGCCCAAGACAGATATCAGTTCGCACCATCACATATTCGTTGGTGATCTCAGTCCAGAGATTGAGACAGAGACGCTGCGCGAGGCATTCGCACCATTTGGTGAGATATCAAACTGTCGAATTGTCCGCGATCCACAGACAATGAAGTCCAAGGGCTATGCCTTTGTCTCGTTTGTGAAGAAGGCCGAAGCCGAAAATGCAATTCAGGCAATGAATGGCCAATGGATTGGATCGCGTTCGATACGCACGAATTGGTCGACACGTAAGCTGCCACCACCGCGGGAATCGTCCAAGTCGGGTGGCCAAGGTGGCGGCATGGGTGGCATGGGCGGCGGCGGTGGCGGTGCCGGCAATGGCATCAAGAACAACCAGCGACACACTTTCGAGGAGGTGTACAGTCAATCGAGTCCCACAAACACCACCGTTTACTGTGGCGGCTTTCAGCCCAATGTCATCAGCGATGAGCTGATGCATAAACATTTTATGCAATTTGGCTCCATTCAAGATGTGCGTGTCTTCAAGGACAAGGGCTTCGCGTTCATCAAATTCGTTGCGAAAGAAGCGGCGGCACGCGCCATCGAGCATACGCACAACACCGAGGTGCACGGCAATCATGTCAAGTGCTTCTGGGGCAAGGAGAATGGTGGCGATAATTCCGCCAACAATGTTAATGCCGCTGTTGCGGCAGCTGCCTCGGCTAATGTGGCCGCGGTTGCGGCTGCCAATGCAGCTGCCGCTGCCGGTGCTGCTGGCATGCAAGGCCAAATGATGACGCAGCAACAGCTTGCTGCTGCCACAGGCGCTGCTCTGCCCGGCCAAATGATAACACCCCAACAACAGATCGCAGCTGCTGCGGCGGCGGCGCAGTATCCCTATGCGGCAGCATACCAACAAATGGGCTACTGGTATCCACCGGCGGTGAGTAGCATGCAACATCTTAAATAAAATCGAATCGACTGTTCACTAACCAACTTTATAACTCCTTTAGCAGAGCTACCCGGCCCAGATGCAAACGCAATACATGCAACAGGGCTACTATCCTTATGCCTACACCACCAGTGCTCAACAGGCAGGAGGCGTGCGTACGTATCCATTAGCCGATTAGTTTGCGATCTATTGTGTATATGCTGTACAATGAAGCAGAAGTTGCCTCTTTGTGTTATGCTTCTGTTTCTAGTCAACTTTAGACTGTAGTTGGTAGATTGGTGCACATTGCATTTGGACTTCCACTTAAGACCACAAAGCAAAAAGCAACATATTTCATGTCAAAATTTTTAATCCATTATTACGAAACTACATCCAAAATAATTTAATTTAAAATGTTTATAATTCATTTTAAATGTTTTTAAGGAAGAGCTCAAGCGTTTCTAGGCCATACTTTGCGTAGTTTTTAATTAGTACAGAAATTGTTAAAACATTTCATTTTGTTTGCTCTTGCAGATGCCGGGTACCGTGTGATGCCCCCAAATATGGCATGGGGTGTTCCCGGTACCACAGTGGTGCCCGGTGTGAGTGCCGCTGCTAGTGCGGCTGCAGCCGCGAACGGTTCGCTTGCCCCGCAGATGATGTACAGCGCTGCGATGCCACAATATCAAACCCAATGAGCTGAGATGTGACGCCTGCTTCGACGCCATCTGCTTAATCCAAACAGCCAACAACGCTGCAGCAGCCAACGAACGCATCCGCATCAGCGACCGCCACCACACCACTTTGTACATCAGTCGAAGATCGTTTCCGAATCATTAACCACCATCATCATCGATGCCAACAACAACGGCGGCAACAGCAACGACAACGACAACAACAAAAGGCAGATAAATTTACCTTAAAATGTTTCAGTTCCAATCGTTTCTTGCGTTGCGTTCAGTTTATAAGTGCGTTTGCTTTTGCGTTACGTTACAAGCGATAACATTCTGATTGATAGTTTATCGCTGTGATCAATCACCGTTTGTCATGCAGATTTTGAGTGCGTTTTAGCAACAAACAAAAAAAGAGAAAAAATAAGATTAAAGTAAAAAAGCAGAATTAGTCGAAGCAAAGCGTTGAACTACAAGTTGAATCGCATGCAGCATCAGCGGCAGCAGCAGCAGCGCTTTAAAGCTCTGGCGACGAACGACGGGCGGGTAGCTGTAACAATCTAATCCAATCTAAGTACATGTTAAAATAATTTAATGATTTGTAATTTAAGGCAGATATAGGCGTATACAAAAGAAACGGAAACAAAAAAAAACTAAACTTTAAACAACAACATCAGCAATTGAATAAAACAAAATAAAAATAAAAGAATAAAACAAAACAATCGACAAGTGACAAAGCAAATTGTGGATTTGCAATTTAGACCGGCGTTGATGAATATGTGTGTCAACAGAGAGAATGCTAAGAAATGCAGAGTAAACAACAGGCCGAAAGTAAAAGCATAAACAAATTTAGGTAATAAGCTATTGTAAATGAGAACACATATTCATATTTGCGATGTGTGAAATATGTATGTAAAATGTAAAATAAAGAAACAAAAAAATATATAAAAAAAAAAAAAATCAAAACTGATTTTCAATTTAAAAAAATTTACTTTTGATTTCTCCCGCATAGAAAAAAGTGCATTAAAAATGTTGGTATGTTGAAATCGTTTTTATTTTCCGCTTTACCTTATATATGTTTTTAGTTAAACCATATAAATTGTTGTCGGCGCGTCAATAAGCTGTAAATTAGCATCGTAAGCAATGTGTGTGTGTGTGTGTTTGTGTGTTTCTAGGTACAATATAATTTGGTAACGATTCTATTTAAATGATAATAGTAGGCAGCGCTTAATTGGAATTGGCCGACAAAAGATGTGGACAACAGCAACTATTGTACATTAATGGAGCAACCTAAAAATCTAGTTAATGTTTGAGAGCTGCTTGCTTAGATCGGTACTCGTGAAATGAATCTAATTTATTCAACGTGGCGCAGTTTTTATCTTAGGGCTATGCTTATATCTACGATTAGGTGTAAATATTTATTTATTTAGTTTTTGGACTGATGTGATGTTGATCCTAAAACTGTTTGTTATATGACTATGGTTGATGTTTTTATGGCATAAACTGTACAACTGAATTGCCTTCAATTTAATAATAGTAACATAATATTTTGTATTCAATTGGAAGTAGTACAGCTATGGAAGTAGTAATTAGCAAACAATTCATGAGTGTTACGGAATAATGCTTAAGCCTTTTAGTTTTAAACGATGTTTAGCTAAGTACATGGAATGTTTACACATAGATAATTAACACGATGGAAACGAGTGAAAGACATTACTACAATTTCCAAAAAATACGTTGAGAGAAACAGTTCTTAAATAAAATATAGTTAAACACAGACATAATAAATGAGTATAATTGCATTAATATGTTTAACACAATTTTCTTAAATATTTCTAAATGTTTCGTAAGAACTACAAAAATGATGTTCTGCGCACTCTTCAAATATATCACTAAAAATACATTGAATGCAGAATTTCATACAATGTTAATCTTATAGATAGATCCTAACACACTGGGGAAAGAAACACAAATGAACCTAAATTGAAAATTCATAACAAAACTTGTGAAACAATTAAGGCTACAAAGAAGATAAAATCTAAATACTTAATGAACGCTCTATAAATTTATTAAAAATAAGAGTCAATGATGAAAAAACTAATGCTGTGGCAAGTTGCAAGCTGCATGCGGCATGTGGCATGTCGCATGTCGCAACTGCAATAACAGCACGAACAACAAAAAGTAAATTCCATAACTCACATCACATACGGTTGCGTCGACTTGGACAAGTGGGCGTTGTTTGGCCTAGATTCGGGCCTAGATTGTGCTTAGCCTTGGATTTCGCCTTGGACTGGGCACAAAACCAATCAGCTGCATTTGAAGTGGCTTGGGTGGGTGGTGTTGACAACGAAAAATATGTGTATATATATTATATATAAACTAAAGTTTTGGGGAAATTGTGGCATAAGAAACACTACCAAACTAAATGGTGATGTCGCCATAATCCTGTGACCATTTCTCGTACGAGTTGAGACTTTGCGGCGCCACCGAACGGCGAATGCGCTTCAGGGAATTGTGAAAATCCTTCTCGGTGATTGGACGCATGGCGCTGATGTCCAGATTTTTCACCTGCTCCACATTTAGCTCACGTATCGGTTCCAGGGCGGCATCTTTGGCCAGCGCTGTCAAATCTGATCCCGAGTAGCCTTCGGTGATTTTGGCTAAGCGACCCAGGGCATCCGTATCCAGCGGACTGCCCTGTTTCTGCAGCAGACGGTCTAGTAGCAGTTCGCGTGTCTGTACGTCAGGAAGCGACACATAGACGCGCTTGGTAAATCGACGCAACGCGGCCTCGTCCAGCTCTTGCGGCCTATTGGTGGCAGCCAGCACAACAATGCGATCCCCATCCGGATTCCCCGGTAGCCCATCGAATTCAACCAGGAATTCAGTTTTAAGGCGGCGAGACGCCTCATGCTCGTTGCTGCTGCGCTCCGAGAGCAGCGAGTCGACCTCATCTATGAAGATGATCGATGGCTGCATGTGGCGTGCCACGGCGAACAGAGCACGGACCAGTTTCTCGCCATCACCCACATACTTGCTAGTCAGCGAGGCGGCCGAGATATTTAGGAACGTGGCACTGCATTCGGTGGCAACGGCGCGAGCCAATAGCGTTTTCCCATTACCGGGTGGACCAAAAAGCAGCAGACCCTTGGCGGGTGCGCGCAGCCCTAAACAGCAGAAATATTCCCATTTATAATATATAAATAATATATTAGATTAAATCGCAACGCACCCGTAAATAGCTCGGGACGCACGGACGGCAAAATGACCATCTCCTGCAGCGCCTGTTTGGCCACGTCCTGGCCAGCAATGTCAGTCCACTCGACTTTGGCACCGCCCTCGACAATCTCATCGAGTATGAGCTGCACCAGCTTCTGTTCCACACCCTTCACACTGACCATAGGTGTGCTGGAGCCGCTGCCACTGCCCCCGGCAGCATTATTGTTAATTGGCGTGCGCGAACGCTGAGGCGGCGTATTGCGTCCAGATGACTATAAATACAAATGCATATTTAATATATAAATAAGCCCGGTTCGATGCGGCTTACAAATTGACGACGCACGGCCGGCGGAGTCGCTGCTGTTTTGCCTGGCTGGCGTTGCAAGGCGGCACCCACGGTTGTGGAGCTTGTCTTTGAGCCCAGATTGCGCGGCAGCGTTTGTGATTTGTTAACAACGGGAAGATTGCCGGGACGCTTGTTGCCAATAGTCAGCTTACGGCCAGAGGCTGCATGCGAAAGAAATTTCAATTTAAAAACGCTGAATTCTGCAAGAATCTATTCATTTTGGTTTAGGACTAAATCAAATGCTAAATTAAATGAAAAATAAGAAATACATGCAGTGCGCTATGTGGAAATGCGAGGCAGAGATTGAGATTGAGAGAGAGACTCAGTGAAAATGTGAGGGAAACGCTGATTGATCGCTTGCAGAGTCGTGGCTTCTTGTTGTTGTCGCTCATTGCTGGACGGCGTGCTTTAGCTTTTTTTGTTTTGCTGTTGCAGTTGCAGTTGCTGACGTATTAAATGTTACGGCACTTACCCGCTGGCACAGCTCTGGATATGTTTGTGATGGTTGCCTTCGGTCCATAGCCACTGCTGCGTATCGGAACTTTTGAGGAGCCACTGCCTTCACTACTATTCGTTTGACCAACCAACATGGGTTGTTTGTATTTGTATTGCTGCTGCTGTGGTAGCTGCTGCGGCGACTTCTTTTTCTGCTGCTGCTCCTTGAGGGACAAGCGTTGCATTCGCAAATCTTCCTCACGCAAAGCTGTCTCGTCGTTCGGCGGGGATTTATGGGGAAATGGACGCGAATGGGGGCGCAAATCAAGAACGTGTGCAAGACACAGTGACAAACAAAAGGTGCAAAACAAAATGAATATCAAAAGAACAAAATAAACAAAAAAATAACAAGAGACAACTGCTAACAACGCGTGTGCCGAAGTTTAAATACTCTGGCAGGCATATTTAAATATGATATAATGCAATGTAATCTTTGGTAATATATATATATATATATAATTTATCTATTATTTAATCGTGCACTGCTAGGGTACATAAACTTAAGCTGTCACTCTGTCAGCAACTTACCGAGAAAGTGTAGACGATCTCTGGCCATGGAGAGATTGGTCTGCATTTTGTCATGCAGTCGCTGGGCACGGTCCCAGACATCGCCGCGTCCACTCCAGCAGTCAACGGCAATGCCATCCTCCAGCTCCTTGATACCCTTGCGATACAATTCAATGGCCAGCTCCTTGTGGCCTGCAGAGACAAACAAAAAACATAGAAAAAAGGAACATTTTAATTCAAGAGTCCAGAGAGAGCACGACTTGAAAATATCCTGTATGCATTTCAAGAGTTAAGAGGAAACATTCTAAAAAGGAAGGTGATAGTTCACCTGCATGCAATAAAAATGCACATTCTAAAGAGACAGATCAGAAAAATATATGCTTTATCAGTTTGAACAACTTTATGAATGTTGGTTTGTCAATTGCCATTGGTACTATGGAATTTGCACATGTGTGCAGCTATTGATTCTCACAGTTCAGAAAAGCAAGACAAGAGTTATAAAATGTGACACCAACAATAGCAGCTGGCTGCGCTTGTGTGTGTGCGTGTTGATGACTCATCGAGCACCACTCCAGCAGCCATTGGAAAAGCAACCCCAATAACCTAAACACAAAACTTGTATTTACCTTCGTTCTCCTCATCAATTTTCAGCGCCTTGGAAATGTACTCGAAGGCACGACGATGATGATGCTTCTGTTTGGCCAGCAGCGGATCACCCGGACCAGGAGAATAATTACCACCCGCACGATTGCCAGCCATTTCAAGCGGTTGAATTGCGCGTTGTCGCTGGGGCAGTGATTGTGCCAATGTCTGCTCAATGCCCGAAATGTTGCCTCTGCCCTCCAATGGACAATGTATGTTTGCCTGCTGGTGCTGCTGTTGTTGCTCCTTGGAGTTTTGGACGACAATTTCGATGTTGCAGTCGCGACGATTGGGACTGCGATAGATCACCTTTGTGCTTGCGCCGTACAAGTAGCGAAAAATGCAAAACAGCTGATAAATCAGAGAGCGCAATACGTTGAACAGAAATATAATGGGAAATGAAACAACGTAAAGATTTTGCTTGTGCACCGACGAGTTGCCACCTCTTGGCGCGTTTCCACTGGTCGGCGTCAGATCCGCATCGGTGGTGGTGGTGTCGTCGTCGTCGTTATCCGGTGAGCTGCCCGGTGTTGTTGTTATTGCTGTTGTGTTGTTGTTTGTCGTTGTGCGTTGACGATTATTGGACGTGAGCTTTGAATTTGATTTGCTGTGGCCGTCATCGATTAGTGCATCGCTGCAGCTGCGACTGCGATTTGCTGTGCCTCCACTGATCTTGACGGGCGATTTGGTGCTGCTGCTGGCGCTGGACGAAGATGATTGGTTTTTAGTGCGAACCATCGATATCGATTAGGGCGACGCAGCACGCGCTCACAATTTTCAAATGCGATTCTCTTTCCTTCTCTCGCTCCTCATCCACCTACCTCCACCCTCACCCCTCCAGCACGACACCCACACACACAAAAAAAAGCTTTGGAATAGAAGTTTTCCTCTTTTTCACTCCTTTTTTTTAAATGATTCTACTAGACACAAGGAACAAGTAATAAAAACGCATACACGATTAAATGATGAGCGGAACTGAACAAATAAACTGAAATGGAACACACACTCGACGCGCGCTATTTGTTAATTTTTGTTGCTCATTTTCTCAAAGATAGCTGTGTGTGTATTTTCATAAGCGCCGTTTTTTATTGTGTGCCGTTTCAATTCACACACAAAACAAATTTTCTCTGTCCCTGCGCCGTTGATGTCGTTGCCAGACATTTGTTACAATTTGAATGTCAACTTGCAGATTTGGGCAAGAAACGTTTTTATTTTTTTCCCCAGTTACTTAGGTAGACAAAATCATTGTTGTTTTTCTAAAGATTAACAAATGCCTCGAACAGTTTGAATATTTTTATTTTTCAAATTGCCAGTCGGTCCGGCAGCTCCACATGGACTGTTCTAAGGTTGTAACCAGATTGCAAATTTTGATATTATAAAGTATCGATACCAGTGCGTTAATAAATCAGCTGCCATTTCGGCTGTATCTGCGGTTTTTGCATAACAAAATTTATCAAAATTAACTGCAAATCCGCCAGACATATTCATTAAGATTGTGGGAAAGGCAAACATAAACTGATAACGCACTGCAAACAAAAAAGTCTGTAACAATGGGTCAATATACCGCATCGAATCGAAGAAATGTGCGTATTTTGCTTGTCGGCGATGTTGGCGTTGGGAAAACATCATTGATCCTATCACTGGTCAGCGAGGAATATCCGGAGGAGGTGCCCCCACGCGCCGAGGAGATCACAATACCGGCGAATGTAACGCCCGAACAGGTGCCCACCAACATCGTTGACTTCTCCAGCGTGGAACAATCGGATGAAGCACTGGCCGCCGAGATAAACAAAGCGCATGTCGTCTGCATTGTTTATGCCGTGGACAATGATGACTCGTTGGATCGGATAACGTCACATTGGCTACCACTTGTGCGAAGCATATGCAGCAGTGCCGATGGGGAACCGGATGAGGCACGCAAGCCAATTGTATTGGTCGGAAATAAAATCGATTTGATCGAGTATTCAACAATTGACAGTGTTTTGGCCATTATGGAGGATTACCCAGAGATCGAGAGCTGTGTTGAATGCTCGGCCAAAACGTTGCAGAACATTTCCGAAACGTTCTACTACGCCCAAAAGGCAGTGCTGCATCCCACATCACCTCTCTACATTATGGAAGACCAAGATGTAAGTTTGCAGTGTGTCTTTCTTCTTTAGTTGCTAATTCGTAGCTTTATTTTCTTAGCTTACGCCCGCCTGCAAGAAGTCGTTGGTGCGCATATTCAAGATATGCGATATTGATAGCGACAATCTGTTAAATGATTACGAGCTAAACCTGTTCCAGAGGCGCTGCTTTAACACACCGCTGCAGCCACAAATACTGGACGAGGTGAAGTCCGTGATACAGAAGAATGTGCCGGATGGCATATATAACGATGCTGTCACGCTGAAAGGTTTCCTCTTCCTGCACTGCCTGTTTATACAGCGGGGTCGCAACGAGACGACGTGGGCAGTACTGCGTCGCTTCGGGTACAACGATCAGTTGGAGATGTCAAAGGATTATTTGCGTCCCCCACTGAAAATACCGCCGGGCAGCAGTACGGAACTCTCGCATCGGGGCCAACAATTTTTGATTGCGGTCTTTGAGCGTTATGATCGTGATGGCGATGGCGCCTTATCACCCGAGGAACACAAAATGCTATTTAGCACCTGCCCATCGGCACCGTGGTCATATTCGACGGATATACGCAAATCGTGCCCGACAAATGAGGCCGGCTGGGTGACGCTACATGGCTGGCTGTGCCGCTGGACACTGATGACGCTGGTGGATGTTGTAAAGACCCTGGAGTATTTGGCCTATTTGGGTTTCAATGTGCACGAGAACGACAGCCAACTGGTGGCCATTCATGTGACCCGCGAGCGTCGCATTGATCTGGCCAAGCGGCAGAGCAGCCGTTCCGTGTACAAGTGCCATGTGATCGGACCGAAAGGTTCGGGCAAGACGGGCCTGTGTCGCGGCTTCCTTATCGATGACATGAGCAAGCTGCTGGGGAAGGAGTTCAAGACAAATGTTGTTCACTGCATCAACTCGGTGCAGGTCTATGGTCAGGAGAAGCATTTAATAATGCGCGACATCGATGTGCGGCATGTCCTTGATCCGCTTCAGCCACAGGAGGTTAACTGTGATGTCGCCTGCCTCGTTTACGATGCTTCCAATCCGCGCTCCTTTGAGTATATCGCCCGCATCTACATTAAATACTATGCGGAAAGCAAAATACCCGTCATGATTGTGGGCACCAAGTGTGATCTCGACGAGCGACGCCAGGATTATCTGATGCAGCCATCGGAATTCTGTGAGAAATACAAATTGTTGCCGCCGCATCTGTTCAGCCTGAAGACCAACAAAAAGGAGCTATACACAAAGCTTGCCACAATGGCAGCGTTTCCGTAAGTATTTCATAATAATGCTTTCTCATCTCGGACTCGGTGCACTTAACAAGCATTGCGATTTGGGTTTTGGTCATCATAATGGTCACTTTCATCTGGTCATCTGCTTGAGCTCCTACTGCATCTTTCATAGAGCTTGGCGCCTGTCGTGTTTCGCGAATTCGAATTGCACGCTTGAAAATATACAATTTTTAATTATAGTTTATTGGATACTTTTTGCCTTACTTTGTATTGAAATTTATTTTTCGTGTCACGAACGAAAGTACGACACGCGCCCAACTCTAGTCTAACATATATTGGCTTAATGGATCTATATATATATATATTTTATCTTATTTTCCACTTTCCCTTTCTACGTTTTTGTGTTGGGTGTTCTTGTTTGTATTGTTATTGATGTATTGTGCTTCCTTTGAATACTTTGGATTCTGGATTGCTGGATTTTGGGGATTGTAGGCGCTTTCAAGCCGCCTGGATACTATTCTACAAGCACAGGTTGGTACAGCTCTGGGAAACGGCGTAAGTGTTACATAATCAAATTCAATTCTTACTAATATTATCTGGTTTGTTGTCTATATCTTTCACATGCGTTGCTCGAGTACAAAAAATCATTAACTACTCTCACATACATATATATAACTAATATCACAAACACACAAATGTGATTAGCAATAAATGTATTTGCAGTTCCAGGAATATACAAATATTTCTAGGCTCAATATACAAATTGCTTAATTACACCACCAAATATTGCAGTTGATGATTTTTGACTAATGCACAATTTGTCTCAAACATTTCATAGGTATTTGCGGCAATTTGGACTTATGACCGAGGATACGCATGTGTGGTTAAAAGCCGGCTTAGGCGTTGCCGCTGCCACAGTGCTGGGCTTCATAGTGCTAAAGGCGATAAGTGCAACTGGACCGCATGGACGTTAGATAAGTGAAAAACTCTGGACACCAAATTCAAAGAACTGCGCATAAAACCAAAACAAAAAAAAAAACCCAATAACGTTGATAAATTCATGTTATTTTGTCTCGTTTGTTTTGATCGTTGCCATCAAAATTTATTGTTAACAAAAAATACTCCTACGCAAAATAAGGATGTTAAAAAAAAGAGTTGTGTTCTTCATTCTCCAAAAAGCATCTTCATGTACATAAATAATTACTTACAGACAATGGATATACAGACAGGGACAGCAAATAGTTTCTTCTTACATTTAGTCAAGCACACTTTGCATTTCTTCAAATATATATCTATATATATATGTACAGATATAACATATATAATCTTTACTTTTTGATAAGTCTTATTTATGTTTATGTTTATGTCATTCTTGTGCCCATTGAGTACTCAGACATACATTAATATATATATATATTTGAATATATACTTCTAGCGATCACCCATAAAATGTTGTGATTATAGAGCAGCTATATATTCTAAAATACATACTTTAGTTACACACATATTTGCATATTCATTTAGCGTCAATACTTGTAAATACGCGCAAATCCCAATGAGCAATAAAACTATTTAAATATTTACTTTAATCTTATCTCATATGTAGAATATTATTTGAATTGGTTATTTAGTTTTGAATTGCATTCGCTGCGGCCACAGTGGGTGACATGCAATTGCCATCGGGATATCGCTTTTGGAACTGTGTGATTAACTCGGGATCGACAAGTCTGATGCCGTCCAGCTGATTGCCCAGCGTTATCCAGTTGGGTTGGATATTGTGCGGTCGGCCGAAGAGCTCAATTTTGCGTGTTCCTGGACTGAGGCGTTCAATGATGCCATAGATCTCGTCGGGCTTATGGCTGGTGGCGCGCACCTCCGCCACGATGACATCGCAGTCAAGGCCACGATTCAGGTTTGTCGGATTGCCCTTCATCCCGACGAGACAATGCTCCTTGCCGTGGTTCAGCCAATGGCCGGTGCGACCTGTGCGTATGATACGCTGTAGCTGATTCGTTTTCACCCAGATTAGCTCATCGACCCGCTCGTACCCCCAAAGTTTGAGGCAATCGCGTCCCAACTCCATGGCCCGCCCCGTTACCCACAGAAATATAAGGCCCTCCTCCTGCAAAGCTGGAATGCCCAAGGCACGCATCTCATCGTCGGACATAGTGCCATACGGCAGCTCCATGTGTATATCCCACGGAGGATCGGCCATGACTACAGCGAATTTGCCGAGAACAGTCATGTCGAGGAAACGCAGATCGCACTGTATCCACTGGGGCGGATACAAAGTGCAGCTGGGATCAACGCTACGCTTCAGACTGAGTTTCGTCTTCACGTCCGTCGGCTTGTTGGTATTGATGTGGGGCAGCGTGTCCACCTCATAGTGGACGTACTTACAGGTGGCCATGTGGAAGCAGGTGTTGAGGAAACTACAATCGCCCAACGATTCGTCTGTGTGGGATTGGATGATTTTCTTAAAGTGCAGCTTTGTGCATTTATCCGAATCGCCAGAGGATTCGCTGTCATCTGACGACTCCTGAGATTCTCCATCATTGATGTTCTCCACAATGATTTCACCATCTTCGGTATCCTCGACACTCATCTTGATTATTTTACTGTTCTTGGCCTCGGCCACTTTGCGCAACTCTTTCTCCTCGCGACGCTCCTGCTTCTTTTTGGCCGCCATTTCGTTGGCCACCTGCTGTGCCTTAAGGCATTCGACTTTGGTACCGTGCGAGCAGAACTCCATGACCTGAGCGCCGCCATGCGATTTGAACTTCTCGGCCACTGAACGCTCCTTGGCCGTTGGCTTTGTAAGTAGCTCCAATATCTCCTCGCCGACCTGTTTGCTCTGCTTCTCGCGAGTCGAGGGCAGTGAGAGCAACCTCATGATGTCCTCGGAGGCATCCAGACTGGTCGACACTTTGCGTCCGCTGCTTGAATCAGTTTTCAGTATTTTACGTTTGAGTCGATCAACATCGCTTACATCATCTTTGTCCTCCTCCGCTGTTGGGAAATATATACAAATATACTTTTTGGGTATGCTTTCACATGCCTGACTTACATTTATGCTTGGCATCCGTTTCCTCCTGTTGCTGGCAGCTATCGTTGATATCATCGAAGATCTCCAACAGATCCTTGGTCTGCACCGAGATGACCTCACAGCCGGCTTCTGTGCCAATTGTTACATTCCTGATGATAATGGCGCCCTGATTGGCCAGCTTGCCGAGTATGAAGTTGACCATTTCCATGGTTGGCGCCTTCTCCATGACGCTAGCCACTTTGTCCACCAGCTGCGTGGAAACAATGGGCAATAGCAGAGTGCTAGCGCTGAGCGACTGCAGCACTGCCTTCTGCACCTCAACATCGGCCTCAACTGGAAAAGATGGTTTGATATATCTCCATCTACTACTTGTTGCCTGTTAACCGGTTCTTTCTCTTACCCAGCTCCTTTTTGGGATTTGTCTGATCCTCCTGCTTGTCTGAGAGTATTTCGAAACGTTCCTTTTTTCGCTTTTCCAGTTTTTCGCGCAACGTGTTGCGCTTCGTCTTTAGCGACTTTATGTCCCACGCGTCTGCCATATTTTTATTGTTTTCCTTTTTGTTGCCGGAAAATTGTCTTTTGTTTACATCAAAAAATCATGAAGAGGAATATTTCTGCAGCCCTGGCGATAAGCTATCGATGCTATTTAGTGTTAACAGTGCAGCCAGAGTTGGTAAATTTTTTCAACACTTTTATGGTGTATTTTTGGTGTTTTTTTATGATGTAGATTCAAACACGCACTCTATTTGTGGCTTTTCTGCCAGACTAGTTGGTGGCTAGAATAATTGATAATAACTTATGACTCTATCGCACCAATTTACATTATTAAAATGTAATATTTTGTTGATGTGCGGTATAAAGTCTAACCATAGACTGTTAATAACATTGCAGCAAACTGTTAGTTTTTTGTTGTTGTTAGTGTGCCCGAATGCTGCTGTTAGTATGTGTTTATCTAAACGAACGGCGGACGTTGTTAATATCTCCGCGATTTTTTGCTCAATAAAACGTGATAAAATTTATAAATAATACATAAAAGAGTTTGAAGCTTTAAACATTGAAGCGGTGCAATCGAAATCAAACCAAATTGTGAACGTTGTTGTTACTGTTGCTTTGCTTTAAATACAATTGTAGGTATATGCAGACACACACACACACACATATATACACGTATGTGCATCCACTTTGTGGGCCTTTTGTTACTTTTTGTTTATGCGCGCGTAGGAGAGCATAAAATGCGCGAATAAACACACACACGGATAGAAAATTCGCAAATAGAACCAACGTTGTTTTGCTTGAAAGAGTGTGTATGCGTAAACGTGTGTTCTGTGTGTATGTGTGTGTGGGGGAGTGCGTTCGTACATTATTATTATTGCCGCTTGTGCGCTCTTGACGCGCCCCAGCAACCAATTTGCTTGCTGCTCACTGAATTTCGCTCTCTCTCACGTTCTCGCTCTCTCTGGCTTCAGCATGCGAAATTGAGTGACTGTGAGAAATTTATAACGCGACATTTCCACGGCTACTTTGGAGCATGACGGTCGTTTCGGGATTTGCATCGCTTTGATCTAGTCTGATCCAATAGATGTAGACACAGCTCGTACGTGCTGCAAAATCAGTGAAAATTCAGTAACAGATTCAAATTGGACGTTTTGCGCAAAGTCGTGTTATTGATTTGATGTGTGTGTGTGAATTTGTGTGAATTTTGCAGTTGCAACAACGTTTTCATTTCCTCTCGTTTGCACTCCTGCTCGGATTCGGTTTTGGATGCGTCGTGATTCTGTGTATACCATAACGACTTACATTTCTGTGCGTTAAGGGCAGACAGCACAGCAGCAGCCACTCAATCGGTGCATCGCAGAAAAAAAAACAGATTGGAGCAGATACTCCATACAATATATGTACGCATATGTATAAGTGAGGAAAAAATAGTTTGCCACGCTTCAAACGTTACTTTGGAAAAAAATGAGAAATTACACCTTTACGATAAATTAAATGGAATTCAACTGCACTCCACATTTTGCTAGATTCATAATGTGCAGCAGAAAATAGCAAGAAACAACACACTTACAAGACTAACTAAATAAATCCATCATCAGCAACAAGAGAAACAACAATAGCGATAACAACAACAACATATATCAACCATGAAGATGGTGGACAAATCGTCCAAATTGATGGATAAATTTGTCTCAAGTGGCAGCGGTGGTAGTGGCTCAGCCTCTGCCTCAGCGGGCAACCCTGCATCAGCCACATCGGCGGGATTAGGCATCGGTGGCATCGGGGGCATTGGGGCAGCCAGCGGCAGCAATGTGACGACAACAAACAATGGACAGAAGCCGGTGCCCATGAAACTGTTTGCCGCCTGGGAAGTCGATCGTACGCCGCCCAATTGCATACCAAGGTGAGTGCGAGAGAGAGAGAGAGAGACAGATGTAGAGGTATATATAGATATAGGTAAAATATATCTATGCTTTTGCTGTTTCTTTTTGTTACGTTTAGTTGTTTACAGTTTATTTCTCCTATACCCTTCTAAGAAGTGTTGTTTAGTTTTCCCTATATATGATATGTATCGTTTACCGATAGCGACAAATGACAAACTTGTAAATTGATATATATTATACATTGAAATTAAGGTAATCAGGATTGCTTAAGAAATGCAGATAAGAAAACACAAAAAAATTGCCTTATCATGAATTAATAATAACCTGATATCAGCAAGCCCGCCCTGTATTTAAGTCCAGTTGACCTCTCTCGCCTAGCGAATTTTAATTTGCTTATATGGTATTTTTGCTGTAGGGTATTTTAAACCCGCCATCAAGCAAATCTAAAAAATACGCTTTTTGAATTATTTTTGCATTTCTTTCTATTGTTAGCAGCAACAACAAACACAACAATAATTGCATAACAATTGTACTGTCTGTTGTTATTGTTTACTTGTATTATTGTTGACATTGTGAGACAATTAATTGGCCTTTTGGCTTTTCTTCTGACTTGACATTAATGTTTGCTGGTTTTTATTTAACAATATTTCTTGGCTCACATCTTGTTTGTTTGGGTCCTGCGCTAGTGACCCCCAAAATATATATAAGTGAGGTTTAATATAAAAATTGTCTGTTTGCTAACTCGAATGAGTCACATCCAGCTAGAAGAAACAAGATTTATTACTTTGTCGCATATTTACACAAAGATAAAATTTAACCACTTTCCTTTCAAAGTTCAATGCGCATTTGTTGCGAATCGCAATCCCAAAAAAATCGATAAACATAAATATTGAATAATTAAGTACGGGGCACATTTGATGGCCAATCTTCTTAAACTTGAAGTCGTAACCTTTTCGCATCTTGTCTATGCCATTTTACCTTATCTCTACTTTGGTTGTCTTAACGGAAAAAGGTCATGCATCTCTGAGACCGAAACTGAAGCTGAATCTTTATCTTTTGGGCCATGCTCGAGTTTCTTTACTGCCTGGCATTGTTTGTTTATAATTATGCGTTCGCTCGAACCCCCGACTATAATTATAAACGGAGGCCATTTAGACAATGTCTTCTTGATTTTATCAGCTTCAAGTTGACATTTCGCAAAGCGCGCAGAGAAAAATTTGCCGTTAAGGCCAATTTGTGTTTAAAAGTGAGATTTTTCCTTTCACTTTAAATTAAATACATATTTTTTTTATATGAATATACACATATATTTTTTAATTTTTTGACAGTAACTATGCTAGCTGGGTATATTCACTAAACAAATTGTATTTTTATGTGAATGGGATTGTATTTGCGCATCGATTTGAATGTGGCACGTACGGCATTACGGTCTGATATTGGGGCATGCGGCATTAACGCAACAAAACGTTGCTTTTGCTTTGGTTGACCAAATGTACGTGCTAGGGCCCAAAGCAAGGGTCGGGTCGGTCCGCGTTTAGTGCTCGACTAGCCCAAAACTCACTCAACCCGTCACTGCCATCAAATTGAAATCAAATGTTTAACCACCACTGATTTTTAGAGATAGACATTTGCTCGTCACATGCACGGAGGGGGAGTTGTTAGTTGGAATCGATACACACTTAAATTTAAGTTGAAAACAGCATATGGAAGCATGATATCTATGTTTTTTATACCCTTGCAGATAGGATATTTTAATATTGTTGTAAAATTTTAAAAGCTTTGAAAAAAACTCCATTAGCTTAATCAGAACTGGCAAACCAAAAAAAAAAAAAAAACAGATTAAGGCCATTCTACAAGTGTATGCCTATGATAAACTTTATTTCTTGGTAATATATCCATAATCAATATAAGTATTTTTGCTTTCTTTTGTGTTAACAAAACTATAAAATTATCGAGCCAATAATATGGTATCGTAAAAAAATCTTTATTGTATAGTGGCCATCGAACTTTGTATATCTTTGCAGATGCATAGTTCAGGCTTCGTTCGATTTGTAGACACCGATCTGGATGTGTATCCAAAATGTTATCTTATCTTGACAAATATGTATAGCCAATATATGTTTACAATTTGTGTGGCTATAAACCAAATGTTTTCGAGCAAATGACAGATCAGCGTGTGTAAGATTATATATATACCTAGGCATATATACAAACCAAATGTTTATATTGCTCTTAGCCATATTTTCATTTGATTTATAAATAGAACGCTTGGCGACAACAATTTGATAAACTCGAGGCACCAGCTTTTTTGGCCAATGTTAATTTGTAAACATCGGCTATGTTTTTACTATAAATTAATTGAAAGCCAACAACAAGCAAGTAGAATTAGCACTGACATACATATACTATAAACAGCTACATTTTCTTTTTGTTTGTATCTGCATCTGCAGCTGTATCTATATCAAGCAAAATTTTAAACGTGACAAGCAGCAGCTGTTGGTGTTAATCTAAGTACTCTTAAATTAAGTGGCTATTTGAACTAATTGTAGTTGTTGGTAACATATAAACGTTTTCTTGATTATCCTAATGAAATCTGGTTATACTGTCATCAATGTATAATTATCTTATCTTAGATTATTTATTGACAAGTTTATTTCTTCAGCGCTCTTGGCCTGTAAAAAGATGCTTTACACTCAAAAAAAAAGTAGCCCTTCAAATTGCAGAGATAATATTTTGCATTTCTGTGTTTTAGAACTATGTTTTTCTAATTTTAACATTCTACACTATTTTTATGGTGTACAAACATAAGTTATGTTATAGGTAAATTATATATTTAGAGGAATCGTCAAATTTAAATTATGTTTTGGCATGAAAATTCTGCAAATATTGTCAACATTTTGTTTTATGGCGCTGTTGTTGGGCAACCAATTTGTAGCCTTGAACTTTTTATTGTGCAGAAAAGCCAGAACAACAACAAGCACAGCATACCAAGTGAAAAACTGTGTGTGTATGTATGTATATAAGTATATACCTATACATCATATATATGTATCTGTGCACCATTTGACAAATCGAATCGAGTAGATATTTACAGTGCAGCCTCATCGCTTTGGTGTCTGCTGTTTTTTTTTGCTCTTCGTAATACAAACAAAAAGCTTTTCAAATGCATACCAATTTCCAATTGCGTTGTATTTTTTAAAGTTGTTGCTGCTTATACAAGTTACTGAAATTTGTGTAAAATTGATTTTATTCGCTTTTTAATGCAATTTACATGCTGATGATTCAGTTGCCTGCAAAGGGGCTTGGCATTCAATTTACTGCAGCTTAAAACAGCTTAAATGAAGAACGTCAGCATTATCTGATTGCGTGATACTCTAACCCCAAACGTAATTATAATTTATATAGTATTAAAGTGGGCGAGGCAATAATATGTATACCCTTGTAGTGAAAGTAGATGTCTTTATCTATATATACTATATTTTAGACCTGCTTCACTAAACGAGTCGATGGAGAACTAAAACTAGACTCAATTGGTGAAACTGTGGGTACTTTAGCACATGTTCGATCGGAGCAGAGCACTAAATTACATAGCTACCGCAGCAACATCGATGAACAGTTAAGTTCCAGCTAGGATTCAAACAGTCTGCGGTAAAAAACTTTGCAATTTATTTATTTATGGGCAGTTCTAAGTGCAAGAACGTGTATTTAGGAAGTTTAAAAAGAAACTTAAAAAAAAAATACATATTTTTTGTTTTTTTTTATTGCGTTTTGACAATAATCTGTTAGCTCCATTAAATTAATGTTAGAATTCTAATGCAGGTGATATACAGGCCAAATTTCTGATAATAATAACTGTTAAAAGAGTATTAAAAATTTAACTGTCGATAAAAAACAGGCATTAAAGTAAATGTTTATAGAAATGCAAGAAAATTGCCAAAATTCTTGTAGTTATTTTCAAACGATACAATTCTAAATCCCATTGATTTACCAACGATTGCAACGCTGACCTAAATACCACAAATGCTGCAAGCTCAACTAATTTGAGCCCAGCTTGGCTTACATTTCTCCCCAGCATGCGGGAAGAGGTCAACGGGATTGGGAATGGAAACGGTCTCTAAGCGCATTAGCCGCGTTCTTGGCGTTGGGTTAGCGCTAATGCATTTTCACCGACCAGCTGGAAAATCTCTGTGGTCATTAGGGCCGACAGCTTGAAAATGGGCAAGAGTTGGAGAGAAAGGTGGAGCGAGAGGGGTGGAGAGAGAGAGAGAGAGAGGGGGGGGGAGATCGGAGTCAATTATAGCAAATGCACGGCAGCTGGTCAATGTCTACATAAAAAGAGACAGAGACAAAGAGCAGATAGAGTGGGAGTGAGAGGGAGAGAAAGAGAAAAAGCGGTAGTCTAAACAACAATGAACAAAGCAAAAAAAAAAAGAAGCTTGCCAATGCAGCGGATGAACGGTGAGTGACAGTGGCAGCAACAGGAGCTTCAAAAAACAACAAAGGCAACACAATCGGTAGCTTGTGAGTCAGCCAACAAGGAGCTGTGGCATGGCTTTTGTGTTTGCACAGCCCTCGACAAAAGATATATAGATAGAGTGGAGATACAAAGGGAGCAGACGAGACGGCCAATGGGGAAAGGCAAGTGGCTTGGTTGGCTGACTGGCTGGCTTGGCTGTAGCGTCAACAAAATGCAATGTCAACGTTAAGTTTGTTGACTTCTTGTACACCAACCTGTGCCAAAGTGGAGCTGCCAGCAGTAAAACGAACGCCAACAGCAACAAACAACAATAACAATAACAATAACGACAGCACGGAACTGGTATGGGGACTGGGATTGGGAGTGGGACCTAAGACTAGTCGAAGGAAGCTTCCGCTTCGACGACCAGCCAATCGAGCAACGGATGTCAGCTGCATAAATCGTTGCTTGTCTGTCGCTCACAACTGCATACACACACACACACACACCCACACACACAAGCACACCCAAACACACACATACACACACATACACACACACACACACACACACAGGTACAAGTTCAGACCATAAAACTGCAATTTATTAGCATGTAAAGTGCGCTCCGCAACTCTTGGCCAAGCCGAAACAGTTGAATGCCGCGCTGGTTTTACTTTGGGGCCCATGACTTTTATGGAGTGGCCCAAAAAACTGAAAAAGACAAAAAAAATAAACGAAAACGAAAACAAGCAAAAAGAAAAGTAAACACCAAAAAAAAAAAGCCTGTACACATGCAGTTTCTGCTGCTTCGCTTTTTCCAGAGGCCAACGACAACTGCATTTCCTATTTGGCCTCCTGCATTGGCCATAAAAATGCAATCAAAACTGGGATGCAACGACTCTCATGTGCATTCAATTTGGCATTTCATTTTGTTTTTGCCCAAAAAGACTGTGTTCATTTTATACAATTTATGTGTGATTTTAAAAATGCAGTGCATGTTTTCTTTTTGCCATGGAACATTTATTTTTATCACCGAAGTGTGTATTACACAAACATAATTAAATTAAAATTGTGCATAGTTTATTTGTATATGTTAATGGGTTCTCTACTTGTTGAATAACATTGTGCCCTAATAAAATATATATATAGATTTCGATTCTAGCTTGATAAGTTTGCTTTTTATATAGGTTTTGAGCAGGTACATTACAAATTTTTAAATTTGCACTAATGCAAATGTTTGCAAATGAATTAAAATAAAATAATAATTAATACGGTTTATTTTTAAAGTTACGCTTAAGTTTTCTTATATTACCTAGCATAAGAGAGGCTTTAAACTGAAATTATAAATTAAAAGTAACATTAATTAGCATAATATAATAAGTAGTTCTGAATAAATGTTCGGCTTAAATATTAGAAAACTATAAAACTTTTGGCCGCAAGGGTAACTCGACTTATTTGGCTTGAAAGTATATTTATAAAATGGAATTTTCTGTCTTTCTAACATATCCCAGTGAGTATTATTTTCTCTGGTCAAGTTCAGCATTCACTAAGCATTAATTGAATTCAGCACATGAGACATGATTAATGCATTCTCTATAAAAATTGTCTCTCATATTATTATGATGACGTCGTTTGCTGATGATGACAAATGCTCGCGTCTCGGGCATGCAACCGGCTTCTCTGGGCCTGGAGACTGGAATTGTCGATTGCCGCAGTCATTTGATAAACAAACAAATGCTAACGGAAACTTGTTTACACAAACACATACTAAACAAAGTGATTAAGCAAAAAATATAATACTAAGAAATACAAAAGTCTTCGGTAGTCCAAAGCCTTAATGCTCTTGCATTTTGTACAGAATGTTGTAAAGAAAACATAGCCGATAAAATACATACCTAAAATAAGCATATAAATATAGACCATGCTTTTTAAATGAAGTAATACATGCAAATATAACTATTAATTGGTATAAATTATAAATAGAGATAAATAAATAAATAACTGGATAGAGTATTTATGATCAAATATGCGATTAGCTCCTCGTGATACTTAAATTATGGATAAAGTTGTTCTCTCGACTGCTGTATTATTTTTAGAGTTTAAAATGTGATCTCTATTTATTTATTTATATTAATTCCCAGATGGTTACCTAAAAACTCTATGTACAAAGCACGACTTATATATATATATTTTTTTTTATTTTAGAAAAATGTTCTTTGAAATTGAAAAAGAGAAACACTGGTTTGTAGAAAGACATAAATTTCTTCTTTTTTTAACATTTGCTTGCCGAATGATAAGTTGAGTTGACTTGGCTCCAAAATAGTGGAGATTATTTTTTAATTAAGGTAGATTTTTATTCTTATTTGTTCAACGTTTCATTAGTTATAACAAAATTCATTTACTCGCCTCAGTTAGTGAATCTAATCTGTGAATTGATCAAGTAGCGATTGGTGAATGAAACTCTCGCAGCTGCTGAATCATCTCGCAGTGTTAACATTTTTTTTTTATCGTGATTTTTTATTTGTGGTTGTTTAGCTTAGCTTTTATTTTTCTATTTTGTTGCTTTTTTGGTCTCGTGCCGCAGTCAAGTGGCAAAAGTTGAATTGAAGCGAATGCCGCCATATGTGAGTGGTACGCTCAGTGACCGCCAAGTGGCAGCTCGGCAAAAATGAAAATAATAATAAATAGAAAGTGAAAGGCGGCCGAAAATCGCAACAACGTTTGCATGTGCTCCACAAAGAAAATACACAACCTAACTTGGCTCAATATAAGCCAGTGCAGAGGAGACCAGAGATCTACTGCCCATAATGGCGTTAAAATGTTAATGATTTGTAGCGGCGGTAATTATGAAATGGCGGCCAAGTTGTTGGCCCAGAAAACGCTCTTTGGCCAAAGCTGAAAGACGCTGCTTGACATCAATTCTCACTTCTGCAAAGATTATTCACACACACGCATGAATTTTTAATATTCATTTGAATAACTATACAAAAAAAAAGTAGTTTACATTTTTGTATACATAACGCAAGTTTGAAAGGGGGAAAGGTTTAAACTTTGCCACTGCCACTGTGCCACTGTGGCACTTGGCACAGTTATCCAGAGAATCGCTTTGAACAGGCTGCGAGGCTGGCAACAAATCTAACAATGGTTTTAATGGCAACAACTCGAGCTACTTCCAATGTCCATATAGAAAACTTTCTGAGCAAGAGGGGGCAAGAGAGTTTTAGCTTTACTTCTATTGACACAAAGTTTGCCAGCACTTTGTGTGCTCTAATTGTATATTTTTGTTTTGTTATTTTTTCACTTAACTTAACTTGAGAAATGTTAAGGTTTTTGTGTTTTTCTTTCTCTATTACAATTCAGTTCTTTTGACCAGCTATTTGCTGCTTTAGGTATTCTGATTTTACTGATAAAGGCGAACGGAGACAAATGCAAATTTGTATTACTCATCATATTGTCTATTTATACAAAATATTTCAATTTTTCTTTTTTATCTCAGCAACTGCTTTGCATACTTCAACGAAAAATCGATAAAATTCCTTTAACTAAAGCAATTTGGTTTCCTTCAAAAAAAAAAAAAAAAAAAAACTGAAAACATTTTCAATGAAAATGTAAACAAAGTCGCTTATTGTCTATGTGGCATGCCACAATATGTATATATAGATATGCTTTTGTATACAAAAGCAGCGCATTCATGCGTTTGAATCTTTCGCTAAGTGATCAAAATGTTTGGTATGATATAAATTTAGAAAACGTGTAGAATTGGTATCGAAAAGCATCTTTGACACAAACAATAAATCAAAACCAATGTAAACATGTGATTAAATTTAAGTAAAATTAAACAATGAATAATTGTGATTTTATCTGTATATATAATACAATAAGGGAATAATCGGATTGAAATTCTATTTTAGTCTGGGTGTTATTCAGTTGACCATGTATTGAAAATAAACCAGCTCATAAGCAATATTCTTAAGCTGTCACCCCGTCAGAATATTAATCGATAAAATACAACAACAAACAAAACAATATATAAAATTTTATTTTGCATTCATTCTATTTGCATAGCGCCAATTGCCAATCCCCACATTTGTTGAGTGGTGGGAAGTGTTCAAATGATATCAATTAAAATGAAGAATTGCCTGACCAGCGACTTTTAAGGCGTTGGCAACCCTGCTGAGCTGGCAATCCTGCTGAGCTGGCCAACCGCTGTGTTCAGTGGTATTGTCAGTCACACCTATACAACTACTCACAGACACACACATGCACACATACATACATACATATAAATATATGTTGTAAGGCGATTAATTCAAGTTGTTGTTTCACAAAACAAGCACTTTAAAGACAAAGTGTCCGCTACTAGTTAATTTGAGGAGACTCCCCAACATCCTCTCCTGCAGCGCCGGTTTGTGGCCTTCATTTGGGGCGTGTTTCCCCCATTAACGCGACGTGGCGCCACCGTCAGTTGTGAAATGGTCTTTAAACCGCTTTGTCTTGCCACTCCTCGAGGACCAGTTTATGTGTGACTTAGGTTTCAAAATTTTGTTTTCCTGTTTGCTTTCCGATTTTAACAGATTTATATCTGTTTTTTGGCTACTGTTGGATTTGGCCGTTGCTGTGTGCGGCATTTTGTTTTGTTTTGTTGTCCAATTTGATGTATTTATACAGATTCTTCAATATATTATTTATTTATGTTATGATGAAATACGCTTGTTGTGGTCCATTTTATTTATATGAATTTCATGCGGACGCAGCGCGTCAGCAACATTCAACGGAATTGCGTCACAATATTGAGTAGAAACAATAATAATAAACATAAATGATACATATGAAGACTATATATATATATGAATATATCTGATATAAGTACTCGTATGCGGTTTAGACCCTGACATAAATAATCGCCAAATGCTTGTTGCTTTTATATTCCAATTACGTCTACATTTCAATATGAGAATATTTTGTGGCATCATTATTTGTATAGTTTTGTCTAATTTGTGGCTAAAAATACGTTTACGCTTGAGAATAACTATATTATATCTACATATATGTTTATGGGGCATAAATCTAGTGTCCCTTCATGGACTAATTAGCTGTATGTTTAATGTGCAAAAATTTAAAAATTTTGAAAAACTCGCAACACGCAATCGGCAACAGCTCCCAAATATAAACATCAGAAAGAGAATATATTTTATTTTGCTCCCGGAAATATAAACTTTAGTGAGAGAACATTTTTTTTATTAGGAAGTAGAGTTTTGATGAATGTGTTAATTATATATTTTGAATTCTCACTGATATACATTTTAAAATTATAACGTTGTACAGCCAAAAATATAACCTTTTATTTAAATGATAACTTATAATATTATATATAATATAATAAAATATAGTCATCCACGCCGAAGATTATAAACCCTTCTAGACGGAAATTAAGCTACTTAATTAGAAATATTGCGTATAAAAATGAGGGTTATCGCTATAAGGTATTATATAAATACTTTATGGTTTCAGATACAACATTTGAAACAGTTGATTATTACTTCATCACAGACTTATATGGAGACTGTATTACTGTTTTTTTCTGACTAATATTGCAGCAGCTTTGTTGTTTAGAAAAATTTTTGTTTGTTGTTATTTATTTTAAAACCAGTCAGTGTCTGTGTTTCGTTTCATTTATGTGACCCCCCCCCCCATTCATCAGTTAATCCGCCCTCGGTGCTACGCCCCCGTCCACATGACGTATGAGTAATCGGTTGACAGATTCATGCGGCATTCGTTATTAGTTATTGCTTATACACACACAATCCGTATGTATTTCATATCCAAGCCGTTGAACAATTTGTTAATGACCCATATATCATATGACCCTACGTATAACCACGCCTCCTACCCACCTTTCCGCCTACCCGTCTAACAGTCTAACCGTCTAACTACCAGCGTTAAGCGACCATCGCTCTTTATTAAGCATTGTTGTGGCTTCTGGTTAGTTCGAGCGTTCTTCGCTTCATTTTTCGCCGATTGTTACAAAAGCAATTTGCCATTGTCATTTTATTGATTGCATTTCGCATTCATTCTACAAACACACACACACATCCGTACACACAGATGCCAACTGGTAACTGTTAAGCTGTCATCAACGCTCAGTGCTTCACTTAATCCATCAAAGAATTTGCAGACTGTGAAGTTTTCTATATTTTGTGAGGTGCTTGCTGTGCATCCCTTGTGTCCAAGAACAATGCGTTAGGAGAATACTTAAGCTGTGCATCGTTGATATTACTGAAATATTAGTGATTAATTATTAATTGATATTTATTAATTAATTTTTATCCTTGACACGATCAGCTATTGTAACTGTCTGTCTTCTGCACAATATAGCAAATCTTATCGATCTCTGCGAAATGCTGCCATCCTTTCTTAACAAAAATTGTTTCCTGTCTGTTTGGTTCTGTTCATATTTAATGGGCATTTCAACTGAATTCCTTTAAATTGACCAATGCATGTTTATTTTTATAGCTTTTGCCCACAGACCACTTTTGCAATTCGTAATTGTTGTTTGCCGTTTGCAAATGGCAGAATTTTAAATTATATTTGTCAATAATTGATAAGCGCTGTCTGTTGCTTGTGGGCGATGAGGCATGAACTTGCTACACTGCCGGTCAATGAACCGTTGTAACCTTTGGCAACGAATGATTACCCCCCCTGTGCTAAGTGTATAGTAACGAATGTTAATTGTGTTTTACTTTGTTGTCGTGTTGGCAACACGTACTGCAATTTAGCTTATGGCAATTTGTAGATGTTAATGATTGATACTTAATTTAGTGTTCCGCACTAAAGTGTATCGCATCAAATTTGATTAGAATACATAGAAACTATCGTGAGCTAAGCTCATTTCTCTTTTTGTTTAGGATTCTGGTAATGTTTAAATATTTAGCTCTATATTTAAGTATAGAGATCTAATGACCGCTATTTGGAATATTTGAGTGAGCGCTTAAGTTGTTTTTGCCACATTCGCTAGTGTCCGAGTCCGAGTCTCAGTCCGAGTTTGAGCTGGGGATGTAGCCCATTCCCATGCCCCATTGTTAAGAGTGACTGCCATTTCCGGGCTTGCGTAATTGTCGAATAAATTGAATGGGCGCACAGGGTGACGACTGACGAGCCGTGAGTTTGGGGCATGCATAAGTAAAACACGTCCATTTAATGCATACGTAATGCATTTGATCAATAATGCAATGACCCAATCCGTCAGCGGAGCTTGCGTGGTGAGGGGGCGTGCCAAGTTTTGGGCTACCCCGACTGGCGACGTCGCCTAACTTATGATTAGGCTGCAGTGTTTTTTTTATGTATTTTGCTAGCATTGGTGGTACCTGCCCCATGTTGCGCCCACTTGCGAATATGTAAAACCGTTTTGCGTGCCGCAAATGCATTAAAAATTTAAGGACAAACCTGACCGCACTTTGCCTGGCCGCAAGCCATTTTTAAACGGTTTTAAAAATGTATGAGTCATGCTTTAGTCTGGAGAATTGGACTCCTTTCTTTACGACTTTTGGGTAAGCCGATATGATTCCATTTCCAAACTAATCAGCTGTCAGCGTCACACACACGTCATGACCCCTACACACATAAATCAAGCCCTAAATATGGCCCTTAAGTCGCGACATCGCATAAGCCAAGAGTAATTAGGGTTGGTTATTCTCCAATTTTGGAAACTTGACGTCTGGCTAACATGACCTATGGCGTTGATTGGCTGTTGTTGTTGTTGTTGTTGTTGTAATGTGGCGATTTGCTGTGCAACAACACTTAAATTCTATCTGCCTGTCTGTCAGTTGGCTTGTTTTTAAGACCCGTTCTGTTTGTTGTTGTCCTTGAGTCTGCCACATTAAACGGCTCTTTGTCATATCATCTGCGAGTGTTCAACAAAGATATGTTTATATAAGTGGGTAGCATGTGAAGTTATAGCAAAGTTTGAGTTGCTTATTTTTATATTACTTGTTTACTTACTTATTTACTATCAATAAATTTAATTTAAATAATATTTAAATTTACTTTACAAATAACAATTTAAACTGTATATAAAAGATTGGCTTATTGAAATGCTGCTCGGGCAACCCTCGCTCAGCCGCTGACTGAACGTAGGCAGTTCTTTGACGCCGCTGCTTGGCACTTGTCATTACAGGAAATGCAAATGGTAGTTAAGTAAAGCCAACGTCGGATTGGTTCGTGACTCATACATTCATAAGTCGTCAGACATTTTCGATGGCACGCAAATGAAACGTTAACTGCCAAAGTATTTGCCAAGTGAGATACAACCAACTGCAAATTAACATGTTAACAAAATTGCCAGTTATCTCACTCGCTGTCGAGTGAATGTCTGACCAGCAGTATTAGTAACTTCAACAATTGTAGATCATCAGTATACACATTCATATGTATTTTTGCGAGGCAATGTAACACGCAACAGAAAAAAATACAATACAATGTTTTTTGTAAAAAATAACGTGTTGTCTAAATAATGCCAAAAGGTGCTGATAACCCGATTGACACGGCAAGAAGCAGTAATTTCTGCCGCTAAGCGATGCTGGAATACGCTAAATGCATGATAAATTGTCAATATTGCAGATATTGTGAAGTAAATGTTACATTGTTAAACATTCCCATGGAATGTCATTTTATAACTCATTCTTATCTGCTCCACTTTTAGGTTAACAGTAATGATTCATGTTAAGCATAATAAATATAGTTTACAGGCAAAAGAATTGATGTTAGTTTAACAAAAAATATTTATTTTACCTTAACAGTGTGCAATTCTGCATACTTCCTTTACATATAGCTTACAGAGCAAAGCAGTTGCTAAGGAATCATTAAGATTAATTTGAAGCTTAACGGTGCATAACATAAAACGGATATGTAAAATAACATTTGCTTAGTGCTTTTGTATTGCTTCATAGTTTTCTATTCGTTGAGTAAACAAATAACAACTAGTAGATTAGCTCTCATTTTAAATTTAATATTTGCTATTCGCATTCGTCAGTGGGCTATCAACTTTAGTGGGTATGCTTGCTTACCCTCACCTAAAATGATGATGCTAACTGCGTTTTCCATTTGCAGTACGACGGATGCTTATCATGGCGGGGCATGATGGGTCGCGTCCGGGTCTGAGTACGGGTGCGGGCAACACGCCAGTGACACAGTTTTTCGCTTATTCGAACTAAGATGGAGGGGTGGTGTATAATGGGGATGCGTCTGTGTCTATGTCTTTCATTTGATTGACGCTCTCGCGGTTCCAATTTATTTATGCGCAGCATTTCATTTCATTTTTTTCCCTTGTCAGTTTTTACTAAAAAAAAACCACTAATCGGTTTCAATTTGTTGCGCACAGTTTTTCGCTGTGGCCTTTTAACATTTTCGCATATCAGATAGGGTGCTGATAATGAATCCTATTTATAGTCGCTGATTGAGCAATTAATACCCGACGAGATGTTAAGAGAGCGTTTTACTAACGATTGAACAAGTTGCGATTAGTTGGCTGGTTGTAATTGGTAATACGATAACTTACAGTCATCTAATCATTGAACGAGATGCTGAAAGCCAATTTAGATTATTAGATTAACTCTAATTGCTTTGTGGCTTTATCACATTGTTCAGCCACTCCCAATCAATATGTCAATCGTTTCTGTTCGATATCACAGACAGATTTCCATTAATGAGTGAGTGGCACAATAGAAAAAATTGTGATTGAGTCTTGGTTGAATATGCTTATTCCGGGTACAATGAACTTTTTTACCGAACTGAATCTGTTAACGAATGAAAGTACAAAAGGAATACGTAAGGAAAATTCCTTCCGGCAACATTTCGACGTGTGTCATTCATTCACAAAAAAAAATAAATAAAATACAATTGAACAAAAAAATTTACATTGACAATGCTTAAGAAAAATAAAGAAAAAAAAAACGAAATGCTGATAAGGAAAAGACCAAAGCGGCGAATCAATAACAACAACAACAATATCACAACAATAGTCATTTTGCAATAACAAAATCATTAACATTCGACACAACAAAGAACAACAAAAAAACAGACAATGCAAGGGGGGCGTGTTGGATTAATGTTTCCCAAAATAAACATCAGCCAGCACAAGAAATTACAAGTTGTTTTGTTTTTATAAAGCCAACATGCAACCGAAACTGTCGCATGCCACAACAGCGGCAACTGCATGCAAGCCAAATGCTAAACTCGTTCGGTCTAAAACACTTCCAGCTAGCCACTCAATGGTCTAAACCAATTGAATAATTATGCATCAAAATATCAATTTTGCATATATCTGTCAAATTCCGTCAACTATCTCATTCGGCTTATCTATTTGACATTCAGCTAACTGAATGGCAAGTGAAATTTAAAGACAATACCATCACGTTGTGGGAATATTGATCAATCTTTTTTTTGTATATAATATATACAAAATATATAGTTGTGTATACAGAAATAAAGTCGTACTATATAAGTACTCACTTATACTAGAAATACTCCAGAAATAACCTGTTACTATTTTACCTTTCAACTTTACTTCATTTTTTCGCTTTTCGCAAAAGTCATGATTTATCTTAAAGCTATTTATTGGGGTGATTAACTTGAAAATCATTTGGCAAGTCATTCGGACAATGAATTGTCTAATTTGACCATTCATTCACTTGACCAAAGTAAGTTAATTGCATTTAAATATGAATGACTTCAACCTGCATTGCCTAAAGTCCATTAAAATTTAAGTGCATCCGTCATGAATTATGCAAATTAAATTTTAAATTTTCAGGCAATTTTTAGATTGTTATTTGGGAAAGTACATTTTGACAATAGTCACTTTCGCTGCCTACAATTTTTTTTTTTTTTTTTTTTTTTTTTGCATTTTTTCACGTGTTTACCATTATAATTCACAAATTTTACTTATCAATAATGCAGATAGAAGTTAGAATATTCGAATATATTTATGCAAATAGAAGCGATACAATTTTGAAGAGACTTGGACTGTTGTCTGATGATATATGATAAATGTTGTTTTTATTTGGCTAATAGCACATTTTATAGTAGTGTGAAAATTGACTGGCGTATGCCCTTGAAATGCTTTCTTTATGGGAAGAAGGGAGCTTTGTAAACAGAACTTTGTATATGGAATGGCAAACTGACGCCTTCGTCTGGATATCAGTCCGGACATGCCATTTGGAACGCAGTGAGCAGGGTGACCATTTGAATTTATAATTAAGTACACTCAGAAAATATAAGAATTCATTTTAAAAAATTGTCATACAAACTCACTTTTTTATTAAGAAATTATATACATTTCTTTTTTTTTTTATACTTATTTTTATTTATTCTTAGAAATTGTATAAATATTTTTCTATTATACTTTTTAATAGTTATTATATTCTAAATTTGCAAAAAGCTTTTTTCTGAGTGTAATTAATTGTGTGACAGCTCCGACCTTGGTCCCAAATGGCATTCCAGGCCACGCGCTTTCATTAAAGCACTTGCAAAGAATTCAATTACCATAGAATTCAAGAGCGTTTTTTCTAGTGTTATTTGTGCGACCAACAATAATTCATCTTTTTTTTTTCTCTCGATGCCCATTTGCATTTCCAGCCGGATATGAGTATTATAGCTGTCTGAAATCGCATGACCCATATGAGTGTTGCCCTCATCTGAACTCTTGTTTTTTTCATTTTCATTTTCCTTTTTTTGTTGTTGTTGAACGCACAACAAAAGCACAAAAGCTTATTATAAAGTGTGTAATCTTTAAACTTGCTGTATATTTCTTTCTTTGTGCTGCATTACGGGGCATAATTAATCAGGAAATAATATATATTGTGTATACATATTTATATATAATACACAATCAACTGTCCTGACCATCATCGTCATCATCATCATGGTCTGAACTATTCTTCCTGCTCTTTTGGCGTTTGTTTGAGCTGTCAAGCGATTCAGGTTTGCTTTGGTTTTTTTTTTTTTTTGTTTTCGGCAATGTAAAAACCAATTTCCTTTTGTAATAATTTTATGGCCAACTAGTGTGTTGAGCGTTTTATGTATTTCTGCTATATACATCTAAATTTTTTTATCGCTTGGTCTTTCCGGAAAGAGTTTGTGCCTTAAGGTTCGTAAACTAAGGCGAAAATTTTGTTTATGTTTGTTTTTCATTTGGCTCTTGGTTTTTCATTTCGCGATGCCTCGGGCATTTCCATATCCATTTTACTTTATTTATTTTACCCTAATATCCTGTAGTCATAAAAACATAAAGAAACTATTTTTCTCAGCGGGTGAATCAGTTCGGCTAACTAAGTAGGAAAATTTCTAGTCGAGCTGTTCTTGTATATACAAATTTTTAATATTGTTGGCTTTTGTTTAAACCTATTGTAAATCTAGAAGCTGCACACTACAAAAATTAAAATAAATAAAAATATTGTTATTTAGTATTGTTGTATTATGTTTATTGGTACTTATTTTATATTTATTTTTTCAGTGTGCAGCTTCTAGATTTACAATAAGCTTAAAATGTTGATTAATAGTAGACGATGAAATTTCTTATTCTATTAAAATGAAAATGAAAGCCACTCAATCACAACAAAGAGTCTGACCATTATTTTTTGGGTCATGTGAAAATGAAAACAATGAATTTAGTTGTCTTCAGGCTACTTTGAACTTTTGAGCTTATGAGTCGATGCTGTTTAAGATATTTTGAAAATTTCAAACGTGCCCTGTCAAACTTTCATTTGTTTGCCGGTTTTTCAAGAAACTAATTTCAATATAGCACACAGCTAAAGATAAACAATTTACAATCATTAGCTCTGTGTAAGTAAGCTTATTTTTTGTTAATGACTTTGTACTGATTACAAATGTTTTGCTAGAAATGTTAGTAATATAATATTTTGCATATTTTGACTTAAGTAAAATTCAATTGTTGAAAACGCGAATTCAGCTGATATTAAATATTTCAGCTTACTAATGCAATGTAATTCATAATATGTGATAAATTTCTAGTTGGACTTCAAGGACTGAGAAATAACAGCGAGGCCAAGGAATTTTGTTGTCTACATTTTTTGAAGGTTTCTAACAAGTTGTTATACGAGCTTAATAATTTATACTGGCTGCCCGGCAGTACTCACGCAGTAAACTGTTAGTAATTCACTTTCAAAGTTTAATGGCTTTAATTTTAATTCTTACATCGCTGAAGGGCGTTGCCAAAAAAAGACTAATCAAATTTGGCAACTTGAAATTGTGGAACTTTTTTAGTAATCGATTTCTTAGCTCATTTATATAAATATCTGTATAAATTGTAATTTAAACTTTTTTGAAGTAGAAGTCAGAAATAATAGTAATTTAACGTACGCTAATAATATTGTGCATCCTTGCAGACTCTGCTCGTTGACAATAACGCGTCTGTCCATCCTGACACCGTTGCCGGGAGACACCACATCGCTGTCGCTGGCCGTCAAAATGCAGAGCTCGAAGCGAACGCTGCGCAGCCACGAGATACCCATCAATGGAAGTGCGCTGACATCTGTGGCATCCAGTCGCGAGAGCTCATCGTTGCAGGGCAACTCACCGCTGGCCAATGTGATCGGTGGCTCGGGAATGATTGGCACGCCGGGCAATGTGGGTAATGCGGGCATTGGAACTGGCGTTGTGCCGCTGACCGAAACGGAACTGGACTTGAACTTTAGTCTGCAGTATCCGCACTTCATCAAGAGAGATGGCAATAGGTGAGTTGAGACCAGAACTGAGCTGAGAACCACCCACCCACTTACACACTCACCCACAATTGTTTTTTTTTTTTTATAGACTGGTGATTTTGTTGCAACGCCGCAAGAAATACAAATCGCGTACAATTCTAGGCTACAAGACACTCGCCGAGGGCATTATACGAATGGATGCAGTGCTTCAGAAATCAATGGATATGATCATTGAGCTGACCGCATCTGGCAAGAACGGTCGACCAGGCACTGTGGTTGCCTGCCTGCGCGCCGAGCGCGTCTCTTCCATTCCAGTTGACCATGACAATAAGAATAACAACAGCGTGCTGCTGGCAGGTGAGTCACCCAACCCAACCCATCTAAATCCAACACTCAACCGCTTCAAACAGCTTGGCAACTTATTGCCAAATCCATAAAGCAGCACATAAATGATCAGCCATCCCAGAGTTAAGAACTGAGGCGTTAATGACGCAAGAAGTGTTAAATGGGAAGCGTGTCCAAATAATACATATCCAGTCAGCCAGCCTTCCATGTCTTGCGCTGGATGCCATGATGCATATGATGCTGCCACTGCTGTTTTTGTTGCTGTTGTTATTATTGTTGTATTATATCTATGACGAACCCAATTAAAGTTTATGTTTATGGTAATTGCTTGTGAAACATTTCCCAAGCGACGAGCGATTCATGACGTCAGCATTGTGTCCGCATATTTCAAATATATATATATGTTTCTTCTACTTACCATTGCTTCCTCTTGCAATCAGCATTCCACGAGTTCCCCCATAGGAATTTTCATCTGGGTTACAGCAGCAGCCGGCGGCTGGCAACTGCATAAGTGACGCATAATTTCTTTGGCTCTATTTCAAATATAAATTCTATGCTTTATATTTATACCATTACCTAAATTACTATAATTTTTTTTTACACTGAATGTGTAGTACCTATATATTCACTACTCTTAACCATGTTCAGCTATGCGAATATTCTTCTTCTTTGGTTAAGTTATTCTGATGATCTTTGATAGAATAAAAATTTAATTGTTGAAGCTAAAATTGTAAAAAAATGAACCTGCAATCATTTTAAATCGGTTTTCTTATGTTATAGAATTATATTACCTGAAGAATGTCTCAATAATATATTTTATATTTTTATATATAAAATATAAAAAATAGCGTTAATTGGTGCACGTCTTAAACTATAAACTTTATTTTATTATATTTTTCATGGAGTCAATTAGATTCGTATATTTCGAAAAGGGTATTTCAACTTCGGCATAGTTTACTCTTGTAGCTTTGCCCACAAGCAGCGAGGAATTGTGAGAAAACACAATTATGAAAATAGCGCGGAAAATGTGCATTTGGCATGCGGCTTTTTACAGCTGCAACTTGCTGCAAATAATGCGGCAGAACTGTTGAGCTTCGGTGGCACACAACACAAAACAACCTATGTAATTTGCGGGCCAAACTTGGCCAATGCCAACTAATGCATATACAAAATGCACATATATTTGTAAATGGCCAAGGTAATGGGCAATACGAGTGGCTCTTGGCTCGATAAATGTGTTGGGCACAGATTGGGGACATGTTGCAGCAATGTCCTTGCAATTGCATTTGCTCATTGTGCTTGTCGCCGATTCGGTTGACGGTCAGAACTTGTCGCTTTTCACTGTTGGCATCCGGCCCAAAACATGTTGGCCCTTTGGGAATACGTTGAGCAGAAAGCACTTGAACCCGGTTAGGTCGTCGGGTAGTTTTCAGCGACAGCGGTGACAGACCCTAAATTACTTTTGGGGCTCTGCATTCTAATTTGCAAAATAAGTTTGGAGTGTGTACGGGCGGGTGGGTCACCCCCCGCAAAACCTTTTTGCCTCAACCTATTTAGACTATTGATTTTGTTTTTGTCCACCTTTTTCTTTTTTGTACGGCCTACAATTGAAGCAACAAAAACCGTAGGCCATTGCACAGTCAGCTTGTTGAATGCCACACCCTGACCTGAGATTCGGCCGTGGATCCGGTGGACAGAGAAACATCCCCTTAAGGAACGTGGTGCCATTTGTTGGGCACTCCTTTCGCTGGCTTCCCCATTTGACATATTGCATGAATTTTCCATAACGTTCAATGAGTTTGCTGCCAGGCCTGCTACTCTCGAACCCTGACTGGGCAAACCCTTAGCCCGAATCTAACCTGAAAAGTTTGCCAATGAAACCTAATCAGCATATTAAAGAATAATGAAATGCTTCATTTGTTAGCATAAATCAGTCGAAAGTAAAACTCTTCTATGAAAAACTTTTTTGATACAATAAATATACATTTTGATTGTTATTGTTATTGTTTGTTGCAAGTCGAAAATTAAAGTACAAACTAGATTTCTTTTTTAATTAGTGGTGAGAAAATAATATGAAAATGTAATAATTTAATATATATGTAAATTCCCCTAGTCGATTTCAAAATTAGTAATAACTTTAAGTTTTTTATAGCGCATGTCTAAAAAGGGCATTCATGAAAATAGTCTTTAAAACTTATCAATCAATATGGTAATAACAGCTTAGGTAGCCGTTAGTAACTTCGGTAGCAGTAACTCCGAGCAAATAGCAAGACAGATATGCGATTGCGATAGCAATAACACAATGTTTACAGTTCGGTTGCCATATTCTTTCGTCGGTTTTCGTTCTATTTGCTACAACCACAGACAACACAATGGATGTTTTTTACTTTTGCTAATGCTACTGCAAATAACAGAGCAGAACAAAGCGAAATTCATTTATTTCATTTTTTCTGTTATTGGCAATAATATTGCTCTGTTAAAGTTTCTGCGCTGTCCAAGCTGATTTTAAAATTGACGAATATATATTTTAAAAGTTCATTTATTATTGCCTGCTGTTTAATAAAACCAAATGGATAGATCTAATTTGAGAAGGAATGACTAAAACATAAGTGAGTCAGCATAGAAGCTATTAAGTAAAATGAATGTATAAATTAAATTTGGATTCGGACGAATAAAGAATGAAACGAAATTTCTAAAAATATTTAATAAGAAACAAACTTGTTGGGCTACTGAATAATATAACAAATATGTAACGGGTCTAAGCACACTTGAGGGTGTTTAATAAAGTTTAACAAAAAAGATGGTATACAATAATCGTTGTGAAAGGGCCTTTAAAGAAGCATCCTTGAGAGACTATAGCGCACTAACCGTTGCTGCCTGCATTGTCATTTGTCGTCGCTGCTGCTGCTACTGCTGGCAATGACAGGAATTAAGTCATTTGTCCCTGTGCGCCCGAGATAAGCACAACTGGAAAAAGAGCAGAGGCGAGGAGGAGTATGTGAATGTGGCAGGTAGCCGGATGAGTAGACCAACCCCACCTCCAGCTATATACAATATATATTTATCGTTGAGTGTTTAATGGCAAAATGCGTAAATTATGTAAAGCGTTGCTAGGGCGGCGCGTCATTGTTCACTTTCAGAGCTGCTTCGTAATGTGCCACCCATCCCCCTCCATATGCCCACCCCCTAATTCGACATCTCGACTGTCTTCTAATGGCAACGTCCGCTGCCTCTGTTGCGAGTGCTGTTTCTGCCGCCGCTCGTCGTATTTGTTGGCCAAGGTCAAAGTAATATAGTACTTTTTCGTGTGCTACTTTTCTTTTTATATTTGTTTTTTTTCCTTTGGATCTTGTTTATCTCTTGGATGGCAGCCACAGTCGCCACAGTCATGGAAAGTCCCGAAACCACAACAACAAGAACATTGCTATTTATATATAAACATTAAATCAATGTTGCTCGTGGCTTTTCAATACGTTTTTCATAACTTATACGCCACGTTTAACCCGCGGCATGGACAGACACATGTAAATGATGTGAGTGTGTGCGTTCCGTCTGATTTTCCCATGATACGTCTGCCCGCCAAGTAAATTGCCAGACTCATCACCCTGGCAACCCTTTGTCTGCCAAATTCTGATTGTTGCCATTTCATTAATTTATGAAGCACAGTTCGCAGAAAAGTACATAAAGTGAATTCAACTGAACGATGCAAATGGAAATTAGTGTGAAGAGCATCATACGAATTTGGGGCGAAATATTGAAGCATTTTTAATTTCGGCAAGTAATAATTCATTGCCCATTGGCTATAAGTTAATCAGTGTGAATTTAAAATAGGAAAACCTTTCGACTGCTATTTAATCTAAAAAGATGGATATCTTATCCGAATCTATGACATTTCAGAATAACACTCAGCTCACATATCGACACAGTAAGATTCCTTTAAAAACACTTCAGCTAACTTGCAGAGCATTTTGAAGTATTTTCCATTCTTTGGAATGAAAGGGGAAAATAAGTGAAGACATTACGATAAACTTACAATTGCGATATATATGTATATACAATATAATTGCAGTGCAGATGTTGTTGTTGCTGCCATCATAAGATTCAGTCCCCCAGTTACCATTTGTGCTGCTGCTCCACTTCACATGTCAGCCACTTCACAGTGGAGTCGTCTACTTGTTGTTGTTATTGTTGTTTGATCGTTGACACGCCTTTCGTTGCAGATAACAATATAAACAAGGAGTTACAGTCAGTTGTAGAGCGTCGTTCTGGGTCGATGCGTAGTTTTGTTCGAGATGCTTGATTTCTAATCACCTGGTTTTCTAATCAGCTAACTGTTTATTTAATGCTGTCAAAAGTAACACTTATTCACGCACAAAACACAACTGCACACTCTCTCACACACACACAGATACAGACGCTCATTTCTACAAGAAAAATATAGGCCCTGAAAATGTTTTCTATTTTCGCTTCGCACGCTTGTTGCTTGTTTGTGCACGCGATGGTTCAATATACAAATATATATTTATAAACATGTATGTGGTATATTTGGATACATATGTATGTAAGGAGTTGCCGGCCGGTAAAAAGTTTAAATGATAACGGCAGCGAAACATGCAAGCAAAAAATAAACACAAGGCAATCAAAAAAAAATAAAGCAAAGAAAGAAAACAAACCAGCAGATAGACAAACAAAAACACAGATCAACAAATTACTCGCAGACAGTTAAGTAACAGCAGACGGACGACGATGACAACGACAGAAATGTAATCAGGCTTTTGCTGATGCCATTTTCTTTTTTCACTCAATCGGCTCAAGCTTAGAGAAAGACATACGACAGAAAGAGAGGGAGAGAGAAAGAGAGAGTCAAAATGAGTGCAGCGCACTGGCAAGTGTTTTTGCGTACTCACAGCAGCGGTACTTTATAAAGTACATAACTGCGCACATACATACATATTATGCATATACATAAACACATACATATATGCCTTTCGATGACTTTTTGGTAAGTTAATTTAATCGATGCGTAAAAATAACTTTAATAAGCTCTTTCCATGCCCTCACACAACCCACCGCTGAGTTGTCGTACACCTGCTTAGCTCTTTCGAACAGTGATACATTTTATATGACATGCACGGTCTCCCATCTGCGAGGGTTGTAAGAGATAAGCATTGCTAAGTATTTAAATTTCACTTGCGATCTCTTTACTTTTTACAGGCAGATTTCGTCGTGCAAAAATTTAAATATTAATATGACTCACCTTAAGATAAGGTTATTTATGGTGTATTGCAATTCTAAATGTTTCATATTCGTATGTCTCATTCTTCACGCCAGAAATCTATAAATATACTTTTAAGTGGTAACTTAAAGACTGACCCTCTTATATACCTATGCAATGCCTGACAATTTCTCGCAATGATTTCAACAACTTCCCCCATTGCGCGGTCAGCTCATCGCTCATTGCCAATGAGCTGCTGCTCCCCTCGATGCTCGACGCTTAGGTGAGAAAGTGACGCTCTTTGCCGTCAGCTCTTTGCTGCCGTCAGCGCTGTCACTATCGCTGCCGGCGCCGACAACACAAAACGTGCAAAGCGTCAGTACATCGCATTCATTTGTCTGGCGAGCGTGCAGTAAGGCAGACGGCAAACAAAACGAACTCAGTGTTATCGAAGTGAAAGAGATGTGCCGATAACTTAAGGCTAATATCTTGTGATTAATTTATTTACGTACTCAAAGGCAAAAACAAACAACAAAACACCCGAGTGGTTTTTTTTTTTGCTTTTATACTGTTGTCTTGCCTTTGTGGTGTGGTTAAGTACGCAGTACCGCGTTCAGTATAATAATTATAAAGCAAACTACAGAAACTGCTAAACAAACGGGGCACAAATAACAACGCAAAAAGAAGCTGCCGGCATCGTCGTCACGTCTTACAACAACATAAAGTCAAGCAACTCGCATCCAAATACATACACACATACATACATACGAAAGTACGTACAATAATACGTGCTAGCTGGAAGTGATGCATAATTTTATTACTAAAAATTGTACTTATTATTGCACATTTATGTTTGGATATTCAACAGATCGCGTTGCTGAGTACTCGGACGAGGACGAGGAGGCTGAATTCAGTTCTGGCGAATTTAACGACGAGTCCAACGAACTGGCCATAACGGGCTACGATCAAAAGCGTGACTATAATCCGGCCAAGCATGATATGCGCAAGTATCGCAACAAGCTGCAACGATCGGGCATTGAGGATATCGCAATAGTTGGCCATCATCAGCATCAGCATCACCATCCCGTCGACAGTGACAGCGAGTTCGAGATGAAGGACAAGAGCTCATCCCGTGCCAAGTTCAGTCGGGTGAGTCAGCCGCCTTATAATTATAATACTCCACACTACATACATACTACTACTACAACATACAAACATATGTTTTACATATGTACTTATGCATAAAACAAGCATATGCAAATCGTGTGAGCAGCCGCAGCACTTGTGGCCTAATTTGTCCAACTGCTTATTTAAAATAATTGCTTTGGCCGTTTAACATGGCCACAGTCAAGGGCGTTTCCTATGGTGCATGATTCAAACTTTCATATTTCCCATTATTTTATCGAAAACAGTTCAGTTTCAGTTATCTGACAGATAGATTAAAGGCTTTTGTATATTTTTGATTACTGTAAAATACACTTGGCAACAAAAAAACAGTTCATATTAAGATATAAATTGAATTGGTATTAGTAAAGTTGTTTAGTACTTTTTGTATTCTGTTATACAAAAGAATTTTCCAAAAAACCGAAAAATTTGAACAACTCTTTCATAATTTATTTTATAGCCTTTTTTTCATACTTATGGTTTTATTATAAAATTAATCAGATCGTGTACATAATAAAAAAAATTTCTTTATACATGCATAATTGTTAACAACAGTTTTCAGGTGCATAACTTGTTGTTATGATCACTTATTTCACACGACTGCAATTATTAAAGGCTTTGGGCTGTGACAAGCTGCGCCAGCCGCTTTTCATTTGTACAGATAAATGTATAAATATATTGTTAAATTATTTAGTTTTTATTGTTTTGTTTTTTTGCTGTCTCTGCTGTTTTCGAAATTGTAGTTTGATGACGCAACAATCGACCACATAGCCTGCAATTATTTCCGTAAACCAAAGACCAAAACATTTTCGGCATTCAATTGCACAATACCAATACGCTGTACTTGGCCCAAAAGCAATGCAGACTCGTTTAGTATATGCTATATATACTATGAACTGGCTAAACTAGCGCATGGCTAAGAATTTGCTATCAAATTTGTTGACAATTGTTTCTGTTTCTGGCCTTGGGCATTGGCATACCTGTGTACACATGCACAATATATGCATGTCGAGTTCAAAGAGGTCTATGCAATGCACAAGGCTTTGCCACTGTTTGAGTGCCAGACTCGGAATTAGAACTAGAATACCAAGAGCTGGCATATACTGTTCAATTACCAGGCACCAGACAGACACTCTGAAATCCATCAACTCAGCCAACACTTTCAACTAAGTCTGCATCAAGTCATTGATGACACCTCCACCATAAATACATTTATATGTATATTTATATGTATGTATATATATATAGATATATATATATATATATAATCAGCACATACGCCTTGCTATATGCAATGGATTTGCATTCACTTCACCTCGAATCGAATGCCATTAACCAGAAATAGCAGCTGTGCAAGTGCAGCCGTGCCGAGTGAATAGATAAACGATTGTCTGACTGACTGAATGGGAATTGCATTGCATAAATGTCAGAGAGTGAGCATTTAACAAAAGGAAAGCTCCAAATGAAATTTGTTCTGTATATATTTAATCAAAGAAATTGCATAGTACAGAATTTATTAAACTTAATCCAATTCGAGCACTTTACAATATTACAACAGCGAATGAATACATATTCAATACTTGCTAATGTTTTTAATGTAATTAATTGCTTGTAATTAATGTTTTAAAGTTAAAAAAAATAAAATAATATTCATAATGTAAGAAACTCTTAGATTCAAATCGTGTTTTATTTGTTTTTTTTTAGTAGTAGAAAATAAATTGCTAGAGTACCTGATTTAAACTTTATCAGAGCTATAACAGAGCCAATAATAGATAAATGTAGTTTAAGCACACGCTGGGAAGAAAAGGTCAAATACATGTTTATTTTGTTTTTTTTTTTTGCTCTGGGAGATAATACCATAACTGCTCCCTAAGCATTAGCACACAATATTTATAATATATAATAGTTTTCAAACACTACTTCCAAAATATATGCGTCTTGAAGTAAATTCATTATAAATTTGATTGATTTTATTGCGCAATTTATTTAGTCTTTTTAAGCTTAAACTCAATCAGTTCCAGGCACGAAAATTCATTTGGAGCATAAATACACATAAATATACCATAAAAGTAAAATGAATCGCATTTAATCAAATGTGTTAAATTTATTAATAAGCTTTTAATTTCGTATAAAATAGGAAAGAGGGAGAAATGTCAAAAACATCAGCATTTTGGCTTAGGGTATAATTAGAAAATCAATGTTCATATATTCGTGTGTTTGTTTTTGGGCAACCCAACCACCTCTCTCCCCAGGGGAAAAGACAGCTCGACATATTTTGAGATAGTTTTCCTAAGAACTCATATAAATATTGGACAACAAACACAGAACATAGCCAATTAAAAGCTACATCAGATCGAAAGAACAGACAGGCTGACATGTTTTCAGAGTGTGGCGTGCTTTCTTGAGTTTACCACCTCTCCCATCCACTGTCCTCCCATCTTCGTTTCATTTGCCCCTGCAACCAATTGTGGACACATGGTGCTGTCTTTGACACGCCCCCTTTTGTCCGCCTGTCATCCGCACAGGTGTAATTTTAGCCTGAGGCCTTTGTTTTCATTGCTCTCCATATTATTATTGCTGTTATTGTTGATGTTGTTGTTGTCAGGACCATTTAAATATCTGTCGTAAATAAAATAGTCATAATGACAGACAGAAAGCCAACAGCGCAATTAAAAATTTATGTTTATTCAAACAACACAGTTGCAAATTTTTAACCTCTAAGTTCCTTGGGAACAGCGTTGCTTTAACAGCCTGTATTAGTTTCCACTTATTTTTTATTGCTTATCCCATGAACCCTTTGAAAACTGGTAAAGTGAAGCTGTGCAAAATTATGTATCAGACAGAAAGTAGAAACTAATTTGCAAATATATTTTCTGAATCACCATCAAAGTCCAAATAATTTCGACTATGCTCTCGTGTCTCGGATAATTAAGACAGCTAATTTGGAAAGTTATTTCTTGTATACATATTTGGAGCTCATTTAATCTTATCGATAATTTTCCCCGTAAGTCAATAAAATGTATACATCCTGTCATTAATTTTATCATGTGCATATGATTCATTAATATTGGTTAATATGCACAAAATTATTAGGAAATGTTAACCATTCAGTGCTTAGACGTGATTTTTTGAAGTCCCTTGAATTAGAAAAAAACGAAACGGAAACTTTTATACGAATAAGCAAAAAACAAAGTTAGGCCGCTTGAATGCGCTATTTGGGGATTGGATGGTTAATATTTGTGAAAGTACTAAGTAGCATTCACAATTATTTTGAGTGTACATCAGTAAACACATTCGTATATGCGAATGTGTTCAGGGTGTCTCCTAGTCGACTTCTCTCTATTATACTTGTTATTTTATTACTTTTTTGGCGGATATAAATAATAATATTTTGCACTGCAGTCAAATGTTTATAATAATAACTTTTATTGCGCAATGTTTATCATTTGTGTAGGCGAATTTTAACCAATCTACTGATTTCGAGTTAATTGGTTTTTGGTTTTAATTGGTCAGAGTAGAAAAGCTGCCCTAAACAATTACAATTAATAATATGCACATTATCTGTAAAACAATAGAGTCAAAACGACCCTTTCCAAAATCTTTTCCGTTTTCGCAAATTGGAGCGAGACAGAATATTTTTACTTTTGCAGTAAATTGTGCTTTTAGACTAAACTAACTCTTTTCCCTAGATTAAATTTTTGCAGTGTACCTTTCAATCTTTTGTCAGACTTTAATTGCGATTTTAACTTAATTATTTATTGCTTGTGTTTAGCTAATTGCAATTATTTTTTTCTTCGTTTTTCCAGACAATTTCACTGCAGCAACGCAACTTTAAGCAGAAAATTGTCGCGCTGCTAAAGCGATTCAAGGCCAGCGAGGAGCTGGAGAATGAGACACACAGTGGGACTGCAGCGCTGAGAGGCGAGCGCGATTTGGATGCACTTTTTCAGGAGCTGGAGTCGCTTTCGTGCTGCGAGGGCGATGATTCTGGGCCGGATATGGACAGCATATCGATTGGATCGACGCCAAAGCCGTCGCTGCGTCCGTTCTTCACCAACTCGCGGATCATGCTGCACGACAGCCTTGCCGGCAGTGGCACTCCAGGCAGCGGCATCGGTGGTGCAACGGGTAAGTTGTTGTTGCTTTTGCGGCTACTGCTGTTGTTTTGTTGTTGTATTTCTTAAGTTGTTTGTTTGACAAGCTACCAAATTGATGATATTCTTGTTGCTTTATGGCGTTACACATTAAATACGTTGCCGGCCAGAAATGGCATCCATTTCCGACTCTGATTCCGTTTGTCTTTTTAGGTCCATAACCATAAACAATAAGAAAATGTTTCAGCCCAAAAGAAGGCTACACTTTTTGGCCACATACAAATATTTTTGTCTGTTTATTTTTTCGTTTCGTTTTGCCTGTTTTCGGTCAAGGCTGCTCCGTTAAATGCGAGTTACTGTCGCTTTTATTATACACACACACAGCCATAGACACGCAGATACACACACACACCCACATATATAGACACAGCCACAGCCGCACACAATTGCAAGGCCACGTCTCGGCAAAAAGAGAGAGAGAGAGGCAGGATGAGTGACAGATATGCTTGCAGTAAATTCCGTTGACCATTTGTCCAGTTGTTCGACAGACACATACAACGATACATTTTGTTGTATGTGTGTGTTCTACCACCAGAGTAGTCATTTGGAATTTAGACCTGATTCAAATATGTAAATATTTTTAAAACTTATATAATAAAATTTTAAAAACTAGAATTTCTAATTTACAAGCGATTTATTTATTATTTTTGTTTAAGTTACATTCAATTAGGTTTGCGTTTGGTTAGCTTTTGGAGTACATCAACTTCTTGGTTGTAACCAATATTATATTATTATTTTTATATACTTTATACTATTTACATACACACAAAAAAAAAATCAATTACAATACAAAAACAGAAACAACAAACATTTTGCATGGCTTGAACAAAATTTCTTTTGCAGGAAACTCTGAGCGCCGATCATCGGATAAGAGCGATCAATTGACCAATTCATCTTACAATATTGAAAATAACAAAAACCAAAAATGCATTAATTTAACAAACAATAACAATTCGGCTACAACACCAGGTCTGTGTAAATTACAGCAACCAAAACAAACCAAATCCACACTCAATACTTGCAAATAATTTAGAACACCAGCCCCATCCTAAAACAAGCTATAAGATTTTTTTTAATCCCACATCCTACTAAAAAACAAAATAAGTACAAGGGGCGCGTACCAGTATTTGTATGTATTGGCCAAATGTTGGATAATCCTTGTCAGTTACATTTTTGGGCAGTCGTCAGCATATCCAATGTGCACTGCACTTGCAGTTTAACAGCTAAAGTTCAATTACACAATATTTTGCGGTTCGATTTGTTTATTTTTAAATTTCTAAGCCTTGGCCTGTCTTACCAACACGCACACTCCATACGTATGTGAATACATACCCACACACACACACATGCATATAATCAAACTCAACTTAACTAAACTCATACACGCACACGAGCTTACCGTTGCACACGCGATTGCAGAGCTTCCTTTACAGTGTGACTATGCCGCTGTTATTGCATGGGTTAGTAGCGCTGTTACTTCTTGTGACGTCATACGAACACGAATTGGGCGGGCAAATTGAACTTTGAATTCAGCTACAAACATAATTAAATCCACTTCATGTGTTTATTTCGAGCAACATACTTTTGATCAATTAATAACACCTTATCATAAAAACCCTCAAAACACACACCCTTAATGACAGTCTCAATTTACTTATACACTTCTAATTTTTGTGAACAATTGCATGTTGTGCTGTACTTTCTATTTTTTGATTAATGCGACATTCATTGCCAAGAATACTCAAGTGAAGCACGCTAAACACATAAAAATAGAGTGATTGACGACATAAATATTTATACATGCATACCATATGTATAATCACATACTTATGAACTATATTTAACGTACTTCTTCCTATAATTAGACTATAAAAAGTTTTAACACTAATCACGTACGTCGCATTTATTATTTAATTACAATCAAATGTCGTCACAAACGCACTGAAAGCACTTTGGAATGAATTCTATTTGGGACAGGACTTTTTATTTGGAGTGGGCGGGTTGGTAGACAGTTGAGTGCTTCCAAAACTAGTTTAGTTTCCGCCTGCATGTCCTTTCAATAGTCTAATTCCTTTTGACCATGAACGATTTTTAGTGCACCTTTCACCAAATCGCAGTTATTCCTTGTAAATCCGTCCTTAGATCCCAATTTGGGTAAATACAACCCACTCATACAGCCCCTTGTTGTTCTATGTTCCATTCACAGATCGCACTGGCAATGACAGTTCCGGTAACGAGGATGGATCCGATCCGCAGAATAGTCCGCCACGAGATAGGGACTATCTGCGCCAGCAACAATATCAACATTTGACACCAGTTAGCTCCGTCACCGGCAACATGAGCAGCACCGGGATAACTCCGACGCAGGCACCTACCGAGAAGCGTTCACGTCTCTTTCGCACCTCGAGCAATACGCCAGCCATGGGCAGCGCTAGCTCCGGCGGCGGCAACTTGGCAAACAACAGCAATGCGTCGGGCAAGAGGAAGCATACGCTCAGCCTGAGCAATGAGCCGCGGTCGGCCCTGGAGGCGTGTCTATCGCCCACAAATGTGGAGCCGCGCAAGTTGCTGCTCGATCAGCTGAGTCGCGTGTTCGCCGGCGACGACAATGTCATACCCGAGGTGCTGACCATCATTAGTCCGCCAGAGGCGTTGGGCGGCAGCACACTGCTGCCCAAGCTTGTCAACCTGTTTGCCAACTCCTTCAAGCCGGCGTTTGTGCCGCAGAACACGGCCGAGGTGAAGGCTGTGCTGCAGGCGCTTATGGCCAAGATACAAAAATAGTGAGTATTGAAATATAAAAATTATCAGAATCCTCGTCTTCAACCTAATCTTCCTTCATTTGCATCCATCAGCTGCAATTCGAATGCCAAGCCTCCGCACACGGTCAAGGTGCTCCTCATTGGCGGCGACTGGCTGCAGGGCGCAACGTTGCGACATTATGTGGAGCTATTGGGAGTTCGTCCGCCCGACTGGTTGAATCATTTGCGCTTCTATCTGGTGCCCATTGGCGGTGGCAGCAGCAACGGCAGCGTGGCACGTCATCTGAGCCAAATGGATCAGGCCTATGCCGCCATGTTCGGCTCGGACAACTGGTCGCAGCTGTGCGAACGCTCGGCAGCCACAGCGGCTGCAGTTAGCGCCGTGACCACCGTAAATGCCACAGCTCTAACGGCCAATCTGGCCGATGCGGTGTCTGTGTCCAAGTCGGATATTGCGGAGTTAGTGCAACGCATTCAGCGCTATCTGCATGCGGCCGGTCCCTGCACACAGATACCCATTGCCGAGGCGATGGTCAACTATAAGGACGAGGACTCATGCCAGATTTTTGTGCCGTTTGTCAGCGTAAGTGCAGCCCCCATTATTATTACAAAAAAACAACCTGTAAAATGACATTTTCCCTTTCCTTGGTAGGACGTGCGCATTGGTTATTTGGATGGTGCACAGGCATCGCTGGATCTAGAGGAAAACTTCGCGTCAAATGTGACTGGCAACTCGGGCAGCGGAGGCTCAGCAAACGCATCCAGCCAGCCCATACCTATTGGCAGCCAGAGCACACCGAATGTGTATGGCGTCTTGTCGGGTTCGCCGCCACAGCAGCAACAGCAAATGGGCCAGGGGCAGGGTCAGAGCATGGGACGCATATCACCGCCGCTGCAGACGCCACCTTCGTCGGGCTCATCGCATCGCGAGCGTGGCGCCAGTGATGCCCTGAATACAGCCTTGAATCTGCAGGCGCAAACATTCAGTGGAGCACTGTCTGCTGCTGAGGCTGTTGAACTGCAGGTGGACTACTGGCCGCTGGTGCGGCCCGGTGAGGCCCATCTCAAAGATTCAAAGGGCGGCATGTCGCGCGGTGGCGACTCTGGCGGCGGCAAGAATAGCATTAAGAGTACGTTTAGGAATCTGCAGGTGTGGCGCCTGCCACAGCATGCACAGCAAATGGGTGATATGTCCAATGGACTGACTGTTAGCTTCGCCACAAAGGAGAAGAAGCAAAAGCAAAGTAAGTGGCATATTTTATACACAACACAAGAATGAGTTCTATTGTAAGTATTCCCCTTACAGTTATGCGCTTGGGCAAGAAGAAGGACAAGGAGCGTGATCTCGAAAAGGAGCAGTGTGTCGAGGGTGTGGCACGACTCATTTGCTCACCCAAACAGTCGCATCCAGTACCGCTGCGTGGTTAGTTTGCAAATCATGCCGATTTATCGAATAGTTAATGAAATTTTTTTATTATTCACAAACAGTTTATATCGATGGCACCGAGTGGACTGGCGTCAAATTCTTCCAACTATCGTCGCAGTGGCAAACGCATGTGAAGAACTTTCCCATTGCACTCATTGGCTGCACACCCATGTCGTGTGCTGAATTAACCTAGTCATTCAATAAATATGTTCGTTCAATGCCCATTCTCATTTAAACTCGCACACGCAGACCCATTGAGACACCAAGGGAGACGTGTAAGCATGCGCGTCTACTCATTAATATGAGCTAAGAAGAATGATAATTTATTTTATAATTAATAATTGTAAATTTTTAGTTAATAAAACGTTTAGCTTATAATTTTCATTTAAGTCTTCAAAACGCGAATTGTGAATTAATCAAAGATTTTCGAGCCACAAGCATCACACACGCTCACAATAAGTAATAGTCATTGACATAAATATTGAATATATAATGAAGCAAAACAAATGCAGAACGTTTAACACTTGTTCAAAATAACGCGTATCAAATATCCTGTACAGGAAAATTAAATGTAGTTACAGTTTCAAAAGTTTATTGTCAACAATTTTCGAAAATTCCGTTTGTTAACCGTTGCCACTAACTGTTACCAAATGGTTTCCAAGCGGTTACAAACTGTTAAATTAGCATGTTGATACTTTATTTATTTGTGGGAGCACTGCCAGAAGGTTTCGGATAACCCAGATGATCTCAACCACTGCTCCCACAACGGCGACAATTGCGACAATGACGTAATATGCTCTGGCATTATATACTAAACTATCGTATCTATACTATATACTCTAACTACAACTGCTTAGCGAATGTGAATGCATATTTAACCAACCCGTCGTCTATATACTACCTAAATTCAGACATTATCTATGTGCAACTAAATATACATACATATAAATATACTTATACATATATTAACACATGCCTATGTCTAATCTATATATAACTGACATATGTATGTACTACTCTAATTGTTGTGATTTTTGAAATTTCATAGTGTGAACAGCCGTTGCAAAGATTGTATAAGTAAATTACACACGTTTACATAAAGCGAAATATGAAAAGAAAATGAATGTAGTTTGAATTTAACGAATGTAACGAAGCAGTTTCAAGCAATATACAAGTTGGGTGCAAAGCTATTCCCCATTTTGAAGTGAAGGAGCGTTGAGAACGAGTGTGAACTAAAATATTATAAGGTGTGTAGTGTATAATTGTATTATTAAATATATAACATTTAAAGACAGCAAATTCGTGTTATATATATATTTTAATATTGCACAAATTTCAGCATCATCGCACATTAATGATCTGATCTGGCAGTCCGGTGACTATAATAGAGCGTTCCCTGAGACCAAGTGTCCCGTCTATCCCACCGGGTGGTAACAAAAAGGTACAGCTAGGATAGCCCTTTGGCTGTGCAAACTCCTTCAGATTGGCATTGCTCTCGCTGAGGGCCAGAAGCGACCAGATAGCCAAGTTACGTGTCTTGCCATGTCTCGCCAGAACATAGAACTGTCAATTGTGGCAATTAGGTTACAAATTTTTTAATAAGCTTATGCTCTGCACTCACCTCGTCCTGATCATCGACCAGATATCCGACAATAAGCGCCCAATGAGCACGGTGGCCGGACTTCTGGCAGGGCGCGTGATTGACGTCGGCATCATAACTGTTTGTTTGGATTAAGGTCAACCAAATTTGTGGCAATAACTACATTGGACTTGAAAATTTGTCGCACTTTATTTATAGCAATTCTTATGCAAGTGGTTTATTTTACAATAGCTGAAGTTGATCACTTCTTGATTAGTGTCTTTTAGCCCACCCTCATCGGAGGCGAAACCAGTATAACGCCATCTCCTCGCACAAAGAGCATGGGTATTGTGCGCTTTGTCGTCTTGTACACCTCCTCGTAAGTTTCCTCGTCAATTTCAACGATCGTTTGCGTTTCTTCCGCATCGCCCAGGACCATGTTTAAATGCTGATCGAAGGCGTGTAATCGCCCCCTCAATTCTCGCTCATTTCGCATCTTTACGTACACCTTTTCGTCCAAGCTCAGGCGTATTAAGTCCAGGGGCTCCTTTACCGGCAATATTACCTGGCTAAGCTGCAGTTACGAAGGTGAGCATAATGCTTGCATATTTTACAGTTATTCATACCTGTTCCTCCTCAGTTGCCATAATATAATTACTCAAAATCTTTTGGTTTGCAATAAAATTATTAAATGCTAAATCTTATTTGGTTTTTTGTCTGATTTTTTTGCACTAAATAACACCAAAAATTAATCGATGAGCGCACTACACGCGGCACCAGTGTTGCCCATCAGTGACATTTAAAAATATCGGGTTCACATCTTTTAAAAGTACCAAACTTATTTCAAATATATTGTATAAAAAGGATACGGAACAAATAAACAGGCACCAGCGAACAGCAGTTCCTTGATCTTGGCACAATTTAGAATGCCTTCGTGAAATTGGCACGCACCCTTACCGTTTACATGCTTTTGTGTCAACTCGTATAGATACTGAGCACTGAATATTTCGCCATTTATGGAATATTTTTGTGCAGACGCATCTGCAAGCAATTCCGCCGCTGTCGGCTGCCCATTGAGCAACATGCTTAGCGCAGTCAGGCCACAAGTGGGTCCCACCTAATCGAAAAAATTAATAAATACGGTAAGCACATATTTAATTAAGCTCACTTGTAAAATACTAGAGATGTCATAATATTGGCAGCTCTTGGGCTCTGCATGTTGGCATACGCGATTGAGAAAGCAGCCCTTCTGAACATCCGGATGTTTTGATGCCCAGCTGCATTCATCGTAGGGTATTTGTATTATGGGAACAGCAATTTCATCTTTTTTTAAAGTAATACCACAGCTCTTTAAGCTAGGTGGAATCGGTGGTGGAGGTGGAGCGGGTTGCGACATTGAGATATGTGTTGCGACTGGGTATCAGAAACCAAAATGAAAACAAATAGTAAAACAGCTGATTTTTAGTGTTTGGCTGCACTTTTTCGCCAAAATCATGCCAACTTACTAAAAAGATTTATGTTAAGATTACCAGTATATATACATGAGAATTTGAGTATTTTTTATTTTGTCGAATGAGAAATATGATACCTCTTTGCAGGCTAATATTAACTCTTCCTACTACATGAACCAGTAATTCAAATTGGGTTGGTCTTGGCTAGATATTTGCGGCACATCCTTTTAGCTAATTAAGAATCTGTAATTTTGACTTTGACTTATTGTTCAAATCATCATCTAGTCTCTGAGCTCGGAAAGTGACCTGTATGAAGATCTTCTTGGTCCTGTTACATTGTAGGCAAGAACAGCAATCTGTACCACGACAATAGGCATTACCGAGTGATTAGAAGTGTTCCTGACTGGCATGTCCCAAATCCCAAATCTGCTATCAAGAATAATTAAGAGTCTATTATAGGCAAATTTGAGTTTTCGCTTCCTGCAAAAATTCCACGCGATGGCCGACAACATTTTTCGTGCCAAAAATTACGATCGTTGTTTTTAAAAAATTGGTAAAAATGATTGTTCACATATCGGGTAATATATACACAATAAAATCAGTCACCGTTGTAATCACCATAACCACATTGATGATGCACAATTTGTATTTATAAGCATAAATGCAAGGATAGATTTCAACAAAAGATTTGTGGTCTGTGACTGAGAATATATAAATGTTTTTTTTTTATTTAAATATATATATTATATTTGTATAATTATATATATTTAATTATATATATTATATTTGTATAATTATATATATTTAGTTTTCCCAGAGCGCGTCATAAAGAAACTAACATAAATGTATCCCAAATTTATTGCAGTTAAGTTTCTGTTTTAAGTTGATTCGGTTTTGATAGTTTTTGATTTTGCATTGTTTATTATACAAATTAAACCAAAGCTTGTAAATGTCAAAATAAAAATATGTAAAAATTACATTTTACAATTTATACACAAACTATGTGTGTATGTATTACCAAAAGGAATTATTTGTTAATAATTCCCTACAACTAACAAAACTAATTATTCAAATTAGGGCTCAAATTGATTAAAATATATTTCTGTTTAAGGTGGTGGTAACTGATCTGAGCCGATAAACTGCCAATCTCGTTGAATATGAATGAGTATATTTAAAATTAATTACAATAAAAATTTATATTTTTGTTTTATTAAATTTACAATCACAAGAATTGGTTGGTTTTCTTCTTTTTTTTTCCTTTTTTTTAACGTAGATAATTTTTTGCAGTGGATTCTGATGTTGTGGCAACAGTTGTCTGTTGCGTGCAATAATTTTACTAATGGCAAAATATTTCTAAGAGGGCATGCACAATATGTAGAAATATGTGTAAGCAGACCATAAATAGTAATAACGGGAAACGTCTACGTTACAAATCTGCTGAAGTTTGTCTGAATTTAGCATCCTATCATTACACATATGCTGTGGCTGAAATTGTTTTACTTAAACTTATAACCTTGTTCTCGTTCATCGTGTTTTCTTTTATACTCATATGCTGTAATGTATTTTATTTATAATATAGATTGTGTAATTATGCACTTCGCGTTGTATTCTGTTTTGCTGCATCTGTTGCCTGTAATATTGTAACTACATTAGCATTGACAATTGTCAGAGTTGCCCGGACGATTAGTTTCAGGGTTCAAGCTTATTGGACCGGGAAAATGGTTGACAAGTTCAGCCTGTAAGCACACAAAAAAAATAGTTGATAAGCATTCATTGTGCACGTATGCGTGTAATAAATATTACATCCGTCTCTTGTTCCAGCGCGTTCTTTGCAATGGTTTGAAACGCCGTCTCAACGTTGACGCCATCCTTTGCTGACGTCTCGTAATAGGGTATTTTGTTTTTGCTGTTGCACCATTGCTGTGCTACACGCGTCGATACCTGAAATAATATAGTGTAAATTTGACTGTTAAAACTCCATGTTTTACTACTTACTTGACGACTGCCTAAGTCGACTTTATTGCCCAGGAGGACAAAGGGGAAATGCTCGGGATCCCGTGGAGCGGCTTGAATTAAAAACTCATCTCGCCACGAATCAAGATTTTTAAATGAGTTGGGTGCCGCCACATCGTAGACGAGCACACAGCAATCAGCGCCACGATAGAAGGCAACACCGAGTGATTGGAAGCGCTCCTGGCCAGCCGTGTCCCAAAGCTACACGACAATGAAAAAGATTAGTAAATCATTTTAAGGGTTTAAGTTTCATATTTGCTCACCTGCATTGTGACGACGCGATCGTTGACAATAACTTCTTTTGTGCAGAAGTCCGCTCCGATCGTGGCTTTGTACTGATTGGAGAAGCGTTTGTTTACATATTGATTCATAAGTGATGTCTTGCCTACACTGCTGTCACCAAGAATGATGACTTTGAACAAAGATTTCTTTCTATTTGCCATATCGATATAAATATATATATATATATATATATATATATATATTTAGGTATATACTTTTCTCCAATTGGCTGTTTTAGGTATTCTAGCTTTCTTAAGCTGGTTGTTGTTGTTGCTGTGTGGAATAGACAAAAACATATCGACTATAGCTATAAATATATTTGCACTTTTAACACGTATTAGGCATAACTTAATTACACTCTTATCTTATACGCCTCGGATTATCAGTATTGCACAGCAACACAGACGCTTGGCTATGTTCTTGATTATTATAAACATGGTTGAATGATAAATTCAGATTTTACAATATGAAGCACATGACTCATGTCACAAATTAATAATGACAATGACTGACCATTGAACGGAAAAAGCGAGGGGAGGAACGGGAGCCCGCAGCAAAGCGATAATAAAATTAATGATAGCCAGCAGCAGCGGTTATGGCGGAGAAAGTTACGATAACAAACAGGAGATTTGTAGATGTACATTTATGACAAAGATACCCGCACAAGATGTTATAAAGATTTAAAGAAAATCAATTTTACTTTAATCCAGCGAAACGAAAACGCCCATATTTATATATTTAGTAAAAGTAATCCGAACTAAATTAACAGTATTGCGAACACAACACCAAACTAGATTATGCGAGAGCAGCTAATTTTGCAACCTTCGGGGGCCCACAAATGACTTGTTTTTGCACACCACTACAATAACACGCATCTGCAGTATGCACACACACATATACAAACATACATACAAGTGTATGTTTTTCAGTGTCTTGAGCTCCACTGGCTTTTTCCATACTGTTTTTACTGCTGCGTAACCCAATTTTTCACCAAGTCTGTTTCGAATAGCGTCTCCGCATTACAATACAAGCGTTTTTTCACAAAACTTACGTTTTTGACGAATGAGATTTGTTGTTCGAACGCACTTTATTTATACTTAACTACGCAGTTAATTCTTTTTGTTTTCTACAAATTCTAGGCAACATCAACTAATTAATCGATATTAAATAAGATTGACAATCGCTATTCGATAAGACACTTCCGCTAGACAACATATCACTCCACACATAACGATGTGCTCCACATTTAACATACTTCTTCAGTTAACAGAATTATTCCTCAATTAACAGGTCGATTCTCTGAATAACTTTTGAAATAGGCATAAATTACATACAAAAAAGGAGATCAATTTGCTGAAATGGTTGTTTGAAGAACAAGTTGAAAATTAGTGTATAATTGAATTGGGAATTGTAAGAAATATAAGTTTAATTTTTATTTATTGATTCATAAAACTCGATGAAAATGGAATGTTACACTGTTAAAATAATATTGTTTGAGTTTAATAATATTAAACTTGTTGCATTTGAGCAAATATCGATAGGCGCTTATCGGCCGTCTCTGCATTCTGCTACCAGTGGAAATCAAATCCACAATTAATTATGATTTATAATATACACTGTGCTATTTTTAATAAATTGAACAAAAAATATTTGTTTAAAATATAAATGTGTATATATATGGGCTACCTTTATTTTTATTTAACTCTTTACTGTCTGTATTTACCTAAGAAATAAAATCACTTACAGTTCTGCATACATTTGGGTGTTCAAAAGTTTTAATGTCAAATTTAACAATAAATTCATAAAATACCCAATAGCTAGGTTAAGGATATATCGAGTGCGACTACAGTACTCGTAACTATTTTTATTAGTAAAGGTTGCAAAAACAGATAATTCAATAAAAAAATATTGATTTTAATTTAATTATTTAATACGAAAAAATATTTAAAATAATAATACCAAACGCCATATCGAAGGAACATGCAGATCAATGAAGTTTTATTGATATAAATTTGTTTAAGAATATAATTAAAAAGTATATTAACATACACCAATAACGTTCTTACAAAGCTCATAAAACTTACTAATATTATTATTCTAAGAGTTTCAGATGATCATCAACAAGTTTAGCACTCTGAGCCTTAACCTGTTTTCTATCCAGAATATTGGCATCGACCTTTTCCTGGAATATTACCACCTCCATTTCTATTGAAGATTTCTTTGAAATGCGGTCTAATGCTGCCATTTTTAAGTATTCTTGATGATTTTTTTCAATGCTACTCTTAATATCATTTTGCATATGAGCTTTGTAATGTTTCATAAGTTTGTAAACCTTCCGCTTAAGCAAATGCATAATTTTATCAACTGTGAGAAGCAATTAGAATACAATTTTTGGTAACAATGAACTCAACTCAACTGTTTTCCTCGTAAAACTCTGGTACCGCAGCGCGTACGTCAAGCATCTCGAATTTAAGAAGCGGCAACTTCAAATACGAACTCTGATATTTATAACGAAATACTCTGGGATTATGATCAACATGTCGAAGAATATCCACAAGATTCCAAAGACTGAAACTGTTAGAAAGTAAAACAAAAATTTAATTGATGAAACAATTTGACAACAACAACTATAGGTTTTGTAAGGCTTACCGCAACATTACATAAACATCGGCTCTGTTTTTAATATGGTCCATAGTATCTTGCTCAAACTGTTCATCCGAACTCAAAATTTTTTTTAAGTGTTTAATGCGCTCTAATCGGCTATTAAGAAATCAAGTTAAAATAATATTTAAACTTATATTTAATTTATAGATATACTTAATTTCCTCCTCAGAGAGATTATTTATTAAAATTCCCTGCATAACACTGGCACGCTGCATTTTTTTCATGAGCATGTTGTGATTCAGTCGATCTTTCTCGATTTGGCGATGCAGATGTTCATTGTTTTCAACCTGATTCTTGATGCTGCAGACAAACATTTCAATACAATTTATTTCTCAATTACTAAAATTGCCTTACCGCGGATAAATCTCCCTAGCTTGCGAACATAATGTTGTTAATCTTAAACTTTGAATGGTTTTTTCAATCGACTGTAACTCTGTCTTGAGTATAAGCATGCTTTCCGTTTCACGCACATAACGCTTGGGGTCTGCTGTTGCAATATGTTTGATCTTGATTTCTGGTGGGCCAACAGCAACAGGCTTCTTTAAAGAGCCTAAAATGGCTAGCTTGGCCTGAAGATTCTTTCGTGACCTTTCGTCCAATTTTTGAAACTCGTGATTGAGCTTCCTGAATTTGGATATGGCCGGCATACCCAGATAGAGTATGTGCTTGATGAAGTTCGACTGATCCTCCATGTCACCGTCCAGGGAACGCAGAATTGGTTCGTAAAATATTTCATCCTGCATCAACACTTGCAACATTTTTTTATATGTAGTATTAATGGCTTTCATAGCCTTCAAACGTACATTCGAGTTGTCAATTTTTTTGAGCAAAATGTGAGATTTGAGCTCCTCGTCCAGCACAAACTCATTCTCATATCTTATGCGACATTCCACCTCAGAATAATCTAACTAAATGTCCAATTTAGTGATAAACTATTTGCATACTTCCCTAAGACTACTCACCAGTAACTTCTTATATTTAGCCTTTATCTGCTCCAATCGACATTGCAGACGGTCCCGCTCCTTACGCATTGTAAAAGTGCGCTGATTAATATTATCGACAACTTGATGTATGGGCATTTTCTGATAGAGACGCTGCATATCCCTACGCTTAATCAAAAAGTTGCGTATCTTGTGCGCATTATTCCCCTGCGATATCTTTTGGAGCTTCATTCGCCCATCGGTGCACAAAGATTTATATCGCTTACTCTCTGCACAGAGGCGACGGCGATTGGCCTGTGACTCATGCCGCTTGTAGATTACGCGACACGCTAAGGAGCACCTTATGGCACCTTATAGAATCATTAATATATATATTATTGACTTACCTAACAATTCGGTAAATTTGGAGAATTGTTCAGCTAGCGAGGTGGGCGTCCACTTTTCGTCAACGACAAGATGCTGGCTCGCAATGGCCAGTCCAAAGAGTCCATGGTAATTGATGGCCCGTGGTCGAACTGCTTTGGGCGCCATCAGATCTCTGTCATTGGTTTTGTCCCGCCGGGATCGAAATTCTAAGCTCTTCTCTTGCTTAAAGCACGGCATTATGAATATATGTATTTGTAGTTAAGGGTTTTTTTCGAGTGATATGTATGTATGTAAGTATTTAATTTAATTTATAGGGTTCATTTAGTTAATAAACAAAGGATTGCTAGATTGAAGTATATATGTTTATATTTATAAGAATATCTGAAAACAAGTTATTCATTCAAAATGGAAAAGAAAAGCATATAATTCATGAAGAATATATATATTTAAGAAACAACAAAACGAGTTTATTTTACACATTTATTTTGCACTAACATTTCTTTTTGTGTTTTATGTTTCATTTTTTGCATTAATATATTTTTTGTCAACACAAATTTTATGCAAATGTTTTAAATATTTGATTTTACTTCTGAGAATGTAAGTGTGCTTGTACTTATGTAATTACTAAATATTACTTATATAGACTGCATAAAATGATTTTTTCGAGATAATATTTGGTGTACATATTTTTTCGCTGGGTAAGAATAAACTAATAGAAACACATTTGATTAAAAGTAAAACTGTAACGGTCTTTTATTTCATAATTTATTTGATTAACTTTATTGCACTCCTTGTATGTATCTACACAGAATGTATGTTTCTCTCAATGTGAAGAGAGAACTATCTTGATAGTTTTAAGTGTAAATATGTTTTTTGCTTTTGGTAATGTTTTTTCATTTATAAGCTTATTTTGTACGGAAAACATCAACAAGTGGTCGCTTTTATCGTAAGTTCTTCGGTTGTGTCAATTTGAGATACGTACTTTTTTTTGTGTATATAAAGAACTTATAATTCTGTTAATCCTCTTTTTATTTAGGCCTGGAGTATGGTTTTCTTTTCAAACAGCAGCGTAGAAATATTGTCATAAAACATTTTCTATAGTATTTATTTGATAAAGTATGTGTATAATTTTGCTAAATTTACATTGATTTGTTCGTCAGATTTAGTTTTAGCTGGCATGAACATTTCACGCATGATTGTTGCATCAAATTCTGTTGCATTGATGTGTGTGAGTGTTGCCTACTCTTCGGCGTCCTGTTCTTTATAATAAGGAGTTGTCTACTTGTAGGCATAATGCAAAATTATTGAAAGATAAATTAGATACAATTTTATATTCAAATTAACTAATCACATTATTGAAGAGAAAATTTCGCAATACAACACAAATATAGGTAAGCTCATAAAATATTAGTTTTGTGTGGTACCGAAACCTTTTTATAAGAAACGAATACAGTGCTTAAGTGAGAACAATAAATCATCTACAAATTACATTGAATACTAATGCAGCAATGAAAATAATTTTATTTTCTGTGTATCCTTAACTTTCAGTTTAACAAGTCGAAATGACAAAATTATATAAAAATCAAATTTGGTAATTTGTGTATTATATGCGACTTTTATTTAATCATCAGCATATTGCCGCCATTCATGTTATTTACACATTTTTAAAAAGAACTACAATTATAAATGAATGATTGTTTTAAATAATGCCACAAGCAGTTATACATACGTACGTACATTATAGTATGTAAAGTTGATTTATATTTATTTTTATACAATAATAATAATAATAATGGATCTCATTTCAAAATTTAAATAATACTTAACATATAAAAAAGTAATTTGGGACCAAATTGAAACTAGCTTGGAATGCTTTACAAATACGAGAAACTTTTCACTTTCCATTTTCCATACTGCTGTCTCCTTGAAATCAACAAAGAATTATTAACAATTAACAAAACCGTATAGTAGCACATAAGAAAATAAGAAACATAGAATACATATAACAATAATATTTTTAAAGACGGATTAAAATATTGCAAAATGTTAAGAAGCGCTAAGACATTTTCAATCAGATTTGCTCTCACTTAAGCATAAATATAATATAGTTTATAGCTTTATGGCGTCTATAAAGAAGTAATTTTTACTTTTCCATAAATATATATATATATATATATATATAATTTTAGACAGTGTTCAATAATTTCAGTATTTAACAGATTCCATGCAAATTATTGTTTATCTAGTTTTAGGTGTTTAAGGTTTAGTGATTGGCGCAGGACAAAACTACAGGTATTTAGCTTACCTACAACATGTAGATATTTTACACATAAGCTACTTTTTTATTTTTCATTTGTTTCATTTTCGCTAGGTATGGAAATGTTTTCATACAGTTATTTAATTGTTTGTATACATATAAATAGTCAAACTCATTATATATTTTATAGTATTAATATAAATATATGTATATGTATATAGCAATTTCATTTTATGTTAGTTTTTCTTCTTTTTTTTTTGTATTTGCTCAAAATGCTCAACATTATAATAGAATATTTAGCATTTCATTTCACATGCAGCATAGTGTAAACATTTTTATATTTTAGTTTTCTTTTCATGAATCTTTTCTTTTATAATATCTGCAAATATATATTTATATATATTATATTACGTGTGTGTGTATTCGTAATGTTCCTTGTCTATGAGGTTATAGCGCTTTATGTGTGTGTCTGTGTTTGTTTAATGATGGCGCCTTATAACGCCCCAAATGGGTCAATTGGAACGCTTTTGTTGCTTCCATTCTGTGTCGCCTGCGTGGGTTGCATAATTCCAGTCGCTGCGCCCGCATTACTGTGCGGCGTGCCCATCATTGTCGGCTGCCCCCCAGTCAAAGGGGCTGCCTGTGCCAGCATATTCGGCTGCTGACTCATTACCGGCATCCCCTACAAATATCAATATATATATTTAGTAATTGAAGAAGTGTATTATGTATGTCAAATTCAAATCATGCATTGGACGGAAGGTACTTAAACAGCTAAGACAGAAGCCAAGGGCTACAAATTGGTTGATACATAGTAGGTTAGATTTGGGAAATATAATTGTTGTTAGAAAGTAATTTGTTTAAGAGGAGGGCCGCGTGAGCTGCTACATATACATATATATGGTTTTCAGGCTGGGTTAGTGAGTTCTACAAACGAATAAAAATTTAAATTTTCAACGAAAACAATAACTTTATAACCCTACAGAAATAAAGTATATGTTACTAAAAATTTAGAGCTGATAACCCAAAAACTTAGAAATGTGAATTTTAAAAACATTTTTTATACAATTCAAATTATTTTGCAAGTGTAAAATGGCAAGAAACACCTATATAGAGTAGAGGTAGAGGTAGTGGTCACCATAACCATAAAAGGGAGCACAGAAGAACAGTTCTCCTAGATCAGTGCATGGACAAAAGTCAGGCGTAAGTAGATTTGATAGTGATAGTGAAGTCGTAAATTAGGCATTGAAAAACAAATTTAAATAAGTGCAAATACAACCAAAAATGAAAATACATATTTGAAGAAAAATAAAATAAAAAATAAATCAAATGAAAGCAACTCATGAATATATTAATTATAAACACATTATTTTATATTTGATTATGTTGTTCAAAGTTTTTGTAGTACGTTGGGTTTTTTTGTTTTTTAATTTATTTTAATTTTTTTTTCGTTCGTTTCCATCATTCTTACCTGCATATAATTTGGCATTACAGGATAACTAGCATGTATATACGGATGATTGATTGTGATTGGCGCAGGACTTACTGTCATGCCATGTGCCTAGGTATACATATATGCATATACATATATAGGGCGTATGTATTTTAATAAACAAATACATATATAAATATATATGAGTATATATATATATATATGTATACGTATCGTAAACATACAGACAAGACAGCATTAAAACAGGCGCATCGTGAGTTTTTGTAAATTTTTGGTGGTGCAATTTTTTGTTTGATTATTTTTTTGATAAGTTTTGATATTGCGGTATGCGTTGGATAGTTGAAATATATAAAGCAACATAAAATAAAGAAAAGAAAGTGATAGTTTATATATACGTATATACTATATATATAAATATGTTTAAGTATATATTATTAACAAAATAATGAAGAAAAATAAAATCATAACGGGAAAATACTTAAGTACGAGTAAGAAAGAAGTGTTTTGCTTTTGCAAGTGAATAAACACGTATAATTTTTGTTTGCCTGCTTGTGTTGGGGAGCTGATTTCAAGTAATTTTGTTTATTTGTTTTTTTGTTTTTCATCAGATCCTACACTTACGAGGTGTGCCACAGTAATTAACCCTAGTGCGTTGTGTAATTGATGTTCTTGCTATGTGTGGTTGTTGTGGTGCAGACAGTGAATGAGAAATCTTAACCAATTCATCATAGTTGTTAAATAATAATAAAAAAATATGTATGTATAAGTGTAGATATGCGTTTTGAATAAATCGTATAGATTGCAACAACTTGGTTCTTAGTTTTATATATATATAGCTTAATACCAATTCAAGTCTTGTATAAAATGGCCACAACATCTAGAATTTTAGCCTTGCATAAATAAAATGTATTAATCTAGGAAAAATTTCGCACAGACCAAGACAATAAATATATAAACCAAGTAGCTGTAGTTGTAAAGCAAATGCAATGTGCAACTCAAATAATTTTCAAAATTAAATAGTATACAAAAAGAAGAAATAAAAAAAACATAAAATTATAATAGATCTTTGTATTTTACATGAAGGTAAGTGAGCCTAAAATGTTGAGTGACACAATCTTATGAGTAACTCGAAAAAAAACACTGATTTTGTTTTCCCTTTATTTATCTCCTTAACAGATCCCTTGATTTTACAAATGACCTCTCATTCAATTGATGTTAATCGCATTTGTATTGTCTTTGTTATTGTTATTGTTCTTGTAATTTATGTAATTGTTTTAATTGTTGTAGAGATTCGATTGAGTTGAGTTGATTTTATTTGAGTTGAGTTGAGTTGAGAGAAAAAGAGTAGAGAGAGTTAGTAGTCATAACTCACCATTGGACGATAGCCAGCACCAGTTGTAGCCGCCATTGGTTGTGGTGTCCAATTAGCACCTGGTTTCGCTGTATTTTTAGGTGAATTCCATTGCACGGGTCTATGAGATATAATGTGGTAAGAGAGTAATGACATAAAGAGAGACGAAATCAATGAAACTGTTTTTGGAATTCGATTTTCTAATTAAGTTATTTAAGGAATCTCTGATATACTCGAACTAAGTAAGTTTTATGGGGATTGGTAACTATTATGTACACAAATGCAGATATGATTATGGTTTTATGGATTATGGGTAAATGGACAGGAGAGTTTTGACTGGTTTGGTGTTTTTTTTTTTTCATTTCATTTACAAGGCAAAGGTGTTTTACTTTAAGATGGATCTTAAAACGATTTTGGAGCTTTGTTTGGTGAGACGTGTTGATGATTATGATGCACTTTCCTTTCCTGTTTATACAATACAGACACACTCACATATTTTTTGCATTCTTTTGCTCTATTTTACTCACTTTGCACTTGCCGTTTTATTTATATTTAAATTATCAACTAGTGACATTAGTGAACTATCCAGATCGCCAGTTATTATCTTGCCAGTGCCAGCTGGTTGCTGTTGTAGTTGTTGCTGCTGTTGGAGCTGCATTTGTTGTTGCTGTAGGTGTTGTGAGCTCTGTAGTTGTTGTTGCTGTTGTAATGTGAGGCCTGGACTGCTGGCATTGTAGCCCTGGTAGGCGGCACCTGCGGTGACAACATTCATTTGATTGCTGTTTTTGCTGTTGGCTGTGGCCGGTTTCATAACATCACCCAAAGCATCGAAGCCTTTTTTATGTTTGCATATGCCGTGATTTACATATGACATTTATTTGTTGTTGTAAGATTTAGCCAGTGCACCATTTTAGCCAGACATTTACACAAAGAGACATACACAGTTTTTATGTATAGAACATGAGACAAATGGAAGCCCACAAGAAATGGTAATGTTTTCGTTTTTGTTTTCATAAGTTTTGTCCGGTTCAAATGTATGTTTGTTTTATATTTTAATTTTTCCAACATAAATACATGAAAATATGTATTAAGTGGAGTATTTTTAATGGAGTTGTGCCACCAACATTAACGTATAGTAAATATGAGACAATGTGAGTAGGGTGTCAAGAGTTTTGTATTTTTTTTTTGTAAGTTTTTATGTTACGTACATAAGAACATAAAAAGGAGAAAAAGAGAAAAAATACATTGACAAAATAAATAATGTGAATAAATATATATATGTATATATTTTTTATAATATTATGTGCTTGTAGTATATGGCAGATATAAATGTTATTGCAATTGTTCAGCGGATATTTAAGTAATTATTAAATGGTTAAATATTATGAGGTTAGATGGATTATTATTTAAAGTGTTAAGCTATATAGACTTTAAACTGCACCAACTCAAACCCGAAGCGGAAAATATATAAAAGGCAAGGATCAAATTTTCCAATGTTTTGTAAGCTATGGTTATATATTTACACTTTTATTAAATCCAAAAACGAATGTCACTATATGTCACCATATACAAATTAACACCTTTGACCCAAAGCTAAATATGTGCTTTTTAAAGCTAAGGACAATATACACCAAACAACACATTTAAGAACACAATCACGCAAATTTTAAACACAAAATTAACATTAATAAAACATACATTTAATTGTAAATATAATTACAAAGAAAAAAAAAACCAAAAATAAAAGTTAAAATATTATTTTTCAGGACCAAAATATATAACACGATTATATTTAAGTCTTGCACAAAACATATTAAATGCTAAATTTAACATTAGATTGATTAAGAATGCATCGATAAGTGGCAAGAACATACTTTTAAATAAACAAATAAAAATCTGAAGATTTGTACAATTTAAAGTATAAACTTGAAAGTTGTTTTAAATTTTGAAACAAATACATTTTAATGCATATGAGCAAGACTTTAGTTTGTAAGTAGAAAAACACAAAACAGAGCGACGGCGACTTGTGAACAGATTGCGCGAACTGTGGATGAGTGGGTGGTTGGTTGGTTGAGCAGTTGAGTCTGTGTAATTATGTGTGGATGCGTTTATTCGCAGCAGTACAAGCACAAGAGAATGAGGCCAGTGTTGACGATTGAAGCTTTGTACAATAACGAAGCGCGCAACGTAAAATTGGATTCTGCTGTGTTTCGTTTTTGTTTTTGTTTTTTTTTTTTTCACGAAAAGTTCACCTGTGGAGAATTGCGACATCGTCGAAGTTGGAAATAAAGCCAGCTCTTGCTGGTATTGTTGCTGTTCTTGTTGTTGGTGTGCCTGCCGTTGATTTTGATGTTGTTGTTGTTGCATATAAAATAACGCAGCTGATTGTTGTTGTTGCTGTTGTGGTTCCATATAATTATCATAGGGCATGCCTATTGGCTGCATATCATCGTAAAATGGGTTTGGCAATGCTCTCGACGCTGATTTTATTATATCAAATAATTGGTATGGATTTGTTTTTCAGAAGTAGCCATTAAGAAATTTAATTAAATAAATAAATAATAAAGTACACATAAGAAGAACAGAAAAAAAAACCAACAATATTGTAGAATTAAAATTACCCACAAAATTCAAAAGGAGGCGAAAAATTTGTAGAATCGAGTTTCACGCATACAGTTAAAACGAATCTTGTATTTGGAATCTTAAAACTACTAAATTGCATTTAAATCTAGCCTTTTGGGTTTCTGCCAACACATTTAATGTACATAACAAGAACAAAAAATTGCAGAACATATGAATAGTTTAATTAACTTGTTAGTACAACATGCTAAACATACCCGCAATTAATATTCATTATAGTTAATATGAAAGAAAAAAACATTTATATTCGTTTGGAAGTGCATTTTAGGAGCACGAAACCATTAAAGTGATAAAGCAAAAAATGTTAGCCCCACCCAAAATCAGAAGTTTTAAGTTTTAGTTTTAAGCATTATAGTATATGAAATTATTTTTTCAATAAATTGTATTATGTATTAATGAGCGAAATTAGCTGGCTTGTTTTAATTGGAACACTTACCTGCTGGTTCCGTATTACCAAAAACGGACGTAAAATTACTATCGGAAACAAATGCATTTGTAGCAGCAGCGGAGGAAACTGTAGAGCCATTGAAACCTATTTTATGGTTTTGTTTATTTTATTTTTATATATTTTTTTGTTGAGGTTTTTTGTTTCAGTTTTTATTTGTGTGTGTTTTGTATTGCGTTATCGAGTCATGTTTATAATTATAGTTGTTGTTGGAGTTGTAGTTGTTTGTTTTTAGGGTGGAGAAAAGAAAGCAGGTGATGAAAATGAAGAGTAACAAAAATACATTAGACCAAAATTCAAAAATTAGAATCAAATCATAAGAAAATCTTAAAAAACTATATATAGAACATAATTATAAAATATATATAATAAAAATAAATTCATGTTATTTATGATGAGAAATACATATATGTGCAACAAGAAATTGTGCTTAAGGACGGGCAGAGAAAGAGCTTGGACGGAGTGCGCGCCTTTTGGGTCTGAGACAACTACAAGACGACATGGGTAATACATATATATATATATGATAAGAAGTATATATATATATATACTTATATAATAAAAAACAACACTTAAGCAACTATCTAGTGAGCACTTAACGAACTAAAGCTTTGAACGTAAAATTGTAATTAAGTAAATAATAAAGAAATTATAGCATGCTACCGTTATTATGCATCCATAAATTATTGGCATTTAATGCAGCACCTGTTGCTCCGGCGGCAGAGACAGCATTGCCACCACTGGCATCGAACATGTCAGCAAACGGATTGCCCAACTGCAGCAAATCGTCGGATGCCTTTGTGGCAAGCGCCTGAGGCGCAGCTGCTGCAGCAGCAGCGGGCTGTGCCGACGCGGCACCAAACAGATCAACTATCGGCTGACCAGCCTGTGCGGCTGGAGGTGACGATAGAAATGGATTTGTTAGTGCAGCGCTAGCGCCAGCAGCACCGCTACTGGTGGGCGACGATAACTTTGACTGGGTTGCAAAACAGAAACAAATTGATTTATTATCGCTCAATTGAAATTAATTAAATGAACACATTTTTTGTATTCACACTCACTTTGTACTGATTCATGGCGGCTTCCTCCTCGGCGAGCACTTGAGCCTTGAGCTGCTCATCAATGCCATTGGTGGTATCAAATTTACTGGACGCGGCCGCAGTGCCAAATGCCGAGCTGGTTGAAGAGAGTGCAGAGACAGCGGATTTAACATTCGTGCGTTGATAACTACGCATACAAATGCAAGCCAAAATCACACAAAAACACAGGAAAAATCATAGAAAAAAAGAGTAAAAATAATATATAAATTAATTAAAACAAGAAATGAAAATGTAAAATTACACAATTTTCGATCAATCAATTATTGCAATCTATGATATCTTTTAAATATTTCATTAAAAACAGAAGAACTTTCAAAAGAATATTAAAAGATTAATAAACTCGATAATGAGAAAATTATTAAGTGGCCTATGCAACTGCAAGGATATGTAAACAAAAAAATATTTACATACTCTAATAAAAAAAAGAAATCATATAATTATATAACGATTTCCTAACTAATCACAGCAACAAACCTCGACGATTGTGTGGGCGTATTGGCAGCGGACACCTTGCGTCCCTCGAGCGTAGCCAAGTGCTGCTCCAAAGCATCCAAAAGAGAGCTGGGCGCCTTTGTTAAATCGGGTATATCACCCTTATCAATTCCCACGTTCTGTAAACAAAACAATTCATTTTTAATTGTCAATTTTAGGCACAGCGCTGATCTCTCTATTATGTTCTGATTTACCTCGGCCACTTTTAGGAATTCACCCACGCGATCCATCCGCACCAAAAACTTCTTGTACAAGTCCAAAGCATCACGTGCATGCTTCTTGTTCATATCAAAGTATTTCTCCAGTAAATTGATAATGCCATCATTATAGCACGCAAACAAACGAATTAAATCGCGAAACAATAGCATGAAGCTCATGTTGATGACACCTGGTTAATGGAATACATATGCATTTGAATGAGATTTAATATAGATATGCCAGATATATTTACCATTAGTTAAATCATTGGACTGGCAATCAAACTCGAGCAATCCATCCAATTGTGCCTGCAAAACTGGCAGCGTCTTCAACAGTTTCTCCGCGTTCATATTACGCAATGAGCCTTCCTCTTTGCTATAAAAATATATGAAATCGCTTAGTTTACTGAAACTATCATTTGAGACATTTGCCACTTACCCGCGCTTCACTTTACAAAAATCGAAAGCCATTGCGCGATAAGAGAGCGATTTCTCATTCAAATACTTGGCATAGCGTCTTATGAATGGCGACATATCATAACCTGTTGAATATGACAATTTTATATTATTATTATGACGTATAAGGTGTAATATAAGTCACATTTAGGAAAATTCAGTGGATTCAGTTAATTTTGAGCGTCAAATATATTTGAAGATATGATTTTATTTTAGTAATTTAGTGAAATTTATATATAAAATTGATTTCGTTTTTGTTTTAGTTAACAGCCATGGCCATAAAAGTTAGAAAATATTGGGGGTTTGGTTTTTATTTTGTTTGTAGTCCCATAAACCGTTATGAAATGTTTTTATAAAGAATACTCACCCAATCTGCCACCTGGAACGCCCATGCCACCATCTGTAGTATAGGTTCATAATTCGCCATTGCAGATACGTTTTTGTTTAAATATGTTTATAGGTATAAATTAGGAATGAATTTCAAAATAAATTAGGATTATGTTGATTATGTGAGTTTTTGTGAGTAAGCAGTCGCATTGAAATTGAAGTTCGAGACGTAATATTATTATTAAAATGTTATCATTAGAACGAATACACAAATGAATAAGCCAAATCGCAGTCGCAGCATTCACATGTGAGAGTCAAAAATGAGAGAGGGGAAAAGAAGAGCATAGAAGAGAGAGACGCATTTAATATCAATTTGTGTATAGTTAATTAACTGGTAAATGTTTTTTTTCTTTGATTTGCTGATAGCGTAAGTAAATGTTAGAAAGCAGCAGGAAACAGTCGGGTTGACGGAGAATTTAGTGAAATGCATTCGAGGTTATACCTTGCACAGTTCCTTTATCCAGAAAGGAGCTGAGATTGAATGTAGAATTGCTCGAAGCGAGATATTGCATGAAACGCTGCAAAAAGAAAGAAAAGGAAAGCAATTAATTAATAACATAATTCAATAAAAAATACTTATTGGTAGAATGATTGATTCCTAATTTAAACATAATTTTTTAATGGTTTTTGGTTAGGTTTTTGTACCTTAATTTTAACTGTATTCTACTGGTACTGGCACTGGTAAAATATTGTAAAAATAAGTGAGAACCTCCCTACTTTTCTGCGTAAATGGCTTCGGAATATTCTGATATCATTTGTGCAAAATTATCAACATCAGGCAATTTATTCTTATATTAGAATTGAGATGTAAGCAAGTGAAGTGAGGTCTGCCAGTCAATAATTTTAAATAACCTTTACCGTATATCAGCTAAATTATACCTATTTATCGTTAAGCGATAATATTTATTTTAAACAAACATATATCAAAATTTGAATTGTTCATAGAAAGTCTACAGATCTAATCATTAAAACATATGTATTTTGCTTGTAAATAATTTTGTTAAGAAATTTATTTACATTGTTTACTAACTAAATGCCATCCCAGTAAGCGGGGACACCCAGTAATAAAAAGCAACTATATCCTAAAAACGTTAAATGCAGGAAATATAAAATTCAACGCTAAAACAAACAGGAAAACAATATAACAACTATAGACCAGACCACACAAAAAAAAATCACAACAAGCAAGAAATCAAACAATAAACAACAAGCAAACAATAAAAGATAAAGTACAACAATAACGAGCGGGACATTCTTTTACTTGCATATCAGCAACGCCCCGCGATTACAAGCGGAAATATAAATTGTGAATAGAAGAAAAGTAAAGTTTTAAGACGCCCCCTTTTTTGGATTTAATATGGACTACATACCTCATTGCCATATGCCATTAAATGATGGGTTGTTATCAGCGATTTATAGACGACCACCCAATTGGCGTTCTGTGAACGTTCGATAAGTAAATTGGCCAAATGCGGTATCGAAACATTCGGCTCATTTGTGCAATGGACCAAATCTGCAAAATTGAAACAAAGCAAACGAAATTAATGTATAAATTATAGATAAGTATATGTATAAATATGTATGGTGTTATCATCTTATTGTTGGGGACTTTTGCGTTTCTTTACTCTTATCGCTCTTATTCTCGAACACAAATTCCTAGCACTCAAAGCCCGGCATTTAAAAATTATAAGCTCTTGTCTGACGCGATTGTTGCCATATCAAAAATGCATTCGTTCAGCGCAGTATAACAAATATACGTTTATATAATAAATATATTATAAGTATTATAGCTTGGTTCCAAATAGCGAGCTATCGTATTTTGAAGAGGGGCGTTTTCTAAATATATGGGGCAAGCAGATGCTCTCAAATTGCCTGCAAATGCACCCGATGATTGATTACACACACATACACACTTACTTGCACACTCAGACATGAATCATTAAATTCAATACAGTAATTGAAACTGGCGTACACATAAATTGAAATATGGTAAAAAAAAAACAACCGTATGGTAATTTTTATATTATTCATTAAACGAACGCATGACATCAAGAATTCATTGTTTCTATGGGAACTTATTTTATTTCTCTCATTTAGACTATGAACTTTTTTATTAAAAAACTTTAATGTCAAAAAATAAATTTTATATCTGTATATATAAATTCTTAATGGATAAAATCTTGTTTTATATATCAAATATTATTTTATATAATCAAATAAAATTATTACTCAAAGTTGCAAAAGTTTAACTAATTAGAAAGTTTAAAGATGTTCAAAGTAGTGCCAAAGTTTTTGACAGTTTTAATTATAATTTTTTGAAAATTAACGATAAATAATTAAAGTATCAAAAAACAGTCTTAAAAGGCATTTTATTCAGCCAAATAAAAATTATACTTTGTTCATCTTTGTTCTTCGAATCTCTAACTGGTTTTAGTTTAGTTTTTTAGTTATTAGCAAATAAAAGTGTGTAAGGGGTAGAATAGAGAGATGTGGCATAAAGTGTATTCTTTTCAATTTACCTGCCATATGGGAATATAGAAGAAACCAAAAACAGGTTTCTTTCTCTCGTTTTCTCTTATTAAATTTCTATATTGAAGGCTGCTCGCCTCTTTAATGGGTAAACTTTAGATGGAGTTAATTACGAACGTCTGTTTTTTAGTATACTTTTAAGTAAATATAATAAATATTGTGATTGTGTGTATCTTTAAACAAGTGATAAATAACCTTTACTTTAAAAAAAAAAGGCCAGCAATATCAGTTTTTAGATGCAGAAGAACGGCAACAATGAAGAAGTATCGATTTTCTACTCAAGCTGTGCTGCTACAAAATAAACAATAGAATTTATGATATGCATACCATACCCCGCTTACAGAGTAAAGGTTTCTGGTTGGACTATATTCGTCTGATTGGAACTGGAGCATGACTTCTGTACATTGATACTATAAGATTCAGCTTGATTGATTTCCATTTATTTCCTTAATTACAACAAAAAACAGACACATAAAAGTGTCATCAAAAGCAAATTTATATTCATAGTTCTATCGCGCACACACACAAAGCTATGCTGCTTATTATGTGACAAATAAATGCATTACTCACACCTACACACATGCAAACATATGTATGTACGTATGTATTTATGTACGGTACTGGGCATTAACAAACATTTCTTATGAGTCACTTCGCGCTCAGTAGACAACAACAACAACAGCACCAAAGTTGCAAACGTGCCAAATAAACGGGTCAACACAAACACACACACATACATATTGATGTGTAAAAAGCAGCAATGGCAGAAAAATGTCGATCAGAATCAAATAAGAAGTCGCATAAAAGATCAGTTTGTTTGGCCAATCAGAAGTGCAATGTTAAACACAGATGTTGTTATTGTTGTTGTATACAATTTGTGCATAAATTTAAAAGGCAATGACATCGTTCAAAACGTCACAAACTTTAATACCATATCAAATGCAATTACACACACATACAGGTACATTGTAAATCATCAGAGACACGTGCAGTCGTGAGAAAGTGACGTAACATTAGAAAGAGAGGCCCAGAGCAATGAATGACGAAGCAGCTCAAAGGAAAGGCCGCAAATCAGCAACTCAGGCAATCAAAGCAGAGAGTAAAAATAAACATATCCACAATGTGTGGGCGTTAGATGCAGACAGAGGGGGAATGGTTTTTTTTTGGCATTAAATTAACAGCTATATTTACAGAAGCCCTGGAGTCACCTAAAGAAATGCAAGCACATACACACACACACATACAAATGCGCATTATACATATCGTTACATTTCACATAAAAATCAAGGAAAAGAAACATATATAAGAAATATAGAGAGCAAAGAGAACGAGACGCTTCTTTGTGTAATTGAATGAATGGCAAAATTTTTAATTTACGCGTGTGTGTGCGTGGAAGAAGATAACCGCTATTCGATGATTGCTATTCCTTTTTGTATATAATTCGCTTTGCGCACTTACAATCCAAATGCTTCTTCTTCGGCCCAATGCATTCCTCAGTTGTGGCCTTGCACACAGACTTGGCTAATCCTTGGCCAGCAAGGCTGTGACGAGCTGCGAGCAGCCTATCGTTGATTGTTTGCCCAGCCATGGTCATCTTGAAGCTGTTGTTGTTGTTTCTTTTTTTTTTTTTAGTTTAATTGCACTCTAGTTTATTTCCAATCTAATTTGATTATGTGCACCAAAGAATGGACCAAAAAACACTCACTGACAAGTACACACACGCACACACACTTACTCACACACACACACACACACTCTCGAATACAGAGAGAGAGATGGACAAACAGGGAGACGTTTCTATATTGATTAGTTGTGTGTTGTGGCAAACTTTTTATTCGAAAAATCACTTGTGACTGCTGGGTACACAAAGTGTTTCGTTGCCCGATTCGATTTAACGCCGCGTAATAATGCGCTCTGAGCCGGTGCGTAACGTTGCAACGCGATCTTTAATTCTCTATTTTTTTTTTTTGCCACAAATCGATAATGGCGACAAGCACTTTTGCAGCCGATAAGAATAATGAGAGCTGAGCTCAATCGATAATTGTTCGTTTTCGCAATTACTTTATCGAAGTTCTCAGGTGCCACTGTTGTAATCGGTTGTATGATTGAGGTATTCCCAATGTAATTTTTTAAATAACTGGCCCTAATTAAATAAATATGAGGTAATTTCACACATATCTTTAGTTTCGCTATAAAATGACCAAAATCTTTGTGTTTTTAGTCCTATTCAATTACTTTACATAAAAATGTCAACAGTTTGACTTAACATACAAATTATCGCAAACGGTGGCTGGTCACACTATTGATACCTGTACTCATCGATAAACGATAACAATAATATTTTATATCACTACCATGCCACAGAACCTTTAGAACCAAGCAAAATAAATATAAAAAACTTCAATAAAATATTAATTAAAAACAATTTACAAGCTGTAAGCAATTGGAGAGCGCAATAAAGTAAAGCTATAGCAGATGTGAACGCTTGCGCTTGCAAAGCGCAACCAAAAACGCACAATAAGCCCTTAAGCCCACCAAAAAAAAAAAGAAGAAAAACAATAAAACAGAAACCTACTCAGAAAGCTGGAAAATGAATGCACTTCGTCATTTCTATATGGATATTCCCATTGTGACGCGAGCCTACACCACAGTCTGTGTGCTGACAACACTGGCAGTGGTGAGTCTCCAACAGATCCGATTTCCAATCTGGCGCTGACGTGTACCCAATTTTGTAATTTGTATTTTTGTAGCATCTGGATTTGGTGTCGCCGCTGCAATTGTACTTTAATCCCACACTGATTGTGAGGAAATACCAGGTGTGGCGTTTGGCAACTACATTTCTATACTTTGGCACCATCGGCATCAGTTTCTTTTTCAATATGGTGTTCACATATCGCTATTGCCGGATGCTCGAGGATGGGTCCTTTCGCGGCCGCAGCTCCGACTTTGTGATGATGTTCATATTTGGCGGCGTCCTCATGACATTCTTTGGCATATTTGTCAATCTGCTCTTCCTCGGCCAGGCATTCACGCTAATGCTCGTCTATGTGTGGTCCAGACGGAATCCTATGGTCCCAATGAATTTCTTTGGTGTCCTCAACTTTCAGGTATGGTTGCAAATTGAATACAATATTTTATCGATTAGAAAATTGAGTGTACTTGGAATATATAAAAACAGGCGCCTTATCTGCCTTGGGTGCTGCTCTGCTGTTCCATGATCCTGGGCAATACGGTTTGGGTGGACATCATTGGCATGGGCGTTGGCCACATCTACTATGTGCTGGAGGATGTCTATCCACAGCTCTCCAATGGCTATCGACTGATAAAGACTCCATATTTTCTGTAAGCGATCTTTTATCACATTTTAAATGCAAAAATTAAACAGATTTTCTTATTTTTAATCACTTGCAGTAAAAGACTTTTCAACGAACACATTGAGCGCAACTATCAAGCACCTGCGGAAGATCGTCCTGGTGGCTTCATGTGGGGTGGCGAGGGACAGCCGGTGGCGCAACCAGATCAGCCAGACGATGCGCCGCAGCCAGCGGAACAGCCGCCAGCAGCTGCAGCAGCAGCTCAATAACAACCACCGACACCCAGATACCAGGCAAACAAAGTTGTTGATTAATCGTTTATTATGCGCTTTGATACAAACAAACAAAAAAGACAGGAATTTGCACGAAATGAAGATGAAAATGAACAATTTAGGACCCCTCCGCCACCTGTCACTTGGTGCTTGCTATAATTAGGTACATATTAAAAGCGATAAAGAGAGCTCAGCCTTATCCATGGAGCGATATGGCGTGCGATAGTTAGCCAAAGTTAATTCAAAAGTGTGTTTTTTATGTATTTAATATATATTTATTATTATTGGTTGATTGTTTCCGATTCACTGAACTGGTCGAGTTTAGTACGCAAATTGTACTTGACTTTTATTTTCTTGGGCTGAAGTTTTTCCTTTTCTGTGTAGATTCAGCACATGTGATTATATATCTATATATACATTTATATATATGTATATATAGATATATATAAATAAATATATACATTTATTTATGTATACAAACATGATAAGAATGAAAAAAAAAATAGAAAACAAATAAATAAGTGGAATTGTAAATTCTTTCAATGCATATCAATTGGTGCCAACTGCAGATTGTTGGCGGAAACATGGGAGTTATTTAATTTGCAAATTTCCAATACGAATCTAATTGATCACACAGTTGACCAACATTTTACTCATTTAATTTTTTGCCGTATTGAAATAGTTTTGGCTTTGCCAGAATTAATGGTCAGTTGCCACACAAGTCGCATCTGTTCGGGTCTGGCAACTACATCTGGCAATAACATCTGGCAACTATTTTTGATATATGAAAATGTTGTAGCAGATGTCTGGCCAAGTCTGGCAGCGCCGAATTTTAAGTTGTCAAACAATTCTCAATTCTAAAATTGGCGACGAAAACCAAAAATTAATGGTAAACAAAAGTTGAGAATTGCTGTTGTAATTGAGGTATTAACTAACAAATGGGAGCCAATAAAAGTCCACGCAAGCCGCGAAAAATTGAAAAAGATTATGCACCCAAAGATATTAAACTGCTTATAAAACTTGTGGAGCCGCGCAAAATTTTGTGGGATCCAAATCACATCGCATACAAGGATCGCAAATTGCGTGAGAGCGAATTTCAGATCATTGCCGATGAAATGGATCGCACCGTGGACGATTGCAAGGCCAAGTGGGAAAATCTACGTGCCCAATATCGAGGCTGTCACATGAGGGAAGTTCGAAATAGTTCCGTCAAATGGAAATACTTTGAGAGCATGAAATTTTTGCGCTCTTTTTACAAGGGAAACAGCAAAGTTAAATCAAATTCGGTAAGCGATAATTTTAAATACGATCATACAATATAACTAATAAGAAACGCCACGTTTTATAGATAAACCCCGAATTGGCTACGAGACCAGATCCTATATTTATTGAGACTTCGCTCTCGCAGAGTGCTCATTTTATTGCTGATTTGGAGACGAGCTCAACTTTGTTTTCATCGCTGACATCGACAGAGACAACGATAAAGGACCAGGAATGCGAGTCAGCTGCGGTCCAATCAGATGTGTCGCTTACTGCGAGGGTTGCTCAAGAACAAACTCGTAATTCTGCACAAATCTTTGGTGATTTTGTCGCCGATCAAATGCGGCAGTTAAAACCAAATTTAGCTGCTGACCTAAGAACAAGCATTCTTAAGTTGGTCGTCGTAGCGCTCGAAAAAAATAAATAAATCTAAGCTGTATTTAGATTTAAGCAAGTTGTTAATAAGTATTTAAGAATTAAAAATAAAAATTAATGTTATCCTATTTCGATATGCATGGTTTAACATATCATTAAATTGTTTCTGGATGATCTCTCGAAAAAAAAAACGTAGTAATCGGAAACCTATTTTTGTCATTATTATATATATTTATATTTATTTAATTTATCCTTTTATCAAGAGTAATTAAATAAATCTTTTCGTTGAAGCATAATGCGTTAACAGATATCAGATGCAAATTGCACTACTGTAAACGCACAAGGGAGAATGTTAAATCTCGACAGCGTTGCCACATTCCTAGTGCTTTCATTCTCATTTCAGGCCGAACATAAGGAATAATCGAGCCGAAAAAGCAAAACGATTGCTAAACTTAAACCGCAACTATTGCAGTAAATAAATAACAAAATGGACGTTGATGCTGCACAAAAGACTTGGGAGCTGGAAAACAACATACAAACGCTTCCCAGCTGTGACGACATTTTTCGATATGATGCCGAACAGCAGCGTCAAATAATTGACGCCAAACCCTGGGAAAAGGATCCCCATTACTTCAAGGATATCAAAATATCCGCTTTGGCTCTGCTCAAAATGGTGATGCACGCTCGCTCCGGTGGCACCCTGGAGGTTATGGGCCTCATGCTCGGCAAAGTGGAGGACAACACAATGGTAACGAGCTGAACTAACCAGACTAGCAGATTTCCTGTGCCCAGATCTTAATTTAAACCCAATTGCAGATTGTGATGGACGCATTTGCTCTGCCCGTGGAGGGCACTGAGACGCGTGTAAATGCACAGGCACAGGCCTATGAGTATATGACTGCTTATATGGAGGCGGCCAAGGAGGTGGGACGCCTGGAGCATGCTGTAGGCTGGTATCACAGCCATCCGGGCTACGGCTGTTGGCTTTCGGGCATCGATGTTTCCACCCAGATGCTCAACCAGACCTACCAGGAGCCCTTCGTGGCCATTGTAGTCGACCCGGTGCGCACCGTGTCCGCAGGCAAAGTCTGCCTTGGCGCCTTTCGCACATATCCAAAGGGGTACAAGCCACCGAATGAGGAGCCTTCGGAATATCAAACGATACCATTGAATAAAATTGAGGACTTTGGTGTGCACTGCAAGCAATACTATCCGCTGGAGATAAGCTACTTCAAGTCGGACTTGGATCGCAAGCTGCTCGACTCGCTCTGGAACAAGTATTGGGTGAACACGCTGGGCAGCTCCGGCCTACTCACCAATACAGAATACACCACCGGACAAATAATGGATCTGTCCGAGAAGCTCGAGCAAAGTGAAAACTTTTTGGGTCGCGGTAAATGGACTTAGCTTATGCAATGAACCAATTATACATTTATAATACAATTTCAATGCTCATTTTGTACAGGCACTGATGTCAATGAGAAGCGGTCCGAGGATAAGCTGTCGAAGGCCACGCGAGACTGCAGCCGCTCAACCATCGAGCTCATCCACGGACTGATGGCACAAATTGTCAAGGACAAGCTCTTCAACAAGGTGGGCTTGGGCAAATAGGCAGGACTGAAATGGCCAGGCTAGAAGCGTAGCTTTTTTTTATAATATTCAGATATTACATTTAAAACACTTATAAATATATAAAGAGACTCTGCTGAGAGCATCATCAATAAACATTGTCATTTAATAAATATTATTTATAATTGTTTTGCGGCCCAAATCGATGGCAGACAAGTGGAAACCGAAATCCAGAAGTAAGCTACTAATTAAGTGCGCTGTCACGTTTATAGCGACAACTTTTAAAGGGACACATGCCAGAGCTTGTGTGTGTGTGTGCTGCATACAATTTAACCGTTGTCATACGCTGTCAGCATTTGCCAAAGGGTCCCTCATTAATTCCTCTCAAAAGCTCGTAAAGAATGTATGTTCAGATTTACAAAATGACCCGTTTTAGTGCTTCAAAAAATGTAGATACTCCGACAACATATAAATTGAACATTTTTAAATGTTTTTTTTTTGTTATAAATGTTTAAAATATTTCAACTTTTCTGATCAAGTATATTTAATTTTACATCACAAGATACATTAACACAGCATTAATGATTCATGAATGCACAGACGAGTTTTGCTAGAAAATGGAAAGACATAAAATTTCTGGCTTATATTATAATTATATGTGAATTATTAGTGGAGTCTTTCAATTAGATATTTTAAAACTTGCGGCTACTCACGGTAATGATTTATGTGACTATTTGATTAATATGATTATAAGTGCAAATATCACATTTCTTACACAATTTCCGTGCTAGCTTCGCTAGCTCATCTTTAAAATATTTGCTCTGATATAAGGGTCAATGTTGAAATGATTCCAGGGCGTATTTAAAACCAGAAACACATATTAAAGACTCACAGAAAAAGAGTAAAATTCTTTCAAATATGAGTTTGTTTATGATCTAATCAGATATCAATATTATTGAGTAAACATAAACTAGCAAAAGAGAAAACCAAATTGTCGAAATACATTACGGTTCTTAGGCCCTGACAAGATGTTAAAGCGATAACAAATGCTAAGAACTCATAATGTGCGTGAGAGTTATTGTTGTACAAACAATAACATAAAATTGTGGAGAGATAGTTAATTAATAGTTTATCGCCAAAGTAAGCGTCAATTGGCACCAAACAAGGAGCAATGACATCTAATGAAAAACTGTCAACGAGCACTCGTCGCATGAGTGGCACCCGAAAGGTTTGCGAATGGAAAATATTTTGGCAGCTATAAAAGTCGTTGGCAAATGCGGCACGCGCTTCATTCACAGGACGCACATCCAAGAAGTACTACAAATAGTTTGATTCACATATTAAAAATAGAAAAAAAATAAGAAAAAAAAGTCAATTCCCTCATGCAGAGCAGTTGCCATGTAAAGAAAACACTGTGAAAATTACATTAATTACATTATATTTTCATCTGCCTCTGCAAATTAAATTTCGTTCAAAGCTATAAATAATTAATGCATAATAAAAAATGAAAGCAGTAGCAAAGTGAAATTTATAGCTTAATTTTACCGTATATATACTACTCTTTCCAAATAAAATGTAAGTAAAATAATAAGAAAATAAAAAAAATTCGCAACTTGCAATTAATTGATACTTTAGTACCTTTTTGTTTGATATCTATCAATCAAATTTATTTATTTTACTTAATTATTTTTACTATAGGCAAACTTAACAATATAGATAAATAAATAAATACATTACAAACTTTGATTTTTTACGGTATTTATTTTTTATCCATAGAGTTATGCTTAATATATCAAGAACTATTGAAATACCTTTTAAGCAATTCAGTTATTATCGGCACAAATATTAAAACGTATTTTTTTTAAATTATTAAATTTAAAATTATTTGTTTTATATTTTTTTAGACTCGTGAAAACACATTTTGTCATGTATGGAATGTTGTACGAGAGTGTCGAGCACTATGTGCAAAAGGAGTACGGCAAAGAGGTGTGGTCAAAAGTTTGCCGCATTGTCGACTGCAAGCACAACAGCTTTAAAACCCATCAGATATATCCGGATAAGCTGATGCCAGACTTCGCAGCAGCTCTTTCCGCCGTATCTGGGCAGTCCTTTGACTTTTGCATGAACTTCTTTGGCAAATGTTTTGTGCGGTTCTTCAGCAACTTTGGCTACGATAAAATGATACGTTCCACGGGTCGATATTTCTGCGATTTCCTGCAGTCCATCGATAATATTCATTTGATTATGCGCTTCACCTACCCGAAGATGAAGTCACCCAGCATGCAGCTGACCAATATGGATCAGAAAGGAGCTGTTATATTATATCGCAGTGGTCGCACTGGCATGTCAAAGTACCTCATCGGTCAAATGACGGAGGTGGCAAATGAGTTCTACGGCCTGCAGATCAAAGCCTATGTAATCGAGAGTCAGAATGATATAACCGGCGGCACTGCTGGACCCATTAAGATGACTGACGGTCCTCTAACAGTTATAGTCAAGTATCGGCTCGACTTTGATAATAGCGAATATATGGCCAAGCGTGTGAATATTGAGGCGCATCCTTCACAGTACAGGATGCCGCAAGTAAATATAAATGTATTCCTGGATCTGTTTCCTTTCACGTTTGTCTTAAATCATGAAATGAAGATAACGCATGCGGGTGAAAAAGTTGTTGAGACGTGGATAATGCATAACCCCGGGGTGAATCCCAAGGCATTTATTGGCACAGATGTCATGGATCTGTTTCACTGCCGTCGCCCCAAGGATACCCCCATTACCTGGGATAGTTTGATTCAGATGCGAGCGGTGCTCTTCGAGTTCGAGCTCATTCGCACCGGACACAATCGAGCAGCCTATGAGGCAGTGCTTAACATGGATCTTGAGAACTATGATGACATGGTTCTGAACGAGGCCCAGACTGCGGTCCTGCAGAGGGCTAAGGCCTTAGCGGGCAAACTGGTAGAGAAGTCTGGTGATGAGCACGAAATCGATCCGGCAACGGGCGAACATCAATCTTCGGAGGGTGCTCGCTCCATTCTGCTCAAGGGACAGATGTTCTACCTTAAGGATGTGGACTCTTTGATCTTTCTGTGCAGTCCTCTGATCGAAAATCTTGATGAGCTGCATGGAATTGGTTTGTATTTAAATGATCTCAATCCGCATGGTCTGAGCCGTGAACTGGTCATGGCGGGCTGGCAGCACTGCTCCAAGCTAGAGATGATGTTTGAGAAAGAGGAAGAGCGCTCCGATGAACTGGAAAAGTCTTTGGAATTGGCGGACTCCTGGAAGCGCCAAGGCGATGAGCTGTTGTACTCTATGATACCGCGTCCCATTGCAGAACGTATGCAATTAGGTCGCGAGCACGTCTGCCAAAGCTTTGAGGAGGTCACCGTCATTTTCATAGAAGTCATGAATATCTACGACAGTGGCTCAAATAATGTCCAAGAAGCCATGCAGACTGTTAACACGCTCAACGAGGTATTTTCAGCAATAGATGAGGAAATCATATCGCCATTTGTCTACAAGGTGGAAACTGTGGGCATGGTCTATATGGCGGTATCCGGTGCACCGGATATCAATCCTTTGCATGCCGAGCATTCTTGCGACATGGCACTCCGCGTTATAAAAAATGTTAAGTCACACAATCTACAAGATGTGGCTATCCGTGTCGGAATCAACTCGGGCCCAGTAGTCGCAGGGGTAGTTGGCATAAAAGTGCCCCGTTATTGTCTATTTGGAGATACCGTGAATACGGCCTCACGTATGGAGAGCAGCTGTGATCCATGGAAGGTGCAATTGTCCAGCTATACAGCCGAAAAGGTTCAAGCTGCAGGCTACAAGGTTGAGTCACGCGGAACAGTTAAGGTTAAGGGAAAGGGCGACATGGAAACATTTTGGCTGGTGGAAGGACCTGACGAATGAGAACTGGGAAACTTATACCAATTTATGTATTCGAGTAATCTTATATGATATTTACCAATGCACCCTAAATTTACATCATATAATATGCCCTCATGCGGAGCACCCTGCACTGGAATTGTACTGGTAGCTTTTTGAAATACAATAAATTTGAATGTTTCTTCTCATTATTCTGGAATGATTTAAATGGTAAGTGCCTGAAGAGCTTTGTGAATGACATTAAAAGTTGTGTAAATTATTAAAGCTGGTGAAACTTAATTTAAAACATAAATCTTATACGAATAACTATCAAGTTGAGTTATCAAAAACTAAAAAACTACTTTATAATAATGTTGAAAAACTGCAGAGTTTTCTAATTATACTGCATAGGTATCTTACTGATTATCTTATTTTTCAATATTCTATTGTCCTACATAGATTTGTATATACTTTTTTACAAAATGTAAATTCCTTATGAAAATCAATCTTATTCTGTGCAAGCTTTTGGGTTTGCTGACAGATTATTAAGCTCTTATTTGTCTCATTTATTTCCGAATTAATGTATTTAGATTAATTTAAAATGGTTTTCATATTCTTGATAATGTTACTTTGATCCACTCGAATATTCTCAATAACAGGAAATGTTCTGACTTCTGTTTTGGTAGGTTGATCGAAAACAACTGTCGCTGGCTCCAATCCAAATACCTTTTTAATTACATTTATGTACTGTTCGCGTGTCAAAATGTCACACACACCACAAACACCAACACGAACACAACCACAACCAAAGATACAAACTCATTTATCATATAAACTTAGCATACATTCTGGCAAATACAAGTCGCAATTGTGGTTGGTCCCTCTGCTCCTGGGATGTGCCAATGCAATCAAATTAAGACATTCTGCGTGACAAATGGCCGCTCAAAGTAGCACGTAGTATTTTAACTTAGTTAAAACAATTAATTTCAGTTCGAGTTTGAGTTCAAGTTGGGTAAGTTCCCCAGCAATGTTGCGTGCATATTTTAATTTCTTCCTGAATTTATATTGGTATTTTTGTTGTTCTTACATAAATTGTTTTGTCTTTTTTTAATGGCATTCTGAGTGGATTTTAAATGTCATAAAACAAACATAGTTTCCCTTTTTCCGCAAGCCCTTTTGGTAAGCTGAATATATATTTTATGGACAATAAATCCAACTACACTTATCACCATCATCATTATGAGTTTAGCAAGCATATTCTGCCATAAAGTTGACAACGTTCATCGAAAAGCTCGCTTTGAATCCTTTTTATTTGCAATCGAGCTTTGCTTTACTCAATGTCAAAAATTCGCATTAAATTGCTTTAAAGCAGAACATCAAACTCGTAGCTAAGGCCCAAAGGACACACACACACACACACGTTTGTACATGTTTGTATGCTTAGTGTGTTTTATGCGTGTATGTGAAAACGGCTGAGCATTAAATACAGAAGAGCCTGTGACGAGCCCACGCACAGACAATGTCAAAGGCTACAACAATAATACTGAAACTGGAATTGGTATTGCGGAACTAGCTATTAGCTATTATATAGCTAAAAAAAAATTTTCATTTTTGGTAAAAATGTTCGAATATAAATTAAAAAACATCAAATAATCGAGTGTCTTATGAATAAAATATTTTGGAACATCTGTAGAAGATTTTCAATCAAATTTCTTGGTGAATTGCCAAGTTCTATTATCTTTAATTAATAAATTCTTCTTTCAGTCAGAGCTTAACTTCTATTATTGACTTTCATACCTAAAAATTTTCATACATGGGAATATTAAATTTAAGCTTTTTTAAAAGAATAAATATTTACAGTGTTTTATTAGTTTAAGTAAGTAAAATAAAATATCTATGAAAATAATATATCACCAGCAATTATAAAATAAATTAAACTAATTTTGGTTTATTCAACAAGTCTATAATTATATTCATAATTAGGTAATTATTATAGTATCCATGTACCTAAGGTTTTTTCTATGTAATGTGATTCCCTGAACATAACCAATTCCATTACGGCCACTTTGTGTGCGTCCCTATTGCAACACTTAAGGAAGGACAACTTTTGCTAGGAAATGCCAAGATCCAAGAGTCAGCTGGCAACGGCAAGGAGTAATATAAAAACTCGCTTTCATTTGATGCTTTATAGAAAAGTAAGGGTCAATTGCCATAAAGAGTGAAAATGCGGGAAGAGAGATGCGGAGGGAGCATTGACACAATGACTTTGAAATGGAACACTAACGATGATGGTGCGGGAAAGAAAGGTTCAAGGCGCTCTGCGTGCCTGCACAGTGGAGAGTGATGAGGTTGGGCACGTGGTATTGGTGGGGTAGCAACCAGACACAGCCAGCAAGACACGAACGGTAAATACAATACAAAAAGGCGTAAAATGCACGTCAAAGTCAAACGGAGGCAGGTCCAGAGCCGGCTATAAAAGTCCTGGATGTTAACGAGGCACTCTCCATTCACACGACGAGGCCAGCCGAAGATACACGACGAAGTTCAAGGCTCTGACGCGACACAGACATGAAGCGCAAGGCACAAGGCATCATTAAGAACTGTTGCAAAAAACAACAAAATTAGTTCAACAGCAGCAGCCGAAAGCGTCGGTACGTCAACAGCTAAAACTGAGTGTTAAAAACGAAAACAACAATTTCGAGAAAAATCTGTATTCGCGTATGTGTCTGTATCTGTGTGTGTATGTGTGTGTGTGTGCCGCTCCACTCAGCATATGCTCCGCAATGGTGCTGTAAAGTATAAATAAATAAAAAAAAATTCGACTAGGTCGACGTGGATAACATTAAACTAATACAACGCGAAAATGCTTGATCTGCTGCACGACAACTAAAAAATATACCTCCCTAAATGTTGAAGTAACCTGGTGGTTCTCAAATTAAAGTAAGCAAGTAATTAATAAATAAAAAAGTTAAATCTAAAGTTAAGCTGTCAATAGAATTATCTAGCCAAACATGATTATTTACAGAAAACAGTTGATGGGTTTTAAAATAGATTGCCCGAGGCTGAAATCAAACTTTGTGTATAAACTGTAGGAATAAGTGAATTTGAGTATTAGCAAATGGGATATTCTTGCAATATTAATTACATTCGTAAACAAGTTATAGGTTTTCCTAATTTAATATACCAAAAATTATAAATTCGTGCTGTGGTTTCTCAGTTTGCTTGATTTACGCAAGTTACTTAAAAACCAATAAAAAGCGCAACAAACGAAATAAACAGAAAGCCACTGAAGTTAAGCCCACAAAAGGCTTCTGTTATTTTAAGAACGTGACAGGCGAAAAGTCATGCAACGGATGCGGGAAACAGGCAGATTGTTGAACAGGCTAGCGCGTGACTCGTAGATGCCAGCAGCGCAATAAATCAAAAGATATTTCTGGTGGAAAGTCTTAACTTATTTTTTGCATGTGCCGCTAACAGATATACTTAAATGGGGTTCTCACAATAGCTGTAGGCTGTATGTGAATGGATGTGGATGGGAAATAGATTGCAATTTTATGTGTGACAGGCAGGTTAACCGCAATATCTAAAATAATCAATCACTTTGTTTCAAAACATAACAAGTGTAATCCCTATTTCAAATTATACAAAGACAAATTTAATAAAATAACCAGAGAAAATGAAATATGATATAATTAAAGTATATTTGCATTCCTCCAAGTTATTGGTTGTATGTATAATTAACTCAAATAGGATTTTTATAAAACAATCAAATAAATTATTTCGAGAATATTATCATCATATTGCCATATTATTTTCTTTTACTTTTCGTTTTTGGAAATGACTTGTGTTTAGTTCGAACTTTAAGACATAATAAAAACATAGCGTGACTAGAGTAATATAATAATTGATAGCTCCTTAAGACTTGAATTTAGATAATCTCTGACAAATTGACGCTCGTTTTTTTCTTGCCCCATCATACTGCTTAATGGAAAAACTTTGCGATATGCTTCCCTAATTATATTCTTGCAAACTTTTGCTTATTACAGATAAACTTGAAACAAGCAATTTTGACGTACACACAACCACCTGACCCATCAAAGCCTCCCAATCCCAGCTACGTAAAATTAGCGAACCTATACCGTCATCATGTATGGCATGCTATATGAGAGCGTGCAGCATTATGTACAGGAGGAGTACGGAATGGAGACGTGGAAGAAAATTTGCCAGATAGTTGACTGCAAGCACAACAGCTTTAAAACCCATCAGATATATCCGGATAAGCTGATGCCAGATTTTGCCCAAGCTTTATCCGCTGTATCTGGGCAGTCCTTTGACTTTTGCATGAACTTCTTTGGCAAATGTTTTGTGCGTTTCTTCAGCAACTTTGGGTACGATAAAATTATACGTTCCACGGGTCGATATTTCTGTGATTTCCTGCAGTCCATCGATAATATACATGTACAAATGAAATTCACCTATCCGAAAATGAAGTCGCCTAGCATGCAACTGACCAGCATGGATGAAAACGGAGCGGTTATATTATATCGTAGTGGTAGGACTGGCATGTCTAAGTACCTCATCGGGCAAATGACGGAGGTGGCCAGGGAGTTCTATAACTTGGATATGACGGCCTATGTTATTGAGAGTCAGAATGATATTTGCGGCGGCACTGCTGGACCTATTAAGCTGACCGACGGTCAGTTAACGGTCATTGTCAAGTATCGTTTCGACTTTGACAATCGCGATTATATGGCAAATCGCGTTAATATTGTTGCTCACCCGACTCAGGTTAAGATGCCACCTGTTGATTTGAATGTCTTTCTAGAGCTATTTCCTTTTACGATTGTCTTAAATCATGATATGAAAATAACGCTGGCCGGGGAAAAAATTATTGAAACGTGGATTCTGCACAATCCTGGCGTTAATCCAAAGAACTTTATTGGCATGCACGTCATGGACGTGTTTAAGTGCCGGCGACCAAAGGACACCAAAATTGAATGGGAAACCATTTTACAGATGCGAACGGTTCTATTCGAGTTTGAGCTGATACGCACCGGGAACAGTAGAGCCGCCTACGATGCGGCCCTGAATGCTGACTATGATAGCTGTGACAATCTTAGCCTGAACGAGGCACAAACCATGGCATTGGCTGAGGCAGCGGAGTTTGAAATGGAGCATGAAAAGGATGAATTAGATATGGCTGCCGCAAATGAAGAAATCGATGTGGCGACAGGAAAGCGTCGACATTCTGTGGGTCTCCGCTCCATTCTAATCAAGGGACAGATGTTCTATATTAAGGATGTGGACTCTTTGATCTTTCTGTGCAGCCCTCTGATAGAGAATCTTGATGAGCTGCATAGTATTGGTTTGTATCTAAATGATCTCAATCCACATGGATTGAGCCGTGAACTGGTCATGGCGGGCTGGCAGCATTGCTCCAAGCTGGAGATGATGTTCGAGAAAGAAGAACAACGCTCCGATGAGCTGGAAAAGTCTTTAGAATTGGCGGATTCCTGGCAGCGTCAAGGTGATGAGCTTTTATACTCGATGATACCGCGACCAATTGCTGAAAAGATGAGATTGGGCGAAGAGCACGTCTGCCAGAGTTTTGAGGAGGTTTCCGTAATTTTCATTGAGGTAATGAACATATACGACAGCGGATCAAACAGTATACAGGATGCTATGCAGGCTGTTACTACTCTAAACAAGGTGTTCTCCGCACTCGATGAGGAGATCATATCACCATTTGTCTACAAGGTGGAAACTGTGGGCATGATCTACATGGCGGTATCCGGTGCACCGGATATCAATCCTCTGCATGCCGAGCATGCTTGCGACATGGCACTACGTGTTATAAAAAAGGTTAGGGCCCACAATCTTCAAGATGTTGCTATTCGTGTCGGAATCAACTCGGGTCCAGTCGTCGCAGGGGTAGTTGGCATGAAGGTACCCAGGTATTGCTTGTTTGGAGATACTGTGAATACGGCCTCACGCATGGAGAGCAGTTGCGATCCATGGAAAATCCAGTTGTCCAACAATACGGCGATGAAAGTACGGGAGGTTGGCTATAAGGTGGAGGCGCGTGGATTTGTGAAAGTTAAAGGCAAGGGCGACATGGAAACGTATTGGCTGCTGGAGGGACCAGAAAAATTATAATGTACTCACAGAATATCATTTATATATTAGGCAAATCGTAAATAAACTCTTTGTAGAGCTTTGCGACACTTTAAATAACCCGCCTTTTATTAATCGAACAATATAATTAATAAAGTCAAGGTGTTCGATAGGTGAGAGATCGGCTGAAGTGGTTATCGGCAAAATTTTATTCACAATGTTTGGGAATTTACGTCGATAACAAGTCTGAATCGTGCCTTGAATATTTGCTTTCAAAATCTATGTAGATTGCTCTGATATAAAGATAAGTTTGAGATAAATATTATCAGTTGCAATTGCAAGACAAGATGCTTAAGTATAATTTAATAGTTGCCGTTTCCGAAAACTTAGGCATCGGCTTCAAGGGCAATCTTCCATGGAGTCTGAAGTAAGCTTGATAGTACCCTATAAATGAATTTCTTTATAACATATAAAATATACAGATCGGAGTTAAAGTATTTTAGTTGCACGACAAAACGCGTCTGCGATCCCTCCAAGCGCAATGTCGTCATCATGGGCAAGAATACCTATTTGGGCGTTCCGCCCAGTATGCGTCCGCTGCCCGGACGCTTGAACATTGTGCTCAGCACAACGATGTCTGCAGGCGATCTGCCCAATAATGTTTTGCTGTGCCGCTCTCTGGATGAAGCCATGGAGACCATGGAGAGTCCCGCATGGCATAAGCAGGTGGAGAACGTTTGGATTGTCGGCGGTAGTTCTGTCTATGCCGAAGCAATGGATTCGGACCGTTGCGATCGCCTTTTTTTGACCAAAATCAATGCTAAATTCGAATGCGACACATTCTTTCCAAAAATACCGGATGACTTTAAGGAGATACCGCTCGACGAGCACACCCCACACGGTATCCAGGAGGAAAATGGCATTAGATACGAGTACACAATTTTGGAAAAACAATAATGTAACATAACACAATAAAAGCTGTCAATTTATTCATTTCGGCTACGGACATCATCTGGCGTTATCGCCATTCAGTGCCTTCGCGGCCAGCATTAGTTCGTACAGCTGCACCACTTGATCATCCTTGAGCATATCCACCGACTGCGGATCCATTTGTTCGCCCAGCTCACCCCTCGGCTTGCCACGCAGACCCAGCTGCTGTGTTATCGTGGAGGCGTAACGCTACAAACCGGAGGCGTGGCAATTAGAATGCATAAATATCGTTCTTACGTAAAACTCACAGCCCATTCGGTCATGAAGAGCTGCGCCTCCATCGGATTGCATTTGATGTGACGCCTGAATTCATCGCGCACATAGTTATCGCCCAAGGCGCGCAGTTCAGCTGGCATTCCTAAAATGGAATTTTGTCATTGTTTTTGTTTACATTTATTTGTATATTTGTGTTGCAATCACCTCTGTGTAGTCTTAATATGGTTTTGTACAGCAAACGCACACGCTCAGGATGAGTTAGTTGATTAACTAGCATTTTCGACATTGTGTTTCTCTTATAAATGTACTAAATATTAAGCTAATGAAGATATATGTACATAATACAAAAATTGAAACATAACTTGCAACGCCGGGCACCCAACTTAGTCCAGGGCTGTGTGCTCTCTAAACAATTATCGATAATACTTTTATAAAAATAATTCGGTCTCATTGCAAAGTGAGCAATCAAGTTGGCAGCACCTCAGCCAATACAAATTTACGGCATTTGAATTTAACGCAGTTTTCGTCAGATTGGCATGTCTGAGGCGCGCGTCCCTTGCAAAAGAATTCCTGCACAGAAAACCGGGTTGCTTGCGTCGGTAAAAATCAACAATAAAAGTACGCAAAATAAGTGCAGATTATTTAAAAAGTGTTTTGCAATTTAGAGACATATATATCACAAGTGAAAAAATTACACTCGGCGTGTGCATTTGTGCACTTAAATCTAGCTTTATTTCTTGCTTGCGGCCTCCTTTTTTTTTCTTCGCTTCTCGTCACCAAGCGAAAGTTGCAGCCGACAACTCCGACGCTCAAACCTCTCACAATCTTCTCCCATTTTTGCTGCCAGCTGCGCTGAAACATTAAACACAATAAAATGTCGCTAGATGGAGCGCAATTAAGTTGTATAAATGCAGCTGGTGAATCTACGGTGACCTATACAGCAAAAGGAAATAAATTCACAGTTGGCTCCAATCTGGGCTGCGATTTAGTCTTGCCCGACGCCGAGCGTATTCACTGTGAAATCCAATGCGATCCCTTTGGCAGGGTGAGTAGCTTTTTGGGTGTACGTGTGTGTGCTTGTGTACAATCGAGCAAATGCGCGCGTCTTTCATATTTGACATTTGCGAATATCTATTCCATATTATAGGTAACAATTTACAACTATTCGCGCAACAAGCCCATCTTGTTAAATGATCAGATTGTGCATGCAACTTTCAAGCGTCCATTGCTACATGGTGCACGCATTGAAATCTTGAATGATGTCTATAGCTGGCAATTTGCCAGAACCACTGATGAGCTCCTCACGCCAGATCGTCCACCGCCAGAGCAAGCGTCTAATTCGGCGCCAAACCTTATCGTGAGTATAGCTATTAGTTTTAATGGTTAATTTATAATTGACGCAAATTCTGTGCATTTTATAGGCTCACCGAAAGCGTCGACCATTTGAAAATCGCCTCACCGTGCACAAGTAAGTATGCAAGCAGAAGGGACAGCAAAAGAACATCCTATTCAGGTAGCCAGAGAAGAGCGTCCAACACACATTTAACCCCTAAAAATGCGCTGGCATTTGCCAAAAGTCACAAGCAAAATCAAGACGCATTCAATTCAATACATTTTTAGTTTTCTGTGTATAAGCCTGTCTAAAAAAGATTATATTGGTTATACTTCTTTCAAATTTTCAAGCGTCTCTTTTATAAATTATGTTAATTATAAAATATTTAACAGTGAATTAATATAATATTAGCAGTCAATATTGATATTATTTATGCTGTTATTCATGTATGCCTTAATCAGATAATTCCGCTTCCAGATTTCGATATTCAATCAATTCGGACGATGAGGGCAATACATCTATTGAATTGCGTCAGCTGGAGATCAACGCAAACAGTAATACGTCTGCAGAGCAGGAGTCCAAAGAACTGGAGGAGAGCATACCCAAAGTGGATCTGCTGGAGGCTACACAGAACAAGGAGAACACCAGCACGCTTATCAATGAAACAGTTCTGCAGCTGTGCGCTCGCTCCGATGTAGTCATCACTTCGTTTTCACCGCGTGAAACTGGCGTCAAAATTGAGAAATCTTTTACGCGTGTGGTTAAGCCGAGCACAGGTCTCGGCTTGCTGTCAGCGGCGACAACACCACGAAGTGTCTATAATACGCCCAAGAGCGTTCTTGCCGAGCAGAACGACGACAGCTGCAGCCGCGATATAATAGAATACAGCACACCATCAACATCCAAAAAATCTGTGGGTGGCATCCGATCATCATCTTCCATGTATCTGGTGGATCTGACAACGTCTCAGCGACTGCGGCCAACGCTTAAGCAGACGCCTGCTAGTGGCGACGTCATATGCGTTGATTCCACCGACGAATTCTCGGATGCATCTCCATCGATTATCGACATCACCTGCTCACCCAGCCCATCGACATCGATAACGGCAAGGCAACAGTCGCATCTGTTAACCAAAACGCCCAAGAAGCAGCTGATTTCGGCCGGTGGCACGCCCAAGCACACATCCTTGGTGAAACGTGCTGTGCTCAAAAGCGCCACGAAGCAGTGTCTATCAGTGCCGCGTCGCCTTCCACTCTACCACCCGCAACCGCAATGGCGAACACCAGTCCGACGAAATCTATCCGCATTAGCGAATGAAGCACCGACGACATCGCCACGCGAACACCAGTCCGCATCCATTGGCAATCCGCGTCACACGATAACCTCGCAACGGCGCAACACGCTTGCCGCCGCTGTTAAGCTGAGCGGCGTTGGGCGGAGCAACAAGCTGGTGGCCAAAGCCTGTCAAACTCTCAACTCACCCAAGCAGGTGCAATCACCACATCGGTTGAAGCCAACGACAAGTTTTGCACCCAACGAAGCCTCTACACCGTCGCGTGAACAAAATACGTCGGCTGAGCTGAGTCGAACGTTTACCATTGATGACGGTTGTGACAAAGTTCCAAATAGTCCCGCAGCACTTGATGCAGTAGCTGTTTTAATAACAGATGAGCCGCCACTCCTTGATCATAGTGTAAGCAAAAAGGTGTATGAATCCCTTATGAACGAGGAAATGAAGAGCAGCTCAAGGAGCGCTTCTTTAGTATGGGAAGAAAATGCTGAAATTTTTACGGAGAACAGCAAAAACAATGATCAAAACGTCAATGCCAATGATGCTGCGGTAAATGAGACACTGAACCGTACATTTGATGCAAATGATTCTCTAGAAAAAGCAGCGGATATTTTAATCAGCAGCAATCAATCCCCAATGGCAGGAATTGTTAATAAGAATACAGGCAACGATGTGCATGTTGGGGAGAATCTTTCCAACAATGTCAATTCAACTGCGGAAGAATTGACAACTGAAGCCGTAGATTTTATTGAGGATAGCTTTTGCGAGGAGGTGGTCACAACTATGACAAACCAAGATGGTAAGTAATTTTTAATCAATATATCAATTGATTAACTTACGAAAATATAAAAAAATATACTACTAAAAGCTGCAGTGAGCATCACACATGTGCGTCTGGTTGAGGACACCATTTGCGAGGAAGTGGCCGCCAGTGAGGAGCACTTTCCTACAGCCAATGGTGAGTCCATTGTTAACCGACCTGAAATTATTTCTTATATTTGTCAAATAAATGACAAACATTCATTGAAATAAAATGTTTCAGGAACTTATTCGAAATAAATTTAAAAAAAATATTAAATTATATATTTTTGTGTGCTCTTCGCAGGTAATTCTGACTCTCAAGAGATGGAGAAAGACGTGGAGGAGGAGGACGACGAAGACGCAGATGTGGTAGTTGTAGCACCTCCTGGTCAAACGCCTATACCCAAACGCAGCTCTCGACGTTTTACAATGGAACAGAAGATAGTTAGCTTGACGCCCAGACGAAGCGCACGTCGTCAGTCCATTGAGCTTGGAAAACAACCAACGCGGCGTGCCTCCTTTTCGACGGCTCTGGAAACGCTATCGAAGAACAGTGTGCCTGCCACACCCAAACGAAAGCGTCGCCTAACTGAGGATACCTCCACACCTACTCGAAAATCACTGCGTCTGCGCAGCAACACACCAAAGGGCTCTGTGCCGTTGGATGAATCTGTGGGCGACATGGGCGATGTTGTGGATGAAATGACGCACGTACAACCTGAAGGTATGTAAGTTGATACCATGCTGAAATTCTTAGTTAATTTACAAATTCTAAAACAGCTCACAAGTTGCCTGTGGATGAGGATTACGGCAGTGAAGTACCTGCTTCGGATACAGATAACCTGGACAAAGTTGACTATCACGGCATGCGGGAGTTACTTAAGACTCCTAAGAGCTGTAGCACTCCTCGGTTCAGAGGTCTGCGTGAATTGATGCGCACTCCCAAGGTTGCAGCGTCGCCCATGCTGGACAACATTGAGGAACTACTGGAAGGCAATTCAAACGATGCGTCGGCAATGACCCAACGTCAGATAACTGTCAATCGTTTAACTTTTGAAGTGACACCACCAGAGCCAGCAGGTGATGCACACGATTTGTATTTTAAGACGCCGAGTGGCAAGGATCGAATGATACCAATTGAACCCGCCAGCGCCGTGTTGCAAACGCGCGACAATTCCCTAAACCCAACAACCGAATACGATTTGAATGCGACAAATGCCACACTACATTTGGACAAAATCTTTGATGATGTCCTAACAGCGGACGAAACGAATGCGACAATCACTGTCGAAGATTCTGAAGCCGAGATTAATGTGACTTCAGTGAGCACTGCCAACGTAAGCGTTCCCGATCCCTTGGCCACGTCTGCAGTTGTGACTATTGCGTCTCATAACAGTGCATCTTCCGAGGCTATGATGACAATTGATGATGTTGAAGAATCGAACAAAGATCCTTTAACAAGCACAGCATTTAAACCTGGAGCTGGAGCGAATCTCGATCTAAGCACTCTGAACGATGCTGATTGCGCTCATAAATCCAAGTCATTGGACATCAGTGAATTGAGTGGCATACAATTTCTAGATCAAACAAGTGATTCCATGTTCTCGGAACAACTGATTGTCACTGGCGTTGATTCCTGTGATGTGACCTTGGAGGAAACGAAGCCGATTGCAAGTTGCATACACAAGGAGGACATGATGGAAGAAGTCTCCACGGATTCGACGGTTGGTTTGACAGAGCCTCTGGTTCTTAGCGACGATGAGGCTGAGGCCGAAACGCCAATTGAACAGAAGAACAATAACGGCCATGAAATTGAAGCCTCAATTAAAGAATTAACCGGGCTAATCGAAATACCAAATAAAACTCAATCTGAGTTAGACTTGAATGCTTCGAGCATAGTTGGGATTTGTAAATCGCCAATTTATCCTATCGAAGCCAGCCAAATTAGTCTTAGTGAGAATGAGGAAGCTAAAACAAATCCTATCGATGAATTGCTAGTCATAATGCCAGAGGAGTCAATGCTTGATACTTCAAATGCAGCCGATGAGTCATCAAGCCAAGATCTTGGTAAAGTTGCAACTAAAGAGGCAAATGGTGAGTCACTAATTATGCTAGATTCTGCAAATTTAGCTGAGTCTGTACTTGATCAAAAAGCGGAGAGGTTTGAAAAGCTCACTAAATCTTCAGATAAGCAGTCTTCTGATGAAGACGTCAATGAATCGCTTATTCTCGATCAACTTGATAAAGAACTAGATTCTATTACAACCACTGCCGAGGAATTTCCAATTGCAATTCGTGAAGCTCTTGAAGCGTCCATCGAAGAGTTAATAGAGCATGACGAGGTAAAAGATGCAAAAGAAGCTGAAATATCATTACCTAAAGATTCAACAGAACAGCTTGGAAGTGCAACAAATCAGATAAAGGCCAGTCTTGAAGAATCAACAGCTCCGTTGAAAATTATAGACTCCAAAGAAGCCAAATTAAACACTTTTAGCTCAATTAACGAAATTGATGATAGAGTTGAACAACGTACAACAAAATCTACAGAAAAACTGGCAAATGGGTCGGTCGAGACTGATCTGAATACTTCAGTTGTAACAGGAGCTAATAAGACTAAACAAAATCTTAATACATTAATAATTCCTGATATTATTATAACATCTGCGGAAATAACGACCATGGAGATTATCGACCAAAATGAAAGTCAAGTCAAAAGTAACCCTCTAAATGATTCGTCGAATGAGACAATTGTTTCAGATGAAGATGAAAGTAAACCGATCAAAGTAACCTCTACGAAAACCAAGAATGCTGCAGTTGACAATTCTAAACAACAGCAGGATGTGCAGGAAGTTTTTTTAAAATCGATCAAAGATTTGTCAAAGCCGTCAAAGTTAAATGAGTCTGATGCTGTGGAAAGCCAGCAATATTCCGCATCGCTGGAGAAAGAAACAACTAAGGATGAAGAGGAATCAAAGTACATTATAGAAGAAGCTACTTCAGAAGCAGATCGAGAAATGAGCGGCCCAAGCCATGATGAGTCGTTAGTCCTTGACCTTGATGATGAAATTGAAAACAACTCCGTATCAATTAAAGAATCTATTGATAGCACTCCAAGATTATCAATAGAATCAACAGCCGACTCAAATAAAGTTGAGGCAGTTGCGGAAACGATAAGTTTAGATGATTCAATAATTGAACTTAATGCATCAGTATCATTCGAAAGCAATAAGGAGGAGCAAGAAGACAATAAGGTGATGTCCAAAGTGTTATCTGCATCAGTTGAGAAACATCTTTCTCAGAACAACGAAACAGATGTAACTGCAGAAGACGATGAGCTAGACGAGTCTTTAATTGAATTGGATACTACAAGTGCAGCTGAAACAAACAATGGAGAGGATTCGATTGATGAAAAAGATACCGAAATGGTATCCAAATCGATTGAAGACCCAAACATGAGTCAGATCGATGACGAATTCAGAAATGACTTTGACATTCATCTGGACTCATCCATTGCATCAGCTGAAGATGATGAAATCGTATCTATATCTTTGGGTAAATCGTCAACTAATACCATGGACACAAATAAACCTGAAGATGATGATATCGTATCTATATCTTCGGGTAAATCGCCAATAGAGGTGATGGACACACATAAAACTGACCCATTGGAGGCTCCTAACACAAATGAATCTATTATCGAATTAGCTGCTAATGATTCACTTATAGCTGATTTTGATAAGACTGAAATCCACGAATCTGCTGAAAAGTCCATAATGAAAGATGAAACTGCGCGTGTTCACGTTGCGGAAGTTTTGGATTCAAATACATCTGAGAATGTGGAGCCTTCCAAGACAGACCAATCCTTTATAGAATTGGGAGCTGTTGAAAATACTGAAATTAATAAAACTTCTAAGAAGGCTATAATTGAAGATCAGACCCACGACGAAGCTTTTCCTGCAGTTCAGGATAAGGAAGTTACTGTTGTAGAATCATCAGTTGATGTTATGGACACAAATACAGCTGAGAAAGTGGAGCCTTCCAACACAGATGATTCTTTGATAGAATTGGCTGCTGATGATTCAGTTATAGTTGAAATTCAAGATTCAGCTGAAAAGTCTATAGAAGAACGTGTGACACAGGCTGAGGAAGTTTCAGCAGAATCGTCAAACGTTGAAAAGACTGAAATTAATGAAACTTCTAAGAAGGATATAATTGAAGAGCAGACCCATGACGAAGCTGCTCCTGCAGTTCAGAATAAGGAAGTTACTGTTGTAGAATCTTCAGTTGATGTCATGGACACAAATACAGCTGAAAACGTGGAGCCTTCCAACACAGATAATTCCTTGATAGAATTGACTGCTGATGATTCAGTTATAGCTGAAATTCAGGATTCAGCTGAAAAGTCTATAGAAGAACGTGTGACACAGGCTGAGGAAATTTCAGCAGAATCGTCAAACATTGAAAAGACTGAAATTAATGAAACTTCTAAGAAGGATATAATTGAAGAGCAGACCCATGACGAAGCTGCTCCTGCAGTTCAGAATAAGGAAGTTACTGTTGTAGAATCTTCAGTTGATGTCATGGACACAAATACAGCTGAAAACGTGGAGCCTTCCAACACAGATAATTCCTTGATAGAATTGACTGCTGATGATTCAGTTATAGTTGAAATTCAAGATTCAGCTGAAAAGTCTATAGAAGAACGTGTGACACAGGCTGAGGAAGTTTCAGCAGAATCGTCAAACGTTGAAAAGACTGAAATTAGTGAAACTTCTAAGAAGGCTATAATTGAAGAGCAGACCCATGACGAAGCTGCTCCTGCAGTTCAGAATAAGGAAGTTACTGTTGTAGAATCTGCAGTTGATGTCATGGACACAAAGACTGCTGAGAACGTGGAGCCTTCCAACACAGATGATTCCTTGATAGAGTTGACTGCTGATGATTCAGTTATAGCTGAAATTCAGAATTCAGCTGAAAAGTCGGAGGCTGAGGAAGTTTCAGAATCGTCAATAAAGGTCAAGGATACCAATACAGTTGGGGATTTGGAGCCTTCTAGCACAGATGAATCTTTAATAGAATTTGCTGCTGAAATTAAGGAATCAGTTGAACGGTCTGTAAATAAAGATCAGTCAGAAGACGAAACTCCGCCTGATGCTAAACAGGATTTGGTTAAGAAAGGGGAAGTTTCAATTGAGGTTATGGATGCAAATAAATCTGAAAGTGTGAAGACTTCTAACACAGAAGAATCCTTGAAAGAATTGGATAATGATGATTCAGTTACAGCTGAATTGGAAAAGCCTGAAATTGAAAAAACTGCTGAACGGTCTATAAGTGAAGAGCAATCAAATGAAGTTACAGAAGATGACGCTCAGAGTAAAGAAGTTTCAGCAGAATCTTCGATTGGTGACATGGATACAAATAAAGCTGACGACTTGGAGTCTTGTAATATTGATGAATCATTGAGAGAATTGTCTGCTGATTATAACTCAGAAATGCATGAATCTGCAGAACGGTCAAATGACGAAACTGCACATGAAAAAGACGTTCAGAAAGCGGACATTTCTGTTGAGGTTATGGATACAGATAAAGATAAAAATGTGGATCCTTCGAAAACAGAATTGGCTGCTGATGATTCAATTTCAGCGGAATTTGATAAGTCTAAAATCCTGCAATCTGCTGAAGAGTCTATAAATGAAAAACAGTCAAATGTTCCGGAAGCTAAAAATAATTATGTTCATTATGCAGATGTTTTAACTGTTGACAAATCGCCTGTGGGAGCTGAAAAATATCAGGTGCAGTCTTTGGATTCTTCGATTGAAATTGATAGTGATGAAATGGATGAGGTCTCAACTTCTGCAACAAAACCTTTCAAAAAACAACAAGTTGAAGTCGAAAAGTCAACTGACAATGTGGTTGATTTGAATGCTTCAAGCAACGCAGCAACTAATCTTGGAAGTGAAGTTAAATCGTCGACTATTGCAGAGAACATAGCGGAAGTGGCAGTCCAAGTTTCCAATTTAATCGAATTGCCCTCACCTGAATCTAAAAGTACTCAAAATTGTGCTTCGACTTCGAATCCAGTTGAAGACGAGACAAATCCTACAATTATAGATCTGTCGGAACTGAAAGAATCAGTAGAAGCTAAAGAGGAACCAAATGTGTCCACAAGTACTGATAAAAAGTCAACTAAAGTGTCAGCAATACATATCGAAAAAATTGACGACATAATTGATTTGGATACAAGTAGTGATGATGATCTGGAATTTGAAGCAGTAAATCAAATTAAGCAAAGCTCATTTGTGAAAAAGCAGGAAAAAGATTTATCAACAGTTGCTAAAGAAATCATTGTTGTGGTCCCAGAATTAAATGCTTTCAGTGCCAATAAAACTATTGCAGCTGAGGAAATTGAAACGATTCAATGCAAAGAAGCTGAAGTTGCGAATCAATCGAAACAAGGTGTTAAGAATGACCACTCGATGGCAGCCGAGAGACCCGATCAATTAGATGAGCATAAGGTTTCGGCAAATGCTTCTACCGAAGCAAGTTCAGGTAAAGTGATTGAATCGATTGATCCTGTAACTGATCCTAAGTTTGTGGCAGATAATCAAAAAGCTGAAGCTCTTCCGGAAGAACCAATTGTTATAAAAAAGCGCGGACGAAAACCGAACAAGAAGATAGAAGATGTAATCGACAAAGACGTAGAAGAAATAGTTGCGCCAAAGGAAACAATCGAGCAAATAAAACCCAAACGACGTGGAAGAAAACCAACACTTGATATGGATAAAACTGAAGCGAATGCGCTGAAGAAACCAAAAAAAGAATTAGGAGAAGAAGAAATACCAGAAGAAACACACATGGATGAACCGAAAAGACGGGGACGTAATCTCAAGCCATCAACGGAAGTTATCGCAGTTGAGGTTCATACACAAGGAACTCCACAGACCAAGCGGCGTCTGCAGAAAGTCTCAGCGGAGGTGACAGACACACCTGATCGGGCTCAACCTACTCGCAATACACTCAAATCTTCTGCGGAAACTGATGTGGTCACTGTGTCAATCGATGAGCACTTGGAAGCCACGACTGAGCAAAAGAAGCCACGACTGGTGGAGAGAACTGAGAACAAAAGAAGTGGCCGCAGACCATCGGTTCTCGTAGAGGTTTGCCATGAATCGCCTGAGCCGGTGAAGCCATCGGGTTCGCGTGAGAAGAGCGTTCCGCGACTCGGAAGTGTAATCAATGCAATCAACGATTCGAGCGTCCACGTAGTTGAAGCAGATGAGAATAAGCCAAAGCGACGTGGAAGAAATCATTCTGCTCAGGAGGCACACGCTGAAGAGCCACCGCTGGACTCAACAGAAAAATTCACTTCTACTCTACTCTACTCTAAAATCCTGCAATCTGCTGAAGAGTCTATAAATGAAAAACAGTCAAATGTTCCGGAAGCTAAAAATAATTATGTTCATTATGCAGATGTTTTAACTGTTGACAAATCGCCTGTGGGAGCTGAAAAATATCAGGTGCAGTCTTTGGATTCTTCGATTGAAATTGATAGTGATGAAATGGATGAGGTCTCAACTTCTGCAACAAAACCTTTCAAAAAACAACAAGTTGAAGTCGAAAAGTCAACTGACAATGTGGTTGATTTGAATGCTTCAAGCAACGCAGCAACTAATCTTGGAAGTGAAGTTAAATCGTCGACTATTGCAGAGAACATAGCGGAAGTGGCAGTCCAAGTTTCCAATTTAATCGAATTGCCCTCACCTGAATCTAAAAGTACTCAAAATTGTGCTTCGACTTCGAATCCAGTTGAAGACGAGACAAATCCTACAATTATAGATCTGTCGGAACTGAAAGAATCAGTAGAAGCTAAAGAGGAACCAAATGTGTCCACAAGTACTGATAAAAAGTCAACTAAAGTGTCAGCAATACATATCGAAAAAATTGACGACATAATTGATTTGGATACAAGTAGTGATGATGATCTGGAATTTGAAGCAGTAAATCAAATTAAGCAAAGCTCATTTGTGGAAAAGCAGGAAAAAGATTTATCAACAGTTGCTAAAGAAATCATTGTTGTGGTCCCAGAATTAAATGCTTTCAGTGCCAATAAAACTATTGCAGCTGAGGAAATTGAAACGATTCAATGCAAAGAAGCTGAAGTTGCGAATCAATCGAAACAAGGTGTTAAGAATGACCACTCGATGGCAGCCGAGAGACCCGATCAATTAGATGAGCATAAGGTTTCGGCAAATGCTTCTACCGAAGCAAGTTCAGGTAAAGTGATTGAATCGATTGATCCTGTAACTGATCCTAAGTTTGTGGCAGATAATCAAAAAGCTGAAGCTCTTCCGGAAGAACCAATTGTTATAAAAAAGCGCGGACGAAAACCGAACAAGAAGATAGAAGATGTAATCGACAAAGACGTAGAAGAAATAGTTGCGCCAAAGGAAACAATCGAGCAAATAAAACCCAAACGACGTGGAAGAAAACCAACACTTGATATGGATAAAACTGAAGCGAATGCGCTGAAGAAACCAAAAAAAGAATTAGGAGAAGAAGAAATACCAGAAGAAACACACATGGATGAACCGAAAAGACGGGGACGTAATCTCAAGCCATCAACGGAAGTTATCGCAGTTGAGGTTCATACACAAGGAACTCCACAGACCAAGCGGCGTCTGCAGAAAGTCTCAGCGGAGGTGACAGACACACCTGATCGGGCTCAACCTACTCGCAATACACTCAAATCTTCTGCGGAAACTGATGTGGTCACTGTGTCAATCGATGAGCACTTGGATGTCATAGAGGATGCTATCGAACCTGAGCAAAAGATGCCACGACTGGTGGAGAGAACTGAGAACAAAAGAAGTGGCCGCAGACCATCGGTTCTCGTAGAGGTTTGCCATGAATCGCCTGAGCCGGTGAAGCCATCGGGTTCGCGTGAGAAGAGCGTTCCGCGACTCGGAAGTGCAATCAATGCAATCAACGATTCGAGCGTCCACGTAGTTGAAGCAGATGAGAATAAGCCAAAGCGACGTGGAAGAAATCATTCTGCTCAGGAGGCACACGCTGAAGAGCCACCGCTGGACTCAACAGAAAAATTCACTTCTACTCCAGAGGAAACCATCAACGAGGCGAGCGTACACGTTGTTGAATCAGATGAGAATAAACCAAAGCGACGTGGAAGAAAGCCTTCTGCCCAGGAGGTACACGCTGGAGAGCCACCGCTGGAGGAGACCATCAACAAGGCGAGCGTACAAGTTGTTGAAGCACCTGAGAATAAGCCAAAGCGACGTGGAAGAAAGCCTTCTGCTCAAGAGGCACACGCTGAAATGCCACCGCTGGACTCTACAGATAAATTCACTTCTACTCCAGAGGAGATCATCAACGAGGCGAGCAGACAAGTTGCTGAATCAGATGAGAATAAACCAAAGCGCCGTGGAAGAAAGCCTTCTGCCCAGGAGGCACACGCTGAAGAGCTACCGCTGGAATCAACAAAAAAATCCACTCCTACTTCAGGAGAGACCATCAACGAGAAGAGCGTACAAGTTGTTGAAGCGGCTGAGATTAAGCCAAAGCGACGTGGCAGAAAACCTTCTGCCCAGGAGAAACACGCTAAAGAGCCACCGTTGGACTCAACAGGAAAACCCACTTCTACTCCAGAGGAGACCATCAACGAGGCGAGCGTACAAGTTGTTGAAGCAGCTGAGATTAAGCCAAAGCGACGTGGAAGAAAGCCTTCTGCCCAGGAGAAACACGCCGACGAGCAGCCGGTGGAGTCAATCGGAAAACCAACTTCCACTCCAGGCAAGCTACCAGCTGAAAAGAAGATAACTCGACGCGGTCGCAAGCCATCGACATTTATTGAGGATCCAGCAGAGGAGCAGCCACAAGCCAAGAAAGTAAACGTTCGTCGTGGTGGCAGGACTTCGTTGTCAGCGCCTAGAGACGAGCTGGAGCAGCAGCAGCTGTCATCCACGATAACTGCTAGCGATGCGGCATCACCAAAGCACCAGCAGTTGCCCAGCTCTGAAGATGAGCTGACACCGAGGCGTCGCGAGGGTCGCAATTTGCCGCGCAAAAACTATGATGAAACTCACTATGACGATAAGCTAAGCGGTCCGGCTCGACGGGGACGTAAGCCTGCCGCCAGCAAAGCACCGATTGCATCGCCCACAATCAAAGTGGTTGAAACTGAGGCAGCGCCACTGCCAACAACACCAGTGCCCAGCATAAAGCAGAAGGCAGGAGTGGAGTCAGTTATTCTGGAGTCTGCAGATCCCAAAACTGACATTTGGGAAGTAGCTTTGCCAGAGCCGACCAGTGTACAGCGGCGCGAGGGACGTAATGTGCCACGCAAAAACTACAATGAGTCCTCGGACGATGACAAGCCGGGCACATCGAGTGCTCGCCGCATGCGTCAGCCCACAGGCAAGGCGCTGGAGTCGCTATTGTATGAAGAGGAGCGAGCTGCAACGCCCAAGCGTCGCAAGGCTAAGGCCGATAACGGAGAGCCGCTGGAGAATAACCTTGCATCAGAGGAGTTAACTCCAAAACCAGTGGCAAAGTCGCGCGCCGGCACTCGTCTCAAGGTGGCCCATGTGGATGAAATTAGTGCAGATGTCGAAACTGCTGAGCAGGCGTCTACCAAGCGTGGTCTACGTAGCCACAAGGAAAGCTCCAGTCAACCCAAAGAGACCGCCATGGATGTGGATGTTGTGCCGCCGAAGCAGCAACCCGTCAAGCGCAATGCACGCAAAGCCAAAGCAGTCGAAGAGCAAGCAGATGATGTCGAGCAACCGACCAGCAAAAGAGGGCGTGGCGCTGCGCGCGCCAAGACGCCAGTCACGGAGCCAACCAATGCTATCGATGTGGATGTTGTTGTGGAGCCGTCAACGCTGGAGGAGGTGCCGGCCACCACCAAGAAAGTGCTGTCAGCACGTGGACGTGCACGCGCTATCAAGGTCGTCGAGAAAGCTGAAGCCGTGCAGGAGACAGCAACGACTCCACGATCAGCACGAGGTCGCAAGGTGCACTTCGAGGCGACGGAGGAGTTGATAGCAACACAGTCCCAGCAGTCGGTTGCGGCAGAGCCGGCGCCTCAACGTGCCACACGCTCTCGCCGCAAATGAATACATTTATTATTTTAGTATCCTAGAATTGAATGTTTCTGTTTATTGTTTTATGTGTCCTGTGTACAAAAGAAGACTTGTTTACAGCATAGTAGTATTTGTAGTTGTGTATTGTTAATTTTTAAGTTTCAAAGCAAAATTAAGGTAACAATTTGGAAGAAGTTATAATTTTAAGACTAAAATACTTGAATATGAATACATGAATAAAAATCTTGAAATCTAGCTATACATAATACAAAATGCATATGAATACACATATAAATATAAATACATAAATGGCTTACCTTTTAAGGATTATCATCATGGATTATATCTATAATAAAGAAAATTCTAACACCCAATTAAGAGATTTTTGATTGTATAACTTAGTTGGATACATGTGAAGAAGCTTCAAAATATTATTTTGAGAAATCGGCCAACTTTTACTGAAATCCGCTGGAATGCATTATTATATATAATACAGTGAATTTGTAAGTTTGAGATTAAAGTAAAAAACATTGTGTTTGTTTAGCTTACGTTTGAGTTTGCCGTTATTTATTCAATTTTTTAATTGTTTTGTTATAAAAAAGTGTTCGTTTTTGGTATAATCGTATAACTAATTCGTTCCTGCTTGTGCTTATTATTAATACAATATATTTTTTTATTGCATTAAAGTAGTAAGGGACTTGTCTGCCAATACAACAGAAATAGGCATTTTGGGATTTGGGCTCTACATAACAAGGGACTACATAGTGTTATAATGTAGTAAACACTCGCATATAAAAGCTGTCCATATAAAGTATGTATATATTTTTAGTACATAATTCGAAAGACCTTAGCTTAAAAGGCTTGAGAATATATTGTGGCAGAATTCTTGTGTATAAAATTTGTGCCGTATAAGTATAGTAAACATATATGGATATAAATAAAATATTAAATTATAAATAAAATAACTAAAGGACGTGTGAGAATTCTGTGTAGCAACAAAAAATTTGTAGAACCAGCTCCACTTATCATAAATAGCATCTATGTCAAATAAAGCACAAAAAAACTTAGCATAAAACATAAATACGACGTCTGATTAGACAATAAAACAAATATATAAAAGTAGCTTCAACTTCACTGGTAATACTTTCAAGAGCTTCCAAGTATATAGACATGAACCTTGTCCGCATATCAAATGTTCGCACTACTAAATAAATAAATTAACTTTGAAAACTATCGGCAGTCATATAAATCAGTGTAAATGCAAATGATTCAAATTTATGTGTGCGCATGTTTTCTTATTTTCTTATATATATGTTTCGTTTTTAGGCTTTCATCAAGAGATGCGGCTCGGAGCGCAGTGAGTCTGTGAGGTATTGCGTTTTCATTGTTTTCTGAAAATAGCGTTTCTCGTTGGGCGAATTCACCATGTACACAATTGGACGCACGCCCACATTGCGCCACAGATCTCCAATGTGTCTGCAAAACAATTCGCATATTATGTAAGATGAACACACACATTATTTACATATATATATATATATGCATGTAACTTACAAGTTGAACTCCTCCTTGTTGAGAAAGACAACACTAATGCCAATTACAGGCGCGATAATATTACGCAAGATTGCGCCATAAATTGAGGTAATCAGCGTTGAAGATTTAAGTATAGACAGCGATAGACAGCTCTCATGCCAAAGGCCACAAATGATTTCAGGCCTCAATTTACGCAACTGTTGAGTAAAAGTAAATATACATAAAGTAATTATATGCACCAGTTTCGACAGCACATGGGTAATTTTTGCAAACCTGATAAATGACCAGCGGCGACTGACTTATGACAACTGTGCGCTGCGTAAACGTTTCATGTGCAGCCATAAACTTCTGCAGCTGATCAATCATAGCGGCGCTTGTGTCCTGCAGATTCAGAAACAAAGTGGGCGAAGTCCGCTGATCCTCCAGAAACTCGGCAAGCTGTTTCAGTGTGGCAACAGACTCCGTTTCGTACTGAGATCTGAAATAAATAAGAGTAATCAGTACTCGCAATTAATGAAGATTCTAAAACGCGATGAAATACATATTAAATGATTTCTATTGAGGGAAACGGTTATAGATTAACAAGTGTAATTTCTATGTTTGTTTACCCCATGGGATGGTGCTCTGTGATGCTTAGTTGCTGCAGTTCATGAAGCGTATGATGCGACAGGTTGCCCGTTAGGCCGGCACGCTCCACAGTCAAACGATTGGCGATGACAATTTCGTTGCAGGCAGTTATGCCGGCATCCAGAAGCACATTGCGGTAGCCACGTGCGAGGCACTAAAAAGATATATATGTATTTAGGGTTGTTATTGATTTTTGCCAACAACCACCAATCGTCTGGTGATGTCACACCCACACACCTTTTTGAGAGCTGCCTTTGAGTTTTCGGGCGCATCGTAGCCGGCACCACGATTCGCAATGGGCCAATAATTGGGCCAATCGTCTGGCGTGTTGAGGAGACTGAGCAAACGCTTCTCGTTAGGGCTGCGCTGAAGCTTGACGAATTTCGATGCCACACAAATGATGAGCAAGGTGAGTGTGCACCACGGAATCGCCAGATTGCAGAAGAACCACAGCACATTGAAGCAGAAGAAGACGAGACTCACCGAACAGCAGAATAGCTTATAAATCATTTTCAGGCACAGCCAGAACCAGCGCCACCACATTCACCAACAAGACTGCAAAAAGATGCACATGCAAATTGTTATAATTGTTATTGTTCGGTGTCTCTCTTGCGATTTATTTATAAACCTCTGTGTTTTCTTAGTTTGCTGATAATTTGCAGTTACCCCAATAATAATGCCCTCCGCCGAACACCGTTCCGCTGCCACTCCCTCAAACACACACTCTTCGCTTTATACGGATTTCTGTGTTAGGCACCTGTATTTTAGTTTCTGCCACAGTTCGTTTGAATCAAATTCACTTTTGCTCGTTTGCCAATAGCCGCAGAGTACCGCCTTAGAGAAACCGTTGTTAAATTAAAAGCACTTCAGCAGCGGTGTGTGAGTAAATTTTCCAATAAGAAGTCCACCTAGCGATGTGCAAATGCTATCAACTAAAGAACGCAACTATCGATAGCACGCGAGCATCCGCAAAGTGCAGAGCGCTCTTTTTGAATATGAATGTGTAAAGTACACTCATAATAATCTTAAGGAATTACAAAAATATCGAAGATGAGAATGTTTTTTCCACGAAATTTATTATGTTTAAGTATTATTTAAGATACTTTTACAATTTAGTTAGTAAACGTACCCACCGTCTAATAGATGGATGTGACATCCGTGCATAAACACCCGGATAATATGGATCTGTAAATGATGAGAGTTATTTAACAAAATGTAATAGATAAGTGTGGTGACTCCAACCTGCACATCCAACGCCCCACGAAACGACGCCAATCAGCTTTCCCTCGGCGGCAAGTGGACCACCGCTGTCACCTGTGAGTATGAAAATAATATTAGGTAAACTGGTCGTAAAATGAAATAATTTATGTGCGCAAATAAATCATATTTCGAAAAATCTTCGCGTATACTAAAGTCGACTGCTTTGACTAATCTTTGCAGCAATTTCCGCTTTTATAATTGCTGTTCTAAGACTGAAAACAATGGAATGTTAATTAAATAGCAACATACCCTGACAGGCATCCGTGTTACGTGCTGCGGCACAGAACATGCTATGATAGATATGAATTATTGGTAAGTATTTTTGGTGGAATCGTGTATCTCGCTTTAGTTACTTACGCATCGGTGACACCGCCATGATATCTCAGATCGTTGTAACATTTTTCCTGATTAACTGTCTGCACCGTGGTATATTTTAGCACCGAGGATAGTATCGATTCGGTGCTGCTCATGTGTCCCCAGCCCGAGACCACAGCCTTTACGTTCTCCGGAATGGGCTCTCCAGATTCTGGCAAGCTAATCGGCGCCACATTGGGATCAATGGTCAGAGCGCCGCTTTCCGTGCGCAGCAGGGCCACATCAAAATTCATGTCCTTGGGATCATAGGTGGGATGTTTGTAGATCGTACGCACACTCATCAGGCTTCCACCGCTGGAACGTCTCACGCTGCCAAGTCGCAGGGTGAATTCCTGAGGCTGTCTCTCATGGCCGTCGATGCAATGGGCCGCCGTTATAGCCCAGCTTCCGTCGAGCACAGAGGCGCCACATATATGTATTGTGAGGCGGCGAAGGGACAGCTGATACGGAAACTCGCCGTCGATCGCCTCCCTGCCATTCACAATGCGTCCATCGGGACGACGTTTGCCCGCTGCTGATTCACTGGTCCATAGAACTGAGAATATCAGTACAAGGTGTGCAATTGTCTTCTGCATGGCTTTGCTGACTCTTCACAACTGAGCGACAGCTGTTGAACATGGTTGGAGTTTTCGCAGGCCTTTTTTTATCAATTCTCTCTGTTATCAGTTCGTGTTCTTGAGTTCTGACGAAGTAAGGCAGTGACTATAATTAACAATTGTCAGTTCTTTGGGTTTTTGTATTCGTATGATTTACTTTTTTTTGTGTAACAACGGCAATGAACTTCTGGCTAGTTTTGTTTAGGGAGCATTGGAAATCCCGTATAAATCAAAGGCAATTATAACTTTTTTAATTAGCTACACATTTTTATGTAGCCCAATATTAATGTTGAATTTTTTACAATTAAGTTTATTAAAAATTCCATATTTAAATACTACACTAACTGAATATTTTCACGTAATCTTATATATGTCCACATTATTAAACTCATTTCCGTTACAATTGAAAATTTGTTAAATTCAGATTAGAGTAATCGATTTGCTTATGATAACGATTAATTAAAACGAGGTACATCACTATCGATTTCTTTTGGCGTTTTTTCGCTTCCACAATACGTTCACGCTGCCAAGCAGTCTCGCGCTTAGGTTGCACCAACAACAACGCTCGCGTTGGGTACGATTTAGTGTTATGTTTACATTGCATTACTTTAACAACGCTTACTTAAAGCAGCAATAGCGGGCTTAATCGTTTTTTTACAGTTACAAACTTTTAAAGTAATTCTAAGTTAACTTCGCGTTTTTTTGAGTGAATAAGTGCGTAAAGCCTGTTGTTGTTGGTGTAAGGATTACGCGACGCTGGGTGTGTGCGCGCCTGTGTGTGTGTGTGTATGCTTTTAAGCAGTTTTACAAGATGCAGCAGAGCAATTAACAAAACTCAACACCAAATATATAACAGGAGCTATACTACAAAAAGTGGAGGTGCGTAAAATGCGGAAAGGTCATAACACAACAATCAATAGTATTTCCATCGTGGCAGCAAAACACACGGTTACAACGAACAAACACACACATACACGCATCAACCCTCTGACAAAAAAAGGAAAGAAACCGGATTCAAGTTTAGTTGAGCAGATTCAGAGACAACTAAATTTGTATTTGTGCTTGACTTAAATCAAATTAACAAAATTGCTGATTGTCGCTGTGGCTATGTGTATGTGTGTGTGTTTCAGTACGTTAAATGTTCGTTGCAACGCACCTGACGCCGACAATCAAGGTTGTCGTCTATTAGTTCCCCTCACACTTTCCCCTTCCATTTAAAGCTGGTATATGGCCAAAAATAAAATGAAACCAGACTAAACAGCAGTCTGGCCAAACCAAAATCTTTTGCATCGCCTTTACAAATTGTTACAAAACTGGTGGTCGCAGAAGGAGGCGCCTGTGCAGCAGCATCTTTAATTTATGCAGCAGCGGCAGCTCATCTTTATTTAGCTTTCATGCTTAGTCATTCTCATCCGCATTCACATTCGCATTCATTCAATGAGGTTCTTCTACTTTGCTTCAATTCTCGCCTTGTGCTCAACTTGTTTCAATGCAATGTTCGTTTTCGTATTGTATAATTCAATTTAAATTGATTTTCTGCTTCATCTTTAGCACTTAAGCTATTTTTTTGTTTTCTTGCAAAGTGGCACCTCTTTGTACTTTCCCCTTTGTCTGTACATATATATATATATAAATATGTACGGTCCCTTTTCGTTTTGCTTTCTTTGACATTATTTTATTTTACACACCCTACCCTTCACCGGGCACCGGCTACCCGTGTGGCCACAATTCCATCGGCAGACAGAGAGGCACAAATATGTGCTCTTGAACCTCGTTTCCCATTCCTAATCTAGCTTAGTCTTAGGTTGTATTTGTTGTTGTTTTTTCATATTCGATTGCTTGTTTGATGTTGTTGTTCTGTTTTATTTTGTTGTAGTGCGCATACTAATTTCAGCATATTTACGTAATTTTATATATTTTTTTCTTTTCGCCTTGTTTGTCCGATTTGGTTTTAGGTAAGCAATTTACTGCTTTAAGTAAAGTCAATAAATGGCCCCTTCACTTATAAGCAAAATTTCTGAATTGCGTTATCAAATTTCTAAAAATACAATTAAAAAAACATAATCACATAAAATTTGTAGTATATTTTTTTTGCGAAAATTTTTATTTTTACAAATTTTTTTTGTTAAATTTGTAAATGATTTGTGAAGTCAATCAAATAAAAAGCCAATAAAAAAATGAAAATGAAACAAAATTTTTAGTAATTTACGAACAGCGAATTAGCGATTTGGAACCGTGTATTATATACACGCTATTCGTATAACCATAAATATCTTACTGGCTTTAAACATGTCAAGGCAACCGTAACTAAGCACAGCATGCGAGATTTGATAGGCACGTACAGATTAAAAAACAGATTTAAAAAACATACACTAATAGTTCTAAGCGTCTGTTGCGTTAGGCAAATGTTGTTAAAAAATGTACAAGATAACAAAAGGTCTTGTTTAACGTTATTGAATTGGACTAAAAAGATGTCTGAAAATGGCAAAGATCATCAATAAAAACTATTTTCTCCTTTATCAAAAATCCAGCAAAGGAATATGAAGTATAATGACAAACAAAATTATGTGAAAATTAACATTTAAAAAAAAACGCGCACAAAATAACAGTAATCAACGACTGTTGATATAGTAACTTGAGGATTTTATATAGTAACTTGAATTTGGAAATGCTATTTAATGGACGCAATGCCGTCAAAATATTTGTCAGTTCAGTGACTCTGTCACACAGGAGTTGAGGATGACCTGAAACACAAAGTTGCAACAATTAAAATCACAATAACAACAAAGTCGACAACTGACGGGCAAATGTCGCTTACAGTTAAAATAAAAGAAACACAAAAATACCAGAAAGAACCGTTACCTTTCCAGCAACGAACTTCAAATACACTTACAATCTTAAGCTCTATTACTAAATCAGTCAATGGGACCTACATTTAAAATACATTTATTTTATTAACAATAATTTGTCATGCAAAAATAAAGTTTGCAAACCATTATTTGTAAATGACTTAGACAAACAACTAAAATAAACAAATGAATGTTTCATTTACTGTTTTTATTTTCCTTTTGATGCAAATATTTGCCGTAGATATGTCTTACGTTTTGAAAACGGATATGCCCTTTATAAGGGTATAAAAACCGTAATAAACCGCAAAAGCAAAAAAAGAACAACAACAAATACATGTGCAAAGCAAATAAAACGAGATTTCAATGCAGGAATTTCCATTTCCATTACAAATGCTGCGGTTGTTGTTGTTATTGTTGTTGTTGCTGGTTGCTTGGCTGCGTTTTGTCAACTGTGATGGTAGCATTGCAGCTACTGGTTACTGCTTTATGGATGGGGGATTGGAATGGTGCCCATTCGAGTCTTCGCGTTGGCTATGGGAAAATCGGTGCTGCATTTGCAATTTGACAAACGTTGCACGCCACGCACTTCGGCTGACTGACTGGCTGGCTCTTTTCTACCGTTACGTTTTAGGCGAGTGCAGCACAGCTCAACTGTCACTTGCGACCTGGGCACTCAGTGCATTCATTGACTGCCAACTTGGGAGTTGCAACGTGATTGTGAACGGGGCCAGTGACTGGCTTACTAACTGACTGCAATCTGCAACGCAATTGACCCGCAAATCAAGAAAAATGTCCTGCCACTCTGCCATGCGTTTCGTTTATATATCGCTTTGTGTGCCACTTGGTTCAATGAGGCCAGCTGCTTAAGATGGCTTTTTAGTCTCTATGCATGTTTTTTTTTATTTCTGGCATAAGATTTTTGTCTCTTTTGCCATTTGCCGGCCATAGACGTATCTTATTTCTGGCATACATTTAGACGGATATCTAAGTCATCAATTTTGCCAACGTACAAACTGCATTGCATATGTTTTTTTGTGCTCTTTACAATGTGCTGGCTTAGCTGATTCTCACATTTCTTACTTAGACTGCATTATTTTTTCGCAAGAACTTTATCTTAGACTTATAACGAGTCCCAAAAGAGTCATATAGAAAAAAAGCAGAGTTCATCAGAAAATTTAATAGCAACTGTATAAGAAAATACATAATAGAAATGATTGCTCTATGCATATATAATCTCATTAATTAATGGCTTTAGCAATTCAAAACGAAAATATTAATACTGAATTAAATGGATTTGTCTGTGTAATTAGTTAGTAATAATAATAATTAGTAATAGAATAATTATTATATTTTATTATTTTTGGTAAAATCATATGGCCACAAACTCGTCAACAGTTAAATAATATAAAACTGTACAAATTTAAATCGGTTACTTGCACATCTTTTAAGCCCTGAGAGCAGCTTCTCAAAAAATAAAAATGTTCGCCCTTGTGTCATTAATTCCACTTGCACTTATTCGTCATCTTCACGTTGGGGCGACTCGTAGTCGGATTTAGCGTGGGCTCTAAAAGTCAGCTTTTTCAAGGGCCTGTGCCAATTCCCCGGTTGCAAGTGCTTCTCTCTGTTGTTGTCTGTTTTGGTCGCTGACTGCCTCTGCTTGTGACTCGTCTGGTTTGTCTTGTGGCACGCAATCAATAAACAGCGACCTTCTCCACTTAAATGTTACTTGATTCTTTGTTTTATTCTGAAGCTCTTCGGCTTATATTTCTTTCTCTTCTAGGGCTGGGCCCACTCGAGTTGATCCGCCTACTGTTCCAAGCTTCCCATCTTCCACGTCCATTACCGTACATGAGTCTTTTTTCCTTTTATTTACAGGCAGGCATACCTCAACAGTTAATTGCTGCACTCAACTGAGCTCAGCCACAACCCGGCTAAGCCATACGCCCAGCCCAGTCCTCCAGGCGAACATGGTGCACCTTTGAGTCTTGCCAATTTGCCAAAGACATGAACTCAATGCGCTAAGAGGTTCGCAGATTAATGCCCTGGTAAAGGTTTCCACGCCGTTGCCATACGAGCATTTTATAACTTAAATCGCTCTTGGGCAAATGGGGTTCAAGAACTTTACAACAACTGAAATAAAAGTAATAAAAGTAGACTATAGAAAGCTAAATAACAAAGACATGAACTTAGCAAATATAGAGCACGAATGGGATTCCTTTTAAAGTTATAGTTCTTATGAGTGGTATTTTTAGAAAGGCAGCTTCATTCAGGCTAAACAGAAATCAAAAACATATGTTGCATGGAAATCATTTTGCATTCACTTTAAGGGGAGAATAACTTATGAATGTGAAATCTTTTAAAAATCGTTTCACAATGTAAAGTTAAAAATATAAGTACAAAATGCACGCGCTGAATAAAAGCAGCAGAACAGAACCCACCGCTGACTGAGGCAAACTCAAAGCGTTTCGGGCCCGCAATCAAAAGCAGAGCAGCTGGCAGCTCTGCCTCTAACTCTTCCCCTTCCCTTTGGTCATGCACTTGTTACTGTTGTCGTGGTTGTCGTCGTTGTCGTTGTTGAGCCGAGTCGATGAGAGAAGTTTAAATCGCAGTCGAAGTTTGATGGAAGTCGTTTGTTCGTTCGGTTCGCTTCGCTCAGTTGCGTTTTGTGCGGCATCGTCGTCGGTTGGCTGAAAGGCAAACTGCGCCTCTAAGCGTTGCAATTTAATTGGTTGTTCTTGCACCTGCATAAACCTCAACCGGGTATCCCTTTTCCTGTGCCTTTCGCCGGGACGGCACTTGAAAAACTTAAACCGATATTCGAATAAAAAAACACAAAGTTTGTGCGCTTTTGTTTCAGCCAGCATTTTATTGTTTTGTTTGCCATGACTGCAATTGTTTTTAATTAATCGGAGACTAACTGCAATTACGAATAATTCAACGAATAGCCAACGGATCATTACGTGGCGCGAATATAATTCATGGTAAATTGAAACCGCTTTAAAGTGCCGCATTGCTTTTTAATTCCTTACACAATTATCCCTGCATTTACTGTTTCTGTGTTTATTTAGATTGCATTTTTTTCTCTTTATTTTCTTTTCCTTATACATATGTTGTCCTTCCTCTGCCAGTCAATCCAGGACTCGGTGGCATGGCATTAAAAGTTGCACCACAACTTCTTTAACTAAATACGAAATTTGTAGTTTTTATAATTTAAATTTCAAATATTGTCCCTTCTTTGGCATCATATCCCTAGAGACGTTATCCACCACATACATTTATATCTAGATATGTATAGCTTTTTATAAATGGAGTTTATGCGCGTTTTCGTGCTAACAAACAAACTTTATTTTTAATTTAATTTGCACTACACATTACTTTTCCCCCTTTTCCGGTGCCATTCTCTGCATCCCTAATGTCTTCAGCTTCCGGTTACTGGGCTTGCTGCTTTGCATCCCATTCATTTAGGAAACGTTTTCTGTTTTTAATTTCATTTATTCACATACTTTTTGTTTTTATAATTGCTTGCATACATTTATATGTTTTTAAATAAAACATATACTTTTTTTTTGGGCTTTTGACATGTCTAAGTTAACTAACAAATAATTACTTCCCTATTAAGTACTTATAGGTAAATTTGGTTAATTATATATTATTAATTTATTGTGATTATTAACTTGTGTATAAATAAGTCAATGAATTAATGAAGTTGTTTCAACTCCCCTCAACTTCCACGCATGCCAATCCTCCTCGGCGTATCGATTACCTATAACACTTTATATAGATGCAGCTAATAACTTGTGTCACTAAAATTAGTTTGGAGACCCCCACAAGGGGCATGTGTATTCCATTTATTCCATTACTGCATACTTGGATTGCTTCCCTCCACACAAGTCCCCCAGCGCGTGTGGTTCGTTTCCATTCGATTCGCTGATTGTTGGTGGCGTGCCGTAAATTTTTCGGTGGCATCGCCGCTTGCAGCACTTTTTTATGCCTCTACAGTAGACCCTTGTGATGGGAAAATGTCGTGATTTCTATTGTAACACGAGCTCTGATTTTAAAGGCGACCTATAGAAAATATAGATTATATATATAGAAGTAGCTGGCATAAAAACAAATAAAATAACAAATAAATTGCTTAATATTATACTTTATATTCATTACACTGACTATTTTAAATATTAATGCCTTCGTGTTTGTATATGTTTCTGTTTCGAAAGTATCGAAAGTTTTCCAATGTTTTTTGGATTGTTGCCTATATTCGATATGCGCCCATCTCTAATTGGAACTTTGCCTTTGACTTGGGCCTTGGCTGCAGGCACACTCTCTCTCTCTGTGTGGCTCTATGGCTCTCCGACTTTATTATTATTATTATTATATGTCATGTCATCATGCAATCATATCGTTTTACATTATAAACTGCGACTCGCAAAATAATCATCACATCAGAGCCGACTTTGACTTAGGCTTTCGGACACGGTATCAATACGGTACTCAATAATTGCCACAAATAGTTGAACAAACACTTTTGCTTTGACAATTCAGCCATTTGGTAATGATGCGTAACCAGTGAGGATTGGCGAGAGCAGGTGGCAATCATGATGTGGCCAAAAGTTTGCAATATACGTTAATGCTCATTTAGTTACAGTTAACTGATCACGAGCTGCAAGCAATATAACAATTTCAACTAGTGCGGAAACTGGCCTCGTTTTTAATTGTGATAGCATTTGGTGAATCAATTCCTAATGAACATCCATTAAGCGACTTATAGAACTTTACAAATGGGGCAAGTGTGTACATTTCGTTTACTTCACCACTTCAAAATTTACAAGGCAGCAAAGTAATTAAATACCAACAAAAGTGTAGTAATAATTTTTTAAGCAAGTAAAATAACTCCCAGTTCCCACAGAGGTTCGGTACGCATATAATTATATTTACACGATGAGTAACTGTAAACCTGTTTCACAAATATACATATATAATATATATAAATATATATATGTGTGTGTATGTATTTTCCCAGCATTTCGACTGCATGAAAATTAAAAACCCAGTAGGAAAATTTCATAATCAATGCAATAAACGGCTCTATTGTTTGCGCTGTACGCTGGATTGTTGTTTCTTGTTTTTATCGTTGCAAGGAAAATCAAAACAGAAAAACCAGCACAATTTTCAAGTTGCCGAAGTTTAAATGCACTTTCAATGAAATATATGCAATTTAGGTGTATTTAAATGTGAAGACTGAATAATGTGAATATTTTATTCTGTACTGTTCTCAAAAATAGCAAGTATTCTTAAACCCCTTTTTTATGAACAAAAAGTAAGTAACATCCCTTTTCGTTTCAGTATAGCTGCAGAACATAAAACTCTCAAGTTTCAAATTTGATGAGGTGGCATTTTATCGCTTTTATCAGAGCTTTACAGTTTGCAAAGCTCAGCTCTAAGGCTAATATTAATCAACACCTCTATCTGAGTGTTCAAATTCGAGTACGTCTCTATAGGTTTTGGAATTTACTTTAATGTGTATTTAATGGGGTACTTAATGAAAAGCAAATTGCAAGTCGTTTAAAACTACAAAATTACAAGAAGCTCGCGAAATGGTTATAATTATTTGCACACAAAAAACAGACGTAGTCAGTTCTTAACTAAGATTACGCTTGCTTAATTTCCTCAGGCAAATAAATAATTTAACTCAGATAAGTTGGAGTATAATTTGAGTTTCTGTAAGCTTAATGTTTAAGTTAAATTCAGCTTGCTCTAGTTTAAATAAGAATATAAAATATATTTTGAGGACTTTAAGAAAATAGAAAAATACAGCTTAATAATTTTCTAATTTAACACTTTTATGGATCAAACTGTATTATTTATTAATTTCATTCATATTTCTAATTTATTACATTTTTTCACTTAGTTTTCTCTCCAATTATTATTATAGATTTTCTCTTTAATTCAATTAAGTTTCCACAAGACCTCTTTGAGTTGTCCTCTTACAGATCCATTTACAGTGACTTTCAATAAAATTAATCAATATCTGCTGCTTCTTAATTGCAATTGTTAAATAATAAATGCCATGTCTAATTAATTCATGCTCTTTGAATTGGCTCTCTGAGTGGCTTGCCAAGGAAGTCTTTATATCTGCCACAAGCCACTTTCACAGTAATTATGGCCATAATGCTTGACCACTTTTAGACGAGCTGATTATATGTTTCTGAAAGCTGGAAAAAAGCAAAGAAAGCCACAATCACTTTGCCCCTTTTGAATGTGGCACAGTTTAGGGGTTGCCGACATCATTTGGCAGAATAAAAAACTATATATATATATTCATATATATGTTGAGAACAAAAGTTTTCTTGGCTTGCTTTACTTTAAATTTTTGTTCTAAAAGTTTTACATGCTTCAACCCAAAAAATGTATTTATTTTATATACTTATTTTGATATATTCTCGTGGCTATATTTTTAACAGTTCATCGTTTTCACATTTTTTTACTACACTTTTGACAACAACCATAACAACAATTCGCAATTAAGAGAACACAACATATGTTAAAAAAACGCAATAAACAGACATGTTGAATGAGCCATAAAAGAGGACAAAATTAAACAGAAATCTTCTAAATTATGTTTTTACTAAGCGAAGAAAAAAAAATTGGCGCACTTCCGAGTGCAACTTCAGAGAGCTGATTGCAGATATATGCTATAAATTTTAATTAGAAACCGCTCAAAATTCAGACAGCTGCAAGCATCTGTAGACTTCGGATAAGATATATTTTGGTATAGATACATTTTTTTTAAAGTCTCTGAGCAATCGGCATGGAGAGAAAGATTCGTGTTAGCTCTATTAATTAAGAGAAATATGATCCCAAATACTGCAGGTTTTCAAAAATTGCCTCTTTTCTTTTTAATTAACCTTATTACTATATATAGCAACTTGATCTCTTGGGGAACATACAAAAACAAAGTTAAATTCAAAATATCAAAAAATTTTACATTGCTGAATAGTTTGCATTGGATTTGCAGAGTCTTTAAAGAGTTGTTATATATTCAAAATATATATTTTTTTCTTTGGGGAAAAAGCTGATTCTGAACAACTTGGTATTTAGAGCAAATTTACCGCTTGAATAGACATAAATATTCTTTCTTTCCATATCATAAAATCTGCTTGATTTATTTTCAAAAACTTTTGTATTCGTAGTGCTTAATTTTTGGAGAGGTCAATTGTCAAATGTTTTGTGTTCTTGTTGTTGATTTTGTTGCTGTTGTATGTCAAACAACATCTCCGTAAAAATGACTAACTGCTCTATTGTAAGTTTACTTATAATGGTTGTTTTGGTTGTTGCTCTGCACGTATACATATATATTTATATATATATATATATATATGTATAACTTTATATGTATTTATATCTGTGTGTGTATATGTATCTGTTTTAGCTCGTCCAACAAAGTTCAGTCCCAATGGCGCTATTGTGGATGTTGTTGCTGTTGTTGCTGTTGCGCTGTTCGGTTCGTTTAATCTGCCTTTGGCTCGATTGCAACTGACATCGACATAAACCAATTTGTGTGTTTCTTGTTGTTTTAATGGCTGTTGTTTTTACTAGTTGGAGCTGTTGCAATGTGGGTGGGCGTCAAAGAGTTGAAATAACAAGGCCCAGATTATCGCTAATAGCTTGCATACTTTACTGTACTATATAAATAAATATAGTTTTTTAGATGCGAATTAAAAAAATTGTGTAGAACACAACGGTATATATTCAATTTTGTTCATCTTTAATTTAAAAGGTTTTTTTCTATATTATATATATATATATATAGATGAACATTTTTTTTTTTGGTTGTTGAAATTAATTTTAGTCTTGTCTTGTTGCTCGAATTTTTTGAGTTTGTTGTTATACCCATTTTCGACGGGTCGCTGGCTATGTTAATGGGCTTTTCCGTCGTAGAATGTGTTTTTTAAAAGACTCCTACTCTTCACAACGCCCTCTCATCAGCTGTTTGTTAAGCTCGTCATATGTTATAGCGGAAAGCAACTGACTGTTTTAAGCACTATTACCGGTTTCACTGCTTGTCTCTGTCGATTATCAGTGCTTCGCTGTTTTGTTTAATTAAAAATCTTGAACTTTCTACAAGTTCTGAGTGCTTTTGGACTGGTGTCAACACCAAAATCCTTCACACCAAGTTTTGCTACGGCATGTCCCACCGGAAACTTTCAATTGATTAATGCAAAATGTTAGCTGTTATATAAAGCTTTTCTCTATGATTTCCATCTTTTTAAATTTTATTTTGGGAGAAACGATTTTAACCAACTACTATTAATTTAAACATAAAATATGCAGCTTTTGATTTTTTTAAAATCTCCCAATTACGATTGCTTTTTAATCGTTCGACTGCATTTTATTTATTTTTTATTTATTACGTGCAGACCAATCAATTTTTTGGTTACTATTGATTATTATTTATCATTTGGTCTTGGCCATCGCAAATACATTATTGCCTGAACCAAAGACATATATTTCATTTGCTGACATGGAATAACAACTTCCAGCACAAACAATGCAATTCAATTTAAATTTATTACTCAAAATGTACTGGCAAACAACAACAAAGAACAACAATTTAGAGAGCATAACATTCAGCGAACTCTGATCAACAAAGTTTAAAAATTGAATTCGAGGCTTCTCCAAACTTCTGGTAAACCACAATAAAAAAAAGTAAAAGAGAAAACAAAAACGAAAACGAACAGAAAAACGTAACTATTTTTTTTTTGGGTTGCCAGCAACAAATAGTAACAGCAATCAATGTATTTTACTTGATGTACGTATTACTCTGATGTTTGTCTGTAGCTTGTGCATGGGCAACTAGATATGGGAAATTTTAACTGCAGTACGATGACGATGACTATGTTGCTGGAAAACAAAGGGAAAACTCGGCGCCCAATGATGGGCGAGAAAAACTTCACGACTTTTGCTTTTGACTTGGGTTTCATGATGCTTTTATTGTTGTCGTTGTTTTTGCAGACAGCATGCAAAACTGTTTTTGCGACACAAAAGCAACCAACTTTGCAACTTTTAGACTTTGCACGACTAGGTGTTGCTCTTTATTTAGATTTTGAGAGTCAGGAACATATATTTCAATACCTAACATTTGTTTTTCTATATGGAATATAATTAATAATATAATTAATTATCTTTATGCTGTTGCATCAACTGCTATTGCCCGACCCTTTTTCATAATGGCAGAATATACGAAACGAGCTGAAATCATTTTCAGCCAGAATGACTCGTGAAGAAAGGCAGGCGGCAAACCATAAAACCAAAAAAACGGGAAACTGGCAAAAGGCAACGTTCAACGTTCCACGGTCAATGGGCAACTTGTCAAAAAGTCAAAAGGACGTCAACCGGTCAGTATTCTAAAGGCTACTGTCTGTCCCTTGGCTATGGCCAAAGCAATTTACGATGAAATCAAATTTGGTAAAAAAGTTTTTACTGTTCCCAGCAACTAATAAGTCTCTCTCGGAATTCTGTCAACAGCAGGAGCAACAGACAATTCGATTTCAAAACTTGCAGACATTTAAATACAAACTGAGCTGGAAGCTCAACCGCTCACTCTTTTTTTCCTTATCACCCAACATAAGAAGGAAACGATTTGGTTTCAGTACAATGCCAATTTAAGAAAATTAAAAACTCATTGCATGAAAGTTGCAGGAAATAAACAAAAGTTTATGATCATCTTATCGATATTTGCTAATTTTGTTACAAAATATAAAATATTGATTTTTACTAGAGATAACCACAAACTGTTTAAAACATAACATAAGCTTATTCACTTTATTTAAACAACTAAACATATTTTTTACTATTTAGTCCCAAACTTTAAAACTGATATGATTTAATAATGTTCACAGAAATAAAAAAAGAAAATATAAGTCCAATCACTTAAATATATTTCAAAATGTTTTCCCCAACTTGTGCAAGTTATGACAGCAATGCGAATCATATTTTTCAATGTCAATTGACGTCGCTCGAGCGGCACTTGACAAATGTTCTCGCTCAGCGCAATGATGCAGCGTTTCTTGACGAAGATTGTTCTTAAGCGTTAAGATGCCACAATAAATTGTGCAAAGAGAGTTCAAAATCACCAACTGGAGCAAGCACGCGCAGTTTTAGTTCCAGTGTCAGATATTTCATTGCAGTCCAGAGTCGTTCAACTTAATTAGCTTAAGCAAGTTTTACACTCTCTTTTTTTTGTTTAAATGCTTCACGCATTGCGACAAGCAGTTCTAGTGGAGCAGTTAACGAGAGGCAGCTCACACTTATATGTTACCATGTGGCAGGTGCTGCCTGGCGGGTTTAAAGCAACTGTCACTTAATAGCCACTGATTAGCAAGCGAGTGGCTGCTGCGATAGTGTGTTTTTTGTGTGTGTGTGTGTGTGATTTGTGTGTGTTTTTGTGGAAGAGGGCGACTAATTGAAACATTGGTCAAAGAGGGGTTAACTGCAATTGCTGTTTCAGGTGCTGCTGTGTCGGTGCTGTGCTGACACTTTGGTTTAGATTAAATTAAATGCAATTCAAATTTAGCTTTCCCACATTTTCTGCCTCTCCACTTGCTTGCCAATTAAGGTATGATTTGAAAATAGCTTTCCCTGCATATCCATACGCATAGCATGTGCACTCCCGCATTTTATGCAAAACTATGCAAAGTTTTTACAAACTTTTTGAGTGTGTTTTGTGTGTGTAAAGAGTTTTTGATTGAGTTTTCAGTTCTGAAAATGCGACTTTTTCTATTTCCATTGGTTTAGTTCGTTAGTTTTCACGAGGGCTAAGTAATTTGCTAGTTTGACTTTTTAACTTTACAATTTGCAGCACTTTTTAGTGCAAATTCCAGTTTGTGCATAAAGTATTTTAAAAATTAAACCGAAATTAATATGGTTAAGAGCTGAACAAAAAAAATATCATCAACATTAATGTGGCTATAATAACTAAAAAAAAACTATAAATAAATCTTAAACTACAATAAATATGTAACTCAAATATAAATCGGGGAACCAAAGAGAAACCAAAAACAAGAGATAATAAATTTAACAAATCAAAGAAACTTAAAGAAATAATAAATCATTTTCACAATAATATAGCTATTTCCAGCTAAAATGCTTATTAGCTACTGCTATATTTAAATGCATTAGCTTATAGAAATTTAAGACTGGTTTCCTCCCTTGCCTTTTCCAATAGACCGCTATTAACACATTAGACAAACCGGAATTTCCAATAATTATGCAATTAGGCAAACTGACCCTAATGTCTAATGTATTTAATACAAATTTCGATTAGAATTGTGTGTGGAATTATGGAATGTAAAGCATTACTAATTGGTACATTTATTTACGACCAAAAGCCGTGTCGGCCTCGATAAGCCACAGGACCCAATAACAATATATATTTAACGATGTGTGCCACATATATGCGAAATATTCATGGCCGTAATCCAAGGCCTTTTTTGGGATGTGCCTTAATTAAATTTTCGCTGGCAGACAGTTCCTCCTGCCTTGTGATTTTCTCTCCTCCTCAGCTCCATTGTCTATTATGTTAGTTTTGTGTATATGAAATATTCAATGTAATGTGAAATATTACAGGACTTGAGGGGAGAGTCGTGGAAACATATTAAATTTATGAACAACAGCAGCTCAAATCCTGTAGTTGCTTTTGTTTCAAGGTAATAAGGATATCTAAACATTTGAAAACGTCCTTAGTTGTTTTGGCCTTTAGGATTTGAAATCACTCGCAATTTACTCATTTAAGATTTTATATACAGGACAATAGTTGATAAACATTTAATAAATCAACTAATAAATAAATATATATTTCTATAATAAATAATTATTATAACAACTACTGAGTATTCGAAATGAAAAATATTTAAATAATATTTTCCAATGATTATTGTTGTGAATTCAAAATAGTGTACGATGTATTTCCAGTATTAGTAAGAAAGTAATGGGATATGATATGGGGCGATTGCAGACAATCTTAGGGCTATAACCTAAGAAATATTAACAGCTATTTTCTTACGATATTCTTTTTTTTTATATTTCTTTAATACTTTTTTAAACAACTTTTTTTTTATTTTTCATTAATACTTTTTTCCACAACTTTCCTCTCTTGCACTCGCCATCAGAATGATCTTTGCTGCTGCTAAGATATCACCGACATAGTTAAACAGTTAAAATCAAACGTATTTCAAAGTCGAGCAACACATCTGCTGTCTGGCAAATACAATTCAAACCCACATTTAATTCCCGTCGTCTTTGTGGTGCATTTGACTAATGATGATTATCGTGATTATGTTGTACGTTGCAGATGTAGTGCTGAGTTTGAAACCACACACACACACATTCACACACACAGCAGTCCCCAAAGATAGGAAGTAAGAGCCACAAACAGCGTAGCAGCAGCGGCAGAGGAGGAGACACACTCCAGAGGAGGAGACACACACAACGACCACCGGACTCAACCGCAGCAATAGAAGAAGCAGAGAAACATGTCCTTTAAGGTCTTTAGACGTGGCTCGGCCCGCTGCATTGGCCTCCTGTCGGCATTTGTAACAATTCTGCTTTGCCTGTACTACATCTCGATTGGCCAGCCCAATTCGGCACCCATAACGGATGCCAATGCTGTGGGTCTGTCCCTATCCATGAGTCGCAGCCAGACCACATCTGCGGCGGCCCTCAACAGCTTTATTACGGATGACAGCAGCAGCGGCTTTCAGCAGCACCAGCAACAGCAGCAACACTTACCACGAAAATCTTTGCGTTCCAGCTCGAAGCTGGAGCAGCATGATCAACTGGCCACAGAACCGCAGCGAAATGTCCACTGGGGCGACAAGTGTTACGTACTCCTCCAGAGCAGAACAAACATAACAGCTACAGAGGAGCACAGCAAATTTGATTTTCAGGTATGGAATTCAATCATTTTTTTGGTTTATATCCTCTATTTATATTTTAAAATTCACTCCTTCCTTATTATTCACAAAGCCCGAATGGATGCGCTCCAAAGAGTACTGGGATCGCGGCTTTGAGGAGCGCTACGAAGTGCAGCGGAAGGATAAACAGCGTCCACCGTTGAAGGTCATTGTTGTGCCTCATTCGCACAACGATCCCGGCTGGCTGAAGACGTTCTTCAACTACTTTCAGTCGGATTCTAGACAGATACTCAATCTTTTGGTCACCAAAATGCATGAGTATAAGGACATGACATTTATCTGGTCGGAGATTAGTTTTCTGCAGCTCTGGTGGGATCAGGCACATCCCACCAAGCAGCGGGCCTTGAAGCGTCTAGTGAACTCCGGACGCTTTGAGATCACAACTGGCGGTTGGGTTATGACAGATGAGGCGAATGTGCACATATATCCGATGCTGGATCAGCTTATCGAGGGTCATCAGTGGCTAAAAAACAATTTAAATGTCACACCCAAGGTGGGCTGGTCCATCGATCCCTTTGGACATGGCAGCACCGTGCCCTATTTGCTATCCGGTGCTCAATTTGAGGGCGCCATTATACAACGCATTCACTACGCCTGGAAGGAGTGGTTTGCGCGCCAACAGAATGGAGATTTCATATGGACACCTTACTGGCGCTCGCCAAAGGGTCAGGGAAAACTACTCACCCACAACATGCCCTTCGATATATACTCCATTAAGGGCTCTTGTGGCCCACATCCCTCTATTTGCCTTAATTTCGATTTTCGCAAAATTCCCGGTGAATATACGGAATACTCGCTGAAGGCACAATTCGTCACGGACGAGAATGTGGAGGAGAAGGCACAATTGCTGTTGGATCAATATGCACGCACGGCTTCGCTCTTTCCCCACAATGTGGCGCTCATCCCAGTGGGCGATGACTTCCGATACAACAAGGAGCGCGAAGTGGATCAGCAGTACACCAACTACAAGAAACTCATCAGCCACATAATGGCCAACAAGCGTCTCTACAATGTGGACATTAAATTTGGAACACCAAGCGATTACTTTGCAGCGATAAGGGAACGCATGGGCGAGAAGTCGTTTCCCACCTTCAAAGGCGATTTCTTTGTCTACTCGGACATCTTCTCGGAGGGCAGACCCGCCTACTGGTCGGGATACTTTAGTACACGGCCTTTCTACAAGCTACTCAGTGCCGAGCTGGAGCACAATTTACGCGCTGCCGAGATACTCTTTACGATTGCCTATAATACGGCTCGCCAAGCTCGGCACGAGGACGCCATCAAGATCTATGAGAAGAACTATGAGCAGATAATACACGCGAGACGCAATCTGGGACTCTTTCAGCATCACGATGCCATCACGGGCACCTCCAAGGCGGCTGTGATGCGGGACTATGCAATGCGACTGTTCGACAGCACCCAGAACATGGTCAAAATGCAGGAGTCGTGCATAGAACTGCTGCTCAAGAATGGCAGCTCCCACGAACACGGTTTTCTGCTCAGCGAATTCGAACGAGACAATTATAGTAAGCTGCCACGTAAAATGCCCATACAGCTATCGAATCCAACTTCGGGTGGCAGTGATGAAACCAGCACCACACTCACTGCTGACAGTGAACTGGATTCCATAGTGCTGCTGTCCAAAAATGCCGAGGCAAGCTTTGTGCTCTTCAATGCACTCACTCAGAAACGGCTTGAGATTGTTACGCTACGTGTCCAGCAGCCAAATGTGCGCATCTACAATGAGCGGGGTGTAGAACTCAAGCACATCCAGATCAATCCAGTTTGGAACATCACCGATGTCTACGAGCATGGCATCAATGCCCTGCCACAGTCGAATAGCGGCAGTGCTGGCCGCATTCGAACCTCCACGCGACAATATGAGGTCATGTTTGTCGCCGAACTGGAGCCACTCTCGCTGAGCACCTATCGCGTCCAGGTGGATGATTTCAATTACAAGCGCAACATTGCCACCATCTACTGCGATGACTGCACGGAAAAGGCCAATCCGGCTGCGGGCTCTGCCAGTCCAGTGGCACCCAATGAGTTGGTGTTTGAAGCAAAGGCGAAGCCAGCGGGTAAGTCGGGAGTTTGAATTACCATTTGTTTATTTCTCACGTTAATTGTTCCATCTCAATTTAGGTGACATTCAATTGGAGAATCCTAGCATGCGACTGCTGTTTGATGAGAAGAGCGGCTTCCTCAAGACCATCACGCGCAAGAATAAGCAACAGAAGCTGCTCCAACCGATGCAGTGCGCCATTAAATTTGCCGCCTATCGCAGTGCGCAGTTCCATTCCGGTGCTTACCTCTTCAAAACGGATCCCGAGCAGAGCGAGGCCGAGCGGGATGTGCTCGAACAGTACGAGGATGTGCGCATTATAATTACCTCCGGTCCCATTGCCAGCGATGTGACTGTGATTTACGGGCCCTTCATGGCGCACACAGTGCGTATTTTTAACACGCGCAGCCATTTGGATGTCGCCATCTATATAGAAAATGACATCGACTTTGAGCCACCACCAAAGAACCGAGAAACGGAGCTTTTTATGCGCCTAGTGACGAACATTGATAATATTGCGCCGGCGCCGCTGCAGCATGATCCCCTCAAGGAGCCAACGGATACGATTGTACCCGAATTGCCCGTTTTCTATAGCGATCAGAACGGTTTTCAATTTCAACAGTAAGTAATCTATTGGTCCCATTATTTAGATTAAGTATTACTTTTAATTAATTAGTTAACTAATTCTTCAAGCTGACCCAAAGAATTAAATATAATTAAATTATAATTCTACTTTCTCTTTCAAAATAGACGCATCAAGGTGCCCGCCATTGGCATTGAGGGCAACTATTTTCCGATTACATCGGCCGCATTCCTTCAGGATGCGCGCCTGCGCTTGACACTTCTGACAACGCACGCCCAAGGCGCGGCCAGCTATGAGCCCGGCCAGCTGGAGGTTATGTTGGATCGTCGTACCTTATACGATGATTATCGCGGCATGGGCGAAGGCGTTGTCGACAGCCGCCTGACGCGTCACAAGTTCTGGCTGCTGGTGGAAGACATGCCGCCAGGCCAGCAGGTGGAGAATCCTCCCAGCTACAAGGTGCTCAGCTTACAGGCGCAACAATTGGCCAACGGGCTGCGCTACCCGCCGAATCTCTACTTCTTGAGCAACTTTGAGCAGCCACAAGCACCGTTGAAGTCGCTCGTCCGCCTCCTGCCCCACGGAGCGCTGCCTTGCGATGTGCATCTGACGACGTTGCGGACTCTCTCCGAACCGCAGCTGCAGCTGTTCCCATCCGCATCGGCACTGCTAGTGTTGCATCGCCAGGGCTACGATTGCAGCATCAGCTCACAGCAGCTGGACATGAGCAGTCTGTGTCCGCTGACAGGCAATGGTCTCGGCACCGTACGCTTTGGTGAGCTGCGTCTGCAAAGTATCGAGTCGACCAGTTTGACCGGCCTGCCAAAGCACACCCAGTCGCAGAGCCTGCGATCAACGGCACAGATCACGCTGGAGCCAATGGAGCTGCGCACCTTTAATCTCACCTTTAGCGGTGAACTGTAAATCCCGCCGGACACCCAGCTAGCAATAGTAGTCTTTAAGTTCGCGTTGTATCTCATTTGTAACTAAATCGATATTTATTGTATTTATTTTAGTTTTAATTTTAAGCGAAAAAAGTGAGTGTTATTTAGCTTTATTTACACAAATCTCCGCCCCTCTGTTTGTCTTTAACTGTTTTCTGCGTCTTAAACATTTTAAAGTACAAAAAAATAGCATAATTTATATATTCACATCATATACCAATCGCATACATCGGTTGTATATGCGATATCCCATTTTACTGCCCATCAGCATTCCGCTAAAGCACCTGTCACACACAACCAGAGCAACACTATTAACTAGTTCGTTCCAAACTTTGTGCAATATTTTTTTTATCAAATTCATAAACTTAAGCAGATTCAACTTTTTGTTAACTGAAATAGTTTAAACAATTCAAGCAACATTTATTAGGAATATTGCTTTTTTCTCGAATATATTCAGTTTTGCTTAAGAAAAACAGGCAGCATGTAAACCGTTTATAATTTGTATAAATTAATATTTTATATTTATTTTTGAACCATCTGCCTCTTTACACTTAGCTAAATTATACTTTTAGCACATAAATATTTAGCAGCATATATTTATGCGCTTTGGCGAAAACTTTGTTTCGTTTTAGCTAAAAATATTGAATTTGTTTTGCCTTCTATTTAATTTATTTAGACTGACTAGCCTAAAATTTTACCAAAACAACAAATAATGTATGCTTATTTAGCAAATTGACATTATGAATAATATCTCAATTAATGAAAGACACTTAGCATAAGATTTTTAAACGGACGTGTTGGATAGCAAAATGTTAAGCCAAATATTGAAGTACATTTATACTTACCCTAAAACCAATACCCCATTAGACACATTAGCATGTAATCTTAAGGATCCTGTTCTCTCGGTTTTGTATATAGTTCTCAAAGGCACGGTAAAAGATAGCTCTAATACGAAATCAAAACTAACCCATTTAAGCTAAGCCATTACCTGTAGTGTATTTTACTTCATTAACGTAAACAAATCTTTGTTATACAAAACTTACACAAAACTTACAAAATACAATAGTTACTAAATATAAAGCCTAACATGTACCGAAAACAAAAATGCATTCAAACCAAGCAAAATCATACAAAAGTACGTAGACATTTTATGAGTTTGATTTTAAACACTAAGCATATTGATAAATAAATTTATATTTGATAATGTATTGAAAAATTAGCATGACACATTCTATGTAATTTTATGAATTCAAAATGAATAAAGTATTAATTGAAACCAACGGCATAGCTACAAAATTTGTTTTAAATTAACATTTGTTTTGCTTACTTCTCTTTCAGTTTTAATTCAAACATTTAAGTAAATGAATTTCAAAAATATGTAATGGATATGTCTGAACTAGAGCTATGAATTCGTAGGTAACCTTTGACCCTCCAGTATTCGAAGCAAATATTATATAAGATGCTGAGAAAAATTTAAGAATTTAGTCCAATTTTAAAATTTAAAGAAGTTTTGGGATATGTCTTTAAACTAGTTCTTGGTCTGGTAATTCGTGAAAGTTCTTCAATTAAAGGAAATGAAATCTGTTTTTAAAACACTAAATTGCTCATAGCTCGTGCATATTTTTGTGGAAACTGCCGATTTCTAATTAACGTACATTTTGTGATTTTCACTTATTCTCTTTGGCCCCCTCTCGAAAATCTGGGGTGACTGGGTTGAGGATGAGCTAAATCCTCTTTTCTACTAAAAAGAATTACCCGTCTTTGACTTGTTCCAAATTTAATGTTTGAAATGTATATTTTATGAATAAAGTTTGCAGCATAGATCAACTAAGCAGACATATATTATTCATACGACATTGACTGTTTCTATTACTAAGCTTATAATTTATCCTAAAAGTATTCTTTTTAATTTTATATATATTGGTGATATTTATTACACTATGCCTAAATGCATAGTATTTGCTAAGAATTGTTTTGGTCCTAAGAGTATGCAAGTTTTTTAATCGTTATTAGGACTCATCCTAAAAATAGGCTGTTGTTAAAACAATTGTAGAATTTAAATATTAGATCAACGGACATTCGAATTTTAAAATTTGACTTTTCGTCAAGCATCAAATTTGTAATACTTGTTTTAGTTTCTTGACAGCAGATAATTCAGTAATTTGCGATTGAAGATGATTTGCTGTAATTTTAACTATTATAATTAACATATTCTAATTGCGTTTCGCAACAAGATAATAAATAAATAATAAAAATAAAAATACAATTAGACAGGTGCTTGGATTCATTTTATTTATTGGGTAGTATTAAGGCATGTCCAGCGACAACAAATTAAATTAAATATGTTTGATTATCGTATAACGATTATGATTAGTAAATATTTTTAGGAAGCGAAAATATGTTAGGTACTTCAATGAAGACTTGGTTCTAGACAAGTGAAAACAAATAGAAAGGAAACAACTAGAGAACAAAGCTTAATGCACTATTAGTTTAACAATGTGAATTGTGTAAATATTTTCATACCAATTTGCTTAGTCGGGCACAACTTCATACATGTTTGCGCCCTTCTTGAGCAAATAGCCGCCCATATTGGCAATCTCTACTAACTTCGTAATGCCTGTCATGATGCCCGCTCGTGTACCCATCTCCTTCAGCTCCTCGAACTCGAAGATGCGCCGCCCCAACGCCGCCGACTTCAACTGCATCATGCGCACGAAACTCTGCAACTGTGAACCTTTGGCGGAGCTGCTGACAGCCGCATCCGTTTGACCTGCACCCAAGTGTGTCTGGGCCAAACTTTCCGTCAGCAGAGCGATCACATCGCGCACGTGCAGCGGCGTCACAATGCTGGACAGATCCAACCGAGCACGTGCCTCCGATAGACTGATAAGACCGAGCAGCTGTCTGGATAAAGAAAGCATATATATATAACTAAAAAGTAAATTGTGTCTGCCGACCAGTTCGTTGCGTAAGTCTTTATTTTCGTACCATCTTCATGTTCTTTGGTTTTATTAGAATTTCTGCATATACATAAATCAATTATTTACAAGTATGCTTTAGCTTTTGATTCTTGAAGCTTAAGGCTAAATGCTGAAATTAAAACTAAACTACAAAAAAATTGACTTGGTATTTTTTTTTTTTTATATTGTTTTGTTTGTTCTTATTAGAATTTCTCCATATACATATATCAATTATTTACAAGTATGCTTTAGTTTTTGATTCTTGAAGCTTAAGGCTAAATGCGGAAATTAAAACTAAACTACAAAAAAATTGACCTGGTATTTTTCGTATATATTTTTACAATCATACGTGTTATGCTAATTTTATTAGCCAATCTGTGAACATATTTGGATGTCAGAACTTTTGTGATGAGCCAACCGGGCTTGCACCATTTTTGTCACCATAACGCATTTGCGAAGGTTAAATTATTGCAATAATAGGAAATAAACAAATCAGTTGCATGTGGGCGAATATCGAACATGTTTTAATGGATTAAGTCTTTACGCATTGTCAACACAAGACTTTAAAGCATTAAAAACAGATGCTGGACTGGCCAGTCGGGTTGCTAGTTGGCTGCTTGGCGAGGGAGACAGTGCTTAAATCGATCCCAAACAGCGCACATCGCTTGCACGCATCTTTCATTTGAATTTATAAATTTTGTATTTTCAATCTCGGCTCGCACGTTGACGCGAACGGTTCGGTTCGAGGCGGTGCAGATTCGTTTTAGGTTTACGGTTTCGGTCATCAGCGTTTTTATTGATTTGTGGAAAAGCGCATCTGAGCGCAATTTCCAAACTGTTGGCATTGAATTAATTAAATTTAATGCTCACGTTTTCTTTGTCTTTGTTGACCATCGCCGACAGAGATTTTTTGGGGTGTCGCAAGTCTAAAGAGTTTCTCACCAAATATTTGAAAACTGCAACAAAACCACTTAATTTGTGGTTGGGTGTTGGCCAAAAAAGATATGCACCCGATCATGTCGCCGCTAAAGTTTATTATCACGCTAAGCGTTCTTCTTGCAGCCGCGCAAAGTTTCGAGATGAACAGTAAGTGATATTTATCAGTTGCATTTAATTATTAGTATTAAGCAGGAAATAGATTTTTTGTTATTTGCGGTCATTTATTAAATTGAATTTTGAATTGTGGCTGCACGCGACATTATGCGCGCCAAGTCATCGGATTTAAATGTAATCCATTAAGTGATTCACATTTTTATTTGTGTTGTTCCCAGTGAATTCCGTATTCGGAGTATTACAATGCATCAAGCATTAAAAGATTAAATGCAAATCAGCATTACAAGATTTACAAATTTTTCAGAACTGTTGTTTTCAATTACTTAAGACTATTATCGGGACTTTAATACGATCTTGAAAACGTTGACATACGTTTCAGTGTTGAATGCGTAAAAAAATGATTAGTTGTGGTGTGTAATTAATTAATCCGTATTAAATGTGAAAATATGTTTGAGCATTTCTTAAGTAAAATTTTCAGGTTTTAATAGCTGGCTAGCTTAATTGAATTTCCAATTTTAGATATATCGTTTTTCATGACTACAAATTTTAATACCCTCTACCAGGCAATAAATATGCAAAGAACTGCAATTAAAAAAGTCCCATAATGCACACAATAAAAATTCCTCTTCAATAGTTTTCATTATTTACAAGCAGTGACACTGAAAGATTTATGAAAACGAACGATGATTTGACAGATTAGCAGATTAGTATTAAAGCGATTTGTATCTTAATTGTCCTAAAAACAACTCAGCAAAAACTTCTATTTCAAAATGGTTATTTGCCCAAAATGATTGGCTACGTCACATTTGGGATGTTAATCAAAACACCTGAAAGGAGACGACATGCTTTAAGTATCAGGTTTTTTTTTGTTTGCTTTAATATTTTGGTCAACATGATTTATTGAAAGTCATCCAAAAGCAGTAATTATAATATGTGATTCATTTACTATGATGTCTTGAAAATAAATCAAAACAAAAACAACCCCACACAAATGCAAAAAAAAAAAAATAATAAAAATGATGCTTATGATTCTTTTCCGGATACGAACAGGATGAGCACATCGCATATCAAACAAATTGTGAGATTATTCTGCAAATATTGGCAAAGTTCAACAATTTGAGATTCAAAAATGTTGCCCCAAGTCTCTTGTTCTTTCTGTAAAAGCCAGTAAATTTCTTGCTAATGACCATAACATACACAACGATGAAAGTGTTTACTTTCAATATCAAGGTTTTTTATAATGTAAACATAAATATATAATCCATACATGCATAAACATTAAATGAATATTGGTATAGTGATTCAGGCTTAAAAGTCGTATCCCTAATAGATTTGTTGCGCTGGAAATTCAAGTTCCTGTTTTATGAGTATTTAGTATGTGTGTGCAACTTCTAGAATTCTCTCTTAAGCAAAGGTTAAGGACCCGAAATCCAAGTTCCAGTTTCTTAGTAGGAAAACAAGTTTCCTTTTACTTAGCCGAACAGACGAGCAAAAAGAGATAGTTAAAGTTAAATGTTCTTTGTTAATATGAGGGAAGTTTATGGCACAAAACTAGTTTCCAGTTGACTCAATCAACCACAGTCTTCCTTAATGATGTGTACTTTATTCCATCCACAAACACAGTGACACAATACTATCAGATGCCACAGCTATACGACTTTGATGACTATGATCGGTGCCTGCACGAGTTCAGTGGGGATGGTGCCGGAGGCAACCCAGCAACCTATTGCTTTGTGCGCGCCGAGGTCCAGCCAAACGACTCGTCAGCGGCGTGGCGTGCCATCGAGGAAATCTCCAAGTATGACAGGCATCACTTCGATCATCGCCAGCTTAACTTCGGGCTCTGTTTGCACAAATGCGAGGAGCAACTGGTTTCACTAGATGAAAATGCCAAGAAGCTGCTAGAGGCGGGTATACTCACAGACAATGCCAAGGTGAGCTTATCAGAAATGTGTTCTATTTACAGAAAACTTCACTTTATTACCAATAATTTCTGGTAAGTAACAAAAACATATAAATTAACAGCTTCTGTCTATTTGGATGGTTCAATGGTTCAGCGTTTGATTTTGGATTTAATTAACACATCTCTATGAAAATGTATTCAAAAAACACGTTTAAATTTTGTGTAAGCTGAAAATCGCTTTTCGATGCATTGTACCATTGCAATCAACTTAATTTAATTCAATTTTTTGCCTTTGCCCAACTTTCGTCGCTGGCATCCAATAAAAAAAGTTCAAACTCTGTCAAAGCTCCAAAAAAAAAAAAAATATACAAAACATAAACAAAATCACGAAACGAACGAAAATTGATTAAAAACTAAATCTGTTCAAGCTAACAACAATAAAAGCTAATGCGCAAAGAAAATAAAATAAAAACAAAACCATCTGAGTAAAACGGTTTTTGTACACATCGATTTAATTTTATTCTTTTGCAGTTTTCAGTGCCTATTCTCTTTTCTTAATTTACTTGTATTAATAAAATGGTTTATATTAGATCACTTATCTGACTTTAAAATCAATTTTTCTTTATTTATATATTGATATAATACCCAAATTTCGTTTTAATTACCAATATGCAACAAACTGTTTAATAAAGTCCAAATACCCCATTACAAAGAAATAATAACGAAAAGCAAACAGTTATTAACAAATCCACAGTTTATTCCACTCATACCTACGCCTAATAATGTCTTAAGCAATTAGTAGAAATTGATGTAAACAATAATTTGCAGAAAATATTTCAACAGATTCAGCTAAATTTCAACACATTTTAGCAGAGATTTTATTTCAATTTGAAAAACTAATTAGTATTGGAATCGCCCGCTTTTAAGTATTTTAAACGCTTAATATGCAATCTTTAATATTAATTGGATTAATGTGCAGCCCACATAAATTATAAGATCGCTAAATTCCACAAATGCAAGTGGGAGCAGACGCATTTCTTTCCCTACTAAAACTGTGTCGTTAAATGGCCAATCTGATGGAAACTCGATGATACATATTTATATGCTGCTTACATTTGTCGCTGCAGGTTAATGTGTATCAGGAACTGTTTGCCATCGAGGCAGGCAATCGAGCTCGTTTTAATGAGCTAACCAACGCCTGCATCAACTGGCGCTTGCAACAGCTCAACTTTGGAGTCCAAGCCAAAAGTGTGATCGAATATTGTGATACGACAGCCACAACCGGCAAGGTCGAAAAGGGTAAGTTATTCAGTGCGTAGCATGTGTTTGAAAAATGTGGCGTCTAATAATCATTTAAATAATGAAACAAATTTTAGAGTACCAATCCAAACATTTTTACAAAAGTGATTTATATAAGAAAACTTTCTCAAGTTTTCGAAGCTTTATGAATTTACTAAAGATAGCTTGGAAAGCTTGAAGGAACTAAATAAAATAATTATTACATTTCTCTTTCTCTTGTCCTTTTCTCCCTAAATCTTTCCTTTATAGATGATCCATGGAATTTGACTGTCTATATTGTGATTTGTGCTGTAATCCTTTTATCCTGCGTGAGCACTCTCATCGACTTGCATTTAAAGTGCCACCGTGATGACAAAATGATGAAGGAGCGCGACCATTACAAGACCCCACCACGTACTCTGGTCATCCGGGTATTGGTCACGTTCAGCATTGCTAGGAATTGGTATCGATTAAATCAGGAACCAATTGGCAAGGTCGGACGCGAATTCCGCTTTCTCGATTGCTTCAAGTTCTTTGCGATGTTTATGGTCATCTTTGCGCACACCAATTGGGTGATCTATGAGGGCGCCATCAGCAATCCGCAGGATCCGGAGCGTATGCTACATACGGCAGCTGGAACGCTGCTTATCTCTGGCTCACTAATTACAGTCACTTTCTTTGTGGCTAGTGGCTTATTGCTGACCATCAGTTGGCTGACAGTTATTCGCGCCGTAGCAGATCGCAAGCCAGAGAAGTGGCGCTTAACAAGTTATGTTGGCCTCTTTGTCCAGTTTAATGCGTTTCGCTATATACGGCTGACTTTGCCTTATGGCTTTGTCCTGCTGCTGAGCGGCGTTTACTTTAATAATGCTGGCGGACCACTTTGGCGGCACATTTATGAGCGGGAACAGTTGGCCTGCCGCAAGAACTGGTGGACTAATTTGCTGTTTATCAACAATTTTGTCGGCACCAATGAACGGGTGATTAATGCTGCAGAATCAGCTAGATTTCTTTTGGACTAACTCTTTAACTTTATCATATTGCAGTGCATGCTTCAGGGCTGGTATTTGGCCTCGGACACGCAATCTTTTGCCGTAAGTTTGCTGGTGCTGATGCTGGGACATCGTTTTGGACGCTGGAGCAAGCAGATTTATGCCATCGTGCTGGGTACTTCTATGCTTCTGCCCGCTGTGTTGACCTATGCCCTGGACTATTATCCCATATTTCTGCCTTCGCCGCAGTAAGAGGCTGAACAGCTGGAGTAATTATGTCCACAATTATCATTTATACTTCTTTAATAGAACGCAAAAGGATTCGTTTATTGGGGATCGTCAGTTCACCGAGTTTTACACATCCTTCCAAATGAACTTTTCCTCCTATTTCTGTGGTGTCCTTGCTGCCCTTGTCTACGATCAGTTGTCCTTGAAGCAGTACAAATTGAGAGAGTTGCGCAGTTTTCAATTCCTGTGGTTTGCATTGCTCCCAGTTGGTGTCTTGTGGCTCTTCACGGCGCATCCGATTTATCAGCATTACTATTCGGAGACGCCTCGATTTTGGGGCGCTATCTATGCGGCCGTGCAGCGCAACTTTTGGGCTTTTGGACTCAGCATACTTGTAGTGGGCATGGCCTCAAAGGTCGGATGTAAGTACAGCTCCAATAAAATTAGAATATAATTCAATATTTTACTTCTTGAATACGTTTAAGTAATTTAGTTTTATTTAATTAATTACCTTTTGTTTGCTTCTATAATTTCTGACCTAATAATTTATTTACCAGCAATTATTTTATTGTAATTGAAATTACTGAGCTATTTTGAATACATTTTTTGTTAACCATTTCCAGGGATTTTCCTCAAATTTGCCAGCCTGCCCATTTTCCGTATATTGGGTCGCCTCACCTATGGCGTCTTCATAGTGCACCTTTTAGTGGCACGTTTGGCACTTGCCACTGTGCGTGAGCCCATCTTCTTTGGAACGGGTACAACGGTAAGTTGAGGATTCTCTACTGTCCCCAACTTTGTCAACTAATATAATTAATTTTCAGTTTGCTTACACTTTATATGTATTGTGCGCCTCGTATCTGAGTTCATTGGTGCTGGCGATATTTATAGAGTTACCTGTGTCATCGTTTCTTAAGCTGATGCGCTAAACTTAGCTAAACTAATATGACAATAACATTTGTTTCAAATTCACACGGAAAACAACTTTAAGATTTATGTCTTGTATATCCATTTGCATTAGATTTTTTAATTAGTTTTCGTGTCAATTTGAAGCAACTGTCATCGTTCATAAGCTTTAATCTTAACTTATCTTAAAAATGTTTTACTGTTAGCTTATAAACCTAAGTAAATTACCTTAATGAAAGCACAAGGGATGAATAAATATGAATAAAACTATGATAAATCAATACTTCTAAAAAATAACAGCCTCCGAATTTTTTTACTTATTGACTTAAAGTTTTGAGATTTAAGCTCTGACATTTGCCATCGTACATCTTCCTTCAAATCAATTTATATATACGAAACTTCTTCACTTACCCCATTCCAATTTGGCTCTGTTCGTACTCCGCTTCGCTCCGACGACACAACTCGAGAAAGTGCCTCTTGATGGCACTGGAAGCCGCCTCATTGAGCACCGGTTTCACATTTTGACGCGCATAGGCAATGAATTTCTTAATCAGTATGGGTGGTAATAGATCCAATTCCGCATCCTCTACAACATTGTATTCAAGACGCTTATCCAAGTCGTAGTCCTGCTGCAAGATGCTGTCCTGGTCATCTGCTGGCCTAACAGGCCCTTCATAGAAGCTGCTTTCGCATATGGATTCACTCAATTTTGGCTTGACTGCATAGCGTGCGGCGATCTGTTCGCGTTTCTTGGCGCCAGCATGAAGGGCACGCACATGCTCCGTGAGCGAAATGTCGCGTGTGGTCGAGGGTTTGTCCAGCAGCACGTAAACTAAATGGAACTCCTTGAGCAGGGCAGCTGTGATGCGTATGTTCTGCAGCAAATAACGCGACTGATCGTATTGGCCACGCTGAGGGTTGGCGCTGGCTATAATCGAGGGTTGTGCCTCGAATGCTACAAAGGCACCTGGCAGCGGTATATTGAGTTGTCCCGACTGCATGCACTGCAGCAACAGTTGCTGCTTGGAGGCCAACTTATCGACGCCATCTACCAGACAGTGACCCCCATTGCTTGCCGAGAGTAGAGCCCCAGCATCCATGATTCGCTTGTTGCGGCCGCTAAATGTGATGCCCAATTGATTGGCTGTTTGGGCAGCACGTTTGCCACTGATGTAGCCGCCACGTTCGGTGATTTGTGCACAGTTTTGGAGCAGCTGCGATTTGCCAATGCCTGGATCACCGACGAGCAGCACATTTATTTTGTCACCTAGTAGTGAGAGAAGGCAGGCAGCCTTCGCCATTTCGTGGCCGTGCAGCTCCGGTGCCAGCGATTGGACCAAAAGCTTGAAGCTATTCGGCTCCGCGTTGATCATGGAAATGGCCTCCAGATCCCGTTCGTTAAACTCACGCTTCACATCCTTTGCCCGCTGTACACTGCACGCCCGCAAGTACGCCTGCAAGTCCCCACCAGCCGTAACAGTTGTGTTCTCTTCGCTGTTGTCACACAAAGAGCGTAGCTTCAGCACGCCTGTCACAATAATCTCCTGACCCACATGAACGGCATCGACAAGCTCGTGTCGCAGCTCAATGTCCAGTTGGCCGGGCAGCGTGTTATCATAGTCCGTAAGCAGCGATAGACTGGATTCCTCCAGCCTAATAATCTGGTGCGCGACCAGCTGCGTATAAGGCGAATTGCGCAGCGCTAGAAAATTATCTTTGGCGTGGCATTGCGGCTTTAGGCAGTGATAGGGGCGGGGCGTGAAGTTGCCACGCTGCCGCAGTGACTGTTCCGTATTGCAGCGGGTGCAGCGAAAGGCGTGCCAGGCCAGACTGTATGTGGGCTCACCCACACAGCTTACAATACCGTGTACCGCAAATAGAGTGTCCACCCGGGCATGAGTTATCTGACTGATTAGCTCGACAGGCACAAAGTCCTCGGGCCGGACGTAGATCTTGCGTGTGCGTCCAGTGCGCGGCACGTATGTATTTTCGGTGGATACCAATGGAAAGATACTATCTGCAACCTCTTCGGCAACATCCAGACAATTGTTGATGACAACCGTGTGCATTGCGAGCGCAATTGTGGACAACGTACGCAGTGGTTGCTGCTGAAAATCCTGGACTAATGTTGGCCACACTGCCTTCAGCTGCTCGTCGTTCACAATGCCGGCGGCGGGTAGGTAAAAGCACCCACGTTGGCGTATCAGCACTAGATCATACTTTTGCGGATTGCGCTGGAAGTGCGCCTCTACGGCCACAATGCGCTTGGACAACTCATTGTCCGCGACGTATTGTTCGCTTAGGAAATACAGCCGCCAGCCGGGACAACTCCTAGGATTGTCCACGAGCAGACTGCGCACCTGCAGCGCACCCTCTGGAGCCACGTAGTTTTCAGGACGCAAATAACTGCAATCCAAGGCAACATTTGTGCGACGTTTACGACGCGAGTCACCATCGACATGGGATCGATTCCAGCCTCTGGGTTGAGTGACTGCGCCTCTTTCAGACGATTCTGGTCGATTGCCGCCTGCAGGTATAACGCGGCCGTTGCGGCGAAAATAAAAATATGGACGATTGCCACCGCCGCCACGTGCTCTGCCGCGCACAAATCTAGAGTTACGAAGTCCAGCTGCTGGTGGATTCATTCGAAATTCACACAAAGCACAATTTTTAAAATTGCGCAAATCGTTGGATTAATTTTCGCGGTTTGCTTCCTATTCTCACTCTGCTCGATTTCTTTACAAAGGAAAATACCGATTCAGATGTTATCGATATGTCACTTTATTAGTATTTTTTAAAATTATCTTTAGTTTTGGTATTTGTGAATATGTCAAGCTAGCTCATACTGAGTATTATTTTTAGTAGGGGCTTGGTTAAATATATTTATTTATATTACTGAAAACATACCCAATACAAATTTAAGACATCTAACTATAACTATTTCAAAATGCCGGTAAGTGATTTAGCTGGTTTGAATAACTAGTGAATAAGTGACTTGTGCGCTTCTATTGGCGAATGTATTGTTAATTTTGCTTATTTAAATCCCGGACCTCACGCAATGAAATTGTTTGCCCATTTCTAGGCCTACCACTCACAGATCAAGGACTTTCGCCAACAGGTGGGCAATATGGCTATACTGCCATTGCGTACCCAGGTACGCGGACCAGCCCCAAGTGCCAATGTTGACAGTGACATTATTGATGAGTCACTTTATTTCTTCAAAGCCAATGTATTCTTTCGCACCTACGAAGTGAAGGTGGGCTCCATATTCAGGTGGAAGTTTGTTTTTACAAATACATAATGTATATATTTCTTTATATGCAGTCGGAAGTGGATCGAGTGCTCATCTATATTACGCTTTACATAACTGAATGCCTAAAGCGACTGACACGAATTACCACCAAGGCTCAGGGCCAGCAGGAGATGTATAGTTTGGCCATTTCCAAATTTGATATACCAGGCGACGCTGGTTTCCCATTGAACTCTGTGTACGCCAAGCCACAATCCGCACAGGATGCCGATCTGATGCGTCAGTATTTGTTGCAGCTTCGCCACGAGACCGGTAACCGTGTTGTGGAGAAAGTGTTCAGCACCGAGGATGGCAGACCAAACAAGTGGTGGACTTGCTTTGCCAAGAAGAAGTTCATGGAGAAGAGCCTGGCCGGCCCGGGCCAATAAACAAACATGAAATTAGTAAAGAATTTATATATCGAATATATCGATTTGTATTGTTTAGTTACGGCGATGTATAAAAATTCAGTGTTATTCTCTTAGCCGCTTGCTAAAAACTATCCAAACTTTCCGAGCATCTATAAAAATATATACTATAAATATAAAACACAGAAGAGAACGATATTTACGTTGTTAATGAAGACGGGGCAACGACGCTCTTTAATTGGAAATCATCCTAAACAAATATTCTAATATGTACAATAAAAGTTAACGATACAAATGGTCGGCCTGCAGATTGGAGGCAATTTCCGATTCCCATTTATCTCCATTGCACAGCAGCTTCTCTTTGTTATAAAGCAACTCCTCGTGTGTCTCTGTTGAGAACTCAAAGTTGGGACCCTCAACAATTGCATCGACGGGACAGGCCTCCTACAATAAACGTAGGGTAAAACACAATTAATCTTCATATTCCTGCTGTCCATATAACTAACAGATTACCTGACAGAAACCGCAGTAGATACACTTGGTCATGTCAATATCGTATCGTGTTGTACGCCTGCTGCCATCGGCTCGCTCCTCGGCCTCGATGGTGATTGCCTGGGCGGGACATATGGCCTCGCACAGCTTACAGGCAATGCAGCGCTCTTCGCCGCTGGGATAGCGACGCAGGGCGTGCTCACCACGGAAGCGAGGACTCAGTGGTCCCTTTTCGAAGGGGTAATTAATTGTCGCCGGCTCCTTGAAGATGTGCGCCAGTGTAACGGCAAAGCCGCGAAAAAGCTCGCCAAAAAACATTGTTGTAGCCGCACGATCTGTGATATCCTCAAATTCCATGCTCAGTTCCTTGTTGTTCACATATACGTAGCCCTTGGGAACGGCAACGATGTCTTTGGGCTCTGCTCTCTGGGCAGCTAGCATGCGTGCGCCGGTGGTGCCAAACATGCGCTGACCTGCATACAAAGCATATTACTATTATTATATTGTACCCGGCACATCAAGAATAATCCGAGCAGTGGCAATTTTTGCTCTACTTTACTATGACATAAGGTTACATAACCTCATAACATTAACAATTGGAAGTATTTTTAAATTTTCTTTAGTATATGCGATAATTAGACACTAACCATGGCGCGATGCTGTAAAAATTCGCATTGTTAGCGACATGTTTACGATTTACGAATTAATTTGTCGAAAAACAAAATTACAATTGTTTTGTTGTGATAATTTTTTGGGTCGATAGAAAACACATGAAACCAGGGCTGGGAAAACGCTGCAACTATATCGATAACTAATGAAATCCCAGCTCATTATCGAGTTTTATTAGTCACTTACCGACTAGTATGTTTTCGAACAGGCAAGTGAATAGTTGTTTTAAAGGTACAGCGTCTTTTTATTGTGAAAATCACAAATTAAATTACAATAAATAATCCTTGTGAGTAATTGCTACTAATGTAGGTGCATTTTTTATTTTAATACTAAATAATTATTGTGTCTAACAACGAAGGTCATTTACATTTCCAACGGTGACGACATCGCTATTTTTATACACCAAAACAAATTTCGCAAGCGCACGCAAACATGTCGGAACTATCCTATCTGCATATGCTTACAAACAAGGAGTTGCACACGAAATGCTTGGAATATGGTCTGCCAAATATACCAGTAACCGACTCGAGTCGCCGGGTTATTATGCGTCGCTTGCACGCTTCAATTTCGGGCATTCCCTTGAACAAAAAAAAAAGTGCTGCAGCTGAAAAAAAGAAGACTTTAGAGAACAGTAAGCCGACACCAGCCGCAGAGGCAGTCGAGAAGAGGAATACAATTGCAGCAACCAAAACTCAAAGCTACAACAAGAGCAACTATAATAATAACAACAACAGTCGTCGCACAATTGCTGATACGCCCAGCGAATATTATAATGATAACGCGTCCATGCGCTCCTTTGAAACAACAACAACCGTTTCAGATGTGGGCTCACAATCAGAGGATGATGATTACAACCAGTACAGTACGGCCAGCGTGCAACGCGATGATCCGCGTCAGCGTCGCTCGGTTTCGTTGAGCAAATCCGGTGTGGTGACTACTTCTTATATGCGCGAGGTGCAGCAGCCGCAACAGCCACAATACGAGAAGGAGGAAGAGGTGGATCTGCCCCAAAGTTATACATATCATCGTCCACAGGTGGCATCGCCGTCTGCGCAGTCACAGGCCGTTTATCAGCCACGTAATAAACGCGACTATTCCCCAGGCTTGTCTAGGCAAAGTCTGACCCAAACTCAGCTGAACTCAACCAGCTATTCCAATGCCATCAATGAGCAACCGGCACACAACACATACAGGGGCTCAGCTGCGCCATTTGATTGGAGTCCTGCACCCAAACCAGCGATGAGAAAGCGACAGACCGTTGGAGAAAGCGGCATGGCTAGAGGTCGCCTTTTACAGCCCACTTATCAAATGAACACACTGTATCCACAGCTCAATGAATTCTATGATCTGCCCGACAGCAGAGCGCAGCCAATGGACGAGGACACGAACAGCGAATCGGAGCCGGAAATTTGTACCCAACACCGTCGTTCGCCAGGCAGCAACACCATTGAATCCCCGTATGTCAGCCAATTTTCGCGTCAGCTGGACACACGCAAACGTTCTTCACCCTTGGCCAGACCACAAATCCGGGCCCATATTCAGCAAGATGATCCAAATTCTCCAATGCAGCAATTTCGCGAACTCTTAAGAAGACTTGACCAGCAATATCATTTGAAGTTTTACTTCTTTTTAACAGTATGCGTGTTGTTTGCCACATTTCTGTACGTGATTGTCACACCTTAAAGACGTTTATAATCTTTTCGCATTGGTTAAGGCTTCAAATAATGGATAATATCTCAAATCGGTAATCAAATCATATAATTTTTAGTTTAATCTGTTTTTGATTTATTTAAATCATGTTTAGGTGATAGACGGAGTAAATAAAAGATCATTACACTGATTAAATTACCTTCTATCGTAATGCCTTTCTCGGAACTTAAATATACCTACTAAAAACTACTAGTAATTGTTGCATTTGAAATGTTTAATAAAAATCTGGTGACAACTAATTAAATATCTTTTCTTTTACACCACACTGGAGTGGCGATTAGCAATTTTTATTGTTATTTTGAAGTATTTCCAATTTTATGCAGTGCGGTGGTATATGTATCGATATATACCGTAATATATTGAATTGAATTGAACAACCAACATTGAGGGAGGGGCACGTAGTAAACAATCGCCCCTCAACCCTTCCCAGCTTTGAATAGATTTAGTTTTTTTTCCTTTTCGCTTAATTGCTCTTTTTTTTAATATATAATTAGAAAAGTGTACTACATTACAATTATTTCATTAAATAAACTAATTAAATGTAAATGTTTTCAGTGATTTTTTTTATCTTTTTTTTGTGGCTTGCATTTTAGTTATCAGACATAGTCTTTAGGCTAATATTTACACGCTGTTTAAGAATTGCAGCACAAATATGTGTAAAATCGTGGGGGCGCAGGCAAAATTCAGTAGGTTATGAGAGTGAACAATTTAAGAGGATGTTGGGGTTGTGGAAAAAAGAGTGGAAAGGAAGTAAAGATATATTGTAAACATGACTGACTCAACGAGGTTTAAATCACAAAAGAAAACATGCTCAACAATGGCAGCTTTGGCCCCATTCAATTGAAATGGAACTTAAATTGGAACGGCGAACCGTGCTGGAAGTGCGCGAATGGATCTGCCCCGCGGAAGCCATGCTGATTGCTTTCGGGATCCAAAGGATCCTCGCCATTGTCGAACTGGCGCCGCTTCTCGGGATCCGTCAACACCTCTTTCGCGGCGGCAATATCAATAAACTTCTTCTCAGCCAACTTTTTCTCGTCGTCCTTGAAATTGTCAGGATGCCATTTCTGTGCCGCCTTGCGATAAGCCTTTACAATTTCCTGTTTGTTGGCACTGCGCTTAACGCCAAGGATTTTATAATAATCCCGTCGCTCCGCTTGCTTCTGTAGCTTCTTAGCCTTTTGTATACCCTCCTTGGCCCGCGAATTATTCTCATCCATCTCCAGCGCAGACTGGAAATCGTGTATCGCATCATCATACATTTCGCTGCCCAATAGCGCCTCGGCGCGATCACAATATAGCTGTGCATCCTTCAGAATGTCTAGCGCCTGTTTGCATTGCGACAATGCTTTGCCGTATTGCTCATCGCTGGTGTAGCAGGAACAGAGAAGCTTGTGCGCCTCGTAGCGTATCATCGTCTCCTCGGGCTCATGCTTAAGTACGGCCTCGGCGGCGACAACGCAATCGGTCGCCTGCTTCTCCTCACGCGCCGTTTCCGCTGTCACCAGCTGCTTTTCTACTTTGCGCACTTTCTTGTAGAAGGGAAAGCAGAGTTTGTGCTCGGGATCGTATTTAAGGCACTCGCGGATCTCCTTCAGCGCATTGGTGCAATGTCCAATACTATAGAGCAACTGTGCTATTTTATAGTGACCCTCGGTGCTGTCCTGCGACAAGCGATTGACCTGCCGCAAATCCGAAATAGCTGAAAGCGCATCATTTACTTTCAAATATGCATCGGAACGTGCCTGTCTGAAGACGAGACACCACGGGGAGAACTCCAGCAGTTGAGTGAGCATGCCAATGGCATTCTGTTCATCATTATTGTCCATCAGATGCTGCACCAGCTGCCACTGCTCCTTGGCCGGGCGCAGTCGTGAATAATGTTCGTGCACGACGCCATTCTGTGGCTCCTCCCGCAGCACAAGTTCAAAATCAACCATGGCCAGATCATAGTCGCCGCTCTTCATATGCACAATGCCCCGTTGGCTGCGCGCCGCTATAAAGTCCGGCTTTAGCTCCAGCACACGACTAAAGTCCTGGATTGCAAAGCGTGTCTTGCCCAGCGCCAGATAGACTGTACCGCGCTTGAACAAAGTCAAGTAATTGTTGGGATCGCCCTCTGGAAAATGGATAAGTTTAAATTTAAAAGTATTGACTCCTTTTCCGCATCGATTTTGACTTACCCACGGCTGCGTGGTAGTGCGTCAGTGCATCTGACAGCTGTCCTCGTGCCAGAAATTCTTTTCCCATCTCAAGATGATTGTCGATATCCGCTTGATTTGGAGATACCGCATCGGCGCCTGTATAGAGTGACGTGTATTTAAATATTATTAGTAAGTTATTCATTTGCTTGAGAGTTCGTTGTCACGTACCGTCCATGAAGAGTTCGAGCAACAAAAGCAGGACACAGGCGGCTAATCTTCTTTCGCCACTGCCAAATGGCAGAAGATCACTTAATGGCAGAGCCATTATGCTACCTGCCCAATTATGCGTGAGTGTGCGTGTGGATGTGTGGGCGTGATCGTATTTGTGGGCGTCTTAGGCAATTGCGAGTGTGTTTCATCAAAATCAAAGTTTTGCATGCACACGTCACTCTTCAGGCTAAAAATTTTTCTGTCTGTTTCTTTCACAGCTGCTTATCTTTACCGTTGCACCTGTCTTCGAGATAAAGTTTGTTGTTGGCAGTGATGCCGATTGCTATAGAAATTCGCGTCCGTTTAAGGAAAAAAAAATAACCAAAAACTAAAGGATCTTTCACGTTGCTTTGTTGCAATTTAATATAGTACTACGCAATTAGCTGCTTTGTGTCCATTTCGATCGGTAGCCGACTCGTTATTGCTCTTCAGCAATACGTTTACCACAGTTTTTGGTAGAACCTGCTGTTTAAAAACCTAAACACTGACGTGTTATGCGAGCTACAAGAGGCCACATAAACGGCGTTGCCACACAGTGCGGCGGCATATGACAACATCTGGCAGCGCCATACAGAACAGGTATGTTTTTACTGTGCTGACAATATATATCGCTGTTTTCTTTTATTTAAATGCTTCAACTGTGTTTCATTTCATAGTTCTAGTTAAATAACAATTGATAAATTTTACTGTATATGGAACTCGAATTGGGTAAATATACTTATATTGCACTACCACACCTAATATACAATGTATACTATCGATATTGATATTTTTTACATAATTGTTATTGTAAATAAGTGTGTTTAAATTTTAAATAAATGCAATATCTTTTTGAGCATTAAAAAGTTGCTTTGCCATTTAACTTAAATATGTTTTATAACATTTCCTTACTTATCACTAAAATGGTCATGTAATGTGCCTTACGAGGGTGGCTTATAAGTATGTAAATATGTGTGCATATTGATTAGGATCTGGAAGGATCATAAAATATGATCTCTGAATATGAAAGCCGAAAGCTACGCGAGTTGATTGTGACAAGAGAGCTGATAAGATTTAACTTTTATGAAATCTTCCTAGAGAGTATAAAGCATCAGCATTCTGTGCCTCAATCATTATGCCTTTATAAATTTGTCTAAGTGGAGGGTCTACGATTTTTAAATTCAATGTTGGATTTGGCTTTTTTAAAGCGTTTACCATTTATATAGTATTAATTAGGGTAGTTTTGATGCTATGCTATCTCAATATTAGTTATTTGCTGTTCCACTTTGAGCATTTTCATTGGAACATTTAGGAAATCACAATGTTGATCATATTATCCAGTGAATCTTTGGCATGCGACTCGTTCGTATCATGTGCCTTTTTCATATGAGCTGAAAAAAGGATAAGAAAATGTTGCAATGTTAATACTTTATTTAATCTTCTAAATACAGCTGTCATACTTTTAAATTTGATGTGAGTCACAAAACGTTCCTGGCACAAATCGCATTTGTAGTAAGTGTTACCCGTGTGTACACGTTGATGGAGACGCAGAGATTTCTCAAATAGATAAGAACGTCCACAAGTGTCACACTTGAAGTTCTTCTCCAGAACTAAAATAAAAATAATGATGATTACATACACTGTTGAATACTCTAAATTATTGCATACCCTCATGACTGCGCATATGCTGGGTAAGTACATATTTCAGGGCAAATGACTTGCCGCAAACATCACAAACATTTGGCTTCTCATTTGAATGCGTCTTCATATGCCACTTTAAATCCTGGGCACGCTTATAGCGCTTGGAACAGTGACTACAAGCATGCAGTCGATCTGCAGAATGCACAGCCATATGCCGCTCCAAAGCTGACTTCATGTTGAAACGTTGAGAACAGCTGCCGCACTGGAAGAGACCCGTATATTGGCGCTCCCGTTTCCGCTGGAGTACTCGCTTATTGTTCGCAATAACTGGAGCTGACCGTTCGCGGTGGAGATGCTCGGCGCTCATGTGCTGGATGAGCTCCTGTTCGGTGTCAAACTCCTGGCGACAGGTTTGGAACATGCATTCGCTGCGCTCCTGATGCGTTAGATTTTCCGTGTGCAACTCGAGCATGTGAATACGCTTTTCAGCATACGAGTCAAAAACTTTTGAACAAAATTTACGTTTAATACAATTGCAAAAAAGGTTTATAAATGAATAACATGTTTTAGGGTGTCATGAAACGGTAACAGATTTTTGCAGTGGTCTCTCGTTAGTTATTTTCGTTGTTTTTCAATAAAATAACTTTTTTTATTCCCTAAACCCATGGAAAATTTGCAATGGTATGTAACATTCGTCTGTCCATCCGTCTGTCTGTACAAAGACGCGAATCTCAGAGATCGGGACCAGCGAAGAATAAGCTTGATTTATTGTATATATAACTGCCGCCATTTCTCGATTATTAATCAATTTCATTTTCCTTTAGCAATAAAAGCCACAATTTTAAAGGCAGAATCTTCTAATTAACACATATGCACATATGCATATGCTTAATATTTATAAAAAGGATCAAGAGCTGATAAAAAAACACTCAAGCTATGTTCAATGTGAGAAATAGATGGCATGATATTTGATGCTAGCGTCAATTTGTTTATGTGTGTATTCTGAAGAATGCCGTTTCGTATATATGTATGTATATGTACGATTTCCTATCCAGTCTATTAGAAACAGTTCGGGCTGGTAATAAAGAAATACACTGCAATTTTTTTTTACTCTTCAGTGCCTTGCTATAAGAAATAAATCAGCCTGCTCAACATTTTTTAAAATTTGAATTTTTTCACAACTGGGTCCAGGGAATATCGTATCGAGATCGATACTTGACTACAGCTTTCTTAATTGTTCTTGTTTTCCGTTAATGTTGAATATTTCAGATTGGTCTTGACAAAAAAAACCCATTAAATTTAAAAAATGTGCTGTTTTAAAATCTGTGTTTTTTCTTATATAGCGTGTATTTTCGAGAGACCACTGTATTTTGCTTGCATGCTGCGCTCCGAGGAAGGGTGTCGTACAGTGTACTTTATTGGTTATGCAAGGTGGTTGATTAACTAACTGGTTAAAATTGTATCTAAGTTATAAAGAAATTACAAAAGTGTTAACAATATTATGAAGTTTGTTGACATGCTTGTTTTTTGGCTAATAGGTGTATAAAAAAGAGCTGAGCCATGTTTACCGTTGAATTGCATATAGCGCATATAGAAATAACTTGACTAACACACAACAAAAAGCAGCAGATTGCCATCTTCAGAGGTGTATGTGATATCTTTAAGCGTTTGCGATGTATGTTTTGATGATGTGACAGATGGTTTTCATTAATGAGTTCTTATAATTTAAATTAAATCTTTTGTTAAGTGAGCTTCGCTTCTTTAATTATCAAACGATTACTTGTCTTAAAGTGATCCAAACTCACAAAACGAAAGACATTTTTCAGCATTTTAGCCTTTTAGACAGCCTTCAGAAGCAATTCCATATTTTTTCTAAGATGTAAAAACTAATATATATAAAATTATAGATATATAAAAGTTAGTGGAAAAAATATACAAAATTTAACTCTTCAAATTTTTGATGACTTGTAAAAATTAATATTTAATCCAAAGCAATCCCATTCGCCTATTATATGGATAACATTTTTATCAAATTCTTATAAAATTACTCAAGAAATAAAAGTATTAAATTTTTTTTGATTTATGTGGATTTAACTCATCATTATTTAATTTTATTCTCACACCATTGTTTTTAGCGTTCTGATTGATGGTCTAAATATGGCCAAAGTGCATGAAGCTGTCCAGATTTAACTTACCCTCAGTGCAAATGCCACATTTGAAGGGCTTCTCACCACCATGCTGTCTATAGATATGCCATCGAAGGGTTTTAACATGTGTGAAAGCTGTAAGCAGATTCTAGATATTAATAGTATGTAATATACCTAATTGGCCAGACCACTCACCATTGCCACAGAAACCGCAGTATTCACTCTTGCGAGAGCCGGTTGTGTGAGTAGCCTCATGGCATTTGAGATGTCGTTGATTGATGAAGAGCCTGTCGCAGCCATTGTGACGACATCTCAACTGCCTCTCTGGCTTGTGCCAGTTCATGTGGTAATGGAGGCTTTTGCGTGTAAAGAAACGCTTTTCACACATGCTGCACTCGAAATCCGTTTCCGAGTGATATTTCTCGATGTGATGCTGAAGATTATGACGATCTCCATACTTTTTGCCGCACACCTCGCACGCGTAGTGCTTGATGACATGGGCGCTCTTCATGTGCACGGTGCGGGAGGCAGCGTCCTGGAAGATTTCTGTGCAATGCGGACAGTTGTAGGGCTGATCCTGATCATGTACGCTACTAATGTGCTCTAGGAGCATGTGCTGCAGTTCATAGCTCGCCTGTGGCTTGTAACAAAATTTGCAAGCATAGCTAATGTTCAATGAGCTGCAATCTAAAGCCAAATCAGTTTGCTCGTCTAAGACTGGCTGTGGGGATTTATCTATTTCGTTGATGTTTATCGTTTCCACATATATTTCTATGGGTTTTGGCGATGTGTTCTCAATAATGGCAGTGTCTTGTGTTGCTTTTGTCGTTGTTATTGCTTCTATTTCTGCAGACTCTTCTGTTTCACTAGCAGCTTCTGTAATGTGCTCCTCTTCATCGTTCTTGTCATACAGCAAATGGGCATCGATTTTATCAAAAATATTCGAGAGCTTTAATTGCGCATCCTGGCAGGCCATGCGAAACGTGTAAATGGAGCAGAATTTTGTAAAACAATCGCTACATATTTTTTGTGGCAGTCCATCGTTAGGTGAGATCTAAAATACATATACATATGCAGTAAGCTCATTAACCAAACTCTGTGCAAAGTACTTCATCAATATATTTAAGAATTTATATATAGCTTATATATATAGCGCCTAATTAAAATTCAACGCACAGACTTTTACAAAGCACAGTAGTTAAGCATTTGCGAAAAGCGATAAGTAACGTACGATAATAGTTATCGATGCCGAATAGCAACCGTTGCACGATCAAAAGCTTCATTAAAATGCAATTCACAAACTTTCACCAATTCCAATTGCTGTTTTAGTTTTAGCATTTGACTTACCTGTAAATTCCAGTTGACAAACTCAAGGCGTATTTGCGCCATTTCGTTCTGCCAACTCGTTGGATGGAACAAGTCCAACCAATAGTTGTTATTGCCATTTTCGAAATCGCACCTTGCACAAGTGCGACACGTTTCCATGGCTGCAGCTACCAACAAACTGAACAGTCAACATCAATCCGTGACGCCCAGCTCCGAATTGCAATTGTTAGCAAGCAAACATACATACAAACATGCATGCATAAGCATATGAAGTATGTAAATCCAAAGTTATGCAACTTCAGAAATAACTCACAGACATACACACATACCAATTGTATACCAAGTTTACAGCTGGAGTTGCTTGCAAACATCTGTTCCAATTTTAAAAGTTAAGTCAATGGAGATGCTGCTGCTATGTACCATGGAACCTGGGACACTCGAAAAACTTTTGTGCCTGTACATCAAATTAAAGAAGGAGGAGGAGCAGCAACAGCAAGTTGGATGCTGTAGCCACATCCTGGGCGAGTGCGAGATGTTGTCTGTAGCACACTCCCGCGTGAACTGACCTTCATTGTTTGTTTAAGCCGCGGTGGAGAAATTGAATTCCCACGCACACAGACTCACTTACATCGGCACACACACACATATATATATGTATATATATATATGTGTATGTAACTGCAGAAACGGGGCGCATGTGTCGGTGTTGTCCCTTCCCAGAAGCTTTGTGCACTCAGCTGTTTTCGTTTTGGTTAGTGTACTTGCGCATAAACGTGACAATTTTTGCAAAACAAACAAGAGGTTTGTTCGTGGACAGCAAGCAGAACTTGTATTGAACTCTAGCCATAATAGAATATTACGAGAACTTATTTTTTATTTCTTAGTACAACTGCATTTTAATTGTACTTAGTTTTTCTTTCAAGTTTGTTTCATTTATTTAATGAGTGAGTGACTCTTGAACAACAAGTTTGCCCCACTGTGTGCTGTTCAATTCGACTGGCTGAGCAAAGAGAGCGAACAGCTTTTACACTCCAAAAAAGCTTTTAAATGTGGCGATATTTGGTACGTAAAAGTTGTGTGTAGGCATTCTGATACTCTTACAACGGTTATTGACACAGATTGGTACTAACTTATCATTCATAAATACAACAAACTCAAATAATAGATACATCACAATGCTAAAAAATTCAATTTGTTCAATTTTTTACACAGAAATTTGTTGAAAAGTTTACCAAACATTCGCGGAGTCGTCTAAATGTATATGTATATATATATATATGTATATAAATATACTCTTAATCATCATCACTAACCAAGTCGATGTAGCTATAACCGTCCGTCGGATTTTGTACATATGTGGGATATCAGCTCCATACTAACTATATATTTTGACATAAAGTCCCCAATATCGGACTACTATTTTATATAGCGTTCATAACAAAAATCAAACGATATTTTTAAAAATATAATATCGCAATGCAATGTAATCTTCGGCATGCCTAAATTATATTAAAAATCTGGCTCATTTTATGAAAGACAATATTTGTCACCCTCTTTATTATTTCATATCAAAAAGCGCTTACAGTTAACTATTTATGGTTTATTGATAATTATATACACAGACATATACATATACAGATTTCTAACTATAATTACATTAGGCAGAATTTGAGTAGGCCAGAAAAATTGGAAAATTCTCGTTAACTGGGCGGCAAAATGCCCAAAGCTCGTAAACACAATTTGGCCGCATTTATCTTGGCCTCCTTTTTGTTATTGCAACTCTGGGCAGGCGTGTACGTTTGTCCATTGATCTCCACGGAGAAGAGGAACATGCGACTATGCGATGGCCCGGAATCGCCTTTCAGCGTATATTGCGGTGGTGTCCACCGATTCTTCGATGTCAGTTCGTTGAGCACACACACCGGATGCTTGTCCTGGGCGGTAAGCGCAACCTGTGCAATATTTGTTGCATTTGTGTTCTTGGATGACGAACGCGAGCACGTTGCACGTGTCGGTTGCTGTTTGATATCCTCACGAGAGATCAGACCACGCTTGTCCAGCTTTACTGTAAGCTGGAGTGGCTGCAGTGAGCCTGTCTTGGTACGCCCGAGACCCTCGCCCGGCTTCCAGCCCATCTTCTGCAACAGTGTCATGCCCATGCCGCCTGTGACGGGCTTGGTGGAGGTCAACTGATCCTTGCGCGCCCACAATTGCGGCCCGCTACTCAGTTCGTGCACCTTCATTACTTGCGCACCCGTACTGCCCGTAAACTGACCGGGAAGATACTTTGATGAGGCCCACGAGGTCATGTCCCGCTGTGCGTTGTACATCATTTTTAGTGCCTCTGAATCGGCGGGGTTATCCTGATCAAGAAAAATCACATTATTTCAATTGCCGATTATACAGTTAAAAGATAAGGTAATATTTTATTTTTAATTAAGCAGAAGACATTGTGAAATGGCTCTTTGATAAATAGATAAATATAAATAAATATATATATATATATTTTTTTTTCTATTAGTGGATGCTGACGTTACAATATCCCTAAAAATGTTAGTTTTCAGCTGCTCACCTGCAACCGCCTTATGGCACTTAAACGTTGTGTAATTATGCTGGACACATCCTTGCTGGGCGCCAGGGCATGTGGAAAAATGGAGACCGTTGGCGCTGGCGGAGGTCGTGCCGCTGTCGATGGTATGGGCACCTCCGGTACAAATGACACAAAAGACGCTGGAGGCTTTGCAGGCGGAGGAACTGAAGCAGGAGCAGCTGCTGGTGCTACACGAGGGGACACCGATAAGGGAGGGGACACCGGTAAAGGAGGCGGCGGCGAAAGCGTTGTGGACGCACTCGTCGCAGCACGTCCATCAGAATTATTTGTGCTGTCAGCATCTGATTGATTAGGGACTGGCTTAAAGGCAGGTTCCTGCATCTCCTGCTGTGGCAGCGACTTGGCAAAAACATTCTTCTGCACATCCTTGAATATGTTTGTGGGCTGCTTTGCGGACGGTAGAGCTGGCAGTGGTGCCAGTGCATCAACCGGCACCCACACCTCGGACATGCGATGCACCTGCCCAGATGAGACGGGAAACTGCATTGTTATCGCCTTCGTTTGCTCGTCACGTCGAGTGGCCGGCACAATGGATGTTGCATTCCGTATGTGCATGACAATCGGTTCGCGCTCCTTGAGCTGGAAGGGGTGATGGAAGGCTTTGGTGTTACCGTTTTTATCCACATCGGAATCCTCATCGGAACTCAGATCGGACAGCATATCGCCGTTGGAGATCTTCTTGCAAAAGTTCGTCAAGTCCTGGACGCTGCGTCCGCCATAGCGCATCTTGAGCAGCACCTTATCCTTCACCTCCGGTGTCAACTCTGCCACTCCAGCCATATTGCCCCGCTTGAACATACTGATCGCATTGCGTCGCGCAATCTCCAACAGCCGCTTCTTATCGATGCCCAAATCCCGTGAACGTGACCGTGATCGAGAGCGCTGCCTTGCGCTCGAGCTATTTGTGTGACGCGCGGAGTAGTTCGTGTGACGCTTACTGTCGCTGGGATCCGGCTTAGATGAGTTGCCATAGAAATTGTTGCGGCCGTTTGCCTTCTCGCGCAGATAAGTTTCCTCATCGGAGAGCGAGATCTCATCGGATTGACGGCGCTCCGGCTTAACCTGTATGGATCTAATGTTCTTTTCCTTGGAGCGAGGAGTCTTTCCATCGTGGTAGCCATTATAGAAACTATTATGGCCACGTACCCGCTCACGCTCTTTCTCTCGTTCCCGTTCTTTTTCCCGTTCCCGTTCTTTTTCCCGCTCTCGTTCTCGTTCGCGGTCACGATCCCGATCCCTCTCCTTTTCACTTTCTCGCTCCCTTTCGTGTTCCCTTTCGTGTTCCCTTTCGTGTTCCCTTTCGTGTTCCCTTTCGACAATGTGATTCGCCTCCTTCTTTGCCAGCACTAGTGCCTTGTCCTCTTGAGTCACCGTTGCATGTCGTTTCCTTGTCGCTTCCGACTTCTCGTGTTTAACTGTGCCCATTCGCTTTTCCTTGAATTTCTCACGATCCTTATCCTTGTGTTTATCCTTGCCATCTTTGTGCTTATGCTTATGTTTCTTTCGCTTATGTTTGTGCTTGCCGGAAGCCACATCTGAGTCGGAGCATTCGCCATCCGATTTCTCCTGTTTACCGCGCGATTTTTTCTTTTTCTCTTTCTTGGATTTCTTGTGTTTTCTTAGCAGGTTTTTGTCATCTAGCAGTGCCTCAGGTGGTGCCGCATTAAAGACGCCAAAGAGCTCGGCGAGAATCTCATTCGATGATTTAACAGGCTTAATTTGTTTTTTATCCTCCAGCATGGAATCGTCGCTATCGCTTTCCGTAAGAGTGTCTGCTGAAAGCGGTGAACCTTCCGATTTGATGGCCCGTAGCTTCGCCTCAACCTCTGCATCGATCTTCTCGCTTTTTACCTGGACACGCAACGGTTCATCTACTGCCTGCTGCTGATGCTGGTCGAGAGTGTTGGCACTGTCCGTATTTTCAGTCATTGCTACTTGGGTTGGCGTTCAATTGCATTATATCTTATATATACACAAATGGTTCAGATTTTTATTTTATTTTTTTTGCACGCCTTAGATATTTAAATCGATTGATTCAGCTGGTCAAAATATTATAAATTTAGTCCATCTCTAATGGTGATGTGTGACGTTTCGATTAATTCAGTTAGAGCTATACAAATGAGTTGACAGCCCTATGTCATCGCGAAGCGCAGCCAACTTTAGTCACGTCGCTGTCACGAATTGCAATTTTTATATATATAAAAAAAAGGTTTAATCGCTGTTTCGGAGGCCTGTAAAGTGTCAGCCAAGTTATAAATACGGGTCAAACTAGCTAAAAATGTAAGTAGAAGTGGATGAGACTCGATTTCAAAGTGCCAAAACAACAGCTTGGCTGCAAATTGACAACATTTCTAATCGCCATTTCTTTTTTTTCATTTTCTTTTTCTTCCTCGTCGCCTGGCGTCTCTGCCCTCCTGTTCTACGACTGTCATTGTCATCGTGCTGCGTGCTGCCATGCAACTGTGTTGGTTCTCTCGATTTCGATTTTGTTGGAACGAACGAACGAACGGATGGACGGACGGACGGACATCTATGCTTCTACCATGCCCCGTGTTGCTTCTGCTCTTCTTTTGTTTGTGGCTCGCTATCTGCTTCGGTGTGCGTGTGAGTGTAGAAATTTTCGTTGCGAGCATAATTGAATATTTAACAACGAAGAAAAATTCCCATACATTTATTTATCAGAAATAACAAACATTTCAGTTTTGATTGGAAGTTTTTGGCAGACAGAGCTAACAATTACTACTACAATCGACACATCAATACACAGTAAAAATGACGTCGCTGGATCAAAATCGCTTGCAAAACTTTAAAAACAAAGGAAAGGATCAAGATGTAAGCAAAAATTTACATTTACTATTAAAACTTAATAAATAAAATATTAAATAACCAATTACACATTGCAGGAGATGCGACGTCGCCGCAATGAGGTGACTGTTGAGTTGCGTAAAAATAAGCGCGACGAGACAATTTTGAAACGTCGCAATGTGCCCAACCTGGACTCGAACACAGATGAAGATGAAACGTTGCCCAACTCCATAAATTTGAAGAAGCTTGCCTTGGCCGCCGCTGATCTAACAAAGCCGGAGCAACAGTTGGCCGCCGTTCAAGCAGCACGAAAATTATTATCATCTGACAAGAATCCACCCATCAATGATTTAATCAAAAGCGATATATTGCCCATTCTTGTTGAATGCCTAAAGCAACACAATCACACAATGCTCCAATTTGAGGCCGCATGGGCATTGACCAACATTGCATCAGGCACTTCCGAGCAAACGAATCAGGTGATCACTTGCAAAACACATATATCTTTACAATTATAGCCTAATATTATTAAATCTGTATTAAGCTATTTAGTTTTATATGCACATAACACAATTATCAACATTTAAAATTAATTACTGCTGCAAGCTGTTTGAAATTCAAACTAATCGTATATAATTTTTAATCGTTTCGCAGGTGGTTGCAGCTGGAGCCGTGCCGCTCTTTCTTCAATTGCTGAATTCACCCGCACCGAATGTCTGCGAACAAGCCGTATGGGCACTGGGCAATATCATTGGCGATGGTCCCATGTTGCGTGACTATGTCATTGACCACGGCGTTGTACAGCCGCTGTTGTCGTTCATTAAGCCGGATATACCCATTTCTTTTTTGCGCAATGTCACCTGGGTGATTGTGAATTTATGCCGAAACAAGGATCCGCCGCCACCAGCAGCGACAATACACGAAATCCTGCCCGCACTCAATGTGCTGATCCATCACACTGACACAAACATCCTCGTCGATACGGTCTGGGCCATAAGCTATTTGACCGACGGAGGCAACGATCAAATCCAAATGGTTATCGATAGCGGCGTTGTGCCGAAGCTGATACCGCTGCTAGGCAACAGCGAAGTGAAGGTGCAGACGGCAGCATTGCGGGCTGTGGGCAATATTGTCACCGGCTCGGACGAACAGACACAAGTGGTGCTCAATTTCGAGGCATTGTCGTATTTCCCAGCACTACTGTCGCATCCAAAGGAGAAGATACGCAAGGAGGCAGTGTGGTTTCTCTCCAACATCACCGCTGGCAACGAGTCACAGGTACAGGCTGTCATCAATGTCGGCCTGCTGCCGAAAATCATTGACAACCTGAGCAAGGGCGAATTCCAAACGCAGAAGGAAGCCGCCTGGGCTATAAGTAATCTAACCATTAGCGGCAGACCCGAACAGGTGTTTACATTAATAAAAGAGGGCGTCATTCCGCCATTCTGCGATCTGCTCTCGTGCCAGGATACACAAGTGATCAATGTAAGCCACATATAAGCTATATATAATTATTTTAATTTCAAATATTGTTTTTACCTTATCTGCAGGTTGTGCTAGATGGTCTCAATAATATGCTCAAAGTGGCCGCATCACATGTTGAGGAGGTGGCCAATTTGATTGAAGAGTGCGAGGGTCTAGCCAAAATTGAGCGGCTCCAAAACCATGAGAACGTTGAAATTTACAAACTGGCATACGAAATTATCGAGAAATACTTTAATGAGGTAAAATTAAGCGAACATTGTATTTATTCAGTTGTTGCAATATCTGATTAACGTCCTTTTTGTACAATCCTATTACAGGGCGAGCAATCTAATCTGGCACCGACCTCTGATGGCACAGAATACAACTTTGATCCGAATACAGGAAAGCTACCAATGAACTCGTTTGACTTTTAAATCTTCACGGACGAGGAAAGAAAATTAAATACACAACCAATTTGTGTATACTCCATTGATGATAGCATATAGCAATACTTTTTCGAGCGATACTCTGTGCCCATTCAAAACCAGCAACTAAAACTACACCAATTCTGACAGCAAAAAGGAAAAAATGCACATCCTATATGACAGCTTGGATATATATACACTAACAACATACATACACATTAACTACAGATAAGCGCAAAATCGTTGCAACAATTGACCTTTTTCAAATTCTGTGTTAACATTTATACGTGCATACATAAATAATGTATGTAAATATATATACATAAGAATTCGATGGAGAATAATTAATTTTTGAATTTTTGTCTGATGCATATTGCAATAGAAAAATCCTTTTTTAGTTATTTATGTTTTACACCAATCAAATTTGTTCCAAATTTCAAAGTAGGTATCTTCCACATATATGTATGTTTATATATTTTATTAAATGGGCTACAAAGGCGCAAGCGAAATATTGCAATTGCAACAAACAAAAATGTGCTAAACAACACAGCAAAACAACATATACAAAAAAAAAAACAGGAAAAGATAAAAATTGTAGAACTATTTGATTTGTAATGAATAATTTTATTGAAATGTACGCCTTTAATTTGTAATTTAAATTACATAAACATTTCTAACATGAAAAACGATAAAATACTGCATTATCTTCACTTTTATTTACATCTGTATGTAAACAATAAAACTATAGTGCCATAGTTTTAAGGTGGGGCGACTTACTTAGCTAGTTACTGATACAGATATTTACATATACACAAATATGTAAGTCTGTCATCGTTATAACAATATAAGTATTCGCGCTGATGCGCAATAGTCTAGAATTCTTAATTATATATATGTACATATATGTTTGGTCACACTGTGCTGAGAGTTATTCACTTGTGAGAATCGAACAGTGTGTATACGATTGTATGCTAGAGTGGGATATGCACACATTATATATATGAATTGAGGTGGACCTCAAGTGTTACAGCCGCGATTACCGTTCAGTGTTGAGTAGTTCATTAATAACCATTGAGTAACTATCGATAGCAAAATTATATCGTGTTTGTTTTAATGTTAAATACATAGTTTTTATACCGAAACGCAATTTTTGGATTTTATTGTAAGATTTTCTATGCAGCAAGATTTTTGTGTTCAATTTATTAGCTTTCGAGTAATTGATTTATTAAAATTCTAGACTTTTAAACCAAATCAGTTTTAATTTATATATAAGTGAAATTTAGGTATATGCCGTTATTTTGACCTTTTTACATACAACAAGCATATATTTTGTGACGATCGAAATATCTCGTGATGCAGAGAGCAGAGACAGTTGCAGTACGATGTTTATTTATAGACGAGTGCATTTGCACTGCATTTATATGCATATGTATGTAAATGTTTCCGTCAACATTGCGTTGCGGAAATTGGCGCAGGCATTAAGCGAATGGCAATGTCGGACAAATGTTGCGTGTGTTGTGTGATTGGCTGTCAAGGCCAAGGACGTTGCGTGTGCATTTGTATTGGGAGTGAGAGCTCATTGAAAATTGCACAATTGGCGAATTCTTTTTGATAAACAGGTTAATTTCTCGTTTGCCTTATTGCCAAGATTTAAACTCGCGTAACAGCGCTCTCAGATGTTTTTGAAGTGGGTGTGTAATTGCGCCTCTACCCAGCAGCAAAAGATTTCATTACGAATTAGATGAGAAAACTTTACTTTGTATTCAGGGTTGGTTTGAAGAAATATTAATTTTCTTTAAGCATATGCACAATTGTACGTTAATTAAATTTCTTAACAGCTTTACAGTAATAACTTCTGGAAGGGATCGTTTCCGGAATACAAAACGAGTCCATATACCAAGATTGGCCTTAATTAATACAGCTTAGCCCACAAGTACCTAAAAATGTGCAGTATGTATATTCATAATATATTTATATATTAAAATATATATAAAGTTTACAATAAATACAATTTGATCACCTATTTGAGGATATGTACAATTTTTTTATTTGTTTTATTGTTCACTAAATATATTGCACATCCGATAAAAAATTTAAATAAGAATACAATATTGATTGAATTGTAGTATCCAGCAATATATACATTACTATTATTGATTAATTACATCGTATGCAAATATAATGCATTCCGTAATGAGAGGTATTCACTAGCTCCCTGCTGGGCACTTTCGCTCACAGCAAAACATCATAGAGATAGAGCGAAAGAGAGAGCTCAGCACCCCGACGCTTTTTAGTTATTCACGCCAAATCCATTTCTCAGTACGATAGAAACTGTCTGTCCGTACACTAGTCAGCGCTTGGGTTTGCTCGGAATTTGCTTTGTTGTTGTTGTGTTGTGATATCACGTTAAATTTGGCACAAGCAAAATGACTTCGACAGCCGTTCAGCCACCACCACCACCACCGCCGCGGCCCACACCTTCATCAGCTGCTACTGTCGCTGGAAAGGGCATCCACACAAAAATCTACAATGGCATGATTGGAGTTTGTGATAAATTTGTACCCGCCAAGATGAGACCGCTTTGGATGCATGCCGCAGGTAAATCAAAAATATGTTTACCAAAAAATGTCCACGTGTCGCTTTGTTTTTAATGCTCTTTCGCTTTGCTTTTAGGTCCAAAAACAATATTCTTCTGGGCACCTGTCTTCAAATGGGTAAGTCGACATATGGACGAACATATAATTTATCAGCCTGTTACATAATATGCACTGCATGACCTTCGCTAATTTTGCATTATCACTGTCAGCGGCTGATAGGCATAATTTAAATGAACAACTATAAACAGAAATCTGTGAGAGAGCCGCCGTGTGCTCAGATTGTTTTTTATGAATGCTGGTTTATTTATGTACTATAAACTCGTTGAGAGCGTCAGCGACAATACTTGGGCACTACAAAATATATACCTACATGTTTGCCCGCGTGTGTGCTGAGATTGTGTTTGTAATCTACGATTTCAAATTCTCCTACTGTTAACTAACCAACAGAAATTAACAACTTGATGTTTATTGTTTAATTTAAGGGCCTCGTCGCAGCGGGACTCAGTGATTTGGCACGTCCGGCGGACACAATTTCCATTTCGAGCTGCGGTGCATTGGCAGCTACGGGAATTATTTGGTCTCGTTATTCTCTCGTCATTATACCCAAGAATTACAGTTTGTTCGCCGTAAATCTTTTTGTGGGCTTGACGCAAGTAGTCCAACTGGGCCGTGCTTACAACTTTCAGTTGGATCAAGAAAAGCTCAAGAAGGAACAGGAAGTGAAGCCAGCTGTGACACAATGAGCAACAGCACTATGCACAATGCCCAATCCTTAGACGGGGATACGCACACAACAGACGCATATCAAACCACATTGCGTTTTAGTTCAAATTGTGTTATTTTAGTTTACGCGACTGATCATTTTATACTATTTGAGTGGTGAATTGTTGCCTTATAAAACGTGATTCGTATTGCTTAAGTTGTAAATATTTGAGGCTTCGAGTATATTTTAATTACACCTAGCATTAATAGACTTTTGTGATTTTGCCCTTAAAAATAAAAAAAAAAAACGAAGAAAAATAAACATTCTCTAATATGTAAAAATTATTGTAAAGTTACTAAGCTTTTAAATTATGCACAATCGCACAATTTTCGCCGATAAGTATCGATATGATTCGATTAATTTTGCCAGAGGAGGGGTAATTTTTTTACACATCGCTGCTAACAGCTGGTTTCACTTATTAAATTTTGCAACTTTATTTTCGCTTAGTAAAATTTGTAAATAGCAATGAATTTAATAAGCGGAATTAAATTGTACATTGAAAAGATGTGCACAGAGTCCGGACCAGGCATGAAAATCATATTGCTGGACAAGGAGACGGTAAGATTTATTGAAAATTAAAATCTTTAATTTTTCTTAAATTTTGCACAATATTTTAGACCAGTATTATATCCATGGCATTTAGCCAGTCTGATATGCTGCAACGTGAGGTGTACTTATTCGAGCGCCTGGACTCCGGACGATCCAATGAGCGCTTAAAGTATCTGAAGTGCATTGTTTTCATACGCCCCACAAAACAGAACATTCAGCTGCTTGCCAACGAACTGCGAAATCCCAAATATAGTGCATATTTTATATGTAAGTATGGTGGAAACAGCTGCCAAAGATTATGCATTTATGCTCTTTGAACAGATTTCAGCAACATTATACCACGAACTGATATCAAATACCTGGCGGAATGCGATGAGTCAGAGTCGGTGCGGGAGGTGAAAGAATTGTATGCGGACTATTTGTGTGTTAATCCCAATTTATTTTCACTGAACCTGCCCAACTGCATGACAAATCTGAACTGGCTGCCTGACGCGCTAACACGCAGCGTGCAGGGTATAACAGCTGTGCTGCTATCCCTTAAACTAAATCCGGTCATACGATATCGGGCCGGTTCGCAAGTTGCTCAACTGCTGGCCAAGCTAATCTACGACCAGATTACGAAGGAATCCTCGCTGTTTGACTTTCGCGGCAATGCGGATGGCGCTGCGCCACCTTTATTGTTGCTTCTGGATCGTCGTGATGATCCAGTTACTTCGCTGCTCCATCAATGGTCATATCAGGCCATGGTACATGAGCTGTTCCAAATACGGAACAATCGTGTTGATCTGTCTGAACGTCCCAGTGTGCCCAAAGAGTTCAAGGAGCTAGTGCTATCCGGCGATCAGGACGAATTTTATGGCAACAATATGTACGCGAACTATGGTGAAATTGGCAGCACCATAAAACAGCTAATGGAAGAGTTTCAGCGAAAGGCGAACGATCATAAGAAAGTCGAGAGTATTGCCGACATGAAGAACTTCATCGAATCCTATCCGCAGTTCAAGAAAATGTCCGGCACCGTTCAGAAACACTTGTGCATCATGGGTGAACTGTCGAGCATTTCGAATAAGCGTAATCTATTCGAGGTATCTGAACTGGAGCAGGAGATTGCCTGCAAGGCGGAGCACTCCGCTCAGCTGCAACGCATCAAGAAACTAATTGCCGACGAACGAGTTAGTATTGATGATGCTATCAAGCTGGTGGCACTATACGCTCTGCGCTATGAACGACATGCAAATTGCGATACTTCTGGTCTGCTCCAAATAATTAAAAGTCGCGGTGGGAATACACAAATTGTGCCCGCTTTGATTGAATACGCAGGCATGCATGTGCGCCAAGGCGATCTGTTTAATATGGTGCGGATCACAGATGCTGTAAAGCTAACCCGTATCCTAATTAAAGGTCTCAAGGGTGTGGAGAACGTTTTCACACAGCACACGCCGCTGCTAAAGGAAACGCTTGAGGATGTCTTCAAAGGTCGCGAACTAGATCCACTGTATCCGGCTATTAATTCAGAACTGGTGCCATTCCGACGTCCGCCACAGGAAGTGGTTGTCTTCATTATTGGCGGAGCCACCTATGAGGAGGCATTGACAGTGCATCAACTAAACAATGCGGGCTATCGGATCATCCTCGGTGGCACCACCATACACAATTCCCAGAGTTTCATTAACGAAGTGCTGACGGCCACATCCGGCACACAATTCAAACATACCAAATCCATGATTAAGTATTGCTCCCCAGACAACCTCTAAGAGTCCGCATACGCATTGCATTCCCTATTAAAAATATAACTATACATATTATTATTGTTAACTATTTATGTGTAATTCTCACCAAATATCCTATAATTAAATCTACACTAAACATTGTTATGTGTCATAAATGTATGTATTATGTTTTCTAAATACATAAACTTATGTGAAATTTCTTTTGATGAGAATTGAGCTATGAAAAGGAAATTAGGGGAATAGAGTTAATAGAATGCCTTTTACGAATGTTTGTTGAAGGTAAACAATGTGTTACCTTGCTCCTTAGAGATGTTGCATGCACCACCGTTGGCAACGATGGTTTAACTGGTAACCAAGCGCAAGTTTCTTGGCTTAACAATCAGTGTGAAAAGTTATTTTGTCATGTCCAGCACATATTTCAACGAGATCTGGCATCAGTCGCAGCATGAATGCGAACAACTGGCCATCATTGACTATGAGCGACAGCATCAGAATGTGGACACCACTGTGGCCACCATTAGCGGCGTCACTGGCGTCGTTGCCAGCTCGGTGGCAGCAGCGGCCGAAGCTAAGGCTCTCCTACAGGCCAGTCTATATGAGTTCTATTTGCGTTATATATGTCTGAGCAATCGCTTGGAGGAGGTCTACGATAATGCAAGTACCCAGAAAATGCTATTATTATTATTAATCAGATCTATATTAATTAAATAAATTAAATTAAATAGCTTCAGTTTTTTATTTTATCCTTATCCAGATATTTCTTGTACTAGACAATAAAGTACTATTATTATTAATCCGATTTATTATCACACATATATTCCTATCATTCAACTAAGGCATTTAATTATGCATAACTAATAATTTAGATATGTAAATAAATTTCTTCTCTCAAACATCCAATTATCTGTAAGATATTAATAATAATTTAAGGATACATTTTTTTTTTATTATAATAAAAAAACTAATACCAAATCGAAATATTACTTAATTCAATAGTTGATATCTAATCGTAAGATACTAAAATAGATTTATTCTCTTAATTATTAATCTAGTTCAGATATCAAATAATTAATCACAGTCATTGATCTTTTAATATAAATTTAATTTCAGTTTCTGTTTTATTTATTTTACTGTTTTTTCCCTTCTTTCAGATGATACAGCCCCAGAAGCGTGAATTGGTGCGCAAGCTCCTGGATGCCAGCCTGGGTCGTGTGGTGGAATTAAAGCATGATCTGGTCAACATTGATCTCATGGAGTTTAGCTATAATGATGATGTCGTGGAACGTCTCCGACTTACGCCCATTGAGACGGAGCTGCGTATTCCACGCTATTTTTTGCGTGAACGCGAAAAACAGTTGGAGTTCCGTAAACGTACCATGCACGAGATTCTAATTAAGTTAGGCTGGCTGGAGGAGCATGCTATGGAGGAGCCACTCACCGAAATCGAGGCTATACGGCTACTACAGATGCACGAGCGTGCACGGCAAGGCCGTCTCCGAGCGCACTTTATGAAGGAGATACGCAAGGAAAAGGGAAAATCGGAGGAACGCAGTGATAAGGAGCGCAGTGACTCCGGTCTCATGGCCGCCATGAAGATACAAAAAATGTGGCGTGGCCACACGGCACGTCGTATAACGCGACGCCGCAAGATGGATGAGATGATATTAATTGGTATGGTGCCGCCACCGGCTACGGTGCTTAAGGAGCGCGCTGAGAAGTTGGAGAAGCACAACGAACATGATGTACGGCGGCGACATGTGGCGCAACAGACGTACGCAGCTCAGTTTCAGGCTAGGCAGGTGACCATATTGGAAGAGATCAGGCTAAAGCATGGCCCCACTATGAAAGAGGACATTGCTGATGAGATACGCGCCTGGATCAAGGATTGCTACGATAAGACGGGCAAGCTGCCCGACTTTCCTTCAGAGGATCAGGGTGGTTCTTTGCACATATTCAGTCGGCCAGGCACAGAGAGCGAGCACAGTCGCTCCTCTGCGCGTTCCTCCAAGGAGTCGCGCAAGACGAAGGATAAATCCAAGTCGCCCGCGCGCAGTGGCGATTTAAATGTTAACGAAAATCAGGAAGATGACATCAACTTTCAGCCGGCTCCGTCGGTGTGTCTGCCCGACATACGCGCTGAAATAGAATAGTGAGTAATAGTGGGATTGAAATTAATTTCATGATAAAAATTAAATTAAGTTAAGTTTTCAATGCAGTAAAAGTATTAATTATGTATTGAAATTATTTTAATTCTTTTAAAATTCAATTATATGTTTATTAATATTTTTGATTTAAATATGTATTAGAATTGTTATCTTCTTAAACTAAAATTATATTCTGGTAATTGCACGTAGCTTCAATGATACATGGCGCGACAAAGACGAATCTGGCGTGCTCAGTCAGGCGGCCAATGAGGATATGATCTATACGGAGAAGTATCAAGAAGTGGAGCTAGAGTTTCGACGCGCCGTCGACGATGTGATGCGTCAGGAATTGGAGCTACTCCAGACGATGGTGGGAAAAAAGGTAAAGAAGAGCAACAAGAAGACACGTCGATCCGGCAAGAAGAGCAAAAAGAAGAAGGAAAAGGATTTGACGCCCGATCGCACCACAGAGTCACTGTACGAGGAGCTGGTCACCAATGGGATTATACGCAAATATCCCGAACTGAAGCTGAAACAATTTCTGGGCGACAAGGCACTAACTGCGCGAAATGGAACGAATCCGTCGCCGGGTGACATACGGCAAGTGCTCACCGAATATTGCATTCTGCCCCTTGGCTCGGAGGCCATACACAATTGTACGCCGCTGATACGCTCCGTTCTCCTAGCCGGTCCCCGTGGATCGGGTAAAAAGGCTCTGCTCCATGCGATTTGCACAGAAGTTGGCGCAGTTCTTTTTGATTTAACGCCAGCCAATATTGTGGGAAAATATCCCGGAAAATCTGGTCTAATCATGCTCATACACTTGGTTCTAAAGGTTTCCCGGCTGTTACAGCCCGCAGTTATTTATATGGGCGATGCCGAGCGTCCGTTTATGAAGAAAATACCCAAAACGGATCGAACAGATCCCAAGCGCTTGAAAAAGGATTTACCCAAGCTCATTAAGAATATTGCGCCCGAGGATCGAGTCATTTTCGTTGGCACATCCAATTTACCCTGGGAGGCAGATCAGAAGCTGTTGCAGTCGGTCTACAATCGTTTTATATACATTCCACGCCCGGATTATGGCGCCATGTCGCATGCCTGGAAAACACTGCTGCAGTGGGTATTATTATAGATGACCAGGTTATTGATTAAAAGATCAATTCTAATATGAACCAAAGACTACAAAATAATTTAATTTGTGTGCCCAATCTTTGCACTATGTAATTTACAGTGAGTACTCTGGTGGCATATCCAACTTGGACACTAGTGCAATGGCAAAAATATCAGATGGCTATACCATAGGATCAGTTGATGCCTGCCTACGTGAGGTGATGACTTGTAAGCGCAAGCTTCAACTGCGCTCTCAGCCGCTCACAAATGCAGAGATCATCAATGTGCTCTGGTGGGTATTGAAAATCATCAATCTACCCGATTCCAATGCTAATCTGAGTTTACTTTGCCCAGTGCACGAGATCCGGTATATCGAGAGGAAGAGGAAGCATTCGAATCGTGGTGGTCGAAAACTCCTCTGGGTCGGCGTCGACAACGCTTTTTGGAACTGGAGGAGGAGCGATTGCTTGAGGAGCAGGCGCAGCAGGCCAAGCAGGGAAATGGCAACAAAAAGAAAGGATTAAATTAGTTTAGAAAAGAAAAGCTCTACTTAAGGAATAAATAACAATCATTTCCATAACTATTTCAACTTATAAGTGAAATCCTTATTGCCACATTTGCAGTGCACTTCGTTGACGGTCAATTTGAGGGTCTCAAGATCATCGAGCAATTGCTGCAGCTCCTTTAGCTTATCCTGCAACAATGTTTGATGATCGCCAACGCACCAAAGCAGACTAACATGAAATGAAGGCTTCTCATAGAACTGAGGTAAGCGATAGTCACGCATAACCGAATCCACGGGCCGCAAAAGTTCCGACATTTTACCCGTAAAGGCAGCATCCAGCTGCACAGACAGAAAAGTACGCGTGCGCTCCTCATTTGTGTAGACACGGAGCTATGTGAGAAATCTTTAGATATACAGTTTTTCATCTGTAAGGAAACTTAGGCACACATACCAGATGCAGCGTACTGCTAAAGCTGTTAAAAACAATGGGAATATCATTAATATATTAAAATAGCTGAAGAGTTTATGAATACGCACCCAGCGCAACTGTGCAGTGCCTGCTGCATCGATCGTTGAAACTCATCAATTTGATGGTATTGCAGAACGACAGTTTTGCTCAAGCTCAGATGCAACGATTCATTGGCGTGCAGCTCAGTTTGTGGCGCCAGTCTTTCGATGGCCTCCGTCTGAAAGTCCTCCAGCTGCTCGGCACAGTCCCCAGCTGGCACATGTACAAAAGTTGCCCAATTGCCGCGCTCGTGCTTAAAGCTGCGTATCCGCCCGCCATGCAATGCCGGGTTCTCAAAGTCATCTTCCTCATCGTCCTTAAGTAGTGGTTTTGCTATCTTGGCGCCCAACAAGGAGGCAGCTGTGGGTAATGCCGATCTGTACGCTTTTACATTGTCAGAGACATAGTATAAAGAAGGTAGGAAATATTACCTCTTGCGAATGACTGGAGCGGGAGGTGTATCCTGGGTCTCCTCGCCTTCTGAATTGGAGCTGCTAACGTAATTTACTAGTGACATATTTTGCAATTGTTTATTTTATGTGTTCCCAAAAAGCTGCTCTCGCCGGGTATGCATCTGCAGTGTGACCATATATTTTATACTCAATCCATTTTACATACACAAAACTAAAAAGCCCCTTATTTTCGCATAGTGAGCAACTGACTTTAGAGAAATGCATTTGCGCAGCAGCAATATTTAGTTTAATTGTGCACAATCTTACCCATTCATTACATGAACTTTCATTTTGGCGCCAAACCCGGACAACTGTCAAAATACTATTCGCAAGGAGTAAAATATAAAAAATATTTGGTATTATGTACATTTCATGTGTACGGTTACACTGGTTAGTGAGTATCAGTCAAAAATCTGTATCCGAGTCGTCCGGCACATTTTGTGAGATCTATTTATTTTTTGATTAATACATCTTTGCAATGCAGTTGCGTGCGCATTGCTAAATCAACCACAACAAGTAGCAGTAAAAAAAGGCAATTCAAAATGCAGTTGGGCTCCAAGCTCCATGTTTATAAGGGCGAATGGGGGCTGCCGTCCATTGATTTCGAATGTATGCGTGCTCTGGTAAGTTTAGTTGCATCATAATTACCCGCAACTCCTATCAGCGATATCAATAAATATGTATTAATCAACGTATTGTCTTTTGGCGAAATTGGCAAACAGTGTCTGCTACGCTTCACCCGCTGCCCCATGGTCATTGAAACAAATGCGAATCCATTGCGATCCGGTGCTGGTAAATTGCCCTATCTGCAAATAGGCAATGATAAATTTATTGGTTATAAGGATATCAAACGCGTACTTGATCGTGAGGTGAACAAAAATACCGGGTTGAATGAACCGGTTGAACCTATTTATAGGAATTGGCTTATAGCTCATATTATTATTTTTTCCCCATATATACAAAACCAAGAGCGCTATTGAAATTTGATTTATTTTAGGGTTATCCAGTGGATGCGCATTTAAATACGAAACAAAGGCACCTATCCACCACATACTCGAACTGGGTATTTACGCAGTTGCATGCCTACTACCATTACTTTCTGTACGGTGATCCCCACAACTACGATACAACCACACGTGGTCTGTACGCAAAGCGCACACCTTTTCCATTCAACTTCTACTACCCGTCAACGTATCAACGAGAAGCGTGCGATGTGGTTCAGGTTCTTGGTGGTTTCGATATTAACGATAAGCTGGAAAAACATGACAGTAACTATGTAAGTTATACCTATCTTATATCTGATTTTACTTAATTTCGTCATTTCTAACATTACCCAAATTTATGTTGCAGCTTGTTGTCAATGCAAAAAAGTGCGTAAATTTGCTTTCGAGAAAGTTGGGTCGCAAGGTTTGGTTCTTTGGCGATACGTACAGCGAATTGGATGCCATTGTCTACAGTTATCTGGCCATTATTTTTAAAATAACGCTGCCCAATAATCCGCTGCAGAATCACATAAAAGGCTGTCAAAACCTAGTTAATTTCATCAATCGCATAACCAAAGACATTTTTCGCCACGAATGCTACAGTTCGACAAAACTTGCGAATAGCTACACTTACTCAGACAGCACTTTAACGCTGTCGGAACGTAAGTTTCAGGAAACGGAGCTAAACACAAAAATTGTCGCTGGTATTGGCGCAGTCCTGGCGATGGGCGCATTTGCAGCTTGGCGCGGCATTTATACCCAGGTAAATACAAATCTGAAAAAAACTAATAAAATTACATTATTTTAGCTGGTAGCGTTGGAGACAAAGCGATGGCTTGCAAGAAACTCCACATGTGCAAAATCTTAGAAAGTAACTAAAGAAATTTTAATTTTGCAGTTAAAACGCTCGTCAACGGATTACGATGGCGTCGACTATGACGATGATGAGTTGGAGGAGGTACTGGATTAGTAACACGGTTCAGTACATTTATAGATTCCAAATGTCTATGTATATTTATAGCATTCAAAGAAAAGAGTGTACACAAGCAACTCACTAAGATTACACGCATAATTGTATATACGATTTGTTCACGTATATTTTAAGAATGCGAACTCCATTTGGCATTCGGTTTTAAACTATTTACCTCTCCTATGTTAAATTATATGTTAGAAACCAGAAAGCAGCAACCAAAGCGTAATAAAACGTGCAACTGACGCTGTTAACGTTATTTATAATTTACTTAATTAACTTAGTAATATTAAGGGGTGCACAGTGGTCCGATTGCAATTAGGATCGTAGGAATTTTCAAACTCCAATAAAGTTATTTTCAAAATTAAAGTTTCCAGCGTCCACTGTGAATTTCTTAATATAGGGGATATCCATATTTCAAAGACTTTGCCATTTAAAAATGTTTAACATTTTTATATAAAAGTTTTTTGCTTGACTAAAATAATATTTATTAAAAATCTAATCTTAGCTTAAATGTTTTTTACTTTGATTTGAAGAGGAAACGGAAATCAAGCAATGGATTAACTTATAAATTGGAAGTGATTATAGTTAAAAAATATATGTTAGCCGTACTGGAATATCTAAAACTGAATGTCCCTTATGCTCGGACACTCATATCTTTAGCGCATCCTGTAATTTTCGGCGTGCCACGCCCACTCGATCTTCCTGCTTGCGTATGTCGTCCTCCGAGATGATAACCGCATGCATCAGCGGTTGTTCTGGGTTCATAAATGCCATCGCATTCTTTGTGAGTTCAGCCTTGGTCGAACTTTGGCCGTGCACACCGGCATTGAGCATATGCAGGGCCGTGGCCACAGATTGTAAAACCGTCTGCTCGTTGACATTGGGACCGACGGTGCGTATAGTCTTTGGCAGTGATATCTCGTCTAGCTCCTCGCCGTTGTCATGGCACGCACGCAAGCGCTCCAATCGCTTCTCCCAGAACAGCTGCTTGGGCTTCTCCTGACCACCGTGCTTGGCATCGTGCTTCACCTTGCTGGGCTCGTGATTGCGCATAACAGTCACAGGCTGTTTGAAGATGGAGGCTGTCTGTCGAATAGGCGGCACCAGTGAGACATCTGTGCGCAGAGCGCGGCTGTAAAGGCAAACAATACATTAGAATCCAAATCATGGGAAAAGTAAAAAACAAAACAGTTGTGAAATTTCTAGCATGAAGACTTTTACTTATAACTTCAAAGCGTTTTAAATGTATAAATTTATAGATATATATATATATAAATATATATATATAATTTATATTTAATCGTTGTTCAAAATAGTTTTGTATTTGGTGTGCAAGACAAAAGAAAAGCAATTCTAATAGAAAATATAAGCAATTACCAACAGTCTGTTATTTAACATATTAATTAGAAAAAACAGGAAGAGAGAACATGCACAAATTGAACGAGGGAAGTGTAAAAGTAAATGCAGAATTACAATGATGGACAGTAACAAATTAAAATAAAAGACCAATTGTTGTGATTGTTGAAATTTTGTGGGGTTAATATACGAAAATTGCAAAAAGGTCAGACGCATGCAGCAGCTCGTGGAGCCAAGGACCATTCAGCTTGGCTCTACCTGAATTCAAATTGTTGTTGTTGCTGCTGTTGTTGTTGGCGCAGATTAGCTGCTGCCGCTGCAGTTGTTGTCGTTGTAGTTGCTGCTGACAATATTCCTGTTGCTGTTATTGATGCTGCAATGCCGATGTTGCTGCCGCTGTGGTGGTTGTTGTTGTTGCTGCTGCTGTTGATGTTGATGTTAGAGCCTTGAGCCTGAGCTCGACTATATTTGCGTTTAAGTGCATTGGCGGCGTTGCCACTCAGGCTGGCATTGCTTATAATGGCGCCTGCTGCATTGCAGCGATACAGCGATATCGATGGAGAGGGCATTTGCCGTTGCAAATGCATTTTGCCGGTTTGAAAATCAAAGTTGCTTATGTCAAACATCTCGGCACTCAAATGGCGTGCTAATTGCGGTTTGCTTTCAATTCTGTTGCCTGTCGGGCTGCGTACACATCCAAATTGGTTGGGTGGGAGACAGTTTTTGGTTGGTGGGGGTGCGTGTTTGTGCGTGTGTGTGGGTGTGTGTTTGTGTGTGGTAAATGTAATAACAAAAAATAGTGAGAGTGAGTACAACGTATTCGTTATCGCACGTGCAGTCGCAAATGTGTTTCTGTATGTGTTTAAATTACAGTTACAGTTAGTTTGCCAGGTTTCACCTTCACCGTGTCTACCTGTGCTTGCTTAATGATCAGCCGAGTAATTTACTTGCTTGGTTACCTGTAGTAAAAAACATCAACGCCCGAATTGCAGCTCGATTTTCTGTGTACTTCCTCACGCTGCCAGCCCTTGGGTAATGCGTTGCAATCAACGCGTTTTCTCTCGATTGTAATACTCGGATTCATTTGCATGCTCCAAATTTCTTAAGTATTTAAGCCCCTTTTGTTTATTTTTCTTACATTTGAGGGAGCAGCGTCTTACTCGATAATTTGGTTTAGCGATGTGTATATCTGAAAGAATAATACTTATTAGAAGGTTACGCTGGGATCAGCTATCGATAGACTCCTTACAATTGCATTAGCTGTGACGTCAAAGTCGTATCCACTAATATTGCTTTTTGCCGTGAGAAAAACTTTTTATCTGCTTTTAATGTTAACTAAACAACGCAAATTCGCAAAAAAAAAGGTTAAAATTGTACATCATTTTGGAGGTAATCTTGAGCAGTTAATAATATTTGTCAATATATACTCATTACTCAAATATTAGTGTTGCAAAATGGCCAAAAGTGCCTAGGTGAACTCGAATGATAGTATAAAGAAGAAGCACCAGTCGACGACGTAAGTCATTTTCGTGAGTGACTAAACTTTAATTCCACTTGTGTGGCTAAATGACAAAATCCAAATAATCCAAATTTAAATGCATGCAATATAAGTGCATACCAATCGGTTCAAGGTGTTTTAAAGTTAACAATCCACTTCACAGGCTCGTTAATCCAATCCCCAACTGTCGCGTTCAAATTTATTTTTCTGGGGCAACAAAAACAAGTGGCAGCTGGAAGATTTTAGGCCAAGACACAAAAAAAAGAAAAAAATAAGGAATAATGTCTTCATCAGCCATATTTGTGCTGGACGTGAAGGGCAAGGTGTTGATATCCCGCAATTATCGCGGGGACAACATTGACATGGCGGTGATCGATAAATTCATGCCGCTGCTGATGGAACGGGAAGAGGAGGGTCTCGTCACGCCCATCCTGCAAACGACAGAGACTACATTTGCGTACATTAAGACAAATAACTTGTACATTGTGTCGACGACGCCCCGCAATAAGAATGTGAATATTGCTTTGGTGTTTGTATTTCTACACAAAATCGCACAGGTGTTTGTCGAATACTTCAAGGAGCTGGAAGAGGAGTCTATACGGGATAATTTTGTCATCATATACGAGCTGCTAGATGAGCTTATTGACTTTGGCTATCCACAGACCACGGACTCAAAAATTTTGCAGGAGTATATCACACAGGAGTGTCATAAACTTGAGCTGCAGCCTCGCATACCAGTCGCCGTCACGAATGCCGTCTCCTGGCGTTCCGAGGGCATTAAATATCGCAAAAATGAGGTATTCCTCGATGTCATCGAGTCAGTCAATCTGCTGGCCAATGCCAATGGCAATGTTCTGCGAAGCGAAATCGTTGGCGCCATCAAAATGCGTGTCTATCTCTCGGGCATGCCAGAGCTGCGTCTGGGCCTCAACGATAAGGTGCTCTTCGAGAGTACTGGCCGTGGCAAATCCAAGTCCGTCGAACTGGAGGATGTGAAGTTCCATCAGTGTGTGCGCCTGTCCCGTTTCGAAAACGATCGCACAATTTCGTTCATACCACCAGATGGCGAATTTGAGCTGATGTCCTATCGCCTCAACACGCATGTAAGCTTAACAATTTTAATTTAGATCTGCCACAATCCAAAACATAAAACTTTCATCATCTTTCGAGCAGGTTAAGCCGCTGATATGGATTGAATCGGTGATAGAGAGACATGCACATTCTCGTGTTGAGTACATGATTAAGGCAAAATCTCAGTTTAAGCGCAGATCGACGGCAAATAATGTGGAAATTCTTATACCAGTGCCGGCAGATGCGGATTCGCCGAAATTCAAAACAACAATTGGCAGTTGCAAATATGCGCCGGAACAAAATGCCATCATATGGACGGTGAAATCGTTTCCCGGCGGCAAGGAGTACCTAATGCGTGCCCACTTTGGGCTACCCAGCGTCGAGAGTGAGGACAACACTGAGGGTAAGCCGCCGATACAGGTGCGCTTCGAGATACCCTATTTTACCACATCGGGCATCCAAGTGCGCTATCTGAAGATCATTGAGAAAAGCGGCTACCAAGCTCTGCCTTGGGTGCGCTATATTACACAGAACGGCGACTATCAGCTGCGCACCAACTGATCCTGATCCACACACACACATTCCAGCCAAGCTTAAGCGACGATTTTTGTTTCGTTCAATATGAGTTAGGATTATGTTAGATAGCTTCTTCACCTTCACATTTGCGTTAAGTCAAAAGTTTATATATATATATAAAATACTTATTACAAATGTGTTCCTGCAAACGTAATTGTTTAGAAAATTGATTGATTGATTTATTTTAAGCCAATATACCAAATTCTTAAATATTCAGTTAACCCAATTAAGTTGAAATTTAAAGAAAAAAGAAAGAGTTATCCGGCTATTAGCGTACTTATGCAAGCTGGATGAGATTAGACATATTTTAAAAATCAGATTGTAAACAAAAATGCAAGATGAAAGCTAGCAAATACAATATTTTAATATTTGTTAGTGTAGTAAAAATTTAAAGGAACAACACAATTGCAACTCTTTTCGAACATTCAAAGTTTATAAAATCCTCCTTCGCTAATTTATTTCAAATTAAATTCAGTTTACTCGTTTGCAGGAATACGCCTAATTATAAAAAGGTATTGTTTTTTTTCCTGTGTATTGTATTTGTATTTTGTACGTAAATCAAACTAATAAACTGTAAAACCTTTCCAAAACATACAACTTGTAATTAAAGCTAAGCTAAATGCTCCAGAAAATATATGTTACATTTGTAAATTACAACGGTTTTGCATGGCATGCCTCACAATAAAATAAATCAAGTATTTAACCAGCATTAACGGGTCGCTTCTAACTATTTCGCAACAATGACAAATTTGGTTTTAAACCATAAAAAAATAAGAAGGAACACAGAATAAAATATTTGCTTAAACTTAATAAATGCACATTTCGATTGAGTCTCTCCGGTTAAGTTTTTGTAGGATATTTTTGGATATTTGGCGGTTATTGCTTAAAGTTCTTCAGCGGATAGAATTGCTTGTGCGATTCGATGTGCTTCTCCAGCTCACGCTGCTGCTGCTGCAGATGCTCGGGCATTTGATCGTAGACACCCTCAAACATCTCACGCCAATTGGGCTTAAGTTTCTTCTCCGAGATGGCGATTTGCTTGAGTACCTGCTTGCGGACTCCGCTCACGAACTCCTGTTCCTGCTGCTCATTGAACCAGCCTTTGTGCACCATATAGCTCTTCAGCTTCGAGATGGGATGCTCCACTGTGTTCCACACTTCGATCTCCTCCGCCGAACGATAAGCGGTGCTGTCATCCGACGTGGAATGATGGCCCACGCGATAGGCCATCGTTTCGAATACAATCGGTTTATTCTCGCGTAGCACATATTCACGTGCCTTCTTCATTGCATTGTACACGGCAAAAACGTCGGTGCCATCAACGCGAATCGTGGCGATGCCATAACCCATCGGACCACGACCAGCGATACCATCGCCTCTGTATTGCTCATTCGATGGCGTCGATATGGCAAAGCCATTGTTGCGACTAATGGAACATAAAATGGACAGTTAATTGTATAACGAGCAAACCGAATTAGTCTAGAACTCACCAGAAGAGAATGACTGGACATTCAAGTGTGGCTGCAAAATTAAAGGCAGCATGGGCATCTCCCTCTGATGCAGCGCCCTCGCCAAAATAGCAAACGACGCAGGCATCGTTGTTGGGCTGCAGTTTCAATGCGTAGGCGGCGCCCACAGCCTGAGGTATTTGGGTAGCTATCGAGAAATCGCTAATGAGTATTAAATAGAACAGAATAAATATAAAATTTAAAACTCACACAACGGACTGGAGATGGTGACAAAGTTCAGCTCCTTGGAGCCATAATGTACTGGCATTTGTTTACCGCGTCCCAAATCGTCATCGTTGCCATAGCACTGATCGATAAACTGATCAATGCGAAAGCCGCGCCAGACCAGCACTCCCGCCTCTCGATACTGGCCATAGATGATGTCGCGCATTTCCAGGGCAGCTGCGCTGCCAATGTGCGACGCCTCCTCGCCCGAGTTGGTCATGTAGAAGGAGATTCGTCCCTGCCGCTGCGACTCGTACAGAATCTTGTCCATCGTTGCGAGCAGTACCATATCGCGGAACATTTTCTCAACCACCTTCTGGCTAAGCTGGGGATCCTCCTGCTCACTGAGCGGATAGCCATCGCGATCCAATACCCGATAAATCGGTATGGGCGCATAGTCCTCGGGCATCTGCAGCTTCAAATTGTTTACAAAGAGGGCATCGCGAGCGCCGGGAAATGCAGATCTCTCATTCACCGCTGTTTGTCCACTGGAATTGTTGGTGCGTTGTGCGCTTCCTGCACCAAGCTAAAAACAGGAAACAGAAAACAACAACAAAAACAGTTAAAATGTTATCTGATTTTTGTTTTCCAATTAGAATACACACCATTCTCATATTTTGTCTCACAGCGCTAGCGGCATTTAACAGTTTAAAGGACTTACGCAGGAAAGACATGCTTACAAATGATCAACAGAAAAGGTATTTACAAAAGGAAAATAATTTATATTTATGTTATTGCTCCGTGTTCCTTTGCTGCCTTCTACACCAATCAGCTGCGTTATGCAACAGGTATTTGGTTAAGCAGGGTAAGCAGCACAAAACCTGCGCACGTTAAAAATGACGAGCAAAAAATATATATTATTGTTCAATAAATTATCAAATCTGATATCAGTGAAAATATATTTCTTTGTTTTATTAACAATGTATATTAACAGCTTAGGTATAAAATAAATTCGGTTATTTAAATTAATTTAAATTCAATTATTTTGCCTTGCCCATGATTAGCATACTACCCTTAAAGTGTTGGTAAACATTGCAAAATGGCAGCTGAGCAGATCGACGAAGCACAATTCTGGCAGTCTATTGCAATATTAATAAACAACTATCACGCTTTGAATAAAAAGATATTTGAGGTGCTCATAACACAAGTACAAAAGCACCAGCATGGCAATCTATGCGAATCCAGCGAGGGTGAACTGCAGCAGCAGCTGCAAACAGCTTCCAAAGCGAGAACATGTGAGCGCTTCAATATCAGCTACAAAATGCTGACCAAAAAGATGACGACAAATGTTCTAGCCACAGGAATTGTGGGTGAGAAATGTTTTAAAAATTGTTGAAAATGTTTTGAAATGAATTCTTATAGATTTTGCCAAGCAAAGCTATGAGTGTCATTTTATAGATGCGCAAGCCTTTGATGATTTCGCTGTGCATTTAATTGGGGGCCACCTGGAAGTTGTCATTTTAAAGCGGCGACCGGAATTGGAATCTGAATCGAAGCAAACCTCTCTGGGCTGGGCAGAGTTTGTGCTTAAGCCAAAACTCTGTAGCTGGTCACAAAGCGTACGGGCTGATGGCGCACAGAAATCGTTGCGTCTGCTGGATGTGGAAAAGTATAATGATCTGTACAAATCCCTGAAACAAAAACACGCTCACCGTTTACTACAATATTGGCAAACAGCCAATGAGTCCACGGATCCGTTAAAGTTCATTTACGAGGATTTAGCGATTGCCGCCTATCTAATTACATTGTGGAGCTGCACACAATCCGAACCGCAAGCATTTGCTGACCTGGGCTGTGGCAATGGACTCCTAGTGCACGTGCTAAATGCGGAGGGCTACAAGGGTTACGGCTACGATGTGCGCAGACGTAAGCTGTGGTCGCTTTATCCGGTAGAAACAGCCGCCTACCTCATGGAGCAAACAGTGGAACCAAAGAGCTTTCGTTTGGACTTCCCGAATATCGATTGGCTAATTGGAAATCATTCCGATGAGCTCTCGCCGTGGTTGCCAGTGCTCGCAGCACGTCTAAAGTGCAGCTTTTTTCTGCTGCCCTGTTGTCCGTTTGAACTTTCCGGTCGAAAGTTTCAACGCCGCAACACTGGCATCAGCGCCTACCAAGATTTCGTACTCTACGCTCGTCAAGTTTCAGAAGAATGTGGCTTTGAAACGCTGCAGGATCGTCTTAAAATACCCAGCACAAAACGCTTGGCGCTGATTGGTCTAAAACAAACAGCAAAATCTGTCCAAAATCTGGATTACTTTGTGCAGCAAGAGTTGCTAAAGCACAAAACGGGCAAAAAAAATGCGGCGGATGCGGTGAAGCTGCGAGAAAAAACGGAGAGCGTGAGAAACTGCACACAAGTTGAGAAGAGCATTTTAGATGCCCTTGTCTTAAAAATCTTCCGCCAGCTGCTGGGTAATGAAACAGCCAAAAATGATAAGCTTTGGTTGCAGGGAAAACAGTTGTCAATGCGTGACATTGCACAGAGTCTCAACAAGGAAGAGCTCAGCGGTATTAAATCCGAGTGTGGCGGCATTAAAACGCTGCTGAGGAACAAGCATGAAGTATTTGAGTTTTGTGGCACTAATCAAATTGGCATACGAAAGCCCAAGGTTGCAACTGCGACTCAAGTCTCTGGTAAATTGGTGACGCTTAAGAAACGACCTTGTTTCTTCAAACTACACCATCCCCAGGGCTGTCCGCTGGAAGACAATGAATGCTCTTTTATACACTAGTAATATAATATATAAATTAAATATAAAACACTTTGTTTTATTTTTTTTTTTAAATATTTGTTGCTTAACAGAAAATATAAAATATATAAGTTAAATTTCCCTTGAATGTTAAGCATAATTTCATATTTCTGTACAAATTCCTAAATAAATATAAAGGACATATTTCCATTTTAATTTGGGTAAAATTTTCTTTTTTAAAAAAGCACAATTTATTATTCCTTTAAATAAATCTTTAAGGGTTTTTGTGTTTGTATTTTTATATATTTTGTGTCTAATTTTAAAATATTTTTGACCTTTCGATTTTTTATAAATTTGAATTGAAGTGCATTATTAATTGTGGTTTTAATATGACGTCATTTACCAATATGAGTAATTGTTTACAATACATATATAAATATGAAGTCCATCAACGGGAGCTATCCGAGCTGTTGCTGCGACGCCGGCGACGAATCGGGGAACGTGAGCGACGCCGAGGAGAATTGCGTCGACCGCGCATTGGTGAATTGCGTCGACCGCCGCCTCCACGATTATTGAATCGATTGAATTGGGGTGGGGAACGCCATCTGTTGCCTTGGGGACGGCGCATCTGAGGCGATGGTCGACGTATTGGTAGTCGCTGCTTTGGCACAATGACTGGCGATACTGTTATCTCCTGGCCATCGATTTGGCCGCCATCCATGTGCTTCATGGCGGACTCGCAATCCTCGGCGGTGGCGTACTCCACATAGGCCATGCCGCGTCCAAAATTCGGATGATAACGATCTGTGGGAAATTCCACATTCTTGACGGTACCAAAGCTGCTGAAGATCTCCAGGACATGATCCTTAGTCACGTTGCGTGTGAGACGACCCACATGGATGCGCACCGGCTTTGGGGTGGGTGAGCGTGAACGGCTTCGACTACGGCTACGCGAACGCTCCCTACGCTTGGGAGGCGGCGTCCGCTCGACAGTGCCACGCCCAGCACCGCCACCACCACGACGACGTGGTGAACGCGAACGACTGTCGGAACGGGACCGGGAACGTTCACGTTTATTTACGTTATTCGTTTCCCCACCAGCGCCAGCAGCATTTGCGGCACTGGCGACGCCTCCACGATCATTCGAACTGCGACGTGCTCGATCCCGAGAACGGCTGCGGGTGCGCTGCACACGATCCCGATCTCGATCCGTGCGCTCGCGTTCCGTTTCCTTGCGCACTTTACTATTGGCCCTCGGGGATTTGGTGGTGCGTCTCGGCGAACGAGATGCATCCTTGCTGGCGGCGGCCGCGGCACGACGACGATTCTTCCCGCTGCGATCGGAATCGCTGGTCGATGAGGTCGACGAGCTGGATGAGTCACTGGAGCTGCTCGAGCTGGAGCGCGAATCTGATCCAGAGCTGCTTCGCGACGAGGTGCTGCCCGATGAGCTGAGTAGAGGATGGGGATGAAATGGAAAAACATTTTATTTAAACAAAACATATATAGGAAATTAGATGCTTAAATAACTTATCACTCAATCCTTATAAGGGCAAATTAGATAAGTCAATACTACACTTTTTTTTCAGCTCTTTCAATATTTTTTTCTTTCGATTTTACACAGTTTTACGAGATAGTTTTCACATATTTTGTTTTAGGTGGGTGCCGGTTGTATGGGGATTTAGTTCTACCTTCTGCTGGTGTCGCTGCTTGAGGAGGCGGAGCCACGTCGCTTGCGTTCCCTCTCTCTGCGCGACGAGTTCGATGTAGCTGCCGCTTTGGCGTCCTTCTCTTTAATATCTTTCTCTTTATTTTCCTTTTCGCCCTCGGCGGTGGGAGACCGGGCACGCGCCCTACGGAACCACAAAATAAGCAATTTGTCATGAATGGCACTGTAAAAGCCTCCATTGTACTTACATTTTTCAACTGTGCTTTAACTTGATGCGATGTTCAGTGATAAGTTGTTTAATTGTGTAGTAAATTTGTTGCTAAAATATGAATTCACAGATTACTAAGGAGTATTTTCAATGGCGTTCTTGCTCGATGAATTTTTCTATTGACGAAAATGTATCGATGTCCGCGGTGAGCATACGATGATTTGTACACCAGAAAAAATTAATTCCATTAAGCCACTCGATATATTAGCTTTCAGCTATGCTTACGATATATCAGTGTGACCGCGTTCATAAAGTAAATTATACATTCGTGCATACATATACAGCGCTTTGTCTGGTCGAGAATCGAAGAGGTAAACTCCCATAAAAAAATTCAAGATACATTTTATACCAAGTGTAAATTGTTATTTAAAGTAAAATTTTACTTAAGCTTTTGTGGATTGCAAATTGTGCTCTGAACATATTCGCATTTACGTAGTGATATTATATAAAACGCAATTGTTTAATGCCAGTTTTTATCTGAATGGTGACGAAGTGGTTGTCATTGTGAATTCAAATACAAATGTACGTATGTATGTAAGTGTGTATGTTTGTCAGAATGCATGTGTACCCACACACACAAACACTTATACATATGTGAACTTGTGTTGATTAAGTGAGCTACGTCCAAAGGGGAGCGGTTCAAAGCCTTTGTGTGCCTCAGAGTTTCGATTTTTTTTTTCGTTTTTACCCATAATTATGTATACTCCCAACGCATTTACAATTGATACGCTTTGGCTCCCTCTCCACACACAAAGAAGAAAAATAGAGAGAGAGGGAGTGACAGAGAGAGACACACATGCAAGAGAGTAAGAGTTTAAGCAAACGGGGGAGCAAATAAATGGTCGGTCTGGGTCTCTGAACATTTTACCACACTACCTCTTTGTCTGTTGAAGCGAACTCTCGTGCTGGTATTTTTCTCGCTCGCGTTCATGTGTAAAATAATTTATTTTTTTCCCCCCGTCTTGTTTTGCAATCTGGTGTGCTACTAATGTGTGTGTGCGCGTCAGTGCCTATTATGTTAAAATATCATCAGCAATATTGTGGAGCGATCATAATACTTCTGTAAAGGCAGAATTAACAAAAGGCAGCAGTAATCATTTTTATAGTATACATATTCACATATTCATATAATCGATGTATATATGTGTTTGAATATAATATATAAATATATGTGTGTGTCAAAAAAGAGCAGTCGTCGTTAAAGTTGGACTACCATGACTACGCAATAGCAACAACAAGAGACAACGAGACGCGAGACTTTGTTAGGTGGGTTTTTACTTTTCTCTTTTCTTGCTCATTGCTCATTGCCGCCGTGTGTGTGAGAGTGTTTGTCCGTCTGTTGTCTTGCATTACTTATCTATTCTCTTTTTTTGTGGCTTTCAACTGGCGAGAGTAAAAAGCAAATATGATGTATATGAATACATTTGTATATATAAATATACATATTTTCCTTTTTTAATTTATTGTTTTTAATTTCGAGAGGGTGGCAAAGTGTGTTCAACTTTTTGTGACCCACGGCCACAAGTACGAATACACCCACACTTGCTTGCCACATTCGAAGTGACTTTTTACATAAATGTTATCCATGGACATAAACAAACAAAAAACGGAAGAAAGAAACAAAAAAAAAACATACATATGCAGAAGCTAGAGTTAAATTTGTTGGATGACTCCTGTAATTGGTATATACATACAAGCAAAAATGCGTACATACATACATACGTACATAGGAACATGCATATTAAATTTTAGCTGCTTGCTTATCTTAAATAGTTGTTTAATAGTTTTACATAACCATGTGCATTTTAATATTTGGCAATTAAAGCCACGCTTTATATACATGTCTATATATTCATTCCTACATGCGTTCAACAACACGACATTTATTACATATTCACAGTGATCATTCGCAAACTGTAGCGCTTATGTATCAAATTTGTTTCTAATATGCAAAAACTTATTTATAGAAGCTCTAAAATATTGCTTTTTATATTTTACATGTGTTATAATAATTATTATTTATTAATGTTTTCATTTGCGAGCGATCACTGTGGTATGTCTCGTTTATTTACTAACCTAACTAAAAAAAAATAACCAAAATAAAAATAATTTTGTCTCAAAAAAAAAAACTGAATGTAATTGCAAATGTTTCCTTTACTTTTATTTTCTTTGTTTTTAGCATACATACAAATATTTTATTGCTGGTTTTGGTGGTAAATTTGCATTGTTAATGGCCGTGGCCAGACGTGCCAGCTTCTTAACACACATAATATACACGTCTCTCAATGAAAGGCGATCATCAAGTGTTTTTCTATTGACTCTATCCCACATGTAAAAACAAATAATATTTGTATATTTATATATATATAAATATATATATATTGAAACTAAACCGAAATGTATACTAAGTACGATATAAACTATATATCACATAAGACTGCCATAATTGCCGCGCGTGTATCTGTATCTCACTGACCAACTGTAACTGCAACCACTGCAAGCGCAATCTGCACACACCTCAACCTCAAGCTCATGTTAAAAAGAAACAAAAAAAATTATATATATGCCAACATAAATATCTATATATATGAAGTGTTATTCCTCGTAATGTCATCCAAATAATATTACCAACAACAACCACAGCAACACCAAAAACTACCACAACAACCATCAACAACATTCAACTGCAACTTGGCAACAGTTCTTGGCTTTAGTTTGTAAGCTTTGTTTTTGTAAATTTTTTAAACATGTTATTTACTATTTTAAATATGTACTATTTGATATACAAAGTGGCTATGCGAAATGAAAATATTTAAAAAAATTAAGATTTCTCTTTGACAAACCTAAAACTGTTCTTTTTTCATTTCGCACACCGTATTAAGCTCACTGGTAATATTTTTTATTGTAATTGTCCTATGTTCTTTGGTTCCAATACTGCTCTAACCCCATACATATATCATCCAACAACAACACAACACACACATTGTTTGTTTCTGCACATTTTCACTTTTATGTATATACAGAATACAGAACAACTTTGATATATTATAAACTAAACCTACCTTATAATGAACAACATTTATATGCATTAATCAAACATAAACTGCTCACAATGTCCAAAGCCATAGATTCAAAAGTTAACAAAGATCATGTATCATCAATGGTATTCGCTTGGAAATTAGAAATACTCAATTGCAGTTGTATTTGAATAATGAACATATATATGGTTTAATTTAAAAGGGTATCAAAATCAAATAAACTTTTATTCATATTTTATACTAATATTAGTTCACCACTGTATTGTGAATTGGAAATATTTAAATCCTTATTGGGCAGAGCAGAACTAAACTTAAATTAAGCTTATTCAATTATTTGAATGTTTGTACTAAACTAAAAAACACTGTTAACATAAAGACTTATTAGTTTTATAACCACTGTGATAGCTGAAAAGCAATTGTAATAGCTTTAAATGTATATTATCAAAGTTGGACTGTCGCTTTTAGATGCACATACAAATATATAATTACTATACATACATACATTTAAGATAAGTGTTATTATCTCTCCTAAGCTTTGAAGCTCTAAATAGTACTAACGATTTCAAACAAACTGATAAGTACAAATTGTAGTCAAACTCCTACCACCCAGAAAAAGAAGTAAATGAGAACTCTTGCTAATAATGTGTTTTGTTTATTATTATTATCATGTTTACATACACACAACAACAACAAAAACACACATACACATGCATTTTAAATATATATATAAATAACGCCTAGCTATGTATGAAAAGAACTTCTTCCCATCCCACAAATCGGGCATATTGTGTACTCTATTTAGTTCTCAGAGACTAACCTAACCACGCACGTATCTATCTCGATCGATCAGTTCCATTTTTATTATTGACAAATCTATTAAAGCTACACTGATTAAAACAAAACTCAAATTGTTGCTGTTTTATTTACGACAAATAGAATATATAATGATTTATATATATATATACTCTTTTAGTCCTTTACATTTTTACCACTACACACACACACATAAACATTTTGTTATTCTTTCCTAAGTAAGTACATAGTGTATTTTCCCCTATCTGCATAAATGTTTTGTATTTGTTTTGCGTTTGGTTTTTTCTTTTTTGTTGACTTTTTGATATTTACTTAATTTTGAGCATGTTGGCTGTTGGTTGTTTTTTATATTCTGTTTTGCTTTCTTGTACTGCTGGAACGCGGGAGCGGCTTTAAAAAACACGCGTAACTTTAACATAGTTCAAGTTGCTAATTTTTTAAAAACGCCAACGTTACCGTTTTTCCCCTTGTACAACTTGCAGCTAAATGAACAAAACTAAAACGTTGCAATAACCCCCGAATAAACTGTGAAAAACACAACAACAACAAGTAAGTCTCAAGCAGCGGCAGCAACAACTATGCTGAACTCCAATGCGAATCATTCGGGCAACAGCCGTCGGCCATTTTCGCGTAATTCCTCCTCGGCTCGTTCGCATCGCGGACGCATTCTCTTCTCGCCGCATCTCCACGGACAACAACAGCAACAACAGCAGCAACAGCAACAACAACAACAGCAGCAAAGGAATAATAACAATAATGGCCTTGTGCCGGGTCATAGTCCCTGGTGCAATGTCAATCTGAATCGCCAAAATAATGACAACAGCATCAATAACAGTGGCAGCAACAACAGCGGAATCAACAACAACAACAATGCCAATAAAGATGCAATCGATGGCAGAAACTCAAATTGGTAAGAGTCGTGCAGCTTATGGTATTTAAAAATAAAAAAAAAGACAAAAAAAGAAAAGAAATTACGTTAGCTTTAAGTGACATAAAAGCGAATTTGAAGTACTCCCTAACCCCGATGCCCTTTATCCCGCCGTCTATCCCACACCGAACTTTGTCAACGATCTGCCATAATAATAACAACAACATCCTTGTAACTCGTTCCCACGCTCCCCACGACAACTATAGAACAGTTTGCTCTACTCTTCTATCTATCTATCTCTCTCTCTATCTATAAATAACTAACTACTTCTACGTAACCACACCTCAATTAAGAATGAAAATCGCTTTTAGGCTAAAGGGAGAATTTTGTAATTAATCGCGTGTTTTGTCCAAAAGAAAATTTAATAATCATAACAGAAAAAGCAAAACGCAGCCAAAACTATTGTTTGGCCCCTTAACCGTTGAATTTTCGAAGCACTAAAAAAACTTGCATCGGCAACAAAGCAGCTGCAGGCTGCACTAAAAACAAAAAAACAAAGAGAGCGAGCTTACGCAGAAAGCTTTACATCACACCCACACTCTCTTAAACTCTCTATGCCAATCAGTGCCAACAGTGTTGCACAGTGTTGCCTGCATCTGTTTTGATGTTTACTACTACAACTTTTATATTCGTGTTCATTTGTAATTTTCGTTCTCTTTCCGTACTGTACATTTTTTATGTTTTGTTTTCGTCAATTGGCACATATGTATTACCTCAAACTACTAATTATCGTTGTACCTATTATCTCTCCATTTACATACAAACAAAAAACTAAATTACACACCACTTTCGTTTTGCTCCAAAAATAATATTAATAAAAAATACATTCCTTAATGTATATCGTTATGTACATTTTTCTAACCGCTTCAATTACAAATATGTATGTAAACTTACCAGGCAAATTCCATAGTAGATACATATAAATACACATCTAACTGAAAACAACATATCAGAATCTCGTTAATTTTTATCAACCATAATCTAACATTAAAAAGTTTCAAAAAATCTGAAAAACAAAACCAAAGAAAATGCATGAAGAGCACTTGAAAATGGCAAACAAAAACTTTATACGTAGCAAATGTCCTAAGTTTTTAGTAGTTGTTTCTTTGTCCAAAAATCAAAAAGCTTCTTAATTTACATACTTACTAAATACTTTTACATACTCTCGTACATATGTAAATCGCGCTTAACGGAGTTACCAAGCATGCCAACATCATCAACAACAACAATAAATCCAACAACAAAACAATAATATATATTTTGCTAACTCTGGACCAGCAATTTTCTTAGCCCGAGTGCTACTACTCCTCAAATATTCAACTCAAAATTGTTAAATTTTGTACTCGTACTCGTAGTTGATTAAAAAAATACATACTTTTTACAATTGCAATTTTGCATTTACATTACTTTTGCTTTATTTACAAAACTAGTTTAATGCTACGTGTTTATGTTATTCTTTTGTGTACTTAAAACGGTTTTGGTTATGGATAATAAATAATGGATATTAGTATAGAGCCATAAAGGGAGCTTCATTAATAATTTTGAAAAAACTTATAAAATACGGTGATTGCTTGAAGATTAGAGAACAACTTTACTTTTAGAGGTTTTTTTATTTTTAATTTTTTACCATAAATATTGGTATAAAAAAATGTTAAATTCTTGGTATTAAGATTACAATTTTACTTTATGAATGACACCTTAAACAAGTTTAGACAAATTGACTTAAAGTCGGAATTTCTGATGGTTTAATATATGAGTCTAGACCAAAACATTTTGGAAATACAAGAAATGGATTCCGAAAGGAAAAGGGATTGCGTGTTTCGTGATTACAGGTGCTTTTCATGCATATTAATACAACAACAGCAAAATACGCGAACTAGTTAAAGAGGAACTACGACTAAATAACAAAACATAGAAAAGCTCATTTTGAGTTTCCGTTTGTTTTACACCATTTTTTATATTCTTATACTTTGACCTACCCATTTAATTCCTTTTTGTTTTGCGCATAGTTTTGCTTCACGTTTATGCTAAATAAAATTTACCAAACCAAAAAAAAAGCAAATAAAACCAATTATAACTTTAACAACAAATATTGTGATGTTTAAACCATGTGATTATATTAAAATGCAACCGTCAAAGTGCAAGCCAAGTATATAACTTTAGTTACAAAATTTCCTCTTTATCCAAACCGTACAGTAAATACTTAGTTGTAATATTTCTTTCAATTCTACATTTTATGAATGATAATGCATTTTAGTTGAGTTTGTTGATTGTTATTAAAATACATTCTAGATTGGTGTACATTGTATTATCCCTTAAATGCATTTTGTGGTGCTGGAACAAAATTTTACGTTGTCAAAATTTATGGTTAACGATCAAGAAACTCAGCTTAATGTTTTACTTATTTATTTGCATTATGCACACTGCGGCTTAGAATGTTTAATGAACAGTTTAAATGTACCTTACTAGAAAATCCAAACAAAAAATAAAAAACCAAAGCTATTTGTTATAAATATAAAAATCAACTCTCTACATATATAGTAAATGCGCTACTATTATTTTTTCGTATATTTCATTATTGTTTTCTCTTATAAATACTACTTTATTCAATATGTCATTGTGTGTGTGTGAGCGCAATAAAAATTACAAACAACAAATCAAAGCAAAAACAATTATAAAATATTTTTGAACTTTGTCACACTCTGTTAAAATAGTTAAGTATTTAGCATATACTCTATATAATTTCTCCTATTAAGTTTTGGACACAACAGAATTGAGTTTCAGTCGCAGCTTTTGCAATTAGTGCGTAAGTGTTAAAAGTTAACGTATTTTTTGTATGGTGCTTTTGGCCCCACGCCATTCAAAATGCTGCTGTATGTGTGTGTGTGCGTGTATGTACAATATAGTATAATCTTGATCACTCGATCAGTGTGTCTTAAGCTTTGCATACGCATGCTGTTGTGCTTACGTTACCGTTTACGTTGAAGACTACGTTGTGCGTTGCGTGCCAAAAGCTGATTCTTCAGAGCGCCGCACTCACATGCTCTCTCAAGCTTTTGAAAACGAGTATTCGTACTTGTAATAACGGTTTACGTTTTTACGTTATATTTTATATATTTTTGAGCATGTACAGCACTCTCTCTTTCTTATAAGTACATTTAACTCTCTCTCTCTCTCTCTCTCTCTATCTATCTCTCATGTTTAGCTAGTGAAAGCGTTGCGTTGAAAAGTGTCCTAAAAACTGTGATACTCGCATTTGTTGTTTAATTTTTGAATTTAATTTTCGTTTCTTTTTTTGTAAGCGTAGTGTGCATTAAAGCGAAAGCCAAACAAATAAATAATTAAAATAGCAAACTAACAAAAATTTATATTTAAAATGCATAAGTACAACAAAGACAATGGGAACAAAAAAAAAAAACAGCTGAAAAAATACATTATGTGCAAAATTAGTACGTATTTGTTTCTACTAAATGCATATTGTATATGTGTGTATATGTAGTTACTTAGTCAATAATATTAACAGCAACAATTCTCGCTACATATACACGCATTGCCATTATATTATTATAAACTATATGTGTGTGTATATATTGATATTATATAATTACATATATATAATATATATCTATATTAAACTAATAATCTAATTATTGCATTTTGCCATTTACATATATATTATTTTTATCTTTTTCGTTTTTCTTTCTTCTTCATAAAAAAAAAACCGAAAAAACTGCAAAATAATAATAAAAAAAACTATATAAATAACGTATATGTGTGGCTACCACTACTGCATATATACACTACTACTACCTACTACCTGTACATGTATATGCATACAAAAATAACTATATATGGGTTGTGTTTATACTACCACCACACTGCTACTGCATTGATTTGATTGAACAATTTTCAAATGTATCTCGTAAAACCGAATATATATATATTATACATTATCTTATTATATGTATTACATATTATCTGAAAAAAAAAAAACGCAAATGCAAACCTAAATCGAAAATCCAGCGATGTACAAACAAGTAATTCTAGCGGAACTTGTATTTATAACAATAGCAAAACGCATCATCACAACAGCCTTAACCTCAATCACAATACAAATTCACTCAGTCATCAGTCACAAGTCCATAACCACCACTCACAGTATAACAGTAACAGTAATAACAGTAACCATAACAGTATCAGTAACATTAACGTATACAACAATAACAGCTATCATCATACAAATACCAACACTGCACAAAACAACCCCAACCATCAGAACAACAACGATTGCACTGTTAACACTAGCAATAATCAGAGTAGTAGTATTCGTACCATAAACAACGAAAACCACAATCCCAATCCGCCATCACCCAATAATAATCCCATTCCTAGTCCAATTGTGAATCACAGCTATTATCACAGCTACTATGATACAAGTATGTGCCACAGTGTGCAGCCGCCCCATGCTTTTGGTTCAATGTCCGTATCCGTTGTCAGACTGAATCCAGCACGATTATGTTTAACTATTGCCGCCCCACCAACACCAACACCCACCACGACCACAACCACAACAGCACCGCCATATAATCAGCAGCGCCGTCCCACGCCCCTACTGCTCTCTTTTCCAGCTAATCAGAATTTCATCAACATCAGTAACAACAATAATTTCAATCAAAATCACAATCATCAATATCACAGCACCCATCATCACAACAACAACCACATTCACAGTCTTCATTCACACCACCCACTACAACAATCACAATCACAATCACAACAACAACAACAACCGACTAATCGCCAATCCCTCCCGCTAACACGTACGAATTCAAATTCAACAACCGCAACAACTTTCAATTCCAACAATACAACAACAAATAGTAACTCTACTGATGTTGTGAATGTCAATTCTTGTACCGATATAATTCCTCATGGGTCGTCTGCGCCACAACAACAACAACCACAACAAATGTGTTCACAACGACAACAACCACAACAACATCGACGATCTCAAACCCAACAACAACAATTGTCGCCGTCGCTTCTTATGATAAATTTCAACCAATTGACTGATACTCATATTAACCATGCATCCAATAATGCACCCATCAATAGCCACAGCCAAGGACCCACTGGATCACAGGTGGGACACCACAACCAGCGAAATTACAACAACAACAACAACAATAACAACAATCGCAACTACAACATTGCCAATGGAAATGGGTTGAGCAATGTCAGCAATAATCCCGATTATATGAATTACCGTCGCGCATGTCCCGCTTATCAACAGCAACATCACATCAACAACGGAAACAACAATAACAACAACATTAACGGTAACAATAATAATTCGGGCAATGGCCACAACAACAACAACAATCGTCGACATAACGGCAGCTACGAGAGGAATCTGAACAATAATGTGAGTTAGCAGCAAGTCAGTTCATCACTTATTGAAATATTCTTAAAAATCTGCAATATTTATATATATATAGTTATTTATATCCAATACTCGTCTTAATTTATTAATGTTTCCAACAACTTGCAGCACTTTGGCAACAGCAACTTGGAACCGGGTCTGGAGAATAGATCCGATGGCGGCTATAGTTTTGGACGCAATGGTGGTGGATATGGACGTAATGGTGCTCATTATCAGCACATGGGAAATGGTTATGGCAACAGTAATAACAACAACAATAACAATATCAACAATGGTGCATCCACATCCTCCGCTGGACTTGGTCTCATGGGCGATGCGCCTTCAGGCTCTGGCCTGTCGGCTTCAACGCTCTCGTTGACCAACGGTCTTGGACCCAATGGCCTCAACTCAGATAGTCCATCGCGAAAGCGCCGTCGCATCTCGGGACGACCCAGCCAATCGCCGCCAGCTATTTGGGAACCGAGACGCTCACAGCGCGTCATGGTGAGATATTATTATAAATGTGTATAATATTCTTATATTGTATATGGGACAAATCGGGGTCCGCAAACTAGGATTCATTTTTAGCGTAGAAACGAAATTATTCCTAAAAAGATCGGTCTTAAAAATCTATTAAATTTTGCCAAAGCTATAGTTAAATCACATGAAAACCCATAATTTTGATTAGATTTTAAAGTAGATTTTATAGAAATCAGTCGAATATTTTAATCTTATTAAAATTATTAAAAATTAAACGCAACGGAAAACTTTTATACACTCCAAGAAATATTTAATAAATTTGAGTATTAATACTATGCCCAACTATCTTATTTTATTAACGTGGGTAGAAACTTACTTAAACTATATATTTTAAACAAATTTATAAAATTTACTATTTTTTTTTTTTAAAAACAATATATATATATATAGTTATCGACAGGTTAGTCTTTAGCACGGTCTTCGAAATCGAATTAGTATAATATATTATATAGAACTATAATAATTTTTTTCCAAACAGTGAAATTTCAAACAATTTAAATGTTTCACTGAGTTGGCTAAATTGCTGACGAATTTTAACCCACTAATCTTATACTTTTTGTTGTTGTTGCAGATGCAACAAGGCAGTCCACCGCTACGTCGGCCGAGACTGCGCGATGTGGCCACTTCCACTCAGCAGCAGCAGCTGCAGCAGGCACCGCATCCACAGCAATATGCAGCACAGCACCAGCAACAGCCGCAGCCGCAGCCCGGCTACCATCCGATGCATCATCATCAGCCACCCTCACATTATGTGTCGCAGCAGCAGCAACAACAGCAGCAACAGCAGCAGCAGCAACAGGCTGGCCCAAATCCACACGGTGGTCATCCTGCCCAGCATCCGCGTACGCATCGCTCGCCCTGGGATATGGCTAGCAATGGCCCAAGTGTAAGCAATGGAGGCGGAGGCGGCAGCAACGCTGGCGTCCCGACGGCCAGTAGCACGGTGGGCGCCATGATACAACAGGTGCAACAGGCACCACTGCAGGCGTCCACACATCAGCAAGCTGTGGCCGCAGCAGCAGCAGCCGCCGCCGCCGCTGCTGCTGCAGCAGCAGCAGCACCACCACCACCACCGCCCACCTCGCTTATGGTTGACCTCAATCTGGCTCTGCGTCACGAGCCCATCTGGGCCTCCTTCTGCACGTATCCGCTGCCGGCGCAGGCCCGCCTCGCACCCTGCCATCTGCACGGCATATATGCGCAACCCTTCTCCGCGGCAACCGCCGGCCTGGCTGCCGCACCACTGCAGGTGGCACAGGTGCCAACGCCTACACAGGTGGCGGCCGCTACAGCCGTCGCTCAGCACATGATCCAGCAGGCGACAATTACCGCACAGCAGCAGCAGCGCGATGTCACCGCCATTGCGGTGGCCAATTTAACACTGGAGCCGCCCAGTGCTCATCATTTGGATGGCCATCAGGCGGCAGCAGCAGCAGCGGCGGCAGCGGCAGCAGCTGCAGCCGCTTCTGTGCCCGTTGGTGCACAGGCGCCTCATCCGCACTCACATCCCCATTCACATCCGCATCCGCATCCACATCCGCATGCGCATCAGCTGCCGGCGGCGAGTCACATCCATATCGCCTCAATGAGCGCCGCCGCCGCCGCGGCAGCCGCCCAGCTACATTCCAATGCCGCCGTTGCGGCAGCAGCAGCCGCTGCCCATGTGACCCAGATGTCGGCGGCACCGCAGCAGATAATAATATCGTCGGAACGACGCACATTCCCGCCACATCGGCGCCTGCCGCGCTTTTGGCCGGCCAATCATGGTCCTCATCGGCATGTCCTGCCGCCGCAATCGCTGGCCGCCCACCAGGCGCCCGTGCAAATCCAAACCACCGCTGGCATCATCAACCCGGGCTTCTTGCTCAATTTCCTGTAAGAGGATCCCTCGACTCTCTCAAGTGTAATCTCTAATCTTTTGTAACTCTCTCCGCTTGCAGCGCCATGTTCCCGCTCTCACCTTATAACCAACACGATCTGAGCTCGGCGGACACCAACGAGACGGAGAACTATGAGGCGCTGCTCAGTCTGGCCGAGCGTTTGGGCGAGGCCAAACCACGCGGCCTTACACGCAACGAGATCGATCAGCTGCCCAGCTACAAGTACAATCCGGAAGCGCACAACGGTAAGTCAACGCCAAATTTTCAAAGATCGCTCACAAAATAAAATTCTTAATTTAAAACAAGATTTTAATATGTATTTTAAGACCCAGTTATTTAATAAGTTTTAAAGAGTTTTACCAAGCAATTTATTGTATTTAAAATATTTATATATTTAAATTATCTAATTAATTAATTAATACTTTTTTTTTTGTTTAATTGGTTTTTTTTTTGCTGGTTCCCCTAATTTATTTATGCAACATATGTTCTCTCATTTTGCATTGAATATATATTTTATTTTTAAATTTATATATAATTTTAAATTTTATTTTATTAAATTTTTCACTTATTGCATTTTTTATGTCGACTGACTTTAGTTGACAATAAATATCTGTATATAATATGTAACTATTGTATATATATTTTAATCATATCTGTAATATTTTTAAATTAGAATAATCTATCATATGTTACACAAATGCCTTTGATATATAAGCAATGCTGATTACTTTTTATCTCTTCTTCCCAAAAGGCGATCAATCCTCCTGCGTGGTTTGCATGTGTGATTTTGAGCTGCGGCAGATGCTGCGCGTTTTGCCCTGCTCCCATGAGTTCCATGCCAAATGTGTGGACAAATGGCTGCGCGTAAGTATTAAATATTTAAAATTTTTATATTGTGTAATTGGAATTGTAAATTTGCCACTTTTGGACATTAAAGTGTTTTAGTTGGCGACGATTCATATTCCTCTGAAATTGAAATTTTTCCTGTTTTACTAAATGTGTGTAAAGTGAGCGATTGCTTGATCCACTAAGAAACAAAAATGAGCGATAAAACACACTTGCATAACGTGAATATGAATTTAGAGTCGTAATACAATACATACACGCATTCTTACATAAATACATATACATACATATACTTATATTGGTGGGCTTATTTAACTGTATTGTCGTAGACATGTGCATCATTATGAAATTGCTAAATATGCAAAAATACATTTATACAAATTACGCAAAAATACTACAGACATTTAGTGTATTATTAGCGGACAGAAGACAGGAAACGGAAGCAATATTCTACTCTTGCAGGAAGCAGGCTCCGGCAGCTCCAGCTCCAGCTCAAGTAGTTCTTTTTTTTCCTTTTTTCGATTAATTAACGGATCGTGTTTACCATACTCGCATGTTATATGGTATATATACATATACATTTAGTACTTACACAAAAAACCTCCTTGAATTTGAATCAATGTGACTTGTCTATTAAAAGTAGCACGCTGGCCGAGCATCAGATGCATATATGTAGTTGCTTGATCCACTAAGAAGACTCTACAGGACCTCTGAAAGAACTTTATTCCTTTTTTTGGTGGATTGAATTTTTGTTCGTATAGTGCTCACAGTGATAAGCCCATTAATTAATTTAGGCCTTAATATAAGCAACCCATTTGAACAGAAATGCCGCAGGGACCAATTTAATGTAACTACTGTTTGGCCTATGCTGTGGGTCACGGAGTCCTTGTTGTATAATGCAACAACACGCAAACTCTGCCCTCTTTTCGCGAAAGGACGCAACCAAAAAACCACATTCGAACCTTCGATCAGGCCTCGTAGCTCAGTACTACTAATTTTAGCTTCAAACGATGATAAGTTTATGACTCTTCCCCCATTAGTTGCTGCGTCAACAATCAGTGTGGTTCTTGGCCCTTCAACCACATGGATAACCGAGGAATGTATAGTGGCATTTATGGAAACTATACTTTGTGTTTTTCCTTTATAATTTGAACGGTTAATTTATTACTTGTTATTAGGCTACACATAATTCATTATTTGCACATTATTTATATTTTACAGTCGAATCGCACATGCCCCATTTGCCGTGGCAATGCATCGGACTATTTTGACAGCGCCGATCATCATCAGGCACAGGCACAGGCAACTGGCGCTGTTGCAGCGGCCAGCATCGGCAACAATGCTGCCACAGTCAGCAATAATCCGGCAGTGGCAGTTGCCGCAACCGGCGCCAGTTCGCAGCAGCAGAGTCAGGCTGCTTAGGACAAGCCTAGCAATAGATACAATTGCAAAATCAACACCAATAACCAAACGCTTTCGCCACGTCGTCCAGGTGCAGCAAAATAAGGAACACACACACACAAATATGGAATACAAAATAACAAAAACACACAATCACAGTTAGCCTATAATGAATAATTGAATTAACGCGCAACGAATCCAACTGCCAAATCGCTTCCCCTTAAGCCAGGTCACATCAATAGCTTGTCGTAGTACTAAATTAGGCGGTAGTTGTATGTAAGTAACGGTAACGGTTAACACAGTAAATTCTAACAATGTTATTATAATCAAATATTCATACCACCAAGATTTCATACATTCATAAGAACTCCTTAAATATATATAAATATATATATATATATATATCGGGCATAATTATCGATATCGATAGTTTTGCTAAATGTGTTAGAAATGTGAATTCAAAATCATTTACTAGTGAGTACAGTGCAACAAAAAAAAGAAACAAAAGCAAAAACCTACACTAAATATAAAAATGGGTCAATAAAGTTGTTTGGTTAACGTTTTGGAGCTCAACTGCCGCCTGTGCTTATAATTTCCTTGCATTATATGTAACAGCTTCACAGCAAATGAATGCATTACTATAAAGACAAACAAAACATATTTTATCTTTACTAAATTGTGTATTTGCTATCCACACACACATACATACACATTAATTAACGCTATATCTGCAATTAAAAAACACAAAAAGAAAAAAAAAACAATTTAATACAATTATATTTGTACTTGTTTGTGCTTTACGTTTTCTTATATATACATACATATACATATATATATATATACATATACACATACATACATAATATTTGCATTGCATTTTAATTTTATACTTACAACAAAAATATATATGTATATTTTACGAACTGAACCCACTGAAGAAGTTCTTCTTTTTGCATTAAGCAAAGAAAAACAAAATGGAAACTAACTAAAACATAAAAAAAAGATATCCAACTCCTTCAATTCTTACGTTTCAACTGTTTAAACATTTTTTAATTAGGAAACATATATATTTAAACGAAGCAACTAACTTTGAAACATATAAGCAATCTTTAAAATCGACTAAAACCAACAAAAATATAAAAAAAAAACAAAAATAAAACCACAAACTAAATGAATGAACGTTTAACGCAGAACAACATAATTATAATATTTATATATACAAAAATGAGCGATAAAACACACTTGCATAACGTGAATATGAATTTAGAGTCGTAATACAATACATACACGCATTCTTACATAAATACATATACATACATATACTTATATTGGTGGGCTTATTTAACTGTATTGTCGTAGACATGTGCATCATTATGAAATTGCTAAATATGCAAAAATACATTTATACAAATTACGCAAAAATACTACAGACATTTAGTGTATTATTAGCGGACAGAAGACAGGAAACGGAAGCAATATTCTACTCTTGCAGGAAGCAGGCTCCGGCAGCTCCAGCTCCAGCTCAAGTAGTTCTTTTTTTTCCATTTTTCGATTAATTAACGGATCGTGTTTACCATACTCGCATGTTATATGGTATATATACATATACATTTAGTACTTACACAAAAAACCTCCTTGAATTTGAATCAATGTGACTTGTCTATTAAAAGTAGCACGCTGGCCGAGCATCAGATGCATATATGTAGTTATACATATGTATATATATATATATATGCATATGGATTTACATATATATTATGTGTATATCTATATCTATATCGATCTATATAGATTTTTCTTCTACCTATTATTATGGTGTATCTTCAAATATGTATTTGCATACAATATTTACATGCACTCAACTAGCCTGTAAAAATCGGTACGTTTTTAACAATATACATGTGCTAGTACTAAGCAGCACGCAAAAATAACAATAATAACAATAACAATGATCAACATTGACAAGTAATATACATAAATATATATATTGCAAAAGAAGGAAAAAAAACAAACTTTAAATATAACAATACAGAATACCAAGTAAATTGAAATGATTCCTGCCCTCCATTCGTATCAAACCATTGAAACTAACTCAAAAACGTTTTTATATCACATATATATATTTATATATGGCATTGATTTTTTTGTGACAAATGCATATATAGAGCATACATAAAATATATTCTAAACTTGAATAGATTAGCATTTTTCAGTACAGTACTAAATCACTAACTATAACACGAGCATAGACGAAGAGTTTTGCTTATAGCAGGAGTTAGTTTTTTTTTTTAATTTTTTTTGTATCTATATTATTTTAAAATAACTATATGCTGCTATAAATACAACAACTAGAACACGGTTCTACAGTTTCCGGTACCCACCCAGAAAACAAAGGTTACGCATGGCTTTTTTGGGTCCGTTTTTAGCGAAGCTGACTTTTCTAATAATAATCACAAGGAGAAGAATAGAAACAACAACGATGTGCACTTTTCTGAATGCGCCCCAAAAAACAAAAGAAAAACAAAACAATAATGTTTTCAATTCTTATTGAATGCTATGCATAAAAGTGAAGAGAAAAACAAAACAGAAAACAATTCTTGATACCTAGTATATACTAATACATTTATATATGTATGTAAAATGTGTGTGTATTTATTTTTAATCTACATAAATGTAAATGGTATTTCCAAAAGACCATTATAAAGGTGTTGTGCTTTTCTAGAATTTTATTAGTAGAAGAAAATGTTTATTTTTTGTCACAAAAAAAAAAAATAAAACAACAAAAACAAACGTTATAAAAAAACAAAAAAAAAAGAAGATAAATGCAAATATATATATACATATATACATGGATATGAATTGAATACCTTTTATACGTGCACTGACAAACTTACCTACGAGTATATAAATATATATATATATTTACAAATAAAAATCTCAATCAACCGAACTAAGAAGAAACAGCTTAAATAAACATTTTCAAGTCTATTTCCTTATTGAAGTTTCTTTAGTTCCGTTTCCTCCTCCATTGGTTTATTACCACCTCTTTCTGGAACTTACAATAATAACTGCACTGATAGATGTGCCCGATTTTTCAAACTCTTATCGGTTTATATAGTTTCAAACACTTCTAAACAAAATCAAAAGCTTATAAATATATGAAAAAGGAATAAAAAATAATATAAAGTTTTGCTGTGATTCGTGATGTAGATGTACGTTATATATATTTAATTATATAAAATGCAATCAAATTTCAAGCATACAAAAACATAATTATTCAAAATTATTACGTCGACAGCCGGTTAAACAATTCAACAAAAAAACTAACAAAAAGGAAAATATAACCAAAAAACATTTTATGCATGAGAATTTCTCGAAACAATATGTACGTCATACTCTAACATCACTTGTCTAGAATTCTCTAGAATTATGCAATTTTAAATGTGACTATTATTTTACATTTTTGTAGACAAGAACCGAGACACTCTTATAGTAATTGTAAAAATCAGTTAACCATAGTATTAAGCAAACCTTTTTCAATGGCATTGTAATGGTGAGCGGGCGTTTTTAATGTTAATTACAATAATTTCGTTTCGTTTTTGTATTAACTCGCAAAATTTCAATAAAATTCAATGAACGTAAAATAAATGAAAATTATTTGCTGTTTTGTTTTAGCGGTAAACTGAAGAATTATATTTACACCCTTTATAGAATTTGATGTCTTTGACGGTTACTTAAATGTGGCCAAGTGTAATTTACAAGAACCGATAGCATGGATTTGATTTGACCAAATTGTAAGAAAGAACACAAAGTAGCTGCATAGTTGAAATATATTTTTTCACGTTTTTTTTTTTATAGTTTATCAAATAAAAACATTGTATTTCGCAAAATTACCTTAAAATGGAATCCGTGTCAAAAGTATATAAAATTGCATTCGATACTGATAACAGACAAAAACACCTGGTATTTACAGTAATGTTCAAATTTAACAGAGTCGATAGCAATTATTTAATCGATTTACTATTTTTATCGATTGTGTACTCAAACGAAAACAGCTGACGTTTTACAGTTCGTTAACAGCGGTGGCGGCGTGTGAATGCAGGACGGATGAATTATTTTTAATTATAAACGCGGCCACATAAATAATTGAAAAAGAAAATGCATTTGTGCAAGCGAAAAGCAAAGCGAAAATATGGCCTGTAAATTATATCATAAATGTGAAAGTGTTGACCACGCGTCCGTGGCAAAGGCAATGTGAAAAGGAGTGCAAGTGGGAGTAAAAATCAATCGAAAGCAAGAAAAATTGCATTTCGCTGCCAGCCAGCCCCCGAATACGGAAAATAAAGTGGAGTTGTAGTAGTGGAACACAAATATTAATATTGGGGTGCATGTGTAAAGAAAAAAGAAATAAGAAGCAGCAGCTGCATAAATAGCAAAAGGAAACAGCGACCGACGACCGCCGAGCGTAATAAAGCGTTGAAAAAATGAGTTCAAGTTGTGAAAGGTGTGTGCCGTTACACTATAACTAGCACTGGATATAAAAACAATAACAACAGCAACAACAAGACAAACTGGCTGCCAGCAGCACCAGAAGCAGCAAACCAAGCGAAATATGTCGAAATGTGTATACAAATGAAAGAGTAACAACAACAATAACAGGGCGTAAATTTGTTTTGCTTAATAAGTTGCTTTAAAACTGTAATTTTATGTGTGTGGGGAAGTGCGAAAATATTATACACAATGCAAGAGCATCAGAGAGGGCTAGCTGGCAATGCCAGCCGCAGCTGTCTGAGTGTGTCCCTGGGTGCGTGCGTGTGCCTATGTGTGGGTTGCATTACTACTTCTGCTCCTTTTCCTTAATTGAATGCTGTTTGTGGCCCCAAAAAATTATGCAGTTTGGCCTGCAAAATCGATTTTCTTGCAAGGCGCGGCAACAAGCGTCGTTTTTGTTTGGCACCCGCGGCCGTTTAAGTACATACATATACACGAAAGAGCGATAGAGTGCAAAAGAGAGAGAAAGACAAAAGAGAAAGAGAGAGAGATAGAAGAGAGAGAGCGACAGCTCTCTGTGTATATGTATGTGTAAGGACGGCGCGGCGTTCTCAACTGCAGCTTCGAATAAGGAAAAACCGGAAAATGTTTAACAAAATATTTATTTGTATGTATGAGTGGAGAAAAGGCCAAAACAAGGAAATCATGGGGGAAAACCAACGCACACACACATAGTTAAAGGGCGACAACGACTCACTTACGGGGCAATTTGGGTGGAACTTTTTTTTTCCTGTTTTTGTGTAGTGGGACGTATTTTTATTTTTGGGCGTTTTTTGTTTGCTTATCCATTTTGCAATAGATCTTTCGGGTTTTTGCTTTAATGAATGAATGGATGACTGAGGCATTGAATGAAATATTGGCTGCATGTGCGCCAAACTTTGTTGTTGTTGTTGTTATAAGATGTGCTTTTGTCGGTGCGTCTTGTACTGCATTCCAAAGATGCCATTTAAGTTCAAAATAGCATCATGTTAATATCTTTATTTATGTTACGTTTTCTAACGCACATACCCTCACTCACTCACACACACTCTTAATCTCTGTGTGTGTGGTGTGTGTGTTTGTATCTCTTTCTGGCTTACAGAATAGAATGGGTAGAAATTATCGAGCCGCGGACCAAGGAGCATATGTACGCCAATCTAACAACTGGCGAGTGCGTCTGGGATCCACCCGAGGTAAGTAAACGAATCATTTGCGTTTATAGTCAATAAACGATCAAATTAATTATATTATTTACTCGCTTCGTTAACACTCACAGGCTAATTGCCAAATGTCGCAATTGGCAGCGTGGGGGCTAATGAACTCGTTGCTTTTATCAGCTTTATTACTATGCCATCACAGTGGGTAGTATTATTTTAGCATTTATGTTGTAACCCTGGCAAATCAAGGTCTTTGAACGTAAATAATTTTCCATATATTGTATCAAGATTTTCTATTGAACATATATATATATATATATATAGAACAATATATATATATATAATATGTAATATAATTAGTACAATTTTTTAAATTTACATAATGAAAAAGTTTTAAAGTGTATTCAGTTTTTTTTTTCATTGTTGCGCAGTAAACTTTGTATTTCTTGTTTGGCTTTTGCTCAATTGACTTGGGTCAGTTGTTTTGCAAATTTTACAGTTTGTATTTATGTATATGTACATATATGCATATGGAAAATTGTTTGACCCAGTTCGTCAATGGCGTGAACTATGTTAATTATTTTTATTCAGAAAAATTTTAATATTTGAGTAATTCTTTGCGTAACACTCGATCGATTGCCATACGGCTTGGCTGTACCAAATGAGTTATTATATATGTTAGTAGATAGCGTGCTAAAAAATGCAAATAATATAAAATAGTATTGCAGTTTCAATTACAAGCGAATAAGTGGTTGGAATTGATACATTACAAAACAAACCATTACATAGAAACTTTGTAAATTTTTTTTTATATATTTGTACATGGTCAAATATACTAAATATAAATAAATTGCGCATATTGATATAAAAACAAGCATAAGAAAAGATATAAGGTTCATGTTCATCACTCATTTTTAATATTAGAGCTTATGTATCATTGCGTTTACATACATAGATATATATAAATACATGTGTAATACCCTACTTTGATTCATTGCATTTCTTCATAAACTTTTGCTTTCTGAGCTGAGCACACATCATTGTCGCCATCACCAGAGAGAAAGAGAACGGGAGAGATAGAGAGACTGCTGCTATTGCACTTTGTTTGCACAGCTCCTTTTGGTCGCTTTATTTAGTGCCCCTTTCGTTGCATATGTTCGTGTTTGGCTAATGCGGCATCAGCAAAAGGTGTCGCAGGCTAATAACTTGAGACGTCTGGCCAAGGCAAAAGCTCTAAGACCACACACCTACAGCTAACAGAAGCTCTGCCACTGACTCTGCGGCTGCCTTTTTCTTGCACTGCTGCCGGAAGTAGTGAAAATTTCATTGATTTTGTTGCTGGCCTGCAATGATGTCCTCAACTGCGTCCTCGTTTCGCTGCTAGCACACACACTGGTATTGGTGTGTGTGTCTTCGTCTGTTTGCGTGCATGGCCTTAATGAAAAGGTTTCGCATACACTATGCAGATCCTTTTCTTTTTGCTCAGCGACATACGGCGAACGGCGCTTGCTTTTCCTTTGGCTTCACTTTGGTTTTATTGTCCATTTTACGCTGTAATTTATTGCGACCCTTTTTCACAGCTACACACATACACGTGGGTATGCATATATGCATACAGATTATGCAGTCTCACTCTCTTCGCATTCCTTCCTCTGTGTGTGTTTGCACATCGGTTTTTGGATTTTTGTCACTCTCGCTCTCTTTTGATTCATCGCCCACACTTCCCAGACCTTTTGCCTGGTTCGTTCGCCGTGTAACCGCATTCGACTCTGCAGGAAGTGAGCTTCAACCGATACGTCATTTGCACGTGTCGCAGTTTTTAATGCACTGTTATTTTATTTCAAGAACTGATACTTACTAATAAGTTGACAGAGTTGACAGAAATAGAGGTGCACATATTTGCACTTGTATAAATAAAAGTAGATATATTTTATGTATGTAATGTATTTATCTATTTTTCTTTGTTACGCACACGTCATCTGAAAATGAAAATGCCCTTACTGTCTTTAACTCTAAACAGAGCATAACCCTAAACATCGTATGCCCTAAATTCGACTGCAGCAGTGCTGCTAGCGCCGACGCAGATGATGCTGCAGTTACTGTCGAGTTGCTATGAGGAAGTAAATGAAGAATCCTTTTAGCTGCACAATATAATCTATTCATTTGATGCAATACAGCGTGCACAGGGCACAACAGAGTTTAACAAAAGGAACAAAACGCTTACACACAAAAACACACACGCACACAAACATACAAACACACACCCTACACTCACCCTTTCTCTTATTCTCTCTCTTTCTTTGTCTCTATTTCCCTTACACGCCCACCCAGCTGCGGACGCGCTTTAAATTAGCAACAACTTTTTTGTGTTGTCGCTTACAAACTTTTTGCCTTTGGCAGCTTTTTGTTTTAATGACGTCGTCGCTGCGGAGCTTCTTCGTATGTTTTCAGCTCCTTCTTGCCTCTGCTGCAGTTGCTCTTTTATTTTTTTGGTGTCAGCAGCAAGCAGTATAATGACAAAGGCAGCAACAATTGCTGCGTTCATTGTACGTGATTTGAAATTTATGCACAGACCACTCTCTATTTATTATGCCCTGTAAACATACTTCGAAAATAATATATTGGCTATTATAAACAAAAGACTATTTATTTTATTTATGTTTTCTTAATCAAAATTATTTGAAATATTCAATAAGATATTAAGAAGTGTTAAATTCAATGAAAGACAATTGAAGAACATTAATATTTAATATTCATGTACATATTATATACGCAATTACAGAGCATTTAAAAGTCGTGCGTCACACTGTATGCTATACATAAACTTTTTATTATAACTCTTCGCTTACTTCCCCTCGCTGTCGGTCTGCTATTTCTTTTTCATACTTTTTGCTCATTTGCCTTTGTAAAACTTCCGGTTAGGAAAGAAACAGCAAAGTTGCCCACACGCTCGTTTAGTGTTACAAAATGCCGCAAGAGACGAGAAGCAAGCACGATAATGCTTACGTGCGTTGTCCAAAGCAGTCCAAACTCTTTAGCCTGCAGCATGGCGCGGAGTGGAGTGGAGTCGAGTGGAGTTAGCCCCATCCAAATGGGGTGCGTATGGTTTTAGGGGCCGTGATACGCAATCCTCAAAATATTTGAAATTGTTATTTGGATTTCTTTTCATTAGACGTACATATATCGTTAGACTATCGTATAAGTTATCTCTATTATCGTTTTTGGCCTCTACAACTTCCTGTTTGTTTTTGTGGCCAAGTGGGTTATGAGCCTGTCCAAGCTGTTGCATGGCCTGAATAAATTTATTGGCAATTACAATGGCATTTAATTGTGCATAAATATCGCTAATGGAATTCACTTACTAGTTTTACATGTAACAGGAAATTTGAAGTTGTTTTGATGCGGCTTAAAACATGTGCAATGAATATTTAACTTGATTTAAATTTAGATTGATAGCCAATATACAAAATTCTCTTTCGACAATTAGAACTGTACAATAAATCAAACTATTTGTCATACAAATTCGTTAAATGTTTATTGCAATAGCTATCAGTTTCCGCTGCCACAACTGAGGCAATCTAATTGGTTTCATATGTGGCGCTTGCGCCATGAATAAAACTTTATACAGAGCAATGGTGTCTTGAGAAATTCCGTGGTCACTAACGATAATTTGGGACTTACATGGCTCTATTTAAGAATACTTTATCAAAGATTTCTTTTAATTCTATAATTCACATCAAATTTTATTTATTATAATTTATGGTGTCATTAATGGGGCTTATTTTTGTATGTTAGCCACATACATAAGTAAATTTTTAAATATTTCCAACAGTTTTATAATTATCATGGGCATGCAACTAGCATATCTGGCGGATTACAAATATGTATATACTTATATGTTTCCTGTAATTATTATTCAATTCGAAACTCCAATGCAATGGAGTCTATTAGCCTTTCAGCTATCCTACAAATGGCAAGTTTTAGATGTTTAAATTACTATTAAAACTGCTCTCAAATGACCAATAAAGTATCTGAATTCTTTTCTGATTGCATCTGCTCTGATTACAAGTCGTTTAAAATCCAATTCCAATGAAACTGTTATCATAATAAACCTAAATATTGCTCTTTTATGTTGTCATTACTCTATTTTAATATCGTATTGCTGAATCACAAGAATAATTTAAATTAATGTTAAATATATTTTAAGTATGTTTTTTGCAGAAAGACAGAAGCTGGTCTCGCCAGACAAATACTTGTGCAAATTTTTAAATTAAAATGTTTGACATTCCATTTTTGCGAACATTGTAAACGGAAAAAAATTGTTAATTAATTTTTTTGTTTGTTGTTGTTGATGTCGTTATTGCAGTCAGATGTCATCGCCAATGTTATTTTTAGGTCTCTGCTGCGAAGCTAATGAAGTCTGTGGATTTTATGTTTAGTTTTCTATACTTTTTTTAAATATCGATGATGACCTAATTCATTAACAACAACAGAATAAATAAACTTGATGTTTATGAACGAATTTGAGTGTACGTTTCATCTATTTTTTCCATCTTTGGCTCTTTCTTTGTGTCTGGGGCATGATTCACAGATGTGCTGGCCATTTATGTTGAGTTAATTGTGTTTGGGGTTGGCGGGTGGTGGGGAGTGGGGAGTGGTCCATTGCTGACCTCGGCAATAGGCAGGCAAACGCTGATAGGCGTACCGGCCCCATTCGCTGATTAGAATTGTGCGTGCTTCATGCCTCACGCGTATAGGATTCATGTCTATTTTGCCACTGATTAAAAGCTAAAATTGTTTTTCAATAAGTCAGAGCAAAACATTTCCAAACCAAAAGCAGCAAAAATTTAATGAATTTATAATGGACTTGGAATGCGCATTACACAGAAGCAATTGGCTTCTTTCTTTCATTTATTTTTATTTTACTGAAGTCATGGAATTTGAGCAATTAAAACAACAGAACTTTACATGGCTAAAAATATAATTCCTAGCGATAAAGTCTTACAAAATTCAACCGCATCATTTTAAAATTGAATTTAAATAAAGTTACGCTTGGGCGATGTTTCAAATTTATTTTTAAATTGTGCAGTTCGAGTACGTTTTACTTTAAAAGATTATAATGAAGACCAAAGTGCAGGCTTTTAACACATATTAAAATGTTGTCCGTATTCGCTTATGACTAATTACTATGTATATGTATATCTTGTCGTTTTCTCAAATATAATTTTTTTACCCTCTACCGCATATACTAAGCACATTCATAAATATATTCCATGCATTATAATATTGACAGATTTTCCTCAAAAATATTCGGCCAATGTGCGTTGTTCTAATTTCATTTTCATAAATGGAAGCACAGCACAAATTCCATCAATGAGATAAAGATGTTGCCTTATTGTTTGTTGTTGCCTTGTTTGCTACTTATTGTTTGTTGTTGTGCTTTTAATTATTTTTGCTGTTGTTGTTCTTGTTGTATGTCCATAATTACAAAATATTCGGTATATCGCACAAGGCCTTATTGAGGACGTGTCGGAGGCAGAGTATAGCAGTCCATACTTTTATTTAAAATAATCTCATTTTATGGGTGATACTCAGAACATTTCCAAGATTTTGCACAGAATTTAAAAAATAAATAAAAAGAATAAAAAAATAAAAATAAAGATGCAAAGTTTTGTATTGACTTACCAACTGATGTTTATCAGAGTATACGAAGTTTGTATTTACTACGAATTTCTTTGGAGAAAGTTTTCTACGAAAATTCTGTAGCTTTAGAAAATATTGTTATTACTGAGAGTATTTTTGGTTCAGTTAAATATGAATATAAAGTGGATTGGTATTCATTATTTATTATCAATCAAAATAATCTGTAAAAATAAATTATATATTTCTGAGAAGACCATTTTTGACATATCAATAAATTTATATTAATTGCAACAAAAGCAAGAGCATTTCAGCTTCATTGTGCTGCAAATAAATGTTGGTATTTGTGTTACTTTTGTTGTGGCTGCTGCTGGCGCTGCTTTTCGTTCAGTTGCAGCATGTGGCACACGCTGAGCAAAATAGAAAAGGCCAAACGAAGTGGAGCGGGGTAGAGGTTCAAAGGGGAAGGCGCCAGAGTAAAATAGACCTACTTATGCGATGGCTGTCCGGTTGCAATGGCTGAATGGATGACTGACTGGCAGACTGACTGTCTGTTTGACTGACTGCCTGCCTGACAGTTGGATGCGCAGCAATGCCAAAAGCGTAACGATGATGCTGATGCTTCAGTTAGCTCTGCTTTTGCTGGCAGCCTTGTCCCAATCAACGCGTTGCCGCGCCCACTGAAAATTATGCAACTGCGTCGCGCGACACAGTTGAGGCTGGAAATGGAAATGGAAATGAAAACCAGAAATGAAAAGCAGCCGAGCTGAAAGCTTTCAATGTAATATTCGTGTGTGTGTGTTTGTTTATTGTGTGTGGGCGGACAGACGGCAGGCATTGTATTGTGTGTGGCTGTGTTATCAGACCACAAAACGACATCAGCAACGACAACAACAATGCTGCAGATTAAAAGTGAAATACATATGAGCCTGGGTCAGGGCCTGTCTTTCGGCCTCTGTTTGCAGCCTGCAACTGGCTGTGGCGCGCAGCTGCAGCTAAAAAGTTCAAGGTCAGCGTGGTAGCAAAATGTAACCATGACTTCGCCATTGGGATAGACAGAGCCAGGTATACACAGTGGGTGCAGCAACTGTAAAAGTGAGAGAGCTAGCCTGTCTGTGAGCTGAAAATGTGGGCCTGGTCAAAAGGAAAACTTGAATTGCTGTCAAGCGCTCTTCAGAGTTGATGGGACGATTATAAATCCACGTTGCAACAACAACAAAGGCAAAGCTCAAAGATGCAGCTGATTGCTTTGGGCTCCACAATTGCTGATTAAGCCAAAATCAAACAGCAGAACCCTTGAGTTAAAAGTCAATTAAAAGGAAAAAACACAGTTTTACCCAAGAATTGTTGAGATAATTTCTATAGTAAAGTCATGGGAAAGGGGTGAAGAAGGAGGAGGAGGAGGAGGGGTACTTACGTCAGTACTCTGGAAATATATGTATATAATACAAAAAGGGGAAATTTGCAAACGTGCTCATAACTTGAGTGCAACGCGTACTCTCCTTTTTTGCTGATGCTGAAATATACATTTGTTATTAAATTTGATGCAACTGAGAAATATTAATTAATAGGAAAATATGTGTAAAATGTAGAATGTCATGTAATGTAATGTAATATAATGGTTGTTTAACGGAGTGAAATGAATTAGTTGAGGAATTTTACACAAGTCTGCTGTAACCAGAAACTTCGAAACCATTTTTTGACTATAAGGAGTAATGTGTTGTCTTAGCCAATTGGTATAGAAGGTGGCACAATAGATTTAATTGGTCGTAGTGCGTGAAATTCACTAATTATAATAAATATAATGAGAAATACCAATACATATTTAAGCCTAATTGAATAAAACTTAACGTTTAGAAATAGCCTGAAATATGACTAGATTCAAGTCAAGATTTAATTTATATTTACTTATGCTAATGAACTGTAGTAAATGGAATTAATATTAGTAAACTCTTGCTAAATATTATTTATTTAATACCTTGACTTAGTTAAGTTAAACAAGTGAATAACATTTATTAGGCGCATAATTCGCTCGACACTCGACAATTTGAACACACACATAATTATTCGTAACACCTCCCACACACACACACACACACACACACCTACACATTTGGATCGTTGACGAACGCATCTATAATATATATTATATATATATATAGATATATATGATATGATATGCTTTATATGAGATTTTGTCAACTGATTCGCTTGGATTCATTCTCAATTTGTCTCTTTCCGTGGACAGGATGTGCCAATTAAGCGCACCGACTCATCGCAATGGTGGGAATTGTTTGATACGAATACGCAGCGCTTCTATTACTATAATGCGGCTACGCAGAAGACCGTTTGGCATCGGCCGAGCAAGTGTGACATCATTCCGCTGGCCAAGCTGCAGACGCTAAAGCAGAACACCGATCCCAGCGAGCGACGGGAGCAGACAACGCCGCAGAAGCAACCGCCGCTGCATCAGCAGCATCCATCGCCGATGTCAGCAGCGAATAAGAAGGGGCGTGGCGGTCAGCGTGGCAATGGCGTCGTCACCAGCTCCGAGGAGAAACTTGGCAGCAGCTCGGCGGCGGCCAACTCTGAAATGATCTCTAGTCCACGGGGCCGCCAAAGCTTTCGGTGAGCTTCAAAATTTGTATATTTTTCTTGTATTATTTTCATTGATTTACATTTATCTCTTGCAGCGTCGGCACTGGTGACTCATCTCGTTCGATGGACATTCAACAGTCGCCGCAACAGCAGCCGCATCAACAGGCCTACGCCTCCCGACGCTCGCAAGGTAAGAATCACGTGTGACGTCATTGAAGTCCTTGTGTGACTCATCAACATTAATTTACAGACTCTTGCAATCACTACAAGGAATCGGGCAAATCGAGCGATTCGAGTCTGTCCAGTGCGCATGGCTATCGTCGCTTCAATGATGCCTCCAATGGTGCCCCGCCCGTTGCCAGTGATGCATTGCGTCTGGGCTCATTGCAAAAACAACAACGTACTGGCAAGGATAATGGCGCGTAAGTTTTGATAATAGAGCTCAAGTAATGGCTTTTGGAGGTGGTTGCAAATCAAAAATAAAACCTTGGACAGGATTTGCAGTCTACATAAATCTAATGCTTGGCTGACTAGGTGTATAAGCAATATTTATAAAATGCTTGCTCTCCAATTGATTGTTGCTCAATCTTAATAATTGCAATGAATTAACATAAAAACATGAAACATCTGGAAAATCGATATATAGTTTCTATGAAATCTGTATTGTATATTGTATTCCAAATGTTAATCAGCTTTAGTCCTTATTTGTAGATGCTTAGTAGCAGTTAGCAAAACCAAATTTTGCCTAGGATTAGGATTAGAATTTTGGTGAACACGAAGTGGTTCGCGTTGGGAATCAACTTAAGACTGATTTTTCCCATAGAAGCTATATGATAAAGCAGTCGGAAATTACTATTTCTTTTGTCTTAATGTGAATAACATACTAATAAGAATATCAGATGAGTTTGGAGAGGATAACTTGGTAAATAAATAAGATTTTGATCCTTGGTCAAACCTTTCTATGACACATGTCTGATATTGTTATTATATCCAGCTGGCGTCGATATATGCCATTTTCATAGGTTTCATCAAGAAAGCTTCAGGAACTAGTTTGCATAGAAAAGAGAAGAACAAAAGGATACATCAACTCTGCTCGTAGGACAGATCAATAAAATATATACTTTATGGCTTCGAAGACGCTGCAAACTATGCCTAAGATAACATGCTCTTCTTAAGTATTATAAAAACATTTAATTTAATTCAGATTAAGATACAGTTAAATCCAAATCTGGGTATTCAATTATTGAGATTATGAAAGAGATGGATTAGACTAGTCTAAGATATTATTTATTCATTTATTAGTTAGTTTATCAGGTTTTTGATTTTAATCTCTATGCGTTAGCCTATATTTCACATCACACACACACACACACACACACACATGCCTCACATGCTAGACACACGCAAACACACACACACACACACACACACTCACACACACACTCACACACATAATTAAAAGTCATTTGCTTTTGCTCTCTCGGTTTCCGGTATCAGCTTTGAAATGTTGCAAGAGAGCACCAGTTCACATAATTTACCGCATGGCTCGTCCTCTTCCTCATCGTATGTTGGTGGTAGTGTTGCCGTCGTTGACAGCAACAAGTACTTTGATCATCAGCTGCTCCCCAGCCACATGCAGGGCTATTGCTCCTCCAAGTCATCCGATATTGGCTCACCCACACATTCAATGCATACGCCACAGGCGCAGAAGAAGAAGATATCCCCAGATGCCGATCGTCAGTACAACTACACACACGCACAACAACAGCAACAACAGCAGCAACAACAACAACAACAACAACATCGCATCGCACAACGTGGAGGCGGAGGTGGAGTACCTGGCGTGGTTCCCTCTTCTGGCAAATCCTTTACAGCAGCTATTGGCGGTAAATTTCAAAATTCAAATGCACCCACGTTGTCGGCTCGAAGAGGACTCATATCTTATTTTCGCAATTGCAGATCGCGAGTACAAAGTCTCGCTGGCACGGTCCGGCAGCTTTATGTCCTCCTCCATTAACCCGGCTGCCGCTGGACATCATAGCAAATCCTATCGCAAGAGCAGCGCCGAGGCAAATGGCAGTGGTGGCGTCGGCGCCGGTGGAGGCGGCGATGGTGGTGGTGGAGGATATGGTGGTGCCGCCAGCGATGATTCAATGCACGAGAAATACTTCAAGTCTGTGGAGAACACACCGCTCTCCCGTCGCCGTCACACGACAAATGCGAAGGGCCACAGCGGTGGTGCGGTCAGTGGCAGCAACACGGCGACCAGCACTGCTGGCAGCAACAGCAGCGGCCACAAGAAACATTCGAGCGACTCCAGTCCACAGAGTCCCATCAGTCCGCAGACGAAGAGTTCGCGTCAGGCGAAAACAAGCTCTACAAATCCGCCGCCGCAATTGCAACTGCAGCAGCAGCCGCAGCCGCAGCATTCGCCTCGCATACAGGAATCTAGTGGCTGTGGTCCCCTAGATCTGCTCAGTTTGGAGCGCATGTCGCTGGGCAAATCGGCGCCGATTTCACCAAGCGCCGGCTCCGATAATCTCGGCATGCTGACGCACTCATCGAGGGGCTCCAATGACTCGGCGGCCAGGCGCCAGAAATCAAATAGCTCCACAGCGAATCGATCGCAGACGCATCATTTTGCCGGCCAGGGCTCGTTGCGGCACAGCGCCAGCTCCAGCCTGGACAAGCGGCAGGGCTATCATCCCCTACAGAACGCCGGAGAAAAGCGTGACTCGCGTCGCTCCAAGCCGCACCAGCAGCATCATCAGCATCTGCAGGCGGAGAACAGCGATGTGGAGTACGATAATGGCAACATTTCGCCGCTGTATAGCAACTGTGGCCAGGAGATGCCACATCTGCTGCCACTTAAGCACTACATCTTAGAGCAGGCGAAGCTTTTTGGTCGCTACGATTATGGAGCTGACGGAGAGGGTGCTGGGGACTCGGATTCGTATCACTCGGATAGTCAGTCGGAGCATTCGCTGTCGGGACATGAGCCGGATAATGAGGATTCGGACGGTGGCTCAGATACGCATGGCGGCTACTTGGAGCACAATTATGGCATGATCGATGACTATGCAATGGGTGACAGCGTCTCCTACTATGCCTATCAGTATCCGCCCTTCGATCCAGCTGGACGCGAAGATATGTAAGCCATAACTCGATTCTAGCCTCACCTTAACAATCTTACCAAAAATTTATTTCTTGTTTTTTGCATTGCCAGCTCGGACAACGTTGAGGCCGTGCTGGAGGGCATTGGCGGCAATACGGAGGCTGTTGCGGCACCCAAGCCGAAGCCCCGTTATCAGATCTCTTATTACGACACCGTCTCCCACAGTCCCTCCTCGTCAACGGGTCAGGGTCATCATCCGTATAGCCATCAGCATAACCAGCAGCTCTACTCGAACACGCCATCGTATCCGTTTGGCGGTCATGGACATGGCTTGGGCCAACCACCGCCACCGCCGCATCAGCAGCAGCAGCAGCAGTTACTGCACTTGGATGCAAGTGATGCGTCCAGCGCCAAACAGAAGCAATCGCAGACATTGCCCTCGCCCAATCGTCAAATCTCGCGCCTAGTCGCCGGTCAGCTAACCAAAGATGAGCCCATTCATGGACAACAACACCTACACTCGCAGCAGCAACATCACCAGCAGCAGCAGCAGCAACACTTGGGCACTGCGAATACAGCACAGTCGTCGGCGGCCGGCAGCAGCAGTTTAAGCCGTGGCGGCAATCATAAGTTAGCGCCGCCATCGCTAAAGCCCACCATACAGCAGATCTTTCCGCCCAGCGAACGTGCACCCGGTGCCACTACGTTGGCCTGCATGAAGGAATGTGATATTGAAAAGTTCGCCGCCGACAATCTGAATCTGCACTCCAAGGGCATCTTTCGAAAAAAGGCGTCCGTCCGCGACATGCTCAGCTGGACGGCGGAGGCCATCAGTCGGCCCATGTTGGCCCTCTCGCGCGACAAAGCCGACAAGAAGACGGCCATTGAGCTGTTTAAGCTGGTGCAAATCTACATGGGAGATCGCAAGGCGCGCCTCGGCATGAGCCTCAACTCGGTGGCTATTGACATCATTACCGCCTCCCTGCCGCAGCAGCAGTAAGTCAAATACCAAAGCTTATGTAACTAGAATTGTCATTATTGATAAGAAAATAGAATTCTTTTCAATAGTTTTTCACTTATATAAAATATCTTTGTATTTCTCAGAAAAGAGGTTTTTATAACTTTTTTTTAAAATTAAAATTAAAATTGAAATTACAGTTTCAATTTATTACAAATTTCTTCTTATTTATCATGAGCATAATAATTACTTATTAAAATTGAATTTCTCTTGCAGATTACGCGATGAGCTTTATGTGCAGCTGTGCCGCCAGACCACGGAGAATCCCAAGCGAGAGTCCCTCATACGCGGCTGGGAGTTGATGGCCATCTGTTTATCCTTTGTGCCGCCCTCACCAACATTTCAGCCCACGCTGCTCAAGTGAGTCCAATTACTTTTTCTATCATTTTGAACCTGCTTGAGTAAAGCTCTGTTTGCACTTATCCAGCTATGTGAATCGTCATCGTGATCCCTCGTTTGCCACTGGCTATATGGAGGTCTGCAAGTGGCCCATACACGTACAGATCTCGCATTATGCGACTGTTTGCTGTCGTCGTCTGGATCGCATTGGCAGCAGCGGCCGTCGCTTGGCCAAGAAGCCCACCGAGGACGAAGTGGAACAGGCGCGGGTAAGCGTTTGAATTTATTCAAAATAATTTGTTTATTTACAAAAATTAATCATTGTGTTAATTTAGCAACAAATCCTCCGGAACAGCATGTTTGGCAATACACTCTCCGAAATAATGGAGCTACAAAAGGATAAATATCCAGGGCGCAAACTACCTTGGATACAAACAACGCTCGCCGAGCATGTAAGTAATACTCGAACTTAATTAAAGTATACAATTGCTGAACAATTTTGGGTCTGTGACAGGTACTGTTGCTGAATGGCAAACAAACGGAGGGCATTTTTCGTGTATCTGCCGATGTGGATGAGGTCAATGGCATGAAGAATCGCTTGGATCGGTGGGATGTTCCTGACTATAAGAACACTATGAGTAAGTTGTCAATAAGCCGCACAGCATACTTAAATATTAAACGATGTATTTCCTCAACAGCTGATGCACATGCGCCCGCTAGTCTACTTAAGCTGTGGTATCGCGAACTATACGATCCGCTTATACCGGATGATTATTATGAGGATTGCGTGAACACCGAGGATCCCGATAAAGCCAAAGAAATAGTTAATAAGTTGCCACAAATCAATCAATTGGTCAGTACTCTAGGTACTTTAGCTTTTAATTAGTTTCTAATTAATTTGCTTGTTTTCAACAGGTCCTAACGTATTTAATACACTTTTTGCAACAATTCTCCGTACCGGAGGTGGTTACCTGCACCAAAATGGATTCTTCGAATCTGGCCATGGTATTTGCGCCAAACTGCTTGCGCTGCACTTCGGATGATCCCAAGGTGATACTGGAAAATGCGCGCAAGGAGATGTCCTTTATACACGTCTTAATACAGCACATGGACACCACACATGTGACCAATCTGGTCTAGAGAGCTTTGATAGCAACACCGCTTAGGTCTAAAACAGTCTAACCAATACCAATGAGCATACCTATATAAATATATATACACACATATATATAAACGTTATTAACCTATCCTAACTTACTTAATTACATATGTACTTGAATTTGTATTTATGCAAAGGTCAACGTTGCGAGGGTCAACATCTCCTAACTAACTCCTAACTTTAACTATACTCATTTTTGCTACTTGAATTTTCTTACTAATTAAACTAATTTTATTGTATGCCTTGGCAACTTAATTTTAACCACCAATACTCAAAACTTTGTAAAATGGTACCGTGTAGTGCTTTTCAAACCAAAAACAAAACAAATCCATTCTAATCTTATGCAGAAAAAAAAACACTATACAAATATGAATTTAAAATTGAAACTGTAAACTTAATGTGTGCATGCCTAGTTATGTGTGAAATTGTAGTATAATTTATTTATTTTGTATTTTAATTTATGTAATTTCACACAAAAAGCCCAGCAAAATACTCAAAACAAACTCTCAAAACACACGAAAAAATTGAAACATTAAACAACTTGTGAAACTTATAAATATATATAAATGAAAATCTAATATAAATAAATATGTACTGTACACAAAAGCAAATACAATAACTGATTTAATGCAATAAATGAAAACTGCTTAAATATTACATGCAGCTACTTAGTGCTATATTTACAAAAATAAAACAGAATATTAATTCGTATGCATTAATAAATAAATGTTATGAAAAAAGTAATAAATAATGCTGCGCAAACAATTTAATCAATTAGTTTACAAGTGTAATGCATCAGTAGTACACAAACATAAATAAATAAATAAATAAATAATAAATATATATATATATATAAATATCTAATGAAAAAGTGTAAGAAAGAGAAATCAATTGAACATATATAAATAAATATGTATGTATGTAAAATGCGCTGGTGAAGCATGAGAATGAATAAAGTTATATAAATAAAGAGCCAAAATATTGATTTCTTAACATTAATGATTGATATTTGACGTATTGGTAAAGTCAAACGCTTTTGACGATCATTCAAAATGTGAAACAAGCCAATTATCGTAGTGTGTGCCTATCAAAATTATGTTTCTGACGCTTCTTATCACATCGCTTGGACTTTAATTTGCGACAGATAATAAATTTGAAGAGCTCTTCCTTTATTGTACTGCAAATTTATACCCAATTTTGAAGTCGTCTCGACCCGCTTGTCTCTGATAATTGCTTATAATTCAGTGTCACTTGGCGAACATAAGCCGACTCAACGACAAAACATTATCATTTATTTGCCAACTAGCATTTGGGCCAAAGCGATCAATTCACCCGAATCGAGTGCATTTGTTTTTATAACCAGACAATATTTGTGTTTGTGTTAAATTTGAAACAATTTCGTTTTTATCAAGGTTCTCATTATTTGGTAATTTGCTTAAGCACATGTTGCTATCGCCGCTGGCCCATGCAGCAATCTTGAAGGCACCTATTGTCATACCATAAGCATATTAAATACTTATTGTGATTCATTCATTCAAAAACAAAATGGTGGAAAATCCATGGAGAAAATGTAGATTTCGAATTGTATGTGGAATTTGTCATTATAGGCAAAGTTAGTCAAAATTAGATTTTTTATTTGCCTAGCCTCTGCCTATTTAAGCCTCAAAAGAAAAATGCCATTTTTTAGATATATCGACAACGAATTTATCAAGTATTTGAAAAAATGCTGAGTTAGGTTTTCATCTTTTTATTGTTATTGCCAAATGAGTATTTTATTAGCTGTTTCGCAATGATAAAAAATTGAGTCACCAATTTTAACTTAGTTAATTTATTTCTACGAATTATGAAACCATATAAAACATAAAAAGAGAACACTTGAGTAAATTATAATTGCTTATTAAATTATTATTGCAGTTTATTTGGAATGGTGCTGTATTTGTAAAATTATTATGGAAACTATCAGAGATTTAAAAGTTGTTTGAAATTTTTTAATAAATATTTAAAATTGTCTCTTTTGGAGGTCGTACATTTTAATATTTTATTTATAAGTCTCAAGTACAGAAGTTGTTTTGGTATATGCATTTAATTATTTAACCATATAGCTTAAACCGCATCTACGTCTATAATAACACTAGTTTGACATCTACTTTAACAAGCGTTTCTGAGTTTTTCCCTCTGAAATTTGGTAGATACTTGTATCTAAAAGATATAACGGCGACCTGAAAACAATATCGCACTCAGGTAGCGACTAGACAACAACAATAACAACAATTATACGCATTTATTTTGTATATTTTATCGCGAACGCCAATGCCCAAAATCAAAAGTAATCCATCACCTCAAAGGCTTTAAGGGGAACCAGAGTACGGCAGATAAGAGACCTCCTCATCCCCGTGCCGAACAATATTCCTGCCCCTCGCTCAATTAAGTTATACAAACGCATAAATTGTTTCGAAAGTCCCAACTGCCGAAAAAGTACACACACACACACACACACACACTGGACTGGTTAGCAGCAACTCGATTACTCAATCAAAAGCGATGGCGATGGCGATGACGACATTCCTGGGCAGCGGCGGGGTGAAAAGTTCTACGGGGGCGCCTCCGAATCGGTGAGAGTCTATTGGTAATTTTAATTTGTTTACAACTACAATAAATGAATTCATATATATATATAGCGCGGGAGCATATATATATATAGAGTGCACGACTTTTGGATGCTCTACTATAAGTTGAAAATCCATTTATGATAATATTTTATATATTTTTAATTAAAACCTATAACTATAGGATTGAATAGTAATCTTGTTTTTGAGTGGTTTAAAATAGTTTATAAATTAATTAATTATTAACATAAGATTTTAAAAAAATAAAGTACTTTATTTTGATAAAAATGAACTTAGATTCAATTTAATATAATTTAAACATGCAAGCAAAGTTGGTGTTAAATCCATTGTATAAATTAGTGTTGATGGATAGCTGCTTTCGGAATGACTTTCTGAGAAAATGCATAAAATAAACTGTCTTTATTTGTGCTCTGCAAGTTCCTAATTCTGGAAAAGTAGTGCTAATGTAAGAGAATAACTTGAACAGTAGTGCAGTTATGAGAAGGAACAGTAGTGCAATTATGAGAAGGATGAGAAGTAGCAGTAAAACGACAACTCAAACGACTCAACTTCGACATCGGAGAGATACCGATAAACGGGTGATTAACAATTACTCGATCAAAAGTACCGACACCGACGCTGTTGGGGGTGCGAACGAGATGGCAACAGACATTGCTGTTAGCAGTGTGTTTAATAAGTCCGGAGTGTTGTGATTTATATGACTGGTGGATCGGCGATTGGGTCTGCCAGCTACCATACCAGCCCACTCACTGAGGGCCGATCCCAACAAGAGCCGAGAGTGCCGAGTGCCGAGTGCAGCCGAGCAGCCGAGCAGCCAAGCGACCTTATCGATGATAGTAGCCCATTCATTATCTATGTACATTCGTATCTACATAGGTTGTCGTCGGTTATATTATTGTTAATATAGATATCTACCCATTAGCACGACATTATATGTATATGTACAATCTATTATATTCTGTGAAATCTGATTTAGTACAATTTATTGGGCACTGCACACAGTCCAAACCAATTAGTTCATCGTCTACACGCGTTCAAGTCGCGTCGCTGCCCCGCTAAAATAGTTGCTCGATTGTTGCTCGGCGTACTCCGATCGCCCTGTGAGTGAACAAACCCAGCAGGAACAATATAATTAACAATCTGAAGACTATGGATAACAGTACGATTAAGGCCAACAAATCGGCATTCTCCATCGATAACATTTTGGAGCATAAAACACACATCAGTGAAACCACAAAGAATTCACAAACACAATCCCAGGTTCCGGTTACTGCCTTTACACCCACATCCTCAACCAGCCCAGCATCCATATACGAACTGTCGCGCGAGGCAGTCGCCGCCCAATATGCGCTGAAGAATCTGGAGCAGAATGCGGGCACATTGTTGTCGCCGACAACGATGCGCTTCAATCCCGTTTACTCAGATCCCGCCTCGTTATTCTATCAGCAGATGCTGAATCTGCAGAAGAATTCTTCACACTTTATGACACACTTTCAAGCCGCCGCCGTCGCAGCAGCAGCCGCAGCACAACCAGCTGCCTATTGTGATCAATATAGCCCGTTCCTGGATTGCGAAGGTAAGATGAATATTATTTTTTATTTTTACATACTTAAGGTTTTTCTTTAACTATCTACTGACATTAATATGTTTAAATTTATTTATTTCTTTCACTATTTATTTTTTTAAAAGAATAATTTGTGTAACCAAAAACTAAAAGTAATTTTTAACATTAAAATAAATAGATAAGTGAAGAATATTATTTTTAGCTGTGTGATCTATTTAAAAAATAATAATAATAATAATATAACAATATATATTGTGGTTTTTGAATTTAACATGAATATATATTATATAATTTAAAGTTATATATCTAATATATTTATTAGAATTATGAAAATTTAGCAAACAGGACGCAATTGTAATCTTCTAATGAGCGTATGATAACAAAGTTAAAGTTTTTAATGACTACTAAATGGTATCATTCGATCAGGTAGAGTTATGAAATACCGGATATGAGTCAGAGTCACATAATGATCGACTGATATAAATAGTTAAATAATATTTAAGGCTTGACAGCCAGTGTAAAAGTCCAAACGGAAATACATCTATTAAAAATATTCACAGTTTGTTAATAAATATCAATATGAATATTTTGAAATACAAATGAAAAGGAAAATGTAATCAAATATGGAAATTGCCCTTGGAAATATTTAAAAGTTGAATTTGTCATGGAAAATTAGATTTAGGTAGTGTGATTCACTGATGTATTAAAAAAAACATTGAATCGGAATAATAAATAAACACTTTCAAAGCTCTGACATTTAGTTTCATAGGTCTTTGACTCACCCAAGTTCAAGTCAATGAACTTGGAGTCAAATACTTAATCCATTTCAAACTTCTAACTACTCAAATATCATATGGACATATATCAAACTAAGCTGCGTCCTTGAGGACTGCGCATTTAAATGAAAGCCACTAAAAGAAGAGAGAAACATTTCAATTTCCTAAACATGATGGGGGTACTACTGTGAAGATCCCTAACATGATTAATTGATGCATTGCTGTTTGTCAAAGTCAAGTGTTGGCGCCAGAGACCACTTAATATATCTGCCCCACAAGCGCCCTTTCTCTCCACCCCCACTCACTGTATGCAGTTCCCAGTGCAATGTGTGAAGCCAGATTATAGACCCGGGTCTGGGTCTGACTGCCATATGGGATCGAGAGTGAGTTAAACACCCTTCCAATCATAGACCCCTAACACCTCCACAATAACCAAATGCCTAAAGCCCTTGTCGTGTTGTTAAATAACTCGCATTATTTTTGGGTGCCTTATCAAAATGACAAATATTTGAAATTGAGGTGAGAGCCAGTCCAACAGTGAACACTCGGCGAAAAGGTATATACAATTTGGGGAAAAGACTGTGACATGAAAATGTGACAGTTGAATGTGTTAATCTTGTGGATTAAAGTGCTATATGCTCCCCGTTTTCAGCTTAATTGGGAATCAGTAAGGGTATTTCATGAAAACATGACTGGAAACTGATATAAAAGTTACAAGAGATGTTCTAGCGATATATATATTTATATATATCAAGAGTCGTGAGAATATCTACAATGGAATGTCATCAGTCTAATCATATCAATTTAATTCTTCAAATCATTATTCAATATTATAAATGAAAACGGACTTCTGACAAGCAAATTTTATAAAATATTTTATTTAAATATACAAAAAAAAATTATAGTCATTCCCAGGATTTGTCACTAATACAATGCTTAAATTAGCTTATGATAAGCAATGTAAACAATTCAGTTCGAATATAAGTCACAAATGCAAAGTCATGCTTATATAGAACTTTTGAATAAATAGTCTTTAAGTTTCATTCAGTTAATACCAAAACAGAGCATTTTCAGTTCGTGTCGGAATTTGTGGGTAATATTTAATGGCTTATCTAAACGAAAAATGCTATTAGTGGCGATTAATAAGCGCTGTCCATCATCTTCTGGCGACAATTCGACAATTCGACAATTGCCATTCGATTCAGATCGAGATAAGCTCGTCCCCTGTCGCCTATTTGGGTACTCGGGTTTCTCGATTTCAAATTTGGGCTATAAGTGTCATCGCCTCTTCATTCAATATTTGAACGATTAACAACAATTTGTTCTCAAGTACAGGAATGTAATAAAAAGAAAAAACAAAAAAAAAGCAGTGCAAGAATTGAGGTGGTTTTCTGTTATGGGCTTATCGCACAATATGCCACTTAATAAAAATAAACGTTAATAAGTGTATTTGTACAATTTAAATTATGACATGAAATCGCAATCGACTATTCGATTTTATGATATGTTCCGTACAACATTTATTTATTGTTATTCACTACTATCTATCTATCTATACACATATAGATACTCCGCTGAGGTCAGCCCATCTAAATTTGGCAAATTATCACAGCGTGATTCTCTGTAAAAACGTGCCAGTTCAATTTGAATTGATTTCTAGCTTCCGTCATCAAATGACAGTCGGCTTTTAGTTTTTTTTTGGCTTTTTTTCCGCACAACGCACCTTATCACGCCATCCACTTGACACTCTCCCATAATGCTAGCCAAATATACAATCGAATTAGTTGTCGCCCGGGTGCCGATAACAATTATGGCAATTGATTATCCCTCAATTGCCGACAGCCTCAACAAAATAATGTGTATGAAAAAAAATATATACTCAACCATTTCCAAGTAGGCGTTTTCTATTCGTTCCCACTCGATATGCATACGAAGCTGAAGTAGCACAGCTGATTGCCCTTTAGCGTGCAAGAGAGACGCAAAGCTCAATCATAGCGACCAATCAAAATTGAGGTAGCTTCTGATTCGCTATGACACTGTAAAGCTTACATTAGCTTTGCAAAAAGACAGACAGCTTACATATATATTTACGATTGTTACATATATTCAACGCAAACCACGAAAAATGTGAATTTCATTCAGTTTTAAATTTTTTGTATGATATCAAAAGTTATTAAGTTACATAAATTCGAATGTATAACTCGCATATAAATTGCACGTAAATGAAAATTTATTTAAATAATTAATAATATATTTCTCCGGCAAATTTCTGTTACATGATATTTTTTTTTTTGCTGAGCACAGCTAAAATTCGCATGTTTTATTTAATTTTAAATTGGCAACAAGTTAATATTTATTCTAATGATTTTATCCATATTCTTGCAGGTTTCAGCAATCCGGCAAGTGCCGCCGCCGCACTTTACTGTAATGCCGCCTATCCGGCTGCCAGTTTCTATATGTCCAACTTCGGCGTAAAGAGAAAGGGGGGCCAGATACGATTCACCTCGCAGCAGACCAAAAATCTCGAGAATCGTTTCTCAAGCTCGAAGTACCTGTCGCCGGAGGAGAGACGCCATCTGGCGCTGCAGCTGAAGCTGACAGATCGCCAGGTGAAGACCTGGTTCCAGAATCGTCGCGCCAAATGGCGGCGCGCCAATCAAACCAAGCGCAGCACCAATCCAAATGCCTCCGTCACCGCCTCTGCCACTGCTGCACCGCCCAGCTCGAATGGCAACAGTAGCAGCTCAGCCTTCGCGCATTCGGCGCCCAGCCGGAATGTGCAGCCGCCGCAGAGCGATGATGAGGATCGCATGTATCTGTCCGAGGATGATGAGGATAACGACGATGAGGAGGAGGAGGATGTGCAGGTGGAGCAGGAACAGACTGTCAGTCCCATCATTAGCTAGCCCAGGCTTAAGTCTTTTTTGTATTTATTTTTATTAAATTTAATTAATTTTAAATAAGAATTAAGTTTTTTCGACTGCAAAAAATGTTTTAGAATTAGAATTTAGATAATATAAAATAACAAATAATAAAATAAGTAGAGAAAAAAGGAATACAAAAATGTTTCGTGCGTGTTTAAAGATCGGGTTCCTAACCCTTCCTAATAGTTTTTCCGTTATGTTTATATATATATTATATATTTCATATTAAACTGGATAAAAATTAAAAACTTTTTTATCAATAATTGAAAAATGTGTTGAGTAAATTTTATTTTAAATCGGAATATCAGAAATAATGTTTAATAATCAGAATATTTAATATTAAATGCTTTCCTTAGAAAAATTCCATTTTTAAGGCAGGAATTATACTTATAAATAACATTTTTGAAATCCAATTTCTGCCGATTCCAATTTTCAAGTGAGCATTTTACAGGAGAAGAAAAGGGTATACAATGTGTGTGTGTGGCTAGTGAAATTGATAGCTCTCCAGGCAGTTGCAGTTGGGCAGAGTGCAGCGCGGCGCTAGATTGGACAGGTGGCCCATGGTGACCGGAAAGGATAGGGGCACAAACCACTTGGGGTAGGCGCAAATCGTCGAAGATTTGCCAGCAAACTGCAAGAACGTGAAAATTTTGCTTAGCAGCTCAAAAGCTGGTGAGGATTGGCTTACCTGCTCCGCGATAACTGGCCTGAAGGCACTGCTGCGTGCCGGCAAAGCCAGCTGCAGAGATTGGGGCAGCGTTGCTGGCGCCGTCGGCGGCAGCGGTGGCTGCAGCAACTGCTGCTGCTGCGGCTGCTGCAGCTGCAGAAGCTGTTCAACGGATGCCTGCTCAGCGGGCGGAGAAACGTTCTCGATAGCGCGTATCAGATCCAAGTCGCAGCGCTTGAGCACCAGCTCCAGCACTGAGCGTTTGCGTTGTGGAAACAGTTGCGCCAACATGTCGATGGCCGTTTGGGAGACCTGCTCCCGACGCTTGCCACTCAGATCCTGTGGCACAACCAATGCTTCCGGCTCCTGTTCACGCTGTGCCGGCGACTCCTCATCAAGCAGCTCCTCCTGTGAAACATCTGCCGCCGCCTGCTGCTGTTCCAGTTTTTCGTCCTTTGGCTGCGTCACAGTCAAGCCAAAGATGTTGCCCGGCGGCAGAGCATCGATTTTTCTACCCGTCTTATTGGCCACCAGACGCAGTGCAATCGCATCCTCCACCGCCTGCTGACGCTTCAGGGCAACCTGCGAATGGCGAATGACCAAATGGCATTTGCCCAATTGAAATTAATATGCGACAAGTGTTGAAGGCGCCTTTCCACAATCCCTGTTTGACTTTGCTCTGTGCAAACAGCAAACAAAAACGGACAACAATTCCTTTGGGAATCACTCGAGAAGCGTATGCATACAGAGAGGGTGTTCCCAAATGCAGAAACACCAAAAACAATAATTAAATGTTTTTGTGATTTGAAATTTGATATTGCTAGTTTTTAGTTATTTCTATATTGACGAAATACGCATTTCTCTAAATGTGAATAACATGTAATTATTAATTGTGAAAAATACCGAAAAACCTTTAAATTTGATTTTTTGAAATGTGTACTTCAAGTTTATATATTGTAGCTATTGAAAAAAATGTAGCATGCTTTTAGAGACTTTAAGATCTAAGGACTTTAAATTGGAAATATGAGGTTACTTAATTTAATAGTTTACTTCATTTAAAAGATAGCTTCTCCCATCTCGATCTAAAAAAAAAACTACAAAATTTAAAGACAGAGCTCATTCGACTAGAGCATTCTTACTCAATACCAAAACTGATAAATCAAAGTTTTGTTCAGAGAACATTTTAATTTCGGGCAACAACATAACAAAATCACATCGATTTCAAAACAGTCAAAATCACAGCGATTTCAAATCTCCAATTTAAATGTAATCCAGAAAATCGCATTCATTAATTCCAACCCCCCCCCCTCCCCACGGTTGGGGTTCCCGCATGAAATACGAACCCTGGGAACACTTGTGTAAACATTTGGTAAGCGGATATTTTTGGTCGATTTGTTCGTACGCTTTGACAACTTTCCATCATCATCATCAGCCGGAACATTAACCAAGCCCGGCACCAGAAACAGACTAAACACAAATCTGGACAAAACTTTGTATTTATTTGTTTGTCTTTTACCGCAGACCAAAAACGCTGGGCGGAGTTGGAGGATTGCCTCCGGAATTGTTTATCTTTCAAATTAGAGCAATACGATGCTTAATCCAAAGACAATACTATCAGAATAACAATTATTATGTGAAAGGCGTATTTCTGGGCATGCCACTTGCAACATGGTGAAAGAATGAAAAGGTGTATAATTGTAGCATTTAATTGGCTTAATTTTAAATTCACTAGTTCCGATAAAATGTAAATTGTAGAAAACATAAATAATACAATTTGCAAAATATACAAAAGTGCAAATTCCCTGAACCCAAAATATCCTCCACGTTTATTTTGATGGAAAAAAACAAGTCGATATCAAATGAAATTTTCTTGGCTCATTAAGGAAAGTTTTCCCAGTCAATTAAATCCTGTGTCTATTCTTTTGATAAAGAATTGGATAGCGAGTGGTCTGAGGGACTCACCTGAGCAGCCATGATGCGTTGCCTCTCGAAGATCAAAACACACTTGGCGCACTTGCAGCTTTTAAAGGTGCACAACTTCTTGTGTCCTCGCAGCTCGGAGATAATTCCGTGATTTCTGCAACGGGCACATTTGGGAACCCGATTGGAGCCCTTTGTTTCGACTGGTTTGACAATCTTCGAGGTGACAGCGATGCGTGCGCGCTTGGCGTTAATTTGACCCTGGCCAAGATTATCGTCGGCCATTGCAACCGAAAGATTCAATTTCAACTGATAATTGAGAAAAGTTGCCAGCGATTTTTGTTTTTTCTTTTCGTTTCTACTATTTGTAGCGCTGCTTATGCGAAGCGAAAAGAAACTAAATTTTGGAAACACTTCTGCAAAGACTCAGCAATTGTTTCAAAGCAAACTATTATTTGGCGTTTTGTTGACTTACGCAAGCGCTTTTCTTAACTGCTATTTTAACAAGTCCTGACAAATCTGATTGGTGGTTGTGAAATGGCTGTGGCTCCACCTACCCCACAAGGCATGTCGCAATTGGGGCGGAGCGTATCATAAAATGTTATAGAAAAACTTAATAAGGGCGTTATCAACATTTATAAAAGTGATTTGAGCGAAAATGATTATTTTTAATATTCATACGAAGTTTTAAATTTAAAGAGCGTTAAATATGTGTTCGAAAGCGTTCTACATACTGTTTACCAGTCATCTAACAGATTCACTCCACAGTTAACAGTGCTTACGCCACACTTCACAGTTTCTGTGCGCATTTTGTGCAGCGAAACCAAATTTATTGTAAGATATAAAAACTTTTTAAAATAACTTAGCATCTAAAAATAAATGGTCAATATGTTCAATACGCCTAAATTAAATATCGAGCTTAACATTGTCGATTTCGATTAAACATCGCTAGCTGTAGAAGATATATCGATGTTTCCATGGGTGTTAGGTGATGCATCGCTAATTTTATTCAGTCGGAAATCATCTTCGAACGTTAAAAAATGGATCGGTAGCTAGAAGAGATAAATTAAAGCGAAAACGCAAAGAAAACGGCTTTTGTCCGCTATTTCAGCGATTTTTTTTGTGTTGTAATCAGCAGAAAATTTTTAACAACAGCTACAACGACCAAACACCACCAACAGTTAGTCCCAGGCAATAACCAACAACAATTTTGCAACATCAATAGAAAATTTTACTGCAACCACTACAACAACAGGAACAACAACAAACACAGTCAAGCCCAATAGAAGATAGCCCCACAAAGGAAAGGTGAAAAGCAGAAAAAGAATAACCAAGGAGAATTATTTAAAAACAAAAAAAGAAGAAATATTTAATTTTTTGTTCGCTTTGCCGATGTGATGAGAAAATCCGTACCCAACACCAACTACCAACAGCAACCGACTGAAAACCGAGCAGCGCAGCCAACGTCAACAGAGCAGAGCAGCTGCTGCATCAGAGTGGATAAAAAATTTTATTTTGCCAAACGTAAATTTTGCTGTGACAATTTTTGATGCTGCGCAATTTGCAACCAAGCCGACCGCACGTACATCAACATCGATAGCTAAACTGCAGTGGCAAAAATTCAAATTCATACAACTAAATTTTTTGGCAGAGCAGCCAGCAGCAGCAGCAACAAATCTTTGAACAGCCACCATTTTGAATGAGCTCAACACCAACAAAAGCAGAGGCAACTAAACACTGCAGAGAGAGCGAGAAGAAAACAGCGAAGCAACAGCGACGTTGACGTTAACTTTGTATCTTATTATCAACGAGGGAGCGGAGCGGAAGCGGGTTGCAGACATATTTTGCAGCTGTTAGACCGGAAAAAAAAGTTCTGCTCGAAAAGACTGTGAGAAGAGTGCCAAAAAAATGACGGTTGAACGCATTTTGGAGGAGGAAAATGCCAGCACAACAGCTGCTGCTGCAAAGGAGTTTGCGTCGCTGCGGCAGAGCGCCGGCGGCGGCAGCAGTAGCAGCAAAAACAACAACGCAAGCGGGTCCGCGGACAGCGGCGTAGGCGGCAGCAATGTCTCCTGCAGCAACACCGACAACAGCTGCAGCCAAAGTCAATCAGGTGAGTGTTGAATTTCGAGTTTTTTTGTATATTTTTTTATTTTATTTTTCTTACTCTATTGTGTCTACACTCTTTCGCGCACATTCTCTCTCGCTCTCTTTTGGCTTTCCCTTGTCCATTTGATATCAATGCATTCGCATCGACTGTTGCTCCACTGTGCACTCAAATTTTTATTTTGCAGCTGCCGTGCGACGTACTGCACCATAGGAAAGAGTTAGATAGATAGAGTCATATTAGTGCCCTCCATCCCTTTACCTTGCCTGGTGTATTCGTTACTTTTCTGCTTTTGCTTCGTTTTCGTCTTTTTGTCTGTTTTGGCGTTGCGTTTTCTATGCCGCAACGCTCTTTTTCTTAGCGTTGTTGCGCTGAATGTTCTGGAAACGCATTGCACTTGCCTTTGAATAAGTACGTGTGTGTGTGGAATGAAAATGGAAAACAAACACACACACACAGCCATTTTTACGCTGTATTTTTAGTGCTTCTGTTAAACAGCTGCGGCCCCTGGCAACAATCCATTGAATAATGTTGAACTCGCCTTATTCCTAGAACAGTCTTACATGTGTCTAGCTCACAAATACACACAATTACTCATACATATGGAGTTTTGGTATTTGTTGCTTTATCTAAGGGATTTATATTTGATTTTAAGTGCATCTTTTATTTTTAGCATTTTAGTTGTATTTCGCCCATTTTTCGCATTAGTGGCCCATTGCTTATCATTTAAATAATAGTACAAAATGTATTGCCTTAAAGTTAATAATATAATCAATATATATAATTATAGAATAACAAACACGTAACATTGTCGATTAACATCAATGAAAAAAAAATATATGTGTATTTGATATAAATATATTTGAAATAAATAAATTAAATATATATGTGAAATAAGTAAAAATATATAAGATATGTTAATTATTTTAATGTTTGATTCCACTAAAAATTAACATACATATATATTTGAAATGGTTTTTTTTAAACAAGAAATTTAAAAGTGCGTGAATTTAATTTAAAATGCATAGAGAGCAGTTGAAGAAAAAATACACTTATGGATATAGCTTCTTGATTATTATTAATCGTCTCTAAAATAGCTACGCATTATCTATATTTCCAATTCGTTTATGCCAACTATGAAAATATTTGAAATTAATATATGACTACGTTATCTTGACCTGAGTAAAAAACTAAAAGAGTGCTTGCGATAAGATAAAACGGGAGTGCGTTCCCCCTCTGTCTCTTGATCTCTCTCTACCTCTTTCTCTGCTTTGCACAGTGTCGTCAGATCCATAATCATCTAGAAGGAAGCGACTGTAAACATGTATGTAAACAGCTGCCTAGAAGAAACTTTCTCAGAATATATTCTAAGCAAATGGGTAGAGGGAAAAAATACAGAGGAGAGGTTGTGTGGTCAGCAGCGTGAAATTATTGTTTTTTCTTAGCTTTTGGGTAAGCTGCGCAGCGAGGCTTATTTCCGGAATTGACAAATTGACGAAATTCATTTGCATTTTAATAGTTGACATGCATACATATTTATGTGCGAGCGAAACGGCCATATGCAGATGTTGCTATAGTTGAGTTATTGTTGAGTGAGTGAGTAGGCAAGGCAATAAATACGTAAATGATTCATTGTGCGAGCTTTTTAAAACTGGTGTGTTAACAGTGAGCAACAAAGAAACACAAGCGAAAAGAGCTTAACAACAAATTAAAACGGATCAAAGTGTTAATAACCTGTAAAGCGAAACTAACGCTGAAACAGCAGCGCAGCAGCAGCAATCAACTACAACTGCAACTGCAGCCGCAACTGCAACGTATAACCTTGATGACGTTTATTGCACTTTGGCGCTGCAGCAGCAGCAACCGAAAATAGAACGACAGCCAAAGCGAGGCGAGTAAACAAAATGAACAACGAACATAAAGACACGTAGCGAAGAGCGCGAGAGATGAGGCCGCCCGCTCTCTGTCTCTCTTTTCACACACAGCACCCCACTGCAGCCCCTCCGCCGACATTCACCCACTCGAACGCTGACCGAGTTCGAGCCTGGCTTCTACTGCTGACGTGTTTTGGCTGAGCGCCTAACTGCGCTGCGACTGCAACAACAGCAGCAACAGAGGATAATGACAAACCGAAAAAATTATGGGGGAAAGAAGTAATCAAAATCACGTTTATCAGCGCGTTAACTGAGCTAAATGCGTATAAATTGTAGTTTCTTGTGCGTCGTTTAGTAGAAGGGGTGTCAGGTGGGGTGTGTGACAGGGACAGGCGCTGTTGATTCCACTAATAATAATAATTTATTTGCACAGCAATAAAAGTTTTTTTTTTTAGTGCAATGTTAGCTGAGTCATCTATAAATGTTGAGCACTTTGTGGGTGGCTGCCACAATGCGTTGGTCGCCGTGTGTTGTTTTCTGCAACATACATACGAAAGCTTTACATGTTGTGAATAAAACAACAAAATAAAAAATATAAATTAATGCGTACGTGCAGCTTCTCTCACGCATCTCTTCTGCTCCCACCCACACACACTTGGCTGGTCTGCTCTGAGTGTGTGTATGTAAATTTAACGATGTCCAAACGTAAGCGCAACGTTTTTCTTGCATATGGCAACGCTGTGCTGCCATGTAAGGTTTTTTGAGTAAAAGAAAAGAAATCACAGCCACATTTAATCACAAATTTATGTGTTGTGCTTGTTTTTTTGTTCTTTTTTTTTAAACAAAGCTCCATTAAGTGTAGTTTGTTTCATTCGTTTTGCTTTGCTTTCTTGTCGCCCTTCCACTTTGTTGTTTTGAACGCGTTTCGCATATCAGGCGATGATATGCGCGTGTGTGTTGGTGTGTGTCGATGTTTGCGTTAACCTCGTTTTTCACGATGCCCTCAACAAAAGCACGTCAGCAGCCTACGTGATGTTGTGCTAGTATGTGTGCCTCACACCTCTGTTTCAGGTACAAACATGAGAGATAGAGAGGGAGAGAGCGAGACGTAAAGAGAGTAAGCTTGTCTGCCTATTCAGTTTTGTCTTTTGCCCTCTCATTCGCTGCTCATGCTTTCTGCTTGCTTTTTGCGTGGTCATACCGGTCTTTTTCAATGCGCAGCCCAGTCCAATCGACGCTCTCTCTCTTTTTACTTTGCCTCACCCCATTCCGCTCCACCAGAATGATGGGTGGCCACCACTTGTCGCTTTTGTTGTTATTTTGCAGCTGCTGCTGATGTTGTTTTTGTGTTCAGCTGTAGCGACAAAGCGGCTGTCACTTTTTGCTCAGCTGCTTATGTTGTGAATTTCCTTCTCTCTCTCTCTCTTTTTAGTGTTTACTCGCGCAGCGAAAATAAAACCAAAATAACTACATGTTTGCCAGTGGCGATTATGTCAGTCTCCTCCATCATTCCGACTGTTATCCGTCAAAAGCGATGCTCTCTTTCGTTGTGCCTCTCTCTGTTACTCACTTAGGGCAAACCTCTTTCAATGTATTTGTAATGTAGATTTCATTATTTTTAATAGAACGCAATTTAAATTCGTTAAACATTGAACACAATCTTTCTTCATCTCATCCATCTTCCGCTTCCCACTCTGCAATAACACGCCCAAAAATTAGAAACTGTTGCCAAATTTCACACTCGGCATTTATTTGCTCTTTTTTAACGCTGTGCAAGTTTTTTTTTTATGTTTGTTTTTCTTTTTACACATTTTTACAAATGCATACGTACTTACGTACATGCAAACGTATTGATTCTCTTAATTGAATCAATTTAAAAACTTTCCATGCCAAAGTTCCTCAGTTGTTTACTTAGTGGCGGTTTATCCGTGTTAAACTAGCAATATAATATATTTGATGCAAAAACATGCTTTGATGTTAAGATTACTTCAAAAATCTGTTCAATTGTTAAAATATACAAAAAATTTTATTTTTTACGCATATTATTTTATTCTTAAACCGGCTTTTAGTCTTGCTTCCGAATTTTGTTGACTTTTGCCAAGAAAAACTTGTGTTAAATATTGTGTAAAAAAAAGCTTACGTATAGCCAATAATATCCGCTACGTATGTAAAAGCGATAAATATACGCGTTATGTGTGTTTAATCCCATGTCTAAACCATCATAATGTGTCCAAAAGTCACGTAAGCATATAAAATGCACAAATACTTGCGAAGTCAGCACAAGCTCTCTCTCTCCTTGGTACGTGCGCTGCTCAACATAACTACCCAACCTCTTCTCTCTCCTACCACCCATTGTTTTACAACACAGGAGCAAACGGCCTGCCGAATACGTCATTCTCTTATTAGAAATGCGTTTGTTACACTCTGCTTCGTTTTGCACTGCCCTGTGCTTTTTGCTCTCTTGCTTTTTACTGCTGCTTGCTCTTCTTTCATACTCACTCTCTCGTGTCGGTAGTTTTTGGGCTGCTGCCGTTTTCAGCTCGACGACGCGTGTTTGTTTCTTTCCTCGTTTGCGCCGCGCGACGACGGTCCGGCTACATTTTCGTCCGTGTTTTAAGAATTGTTCTGTTTAATATTTTTCTCCATTCGGTTTTATCACCACACATGTAGAACCAATTTTCGGCAGCGTTCGCAGCACTAAAAAATTTAAAATTAACAAAAAAAAAGAACCCCACGTCGTCGCCTCCCCTTTCACTAATTCTCAGCTGAGTATAAAGATCTGAAATCTAGAGATTTTTGGCGTGTTTTTTCGGAAACATTCGTGGTTCATTCATCAACGGTCTCTCGAAATTAAAATTGCAATCGAATGGTTCTTCATCCATCCCAAAGATGATGGCTGCAGTTTTGTTATTTGTGAATTAAATAAAACAACGTTTAGTTAAAATTAGACCATAAAAAGGAGAAAAACCAAAACATCATTTAGTTGAAAAGTTACTAGAAAAAAGTGTGCGCAGTTTTATTATCTACGCCAAAAAAAAAACGTGCTCGGCACCTTCAGCAGCAGCAGCAGCGACGTTGACTGAGCTCTGAGCAGAGGGCGGGCGTTGCTTAGATAAATTGCGTTGCGGCTAAAAGCAAAGCAGAAAAAACAAAAACAACAAATATGTTGGGTAAATAAAGAATATAATATACATACCGTTTATTATTACCTATTATAGAATTATATTTAAATTTACACATATATGTATATATATATATATATATATATCCCATATCAAGATCGCATTAAATTTATGAAGTGAATCGATTAAAATGCCGGTTTTTGCATTTGTTTTCTGCCTTTTGTTCCGCTATTTATATGTGCATCTGTGTGCATGTGTTTCGTTGGCATTTTTGTTCTGCTTCTGTTACTATTGTTGTTCCTAACAGATGTATTGCATTTCCTTGTTGTTTTGCTATTACTGTTATTATTTTCTGTTTACTCCTTCCCGTTTTTTGTGAAAGAGAACAATAAGAAGAGGCACGCAGTACAAATGGCATGTGATATTCTGATATGCATATGCATGAGCTGTGAGCAACAGCAAAAACGGTAAACAAAGTTTTGCAATTCCAATTAGAATTTATGAGGCAAATGCCTTTTTTGCAGTGGCTTAGCTATAAAAACTAATATAAGTAATTGTTACAAATTGTTAAATATTTCTACGAAAATTGAAGCATTATGATGTGTTTCAATATAAAAAACAAATATGGCTTTAAATATTTTATTATTATAATTCCCATAAAATTAATTAGATAGATATCAGGCCATGGGGAAATTTGACAACTTGTGTTATTTATTTTTATACATCGCATAATTTACATTTTACATTGTATGGTTTTTCTTTTCTGTATTTAAACATTTTGTTATAGTCAACATAGTTTTTAATCCCAAAAACAGCTCACCATATAGTCAGAAATATTTCAAATTCCAATAAGAAAATGCATTGTAGCAAACAGGCTCAACGTGTGTATAGTTGGGGGCGGACAAATATCAGTAGCGAGGGAGCGAGTCAGAGAGAGAAAGCGACATGAGTAACTGCGTAATGTGTGCTCTTCTTTTCTTTCATTCATACACAATCCCTCAAATCAGGCAGGCTAACGGTGCAGCGTCGCACCCGTCCCCTCTCAGCTCCAACAATTCTGACCTTGAAAGCTACGCCGGCAGGCCTATTCATGTGTGTATATATATATTTTCTTATTCATATAATAATTATGCATTTTTAGTTTGTTTTTGTTTTTACACACGCACACTCAGCCACGCTCTCTCACGTTCATTGAATCTCTGACTTTAGTTGTTGCGGTCTTTTTTTTTTCTTCTTTGCTGTTCGCCATTTTTATTCAACTTTTGCTTTTACAATTTCATTCGGCGGCGCAATAATTTTCTTCTTCTTATGGGTGAATTTTGTGTTTGTTGTTGTTATGGCGGGCGGTATGAAGTAATACCAGAAAAAAAGAGCGAGAGCAGTCGCAGAAAAAGAGAACCTTTCTGTTGACAGGCGCTCTCTTCACAGCTTAACTTTCGCTCTCTTTGGTCGTATGTTTTTTTTTGCTGTTCCAATTGGAACTTGTGTCATCGAGTTATCTTGCCTTTAAAAAATTTCATATAAATGTTTAAAACAAACTAATTTGTTTGCTGCAAGCTATTTGTTTTTACTTTGATTCCTAGTGATGCATATAAAACATGTGCTTTGACTCGCCATGCTTTACTTGTTCGCTGTGTCGCACTTTACTACTACATTTTTGTTTTTACTGGTTATTCTTTGTACGTCGTACCTCTTAATTATTATTAATTTTATGACCCTTGCCTTCTTTTTGTAGAATTTTTTAAACTAAAAACGTTGTAAGGTTATTGTTTTAATGTGCTGTTCTTGCTTTTTGATTGTTGTTTTGCTATCAGCTTCGCATTGATACGACCATCAATTAAAAATTGTCAGACGCCTTAAGAATGAGTCTTGAGTACAAATTTGAAAGACAAGTTCAATCAGAAATCAGTCTTATATTCCTTATATGCAGAAGTACTTAATTAATAATGTGCATATTTAAATTTTGTAATAAATGTTTGGAACATGGAAACTAAATCGATAATTACCACCAAACTTTTTCCTTTTCTCTTTAAGCTAATTCTTGACTATTGTTTTGTTTATTGGTATAGCTTCATTACAGAGTTATGTACATATTGAGTACGTTTGTGCCATATTTGAAGCAAGACTGCAGTGCATTATCTTTTAACTATGTGGCAATATTTGCCTTCCACAAGTTGCAACAACACTCGGCGGGGGATCTTACCAACAACTGTTTCAGTTTACAATTCTTAAGCAAACAGATGACAGCAATTGTTTGTTTTTTTTTATAGCTTATTTATGGCGTGTTTTTTTCTGAAACGCAGTTTATTAATTTTTGCAAGTGCCTTATTTATGTGTGTGTATTTTTTTGTAGGCACACACATACAGACAATATCTTTGCAAATATTTATTGCATAGTTTTGTTTATAGAGTTGTTCTGGTACTTTAATGCAAAAGAAAACAACCGCCAGTAGCAACGGCAGTGTCGAAATTTTTTTTGTGTTAAACAAATAGTTCAACAGCATTTTTGGTACACCCGTAAAACAAAATAGCAACTGTTTTGTAGAGAATATCAAGTGAGGTCGAGTAAAAAATACAATTTGTTTTCTTTGGATGTTGATGTAGACTCGATCCTCGTATTTCTGTTTTTAATTTCATTTGTCTAAATATTTGCACTCAACATGTTTTTTTTGACAAAACAAATCTACATAAAAAAAACTGACTTACTTTGCTTACTGTCGAAAGAGGTCATTTCTCTACCGAAGTAAGAGTATCGTTTAGTCGTCTTAATATGACTCTTTTTGACTTGTTTTTCAGCCATTCCGGTGGTCAAGCGATGTTTTCCTTTAATTTTAATTTTTTTTTTTGCTTAGTTATACAAATATTTGAATTTGCTTGTGCGTCGGTATTGTTGTTAGTTTAGCTTGAGAGCCATACAAAAATGTATAAAAAATACGTGGATAGTTTTAAAGAGTAAGACGCAATACATTTAAATATAGTTTGGAGGCACATGCCAGACATATACTAGAAGCAGAACCTGATTGCAAAACTTGCGAGTTAAAACCCCTCTCCCATCTTCTCTCTCTCATCTCTCGATCTCCATCTCCCTTACATTTTAAGCCCCGATGCCATCGACGCTTGCCGGCCGGCAAAACACGTCAGTGATAAGTTGAGTTGACTCAAAGCAAAGTTTATAATTACAACACAAGTTTTCTTTTTCGTTTTTTTTTCCTACCTCCTCATGTTTACGATTTGTGCAAAACAAAAACAAAAAGTAAAACTAAAAAGAGATGTAAAAAAAACTATTTTTAAGCTTGTTGTGGTTTTAGTTTTCTACGGCTTCCAATTAACGTAACCAAAAAAAAAAAACAAAAAACAAAGCTAAACAAAACAACAGGCGTTTTGTAAAATTGTTTTTGCAATGTGTTCTATTACAATGCATATTATTATAAGAATAACAAACAACCACAATCAAGGTGAGTTCATAGTGATTAACACGTGAATTCAAAAACAATTCCATTGCGAAATAAACATCATTTGGCTCTCAGATAAGAGCTGGTCAATCGGACAACCTTTTATAATATTATTCTGGCTATTTTGGGTTTCGTATTCGAAGCAATAAACAATGTCCCAGAACTTTATGTTAGAGGGGCTGCTGCAAGGCTTTCTTGAAAGCAAGCTGATGAAATACGATTAGTGGGTTTCATAATGCCATCACAATTGATTTGAATTTTAATTAAATATCTAGCGATGTTTTGCGACAGATTAAAATTATGATTAAGACAGACAGGTATGAAGAAAATATCGAATATCGAATAAGTAAAAAGTAACAAAGAACTTAAAGCATTCGCTTAAGATAAGATTTGAGATTTACTGAAAAATGTTTAAATATTGCTTTTTACAGTTAAAAATAATATTATATAGAAAAGTAGGTCTCTCAAATTTTCAATGTTTGAAATTTTAAACACAAATTATTAAAAAAAAATACAAATCAACGTAATTAGTCAAAACCTTTCCACAATAAATCGCTGGCAATCTATCTTCATTAATTTGGCTGCGTAAAGCAAATACAAAAATTGTGCAAAGAAATTAAGAGTAAGAAAAATTGTATTGAATAAACAAAATGATTTGCAGAAATTCATAAAAGAAATGCGCAAAAAATGCTGCACAGGGCGCCAAAAAATAAAATATATATATATATGTATTAAAATAAAACAAGAAACGGGCGAGCAATAAAAAATTCCTTAAATATAAGAGGAAATATAGAGGAAGATTGTATTTTTTGGTTATTTCTTAAAGCACGCGTCTTTGTTTCTTTCCACAATTCAATTTACGTAATTGATAAGAATTAAAGAACAAGAAGTTGTTGCTTGCAATAAATAGGCCAAATTTAAATTTAGATAAGACCGAATGGTTGGCCGCACAGCTTATAAAAACGGCATGTGTGTGTGTGTGTGTGTGCGTCAAGTGGGCGAAGAAACGTATGGCAGTCGCGGAAGAGTGGGGAGCAGCCCAGGATGACGCGAATTGCTGAAGATATGTGGGCGTTCAGCCAATAGCCAAAATTTGCCAAAGGCGGTGAGACGCAATAAAAAAGCGGAGGAGACAAAATTTTTATAATCGTATCCACACGATCATCAATGTGAGCCACAAATGACGTCTTAAGTTTGTTGATAAAATGTGTGTGTGGCGTGTGGTGTAGGAGATGATGCTGCAAAGATTTCAGATTTTTTGGCTGCTTCTCTGCCCCACTGATGCACCGGAACGAGAATAACGCACCCAACAACATATAAAAATGAAAGCTTGTCTAAATATTTAAAAGTATTTATTTGTTTATCTACGTTTGCATTGTTGTATTGCGTCCTAGCGAAATAGTTGTTGGTCGGTGCCAGCAGACTAGACGGAAGAAATGTCTGCTCAGAAACTGGGTCACATAGGAAATTAAATGCGGTTCGAAGAAGGCATTATTAAGGAAGTGATAGGCATGATGGATAGATTGTTGACTGTTTAGAAATTTGTTTATAATCTCTACATCTCATTAGTTTTACCTTTGTTAAAGTTAGATATCCATATGATCTGAGTGAACATTTTAAATAATGACAACTAAACGCTATAATAAATCAACTAAGATTGTTTTGATACGCTTAAGTGTTTGTGCTTGAGTAATTACTTAAGATCTTCAAAACATATTTTTTTTTAAATAGTGTTTATATGTTTTAACATTAAGATCTATGTTAGTATAATTATAAATTTAGCAGTAATTCTCACAATATAAACAAATGGAACCAAGTGAAACTTTTTGATTATTTATAGACGTTTTCAATCACATATTGTGCAAATTTGAAAGCGTGACAATTAAATTAATTGCTTAGATTTTCGAGCCATGGTACTGCGATTATTTCGTATGCGTTAAATGTAGATACAAACAAATGTTAATCAAATAACACAACGGCAAATAGTGCTTATCGAGAGTCAACTTTAAAACACTACAAAACAACAACAACGGCAACAACAATAACTAACAAGAAAGTCTATCTCTGAAATACCGAAGTTTTTATACCCTTATAGCGAAAATTTTAGTTCTGGTTTTTTCGATTTTGAACTGAATATTTCACATTTGGGTAAATGTGTTGGGGGCCTTAGAAAATATATTTTGAAGGATTTTTCATATGTCAGCTATATGACAAAGTCGCTCGACCTATCAAACCAATTAGGATAAAGTTCGAATTTCAGCAAAAAGACTTTTAAACTTGTTAAAAAAGTATTTGTAGAAATTGAGGACAGATAGACAGACGGAAATGGCTAGTGATATTGATCAAGAATAAATATACTCTACGATTCAAGGGTATAATAACAGATGGCCTTCGGCTTTTGGGCTTAACCGCAAGAAAAAAACAAAATTAGCAGTAAATGTTTGCACACATTTATCGGCAACCACTTGCCATATTTGTATGCATATTCTGAACTTTTATCAATGCATAGGAGGAATTTATAAATAACCGAGTATTTAGTTAAAAGTATATATATGTATATATGTAGATATAGGATGATGGTGAGTACATAATTTTTTGCGCAACTGCGTAGAAAGCAAATTGTTTGTCGTAAACAAGTCGCCCCTATGCAAAAACTGAACGAAATAATTCAAAATAAAATTCGTATGTAAAATATAAAATATACGCGTTGGCAGGGATCGAATGGCCTAAGAGAGGTTGGTTAAGAAGGGGACGGAAGGGGCACAAAATGAATTAAGAGCGAGGCCCAGTGGAGGCACTTAAATTCTGACAATGATAATGATTATGATTATAATGATCATTAACCACAAGGAAAAGTCATCGACGTATTTTTGTATCTTTTTTTTTATGTTTCTCATTTTTATGTTTTAATTGTTGTCATAAATGAGGCACGGGAGTGCATTCAATGTTCTATTTATAGCAAGCATTGGACTTGCAAGCAGATACTACAGTCGGGCCACTTTAAAGTGCCCAACGTGGAGGCGAGTTGACGAGTTTCAGGAGAAGTAAGAGGAATAGTTATACAGAGAGAGCGATCGCTGGCCCACCCAATAGGCAATTGCAAAAATGCAACTCGTAATCAGTGGCATATGCAGACACAGGCATAGAGTTCAACGGGGTGTGCTGTGGGGTGTGTGTGTGTGTTTGTATGTGTGTCTATGTATATGTGTGTGTGTGTAATAAATCTAATGCTGATATGCATCGTTGCATTTGTGTTGGACTTTCAGCGCCAGAGGTAGTTGGCCTGGCCTCTTCAGAGCTCTGTTGCCTCTGTATATGCTGTTGACGAGGAGGAGCCGCATAATAAAATAAATGAACAACCGACAAACCGACAGTCAGACGTGCCAGTCAAGTAATCACAACTATATGCACATAATTGGATAGGACTGCACAAGAATAGCAAACAATCAAATCGCATGATCATTGAACTATAGAACGGAATAAACAAATATAGTTGAGTGCTTCTGCGCCTACTTGTCAATGTATATAAAAACAGGTTGTTGTCAATGATAAAGAACGCATCACTAAGTTTAACTATACAATAAAGGCTATATATTAAGTTAGATTAAGTTAAACAATCATTTTATTGAGATACTTAAAAACTCAGTAAAGAGACTTTATCGATCACATTGGATATTGTCACTTTATCAGCAATTACGCAATATCATTAAATTTATTGCTGTTGCTTCAATTTCTAAACCTGTATTTCAAATTCATATTAAATAGGGATTTCATCATAATATTAATAAAACAACTGCGCCCACAAACACTATCTAAAAAAAAACCCTTTTGTTTTTTGTTAAGAATGACTAACACGAGTTGAAAGAAGCAGCATGGCGAAACCTATATGTTTACACGATGCTCAAAATTATGACAAGAATTTGTGGAAATTGTTAAAAATTCATATAAATAGTTGCAGCGATAAAATAAAGTATCTTGCACTTTAAATATAATAATAATGATAAACAGATAAGCCAAAATTGTAATTGTGTTACTTTTTTATATTACTTTTCAAAAAACTCTATCGCAAATTCATTATGATACACACATTGCTGGGTGTAAACTGTTTTTCGTTTTTTGATTACTCATTATAGACTCGAACATATCTATTGTAAATAATGGTAGAAAAGGTCGCAGCACTTTTGCCAAATGCTTCAGTTCGCTGCAAAATCTTGAACTAAACAGTTGCAACTAAAACAAATATCACTTTTTGTGATTCTTTTATCGATAAAGATCAGATTGGCGTTTGCTAATTTCATCAGCTTAGTTTAATACGAAATAGGAAAAAGGTGCTGATGATGAAAATCGTTGAAATTTGATGAGTGCATTATTAAAGATATGTTTTAATTTTGATTGCAGACGGTCAGAATGAATTAACGCGCTACAGCAGCGAAGATGTGTCCGGCAACGAGTCGAGTGAAGCGCCCAATATGACCGAAGTGGAGCGTCAGGCGGAGCTCAATAGGCACAAGGAAGAGATGCAGAAGAAGCGACGCAAAAAACGCATCAGTTCCTCTCTGCACTCGTCAACATTTCAAGGTATATTCATATTTTCTTACACACTTATATATCAATTGTGACAATCTACATTTTTACATTTAGAGCTGTACAAGCTGACGGGAGAAATACTTGGCGAGGGCGCCTATGCATCGGTGCAGACGTGCGTTAATATCTACACCGATCTGGAGTATGCTGTGAAAGTTATCGATAAGATACCGGGACATGCGCGTGCGCGTGTCTTTCGCGAAGTGGAGACATTCCATCACTGCCATGGCCATCCGGGCATTTTGCAATTGATTGAGTTCTTCGAGGATGATGAGAAATTCTATTTGGTGTTCGAGAAAATCAATGGCGGCCCGTTGCTGACCCGCATCCAGGAGCATATCTGTTTCTCGGAGCACGAGGCGGCTCAGATCATCAAAGAGATAGCGTCCGGCCTTGACTTTCTGCACAAGAAGGGCATTGCTCATCGGGATCTCAAGCCGGAGAATATATTGTGCGTGAAAACTGATTCGCTGTGCCCAATCAAGATTTGTGATTTCGATCTTGGCTCCGGCATTAAGTTCACCACGGACATCTCATCGCCAGCCGCTACGCCTCAGCTATTGACACCAGTAAGTCTAAATTGGGTTGTGTGGAATTTAGTTTTTAGTTTGTCTTTGCCCATGCTTTTCTAGGTCGGCAGCGCCGAGTTTATGGCGCCCGAAGTCGTCGATCTGTTTGTGGGCGAGGCAAACTATTATGATAAGCGCTGCGATTTGTGGTCCCTGGGCGTTATTGCGTACATCTTGCTATGCGGCTATCCGCCATTTTCGGGCAACTGTGGCGAGGATTGCGGCTGGAATCGCGGTGAAAACTGTCGCACCTGTCAGGAGCTGCTCTTCGAGTCCATTCAAGAGGGTAATTGTTATAATGAACCTATTTATAAACTCTGGTTTCATATGATTTATATATATGATGATTGTGCAGGACATTTCGCTTTTCCGGAAGCCGAGTGGCATGATGTGAGCAATGAGGCCAAAGATTTAATTTGCCGTCTGCTGGTCAAGGAGGCATCCAAGCGTCTCAGCGCCGAAGCTGTGCTTAATCACACCTGGATACGCATGTGCGAACAGGAGCCACCAGCCTGCAAGAAGGAGAGCCGCCACAAGGCACTGCAAACGCCAAGCAACATACGACGGTAGTTTACCTCTTAACATATATAGATTGTATCCGTTACTAATAATGCATCTATGCCACATCCACAGCAATCATCAGTCGGCGCGTGAAATTTCGCAGTTTGCCGAATCAGCCATGGCCGTGAAGCGTGTGATCCTGCAGCATTTCTCGATGCGCTACGACTATATGAAGGAGCGCCCGAACATCTATCAGCCATCGCAGGCCTACATGGATGCCTACAGCGATGAGAATTACAATCCAAAGCCGCCGGCTCATTTTACGCGCAGTCGCTCGCAGCGCACAGCAGCCGCTGCTGCAGCTGCCGCCTCCGCGTCCAGCTATGGCGGGCGATTGTCAACCGCGCCAATCAACAACGGCCAAAGTCGCCAATCGTCGAGGAATGGCTCGAGCATATTTAATAATAGCGGCGGCTTCAAGACGCTCAATGTGCACGAGGAGGATGACGACGATGAGGAGGCACTGGAGGCCTTTGGACGCCTCGACGAGGGTGTCGATGAAGAGTGGGCGCAGTCAACACGTCGCTATCAGGAGCAGCGGGAGTTGCAACAGCAGCAGGATGAAGATTATCCTCTCCAGGCAACGAATGGTGGCAGCTACAGCGATGCTGAAATGGATGATGAGTTAGGTGACGAGTTGGATGAGGAGGACGAGGCTGGCGAGGAGGAGAAGAATGCAGAAGGGAGAGAGGGTGAGGACTATCAGCACTATAAGCATTATTGGCGCGAGCTGGACGAGGATGAGGGCGATGATTACCTCTACGAGCAGCAACAGCAGCGCGTTGATGATATTGCTGAAGAGGATGAAAACGACGAAGATGAGGAGGAAAATGAGAAGGAGTCAAAGGAGGAGAAGCAAGCTCAAAATCTAAAGCAACTTACAGCTAAAGTTGTGGCGAATAAGGAGCATGATGAGGTAGAGGTAAAGGATGAGGAGAAGAAACTTATTATTGATAATATGGAAGAAACAAAGCAAAACGAATTTGCTAAATCAACAACAATGCGCAACAATGCGCAGGAAAAGATGGATGAAGCAAAGCAGGAGATAAAGATGGAGAAGGAGAAGGAAACGGATGATGTTGATGGGGCTTCAAAGCAACGATCGACAACATCAAGTGATATTAGTGCTACTACAATCACCAATACCAATACCAATACCAATACCAGCAGCAAAGTGCAAGCAACACCAGTTACAACAACAACAACAACGACAAAAGCAACAACAACAGCAGCAGCAAATGCTACAAAAACAACACGATCGTATGGCAACAACGGCGATGATAAGAAGGATAACGATAATGATAACGATAACGATAATGATGATGATTATGATGTTAAACTATTGGATAGTATTAGTGATTTAAATGAAAAGCTACCTGAAATTTATGAGACTGCAAATATTGTTGTCAACTCAGCGGCAGTGCCAGCAGCAATAATGAAAACACCATCAGCAACAGCAGCAGAAGCAGCAGCAACGTGCCCACCAAACAATAAAAATGTTACCGATTACAATAAGGATGATGTGAATGCGGCAACAACTGCTGCTGAGGCGACAACAATGCGAACGACTTTTGGCAAACAACAGCAACAAGAAGAAGAACAACAAGTTGCTAACAACAGCAATGGCAACAACAATCAAAAGCGCACTGTTTACTTTGCATTGGATGCATATCAAAACGACGAGGACGCCGACATTGATGAAGAAGACGATGATTACGATGATGAAGACGAGGATGAAGATGATGAGGATGAAGATGGCGATGATGATGATGATGATGGTGAAGACGAAGGAGATGGGGAGGAGGCGCCTGTGAACGATCAAATGCTGTTGGGAACGGCTTTCAAGGCACCAAAACCAGCAGCTATTTGCAATGCGTACACTCGCAAGCAGCGACAACAGCAGCAGGAACGCTACATCGCACCCAGGCCCGAGAATGCGCTGGAGAACTGGCGCTATCGCAGCCACCAATCCGAGCAGCAGCAGAAGCAGCAGACGTATGGTGCACCCGTAACGGGCGGCTATAGAAAGTATCGGCCGCCGTTTAGCACTGGCGGCGGTGGCGGCCATTATGGCAATCAGCAGCGCAACTATTTGGGCAGCTTCTCGCATAGCGGCGGTGCCGCTGGCTACAAGGTTGTACCACCGCCACCACCACAGTTGGCAGTAGCACCATCACAGTCGTTGACGCTTAAGCACCAACAGCTGCGTCATAACAGTGCTGGGAGCAGCAGCGGCGGTTCACCGCCCTCCGATGAGAATTCAACGTCGCCAGCGACACAGATACGCAACTGGCGACAGGATTGCGTCTATGCACCCATGCGAAACTGTGGCATGAATCAACAGCAGCCCAGAAGCATGCAACGCTCCCATCATCATCATTATCCGCAAAATTATCATCAGCAGCAACAGCACCAGCCTGGTCGTTATGGCTCTGGACGCTCAACGCACTCGTCGCAGGTGCCGCCGCATTTGTTGGATGAGCCACCCACTTTGGGGATTGGTCTGTCCCCGCCCAGTGAGAGTCTCTTGCTGCAGCGGCGCATGCGCCAACATCAGCGGCCCAGCGACCTAGCCGAATGCTATGAGCCGGCTACAGCTAGTGGCTAAATGCGGCAACAACAAAAGCAACTTTTTCGGCGTCCTGGCCAAACAACAACAAAAAACACACATGTTAAGTGTGTTTCTTTTTTCCCCCATTTTCATTTATTTTTTGTTTTTTGTATAATTTTTTTATATATACAAATCAAGCAGAACAGCAAAAAACAACAATAAGCATATTAGCAAGTTATCATTTATAATTTGCACAGATAAAAAAATTAAAAAAAAAAAATTTTAAAAACAGTTAAAAAATATAAACTACTTAAAATTCCGTCTAAATTTAATGCAGAGCAGAAATTGAGTTAAGAGTAAAAGTGTTGTTAAATCGAAAAGAAGGAGAAGAATCCAAACAGTCGTTCGAAAAACAAAACATAAAAAAAATCAACAAAAACCTTTTTTTATAAAAAAGATTTAAAAAGAGATGAAAAAAAAACATGTAATTAATCGCTATACATTTTTTACTATGAAAATAAACGAAAACATGAATGCATATTGTTTTTAAGCGAGTTACACACACACATACACACATATATTACACATTTAAAATTTTTTTTTTTGGTTAGAATTGAAGAACTAACAAAAACCAGTTGTCGCCAAAATTGTTAACTTTTTTGTGCTTTTCTGTTAACTAAGCAAAAAAAAGCGCAAGTTGTTGCATATATTTGTTGGTTTTTTTTGGGTCGAAGTATATCAATTAAAAAATTATAATCAATTAAGAATTTTGCATACCGAAAAACCAAAACGTACAACACAAAATAGAAAAGCTGTTGAAATTTTTAATATGTTTTAATTTCACTTAACAGAAATTGTTACAAAGAAGGTAAAGAGAAAATATAATAATATGAACACAAATTTAAGAAGAAATCATACAAAAAGTTTATGACTTGAGTTAAATTATGGACGGGGTCTGGTAATTGTTCGGGCCCAAAACTAAAAAGTAAAACAGAAAACACACACACACCGACACATCTACAAAAAGCTATGTGTGCCTAGGTGGGCTTAAGAATGATCAAGCTATTTTATAATCAATTTTTATACAATACAATTTGGCGGAACTTCTGAACATTAAATATAATAATTGCTTGTATGGTACTTGACAGTAACTTTAAGCTCTGCTTAGACACATCCAGCTCAATGTGCGCTTACGATTTATGTTAAAAAAAATAAATAAAAAAACTTAAAACATTTCCCATTCCTTTAACATGAGTGTCAAGTGCATGTTGAGATCTCTAACTAAAAATTCTAATTAGTGGTATTTCTGCAACTGCCTAAGCCTAAATAGTTGCAGGACAATCCGAATTCTTTTATAAAACTTTCATATTTTCCAAAACTTGAAAATGAAAATTTAATCATTCACTTTTCTTAACATAAAGAAGCAGAGAGAATTCTTGACACATTGCTCAACAATTGTTTTGCTGGGCGTAAATAATAAAAATTGAAAAGGAAAACATGTGTTAATTACAAAATAATAATAATAATAAAAACAAATTGTGATATAAAATGTAAATGTAAATTGCACCTGAAGAAAAAAGAACTATCAACTGACGCTGTGCCATCAACAAACAACAACAACACAACAACTACATAAGAAGAAGTGAAGATTACTAGAAGCAGAGAGGGGTAGCAGGACTTTTCATTAAACTAAAAGCGAAATTCGTTTAATTATTATTATAATATTGTTGTTTTTCTCCATACGTTTACGCCCCAAACCGAAATTGAATTTGTCAGAATGCTTTGCGCCTCAACCAGAAAATATTCTTCTATTTTTCCAACCAATAAAACTGTAACTAAAACTAATAATAAACTAAGCGAAGAAGTAAAGAAAACTAAACTATTGCTATGATGCACATAGCAAACACAAAAGGAGAAATAACTCAAAAAATATTCAAATTTTGTAAAACAAATTCAATAATAAATTCAGTTTAAATTCAATTTTAATATTTAAGTCCGAGAAATAATCCAGATATTTTAAAATTAATTTATACAAATATGTATTCCTACGAAAAACAAACAAGTTTGTTTGCATTGTAAACTGGAACTCACAATAATATATGATGGCAGAAAAAAACTAAGGAACGCTCTTTTTTAAATTGTAAAACTGTGAGAAATGTTTCGCAACGAAACAAAAAAAATCATATTACCAGTTCTAAGAAAAGAAATTAAGCAAGAGAAATGTTAATCAAGAGACGCTCCAAAATGAATCGTATACTACACACTTTACACTAAAAAAAATACACACCCACAGACACACACACACACGCATACACACACCTACAATCACAACACGATTACATAAAAGTAAATGATAAGTAAAGTTTAGTTTTTATTATTTGCAAAAGGTCCGTTTAAATAATATTTGATCGTTAACATTTAATGTAAAATCGCGCTGCTTTTCTCTTAAAATTAGCAAAACTTATATACTCATTTTAGTTCCGATTGTGAACAGAGTATGGAAAGTGTGTGAATAGCCAATGAGAGAGAGCATTTTAGAGCGTTGTGAATTGCATAAATGTTTGAAAAATTCTGTAACGAATGCAAATACATAATAATGTTCACATTATTATGTTATATTGTTTTTTAAATTATCAAAACACGGCAAAAATAAATCGAAATAAACGAAAGCAAATAAAAAGAAATCCACAAAAAACCAAACAAAAAAAAATTAAGATGAGATATTGTTTTATACATAAAATCAAAGAAAAGTCAATAAAAATGCAAAATATACAAAATGTTAAAGAGCTCGAGTTTTTTATCCACAGCAGTTCTGTTCAGCACTCGAAATCCACCTATTGTTTTTACATACTTACATACGGCAAGGATGTCACGATGGAATCCACATTGTCTGTGTTCCTCTTTTTATATATATATTTATTTTTATTATATAATTTTGCATATAAAATCTAGCAATTTAAGTATTTGTTTTTATTCGAATTTTTGTTCTTAAATAATCGTTACAAGAGATATGGGTTAAAGGTTATTGAACTTTGTGTACTAAAAACTGATATTTTTACGACCGGTGTGAAACATGGTAGTCTTTGCGTGTATCCTGAACATCATAGCATGTGCACCAACCGTGTTACAAACTAGGTTGTAGCTCTTGCTAAATTTCCCTCAACCAAAAAGTGAAGAATACTTTTAGATGCCCAAATGCAAACACTATAACCTGTATACATTCTTGTAGATCCTTATGTTAAACTCGCAACTACCAACATGAGAATATGTCTCTAAAGATGAGATTACTATTTTTTTTCTGAGAATTAAGTGCATTCAATCCCATTGATATTAAAAAGTGTTGATCATCTGATTTGAATATAACATAAGGATCATCTTTCTCCAATAAAATATTGCAATATTTTATCATAATATCTTCGGGGTTTGTGTAATATGATTTTACATCGATTATTCATTTCACTTTTCCCTATATTGCTTGACGACAGAAATTTCATTTTTTATAAATTTTGAAGCCTAGGTTTGTTAGCCAATGTGCTAAAGAGTTAAATCACTCTTAAAGATAGTTTAAGCTCATAAAAGATTCTAAGTATTTGAAATAATTTTCTACACTCAAAAAATTTGACTGGATTGGTCTTCAGAATCAGAATGATCGTTTGACATATCGATGATGAGTTAGACAAACTGAGCTTAACAATCTTAAAGACTGCAATAAACAATGAGTTTTTTAATTATTATCTTCAATTGTCTGGAATTAAATTGTGAACAAAATAATCAGTGGATTAATCAATCGAATGTTGTTTTGAATATTTGATAAACTTGTATTTCGCATTGCTTGTAACTTAAATTTAGATCACGATATCTTTGACTTTATGCACTAACGAGATATAATATAAATACATAACAACTTGGTGTAGTACTTATTTAATTATGACATAACTTAATTTACATTTACACACATTAAACAGTTGTTGCCGTAGCTAACTTGTTTATAAATATGTAATACTAAACAGATTTGTTTAGGTTTGTGTCTGTGTGTTGTTGTATTTGTATTTGCATTTGGATTTGCGTCTGTTGGCGGCATCGTGAGCGTTACTTCTGGTGAATCCATGGACTTCATGTGCTCCATTTCAATATCGGAGCAATTGTCTGAATTGGATAGAGCCGAATCCATTGAAGTGATGGTCATGTTGACGGCCTTATCGCTGGCATTGGGCGAGAGTAGGGGTTTCTCCACACTTGGCTTCGCATCGCCATCGAGCTCATCGTTCTGTGTGTGTGCCACAAAGCTGTTGCTATTTATGTCCTCGATGGCTTTTCGCAACTATAAAATAGCAAAAGGATCATGAGCAGCAATTCTTAAACTTCATATTGGACGTGTACTCACCTCTTTTAGACCCACCACGCCCACAAGTCGTCCGATTTTTGTTACATATGCATGATTTATGCCCACCATGGAGAAGAGCGAGTGCACCTTGAGTATGGAAGTGCGTTCCACCAGTTGAAACGGTGACGGATCAATGTGTATTTGTGTCTTTTCTAAGTCAATGGGTTTCTGCATTTCCTCCAATTCCCACTGCTTCTGATCCTCTGGCGACATGTCTATGACACGTTCCCTGGGCTAAAATATAATGACCAAATAATTATTAATCGCAGTTTAACTTAAATGTTTATTATTTTATCTTTTGATCTATCAATATATTTATACATACCAATTGCACCGATTTCGCCTTTTTAATGGTCGTGTTCTGTTTAATGGGTTTTGTTGTGTGTGGGTGTGTGTGTGTGTGTGTTTGTACGTATATTTACAAGTGGGTATAGATAATAGAAAGAAATAGAGAATGTGTTAAATGTTTGCTGTAGACTTCAGATCGGTTAGTAAGATTAGAGTACAGAGAACAGGTGAAAAAACATTTAGGAGCAACAATTTCACTTACCATATCCAAGCTGTCTTCATTTTCAACCATTGATCTCTCATCGATATCTTCTATCGTAAAACCCGTTTCAATATTCTCTGGAGTATCGGATATCTTATCCAATGTGTAGCTCTGATTTGTTAAATCCTTAACTCTCACATCGCTATTGAATTGAATCTTTTTCTTAGGCTTTTTCATATTCTCTACGTGATTTTCGTTGATGACGCAAACAGAAGCCGGCTCGTGCAATTGGATCTCTCTATTAATGTCTGAAACTTTATTTGTTTTGTATTTAGTGCTGGTCTTATCTGTATTGGCATCGTTGTTTGGCTTAAACGAATCTGTGTTATCTGTTATATTATCATCTTTGTCATCATCCTTATCGGGCGGCATGGACAAAGCGTTAAGTTTTATTGGCATTAATTTGCGTACAACTTATTCATTAAAAATCACCTGATTTTCATTACAATTACCAAATTAAATTTTATTTGCACTTTATGGCCAAGCAGTAGAAGGCATGTTATCCAAGCCGAATAGTTTACCAAGCTAATAAATTGTTTTCTTTTTTAAGTATTATATAGAGCAATTAGCTACTCAATATTTAATATTTGAAGAAACTTAAAAAACATATAATTTTTTTTTTTATTTTTACCATTTGGTTTGTGGCCTCCGTTTGAGTTGCAATTGGGTTTACTTGCTTGCAGATATGGATGAGGATTAGTGAAATGCCACATCGAAATACCAAAAGTGAATGTTAGAGCGAACAGATTTGTGGATGATGGATTTACTTACCAGCATGATTTGATCGGTTACGAAATTCCAATTGCTTTGTGCTTGCTTGGAATGCGAAATTTGATACAATAAGCACGAATAGTTGGAGCCCAGCTCCATTAGTAGTTAATTTAAGCGGGTGGCAAAGATTGGATTGGATTGGAAAAATTGTTATTGCAAAACTCACCAGCTGAACCTTCTTGGATATGCCAGGTGTACTGGGCGCACTGGGCGCCCGCTGCACTTGCCCCTCATCTTGGGGCGTTATGGAGCCCATTTCCGGATCCGGCTGCACATCCTGTAGCGTGGTTGACTTCTTGAAGATCGCCTCAAAGGCGGAGCGTATTCGAAACTCCGAGTTGCCCGTTATGGTCGAATATGGTGTTATGCTGGGACTATGTGGCGATGATGGCGCAAATGTTTTCAGATTGAAAGAGTTGGTTTTCTTCAGTATGGATTTGCGGGGCGTCAGTGAGCTATGCAGCGTTTCGGCGCGTTTCTTGGGCGGCAGCATCTCATCGTTGGCAATCTGGCGCAGACTGAGAATATCCGGTGCGGGCAGTACCTCGAACCGTGAGGGACGTCTCTGTTTAAGCTCCGCCTCCAGTTTCCTCTTCTCCTCCTCCAAGGCGCGCTCTTCGGCCTCCTTTTGCCACTTTTGGGCCACCTCCATGCGCTTCTCACGTCCAATGTGCTTCTCAATGATCTTTATTAGCTCGTAGCGCTGCACCGAACCCAGAAGGATCATATTTTCGGGACTATCGACGAGGGGAAGCGAGCGTAGCGTCTTGTTGATCTTGAGCACCTCTTTGAGTTTCTGATAGGAGATGCCCTGCCAAATGTACTTCACGTCTCGCACCATAAAGTCCTCCACAAAGATGCTGTACATGCCGGAGCTGGAGGGCAACAGATCTGGCAGATACGGCAGCTTCTTAATCAGTATAATACTATCATAAATCGAGGGCTGGAGCAGAGAGGCAACCGCATTGGCCACCAGGACGGCTATCATCACGGGCACTACGTGCGTTATCTGACCAGTCATCTCAAAGATAATCACTGCCACGGAGACCGTATGCGTCACAGAGCCAGAGAAGGCAGCTGCGCCAACGACAGCATAGCCTCCGGGCATTATGGGTGACAATCGACCGCCGTAGCGCACGCCATGTGGAAACCACGAGGCCATCAGCTCGCCCACCAAGCGACCAAATGCGGCGCCTATCTTAAACACGGGTATAAACATGCCGGACGGCACAGGAATCGTGGACGCAATAATCGAAAAGAAGAACTACACGGAACCAAACAGTTAATATTAATTTGAACTGCATTTAATTATTCTCATTATTCTCACACTCACCGTAAAGATTGTGAAGATCACCAGATTGCAAAAGACACTGGTGTAGCTGGTCATCCAGTGGGTGACAACGGCTGCCTGTTCCACGGTCAAGTCCTCACGGGACCAGGTGAAATTGCTGAAGAGCTGCGTCACCTGCTCGTGTGTGCTCAGCTCGCCGGCCAGAAACTGACCCGTGCCCAAAGGGAAAGAAATGCTAGAGACTAGCAGAGCCAGAAAACCAGGATACAAGAAGCGGCTAACAAATACAAACATTTATTATTTAGATTGAATAATAACTTACATTAATAAATAATATTACAAATTATAATACAAATAAATATTGTTATTATAATCGTTTTAAAATAGTTTTAAAAATGAACACAAACTTTAGATACATCTTCCCAGTATTTAAATAATAGTGTATTATTTTTAATAGCCCGTATTGATAACTGACAAACTTTAAGTAGTGTTTATTAAATAAGAGCTTCTTTAATGGCTTCGAATTGATGGAATCAATAGCAATATACTTATATTTAAAACTTATATTTAACTGTAACATTGTTTACTCACTTTTTCTGCAGAAATTTGTTCATGCGTTTGTTGGAGCGCATGAAGAGCACATAGCGACGATGAACCCAAACATAGGTGGCGCCACCCAAGCCGCAAACAAAGCTGCACAAAAGTGGTGGGAAATTATTTTCACTTTGTAATTAAAAATAATTATACTCGATACTCACCCAATTAATGCGAATACAAACAACTCCTGAGGATCAAAGGGAAATTCGGTGGTGAAATTGGTTAGGAAGAGTGCACGCACAGTGTCGGCATTTTGGAACCACACCGCAAGCAGACGAAATACAGTTGCACCACAGACGGCGGCAAAGAAGCCACGCCAGTAATTGCGCACCGCAAAATAAGTGGTGGTTACCTCAATGCTAAAGAGCACGCCTGCAGAGAATCGTTGCTGGTTTTTGCTTGTTCTCTTAGCAAATTAAATGGTTCGATCAAACGGATCTATGTACTCACCACCAACGGGCGCCGCAAAACAGGCGCCGACGCCAACAGCGCAGGCAGCTGCCAGCATTTCCGAGTTGCGGGACTCATTCTCATAGATGCCTTGGAATGATGTGACGAGTTTACTTAATAATTGTGCTACAATACTGGCTATATGTACGAAAGGACCCTAGAGATGAAGACAGTCGATTTGATGTTTGGTTTGTTTTGATGTTGTTGTTGTTGTTGTTGTCGTTTCAGAGTTAACCAAATGATTTAGTCTGTCACCAATTTTTCATACTTACTTCCTTTCCTAATGGCATACCGCTGCCCAGAGTTGCCGTTAAACCAATTACCTTGGCCACTAATGTCTTAAATGTGAGATACTCTTTCAGCGCAACGCCACGCAATATGGTCTTCATTTCAGGTATACCGGAACCTAAACACAGTAGTTAGTACAAAATGTGAATTTGTTGGGTGTTAAATCGAGTCGAGTATATAACATATAGACAGATGTTGAAAATGCCAAGTGCGCTTGGTGTGGGCAGCTGCCGGAGTGCAGTGGTACAATGGGAAAACTGAGAAAACATTGTAAGCTAGTAACGGTAACTGTTGTTGTTCAGGAGTGAAATATATAGATCAGAAGGGAACACTAAAATCCAGTAGTTTGGTTAGAGACTTTCTAGATTTTTTGAAAACATCTTTCTAAAATAGTTAGAACTTTTTGGTAAAAACTGTAATTTGATTTTAAATTATGTTTTATTTTTAAATCCTAAGCAACCATCGAGGTAAGTAAGTAAGTAAAAAAATTAATTTAGTTCTCAGTTTGGAAGTTCTATGCTTTGGCTTTAAATGATTTCTAGAGCTACCCGACAAACTACAAAATTAATAACTAATTAATAACTAATAGTTTTGTAAATAAAAAAAACTAATAGGTACACAACAAAGTTACATATTTACGATCTACATGTTCTATATCCACTTTTATCTACTTTTGTCATGTTGCATAAAAAGATTGGATTTTTACTTACCTATGCTTTGCGGTGCGATGAGATGTACAAAGCCGGCTGAGAATAATATCAGGCAAACCGGCAATGAGACCCAAGCAATATATTGTATGAAGGGTTGTGAAGTAAGATCGCGATACAGCCAAATACGAGCTAAAATTACAAAAAAAAAAAAAATGTGTTTTGTGATTAAAAACGGTGAAGAAGATAAAAAACCCAAGGAGTATTCTTGTCGAGTGCGTTTACCATTTGTACATATTGATATGCCTTTGTCCATGATGAAGGAGAGCATTGCCATTATGATGCCGAGCAGGGCAAGGAATACCCAATCCTCGCCGAGGCGTGCCAATGTGTGCTTCCATATCCATGATGAGATGCTCTTTATACGCGTCGCTCGTTTGCCCAATAGTTCCTGTAAATATTTCCCAGCACTGCTGCTTTATAAACCGATGCGCTCAAAATGATTTCAGCATATGTTTTACAATACATACATATTTACATACCTACATATTACGTATACGTATACTTAGCTACTGTACTGTGTCAATGAGGTATGTTTTGGGATCTATGCCAAATATTTTTTTTGCAAAATTAAAATGGCGTGCAAATTCATGAATGCGAAGTACTTTGCATATTTTTTCCGCCAGTGACAATGAATAGCATTTTGATGTCAAGTGAAATTTCTTTTGATTTTCTTTTTTTTAGCTGATATTTAAATTATTTATATTAAATATATACCTTAAGTATTTATATACATTTTTCTCATTACGTTTGCATTGCATATTGTATTTAGATGTGTCATTTAATTAAAAAATGGAATTTGTTCTATTGTATTAATATTCAAATTTACCTTATTCCTTTGTTTATCTTCTTGCTTTCGTCGCTTTTCGAGTAGTTTGAGTTTTCTGGCTTCATCTTTAGCAAATTCTCCTAGATCTTTCGTATAGCGACCATACATCTGTAACAAATACGCATTAAGTATATAATATATAACACTTGACAAATGATAAATAAACCTGAATTATTTTTAATTCCTTTAGCTATTACACGTCTTTATAGTTTTTATAGCCACTTAATTGCATATAAAAATTGAAAATACAAATAAACAAGCGTTGTCCACCATCCTCCAAGAATACCAAATACCTACTAAAGCATTGGATATACTTGTTGATCATACAGCAGCAACCATAAGACCAATATAAATATAAATAACTTAGACAAGACTCTCGCATTTTTGAAATAAACAAAATCTCAATTATAAAAAATGGAAAACACAAAAAATCTATCTTTTTTTGAAATAAACAAAAGTATAACTACAAAAATTATAAAAACAAAAAAAATAGGAAAACGCATCCAACAAGCAAAACATTTGTGCGCCAAATTATGTTCGTCATGAAAAGATTTCTTATATACGGAAACTCACATCAAATTAAAAGATGGACAGCGTGGTAAAATATATTTTTGGTATGGCATAGTAAATATACAATGATTGGTTATAAATGATCCGTAAAGAAAATAATAATGAATCAATTTATGAATTGAAATACTAATGGTAAAGCTTAAGATATAAGTGTATTTTGTATTTTGTGTATATTAAAATAAATGATTCCAATGGGAAAACAGAGAATATTTACCTGTCCATTTTCTAACAAATTTTATTTAACGTAAAAAATGATTATAAACTAAATAGTATCGAGTGAAATCCATTGAAAATTCGATTCAAAAATATACTCAGAAAGAAAGGTTCCTACACATGCCACGGTCAAAACAAAAAGAAACACATAGATAAATACAAATATCGCAGCTATGCGACAACACAAAATAAAAAAAAAAAAAGAGAGGGAAAAAGCCAGACAAGAAAATGCAACAGAAATAAGACATGGGCCAAAAGCCAAGAGCTCTGCTAATTTCGCCAGAGGTCTGGGCGAAGGTCTGTTTTGGATGTCGAGTAAATATTCTACATGCTTACATAGTAGAAAGCTTCAATTTCGAACTCAATCTGATTCTTGTCATCGCTGTTGGCATGGTCGGGACTGGGTTTCCGTTTCTGTTGTTGCTTTTGTTTGGCGATGGCCTCATCCCAGCGGAGGCGGACGGGCGTTGAGGGTATCTTATGGGCGCGCTCTTCTTCGCGCAGATACTCCTCGCGATTGATCAGCAGCTCCGGCTCGAAGGTGTATTCGCGAATATACTCATCCTGGTGAGTGCGACTGTTGTTGAACATGAAGCAAAACCGATTTGACTACCGCACACAAAGTCGTTGCGAATTCGAATTCGAATTCGAATACGAATACGCGAATACGATATGATTGTTCTGCGACAGATATATATATATATATATATGTGTATATTCAATATCGTATGGCGGATATATCTCTTAGTGTGTGCTCCTTCGTGTCAGTCGCATAGATCCGTATTACGGCCTTTGACATGCCTGCGGCTGTTGCCCAAATTTCTGTCTCGCATTTTGTTGCCAATTATTTTTAGTTTTCGCCTATGTTGTTGTTGTCGTTGTTGCAATCGTCTTTTTTCACTTGATATTTCTCATTGCAACACGTAATTACATGTTGCTGCCCTTGAGGCCCGCTCCGCCAGCACAACAGTTGTAAATCTCATTTGAATTTATTTTTAACAATTTTACAACGCTGCACAGCATAGAACAATTTTACTTGTTTTCCCAATTCGAAAACTTTATATATTTAATTATATATTTTCTGCAAATGGTCACAGCAGTTGTTAATTTTATTTGTGAATTTTGCAGACACTTTCAAATTAGTTATAATTTTAAACGATTTTTCTTAGCTTTTCTTTTATATCGATTTTCATGTTTTTATCCGACATTCACAGAACGTTCTAATCTTTGCGAAAACTTTTTTGAAACTAAAACTGGCGCTCTTGAGCTTTCTGCTTATGTGAAAAATTATTGAAATTTTCTTTCGTTTACTCTCTAGATAGGGTAACCAGCTGTTCTGAATTCTCAACAACAACAAGCAACAAATATAAGGTAAACAACAAATTGTTAAAATGTTGAGAAAGGTTTAGAGTTTTAGATACTTGAAAAAAAGTGCAAGTTTTTTCTTCTTGCATATTAATGCATTCAAATTGACAAAAATTCAAATTTTCATAATGTTTTAAAATTATGTATGTGCCAACAAAATTTATTAGTTTAAGAACACAAGTTTGAAATTTTCTGAGTGTTCACTAATTTGCTTAAACTTATTTTTAAAAGACCATTTTTTTATCCAATATATTCCACCATTATTCTTTTAAGAGCCTGGTGACCCTTTTTTTCAGCCTACTACCTTTGGTTGTGAACAAATTTCTTAACTTATAATGGACACTAAATATTATTTATTATAATCCGATTATAAATAGCAATATATTTTTTTCTCGCCTTCCCATTCCCGTTTATTCATGGTTTTTCATTGCTTTTTCACAGACTCGGAAGTGGAAAACGAATGGAAACATTCTAAGAAAAAACATTTAAGACGCAAATTAGGTACTCTATCTTTTTAAAAATATCAAATATTAATTATTATCTTATTTTGAGTTTTTAAATAAAATTATTTACACTCTCAAAGTGAATTTTTAGCTACTGTACCAATTGGAATGAAATTATCGGTTATCAGTATAATTTATTACATATATAAATTTGAATTTCTGATATTGAATATGGTTTCTTGGTGTCATAATTGTAAATAAATTTTAAATGAAAACTATAAGAAGAGTATTCTTTGAGCAGACATTTTCATAACTCACTGCGAATTATTATGAATACAATTTCAGATTATCACTTGATTTATAAATTAAAAATATAATTCATTTGAATTTATTAAGAAAATATCACGTACATTCAGATGCTCATAGTGAATGAGATTATTTAATTTCTAAATAAATAATATATTTGTTTTTTATCTTTGAACTGTTGAACACATTATTGTATTAGTTCTACTTCTCAATTATTTTTTTTTTAGATTTTAACATGGCAATTTACTGATTGATTTTGTCAGCATAATTATACAAATCAGATATCGTTATAGTTAATAATAGTTGATTATTGGTCATGAGCAACCACCCATTATTGTTATAAGATTTACCATTTATGACAGAATTAAAGATTGGTTGTTGTCGAGGTTGTCATTAGGCAACGAATGTGAGTGCTCATATCTCAAGAAATCTTATCAATATTTTGATTGACTTAGCGAAATAGATTAACAATACTTCTGCATTAACCATACTAAAGAGCTCGCGAAATTTCTATTCAATTTAGGTTTGTTCAACGATTTATGCTTACAAGTGTATCAATATATCCAAATGGATCGTCGTCATCCGATGATGATGAGTCGGAGTCTGGTCCATTTTCCGCTGGTGGCGGACAGGGATAGAAGGCCTGTGATTTGACTTTTGGATGGCGTTGAGAATGTCGCAGTTCCACCTCCATGGAAATGTTACTGGTGCGTCGCTGGCGCAACTGACGAATGAACTTTTCGAAGTCGGCCCACTCGGAGTCGACCAGCTCGACATTCTCCTCGCCAAACTCTTCATCGTGAATAATCCGTTCGACTTGCTTTTTGGCCTTGCCATTGCGATCACGATTATCGCGGGAAGCAAAGTACACCATAGCGTGTATTTAATAACTGGCGGATCGGGTGCTAGTAACTACTAATTTATATATAGATAGAGAGCGCGAAAGAGTGACGACGGTTTCAGAATCTATACGAAGAATCGAGTCTCGCTCTGCACAGCAATCAAACGAAGTCTGGCCGGCAAAATTTGGCTATTGCCATGACCGATAAGTGTTTGATTTTGGTTTATCGACCAAGTGACGTATCTTAGTTATACAATTGCATTAATTGAACGTTTCCCGTTTTGGTTGCGTATCTATTGCAATCGCGTCTGGTATCCGCGAGATACTTGGGCTGCGTGCGATTCACACAAAGTTTTGAGCTCAACTGAATGTGTGACTGACATGGATGTGCATAGAGCGGTAATGTCTCATTTAAGCTCAAGATTCCAGATTCTACAAAATTTAGCACACCAATACACCAGCATAGAAGTCTGATGCCCAGCCTGATAGTCTCAAGTGCTTAGATCTGACTTGCATTTGCCACACACAAGCACACACAAACACATTCACGCACACACACACATAACCACACTCAACACTCGAGCGGTCAAAGTTTGTGTGTAAAACATCAATAAAATTTCATAAATTTAATAATTTGCCGCCAGTTCTAGAGCAAAAGTGAAAATGCCTTAAGCCTCAGTTGACAACAAGTCCCGTGCACAGTGTGGCAACCCATTAAAAAAAGCAATTTAAATTAGTTAATAAGTTGTTATTAATATAACTTCGCAACTAATTAAAAATTTCAAGTTGACTAATTGCTATAGATTAATTTCAGCTGTAGCTAAACAAATTTTAATCTAAGACTTTAGAGTCTAATAAGGATTATTTATTAATCGAATACAGGCTTACTAGTCCCACAGTGCCATGTCACTTAAACTGTTCAAATTGAGTTGACTTTTTGACGACATCATCTTGCTTTAATATCTTCAAGTGTTTTCTATGTGTATAGGTGGATTATGCACATGGCTTAGAGTCACATGTTTGTGATTGTCTATACGGCATTTTCTCAGATATGAATGTATCTTTTATCTTCTCTTGTTGCTGTGATCTGTAACTGTGCAAAGTTTTGCTTTGATTGAATTGCTCAATTTAGTACGACGCCTGGTCCGAATGACGGCATTAATGATATGCCTAACCCTAAATGGGTTGAATACACTGGCGTAGATCTGTATGGGTGCTGATCAGTTTGGATTGCTCAAGCACCCTACAGTTGTCCAAAATTCTTATATAATATTACTATTTAAAACGATAAATATTATCTAACAGTCTAAATATAAAGTAACTCACTAACTTTTCCAATATATATGGATAAGAGCGAAGCCAGTAAAAAATTTCAGTACTTTTCGAAAAATTCGCAAGTTATGAAGTAATTTTCTCCACTTTAATAACTTAGTTCTTGACATTATGTTACATATCTTTAATTCCTGGCATCCCTAACTTCTTAAAGTACACTACCTATTATTTCATTATTCTAGTTAAATCAAGTTTCTGACCATACACATTCCCTCAACGACATCAATTCAGATAAAGGGGCTTTGAATTGAATTGCCTGTCATATATATTACATGTATAAATCACTTTGTGCACTTAGCACACATGAGTACAGAGTTCATATGCTAATTTGCTCTTCATATATACATATAAATACATACATATGCATACATATATACATGTAGTCCTTAATATTACCAATTGATGGTTTGTTAGAGTGCTCCTTAAGTTGTTTAAAAATGCTACAAATATATTTTTATATTTGTTTAGCTAAGAGAATAAAATAGAGAGAGAGAGAGAGAGAGAAAGCATAAGCTAAGAGAACTGCTCTACTCAATTTGTTGATAAGAAATCAGAGAGAACTTTGCGATAGGCGATAATTTTTATTTTCCTGCTCAGTACGTAATAAATTTAATGATTTAAGTTTGAGACTGGAAATGAGATACAAAGAAATTTCTTTCATTATTCATTAATATGTATATTTTTTTACTGGTGTGTGAATAAAAATATACATATATAGTATATGAATAAAAATATCCAAAGGTATTTAAAAGCTTAAGAGCACTTCGGCAGAGGCTAACAAAACAAAAGAAGAATATTCGAAGATTTTCTTGAACAGAAAAGTGACAGAAATGAAATGACAAGATAAATTTACATTTCGAGTTCAATTTTTATAATACAGACTGAAATAACAAATGACGTATTGTTGCACATGTGCCGAGAATAACACAAAAGCTCTGTCGCCACACAATTAATTACCCAAAAATGAGCAAGTTAATAATTTAAAATTTTACTTCAATATATCACAGATATTCTTGAGTTAGTGAAGAAGAAATACGCGCTGATTAAAGATAGCTATTCATATAACGTTCTACAATTATTATATTACTAGCCTCATTGTTTTTTCAAAACGTCACCTTTAAATGCTAAACTTTACTAAACACAAATTAATAGGTAATCAAATGTGAAAATAATAGATTATAAATTACATTTATCTTGAAAGTAATTATTTAAATATATTCCAATTTATTTTTTTTTTAAATTGAAGGGTTAACAAACCTTAGTATTTCTTTTAAGCATAGCGAAACAAATATGTTGACGTGTATTTAAACTTTTGAAAAAGAACTGGCGATAAAGCCAAGTGGACTTCCCAACAATGCCGCGGCAACTGAAGATCGCAGCATCGCTGGCTGCAGGTTCAGAAGCCAATTCTAGCACCCCCTCAAACGTGGCCAAGATAAAGGCGTGAATAACAGCAATAACAACAACACCTGCGCAAAAATCAAACACCGAATACCAAATTAATTAAAATTTAAGCAAATAACGTAATCATGTAATATTTGCATGGATTCAAGAGATACAATTTAGAATTATGTAAGCTCAAATGGCGGGCAATAAATAAATAAATTCAATAAATACGTGATAATGAATACAATTCATTTTTACAGCCCGAACCAACTGTTTGGCAGCCGTCAACAGCTTTTAAGGCCCCACCTAAACCCCCCTTTCCAAACCATAAAGCACATTGTTAATTGTATTAAACAATAAACCGGTAATAAACATCCAAAGCCAACGTGTGCAGCGCCCATAGAAATCTAGAAATCAATTCGCTTTGAATTTTACGCCCAATCGAAATCACCACTAAATCAAAGTGCACAGCAGAAGGGAAGCAATTTTGATTGATGATTGATTCAGAACGAATCTATCTAAGAACTGACAGAAATGAAAAAGCCAGTAACTCTTAGATAACTATTAAGCTGTGGTTTTACTTTTCATAGACATAGTATACATGTGGTTTTATTTGATTTACACATAAATACAACACGTGACAAATGTTGACTGAAATCATTGACAGATTTTTGACTTGCTTCGCGACAGGTGCTAAAAACATTTCTTAATTAAGCATATAATATTAAATTAGATTTTAATATGTTTGTCAGGTTTTATTATGTTCCCTTATATTGCTCATTCGACCTGTTCAGGGAACTAATTCGCACATATTCGAACTCTAAATAACGACAAGATATTGGATAAGAATTATTCATAGTATTATTTTTTCATTCAAAATTTAAATACATGTCTGTTATAAAAATTAATATACTCTTTTTCTCGATTAAATGTTTATTTGTCATGAGCTAAATATTTTATTAAGAACAAATAAATGAATAACTAATGAATTTATATCTAATAAAATTCTCACTTCTGGATAAAGAAATAAATAAATATGATTAGGAGCTAAAATATTACAAAAGCGCTCAGCTAATTTCCATTGAAAATGCAGAATTATTGTGTTAATTAAATTCTGAAAATATCACTTTTTATTATGCTCCATCTAATTGCATGTCTCATAAATGATTGTCGCATATTTGAACAGCTTTTAGCAGCGATCTTGAAATAGAAAAACCACAATTGGTTAACAAACTTGTCGGCAAGTATGAAAGGCGCCACACAATCCCCATATGAATGATATCGCAACGAGTCACAAAACACACATAATTCTGAAATAAGTCAACTTATTTAAGGAACAATTGAACACCAATTTGGACTTAGTAATGCTTAGTTAATGATAAATGGGCAATTGCAAATTCGCCTTATCAGTTATTTATAAGTAAATAGTTTATAAATAAATTAATAAATGTATAAGATTATTATTATTATTTGTTTTGCGTTTTAATTTTATGTGTCCAATGACGCGTAATTGAAAGTTCAAAGCTGATGGAGCTCATGCTTTATTTTTTGCCAGGTAACACAACAAAAAATTCGTTTTTTCATTATACGATATATCTGAAATATTTCCTGTTAAGTCAATCAATCAATTTTAATTCAATCAGTCAGTATAATATATATGTAAACAAAATATACGAAATAATGAGTAATTTTTTTGTAATTTATATAAAAAGTCGAAAGAAAAGAACTAAATAAAAAACGATTTGGATGTTTGACAGCTACCATATATCATACAAATTTTTGGAATTCGTCACTTCTTTTTATAGCTTATCAGATGCGTAAAAAGTGGAAAGATTTTTGGCCAAAAGCAAAGTTAAAGAAATGAAACATAAACACAAGATATGTGCATGCGATTTGGATTTCTTCCAAGTCTTTCCATTAGCGTGTGCCATTTTATCTGTCTTTGAACTGCAAAAGAGATCTTAAAAGCCTACAGCCAAGTTCTGTGTAAATGTTTGCCTTGTACAGATGTGATATAGCCATCTCATATGCTAATTGCTTCTTATCACACGCAACAAATCCACAAATAACATTCTAAAGCACACAAATAAATTGGTGACCCACTCGTAGCAGGCAGGTCAAGCAACTTCAAAGGGGACTCCCCAATAATTGAAAAACCATTGAAAATGAAATCCAATTATATATATAATTTTCATGTGTGCTCGCATTGATGACGCAGATTTGGATACACTAACACAGAAGGTTTGTACGGACTACCAGATGACCTGTAATAAAATCTTTATGATACTTTTTCACTTGTGGTTGATTCATTGCGGAATGAAAATTGCATACTTGAAATAAAAATATATTTGTTCGGTATGTGGAGGCTTACATACCAAATTTTAAATAAATCGAAATTTACTGGGTTCAAAGAGTTTACTTTTGTCGATAAATGTAAAAATATTGAGTAAAATTTGCAGATCGTGACTAATTTAAAAATATCTTTGCAGAGCTGATTGCATTTGTCTCATACGTGGGCATGAAATTGTGATACCCGCATACCAAATTACATGTCTACAGGGTATAAAAACAAAGTGATTAAAAGCGATACGAAAACCAAAATAAAAAATTGGAATAACCAGAAGTTGGCCATTGAGACAGAGCTGTATTTTATGAAGATCAAACTAACTTGTTACTGCTACCAACTTGTTTAGGGGATTCCCATGTAAAATACAATATTTAAAAAACCCCGGTAATTTTATTCATTAATTCGCATTGAGATCAAATGTGGAATAAAATCTGACACCTGCGGTATTTACCACAAACTACAATGTTTTAAAACCACTGACTGCTGGCCAGTCTCGGTCATGTGATAATCAAATGATCTGTCTATCATGTGATGTGACAACTAAAAAAGCAACGACACTAAAGACTATCAATGTTATGTAAAGCACGATGACATGATTCTTAAAATTAGAGATTAATATTTGGATTCATATTAATTTATTTAAATGATAAACAAACAAATTGGGAATTAATTTGAATTGTGTGCATAAATATTTTGATTAGTCAGCTAGATTAGAAATATTTTCTTATAGACCAATTCCAATTCTGTGGATAGCTATTTTCACTAAGTTTTAGGATGACATCAATCACAGTATTGAAAAGTGATATTAAAATTCATTTAATTGAATTTGGTTTCGTATTAAGAGGGTAGATTCTAGAGAGCAAGAATGGGTCAGTTAAAATTTTAAATCGGCTGTGAATTAATTTCTTTTTGAGAAATCTACATTTGAAGACAATAATTGAATGTTGAAATTTTTTTAATAACCTATTTTTTTTTTACTTACCAGTGTGTGTGTATAGCCAAGGCCTTCCTCGGCATCATCATCGATCTTCTCTTGCTCATGACCCATATTAAGGCGCAGCGAGGACCCATTGGAGCACGTGCGAACGGCGTACGTGTTGTTGGGCGATGGCACGAGGAGCATATTATCGCGTCCATTTTTGTTGAACTTCATGTTGAGTGTGTGTTTGTTATCAAATTAAACAGGCAATATCACAATGCTATAAGCTGACGGCTTCAATGTTAATTGTGTATATTAAATTATAATGTTTATATTGTTATTTTTTGGCGATGCATTCACTGTGAAGATACGCTTATTTAGCGTTTTTTGTTGCTGCTTCGATTGCCATTTGCACTTTCTTTCCGCATTGCTTTTGCGCCTCTGCTTGATACTAGGTACTGCTTATGCGTCAGATATAAAAATGAAATCAAATTCCTTTTGCTTGGGCATTAAATTCAATTAGCTGCACTTTTGTTGCACCAAGTCACAAGACCGACTTCCTTTGCAGCAGCAGCAGAATCAACAGCAGCAGCCGCAGCCGCAGTATCAGACGACTGCGAAACGACGCCAACGTCCCAATCTGAGACTAACGTGAGCATCGAGTCGAGTGGGTGAAGTTGATGTAATGCAGGGGGAGCAGTGAGGCGGCGCAGAGAGAGCGAGCAGTCTGTATGAGCAAAAACAACACAAACGCGACAAACTTACTGAGGAGGCGCAGTCGCTCTCGCTGCTAAAGTCGACTGCGACGTGAGCAGCGCTCTGGTTGTTGTTGCTTTTGCGCGGGCTACCACCGTTGATAACTTCGTGCGCAGCCGAGTTGTTGATATTGCTGTTTTTCTTCTGCTTTAACGACTCTGTGTGGTTGCCTCTCTCTAGAGTGAAGCGAACGGCGCGGGGAGCCGCTTGCTTGAAGTGGCGCACTTGAGCGTGTGAAGGCTCAATTAACAACGGCGACACTTTAAATTGTCCAAAATGTATCACAGTTTCATTATCTGTACTGTATCTACATGTGTTTGTGAATATGCGCTGGATTAACGGCAACAATTTGGCACCTGTTCGAACCGTACACTAATTTTCTATGCTCATTGTTTGCTTATCAAAGCGGAAATTAATTTATCATCTTTGCCTGAAACGAAATGGAATTATATGACGGGTTATAAATTATTGAGTGTGAGCTTTATTGGCGAAGCTAATTTAATTATGCCCCGCACCCACAAGCCACTCAACGCATTAAAAGCAAGCGAGAATATGGCAGTCACCGGCAGAGGTTTGTTTGTGTTTTTGCGGAGATTCAAAATATTTATAAAAATAACTCTAAACAGTCACATATTCAAACCGCAACAATGCTGCATTGTGTTAACAGATTTTACTCGTTCTCTAATTACTCAGATAAATATTGTGTAACAATAGCGTTGTGTGTTTAGTTAACTGATTTATCTTTGTGCATATGTTGATATGGTTTGCGAGACCAATTCGTGCTGTTTACTCTCGAAAGTCTTATCGGATTCAGAATGGCAAAGCTGAAAATAGGCCTAGTGCCTGTAAATTTATAATGCCTTTAAAACATACTCCTGAAACAGCTAATTTTGTTAAGCTAATAAGATTTATTAAAACGTTTTAATCTTTTGTCGGCGTCTGTTAGTCCGAATTTGAAAGATTTATTAAGAGCACCTATTACTTTTGCGATTATACAAACAAGTGGAACACACTTTTGAATTGTTTGCCACTTTTGGCTACTGTACAATTTGCATACTCAATTCTTATACGTAAAACAAATCATAACATCTCGAAAGCAGTATTAGCCAGTTTTTATTTTTCAGTCCGTTGACGCGCTGATAATAAGTAGAATTCTCGGATTTCTTCGCAATTTGTTTTGCTTTCGGAGTTAATATATAACACATGCTATACATAGTTAAAAAAAAAAGAATTATACAAATGTGTCGCATGCATATTATATACTTTGTTTGCTAAATATATTCACGTTTCCGTTAAGTTTATGGTATTTTTATAGCTCTGAGAAATACGTTTATAAGCACTTTTAAATCGCTAACCAATTATTTTGGTTTGCTTTTCCATTTATTTTTAATTTATATAAAACTTAACAAGGCACTAATCATAAGTTATGATCTTATATCGCGTATTAATTCTTTATTATAAACACAGTTATTTTGATGTTCTTTCTTTATTATTTCAGAATTTCAGAATTTTTGATTGGATAAGTCAATTAATTTTTATGATTGGGCAATCATTAGCATATTAAGGAATTTCTTTGTATACCTGCTGTAAAAACAATTTGCTCACCATGTTATAAATAAAATAAAATGTACATACACAACTTTTCACACATGAATGCTAGAACTATTGCATGTTCCTACAGATAAGCAGAAATATATGATTGTTGCTTATAGGAATGTTATATTATAGGAAGTTCAGATACACTTGTGAAGCCTGTTCAAGTTTTAAATGTATTATTTATATGCTTCTTAAGTTTTCAATGGTCTAGTTTATGAATGTAAATAAATAACGCTTTGTCCATATTTCGCATATTCACTGTTGTTTAATGGATATATGTATATACGTATAAAACACATAACAAATCACAAAAAACAAAGCACAAAACGTCTGAGTCAACTCAAAACATTTTTGGGTGTATAAATAAAAATATATATGTATGTATGTATATTTGTACCATCTTCAAATTTATATTTGCTTCAGCCTTGATTCTATTTAGTTTCAAACAGCAATTACAACACCTAATTCCAGCGAAATTAAAATATAATTTAAGCAAAGCTAACAACAAATAAATCCAGAAGTATTTATTGTTAAATAAAGTGGGGTAAGAAAAAAGCAAATCACCCTCCCCCCATTTTGTTCCCACTCCAAGTTTAACTGTTGCTTTGATTATTTTGCTCACTTGTTGTTGTTGTCACTGACACTTGTTGTTATTGTTTGATTGCTATGCGATTGATTGAAGCCATGTGATTGATTTGCGTTAGACTATCTCCGCTAATATGCGAATTAGCTGGCAAAGTTGGTAACGGAATAGAGCAATTCTAGAGCAGCTCCGTTGACAACGCGGCCGCTTCGCGTTCTGACATTGACTGGCGCTGTCGCTGGCACAGTCGCTGCTGCCGGCGATGTCTGTCGCTGCTGCTGCTGACAACAATGCTGTCGCTGTCAACGCTGTTCATGCTCTTGCTGTTTTTGCGTGTTTTTTTTTTGGGACCCCGGACCCGGTTATCACCAGCGGTCAGTGGCAAAAGTTGGCTACGTTTTGATAGATGACGTCGTTGATCCACAAAACTTTGAGCTTTTAACGCAAACGCCGATCAGCTGATTTGCATTTTTTTAATGTCTGATTGGGTTTCTTATGCTTATGGCTAATTTCTCTCTTTGCAATCGATGCCAGCGAAATTTTCAATTCCAATCTCAATAATCCGTTTTAATTATTTTTGAATATAAAACTCATCTTATTTTTGACCTGCTCGAATCGGCGATTCAACAGGCGTTTGCATTGTTAAACATTTTTAATGCTAATATAACATTTGAGTGTTGTTGGATATTGTGTAATATGTGGGGGTTTTTATTTTTCGTTTTGCTTTAGCTAAGAGTATTGTAATTTTGCCAAGAAGTTGTAAAAACTGGTAATATTGCTTATATTATATAAAAAGCCTATATATAAAAACATGTAACTTAATTATCTTACAAAACTACAATTAATTGTTTTTGTTTGACAGCTTTGAAAATGTATTAAACGTTAGAGTTTTTAAATGGATATGTATGCAGTGCCTGAACTGATCGCTACTAATAAATTTTTCCCCAACACTACGATTAAAAGTGGACATTATATTACATAAGTTGTTTTTCCACAATTATATTTCCAATGTGTTCCCCTGAAAGTATTTGCCATTATTCAGACAAACAGTTTTTCCATATTTATAAATATTTGCTATCATGTAATTATTCACGCTTGTTACGTAAAACTAAAACAATTTGTACTGTTATTATTACCATAAAAAATAAATATTGATACGTGATATTCATTAGCACATTTTGAATTGTATTGAAATCAGCCATTGACGAGCATATGCTGCAATTTAATTTGTGTTTTCTTCAAATACGAGTACAAAGCTATGTAAAATACTATATAACAGACAGAATAATTATGAAAGCAGATGCACTAAATAATTTACTAGATATATGTGCAGACCAGCTTTAAATGACTCTTTAAAATGAATACGAATAAATTATTATATGTGTTATATTAAATCTTGCACTCGCAATATTTGTAAAGTCTTTATTTGTGCTCGCTAAGATGTCGTGCTTTCATATACTTAAGCAAAATTGCAAAATTAAACTCGAAACGATTTGATTTATAAATTACGAGTACTTCAATAAATAAACTCCACACACACGCCGCAACAATCAGCCGAAAATAAACTCGAAAAAAATCTAGTAAGTATGACAATTGCTTGTATATTTTGTTTGTTGCTTCTGCTTTGCGCTGTTTCCACATCGTGAGCTGTATAAATAACTTAGCAAATAGGCATAACCGTTTAGAGCGATTTTATTTTGGACGTATGTCAAGAGATTGGTATTGAATTTGTTGGGACCACACTTAGAAAACTATACTTTATTGTATATTATATTGTGTTTTTTAAAAAGGAAATCGATTAAAAATCTTATCATCATGTGGGATCACAATTTATAGCCGGCACAAACTTGCCGTGTGCTATAGATCGACTCTACGTAATGGAAATGTGGGGGCATTATCTATTTCGGGCCCACATACGTACATATTTTATTGACATAATTAGCGAAAATTATTATTTACCTCCATTGTCTCCCAACCTGGAAATGGGTGGGTCCGAAACTTATCTATCAGACGACACCAGTGAGATACTATCTTGAAGGAAAGTGAAATGTGAGGCCTGTCAACGGGCTGTGACAAAAAATGACAAGTGTACTTGGACGTATAAAAAACAACGCCAATTGAGTTTGCCGTTTATGTCATCGTAAATTAGGCGATGAATGCTCACAATCGTTTCCAACCAAATACAAAGGGCTTTAAATATCTTTAAGCTAGATGTAGTGGCTAAAGGTAGTAAATATATATAGTGAATTTAAATAAATAAATAAACAGACTACATAATTAAAATGTTTCCATTACTATCTCCTAGACTTTGGCAGCTCCTGATGACCACTCATTGTTTCTTACCAAGAGTTGTTTAAAATGTGTTAAATTTTTAGCAACACATATAATCACCTCTAATATTTTTTATTTTCCATATTCCATTTCCATTGATAAGGCGTAGAATGTGCTTCAATGTAATGATCGCATTTGTCGTGGGTCTGTTAATAAGGTTTGATATGTAATATATGCAAAACACATATATTTTTTATTTACCATTTCCATGGATAAGACGTAGAATGTGTTTCAATGTTATGATCGAATTTGTCGTGGATTTGTTAATCAGGTTTGGGTTAGCACGTTTATAACTGTTCGCTTGAGCCCGAGTTGAAAAGTGGGATAAGAAAAACAAAAATAAATCGACTGCAAATCGCACATTTGTTCAATGAAAACACAATAATGAAAATTTCGTATGACGCATATATAAATATTAAGCTCTCACTTTATATATAGTAAACGGTTTTTACTTCTGACTTTGACTAATTCGAGGATGACGATTAATGTTTAAATTTCAAGTTGTCACCACTCTCTCCTCGCTCATCTACATAGACATGGGAAACAATTTTCGATTCGCGGAATGCGCGCGCGATCGCCACAGCAACAATAATGCTAATAAGGCAAGTGCCGCAGCGCTTGTTGAGCAAGTCTATTGAATTTTCAGTAGATCTGTTGCTGATCTAGTCGTCTATATTATATAGCCGTGCAATTAGCATTATCTGACAAATACTTGCTGCTCCAAGTCGAGCGTGGACTGAGAACATTTCTAGCACATTTGCTTAAACTCGATTCAATTGTAGGCAAATGCTAGGAAATTAGTTTCCAGTTACACTATAGATAACTGAGGAGGCATACTTATGTATAACTACAGCTGCTCCAACCCATCCCCATTTGATTGGATACTTGAGGTCGGATCGATCCTCAATATCTGATGTACGAACTGATTTCCATCTTCATCCCGTCATCAGTTAAGTGTCGATCTTAATTGTATATACTTTGTTCAGACAACGAAACTTAAAATCATATATTCCAATTCAGATTTGAAGCCATTTACATTATTTTATATTTATTTGCATTATTGGTGTTTAAAGTGTTTTTCTTTTATCATTTCGGATTGGAAACAGAAATTACAATTTGTATAATTCTTTTGAGTTTTGTTTGATACTTTGCAATTATTATTTTTGCAGGTGGACATGAGTTTTTTTTTTACAATTGCGACTTAAATACATATGTTAACCACTTCGATTGTGCAAAAAGTTGTTGCTTAAAAATATAAAATAATGTTAATTTTCTTGTTTCTTATGCAATCGAAAAAGTAGTATTCTATGCTCTAGCGACATTCGCTTGCCACGTGTCTGCTTTCTTGGTGCGCATGCTCGACCGCTGCGGATGTAATCCACAATCTTATGCAATACTTGCGTTTACATTAATGTATGTAAGTGTAGGGAATTATGATAAGGGGAAGCTATTTAAATGCGACGCGAGAAGGCTCCACCGCCACCGCCTCCACCGCCGCCGCCACCGCCTCCACCGCCGCCGCCACTGCCGCCGCCGCCGCCGCCACCACCATTGTTACCAGGACCACCGTTGAAATTGCCGCCAGCGCCACCGGCGTTACCGCCGGTACCTCCGCCTCCGCCTCCAGTTCCACCACCACCACCACCATTACCATTACCGCCGCCGCCGCCACCTATATTTACGCCGCCACGTGTCTTGCCATCGTAGAAGAGCTCAATGTAGCGGGATCCCATCTGTTCGCGGTGTCGTTTCATTGCCAGCTGCGAATCCTCGTAGGTGTCAAAGTAGGCGTCAGCAGTGCCACTGTGCAGGCCCTTCTTATTGTAGTTGATGCGTACATTAGCAGGGCGAATGGGTTCGAAGAACTGCAAAATAGTTTAGTTAAATGGATTGTCAAGATTGAAGATCAGGGGTCCCCTCTCTACTCACCTTAAATACATCGTTTTCGAAGGAATTGTATGGGAGACCGCGCATGTGGATTGTATAATACTCGACATCATTATTGCGACCGCCTCCAATAGGTCCGAAATTGCCACCCGCTGAACCAAAGTTGCCGCCGCCATTATTAAAACCAGAGCCGCCATTGTTAAAGCCGCTGTTGCCACTATTGTTAAAGCCGCCGCCTCCGCCATTGTTGAAGCCACCACCGCCATTGTTAAAGCCTCCATTGTTGAAGCCGCCACCGCCGCCAGAGTTGTTGCCAAAGTTGCCAAAACCTCCACCGCCGCCGCCGCCCCCACCATTGTTGAAGCCACCAGAGTTGCCACCGCCATTGTTAAAACCACCGCCGTTTCCACCATTATTGAAACCTCCAGCACCACCGCCATTATTGAAGCCACTGCCTCCGCCGCCTCCGGAATTGTTGCCAAAATTACCAAAGCCACCTCCGCCTCCGACCCCGCCATTGTTGTTACCAAAGTTGCCAGGCATATCTAAAATCAAATGCAAACCGTTTTTTAAAATGCATATTCAAGTATTGTATTTGATTAGTCAGTTGCAGGTCAGTTGTGTTATTAGACTATTAACTAATAAAGAGTTCTAATAAATCTTCTCTGAGTAGAGATTTGGGTGAAACACCTATACAACTGCCCCTTCCCAGAAGAGATTTAACTACCACCAATATGCTTAGATGCTTAAATTTGTGTTACTCACCAAAATTGTTGCCATTGTTGTTGCTGCGATTGTTTCCAAAATTGTTAAAATCGCCAAAATCGTTGCCAAAATTGCCAAAGTTACCAGAGTTTTGGCCAAAGTTGCCATTGTTACCGCTGTTTAGGCCGCCGCCGCCACCACCGCCGCCGCCACCACCACCACCACCACCGTTGCCGCCGCCGCCACCTCCGCCGGAGTTATTGCCAAAATTACCCGAGTTCATTAAACTCGGCAAATTATTAAAGCCCAACATATTGTTGGCTCCCACACCAAAGTTGCTATTATTGCCCCAGTCTGCAAAAGAGAATGTTCCGATTTTGAACATTAGTCGAACTCCTCTCATATTCTTTCAGTGAGCTAAGATATACCCCAAAAACTGGTAAACACGTCTTCAATGAGTTTTCAAAGAGAACATTTAATAATAAGTGAAATTATAAGTATACAATTTATTTTAAATCAAAATAAGAAATAGTTAACACCAATCGTATGGAAATTCAACTTTCGCGCCCATAGTAATGTTTTATACCACTAAAATAAATAAGCTATCTAGTTTTAAACACCAATTGCTCCGTCAGATAATCAGTTGCGTCAGTCAACACATTTGAATAGTAAACGATTTAGATGCGGAGGCAAGTCATTAAAAGTCTAATTGGGAGTTACTGATGTGTCCTGCTGATAGCTAACCATCCTTCGCTGTACTCACTGAGGACCCAACTTATTTTGGGAACTGCTGTACACAAACTTACCATTGCGACCACCGAAATCGTTGCCGCCACGATTAGCGCCTCGATCGCGTATATCATATGGTCCCGGGCGTCCACCGCCACCGCCGCCGCCGCCGCCGCCACCACCTCCTGCTCCAGTGGCGCGCTTCATCTCTGCAATGGAGCTGCGGAAGATCTCAATATACCTAGGAGCAGTCAAACGAAAAGAGCATAGCACAATATTAGATCAAGTGAAATGGCAAAAGTAAACATAATCCTTATCGAGAAGGTTTTAATGTTTTGTTTTTATATTATTTTTTTTTTTTGTGGTGGGTTAATAACACAATAATCCATTATATTAATGTGTATCCTTGGTTAGATAAACACAAACAAACTGAGACTTTTGATAAGAATACACATGTAGGTAATATAAACCTAATTAAATTTACATATATAGAACTTATCAAAAGGCTTGCTCTGGTTAATAGGCGTTATCAATTTGCTGTTGTTGTTGCTGTTGTACCCAACCAGACCCATACATAGCCTGCGCTATATCCGTATATATAATGTTTTTGCACAATTAAATTGTTGCTTAGTTTGTATTTGTAATTGTATTTTTTAACTGAAACAGGAATGTATATAAATGATGTGATATTTAAAGTATATTTACTGAAAGATAGTTGTTTGCAACAATTTAAATGTAGATTTTTTTTTATGTTACCATTGCAATTTGTTGATTGTTGTTGCTTTTGTAGCTGTTGTAGTTGGTAATAGATGATGTGTAAGAGACCCACCTGTGCCCAATTTTTTCCCGATTTCGGCCCAAGGCTTGCTCAGTGTCATCCTGGCTTTCGAACTGAACAAAAGCTTCCCCAGTAGCACGACCCCTTCTGTCCATAACAAAAAGAATGCCCTCCCGATCCGTTTTGATTTCCAACCCTGCCCATGACGATAACCAAACAACAAAGATTTATACAAATATATAGATATATATATAGAAAGCAAGGTTAACGATAGAAACAGAGAAAGAAAGAGAGGGCGTTTTAAATTTATTTAGAAAAAAGGTGACGAGTTTGCTTAGTTGTTAAGCGAAAGGAACTGCAATGGTTCCAAAATGCCACCTAATTATAAAGTTGACTTCATAATCAAAAATACAATAACGACCTTGAAAATAATAATGTTATAAGATGCATTTAAAGATCACTTGTGCGTTTGGGATTGATTACAAATATATAGATATAATTGACACAAGTAATTCAAGAGTATGCTTGACAACATCAATATTTGCTTAGTTAAAATATATTTTACTTATTTTAAAAAATGTATCAAGATTTTGGATAGACTACTTTAAGTAAATTCACCCAGAGACATATTAATATTCATTTTGTTAAGTAATTGAACAGAAATCAAATTTGAAAATTAATAAATTAGTCGCAATTGTCACTAGGAATAAAATATTTTAAACAGAGTAAATATATCTAATGTAAACAATCCCAAATACATTAAAAAATTTGTACTTGGTAAGACAAAAACTAATGTTAAAAATGTGGATGTGTATCTGTGTGTGCGTGCACATTTTATATAAAATAAAGGATAATTATTAATCTTTAATGCGATGTAAGCATATTTCTACCCCTGGTCCTTGGATGCAAACACCCCAGACGATGGGCATACAACTGAAAAGGAGCCCAAGACTAACACAATTTTTAAGCGCTCACCTCTATAAGGAGCTATCAATATATATATATATTTATATATAGATATATACATATAGTTATATATTTATTGTTTACACATGCATTCGAATCGGTACATTTTACAGTGATCTATCCGCTGCCCGCTAATTACGTGTAACTAAAACTGACACACACACACAGATCAGGCCATGGAACTTACCGGTGAAGAACTCCTCGATCTGCTGCTCCGTGACGGCATAGGGTAGACCACGAAGTTTAACCACAAAGGCCTGGCCATGTCCGCCTGTTTTGCGCATCGCTTCTTTTGCCTCCTTGGGCGTGGCAGTAAACACTAGTGTTATAATCAAAACAGTTGTTACAGTGAACCCAATTATGCGCCAACTAAAGAGCACTTACCTTCAATGTAGCGATGACCCATGCTGACTTTGTTTAGCTTCCGAGCCTCTTCGACATCCTCCTGGCTGGCGACCTCAACATATGCCTCACCCGTATTTTTGCCATCCACACGGCTAGTGACCAAATTTATGCCCTGCGACCCATTGATCACCTCTACATTCACCAGAAAATCGAGTATCTCTTTGTGCGTTGCCGACCAGGGCAAACCGCGTAATCGGATAAATTTAGGACTCTCGCCAACATCGCCGATTTTCACATTTGAATCGTCATCATCATCGCCATCGTTCTGATCATTATCGTATTGTTCATCATCGTCCTGCTGCTGGTCAGTGTCATCGTTATAGTCTTCGTTGTCATCCTGATTTGGCTCAAAGCCTCCCTGATTATATTGCACGTCTGCGTTCGACATAGCTCTCCTTCGTCTTCTGTGTAAAAATTTAAATTTAGTATTCAGTACACCTGCAATGTATGTATTATATATATACAACTAAACATTCGGAATTCCGCGCGTTTTTTTTATTTTGCTAATGCGTTTGACTGTTTAATATATTTTGTTTGCTTATTTTGCGGCGCTTACGCCATTTTGGTTTTCGCGTCTGCTGCTGTCTCATTTCCTTCTGAGTTTTCGCACAACATTTGCACAGCTTTTTCGAGCAGTAATACAATAAAAAATATTTACGTCCACATACAAAATTTGAAACTTACATTTTTTAAGAACTTTTAATTTGTTAATAGTGTTTTAGTTTGATAGCTTCGGCACTTTTTGCAATTGTTCTGCATAGAGAACGGCACGCGTTGGAGTTGTATGGAATTGTTCAGACTAAGTTCACCAGAGTGACTCATTAAAAGAGCGAACCACAATCAAAAAAGAGCGCTCTATTATCTTTACAATATATTTTTTTCGTTAACAATGGTTTACTATATTTAAGATTAATATGATTTTTATTTAAACATTGACGTTAAGTAATTATTTAAAAAACGATTGAACAGACATTAAATAACATAGCGGTTACTCAATATATTGAAACTAGGATCGCGATGAGACGCGGAAGCATCGATAGGTGTAAGTATCGATACAACTGCCACAGGGTGGACTAGGAATCGGCGAACTAAACTTTGAAATATTAACAATAGTTATTTCATTGTTGCTAACAGGTTATTTATAACGAAATTAATTTTTAATTTTAATAATTGTTATATATTAAAAATGTTTCTTGAATACACTGTGCTAATGAGTTCAGTTTAAATTTTAGCGCTGAAAATTATCGTGCCAGACATTTTTGGTACCATTCATAGACTTCTGTTGCCGTGGCAACTGGCGCGCAGTTCAATTTCGATGCAAGTTTGTTTGTTCAATAAAGTTATGTGAATGGATTTTGTGACCGACTGACAAGAAAAAATACACAGTGATAGAAAATTAATTACAAAACTAGTAAATCTATAATATTAATTCAGTAATTCTTGTTTTAAATATTTATTTGCGTGCACAATGTTCGTACAAAAGAAAAAACTTGTCGAACATGTGCTCGCAATGCGAGCCAATGGCAGCGGCAGCGATGATGAAGAAGAGGAGGAGGAGGACGAGGGCGACATTTTGCAGGTGCCAATTGACTGACAGTCAAATGAATTCGCTACTTAGTTGCTAATTAATGTCGTATCATGCTCAATGCAAAATTATTATAAATAATTATTGCTTACGTAAACGAAAATGTAATATGTAATCATTTAGCTCCCTGTACTCGTTGGCTGATTATGTAATAATCCATATCATGGTGTACAAAAAACGAAAATACTTTAATAATTTGCAAATGCCCTTAATACCATTTGTTGTAGTTGGCCAAAGTTAAAAATAATGACAAGGATAATTATACATTATACATATATATTGAACTAACCCAAATATTTTAATTTCATTTTAGCAGTGCAATAAAAAAAACCAAAGAAACACACTTTAATGCAAGTTTTAAAACTTCACTTTCGTTGCAGCAAGAAAACTCGAAAACATAATAAAAACTATACTTAGCTATCCACTATAATATAAACTATAACAAAATTTAGCTCTCAAGTGCGTCTTGTGTTTTAATCAACTAGAAAACAAACGCATCTTGTTTTTGTGCTCCACGTTTCTTGTTGTTTTTATAGCCGCACCGTAAAAGTTGTTGTTCTTGTACTTAAAATGTCAATTGTAATTGTAAGTAGTTTTGTATTTTGCCATTATATGTTTTTGTTTTTTATTTTGTAGTATTGCGTCCAGAGTTTTTTGCAACGCAATCAAACGACAAAACTATTTTTGAACTAATCCATTTTTGGTCTTTCCCCCGTTTTTGAATTTTGCAATTTTTGCCGAAACCACATAAATTAAAAAACAATTACATTGTGAAACTTATATTTGACAATAATTAAATATTTGACAATTATAAATGTTAAACAAAAATCTGCGGCACTTAAAAAAATAATTTTGTTCCGCATTATTTTCGTAAAACCAACGGTTCAACGTCTTTCAAATTGAAAACACAAAAAAAATTACCAAAATTATTCCATTTTTATGGAATATTGGTAAACAAATAAATTAAAAAAAATATGGCAATGGACCCGGACGAAGCGCAGCGAAGACGCGAAGAATGCGAGAGGAAAGCGCGCCGGGGGGAGATGGATCCTCGTTTGGAATTTACATTCCAGCTGCTGATAGACGCTACTCAGCTGCCTCGGCATCAGCTCATGGACTACATATTCGAAGGGGATATGGTAGCTGAAATTCACTCTTTCTTCTACAGCCTTAAATTGAGACTCTTTCCAATGACAGCTCGATGAGATTAATCAGCTCTTTCTGCCGAATATGAAGAACAAGCTGCTCTGGTTCTATCAGGAGGTAGATGAACCGGAGCCGCCGCCTGTTGTGGATGCTAATAAGCCAGGACCTTCACGCACCGGCATGGCCTCGAGCAGTTCCAAAACACCACAGGGTATGTTCTCCACATATATACCCATACATAAACTTATGCTCAATGTTGACTCAATTTCATTTTGTTGCTTGCCACGCAGGTGGCGCCTCCCCCAGTGGCTTGCCGCCGCCCAAGCATAAGAAATTATTTCTAACCGATGGCTGGACCTGTGCGTTTACCGGAGTCTGTATTTATATCTTTCGGGTGAATACGTCGAAGCAACTGCCGGAGGAGGGATTCCAAAAGGATTTGTAAGTTTATTTTTTATTCGCTGCAGTTTCCCTTTTTATACCCTGTACATTGCGTATATGAAATTATAAAGTTATGCCTGTCCGCTAGTGAAAGTAGTTAAATAAGTACGAGAAACAATATATTTTTATATTTATCAAGAACATTTTATTCAGTTTCTATTCATAAAATGCCACAGACTTAATGCTGTGTACAGGGTATTTATCAGTTGGGTTTTACTCGCCAACTACAGCCTTTTTTCAGTGTTTGTTTATCTTTCATAAGTTTTGTTCATTTTATTTTGTTTTGACTAAACTTAAAAACTGTTATTCAAGAATAGCCAATATTCGGCTTATTTCTTGGCACGCGGATTATCGTCGAATTGGTTCTACACACACTGTCAGTCACATACACTCAGACATCCACACACACAGAGATACACATGCACCTTTGCGACTGACTGACAGGCACAGCGGGGGTATTGGTAATTGAATATTTTTTGCTCTTCTTTAGATATTGTGGCGTTATTGATGCCAAAAATATTGGACTGGTCACCTCCATCGAGCGTATTGTGGAGTATGTATTTATGCAGGCCCTGGCTTTTCCCAGCCTGGAGGGCGATGAGGAGGATGTCAGCTGTGGTTTAATCAAGGGTCAACTGTTACCCGGACTGAGATCCTTCTGCAGCGCTTTGCGTGTTTGTGAGCAGGTCTGCGATCATTTTAACGTATTTGCCGATGGCAACGATATGTTCGACGGTTGCATTATCGTCGAAGAGGTCAAGGACATGGCCAAGAATCAGGAGTTCTGCACGCAGCTGGAGGAACGTGTCAACAACTGGTCCAAGGGCATTCTCAAAATACTTGGCGAAAGCGAGCAGCTGCGCAAGGAGAACGATCACAGCGGCCCTCAGGATGAGCTGGAGTATTGGAAGAAGCGGGGTGCGCAATTCTCGCAGCTGTTGGCCCATCTGCAGGACAAGGAGGTGCAGTTCACGTTACACTGCCTCTTTCTCGCCGGCTCGAGAGTCATGCGCCAGTGGAAGGAGACCGATCGCAAGATAACCTTCTGCTACAACGAGGCACGCGATAATTCTAAATTCATCCAGGCCATGGAAACGTGCTGTCATTCCCTATATCTTGACGATCCTGTGAGCATGAAGGAGTCCATATTGAGTCTGCTACAAACGGTGCGCCTCATCTACAGTGTCTCACAGTTTTATAACACCTCGGAGCGCACATCAGCTCTAATGGTTAAGGTGAGTGACATTATCACTGAATACTGTCCTTGTGGCAGTTCTCAAATATATCATATTAAACAAATAAATTACTGCATTACTACTGGAAAGTGCAACTTTTGTTCTAGTTGTGGCTTTATGGCCTTAACAGATTCTGTCATTTGGCTAGTTTTTTTTCCATTTTTGCTGTGGGCTTTCTAGCTATAAAAACAGTTGTCGTCATTTTCTTTGCACTTTAGGATATGAAATGTTTGCTGACCTTTTCTACGTTTCCGTTAGGCGCATCAAAGGATGTGAATCCTTGATAGCTACAAATGTAAAGAGCATACGTAATAAGAAGAAAATAATTGTTTTTTAAATGTCAAATGGGCAAACAACGCTGTGCAAACGATTAATTAGAAGTTTTCATAGTTTATTGGTTTTGTGCAATGCCGTCATGCTGCCTGTCTGACTGCGTGAGACGGCCTTAGAAACAGAGAGGACAAGTATTCAAATTTAAGAGCTTAGACTAGGAAATCGATCAAATCGATACAGCCATATATTTCACAAAATTATTTGGCTACTATCAAATTTTGCTGATAGGTTGTTGGCGATGTCCTTCAAAGATAGGCATGTGCATATGGGCCACGCCCGAAACGATAAAAGCTATATCTTCCGCAAGAGATATAGAGCTATAGATAGGAATGTAGATTATTAAGATCCTATTCCAAAATTCTGTTGACCTACCTACCACCTAAAAGCCCATACCTCAAGCAAAGTTGAAATGCAAACTTGAACGGTATTTCTGGACTACACCCTCTTTTCTGTACTTGTTACCAGCTGGTATTACTTGTGGTATCAAAGAATTTGTAAGTCGGTTACGACCGACTACAACGTTCCCCTTTGTTATATATATGTATTATTATTATCTTATTATTATCTTACAGATAACCAATCAAATGATAGAGACATGTAAATCGTATATCACCTGCCGCTGCAAGGAGACAATTTGGTCGCAGGATCGCAGTCTTATACGGACTAAGCTGAGCAATTGCATCAAACTGAATCACATCTACCATGAGACCTATTATACCGTTAGGGAGCAGCCATTTCTGCCCCATCAGACGCCATTTGGTTTCTCCGAGAACTTTGTTTTTGGTATATTGAACAGCCTATTTCCTATTTAATAATAATATAATAATATTTCCAAATTTTTCAGGCAAATTCGACACTTTCTGCGAGCGTCTCTCGAAGATCATAAACATGTTTAATCTCATTGATGATTATAATCATTTGTTTGAGCGCCGTTTGGAGGGTTTGCTGCTGGGCGAAGCTCTGGAAGATGCATCAAATCACTTTGAAGAGGCAAAAAAAGAGATAACATCCAAGAAATATGATTATTTGGATCATCGCAATGCCGATTTCAATGATGATTTTAATCGGTTCATTAATAAAACTGATTCACTGAAGGACACAATTGCCACGCTTATAGAACGTGATTTCGATACGGTATGGGAGACCCCTCAGTGCATACGCTTCCTGGTACGCTTCGAGAAGGTCAGTGAGAAGATTCCACTGACTCGCATGGATGAGAAGTACACGAGGATTTTGCGCTACGTGGAAAAAGAGGTGGATCGCATCCTAAAGACCTTTCGCAGGCAACGCGATGATCCGCCTTTGGCCCGCAACTTTCCACCGATTGCTGGTCGGATTCACTGGTGTCGTGCCATGAGTTTGCACATCACTGAGCTGATGGATGCCGTCATGGATCATTCTGTGCTTAGCACACAGCCACTGGCCCGGGATCTCGATGTGCGCTTCAATAATGTTATGGGCGTGCTGCTGGAATATGAAGATGAGATTGTCTCCATTTGGCTGGATCAGGACATCAGTGTTGCGGATGCCTGTTTGCTACAGCCGTTGCTCTGTCTGCAGGGCGATCGTTTGTTTGTCAACTTGCATCCAACAATTCCATTACTTATCCGGGAGGCCAAGATGCTGGCCAAGCTGAAAATTGAGCTACCCATTGTGGCAGCCACGCTGATGAGTCGCCATCAGTACTTTATAACCATACAGGACTCGCTGAATGTAAGTGTTCTGTATTTGTTATATCCTTCACACAAATCACATAAAATCACAAGCAGCATATTTTCACAAGTCAATCAATTTCTTTTGTTTATTCTATCTCTTTTCTAAATATATATATACATGTATATACCATTTACGTTTTTTCACACTGTTTTTAATAATGACTTCAAATGTTATCCTATTATAAGATTAGAAGATATTTAACTAAAAGCTTTATGTAGAAAGATTGCATTGAAAATCTCTAGTAAAGCATATCTGCTAGTCGAGCAGTCTCGACTGAAACTTTCTCACACATGTCTATCTTGTTTCCTGTATCAACTGTTATTTGCATTCGCAGAGCCTTATCAAGATGTTCCTATCAACGGTGAAGGCTGTCAAGTTGGAGGTGCGTCCTCTGTTTCTGCCGCAACTGGTGCGTCTGACTGCGATGCTGAAGCCGGGCTTGCACAGCATCAATGTAAGTGCCACAATACTGTCTCTTAAGAATTGCAAGTCACAATTACTTTTCCGCTTTGGCAGTGGACCAACCAGAACTGGACACAGTTCTATGAGCGTTGCAAGCAGGCCATTGAAACCTTTGAGGTGCTTGTGGCACGCGTCCATGACATCTACTCCAATCGAATATTGAACGTGCTCATGTGGATGCAGGATGTCTCCCTGCAGATACTGCCTGCAGGTGGGTTGTCTTTACTTAATTGTTGAACACCAACTACATACCACTTGGTTGCAACATTTAATGTTATGCTCTTGAAAACTTTTCACATTTATGCTACTGACGCAGACGATGAAATCTGGACCGTTGATGAATTTCTCGAGCGCAGCGAGGAGGCGTGCAGGTGAAATTTGTAGCATGTCAGCTTGGCATGTGTGTGTGTGTGTGGCATGTATCAGCAAAACTCGTTTGTACTTTGTCGACGACGACTTCAGGGGCTGATTGTGTTGGCTTTGTTGTGATTTATTGAATTTATCAATTTTAATTTATGTATGAGATTTTTCATTTGCATACACATAAAAGTTGATCAGCATTTGAAAAAGGGTTTTCTTTGTGGTTATCAGTGTTGACTACTCTTGAAAACATAACACAGAATAATAAAAAATTTAAATTAAAAATGCTGTTTAAATAATTTTTTTTGCAAGTCTTTGTTTTATTTTATAATAGAAAATAAGAAGTAATTTTTGTTTCCTCTTAATTAATCAGCACTCTCAAAAGACAAATTGGTCAGAAAAAACGCAAAATATATAGAACGGTTGCTCAACATTCATATTTACTAAATTTACTAAATTATTTATTAAAGCAATATCTCAGACAAATGAGATTTTCAATTGAAATATTTAATTTATGCGTCTGTTAACCATTCTTGCGATTTTTCCAAGCGAATGATAAGTCAACTAACAGCAACTAAAAGCCTTTTGTGTTTATCAAGCAACTGTGTAAATATTAAAATTTGTCTAACAGAAAAGCAGCCATTGAACTCAATCGCAAAAGTCAAATGGTCTCCGAGGCGGTGGAGGAAGTTCTCAGTTTGGTGGACAAGGCAACGGAGAAGTTTAAAGAGATTGCTGGCGATGATGTGGTTACCTTGTTCGATGGTAAGTCGTCCAATTGTTATGCAGTCAAACTAAATATATGCAAATATTCCTATCCAATAGCCTCGCCAAAGGGTGAGCAGTCGAGTTCGAGCGGACGCAAAGCGGATGAGGCCGGTAGTTCTGCAACGGCTGCTGGGGGACCAGCAACATCTGGCGCTGGTGGTGGAGGTGGTGGTGGTGGACAACAGCAAGACTGGAGCATTTTGTGGTCCTGCTTTGAAAATCCGCTGACGCTGCTTTCCACCTCTGATAGTCTGCCCAAGGGTATGCAGGTGGGTGCAACAATTGCATACATTTAATAAAATTTCAAAATTCGGACTCGAATTGTTTGCCATATTTATTTACACTGCTGTAAGCTGGAGCTTTCTTAAATTACGACAAATTCTATTGGGAATCATGAATGGGTATAGTTGATTCCGGACAGCTTTGCTTTTAATTACTTTTAGTTGTTCATATTTCAATTTGGTTGTATTTTGAATTAGGTTTTCAGGCGTAAACCAAGATGTGTTTACTTATATGTAGAATTATGTAAAATGAATTCAATTGAAACAAAAATTCAAAGCATTAATTTTGGTAAGAATCTCCCAATTGGTTAGAAAAACACAAATTTGCATAGAGAAAATATATATTAGACTTAAATATCTATTGTTAAACCTCTCAAGTAATTTTCTTTGTTTTTTTAGGATATGGTCTGCAATGCTGTCGTCGAAATGAGGCGCTATTATAGTCGCAAGGTCATCGATGTGCTTATCAAGGTCATTCGGGCCGCTTTGGACACAATGCGGCGTCGGTTCATCGCCGATGAACATGAAACGTTGATGAAGAAGCCGATATTTGCGCTGCACGCGCAGCTGCAGATACCCAATGTGGTCATCAAGCCGAGTCTGGACGAGCTGCAGGATATATTGGTGACGGCTGGCAAGAATATCACAGGCATTGCGAAGGGTGTGGCGCAATGGACTAGCGGCAAGGATCCGCCGGTTCGTACCACACCGTTAAATAGCTTCGCAATGTTCTCAAAAATCTTGTCTTACCAACCGCAGCAAGTTTCGATGACGGCGCAGCCGCGCGTCGGACGCAACCACACTGACGTCGCCGGTGGCTCAAAGAATCGACGCCGCAAAATATATTGCCTGGCCTCCGAGGAGCGTCCCCAGATGCCGCACATGCTTAAGAGCTTCTATTCGGCCATCATGGACAACAAAGAGGTGGCCAAGGCATTACTTCAGCTCTCCAGCTGCACCAAGAACATCAAGCCTGAGATTCAAACCTACATCAAGCGTTGGAAACCGTATCACTTTCTCTGGAAGAATGATCGCACCACGCGGCAACTGATGGAATTTGGTCTGCAGCAGTTTGAATCAACATTGCGGTGCCTGGCTGAGCTGGATGCCAATCTGCTCGTCGAACCGGACATGGAGGTCTTCGGTCAGTGCGTAGCAGTCTATAATGAAAGACTCAAGTATGGTTTGGCCATTGAGATCAAGTGTGAGTACTCCACTGGTTTGACCATAGAGTTGAGTACTAACGATTAATATTTCATAAAGCACTTTCATAAAATCAAATATATAAAAATTATCAATTGCAATTCGCAAGTTTCTATATAAAAATAGCACTGTGAAACTGATTTAATATTACACTCAGAAAAAATAAATTAATATTTTCTTTTATTAACAAATATATTTCAGAAAAATATGAAAGTTTTTCTAATTTCAGAAGTATTTTCTATATAATTAGTAACTATTTCCTAAAACAAAAATTGTTTTAGTGATTTTCATATTATCTCTGAGTGCACTATTCCAAGAAATTTTTGTTTATATTCTATTATTTTTGTTTTTTACCTTTGTCATTAATCTGACTTTTCAATTTCAAACTTCTCTATATGTTGGTCTGTAATATTTTTAATGTTATTTAAATACTTTAATATGAACTGCTTATTCAACTTAAATTTTCATTTAGTAGTTAATTTGAGCTATAAATGGGCACACTCAAGGCTATCCTCTTATCCTTCCTTTCCTTTCATTTTGCCTTTTCGCACTTACTTTGTTCATTATGCCTTCCCTAAGGACAATATTTGACCTATCAGACGAAAGCCAATTTGAATTCGAATTTCCATTGGCAACACCTACACAACATTTATCAGCTTAACATTCACAAATTTGATAGCCACCCAACAATCGCATAAACTTCAAGACAAATACTCGTAAGCAGACAGCTATTCAAATTTATTGCTTTCCAATTGGGTAATCAAATTTATTAAGCCGAATTAGCTGGGCAAATAAAGCCCCACAAATAAATGTGGTGGCTCAGACGGAACATGATATGTTTCCATGCTTCCATGTTGGCTTGCTTTCTTGGTGAATGCGAGAGGGCCTAAATCAATTAGCCCAGTCCATGGTTGGCTGGGCGTGCATTGATTAATGGCCTTCGCTATCCTTTTCAAGGTGTAAATACATTTTTCGGCTGCTTCTATTTTTAGCGTGTAACCATAAAATTGGTCAGGCCATGAAGAAGAAATATAAGAAGGAAATGGACTATGTCTATGCGGTGATCAATGAAATGGACCGTAAACTTGATAGGCCCATTCGTGACCTTGACGATGTGCGCATGGTTATGGAGACATTGGGAAAGATACGCGAACAGGAGGTGGACATGGAGCTGCGCATAGATCCGATTGAGGTACGGGATACTACTGTTATTTATATATATAACGGAATATAAACAATCTATTTTAAGATTTCTATAAATATATTTAAAATATAAGATCGAATTTTACCCATATTAGAAAATCAGTTCCTATATTTAGAGACCAGCCAGACTATATTTATTCTTATATGTTGATGTGTTTCTTTGCAGGAGGCCTTCAATGTGCTAACCCGCTACGAGGTGCAGGTGGAGCGGGAGCAATTCGATTTGGTGGATAACTTGCGTGCCACGTTCCAGAATCTGTTGGCGGGGGCGTTGCAGGCGCAGGTGAAGCTGCTGGATATGCAGCCGGCGTTCCAGGGCGACTTGCGCAGCAATCTAGACAGCTTTAAGCAGGATAAAATTGCCTATGTGACGGAATATCGCACAGCGGGACCCATGCAGGCGGGTCTGACGCCGCGCGAGGCTTCCGACCGTCTGATTTTGTTCCAGAATCGCTTTGAGGGCATGTGGCGCCGCCTACAGACGTACCAAAGCGGCGAGGAACTCTTCGGTCTACCGCAAACCGATTATCCAGAGCTGGGCCAAATACGCAAGGAGCTCAATTTGCTGCAGAAGCTATATAAGCTTTATAATGATGTGATTGATCGGGTTAGCAGCTACTATGACATACCATGGAATGAGGTGGACATTGAGGAGATCAACAATGAGTTGATGGAGTTCCAGAATCGTTGCCGCAAGCTACCCAAAGGACTCAAGGAATGGCCCGCATTTCATGCTCTGAAAAAGACCATCGATGATTTCAATGACATGTGCCCATTACTGGAGTTGATGGCGAATAAAGCCATGAAGCCACGCCATTGGCAACGGATCATGGACGTTACTCGCTACATCTTCGAGTTTGACTCGGAGGGTTTCTCGCTCAAGAACATACTGGAGGCGCCGCTGCTCAAGCACAAAGAAGACATCGAGGATATCTGCATCAGTGCGATGAAGGAGAAGGATATCGAAGCTAAGCTCAAGCAGGTGACCAACGAGTGGTCCGTTCACGAGCTGCAATTCATGAGCTTCAACAACCGTGGCGAGCTGCTGCTCCGCGGTGATACCACAGCTGAGACCATTGGCCAGCTGGAGGATAGCTTAATGGTGCTCGGCTCACTGCTATCGAATCGCTATAATGCACCCTTTCGCAAACAAATCCAGCAATGGGTCTACGATCTGTCCAATTCCAATGAGATACTGGAACGCTGGCTGCTTGTTCAAAACATGTGGGTCTATCTGGAGGCTGTCTTTGTGGGCGGAGACATTGCCAAACAGTTGCCCAAGGAGGCGAAACGCTTCTCAAAAATCGACAAGTCCTGGCAAAAAATCATGCAGGTACACAATTGATTATATATGTTTTTAGAATCATATTTCTTGAACTTATTTTAAATAGCGCGCCCATGAGACTCCAGGTGAGTGAACAAACCTAATCTAAAAGTAATTTAAATATTATTAATCCAATTTGAATACTGATATTTAATGCCAAAATCACTTTTACATGAACAAAATATTTTAATTAATTACAATTATGAAACAGGCGTTGTGGCCTGCTGCGTGGGCGATGATTTGCTCAAGCAGCTGCTGCCCCATCTTCAGGAGCAACTAGAAATCTGTCAGGTATTAAAGTAAATGTTTTTGCTGAAACACTTTATTTGCCTGCCAATTATAGATTTTTTTTTTTAGTGCAAACTAACTTAAAATATAGTTAATCTTATTTTTTAGGTACAACAATCTTAAAAATAACTGCATATATTTTACTTTTCTGCTTTAATTATTTTTAGAATTTTCTCAAAAGCCGATTCAAAAATATTATGATCTATTTCTAATCTCTCATTTGTTAATATCTATATATAAATCAATATGAATCTAACCGATAGAAATCATTGAGTGGCTATCTAGAACGCAAGCGGATTATGTTTCCGCGATTCTTCTTCGTGTCGGATCCAGCGCTGCTCGAGATACTTGGGCAAGGATCAGACTCGCATACCATACAGAATCATCTTCTAAACATATTCGATAATACAAAATGCGTAAAGTAAGTACATTTATTATTTATATCATTTATATCACTTCTGATCAAATTGTGTATAACTCAGATTCCATGATGTTGAGTACAACAAAATGATGGCAATAATTAGCAGCGAGGGCGAGATGATACAATTGGATCGAGCCATACGTGCCGAGGGTTCGGTCGAGACATGGCTAACTCAATTGCTGGTCACAGCACAGCAGTCACTGCATTCCATAATACGAACCGCATATGCGACAATAAACGATCCGAATTTCACGCTGCTTAGCTTTCTCGAGAAGGTTCCGGCTCAAATCGGTTTATTGGGTATACAAATGATTTGGACGCGAGATGCAGAAATGGCGCTGATGCAGGCCAGACATGAGAGGAAGGTCATGTCCGAGACGAACAACAAGTTCCTCGAAATGCTGAATACACTTATCGATCAGACTACACGAAATCTCTCCAAGCGTGAAAGAACCAACTTTGAGACACTCATCACAATCCATGTGCATCAGCGTGATATATTTGATATACTGGTGAGGAATAACCTAAATCTTTAACTACAATTCACTTACTATTGAGCTTACTTGAACTTTTACTTCAAGTGCCGCATGAACATTAAATCCTCGAATGATTTTGAGTGGCTGAAGCAATGTCGCTTTTACTTTAAAGAGGATTTGGACAAGACTTGGATATCCGTGACAGATGTTACCTTTACCTATCAAAACGAGTATCTCGGCTGCACAGATCGTTTGGTCATAACGCCCCTCACGGATCGGTAATTGTCAATCTTTTTAAATAATAATTTTCTTCTTAAATGTATAAAAAATGTCTCACATCTCTCACCTAATTTTTATCCTCTAACACATGGCGTTTATTGACAAGAGTTTTTTTTTATAACAATTTAACACAATTTGCAGCCAGGCTTTGAGCCGTATGAGATTTTTTCTATTGTGGTTGTTTTTTAAATTGAATTATAAAGTTGCTGATGAAACTTTATAAAGTCGACAGCTTGGTAAAGTTGATTTTAACTTTGTCGCTTTAATTATATTGTAAGTGACTAAAAAAAAGTTAAACGTATTAAAATAGCTAAATATGCTCACAAATAATATTTTAATGTAAAGACTCTCGAGTAAGAGTGCTTCAAGGAATCAATAACTTAAATGGATTACAGTATGTAATTGGATTTGCAAATATATTGTTGGATAGATTTGTCTGTTAAGTTAAAGTTAGATAGAACATAAATGCCGCAACAAGTGCTAACTATACCCCTTTGTTATCCCATAAATTTGCTGGGAATTGCAATTAAATTTCAGCCACATAGCTGCTGTCATATCATGCGACTTGATTGTCTGCAGACAGCGAACTGCCGGCAGAACCGGAACTTAGGGTAAATTAATTTATTGTATTTACTTGCCAAGTTGCACGTGCAAAAACTTTCACCCCGTAATCGAACAGTTTCGGTGTGTGTGTGTGTTTGTGTGTAGCACCTTCTCCACATTTCGGCGAGCCGTGCAAACCAAAGTCAAACATGGCCAACATCTGTGGCCAGCACTTAAACAAGTTCAAAGTCGATACCAACTGGCGAAAGACAGTGGCAACAATTGGAAACATTTTTATGGCGATAGCCAGCAACTCACTGTCTGCGTAGGCAGTCATGACGATGACGTCGTTGACATGCTCCCACTGATAAATTTCACTTAGCGACGTATAAAAAAGTTTTTTTTTTCTACGGGCCTCCGGTGAAACAAGCCAAGTGACGGCATGTTTCACCAAACATCCCGAAGCAATTTTTTCTGTGGTTATCACAATTTAGTTGAGAGGTGTACTACAAAATCTTGGTGGCTTCGTTATTTGTTGATTAAACTTTATTGACAAAACCAACAGTCAGTTAAAATAGAAACTCATTTTCCACTTTAAGGATATATTAACAAAAAGCTTACCAATGAGAAGTTTCATTATCCTTACAACATTTTTATGAAAGTCGTTTTTTACATCACATTGTCATATCTTTAAAAACTACCTGCGTTAAATTAATTTAATGAGAACAGATATATTTTTGTTTGTTCTAGGCAAAACATTTAATTGTACTTTAATTTAGTTGTTCAACAGATGCATTTTATTAGCTATATCCACATCTTTCGATGTGCCAAATAAGATTTTGGCCTTTAAGTCGTCTATTCTTCCTATAGCCTTATGCAAATGTTTATCTTGCTCTGAGTAGTCCTTTTGCTCGAAGCTTGTTTTCACGTCACTATAAATTTCGCGCCTGCTTTGATATCCTGGCAAGTCAATTGCCAAAGGGAATTTCTGAGCATTTTGCGGCGTTAACACTTGTAGCCAAGTGGACCGCGTTTATGCGGAGTTTGCGTAATTTGTCTTTAGGAAAAGTTGAGTTGCTTCTCAGAGGAACGTTGGTATATTTGTAACATATTATACAAATAATAAATATATCCGCGTGATACGGATATATTAATCTTCTGACTTTTACATTTTTAATGCAATTTTCAGTGGCTGGTTGTGTGTATATCGTTTTGTTTCGCTTTATTTATGTTATAGTTGCTACATTACTCTGGCACAGGCTCTGACTCTTAGCATGGGCGGGGCACCGTGTGGACCCGCGGGCACTGGCAAAACGGAGACGGTCAAGGATATGGGCAAGACGCTGGCCAAGTATGTTGTCGTTTTTAATTGCTCCGATCAAATGGATTACAGGTACGAGGCGAACAAAAGCTACTTTAAATGCAGCTCACGCCAAAAACATCGAAGCAACTCATTTTGCTACTATTTCTCCATCCCAGGGGCCTAGGACGCATCTACAAGGGTCTGGCCCAGTCTGGCAGTTGGGGCTGCTTCGACGAATTCAATCGCATCGAGCTACCTGTTCTCTCAGTAGCTGCCCAACAGGTTGCCGTTGTGCTCACCGCCAAGAAGGAGAAAAAAAAGACGTTTCTGTTCACGGATGGCGACACTATCGAAATGAATCCCGAATTTGGCATCTTCATTACCATGGTTCGCATTTTAATTTCATTAGTATATTAATATTCATACCTGCTCCTCCTACAAATTTCCAAATCGCTTAGTGCCAAGTTAATAAGTTTTATAATTCAGTTAGCGCTTTTTATCAGGCTTCAACTGGAGCGCAATTACATTTCTCGCTGAATTCATTAAATTACACAGCAAATTTCATTCTTTTGAATGCAATTTGTGATGAGTGCTGTACTTTGTATTATAATCAGAAAATGCATCCCCAATGCTGCCATTAAATAACATTAGATTTTTACTAGACATTAATTGATATATTATGATTCTTAATACTCTACCCTGATCCGATCCAAAGGAATATAAAGGACATTTTAGCTCATTTTTATACACATAGAATGGAAAGCCATTCTTCAATTGATTGCACGACTCTGAATTGCCTACTATCCAATCATCTACTTAATATGAACATTTTCCTAAATTATTTGATACCTGAGCAAAGAATATTTTTCTACAATCTATATATCAAAATGATGCAACACTCAACCGGCCTGTGAATACATTTTTTTAAGCCAATTTCCCTTTAAAGTATACAAGTCACGCCTGCAACGCGACACATAGAAATATGAAAGGTCGAAAAGATGTGTCAAAAGAGAAGCTTTCAAGCCAAATTGATATTTATTAAATATACATAAAGAATTTTTTTTTTTTAAATAACATAAAAATGTTATAAAGAAATTATTCATAAAAGCCCAAAAGATGATGATGGCATTGGGTGGCAGTCGGGCGCACATACTTTCGCAATGTTGCGTGTGTGAAACACGTATAGGGTGTAGTCAACACGATGAGACGACGTTTAGAATCGAACTGTTTGCTCTGACGAGCATTTCTTTATTTTATACCAAAATCTTAAAATCTAAATACATATGGTGCCGCTTGTAAGGCGACCTCATGTTATGTTTACTTATCTTAACGGAGTCGCTTGTAAGGCGACTCCATGTGATATATTCTTAACCTAATGCAGCCACTTGACAGTCGACTCCATGTGATGTAATGCATTTAACTGCAGCCACTTGAAAGTCGACTCTATGTGATATTTTATCATTCAAATATAGCTGAGCCTTGCAGCGTCTCATGTTCATTCTTGAACATTCTCCGGGGGCCAAATGCAATATTAATTATTTCTCTTTTTTGTAAATATCTTTTTCATATTTATAGGATTTACTCTTCGTAGGAAATGTCCAACGTTGAGTATGTTTGTGGCTTTCTCCTTTTCCAACGGCTGCGAGTTTCAGCACTGCCCTGCGACATAACATCGCAGAATACTCTTTATAGGTGCAGCTCTTGTTTCGAAGGATACGTTTTAAGCTTAGAAGTCTCGGTTCCCGTAATCTTCCCATGTGGGGACTGCCCGGAGGAATAAAGTGGCAGGCTCTGCTTTCTTCCTGTAAATTGTGGGATGAATTCCCAATATGACCGGCTGCCGTCAAGCTGCTCGGTTTCCTTGTCACTGCGTTCTGCAGCTCCTCTAACGACTCCTTGTATCGGCTTACTTGCACTTCAAGACATTCATGTGTAGGTTGCTCCAGTCCTAACCGCGACTGGTTCTCCTTGGCGCGCAACTCCAAATGTTTTGACATAACAAGAATGGAGGGATCATTCATATTTGGTTCGTTTTCCAGTTTGTGTTGCAGTTCCACTACTTGCTCGACGGTGGCGCTGTACTTCTTCATCACCTCGCTCAACTCGTCTTTGTTCACCTCGATCTGAGCCTGCATTACGGCGCAATGGCTTTGCGCCGCCAAATGCACGTTCCTCAGCATCGTTGTGAGCCACATGCGACTTCTCAAGCATGGTCTGCACCTCGGCAAGCTCCGCCTCTGCGGTCTGGCGAGCTTTTTGGGCTAAAAAGCGTGTAGTCTCAGCATTTTTAAGCTGATTACGCAACTGCCTGATTTGTGCCTTGCCGGGTGTATCCGCCTTGAGTCGCTTTAGCTGCGTTTGCGCATCCTTTAGAAGTGTCTTGCTTTCTTCCAAATCGCGACGCAGCTTTTGGATCAGTGCCTCTTCGGCATCACTATCCACACGATGACGAACCTCGATGGAGCTAAGTCTATGTTCTAATTCATATTTTTCGCGCAGCAGCAGTGCTCGCTCTCCATACTCCTTTTTTAGCTGACACTCGAGCTCCTTTATCTTGTCGTAGCTTTTTCCGCGCTCCTTGTCGCGATGCTGTAGCTCTCGGCGAGCCTTCTCGAGTTTTTTATCGCTCTTCTGTATATATCGACGGGCCTCCTCTAGCTCCTTGTGCATTTTGTCTCAGGTGTCATTTCTAGACGCGGCTTGGTCTGCTCTAATGTTTGGATTTGGTTGAAACTGTCATCCAGATCCTTACCCTTAGTTTGAGTGTGCTCCTGTTCGACAGTGCAGAATTTTATGGACTGCAGTTCTTGCTCAAGAAATCTTGTCTCATCCCAATACTCTTGTAGCATAGTGTCCCGTCTCGATGAACTTGGTAGATACAACAGCTCTGCACAAATGTCCCCTATTAAATCTTCACCTTCGCTGATGAGATCGTAACTTTCTTCAGATTCGAACATGAAATCGTACATTGATGACATCGCTTTTTGAATCGCATATATAGTATGTATCAGCTCACTTTCTGTTGGATTTGCCAAATTGGTCTTGGCAAGTTCTATTGCCGTTTGCATTTGAATTAACATTCTGTCAATTCCTTTCGAGCTGTCTTTCTTTAGACTAGCCTCCTCTTTGGATAGCTTTATCAACTTATTTGACCGTCCTTCAATCTCTTTTTCTGATGAAGACCGGCTCCATTTTTAGCAGCTCCTGCTGCTTTCCAAACAACATATTCTCTGATGATTTTGTTTGGTTTTGATTTGCACTTGCTTCACAGTTCTGTTGTAAGCCACAGAACACGCTTTGAATTTCAAAATCTTTTCAGATTCGACGTTTAAATTCGAACTCTGAAACCGACGCGAAGTTCAAATTATATAGACTACATTTATTGTAGCTCTATATCATCAGAGTCGACGATTAGTTTCGAACTCTGAATCCGGCTCGAAGGACCAAAAAATGTGTGAAACACGTATAGGGTGTAGTCAACACGATGAGACGACGTTTAGAATCGAACTGTTTGCTCTGACGAGCATTTCTTTATTTTATACCAAAATCTTAAAATCTAAATACATATGGTGCCGCTTGTAAGGCGACCTCATGTTATGTTTACTTATCTTAACGGAGTCGCTTGTAAGGCGACTCCATGTGATATATTCTTAACCTAATGCAGCCACTTGACAGTCGACTCCATGTGATGTAATGCATTTAACTGCAGCCACTTGAAAGTCGACTCTATGTGATATTTTATCATTCAAATATAGCTGAGCCTTGCAGCGTCTCATGTTCATTCTTGAACATTGCGTTATTAGTCATGTGAAATTTGGCTCAACTTGAGCGATAATAAAATTGACAGTACACCCATATAGGCGAACACACACAAAAATACACAACACACAAACGCCTAGACACATATGTGCTTTGGGGCCACATGAGGCGTTGGCCATGTTTGACAGAATGTGCAAAATGTGATTATTTCTGGCTTTTAGAGGAGTAAATGGCCCATTGACAGGGAGCAGGCAGCAAAATCTGTTCGATGGCCATATTTTAATTTCCATCACTGGTGAACTATCAATGGGTAATGCGATTAAGCTGCATGCCCCAATGCCTTTGCTAATGGCTGCCGCTTGTATAATGGTCTAAGCTATTGTATACTCATTCGCTCCTCACACACACGCCGCGAACACACAACACACTACAACTTTCCATTCAGTGTTCAGTTATTTTTGCATGCGCACTCAGGTCGTATACGCAATTTTAATTTGCTCAACTGAATTATTGGCGGTATTTATGTAACATTTTTAGCTCCTAGCTTGCATTTAATTCTAATGAAACATTATGTGACGGGACACACACGTATATGCAAAAAAACACACACACCTGTGAACATACACACCTCTAAACACACCCCTGCAAACACACACACACACACACACACACACTGTCTCTGTGTGCGCTTAACTTTATTGGGTAAATCCTTTGTTGTGGCTGCTTTGCTTACTTGTGGACATATGAAAAATAATAGACAACTGCCAGGCTGCCAAACAATAACGCTTGTCACATGCGCGTGCCACGCCCAACCAATTGCACCATCGGCCCTTCCCATCCACATGTTTACATTTGGATTACCGCACCACAATATCTACATTTTTATTTGTTTGCTGTCCCCCAAAATTGACAAATGAGTTTTCAATTTTGGTTAATATGCCGGCTTTTCCGGGTAGCAAGTCACTTGTGTGCCAAATAAACTAATTTGATGGGATTTGCCAACATTTCAATACATTTGAATAAATTTATGACGGCTTCAGCACTTTTAACAGTAGATCGATTATTTTTCATATATACAGTATAGTATTTAATTGAGGAATATATTTTTGTTGTTATTTTCAAAACCTTTATTTGCTTGCTGATTGAAAGTACCTTTAAAAAGACGTAAATTTAAAAAAACAATTTTATTTGACTTTCTTTCTTATCTCTATATAATAAAAATACTTTCTAAATTTCTAAATAAATTTGTAAGTTCCATTACAATATTATTTTAGCTATAATTTTTATTTCAAAAACACGCCTTTATTTAGTTAAAGTCTCTTTATTTTTTAACATATATACAGCTACTTTTCAAATATGAATTTTAAATTGTGGCATGCAGCGCTGCACGAGATATTGTACTATTACTTTAACCACTATAATTTATGTAGTAACAACCTCTTAGCTCTTCGACTGACAGGCAGAGTGGACTGACTGACTAAAAAGTGAGAGTATGATAAATCAATATGTATTTGAAATACACTTATTGATGGCTGTGACTTGTGCGAGTTGCTCGCAGATGCATCAAAATGCTTTACCAGCTGATTGAGTTATGGCTGCAAGGAAAAGCGTTTGAGCATTCAGTGGAAACTAAGATGTGTGTGGCTTTGTTGTAAATTCCATGGTGTATAAGTATAGAGGATTTCGTTCTTTCCAGAGTACAACATTTATTATTCGCATACAGCGAAAGAGACTTGTGTAAGATGACTATAAATGTTTATCCTTTAGAATCCTGGCTATGCTGGTCGCAAGGAACTGCCTGAAAACTTGAAAATACAATTTCGAACGGTGGCGATGATGGTGCCGGATAGACAAATAATTATAAGGGTTAAACTGGCCAGTTGTGGATTTTTGGAGAATATTACACTGGCACGCAAATTCTATACCCTGTACAAGCTGTGCGAGGAGCAGCTCACTAAACAAGTGCATTATGATTTTGGCCTGAGAAATATATTGTCCGTGCTGCGCACTTTGGGAGCGTCGAAGCGACGGAACTCTAAGGATAGCGAGAGTACGATTGTGATGCGGGTCCTCCGCGATATGAATCTCTCCAAGCTAATAGACGACGATGAGCCGCTTTTCATTTCGCTTGTGTCGGACTTGTTTCCCAATCAGGTAACGTTAACCAACATTTAATTGTATATCATAATGTAATACACGACTTTGCCAAGGTATCCAGTCCATTATATACGTCCCAAAATAAATATGTATATAATATATATTTTTTGAAATCAGTTTATTCTAAGATGAAATTCGAGGCTAATTTAAATATTTGATATTGCGCATAATTTTTATATATAATTAATCCTGGTCCAGCTATTACAGCCTAAGCTTTATGTCGATCTCCATCATAACTTACTCTTTCCTCTCCCCTACACAGACTCTCGAAAAGACCAACTATCCTGAATTGGAGACAGCTATACTTCAGCAAACGGAAGAGGCTAGCTTGGTCTACCATCCTCCCTGGGTTCTGAAACTTATACAGCTCTACGAGACGCAGAATGTGCGACACGGCATAATGACCTTGGGGCCCAGTGGTGCTGGCAAAAGTACTTGCATACACACCCTAATGAAGGCCATGACCCAAATGGGCGACTGTCATCGCGAGATGCGTATGAATCCCAAGGCCATAACGGCTGCACAGATGTTCGGACGCCTCGATGTGGCCACCAATGACTGGACCGACGGCATCTTCTCAGCTCTGTGGCGCAAAACACTCAAGCTGAAGGCTGGTGAGCATGTCTGGTTGGTTCTGGACGGGCCCGTCGACAGCATTTGGATAGAGAACTTGAACTCTGTGCTGGATGATAATAAGACTCTTACGCTGGCCAATGGCGATCGGCTGACAATGGCACCAACGGTTAAGATTATCTTCGAGCCCCACAATATTGATAATGCATCACCAGCAACGGTTTCACGCAATGGGATGGTTTATATGAGCTCCTCCGGCTTGGATTCGCGACCGAGTAAGTTTCCTTTCGCAGATCTCTGATGTCTATTTAATCAGATTATTTATTCCTTCAGTTGTTCAGGCTTGGCTTAAGAATCGAGCGCCAGGTGAGAAGACCACGTTCTCAAATCTGTTCGATCAGACCTTCGTCGATGTTTATAATTGGGGTGCGCAGAATGTGAAGTTGCAGATGCCTGTGTTGCAGTGCAACATTGTGCAGCAGATGCTGTTCATATTGGAGGGTCTGATTCCTTCGAAAAAGGATGAGGAACCGGCTGTGAGCTTGTCGAGCAAGGAGAGTCAGGATGGTAAGTTGTCATTTTCCATATTACATTCATAGCAGATGCATTCATCTAAGCATCCAACTATCCACAATTGCTGGCGTTTCCCAAATTATTAAAACATTTCAGCAGCCAAGCGGTCTGAGAATCAAAAACAACTCGGAGAAGCTCGACGGCAATCGATTGGCAGTCAGATTGTCGGTAAAGTATCTAATTCGCAATAACTAAAATAGACCAAACTGAAACCTTTCTCGTAGAGCTTACTTTCTAAAGAACCCTCAAAGAGAGTTACTATGCTTCTGTGTATTTGTGTTGAGCAGAATTTGCTAAAAGCCATTCGAAAACAACGTTTTACTATTTGCACCCTTTTCTATTCCATGTGTCATTCGCTTCCGGAAAAGAAATCTAAATTTGTCGACAAATTGAATGCCAAACTAATTAGGTTTATTATGATTTAAAATTTGCAGAGCCCAAAGATAACCATTTTTTTTCCTATTCTCGATTAGTTTGGGATTATGTTTTGAAATAAATTTATTTTTCTTCTCCACTTTGTGTGTTTGTCCAATTGTTGTAGAATCCTATGTAAGCCTGTGTCGCCGTCCTCAACTAAATCGTTATTGTCCTATATATTTGTCCATGTGCTGTATATTGTACTAAATGTGTGTGTCTTAAAGTTAGTTATTTGATAATTGGAGTTGTACACGAACTTTAACAGATGACCAGCCTGACGAGTGCGCCGTGGAGGAGAAGGAGGATATGTGTACACCGGAGCACTTGCACCGCTTGTATGTATTCGCGCTGGCCTGGGGTCTGGGTGGTTATCTCTCAACTAGCGATCGCGTTAAAATGAATCTGTATGTTAAGGAATCGTTTCCGCAGTTGGACTATCCGAAGGGTAGTGCCACAGAGAATACAATATTTGACTTTTTCGTTTCTCCAACGGGCGTGTGGCAGTCGTGGAAGACGCTGGTCACACCCTACATGTATCCGGAGCTTTCCACACCGGACTATTTAAGCATACTGGTGCCCATTGTGGATAATGTGCGCATCGACTATCTGATCGGCACCATTGCCAATCAGGAGCGCGCCGTGATGATCATCGGTGAACAGGGCACGGGCAAAACGGTTATCATGAAGAACTTCATGAAGAAAATGAACATTGAGACATACATGGGCAGGTCGTTCAACTTTTCATCGGCGACAAGTCCATATCAATTTCAACGTACCATCGAGAGCTATGTGGAGAAGCGTGTTGGTGTCACATTCGGGCCACCCGGTGGCCGCAAACTGATCGTCTTCATTGATGACATCAATCTACCCGAGATCAATGAGTGGGGCGATCAAATAACAAATGAGATCGTCCGCCAATCCATGGACATGAAGGGCTTTTATAGCCTGGAGAAACCTGGCGACTTTACCACCATTGTTGATGTACAATATGTGGCGGCGATGGGCCTGCCCGGCGGTGGTCGCAACGATGTCCCATCTCGGTTGAAGCGACAGTTTTGTGTATTCAATTGCAACATACCCGACAACGACTCCATTGATAAGATCTTCCGCGTTATCGGCGAGGGTCATTACAATGCCAAGCGCGGCTTTGTGCCCGAGGTTCGTAGTCTCGTCAAGAAATTAATACTGGTGACCCGACATCTCTGGCAGCGTACGCGCGAGAAACTATTGCCTACGCCGGCCAAGTTCCACTATGTATTCAGTCTGCGCGATTTGTCGCGCATCTGGCAGGGCATGGTTGGCACCTTATCCACAGTGATCACCGCGGAGGGCGTACTCATGTCATTGTGGAAGCATGAGTGTACGCGCGTTTTTGCCGATCGTTTTACCACGTTCCAGGACAGGGAGTGGTTCGGCTCAGAGTTGGCGGCGCTTGTGCGCGAGGAGCTGGGCGATTCCCATTCCCAAATGATAATACCAAATCCGGTTTTTGTGGACTTCATGCGGGATGCCCCCGAGCCAACTGGCGAGGAGGGCGAGGATACTGATATGGAATTGCCCAAGGTCTACGAACCGGTGAACTCTCATAACTCGTATGAAGCGCTTCGCGAGCGTCTCGTTATGTTCCTCGCACAATTCAATGAGATGGTGCGAGGATCCGGAATGGATTTGGTTTTCTTCCCAGATGCCATGCTACATCTGGTGAAGATCTCCCGCATCATTCGGCATCCGAGAGGCAACGTCATGCTGGTCGGGGTCGGCGGTTCCGGAAAACAGTCGCTGACAAAATTGGCATCGTTCATTGCCGGCTACAAAACCTTCCAAATTGCGTTGACGCGTTCGTACAATGTGGCCAACTTTTTAGAGGACCTAAAGCTGCTCTATCGCACCTGCGGCGTTCAGGGCAAGGGCACAACCTTTCTCTTCACCGACATGGATATCAAAGAGGAAGGTTTCCTCGAGTATCTCAATAATATACTCTCGAGCGGCGTCATCTCGAACCTATTCTCGCGCGATGAGCAGGCCGAAATCGTGCAGGAGTTGACGCCGGTCATGAAACGCGAGAATCAACGCAAAACAGCGACCCCGGAAAGTGTGATGGAATTCTTTTTGGCGCGCACCTGCACCAATCTGCATGTGGCATTCTGTTTCTCGCCGGTAGGTGAGACATTCCGTTCGCGGGTGCAGCGCTTTCCCGCCTTGGTCTCCGGTTGCACCATCGATTGGCTGCATCCGTGGCCCAAGGACGCATTGGTCTCGGTTGCCAGACACTTTCTCAGCCACTTCGAGATTGAGTGTACACCGACCGTTAAGGAGGAGCTGGTGAATGCGCTCGGCTCCATTCAGGACATTGTCGCGGAAACCTCTCACGAATATTTTCAGCGTTTCCGTCGCGCCACTCACGTGACACCCAAATCTTATCTGAACTTCATTGCCGGCTATAAAAACATTTACCAGCTCAAGCAGCAAGAGCTGCGCGATGGTGTGGAGAAGATGGATACCGGTTTGGAGAAACTGAAAGAGGCCTCCGCCTCGGTTGAGATTCTAAAGAAAGATCTAGTCGTCATGGAGGAAGAGCTTGTCGAAGCCTCCAAAAACGCTGAATCAGTGCTAGTTGAGGTCACCGAGCGTGCAATGCAAGCGGAAATTGTCAAAAATCAAGTGCTCATCGTCAAGGACAAGGCAGAGGCTCTCGTTGCCTGCATAGCCAACGAAAAGGCCCTGGCCGAGGAGAAACTGGAGGCAGCCAAGCCCGCTCTTGAGGAGGCCGAGAACGCTCTCAACACGATCAAACCCGCTCACATAGCCACCGTACGTAAGTTGGGCAGACCACCGCATCTAATCATGCGGATCATGGACTGCGTGCTCATCCTTTTTAAACGTAAGCTGCATCCTTGCATACCCGACTCGGGCACACCGTGTCCCAAACCCTCCTGGCAAGAGTCGCTCAAGGTTAGTTCACCACCACCACCACCAATTAAAACCAACCCTACTTAAGTTCATTTTTTATTCCCAGATGATGGCCAGTGCCACTTTTCTGCTGCAGCTGCAAAACTATCCCAAGGATACGATCAATGATGAGATGATTGATCTGCTGCAACCCTACTTTCGCATGGAGGACTACAACATGGACATGGCGCGTCGTGTGTGTGGCGACGTTGCCGGCCTGCTATCCTGGACTAAGGCCATGTCCTTCTTTCACAGCGTCAACAAGGAGGTGTTGCCCCTGAAGGCAAATCTGACCATGCAGGAGGCACGTCTTAAGGTAAGCTGAAATATCCGTTTAGTGGTCAAATTACACATTTCAATCTCTGTCAGCTTGCCATGGACGATCTGGCGGGCGCTGAGGAGCAACTGCGCGAACGCGAGGATGCCCTGCAGGCGGTCAAGGATCAGTACGACAAGGCCGTGGGCGAAAAGCAGCGTCTGATGGATGCGGCCAATGTGTGCCTCCGCAAGATGACGGCCGCCACAGCGCTCATCAATGGGCTGTCCGATGAGAAGCATCGCTGGACGAACCAGAGCAAGGAGTTCAAAATACAGCTGGGGAAACTGGTGGGCGACGTTCTGCTTGCAACTGGCTTTCTGTCCTACTGTGGCCCATATAATCAGGAGTTTAGGGCTAATCTGATAAGAACCTGGATGGGCATACTCAAGCAGAAGTGTATACCATTTACAGTTGGTTTAAATATCATTAATATGCTGGTGGACTCGTCAACGGTGTCGGAGTGGACGCTGCAGGGACTGCCAAACGATGATCTATCCGTGCAGAATGCTCTAATTGCGACCAAGTCAAGCAGTTATCCGCTGCTGGTGGATCCGCAGACGCAGGGCAAGCTGTGGATCAAGTGCAAGGAGGATCGCAATGAGCTGCAGATAACATCGCTGAATCACAAATACTTTCGCACACATCTGGAGGATTCGCTGTCACTGGGCAGGCCGCTGCTCATTGAGGATGTGGGCATAGATCTGGATCCGGTAATAGACAATGTACTGGAGAAGAACTTTATCAAGTCAGGCAGCATAGAGAAGGTCCTTGTCGGTGACAAGGAGTGTGATGTCATGCCAGGCTTTATGCTATACATAACGACTAAGCTGCCCAATCCGGCCTTTAGTCCGGAAGTCAGCGCAAAGACATCCATAATTGACTTTACCGTCACAATGCGTGGCTTAGAAGATCAGCTGCTGGGTCGTGTGATACTTATGGAGAAATCCGATCTGGAGGCGGAGCGTGTTGCGCTGTTCGAGACGGTCATGCAGAATCAACGTAATATGAAGGAGCTCGAGGCGAACCTTTTGTTAAGGCTGAGCTCCTCCCAGGGCTCACTGGTCGATGACGAGGCGCTCATAGAGGTGTTGCGCGTAACCAAAACCACAGCTGAGGAGGTTAATCAGAAACTAAAGATCTCCGAAGTAACGGAACGGAAAATAATGAAGGCTCGCGAGGAGTTCCGTGCTGTGGCCAAGCGTGGATCAATTCTGTATTTTCTAATTGTCGAGATGAGCAATGTGAATGCCATGTATCAGAATTCGCTCAAGCAGTTCCTGGTCATATTCAATAACTCTATCACCAAGTCGACCAAGTCGAGTGTCACCGAGGAGCGCATCATCATAATACTGCGCTATCTGACCTATGAGGTATATAAGTTCACTAATCGCAGTCTCTACGAGCGGCACAAGCAACTCTTTACCCTGATGCTGGCCATAAAGATTGACTATCACAATGGGAATATCAGCCATGAGGAGTTTCTGACTTTCATCAAGGGTGGCGCCTCTTTGGATTTAAATGCTGTGGCACCGAAGCCATTCCGTTGGATATTGGACATCACCTGGCTAAATCTAGTTGAGATTAGCAAGTTGGAAACATTTTCCACGGTGCTGCAGATCATTGAGCTGAATGAGCGCGACTGGCGCAGTTGGTATGAGTGCGAGAAGCCGGAGAACGAGGAGATTCCATGCGGATACAATAACCAGCTGGATGGTTTTCGTAAGCTTCTGCTTATCCGCTCCTGGTGTCCAGATCGCACCATCTCACAGGCTAAAAAATATATAGAAGGTGTGTAGAATTGTAGCAGCAGTTTATATATTTCTAATCATTTCTTCCTCCATAGAATCATTGGGCGCCGAGTACAGTGAGATGCAAATACTGGATCTGGAGGCCACCTGGGCCGAATCGGAGCCACGCACGCCCTTTGTCTGCCTCCTATCCATTGGCTCCGATCCGACTACGCAAATTGGCGCGTTGGCCAAGCAAAAGGGCATCGGTAAGTATTTTATTATATCCTTTTAAAAATCGGAAATTTAAGCATGCAGGATTATTTTTTGTCAGTACTTAAGTGTGTCTCGATGGGTCAGGGTCAGGAGTATCATGCTCGCAAAATGATTATGGAATCGATGGCGATTGGCGGCTGGGTGTTGCTACAGAATGTACATTTGTCGCTGCCCTTCTGCACAGAGGTAATCGATATGCTGGTCGAGACAGAGCACATTGATGATACGTTTCGCATGTGGGTCACCACAGAGCCCCACTCGGAGTTTCCCATTGGACTGTTACAGATGGCGCTGAAGTTTACCAATGAGCCGCCTCAAGGCATACGCGCCAGTCTGAAGCGCAGCTATCAGGTGGGTCCCCTTTATATATTTATTAATTTACAATAAGTACTAAGCATAATGTCTTATTAAATAATCATATTATTTGATTTAAAAGTTGAGTTAATTTAAATGAGGAAAGTGAAATTTGTTGTTTTAAATATTCACTTTTTGTAGACTTCTTAATTTCTTAGAATTAAATCCATTCTGTTGGTTTTGGGGTTAATTTTGTATAAACACACTCGGATTTTACTTAATTGTCTTTGCAGTCATTCACGCAGGACTTTTTGGACTACACCTCGGCGACGCAGTGGCCATCGCTCCTGTATACCGTTGCTTTTTTGCACACCATCGTGCAGGAGCGTCGCAAGTTTGGGCCACTCGGCTGGAATGTACCCTATGAATTCAATCAGGCTGACTTTGCTGCCAGCGTGCAATTCATACAGAACCATTTGGATGAAATGGATCCGAAGAAGGGCGTTTCCTGGCAAACACTCGTCTATATGATTGGCGAGGTGCAGTACGGTGGTCGGGTTACCGATGATTTTGACAAGCGACTGCTAACCACATTCACCTCGGTGTGGTTCTGTGAGCAGCTGCTGTCCAGCGCATTTGAGTTCTACAAGGGCTACAAGGTGCCCGGCACAAAAAATCTGCAGGGATTCATCGATTACATCAACAGTCTGCCCGCCTACGACACACCCGAAGTGTTTGGCTTGCATTCCAATGCTGACATCACGTACCAGATTAACTCGGCCAAAGGTAAGTCAGCAGTCTTACATCTGTCCGGAATGGCTTGCATGGCTTTCACATTTTTTGCTTGCTCTGTGGACTACTTTCAATTTCAGTCAATTGTAATTTACGCTCTGATTGTGGTGGTGGTCAGGTCAATGACTTTTGCTGAAGGTTAAGGATTTAAGAAATTAACTAGGCTTAAGGGTGGCAATTAACACTGCTTTTGATTCACTTAATTTCTATGATTTCAATACTTATGGCCTTCTAATGGGTAATACAGTCATTAATGGCATAGCTTCTCAAAAAGTACGTTATCGAGCCCTTAAATAGTACACAATAATATATTAGTATGTCAAACTGAGTCATTAAACCCTCATCTGATTGTCGAACAATTTGTATGCAAATGAATCCAACTTATTTCTAAAATGAAGTTTTTTAGTCTACCTTGCAATAATTTCCAAACTAATCAGAATTTTAGAAATAATCAAATACAATTAAAATGATAGTACCATCGACAAGAATATTAAAATATATTAAAGTTTTAGAATTTAACAAATATATTGGCATCAACTTAAAAAAAAAAAATGTAAGAAAGACTATGCATTATTTGTGTATATCAGATTAAAAGGTAAGATGCAATAGGGATTATAAAAACGGAGGCCAATATATAGGGTGTCCTCTAGTCAGTCGAACATCATATAACTCTGTTAGATAATTTAAACTATTTCTAACTCAGAGTCAATTACTTTCCGATGTGCATTAAGTATATTAATTTGAATGACGTCAGCGGACTCAGAAACCATGTAATAAATTATAAATGCTTTTCATTTAATTTAGAATTTCTAAATGTATGTGCGGTCAAAAACCAATAAATACATTTTATACAATTAGTAGCGGCCAAATGTGGCCAAATCTATTTTTCGGGAAAAACAAATGCAATCCACAACCCACACATGGCAATTGTGGCAGCAGGCGACTAAATGTCTATTAATTTTTTTTATATTTTGTTTGCAGGCATTCTCGATACCATACTGAGTGTGCAGCCCAAGGAAGGCGGCGGTGGCGGCGGAGAGACCCGCGAGAGCATCGTTTATCAATTGGCTGAGGATATGTTGCGCAAGCTGCCGGCCCAGTACAATGAGTACGAGGTGCGTGAGAATCTGACACGCATGGGCATCCTGCTGCCAATGAACATCTTTCTTAGGTGAGCGACGGATGGAGTGTGGGATGTGTGTAATTAATATACTTGTACTGAATTTGTGTAGGCAGGAAATCGATCGGATGCAACGCGTCATCAAACGGGTCCACACATGCCTCTGCGATCTGAAGCTGGCCATCGATGGCACCATTGTGATGAGTCCGGCGCTCAAGGAGTCACTGGATGCCATGTATGATGCCCGTATACCCGAGACCTGGATGAAGGTGCGTATGTACACTGAAAAAAAATCCAACTGAACTTAAGAACTTTAGTTTACCTTTGGCGTCAAGGGTAGTCCGATGGATTTTTTTAAAAATTACGAACTTTTTTTAAGTGTGTTTGTGTGGCTCAGAAATTGTGGGCTGTGGGCATTGATTTTATGGTCTCCCAGGTGCTAGCCATCACTTTATGTATGGTTTGTGGGCCCACAAAACGTGGCCCAAAGTAATCTCAATGTGAGATTTGCTCAGCGTGGACTCTGCGTGTTTTTATTGTCTCATGAGATTTTTATCGGTACGCAAACAAATTTGGCCCCAATGTTGTGGGCAGACCTGTCCAAACATATATATATATATATATATATATATATTTATATATATAATCATATATATATACATATATATATATACATAAATATGTATAGCAGTACACACATATACAACGGACTATCAGCTATCGGCTACCGCAGCTTTGGGCCTGAAAAATGCTGTGGTCCAAACTCAATTGCCGCTTATAAAAATTTGATTGATTTTGGGCTTCGTTCTCTTTACGAGGCTTGGCCCTTTAATATTTATGCGTGTAAACGTTTAACGCCTTGACGCACCTTCCTTAATTGACACGGAGACTATGAAAACGCCAGACGAGAGCTGTTGACTGTTTTTTGAGTAAGTTTTTCTTGTTGGATAAGCTCAACTGGGTGTTGGATCAAAGCAAATAAATGTGGCAAATTAAGCATGGAGTAAGGATAATAAGGATAATTTGTGTTAAATTGTATAATGGAAGAATATAGAAAATAAATATAAACATAGGAAAAGATATTTTACATATTGACATATTTTTTCATAATACTTCGAAATAGGCAAGCGTTGAGAATATTCTTAAAGGAAAAATATTAAAATTAAGTCGCAGTTGAGTACATAAAAAACGTATATAAAATTAGAGAACATTAGAAATAAACAGAATAATTATTTCTTTATTATTTACTTTTAAATATTTTTGGAACGTACTTTTTCAAGACTGTTGGTATTTCATATTCGATTAACATATTTTGCTGGAGGATTAGATTTTCGAACATGTTAAAACAACCAAATCAGAAACGCAAAATTAAACTTCTTCCGAAACGCACCTCTTTCGATAAGGACAATCTGAACCTAACTTCGCGTATTCCATTGGGTCATCGTGATTATGGTTTTATAAGGGCTACCAATACGGGCACACCGTTTCCGAAAAAATCGGATCCATTGGTACCACAGATGCTAATAGATCGGCTGCAGGGTGCGGAGAAAGAAATTGGGACAGCGGCTTCCTCGGCCTCAATCAGTTTGGACTCGACAGATGTGCAATTAAATTTAAACAAAAGCTCGGAAAAGTTAACCAAAATGTCATTCGAGATAAAAAGAAAGCTATTCCACGAGGGAGAGTTCACCATTACGCGCGGCAAGAAGACCAGTGACATGATTCATCCAAGCAATTCGACTATTTTGCCAAAGTACAGCTTACTTGATTCTCAGCATAATGCCTTAAAGGAAATGGAGGAATATTGTCGCGCCAAGAACATAAAAATAATGAAGGGATATGAATGAAAAATAGCTTAACATTTAAAATACATATACATATATTTAAATAACTAAATTGCTGAGAACCGTTTTATAGTCTGTTTTGGAGCGCATAGATAATGCTGCTTCATGTCAATGTCACTTGCACTTCCAGATATCCTGGGAGTCCACTACGCTTGGCTTTTGGTACACCGAACTGCTGGAGCGGAATGGGCAATTTCGTACTTGGATATCCACAGATCGTCCAAAGGTAACCTATCCCCCACTCAAACAAAAACTAGCTTTTAACTTTTGATTTGGAATTTGTCAACGCTAACAATGAACATAAAAAAGGTCTTCTGGATGACGGGCTTTTTTAATCCGCAAGGTTTTCTGACCGCCATGCGACAGGTGAGTACAAAGAAGAAAGTAACTAATTTTCTCATTCCTTACCGCCAACGACGAGTCTCGGACAGATTCATGGAATAGTTTGGTTATGACATCGTTATAAAGAGTTGTTGTATAACAAGCAAAAATAAGCTAAGAACTTGTATAAGCTACGTTTAAGCTGGATAATCAGCTATTCCTAGTTGTTGTTGTGGCACTCCTTTCAACAATTACCGCTTACATAGCTTCTCTGGGGATATGCTAAACATGGCATTTTTAAACACGTGTGACTGAATATTCCTTTAAATACTCGTCCACCAATTACCCTGTAATTGAGACATTTCTGCGATATTCTTATTGTCTGTGTTATACAGATACCATAAGCAACAAAAGTTGTTTAATTAAATTTAAAACTAGAGATTTATAGTTGGCATTTGGTATTCTGAGTACTGCTAAATTATAACTTATATCTAATCTCATAGATCAAGCCAAATAAAATATATAAATTAAGTAAAATAAAAGACTTGTTAGTTTAAGCCAAATTTTAAGTCTTGTAAAACTAAAAACTTTTTACTTATTGCTTATTTGGTTGTGTGCTCAACAAGCACAAATTTTTCTAATATTTTACAAAGACCTTTAATCGTAAATCATGACATGTTTGTAATAATGATAGTATCTTTCGCAGAAGTTACTTTTTTCCGCCACACATCTATTGATATTCTATATGCTTGCAAGTTATTCACTTGAGGAACTCTTTCTTTTTTGCTGTCTTGGGGCTGCTTTGGCAACACTTCGACCAAATTGACTGTGCTTATCGACCTGCTGTGCTGCTGCTGCTTTGGTATTGCGTATACGTCGCGTGTGTCGCTGAAATTGTCAGGAGGTAACGCGAGCTCACAAAGGCTGGGCACTCGACTCGGTCGTGCTGCAGAATCAAATAACTCGCTATAACAAGGAGGACATTACCGAGTATCCCACAGAGGGCGTATATGTGCATGGTCTATTCCTAGAAGGTAAATACTAACTAGCTCTACCTTACCCCCAATAACGTGTCTACATACAAATGCCAAGTGGGTGCATAGTGTCTTTTTTTCTTATACCCTGATACATATTTTTCTTCTTTTTTTTTTTTTTTTTGCTATATATTCGTATATATTGTATTTATATTTTCATTTGCTATACAATGACATCTTTTTCCTTACTCTGTGTCCAAAGTTCATGGCCTTTAGTTGACCCTGCAAATTGTTCCCGGCTTGTTTGTGCGATTTTTCGTTTTATGCCTGGCTTCGCCCAGTGTGTGATAATCTGAATGTTAAAGGCATAATTTGCGTCACTTTTACTGCTCCGTTTTATCTTTGTTGTGGTTAGCTTTTGATAAGTAGAAGCGGAGCTGGCTGACCCAAAACTTGTAGCATTCCGCAATGGGAACACAACGTTCAGAATCGAGTTCATTTTTGTCACATAGTTAACCTTTTGTACGCATTTTGTGAACACTTTGAACAACAATTTGCTTCTAGTTTAGTTTTCAATATGTCTCGCTCAAAAATGGATTAAACTTTTAAGCAAGTGAATCGCTTCAACAAACCTATTCTCTACTCACATGGATTGCAGCACTCTAAATCGTAACTTTGTTTTTCAACCTACTTCAAGTAATCAGATTTTGCAATCCAATTCAAAATAACAATTCAATGTTTTCAATTGATCAGCTTATGCAATATCCAAAAACCGCTTTTGTTGTTATATTGCTAAATTGAATGGGCGTGGCCGTCAGTATAGTAGTTCTCAAACTGTTATTTCGCGACGAAAATATGACAATAGAGAGCGAATGCATTATAGTTGGTTTAACATTGATTGCTTATACACAAATCCAACTGAAGCGTCAAACACGTGTTCAGAATTTCCAAATTGTATTTACTGCAAATAAAATTACACATACGCAAAGTGGTACCTGTAAAGTACCTAAATAAGGGCACAAGTTGGCAATTACATAAGTTCTGCTACTGTCCATTAAAAGCGGCCTTGTCTGGTGTACATTTTGGTGAAAGAACCCGGGCTGGCTTTGTGCTTGCTTGTCTATTAAAACACAACAATATGGCCCTAAGCTGTCCGCTAATAAATATTTTTGGGACGTAGAAACATTTGTGGGCAATTGTATGTATTCCCCGGGCATTCGCCAACTAACTTTATGAATTCAACTTATTCACATTGAAAGAATATTCAAACTCATATTTAAATTTGTTGCTTTGCAGGCGCTTCGCTTGATCGACGCAGCGGTAAGCTGATTGAATCAAGGATGAAGGTACTCTATGAACAAATGCCGGTCATATATATTTATGCCATTAACACGACCGCCGGCAAGGATCCAAAACTGTATGAATGCCCAATTTATCGAAAGCCGCAGCGCACCGACCTCAAATATGTTGGCTCCATTGATTTCGAAACCGACTTCAATCCCAAACATTGGACACTGCGCGGCGTTGCGCTGCTCTGTGACATCAAATAATTACGGAGCACATCACAAACCAAAGCAAAACCAACCACAACAAAAATAACAATAAGCACAACAGCAACACTCCACCCGCACCCTGTCCCTTTGCCAGTGTCATTGTTTGCTGTGCTGTCAACTTTTGTACGTGCTTTGTTCTCGTAATGGTCCTGTGATAATTATTGTTTTTGGGGCGTCCTATTTCATGTATTCCATAGGCCCTCTTCTATGGCAGCGACTGCTGTCTGTTAGGCGTCTCTTGTACTGCGTCAGAGAGACAAGTTTATTAATTATGCCCTCGAGTTATTCAATAAGCATTGGCCAAAAGGGAACATTTATCGTACTCCATAATTGGCTGTTAGGCCATGTCTAGAATTACATTTAAGTGATTGGGGCGCAATCTATAAACACTTCAAGTGCACTTATCAACAGAAATAAAGTTTTCGTTAATATGTAGAATATAGATAATTAAACTGCATTTTAATTGGATTTCGGCTATAAGTATAAAAATTACCACATTGACGAACGATTTGTCAACAGCTAATATACAACTCTGAGAACTTTAATAAATATGTTTTTAAATCTCAGCACACAAATATGTAAGTATTAAAAGCTCATTTATGCACTTCGAAAGAATTTTTATAAAGCTGTCATTCAAATTGGTGGATTAAAGATTTACCTTAAAATCGAAAGTTATTATTTATTTTACTAAATTTGTATACATCTTACAATAATTATTTATAAACATAATTTATCCATCCAAAATTATCTGAAAATGAAAAGCTCCACACCAATAAACATTAAAAATCTGCGCAGTTGAATTGAATGCCATATCAATAATTTTGATTTTTATTCATTGGTTTCATTAAAGTAAATACAAGCATATACATACGTAAATATACGAGGTTAATCCATGAAATATATATATTTATAATTTAAATTTCAATCATTTGCTTTTTTATAATTCCATTTATTCAGCTTTATTTATGAGAAAATTTTTTATTTACATATAGAAAATTACTTTCGCTTCATTTTGTTTTGTTTTTTTTTTTGTTTTTTGCATAAAATTCAATAATTTACATAAGTTTTTGTGCGAAATTGTGTATGTGTATAAACCATTCGATCCTTGTTCAACACATAATTTGTATATATAAGTTTGTTATATTTGTATACATATGTAAGTAGTTCAATTAATTGAGTTTAGCCCATGCACAAATAGTTATGTAATTAAGGTTAGGATTAAGTAGCTCATCTACATTAAAATCGTTAGTCGCATTTATATGATTTTCAACCATTTTGTGTCTCTTCAACATGCCTCCTATCTTTCTTACAACTTTCATATGTTAGATAAAAAGAAAACTTTTTTCATTTGGACCTGATTTCTTAATTTTTCCAAGAAAAACTAAGAAACTGGCCCACAAGTGTTATATCTATTTTTTGAAATTAATCTATTTTTTGAGCATGTAAAAATTAAACGAATTCCGCCCGCGGATCATTTTCGATGTTTTCAGTTTAGAAAATACTCATTAACAAAAGGGAATAAGTATAATAAGCAAAAAGATGAAAAAGTTGAATTGAATGTTAAACTTAGGAGCTGACTAAATAGATTACAAATACGAGTACACACAGTAAATTATACGTATTGAGGTATGCTTTCAAGATCTACACATCTACTTTTTGTTTCTTTTATCATTTAACGTCAATTATGCTATTTAACAAATTCATATACATGTCTATATTTTTTTTACGATTTTTTTTGTTGTATTTTTTGTTAAACTTTTTGCTACTAGTCAATAAATACAATTTGTCGAGTATAATTACGTGGTACTTAGGGCCGGGTGCGGGTACCCGGCGGAGTTAAGGAAACGTTCGTTTCGTGTTTAATATTCGAGAGCATCTGAAAAGAGGTAGCATGAATTGTTACATAGACCATTCACTTAGTTCAAAATACAAATACAAATACAAATACGAATACGAATACGAATACGAGTACGAAATTCAAATACTGAGTGCGCGAGTCTTAATATCAGCGTTGAGAATATTTGAAGCAACGGGTCGCGGTAGGAGGGTGGGGAGGAGTTTGTTTTGTTCATCGGAGGGTTGCACACACAATATGCCTGTCTTGAAGCCAGCCATTTAGGAACCGTCAATTTAGCAACTACTAACATCTATTTTAAACACTAAAGCTGTATGTGTGTCTGTCTGTCTGTCTGTTTGTGTACGTGTTGGTGTTAGTGTGCGTGTATGTGCATCTGTATCTGTATCCTTCGCGGCTGTCACTTAATTTGCATAGTGCGGCTTCTTGTGCATGCGATACATCAGATGCCAAGGCAATTGCCCGTTTGCATTGGCCGCCTCTGGTACGCTTTCCAAGTTATCCGACTGCTCGCTGTTCCAGTTTAAGTTTAGGTCGTTCAGAAAATCGTCCTGCTCCTGGTCGTCGTCAGCATCAGCATCAGCGTCTTCCTCGTTTGCGACACCAGTTGCGCCAGTTTTTCCTGGCAACGATTTGCGATGGCCGTTTTCATGATTTGTTTCGTTTGTAATTTCATTTCCGTTTGCCTGCTCCGGCGCCTGTTGGGTATGTTTGGCCACTCCCAGACCGAGGGTGTTAAGGGTGCTTAGGGACTTGGTGGCATCATCGAGCAGCTGCTGTGCGCCCGCTTGCTGTATTGGCCGTGTTGCAGGACGTTGCAGAAAATCAAAAAATTGAGACGAGCCCGAGGATGTGCCGGAGCCGGAGCCGTAGACGGAACTGGTGCCGGACTGCGGCCAGCCAAATCTCCCCAGTTGACTTGGGAAATGTTGCTGCTGCAGCTGCTCGCGCCGCTGTTGCTCTCGCCATGCATCCTGCTGTCGTTCCAGTTGCTGCTGATGCTGCTGGTAGTGAGTGTTTCCCCAAGTTGCCGGCTCCATAATCACACGTTTGCCAACGTTCTTCAGTATGGCACGATTCAATTCAACCTGTGTAAAACCGGAAATAAAAAGTAGAGAGAGCAAATGAAAGATTGGATTAAACACACACAGTAATTCGCAATGTGTGCCACATTTAACACACCACAGCTACCCCAAAAGCGATACCCATCTAAACAGACATCTAAACATACATTTACTTCAAGTGGCATAAATATTTCATTTGCACATCTTCAAATGTAATTTATCCTCAAACTCAACCATTTTTAATTGCATTTTCAGCTTGCAGTCAGGCTGCTTTGGGCTGACATTCTGGAAGGTTATTTCCGTAGTCTGCATTGGGTATCCATAATATTAATCTTAAAACTCTGCTACAATTATCATTCATTTTGGTCACCTATCGTTTGTTAAAGTTAAATATTTAGCTTTCGGATATTTTCTTTTTATTTAAATGTACTATAAATGCTAAAAGTCTCTCGTCAAATGCAGCAATTATTGCTCAATTAAATAGTTATTTACCATTTATAAGGATTCCCTGAAAAATACTTAAAGAGATAAGAAATAACGATAAAGTAACGCATGCTTGAAAATTATATTATTCTGCCCCTAATTATAAAAACTCCCAATTGTCTGACAATTTAAACAGATAAAGAGGAAAAAATATATGAAAAAATAGCAATTGCAATGTTTCTGTTGCTGTTGGCAGTGTCACCAGAATGATACAGTGATGGAGAAGTTGTTAAGCAGAAAAGGACATCGCAGTAGACGAGTGAGATGAGTGTTATAATTTGGAAAACAGATATTTAGCTAAATCGCCCAGGCGAGCGAACACCTCATGGACAGCGTCTTCCACACGATCATAAGTGTCCCCCCACGGATTACCCTCATCGTAATTAACATCGCAATAGAACGCCGCCGGAGAAGGACAACACAACGATTGAACTAAAAGATTTAACTTCAGCTGAGATGACTTAACTATCTTGTAGTCTGTCTCCTTCAAGTTTCAATATTAATAAAAATGTATATTTTTAATCGCATGTGATTCAAATGTGTATCTTATGAGTATTTAGGTTTCGCTGTATTATTATTATTATTCGAATGCAGTCAAGAGTTCACAATCAAGCTTCATCTGTGAATTTGCATTCATGCAGCAATTTATCGTATCCCTTTGAACAAATCAATACATTTGAGTTCGACATGTGTAAATGGAGCGTACAATTTGGAATGTACCCCGCTTCTCTTTGAGCCCAGTGCGGGATCATTTCTCGAGAGGCGCCCAAGGGCCAAATCGTTTGAATTTCTGTCACTAAATGGTTTCATTTTCCTTCCACATTTTCTCTTACTGGGTGCTGTGGGGTGCAACAAGAATTCGGTAAAATAAATTTTGCTTTGTTGTCAAGACAAAATATTTCGTATTACGCATACGATGCGTTGATTTCCTCTTTGCGCTCATAAGATGCTCTAAGCCTTTTCTTGGCTGTCACCAACCCAAAGCCCTTAAATCCTTTATTATACCCTGTACATATAAATGGATGAAATATGGTATTTTCAACTTATTGAAAACTTTTTGAAAAATGTTCAAATCATGACACTTGATTTTATTTATCAAACAAATGTTTTTCCAAAATCCATTATTAATGAATCCTTTTAGCAAAACTTACTAACCAATTCTGAAGCTTTATAATTCTTAATCGTTCAATTTTCGCACACTACCTTTGTTATATTTGTATATTTAATATTCTATTATATTTGCTAAGTCTGAGAAACAGCGGCAGGGTATATTAAAGTTGGCCACATTCTGGCCTTTTCACCTCCTTTGCTACCTGTGTGCTGTAATATAGGGCTTGCATGCGGGTTTGTCAATACACAGCGATAAGGTGGTTAACAAATGGCCAACAACAAACGCGCCATGACCTTGCCACTGGGACGACATGGGACGAATATTTGTGAACAATTTATTGTCTACTTATCTGTGAAGTGTATAATAAGGAAAAAAATATGCAAAACGGAGCACAGCTGTAACTATTCCCTTAATTTGCAGCTTTAGTTTTGATTAACACCTACAGTTTTTTCATTCACATCAAATGGCTTTTTCAATTTTAAGTGCCAGCGAAACAATTTGTACTTTGTTTTGGATTTTCTTTTGTTTATCTTACAAGTTGAACAAGAAAACAATATAAAATATTGTTGAGAAAAGTTTTTCTCTTTCCATTTGCGCTTATTAAAAATACCAAAGTATGCAGTGCGTTGGCGAGCAAAGCACCACCTTACTACCCCCCTGCCAACTTTACCACCCGCTCACCTGTCGCGTGTTTTCCTTCATCTGCCTGCGCGCAATTTCCAGAAGCAGCCGCTGGCGCAGCACATCCAACGGATTGACAATGGACAACGACGGCTTATTCCGCTTTACCAAAGAGTACTCATCCTGAAATGAAAAAGGCGGAAAACACTATTATAAACTTATGTCTAAACAGCATAATAAATGTTTCTGAATTCTTATTACAAAAAGTTAGTCAGTTTGAAAGTGTTTGACTTTGTTAATCAGTTCTATGGAAGCAATAGGAGTCTGAATTGCCAATTTGTATAAATTTTAAGAAACTTGAGCTTGCAAAATCTAAATAATGTATTCGTGGTTTGTTAAAAACATTTCTCAAGATAGGCCAAAAACCACAGTGATAAGCGTTTCGTGGATACTACTTAATTTTTATTTTCTCAAACAAACATATATAGACAAAGACCTCGAAGTATATAACATCGGAAGATTTTATGTTATTTGCATGACTAATGAGAGAAAAACAAAGAAAACAGAAGCCGGTTTCTTGGGCTTAATCGAAATTGATTGCAAGAAAAAAATCAATTAAATGATTTAAAGTCGTTAGTAAAACTTATAGGTAAAATAAAATTGTTATTAAAAATAATTAATAATTGAATCAATACAGCTTTTATGGTTGAGTAAATATCACGTTTTATAAAATCTACAATCAAGTTTCCGTGTACACCAAACTAACTACAGTCTGATAAGCCTGAGTAAATGTTAACACCCTGATCAACCGAATTTATGCAGTAAATTTCAAATTTTGCGATTATTAATTCAGTGTCGAGTATTCCCCCCTGCCAACTCATATGCGATAATCAAGCCTAACTGAAATATGGAAAAGAACCGAAGGTTGAATATCTGCGAAATTGATTGCTGAGCTAAACATACACCATATTAAGTTTTTTTTTTAATAGAAAATAACTGAGCAGTTAACATAGTCTGGCTGACAATATATTTATGCGAATACTAAAAAAGGGTAAGCAAATTTAATTCAAATTTAAAATCGAAATCGCGAAATCTATGCAGCTAAGAGCTCCACTAACTGACCAGCACCTAAGTAGTCTGCAATGAAATTTCACTTTTTTTCTAATCAGTTACTACAATTGCGGTTAGATAACACTATTCGCCAGAATGTCTGAATATCAATGGGAAGTCCCGAGAACCACGACCACTAGTTTCTTATAAAAGACGGTACTGGCGGCAGTGCCGATTAGTATACATCAAGCAATTGCGAAATGAAGATCCTAACATTAGCAGTACTCGCACTTCTTTGTGCTATCGTCGCTGCCAGACCGAACGGCCATCTTAATGGTGAATTGGGTGATGGTCTTGGGCTAGGTCACTGGTATCGAAACGGAGACAGATGGCAGGGAAATTTAAACAACTGGCACAGAGGTTCAAATGGCTGGTACAGACAACATCACAACGGACCCAAGCACGAAATGCATGCTGAACTATCAGAAGCACAAGACACCACATCCGAGGCTCCAGTGGAAACAACTAAAGTTCCTGAAAGATCCACTCCCTTAGCACCGGAACAGTCTACAGACGCTCCCGAAGAAACTACAGCCGCTCCAGAAGAAACTACAGAAGATCCAGAAGAAACTACCGCAGCTCCAGAAGAGTCTACTGAGACTCCCGAAGAAACTAGCGAAGCTCCAGAAGAAACTACCGCAGCTACAGAAGAGTCTACTGAGACTCCAGAAGAAACTACAGAAGATCCAGAAGAAACTACCGCAGCTCCTGAAGAGTCTACTGAGACTCCAGAAGAAACTACCGAAGATCCAGAAGAAACTACCGCAGCTCCAGAAGAGTCTACTGAGACTCCCGAACAAACTACCGAAGCTCCCGAAGAAACTACTGAAGATCCAGAAGAAACTACCGCAGCTTCAGAAGAAACTACCGCAGCTCCAGAAGAGTCTACTGAGACTCCAGAAGAGTCTACTGAGACTCCCGAAGAAACTACCGCAGCTCCAGAAGAGTCTACTGAGACTCCAGAAGAAACTACAGAAGATCCAGAAGAAACTACCGCAGCTCCTGAAGAGTCTACTGAGACTCCAGAAGAAACTACCGAAGATCCAGAAGAAACTACTGAGACTCCCGAACAAACTACCGAAGCTCCCGAAGAAACTACAGAAGATCCAGAAGAAACTACCGCAGCTCCAGAAGAAACTACCGCAGCTCCAGAAGAGTCTACTGAGACTACCGAAGAAACTAGCGAAACTCCAGAAGAAACTACCACAGCTCCAGAAGAGTCTACTGAGACTCCAGAAAAAACTACAGATGATCCAGAAGAAACTACCGCAGCTCCAGAAGAGTCTACTGAGACTCCCGAACAAACTACCGAAGCTCCAGAAGAAACTACCGAAGCTCCAGAAGAAACTACATCCCGAAGCTCCAGAAGAATCTACCGCAGCTCCAAAAGAGTCTACTGAGTCACAGAAGGTTTCGGCGAAGGTAACCGTTGTTCGGTGACCATCTAAGCCCACCCACAAACCAAAATAATAAAGCTACAAGCTGCTTCAAGAATTTCAATATTAGTTATCAAGATCCAAATTAGAGTGTAGTGATTGTTTTTTATAGATTAAGTACCAAGTGCTGTCAATATTATTAGGTTTTATTTTAATTATATGATCGATTTTTCACTGAGTGTTTCTACACATATAAATTAAATATGTCACAAAAGTAATTTATAGTATAAGCACGCCCTATCAGCACAAATGAATTCAGAGAATTATGATTGATAAGTGTTTTCTTTGTAGGCTCGACCATAATCATATTATTTACTGATTTCTGGTTGCTGTTCAGAATTTTAATCGCTTAGCAATTATCATCGTCAGTTCCGACACATAGTACACGGTCTCCAGCTCTTATCTGTTCAGACATCAAAAAACATGGTGTTCAATTATGGGTTGAGTCACTTGAGATTGGAGTGGTTTCTTTTTTGGCAATGGTAGTGGAAAACATGATGCGTAATCGATTATATTGCATAATGTTGATATAATTGACCGTACTATTTGTTTAATGTCTATAATTTTCCATAACAAAGTGGCGTCGAAGTGATTCAATCTATTTACATACTACAACTGTGCAAATATATGGTGCATAATAGTAATTGCAGCTGTAAATCACCTATATAAGACCGAGATCAGCCAGCAAATGCAATTAGAAACTAATCATGAAAGCTGTAACACTTGTTGTATTCGCAGTCTTGTTGGTTGCTGTTGTGGCACAGCGCGGTCCGGGTGGCCGTGGTCGAGGACCACCCGGCGGTCAAGGTCCACCTGGCGGTGAGGGACGGCCTGGAGGTCGAGGACGCCCTGGCGGTCAGGGACCTCCTGGAGGTCGAGGACCACCTGGTCCACACAAACCACCACATGGCCCACCAGGTGGCAAAGATCGGAATGAGGATGATTGTAGCGACAGTAGTGACAGCAGTGACAGTAGTGACAGTAGTGACAGTAGTGACAGTAGCGACAGTAGCGACAGTAGCGACAGTAGCGACAGTAGCGACAGTAGCGACAGTAGCGACAGTAGTGACAGTAGCGATGAGAGCGACAATGATACCACTGAAGACCCGGAAAACACTCCTGATACCACTGAAGACCCAGAAAACACTCCTGATACAACTGAAGACCCAGACATCACTTCTGATACCACTGAAGACCCAGATATCACTTCTGATACCACTGAAAACCCAGAAACAACTACTGATGATAATCAGGATGAGACCACGGATGAAAACCAGAATGAAGATGGCAATTAGGCTGAGAACCATAGCGATAAAGGCTTTAATCAATCGATGCCCCTTGCTGTCTACAGGTCAAGGTCAGGTTGATTAATCAATAAATTTATTTTGCGACTTCAACTAAAACATTCGTTTTTAATTACAAAGTTTTACACTTAATGTATGCGATTTATATAAACAAATCTAAATAATTAAACAAATATATAGAACATTCCTTATATGTTATTGCCAAGCGTCTACAACTATTTATTTAGATATAAATAATAAACACATATATATATATACAGTATTTGTAATATTATTTCGGAACACAAAATTAAACATTTTAAATTGTATTTGGATAAGATGAGATATACTGGATTCAACTTATATGGCTAGTTTAGGTAAAAGTTTCATTGCAATGAAGAATAACCGCGCGTCGAACTTTTTCATCTGGCACATTCTTGGTTGTTTTCATCTTATATTGTTATAAATTGCATTTACAAACTTGCATCATAAGTTTCCATTTCGAAATTCGCGCACAATAAAGCTTTTAGCACAAGCACTAAATAGTTCAGATTGCCTTAAATGCTGAACTGGATGAATCAAGTATTCGCAATGCATAAAGCAAAATGCCGTTCAAATTATATAAATGAAGTATTTGCAATGCAGAAAGCAAACTGCTGGTCCAATTTTCAAAATCTGACCTTTAAAATGGGAAAATGAAAACCACAATTCAAGGTGTTTTATAGGATGTGTGAGTGACACCAGCAATACCGCAAAAGTTGCTCCTTTGTAAAGTTGTCAACTTATCTGTTTAGCAAGAATACTTAGTTATATTGTTCAGAGTGGAACTTAATGAAAAAAACAGCGTGAAAACTTGAACTTTTGTTGTCAACTTTGTAAAATAATTTTTTTCGCTATTAAAGAACAAAGCTACAACTTTTATTTGTCTTTTCCTGAAAGGTAAATAAACAACCTATTGTATGTTTTTGTTCTATTTTGTTTACAATTATTGTGGTCTAATGAAGCAAACATAAATCGTTTAAAAAACTGTTTATTTGCAAAGTAATATTTATGAAGTATGTGATATCTTTATTGTGTTTTGTTTTTGATAAAGATGATGATAAGAACATTTACATGAGAAACACGATGTCGTTCGGTGAAAGTTAAACAAATCAAAATGATGGATGTGATAAGCACAGAGCTACTGACAACTAAATAGTATATCATTAATAATTAAAGCGTTATGTTGGTTTAACCACTTTAATCATATCTTAGAGTAGTGAAATATTTAGTTAAGAATACATTTGAAGAGTGGTTTTGATCCTTTTAACTCACTATAATTAAAGTAGTAATATGTATGGACTATGAGCGATCCAGAACACAGTTTTATCACATTTTACTAAGTTGTAGTTATCGAATGCGTAAATACATTCAAGCTTAACCCTGATGGACCAAGCGTACAAATGAATCGAATATTTTTTGATTTCATTTAGGAAATAAACTAAACTTTGGTCAAAAATTTAAAACAAATGGTTACACAAATTTTTTATGACAATTTGTTTGCAAATTTTGATGTTCTGTTTCAATGTTTTTTTGCAAGGTGTCAAGAAATTTTTCATTTTGGAAATGGATGCAAATATTTTTCATGAAAGAAGCATCAAGGCACGCATCAATTCCTTTTGCAGGCCATAATAAACAGAAACAACCAATGAAATATGAGCTTCAAAAAAATGTATCAAAATTGACTGACAGCAGTTGAAAACCGCAAAACGGAGAGGGGCAAAGAGTACGCACCTGTATGGTCTGTGCATCCAGATAGCCCAAAGGATATCCGTTGGCATACCCAGCGCCGCTAGCTGCCAACGCTGCAGCTGCTGCTGCGGCTGCGGCGCCCCCGCCTTCAACTGCGCCCGTTGTTGCTGACGCACCACGCTGTGCGGTACAAACGAGCCTTGTGGCGCTGAGTAAAGTCAATACCATGGGGCAAAACCACGCTGTGGCTTTCATCATTCTGCAAATGAAAAACGAAAAAATAATAATAAACTTGTTATCAATAATAATTGCATAAAATAACAACGGATGCATGAATGGACCGATTAACGCCACAAAAAGCAGCTGCACATTTCATCAAACGAAACTGAAATTGAATTCCATTCTTTTGAATTGTGAAAAATTCCATAATTGCATGCTGGACAGACAATAATTAAGAAAACATAATAAATAAATGTTTTCTTAACTAGTGTTAAATTACTGCTTAACTAAAGTAAGTTTAAAATAATATAATATCTACTAATTATCCATACATGTTTTCTTGAGTTAACCATTTGTTAATAGTGTGTCAATTAAAGTTGTTTTTTTTTTAATAAAAATCAGTAATTTGCAGTAGCTTAAATAGAATGCACAATATAAAAATACTTGACTACATTTGTAGCATAGTTTTTGAATTTATATTTTCACGTCTTCAACAAAAAGCATTTTTCTTGCTTAAAATGCGGACATTCAGCAACTGCTAAGCAGATTACTGCATCATTAAATGTCAATTTATCAACATCCGACCTTATTTATTATTGTAAAAAACAAATAGATAAATAGGAATGTAAAAAGTACTCCCAAGAAATGTATCTGTACTTTGACTTTGATATAGCGCGTGTGAAAATGGGAAAGTTCTGCTTGGCAATAATATGCAACTGTTTGACATTGCTGATGTGGACATACAATTTATGACCTATGCAAGACCTCCTCTAACGGTGAACTCGCGGCTGCAGTTGGTCAGAACGGCAACTCGATGGTCTTTAATCAAATGACTTTTGCAACAGCCGCAGCGGAACATAAACGGAATGTGTGGAAATAACATAAATGGATGCCAAAGATGCCAGCATAAGATGACTGAGTTGAGGCACGTGCTGAAGCTCTGAAGATTCTAGACACTGACACAATGAATTATCGCTTATGCCGCAGCCAGCTAAACGAAATTGTGTCAGGACAATTTGTGCGGCATCTCGATTATGTAAACTACAAACAAAAAATCCCAAAAAAGGACAACGACTCGCGATTGGCCCACAATCTCCGCTTAACCCCAGAGCAGGAAGATAACAAACCCCAAAAAATGTCGACATATTTATAAATAGACTGAAAAAACCAGGCAAATACAGTTTTGCATGCGCAGTGCTGATTATATAAATATATATTTATATTTGCTTGCTAGACTCCAAAAAAAAGGGTAGACTGCATAAAAATAGATTTTGGACTGGGTAATTGTTTCCTCTGCTTTATCCATCGTCACTTCCTTTCACTATTTTGATTAGTTTCTATCGGCGTTTATAAGGGCTTTGATTGACGCCCAAGAACAATTTGCAAGCGGCTCGTCCTATGTGCAACAAGCAACAAGCTACCAGAGTTCACATATTTAATAATGTGGGTGTTTCCTCAACATCTCTGACATATTTCAAATTGCCTAATTTAATGTTAAGAACTCAACACTTGCTCCGCTATAAACATATAACTAAAGGCATTTTGAATATTTAGATCTTGAGTCTATCTTGTTAATCGAAAGTCAGCAAAATTTCAGACTCTAGTTTATGTCTTCTGTTTATCAGTAGCTTTTTGCAAATAAAACATAAGTAAGCAGCAAGTAAAACATGTTGCACTAAAAAGTCTTTTAGTATGCACTTAACTGAACTATAAAAATACAATAAGTAGGTCATATTTGCTCAAGGAATGTAGTGAACCAAATATATATATATGTGATTATCAAGATACACATATTTAAATAAAACTGCAAAGTAATCAACCTGGCTCTCTTCAAACAACTGTTTCATATAACTTTATTGTGTGCACCATAAACGTGTTCAAAATATATAAAAAGTGTTTTATTAAGTATGAAAAGCTATTAAATATTTCAAATTTATCTGGCATCTGAAATTTTTGATCTCAACTTATTAGTTTAGTTTTGATATTGACTAATTAAATAATACATATTTTCTATTTAAACCTGTATATTTTTAATCATTAGATAGCAACTGAAAAATATATGGTATACCTTTTCTCGGCTGGTCTAATGCAACAGATTATCCCACATATGCCATTAGGTTTGATTGTAATATTTGTTGTACTTATTCCATCTACTTAATATAGTTACAATTCGAGCTCCATTTAAGCTGAGTTGTCAGTGCCGGACTTAAGTGCAAATCTCTGGATGTTTAACTATTTGAAAGCTCTCAACACATCCAAATACTTTTACATACATAAGTAAAGGTAAAAAGTGGCATGATTCTGGCAGCTGTCATTTGTGTGGCATTTGCGAATATTGAAATGTTGACAGCATGTTGCATGTGGCCAAATTCATTGACGTGTCAACTCTAACAACACAAAATGAGTGCCGCCACCTCTGCACTCTCCTGCAGACATAACAGCTAAAAATGGTCAGAAAATATGTTAAAGTTCAGTCATTGAAGTTCCGTTCAGAGAATTTTGTCGGCCTAAAATGAAATCACATTGTTAAAATGCCATAAATCGAGAATGGCTGCATTTGAAGTTGAGCAAATAAATATTTTCTTGTTTGGCTGCGTGGTGGGTTAAACAGAACTTGGCAATGCAATAAAAACAGCTTTTACCCACTGTAAATTGTGCGTGCCACACTCCACCGTAAATAAAGGGACTGCCCCACCAAAAAATCGTGATTGCCTGTAGCGATTTTGCCTACGAATCCATCGCTTTTATCTGCAAATTTAAAAATCTCCGCTGCAAATATATAATATATTTGTATATACAAGGCGGACAATAAATCTAAGGTTTTTTTTTGTCTATTTGCATTTAGCATGTATGCAAATAAATACCAAGTTGTGCAAAGTTTTTTGCTCGATAAAAAGATTTTTACGAGCGAACAATTTGATGTGCCCGTTGATCCATGGAGCACAAAGAAATGATTCAATGCATTCATGTTTTGGCTTTTGCTCATTGACTTAAATGTTTGTTAGCGTTTAAAATACAGACATCAATTTAGTCTGATGAACTAGTGAAATACCTTCAAAAAAAAATGTAACAGTTCAATTGATTACTCTGACTGCTTTTTAATCGTATATATTTTGTGGTATACGTCTTTAAAAATCGTTTTCTGTGCATATTAGATTAGGAAAGGGACCACTTTCATTTTTAACAACATTTCACAATATATGTTCACTTCAGTCTGTGAATAATTAACCAATTTAACGGAATTAAAATCGCAAATTTCACTTACGATCCAAAGCAACATTTTATAGGTCCAACAAACGTGACCCATTACAGGGAAGTCAACGTTGCCTTTCTTGCTAAAAATGGCAGGGTAACCAGTTTTTACACCCAATCAACAGTTTGTAAAAGAAAAATAAATGACTCATCACTGAATTACATTCTCAGGACACTTGAGACAAGTAGCTGCTGAGCAGTGTGCAAATTCCATTAAAGAAAACTAATTAATCGACGAGAGTTTCCTCATTGAGAATCTGTCACAATCACTTCTTCCGTCGCTTTTAATTTAAAATTAAAATTGGGCGTGAACACTAAATTATATTTTGAATGCAACAAAAATCATTCTGACTTAATTATCAGGGTTTTATAAATCGCTTCACATTTCACTCAAAGTAGATGGAATTCAGTTGGCTCCAGAAAGGGGAAATGTACAAATTACTGCTACAGGCAAAATTAATTGCAAAACATTTTATTTAATTGAAGCTATATTGGCAATTATTATTTAAGCTCTAAAATAATTCAGGAGAAAACTTAATTTCACGGCTAAATAAATAACAACAAAATGTCTCTTTCAAGTCACAAATAAATTTTGCATGTGTTTTTCTCTAAGGCATTTCTAACTAACATTTAAAAAAAAAAGAAAAACTACACGGATTATTAAAATTTAAATTGAGTACCTCTTTTACCAATGTTGTATTTAATTTAAATAAATTAATAAATGTTAAAATGATACTGTATTTTATTTAAATATGGCTTTAAAATAAACTTTAATGTAAGAGTAAGAACTCTATATATTTTTATTTACTTTGAAAATGGTATGTATTCAAAGTGCGTAAAATTTAAATTGGAAATCAAGAGGGCTATTACGTGTTCAAACAGACTCATTTCATTAAATTAAATAAATAAAACGTTCAATCGCATTTACCTACCAGTTATATTGTTGAGCTAGATTTATCCACAAAATGGTTTTGAGAATACGCTTTAAATGCCACCAAGTGCAAATAAGTCACGTTTACGTTGTTTTTTTTTTGTTATTTCGTATTTTTTCACATAAAACGTTATCACGTTATTAATTTGTAATTGGCCAGGACAATTCCGTTTGATCCTAACTCTGGCTAAATATTTATGGTTTTCAAGATATTCGTTGCGGCTGTTAATTTGTTCCAATTTTGATAACTGCTCACGCGCGACGGCAATCAAACGAAATTAGATCGAGAAAATTTAAATATTTTTTGGGCTTTTGAAAATTACCACAAAAATTCTATGCAAATGCACTTTAAAATTTTGGATTTTCGACAAGAGTTAACAAGTTGTTCCAGGTCTGTTCTGGTAAGCGAGCTTAGCTCTTCTGGCTGCCTTTTGGAGCTGTGTTCGAACGCAACAGGCTGACGACGAGCGAAGAACTCAGAGCTGCCAGCGTAGGACACTTCTTTTTATATTGTTAGGCAAGGACGCAGAACGCTGAGCGCTGCACGAAGTGATTCCCAAACACGAAGCTGTGACGCGACGAGCGTCAGCAGGACGACGATAAGTACGAAGCAACAATGTGGAGCCACGCGACTAGTTATGAATGAAGCCATGCGGCGCGGACACCTTCGTGGGTAGCTCCACATGTTGCCCCAAAAAATATAAAATAATTACAATAAAACAACAACATTTCAAAGCGCATGTAGCCACACGGAAATGTTGTTGGAAATGTTGCTGCAACATTTTTCTTCTGTTGGTTTTTTACAATTATCGAACGCAATTAATATATTAATATTTAATGGGTTTGCATTTGCACATTAATTGTTTGCCTTAAAGCAAGTCAAAGGATTGACCTTGTGGCCATTTGGCTAACACCTTCTGGCAGCTGCGTCTGTGGTCAGCAGTCAGGTGTGAAATTGCTCGCAATTCATCTTCGTCTCTCGAAAAAGACACAGTGGTATCAATTGACAAATGTTATACAATTGTTTATTAATAATATATATACATCTTAAAATTTGACATTCAATATGATATATATATAATAAAATGCTAAGCAAAACACAAAAGATTGCCTATGAAATTCATTGCTAAATTAGATAAATTGTTCGTAAATTCTGGGCTCGTTTCCATTGTGAATTCTTTGGCCGATAACCATCAATTTTATCTTCAGTTTAAGTGCAGAATGGATGTGGATTGTTACAGTTGCTCCAATCCTATTAGACCTTTCGGTTAAATGAATTGTCAACAGTGTTGCGACCATTCGTCAGAATATTCCTTGCCCTCCTGCCTGTTGCTCATCCAGTTGAAGCTAAGCTGGAGCTGAAGCTGACACATTGCCATCACTTTTAATCGCTGTCGATGCGTGGTCAGCTGTAATTAAACACGTTGCTCCTCGCACATTCTCCTTTCAGCTGATTGAAATCTGTCGAAACGAAGTTGATGACATTTTGCCATGTAGCCATTTCTCTTATTTATTGTCGCAATCTGTTGTCGTTAAAGCAGAGAAAACTAGCAGGTTATCTATAATTGAGTTGTAAACTGCTAAGGATTTAGATTTATGTACGTGACCAGCATGAAATGTCAGTTAATATGGGACGAACTAGCATTCGATTTTTTAATGTGTTATATGTAGCAATCAAATCTGATATACCAACAATGCCTCAATAAATATTCATATATCAAATGTCAAATAGATCATACAAATATCATAAGAAAAGCCGTCAAGTTAGGCAATTGATTAAGCTCCTTCAACATTATGATGATTTCTGCACAATTAAGTATGCTCGTGCTAAACTTTGGCAGCCCGGATTTAATTGTTTGTCAAAGTTGAACATTTTCATTAGCCAGGGCCAACAACTTGATTGTCTGTTAATAGCCGTTGCCGTGCAGCAATAACATAATCATTAACGCTGCATTTAAGCTTCGAAGCACTTGAGTTGGCTAAGAGATAAACTCATTAACATGTTGATTAAAATCACGACAAGGTTCAAAACCCCGCCCAAGCCACTGCGCGTCAATCTTTTGTTTGATTTGCGTAATCAGTCAATGGGGTCTGTCGTCAGTTTCTAATTGCTCAGCGTCAATTTGACAAACGCTCAAAATGGCAAACGTCACTCGGCTCCCAATTATGTTGCCCCCTGGGCATCTGTCTCTGTATGGTGTCAAGGAAAGTGAGAGCAATCTTCACAGCTGCTGTCGATAAAATGAAGCAATTATTAATTTATGACCTGCTCTTAACTTGCCTACAAAACTTGCAGTAAATGCGCACAGTTTAATGCATTAGCTGAACTGTCATTATTAAGGAATGAGTAAAGTTTCAAATATAACATGCAATTTTATAAGATTTATATATTGAATGAAATTTGACATGGTCCAGTAGTCATTTTCTGTCATTGTTTTAGGATTCAACTTTTTGCAGTATTCATTTGATTAATATCATAATTTTTGAGCGGCTTATTTCGGCATTTGGTTCTGAAGAAGCGCTAAAAGTAAAACAAATTACGTCCAACTTCTAAGCAAGAGGCAATAACAAAATAGCTGGAACCCCAAAAAAGTTTTAGCACAAAGCAAAGCAAAATATTTAACTAACAAAACCGAATGGAAAAGTTTTATGCTCGGACAGCAATAATTATCTAAAGAAGTTTTTGGTAAGAGTAGCTATCAAAGTGGTTGACGCTTAACTTTTGGCATTAACTGTGACTTCAATTTATTTAGATGACCAGGTGGGTTTTGGACATGTAAATATTATGGTTATTTTAACTGTTTCCTTCTTGTGTTGTCAACTTAAAATTTGTGAACATTTATTTGCATTTAACCTGCTTTTCTGTCAGAAAAAATCGCACCATATTTTAGTAAATTGACCAGTTATGAATATCGGCAAAAAACCATAAACAATTTTTTTCAATAATTTACAATCCAAAAAACTTAGTAATCTTTTTTAGTTTGTTTTTGAAATATTTTTTGTTATTAGAAAAATTTTTTCTAAAATTTAGAAGTGCATGCCGTAATTTTTACAAAAAAAAACCCTTTCTAAAACTAAGAAACACGTAATTAGCTTACTGGTTTGCTTTTAATATTAGAGTTATACGTTTGAATTCCTGTGAAACAACATCCGGGAAATTAAACATATTTTTTTCTCAATTTTAGAAAAATCCACTCTGATATTCAAGAGTGCTTTTTACTTTTTAGAAAATCAAATCCTTAAATAATCATAGTTGGAAAATCTTTTATGAGTGTACGAATGCCCAAAGCTGATATATTTCACAGACCTTGATTAAAAGTGCGAACAGTAGTGACACATTCAAAATTCACGCCCACTGTTGGCAGGCATTTGTCAACTGCATGTGTCGGTCCAAAATTTGATTTATGAGCATGTCGCGAAATGTGCGAAAATAAGCCAGATAAATCAATAGAGTTAGTTTCGTTTCGTCTCGGGGAAATTGGATGGCACAGCTGGAGTGTGAGTTCATTTTGCTGCTCCTAATTGCATTATTTTGGGTAATTTAGGGGTAAAGCCAGCTAATTTAGAGCTGCACACTTAATTTCATTAGCCAAAAAAAAATAACTAGGTCAAATATGATACGAATTGTTTTTGTTTACAGAGTTAATGTTTGTATTTTTATATAATAGTAGTTTCTTGAGTTTGGCGCGTAGAACTTGTACGTTTAGCTTTACGCAAATAGTTGCTCAACAGTTGAGCAGCATTTTGGCAACCAACTATAGATGGCGCCACCACCACGCTTTTTAACATTTCATGATTTAATAGTATTAATAAATTATATATAAATATTATATATATATTTTACATTATTATATATTTAAATGTATTAACTATAACAATAAAATTATTTTAATTCAGATTAGATTAAATATCGTCAAATTGTTATCGATACTTGTATGATCACTAAGCAATTGTAACAGGGACGAGACGATAGTATTACTACACTGTCACAGTGACAATTATATCGCGAAATTGTAAACAAATGAAATATGGTCTGGGTTTTTCGACATGAATAATGTTTAAAAGTTTGGAATATCATATTATGTCTTGAGTTAGCTGTTGTAAATACCTGGAGAGTTAAATGACTTAAAATGTGATTGTTTAAAACAGTGACCTACTACCTGCGATTGGTAATGGTACAGTGACTGATGCTCATCTCAAGCGTTCTATCATCGCCAGAAAAACAAATATGGCGGAACGAAAATGCAATGAAAAATAAAAAAAAATTAACTTATTCGCAATTGCAAGCAAATCCAAGACGCGCGTATAATGTGCAATTAAAGCGCATTACCGAAATTAATCGCTTTCTCACATGCACATATATGTGAGTGCGTGTGTGTTTGTGTGCGTGCGTAAGTGTGATTTCTAGCAATGCGATTTGCAAAATCAACACAAATACAAATTTGTTATTACGTGACCTCGAGAAAGCCGCTAAAATTGAAAAATAAAAAACCAAATATAAGCAGCAAATGCAACATCGTCCGCTGTACCGCTAAAATGCCAAACTGATTAGGTACGGCAAACAAGCAACAAAAATTAACAACAGCAACAAAAAAGCGTTGCTCAGAAAATAAATAAACAAGGCGGAAAATGTCTGGCGGACGCGACAGCAACGCCACCAGTGGCAGCAACGGCAACAGTGCAGCGGCAACAACAACAACAACAACTACAGCAGCAACAACAGCGACGACTCCAACGCAGCAGCGTGCACGCGGTCGTCCTGCGAAGCGGGCAACTTGCACCTGGTGCGGAGAGGGGAAGTTGCCGCTGCAATACGTGCTGCCGACGCAGACGGGCAAAAAGGAGTTCTGCTCGGAGACGTGCATCGCGGAGTTCCGTAAGGCGTACAGCAAAGGAGCGTGCACACAGTGCGACAATGTTATACGCGAGGGCGCGCCCAACAAGGAATTCTGTTCGATGCTGTGTATGAACAAGCATCAGAAAAAGAATGGTTCCATGCGACAGCACAGCGCCTGCAACGCCGCTGGCGTCGGTGGCAGCAACAGCAGCCACAGCACAACGGATGGTGAACGCAAGCTGCTTAGCAGCGGTGCGCCGGCGCCAACGGGTCCCTTTCAATACGAGAGCTTCCATGTCTTTGACTGGGATGCCTACCTGGAGGTGAGTCTATCGGCTCTCCTTAATTATAAACCTAATCTATTCTGTTTTTCTCGTGGTAGGAAACGGGCAGTGATGCCGCACCGGCGGAATGCTTTAAGCAGGCGCTAAATCCGCCCAACAATGATTTTAAGATCGGCATGAAACTGGAGGCTCTCGATCCGCGCAACGTCACCTCCACCTGCATTGCAACAGTGGTGGGTGTCCTCGGCTCCCGGTTGCGGCTCCGCCTCGATGGCAGCGATTCACAGAATGATTTCTGGCGCCTGGTGGATTCGACGGAAATCCATGCGATTGGGCACTGTGAAAAGAATGGGGGCATGTTGCAGCCACCGCTAGGTTTCCGTATGAATGCCTCTAGTTGGCCTGGCTATCTTTGCAAGATACTCAACAATGCCATGGTTGCACCCGAGGACATCTTTCAACCGGAACCGCCAACGCCCGAGGTGAATCTGTTTAAGGTCGGCCAGAAGCTGGAGGCGGTGGACAAAAAGAATCCGCAACTGATTTGCTGTGCAACAGTTGATGCCATCAAGGATGACCAGATCCATGTCACATTCGATGGTTGGCGCGGTGCCTTCGACTACTGGTGCAATTATCGGTCGCGGGACATTTTCCCGGCTGGTTGGTGTGCGCGCAGCTGCCATCCGATGCAGCCGCCCGGCCACAAGTCGCGCATGGACTCCAGCTCCGGGAAGCAGAGATGTGCCCGTCCCCGTTATACAGTTGTTGCCGAATCGGATGCCATGGTGGCTGCCTCACCGGTTACGGCACATTTTCATACCAATTGCAAGGGCGGGCCATTTATCAACGGATCCAAGCTGCCCTCGATGGTGACGGGGCCAACCCATCAGACTCTGGCCAAGCTCTGCTTGCAGGAGGTGCTCGCCGCCAGCACCGACACCCAGCAGCTCTCCAAGTTGCTCTTCGCCCTCGACGGCGATGTGCACATTGTGACCGCGGCTGGCAAGAATTTTACGGTAACTTCATATTAATTAGAGTCAACTCTGAACATTTAAAACATTTAGAACTGAGTGTTTATCAAGAGTGAATTTTCAGAATAGTTGTGTGTATTGATTCTCTACCAAAATGTTTCGCAATTAGTAATCGTCTGATGCTCTTCTAGGTCAAAATACCATCGCCGTTGCGCATGAAGGATGACGAGAGTCTGGCGCAGTTTATCGAGACACTGTGCATTACATGCCGGGCATGTGCGAATCTCATCTCGTTGCTGCCGGAGACCGAGGAGTGCAAAAAGTGTGTGCAGAGTCGCAAGCGACAATTGCTGCAGACGGCAGCAACGCCGCCTTCGTCGCCCGTTTTGCCAGAGAAGCGTGCTCGTCAATCCAAATCTGCCACGCCTACGCCCACATCACCGGCGGAGAAGCCGTTGATTATCAAGCAGGAGGCGGGAGTTAAACCGCAGCCAGCAACAGCAAAACCTAAGGAGGAACTAAATCATAATAACAACAATAACAGCAGCAACAACAACAACAACAGTAGCAACAGCAATAGCAGTAATGGCAATAACAACAAGATGAACATCAAAACTGAACCGAATGGCGTCACCTCCCCAAATGTCACAAGCCAGGCGCTGGCGCTGCGCAAGGTGCGCTTTCAGCATCATAATAACAACAATGGCAATAGCAGCCAAGACGCAAGCAGCAACAACACCAACAGCTCCGCCTCTTCCACCTCCTCCACGTCCAGCAGTAGTAACAACAGCAGCAGCGGCGCGATTCTCGCCGGCGGCACATCAAATGCCAAATATTTAGCGCCACTTGTCGCCGAGGTGCATCCAGAGCAGATGATCGCCAAGCCGCCGAGCAGCTATTATAAATCGCCGACAACACTATCGTCGAGCGCATCGTTTCCCTCATCGATATCCACGCCTTTTACCTCACAGTCCGCCTGCCCCGCAGCGCCAGCTGCAAGTTCCGCCAAAGCGGCGACGGCGCCCGTGGCGGCAGCTGCAGCTGCATCCAGCAGCTATGCAAGCACAGCGATCAGTTCACCCCAGCACAGCACAATCACAGCTGCGTGTTCGCCGCTGCGGGCGCAACCCATCGACTGGTCAATCGAGGAAGTTATCCAGTATATCGAGAGCAACGACAACTCACTGGCCGTGCATGGGGATCTCTTCCGCAAGCACGTAAGTCCCTCCACCTTGTAAATTGAGGCGTGCAATTGAAAATATATTATTGTCGAAAGTTATAATCATAATTGTAATATGTATCTTTGTGATCTGCAGGAAATCGATGGCAAGGCTTTGCTGTTACTCAACTCTGAAATGATGATGAAATATATGGGCCTGAAGCTGGGGCCAGCCTTAAAAATATGCAATTTAGTGAATAAGGTGAATAATAATGGACGACGAAATAATATGGCTTTGTAAATGGGGCAATTTACGTCGAAAAGCAATCGTATAAGGGAAATTGATATGGAACAAAGAAGTGTTAACAAATTAGTACCTCCTTATAAAGTATAAAAGAAAAAAGATAACAGATAACAAAAAAATACAGATAAGAATACATGATTTGTAAATGATGTATGTGTTTGGGCATTTGTTAAGGTGCCGCACATCTAAAATATAATTTTAATATTTAACTTCACAATAACATTCTAATGCGAATAATGTTAAACATGCGCGATAAACAAAAGGAAACCAAAACAAATGTCGAGCAAAATCTTCAAATTCCCAAAAAAAAAAAAAACACAAAAAACTCATATTCGAAATATCAGTTTTTCTAGCAAGAAAAACGCGTAAAACAAAAATTATTTATAATGCATAAGCATAATATTTATTACATACAAACGCACACTAGGCACACAACAACAAAAAACAAAAACTAATAAAAGAAAAAAATAATATTTAATAATATTGTAATCGAAAAAAAAACAGCAGCACTTTGAAAATATTGTACATAATTTGTCATATAATTTTGTAATTATACATATATATCTATATACATATTGATTGAGTTTCTTAAAACGTAAAATTATTACAATGTTTGCTTAATTTTAGCAATTTATTTTAAGAGTATTCAAAAAAACAAAATAATTGTTTAATTTTATTTGTAGACACGTAAGTTATACAGAAACCTAAACAGAAGTAAACAGACACTGAATAAATTACAAATTTAACTTTCTCTATAATCACTCGATGCGCTGATAGCATAATTACACACACCCAGAGACAGATATGTAGATATATACAGACACCCTGGTATGCAATATTTTTCATTATGTTTATTTACACACAAATACTGGAAACTCTCACACACATCCACACATAAAATACTTATAACATACATTTAGTAAACTGTATACATTATTATTAATCATGATAAAACCAAATTATTCACTTGGCCATCTGTGTCTGCAAGCCAAGAATGTTGAGATCAATAGGCATAGCAATACTCTTGTATCACTCATATCTAAAATTCCACAACTCGAACAGTAACAAGCGATAGTCGAGGCCATTCTCTACTTCCAGATAGCTCAGAACTCGAAAACATAACTAGAGATAATTTTTGAACATCTCTCGATCTCTCTTCCAACTAAAACCTATGCCTTCGATTACGTACACACAGATACACTACATAAACATAAACTGCTTTAGATGATTTTACATAAATATATACATATAACTTTCGGATGGACACAGGTAAATTTCGTATATAAAGACACATTGCATATAATCGTAAATTTAATCAAGAAAATCATGTATACTTGAATATCCCGTAATACCCTTTGGCTAAACTTTAGATACAAATATATAGAAAAATTACCAGACATTTACCAAATGCGTACAGCGCAAATAAACGACTAATACCTAAATTTAGCGCAAATGACAAAAAAAAACGCATTAAATTAATAACATTATGGAATATATGCAAAAAATAAAAATAAACATAAATGCAGTATTCACCCACTCATAAATACACACACTCCTTTACTCACACGCTAGTTCAAATACACCCACACACAAATTATTATTATAATGTATACTTTTTGTTTTGCCATTAACATTAAATTGTATACTAAGTGAATAGTTATTTAATTCATTTCATGTTATGTATGTATAGAGAAGAATGACAACATTGTGTCAGACAATTGAAATCTGAATAAAGCAAAGTATATACATATATTATAAGTATCTTAATACTATATAAGTCTATAGCTAACAAATTACGTTTATTCCAAACAGGTTTTAGGTCTAGGTGCCGCCATACTACATAAAGTAACCTTTTCATCTTACTTCAAATGAAAAATATATAAACACCTCAAATTCAAAAATGCTAAATAAGTCAAAAACATAAATATATATCTAATTTTATTACTATACGATGGGGTCCCGTACATGTGGCGATGATTTGTGGTTAGTGAGTGATAGTGTTAGTAAGTTATTCCTTGTGAATAGCGGGAAACATATTCCAGCTGGATGTTCACCACACGAATACTTCCCTACACTGCTTGTTAAAAGTAAACATCTAAACAAGAAGTGCAATTGTGCAAGAGAACAGCCATTAAATAGGGTGCCCATACCCAAGCTAAGACTATTCGATGAAATCTACAAGGATGAATTGCAACCGAAGTCAGTTCCAGGAAGCCGTGGTTTGACTATCAAGCGCAGAGAAGAGAATCCAAATAAACCTAAACCCATCGGTCACTGGGGTCGTAATATTATAGGAACAACTTCGCATTTTTAACCTAGGCGCTTCAGTCAATGGAATCATAATCTAATATCCTGGTATGACGGTCCAACAAATGTTTGAACACTTTCTATATACATATATTTTGTATATTTTGGCTTAAAAAATTAAACGTATTACCATCAAATTATCTGCTCTGCCTTTTTTAAAGAAATTTAACATTTTTTGTACTACTGTCGAGCACGATAGTGGGCAGCGCACGAATTGAATATTTATTTAGCATTTGTGCTGTGTATAAAGGTGAAAGAAAGTCAACAAAAATAAAATTGGATTTATGTGTTGTTATCGGAAGTTAGGGAAACTATTCTAAACTACAACAGATCGCATTGCAACAGCAATTCTCTGAGTATGTCCAGTTTGCAAGCTATGAATGGCAAATGAAAATCAACTGCTGGAAAAGGACAAACATTTTTGTTTTTGCCATGTCATTGGCCCACAGGCTGTTGATAGCCGCACAACAAAAAGCGTTCAACTTATTTTTATTTCTCCCTTTTTTACGCCTTCCTCCTTTCTGGCCAAAATGCGTCGCTGCATTTACGATTTGCGGTCAGTCGTCGCTTTGGGGAAGTTGATTTCGATTTTTATTGGGTTTAAGCGATCATCGTTCAATTTATAGACATCAAATGACAATTTTTACTGCTTTTTTTTATGAATTCGAAACTGGAATTAAAAAAAAGAAGGGAATAAATAAATTGGATTTGGCTTGTGGTATGCAAATTCATTGGCTACAGCAGCTGAAGTTCAGTATCCTTTGCCAGGATGTGGTTCGAACTTTATATATATCGTTCTTTTAATCATATGGGTAACTAAAGGAAAGCCCAACTTACGTGGGCAGAGTTAATGAAGCTGCCATTGTTAGGACACCCAACGGCGGAAATTCAAAATCCACAATGCACAATGCACAAGGCCTGCACAAAGTGTCTAGACGAGTAATCGGGAAGCGGTATGCGGGAATCAGCGTCAGAAGTTGGAAGTGGAAGTAGCTGTTGGGTTACGTACAACAATTCTTTTGTGATTGAACTCTCGAATGTCAGCTGTATCAATATTGTTGCAGTTCATTTTGTTTGCCCTCGACAAATAAAGCACTTTGTGCAGCTCCCAAAGCTGCCCGAGGAACTATTTACCATTGGCCGTTGCCACTGGTCAGTTGGAGTAGCATGTGGGCATGGTCAATTGAATTGGCATTGGCAAAACAGTTTCCTGCCGACTTCTGCGGGCCATCCCAGCATGTCACATACAGAAAAAACACAATCTATTCATCGTTTTACCCTCCGGATCAGAGTTCAAATTCAATTGCTGAACTTCAAGTGCATCAGTTTGATTTATAATTTATGGAGAGCCTGGCAGCAGCTCAAGCGATAGAGATAGCTTTACCTACATATATATATATATTTATTTATATATATTTCAAGGTATATAACACATTTATTTGCATTTGTCTACCTCGTGTTGGGTAGAGAAACTAGACTCCTTACGAGTTTTTGTATTTTTGTACTTATGCAATATTGTTAAGAAACAATCTGTAACTTTTAGCATTGGTCAAACTACCATTTGTAGTAAGACTTAAATTACGGTGTTGGATTAAACATAACTAGCAGCCCGAAAGAAACGTGAAATCTTGGTAAAAGTTAAAATCGGACAAATGTAAAGGAAATTTGTGCGCGTGAAGCCGTGTGAAAGTTGTTTCTTGGGCCGACGTCGTCATAAATAAATAAAATTCTACTTACACAAATGTATAAGTGTGTGTGTGAGTGTGCGTTTAGGTATGGCTGTGTGTGGCACACAATTTTGTGGAAATAATTTTTTGTTTTCGCTTTCATAAAACTTTGAAATAAATGACTTAAGTTGTGGTTGGAACTCGGCTTGGTTCTTACGGGATCTGATTTGGTTAATGATGAATTATTATTATTCTTCATTTTTCATCACATAGTTTTTTACTAACATTTAAAGATAATCTTAGAAATGATGAAATTGAAATATAAAACATTTGTTTATTATATTTTATTACAGTTGTAAGTGTATCTAAACGTCGCTACGGCATAGAATTCTTTTTGACCATAATTTCCTACTTGTTTGTTGGCCGGAAAACGAGGCAAGATTTACGTTTGCAATTTGCAGTAGGAAACTACAAAAGGATAGAAAAATATGGAGCAGCACAACAAGTTCAACACGTTGCGCGAACAATCGAGCGCAAGAAAAATGGAGGATGCGTTGATGGTTGCTGAGGGGGCGAGGGCAAAGAGTTATACCCGTAATTGTCCACCAATAAATTATGAAGCTAATGCTGCTAGTTCAGATTACTGCACATTATATAAATGCTTGAAGCAACCACTCAAAAATAATGAAATTAGCAATTCCATTTTACGAGTACTTGCAAATATATTGAGCTGAAAAATTTAGATATTTCTTAGTTTTTCATTTTAGACATTAAATTATGCATAATTGATTATCACAAAACTGAATAATGTAATAGTATATTTCTAATAAGTAATTGTCTTCCTTTGGTCTGTTTTGATCATTTTTATTTTCTCTCAAAACATGTTTTATAATCTTAACTTTTTTAAACACGGTTGAATCAGTGATTATATTTTCAAGAGTGTGCTTAATTTGTAGCTTTCCTAAAATAAGTCTTGCACTCCGGAGTAAGTATCCTGTCGTCTAAAATGATTTAAAAGTTTAAAAACATAAAATAATCATCGGATTGTTTTAGAATTAGTAAAGCAAATGTTGCGATATCTATTCAAGTTGTAAGCATAAGCTGGAAACTTGTTATTTTGTTGAGCTTAGTTTGTTGAACTTGTTTCAAAACGAAGTTTACATCATTTGTTTAAATTTGAAATGACTTGCCTGTGTTTATGTTTTTGCCAACTTTTGAATTAAAAGCCAACTGAATTAATTGCAATATTTTTGACATGAAATGCAGACAGCAAGGATGTGGAAGGATATACGTAGGCAATGCAAACACACAATAATCAAATACATGTGAAATGTTAAAACTTTCTAAGTGTCCTCGTAGACCCAGCACTCATATCCTTACTCGGGCGCATATTCCGCAGAGCAGTTCAATGCACCGTAGGGACATGAGTAGGAAATTATTAAGTCACAATGGAGCAGCGGCATTAGAGACATTTGTGCAGATAAAAATGTATTTGAATTTCGCCGGGTGTAGCTGAAGCTGAGTCTGGCTCTGTAGCTTCACTTGTCGTCCACCTGGTGGCAGACTGACTAGCGATGTGGATGCGACAGGAAATTCATCAATGTCTGCAACGTCTGTTGCCCACATCCGGGAACGTGTAACCCAGAGCGGCAATATTTTTCAAACAGAGCTTAAAATTGCCTACAAGACTGAGGGGCGATGCAAGGCGAACTAAGTAGAATGTTGGTAAATGAGGAGATGATTGTGTAAGAGGATGGCAGAAGCTGGCGGCGAGGTCGGTGGTGAGGTTGTGGTTATTTACGACCCGGAGACAGCAAGCAAACCACGATAAAGGAAGCCAAGCAACTGCGGATTCTTTTTTTAGACAAGAGGAAATTATGAATTTTTGTTGCTTCTCGCATTTACTTCATAATTTTCTTTTTTAAGTTACAGATTTTATTTAAAGTAAATAAATTTAAGAAGCGTCATGCATTCTATGTAAAGTAGAAAGTATATTTTAGCAAAGATTATGGGATTGACAAGTATTTATGCCACAGAGAATAGCTTTTTTTCAAACCACATTATTTAACGCAGACTTAGAAATTGTCAGTTTTAAGTTCTGCATGCAGAACACAATTCAACAATTATAAAAAGAAATTTGGATGTATTTATGTGGAAGCATTTTAATCTGACATGACTCATGTTTGCTGTCTCAAAATCCGCTGTCTGTTTGGCCAGTCACTTGTCAGTGGCACTCGGGGAAGAGCGCAGAGTAAAATTAACAACTTGATCCTTTGTCAAATCAGTCAAGCGCACTCAAATGCTCAAATCCACAAAAGCAAAAGCTGCAAAGCGAGTGAGGCAAGCCACCAACTCAACCCACATTAACACCACTCTACCCCAGATGCGCCACTGTAGGTCTGTGGCAACAACTTAAACAATATGTAAATTCACATATTCGTGTGGCCAAAAATGAGCTTAGTCAGCTAACAGCCAACAGCCAACAGCCAACACGGCCAATAGACAGATCCAGTGAAGCGGAGAAAAGAAGGAAAAACAAAATTAAAAATAATAAACAAAATGGTTTGGTATAAGTTGGCTTATTAAAATACAGACTACGATTTTCATTTAGCATACTAAGGAAATTGAAAATTTAAAAGCTTTCAAGTCAAATTAATACTAAAAAGCTGTGTACTTTTTTTTTAAGATAAATACATTTTGATAGCACAGAAAAGATAATCCCATCAATTTTCCGTAACTATAATCAGCGACATGGTTTTAATTGCCATTTGACTATACTGATAATAAAATCATGTCAAATGATTCACATTGCATTGCTAAGTTGAAAGCATAATAAATACAATGTTTAATTATCTCTGCTCCAAATATACGTATTCATAAATCGAAATTTTTTTTTATCAATGTCGCCCCTTAATTTACTACAGTTTTTTTTATTGATGTTTTGTTTTTTACTTTTTTTTAAGTACTTACATACTTACCCATTATATAACTATAAAAGCCACAAAAAGCTTAGTTGATATTGTTTTCTGTTAATAAAAAAAAAACTCAATTTGCTCTTTACACTTATGCATAATTAATTAATTACTTTATTGATTTTCCCTCTATCCTTATTTATATTCGAATTACATTTGCTCATTTTATAAGTGTGCAATTTACATCAATATATTTTATTGTAATATTTTTATTTTATTTTTGCATTATAATTATTGTTTTCTGTCAAACTAACTTAATTGTTACAAAACGTATTTGGCATTCACATAATGTAAGTCCAAAGCATTAATCTCCATTTTATTCATGTGTGTTTTGCAAAATGAGCACTCGATGCACATTTTGTGCCACACTACAAATTACACACTCATTCACACACACACACACACGCAGCACTATGTAGTGTAATTCACAATATTTGAATGCACTGATAGGAAACATCAATCACAATATATATATATAGTTTATATTTCTTTATATTTATCTTTGTATATGCATATACATATATATATGTAGTTTCTTTAGATTGAAATTATATTGAAATTGAATGCGGCATTCAAAATGATTTGCATTATTCATTTCACATTCGCATTTGCCACTCAAATATACGATTTTCATTTGATTTGGCTCTTGTTTAATATTTATTTGTTTATATTCGGTATTTGGAATTACATTCGATTTGTTTGTCATGCTTATTCAAATGCGAAGCCTCAATTATTGCCATAGTCCTCGATGAATGTGTCGATTATGTAGCGCTTTACCTCGTTAATAGAAGTCCTTTTGTTGCTGCACTGCAGCCGCTCCTGGTGCTCCGGCAATACAAGCAATTGCTGCAGTTCCCCCTGTGAATATTTATGGACAAAATGCATGGGTGAAAGTTGGCCAGTTGTATGGCAATTATCTGAATATTAACTATTATTACGCAATTGCAAGGCGTATACGTTATCAGCTGCATGCAGAATTGAAAGTGAATAACGCAAACGCATCGCTGCATTCGCAGTTATCGCACTAATTTGTTTGTCAATGCAGCTGCATTTCTGAAATTGCTTGTGAAATATTGCACAGCGCTTTTTGCGGCGCTGTGGGCGGTACAACAGATAAAAATCCATCGGAAGATTAATTGAAAAAAAAAGTTGAAAAGTTTTTAAATAGTAATGGAAAGGCAATTATGTACCAAACTGTTTCGTAGTTTTTTTTTTAAGTTACTGAAGTCGATTTTTACATATATATATATATATATATATTCAACACTTATTTCATATATCTTAATATGTGTTAAGCTCTCGATGTTAATGATGACCTTGACAAGCTTCATATTATTTATTTGTCGTCAGTGTAGTCAATTACTTTCGAATTTGTCCCAATACTCACATTAAATCCACGTCCAATTTCCACATCCGCATCCAGGGGCAGCGTAAACAGTCGCTTCGAGACAACAAAACTGTTTGTCCACAAGCAATCGACGTAAATCGATATGAAATCGCCATTTTGTATGCTGTGTGCATGGCAAAAACAAAAAGCATAAAATAAAATATAGCAACAACAATCAATGAACAAAATGTTGCCACATTTTGCGAGGCGCAAATAATTAAAATACACAAGAGTATTATATACAGTGGCATAGATAAATGTGCCAACGGCCGATGACAAACGGCGCCCACTTTAACCAAGTGTCAATTTGGCTGCCTGTTTTGTATGTGTTGTGTTGCAAATAAGCGCCCCACACCACCCCATCCCCCACCCACTGCACACTCAGGCATACGCTGAAAGGAGGCGGTACTCGATACTCATGTATGAGTGGTTGTGCGAGCGTGTGTGTGTGTGTGTGTGCGTGTGTGTGTGACAGTGCCTGCTATTTGCATGTGTGTCAAGTGCGTATTTCAAGTGTTTTTGGCCATGCTAATAAATTGAAAATGCAAATAAAACGAAAGTGTCAACGAGGACGTTGGCCATCAAACCAAAAACAAACCACATATACACACACACAAGCTAACTTCCAAGCACGCTCAAAGTGGGCACACTTTTTGCCAATTTGGAACAACAACAAAAATAGCCACAACAGTTGCAGCGGTAATAGCACCCCTCCCTACCCCTCCCCATCAGACTCACCTTATGGCCACTTGATGCCAGCGATAATCATATAAATTGAATTTCACAGGCAACATTTCCGTTGTGTTGTCGCGTTCCAGATACAAACGCAGTCCATCCTGGCAAGCCTCCAGATACAGATTGTGTGTGATGTTCCGTATGGAGAATAATGTGGACGCATTTTTCGTATCGTTCTGCAAAAGAGGACCTTAATGAGACTGTTTGCTGACTTTTAGGAGACTATAACTGTCGTTTATGCTAAGAGTTTTTCAACATTTGACAATCAGACGGTAAATGAAATGACAGTGAATCGAAATGGAATCCAAGAGTTTTAATTTTTAATAACTTATGGATGTTGTCAGCAAAAAACTAAAATATTTTGTAATTACATAAATGTTGATAAAAAGAAATCAATGCTGGAATATATTTATGATTTTAATTATTGGTATTTTTGGTGTTGATAGAAAGGAATAAGAACTTTTAAAATATTTCGATGACATGGATTTTGATGAAAAAGTTTTGAGTTTCTTTTTTTTTATTTATAATTTAACTTATATACAAAAAACACATTTATATAATAATATTTTTTTTTTGTTTGGCTTACCTTAGCTCTCAGTGTAATCATCAGCGTAAAGTTAAGCATATTCCTCCAGCTGCGAACGTAGCCCATATTTGAGGGCGTTGATGAGGCGGCCACGCCTACAGAACCTGGGGTTGTCAGGTCTGCCAACTCAGCAGGCAACAAACCCATTGGTAGGCTGTCATTGCTGGCCGCAACGGGTAGCTCCTCGTTGGCCGGCATCGGCAGCTTTTTATAGAACTTGAGCAAATCGCTGATGTCATCTGTAAATGGGGGTAAACGCATGCAACGGTAAATGACATGGCCCGCAGTTGTGTGTATTAACAGTAACTACAAACGTTGCATGCTACAACATTGCACTTACCGCTGCACTCAAAACTGTTGCAGTTGCGCTGCTCGATGTTGTAGCCCTCGCAAAGCAGAGTGGAGAACGCCAGACTCTTGGCCGCTTTGCGTTTCTTGTGCTGATTATGCGCACGTGTCCGGCGACGGTCATTACGTGCAACTGCTGCTAGCACAAAGCGGACACCTGTACCCTGCACCGCTGCCCCAGCTTCATTACCGTCACTTGTTAGTTCAACTGGCGTATCTGTCGTTGGAGTCAACATCGATTTTGCTGCTGCTCCTGCTGCTGCTGCTGCTGCTTCTGCTATTGCTGCTGCTGTTGTTGGCTGTGCGAATTTATGCAGTTGCTTGGTCATCTGCTGCGGGAAGTCACCAACGGCTGGCTGCATCATCAACACAGCATCCTCGCTATCGTCTGCAACCTCGTTGGCAACGTCGTCATGGTTGAGCACTTCATTATTATCAGCATTGAATGCGGCTGCTGTTGTTGCAGCTGCAGCCGCAGCTGCAGCAGCACTGACATCATTATTTGCCTCGTCAGCAACCACTTCAGTATCCTCTACCTGTTCATCGTGCTGCTCTTGCTGCTTCTCCTCTTTCTCTTCCTCCTCCTCATCGTCATCGACCTCATCGTCGTCGTCCAAATTCAGATTCATATTCATGTTGATGTCTACAAGTGGATTGTCTAGCAGGCAGCGCCTGAAACGCTGCTGCACACCTTTGCCGCAGGTGACGCTGCACAGCGTAAAATCGCTCCAATCATCCCAGCCTAAAATTGATAAATTGCTTATCTTTCGGATATGGATTGACTGCTTATAAACTACCAAAAGTCATCTTAACTTTCTAATCAATGACAAAGTAAGCACTTTTTCAACTTTATAGCATTAATAAACGTGAAAAATGTATTAATTAGTGTTTATTAAGAATATTAATCTTTTGCATTTATGAAATTATAAATATATAAATAAGAAAATTAAATAAAAATCTGTGTAAAATATTCTAAATTTCTATATATTTTTGTTCACCTCCAATAAACCAACGTTAATATTTTTTATATATAAATTTATATAATTAGTTCATATTTTAGTTGTTAAAAAAACAGTAATGTTTTCGATCGGCATAGAAATGGAAATTTATGCAATAATTGATAAACTACATTTTCCATTAAGTATATTAACATTTTTTTGATTTTAATATTTTACTTATTGCCTGAAGCGATGCTTTAGAAATGTGTTTTCCTTTCATTTTGTAAGCAACTCGTTTTGTACACAATCAGATTAAATATGTGTATATATATATATATATATCGATATATGACTGTATGTTATATCTATATTCTCTATGTATATTTTTTAACATAAGAGTTTGGTTTTCATGTTCGTCTATGTCTTTTACCGCAAAGAACTCTTAAATTGTTGCCACCATTCTGTAGTGTGGTATGTAAGTGCTAGTGTGTGTGTGTGTACGAGTGTGAGTTGTTGTTTTTGTATTTGTTGGTGTGTGTGGGTTATGCTATCTTTCTCTTGACACAAAAGTCAAGTGTTGCTTCCCCCAAGTGCTCCAGCCGGTTTGCAAGCCCACCGTGCTTGTAATGTTATATCAGCACGGCAGGATGATCGGACACAGACAGACCAGCAGCTAGTCGCCTGCTGCGTCATCATCATCGAAGTATATCTTCTTTATATTACAAAGTGTATTTTTTCTTGGAGTATACCGCATGTCCATGCACACAGACATGACGACAAATTCGCTTAGTAATTTCGATAGGCTGCCAGTTATCAATCTTCATCATATTGATCAAAAATTTAAAAGGGATGAATTTAAAAAAAAAAACGTACAACCGGAAAAGTTGCAACATAATTTACCTAAGGGCTTTTTGTTTCGGAAGTACCCAGCTGTCAAGCAAAAAGAGAAATTGTAAGTTTTAGAAGGTCTGGGAAAATAGTTTTTACTTTAATACGATTTTTCCCCTTCACTTACAACTTGTATATACCAAAAAAATTATATAATATAACCTTTCTTGGGAAAAATTGTTGAAATTTGAGATGAAAATATATAAAACATGATGCTTTTAGAAAATTGTATGGACCAAAAAATTTACAAGTTACAGGTAAAAAAAAAATGCTTGGCAAACTTTAAAGTTGAAACGCTGTGCAATTTGATTTGATTGGCAATAGTTTCTGAATTCGAACCGGAGAGTTGCTCGAAAGCTCTACAAACATCCGCAAAGGAGATTTACTGAACAATGCAACCGACATGCGAAATGCGATTAACTGGCGGAAGTGGTTCTAGCAACAGCAGCAAATGTTATGAGTTGAATAGGGTCAACTTACCCAAATGCTTCCAGATATGATTCTCGAATTGCGGCGTCCAACGATGCAGGCCATTGATGCTGATGTGAAGCACATCCTTGTCGGCAGGCACGTCACCAGCACCTCCGCCGCCCAAGGCTGAGCCCATTGATGGTCGCTGCATTTGCCTCGAGGCAACATCGGCGTCCGAAGTGGCGGGGTAGCCTGTGCCAGTTACCGCTGAGGCAGGCAGCAATTTGCCAAAAGCAATTAATTCCGTGGGCAGCATTTTCAGCATATTAGCATCGAAGCATTGCAGCGGCTGCAATGTGGCATTCAGTTGTCTATAGTCAGGGGAGAGGGAAAAAGAGGAGAAAGTAAGTGTGTTAAACTTGGCCAATAAAGGGTCAGCACAAATTGAAATACATTTCAACGAAGGTATACTCGGTGGCTCTGTAAAATACTCAATAAACTAACCAATAAAAAGAAATTTAATTTGAACTGTTTGTGCTACAAATATTTTATCACTTTTCTGTTGCTTTTCTGTTCAATTCGAGCATGTGTAAAATGTGGCTTGAATAACTTAGTGGCACTTACCCCTCATGTCGATTTTAAAACAAAAGCAACTCCTGATAAAACATACATCTTACTTCTTAGTAAGCCAAACAAATTCTTCTCTTTTTCACAACTTGATTTTTAGAAAACTCGGCTAAAATTGTTGTATATTTTTTTGTTCTTGTTTTTGTTTAATTCAAACATGTGTAAAATGTTGTTTGAACAACTGAGTGGCACTTACCCCTCATATTGATATGCAGCGCCGCTGCCACTCCAAGCGCTTGAACCGCTGACACTGCCAAAGCCGCGTCGCACTCCGCTGCCAGAAGTTCCATCAGCTGCCAAGGTGCCATCACCGGCAACGGCGCCGTTAGCCATTTTGAGCAGCGAGGCACCTTTGTATATCGTTTCCGGTGTTAATGTTATTAAAATTGCGGCAGCATGCGACGTGGATATAGACGCCCCAGCCGCCTGCTCGCTCAGCTCTGCATCGGTGAAAATGCGAGCCGCGAGAGCCTTAACAATTACGGGGCTGGTGCGAATCAGCTCCGCGATGCCTTTGTGTGCACAGCGACGCCGATCTGCGGTCGACGGTAACGTCGATGTTGACGTTGCAGTCGGCGCTGCCGTTGTCGCAGCAGCCGCTAGCAGCGGCAGCAGCAGCAGCATTAAAATGGTCGGGAAATGTGCGGGGGAGTGGCGATTATGTCGCTTGGCTGCGCTCATTCTTGATGCAGCTGAAGTGGACGCCATTGGCTCTGCCCTAACTGTATATTGATGTATATATATATGTTTTATCTCTTTGATTGCACCAGCGAAATTCGCTCAGGTTGGCATTGCAGTTCCCTTTATCGCTCTGTGGCTTAAAGTTACATTCGCCAAAAGTCACGTTCCTGTCCAGATTCCTTTATGAGCCCCCACCAAGTGCCGAGCACACTTAAATTGCGATGACAGTCATTTCTGCGCTGCAACGATAAAATGCACACTGAGTGATATAATAAAAGATATAAAAAGGGAGAATGGCAAAAAATCATTTAAATAAATTGAATGTTATGCTTAGGTAAACCGAATTTATGATTATGATTGAGCGAAGTTGTGCAAAGTCAGAGAAGAGATAACAGTTCGTCCGATGAGCAATGTAGGATAATGTTAGTATAAAAGATAAAGATTGTGACAGTGGGGCAGCAAAAGGAAAAGGAACCGAAGTCATATGAGAAGTGAAGGGCGAAGCGAGAAGAACGAAAGATGTGATTAGGCTAGTAAATTACAATGAGAAAACGATAAAAAGAAAGCAAAAGAAAATTGGGTGAGAACTTCAATAAAGTAACCCTTAGCTCAAAGTGAGAAGGTAAGCTAGGAATCGAAGAAACAAAACAAGAAGTGTCTCGACTTGCCATGCATAGAGGATGTTCAGGAGTGCAGTGAGAGAACTGCAACGGGTTTCAGGTACCACAAATATTTACATGTCGCAAGCATTTGCCAATTAATTTCCAAGATAAAAATAGCTCAAAAAGCTAGCCCATCGGTCTTGATTACCCGCTCCTTCATTTGCTCTAGCAGAACTCTGCAATTTATTAGCATATTGTCTATGCAACTGGCACATTTACGTTAAGTACGCTTCCTCTTTTGGGGTCACATACACCAGTACGTGCAACACTTGACCCATGCTCCTGCAGTGTTGGCTCATGTGTAATGTTTCAGTATACAATTTATTGCAGCCATTAAAATTGAAGATACATAGTGTGTGTGTGTGCCTTAACTTCGTGTAGCTAAGACCCCCTTGCTCCACCTCCCTTAAACTGACCAGAGAAATAATTAAACGCAATCCTTTAGTGCAGTTCATTGAAGTTATTTGCACTGGACACCGTTCAAACTGATACGATGTCATCCCCCTCTCACCCGGTCTCTAAGTATAGATGTGTGCATTGGCCATCAAAGTCAATGTTTTCGCTCTTATATCCTGCTGCAGGAAATAAATATCTCGATTAAATATTTAAGCTATTTCATTCAACTAAGCCGGGCTAGCAGCAAAACGACTGAAATGCATTGGCAACGCATTGTCCGAGACAGCAGGCTGCAGGATGCTGACTGCTCCATCCAGCTTGCTGGTGCATCCTTGCCAATATAAACGTGCAATAATCAAATAGAATTTTTACGCACATAAGCGCTGTACTCTAGTCTTCCTTATCCTGCCAGCATATCCTGCAGCCTGATGCCCCTGCTTGCTGCCGGCTCCTGAAACAATGCGAGTAATGAAAGAGCAAAACATTTTGCCAGATAAATGTTGGATCCTGGCTTCTGGCATTTTGCGTGTGTGTGTGTGTGTGATTGCGTGTGTGTATTGGGCTAACAAAGTTACGACTGGCACCGAAATATCCTTCGCTGCAGGGGAATCCTTTTTTTCGCCAACAGAAGGAGTTATGTAAAATAAAACCAACCGGCCGTGCAAAATTGAGCTCTCAATTGTTTTATAGCATTGCCTGTCCCAGTAAAAGTAGAATCCAACACCAACTACAACAAAAATAAAAACAATATAGACAGCAGTCCACCGTAGAAGCGACCGATATACGGTCTATGAATTGCCCGTATATTCGAATCGGGTACGGTTTCTCCATTTCATTCCGTTGGCATTTTCCATTTCCATATCGTGGCCATTCGTCAGGTCAGTTTAAACTTTCAGCATAGTCTCAGAGGGCAGCAATCAGTGTAATTGTTATTGTTTTTTGCTATTTTATTGCCTTTTCCTTTTCCATTTGCATTTTTTCTCTTATTTTGGTTAAAGGGTAAAATCTTTTTGCATATTGATAAAAGTTGAATCTTGTCACAATCTCTTAGAATCATTTGAGTTGCACATAATCTAGTTAAGAGCTTAAGCGATGCAATTTTCAATTAATTCAGTTCATTTCGTTTCGTATCTTGAAACAAAAAGTATCAATCAATAATGTTGCTATGGCAAACTTTATTTTATGAAATGCACAAACTAAAAAGATAAAAAATAATACAATTAACAATGGAAATTTCAAAGCATAATATTTTATTATATTTTCTTAGCGGCATTTCTTTGTTCATTTCTAGCCTTTGTCACATTTGTAATATATTTAAAAACTTTTTTTTAATATTTATCAATCAAATGTAATTTTTATTTCTATATCAAATTAAATATGAGATAAAAAGTTTTCGTATTCCCATGAAATGTTTGCCTCAATCAATTTGACGTGGGACCAGTCGTTCACCCGTAAAAAAACATGGCCTATTTTAGTTTTTTAACAAAGTGAAACCTAAAAAAATAAAAAATACATTTCGTATGCGATTGATTAATACGAAGCAAATCGGACAACAAGCTCGCTGGGCAAAAAGGCAACATTAAAAAATGAGAGACCATTATTACAAATAAATTGAAGGCTGGCTAAAAGTGTCCTAACGTGTGTTATGGTGTGTGGGTATTGGTATGGGATTGCGTAAGTTGGTCGTTTTGTTAGCAATGCTCGACATGATTGAATATCAAAAGCCAGTTGCCAAACGCAAATCTCTAGCATGTTTTGAGCGATTCCCCAGGCACCAACCCAAGCCCCAACCCAAACAAACCCGGAGCAACAGTGAGAGGGGGCGTTGGGTTGAAAATTTAACAAGTACGACTCTCTAAGGACTCGTAAAACAGATAGCCACCCGCTCGCATGCCTGGCCAGAGTTGAAAAGCGCCGCACGTTTTTCGTAAAGTTCTACAAGTGGCGCAGGGAGATTTGGGTACGGAACTTGGCCAACGGCTGGGTCTCACATCTCTTACCGGCTCCCTTCTCTGACTGCCTGCCTCCCTGTCTGACCGTCATTCTGTCTGGGAGGCAAATTTTCTGCATAAGCCAGCAAATATATATTTTGTGCACAAATTATGCCTTAAATGCCCCTTGGATGAATCGTTTTGCTCTCGACATTTTGTTAGGGGCTCCGAGGTTCTTGTGCGTTCCACACGCATTTGCAATTATCCTCGGGGACAAGTGTCGTCTTTTATCAGCACGAATGATTAAGGCCGAAATGTTTTAAAATGAATTTTATAGTGTCACCTCAAACAACCAGACATTCGTTGAGCCTTAATCTGTCCCAACCATTATGCGGATTACGGCAACTGATATTCGTCTTCTAAGCATAAATAATGCTTTTTGCGATTTCTCTACGTACTTAAAACACTGTAAAAATAGCAATAAAATACTCAATTGCCCTCGCATATGCCACACAGATATTCGGAGCACCGAGAAAGAGAATGCATAAAAACCGTAGACAGACATTAGAGCTCCACTTTAGTCACGCATACACATGCCACATGCCACATGCCATAGAAATAATATAAAAAACACATCACAGTAGTTTGATAGGTGTCCGTATCCGCTGTCAGGTTGCCTTTGCCATTCGTCCAGTTTTTTTTCGTTCATTTCTTCTGCCACAATATGTAAATTATTTTGCACCCATCACAATTGAGCCACTGTCAAGGGGTCTCGAGAGGAGCTGTTCGTTGGATGCGTTGGATGATTCCCTTATTCGCTGAAAAACTTTATCAATGAACGCAAACATTCCTGAATAACTTGCGTTGCTCTGCTCTAATACCCTTTCACAGAGTATTCTTACTTTGTCATTTTGAATGCACTTTCAAAACTTGAAGACAAGCTTTGTTAGCATTTAGATTTAAGGCATTGTTCGTATATTGTACGATCTCAACAAAATGCGATAACAATTAAAAAAAACTGCATTAGTAATGGCTAACAACTACAGCACAGGAAATATGTCTGTCAGGGTATTTCAAATTGGTCATGCTTCATGGGCTCTCCTCATCTGGTTTTTTGTTGAGCCACGCAATGTGGCTATATTAAATTCCGATTTTATTGATTTATATCTGGTGTCTCCTCTTTTTTTATTCACTTAGACAGCAGCAACAGCTTTGCGCATCTGTCTTGGCGTTGACAATGATAATATAATCACTAAAGAGCGTTTTTCTATTTTATTCTCGCTTTAAATAACATGAAATTCGTAAATTGATTGAAACAAAAAATTATTGATTTTCAAGCTATGATTTGGTTTTCTATTTTTTATTTGAATTGTTCTTATTTATTTCAATATACCGACTTTCAGTTAAATACAAATTCTAAGCATTATTTGTAGAAATGTCAAACAACTGCTTTTAACCTATTTATCTAATTTTCTAAATACTTAAAAAAATTCATGGTCTTAAAAGGTTCGCGTAAATCAGTATTTGTTGTTATTTATTTTACCTATTTATCTTATAAGAATAAGTTTTTCCCTTCAGCACAGATTTAAAATATTGCGTGTATTTAAAATGCGCAGAGGAACTCAAACTTCTCACTAATGCCAGCATTTATCAGGCATATAAATTAATTTCTCTGAACTCCAAATTCAACAATAATGATTTTGCGTAAATCCACTTAATAACTAAACAAATAAGAGCATGAAATGAATGGTCTGAGACGTCGAATATATTTCAATTTTCAGCTTCTGTATTATGCAAAGTCATCTGAGACGAAAGTAAATTTATTGCCCATCAGCAAGGAAAAGCAGCAACAACAACAAAACAAGAATTCCAAAAGGTTGTGTGCTCCATTAACTAAAAGCCCTGCCACCGGAAACTGAAAGGATGTTGAATGTGGCCGTGTGCCCGCAGCGCATTCCAACAAATTTATGCGCACAATTAATTTTAAAATCCTAATCTCAGACAATATCAACATGGTTAGGAGAGAAATTGGTTTCATGCGGCAAATACCGCATCGAGTTTATAAAATAAACACCTGCTGTGGGCGACTATTATTGATATACTCAAGAAGTAAAGAATTAAGTGAGATATTCTTAAGTGTGCTCGACTAATAGTTATCTCTTAAAGAGGTTGAAAGTATTTACACATGAATTTTTTCTTCTTTCAATAATAAAAATAATTATTTAATCTATGATGTTAGTCTTGTACTTAATGGTGTAAGTCTTGTTATGTATATAGTCTATATAGAAAGTCGAACATATTTAGAGAAATTGAATATAATCTAACAAAAAATGAACATCAGCATGTTAAGACATGTTTGCCATAAATTTATTATTAGCATTTGCGACCCGTTTTTGTTAAATCCTAATTATTATTTTTGTTCCTCTGTCTTATCGGGCCAATTAATTACAATCCAAGCGGCTTATTTACTAATTGGTCTGGGGTCTTAATTTTGCGCAAGCTCTGATTAGACGCCATCCTTAGTTACCCACTTTTCTGGCTGATAAGGATAGACAAGCATAAATGTTAACTGTTAACTGTTAACCCGTGCGATTTAAGTGGCCTCCATCACGCTTTAATGAGCACATCAAATGCGAACTTTATAGGTAGAGCTGCCCGCTTAACTGGAAACTGCTCCTTTAGCGCTCTGCACTTAGTGCTACTCCTTCACTCTTTGCAGATGATAATTATAATGCCACTTAATGGTATAAACGCTATAACCATGGAGCCTTCTCTTATTATGTTTCCCCTAACTCCGCTTTAAATGGTCGTGGTATTATTCGCTTAACGCTCAGGAGCGTTCAAAAAAGTTAAATAACTGTTAAACAATGGGTTAACTATATTATCCTTTAAAAACGGTAAGTTTTAAACGCAAAATTGATAATAATATAATAAAATTTTTATTGCTCATTTTTGCAGGCTAAACTAAAATATTAATGTGAAATAGAAAGAATAAAACTGTTTATAAAAGTTACCCAAACTGCCCGCTTATTAGGCAACTCCGCTCCTGTATTGTCGGTGCACGTAAATTATGAACATTATCGCTTAGGACATTTAACTTGCAAATTACCATAGATCAGAATACCACACAGATGCGGGCGCTATAAGTGAACACACACACACACACACACACACACACACACACACACGCACACTCAAATTGCTTTTAGTCAACATTATGTATAGATTATTTTTATTGCTTTTCACATACAAAAATCATGAAATATTTTTCAGTATCACTGCTAAACTTTTCGCATTACAAAAGGGGAGCACATTAACCGGTTACCTTTGTTATTCTTATCATTTTTTCAGAGACTCTCTCTGCTATTATTGCATATCACATTAGCAAAGTTTGTCTGCCATTAGCAATGCAATTTCTACGTACAAAATAAAATTGAGTCTGAAAAATGTTACAAAGCATTCTGCTTTCTGCTGCTCCGCATTCAATTATGCACAATGCGGCACATATGTCCCTAGTATCTTAGTCCTGTACAGGCGCATAAGTCAATCAAGCAGACTTTGAGGGACCAAATAACACACAGAGCAATATATTGTATATATATTGTTACTTTTCCCATTTCCTTTTATACTCTATTTCTATCATATATATAGCTGTTGTCATTTGGAAAAAAATCTGAAATATTTAAGTTGATTTTTATTAAACTCAAGTCGACAGGAATTTTAAATTAAAAATTGTTTTGATGTTGAACTAAATAAACAAGCTATTTTGCTATACCCATGTGACAGCCGAATAATATATTAAATTTAGTTCCAGCTTATAAATTTAAATAATATAAAAATAATATCAATCTGTCTTTTAAATCTATTATTTTTTTTAGCAAGAAAATCTATGTGTGATGGAAGATGTTACCTGTTATAGATACTCTTGTGCGTGTGCTTGTTGCATTAGCTGACCTTGCCACGATTTTATAAGGTATCCATCATAATAAATTTCTGGCTTCTGGTTACGGATGTTGTGATTGCGTATAAATTACACTTGCAAATGTTGCAGTATGCACCGAGAACGCACAGACCAAATGCACACACTAAATTATGAAGTGCTGTTTATTGTGGCAGAAGATTTGCAATTTCATTCATGTTGTATCTTAAGCTGGTCATTGCTCAAATTTCACACTTGGAGAAACACACATTCGCCTAGAACTTTGTCTAAGCTATTTGAATATTTTACGATTTCGCACAATAAAGTTGTTTGCTTTTAATCTGAAAGTTTTAATAAAATGTTTATGTTCGTCCTTTGCAGCGTATGCATATTGTGATTTATGCTACAATAATTTATAGTTTGCTATTTTGTACAATTGAAATTTAGCCACACACAAATTTTAATTAGTTTTTAAAACACAATGTCCGAATTTTATTGACCAGAAAAATGAAATTTAGCTAAATGGTAATGGAAAATTTCAAGCGCAAATTTAAATACCACACACTTTAAAATAATAAGAGATATGTAAATAAAAGGTAGTAATTATTCATTACAAAGTTAATTATAATGCGGATACTATCAGAAAGAATAATATTTATTTGTAATTAAGCAATTATCACACAGTTGGTCGCCAACAATTTAAATTAGTTTATGGCTTGTCCTTTTTTGTGCGCTTTTCTCTTTGTTTCGTCAACGTTATTTTTTTTTCATTTGTCCAGCTAATTAAATTGCACGCAACCACAATCAAAAGCTAATTATAGTTTATTTAATTGAATTTCGTAACATGCTGCAACACATTTCCGTTTCGCGCCACAATTTGATGCAAATTTAATTAAAACTTAAAATTGAAATTTGAATATCAAACTTTTGATAGGCTAGATATTTTTTTTTTTCGATTTTTCCGATAGTTGAATTGTTGCCATGGCCACAAGAACTTTACACTTTTCGCAATAACCATCTACAAGTTGTCCGACACAATTTTAAAGTGGCAACTTGTGCTTTTAGTTAAATTTTTTTCGGCATTCAATGAACGCGAGACGCAAGTCAACTGATTGCCAAATGCTTGTGGCAGCTGCTTATATAGTGTAGCAAGTTAATTTCAATGCGACTGCGCGGATAAAGGGAGTCTTGGAGAGAGCACTTGGAGAGTGTGTGCACAGGATGCCGGCTATGTAGATTGCTCTTTTAGCCAGCACTTGGCGCTGTTTTGTTTACATGGCGACAGCTGAGGCCAAAGGCGGCCAGAGACTTGGCATTTCATCGCAATGTTGTTTAAGATTCTGCTGCACATCAATGTAAGTGTGTTGTGTGTGTATGTTGTGTGTGTGTGTGTGTTTGTGTGTTTAAGTATGTGGGTATTACATAGAAGTTTTAATTGAATTGCGGCTGCAAGTTTTTAACTGCATTTCGCAGAGTGGAGCAATGCTGCCACAAAAGGTGTGAGCCAAGTTTTCGCCACAAAACTTTACAGCTTTAAAGTTTTTCACTTTTGACGCGGGTTTACTTCTGTTCTGTTTTGTTAATTTTTGTTGTTTTTTTTTTCTTTTGCATTGTTTTGTGCGCCCTTTTTTATTCAGTCTCTTCTTTTTTGGCTAGTCCAACAATTCAGTTGAACAAATGCAAGCTTACAGCAAAGCGGACAACATGCAACACGCATAAGCCGAGCCGTGTGGTACGTGCAAATGCGGCGCTCAAAAGTAGGCAACCTCAAATGATTACTTTTGGGTGTGCGCGTGTTGTGTGTGTGTGCGTGTGTGTGTGTGTTGAGCACCTGTTGTAATTGTTGTAAGCTTCGTTGTTTTTACTGCTTTAAATGTTCTTTGCCTTAGTTTGTTTCTTACTTTGTCTTTCCTCCAGATACCGCCTGCCGCAAAAGTTTTGATTTCGCTTTTGTTTAGGTTGCCGCACTTGCGGCTCCATTGTTTTGTATTGCCATGGCTTATAAGCACCCTGGCAGGTGTTTTGATTTATTGCGGTTTGGTTAAGTGCAAGCAGCAACTTCATTTTAATCCCCTTAGCTGGCAAAACGTTTTCTGCATTTTGCCCAGCAGCTTTTGTTCGCCGCTTCACGAGGTAAAAACACCAACCAAAAAAGATTTGGAAACGAAGATTATGGGTATTTAAAGAGAAACAAAATATGAAAAAATATATGTGGCAATGCCCATACAGACTTAAATGTGACAGCTGATATGATATATGGTAATTAAGATTTTCCATCTGCCTCCTACACGATTTTGATTCTTTAAATACTTTGGTATATTTTGTTTAGCGCTTGTTTAAGAACGTGTCAAAAAGTTTTCCTATGATGCTCTCAAGGGATATTCTTAAAATAACTTTTCAAGATTTCTCAACAGACATCTAAGGACAACGAAATACAGTATTTAAGTATATACATAATTTATTTGCTATGCGGCACAAGTTTGATTCTATGCCATCGGTTTCTGCAATCCAACTCATTTCGTATGCTTTTTATCTGCTGTGTTAACCCACTTAGAACAATTTAAGCACTGTGTGCCAGTTTCACACCCACAACGACTACGACAACATCAACCATTCGATTCTTTGTGCAGCTGATTGGTTTCAACGCTAATTACAATTACGTCCCCATCCAATTGCCAGGGGTGTTGCGGAGGTTTTTTTTTGTTGGGCTGCTCTTGACAAAGTCCTATCAAGCCGCCAAACATACCCATGCATATTTTATTCTCTTTGTAGTTCAGAATTTTCTGGCGAATTGCCTACACCCATTTACCATTTTCACCACTTTTCTACTGCCACACTCGGAGCTGTGTTTTAGACACTACGCTGTGTGTGTGTGTGTGTTTTTTCTCCTGACCACGATTCGTTTGGCATTTTGTAAGTGTAACTTAATTTGTTGGTGCAGCACTGCTGTCGGAATCGGCGTTGTCCGCTGTAGCCAAAAACCATTTGGTAAATGCACAGTTTTGACACCCAGCCCCGCCTCTGCCACGCCCAATAACAAGTATATATGGCCCCGGGCCGGTCTGGTCTGCCCTCGCATTTTCATTAGTACTCAATTAATGGAGCATGATCTTAATGGCTTTTCAACAACAGGCAGTCCAAATCGAACTAAGCCGCATCAGCCAAACACCATCCGAAAGGAGACAGGGGAAAGGACAAATTTGATGGCGAGGGGGTGGGTGTAAGGCGTGCCGTTTGCTTTGTAAGCCAAATCAGCACATCTCTAATTGGAGGCGAACACAGGATGCGATGGAGAAATCGGCTGAGCGTGCATTGTGAGACTCATTGTGAGCCGCAGTCAGTCGCCTGCAAAAAGTTTATTACTAACCAAAAAGCCAAAAAAAAAAAAAAATAGAAGAATATTTGACCACAAGCACTCAACAAGCTTGCCACCCTTGTACCAAAAACACAAATAAAAAGAAAGAACGTTGCAGTCGAGTGTAGCAGACTGCGATATGCTTTGATACCAAAAGAAAGACCAGCTAATAAAAGCTGGCAAAGAACAAGATGGGTGTAGTCAAGCAATACCGTCCTAGTTTGCCCTTTGTGAATTTTGGAGGTGGCTCTGATTATTGGAAGAGTTTCCTAGTAAGCTTCCTTCCAAGTTCGGTATTGGTAGCTCTCTGGATTCTGGGTGTGGCAGAGTCTAGTAATCTTCTTCCAAGTTTGGTAATTATAGCTCTAAAATAGCCAGATAAAGGCTTTATTCTTTCTAGGGGTGTAAGTTGCGTGGTTCATAATTTTTTCCCCGTTTTTAAACAATATATATACAAAATATCATTTTCAGTTGGTGACTCTTGCTGGCAAATTGCGAAAGACATATGGTTTTATCGACTTGCATTTTAACTTAAAAATTGTAAAAGATATGCCCATTTCAGATTTCTAGAGCCAAAGTTCCTGGCTGGTTTGGGCTTGGTCTGAAACCAGCCAGTTACTTTCCAAGTTCGGTCACTGATTCTCTAAGCTGATATTGAAGATATGCGGAAAATATCAATTAACAATTCTTGAAATATTGACCTTGGCCATTATGGGCGCATGTGTGGGCGTGGTTATGCAAATATTTCAATAATGGCTACCAGAAATAAACGTACAAATTTTAGGGGAGGGGGCCTGGGGTCTGCTGGAGTGGGCGTGGCGTGGCATATGTCGATATTTTTTTAAAAGACATTGACAACAACCGGACAAACAAATTTAGTGACAGTAGCTTTTTAGTTGTGGGAGATACATTGCCCTATCGATTTACAATTATCGTTTTTATCGATTTCCTAGACCCCTAGATGGCGTATTACTTCAATTTTTACAAGCATATGGACAAACCGACGGACATTGCACAATACCAATATACCATGAAACCATCGGAATCAAAGTATAAAAAGAGAGAAAACCGATGGAAGATGTGTTAACGTATTTGCCTTGCGTGTTTGAGTTGAGCGTTTGTTCAATTACGTGTTGTGGGTGAGATGTCAATATGTATCCATGACTGATTGAGGCAGTCGTCTTATTTGAGGCCTGCCTCCATCACTGGATGAGTCTATGGCTTTGAAGTCTCATTTAGCCCATACACAGAATGATTTATACGGGTATACTTTTTGCTTAGTTGCAAGTGCTAAAGCAATTATTAAATTTAATGAGAAGGTATTATGTTGTCCCTGATAGGATGGATATCTTTTTGGAAGTGTATTTATATATATATATATATATACGTATAGCTACAAATACGTCTTAAGGCAGAATTATAAATGTATATTTGGCAAAATAGCTTTCATATATAGGGATTAAATAAGACAGCATCCAATAAAATATTTATAGATAGTTAAATTTACTCCATTTAAAGTAGGTCCAAAGGAAGGGGTAAATACACTCAATTTAAAATTGGCCTAAGGAAAGGGGTGAACATTTTAAGTCTATACCCACATCGATTTCTTTATGCTTTCATTTTCTTATCCTCTTGTCATATTTCGTTAAATAAATATTTGCATTACATAAGTTTTCCCAATCAGCACTGATCCAACCGTTCCCTTCCCAATTACCTGCTTACAGTTTAGCCCATACGCATTTGCCGGCTTTATAAAGTGCGCGGAAACATAAATTCGAATGAGTTGCTCTTAAAAAATGTAAATATTTATTTTGGCAATTCGTGCACAAAATGTTCAATACATCTTTTTAAAGCGCTCAGCACTTGCGAGCCAACCAGATGTCTGGCTATATTCAATCAGTGTAAAATTTATATACATATATAAAAAAAAAAAAATAAGTACAAAAAAAGTAAAAAAAAATCGACGACATGCGTTGCCTCTCAACCTTAACTTGGCGAAGAAATTGCCAAGGGAGGAGTTGCATTTGGGGAATGCCGAATGGTTAACAACTGGTCCTGCAGTCAGACGATGCCGTCTGGCTGGGCCGGCGGGCAAACGAGGCTAATATTTCAGCGGCTCGAATGGCGTGAAGCAATTGCTTTCCGGTTATTGTGTATATTTACGGGCCATATTTGTTACCAAGCATCTGGCAGCCGATAAAATACAATTTCAAACATGCATTTGCCATAAGCAAATTGAGCGCGTTGCCTTTTACAAATGCTTGAAAATGATAAGCGTGGGAATACCCCCAATGGCCAAATACTTGGTTCGGATAAACGCAACCTGCATATTTATCCTATCTTTGCGATAAATTGATCTTGAGTACAATTATTTCTATCATCGCATCATCGATGTGGAGGCATTTTGTCGTTTAAAACTAAAGTTTTTTAAAGCTTTTGATCGATATTAAAGGTTTTGGTTTATTATTCACCTTTGGTTATATTTTGTTATATATTTTCCAGCATCCACAAAAAACAGTTGCTCATGAGAAATTTGTTTAAATATCTTTAAAATTCTTTGCAGTTCGATTCACAGCGTAAAAAGATCTTTTCACAAATCAAAGCTTTACCCAATTTGTAAAATCCAATTCTGAGATTTAATACAAGAGCTGAAAAATTCTAAGGAAAGCAGCAGAACGCTCCATGTAAACCAAATTGTATTTTGTTTTCGCTTCGGTTCTCTCTTCGGTTTGCACACTCCAAAAATTCAGTTCTGTTAGGCAAAAACAAGTATTTTTTTCATGTGAAATTTATTATAAATAAATCTTATAATATTTTGATGTTGAGGGAACAGCGAGACAAGAGCAATTTAATTTTTAATTTTCCAAATGAATGCGCCCAAATTAGGCTCATTACTGTGACAGAATACCATGTGTGCTTTTTACAAGCTGTGTTGTAGAGGGGGGGGGGGGGGAATCTTTAAAGTTCCTTCAATAATACTTAATACTTGTAAGAAAGTTTCTTTCAGATGTTGCCCAGCTGTAGGCCTAGTTGAATTTTATCGTTTCTCAAGCCGTTAAGCAGCGTCTCCATAAAGGACAAGAAATGGAAGGAGGTTAGTTCATAGGTGCAGGGTGAGGAAGCGAGCAAGGGGGTGAGGAGCGAGGGTAGCCAACATGTCCCTATCCAATTTCAGAGCTGTCGTTCACACTTGACCAACTTTCAATTACCCTACAAATACGTATGCGTAGTCCCATCGGACCTTCCTGATACACACTCACTTGGAGCATATTAACTATTGAAGAAATGCAAATATTTACAGAAGTATTTTATTCCAAACACATCTACCAAAAACTGTTAAGCAATAATCTAGACCAAAAGCTATGATTTTTTTATAGTAAATAAGTAAATTTTAAATAAAACAATTGAGTTTAACAATTTAAGCTTTCTTAATTCTTCAATTACCTTATTCGAGTAATTAATTTCAACTTATTATTAATTTAAATTTAAGTAATAAAATGTTCTTTAAAACGAATTTCTCCTTCAATTTTATATTATTCTGAGTCGCCTGATGTAAGTGGACATTAGGTAAATAAATGATAAAAATTGCGATTAAAATTTAAATTACATTTTATGAAAACTTTTATTATACTTGTCATTATGTCAAGTAATTAAGAGACTCTCAACGGTCTTATAATATATTATAGTATTTAAAGATCATTATTCCATATAGAGCGTTTCATTCCGTGTTATTTAGTCAACTTTATATTGCTTGGTGTCCATTGTTTGTTGGCCATTTAAAGCCGGGCCCAAAACCTATTGGGCAGTTAGTTGCTGACGTTGCTGTGCGTAAAATGGCATAACAAATGATGTTTAATTCTGTGGCTGATGAAGCTGAAAAGGCCGGAACGCATTCCATGTGGCCAAGTATGCGTGTGCAAATGGAATGCTTTCTGGCTTCTTCACCCAACGCATCTACATCCCCACCCCCACCCCCACCGCCAACAGACGCAGTCAACAACCTTTTTGGTGCAAAACCTTGCGGGAAAACACGCTGCTCATTTGGTTTGATAATTTATTTTCGCATATTAATTTTGTACATGTGCGAGAGAGAAGGCAATAGACGGAGAGTGAGCGGTACACATAGAGAGGCAAATGAGAAATGTGTGATAAATGAGCGGCGCTTAAGTGCTCAAGGATACAAGAACTGCTTGCCACAGGCAGCCAGCAGCCAGAAAATTATTATCACGCACAACATATACACACACACACACACACACATTTGGCTTGTGAGTTTACAGATGTGAGCATAAATATAGGACATATGGGATATATATGCAAACAGAAATACCACGCACATTGACTCTCAGCTGTATAATTACTTTAAGGAGATATTGTGGCATGACAAACATATATCTATGTATATATATATATTGGTATATAGCCAACAGTTCAGTTAAGTATCGTTTGGGGCGCCACTTGACGAAAGTGTTGCATTTATCAGGCTTAGGCAGTTGAATGCTCGACAACAGCAACATAATTAATGAGATCTCAAATGACGCTAATGGGCAGCTGTTAAAGTGTATTTGCTCTCGGTTCAAGTTCTTAGCACCGGTTTTGAGGTCAAGCAGCTGGCTAATACCACGATTAATCTAGCCTTAAAAGCTACTTAGGTGTTAACGAAAAGTATCTTTTGGACAAAGTCCAAAGTGGTCTCTCTTTTTTTATATCTCTTTTCGTCACTCTCTTTCTTTATATCGTTTCTTATATATATCCTAGTTGTATGGAATAAATGTAACTTATTTAAATATAATTATATTAATAATTATTTTATTTGAAGTAAAATAAAAGTTTATTAAAATTAAAATAATAAAATATAATAAATTAATTATTTCCTCTTACAAAGAGATTAGTAAAAAAATCGAAGATAATTAAATATTAGTTTCCGATCATTGTCACAAGACTAATTTTGCTGACAGTTATGTAAATTAACTGCACGAAGTTAATTATAAACTGGCCACAACTCAGTTATGGGCCAATAATTAAGACAATTTGTAATTATATAAACAGCATAGAGATTTAGGCTTAAGCCAATTGGCTTTCCAAATAAACTGGCTTATTGGCTAAATGCGCCAAACGCATTGCCAAGTTGTAGAAAATCGGCAAGTTTGAAATGGAGTGCAACCAAAGTTGGGGAAACCAAACAACATCATCAATGGCCCAGAAGAAACTTTTGCTGCAACACTTTGAATTTGGTTTGCAAGTGGCATGCGGCAACTGGAAAATTTTATGTGGCTCGTTAGAAGCCGCAAAGTTCATGATGCGCGCAACGTGCCACTGGAGCAAAGTTTGCTCAGTGCAGTGGCGCCAAGTGAAGTGAAGTGAAGTAAATGCAAATTGGAATTAAAATATATTCAAAGTGCCCAAAAGCACTGATGCATATGTGGTATAAATTAAGCCCAAGAAGTTGGCTAACCATTTTAACAATTGACACACGTAATTGATGAGGCATTGACAGATGTTGCAACAAGGCAAACAAGCTATATTAAAGCAAGTAAATGTATTCAATCAAAAACTAATATTCCTCTTTATTTTTAATGGGATAAGTAATCGAAAAATGAAAATTAAATTGCGCAACATATCGTAAATATAAAACTTGTCTAGCATTTGATTTTAAACAGGATGCAAAGGGGAAAACGCTTAAGAAAATGCAACAAGACACATGCAACAAAAACGTCTGAGTGTAAATGTATTTGTGTGTTGCCACATCTTGACCTCATAGTGCCTTTTGAAATGCCTGATGGTGCCACATGTGAAGCATAAATCCTTTTGAGGCATGCAACAACTACAGCAGCAGCAGCAGCTGCAGCAACTTCTGGCAAATGAATGTATCTTATGCTTATTTAGTTTTAGTGCCACTGGTTGAGGGTGGGGGCCATGAGGGAGGAGGCTGAAGAAACCCTAGTAAACGTAATGAGCTAAATTATTATGCAAACGACGGCTGCATCAGAAGTCGACATGTCGGTGTGTGCACAACACACACACACACAAACCAAAAACACTTGGAAATGTGTGCCGGGGACAAGCAGCTCCGGAATCTTATAAAAATGATCATCATCCTTAGGTTGACGATGATGATGATGATTATAAAGAAGCAGCTGAAGCTGCTGCTACATAAATTGCAAGTGTCACTTAAAGCACTTGCAACTGTTAAAAGCACTAAAGCACCTTATAACATTTCCTTGGCCCCCTTCATTTCCCCTCCACGTGCTGCCCCAAATAATGCTTCACATATTATTCACGACATTCTGCACATTATAATTGGCTAGTTTCACATTTGAAAGCACAACGAATCCATTGAATTCATACAGCAGGTGGGCCAACACAAATTGATGAGTATTGACAAAGAACCAATTTGTTGAAAACACATGACAAGTTTCTATTGACATCCTATCAAGCGGCAACAAACAAGGACCATTAAAATAAGAACATTTTATATAGGTATGAAAACAGGATATTGGAAACGGTTGACAATTGCAACAATTGAAATGTGATGTGAGTTTGTAACTGAAGAGGAGGAGCATTAAAGCAATGGAAATTGGTAAAATGGTTTCGAATTTTATTGATGTAGAAAACATGGTTAGTAAAAAACATATCGTACTGGTAAGTTAGGCGTTTACGATTTTGAGTTAAACTTGCCAACTTTTTTATACACTTTTATTATTCTTTTTTTTTGCTTATTAAAAGCTATAATTGCAAATCGATAAAGTTACATATTTCTTACAATAACAAGGCCTAGGTAGCAAATTTGGTTGGTCCATATATTTCCCGCAATTAAAGACCTGTAAATACCAAACTATTAATAATATTACTAGAAACCTTTTCAATAATATTTTTAGATATATCTACCGTAATTTGAGAGCTACAGTAACTAGCTTATGGTATTTCTTGGTTATGCCAGCTTGTTCTTTGCTTCCTGTTGTAAATAAATATTAAATGAACATGGGTCAAAACTTCCCAGAGCCAGAGCAAATCATACAATTTTCAAAAGGGACGTTTAATTCATAGCTTGATCTCTAAGTTTAGACTGCATTGCAATCTAAAAACGTGATTTTAATTATAAAAACAAGACAAAATCATAGCGTTAAAAATACTAATTGGATCCAATCTTCCAAGTACCATAACTTTGTCAAAACTGATCCAAGATCACAACTGGTATCAAAGTATTACGACGGTTATGCAACGTTCTCTCTTGTTTCTGTTAGCCTTTAAGAAGACTATAAAAATAAATAAAACGCTAATAGTTAAGACTTAAGGCTATTTATAACTGTTTCGCCGTTTCTCTATGTACAATTGAGAACATAACCCAGACAATATTGTTAGCGTAAAGCTGTTCCTGTTTTGCTTGCTTTTATTTCGTAATATCTTGTGATTTTTAAGAAAAATATATATAGTTGTAGTCTCATATATATATATACAAGTGTATCTAAGTTGCTCTGCCCGTCCGGCAAATGCGAAAATTCTGTTTCGCTTATTTAATAAATAGCTGTGCTCGGCTTCTTCAATTCTTGTGCTTTAGTATATTTTGTGTCCCATCCTAAGATGGCTGCAAGAATGCATTTACCGACGTTCAGTTGGATGTCATCTATTTTTATGCGCCGTTCTTTTTGCCTCTTTTCAAGTGGATGCTTTCATCCATTCCGCATGCCATTCGCGCTGCTCTTTAATCTCACTGCTCGGCTCAGTGCGACGCCCACTTTATTTTTCCCTTTCTCTTGGCTATAAGGAGCATTTCCTTTGCAGCCCAACAGTTCTTGATGCAACAGCAATTCACTTAACTTACTCAAGTCGTTGTCGGCATAGCTTCCGCTCCACATTCCACCCCTTAAAAAAAAATTATAAAAAAATTGAAGAAAAAATCACAATACTAGGAAGTAGACGAAGCGAACTTAAATCCTGCCAGGATAGCCATCATCCCACACGCTGAGCTCTGCGCTTAGTGTTTTAATGCCAATGCTCACACATTTTATACAATTCCTTGGATGTGTCTACATTCCGAAATCCTTTAGCTGATGCAGTTGTGCCTTTTATCCAGCGATTGAGGCAAGAGACGATTGCTCCATGGTGGTAATTGTGTGGGTAGACTTACTCGTTAGCTGTAATGCGAAAATGCGAAAATACAAAAATATAAATAAAAAAATGTAATATTGATACAGATATTTACAGTTGCAAATCTGTGTCAATGATGTGAAAATGTCTGGAAATTCTCATAGAAATTATTGAATTGAGACCAAACCTCTTGAGACACTCACAAGTCAGAAACAGTCTGGAAAGTTTTCGTGTTTAAATAGATTTGGTCTCTTCAATGTGGCATGTTCTAGATACTTGTGTTACATACATTCAAAGAAGTAAGTAATTTACAAAGTTTTAATTTATTTCGAATTTTTAGGAGTACAGCTTGAAATAATAGGTGAAATAAAATTTAATCATTTATTCATTTATTTTAGTTTAGTTTTTTAATGTGATCAAATGTTATGATAAGGAAAAAAAATATATTAAAGCTGTTATTTGTTTTATTTTTAAACATTGCTTAAAATAAAGTTTTGATAAGAAAAAAAATATATTAAAACTGTTATTTGTTTTATTTTTAAAAATTGCTTAAAATAAAATTTTACTACCAAAATTGTTGTGTTTACAAACTGAAGAAGAAAAGTACTTTCAGTGAAGTAACTTTCATCCGCTTACCATTTCATTCTAAGAACATTAACACTTAAACTGTTAACTAGAATTTCATTCATCTTTTGTGTAACTTTTATGATCTTTAGTGAAATTTATTTTTAAGTAGATCAGTTAGCTGAGAACTTGTGAAGTACTTGCTAATTGAACTGGTTAAAAACCCAATTGGAAAGCGTAAACACCGCAAACCAAAGAAAGTGACCGCAACGATGGAAGGTGTGAGAACTCTTCTGGCTCAGTTGGGCATTAGATCTTCGGCCTTCAACATCAGAATCTGTTATCATGTACAAAGTAATCCCAGTTTTTTGTTTCACAACTCTGGCACTATCCACCAGCTTGAGTAGCGATGATAATCATCATCTCAAGCGCTTTAGCAGATCTCTGCTATTCCCAGCCACCTCACCGACCCGTGTCCAGTTCATTGGCGGCATTGGCATTCCCGTCGAAGATCTGCCTTTCGAATCCGTCACCTCGGGCTATGTGCTTAAGACAGAGTACTTTCTGCCAACTACATCACAGGAGATAACCAGAGTTTATTTTAAGCCCCAACCCATTACCGCCAGGAAGGATGCCGATGATACAAATGAGCCGGTAAACACAGGCTCCATTTACCGCTGGGTCCTCTATCGTGGCATCGAGATGGTCCTGCAGAACATAGACCTACCCGGTCGCAGTTGCCTGCTCCGCGTGATCTGTGAGCATGCGGCACTGCCCTTGACGCATGAAAGTGGTCTACTTGGCGAGCTCGTTCACATTGTGCTGACTCCATCTAGCTCCACGGATCGGTATGCTCTGCACTCGGATCGGGAATACTTAACCGCAGAGCGTTTTGGCAAACGTGGCGGTAACTGTCAGGCTGCCTATAGCCGAAAGTGTCCAAGATCTCCATTGGAACTAATAACAACTATACATTGAGTGTGCTCAAAATAAATGTGGAGTTCAAGTCATTATTAAAACAAGTATTCTAATGATATGCCATATGTCATGCATCCAGCACTAATAGGTAAAAATTAAGGATAAAGGATGCAGTATCAAATTGTGCTCCTTGTATGAGGAGTGTTATACACCTTTATTTATTATTATCAGCAAAACCCTTTTTGTGCACAATCAAGGAATGGTTGCTAATCAGGAAATCTCTAACTGAAAGCTCAGAGCATTGAAGGAGAATTACTTAATTAAAAATAATTGAAAGAATAATTCATAATTAAAGTTGTCGTAGATTTAATAAATACAGTTGCATTTATAATTTATAAATAAATATAAATAATTAAAATGTAAAATATAAATGCATTTTAATTTGGGGACATGCAGAAATTGCATCGGTGAGTTCACTTAACATTTAAATTTATATAAATTCATGGCCACAAAATGACACATTATCTATGACAATTATTTGAAATATTTAACAAATTATAAAAACATGTATCCCCGAGGACAAATGTATTTTGGTTTAATTTCGCACAGCTATTTTTAGTGGTATTATTTCTGCCGATGACATTTGGCGTAAATTTCACACATCAAATTGACAAACATTGTCGCAGCTATTTGCCATTTGTGTTCGTTGTTTTTGTTGTTGTTGCATTGGTGTATTTAAATCACGTTTGTATCTATGTTGGTAAAGGTGTGATAATTACAAAGTTGATAAACATTTTAATTAGTTTGGGCAGTGCGTGTGATCCGCATTGCAATCAGCATCAATTGTAACATGAGACATGTATTATTTGGAATAATGTGTGTTTGTGTGCGTGACTGTGACAGCGCTTAATAAACATGATTAAATTTAAATGGTAAATATAATTTATATGAATTAAGTAGCGCCTACATGCGAGTCATACAAATTTATTTCAACGCCTCTCTTATTAGAACACATTCAGTACACGTACATTCCCGTCGTGCTGACCTCCAACACGCCTGCCACGCCCACTTGTAATGGGCTTAAATACTTTGGCACGCAATCGGCTTGACCATGTCCATGTCCATGTGGCGAACTCACACAACCGTAAAATAATTACACACATTGAATAAATCGCGACATGAAACAGAAGCAGAACATCACATTCAACTCCAGACACGAGGAGGTTACTTAGACTGCCTGGACAGGCTGGACAAACTCAAATCGTTTGCTTTTGGCATTTCAATAGCGTTGGTCAAATGGATTTAATATTAATTAGCCGGCCGAAAACACACAAGGCAAGTAAATCGGCAATATCCTCAGTTACAAATGACGCATACGCCCTGTGGCTAGTTGGTTTCTCACACGGTAAATTAAATCAAAATATTACTTGATAAACAAGGCCTAAAGCCTCGTTTGTTAAAATGTTTAAATTGAATAAGAACAAAAACAACTATTCACATAATCTTAAATTACTTCTGCAAATCCCCAAATTTAATTGCTTTCATGTTAATTGTTTATATTTAAACGTACTTTGTTTATTAAGAGATCTAAATTTATTTGAAATAGAAATTATATGAATGCGACAACTTATATTCTGAATTATGTATTCTATTAATTCTATTTAAGTAATTCTTTTTAAATGAATTCTCATGAATCCTCATCTAATTAATTCTTAAAAAATAATTCCACTTCAATGATTTGCGTTCTTGCATCAAATTGATCTGCTTATAATACTAAGTAAAGGTGCATAACACTCCAAGAGAACAACTTTCACGGCATGTTTCCAGCCAGTCCCAAGTTCCCAGAACCATTTAGCTGCCACTTTATTTTCAGCACACTCAATGTATAGTGGATATCAGTTCCAACGGAGGTCTTGGACACTGACAGTCGGCAAATTGTGAAGTTGCAGGTTGAAGATCTAATGTGATACTGAGCCAAAAACTTTCAAAATTCTCACACGTGCCATCGTTGTGGTCAGGGAAGCAGAGGGGAAGGTGTTTAACCAGTTCAATTAGCAAGTATTTCACAGATTCACTTGCTGAAGCAGTCTGCTTGCTGATCTACTTAAAAGCCAATTTCCCGAATGATCATAAGAGTTACACAAAAGATGAATGAAATTCTGGTTAGCACTGCATATGCTAAATGTTCTCAAAGTCTCATTTTTTGTGCTCAAATATTTGCTTTAAATTCCCCCACAAGAATACAAATTCGTTTTCTCTGTCTGCCCATTGTAAGCTTTTCGCAACATCAAAAAATAACAATTTGATTTAAAGTAAAGTGCTGGAGCAAAAGTTGTCTTAGATGCTACACTCCCATAGCTGAGTACCATCTGCATCCGGTTGTCCTTCATTTGCATCACTCCCGAGGCCACTCGAAATAAACAAAGGGTAAACATATTTGGTAACTAATTTGGCCAAATGCAAATGAAATTCTGTCTGCTTTCTTCTCCCAAAGAGCCGAAGAGATTTACTAAACTGGAAATAGCTTTTAATCAAATTAGAAAGCAAACTCCAACAAGGCTTTCTTGGATTTTGTGTGTCGAAAATGCAGTGCTTAAAATTTTAAATTCAACAGTAGGTTACAAAGGTAATTATTTTTACCAGAACAGAATTGTGGTACTAATAATATGGGTAAAAATATAATTGACTTGCACTTTGTACACTGCTGATTAAAAAAAAAATATATGTAATTGTTCTTCATTTTTATAATAACACGAAATTCGACTCAATAAGGTTTTACGGATTGAGACAAAAACTAAAAATTATTCACATTGAACTCAATCCTAAATGTGACCTTAAAAATTTGACCTTAAAACTGACAAGTTAGACAATCCCCTGACGTATTTTAAAGGCAAGTTAACCCATGTTTTAAATATGCCAACTCTGGAAAATAGCTGACTAAACTGAAAATCCTTTTATGGGAGCAAATTGTAGGGGGGTGTTGAGGGGCTGAATGTCAAAGATTTGCAATTTTGTAGTGTGAAATTTATGGGCAGACGTTAAAGATAAACGCACTGTCATTGATTAACGAGTCGTTGTCGGATTGCTGCCCAGCAATAATGTGTGCATGGACTATGTGTGTTTGTGTGTTGGGTTTCTTTTTATTTTTTTTTTTTAAACATTTTGACTGGAAATGATTGCGTCGAAAACTTAAAAGATAAAACTCTGAAAATGGGAAGCGCACATAAATCAGTAGGTAAATGTGACTTCCTCAGTAGTGGCAATTCTGACTTTGTCGAACACTTGACGCGCAACAGGGAGGTGCACAAGGACCACCTGGGCTGGCCTGTTCTGACCCAAGTGAAAAGCTGCATGGACGGAGGTAAAAGGACCAAAGTCCAAATGCAGTCAGCCCGGCCAGATCAGAGAGAAGCTCTCGCTGTGCAGGAGGCGGTGTACCATGGCTTAGCATTGAGAGAAAGCACAGAGAGAGAGTGAGAGAAGCAGAAAGGATGAAGGACGAAGGACGAAGGACGAAAGACGAGTGGCCATAGATTGGCAACATTTGATGGCAAAAGTTAGACTCGCATTTATCTTTCGTGCAAGTGTCACTTGTGAGTTTCTTGAACCACAGCCAAGAGACTACTGCCGTAGATAAGAACCGAGGGGGTGTAAGAGAGGACGGAAATGGTACACAGAGCATTGTCGCAACAACAAAACAAACAGCACGTACTACTGCAACAACAATAACAGCCACTGCTGCCACAGCTCAAGAGCAACAAAGTGGCAAGGAGTCAATGTTATTAAATTTTGTGGCGCAACCTTTAAAATTGGCTTTAAAGTTGACATTGACAAATGAACTGACGCACTTCCACAGGACGCACAGGAACAGCAATTACCCAGCAACACATTTAATAAACAATTGTTGCTCGTCCTGCTGGCCACTTAACTGTCGTAAATGTAGTCCTCTCAATCCAGGTTAAGCACTGGGATAAATGCCGTCGATTAATGCAGCAGTTCCTTCTGACTTTTATCGATTGTCACGATTTACTTGTTGCGGTCCCTTATGCAATTTAATAAAGGACCCATAATTGGCCCATTCTCAATGATTTATGCTTTTACGTAAATTTATCGTTTATTGTTATATAATTGGAATAATAAAGTAAATGGAACTGTTAACAGTATTTAATACATCGAAGACAGTAATATTTAAATAAAAAATGCAGAAAAAAATTAAAATTAACGAAAAAAACCTAAATAATGGATGTAAAAAGTCTGGTATAATTTTCAACATTTTTTGATAAAATTAAAATAATTTCAATAATTCCAAAAATTGTTAAGCGAAAGTATTTTACTATTAGGGCAAGTAAATGCGAAGAGATATGATAAATATTATATGATACCACAGTGAAGTGCGCTCTGAGATTTAAATAAAGGAAGAAAGAGTTTTATGGCGACTACGGATAAAAAGGCATTAAAAGATGACACAAATATAATGTATTTTATTTTGATGTACGTAGACAAATGGTTTTTGTGTTAAAAGATGGAAAAGTACTAGCGTCAAATCATAAATAGTATGATGATTCCTTTAAAGAAAGGTCTGGCAATGAAACAAATTATATTTGGCTAAACAAGACCTGACAATAATGGATACTACTTGAAAACATAGAAAATAATCATTCTCAATATACACAATCCAAGTTGAGCAACCTCTTATTCTTATATAATATGTTTATTAATATCGCATTTATGTTTATTATTTGAAAGTATTAGCCAAATTGGCCACATTTACTCCCAAGTAGCCAACCACTGTTTAACCACTTTTGCCGCCCTCCCCTTTACCACAGCTGATTCGCCTGCTCCTCTATTGCCGAGTATTGAGCAGCACCTGGAAACCGCAGCATCAATTTCCGCCGCTTCAAAACAAAACTCAACGCAGTCGCTGTTAGGATACGCATCCGTTCTTGGCAATTTGAATGAATGACACGGTTAATTCCGTTCCCTAGACCAACGCCAGACTCCCCAGTTGCCAGATGAGGGCTGAGTCCTGATTTCCCAGTTCCCAGTAATTGTGTTCCAACTCGAACTTAACGTTTCCCATTTACGCGGTGCATTGACTAATTGGCTGTTGATGCCACAGTTGTTATTGTTATTATTGTTTTTGTTGTTATGTTGCTATGTGTGATTAGGGGCGTGTACCTAGCAAATTGCTTATGTTTTATGATGTTCTCTCATTTGAATTGCTTTCGTGCGCCTTGATTTATGTGGCATTGAATAATTTACAGCCTCGCAAAGACGAATAATTAAGGTTGTCAGTTTACCCCAAATTATGGACACGCATTTAATTCAGCAGTTTAACTTAATCATTCGCAACAAACTTAGCGGAACTAAATTTTGGCAGTTTATCAAATTTATTACTTATGCATTTCTCCCCGAGCACAGCAACTGCAAAGTACTCTATATAAATATAATAAAATATATAGAAATCTATATATTGATAATGAATAATATTTTAATATTACATTTTAGGTATATATTTCCTCCATCGGCAAGCTTTGGTGTATTTCTGGGTGAGCCCCGCACAGCCAAAAATGATTTCTTTCATTTCTAGACTTTTATTTAAGAGTCTCATAATTTATGAGGGTGCGTTTTTTAATTATTATTATTGCAGTCATTGCTTTAACTCATTCTAATCATAATTTGTCTGGAGAACTCGTTTCTCTATTAACACAATAAGCATTTTACAATTTGAATCACATCGCTTCTTCTGTGCTTATTAGCATAATAAAGTAGCAACAGCCCGCAGTTCGTGTTGCAAGTGAGATATTTCTATACAGAGCTGCAACATTACGTGATAGCATGTCGTATGCGCAATATTAATTATTCAACGGGCAGGATAGGGAAATGTCATGGCGAGAAGAGCACAATCCCCATTTTGCTGTCTGATTTCGCAGTGCTAAATTGTGAATGTTTAAAGCTGAACCTTGAGACACAAACAGACAATGCAGCAATAAAAGTGCAAAATTACAAAAATATGTGCAAACATTTTATTTGCGCTTTTAAATTTGTTGCCATTTTGCAAGTTGCCAGTTGCTGACTGCCGCCTGTGTGCGAAATGGCATAAATCTTTTGGCAATTCTTACCGCCAGCTGCCTTTTCTTTTATTTTCATTTCATATATATATATATATCTTTTTTTCTGGCTGTGCGTGCTGCAGTGACAAGAATTTGAATAATTCGCCAAATGTGCCAAGTTGAAATGTTAAAATTCCCAACGACTTTGGCCGTTGTCGGATGTTGGCAAGCGTCTGGCTGCTTCCGGTTTGGCATAACTGAAGTCACGACTGCCAAATGATTGCAAATGAACGACACAGGATGGTGCCCCCGGGGGCGTGCATATGGGCGTGGCAACGACTTGAAACTTTCGCGCCTCTGCTTTAGCCCCCCTTGCTAAGCTAAATGCATCGTTAAATTTATAGCTGCGACAAAAATTATTTAACGCAATTTCGCTAATGCGTCGCAGCTAAAAAACAAAAAAACAATATCACACAAATAAACGGATGTTGCCTCTCATTAGAAGAGGGGAGCCAAAGGAAACTTCTTGATTGGTTGCCTTTTGGCCATTAATTTGTTGCCATTTTCGCATTGCATTTTCTTTTGCAACGTCTCAAGAAAATGACATGTTTCGCAACTGGTTGTTGCCCCCATCTGGGGCCCTATTCACTTTGATGGCATCAGAATTTTTCAATAAGAGAACGCATGCACAAATATGTCAACGTTCATTGTCTTTTCTTCTGCGCTGCTGCTAGTTGAAGCATTAATAAGCAGCATCAGAAGGAACTTCAGCAACAGCAACTGCAACGGCAACGGCAACAGCAACAGCACCAGCAACATCCACAACACCAACAACAGCCGCAGCAGCAACAGCTCCGTCAGCAACTGTCAAGTTAGCTGCTTCTGGGCATGTTGAATGCGTTAAGGCGTGTCGGCTGATAGTGATGCCAACTTTTAACGAGCAAACCCAGTTTTTCATTTGGATATGGGACTAAAGTTTTATTATAAATAATACAAGTGTCACTTCTTATTATGGGGAAAAGATAATTTGAGAGCATTCGATACGAAATGAAAGGCTTAAATTTTATTTAAAGTTCGAACAGGAAGAGTTCAAAATTTCCTGTACTTCTGATCAACACTGCTGCACAGCTAACTTGGCTGATATATTACTAATATAAAGGTGATTTAAAAGAATATTTTATTTAAAGAATATTGGCATGTTTGATCAGCAATTCTACGTTTTGCCGCTTAACATATTGCTGCTTATGCATATAGTACTATATATTTTGTTTACAATAATAGTAAAAATACCAAGCTGAAATTGAAAATACCTCTTGATAAATGAATCTGCCAGAATGCTAAATTGGCAACACTGCCAATGCCTGACTTCTGCACGGGAATTTAAAAATGTTTAAGCATTTGATGCGTGGCATTCTTGGGGGCGACAACTATTCAGCACACCTAAGGAATGAACTACCCAAGGGATGGCAGTTAAAGTTTGAGGGCGTGGCACAATGCTGGCATAGTTGTGGGTAAGCAATTAGTCAAGTAATCGGGGTACGAATGTCTGATGACACGCACGAGGTAAGATTATAAAGGACAATGGCATTTGCAGCATATTACTTGCAATTGCAGAAATATTAAATATTATAGTCATAACAGAAAAGTTTCTGCATAAAGTTGTAAAGAATTTTCCAATTTAATAACATATTCGAGAATGATATATCATTAAAACATTCTTTTATGCAAAAAAAAAATAAATTGAAGTTAGCCTTGTTAAAAATACACCTTGCAAATGGGATGTAAAGATTTTTGCAGACACAAACCCTTTGGCTTACCTTAAAATCCCTTTTTCGTATATTATGCAATATTACCATTAAAGTAACATAAACAAGGTCAAAATCTACATTTTTGGACACGCCCGCAACAACAGCACCGACGAAATCAATTTGCCGGCACAAATATTTGGTCCATATTATTCCCCAAAACTGGTCTAATTATGCGTGGTCATATGCGGGTCAGTTGCCCAGACACAATTTAGAGGCTTACGGGACAAACAAACCGACGCCTATCCAAATAAAAAGGGTGGACACGTGGACCCGTGTTATTAGTAGTATAATGTGAGTGTATATGTATATATATATATATATATATATATATATGTAAGTGCACACAACGGACACCAGCTAATCGACAGCTGAGATTTTGTTGTGTTTATTTTTACATCCTGGAACCATGTAAAACTGTTAATAAGGGTATAATGGTTTTGTGCATATGTATTTAACAGGAAAAAGCTTCCTCTTCTCCGACCGCATAAGGTATATATAATTTTGACCAGGGTCAACAGCCGAGTCGATATAGATATTACTGTTCTCATAGAATATAAGAGCTAAAGATCTCAAATTTAGAATATACGTTTTGGTATGACCGGCTCAAATTTGATGAATTTTACCGATAACTGTATGTTTTTCTAAAATATCAAAGGCTGAAAGGCTGTGATTTCATTAAGATCGGAAAAGAAACACCCAAATTATAGTCAAAATGGTATGAATGAGGAAGATAATCGACGCCAGCCAAAATATGTTTGTGTGTATTCTACACCATATCACTCACCATACACTCTAAGTGTTCGTTTCATCGAGAAAATATAGAATAAGTGATATATGAATAAGTTAAAATTTTAAGCTTACCAGAAAATCTCAGTTAAATGTTATGACAACAAAGAGTGTAGTGGAGATTACAATGACCGTAAAACTAAACTTTAAACTGATATTTCAGCTGAAAACATCGGAAATATTATCAGATCTCTAAATTTAAGGCAGATTAAATATATAAACAACAAGAAATCTGTACCTGTACAGGCATTGTTGTCCGGAAGCTGATTAATTTAGATATTTTTTAATCTCTGTTTATTATGTATATGAGTAAACTCACTCTATTGAAATGTATTTACTTGCTCTTCATCAGTTAGAACTTCCTAGAATGTTTACATGCATATGTAAATTTCAAATTTCCAATTGTTCAGTTTGGCATTGTTATAACTTGTTGTTTATATTTATTTAGAGTCTTTTGTTATTCATACGTAAATTAAATGAGCTTCATGCGACTTTTACTTTGTGATTCAAGCGACCAAAAGCGACTGGTTCGAACTAAATGCAAGCATCGAAGAAGGTCTTGATCATAAGGAACTTACAATTACCGTTGCTCGCAGACAACAACAGATTGCGACTAATAACGGTAATGCAAGACAAGCTGCGGTGTACACAATGAACTAAGCTCTACGCTGACAAAGATAAGTTATTTAAATACCACAAAGCCTGTTAGTCGCTTCCAGGATTTTATCAAAAGGCAAATTAAAGTTAAGAGTCCTCGTGTAAACAAAAGTTAAAATAGGTTAAACAAAAATGGCTTTGTTTGCAAATTTATAAAAAGCAATTAAAGTTTAATTTCAAACTGGTTCCAATACTAAGGAAAATCTGTGTTTGATAAAATCGGAATTAATTAATTAAAAAATATGCAATTCGAAACACAATGACGTTAAATAAGTTATATTCTATAGGTTATTAAAATACTAAGTAAGGATTTCAAAATATATTTATTTCAATACCCATCAAGATGTTTAACGATAATAATAAAAGTCTGGATTTCTGATTAAATGTAAAAGGGCAGAATGACTTTTTCCGAGTATCAAAAAGAGCAACCGGAATACAGACACATACATATACAAACATACACACACTCACAATACGCTCACATTGAAAACAGCTGCGCCAACGTTAACCACTTGCAGTGGCCAGAAAATAGTGGATGTTCCGCAGCCTTCCCACACCCATTGCCCGGTTTCGTTGGAACATAGTCCGACGCTGCCGTGTTTAATTGAGTTTGAAATAGGTGCCTCGTTTTTTGGGTGGCATTCTGTGTCCTGTATACAACGACGCATGAAATTGGCTTAATTTTAAGTGCTGTCCATGTGCGTGTGAGTCGGGTGTGTATGTGTTGATGAGTGTGTGTGTGTGTGTGTGTTCGTAATCCCACTAACTCTAAGTGAGTTTCACTTCTGCTGAACACGCACCTTTTTTTTAAAAGTTAATTAAGTCAATGCGTTTGAGGGTTCTGTAAATCACAAACTTGCTGACTATTAAATAAATTTGATTCTAATTTTTATAAAAAAAAGGGCATATATGATTTTCAGAATGCCCCGACTGAATATTAAAAATTTCAACAAACAAAAATTGAAAAATTGTATTCTTTTTTTATTCGCTTCCTATCTCAGTATTGTAATATGCCAATTTATGTGCGCTCCTCCCGCAATCCTTTCGGCAAATTCATTTATTTCAATTGTTGTTCAACTGCTTTGTCAGTGGGGGGCACGAAAAAATACCGTAGTCCTCTATACGGCGTAATAAGCAGTTTTTATGCAGAGCACATTGTGCGACCGGCGTTTTATTGTTTCCGGCCGCATTCGAGCCGTCAGACGCCAGGGTTAGAAAACAGTGGGAAAAATGTGAAATGTAGCAATATAAATAATTTAATTTAACTTAATTTAATTTTGTAAATATAAAAATAGTATTATTTACTATTAAGAAGAAAAAAAACCGATACAATAAAAAAATTATTACAAAATATTGTAATTTATATAAAAATATAACGCTTTTAAAAAGATTAATAAAATTTTCCCTCTGGTAATTTCTATCTTTAAAAACAATAATCTTTTCCAATATTTTATTTTTGAATGACAATAACAGAGAATGTATTATTTTACCCACTGTGTTTGTTACCGCATCTCCCCCCAATCAGCCACTACTGAGGGCGTGTGGGGTAAGCGAATTTGCCGGCTTTTCAAACGGCCCAAACTTTTGTCTACATTCGTTTCATTTTATAACCCCGAAACCGAATAAAACAAAACAAAAGTTTTCAACTTTTTGCATTGTGCGCCTTTTGCTGCTCTCATTTTGTTTAGCATTTGAATGGCATCGTTTCGAGGCCTGTCTCTTGACTTATTTTTATGAGTGTCTGCCAATGGGCGGTAAGTGAGTTACGCCCATAGTATCACCCACCCACCCGCCCGACCCCCACCACGTACAAACAGCTGGCGCTCAAATTACTTACAAAGTACTTATTTGCCTATTTTAAAAGCCATTCGCATAAATGACAGCAACAATACAAGAAAGGGCATTAGCTTAAGGCCGACAATGAAGAAGCGATAAGAGGGCAGAGAACTTTGAAAATCCGAACTGGGAGACTGAGAGCGAGTTTCTTAAGAATTGTAATAAAATTAGCTCAAAAGTGCAGCTGTATAGGCAACTACCTGAGAAACAAATTTAAAAAAAACGGGCTAAAAATGAAAAGTAGTGAATATCTAAACAAAATGCCCACAGCCATTTTACACATAATCTCCGCAGCGTTCCCGAGGTATGAGACCCGAAATTGGGCTACCCGAAAATGCGGGCACAGGAATTTGCATAAAAAATTGTTGCAAGCTGCCCGTCCACATTGGAACAATCAACGCACTTCGTTGCCCATTTTCTTGTTCGTCGCCCTTGCGGCTCTTAACTTGTCATTTTTATTAAATTTTATTATTATGTTTTGTTTTGCATAATTTTCAAACCACTTTTTTGCTGACCCGCAATAAAGAGACACAAATCACGAACAACAGACTTTTTATAATAAGCACTTTTTGCTTGAAACCGTAATGAATTCAGCTTTTGCGGTCTTCCAATAACTTTTGAATAATATCAAATTTTTACACAAAAAGTGCTTTAATTTAAGGGAAATGCTCGTATTAGACTAACTGAACGCTAAAAAAACATTAATTTTAAATACAAACAGTACAATCAATATATTTTACAAATTTAACAAATTTTGTCCTAATTTAGATTTAGCTGATAAACAATTATTTAAAGCTTAAAAGTGAAAACGGCAGTAAACTGTAGCTAAGTAATTATAAAAGACGAGTGCCAACTTTGTTTTTTCAAGTTTTTTGCTATTTAAAGTTTGTTTTGGGCTAAGAATGGACGGTTGGCAGTTAGCCTAAGCGCTCAACCTTTGCCAAACTCATTTGGCAAACATACTTGAGAAATTGCTGAATGTTCATTGTAGTGGAAGGCACCGATGACATGTTGGCACTCATTTATGCCTCAATGCATCAGCAAATGTTAGCAGACGATTGTTTTTGTATTTTTAGATTGCCAGAGTGATAAGCTCAAATCGAATTAAACCTCTCGTTGCGAAAGTTTTTCGAGCTTAAAGTAAAAATAACACAGAAGTCATGCCATAAATTAGATTTTGAGCAGCGCTTCAGCAACCCAAAAAGAATCTAGCCAACTGGCCTTGTCATCAATAATAGTGTTAGTAACAGCCCCCCCGAGATGTATGCGCAAAAAGCGCCATAAAATGGCCAAAATAAAACAAAGTTTTTTTTGTATAAACTAAAGAAAAGCACAAAACTTGAATGCGACAATTAATTTTAGTGAATTATGACCGTAGAGTGCAAAAATGTGGCTAATGTGATGCTCGGCATTGGCAGAAAACACGAACAGCTGTCAGCACACACTTACACCAAGAGTGGTCAACACACACACACACACACATACACACTAACACACCCTCACGCCTAGTCGCATGTGGGTATGTAACTATTTGCATTTCGCCAAAATGTGGTTAAAAAGTTGTTGGCTTTCAACCAGGCTTTTGGGTTAATGCAGCGTAATGCGACCACAGCTCCCCAACGTGTCATTTGCCATATGAATATGACAATTTTTGGACTTTGAGCGTTCCACGGCGTTTTGTCGTTTACGTGATATTTACATGCAAACGCGATACATACACTTTAAAGCCAACTGCAAATAAATGTATGTATGAGCCAATTTCTAAGGGCCAACTGTCGCCACAGTTGCGATGACATTGCCCATTATTTATGGGCGAACAATTGAGGCAAGCCGGGGTTCAAACTATTGTTCGATGCACGTGCAACACAAAAAGAAAATCACAAAAAAAGGCAAATCAAAAAAAAAACCTAACAAAATGGCGGCAAAACAACGCGGAAGTCGCGGGCTCAGTCGGGCTAAAAATGCTCGTAAAGTACAATGAACCGCAAGAGTTGCATTCAATGTGAATGTGTGAGTGTGTTATGGATGTATCTATATACATATGTGTATGTGTGTGTTTGTGTGTGTAATTGTATGTGTGCATGAAGTTGAGTGGATTTCTGTGAAAGACTTTCTAGAGAAATGTGCTGGCAAAAAGCAAGGGACGTTGTTATTGTTTTGCAGCATTTGGCATCATTTATTTTGTGGTCCAAACAAAGCGATAAGTGGGCTGATATGTGAGAGATAGAGCACAGAGAGCATAGAACATATATATATATATATATATATAAATATATATTTATATATCAATATAGATGTCAGTGGTTGCTTCTATGTGGAACATCTGTTTGCACAGACAAAAGAAATAAAGTTGTTGGCCCAAAAGATTTCTTTTGCGAATAAAATAGAATATAAATAAACATATGGAAAAATAAATATTTAGTTTTAGAATTATTAAATCTATTTATTAAAATAGACTAATTTGATTAGAACAAATTTAATTTCATATAAATTATATCTGTAGTTATTAAACATCGATTATTTTACAGAGTGATTAAAAATTAATTTAAAACTTCAACCAAAATGACACAATTTTTAATACTTTAAAAAGTTTCAAAGATTTTATTATAAATTACAAAAACTAAATTGTAATAAATATCTTATAAGCGAAACTATCTTTTAAATCCCAACGTAGATGATGAAAGTTTCAACGGCTTATCGGGGAAAAACTTTTAATTAAATTAAATTTCAGTTGCACTGAACGTGATGAGTTTTAACATTTGAATATATTTTACAAGTAAACATTGATTATTCTTTGCATACCCTGAGCCGAGTTAAAATGTCTTAAAAAGGGTATAGTGAAAGTTTGCACAGGTAGGTAAAATGCAGAAAAAATTATCTGTGAGCTTATTAAGTATGTATATTAGTATTTAGTATATATATATATATATATATTCCTAATCTTGCTTCTATGTGGATCTATTTGGTTAAGTATTTAAGACATATGATGTATGTAGCGAATCTTGTAGTCGAGCATTCTCGACTAGAGCATTCTTACTTAATTCACTTAAGGTGGTTATTTAAATATGTATTCAATTTACGCTGAGTAAAAACCACTTTAAAATAGGGTTCAATGCATGTTAATTAAGTTTATACACATAATAGCATTACATTAAACCTGCCAAACCTTCTGATTTCCAAATTATTTTTTGCATTATGTGGGTCTTATATTTATATATTCCTCCTTACTATATAAGTTAATGCAGAAATAAAATTTTAAATATTTGAATACTTTAAATAATTAAATTAATAGATAAATGCAACTATTAAGATTATTAATTTATTATACATATATATATATTTTTTAAATATTATTTTATAAATATTTTATAATTGCCATTTAATTGTTGATCTCAATCTATTTTTTTCATGTTCTGCAATTCTTTAATTACAGCCTCGCAAAATGCTCGTAAATCGAATTAATTACCTCAAACGGCAAACAGCCGCCGAACGATAAGTAAATTACGCAATCTACTTAAACACGACCTTAGATTGCGCACAGTTTTCATGGTTCCCGGTTCAGGGTTCGGTTCAGTCTTATGAACCGCATTCAGTTTATGGCACCCACAGTTCGAAAAAACTTTTTCATTCAATTCACTTAAGTTTCTGTTTGCATTTTTGTTGCCGCACCATTTTCAACTGGCTGCGAGGTGCTTGGCTTTTTATTTACTTTCTTTTTGCTTACCTTGTGGCCTCGATTCTTGTGCTACTTTGCAGCAAAACTTTCGTTGCAAAGTAAAACATGAACACAAGTTCTGGCTCGACTGCAGGGTCCCCTAGTCCGTTGGTCCTGTTGCTGTTTTGTTGTTGAAGCTAATGGTGTTTATTGCATTTACTCTATTGACACTTAAATCGGCATCAGGAGGACAGAAGCAAAATTCTATTCTGTGATACTCTCAACATGCCACGGACTGAAGACCAACAACGGCAAAAGCGGCAACACCTGCAACAAAACTCAAATATTCAGCAGCAGCTGCAGCGGAGGCAACTCCAAGTCAACAGCTGTGTGCAAGAAAGTGCTAAGTAAATTCACAACACAAAGTGTACAAGTCGGTCAGAGGTCCTGTGGTTTCACCAGTCCCACCCAAAATGCACAATCAGGCTACTCACACTTCCCTCCCTCCCTCCTCGCCATCATCCGATGACTATTACGGGCCAGATTTGGCTGCAGCAAACTTTGATTAAATCACATGACAAACTCATTGCCAGCAGGAATAAAATGGTGAACCACCGACTCAAGGCTCTCAATGTTGGCAGCTCCTGGGGCCATGGATAGACTAAAGTGGTTTGCCACATAGCTGACTCTTTGGGTTTGGCGAGGTTGGGGTAAATAAATTCATTAAGCGATTAAATTCGCTCTGCAGGTGATGCACTATCTCAGAGCTGTTCGTCTTTTATCTATTTTTTTTTTTTTTCTTTGCATGTCCTTTGTGCTATCGTGAATTATTCAGTTGGGCGGATTAAGTGGATTTAGTGTCAGCTATTATTGCCATTGTTTTCCATCCAACAGTCTATAACCACCTTAAGCCGCCCAAGACAATGCAGCTGTGCACAGATTGGCCGACCATAAAATATAAATGGCCAAATTTAAGATACAGCTTAGTTAGATGAAGAAAAAGTTTTCACAGCTCTTGAATCGTATATTTATTATTTAAAAATATCCAAAAACTCTTTAAAATACTGCACATGCAAATCATACAAATATTCTTAAATTTGTAGAATCCTTAATCACCAAACCAATATTCCTAGCACAATTTTCAATTTAGCCTTCAATTGGATTGCGATTAGCTTGTTTGTCGCATTAGCCCCCAAAATGTGCTTAATAACAATTATTTCCAATCCAAAACCCACATGACATTGGGCGTATAATCAGACTTGTGTTCGCTGATTACAGCAAGTAATTTATCACCATTAAATTTGAATTATAATTATGAATATTGATTTATGTGGCAATGAGTTTGATTTTAATCCGTCTGCCTGCCAGCTTTCTAAATTGTTTGGGGACAAAGGTATGTGAACTGCCCAACCCTATTCAAAGATATATATATATATATATTTATATAGATATAGCACTGGTTCGTCTCAGGCTGTGTAAAGTTTTGAGCATTGTTTGCTGCAAATTCATTAGCAGAAGTTGCCGCCAAGCGAGACAAGGATGAAAAGGACGAAGCAATATAAAAATTGCACTTGAAAATGTGGGTTGATGAAAGGCTATAAAAAACGATGACTCGAGTTCAAGCCAAATCCCGCCTCGCTGCACTTTTGCCTCCATTTTCCAATTATAGACGAGTGATAAACTTTTGCGCTATGAACAATTTTAGCTGTCTGCATTTTTACGAGTCGCTGAAGTTGTACCTACAACACTGTACTTCTCAGTTCTCGTATCCTTTCAACTGAATGTGGAGAAGTTGCTTCTTAATTTTGCCAATTTCTGGAAAAATATGTGTGTCATAAAGCGATTTCATAAGGACACTTTATGATTTAGTTGTGCAATCTCTGATGACAGGAAAGCAGACAGCATGCACTACACAGGACACCGGACAGACAATTTAACGGGACACAATAAAAGCAATAGCAAACAGCAAACGGCAAACATCAACCGCCAGCTTTGACCTAATGAGCTCCAAGCTCCCGCTGCAGACGACGAGATGAAATTGAGACGCCGCAGCGGCGTTTCATTTAATTGTGCAAACTGTGTGGCAGACAGTGAAGTCCTCTTCTTGCCGGGCTGGGTTCTTAATGAAGCCGCCTGTTGTCGCTGCTAATGTCGATAAGGTCATTCGTGGCATGGCTCGTAACGAGGCGACATGAAAGCAGCAAACCACTTGGCAATCAACACTCAGGAAAAAAAAAGAAATGCCGCCCACATTTAACACATCTTAAAATAAAAAACCCAAAACACCACATTTTTGGTCTATGTTATTTTCTTATGTTTAGAAATTATTTTTTAATATAAGTAAAATTTTATAGGATATATATTTAATTTTCTAATATTCAAAGCGAATTTGTTTCTGTGTAGAGAAATGGCCAAGAGAGACAACGCGTTTTCTGCTTATTAGTACCGTGTTTGAAAGACGTTAAACGTATATATAGAAATATGTCCTTGCTGCTCTAGATACGCCACATTTTTCATCAACTCAGTTGCTAAAAGTCGACCACTCTGGAACTTTTCTCCAGTGGTGACTTTTGTCTTGCTATTCCCGAACTAATGTAAGTCTATTTTTGGCAAAGCTGTTTCTTTGCTTGTGGGGTTAATGTGGTTGCTCATTAGTAAAAATAATTGCCAACTAATTGGCTCGAGAGGCAGCTCTGAGCACTGAGTTGCCAGACAACTGGATTATTGTCTCCCAAATTGCAACACTTGAATTGCAAACACTAAAAATTTATTTCGCCGCTGATTTTTGCACAGTGCTTAAGGAGATCGGATTATTAAAATTACAGTGCCCAATATCATGTATATTTTACTATATAGAACACCAACACATATTACAACTCGTGAATTCATTTCCGAGAGATTAAGAAATACAATTTATATATGTATTTTTCTGTTATGAATCTTAAACCAACAATTAAAACTTCAATTTATAAAATAAATGTTGTTTGTTTAAGCCACTTTATCCTATTTTGTTAGTTTAAATTTAAAAGTCCATGCCATACTTAAGTTATATGAAACTAATTGTATATTTGTAGAAAAAAGGCGTAATTTTTTAATAAAGTTGAACATAGTTGAGTAATTTAATTATTATCTCACCGCCCATTTTTTATGATAACGAACCCATATCTCAATGCTAAAATTTAACGAGTATTACATTTGTGGTTAACCGGATTCCTTGAAAAAAATAAAGTAAAATGATTACATAATTTGCTCTGTTATGAGGCCCTTACCTTAACGTTCACCCGTTAAGCACCGTTGCCATAAAAACGTAATCAAACTTTACTGATTAAAATGAAAATGTGTAAAATTATGAATCAATTTTGCACTCAACGTGCGAAAGTGCAAAGTCATCAGCTTAATGCATAAGTGGGGGGTGGTGCGAAGGGCTGAGATAAATTTTATTATGGGTGCAGCAGTTGCACTTTTGCAATTATCGACAATTTTTTCATCTAGATGCTAATTGAAATAGTTGAAAGAAATTATTAAAGTGTCCTTAAAGTTTGAAATAAACGAATTTATAAATTTTGGAGAATATATGAGAAATACTATAAAACAATTTTTTTTATTTTTGAAAAATCATAGTTAACCATGAAAAATTTTAGAGTAATTTTTTCTAGCTGTGTTGTAAAGTAAATTGTTTTCAGTAATTTTTTTATGTTTGTTAGGGAACGGTTCGTATTTCGTAGGAAAAAATCTTTCACTTTTACAGTTTTTTATCAACAATGGATTTTAAAACTGTCGATTCAATGTGTGAAAATTTATTTTCTGCTCAAAATTTTTTTGCATTGCACGAAGGGCAATTAAACAAACAAAATTACATTGACATGGTGAGCACTGCGATTGAGGATCTCGACAATTATCGGTTGGAGAATGGTGGCGGAGATGCTCGCGGATCTTTGCTGCTGGACGTCGACGACAGTGTTAACTTTAATGATGACTCGACTCCAGATGCAACGGTAACAGCAGAGATATCAACAGATGCAACATTAGCACCAGGAACAGGATCAACAAGGCAATCAACATCCAGTGAATATGATGATGAGAAAAACTTATTAGATTTTGACCTTTTGACAATATTGGGCTATTGTCCATCAACTCCAGCACCACCGACTATTCAAATTGGCGATGAAACTTTTAAAATTCGATTGGATACAATATTTGTGTTGGGCATGCGGCAGAAATTGACCAAGAACGATATCGTTGTATTCTTTGGCAAAGTTGGCCGCATCAAGATAGATGAGCTGACCATGAAGCCGAAGATATTTGTGTACAAGAACAAGCTGACGGGGCGCTCGAACGGTCGGGCGACCATTACTTATACTAGCACCTATGCGGCCCAGGCGGCCATTAGACATTTAAATGGAACGAAATTTCTGGGACAGGAGCTGAAAGTAATGCCCGCCTACCTTTCCACACGCACGGACAAGGGCGTACGTTTCTGTTACGCCCCGGAACCGGGCATCGAGCAACCGCGCCGTCAGCGCCAGAAGGCATGGAAGCCCGCCTACGACAATTGGGTCTGTGAGCTCTGCAAGAATAGCAACTTTGTGTGGCGCATGTCCTGCAATCGTTGCAGGGCCAGCAAATCTGATGCCGTCGCTATGCCCTCAGTTGGACTGAATCTGTGTCGTCCTCGGAAGAACGATTGGTATTGTTGCAATTGCTTCAACGACAACTTTTGGTATCGTCAAAAATGCAATCTTTGCAGTGCACCCAAGATGGAACTGCACTCCAAATCGGAAACAGATAGAGTAATGTGGAATCTGGCCATTAGGCAGACTTCAGTAGTTTGATCTTTTTATATATGTTTTGAATAAGTGATGGATACTTTTATAGTGCTGAAAGAATTTGTAAATGTGAATGGTGAACAATTAATGAAACGTGTGCACTATAAATGTAAACCACCAATGTCAAATTAAATCAAATTGAATAAAATTTTATAATGTAAATAGTAGATTTTGTTTATTTAATCTTCAATTATTAGATCAAGTGCTTAACTAGGTTTAAGCTAGATTTAATGAATATTTTGATTATTTTTCTGGTCGGATTATTATGTATTGTTTTTTAATTTGAGTTCAGTCGGATTTTCACAATAAACACCAAAAGTAGTTTAATGAAAATTCAAGTTTTTGATTTACAAACGCTTTAGGCAAACAGTATTATTGAAAGATGTTGCCGTATGCGTACTGCTGGCGGGCATTGGGACGCAAAAGCAATTTCCATCAGCAGCTGGCGAATGGCAGAACAACAAAGGATTTGAATTTAGCAACAGCCGGAGACAACAACGGGCCAAGAGCAACAACTGCGACAGTGCCAACTGGCAATGGCAACTAGCAATGCCAATGTTGGGGTTGGCTGATGTGGTTCTCCTTGTTGCTGTTGTTGTTTTTATTGTTGTTGGGTTGTCATGTGTGATGCAGCAGATTTGCAGAGTTGCGCAGCCTGTGTTGGCTCCTTATTGTGAGGCCTTTTGCGATATGCTCAGCCAGGGTGTTGAAATACATGCAATAAAATCTGAACGTGTCTAAATTTTAATATGCCTGCGTGTCTATTTAGCAATTCCTTGAATCTTCGTCTCTCACTGCTTGACATTTATTGCGATATCTTCGTCGAGGCGTCTCCGTTTATTTGACTTGCTACTTATTTATTATACAGCATAATGAAATTTCACGTAATCCTCATTAAGGCCAAAACAAACACAAGCAAAGATACAGTAACCAAAGCGACTCGATGACATCAATTTAACTTTGAAGCTGCTTTGTTTATGATGATTGTGTTACATCACAATTGCATTTACTATTTGTTTTTGTTGAGGGATTTTGGAGCGCTACTTTTGTATTCGTTTTCAGAAAGTTCTTGGAAATTAACAAATTCATAAATTGAAAACTTTTCTTAAATCTATAATATGAACATCGTAAAGAATTAACTTTTTAATTATGTGTCATAATTTTTAAGGGTTACTTGCATTTTAAATTATTAATCAAGAATAATTTAAATTTTGTATTAAATATTATTTACATAGTGTTTAGGTAAAACACTGATGTATTCAATGGTGTGTTGCATAGTTGAAATGAGCCCACCGCTGATTGGGGCAAACAAATAAGCAAATATTTCCCCTAATACTTTCTTCTGCTTTCTTCTAATTTTGTGGCAAGAGGCAGCCGGCAAACTCAGACGGTCGAACGTCTCACGTTCAACACAAATAAATCAAACGAAAGCTTCTAAATTGTTTGCCATTGTAGCTGAATGCTTATTTACTCCTCACCTTTTGCTATCGTATTGTAGTCGTTGCCATTTCATTCCAGTCAAGTACTTCAAGCTGATTTTCCCTCTGTATCAAAATTCTAAAATATATACGATGAAATGTAAAGAGTAGGTTGCTGCATGTGGGTGGATGGTAGAGGGGCAGAGAAAGTGGGTGAATAGGAGATGTCTGGTTGTCAGTTCAACTGGCTGCCACGTTGATTTCACATCGATTCTGACTTTCGCTCCACAGTCAGCAGACTTGTGCTTAAGTCCCCTTGTCAGTTACATGAATTGCGCAGTCTTTTCATTTTCAGTCGAAAGGGTTGCGGTTCCCAGAAATGTGCTGACAGCGGATTTATTTTGCCAACATTCCGTATAGAATATCTTGTCATTTAAAAGCACAAGTATCAACATATGTGTGTAGAAGATGCTTACTGTGTTTATTGAAAAACAACTTTGACGAGCATTTGAAGTACTCAGCTAGAAACTTCTTATTTCAGTCAAAACAATTCTGGCGCAGACAGTTCAAATTACGCAAAAAATCATCAACAGAATCAGCTTACTTTGGTAGTAGACAAAGCTAAATCAAATAGTTTGGATGGGACTTATCTTCTTCTAGCTGGTAATCTGCCTCATCGATATCGATGGATATTGTTGGATGTTATGTTAAAGATGCTATTACAGTCTTGGCAACTGTGTGCACAGAAAAAAGAATCAAATACCCATAACTAGGCACTTTGTGGAAACTTTATTTGATTGGGATATTTGCGAATTAAAATAATTATTAATGGGTTTGCTTACAGTTTAGCAGAGAATTTGAAATATTTTTAGAGGTATACCGAAAACACTGACAGCATTTTGAGTGCAACAAAATGATTAATGAACATCAACAATTGTTGCACAAATTATGGTAATTTTTTTGAATTATTAAAAATGTACTAACAATAGTTAATGCTTAAAGTTGCTGTATCTGAATATAGCAATAGTTCTGCATTACTATTCGTCTACTACACTCTTATTTAAATATTCACAGCAGAAGTATATAAGAACCTTACCTATAAATTAACTTTCTCCCTCTCGTCGCAGTTCTCTAAAGCAATATTTATATAGTATTATGCATTATCTTTTGAACTCTGTCCACCTCCTGTCTCTTACCAACTATCTCGCCCTCTCTCTTTCTAAAATGAGATATGATTTTTGTTTTTTAAGCAGCAACTAATTCACCAATTTTTTAGTCCGTCTATGCAATTTTTAGTAAAATTCAGAACTAGTTTTGGCTGATACAAGTGAACATAATGCCAAATATTCGACTGGAGACTTAAATTTGATTTTTGGGGTCAGCAATAAGCTGCTTGTTAGGGCTTAAGGTGAACAAGCATCTGCTCATAGTTCAACATAGACTCAAGTCAGCAATCAATATTGGTCTGGGCATTGTCATCACAGGCGAATGTGCAGCTCTGCAGTTTCTTCAGGTTCTGAATGATCCGCAGCAGACAAAGATCAGATCTCTGGCCCAGGGCGAGGGATAAATGCTTTCGTATTTTCGGTGCTACTGTGACATGAACATGAATAACTTCCGCCTATATTGTGCTCAAAACCACGAATGCGTTCTAGTTTTTGATGATATATAGAAGCCTTCGGCAGCTATGCTGGCGTATGCGCGGACCTATGCGGACTGACGCTGTGCAGCGCTGTCCCAGCGAGGACCCAGCATCTCCAAATCTCGGACAGTGAGACGCCAAATGGAACGTACCATATTCAACAGAAACATGGGTGGCTTTTTCAATTGAATCCATTTTTAATGTCTTCTCCTTGATGCTGTCACTCCTGTTACTGCTCCTGCTGTTACTGCTCCTGCTGTTACTGCTCCCGCTAATGCTGCTCCCGCTAATGCTGCTCCATCTGCTGGTGCTGGTGAGCCGGGAGTATGTTCCCAGAAACACATTTAGGTTGCGCTCGGGCGGGGCATTGCACAGGGTTTTGTCCCCATAATCAATCCACTAACTCATTGATCAGCTAAAGGAAATAATGGTACCATCGGGAAATTTATTAAAAGCTTATATATGTGTGTGAACTTATCGGTTACAAAGCTTATTAAAAGTATAGCTCATCTTTTTTTAAAGTTAAGCTACAAAGTCAACTTATCAGTCATCAACTGTAAATTTAAGCAATTATATCTTTCAATTATCGAGAGATCTGGCTAAAATTTAAATGTCAAGTTTGACATTCATCTTGCTTCTCACTAGCACGACTAGGACGACTTGGATTTAAATACTTATTAAGATGGGTTCAGTAATGCTTCCATCTGCCTGTTGCAGAAAATCGCACTACTAATAATAACTGTCATAACATTCATATATATGGTATGTGTTCTATATCTTTAAAATACCAACTAGCTTAAAAAATAAAATATAAACTGTATGTTTCTGTATATGAATTTTGCAGAATGAAATTGCAGCATTTTTCTTTTAGATTTTTAGATTGTTCCATGAGGGCAATAAAATATGAACAATGCCTAATGCGATAATCCTCTTAAGGTAAATACAACACACGACTAACGCCTCAAAACTTTGGAATATGGCAGACATAATCCGTTAGACTGTTTTCTTTACGCTTACGAATCCCCAAATGACATCATAAATAATATGCATTTGTGTGGAAAATTAGATAGCACAAAAAAAAAGCAAATGGCGCTGCAACAAAGCGCACACAAATACAGACAATCTACTTTTTACTTTAAATTTCTTGATAAAGAATAAGGGAGTACATGCATATAATGTTTATATATATTTATACATATACATATATATATATATATATATATATTTATATGTTGGAATGTAAGAACATAAATCTTAAGCAGTGCGCTGCTGCAGACACAAACAAATCGTCTTGGAAATTTTCTTATTTTCACTTGAACTTTGCCTCCGCTGGAAATATGCGAGAATTATTGGGAAGTTGTTCATGCGTTTTTCTAGAAAGGTGTCAAGTGCATTATAAATGAATATAAAATATATAAACAGGGGGAAAAAAAAAGACTATTTATAATTTTAATAGAGCAACATCAACGAAGGGAAATACAAATTGAGCTGTTTTACCAGCACCCCATTTTTGCATTAGATATCAAAGCGAAATTGCAGCTTGAGCAATTATATCTAAACCACTTCATGTCATATTTCAAATTATTGCCAGAATAAATGGGCTTTGACGTTGAACCGTTTTTATCAAGCCGTCAAACATTAAGCAATAGGAAAGTGCCCTATTGAACTCAAAAGACATTAATATTTAAAGCAACATTTTGCATTAAATGCCTTTTCGTAGTCAAATGCATCCCTTAATGAATTTTTAAGTCACCAGCTTGAATATTGTGGCAACTGCGAATATTAAAAAAGACATTTACAATTGTATAGCTATTTATAAGTAATTAGTCACATCTCTTGTCACATTTTCTCTTATACTTAGAAGAGCCAAATTGCCGGCAATTTTATCCGCGCCAGCGCCTGGTTTTTCCCTCTCCGTGAGAGAATTGCAGACAATTCCTAAATATTGGGAGAGAGCATGATTCTTGGCAGAGTTTTATAAACAAAAACAGAGAATGCAACAGTTTGATGGAAACAAGATTAGGGCTATTCATAATCTTGAAAACTCAGCCATAATAAGAAATTTTACATTTTCTTATTGAAAATGTAATTTAACTATTAAATTAAGTAAATTTGAAGAGTAGCTTACTTTATACAGCAATATTTAAATAGAAACCTTTTTAAAGACTTTTATATTTCAAACCAAATTAGAAAAGGGGTTCGAATAAAAATAACGGTTACTGTTTGAACTAACAGAAATCTGGCGCCATCTATGAGTCGTCAATAATTAAGTAAATACATCAACCCGAAACTCGGCTAAGTCCTTTCACAGGGTGGCGAATAAGAGTAGAACTTTAATACCAGGGATGCAATAGCACAACAGTTCTTAAGAACAAAATGCGTATAAATATTATCGTGTAAATGAAAAAACTCGATCAGGTCTTAAAACATAAAGAGACTTCTCAAGATGTATTATACATGATGTATATATGTTTATAGTAAAAATATAAATCAAAAAGATTTATCCATAAATGCAATGCAATAAATTGCTGATCGGCAAGACAGAATTTTCACAGACTTTTCATTAAACTTTGCTCTAGTTCTACGCTTCGACCTAGTAAAATGACGAACGATTTCATTTGGCATTACTCCCAACCCCCAAGTAGCGATGGCCAATCAGAACGCGCGAAACTGTCGCCAATCCAAAATGGCCGCCTCGACTGCCTGTAGCAGATGCTGCACATCGAAGGGTGGCAAACAAAATCCAATAAGCCAAACGAGGTTAGCTTGTTGCAAGGCACAAACAGAATTTATTCCAATTCAAACTTCCAAGCAGAACAGAACAGAAACCAGAAAATTCAGAAACCGACCGTAAATCGAATACGAATTAGACAATATATATTAAAGCTAAATGCAGCATCCGAATGAGCAACCCACCTATATGTCAGAGGTGCCATTTCAGCCACTGTGGGGCCAGGAGGCACCGCCACCACCGCCCATAGTGCCGTATCAGGAGCTGATTGCTGGATTTCCCTGCACCGATTTATGTAAGTTTTATAGTTAAAATATATATATATTCCATCGAATATCTGCTTACCATTTATTATTTTTACAGCACTCTGGCAACGTTCGCAGGTGGCACCGATGGTCAACCAACGACCGTCCGCCAATGGACGCAGCTCTTCCTCCTCCATCTCAAAGAAGACCCGGCGACGCATCGCCTCCATGGCGCAGAGACGGGCTGCGAATATACGCGAACGCCGTCGCATGTTCAATCTGAACGAAGCCTTCGATAAGCTGCGACGTAAGGTGCCCACCTTTGCCTATGAGAAGCGACTCTCCCGGATCGAAACCCTTCGTCTGGCCATCACCTACATTGGCTTCATGGCGGAGCTGTTGAGCGGCACCCCCTCGAACAGCCACAAGCCCCGTTCCGATATGTACGGAGGCATGAACGGACATCATCACCCGTCGGGGGTGGCCACCGGACCCCCAATGCATCCACATCCGCATCTGCATCCGGCTGCCTATCAGCGTGACTTTGCCTCGCCCTACAATCATAGTCTGACCTAGATAGATCGTTCAATCAAGGACTACAAACAATATTATTCCATGTTTCTGTTGCCTTTTTTTTGTGTTTAAGCTTAATTAGTAAAAATATAAATGTGATAGATGTATAAACTGTGTTATGTGTGTGTGTGTGTGTGTGTGTTTATAGTGTCGGGATATATGATGGATATCTAATGATACAAATGAATATAATAGGGTGTTGTAGAATATATCATTATATGACTTCTGCTATACATCTGCAATGGATTCAAAGAAAGTTGGTGTTAAAGAAAATCTATTTTGATAATGCGCTAAAAAATAAGTGCCGCAAAAAATGAAGTAAACTGCCGATTCATTAAAAAAGTAATCTAATCTAAATCTAATTATCGGTGTTTAGATCATCCCGATACCAGCTAGTTGATCTACTATTCTGATATAGTAGTAGGACTGTTCTGATATAGTAGTAGAAGTTCTATAAGAGAGATTTCTACTTCTAGACAGTAAAGTAGCTATTGAAAAATTCTTTCTAGTCATTCGTACAATCAAAAAGGTGTGTTTCATTTGATCATATAAACATGAATAAGGTGGTCTTTTATTTTTATAACATTAGAAACAGTACATATCTAATCAAAAATGGAACACACTCAAAAGAAAAATATGCGAAGTTTAGAAATTCGCCATACTTTCAATAATTCATGTTGTGTCTTTGGAAAACTAAGGCTTGAATCTATTTATTTCAGGGTAGATTTTTTTAATATAAAAAAGATGTCTTATTTCCAGAGTATTATTTTATAAGTGCTTACAGAGCTTATTTTAATAATAATTCCTGCATTTAAGAATGGATTTATTTTGCATTTCTACACTTTCCAAATGCATTTCTTAATAATAGACAATATTTCTAAGAAAAAGACGAAAAATTAAAATAGTTTTGGAGTTATCGATTTAGTGTAAGCCTTTAAAACAAAACAGAAAAACTATAAAATTCTTAAGGGATTTTCATTGTAGGGCACTTATTCTTGTATGGCAATTTCCAAAATTTTAAGTCTATTTTTTTTTTTTGAGTGTATTTTTTTCTGGTATCAGTTGAATAGTTGATAAGACGACTATTGTTTAATCGGTAGTTGTTCAACTTTCTGCCAGTATTCAATTGAAAGTCAAAGTAAAATGTCGAGGCCCGAACTTCTAACTCAAATCTCGACCGATTATGGCACGCCGCCTGCCAGGCTGGATGAGGAGGAGTTGCAGTGCCTGCTAAAACAGGAGTTTCCTTCATTCCAAAGTATTGATAACATTCGAATCAGAACGGCGCCAAACTCTCTGCGAGTGCAGATACAAGCCAAATTGGCTGGTAAGTTTTACCAGTCATCTTCATCGATAAGCGAAAACATTAAACATTAAAGATAACCTAATCAAACAGCGAACGTTGCACGTACAATCAACTTTGTGGTGAAGTCACAGGAATTGATCAAAGTGGCGCCTCTAAGGTTTCCCCAAGTCAGCAACTTTCAGATAGAGCAGCACATGCATAAAGTGGTCATTCCGGCACTAGAAACACTCTTCAAGGATGCGAATAGAAATATATCCTTCGGTCCAACCAACTACAAGCAAAAAACACTTCCAACCCCAAAGGAGTCCAATTGTCTGTATATGGAAGATCTTCAAGTTAAGGGTTATCGAGATGTCAATCAGCTAAAGGGTTTAGACCAAGTTTCGATGGAGGTAATACTTTCAAAATTGGCTGCATATCATGCAGCTACAGCACGTTATCTGCAATTAAATCCGAATAACCTAAAGGAGCTAATAAAATTGGAATCCAATAAGGAACCAGCTCAAGATATACAAAATCTTAAGATCTGGTTACAACGCACATTCCACGAGAGCTTGCGGTCAAATGATTTAAGGCAGTACGAGGAAAAGGTGGTAAGTGGTAAGGATTCTATCTGTATTTAGAGCAAATGCTTATATAAAGTTATGTTTATTCACAGAAAACCTTTCAGCGATATATAGCTAAAGCTGTAGAGTCGCCAGCTGTGAATAAATCATTTAATGTCATCTTGACTGGCGCTTGTTGGTCCAATAGTTTACTTGGACAATTCGGAGCCTTTGGTCAGCTTAAGCATGTGGCTTTCCATCAATTCGGTGGTGCTAATTATGGGCCTGCTGTACAGGATCTGCTGCAGCTCCTTTTGACAGCTCCAGCACAAAAAACTGAAAAATTTGATGCTTACTTGCGATATTACCAAGATGAGCTAACAGCAAATCTGCAACTGCTGAAGTTCAATGGCAAATTGCCGACGTTAACAGACATTCAGCTGGATTTATTAGATTATGGACATTGGGGTGAGCTATATATAGACTTGACTATAGTTACTATCTAATAATAATATTTGATCTTTTATAGCCTTTGAGGTCATAACTGAAATCCTACCCATTGTGTTGACCGACTTTGGCTGTGAGGATATTGACGAAATCTTTAAGCTTTCAAAATATTCGGAAGAAATTAAAATCCTACTGCCCTGGCTGGAGAATCGAGGCTTCCTTGAGGCTTAATAACCAGAATTAAATTAAAAATGTTGTGTAATGTCGTCTATTAAAAAACAATCAAAATATTACCAACAACCACCTGACAATCCTGTATAAATGTTTCGAGCTCTCGACCACCTTACAGCATTATTATGGCTTGATTTACGTGCGAATCTGTGCAGCTGTTGCAGCACATGTTGATGCCACATTGAAGTCACATTAGATACTAGAATACAGAGGAACACAACAAAACCAAAACCAAAAACGATTATACAAAATTTGACAACGTAAACAAAGCGTAAAATTATTATTAATAAACTAATGTGATAGGGCTGCAATACAATGACAATTGTTGCAACAACCCTCGAAGGGAAGAACAAGTGCAACACTTCAGGAGCTCGATTGTGCAGAGTTAAGATACCCTATAACCTATAAAGACGGTTCAATAATTAATTTCTGTCTGATTATTCCGATCAACCAATAAAGAAAACATCGATTAGATTAGTTATGAGAATTTTAATTTGCATTTCGGTTACGTCCTGTAAATACATTATATTATAATTAAAAACTATACAATATTGATATAGGATACAGATCATGCAATTTTTATGCGTTTATATTAACAACAACAGCGTTTTTAAATCAGATCTTTATGCAGTTTTCATACAAAATATAATTTTACAGGGTAGCTTAAAATCAATCACATTATTTTTAGTTTTTGTCAATCAGCCTAAATACCGAGGAATTTTTGCGTTCAACGCCCATTTTCAACAGATTAGAGCCCCCTTTTTATGCAACAGCAAATTAATTTTGAACGCATATATATAGAAGAGGGGAGAATTCGTAGTAGTAACAAGACCCACCTGAGGGTTGCTCGTCAGGATCTGTAACATTGTGCGACCCTTTTGGCGATGTGGTTGCTGCTCTTGTTTTGGTATATATGTATTTAGTTCGGTTGCTGGCAATATGTTTTGATGAATTTGTGACACTTCATGCCGCATTAGGTTGCTCATCTGTGTGCTACCCCTGCTCTATAAGGGTTGGCTTATCGCGCCCGTCTTTGACTTATGAAGTGCCCTCACGTGTCTGCGATTAGCAGCTTATGTCAGAGTTAATTCTATCTGTTGTAGTCTTTAGTAGTTGCACTCTAAAGTAAACACTAGATCACCTGCTGTGTGAGAAATTCAACTTAAATATTCAAACTTGAAATTTCGCAATATTTAAGATTATAAGTTTGTCAGTTTGTCATTGCCACGTGCAGCTCATTGTATGCTACCCATCGTAAATCAACGTACGAAATTAACAAGTCTATGAACAATCCCTAACTCAGATTTACGTAATTCTTTTCAACTATTCGCACTTCCCCTAGACTCTATTGTCCGCATGTCAAATCGCTGTGACAAATTAATTGAGTTTTGTTACGATTTTCGGCATATTTTTCCCAAAAAAAAAATATATCGACACTTTTCTGAGCCTGTTAAAATGAAATCCAATATATATTTGACGGCATGATAGATGATTTAGTCAAACCTAACAGATGTTTATAAATTATTAACATCTTTAGATATCGGTTCAAAGTAGACTAAAAATAATGTTGTTGAAGAATAAAACCATTGAATTTTATTTGAAGAATTAAATGAGAGCAGTGAGAAATTCACTTTAAGAATTTAGTTTTTTATGGGCTATTAATTGTGTCTAAATAATTTCAATTTTTATGAGAATAATCTAAGCTTTTATTGTAATTTGATTATGACAAATAGGGTTGCCAAAAAACCGATCAATTAAATAAAGAGCTTTGTCAGATACCAAACTACAATGAAAAAGCTCTGCGCAAAATAAGAGAACCACTTGTTAAGCAAGCATGAATATTTTGTAAATATTGTTATTAATATGGAGTGAATATTAGTGAATAATAATAAATCGACTATGATAGTAATTTAATAATTTTAATTTGTTATGCAAAAATGACATATCGAGAAACGAACTAATTTTTGCACAGTGATTAATACAACAAATTTAATACAAAAAATTATCAGCACAGTAATTGTATAAAGCTCGCGTTCAGCTCGTTGTGAAATCGACATCAGTCGAGAGCTTTGCACATTTGTTATTTTGGCGAAATTATATTAAAGCTTTTACGGTAAAAGCTCCATTGTTTATAAACACACAACGCCCGGCATATTAATGTGCTTAGTATTGAGAGATCCAGATTGAGAGATAGCTCGCTCGCAGTATAATCGCAATTCTGAAGTTGAAACGACATGTCCAGTGAAAATACAGAGAAGCCAGAGCTACCAGTGTTGCCCGACTGGTTAAATGAGCAAATGTTTGTGGAGTTCGTGCAAAGCGACTTCAAAGACTACAAAGCCATAAGAAACTTTAAGGTGGAGCCAACGGGCGGCAAGGGCGAAAATTTTACGTCTTTGGTGGTGCGCGTAAAATTTATTGTGGAGCTCAATGGTAAAGTAAGCAACAGATTTATAAATGTAATAACCTTATAACTATTAATCAATAAATTCCCCTTTCAAAGATGGCGGCGAGACAAAAACCTCATATATTGTGAAATTGTTGCCCACAACACTGAGTACACGCGATATGATTGCCAGCTGGAAGGTGTTTGATAAGGAAAAGCTCACCTATGGAAGCTATGTGCCACAATTTGAGCAAATGTTTAGGGAGAAGAACAAAGATATTACATTCGGGCCTAAATACTATGAGCCAACAAATGCGGCAAGCGATGAACTAATCGTCTTGGAAGATCTGGCCAATCGTAGCTTTAAGAATGTCAATCGACAGTTGGGCTTGGATGTGGTACATACCAAAGCTGTCCTCGATAAGTTAGCACAGTTTCATGCCGCATCCGCAGTGCGTTATGTATTAAATGGACCATATCCGGACCTATATGATCGAAATCTATGTAGTCCTGAGGATAAATTTCAGGAGTTTCGCGATACGCAAGCCAAATCCCTTATCAAGGCTCTGCCGCTCTATGAAGCTGCATATTTGGAGAGCACTTTGGTTAGTATTGAACATATTAATCACCTCAACATAAATAGATTATATTTCTTTTATATATTATATTTCCCAGGAAACTTACACATCCATCGCACCGGATATGTTTCAGGCTAATGCACCCAAATTTGAGGGCGAATTTCGTTGTTTGAACCACGGCGACTTTTATTGCAATAATATTATGTTTCAATATGATGAGCATGGAGACATTAAGGACACCTACTTTATAGATCTGCAGATGAGTAGATTTTGCTCGCCAGCACAGGATTTGATCTACATACTACTATCCTCTGTGGCGATTGAATTAAAATTTACGAAATTCGATTACTTTGTGTCCTACTATCACAGCAAGCTAGTTGAGTATTTGAAATTATTAGAGTACAGCCAGCCACTGCCTACATTGAGAGGCCTTCACATGGCGATCTTAAATCATGGCGATTGGGGTAGGTTTCCAATTTACACATCAATATTTTTAATTACCAATTGCACTTACCTATCATAAAAAATATTTAATATTCTAGTTTATCCTATCATATCGCTACTACTGCCACTGGTATTAATCGATCCCAGCGAGAAGACCAATATGGACACCATGATGGATCAAGAAAATGAAGGTGATCAGCTAAGAAATACCATGTTTGGACACAGACGGGTTGTTCAGCACTTTAAGCAGCTGCTACCCTGGGCTCACAATCGTGGTTTATTTGTGTACACGCCAAAGACAAATGCCTAAAATTTAACTAATTATAATGAAAAATGGAAATACTTTTAAAATCTGTATTTACCAGATGATGCTAATAAACTTGGATGCGAAGCAGCTCCAAGACGTTTAAAAAAAAAGGCTAGTAAATTCTTGGGGTTCTTAACTGAAACTAATCATTTATTGTTAGGTATTTTGCAAAAATTGGCAAATTCATTGTGAATTTACAAAGCGTCTGCCAAACAATTCCTGTTTGCTTCTTATCAATAGCTGGCGTCGACTGTCTATCAAAATGGGAATTTTATAAGATTGGTTAAAAGATTGTATACCTGATAAAAACCCATTCAAAACATATAAGAGGCGATCAATACTTTGCACTTGTTTTGTGATATTTACGTAATTCTGTTCTATAACAAATAATTTCTTATGAATATATGGAAAATGGATTTGATTAAGATATTCAGATATCTTCAATATTCAGATATCTTCAATAAAGATTAAGATGATTTCAGTGTGTTAAATTAGTGGAGGACCATAACTTTAGCAATGCCTAAATATTTCACGACCTATGACAATTTTTTTTAGTATTAACTTCTAAAGAATAACTCAGTGTACCAGGATTTATATAGAACCGTACTCTACTTCAGAATCCATATCTGCAATGGAAAAAACAGATTCCAAATTAAAGGAATTATATAGGGATAAAATGGACAAAAAACATCGGCAGCTCTTGATAAGCGTGCCAGAAATGAGTGCCAGAATGAGTGAAAATAAAAATATGTATTATTGACTACAAAGTTAAGAGTCGAATTTTTTGTTTATAGGATTATTCTGAATATTATTCCTTTTCCTACCAAGTCATAAGATAAATTATTTTAGTATAAATAGTAGGCAATATGAAAAAACAAACCAAACAAAAAAATTAATAAATTAAAATTAAGATAAAAAATAATGGAGAATTTGATCGAGTAACTAAGCAAATATGTCAGATTCAGTTAAGAATAAAAAGTGACAAAAAGTTGGTTATGGTATGGATGTACTAGTACTAGTGCCATAGCAAATGCGTAAAATATGAAATAATCAATATAGATATTCAATTTAAAGTCCACTATGGGTCAGAACAGCTCCAAACAAAAGAAATTGGCTAAAGGCAAGTCAACTTCAACGAGCCCTCAGACTTTTTGCTCATTAGAAACCATTCCAAATGCTAAGAAAGTAACGCTTATACCAAAATCCAGCTCAATGCATCCTGACCAAAAATCGGTGCCAGAATGGATTCACAAGACACAGTTCCTAGAAATTCTTACTGATAATGTGCCAGAGTTCCAAAGAATCGAAAATTTCTGCATACAGCCTCTGAGCTCTGGCGAAAACTATTCATCGTTAATCCTCCGAATAAGTATTGACGTGAAGCTAACTGGTGAGTGCGATCCACTTCTGGAATTTTGTCTTATACTTTTCCCCCAAGTAGATAAAACTATAAAGCCGATGTCCTTCATGATGAAGGTGCCACACGAGTCGGCCAAAATGCAACAGATGCTAAAAACCGTAAACTTCTTTACTGTTGAGAATGCTACTTATGAGGAACTTATATCCAAATTCGAGAAGCTATACAAATCAAGAGGCATCAATATCGACTTCGCTCCACGCGCCTACAAATTTAAGGAGAGCCTTAAAACGGAACCGAAACTGGCCAATACAGTTCTTATGCATGATCTGGGTCAGGATGGTTATGGAAATTTGAATCGTCTCGAATGCCTTAATGTCGAGCAGTCCAAACTGGTGCTTCGCAAATTGGCGCAGTATCATGCAGCGGGGGCGCACTGTAGAATTATAAATGGACCATATCCAGAACTCTTTACGCAACCCATGTTCGGCCCCAACAGGGAAAGAGCTATATCTATACTAGAAGGTATAATGGGGCCGTTTAAGAAAATGTTTCTGGAACATCTCTATGGCTACAAAGATGGTGATAAATACTACGAAAAATTTGTAAGAAATGCTTAACATAGAAATTCGAGCTATATATTTACGAAAGTCATATTTTTAGGCAATACTTTTCTCAAAAATGAGCCGACATTTTCTTAGCTTGAGCCAATTTGATCCAACTGAATTTAATGTGATTAATCATGGCGATTGTTGGATTAACAATTTACTGTTCAAATATGACCCGAGTGGAGAACTAATTGATATGATCTTTGTTGACTTTCAGTTGCCCAAATATGGACATCCATCAGCAGATCTTCTTAACTTTATCATGACATCTGTGCACATCGATCACAAGCTGAAGCAATTCGACTACTTTATCAAGTATTATCACGATCAGCTAATTGAACATTTGCAATTATTAGAGTATACGAATCGCCTGCCGACACTCTCGGAACTCCATATGCAGCTATATAAATATGGTATATGGGCAATCACAGCCTCCGTCATGGTGTTACCCATTGTGTTGCTAGATGAGCAAGAAGACTCCCTAGAATATAAAAGCCAATTGTACACGAATGAACGCTATATAGCTCATATAGAACAAATACTGCCATGGCTGGACAACCGTGGTCTCTTAGATGCATAGCTTAAAATATATTACATTTGATATGTCAAACAACTAACTACATTAGACCTCTTAATCGTTTATTTTACAATAAAATACCTAATAATCAATAAAAAAAAAATCGGATATAAGAGAGACAAATAAATCATGGCTGAATGATAATTAATTTAAAGTACTTTTAACACACTTAACAAGCAGGAAACATCAGTTAAATGACAACTATATACATTAAAAAATCTAACACATTTAAATTTGTATTATATTCGGTCATTGGCTTTTCAGTTGTATGCATGCTTAATTCTAATCTACAATTTGTACACACAATGCAAGCAATTTAGTATCAGCAATGATTATACTCAGATTAGACAAACAAGCTTGCAATAAAAAAAAATATATATATATTTCCTAAATGCACATAATGTGCATAGTCATTGTGATTGTGCTAAGAAAGTCTTTGCTATTTGTACACAAAAAGAAACAATTGTGTATTGAATAAAAATAACTATGAATCTTCAAATGCTTTGTCTATATTCCTAATATTCCAATAAATACTGCCTGTGTTACTCAATGAAGAGAACAACAAAGTATTCGCTTAAGCAACAGTTAAGAGCGTAGGGTATCTTGCAATCCTCTATAGAGTTTATTTAATTAATTTCGTTATACCACAATAAACTTTAATAAAGCTAGAAGGCACTAAAATGTAATTATATCAGCTACCCCTATTTTTACACACATTTAACTGGTCGCAGAAGCTAAATTAGACTAAACTTCAGATGAGCTTTAAACCTGTTATTTATATGCGTATATTGAATTAAACGCAATTGTGAAATGCAGCTTTTAGTTGTCGTCAACGAGATTTGTATTCACGAACCATATCAGTTGATAATTTTGAATAGTGTTCTACACACATACAACAATATTTAGCCGAAGATACTGGCAACAAAAAGTTCAGCTATTATCGGTAACAGAAAATGGGTATAAATATCGACGAACAGAGTGAAGCAAACATTCAGTTTAAAATTATTTGTGAAATCATACAGACGTCTAAAAATATCGCGCAATGGGTTCTCAGAGTTCAAAGCATAAGCAAAATTATAATGTCGACCAGGTCGCCACACCCACCCCAACAGCTTTTTGCCCACGCTTAGCTCAGGCACCGTCACCGACACCGACACCTGCCTCCGATCCAGCACCGGCACCTGTCGCCGATCCAGCACCGAGTATAGCCAACAATGAAATGGTGCCCAAGTGGATTAATGAGTCGCAATTTGTAGAAATACTCAGAGAAAATGTGCCACAATTCTCAAAGATTCAGAGCTTTAGTGTAAAGGCTGGCTTGCCTGCTGGCGAGAACTATGCGACGCTTATGCTGAGAGTGAGCATCCAAGCAGAGCTAACTGGTGAGTATCAGAATGCCGAACGTGACGTCATATTTTGGGTTGAGATAAGCGCGAAGCGGTGTCTCTGTTTTTACTCTCTTATCAATAACACAAAAGTGCTGATAAGAAGCATAATCTGGCTGTGAGAAGTGGCACAAATAGTTGAGATAACAGAGCACCCAATAAATACTATTGTGTTTTATTATTATTAATATTAACTACAGCAAAATTGCAATTATAAACAAGCAATCTAGCGTATATGGGACTTATAGTATTGACCTTCAGCTAAATTGCCAAAATGAACCTCTAATTTATTTATTACTTGTGATTGCTCAATTATGACTAGCAGTTGAAAATTGTATTTAGCTATTGTAAATCTAAAAGCTAATTGATGATAAAAATAATGTACTTAATCAAAAGTAAACAGAACTTAATAAATTTTTACAACGTTTCATTAACAAAATTTAAAAAAAAAAATATGTTTTCACGCAGCGGAATAATTTTAACAAACGATAATTTTATTTTTATATTATTTCTATTAATTGGGGTTCTTTAGACAACAAAAATTATAATTCACTAATCAAAATAAATATATTTCTTATATTTGCGCAACTAGACAAATCCGTCAAACCAATTTCTTTTATGATGAAAGTGCCACACGATATGGCTGAAATGCAACAAATGTTGGAAGTAATGAATTTCTTCGAAATTGAAAATCATGCCTACATGGATATGCTGCCCAAATTACAGGAGTTATATAAGTCTAAAGGCCTGGATATAACATTTGCACCACGCGCATACAAATTTAAGGAGAGCCTGAAAACGGAACCAAAACTGGCCAATACGGTTCTTATGCATGATCTTGGTCAGGATGGTTATAGAAATTTGAATCGTCTCGAATGCCTCAATGTAGAACAGACCAAATTTGTTCTACGCAAATTGGCGCAATATCATGCCGGTAGTGCCACCTATAGGAGCGTTCATGGACCCTTCTCTGATTTGATTTGTTACGGTTGGTTTGGGGCTGGCGACGAGAAATCTAAGACTATGACTAAAGAAATGTTTGCTCCCATACACAAAATGTTCTTGAACAATCTGAGCAGCTATGAGAACTGCGAGCAATATCGTGAAAAGTTGGTAAGTAGTTTTATATACATTCCTAACAATGTTTAAATTAAAAAAATATGTGTTTATTTTTATATAGGAAAACCATTTCGCCAATATGCATGAAACTCTATCTGAATTAAAACCTGATCCCAGTGAATTTAATGTGACGACGCATGGTGACTGTTGGGTCAATAATCTGCTCTTCAAATTTGATAATAATGAAAAGATGATTGACATGGTCTTTGTGGATTTCCAAAATCCACAATACAGTCATCCAGCTTTCGATTTGAACTACTTCATCATGACATCTGTGCACATAGATCACAAGCTGAAATATTTCGATTACTTTATCAAATACTATCATGATCATCTGATTGAGCATCTGAAGCTGTTGGACTACAAGGAACGGATTCCCAACCTGACGGAGCTACAAATGCAAATGTACAAATATGGCGTCTATGCACTCTTGGCCAGTTTTATGGTGCTGCCTGTGGTCCTGCTAGATCCTACAGAATCGGCCACATTTGAGAACTTTCTCGGTAGCAGCGACTCGGCGATGAAATTTAAGAACCTTATGTACAGCAATAAACGCTATAAGCAATACATTGAACAAATATTGCCATGGCTGGACAATCGTGGACTGTTGGAGCCATAGTAAGTGAAAACAATTACTTATGGAATTTCATTCAATATTTAATATATTTTATTTATAAATTTCAGTCAATCAACAGCTGTAGATGTAGCATCAACACCGATAACAACTAAAGTCGAAGTAGATCCTCTAGTGCCCGACTGGGTGACCAGCGACTACTTTAGGGATATGCTCAAAGGTCAGATAGCCGATCTGAAGGATATTCAAGATTTTCGTGTCAAAAAGGCCACCTCAGCTGGTGACAATTACTCCTCCATAATGCTCTCTGTGGACATTGATTACCATACCTTAAGCGAAAAACTTGAAAGCACATCTCTTATGCTGAAAATACCGCCTGCAAGTGGAGTAGGCAAAGAGTTACTTGACCTGATGCAGACCTTTAAGAAAGAGGTGACCATGTATAAGGATGTCATACCAGAGCTGGAGCAACTCTTTGCGCAGGCTGGCCACCCAATTGTCTTTGGACCAAAGTACTATCAGGTCCCAAATGAGACCGACGAAAATCGCATATTTCTTCAAAATCTGCGTGTTGCCGGCTTTAAGAATGCTGATCGCCTGCAGGGTCTAAATACAGAGGAAACAGAGTGTGTCCTGACCAAGTTGGCCCACTTGCATGCAGCATCCGCACAGATTTATGTCACCAAAGGTCCCTATGCCGATTGCCTGGACAAGTCGTTGTTCAATGAGCAAACACGTCCAATCTACGAAAGCGATCAGAATGAACGCTTCAAGCAATTATGCTTGGATGGTCTGAGAAATATGAAGGGCAGTGAAAAATATACTCCTAAGGTGGTAAGTAAAAGATAAAAAAAAAAGATTAAAAAATAGAAATAAGAAATGCGGAAGAATTTAAACTCAAATAGAACATTTTTGTGAGATAATTAAAAAAATCTCCTAATTATAAATATTATTTTTAGCATCAGCTGGGCCTAAGCAATTTTTTTTAGAAGTACGAGTATATTATGTTATAAAGCCTAAAGGGAATGTATTTAATAGGCTACTAGATATGTATTAACATCTGTAAGGTCACAAGAGTGTCTGTATGTAACAATCAATATCGATATTGTTGGAAATCGATATCGATGATGCGATGACCGAATTGAGTTCAGTCCTTTAAGAATAAGTAAGTGAAATAATGGCGATAGAGAATGTGCAGAGGAAGCCGGGCGGAAAATGTTGCCAACGAAAATGGGTGTTGTGAAATTCAAGAAGCAGAGTCAGGCTCAGCAATCCACGACGGCAAAGCAAAAGGCAACGGCGTGTTATCGAGAAAAACAGTCCTTTTGGATATTAAATGTGCAATTGGATCATTCAATTAGATCGCAGCTTGTTGTGTATAGCTAAACTTAAGGGTAATTTTATGACAATAGGAACAGGAGATTTAATAATGAACATGCATTTTAAGGTCAAGATTTAGAAAAAAAATTGTTAGAGGAAAACTAGGTAAATTAATGAAATGATGCCTTAATTAAAATTATTTGACTGTCAAGCCTCTGCGAAATTGATAATTTTGTTCAACATAAAAACACTGAATTTTTAATACGTCGGTCTATAATTCGAAATATATTTTAATGATATTAGATATGTGAATTTTTAGCAATTTTTTATATTATTAATACATTTTATATAAACTTCCTTATTCACAGGAGAAGATTATAGGTAACGTTTTTGAGTTGGAACTTAAGGCTGGCACCTACGACACTACTCAGTTTAATGTCCTTAATCATGGTGATTGCTGGACAAATAATATTATGTTTCGTTATGGTCCAAACGGTGAAATTGAGGACACGCTCTTTGTGGACTTTCAGCGCTCACTTTTCAATTCACCTGCTTACGATCTGTATTATCTGTTGTTGTCGTCGCCCAGTTTGGATATTAAAATTGAGAAATTCGATTACTTTGTGCGCCACTACCATACGGAACTGAAGCGCAATCTTGAACTGCTAAAGTATTCCCGCCACATACCCAGCCTGAGGGAACTCCACAACATTTTGCTAGCGAATCCGCTCTGGGCAACCACTACGGTTTCTACAGTGATGGCGCTTGTGCTACTCGATCCCACGGACAATGCGTCCATTGACACAATGTTGGGCGAATCTGAGGAATCTAAAGCATTCATGAACAAGTTCTTCAACGGCGAAAGATATCGCAAACATGCAGAGGCCATCTATCCATGGTTGAATCACAGAGGATTACTCGACCTTGAGTAAGTCGTAGATGTTGTTTTAATATAAAAAAAATTAAATAAATTGTAAAAATGTAAATATCAATTGTTAAATATGATAAATCACTAAATGTTCTTTTATTGTATAAGTTAACAAAGAAAATGTTTAAAATTCACATAAAATATAAATAATAAAGTTTAAGCTCAATTGGTCGCTTTTTAAACGAATAAATAAAGTTATATTGAAAGTTTTTTTAATTTCCTTTTTTTAATTGAATGAAGTCTATTGATATATTATCAACTTGAGATATATCTCATACGTGCGATTTTTTAAAAATCCAAACATCATTTCTTTTAAAGCCAAATGTATTATATATAATTATATATTATGTTTATATATATTATATAAAACATATAATTTACAGTGATATCAGCAAATAGTGTCTAGTTGATTTATATTTGGGTTGGCTAAACATTCAAGATTTCAATGAGATTATTTCTGCCAAAAAACGTCAATTTGAAAAACTTTTGAGTTGAAATTAAAGCGCAGCTGAATGGTTGGTATTTAAATAGGTAAACCAATCTTTAATTTAATAATCTCGCATTCCTCTTTAGATACAAAAAGGTATTTCTATAAGCTGAAAGTACAAAAAAATGTAAAAAAAAAAGATGAAAACTAAACCTTTAATATGTTTTCCAATAAGTTGGAAGTGTAGGGAAAGATATATCATGAGGCTGGCCTTTCTCTCACCTTTAGTCCCAGGACCTACAGATTTAATAAAAAAAAATTGCTGCCGATTATTTGTATGGATAATGTGCAGTCGGTTCGCTTTAAGATGAATGATCGCGCAAAATGTCTAGACATGGAGCATACCAAAAGTGTGCTTAAAAAGATGGGCCAGTGGCATGCAGCTTCACTTAGGTATAAGGAACTGAATGGACCCTATCCGGCCACATATAATGATAGCATGGTTAAGACAGAGCCCGCGACATGTTTATTTCTATATTTCTATATTTTAATACATTGGGGTAGAAGAATATCGTCATAAATTGGTAAGCATTTGTTAGCTAAATTAGTTATCATGTATTAGAATATATAAACTACAATCCAAATCGCACATTAGGATCCCATATTAGAGAAATTTGTGGACCTCATCATGGAGGATGCTCGGATTGATAAGGACGATTTTAATATGCTAAATCATGGTGACTTATGGTCAAACAACCTGATGTTTCAGCATAATGCGGTGGGTCAATTGCAAGAGACCTATCTACTGGATCATTAGAATCCCAAATATGGCAGTCCAGCATTGGATCTATATTTTTTCCTGATGACTTCGGCACAATTAGAAATTAAAATTGTAAAATTCAATTATCTAATCAGATGGTATCATGAAAAATGAATAGAACACGACAAGCTTTTGAAGTGCCTCATTTTAAGGAACTGCATATTACTTTGCTCAAGCATTTAGCAATTAGAGCTATGCATAAATAAGAAAGTCAGTTTTTTTGCTTCTGTCTGCAACATATTTTCATACATTCTCAGAATTTTGTGAAGTGCATTTGATGGCACATGACCGTCGCTATCTTAACTGCCTTATTAAACTTAATAAGTCGAATATTTTGTTGCATTTGGCAGTTCGATTCTTGGATGATTTTGCTTAATAAACGTGAACTGTTGGATATTGCATAAGCAATTACAAATAGAAAATCTGCAGTTAACTTTTAATTTATTGACTTTGGTTCAAACATGCATATATATACTTTGAAATTAACAACTAAGCTCATAAACATATAATAAAAGATTTAATCGTACAACTAGGACATTACTTAGCAGCCAATTTGAAAGCCACATAAATACTTGTTATAAAGACAACAGCAATAGCCAGTTTTTTGAGATTGGCACGATTAACTCCTTTGACAGTGCGCAGCAGCTCGATATTCATGCGGAAAACATTGCGACTCTGTTCAATATACTCGGCACGCATCTCATCATCTAGTTTACCGTAGACTTCATTGAAGATGCGACGTAGCTTGTTCTTCAGCAAGGGTATTCTAATTGGAAAGTACGTGGCTTCACAGCCCACCTGCGATATGGTGACCTGCTCGGGCATTGGTCTGGCCCGCAAATCGTTCTCATCCTGGATGCCATCATTTTCGGCTGTTGCAGCTGCTCGGGCTGTTGCCGCTGCCGCATCCGATTCGGCCTGTTTCTGTTGCACCTGCTCAGCGGTGTCTTTGGGAAATATCCAAAGCTTTCGGGCAACCATACGCTTCTTTTGCAGTAACTGACCACCTGACATTAATGCCATGTACATCTGAAAAGCAAAGGCGAACAGAAGCACCTCACTTTTGGCGGCCACTTGCTCCAGATGGGCCAAATACGTTTGGACAGCCGGACGAGGCTCATATGATTTACGCCAGTCGGACCCGTAAAAGTAGTCAAAGTCACGTTCAAAGGTAGCCGTGCGATGCAGCTCCTTGGGCAGCAGGCGCTCCGGCAAGTTGGCCTCAAAGAATTTATATAATTCGTAAAAGACCAAAAGTCCATCGTACCAAACCTCATCGTCGGAAAGTGCTGAGCATATACAAAAAATTAAAAATTCAATGTTAACTGCTCCTAATCATGTTTTACCATATTTACCTATAGCGAATTTCGCATTAACTAATACATCAGTCAACTTGTGAACATCTTTTGTCGCCTGACGCACTTTTTTTGTGAATGTCATATCCACAGTTTCTTCTTTATCGTTGATTTCTGCATTGTCACTTTCCTCTCGGTCTATAGTGGGGTTTGGGTTGGCCGTTGACATTTTGCTTGTACGCAGCTTTGTTCCGTTAACGTAATGCTTTATAAATTGACAATGCGCAAATAAGCCGCCTTCGTGCGTGTTTATACAATAAAACTCATTTCGATTTTGATTGCAGCGATAAGTTATCGCTTATTGATAAGTTTGAAGACGACTAATATTTTTTAAATAAATAAATGTTTTGAGTCAAAATCTATTTAAAACCTTAAAATTAGTATATTTGGAGGAAGATTTAATCAATTTAGCATAAAGTTCTTAAAAACATAACTATCACACAAATCGACGATCTATCGACACAGTAATTGTAACATTTTTACTGATAATTAGATGTTGTACAACACTAATGCAAGCCTGATGAGCTTGTTTTATTTTCCTTACGAATTTGCATTTCAATAGTTAAAATTAAGTAATAAAACATTAAATGTAAGTAAATTGTGACTCTGCTGCTGCTGCGAGTTGCGCTTGTTTTCTGCACGATAAACTAAAATGTTGCGCTAAGCAAACACACACCATGTCCATGTAATAAACATTAACATTATTATTATTCTTTGCATATTTTAAATAACATGCTCTAACACACACAAATCATGCACTCAACACAAACACACACATGCACATTAATTACAGTACAACATAAACAACTACAACGCTTTGGTTTCCAACTATTTGCATCACTCAAAATAAACTCACATTGCTTTAGTAACAATCACACGTCGAATCATTAAATCATAATTAAATATATGCAAAATAAAAAGAAGAAAACAAAGCAATGTCGGATCTCTTTACCACTTTCGATAGCAACAGCGGCGGCCATCAGCACGAAACGGCAACAACAATAATGGCTTCGCCCTCACAGCACAGCCCAATGACAAACAGTAACTCATCCTCACAAAACGGTGGGTCAGCATCGGTCCCTGTTGGTAGTGGTGGTGGTGGTGGTGGTGTCAGTGGCGGTGGTGCGGGGGCCAGTGGCAAAAGTGCTAGCCACAATACAGCAACTGGCGCTGAGAACACTCCAGTAAGCATTCCAATTACAATTCAACTTAAATTTAAATCTTAAATCATTTTCCCTTTGTCTTAGATGTTAACAAAGCCACGTCTCACGGAGCTGGTGCGAGAAGTGGATCCGGCCACGCAGCTGGATGAGGATGTCGAGGAACTGTTGCTCCAGATCATCGATGATTTCGTTGAGGACACGGTAAAATCGACGAGTGCCTTTGCCAAGCATCGTAAATCAAATAAAATCGAGGTGCGTGACGTTCAGCTGCATCTGGAGCGAAAATATAATATGTGGATACCGGGCTTTGGCACCGACGAACTGCGTCCCTACAAGCGGGCCGCTGTTACCGAGGCGCACAAGCAGCGTCTTGCCCTGATTAGGAAGACGATTAAAAAGTATTAGAAGTGCTTCGGGTGCTTAGGAGATTCTTTATGCAGAATTGCTTCTTTTTATTGCAATAGTTTTGGAAATTACACTCCATTTAATTGATTGATATGCCTCCAAGTTAACAGAATAAGCTGAAAATGAAACCGATTTGAGCAGTAAATGCAATCACTGCTCTACAATAGTTTAAATTTTAATTTACTTAAAAGTTATTGTAATACAATAACGTTTTCTAAATAACAAGTTAGTTGCATTACATTTAATCTTAGACCACTTTAAATATATTACACTTTTTCTAAAAAGACTTGTTAGTTCCACCAATTTTATGTGTTTCCTACGAATTTCTAGAAAATATTTTAAAATTTATTCGACACACATATCGCACATATTTAGTAAGCTTGAGTTTTGTGTATGACATGCAAATATGATTGTCACTTTAGATGTTATCGATGTACCCACGTGAGTATTCGATAGTTGTACGAACTTTTGTCATCACAGTTGCAGTGCACATATGTATTTAGTAGATAAGCAATGGAAATATTGTTTTCTGTTTTGTTCCTGTTCTTTTATGTCGCTTTCAATGTATTAAAAATCAATTAGACCGTCACAAAATGAAGCTGCCCGTCATGTGTCGCACTTGCGATGCACGAGAAACGGAAAAACTATACAAGCTGGCGACGTCTACCAAAAGATTTCCGGATAAACAGCTTGCGGACATTTTGGCCGAACTGACCCACATCGATGTAAGTTGTTTTTAAACTATAATTTGAAGTTATAATTGGTAATGTATTTGTGTTGCAGCTGGATGATGCATTGTCGCAACAGCTGCCACAATGTCTATGCGGCAATTGTGCCCGCAAATTAATCGGCGCCTATTACTACGTGAAGCAGGCGCTGGCCGCCAACGAGCTGCTGATGCACCATGTGGAACGCTTAGACGGCGACAAGACGGGCGCCAACGACTGCCTGCGGGAGGCGCCCATGGAGATGTGCGCCGAACAGCACGTGGAGGTACCAGCACTTATATATACTTCAATGTATAATTATATTTGTTGAACAATTATTTGCAGGTCAAATTGGAAACGGAGGAGGACGATGCTGAGAATGATATCACCTGCACAGAACTGCCCGAGTTTACCACAGTACAAAGTGCAATCGATGTGGAACTGGATGATGAGCTCAATGGAAAAAAGTCTGCAGATCCATTGAATATGCTAGAACCAGTTAAACAGGAAGAGGACGCTGCAGTTAGAGCAACAAATGTACAAGCACAAATTCTTAAGGCTGACCTGGATGAGGAAGAGTAAGCGGATAATTATGAGAAACACGAATTGAAGATATATCAATGTACTTATTGTTTCTATATCTTCCAGCTCACTGGATGATTTGCCATTGAAAGAGCGCGCCAGGAAGTGGAAACAAACATCCAAGTTGCCCACTCTTAAACGAGCCATCTTCAAGTGCAAGGAATGCCCAAAGAACTTCAAGCGCATCGAGCTATTGAAGCAGCATGCATCGCGGGCGCACAAATCGAAGACGGACTGGTTGTCGTGCTCGTTTTGCATACGCAAGTTCAGCCACAGGGCAGCGCTACAGGTGCATCTCAAGGTGCATCGCGACTCCAAGCGTTCGGCGAATTTGGGCGAAAGCAAAAAGGCCAAGGACATCGATGTTAACGTGTGCAAACCACATGGTTACAAGCTCATCGAGTGCATGATCTGTCAGAGTCAATATGACAAGATTGCGGATCTGCGGCGTCATCTCGAGCAGCATCCGGAAATAGTTGGCTTTGGGGCACGCTCCAATTTGCAACCGCACGAGCTTGCCGAGCTCTTCTATCCGGACGCCAAGGATGTTAGCGAGGATCAGTTAAAGGCGCTTATACGCAAAGATCTCTCAGCTGGGATCTATCAACGTTTCTACTCGATAACCAATCAATCTGGCTACGAGATGGATCTGTACAGCTCCGAGACAGAGAGCGAGGCCGAACTGGATGCCGAGGAGCGAGAAGCAAATCAACAGCGCAGCATACCCAAAGCCAAATACAGTTGTGAATTGTGCCACGAGCGCTGCCATCGCAAATATCAGCTGTACGATCACCAGCGTCAGATGCATGCCTGGCTAGAGGCGCCACATGTCTGCGGCCGTTGCGACGCCCGCTTCGTCAGCCTCCAGCTGCTGAGGCATCACAACGAGCTGCAGTGCAAGAATGCCCAGAAGCGATTCCTGTGCCACAGGTGTCCGTTGCGCTTCCGCTGGCGGCACAATCTCAAGGCTCACATACGCGAGCATCGAATCACAGTAAGCAAAGTCAACAATGTGGAGCAATCTTCTTAAAAATGAATTCCTTTCAGAATCAAACGTTCGAGTGCAACGATTGCAAGCGTGTCTTTGACAAGAAGAAGTCGCTGACGGTGCACATGCTCAGTGTGCATGCCGAGCAATCCAATCTGATACCCTGCCAATGGTGCACGCGCAAATTCTATAGACGCGACTACCTAGTCAAGCATCTGAAGCGTCACGGGATACGGGAGCAGGATATACCACTGGCTGAGACACTCATTGCGGCCACATCGAAACCAAACGGTGCCAAACAGATCACGTGCAAAATCTGCAATCGGCATTTTGAACGCATCAGTGATCTGCGCTCGCACATTCAGCTGGAACTGAAACTGGCCCTCTCCATGCACCAGCACTATGATTCGCTGCACAACTATTCGATCACAAACGAATCGGGGTACGAACTGCAGCTGGGCGACTCCGAAACGGAGGATGAGTTGCACATGCAGTCGGCAACCTCGGCCCCAAGTCTACGCTCCGTCTACATCTGTGAACTTTGCAAAGTGCAATGCAAACGCAAATTCGAAATGATTCAGCATCAGCGTGCGATGCATCGCTTCGACAAGATGCCCTACGAGTGCGAACTGTGCATTTTCAAGTGTGTCTGCAAGGTGAGCTCCTTATTGACGCCTATATCTCCTCCTAATCTCTAATTATTTTCACACAGAGCATCATGGAGCAGCATCGGCAATCACAGTGCCACAGCACGGCGAAGCAGTTGTCGTGTGGTAAATGCAGTTACAAATTCATGTGGCCAGAGAATCTGCAGCAACACATGCAGCTGCAACATGGAACCATCACTGACAACACCAGCCCAGTTGAACCAGGCGCAACAAGCGCCAATCACATTCCAGCCATACCAGCGGATCCTCCAGCGGACAGTGTGCAGCTGTTGCAGTGTCCGCACTGCGATCGCACCTATCAAATGAAGTCGCGGCTCAACAATCACATACGGGACGTGCACATTAACGGGGATCGAAAGCGGAAGGAGGCCGTTAAGAAGTTCCTGTGCTCGCTTTGCGGCCGCGAAACGCAATCAGCTGCCACACTGGTCACGCATATGCGTCGCCACACGGGCGAGAAGCCTTTCAAGTGCGATCTATGCGAAATGGCATTTCCACGGCACTCGGAAATGATATCGCATCGACGGATGCATACCGGCGAGAAACCCTTCCACTGCACCGTCTGTGGGAAGGATTTCGCACGCTCCGACAAGCTGAAGCGGCACATGCTGACGCACAGTGGGCTGAAGCCATACAAGTGCACCTACTGTGACAAGAGCTATCGCCAGGCCAAGGATCTAAAATTGCATCTTCAGCAACACACCGGCGAGTGCACATTCGTCTGCGGCACCTGTGGCGAACGCTTCATTCAGGGCACAGCGCTGGAGAAGCATCGCATGATGCGGCGCCATTTCGACGAAGTCGAGGAGAGAGTCACGAGCACACTAACTGCATAGGCCGATTACCCTTAGCTAGAATATAGTAGTATATAATTAAAATACTAAAATATATATGCTCATATTAACAGACAAACGTCTTCCATATGATGAAAACCTTTAATATATTTTTCTTCATTTTTTATAACGGAGGTGACGAACGTGGCATATTTAGATCACTTTTATTAGTTATAATTTTGGTTAACCTGTTGAGCTATTTGCATTTTTATTAAATCAATTGAGAGACACTATCGGTTCTCAGAGCAATAGTTTATTTAATGGGGAAAAAGCGTTAGAAAAACGAAAGTTGGCAATTCTAATTTTCATGTTGATTTACAAATAAATGTTATTTATTTGGAATATGGTTCTCAGATTTAATTTAATTACCGACAATCTTGTTGATTTTGAGAGACCAATATTCTCTTCTTATAATGAAAGTTAATTTAAAAAAATCTAAAAATAATACTAATATATCAATTATATTTTTTAATTGTAAAGACATTTAATAATAATTTTTTATGACGTATTTCAATTAATGTTTAATTTGGAATGTTGTTCTTATAAATTGGTATCTTAGCTTTCATTTTATTTAAGTGTACTTCTTTGATCTATTTTCATTTATTTTATTATTTATAAGATCAAAGTTTATAAAAAGCGATAAAAAAAAACTGTTTTGGCAGTTTAACTGTTCATTTATAAACTGGAACAAATATAAATAGGATTTCATGTTTTAATTAAAGTAATAGTTCGAATGTTATTCTTATAAGTTCAATTTTCTGTAATCTGGTTGATTTAATTGCAATTTTACTTAGTGTTTTTATTAAAGTGAATGATTTAATTAAAAAACCTAATCTGGCAGTTAGACTTTTTTCATTTCAGCTGTACAAACATAAAATACAATTTGATTGCAACTCTGTCAGCAATCTATAAATCGTCGGAGCTATGAGTCTCGATTTTCAGCATTTCCACATCAAAGATGAGCACAGCATTGGGCGGGATTTTGCCACCGCCCGCTCCGCTGGCGCCATATCCGAGTTCGGGGGGAATGGTGAGGGTACGTTGTTCTCCCTCGCACATGCCCAGCAGTCCCTGGTCCCAGCCCTTGATCACTTGACGAGCGCCTAATGTAAATGAGAACGGTTTACCGCGATTGTAACTGCTATCGAATTCTGTGCCATCTGCAAGCGATCCCTGAGCAAAAATATACATGGAGAGAAGCCGTAAACAAAAATTGATGTGTCGGATTGGATTGTCCCGTTACCTTGTAGTGCACATGTAGCATGTCGCCTCCTTTCGCCTTTCGTGTGCAATCCTCGACGCGCTTCTTAACGCCAACTTTAAGTTTGGATGGTTCATCTGCGAGGGCAGCGCCAAAAAGCGCAAAGACTAGCAATAAATATTCAAGCTTCATTTTAGCATACACCTTTGGTTTTTCGCAGCGCAAACAAAAGTGTTATCGCCGAAGTATCGATAAGTCAGCTTAACTTTTTAAGGTATCGATGCGGTAATTTTGCCAGTCACAGCGCAAGAGATGCCAAATATTTGAATGCAAATGTTTAATCGTTTTTTTCTTTAGCTAAATATTTATTTTAACAAGTTACACACATTAAAGCTTTTTTCAAATACAAAGTTAAGCCGAAAATAATAATTTTAACATTTATGTTTTTTTTATATTACAATTAAAAATAATTTACACAACATAATCGAAATAATAAACAAAGCCTTATTATAAATATGCAACAGATTATTTAAGAGATTTACAAATATACGAATATATCACAATAATAAAGGAATAATACATACATTCTTAAATGGAAATTTCAAGCACTCGTGCAGAAAGTCAAAAAGAAAACTGCATGTGTATAAGATTATAATAACTACATACATGTACATATAATGTAATATACTAATAGAATACAATATAAATACAGACACATATATATATATATATATATATATATATATATGTGCTATGACTATAATATGTATACATCGTGTATATAAGGACTTCAATAGCTGCACTCGAGACCCGCCTCAAAGTCTCAATTATCATTTGACAAATTTGTGATTTTGGTCGCATACATATTGGCCACCTTATAGATAAATTCGTATTGTTCCTTTGTCTGCACGGCGCTCGCCCTTCCCCTACGCACATAGTAAACCAGCTGCGGTATGTCCACCGAGCGCTTCGGCGTCTCCAGGCTCCTTATGGCCATGTCACAGGCAATAATGGTCCCAGTACGGCCCGTGCCTGGGGAGCAGTGAATCGTTAGCGGTCTAAATGTGGCCGAATGGAGAGCGTTTGGAATACACAAAGAATGAAAACAGAACAATTAAACAAAGAAATACGCATGCAGCACAAAACACAGTAATTGTTAATTGACAAGTGGTTTGCCAGCTAAGTATATGTAGTTGTTCATGTATGTATGTACCCTATACACAATTTAACATAATGTATCATTTTAAAGTTACGGAAAATATACTAGCAGATCTTAATTTTTTCCAAAATCTGGATTTTAAATAAATGGGCTAGTATTTCTCCTATAAAAAAAATTTAATACCGCTCCTGGAATTCTTTTTGATTTTTATATATTATTTGTAATTTGATTAGAATGGAGCCAAAAGTAGGCGAAAAAATAAATGATATTACTAAAAAGAGTACTACTTTTCATAATTACAAGTGCACTTCTTTACCTTTACGATAAATTACATTTTTCACTTTAAAATAAATTTAAATAAGTGGTCAACTCAGAATTAAATAATTGGTAATTTGTCAGTTTTTTTATTAAGTTAATTAAACTTAAAAGTTATAAAAAATAAACTTTTGCAAATATTTCTTGTAAGAATGGTGCTGTTATTTTCCAGGAACTTTTTGGCGCTTACCCAAAAAAAATATATTCTTTATAAAAGAAATACAGGAGCAGTAACAAGTTAAAGTTAATATATATTGAAACATGCATTATCAACATCAATATATATTCAAGAGAAATTTAAAGTGAGTACAGGAAATATTCATATATTTTTGAGTGGTTTTTGTACTTACCCTTGTTGACTGTGCGGCGTTTTGTTCGCCACATTGCCGTTAATCTCATTGCTTGCCGCACTTGATGTGCTGCACTTCTCCGCATCCGCCCCGTCCGCATTTGCCCGCTTCGCGTCGCCCTCGATCGATTTGAGCGTCAGTGTTGAGGACTTCTCGTGCTTTAGCTCATTGGCCTGCTCGAGGGCGTAGGACTTGAGGGAGGAGCGTGCCTCGACTAACATGGCTATGATGGGAGCCTCCTCGACGGGAACACCCGCCTCGGGCCATTTGTACCAGTAGTGTGTGAGTTCGCGGCACTCGTCGCTATCTACACGCTTCAGCATTAGCGTTGAGATCGCATACTTGTCCTTGATCTCGCGATGCTTCAACGTCACCTGATAGTCACCGTGATTACTGTGATTATCCAGCGTCACCGATGGCGGCAAATACTCGCCACAGCGCTCAATGCCGTTCTCATTGAGATCTGTCGCCTGGATAATTACCCGCGACTGCTGCTCCCATATCATACGCCAAAAGTCACCAGTTGTGGTTTCAAGTGGCGCCTGGCAGGCTATATAATAATTGGGCGCATCTCGTGGTCCCTGTAAAAAATAGAGATAGAGTTTAACATTAATGTTAATGTAGAGATAATATAAGAGTTAATATAAGAATCATGATTTTAACAAATATTGTATTTTAATATTTATTCTACAAAATTGAATGAACAATGACTCAGCTAAATTTATTACTTTTTTTAAAAATTAATATAATAAAAATTATAATATTTATGAACATTTTCACAAGATTCGCTGAAAATTATAGTACCAACACTTTTACCCACTGTAATGTTAATATTTAGCCTACATAATGCCTGCACATAACATTACACACACATAAACATTTGTGCAATGACATAACAGTTAATTAAAATCTTTGCACCGAATATAAAAGTGATTACCGAGTATTCGCTCTCGCCTAAAGAAGTATGTATGGCTATGTGTGTGTGAGTGTGGGAGTGGAAGCGTGCGTCATTTAATGGCCGCCATTGAGCTGCGCGCGCTTTTGATAAATTACTATAGTTGTGTATGTATGTGCACACACACACACATACACAAGTATATGTTATAAATGTAAATCACAGCATGCTTGGCTTATCGCCAGGTGAACGAAATTTTTTGCAGCGACGAGTATCTATTTACATGCAAAATAAATCGCTCTAGCAGCCCTAGTTGCATTTTACCAGACGTCTGGAAGCGCATCGCACGCGTCACGAGTCACGCCTCAATGCTGCAACGTAATTGTGTACCTTAATTGGTGTAATGAACACCCTAAGCATTAACAGAGGCCTAACAGTTTTGCCAAATGGCTTAACATTACTTGAACTGAGTTTATATTTATTTTTTTCGTGATCAATTATTAAACGTGAATCATTGTTACTTTTATGGAGGTAAACAAAATTGAAAAGACATCGCGTTAAAAATGATTAATTAGCAGTGGAATATAATTTAATGTTTAAAATGTGTTGCTTTTTCTTTGTGCAAATAGCTTACTTTTCTTGCAACTATAATTGCATTTTACTTGACTGAGTGCGACTTTGAAAAAAAAAAATTAATGAATCATAAAGCTTTTAGTTATGCATTTAATATCCTACAATAATTCGTTTAGGATATTCAGACTTCGTTGTAGTTTAAAAACAAACAAAAACTTTCCCTCACTTTGATGACTACAATGCATAAAGTTTTTATTTTTTGTATAAGATTATTATTGTTTTTGTTTTTCTCTTTTGCTCAAAACTCATTTGCTTACAACTGGCAATGTAACAAAGAGGTTGAAACAATTTTCTTGGCACTTCGTCAATCTCATGGGCCGTATAATTACACATGCACACATACACACATCATGCAAGGCTAGACGTAGTGGCAACTCTGGGCAGTACCGTTGCAAGACACACACACATGGCCACTCATGTGTGAGAAAGCTGCTGCTGCTTGTGGGAGGCAGGTTTTGATTATTAGTTTTTTTTTTTTCCTTTGTTTTTGCTTATGGCTTGACTTGTGTTAGGGAAAGGGAAAGAGGGATTATTGGCCGTCTCACTTACCCGCACATAATTGGCATTAATATATTCCGTTTTGTCATCGTCACCTTGCCGCTGGAGCACTACACGCGTCTCAGGAAGTGGAATTACGTTGGCGTAGCTGCGGTTTCAAGTTTGATCCAGCCATCCATCGATTAACGATCAACGATCCATATACATTTTGATTGAATGATTAGGAAGCAAATACAGCAAACAATGCGTACATATAAGGAAAATGTATTTATTTAGTAAGAGATGCGTAATCTTTGAGAGTATGTATTACAAGTGAGATTAATCGACAAATAAGGCATTTTGGAAATTTAGTTACTTGTTTCTCTAGAAAACAATTTGAACTTGAATGTTTTTTTGTTATCTTAGTTATTCTCCTTATGTGTCTAAGTAAAAAAGCTTATATTCTCATTCATGCTTTCGTCTGTTTCTATGTACGAAAACCTCCCAATTATTTTATTTTGGCTGTATTTGTCATTGTTATTTCCAGCGATTAGATAGGAATGGACTATTTTTAACAAATGTTCTGACTGACATCACTTTCGCAGAAGCATCTCTCAACTTTTAAATGTCGTTAACGCTTATTTCTTCCAATTTTAATACATTTGTTTATTTTCTTACACAATTTGTTATTATCCTTTTTATGGCTTTTAAAGCTAAACTAAGAAGTTTATTTAGCAATCTGGGCTTTGCTTTGTTCACATTTGATTAACTTATTATTGTCCCTATTTAAAATAATAACTCTATTTAATATTCAGTTTTTAATATTATTTGATATTTTATTAAACTCTTAGTTTTTGTATGTAAACAATTTAATTCACTTTTCAAGCCTTTTAATGATTTCTTCACTTCTACTTGTACTCCTATCGCTATTTGAACTTCTATTTATACTTCTATGTTTATTTCTTTTTACACTTCTACGTATATATCTATATCTTTATTTATTTCTACTTCCACTTCAAGTTTTACTTCTACTTCTAGTTGAAATTCTACTTCTACTTCTACTTATCTTCTTCTGTTTAACTCACCGATTTTTATCCTCACATCCCGCTGGAACCTCATCGGCTCGCGCAATGATCTGCGGCACATCGCGGAACTCCTCAAAGATGCTCGAGCGTCGCTCGACAAACTTGCCCAGTTCGGTGGCGCTGAGCACATTGTGCCGAAGCGACGGATCGTCGAAGGCAGCATTGCCATAGGTGCGCTTCGAGGCACGTAAATCGCGCACCTTGCGCCGCACACTGCCCCCTAGTACGGAAACATTGTCCAGGGAGTAGTCATCGAGGCTGACGGGACGACATCGTTGACCGTAGGATGTTTGTTTTTGGCGCTTGCGCATCAGATAAAGGAAGGCTACCAGCAAAATGAGTGCCACAACGCCAATTACACTAACTGTTATGGCAATGATGACGTTCACATCGGTGCCAGTGTTGCCCTGCGGCTGTTGCATATGATCCAATTCTTCAGTCAATTGTGGTGGCATCAATGTTGTACTCGTGGACACATGTACATGGCCACTGTTAACAACAGTTGTGGTGGGCAGCATACTGTTATTGTATATTACAGTTGAGCTGTAAATGGGCTCCTCTGGTTTTTTTGTGGTTGTTCCTATTGTTGTTGTAGCTTTTGTTGTGGTTACTGCTTCAGTTGTTGTTGTTGTTGTTGTTGTTGTTGTTGTTGTGGTGCTATCATCCAACAAGCTAATAAGCGGCTCTCCTGTCGTTGTTGTTGTTATTGCTTTAGCTGTGCTGCTTGTTGATGTTGTTGTCGCCTCTGTGGTCGCCATATTTCCTTCGTTTACCAACCGATGCTCTGTAACGGTTTCATGCTCAATCTGCTCATCTTCGTCGTCGTAAATTGAATCTTCACCCTTTGCAGCTGTTACATTTTCATTTGCTGATTTTATTGCTGTTGTTGTTGTTGTTGCTGCTGTGCTCTCATCCAAAGCATTGACAACTGCAGCTGCCGTTCTTGAAGCCTCTGATGATGGTGTTGTTGTTGTTGGTGTTGTTGTTGGTGTTGTTGTTGGTGTTGTTGTTGGTGTTGTTGTTGGTGTTGCTGTTGTCGTGATTGCAGCTGTTTCGCTTATGTTATTTGTTTCCAACAATGTTTCATGTTCGTTCAGTTTGCCGTTGTTTTTATCATCTATTAACAGCGATTTATGTGTTGTTGTTGTATATGTATTGCTGTTATTTTTTTCACTCTTATTGATTTGTAGCGTATCGCTGTTAGCAGCACTGTAATTAATTTGCGGCGTTCGACTGTTAGTAGCACTGTTATTGATATTTTCGGCACTGTTTGCTTGCAATAAATTGTTTATGCCACTTGTTTGCACATTATTCTTGCCACTTATATCAATTTCGCTATTTTCTTTTGTCACATTCCTAATTGTAATTGCTGGTAAATTCACTTCATTGCTTATTTGGACAATTTCCGTTGGCGTAGGCGTAGTCAACGTAATTGCTGCTGTTGTTGTTGTTTCAAACTGTTCATCAAGCTTTTCGTGCAATAATCCCGTCGTCGTGGTTGCCTCTGTTGTTGCGCTCACTTCACCAGCTGTTCGCGTACTAACTGTTATTGGCTGGAGCTCAATTGACGCCAGCGTTGTTTGCGCGTTGCCCGTAGCGACCGAGACGTTGACGCTGCCGTTGATGACGTCGTCGTCGTCGTCGCTGTCGACATTGTTGCTTTTATCGCTTGTTTCATTATTTTCATGCGCCGTCGCTTTCATTGCCATTTCATTTGCATTGCGGGTGCCGTTCAACGTACTTGCCAAAGTGCTTGTTGTAATTGTTGCTGGAAGCTCTGCAACAGCTGTTGGCAGTGCAGCAGGTGGCATTCTGGTTGTTGTTGATGTCGTTTTCTCTTCGTCTGTCTCTATTGCAGATGCTGTAGTTGTTGGCTGCTCAAAGCTAATATTTTCAAACTTTGTTAACACTGGCTTAACAGTTACAGTTACAGTCTCTTCTGCCAAATTTAGTTGCCCTGACTTAACAGTTTCAGTTGTTGTTTCTTCGATTAAATTTAGCTGTGGTGACTCTGTTAATGCCGGCTTAACAGTTCCAGTTACAGTTGCGTCTGTCAAGTTTAATTTTTCTGGCTTAACAGTTGCGGTTAATGCCGGCTTAACAGTTTCAGTTACATTTTCTACAGCCATATTAACTTGAACTGACTTTTCTAACGCTGGCACAGCAGTCACATTAACAGTCGCTGTTACATTTGAACTACGCTCCGTTAACTCCGTCTTGACAGTTGCATGCGCTGGTCCTGTTGCCTCGACTGCTGCTAACGCTGGCTTTGCCTTCATAGCTTCTGTTGTTGTCACTATCTCATTTGTGGCACTGCTCTCTGTCGTTGTTTCATTAACAGCGCTTGCTATTACGGCGCTGCTAGCAGCTGCCTGCATTTCCATATCCTTTTCACTTAACATACTATCCAATTTTTGGGTGGTGGTTGCCTGTGTGGCTGCCTCGGTGGCATCCAACGTGGTGCTCATCGTCAGCTCTGTTTGATTCTCTTGGTTCGTTTGCATTAGCGTTATCTGTTGCCAGTCTAACAAGTTTTTCTCCTTGTGCTGTTCCGTTTGATTTTGCTGCTGTTGCGGCTCAATATCATTGGCTAGTTCTGTAGCATTAGTATTGTTCTGTGGCAAAGTGGTTGTTGTTGGTGTTGTTGCTGTTGTTGTGGGCACCATTTTCATGGCAGCTAAGCTCCACACCTCGGCTGCATTGGGCAGCATCATTTGTGCATTAGTCGAATTGGTCGAGTCGCTAATGAATTTTGCACGCTTTTCGAACTGCGATTTCAGCTGCTCCTCCTCAATAACATTCTCATGCGAGGCAATGTTATTGGGCGTAACAGTGACGCCAGCATGCAGCAGCGCTGCCAGCAGCAATGGTGTGTGCGTTGTTGTTGTCGTTGTTGTTCTTGTCATGAGTAGCGGTCGGAGTTTCATGGGCGTAACTGGTAGTAGAGGGGAGTAGCTTTCAGTGCTGCTTGCAAATTGCATGGAGCGTGCATGATCCTCAGAACGCTCTTTTAAAGTCGTTGCGGGAGCTATAGTTGCTTCTGTTGTTGTTGTAAGCTCTTGCTGCAGTTCTGTTTGTTGCTTTAACAGTGGCTTGAGCTGTTGCTCATTTTCTACAATTGACATTGCTGTTGTTGGCTTAAGCTCTTTATTTGTATTGAGCTGAGCATGTAGAGTTTCTGCTTGTGCTGATGTAATATTCTGTAAAATATCAGTGCTAACGTTAAGGTCCTGTTTTTCAGCCTGTTGCTCTGCTTTTGTCCCTGGCACTATCTCAACAGTGCTGGTGCTGTTTTTGACACTGCTTAGTGGCTCCTGCTTGGATACTATATTTGCATTAAAAAATTTCTCACTTCTAGCTTCAGTGCCAGAAACAACAGCAAGCATTGTTTGTTGCTTTGCAGCTTCTGTTGTAGGCTGGTCTTTAAGCTCAGCCAAACTGCTGCTGTTAGCTGCTCTTAAGGTGGGTTCCACTTCTGTTACGCTCTTTGGTCTATTTTCTGCTACTTCCGATCCACCGGCACTTTCACTGCTTGTTCCAACAATGTCACGGTCAGCTGTGGACGCATCCACGTTCAAATTATCCATCACATTAGGAGTTTCTCTTTTCGCAACAAAACGTGCCTGCGTCAGCGTTGGCGTAGCAGCCCAAAGCACAAACAGCAGAAAGGCGCCCATGGCCCAGTGGAGCGACCAAATCATATTGTCGACTTCTCTCTTGCTCGTTCTCAATTGAAATTATTCGCTTGAAAATTGCTGCTGATATTTTACAGCTGTTCTCCTGCCACTCAAAAAAGCTTTAGTTTTATGTTTCTTTTTGTTATTGTTTTCGCTGCTGGTTGTTGTTGCTGATAAGTTATGTGCCCATCTTAAGCGCTTTTGTTGTTTCAGTAATTTTTTTTGTTTAGTTTTTTCTTTTTTTAGTTTTTTTTTTACGTTTTTTCACGTTGCCATTTTGTAATTATGCATTTCAACGATCGCGACCTGCAAAAAGCGTAAAAAAAACATGAACTAAAAATACAAATAATAATTAAGCTAACATTTTTACTTTTAATTACAGCAAATTACGGGTAAACTTAATAGCAGTGTTTCACTCTTTAAGGTTCCAAATATGCATGTCAGGAACGTTCAAGAATTCCAAAGAAAGTAAAAGAACAACAACCAATATACAAAACAATTTCCCTTGCTTCAACAGACAAGCAGTTTAACAAATTTCCACCTAATCGTTCAGAATGTTATTAGGACACGTATAAAATACGCCTGTAATACGATTTAATTATCAATGTATTTAAGTGTCGCAAGGCTCAAGGTTAAGGCGTACACAAGCAAAGCTAATAGGTCAAGTAAAGTGGAGAGGATAGAAAAAATATATTGCTTTTTATAGACTTAAAACTTTAGATGTTGATCGTTGGACAAAATATTATTATATACACTAACCAAATAAAAAATAAGTAGTTGAAAATATTCTTAAGTCGTTTAGACTATAGTACAGATATGGAATAATTATCAAATAAACAATACCAGCTAATTAATGCATATTGCTGAAGCACCATTTCCAACACTTCTCTAGCTTATTATTAATGTATTATTTAATTTTTATGCACAGTAGAAACTTATTGCATGCAATAATGCCTTCTTCATCATTGTTATGACTCCCATTTGTTTAGGTAAATGGCCATTTATATAGCAATTTTAGTAACGCCAAAAAGCATCTAGCAGAACTTTATTATAATATTGAGTAATAGCACTTCACCTACAATAACTTCGATCTAAAAAATTTCCCCAAAGAGTTCAATGTACCTGATTAGGAGTGCTCTAACTTGAATATGATGGCTATTGATGAAATGAAGTGGAGCAAAAGCAAGCAAGCAAGTGTTGGGTTCATTCAACTGCAGTAAGCACACACGCCATTTTCAATTCAAATTGGCCCAAAAGCAAAGTTCATCGTCTCGTATGTGGCTATAATAACAATTTCATGTCATAGTAAATATATATGTTAAACAGGTACATAATACTCCACTACGACATAGTAATAGCTATTTGGGGCTGGTTTCATTCACTATTCACCATGGTTATCGTTGCTTTGTTATCTACCGATTCGCCCGATGTCATGTCAATAATGCATGCAACCGTCTCCTGGGTTCCAGGCGCTGTTGTGGTACTTTTGTCTAGGTGTGGGCCACAAGGTATGCTTAGCCGGGTGCCAATTAACGTTAAAAGCAACTGCCGCACAGTGGTTTTAAAATATAATAAGATCCAAAGAAAATATGGTTTAAAGCATTTCACAATTTTGCAAGGTGCTTTTCAAAAATAAATATTTTAAATGAAATGGAATTATCAAATCCGAATTTGAAGTAATGACTTTATTAATTGTATTTATATAATTAATGTGGTCGAAAAACCATTCATAATTCTTGTCAAAATAAATATGTAAGATAATTAATATGTTTATTGGGAGTAGTTAAATTAAAAATTTTAACAGATTAAAAAATAAATTGTTTATACTATTTCAATGTTATTTTATAGTCCTGATTTACTACTAACACTTCATATTTATTTAGGCAACATACTCAATTTAGTCATTTATTTCGATTAGTCATTTAGTTAATAATAAAAAATTACTCAGAAGTTTAGAGAAGGAAAACATCAAAAAAATTTATCAAATTATATATGTACTATAGCGAATTTTAAATAATTTTGATTTACAATTTTTGTTTCATTGAAAGTAAAATAAATGTTAAATATATATAAAAGATAATTTACTTGCAAATATGCTTTCGAACCAGTGTGCTTTGGTGGTAGATACACATTAATGCAAACGTAAGGTGTAGTTTAGACATTTTCAGGTCGCACATGGGACATTAATTGACGTCGGGGCATATGAACATTTGGTACAGTTGGGAATTGTTTAAAAAATGTAAAAAGTTCGTTTAAAATTAGCATAACAATTGCTATAACCGTAATCGCTGAACGTGTGTTTTCTTTCTAATTCTACAAAACGAAAAAAAAAACACATGAAAAACTCTGATAAGATTTGTTTGCAGTCGCACAAGCAACTATAAGCTCATTTACAGCTGGCAATAATATTTTGTAACTCTTTTTTCTTCTGAATGTCAACTTTGCAACTGATAAGACGCTGAAACTCAAAGGTAAATTATTATCAGTACCATTGAAGGCCGGCGGCAGCGTGGCCGATTGTCTGTCCGTCCTCTTACCGATTGCAATTTCCATACCTCTGCGCAAACAGTGGCAGATATCGTTAAAATCATACCGCGATTGGAATTATTGGCTAAGATAGACGAACAATTTTAGAATACCATAAATATATATATATATTTAAAGCACATATTTATGGAAATCAAATAAACTTAGGTTGCTAGATGTTGTGATATCAGTGCTTTATCTACAGCCAATAAAAACAAGACAAGACAAAAATATAGCAAGTAATATAAATTTTTTAATCAACTTCAACATGACGTATTAAGAAGATAGTAAACTGGCAAAATATAAAATATTTCTAAATTTCACTGTAAATTTAAAAATTGTAAGAAACCATCCAAAGACTTCTTTGAAAGCTATGTGATTTACTAGCCAGATGTTGACCTTTTTGTCCAACTGATAGGAGCGATATAAATTCATAGTTTGTAAATAAGATTTGAAATCAATTTTTTAAAACAGAAAAGTTTCATATTTCGACCGATTTACCCTATCATACGACATAGCTTCCACTTATATATACATCAATATAGTTTCAAAAATAAGGCTAGTGACGCTGATCAAGAATATATATGCCTTATGGGATATGCCATCTTTAATGCGTTACGAGATCCACGAAAACAATACAGTACATTAAAATCGAGTATAGCATGTGTATGTAAACACCTGGAGGAGATATAAAAATAAATATTTACCTTTTCCATAGAAAACATAAATAATCATAATTATATCGTAAAAAAAAGTTTCCTGCATATGTTTGCTGGTTAACGATACGTATGATACGATGTATGGCGATGCTCGTGAGCCCGAAAACTAGAGATTAAAAGTTAAAGCATACTTTTAGGCATTCTGTAAAAACATCAACAAAAAAAGTCGAGTAAACGGCCGCTCTGTTAAACTAGTAAAATTAATAAAAAAAAATATAAAGTTTGACAAATATCAAAGCATATTGGATTAAAAAAATCATATGAAAATAATATATTATTTAAAAGCATCTAAAAGCACAATATCCATTCGCATTTGTGACTGCTAACCAAATAATTAATGTTTATAGAAACTTTAAGGTGATTATTGCTATATATTGGTACAAATTATTTATTAAAACAGTAATAAATTAAACAAAATAGTTTTTCAAATAAGGAAATTTGAAACAAATATAGAAATTAATTTCGCTTGAAAATAATATCATATCCAAGAAGCTATAAATAATGGTGGAACTAAAAGCAGAAGTGTTAAGATAATCCCACAGCGTAATCGAAGCCAATTACGAAACTAGCTTGAACTATAGCCAGAAGCAAAAGATAAAGCAAGAAAAGAAAATTAGCAGAAGCAGCAGACAATAGGGAATAGCATTGTGTGCAATTTGAACCCTAGAGTTAACCCAAATCAAAACAAGTATCGGGTGCTGCGTGGAAAACGTGACTTGCTGGCAAAATATAACAGCAAGTGCAGCTTAGCTTAGCTTATAGCAACGATCATGATGGTAACACTGATGAAATCAGCAAACTTTTCAAAACAACCAGAAGATGACGAAGAAGTAGAAAAAGAATCGTTTCCGCTTCAGCGGCAAGTCGCTGAAGATGAACGAATGGCTTAGAATCTAGAAATTGTTAAGCTATGACTACCACAACAACTACTCTTACTTTATAGATGCAGAGAGTTCCTCCACAGCGTTGAATGATCGTGCAGAATGTGAAACCAGTCTATGCGATCTGCACTTTTCAGTTGAAATCGATTTGCAATTACGCTGATTTCACTTCAAGTGAAACAGAGATGCAATATCTTCAGCTGGAAACTAAGACAATAGACTAATGATCTATCTAACTATCATATCAACCTGCCAGTTGTTCATAAACGTAGTTAGATAGTTGATAGAGTCAGTCATAGGTTTTGATTGATGAGCAGTACGTGAGTTGAGCAAGAGATCGAATATTGATCGTCGATCATTGTGTTGAAAGCTTTATTAAAAACATAAAAAAAATGGAGAATATTTTGTAGGTTTGTTGCCAGATTTTGTAATGACAGCCACAGAAGCATCATCTCGATACAAATTCGAATCGGTACTAAAGAACCTGAATACAAATTATTTTTTTTTTGTCTATTTCAGATTCCGTGAGAACTGCTCGTTTTGTATTGATTGTCATGAGAAAATCTCGGAACATTTCCGAAATGGGTTTGGCATGTTGTTTACCATCAATTCGACAACAAACACAAATTTAAATCAACTCCAAAGAATCTACAATTATTTACAATCGGTAGCCTTAATTGAAGCATTTGCCGCTTTCTTTCTATTGTGCGACTAATCACCATAATTCACGAGCCACGTCTAAAGATAACCCAAATATGGAACTGAGCACGCACTCCACAAAAACAAAACAAAACAAAACAAAAAAAGATGTGGAATTCTGAAGAATGCCAAAACAGTTAGACTAGTAAATCAGATCTCGGTTGTCTGCAGTTTAGTCTAATTGTTGCGTACTTCGTTATTTCAGGCTGTGCCACAGATACTTACTTAACATTAATAAATGGGATTTGCTGTGCCTCTTCTATTTTTCAGCCTGAAAATCATCCAAGTGAAGAATGGCGCATATGAGTAGGCGTTATAGCAACTGCCGGGCGTTAATTATTGTATAAGATGGAGTCCCATGTTTGCTTGTTTGTTATTTACAGTAGACTGGCTAAAAACTATTTATAACTGTTTTCCATCTTTAATGTTGCCGTCATAATGTGAGTCGAAATGTGAAATTAATTGTTTCGCAAAAATTACTGTTGCTCACCAGTTGTAAGTGGATATTTGAGGAAAAGCTGCAGGTGGCAGGCTGTTCATTAACATTTGTGAATCGATCCGTATTTGTTAATGGAATCAATTGACAATAACTTTTGTTATAAACGTAAATGTTAATGCAGAGCATCAATTAATTATGAACGAAGAAATAGACGACTTTTAATATGAACAAGTAGAGTGTTTGATTTTACTGCTCCGTGACAGAAAAAGCGTTTTTTTGTTACCAAATGCTCCTGGGTAGCAGTAGCTGCTCTTTTTGATATTGCTATAACTGCAGAGAGCATAAAAAAAGGGTTTTGCTCTTGCTTCTCAGTGATATTCACACAAGCCAAGATGGGTTTGTGCTGCGAAGTAATATAATATGGGAGAAATGTTTAACAAATATTATGCTAAAAAAAACAAAAAACTCAACTCCAAACAAATTTATTTGAACTCTTTTATTTATATCTATATACCTCACGTATTTTTTGCTTTTATCTACTCATATGCATTTCACTCTTTCCGTTTGGATGACTCATTTGCATGACATTTGCTTATAAAACAATATTCGATCGAAATCCAAACTGAAATTCCGCAAATCAAATATTTTGTCGGCCCCTTCGGCCTGAACTTTCAACGTTATTAAAATAGAAATGAAAATCCAAAATCAAAATTGAGTGGTCGCTGGCCAAAAACACCATAATAACAAACCTCATAAACATTGACCTTGTTGCCCCACCACGGCGTTTATTGAACCAGGCGGCGACGCCCCCAAAACTGACCGCTGCGTTATATTTACTTAATTTGAGTTTTTTTTTCCAATGAATACGCTAATGAGCCTAGACTATATAATCATATGTTTATATTTATAGAATCATTTATGATGTAGAGTCGAGTTCATAGTTATTATGACGTCTTGACGAACTTGAAACTAATATTTCAAAGGCAAAAAAAAAATAAAAAAAATTTAATTAATAACTGAGCCAGAATCGCGTTTCGAACCTTAAATATGCTAAATAAATAAAATAAGCCAATGGTTTTGAATACCAGAGAACTTTCTCAAGGCTAAGGCAGTGGAAAGTTTAGAGAGTTTTAACTTTCTACAAACTATTTTTTGGGTCTATCTATCTATCTTTATGTGATTTATTATTCTACAGATCAAGTTATAATCGAAGAGCCATGTTTAATTTTCAGCAAGTTATAACTCAATTTTGTGTATACATAAACTTATAACTTAATTGTATTGTTATATATACTTAAGATTATTATTATTTCAATTAATTACTTTATTTATTTCATTCTGTCCCTCATACCCTTTGATTACCAATATCCAGACTTCAGAGTCTAACATAAAATCCGTACAAATTTTATGGGTGTATAAAATATATTTAAGTATATTTATTTTTGAGAATTTGTTGGCAAATTGTTGCCATTTATATTTTGCAAACTAATGATATGTTAGGCGAAAATAAATTGAAAAAAAACAATCAAACTAATTGATAGAAAATCGCAAATGAGTGGAGCTTATTTCGCAAGTGTATTATTGCAGCTAATGAATAAAAACTTAAATCAATTGATGAAAGATTTGCCACATTTGTGTCCCAATCAAGCGTGTATTGCTATTAACAATAATGATAATAAATTGAATTGTGTGAAATGATTTGTTGACATAAAAACTCTAGTTCCAATTACTTATGTATGGGTGAATAAAGTCCGCGATGAAATCATGCCACACAAAGCATATTCAAAAGCCGCTTAGTTGGCGTCTTAAAATCATACCACAAATGGAAACACAACAAAAGCCCCACAAATTAAAAGCGAAAAGCAAGCAAATTTTTCAGATTCGTATATAAATATATATTATATATAGATATAGATATTAAAGTTAAGACCAATGTTCACTGACAAATATTCGCTCTATTTATACGTACAATGTGGCTCTAACTGAGTTATGTACCAATAGTTTGCCATGTATGGTAAGTGACCCAAAAAAAACACAAACAAGTAGAAAAAAATGAACAGCAATTACACGACAGTCGTGACAAATAAGGGAACCCGAATAGGCCACAATATATAGTACGATTATCATAGAGCATTACGAGTGGAACTTTGACGACAAACTGCAATTGTTGCCTAATTGCTCAACTGCATTAAGAGCAATTATGCAACTGACCAACAACCAACCACCAACCACCAACCACCAACCACCGCACATTAACAGGCAGACAAATGAATTTGTTTTGTGGCGCATATCTCGCATATCTGCAGCGATTTTATAGCGCATGTCATTTAACTAATTGCATACAGTAAACAAAACAAAACCAAAACCTGAAGTTGGCTCTAGTCGAGAGAGCTCGACATGGAGTTATCCTTTACTGAAGTCGATATCGGATAATATATATTTAAATAAACTGCATAATTTTTGTATGTACATATTTATGAACTGGTACCTAATTATTGACAAAATTATTAATAGATTATTAATACTGTTATTAGTATATATATGATGTATTCATATTTATTTAGTATTCTATTTTGGAGAAACGGCAAAAGTTATCAGTCAAATGAAACGATGTTGTGTGATTTGGCTAATCTTGAGAAACGTTAAATAGATGATCAATAATTTATCAATTAACTTTCTCAATAAAAAGGATATATGTACATAAATTGGTGGTTTTTATTCTACCGATTTTTATCGATATATTCGCATTACGATTAATTAAATTTGAATAGATGATCTAAATTATTTCAAGGTATATGCAGCCTCTATGATAAAGATTTGTCTTAAAAATTGACAGTTACATTCGAGTCGGAAATCGATTAAAATGTAGATATTTAATGCATATTTTATATGCATATATTTATATGGTATACAAATAATAAAATTTTTCTAGTTTAGCTAAGCAGTTTTAGCTTTAAAAGTAAATAAACAATATACAAATAAATAGACAGTCAGATATAGCTAGATCGACTGGGTTGTATCAAAAATAATTAAACTTTATGGTGTCCAAGATAATTCGTTCTGCCTTTCACATACTCATGCATCACCTCATGATACTCATAACCATTCTCAATGGTTGCAGGGTATATCAAAAAAGACACAAAATTAGTGTTCATTTGTTAGGGGCAAATACTAAATTTGATTTACTGCGCCAGTTCGGTCGCAAATTGGGCACGCGACTTGTGGTCTATTCAGACATTTATATTCATAATTATATGGCTATGGGCTGGGTTGGGCCTAAATTGCATTTGGTGTGGCCAAGATTCTTATCTATGTTGCCTCATGAAATGGCAAGGCGAACGTCAAACGTCATGCTTGCTTCTGGGGATGGTTTGATTTGTGTTGATTAGGGTGGGTTGCTTCACATGAGTAATATCTATAATCAATATAAATTGAAGGGAGACTTAAATAAACTAGGTTACATTTGTTAAGTCAAAGAAAATCTTTAATTTTACGCAACTTAAAAGATCCAAAAGCTAACTTTATATTTTTTATTTAAATCTATTACAAAAGAAATATCTACAATCGAAACAAATTTAAGGGACAGAAATAAACAAGGTTTCGTTTATTAAGTCAAAGCAAATCTTTATTTTGAGGAATCTTAAAAGATCTTAAACGCAACTTGAAAGTTCCAAAAGCTAACTAAATATTTTTTATTTTAAGTTATTAAACAAGTAATATCTATAATCAAAATAAATTTAAAGGAGACCGCAATAAACAAGGTTTCGTTTATTAAGTAAAAGCAAATCTTTATTTTGAGGAACATTAAAAATCTTAAAGCTAACTTTATGTTTTTTATTAATAAACAGATTTTTTACCATGAATGATTTTAAGGCGACGCAATTTAAACATCCTAACTTCTTTAAGCCTACAAAAATATCTACCTAGTTATACTTTAAACAAACGTATTTAAATGTATCATTTTGCTAACTATATTAATCAATTACAAATCTGTTGATTTGATTATAAAAAGTCCACTCAGGGCAGCCTTGTCGGCAAAGTGACACATTCAAGCAACTGAAGGACAGGCTGTCAATCAACAATCACTTGCACACACCTCCGCAACTAACACACACACACAACTCTATGCTTTTGTGAGTGACCAAAAATAGACTGCAAATTGGAGCAACAACAACAATACTAACAACAAAAGCAACAATGACAATTACACACCTGTTGCATGCCGATTCGGAGGCAACTAATTTGAAAATCGGTGCCCTTTTTACGTGGCCAATTTGAATGTCACGAAATTGAAAAGCTTGCTTTAAACTTTGTACTGACACACAAGGGCTACTGTTGGAACAGTGGAACATGTTGCAAGTTGTAAGAGTTTACTCTATAATTTAAAAAAAAAAGACATAAATAAGGCTATAATTAATTTATACTAAAAGTAAACCTTTTTGAAAAAAAGGCAATAAAATAATCTTTAAGCACATTTTTCTGTCGCTGCACCACTGTGAAGCAAAAATAAAAAAAACTATCATTAAATTTATATTGCTATAGGTTTTAAATTGTTGCTGGACACAATTGCACGTGTATTTGCTTTATATATTTCTTTTTGCTATTTGGTTCGGTTTTTGTTTATTTTTTGGAGTTTTTTTTCGCTTTTTGTTACGAGCTTAACAAAAAGTTAAAGCCATGACGCAGTCGCAATCCGCAGTGTGAACCGAATTGAGGTTATTCCATTACCACAAACCAGACAGCCAGCCAGCCAGATGAGTTAACACTTTAAGCCAATCCAGCATGCCTGTTCACTCTCTCTCTCTCTCTCTCTCTCTCGTTGTGTGCGCATTCGGGTGGTGTGAGTCATGTGAGTTCATTCATTGTTGTCGTGTCAGCTGAATACTGAATGCTGAATGCCGTCGCCGGCGCAGTCGCATAGTTCACAACATAGCAACGAGTGAAGTAATACGCTGTGGAAACTTTTGGGGGAATCTATGATTGATGCAATCACATTTGGGTATACAAGAAATTTGACTGAAGAACTCGTAAGTAAGTAAATACTGCCGCATATATTACTTTCAATTAATAATAATCAGCATTAATTCCATTATTTCAAATTATTTACATTTATTTAATATAAATCTCAGATAGACCCATAATCAAGGATGTAATTTTGCTACTAATAGAGATAGATAGATAGATGTGTCCAGCTGAATCTCATCTCCAAGTACACCAATCCATTTCCTACAGCATCATTTACGACCAATGTGGTTTAATAATTTGTGGTGCAAAGTTAATAAAATCGATTTTTAAGTTAATTTAACGAATAATTTTGAGAGACTGTGAAAAAAAATATTCTTTGGAAAAACAACAGCCGTTGGTGGACCCTATGCACCATTTATTTATTTATGAGTGTTGTGCCAGCAAATACTATGTATATTGTATCCAAATTATATCTAGTTTTTAGATATATTAAATCTAAGAAAGCTTCACTACAATTTTAAATTTAAGGACTTTCATTTTTTTCGGTTGTTCATTTTATAGATACCCCTTGTATAAATGTTTACATATCAAATTAAATTTTTCGTAATTTTTCAACTTATTATTTTTAATATTATATACTCTTCGAAAAATAAGTGTGTACTACTATTATTTTAATTTTGACCGCAGTTATACCTGATATAGAAAATCATATATTCTATATAAGCTATAAGATAATGCTTACTACAGTTTACACCTTTTATTTATAGTTTCTCTCCTAAAAGTTATGGGTGATTTACTAAATTTAAACACTTAGTAACCAAACTTAGTTTTTGTCAAATTATTGCTGCTTTGGGAGCAATTGTCAAGCCAAGAAACAAAAATTTCAATCAGAAATATGAAAGTTGAAGTACAATTTTTTTTAAATACTTTTTTTTTATTTATTATTGAAAGTATTGTATGTGATAGCTGATGTTGTGGTTGTTAAATGAAAGCAAAAGTAGGCGCTGCCGCAGCACTTTTACTTTTCAGCTGAGCTCTGCTCGCTGACTGTATCTTACAGATACATTTTCATGGCTAATTTTCACAACGGCCAGCTGCGAATAGAAGAAATGAAAACAACAGCAACAAAAAGAAAAAATGTTGACAGACAAGTTTTCCCTCAGCACATTTAGATGTGTTAATACTTGGAGGGGAAGAGTGGGGCAGGCAACGTCGACAACTTGTTGCAGATTATTGTGGGCGTTATGTTTGTTTGTAGCAACTGAAATGCATTATATAATTTAAGACACGCTTGACTTTCATTTGTGTTCCACTCAATTGGGAGATTACTCCCACGTCACATTAAACATTTATTGAAAACTAATGTATTGATGATTTTTTGCTTTTATATATTGTTTTGAAATTTAGCCAATCTTCTCTCACAATTAACCACTTCCCAAATGACTTTTGGAAATCGAATATCGATTTATGTTTGTTAATGAAAAAGTACCAATGAGTTGTTGTATTTGAATAGCTTCTTTCCAGTTTGTCTGTTACTTTTATTTTTATTTTTATATATATTGTCTGTTATTTGGGTCAACGCTGTTTGGCTTTTCCTCTTTCGCTTTTGCTGCACATGCAAATTCGTTATATATATATATATATATATATATATATATAATATAGAAATATGTACAGAGTTCAAGGTTTTTTCAAGTAATTGATTAGCAATAAAGCGTTAACTTTAAGCTCAAATAACACCACGGGATATGCCCCATAAAACGCTAAAAGCTATTTGCAAGCCTTTTGTTATTACACTGGTCAATGTCATAAGGGAGAGTTAAACACTTGTAGTATATATTATTTATGTGAATTATGAAGTGTTAAATAATATTATAAATCAATGTCAATGTCATAATGGAGTTAAACATTTGTAGTATATATGATTTGTGGGATTTATGAAGTGTTAAATAATATTTTAAATCGGTAAAGAATCTGCATAAAATATCTTATATTTCATTTATGCACATTGTGTCAAACCGAAACCAGAATTGGAATCGATGTCACGTGTTTAACAATTGACATTAAGAATCGGAATTTTAACATAATTTTAAAATTGTTTTTCATTTATTTTTATTTATTTTATTCAAGACAGATTTCGTAGAGAAATTAGTATATCGGCTGACACATTATAATTTTATTTTATATAACAAATGATTTATATTATGTATGTTCGATCTTAAGAATTCGATAAGTTATTATTTTTTACCCGTTTCTTTGTATCATAACTTATCGTAAAAAGAAATGCGCCAATATTATCGTAATTTTTATACCAGATTCGAAATTTTAACCTAAATTCGTTTCGGTTTGAAACCCTTTTTAGACCATTACAAAATCAGCATGTTTGGGTATATAATATATCAGTCTACATCTTTACATAATGGCATCTGGGTATTTTATAAATATATATTTCATAATTCACATAATAGTATATCTGAATACATAATATTTTACTATAATTAGTATATATTATATATGGGTTTGTCTAGAGTTAATATTTATTTAGGACATGATTTTGAAGAGTAAAAATTAAGGTTTACAAGTCAGTTTAGCCGTGTACTTCAATAGCCAGTGATGCTCGCATAAAGTTTCTTACTATAAAAACGTTGTATAAAAGAGAATATTTTATAGACTAAGTCCCGAAATTATGATTTTTATGATGTGTTATAATTTACTACTAATTTATACGGGTATAATGCGTATATAATAGGTAGATTTTTATGTATCTCAGAGCTATGTGAAGCTCATACTGCATTTTTTTTAATCCTCCGTGAGCTTCATGACTTTTCGCAGAGCAGAACAAAAAGCGCGGAACTTATTGCAACCAACTTCCTAGAACGTAAAAATAAAAATCTGAGTATTATGTATTCACCTACTATTATCGAGTCGTGAGCTTGTCAAACAATCTGAAAATGCGCAATATGTATTTTGCATATCGCGTCAACATACTAATTAACAATTTAATTAGAATTTTTGGGATGCGAGCTGATGTACGTAATATATGAGAGTAGCAGTGTCGAGTCTGTCTGGCTGTCAAGTGACAATAAGCAATTTTCTAAATACAAAATGTTTGCCATATAAAATAAATTATAGACATAATAATAAACTGATAATAATCGTTTTTGCACAATAAATTGTGTGGGTTTTGCCCCACGGCGAGACTGGAACGAATGGTCCTCTCTAAAAACCCGTTTTGTGTGGAGATTATAAAACTCAAGGGAATTCTAAATGCCAAGTGATAATGTATTTTAAATTCGGGGAATTTCTGCTGGCCAAAGGGCGGCGCAAGCAATAACAATAAACAAACCGAAAACCATTATAAAAACCATAAAAACTTTTGAAGTACATTTACACAGTTATATATATATATAGATATATTCAGGTAGCCAATTAGTTACGGCACATGTGAAATGTGATTGTTTGCTATGCAAAATATTTGAACGTGTTTGGACTACATTGTCTAGAATCGGCTCTTATAAATATCACCAAATGTACTGAGAGAAAAAATGCATTGTACGATGCTTTCTTAGCGGTAGTATAGTTTACAGATAGTTTTCATGAATTAACTACCAAACTAGCTAGACTTACTTAGCAATAATAATAATAATAATCATAATAATAACTATTATATTAATAATAATGCATGCTACTGTCATTTTTTAATAATAATAATAATGCAGACTACTGTAATTTTTGTCAGTGTAAGACGCACCTTACACACACTCACAGGAAACTTGTTTACCACAATATTGTTTGTTTTTGCAACGTCTGACAAATTTGCAAGCATATGGCACATTCAACTGACAATCAACATGGGTTGTTGCTGTTTGTGTTGCACATGCGTGCAGAGGTTTATAAAAGAACTGCAGCCAAAAGCGGAAGGCATTTGTGTGTGTATGTGTGTATGAGTAAAGCATAAACAAACAAAGCCAACATATTCACATTTTTACATATGAGTGCGTGTGCATGTGTATGTGTGTGTGTGGTCTGTCCTCAATGTGCGCATGTGAAATGTAAATAGAAACAGTTTGTTTTTTTTTGTTGTATATTTTCATACTTTGTAAGTGCATTTTTATGCCAGCAGCTGTGACTAAATACACATACGCATACACTCACACACACACTCGAAATTAAAAACAAAAGGCCAAAAACAAAAAGCTTTTGGGCCAAAAGCACGTTAACAACTCGATACAACAAAAAATAAGAGAAACTAGTTCATAGGCAAAATCAACAACTTCCTGCATGCTCATATAGGGCAGGGGACCGAGACGGGTCACAGTTCAGGGCCGATCTGAGCAAATAGAAAACACCCATCCTCTTCATACAGCTGAAGATAGATGTAACTCACAGACACATTTACAACTACAACACATAATTCAATTAAGTTCAATCAGTGCCTCAAAAGTGTTTGACAAGCGTCGAATAATAAAAGTGGAGCCCACAATTCCAGAATTGAATTAATTTCAAGAATTCTACAATAGAACACAAAAAATGTAAAAGGCGCATGTAAACGAATTTTATTTGCATGTGCGTGAATAACGTTATTGTGACAACGTACACTGATATTTAAAGTGGATATAAAGCGATAATTTCGTGATTAAAAGATTGCATTTGCTATGAAATCAGCTTAACTGACATAAAAAATTATTTTTTTATATATTTTTTTATTTACGAATATTATGTATTATGTAAATAATACTCAATTCAAAATGCAGTTAAATTAAGCTAAGATTAATAGAAATATATCCATTCTGCGGCATGCACCAAGTTCTTCATAACATTACACGAGATGGAAGACGAGGTTGAAAAAAACTGTGATAACTTGAAACTTAAAGAAAGTTTTGAATAAGCATTTTAATATTCTGCAATTTAGTTTTTTATTTATTTGGCACATTTTAGAGTCATTGCCTTGTTAATGTTTTTTAACTTAAAAGTTCGTTAACTTTTTACGTAGCGACTGTCAAAAAAATAATAAAAAAAATTTAATTGAATTAAGCGGGTTGTGAAAAGCACTCAATAAAGTATAAATATATAAATAACTAATGAGAACAAAAAATATAAGATAAGAGAATTTTAGAGTATTATCATAAAACTTTGCAAATTTTATTTATTTAACATGCAAAAACATTTACAGCAAAGCCAAAACAGTCAAGAAACATTTTCCACTTGATGATTGCAAAATGCAAAGTTGTACCAAAAAAACGCAAACCACAAAAAGTTTTGTAAAAAGACACCAACTAGAAAACCGACTAAAATACAATGCAAAAAAAAAGATGCAACAATCGAGTAGAAGAAGACACCGCAAAGAACCAGAAATGACAAACGAAGATAGTAAAGACAACAAAAAAGGCATAGGTCAGGTCTGTGGGTCTGAGCCTGAAAGCGGGGCGACCTTAATTTATATGCAGCTTTGGCTTAGCTGTTTGTTTGGGTCGATAACTGAGATCAAGACAGTGTTGCATAACGCTATTAGAGGCTGTATTAACACTGAACCGGATCTAAGATATAATTGAGTTGAGCTGTTAACTTCTTACCCATCAAGACACTCTCATCTTCTAAAACTGTTTTATGGGATATAAAAGCAACTTAACCGGAATCTACTTTTTTTTAATTAGTGATAAATGATTATGGAAAATAAACGCTACTCTTTTAATTAATTATAACCAAGCAAGTCAAATTTTGAATAGTTGGGAAGTGATTTACACAAAATTTATTTCATATTGACAAACCAGCAATCGGAGGCATCTCGAAATGAAACTTATGCGAGTTTCTAGCTGTCTGACTTAACAATCGCGAAGGTCGGTCATTAATGAACACCCCCAAGTTGTCTAGCTAAGAGTATAAAATATAAATACACATATATATGTATCTTTAGGTTCGACTCTAAAGGTAATCTATGCAAAATCGAAAGCCTCAAGCGAAGGCTAAGTTGTATTGTTGCCTTTGCCACAACATGTTGCAGCCAACAACGTTGTTTTCTTCTTCTCTTTTTTTAATTAGAGACCAGCAATAGCAGCAGCTGAGTAAACACAAATGCATTATGCATTTTGCAAGTACAACATAAATCGTTAATAATGGGCTGCGAGTAACATTTTGAATGCCAAATGAGCTGCCGCCAACGACGGAACAGAGACACTCTGAGGCAGAGGCAGAGTGACAGACAGAGAGAGGGACAGAGCGAGGGAGTATAGAGGGGAGAGCCAGTAGGTTTACAGACCCACAGCCCCAACCCAAAAATAAAAAACAATTCAAAACTAAAGTTGACTTCCATGGAATGTTGTCGATTCGTGCCCAGAACGCGTTTGGCTCTAAACCGGTTAACGAACATTAGATGGTGGTTATGGTTCAATGAATACAGTGGTCACCACAAAATTGCAATTGTCCATATTTGGAAAACTAATATGATATATTTCTTCTTATTTATTTATATTGTGTTCTTATTTATTTTTTTTCAATTATAAAGCAATATCTATTTTAATCGCATTAATAATTTTTGCTTTCTATTTTAATTTAATTTAATTTAATATAAAAACATGAATTAGAATTTTTGAAAAATCATTTATAATTAGTCAACAATCTGCTATTGTTAGCGGATTTTTACCGATGAGAACTTTAGAACAGTTCACGATAAAAAAAATAAGTATTTTAATTTTATTTGGATTTAAAAAAAGCGTTAAAAATCTACCATAATTTTAGAGCTAAAGATATGAGAACTTTGAGAGTAGAACACAAAAATCCGACCCCAAAAATTTAACATCTAGCAAGTTTAAAACATACAGTTAAATATTAGACAAATAAAAATTACATAAATAATAAAAATTCGATAAATAACATTATCGAGCGAACACTGTATTTAATTCCTTTTTTTGTGAGCTTGAAATTGGTCAGTTCGTTGGTCAGAGTCAGAGTGTAAGAAGGAATTAAGATAAAACCGAAAAAACGCTCAGTGCAAAGTCTGAGTCACGTTCAGCACTTTTGGGATTTACTTTTTTGTTACGCCTTACAGACGTGCACCGCGACTTGTATCTACCTGAAGCAGATTGAGTAACATTCGCTCGGATAGACCAAACCCGCTTAGTTCTGCAAACAAAGAAAACACAACGGCAGCATTCGCATTTCAAATTATAAGATAAAGATAAAAATACTCAAAATTTATGCGCATTCAATTTTCCGTTATCTATTGTTATAAAACATATTGGAAGATTAATTCGTTGGAAAACTTCCAGTGAATATCAGCTGTTATTTAATAGACAACCATAAAAAAAAACATTCAAGGATTTTTGAACGGTTTTGAACGGGCCCATAAAAACCATTACATAAATTACACAAACGAATAAAGCGCATGCCAAGACATTGAAAAATTACTTAAAATTGTTTCAAGCATTTGGCAAAATAAAAACGTTTAGTGCAACACACATTTTTTTCCACGTTTAGCAACAAAGCAAAGAAGCAGAACAAAGGCGATATCATGGCATTAAATTTATTAATAAATTATTGCTACGCGGACATGCGCGAAAATATGTTGGCAAACAAAAAAAAAGTGCTAAAAAGCAAATACAAAAAAAATGTAGGTGTAATTAAATAAACACTAGTAATATCAAAAAAAAAAAAAAAAGAGCAGAACGGCAAGTAGAAGTGGCAAAATAAAACCAGCAATGAAAAACAAACAAAAAAGACATCGAATGATGTTGAAAGTCGTTTTTCAAGTTTCAAGCTGAGCTTTAAAACTGGACAACGCACGAGTGCGACCGAGATAGACAACGAGTGACCAAAGCTTTTGGAAGCACATTACTGCGACAGCAGCAACCATGTTTATAGAACAACAGCGATGGGTGACAGAGAGAAAGAGTTTCAGAACTTACCAAAATATGTAACAGCTGTAGTTGTTACCTCTAAAGGTCAAGCTGAACTACTTAAGTTAATTTTATTTGTTGTTAATATGCGCAACAACTTAAGCAACACAATTACTTTGCGTATATATTTGTATTTATTTACTTAACGCACAGCGACTGCGACTTCGACTGCTCTGCTTCCGCGTTCGACTGCGCAGCAGACCCTCTGGGCAGAGAAAAATAACAAACAGCAACAAATGTGGAATTGAACTTTTGTTTGACTATATTTTCACACTTTCTTCTTAATTTGCACAATTAAACCATTTTCGTATTATTAGCTATCAATAGCAAAATTTCCAATAATTAGCTATTTATTGAAATTTTACATATACACATGCATATACATATATCTATAGATGTATTTGTGTATTTTTTTCATTTGCACTTTTTGCACTCCGTTTTTTGTTTTCGATTTCGTTTCGGTTTCGATTCGATTTCCACACACGCGTTTCCTTTCGCACTTGATGCTCCGACTAAATTTTTGGGTTGCCGTTTGATTTTTTTCTTTTTTATTCTTTATACAGCTGCTCTATATACAAACATGCACACGCATCGAATATTTATTTTATATTTGTTTTTGTTAAAGAATGTTTGTGAACATAAGCAGAGTAAACGCGCCAAAGTAAACGGTTAGCGCAGCAGCAGCGAACACACGACTGCTCCGTTCAATGCCGCTCACTCAAATGGCTCTGCAAAAACGAAAACGTTGAAAGAGAACATCAGAGAGCAACGTCGAGCTCAATTGGAGTTGCGTCGCGACGTCGGCGCTGAAAATAGCCGCAGCAGAATACGTTAGCTGCGCATGTCCAGCGTTCATTAGGGTGATTCAGGATGTCAATGTGTATATTTTAATAGGCGCACGTATGGGAAATTAGTTAACAAGCTTAATTTGAGTGCTTACAACTGTTTTCTATTCTATTTTTGTTGTTTTATTTACATTTTTTACTTTTAATGCTTTAAGATGTTGAATTTTCTTTACTTAATACACACACACTGTGCAAATGCATGCTGCCTGGCAACAATGCACACCTACAATAAATCACTGAAACCTGTTTCAGACTGCGACGTTTTCTTAGCTCAGCTGCTGACGCCGACGGCAAAGTTAACGCCAACGCAGCATCAGTCAACGCCGGCGACAGGAAATTAGCCGAAAAACTTTAAAGGGCGGTTGCCAAGCGATAAGTAAATAAATAAATAAAACGCCTCCTAAATGATTGTCCGTCGAGACTAATCTCGACATTAAATGGAATTAAATGCATTCAGTGCAAGCAATACACCCACTTTTCAGATTTAAATAGCAAAAGAGAAATAAAAACAGTACAACACGCAACTTGTGTTTCGTGCCAATAAATTAATATATTTAAGAAAAAAAAAACTTCAATTAGTTTGTTGTTTAATGCAACATTTATTTCTTATTTCAGCTGGAACATCTAGTGAAAGTAAATGAGAGTTTCAAAACCCGTCGGATTTGCATGAAAAGTGAAAATTGAAAGCACGCAAATTGGAAATTGGAAATCTGCATTTAAAACAGATCAAGAGCGATAACAAAAATGATAAGAACTAATGCAATATTCCATGCTTCCAGTCGATAATGTTCAATTGTGGCTTGAATCGCTTCAAGGGACCTGTAATGAAAAACATACAACAGTTATAGTGAGAAATACTTCCGATTATAATGAGTACAAGGGAGAAAATTGAATAATTGTTCAATTTTATACGCTTAAGATATATGTATATATATTGATTCCATATTTAAATATATTCTTAAGAAATTGTTATATGTATATATAGTTCGAATAACTATGTTCATTATTAATTAAATAAACCATAAATTACTATAAACCTATCACATTATTTCTATTCTATATAACTGATTAATAGTCGAATCATATTCTTGCAAATCCATATGATCTTACATGATTACTAAACGTAAAGAAGTCGGGACAAGTTCAAATTTTCTTATAACTAAATTTTCGTATAACATAATTTGATTTAATCTTTACTACTACTCCGTGAGTAATAAGTAATAATTTACGAAACAATAATAAGCATTCAAAAATAAATCATTTGAGATACATAATGATACTAAATTAATTAAATTATAAAATAATAAATAATTGAAAAAAATAATTAAATGCAAATATAGCTACTAAAAATACTATATAAATTTATAAATATGTAGACACATAAAACATTGTATAAAATACTTAAGTTTATTCTAGAATTCTAGAACACTAGATTTCTAGCATAAAGTGTAATTTATAAATAATATGTCGACCTACTTATTAATGCATAACGTTGCTCCTTTCGCAACGACAGATAGTCGACATTGGGTCCGGTCAAGTGCTGTGCACTGCCGCCCATTAGCTCCGGTATCCAGATCTCGTCCAGCGCCGATTGAACCTTTAACAAGATGCTTTCGTATTGTCGTTGCAACATTGCTGCTTGGGCATCCTCGGTGTGCAGTTGGAGCAGTGCTTTGCATGTGTCACGCACAAGTTGCTGCTGCTGCTGCTGGCCGATCTTCGTGACGTGGTTGTGCAGCGCATCGATGAGCGCGATATCTTCAAACGGATTGCCCGGCTTCAAACTGAGCAGTTTGCGTTCGTGTTTGCGACGATTCTTACTCGAGCGAAATGTTTTGCTGCACCCAAAGAAAGTGAAACAAATGAGAAAAAATATCAGATGTGCACTGATGTGCATGATGACTGTTGCTTGCTTACCCCGTGCCACGTGAACTACCGCTGTGCCTTGAGGATTGTATGCTGCTCGTATCCGAGAGCAGATCCACCTCATCAATGTCCACATCGTGCTCACCGTTCTCACCGTTGCCATCGGCCATTGTCGCCTGACGCTTGCGTATCTCCTGCAGTCGCTGTTTGTGCTCCTCGAAGAGCTTGTGATCCGCGCACAGTGAAGCGTTTAATTGTGACACATAGGCGATCAGCGCTGGCTTAACTCGTTCAGCTGAAAGGCAAGAAGGTAATTGTTAGGATTTTATTTTAAAAAGTTTACAAACATGTCACCAAAAGATTGAAAAATTCAAATTCCTTCCCAAGCCAGTTTATATAAGCATATTAAATTGTCAATCTTTATTTGGCGCATATAGATAAAAGTCGATTTCCGATGTGCATTAAAATATGCAATTTTAAAAATAGGATATTTAATATATACCCAAGCATATTATTGATAAACAGTACAAAATTTAATTACAAAACATTTATTTGAAACACTAAACTAAACTTTGGTATGTAAATGGATATTGGTAGTAAATAAAAACCTATCTATAGAAAATATCAACAAAATATTCAATAACAAAGTACACTAAACAAATCGAAACGAATAAGAAAAAGTGTAACGAGTGGTTCAATAATTAAACCGATATTCAAAATAATTTAGTACTCGAAACAAACTTCGCCCATGAAATTCAAATAAATTACGCTATAACATAAAAGTCTGCTTAGAGCCCTATAATTAATTAAATAATTCTTACACATCTGCTGATAAGTGCACTTTTTCATGATGATAAATATGTAGTTTAACTAATATAGTCTATTTTTTCTTTCACAACTTTATGCAAAATCAACAAATATATAATAAAATTGTATTTCGACACTTTTGAAAGGCTGTTCACAAAATCTAGACAGGTTAACAGTAAATAAACAAAGTGTATTTTAATTTGGTCGTCTTTAAACCAAATTGAAATAAATAATTCTTAAGCCGTTTTTTATATGGTATTTGTCATAATCGTTAATTATTTGTATCTCAAAAGAGGCATCAAGCTGTTAAAAAATAGTTTCTAATCGATCTGCAAACTATTTGTTGAAAAGAAATTAAAATATATGTTTCAAAAGGAGATTTTAACAATAGCTAATTCAACAATAATTTAACTGATATTCGAACCGATTAAACTAAATAAAATAGTTATTGCCAAAGTAGACTTACTCAACAGATCCGCGCTGCCAGCAGCTGACAGCAGACCCGCCTCGTAGATGGCACGCCCATAGAGATGTCCCTCGAGCAAGACTTCCAGGGGCTTCTCACTGGGAGGCAGGCTAAAGCGTTTGAGCACCTCAAAGGCCTCCAAATGGCGAGCCTGTTGCTGCAGAGGTACCACCAACGAATCGGCGACCTGTTCCAATGGCATCGAGCCGTCACGCTCTGCCAGGAGCAGCACCCGCTGCCAGTCGAGCGTGTGACGGGCGCTGAGCAGTGCCTGCTGCAATTGTCCGCCACGTTCGTACATGACACTGGCCTCCTCCAGCTGACGGTTGGCGCGCAGATGATCCGCAAATGCGATGCAGATGCGCTTATGAAAACCCGATTGTGACTGATAAATGAGCAGCCCCTGACTGTACAGGCTGTGCTTGTTGATAAACTCCAGCGCTAAATCGTAGTGCTCTTCGCCACATGCAGCGAGATGGGTTAAGGCACGCTCGTAACGCTTCAGATGCTCGTCGATTTTAAACTTGCGGTAATCCAGCGGCAACGATTTTAACTCATTCAGATACGGCAGAAACTCCTTGGGATCCTTTTGGGATCTCTGTGCTACAAACAAGACCAGTCCAAAGTCATAGGTGCCCAGGGCGACATTGTACAGCTCATTGACATCCACCAGATACAACAGATACTTGAGCAGCTGTTCGGCGATTGTGGAATCATTTTGCTTATGTTGCCAGATCATTTGGAGTGCCTGCTCCAGTTTGCCCAGTTTCACGTAGGCCGTTATGATCGGCAGACGATAGCGTGCTATTAACTGCGGCTCCTCGGCCTTCTCCATGCGTCCAAGCATCAGTTCACAAATATATTGCACTTTGCGATCCGCACTGTAGTTGAGGGGAAAATGTTGCTTCGCTGGGTCATAGTTGCTGGCATACATGCCGAGGGCATAGTCCTCGTTCTGCAGCTCGCTGAGGAACAAGCAGAGCCATTGGCTATCCTTGATCTCCTCTATGAACCAATCGATGAATTCCACAAACTGCTGTACATCGTGATCACAGATGATGTTCAAGTTTATGCGCTGCTTGCGCACAATTTGCATCGCCTTCTCGTAGTAATGTGGACGCAATCGGCTCCCAATATGCTCCAGCACCAGCACCCTCGGACAGATAACCTCAAGATTGCCGCGCGGCAACTGCAACACCAGCCGTGCATCTTCAGCGCCACCAGTCACCAGTTTGCCGCCCCGCTCAATGGTGCGCGTGTCGACAACGCGACGATCCCGCAAACGCACAAAGCTCAGCGTATTCAGCTGGGTGTACGCCAGATAGTTGCCCACCACACAGAACGAGGTGACATCCTCCGCAATCCTCTGCTCATCGATCTGCAGCAGATACTGTGATCGCAGCGAGATGAGACCCTCTGAAGATATTGAATAAAAATGAAAAATTAGACGATTTGCGAGTAATCAAAGGAATGGTAAATAAATAATAATTCAAATATTGTTAAAAAAAAATTATCATAATTTGAATACAATACTTGGGATAACGAATAAATTATTAACAACGAAAATTCAACTCTGAGCATTATTTTAGTCAGCAAACTATCTCAGTTTTAAGTATTTCTTATCTAAAACAGTTGGAACACAAACAGGAATAGGTAAAATAAATAAGGATGATATTTGAAAGAGTAAAATTATACAAGGAATGATATCCCATATGAAAGGGGATATAACTATATAACGAGTTTTCACTACTACTATTTTTCTCTCTATATATATATACCGTTATCATTGTTATACCATTTTTTAGTCTGCAAACTCTCTCAATTTTAAAATATTACTTTTCTAAAACAGCCCAAAACAGATGAAAATGTAATAAAATTAGGTAAAATAAAAATGGGTGGTAAAATTCTTCAAGCGTATAAGGAATTTTCATAAGGGCCATAAATATATATCTAGAGTTTTGACTCCTATTGTTTATATATATATATATATATATACAGTTATCGCTTTTATACCTTGTGTTTTGCTGTAGCTGTATAATTGCATTTGATCCGCGCACTGTTGCAGTTGCAAATAGGGACGTTTTAGCTTTAATTGATTGGGATATCTCTCGACTGCAATTTCGTAGACCTGGCGATTTTTGAGAGTCTGCACATAGATGACATTTGAGCTGGCGGCACCCTCGGCTAAAGCACCAATGGTGCCTGCGATGCGCATTGAGCACACAATGCGATAATCTTCGCCCTCGACGAACGTGGAGAGCAGCATGAGTCGTGTATAATTGCTCACACTGTGTGTTGCCCAGAGATTACCCAACTTGTCGCAGCAGAAGTTTGCCAATTTGACTTGCGATAGTTCCGCATGCGGCTTAGCGCTCTTGTTGATCGAATGCGTTTCAGATTTGTACAAGTGAATCACCCGTTCGCTGGTATAGATGGCTATGTGCGATTTACAGCAGCCCACGGCATTTATATACTGTCCGGCGGACAGGGCAACAGTGCGCCAAGACATGGGTGGCGGCACCACAGCCCTGTTGAAGTCGGTGAGGAGCAAACGTTGCCCATCGATTACATAAACAATTGCTGTGCCCGGCTGGCAATCGATGGCGAAATGCCAACGATGCGTATAATGCTTGCCGCACTCGAGCAGCACGTGCAACACATGCTCAGCACCAAGCCGACTGTCCCAGTGGAAGAAGGCAAGCGGATTGTCTTCCTCCTTGTAGACCAATACCTGCTTCAGATACCAATGATAATTGTTTATCGTATATAGATAAATTCGCTGGGCATCCGCTGTTGCTGTGTGCAGGGCCAATATGTTCGAATCGTTGCTCCAGCGCAGTTGCAAAATGGGCTCCACATTCAGATCGAAGGGCAGCACAAATTCGCGATGATGCAAGCCGTTCTTTTCGAACAGAGCCACCGTCGATTTGCTGGCAAAGACTTGCGGCTGAGCAATCCAATTGCCACTGGGGCGCCAGGCGAGCGGCGTTTGCATCCCATTCCACTTCTCCGCAGTGTGCTGCAGCTTGCCCTCGTTATCGTAGACACTAAATGTGCGACCCACATGGTTGGCTACATACGAGACTGCAAAATAGGCGCCATCGCCACGCCAAGCAATTTGCACATCCTGTAAAGCAAGCGTTATACAAAAGGGGATTGGAAAATGGCTTGCCCACGTATTAGTGATCTCTTACATGTGGCAACTGTTGCACATCTGTCGGCGCTTGAAACTCGTGGGATTGTTTGGCAGCCTGTTTGCCGGCATTGCCATGGAATTGTGTCTCCTTTTTTCCCCACCCAACGTTGACGAACTGCTGTTCGCTGGCCAGCTGTGCATCCAGTGGCTGCTCGCCCAGCACATCATAGGTGCAGGTCATCACGACGACATTCTTTGCCTTGGTTATGAAGGCGACCACCTCTTGGTTGGGGGACCAGGCCATGCACTCGATGCCAACGTCACAGAAGGTACCCTCGCTGGTGGTCAATGTGTCTGGATTGATGAGAAGTACTTCGCCGGCGGCTGTCGCCACACAGATCGCATTTTCGAGCTGCAGAAACTCAGCGCTTACTATTTCCGCGGGGAGTTCTGCGATTATTTTGGGCTCTTTTGTTTCGTCGACGGCGACGACTTTGTTGTCGGTGATAATATAGGTGATTTCATTATCGTTGCGATCAATGTCTGGGTGAAGTAACAGTTGCTTTGGATTTTGTATTCCTGTTTTTTTCTCTTTGCAATATTGCAGCTTGAGATTGCGCATTTTTTAGCTAGAAATTTATGTCAAACTCAATGACAACAACGTGCGCACAACAAAATACTAAATAAAATACGCGTAAATAATCGTATATTGATTTAATGTATATCGAATATATATAGGTAGGGGTATTTTCGATGACAGCAAAATTAAAAACAGCTAAGCAAACACTTATTGCCACATCGAAAAATTCAATTCAATACATTAATACATCTTAAAAGATTAATATTACCAAAATTTATTGCACTTAATTTACTATCATAACGATAGTTTGTATATCGGTTATGTTGGCGCAGCTACGTCATCAATGTGAAAGAAGAAGCAATCATTGGCGCCAAGCGCAATTTGAGAGTTATTTGGTAAAGATCGAAACTATGTTTGTAATACATAAACACAACAAGCTAATTATTTGATCTGTATTTTAAATAGAAGAATTCAAACTTTATGATACAAATAAATTTTATTAATTCTGTTCACTGACGGTGCAAGCTTTTGAAAGAATCAATTAATGATGGACTCTGTTCAAACAACAAATTTACGTTGCTTATATTACAAGCCAACAGAAAAGTGTGAACCGCCTATCGATAGATACGCGTGGCGTATTTAGTAGCTCGATAAGTCTTGTAAATTCGGCTACAGGAAAAAAACATATCGCGTGCCATTAGACATTGGCGTTAATATCGATATACCGATATAGTATCAACAATCCTAATACTGGGCAAAGATGGCTGCTTTATTTTTCATGGAATTTTTTGTTGCTGTAAAATTAGTACGTTCTGTGCGTTAAAAGATTGTTGTGTGCATATGTGTTACTGTCACCAAACAACGGCCAAATAGCGTTTAAACTACTTAAGCTAGAAGTGAAAAAAAACAACATAACAAATGTGTGGCAGGTGAAGGAAAAGAGTAAAAAATTCCACAAAAAGCCATCAGCAAGTTGGGCCAGATATATCACAAAAAAATCTACACAGTACGAGTATGTGTGTGTAAGCGCGTGTTTGTGTGTGTGTGAGCGTGCAAATGTTTATAAATAATTTATAATATTCGGAAATCAAAAAAATGTGCATGTGTACGATCGCTGCTTGATCGTCGAACAGCGTCGACGACGACGTCAGCAGCGAAGCAGCAGCAGCATCGTTGGAGGCGTAGTGGAATGCCAGACAGCAGCAGCAGAAACAGAGCAATTGGAATCAGGTAAGGTGTAAAATGTGAATGTATGCGAGATTCTATGTGTGTGTATGTCTGAAATGTTTTTTTGTGTTGTTGTTTGACGTAAGGACAACCCAACGCCCTTTTTAAGCGTCTCGCTGTCTGCCAATGCGTGCGTACGTGTGTATGTGTGTGGGTGAAAGTGACGAAAGCTTGCGCAAAAAGGATAAGCCAATTGCCAATAAGAAGTAACAAAATTCGTGTGCTCTCTTTTATGATACATATTCTCTCCTCGTATGCTGCTGGCCGCGCCTTGACAGCTGTCTGTGTGTGTGTTTGTTTTTTGCATTTTTTGCGACTGTAAAGTATTGCGTAAAGTTATTGTTAAAAAAATTACATGGAAAAAATTTAAGCTTTGTGTTGTTCTCGTCATATTGATAGAAACTTATCAAAAGAATAATACAAAAGCTTTCATTATAAAATCTTAACCAGATTTTTTTTATTGCTGCTTGTTGTCTTAGGTCAATCTTTATAAAATTTTGAGAAATCTGTTTTTATAAAATTGCCTTATATGTCATCCAAAAACGAAAGCAAAAACAAACGGCAGCAAAAGCAACCGTAAACTACGCATTTTTGATCAAGTAATAATAATAACAATAACAACAAAAGCAGCAAAACAAAAACACGTTTTACAACTCTGCGCTCCAATGGCGCGCAATTTTGTTGCTGTTGTTGTTGTTGCCTTTTAGGCTTGTTATGAATAGCATTCACACACACATATGTACGCATGCAAAACGAGCAGTGACTGGCTCCATGAATGACCAAATTCAATACACCTACAGTAACAACAACAACAAGAACAACAGACAGTGGAAGCAGCACAATAATTAACGGCAATAACCGAAGCGTAGCGCATCGTAGTTTCCGTTTGTAGTTGTATATGGTGTAGTAGGTGCGTATTTTTTTTGCTTTTGCTGTTACTGGTCAGTTGTCGGCTTCGGCAAATATATTCGTGGGCTGACGTCACGCATTGGAGTAGCAGCTCTTGTTGCTGTTGTTGTTGTTTCAGTTATTGTAGCGGCGCCAAAGCTTTTTGGTTTGTTGTTTTGCGTGGGCATTGTATTCAGGCTCCTTCTGTATGCGTCTGCATGTGTGTATGGGTCTGTAAGAGTTAGAGTTGAGAATTGCGTGAACTTTTCCATGCATTGGGCTGTGTGCAGTTAGACTTGCTTTGATCATTTAATTATATCTTGCGCTCTCTTTCTCTTAAGTTCTCTTAATTAACAAAAGCAAAATCAATTTAAATTGGTTCCAGGCTTAAAAGCTAACGAAAATAAACTAAAGGCAAATGTATTAATCGATAGTATTAATAATATAAATTTAAACTATAATTATGAAGTTAAAAGATAAGCTAAATATTTGTATAATACTTTGTACATATATTTTGCACTTTTCCTGTTATCATTATACAGTATTTAAAATTGGTAATCAATATGAAATTTTTTTCTGCATTGTCAACATGATTATATATTATCTTTATGTGCATATATATACATATGTTTATTATGTGCATTTTATTATCAGTCTTCAGAGGCGTGGGCTTTTATGGAATTACATCGTATCAGCACCTGCCGTTATTGTTATCGTTATCGCAAGACACGCAGAAAAGCGAAGAAGACAGAAGATAGATTTCATCGTGCTCAAATTTTTAATTTATTGTTTGTCTTTTGACTCTCTCTGCTGCATATTTTTCAACTGTTTCTTTTGCTTATATTGGCTTGCGCTTCTTATTCTCTTGTTTACATTGTATGGCAGAATTGTTTATTTTTTCATGAATTTGCACACGATTTATTTTTAGCACACATTGGCTGCTGCCTGCCGCTTATATGTCTATATATGTGTCTGCCTGTGTACAAAGGGCTTGCTTGTTAATGTGCTGTTGTAGTCGTGCGCCGAATTCCATCGGACATTCCAATGCAATGCAAAAGGCGTCCTGTAAATGCTGATGACGTCAGCCCACTCTCAGAGCGCTCTCTTTTTTCCTTGGCATGAGGCGAATGCAATTTCTCTATTCACATTTGCCTGCTAATCGTGCACAGTTAGAAATGGGGTAAACTTTAACTGGAAAAATGTTTAATGGGAAGGGGTAGTGGCTGAAGTCGTTAAGTGCTAAATGCATGCGCTTGAAATACTTACATTCATTTGTATATATAAAATGACAGCAGCGAAAACGGGCCAAACATCACGAACGGAAAACAACAACAAAAAGCAACATAAGCAAACAGAACAACAACGCATTAGCTTCTTATGTTTGCCTGAAATATGAATTGTCTTTTATTTTTGCGATATTCGAATCCGAAACGTAAACATGCAAAAGCATAAGGGACAAAAATTACCATATGACACATGACGAACAGGCGAAAGCAACAACGAATGGAAATATTAATTAAAATTGCAGCAGCAACGGGGAAATCAATTAAAACGTATTCAAAACGCAGAAAAGCACGAGCGCAAAAGCGTAATGCAAACTGAGAGAACAAATAGAAAATATAGAGCACAAAGAAGGCAACATAACATAGTGTAGCCAAAACACATTAAAAAGAACAACTAAAAAAAATTACATGAACACAAATCATTTTTTTTTATGAATTGAGTGTTATTTTAAAATTGCAACTTAAAAATTTTCCCATTTTCGCTTTCGCTAAAGCACTTACATTTTTTTGGGTAAATGTCATTTGACTTCTAATAAAAAAAACAAGAAAAATAAAACTAATAAAATCAAGCGCTGTGAAATACAACAAACATTGACTTGAGTAACTTAGACCAACAAATTTGGTCAAAACAACCTGAAACACAAAAAAAAAGAATCGTCGCATGTTGAGCAACATTGGCTATTAGTAATTAATTTAGACGCTAAAACGCTACCAAAGCAAAGCACTATATTATCTCTAGCATGTGTGTTTCATGCAAACTTCTCCCATGCGAGAGAGGGCGAGAGCAACTGCATCACTCACCAAGAGTTCAGTAAGGGAAGCTCGACTTGTCGTCGCTCTCTTTTGCTTGGCTGCTTACCGTTGACGTTAACGTTGCTGAGAGGCTTGTCTCATGCGATAAAAGTGCACACTACACAACTGCACTCATACACAAAAATATATGCAGACGTTAACGCACTCACACATACACACACACAAAGCGGTTGAGTAAAGCTTCCAAACTCATCATCTCTATCTATCGATGGGTTCCGCTCTCTTTTACGCTGACTTGTACGCCGGTCGACCGAGTTTGAGTCAGTTTGTGACTTGCAAGCAAGTCGCGCGGTTCGCAAAACGCCTGGCTTCGTGCGCATGCGCCAACGAACTTTCCAACGTCGCGTGTCAAAAAATTATTGCCAATCCAATAGTAATAATCGAATCGCATTGCATTTGCTCTTTGTAGCAATAACTGCTCAGTTAATAACAATAATTGGCAATGTGTGCAAATTCCTGATAATGCTAATACATATATAAATAAATATATAAACCCCCACAAATGAAATATTGTGTAACCAGCTTAAAAAAATAATAAAAATCTTTATAAATGTGTAATCATTAATTCGATGCATGCATGCGAAATATCACTTCTTTTTTTGTTTGATTTGCCTGAAACGACATCAACTCTTTCAATATGCAAATTCCATGCCAAACTATCATAACGCTTAAAAAAATATTGTATACAAAGATGTGATAAACGAAATGATATATGACTTATGTGTATTTCGTGAACTTGAGTTGTTTTTTTTTTATATTTTTGATGGCTCAATGACCTTTTGTTTAGTCTTCGTTTGCTAGTTTAATTATAGGGCTTTTTTGGGTCAGCCATCGATTGCATATCATTGCAAATTTTTTGTATTAATCAAATGAGGTGAAATCCGTATCAAATATATTTTATTGTTGCTTATTTTTTCAAGTTGTTCAAATTTGTAATACATTTTATTGATTTATGAAAAAATTAATTTTGTGGAAGGCAAAAGATAATTCGGCTAGAAACTTGAACTCTTATTTTTAAAATATTAATATTTATCAGTCTAGTTGTATATGTACAGTTTATATCTCTCCCTCTATCTCTCTCTCGTTGTACGTTGCGCATCGTGTGCTGAGCACGCAATGTATGCTTAGAAGTCTTGTTCTATCTACAGCTAGATATAATTATCTTTATTTTCCCCGTATTTCCCTATCTGTGCTGTAATGCTAGCATATTTCATCTGTTACGCCTCATCTCAAAGATTACAAGCTGATTATTTTTTGTCTTTCCGCTGCTTTACCCACTATTTTCTTAGCTAGTAATTTGTTTAACTCCCTTCCCCTCGCACTCACACTCGCTGTGCTTAGCATTGCAGCCTATTCCAATTGCATGAATCATTAGCTTTTAGCAATTGATTTCCACGCTAATTTTGGCGACGTGCACGCGGCTCTTGAGACGAGACTTTGACAAAAAAAAAGCTCGTGGGTTGATTACTGGAAGGAAGCTTATTCTGTACACACACACATACATAAATAACTTTGAGCAGTTGCCTGGTGTTGTTGTTGGCGTGTCGAACGTCGCAGAGCCATTTTCAATTTTCCAGAGCATTAGTCACCGCCATTGCGGCTTAAGGCCTTAAATTGTAACTAGTTTTCATGCCTCCCCCTCTTCTACCTCCAACCATCGCTTTTCACTCCTTGGCAATTTTAATCCACACTTGAAACGTCATCATCCTGAGAGAGTTGGCAGTCTTGGCCAAGTGAAAGTGGACAAAGCAGCAAACACAGTAACAACAAAATGCTTCAACTGCAGACGCGTGAATTAATTTTTAATGTTTTCTTAAGCGTTTTCCTTTTGGTTTTTACGCACACAGCCAAAGATATTTACCCAACTATTTAAGCAATTTGCCATTCACTGCACACGACTCAAAACCGAACCCAACAAATAACCAAACGTATCTCCAACTGCCAATTGCCAATGGCGCATTTCATTTTTCAATTGCATTTAATTTTTAAGTTTTTCGCCTATTTTTATGGTGTTTTTTTTTTATAATATTTTTTCAAGTGTACGTGTTGATTGTGTAAATGAAGTTTTTGTTGTTTATGGCGCTTATTTTTAGAGTTTTTTTTTTTATTTAAACTGTTTTTACTTCATATGTATTCACTTTTATTAACTTTTTATTTTACTTTATATATTGCCAAATTTCTATTGGATAATTTATTAATCCAACTTAATGGGGTCTTTAGCGAATTTATTTGATTTAGCTTTTATTATTTTGCTTTAAATCTTGAAGTACATTTTTGCCAATATCAATACTTAATTAGTCTTTTTTTTATTGTTATTCCTATTAATTTTAATTCCAATTTAAGTGTGTAAACATTTATTATTTCATTTCGTTGTCTGGTTTCTATTATGCGTGCTTTAAATGAATTCATTTTATAATTAATAAGTAATCTTAACTGCAAGACGTGGCTCTCCAAACTACTATGCAACGCCCTACAAAACGGCCACAAAAAACTTACAAACTAAAGAAAAAAACGCAACTTTCACTGCACACACTCGCAAAAAAAAAACAAAACAATATAATATATGAGTGTATAAATCATATAATGCAACAGGTAGCGCTGCTGGCCACTAAAATTAAAAATACAAAATAAATGATAAAAAAAAGTCGAATGGAGCCTGAGGATATCCGTTGCGGCGTCTCACGCATTTTCAACTTGCCCCATTGCTGTTTTTTTTTTTATAGATTTATTGTTTTTATATGATTGGCGACTTTGTTTTTTACTCAAGATCAGGTTTTTGTTGTGGTACTGTTTTTCATTTGATATTATTTTGCTTTCGCTTTTCATTTCGCATTTTGTCTACTGTTTAAAAAAACTAAATCTTGTTGTGTCATATTTCAGTTTACGATTTTGCTGTTGTGTTTTTAATTAGTTTTTTCTCCATCTTTTCGTGTTGGCGGTACTTTAACAGGGCACGTTTTTTTCGTGCCTGCTTCCCGTTTAAAGAATTTAAAATTTGGGTCTGTCTCTCTATCGATAAGCAACCACTTTCCACGTGCCCAATTTTTTTTGTTGTTTTAGCTTTAACTCATTTCCATAGTTTATTGTTGTGTTGCTGGTTGGTTTTTTGTGTGGTTCATCATTTGTGTGCCCCACAACTCAAAAACATTTGTTCTGAAGCACTCCCAAAATGTAGAAAGTGAAAAACTCTTCAAAAAGACTAATTAAAATGACAGCCCATAATTAAATGGCCATTGCTAGCTCTTTGGAAAAACAAAAGATGGTCACACAAGATCAAGTTCAGCGGAAAATGGAAGTTAAGTGTTTTAACATTAGTGCACTATATTTAACGTTTATTTTTGGGCTAGTTTTTTCTTTTGTGATTATCTTTCCATTGCATATTAAAAAAACTGGTATAAGGAAGAAGAAAAGTATTTATATATACATTTTCGATCAGCTACTTGATTTAGACAGTCTGTATACACAAGCCGATCTCGCAAAACTTAGGAGCTAACGACTCTTAATACGTTTTTGTATTCCCTGGGCAGATTAAGTTCTTTCTGCTAATATCGATACAAGTCGATTTACAATAATAACAAGTTATAAAAAACACAGTTTTTAAGGTAACTTTAGTGGGTCTATGATATTATCGCATAATATTATTGATAAACTAAAGTATTAAATTAGATTTGCATCAAAGGTTCACAACTATTTAAGTAAATAAGTTTGATAAATTAAATTTGTGTTGGTGAATAAAAAACTGGCTTAAGAACTTGCACATTTTGTTAAGCTAACATTATTTTCATATTGAACAAACAAATATTTATCAAGTGCAATTAAATTTAGAGTATATCTCTGTAGACTTTTCTTGGCTGGGACCTTTTTTCATGTTTCTATTGTAAATTCTATGTATAAATCAACTACTTTGAGTTCCTTTCTTATCTAAACACTGCTTTGATTAAATCTGTTGACACTATTCATTCATTCAGCTCACATAAGCTTTTCGAAAACAATGCACTATGTCGCCTAGTCCCAGCCAATTAACACCTTATAGATATATATATAGATACATATATAAGATGCAACACAACTGTTTCGTACATCTTTCACTTACCACTTTATCAGCACATTGTATCGGTGGACATCTGAGCAAGTGTAGCATTTCACCTATCTTGTCTTTTTTCATGTACTTTCCCAAGGTGTATTGTCTGCCAGCCTGCCTTGAATAAAATATATAACAGCAGGCAGCTAAAAACAATGGGTGTTGTCAGCGTTCTCACGCCCAAAAAAAATGGGCATATATTTACATTGTATAGTATTTGCACAAACTTGTACTCACACACACATGCGCACCCCCAATTCCAGTAAATTCCTATTCAATGCAGGCCACCGACTTAGTTCGTGTTTTCCCAACCCACAAATATCAAATTCATAGAAGAAATGCCAAGTAAACAAGGCAATTTTCAAAGCTTTACTTTTGGTTAAATATTGCAACTATTTATATCTCGACCAATTATTGCTCACCAATACATATGTATATGTGACCACATATCCAAAACATAAACAATATAGTTGTTTTTCATTGTTTTGTCGTTGCTCTTAACTCACTTACAGTTAAAGTGGCAAATTGACTTCTGCAAATGCCAAAAAAAAAAAAACAACAACAAAACAATTACTATTATTACTATGCTGTATATGCCCCAATCTACTGATTCCCCTCACCACACCCCGCTTGTACCTAACTAGTTGACAAATATGGAGCACGCTCTCGGAATCAAGACAATTTCTGTTTTTGCTGCTTTTTGTTTCACTTGATATTTGTTTTTGCTTGCTTTGGATTTTCTCCACAGATATTTTCCAATTTGCGCTTTTTGTTGGCATTTTTGTTTGCTGTGTGTTGTTTGTTGCTATCTTTTGTCCGTTGTCCGCCTTTGGTATTATCATTACTTGTAGTTCCTTTATTGCTTCACTTCACCATTGATTTTTTTTTTTACCATTTTCATTTTCTGCCTGCCTCTTTTGTTGGTCGGGTCCAAATCGAAGCGCTTTAGAGAGAAAAAAGCAGACTTTAATTAGTATGATTACAAAAGAAAACAATTTTGCAGTGTGCACATTGTTTGATGCGGCATTAGCCTCGATTCAACTAGGGCAGGCCCCACTGTACCGTACCGGGTATGTGAAGAGAGTAGCTGATTTGCCATTGTGGATGTCGATGTCGATGTCGATGATATTGATGATGATGTTCTTGTTGAGTTCAATGGTCTACAAGCTCTACAGCCTTTCAACTGCTCGCTCAGCTTAAAATCAGTTTATACAGCTAACTTATTTATAGAAAAACGCTTTGAATTTTTGTAATTTGCCTTTTTATTCAGAGATATATTTATTTTTTCTTTTGTCGATTTATGTCAAACCTTTATTTTTTTTACTAAATTTTTCTTATATAAAAAAATTATTTCTAAAAACAAGTAAAATTGTTACGGCGATTTTTTTCGGTTATAGTAAAATTGTTCATTAAATTCCAATACTCAATCAATAAGAAATTTAGTTTAAAAAAGGTCATTACGTGCCACCCAAAAACTAAAACTAAATATCTGTCATTCAAAGCCAAGGCACAGTGTAGTCCATAAGGCTAAAGTACTTTAAGTGAGTTGGTGAAGTGAAGGCAGACGAAATGCCACGTAGAACATGGTGACAACAATCAAAATTACCTGCGATGGTGTCTTCATCCAATCCAATTCATATCTTACGCCCACGCAAGCGAACACGGCGATCTCTGTGTCAAAAGAAGCAGCAGCAACAAGAAGCACTGGGAAAAATAACAACAACAGTTTGAGCAACGAGAGCGACAACTCGCAGACAAGCAGCGGCAGTCAAACCACCGGCTGCACCACTATCACCAACAACAACGGCAACAGTAGCCACAGTAGCAGCAGCAAAAAGTCAACACGCTCCAGCTGCAGTCGGCATCATCGTGCGGCTGGCTTAGCTGCAGCAGTTGCTACTGCTGGATGCTCGCAGGATACGCGAAGGCGTTACTATTACTTTGGCAGCAAGGACGTCTACTGGTGCAAGCAGAGTCTGGCCCACAGTTTAACGCGCACCGCCAGCAGCCTCAACCTCAACAATAACAACAACAACAATAGCAATAACACCACCAACGGTCAGGCGTCTGCCGGCCAGTTGATTTCCAAGGCACGCCGCCGTCCGTTGCAGTTGTGCAGCAGTTTGAGTGCCGCCTATGCGCCGCCCAGACGCAAAGAGTTCTACTTTTGTGATAAATATGCGCCAACAATTAGTGGTGGCAGCACCAACCCCAAAACGACGCACCACACGGCGGCAACAAACGATGCGCAGGCCATCGATGTGCGTCTATTGAATTTTCTTCGCAACGCACAGCGCAGATTTCAATCAGCAACAGCAGCAACAACGAACACAGCAACAGCCAAATCAAAGTCTGAAAACAACAACAGCAGCAGAAGCAACACCAAAGACCGGTTATCCTCTAGAAACAGGAACAACAACCACAACAACAATAACAACAACAACAACAACAGTAGCTCTTTGCCGTCCATCATCAGAACCGATGATTGGTTTGGTTAGTATGCCAAAATTGACGATAACATTCGGTTCGAAATCCTATTTTTAAGTGAACACTTTAAAAATCATATTTTAATATTATTTAAACATACCTGTTAATTTCACGAGCTTAAGCTTTACCACAGGTAACATTATCTCAAAAAATGCACTTCAATTTTCAATCTTGAAGCTAGAATAAAAGTCAACTTTTATTAATATTCTAACAAAAAAAACAAGAAGGTTGTAGTCGAGTGAGCTCGATTAAGATATACCCTGAACCAAGCTTTTAATTATATTGTTATCTTAATGGTGGTTTTATATTCGATCTTGATCAAATTTATGCAATGGATCGATATTATGTCAATGCTTCGTATATATCAAGTAAGACTATGTAAATTTTAAAAATTGCCGTCGTACAACAGGAGAAAGTTATCGATAACATGAAATGAACTTATACTGGCCGGGCTATGTGAAAACTTATGTTCCAGATATGCCTAAATATGCATTATGTGTTCGGAGATGCTTTTTGTTTTGCACGAACCCAATATACTCTTTTCACACATTTTTAAAGGGTTTAGGGTATAAAAACACGAGGTAGCCCTGTGCCCAATGTTGCAAGTGCTCCGCTGCATATAAAGTTACAAACCATGGTTGCGCTTGGAAAATCAGCTAAAATCGGGCAAGCATCGAAAGCAGCATACAAACAGCCAGTTACAAGTTTGGAACGTCTTGTTTTTGGTTGACATTGACGGTGGGTTTTGGGTTTTAACAAAACCATAACAGTAAGTGTCCAATTGCAAAAAGTTGCCTTTCAAAACCGAGTGCGCCGACCACAAATGCAGAATCTAGTTGCCAATGAGGCAATAAGCTTATAACTAAAATAAAGCTGTTATTAAAACTGTTGTTCAAGTTAAACAAAGAATATAACTATAAGTTAAGCATCTTAAAGATGAATATCTGGCAATTAAAGCGAACTAATTAATAAGAGGTTCTTAAGGTTAACTTAATCTATAGACAGACGCCGTATGCCATTAAGCCCTTATCTACCCTTAAGTTGAGCGCCTTACATACAATATGGCTGAGTGCAACTATTTTTGCAGCTGGGATTCTAAAGAAGGTCGCTGATGTGTGCCCAACAAGCTGTTAGCCAACAAACTTAACTAACTGACTGACAGAATGCCCGTGAGGCAACTCACGTCACGGAATGCCAGCAAAGGGAATTCTATATGCATGCTACAGTAAGTAGGAAGAGAGCTATATATATACATATATATATATATATTTATATATACAGTTCAACACCTATAGAGGTAACAAGTACGTGAGAATCTTTTGTATTGCTTCCTCATTGTGTATGAGTCGTCATGGAAGGAACGGAACGGAACGGAACCAACTTGTGCAGAAGTGGGGAAAAAAGACTGAAATGTAAATGCTTGCGAGGCGGCACACAATCATTTCGTGGTAGTTTCGAGCTGGAAAGTGTAAAACAATAATAATGAATGAAAGAAAGAGGTAACTTTAGACAACTTTAGTCAAAGGAGCATAACAAAAGGCATGAATGGAACAAGACGCTGGATGACGATGATGGTGATGGTGATGGTGTTGGTAATGGCATGAATTGCGTGCCACTGCCACATAACAAGACTTTATTTATATACATATGTTTATATATATATATATGTATATGTGGAGAGAGACTTGCTTCGCTGGCTTTTTGGCTAGCAATTTGCATATTGCATGCAGAACGGGGTGCGGCAAAACCGCAAGCAGACAACAGGAAGAAGGAAGCCAATCTGCAGGCAACATGCAACTTCATATATATATATTAGAGTGCTAATTACCTGGGATAGCTGTGTGTCAGCTGTGTAGATCAGGGCAAGTGGGCAGAGACCCATCCCTCGAGACAACTTGTGGCTTATTTTTTTTTATTTTGACTGTTTGTCATTGACCTCAAACTGACAGACAGGTGAGACAGATATATCCATTAATGTGGAATAATTAAGGAATTACTTACTAATTTTTTATTAATAACTTTTCTCTTCCTACATCTTGTCTTAATACAGATCATACTTTAACCTATTAATATATTTTACTTCTAACGATTAATAACGTAAACATAAAAATATGTGTTTTCCGACTTATATCTTCAACCTTAACAATAATTATCAAATGATGTATTTCTTCTACCTACGAATTTATTCAGAGTAGCTAAATTAATTCATCGGACTTAAGTCTTAAATTTATGCATTATCTCTTTGGCTATCGATAACAAAAGTAATTTGATAATTTGTAGTTGTTATGGTAATTAAATCTAAAACAGTCTTCCTCATGATTTACGTACTTGGACATTAATTAAAATGTGAGCATCGTTTTTAATTATCAATGGTTGTTTGGCTTGCAATTTGCACAAGCTAATGAGCATTACCTCATCCTCATCCACATCCAGCGCTAAGCCAATATTATATAGCCATATAAGTAATCGCCTATCGACGTACTGCGCATTTCACACTCACACACACGCACGCACATCAATAACGCTCTTCCTACAGTACTTTGTAAAAGTTAACGACCAACAAAAATAACTGTCAATGAATCATTCAAGTTTATGGATGCATTTGCACTCATGTCCGGCAGATCATTGTCAATATATACTTAAAACCTTTCTTTTTTTGTATTTTATAAAATTTATGGGTTTTTGTGTACTGCCAATTTCAATTACGCTGCATTTTAATGATGCCCAGTTAAAATTAACTGTACGTGTTTCTAATAAATATATTTAAGACAATTTTTCATTCAATTTAATTACGGGTTATCTTATATTTAAAAACTTTCGAGAGTATTTGCTGTTGTTTTTCTTAACGATTTTTTTTTTATTTGTTTAACACCTTATAAACACGCTTGGTTAACAGCAAAAACATCATGCAGCGCCAGCCTTAAAAATAATAATTTGTTTGGAAATTGTCTTTGTTGTTTTTCTATGTGTTTTGTTTTTTGCTCTTTTCACAATCTCTTTTATGGCGTCGTTTCGCAATATCTTCATTTTTGTGTTTACATTGCGTGCGTGCCATGAGCAGCGTTGCCAACTCACAAACGATAAATCGATAACAAGCTGACGATAACACGCAATTGGACAGACAACAGCTACGCAAACAGACTGTGTTTTGCATACGAGTCAAGTGCAAGCTGACAGCTTGTCAATGCAAAAAAAAAAGAGAGCCAATAACAAATTTCGAGTTGACTAATCAAGAGTCAAAGTCAAAGTCTAGCGGGTGTTGTCTATTCTTTTATGATGACAATTCATTTGCAATATAACTGCGTGTGTCATATGTAAATGTGTAATTTGCGCACAGCACACTTGCCCCTTTCAGAGACTTCATTATATTTACGTTTTTAAGATTGCAAATGTATATATCATACATGTGTTTATGTCTGACTCATGCTATGACATCGATATGCGTAACATTATGAAAAGCGACAGCATCAGGCTCACAGATCCTACTACTACTATTGCAACAGTCTGAAGGTCAAGCATCAATAAACTTTAAGTCTGTGTGTGACAGCAACAAATAAAAATAACAATTAACAGATGACAATCAATACTGCTAAAGAGGAGTCGTGTCTCCTTGTACCATATTCAAGATATTCTATACGAAATCTGAAATTAATATTTCGAATGGCTTAGCTATACTGGCATATCAATTGTGATATCAGTGTGTAACAATAAATCGCCAAGAATTAAGTTTGATTGAGCATGGTGCACAATAAGTTCTACAGGAAGTTAGTCATTGCTTAAAAAGCTTTTTATCATGTATATATTTAAAAATAAATTCTATGCAAATCAAAGATTGCTTCTTGAATGAAATTTATAAATGAAAATAAAGTTTAGTTCGTTTATTCATCACATCGATATGAAAATTCACTTGACTAATGTTTTCAATTGAAGTAACACCGCATGACTCTCAATCAGGAAACAATATACATCGACAATGAAAACGATGACTACATGCAATTTTTGGCCGTTGCCGTTTTGGAGAGTCATGTTCAAACCACTTGACAAGCCAGAGAAAATACGATTGAATGAAACAAAAATGATAATATATACACACTGTGCATAATTGCATTTGCATGAGTCTGTAAACTGTAGTCTGTGTAGACAACGGATGTTGTTCAAAAATGTTTGAATTGGGCAAGGTCAACATGGCTAATTTGATAGGCTTTTACTCCGAATTGCGGCACTATTCCAGCTGTCTTGTTTGATGTACTAAGCCACCTTTCACATAATTAAAGCGTAGCCCACAATGTTGTCAAAGACGAGGGAGGGTCCCACGGTAAATCCGTGACTAGAATCAAGAATTAAATATGCAAAAAGCGTTTCCGCAATGAAATTTACATAAAATTTGAAAATTAAGCAATCAAAAAAGAAACACTCTGAAAATTAATTTGAACACAATTACTGCACTGAATTGTATCCAGAGAATGGGCTGAAACCATACAAAAGCTACAAACTCGAGACCGAAACTAAAAGTGAGTAAGTTTCGTCTCGCTGGGAATTTATAGCCTCGTTCAAAACACAAATGCCTTGAGAATTTTAATGGTGCACCCCTGCTGATTCATCGCATAATTAAATTTGTAGCATTTTATGGAAAGAAATAACAATTAGAAGCATTATTGTAGCTGCTCGACTATGGGATGCCTTGAAAAATATATAAATCGCGAAAATGTACTCAATTTATACGTTATTCTTACTTAGAATTACACATATTGTTAGACTTTAAGCAGACTTTTAAGCATTTTATCTTAATATATAGCCTAATATACCAAACATTTAAGCCATGATTACAGGGTATACAATAACAAAAAAAACAGTAGCTGAAGCTACTCATATAATTGCGCAGTAAAAGTTTTAATTATGCATGTCGCATGCAAATGCTTTACATTTGCCAAAACATCTCTGTCTTTCTCTCTCTCTCTCTCAATCTCGTTGTTTTTTTCTAAATTTACCTCTTGTTCTTAAACCTTGTCATCCAATTGCCATTCTTTGCGTGGGCGTTGACAATTCCTTTTATTATTACATGATTGTTGTTTGTTTATTTCTTTGCTCTCAGTTGATTAACATGATACACTGATGTTGACCAACAATTTACCTATTTGAAATTGTATATAGCACAGATATATATATATATATATATTTATATGAGTGAATGTAATACACATGCATTTATTTATATGTTGTCTCAGCAGTTTTTGCGTAACTGTTGCTGACTTTTTACTTAGGTTATTTAATGATTAATGATTAATGAAACGTGTATTGGATTAGATAAATGTACAAAACGAATGTCGCCTAAATTATTATTCTTGGTTTCGTGTTTATTCACTGATAAGCGATTATAAACATTTGTTGCCAAAGAATAACAAAGATTGGCCAACAAATGTGTTAATTTTATTTGGTTTATACACTTTTAAAATGCTTTTAAATCTCTATAATATTTAATTTGCTATTGCCTTTCAAATAAATCAGCCACTCTCTCTTTGTCTGTTGCATCATTTTCATATTTAAAAGGTATTTTTCAATTAGCCAATTCTGTTTCAATAATATAGTACCTGTTACTCTGTCGACTCGGACCTATTTTAATTAATTGGATATTGCTACAATTATTGATTATCGGGCGTTGCCAGACGTTCAAAATTCGTTCGCCCCATGTTAATGGCGAATGACTCTGACTTTGTGTGCTGAGCTGCATTTAAATATGAATTTGAACTTGAAATTCTATTAGCGATCTTTTTCGTGTACATACTGCGCAATTTCGCTGATGTTGTCATTATGAAATATATATATTTTTTCGTATTATTTGTGCATAATTAATGAGCTCAGCAAATAACGACGAGAACATTTACAATTGTGACTGCTATTGTTGTGCGGCAATGATTAGTTTCAACTGTTAACTCAAGGTGTGCCTGTGTTGCTGTGTGTATTGTTCTGATTAGATAAGTACGAACGTAGTTAAACAATTGACTAAATCAAATATTATTTGTATATATTTTGCAGACGAAGAAGCAAGCGAACCCAAGGCGAAGGAAAAACAAACAAGAAGCGGCAAAAACAGGACGACGACGACAAAGGCAGCCGGCGTGGGTGAGCCGTTGATAACCGTTGAAATCAAACAGGGCCAACTGAAGCACAAACAGCAGCGACAACCGCAAACAACTGCGGCTGCAAAGCCGCCAAAACCAACAACAAAATCGGCAACAGGTCTAACAGGAACTGGTGACAATAGGTGCGTGGCCAGCTGCAAGGTCGAGGATATGAACAGCCACGCGACCGCCACACAGAACGGACAAACAACGGTAGTTGGGCATCATCGCGGCTTCTCGCAGCCATCGGTCGCCGCGACAACAGTGTCCGGCAGCACATCGGGCGATCCATGGTATCTGCAGGCCACCGGGCATCAGATGCCGCCAACAGCCCCGCTCCGACACAATAAGCGACCAGCACCACAGCCTAATTCAATGGGCGTTGGCGTTGGTGTCGGTGTGGGCGTTGTTGCCACATCGCTGCTGCAGCATCAGCAACAGCTGAGCCAATCCCAGCCGCACATTGTGCCGCCAAGCATACCGCCGCATCATCATCATCACCGTGACAACAACGTGGTAAGTTATCAGTTAGTTGAGCACAATACATTTGATGATCGACTTATTTATCGAAACGAATTTATCTGATATTTTAATATTAGGTTATTGTAAAATAGACTAGGATTAAAATGAAGAATATGATTTTTAAAGGAAGATGCAGTTGTTACTTGTGAAAAATATATATATAAATTCCTGCTCACTTGCCAACCAGTATTTCGTATTCGAAATTCCCTTGATTCGGTAGCTAGTAGGGATATACTAGTTTCTTATAGGCAATGTGTAAAACATCTTAACAATTTTATGTTTTGATTTCTCGAAGAATACAAATCTTCCCCCAATCCGAATATCTTTTTAATATAAGACACCGTGTGCTATTTATGTGCATTAAGTATTCTTACTTATATCAATAAAACCTGGCTATATCTAGTTTAGTTAGTTAGGTGACTACCAGACTAGAAAGTCCTGTGATGAAACCGTTAAGTGCACGTAAAGTAAATTGTTTCATATTATAGCCAAAATACCTAGTTGCACAATCGTATCAATATGAAACAGTTTTATAATATTCATTATTAAATAATATATTATTATTATGGGCCATAATAGAGATAACAATAATCGAATTAATCAACTTAATAAGCATAATAAAAGCATAATTAAAATAGCTCATTAGCAAAATTTTGCGATTTACTAAGAACTGGCCTCATTTTGTTGCAGCACCAAACACCAGCAGCAGCCGCAGCAGCAGCAGCGCATGCATTAAATAGTCATAATTTAATCAGCAATCATTCGCCCAAATCGCCCAATCAGACGCAACTGCAACAGCAGCCGCAGACGACGACAATACAACAGCAACAACAACAACAGCAGCAGCAGCAACAACATAGTATATTGTCAACATTTGCGCCCGCTTCAACAGCAGCAACACATACACAGGCCGACCAGGCAGCAGCTGCAGCAGCATCAGTGACAGCGGCAGCAGTTGCCGCCGTCGCACAACAGCAGCAGCAGCAACATATGCAGCTCCTGGCCAACTGCGCTTCCAGCAATAATCTTATGTCCTCCTCTCTAACGTTGCATACGCCAGTGGGCGTGTTGCCGCCCAAGAGTTTAGCGCTAAGTGGCGGCAATTGCAGCAACAGCAGCATCAGCAGCAACAATATTCTGCTGCAGTCTACGCAGCCAGCCGTTGTCGGCGGCAGCAATAACAACAACAACAATATCAATAGCAATAGCAACAGCAGTAGCAACAACACAGGCATGTCCACATCTCTGCACAGCTTCGATATCAACGGCGGCGGCAGCATGGACAAGTGGACAAGTGGTTCCACAACGGCCATGAATCACGCATCGCTGTCACCCACGGGCGGCCCACAGCTACGCAAATGTGAGGTTAAACTGAACGCAATGCCGTAAGTTTCAATAAGAAATATTAAGGATAAAATCTTAATAGTTAAATTCTGCCAGTCAATTCATTTGTATTCAATTGTATCAGCAACAAATTGCATTTAACTCAATCGTTTAACTTTCCGTAGCTGGTTCCATGGCAGCATTACGCGCGATGAGGCGGAACATTTGCTGCAGCCGCGTGAGGATGGACTCTTCCTGGTTCGCGAGTCGACAAATTTTCCCGGTGATTACACGCTGTGCGTTTGCTTCCAGGGCAAGGTGGAACATTATCGTGTCAAATATCTGGAGAACAAATTAACCATCGACGATGAGGAATATTTTGAGAATCTGGGACAACTCGTCGCGGTAAGTCCTTTTGAGTACATATCCATTTGCAATACTAATTTCACCTTTTGCCGTATTCCTGCATACAGCACTATGAGGCCGATGCAGATGGCCTTTGCACTCAGCTTGTTAAGTGTTTGCCAAAGTTGGGCAAACAAGAGTATTGCATCAACTCCAAAGAATTTGTGGACAAGGGCTGGGTCATACCCGAGGCGGAGCTGCAGCTACGCGAGAGCATTGGCAAAGGCGAGTTCGGTGACGTCATGTTGGGCATATTGCGCAACGAGAAGGTTGCCGTCAAGATGCTCAAAGATGAGGGCGCTGTGCAAAAATTTCTCGCCGAGGCATCTGTCATGACGTAAGCAATATATACATATATAACCCAAAAAAAAAAATATATAAAATATATCCATTTCTCTACTTCTTCATATAGCACGCTGGAGCACGAGAATCTGGTGAAGTTTATTGGCCTTGTTTTCACCAGCAAACATCTGTACTTGGTTACGGAATACATGAGCAAAGGATCGCTGGTTGATTATTTGCGTTCGCGTGGACGACAGCACATAACCAAAAAGGATCAAATTAATTTCGCCTTGTAAGCCAGCCCGAGCTTTATTTAATACGAGATTCCATGTTTATTAACGTTCAAAATGTTTAATTTTGTAGCGATACGGCCTCTGGCATGGAGTATCTGGAGGCCAAAAAGGTTGTGCATCGAGATTTGGCCGCACGCAATGTCCTTATCTCTGAGGATTGTGTGGCCAAGGTATCCGATTTTGGCCTGGCACGCGAGGAATGCTATAATCTCGATGTTGGCAAGCTGCCCATCAAATGGACTGCGCCAGAGGCACTCAAAAATGCCGTAAGTAAATCATAATACAAAGTAATTTGGAATGGTCTTGCAAAACAAAATGTTTATTATTATACATATACCAAATGTTCTCAAATTTTGTTTAACATTTATTTATTTCCCTAGCGCTTTTCCAATAAATCGGATATGTGGAGCTTTGGCATACTTCTATGGGAAATATACTCCTTTGGACGTGTACCTTATCCCCGAATCGTATGTACCAAATGAATATATAAAATGTTTAAAATGTACAATTTATTAAAATATTCCTTTGATGTTTGCTTTTTAGCCACTGGCAGATGTAGTGAAGCACGTTGAAGTTGGCTACAAAATGGAAGCACCCGACGGCTGCCCAGCCGAAATCTACGAGATGATGCGTCAGGCATGGGAGCTAAATCCAGCGAAGAGGCCAACATTTGCGGAGCTCAAAGTGAAGCTACAGCAGCTAAATAACGCAACGGCGTGAGAGGCTCACGACAACACTATCTAATTGAAGGAAACAACAACAGTTCCAATAACTAACGGAAAATAATGTTTTGAAATGACTTTAGTTTGAGGGCAGGAAATGAAGAATAATACCGCCAATGCAGACCGAAAGATTTATTTAACACTGACACTGAACGCAACAATTTTTCGTACCCATAATAAGCATATATATAAGTAAACATACATATTGTATAATTCTATAGACGTATATAACTAATTTACAACACTTTATTTACATATATAATTTATGCGATAAGGTTATTGTAAGCTTAACCGAAGGAAGCCCATCACAATCAAGCAATGTTAGTGAGTTGCGACCAGCTAATGTTCTATTACTACAACATAACGATGTCTTAATATATATATATATATATATACTATTACTATTACAAAATTACATAATTGTATTATCTGCAGTTGGTATTTATAGTTTGTCCCCTTCAATCACTTGTACACACTATTTCCTCTCACCATTTCCTCTCTATATAGATATATAAAAATCTGTCTGTTTTGTGCTTTGGAATACGCATACATTTCTCAGCCACTGTTTTTGGGAGTGACAAAAAAATGTAAAGAAAAAAATGAGTTACTTATTATTCTATTTTTTTTGTACGTTTCGATTGCAGGCTCTAAAAAGCGTTTTGTACAATTTCTGTTAGACATTTTATAGCACAAGCAACAGCAACAAAAACTTGTACAACAAGTTGCTGAACAACAAAAACATTATAAGTAAATAAAAAGAAAAAAAAAACAACTAAACCAGCAAATTAGTTAAATTTAATTACATTTATATTTTTATTTCTAATCAAAATAAGCGAAATTATAGAGAAAAAAAGTAATTAAAAATTGAATTTGACTTGAACCTATCAAAAATAAAAGCTCTCAAAATAAAATAAAAAAAACAATTATAATAAAACACTTGTGAAAAGATGCATTACATTTATACTATAACATATATAAAAAAAATTAAACATAAAGAAAAACTCTAAATACTTAGCTTATGTGGCATGATTAATGTTAATAATCATTATAATAATAATATATTAATTAAACGCGCAAGTTTCATCTATTTAAAATCCCCAATGCAATTGTTCAGCCTACTTATTTGTTTGTAACATTATTTAATTGTGGAATCTCTTGTACCCTTTTAAATATATAATATAAATAGTTAATATATTCAAACGCCGCTTTAACAAAAAGAGGAAGATTCACCCTGCAGCATAAGGGAAATTGTAATTTATTTATACGTATTTTAATATAAATATATTATTTACTTGACGTTTTATATGTTTCTTATTCTATGATAAACTTGTACAATTTTGCTTTAACACTTACTTTTATTTTATTTTATGTACACATCGACACACACACACACGCATAAACGTCCACATGATTTACATTTAATTTAATATTAAAGTTATTACTTTTTTAAAAACAAAACAAATTTAGAGTAATCATAAAAAAAAACACTTTTGTCAAACAAATTCTAAGTTAGCAAAAAAACAGAAAAATTGTATACAAAAAAATCGCACGAACACGTAATACTTAAAAAGAAGGCAGTTGGAGATTGAAATTGAAAAGGATATACAACTTTTAATAAAAGTGAAAAATTATATCTGCTTGTTTTCTTATCAATTAAATGTATCTATAACAAAATATTTGACACGTATGAAAGCAATAGTTTTCCAGATAGTTTTATTATGTATTCCCATTCTAAAAACACGTTTATAATGCGACTTTCGATCTAAGATCTCTTATCTAATAAGCCATGTAACGGAAATGGATGAGAATCAAGCAGCTTTTCGCTATATACATGCCAACCCGATTAGTCGGGTTCATCTGTGCTTTATCAAAACTTAAAATTGAAATCGTGAAATGTTGTTTCCGTTCACCGTAACAGTGATATTAATGATTCTATATGGAAGCTCTAACGGCAAGGTATGATTATACTTCAAGGACTCAATGAGTATACAAATATTTGGATTGCAGATATTTGAATATAAAAAATTCTGGATTCCAGCAAAATTATAATATCGAAATGGTTGATGTAGGTGTTAACTCCTCGGACGAGAGCAAGATTAAAATTGATGTGAAAGTTGTTCTAAGGTCACGAAATATATCTGTAATTTCTGGACAGTTGTTTTGGCAATGTGACTGTAATGTGATGATAATTGATTTGTACTACCAATGGTCAAAAAATAAAATAAAATATAATCTCTTTTATCAACAGGTTGAAATTCAGATTTATAGATCATATAGTGGAACTGAAAGCACTTATTTTAAGATACCCTTACATGCGCCAAAATTGCCGCTCTACGAATCTATGGATAAATTCTTTAATGATATGTTTTATGAACATTTCCATCATTGTACGAATGCAACACAGTATAAAAACCCTTATCAAACTCCGTTTTAAACAATAATATTTGATGATTGTGAGTTTAAGCCAACCGCCGGATTTCCGCAACATACACCCGATGGATATTATAAAGTATTTGTTTTTTTTGAAAGCGAAGTTGAAGCGCTAATTGTTTTCACTGGCAAAGTGATAAATAATATTATTTGAATTGGCACAAAAATTTCGTAATTAGAAATGTTAACATATCTGTTTGTGAACACACTAAATATACTATAAGGCACAAAATTACCAAATTACAAGTTATTAAAATTGAAAGCAATAACAAACATTTATAAATAAATATTTTAAATTTAATACAACAGATAATTTAAAATTTCCATACAACTGTCGTTCTACACATACATGTCATGTACATGTTCCTTTTTCAGCCACTATTGTTTTAAACTTCGTCAGATTGTTTTTATTTTTTTTATATGATTTAAATTGTTATTGAATATTATAACGATATATAATTAATGCTTTTCAGTTTGTAAGTACCCGTCTGGATTGCGTATGTGTTCAATCTGATCAATATTCACCAGTTAGTTACGAATATGAATATGTAATGGTCAAAGAACATAAAATAGATTGCAATAATCGAATTAACTAAATTTATAGTTTAATTCAAATTAAAGCATGATAGAGCAAGCTCATAAAAAAAAAGTTGCGTAAATAGTTAGCTGATGAAGAACTTACCTCATTTTGCAGCAGCAACGAATGCATAAAATAGTCATCATTTGATCAACAAATAAACGCAACTTAAACAACAGCGGCAGACAATTACAGATAATTGTGTTGATTACACATTATCTTTTAATCCTAATTTCGATTTAAGATCGCTTATCCAATACTTTACGTAATTCTCCATTTTGATGGCAAGCAATCAAGTAGGTTTTAACTTTATAAATACTAACCAGATTTAGGGACAAAATTGTCCTTTACCAAAATCAAAATCAAAACCGTGTTATGTTGTTTCCATTAACCGAACCATTGATAGTACTTCTTCAACGTGGCATTCTTATCTAGCAATAGAATAGTTGAATATATTTAAATTGAATTGAGCCGGATAGCCGATTGATTCAAATGTCATTTTTCCATAGCATATATCAGGTAAGATCGGAAATATATGTTTTGCTTAAAATTTAAATTTGACAATAAATACAAAGTCTCTTTTTGTTCTTAAGCACTTAGCATATATTTACAAATCATTTTTTTTTTTAAACATTTTGATTTTAAATTATTCAACAGAGTGCACTCCAAAATAATTTATATAAATTAATAAGCGAATAAAGAGCTCTACTTTTGCAGGCGTCGCGTTGCTCGTCGAATGGGTCGATTCTCGGGGGTGCTTGGCGGTGCAAAGAAATTGCCATTGTTGAGGTGTTGCTGCGGTGTGGATGGCATGCGTGGTGCAGATGTGGTGCCACCAAAGTTAAATGCTCCACCGCTCGCAGGAGTTGCGGCTGAAGGCACTGCGGCTGGACTTCCAAAAACATTACTGGCCGTTGCATTGTTGGCGCTGGCGCCAAATGTAAACGGCTTAGCGGTATTGTTGCTGTGTGCTGGTAAAGCAGCACCACCGAATGCAAATGGTGCATTCCCAGATGCTGCTTGTGGTGTCGATGCAGCACTTCTGCTGCTGTTGTTAAATGCGAAGACGCCTGGCTTTGACTGAGGCTGCTGCTGTGCAGCTGTTACAGCACTGGCAAACAGATTGCCGCCCATGGTCGAGCTCGAATTATTTTGCGTGGCACTACTGGCGCCAAATGCAAATGGTTTGTTTTGATTGCCAGTTGCTGGCACCGCAAAGCCACCGAAACTGGGCGATGCTGTTGGTAGTGCTGGTGTTGATGATTGTGTTGTTGCATTGCCTCCAAAATTAAAACTGGGCTTTACAATGCCCGTTGCTGGTGCTGCTGCTGCAGTTGCTCTTGCTGCTGCGGGTGGTGTTGCTTTTGGTGAGCTAAATAAGTTTGTAGACTCATTTTTCTGCGCGACTGCAGCAAAAGAGAAGCCGCCAGTGCGTGGTTGTTGTGGCGACTGCGTGGCTGTTCCTGTTGCCACCTGCTGCTCTGCTGCACCACCAAACGTAAAAGGCTTTGCTGTCGTTTCATTGTTGCCGCTGCTGGTGCTACCAAATATAGGCGTTGCTCTCGGCGACCCAACGAAACTGAATGTACTGCTAGGTTTGGCTGTTGTTTCTGCAGTTCTTGCATTTAAATTAAAGCTAGCTGCTTCTGTTGGTGCTGTCATTTTGGGCCCAGCATCGCTGTTGCCAAATTTAAATATATTGCTGGTGTCGTTGCTGTTGGATAGCGTAAACGGTGTTGCTCTTGCAACGGGCTTAGCTGCATCGCTTGTGGTACCGCCAAATGAGAACAGATTCGAGTTGCTGGCAGCGGGCGGTGCTGTTGTTGTCGCCGTTGCCGCTCCGCCAAAACTAAAAGCTGGCTTTGCGGCTACTGCTGCTGTGGAGCCACCAAAAATTGGCGTAGCTGCGGGCATAGCATCTGGAGCGGTAGTCGACGCTACAATGGGCGTGGCAGATGGCCCATTAGTTGAACTGTTGGCAAAGCTAAACAGTTTTGTGGGCTCAGCGACTGTTGCTGGTTTTCCAAAGACATTGTTGCCGCTGTTTTTAAAGGTCGCTGCTTCTGTGGGCTTTTGCGTCCAGCTAGATTGTAAGGCAGGCAAAGCAGCGGCATCACCAGCTGCTCCTGCTGCATTATTTTTGAAGGTGTTACCAAATGTGAAGGGTTTACTAGCTGCTGCTGCTGTTGGTGCCGTAGATGTTGCTGTAGCTGCAGTTGCAGCATTCCCAAGACTGAATATTGGAGCGCTTGTATTTGCTTCTGCGGTGGTTGCTGCTGCAGCTGCTGTTGTTGCTGCCGTATTTCCGAAACTAAACAAGGGAGCACTTGCAGCTGTTGTTGCTGCTGATGCAACTGTTGTGTTGATTGTTGCTGCTGGTGCAACTGTTGTGTTGATTGTTGCTGCTGCAGTTGCTGGCTTTCCAAAAGTGAACATTGCTGGTGCTGCTGCCGGTATATCGGTTGTCGTTGTTACTGCGGCTGTTGTTTTTACAGTTGCATTTCCAAATAACGACATTGGCGTGGTGCTTGTTGTTGTAGTTGTTGTTGCTGTAGTTGTTGCTGCTGCTGTACCTTTCGTTGGCAGCTGGTTAAAGTTTAATGCAGCCGGCATTGTTGTTGGTGTTCCTATTGTTGTCGGTGTAAAGTTAAGTTTTGGAATAAGAGTCGATATACCGCTTGTTGTTTGGCTCGTTGCTGTAGGCAGTGTAAAGGCTGCGGAGGTGTTCAACATTGTTGATGCGTCCTTGTTGGGTGTTTTGATCACAGCAGCATTATTAAATGAAAGAGAAGGCAAAGCATTGTTGGTTGTTGTTGTCGTTAAAGTGGTTGCTGATGTTGCTGCTGCTGTGGTTGCCGTTGTGGTTGCCGTTGTTACTGATGCGTTGTTTGCAGCAGTTGTGTTAAATGAAAGCAACGGCAAAGAGGTATTGCTTGTTGTTGTCGTAGTTGTTCCTGTCGCTGTGGTGTTTGCTGTCAATATTGTTGTCGCTGGCACAATGGTTGGTACACTCACTGGCTTACTTGTTGTGGTTGTTGCTGTTGTCGTTGTTAGTGTGGCTGTCCTTGTTGTTGCAATTGTCGTTGGTTTGATGGGCGTGGCCAGCGATATGGGCATCGCGTCCGGCTCGTCGGCCAACTCCGCTTCAGCTTGGTAGATTTCACCCTTCAAACTGCTTAGCATAAGAGCCAGTTTCGTTTTTTGCGTACGCTCCAAATTTGAATTCTTTTGGCTACCCAGCGCATTCTGTTCCTTCGGCTTGACAAAATGTATGCCCGCATATTCGCTGGCATCCACATCATGACTATCCAAATCGAATTGCTCACGCTGCGATTGTTGCTGCTGCCGCTGTTGTTGATTTTGCGAAGCATTGAACAAGGTTAGTTTTGGTTTGCTGGGCGTCTCCGGCTTCGGCCCCACCTGCAGATCGGGCGCGGATCCTGTGCGTTGTGCAGGTGTTGCGGGCAGTGGAGTAATCGGCACACTTTGCGCTCTTGCCAAATGCTCCAGATGTAGATTTATTGTGCTGCTCTGATTGCGATGTATTTTTGCCGCATTTTGGAGAGGTGAGCTTTCCGGCGAGCTGCTGCTGCTGCCGTCGCTTACGGTGGATGCGGTTAGTTTACGCTTGGTGCTGAGCAGCTTGCTGGAGCTGAGAGATCCGGCAATTTCATTGCTTCGACTGAAGTTTCGACGTTTGGCCAGCTGCTCCGGCGAAACACTAACCGAATAATGATGTCCAGGAATTTGAAATTGTTGATGAAGGTGCGCATGGTGTTGCTGTTGTTGATGCAGCTGGTGTGACAGCGGAATTGGTGAATGATACTGTCGCAGTGGCACCGTAACCGTAAGTTCACGCGGTCGTTTAAGACCCGACTGCACCTGCAAAATGGACAACTGCTGCTGCTGACGTGGTTGCTGATGTGGTTGATGCTGAAGATGATCGACGTAATCAGTCATACGACTGCAGCTCTTTTTGAAATCATTCGGTTGTAATTCCTGCAAATACCTCAAGTCAATCACCTTGCCAAGCACTGCCATATTTGAACTTAGACTTACGCCACTGTTGATCCGCTTGCGCGAAATCTCCTTTAGTTCTTCGAGCACGCTACGCGTCGGTTCGCTTTCATGCTGCAATGGCGGTGGATGCATTATTGGTCGATTCTCTCGTGATAACTGCTCGCTGTTTTTCTCCACGCCCAGCACCGAATTTGAGCGAAGCAGGCTAGGCAATGTACTGCCGCAGAAAAAGCTGCGCTCCGGCGGCGCAATGCGCGTTATCGATACCGAAGGCAGTACGCCCTTATTTAGTGGTGTAATGCGTCGTGGCGGTGTCATCGGATTGTACATATTGTTAAAGGATATGCTACGCTGCAGGCCACGACCACTCTCCTTCTGATAACCAGCAATGCGTGAGGTAAATCCACTGCTGTGCACATCCGCATAGGTTCTGTAAAAGATTTGATTAATACTAGAATTCTAGACTTTTGATATCCACTAGTGTATATCCTACCCTAATTGCCTTACATGCATTACAAAGCATAATTTTTTCTAAATAGACATATTTAATTAGGTAAACGCATATTAAATGAAATGGATGCCTTGCTAAAACCAGTTTCTAACAGATTTATAAAAATTGAATATTCTAGAATTACACAGAAATAACGCCATACTTACTTTGGATCCAGCTGGCTGAGATTTAGTTTTTGGCGTGTCATTTTGGATATGCTTGTAGAGGTCCTCGATATCTGATGCAAATCTGGCGGCGTTCCTTTTGTGTAACCATTGCTTAAACAACTGCTTGAGTTGCTGCGCTGCGCGACACTTGTGTTTCTATATAGCTGGCGCGCCGCTGTTCGCTGTGCGCTATAAAATACCATTTAATAATTTACATATAAATATACATCGAACTTGCTACTTACACAGGTATGCCATCAATCCATGTGGAATCCGCAATAGGGTTTGTTAAACGCGGGGAGTTGCTCAGGCTATAGCGACGCTCCATTGTTCCACTCAACAGAATAGTGAGTTTACAAAAATAAATAAATTGCAACTATATCATCTGCTATTCAGTCAGATTTGATCTGTTTAATCAGCCGACTATAGTTTTGTTACTTTTCCTGATGAAATAATGGAACACACGCCAAGCAATATATAGATGGGTTGCCGCCATTGAAATAAATATCGATTGACAGCCGTTTAACGCTGCGATAGTTGTGGCATGCAACTCTGTAAATTTTAACGAAGCATGGTAACTCTATCAATTTCCGTCCTCCATCTTTCTGCATTGGGTTTTCACGATGGTGAGTTCGGCCGCTATAGGTTTTTATTGAAAATAAATAGTATTCAATGCAAAATCTGCAATTAAGTGAAGCGTTTATAATATTAAACTGCAACCAAGGTGTTGTGCTATCAAACAAATTGCAATTGGAGCTGAATTTAATGATTAAAACCCGCCGTACAAGCAACAAATAAAGATGAGAGCACTATAACCTCGAAAAACGATGTTCTACAGTCAGATGTGCATTCGAAATAATTATACATTCCCTCAAGCAATCTCTCAATTTATTCTTGTTTCTGTTTATGTTCATAACAGCCGCCTAAAAAGGACGCAAAGTCGTCGGCCAAGCAGCCGCAAAAGACACAAAAGAAGAAGGAGGGCTCCGGCGGCGGCAAGGCCAAGAAGAAGAAGTGGTCCAAGGGCAAGGTCAGGGATAAGCTGAACAACCAAGTCCTGTTCGATAAAGCCACCTATGAGAAATTGTACAAGGAAGTGCCCGCCTACAAACTGATCACCCCTTCGGTTGTGTCCGAACGTTTGAAGATCCGTGGTTCTCTGGCCAAGCGTGCCCTGATTGAGCTGCGCGATGAGGGTAAATATTCCACACTTGGTACTTAATTTCAAGGCATACTTATAACGTTTGTTCTTTTTGTGTTTTCAGGTCTGATTAAGCAGGTCGTGCAACATCATTCCCAGGTCATCTACACACGTGCTACCAAGGGCGATGAGGCGTAAACATATTTTACAACACATCTTCAGTATCTCGCTATCATCATTACAATTGATTGTATGGAAAGAACTATGATTCTGCTATGTGTAGTGAAAGTATGTTGAATAAACTTGCTTTTTAATGTAAGGAATATTTGTGTACAAATTTTGTTATTGTTTGGTGTTGGTTTGAATTTGTAAGCAACAACAAAATTGCTCAGAGAATTGATTCATTTGCCTACATTCTATAATCGGTTATTTGGAGGTGTGGAGCTCCTGAAGCAAGTACAAGTATGTTATTAACAGTGCTCTGTTTTTTTTTTGGATAATATAATTGGTACACAACTTGCTAAGCAATGAATGAAGTTTAATTGAAACAAGCTCTGTGGTTTCATCTAAATAAAATTTTTTTTACATTACTTTGATTGGTATATATAGAAAAAATCTGTCTCTTTAAGCACTTAAATATATATATGCATAATCAAAACAACTGCACTTTAATGAATGTTGTAAAATAGTTTTTGAAATCTCGTAGAACACATACTCAAATTCGATGGTTTTGTGTGAATGGCAATTCTGTTAACTGAATTGCAACCCTGACATCGTTTTGTCACAATAAATGTTTACTGGGGTACGTAGACTATTTTGATGACAACACAGCAGATTGGTGTGGGTTAAATCTTTTTTGATGAATTTTGAAAAATGAATTAAATTGCAAGTGCTTAATAAAACCAGACAAAACAATAAAAGCCACAACGGCTCTACAAACACCTGGCCGTCAGATCTCCGCGGTGACACAGCACGAAGCTTCACGTGCCATTTTATTGACCCGAAAGTTGCCGCCGACGCGGCAGAGAAATTCTTAAGAGCTGCTAGTGTTGAGCGATTTTGTAGCAGCAGCAGTAGTAAAAGCAGAAGAAGAACCAGCTGGAGTGCCGACAGAGCTAAACTCAACGATAATACCACGTATGCAAACAATTAAAGAAAGCTTATCTGAGCGTTTGTGTGTGTGATAACATGTGTGTAATTCATGTTGCTTTCATTGTTTAATTCTTTTTAGGATATAAGCTTACACGCGTTGGCAATAACGTGCCACCAAAATGATACCGTTAACGCACAAGGATCGCAGCAATTTTGGTTATCGCGTCAAGGAAAAACTGAACAGCTGGAAGCGACTCATCTTCTCCGATCGCAATTCGCGCAACTTGTTTCTCTTTCTGCTGCTCAATTTGAGTTTCGCATTCGTAGAGCTCTTCTATGGCATTCTAACAAATAGTTTGGGTCTGTACATAAACCATAAAGCCTTTCAGTGGTCCCCCGAAAATAGCAACTAAATTAGGAACTATCGTCTATTTTTGAATGTTTAACTTGTTTTGCAAAAATGTTGCATACCCATTTGTGTATCAGAGAATATAACAAATCTTTGATAAAATAGTGCCTAAATCGAATCGTTATAGAGAAATTTTTAGTATCTAAGAGTCAAAAGATAGTGGAATAATCAGTCTGAAACTGAATTTTACTGGATTAAAATAAGATATTGACAAATTACAATTAATTGCTCTATCAAAGTAACAGTCGCAAACTTAATTTTCCTACATTAGATCTCGATATTTGCGACTTAGAATCACTCAATTATAAATCAATCTTATATCTATTGCAACCTAGTAATAATCATTCGGAAACAGGTTGATTAGCTTAGAATTAGATATTCGCGAATTAGAAACATTTTTAAATCGTAATTTTCAAGAGACCACTGTATAATCTTATCCATTGTTGACAGTCACTTACGCATTGCTTATCTGTAGGTCTGATCTCGGACTCTTTTCACATGTTCTTCGACTGCACTGGTCTGCTGGCTGGTCTGGCTGCCTCGGTGATTACGAAATGGAAAGCCAACGATAAGTTCTCCTATGGCTATGTGCGAGCCGAGGTGTTGGCGGGCTTTGTGAACAGTTTATTTCTACTGTTCATTGCCTTCTTCATATTGTCGGAGGGTGTAGAGCGGCTGATAGAGCCGCCCGAGGTTAAGCACGAGCGTCTGTTCGTTGTTTCCGTGCTGGGGCTGCTCGTCAATCTTGTGGGGATCTATGCATTTAATCATGGCGGTCATGGGCACTCGCACGGCGGCGGCGGACATGGACACTCACACGGTGGCGGTGGCTCCAGTCATGGACACTCGCATAGCCACAACGATCTCAGCAATCACAATCATCAGGCAATCTCATTAGACAATGGTAGGTGAACTTTTAGGCATACTGTGGCTTTTTGAGTGTAACATTCCAATTTGCTTTTTTCAGGTCATGGCCACTCACACGATCATGGCAGCCATGGACATTCTCATGATCTCTCCAGCGGCAGCAACTCACAGATAATGCGCGGCGTCTTTCTGCATATTCTGGCCGATACACTTGGCTCGGTGGGCGTCATTATTTCGGCTGTGCTAATGCAAATGTTTGGATGGATGATAGCGGATCCCATTTGCTCCGTTTTCATAGCGCTGCTAATTGCATTGAGCGTGCTTAGCTTAATCAAGGAGTCCATATTGATACTGATGCAACGGCAACCATCGGCACTCGATCGCTCGCTGCTACAGTGCTATCAGAAGGTGACTGGATTGGCCGGCGTCTATTCGGTGCAGGAGCCGCACTTTTGGACGCTCTGCTCGGATGTCTATGTGGGTGCCATCAAACTGGAGGTATCCAAGAATGTGGATCCAACGTATGTTGTGACGCATACGCGCATGATTTTCGAGGCGGTTGGCGTCAAACAGATCTACATTCAGCTCGACTATGTGTGATGATATTGAACTGAATAATACCCATATATATATATATATATATATATATATATATAACTACTATGTATATATTGAGAGGCGTGTGTCGTGTCTATATGTGTCTATACTGTGAAACGATATGATAATGATGTGCTTTTTTACACAAAAATTTGAATTACCTAAAAATCAGCTGTAAAATGTAACTTAACTTTACGAGTAATTTTTTGAAATTTTTGTTAATTTATTTTTCTGCCATCCTGTTAAAAAGATGATTCATTCCAATATTATCGATGCGAAAGCACAGTGAACGTAGTGCAAGAATGCAGCAACTGCTGCCTATATAGAAACTTAGCATAATTGTAATATAAATAAGACCTAAAAACTGTGCATTCATAATGATACATGCAGTTATTTTTTGAATTCAAAAGAACAAACCAACAAACTAAACATATTTAACACAAAAATTGACTGAAGATCTTTCCAAAACTTCCATTATTTAAATGGAAATGAATAAATAAGAAATTGCACTGAAAGCTAGCTGCAATTAGCCACAGTTTTGCTGCATCAAAATGATGAACGAAATAAAAATGAATTTGTTAGTAGCGTTTTTTACACATACCGAATTAATTGTCTTTTAAAATATTGAAATGGATTGAACTGGGTAAATGACAAAGGACAGTTGATTTTGTTTTGACAAAAAGGGCCAATTAACTTGTATAATATAAATTCATATTCATACATTTCGCAATTTTTAAAGACATCGAAGGAATTATATTGCTTTTCGGGAGGGGATTATTCCGGTACTCAAATTTGATTTCGATTTTATGATCTTCATTCCGACTTTTAGAGTTTGAATTTATCTTTAACGAAATCGCAAAATTATGATTTATATGTATAATATATAATATATTTTAAAAAGACTACTAATACGAGTCGATTAAGAAATACATTCATTTAGTAGAATTTGTATTCTTATAATTGAAATTTTTAATATAATTTTAAACTAGATTTGCTTTTAATTTTTAGCTTTAGTTAAATTACACCCTCAACTAAATTTCACATTATAATTATAATTATTATTATTATAAATGTACATTTAAGTGAAATTCGTTGTAGGCATCGCTTACTGTATCAAATGCACACGCGATCTAACACACCTGTATTTGCATGTATATATACGTAAACGTGAAACTGTGTCTGACATAGACGACAAAGAACAGCACATCGAGATAAGGCCTATGCTATTGCACACACTAGCACAGAAAAACAAACGCCTACCTAGACATACATATACATTTGTTCAACCTTAAGTATATTTCTGCTTTGCACAGCTACAACGGTATGCAGCTTTTTGAGGTTATGTTAACTGCATCCAATCGCACAATATGGGACAAAATTAACAGTGGTGCATGCAAAAAAACAGGGTCGAATTCTTGTATGTACATTGCGCATGACAAGCGAATTACATACAGCAACTCGTATGTATCACTGTCAAAGGTCAATAACTCTTTGATTGCCCAAACCTTCCAAATACAAATGTACCTTTTCTGAGTCATTGACATACAAAGAGAAAGAATTAATAACCGGTGCTATTGCCGTTACGTTGACAGTTGCAATCCCAACCTGGGTGAAAACAATTACAAAATAATAATACTTTTGAGACATCAGTTTGTGTATATGGTTTCCGTTTTAATATTTTTTTTAGTACATACAAATGTTCTTACTTTCTTCTCTGGTTATCGTTTTTTTTTTTTTGACATTCTGTATTCCAAACGTAAACGAAAGTATACAAAAATTGCGTTGTTTGCTATAAAAATATTAAATTACACCGCTTTGACTTTTTTTCATCAATTACAATAGTTATACCATAATTTAGTTATTTTTTTAGCTACTGAGTGACACTGTGTTCGGTCTGGTCTGGTCTTGCTCTGGTTCCCTGGTTGACCTTATGCTACAACTACAAATTTTTCTCAATTTGTTACAATTAACAGTTATATTCATTGATTCCTGTACATAATACATCAAATTTAATTATAGTCGAATCGAAAAATTTGGACTTTGTATAAAACATAAACATAAATATCGAACTGTTGCCAAATAAAATAGAAACTGTAACTAAAGAAATCCGTTAGAAATATGTAATAGGTTGGTTTCAGTTGAGTATGTTTGTCTGCCTGCTGTCTGTCGTATGTATGTACGTATGTATGCATGTACATTGTTGGCTCTTGTACTTCTATTGTGTCCGCATTGGGCGTTGCTTGTTGTTGTTGCTACTGCAATCGACATAGAACATACACAGAGTGAGAAAGAGAGGAGTGGAAGCGCCTAGCATTTCTCCTCGTCGAGTCCATGCTTGAAAAACATCAGAACTGGAACGCTCTCGCCATTGATATCACGATATTCGCACATTGCAACCATGCCATCGACATCCATTGATTCGCCAGTAAAGAATTGCAGCTCCTTGAAACGGCCAAGAATATCCTTCATGGCTTTGTTCATGTTGGTTTTGAAGACATCAACCTGGTCGGGTGACTTCTCCTGCAGCTTTTCTAGCACCTTCTTCATGTAATCCTTCAGGTATAGGGTGTAGGATTTCTTGTCGCCGAAGGCAAACGATTCCATCAGACGATGATTCAAAACGACATCAACGCCGCACTCCGTAGCCGAGTCCGTGCCCTCATCGGCTTCCTCTGCCGACGGATTAGATCCGGCCAACTGAATGTCGCCCTGGCTGCGACTGATTAATTTTCCATAGACTTCGTAGATAACCTCGTCAACCAGTTTCATTTTGTAGGTGTCTGCGAACATCTCGTCGCCGGTTATGATATCCTTGTAGATTTTCATTTTGGTGTTGGTGTTTTTTTAAAAGATGGGAGATAAAATTCCTTGCAAAAATGCAATATACAACAGCACCGAACCGGGACCACAACTGCCACGCGCTGAAACAGCAAAAAGAAGGAACGAGAAAAAAAATGGCGTTAGCTGTTAACTTAACATTTTGCTCTGCTCTTATTAACAGTGAACACTACTTTTCTTATCGAAACAAACGATTCATTTTATTTTATTTAAAATTGGTTTTATTATTACAGTCTATTGTGAAGTGGCGTAAGAATCCAATTTGTTAGCTAGCTGCTATCTTGTAGAAAAACTATGAAATATACTTGAATCGCTACTGACTTCATATCTTTTTCTCTAACGATAATTAATCGTGTCGAATAACCAAAAATAAAAATATGCGCCCCAAATTGGCTTGACTAAAATGAATCGAACAATGCTGTATATCGATAATTTTTTTTTATTTATTATGACACATTTTCGATATCACTTTGGCGGTTCTTTTAAATGAAATATAAAACAATCAACAGTTTTGTTTCCTTTATTTATTTGCAGTATCGTCAAGCTAGAATATATTACAAAAAAAAATTCGCACGCTATTTGACCTCAGACTCCATTTCGCCTCCTTGGAGAGCAGCCAAAATGTTCCTGGCCGTGATGCGTGACATCTCCTTGCGTGTCTCGACATCCGCACTCCCAATATGGGGCAGCACCACAACGTTATCTAGCTTTAGCAGCGGATCATCGAGGGGCAATGGCTCCGGTGTGGTGACGTCCAGACCTGCAGCCAGAATGCGCTTTGCTTGCAGCGCCTCGCAGAGTGCTTTTTGATCGACGACGCCACCACGTGCCGTATTGATAAAAATACAATTGGTTTTCATTTTCTCAAAGGCGGCCGCATTGAAAATCTCCTTGGTGTCCGGGGTCAGAGCGCAGCTGACGACGATAAAGTCCGATGAACCGAGCATTTTATCAAAGCTCACATGTTCCGCATTCACCTTGGTAGCCTCCTCCGGACGGGCCGTGCGCGTTGTGTACGTGATCTTAGCTGGCTTAAAGGGCACAATGCGAGCCGCAATCTCCTGACCAATTCGTCCGAAACCAAAAAAACCTACATGCGAATTCTTCAGCCCGTGGCCACACATCCACATGGGTGCCCACGATTTCCAGCCGCCGTTATAGACCTCTTTGTTTGCCTCAAAGAGGCGTCGATTGGTGGCCAGGAGTAGAGCCAGCGTAAGCTCGGCGGTGGCATCGGTGAGTACGTCTGGTGTGTAGCCAACGCGTATCCCACGTTTTTGGCACTCCTCTACATCGATGTGCTCATATCCCACAGATATTGTCGCGATGCATTTCAATTGCACGCCAGCTGCATCCAACACAGCAGCGTCAATCTTATCCGTTAGGGCGCAATAGAGAGCATCCTTGCCTTTTATCTGGCGCAACAGTTCGTCACGTGGCACCGGCAATGCCTGGGACCAAGTCGTCACTTTGCAACTAAAATAACAATAATCAAAACTCTTATCAATGTTAGGTCACAATATGCAATGCAGTGAAAAAACCTTTTACGCAGCAAATCCAGTCCACTGACATCAATGTCTGGTCGGGTGACATAAACCTGTGGTTGAGAACTCATTGCTGCTGCTCTGCTTAACAGCTGAGATACGCTCTTAGCGTGCTGGATAAATTGATGGCGTATTTTATACATGTTAACAGAGGCTTGCGAGTGCACTCCGAGTCATCTGAATAGCGACAATCATTTTTGTTATTGATCTGCTGAATTTATATATATATATATATATATATATACAAAATATATTTATAATATTGATTTATAATTATGGTGATTATTATTAAACTAGTTTTCAAAAATATATAGATTTAAATAACGAGTTATTTATCTGGAGTTTTTGTTTACGCAATTGTTGACTTTAGTGTACTTTAATCACATTTTTATATGGTAGCTAATTTATAATTTTTAGTCATTATGCACACTTACACGTTGTGAAAAAAACACAACAAATTATATTAAGGAAATTGTTTGGTATCTGTAGCGAGTGTTGAGTTGTGTAATTAGGTCACACCTATTATTTGCTAACAGCCGCTGTTAAGTCTCTGTTGTTAAAAATAGCTACAACTATATTTGAATTTGATAAATAAGAGGTCACAAACTTACTTACTCATGGATTGGTACATTGGCAACGAGTGGAACGATGAGACGCGTGGTCTACACAAAAAGGTGCTGTCGCTGAACTTTCAGAAGGTGCAGAAACCACTTGCGGTTAGCAACGTAATCTTCACCGTAAACAAACCATGCGTGGGAAGCAGACCCACCAAATATTTGACTTGCACCGATATGCAGCAGCATGCTATGGAAATGGGTTCGGCAGTGACTCCAATCGATTGCTATTTGGAGCTATTGTTGCAGCAGTTTTTGCCGGGCGAAACCGCCGCCTGCAGAATTGCAACTAAATCCGGCGAGCAACTAAATTTCGAACTGAAGCTCGAAAGGATTATCAGCAATACTCACGTGGAGACGTTGAACGCAGAAGAGATTCATAAATTGGCTTTGCGTTACAAGGAGAACGGCGTTGCCATGTTCAAGTCCTATCCCAAATTTGCTTTTGATTATTTTTCCCGTGCGGCCAAACTGCTCCTAACATACAAACCTTTCAAGTCGCTGGACAAGAAGACAAATGGCATCGATGGTACCGAGATGGAGATATTGTTTGTACAGATCCAAACGAATCTAGCAGCGTGTTTGCTACTGGAGCAGCGTTACGAGCATGTCATCTACCACACCGACTTTGTGGAAACCCAACCAAATCCGAGCGAGAAGAGCTTGTATCGACGGTCTTTGGCCTACTATTACCTCAAAGAGTTTGAGAAGGCTCAACAAATCATTGAACGTGTCCCGAACCATGAGGCAAAACGTGAATTTATCAAACTGCGTAGCCAAATTGCGGACAGCTGGAAGAACAGTAATGCCAACTACAAAGAGGTGGTACAGCGCATGTTTAGCTGAATAAAACAACAACAAATATATATTTGTATTCCTAGGCATTTAATAAAAATAAAAGCTTATATGTGTAAATATTACAGGCGCTACTTGGATTTCCACTTCTTGCCAGATTTGTTGTCCACTTTTGGTTTTTTATTTTTATACTTCATGCCGCCGGGTAGACGCGTTCTTTTGCGAGACTCTGAATTGTCGTGCTTGAAGAGTTCTGAAAAGCAGACATAAAGTGTGAAACACAAATAAAAACAAAATAAAGAGCAACGAGGAGACTCACCTTCATCTGGTTCCTCGCCCACTTCATCCTTGTAATATTGTGCGTCATCATCGTCACTGACGTTATTTTCTTCGGCCTCTGCGCGCTTAGCTAATTTTTCCTGGTCCTTCTTCATTTGCAAATTGTGAGCACGATTCTCGGTTTGTTGCTTCTTACGCTGCTCCTTCAGCTTACGTTTCTTTTCAACCAATTTGCGGAGCGTGTCCTTCTCATCCTCGGTTTTGATAACATGATCATGATAGAGTACTTCACCGGTCAGCAAACCCTCCTCGATTTTGATCAACTGCATCGTTAGACGCGGTCCAATTTCATGCAATTTCACTGAACTCTTACAATCCTCCAAGTTGCCTTTGCTCTTCAGGGTTTGCGCCAGCACCACATGCGACTGCTCATCGTCCTCGGCCTCCGATTCCGAACCAAAACCATCTCTGCATTAGCGAAAATTGTTAATAATCGTAAATGTATATCAATTTTGGATGTTGCTTACTTAGTGACAAAGTCGTCGACCTCATTGCATTTGTTCATATTTGGCAGCTTGGCGCTGACTAATTTTTTAATTGATCGCTTTAGACCCACTGGCACCACTTGCACCGAATAGTGACGCATCTCCACCAGTTTCGTTTCCGGATTGTAAGAGAAGAGAACACAACGGCGTATCGTATCGATGTTCACCTGGGCCAAATTGATTGATGGGAACATATTTTGAAATGTGGTTGCCATCAATTTCAGATGTTTGCCATCACCAGTAAAGTTGTTCATGATGACCAGTGGCGGATGCTTAAAGTGATCCACATCAATCATTTGTTTCTTACTGGATGAGATGACGTCCCGTGCGAGTGTAAACTGATGCACCTGTTGAACAAAAGAAAGAATTAGCAAAGCCAAATGAATAAGAACAAAAACAAACCTTGAAAGTTAGCGAAGGACCACGCGGCAGGCGGACCACTTTAAAGGACAGCTGTGTGGAGGCCTTGTTAAAGATGCCCATGTGCGACACATGAAAGAAGCTGCTCAGGCTAACGAAATCTTTGATCCGATTAATTTTCTTTTCGCGCAAATTCGTCGCTGTATATGGCTCCATAATGCGCCTAACATCAAGGGTTAAATCCAATACATATGGACATGAGAGACCTCGATGTATGATGAAAGAGTGCGGTGCTTCGACAATTTCACTGGGTTCGCTTGCCTTAAAGGCTGCCGTTCGTGTTTTTGGGTGCACTTTCTTTTTGCCGCGACCCATGTTTATTTAATAAAAACAAATTAAAGAGATATTGCAATCACACGTGTTTATACCCTGCAATGGCATTCACCAAATACGGAAACACAATTTTAAATATATCGATAGATTTCTTTACAAGACATAGGGTAGCCAGCTAATCGTAAGCATTTCGGCGTTATGGTAAAAATATACAATCTAATACAATTTTAAAGTTTTTTTGTTTTACTTTTCTTTTTAAAATTATATTTATTTAATCACACACAACATAGCAAATATAAATTGATAATGGTTTTATTCGCTTTGTTTCCTTATGATGCCGTTGCTGTATCCGCATTTTTCAAGTTTTACAACTCTTATCAGCTCTTGTTGAATAATTCGTGTGATTTAATAATAACGTAAAAATTTCTGCACATGATTTTTAGTTATATATTATTTGTTTAAACTAATTGCAATTTATAGATTTAAGTTCACTTTTATTTCTCATACGTAAAAAAAGGTATTACATTAACCGAAAATAAAAAGTAATTGGCAACGGTAAAAGCAGCTCCGACGCTGACAAATCGGGAATAGATAAAGAGGACAAGTTCAATTAAATAGACATTAATGATATAGGGCCAGAGTTAAATATGTCTAATTTGCTGGAAAACAATGCGGCGCCTAATAGAACGTACGTAGCAATGTTTGTGGTTGTTTGTATGTTTTTCTTTGAAAATTACAACTATATATTTAATATGTTGCGAAAATTAATAATATTAATATTTTTAATATTAGCATTTATGTATATTTATATAAATTATAGTTACATCTACAGCTTAAACTGAATTTGGAGTGTTTTAGTGGTGTTCTCGTATTTATTTTTAATATTTTTATTTCAGACATCAAGGAGCCATATAATATTTATATTTATATATATATAAAACTTCAGTTTAAACTGCAGTTAACTACAGCCGGATGTTGTTTTTCTATATCGCTGTTATTGTTTTTTGTTGATTTTTGATGCATAAATGACGAACTGCTTGTTGTGGCTGTGGCTTAAAAAATAACATCTAATGCCGTTGTTGTTATAGTTGATATTATTGATGTTGGTGTTGTTTTTGTTGCTGTTGCATTTACTCTTGCTATTACTGTTCTGGCTGTTGTTGCGGGGGGCTGCTGCTGCTGCGGCGGCGGCGATTCCTTGGGGCGGTCACTGACAACACTGCTTGCGGACATCAGCTGTAACAGTCGGCTTTACATCGATGGGTTCCACATTCGAGGGACGAATCACATCGCCTTCCGGAGGATCTCTGATCTGTTTCTGCGACACAATGCGATAAATCTCTGCAAGCAAATTTCAATTAATATCAATAAATATACAATTGTGCATTTCTCAACTCCTCACCTGTGAGTATATTTTGGAATGCGGTTTCAACGTTCGTTGAGTCAAGCGCTGAGGTTTCTATGAAACTCAAACCGTTGCGCTCTGCAAACAGTTTCGCCTCATCCGTCGGCACCGAGCGCAGGTGTCGCAAATCGGACTTGTTGCCCACCAGCATAATAACGATATTCTGATCAGCATGATCGCGCAATTCCCGCAGCCATCGCTCCACATTCTCGTACGTCAAATGCTTTGCAATGTCGTAGACGAGCAATGCACCAACAGCTCCGCGATAATACGCTGAGGTAATGGCCCGATAACGCTCCTGTCCGGCCGTATCCCAAATTTGCGCCTTAATTGTTTTGCCATCGACCTAGCGCGGAATGATTAGATAGAACAATGCATTTAAAAGTTGTTATTTTTTAAGGTGTTTGGTGAGTTTGTTGATTTTTAAAATAGTGGATTTTAAAATTTATTTTAAGAAATCTCTAATATTTAAAATTAAAATCATTAATTCTTATGTGATTCTGAGAATTTCTGTGTCTGTTTTTAATAATACAAAATTTTTGGTTTTGGATTGAGGAGACTGAATCCAAATTACATTACTCCAATTATGCTATAATTATGTGTTGATAATAAATAACATTTATTAAGATTTAAAATTTGTAGGTACTAATTTTTAATATACAATACTTTAAATCAAAAAGTCTTCAAACCAATCATTTTTAACAGTACTTTCCTCGTATTTTTCGTTTGACATTGAACCCACCCAATAACGTACGGGTGGTGGGGTGGTTAAATGGTTTGGTGGCTTTTCAGCTACTCACCTCTATGCTACGCGTTGCAAACTCAACGCCGATTGTCGACTTGGACTCCAAATTGAATTCATTGCGCGTGAAACGTGACAACAAATTACTTTTGCCGACACCAGAGTCACCGATAAGCACAACTGCAAAATGGGTTAGAGAAAAAACAGAAGATGGAAACATTAGCAAATGTCGAAGGAATATTTTTCAGGTCCTGTCTAGTTGTTGCATAACTTAACACACTGCCTGGCTGGTTGGTGGATTTGGTCATGTCCTCGTATACATTTATTGGCAAAATACCGACGACGCGTGCCTGAAGGTCAGCAGGCGCAGTAAATTTAATGCTTTCGGGGCATTTCTGGGTGACAGGGGCATAATAAAAGCAATAATTTTATGGACTCACCCACCACAACATATAGTAAGTGTTTAAAGGTGTTTCATTAGATTAAATATGCACATATTTATGCATAAAATCTTTCAAAAATATTATTAAAACTTTTAATTAGATTATTTATTTTATTTACTTCTTTTTACAAAAATATATACATACATTCATATAGCCAGAACTGTTCTTGTCACGTCTTCTGGTTCTACTTTTGATACCTTCGCCGAGTTTTGTTTATCTGTTTTGCGACAATATTGCCGTTTTCCCCTCCCTCTCACAACAATAAAAAAAGAGCGCAGGCATAGTTATCAGTATTGCTTTTGATAGCTGACTTGACAGCTGCTGCTCTTGAGCAACGATGATTCATTACAAAGCTTCTTTCTCTCTCTTTACAAGTTATTGACGATCTGAATATGCTTATGTTTTTTTGTGGCTACAGCTACCGTTCGAATTGCCCTTATCATTAAATGTAAATGTACACACACATATATAGTCAAGAGAATTAATTAAACAACATGAAGTTAGTTGATTTGTTCAATGATTATGCGCTTATGGATGTTTTTTCTTTTATTTTGTTATGACTCAGACTTAGAAAAATGTCAAAGTTTTATAATACCCTTGGTCATTATTATTCAGGAGTTATTTTAAATGAGGCATTGATTTTATACTAAGCCACGACAAATATAAGCATTATATTCTAACACAGAACCTGAACTTACCCAAGCGGAGATTTAAAAAACTAAGGATTGAATTGAATGTACAATACGAAATATAATATCTAGCTGTACTGCTCTCGCATGCAAACTACAGAACAAAGAGAAAATTGAGAATTCGTGACCCCAAAATACCTAAACACACACACACACACACAAAAAAAAAGTACTTAAAGCTGACAAACAAACAACCAAACTGACTTGAAAAATGGGGCTGTGGGGATGTGGGAGAAGTTTTTGTCGGTTTAAAATTTAATGTGTCGCATTGAGAAAAATTAAAGGAGTGTGCGTAACTATAACTGCAATCGCAATTTAAATATTTTGATCGAAGAATATCGATCTTGACTCACAGTGCGAGCGGTTTAAAAAAATAGCAAGCTGTAACTAAAGTTTCTGATAAAACAACAACAAGAGCCGATTTTGGTGTCCATTGAGAGTTGAAGCAAAGAGAGAGAGATGGAAAGCAAAAAGAGAGAGTGACAACAAGAGCACAGCAGATGTGAGCGCAATAAACATATGCAAAAGAAATTGAAAAATTCAATACAAAAAATGAATATACGCTGCTCTTTAATCGCTGCCAATAGCAACAATATACACACATAAACACACAGACACAAGTATTTAGTTCTTTCTTGTATTAATATAAGTGAAAATCTAATCAAAGTATATATAAATACTATGCGACTTTTATCATGATTATTATTACGATTTATGCAACGTGTCACGCTAGCTGCGAAGAACGGAACGTATATAAATGACAAACTGACAGCAGCCAGCAGTTAACGGCAAAGTAGTTACGCGTCTAATGGAAAAAGGGGACGGCGGAGATGATGTCTGGTCAGAGAGACTACAACCGAAAGAGAGCGCGAGAAAAAAAGGGCAGACAAAAGCAACACAATTTTCAAGTTATATCTTCGAATTCAGCAGAACAACGATAGGGGGCGTATTTTGTGATATTGCTTTTAAAAATTACCCAAAATTGCGATCGAGTATCTCTAATTCAACATAGTTCAATTCAATTAATTTTTTTTTTATGATTGCCATGTGTACATTTGTTTTTCCAATTAGTTTCAATTAGTACTGCTGAACTGCGTCATAATTACAGCAGAAAATCGTAAGCCAAGCTTTGTTCCTGTGTTCAAATTCAGTAAATCAAAATTCTATTAAAATTGACAGAGCCAACAAACAGTAAACCGGCTAGCTCATAGTTAATTACAAATGGTCAGGAAAGGTAATGTTCAAAATTTACCTTTGAAGAGATAATCGTATTCGTCTTCCCTTGCACCCATTTTGTTGTTGTGTTTTTACTAATGTTTTGTTACTCCTGCTCCAAGCAATTGGGGTGCGTGTGTGTATGGTAAAATCCAATAATCCTTGCGCGCCGCCGTTTCTTTGTTTTTTCTTTTTATTCGTGTATTTTGCTCTCACACTTTGTACACTTTTATTTGTGGTTGTAATCGAGACAATATAAAGAAAAGAAAAAATATATCAATTCGATTACATATAGGCGTCAATCAATATTAATTCTTTGTTAAACACATGGCACTATACGTGCAATAATAAATGCAATAGATGTTTGGTATTTTCTGTGGCTTTTTCATGTATTTATTTATAATTTTCTTACTCGCGACACTCACTCACTTAGACTTAGTCACTCCCAATATATTCAACGACGTGAAGTTGGCTGCGGCATGTATAGCAATGCAAGTGACAGCTGCAAGTACTCGATACTTATACATCAACTGTGAACGCCATTTTGATGACGTCAGTGTAGACCGCAGGAATTTAAAAACTATTCGTTATTAACTCACTTGATAGAAAAATAATGAAATAGAAAACTACACAAAAATTGCGTTTATTTATATAAAATATATATAGAAATATGATATAGTAAATCAATAGATTAAGTATAAAGTGGAACGAATACTAGCTGTTGCTTATTGTTTTGTAGAAAATAATAAAAAAAAACTTTGTTCGTTTTGTACTGTTGGAAATACGTTTTAAATTTGCGCATGTTGCAAAGCAAATGCTGGATAGATAAGCAATAATCCGCCCGTAATGTATGTGATTTTGGAACCAACACACCAAAAGGCTGCAATAAAGAGAACAAATGTAAATAAATAAATTATGAAATCGAGAACAATAGAGAACATACCTATAGATCCGATCACGGGACCTAGGGCACGAGCCAAAGCACCCAGCGAGCGGAATGTGCCTAATACTGAACCCTTTTGGTCATCGTTGCCATACTTGGACACCAAGGTGGTCAAACAGGTGACGGCAAATGCCGTGGAGATGGCAAATAGAATCATGCCTGCATATAGCATACGGCTATCCTCTGCGAGGCCAACTAATACAAATGCTGGCACAATTAAATACAGACTAAAGATGGCATAACTTTTGATCTTTGCTTCTGGCAGACGACGCACCACTGAACCCTGCAGCAAAGTCATTACAACTCCCGTGGTCAGAAACATTTTGGCCTGGTCCATTGAAGTGTAGCCAAATTTATGAAACATTAGAAATGTAACTGTGAATTCTAGGCCCGAATACAGGAACAAATAGAGAAAATAAATGAGTCCAATTGTGCGAAGAGCTTGTATCTCCTTTCGTGGAACGTGTTTAATGGCAGCAAATCTGTGCAGTAATTGAGAAATTTATAAAAATTAATTAAAATACTTTAAGAAAGTAAGAAATGACTGAAAGGACATTTATGATGTAGTAGCAATTGATATTACTTAATTAATTTTATAAAATTGCATAAACTACAAATGATCTAAACTTATATACATAATTAAAAAAATAATTAATAAAAAAATAAATGGTACAAACATAAGTTTTCTTAATTGAGTACAAATATAAAATAATTGATATTATAGAAATGCTATATAATAAAATTTTTTACAATTTAAGTACTTATTTATAAAGTATATAAATTATATAATAAATAAATTAAGAATGTATAGTTATTGTGGCCTATATATAGGGTACATCTATAACAATGTATTGGGAAACTGCCGAAATAAGATTGGGTTTTAGTTATTTCGTAACTGCTTAGGCAGTTTCTACAACAATTTCTTATTAAGCATTGATAAGACAAATCAAAGCAAAGCACACTTAGAGCATATCAAACTGACGGCAAGCTAAAAACCTGTTGTTGAGGGGAGCAGAAGAACTTGAAAAAGTGGAACTAACTTGATCGCCAGATACGCTAATTAAATCAAATGAACTCACCTAAATATTGCGGAGACGTTGAGTAATTGCAGCCCATACGACAACGCAGATGAAATTTCGGGAGCGCGTTTCTCCTGCAAATCAAATAAGAAGGATATTACATTTCGAGTGCAAATATTTTACGTACCTTTGGCAACGTTTCACGCAAACAGAAGACAAGGAGAAGTACATCGGCCAGCGCCAAACCCAGGGCCAGCAGCGACGGCAGCACAAACCAGGCGCCGCCAGCGGCACTTTTATTCGAGAAGATGGCAAACATGGCACCAATCATGGGACCTATGATGAAGCCTAGAGAGAAGGCGACGCCAACGAGAGCCATTCCATGACCGCGTGTCCGCACGCTGGATACATCCGTGATGACGCCCATGCAGAGCGAGATGTTGCCCTTGCTAATCCCGCCTACAATGCGCGCCAGCACGAACAGTGCAAAATTCGATGAGAAAGCCCAAATCAGATAAGAGAGCGCAATGCCCGACTGTGAAAAGGGAACCAATTCAGGATGAGACACTCATAATAAGCAAATATATAAAGTAGTAGTAATTGAAAAAAACTTACAGCGCAAGTTAGCAACACTGGTTTGCGTCCGTAGTAATCCGATAGGCTGCCCACAATGGGACTGGCTAGAAACTGCAGAAAACTGAACATGGAGCCAAGAAAGCCGCCAAAGAGCACCGACACATAACGATCCGGTGCGCCAAGTAGCTGTTGAAACCATTTGACTCGTGTTGTGAGCGATGCGTACAAGCCGGAACTATCATTAATTCGATAATATTCCAGCAGCGATGGCAACAGCGGCAAGATGATGGTAAATGCCAGCAAATCGAAGAGTAAGGAGAGAAATATTATGTATATCATTGGGTCACTTTTCTCTTTTAAGCTTGCATTGCTGTTTTTATTGTTGTTGTTATTGGTCTGTAGTTTCGTTTCCGTCGTTGTTGTTTTGTTCTGACGATTCCGTAAAGTGTCCATTTTGTTGTGGGCGATGTATTGCGTGCGTGTACATAAAACTCGGTGTCTTTCTTAATACTGGAGCTGCTTGCAAGGCTGAGACAACATAACTGTATATGCGCCCAAAAGCTTGGCCAAAACAAAAAGCAGTACGTCAAGTAACCGCTAAGAAGCAGCAGAAGTGAAAGTTGAATGTGGCGCTAAAAGCAACGATCAAGCTGCATGATTGTATTTAAATATGACCAAAAACCATGCAATGAGTGCCATACGCGTTTGATTCAAGATGATTAAACTACATGTTCCAATATATATGCATATATTTACTTTAACTTTGTACTCATTTACTATTACTTTGCCACCTTGTGCTTTTTTTTTTTAATCATATAATTTGTATTTCCATTCACGGAATGAGCTTGTTGCAACAGGTTGTTGTAAAGTGTGTGGACCATTCTCATTTTGGTTGCACAGCTAAATCCAGTAGTATGTGTATAGCCAAATGTGCTGCAAAACAAAACAAAACGCACAGCTGACTGCGGCACGTTTATCAACACTGAAGCAAGCTACCGCAAATAAGAAAAACTTGATACATTTTTTGTAGAGTGCAATATCTAACGCCCAAGGCAAAGTAATAATTATGTCTAAGGTAACGGTACAAGACATAGAAGCCGTCGACGACTATTGGGGGCCAACATTTCGCTCCATACTCGAAGGTTATTATCGTTTATTCTATTTTTTCAAGTGGCTAGCTTTGTCATCATTTTGATTTGTGATTAACGCCCCCAATCCTTGCGCAGGCAACAATAGCAAATCGATCAGTGAGCAATTGGATCAGCGTGTACGGAGCCACGACAAGGAGATCGAACGGATATGCAATTTGTATTATCAGGGTTTCATTGATTCTATACAGGAACTGCTGCAGGTACGAACACAGGCGAAGCAGCTGCACGATGAAGTCCACTCGCTTGACACCTCGCTGCGCACGATTAGCTCAACGCTCATTCAGCAGGGCAATGAGCTGGTGCGCGCCCGTCAAATTGAATCGAATGTGGCCAGCGCCATTGAGGCGCTTAAATCCTGCCTTCCCGCCTTGGAGTGCTACATGAAGTTCACGCAGCAGGCAAAAAATAAACAATATTATCAGGCACTGCGCACGCTCGAAACTCTGGAGATGGAGCATCTGCTGCGCCTGCAGCAGCACAACTATCGCTTTGCCTCTCAAATGCAAACACAGATACCAATAATCAAGGAGAATATACGCCGATCTTCTGCTGCCGATTTTCGTGAATTTCTAGAGAATATTCGGAAGTTTTCGCCACGCATTGGAGAGCTAGCGATCACGCACACCAAACAGCTGCAGAAGCGGGATATCAATGCCATAATCCAGGAGCACAAGCAGGTGGCCAATAACGGGCGTGACGATGATGGAGCAAATGTGAGTGCTCAGGACTTAATTGATTTCTCACCCATTTATCGCTGCCTGCACATCTACATGGTGCTGGGACAGCGCGAGTACTTTGAGAAGGACTATCGGCAACAGCGTCGGGATCAGTCCAAGTTGGTGCTGCAACCGCCACCCAATATGCATGACAATCTGGAGGCGTATAAAACATATATTTGCGCCATTGTTGGATTCTTTGTAGTAGAAGATCATGTTAAGAACACCGCTGGGGATGTGGTCACAAGTAGCTATCTGGAAGAACTGTGGTCAACATCGCTCACCAAGTTCGTCAATGAGATCAGCATGAGCTCCTCCTCGTGTACAGATCCAAACATTCTGCTCCGCATTAAGAATCTTATTATGCTCTCAATAAACACCTTTAAATGCTATGGATACACGGTGCAAATTCTGTGGGAGTTGCTCCACGATATGCGGGATCATTACAATGAGGTGAGCGCAATAGTAAAACTGCTTTAATTTATAAGAAGAGAAGAATAGAGGAGGATGGTATTAACTATTATTATCCCAACTTCTTTTCAGGTTCTGCTGCAACGTTGGGTACACGTTTTTCGCGAGATTCTGGACAAGGAGCAATTTGTGCCGATGGTGGTTGAGAACGTGGAGGAGTATGAATGCATCATTGAGCGCTTTCCCTTCCACTCTGAACAACTAGAGAACGCGCCGTTCCCTAAGCAATTCCCCTTTTCACGCATGGTGCCAGAAGTTTATCATCAGGCCAAGGAGTTTATGTACGCCTGCATGAAGTTTGACGAGCAGTTGACACTCTCCCCAAACGAGGTGGCCGCCATGGTGCGCAAAGCCGCCAATTTGCTGCTGACACGCAGCTTTAGCGGCTGCCTTTCTGTCGTCTTTCGACAACCAAGCATAACTCTTGTCCAGCTCATACAGATTATCATCGATACGCAGTATCTGGACAAGGCGGGCCCCTTTCTCGATGAGTTCGTCTGCCACATGACCAACACGGAGCGTAGTATTTCGCAGACACCCTCGGCTATGTTCCATGTGGCTCGACAGGATGCGGAGAAACAGGTCGCGGTTCGCATCTGTTATAAAATTGATGAATTTTTCGAGCTGAGCGCCTACGATTGGCTCTTGGTGGATCCGCCGGGCATTGCCTCTGCTTTCATTACGGACATGATCTCGTATTTGAAGAGCACCTTTGACAATTTCTCCTACAAGCTACCCACTATTGCCCAAGCCGCTTGTCGTCGCACTTGTGAACACATTGCCGATAAAATCTATTCGATATTGTATGATGAGGAAGTTAAGCAGATCTCAACGGGCGCCCTCACCCAAATTAATTTGGATTTGATGCAGTGCGAGTTCTTTGCCGCATCGGAGCCGGTTCAAGGTTTGCATGAGGGCGAGCTGAGCAAATACTTTCAGCGCAACCGTCAACTGCTCGATCTGCTCATCCTGGAGGAATGGAGCACGTATTTCCATGACTATGGCAAACAGGATAATCGCTATCATCTTGTCCAGCCGCAGTCAATAATTGTTATACTGGAGAAAATACGTGAGGCGGATAAGAAACCAATTTTCTCTCTGGTGCGCAAAAATGATAAGAAAAAGCTACTAGAAACTGTTCTCAAGCAGCTCAAACATATTGCCGATCGTCAGAGTTAGATATGTAGCCTATATTCTTTATAATTGCATATTATAAAATAGATTCTTGGCATAATAAGGAGTTTTTTATTTGTAGGCTAATTTAAGAATGTCAAAAAGATTAAAATTATTACCACAAAAAAAAAAAAAGACAAGTCTTTTTAATAGGAATTATTTTGTAAACATGCGTCATGAGGTTTAAACCAATTGGCTATTGGTCTAATTATGAATTTTAAATATTTATTTTGGGAGTTATTTCTAATTGCTATATAAGGATTATACATATACACCATATTGCATTCTTAATCGATACGAAGAGCTGCCTATTTTTTTTTATTTGTTTTGTAATTACTGCTATTATATCAAATTTATGAACATTTCTTATTATTTATTTTGGGCTAGAGCATAAATTCATTTTCCTTTCATTCCATGGATATTTACCTTTTTGATTATTGGAAGTTTTTGTAGCTTTTTAACTTGTTGTTGTTAACTTGTATTTTCGTTATTTGGAATTTCATATATATATGTACAGAAAAAGCGAAATATTATTCAGCTTTGTAATAAAATAAGGGCGGGAAAGTAAAAACACAACAAAAACACACAAACATATAAAAAAGAGAACGAAAGAAATAGCTAATAACAAATTGTATATATAATAAATGTATATGTGTGTGTTTGTGTATATTTATATATATATTGTTTTGGGTATATGCCCACAGACAGAAATAGTAGTAGTAAATTATTTTCTATATATGCATCATTCCGGATTGCCTTGTCAACTTTTCGTCTCCAGATGCTTGAGTGCGTCCGCATATGTGAACTTCAAGCGAAATGCTTCGGCGAGCAGCACATTAATTTGGCGATCGGACCAATTATGCGTTGGCAGATTTTGTAGCAGCAACATCAGACCCTAAAGCAAATCAAATCAATTATTAAAAATATTTACATATAAACAGATTTTTTGTTGAATTTTACCTGAAAGTCATTCTGTTGCATTAGCTGTTCCTTCCAGTGCAGCAGAAATGCCGCACACACATACAAATGGAATAGAGCAAATCCATCGGACTCGGCCAGATATGTGTCCCATAAACGGATTGTGCAATGCAGGGGCAGTTCGCGTGTCAGCAAATTGTTCATCCAACGAAAAGAGAATTGTAAATAGTCAACGCCATGTGTCTGTAGATGACGATGTAGATTAACTGCACACACAAAAAATATAGCTTATTAGATATATATGCATACAAATTGGTAGATATCTTTGTGAAACAAATACATATGTTTACAAAAGCGATTATCCCTTTATCCACATATAATAGAGTCGAAAATAGTCAAAGGCATAATCGGAATCTAGGCAATTTCTTACCATCGATTCGTTGTATAAGATCCTTGAGCTGATTAACCTTCTCCTGTATGCCCAGCTGGGCGAATATGTAGTTATCTTGAATGCAGTCGAGAAACTTGGATAGGCACCAAAATGAATCGGCTTCGATAATGTTGCGTGTCTCCTCTGGCAGCTGTGACATGTTATATTTTTCCAGATCAGTGTTGGGTGTAAGTGCCTCTTGTAAGAAGACAATGAAAAATGGCGTCACCAGATCATTGATGCCCTGCACATAGCCCGAGGCCGGATGTCTTATCGCCCAAATGAAGAGTATACGCTCAAACATCTCCTGGACGAGCTGCTGCTGAAAGAGCGCGATTTGTGGATTCATGCGAGGCACATCGATATGTATCTGACGATAGGTGTCCTGCTGCGTCTCATCCTGACTGTCCACCCGAAAGTAATTGTGTCGCAAATCCTGATAGCCCTGCCGCTTACTCTCTAGCACCGCATTGCGTCGCTCTCCCGACGGTGGCAAATATTTCGATAACAAACGCCAGCTCACAGCGCGCATCTGGAAAAGGGAAGCAAGGGAATCAAGTTGTAACTGATCTGGATGGATGTTTTTAGTGCTTACCTTGCGCGGCACACCTGACCAGCTGAGCTTCTTGAGTGCCACCAAATCAAGTTGCGGTGAGTCGAGCAACAATTGAAATTTTTCGATTTTCGTCTCATATTCGCCATCCTGCGAGTTGGAGCTAATCTTCTGAAGCTGCGGTCGGCCAGGATAGTTGCGAAAGCGGGATCTTTACAAAGAAATCCGTCAAAAAGTGAGAAATATTCTTTAAATATGTTTGAATAAATAAATTTAAATTGATTTTGAGGGAAAGAGCCGTCTTTTATGACCTTGTGAAATAACTTTGAATAAAAAATGAAATAAATAAAATAAAATATGATAATTTATAGCTAAAAGCATTTATATATTATAGAGATTTTTAGGTAATGAGCTGACTTTTATTAGTATGTGAAATAATTTTGAAGAGAACTAGAAATTTCAGATCCTAAACTTCAAGATTGTGGACGTTTCAGTTTGACAAAGGTAGAGTTAAAAATTGTGCGGACGTTACAATTAGTGTATATACAGTCAGGAATATATACTCCTTGCAAGTGTCACACAACATTTAACTCTACCGATTTATAGCCGATTTTAAAAGTTTTCATAGCGTATATTAATAAACAATTGTTGACTTTACAGCGAATAAAATTATTGCTATTTAAACAACTGGTGATGGCAGTTGGCTGTTGACAGTTGTTGGGTCTTACCTGTTTTCGTTGTTGTCGTGCGATGATCTGCGCTGCTCCTTGATATCTTCGACAAAGCTAGCGCCACTTGCTGTCTGTTCGGAATTGCCAATGTGAACATCGCTGACCTCGCAGTGTGTGACGTGGTTTTGATTGCTACGCGAATGCGTTTCAATTACATTGAGCGCTACCGTTTGTGACATCTGCCTCGAGATGCGTGCAGTATCTGAAAATTTAGAGAAAATATGTATATAATATAATGATTAACTGTGATTTGTGTCGGTTTACCCCCCACAGCGGCGGCAGCTGCAGCCTCTGTGCTGCTTATGATGCAGAACTCATCATCACCGGTATCCCAGGCATCGCTCACCGACTGCTGATAGTCGCGAAAGGTGGACACCATCCCACTGCCGTTGCCACGATCACGCTGACCCGCTGCCCCGATTCCTCCCGACTTGTCGTGAATATCTCGCTTTGGACTTGGTCGTCCGGGCACTGCACGGCCGCTGTTCTTCCAAAACGACGTTGGATTTGCTAGGATGCTCGTTGATGGTGTATTTGTTTTGATTAAAGCGCTGTGCGTTGCCGCTATCAGTTCGTTAGGGTTGGCTGTTGTCGCTGCGCTTTTTGATTTTTCTCCAGTTTGGCCTACATTATTGTCCATAATAAATGTCGAAGTACGATGTGAGTGTCAGCGTCATTGCATATGCAACTGAGTGACCAACTATTGGCAAACATTAAATACTCTGTTTACAGCATCGTATTACTGCACTCGACCGTTTTTTAGCACTGCACATTGAAGAGGTAAATGATGACCAAAGCTGTGATTCGGCAATCACGGTGACTACACATTTTAAAAACGTTTCGGTATTATTATAGAAATTTATTAAGTTTCTTTATCTAGTATATCAAATTTAACGATTTTACCCAATGGTTGCCACTGACTACCACAACAAATAGCAGGCTCACCATTTTTTGTTGGTTATTTTTGTCATACGGTCACACTGCATTTAAAACGAGTATTATTCGGTGTGATAAGGAGACAATTTCATTGGTCTTTATAAAAATTGCGTACCATACTATGCACCAATTGCTCTCACACACCAATTAGTGCCGGCTTAACGATGCAAAAGCAAGAGGAGATCACAACTCGCCTCAAGAATATCTTCGACATATTCCTGAACGAGAACTTTACCACAACCGACAATGTTTACTTTGAAAAGCTCATATCGCATTTGCAGGCTAAGGGTAAGTGTGTGTGTGCGTATATGTGTGTGTACGCAACAGGCGGCATTTCTACCAACATCATCTTTCCACAGAGAATGCATTTGTGCTGCAGTTGCCGTTTGTCACGGAGTGGGTAGACAAGTGCCTGACAATGATTAGCGCCGACTTTAATAGTGTACATCCAAGAGTAATCTCGTTCATGCTGAATCTTATCAGCTTTATGACGTCCAATGAGTGGATGATGCTACGACTCCGAGAACTGAAGATTATGCATAGGTAAATACAATTTGAAAACGCACGTTTAAATAACAGTTTCTAAAAAATTGAATTTATTAAAAACTTAACGCAATCTGCGTATTAACTTTTGCAACATTCTAAATATCATAATTTCCTTTGTTATTTCAAGTTGTATCAAAAACCACTTTTAAGAATATTTATCTAGATAAAATAACTGAATTTTCATTGCAGGGTTGAGTTCTTTATGCAGGCGCGGGAAGGAAATTTTAGTCCATCGATAAAGCTAAATGGGATACGGGTGATGAAAGCGGTCATGAAATACAGCGTGGGACTGGCACATCTGCGGAATGCTCGCTCCTGGTCACTGCTTATTCACTACAGCAACAACGAGCACACATTGTATGTTGTGCGCGAGGCGCGTCAGTTGCTTTACGAGATGCTCTACAAGTTCTGTGACAAGATGCAGGATGAGGCTGTTACACTGGAGATACTCGCTGAGATTATGCAGCCAATACACGATAATGTTTATAAACCGGATTATATCAATAATGACAATGCCAGCGGCGGAGGGGAAGCTGAGGAGGAGCGCATTCATGTCAGCGTGGATGATAATGACCTGCTGCACAAGATATCCGCAACGGTTGATCTACTGTGTTACATATTGCAACAGACGCTGGTCAGCGAGGAGCGAACAAAACTTGTAAAACTGTTGAGTGAACATCATGATCTGGAGTCTAATATTTGGAAACTGGTGGAGATGACGCACAGCACGTACTTCACGGAAAAGATGCTGAACACATTGTGCAGCTATCATTTTGCCGTGGTTGTGCATGAGAAAATCCTGAATCCCAATTGTGCTGAGCCGCCGGAAAATTTCACAGAGTTTGGCCTATCCTTTTTCAATTTGATGAAATTCTGCATACAGCGCTATGATGCCATAAATTTCGTCAAAATGGCAGAACTGCATCACCTACTGTGGAAGAAGCTGGGCACACGAGCGCCAAAAGAAATCATCATTCTGGACGAAAAAGTCGCCTTTGAGAATCAATTGATTTGCTTTCATATGGCACCGCTGCTCTACTCGATGAAGTTTGCTATGAAAATGGCCGATGATTCGAAGAGTGAACTTTTTGATACGTACGTGAAGAAGCTGCTCGAAATGTCCTGCGAGCAGACGCTCCGATTGTGCTATAGCCTCCGGGATGCGTTTATTACGCCCGAGGGCCATAGAAATTTCAGTTTATTTACGCCGGAACTGGCCAGAAAGTGTGTGCACAGCATACTCTCTCTGGAGCACATACTGGATCGGGAGCAGGCGGTTACCGTCTGTCAGGCGCTTCTCTACGCTTTGCGTGAGGTTGTCGCATTGAACAACATTAGTTTGCCCACGGATCCGGAGGATTGCCATGGTCCAACTACCTCAAAAAATTATATGGAAATTTTTCCACGCGGCACTGAGGCCATCATTAAAGATCCAAAAGTTATGCATTCCGTGATGGTTGGCCTGCGTACGCTAATTGAACGCTTCAAGATTACGTGGAAGGAGTCCGTGGAGACCATTGGTCTCGTCAACTGCCTTGCCTTTGTTCTGGAGAACTGCAACATGGATGTGCCGGTAAAAAATCGCATTCAAATATTTTTTTATTTTTTTGTATAATGAAATGTTTTTTATAATTTCCAAGATCATTTTAATATATTTTATATTTACAGTGTACCGTTCAGGCCTTGAAACTAGTTCAGCTGTCTGTGGAGCACTTTTTGTCGCCCAACATGGCGCTGCTGGTAGACAATCTGCAGGGCTCTGCTTTGGTTTGTTTGGGTCCCATTATTGTGAAGCGGATGCATGATTCCTCTTGGGAGGTGCGCGACTCTGCACTGGAACTAACCATAGCCATTGCCAGCATCTCTCGCATAAGTAGGTGTCTTAAATCAGTAGTAAGTAAATCGTTAAACTATTTAAATTGTTTGTATTATTATTGCAGAGTTTCCCGCATTCCAACAATTTTTAAACGATGTGAAAATACCACCAATTGTCTATGAGATGGCCAAGCACGATAGTGAGCCATATGTGCGAGCTTCCGCCTACAAGTGCCTGTCCAAAATGGTGCCCATCAATGCGCTTTGGGAAAATGGACTGAGTCAATTGGATTTGGTGGTAAATCTCTGATTAATATACATAACTACAACTGTGTTAATTGATGTTCACGTCTCAGGATCACTTACTTTTCGTACTTTATCGCGAGAACGAGGATATTGTTCGCTCCGAGGCCATATTGACATTATCAATAATCTACGATCTTCGCAAGATACCGATAAAGTATAAGAATACGTTATTCTCAACGCTCAACTATTGCGTCGTCGGCGACCATCATTGGGAGGTGAAGGTGAACGCTTTGAGCTTTTGGCGCATGGAGTTCAATCGCCAGTTGAACAATCAGGGCATGCTCGACGGCGTCTTTCCAACCGTCACCTTCTCCAAGGAGCACAAAAAGATTGTTACACTAACGGAACATGAGATCAAATTGCGCGTTGCCAAAGTGCTAGCAGAAGTCCAACAATATGGCTATTATGGTATTATACTGCAGTGTCTGCGCGAGGAATATTCCGTCGAGGTCCTTAAATTAATCGTCAACGGCATCAAGATAATGAACGAGAAACTGAATGAATATGACTTTAAAATCATCTTAAGTCATATCGAATCGCTGACACCGTCGGTGCCTAATATCGACCAGCCATTTACGCCGGATCAACCAATGTCTGTGGAGCCGGACGAGGATGAGGCTTCTTTCAATATAAATGCCAAGCAGGCAGATGATGTTATCGAATCTATATTAAAAGCTCAGGATGTGCAGCTCTTGGAGAACACATTTCAGTCTAAAATGCAAATTGATACTGCCACCGCCCCGAAGCGTCATATTGATGAGTTCTACTACAAACAGTTTGCGGTCTCCGTGCGCGATTGGCGGGAGGAAGTTGCCAAATTCGATTTGGATAAATTGCTCAAACAGCAGGAGGAGTGGATCGATAGCAATGATAATTTGCTCTGTCTCTTAGATGACATTCTGAACGTAATAAGGCGTAATGATGATATGACATCCGATTGTTATTAGTTTACTCTTAAGAGCTTTGTGATGTCAGAAAACTTTCAATACGTTTTTAAGTTACACATGTTCTGAAATAACAATAAAATATTTTTGATTTATTATAAATAAGCGCCTTTGGCAAGGCAAGAATTATCGATAATTTATCGCATTATCCTATCAAGCTTTTAAGTAAGATCACTTTGATTTGTCGGCAAAACAGTGAGATAACAGCTCATTTGAGTAGAGGCAATGGTCTGTTGTTCACATATGCGGAGATGTCAAACAAATAAACTTAAATATTATTGTAGTTTCCTATCAAAAAATTTATATTTGTTCTTCATATAAGCATGAAATTGCATACAAGAAGAAATAAACTACTCTTGCGCTTGCATGCTTTTTAAATGTATCGTATCAGGTCAAGTCCATCCCTAAATTTTGTATTTTCATCATGTCATAGTTCGGTCATACTGATTGAGGGTACGTTAGTCATGGTGGAAAATTTGAGGAGAGCGTACCTATGCGCAAGAATAAGCTAAGAAGAAAAGTTAAATATTGATTAAAATTTCTGCAAAAACATATATATGTAATTATATATTGTAAATGTCTTTAATTTAAGTGATATAAATCAAATATTTGTGTAAAGTTTAATATTTTAATACGCGTCAAAGTACAACGAGTGGAAGCTAATTGCACACAAAGAAAAACAAAAAGCAAAAGCACCAATTACAATTAAAAGCAAAACGTTTCTTGTGTGTGGCACATCGAGCAGTTCACGTTGTCGTGTGTACTTTGCGATAAAAATAAATCATAAAACATAAAAAAATTGTAAAAAAAAACAACGTTAAACAAACCGAATCAGTTAATAGTGTGATTTTTTTGAGCCTTTGTCTGTAAGTGAGAGGAGAAAGCTTTAAGCGGAATCCCTTTAAGCAAACATCCCGTCGCCATTTTGAAAGTGATTTTACATACATACAAATAAATATATACGTACACACATATATAACCATAACCATCAAGCATAAACCACAAAAAAACAATACCAATATCCCAATACAGAATAACTATCGCAAAATTCAAATTGAACTGGCAACAGTGAAAACAAAGCAACTCTTAATATATAAATGCAAAAAATTTGTAATAACCAGTATAACAAAGTGGCAAAGAAAACCCCCCGCAGCTGTAAAGCAATCAATACTGCGACACATATACAGTCGTCTTCTTCACTCCCATACCGCGTTACCCATAAACAAAACCAGCGAGTGTGCGAGCGAGCAAGACTACAGCAGCAGTAACAACACACACAACATTGGTGTGAAAAGGTTTACAACTCAAAGTAAGTCGCAATTGCATGTAAGAGTTGATTCACAAATGTGAGGTACACACAATTTTAATTCGTTGCAGCCGCGTCACAAAAAAATTTGTTATTCATTTTTTTTTTAAGAAATGTGCGTGTGTTTACATATATTGACCAAAAATATATTTTAAAAAATTAAATTTATTTATCGAAAGCTGTTGCAAATTTACAAAGTCTGGCAACCATGAGCGTAAATAGAACACACAGGCTATTTACATACATGCACACACATTCATACGTATAATGCGGGTCGTCAAGCTCTAATGTATATGTGAGTGCCATATGTATGTGCATATATTTGTGTGCACTCGTTAAGTTTATATTGTCTCCACCGCAATTCTGTATGCTAAAAATTTTTTTTGTTTTATTTTCTTTTTTATTCTATTTTCCTCACGTACACCAATGAAATGAACACAGGACCCGGGATTCGGCTTGGATGACAGCAACGACGATTAGGCAAGAGAAAAAAAAGCGTAAGAGCAAGAAAAAGAAGAGAGAGTTTGGAAAATTTAGAGCTAATAAGGAAGAATGAGGATAGCCTAACAAAAAGATAAATCAACAGACTGATAAACAATACATAAAGTTAAAAGTTAAACTATTTAAAGTATATAACTAAAGCTGTAAATACAAAATCAATCGATACGCAAAGCAAACCGAACGCTACAACAACAGTTCAGCTACGTACGACGTCAGCTTCTTCCCGTTTGTGCCGCTGAGAGTGAAGGGGGGAAGCGCAGTAGCAGCATCGTCAAATTTTAAACCAAAGAGGAGACGAGACGAACATAACGGAAGAAGGAAAAGAGTGCGACCGGCGGTAGAAGCAGCGACGTAGCATCAGATTCGCGATTGTTTGTTATCTATAATAAATAAAAAATATAAATTGATTTTAAGTGCGTGTGATATTTAACGTTAAGCATTAATTTAGCGAATATAACCAAAAACAAAACAAAAAGGCAAAAAAGCAGAAATTTTATCAGAATAAAAAGAGCCAGAAGTGTAGAGAAGAGAGGAGGCCTACAGGAGCAGGAGAAGCACGCGCATCGGGTAAAAGCTCAGTAAAAAGAAGAAAAATAAACAGCAGCAGCAACAACAATCAGTGTTGTAAAAGCTTTTAATTTTGAAAGAGAAAGCAAGAGGAAAGCAACAAGAAATTACTATGACATACTCGCACAATAGTGTTAGAAACAACATTAAAATGACAGCAGCAGCAGCAACAACAAAGTCCATTCGCTTGAAAAAGGGCGCCAATACACCATCACCCCCACCATCAGCTTCATCAGCAACAATAGAATCAACAACACCAGCAACGGTAACTGCACATTCCAACAGTATTGCCAGCAGTACAAACTTTAACAACAACAATAACCATCAGCAACAGCAGCAACACTTCCATCAGCAGCACGCTTTAAGCACATCGCCACCCACCACCCCCAACAACAATCGTATGCAGCAGCAACGTCTGCAGAGTCAATCAGCTGGCGCCAATCAACGCAACACTCGTCAGAGGCAATCACCACAACAGATGAACGGAGGATCAGGAGGAGGCGGTGGCTTCTTTTTTGCCAACAATAGCAGCAGGCGCAATGGCGGCGGTCGTTCGCCACACTCGATACAAGCAACAACATCGCCTGCAACAATTTTGGGTGGCGGTTATTTTTCACCTGTTGCAGCTTCGGCGCGCAAGCAGCGACGCAGTCCAACGGCATTGGTTGCAACACCAACAGCAGCAGCATCATTTGGTGGCAAGATATCGCCACAGCATCAACCACCACTCATACCCACCGCACTGACGCATTTTGCGGGCAGCAAGTGCTTTGATGCACCTGCACCTACAGCGCTACCAAAGCCGCCGCAGCATTGGACAACATTGACACGGCCCGAGGAAAAATTGGTGATGGTGGCCAGTAGCGGTGCTGGTGGTACAACATTGCAGAGTCTACTGCGCGCCGGCGGCAACGACAACAATAAGAACAATAGATGCAGTGCGTCAAAATTTCAGCTGAGTGGCAACGCTGCCAGCGGTGGTGGTGGCTATGTTGGTTTTGGATATGGCATCAGGTCATCCAAGCGCAATCTGCTTGATGACTTCGATACGCACAATCTTAAATTGTTGCTCAATGTGCAGTCTTAACTCTCTTCTAGCAACAGCAACGACAACCACACGAAAAAAAAACAACAAACTAAGCGAACTGTTAACAACAAAACTACTGAACATGAAGGACCCAAATGACTTGCAAAATGAGAAAAAAAAACAACAAAAAAAAACTACAAAAAAAATTATATATACACAAAAAATCAAAAATATAAAAATTGTAAAACACTACACAAAAAAAAAAAAATACCAAAAAAAACTACAAATCATTTAAAACTGAAAATTTGAACTTTTTTAAACAACAAACAAAAAATACAATAATTAAAAAAAAAAAAAAAGAGGAAGAAGAGTAATGTTTGTGATCTCAAATGTATCATAAAACAGCAACAAAAATTGAGAAGCTAAATAAAAGGGAGAACAACACAAAAAGAAAAAATGTTAAATTAAAAAGGAACGTGAACAAATGGAAACTGTATTCACATACCAACAAACAACAACAACGACAAAAACAGATACACATCCAAAAAGATGCAAAATTCCCCGACAAAAATAAACCCATCAACAAGAAGAAGACAAACAATAACAACTGCAGCTGTTAACTTTAAAAATCAAACTTTTGAAAAGCCGATCGACGAAGAATAAAAACTTAACAAAGGCAAAAGAAGAACTTAAGTTTGGCTACAAACACAGAGCGAGAGAGATAGAGGGAGAGATAATGTTTTAGAGAACAGTTAGATGGATGGATGGACGGACAGACAGAGAAGGGCTCTATATGTATGTATAACGGATACAAATTTCACACAACTGAACATTGTTTTATAAACGTGATACGCAAATAGACTTGAAAAAATGTAATTAATAAGTAAAATTATAAATTATATAAATATGTATGATTGTATTTATGAGTAATTAAAACAAAATCCAGACGCTAGAAGCGTAATACATAAGTACACCCTATGTTTACTTATATATTCCCCAAGCGGACAACATGTGCAACGTACCTTAAAAGATTGAAAGAGGAAGAGGAGAGTAAGAACGAAAACCGATAAACAGTTGATGAGAACGCGAGAGAGCACAGAGAAAAAAAAGAATATGGAAAATAGAAAATGAATATATAAAAAGAAACCCAATAAAACAAAATTTACGATGATGATAAAAAAAAACGATTTATAATAATATCTCAAAAAATAAAGATAATAATACCACCCACCAAATCACAAAAGACTAATTCAACAAGAAAAAAAAGAAAATCAAGAAAAGGAAGGAAGTAAATAGCGAAAACGCTCAATGACAAACTCAACGCTGCATCAGCAGCGCAAAATGCATTCAACTTGCCTATAAAAAGATTAAAATATAAAATTGAACCTTAACTTCAACTAAAAAAGAAACACACTAAACGGCCTCTCTACCTTAAGATATCATATAAAGAAATACATACACACACTCGTAACACATACACATATAAGCGCCAGCCTCACGTATTTTGTACGCGAAATTTGATATATAGCATTATGTAACTTCCATTTATTTAAGTTTTTAAAAGTAATAATGAAAATGAGAAATAAGGCAACCATTGTAAAATGTGTTGAAATACACTTACCAAATGGCTTTAAATTCGATTTTAAACATTCTTGAATTGTACATAAACTATATAAATGTAAAGAATAATAAAAACAAACAAAATATTTCAAAAATGTTAAATACAATTTCGTTTTGTAGGTCCTCTGGCCCAAGGACGCAAACATTTTATTGAAATTCAAATAATTTATAATTTGCGCCCCAAGCTAAGACCGCAAATAAAAAACAATTTCTAAAAAAAATCGAAAAATTGAAATCTGAAATCAATTGTGAAACTTTGTTGCAATCATCCCCCTATGAAAATACGCTTTATGTAAGAGATGCTGATAATATGCTAAGAGTAAGAGAGGATGGTGACAAAAACTATTACTTTTTATGTAAAAAAAAACTATTCGTTGATGCTCATATATTGAAAATAACATATAAAACACACAAAGAAAAAAAAAACACTTGAACCCAGTACCTTATTTTCATTATTAGCATTTAATATTAATTGTTAATAATTAATATGTATGTAAATTATTTAAGCAAGCTCCCATCTCCCATCCCCCTAACATGTGTCCCCCCGTTTCCAAAGTTATTGTATTTTGCGTCTGAAATGTAAAAAAAACAACACAAGAGAAGAAAAAGCAGCGTGAGTTTTGTTGTTATAAAAATCTCTTTTCCGATTTTTTTTTCTTTTTTTTGCCATTTGAATTGGCCTCTTGCGTGATATGCCAAAAGAAAGAATATACGAAACAACTGAAGAAAAAAATTTAAACCAAGCACAATTTTCAGCTAATTAAATTTGTTTCTAAAATCATTACATACCATAAGATAAAAAGTTTATTGTTTAACTTCCTGCTACAGCTAAATTATACAAAAAAAAAAGAATGAAAAAATTACGAAATGAAAGAGATGAGATGATCATCGTAATGATGATTTTAGTTTTTAATGTTGAAAAGAAAAGCCAAAAAAGTCATGCACTACTGTTTAGATTTACTTGAGAGCAAGTTGTCATATATTGGTAGCTTTAAAGCTTGTATCCTTCAAGTTTAATATACATATTACACAAACCCAAAAAAACATACATACATTTATGTACCATACATACACACATACATATGTACACTATATACTACTACTAAGAGTATTTTATAAAGCAAAACGTTTGAGCAGTGCTCGACAGTTGCCAATAAACTAAAAGTAAATCCCTAAACAACACACACACCCCACATACACATATGCATATATACGTACGTACATACATAGAGAAGAGGAGGAATAGAATGGAGGATGGCAGAAAGAGAGAGATGAAGAGAGAAAGAACTCAAAGAACTTGTCGCGCAGAATTTTGCATTTTTTTAAGTGTGTAAGCTATAGAAAAATAAACAAAAATACATTTGTTACTGGACGTCAATTTAAGCAAACGTACATTTGATATATCTGAAAATGAAAAAGAAAAAAACAAACCAAAAGCAAATACTTAATGAATGAAAATCAACCTTATACAAATAATACAACAATTAATAATATTATAGACAAAATAGACCCGAACCAAAATGACGCTAATGGTGTTTTTCCTTCTATATACATTTATTTTTTTACTTACCTTCGAGTCGTAGGCCATGTTTGCGGCTTTGATAACTTTTAAAAATAAAAATACACCAATCAGTACAAATTAATTTCCATTTTAAAGTTCGGGGCCACTAAGAGCTAGACCCCAAAGCAAAATCGTACGTTGCACGACTCGAAGTTAAAGAAAAAAAAAACAATTTAAACTAAATTAAATAAAAGAGCGTTTAAAGAATTCATTTGATTATTTCCTTTTTACACCAATGACGTTTTGAATTGTATAAAAACAAGCATAAATATTGTATAGTAGTTCGAATATTAATTTTTACCAATTTTAAGCAGAGATTTGTCGTCGGTCTTACTATATACTTATATATTTATATATATATAGTATATATATGTATATATTATATATATATACATATTTAATTTTTTATTTCTCCATTGATCTAATTTACAATTTAATTTGCAATTTTTTGTGATACTTTGCTATATAATTTTAAATCCGGTTTATATATTTACAAATTAAATAAAATCAGAGATAATACAACAAAAAAAAAACCCAAAACCAACACACATAATACTTAATTACCATAAATGAATGGACCATACACATACACACACACACCATAAGAATTGTACAACTGAATGATAAATGTTTCTCACGAAACTATAAGAAGAAAATTTTGTAAAAGCAATATTGGAATTGTGTTAAAATCAAGTCAACTTGTAAAATTTGAGAAAAAACGAAAAGAAAAAACAAAAAAACAAAGAAAGTGAACAACCCAACCAACAAAATAATAGAAAAAAAATAAATAATTGTACACTGCTTTCGTAAAGCAATTTATCGAAGCTTTGTATAATTACCCAAAAAAAACACCTAATCTTTGTGTTATTATTTGCTTTATTCCAACATTCTTAGCACCCACACTCCCCCAAGTCCGTCCCTGCCAGCACGATATCCACATATAGATACCACATTGGTTTCAAAAATGCGTTCCACAACTAATTTGCAACACAATTTTTGTTTGTGTGGTACATGGATTCATTTTCGATGCTGTTATTTAATACAAGTTTTATGAATTCTTTACGATGCAAATGCATCAAAAGGCAAAGAATGACAAGTGTAAAAAATTTTTGAAACTAGAAATACCACTGCAGAGAGATTACCAACGCAATGAAAATTGTGCTCACTTTTAAGTTTTAGAGATGAAAATAAACTCTGCATAATTCTAACATTTGTCAATAGTGTTTTTCGATACGAAAAAAGTTTGTAATAAAAATAACAACATAATTATTTCTATAAGGTTTTCCAAAATACTTGAAAAACAAATAAATGAATATACAAAAAATATTCTAAAGAAACAAATGTTAGAAATGTTTTCAAGTTTCTTTTATTCTGGCAAAAATGGCAAGTTGCCAATAATCTTGTAGTGTAATCATTGAAACAAAATATAACTTAAAAATTCTGGAACATAGCCATCATGATAAGAATATTTGTGATTACTTGTACATAGAACGATTTGTATCTGAAAAATATGATTTAAATTTTAATTAATTAAACAATTCAATCCATTCAAATCACACATCCGCTTTCCCAACAATAACAACCTCACCACATCTCCCTCACCCTCCCCTAATATTATGAAACAAAGAGATTGAGAAATTTTCAATGAACCACCGATACAACTTGAACGTATGTGGATGCGGTGTGGAGGAGGAACAACGACAAACTGTGACGGAGGTTATGCAAACGTTATGAATATTGACTCAGCAGGTAAGTGGGTAAAATATACCTCAGTGCCAAATCAAAAGGTATACACAATAAACCAAACACGGCAAATAAAACTGGTCTACTACGATCCACTATTTAGGTATATGACTCATGACTCATTTCACACGGTTTCTTTAAAACTAGTATTAGCTGGCATAGTTATAAATACGCACACATATACTTATACAATGCATGCTTACGTGAGTATCTAAGTGTCTACATATGTGTATACTTCGGATCGTTTTTCGTCTTCATCGTCTTTTCTGACGAAGACCAGACAAATGAATAAAAAAACTGTAAAATTGCCGTGATCAACTTCGTTTCGTCGCCTCAACTCTGTCCCCAAGCTGGAAAACAAAAAATACAATACAATCTACCACAAAGAAGAAGATGAAATTAACGCTTCAAAGTTGTTTAATAAACGTTGTCGATAAAAAAAACTGGATTTACGCATACACACATACCTACATACGTAAGTTTATGTATATGTGTACAATTTACTTCACCGTGAAAAAACAAAAGAATTTCATGCCCAATGGAAATATACACGTACATATATATGTATATACCTTAAATTGATTTGTAAGTGTGTATGTATAAATATGTATTGATCGTGTGTAAATATGTATGTATGTGTCTTGGCATTTTGCTAAATTAAACAAACTATCATATTCATATAAATACATGTATGTACGGAGATATATCAATTAATTTATATACAACATGCATTTTCGATAGCAAAAGCTGCTGATTTGTACACATGCACATATACTTATGCATAAACTGCAAGCTATTATGATTGTCCGATAGGTATGTATGTATTTATGGCGCATGCATAAGTACAAATGCGTAAGTATGTACGTCAGCAATTATACATGTGTACATAAATTATATGTATGTACTTATATGCATACGAAGATATGTTTGTGGGCTATTTCAAAGCGCAAACGCGACAACCGTTTTTATTTATACTTTGTTTTTGTGTTTCTCTTTTATGGCGCTGTGCTTGCGATAAATGCAATCAACAAGCAAAGCAGCCGTGCAGAAAAGCATACTTCGGCGCAGTGGATGGGGGGACAAGGACAATATATATATGCATGTATATGCGCGCAAGGTAATGTATGTATGCAAGTGTGTACATACAGGCATAGACAACTCGGCGTTGACTTGCGTGTCTTTCTTTCTCACTCACTCGCTCGCTCTTTCCATCCATCAAATACGCCCCCCGCCCCATTGGCCGGCTACTGCCTACGTTCGGCGAGATAGCGAATCCGAGTTCACGTTGTTGTTATTTTTTTGTTATTGTGGTTGCTGCTGCTCAACAAATAAAGCAAAAAGCCTAGAGGAAAACTACATTTGAAAACAACAAGTCGTATATATGTATATGTGCTTGTGGTGGTCTGTAGATGCTTCTAGGCATTTTGTGTAGGTAAGATACGCATACTTACAATCACATATTTTTGTAAGTGCGTACGTATGTACGTATATTAATATACCCCCACACGCGCGCACATTTTTACAAGCGTTGGTCTCTGACGACGACCTGACGACGCTCAGCGAGTTTTCTGTACATGTTTATATCGTGTATGTATGTATTTACATTCGTACAAAATACGTAAATACTGAAAAATATAAAAATAAGTTTGAATACAAATACATGTCTGTATATATTTTTGTTTATTCGTATATATGTATGTATGTTCATGTGTATGCCAACCGCTCATTTTTTCCAAGCTATCAAATAATTTATTTTGCTGCGCAATTTCTATTGTTGATTTACCGTAGCTGTTATTTTGTTTTGTTTGGACTAATTATACCCTGAACCTATTGAAAATGGGTAAAAACGTTATAATGGTTTCGTGTAACAGGCAAGCAATACCGACCCCATAAAGTATATATATTCTGATCAGAATCAACAGCCGAGTTGATATAGCCATATATGTCTGTCCGTATGTGTGAATACGTAGATCTCAAAGATTATAAGAGCTAGGGACAAATTTGGAATATATATCGGGTGCAGAAAAAGATGGCTTGTTATCGATTTCTGCCTACGTTACTCGACTATCGATAAATATATATTTTAGATAGTATTTTAAAGACAAAATCTAATAAACACATAATATGAATATGCATAATATTAATGAACTGCCCAAATTTCATCTAAACAGGATAAGCACCCAAGTTATGGTCAAAAATATATTCTCATATTGATCTCATTTCTACTAGCAGATGCAGGTATTTTCTGTATGCATAAATATTCCAGCGCATGTGTGAGAAAAAGATGGCATGATAATCAAAGAGAGCGTCAATATGTATTTGTGTGTATTCTTTAGAACTCCGTTACATACGTTTGTATGTATGCATACGCACGTGTTCCTAGCCAACCAGTTAGGGACCAGTTCGGAGTTGTTAATAAAAATATGCGCTGTATTTTTTGTTTTTTACTGTACTGTGCCTGTGCTTGCAATAAGGTGCAAAACTTTTTAAAGGTAAATTTGACAAAAAAATTTGAATATTTTTAGGGTATTTTGTAGTCGAGATCACTCGACTACATCATTCTTACTTGTTCAATATTTAATTTGTTGTTGCCTCAGGTTCAGTGCGTTTCCCGACTCATTTCGATTGCAATATTTCTAATTAAAGGTTGTAAGCCAATTTAAATTGATGTGTGTGTGTGTGTGTGCCTGTGTGTGAGGATGGGTTTTGGCGCTGTTAAGTATGTTAAGGTTTACGCTTAATGTTGCTGAGGATTTTGCGTTAATTTTCTAGAATTGGGTTTCGCCGTGTCGCGTCGAGTCCCATTTAGCTTAGCTCCACTTCGCTTCGTTACCAGTTGCCAGTGTGTGGCCAATGTCAACTGTTTCACTTTCAAATTGCATATTCCATCCATGCATAATTCGAGTCATATCCTCTGCCCCGCTCGAAAGCCGAAAGTTAGCATAATCACTTTTGTACCACAAGAAATGAAATCATGGGTAAATAATAACCCGCTGCATTTTGGACATTTTAAATTTTAAACGGTAGCGGTAGATAACAGTAAGTTGACACATTTATATAAAAATATAGGGTGAGTATAACTAACTATAAAATGTAAAACAAATATTTTTTAGCCACAGACACAATACTTGAGCTGTGCTCCACTCAAGCTTCCTTCTATGTACACAGGACCAAAGTTTTATCTATTTATTTGTATACCTTTAAAGTTAATAAACATAGTTGGCGATTTTTAGTTAATCACATGCCATCGCAAATTTAGACTTTTCATTACATTATCGAAGTCGTAACATAACATATAGATATTTAGAATAAAGTTTTTTTTTTTAAAGAATACACAAACACAAGGTAAGTGAAATAAATACATAGACATAAATCAAAACGAAGACCATATTTCTAAGGGTCCGAAGCGATTCCCTTAAACATGCAACGACTTATGGATATGCAATCTTATATTTTGAGTATTTCAATATTTTTCTCAATTAAACTAATTACTTTTCGCGTGACCTGGTGTTCCACATAGCTCAAGATGAGGTGCGCAAAGAAACGGAGGACTCGTAAACCAATCAAAAAGCCAAAGACCCGGTTTCCAAAAAGGGCAAGCAAATCAGTTATGAAGTGCCAGAAACCAGGAACAGTTCCTGCCAACGGGTTCATGAACTTTCTACGGGTTTTTCGACGTAAGAGCTGCGGTCTCAGTCCCATCGCAATGGTCCTCAAGGGCTCAGTTGCATGGCATAAGTTGTCCAATTCTAAAAAGGATTTTTATCGTCGGCAGGTAGGTTCCGTATTCCCAAGATTCCTTGTATTTATATACAATATGGTAAATATGGTTTTTCTCTAGGCTTGGAAGGCAAACGCTAGAAATGAGCAGGAATCTACTCGGTAAAAGGGTTTACCACTGACACAAGGTCTGAAGACCTTTACAGAAGAAGCCGTTCATAAAGGGGAAAACATAAGTAATGAGATATGGAGCTCGATTGCAAAATTCCTTTTTGCACACTCAAATTTAAGCAAGTGCTCCTATTATTGGGACCTCCACAGGAGGTCTCTTTAAAGCATATGCGTTCGCCTGCTGATTTAATTTTTACACTTAATCGTTAGCAAATTTATAGCTTGGCCTTTAAAATTGTTGATTTCTATATTGATTGATTCAACATATCAAAATCGATTTAAACTGATCATTTCTAAAAATGTATCGACTAAATAAGAAATATTTGGTCTGCGCGTGGTATTCGAGAGCTTTTATTTACAATTTGAAGTTTTGGCTTATACAAATGGAGGGAAAAATACCTTTCTCTCGATTAGCCGGAGCAGATCAAGTTTTCTTTATTTTCACCAATAACTGCCTTCATTTCTCGAATATCGATCAATTTCGGTTTCCAATATCAATAAATGCCATAATTTTAAAGGCTAAAACGGATACACTCCAGTTGATCTAAATTCTATCAGTAGTCGCAAGCATTTGTGAGAAAGAGATGGCATGGTAGTCGACAAGAACGTGAATATGTTTTTTGTGTATACTGTGCAGAACCTCGTTACATACGATTGCGTGAACGTATGTTTGTATATATATATATATGTATATGCAATACTTTTTAAAGGAAAATTTTATTAACAAAATCTTAAACATATATTTAACAAACGGGTTAAGGGTATATTTTAGTCGCGTTCACTCACAACATTCTTACTTGTTTTTTGTTTATGATTTTTGTTTTTCATTTTCGATTTAAATTGCTGCTGCTGCGCAGTCGGTGTCGATGCTGTTTGTTTGAGGTTTAATACAATTGCATACGCTCGCTTTTGTGTGTTTGCATGTGTGCATGTGAACGTATTTGTAGTGAAAACGTTTACAAGTGTGCATGTATGTACATATATTTATTGCACACTTATTATTTTGTATACCAGTTCGCACATTTACATACTCAAACGGCTGGCTAATCGAAACGCATATAATAAAAACAAGCAGATGCAAACACACTGAAAAAATTGAGAAACTTAGCAACTTATATATATATAAATATGCATATCTAAATAAATAATTTCACGTACATATGTATTTGAATATATTTCTACTGCATAGCTAGGTGTGACTTTATTAATATTGTATATGAGTATGTAAACAAATTAACCAAAAAGATATACACTGGCCTACGTGACTTTTGGAAAACCCCAGCCAAGTAGTAATAAATATTTATAAATCACATGAAGCATAACTATATACACACGACTAAATACGTATAAATGCGTGAATGTATGTATATAGATAGATATTTCCATGTGTCAGTAGGGTGACCATGCGAACTCTAACGGCATGAAATGATTCAAGTCATGCAAATTTAACCTATTTACACGTATGTATTTATACATATGTATATATGTAAACTTAGCAGTTATCGGATGCTCTTACGTATTTCCATTGTTTTCCATTTGTTTTATTTAAAAATGCAAATCAAAAGCTTTAACCACAAAATTGTGCATTCATACTGATAAAACCACTAGTACACAATATACAACTCACGTACATATTTAATTATACATACATATATATGTATACATACATTGCGGGACATTTAAATATATACATTTCACTGCCTGCCAAAATCATTATTATATTATTATTATTATATTTATTATATTATTATTATATTTATAATGCTCTTATATGAAACCTTGATCAAAATTTAATAAATTAAATAAATAAATGTAATAATTATGATTATTTGGTTGAAATGCAGTTTAGTTTTAGATATATTAAACTGCTATTTAAGTTCATTTTTATTTTATTGTATTATGAACCTAATTATTTGGAGCTATAATTTTTATTCTTGAAGTTCGTTTCAATTAAATTTTTTTTAATTTCATAAAATAAAAAAATTTAATTCAAATTAAATAATTATGATAATTATTATTGAGCAATAACTATTTAATTATTGTTATAGCTTGGTTTTTCACGATCTCCATTCACGGTTAAATTGTTTAAATAGGTTCTCCTCTCTCTCACCTTGTAAGTTGCATAGTATTTCGAAATTCGTATTAAATGGGAGCCAAGTGAGGCCACACACGTATACACGCACTTACAGACCCACACGCTGATAGATTATTGACCCCTGATTGATGTCGCCTGTGTCAAATGTGTTATCAGTTAAATTGGAACTCAGTGTTGGAAGTGATAAGCGGCCTATGAATAAATGGTGTGATCGACAAATCAGTCGCGCTTCGAACTTGAGTTCTGTTCAACTGTTGCAAGCTGCGTTGCAAGATGTGCTGCCCATCAATCAAAGTTGTCACTTGGCTTACTCTGAGTCTTCTAGCATTGGACCTTTCTAGGGTAAGTTTAACAAATCTTAAGAAATGATAGGAACGCTTTAATTATTTTGATTTCTAGGCAAATGTTGTATTTCACTTTTCGTTGGATTTCCATGTGAAAAAGGCACCAAATTCCAGCGAGCTAATAAATAAAACCATCATCATAGAGAATAATCAAGTGTCGCTGCAGGACAATGAGCCAGGTTCAACTACAAATTCGCCCAGTTTGCTATGGATCGAGGAGGATCAGTATATTGTGGACGCAGTGCAGCTGCTAGAGGAGACAAGAGAGGCAGTCAAACAGTTAAATGTGGAGCTGTCGCCGCTGGTGGGCAGAAGCAATCAGTTGGCAACAACCCTCAAACAAACGCTGCGCTATGCGAACGATGTGGATGCGACTCTGGAGAATGCAGACTTTGCCCAGCATGTGCATCAGTTGCGCAAGTATCTCTTAATGATCGACAACTTGAGATTGGGTGGTATACGCACCTTGGAATATGTGCTGCTCAAGCTGGCCATGGAGAAGTACAAATTGCTGGAAAAGGAGCAAGAGGTATCGGATTATTTGCATCGAGCGGATGCTGCTTGGAGTAGATTTAAGAACACACAGGTTGTTATTACGGAGCAGAGCTAATGAAGTGCCTCAAAAGTGTCCAAAAAACTCAAATCTGAGATTAAGTTTAACAGTTGTATAGATTTGTATTAAAATTCATAGCGTTGCGAACAAAAACCGAAAAACAACAATAAGCAAAAAGGTGGCATTTCAAAAAGGGACTTCCTGTTGTTTTCCATGCTGTTGTTTTATAAGTATTCCATTCGATTCCACTGCAATGCCTGACATTGCTACAGGTACTCAACACAATGCACACACACATGCTGGCACATAAATATGCATGGCCCAAATCTACCCTTGGAAAATACGTTACGCACGCTGGGAATAAACTCATACACTCACACATATTTTATGTGTGAGAGCAGAAGGATTCCAGGTAGATGCAGACAAAGGCAACGAATGAACGTATAAAGAGTGCCCCGCAAAACAACAGCAGCTGCCAGATCCGTTGCTAATGCACAACAACAACAGCGACGGCGATCGGCGAGAACACAGACGGTGCAACCGAGTGTATCCTGCTCTAGCCAGCCCGTCCTCAAATTCATGAAACTCGAAACCACCACGAAAACGTTCAAAATACTTACAAACATGTTGCGATTATCAATAATCAGTGTTGACATTTAAAAAAGGCTAGTTTTAGGACCAACTGAACTACAGCTATAAAATGTATAGTATTTATTTTTTTTAGTAAGTCAAACTGCATTTCTATTATTTTAAGTGAAGTAAAATATTTTGATAACCTCGTCAGAGCTTTATCCGTTATTTTTGATGGTTTGGGTTAAGAAAAGTTTAGCCAAAACAATATTTAATATTACATTTTCCGCCAATAAACTTAAAAGAGAAGCGTGTCTTTGAAGCAATGCATCTCTGCCGAAAAAGTAGATGCATTTGTGCTATGCGGGTTGTACCTCTGCATATGTGCCCATAAATATGTGGGCATGCATAAGTCGTAAAAATGTAGTCGCAATCACTTATTTCGTGCACTTCTCAATACGAAGTAGTACCCCATACAACGACCATAATTTGTGTGTGTGTACATATGTTATATATCCATCCTTCAGAGCACTGGTGAAATCAGTGTAAATAAATATGTACACATGGATGTCTATCTACTGCATACAACTCAATGTGGGTAAATACAGGTTTATGCTTTTTTATGCTCTAGAAACTGGTTGAACCGCTTTGGATCGCATATACCATGAAAAATGTATTGATTTCATTTTTACACTGGTTTTTTTTTGCTTGTTTTCGATTGGAAAAAAACAAGCACGAATGCTTGAGCTAAGTGTGCATTTCTATATTGTATATATATATTTTTGTTTATAAGTTTAAGCGGCAAAACTATTGTTTGAGGCGCCCCTTGATTTGTTTTACCAGCGGACAGAAAACTGATTAAATAGGTGTAGAATGTTTGACAAGTGTCCTGTTTAAAATTAAGCTGACATGGGAGCTTAAGCATTATAAAAAATTTCTTTCGTTCTAATTGACATCAATAAAAATAAAATTCTAAAGTAATCGAAGATCCTTCATTGCAGCAGACTCATCTCATGGTTAGCCGATAGTTCATCGGTAATCGATACTGGCTGGTTAACGCCAGCACAGTTGGGAAGCAAAAATAAGAGGTGGACATTTTTAATATTGTGTATTAATATAAATGATAAAAATAAAACAGATCGCTATCAAACAAAATTATAACGTTAATCGGTGAAAGTTATCGCTGTGACAGCAAACAGCTGTTGGTTTCATTTTATTGTTTTTTTTTTACTTGCGATTGATTTATTACGCGCCGTAATTTTATTATTTTTGTTTTAATTTGTATTTGTGTTTTGCATTTTAACAAATTCAATCACATTTGTTTTATTTGTACTTAAAGCTGTTTTTAGATAATAGTAGAAATTGTGGCAGGGATCAATTTGGCTTAAAATTGCGAAGTATTTTTAATACTTCGATTTGAAAGTCGAGTTTTTGATCGCTGCTCATGCGTTGCATGTGCGGTTTAATGCTATCAAAGAATGCCTGATCGGGATCAGGATCAGAAGCAGCTGCAGAATGTGTTGCACTATTTGAAGTATCCATAGTGCATGAGGACGAAGTTGCTCTCTCGCTAGGCTTTGCATTTGCTGGCACATTTGAAATTGTGTTTGGCGAGTAATTAAATGTGCCCAGCACCGAGTGTAGCTCATCCTCGACCAATTTGTGATGCACAGTCTCAGACTCATCGTTGGGACTCTCCGACTCTGCACGATTCCGCTTGGCCGGCGTTCTTCTTATGTTAAATTTTGTATTGCGTTTCGCTCTTGGTTGCTCCTCCTCCGCCTGCTCCTTCAGTGGCGTCTCCTCGTCCTCTGTCTTGACGTCCAGCAGGAAGCTCAGTTCCTTCTCGTAGATGTAGGAAGCGCGACAGATTTCCTCGCCACTTTGTCGCAGGCGGTTAACGCGCAAATAGCTGTCGCGTGTGTTTTTCCAGCGTTTTAACAGCGTTTTTGCTGTAACAAATTGTAAACAGATAAAATTACTTCGCTTTCTAGAAATGCGCATTTACTTCGAATTACTTACTAATTTCCTGCTTTTCGGCGTCGCTAGATGCCTCGAAATTCTTGCACAGCTGTTGGCCAATTTGCTGCCAGGCGTGATCGCGCAATTCGCGATTGTGGAAATTTTTGTGCTCTCGATCCCAGATGATGTGATGCTTTTTAACCGCATCAATGAAATCGTACATCGAATATCTGAGATTCATGCCTGCGGTTTTCAACACTTTGTGGTTGCCCATCCTCAAATATAGTTTTGCCTATTAATATTCCCGGTTGATTTATTTGTGTGTGCAAGAAAACGCGCGCGCTACAACGTGCTGGCTACAAAAACAGCTAAGAACTGACGCGGGCGACACACTAAAAACGCTAGCAAAGCGCACAGTTGTCGCAAATCGAGTTGCCAGATCGTTGAAATAGAGTTACTTGTGTTCGTATTGTATAAAATGCAAATGCGTTTTTATATTTTAATTAGTTGAATAATGTGCATGGGTCAGCTACAGTTATAGTGCGAACTTAGAGGCAATAAAAACGAAGGCTTCCAAGTTGCTTATCAATCTATATGGGATTTTTTTGATACTCTTTCTACTTTTTATATTAACATTGGAACCACGAAATTGTTTTGTCAACTAATTTTGTTAAGCGCGCTCAATTCGAGTGCCACTAGAGTTGCCAGATAACAAATAAAAGAGTCGTGTGTTGTTATGAAAAATATTTCATTTTCGTTTATTAGACATAGGCAGCGGCCAATAATTGTATAAATTGTTCAAATGGTGCAACGAAAAAGACTGCGATTTATGACCGGTAAAGTAATACATGTGAGAAGGTGTGTTAAGATACGAGAGAGAAATGCAAGTGAATGTTTGTTGAGTGCGTGTGTTTTTTTTATGTTTAGTGTTTTATGTTTTTATAACTGTTTGCTTTGTTTTAAGTGTATTTTTCTCTTATTTTTTTTTTACATGGGCCTGCCCATACCACGACCCATGCCCATGCCGCCGGCGCCAGCCATGGGCGGTTCGCCGGCCTTGGGGCTCTTTATTGTCTCATCGACAGAGAGGATCATGCAAGCGGCCTCCGAAGCAGCGGTGAGAGCATTTATCTTAATAATTGAAGGCTCCCACACGCACTGCTCAAAGTTATCGGAAATGTCCTCCTTGGTGATGTCAACGCCAAACCATTGGCCACCTGTGCAAAATAAAAGAATAATATTTCCAGTTTAAATATTAAATCAAAGTTAAGTTAAATTATATTAAAAATATTTATACATTTAATATATCGGTAACAAGTTTCGTGCCTGTTTCGCACATCGCTAACATGAAAATTCTATTTACAACACGTTGGCAGCACCGCTGAACAAAATGCCCGCGCGCAAGACAAAGCCGCAAATATACCAATGCAATGGGTGCGAAAGAGAACACACCTCGCTCAAAAAACGTCGAAAGAAAGAGCTGCCAACACAAACACGCGCTAGACGAAAGAACAACTTTGCAGTTGAGACAGCAAACTTGTAACTAACGAAAGAAAAGAAATTTAATCACCTGACATATACATATATATTGGAGAAATGTCGACAACTGGCCGCAAGCGGAAGCAGCAGTTAAAGCCGCGCGAAGATGTGCGCTCGCCGGTAAAGCGACAAAGTTTGGATGTGAAAAATGAACCGATGCTGGCCAGCAGCTATCCGCTGGCCGACTACGATTGTGTGGACATTAAACCCGATTTGACCGAGCTGCAGCTGCAACTACAACTCGCAGTGAACGCAGAGAAAGAAACAAAAACAGCAACAACCAAGTATAATACAACAAAAAGTGGAGTGGAGGATACAAAAGCAGAGCTGGAACAGCTCAGCGATTCGGATGAGGATGGTTACTCAGAGATTAACTTTGGGCAAGCTAACGATGTCTTTTGCGAAGGTAATACAAATTTAATATGACAAAATATTCTCGACTTCTAATTTTTCGTATCTTTTCTTTTAGATGAGGAGGATGACTATGATCCGGAGTGGACGACACAACCGACAACGCCACGTTTGATATTCAAATTCACTACGCCCTCGGGTCAAACGGGTTTGAGATCGATACGAAAACTCGCCTGTCCACGTTACTACTTCAACCAGCTGCTGGGCAATCGAGCGGAGTTCTTTGCACAGCTCGCGAAGGGCTGCCCTGTGGAAGAGTCGCCGGCCAGCGCTGAGGAGCTGGAAACATTTGTGGGACTCTGTTTGCTGTTGAGCGATGTAAAATTGGCGCACTTGAGCGATTATTGGACAGGGAACATATATCCCGGTTTTGTAGGATTTGCGGCGAAAATGTCTCTCCAGCGATTCCAACAGCTGCTGCAATCGCTCAGCTTCGAGAAGCTGCCCGGAGGCAATACGGACATGGATGTAGGACAGGCTGGCAAGCTGATTGGCTACTACAATGCACGCATGTCCGAGTTGTATGTGTGCGGACAGCAGCTGGTGCTAAACGAGCCCATCATCCACTGGAAACAGCAGTTCAGCTACCAACAGGAGTTGCCGCCAAAGCAGCGATGCAATGCGTTAATGTTGCATCTGCTGAGCGAGCACAGTGGTTTAATTCTGCGCATCCTGCCGGAGCTGCAGAGGCAACGCCAGCTGGCGAGGAATTCGCGCCAGTTGGTGGCACAACGGAACGAGCTGGCGCTGCAGTTGCTCCAATCGCATTTGTTGCGTGGCCACAGTGTCTATGTGAGCAAGTATTATGGCAGCTATGGATTGGCCCATGAGCTGGCCCGGATGGGCACGTATTGCAGCGGACTGCTGGACAGGAATCGATATGGAAACAGCAAGGCCTTGGTCTACCAACAGCTAACGGCGAACAGCATTGCTACCAGATATGCGGCGACGCCTCTGATGATGGCTAAGTGGCGACGACGCGAGAAGTGCGTCTATTTCTACAGCTCCGACTGTCTGGCCATCTATGCCAAGGAGATGTCCATGCAGAAGATCAATGCACGGCCCAAGCTCATCCAGGAGCTGGACTTTCAGCTCAAGCCGGCGAAATCCATGCGCCAGCAATTGATTAGCTATCAGCCCAGCTGCGCCGGCTTGGAGCGGCAGCAACAGTTGTGCATCTTTTTGCTGAATCTGTTCGTGTTTAATGCCCATGTATTGTATATGGCTAATGCGCAGCCGGGGCGCAACAGCAGTGGCAGCGCCAACTGTGCAAGCGATCCCAGCAAGCTGAAATCGTACGCCGAGTTTCGCATGGCCATCATAAAGTCGCTGCTCAAAGAGGATGCAACAGCTGCATCAGTGACAAAAACTGTGCCCGAATCAAGTGTCAGTCCAACTGCTGCTGCACTGCCAATCGGCGGCAACCGGCGACAGGAGGCACAATCGAAGCGAGCAGTTGCAACAGCTAATCGATTGGCTGCGGAGTCCACGCATGAGCTGACGCTCATTCAGAGGAATGGGAAGGCATTGCGCAAGAATTGCCGGCATTGCCACAAGGGTGGCATGTTGCAGTTCACCAAATACATGTGTAACCTGTGCCCCGACACACCCGGACTCTGTGCCTCGCCCTGCTTTCGCCTGTGGCACGAACAGCAGCTCAATCAGTGAAATGTAAATCAATTAAAAAGATACAAAAACGCTCTAAATGTCCTTTCCTTTCCGCACTATAAATCTCAAGGATATCTTCATTGAAAAGAATTGCTAAGCCTTGAAAAAGTCGAGAAAATTAGAACTTATTCTATAAAATTCACTACTGTGAAAAAATCAAGGTCGTCATTAAATCTGCAATCTATTTTCATAATCAAATCTGAAATCCAAATTCTGTAATTAATTCTATAATTTAAATTTGTAATCAAATCTGTAAACATACAAAATCAAATTTGTAATATATATGCAAAAACTGTCTTGGAAGTAATATCAAAGTAATAATATTGCACACATATATTTTGGAAAATATAAAAAAAAATACTCAAGAAATGCTGAACATTTTGTTTTAACTCATGCAATCAACACTAAAGATAACTAAATTTGAATATTGATACCAATATCCATATTCCATCGTAAGTTTATATGCCAATTTGCAGACTTAAACTTTTGTCCATATTGAAGATTCTGAAGAGATTCAGATTTACAGCAAAGCAATCTTGGAATAACTATTTAGTTACAATTTTATTATTTTGCTCAGTTTAAAATATTTTAACTGTTTTCATCAGCATTGCATATGTTTTAAATAAAATGAAAAGATCATCAAAAGTATAAATAAAATAAAAAAGAAAGTCAATCTCAGAGACTATAAGATATATATATATGCAGATTAAGTTTCAGTAACGAAAACCGATCCAAAATACAGATAGTATTGAAAAACACTATTGTAAAGATAGTATTAATGAAAGTAGTAATATATTCCAAGGAATCGAAGCTATTATTAAAGGGGCTACAAACATATTGACAATTTTTATTGTTATTTTGATTGGCCTATTTGTGATAAATTTAATGTTTTTACATTTTTTTTATACCATTTTGTAGTTATCTAATTATTTAATGCTTGCTTATCTTGAGTATTGATTGCTTGTGCGCAAATGCAATTTAAATGAATAATTTGTTAACTGCTTATATATTTTTTTTGACTTTTTTCGAGCTGTATGTGCAATATCAAATTCTAAGCTATATGCATATAGTGTCTACCCAAAGTATATGTGCTGATCCCAGAACTGATTGGGATTATATAAATATATATATATAAAATGTGTATTTGTGTTTGCTTACCTTGGGCATGTTTCTGGCGCAGCTTGTTGAGAATGTTTGTGGCATCGAAGCCGGCATTGTCGCACAGCTGACGCGGTATAATCTCCAATCCCTTGGCAATGGCAGCAATCAGCAGCTGCTCCTTGCCGGCAATGGTGCGCGAATAGTCGCGCAGCAGCTTGGACAGTTCCATTTCGATAGCACCGCCACCGGCGACAACTGAATCATGCTTAATGGTGCGACGCACAATCATGATGGCATCGTGGAGCGAACGTTCCGTCTCCTCCAGGAACTGCTCGGCCCCACCGCGCAGAATCAATGTGCTGGTCTTGGCATTCGGACAGCCTGCAAGAGATTGGATTAGATGCGATTAATATATAGATTGAAATGATAGCTAATAGTTAAATAGTCACACCTTGGAACAAGTTGAAACGTTCACCGCCCACTTGACGCTCCTCAAAACGCTCGCAGTGGCCCAGAACGGAGGGTTTGATGTCATTCGCTGTGGTCATGACGGCGCCACCGCATGCCTTCATTGTGCGCTTGAGATCCTCTTCGGGAAGGCGGCCGGCGCAGAAAATGTCGCGATCAGCGAAATACTGTGTGGCCACATCGCCAATGGCCAGCTTGGAGAGCACCACATTGGCGCCGGACTCATGGATTTTGGCCAATTTGTTGTACAATATTTGCCATTCGGCATCGACAATTTTTTGATACTCCTTTACATTGTCCACCCGAATCTCGGCATTATCGCGTTCGGCCTTCAGTTCCAGTTCGATATTTAACAGGGCAATTTTACAATTCTCATAGGATTTGGGTGCCATATGGAAGCCGGCATAGGCGAAGGTCTTCAGGAACGCGACGCCTGAGATCAGTTGGGATTCCTCCAACGAACCGCCGGCAACCTTCTTAATGCCAATCATGTTCAGGGGCAGCAGCTCATCCAGCGAAAGAACAGCTTCCACAACGATTTTGGAAAAGAAATCCTTTTGCTGATGTATCAGCTTGGAAGACATCGCTGTCGCTGCGCATTTCTCAAGCAGTGAACGCTGCTCCTCCTTCGACTGTTTCTCAATGCGCACCGCCATCGAATTGATCTTTTCAATGGAGAGCTGCAGTGCCTTGCGTATGGCTTTGATGATAATACGGGGATGAACTCCCTCATCCACAAACGGTTTGACCTGCTTGAGAAACTCGCAGGCGAGCAGCACAACCGATGTGGTGCCATCGCCCACCTGTGGATCAGAAAAGTGTGTAAGTCACGTGATCAAAGCCAGTTTGTAACGCAATTCTTACCTCGGCATCCTGTGACTTGGCAATGTCCACGAGGGTTTTAGCCGCAGGATGAATGATTTCGAGCAGTTTCATAATGGTGGCACCATCATTCGATATCGTCGCCTTGCCCTGTGCATCCACAATCAGTTTGTCCATGCCGCGCGGGCCCAGTGTGGTGCGAACAGCATCGACAATCGATTGGCAGGCATTGATATTGGATACCAACTGCGGCTTGCCCTGCGACGTGTCGGTGCCTTCCTTCAGGAGCACAATTTGTGGCTGCTACAAATATCCCCCAAAATAAAATAAAAGTGAAAAACGTATAAAATTAGTCAGCGGCTTCTTTGACAGATGGCAGTTTTGCGAGAAGCTTCTTTGAAGGTTATGTTTCATGCGGCGCATGATGCACAGTTGCATTTCACTACAAACAAACAAAACCAATTTGAACAAACTCTTCATTTTATTGTATTTAATTGGAAAACTATAAACTATAATTATAATCACGAGGCGCACATGTTTTAAATTAACTTCAAATTACGTTTTTTGTAATTAATTCGTGTTTGTTTAGTTTGTGCTGGTTTTGTATTAATTTGCACACTTACTAACCATATTTAATTGATGGAATTTGCCGTTTTGCGTTAATATTAGCTAAAACAATCAATTTTGGTAGCAGACAGGCGGCAATATGATTTTCTTTCACGTTTTCCGCAATGAGTAAGCGGCAGAGCAGCAGGCTATCGATGGCGTTATCGATTGCATCGCAGTGTTGCAATTAAAACGAATATCGAAAGTTAGTTTCAAAATATCGATTATTCGATTATATAAGGAAAATTCGATAACTAAAGCTGTGGCATATTTATATTTTGCGCGCTAATTTGAAGCTAGCAAGGACCACAATTACAATTAGAAAATTTTCTCATTAATATAAGTTAACTTTAACCAAATAATGTCAAATTCTAAAATGCCTTCTATTTGTTAAATTTCAAGCACCTTTTTTAGTAAAGTATTTGTAATTGTCCCCTTTTTGATGCAAACTTCAAATAGCTGCGTATTTTTGTTAGCTATTTATAAATATTTGGCGATCTTCCTCACGTCGTTGGACACAGATATTCCATTCTAGAATGTGTTGCATGCTTTCAGTTTGTTCCGACCGCTCAACTTGAGTGAGTTGTTCGTTTCGAGCAAAGAGGAGCTATTTAAAGACGTTTTTTTTTTTATATTATGAACTATGTTCAAATAGTTTCACCTAAATCTAATTCGTTCAAATGGAATTGGAATTTTAGTTGGTTAACGTTTACTATATCGAACCAAATTCGCCAGACAATAATGTCAAATGCGTTCTTATCAACTTAAAGTGAATTGATTACGAAACTGAAACTGTGCAGATATACTTGAATCGACGAAATATAATGTAATGTATAAAGGAGTAAGTACAGCTAAATGATACATATAACATATTAATAATTGTAGTCTAGATCTAAACTTTTAACTCAACAATCTAGTTTATTTATGTTAGTCATTTTTTCTATATTTACAAGATTAAAATTGCTGCTGCAAGAACAATGTGAATATATTTTTCTTAAATTCTTTACACAAACATGATAAAACGAATATATATATTTTTTTGATTTATTGCAAACTCTAATTTTGAATAAGTTCCAATTTTCCACGGCACCCCCTAAAAATATTTATGTGTGTGTAAAATTGAGACGGTCTAATTGTGTCCATCATTCAGTATGTCGTTAAGTCATTGTCAGAAATTTATGTGTCATTTGTAAAGCTCCAGCTGCTGGCAGCCCGCTCATAATTTGATTCTTTTTATAGGCATCGAAGTGGGGAATGCAGACAGTTTTGTTTTGGTTACGAATGCAGTCAAAACAAATGCTTAAGGTTCAAACAATTTTGCCGCTTCCGACACGATGCGCCTGTTTCCCGGTCAAAAGCTTTCAACACTTTCCCACCACACAGAAAAACGGAGGCAATTGAACCGACACACACATAGACATAGAATTCATCAATAAATGCCAAAGCTTTCTTTAATTAAATGGCACGATATGTGAAAAGCACAAAAAAGCTTGAGGCGTCCGTTTAGTCAATCGGTGTCCGACCGAAACGAAAGATCTCCGCTGCCGCTAAGCGAAACGAAACTCGAGCAACTAGAATAGAACGGTTTTGCTTTTAGTAATTTTTAAATTGATATATTAATTGATAAATACTATATGTATATTTCTCAGTAGCAGTAGCTGAAATATTTTATGTATATTGAAAGCTACATGTTATTCGAAAAGACTTGTGTGAAAAGTTCTAAAAAGTGTTCTGCGTAAAAAAAAGAACCTTGTTTTTTTTGAGAAACAATTATATTAAAAAGAGATTTCGAGTGCTGCTCTGCATACCAGAAATTGTAGTACGCGCCGCGAAATTTACACATACTGAAAATAACCTTATAATATTTGTATATTGACGTCATTGCGGAATACACTGCAAACAAAAAATCGAAACAAGTCCGCAAGTAAATAAACAGTTTTGTATACATTTTATTACAAAACTCGTTAGTGGAGTGAGAAAAAGGAAGAGACAGCTGGCAATAAATTTCACAAGTTAATTACAAAGCATGCCAAAGTTTTGTTCTAGTTGATAGACAAGTATATCCAAGGTTTACTAATGCTAATGGTGCGTATATGCGATCTTGAATGAATCAGCGTCTGCACACTTCCATATCTATAGATATGGATATACACTTTAACGATTCATCTTATTTCGAAATCACATTTTCAGCATGTATGTTTACGGCACACGAAATACAACAAAATAAAATGAAGACTCTTTCGAATTGTGCAAATTTTCATCGCAATATTAATTTCATTTTTTTGTATTGTGGTTGGAGTTGGATGTTGTGGGCGAGCTGGAAAGGCAAGGCTTGTGGTGACATCACATGTCGTGTTGCAGCCCAAATAACACTTTATTCATTTGGTCGCGTTTGGGGCCACACTTTTTATTTAATTAAATTAAAACGAAAATGTGAAACATGAGCATTGTAAACTTACTTTAACACTGGTCGCATGAAAAGTACAGCAGCAATTGTAAAATGAAAACACATCAGAAATAAACCTATTCTTAAAGAAGTACGGTCAATAAACCAAAGTCATTTCTAGTTTCACTGTATTCATTATCAACTTGAACAGAATTTATTAAATCAAATCAAATTCCTATCTCTATATAGTCAGAGCGTACAAGAGTGCATATATATATATATATATATAACTGAGAGAGAGAGCGAGATACACGACCTTGATAAAGATGATCTTGTGAAAATTTTCGAGAGAATTTGCTCTATGAACTCAAAATAATGATGCCCTCAGCTCGACTGTATCACTCTCAATCCGCTATATATATATATAAATATATATATAGTCTTACATGCTTAAGCTAAAGCGGATGCATGAAAAATGAAAAGAATTCTTGCCCCAATGGCCCATCATAAATTACAATGTTCATGCGTGTTATTGTTGATAGAGGCCCGCAGGGGGCACCCCCAATTGGTTAGCAGAAGAGAAGCGTAATTATTGACGTCATTGTACTAGATATAAAACTAACTTAGTAAGACTAAGTAGAGCTGATGGATTGCACTCGTGCATGTGTGCCACATATTGTTGTTGAAAGCAACGCTGCCACTTGCTGTATAAATCAATAAAAGGGGGAAAAACTTGTTGATAGAATTGAGACACATACAAAATAGCAGCAACAAAAGTGCTATTGAAGTGAACGACTGCTGAAGAAGCCTGTCAAATGATCCCCAGCACATTTTCAGAACCAGAATTGTTTACATATATGTCTGTTAACTAAACTTTTCAATGGAAATTCGAATCTAAACCATAATTTACTATATCAAATTGTCTGATTATACAGTAAAGCAAAATAAATTATACCTAAAGTTTTCATATTTTGCATCTAAACTATTATTAAATATAAAAAAAAATTCCGCAGAACCTAAATACAATTTTCTTACATTTATCATCTATTTAGATATTTATTATACAATTACCCTCTTAATTTCAATATTAAGCTAATTAAGCTTTTCAAATTTTTTACCACACAAACGTTATTATACAAATTACTTTACAAAATTGAAGTTTTCGAGCGTTTACTGTACTAAAAAGCTAATTTATTTTACTTCTTTCTTACAGATAAAGCCTAAATGAAAACTCTACGGCTGCGCGATTGATCTTTATAATTATCAATGAATTTGAAATATATCGAGACTTTCGGAAAGGTCGGACCACACCGTATATGCAGCATATATATTAAACAAAAATAAAAAAAAAACAATACTACGACGGCTAATTATTTTTTATACATATAAAAAATGGCTGATAATCAATTAAAAACGACCTCTAGCAAAGGGATCAATGAGAAACCCGCACAGATCTTAGTGCCCCACAATGGGGCCGTGCGTATGTTGGAGCAACCACAAGTCTCCAGAGAGAAACAATGCTTCCACGTGCACGTGAATGAAGACTGGCAGACGCTCGTCTCCAGCAAAAACAAATTGAAACGCAAGAAAAAACTGAGCGCATCGCTCACCTCCGTTGCGGATACCGTTAACCAGGAGAAACGCACACGCATCGAGGGCATACATTTGAACATTAAATGCCGCGCCAAGGATAATACTAACGGCACTGGCGAGACTGCCAACTTGTCTGCCAACGCGGCTGCCAACACGATTGCAGCAAAGGCGCCAGTAGTCAGACAGAATACCAAGGTCGAACGACCCGTTATAATTGGCGGCGTTAATGTGCTTTCGGTGGCGGCGCCGCAGCGTTTTAAGCGCAAACTCCAGGAGAATGTGGACACAATACAAAAGCTAAACGCACTCGCCGAGCAGCTGCGTTTAGAAGTAAATGAGGTATTTGCATAACACATAACATACACAAGTAATAAAATATATATAATATAAGTGTTACTTTATATAAGTAATTAAATAGATTTTATAAAATGTGTTTGTATTTTCTATTTATAGCTAAAGTCCAGCCTGATAACAGAACGAGGCGCTGTGCGCTCTTTAAGGTATGTAGTATTTAAATCAAGACTTGCACTTGCTGTTTTTTTTGCCTTATGCAGAGATAGTAAGCTGTGTCGAGCAACGGCCGATAGCACTCTTCTGATCGATACTTGTATAATCGATATTTGTAATTTTGGCGCTAATTTGAATTTGAAATTGCAGGGCGCAAAACGATGCCGATAGCCGAAAGTGGCGCAACGATGTGAAGAGACTGCAGCAGACGCTGGAGTCGACGAAGAAATTTAACTTATCGAGGAAACCCAACGAGCTGGCCGCAGATGCGGTCAATAGCCATGTGGCCGTCGATGGCCTAATCAACTATGAAATCCAAAGACTGACTAATGAAATTGCCGTGCTAAGGGAAGCAAACAAAACCAAAGAAGAGAAGACCCAGGTAAATACAAATTACATAAATAACTGCATAAACAATTGCGCATGGCATGTGTGTGTAGACCATGTACAGTGATCGCTCGGTAATTAGAACTGCTACAAAATAATATAAAAATTTTTTTTTTTGTTAAATTAAAAATGGCATAGATTGAGAGATTGAGAAATATAAGAAAATTACCCAAAAATTAAATATTCTAAAATTTTTTAAGTTAAAAATAGCAACAAGTAAAATTTTGATTTTTTGTTCAACTTAAAAATGTTGCTACAATTAAAAATCAATTATATTAAAATATGTAATATAAATTGATCAAATAAGAGAAATTAGTCAAAAATTTAATGTTAAAATGTTAAAATTTCTAGGATTAAAAAGATATTGAATGAATAAATAAAAAAAGAGTAATTCATAAAAAAAATGGTAAAGTTAGATAATTGATTATGAAAAATGTAGAGAAAGAAACCCAAATTTTATTCTAAAATTATAAGAAAACTGAAAGTATTATTAAATTTTTTAAATAATACTAGAATAAAAAATTTAATTAAAATTTAAAAAGCAATAAATTCACTTGGCCCATAACTGGTTTTTTGAGCCAAAATCTACCGTTGCCAAACAGAGTTTTTCGAAATGTTAAAATAAGAAGCAACTCTAAAACCGAGACGTTCTAATTCTCGAGCGACCTGCGTGTAAGCACATTATGTACATTATATATTATATACATTATAGGTATATAAGTAATGTGCGTATATAATTTGTTTTAAGTTTGCATGCTTTGCTCGCTCTTGCGCTTTTTCATGGCCCAGTTATGTGCCAGCAACTCCCATAAGAACACAATGAGAGACAGTGCTATGCCAATGGCCCATAGAAAGAACACGGCGTGAAAGTGCTCTAGTTTGAGTACGACCGGATCATCACTGTTGCTACCATGACGATGATGATTTTGCACCTTGGTGCCGGCCTTGATAAATGCCGTGTTCATAATGCGATTCCAATAGATCTGAAATCCGAACTCATGTGAACCACGGATCAGGGTGTTAAAATAGCCCAAGTAGGGTGAACCATAGGGCACAATGTAGACAGCATGGAATGGCACAAGACAGCTGCTCATCAGATGGAATTGTGGTTGGCCCAGACGCATATGCTTTCGTGTATTCACCTGGAATGCGGCACTGTCATAAGTATCCAGATAGGCAACACTGCGATCATTGCTATCGAAAGCTTTAGAGAATTGCGCGTCCGACACTGGTTGAATAAGCTTCTCGATTTTCGCCAGGAGCGGATAATCCGTGTTCAGGAAGTGCTTGATGTAAAACATGTGTTGTTTTCGAATGAGTATTTTGTAGGAGGAAGCTGCGAGCACGCTGAGATCATTGATATCCGGCTGGGATTTGCGATCGATCAGCATGCTGGTCAGATTGCCGCGAAAAGCGGTACTAATCAGCGTGCCAAAATACAACCAGAACATGAGGAACCAGCGCACCGAACTCTGCCGCGGCACATGGGCCATCGGGTGGCCAAATGTGCAACAGAACATATCCAGAGCCAAGCAGCTCGGCTGCCGCCTATAAATTGCCCGGCAAAACACATAGGCGAGGAGCAAACTGAATACAATTGATAGCCAAACAAGGACGCCGAATGAGCGAAAAATGTTCCAGAAGAGCAACTTGTCCAATGCCTTGGGAACAATCACGCACAGATCATTGCGATTGTGGGCGATAGTCGCCTCGATGCGATTCTTGAATAAATAAGGCACCAGGAAGCGTAAATTCATGCTGATATCATCGAATTCATTCCATATCTCCGGGTTACATGCACCAAAGATTTGGGTTTTCACATAGGACATCGGTCGTGTGATAATCCTTGTGGCATTTAAGCTTTTCGCTATATACCAGGAGAGTATTCCGTCTGTGCCCCAAATTTTGCCAGGCTGCCCATAAATCACCCTCATATTATCGTTAAAGAGGCACATCCTCAATGGTTTGCGATGCATGTTGGGTAACTTTCTGGAGAAAAGCTGTGGCAACGTTGCCACCTCCCCCTGTTCGAGGGGCACCGGCAGCAAAAAGTCATTCGTGAACGGATTATAGCGATAGACATGCAAACGATCATGGCGCCAGTAGATGATGACCACATTCAGCAGCCAGATGGTCCAAAACTGACGAAAGCTTGCACGCATCCAGCTCATCGATAGCTTCTCCGCATCCTGCACGAGCAGTAGGATATGGGATAAGTGCTTATTGGCTGATTTCTTGTTGAGCAACGATAATCTTAACGGCTGCGAAATGTCCTTTATTATCATTACCATATACATAAGTATGCCATCATCCTTTATGGTCTGCAGCGGCGTCAACTGTTTCCTGTGGACACAGAAATTTTCATTAGATTTTTGAACTACAATTTGTGAAGAAGGCAGAGCAAATGCGGAAACGGAAGATTTTTGTTATTATTATTAAATAAATAAAACGAATGAAATTAATTGAATGAAAAACCATTTGATTTTACTTAAATTAATATTTGCGAAAACTTTAAAGCCAACAAAATTGTGCGTAAATTGGAGCAGCCAAACACGGAAACTGTAAATTTCTTGTTAATAACGGAAACGGAAGATTTCTAGCCCACCTGACTGATATGTAGGATATGTTGCAGTTGGTCACCTGACGCAGTATTTCACCGCAATTATCTTGCGTCGGTTGATTCTCAAAGTAGACGAAGAGCACTTTGATTCGAGCACGACACAAGATCTTGCTAACCTCCACCATGAGGGAATTCTGCTGGCTGTTGGCCGCGGGCAAAATGACCTGATTCTCAGCGCTCAAAAGCTGGATTCCGGCTAGGAGCAGGAAAATAGTGCACCAAAGGAATGCAGGTGCCATCGTTGTGAACTACTATAACAAATTCTCAAACAGACCTTTGTTTTTATAGCGCCCAGGACTAATTTCATTAATGCTTAACCTTATCTGACAGGGCGACAAATATTGTTTTTATTTTATTTGTGAGTTGCTTTCTGTTTTTGTTATGTGTCGCGTTTGGTTAATGGAAATGCAGCTAAGTGCAACCACTAACAGCATGTCAAAATGCTTACTTTGCTGCCCCCAATTTTGTTGTTGATGTTTCATAATGTTGATGTTATTAGAGCTGCTTGATGATGATGATGATGATGATGATGATGATGGTTTCTTGCAGATCATTGGGCAGGCTGATAGACGCAAGGCAGCTGATATGCGCCAATTGAAAACTGTATATGAAAACCGATTGACTCAGATACAAAAGTCAGCCAAAATTGAAATAACACGTTTGGTAAGTTACGCACAGTTGACGACGCGTGAGGAACCCAACTTGAAGCCACTGTAGAAGCGGACGGGCAACTTTTTTATAGTACTCATATATCTCTATATATATATATATTTTTTAATTTTTACCCATACACATGTTTGTACTTTGTATGCGTCGATGTGGGTCTTGATGTTAAATATACATATCTACATATCTATATATATATATACGTATCTTTAACTTGTACATGCATTTTTGTTTGTTTCTTTTTATTGCAGCTAGAGGAAATCAAAACCAAAGAACGTAATATAGGACAACTAAAGAAGGATTTGCAGACACTGCAAAATGGCAAGAAGCAAACTGAAGCCAAAACGAAACCCAAAACGAACGAATCAAGCCAAAAGCTTAAGAAGCCCATTACGAAAACACAAACAGAAACAATACCAATAATTACAATAGCCACAAGAGCTAAAAACGAAACAGACATAAAAGATATACTACAACCGAACCCCCCACACCCGGCTCAAGTTACAACTGAGGTGAGTTTTGAATGAATGCAATAATTATTGTAGGGTTGCCTCCCTTCTTTCAGCTTCGTTGTCATCTGCATTTTAAAAAGGGTGTGAAACACAACTTTGTTTCAGTTTCGAAAGATTAGCTTTAATTATCATAATTAAACTGGGTTGGTTTCTATCGTTTGGATAAGATTACAAAATATCACAATTGTGTGCTATGTGATTTATAAAAATTTAAATAGTAATTATGCCTAAAGTTCGACTTCAAATTAAGTGAAATTCATTTATTTAATATATACTTACATTAAAACAGCTTTGAAAATAATACAATTTTAACCAATATTAAATATTAATAAGTAATATTTTCAATTTTGGCCTTTAAGTAGTTTAGTACAATTTTAATTTTCTTAATTGCAAACAACTAATTGACCTTAAAACTAGGCTAAATCTGTTTTAACTACATTTTTAATGCAAACTTAATTTTGAATGGCCGCCTAAGCCAAGTGTCATTTGGAACTGTTCAAGTTTAGTCCAGAGGCACTTGAACTTGTCCCAGCTAAAGTACGAAAAAAAAACACTTTCAACACAGGTTAAATGTTAAGCGCTTTTCAAGATCTATCTCTAGATAAATGCATGAAGACATACACACACACATACATACACACATACACACACATGCATACATGCATATTTATCTGCAATTGTATGTGTATTAGAGTTTTTGCTTCTTCTTCTTCTGCTGTCGCTGGCAGCTGCTGCTGTTATGCGCGATTGGCATGATCTATGATATAATTTTGCGTTAGTTATGAGAACGGCCAGCGACAACAATCGCCGACTTGCGATAAAAACCTGCTGCTACGCGACTGAAACGTGAGACAGCGAGGCATAAAGACAGAAGACGCCGATAAAAGACAGCATCAAAAAAAAAAACAAAAAAAAAACTCAACGATAAACACTGCTGCAGGCAACTGCAGCGCAAGTGTTGCAAGTTGATTGAGCAGAGTCAGAGGGACAGTAAAAAAGAGAGCGAAGAGAGAGAGAGAGAGAGTAACGAGAGCGGACGCGCACACAAAAAGCCGGTTTTGCACAGACGCACGCATACAGAAGCGCATGAAACGCATGCAAGCCTCATATACCACCACAGCCGCAGAGCACTCACTCGCACACACACACTCACACTCACTTTCTCTTACCTGGCTGCGAGAGAGTGAAGAGTGAAGAGCGCTCAGTTCGCATGAATGAGGGTCTCCTAAGCCGAAATAGCAAGCGACGCGTCAGGTTGAGTTCAGTTTCAATTCAGTTCGCAGGCAGGCATCGCAGGTGCGCATGGCCCGTTTATAGTGCGTCCAGTGGAATTGTCGTTTTCCGTTCGTTTTGTTTTTCGTTCGTTTTGTCGCCTGCCAAGTGTCAAGAGTACGCAGTTTGGGGGCAGCTAAAAATATAATAATAATTAAAATGCACAAACATGCAAAGTAAATGAAGTCAAAAATGTACAAGCAAAAAAAGAACGTTTTTACAGTCAACCTAATAAGTTGAGTTCAAAACGTGTGCTTATAATTAGGTGAAATTTGTTGGCCTTTTCAAAGTGCCAGAAATGTGAAAGAGTAAACCAAGTGCATTGTGTGTGTGTGTGCCCAAATCGACCACAACTAAAGAAAAACACCTTTTGTTCATCAATGGATACATGCCACATATATACAACAATCGCCGGAGTTGTTGTTGTTATTGTTATTGTTGTGGTACAAAGGCAACAAACAAAAAACATTGTACATATTTACAGTGTGTCTTTCACTTTTCCCTATTGTTTTGCAAAACTGTTAAGTTTAACGCACCGTATGCATTGCGAGAGGGGGTGGAGGAAATTCGCTCATAATTTCACAAAATTCGCAGCTCAGATTAGCTTGCAACAACAATAAACAGCAACAATAGAAATGCCATTTGAATTGAAATTAATTTTTCTATGAGTCGATCCGTTCCGTTTCGTTCCACTTATTGAATTCAATTTTACAGTTCATTAATCTCGCCCGCCTTTAATTGTTTGTCTTATTTTATGTTATCGATATGCAAAGTAATCCAAATTGTGCGTTGAGCCTATCGAAGCAAAGCGAAGCAAATTTTTATTAACTGTTTCGCAGTTCTTTTTAGCATTTAGTATGGCGACAGCCATTCAGTGAGATTAACCATTTGCATACGCCAAGTGCAGTCGACAACAACAACAAACAACAACAACTGATGTCGTTTAACAACAACAACTAACAGCATCATCAATAAATAAAAGTGTGTTTGTGGGGAGTGTGCTCCTCTGTGTGTGTGTGTGCACAACACCAATTGGGGTCAGTGAAAATCTTTTTAAATGTTAACGCTATTTTAAATACGATATCTACATAGTCATAGACACACACACACACACACAAGCATCACATACATCGTGGCTGCAAAATTTTTAGCCATCTTCATCTTCATCATCGCCAAACGACAGTAAAAGCGTAGCCTCCCAAATATGATCATAATGCAGATGATCATGTTGATGATGATGTTGCTAAAACAAAATAAAAAAAAGGCCAGTAGTGTTCCAAGTTTCCAATATGCAAAGTAACCAACAACGAACATACAACACACAACAAACTAGAAAATAAAAGGGGTGTGTGAAATGTGAATCATATGCAAATCGCTGTGAACTGTCATTTTTAAGGCATACTTTTTCATCTTTATGATTTTTTTTAATTTGTATTTTGATTTTTGGCAAATTTGTGTTTTATTCGTAGTGCGGTGAAAACTAATTTTTGAGAGACAATGTCATTTGATTAGCATTAATAAACAAATCAATTCAACAATGGATTACTACTACGACTGTCGAGACGTGAAGGTAAATGAAATCTAAAATTCAAATTTATTCTGCAAGTGTGAAACGCCGAAACGCATAGAAATAGTACACACATCTAATAGTTAATAACTATTGTTGTTGTCGTCATTATAGTTTGTCGAGAACAGTCCTAACTCATGACTACAATCGCATTGTGGTTGACATTACTCATTCATTCATTCATTCATTCGTTAATTTATTCATTCTCATTACGCATACAATGGATATGTGTATTTAATTAAGTGACGTATAATCAAAATTGTTTTCGGTTTGGTTTATAACTTGAAAATCTATTTTTATCATTTCTTTGCCAATTCCCGACTCTCTTTCTCCCGCTTTTATTTTATATTCATTTCAAATATATAATAAACTTTTCTATTTGGCAAACATTAAAATGCTGCTTTACAAATTTGTCATTCTTTAAATGTCTTACGATTTCTTTATATATTTATACCCAGCAACTATTATAAAAGGCCCAAAGTATGTAAAAGCAGATAGCGTCTTCGACCAAATATTTTATATATTTATATATTTTATTGATCAACAGTCGAATCGATATATCTTTTTCCCTCTGTATGTGGATCTCGGAATATAAGTTTTTGTCTACGCTTTTGATAAACAATTTTGCTTTTGAAAAGCAGAGAATAATTAATAATAAACTGCATACATTTCATCAAGATCCGATAAAAAACGATAAATAAAAACTTCCAAATTATAGTCCAAATTCAAATGTAAAGCAGAGCATTTAAACGCTTTATTTTGAGTGTGCAAAACTTTAAAAGAGAAATTGGGCAATAACAATAGAATATATTAAGGGTATATCGCAGTTGAGCTCATTCGATTACAGCATTCTTACTTTGAAAGCATTCATCCAATTTGTGCTATACACTTTCAAATGTTGTAAAACTATAATTTGGCTTTCTTTAAAATTTTTCTGACTTATATATTTATAAATATCTTTCTATGTATATTATTTCTTTTATGGATCCCATGGTTAAATTGTGGGTTTTTCTTATAATTAATCAACTATATTCACCTAGTTCCAATTATGGCATTTGCTTTTTACTATTTTAAAACTTTTGAATCGATATCAGAAAATTTGGCAAAGAATTAGCCATACTTGAATTGTAACCTTAAGATTGGCATCATTAATTATATTTTCCATGGTCACTTATTCCCCTATAAACATAATTTATACACATTATTGTGTTAACTTAATTCGTTTTCAGCACAATTTTGTGCCATGCAATGCTTGTATCAATATTGACTTTGATTGCTAACCCACTTTTTTTCGGCACTCTATGCAAGACAAACAGCATCATTTGTCCAAGTTGTGATGAGTTTGTGTTTGGAAAAATTTGTAACAAACTCATCATCAACTTGTGCAATGAATCATTTCAACCTTAATGAGGAGCTGTGGTGATTATTTATTTATTTATCAGTGTTTATATTTAATTTGAAAAGCCTGACTTATGATTATGTGATTAATAACATTTCGGTGTAATAGGAAATATTGAAAGCTGTCGATGATTATATGTTGCATAGGAAAGGCAGACAGATAGGCTGACAGAGAGGCGGACAGACTGATTTAACCACCGGAATTAAACAAAGATACACGCATATTCGGACTTATAAAGACGAATTAATTGATGAACATGTCAACAATATATACCTCATCCATTCATTTGTTCAATTAGCTTGTTAAAGGCGATATACTCGTACTCTTTTTTTTGTTTTAATTTTATATCCAATCGCGATTGGGTGGAAACTGATAAACAATATAATTCATTAGCGCATATAAAACTTTCGCTTTCGCAAGATCAAATCAAAGCATTGCCTCTTTTTCTCTGTCTGTCTGAATGATTTTTTTGCTGGTGCAGACAAACCTGTCTTACAATGCCAAATGTAAATATATACGTACATAAAAAAAAGACTAATCTTGTGGTGGTTGTATGCATAAGTCCATATATATTTGGATATAAAGCATCGCTGGCTGCGACTGCAACTGCAACAACTCTCTTGACACGTAATCGTGCAACGGGAGGGAATCGAACCCGGAACGCAACTTCACCCAAAAACTGCAGTCGATCGAGTGAAACCTGTCCGCTGTGGCAGAAAGGAAAATCATTTCACACAAACAATCACCGCAAACGTCGCCGACGGCCTCTGGCTGTGTTTTCTAGTTGTTGTTTCTTGTTATTTGTGTATTTTGTGCCTGTGGCTTGTGCAAACACAACTGACGTCGCAACACAAAAACAACAAACAAACTTCAAGCCACAAACCAACCACAACACCAAACAACACTTGTGCATTGAAAAACCTGTGCGAGACTATATAGCACATCAAGTTGGAACTTGTCGACAGATTTACACACAATCGTTTGAAATTTAGCTGGCGGCAGCAACTGCTTCAATGCTTCCACCGCGTTGCAAACGCACACTGCACCAAATATTGTATGGGGCACAGTCTTGGTTATTTAGCCAATTATAACATTTATAGAATTAATTATTAATAGCCAGTTCTTGGACGAAACAGCTAAGGTTGTAGACGGCTTGCCTTACATACAGTTTTGAAATTTCTCGTATTTAAGTCAATATATAATATGATAATATTAAATCCTTAAAACTCTTGAAGAAAATACCTTTCATTAGTTTTTGAAATATTCGTAACTAACTCTTATGCAGGCTGTCTAAACAAAAGTATCAAAGTGTTCTCTTAATCTTGAAAATTCTTCAAGAAAATGTGACTTGCAAAGTTTTTGGAATTTATCTTACCTTTTTCCTTACATGTAATAATTGTTTTGCAATATTTACAAAATTTTTCTACTGCTCCAATTTGTGTAATTTATATTTGTTCTACTAATTCTGGAATTAAAACCAAATAAAATTTATAATTGTAATTCAAGTGGAATCAATAAATATAAAAGAAAGAATATATCAATATGATCAATTGTATATTTAATTCCGATATATATTACAGAAAAAGCGCTTCTAAAAGTATTGTTTTTGATAGCATTTTATACAAAAACAATAAAACAATTTGCACAGTCTAAACAATATGTTTTCTTTTGAGTACCTATTTTAAACCAATTTGTTAACAGCTTAAAACAAATTTTTTCCTTTATGTATATATTTTTTCTCAATTTGATGCATTTTTAAAATCGTTTGACTTTTGAGAACATATCGAAAAATCATTGTAAGCCAATTTAAATCTGGCTAGTTAACTTGAAGTTTGTTGCACTGTGCATCGATGCATTTAGCGCAATCTGCATGTGGCCATCAATATCGTCATCATCAGCAACGAGGCCTGATGCCTGAGGCCTGCTTGAAGCATCACTGGACAAAGATAGAGTAATCAAATATGTCTGTCTGTCAGTCCGTCAGTCCGTCAGTCCGTCAGTCTGTCCCAGTCCAAGCAGTTGCTTAATTTGCGCGGCACGTTGATTCGATTGGTGGGTTCGTTAAGTTGCGCCGTTACGCAAAATGTTCTTTTGGAATTGATTCAAGAAATTACCATAACGGTTAACAGTTCAAATCGCGTCAGTCGCCGCCGCCGCCAGAGCGACGTGCTGGCATTCCAACCACGACTTCCATTTGTTTAAAGTTGAGTCTTGGGCCCTGCTTAACTATGCACACTGCTCAATTGTGAAACGATACGAAACGATATATATATATATATATATATATATATATATATAGATTTGTATATGTAAGACGATTGGTCATTGCACTGCAAACATTTTGTGGTTGTTGCGGGGTGTATGCTTTTGGGTGTAGCCCACCTCATTTCACAATTGATTTATGATTTCACTGGCGCACACCTATTTGCATTATGTTTGTATGTATGTATGTATGTATGTATGTTTGCGGCCAATTGAATGTAACAAATTAGCATAATGGCTTTCTGCCAATATATGCGTATAACATGACCATAATCGGTGTTATATAAAAATCAATTTGACATGAAAGTGAGAGACACATGTATGAAAATTGATATGGAAAATGGGCGTGTTCGATTCGAAAGTGATTTCGACTCTTTATTTCTTCATATTTTTATTTTTATTTTTGCTTTGTTTTTATATTTAGTTGTATTATTTTTTGATTAGTTTCAGTGGGTTCAATTAGCCTGTCCAGCCAAAATTGTGCAGGGGGTAAGAGGTGGAATTGGGGTAGTCGAGGCAACAATATGGTTCGTGACCGTGAAATTCGTGACATGCTGCACAGATAAACAGTGAATAATGGCGTGAATGTAACCAAATAAATGTTTGAGTGTTTGTATTTGAGTGTCTAAAACTTGCGTGTAGCTGGTGATTTAAAGAAATCACGATATACATATATAATTATATGTGTATCTATAGATATATACATGCAGCATACAACTGTAAAAGACATCTATCAAATTTTAGCACACTGTGGCAAATTGGTCAATTTGAAAAAGCAAATAGGCAAAAAATAAGAAATGTAATTATTTACAAATAAAATTGTGGCTTGTCAAAAATTATTACAGTCAGAAAAAATATGACTGAATAAATAAACTATTTCAATCTTTTAGGTACAATTTTTAACGGTTATGAAAAATATTTGCAAAATGCAGAAAAGCGTAAATTTAGAAATATTTTCTATTATTAAGAAATTCATTTGTAAATAGTATAAAATTTTTAAATTTATACTTTTTATTAATTCTATAATACATAAACAAAAATAGAGGTTTGGTGCCTCGGCTTTTATATTGAAGATCTCCAACAACTTACATAGGAACGAACACCCTAGAAAAAATATATATATTTTCTAAATTTTATAAAAATCAACCCTAAAAATTTATATAGACAAATTCTGGTTTTTAGAAAGCCACAAAAATAAATTTTAAATTTGCATTTATTGAATTAACGACTGACTAGACATTGGAGTCAAAAGTATTGCTACAAAATTAGTCCAATTTTTTTTTCTGAGTGTATGCATGTGTAATTAACGAGTGCTTTTGACTTTTGGGATTTAAGCAAATGAAATCAAATTTAATGTAATATTTAATTAAAAATGTGTAAAGATTGGTAAGGTTAACATTCAGGTGCTTAAACACAATTAGTTCTATACCCAATCCCTTGTGGCACAGCAAATGACTCTTGTGGGCCACCTATTTTTTTGTCTACTTTTTATGTTGTTAGCCACAACAATGCAGAGCATAACAATAAGTTGTGGATGTGTGTGCTTTGGACTAAACGACAATGGTTCTATGGATATTGTTCTTTGGGGTCAATAGCCTTTGGATACGTTCAAATGTTATATATCAAGTTAAGAATGAATTGGCAATTTCTTGGCATTTTATGGCGGGCGAGCAATCAAGTCATAACTGTAGATGCTGACAGCGAAGAGTGTGTTACCACATGTTGCAGGCTGCTTGTTAACAACAAAGGCAACAAGTTGAGAAGACGACGAGATGGCCAAGACGGCGTTTTTTACATTAAATGAATTGCCCAAAAGATGCTTATGAACGCAATTTTTCACATTTATTTCTTATAGATAACCCAACTCAAGAATATTGAGCTAATCAACAATACGAAGAATGTGCATAGATCAACGCTTGAAATGCGTACACCAAAAGCAACAAAGCAACTACAACAACAGCAACAACAACAGATGAGTCATGAACAAATCATGACTGGAGAAGAGGGCACAGAAGCAACAACAACAACAACGGCAACAGCAACAACATGGATGGAAACGCTGCTCACAAGCAGCGCAGCCACCACAAAGCCAACAACAAGGGAATACAGAACAAAGGTGAGTAATACTCAAATATTTTTCAAATGTTAACACAAATAAAAAATCATGTTTTAAATTCAGTATTTGTCTAAAAGCCGGAAAAGGAAAAACTTCCGAGTCTATAAAATGTATAAATTCTTTATCAGAATAATAAACATTTGATGCTAATAGCTCGGCATAAATTTTAAAAAAGATAATGTGGTCTATTTTAATTTAGGAAAATTAATAAATCGAATTATTTTTTTTTAGTTTTTTAGTTTTTATTTATTTTTTATTAAAAAATGATATTAATATTTGTCAGTTTGCTATTTACTTGTATTGTTATTGTTATATGATTATTGTTAAGATACAAAATAAAATGGATAAATTATTAATACTTTTTTTCTGCAGGACCACAGTTCGGATTCAGACTCGGCGCTGTCGTCAGCGCCGCCATCAATAAGTCCACAGCCACCGTCCAGTGGCGCAGACAGTGGCGTCATGTGGCAAGCAGTAAGTGCCGCAAGCAAACTCAATGAACTTGTATTTATGTGTGCGAATTGTATCTATTAACTGAACTATGAACTACTTACAGCTGCAGGACATGGACAAGTTGCAGAAGGAAGTGGAAATCTTTCATAAGGAAAACGAGCGGCTGCAAAGCGAACTGCAGCTGATGAAACAGGAACTGATCGCGACAGAAAAAGGGGCGCTCTCTGCGAACAGCAACAACAACACACACATCAATAAATTGATGCAGCGCATCAAGGATATGGAGGAGCAGCAAATGCAGCTAAACAGCGAGGCCAATGAGCTGCGGGAACAGAACGAACTGCTCGAGTTTCGCATACTCGAGCTGGAGGATGACAAGGTGAAGAGAAATTGAGATTGAGATTAAGATTGAGACTGAACGTAAAAGCAAAACAACAAATGAGACTCACTCAAAAGCCAGTTTGCGAAAGCACTCAAAAGAGCAGCTCGAGTTTATGAATGAATTGAGTGAAAAGTGAGTGACTGCGTGTGTATGTGTGTGTGTGTGTGTGTGTGTGTGGTTTGGTATTTGTTTGTGTGTCAGCTGCTTGAGCTGCTTGCTTCGTGCCTAACAATGGTTTAGTTTTGTTTGGCATCTTAGCCAGTGCGGAAATTGTTTTGATTAACGGACAACAACGGTAATAGCGAATTAAAAAAAAGTAATAAAATTACTGGAGTTATTTTTTTTTTACTAGAGCAAACAATTTTACAATTAAGCATTAAATTCATTATTGTTATATACGTGTTTTGTTGTTGGTCGATATTCCATAAACATAAACAAGTGCTGTAATTATTAAGTGCCTATTAGGCCAAGTGCTGACCAAATTAGTGATCGACTGCCATATATGTATGTAGTATTTCTATTCATATTTAACATACGTTATAAGTCAGACTTATCTATAATTTTACAAAAGCATCTTGAAAAGCCCACAGCTTTTGTGTGGACATTTGTCTTAGCTTCTTAGCTGCTTCTGGCCAAATTCAAACGCTATTTTGAATTTTTAGTCATATAGGGGTATCGGCTCTTTAGAAGTGCCTCTGGTCTTATATAGTTTCAATATTACCCACACCTTTTTCCATTGTGTCTGTTTTGGTACGTTTAGTTTTTAGAGCCGAACGCTAAAGCAGCAAAGTCGTTCAGCTTGAAAATCTAATTCATTCGCTTAATTGCAATGCTCAAAAGTAATTACTGTATATATATATATATATATATATATATATAGAAGGAGGCTTGCCTACAAAGTGAAAATAATTTGAGAAGCATCGTTATTCAGTGGTGCATTAAGCGAATGCTAATCGCAGCATTTGCTCGCATTGCATTTTCTTAAAACAATATTTTAATTGCAGTTTATTTGTAACTTGCTTGTGTAAAACACATTTATATATGTGTTAAGCATTTCTTTTATTATTTATATTACTTATTGCAGAGTCTATTTACATTTACAAGTTTAACTGCACCAAAAAATAATACAATTTGAATATAATATATTTTTGTATACTTCTTAATATCGCAAGAAAATGTTTTACATAAATTTATTTCATGTTTAAAATAATAATATATTTGTATAATTTCCATATTTATTAAGAAATAATTTTCTGAAAAATAGGGAGGAAGACTTACTCTCTTGTAGAAACTTTTTCTTATATATAAAAATGATTTTAAAAATTAAGACATTTTTAATTTAGGAGGTTTTTTTTTAAAATTCAGTTAATTTGTGTTTCTGAGTGTATTGTCATTATAATTGTATATGTTAGTCTTAGTTTTGAAAGTAGTTCAACATAATATTTTCTATATAAAAATGCATATATATAATATGCATATATATAAATATAAATTTTAGCCAGCATTATCTTAAACTGCAAAGCAGCTGTCCAAACAAATATTTTATAGACATTCAACTAGGCAAACCAGATATTGTACATATAGGTATTCTCATAGGTATGCATATGAAACTAGAGGACCAGGTGTTCATTGTGGGCCCCAAACACTCCTTTTCACTCCAGATGACTCACTCGAGTCCAAATATCTGTATATGTATGTCTGTATCTATGTATTACATATACATATAAATACCTATAATAGGCCATGTGCTTATTCCTACAAACGCCCACCTGAAAACTATAAATTTATCATCACCAAAATTTCATTGCATTGTATATATAAATAAATATATATATATAAATAAATATATATGTATATATAAATAAATATATATATATATATAAATAAATATATATATATATATATAGATAAATTATTTTTGCTTTGCTATAAATTTGAGAAAAAAAATTGTCTTAATAGGAATTAGGGCCTAAACTACAAATTATATAAAATATAATTATGCGTATTTATCATCATTATCGCAAAAGAAGGAAATAATTTCTTATTGATTTTCCGCATTTATTTTTGCTTTCAAAGAAGGTAATATATGGATTTAAGAGGAGGCTGCAATAGTTAAACTGGGCTTTCGAGTGGTTAATCTATAAATATATTTACGTATTTATATTATTTATTTTCTGCAATAAACAATAGTATTAAGAAGCTTTTGCTATTCATATTTATTGATTGCTTTTTGTAAGTTTAATATATTATTAACAATTCACTTTCCACAGATGGATGGCACCTGTGAGGATCACTGCCAGCGTTTAGAAGATATGCTGAGAAAGAGCGCCCAGCAATTGGAGGACAAGGACAAACGTTGCCTGCAACAGTTGCTGCTGTGCGTGCAACAGCTCGATCTGGATGCGATGGCCGAACAGGATAGCTGGCAGTCAACGGTATATATATAATATATAATAGTACTGTTTTGCACTTTAAAAAAGAGCATACTGTTTGAGTTATAAAGACTTACGGTAAAAATTGTACCAGTTCAAAAAAAATTTTAGAAAAATATTTATTCTCAATCATTCCTATAAGGAATATATAAATTGCAAATAGGTAGGGATACAAAAAACTTAAATTTTTTTAACTGTTAAACAAATTGTTATGTTATGCAAAAAATAAGCAGTTTTATCCAATTCACTAGAGAATATTGATTCGTCGAGGAGATATTTAAGGTGCAAGGGGAACATATATATAGAGGCCCCAATTATAGTTCCACAAAGAGAAATTGATAAATATTTAATTTAAATTATTCTTTGCAATTCTGAACTGCCAATTCACTTGCACAACTATTAAAAATTGTATTTCTAGAATTTTAGGGGTTTCCTAAAAAGGAGTCCGATGAAAGCAATAATCATCATATTTGCATGGACTATTTAATGTCATTATAACACTTTTCTGTAGGTATTATAATACAATTTATAAATACATCTTTTTTAGAATATTTTTTTGCTGTTTCATTTTCATATTGAAATTATGATCAGATTTGCTAAAAAAAGGAAAAAACCATTTATTCTTCAGCAACTATTATTTAGTTAAACAAATAAGGCTAAAATCATATGAAATTTTTATATATATATATATATACATATAAATACCTATATAAATCAGTTACGCATAGTTAGAAAGATTTTTACATCAACAAGATTTACATTTAAAGTGTAGGAATAAAACACTATTTTTTGTATAATAAACACAAAACGCGAAATTTAAGTGTTTCTCCCACTTTGTTATTTATGTTGCAACTTGTAATTTGCAGACGAGATCGGAGCCACGGGCAAGACATAGTCGGATTGTAGCCACCGTGCAGCCGTACAGCAACAGTGCCACGCCCAGTGCACCAACAACGCCCAGCAAGCGACCAGGCAGCGGCAGCAACAATAACTCCTGGCTCAACTGCAGCCTGAGCGAGAGCGGCGTCTTTGTCGAGTGCGACACGTCGGAAACGGATGTGGGAATACCGCATCCTCATCTGCAGTACTATCAGGAGCGACTGATTCAGCTGGAGGGCAAGTTGCTCGTCTACGAGAGCAGCGGCGAGACGCAAGCGAAGCATCTGGCGGAGCGATTGCAGCGGGAACTGCAGCTGAACAAGCAGGTGAAGGAACTGATCGAACGGGTCGAGCAGCTGGTGGAGCAGAACGCTCAGCTGGACGAGGCCAAGTGTGAGTTCGAGGAGGCCGAGAACGATACCCGGCTCCATCTGCAGCGCAACGAGGAGGAGCTGGAGATACTGCGACAGCGCAACGTTGAGCTCGAGTTCAGCAAGGACGCTCTGGGCGCCAAGTATCGGGATTGCCGGGCCGAGTGCCTGATATTGCGCGAGGATCTGGGCGCTGGCGAGACGCAGCTGGAACATCTGCGTACGGAGCGAAAGTTGGCCAAGCAGCAGCTGGAACACTTGCGACAATCCCTGCCATTACTCCTAATCTACCGCCTGCTGTCCCTGGCCAGAGCCAGCGCCACAACAAGTATGGGCAACGAGCAATCGACGCCTCGCAGCCCAACCGGCGGCTGTATGCCGCAAAGCAAACCCAGCCCGGCACATTGCAAGCCACGGATCAACAACTGTGGGACACGGGATCCTGGTGCGCTGCGTGAGATTAACTATCTGAAGGAGGAGGTAAAGACTTTGCGTTGCTCCCTCAAGGAGATCAACTCGCGGCATTACGAGGCGATGGAAACGGCCGACTCACACTGGGTGGACCTGGAGCGGGAGTACAAGCAGCGCGAGGAGGCGTGTCGCACCAAAGAGGTGTGCCTCAAGCAGAAGATCAGCAAGCTTCAGGATTGCCTGCGCGATGATTCGCGTGCCGCTGCTGAGAAGATCCAGCAGCTGGAGGAGTCTGAGCAGGGCCTAAAGACGTGCCTGGTGCGCCTAACCAAAGAGCATCGCGATCTAATTGAACAGAACCGTGCGCTGGAGAAGGAGGTGGAAACTCGCGCGGCGTCGGAGCGTTTGGCCACCGAGCAACTGCAGCCGCTAACCGAGGAGCTGGAGAATGAGAAGCGACGCAGCCAGACACTGATGGATGATCTCAGCTTTGCCAAGAAATTGCAGCAGAGCATGGAGGAGCAGCTAAAAGCGGAAACGGATTGTCTGCGCCAGCAGATCTATGACCTGAAGAAGGTGCTGCTGCACACCGAGGTCACGAACGGTGAACTCAAAGAGGAGGTGGGCACCCTGGAGGCCAAGATCGCCGAGATGGAGCAACAGCTGCGGGCGTTCGAGGAGCGGGCATGTTGCCTCGAGGATGAGCTGCGGACCAAAGACGAACAGTGCCAGCGGCTCGAGCGAAAACTGGGCGTCTGCCCCGAGGGCTTCAGCCTGGCCGACGAGCTCTTTGACACGCCGGAGAAGCGTGCCAAGCGCGATGAAATCCAGAATCTGAAAGCGGCCAGTCAAGGCCTGGGCTGTGCCCTAAGGGATATAGAGGTGGGTTTCCACAAGTATGCCTTGTATACATCTTGTCAACTTTCGTTTTCCACTTACAGCGGCGCGAACGTGAGCTGCCCACGCACAAGGACTTCCAGACCATAGCCTGTAGTGTCAAACAGCTGGCGGATACCATACTCTCCGCCCAGAACCCAACGGTGAGTGAATGTGAATGCGAGGCCGCCAAGATGCGGGCACCAACCATTTGCAAGAATAGTGAAGAACAGGAGACTGGTTCTGAGGCAGAGGGTGCTCAGAAAGAGGGTGCTAAGGGAACGGACAGTCCCAAAGAAGTGGATAGTCCTAAGAAATCGAGTAGTCCTAAAAAAGCAAGCAGTCCTCGGGGAATGGGCAGTCCTAAGAAAGCGGGTAGTCCCAGGGGATCGGGCAGTCCAAGGGGAACGGGCAGTCCTAAGGAAACAGGTAGTCCCAAGGAAGTGGGAACTCCCAAGGAAGAGGAGCCCGATGCGCCGGGTCCTAGTGGCAGCGCCAGAACCTCTGGTGGCGGCCTTACAAATCCGGCACCCGTAACAATGGTCGGCAGCATTGTGGTGAGCCTGAAGCAGCAGATCTGCGAAATGCCCACAAAGTTGCGCCGCTTGGTCTATGGCCAGGTGGTGCAACCAGTGATTTTGGGACAACAGCAGAAGGAAAAGCAGCCCAAGTTGAAGACTCAAGAAGCCGAGGTGCGTCGCAAGCGTCGCTGGTGCAAGAGCTTTGTCTATCGACGCCTCTATCGCAGTCAAATGCGTCGTTGTGGGGCCAGCAATCGCCTCCGTTTGTGCTTCGACAATAAGCTGAAAGGGCCAAGCCCGTCTCAGAGCAGTTTCCGCACGGTTGCCTCCTTGCACACTGCGCACACGGATCGATCGCTGGCCACTTGCCGTTCGCAGCAGGTGCAAATCTTTGAGTCGCTTTGGGAGCAGCCGCAGCTGAATGGCATGGTGCAAACGGAGCCGGTGCCTTCGCAGTGCCGACTGGTGCAGGTGTCGCCGCAGATGTGCGATTTCCAGTTGCAGACGCAGTGCAGCACACAGGAGTGCGGCATACAGGCGGATAATGTGGGCGTTGAGGCGCGTCTACTCCTGCTGCCTGTGCGGACGCGTGCCTTCCTCGAGGTCTTGCAGCAGTGTATCAAAATGGAGGACAGCAGCAAGAAGAGAAGCAGCAGCGGGAGCGGCAGCTGTGGCGTGGATGTGTTTAGGGCACGGGTACTGCAGCTGTGGGAGAGCAGCGAGGAATTCCGGGCGCACATTGAACTGCTGCAGGATATGTGCACGGAGAAAGAGCGGCATCCCTGCGATAGCTACGATGTATTCGTTGCCGTCCTGGGCTGCGTGCGCGCCCTGAAGATCACTCTCGAGCCGAGCAGCTCCCAGTTGCTGCTGCAGCTTGAGGATCGCATCGAAAAGCGTCTGACTAGCTTCCACAGTCAGAAGGTTGAATCGGAATTCTATTGCACCATCTTCTATCCGGTGGAGCGTCAGAGTTCCCTAAAACTTGGCCAGGACGCAACGTGAAACCAACCAAACCAAATTGGCTCAGTTGGCGATGCGAATTTTGTTTTGTGCTTTCATCATTTGAAAGTTGTTCCTTTTTTGTGGCTTAGTTTTGGGTTAGTTTTCAATTTGGTAGCGAAGTATTTCCAAATTTTGTGAGTGTGAATCGATAGAACCAAAATAAATAAAATGGAAGATCAACTCGAGCAGCGATTTTTTGACTGCTACAGCGCCAGCGAAAGCGAAAGTGATTCTGAAAGTGATCTCGAATCGATGGTCCAGTCCAATGGCTACAACTGCTCCCAGCTCAGCTGTCTCACGAACCCCTTCGAAATGCGCAGCGTGCTCGAGCGTGCGGCGAACACGACTCAGACTCTGCTCCGGGGTCTTGGTGTGCATGCTGATGAGGATGCGACGGCTGCCACTGCTCCTGCTCCAGCTGAGAATACTGGGTGCAGCTGCAAGCGCTTCTATCCGGCCACATTGGAGATATCCGCAAGAATGCATATGGATACGTCTTGCGGCTGTCCGCCGCACTGCCAGTGTGTGCTGCGTGGCGCTCCGGTGACACTGAAGCTGCCCATGGAATTGAATCCGGCCAACGGTCAGGTCAACGTCAACATATTTCAGCCAAAGCTAACGAAGCAACTGGGCGGCGGCGCTGGCGACAGGCCAGTCTCCTCCTTCACCCTAAGTGCTCCCAGCACGCCCAGTCGCCAGCACTCGCAGCACCAAGTGGGCGACAGTAAATGTGGACGACGAGTGCGTTGGCCGGATACCCTGTAGATGTAGATATGGATGTGGAGAGCTAAGGAGTGGAGAGCTTTTTCTTATCATCTCTGTGGATTGTGCAAGTGGTTTTTTTTTGTCATGGCTTTCGTTTACTCACAAAAGTAGGTCGTAGATCCGATTGAGAAGCGTCTCAAATCCGAGATCTCTTGCGACATTTCATTGGTGAATCTATAGTTTTATCTAAAGTCATTTTGTGGATCGATTGTTTCCAATTGAGCAGCTATCAAAGTTGCAACTAATTAATTGTATTTTCTATGTGCAACAAATTCAAGTTTAAACCCAACACATAAATAAAAATTGACCTGGGAGAATTTATATGACTTGGCCATGGATCCTTCCCTCTACCTGATATGGCTATAGCCTACACACATTTTCATCACATAATTTTGGTTAATTTTAAACAACAATTTGATGAGTAGGCAACGTTTTTGAGGCTGTGCCTCCTGTCAAGTGGGTTTGGGAATAGCAGTTCATTTTAATTCTTTCAGAAAGCAACATAGTTTCAAAAATAAATTTCATGTAAATTTTTGTATTTGTTGGAATACATTCGAACATAGTCCATATAGCCATAATGGACAGGAACAAGAATAACACAAACGACACTAGAAGCAATGCTCCCCGCTCATCGGCACGTTGCAGCAGACCGGAAAAGTGCATCCATTTGCGCAGCCTGCGCCAGCAGGTGATCAGAGAGGCGGGCAATCCAGATGTGGAGACGCTGTATCGCATGCAGAGCTTCAAAGCGAATCGCAGCGAGGAGGACGTGTTCCACGACTGCATCAGCATCAGCGAATCGGATCGTCCCAGGGAGGGGCACAGTTTCAGGACCCTCGTCAGCTGTCAGTCAAGTCAGAGCCACAATCGCAAGTCGCCTGGCCACCAGCACAGCAGGGAATGTGCCGCCCGCTGCAAGGCATCGAAGAGCAGCAATTTTGATGATCCAGAGGCGGTGCGTGCCGCACTCAAGCGCGCCGAGAATGTCACACAGATGCTGCTCCAGAACTTTGAGAAGTCGCACAAGGGGGGCGACGACAAGCATCCGTGTACTGCGACCCTGGAGATAACCGCCCGTCTTATACCCGACCCAAACTCAGCCAGATCCAAATGTCAGTCACAGGGCAGGCCGGCGACCGTGCAAATCCCACTCCAGTTTGATACCAATACTTGCCAAATGATTACATGCCAATCGATTGACGAGCCAAAGACCACAGGTAGGGACTGCAACCATTCTACTCATCGTCAACATCACAAACATCATAGCTACCTCAGGGAAGAGTTGGAAAATGATAAATTCTTTGGCACTTGCCATGTGTCAACTGACACAGTGCCAGAGCCAGAGCCAGAACCAGTACCAATACCTGTGCACATTTCCGAGCTCGATGAATTAGAGCCGGTGGAAACGGAGGAATATAGAGAATCAAAGGAAGGGCTGGAGTCAGATACGGATTCAGACACAGAGCAATTGGAGAACATTGTCTCGCTGGTAGAACTCAAGCCGAATGTAAAACCACTGCGTGATGAAGAGGCTCCGGCACCCTCACAGCCGGTAAAAAAGTATTATCTTGTGCGGCCGCAACACAAGGAATTCTTGAATTGCTCACCCTGCCGCTTCGAGCAAAGCCCGATCATGGACGAGGAGGGCAACGTGTTCTGTCCGGGCAACTGTGGCTGCTGTCAGTGTGCCTGGAAGCGTCGCTCCCTCGATGAGAATCATAGGCATATTCAAGTGAAGGTTTGCCGCTGTGTCAATAGCGGCACCATCTTCACCAGCTTTGATAAGCGGGAGACATGCAGTCAGACATCCTATTTCGATTTCTGTCCATGCCGGGAGAAGGCCGAAGCCAAGTTCCTCGAGCTGTACCACTCCGAGATGTGGTCAGAGCCGAATGTAATGCGTGGCCGTCAGATAAAGCTCTCCGAGATCAGAGAGCTTGTGACGCTGACACGACCACGTACTAATAAACATAAGTGATTCACACCACAATTTCTACAATCTTTGTTGTCCCCTCCTCCCTGTCCAAATGGCTGTCTTATGAGATTTATGTTCTTCATTTGTATATTTAGGAATAAACTGTTAACATCTATTTACATCCAACTAACTCTAATGGTCTCTTCTTGTTTCCGCCCTTCTCATTGCAGGTTACCCAGCTCTAATGCATATGCAGGACGAGCGAAGACCTCCTCCACAAGAGAACGGCCCACCATCCAGTTCCAAAAAGATGCAAACCGACAAATCCCATTTGAATGAAAATTATAAGGGCGAAAACTCCGATCACTTATCGCAAACGGAGCAGCCGCATCCGCGGAGAGAAGCAGACAACAGCGGTCACAGGTTTAGCCTCAATCCGACACGATTCTCGCAGACAGACACATCCCACTTATACAATCTCCGCTCGCGCCATCCAAACGCGGCGGACGAGACATCGCAGACAAACCTCAGATTGGACGTCTTTAAAGGGAACAACTTTCGTTATCCCACACAAAATACACAAAATGAGCAGCTCACCAATAATGCGGACTATGTTTGTCCAGCCCACTGCGCCACCTTGTCTCAATCCAAATCTCAGCCAAGCCTTCCCTCAAAAGCACTCATACAGCACTCGGTCAGCAAATCGGTGCCAAGCGTGCCGATGCGCTCCGAGCAACAGCTTAATCCTAGACGTGATGTTGACAACGCCACCACTAATTTTTACAACATGGATTCTAACAAAGGACCACTTGGCTGTGATCCAGATGATATTACCAGGACTGCTGCTGCACAGACATCCACGCTTGTTGCCAGTGTTTCCAATGCACCGAGTCAGAATCCTTGTGGGTTGCCAAGCGGCACTCGCTATTTTCCCTTGGGCACGAATGATAACTCCGCAGCCTATTTCAGCTTAAAATCTGACAAATCCGTCAAATGTCATTCGGCTGATCCCTGTTCGGAGAAAGGCAATGATAGCATAAGATCTGGCACAAGTACTCTCAACTTACAATGCGCCAAATGTCATTCGGCTGGTCCGCCGCCTGTGATTCGAAGCGAGGTAGCAGCCTCCAACTGTACCAGTTGCGGCCCTGAGAACAGCCTTTATCCCCAAACAGATGTCACTTCGTTCCCCAAGATTGTGTTTTGCCCAACGGAGCACTGCAACAATTCACAGCTTAAGCAACTGGCTGATGGGGGAAACGTGTACTTTGATGTGGATAGAAGTAATATATTGACATCAGTTAAGAGTCGTAGCATCGATCCCTATGACAGCGTCGAGTCCAAGGTCGGTTCGCAGCCCAGTGAGTGCGATGAGGAGATGCCCTTCCAAAAACCATCGTTGGGCAACGTGGAAAAAACTTCATCGCGTTCGCAATCGATGTTGGCCAACGTAACGTGCCTGTGCTCCTCCGAACAGAAGCTTAAGCTGGGCATGCTGAGACCTGAAGCCGTCGCTGGTCCGCCCTTTGTTAGAGTGGAGGAGAGCTGTGATCCCTTGCTGACTTCCAGAACGTTGAGGGCATTAGATTGCAGCATCCAACCGCATACCACCGACAATTTTCGCGATTGCACATCCGCATCCGAAACATCCCTGAGCGAAAAAGCGAAACCACAACCAAATTGTCGAGACGTTGAAATGGGTGATTCTCGCTGCTACATGCCCCCCACCAGCAAGCAGACGAGCCATCAAAACCCACAGCCACACCCCGTTAGTTACAAGTCCGTGGAGAGCTACGGCGTCGAGCACTCGTCCGGCGGTGTGCCGGACTTTCAATCCGTTAAATCGGTCGCAGGTGTATCGGACTTTAAATCTCTTAGATCTGTGGCCGGTGTGCCAGAATTTAAATCGGCGAAATCATGTGTCACTTATGCCACCTGCGCCAGCCTCTCCAAATACAGCGGCTCATCCTTGCCTAACTTCAGCATCGAATCCGAACCAGTTGGCGTGGTTATGAACTGCACCAAATACACCTGCCACTTGGAAGACGGCAAGGAGCCCAATGAAAGCTTTTATGAGTGCTCATCATTAGAGGAACCTTTGACTGATTTCCAGAGTTGCTCGACGGAATGCAGCAATGCTGCCCCAGCCATGCAGAGCATCCTGAGCATCTTGAATATGTTGAGCAATACCACGGATAAAAGTGCCAATCGCATTGGCTTCATACAGCAATTGTTTCGCGAACTCACAATGCTGCTCCGTCTGGAGGAGGAGGCAAGCGGCGACGATGGTGCGGACGGTTCACCGCCGCTTACCTACGAGGAGTGCTTGGAGGCTGTAGCGGCGGGCAAGAGGCCAATGGTAGCGGCAGCACAGCCCAAGACCAAAGAGCAGCAGGCGCGCATCGAGTGCTTGGATCAGATGGAAATGTATTTGGCCAAGTGTTTCCCATTGAAAAGAACGAATGTCCCGCAGCCTTCGGAAATTGCCGCCTTCGAGCCTGATCCAGACTTTGATCCTAGGCGCAAGCCAGGCACCGTAGTTGAGAATGATTTCTTCGACGTGCAGAGCTCATCCGAAAGCCAGTCGACAACGTCGAGATGTGACGATGTTCAATTGACCACAGATTGTGAATGCCCAACTGACAAATCACACGACTCAAAATCACTCAACTCAAAATCACTCGACGCCAAATCATGTGACTCCAAATTAATCGATTACAAAACTCCGGCTTGCATGTCTGGAGAATCAACACCAGTCGATGCCAAGTCAATTTGCTCCAAATTAATCGATTCCGAAATGCCGGCAGTTGAATCAAGGGACTCCAAAACACCCGATGCCAAATCTACCGACTCCGCAACGAGAAGCATTTCCAAATCTATTAAATTGTCCGAATCTAAGGGTAGTATGCGATTCAATCTATTGGTTTGTGAAAGCGCCAGAGACGAAGTGGACGATGAAAACAAAATAGCGCCGCTGCCGGTTGAATCTGAGACAAGTGTCAACCTAGAAGAGGAGTGCCCCAATGCGAAAGGGGAATCCCTTAAAGCGAATGAGGAAACCTGTGAATCAAAAGAGACAACCCAGCTGACAGATAGTCGAGCCATTAAAAAATCGGATTGCCTCTGTGGCGATTCGGATGAGCAGTTGGGTCCACTCACGGACAGGGAACGTCTGATATGCGAATATATGATGCGTCGCTTGTCTGAAATATGTGGGGAGGAGGAGAAACACGCCAAGGAGAAGACAGATGAGAGCCATGGTGGCTCGTCGCCGGATCAGCCCTGCGTCTGTTGCCATTGTCGAGCGCTCGTCTGCGATAATCAGTGCAAAACGGTGTCCAATACTCTGGATGCCATCCGTTACGATCCCGTTGCCGAAACAGTGAGTTCACACGATTCCTTGTACTCTTTTACCGATAATACCAGGAATACTCTTGTATTGTTTTGTCCATGTGTCCCTATGAATGTAAAACACTTAAAGCTTGGATATATACTTAATTGTGGTAGGACATCAATTAAACTATATATTTCAATCACATTTAAAGCTAAAGTTGGCAAAAACGTCACCCTTCAATAAGTGAAAAAATGAATAGATATCGCCCTGAAAATTCTGTATCTTTAAAAATTTTAGAGCAAGCTATATTACTGGGTACCTTTTCCAACATTTGCTAATTCTGCTCACAAAATTCGGTATGTCGCTTTTAGGGTAGATTACTGGGATTCTTCTTTAGAGATCTTTATATCTTGCCCACATCCGGCCTATTCTATGGCAATTGTTTTCGCCTAGTATTAATTTGGTGTTAGAGTATTCCGCAGTCGGCTACGCCCGATTATAACACCCTCACATGTTTTAATATGACATTTTTAATTTGTTGTAGAAATTTTTCATTGATTCCATAATTTGCGATTTGCATGCCATGGACCATGTGCTGGCCAAGAATAAACTTCAGCCCAAGGTAAATGTTTGTTTTTCTAATCCCTTTATCAGCTTTTCGATCAAATTTGTTGGCTTTGTCATCCACAGAAGTCGAGGCCATCGCCCACCATGGGCAGTTCACCGGGTGAAAGCTTTCCAGTGACCATCAGAGATGTCTCCAGCCTGGGCTGTCGAGCGCTCTATGTTCGCTGGTGCATTGAGGACTGCGTGGCCATTGGTGGCTATGAGGTGAGCCTAAATCAAATTTTAAATCTAATCAGCATCCCTTAACAACACGTCCATTTCAATTATCAGATCTATGTGGATGGGCATTTGACGAATCGTTTTTATAGTTTTCGACACGAGGCTGGCGTTGTGGCCAATGTGGATGTGACCCGGGGCCATCAAATAATCCTGCGCACCCTGGTAGTGGGTCTGCAGTTTGACGATGAGCGGGGCTGCGATAAAAATGCCATGACGCACGCCCATCCCGAGATGAAGTTGGGCGCCAGCCGTCCCTGGACGGCCAGTATCTATTTGTATGAACCCTAAGTCAGCTAGTCAAAAGTTTTATTAGCAAGTTTTGTCCGTTCTCTTCACACCCCCCCGCTCCCGCCCTTATCATTAGTATATGTCCCCAATTACGTTACATGAATCTGTAGTATCATTTGTAGAATCGTGAGGAATCCAAAGTGTTCCTTTTCAAGTGCACAATTCAAGTGCTTCACAAATGTGCCTTAAAATGTTTACTCGTCGAAGTTGCACATGTTATGCGATTTAAACGCGTTAACATATATATTTATATACATCTATATATAAATATTTAAATCTGTTAATAATACAAGCAAAATTAGAGATGGGCAATTTATGTAAATTGATCTTAGAAAAACATTCGACTCGAAGAGTGTTTGTTTAATGTTGCAAGTGTTGTACAGTCTCAATCGGTGTCACAAATGACGCGTAATAAATCAATGTAATTAATGCAAGGAATCAGAATAAATCACATAAACCGATTTACAATATTGTTTGTAAGTTGACAAATGCAAATAAGCAAAAGTAAATAATCACTGATTGAAACAATTAATCAATGTTCATCAGAATATCGCAATGAGCACTTATATCAGGCATAAATTGTCACAATGAATAACAGCCAATATATATATTTTAGATAAGCCTATTGATCAATATAAATGACTCCGTAATACTCATAAATAATTTTGCTGTTAAGTCGTCTCGTCGCCCATCTCTATATGAAAGTTGTAGAGAATTTAAAGTTAGTCTGCCGTTTTAGGCAAGCCACACTGTTTGCATGTTATCGATAACAGTTATTGTAATATTATTGATTACTTACCACCTGGAACGTAGCAATTGTGGACCAAGGTTCATTTTTGAATACACGTAGTTTTTACACACTATTTAATGCGCATTATTTTTACTGTGAAATATACAATAAAATTAACATTTAAATGCATGAAATGCACGATGCTTGCAATGGTTAGGGGGGGCTATACATACATATATATATACATATATGTATGTATGTATGTATGTATTAAGTAGGTATGTATGTATGTTATCTAATACTAGCTTGCGTAGTTTGCTTCAATGGAACTGAGAGACTTAAAACTTATCGACGCAGACAGGGCTCGCAGGTGCCTGGGAGCACAAACGACGGATGGCACTCGGGGCACTTGGGATTCTCGCCAAACCATCTGATGTTGCTTGAGGTGCTGCTGCTACCAGTGGAACGACCGACGCTGCTGATGCCGACGCTGCTGGAGCGACGTTCGGGTATCTTTAGCTGAAAGGAGTTGTAGAGATCGCCAGCAGCGCTTGAGCCCGGCGCATAACCAGTGCGTCCGATTGCCTCCAGCGGAAACGCATATTCCGGTATGAGCAACTGTTTGCGCAGCTGTGTTATGTCCGTTGTGTGGGCAATGCTGGTACTGGAGCTGGCGATCACATCTGAGCGACGTTGTGCCTTCTCGGTGCCCACCACGACCAGCTCATTGGGCTTGATCGATCTGGAGCTGGGCAGTCGCTTGCTCATCACAGCTGCTCCACTGTGACTGGCTATGTCATTGAGTTTGCTATTGTAGTGGTCCTGTTTGCTGGCATAGTGGCCAATCGTCTCGGGATATTCACGTCCGTCCACCCCAATGGGCGGATCCATTTTGGGTGGCTCCAAGCCATTAGCTGGCACCTTCCACTCGTAGTAAATGGGCGGACCCTGTGTGGTGGCTATGTCGTGTGGCACAAAGTCCACAAACGGTGGCAGCAGATCGTTAAACGGCAGCTCCGCCTTCGATTGTACTCTTGGTGGCACTGTGGTTGTGGGCGTGGCCAAGCGGAAACTCTGCGCTGGCGTCGGCGTGCGATGCTCTACTTTGGGTCCAACGGGAGCAGGTCTATAGTTGGTGCTCGCTGTGGTGGCCAGTGTGGAATGGGAGAAAGGTAGTCCGGCAAATGTGGTGGGTCGACTCAATGGTCGCACTGTGGTGCTGGGTCGAGCAGCTGCTGCTGCTGCTGCTGATGATGCAGTGAAGCGATACTTAGTCGGAGCTGTGCTGAAGGGTGCCGCTGACGAGGTGCGCAATGTTTCCGCTGTCTGCTGCTGCTGCTGCTGTTGGCCATCATCCTGATTGTAGATGGGATACACAAAAGGTGGCTCATAGATTTTCGATGGAGCCTTCACAAACTTGACCAGCTTTGTGGTGATATTCTTGAACTGTGACGCTGGCAGCTCAGCTGAATTGAAATCCGCCGAGGTATTGTAGCGTGTGCTGTGACTGGTGCCCAAATCATCCCTGTCCAGTTCCGTGATGCGCTGATGCAGTGCCTCAGTGCGTTTGGCCACCACAGGCGCTGTGAAGCTGGGCCTGCGAGTGGTGGTCGTCGTTGTGGTCGAAGTTGTGGTGCTCCTGCGAGTGGTGCTAGTACTGTGCCGGGTGGTGGGCATACTGCTGCTGCTGCTCGTTCTTGGTTTGGCTGTGCTGCTCACCACCACCTCAATCTGCGGCTCATATGCCGGCGGCAGTATTGTGCGACTCGGCGGTGGAATACGCCAGCGAGTTTGTCCATTTTGGGCAAAATGCGTGTCCAATTTGGCAGCAGTCTTTGAGGAATCGTCGTGAATTTTATTTTGACTGGGCGTCAATTGCTGCGGTTCAGAATCGAATTAGTGAAACGGACTATTTCAATCAGGTTCAGTTGCACTCACCTTGTACTGGCTTCTGAAGGACTCGCCGGAGTAGTCCGGCGCATAGGGACGGTCCAGGAGATCGGGACGTGGTGTGCGCAAACTGTTTTCCTCATCGTTGACAAAGGGTTTGTCTCGCTGGCCTGCAGTGCATATAAAAAGTGATATATTCAAATTACAAATATTTAACAGCTTTAAGATTTGTTTATTTTGTTTTTTATTTTATTTATTTTTTATTCACAGACATTTTTTCAGCAGTAAATCAGAATTAAAAATTTTTATATCTGAAAAAAACTATGTGAAATAAAATCTAGAATTAACTTTATCTATAAAAATGATTTCTTTTAGGTATAATATTTTCTAAAAATTGAATTTAAAAAAAGTTAAATTAAAATATTTATTTTTAATTGAGTCCTTTTATAATCATCTACATAAAATATGTTTGACGCGGATTCTAAGGATGTCCAAGATGTCGTTTAAATATTACAGCAAGTCTTGTAAGAGTTCAAGAACTTAATAAATTGAATATATATCTTACCAATTAGAAGATTGGCCGCATAGTTGCTCTCAGCCTTGGAGCAGTTGACCATGTACCAGTGATCGCAGATGAGCATGCGCTGCTGGAAGAGCGTCGTATTGGGGCAGGTATAGCTGAACTGGCGACCCAGGCCATCGCACATGTGGTAGACCTAATCAAACGGGATGATTACATAACATATGCAGTCAGAGAAGGGGGAGGTGGGGGGAATGATGCTCACCTGACAACCCGTCTCCACATCGGCATAGTAGCCCGCCGGTCGTCCTGTGCAAGAGAATGAAGTTTTCGCAATGGCATTTTGACACTGGGAAATTGATATAAAGATTGGGATAGAATGAGATTTTGAGATACATGTGAGAATTGCGTCGGTTGCATTCAGTTAAGCTAAGAGCGATTAGAGTAGTTAAACAAATGATACGAGGGCACAGCCCGTTGCTGCTGATCAAGATCTTTGAGTACTCCATCTGGGGGCACTCGTACCCGTGCCGAGACAGATGTATGCGAATTTGGCTGGCATGTCTGTGCTGCTGGCTGTGGCGGTGGCTGTGGTCCACCATGTGATGAATTGAAGTGATGTCATAACTTGGCGCATGGTGCCACGGCTGCTTGCAACAGACAAACGACCTGCTGCTGTGTGAAATGTCAACTTTGTTGTATGTTGTGTGATTTTCCTTTATTTTTCATGTTTATTTTTATGTTTAATTATATAGAAAAAGTCGTCACAGGTCTCTCGAGCGCAGCCAGTCGCAAATTAAAGCCCAATGACTTATCGAAATCTGCCACTGGGTCTGGTCTCTTCACATAAGTACGTGTGAATATGTGGCGAAGCTTCCGCACCCAACGCCCCCCCTCTCCACTCTTCCCTCTATCTGTCTCCTAGCTCACCTTAGCCTGGTCGAGTCCGTGAAACATAATTTTCCCAGCCAACAAAATGACTGCTTCAAGCGCAGCGCAGCCCTACGATAATTTAGCTACAGTCTCATATAATATTATTGAAAAAATATATAAAAAAAATAATATTGCCGGACACAACTTATGTTTTTTGCTTGGAATTAGTTGTACATTCGCTTTTTTATTATTTTACTAAGCCCTTCGCATTCCTAAGCCAACTTTTCACAGATGATTCGACAGCTGCAACTAAATTTAAAATATTTTGATTTGAGTAAATTCCTATTTTGAAATATTTAATTCGATAATTTATTGCGCGGCACAAATTGGAACTCATTTAATTTGAATTTAATACCCAGTGTTCTTGAGAAGTGGAAATCAATTTGATGAAATCAAGTTACAAAAATTTTAATGGTATGTTTAATCAACTGACTAATGGAAGTGAAATCGCGTCTCTTGATTCGATGTCAAGCAAAATAAATGTTACCATCTACATTTTTGCAAAGATCTGGGTATTAGCCAGACAAGCACCCACCACATCTGGAGCACACTTATTTGTCAATCTACAACGGTTCTCAACACTTTTACCCTGCCACTTCTATGGCAGTGTTTTCCATTGACTTATAAGGCATTAATTTGCGATGTTGTGGGCTCAAATTATTTTGCATTTGCCTTTTATGGGTATATATATATTGCTTGGAGGCAAGCATTCGGCAACAAATCTCTGGATGCTAATGCTGAGGCTGAGTCAAAACTGTTGGCATGTGGAATGGATTTGGTGACTTGCCAAAAGGTGTTTAACTGTCGATTCATTAATGTAATTTAATCGTTGTAACTAAATTGCGGTTGTTACTTACTAAAATTTGTTAAGTAGCGTTAAATTTGTTTAAAAATGCTGATGGTATTTCCCAGCGACTGCGCAATTTCATAACTTCAACTTTAACTTCAACTTTAAATTCGCCTTCATCTCATTTGAGCGTAGCGGGAAAGCAAAACAAACTTTTTTATTCAACGGATTTTGTTCCATTTTTTCTCGACTTTTTTTTGTACCACTTCTTGGGCTGCAAAAGTGTCAGTAAAAAGGTCACTTGGTCAGCGACTGCGTCAACGTCTTTGTTTTAATATGCTTGAAGACCTTTGGCGCTGCTTTTGTCGTCGTTTTGGTGTTGCTGTTGTGGCATGTGTGTGAATGGATACCTCTAGCTGTGTGGCAGTAGTAGGTGCACTACTCACATGGACAGCCATAGAATAAATTAAAAATGAAACAAAGCGTAAAGAGCGCAAAATTACAACATTTTCCGCCGTTGCTCAAAAGCACTTGGGAAGTGACGCCGAATAAAAAACTAGACGAAGAAGCTAAAGTCGCAAAACGCTGACAAAACTAGGCTGGGGGTATAATTTCCACATGATTGAGGGGAGTGGCAGCATTTTGCAAAATAATAAACACCAAATTTTTAATGGCTTAATCTGCCTGCAAATGTTGCATAGAAAATATTATTGAGCAGATTAATTATGCTAAAAATTGACCTACATAAACAATTAAATGCATAAATTAAATAAAGAAATTGTTTAAAACAACGCAATATATGAATTCGAATATTAATTTAATGTGTCAGTGTTACTTGACTTTACTTTTGTATTTATAGTTTATATTTGCATCAAACTGCAAATATTTTTTAATTAAAGCATATAATTTAATTTGAATTTGCACTTATCACAGTTTTTATATTTATACCCAGGAAATATAAATTTGTCACGAATTATGTTAAATAATAATAATTATATGTATGCATCTTCGAGTAGTATATCTGGATTTTTTAATTAACTGATTTATCGCAATAATAATATGCGGTGAATAACCGTTTCGTAATAAAAACCGAACAAAATCGCAAATATTTTTAACACCATCAACTGTAATTTTTAAAAACTTATTATCAATACTCATTAAATTAACAACCGTAAGAAACCAATAGTATTAAGTTAATAAATTCAATAATGTGCGAAATAATATTTAAAAAAACTCATAAATAAGACGTTTGTTGTTTAATATTATTCTTTTCTATAATTGACTATTAATTTCTTATAATTTTTTTTAATTTGAGAAATATTATGATTATTTTTGGTTTTAATTTATTTCTTAGCACCATATACAACATTATTGTTTAATTTAATTACCAACATTTGCAACTCTATTGAAAAACAATATGTTTGAAAATATTTTTAGTTGACCAGGAATTTTGCCTAGTCAGCATTTAGAAGTTTATTTATATTATTTCAGCAATTAATTATAGCTATCTCTGGCATGCTAATAAGCACTTGTTTTTTTTTTTTTTTTTTTCGTATGTATGAATACAAGTTAAGAGATATTTGTATTATTCTATTAAGTGTTATTTGCATTTCAATGATCACGTGTCCGAACATTATCTACAACATTGTGCTAAGATATTTGAATCTTGATCCGAAACTTACCTCACTGGCCAGAAATAGCGTAAAACAGAATATTCCGAGGGTTATGAGTTGAATATCTTTCGAATTTGCCGTCATTTTCGTCATTTTGCTGTCACCTTTTATTTGTTTAATTGAGTTGTCGCCAGTTGGCCAATCGATGGACGAAGTTATTTGTTGATTTCTTGGCTGAAAGTGTAAAATAAATATAATGTTGTTTTGGAAAGTGTAGACTAATTGACATATACATTAAGTTGAAAATAGATCTTTTTGTGTCCAAGTTGATTTACTTTAGATGCGCGTAACAACTTTCTTCAGCAGTTTTATAATAATGGCCAACAATGGGTTTGGCGTTCCATGGTGAAAACAATTTTCGAATTTAAGTTTGTAATTAATTGTAATTTAAAAAAACATTTGCAGTCGTTTTCGTTGCTGTCTGTTGTTATTTATGTTGTTGCCAACAAGCGGCATAAATTGTTGCCATTTTATGGCTAGAAGAATTAGCAACGCATTTGAAACTGCCTCTGCCCCTGCCTCTGCCTCTGCCTCGACCTCCACCTACAATTCAATTTGCAACCTTGCAGCTTCAGTTTACACACAACACACACACAAAATATTTGTTGTTTGTCGTGCCGTGTGGCAACTCATCCGAAATGCAATTTTAGCTGCTTTCCAAGCTTTCCAAATATGCCAAATTGAACTTTGAACTATTTGCATTTATTTACTTGCTTTCCTTGAAGTCAAACTAGTTGATCCATTTAAAATCACACAAGTTGTTTTTAAAAGTATTTCGAAAAAACATTTGCATTTAAAGACGAGTTGTTTGTTCTTGATCTGCTTATTTTTATCAGATTGTTTTCTTGATCGCAATAAATGTAGATTTTTTTTTATTTTTAGTCAAGAATCGAGTGAAGCTATTTGAATAGTACAAACATTTCAATATAAAAACATATGAAGCAGCCGTAAATTGTATATTTTATTTTTAACTAAGATTTTGAATTTTCTTGTGATCTTCTCATCAACTTTGTACTGAATTAAATCTCAAAGTTATTAAAACTAAACTAACAATTAAAAAATCAGCTATATTTAAATCTATTATATATTTTATTTAAAGTCATTAATCAATCTCTTTCCAACTTACAAAAAATATATAATTGTTTAGAATCGATTAATACCAACATTTACTGAAATTCTACTCAATAACATGATAAATTTCAATTTGTAGAATTTTAATGATCGCTCAACCAGATTCCTTGAGACATTTGAACCATTTTTCAAACTACCAACAAATTTCAGCTCTCAAAACATTTCAATTTAGAATTCAGGTTTTCCATTGAACTATTAACAAGATCATTTTGTGCGTTTTGGAGTCGCAGGCACCGCCATAATACAAACCACTAAAAGCTGAAAAAAATGCGGTCCATTTGGATGTTTTTTTTTTGTTGTTTTGGTATTTTCCTTGTATTGACCTTTTTGACAATAGCAACAACAAGCGGAAAATATTTCCAACTTGGTCCTCAGCTCGTGATGCTGGTTTCGTTTTTTATTGCAGTTTTGTGCCTGCCAGCACAACTAGCAAAAAAAGAAAAAAAAAAGAAAAAAAAAACAAGCCAAAAACTAGCCAAACTCAAAGCCTATTTGACATTTTTGCCAGCAATTTCCACAGAAAGAGCATTTACGAGCCCGAAGATGTTTAGAAAAACTGCAGCAGCAGCAACAACAACAACAACAATTATACCAATTAGCTGGCATTACAGGTTGATTACGACTCTGGCTTTATTTAGTTTCTAATTGTTCAAATCGGCGAACGAAGGAAGTTATTAAGTTACGAGTTACCAGTCGACAGAGCGATTAGGAACATTGTTTACGACTCACCTTCGCCTTAAAGTTGACAAACAAATTGCAGCAGCTCTGATCGTAGGTGGGGTTGTCAATCGCATTCCATGTGGTCTGTTCTTGGCTGGTTGTTATGCTAAGCACACATCGGAACTTTTTACTACTATTGCGCTGCTGATCGGATCGTCGTCGATCGCCGATTGATCGCCGGATCTGTTGATCTTTGCAAAGATCAAATGTCAGTTGCAGCAGTTGCAGTTGCAGATCGAACTCGAAACAAAGTCAAAGTCAGCACACGCGCCAAATTTGATTCAATCACGTTCGGTCGATAGATCCATAGATCGACAGATCCAGTTGGCATAAATTAAATATGTATTTATTATGGCATGCCATTAACACTTAATGCCTATCGACGATGCACAATCAGCCGTTGCAATTGCAAATTGCACTTCAAAAGACGCGCGTCAAAGTTTTTTTTTTTATTATTTTTTATTATGTTTGCCGCTATTTTTTTCTTCTTAGCTGTATCTCGATCGGTGTGTGTTTGTTTTGGGTTGTGTGTGTGTGTGTTTGTTTATTTGTAGCCGCTACGTCAACCGCATCGAACAACGTCTCGCACAGAACTGATGCCTGCCAATGCATTCAACATGGCTTAAAATTCACATTAGGCCGCTGGCGAAGTCCGCCCGCCAGACGCAGTCACAAAAGAAGCGCCAAACGATCGTCATCGGCGCCGGCGCACAGTGGCGCACACTTGATGAAAACTGGCATTAACATTAATTTTCTTATAGCTGATGTACTAATAACAATCATATGGTTTCTAATTTTAAGGTATGCCAGAGAGAAAATTATTGTTTGCAAATATGCAAATTATTTCGAATATTTGCACACTGTGCGGTAAACATCTTCGTTAATAGCCGAAGGCGGGCGAAGCTGCTGCTAAATGTAGTTGATGTGGGCAGCAGAGATACGAAGCCCGAGCCAGACTCGTAGCCAAAGCCAGAGCTTCAGCTCCGAGAGTTGGGAAGGCAGCAAAGCGTTAACATTACAACTACAATTTCATTTTCATTTTCATTTTCGTTTCCATTTTCGTTTTCATTTTCATTTGCAATGTACACAGTTTTGGGGATTCGGGTTATTAGTGTCGAGTATGCCACCGTTTAAGCGGGGAGGCCCTTCACCAAATGACGTGCTGTGTGTGTGTGTGTGTGTGTGTGTATGTGTTTATTTGTCTAATTTATTGGATCGCCAAAGCAGTTGGCTAAATAGAGCAATCGCGAAGAGCAGCAGCAATAGCAACAGCAGTAACAGTAGCAGAAGCCGAACTCGAGCTCGAGATCTGAGTCAGATTAGGCGGGGGATTACGAAAGGCAGCAACTACAGCCTAGTACAGCGTTGGCGTCGACGTCAACAGCGACAGCGACAGCAACAGCGACAGCGGCATCGTTTTGAGACTTCAGTGAATTTTGTAAGATGAGATTTTCATTTTCAATTCATGCCGTTTATTTACTTGTTGTGCCGCCTTTCAAAGCCCTTTGTCGTGCAGCGTATCAAAAAAAAATATTTAAAAAAAAAAATAGAAAAGAAAAACTGAGAACTGCAATGGGTTAATGCCAATGTGGATGGGGATTGGGAAAGCTGAGGGGCGCTTGAATCGACTGTTTGTTTGGCTGTTTTGTGGTCGGTTGTCGGTTGTCGGTTGTCTGTTGCCTCATTGCATTTCTAGGTTCATATATTCATTTGCAGATGCAGCACTGTTTATTATTTGGGTTTTTGTGCTCGGGTCGTGACGCTGTGGCTTGGCAGGAAGTTGAGGTACGTTGCTGTTGCATGTGGAAAACAATCAACAGATCTATAAACTAAAGATAACCATATATGAAACGTTGAAGAAAAGAAAAAACACAGTCCAATGAAATGCGTGTTGTTAATATTTTGTGCAAATAACACAAAAATGACACACAACAATGAATTTTGTGACGTTTTACTAATAAAATTAATTAAAGTAAATGTAATCAACTAATAAACACATTATAAATTGGGTGGTTGCTTGACTTGCTGTGAGTGTTGCTGGAACTCTGTCAATATGCGGCTCCGCGGAATCTCCGTTTCTACATGGCTGCCGGAGATGTCGATGTCTTTGTCATCCTTATCATGGAATATGTCAATTATGATGCGAACACCTAAATAAAAATATAATTATTAGAAATTGTTAATTTCAATATTGACGAAGGGTCAGATCTGCACTTACCATATCTGGTGCGTCGAATAGTTGTTTTGCTTTCATAGGATTTGGCCACTGATTCACCATTCCCCGCATCTTCCTTTAATGATTGACGCAGTGAAGTTTGTTCATCCCTTGTGGTCAATTGAAAGGTTCCCGCTTTACTATTGTGTAGACACCTGTCAGATTAAATATCTAAATAAATATAGAGGGAATTGTCTCACTTGCAACTGTTGCTGGCCTGAGCATCTGCGTCTTGTGTTTTCTTGCAAACGCAACTGCAGGATTCTGGCTCCTTTAACGGCGACTTCTCCAAATTATCAACCTTTGCAATTCCGCCATAATACATGGACTTTGCCTTATTCAATTCTTGATTCTTTTGTGTGGCAAAGTTATAGAGATTTATCATATCACGTACACGTGTCGGAGTCTGCACTACATCCGTCGAATTTGAGCTCAGATGACAGACAGTGGAATCGATGCTGCAGTTATCATCCTCGATGCTTTGGTTGCAGCTCATGTCTGCCTTGATCTCGTTTATGCTCATATTAAAAAAATATAATGCAGAAAATGTGATCAAATTTTGTTTTGAAAAATTTTCTTTTCAAATGTAGAAACCAAAACAACTACACTAAAATTGGAATTGTGATTGAATGCCACACCGACTTTTTTTGAATAAATTTTTTCTCAGTCAACAGTTGCTGTGTTTATACAAAATACGAATTAAAAGCAATTTATAATTCGATTCATAAAAAATATCGTACATAAATTAAAGTCGTATTCTTTGATTCTTAATGATCTGCTGAAACTTTTCACACTTCAATAAATCATTAGAAATCGGAAGACAAATTCATTCATTTATAAATAATACAAAATGTTGTTATATAATATAGTAGTATGCCTTATCTACAGATTGGGTAAAGTCTAGATTCCATAAGGTCATATGCTGATATAATTATATAATAAATAGTCGGAAATGCCTTCTACTGTCTAATATAATATAGTTTACTCATGCTAAACAATTCAAATATTGTTCAGAAGCTACATGTTTGAGAAACCAAAAGAAATATTCCATTGTAATTTGAATTTGTACATACTTTTAGTGGGTAACATCTTCAGATCGTTAGCAATTACCAACAATGAGCAAATGTAAATGTAATTCACATTTGAATTGAATTTAAAGCTCGACCTTCGCTGCGGCAATAAAAAAATCGAAATCGAAATCGAACCGCATCGACTTTTGGTGGTTATTAGTGAAATTCGAGACGAACTGTGAATGCCACAATGATGAATTGTCTTAGCGCGGATTTACTGGAACTGGCAGCCGTTGAATGTACACACATACATGATGTATACAACGATGTACACTACCATTCATAAGTAGGTATTTGTCGAAAGATTGTACGAGTTAATACTTTTTTGAAATTGGGTAAGCAATGACTTGCAGCGGCAGCATCATCATTTTGATTATCAGCATCATCATCAAACTCAACAGTAGCGCCACCTGAAACTGGCTTCAGACTCAGCTTCAGACTCAGCTTCAGTCTCAGCTTCAGACTCAGCTTCAGACTCAGCTTCAGTCTCAGCTCCATTTGGCACACGCTCCCAAAAAAGTCGCTGTTAAGGTCAATCAGTAATTGCATGCGACATGTGACGATTTCGTTATGGGCAGCTTCAGTTCATATTTGCTATGTAATTTGCCTGATCCAAGTCAAGGATACATCATATATATATGCACTCAGAAAAATATGGCTTAAATTTAAGTAAATCGGCCTACAAATTATTATGTATTTCTTGTTATTATAAGTATTTTGTAAATATAAGAAAACAGTTTTCTTAACATTAAAAGTCCAATTTGACAATCCTCAAATTATTTTTATAATAAATTTCAATTATTTGTAATGAGTAGATTCTTAGAAAAACGATTTAAAATATTTGTAAGTGCAAGGAACTCAATATGGGGATTCACAAGTAAATCATACAACATTCTAGAAAACATACATTTATTTCTGAATCTTACAATAATTCACTTTAAAATTAAGATATTCAAACATAATCTGAATAATAAGATGAGGAAACCTTGGGCCGAATTTTGGAAATGCACGTGTATTCCTTTTTTTTAAGTGTACTACAAGCAAATGACAATTTTAAGAAAATGCTACTTTCAACAAATTGAGTTCGATCAAAAAAATAACACTTTGTAAAAATGCACAAGTTCAGAAAAGGCTTAAAATATATATCAGAAATTATTGGCAATTAACTTTTTAATTATATTAGGTCATCTTTGTGCTTATCCTTCAAATTCAGGTCCAATGCAGAAGTATATTTCTATATGCTTTTGTATCTTATTGTGTTGCTTATTCGGAATTTTTGAGATCATATATCTACTCGCTAATGATTTTACATAGTTTAACAACTCAAATTTACTTCTTTTTTTTTTAACTACAGATCAGTTTGTATGCCAAGAAATAATTTGTTTAACTTTAATATTTTGTGGTACAAATATGTTAACAATTCGCCATTAGCTGTGACATAATAGTCTTTAAGAAATCATCTGAATGCCAAATTTTTGGGGTTCTACACATCACGAATTTATTGTGCACTTGTTTTGTTGCGCATCTTTTGGCAATTAGCGGCGATGTCAACGGGTTCAATGGAAATCAAGAGAAGGTGTGGGGCCCAAAGGCACAATTCGAATACGATTACGAATAAGAATACGAATACGAATAGGAATACATGTATGGGTACTCAGTGAAACAGAATGCTACTCCTCAGTAATCGTAGTATATACCACATACCAAGAGGTGTGTCATCGACATCTCTCAGTTCTTGTTGCTCTTACACTGAGCGGAGTTCGTAGAGGGGCAACGAAGGCGTGTGATTCTATTGAAGGCCATAGCACAGTAACAACAATAACAAAATTATAAATACTCCAAGAGAGAGTGCTCGACTTGGAAATGCCCTCTCAATGTATAATATGTGATGATTTGATAAAAAATAACACATGATAAATAGATTTTTAATTTAGTAATATAAAAAATTCAAGTAGGCAATTTCTGGGTGTGTACTTAAAAAAAGCAATTAACTTGACTTGCTGATGGAATAAAGACTTAAAATACAAAAAAAATGTATTATTTATAGTTACTGGATATAAAGTAAAACTAGGTAACATAAATACATATATAAATAATAACCACGATGTGTTGCTGCTCTCTGTCACATTTACAGGGTATCTCTGAAGAAAACAATTGTTGCTTGCCATTTATGTTAGCTCATTTGTTCTGCTTCTTTCTCGTTTTTACCCAATGGGCAACATACAACATATGTTTAATTGCTAAATTGGTGCAATTCGGCATAATTCATGTTGATAGCTAAAGACGCCGCCGGTTCTTGTTTTTGAATTAAGCAAGGTCCCCTTGAAGCAGCTCAACAATAATAATAATAACAAAAACCAAAACAATAACAATAACAATAATAACAGCAGCCGAAGACAATAATAAACACAGATTCACACGTTGATTAAAACTTATTTGTGGCGACACAAAGCAGCGGGCCAACATCTGGTCATGAGTATGAAAAATGAAAGTGCTTATGAAGAAGCTTAGATTGCGACTACAGTTTGGGTTTTCAGTAGAAATCCCATACTCACACACACCCACACACACACACACACACACATTTATCAGTGATAACAGTTGGCAGTTAGCAGTCGTTAGCGGAGTGTCAATTATTGCGTATACGCCACCAACAGATCACAATGCCCTGGAATTGAATGACGTATATAATGAATAACGACTAACGAATAACCCGTGTAATGAGGTGTATACAATTGCCTAGTTATAACGAGTATGCCAAGCTAAAAATAATATCAAACCAACACTGACAAAAGTAAATAAACATATTAGTTACGATTGCACTATTTGGGAGAGAAGTTTATTTTAGTTCCATTCGAAATTATTATTTTGTGTCTTTCTATTAGTTATTTTCTTAAATCATAAATAAAAACAAAATAATATTAATGGCATAATGACAGCTTTCAAATTATGTCACAATTTGGGTATTTTTAATTTAAGAATTTGGCAATTTCAACATTCTTAAAATAAATAAACGTTAAGTCTTCTGCTGATTTTGAGTGTGTGAAAGCTCTTACAATTTGTGTCAAGTGTACGAATTTTAAGCACGTATTATGCGTACACGGAAAGTCAAAAGATAAATATATATATATAGCTAACTATGTAAACTCATTCGCCTTTGGCAACTGCTGCAAGTCGCTATTCAAGTCTAAGTTCGACGCCAGTTTCTTAGCTCCGCATCCGGTCGTATCGCGACCGACTTTAAGTGGCAATTTTTCGAAGTGGGGTGCTACAAATTTGTCAAACTGACAATGAGGCAAGGTCAAGCAGCAGCTCATTATGATCAGAGGTCCGCTTAGCCATGTGGTCAGCATTGGCATATCATTGACCTTAAGTGACGAGAGGAGGCAGTCTGGAGAGCGCTAAATAAGCCAAGATTATCACCTTTGGATACATTTATTGCACTTACTGTAGTACAATTGTAGGCACTGGAGCATCTTTAGCCATCAGCACCAGTTATAAAGACCTACATAGACGATACAATTTGTGGCCGATGGCACAATTTATAACACGACTATTAAAGGTCATCGCATGAAAAGCGAAAAACGTTAAGTAAATCAAATGAATTTACAAATAAAAATGCCACGCACACTTCGTTAATTGTTGTACATACTATTTATATACATTTGAATATGGTCCAAACGAAAGATTCAAGACACGAACTATGCGTCCGGCCATCTAGCGCCCAGAGCTGTAGCTAAACAATATGTTAAACAGAGCAATATTTGTTTACCCTCGGAGTCTGGCACAGTGGCTTTTGTCGACTCGTTTGCAACGCTACACCAAATTAGACATCCTCTCGAGGCACAGCTAAAATTAAATAAACATCTACCTTAATTAATTTTAAACGAGCAATAAGTTGTTATTATCTATGGCTAGCATAGCGAAAAGCCTTTTGTTTGGGCAACAAATAATGAGGCGTAGTGTATTATATAAGCTGATGATATCTGTTTGTAGTCGTTAATCAATATGCGTGTTGTACATCTTATGGGAGCTCCATACATGTTCTCAATTGACAATAAAGTCTGTTTATGCTTATGCTTTTGTCTGGCTTGGGGAATTTTACTGCCGCTTTACCTGACCTTGGCCACTTGGCAATGAGGCTAGGAGCAAGTGCCGTTGTTTTAGTAGACCAAGAAGGCAACCACAACGAAAGCGCCATTGGCAAGTGCCGCTGCTTGAGCTGAGGCAGCCACTTCAACAATAAAGCCATCAAACCACAAAATAGGTTCAATGCTAATGTTAAATCAACAAAAATGTTTTCGACTGAATGATGTATCGCATATAGAAATTAGAGTACATGATTAATTGATCTGCTGCTATAGCAGCAGTACAAAAATAAAATAAATAAATATAGTACGCACGGCTTACTTGGATTATTGATGATTGGCGCAAATATTTGTAGACTGATTAACGGAAAGGCGAACAATACAAATTGTTAACCCACATATGATTTGGTTGTAGCTGTTTGCGCTACCATTGTGGCGTCCATTGCCTGATTAAACCTTTATAAACAACATTTCAAAACTGCAACAGCAATTTATGAGTATTTTCGAATATATCTGTGCGTACTTTGCTGTTGCGGTGGCGTTTAAGAGTTTATGAGAAAAATACATATAATATGTATATTGTTAGGTGTCAATCAAGGCATTTTGTGTGCTGCCTATTAATGCAGTAAAGTCACCAATTAAGCTGCAGCATAATGCATGCTGCTGTTTTGTGGCTTGCGGTTGCATTGCCCATGAAAAACGCAATCAAAACAAACAAACAATCGCTGCAGCTGAGCAGATAAGTTGTTGAGCTGCGTCTTAAATTATTGTCAGACAAATGATTTATGTAAATAGTTATTGCAACCTCAACAACTTACTAAAATTTAAAAATATATTGCTGACTAATAACTAACTAGCCCTGCACATATTTTAGGGTTTAGTTGTTAAAATTATTTCGCTTAACGGATCTACATCAAAAACTACTTCAAACAAGCGCGGCAAAAGACTTAAGAAATCGATAAAGCGTATCGATAAGTTACTCCTTATGGCGTTATTCAGTGTTGCTCAATTATTGTGATTGCGGTATGGGGCAGAACAGCTGGCTTCGCAGCATATGGTGTGCAGCCCTGCATTGAGCTTATGCTTAAGCCACAAATTAATAGTTTGTAAATTCGTGATTATTTCTGTTAATCCCAAAAGGGCATGACAAAGAACACAATGGAATTGTCTGCGATCTGGATCTGCCTCATTAAGGTTCGAACATTGCTCAACTCAATAAGTATTATTATTTACCACAGTGGTTTTTAGAATATTCATCGGCATGTTGAATTATTTTTCAGTCGTTACAAAAATCCAGTGTCATTTTACCTAGACTTGATTTAACTAACAAAACGGGCGAAATTCCATTAATCAGCTAAAGAGCGGAAAGTTTTCAAAATACAATTCTTCCTTGGATGTATCGGTATTTCATATCTATTTGTCTAAATGATATCCAAATCGTCTTAGTAATTTCCGAGAAAATAAGGATTTTGTATTTTCGATTCACTTTCGTCCGCTCTAAAGTCAAATATTTGCCATTTGAGTTCTTAAATGACTTAAAATTCCTTAAATGTAGTAGAGTATGTCCTTGTGATTAAAGAGATCCATATAACCAATCTGTAAGGAGTTGGACAAGTTTTTGAAAAATGCAATTCTCTTAATCGTCTTAACCGAAAAGTATGCAATAACATTTTTCGTTTTTAAAATTAGTTGACAATAATTATGTGATTTTTCAGCCTAGAAGTATGCTCCTTTTCTCAACTGCGGATTATTTTATTCACACAAAAAAGTATGCAATATTTTTTAAAAACCTCACATGTAAAGAACAATTATCAATTAATAAGTTTTACTATACTCAAATATCTAAGGTATTACTTTTATTCCTTAAAGCTCAACTTGGGACGTATACTAATCGGTGACTGTGTCATATAATTTTCCAAAATTGGGGAGCAAGGAGGCTGGGAATTCGATAGAGTCGATAAGGCGATAATTGTCAAATTTTAGAAAAGTGGTAAAGCTGGAATCACAAATGATGGATTTATCATGTTCTGCCAGAATGCAAATTTCTCACTTGATTTCGTTCAATTTATTAAAACGTGTTTTCCCATTTTAGAAACAATCAATTGTTAAAATTTGATATAAAATATACAAAGAGATGTTATAGAGATCTTAAAAGAGGTCCAAATTTGGCCACATCCCGTGTATCCTTTTCTAGTCCTAAATTCATAGATTTAAGTTCTGCCCATCAGCGCTGTAATTAATTCGGGAGATGCGGGAGAGTCTTACAGTAGTTAATAAAGACACTTTTCATTTATAATTTCGATTGAATATTTTCTAGTTTTATTTCGCTCTGATTGTTTGGATATGCGCTTTACGAGTACATGCACTTGGTTTCTAATAGCTGTTATTCTGTTCTAATGAAATAATTATTAAGTAAACTCGTAAATAACATAGATTACACATACATTTGTATCTCCATTTAATAATAGTTTGGAATTCGATTTCGATTAGCAAATATTATTGATTTAATGTTGCCTTTACTCACGGCAGTCAAATTGAAATGTACAATTAAAGTAGTTGAATAATTGTTTAATTTATATATATATATATATCGTATAGTAAATGTTTTATGCGGGCGACTAGAAATTCAAGAAATCTTTTAAATATACAATTCAATACACACTTTCGGATTTACGATTGTTTATCTAATGAGTTACATGCTAAACGATAGGAATCATGAAAATTACTTTTACTTGCATTCATTTGTTTGTTATTGTTGTTGTTTACGTCTAGTTAAATTTAAATTATTAAATATTATTAATACAAGCATTTGATATATGTATGTATTCTCTTACGGCTACTTAAGCACTTAATTGCAATTGTTTAATGTGTATTTTGTTTTCATTTTGAATCGTTTTATATTCATTGTTGATTTTCGAGTGCCTGAAAAATGTAACTAAAATTTGGCGCAACAACCCGAAGCCATGAAATGGATTTGTTTCATATGCTACAAGTAGAATTATTAATATTTTTTTTATATAAATTAGATGAAAATCTTTGGTTGTAACTACAACTGAAAACTGATTATTTGATTTATGTACTTTGTGCAGGTTTTAATTGTATTCTATTTTTTGCCATTTGTTCTTTTGATTGCTCTAAACTGAATTAATGGGAATTACGAATACGGTTCAAATAGCTTGCCTGCTGCACCAACTCCTAGTGTTAAATACATGTACATCCGTATGTTTATATAAATTATCACAGTAAAATAAATAGAATTATATATTTCGTAAATATTGTTGTGTTTGCTCGGAATTAAATAAAGAGACGCCTCACTGTATATTGGTTCCAAACATTACCTTTACAAATAATACTTTTGCATTGATATTACTTTTGGTCATTGAGCCTTGCCAAAAATGTATTCGTTAGTAATTTGTTTATTTAATTGCTGAATGAAGAAGATTCTTTTCCCAATGGATGATTTTGCATATGATGAAGGAAAGAACTGCTTAAAATAGAGGTAGTTTAATGTAGTCATAAATGACATGTAGCTGGATGGTTATGGGTAATTTTTAATTTTGATTTAAACTCTTTGAGCTTGATTTTAATTTTCAATGACCTTGAGGTACGTGAGACTGTACCTTTAACTCGCTACATTTACAGAGTAACGAGTGTTGCTCATACATCGATGGCAAGTAACGAATATCTCGAGTAACTCGCTGCGAGTTACAAAAGTTACTCGTTACATTACAAAAGCAACGAGTGTTTTAATTTTCGTTACGAATACATTTAAACAAGGCTCCGTTCTGCAATTGATCAAAGTTATATCAATGAATTGCTATATTAATGTTGATGTTGATATTGTTGTTGTTGTTGTGGTTGTTGTTATTGTTGTTATTGTTGTTCTTGGTGTGCTCTATGTTTGTGTGTGTGTTGAGTTTATGGAAGATACGATAGTCATAGTCCACATTTTGGCAAAACTGTTGAACATGGTTTGTGTTTTGTGTGTGTGTGTGTGTGTGTGTTTTCTACTGGTTCAGCAGCGTATTGGTCACCTCCGAGAAGGAGAGCAGTGGACTACCATCCAGATAGGCACCAGCAGCAGCAAGATTCGATGTGGGCGGTGGTGCATAGGCCAAAGCCGTATGCGCCGTTATATTCGCCGGATAGAGGAGATGCTGTGGATGATGTTGTTGGTAATGTTGCTGCTGCTGCTGTTGTTGTTGCTGCTGTTGTTGTAGATGTTGCTGCTGCTGTTGCTGTTGTAGCTTGGCTGCTTTACGTGCGCTGCGTGCAACAGTGCTCGATGTGGAGCTGATTTGTGTCTCACCGCTGCTTCTGCTGCTGTTGTTGTTGTTGTTGTTGCTGTTGTTATTGTTGTTGTTGTTGCTGAGCGCCTGCAGCGATTCGTCCGCACAGATAATGAGCGGCGGTATGGCTGTTGTTGGTCCGACAGCCACCAACTGCTGATAGGGCGAGACTGCATCCGCTGAGTTGGCGCACAGCAGACTGCTGACAGCTGGCAAAGTGGGTGGCGGCGGTGGAGGTGATTCCACCTGATGATGATGCAGCTGATAAGCAGCCAACTGTTGTTGTTGTTGTTGCTGTTGTTGCTGCTGCTGCAGTTGGTTGGTGATTAGAATCTAGGTAGGGGGTGGAGTTTGGTTAGTCGGGCGTTAGCACTCGGTGGTGCGCTAGTGGTGTGTGTTTCAAGTGGTTGCTGTGTGTGTGTGTGTGTGTGTATTTTAAGGTGTGGTTTTGGCTGTGTAATTTGATGTGGTGCGTCTACAGTGCGAACTAATTGTTTATTGTTTTTAGCTTTGATTTGCTTTATTTTTTTTTTAGCGGCTTGCCGTGTGCTGGCCGGGATGGTGGTGCAGGTGATGGTGATGTGGCGTGGCTGGCGTGGTTGCAGCTGCTGCCGCTGCGGCCGCATGATGGTGATGGTGGTGGTGCGGATGGTGGTGATGGTGATGATGGTGATAGGCTAAATACTGCGAGTATTGCGTGTAGCTGGCCGGCGACCATACCTCGCTGCCATTTGGCGTTGCTGCCACCGCCGCTGCTGCTGCTGCCGCCGACGCTGATTGTTGTTGCTGATGCAAATGCTGATGGGCAGCACTGGCTGCGTCTTGCTGATGGTGTTGTTGTTGCTGCTGTTGCTGATGGTGTTGTTGTTGTTGTTGTTGCTGTTGTTGTTGATGTGGATGCTGCTGATGTGAATGTGGATGCTGATGTGGATGTGGATGTGCTTGATGATGGTGCTGCGTGTGTGCATGTGGATGAGGAGCGTGATGACTATGCGGCTGCTGTTGCTGTTGTTGTTGCTGCTGTTGCTGTTGGTGGCTGTTGGCTGCACAGCTGGGCGGCTGTTGTTGTGGGTGTGGCTGCAACGTGGTGTGCTCAGTGCCGCTAACAGGGTGCTGGCTTACGCTATTGCTTGGATTGCTAACATTTGAGCCCAAGCCACGGGCTGAATGTGGTTGCTGCTGCTGCTGCTGTTGTTGTTGTTGCTGTTGTGGCGATGTGGTGTGCGAGGAGGCCGAGTAGAGACCGGAGTCATCGTGCTGCAGCTGATAGCTCTCCGGTGTGCCGGCGCTCGTTGATTTGCCCGTCAGCTCTTTGGTGCCATTCCACTTGGCAGCCGCTGCTGCCGGCTCGTGTTCATTGTTGTTGTTGTTGTTGTTGTTGGTGTAGCTAAGACCGTTGGTGAGTGGCGTTGTGCGCTGTGGTGAGCCACCGCCACTGCTGGCCGCAATGCGACTGTTCAGTGGCACCCCACTCGACTGAGCTGTGCCCCACATCAGCACCGTTTGCCGCTCGTACGGATCTTGACTAGCGGCGGCGGCGGCGGCGGCAGCAGCAGCAGCAGCAGCAGCGGCGGCTGACAGCTCGACTTTGGGCGCAACGCTGCTGCCGTTGGGCGTGGCAACACTGCCACCTACGGGTGAGGGACCATCCGAGGAGCAGGAGATGACCTCCATCACCTGCGGCGATGACTTGGGCGTCTTTAGGGGTACTTGCTATGGGGCAGTTGCAAAGAAATTGGAAAGGGAAAAGAAAGAAAAAAGAAAAAAATAAAATTAGATTTAAAACTTCACTTTAATTATTTAAAAGTTAGAATGCAGTTGTCGAGTGAGCTCGACTACGATTTACACAGAACAAAGCTGTTGAATCTGCTTTAGATTTAATACTATATTTTCCCTATTCTTATGAAATTAAGGCAGTAGATTAACAATATATCAAGGTATATTATATATAATTATTATATTATATATTATTGATTAAAAATTAAAAATTTACATTAAAAAATTATAAATATTAATATTTTCAAAATAGTTGTCGATGGGAATCAATATACCCGTTTTATATAAAAGAAAGTAGCTGTTAAATGTAACCAGAAAGATTTCAATTAAGATTTGGACTCACCTGTGGCGTGGATGTTGGACTGCCGTAACCGCTGCTGTAGCCGCTGTAGTATTTGCCCGTCTCCTGCCACTTTTCGTCCGCCTTGGAGGCAATGGCATAGCCGTCGTAGGATAGGAAGCCGTTCGCCACATATGCCGAGGCTGGGGCGCCCGTATGTGGATAATCAGTGTAGTAGCCGCCGACGCCGACGGCGCCCTGCAGCCGATACTGATGGAAGAGGTTTTCGCTGACGGGATAGAAGGCATTGGCCGGCATGGAGCTGCCCATATACAAGTTGTCCGCTGCTGTCGCATACGGCGATGTGGTGTACATGGGATTCAGATTGGAGTAGGCGGCCGCAACGGCAGCCGCCGGATCGGGCAGGTATTCGACAACAGCTGGCGCCGGCGAGCCGACCTGTGCCAGCGGCGACGATTGCTGTGCATGGAGCTGTTGCTGCTGTTGCTGCTGCTGCTGCTGTTGTTGCAGTTTGCGCTTGCTGCGGCACGTGGACAGAAAGTCGCGCAACTGCGTCTTGTAGCGTCGATTGGGTCGCGTCGGCGTCACAGGCGGCGGCAAAGCGTGCGATGTGGGCGACACGCTGGCACTGGTCGGCGGCACCACCAACTGATCCGCTTCGGAGAAGTATGTTGACGCGAGACCGGTGTCCAGATAGCTGACCTTGAAGTCCATAGTCCGCTTGCCGAGCAGATCGTGGCCCTCCTCGTCCATCAGCTGGCGATGCGTGCAGATGACAAAGTCCGGCTTGGAGTTCTTGTACACCAGCCGCGAGCTGGTCTGCAACCATTGCCACTCGCCGTCCTTCTTCTGATAGCGATACGCAATCATCCCCGAGGCGCCCGTCTTCAGCACTGCAAATGGATATGGAAGATGTTTTGGATGTGTACATGTTGTGGACAAACCGGATTGGTTTACTTACGCTCCTGATGCGCACTGGCCACGTAGGCCAGGTCATCGTAGTGCACGAGATCGTAGCCACCCATGTTGACCAGCTCGGTGTCGGCGTAGCCCAGTATGTGTTTGCCCCGCTGATCCATGGACACCAGCGAGAAGTCGAGCTTGTGCTTCGACTTGAACATGTTCTCCTTGTGCGGTATTTCCAGCAGACTGGGCGGTCCGAAGGGTGTGCAGTAGGCGAACAGTGCCAGCGGGGGTTCCTCTGTCTTGCGATTCTGACCATGCAGAATCTTGATGCGACCGCGTATGTCCAGGCGCAGGAAACCGGATGTGTTGTCCAACAGGCAGCGGAAGCGCACCGTAAAGCTGCGCTCCAAGTAGAGCGCCTTATCCGGGGCCAGAGTCTCCGACAGCTGCATGCTGGACATGTCTGCGGGCAGGAAACTGTTCCAGAGCAGCTGACGCTGCAGCTCCTCCCGATCCTCGGAGTGGACCAGCTCATACACAGACTGATGCACAATGTCCGACTGCAATGTGGTAGGTACAAAGTGGAGGTCAGTTCAGTTTAGGCCCTCACTTATAACTTGGCTTTTTATTTGCGTTGGGGTTCAGTCAACTTGTTTATTGTTTTTCGCTTTTCGCTACAGTTTCGGGTTTTTTTTTGGATTTGTTTGAATTGTGTTTATTTATTTTTGTTTTCCTGATATTTTGTTGTTGTTGTTTTTTTTTGTTTTTGGGCGAATAAATCAAATTGCGCACAAATTGAAAATGCGCCCCATGTTGGCCACAAATTGAGACATAAATTCTGCACGCGCCGGGAGTAAGGATAAGAACAAGATCGGGTGAACTGCTAAGCGAGTGCCGTACACGTTGGAGATGGGTCACGAAACACGAAACACGAGTTGGAAAACAGCAAAACGATGGTCAGAAAGATGAGCACGAGATGTCGATTCGAGTTGGCTCGTTGCGGGATTGGTTAGGTTGTATTAAGTCTGCGTGAGTCGTGTTCAGCTTGATTTCCAAGGTAATCAAAGATGCATTGGAGTCATTAATTGATTGCTTTGCTCAAAACGAATCCACATATATCGTGTGGCATCAGTTCGTGTCACGACTGAACATGTGTGTTCAACTCTAGCACAAACCCTACAAATCAAGGAAGGAGCTGCTGGAGGAAACAATGAGGGGGGCAGGCAGCGCCTCGCAAAACTTTCTACGTGTTGCGCGAAAAACCAACAAAGCAAATGATTTGACCGCAATCTCAATTGGAATATGCTTGAATCAGAACAAGCAGCGAGCAGCGAGCAGTGAGCAATCCAATGGCCATTGGCCATGGTAATAGGCAGCTACGCTTTTTAATTGAGCTGCCAAACGGGGCGTGTCAAATGCCGCTTTACACATTTACAACTAAATTAAAATGAGAAGCAACCACATAGACAGAGAGACAGAGAAAGAGAGAATGGCAGGGGGTTGGGGGGAAGAGTCGAGATGGGCAGCTCAAAGAGTAGAGGCCTTCGCTGAAGAAAGCTAACTGCAATTTTCAATTTCCATTCGACAAGCGCCAATACAATAAAGTAGGCAAAAAGCAAAAAGAAAAAACAAAAAGAAAAAACAGAAAACAGAAAACCAAACAAAACAAAGGTGAGGTGAGCAGTAGTTGGGAAGGGGGTTGCAGTCGGTTGCAGGTAGTCGACTGGCGCGTCAGACTCCTCGAGTTAGGCCCAAAACATGTTGGCCCGTTTGGGGGCAGTTGGTCGCACACAGCTGCCGAGGCGTCGCAAGTTAATAATACGCGCTCCTCAACAATGCCACGCCCCGTTCAAGAGTAGCCCCTCCACACCAAACGCCTCTCTCTCTGCGTGCACACTCCACTCCCTCCCTGTCTGCCGCCTTTGACAGCTGCGTAAGCAAATCTTGTGGCATTGTGGAATTGTGGCATTCGCGATTGCGCAATCCTCACGCTGATCTGATTTTTATTTATGGCCACAATACCTGCCGAGCAACGTGCAACGTGCAACGTGAAACGTGAAACGTTTGCTGGCTTGCCTCGGCATTTGCCTGCATCTGCTGTGTGGCACCTTCATCATATTTGTTTGTTTATTTGTTTTTTTGGCGCTCGCTTGCAACAACTTATTGGGTATATTGAACATATCTAAATATCAAAATATGCCCACTTATTTATTTATATTATTATTAATATTATTATTTTTTATATTTAATATACATATCAACAAAAAAGTGGTTTAATATAATTTTTATTATTGACTCTTCGAGAATCGAAGCAATTTTAAGGCAAACTTTTTATATAAAATCTATGTTTAATATAAAGTCATAAATTTTATTTGCTTGATAGCAAATTCAGTTAAATTGCTTGCAATATTTTTGTATTTTAATATGAACATTAATTTTTGACTGACCCATTTCCAGATCCAAACCAAAGCTGATTTAACTTAGGGAATGGGATATCTTTCAGTCTTGCTTTTTATACATTTATGAATAAGCCGATTAAGTATTACCAGCCCAGTCAAGAATTTGCACGCACTCGTTTTAGAAATACTTTAACCCAAATTTGGTAAGACATTATGGTTATGCCATTTCCGTCAATGAGCTTGACCCAAAACCAAAAAAAAAAAAAGGAGGAGGAAGACAAGCTGTCATTCATAGAAACTCTCTCGACTCTGCTGCCGGCAATTAAAATCAATCAAAAAGATGCAGGGAACCCCAACCACCCAAATTATTATATGTTGTTGTTGTCCATGTTGTTGTTGTTGTTGTCCACTTACCTGATGAAAACCCAAATAGCTCTCGATGCTGTGCGTGGCAAAGAAGACCTCGCCTTCGCATGTCAGTATCATTAGAAATCCATTTAGAGCCTGCAAGAACAAAAAAAAGCGTGTGTGAGTAAGTAATACAGAGACAGACTGTGTGTGTGTGTGTGTGTGTGTGAGAGAGAGAGAGAGAGCAAGAGCGAACGAAAGACAAAAATTAAATCAAAACTACGAATTAAATGTTGCAATAGTGCTGGGGGAGACAGCAGAGGGGAACAGCAGAGGCCGTCAAATTGACAAGCTAAACACTACAGCCATAAAATCGATAGATAAAAAGAAAGAAAGCAAGAGAGAGAGAGAGAGAGAATGAGTAAGAGATGGGGGGTGAGCGAGAATGGGGGAGAGATAGAGATAGAGGGATTGATAGAGGCTGAAACGTCTCGTAATTGCAGTAGCTGCCGGTTTTTTGATGTTTTGTGAATGGATTAATCCATCATTTCGCGGTCTAAAAATAGCCCGCAAACTAAGCATGAATGAACCAAAGGCAGACAGCGAGACAGCGAGACAGTTAGAGCGAACAGGCGGACAGAGCGAGAAACGAGGGTCAAAGACAGCGGCGCTAACTTGAGAGTAAAGCGTAATCAGCGCTTAAGCGAGCTGATTTCATTGGAGCCAAAGACTTCGCAGTCAGCGATAGCAGCGCAGCAAGAGATATACAGAGCGAGAGAGAGCAAGAGAGAGAGAGGGGGCGGGGTAACTTTAAAGTTCCACATCAAATTCAACCAGGAAATGATGCGCAATTAAATCAATGAGTTTTAACTAAATGCAGACGCTGAATCCGCTGCCCGCTGAAGTCCGGCAACAGCATTTGTTTATTTAAGTATTATCCATTCCCCTATCCCCGACTCTCTTTCAGTTATCGTTCTTGTTGTTGCTGTTTCTGTTATTTAATTACAGGTTTCATTTTGAGCAATGATGCATTGTAATTATCTATAGATTGTTTCCAGTGTGCACATAGCAAATACCCAAAACTAATAGCTTTGCAGGTGTATTATGCATAGAAGCCGCCGAAACTTGAATTGCAAAAGTTTTTTTTGCTTGCAAATGGAATAATTTGTTTGATTCACATTCATACTTTTCAGTTAGTTTACAGTTAGTTGCAGCTTTATTGTTTTATATTTGATTTTCATAAGCCGCTAATGGCCGCTACGCATGCAATTTTATAACATGGAACCTGACTTTGAGTGCCTAGCGGCAACAAGCAACAACCAACAACCAACAACCAACATAACATTGCCGTCGCACAGTGACCTTTTTGTTTTATTAATTAATTATTTAGGATACGAAAGAGCCAATTAAAAAGAAACGCTACATGTTTGCGCTTTTAAGGCCTAATTAAATCTAAAGCTCTCCTTGTTTTGTTTACGTATATATTTAAATACGTTTTTGAAAATAAAAAGAGTTTTCTTAAATACATTTTATAATATTAAAATTAGTTCAAGATACAAGTACAATTTATTTAATTCCAAAAATGAGAATAAAAAGAATATACTTAGTAGGACTGTTCTCTGTGATTTCAACTAGCCCTAATATATAATAAACTTTTAAATTTCCCACAGTTGATAAATTTGTATACAAGCCCATATTTTAAATTAATTTTTTATTATTATTTTATAATCTTTATATAGATAAAGTGACTTTAAAATACCAGAACTCAGATTTCCTATTTGAAGTCTCTGTGATAAACTTGTTCTTACAAACGGAAATGGGCTGTTCATCCTGATTAAGAATATAAATATATATATATATATTTTAAGTTTTCTTTTGCACAACCTCATTAAACAATTTAATTTTAAGTTTTTCCATGGGTTCAGGTTATAAAAGGCCATAAAATTCTAATAAAAATATATGTTACTCCATTCGAAGCATTTAAAAATCAATGGGTCAGCTTCGCAACGTGTGAAATGTGTGTGTGCCACATGTGGTTTAAGAAGACAAATTTGCCTTGGCTATCATTAGTGTCCAGGGGACGGTTCAGCGTTAATTCATCCAGATAGAGAGAGAGGGAGAGCAAGAGAACGAGTGAGTACGGAAGAGAGAGAGGGAAGAAAGTGTAATTCATATATGTGTATTTGAATATCAATTTGCAACAAAGATATGGATGAGGAGCAGCAGCAGCAGCAGCAGCAGCAGCAGGAGTAGCACAAGAAACCCATCAACAATAAGAACAACAAGTTCTTCGCGATTGCTGCTAATTACAGAGTAGGGCGGCAAAAAAACAAGGCACAAGGAGCTGGACCTGATGCTGTGGCTGGTGGATGTGGCCGGAGTGTTTCCAGAGTTGGTATTAACCGACATAAACGCTAAGTGGCGTCATCATTTAAAACGCATCAACACAGCCCGCCAAAGGATATGGATATGAATATGGATATGGATATGTGTGCTGAATATGGGACCAGAATTGGAACCACAGTTGTGGCAGCGGCGGCAGTGCATTAATAATCTTCATAAAGACTGCCAACGGTAGCAAGATGAGAGAGACAACGAGAGGAATTGAGTGCATGAGAGGAACAAAACTGAAAGAGAGAGAGAGAGACAGAGAGAGGGAGAGGGAGAGGGAGTGAGGAGATGAACAAATAAGGCTGCGCCAGTAAAAACTGGAGTCTATTGATTTGTTTCTGAAGATTTGCTGTCTCTGTGTTAGGAATTTGTGGTGGTTTTGAAAACTAATATTATATATTTAAGTATATTAAGTTTTTCTCTCATTAGAAATAATAATAATAATAAAAAATAGTAGTGTCTTGCCCATATCGACTAAAAGTATGTTGTTTTTTTTATTTTAGTTATCTTAAAAACTTTTTCTATCATTAAGAAATGTATTTCATAAATGTAAAAATACAGACCCTCCTTAAAAAAATACAATAAAAATAAATAAATAAATTATTAAACTATCTAAAATGTTTGAGTATGTGAAATGAACAGACCAATTTGTAATAATTAATATAAGCAACTAAGAAGCTATTCTTAAAGCTACTTTATACCCAACTGAAAGTAAATATAATTAAATATTAAACAATTTTTTTTTATTACATTTACTAGAAAATTAAGAATTGAAAATTCATTTTATAGAAATATACTTGCTGAATAATAAAGTGAGAGAAACGCTTTGCGAATTAATATGGATACTTAAAAGGATTTGGAAGCCAAGAAATTTATCTGTCGGTTTGTAAATTAATTTTACAATCTCAGGAAATGTCTAAACTAGAGATGAAGAAAGCTGAATTAATATTTAAAAAACATTTTTAACATACTTTTAATACACTTGCCAATGACAAAGAGTATATTTTAGTTGAGCTCAATTCATTTCTGTTCGAGATTTTTACATTTTTTTTTCCTGTATAATTATTTTAGCTGCTTCTCACTATGCCCCCTCTCTTTCTCTCTATCTATCTCTGTCTTTAAATATGTATTTCTATGTGCCCCTCTGAAATGAAATCGGTGTCTGTCTGTGCATCACTTTATACGAGGCAACTATCCCAGTTGTCCGAAACTGTTGATGTGCTCTCGGCGGCTCTTCTAATGCGTTTTTAATAATACACGCCCGTCTTGTGCGGCGGAGCCGGGATTCGAGTCGAGTCGAGTCGAGTCGACAGCCGTGACTTTTATTGCTACAAGCCAAATTTAATACTTATATACTTTATATGTAAACTTTTTTTTTATTTTGTATTTTTTTTTTGCGCGTTTGTTTTTGTTGTCTGCAGCATCTTTCTAACCATTCACTTGATTGTCGGCTTGCATTACAGTTTTCTGTTTTGATAAGTTGGCAGTGATTATTTTACCATTTCCTTGGCAGAGACCTGTGCGGACAACTGGCTCATTGGCCGGCTTCAGCTTGTCGCTTGACTAGGCTAGTGGAGTTTTGGCCAATTTGCTGTTATGTGGCACGTAATTGCTTAATAAAGCCGCTGGTGCTTGAGGATGCTGCTGCTGGTGGTTTGCCGCATGTAGCACACAAATAATGTCTTTCTTTTTAACCAGAGACAATTATATACATATTTATATATATATATATATATACCAAAATGATTACGTTTCTATCTGTTGCTGTTATCCGTCTTAAATCAATGTCTTTATTTAGTTATGTTTTTGCTTTTTATCAATTAAGCCACTTTCTGAGCCCGCTGCTAATGTGTGTCGACAGTGACTGCAAAACTGTTGCAAATGTGGAGCAACTGGCAACGGCAAGAGAGCAGAGAGAGAGTCCAACTTGAAGCCGTGTGTGCGAGTGAGATGGCTACTTATGCATGAAGTGCGCTGCGTGACAAAACGCCATTTTCTAATGATAATATGTGACCCATAATACCCAACAACAACAACAGCAACAACAAAAGGGAAAACTTCATGAGCAATTGAAACGGGCAACAGGTAACAAATACCTCAGCTATTAAAACTAAATATGCAGCCCCCAAAACCCTAAACCAAACCCCAAACCCCAAACCCCGAACCCAACTCAGTTTCACTCTCCCCTCTGCGCACGGCGTGTCTCAAAAATATGCACGGAAATGCACAATTGTGCAGCTCAACAATTAGTTGCACTTCGCCCATTCACCGGAAGGCAAAAAAAAAAAAAACACACACACACACACACACACACAGAAAAACAAGAAACAAGCAACAAGCTCGAAATGTGAAAAAAAAACTAGTTTTTGGCTTGCATTCAAATTGGAAAAGTCGCGCAAGGAGACACTCGAGTTGGGTGAGTCCTTGTTGTGGTGTTCTGTTTGGCAGTTGCACACCCTGCGTATACGTAATGCATCAGCACTTGGCGCCACCAGCTGCAACGGTGCAATGTATGCAGTTTTTGCTTGCCACAGTGGCGAGTATCACGCTTTTTCGAAAGGGTTTTTACAGTGTTTTTGAGTTTTTAGAGTATTTTGGAGTTAAAATGCTCATCTGGGATTAAACTGTACTTAGAAAAAATGGTATCTGAGCAGGCAACAAATGTTTTTACATAAATACAAAACTTAAAAATTCTGCACAACTTACAAATTTAAACATAAAAAAAATATTTACAAAACAAAAAGCTTAAATAAAATTTGTTTTTATGTTTAGCTTAAAACTGTGTTAACAAATTGAAATTTGAGTGAGGACTTTGACATTGAGTTTTGGACTACGACCCACAAAAACAAAAAACAAAAAACAAAAAACAAAATAATGCAAACAAAAACAACAACAACAACAACAAAGAATACAAAAGAATTGCATTTAGCGCATGTTGCACAATTGCGTGCCTCCGACTCTTTGTAACCCCCATCAATTGGCTACTGTCTAGCGCTGCACACCCTGTGCTCCCTCTGTGTGCTGTGTGTGTGTGTGTGTGTGTGTGTGTGTGTGTGTGTGTGTGCCTGGTGAGCTATGTGTGCATTAAATTAAACTGTCATGACTGTGACAAGTGCATATGTTCGCGCCTGGCCAGCAACTGCTGCCACTGCTGCCACTGCTGCAACTGCTGCCCACAAATGTGCTTTAATTCAGCAAAAACATGCAACTTGCACACACAGGTGTGTGTATTATGTGTGTGTGTGTGTTTGCGAGACAATTTAATTGAAGTTTGACCAATTCAGCGCGTGGCACATAAACTTGAAATGCATAATTTGAGCTGATAGCTTAGTTGGCTGGCTGGGTTGGTGGGTTGGCCAGTTCAACTGGCCGAAATTAATTATAAATATTATGGTAACACATGTCCGAGCACCAATTATACATTAATCAATTGACAGGGAAAGGAACAACGAGACTTAAACTAATTGCATTCAATTGTTGAACAATTTTCCACATTTACACAGAAAATCACAAATCGAAGCGTTTCGAACTTTGCGTGTCTCGAATAAACTTTTATCTGTGAGTATATATATACATATCACATGTACTGACCCCCCACTCCCACCCAAACTTCTCTCAACAAGCGCTGATTGATTATGCGGCTGCCTGGCGCGGCGTATCCTGCCGATGAAGCCATCAAATGGCCAAACAATTTGATGAAGACAAATTAACCCAGAGGCCAGCCAGAGGCAGGCAGGCAGTATTGATGGATGTGGAGGGTGGTGTGTGATGGGGGATTGCTTACCTGCAGGAACATATCACCATCCAGCAGGCCGTGCTCGAAGGCGCCCAGCTCGCGCGTCCTGTAGCCATCGTGTGCGTGTATGTGCGGCAGGACACCGTTCTCCTCCTTATCCTTATGCATAACAACTGCAGCGAGAAAGAGATAGATAGAGAGAGAGAGGCAGAAACATTTGGAGAGCACAGCTTAAATATTTATGAAGCCCGACATTTTATATTTTATTAGCCATTAATATTTTACTTGCAATGGCGCTCGAAATTGCGAGTCATAAATAACTCGCTCAAAACGTTTTACAGCCCAAGTTGAGACCCCTCCACCCATCCCCACCTCCCCCCCAGCAATTTGAAACCATAGTTACTTCATAAAAAAAAAATCCAATATATATATATATATATATATATAGTAGGACCATAATATACAATAAATATTTACAGCTGGCATGGAAAAGTACTAAAAATTGTTTATGGTGTCATTGTAATATTTTATGAGCCAACTTGCCAGACCCCCATTCCACTCCCCCCCCAACTAACTCCCATACCAAAACCCCAGCGCCTGGCACTACCTTCCAGACCCATACTAAGCTATGACATTATGTATACACCCCCCTCCAAACACACACACACACACCCCTTACAAACACCCTTACGGCATTCCGCCGCCATTTTTGAGGCAATATTTTTGGTTTTTCTCTTTCGGGAGGTGGGTTTTTTTTTTTTTGTTCTGCGCCTCAAGTTTTATAATAAATTTGTCACAAAAATTGATTTATGTGCGATAAACGATAAAAAAAAAAGAACACACACAAAATGGGAACTCGAACTAGAGGTAATATATATTTTCGCAGCACTCGGTTTAGTTTTGTCTTTGGACCCAGTTCCGAATTATATAAGCAAAATTTATATGCGGCTTGAAATAAAATATGCCTCGGCCTCTGATGTCATAAATTATGATTTTTATCAGCGCAAATGGAAATAATAAAAATGAGAATAAAATAAAAACAAAACAAAAAAAAAAAACTGAAAATACCATAATGAATAGGAACTAAAACCTAATTTACGCATGGCAAACTACAACAACAAATGCAAGTATTAAACCCCCCCTGCAACCCTTGAGCAACAACAACAATAACAATAATAACTAAAACAGTAGCGGGACTACAGCAACCACAGTCCCGTGGCTGGTTCTCTCATTTCAATTAGCAGCTCCAAAAATGCGGCCTACCCCTAATTCTGCAGCCACACAGTGGAAAATATATTACAACTTATTTGACTTTTTATTTACATTTAATTTTTAATTTCTAAATAACATAGAAAACCATTTTGAAAGTGTGTCTATTTAATTTGATATAAACAATTGTTTTATTTCGAATTAACCAGAATCGATTTATATCCAAAGACCGCTTTTAATAATTATAATATAAATAGAAATATATTTAAGTGAAAATAAATATAAGTAATATAAGTTTCGTAATATGCATGCTAATTTTTGTAAGTGTACTGAGGCTTGGCATTTGCCTGACTTGAGTTGACTTGGTTGGGCTCCTTTTCTGGCTAATCTGTGCGCTGCTTTAGCTTTTTATCAAATTAACAAAAGTGCCGCTGCGTGTGTGTGTGTGTGTGTGTGTGTTTGTGTTAGAGTGTTCATTTTAGCGAAAGTGCGATAAAACAAATAGTTGAGCCTCCAAGCGGTCAACGTAATGTGGCCAAAACAAATTGCATCATGTGCGTGCGATGCCATTGCTTTCGCTTGACTTGACTTGGCTTGGCTTGTGGCCAGGCTTTTAGAGCAACATTTGAACGTAATTATTCATAATTTAATTAGGCTCAGTTTACATTGCGACGGGTTGTAGATTTTATATTACAGTTACACTTTTTATTTTGTTGCTCAGCTTTTTTTTTTATTGCTGCGCCAGAATTATTATTCACGTGCATAAGGACATTTAATTAAGCACAACTTTGACCAGCGGAGGGAAGGAGCAGGGCGGAGGAGGAGGACAACAAATCTGCGGCAATTTCTGGGCGTGTTTCGTTGTTTTTTTTTTATTGCATTTATGCGTAGCTGATTAGCATAAACCAAATTGACGACATCACTCAAAAATGTGTTCGCAATTTGAAAGTGGTCGAGCGACCCTCGCCCTTAGCGCTTAGAAACTGCGCCACTTGAACCGAAAAATCCACCACCAGAGGGAAACGCGTTGTTTTGCTTTGGTGGATGAACGTAAATCTTTTAAAGGCGGAAAAGCGCAAAATCTCTGCTGGCTGCATGCGGACTACCACCGGACGGGGTGGCATGGTGCGGTGCGGTGCGGGGTGTGCTGTGCTGTGGACACACATAAAAATGGCGGCAGCTGGCTAAGGCACAAAATCCCCACCCAACACAAGTAAATCAGCAAATAAAGCAAAAGCAGAAGAAGAAGAAGAAAAAGAAAAAGAAGACAAAGACGAAGCAGAGGAAGCAGCGTCGGAAAAGCAGCGTTGGAAAAGCGTGCGCAGACGAAATGCAAGATATACGCCGGCAGCGACGTCAGCGGCGACGTCAGCGGCGACGCTCTCCGATGCGCCCCTGTGCAAAATGGCGTCAATTATGCGCTGGGCTGCGATTTGGGCGTGTCCCTGCCAACTTCTGACAAGCAAAAAGAGGAAAAACTCTAGATTTTATTTGAGACAATGCTGAGAACTGATTTGAACATTTGTCGTCGTTGTTTTTTTGCTTAACTATTTGAAATTGCTGGCCTCTGTTTGACTCATCTTAGGCATTCAGCCGTAAATGTATATTTAAAATAATATAGATTTGGCGGGAAAAGAGACGATATGAGCAACACTGTTTGCTTGGCACGGCATGGCGCAAACAATGGCTAAAGTTTAAATTCTGACATTTTGGCAAATATTTTTCGTGCTCACAAGCAAATATGTCATGGAAATGTCAAACTCATCAGTCCAATTGATGGAAAAACTGACAGCGCAAACATGCTGCTGGGCACTAGTCTAGTGTATAGCGAAGGGTAACGAGGAGGGGCAAGGGAAAGCTAATAATGGCCATGCAGTTGACGCAAATGCATTACTTAAATGCCAAAAATTGCACGATTGCTGAAATTGCACAATTTGTTGAATATTATGGAAAATTTACTACAATTAATTTTAATGATTAAAAGCAAACATTGCTTACTTTATACAAATAAAAGGGATTAGTTTAAATATTACAAATATTAATTAATTAAATGAGATATTTAAAAAGATAATCCAATTATTTGTGCACATATTTGGAAATCTTTGAAACACTAAAAATGCAAATATTAATTGGTATTGTAATAAATTTTAAAATATTTTCTCTACCGCGAAAAAACTACATTTTGAAAGAAAACTTAAATGGAAAACTTCTCTTTAACATTTGTGACAATGGCATTTATTGATTTAGCTTAAAGCCAATTAGAATTGCAGGTCCTTAAACGCTTTAAATTGAACTAGGCCTCTAGATAGAGTACCTGTTGTTGTTCCTCAAGGCAGTGGGGGAGCGGGGCGAGTATCGAAGGGGGATGGGGCTACTGTTCGACCTACGTAAGTCACGCAATGTTGTCTGCAGCATGCTCTTTCTCTCTCTCTCTCTCTCTCTCTTCTTCTCTGACTCTTTCTCTTTTTGGGCTCCACTCTTTTGTAGCGACGTGACAATGCAAGGCGTCAGTCAACAACAACACTAACTTGCAACAACAACTTGCAACAATAACAACTAACATCAACACTAGGCAGCCTTAGCTCTCTCGAAGGTAGGACCAAAGTGGTGGTTATAGTGCATCGCCTGACTGATTGCATGTCCGCCTGCGCCTCTTGGCGTCATTTACCAACAATTGTCTGGCTATGGTTTCTACAACACCCACCCACACCCCACACCCTCTCACCCAACTGCCTATACCGTTTCCACTTGCTTCTACTGGCCGCTGCTAATGGGCCTAAACTGGAGCAACGCACGAAAGTCATGTATATGCACGAAAAATTGGCTACTACATCTACATATATATAGATGACAGGGGTAGGGGGTGGGGATGGTGGGACTTAGTATGTTTATAGGTTAAGAGCTGAGCCTTGGCCCCAGGGGCATGCGATTCGCATAGCACATGGCCATGGGCTCCATTAACAAACGCTTAACAGCAATTTTGATAATAGCATAAGTAGCAGACCCCAAGCAAATCCCACTCCCACACCCCTCCCCGCCAACCCTCTCCACCAATTGAAAAGTGACCTTGTTAGCATAACTGTTGGTGGGGGTGCAGTGTGGGGCGGTGGGGCGGCGTAGGTGTCTCTTGTTGTGTCGCATGTGCGCGATGCACCAACTCTGGTAATACGCTTAGAGTTGCCACACGACGCCAATCGCAATTCGCTTCCCACGAGACCAGTGCCTAGGAAGAACTAGATCTTAAGGCAAACAAAAATAAATATAAAAAAAAACCCCCGTCTGCTAGCCAAGCAGTTCCAACATGACAGTAAAAGCAACAATAAAAATTGTAAAAAGCCGAATCATATTTTAATCATGTGTGGGAACTCTGGTTGGCAACCAACTGGTTTCGTTCCCATTGCCGGCTCAAGTTTCCAAAAGCGACAAAAGTCAAATGCGAATCACTCCCAAGCCGTCTGGCAGCCCATTCCAAGCTGCTTTATTTCCCTGGCCTCGATCTATATATGTAGATGATATTTTCATAAATCAAAACCATAAATTAAATATAAATAAATAAATTGAAGACTAGTCTTAGGAAAAATCGATTATTTGAATTTCAGCAAAGTCAATTTTCAATCTTCGAGTTTTGTAAGAAGGATTAAAAAAAGTTGAAATTGCGCTTAGAAATCTTTTGTCACTTTCTAAATTAAAACATGGAAAGAAACTTTTCAATTAACAAATTTAAAATCAACCAAAATTGTGAAATTTATTTGGACTCGCTCATCTTCTAAGTGCCCAAGAAAGTCGACCCAAAAGTGACCTAGTTTTATTGAGTTTCTAAAAAAAAAATACTGTATAAAAAACTAAAACAAATCATTGATTTTATTTTCACAGCATTTTAAATGCGAAATTGCAGAAAACAAATTAAATTTCATTTGGTTCACAAATACACAAAAAGAAATTGAACAATTTGTAAAGAATTAATTTAAAATAATTTAATTTAATTAAGTAAAATATGTACAAATAATAAAATTTCAAAGCATTTCCAAACGAGTTTATTTTGAATATAAAATTAATGGAAAATTTCAATTGGTAGAATCTGAACTGCACTCAAACTGCTTATTGGCCAATTTAAGTGCTTAGTTTTTTTTTTTTTTTTGGGCTTATTTAGGAGTTTGGTTCGATTGCGTGCAATCGGCATTGGGCATGGTTAAACATGGCTATCAATGCCCGCATTCAGTTCATTTTGCAGTTAATTACGCAACTCATCAATTAAGCTGGTGAAACCCAGCCCTTTTGGCAGGACGAGACGCACCGAGGGGAGGGAGCGGAGCTGGAGAGCTGGAGCAGCTTAGAGAGAAGTAACGAGTACATTAAAAATGTACAAATTGCGCGTCTTAACAATTATTGCTGGCCATAAGGCGCCATCGCTTGCCCAGCAATTATGGCCCTTTTAGATACGAATGTTGGGGGAGTAGTGGTGATGGAGGAACTTGTGGAGGAGGAGAGCCAGGTTAAGACAATGGGCCATTAGCAGCGCGCTTTAATTATTTAGTTTTTCTTTCTCCATCTTTGTTTTGCAACAAAGTGCTCCGTCTGTGTGTGGTGTGTGTGTGTGGTGTGTGTGTGTGTGGTGTGTGTTGTGTATATATAGAAAAGCAACTTTGAAAGCTTGGCGAAAATGAAAACGAACTTTGCTTTGCTTACATTTTCGTTTTTTTTTTTTTTTTTTTTTTTGTTTTTGGTTGTGTTTTGTTGTCCTGTTTGGTATAGAGAAAATTTGTTCGCCGTTTCGCTTTTGCGCAAGTCAGGGTCAACAACTGCCCCTATATAAAAGTAGATGCAGGACGCTGCTGTTGTTCTTGTTGTTGTTGTTGTTGTTGTAAGTGTCTGCCGAGCAACCCCCTAGTGGGCAATACAATGTGTATACACAACACACAGAGACTGGCACACACAATTGAATAGTTATGTATATATATATATATATATATATGTATCAAAACTTTTGGCTATCATTTTTATACAGCCGCCTTTCAATTAATCGCATTGAGTGCTAGAGTTTTTGGAAATCCCACAAGCCGACAATGCTGCATACACACGTTCCCTCATCCTATCTCCACTCCCCTCCACACAGGCACTAATTGTAAATTAAATGATCCTGATAATATCCGAAAAACATCTAGACAAACAAATAAAGCCAAAACGTAAACAAACTTTGACCTGTGCAGCGGCGTTTTGTCAAACTCCCCCCGTAAAACACAAACATTAGATGGACATATCCATATATATATACATGGTTTATATATAGTTGACAGGACACTGGGCACTCAGGGGGCACACGGCGCAACCGTTCTGGTCCATTAACCCGTCGTCGTCCTGCTTTTTTCCGGGACACAAAAAGGAAACGCAACGCGTGGCGTTCTCTATATATATCGAAGTGGTTGGGCCTCTTCTAATCAAAGGAAATTTAGGATCGTATATTGACTTAGCACAATGCAGCACGTGTCACGTGTCGGCCAAAGACTTGAACTGGCCGAGACTGTTTGTCATTGCAATTAACGCCCAACTGCGTTTTGACCGCTAATTGTCAAAATATTTACTCGAGTCCTTTTGTTCATTTATGTTTGGCACAGGATGAGCCCAGCCCTAGAGTGACCTCCCCACACACCCACACACACACACGTGAGTCATAAAGGGTCCCTCTAGTTGCTGTCCTTTTTTTTCTGCATTTAGTTGCTTTTTTCAATTTTCGCTACAATTTTTGCACTTAAACTTAATTAACGCTGTGTGCGGGCATTTCATCTTTACCCCCTCCGCCCCTCCGACTCTCCGTTCCACCGTTCCTTAAGCAATTAAATTTATGTCGTTAAACAAAGCGAAATGCCAATGAACCAAGCCGATAATAAAGCCATCAAAGCGAACCAAGTTCGTTCTCCTTTTATTGCATTGTTTTAATTAATTTAAATTAGACGCAAAAAGAAATATTTATACCAAAAAAAAAAAGGCAAACGGGCTAAAGATAAAGAACGAAAACAACCCTGCATAAGTCTATTTGTGTGTGTGTGTGTGTGTGTGTATGTATATGTTAACTTGCTTCGATTTACCTGGCCCATTTCCGATTCGCTGTGGACTTTAATTCATTTGCCAGGTGGGCGAGCATTAAAAAATAAAGCAAAAATCAAAGCGAACAAAACTAAAATCAAGAAAAGCCACATTTAGAGAAACTAAGTTGAAGAATATATACTCTACAAAAAGAAGGCAATATTTTCATCAAAATAGTGATAATACAAAATTAAAATAATATATATAAAGATATTTATATAAATATTTTTCCTCTTCTTTCTAGCTTTAAGTCAAACCTAATTTTGGGTATAAAAGAAGCGACAACCACAACAATAAATAGCTAATTTATTCTGAATTGATCTGACTTGAAATAGGCGAAATAAAACTTAAAAAATTAAAAATAAAACAAGGCTTTTAATCAACAATATTTGCTTAATATATTCTAAATTAAACTGGAGATAAAAATATTTTCCAATTTAACAGTTTTCTATTTTCAGCTAATTTCAACTATTACTATTTAAATGCTTACAAATTTGAGATATTTCCACAAAAACAGTCTAAACTAAAAATGGCTTTTAAGCCAAAAGAGTATCAAATGAGAAGAAGACAAGCTAAAAAGTGTGTTTTTCCCATTTTCTTTTGTTTTTTCGGCAGCAGAACTTTAATCCGTCAACAGCACTAATTTTGCCACGTGTGTGTATTTATGTGTGTGTGGTGTGTGTGTGTGCTTATTTGTATATCCCTGAGCTGGGACCAATACTGGGGAGCAGATAGGACGAAGCAGCAGGACACCCCGTTGCGTCGTTGAAATTAGTTTTGAATCATTTATGAGTCATGGTTTAGGGTCTGCCACCATTCAGTGGCAGTTACATTGTGGCAGCAGCATAATCGATTTAATAGGCTGGAATGTAATGTGTGCCGTATGGCAAACGGCAACAGAAGCCACAAGCCCAACAACAAGAAGAAGAAGAAGAAATAGTAGAAGAAGGCGCAACCCAAAACCCAAGCTGCTGAGAGGCCAACCATATGGGATGATCATGGAATGGGCAAAATAATAAAGTGCCCTTCGCTGCCCGATTTAAAAAAGAACATTATATTAAAACAACCACCCGCTAGAGTCCGCTGGTTAATTTTGAAATATTTCTATATATAATCGGAACTCACCTTGAAAATAACTTTTGGTTCTTAAATAACTAACGGACAGCCTTAGTATGCTCAGTCGATCCAGTTTGCTAAGTATGTTCTGCTCGAAGGGCAGCAGGGAGGCAAGCAGGTCCAGTTCGGCATTGAGGCGCTCCCGATGCCGTTTTGATGGATTGCTCTTAGTGACGCCATCCTTGGGCGGCGGTTTCAGGCTGTAAATAAAAACGAAAACAAATTTCATACATTAAACGGCAAGTCAAGCAGCTGACGGCGGCGTGAACTTCAAAAGCAACAACAACAAGGAAAGGTCAAAATTATTAATTGCAGTTATCAGTTACCCCAGAATAATAGGGCCAAGTTAAGAAGCATCAAAGGTAAACCACCCTCACAGCAGCAGCAGGAGCAGCAGCAGTTGGTATTCTTTTTCGCGTCAGTTGATCTGTTAATTACCAAAAGTGGCAAAACGAAAGTGGGCCTAATGCAGAAAACGCTGAAATAATTCCGCGAATCAAATCATAAAGTCCACTACAAATTAGAACAGCAATCTGTATGTCCAATTAACTGTCATAAAAAAGGGTAAGACAGAGTGAGAGAGGGAGATGGAGAGAGAGATGGAGAGTACTGAATGAATCCAGTCAAAAGCGATTGTAAATCTAAATGCTGTATGTGGCATGTTGTATGTGGCATGTGTTATGATAGCAAGCTGGCGCCCAAGCTCAGCTCTGCCAATAATAAAACTCATAAATCCAGAAAGTGCCCCAAGTCGAGTCTTGGCCCTATCTGGGCGCTCCTGGCTTAGCAGCGCTTAGCTCTGCATTATCCGGATTGCTGAGGATTTACTCAGTTTGCATTATCTTTTACACATTCCCTGCTTGATTGCAGTTTTATATTTTGATTTTTTTTCCCTCTTTTTTTTGTTTTGTTTTTATTTCTTGTTTTGTTTCGCTTTTAATCATATTTCGTCTCATCATTTTCATTGACATTATTACAAAGTTAATTGCGGTTATTAAATATAATTACTGTTGTAATTTATGAGCGACCCCTTTCAGGGCCGTCGGACCACCGCCTCCCCTTAAGCTCCCTCCCTCTCTCTCTCTCTTTGAAAATTTGTCGTTATTTTTTTATTGTATTTTTTGTGTATATATATATCGTAAGTACATTGAACATTTTCATTGTTTAACGCTGTTGTTTCGAGTTTTTCAAAACTTTTTGCTTCGCTGCACAATCACACACACACCCTCACACACACTCACACACACAGTCGGACACACTGTTAAGCTGAGCATGTTGGCAAGTGGCATACAGGACACACAGTTACAGGACATTGTCGCGTTTGCACGTGAAAAGTTGAAACGTATTTAAGTTAATTGGCCGACATTTTTTGCTGCTGCTGCCAACAGTTTGGCACCCGTTTTTTGTTTGAGCTGCTTTGCCACGTAATTGTCAGTGGCATGTCCGTTCGATGTCACTGCCAGCAGGACATATGCCTCAAATTGCTAACCGACGAGCCACCAAATCCCCAGCTGCAACTCCCCGCTTGGTCTGAGCTGCTTCGGAATGCAAAACTGTCGCCAAAGATAAAACAAACAGCACAATAATAATGAAAATTGCCATGATAATCATGACGATGATGATGATTCATGCAGGAATTCTCAAATCCGAGTGATATCCGTTAAGTGCCAGAATTGTCCAATCTCAGTTCATGTGTCGCCAAACAATGGGATTGGAAACGCTTATGGAAATTGTGTTAATAATACAGCTATTTACAGTTAAACATTGGAATGCAAAACTCTCGAAATCCAATAATAAACGATAATTTATTTCATTAGATGCCAAAATGCGGAGACTTTTAGGCCAATTACGCTGGCCAAAAATAAAAACGTTGAATTTAGAAAATTATTAGTGTCTGGGACGAAAGCGAAAGCGAAGATGCAGACGAAGCCGAGAATAAACGACAAATTGCTAAAGGAGTGGGTGATTATATAAATAAAAATACAAAAAAAAAATGCCTAAAAAAAAGTATGGTTAAAAATCGGGAATGATGATGATGATGATGAAACCGTTAGACGCATTGGAATGCAATTTGTATTTTGGTGGACTATTTTCAAGTCAAGACGGCAAATTATGAACTGAGCAAGGGGAACTGTGAACCGAAGAATATCCGTCTACAAATATAAAATGCTAAATAACTTAACATCTAATTAAGGACTACTCCAAAATTGGGGGCATTGCAGCGTTTGCTGCCTGCAACGTTGCCGTTGAATAAAATGTATAATTTTCTTATTATCTACAAGAAGACGGCAACGGGACTGCAAGCCAACTAAAAAGAACTGGGCTCAGAGCACACAGAGCCACAGACAGCTACAAATGTTGCGGGGAAAAGAGGGGAGGGGCATGCAATAAAATGAGTTCCATAAACAACTTTCCCAAAAAAAAGAAGAAGAAAAATGGAAAAGAGTAGAGAAAAGAGAAAAGAACCGAAAAAACCTTGCTTTTGTCTGCTGGGTTTTGTGTTTGGATTGGAGATTGGGGGAGGGTGGTGAGGTGGGGTTTAGACCATAAAACGTCGCTGCTAAAAATGGCGTAGAATCCTAGCGAACAAAGGATAACTGCATAGCTCGATTTGGTCTGTTTGTGTGTGTGTGTGTGTGTGTGTGTTGGCCACATTTCTTGCAAAACTTTTAGCCAAACCAAATTCCCCAGCCACTCGACTCCCCCCCCTCTAGTCGCATTTCCTACTCCTGCAGTCCATTTTTATTTAGCTTCTCTCATTTCATTCCATTTTCCTGCATTTCGTTTGGCTGCTTTTCTTCCATTTCGCCAGCTCTCATTTCTCTCTCTCTCTCTCTCTCTCTCTCTCTTGCTTGTTTTGTTCTGTTTTTTTTTCCTTTATTTTGTTTTGTTATTCCCATTATGAAATGAATTGCTTTTAAAGAAATTACAATGCGGCAGCCAGAGCTGAAATTGCCCCAAGGGCTGCCATTTGGATTTCGATTTGGAAAAAAAAAAAAAAACAGTTGAAGAAAAACTAAAATGTTACACTGCAAACATATTTTAGTGGCTTCAACTGCTGCCACTAGTTGGACTCATAATGCCAAACTGGAAACCATCAGAGATGCAATTGCAGCAGCTGTTTTTTGCTAATATTGTTGTTGTTGTTGTTGCTGTTGGATGAGTGTCAAGGGTCGACAGCACTGGGGCTTTGGGTTAGCAGCCGGCTTTTTGTTATGTTGTTGTTGTTCAGGTGTTTATAAACAAATGACACGCAATCCTTTAGGGGTTGGGAGGGTGTTGTGTATGTGTGTGTGTGTGTGTGTGTGTGTGTGTGTGTGTGCTGGCACGTGAGTTCAACTTGTTTCAGTTATTTGCATGAGCAGGCATTACGCATACGCAGCGTTTTCGTTGATCTTTGTTTTTGTTTTGCAAACTGAATTTGGCGCCAAAAATCTCAGAATACCTCAAACACACACACACACATACACACTCAACATGCTAATTCATTCATAGCATATGTTTCACTCTCTTTTCAACCTGACTAGCCATCTCTCTATGCGTGTGCCACATTGTGCTGCGTGCCGCAACAGAAAACTGCAGCCAGCCAGAAGCAGCAACAGCGGCGGCGGCGGCGGCGTCGGCTGTTGTCGCTTCTGGCTGGCTAAAAACGCAAAGTAGCGTGTCTCATGTCCGAAAAAAAAAACAAAAACAAAAACAAAATACAAAAACAACAACAGCTACTGAGCAGCGTAGGCGTCGACGCAACAATTACAACAACAACAAAAGCCGCAACAGCAACAACAAACAACAACTTGGCCACTTTTACTGCATGGCACAATTTTTGCCAAATAATTGAATTTTGCATGTTAGTTTTGCCGTTGTTGTTGTTGTTGTTGTTGTTGTTGTTGCTGTTATTTGTTGCGTTCTTTGCTGTGTTTCAAGTGCATTTTTGCTTCATTATTACAACAGCCTTGCAAAGGGCATTTGCAACATTAACGTCTCAAGCAACATGCCAATTTAAGTTGCTTTGTTTTTAGATCTCTTCAGTTCTGCACCATCAAATATTCAGGAGCATAAAAATAATAATTTTTAAAGTTACTTTGTAGAAACTAATTGCATAAGTTGAATACATTTGCGTGAGCAAACAATTTAAAATAAGATAACCATTAATCATCCAATAATAAGAGAATATTATTTTCCTTAGAATTAAATAAATTATAAAATACCTAATGAAATAGAAATTGTTTTTATTCGCTCTTTGAACTTAAGTTGAATTCTATGGAGATTATTTGTAATTATTTAAATTGTTAATAAACCTTTTCACGTACTCTTTCAGTTAATAGTAAATATTAAATACTTTATCTTTATCTTTATCAAGAAATCGACTGGGTCCTCTATTCTCATCATTGAGAATTTTACATTAAATTGTTTGTCTCTTCATTTTTCCCCATTAAATTCCACAAATATTAGACTAATTTTATTAATTAATTTCATAATTTACGTGATTTGCTGTGTCTGCTGATATTAGTCGACTTTAAATAAATATAAAATATATTAATTAATATATATTAGTTGAATTTTAATAAATATAAATTAATATTCCTTTAAGTCGATATAAATATTTTATCGGCTATTTATATTTATATTTATTTAAATTCGACTAATATATATTAATTAATATATTATAACTTAACTTATATTAATTATATAAACTTAAAAAAATATATTATTATCGTATGAAAAAGTTGTATAGTCAAAATTATTAAAAAAAAAAAACACATTTCAATAAATGCAATTTTTAAGAGGTTGGCAATCGATATCGATATCGATATGTGTAATATCATGGCAGACCGCTAATAAATTAGTGGCTATTTAACATATTGTGACAGTTGTCATTGTCGTTTTGCAAATTCCCATAGTTAAAATTCTAGATAGCTCATCTTCAGCATTCGCTTTCAAGTTTGCCGCCTTTGCAGCCAACTGAAACATTTATCACTTCATTAGGGGCAGTCCCTGCTGCCTTGGCCTGGCTGGTTGGCTGCCTGTTTGGGCCCATGTTCGAGTGTCACTTGAATGTATTTTTCTTCTCTTTTTGTTTTTAAATTGTTTTGCACAATTAATATGCAAATGAAGGCATCTTAATGTGGCATTCGCGGAGTGGAGCCACCGATTCGAAATATGCAAATAATGCGTTAACAACTTAATTCGCTCGCCATCCATTCAGCAGTTGTAGAAGTGCGGGAGGGAGGAGGGGGGGAGGGTGTAGGAAGATAGCGACGAGGTAGCGAGGTAGGATGGCTACAGTTCAACGAGGATCTGTTCTGGGTTAGCTGGACGATTAGCGCGGGGTCCTGAACCTGCAGCTGCCTGCTTGCAACTAACAACAAGCAGCTGAGTTTTGCAGCAATGACTACACTTAGAGAAAAAGTTGCACTGAATTTTAGAAATACGTCCTACTCCCTTAATTCTTAAAGAATTATATATTTTTGTATTTCAACTTTAGATTAAATTTTTCTTATATAGTTTTCTGTAAAATTTAACAAAAATAGGTTTTTTTATACCATACAGAAAATTTATAAAATAAAATAAATAAATAAACTACCATATTATAGAATTGTCGATTTACAAATTATTAAATTATTAAATTAACAATTTTCCAGTGCTCAAAGCGATTTTTCAAAATTCAGTTATATTTTTTTCTGACTGTCGATATCAATGCATTTGCAGGAAAGGTCTGAGAGTCTCAGTCTGCGCCTCAGTCACCGTCTCCGTCACCATCTCCATCTCCGTTTTTCTCTTCCCACTTCTCTGCACTTCTCTATCCGCAGTTCCCTGCGTTATCTCAGGTCGCAGAGCGCACGATCGTTTTGTAGTTTGGGTCTGCGTCTGGGCAGCTACTGCGATTCTGGAGAGTCAAACGATTCTCGGAGCAGCAGCCTCTTTTTGCTCCTTCTCCTTCTGCTTTTGTTTTTGGGGTTGACAAAATTAATGAGTTGAGGCTGGAGGATGGCTGCCTCAAGGATTGGAGGCTGGAGCGGGGGGCTCGTTAAATTTAACAGCTCAACGCTACGCTTTTCTCACCCGACTCAACGGCAAATTTATGCGTGAATTTGGCGCAGATCCATTAAGTGGATCCATAGATTAAGCCAAGTTGTTCTTGCTGTTGTATGTTGTTGTTGGCCTTTTAAGTGGCCCTGCTGCAACAACAACAACAACAACAGAAAGCGACTGCAACGGTAGCAATTTTAATTTCATGTTTCTCGCTGACAGCTTCTTTAAATGGCGCTTAACTTTTGTTTTGACATTTCCACTCGGTTGACATTTCCACTCGGAATGGGATTTTGTTTATTCCAGATCTTATTGTTGTTGTTGTGCATGCAAATTCAATTAATTGTGACATTCGATGAAATACCAAAACGGACAAAAGTTGCATTTCGATTAGACTGAGAAAGTCTAAAGAAAAATATTACTCATTCCAGCGGTTATTTTAATCAACATCGAAAAAAGTTTAAATACAAAATAAAATGAAATAAGACCTTTTATACAACATATTAAATTAAATATTTTCATTATAAAATATTTTCCATAGCATTTCCCATTACAATTTAAACTTATAAAACTTGTAAAGCCACAATTGGGGAACATTTGCTAATGACTTTTAGGACCTAAAAAAGGAACACCTCTGGTTTTATGTGATTTTTTATGATCAAAGAAAGGAAAGGAAAAAAAACACTTACGAATATTTGTGTATAAGACACACACCCATACGACAATGTGGAGTACATAAATATACAGTTATTGTTGCTAATGTGTGTGTGTAGTTGTTGTTGTAGTTTTATGATTGTTCCAAAGGCAGCGCCGACATCTGCGAGGCGGCAAAAGTTCCGCACAAGAATAACGTCAACTATGCCAGCAACAACAACAACAGCAACAACTGGAACTACAACAACAACAGTAACAACAACAGTAACAACAATAACAACAACAACTTGGCAAAAGCAACTCATTTATTTTATCGATTAAACATTTTTGCGATTCGCGCAGCGGAATCTTGAACGAGCCGGGCGAAATTTTTTATGTGCGCGCTTGGAAAAATGTATCTACTGACACACACACGACACACACACACACACACACATGTACACAAGATACACACACACACACACTCACACACACACACATTTATAGACACATATACGGCGCGACATCAAAGCGCCTGGCAAAGCAACTTTGAAAACCTTTTGACAGCTGCTGTTTGTTGGGGGTGGCTTCGGCTGGGTGGGGGGATGGGGGATGGGTAGCTGTTAGCTGCTGGCTGCCAGCTTTTTGGGTAGCTGGTAGCTCATAGCTGGTAGTTCCACCCCGCTTGGCAGCGTGGGCGCGGCCTTTTATTTACCGCCTCCACGACGCCCAACTCCCTGCGCTCTTCTTCACTTTGGGAGGCGTCTCCACAGCTCAGCTGTGTGTGTGTGTGTGTACTAATGATGAGCGCTCTCTGCCCAGTCAGCATTTATCATGCATGCCACTGTCTTGAATTTATCATTTATTCATGGCATAATTATGAAAATTATTTTTGATTTCGAAATGGGACCAAATTAAATTTCAGTCTCAGCTGCGTTTCATTTTTTTGATTGCAATTCGCTGTAAAAAGCAAGAAAAGTATCACCTGCCTGAACTGGACTGGACTGAGCTGAACTTAACTGAACTTAACTGGGAAACACGCCCTGCTCAAAAGTGGCCCACACCCCGCGCTCCACTTCAGCGCACACCGATCCTTTGGGGTGGATTTTTAATGGAACGCTTTTGCTTAATTCAAAATTCTTTTGTTTTGGTCAGAGTGGAAATAAAAAAGAGTAGAAAAAACTGAAACTAGGCGCGTTCCGGGCCAAGCGGCCCAAAAGCAGGTGGCTTATGGATTAGTCGCAAGCGCTGGCCAGGGATTGAGGATTGGCCGCTCAGTGCTCGGGTTCACTGACACTCTAAGCCCGACTGCACATGGGTCTGCTGTCAGATCAGCTGTTCAGCCTTGCCCCCTCCCCCTCCTACCCCCTTTAGACAACCCTTGAGTTGACATTAAGAGCGTTTACTTAGAAATGTAAGCTGAAAGCGTTTTAGCACCTTCCAACCAGAGGGGGGGGGGCGAATGGGGGCAACAAAGTTTCACAAATGGAAGATAGAGCAAACGAATAAAGACATAGACAGAAGGAGAGAAAGAGAGAGTAATAGAGAGTGAGGCAGGCAGCTGTTTTGGCGCATTTAATGGCTACCACGCCCACCGCCCATCCAAGGCTGGGCATATGGAGCAAGCACTATTTAGGCTTCGATACGCTGCATTACGCAATGGTGTTAATTACTCACACAGACACACACACACACACAGCCAGACATAACACACACAGATATAGAAAAAGATACAGCTACAACTAGATAATCGCAAGAGCAGCTAAAGCAAATCACTGGAGTAAAGGGGTAGACAATGTGTGTGTGGGGGGGGGAGGGTGCAGTGAAAAGTCGAGACAATGTCTAACGAGTGGAAAATAGTTAATCACAGCTGCATACACTCAGCGAAAACTAGTCTACACAGCCAATACTATATAAATTGTGCATAATAAATGGGGTTTGTTCAAAATAAAAAAAAAAAATAAAATAAAATAAAAATGTAATAAACATTTGAAATCTGTACTGATAAAATTATAAAATAAATAACAACCAAAGTTTTAGAGTGAGCTTCAGATTATAATAAATATTATAAACCATCAAGTTAGTATTAAAATATAGATAAAATGGATTAAAAAAATGTATTTATAAAAATTTAATTTACATAAAACATAAAGAAGAATATTTTTGCAAGTACTTAGTTAAAATTAAAAGCAGAATACAAAAAAAAATAAAAAAAAAATATATATATATAAATAAAACATAAAAAAAAAGCTGATCAAACAGATCAAATTTAAAAAGGAAAGAAATTATTGATATGTTAGGCAAAGTATACAGAAATACTGCTAAAATATTATCAAATTAAAAAGATTATAAATATGAGAAAAATTAATAATTTACAAAAAAGTCTTGTAAATAATATAAATATTTCATATTTTGTTGTTAAAATTTAATATTAAATTTTATTGTTAATTTAATCTATGCGCAACAAATTGCTTTTCTTCTGTGTATATACATAAATTAATAAAAGGGATCTTTAACTAATAACATTTATCATTTAGCCAAGTCACGTTCAAGCCAATTTCGATGTCCTTGAATTGTAATAGTTGGAGGGCTGTTGAAGTCCATTATATTTTTGAAAGATGTAGATATAGATGTAGATGTGTTGTGCTATCTCTGAGTGATATCACACCCGCTCTCGGCACACCGAGCAGCAAGCTGTAATTAACTGAGCAGCCCCGACCCGATAACTGCTCCGATATATACTTTTAACCCCGTTTGAACTCTCCAAAGACACAGGCAGCGGCGCAGGCGCAACTAATGAGCAGCAGCAGCAGCAGGCTGACAACAAGAGCGATTGGTAGAGGGGTGGAGGGGGTAGAGAAGTGTAACTGAAACTAAACCAACGGCCAACAACCACCATTAGCAATAAGCATTGGCCAACTGTTGTCTATTTGTTTGCCCCCTTTATTGGTCCTTTGGTCAATTCGCCGACCGAACTTGAAATGAAACTTCGTACTCAAAATTTATGGTGTGCTCTATGGGATGATATGCTATATAAAACATAGATATATATAGCCCTAACATATGGTCAGCTGACCCTAACAAAAAAAAAAAACAGTAAGACTAAAATAAAAATGTGAAAACATATGTCACAGCTCGGCATTTGTGGTTTCAAAGGGAAATATGTCCGATGTGGGAAACAATTCTCGAGAAAAAAATCGACTCACTCGATAAATCATTTATCATAATCGTTGTCATAGTTGGAATAGTTACTTAAAAGTTTATGCAGCTATTTAAGTTTCTGTGCAACTCAATCAAGTTGCATAAAATATGAGCGCTTGAACTTTAGAGACAAGCTGCCACGCCACAAAAACAAAAAACAACAACAACAACAACAACAATGAGTGAAATAACTTGGCTAATTACAATTTCTAATAGCAACAAGGACTGAATGGGGTGGAGTGGAGGTAAGCGGCTTGCACCACTTGCTGCAATCAATAACAGGCACAGCGAACAACAACAACAACAAACACAACAAAAACAGCAACTGCAACAAACAACAAGCTGATAATCAATAAAGCAAAAGCAGGACTCAAATATCCATAACAACCAACAAGTGGAACCAAGCAGCAGTCAATGCCGCTCTGGCCATGGAACAAAAGTGGGAGCCAAACTTGCACCACACACAACTTGGAGCTGCAACTGAACATGGTGTTGACGTTGGCGTTTCAAATGTAGTTTTAGTTGCAATTTTGTTTTAAACTTTAACTATTTGTGGTAAATGCTTACGAAAAGGGCCCTCGAATTCTGCCTGGGCGGCTCAGCGGTGCATGGCCAACAATTAATTGGCAGCCGTTGAGTGGCTGAGTCTGTGCCGCATGAGGCAAGCATTTGATTCCTTCCTTCCTTCCTTCCTTTTTGGAGCTAATCTTTAATGCATTTGCACCACAAAACAGTAGCGAAAGTTAAAGATTAACGTAAAACAATAAAAATTCGCAGATTGTAGAATATTTAGTAAAAACAAAAAAGTAATTTCACTTTTATTATCATTTTAATTGAAAATCAAAAATCTATAGATTTTTTGGCATTTTAATTGAAAATCAAAAAATCGATAGATTTATATTAAAACCAATTGTAAATAGTCTTTTTTGTGATTTTCCCAAAAAACCAAAATATTTCACAATCTCTCTTTATTTTCAAGAAGTCTGATAAGAAAAAAAAATATGTACATGTTTTGCGATTTTAGTAGAAATTTAAGCTTTTCAGCGTTTTTGCTAATATATAAACAAAAAATTAAATAGGCATTATTGTTGTTTTATTAAAACTTTCTTCTTAACCTTTCTTTCTTTGAAAAAGCTACACCAAAAAGCTAATTAACCTTTTTATGATTTTATTCCTTGCCGAAGAATTTTAAGAAAAAAAATTGGTTCTCTTCTCTTCTAAAGCTTCTAATTTGTTTTAAAATTACGAGAAAAAGAAAAGGTAAATTGACTATTTTTCTAAGGTAATAAATCTATAAAAAAAAAAATAGTGACATGGAAAATGATTTAAACTCATTAATTACTTATGAAAAATGAATTTAAAAATTTAAGAAGTTTTTCTATATCTTAAAGACTTTACGACTTATTGGCCTACATATCTAACTAAGTAAGAGTTTTTTTTACTATCTTATGATATTATTTTAGTGTATATCTATTTACTGCCCAGTCAAAATTATACGCACATTCAATTTGTGTATTATTAGTGTGTGATTAAATAGAGGTCTCCAAATAATAAATAATACTATAAAAATAATAAATTCATAGATAAAACAATTAGCTTTTGAAATCTAAAAGACGCGTGACATAAAATATATATATCTATATATATATATATTACACAAATGTACATTAAAGTTAACCATATCAATTAGATTTCTTGTAATTAGTTGTTTAACTCCAAAAATAATGGAAAAATTAACGCTTACAATAAAAATTCGGGGCATTTGCATGGAAACAGCCGAAAATTGTGCAACACTATATATTCAGATATCGGCATTGTGCAGCACTTTAATAATTGCAAACCATGCGGCGTATGAGAAATATTTGTGAAGTACTCTGAATTACTTCCTTGCCGGGCTGGCAAACAGCTGCCAGCGGCTGCAAGGAGAGCTCAATTAAAATAGCGCACAAGTTGTTTAGGCAGACACATTTTGATCGTTTCATTAAAAAAAAAAACAACAGGCAGGGACAGGGGCAGGGGCAGGGACTGCGGCAGTGGCAGTGGCAGGGACAAGCACTTGGCCCAGACCAAGCTGACACTTAATTGCAGGTGTGCATGGCAAGGTGACAATTTTGCGTCAGTCGAGCGAGCAATCCGCCAACAACTACATCAACTGTCGAACAGGGCAACAAAACACCACGACCATGGCCAGGGGGGGCCGGAGGCAGTTGGTAGTAGCGTTGTGTGCAGCATTTTGGCGAGAAGTAATTGTTTTTTAAGCCACGACCCCCTTGCAAATTATGTGAGCTGCCTGTCGATGGCTGCGCAGCAATAACAAAATTTTAAAAAAAAAAAAAAGCTTAAAAAAAATTGAACAAGAAGAAAAAAATTTGACTTTTATGGAGGAAGATTAAATACTCTTTATAAGGATGAATTCTAATACGGAATAATACAGCAAAAGCAAGCAAAGAATTTAAGAATAATAATGCAAAATGCTTGGAAAAAATTACACCGAAATTAATTTGTTCAAATTGTTCAATTTGAATTCAAACTAACAACATTTTTTGATAAGTTCAGCTACTGGTAATTGATAAATATGTATATACTTGAAATAGATAAATAAAAAAAAATGTTGTATTAAATTAAATTATTTTCGGTTTATTTCATATATAAAATGTTTTTAAAGAAGTTTAAACCTTTTATATTTTAATATTTTAAGTCAATATTTTTTCAGGGGTTGCTTGCGGCTTAAACATAATAACAAAACGATTCTTTACCAATCGTAAATTGAGAAGTTTACGGAAATAAATTTGAACGGTATTATATATATCCTACGATATCAATAATAAACAGTTTTAAGGACATTATTATTTAATGTCTTAGTAGTAAGAAGAACATAAAAATTGTTAACTGTTTACAGATGCAAAACAGTTTTTATTTACACTTTAAATCGAACCAACAAATTTATAAACGATATATATAATCGGATTTTAATAGAACGGAATTCATTTTTATCAGCCTTGCAAACGTTTTAATTTTTTATTAACTATTTATTTAGCAGTACAGCAGCTACGTGTAATATTCTTGGTATTTGGATATATACGACTTTTTCATATCATCTGAGAATATCCCACAAAATGCTTGTAAGCGTTCCACATTTTAAAATACCCTTTTTGCCTTATACCCTAGCAATACGATAAAAAAAAAGGAAGGTAGGCAGGCAAAAAAAAGTTAATAACTTTGTCGCTATCTTTGGACTGGGCCGCTGTTGCAATTGTTGTTGTAGTTGTTGTCGTTGTTGTTGCGTTTGTTGCGTTTGCTCTCCCGCTGCTGATCAGTTGGGGCACAATTACAGTGCTCAGTTGGGGGCGTGTCTTAGTTCCAGCTACTGCAGCAATTTTTTTCTCCTCTTTTATTTTAATATTAATTTTTCTTCTTGTTTTTTTTTTTTTTTTTTTTGTTTTCGCAAAACTTAGGCCGTTGCGTGTGTTGTTGTTGCTGCTGCTGTTGTTTTTTACAAGTATTTTGCGGCAAGTTAAGTACACAAAATTATCAGAAATTATATGCAGTTTTGGGCAGCCAGCAGCGGCGTCACTTGATCTGCGCCCAGCGATAGCACGAGCAGCACTCGGCAATAGGGCAAAGAGCCCAATAATAACAACAACAACAACAAGGAAGAAGCAGCAAAAAAGGGCTACACTGCTACACGAGCATTGAATGGGGCGGGGAGGGAGAGTGGAGGTTTAAGAAACAACTACAGTAATTTGAAGAGCAACTCTGCCGACATGCATAATATTCATAATTTCCATATTGAATGCGCAAGCTGAGGCTAAAGTTGAGCTGCATTGCGTATACGCAGCGTGAGACACTAGCTATTTATTATTAATAATTCATTTGAGAGAGAGAGAGTGCGGAAAGCGAACGATTACATAGCCCAGCAGTTAAGTATATATCTTATATCATATTAAAGGTTCCATTTGCAATATAATTAAATAACACTTTACAAAAGGCGGCCAATTGATTTTGAGTTTCTGCTGGAATTGCTTAGTCAACATTTCAATAATACTAAACAAATGTCTTTTAAGCGGCTATAATCAGAAACGATTTAAGCAAATAATATCCATGGGCAGGAATAGGCTAAGGATACTTGTCGGTCTACTGACAGGACATTGTAGACTAAAAAGCCACCTGTCCAAAATGGGTATCTGTAGCAGCAGCCAATGCAGGTTTTGTGAGATCGAGGAGGAGTCTTCAACTCACATCCTAACAGAATGCCTCGCCCTTGCCAGGAGAAGATGCAAAAATCATTTGCAAATAATAAAAAAATAGCAATAAACATTTTACGAACGGATGTTGCCATTGGGAAAATGTGATTATACTTTTTCCGCTGCTAATAATTATTTTTACATCTTTTCTAATTGGATTTTATATTCGTTGGCTTATTATCATATCGAAGACTGCAGACAAAGCTGACCAAATTAATGGGGAATAAATAACTTTGTGATTCGAGACTTAACTTATCCAATACAATTTGTAATAATATTAATAAACACAGCAGCGTACAAAAAAAACCAGTGGCACAGTTGCTGACTGTTCTTGTGGCATCATTTATCAGTAGTTGCAACCCAACAAGGCACAGATTGATGGCAACAAGACAACAATGGCAACAACAACAATAACAACAACATGGGAAAAAGGCAGTTGACTCTGCAGCCAAACGTTTTCATTGATTGAAATCTTCAAGTAATCATAGACTCACAGACACACAGCAGGGGAGAGGGTGGGGGGAATGGGAGATGGGAGATGGGGTATGCATGTCGTCACTCACCTTTTGCCATTGCGTCGCCTTCGCTTGGTGGCGTAGACGGTGCCCAGTTGGCTCATTGCAAGGGCGGAGTTCGTTATGGTCGCCGTTGTGAATGATTTACTTTTTACACACACAGACTCGCTATCTCTTTCTCACTCGCACTCGCACTCTCCCTCTCTCTCTCTCTCGCTCTCTCACTCTCTGCAACGCTTGTTGCAAGCTCGTTTTTTTCTTTTTTGTTGTTTTTTGCTGTTGCTTTATAATTGGTTTTTTATTAGCTCGAGTCCTGCGGCTGGTTGCAGGATCTCTGTGGCAGCTGTGGCGTCAGTTTCGGTTTTGTGTGTGCCACGTTTTTGCTTTTTTCTTTGCTTTATCATCACGCCTCACATTTTGTTTGTCTTCTCTCGTTTTTTTGTTTTTAATTATTGCACTATTTTTGTTTATTAGTTATGATTTTTAAACTGCTTAGAAAATGTAATAATTAAAATATTAATTTTTTCATCTTATATTAAAATTAAGCTAGTGCATAAATAAATATTTCTAGTCTCTTTCGCGTTCTACACTTAATCAGTTTGCCCAATTTGAATATAAGAATATTATGTATTGCATGTAAAATATATCTTCACAAATTATCAACGTTTTAAGCCAATTATTATCAAGTAATAGTAGATTAGCAAGTTCAGCTAAAAATGTCTACATCTTTTTCAGAAATTATATGAATTCGCTTTTAAATAGTTTTTATTATTTTTACATTTTTTTTTAAATACATTTTATGAATTGTTTGAGTGAAACGATTTAATGCACATTTTAAATAATGTATTTTACAATATTTTAAATCGTTAGGGAATAGAGTAAGATTTGAATTAAACTTGAAATTATCGGTTAGATATGCTATTAAAAAATCTCTGTTTAACAAGTCTGATTTTAAGTTATAACCTTGAAAGTTTTAAGCATAAGGGTTGTACTTGGAAATTAGCTGTGGATTAAGTTTTCTTTCTTAGCTAAATTATGTTTTATTTATAATAAAAATACATACATATTATGCTAATAAACATTATAAGTAGAATATTTTGTTTAACTATTTTAGTTTTATAAAAGGTGCTTTAATGGGACCCAATTTGTTTTTCTTGGTTTCTTAATTATAGTTTGGACTTGCTTTCTGCAAGAAACATCATCATTTTATATTGAAAATATATTGATAATTTGACAAAGTTATTTTACAGGCAGAACATAAAATAAACTGATGGGAAATATTACAAATGTTGCTATAACAATTTTTTTTATAGTTTATCAAGAAAGACGATGAATATTTTGCATTCCGATTTGTATTTGTCTTTTGGTTTTTGCTTTGATTTTGATTGTAACACTTTTGCTTTTTACACTTGCACGCATTTGATTTGTGTTTTTGTTTTTGTTGTTGTTGTTGTTGGTGGCTTTGTTGGCGTTGTTGACGGTCGATGACTACGCCAACGACGCATGCAACAAATCAGCAGGCTAAACGCAAGAACGGCACGCAAATCATTTCGAGCTCCAATGTGGAGGCGTCGCCACTGGCAGAGGCGTCAGCGATGTCAGCGAAGTCAGCAGCGGCGCTTTGCCAAACTGCTCGGCTGTCAAAGTGACATTTGCCGTGCATGTGTTGTGTGTTGTGTGTTGTGTGTGAGATGAATGAAGTGAATGACCGTTGACACCGCCGCCGGCAAATTAATTGGCAGCTCTGCACTTGCAGTTGTCTTTGCGTGTGTGCCTGTGTGTGTGTGTAGAACTATGTCAAGCCGGCTTGCTCGATATATGCATATTTTTTTTTTTGTTGGGTATCACGTTTTGAGGCATTTAAATTTGTTTTATTTGCATATTTTACGTTTTTATATTTTCGCAAATATTTATTTTTTGTATTTTTCGCACTCTTTTCACACGCGTTGACCACGCACCTTTTTGCACACTGGCACTGATCTCTGTGTGTTGTGGGTGGTTGTGTGTGTGTGTGTGTATGTGTGTGAGAGGCGCCAATGCGTTGGCGTTGACGACGGCAAACACCGTTAGTTAGCAGCGACTGCACGCGAGCGGCAGAAACGAATGAATATTGTATGAAGAACGCGCGGCAGCGGGCCAAAGTCAAAGCTTGAAAGAAACAACGCGTTGCCGACGCTTGAGAAATGAAACACACACAACCCACTCCTCCCCAACCCACACCCCCTCTCTCTCTTTCTCTTTCTCGCTCACCCTCTCACTTGGGCTCACTCACTCGCTCTCTCAAAAAATGGCAACAGTGAAGCGCCGATGGAATTGACCGTTTTGCGCGTTTGCCGAAAATGAGTTAAACAAATGAATAATTTTTATTGTTGGTTTTTTTTTGGCTATGCGCGAGTAGAGACTCTCGTTGGCTCGGTGACTGCGCGGCCACGTCGACGCTTTGAGAATCCAACAAGAACTGAAAACGAAATTGAAAAAAACCAGTCCTGGTTGAAACGCTTTGGGAATTGGCACACGTGGCGCTCCGCGCTCTGCTGCGCTGCGCTGCTCTGTGTTGTTGTCTATGCCATTCCAGTCGTCCTGGCAACGCGATCGTCAACAAGCAGCGTCACAGCTGTCTGCGAGCGGGTGCGAGAGTGAGAGAGCGAGCGCGCACAACGTATGATGGCGTTCCATTGCCAATGTTCCGCAGTGCGCGCGCGCGAGCCTGGAAAGTCGTAGCGATGCATCTGCCAATTATGGAAGCGTATGCTGTGTCTCTTTCTACCGCATGACCCAAACACGCTTGCTTCACTTTACACTCAAAATTAATGGGGCGTGTTCTCCACCAATACAAGCACTCACACAGACACAGCGTATTGCTGACCCTCTCTAACACATGTGACCATGCAGCTGTATGTATGTGTGTTATTTCATTATGCTGTAATTAAGAGTATTTCGTTTTTTTCTGTGAAGCTGTGCTTTTTTACTGTCGGTTATCATTTGAAGGCATCGCCTAATCGCTTATCGAGCGAGCATTTTGCATTGCTACGAGCATTGAAAATTTGCATTCAAATGTTGCAGTTGAAAATGCATCCAAGTCTCCATTAAACTAACCATTTCAATGCGCGATCAGCTTTTAACTGCTTTTAAATCCCATAAAAAGTGCTGCTGCCATAAATGCAATAAAAAAATAAATAAAAAAAAACAACTAGAAACAATACGTATGAAAACCGACACTTGGCGTTGCCACTTATCTCAATGATTTATTTGTGCCACTGTCCAAGCGACAACTTGCAACAACAGACACAATTCCTAGAAGAACACAAACAAAATGTCTGCACTCAAGCTGGAGCAGCGGGCAGCGGGGTGTATTGACATAAAGCCGCCATATGTCAAGTACAAGTATGCAACCGCAGGCAACTTGCCACAGATGTTCGCTCTTACAGCCAGCCATTGAGTCACAATATTTGCAGACTGCAGCAGAGGCTCCCACAAAAATACACTTGACTAAAAATCGATTTTCTAGTTTTAAAGATAATATTTCAAATTATTTTAGTCGAAAAAACAAATCATAATACCAAAACGAAATTGTTCCTTACGATTAAGAAAAAAACCATTTGTTATTTGCAATTTGTATATATATATTTTTATTATTATTATATATTAATGTAAATACAACTTTTCCATTTAATGGAAAAAGTGCTAAAATTAGGAATAAAATTAAATGGTATCATTTAATGTTTAGAAATAGTTTAATTGCTTCTAATTTTCATAATATTAGGTGAACAGTTGAAATATATCTCAGTTAATTTTTTGTTTGTCTAATTGTTTAATTTTAACAGAATTTAAAAAAGTTCAAGACGATAATTAAACTAATGATTGTTTCTTTGCAACTTTATTTTAAGAGTCATCTTGCACATTTTCAAATAATCTTTAAGTTTCTTAAAATTAAAAATAATAAAAAAAAAAAAACAACTCAGCTGAGAGTTTATTTCTGAACTTAATCTATAATTTGTTCAGAATTTGGATGGCTTGCCAGTTATTCTTAACAAGAAATTACATTAAAATTTATTATATATTTACTTAAAATAAATAGTTTAATTAATTATTAAGCAGACTTAACTTTAACTTTAACCGTTGAATATCTATTTTTACATTCAAATATAATTTTAAAAAATTTGTTAAGTCAATAATGTGTATCATATTTTTATAGTCAAGTTTCTTTACAAAACTTATTTTTGGGTATGATTAAAAAAAAATGACTTTGAACTTAACTTAAAAAAATAAATAAATTTGACTTTAAAAATATGAATAACAATTTAGTTTAAAATACTCGACTATGTTTTCTTCTCAAGTTATTCGATTTAAAAACCTTTGAAGCTATTTTACAATTTCAATGATTTATATTTATAATCTATAAAGTTTGGTTTTCTTAAAATAAGAGGTATTTCTAGAAAAATCTATATTTGGAAAATATTTTTGAATATCAAATCTGATTTAAAGCGGAATTTGCAAACGTTTACTTTGGCAACGATCACCCAGAAATCAAGACCAACGATATCCATAAAGTCTATGAAGACTTTAAATTGAATGTATATATATATATACACACAATATATGAATAATCGCCCTAACTTCCAATTCCGATTAGGTGCTTTAAATAACCGAATTAAACTTAAGAATCTCTCCTAGTTGAGGCACTTCTTAACGACTTAGGTAAAACTTTTCGTAGACAATGTGAATCGCTCAGTGTATGTGCTGTGACGTCAGCAGAGAGAAAAGGTGTCTGCAACAGAATCGAACTGAATGCAATTACATTGCGTGCAAGCATTCCACAGTGTTGCACAGTTGCCACCAAATGGTTTATCTCGTCTGCTTGGGTCTAGTTCAACCAAGACACCAAGAAACCGAGTTCGAGTCTGACTCGAAGTCTCAGTCTGAGACGGAGTTCTTAGTCTGGGTGTCTTGGGAATTGGGACTGGCAACAGGGCACATGCGCAAATTCCCGCTGAGCAGTCGGCGCAGACAGATAGAATGAGAGAGAGAGAGAGAGAGGGAGGAGGGTGAGGAGGGATCAAAGGGGAGCTGCTAAAACAGAAGGCAATGTCAATCGCAGTCACTAATAAGCCAACCGGTCAGAGTTGCCCTCTAAGCACCCTCTTCACCTCTCTCTCTGCCTCTGCCACTGCCTCTGTGTTGCTGGCTGCTCAGCACTCGCAGCTTATCAATTTAGTGAACAGTTGCAGGTGCCTTTTGGCATTACCAACTCGACGCAGTCTTCGCATATCAATTTCACGACGTACCCTCAACTTGGCCCAAAGGAGTCGCAGTCGCAGTTGAAGTTAAAGTCCAAGTCGAAGTCCAAGACTTGAGGAATTATGTGTTTGCATAACTTTTTTTGCCGCGGGGCACTTAATATGACCAAAGAGTGTCAGTTTGCCCCGCAGTGGCGCCCCCTCTCCCCACCCCTCTTTGCCAGTGCCTAATTTCATATAACAAGTTTCTCATTACGCGCGAGTTTTTTTAATTTCTGTTTTTCAGTGTTTTTGTTTTTTTGTTTGCTTTTTTGTCGGTTTTTTGCAGGCAGCTGCTGGTTTGCGTCAATGTCAAAGTTGATGGGACAGCGATGCAGATCTAGACAATGGCTATAATTTGCCAATTAAGTGGCTCAATTTTGTGGAGTGTTTGGTGTCCCCCTCCAAACACCAGATCCATATCGGCATCACTCAAAGGCTGACAACATTAGTGCAACAAAAAAAAAAGAAAAGGAAATCGCCTAAAAACTCTAAAAATAAATATAAATAAAAAAGAGTTAAATAGGCGCCAAGGCAAAAAAAGCTGGCCAAGATAAGTATAAACAACAATTAAGTATAATTACTAAGCAAACAGCATATGAAAGAAAAACCAACACAACTAAAAAACAAATAATAAACTGAAAACAAGCTAAAGCCATAAAGGATACACATACTTAATGGTGGGCAACGTCAAAAAAATGCTTATCTTTTATTTTCTATTTTCATTTATTATTTTTATTTTTATTTTTTTTTTTGGAAAATGCAGTAACAAAAACGTGCACCACGCCCGCCGCAGCTATAAGCTTTGCCTGCTAAGTAGCCGCAATTATAAATTGTCATTTGTGGCAAGTCTGTGGAGCGACGCAAAATGGCGTTCTTTATGGTGGTGGCAAAACAAAGCAAAAAAATTAAAAAAAAAAAATAACCAAACAAACAAACAACAGTGGCAAATGTCATTTTAGACACAACAACGACAAGAACAACACACACAAAGAATGCAAACAATGGCCGCGAGAACAACACAACCAGCCACAAAAGCGATCAATTGCGCGAGATAAACGTGAACGTGAACGTGAACGTGGACGTCAACGTGGACGTCAACGTGGACGTGTACGTGGTCACTATACTCCACACCACTCCACTCCAGTGCACCACCATAGCAATAAAACCAAAACCAAATCCCATGCACAGCAATAACAACAGCAACAACAACAGAAATACGTCAACTAACCACTTGGTCACCAGCAAAGCAAAAACAGCAACTCAACTCAACTCAACTGAACTCAACTCAACCAACCCGCGATGCAATCCGTCAAACGCCCTTTGCATTGCTGACATTTCACAGATTTTGAACAGAGCAGCGAAAGAGAGATAGAGAGAGAGCAGAATGTGAGAGCAGAGTGGGAGAGCAGAATGTGAGAGCATAACGACTATGCATCAAGGTTTGGCTTGCCATATATGCTAATGCTCATAACATATATCACCAACCAGCGATAAGCATCAAATAAAAAAACCACTAATCAAATGCATTGCCTATAAAATTAACTCAACATTTGCAGTGGGGCAACTCTAATGGAATATATAATTTAGTTTTTAATAGTCATCATTATTTATTCCCATATAATAAAATAAATATATAATTTAGCTGCTGGGAGTTTCATTCAAGTTGTAAATGTAATTTTCAATAGGCAATTTAATTACAAATTTAAACCGTAGCTGAAAATTTTTCAATTGAAATTCAGAACTGACTTCGAATTCAATTTTAACATTTTCTTAGAGCGAGCTACCGAAACTAATATTATAAATATAACATTTCTATAAGTGCTCTAAGATGCAAAATTACGAACTAGACAATATTAAAAAAAAACATTCATAATCCTTATATTAATCTACACACTTCGAAAACCAAATGAAATTTAGATCAGGTCTCAATTGGAGAGAGATATCATTAATTAGCTGTTCATCTAACTCCGAAGTCTATATTTATATAAACTATATTTATATAAAAAATATAGAAATGAATAAGCATTTCGAAATGTATAAAAAGATATATATCTCTAATGATAATTAAATATTATAAAACATGTACATTAATTTTGAAATAATAAAACTAAAGTAATCAGACCTTTCTCCATATACACTTTAAAAAATAGGTTAACTATTCTTAATTAATTTTTATCATCTACGATTCGTTTTTTATTGATCACTAACAACAAATATTAACAATAATTCAACTGATTATGTTTTTTCCGGGTTTACCCAATACAATTTAATATCCCCAAATATATTTAACATGTGCGTTTTTAATTAACAGAGATTATTTAAATTTTATACAGTTAATAACAAACATACATTTTTATTTTATATTTATACAAAACTGACTTCGAAGAGCATTTAAAGCTTCGACTAGCTAATTTATTAAATGTTACTAAAATGTGCATTTGTTGTTTGTTTATTGTCGCTGCTGTCATATCCGACAGAGACACACATGCACCAACCAATGTATCTATTAGATACTCATCATTTGTGGGTAGCTCAAATTGGTAGCTGTGGCATGTCATATGTGCCATGTGCCATGTATTGTCATACATTGTGTCGTGTGTTGTATTTGTCGCTGTCATTATTCTTAATACGCTGCAACGCTAAGCAATCGATGCATGCAACACTTGCCCCCCGCAGCCCCGCTGCCAATGCGCTTCCCGTGAACTCCAAAAGTGTCAATCTTAGTCAGGCGCAGCGAAGTGGTGCATGGGGGGGGGGGGGGGAATGAGCTGAGATTTGTGGCAAAAATATGATTTATGGAGAGATGCGACTAACGGATACCAGCAACGGGCAACGGGCAACGGCCAACGCGCTATCGGAAACAGTTAATCAGCAGCGAAATTAATAAATTCGCCGAGTTTAATAGAGTTCAAAAAGGAACAGCTAAAAGCAGCAACAACAACAACCACAGAGCGAAAGGCACCAGTAAGATGAAGACCAACTGGAAACTGGTCAGTGAAAAAGTGGTGCCAGACAATACGCAACTCAAAGTCGCAATCGGAATTGCGGCTAGTTGCGCGCTGTGTGTGCCTTTGGGGTCAACGCCGCAAAGATGTTCCCAGAAAGATCAGCAAATGAAGATCTCAATGGGCTGGCTGCTCCTCGTCTAGGCAGGCAGCAGGCGGCAAGCGGCAAGCGGCAGGCGGCAGGCGGCAAGCGGCTGGCGGCGCACAAATAAATTCAATCTAAATTGTAAGTTTGTTTAGCCTACACGAAAAAGATGCGAGTACAAACAACAAAAACAACAACAACCAAAACAAGCACAAAATCCAACAAAACGAGTCCAAGCGACTCAAACATATCCTGTAGGAACAACCAAAAAAAAATCGAAATTATCGAAAAATTTTAATCAATTTTTCCAATTTAAGAATTAAATTAATTTTAATTTAATTTTACATCAAATTAAAATAACTTGTTTATTTATTTAATTTATTTATTTATGTATTTGAGATGGAGTAGACAAAAATGATTTAGTCTCTAACTTTGGACACTTTCTTGCTAGTTGAAAGGTAAAACGCATTTTTTTTGTCAATACTTAAATATTTACTTTTGCTAAACGGTGTAGAAAATTAAAAGAAAAATATTATTTAATTTTATAAGATACGTTTAGGAAAATTAAGTTTGCGAAAATTAAGCCAACAAATAAAAAGAGGGAAGTTAAGATGCAGAAATACACATACAAAAATAAATATAGATAAAGAAACAGATAAAGAAACAGATAAATATAGATACAGATAAAGATACCGAGTTAGATACAAATGCAAATACAGATACAGATAAAGATTCAGATACAGAAGAAATACAGATGTTGCTACAGATACTGATACAGTTACACATTTAGATACTCATACAGAAAAAAAGCAGTTGCGCATATAGATATAGATATATATATAAATATAGATATAGGTATATATATAGATATAGATATAGATATAGTTATAGATATAGTTATAGATATAGTTATAGGTATAGATATAGATATAGATATAGATATAGATATAGATATAGATATAGTTATAGATATAGTTACAGATATAGTTATAGATATAGATATAGATTTCTATTTAAATATAGATATAAATATAGATATAGATATAGATTTCTATTTAGATATAGATATAGTTATAGATATAGTTATAGATATAGGTATAAATATAGATATTGGTATAGATATAGGTATAGGTATAGATATAGTTATAGATATATATATGTATATATATAAATATAGATATAGATATAGGTATAGATATAGGTATAGATATAGATATAGATATAGATATAGATATAGATATAGGTATAGGTATAGATATAGTTATAGCTATAGTTATAGATATAGATATAGATATAGTTATAGATATAGATATAGATTTCTATTTAGATATAGATATATATATAGATATAGATATAGATATAGATACAGATATAGATATAGATATAGATATATATATGTATATATATAGATATAGATATATATATGTATATATATAGATATAGATATAGGTATAAATAGATATAGATATAGATACACATACAAAAATATACACATCTGCACTTCCAGATAGATATAAAAATACATAGATACAGATTCAGCTACAGATGTAGATACAGATTTAATTTGTCATTATTCATTCATTATTTTAAGTAGACAAGCTTGTTGACCTGTTTCAAACCACCAAGCATACCCCATTTGGATAGATTACAGGGTATACAATAAATAATAATAATAATGCACAAAAACTAAAGTCCGACTTAAAGTTGAAGTCTGGCATTTCGATCGCCCAAATTAATCGACTCTTTCACCCACTCTCTCTCTCTCTCTCTCTCTCTCTGTCTCGCTTCAACTCTCTCTCGCTCTCTCTCTCATTCTGTCTGTCCTTGTCTGCCGCCCTTGCTCATGATTGCCAATGGCCAAGCGCCTCTTTGGCTATTTTGACCATAATTTATTTTTGTTTTTTTTTTTTTTTTTGGGAGGCGCAAATAAGATTGATCTTTTGTAACTTCCAACTCTTTGCTGGGGCCACAGCTCCAGCTTTGGAGACTCGAGTTGGCTGCCTGGCAAAAGCCAAAGCCAAATCCAAAGCCAAAGCCAAATCCAAAGCAAATGCTTAACAGACGGCAGCGGTAATTTGTTATCGCGATGATTTATGAACCAAACGCTTTTTGGTGGGTGTTTACACAAACAACAACAACAACAATAACAATAACAACAATAATAACAATAACAATAACAACATAACTGCAGACACAACATTCTAATGCAGCTGGAGGAGGCAGAAGAGGTGGCAGCACTTAGATGGCGCTGGCCTCTTGATGGATTTGTGCGCAACCTTTTCAATTCCAGACACCATTCGAGCAACTCCAACTTCCAACTCCCAACGCCAACTGCAACTCCAGCGCCGATGCGAATCGCAGCCAGGAATTAAAACGGCCTCAGACTGTGCGGCACGTTTCCGCATTTCGTCTGCAGACTCTTACTGCGTGATCACCCCTCCACCAACCCCCTGCACAACACTCCTGCTGCTGCTGCTGCTCCTGATCAATTGCAGCACCGCGGGCCCAAAAACAAAAAAAAAAAAAAAAGCAAATAGTAATGATATTGTAGCCACGTCGGACACAGGACGCGCTCCACATTGGAGCAGCAGTTAGCAGAAGGTTTTGACTCTAAACGATTCAATCTGTTAACTTAACCAGGGCTCTGCCTGTCTATACCCTGTCTATAGCTAATGGCAATAGGTTATGCTGTACTAAACACAAAAGGTAGATCCACAATTTTATAGATATATAAATAGATATATAAATTCAAAAGCTAAAACCAAAAGTGGTCTCAAAATTTGTGCTTTAATTGAAATCAGCTCATTTTTTATTGGTTAAATCTACTAAAATCTGAAAATAAATGTAAATAATAACTAAAAACATTTATTATAAGCCAAACTTTAAAATTAAAATACAAACAACATTTTTAAACAAAAAATGTATACTTTACAATTTAAATAGCAGCTGGATTAAATAAATAATATTTATAATTTTTTTTAAGGTATATTAAAATCGTTACAAATTAAATTAATTTTTGTTTTTGGAATTCTAACCGTGTTGTTGTGATGTCTAAATAGGAATGAGTGCAACACATTTATTATATTTATGCGCCTCTAAACTGTGGCAAAGACTGTGCCAGACTCCTGGAGGGGCATTTGTGGGCGTGGGCGATAATTGAGAATTTATATGCAACGTTTTGAGGCGACGTTTATTGGACAAACGTTGCGCTTCCTGTTTGCTGCACAAAGAATGGGGGCACGTTGGTAAAGAGGGTGGTAGGGGGGGGGGGGGGAGACCTGTGGGTATCTGAAACGATCAGGAATATTCGAACCTTGGCATTAGCCTAATTGCCAGTGCTTATGCCACAAGTGCCACCTGTCGGCCTCAGCGGGCCCATTAATCAGCCAAAAAGTCGATATATTATTTTTCAATAAACTGCGCTTAATGATAAGCCCCAAAGGCGTCATCGTAATCTCCCCAAGAGCGACAGCCCCAGCTGCCGAATTGTCAACATAATTGCCATGCGAAACACCAGAAGCAAACGTGCAACGCGACTAATGGCTCCAAATAACAATGATTAAGATGGGATGCCACTGCCACAGTTGCAAAAAGCAGAGCTTGTGACTGCCCCACGGCGCTGTGCCACACAAAACTGACGACACTGCTCTCTCTCTCTCTCTCTCTCACTCTCTAGTCGAGTGTGTCCGATAAACTAATACCCTGTAACAAGACTTCAAACCTGTAAATTGTGAGATTAGATTTATTTGAAAAAAATTCCTAACTCGAATTATTGTTTATTGGAAGCATAAAGAATATTTTATTAGTATTTTATGGTTGTGAGTAATTGTCCCTATGCATCACTCTGTGGATTCTTGAGTAAGTCCTTCGAATTACTAATAGTTGGTAGATCTTAAAGATCTCCTAAAAAAAACCAGACAGATTTGGAAGATATATTTTGCGAATTATTATTGTATTTTGCTTCTTTAAAACTAAGTTTCAGCGTCATTTAAAGCTATACACTTCAAATTTTAAATAAAAGTTATCTATTATTTTATCGATAACACACACCGATAAGCACATATGGTTTTTGTTAACCAAAACGTAGTCTCAAGTAAAATTTACAGCTGATTTCTGGATACTTCCTAGGTTAACTGTCTTGTTTTGGATAGACCTAAAAAGTGTGAGCTGAAATATTGATTTTTATCGATATATTTTTTAGATAAGTTGTTAGCACATAAGAAGAGATGAGGAGAATTTGCAGATCAAATCTGTTGTCTTATTGTATTTGGGATATGTTTAAAACATAAACAATTATCAAAGAATTAAAAACTATTATGCGAAGACTATCTACGAGCTATTTACCGTAATTGTTTCTATCAAGTCCATATATATATATACTATCTCCTGCTAGCTTCGAAATGTCTACACCTTTTGGCAATCTGAAATGGGTGCAGGGTATATAAAATGCGATCCTCAATCGATGGTTGGCAAAAAGAACCAGCAGAAACCTGTTGACAATGATGATATTGATACGGCTCGAGTCGAGGCAGTGGTCGAGTGGACGCGTCATCGAGTGTGTAGCAGCCACACACTGAAGTGGCACACGTCTATCATAAATCAGCCCTCGATCGAGTCGAGTCGATTGCCTCGATTCGCCTCGCGTTGGTTTCCCCCGAAGTTCTCACGTTGCGAGGGAGTTTGCCGCTGCATATTCGATTGCCACGTAATCCGATCCATTCTTGCATTCTTTTCACGGCTAATTTAACCGATTAGTAGCCAGTCGTCAACCAGTCAGTGGCACATCAGACGGAGGCCACATCTTGAAATTGACTCTTGGATCTTGCGGTTGTGGTCTGATGAGATGTTTGTCTTGGTTTTGGGGCATGCTACTGCTGGTGCTGGTGCTGCTGCTGCATGGTTTCGTAACCGATATGACGCCCACACACGTTGCACAGCAGGAGCACAGCCCCCCCCCCCCCCAAACACACAGCACCATCCCCCCTCGCATTGTGGTGAAAAAGCCAGTGTGTTTGACAAATGCAAACAGCAAATGATAGACAAATTGTGAGCACTTTAAAGTAAATGCATGTTCAACCGCAGCGCACATAAATGCCAGCAGTGGAGGGGGTGAGGCGTCTCGTGTTGCTGCACAGTTGGGGGTGCATTGCAATTATTAAGGGTTAATCGCTGCTGAGACCTGGGCGCTCGTTACGCCCAATTGGCGCCATGCAAATTTGTTAAAGTGTAATAAAAAAAATAAAATAAAAACTACAACTGAAATTTGTGGCCAACAAGCGCACAATTTGTGTGCAAATATTGAGTTTAATTCAAAGTCTACAATTTATATGTTATTTTTCAGTTTACAACAAAAACTGGAACATAATAAAACAATAAAATTTGACTACAATTTCCAACGCCTTCAATTTAAACACTTTAATTAACGACCATGTTTAAATTTTTTTTCTTTTTGCAAACAACAAAAACCGATCAGAGAAAAACCGAGAAAGAGAGAAAAATCTGCATTTAAAATGATAATTGTTTATTCTCACTCCAATTATCAACAAAGTTAAGCATGCGGCTTTGTTGCACTTTCAGCAATAAATAATTAGGAGAGAGAAATATATTTTAAAACTTTCAATTTAAAATGCAAATTTAAACATTCCCAACTCCAACTTAAGATCGCCGCACTTGCCCCTCTTTGCTGCACGTCGCCGGTTGAAAGCCAATAAAAAAAATGTATGCTTTTTTCTGCTTAATTACGACTCAAACAATGAATGTATGGCCAAGAAAGGTGGAGCGGGAAGGTAAGGAATTGGATGTACTCAAAAGCAAAAGAAAATAATTTGTGTTTTTTTTATTTTTGCATTTAAATTGCAGCTACTATGCAGCGATAATGATTGCGTCCAACTTCCTGTGCAGATAACACTAGAAAATATATTTATATATATGCCATATGCATTCGACTTTGGGCCAGCTGATCCCTTCTAATTCCATCTTATCACAATGCAAATGCAATAAGCATAATTCAGCTAATCGTAAAAGGCCATGTTCAATTTAACAAGTCCTTAGACTACTCCTCTTCCATCCTCCCTCCTTGGCTGGCCAAGTGCCTCATGCGTGTTGGCATATGCAAATGCCTTGAATACATTCAAAATTTATTAAAAAAAAAAAAAGAAATAAAATCATCGGTAAACTCAAGTGCAGAATACATTTAATTATGCAAAACAATAAAACAATATAATCTAATATTCCCATTTAGATTATATTGCGCAATTGTTTTTCATTTAAAATGCATATTAGATTACATTGATAGCTATTTTTATTTATAAAGTGAAGAGCATATTTAAACATTTTAGAGACATCATAAAAATTTAAAATTGAACTTACCCGATGACAATAATTTGCTGCATTTACACAACTGCAATTTATTTTATAAAAAGTACAAAAATATTTATATTCAACAATTCACAACGTTTCAAAACATTAACTTTTTAAATTTATTAAATAAAATAATTAAACAATTTATAATTACTTTTATCATTCACTTAAAATTTTAACCAAAATGATTTTATTATTATTCATTAAATTCAATGTAGTTTAAGCTAATTACTTAACTTCATGCTATAGTTCATATACCCTGGATGACTTGTTAAAAAGTGTTACTCCTAATGCTTAAGCTTAAGCGTACACTCAGAAAAATAAACTTATTATTCAGGAACGTGGAGTCTTTCCAGGGTGTATTGTTTAAATAATTTTAAACAATTTATATAATTTCAAAATTATTTTTCATAGATTCGTATTTTAAGTTTTCACATATGCAAACATTTTAGATGGAATTAAAAAAAATAGATATAGTATTTGAAAGAGCTGATTTCATAACTGTACTCTTAGTTTCTCTAAGGATTTTTTCAACTTTTAATAAATATTTTCTTTTATTCATAAATATACTTTTAAAAATATAAAATATATATATAAAATATATCTATTGGTGAGATTAATTTTCTTGTTTTTCTAAGTGTATTAAGTATATTAATAAAAAGGAGAACAGCGAAAAAGAGAGTTTCCGAGTGCATTTCATAAATCATTTTGAAATTATGACTTTATTTTATGCGGCTCCTTGGCGCGCATTTTTATACACAAATTATTTGATTATTTATGTATCTTTCGGAAGGGAAAGGGAGGGGGGTTTTAAAGTGGGGGAAAAGGAAAGTAGGTGCGGCCAGTCGAGTCGCTTAGGTGGGTCCGCAAGTGCAATTTTTTTCTCTCGTAATTTTTTTTTGTTTTTTATTCATTCCATTTTATAAGTTAGTTTTATTATGCATAGTTTTTTACGACTTTTTAATTGTGTTGGTCAGCGCAGTGCCAGAGCCAGAGGATGGGGAAGGGGAGGGGGGCTACGGGCGGGGGAATTGATGAAAAGTGAGGGGTGCACACTCTCATTACAAATGCAAATGCAAAAGTCATGTTTGCGCAAAATGAAATTATGCTAAATGCGTTTTTAACGCTTTGCTCACCGCAAAACAGAAAACAGCAAAATAACCGAAACAAACTTTGAAGGGGACAGGCAAAAGGGGAGATGGAAATGAATTAGCTGGGAACATGGCCCGAACTCATTTGCATGTGGCAAGAGCCAAGAAATGGATCCATCAAGATAATCGCTCAACTCGTACCAAATAAACAAAAAAAAAAAGAGAGTCCTTTGGCCAACTTTCGAGTTCTTGCGAGTAGATCAATAATGCTATTCAAATTGTGGCCCCGAACATCACGCGAATTTCTAATCGAGCCCAAAAAATAATAAAAAAAAAAATAAACGAGAACTTTGTTTACCAATAATAATCGTAATCAAATTATGTGAATTGAAATGAAATATTAATTGCGACTCACTCCAACATCTTAATTGGCTCAGATAAGGGAACAATTTCAACAGCAAAATGAACATAAAATGCACCCTATAAATATAATTGATTATATATTTTTCAAACAGTTGCTGTTTTTGTAAATAACGAAGAACAAAAACTATTAAAGAGCTGAAATGAATTTGTCTTTATTTGAAAGTGTGAGAAATTTTAATGTTTAAACTCTTAAAATCCACCAATTTCGATGAGGTTTTCCATACACAATTTTTTTGTATAACTTCATTAATTATGCTTCATTGATTATATTTCTCGAATGCTTTTATGAACATGAATTAACAACCCTTAGACCCAATCTACCTTTATAGTGAAAGACAATGAGAGGCGCCTACTTTGCGGACAATAGCAATTAGAGACAATAGATTTTCTGAACAAACTTGAAATTACCACAATAAAGTAACTTAAAATTACCATTGCGGGTAGCAGATACAAGGTCTGTCAAGGTAGGTTAGACTTGTGTATAACTATGGAAACACATGTCTTCCACGAAGCCAACACTTAGTAAACCCTAAGCTGGAGGAATAAAACAGCATTTATGTAGATTTAATAGCCGCATCTGGCTTGCATTGTTGCAAGGTTGTATGTTGCAAATCGTACGCTGGCTTTGTGGGGCAACACGTCCAATTTGCAATGCACAAAGGGGGTGAGTTGGCCATATCAGCAATTGGCCATCTTAAGTGCGTCTAAGCTGTGCAAGTGAATGGCATTTGGCTTTTATTTTCTGCATGCCCTTTCGCAGGGTATTATAATAGTTTTGTGAGGTTTGTTACGCATTGAAGGGAACTGTTTTATATTTATATATATATTTTTGATCAGCAAAAGGATTTATACAAATTTTCTAGTTATGAGATTTTTTTTTAATTTTAATTTTTTTTAATTTGACTTAAGCCGGCAAGGGTATCTAATAATTAGCATTGCAAAGATAATTATTCCTTATTGTTTTTTTTTATGCACGAAGAAACGTGTAAATTAAAAAAAAAAAAGAAAAGGTTTTTAATATGCTGCGCTGTTTCTTTTATTTGTCATATGATTATTTTTATTATTTTTTTCAGAGGAGGTGTCCGTGTCTGCACTTCGAAGGCGTTGAAAATTTGCAGGCGCATTTCACTCAATTTCCAGCGAGACGAGCGAACGGAACGAGCGGAACGAAATGGCATTGAAACTACGCCATGTTGTTCACATCGCACTGCTCTGGTGGTTGTTTCACACGCACACACACAAGCACGCACACACATTTGCTCAACTGAGTGCTCACTCACACACACACACACACACACACGAATGCCACGTCTCGAGGGGCGGAGCTTTGAGTCTCGCTTTTTACCAAGCTGCAATTGAGTTGAAATTATTTTTGGTTTTTCTCTTCTTTTTTTCTTTGATTGCCGACAGAAGCAAACGCAAAAATGAAAAAAAGGCAGGGAAAATCAAAAGCCCACAATTTATAATTGCTGTGTAATTATTAGGCGGCAGAGCTCTTCATAATTCGAAAACAATTAGTAAATAATTAAGCCTTGACAATTGTCGCACACTATTTACTTACTATTAAATACAATGGAAAATAGCGCGTTTGAGCTTTTAAGTTTACACGTCACAACAATCGTTTTTTGCCCCCGTCGCCCTCCAATTCCTCCAGTCGAGTTACCAAAAACTAAAGAGTACTGTTAACAAATTGCGTTAGCTTAATTGAAACGTCTTTAATTGTTAAAAACACGCAAATGTTTGACAAAGTTTAATTCTTATTTTTATTTATTATTTGTTTTTTTTTTTTGGGTGTGTGGGAACTGGTCTATACGAAATAGCCTGCCCATAGTATTATGTAAAATGTTGTTAATGCATAAAATATGAATCTCAGACGATAAACAAGCTTTATTTGGGCCATATTTCAGCAAGTACCTTCACATGATGTAAGCCTGATTTCGTATGACTTTTTATTCGTATTTGCTTTTATTCCACCCCTCCTACCTCCTCCTCTGTACTCTTTTCATTTCGTTGATCTTCTTGTTGTGCACTAATTTGCATTTTGCATTATAGTTAGCAGCATAGTAAAAAAATATACAAAAAAAAAATATACAAAAAAAAAATAACTTATACGACATTCGCGTGCAAAGTTTTATTTTTTTCCTAATATTTTGTTTGTTGTTGCCAAAAAGCCGACGCCGCCGTCCTCTTTGCAACCGTTTGCCGCCTTATTTCAACCGTCTCCTAATCTCTGCCCGAACCCCGACTACATTTGCACCACTCGTAGCAACTTCAAGTGCAAACGATGCGAATATGATGGATTACTTTAATAAATAATTGCAATTAGACGACGGTGGGCAAAATTGCCAGCCGTATTTATTTTTTAAGACATTTGGTCATACATATCCCAAAATGCACCCTACTTTGAGGTATGTTTTAAGTTTGTTTTTATTTTTTTGTAAAAGTCAGCAATAACTGCAATTATCCATAATTACACGAAAGGAAATACGTGTTTCAGAAATTTTGTATTTTTCTATGTTGTTTGGCTTAAATCAGGAATGGTTCTTAAGGTTGTATGAAAACTGTATGGATCAGTTGTCAAGGGCAACTGCAAGAAAAATAAGTAAGAAATATTATTATTATTTATTAATTCTAATTAATTCTAACGAAATATTATTTTAATAATATATTTAATTATTTCCTCTGTTCATAAATTTTCAATTAAATAAATAATTAAATAATCTTTAATATTGAGAACATCCCATAAAAACGAGCTATTAAAATTTCTTTTTAATTCACTACATAAATATCAAAGATATCCAAGTGCATACTTAAAATGCACTTAATCCGCATTTACTGAATATTTTCTTCCACATTTCTGAATTAGTTATAACGAGTATTAATCAAATCACTAATTAAATTTGTATTATTTTCGAGTTCGCATTTTATGGGGATTTTAGAGAGGAGACTCACCGCCCAAGCCATCCGTCAGGCAGTCAACTAGTCAGTTAGGCAATCAGTCAGCCAGTCAGACTAATGAAAACTGCGCATGAACATGTTGCAGTCGATCATTATAATTAGTTATGTAAATAATTATTAATTAATCAGCAGCCAAGAGCGCCAGACGTATTTATGTTGTTGCTAATGTTTATTAATTAGCTTGCAGCCAGAACAAGTTGCCAGTTGCCAGTTGGGAGATGGAAGTTGGGAGTGGTCTAAGACACATTGAAGACACTGACAGGAACGGATGCAGCCACAGCTGATTCGACGTGGGTTGCCCAAAACGGAAACCGCAATAATTTTAAATATTTATATATTTTTTTCATTACCATCAGTTTTTATACCCTTACAGAGAGGCGTTTAGGTTTTGCCATGAAGTTTGTAAATATAAATATATATATATAAATATAAAGCCATTTTTTTAATCAATAGAACTAATAATTTAATTAATTAAGTACAATAAACTAATTAATTGCAAAACTTAGTATTGAAGATGTTGTTCAGATCGCAGTTGCATAGGTTTCGAAACGTATTTCAAATTACAGCTAAATAATATTTCTAAATGTTAAAATCCCTTTCAGAACACAAGTAAAAAATTATTAGAAATAGATTAATTAAATTTAATTCTTAATTCGTTGCAACAATTTTGGCATTAATATATATGTTTTAAAATATATGTTAAAAAATATATATTAAAAGTGAAGTGCATTGAAGTGTCGACAGCTTGACTGCGGTCTGCTAGGGTATTAAATCTTCGGTGTACTCAAGATATTCAATTCGTTGTTCCTTTCTGACACTGTCTGCTGTTGCGCGTACCTCAATTTCCTCGACTTAGAAGCAATAATTACACCCAAACCCAAAAGAACCCATCATAACCATATTTTTTTAAGGCTTAATTGGCTGGCATTTTGTGTTGTACTCTGGTTATGTGGTTTGCCGTAGTTCTAATCCCTTGACCCTCTCATAGGAATTGTCAATGTGTGACACGCCCCATCTTCGATGGCTAACGCCCATCTGTGTCGCTGTTTTGTTGTTGTTGTTGTTGTTGTTGCAGTTGCTGTTGCTCTGTGTAATTTTCTTGTTGAGAGATTTTCTATGTGAAGGTTGTGTGCACTGCGGCAATTGTGAAAAAAACGTTATAAAACGTTGCACGTTGCAGCAAAGCTGCGTCAATTTTATTACAATGGCAAATAATTTGCAGTTATGCATTGACATTGAATGGCGCTTCAACTAGAGAGATGGACGACAGCCGAGGCTAGTAAATGCATCAAGGGATTCAATCGCCATGGGCAACCTACCTATTTGTATGAGGAAGCGAGTAGAAATATTTAAAATATTTTATTTGTTTTAAATCTTAATTATATTAACTTTGCGATCCTTAAACTTTAAGTTAGCCTTAATAATAATATCTAAATAAATATTTCGCTTGTAAAGATTACATAAAAATCATATTTGGCTTATAAAACTCATAGTTATATAAATAAATAGAATTTTATTTTACAAATATTTTAAAGAAATATTAATGAGAAAATTTAAAAAGTACAGTTAACTGTCCCACAAAATTGAACACTAATAACATTTAAAAAAAAAATACTCTAAAATATACCAAATACTGCATCCTATTTTAAAACAATTGCCAAATAAACTTAAGTGAAAAAAGCTACACACAAACCAATTTGAATGTAACTCAAAAGTGGCGAAATATCAATGAATAAATTCAAAGAGAATTTCAAAAGTTGAGGAAGCATAATAAATTCAGAAATCCATAGCATGTGCATAAGGAAATAGCATTCCCAAACACGTGGAATTATTTGCTGAGCTCTGCATAAATGCGACCCACGCCCATCGAGCTAGACGCTTAAAGGGTCGCTAGCTGATATGATAAAAGACATATATATATATATATATATGGTTTCTTGGGAACGGCACAAACTGGACAAACAAGCCCTGGGACAAGGCCCACGCTGCAACTATTTGTAGTTGGAATTGTTGTTGTTGCTGTGATTCGAGCAATAAGCACTTAAGCACTTTTGAGCAACGCTGACAGGCCAATTGACAAGGCCAGACAGTCGGGGAGTCAGATATATATATAAATATATATATATATATATGTGGGCCGTGGATTGGGCGCGCTATTTTGCACACTAAAAGGTGCTAATTGAACTGAAATCGATTGATTATTCATTGCAAGTGCTGCCCAACGGGCAAACTACGAATGCAACTGGAACTGCAACTGGAACTAAAACTGGAACTGGGAGTGGGACTGCAACATATTAATTTGTAACTTTTACCCGGGCCAGTGCCATTAAATCGCGACTGTCACTTTAGGCCAACTTGATGACACGCACATGGTATATATGAAGGCACCAAAGTCTACGTATCGATAACAGTTGGAGAGGAGTCGAGTCGGGAGACAGTTTTGCTGTTGGCAGGGGGGCTTGGCGTCCTGGCCGCATAAATTGTCTGCTGCCAAGTGACGTCAGTCAGTGCCAGTGCCAGTGCCAGTGCCAGTGCCAGTGCCAGTGCCAGTCCATGGGCCAGAAAGGATTGCAAAGGAGCCCAAAAAAGGATCGCGTGCAAAAATGCACTTCTGACGTCTCGCGGACAACAGCACGCAGAAACTTTTCGTCGCATTCGCATCAGAATGCAAATAAAATAAAATATTTCAAATGCACAACACAAACAATAACAACAACAATAATAACAACAACAACAACAGATAGCGATGAGTTAACTAAAGAGTAGTTGTGTGTGTGTGTGTGTGTGTGTGTGAGGGGTGTAGGTATTTGCATGCAGCATGCGTGGGCATCTGGATAATGTGAGAGTGATATTAACCAGTTAACCCATTTAATTGATGATATTTAAATCGATCACAATTTAGTTATTAGTGGAAAGTAAAAAATTTGATTTTTAAATTATTTTGTAAAAATATTTTTAGGGTATGTTAGCTCTATTAAAATATATACATAAACATTTTAATGACAAACAGTCAATATATAAATACTTCAAAAAAACATCGACTAAATTAGGCTTACGGAATGAAGTCAAATTGTTCACTTTCCCCATAAACTTAGAACATTTACAGATTCTTTAAATCAAATCTATATGTTATACAATAGCCGATGTTTATCTCCTATATTTGAGCATAATTAAACGCATATTTGGTCAGCCTTAATTGGATATATTATTAAACAAAAATGAATATCATAGAAGAAATACCTCATATGACTGATCGCTATTTATGTCATCTATAGGTAGAATCATCCAATACGCTAGGTTCCGTCATATTTACTGCTCGTCTAAAGATGCTGATCAACAATACAATAAAACAAAATTAAAATATTATATATAAAATAGAATATTAGCTTCCATTATTAAAAAGATAATAAATAGCATTTAGGTAAAAAAAAATCTCTGATATTCAGAATCATTATCTACTCCAACTGAGTGAAATTGTTTTCCGCAGAGCAGATCTGTAGTCTGAAAAGCAACATCATCATCATCAGATCAGATCAGATCAGCAGTTTGAAGTGATATTATGCACAATTATTATGTAACGGTTGGTCAGCACACACACACACACACACACATACTTCAGTCAATTTTTGGATTCGAAAATTGTTTCGTCCAAGCATCAATTTCGTATCAATTTCGTCTTATTTTTGGCGAAACAATTTGCTTTTACTTTTACAGAGGGGAAACAACGTTGGATGTCGGCTGTGCAAATTATAGCGAACAGACATAAAAAAAAAAAAAAAGATGGGCAGAAGACGCCTTGTGGGCCCCAGAGCGCCAGTAAGGCCAAAACTAAAAATACTAATAAATAAAAGGAGAAAAACAACATTCAGAAAAAACAGTTCTCCATTAAATTCGCATTTAGGCTGTCAATCATTTGCGCTAATTTTTCCTCAGCACAGGCTTTCGGCCAGCGGCTCTGACTTTGTCTGTGGGTTCCTTTCCTCAACAGTTGTTGTTGTTGTTAGTATTGTACTCCTGTCGATGGCTTCCAATGAAGATTAATTTTGTTTTGAAAGCATAGCGCTGCATTTAAGTGGAACTCGGCGCTTTGTGTGAAAACTATGCCAACGGTCTCACATATCCCCAAGATCAAGACTCACCCTCAACACACACTCAGGGAGAGAGAGAGAAAAAAAAGAGAGAGGGGCACACACACACACACACCTCGGATCTGATGTTGTGCCGCATTTTAACATGAACTCAATTTGCCAGCAGCCTTAACACTTGTTCCTCTTTTGGTTCTTGGTTCTCCCCCCTAGGAGCTTTGAGCCAACGCTTGCTTGAGGTCAGCGATGCGTCCATTGTCCAATTTGCCGATTGTAATCTGATCGCATGCAAATTTATCTACCTAATTTGTTAACAAGTGCGGTCTTTAAGTTTATTGTGTAGTCCAGCGTTGCGGTTGCCAACCCAAAGATTTTATCTAAGCTGCAGCTCTCTATACAAAAGTGTATCTGACCCCATTTTGAAATTGTCATTTTTTTTATAAGACTCTAATATTAATAATATTGAAAAATAAAGATAAGCCGCCTTTAAATTACAATTTTAGTTTCAATGTAATCCTTGAAATAAAAATATATTGGAAATAAAGCAAACCCATTTTATACCTTTAAAGCTTTAATGCTTAATTCAATTTCTGAAACAAAAAAGGTGTTTTAAATTTAAATACAACTTATTTTCAATAAATTCAAATATTTCAATTTCATGATTTGAATTAATTTTAAAAAGATCAACTAATTTTGAAATATAATTTTTAAAAATTAAAAAATACCAATTATTATCAAATAAGTTCAATTTAAAGAAATAAAAAACTTTTAAAGGAAAAATTACAAATCTTGCGAAATGCAGCTAAATTATTAAACAAGCAGCCAGAATGAACCCAAATCAATGCACAGAGGCAGAGACAGACAGACAACAAAGAGAAAGAGTGAGAAAGAGAGAGAAAGAGAAAAGAAAGAAGAAGAAGAAGCAGGGCAGACGAACCAATCAACAGTGAAAAGAGCCGAAGTTGCAGCCGCCGCAGCCTCATCCGTCGAAGAAGCATCAATCAAATCAATTATTATCGACAATGGGAGATTTCGTTGAAATTATATAGATGGGGAAGCAGGCTGCTGATGTTGTTGTTGTTATTGTTGTTGTTATTTTTGTTGTTGTTTGTTGTTGTTGTTGTAGTTGAACCGTTGTATAGCCCGACGCCATTAATAAGCAGCTTTGGCGGCGCATTTGTTATTTGATTGGTAAATTGAGCTGCGAGCTGCGAGCTGCGGTGGGGCAGCAAAAACACAGGCAATTGTCTTATGTCTGGGCCGGGAATGTAAATGGCTTCAATAGGTAGCCAAAATGGCGACTCTGTCACGAAAACGCTTGAAAAAGTACACACACAAAACAAAATTCAAAACGAAATTACTGCCAAATTACAGGGCAAGAGTAGATGCCGCAATTTGTGGCAGCGGAGGGCGAGAACAGGAAGCAAGGCAGCATCATCTACAGTCAAGTGGCAATTGCAGGCCAGGCCACACCTCAAGAACTGAGATCGTATCCAAGAAGCCCATGAAAACTGTCGCGGCAAATCCAAACAAACAGTTCATCAAAAGCTGCGACAATTAAGCCAATCCAATGATATGAAATTCAAATGAAAAATGTTTAATATACAACAACAAAAAAAAAGAACACAACAAAATAAACCTCCATAAGCGCCAGGCCGCATATGCGGGGCATGTCGAGGGGGTCGCGGGGTCGTTGTTTTCCTTTATGGAAGAAAGAAGCCGCCGCTGATGAGTTTCGTTGCAACTGCGGAAAGATAAATTGACGCGTTGATGTAGGCAAATGCACACAGATACAAAAAACACAGCAGAATTCTCTCAATATCTCTCTCTCTCTCTCCGTCTCTCTGTGTATGGCTATCTCTTTCTCAGTATTACTGTGGCGGCGACATAAATCATTGTGATTGACAGCTGCTGGGAGGAGGTAGAGTCCAAGGCACAAGCGGACCAGCTTTTGAGGCGGTAGCTTGCACTACCCGCAACTAAACTCATTTAAATTCCACTCTCAATTGTCCAAAACAACAGAAAATATATGAAATATGAGCAGCTAATCTAAGAATTGATGAATATTAAATACCCTTTAAATAAACCCAAGATATTATTTGGCTTGTTTATTTTTGTAAAAATTGTTAATATTTTTTAAATCTAAATTGAAGAATATTCATTAGCTGTCATAAAACAAATTGTATCAGGATCTCTAAAATATTAATAATTTTATATATTTAATTTATTTTAAAAAAAAGTGACAAGTTAAGTTTTAACTAATATATATCATGACAGATATATATTAATAAAAACTAAATCAAGCACATAAAAATAGAATCATTTTCATGAGTCCGATAGAATAATTTCAAAATAATATGCATAACTGGAAAACGATCTGCAAGGGTATTTGGAAGAACATTTCACGCGCTAATTACAGGGTGCCACAACGCAAAGATGGCAACACAGATCAATCATATAATGGGCATGTACTCCATCTATATTTACCATTTGGTCAGTTCGGTCAGTTTGGCTAATTGAAACAAATGCGCAGCTGTTCAATTTTGAAATTATTTCATCAACTCGACAAGACTCGAAAATGCGAGACAATTGTGTGAAACAAACCCAAAGTCACAAAAAAAAACAATATATATAGCTCCATAACAAATTGTGAATAATTTCGAGTTGTCTCATCAATATAAATAAAATATTTATTAACAATTTGTTAAGAGCCATAAATCGACACACAGCAACCGAGAGGCATTTCTCCTTCTTTTTCTTTCCTTTCTTGTTTATCCCTTGGCTGGGTAATCGGGTGCCCACAACAGGACACAGTGAGTCCACCGATACCAATCCCTGCCAGAGCATCTCACAGCGACCCTCTGACCATGCACAGGACCGCCTGTGGTGCGGGCAGCGGGCTGGGCATATTAATTGTGAGCTTGTTCAGCAAGCTTTGACTTTGGCTATCGTTCGGCGGTTCCCTGGTTCTCTGGTTCTCTGGTTCTCTGGGCTGGCGGACTTGGCCCCTGTGTGTTGGCTGGTGTCTGGCCAAATTGCTGCTATTTATGTCGGTAACTACCGTATAAACTTTGCAACAAGAACAACTACAAGCAACTGAAACAACCAACAACTGGAACAACAACAAAAAATGCAAAACGCATGCAAAAGAGACAACTGGACAACAACACACGGCAAACGCTGAAATCAATATGTTGGCTAATAAATTGTCCCAGAATATTCATTAAATTAAAAAAGTAACAAAAACTTATTTGCAAGTTCTTTCAGCGCCAGGAGCGCCTCAGTTGCAACTTATTGCATGTTGCAACAGGTGGAAGCTGGTGAATAATAATGTGGCATTTATAAACTTGGAAAAGAGTATGTGGCAAATTAATGTAGAGCAACTGTTGGGATTCAAAAATTATATTTAATCCTCTTCAGTTATACATTAAAATAATTAGAGATGATCCTTTTAAATTCGAACTTGCAAATATTACACTCCAAAACTCAGAATTGTAATTTTGTAAAAATTCAATTAGTTATATTAATTTAATACTTAATTTCTTCTGAATTAAATATATGAAAACTGAGGACAGAAAATTCAAAACTATAATAAACATACTAATCCAGTTCTTTAGACAGTTTAAAAAAATATTTCTCTTAAAATTAATGTAAATTTAATATTATTTTACCCCAAATTAATTTTAATAGGCCCAAATTAAATTGCTTTTTTATGTTCTATATATAAATATTTTGAAATGAATATTTACCAATAATAATATCTAACCTATTTTAAAAATGTTAAAAATTTGCATATCTTTCTTTAAAACTTAATTATGTTTTGGTTCATATTTTTTTTATATATTTAGAAATATTGCAAAGTAAAATTAGATAACTTGAGCAACTTCAATAAATACTATTTTATATATACATTTTTTTTTTCATGCTTATCAGAACATACCCGCAGTCCGCACCTGTTCGCTCAGCGCGCGAAAATTTATTTTTAATTACGCAGCCCAAAACATGGCACAAACAGCGGCCGCAACATTCTGATGCCGATGCTGATTCGATGCCGATGCCGATGCCGATGCTGATATTCACTTGGTACTGTACATACATATGTATATGTACTACATACATACATGACCAATCCAAACACGGCTGGAGATGCCTCTGACTGGCGCTACAGTGGAATGTAGCAGGAGGCAGCTGCAAGCTGAATGCTGCAGCTTCGACATCGACTCCGACTCCGACTCCGACTCCGACTGACTGTTTGGGCTTGCAAAATTATGACATGAACATGAACGAAGTCCACATAATGATGTTATACAATACGCCATCTTAGCGTAAACAAGGCGGAATGCCGACTCCACAACTGGCGCTTGTTGCCAGCCAGCCAAGAGGTTGCCAAGGCTTCCAGTTGTAGTTGTAGTTGTAGTTGGAGTTGGGTTAAGGCAGCTCAGACATGTGTAGCAATTGTTGTTGCCGTTGTTGTTGCCCAGGAGCTGTTGGCACTGCAACGCCGCTGCGGGAACTTTGACATGGGGCACACTAAAAAAAAAAGAAAGACAGATGAGAAAAAAAAACGACGATGCGACAATTGGGATGCTGTGAAAATTTGTTTTACGCTCAAAATTTATGCATTCTCATTGCAAAAATGTGTCGATGAGTTTGTGATTTATGTGCAAGGAGGGAAACGCAAAGGTTCAATGGCTCAAGCTCAGCTGACCCAAGTTGGCCAACAAAATTGGCAAAAACGATTGACTATGTGTGTGTGTGTGTGTGTGTGTGTGTGTGTATGTGTAACCCACTAACCACGAGAGAGTTTGCCGCTTTAATGACATTGAAACTGAAAGTCTATTAAGACTGCTGTGCGTGTATGTGCGTGTGTGTGTGTGAGTATCTATGTGGGTGGCTTGAACAGGTAGCTAGACAGTTATAGAGGTAATGCCGTGTTCTTGGCTGCCATTATACTAAATATAGCAATTACAAGCCAATTGCAATCAAAATGCCATTGAAAATGCATTCAAAGCAGATGCTTGGGCAAGCGAGGGGGCTGAAGTGAACACACAGAAGGGGCACACGCACATGAATATGCATGCTTTGAGTGTGTGGGGGTGTGTGTGAGAACACGCGTAATTTGCAAACAACACTGAGAAAATTAAGGTATTACTTTATATATTTATTATTTAATCAGTCGACACAAAAATATACAAAAATTGCAAAATAAATTCAAATTGAAAACAAAAATTGTGTATTCAAATTTCAATTATTTTAAATAAAAAATAATTCAGTGGGTTTTTTACTTGTTTTAACGTTTAATATTTTAAAACATTTACAGATAAATACAAAAAACAAAAACAAATATTTATTTTAAATTTAGAAACATATTGTATAATCGATAATGTTTATCGAAAAAGATTCTGATATAAGCACTTTATTTGGTAAAATTATTATTTTGATTTTAATAACTTTTTCTTTAAACTTTTCAAAGAAAACATGGTTAATCTAACAGTTCTCTTTTAAGAACTCTAATTATACAATTCTAAGTGTGTTTCTCTCAGTGTAGCAAAGGGATGGGTAAACTACAAACTACAACAATGTTTTGCAAAATGCTTGTGTTGTCATTTTCAAAATCATCGCAATAAACGTTAACTTTGGCTGAGTGGAAAAGGGGGAAGCGAAAGGGGCAACTGAGCAATGACAATGCAACCTTCACATAGAAAATCGTTGATTAAGAAAATTATGGTGGCACGAGAATAAATGTAAGTTTCAAACACATGTAAAACAACTTAGCGGAAAACTCTTAAACAGCTTGCATATTGCAAAAAACAAAGGGATTCTTGGGATGCATTTTAAATTATAACTTTCAGCTATCTGACTGGAATCAAATTAAAAAATCTTTATAAATTAGACCAATGTTGATCATCATTTACCCCAAATACTAACATTTATTTCACACAGGAACTTATCTTACAATTGACTGTTTAAATTACAAACTATATTTTATAGTCCCTCGATGTTAATGATATTTTTTTGTTATAAAAACCTTTATAGACAAAAAAAAGTTATTACAAAAAAAAAGACTCATAATTCACAGATTGATAACTTTAAAAATGAGAAAGTAGTTTGCATAGAAAGAAACAGATAAATTACCATGGCCATATTGATTCTTGCAGAAATTTGGATACTTAAGCCTAGAAGGGTATTCATTTTTTTATTGATATATTGATATATTATTCTTGCAGGAATTCACGAATTTGTATACTTCTTAGCTTAAGACAGATATACCTTAGATATTGAATCTTCTAATATATAGTACAATACAATTAATACAATCTGCTTTGAGGATTCCTCCATAGTTTCATCTATTGAGCATAAACAGTTTATTTAAACGATTTCTTAGTACTCTTAATGGTTTCTTATTATATAATTCTTATATAATAAATCCTAACACAAGTTCATAAATTATATAAAAATGTATATATAATATCTTCATTAGTGCAATGTTTATGTATTTATTGTGAAGTTGTTTATTTCCATTTACATTTAATAACATCATTAGTCAATTTAAGTTTTGACGCCAATATCTCAACCATAATAGTCCAATTTGCATAAGTCGCTTAAAATTGTTCAGAAAAAATTAATAAATATCTAAAAAAAAAAAAAAGCTAGAAAAAAGGCCAAAAGTCACATATAAGCACACACATATGTACATACATACATACAGCTATTCTCATTGACACTGTGGTAGTAGTTTTACAGTTGACAGTGACTATGACGACATGTGGACTGCCACCGTCCAGCAACAAACTGGAAATGGAACTGCAGCCAGTAGCAAGCAGCGACAGCAACAGCAACAGAGAAGCAATTCAACAATCACTCAAAGCAAAAAAAAAGGCACTCAACTCAAAAAGGCGGCGAGTGAGTGAGCAAGACGAGTGGCTGCTGCAACTGGTCATTGGAATATATGGGAGGAGACACCAATACACCAGTATGCAATCACACGCACACACGCACACACATACACAGCACTGTGAAATGAATCTCAGCCACAGCGGGCAGGCAGCAAGCAGCAGTAGTTACCAGCAACAACAACAAGAACAACAACAACGTCGCCCAGAGCAACAAAATAGCAACCACAAAATTTATGAAACACACAAAAAGTGGAGGAAAAGGAGAACTTAAAAAATGTTGCTGGCCAGGCAAATGGCGACGACGACGACGACGACGGTGATTTGAGAGAGGCGTGCAGTGAAGTGTGAGGGGTGGTGTTTGGTCAGTGGTGGGGAGGGGAGTGATGGTGAGGGGAGCGCATAAGGGAGAATTATGACGACAGGGCGAACAGCAGACGCGCAGACAAGCAAAGAAGATGGCGCATTGCTGCGGGCGCAAACAGGATAATAAATAATTGCCGATGCAACAACAACAACAACAACAACATTGGCCACACTGCCAACATTGGCAACATAATTCTCTGTGGCTCCATGTCAATTGTGCCTATTGTTGAGATGTGTTCAGTTGTTCCTGTTCCTCTGAGTATGGGGTATGGTATGCGATTTGCTGTTTGCTGTTTGCTGCACATGTTCCTTCTGGCCACAAGTGCACTTGCAGCATGTGTTGGAAGTTAATCCCGGTTAAGCAGCGGATGAGGCAACGCCCTATGGACACATACAGTCAAAATTGACATTGACATTGATGCAGCAGCGGCGGCAAAATAAAAACAGCTGGCAAACATCCTTTGGCTTACTCCACGGCTTGTACCTGTGAAAATGTTTGCCCACTTTAAGGCTTAAGCAAGGTCAAGAGAAAGTGGCAAGCTAACTGCACCTAGAAGAGTACAAAATAAAAATTAAATTAAAAAACACACCCCGAAAATGAGAATTAATTGTTTTTCTTAAAAAATAGAAGATATTGTGTAAGTATTTTCAGCAGATTTTTTTCAGAGTTGCAGTCGATTGCCCATCATCGATGTATTATTATAAAATTAAAATAGGCAAACTATCTATTTTTTTAATTTATTAACATGATTTTTTTTAAGAAATTACTATCTCCCAGCTTTCGACAAATTTATTTTTAAAAGTATTATAAATATTGCAATAAAATTGCAAAGCAAAAAATATTTGTTCATCTTATACAATTATATATAAAGTGTCCAATAATATATTATAAAATATTAAAATAGTATACCAATTGTTAAAGCTTTTAAAACTTACATTCTTACATAAGCACTTAAGGAAATAGTATATCTCAGCTTTTCAAAAATCTATCTTCTTTTTTTTATGATAATGCCGATTCTTAAGAAGTTAATGTCTTATAAATACGCTTTATAAACAATAAAAAGTTATTCTTTTTATAGAGCATATTTTTTGCTCGAGTGTAAGACGATCTGTAAGTGCAACTGAACCCGCTGAGCGTAGTCCAAGTGCCGATCCCATTCCTGTACCAAACTGTTGCAGTTGCGTGTCTTACGTAATTATCGATATTCAAGCGAACGATTGCCATCGATTGATCTGCAAGGCAGCATTTGATCGTGACATTTGATGGACGTTTGCCGCCGCTGCTGTTTTTGTATTTTTCTTTATTTTTCTTTTTGCATTGGAAGCCATTGGAAACTGTTGTAAAGCTGCTGTTGTTGTCATAGTTGTTGTTGTTGCTGTTGTTGATGCTGGAATGGTTGAATTACTTGCTACTGGCCTCGCACTAATCAAATAGTAGTGCCAGCCAGTCAGTCAGTCAGTCAGTCATTCATTAGAATCTCAATTTCCATAGCTGACAGCTCTACAAATTGTTATTGACAATGGCAATTGTTAAATCAGAAGCGATTTCATGTTTAAATGAGACAATTTGTTGCAGACACACACACATACATATGTGTGTATGTACATAAATACGTAAATACAGTAGTTAAAAAGTCGGTTGATTATGAAACTTGTGATTTGTAGTTCGAGCTTTTTAGGTACTGTTACTCTACACGACTTGATTTCAATCTAATTAAATCATGTTAAAATTGCATATATGTTAAAAAAAAAACATATATGTATTATAGCAATAATTAGTATTAACATATGGTTATGATGGGAGTGAATTTTTGATTGCATATTCTCACAATCAAAATAAAACAAAGAGCTTTTAATGAACACCTGTTACAATAAATTTATTCATATATCACATAAAGATAAACAAAACATGAAAAGCTTCTCCAAAAGCTTATAAGTATTTGTATTTAAATTGCGTAAGCGAAAAGCACACCCTTATGAGCTTTTTGGAGTAAGAAATAAGCTCAAAGCACTGATCAAACTTGCTCAAATTTTTTATCAACACATTTCATATATTTATAAATAAATGTGTTGATTTTGTTAGCATTAGAAAAGTAATAATAAGTTAAATATATACATTCTTTTTTTATAGAATGTCAATTTTAATTTGATTTTACAGCAATACTCGTAAAAATATACAAATGACACATATATTAATATGAAATATATTTTAAATAAATATATATATTGAAAAAAAATTTATTGCACAAACACACATTCGTATATTTCGCATAGGCCCCGACGAGATTCGAACTCATGATCTCCTGTTTACTAGACAGGCGCTTTAACCAACTAAGCCACGGCGCCAACATATCAGACGTCGGCGCTTGCCTCTGTTTGAAGATCGCGCGTTTTTAAACTATTCCATAGAAATGTACCTTCAATTTAGCTAATTTAAATTCAATCAGGTTGTCTAAATTTAGAAATAGATAGCGCTGCGATAGATAATAATTATTATTTTCATTTGAAAGCAAAACCATGGGCTGAAAATCACTTGAGTGGAACAAAAAAAGAAAATGCCGAGAATTTCTAACTTAAGAGCAAAAAAACTAGCAACTCAAGAAATATATAGAGGAGAGTAATGTTTAAATGTGTTACATGTATATGTGTGTGTGTGTGTGTGTGTGTGTGTGATTGTGCAGTTGGGCAAAGTAATAATTTTGAAATTTGGCTCAGGCTGCAATTTCTCGCCATGTTTTGCATATTATCAGCTAATTTCGCCTTTCAGATAAGCCGCACAACCTTGTTGCCTTGCCATGAGTTTAATTAATGCATTCGCCATTGCTGCTGCTGCTGCTTTCAGTTGCTGGCTAAGATACCCTGTTGCAAGTAAGCCCCTACAAATGGGTCTATATGTCAGTGTCTATCAATAAATATGTTCACATTGCGTTTAATGATCAAACCATCAATCGTTGAGGATAAGCATGGTCAATAATTTAACAAAATAAAAAGGCTATATTTTTACCTTTTTAATTTTAAGCTATTAATGACTTCAACAATTTTGTTCTGAATGTATTTTTTATGAAGCTACAAACGTTTTAAAAATATTTGATCTAAAAGGTTTTTCCTGGCTTTGCTGAATCTTTGCAATAAATGTTACATTGTATTAATGTAAATGAATTTTTTCATTCATTTTACATTTATTAAAATTTAATTTGTAGCTTTAATTTAAAATTGAATGTTAGATTTTTAAGTTTGTGGATTATTTTATTCCATCTTAAACAAATTATTAAACATAAAAAACTTTTGTTAGTTTCGACAATGTGCTTATTTTCTTAAATAAAGCAATTTTATATGGCTTACAAAAGCTTGATTAGCATTCAGAAATGTGTTAAAAATAAGCCACTTCCATTTGGTAAAAATATAATAATTTATTCATATTTTTAAAAGATTTACGAAATTAGAAGTGAATTGGATTTTTGTGTTAGTACACATCGAAAAAACATTTTTATATTCACAAAAGTGAACAATTTTCATCTTCTAGAAAATGGAAAAATCTATTAAATCTAAATTGATTTCTATAACATTTTGCCAGAGAGTATCTGGTGGTCAAAAGACTTTCGACTGCAGCACTTTAACTTGATTGTACAATGGTTGTTTTTGTTTCTGTTGTTCTTTTGCTGCAAATATTTATGCAAATTGTTGCAACTACTGCTTTTCTTGTTGCCATATTTTTTTATTGTCGTTGCTTCATGCACATTTTCAAATATAATTGCGAGTGCTTTTCTGGCATTTCATTTGAAGTTGAAGAGTTTGCGCTTGCGATTTAATCGCATTTAATTGCCACGGCTGGCGGACTAAGCCAGCCACCTAGCGGATTATTGCATGACGGTGAGGTTAGTAAACACTGAGGGGGGGGGCAGGTATAAAGGGGGACAATATCGGGGCCAGCTGTTAACTGCAGCGCTTCGTCCTTTTGCTGCACAGCAACCCCCAAAAGATTTTCCAGTGCAGCGTGTCATGACAACAAATGCAGATTGCACCTGCTGCTGCCTCATTCAGAGCATGTCCTGCAACGCGGTAAGTGGGGGACACTTAAGGGCTACTCTCGCTGCATATGCCATGCAGTTTTATGACGTGTGGCAGTGCGTTCTCCCTCAAGGCGCTACGTGCAACAAAACTGAATGATAGTCCACAACTATAGTTGGAGTGACTTGATCTCGAGCAGGCCAAATATTAATGACGTTATTTTCGCATTAGGAAGCAGCCATGACACGAGCAGTCATGAGCATTTTACCTAATTGCCGTAATTATAGTATTCAATTTTAGATTGGACCCCCAGCTCCCTACACTAAGTACTATGTATGTGGACGACTACCCTCAACCCTTTTGATGTTTTTCTTTTTTATTATTGCATTTTTTCTTTATTTTTTTTATTATTTTTTTTTGGACACAACGGCGATTAACAATGTCAGATATGCGCGGCTGTTGGCGTTGCCTTCCAGCTCAACTTGCAATTTTTAAGAGCGATTATGCTAATTGCACCAGGCAGCAAAACAAAGTAATATTCAAAAGGCAGGGGGGGAGGGGAGCGTGTAGGGAGCGAGCAAGATACGTAGATGGTAAGATAGGGCAGCCCAGTTTTTTTCTTTACGGTGTAATGCAAGCAGTTTGTCATCTTAAATTACATTCGAGTGAGTTTTGGACAGCCCTTAAAGTTGCTACATGAAAAGCCACTCACGAATAATATTTATAATATATACGAATAATATCGATAATATTTTGAGTTTAGTTCTTTAAGAACTCTGCACAAAAGATACACATATTTCACAAAGACGAAAAAACGGCTATCTGAGGCAATCAAAAGTAAATCGAAATAATATCAATTTGTTTATAAATATATATAATAGAAATTTAATTACAATATATACACATCGGAGTGTGATTATTATATACCCTAATAAAGACTTTTGTTGAACTAGCAAGATCATATAAATTTTACCAATATTGACAATTTACCAAAATGTTGAATTGGTTTACTTAAGACAATTTGTGATTTATTATTATTATAAAATCATTTGTTAATAAAAGTAGTTTGGAGCCATATGTGAACAAGAAAGTAAATAAAGTGCGAATTTCGATGAGGTCCACCAAAGCACTTTTTCGAATCTTACAGCATAATTTTAGTTACATATTCTAAAGTTAAGCTTAGGTTTTGAAATTGCACAAAAAGTTAACTCTTGACATAAATTTATACCAACCTTAAATGGTGCTCTATATAAGTATAGGTGCAAGTTCTAGGTAAGTAGTATTAGTAGTTAAAATAAAACCATAATCGACCAATATTCGAACAGAATTCTTATATAACTAAGCCCATCTCTAGCACTTATAACTTAATTTATACACACCAAAATCCAGCACACGTGTACCCCAAATAGGGAGGAAGTTATAAAGATTTAGGTGCTGAAAAACTCGATTTCCATTAAGGGAAAATAATGCAAAAATAAATTTTCGTAGTTTGCATTTCAAGGTTTTTTTTTGTTTTTGATTTTGTTTTTGGCAAAAGTGCACAGCAATTTGCATAACGATAGCGTTCGGTAAAATGTGGGCTATAATAAATATTCAAATTTCATAAAGTAAAGCGCAACCCTCAGCCCCCTACATAACGCACCCCCCCCCCCCCCCCGCCAAACCATGCCACTTCCAACACATCAACGAAAGCGTTAAATTTACGACAGGCTGCTGCTGGCTAAAAAACGCTAGACGCTTATGATCAAACATGGCGTCGTCAGTGCTAAAAGCAACAACAACAACAACAACAAACAGCAAGAAAACTTGGCACGGACACACCTCCCCCCGCAACCCACGTGCAAATCTGCTGAGTGGCTGCCATTTCGCATGCGCGCGCATTTAAATGCACTTCCTTTTTGTTGTTGTTGTTGTTGTTTTGCTTTTGCAAATTATTGTTTATGTGTTTGTTTGTGTGTGTGCGTGTGTGTATTTTAAGGGGCGTCTTGAGCTGTTTTTGTTTTGTTTTTTTTTTTGTTTTTGCCTGCTAGTCTTACTGCGTTGTTGCAGCTCTAGCCATAAATTCATAACTTTGTGGAAAATAATACAAACTGAATTTATGGCTTAATTATATGCATATACTAAATATATTAACGTATATTCATACATACATATATATATACATATATATATATATTTATTTATATGAGAGTGTTGGAGTTATTTTTTTCATTTCTTTTTGGGTCTTGTGCCTCATTTCACGCTGATGATTAAGTGTCGCACACAGTCACACTCACAAAATAACAAACACACGGCTGCACACACACTCAGTGCGAAACACTCAAACACTCAAACACCCATTCACTTATTCACTGTCGACTCGGTCTGAACTTTTCGCCTGCATTTATGCTTAAATGCACTGCAATTGTTTCTAAAATGCAGCAACTGCACGCGATGATGGAAAACTTCAGCGATTTTCATTTTTTTTTTGATACCCTAAACTCACTGACATGGCTAAAACGAGTTGAATAAATCTGTGGTAAAATATGTAACAGGCTGTAGATAAATATATTCTTTTTTATATGTGGCTTTCTTATCAAGATAGTTACCTACATTTCAGTGTGTTCATTTGCTAATACTAGAGTTCAGTTTATCTCCTGGTCGAGCTGTCCCGACTTGAGAAAATGTAAATATATACCCTGCAGTCATAAAGTAGGTAAATTGTAGATATAGCTCAGTTCGGGGAATGTAAAATATAACTACAAATTATGCGTTTGGTTTGCGCTGCGATAAAATTCTGAAACTGACTACTCTTTTAATCACAATAATTTTGTATTCTTCCTCAAAGACTGACAGATCTATAAATCGATAATTATATATATGTTTCTTGAATTTACAAAATAAGTCAAAAAAATAGTCCATTAGAATTAATTACAGCGCAATTGTTAGTCAAGCATTTTTGGCATTGTTGTGCACAACTTGCAATAATAACGTGCTGCATTTACCAACGAATATTATAATTATTTCGAATGGGAAAAAATACATTAATAAATACATTATTGATTACATATTTCTCTAAAAGAGTTTTTTCATTTTGAGCGAATCGAAATTGGGTTAAGCAGCAGCAGCAGCATTTCCCACGTTTCACAGTACGCAAAAGATGCTATCAAAACTGCTGCTACTTTTGCCCGGTTGTGTTCTGCCTTTGAGCGATCTGCACAAACACACACATTTACACACACACACACCCGCACACTCACATGTGCAGGCAGATGAAAACCAAGCAGGCACCTGGCCAGACAGCTTGTCTATAAAAGCCAACCTTAGAACAAGCCCAGCCAAGAATTTCTTGCATAAAGCCAATTAAATTAAGAAATCTGATGCAGTGCCAATGATTCTTTTTTGTTTTTGTCTTTCTCATTTTGTTTTTTATTTATTTTCTTTTTTACACTCGAGCCAAGAAACGTGAATCACAGCGAGCAGGCCTCGGTCAGCAATTGGTATTTTACAACAAACAGCGCTTGCGTCCCGGCTTATTTAACATAAATCGAATGGCTACTGAAATACACGTCCAGTGTTGGGCTTATCTGCTGCCTGCCCGGCTTTGGACACCTTGGTCCACCAGTGCAACAATGTCTGCCGCCAATATTCATTGAGTAAAGCGTGAAGACGACCTTTACAAGAATTGCTGAGCCCCAGAAGAGCTCAGAGCTCAGAGCCCCAAGCTGGCTGGCTGGCTGGCTGGCCGACGGCGAAGACAAATCACGACCCGAAAAATACATTTCAGAGGGCAACTGTCATTTGCAACAGGACGAGAGACTCACAACAACAACAACAACAAAAGCAGAAACAGAAACAGAAACATCAGTGGACAAGTTGTGGCGGGGGCGCTGGACAAGTTCACACCTCAAAAGCCAATACTGACCCAACTAATAAGCCAAGCACAACTGCAGCTAACAGTGAAGAGACCACGACAACAACAACAACAACAACAACAGAAACAATGTGGCATAATAAATAAAAGCCAAGTAGCTGCCTTAGAGTCTGCCTCTGAAAGTGGCCAAGTCTTTGTTGCCAACACGTTTATACGTTTGCCTTTATTGCGATAACACAGGACAATAAAGCACTGACTCGACTTTGTAGCCCGATACTAGAAACTCTTAACTAAATTCCTTTTAATGGCCCTTACAGAAACAAATAATTTGAATATAAATTCAATTAGAAATTGCAGAACCAGCTTAAAGCATGCAAAATGTAGCAGAACCCATTAAATATTAATATGCTGAAATCTTCCATCTTACAAAATAATACATACGCTAAAGTGACTAGAATAAAATTTTAAATATAGAATAAATAATATACCACTAAAATAAAACAGAGTTTATAATAATATCAAATAAAAAGTTTTTATTAACTTATTTACATAATAAATCAAACGCCTAAAGACCGTTAGAATATATAAGTAGAAAATTATTATTTTTTATTGTTTTTTCTTAATTTACATAATAATTCATAAGTCTTAAGGCAACTAGAATAAAATAGAGTTCATAAAAATATAAAGCAGAGAATAATTATTTCTTTATTTAAATAATAGCTCAAAAGCTTAAGGAGCCTAAAAACCAACAACAATAAAACTGGTAAGCAACTAAAATAAAGAAATAATAAATAATTAACATATTAAGTCATAAGCTTATATAGTCTAAACAAAAAATATAGAATTATTATTTATAAATTAGCATAAGCTTGTTAACATAATAGCTCACTTAATACGCTAATCCGTATCTTAACTGAAAGAAAATTAGTTAATGGCAAAAGGTTTGTGAAAAAGCAAAACGAAATTGTGGAATCATTAACTAATTTTATAGCAATAAAAAAAAAAAAAAAAAAAAAACTATACAAAAGTGCTAAATATAAAAAATGTTTATTCTTATATTCAACATTCAAGATGAACATTATAAACAGAAGATGCCGGACCAGATTGAAGATTTACCAGCCAAACTAACAAATACAATTTTATACATTGCGCATATTGCAATATGTGTCGCATAAACGAGGTATGACTGTGACTACGAAAGTTGGCAACTTGGCAAGTTGGCAAGTTGGAGCTGGTTGGAGGCTGGCCTGGTCTGCGATTTTCACAAGTTGATATCGCAAACACAAAATGTTAATGAGCAATTTCGAGATGGTGCGAAGTGATTTCATTATTTAAACTTCTTTTACTTGTTGTTGTTGTTGTTGTTATTGTTTTTTTCAGTTGCAGTTGTTTGGAGCCCATGAGGCCTGTTGTTAGTTGTGTTTTTTTTTTTTTTTTGTGTATTATTTTTGTGCTTGGATTTCTTTTATTTGGTTGTGTGTTTATATTATTACGCCTGGCTCATTGGGTAATGAAAGCGAAATAATTTTAATTGGTGCCCCAATGGCAGCACTTCTTCTTTCGATCCACAAATTAATTATTTCCTGTCAAATTAGGTATTTTGATATTTTAGCATAAATTAAGCTTTTTGGCACACAATGAATATGCAACAAGAAAGTGTCACCTGTCGCTGTTACTACTGCTGCTGTTGCACGTCCTCAGTTGGCACTTCAAAAACATTGTTCCGCCGCATAAATTAGTGGCAAGAATGTTGATCAATTGGGTCGCATTTGATGATTAAAACATAAATTGCAATGGATGCAACAGACCCCTTTGCATATATGCATAAATATATATTTTGTATGGATATCATATATAGGGGTTGCTGCTAAAATTACACTTAATTAAACAGCGACCCATTAGCGTTTTTCATTTAAAACTGAAAGGAGCAACGGCCCAAGCGTAATTGTGATCCTTGATCCCCTCGTAACATGCGCTGCAAAGCATTTTTAGTCAAGTTTTTCATGTGTTTTTGTATTATTGAAAATGTTACAACAGCAGCTGCTTTATATTTTTGTAATATATAGTAACTTGTACAGCATCTACCCAACTTGCAACTTGACGCGCATAAATATGCGAGTGCCCCAAGAAAATGAAATAGGATTACTATTTGGTAAGCTTTCAAAATTTAATATCATCATTCGCAAGCCAAAATCTTTAAACGGTAGATGTGACTGTCTGCAACAATAATGAGGATAATGACGACTCGAATGTGTTGGGGCTAGCAGTGAACTCGAATGGCATTTGTACATTGAATCTGGAGAATGGGGAACAGGTGGAGGCAGGTACTATTTTTGGCTGTGATTTGACGACCATTCAGCCGGGAAAGAGTGTTACAGTGTCCCTGGTATTACCCACTGAGGTGCGTTAATTTTGCCTCAATTGGGAATCGTTGTATTTCTGATAGTTGTGTGATTTGCAGTCAGCTTACAATCGCGTTGGGAGCTGTCCAATTGTCATTTGGTGCATGAATCATGAACCAGAAGGGATAGATAAATTGAGTCAGATTTTGCACTTTGATACACGTTTCGAGGCACTGGATCCGAGCGCTCAAACGCTGCGCAGACGCACGGATTACATTGACTGTAACAACTGGGATAAGGACTACTTGCGCAGTTGCACGCCGCTCGATTGTGAGGAACGGTATTTTGGACAGCGCAGCTTTTACAATCGCACAACGGAGCATTGTGAGCCAACTCAGTCCTCCTCCAGCAGAGACATGCAGTACAATTATTATGCCAACGAGTGTGTCGAAACGCAAACAGTCATCGCAGAAAAGAAGATTGAGCTGCCAGAGACTAGCTCGGAGGGTTATAATATTTTTGAGTTGCATCCCTACGGCGGAAGGGCGCGAAATGTAAGTGTTGCACTTCACGTGTCGCCATCTACAAAATTTACATGAACTATCGGGAGCGCCATCTGGCGTTTAAAGATAACATAGAATCAGCTTTACTTACTTAACATAACAGTGCGTTGCTTTGCTTAAGTGGCTGTGTTATTCATGAATGCGCCAGTGGCGCCGTGGCTTAGTTGGTTAAAGCGCCTGTCTAGTAAACAGGAGATCATGAGTTCGAATCTCGTCGGGGCCTATCGAAACCACAGTTGTAAAATTGTGTGTGTTCTTATTCTTTATTTTTTATCATATATCATACATTTGTTTTTTTTATTTTAACCCAAAATATCTAACGTTTTACTTTTAAAAGCTGCATATTCTGGAACGCCATACAAATAAAGATACTAGCAAGAAAACGGAAATTACGAATCTCAGTCATGTGGTACGACAATTGTAAAACTGTGTGTGTTATAAAAGACTATTTTAGTTTGTATGAATTTTTAATTAGCTGCAAATTCAGGAGCACGATATCAATGTAAATCAGCCGACTAACAATAAAAAGCAAATAGCCGGAAGTAGTCAAGTGGTAAAGGAATGCAATTTTTCAAACAAACTTTCCCTCGAAGACTTTAACAACTATTTTCAGTATCTAGCAGATGCAAAAATAGATACACCTGCATCAAAAAGGATTTCACCAAAATCTGAATTGAAAAACTTTTACTACGCTTGGTATATGCCACTGAATACGGAGAGCAACTTGCCGAAAGAAAATAATAAAAATATGAATAATTATACTAGTATTGACGGTGGTGAAAGCGAAAACAGCAGCAATTCATCTGGTCCTGATAGTAGTAACACATTGCAAAGCATTAACAAAAGCAATAGTGGGAGTGTAATGGGAACATGGCGCTCTTATAATTTTCGACATCAGCTAGCTTTGCATATTGCAATAAAGTGCCTCATAATGGCAATGGAAACGCTGCTCGTTGTGAGTTAATGTCAATCAGATTAGGTATATATATATATTAAGTGATAATCGGTTATTGTTGCAGATTTTATTGGTTTTTATATTTCAGACCGTAAGCATGATATACATCTACGCAGTGGTGTGTATTTGCCTCTACATGCTTCTGAAAATAGTCGGCAAGATGAGAACACAAAAGGAAAGAAGCGATCACTTATTTAAGACACTGATGCCGCGACATAAAAAAGATAAGAATTATGTTACAACTTCGACTAGTTTAATGTCACTAATAAAATGACTTGTGAAATTCTTATTAATTTAAGTATGTTTAGCTTTAAGTTGATGCACATCATTATTAAAATTAAATTAAATTAAATTTTTGGTCTATTTAATTATACGTTGGTGATGCATTTACTGCTGCTGTTAAGCAAACATTTCCGATTATTGGTATCGCTCATGTTTTTTATTCTTAATAATCGATAACTGATAAGGACTCTGTTAAGACCACATCTCCATGTTTATGCAATCAAGCGGCTTGTCAATGTAATTAGCTTATTAACTAAAGTAACTTATTATTTGTTATTCGAACGTCATTTCATCATTAATTGTTTTCTCAGGCTGTTAAGAGTTTGGCCTAATTTTAAACGACTTTATGTTAAAAAAAAAACAGCTGATATTGTTTATATTGCTAAACGAACCATTTGAACGAAAAGCAGGTTCATATGCACAGTTCAGTTAGTAGTTGGAGCGAACCTATTCCCATCTGTTCGATAGGAGCACAACTTTAAGTTGAAATTAATTCTATATTTAAATTCGAATACCAAAATCATGTTGTCGCTGGACGAGCTACTGTTCCGCAACTTTGCGGACCTAAAGCGCTTCAAATTCGACGACGAGAAGCAGTCCACAATCACGTCCAGAGAACAGGTGAGTAATTTTCACGCTGATACCCACAACAGATATAACAAAAACAAAATAAAATTTAAATTTTGCAGAGAAAAACTGAAGACTCTGTGGAAAACTGCTACGATCGATTCGACCATATACAGTTCACAAGTCCGCGTGTATCGCAGCTAAATCGCACGCAGCACCTGCAGTATTTGGAAATGATGCTGCACAAGCTGCCATGGAACTATGAGTGTCTGGACAGCAGTCGTCCCTGGTGCATCTATTGGATACTGCAATCGTCGAAACTGCTCGGCTACAACTACGACGACGAGTGTCTCGAGGACATTGTTCAATTTCTCCTTAAGTGCGTCTCCAACTTTTCCATCATTTATATCATCTGATAAATATATTATTTTTGACAGGTGTCGGGCACCCACGGGTGGGTTTGGTGGCGGACCCGGACAATATGCTCACCTGGCACCAACCTATGCAGCCGTAAACAGTTTGTGCATAATAGGAACTGAGAGCGCTTATCGTGCCATCGACCGGGAGTCACTTGTGAGGTTTCTGTTCAGTGTACGCGATGCTGATGGCTCATATCGCCTGCACGTGGATGGAGAGATTGATGTGCGTGGCACTTATTGTGCCATCTCATGCGCCAAGCTAACCAACATGCCCGAATCGATCTTACGCGAATTGTTCCGTGGCACGGGGGATTGGATTGCCAGCTGTCAGACGTACGAAGGTGGCTTTGGTGGTGCGCCCGACTTGGAGGCGCACGGTGGCTACACGTTTTGTGGCATCGCTAGCCTGGCGCTGTTGAATGAGGCAGACAAGTGCGACAAGAAGGCTTTACTCCAGTGGACACTGCGCCGACAGATGAGCTACGAGGGTGGCTTCCAGGGACGCACCAATAAGCTGGTTGATGGCTGCTACTCGTTTTGGGTTGGCGCCACGATTCCCATCACGCAGGCCACGCTGGTCGGTTCGTCCGGGGATATGGATAGGACGTTGTTCGATGTTGGTGCTCTACAGGAATACATTTTTCTGTGTTGCCAGAAGCCAAACGGCGGCCTTATTGATAAGCCCGGCAAGTAAGTCGATAGCCCCCCAAATCACACCCAAAACTATTTCCAGCCTTAAAACCTACTTGAATTTTAGGCCACAAGATCTTTATCACACCTGCTACACGCTCAGTGGAGTTTCGATTGCACAGCACTCGGAATGCGCCCATCAGCCACAGGTGCTTGGTGACACTGTAAACAATCTTTTGCCCACCCATCCGCTCTTTAATATACCACCGAATTCCGTGGCTGATGCCCTTAGATACTTCTCAAATAATTCCAACGCAAAAGATTCGCCTGACAAAGAAAGTACCTGAGGAACGCAGTGCTGAACGATATAAATACCTAAATAAACGAAGAGAGATATGGTGGGCAATTAGTTATTTTTAACTTTTACTTGTATACAATACTAAATTTTCCTAATGCAACTGAAACAGTGTGTTTAATTATATTCGAAAATAATACGAAAGTCCGCCTACAGAGTAAACTGTCCTAGTAGATATTCACATTAAAATTACTGTTTTCAAATTTAACAGAGTCACTAACCCTGAATGTTATTGGGTTAGTGACTCTGTTAAATTTGAAAACAGTAATTTTAATGTGAATATCTAGTAGGACAGTTTACTCTGTAGGCGGACCCAATAACATTCAGGGTTAGTAACTCTGTTAAATTTGAAAACAGTAATTTTAAAGTGAATATCTAGTAGGACAGTTTATATATGTTGAAAGTTTTCACTCAAGAAATTAAGTCTACCAACAAACGTAGACACTTATTATCTCAGCCGCTCTGTTAAATGTGGAGTCACGTTAACAGTGGCCGGGAATGGGGTGAATGGCTACGTTTACAAGCGACTGCCAACTGATTGTGTTTAAAATTGACTTGTTGCTTATGGAGCTGAATTAGGAAACTACATGTTTTCCAATCATCGGCATTTAAAACGTAAGACACCAGCTGGTGGCATTGATCGCCGGGAATATATTGGCCACTTGGTGGATGAATACTACACCTCCACAAACGTTGGTTAGCATTTAAAGCACTATCTCCAGCACATTCATTGACGATACTGAAATATATTTTTTGCAGAGGCACTCGAGCAAGTTACTGCTAACTTGGCTAATTTCGCTTACGATCCCATAAACTGGCCCCATTTGTTCGAGGCGGATGCTTTGGACGTGTTTCTGGCTTCGTTAAACACACAGAATCAGAATCTTCATTTGCATTCGATTGCGGCGTTGTGTAATTTTTGCTTGAGTCAGTTTACATTTTGTTCTGCAGTAATTTAAATTTTTGTAACTTTCTGTGAAATTTGCAGATAAAAACGCAGCTAAATTCATAATAGAAAATATTGCCATAATTCGGGACGTGTTTGTGCACACAAAACACGCTGAAATCGTTCTGCACAGCCTGGCGCTCCATTATCAATTGCTGAGCAGCGGATTGGGCAACAAGGAGTTGCTAGTGACACCGCCATTACTCAAGCGTGTACAGCACTGGCGAAAGGAATCTAACGACGCACGCGTTGTTCAACTGTGTCACTTATTTCTCGAGGATTACGGCAGTCGCACCGAAATCACAGAGCTAGGCAATGCACCTCCTACATCTGCGTCGCCAGCTGTGCAGCCAATCTCGGGCGACAGTGCAGCAGGTGCGTGTGATAAAACGCTTCACACAACAGGATCTTGAGACATTCGCGCAGTTCACCGGAGACTACAATTACATACACAGCGCGGATCTACCAATCCGAGAGCGTCGTGTTCACGGCGCCCTTCTAAATGCAGTTGTGGCTGGCATTATAGGCACAAAATTGCCAGGACCAGGCACCGTAGTGCTGGAACAGTCCTTTAAATTCCTAAAACCGTGTCGCATTGAAACAGACACCATTGTGACGGTGAGTCTGCTCCAGGCACGCAAAATAGCCACAGTGGAGTATGAGTGCCGCCAGCACGATGAAGTAGTTTTTGCGGGTAATGCCAAATTATTGACGCGGAAAGAGAGTTAATAAATGCATGTATATATATTGTTTAGCTTATTTTTTATTACACCTATTTCTTGGAGGCACGTTTTCCCTCGCCCTTTTTGGGTGGCGCTTTGCCACGCAGCTTGCGCAAGCGTTTCATTTCTTCCTTGAAGTCCTGATGCTCATCACGGAAGAGTCCATATTCGCGCAGATTCTTCATCAGCAGATGTGTTTCCACATGCCTTGGATACCAGTTGACCACGTAGTCGCGCTTCTGTATGGGCTCCTCGGAGAACATGCGAACCACCTGAAATTATATCCTTATTTGTAAACTTTATTGATGAACATTTCCATGTGCAACCTTCATTGATTTGTCGTTTGTTGTGCGCGCCACTTCGCCAAATATGCGATTTGATAGATAATTCATGCGGCTCGCATACTGTGTACCGAGCTTAATAAGCTCACTGTATTTGTAAGAGGACATTTTAAGTCAGCTAAAGTGTTTTATTTCTAATTATTTCACAAAAGTTGTTATATCATTCCGCCGACAACACACAACAAGAAACATCTGGGCTGCGATAAGACTACAATCGATTATTTTGTCGACAATTTCTTGCTTATCGTTGTTAACAGCTGTTAATAGAAAAGTAACAATTTATTTTACAAATATTAGTATCCCCAAGTAATTATTTTACAGCGGCTTAATTACATTAAATAAACTTTTATTTATTACTGCAAACTAAATATAACATTAGTTGGAATAACAAAATTTTAGCAGCCACCAATAATAAATTTTGTAATTATTAAAATTAAACCGTTTCAATGGTTCCGCGGCCTTTGCGCCTGCTTTCCGAAGCACCATCAACATCACTGCCTATGAATGAAGTCTCCTCCGAGCTCTGGACAGACAGAACTTCTCTAGCTATGGTAACACCACCATTCAATTGACTCAGAAGGGCATTGGTGCCCATTAAGGATGGTTCCCGCGGCGAACCACTGTGCACCGATAACTGATCGTGGTGCACCGCCCGAGACGGCGTATGCGAACGTGAGGATGGAGAGGGATTGACCACATTGCTGCGTGAGTGCGGACTGTTATTGCGTGAGTGTTGGAAATCCTCTAAGGGGATTTCCTCCGACCTATCAAAAGAAACAGTTAGTCATGTTATAATTGATAATTATAGATCGACAAGCTATTCGCACCGTGGTCTTGGCATACGAGGACTGCTTTCACGGGATCGATTCCCGGAACTGCGCGCCTGTGAGTGTTCTCTGGACTGCGAAGAGCTGTGACTCACACTTGGCGAACGATCACGATCCCGATCAAGTGCTGCATTAGTTGGCCTCCGAGACGATTGTGAAGTGGAGGAGTCAATAGCATTGGGACTGCGACGCCGTGAGCGACTTCCGCTCTCATTTCGTATGCTAAAATTATGTTAGTTTGGGTAATTTTGCACTAATGTTAAATAATGTGGTCGCTCGAAAATTAGAACACTTTGGTTTCAAAGTTTCTGATTATAATTTGTAATTGTACCTTTAATTATAATTTCCGAGGAACACACCACAAGACACTATATTGATAATAATATATACGATGACATGTACAATTTACCCTTCGAGCGATCGATTTTGCGCCATCTGAGTGCGACTTACGCCGGCGGTGTTATTGCTGCGCAGTACGGCCGCAAAGCCGGGCACCCGATTCGCCGACAGACTGACACCCTTTTGCACCAGTCGTGCATTTGCCGAATGCGCTGAACTGCCGGCCACCGGATACAGCGGCGAATCCAATTGGCCGGGTATCTCAATGAGCTGGGCGATCTGGTACATTTTCTTCTGGCGCGCCTTGCTTCGTCCCTTCGTTAGCCGCTGCTTGGCCGCCATGCAGCGAATATGATCGTCGAACAGAAATTTGGCAGAGAGCAACGGCGCCCGATTGTGGGTGACGCCGACACGATGCACGGTTATGTGCAGGCAGCGCGAATCATCCTTATCGCCCTGCACCTCAACGTCCTGCAAAAAACCGACAAATTTGGCAACACCCCAGCCCAACAGTTTTGCGTCGGGCTCCACCAGTATTAACTGCAGGGCATCGATGACGAGAAACCGCCGCTGCTTGGCATTATCCTTGGACACAACCGTGCAGGCAATCAAATCGCTGTTGTCTGAAAAATACAAAAGGTACATCACTTAAGCAAGTGAAGAACAGCAATTTAAAACACACAACTTACTCAGATCGAGCACATTCTCCACCTGCACCAGATTGACTACGTTCGTCAGCGGCAGAAGCGATTCCTTCTCGTCCAAAAACTTTTGGCACGTGCGGCGCAACAAGAAGTAGACGCGTATGGCTCGACGAGCCTTCTCTACTTCGCCGCAGGGCAGACGACGGGTGAAATCAATGCGGGTGAGTGGAGTGCCTGTGGGCGGTAACAGAATAGTTGAGTCATTGCACAGAAACTCCACTCTCAGCTCGGTCTTGTGCATCTCAGTGTACTCATCCTCGAACAGATCGAGGAATATATCTTCCGACTTGTAGAAGTTACGCAGCACAACCATGGACTGATTGCGCGCACTGAAGAGCAATCCCTGCTGCGCTGGAGTTATGCAGTGTGTCTCATCCGCCGCTGGCTTGGTGAAGGTCAGCAGCAGCTCCAAGGCAATCTCAACGGTGATCAAACGTATGCGACACGCTGCAGGAGATTACAATTAATAAGCTATGTCTGTAGGTAATAGAAAACTTTTTCTACTCACATGGTTGACTGGATTGGGTGATAATGTTAAGCAAATGCTCAATCAGCGACGTCTTGTAGCTAAAAGAGCCCCTCATCGACTTCGAGAGCACCTGTTCGAACCACTCGCTCTTCATGCCTGCGTTAAAATATATCGATCGAAGAGTATCGTTAATAACTAGTTGCAAATCCTAAATTGGAAAACATATTAGAATATGGGTAATAAAACAAGTTACATACCATCTGGTACAGGGTGCCATAATGTTGTTAAGCATATTGTTATTATTATTAGTAGTATTAAGACCACACAAAAAGCAGTGAAATGAGCGGAGAGAGAGACAGATGAGAAATAAAGAAAGTTAGCCGAGAGCCGAGCAGCTGGTGTGGGTGCCTAGCTGTATCAGCAAAGATTGAACTCACCTCGATTGTGGGACATGGCGTAGATGAGACAGAGGGACAACAGCGCCAGATAATCATTATCTGTGCATTCGAGTGCCTGCAACACGGTGTCCAAAAACGGTTTGGCCAGTTGCGGCTCAGCGAATGACGGCGTTGAGGTCGATTGCTGCAGACGCTGTTTCTCCTCGTCTGTTATGTTGCGCAACCGGTTCGCTGCAGTCTCAGCCACAGTTTCAACGTGCTGTCTGGGTGTGGGCGATGATGTTGTCGCTGGCGTTGATTCAACGCCACTATCCTCACTGACCGCATCAGTGCTGGAGCTAGCGGTGCCGTGTCCAACAACCGTATCCAGTGTCTGTTCGAGACTCTCGTGTGGCTCGCCAAAGCCAGGCACAACCACCTTGCGATGCTCCACATACGAGTTGAGTATCTCGGCCGCACCCTCTTTGAACACGCTGTGATCGCCATTCATAATGACCCAGGCCAAGGCATGCACGAGCGGCGCATGCGTGATAACCAGAAAGACCAGAGACAACAGATAGAGCGCCACAATTGAGCTCACACGCGGATTATGCATCTCCTGTATGTCGATGTTAACATTGCGATTTAGCACAGCCGCCAGATTTTGGGTTACCACTGCCAGAGATGGTGGCGGTGGCGCCGGCGTCAATGAAAATATATACAAAGGTACGAAAAGCTTGTGCAGCAAATGTTCGGTGAGCACGGCATTCAGATCCTTAATGTCCAGCAGCAAGATGTCGCTCAAATAGTGCAAGTGATCGAGATGCTCGGCAACCAAATTCGAAAGCTTTTGATTCGATTGGTGACTATGGGTAGAGAAGAAAGATTACATAATTTAGTAATACTAAGCGACTCTCGGCATCCTTTTGGATCTACTCACTCAATATCTGTGCGCACGCAGGTGTCCAGCTCCAAGATGTGCTTACCAATGAACCAGACCAAGTTGCTAAAATAGGGCGCTGCCGTTCTGCATAAGTAGAAATACATTTAAATACATTGTTTTATTTGTTGGCTTTTTCGGCTTACTTGTCTCTAATAAAACGCAACATGCTTGCATTTTGCACCTTGTAAACATTCAGGGAAATTGTACGCACAGCTATGCGCACCATAGACTCCGGATGGTTGAAGAACTTAATGGCCTCCGTATAGAGAGGAAAGTCATTCGTGTGCTAAATACGAGAAGACAATAGATTCATTCAAATATTATATATAATCAAGCAAAGAATAAAGCACACCTCGTTATAGAAAAAGTGTATGGTGTGTGGATTCAACTTAAGGCTTAGCGTCTTGAGGAAGAGTATGTAATAGCCCATGACATCCTCGTCGGAGAAGTCAAATTTGTGCACCATTATGGAATTTACATGGTTATTACTCAGCAAATAATCTGCAAACAAAAAAAACAAAAAAAATAAAATAAATTTAGCAACTATCTAATTTCACTCAGGAGAGCAATACGGTCAATTAATCTTTATATTATATATGTATACGCTGAGTAATTGTTGACGTACACAATGAAGTCTCTTTCCGGATATTCTCGAAAAGAATGTTGAGGGTCTGCAGCAGTTGAACGCAAACGTAGCTGGAGCCGCCGCTCTTCTGGCGCATTATGTGGAGGAAGTAGGCCAACATATTCTTCTCCAAAAAGAAACTGGAAAGCGAAAGCAAAGCAATTATATCACAAATCAGCAAATACTCCACAACTTACTCAAAGACCAATGTGTCATGTTGATCACCCCAGATGAGAATTTCGGCAATGCAGCGCAAGGATTCAACCAGTAGACCTCGATTACTTTCCGATACTGTTGTGTTCTTCTCCAAAATGCTGTACAGGTACTTTAGGTGCTCCAGAGACAACCGATTTTTGGGGCGGCCACCCCAAGGGCCACCGAACCAGCTACGACTGCGAAACATTGTTGAACACACAACACACGCAACGTCAACTGAATTCAGTCAATGTTTAATTATAGTATAGCATTTTCAGCTGGTTATTATTTACAGCGTCATAAGAAAATGGACAAAAGACTTTTCAAATAGGTCATTTGGCACTAGAGCAATTTACAAATTGCAAATGCAACACTGATAGTCGCGATTGGAGCACAATAATACGTATGTTTTCCAACCGAAACGAAATCAATTTTGTAATTATTTCGACCGAAAAAAGTAATTTTTTTCAATTTTCAGTAAATTTTTCTGCTTGCGTTTTGCAAACGAAAACAGCAGGTGTTAAAATCAGCTGTTGATCAAACGTGTGGTCACACTACTGTTCAAAAAAATATAGCATGTACACACTTGCAGCCCTGCTGGCCGCTACAACTTCACATGCATTTTACATGTTTTTAACTATATTCTCAGAACTTCAACATTCACGACAGAAATTTATATTAACTATTATTCTGATTAAAATTAATGGAATACGAGCCGGAATTGGGATCCTGTTGCATTTGAAAATTGGCAGTGGACAATCCAAACGATTTCAATATCATATCCCCCAATCACTTCAGCCTCTTCAACAAATCCTCATTCAGCTTCTCGATGCTCGCATTGAGATCCGCCTTCAGCTTCTCGATGCGCGCATTGATTACGGCAGGCGGACGAACTTGAAGCTCGCGACTGCACGACCTATCAGAAGAAGCAGTTAGTCATGTTATAATTGATAATTATAGATCGACAAGATATTCGCACCGTGGTCTTGGCATACGAGGACTATGTTCACAAAAATTAGAACACTGCGTTCAGAATTTCTGATTATAATTTGTAATTTGTACCTTTAATTCTAATTTCCGAGGAACACACCACAAGACACTATATTGATAATAATATATACGATGACATGTACAATTTACCCTTCGAGCGATCGATTTTGCGCCATCTGAGTGCGACTTACGCCGGCGGTGTTATTGCTGCGCAGAACGGCCCCAAAGCCGGGCACCCGATTCGCCGACTGACTGACGTCCTTTTGCACCAGTCGTGCATTTGCCGAATGCGCTAAACTGCCGGCCATCGGAATCAGCGGCGAATCCAATGGGCCGGGTATTTCAAGGAGCTGGGCGATCTGGTACATTTTCTTCTGGCGCGCCTTGCTTCGTCCCTTCGTTAGCCGCTGCTTGGCCGCCATGCAGCGAATATAATCGTCAAACAGAAATTTGGCAGAGAGCAACGGCGCCCGATTGTGGGTGACGCCGACACGATGCACGGTTATGTGCAGGCAGCGTGAATCATCCTTATCGCCCTGCACCTCAACGTCCTGCAGAAAACCGACAAATTTGGCAACACCCCAGCCCAACATTTTTGCATCGGGCTCCACCAGTATCAACTGCAGGGCATCTATGACGAGAAACCGCCGCTGCTTGGCATTATCCTTGGACACAACCGTGCAGGCAATCAAATCGCTGTTGTCTGAAAAATACAAAAGGTACATCACTTAAGCAAGTGAAGAACAGCAATTTAAAACACACAACTTACTCAGATCGAGCACATTCTCCACCTGCACCACATTGACGACGTACGTCAGCGGCAGAAGCGATTCCTTCTCGTCCAAAAACTTTTGGCATGTGCGGCGCAACAAGAAGTAGACGCGTATGGCTCGACGAGCCTTCTCTACTTCGCCGCAGGGCAGACGACGGGTGAAATCAATGCGGGTGAGTGGAGTGCCCGTGGGCGGTAACAGAATGGTTGAGTCATTGCACAGAAACTCCACTCTCAGCTCGGTCTTGTGCATCTCAGTGTACTCATCCTCGAACAGATCGAGGAATGTATCCTCCGACTTGTAGAAGTTACGCAGCACAACCATGGCCTGATTGCGCGCACTGAAGAGCAATCCCAGCTGCGCTGGAGTTATGCAGTGTGTCTCATCCGCCGCTGGCTTGGTGAAGGTCAGCAGCAGCTCCAAGGCAATCTCAACGGTGATCAAACGTATGCGACACGCTGCAGGAGATTACAATTAATAAGCTATGTCTGTAGGTAATAGAAAACTTTTTCTACTCACATGGTTGACTGGATTGGGTGATAATGTTAAGCAAATGCTCAATCAGCGACGTCTTGTAGCTAAAAGAGCCCCTCATCGACTTCGAGAGCACCTGTTCGAACCACTCGCTCTTCATGCCTGCGTTAAAATATATCGATCGAAGAGTATCGTTAATAACTAGTTGCAAATCCTAAATTGGAAAACATATTAGAATATGGGTAATAAAACAAGTTACATACCATCTGGTACAGGGTGCCATAATGTTGTTAAGCATATTGTTATTATTATTAGTAGTATTAAGACCACACAAAAAGCAGTGAAATGAGCGGAGAGAGAGACAGATGAGAAATAAAGAAAGTTAGCCGAGAGCCGAGCAGCTGGTGTGGGTGCCTAGCTGTATCAGCAAAGATTGAACTCACCTCGATTGTGGGACATGGCGTAGATGAGACAGAGGGACAACAGCGCCAGATAATCATTATCTGTGCATTCGAGTGCCTGCAACACGGTGTCCAAAAACGGTTTGGCTAGTTGCGGCTCAGCGAATGACGGCGTTGAGGTCGATTGCTGCAGACGCTGTTTCTCCTCGTCTGTTATGTTGCGCAACCGGTTCGCTGCAGTCTCAGCCACAGTTTCAACGTGCTGTCTGGTTGTGGGCGATGATGTTGTCGCTGGCGTTGATTCAACGCCACTATCCTCACTGACCGCATCAGTGCTGGAGCTAGCGGTGCCGTGTCCAACAACCGTATCCAGTGTCTGTTCGAGACTCTCGTGTGGCTCGCCAAAGCCAGGCACAACCACCTTGCGATGCTCCACATACGAGTTGAGTATCTCGGCCGCACCCTCTTTGAACACGCTGTGATCGCCATTCATAATGACCCAGGCCAAGGCATGCACGAGCGGCGCATGCGTGATAACCAGAAAGACCTGAGACAACAGATAGAGCGTCACAATTGAGCTCACATGCGGATTATGCATCTCCTGTATGTCGATGTTAACATTGCGATTTAGCACAGCCGCCAGATTTTGGGTTACCACTGACAGAGATGGTGGCCGTGGCGCCGGCGTCAATGAAAATATATACAAAGGTACGAAAAGCTTGTGCAGCAAATGTTCGGTGAGCACGGCATTCAGATCCTTAATGTCCAGCAGCAAGATGTCGCTCAAATAGTGCAAGTGATCGAGATGCTCGGCAACCAAATTCGAAAGCTTTTGATTCGATTGGTGACTATGGGCAGAGAAGAAAGATTACATCATTTAGTAATACTAAGGGACTGTCGGCATCCTTTAGCATCTACTCACTCAATATCTGGGCGCACACAGGTGTCCAGCTCCAAGATGTGCTTACGAAGGAACCAGACCAAGTTGCTAAAATAGGGCGCTGCCGTTCTGCATAAGTAGAAATACATTTAAATACATTGTTTTATTTGTTGGGTTTTTCGGATTACTTGTCTCTAATAAAACGCAACATGCTTGCATTTTGCACATTGTAAACATTCAGGGAAATTGTACGCACAGCTATGCGCACCATAGACTCGGAATGGTGGAAGAACTTAATGGCCTCCGTATAGAGAGGAAAGTCATTCGTGCGCTAAATACGAGAAGTCAACAGATTAATTAAAATATTATATATAGAAAGAATGAAACACACCTTGTTATAGAAAAAGTGTATGGTGTGTGGATTCAACTTAAGGCTTAGCGTCTTGAGGAGGGGTATGTAATAGCCCATGACATCCTCGTCGGAGAAGTCAAATTTGTGCACAATAATGGGATTTACATTACTCAGCAAATAATCTGCAAAAAAAAAACAAAGCTTAAACTAAATTTAGCAACTACACAATTACACACAGATGAGCAATACGGTCATTTAATCTTTATATTATATATGTATACGCTGAGTAATTGTTGACGTACACAATGAAGTCTCTTTCCGAATATTCTCAAAAAGAATGTTGAGGGTCTGCAGCAGTTGAACGCAAACGTAGTTGGAGCTATTCTTGCGCATTATGTCAAGGAAGTACGCCAACATGTTCTTCTCCAAAAAGAACCTGGAAAACGAAAGCAAAGCAATTATATCACAAATCAGTATATACTCCACAACTTACTCAAAGACCGATGTGTCATGTTGATCACCCCAGATGAGAATTTCGGCAATGCAGCGCAAGGATTCAACCAGTAGACCTCGATTATTTTTCGATACGGTTGTGTTCTTCTCCAAAATGCTGTACAGGTGCTTTAGGTTCTCCGGAGACAACGGATTTTTGGGGCGGCCACCGAGCCAGCGACGCCTGCGAAACATTGTTGAACACACAACACACGCAACTGAAATCAGTCAATGTTTAATTATATTATATCATATTATAACACCGATAGTCGCGATTGGAGCAAAATAATTGGTATGCTTTCGAAGCGAGACAAAAAAGATTAATATTTTCCATTTTCAGTAAATGTTTCTGCTTGCGGTTTTTGAACTATAACAGCAGGAACTAATCAGCTGTTAATCGAACGCTTGGTTACAGTGCTGTGCAAAAAAATATTGCATGTACACACTTGCAGCTCAGATGGCCGCAACAACTTCCACATGCATAAATTAATTTGCTAATAACGAAATTTATATAAATGGCAAGCGGTGGAATAATAATCACGTACACTGAAAGGTGATCCGAAAATAAATAAATAAGACGACGATGTTGTTTAAGGTTCGAACACAGACTACTGCCGAATTGCTTTGGCATGCTTATTGAAAACTTCTAAATTATCTTACAGCTAGATACAATTATTCTTATCCTACCTAGGACATTATCTAGTTACATATTTACTGCTGCAAATGCGTCTAGACTCATTATCCTATCAGTTCGGAGAACTCTTATCGCGGACGGTTTTATTACGGTTTATATATCTTCGCGATAAGAATCCTCCTTGGTTATCTTAACATTGTAAGATTGAACATGCATTGTACTTGTTTAGAACTTTATTCTCAGAACTTTAACATTCACGACAGAAATTGATATTAACTATTATTCTGATTAAAATTAATGGAATACGAGCCGGAATTGGGATCCTGTTGCATTTGAAAATTGGCAGTGGACAATCCAAACGGTTTCAATATCATATCTCCCAATCCCTTCAGTCCATTCAACATATCCGCCTTCAGCTTCTCGTTGCGCGCATTGATTACAGCGGGCAGACGAACTTGAGCCTCGCGTGCCTCCCGTTGACCCGGATCGATTTCGTAGACGCGCTTATAATCCGTCAGAGCCTCGTCCGGTCTGTCATCCTGCTCGTACAGTTTGGCGCGTCTATTAAGAGATTTGCTTATTAATATTTAATTTGATAAGGCTATCCTTTTTGATTTCTCAACCTTAATAACGCTCGCACATAATCCGGATAGAGTTTGATGGCTTTGGTGCAGTCGTCTATGGCCGCTTTGTTGGACTCCAGTTTTATTTTGGCCGCTGCGCGATTGCCAAATAGCACTGCACGCTCCTTGCTGCTGCTGGATGGGCAAATGTTGAGAGCTTCTGTGTAAATCTCCACAGCACGTGCAGCCTCATCGCTCTTGAATAGTTCGTTGCCTTCCAGTTTCAGTTTGTCCGCCTGCTCTTTGTTGGCAGCTAGTTGCTCAGTGCTCATATCTTTTTCTAGCAGCAACAGCTCCTCCATGCTCAGCTCTCCATCGGGCTGTAGCGCTTCTTTTTGACTATCATCGTCTTCTTCTTCGTTGCCACCCGGCGCACCAGCCACTTTCTCCTCATCATCATTCTCGAGTCGTAGGCTGGTATTCTTTTCTATTAATTCCTCTATCAGCTTATCCTGTTCGGTTGATTTTGTTGGGCCTTTGTGAATGGGCGAAACTGGTTCACTGAGCGCATCCTGAAAATCGTCCTCACTGCCGGCCTTTTCTGCCATATTGTCCACGCCTTATTCTCAATCACAATCTGTACTTGAAATTTCGTTTGCAATGATTTGTTCTATTGTGCGTTTGCAGATTTATTTATAGTTCTCCTAATGTGGGCACACTGGTCGACGGCACAGATTGTTACTCATTTTAAATGCAGCAACACCTAACTATCTAAATAAAATTAACGATATATCGGTTTTGGTTTATACTTCTTATGGTAGTTATCAGCAATTTAATATCATAATAAAATTTTTCTAGCACATATCTAATATATGCAGATGCAAGTAAAAGTCTCTTAAATCTCTGATCTGTATTATGTGATTATCACAGTGTTGAAGTTATATTGTATAGTATGTTATTTTTTCCCTTGCAAAACTCGGTCACACTGAGATATGCGTAAACAACAATATGGTCGGAGTTGAACACTCGGATAATCCATTTTTTTTGGATATCTCTGCATATATACTGAAGGAGTATGTTCCTGCCAAGCCATTGGAAAGTAATCTGGAAGTGGTCTTCACAACCACTGACGAGGTGAGTCCATTAAGTGGTCTTTGTTGCTTTTACTCTTTGCTCAATAATGTTACAGGCTCTCTCCGAAAAATGTGATCAGTTGAATTGTGACGACAACATAAAATTCCCATTTGCACGTGCCGCCTACGCGCCCACAGCAGTCTACATACAAGATGCAAAGGAGCTGGTTGTCGCCGATGCTGCCACTGAGACGAAGCGTGTTGTGGAACTAGCTCTAAATGTACCAAGACTGGGCCAGTTTGACTATGACCCCGGTGACACTGTGGGCTTACTGCCCAGCAACGATCCCCATGTTGTCGAGCAACTGTTACAGCGACTGCACATAGTGCAGCAAGCGGACAGCGACTGCCACGTGAGAGTGGCGCTCAATTGCGCCAAGAAGAGCGCTAAGGTGCCTGCTCATCTGCCAGCGGCAACAACTAAGACTCCGCGGAAGATCATTACAGATTGCCTGTCGCTGCATTCAGTGCTGCACAAACAGTTCCTAAGCACCTTGGCACGCTGCACCAGTGACTCGAAGGAGCGTGCCTTTCTTGCCAGTCTCTCCTCCAAGCAGGGTGCTAACCACTATCAAACACTCATCTTGGAGCAAGGATTGGGCCTACTGGATTTGCTGGAGTTGTGCGCCAGTTGCCAGCCAGCGCTGGCTCTGCTTCTTGAGCACTTGCCACGCCTATTGCCACGCCCATATTCAATATCGAACAGTCCCTTGGAGTGTTCCAAGGAGCTACTGCGCATCATTTACTCAATACGCACACACAAAGCGGGCATCACCACCGCCATGATGGAGGCCAAGATTAAACAGCATGAGGATCAAGATCAGCAGCAGCCAGTTAAGCTCTTCCTTTATCCACGGCTACAGAATGCATTCCGCTATACAGATCGGGACCTTACGGGCAATCAAATATTGATAGCTGTGGGTACCGGATTGGCTCCATTCCTTGGCTTCCTGGCGCATAAGCAACGGCATCCTCAACAGCTGATCGCAGGTCAAACCTGGTTGTATGTGGGCGCCAAGACGCCGAAAGCTGTGCTCAAGCTACAGCAGCTGATTGACTGGCAAGCCTCCTCTATCCTACAGTGCTTAAGGCTCTGCTATTCGCGCAGCTCGACGCCGGAGGAGCCGAAATATGTGCAACAACTGCTCGAAGAGGATGCTGAGCAGCTTGTCGAACTACTCCTGGAACCATCAACGACCCTGTATGTCTGCGCTGATGGTGCCAAGATATCCAAGTCCATTGAGGAAGGCTTGCGCCGCTGCCTGCAACTGGTCTTGCAGCTGAACGAGATGGAGGCAATGCTGCGGCTTAAGGAGCTTCGAATTCAAGGCAAATATCGGGAGGATCTCTGGCTTTAATACAACAATCCATTACACTGTCATTTTAAATGAATGTTTGCTTTTTAAATAAACATAAATTATAAGCTGGTGCTCTGACAAGTTGTGCGCATTTATCTTTAATGGGAATCCCCATGAATTATAACACTGATGATTCAACAACAATTAAAAAGAGTAATTTGGTCGAATAAGTAAATAACGATATATTTAACAACACAAAATAAAAATTACATTGCAAACTAAAATAATACATACAATTGTGCGTATAAAATTGTAAATAACTGTCTGGTTAAAATGTGTGCAGTGTCTATTTATAACTAAATATATGCATAATCTTCTCTCACAGCTCGCATCAGCTGTTATTTGTTTAAAATAATATATATGTATATATATATATAAATATTCTTTCTTCCTTTTTTTTTATCATAAATTGCAAAAAAATTATTATAATCGTTACAATTAAAATGTGTAATATATGTTTACGACTTAGGTATGCAAGCAAGTGCAAAAAAAATAATAATGCATTAAACAATGAAATCTTATCGCATGGAATTTTACACTGTGGAAAACGAAGCCGAATCTAACCATTGGATAAAACACATATTTCGTTAAGTTCCGTTTTGCAGTAAGTATTTGGATGTACTTATTATTATTAATATTGTTGACGTAAGCAATATGCATAATATGTATTTAAACTACATTTAATTGAAATAGCGCCAATTGTGTTTGTATCTATATTATGTATGTATGTATTTATGTGTGTATATATCTTTGCTTGATTTTATAAGTTATGAATACAACGGATTAAGGATTTATCAAAATTTTTTGGATGACATACAGTTTTCTGATAGTTTTTTTGTTTTTTTTTCTTTACAATTGCAATAAAAATTGCGTATAAAAAATTTATGCTACCATTTTAAAGACTTAAGTTTTGATTAGTTAAATGTTATCATTGCCATCTTCTTCTTCATTTTTTCATAATTATCTACTTTTTCTTAAATTGTTTAAATGCGCTTGGGATTATGTAAGTTCGGGTATGTCTCCGTTAACTGCCAACTTGGCTCAGAATACTCTTCTACATTCAATATATCCAATATACTTTTACGTTCGTTGCCTTTCTAATAATACACTGTCCAATAAGCGATCTAATCAAATAATGCTTTAACTTTTATATAAGCTCTAAATTATGCAAAAATGCATTACGTACTTACTTACTGAAAGTATTTTGTTTTTTTTTTCTATAGATAAAATTTAGAGCGCACTGCAAACGAAAGGCACGAGTAACAAAATAATAAATTATCGGGTTCGTAGTCGATACAAAGAAAATATGTAAATATTCAAAAATTTAAAATTGTAGCATTAGTTTGTTACTCTTGCATTACATTTACAGTTAATTTAATTAAAAAATGATTTTTTTTTTTTAAATTTAACTATGACTGTTCTTCAGCAGCAGCCGTTGTTTTGAAATCTATGCCGGCCCTTTTTGTTTGTGTATACTTTAAATTTATATATATCAAGTAAAGAAAGCTAGTCACATCGGCACACCAAAGATATTCATACTCTGTCCAAATCAATTAAACATTTCTATATATTTTTCTAAACTGACAGTATGATCAAATATTTGGAAAGAGTATTCAAATATTTAAACTAAATTGAAAAGAAAATGCATGCCAAAACGCGTCGAGTTTACTACTCGACTAAGGTATACATGAATTTTGGATATTACACATTTTTCCTCTCTCTCACTATTCCTTTCACTTTATCGTCTCATATTCCATTCTATTTCGTTAATATTTGTATTTGGCATCTGCGTGAACAATTTCCAAAGGGAACTACACTTTAGTTATGTGTCTTGTCTACATGTGTGTGTGTGTGTGTGTGTGCTGTAACACATACTCTATTAAGAAATATCAATTTTTTGACACACAGATTACCGTTATGCGCAAGTATTTTGTTACATTAGCATTTATAGTTTGTGCGCTTAGTTTATGGCATTCAATTCGTTTATGCTTAGCAAAATTTCAATATCGTCAACTGCACTCTGTGGATTAGTATTAATTTTCTTTTGCAGCTTTAATCTTATGTTTGTACTAATTTAAATGGAATATAGAACCACGTCAACATTTTAAATTTGTATGTGGGATTAATTGTTGATCTGTAATACGTTTTTTGTTTGTTTTTAGGTAATGCTGATAATTTGCAAGATTTGTTTGAAGTAACTATTCAACTAGGGTATTTGTTGTTAGTTTTGATTCATGAATGGTTGTTAATTTGATTTCGATTTGTTATCGATTTGTTATCGATCTGTTGGCGCTTTGCTTGTGTGTTCTCCTCACTGCTGCTAGTTAGTCCTAATGGCACTTGATACACTCATCTCTCATCTCTCATTTCTTCATTTAATTTTTTTTCTCAATTTGTTTTGTTTTTGGTCATTTACAACAAGTATTGTATGATTAGTTTCCGTTTACAGATGAATTTTATGTTGAATTTCATAATGCAGCTTTGATAAAATCGCTTAAATCACATTTATGTATATTTATATACTATGTAAACATTTATCCATTTAGTCTCGTCTCTTAACGAATAAAATAATTATGCCATATATATGTATGTGTGTGTGCGTACCCATTTTAATTAGCACAACACAACTCACGTTCGTTGAAACATAATTAACTATTTTATGTTTATCGATCGATATCGAAAGTGTAATTATAATCGTAATCGTAATCGTAATCGTACTGCATATACCACTTGGGTATACACTCAGGGCACACTCAGCCAGTCATATATATTTATACTATATAGCGTATATATTATTAATGGATGTATTTGTATGTATTATTTATATCGTATGTCTCAGGCTGAATAAAAATGGTGGGCAACACCAAAACAAACTCTATCGTAACAGCTACTTTCTCAAATCGGCTTCTGCATTGGTTCTCTGCTTCTGTTTCGGTTACGTGTTTTTGTTGTTATTGGACTCTGCTGTTGCGACGTGTGGTAATCCTCCAATTTCCGCATTGTGCACTGCTCCTTGTTTTTTGTTTATGTGGTTGTGTTTGTTGTCAGATTGGCCTTGTGCTGAAATTAGAGACGAATTCTTCTGTTATTTCCGTTACACTTGTACACACATTGATTATGAATCACTTATAATATATACAATTGCGAAAAAAAAAAACACCAGAAAACAAAGTATGAAAAAACACAATTTTTATAAATTAAAAATAAAATGTGGTGTAATTTTTTTTTGGCAAGTCTAAATAACAAATTAATGCTTGGTTTTATTATGATTCTTTCTAAAAATAAAATGCACGTGCTTTAGAAATGTTATCGCTTGTATTAGCATTTTGTATGTTTCCAGGCTAGCAAAGTACTTCAAAATGGTTTTGTATATATATATATATAAATACGTAAGTATTAATGTAAGTTGAGTATTTTTAATTTAAGATTAACAAATGAAATATTTCAACAGAAGCTACTAGAAGTGTTTGGATATGCCTTTGCTTGCTTGTTAAAAAAAAATGATTTATATTAGTTTAGAATGCAATAGTAATATTTTTCGATGTGTATGATTCATACTAATGGTATAAAATACATTGCCGTTTATCGGGCACATGAGAAAATCGCGGAGTAAAAGAGTACGTGATTTTTAAGCCGTGCATCACGGAACTAAAGTCTGAACCAAAACTTATTTTAAATGCTATGAGAACAAACAGAAAAGAGTAGCAAGATAAATTCGAGGACTAAAATCGTCAACTAGAAATTTACAAAGTTTTTGTGGACTTTCTGACCAAATATCTGGTCGTAAATATTTGCAATGATGTCTGCACAAACACAATTTACTCTCTCTCTCTCTCTCTCCTGGGCCATCGAACGGATTAAGCCAAAATAAAGTCAGATATGCTTAAACAGAGCATTTATATACATATGCATTTACTTTGTATGAATGTGTGAACGCTTGAACTTTATATAAATTAACATTGTGACCTTTGTAAATTGAGATAACAGTTGCATAATTTAATACAAACATGTTATAACAAGTTTGTACATAAATTCTTTATAAAATGCGAAACAAAATTCAACACCGCAAACAATCATTTTGCTTGTCTTATCAATTGATTTTTTTTTTTTACTGTTTATCAATGCGATTACGATATTGACTACTGATTAAGTTAGAAAATATATTTATTCGAATTACACGCACACACATACAAGCAACAGTTGCCCTTGTCGGCATTGCGAATGACAATGGTAAAACAAAGAAGAAGAGGCTATCGGTTTAATTGGCCACTGTTATACAGGCACCTGCTCTATGCCAAATTCTCTTTTTCTCTGTTCGTCTTTGCACAGTCAACGTTATTGCTTCCCTAACATTTGTTATTATTACTATTATATTTGTGGGTCCGCTAAGCTCAACAGGTTTGTTTTATTAGCAAGTGTATGGCACGACATACAAAACACCATACACACACAGAAAAACGTTGCCTTGTTTATTGTTATTCTTATTGTTTTTTGGTTTTTTTGTTATTGCTATTATTATAGCGATGGGAACGCATCACATACAGCCAATTATCAGCGCAATAATTGTCTATATATGTGTGTACATATGAGTGCACATGTATTTATGTATATGCATGTGTATATATCCACATTTATCGGCATGTGAAGCGCCCGCGCTAAAGTCACGCTTGATTTTCAATGAAAAAAAAACCTCTGCGACATTTGGGTCCATGTTACACTCGACTTCCATTGTGTTGTTATATTTATAGTTGTCCAGATAAGAAGCGATGCGCTCCTCTCTCTTCGCTCCTACTACACTAATCAAATTTTCCACACAATTTTCCATTGACAAAAATAACATTGCGGAAGTTGCCGACTAACAATTATTTATTTCTAGTTTCCCATCGCATGTAAAATTTTTTCAAGTTATCGAAATCATCTTCCAAACACAATCCAATGATCTAGTTACTTGGAACTTACTTGCTTTCGAATGATCCATTTCCTTCGAACTTACTTATATTCCACAGGAAAACTAACAAGGCACCTATCCAAAATTATCTTACTGAATATACCCCTTTACGTAGATTTCACAGTGAATAGGCACATTTATCTCAGCGCAACTAATTGTAGATTTTCATGAATATTAGTACAAAAGGCAGCCGCGCAGCCTAAAACAAAACCGAGCCCTGCTCCAGTTTCCAGTAAGATTAAGAGATAGGGAGAGAGACAGAGCAAAAACAAATATAATTGCAGAATTTGAAAGAGCCACAAAAACAAAGATCATTGACTTCGTTCGGCTGACTTGTATCATATGTAGAGAGCATGTGAAATTGTGGAATAATCTCTGATATTGCTAATGCTGCTATAAATCCAACAAAATATGATAATTAATAGATATGTAATACCCTTATACAGTAGTTGGGCCACTCGCATGATACAAATGTAATTGCTTTGGCAACGCCAGCGACAGCGGGAAAGGTCGCCATGTTTGTTGTGAAAAACGAGCTCGCGACACGAAGTCCCCCCCCCCCCACCTAAAAAAAAATACATTGTGAATGAATCATCTACAATTCCGCGTACAAACAAAAACAAAAACTTGAGACTACTCATATGGTTCAGTAAAGGAAATAAAACCAAAACAGAATGAGAAAATAAAACCAAACCGAAAAACCTTTTTGTCGGGTGCGCACAAGGTGAACTTGCTGTCAGTTATGCAAGGGTTAAGGAAAGGGAGCCGCCAGCCGCCAGCCGCCGTTTGAAAATTAAACCCACGAATGGATTGGGTTTAGTCATTCCTTAATTTTAGTTTATGTTTTTCTTTTCTTTTTTTTCGGCGTTTTGGCTAGACAAATACATCTACAACTACATATATGCAATATATACGCATATATGTGAGTAGCTGCCATTCATTGTCGTTCGCAGAAAAAAGTACGCAATCATACTCACATACACGCGTAAATACACATATATGTATTTATAGGGCCAGATGCACGGCTTATATGTATATACGCGTGGAATTGAAATTGTACTTTGGCCCCAGCAGCGCCACTCCCTGCCACAACAGCAACAGAAGCAGCAGCCGGCAAAAAGACTGCAGAAAACTGGAAATGTATTCTAGTGCTGACAATTCCTCTTTTTTGCTGTCAAACTTAGCTTTCTTTGACAATGTGGCAGCATTGTGGCCAGCGGAAGTTTGTGCTTTTTTTTTTAGATACTTAGTTTTCTTACATATATTTATGTATGGTAAATTTTTTTTGTGACATTAATATGTGAATAATCAGCATATCGTAAGCGTTAAATTATGATTTTTTGCATTGTTTCTCTAACGAGTTTTTGAGATTTTTTACTTGCCAAATGTTGGCAGCACTGATGCATACAAGGAAAACATATGTACGTATATGTACGTGTTCAAATGTGTACATGTAATTTAAAGGCCCATATTGATTTCCTGAGCTAAATATTAGCAAAATGATTATTCATTGCGGTGCTGCTGTTGCTGCTGCTTCTGATGTTTGTTATCATCGTCGGCACTTAAACATTTGGCAGACACACAAAAGCTCTAATACAAAAACAACAAAGCTTAAAACTTGGCGATCAGAAAGTGCCACTGAACACACACACAGTGTACACAGACAGTTGTTGCTCCCCTTTTAGTAAGTAGCGAACGCAAAACAGAAAGCAAAAGTATTTGCCGCTAATATAAACAAATAAACAGCCAAAGATCCGGTAGAGTACACGGAGTCTGCTCAAGTGATTATGTGTAGGAGTAGGAGTAAAAATGAGAAGGAGGAAAAGAAAGTATGAGTGAGTGAGTATGTCTGTCGCATAGCTACAGTGAGAGCGTAAAAATAGAGCAACACGTCCGTTCGTACGTCCTCCGACCGAAGCCGCTGCACAGCAATTAAATTCAATAAGTGGATGGCGGTGAGTGAAGAAAAAATGCAGACAAAAGGAAAGAAGAAAGAAAGACAATAGTCGAGACAACAAAAATTATTAGCTGCACTGCAACACTGACACTGTGTATAAATGTGTACGCTCTTGGGCCAGCCAAAGATCTCAGCAGCAAGATTTTTTTTGCGCTTATCAGTCTTAATATTAAAATGCCACAAAAAAGTTCTAGGAATTTGATAAAAACGGCAGGGTTTTTTATGATAGCTGATAGATGTGTGTGTGTATTGCGCGTTTACTTTTTGAGCTGCGTGATAAGAAAGAAAAAAAAACAACGGCGTATTTGTGTAGGTGTTGCTGTCTGTGCTTATGCGCAGTGTGTGAATTGAAGTTTATTTTCCCATTTTTTTTGTTGAGTTTTTTATTTTGTTTTTTTTGGCAGACAAAGCGTTGTTTCAAAGTCTTTTCTTTGCTGTCCAACAGGAAATGCGAACGAGCGTATTTAATGGCGTTGGTTAGCTTCTGCCTCATCATACGTAATTGTCATTGTCGTTGTTGCTACACATTTGCATTTGCATTTGTATGTGTGCCAGTGTTTATGTGCCACTTTTCAATGGATCTTGCGCTTTCTGCAACGCGCTTAAAAGCCAGCTTAAACTCGAAGTATTATTATTAATTATAATTTCATTTTATTTTCTAAGCCTCATTGGATGATGACTCAAATGCAAATGCAGCTCTTGCAATAAGTATGAGTATGTTTGTTCAAATATGCAAAAACATATGTGTATTTGAATGCATAACAAATATATATCTTAAAGGCGACCTTGATCAAGTTTTGTCTGTTTCACAGGTATTAGGACAGCAACTGCCTTCTCTTTTGCACTAATAAGTTTAACTAAGACTTTAATTTAGTTTATTACTAATTCAATAGACATTAGACATTATTAAATGCACAGTCAAAAAGTATTTCAAGTTTTTGGTTTATTGGGCGTTGTGCAATTCATGAATTCGAATTTAGTTTGTATATTCACTATATCAAATATCAAATTCTTCAGTGCAGATTAGAATCTCTTTTCCACACTTTATGCAACAAATATTAACCTATTTTACATTTAAATATATCAGAATTTTACAATATTTATCATAATGATAACTAAAATTAGGGATTTGATTTAAGACTTACCAATTAACAATGTTATCGGCCAGCGATGGGCTATATAAAACCATTTACCAGAGACAGACAGAAGATTTACAAAATTTGTTACGATTGGTGTTTAGTTTGTTGTTGCTATTGTTGTTGTTGTAGTTCAGAGTACACTCTAATGAAAAACTAATCAGCATTTTGTTCCAGTCCCAAATTTATACAATCCAATATACACACAAAATGTGGGTGGGGCGAAGGGGAGTTGTGTAATTTATTGGAAGAGGAGATGGAGATGGGAAGATGGATTGGAAGTTTCTAGATCCGTCCCACATCACATCACGCATAGAGAACTTTGGCCGTCCGGTGATGATGATGTTGATTGGACATTAACTATACATTGCGCCGAAGGACCTTCTTGGCAGCTTTGATGTTAGGCACCAGAGCCTTCACCTCGCTGCAATCGTCGAGGAACGGATGCTTGAGCAGCTCATCGGCTGTGGCCCGACGATCGACCTCGACCTGTAGACACCGGTCAAGGAAATCCTGCAGGTTGGGACTCAACTTGTCCCAGCTCTTGATATCAGGCCGTCCATTCGCAGCGATCAGATAAAGAGCACGCAGTGGCGTCTCATAGAGATACGGCGGCTGTCCGTCGATCATTTCAATGGCCATGATGCCAATCGACCAGATGTCAACCTTTTTGCCGTACTTCTTGCGGGTGACGACTTCGGGTGCCATCCAATACGGTGTGCCGACCATTGTCTGACGCTTCTCATCACCTTCGATGTTGGCACAGAAACCAAAGTCCGTCACTTTGACACACCCATCCATTCCGAGTAGCACATTGTCCGACTTTATGTCGCGATGAATGATTCCCTTGGAATGCAGGAAACTAATCGCATAGAGTACCTCCCGGCAAACGCAGGCTATTTGCCGTTCCTTCATGACGGTCTCGGTGACGACATCGGTCAGTGGACCACCGTCCATATACTCCATTATCACCCAGAGCTGATCCTCCGGTTCGAGCAGATAGGCGTCGAGGAAATTCACCAGATTCTTGTGATTGAAATCCTTGAGCACACGTATTTCGGTGAGTATGAGATCCTTGGACGATTGATTCTTCATCTCGATGGTTTTCACAGCAACCTGCGATTCGGATTGATTGTCGCCGGCGATAAAAACAATGCCCGATGCACCCTTGCCCACCTCCAGCGTCGTCTTATAACGCTCTCGAGGATCGTCTGGGTTGCAAATGGCGCGCAACTCTTCGTAGATTTCTAAATCGGTTTTTTGGGCACGCTTCTCCTTGGAGCGACGCAATATCGCCTCCTCGGGCGCATCGGCATCGTGGCCCTCGTGACTGGGACTACTCGCACTCGGCGCCGCCTTAATGATGATTGTGTTTGTGTTAATCGTCTTGTGACTATCATTGTCCGGAGAGAGATCACGTGAGAATTTGTTTGGCATAATGATCGATGGCTTTGGCTTGATCTGTGGCTTCGGCGGCAATTGATGTGGCGATTTCTTGGGCGGCACAGGTGGTGGCACCAGACCATCTCCCGCCGGCGGAACCGGTTTTAGTGTCTCCCGCCCCAAATTGGATTCCAGCTCTTTGATAACATCGTTGAGAGCAATAACGGACTGTTGACTACTATCGTTGAGGCTGCTGCTGTTGCTGTGCCCCGCTGAGCTGCCACATCCGCTGCTGCTGCTCGTTTCGGTGGCCGTTGAACTGCCGCTGCCATCGTCATCCGATGATTTGTCCACATCCTGCGATTTGTGTTTTTTCTTGTAGTTGACATAATTGTCGATCTCCTTGGACTCCTCGTGTATGGCATCCTCGGTGATGAAGGGCTTGAACACCTCCTGCTCCTTCTTCTTGATCGAGTAATTATAATATTTGACCGCATGATATGCTGCATCCGGATTATTGTCCTGCTCATCCCGTGTAATCTGTGTGTTCATCAGGCGGACCCATGGCGTTGGCAGTCCTTCCAGATCTCCCGTCTTCTGGTTGTGTGAGACATGGAAATGCCTTTGGAAATTTGTTGGTCTACTGATCTCTGAGATTTGATCCTTCTTCTTCCACCACTTAGTAAAACTCATCTTTGTCACGTTCCTTTTTCTCTCTTTCTCGCACACTCGCTCTAAGGTTTCCACTCTCAATTTTTAATACTATTTCTTTGTTTCCAGCGTGGAAATTTCCTGAAATGCAATTTGTTGCGGGAATTTCTATTCAAGCGCGGCTCTTCTACTTCTTATTTTTTTTTTTATTGTTGTTTTGTTGTTGACGTAGGTAACGATTCACCTCTCACTCGCACTCCCATTCACACTCGGAGTCGATAGCAAACTCACTCACAGAAGTGATTCATAAAAACACACCACGCACGTATGCACATTTGTATATATATATGTGTATGTCTATTTATGCATATGTGTGTCTATGCCTTAATGTACGTTCGCTTATCGCTTTAGTTAAGTTTGCTCGAGCTTTTGCGGACAACGTCGCAGCTAGCGAAAGAAATCCACTTTGCCCTTTTAGAATTTTCAGTTTTTATTGCACACTGTTTCGCTCACTTCCTTAATTATTGCAAGTAATATTTTACTACTTTTTAATTTCATGCAGTTATCACAACTTTTTTCTCTCTTTTCAATTACAACACACACGAAACACTCTGGCACGAAACACTTACACACACACACACGTACACATTACTTTTCTGAAACGAGACAACAACGGGCACAAAAGGAGTGGCCGTCGTCACAGCAGCGTCTTGTTCTTTCCCTTGCTATTGTTTTTGTTGTTGTTGGGTTGTTATTTTTTATTTAGCTTGAGCCGCATTTACTTTACTTTTGGTTCTTAACCGTTGCTGTGTGCCATTTTTGTTTAGTTTACAAGAGTTTTTCTTTCTTTTTTTTGTATAATTTTCTGCAGCAGAAGCTTGCTTTGTGAATAGACAGCTTCTTTTAATTTTCCTGCTTACTTCAATCCGCGCTGCACTCGGCCGTACTGCTATTGCACTCGCACGCACATGAACAAGTGACAGTGTGACCGTTGGCGGCAAGAGATAAATACCTAATACCGAAAATACTTTCTTAGATAACAGACTATTATATGCGAATATTATTTACTTTAACAAAAATAAAATTAACTGATATGCTGAATGTCACCGTAATCTTATTTTCATTAGTATAAGTCTAAAAACAATAAATTAATTTTAAGAACTGTAACACTATACATTTTGAGGAGCTTCTTAAACGGCAATACTTTTCGTTTTAAAAAAAAATTGTTATATTGTTTAATATATTCGATTACTAATCTCATAAATGACAAAACTATTAAATGTGCAGGTGCAGTGTGGGCGTTTATGTAAATCTACAAGAAAGAATCGATACTCTGCTGCTGTAGATGCGTTCAGCAGCAAAGTGCATATCGGCGGTAACGTTTATTTGTAGCAGTATTTCCAATCCGTCGCTGGAATACTAAAACTTGTCTCGTAACATTAAAAATTTTCAAGTCCAAATCTAATAAATCATATCCTCTGCATAAATGTCGTCGCCATCGAACGGATTCGAGTGCCGCGGCCGTATAAGCATACGTGATGCTTTCACCGAATTTTCGTTGTGCCCTTTGTTGCCCCAAATGATGCTGTGCCCATTTAAATTGAACTGGGCATCCTGGCAGCGATCGATCCACCAGCCCCCATCGCACTCATCATCCCCATTACGGTCGTAGACCCTGAAGTCCATGCGATTGTGATTCATCAACGCATCGTCCATGCTGCTATTTCCATTGAATTGGCCAATCACCAACTGATAATTGTAACTTTCGGTATCCAAGCGAAATAGTCCATATTCGGACCACATTTGCGTGCCATTTTTATCCTGCAGCTCGATGCGTAGCACGTAATCATCGCGATCCACAATGCGATGAATGAATTCGTTGCCAAACCAAAAGTCTTTGGCAAAATCGCCAAAGCCCGTACGATATTCGTTCCAGCTGCGATTGAAGTTGTCCAGCTGGAAATTGCCAACACTGCTGCGACGCTGTATTATCGTCCAGGCTGGGCCAGTGGTGGCAAAAGCACAGCTACGCTCATGGAAGTCACGATGCGCTTCATTCCATTCGGGTTCCAGCAGCTTGTAGACACCATCCACGCGCTGTTTCTCATCCAGCTCGGAGCAGTCCGCTAAAGCTGGCTGAAAATACTTAGCTTAAACCAAACAACACTCAAATGCCAGGTGAGTGTGTATTACGAATAGTATTCATTCACCAACTACTCACCAATTCCCAATGCTTTCGATAAGTTGTTCGTTAAGTTATCATTGGTTAGCTCCAATTTGTTAGGTCCTTCGTTGCTCTGCCTGCGTTCGCTACTATTTATGAGCATCGCAAGCATTGCATGCACCTCTTCCAGTCTGTTATTGTGCTCATCCTTTTGCCATTTCTTAACATTCTCTCGCATTCTACTCATCATACTGTTACTGTTGCGCTCAAATCGTTCCATGGCCGTATTCCAGCTGGCTGCAAACTGCGCCATGGCATGCCTTCCAGCGAAAGGCGCCTGCTGTGCATGTGTGAGTGAGATGAGCTTGCTGAGCACTTGATTGAGCTTATATTCAATGCTTAAAAGCTTGCGCTTCTCCTCATCCTGTGCCCGGCTTATCAGTGTCAGTTTCTGTTGCTGCCATGTGGACATTAAGCTCTTTGACTCTTCTGCTCCTGCGTACGTGTGCGCATCACTATAAAGTGTGACGCCCAATGCAAGCACAAAACTCATGGAAAGCTGTTAATGGGTGAAAGAGAGAGAGAGCGAACGGGAGAAATGGGAGAAACGGGTGATTTCCATTGGCAGATCAGTCATTTTTACCAGCATCTTGATATTGCCGCTCCGATGTCTCAACTTAAACTGAAGCAAATGTTGGACGCAACTTGGAAAAAAAATATAAATTTGGTTCACCCACTTGCAACATGTGTTGCAAATTAAACAAACTGTAGTGATTTATGGTTTTTTTTCGTATGGTTTTTTTTAATTACGAATATAGAGTTTTGTGTTTTCTGCTTAGATAGTTATTTTGAATATACACATTTTATTTTTTCAAATAACTAACGGCTTGTATATAAAGTTTGTGAGAGATTAAACACACAAAAGCCATTTAGAACATCATAGATTAAAAGAAAATGAAAAAATAAAATAAAAAATATGTAAACAATTTGTAAAATATAGCATGTATGCATGTGTGTTTGTATATGTATGTATGTGTGTGTGTGTGTGTGTGTGTGTGTTTCTGAGGTTTTGTGAATTTCCAAAGTTAAAATTATGCTTTACATTTAAATTTATATCGGTTGAGCGGTTACTAATTATAATTTCATATTATTTTTAAAAGCGTCATTGTTATGTGGTCAGATTTAAAAAAAGGATGATGACTCAAATGCAAATGCAATAAAACTGAGCCTGTTTGTTCAAATATGCAAAAACATATGTGTATTTGAATGCATAACAAATATATATCTTAAAGGCGACCTTGATCAAGTTTTGTCTGTTTCACAGGTATTAGGACAGCAACTGCTTAGGGCAAGTCAATAATTTTTCCGTCTATCTCTCTTTCTTGCCCTACACTACAAATTTTTTATTTTTTTTTTGGTATTTTTTAACAGATCTAAAAAATTACCTGTTGACGATGACTAGTTTTGATGACAGCAACTAAATTTAAATCTTCGACTATTTATTTTCTGCTTAAGCAGCTTTGATAACAACAACAGTCGACTAATTTAATTGTATTGCAAATTTTAAGTGTTTTCTAATGTTTTATTTCTGCCTTCTCTTTTACACTAATAAGTTGAACTAAGTCTTTTATTTAGTTTATTACTAATTCAATAGACATTAGACATTATTAAATGCACAGTCAAAAAGTGTTTCAAGTTTTTGGTTTATTGGGCGTTGTGCAATTCATGAATTCGAATTTTTTTTGGGTATTCACAATATCAAATATCAAATTTTTCAGTGCAGATTAGAATCTCTTTTCCACACTTTATGCAACAAATATTAACCTATTTTACATTTAAATATATCAGAATTTTACAATATTTATCATAATGATAACTAAAATTAGGGATTTGATTTAAGACTTACCAATTAACAATGTTATCGGCCAGCGATGGGCTATATAAAACCATTTACTAGAGACAGACAGAAGATTTACAAAATTTGTTACGATTGGTGTTTAGTTTGTTGTTGCTATTGTTGTTGTTGTAGTTCAGAGTACACTCTAATGAAAAACTAATCAGCATTTTGTTCCAGTCCCAAATTTATACAATCCAATATACACACACAAAATGTGGGGGGGCGAAGGGGAATTGTGTAATTTATTGGAAGAGGAGATGGAGATGGGAAGATGGATTGGAAGTTTCTAGATCCGTCCGACCAAGAGCCGCTTTGGCAGCTTTGATGTTAGGCACCAGAGCCTTCACCTCGCTGCAATCGTCGAGGAACGGATGCTTAAGAAGCTCATCGGCTGTGGCCCGACGATCGACCTCGACCTGTAGAACCCGGTCAAGGAAATCCTGCAGGCTGGGACTCAAATTGTCCCAGCTATTGATATCGGGCCGTCCATTCGCAGCGATCAGATAAAGGGCACGCAGTGGCGTCTCATAGAGATACGGCGGCTGTCCGTCGATCATTTCAATGACCATGATGCCAATCGACCAGATGTCAACCTTTTTGCCGTACTTCTTGCGGGTGACGACTTCGGGCGCCATCCAATACGGTGTGCCGACCATTGTCTGACGCTTCTCATCACCTTCGATGTTGGCACAGAAACCAAAGTCCGTCACTTTGACACAGCCATCCATTCCGAGTAGCACATTGTCCGACTTTATGTCGCGATGAATGATTCCCTTGGAATGCAGGAAACTAATCGCATAGAGTACCTCCCGGCAAACGCAGGCTATTTGCCGTTCCCCCATGACGGTCTCGGTGACGACATCGGTCAGTGGACCACCTTCCATATACTCCATTATAACCCAGAGCTTATCCTCCGGTTCGAGCAGATAGGCGTCCAGAAAATTCACCAGATTCTTGTGATTGAAATCCTTGAGCACACGTATTTCGGTGAGTATGAGATCCTTGGACGATTGATTCTTCATCTCGATGGTTTTCACAGCGACCTGCGAGTCGGATTGATTATCGCCGGCGATAAAAACAATGCCCGATGCACCCTTGCCCACCTCCAGCGTCGTCTTATAACGCTCTCGAGGATCGTCTGGGTTGCAAATAGCGCGCAAATCTTCGTAGATTTCCAAATCGGTTTTGTTGGCACGCTTCTCCTTGGAGCGACGCAATATCGGCGCATCGGCATAGTGGCTCTCGTGACTGGGACTGATTGTATTAGTCGTCTTGTGACTATCATTGTCCGGAGAGAGATCACGTGAGAATTCGTTTGGCATAATGATCGATGTCTTTGGCTGTGGATTCGGCGGCAATTGATGTGTCGATTTCTTGGGTGGCACAGGTGGCGGCACCAGACCATCTCCCGCCGGCGGAACCGGTTTTAGTGTCTCCCGCCCCAAATTAGATTCCAGCTCTTTGAAAACATCGTTGAGAGCAATAACGGACTGTTGACTACTATCGTTGAGGTTGCTGCTGTTGTTGTGCCCCTCTGAGCTGCCACATTCGCTGCTGCTGCTCGTATCGGAGGCCGTTGGACTGCCGCTGCCATCGTCATCCGATGATTTGTCCACATCCTGCGATTTGTGTTTTTTCTTGTAGTTGACATAATTGTCGATCTCCTTGGATTCCTCGTGTATGGCATCCTCGGTGATGAAGGGCTTGAACACCTCCTGCTCCTTCTTCTTGATTGAATAATTATAATATTTGACCGCATGATAAGCTGCATCCGGATTATTGACCTGCTCATCCCGTGTAATCTGTTTGTTCATCAGGTCGACCCATGGCGTTGGCAGACCTTCCAGATCTCCCGTCTTCTGGTTGTGTGAGACATGGAAATGCCTTTGGAAATTTGTTGGACTACTGATCTCGGAGATTTGATCCTTCTTCTTCCACCACTTAGTAAAACTCATCTTTGTCACGTTCCTTTTTCTTTCTTTCTCGCACACTCGCTCTAAGGTTGCCGCTCTCAATTTTCAATACTATTTCTTTGTTTCCAGCGTGTAATGCAAGTAATTTTCTACTACTTTTTAATTTCATGCAGTTATCACAACCTTTTTCTCTCTTTTCAATTACAACACACACGAAGCACTCTGACACACACACACGTACACATTACTTTTTTTAAACTTGACAACAACGGGCACAAAAGGAGTGGCCGTCGTCACAGCAGCGTCTTGTTCTTTCCCTTGCTATTGTTTTTGTTGTTGTTGGGTTGTTATTTTTTATTTAGCTTGAGCCACATTTACTTTGCTTTTGGTTCTTAACCGTTGCTGTGTGCCATTTTTGTTAAGTACACAAGAGTTTTTCTTTTTTTTTTGTATTAATGCAGCAGAAGCGTTCTTTGTGAATTGACAGCTTCTTTTAAATTTCCTGCTTATTGCAATTCGCGCTACAATCGGCCGTACTGCAACAAGTGTGTGACCGTCGGCGACAAGTAATAAATACCTAATACCGAAAATACTTTCCTAGATAACAGAATATTATATCCGAATATTATTTACTTTAACAAAAATAAAATTAACTGATATGCTGAATGTCACCGTAATCTTACTTTCATTAGTATAAGTCTAATAATAATAAATTAATTTTAAGAAATGTAAATACTATACATTTGGAAGAGTTTCTTAAACAGAAATACTTTTCGATTTTTAAAAATTATTTATATTATTTAATATATTCGATTACTAATTTCATTTTGAATTCGTAATTAAGTTATTTACTTGATTAGACATTGATAATAAAGGACAAAACTATTAAATGTGCAGGTGCAGTGTGGCCGTTTATGTAAATCTACTAGAAAGCATCGATACTGTTGCTGTGGATGCGTTCAGCAGCAAAGTGCATATCGGCGGTAACGTTTATTTGTAGCAGTATTTCCAATCCGTCGCTGGAATACTAAAACTTGTCTCGTAACATTAAAAATTTTCAAGTCGAAATCTAATAAATCGTATCCTCTGCATAAATGTCGTCGCCATCGAACGGATTCGAGTGCCGCGGCCGTATAAGCATACGTGATGCTTTCACCGAATTTTCGTTGTGCCCTTTGTTGCCCCAAATGATGCTGTGCCCATTTAAATTGAACTGGGCATCCTGGCAGCGATCGATCCACCAGCCCCCATCGCACTCATCATCCCCATTACGGTCGTAGACCCTGAAGTCCATGCGATTGAGATTGATCAACGCATCGTCCATGCTGCTATTTCCATTGAGTTGGCCAATCACCAACTGATAATTGTAACTTTCGGTATCCAAGCGAAATAGTCCATATTCGGACCACATTTGCGTGCCATTTTTATCCTGCAGCTCGATGCGTAGCACGTAATCATTGCGATCCACAATGCGATGAATGAATTCGTTGCCAAACCAAAAGTCTTTTGCAAAATCGCCAAAGCCCGTACGATATTCGTTCCAGCTGCGATTGAAGTTGTCCAGCTGGAAATTGCCAACACTGCTGCGACGCTGTATTATCGTCCAGGCTGGGCCAGTGGTGGCAAAAGCACAGCTACGCTCATGGAAGTCACGATGCGCTTCATTCCATTCAGGTTCCAGCAGCTTGTAGACACCATCCACGCGCTGTTTCTCATCCAACTCGGAGCAGTCCGCTAAAGCTGGCTGAAAATACTCAGCTTAACAAACAACACTCAAATGCCAGGTGAGTGTGTATTACGAATAGTATTTATTCACCAACTACTCACCAATTCCCAATGCTTTCGATAAGTTGTTCGTTAAGTTATCATTGGTTAGCTCCAATTAGTTAGGTCCTTCGTTGCTCTGCGTGCGTTGGCTACTATTTATGAGCATCGCAAGCATTGCATGCACCTCTTCCAGTCTGTTATTGTGCTCATCCTTTTGCCATTTCTTAATATTCTCTCGCATTCTACTCATCATACTGTTACTGTTGCGCTCAAATCGTTCCATGGCCGTATTCCAGCTGGCTGCAAACTGCGCCATGGCATGCCTTCCAGCGAAAGGCGCCTGCTGTGCATGTGTGAGTGAGATGAGCTTGCTGAGCACTTGATTGAGCTTATATTCAATGCTTAAAAGCTTGCGCTTCTCCTCATCCTGTGCCCGGCTTATCAGTGTCAGTTTCTGTTGCTGCCATGTGGACATTAAGCTCTTTGACTCTTCTGCTCCTGCGTACGTGTGCGCATCACTATAAAGTGTGACGCCCAATGCAAGCACAAAACTCATGGAAAGCTGTTAATGGGTGAAAGAGAGAGAGAGCGAACGGGAGAAATGGGAGAAACGGGTGATTTCCATTGGCAGATCAGTCATTTTTACCAGCATCTCGATATTGCCACTCCGATGTCTCAACTTAAACTGAAGCAAATGTTGGACGCAACTTGGAAAAAAAATATAAATTTGGTTCACCCACTTGCAACATGTGTTGCAAATTAAACAAACTGTAGTGATTTATGGTTTTTTTTCGTATGGTTTTTTTTAATTACGAATATAGAGTTTTGTGTTTTCTGCTTAGATAGTTATTTTGAATATACACATTTTATTTTTTCAAATAACTAACGGCTTGTATATAAAGTTTGTGAGAGATTAAACACACAAAAGCCATTTAGAACATCATAGATTAAAAGAAAATGAAAAAAATATGTAAACAATTTGTAAAATATAGCATGTATGCATGTGTGTTTGTATATGTATATATATATGTATGTGTGTGTGTGTGTGTGTGTGTGTGTTTCTGAGGGTTTGTGAGTTTCCAAAGTTAAGATTAAGCTTTACATTTAAATTTATATTTTTGCTTGTGCTTAAAAGTAGATTAAGACATTAAAGCGCCTAAACTAACTAAATACATTAATTCATTTGACGTGGCGCATTTTACATATATATTTATAAAATTTTATATATGTATTAAATTTTTTCTCTTTTTGTTTTTGGATACTAATTGTATAAGATCACCCGGTCTGGTCTTAAGGGCGATCTTCATTAATTGTTGGAAAAGCGGGGCAAACGGGCGCAATAACTTTTAAAACTTTGAATGTACAGTTTTTTGTTTTGTGGTTATTATTTGTTGTTGTTGTTGTTTTTGGGGTGCGCAAATACATTTTGAAATTAACATTAACGTTTTCGGTTTTTTGTTTTCCCATTTATATAATCTACTACATAATAATTAGGTATATATATATATATATATATATAACAACACTTTCGACTTGTAGCCCAAAGTTTTTTTCTCAGTGTTGCCCAAACATTTACGTTAAGCGAACGTGTGTGTTTCCTTGTGTGTGTGTGTTGCACTAATTTAGTATTAATATTATTATCATAAAGTTTATCCGTTAGTTCCATATACATATATATCCTCTATTATTTCTTAACGCTTAGCTCGTTTATTCCTTTAGTTTTATATTTACATTATTTCAAGAGTGGTTTTTATTTAAAACTAAATAACTAAAAAATGGATTAGAAATAACCAGCAATGCTATTTAAGTTAAGTTTACGAGTTTTGATTTTATTTTTTTCTTTGTTTTATTTTTTTTTTTAATTTTTCTGTGAATGTGAAAACTTGCTGCGCTTTAACAAAAAACAAAGAAAAATTAAAAAAAAAAAAAAAAAAACAACAAAGTCAATAAAAACAAGCTAAAATATTATGTGGGTTTCTTTCAAGCGACTGCTTTTTAAAATTTGACGAATTATACATAAAAAATGAAATTCACGTGGTGTTGATAGCTTTGGATTAGTTTGGCTTACAGCACTCGTTGCTCTCTGCTAATTACTCGTTCCTAGCTAGCTGGTTGCTACTCGCTGCTAGTTACACATTAGTCGCTGCCCATTGCTGGTTACTCCCTCACTATTTGATACTCGCTAACCGCTGCTTGACACTCGTTACTCGCTGCTTGACACTCTGTAGTCGCTGCTTGCTACTCGGTAGTCGCCTGTGCTTTACATTCGCTTGCGAATGCGCACACCATTGCTGCGCTTCCATTCGGGATCATTGGGATCATCGTCCATGAACGGATCATCCGCCAGCTCCTCCTCGTCGAACCAACCTGCCTGGCCGATATAAGCATCGATGCTGGCATTGTACACACTCGTCTCAACGGCCTTGGTGGCGGGCTGGTTATCATCCTCGGGCGGCGCCAGATGATGATGATGATCATCATCCTCCTCTAGCAGCATTTCTACCTCCTCCTCCTCTTCATCGTCCACCTCCTCCTCATTCTGTGGCTCATAGTCAATGCCATCGTCATAGCCAACAGCGTCGTCATCACCATTGATATGTGGCACTGCTGCCTGTTGTGGCTTTTTGCAACCATTCAATTGCTTTCCCGTTTGGGCCAATTTGCTGATGTTTGCTTTGCTGCTGCGTCGACTGCTGGCATGGTTTAAGTGGCCATCGCCGCCATTGGAGGAGACGGATTTGCTCTTGCTGCGTTTGACTGCCACAGTTACAGTTGCTGTTGCCTGGGTTAGGGCATTCATCTGGGCCTGCAATCGCTCGTTGACCTCTTCGGCGAGCGGAAAGTGAAGTGGTTCAAACGGTGGCGGCCCCAGAGGAAGGTGAAGCTGAAAATTAAGAGAAATTTTGATTAGTTTCTGAAACCACTCTTTTTAATAGACATTTATAAAGTGTATTCTGCTTTTACGTCTTTGTAAATCATAACATGTATTCCTAGGATACTGCATATTTTTCTAGGATGTGCATTGAGAACTCGTCTTTATTTTCAAAAAACCGGCAGGGTTCGCTACTATAAATACCTAGTTTGGTCAGATGACTTCTTCTCTATAGTGACCTGTCAGTAGACCGGTGAGTTTTCTAGGGTTGTTCTTCCCCATTTATATTATTTGCTTAAATCGGTTATAGCCACCCAAAAGATACAATGATGCCTCTGCCCAGCTCCATAGCCGCTTCTGTCTTTCTTCGTTTCTATGTTGCAGTCGTATTGTGTGTATTCCTATGCCAAAAAATTACTTAGATTGGGATAACTTTCATAAGGACTGTCAGTATAATTTCAATACATTATGAACACATATTTAGTGATATTTATTTGTTTGCTATTGAGACTCTAGGATCTGCTAGGGTGTGTTTTCTTCTTCGTGCCTAAGAGAGACGAATTTTGTTGTTTTTATTAGATTTGACTACTGGTTCCCCCTTAAAATCAAATATTATATATTAAGTAACATATACGCTGAAATTTTAAAATCTATTTATCAATTAACATACCAAAATACTTAGTTTGAATATTTATAATAAGAAGTGGACTTATCGAAATGAATTACGATTACTAATGAATCACAATGGATAATTTAAATTAAATTGTTTTTGAGATTTGCAAATGGATATTTATCTTAAATTAGAAGCAGACCAAACAGCTTAATTAAGGATAGCTTTCCACTTGAACCCTTTAATTACTAATAAATAAATTCAAGGAAATATTGAAAACTTGAAATTGTTGCTGTGAATTTGGTAACAAATCGTAGGAATTGACTCACATCTCTGATATCTTGCGTGGCGCTGCGGCGATCGAAATCCTTTTGCTTGCTGGATGTCGTGCGCCGGCGCTCCTGGCGCTTTGGTGCCATAATTGCCGTTGGCACGCTATCCGCCGCAATTGTGTCGAGTGGATGATGCAGCAATGTTTGCGCCAGCGGTGAGGGAATGCTCTCGTTGTCAGCGGCAAGCGGTCCAGCTAAATGTGGTGTTGCTGCCGCAGGCGAGGCAGGATCCGGTGTGTTGGCGCCACTCGATTCGGCCCGGCTGTCGACACGTCGATTGGAACGCGCACGTTTGCTGTTCGGGAACTTTAGCATTGTCTCGAAGCGACGCTGCTCCTCGAGCCTCGCACGCTGATGTCGCGTTATGTACGCCTCATCTGTGATGTCCTCCACCAGCTCATCCGCCGAGACGCGTTTTGTTGCGACCAGCTGCAATTTGGGCCGTTTGCTAGGCGGCTCCAGAATTTCAGCTGCAACTTTTTTTTTGGCAGGAGCAGCGGCTGCAACAATTCTAGCTAAAGCTGTAGCTGCAGTTGCAGTTGGGACACGGACAGGGACAAGAGCAGGAGCAGGAGTAGACGCAGTTGCACTTATTGCAACATTTGCCTTAATTACATTTACGTTATTCACAGAGTTTTTTTTAATTTGGCGCTTTTTGATTTTGCCATTAACTGAAGCAGTTAATGCTGTCTTTGCCGGCTGCTGCAGTTGCTCCTTCTTATCTGACTTGCCATTGAGCCCATTGCTGAGTGGCTGCCCTGCTTTTTCAGGTTGCTTGACAATCTCTGGCAGACCCTTCAGCCGCTGCTTCTGTTTCTGTCTATTCCGTTTGTTTGACTTCTTAATGCCATTGATTTTCGAAGCACCCGTTTCTGTGTTGTTGTTTGGCTTAGCAGCCTTTTGTGTTGTTGTTGGTGCTGCTGATGTTGCTGCTGTTGTGGCTGCTGCTGATGTTGCTGCTGCTGCTGATGTTGCTGCTGCTGTTGATGCTGCTGTTGTTGTTGCTGATGTTGCTGCCGATGTTGTTGCTGCTGATGTTGCTGCTGCTGCTGTTGTTGCTGCTGATGTTGCTGCTGATGTTGTTGTTAAAATTTCTGCGGGTGTTTGCGGGTTTTCTTTTACTCTTTGAGGGGGTTGCGTTGCAGGAGGAGGCGTTGCTGCTTGCCCTTTCGCACATCCATTGCTCAGCTTTGTAGTGCTCTTATTTGAAGGACTCTCCTCCGATTGTAGGTTCTTTTCATTATCACTGTCTACAATGCGCCACCTGTTGACGTGTGGACAAAACATGATTGTTATCTATATATTTTATAGGCGACAATTGGTCAATTTTACTAACGTTGGTGTTGGAATCTCCTTATAGGGCAATAACTCGATGCGGCTCTGAGACGCCATGCTCTTGGGTATCACGATGTTGTCAATGTCGTATTTGCATCGACTGCGTCGATCTTTTGTGCTGTGGAAGGTGTAGATATAAATACATATATTATTGATTTATTTAATGAAGTCTAATATCTAACGACATAGAAAATCAAAAAAAATTAAAAATAAATTACAACATAATATGTAATATGTAAATTAGAATTTCAAAAATAATAAATATTTATAGGATTGACTACATAACAAAAACAGCGTAATGTATGTAACCATTTAGTAATTTAACTACAAACATAAAATATCGGTTAGCTAGGGAATGAAGGCAGAGATTCTAATATAATTTTACTGTGGAGATTATACACAAGATCTCCATTACATAATTGGACGTACAAGTTTAAATAATCATAGTCTTGGTATAATGGTATTAAGATATTCGTATGACGGTCACTAAATTCCTCTCTATTCATTTATATACATATATTAAATTTTGTTCTCTTTACTGATTTTCGTTGTAAATATAGATTGGATTTTTTTTATCCATTTATGTAAATAAGATCTATTACAAGCCAGATAGATGGATATAGATTTTAACTGTAGCTCCTATGTACATCGAATTCTAAACAGGGAATATATGTACATAAATCGATGTAAATAAAGTCTATTTGAAATTAATTGTTTAGTAATTTAGATAGAAGTATATCAATATAAAATTGCTACAATTTATAGAAAACCCGTAATATTTAGATTATAAAATAGTTTCTTGATTACACCAGCAAAACTTCCACTGATACCACTGCTCACTACTGGGCACCACTCACCGTTGCGTTTCGGCGGAGCTACGTCGACTGTTTTGTTGCAGCTGCTCTACCTGTGAATCGCTGGTTAGGCGATTGTTTCTGTTGTCCGCAACGCTTGCCTTTCGACTGTTGCTGCCGCTGCGGCTGCTGTTGTTGTTCATTCTTTTGTGATTGTTGTTGCTGTTGTTATTGTTGATGTTATTGTTAATGCTTTGTGTTTGTTGTGTGTTTGAGGTGTTCGAATTGGGTGGCTTCTTATTGCTGCTTGTGCCATTGCTGGAGATCAGTGAAGAGGTTCTTTTAAGCTGTTGCTGCTGACTTGAATCCGACAACTGAAGAGCTGCTGTGGTTCCACAGGAATTAAGATAATGCAGACATATATAGGGAGACAGAGAGAGGAGTGTGCGGCATACGCACAGAAGGAGTTTGGAAGAAAAACAATAACAAAAAATAAAACATATGTTGTTCGTTTCGTTTGTTGTTGTTGGTTTGTGGTTGTTCAAGATGGTTGTAGTTGAAGTTGTTGATGTTGTTGTTGTTGTTGTTGTTGTGTGTGTTGTAACATAAAAGAAATTCGTAAAAAAAGGAAAAAAGAAAGGAAAAAAGAAAAGAAAAAAAGAAGATGCAAATTGTTGTTGTTTTATGTTAATAATCAATTATCGAATTTATCATGTTTACAATAATTTACTGTTGGCCCCGAGGGGCGTTGTAGTAGGCGTAGTAGAAGAAGTAGAAGTAGTAGCAGTACCAGTACCGTTTCTGCTATCCACCAGTCCAACGATGCCTCCTCCTCCACCTCTGCTGCTGCTGCTTGTGTTGGTGTTGATGTTGTTGTTGTTATTATTATTGTTGATGTTGTTGTTATTGTTTTGTAAGTTTGTTGTTGTTGCTGTTGATTCTTTGTTTTTGCTCGGGCTTCTGTTGTTGTTCTTGTTATTATTATTGCGCTCCTTGCGTCGCACATAGGGACGACGCTTGACGGGCTCGCCGCCATTTTTACGACCGCCAGAGCCGCCGCCACTCGAAGCGATCGCCTCGCGCTCCGCCTTCAAAACGCTCCTTACAATCGCCTTGGGCTGGCTGCGCATCACCCGATACTGCCAATCCGGCTGACGGCTGATTGCCTCCAAATGCACAGACTGGCAAACATCTGCAAAACGAAATTAAACAGTGCAATCGATAAGCGATAAACAACAAATCTACACTCACCATTGGAGAAGCTGAGTACGGGATGATAGCCGGGATCGAGCAGGGCAACGCGTATCTGGGGCATCAGCGTTTCGGGCAAGTCGCGCGGAGTTGTCGGATCTGGACGGCCGGTGCAGAGCGTGCACGGCACCTGCGGCCATTGGCAGCCACATTTGATGTTACTCGGCCTGGCTGCCTTCTTCGATATTGTGTGCATATTCGTGGTTTGGAAGAGTTTGCGCTTACGGAACTCGGACAGCATCAATGGACGCGCTCGACTGCACAAATTATCACCAGCTGCTAATTCTTGATCCACATCCATTGGCAGCACCTGCAGTTGATGCTGCTGTTGCTCTTTGTAGCCATTCTTTGCCGCCGGCGTCGCTTCGAGCAGCACTTTGCCCTCGGAGCGACACAGATCGTTGTACACATCGTTGTGCTGGCGGATCTTCATATCCAGATCGCTCACCTGGGTGCACAGCCAAGACCAGCGCAGCGCTATATTGGCACGGTCTCGCGAGTAGCGCCAGACAGCTCGACGCGTTCTAAAAATTATTTATAATTACTTATTTAAAGCTCACTATTTCTGTTATTAAATGGCAAGCTTTAACCTTAAACCATATAAAATGCTAAAGCATTCAAATCTTATAAATTATTACGCATATAATAATTATCCTATAATATATATGGATCATTAATAAGTGATTCTCATATTGAGTTAAGGCGTATAAATGATATCATTAACAATGAGTGAATCAACTTACATTGGCAATGACAACTGTTGGGAATTGTTGTAGTTGACCATTTCATCGGCCGATTCGCCGCCAGAGCTCGACTCTGTGGCATCCGAGTCGATGGCGTTTTGTACCTCACGCATTTCCGTGTGCAACAAACCCGAGACATGCATCAACTCGGTGGTCACGTAGCTATCAAAATTGGGCACAATTTCATCGGGACGCGGCGTTGTCGTCGACGAAATGGCATCGGCTCCGATAGCTGTGCTGCTGCTGCTACTCGAATCAAGTACTGGCGTTTTGTGTGGTCGCTTGCCCGGCTGTGCGGCCAGGCTGTACCACGACGAAGAGGAAGCCAGAGAAGCGGAGCCACCGCCAATTGTGTGACAGATTTGTTGTTTGCGCGCCGCCGACTCAATATGACGCAACACGTTGCTCATTTGGCTAGCGGGCAGTGGAGACTTGGTCTGCTCTTCCCAGTAGCTGCTGTCCGGCCGGCCGGTGACAGTTGAGAGCACGGCGGCCCCCTCTGGCGTCGGCCTAACACTACTTTGCCCTACCGTTCCAGCAACGTTCACCGACTTATTTGAGATGCGGGCCGACCATTCGAATATGCCGGCCACTTCGTCGCTGGCATGACGACTCATATGGCGTACCTGCATTTTGCGCATGCGTCGCAGCATAAAGTCCAGTTTGCGCACCAGCCCATTCTGCTGCATCACCAGCTCCGCATGACACTCGCCCCAGGGACGAGGAGGTTTGTTAATGCTGTTGCTGCCGGCGCTGCAGCTGGCTTTTGAATCATCCACATTAAGAGCAGCGGCTGATGTTGCAATTGTTGCTGCCCCAGCTGTTTCTCCTGTTGTTGTTGTTGATGTTGTTGTGCAGCCGCCGGCTGCTGCACCCGTGACGGCATCCTCCTCGTTGTAGGCGAAATCATTGAAGAAATTAAAGTCAATCGTATCCGGATTCACATGATTGCCGTCAAACGTTTTAAGCGCTTTGAGTACTTCCTCAATATCCTGATCCTCCAGCACGGCATTAGCCACACTATCCTTTATAAAATTTATCGAGCCACTTGTGCTCTGTGGCGTCAACAGAGCGCTCGCCTGACGCCCAACTGTTGAATGTTGCGGTGAGTTGAGTAACGGCTGTTGTTGCTGCTGCTGCCTGGTGGGTGTCGTTGGCAGCGTTACGCTGCCAACATCCAGCGTTGTCGCGCTTATTTCAACAATGTTGGGGCTGCCATCGAGCTGACTTAGCCGTTCTATAAATGAAATCATATATTTATAAATCAAATTTGTGTTTTAAATATGAAAGTAACTAATTTGGTGTTAATTAACATGACGCAAAACTACGCGCATGTTTGCATGTTTTAATTTTATTTATTTTTTATATATCTTACGTAACAAATCTAAACAAATATTAAAAAATCACTTTAAATTATAATTTATGGTTCCAATATGAAAAAAACTAATTTGGTGTTAATATTCAAAATTGGAGATAACTAATTGAATTTTAATAAACAAATTTTGTACTATTTGAGGCGTTGCTTTATTATTTGACTGTTTTGTTTGTACTTTACTTTATTTATTTAATTTATACTAAAAAAAAAGCAATCAACAAATAGATCAAAATTTAAATATATATATAAAAGATATTAATTATTATTATTAAAATTTATGTACGTAGATAAAAAATAAATAATTTGTTTCCATCATTTCTTTGTCAGACCAATTCCCACAAATATTAATTTAAATCAAATCAGAAACAGATGTCATATGAATATTATATAGTACTAGATTTCATTCGATCTTAATTTATAATTTAGTTGTTACAAAATTAAACTGAAAATGAAATAAGAAATTTATTTATCGAACACGTCAAAAACAAAACCAAAAAACAGAAAACAAAGCAAATTTTCAGGAAATTGTCTTTTGCGGTGGGAATTGTTAAAATGAAGAGAGCTGCTTACCTTCGATGTTATCTGTGATTTCAGCTGTGATTTGAGCTGCCAGCGTCCCACTGCTCAGGATGTGTGGAAGTGCCTCCTCCGTCTGTCCCACAAATTGTTGAAGAGACTCTGACTCTGTCACTGGATTTGGAGTTCCTGTTGTTAATGTTTCTGCTGCTGTTGTGGTTGCTGCTGCTTCGGACTGGGACACGGCGGCGGTTTCAGCTTTAGCTTCTGACATGGACACATTCACAACGGGCAATAATAGCTGCTGGAGTGTTTGATGATGTTCGCTAGCTGAAGTTAGTGTATCGGCGGCTGCTGTTGCTCCTTCTCCTCCCGGGGTCTGCTCCTTGCTGAGGCTCACCTCGGGCAGTGTTTTACGCAGGCAAATCTCAGCAGTGATTGCCTCACCAAAGTCACTCAAATGCGCCAGCAGCTCGGCCGTTGAGTTCACCTTGTTGCAGTTGTTGTTGTGCTCCTCACTGGCGACGACGGCTGCTGGCGCTGCTGCGTCGCTGCCGCTACTGGATGTGACTGCAGCTGCATATGCTGTTGCTGCTGCTGTTGCTGCTGCTGCGGTTGCTGCTGCTGCTGCTGCTACTGATGCGTTGCCGTCGCTGCTTGAGTGTGTTGCTGCTGTGCTGAGGCCCATTTGAACCTCAGCTGTTTTGAGTTCGCTGCTGATGCTGAGGCTGCTGCTGCTGTGGTTATTATTATTGTTGTTTGTTGATTTGCGCTTGTTGTTGTTGTTGTTATTATTGTTGACCGGCTGTACACTTGGCGAACTCGTACGCTTTGCCGCCTCCTTGGAGCGCGTCACACGACTCGTTGTTTTTGCTGTTGCTGCTATTGCGCTTCCGCCGTCGACGCTGGGCTCGTCCAGTTTACGTACAGATTGTCGCGTCCCTGTGGCCGGCGAAGCGGTGCTCGTTAGCTTCTCCTTGGGATTGAGTAGCTCCGCTGTCAGCGCTGGTGCCATGCTTATGCGGCTCTACTGCGACGAGACCAGCTGCATTACAGGCTCCGGGCTACGTAGCACTTTGGTCAATGTAAAACTCGGTTGTCCCGTATCCAGTTTCCAATGTTTCCGGCTTGGCTCTCTTGGGTGATCGCTTCAAAACGAGATGTGAAATCAATTTTTTCAAAAGTCAATTTGGTAATTTTAATTGAAAACTGACACCGAACTGAAACGCACTTTGTTATAGCACAGATATATAACAAAAAAGTCACACAAACTCACACACACATATAAAGTTTCACATGTTTCGTTTGGCCTACTGTGGGGAATTAATATTTTGGAGAGGTGGGTAATTACTACAATTAACAATAGCTAAAATAGGAGGCTTATCTCATTATGTCTGTTGTTTTAACTCTAAGCAGAATGCTTTATCTAAATTTGCATGCATTTTTTATGCGAGGCGTATCGATAATAATCACTATACAAACGGAAAATGCCAACAAAGGGAAGAGCAAAAAATCTCTGCTGTTATTTTGGTTTGCCTCTTCTTCTTGCTACTCTTCTTCATACTTCTAAATTGTAACCTATAGGAAATATTTTCCGGCGCCGCTTGCACGTATGTGTGACGCACACACAACTTGTACGCAGAGAAACGCGAGCGCCTCTGCGAGCCGCATGTGAGAGCAGAGCAGAGAAATAGAGCGAAAGAGCGCGTGCTATTGCTATCGCTCATTCACAATGATGCGCAATAAAAAAAAGAGTTGTATAGAATACGGCTGCTGCTTCGGGCAGTCAGCTTAACAAATGCAAATGAAAAAGTACTGACGAAATGTCTGGCAGCGCGCTCGAAATTTCAAATTATTTTGTTACACGTTGGTGTTCATCATAACTGCATTATGACGTACGGTTTGCAATGATGTGTCATATTGCAGTGCGTGGTAGTCGCTTGTTTTCCATGTTATTTTTTTTTTTATGTAATTTCGTTTATTGAATTTTTCATCGTTGGCAATTAAGTACCTCGCGCCTTTACAATATATGCGCGCACACAGCACACAAACAAATAAAACACACACATATGCACAACACAGAGAGAGAGAGACACATACACACTCTTACATATGGGTACAGACCCATGCATGAGGCTACTGATGGTATAGATGTGTGTTATGTATATGCATACACACGTTCATATATAAATATATATACATATCGTCTAGCACTATTTTCAGTTATTTACACAAAAATTTAATTATTTTTCTGCTCACACCGCAGTCATGGGTACATAATAAAACGCCTCAAAATTACAAAATATATTAAACAATTTCGCTTTTATCACAAAACACTATGTAGAGGAACACATGCATGTGTATGTGTTTTTTCCGCTTAGGAAAAAAGTAGTAGAAAACGTTTTCAGCGCGAAAGTAACCAAACTGTGAACTGCACACATACACAAGGCATACAGAAGCAAGAAGCACGCAAGAATTTGTAATTGCTTAAAAACTATAAATTTTTTATACACACAATTTCAGACGCTTGCACAACGCTCGCAATTATTAAATCTGTCGTTTTTTTGTACATCGGCGTGGCACGCGCTTGTTAAATTTCTCGTTCTTGTTCCAAGAAATTTTTTCATTTAAATATTTTTTTCATTTGCTGTCTGCTACGCTTTTGGCAAAACGACGTGTATTCGGAGCTGTACTCGTTTCTGTGCTGCCAGACCAAAGTACGCATGCTGATTATACGGTTGTCTTGCTCGCACTCATGCCTCTACTAGGGCGATTCCGCATCAGTGTTGCAATGCGTGTAAGTGAGATGTCGTTCTAAATGGTTACTTTAAATCGTTACTCGGTCGCAAATGGCAACACCCAAACGTGAATACAAGTTACTACAAAAAATGCATCTCTGTGATTCAAATAGCATTATATTTGTTATTGTTTTTGCAGGAATACTTTGTATGCAATATATGTATTTTTAAATGAATTGTTCTGCGAAAAATATTATTTTAATGCCAATTTTGCAATTGATTTGTCTTCTCATTTCTACAGATAACTTCAGATAGCTAGTGCAGAAGCATCCTTATAGATTGAGCCGAGTGGAACCTACAACTGATGCAATCCCAATTTCCGGCTGATAAATTAAATTTTATGTAAGCTACTCTATTATAAATAAAATAAATAGCAAAACAAACATAATGATATGGCATTAGGGATCACAAGTAGCTAGTTCGGTATTATATGTATTTGGGTGTTAGACGGCTTCAACGTCTGATTGAGAATTCATTGTAGCTGTAGCTGCTAATCTCCTTGGTTTCCGTAAATACAGCCTTATCAATTCTTGAGGACGGACTACCTTTGTTCTGCAACCAATTTTTCCTGCAAGCAGTCGGGTTTTTTTTGTACACAACTTTTCAAGAATATTAATGGAGTTCATTACATTTCGTTAAGTGGTGCTAGCGGTGACTCCAATATACCCTTTACGGTGTCATCTTTGGTATTCATGCACCAGCCACGCACTCCCAGTTGTTTGGCTTGCTTCTCTGTGCACTACAATATACCAAAATGAAGACCGTTGCAGAACCTATTGGCTCCCGTACTGAATAAGAATCTACAACTACAGCTTACCTTGCGAAAGAAAACACCTGAATACAAGAAACAAATAGAAATAAAAATTCGTAACAAATTAGAAAGGCTTTGCAGATGTGGCTTGCGATCGGTGAAATTTACCTTGCACTCGTCCAAAGACCTCAAAGCCGCACGAATATAAGACTGTCATGTTGAATGTAGGCGATTTGTTTGCCGTAATTTGAGTTACTGCGAGCACAAATAATATTATATTTATTTTGAGCACTAAATCTGATTTGTACGAAATCACCATAACGACCGACTAACAGAGTTGCCAACTTATCATACTTTCAAAGTATCGTAGCCAGCCGGTGATGCGTGAGTAGCATTTTACAAAATAAAATTAACAACGCAGTTCTGTTCAATTTAACCCTTAAAGAAAATGTTACACAAACAATAAAATATTTTTATTTTTATAATCTTGGTCTTTTTTAATTCATTGGCCAAACCTAGCAACAAGTGTTCTATAATAATGCCAAAGTTAAATAAAAATTACAGTGGGATTTTGTTATTTTACTTTATTGATCACTTGTACATTTTTGAGTATGCTGGCAACTCTGCTTAACTCCTTGATAGCAGTGGCCAAAACGAATAAAAGATTGTTGGTATTTTCTGTTTTGATAACATGTGAATGTAGTCTATTTGATTGTTACTAAAATATATATGTATATCTGGTCGTTATGTTAGTGCCTTACTGTTTACACTATTGTTAATAATTATTAGTTGTTTTAAATAACAAAATACTATAGCCCAGGCAGCCCAGGGAGCAGATATCAAATTCGGTATAAATTCGGAATGTCGATTTAATGATTGCGCTTGGAGGCCTGCAACTTGGCGGCTTGGATGGTGTTGTGCAGCAGCATGGCAACGGTCATGGGACCAACGCCACCAGGCACTGGTGTAATGTGTCCAGCAACCTGGCGGACTTCTGTAAAACAAAATAAGCAGAAAATACAATTAAATTTATAATTAATTTAAATTTGATCCTTCATCTTCCACTCACCATCAAAATCAACGTCACCGACCAGCTTGACTTGGCCTGCCTCATCCGTGACTTTCGTGATGCCCACATCAATGACACAGGCGCCGGGCTTGACCATATCCTTGGTAATTAGACCCGGCTTGCCGACGGCAACAACGATTATGTCGGCCAGTCGGCAATATTTGGCCAGCTCCTTGGGCGGAGTAAAGCGATGACAGATGGTGACGGTGGCGTCCAGCGCTTTGGTCGCATTCCTACCATCAGACCCCAACAGAATGGCAAGCGGCAGACTGACATTTTTGGAGCGACCGACGACGACAGCATTGCGTCCGAAAGTTGGTATATTGCTGCGCTCCAGCATTGTTTTGATGCCCAGAGGGGTCGCCGGCACAATGCCCTTCATGTCGAGGGCCAGACGGCCAATGTTAAGCTCATTGAAGCCATCGACATCCTTATCAACACAGATAGCATTGCAAATGGTGCGCTCATCGATGTGCTGCGGCACCGGCAGCTGCACCAGAACACCGTTCACATTGGCATCGTTGTTCTTCTCCTCGATCAGCTGCAGCAGCTCCTCCTGTGTAGTGCTTGCGGGCAACACTATTGTCTCGCTACTCAGGCCCACATCCTTGCAAGCAATCACTTTGTTTTTGACGTATCTCTCGCTGGCCGGATCCTCGCCCACAATGAACGCCGTCAAGTGGGGTGGACGATTGCCGTCGTCGACAAATTGTTGCACCTCCTTGCGCAGATCATTGTGTATATCGTTGGCCATCTGCTTACCATTGATTATTTGAGCCATGTTACTGCAAAAGGCATGTTTCATGGTTAATTACAATATTTAAGGAATGTCGACACTGAATCATCAGTTGGTTCATTGCAGTTTTATTATCAATGCCAGAAATGGCTTAAGAAAAGAAAACCCCCAACATCATTTTGTTCTGATTCAGGAAGATTATAACGAGCATTACTCAATTTGAATATTAATTTTAAATTCAAACGAATTACTTAAGATATATTTATTATATATTATGTTTTTTTATATGTATTATTTTCATATATTATATATCAAAAACTATATATTATAAGCTACTGGTAATATATATATATGATGTATATATGTCAGGTTAAGGGGTATCTACACTTCGATGCTTCCTGTTATGCAAATGACTTTCATTGCTTTAGGGGAAATACCTACATTCGGTAATTCCCCTTAGTAAAAACATTTTTAGAACGTCAAAAGTGATTCAGTATTTGTGTTTATTATGGGATTCACATGAAACAGACACATTCATACACATACACCCACACACACATATATATTTATATATATAAACAAGTCGGGGAATAACCCAGTTTCAGAGATAAAATTCAACTTTATTTCTAGGTAATGCACACAAGAATTGTACTCGTTAATCTTAATTAATAATTGTGTATATAAAATAATATATTATTGTATAATTTGTTCTAGGGATTTAGCATTCCCAGTTCTTGTAGCGCTCTAGCGAATGACCTGCTTTCCTGATCACTCGACTTATGGTGTATATATTTCAGCATGCCTTCCGAACTGGACCAGAGAAAGACCAGTTGTCTTAGCGATGATTTGTCGGCGAGCTCTTTCCACTTACTCAACTCGGGATTGTGGCTGCTCGGCTCATTCAGCAGTTTAACTAATTGATCAAAATTGCTCTTGTTACTAAGCAATTGTTCTAATTTTATTTTCGGATCTACTGCCGCATTCGCTTGCATGGAATCGTCGTCCTCTTGCTCCATTTTGAAATCCATGTGGATTTCCTCGATTTTAATGGTCGACGACGATGGCGACACCGATGGCGGCGGCACATCTGGATTGCTTTCGTCGTCATCTTCAGCTGAGGAGGAATCCAACTCCTCCTTGACATTCAATGGTATCCAGGTCATGGCCGATTCACCCTTATCTTGGTATACCTTCTCTAGCAGCAGGACACAACTCTCATTGGCTTTGGCACGTGCCAGCTCCAAGGGTGTATACCCAGCAGAATTCTTTGCCATTAGTATATCGGTTAGATTCTGTGCATCCAAAATGAGGACAAGCAACTCAACATTCTGTTCGAGAACGGCCATGTGCAGGGCATTGTTACCATCGGTTGTGTTCGAGACACTAATGGCGCTACGATCATAATTGATTAGCTTTTTGGCAACATCATAGCTATTCTGGCGTATGGCCATGTGCAACGGTGTCAATCCATCATCGTTTTTCAGAGACAAATCCAATCGGACACCGTTCGGCGCATTGAAAAAGAAGTCAATGCAATTCGTGTGATCCTCCTTGACGGCCAAATGGAGAGCCGTGTTGCCAATGTGATTCTGTTGATTCGGATTACAGCCGAGCGTCAACAGTGGCCGTATGTAATTGGGTCTGTCATGCTGGCAGGCGACATGCAATCCACTGTCGCCATCCAAATTTAGAACACTATGTGCCAGCTCCTGCAGCTTGAAGTATTCGATGACCTTAAATGTCTTAATGGCAAGCTTCAGGTTGTCCGTCCGCTGGCTAATCACCTCGTGCAGCAGCGTATCGTTGTTTACATTCTTCAAAGCATGGTCCGTGAACAGATTCTCCACCCTGCTACATGAGTTAGCAAATAATTCAAGCGAGTTTTGGCCGGCTCGTCGATTCGCATCGTAGATTTTAAAAATCTCGGCCAGATAGGTGCCGGTCAGGGAACGATTGTGTGGACTGCCAGCAGAGCTAAACTCTGTTCGTGCAACACCAGGGCCATCATGCTCCAGTAAGCCTATGTCGGGCACACAGAGTTTCTCCAGCTCTGATGAATTGGGTTCAAGTATTTTAAGAAATGATTCCGAAATGAGCAACTGATTCACTGTAAAATCTCGTCCAAATTCCTGACTGATCGTTTGATCGTGCAAGGAGACATTTGCGTTCAATTGTGGGACCGTCTTGGGCAAATCCATCGAGTTGTGCAGACTACCACTGCTGTTGCTGCTGCTGGTCAGAGTGGAGCAGGTGCGTCGACGTTTGCGCGATATGATCGCATCGCGTGGCTTGTAGCGGAAGGGAAGCGGCGGAAATGAGCGCTCATCGTCCGTTGGACGGATTAGTTCAATGGAAACGGCCACCTCCCGCTCCACATCCTTGTCCTTGTAGGCGGGCGTTTGGCAAACAATCGCATACTGATGGTGCACATCGGATTCACGGAATTTGGCATATGCCTCCCAAACGGTCTCTCCATCATCGTTTTCCTCAAAGAAACGCACCTTAATGTTCTTCTTGCTGACCTTCTCCACGAGCAGAATGAGCTCATCGTTGCCCATAACACTGCCAGTAGGTTTACTCAATCGGGTTATGCGCAATTCACCCGTCTGTGCAGATTTACGATTATTAATGGGATTGCTGAAAACGGGCGCCGCAATTGGTGTCATCTTGTGATTACCCTCAATTTTGAAAGCCTCGAAGCACAGACGCACCTGCAAGCAACAGCGCACATTCGAATAATGAATTTATGAATAGAAAACAAAATCGGGAACACTGTGACAAACCTGATTCAGATTCATATCCTTGGCTTCGCGTTCGGTTTCCTGGTGCAGCTCCTGCAACTGCTTGGTGGACAGTTCGCGTCGATCCATTTGAAAGACAAGACGATCCTGTTTCTTTTTCAAGAGCTCATCGAATATGTATTTCTTGGCCGTGTGTATGATGCCCATATTGATGAACTGTGCCACATAGCCACGCTCCTGCGACATACGTACATCGTGTGGATCGCAGACATCGCGCTCATCCTTGCGCACCACCAACTGATGCGAGTGCGGACTCTCCAGATTCGTTTGGAATAGGCTGCAGCGAATTACAGCCGGACCCGAATAGTTGCGCAATATTACCTCCGGAAATGTTTTCGGTGTACGCTTCGAATTGATGCCGTTGAGGGAACCATGTGTTCCGTGCATTTCGCTCTTGTAGCGAAAACGAAACTTTTCCACCGGCTGCTCGGCAATGTGCAGCTGGGCGCAATATTCATTTTTAATGTCACCCGCATTGCTTCGATGAAATCCGAGAATTGTTTGCGGTGCTTGTGTCGCATAAAAATGATCTACTGGCATGTTCTGCATGCTATTGATGTTGCCAAACGGTGCGTTGCCATTTAATAAATTACTAATGCTGGCGGGGCTGCCATCAATTTCCATGCAGAGGTTGCCATTTGCCATCAGTTGATTTTGATGATACGGTGACCCGCCCAACTGTTGTAGCTGTGGTGAAGTTGAATTTGAAAGCGGGGGAAATTTAAGTTGCGCAAACTCATTTTGCAAATTTAGTGTTTCTGGTGAATGCGAAGGCGATAGAGTCATTGATATCGGCGAATTATTGCTACTATATCCACTTGTACTGGAGCAATCGTTAGCATATGGTATATTCTTGCCTTGATCCAAATCAAAGTATTGCTGCTGTTGATTCATTTTGTCTGCTGCTTTTTTCCCTCTTATTTTTCACGTGAGCGCACCAGTTCTTCCTCTTCTGCTTCGTCTGTCGTTTGTTAAGTTATTTCGTTGCTTATTGTTTGAATTTGCGCCGGTGCTTAGCGCACGCCAAATTGTCGACCGTTTTGCTGCTCAGCCAAAACGACAATGAGACGATCGTATCACACTTCGGCTCCAGTACAGATATTGCGGTTCGTTAAAGGTACTTCCCCGATGTTGTCCGAATGTCAGTAATAAGCAAATACATTTGTACATACATACATATATGTGAGTAATTATCAGCCACGTCTATGTGACTCATGGGTTATTTGTGAAAGCGTTTTTGTGATTTTTTATTTATTCGCGATATGCAGCTGCAGGCGACTGGTTTGGTTGCTGGATTCCCAATGTTTATACAACAATAACAACACTAAATCGGTAATTGATATATATCAAGCACATTAAAAGACAAACACACATTCGCAGTTTTTATACACAAACAAGAGTTGCACCTCTCGCATTTCAGAACGTCAACTCTCCACTGTGCGTACTGAAATGAGCGAAGGCAAACGCGCAAAATCATATTAAACTAACACACATATGAAGCAAAACATTGCTGATAACAGGTTTAAGCTCCGAGATTAAAGCTTTTTTAATGCAAAAAACAAAAGTCGTTTCCCAAGCTATGCGCAGATTTTCACAAAGTTAAAAAAACAGATTTAAAACAGGTAAACTCAACAGCGACTAGCGTTGCCAATAATAGTAGTCACATAGAAAGTGGCAACGCTGCAACAGCTGTTTAATGCTGACGCACGTGCAAATGTTTTCTTTTATTGATTACAATAAGAATTAATTACTATGCAGTTATAAATACACATAGCAACAGATCGTTTAAGACGTGCCCACATGTTTTGTTTATTTATGCCACGTTTTCAACTTACTGTTTTGGTTCAAGAGCAAGTTTTTTCAATACATAGAAATTGTTACCAGTTGTGTGCAACTGCATTTCTAGTCGAATGCAATGTGGAACAACAAATGTGCCGAGCAGCCGTCTCAACATTTTGCACAGCAGCAGCACTTCTAATTTGCAGTAAATATATTAAGAAATATTCAACGTTTCACAATAATTATAACTATAGATAGAATGAAATTTAAACTTGTATTTTAGAATTTTTATTGCAATTATATTTTTTTGCAAAAGTAAAAGGAAACTAAAATGTTGAGACGAAACGATATGAATGACTTGCACACACACATCTACAAACCCACACATATGTACACGTTCATGAAAAAATAGCATACACACATAACAACAAGCACACTAGATAGATATGCTTTTTGAGATAAAAACGAACATTTCTAGACTGACAAGGTGTGAACTTTTTTACTGTGTTGTTTGTGTGGGTGCACGGCTGAAGTTATCAGTCTAAGATTGTTTATTTTTATTAATATTGAGCACACGCAAAACAAATTTTGTAGACACGGATCCTAAATTGTTTTGGCTACGTACAAAAAGTAATTCGTTTCATATATATTTATATATACATGTAATTCATCACATAGACAGTTTACATTCACTTCACCTTTTTGTGCACTAATTTTCCTTCGTGGGCTAACTAATGGAACTGATCAGGTCTGGGACTGTGAATGAACTGTATGATTTGGCAATATCAGCAGAAGGCACAGCCCGTGTTGCCCTCTGTAAGTTTTTATCCAAAACCGACTATGTCCGAGTGAGAGAGGGATAGCACGACTTTAAACAAATTCAACAGTTAAAGCTACAACACTCGTCGCCAGCAGTAAACGGCCAATGCACGAGTATTTTTCCAGCTGCCTTTTGTTTTTCGCATGTGGCAAATGACGAAATCGGAAAGCATGATTACTAATTGCAACGCAAGGCAGTAGTAACTGTGACGTCAACGAAATGCCCGGGGGATCGATCGGTTGTCTTGCGCTGATAAGCCACCCAATCGCAACCCCTTGGTAACGCTTAATTCCCTACTTGCTAAAGTTAAGTAATAATAAAACAACAGCTTAAGCGTCATTACAAGTGGTGCAGACGACAGTTATCGATGTGTCGTGATTGAGATTGAGTTGAAAAACATGTTATTTTCGAAGAATATATTGCCTGATAAGCATAAGAAAGTGTGAGTAAAATATTATGAAAACAATGTCAATCGATGGCGCATTATAAAACAAAGATAACTTAACCTTTATAATGGAACACGATTAAAAAGAAATATTTCATTTGAAAGAAGATTAGATTATCACTAAAATTTCTTTGGTGCTGGTTTAAACTGGTTAATAAGAAGAGCGACCATGAAAATATAAATGGGTTAATACTCTATATAAATAACACAACTTTTATCGCCAGACCTTCAGTGAAAATGCAATAAATGTAAACATTTAATAAGTAAATACTCTATAAAATTAAGCGAATTTTATTCCACAATTTGTTTAGAAAAATACATTTGATGAACTTTAAAATTTGGGAGACGTTTATTCACAATTTGAATAATTTTGATCTGTATAAACTATTAACTAAATAAATATTATTGTTAAAAAATATATTTAATGGAAATAATTTTTTAGAAAGGTAATAAAACGAAATAAATATCGATTATAATTTTCATGTTCTCTATTTTATTGTTTTTTATATTATATTATATTTAAAAGTGCATTGCAGAGTTAAAAAACTTACCTTGTGTAACGCATATTGAATTGATAATTTGGATTTATGGCACAAGAGAATTTTACACTTATTTAATGATTGCACTGCACTTATTTTGTAATTGTTGCACTTGTTCTCTTGCTGCTTGGCTCACAATATATATTTAAAATGATTTGCAGCCGCGCGCATTTTATAATGCATACTTTGGTATTTTCTAGCACATTTTGCGTCAGTATCGTTTCCGAAGCAATGGTATCGATACCTCAGCATGCACACAAGTGGCAACACCAGCGCACATCGCAAAAGATACAGGAAAACAAAATACTACGAAAACTTTGGCAAGCGAAACACAAACAAAATTAAACAAAACCAATTGCATCGCGTGGATTTACGTGCAAAATGCAGTAAGAGGCAAACTTCCATTCTCTACCTATATATATATATATATACATATATATGTGAAACAATTGCAGGTCTTACGACAGCCCCGATCATCCAAACAACTGTCACAAAGCGGAGCAACGCGCGGTTTTCGCCTATCCGGCGACTCATCCTTGGCTGCTCGATGGCATGCCGTGGATGCTGGCAACAACGAATGCCCCACAACCCGGCGGCGTCATGCAGTTCGGCTCAAATGCCAACTACAGCAGCCTTGAGGCTGATCCACAATGCGGCAAGTGGCAGCAGAAACGCAAATCTATCGAGCAATTCGCCTCCGCACTGTAAGTAGTAAACACTGATGTGTGTGTGTGTGTGCGTATATATATGTTTATGTACAGTGATGGCGCGTAAAGTTGTCACGCTTTCATTGCACAAATATTTTTCTGATTAATATTCAAAATTTTCTGAAAAGTATTAATACAAATATGGAATGTAAATAAATATACATATCTATAATAATTTGTCGACAGTAATATAATTAATTATTGTTAACAGGCCGACGAAACAGCTGATCACTGAGGAGCGCATAACCGCTCATTTCAGTGGTCTACAAATCTCTGGGGATGGGAACGGTGTTCGCGCTGGTCGCAATGCCAAGAACAATAACAGTGGCAAGACGGTGAATGGTGGACTGGCCACCGATGATATACCGTCGACGAGTACCGGGAAAACACATCATCCGAACCCGGCGTATCAAATGGCCGCTATGGAACTGGAACAGAAACTACGCAATGCGAATCGCATCGTGATCTGTGATGAACTAAAACAGGGCGTCACGAATCCCGTTGCCAGTGTGGCATGTGGCGCTATCATTCCGCCAGAGTGGCTGCTCAAATCGATGCCGCGCCCATGCACCGCACTGGTCCCGTGGCAACCGCCGCCGCTGCAACTCCAGTTGGCCAAGGACGAGGAGCAGTCGGCGGCGCGAAGTGCGCGGACGGCGGCGGGGGCTGCTGCTGCTGTTACAGCTACTTCAGCCACAGTCGACCTCGATGATTATGATGATGAACTCCAGTTCTTTGATAATAACAATACATGCAATGTGAATTTAAATAAGTCTGATGAGCAAATGGATGAGGACCTGTAGCAGAGGAGGATTGATATATGTTTAGTGCTAGTTTTAGAACCATTTGTGTGTTTATAATTTGATTAATTTTTACAAAGAGTATATATTCATAATCTATTCATACCCATATATGTTCAGGTGTTCTATTTTCTTTCCACATTTTGAATCCCATTAAAAACTAATACGTTAACATTGTGAGGTGAATTTTACATTGCAGTAGCCTGGGAATCCTGGCTGCTCGCTTAACAGCAAGTAATTGCAGCAGTGCTGCAAGGTCACCTTTTAATATGTCATGTTTTATTTTTCTTTCTACTTGCACAATAAATGGAAAAACTGTTCTGTTATATAGTTTTACAATTTTCCATAACTATTTTAATAAAACATCGTCTTAGAGGTGAGGAGCAATGCTGTTGGGCAAAACTTAACAGAATCTGCAAATGCGTAACATCAGCAGGCGGTGCGGATTAACATAAATAACACACACAGATGGCATTTGTGCATCCATCAAGCGACGGTCACACTAACCAGTCGCAGTTCGTTTTTCATCAAGTACGGGTGTGTTTTGCGGACGTGTTGCGACGACGTATTAAAAAAAACTTCGATAAGTGCTAAAATGGGTAAAAATATAATTTCTCGTCTCCAACCAACAAATTTCGCCAAGTGTACAAATTAAATTTCGAGATGCAGATGAGTTACAAATGCATGAATTGTGTCGACGCTTTTAATAGATTTAATTAATTATGAGCCACATATGTGCTTATATATATATTTATATATATATGTATATATACACGGCGTATGCATATGTGTGTGTATGGCCGGGTTTTTTTTTTATATATTTATATATACATATATATAAATGCGAGTATACCTGTCCAATATATACATAAATATTAATTATTATTAAAATTCATTTCGACACGCTAACGAAATGAATGTTATTTAGTAATGCTAACCGCACAATATCAAATAAATAAACTATGCCTAACCAAAACGGCAGTGTCGGCTTCGTCGTCGTCATCTAGTTTCTCAGTCACAGTCGCTGTCTCAGTCGCGTGGTGACGCTTCCTCTCACAGAACAGAAACGGACGAATAAAAAAAAGAAAAAAACGCACCACAAGGCAGAGTCGCCACTAACAATCACAACAAAAAGAGAAAAAAACATAAATAAACAGATAGCTAGCACAAAAGCGAAAAAGTCGTTGCTATCAGAGAGCAAATGCTCAAGTGCTCATTAAGAATATTTGAAACAAGTTCATGGGAAATGTGAAATGACAAAATACGCAGTGTGTGGGCGTTTGTGTATGTGAGAGAAGCAAGTAAGAAAATTAAGCTTTTGTGTTGCTGCTGTCGATTGACGAAATAGGTTCGTCACTATCACCCACTACTTGCAGCTCAAAACATACTTTAATGCAAGGGACAGAAAGCAGACAGCAAGGCAGGTACCCGAGCCCAACGCTGCTCTGCGACTGATGAACATACCACGAATTTATTTTTTCTTCTTCATGTTGACCTGTGAAATAATAGCAGCAGCAGAAGCAGTGGCGTAGCTGCGCACACACGTGGGCACTAAGCGAAACCCCCAACGAAATTAAAGCCAAGCCCCTGACGTAGCAGCACAGTCAGAAGCGTGGTGAATTTTACACATAATAACAAAAACCAACAGTGTTGAGTTCGCTCGCATTCGGCTTGCTCTTCTTATGGCTGGGCTCCGTCGTCTGTTCGCTGATTCAATCGAGCCAGTCCGCTACGTTGTGTGTGGGAGTGAACAGCAGGCAGAACGCGTGCAAGCCAAACGCATTGCTGCGCCCAAGTGCCCGTAACTTTGCGTGTGTGTGTGAGTGTATTTTCGCCCTGCTCAATTTTTATGAAGTATTAAACATTGTCTGCAATTAGTATTATAGTGCGTGCTTTACTAAAATAAAATAAATTTTAATAAAAAAAACAATAAACAAGGTCTGCAGATTTTTCAAGAATCAGTTTCAGTTTGTTTTTCTCACTAGTTTACTCTCTTTTCCTCTCTTTCCTCTGATTACAGCAAGTAATTTAAAGTGAAAAGTGGCAAAGTGAAGAAGAGCAACAACAACAGCAGCAAGAAGAAGAACAACAACAACGTCAGCAAACTCCAAGCATACACTGATTAGGGAACGAGGCGTACAAAAAAAAGTGTTGGAAGTTTTTTTTAACAACAAAAGTGCAAGTGCAAATATATAATATAAAACGATTTTGTGGCGATGTCCACCGCCGAAACGGGGTCGTCGCCTGGTAAAAGCAACACCAACAGCAACAATAGCAGCAGCAACAGCGTACCTGCTGGCGGCAATGTAAATGCGAAAGGTGTGCAGCGCCGACAATTGGTGAGTAGCTGAACTAACATTTAAAGCAAAAACACCAATAACAACACAAATAAGAACTTCAAGTAACATGAATTGATGGCGGGGCTGTTGGGCCTGCTGTAAATTGTTGTCGTCATTGTGTGATTGGCAAAGCGTAAATCATCATTAGCAATCTATATAAATAAATGCACGTTCGCACTCTCACACACACATACTCACCCTCTCTTTATCAAGCTCAAGTTCTGCTTATGCACCTCTCCTTCAAAACAAACACCAAAATAGAGAGAGAGCGCGCGAGAGAAATACAGAGAACGTGCAGGCGGCACTGCGCCCGTTGAGCACTGAAGCTCAACTGATGCAGCCGCATGACCAAAAGCAGTTTTTCTTTGCCATTTTGTTTGTTTGTTGTTGGCTGTCGTCGTTCGCATTTCGTTTTCAATTTGGTTTAGTTTTTTCTGTTTTCTTTTAGTTATTTCTTTCTTCTCATCGGCTTTATGGTGTGTGTGTTTTTGGTGGTATCGTCACTGTAGATTAAAGAGCCGTAGTATATACATTTACATATTCTTCATGCATACGGTCACTCTATATATCTACTGTGATTATTTGAGTACTTCTTTGAGTGTGCTTTGAGCTAACTCTCTTTTCCTCTCTCGCTCTGTTGCTCTGTTTGCTTGTGCATTTGATTATCACCAAATTGGGACAGCAGCTGTTGCTGCTGCTACTGCTCGTTGGCCAGGCCAATAACAACAAGAGCTACCTTCTCATTCGTCTACCGCCGCCTTTGGCAATGTCATCCAAATTCATGAATATTTCTGTTGGCATATAAATATTGTACATTGTAATTGTACATTTTAAATATTTCTTTGCTGCGAGGTTGCGTGGCTCTTTTGCGGCAGGAAACTCGATTTTCTATTTTATTCTTGAATTTGTTTAGAGATGAGCATAATTATATTTATTTACTGAATTTGTAATAGAATTCAAATTTAAATTATTTTTTGAATTTGAATTTTTGTGCCATTTAATATAAAATAATTAATAATTATATAATATAAAATTATTGTACAAAATTTATAACATTCAAATGAGATAAATATATTTTAATTTAAAGCAAACTAAATCACTAAAAAGCACGACTTCACTGCCATCTCTAAACGAGCTTTAGTTTCAACATTTTGTGGCCTATGAATAATTTATAAAAATAGTGACTAACTGAATCCAATCCCAGCCGAGCACATGCTGCTTGTTGCTTGCTGCGTGCTGTTAACGCACATTTATCGCTGATTTTGTGTGTTTGTGTAGATAGCCGTCAGCAATTCCGTTGTGTTGCGTCGCTTCTAGGGGGTTGCCCTCTCCCTCTCACATCCCCTCAACCTGCATGTGACAGTGGCGTCCGTTCGCAATTAGCACCTTAATAGAATACATTAAGCGAGCTAAAACACAGCAATCTGGCAGCCGGTTAACGTTACGCGTGGTGACGCCACACTCACCATACACACATATATACAAGAATAACAAAAAGAACCACTTACCCTCCGTCTTATTCTCGCACACACACATATTTACGCACTTTTATGCAGCGTTTTTTTTATTATTTTTTTTTTTTTATTATTATAAATTTTCTACCTGTCGATTGTTTTCTGGCGTTGCCAGACGTCTTGTACCCAAAACAAGCTTTTTTCACTGCCTGACAAAAACAACAACAACAAAAGTATCAACTGAAAAATCGTTTAGAACACGCCAAACAAGTTTCTGACTTCTGTTGTGGAGCATGGCGATCGCAGGCGGGTGTCCGACAGCAAGTCGCTTAAAAAGGATATAAAAATGTACACATAGCTATGCTGCAATCGAATGAGCACAGCCCCACAAAACAAAAGTAAAGACACACGCACACACATAGAAAGAACGTTTATAGATTTTTCGATACAAGTCCACCACAGCTGAGATTTACAGCGCTTGCTAGAAATGCAAAAATAACTCGAAGCCTCAGCCAAACATACACACACACATATATATATATATATATATATATATATATATATATAGTTGTTGTTCTTGTTGTTGTAAATGGAGCTGGTACAAAACGCAACAGTCGTTTTGGCTACCACCCGACAGCCGGCGCTACAGCATATTCCATAAATACACATACGAAACACATACATACACATGCAAAATTATTTAAAGTGCAAGGGCGGTGCATGCGCACAGAAAGGAGACAGCAACAGGAGCTGCGACAGCCGCTGCCGTTACCCATTGCCCTTTACAAAAGTGCATGAAAAGCGCTGCTGCTGCTTCTGTCTGCCCTCAACAGAAAACGCCCTCTTCAATTGCATCCCATCGCCGGGTGGATGGTTTAGCTTTAGCTTAGCTTTTGCCGCCGAAAATGCCAGAAAAATACGACCATGAGATGAAAGTGGCAGCGCATCAGCTTACTTTCAATGCGTCGCCAACAGAGGCGAGCAGGCGAGTGAAAACGAAATGACAAAAACGGCAAATTTTAAACGAATGAGGTGAGCTCCAATCGGCTCTGCATAAGTTGCGCGAGAGCGAGAGTGTGTACAAGAGCAAGAAAACACTGTTGGTGTGGTGAATAGAGCGAACGCCCGCTGCTCTGGTAAAGGAGGAGCAACTGTGATTCATTTGATAGCATCAGCAAGAATATTGGCAACATTAGTGCTTGTGGATGGCAACGGAAGCGGCAGTGGCAGCAACTGCAGCGACGACTTCGAAACAGGCAACAGCACTGTTAACGCAGCCCTCCGTGTATTTTTTATTCGCTCTTCCGACTCCCGCATAGATATTTATTAATTTGTTCCGTTTTCTCTCGCTCTCTCTCTCTCTCTTTTTTCACTCTATGTAGCGCGAACGCAAGCAGCGCAAACTTTACCTTGATGAATGGTCATTGGGCGATGATGATGCGGAAGGCGCGCGCGGCTTCAGCGTTGCCGAAAAGCTCGAGTCCTCCAAGTTTGCGCAGGCTGGCATGGTGCGGGAAATGCGCGGTAGCGATCTGACAGTTGCGTAAGTATAATTAAATGCATTTAATTATTACAAATTATGATTGTAGATTGTAGATTTCAACTGGGTACATTTTTAAATATATGTCGAAAAAGATTTATAATTTTTGAGAATACATTTTTCAATAAATATACATAAAATTTTATTGATTATATCCGTTATAATGTAGATATTTTTCGAATATTTTTTGGAAAAATATTGCTCTATTTGGGATTAAAATTTTTACAAAAAACATGTTTTATATTTAGTTGAAATTACTTATAAATGGAAAAATTTAGAAACATTCAAATTCTTATCTTATCTGTATATTCTAAAAATTACATTCCTTTTAATTTTTATAATTATTCCCATAGATTCTCAAATATTTCTTCGAATAATATTGCACCATTTGAGAATAAAACTTGTTTAAAAAAGACGTGAAAATGTAATAAGACAATATTTAGAACTATTTAATTTCTTATCTTATCTATATGTTTTAAAAATTCATATTTTATGTATTCTTTATTATTAGTTTCGATATAGATTATAGAATTTTTGTTGAAAAATATTCATTCATTTGAGATTCAAATTTGTTAAACATTTTTTAAAATGGTTTATATTTCGTATATGTATGAAAATTATTTTTCCTTTAGACTCTTGAATAGTTGTTGAAAAAATGTGACCCGTTTCAGGTTAGAATTTAATTGTTAATTGCAGGACTAATCCAATTGCTATCTACATATTTTAAAAATTAAATTTTGTCTATTGTTCCCTTGTCCATTTAGTTTCCTGCAGCAGCATGGCTTTAATATACCTCTGCTGTTTAGGGATAAGACTGGACTGGGACTGCGCATGCCAGACGCCCAGGAGTTCACGGTGAACGATGTGCGTTTGTGTGTGGGATCACGTCGACTGTTGGACGTTATGGATGTGAATACGCAAAAGAATTTGCAGATGACCATGAAAGAGTGGCAACAGTACTACGACAGTCCGCAAAAGGAACAACTGTTGAATGTTATCTCGCTGGAGTTTTCGCACACACGTCTCGATCATTTTGTGCAGAGTCCGGAGATAGTCCGCCAGATCGACTGGGTGGATGTGGTGTGGCCGAAGCAGCTGAAGGACGCACAAAAAGAGGGCACCAATCTACTTGGCGGCATGATGTATCCCAAGGTGCAAAAGTATTGCTTGATGTCAGTCAAGAATTGCTATACAGATTTCCATATAGATTTCGGGGGCACCTCGGTCTGGTATCACATACTCAAGGGCAGCAAAGTCTTTTGGTTGATTCCGCCCACCGACCGCAATCTGCATCTGTACGAGAAATGGGTGCTATCCGGCAAACAGGCGGACATCTTTTTTGGCGATACGGTTGAGAAATGCGCACGGGTCTATCTCACGGCGGGCAACACGTTCTTTATACCCACCGGCTGGATACATGCCGTCTACACGCCCACCCAATCCCTTGTCTTTGGCGGCAATTTTTTGCACTCTTTTGGCATTGTTAAGCAACTGAAAACGGCGAGCGTTGAAGATAATACGAAAGTGCCGCAAAAGTTTCGATATCCCTTCTTCACGGAAATGCTATGGTATGTCCTGGCCCGCTATGTATACACCCTGCTCGGGCACTCTCATCTGCAGGGTGAGCCGTCGGCGAGTGAGGCTGAAATGGCGGCTCGTCCGCACACACATCTAACTCACTACGAGCTGTTTGGTCTGAAGGAGATCGTAATGTATCTGTATGATCTGCCGCCGCAGAAGAAGAATGTTCCCAGTTTGGTGCTGGATCCGGTTGCCCTCATCAAGGATGTGCGCAACCTTGTCGAGCGCCACTGCAAGGATCAACAGGACATGGCTGTGACAGGCATGTCCGTGCTGCGTACAGGCACAGATCAGCCCGCAATCAATTTTCAATTGTACGATCGAACACGTGTCAAGCAGGAAATCAAGCAGGAGATTGTGCGCAAGAATGCTGAGGTTATCAGGGAGCAACAGGAACTCGAGGCAGCCAGGGAGGCCGAAACAGCGGAAGCCCAGGGCAGCATTGGCAATCACAATAACAATAATAACAATAGCAGCAGCAGCAGCACCACCACCACCACCAATGGTTGCAACAACTCCAGCAGCAGCGGCAGCAATAGCAACAACAATAGCTACAGCAGCCAGGGCATAGAATACAGCAACGGTGTCCTTAAGAAGGAACAGATCGAGAACGGCACAACCATTGGCCATGGAACACAGCCAGGTATGTTTTTAAATGAAACAAAATAAAAAATATCTTTCGCTGTCGGATGTAACTGTTTAAATACTCCGTATATAAGAAAAAGCCTCGCTGCTGATCTTACAGCTGATTACAACTGGCAAGAAACCTCCTTGTTTGAGGAAAAAAAAGTGATCAACATCTGGTAAATATATATGCAACGCTGTTTAACATATGAATAACAGCAGCAGACACATGAGTCGTAGAAGAAGAGTCATAGAAGAAGAAGAGTAGACGAAGAGTCGTATAAGGCGAGTCATAGAATAAGAGTTATAGAAGAAGAGTCGTAGAAGAACAGCAGAACGAAAGATTCGAGTTCTTGAAGCGCAGCGTTAAGATCGTAAAAAAGACGTTAATGTCCCGAGTGCCTAAAGTTGTAAAGTTGTCGGTGCATCTAGCAAAAGATCCTTGATTAATGAAGTCGAACATTTAAAAAAAAATATATATATATATGTATACTTGATTGGTATATTAAATGTATAAAGAGCTTGAGATGTCAGCGGGTAGGTAGCTTCTCTAATCCCTTTAGGTAAATATATTCTAAATCAGGATCAAAAGCCATGTCAATCTATACTTGTAATTCTGTCGCGCCGTCTTTATAAACTAATGGATTGTAGATAATATAGGAAAGAAGAGACTCCAAATAGTATTTAGTTTTTAGAGTTATTATAAAAGTCATCAGTGTTAGAATGGTAATGACATATTAAAAGACCATAAACCTTTCTAAAGTCATTTAAAAACGAAGCAAAAATTATTAATTCCACTAAGATCAGCTTCATTTGGAAAGTGCTTTTTAGTCTAAAGTAATTAAAGAGAAGAATTGTAAACAAGAGAATGAAGCATTATAGTAAAACTGTGCATCATTATCAAAGTTTCACTGTACTACTATAAACAATAAGTATTTCTATAATCTATAATTTTTATAATAATTATATATATATATAATATAATTATTTTATATGCATTAAATATAATTATTATAATAATTTAATTAATTTTATATATCTCCAACCATTATTCCAGAAGCCACCTTTGTGCTGCCCACGGACACACTCAAGTATCGTCCGCCCAAAAAGATGCACTTGGCCAACGCTGTGGCAGCTGCCGCCAGCAGCAACAACAACTGCACCAGCAACAGCAGCAATAACAACAGCAATAGTCGCAACAGCAACAGTCCCACAAACATTGGCAACAGCAACAGCAGCAACAATAACAACGCAGTTAGTGTAATTGCCACCAGCTCGAATTATGTGGATGTTGCTGGGGGTGGAGGCGGCATAGCTGCACCACTGGACAACTGCTACTCGCCGGGTGGAGGCGAGATGGGTCCCAAGCTGTCGCCGCATTTGACGGGCACCGGGCAGCCTAGGCGACGGCGCACGCGTTGCAAGAACTGCGCTGCGTGTCAGCGTTCGGATTGTGGCACGTGCCCCTTCTGCATGGATATGGTGAAATTTGGCGGACCTGGTCGCGCCAAACAGACGTGCATGATGCGACAGTGCCTGTCGCCAATGCTGCCTGTAACGGCGCAGTGCGTCTATTGTCATTTGGATGGCTGGCGACAGGCGCCAGTTTCGCCCCAAACCAAACAACTTGCCACCGTTGAGGGACCCTCCGCTCTGATGGAGTGCTCCGTTTGCTATGAGATCGCCCATCCGGACTGTGCCCTGTCACAACTCGATGGAACCGTGGATGCAGCCGATGCCAAGGGTATTGTCAACGAGGATCTGCCCAATAGCTGGGAGTGTCCCAGCTGCTGTCGATCTGGCAAGAACTACGATTACAAAGTGAGTAAAAGACGGAATGTTAAATGTTGAATCACTAATAATGTTAGACTTGCCTGTTATTATTCTTTTACATTACATTTCAATGTAATTGGTGTACGTTAAGTTTCCTAGATTTTCTGGTACTTTTTATTACTGTAAAGTTCAATTTAAATTGTGTGTTTTTCCAAAATTTCCTATTAATTGCTTTGTACAATTTTGCAATAATGAAAAATCTAAGATATTTAATTCATGTTTCATCAGACTGTTAATGAGGTCAGATAAAACGTTTTATTAGCTGCTTAACATAACATTTATATGCTAACAGAATACAGTTTATTCAGTTCTTAACTCTGAAATTTAGTTATTTCCAAGGCTGGCTAAAAATTTGCCATAAAGTGCTGGTGTCATTTTTTTTGCACATCACCTTTATTTAAAATTTAATAATATATTTGAAATAACACATCTTTTGCATATATCCAAAATATTTCTCAAGTTAACATTTCAACAGCCAAACATAACATGCAAATGTTATTCACAGTACTGCCTACATTCGTATCCATTCATACAGATGTTAATAACACAAACTGTCAAATGATACTGAACATAACAGACTCAGCTTAAAACAGGCAGTGAATGTTAATAATATTGAATAACATTGAATGTAAAAAGGCTTCTTATAATTATTATTCTGCTGCTTTTGTTTTCTTTTAATTAAATGGTTTTTGTAATTAAATTGCAGCCACGGCATTTTCGCGCACGCCAAAAGTCATCGGAGGTGCGACGCGTTTCAGTTTCGCACAGCAACAATGCAGGTGAAGGTCACGAACCTGCCGGAGGAGGAGCAAGTGGAGCAACAGCTGGAGGAGGTGGCAATCTTTTGGCACCACCAGTGGGTCAATATAATGATTTTGTGTTTACCAGCGAATCAGAAATGGAGACGGGCAGCGGCAGCAGCAGCCAAATGTTGCATACAACACACTGGAAGCACGGCATGAAGCGTCACCATCAGCTGGAGGTGAAGACGGAGCGGAACAACAGCAGCGCATGTGAGACACCCTCGCCGGGCATATCGCCAAATGCACAGCATCTGCTCGCGATCGGCGAGAAGGCGATGAAGCGGCGCAAAAGCGATGACGGCACCAGCGTCAGTAGCAGCATCCACGATGGCAACGATGCGCCTTGCTCCACTTCTATGGAGGCGGCCAACAATACCACGCCGACTGGCCACTCTGCCAGTGGCATTAGTGGTGCCAGTGGTGGTTCTGGTGGTGGTGGTGGAGGAGGAGGAGGAGGGGGAGGTGGCTCACGCAAGAAAAACTCGATACGGTCTCAGTTGGCGCAGCAAATGTTGAACTCGTCGACGCGTGTGCTGAAGAAACCACAGTATGTGGTTCGCCCGGTGCCAGCAAACAGCGGCTCCTCCTCCTCGCTACACTCCAGCGCTGGCAATGGCAGCAATGGCGCTAGCAATGGTCTCAACAATGCTGGTTGTGGTGGCGCCTCTGGGAATAATAGTGGAGCAGGCTCTGCGGCTGCAAATGCAAATTCTGTGGGTGGAGGAACTGTTGGCCAGAGTAGCGCCGCCAGCAATGGAGCCAATGGACACTCGCATCATCATCATCATCATCATCATCATTCGCATCATGGCAACACTGGAGGAAGCGGAGGCGGAGGAGGTGGTGGCAACAGCAGCAACAGCTCCTCACACAATCTCGCACTGGATGCGACCGTATTGAAGATCATCTTCCGCTATTTGGCAGCCGAAACGCTCGTCACGTGCTGCTCGGTGTGCAAGGTGTGGTCGAATGTGGCCGTTGATCCTGATCTCTGGAAGCGCATGAATTGCGCCGAACTAAAAATATCCGCTTCGCTGCTGACGGCAATTGTGCGGCGGCAGCCGGAGCATCTCATACTCGACTGGACGCAGCTGGCCAAGCGGCAGTTGGCCTGGCTGGTGGCTCGTCTGCCTGCGCTCAAGAATCTCTCGCTACAGAATTGCCCGATTCAAGCGGTGCTGGCGCTGCACACCTGCCTCTGCCCCCCGCTGCAGATACTCGACCTGAGTTTCGTGCGCGGCCTGAATGATGCAGCCATCAGGGATATATTGTCGCCGCCAAAGGATTCGCGACCGGGTCTCAGTGATTCGAAGACGCGTCTGCGCGATCTGAAGACATTCAAGCTGGCTGGCACGGATATATCGGATGTGGCTGTGCGCTACATTATGCAATCGCTGCCGCATCTCAAACACTTGGATCTCTCTTCCTGCCAGCGGATAACGGATGCGGGCGTTGCCCAAATAGGCACCTCGGCAACGGCCATAATGCGGTTGGCCGAGCTCAATTTGAGTGCCTGCCGGCTGGTCTCGGAGAACTCGCTGGAACATCTGTCCAAGTGCGAGAGTCTCGTCTGGCTGGACTTGCGGCATGTGCCGCAGGTGAGCACCCAGTCGGTCATACGCTTCGCCAGCAATTCCAAGCATGATCTCTGCGTCAAGGACATCAAACTAGTCGATCGGCGACGCCTCTCCCAAAGCAATAGTTGGCACGAATGAGCCCAAGCCTGGTGACGCCATCAGCTGCAGCTTCATCAGCAGCATCAGCGTCAACAACAATTGCTCCAAGACACTGGCTGAAATTCTATGGCAATCTATGGAACACCTCTACACACACCCAAACACACACTCAGTTTTTGTCTCGTTTTAGTTCCAATAAGTTTGCAGTCTCAGATTTGTCCTGTTTTTTAATATCTGTTTAAAGCACTCAGTCTAAAAAAATGTTCAACTAATTAATCAGATACAGCAATAGCCCCATATATATATATTAATATATAGAAAAACCAAAGACAGATAATTCAACAAAGTAAAATAAACACCTTTCGCATTGATAATATAAATTTTTAAATATATATACAAAAATGATCTTTAACATATAAATGCAATTTTTATTTATTTTTAAAATTATTTGAAATTATAAATATCTGTTTCTAAAGCAGTTTAAATATTTGTTTATTTATAAAGCAAACTGTAAATGATTTAATTGTAATTTACAAAAAAAAAAATGATTGAGAAACTAAATTTAATTTATGTTACTTTTTTATTTTAAATCAATTTGTTTTGAGATACTCATTTAATACGCGTTTTTTGATTTATAATCAATTTGTATACATTTTTCGTTTTTGAGTTTTAATTATGACTAAAGCATGTATTTGTTTTTTCTTTAATTGTTCTAATTTTAATCAAGTTGGATAACTTTATTTTAATTTTAATTGACAATCAATGCGTAGGGTAAACAAAATTCGGTGCTGCCGAATATGAGAAGAATTAGTTAAAATATGCTAAATGTGCATTTCAATTTCAATTGTCATTTCAGATTTAGCGATAGAGATAACATATGTATATGTATATAGAAATACATACATACTCACACATACATACATATATACATATAAACGTATTAGCATTCCCGATTAAGGATAAATTGTGTGTGAAATGTTTTATTAACTGTTATTCGAATGCAAATCGGAATAGTGTGTCATATAAATATATACATACATAATGTAGCCTCTAAGCATATGTAAGAATGTCAATCACACACACACACAAACAAACAAACAAACAAGCAAACAGAGAGAGACACCGAATATAAGGTATACAAAGAGAAAGAGAATTAATCGTAGCTTAATGCAATTAATTTATATGTATTTGTGTGCAACTAGCAAACACAATCCACCAATATATATATATATATATATAAGTATATATAGTTTGTAGTCTGCCACGACCTTGTAGAGTTAGAATTCCCCAGCCAGCAACCCCAGTAGAAGCTCAAAAATCAGGCACAAAAATCCGAGCACGACAAGTTAGAGATATCGTAAAAAAAATATATAAGCATAGTGATAAAGTGTCTAAAATATATATATAGAATATATATATATATAAAATAATGAATATATGTATTTGTGTGAGCAACTAAGAATATTACAATTGTACACCTACATACAAACTTACATTTAATGTTTTACAGCAAATTAAAATAAATAGTTCATAATGTTTAAAATCTAATTAAAATCCAAAGTGAATTCGTTTTTTTTTTAAATATGTTTTTTTGTTTATATTGGAAAATCGAGAGATTTTGGAGTAGAAATGAAAAACACAAGAAACATATTTTGAAAACTAATTTAAATTATTTAATTTTCATATTTGTCAGCTGATAATTTTGACAACTTAACTTTTTAGATTGCAAACTTTTGCTGACATTGGAAAAAATGTTAAAAGCAATTGTTTTAAATTATTTAAAATTATTACAAATTATGAATTTAATTTGAGTAATGTTTAATTAAAACATTTGTAAACTCTGTGCTGCAATTTGAAGATGCGCCAATTAATATTTGGCAGATTTGTAGTCGGGCTCATCGCCTCCAGCACCACCACTTCCACCACCTCCGCCTCCACCATCCTTGGGCAACTTGCGCTTCTGAATAATAGTCTATAAGGAAAGCATATATAAGTTAAATCATATAAATATTTTTATATATATCGGTATATAGTCGCACCTGAATCTTTTGCCATTCGCGATCGAGTTCAGCTTTTTCGTTCTTCTCGGTTTTGTTTTTGCGCGTCTTACGGCCATCCTGCATCTTGACGCCATACTGAAAGGCGGCCTTGGGCAGCGCCTCCTTGGTGCTCATGTAATCGGAGTACTCCTCCTGCGTGTCAAAGTCCCAGCGACCAATGGGACCCTTCTTGTTGCCCAAATCCATTTTGGTGTAGTCGACCTCATCATCAGAATCATCGATGGCATCGTTCATCTCCTCCAGACCCGGGTAACACTCGGCGTAGCCTTCCGGTTCGTTGGCGAAACGCGAAGCCATCGCCTTGGAGATTTTCGATGGTGCTGGTATGCTTGTTACCACCGGCTCTGACACCTCCGCCGGTGCATCACCAAAGTAGGATTGAGGAGCACCGGAGCTGGTGGCATTGGATTTGGATTGATGACGTTCGCTGCGTGGCTGCGCTTTGGGCTGATAATCGCCCACATCATCGTAGATGTTGTCGCCCAATGCTTTCGCGGATTTGCTGTCACTGTTGCTATGAGCAGCAGCTGCTGCTGTTGATCCTCCTCCTCCTCCTCCAGCTGTTCCACCACCTGCTGGCTGGCTTCGCACATGCTCCACTTCCTTGTCGTAGAACAGGGGCTTATCCTTGTCGCGTTTCTTGTTCTTCTTGTTCCGCCCTCCGGCGCGTAAATAGCTCAATATTTGTGACAACTTATTGATGACAATATCGTTAGTGGTCAGCGTGGCAATGTCCTCTCGTGCCACTGGCACCTCAAACTTGGAGCGCTTCAGTGTCGTCGGTATATCCATCTCCATGTCGTCCTCCATATCGATGACGTACGCCATACGTCCAGGCGCAAACAGCTCGTTGCGCGGCACCTCCTTGGAGCGGCGTGCCTGGATCAGATTATAGATGTTCCTCGCCAGTGCACCATTGATCGCATGTATGTCCTCCGCCTCGCGACGCTCCGCCTCCAGTTGCTGGGCTGCTGCGGCGGCTTCAGCGAGCTTCTCGCGCGCCAAGGCGGCGGCAAGTTCCTCCTCCTCCGCCTCCTTGGAGTGCAGCTCGGAGCGCACCTTCTGTAGTAGGGCATAATCGAGACCCTTTACCAAATGCGTATGCTTCATGTCACCGCCCAAGAATTTCGATTCCTGTATAATCCGACGACGTCGCTCCGCCGCATCCACGCCGGATTTCATATCGGGGGCAACGGCACGATAGGCGTTCGTGTTGCTGCCGTGGCCTGGGGTGCTGCTCGGGTTCTGATAGTCGGGATTGACATTGTCGCGACGCTCGCGCGCCCGATCTCTGTATTTTTCGGACAGCTCCTGCAGCTTGACGTCTTCCTGCTTCTTGAGGGCCGCATAGAAATTCTTCTTTTTGCGTCGCAAATCGTTGCGTTCACTGCTGTTACTGCTGCTGCTGCCGCTCGAGCTCTTCTTCTTCTCGCCAGGCGTCGCGGGCGTTGCAAACTGGGCGGTCGCCAAGTAACCACTGCCAGCACCGCCGCTGACGCCGCCACCACCAGCGCCGCTGCTTGTCGAGGAGCCTGGCGGTGGGGCACGCGGTGTAGCAAGAAGTTTGCGGAAGTCATCGTTGGTTAGGCGCACCGAGGGTGGTGCCTCCAAGTGCGCTTCAGACATGGGAAAAAACTAATCCTTTAAAAACTATTTTTCTTTATAAACTTTTCTTGCTGTAATTCGCGATAATATTTATGCATATCTATAGAAAAGTTATCGATATCTTGTCAGCTGTTTGCTGTTAATAAAAGTTTTAAAAAATGTTAAGCTACAGCTGACTTTACCAGGGCAGCCGAATCACATGGTAAACCAATTCACAAATAAAAAGCAAATAAGCCGAGCAAATATACAGAAAATGAAACAATTTCTACGTGAAATACCCAAAGTAGAGCTACACGCACACCTCAATGGCAGCTTAAACATCGATAGCATCAAGCAACTGGCCGAGGAGCTTTACGGCGAGCGGACAAAGGAATTTGCGGCACTTTGCAAACGTTTCATCAAATTTGAGGGCGCCAAAATGAATGATTGCTTTGAAAAGTTTAGCTTTGTGCACGAACTGACGGCCACAAAGCAAGGCTTGCAACGTGCCACCGAATTGGTGATACGTGATTTTGCCGAAGACAATGTGATATATGTGGAGCTGCGCACCACGCCCAAATCAAATGATAATATGTCGCGACGCGATTATCTGCAAACGGTGATCGATGCCATTAAAAGTGCTGGCAAGCAATATAAAATTACGGTTAAATTGCTGCCATCCATAAATCGAGCTGAGGCGTTGGCAGTGGCCGAGGAAACTGTCGCCTTGGCCATAGAATTTGCCCAAAGTGAACCAGAATTAATCGTTGGCATTGATTTTAGCGGTAATCCAAATATGGGTAAATTTAGCGATTTTGCGACCGTGTTGAGATTGGCTCGAAACAATGGTTTGCAATTGGCCTTGCATTGTGGGGAAGTTGATAACCCGCAAGAGATTCAAGAGATGCTGAAATTTGGCATGTCTCGCTGTGGACATGGCACCTTTTTGACTGGAGCTGACTACGCGCAGCTGAAGGAGCAGAATATCCCAATTGAATGTTGCCTGACTAGCAATGTTAAATCGGGCACCGTTCCCAATATAAATGATCATCACTTCAGGCAACTAATGGCAGCAGATGTTCCCCGAGTGATCTGCACGGATGATTGTGGTGTATTTGATACAACGCTGTCTGAGGAATTCCATTGGGCCATGGAGAGTTTTGGCCTCAGCCGGAGTCAGTGCATCGACCTCACAGTCGAGGCGGTACAGCATTCGTTTGCCACACCCCATGAAAAAAGAATTATGCAATTGCTGATTACAGGAAGAGCCAAATAAAAAATAATCTAAATATAATCGTTAATTTTTGTTGCAATAAAACGGCTAAGTTGGCGGTTTTATATTTTGATTGTTTCAGCTGCAGACTGTTAACAGACTTTTACTCTCTCTCGCTGATTGTACTTCTAACTGCATTCTGTTGATCTAACATACATTTAATAATTATATTTGACTTATTATTTGCTCACTTAATTCAAGTTTTTATGAATTTTGCTAAAAAAAATTTATCGAATCAGGTGTAAATTTAAATGAATGACATGGATGCTATTATCACTTATGATACAACAGTGCCGGGCTTATTGAAAATTAAATATTTTATATTTTACACTCTGCTTAAATTTTAAACAAGTGCACATCTCTATTTGGAACTGTACTGTTAACTTAAATAGCCCACTCTGTGGGCTGCACTCGTGACCAACTTTATTGCACGACACGATAATTATTTTTCATATAATAAAACTTTTTGTATAATATAAATTGTAACCCAGCTTCGCTTTCATGTCATCTGCACTCTTTAAAATTATGGTATAGCAATATTTTCTTTAAATTAAGTCACATTCAATGACGTCGTTTAATTATCGCTGCAACATCGTGTAATGTTGGCTCACAAGTCCATCTCTATGCTGTTATTGACGCGCTCTTATAAGAAATGTTAACAGAGTTTTCGTCAGTAATATTTCTCTTGTCCGTGCGTGTCGTCGCGTCAGTGTGCCGCTCCGTTCGCCGCTGGTGTTTTGCTACGTTATTCGCTGTGTTCGTAAATAATAACAAAGTGACACATAGTTTGAAAATATAATCAAATGAAATTGTTAACCGCTATGAAATAATGAAATAACATGAATCAATATATTTATAAATGCAGCATTTAATAGCAACGACATTTGCTTTTAGTTCGATGTATGCCAAAATAACAGTGCATCAGTATCATTAACAACAATAAAAACAACAACTGTAGAATAACAACAGAAGTCTAAATCTAAGCGCCATATCTAATTAAAAAAAAGAAGGAGAAGCACAAAGTGAGCATACAAGTGCTGTTTATTACCGCTATAATAGTGCAGGCGTTCGTATGTATTAGTGTGCGAGTGAGGCGCGAACGTGTGTGCATTGGGCATGTTTGTGTCTTGTGTTTCTGTTTGTGATTTTATGTTGTTGTTACTTACCCTATTCCGCAGTCAAAAATATTGTATAATTGCGAACACATTTAACCATATAAATAAATCAATGAATAAATAAATTTATAAATATTGTATAGTGCAGTCTACGTGAAAAAGAAAGTCGCCCACCGCCATTTACATTAGAAAGGTGAGTAATACAAAAACAAAGAAAAAAAAATTAATTTTTGAGAAACCACAAGTGATGAAAGTACCGTTCCTGTGCGTGTGAACGTTCTCATGAGTTTGGTGTGTGGGTGTGAAAGAGAGCGCGCGTTTTTGTTTTGCTAAATAACTTGAAATGCGGTCGACGAGAAAACACAAAAAATTACTCAAATATTTGCGTTAATGGGTAAAAATACGGAGCTGCAGCTTGTTGCATGCAACGCCGACGCCGATACCGATGCCGACGGCTGCGGGGCAATTCAGCTCCCGTTTTCATTTAATTTTCGTCGCCAGTTTTGCTTTGCTGAACCTGTCAGCATGCACATTTTCTTTTCGTTTTGCGTTTTGTATCTTCCTTCATTGTTGCATTTTTGTTGCTGTTGCCGTTTATTTATTATGCGGAGCTACATCATTTTCTTATACGCACACATCCATTTATACATGAACATGTGTATATGTATGTTTATATGCTGCCTGAGTATTTGTTGTGTTCCTCTTTTGCTTTTTTGTTTGTCTGTTTGTCATACCGGTTTTGCTCTCTCACTGTCTCTCCCTGTGCTCCGCTTCTTCTTGGTGCTCTAAGCAACACTCGGCCGAAAAACGCGCTCTTCTGGTCTCAATGTGCTTGCTGTTGTTGTTTTTATTATTGTCGTTGTTACTGCTGCACAGGTAGTTGTTGCTGCTCTTACATAGTTTACTTTTAGATTTCTTTTGTGCGCTTCTGTGCGAGCGCATTGTTGTTGTTATTCCTATTTCTGTTAGTTTTTCTCCCAATTATGATTTATTTACTCACAGCAATTATTAATCTGATTTCTGATTTCTGTCTTTGTTGATTTTTTCTGCGTCCGCATATTAAAGGTTAATTTTCATTACTTGCTTAAGCATTTTAATCTTGATTCTTTTTTTTTTTGCTTTGGCGTCTTCTGTTTTATTGTTTATTCTACGTTTTGTATATTGCTTTTACATTTTATGTGTCGTGTTGCCAAGGCTGTTCAATTGTGTTAATGGATTTATTAAAGTTTAGCAAACTCATTCTAGCTAATTTTTTTGTTTTGTTATCGTTTGTTCTGTACTTGTTTCCAGTTTCATTGTTTTTGTTTTCAGGAATTCGCTAGCGTTGTCGATTGAGAAAACCATGGAAAACAAATATTTCCATTGTTTTCTTGATTTTTTCCTCTTTTTTTTTGCTTGTTGTCTGTTGCCATGTGTTCGCTGTTTTGGTCATTTGTTTGTTGACGTCAGTTTGATAGAATATCTTGATTACTGCGTAGACAAAATTTCGATTAAAAGAAGTAGATCCGTACAGTGAATACTCGTAAATCGAACCGCTTTGTTTTTGACAGAGAAATTGAGATTTTGTTTTGTAAATAATTGCTATTAATTAATTAGCATTTATAATTTAAGTTTCTAATTTGGTAAATTTAAGAAGTTAATATTCTGAAAATTACTATTTATATGTATAATCTATTTTTTTTAGAAAAAAACCTTTTGCTTAATGGTTGTCAAAAGGATGTCACAAGTATTATGTCGTTGTGCATTTCTTTAATTTAATTAATCTTTATGAACATTCACATGCATATTTGTAATATAAGTTATTATTAACTAATATTCGCTGTTTTTATTTGTTCAACGCAAACGATATATGCACAAAAAGAGCACAATAATTGAAAACCTCAAAACCATTCGAATTATTCATCTTTAGCATTGAGTACTTTGACGCCTGACGCATATATCGAGCAACAGACCGACCAAAATCGGAGGTCTCTGGTTTTGAGTGGGTCGGGAGAATCCCCCTGGTCGCCTTTCCCTTGTATACATTAATCGTGTCCAATTATAAGCATATTAAACACATTGTGCTGACAAAAAGCCCAAAAATAACAACAATATCTTTGTAGATAAGTGTGAATGTGGGGAAAAAAAGTAAAAGGCCAAAATTATTATTCTATTAATAGTAATAAATTGATGTGCTATCGAGCTGTGGCTCTCTTGTGAACAACATTTATATTATTTATTTAATACAATTTAATATCAGTCGACACAGAAAACCGAAAATTATTATTATTTATTTAAGTATAATTTAAAGCATCTTAAATTAAAAATATTATACAATTTTTTGCTTTGGGATTGTTATTTGCAAAATTGGCTGAGGAATTTAAATAAATCCCGAAGAAACCCAAGCAGGCAAAAAATAAATAAGAGTTAGTTTTAATTAGTCAAGCGGCCACAGCTAGATTATGCGATGTTATTCTCGGGTTTTTTTTCCAGAAATTAATCACGGGAACTTGTTATCGCCATAGTAGACAAGAGTTAAACTTGAATATAATTACTTAAAGAGCAAATTGCATTCTTATTTTGGGAATTTCGGATAGAACTTTTTGTAAGAATTTTTTAAAACTAGAAAGAATTACCATATTTTTTAGCGTTGTCGATTTGGTGTACGACTTTCAAACGATTTTCATAGCGATTTTTGTGTACAAGTGTATGTACAGAATCACAGATTGTTAAGAAAACGCACTGCACACTGAGCGAGTGAAAAACCCAAGAAAAGAACCAGAGCTGGTTGAAGAAAAATTAAATTTAGATATACGCAGCAAAAGTAAATGAAAAACACACATTTGCTGAATACAATTGCAATAATTTTATTTTAACCTGTGCGCACAATTCCCAGAAAAATATGTATATATAAATACTATATACATACCTAAGTATAATGTAAATAATAACAAATCAGACAATTATTTCACACGTCTTCAACACAATATAGTGAAAATCGCATTGAAAATACGTTTTTCTTTTTCGCACGATTTTCTTGTTGGAAATTTGCTAAAGAATTTAGATACTTTTGTTGCTTTGCTTATATTTCCATTTTAATTTATTTCTGCTCTCTGATTTGGTTTAGTTTATTGTTTGGCTTCTTGGCCTTTGCCAACAGGAGGCTTAACTATTATTAAATACAGTTATTTACACAGCCAATATTAAACGAATCACCTGCTGTGATTCCCAAATTCCTTTAAATTCTATTGTTTATTTCCCCGGCGCACCTTAAATAGATGTAATAAATTATTAAAACAGCGTCGAGACGCATCCACAGCCAATGTTTCGCAATTGCTCAGCTGACTTCTCTCAGCTCCCATAATAATTGGATGGGACTCAAGGGGGAGTCTCAATGAAATTAGACCTTTGCTCTTATTGTTGGCAAGTGTGTGGAAATACATACGTCAACATCGATAATTAAATATACATATGTGGCACAATTATCGTAAGCAAAAATCATCTAAAACTCTTACGATGGCAACCAATTAATTAATTAATTGCATTCAATCAACACTAATTTATTCTCTTAGGCTTGCCGAAGATTAAATACCCTTACAGTCAAATTAAAAAAACCAATCGATTTTTGCCATATCAGCTTATTATATAGTAGTTCGATTTAAATATACTTGGGTCCTAACGTAGGGAGTTAGTTTTTGTTAATATATCTTCGATAGCAAAATATTTTCTAATCAAAGAAACATTTTGATTTCGTTTATGTCTAACCAAATTTGCAACAATTTCAAATTGTTAATAAAATGTGCTTCAATTTATAATAGTGTATACTGATAAGTATTTTATATACTTATAAATAAAACCTTTAATTTGGGATATTTCCTTTTTTGTAAATATGATTTTTGCGCTTCAGGCTGTTTGTGTTAGAGAAAATGCTGCCACGTCTACTTGCATCTTTGAACATTTCGTTTACGTTTGTCTGTTTACTTGACCAAAACAACAAATGTAATTCGACGGGATGTAAGCGACATCAGACAGACCTATGATGTATGTATGGATGTATTTGCTTGCTTTAACTGAAGGACTGGGCCGTGACTCGCCAGATAGATGAGGGCAGCACAAAGTGGGAATGCGCCCCAAAACGAACAGTTTTGGCGCGTAGCCAACTCTAAGCACAAAGAGGAAAGTAATAAAGATACAGAGACACACAGAGAGAGAGAGAGAGAGAGAGAGAGAGATAGCGAGTGAGAGCAAAAAATCAAGCCAAAAATGTAAATAAGCAATTGTTACATGTGCGCAAACCCAAAACAGTTCTTAATGAAATGCTGCCCCAATATTTGCAGATCTATCTCTATGTATACAGTAAGGAAGTATGTCGGTTATTTAGTTACATTTAATTTTGATACCCATTCAAAAGGGGGAGAAAAGTGTATAATGATGTAACATAAAGTACATATATATTCCTGATCAGATTATGCAGAAGGCTTATGCTTTAATTTTTTCTGTGTCAATACAAATCGACTTACGAATTGAGAAAAAATAAAATACAATTGTGTAATTATATATTCTGCCAGTAAATATACCGCGCCAGGCTGTTGATGAAGATATTTTCCACTATGTATTTAGTAGGTATCTGCTAGTTGAGCTCTCTGTCAACTAGCTTAAGCTGGAAACACTTCTCTTTGGCAACATCGGGTTTGTTGAGCTGCTTGGTGCTCAATGCATTTTTCACAGGAATGCGACACGCACGCGACATTGACAAACACCAATAGCAACAACAACACCCGTTCGTCGTCTTTTCACGTCCGCTTTTCAGCCTTGACGGCAAATTACAAACAAATTTTTTCCAATTTAGCTTCCCTCCGCCCAAAACACCTCCGCTCGCCATGCACCTACACAGCATCTCTTGACGGCGTCGGCGGCTTTTTCTTTTGAGCTGCCCTCGACGTGCAACGCATGGTAAAATGAGGAAAGAGCCGGAAAAACTATTTGACATTGCCATTGTTTGTCTTTGTCAGTTTCCAAAAAGCGGAACAAGTCACACATACAAACACACATGCAGTTAGTTAGTTAGCTGCAGCCTAGTTTCTCATTTCGTATTTCGTATTTTGTATTTTGTATTTTGTATTTCGTATTTTTCTCCATTCGCGCACATTACTATGACGCAGCAATTTCGTTTGTCTCTTTTCTTTGCGCAAGAGATAAAGAAAAACAAGAAGCAAAAAAAACGAGGCAACAACAAGAACTGAAGTTGTTCACACAAATTACCGGATATTGCAGATTTTGCGCATCTTTCACTTCAATTGTGCTCTTTTTGCAAAAAATTTTCACAGAAATTTTTCTTTGAAGTTTTTTGCACTTTAGTCCCTTTTTAGCAATTTTTGTTCATTTTAAAATTTTGAAATTAAACTGGAGAAGATCACAAGCTTAATTCGTATGTATCGAGTACTCTCAAGTATATTGGTTGCCAGAAGGAATCATCTCTGACTTCATTTCTTACGTAGTACTACTACTAGCATTGGTTTCTTTCTGAGTATTACTTATTATTATTATTTATTATTTATTTTATTTTAAAATATTAATTTTGTTATTTTATTTTATCGGTAACATATATAATTTTCTAGACAAAGTCTTTCGACTAAAGTAAACTGAGTGCTTTTTTTTTTGTTATCTGCAAGAGAAAGTTAAATCAGAAGCTTAAAATAAATATTTATTTCAAATTTTGAAACTCTTTATTGCATAAACTTTTCAAGCAACTTTTACAATCCAAAGTGCATACAAAAATAATCTAAATTGTATACATTCAATTCATCGAAATGACTGTCAGCCAACAAGCAGTTAAAATTTAATAAAAATACATTTAAAAAACATTCAAAAAATATGTATTTAGAAAAAAGTACACAATGATATTTATAAGAAAGTCTTTTGATTGTTTGTCTTTACAAAACTCAACAAACAAAATTGGCCTTCAAGCCCAAAAATGCCCTCTTTTCACAGACGCCACCTTTTTTTTGGGAAGCTTTTGCAGTTTAACACTTGATTTGATATGCAAACATGAAAAATGCCAACTTAAACAAAAAGACAAAAGATATTTATGTGAAATACTAAAATTTATGACATTTGTTGTGACGTTTGCTTTTTTTCTGTTTTTTCTGTTTTTTTTTTTTTCGGATGAGCAACTTTTGTGTAATATCAAAAAGTCTTCGTGTTATTTGCAATATTGCAAAAGGATTTGCATATCAATATTAAGAAGAATAATAAATAATAATAATAGAGAATACAAATATTTTCTGCGATTTCAAGAATTCATTTTGCAGCTAACATCGATTTTTTTAAATTTTGATAAATATTGAGAAAAGTCAAATAGCTCAAATTTAATATTATTTATATTTCATTTTAAGTATTATACCTTTTTTTTATGTTTTATTTTTTTTTTTGTGAAGATTGATATTTGTCGACTTTAAATAAATATAATAATCAAACGATTCTTTATTTCCATAATCGCCAAACTGTAATTTTTGAATTATATTTAACAGACGAGTTAGTGTATTTGGTCTGTTGGTAATGCTTGGTTTAACTGCAATTCTTGTTTTTCGCTTGTTTTGCACTTGTTTGGCAAAGTTATACACTGTGCTTTATAATGCTGTGTGTACTTTTTGGCACGTGACAATAAATTGTTGTTGTTTGCACTCTGTTGAGTTCAGCTGGCTGTTGTTGTTATTGTTATTGTTCGTGTTCGTTTTCTTCTTATTTCACTTCTTCTTGTTCTTATTCTTTTTCAAGTTGCTTGGAAGTTTTATGTAATTTTGGAGCCAAGTATGAAAGTGTGTCATAAATGTCATAGTTAATATTTGCTGTTCAGTACTTTTTGGCAACTGGCTTAAAATGCCAGCCATGTAAGTTCAGAGAGCTGCCACAAAAGATCATGCCACACACAATGCACATATATGTGTATATGTGTGTATGTGTGTGTGTTTGTTTGTGAGTCATATGGTTTTAAAAATAAAAGCATGGTGCGCTCTGTCAACCTTGACCCGTTAGTCAATTCACTTGCCAAACAAAGAGCAAAAAAAAGAACCAAAAATCCATGTACAAAATTGCAATGCATCGCATTTATGGGAACAGCCCACTTGTAACTGTGTGCATATGTGTGAATTTGTGTGTATTTGTGTGTATGTTTGTGTCTGTGTGTGCCCAATCCATAACCAATAAACCACAAAAGCTGCACAAACAAAAACACACACACACACACACACACACACACCTATGAATGCCTCATACCTTAAATTAGATGATGGCCAGCAGAAGCAACCAAACGGAAAAACAACAAAAGCAACTAAATAAAAAAAATACACAAATGTTATTGCAATCTGAACTAGAAACAAGTAAAAGTGTTTTGAAAGCAAATGCTGGAAAATTTCCCTTTACCTCAACTTTATAAACTTTATCTGCAAATAGTAAACGAAAAATTAAAAAAAGACTGAATTCGATTAATTAGAATTGTTGACGTTATATGTGAAATAATTGGCATTCTAATTTGCTTACATTAAAAATTTTCCACTCATTTTCAATATATACGGAAAAGTTAAATGCACAACTGAATTGTAAATGTGTCTGGCAAAAGTATTTGAAATGTGGCTTTTATATAAATATATATATATATATATACATGCAATTAATCACGTGGCAAATGTAATGGAATTAAATACCTTCTGGCAGTGTTGAAAACTTCATTGCATTTCCAGCAGTCGATTTCAACTGCATTAAGTTGCTAATATGCATTGGTATTAATAGCATTGCAAATATAGTATACAGTCTAGTATATATCGGATATAAACATGTTTTTCCAGAAAGTGTTGTAATTAATACTAACAATAGTATTGTTTAACACAAATGTGGAGGTCAAATAATAATAAAATGTGTGAAAAATGTTGATAACAAAGTCTAAGATTAATATTATGAAAGGTATTATCAATATATAAATATTTTTATTAATAAACATAAATCTAACAAATATCTTTACATATTCTTGTATTTGGCATTTAATTCTTAAAGTACCTAATATTAATTAAATTAAAATCAAACTCACATATTCAACACGACATCTTTTGTTTTATTAAGGCTTCACACTTGATGAATTTCCTTCTCCAATCAATAATTTGCCACAAATCAATAAATGACAACTTGTAACTTGAATATGCCACAACAAATATTCAATACCATAATACATATTGAACACTTGACTCAAATCGATACAAAATTGCAAGTGATGAAAAAAAGCATGATATTTGTTATCTCGAAATGTTGAAAAGTGCAATGTGCAACTTGCAACAATAAATTGTGCACCTTATGACGTGCCAAATACAAAACCACTCAACGAACATTTTTCATTATGCTTTTTAGGTTGATTTTGAACCCACCACCTCTTCCCCCCCCCCCCCCCCCTATTTAAAGAATTTTTTGTGTTTTATTTTTTGTTACTTTTTGCTGCTTTTAGTTTCTGATTGCTGGCAAAAGTTATGGTTGTTGCTGTTTCTGTTGGTTGGCTGACTGCACTTGGCCCAAAGTTGATTGCATGACATTGTTCTTAGTTTTCGCTTACATATCGTACCGCATATATATATATATATATATATATATGTATGTATGTTGCTCCCAACAAAGCTTTTTCTCTTTCCCCTGTATCCCAATCACCTCAAACCTCACATCTCACCTCACCTTGCTCTTGTTTTGTAAGCGAACGATTTGTTTACACTGATTTTTGTTGTTGCCACACACAATCAGAGGCATCGCCCAGTTTTTTTTTTCAGCCACAGTCAGAACAATTCGCAATATTATTGAAGAGCACCAAAAATAAATAAAATCGAGTAGGAAAAAGCTCGACTCGAAGATACCCTGAATGGAAAAAGTTATCGATAAAATGAAATTCAGTTAATCTTATAATGATAAGCGAGAAGTTTTCAAAGTAACTAATTTTTTACAGATATACAGAAAAGATGAATCAATCAACTTGTTTATGCTAATTAGAAATATATTTATAAATTATGGGATTGATTGATTGGCTTGCTTCTGCTTGTGGCATACAACTTTATTATATTCTTTGTACACCGTTTCAATGAGCTCTTGGAAGTTAAATAGAAGTACACTTGTTGAATTTTGATTCATTTAGTTTCATATTTTTATTCAATCCGATTGAGGTTTTTAATTTTGTTTTCAGTTAACTATTTTAAATATTTTTAAGTGAATAACTGAACAAATAATATATGGAATTGTTGCTTAATGCCAATGGCTTTATTTATTATGGCAGAGAATTTAATCTTCGTCTAACCGAGCCGACAGAATTTTTTCCCAATTTTTTTTTATTTTCTATTTAGCTGCAAAATACTTGAGTGCATTTCTATTCATTTTGTAGCATTTTGTTTGGACCTTGCAATGATAAATGTTCAAGTAATAAACTTTAGAAATGCCCATTGCATGGCGGCATACGGGTCGAAGGGGCAGGCAGGCAGGCAGGAATGATGTGTGGTAGAAGCGGGGGATACCACTTGCGCTCGTTACTTCCCCTTCAATTCTCAAGTGTTAAAATCTTTCGTTGTGGATATACATATATTTCCCCTACACAATATTTGGGCCATAAAGTGCGCTCGAGAATGAGAGCCGTGTGTGTGCGTTGATGATGACTAAGACAAATTGTTTTCACCGCATGTGTCAGTCGGTGAGTGAGTTTAAAATAGTTGAAATATGGCACACTCCAAATTATATAGCTCAGTTGTTTTCTAAACCAAACTTTAGCACTTAACGAAGTTCTCCATCAACATGAGCATTAAATACTTGACGTAATCACGTTTAGTATAATTAGTGTGACTAAAAAACAGGTGAGCTGGTGATTAAATTTTAAAGCAATTGCCTTTTATTAACTTTGTCGGCACTCGCTTTTTAAGCAATTGAAAAAGGGGGAACTCTAATTATTCGCTTAACTAGGGTCACTTGCAAATTATTTCCGGTTTTTTCTTTGCCATTCTTAGTTTTAGCCATGCTCAATTTCCAATAGTTCCATCAAGTCTTTAGCAAAGTTCTGTTGCTCAGTTTGTGAATTTCTGTGCGTTTTTTGCAGTCGATTTTTACAGCGTCCGTTCTGAAGATAATGATCCATTATGTGTCTCAAGCAATTTAGTGCAGTCATTGATACGAGACCATAAAAAACGACTGACGCTTATGCAACAAACTTTAAATATAATGCTTAAGTCGAAGTCGATGTCAAAGTCGATGTCAAAGTACAAGTACTTAAATAAGTAGAAAAGGCGATAGAGGAGAGACCCATTTAAAAAAAAAAAAAACCGACTTACAGCACTTGACTCACATTTATTGCAAAAAAAATTATATGCATACAGCTTGAAAGTGCTGCAAGAAAGTTTCGTTTTGTTGCACTGCCTCCTTCATCAGCCAGCAGCATGCAGTGCAGAAAATGTCGTTTAATGTAAATAATGTGTATATATATACAAATACATATATATATGTATTTATAAAAAGTGAAGTAAAGTTTACTGTACTTTTCAGTACATTGCCATTGGCTCAAGCGCTTCAATAATGTTGTTGTTACGTCACAGAGTTGAGAGCGTGTCAAAAGATGTTTAACACTTTAAACCTTAAAATTAAATTAAATTTGTTACACTTTTTAATTATTTTTTCCTATTAATAATTTGGTTGAGGAAAGTCTCCGAACCCATAAGGCAGCATTAATATTTGGTGCATTTCTGGTCAGATTTTTATACAATGCAACAATGCGTCGACAGCTGAGTAAGAAAAACTTTTTGGCTTACCTTGATATCCATAAAAAAAAGTCCGTAATAATTATGGTAAAGATTAGGCTTAGGGTACTCACAGGCCTATTGAAAAAACGAAATGTTGGTTTATTGTAGCGAACTAAAGGAAGAGTCATCGAAATTCATCTTATCAGATATCATAGGGATACATTTTCTGAGCTCTATCGACACAGAAATCATGAACTCAACAAAAATTTCTAGGCTTCGGACCACAAATTGGATTGATGAAGCTATTGGCTTAGAATGGCACACAATAGATCCAGCAGCTCTCAGTTCCTAAATAATATAGTAATAATTCTGTGTTTTACAAAACTCGTCACATCTTGACAAAAAGTCATCTATAAACGTTCTATATATCCTATGACTTTCATTTTTTTTTTTTGGTTTTTTTATAATAAATATATAGTGAATTTTAAATGTGGACATTTTAATTGTATTCTGCTTAAGGTTACTTAAATTTCGGTGTGCCTCAAATTGCTCCAAACTGTCTTGTTTTTCTTGCACATTGAGTGCCACAAAACACGCTGTGCTCATCTCTGCCACAATAGTGGAAACATTTTCGGTTCAGCCCCTTTGCTGTTGCTGATGTCGGTTGACTGCTGCCCGTTGACATGTCTTTGGCAATCGGTCGGCTTTTATTTTTTTTTTTTTTTTTTTTGGCTTTTGCCCTGTAGAAAGCTGAGATTTCTGCTGAAATTAGTCACGCCGAGTAACACTTTTTTGGACACTGTCCGATTTAGTGAAGTTATTTATAAAAATCCTCTTCACAAGTTAAACTTTAGATTTAATATATTTGGACAATAAGAAAAAAATGTTTTATTTTTGTTTAATTTTGACTCAAATGAGTCATTACAAAGACTCTTTTTTGTAAGTGTATGTGGCCTTTGATATTGTTCACTTTCGTTGCACTCTGTCACTGCAGCATTTAATTAAAGTTGATCGTGATGCTGTTGCTTTATAAAATTGCGTTTTGCGGTGGTCATTGTTGCAGCTGATACTGCTGCTGCTGTTGCCGCTTAATTGAAGTGTCATTAATTTGTATGCACCAACATAATTACACATAATTATGAATAAGTCATAAGCCATTTTGTTGACTCTGCAAGAGTTTCGTGTAGCTCCTCCAACTCTTTTTGTCGGCGGGAAATGTTTTTTAGGCTGTTCGCCCCAGGCCACTGTGACCCGCTTCGTTGACCCCACTTACTCATTTCCCATTGTTTTTATTATTATTATTTACTTTTTTTTTTGGTCTTATTATTATTTTGTATAGTTTTTGGGTGGCTCAGTTGCGCGTGAGTGGTTTACGAGCTTTACACATAGCTGAGAGACCCACCTATCTTTGGTTTTTCATGCGGCTTGTTGGAGAGCGCAATTTTACGCGTGCTGCTAAAGCAAACAAGTTGGAATACGCTAGTCGAGAGAGCTCGAAGAGGAGATACCCTTGATTATATTATAAAAAAGTATGTCTGATTTTGATTACAATTTTTTTACAGCTGATCAGCAATATATATTTTAAATGGTTGGGAAGACAATAATATAACAATTCCCAATTTTATTGTCTATTCAAAAATAATCGGTTATCGATGGTATGAATTGCCCTTGATTTGGGTATGCTATACGAACACTAATTTTCCAATTTGTAATTCTTAAGGTTTTAGAGTTCTATTTATACAGGAAAACAAAAGCATTTGGATAGTTTTAACCTGCTTTTTGCGTTTTATTTCATTACTGTTTATTTTATTGGATTGAAGCAGCATACACAAATTTTGCACAACTTCATATACCCTTCTCCTCTCATGTTAAATGATATCTGCGTAACAAAATAAATGCATAAAAACAAATTAAAAAATCTACATTACAATATCTTTTCATGTGCATAACGTTCATTTTTTTGTGTAACTTTATTGTTGGTTAATCTTTTGACTTTTATTTATTATTATTCTTTTTAGAACACTTAATTTGCTGAGGTTTGTTGAACTTCCTGTGTTGTGCTCCAGTTAGTTTAATGTTTGTCATTAATTTGGTTGAATCTGTTGTGATGATGGTTGGTTCTATTTAGTATAGTATTACTTTGTGTCTTTTTTAGATATATTTATCTCATATCAATTTAACTACTTTGGTTAAATGTTTTAATTAGTTACATATCTGCGATTGTTGTCAATTTGTTTTATGAGACGTATATTTACTGATTGCTGAATTGATGCTTGTAAGCTGATAAATTCAGTAGAATCTAGTCGAACCTGCCTTTGCAAGTTTGCCTATTATAAACTAAAATTGGCAAAATCCTCACGCTTACTGCTGAGAGTCACCGCATAATTCGATGGTCTTGTCTTAACCAGAAAACCAAGCTATCTCCCTTTTGAGCCAAAAGTCACGTAGCAGGCTCAAAAATTGACTTCACACAACAGCAGCCGCCGCAGCAAAGCCCGTTAAATTGATTTTTGTGGCAAGTAAATAATCAAATCAACTTTTGCCATTCAACGTCGTCTTTATATAATATGAGAGCGGCGCCAGGCACAAAGCTTCAAAACCGAAAAATCAATCTTTGCGCTTGGCCCCATCAAACGGAAAACGCCCCAAAAATTGTAGTCATTAGTTTTGGCACAAAAAAAACAGAACAAACAAACAAAATGAGAACAGAGAAGAAGCAAAACAAAAGCCAAAAATTTAAATTTTTGTATATAATATATATAATATATATATATGGCGTAAAGTTCATGACCACAAACAAAACTACTTAGCCAGGTTAGGATTGGCGTCGCGGATTGGCATTGTTTCAACTGCAACATAGCGCCACATTTCTGCGCATATTTCTGTATGTGTGTGTGTGTGTGTGTGGATGTCTACCTGATGAGTCGCATCAATCAGCGCTGCCATTGTCTGAACTTGAAATCGATTTTTAAACAGGCTGGCAACACAGCTTGATGCAGACCCAACCAGGCCAGGCCAGGCCAACAACAGCAGTTAGGCAGGCAGGCAGGCAGGCAGGCAAACATAAAAGCCTAATGATCATAGCCAGCGATTGAGTTACATGCAGCAAATCTCTGACGATCTGACTGGAACGCAACTTTCAACTCGCAACTCTGCTGCCGTCTTGTGCCTTCCTCTTAACTGTCCACAGTTAATCACGAACTGGCCAAAAAGAATGCCGGATTAAGTCAAGAGAAAACCAGTTTTTTATATTCATTTTTTTTTTTTTTTTTTTTTTTTTGCTGGAGCGCCGGCACCGAACTACCTTTGATTGTTGTTATACCCTAGTCAGAGAGGGTATGATGGGATTGCGCATTAGATGCGAAGTAGTTTCTCAGTAAACAATGGTTCATATGTCTAATTATTAACATTAAAAAAGAGCGCTTAAAGTTATTTTTAGTTAATCTTTTTAACTTGCAACTGTTATTAGTAAAATGGATCCATTAAAATTTATAGATATTTTAAATTATTGAGTAAGAAATGCAGCTAGAAGTGAAAAAAATAAATATTAAAATTATGGATATTTAAAAAAGGACAACCATTTAATTTGCTAAATAAAAATATTTAAATATTTATCATTAAATTCTCTTTACTTTTAATCTGACTTCGTTTTGTTTACAAATAATTTACATTTAATTAATTTGCCCTTAACTTATTTTACTATGTAAATTTCCATTTACAAATAATGTATAAATAAATTTTCAATAACAAATACTAGTAGAGAAAAAATATATAAATAAATATATGCATATTTGCTTATATTTAATTTTCTTTTTTTTTTTGTATGTTTTCTTTTGTATATTATTTTTCTTTCTTTCATATTAGAAGCAAAAATCTAGCTAGGAAATAACCTTATTAAATTTTATATATTAATGTTAGTTAAAGTAAAATGATAGAAATAAATTAACTTTATTTAAAGGCAAAATGTAATATTTTTTTTGAGGATATTTTGTCTACGTAATTTTCTGTTTTTATAAATATTATTATTAATTTTTTTTGCTTTTATAAAAGCAAAGCCAAACAACTTGTTAACATTCAAAAGGATGAAAAACAAGTTCAACTTTCGTGGTGAGATTATTAAACTAGGCTTTTGGGGTTGGCACTAAGAGCATTGAAATTTCGACTTTGCAGCATAGTTTAACACTTGACTGGGTTGTTTTTGTTTTTATTGTAAATCAAGTTTTGCAGTTTTGGAGTTGTGTGTTGGTTGGCGCTGCTCGATGTTTTGTTATTCTGCGGAACGTGGCGCAACTCGTTTTTTTTTTTTTTTTTTTTATTTTGGACTTGAGAGCTGCTTTGGCTGCTTGAGCTGCCTGGCATATTTGTTGCCTACAACAACAACAACAACAGTCAACAAGCAAAACGTGCACGCCAAAAAATGCAACTGCAACAAGAACCGCAACATGAACGGCAGCAGCAGCAGCAGCAGCAGCACAAGCAGCATCGGCGGCAGCAACAACAACAATTGCAACAATGGGCAGCGCCTTGGGGCGCGTCGTCATTCCGTCTAGCTATGTTTTGGTTGACTTGTTAGTTGCTTTTTTGGTTTTTAGGGTCGGCACTCGTTCGCCTTGGCTATCTGCCAATTGTTTGGCAAATTAACAGCAAAAAGGAGTTGGCAGAAACAAATACAAACACACACACACACACATACTCACACACCCACCAATGTTGCTCCTGCTGTTGCGTGTTGCCCTTCTTCGGCTTCCACCTCCTTTTCCTTCTTCAACTTCTACTTCTGCTGCGCGCAAAATGTTGCCAAACATTTAAATATGCCTTTGTTTGGATTTCCAGCTCAAATGAGCTTGTCGTGGCCAAAAGTTGCCGCCGCCAGTTGCTTCTTCGGCCTCTGCTGCGTTCCACGATAATCTGCTGCATGCCACGTTTGTTGTTGTTATTGTTATTTATGCACCCTGCAGCAACTTAACTTAATGCCGGGTATACATGACTAACTTTCATGTTGCATGTTGCAAGTTTAAATACATAATTGATAACTCTAGCTTTTAACTAGAAAATCAACAAAGTTTAAAATGAGAGTGAATCAAGAATATAATTAATTTTTATTAATTGTCTTTTAATATTTTTTGTTAATATTTACATTTTTCTACAGACTTATACAGGGTATTTTGCTGCTTGGCATATTTTAGTTTTAGCTCTTGGGGTTTGTTATGGCTTGGGCTCTTTGTTAGTGGCAACGTCTTGCATCTTGGCTTAGTGCGTTTATCTTCATTATGCCATTGAATTTATTCATGCATCCATATTTAGTTAAATTACATGTTCGCGATAAGCTAAACCCCGATCGTTTTCGCAACACACAAACAACACGAACCAGGACCCCAATCCATATCTTTCATCCCAGTCCCAATTCAAGTCGAACTTCAACTTCAACTTCAACTTCAACTGCAACTGCAACTGCAACACTCAACTCGTCTGTTTAAACTAATTAGTTGAGTGTGTTATTTTTGTGTTGCGCTGTTGGCGTTGCCCCTTTATTTTGGTTTCCAGGAAAGACTTTGCTTCGATCTCGTCTCGCGTCCGTATTTGCTAATTAGGCAACCCAGTTTTGCCTGCACCTCAATTCAATTCAATTACATTATTAAATTATACGACCGGCATAAAAAGCGTTTTTCTTACTCATTTTTTGCAGGTGAGCCAATCATTTTCCTTTTTGGACAGCTGCAGCATAACCACTATTTTTGGGTAAATATTTTTATTTCTAAGAAGTTTTCGGGAGTTTTTGTTTTCTGTTGCAAATTGTTGGTTCTTCGACTTAAGCTTTAGTTGCATCCCTTTTCTTTTTGCTGGATACTTTAAAGCGTTTATGAAATGCGATTGAGTTTTTGTGCAATTAGTTTAGCTGAAGAATAGCAAGAATTCATATGGGGGATTATTGACTTGCAGATACTCCTTATGTTTAGTTAAACAGAATGCAATAAAACAGAACGGATTCAAAATAACTGAGGTATGTTTTTTCATATGATATGAAATTTAATTGAAAGACGGAATATTTCAAATTGAAGTCAAAAAGATAAAAACATAGTTAGTATAGAAACTTTAATTGTCATAAATACATATTATAATTAAGATTTATTTTACGAGAAAGTTGGTTTATATAATAAAGAGTCAGCAAGTTCAATCAGATCTTACTGCTTTTTCGTTCATAAAAACTGAAAATTATTTTGGTCATGGATTTCGCAAACGTTTTCCACTTCTTTTGTTAAACTGAAGTTGTGGAGACAGAGGAAAAATAAAATGAGAAAAAAAATACAGAACTAAAATCAAAATCATTTCATCGTCGTCGACAACTGTCTAAAAACCAAAATGTCAGCAAGTTTTCAGTTGCATTTCGTCTTTGGGGCTTCTGACGATGCTGCTTTTTATATGACTATGGATTTATATATATATACATATATGTATATATATATAAATTTGTGTGTGTGTGTGTTTATCTACATACATATAAATTGATGGCAGCAGTATACGTTTTATAGGTTAACTGCTTTGGCTTTGGCTGACTTCACCTTTTTACAGTCGATCGGTTTACAACAAAAAACTATATATATATATATAGAGAGAGAACTATGAAGGCAAGAACAAGTCGCTCGAGTGGCGTAACAATAAATGTGAGCCAAGCTCAGCTTTTTGTTCTTTAACGCTACCAATAAAACAATAAAATATTGACTTATCTCTGCACAGCAAATCAATTGCAAGACGCAGCAGAAGTTGAGGCAGCCAGCACAAAACTTGGCCAAAACGGAAATAGACAGTCTGTCGTCGAGTGAATGGCAATTGCTTGGCTCTTTGTGTTTGTTATTGTTGTTGTTCCTTTTGGTATTGTTGTTAAAGTTTTGCAATTAAAATGCTATTGAAGTGTTGGCTATATTGTTATTTTTGTTGTTTCTTTTACAACAGCAACTTTTTATTCGTTGATTTTCGATGGCTTTAATAAATCAATGGCCTGTGCCATGTTACCAGTTCAAACTTAAAAAGCTGCCTAACAGCTTTTGGTCATTCGACCTTAGCTTTTTTCGATGATCTACAAAATGGCATTGGAAAGTTGTTTTTATAATGTGCTTTTAATTTCTAGATATCTGTTTTTTGCTCGTCTTGATATTTTAAGGTTGGTTTCTTTTTTTAAACTCAGATAGCGTAGGTGGAAAAATATATTGATATATTGTCTGCCATGTTGTCTGTCTATATTTTTCTCGAAATCCGAGAGTACCTTGAAATTGGGAAATATATTTTTGTCAATGCCCACTTAGAATTGACCTTGGTTAATTGATAACAACGATGGAGTACTTGAATATGCGTATTTATACGAGAACTAATATATATAAATATATATATATATATATTTTTTTTTTATATATATTTATACAAGAACTAATATATATATATAAATAAGAATGGCAAAACGCAATAACGACGATAACAACGATGAAGTACTTGAATATTTGTATTTATACATATACATATACATATACATATACATATACATATACATATACATATACATATACATATACATATACATATACATATACATATACATATACATATACATATACATATACATATACATATACATATACATATACATATACATATACATATACATATACATATACATATACATATACATATACATATACATATACATATACATATACATATACATATACATATACATATACATATACATATACATATACATATACATATACATATACATATACATATACATATACATATACATATACATATACATATACATATACATATACATATACATATACATATACATATACATATACATATACATATACATATACATATACATATACATATACATATACATATACATATACATATACATATACATATACATATACATATACATATACATATACATATACATATACATATACATATACATATACATATACATATACATATACATATACATATACATATACATATACATATACATATACATATACATATACATATACATATACATATACATATACATATACATATACATATACATATACATATACATATACATATACATATACATATACATATACATATACATATACATATACATATACATATACATATACATATACATATACATATACATATACATATACATATACATATACATATACATATACATATACATATACATATACATATACATATACATATACATATACATATACATATACATATACATATACATATACATATACATATACATATACATATACATATACATATACATATACATATACATATACATATACATATACATATACATATACATATACATATACATATACATATACATATACATATACATATACATATACATATACATATACATATACATATACATATACATATACATATACATATACATATACATATACATATACATATACATATACATATACATATACATATACATATACATATACATATACATATACATATACATATACATATACATATACATATACATATACATATACATATACATATACATATACATATACATATACATATACATATACATATACATATACATATACATTATACATATACATATACATATACATATACATATACATATACATATACATATACATATACATATACATATACATATACATATACATATACATATACATATACATATACATATACATATACATATACATATACATATACATATACATATACATATACATATACATATACATATACATATACATATACATATACATATACATATACATATACATATACATATACATATACATATACATATACATATACATATACATATACATATACATATACATATACATATACATATACATATACATATACATATACATATACATATACATATACATATACATATACATATACATATACATATACATATACATATACATATACATATACATATACATATACATATACATATACATATACATATACATATACATATACATATACATATACATATACATATACATATACATATACATATACATATACATATACATATACATATACATATACATATACATATACATATACATATACATATACATATACATATACATATACATATACATATACATATACATATACATATACATATACATATACATATACATATACATATACATATACATATACATATACATATACATATACATATCCATGTACATATACATATACATATACATATACATATACATATACATATACATATACATATACATATACATATACATATACATATACATATACATATACATATACATATACATATACATATACATATACATATACATATACATTCACATATACATATACATTCACATATACATATACATATACATATACATATACATATCTCTCATCCACTCCCACCCCACCGAAAATAATCACTTCTCTAAAAATAGCTTTTTATTTTACAATCTTTGAGCTATAACCAAATTAATAAAAATGTTTGCCACGCTTTCTTCCGTTCCTAAAAATCGCGAAATCCTGTTTCTCCTACAGTTGAAGTTAGATTTATTTTAAAATTACATTAATATATTTATATAATAAGGAATATATTAGTTTATATTAATTTTATATCAGAGTAAAATTTTTAACCATCAGAAAGCGTTTAAAAACCTTTTTTTTTATGCCACGCTTTTGATTAAATATGTGTTTTAATTTGAGTGTCTACAAAGTTCTGCTCTCAACCCAAGTCAAATATATTTGCAATATGGTCATGAGTAGAAAACATTTCAAGTTAACTGATCTTTAAAAATGGCTAACCATTTATCTTTCTTTGAAGCAATTAACATTTAAAGCGATAATTAAAAATAGTTCGTAGTTCGAGCATAAACAATAGTTTTTGAGGCAAATCGATAATTGGAGTGCAACGAATAAGCAAAGATTCGTGCAGCTTTCTCGAGATGCAGCTTGTTAAACTGATTTGCAACAGACGCTTCCCCATTAGTTGACTGCCTCATGCAAATGTCAAACTCACGTTGCATGCAGCAGCAACAACAATCAGAAATGCTAGGCAGACATAGGGCGAAAGTAGGCTGAACGACGAGTGGGTGTGTGTAATAATATTCATCAATGAATGAATGTATGCAAACTTGATGGCACTGCTAAAACAAAACGGCACTTGCCCCATTTCCCCGCATTTTCCGTTTCCTTTTCCCATTGCCATTTCTTTTTACATGGGGCTATCAACGCTAGATCGCCACTCCGACTCCGACTGCGACTGCGACTGTTGCAATGTGTGAGAAATGTAACAATAATTGAAATTTAATAGCCCCGACGACAGACGCGCGCGTTCTGCCACAAGGGGCAACATCATAAAAAATAAAGTTGCAAGCCCGAGTCTCGCGAATGCCTGCTGGCAGCATTCTACCAAAGTAGAAGGAGTAAAAACTCATTCACTTTTACTATTCATAGGCAGAGCAAAATAGATATGAAAAAAAAGATGCTCACACGTCGCCGAAGTTGCCGCCGGCTGTGGCTTAAAATAAAAGTAGGTCAAAAGCTGTAAATGATATTTGTACCACTCGCTTTCAAGATGTGCTCTGTGCGGACATCCAACCACCCACCGGCACTTATGCCACACACTGCAAACTTCATTTATGCCTCTTTATAAATATATATTTTTATTATATATAAAAAGGAAATCAAAACTTAAAAGAAAAGTCATCAACATCAGCAGCCTCAGTTAAGCTCAGGCGGCAGTCATTATATATATATATTCAAATAAAAAAAATAAGTTGTTAATTTTGACACGAATTTGAGGAAATGTATTTATGTGTATATATATACATAAATATATATATTTGAATTTGTGTTATCTGTCAAAATGCGAGCGATGCCGTTGAACTTTCATTGGGGTCGTTTTGTATATTAATGCAATCGGTAAATATTAACATTCCCCGGTTGTTGTCTGCCAGCAAATCCACTTCAAAAGATCGACCAGAAGCAATTAGCAGATGACCGCTAAGTAACCGCATCTCATGTGAATAATGTAAGTAAAACATATTTGTTCAAGTAAACAGCGCTGCCCAAAAAAAAAATACCAGTTTCATGAACCAAGCCACATTTTAAAGTCAGACTCAAGGCGAAGGTTAAAGCACCTATAAATTTGACAGATAGCCAAAAGCCAGAATACGTTGGGATAACTGATGCATTTAGGGGAGTGGATAATAGTTGGGCGGAATATTGATAGCCGTGACTGGAATAATTGTAAAAAACACAGTAATTAAGTAAGAAACTCCGATTATACCTAAGTCAAAATGCTGAAATTGAAATTGCTATTCAAATTATCGAATAAACCGATATAAAATAGTAATTAATTGTGCCAGTTGCTAATCGAAAAAGGTACTGATACATAACAATTCACTTTTTTAATATATAGTACCTAGTTCTGAATTAATAAACAATGAAAAAAAAACAGGTAAACGAACAGACTCGTTACTTGAGTTATTTAAATAATAAATATTTTTATTATTCTAGGGTATTTAAGTTCTAGAAAACCCATTATGAATACTCAATCCACATGCCGTGTCTCACTATGAAAAATCGAATGAAATTGCAGTTACATGGAAATAACGTGACTAACTAATTTGCTATTAGTTATATCACAGCATATTGTTGTAGTCAGACCACAAATCAAGGCAAGCACATCGAATACAAATTGTTTGATATATAAAATAATTTGAAATTCAAATTGTTTGTTGTCAGCTCATTAAAAGTAACTGTCTGGGAAATAATGCACTTGACATTTGCAATTATCAAATACGTCAAAAACAGGGCACACTCTGACAATGATAGGAGAGATTAGCAAATGGAAAACATTTAAAAATGACGTTGGCAACTCTGGCAAAACGAAATCGTTGCTTCAATGTACAATGCTACAAAGCGAAAAGACAAAAACAAATAGACAAATATACAAAACATGAGAACATTTCCTGTTTTCGACTTTAGAGATGAGAATCATCATAATTAGCATTATAATTATGAACAGCATTGCGTATTGTATGTGGGGGGAATGTTTTTGCGTCTGCCACATTTCCTTGCCACGTTATTAATATGCACAAGTCAAAATAAAGTTGAAGCAGCAAACAAAATATTTTTAATGAAAGCTTTATTAGGTTTTATGAAAACATCAACAGCCGTCGGCAACTTTAGCCTTTCAATTCCCCAACCCAAAACTTGTGAGTTTTTTTTTGTTGTTGGTGGTAGGGTTTTCTTTGATGGGTTGGGGCTGGTTTTATTTGGTCAGCCAGAGTTGTCAGACTGTCCGCTCTCCGCTGGCCTGTAAATTGTATCAAAGGGGTCGCCGTGGGGTCGTTGAGCGGGTTCACTGCGGGTCGTCGCTTAATTTATTTATGTGGCTTTTGGATAGTTTTTTTTATACAGTCTTTTTTTTTTATTAGGGCTTGTTGCTATGCATAAGTTTGGCTCCCGTTTTAAATTAATTAATTGACTTCCCAAACTAGTTTGTTTTTTTTCTTCTTTTGGCTTTACTTTATTTTTAGTTATTGCTTTGCGCGTGTATCTATTAATTAACAATTGCATTGAAACTAATGCGTTTTTTTTCAGTTGGCATTTTAAATTGTAAATGCTTTATTTTTTCCATATACAAACATATTTTTTTTAGACCGCACTGATTTGTGTATTTGCATAATTTGTTAATTTGTTTGGTCAAACTGCGGCTTAAACCCAACCAATTCATAAAATTAACGCTCGTTCATATTAATGGGAATTTAATAAATATCAAATTATTGGACATTTGTAATTATTGCAGTAATTTTTTATTAAAGTACTTTGGTCAATTTGATGGCATTTTCATAATTATAATATAATAGTTATTGCTGTCATAAACGTGAGCAATGAACAGAAACCGAATATTTAATTTCGGAGTTTCTATTAAAAATGATTCATTAAGAAAAACTGTTTAAAAATGAATAATAAATTGCAGTTATGAAAAATAAAATATACTTTTGCCATGGACTATGACAAATTTAGCATTCCTCATGAAAATCAATTAGATATTTTATATATGTTGGTGACAAAAAAAAAACAGTTTTTATGGCATTTACAACAATACTCCATGTGACGGAGGTCGCGCCCCATAAAATAGATACATCAAAATGCCATTTAGATAGCGGGAAATTCAATTAACTGTCGATTTTGATAACAGTGGCGATGATATTGATGAAACTGGCCAAAAGCCAATCGACTACTTGTCAGCCTTAAGAGGAGTGCTGGGAATCAATTTGCAGGCAAAAGCACGGGTGCATTGTAATTAAGCAATTTAATTATATTGAGCTAGTCAGCCGGAGAGGCGTAGGCATTATAATCAAATATATGGCCGATGTGGGTAGTTGATATCAGCAGGTCGAGGAGTGCAGCAACTTCATTTCCCATTTCCCATTTCCCATTTGCCACCCCCTCGACATGAAATACGATGACCAGCAAAGAGGACAAGGTGACGAAACTGGCACAAGGGGGTGCGTGGGCACAGAGATGTGGGATATCGGATATTTGGAGGGTGGGAGGGTTGGCTTCCATTCTCAACTCTAGTCGGAGATGACAGCAGCCACTCAATGTCCCATACAATACGTGCGAAAAATGCGATAGAATGCGAAGGAAGACTGACGAAAACTGTTGAAAAACTGTGAACAGCTGGTCACCGGCAATGATTGTCGTTGTTCTTTAATTCCGTAGGGTTGGGGTTGGGGTTGGGGTTGAGGTTTGGGTTGGTATTAGATGAGGGTGTGAATTTATGTGGTTGTATGTCTGGCAACGTGACTAGATGCCAACTGGCTGGTTCACTTATCCAAGGTGTTGTTTGGTTAGTTGGTTCGTTGGCGGTTTTCCACTTGGTTTTCCCTAGCGTCTATGCACCCGGATACACGCGCCGACTGCAAACGGATGTAATTAAGGATTTTGCGTGCCAAAAAGAAAACTCAACGCACAATTTGCACCACTACTACCACAATTGTTGGTTTAGCAAGCGGAACTTGGACTCGACTTGGACTCAAACAATTTGTAAGGGTGTCTGCCAGTGGATGGATTATAGTTTTCTGTTTGATTTGGACTAGACTAGAATTTTCACAGAGTATTCGAGTACTTTATCAAATCGATTGTCTCTCTTACTTAGTGCTGTGTGTGTGTGTGTGTGTGTGTGTGGCTTACAAATAGGGGTAGTTGGTGATTTGCTTCTCATGCTAATTACATGCACATCTGCAGTTCAAATCAATTGTGACTAATGACAGGTACAAGGCAAGACACGCATACTTCTGATACGCCGAGTCAGTCGTTATTTTAACGACTCATAAACGGAATTAGAATCTGTTTCATATTCGTTTCCCTTATTAAAATACCGAGAAATTTACATTATCAACTTTTGTGGTTGACTATCTGAGAATTACTCATAGTAGCCCCTGTGTTTGGAGTATTTGCTAGTCGTCAACTCTCAACTAAATCATTATAATTATTTTTTTTTTATTTCCCTTTTTTTTAATTATACAGCTTTGTCCCTTAAGCGGCAAAAATAAGAAATAAAATTTAAATCAGTTTAAAAGATGCCTCTCAAGAAAGACCCCAAGATAAATAAATTGCCTATTAAAGTGCTTTGACTTGCTTATGGTCATTTGCTCGTTTAAAATTCAAAGCATGATATAACTTAAACCAAATACCAATCAAAATCCCAAAATCACTAAATTAATTTGTGAATCCAAAACAACTGCCAAATCCTTTAAGTAGGGTTGCTCAACGCGAAACTAACAACAAAAAAAAAACACGCTTTATATGTAAGAGCAATAACGAGTTTGCTGCCCTTTCGATACATTTTAAAGATCTTCACTAATTTGGGCAAATCAAATAAACAAGCAAACCCGAATAATGTAATTTATGGACAATCCCATAAATTTATTCACAGCACAAGCAACACAGCAGACTAACCGACGACTCTCTAATAACCGTCCAATATCCTCAAGGGCAAAAAAAAAAAAAAAAAAAAAAAAAAATAGAGCAAAAACAAAACGTTTGTCACGACTGTATAATAAAATGAATAGCAACAACATGCACATCATAAAATAACTATATATACTTAAGATTAATGGCAAACCAAAGATGACGACGCGCCTTGAATTTCTACACAATTTAACTTTCGCATATATTCGAGTGAATAGCACACAAAAATAGCAGCAACTTCAACCAATGTTGGATTGGCCTACTAAATGCGATAACCGGGCTAGCGTAAAGAAATACGTTAAGCCAACAAGCTAAAGCATTGTAGTGCTTATAATAACGTATGTATATTAAATATATAATTCGATATGTTTGTCTTTAGCCAATACTCGATGATGCTCAAAATAAAAAGATACACAAAACACAAAAAAAAAAATAAGTTGACAATATTAAACCAATAATGTGTCTTAGACTTTTGCGACTTTTCGCCAATGTTCCAGAAGAATACTCTCGATGAGGTCATTTAGTTTATTTATTATATATTTATTTTTAGCCAAGAAACTCATTTATTGCCGAATGCAGCGCAGCAAATGAAAATGACCAAAAAGATAAGTAAAAATCATTTGGTTCGCCTGATGACTCACAAGGATATTACGAATCTATCATGTATGGAATATTTTTTAGCTCAATGCTAATCGAAATCAGTTTTATTATTCATACATTTCAATTGATTTAATCAGTTGATGACATAAACAACTTTTTATAAAGTTTTTTCTTTTGGTTTTTATGTGCTCTCAGCATAAATTGTTTATCTGGCGATAAATTGGGGAGTTATTAATTTTAGTTGCTCTCTTTATATTTGACACTTTATTTTATGAATTGATTATTCGACTACAATGCACAAAATTGTTCAAAATATGCTTAAATTTTGTAACAAATTTGTTAGAGTATGTCTTAGTCGTTCATTGTTTTCATTTATGTCACATTTTTATTGTTATTTTAGCAGCATTTCGCACATAATCTGGCGATTTTTCTCCTCTTTTTCCTGCAGTTGTTGTTGATGTTGTTGATATAAGTACAGAGCTGATATTTGAGATGACAGTCCTGGCATTGTCAGGCGGGCCACATGTATGGAATGTAATCATGATTTCAAGCAGCTTTAATATAATTCCAACTTATATATTTTTTTCCAACCCCACTTTGGTTGCCTGGGGACGTTTAGACGGCGAGTTGGGAAATTTTTTTTTATTATCATGTCGAAAGTTTTTGGCTGCCCATGTTATTTTTTCTTATGTGATAAAGATGAACTGGTCAGTGGATCTGCACCCATCCGGTATATGTATATATGTAGTATATCTTATAGACGAGTGTAATAAAAAGGATAGCTCTTGCTATTTAATGTAATGTGCGGAATTTAATCTTTGAAATTGCGTGTCCCTCAACGCATTTTGATATGCTTTTTGTTTTCGGCCTTCCGTTTTCCTTTCTTTTTTTTTTTTGTTATCCGTTTTTTATTCAGGTTTTTTTTTTTATATGTTCGTCAAGATGTGACAACAAATTGGATTGTGCCTTGCGTAATGAGCGACATTTTCCTGACTGAAAGTCTTATGGATATGGGTCTGCTTACGAAGCGCCACAAAGTATTCGCATTATCTGGCAAATTGCGTAAAAATCTCTTTGATTTTATGTGGCCAACTAAAGTAATTGGCATTTGATGAGAGCGACAGTTTATATATATATGTATATTTATTGGGTAAATTATGAAGGATTTTAAATTTATCGAATAATATTTTATTCGAAAATTGAATGAATTTTAAAGTCAAACAAAAACATAAAATTCATTGAAGAGTTTTATGCTCTTTTCTGTACTTTATTTCCTTGGGGTACACTTAATGAGTACTTTAACAATCCAATATTGAAAGAATATAACTTTTGCTACAAAATGGGTCGAGATTGAGACTTAGATATTTTTTTTTGTTTATTTAGGCTAACATTTTGCTCTTCTAACAGCAAATAATATTTTGCAAATTGCATTTCTTTCCTCCAATGCTTACTTTAAATATTAAATTTTATATTGCTCAGGTTTTGGCAAATACAAAATGTACCCAATTCACCAATTTACTATTTTTAGATTATATAAAATAAAAACATGTTTTTATTTATCTTTTACATTTTTATTTTTGCTCTCAACTAAATATACTTTTGCTCTTTTGTGAGTGAACTGCAAAGCGGCAGCAAGAGCAGAATGTTGCAGGTTGCAGTTTCAATGCAACCAAAAACTTTATTCTGATTTCTTTTCAGGTACCCTGCTTTTCTATAATTTATCATTTCAAATTTTTGCTAAATACACTTTGCGAGTGAAGTAAATATTCATAGAATGGATAAAAAATTATGGTTTATTTAAAACTAAATAAATGACGAGTTCGCATGTGATAAGTGAAGACCTTGCTTATCGATGTCAACATAAACATTGAACGACCAGATAACTGGGCACGAATCGAATGAAAGAACTAGTTTTTTTGTCTAGCTCTCTCTCTCTCTCTCTCCCTCACTCTATTTATCTATCTCCCTCACTCTATTTATCTATCTCCCTCACTCTATTTATCTATCTCCCTCACTCTATTTATCTATCTCCCTCACTCTATTTATCTATCTCCCTCACTCTATTTATCTATCTCCCTCACTCTATTTATCTATCTCCCTCAAAAGCCTTGACATGATTTGTGCTTCGTTTGATGAGTAAATACGTTTGTCTGATTTCTTCACATGCACATTCAAAACACTCAAAAATACACATATTTTTGTATTTGGTTTGTAAATTGTATATTTTTGTTTTGTTTATCAATTTTCATTGTTGATCAAACAATTGCGCCTATCATTTTTTATTGGCGCAACTTAATTTTCTTTTTTTTTTAATAGTGTTCACATGCGATAACACATTTTATCTAAGCATTGCATTTGTTTTCATAAACAATTTACTGCGTTTCGCCTTTTGGGCTTAATAATTCATTAGGAACCCTGAGTGAAATAATTTTGATTTCATCATATAACTCAATTTGATAGTTAAATGATGCTTTTAAGATTTTGTTTCATTCATTGCGCTCTTTTTCTACCATTCCTACTAAACAAAATTTATTTAATTATTCTCTTCTTTTTATTCGTATACTTATTCTTTTTTTTATTCTTATTCTTTTTTTTTATTCTTATTCTTTTTTTTTATTCTTATTCTTTTTTTTATTCTTATTCTTTTTTTTTATTCTTATTCTTTTTTTTGTTCTTTTTCTTTTTTTATATTCTTATTCTTTTTTTTATTCTTATTCTTTTTTTTTATTCTTATTCTTTTTTTTATTCTTTTTCTTTTTTTATATTCTTATTCTTTTTTTTTATTCTTATTCTTTTTTTTATTCTTATTCTTTTTTTTTATTCTTATTCTTTTTTTTATTCTTATTCTTTTTTTTTATTCTTATTCTTTTTTTTTATTCTTATTCTTTTTTTTATTCTTATTCTTTTTTTTTTATTCTTATTCTTTTTTTTTATTCTTATTCTTTTTTTATTCTTATTCTTTTTTTTTATTCTTATTCTTTTTTTTTTTTTTTTTTTTTTAACAATTTTAATATTTCTGATTGCATTTTTTTTGGCGAGTGTTCCAAATCTCTGCAATAAATATTTAACATTTATATACCTTAATTAAATGCTCATTTTCATCTTTAATACATTTTTTTTTTAAATAACTGCCTTAATAACTGCAGTAATGTATGTGTTAAGCCTGATTTTCTTTATATTTTGTGTTTTGGTGATATTTCAAAATCACAAACGCTTGTCAAGCAAACCACAAATACCTCAAAGTCCACTAAAAATGTTCGCACTGCTTGTCAAAAAAGGAAAAAAAAATAATAAAAAAATTGGAGAAGAAAAGAGCAGCTGGCAAGAGCAAAACACCGCGTCTAACAACAATAGCGAAATTAATCACACCTGGGAACCAGAATGTCAGCACTGTCATCCATGTCAACAATGCGGTTTATACAGACGCTTAATATTAGATTTGGTCAGAGCGAGGGAGCAGAGATGGGGGACTCAGAGAGAAAGGAGAGTGCGAATCCAGATGGTGGCTGTGCGTCCTGCAAATGTCGAGGAGCTACACCGGCGGCAATTGCGACTACTCCATCCTTGTGCGTTGACAAAGTGCGTCGTCGTCGCAATGTTTATTGTCAACCTGCGCCGACTGTGGGGCGCCTCAAGTGCCTGTTGTCGAGTGGAGCGCAGCACTTTAGGAACGCTACGTGTTCTAGGCGCCAGGCGTGCGAGGCCTTTAAACGGCGTTGCTGCCACGTCTTGGGATGAGTGAAGTTGCAAGAGGTGGAGTGGGGTGGTGGTGGTGCCGTGCCACACACTTAATTCCTGTAGGTTAGTCTAGAGTTAGTCCTGGTCCTGCCGGGTGCGCCTGGCCAGAACCAGCTTATATTTTACACTTGTCTGGACATTTGATTAATGATGCTTACGTGTCTACCATGCTTCCTCTTCCTCTTCTTATTGTTATTTTTGTTGTTATTGTTGTTGTTACTGTTACTTGGCATTTTTTTTTTATTGTATTCAGTGTCATTGGAGGCTTTTAAATAACGGATTCCTTATGCCTGGAGGCCCTTTGGCTTAATTAAGTTTACCTCTTGGGGTTGCTTTAGCTGCCTTATGCCCCTTGCCCCGTCTCCATGTCTCGAGTGCGTCAAAGTGGTTCCGTTCGCTGTCTCTTTGTGACACACGCCAACTGAGTTATGTGTCTGCTGCACTGAGTCAGCTCAGCACAATTGCACCTGTCCTTTTTTTTTTGCCTATTAAGTGTGTATGTTGTATCGATAAGATAACCAACACCAACTACACATTGACTCTACTGATAATAAAATAATAATAATATTATATAAAACCTAAATGGATTATTTCCATTTTTTTAAATATCAAATAAAATAGCAAACTTAATTCATGTACTTAATCATTCTCATTCGAGCTGGGCACAGAGTATCATGAAGTCGATTTAGTTTCACTACACTCAGTTGTCGTTGTCCTAGATATTTATTATAAGATTATTAATTATTAAGCATGTACTCATAATTGCCATAATTGGCTTGTTGTCCGTTCAGCTCATCAAAGGTTTTACTGTTTGTCATTAGCAACATCTATTATGTCTGCTTCTAATTAATTAAGGTTGCAAAACAAATACAATTACATATATTGATTTTACTGCGATACATACATGAATGTTAGATACGAAAATACGCACACCCACACATGTGTGTGTGTAACACCTGATGACGCTCTTCCGTAATGCCGCATGCCTTGCAGTTGAAGGTAATTGGATTGTTACTACAACCAGTGTGGGTGTAAGTATGTTGTATATGTGTGCCACTTGTGCACCACGCAGTACTCGCAACTATCTTTCCCGCCCCTTGACTGTTGCCACTGTTTTAATAGTAGTTGTAGTTGAGGACCCTCAAGTTCTAGTTCTACTCCTTTTATTACATTTTGTGTAGAAGCAACATAACATAAATAAATAAAAACAACATTTTGAACAATAAGGTAGCTTTGGAAAAAATATCTTAAAAAATAAAAAATACTTTTATTATACTCACTTAAAATCAAAACAAAGGTTATATTTTAAATTGTTGGGTTTTGCCAGAGATTACGCTAATAATATATTTGGTAGTAGATAAGGGAAATTATCTAAGACATCGAAGCGAATTTGAAAGGAATATTAAAAACAGCAACAAATTTATGAATTTAATTGCCTTTTTATTGAAATATAAAATACTTATACTTAAAAAAAATCTATTAATTTTGCAATAAATATTGTGTTTGGGTTTTTCTGCCTCTAACAAAAAATAATTTGCTTATCTTCAATTCAGTCGCTCATATTAAACTTGTGGTAGCTCTGAGTTTCGTATTTGCAATAAAAATACCGTCTTAAAAATTAATTTTTTTAAATATCAAACATAAAGCTATCAAAATGCGAAAGTGCAACCAAAGGTGATTTAACCTAATTGAGATTATACATTTTATAAGGCGGTAACATTTATTTTAATTGCAGCTGAATAAATAATTTTACATACATATATTTTTGTTATGTATAAATATATATATATATTTTGTATTAAATTAAATATATTTAAAAATAATATACACCACAAGCTACAAAAAATTTTGCATTAGTTTATTTAAAAACTGCTTTAGAATTTGGCGAGCTTGTCATTGTTTAAAGCGCATTTAGAAATTTTAACAACCTAGTTTTCTCTCTCTCTCTCGCTCTCTCTACATTTACTTTTCTCTCTTTCGCTCTCCCTTTTGATGCCGTCATTCGCTGCCGGCCTGCACTTGAATTGCACATTTGCCTGTCAAGTGCATGTTTGTTGTTCTTGTTCTTGTTGTTGTTGTTGTTGTTGTCGCTGTCGCGGTTACTTTGTGCAAAATTGAAAATAATTAAACTAGAAATTAGTAGAGCGTAACTGTAAGCCCGACTCCTTTGTTAGGCAGGCCACTTTCCCGTTTACATTTACGTGGACGACATCGTTTTTTATATATTTGTTTTTTGTTTTAATTTTGTGCCGAACACACTGCAGCAAGGTTGTTTTTAAAGTGTTGACTTAATTACAGAGTGTGTAAGTATGTACGCATGTATGTGTGTGTGCTTGTGTGTGCTTTACACACGCTCACTCGTTCTGGTAATTTTGTTTGTCAAGTGCCCGCAGTTATATAAATAGCTCAAGCGTTTTATCAGCTATTTAGTTTGCTTTTAATCTATGTGTACTTTTATTAGTTAGTTTAATATTCTCTTGCCAGTGGATTATCTTTTCATTCCTCTCTCTCTCTCTCTGAAAAATAATTTAGTGAATTTTCACAATATGACAACATAAAGCAGGTTCAAAATTAACAAGATACATCGCTCTGAGAACATCCCACAATCTTAAAGCTGATTTAAATTTTTATTTTTTATTTTGTTTTCTTTTTCTGTTATTTTAATGACGCAAACGATTGAAGCGTCATTAAAGCAACAGTACTCGAAAGAGTAAGTAAGTAATTAAATACTGTTTAAATAACGTTAAGCAAAAGATTATTATGCCTAAGACTTCAGGGCCAAGTGCAAACTAATTATGTTAACGCACTGAAAACAAATACTTAAAGCATTATTTTAAATATTTATTATTGTAATAGTATTTTAGAATACATTTGCATTCAGATATTAAATTTTAATTTTTTTCTTCAAAATTTCGCTACAACTTACATTTTATATATTTATATTTATGTTTAATTTTTAATAACATTAATTTCTTGTATACCTACTTTTTTTTTATTATTATTATTTTCCTTAATATTTGCTCATGGTAAAGTTGTTTCCTTTTAGCTGAGTTTCTCAGCTGCTTACAACTTGTTTGCTCATTTTTGCCCATTGTGCGCATCGTGGCAAAATGTGGCACTAATAACTGTGGCTACCGTTGCAAATTTGTATGTGACTGCTGTGTTCTGTTGTGTTGTTGCTTAGACCGTTAAGCATTTTATGCCATATTTCTGTAAGCCGATGTCTGGTCTGGTACATCGCCTTACTGGACGCACATGGTGCAACAGCAGCAGCAGCAGCAGCATGCAGCAAATGCATTCCAAATATCTGGTCCCAGACCACGCATAATGTGCATGTGTTCGCATTTGACATGTGCTTCATTTTTGCTAGCCTCAGTTTCATTCTGACCTTTTTAGCAGTTCAAGTTCTTGTTGTTGTTGTTGTTGTTGTTGCTGTTGTTAGCTTATTGCCTCACCGCATTCCGCACACTTCCTTTTCGCACACGTTTTAATTGATTTTACCGTTTGCTTAGGTGCACTGGTGCACCGCTGCAACAGTTTTCAATTGTCGTGCACACAACAATGAAATTCCTCCTACTGCGACAGCTGCTTGCCCACCTGCCCACCTGCTGATTAGTTTCCAGCTTTGACTTTTAACAATGTTCTTTTCCAATTGCTGTCAAATTTGACACTATGGACCAAATCCTTAATTGCTTTTTCAATTGCAATTTGATTTTCTCTTCTTTGATTTCGCACTAGAAAGAGAACTTAAGCAAAGAGTGTTTTACGGATAATGTATAATCAGGTTTTTGCCATGACTCGTATATTTTAAGATTAGTTTAGAATTGAAAGCTAGAGACAAGATAGAATACAATAAATACGCTAAAAGTTCAAAATTCATTAAAGATATTTAACGGATTTTGTTCGAACATAAAAAACATAATAAAACCAGAAATGATCACCAATGATTATAGAAGATATATGATTTTTTTTGATTTCTTATTAAAATGTTTAAATATAATGCATATTGAGAACGTTTCGTTTGGTTATAGAAAACTTCATTTTTGAAGCGATCGCTCATATTTATCATATATAAATATTTATTTTTGTTGTACTTATACAAAAATATTAGTCATACAATATCAACATTTATTTATTCATTATTATATTTGTATTTATTCATTATTATATTTGTATTTATTCATTATTATATTTGTATTTATTCATTATTATATTTGTATTTATTCATTATTATATTTGTATTTATTCATTATTATATTTGTATTTATTCATTATTATATTTGTATTTATTCATTATTATATTTGTATTTTCAGGTACGTTTTGTTGATTATACTTCATTCACGCCTTGAACAGCAAAAACAACAATTATTTCATAAAAACGTGAGTCTAAATAAATATGGACTTTTTTTTTTTTTGTGAGTAATATAATTAAAACCACAGTAAACATTTATATCCGTCACAAAAACAAAAATCAGAAAATAATTCTGCTAATACTATAATATAATCTTCACAATTTTTATTTAACAACAATTTAAATTTTGATAGCGAACAAAAATTGCAAGAATGAACTTGACACAGATATTTTGTTTGCTTTTTATGTGTACACAAATTTCTTTTCTTTATATTATTTTATTTCTTTTAAACAAAAACAACTCGCATCGCCGATTGTCGTCGAAATGTGCAAATATACTTTTTATTTGGTATTTGATTCATATTATTAACACAAAAAGCGCTCGTCGAATTTCAATTTCAAGCAAAAAACGTGTGAACAAATACAACAAAATGCGGCGAGTCAGATAAGTTGAGAATGCCACAGTTGTTGAAAAACGATTATACACACACACAGACATACATATATATAATATATATATATGTTTACAGATTATATAATATAAATTTGTAAAGGCTAAAAGCAACGATTCTTAAAAAGAAGCGCTTTTACAGCTGTCTCAATATTTACTCAAGTATCGGAAGTTTATTTGAATTTAGAGTTTGTTGAATAAATCTGTTTGTTTTTAATATTATTATATGACAAGTGCTTATCAAACAACATATTTAATCAGTTAGAATGGGACATTCATTTATTACAAATACTGCAAAACGGGTATTATTTATTAAACCAAACTGTAGGAAAAAAAATTAATTTTTTAATAGAATTTCCATGCAAAATAATACACATATATTTTGATTTTAATACTTAAATATTTACTTTTGTTTATAATCATGCAAAAAACGACTTCCACACACTTTTCCACTTTTGTTTTTCTTCAATCACCCGATGGTCAATCTTTTCTCTTAACATATTAAATGGTTTTCGATGGGTTTCTGACTGGGAAAACTAAATACATTGTTATTTGTCACTTCATACAAAGTCTTGACAACTAATAAGCAACCGTTTAAGCCGCAGAACACGACAGCTACAAAAACAAAAAAAAAACAATTGTTAACCCAAATCGATAACAAAGCCAGATTTATGTGTTTGGAAAGGCCTGATCAAACTGAAAACCTTTTGGAATGATTTGCATAATACGCACGGATGAGACTTTGTTGGCTCTGAAGGTGGCAAACCCAGTTGTTGACCATCCTCTCCTTTATTTCAGACGTATCTACATAATAATTCCTGGTTGACAAAATTGAAAACAAATTTAAATTTTAATGCCTATTCCCAATTTAATATATGCCACACAATAAGGCGTCGCCACCGAGATTAATAAAACCCGTAACTCCCAAGTGTGTCTTAAAGATCTTGTCTTGTGTCTTGGCAGTCTAAGTGAAAGAGTGTGTGTGAACTGTGAAAATGTGTGTGCGCATATAAGTGAAAGATTGTGTTAATATATGTACATATAGATAAATATATATATATACATATATATAGTCAGCTTGCGGCTGTCGCTCAGTGTCGCTCGTAAGCACTCAGAAACGCAACTGGAACATTATTATGTAATTGTTGTTGCTTGCTATTTGCATGTTATTATATTTAATATTAATAGAAGTAGCTTGATTGATGATATACCGCCTGATAACGCTGTTTATATATGTCATTTGCCCAAGAGAGATAAGATACAGAAACCACAAGCCAAAGAAACGACACTTAACTTTGAAAGTTTAAAGAAAATGTATAATTTTCTGTGTGGAAATATATAAAGTTATGAGATTGCTTCATAATATTTTATTAAATAAACCGTAATATTTTATTAAATAATCCGTAATATTTCATTAAAATGGTTTAACGAAGTCAAAATAAAATAAGTCAAAAATCAAAACAAACAATTGAATTATATATTATTGTTATTTATTCCGCATTTGTTAAACTATAATCTAAAATATGTTGTTTTGCTGTTTTCTAAATAATAACTGAAAATAATTCATTTATTATTCTTATAAATAACTTTTTTAGAAATGATGCAAGTGCAAGCAAAGCTTATCAATTTGTAGGCGAAATACATACAAATCGTGTTCCAACTGCTGCTGGGAGCAGCCGGTCATCATATCAGAATCTACGGCTCATGATCATTTTGGTGGTGTCATCAGTTTTATGGTGCGCCACTGATGAAAATGTGACCTCCAAAAAATTTGTTTGCGTGTGTAGACGATGCACGTAAACAAAAAAAAAGAACAAGTTGGAATGATGCAGTCAAGTTAGCTCGACTACGAACTACCCTGAACTCACTTGATAAATATATTCGAATTTTATTGGCTCTTTATTCAGGAACTGAAGAGTAAAAAAAATTAATGAAGCGCATATTTTTATTCACAAGCTCGATCTGATCGCTAATTGGCTGGGTATAAACGCATGCATATACATACTTACTTACACGCAAGCATACGTAACGGTGTTCTGCAGAATACACACGAATACATATTTACGACGGCGTCGATTGTCATGCCGTCTCATTTTCACACATGCGCCGGCATATTTATGCATACAGAAACAGCTATCTTTCTGCTGGCAGAAAAAAGATCTATATGAAAATATACCTTGGGTGTTTCCTATTCAAACTTGTTGAAATTTGGGCAGTTGATTAATAATATGCTTATTATGTGAAGATACATCCTTTATTAGAATTATTTATAAATTTATTGTTATTGATAAAATAAAGCAAACTTGATCCTTCTGTCTTTTACATACATTTGAACAAAAACAATATACCCTATTTACTCATTTTTAATAAGTTCAGGGTGTAAAAAGAAAAATAAAAAAATAACAAAAATTGTTGTGTGCGTATTTTAAAAAAAAAAAGGAACTAAAAAACCTAGACGCGGTTTGATTGAGAGAGCGAATCTATCGAACTGTGTGTTCAGGCGCCGGCAGTGATGTGGATTTAATAAAGCGTAGCCGATGTGCAGGCTTCAGCTTAGAACAAACAAGCGGACAACAACAAATGCTCATGATATAGTCAGTGAGAAAGAGAGATAAAGCGAGAGAGTGAGTGCGTGTGCGTGTGCGTGTGCGAGAGAGCGAGCGAGTAAAATATAGTGGAAATGTAGCTAGTTCAGTTGCAGACAGTGTAGTCTGAGCTGATGCTATAAAGCGATTTATTAATGTCAGTCAGACAAGTGGCGGTTGCATATGTGTGCGTGTGTGTGTGCGTGTATATGTGCAAGTGTGTGTTTCGGGTGCATAGCCTCAGCAGCAGCCTCTGTCGCCGCAATGCCAAGCGCATGTTTGTAATCATGTTGCTGGTGATGGGCAACAGCTCATGCTGCTGCTGCTGCTGCTGCTGCTGCTGCTGCTACTGCTGTTGCTGCTGCTGATGATGATGATGCTGCTGCTGCTGTTGCTGTTGCGGCTGCTGCAGCTGTTTACTCAACTAGATGGGTTTATGTGTGCGGGTGTGTGTGCGTACTAGAAACTGTGAGCGTTTACCCAAGCAGTACGCACTGTGGGTAATTTCTCATGATGACGTAAAAACCCTACACTGGTGTCTAAACGAATATGTGCGCGAGCATGCAGATCAAATTTCAGCTAAGAGAAAAATATAGAGAAAAGTGAGAGGTGGTCGCAGAGGGGGTGGCTAATAAAAAGTGCAAATAAAAAGTACAAATAAAAAGTGCAAATTTGTTGAGATTTGAAAAGCAAATGCACGTTTACTACCAGGCAACAGCCTGGGAATTGAATTAATTTAATCTCCAGCTAGTTGCTGAGATCGGTTTGTTCTTAAAGATAGACTAGGCGCTGCTAATAATGCTATTCAAGAACATATTTACTTTCTGGAACCTTTTTTCTGCACAACTTTATTAGATATATTCAAATTTTTAATATGTTTAGTATTTAAAATAAAATTAGAATGATAAACATATTAATAATGATAAGAATTATTAATAATAATAATTAGAAGAAATAATAAAATGTTAAAATTATAATAATAATGAAAGTAAGAAATAATAATAATAATAAAAAATTTAAATAATGATAAAAATAATAATAATGACAAAAATAATAAAGTATTATAATAAAAATAAAATATTATGATAATGTTTTCAAAACAATAATAAATAATCTTAAAAAAATAGTATATTAGGTTAAACTTTCCAATAAAGTATGTAAAACTGAAGAGGCATACTTCTAAAAACATATTTAAAATCAAAATTTTTAAAAGTCGACACTACTTTTATTCGCCAATGTGCCTCATCAGTTTGTTGCCCCGCTGTTTGTATTTATTCCATTCATGCCGCATGACAACTGCAGTTTGCTTGCCATTCAACGTTCTGTGTCGCAACCTTAATGTTGCTCACATGCCATCATTTTGTACATGGACTTGTCTCTTGCAGCATCAACAGTAGCAACAGCAGCCGCCCCCGACAACCGCCCAGAAACAGTTAGTCAGCCAGCAAGGCAATTATATTCACCCCTCTCCACTTGAATGCTGCGCATATTTATTAAATTGTTGCCCTGATTGTGAGATTTGAAAATGCTGCCTGGAGGGCGGTAATTTTCTTTTGTCCATTTATTTACTTAACCGTTTTGCTGTTGTTGTTCTTGTTCTTGGAGATTTTTCATTTGTGTGTAGGACGACAACAACTGAATGTGTGTATTTGTCTTTGGTATTGAAATGTTTGTTTGTTTGTTTGTTTATTTATTCTTATGATTTGGAGGCCCGCTTTCTATTTGTGTTATGGTAAGAAACTCGCACTCATTTTTGTGTGTCTTTCTGGCTGCTTAGGGGAATTCTGTTGAATCATTAACATGTGACATTTATGGTAGCTCAACTCAATTATCGGCTGCATTTATCTAGCTTATGCGCAATAAACATATCGATTAGCACTTGAAATAAGCTGCAAATGGGCACCCAGTGTCGATAAACAAGGGTCAACATTGTTGTAAATTGTAATGTGTAAATGAGAAGTTTTAGACAAATTATGTCATTGTTTTTAAATTACTTGTTATATAGTAGTATGTATATGTGAATTGTGTTATATCTAACTGAAAATTTAACTATTTACCTTGAACCAAATCTGTGATAATTCGAATTAAGGATCGCTGAGTGAAACCACAGTCTTTGTAAAGCTCTCTCTGGTTTCTCACTCAAGTAAAAGCAATCAAAGAAAAAGTGAATAAACTTTTACCATGACGCCACAAACAAAATGCAAACTAAAAGTTGCAGCCAGTTCATCTGACAATTCCCAGAAATATATATATCCAATGATACATATTCTCAGTTCAGTTGCGGCTTCTATCTGTGTCCTGGTATTAATTAACCAATGATGAGGAGGAGAAAATGGGAAACAGTCGAGTTGAACGAGTTGAGAAATCCTTTGCGCCAGGTGCTCTTCACGGCGGCAAGCGTAAAAACTTTTACTGGAAACTTTGACATAAATAAGTGCACTTGTGACTCATTGGACTCATTGGAGGGGCGGAGATAAGTTGCACGGAAAACGGAAAACGGAAAATTTCAGAGCAATTTGCAGCAGGTTCAAAGAAAATGTTCAAATAACATTTAAATAAGAATTTATTTTGTGTTCTATGCTCGAGGAAATTAGCAGTACGGAATATATTTATGCAAATTTCTATGCCTCTTCCACTCCCTTTTCCAAAGATTGTAAATCGTTGGCTGAGCTGTGATTGCATTAAACGAATGACCTCATTGGGATAAACTAGAAATAGCTAAAGCTTCAAGCTGCGACACATAAATTCCACTCCGACGATTGGTAGAGTAAAAAGTGAAATAATATTGTAATCAGTGGTGCAAAAAGCAAAATGTATTTGATAAGGGTTAACACTAACAAGCGAATCCTTTCCTCTATGCCACCCATTCGGCCCCAAAAAATAAAAATAAAATGAAAACCCGACCAGAAACCACAATACGCATATTTCACACACCCACACTTCCAGGCAAATAAAACAAAAACAGAAGAAAAAATGACCCTAATTTCATTGTTTAGTGTAAACGAGGAAAAAAAAGGAAAAACGTGTGGAAAAATAACAAAAATTATGTGCGAAATGTGAAAAATGTGCAATTTCATGTTTACTTTTTGTGTTTTCTGACGGCTGGCGGCTTCTGTTTGTAACTGTAGCCGGAAGACCTGTTTCCAAAAACTGGTCTAGGTCTAAGCCTAGCCTTCATCTTGGCCAACTCTCACATATTTCGTCCTCTACTTTGCTTTACTATATTTTTCTTGGTCATACAGTTGAGTGAATTTGACAAATTGTACAAATGGCACAAGCCGAAAGCAAATGAAACATAATAGCAACATATAAGAGCAAAAGAGATGAAGGGATTTAAAAGGAGACAGCTGCTGGGACAGTTTTAGACATATGAACTACAGTATGTGTTTTCCAGAATGAGAGCCTTCTGATATGTATAAACTAATGATTATTAATGCTCATAGGGATTTATGCAAGTGAGCTGTATCCTTTTTTTTCCCCCCCTTTTAGCTCAACTTAGGAGATGTGAGAGATGGACTTGTGGCCTGTCTAAAAATTGTCATGCAATTGAAAAGGGAGTGGAAAAGAATATAAGAAATGAAAATGGAAAAGGTTAAGAGCAGCTTAAACATTAAGAGATTTTTTTTATTGTTGTAAACATAAAATGAGGAACATATTTAAGAGACATTAGTTAGAATAGAATTTACATTTCATATAAATATGTTGTTTTCGCAATATTAAAAGTATAAAATATTTAAAAATGTAATCACTTCAGTTTATTATTTGAGTATTAGTGAATAATTGAAAGCAATAATGTTTAAATATCTAAAATATGACCGCAAATTGCAAACACTTATATTTTCAAATATATATATTATCTTTAAAACCATAAAAAGCTGTTTATATGAAATTCAAACTAATCAAGTCGGTAATTTATTGTTTTCCCAATAAACTAAATTAAATTACGAAAATTAATGTGCATGGCCACAAAATGAGAATTATTTTATTTTTATTATTGCCAATGAATAGCATTTATAATTAGATGCATGCTAATTAAATTACAATTAGTATCTGTTTTTTTTTTCCTAAGCTTATTTGTACACATTGATATGGTATCGCCTGGCAAAGCAAATAGCAATCGCGAAATGCGCATAAATAATTTGAATAACGAATCTAATTACTGCTAATGAAATGCATTAAAAGCCAAGTAATGCAAATTTAATTGTCATCAGTGCAATAAACAATATTATACAAGGCAGACAGCGTCAACTGTTTACAGCAAAAAAATAGAAAACTAATTGGCAAAATAGGGTTTACAGCTGAAACTATACTCAAATTTTCCTATATAAAAAATATATAATTATAACAATAATATCAAAAAATTATATGTGAAAAAAAGAAGACAAAAATGTATATAATATTTATATATATATATTATATGTATGTATGTCTAATTAATAAGCTAAAAACCCCAGAAAGTTAAAAAGAATCCGTTTGCCAAGCGCATTTGAAAACACCCATTTCAAAGTGCAGCTTAAGATTAAAGATTAATTAGAAGTGCTTCATTAAAAAATATGATGAAATGTGACAAATTCTTGGACCAGACAGCAATCAATTTTGTACAGATTTTAAAAGGAAACTTTTTGCGCAGCAGTTGAACATTTTTTTTATACCCTATGCAAAGGCATAAGGGGAATATCAATGAAGAGTTGCCAGTAAAAGGTTTTCGTTGTTATAAACAGCAAATTAAATTTTTGATTAATCAAATTTTTGGAAAATAAATCAAATAATTAAAAAAAAAAGAAGATTAGTTAATATAGTATAAATACTTTATGGAAAACTTCCGGTCCAATTAAATGTTTAATGGCGACCGCAGAATATCTGCCTGACAACCTTTATGGTGATTATTTATTTGTTTATTTTTAGTTTTTGATCCGCTCGAGTTTCCCGTCTCCTCTGCGATAGGACGTGCCAAATATCCGCTAACTCATTGGGTATAACTTCAATGGCAAAACTTTCTCATCTGCTCTTGATGCTAATGATTGTTTGATGTGCCCAGCTTCTACTTTCAAAGTAGACTCAGCAAGAAGTAAATAAATAAAAATCAACAAAATGAGGGGATGTTTATCTAAAACAGAAATATAGAGGCGCTTAGTAGCATCGAAGCCGTCATAAAGTGCCGAAAAACTGGCGCCTGACTACTTTTTGATCATCCTTGTGCTTTTTTGGAGCTTCTGGTTTATGTATCCTTTGCGGACTGTCCTTTGCCTTGACTGCCTGCTGAGCTGAGCCAATATGCAGCTTGCCAAACACAAAAGTTTCGTAATTAAAACACAGCCAGCTCTAAAATTTAAAGGCTACCACGACAGCCAGCGTCCGTTTCTGCATGCAACACTGTGTGGCAAAGTGCGTTAGATTTTTGAGATTTTCCGTCGCAATTGCTGCGGCCACCGAATTCTGAATTCTAGTCTAGTTTATGGTCAGGGTCGTGTGCCACAAGTTTTTTTTGCTTTCTTTTTTTGTTATTTATTTTTTTTTTTGCCATGTTTTCAAGTTCTTTGAATTTAGTGTTCCGTTCACTGTGCAACTTGTTGGCATAGATTGTGATTTGTGATGAGAGTGGTCAACTTTTTTGAAGATATGCTGCACTGCTGCACATTGACATATGTATTTGAGTCCTCTAAATACTGTTACAGCTAGCTTTTAACTTTGACGGTTTTTTTTTTTTTTGGATTTTTTTTTTTTTTTTTTTTTGTTTTTTTGGACCTTGGTTTTTGTGTGACATTCGAATACGTTTTACTGGCGCTTGTGCATAGCTGGACTAATGTTTCTTCAACATTTCGTAAACTGTGTGCAACTTTAAACAACTCTCCAGTTTTTCTTAAAAAATCGCTGCCAAAGAAAACTTTCTTTGATCATATTTGTTAACCTAATTAGTGAACAGCTTAAGAACCAATTGAAACTTTATACATTTCCCAGATATGCAGCAGCCAACCAAAACCAGCCCCTTCTCGCGCTCAATGATAATTTGCTATGCACACACATCCTCCAAGTGAAAGAACGCATTGTGAGTTGAACTTTTGTAGTTTGTGCAACTTTTGCCACACACACACACACACACACACACACACACACACACACACATTCTTTAGAGACGCACACTGAAAAGCTGCTTAGTACTCACTTGACCCATTACGCGCTGGGTTTGGCACCCATAAAACTATCACTTAAAGTGAGATAATGGCCACAAAACCAACCAGCAACATAAATAACCATTACGCAAATTAACAAACCTGCCCAAAAAGACCAAGCGACCAAGAGACAAGAGCGGCAGCGCCTAGAGATCTCTACAAGAGTTTCTAATTAAAAGTTGCAACAAATAAGAGAGAACATAGCAACACACCTCCTCATCCTCCCCATTCCCCGTCTCTCCCATCACTTATGACCTTTTTTTTATTATTGTGATTGTTGTCTGTTTTTGGTGTATGCAAAAATGTTGTTGACAACGTGAAATTAATTTCACCCTTCGGACGTTTTTTTTTTATATTTCCACTTTTTTTTTACTTGGGGTTGCAACAGTTAAATTCCCATATGCGTGAGCATTCATAACTGGTTATCGCTTAGGGGTCTCTATAACTACGTATGATGCTGTAGGAGGAGTAGGATTAGGTGGGAGCTGGAGCACATCAATGTTTTTTCTAGTGGGAGGAGAAAGCGCTTCTCAGTAGCGTTGTAGAACATGTTGCAAGAGTCAGCAAAAGCAATTAGAGAGCAGCCAGTGATAAGCCAGACTTTGTAATAATAACAATGCCACTTGACTCCAGTTTTAATACCATGTGGCAAAAGCGACCGTCGGCAGGGTATATTAACAATTCGCATATGAATTTTATGTTTGAGGTCAGATTATGATTATATCTTTCATTTGCTGCGACCACATATGATAAGTGGAGAATATACAATTTTATAGTTCGTTTTGAATTTCATATTGTTTTTTTTTTATATGTAAGACCACTTTTGTGCTGCACTTTATTAAATTCTGTACAGGATTTTTAATTCTGTTTTTTCCCTAATATAAAATATAATAAACTCTTTTCAAAAGATTTCAATGGAATTCAATTCGTATTTGTTGCATTTCGCAATGTGTTTTCATTGTTTGAGGGCTCTTTAGCGTACGCACAAGCAAAATTCCATATTTTATGCATTATTATTTGGTCAAAAATTATTGTTTGAAAAAAAAAAAAAAAAAAACTGCTTGTGGTAAAACTTTGCCAAAATATTTAACGGCTTATGATTTCGATAGTGCGCTTATTGCATTTATTTTGCCAAATGATATTTCATACAGTTCTCGACAGCTGCATTATTCAGCGCTATTTTTCCAATAATGGGAAAAGGCCGAATTATTTGCATTATTTGCAATATTTGCTTTTGTTTTAAATCTAGCTCTTTAGGTTTCTATCATAAAAAAATGAGTATTCTTTTTTAAGTTCAAACAATAAATGTGAATAAATATAAAATACACATTTGAGTTGTAGCTAGTAAAAACAAAAATCATAATAAACATTCGCCATTCATAATAATTTCCAGTTAAAACAACAAAACTTGCGCTTTCAGTGAATACAAGTTTCTTTTAATAAATTTCGAAATTTATGAAAAAAATATGTTTCTTTTGATAAATTTAGAAATTTATGAAAAAAATATGCTTTTGCATCGGCCGGGAATCGAACCCGGGCCGCCCGCGTGGCAGGCGAGCATTCTACCACTGAACCACCGATGCGATGTTTAAATAGATCGCTAAACTTTAAAAACTAGACTAGACTATAAATTAAACGGCCAATAATATAAATAAATAATATTAATATTTAAATGATAAGCCAACAGATGTTCAGCTTTTCAGCTGAATTTTGATAGAAGTAAACTTTAAAATTAACCCAGAAACTGTTGATAAGGCTGGCCTTTGTGTGAAGTCATTTAATATGATTTAATTGAGCGGCTTTGCTGTATTTTATATATTTACTATAATATGCTCATATATATATATATATAATATATACATGCTCATGCCAGCTCGACATGAACAACAATTAGAGCGAAAATTCAGTTTATACACATGGGAAATATATATTATTATTATCTGGTCGTCTGTGAACATTGAATATATATATATATTTTTTTTTTTACGTTATGTTTTTCAATATTTCTTATTTAATTCTTATATAACTCCCACTTTGTTTGCAAACTTTTTCGTCTGAATATATATATATATATATATTTTTTTTTTTACGTCATGTTTTCCAATATTTCTTATTTAATTCTTATATAACTCCCACTTTGTTTGCAAACTTTTTGCATGCACTCTGCATTTAAAATAAATTACGCTAATTACATAACAACAACAACAACAACAACAACAACAACAACAACAACAACAACAACAACAACAACAACAACAACAACAATAAAGAGAAAAGTACATTTTGGAATAGCATTTAAAAAAGTTGCACAAACAGCAGACAACAACAATAACTCGCCAAGAAATGAAAATCAACTCAAACTACGCGAAAATTGAATGATTCATGACAAGAGACAAAACAGAGTCGCAGCAAAGTAAAATGTCGAAAAAAAACAAATAACAAAACTGGCAACCCAACTGCAAATGAACAAACATTAAAAGCAATTAAATTCCAAGCAAATAAATTAATAAGAAAACATGAAAAAGAAAAGTTCAAGAAAACAAAAATGCAAACAAAAGAATTTAATTTAAATGTAAATGAGCACAAAGTGAAGTAAGTTGGGCCAAACCACAGAATCACAAAAAAAAAAAACAAAAAAAAAAACTGGTAGCTAACCGTTGGCGGGTTTTAGACTAATTTGTATATGACTTTTGTAATTAGGACTCATTGATGGCCAAAAAAACAGGTAGCAAAGCCACAGAAACAATTGCATATAGAAGCCAAGAATTTGGCACAGAAAAAAATCAACTGGAAATGCGACGGAAATTTGCATAATCAAGCCAGATATGTGTGTCGTTGAGCCTTATTAGCCAAATGGCCAAAAGGCAGAAGCCAAAAGGCTAATATCAATGAGTACTCCAACAAGCTCATCGTTGATGTTGTTATGGCTTAACATGTTAAGTCAATTTCGTAGTTACCATTTGTTGAGAGCCACAATATAATAAGGCTCACAGCTACACTTAGCCTAATTGAAACTAGTCTAAAGCAGGACATTAGACAGATCTGCAAGTGGAACATGAGCCAATAACTGAAACGAACCTGAAACTACATTTCTGGCTCATTCTGTGACATTCTAGCCCACTCCATGTGTAAACTGTAATATGCAAGTAATGCATAATTATTCTGGCATCAAAGTGAATCCTGCGGGCTATGAACAACTTGTTTAAAGTTATGATAAAGTTTTATCTTAAGCAATATAAAGTACAGTTATGGCTTAAGTCAAGTAAAAATATATGTTTTATATGAGTGATTTGATACGAGACATATATATATTATATATACATATTATATATATTATATATACATATTATATATATTATATATACATATTATATATACATATTATACATATTATATATATTATATATACATATTATATATACAATTAATATCTGATGCATTAGTAATAAAATAAATTTTTATTGTGCCTTGTAAATGCTCTAACACAACGTTGTGGAAAGCCTAAAACTATCCTATCAAAAGTAGTTCCCATTTTTTTTTTTATGAAAAATATATAAAAACTTATTTAGGTATTTTCCAGTCGTGTTAAACATATTTGATCAGTTTAACTTTTGTTGTTGTTAATTTGAGGAGATTCACTTGTGTTTGTTGCCTGTCATTTGCATTTGGTAAAGTTGGTTAATTTCAATGGACGAGTCCCATGCCACTTTGCCCCACTTCACTGCCACACGCGACTGCAACTTATTACTATAACTATGTACACACAATATTTATCATTTGAGTCTCTCGTTGGAACTTTGCTTCTGAACTTTAGTTCTAATTATGTTTATTCATTCAGAGGCATTTAAGTAAGATTTTATTTCAGTAAACAATTTCAATATGTGCACAGTTAATCATAACAATTGTAAATAAAGTCACTGCTGGTAGTAAATTAACACTTATCACATTAATATGGCTTGTAAGAGCTTAAGAGATTTATTAAAAAATATGATTTTTTGTTTTAATCATTGTATATTTTCTTTTTTTATTTACAGGTAAGTTTCAACGAAGTTTTAACAAATGCTGGGAAACGCTGGTTGAACGGGTATGAAAAAATATTTTTAAAGCAAGAAAAGAAATAGCTTTAAAATTTCCAGCAAGAAATGTTTAAAATTCCATTCAAAACAATGAATATGAAATGGAAAGCAAGCTGGTAAAGAGATATAGGAGTGACTAAATGTGTAGAATCAAAAATAGTATATAATATTTTATATGAGTATATTTTAAACTAGTGAAATAATTGGTCAAAAGTCTTCAAGAACTTATAGAACTACATTAAACAGCTGCATTTGTAAATTATAAATGCTTTATTGACTAGATTTAAAACTTATCAAATGGGGTTAGTTGGCATAAAAAAGATTACTTCGTAACTATTTATAATTCAAAAGAACCGCAGCGGAAAAGCGTTTTAGATAATTTCTGTTTGTAGCTTATAAATAGTAGAAACGATTACTTCCAAGAATTATAATTCTGATAAAACTGAACAGCTGCATTTGCAAGTGTTGATGACAAATCGCGTAAATAATGTCTTAGCATAAATGTGTATGTAAAAATATTATATTATATATATATTATATTATATATATATTATATTATACATATATTATATTATATATATATTATATTATATATATATTATATTATATATATATTATATTATATATATATTATATATTTCAAAACAACTTAGCTACACTGTGATAATTTCAACGCGGTTATTTCACACACACACACATCAAAATTCAAGTTGTACATGTAAAAATAACTGTTTCGATTAGCAGTCAATTGAGTGCACATAACTGTGAATTTGAGCGTCATCGCACCTGCTAATTGATTTGCTCTAGTTATGAAATGCCTCCTCGTGCCGTTCTAAATTTGTCCAGCTCTCTTGGGGATGTCTGTCCGGGAATCGGTGCCATAATATGGCTCATTAGCATTCCATTAGTGCGAAAATTGAAAAATTATTTTGTAATTTTGATTGGCTGTGGTTTTTTTTGTGTATCTGTGAAATTTTGTGTTTTTCATTAGCATCTCGCTAATGTGTTCATTAAATGGCGCTTCGTGTGCACTTCATATACATTTTTTTCTTTTTCATCTTCTATCTGGCACCTCTTCTCGTAGTTTTGCTAATTGCTCTGATTACAACACTCATTTCAGGGAGTTCAGCAACCTGCCGAGTGTGTTATGATCTATGAGGGAATTATCTAGTACAAAAGTAGCTGGGGAAATTTGCTTAAGAGCCGCTTGATAATGTCAGCTCCCTTTAGAGAAAAACTAGATTCTACGAATCAGTTAATTATTATAGAAATCTCATAAATAAATAAGATTGTTGTGTTGGCTTGATAATCACAAGATGCTTACTTAACAGTTTCTTTAGATATTGTTATATCACTGGCAGATAACTTGCTAGACATATATATATATATATATATATATATATTTCGATCATAAAAATAATAGATAAACTAATGATAAATGTACGTGTTGGTAACAGCAGTTGCGATTATTTTGTAGTTTGTAGTGTAAGTTATACAAACTGCAATTAGCTGATGTCGTGTTTAGTAACTGTAATTTGTTGACGTTTTTTGTTGTTGTTTGGGTTTTGCCCGTTTATCTCACACCGCAGGCCTTTTCCATCGAGACTCTCATTAAATGCAATTGATTATCTGAAAAAAAAAATTTAATTTCAGTTTTATTGCTTGACGGGTTTTTTTTTAACATTGTAGAAATTTGAATAGTAGCATCCAGTTGTGTTTGGACACTATTCCCAAGCGGCGGTCAAACAACTTTGGAGTCCGAGATTTTTTTGGTACCCTTTCAGGCAAGTTTTTTTTAAAGCACTTATGTAAATAACAAAGCTAAAAGAAAAAAAAAAAATCACTGAAAAATATAATTAAAATAAATAAGTTATTTAACAAAGAACAAAACACAGTGAAGAATATAAATATATATATATATATATACAGGAAAATGTAAATGGGAAAAAATGTTTTTCTTTTTTCATTGACACAAATCGTAATCAAAATTTACTTTACAGATAAAGCAAAGTTGCAACAACTTTTTTTATAAAATAATATTGTTTGTTCCAACATGATAAAAACATGTCAACAAATTTTAATTAAAACATGTAAATATTTATATCAAGGTTTTATGAGCGTAAATGATTTTTATTATATTTTTTTCTTTCAAGTTCTTAAATTTGAAAAAACATAAGCTGATTGATGTTTTTATTATTTATTTGTTTATAAATAAAATGTGCTTGAAACTAAAACTTTAGCTAGTTCAGCATTTATTGTTCCGCTTCATAATAAACCACAATTATTTTATGGCTAGTCTTGAAAGCACTCGAGATGCCAAAACATCGAGATAAATTCAGTACATATTTAAGAAAAAACTTCCGCTTATGGAATTTTTTGACATTCAATTGGAAGCTTAAATAAATAATAATAAAAACAGGTAAGCGTATTGGAGCAATTCAAGGTTAGCAATTCAATGTTGAGCTATTTTTGGCAATTGACATGCTTAAATTATATAATTTCTAGTTTTATTTTTTTTACGTCTTCTTTGGTTTAATTTATATATAAATTTGATGCGCTTTTTGAGCAGATGCTAACAATTAACTGAGTGAAGAAGTGAACGGACCATGAAACCCATTTCAATGTCAATGAACATGCAAATGAATTTGTGTGCGGATAAATCAAGATTTTGAGAAACTGAAGCCACTTGGTCAGTAAATATATATATATATATATATATAATGAGCATAATGGCCATGCTGAAAGGTCAGTCAGCTCTGCCACTCAATTGAATTGTGTAACTTGAACAAAATGTTGAAAAACTGAATTATATTTATATATATAAATGAGCCTTGTGGCACTTATTAAAGTGTTCAAGTTGCGGTCTTTTGAAGTTGCTGCACATTATAAATACGTGAAAAATATATATATATATATATGAAACTGATGTAGGCATCTCTTTGAGTTGCAATACATCTGTGGCATAGCTTTGATCTTTGTTAGTGCTTTTGCCATTACAGTTTGACTTATAACCGAACATTGAGTCCAAAAGTGCAATTACAGTTGGCAGATCTAAAGTACATTAAATGAATGAAATAAAAAATAGACTAATTAATATAAAGAAACTAGACTAAAAAACAGCTAAATAATATCAATAATGTATTATTTATATGTCTAAAATACGCGAAAGATTGAGAAAAGAATTTAATTAAGTCAAAATCACTTCAAATAACTTGAAAAAAATAAGAAAAAAATGCTTTGACAGCATTTTGAGGAAAGCGCAAAGAAATCAAACTGATTATTATTGGAATTCGAAAAACATGCTCAAACAGAGCCGTTGGGAATTGCATTAAAAAAGAGTCATAATGAGTGAAAAGAAAAGAGTGGATTGTGAAATGGATGCGAGTGAATTGTGGGAGATTTCCATATGACCTGCTTTTCTTTTAGGCCACATTGCATCGAGGGGGGCACGTGTATAACACCTAACCAACTTGATGTGTTGGTTGTTTGCAGGTTGCAGGTTGCCTTGTGTGTGGCATGTGGCAAATGCGGCCAACAGACGGATTTTTTTTTTTTTTTTTTGCCATTGCAGCAGCTTTTCTTTGCTTTGTGCTTGATTTTCATTTCACTTTCCTTTGCTTGCTGCCTTCATTTCCATTCGATTTACGCACTTAGCACTTGCACAATGTTTGAACCAGACCATCTTTCGCCCCCTCTCGCCCCCTTTCGTCCACTTTCGCCCACTTTCGTCATTTGCAGCACTTTCTCTCTAACTGGACTCATCATAACCAATGCAGTGGCATTTGAAGCTGGCCAGATGTACCTCTTTTGGCCCACTTCCTTTGTGGCCATCAGTGGTATGTGCAACAGAATTGTGGCAAATCAAATGTCAGTTTAATTGATACCGTTCTGAGCTTTTGAACTGTCAACTGACTTTGGGATTTGTTTGCCACAATTGAATGGCCATAATTCGATTTGCAACTGACAATCTACAACTTTGCATAACGAATATTTTAATTAAATTTAATTAACTTTGAGCTGCACATATTTTGCAGTTTAAAATGAATTTGCAGCTTAAGGCTGAAATTTGTAAATTTGTTGTCTGACAATTATTCAATTTATTTACAATTATTTAAATCTCTTGTATGAAGAACTAAATCTGTATAGCATCGTTATACAACGTTGTTTTTTTTTTGCCTCCTTCATTAAATGGGATGCTGAAATTTATCTCTTGTCCGAGCGATTTTGTGTGCTCCAAATGAAGTTACGGACCCCAAATTACCCCCACTGGCAAAATGAACACAATCGTTGTTGTTATTACTGTGTGTGCGTGTGTGTGTGTGTGTTTGTCACACACAATAAACTCGCGAAGCTGGATAAGCCACCCCCCTCCCCACAACCCAAAAAAAAAGCAATTTCGTATAAAAGCCACAACAGACAAAACCAGAGAAGCAATTCCAGAACATAACTGCCGCAGATTCATTCGCAATGACAGACAGACATATGAAAATAATGCGTGTGGAACATTCGCACAGTTACACAATACACAGAGACGGTTAAGCCCCCCCACCCAACTCCTCCAATCCCAAAACACACAACCAAAAAATGTTCATTGTCAAACTGTTGGACAAAGCCAAAAATCTCATTCGCTTCAGCTGGCAAATTAGCATAGATGTAGAAATGTGTGAAGCAATTACCAAAACACAACACAAACCTACACCGACACACACCCACACACCCACACACCCACACACACACACAAACACACACACACATGCATATATGGAAAGTAACCCTTTGGGGTAATCAGTGTTTGAATTGCATTCAAATGCAATTTTGGTGCGGTACTGGATCAAGTGGCGCCCCAAAGTGGCCCATAACCTTGTGCCTGGCTTATAAGTGTTAGCCCGTTTCAATTCTATGTCAATCATACACATAATTAACCCACAAGCACAAGTTGCTTGCATTTAGGAATTGTAATTGTTTGGGATGCTAAATTTAAATTATGAAAGCTAAAAGCTGTTGCCTGACTCTGCCCCCAATTTGCTTGTCTCTGTGTGGCAAAGCTGATGAGTGCCGCCGGCAGCAGTTTTAAGGGGTTGCTTTGCTGCAACCCTTAACTGCATTTTTGTGCATCCCCCACCACGCAACGTTGCAACATTTTCGCCAAATGCACTTTAACGTTAACTTGTTTTGTGGTAAATGCCACAATTAAGTGACTTGTCAATTGGTTTGTCAATTGCGACGCTTCGCTGTTGACTTATGGAAGGGTTTCACTTGCTGGGTTACGGAAGGATTTGAATTCCTGACATGTCTAAGCTTCTTGGTGCAGGTTTCACGTGTATCGATTGTGTTTGTGGACTTAACAGATTATAAACGGTATGCTTAATGGCAATTATAATACATTGTTGTGGGATTATAAACAATTCATTAGACTAATTAATTGCTTATATTTATTATATAATTGTTGTTGGTATTCAAATAAAATGCTTATTACATATTTAGGGTAAAAGGATGAAAATTCGATTTGAATATTAAATTAGTATAGTAAATTAATATATATAGAGATTAAAAAATGTGTAAAAAATAGATTCTTTGTCATTGATGCTAAATAAATATTTAACTCAAGCGTTAAATTATTGATTTAAAAAAAAAAAAGAGAATCCATTTTACTAAAATCGAATAAAATCTTTAATAATATTTTACAATACTAATTGACTTACGGGTATATTTCGTAATTTCCGCACATTTTACGGCAACTCATTATGCGTTGCAACATTGTTGCATAATCCAATTTTAGACTAAAAGGCCAGGCTTGTTTGTTTTTTCAACATGCAGCGGCAAACACAGAGATAAGCCTGGTTCTAACAATGGCTGTCATATTTGCACAGGGAGAAAACCCTTCTCCTACAACAACTGCCCGAAAACCCCTCGATTAAAGCTTTGTTTTAGTTTTTGGAGGCAAGTCCTTAGTCAAAATGTGGCTTAAAATATTTGCGCAAATTCTTTTTTAGGAAAGGTGCAAAATATGTTGACAGACTGTGTGTGTATAGGCGTGTGTATGTGTGTGTGCATTAATGTCTAATACGTGTTGATGTTGTTGTTGTTGTTGTTGTTGTTGTTATTGTTGTTGTTGGGCCTAAAACCCGTTAATGAAGGACGCTCAATCTAATGGCAGATTTATTGTTTTCCACGTGTTCAGTCACAAAAGTGTTTTTCTTGTTGTTGTTGTTGTTGTTGTTTTGTTATTGTTTGTTTGCTGTCATTTGTATCACTCTGGCCAAATCGTCTTTTCATTATGTGTCACCAAATCTGGTTCAGGTTGCGTGCCTCGTGTCTATTTTCACCATACATATATATTTACATTGATATTTGCTTTCATTGTTAATGTGCACTTAGAGCCTGGCCAAATGATTTATGGGCCTGGGCCAAATACCCATTTGGCCTCTGTCTGTGATAGCTGTTCTTGTGCTGTTTTGTGGATACCGGAAATAGTGATATTGTTGGGCAATAAATATCTACATTTATTTGACTATCAGTTGTTTTTTGGCTGATCAACATGACGATGCAATAGAAAGTTGTTCTGGAAATGCTATTTTAAGTCTTGGAGAGAATATTACCAATCTGAAAGGAGGCGTCCCCAATTAAATTATTAGCCGAGTTCTTCTCTTAGAATGCATTATGCATGTTATTGCGTTCCTAAAGCTGGGGAAGAAATACTGATCAATGGAATATAGTAAATCGTATATAGTATATATAAGTTTATGTAACCTTTATCGTGCCGATAATTAACTTTCTAAGTTATTATATCCTGAACCTATTTAAATCGGTTAAAATGGCTGCAAGTGTTTGTAACAGGCAGAAGGAAGCATATCAGACTCCATAAAGAATATATATTCGGGATCAGGATCAAATCCGAATCATGGACTATATTCTCGTATATCAGGCGCAGATCATATTTGCTTTATTTTATGGAAAACTGCCTCCCTTTCTCAATTAACGATACATTCCGATTTCCGATAACAAGAAAAGCCAAATTTTTAAAGGTAGAATCGTCTTATTAAGACATCATATAATATTTTCAGCTCACTCGACTACAGTTTTCTTTCTTATGTTATTTGTTTTTTTTTTTTTTTTTTTTATCATTTTTGATTAAGCGGAAAACATGACAGTTATAATTTAAGTTCATAATTTGTATTAAAATAAATTACATAATATTTATATAAATAGTGTAGAAAAGTGGCAGCATCTGTAGAGTATTTACAAGTTGTAAATGATTTATGTAAGCTCAAAATTACAAGTATTAGTTCTACTCTTACAACACACAACATTTGAGTTATTGTCATAAAATTGTAGTGCACGTTCAATTAAATTAATTAGTTGGGCGGTTTATCAAATTGACTTGCAATTGCAATTATCAAAGTGAAATCGTCTGCAAAAGAAAGATTTGCCCTGAACATGTCAATCAGAGATTTTGCTCATTAGCTATTCAATTCACAGCCAATTTCATTTACATTTGCAAAAGCAAAAGCAATAAGAATAACAATAATAAGTGCAAAAAGGAAAAGGTTTATAAGTAGTTAAATAATTGGAAATGGAAGGAGCTGAAACTAATTAGTATAGTCAGCAATTAGCAGTAATTAAATCATATTCAAAACTGCTTGTTTTGTGCCTGTTTTGTGTTTATTCAAAAACCACTTTGCCACGCAGCGGCGTTAATTTTAGCGATTTGCTTATGACCTGCCACAAGACGGGCCAAATGAATGACACACAGTCTGTGGCAGCCAGAATGACGGACAGACTGACTGACTGACAGACAGACAGACAGCAACTCTCGAGGCATGTTGTGGACCGAAGTCGAACTGAATGCCCCAGGTGGATGCAGCCAAGCGGCGTCCACTTGACACACATAACCATCGGTTGCCTTTAACCCCTGCCACACAATACACCCTGCCACAAGACGGCAAGTTAACAATGCGCAAAGCTCAAACTCGATATGGGTTGGGTTGGGTTGGGTTGGGTTGGATTGGGTTGGATTGGTTAGGTTTGCCTATTCGGTGTGAGTCGGTCTGTGGTATTCCTGATGCTCGTCTGTCGCGTTCCGGTTGCGGGCAACACCTTTGCCAAAGCAAAGGATTTTCCACGCTGCAGATAAAATCGTTCACCGCAAACTTGTGCAATTTTCCAACTAGTTTTTCTTTTTTTTTTTGTAGCCACAACTTTTGACTGAAGCTTTCTATACCCTGCAAAATAGTTTTGCAACGGCATATGGTTCTAAATAAATAAAGTGGATTATAAATAAATTTATTAAATGCAATATAATATTGTTAGTAAAATATTGTTTATTAAAAAAAATATATATTTGCTTAAACAATATATAATTTATTAGTTTCGAAATGTTTCTCTTTAGTGGCAAGCAAATACAGGCCATAATTAGATCTTTGTGCAGGGTATTTAACTGTCTCACAATGTTGTCTTTATCGGATATTTTTTTGTGCAGTGTATTTTCTTCAGCTGCAGTTTTGCAGTTTTTGGTTTTGATGTTTATGTTTGGCATTTAAATTCGAAGCAATTGCAGCTTATCGCGTGTAACAGCTTTGTAACACAAATTTTGTAGCTCAAGATTCTGTGTTTTAAGCGTTCTTCTTAATTCGCTGGAAAGTGTCGTCTTTTTTAAATTGGTATTTGAACAGAGTTAAGATAAATCAAAGCTAAAACACGCAAATTAAGTGCTGAAGCAACTTGTGACATCTGCCTTCTTCGATGGTTGTAAGTAGACCAATAAACAATGAAATAAACCAACAAACATTTTCTTCAAATGTTTGTGTTAATTTCGCCTTAAATATTTGGCATATCTGCGGCATGTTTCAATGAAAATAAACTTTAACTTTTATTTTTGGGGATTGGTTCGCACTCAATTACCATTTTGGCGCCCAACATAGCAAATAAAACTACTTCGGTCGACTTTTTTGGCTTGCCCTCAATACATTTAGACATATATATAAATATATAAATATACATATATATATTTTCTTACTTATTTACTGTGTTTCTTATGCTTTGCAGTCAGTTAGCTGAGCGTTTGGCATCTGGTTTCTGGATTCTGTGGCAAAGTTCTTTAACACGCGCACATTAATTGTAAGTGTTAATTTATGGCTTAGCATACTTTTGTGCGTTAGCCAACACATAAAATTCAAGTGAATATATACAAATATATTTATATATGTATGTATGTATATATAAATATATATATAAATATATATATATATATACATATATAAATATATAAATATATAAATATATAAATATATAAATATATAAATATATAAATATATAAATATATAAATATATAAATATATAAATATATAAATATATAAATATATAAATATATAAATATATAAATATATAAATATATAAATATATAAATATATAAATATATAAATATATAAATATATGTAATTTTATACGAGTGTGTGTATAACTAGCTGAAAGGACCTTTAAATTTGTCAAATGATTTTCAATCAACTTGATAAAAAAAAAACAAATAGTTGTCCGAAGATGATCTGAATTTTAAAATTTAAAATAATTATATTAGAAAAATTTTAAATTATATTAAATTAGTTCGTAGGCTGAGTTGTTTCGTTGGTATTTATTTTTATATATTTATATAAATGACATGTTTTTATAAATTTACTTACATTTAAATTATTTATTTCTTTATTACTTTACTTTAACAGAATTGAATACCCAATTTATTATTGAACACTATTTATAATATTATTATAAACATAATATGGGCAATTTGTTTTTTTTTTGTTTGCCGAAATTTCAGTTATTTTGTATAAATTTTATATATTTCGTGTATATTTTTTTTTCTTTCATTTTTAACATGATTTTCATAGCCTATTACAGTGCTACTTTTCCTTTGCTGAATAAATAAAAGCATAATTTGCATTTCATAAAATGGCAGCTTCCGTCTAAAAGAAACTGTCTTGCGGAAATATATATATTATTGTGGAAAGAAAAATTGCGTTGAAGTGAGAATATATCAGATATGTAAAGTATCCTTATCACTTCATGGCCCATGGAAATCCATTTCATTATGCATAATTTGAACATTTTTTGCGCCAAGGATTTCTATGTTTGTTTTTTGTTTTTTGTTTTGTTTTTTGTGAACTCTATCAACTTATTTGTGCTAGATATTTACATAAATATGCAAATGCGGTGGAACTATTTTTCGAGTGTTTTGTTGTTGGCTAACCTCAAATCCATTTGGCTTATTGTCAGCTCTTGACAGTTGATAAACACATCATCCGAATAGTTGGCTGACATCTAAAAAAAAAAATAATATATATATATATATATATATACATACTATTATCTAAATATTTGGTTTTTTTGTAGTCAATCTTTTGAATTTGCATGCCTGCTGGCTTTTGTTGTGGAGCAGCTTCAATTTCAAATCAAATTTCTATTTTCAACAATGCATATACATAAAAATATAAATGTTTATAAATTTGCCTTCAGCAGGCAGCAGCAACAGCAGCAGTAATAACAATAATAACGACAATGTTGACAAGAAGGCCAAGAAACGAAAAACGAATGCCAGCGAAAACATTTGACATTTTTGCTTCTGTTTTCGTTCCCCACTCCCCCCTTTCTTTACCCCCACCAACTCTTGTTTTGACTGTCGTCTGTTTGACAAAAAAAAAAAAAACATGAAAATGCGATTTTTAGTTTTTTGTGATGCCGCCAGCGATGCCATTATTATTGCCATTGCTTATGTTTTCACTTATACCCTATGCTCAAAATAATATGTGTTAAAAGAATACTTGAAACTTGAAGTTAAAGTGAGAAAATATGCTTTTGACGCAGCTCTTACAAACGACTTTAAAACAAGTTAAGATTTTATTTTCTTTTAAAATTTTCATTTAAGTAGTAGTCATATTTTAAGTCATAAAATAATTTCATTTGTTGTATATAACTTTAGAACTTTAAAGTCATGATTGCAGGATATTTCATAGATGTTCAGGCTATGTTGCCATTTGTCATTGTCAGCAATGGATCTCTAACATGAATGGCACGCTAAAAGTATTTGCCGTTTAGGGCTTTTGTCTTTCCTTTTTTTTTTTTTGTATCATCCCGCACGTGCCAGATTTATATATATATATACATTTTTTTTTTTACTGAAGCGAAAATCCTCTTTGATATATTTTAGGTGTATTGCTTCAGGGTTTTTGCATGTGAGGAATACCAATAAATATCATAAGCATTCAATTATGGCGAGTGAAGCGACAAGTGACAGCTGAATGCAAAGTTAATAACAAAAAATAATAAATTATTTATGCACGATTCAATATTTTTATGCATTTGACAATAATTTGAAATATTTGTTTTCTAATTCTTTACTTATTGAACATTATTCAACTCAATTGCTTCATTTGAACTAATCTATAAAGCAAATGTTGCATGTTTGCCAGTATATGAAAAGAGCAAACCCAACGGCGATTAAGCGAATCGCAAATGAATAATGGCTAATGATTAGACCACAACAACTATAGACCCCAAAAAAGAGCCAGCAGCCATTACTAGCCATAAATTAGCAGACAGTTGGCCCAGAACAGAACAGAGCAGAAAAAAAAAAATGGCAACCATAAAGAGGCAAACCGAACCGAAAACAAACTGCACGTAAAAACGTCTGTTTTTCCTATAATTGGCCACATATTTCGTTGGTTTTTGGCCATGGCCAGGTGGAATGGCCAAAATAGTAAGCTTCGGTTGCAGCCAACACGAATTTGTTCTTGCCTGTACCCCAACCCGTGTCTCGTGTCTAGGGGAGGTGGGCCATGTGGGTGGGTTTGATTTTCCTTTGCCAACAGCGGCACAATCGGCTTATCAATATATTTTAGTCTGGATGTGCACATGAAAATGGCAACGTGTGCTAAAAACTGTCCCAGGTTGATGTTTGTTATGGAAATCCTTCCGCAGAACACTCTAATAATTTTCCGAAAGGGTTGTCTGGTCTTTTATGGAAATGAGCCCAAAAGAGATTTACAGATTGCAAAAAAGTAGCAATGGGAAATGAGAATTATGTGAATTACCATTGGCCACAAATAAGCACAGGTAAAAGCTGAAAGGGTCATCAAATTGGAAATGGGGATTACAACTTTCTATTCAAGTGTAGCTGCCAGGCAAAACTATAAACATTATAATGCTAATGCTTAAAATAAAAAATGTAATTTATTAAAAACATCAAAATGAAACAAATGATATAATTCATATTATTTAAAACAAATGATGTTGCATACTTTTTGGACTACATCAAATAAATATATTTCATCGAATTATTGAAAATATTTTGTAGTACACTATTTATTTCAGTTATGGATTAAAGTAAATTAATTTTAGGTTACTTCAAAGTGATAATAGTTTAAAAAGCATTTCAATTTAAAAGTAATTTATTGAAGCAATGAAACGATTTTATTCTATTAACGAGCCAAGTCTAAAAACGAGTTGAATCACATAAATGGTCATGTGTGTCATGAGCAGCGGGGAGGCCAAAGGGGGGAACACACACACACAAATTGGCAGATAGTCCAAGACGATGTTGAGTCAGTGATAAACTAGAAATAGACGCAGTTGGTAAGTAAAAAGCTTGCTGGCAATTCAATAGATGACACACAAATTGTGGGGCCAAGCAACGGGCACAAGACGATGACAAGGACGAGCCCCGAATCTGTGCAGGACTCGGCAGTTTTGCAACATATTGGCAAAAGTCGTCTTCTTGCAGTTGTTATAAAACAAACTCGAGCATAGAGATATGCAGACAGAGAGACGGAGAGACAGAGAGACAGAGAGACAGAGAGACGGAGAGACGGAGAGACAGTGAGACAGAGAGACAGTGAGACGGAGAGACAGAGAGACAGATCGACATGCAGGCAATGCACAATGAAATTCTTATGATATAAAGTTTACATAAATGTTTTCTTTGCAAATAAAAATGGGTGGGTTTTTGGGAGAGCAGCAGCAGAATGCGTTGAACTGGAAATTTTCGTGCTGCTTGTCAGAAAGTCAGCACTAAAGTAAAATGATTGTTTTCCTTTCTCTTTCTCTTTTTTTTTTTTCCTCTCTCTTAAATTTTATTGGCTTTTGTGAGTCACACATGTGGTAGCTGGATTTTTGTTAGTTTTTCCGTTAAACCATTTATTTGAAATTTGAATATTATGCAACTTTGCCCAACTGCAATTGGATTAATCATTTTATATTGAATATGACATGCAAATAATCCTTAGAATAATCTTTTTGGCTGCATTCTGGTGTTTCTAGTTTTAAATTGTATAATTATTTTTGTTTGCTCGATTGACTTAGATAATTGTTGACCAGACATCAAATACAATGTTGTACAATGAATTATTTGTTAGTATTCTATTAAATTTGAGCCCTGAAAACGCTTTTGCTTGAGCCCTGAACTGACAGGTGGATAGACAGGAACACAAATCCTGTGCGGCCATTTTGTTGTGCGTTACAATAACAAATATGGCTTCCAACTGACAGAGTGCTGGCCTCCTTGGTTCCATTTGGCAGTTGCGACCTCGTTGCGCTTGCCATGTGGGTCAACTATATCCAAACAGATATATATATATATACATATAGATATATAGATATTGACCACGATATGGCAAACAAACTAGTGGTTATTCGTGCAAATAAAATATTGTCTTGCATTGTTGTGTGTGTGGCAAATGGTAAACAAATCAAATTAAATGCCAAACAGCAATTGACCAAGCCAAGGCAATCGAGTGCGGCTTCCATGCGATTTGACCCAATACGCGAAGTGGCACAAACATTAACAGGTCAGGTGAGTGGTCAATTAGTGCAGCTAACTCAAAACGGGCTTACTTAAGACTGACAGGATTTCTAGCATATTTGTATCGCTTTAAAAGTTCATTAATTTTGATTGGGATAAATGTTATTTTTATGGCTTTTTGATTAATAATATTTAACAAGGGTATTTCCTATTTTACTTTGCTGCAACAATAATAACGTCAACAATTTATGTGCCACAAACAATACTATAACAATAACAATAAATATAGCCACAACTGAAAAAAATAGCAAATAATATAAAGGGAATAATAATAATAAAAAGAAAAGGTTTACTGGGTACTGCAAAACGGCAACCATTTTCCACAACCTTCGGCGCTTAAATGTTTTCTTTATTTTTATTGCACACATATTTATATATAAAAAAAAAAAATATATATATATATATATATATATATATATAAAAGTTATTGAAGAGTATTGACTCTACAACAATAACCATAGCAATATGCGTTTATTTCTTTTGCCCTCAAGCAAGTTTTCTAGCTGTACACTGAATATTGGCTTGACTGACTGACTGACTGATTGACTGACTGACTGATTGTTTGACTGAGTGTTTGTGCTTGTAGCTGTTATTCTTACTTGTCCCTTGTGACACGAATTGTTTGTTATTGAGCAATTGGCACAACAAAAAGAACAAAAAATAAATGTGTATTGGAAAAATATGTTACGACAGCTGGATTCATATTGTAAATGTTTGGTCTGTGAATGAGTATTTAATGTGCACTTTTTAATTAAAAATTCGCTCAAGTTGCATTTTAAAATTCAGTTTTGATTCATCACAAAAATATCAGATTTTGCAGGTGCCATTTTTAGTAAATTCACACATTTACTGACATTTACAAAACATTTGACAATTTAATAAAATTTGCAAGCCAACAAAATATTGCAGCTGTTTACATAAATATAAATTGCCCAATTAAAAACTAAAAATGATAAATATTAAATAATAAACATAATATTTGCAAGGGAAGTTTACCTCGAAATAAGATATTAATTCTCATATATTTATGGATTAAAACGATAATGCAAATTTAATTAGTCGCATGTATATAATTAATTAATATGAAGAGCTTAAAATATAATATTATAATAGATAGCTACAAAGTCAGTCCATTGGAGACTATTCGAAACCTTAAAAACAGTTGCAGCATTTCCATCACATTTAATTTTGCGATACATTTCATTATTGATTTGTTGCGTCCTTGTTATTTATTTATTTATTTACCTGCGTGCAGCATATTTATATTTATTTAGTTTTTCAATTCAATTGAATTTCCATTAACAAATTGTGTTGCGGGCCTTGGCATTTTACCGGTTGTCTTCGACATTGATGATGTTTTCGCTGCTGTTTTATTTTTATCCATATTGTCTTTTTTTTTTTTGCACTGTTTTTACTGCAGCCTATTTTTCTGGCTGTAGCGGATTATATATTTATATATCCGTACTTTGTTTCATGGTTGAATACAAAATTAAAACAATTTGAACAGGTTTTCATCGCATTGACATTTAGTGTTTGGCAAAATTAAATTGATTGTTTGCAGGTAAAAAAAGAATTATAATTGACTGCCTGCATTTGTTGCGAGTTTTTAAATTATTCACGTAAAAGTATGTTATAATTAAAGATTTGATATTTTATGAAATATTTATATATGTGCATTAAGTCTATTAAAACGTCATTTAAACATTTTGACAAAAGAATTTCAATTGACATTAAAATCTTTCAATGTAAAAAATCGACTATGATTAAATTAAAGCCAACAGAAACTACTTTATTTTGCATCTTAAGAATTGTGTATTTAGCACTTAACTAACTATTGCCACATAATTCATAAACATTTGCCTCTTCAAAAACATGTCACACAGCTGACCCAAAACCCAACACTTCAACACTTTGCGGTCTTGCCAGGCACTTTACGGTACACTTGACAGCTGCCAACCACTTCCATGTCTTCGATGCCCACCGCCGTTCCCCATCCTCGATAACCCTTGGTGCCCATTTCAAACAAAAGCGTTTCCTAAACTTAAGCGAAGTTTAGTCAGCTGCTAAATTATGAACAGCCTTTATTGCTGTGCGGAACCTTGACCTGACCGCATGACAAGCTGAAAATGTTAAGTAAAGATCTTTTGGCAAAATGGCATCAGGAACCGCAGCATGTCAAACACTCTTTTGCCAATGGATGCCAACCGGAAACATTTGTTTAGATATTTTCAAGTTGATTTGCTTGGCAAATTAAACAGTCAATTAGTTTCCATTTGACATTTGATCAAGATACTTCTTGAGTATATATATTATGCTTTTATATTGGTAGTACACATTTTCGAAATAAAGTTTTGGTTTTATTTAAATTATATGGAACTGAAATTTTAGATATAACCTGGTTTTTTTTTCTTTGACACAGCTTCTTTAAATTAAATTTTGTATTTTTTATACCAATTTATCTATTTTCATACATATTTATTTATGGTTTTCTTAGTTACATTTAATGGCGGTTTTTTAGTTTTTCTTTCTCACATCTCATTTTAATGTCATAATTTAAGGCCTTGCTTCACATTATATTTTTTAGACTCCCCGCTTTCCGTTGGAAGTTAACGTGTCGCACATAATTTGCAATTAGGCGTGACGATGTGGCATTAAAGTGAGTAAGTCGAGCATTTTGCGCCGCGCTGCATAATAAATAATTGAATAAGTTACTCATTTTAACGTTGGCTTCACGCGGGCAAAAATAAATTGTTTGCCAGACAACATTTTTGTTGTTGGCGCGATTTGGTTGCCACTTTGTTTGGCCAGACTCTCTTATCTAACGCTGACATGCACGTTATGTCTTCTCACTCACTCTCGCAATTTCTGTTTCTCATTTCTCTTTGTGGTTTGCTTAAATTTGTCACAATTTAACTGTTGCAATTTTCTCTCTGTGGGTTTCCTTGGTTGTTTGCCTTCTTTTATATTGACTGCGCTGCCAGTTTATCAATCATAATGTACTCTACTGAGTAGTCTCATTATTGCTTGCCTCTCATCATTCTGCTTGATTGCTGTCTCATTCTGGCACTATCCTTCCATCTACTTTTTTTTATGAGATTCAGCTTGCCCAAGCGACTGCCTTTATTATTGCAGCGTTTGCGTAATTGCTTTATGAACTGATTTATGCTTATCTTTATATCTTTTAGTCATCTTTTCACGTTTACCTTTAACACGCTCCATCGCTTTACCGTTGCGTCGTTGCACAGTTTGACCCTATTTCTTTAAACTTAACGTTGCCTGCTTGTGTGCGCATGTGTGTGTGTGTGTGTGTGTGTGTGTGTTTTGTGTGAATGTATTTGTGCATCAATGAAAGGGAATTTTTTGTTCAACGTAATGGGTGTCTTAGCTAAAAAGTAAACTGTTTTCATGTTTTGCATATAGTTAATTAACATTTTATTTTTATGAATATTTTTTTTATTTAATGCAAATCTGCCTTATGGCTAATCTAAACCTTTATTATTGTTTTGTGGACACCCTGTATGTTGCTGGATAATCATCATAAAACTGGCATTTGGTCGCAAATAGCTTCACCTGCTGACACCACCCCATTCACACACACACATTCGACCATTATTTCAAATTTTCACACTAAGCTGCACGATGTTTATCAATGTAATGGCGAGTTGATGATGTAGCTTACAGTTTGTGTCAGCTGTGCTTGCTTATCGGTATTTATGTATGTCTGGCTGCATATACAGACAGACAAACCGCTCTATTTTTCACCATTACAATTATACGCATAGATAGCTGCATGCCGAGGTGAATTTATGCCAAGCACGTAATGGGTAAATTGCAAAGCATTTAATGACTTCATTCTTATCCACTCGCATTCATTTCCGCGCCTAAGCTTGACAAAGCAGCGCGCGGGACTGCGTAAAATATGCAAGATAAGAGAAAACAAATAACGACAAAGAACTTAGCAGAAAAGTGCACGATACCCAGGCAAAAGAATGATGAAGATCTTGATGAAAAAGTAAAGCTCAAAACATAGTTGGAAAGATGTGTAAATTGCTTTGCTAAAGCTTGCTTAAGAATAATTGAAATTCAGATGAAATTTTGTACTTATGCTTTATTAGTTTTTATATTATAATTAAAATTACTATCTAGAGCCGCACGTTGCCAACTTTATTTTTACTAAGGCTTAGCAGTCTACAATACCCATTCAGTTTTTTTAAGGGGTATGCATAGATGTGCAGCAAGATTTCGCGAAGAGCTTAGTGGCCTGCCATGTTTCGCTTGCCTCCAAATTAAATTAAAACACAATCAAGCATCAAGTGCTCTACTCTGCGCTTCTCTTTGCTTCTCGCTCAGTGATGCCTGCGTGACTCGACATTAATCTGCTGGACTCTAGTTGAGTGCAATGGCTACAATCTCTCTCTCTCCTTCTCTTCCCCTCTCTGGGTCTTTTGGATACAATTTAAACATAAATAGTGTGTTTCTGTGGTGTTGTTGTATGCGTACGTGCCTGCAACACCTAAATGCATGCAACAACAATGGCTTGGCCAAGAGAGACAGTAACAGATAGTATGAGAGACAGAGAGAGAGAGAGAAAGAGAGAGAGAGAGATATTTGGCCAACGTTAGACAATGAATGCCGCTCAAATTGAAATTCTTTATGTGCACATTCGGTGTAGTGTTTTGTTTGTCTAAGCGGCCTGACCCTCAACAGCTCCACTCTCCACTCTCCCCACTCCTCACTCCACTCGGCAGTTCGGTGTGTTCCCCTGGCTTTTGTCACTTGACTGTGTCTGCCTAGTAAAAGTTTTGTTAGCCTTGATGTATGCAAGGGATTTGTTGCATTTAAAAATCTGTCTCTCTGTCAGTCTGTCGGTCTGCTGCCAGCACAACATCAACTTGAACCCTGGGGCTTGTTGGGCATGTCAGTTGCTCTACGCTTTACATACATTTGTGGCCATGTTTGAAATAATATTTTCATATGGCAGAGATCTTTTATAAAAATGTATATAAAATGGGCATTATTTTAAGTCTTTTTTTTTTTGTTTTTGTTAAGTGTAAAGTAAGCATTTAATAATATTGAAAATAGATTTGAATATATTGTTGCTCCCTAAATAAGATTTCTTAAGATTTTTACTACTTAAATAAATTTAACTATTTATTGTTACTATTTATTCTGTGCATAAAATATAGTTATTCAAGTCGTGGGATTAGTTTATACGTTTAGGTAAAGCAGTTTTTTGCTTTTTGAGATGCAGCAGCTACTGTAAAATAGTTTAGGTAGAAGGGAAATTTCAAAGTGCATACTAATTAAATTTTAATTAACGGACTATTGTTGTCTATATATGCAAATGTCATTTGTAAAATGTTTTGTAATTGATATTGTCATTTCCGATGGCATTGGAATGTGATGTGTGTCATTTTGTTATCATTTCCATTTAAATGACCAATGCGAAATTGCGATAACAATGTCAACGGCAACGGCAATGACAACGATAACATGAGAGGTCTTCACATATATCCGTCTGACAGCTGCCCGGCAACATGGAAAATGTGTGTTTGCAAATCGTTAAAAGTGCTTTAACATGTTTTTCTCACTATCCACTTAATGAGTAACCAGAACTTCATAATGAACTCTGCTGTCTGTTGTTTTGCAAAAATAGGTGCATAAATTGCGTTTTTTAATTAAAATGAATTTGCATTGCATAGTTTCAGACGTGGCACACCTGACACTGGCATTTGCCTTGCAGCTGGGATGCGACACACCACACACACTTGCACACTCGCACACTCGCACACACACACACATTAGTCTACTCATTTCAACAGTGCCGGCAATTCAATTAGAGCCCAAAAATGAGTGCATCATACACACGAAGCACACTCAGACGCACACACACACACACACATACACACACACACACACACACATACACACACACACACTCACACACATACACACACACACACACAGTCGCCCAGTCATTCACTCACACTCGCATTTTAATTAAATAAATTTTGTGTGTTTCCCAACGTCATAAACATTGCGGCAGCAGAAGAAGCCATAAAGGCATGAAAATGAAAACATTTAACCGTTAGTTACGTAACGTGCCATCCTCAAAAAAGATGGCTGATGCTATGTGGTTTTCGGTGTGTGTGTGTGTGGTTGTGGTGTGTGTTAGTGTGTGTGTGTTAGTGTGTGTGTGTTTTTTTTTGGATGTGTTTGGCTCTTTTGTTTAGTTGGTTTGTCTGCATAAAATGCAAAGAAAATTGCCTCAGCAGCTGCGGCTGCCGCCGCCAACAGCTATGCAACTGCATCATTTTGAATCCATCGTCAAAAGATTTTGTGTCTCGCACATAGTTCTCAATACACTGAACAAAATAGTTTAGTATATTTAATAAAGCTGAGAGGCGTATTTCTATTTATATAAAGATAATATTTTTAGGAATATTAATGTGATTTTAAATGAAGGTTTTTATATTACTAAAATTAAATTTTGCGCTAAGATGCCTCGCTGATTATTAAATTTTGTTTAAAATTATTAAAGTTTTAATTCACATTCAATTCTCTCACATGATTACTTTAAATGTTTTTATATAAAAAAAGTTACACCTTTTTTTTTTATTTTTATTTCATTTTTTTTTATATCATAATATTTTGGTTTATTTTTAATTCACTTAATTGTATTGCATTAACACCATAAGTAACTTTCCCTTTAAGGTTTTTTTCTTTCTTTTTTTTCTGTGCATACATGTGTGTTGGTGTGTGTGTGTGCCTGTGTGTTGCATGTCGTTTCGTTTTGAGGTTGCATTGCCGCGCACATAATCAAATTTAAGTTGACTGCCTCGTCGAGTCGTTCGTTTTTGGCTGTTGGCTGGTTGGTTGTGGCTTTTCTTGTTTTAGGCTGCTCGGCCGCATTTAATTGCACATCCTGCATAGTTTTCTAGCCATGTTTGTGAGCTGAGCGCACTCATTTCATTTGCGGACCCTGCTTTATCCCAATGAACATGTACAATTCGCAATTTCGTTGAGTTAATGAAGTCCACCATGCCTAGTTTCCCTGCTGACGCTAAATCGAATCTACTCCTTCTATTTCTGTGTGTGTACTTAAAAAGGACGAAGGATGAGTCTTCAAATTGAATGTTGGTTCTCTTTGTTGATTAGGCGAATGTGGAATGTCGAATGAATAACAAATTTTGCGCTGTGCAATTGTGTTTCAAAAATCGCTTTAGGACGAGCACAAATACATTTGAAATTTTGTCAAATTGTCCCTTGAAAACGTTGAAAATATTAACGAAACAACTTTTGCTTCTTTGCTGAGTTTAGTTGGCACTTTAAGGGATTAGTTTCAAATATATCTATTACAAACTTTTCATATTAAGCAGCATATTTAATTTGAAAATGGCTCGCTGAGTGCATTTGCTGCATTATTTTGCCAAAAACTTTTAACTCACAAATATTTGTGCAAACAAAAGAACAGTCCGCAATGGCAACTACGGCTACTGCTAATTAAGCAACATTTTATGGGTCCCTCTTGGTGTTTCGCCCACATTCACTCACCCACTCACCCCACACGGGACAACAATGGGTGACTTTTGGGACTGGCCAAAACCAAAACTTTGCTTTTGGCCGCCTGCATGTATTCTGTGGCAATGGATCTCGTAGTAAATTATTATTATTTTCGAGGATGTGACATAGATGTGTCGGCCACAGCTGCAGTTTCTGGGCCGTTGGTCGATGTGGTCAGTATTCAGTGTCGAAACTAAATACTAAGCAGATTTAATAAAGCCCTAAAGGCACGGGAGTGTGCAAATCAAGTTGTTGGCAGATGGGTTTTGAAGCTCTGATGCGTTTGCTCCCGAAAATTAGGCAACAGCAAATAATTATTTAGACGAGTTTGAAGCTTAAGCTTTTGGCCAGACCGAGTATAATTGCCTGTGGTTTTGCTTCGCAAATTTTGTTATTGGTTTCTGTGTGGGCTCAAAACTGTCGGCACTTTGTATTCCCCACCTCGAGCCTCGATGTGCTTTAATTAAATAAATATGTTTATTTGAATATTCATTGATGATTTTAATTTTAACTCAGCTTAGAACATTTTTAACATTATATAATAATGAATAATTGAGTAAGTTATTTCTTTGGCTTTATATGTGATTTTAATGACATTAGAATTATAATACATTAAATAACAATATATTTCATAATTCTCTTACTTTTGTCTATAATTCCATTGTAACAAAAATTTATTTGGCATATAAAATGCAAGCTTAAATTTAAGCTCATTTCAAGCAAATATGTTGTTCTTAATTTATTTAACTAAACTTGTTACGTTTGCCATATTTCATGTCCCTCTTACCCGCAAACAAGTAAGAACAATAAAAGCCAAATAATAATAATGCCTAAGCAAATAAATAAAAATAAAAAACAAAATGTATACATGTAAATAGGCTTAAGGTAAGCGACTTTTTTTCTTTTTTTTTCGAGAGGGGCTGTTTTAATTTAATGCTTCGCTACCTTTTTGCAGCAAATGTTGAACAAAAATTTTCAAGTGGCCAAAGCACTTGGGGCACCAAGTTTAAAGTGTGTTGTTTAAAATATATTGAGTTTCGCCCATGTTAACAACAAAAAAAAAAAAAAAAAAAAATTGTTTGCCCCCAAAGCAACCCATAAAACATTACCTGAAAGATTTATTGCATGGATAGCTATTTCTTTTTATATATGGGCTTTATGTTACTTTTAAATAATATGATCATTTTTTTCAAAATTTGTGTTATACAAATGATTAAAAAAAAAAAGTGAAGCTCTAACTTTGCCGTTTAGAGGGGAGCCAGGAAAAGAAAGGTGATAATGAAAAAAATGGCAAAATAAGTATTAACAGCTTGCCAGCTGCCAAGCCCAGTGAGGCCTGTGGCTAAACAGGAAGCAAAAGGGACGCATAATGATGGAATTTTATAATTTTGGGAAAAAAAGAGGCGAAGCAGAAAAATAAATATTATTATTTAAGAAAGAAGTGAAGACTAAAATATGGTAAATTTAATTATTTTAGACAAATTAAGTTGAGTCTTCAAGTAAAACTTAAAGTTTGCTAGTTTAAGCGAAATATTTGGTCTTAAATTCAGCAATTATACCACAAACAAATACTTACACACACATGCATATACATAAATACCCCCCCCCCCCCCCCCCCTTTCCGCTAATTCTGCTGTTTGTTGTGCAACTTGACAAATCCTTGGGGCAAATAGAAATTTAACAATGGCTTTAAATGAATTTGCATGCATAATTAGCTGGGATTTGATACTCGCCTTATCCTCAAAACATACAGAAACACCCAACCCTCCCCCCCCCCCCCATCCTCAGTTATGACGCATGTGTGACATTAACACAAACAACGCCCCCGAAAATTGCTTATCACTGTGTGTGGGCCAAAAATGAAATTAAGGCGATTGTGGAATGCGAGCTTGGCATATAAATGCGGATATTCTGCAGCTGTGTTGAGCTCAAGATAATAACTTCAGGAAACATTTTAAATAACCATAAAATGTTAAATATTTTTGTGTTTTGCTAAACAAAGTTGAACAAAGTTTTCCGATTCAATGTGCAGAATTTAGTTATTTAAATTTTCCCAGTTCTTTATAAAATTGTTAATTGTTTTCCATCCACATTTTCATTACAAAATCCATTAAGCAATTTATTTGCACTTATGTAATTAATAATGGGTAAGAAATATTTGATTTTTAAGTAGTTCACTTTGCTTGAATTGTTTTTATACAGTTGAAAAGTGAATAAACTTTAAAGCAGAGTTTGCAGACTGCTTTGTTTCCTGCAGCCTTTTGAATTTATATTTATGATTTGCTCTGCGCTGTCAGCCATCTTTAAAATGAGCTCATTTCAGCCAATGGCCAATTAGTGTTTTTTCCTTAGCAGCAGGGCGAAAGCTTTGCCGCTTTCCGCTTAACTATCTCAACTGCTTTCATTTCATTTTTTTTCTTTTTCCAATTTTTTCCTCTATTACGAAATCTTTGAAAAAAAGCGCTTTTGAATTAGACAGGTGAATTTCATGAATTTCAGCACTTGATTCATTTTTTAAACTTTAACTTGCATCTTGCCTAGCGGGTCTGCTAATCTGATTAGCTATGGAGCCCTAATGAACAACTTGTGTTTGATTTGCTCTGATTGGGCTTTAAACTTGGCCAACTTAACCAAGTTAAATGGGCACAAAGCGAGTGCTGCCTAAAGAGTATTATAAATTAAGTTGCCTTTTCTTTTCATCATTAATTGGTTCAAATTGGCTAGCTGCTAATTAATGTATGTATCATAGTAGACTACTCAATTATTTTGTAATTAAATTATTTATTTATTTACATTTGTCATCAATTGAAAATGTAAATTTTGCTAAAAAAAATAAACATTAATTTTGTTTAGCTTATAAAAGCAATTTTTAAAATGTCTTTGATTTTGCAGAAAAACTTAAATTCGACATCAATTTTACATTGAATTATCTCTTTGGGCTATAAGCTGAAAAGAAAAGGTGAAAAAAAAAACACCAAAGATAAATTTTACCTGGCATAAAAAACTTTGGCTCGCGGCAGACTCTAAAAATAGCTTCGATTTCGGCAGCTGAAAATTTTCCTCCATTTTTCACATTAAGGCTTCGGGTGTCAATAATGAACAAAAAAGCGACATTTTTTTATGCTCGGCAACATTAGCGTTAGCTCATCAGTCCTCCAGTGGGGCGGCGGGTAGGGAAGGGAAGGAAGTTAAAAATCAACATCCTTTGCATTGTCCTTGATGAATTTTAACTTTTTCTTTTGCTGTTGCAGTTTGGAGATGGAAAAGATTTCTATTGTTAAGAAATGTATAAAATATTAAGCGGTCTCTTTTATATTAGAAACAATGATAACGGCAATTTTAGAACAAAAAACTTTCATATCATAACTATCGAAATTATTTTTTGTCATTAGTCAACAAGCTAATTTAATATGAATTAGCTAACTGTATTAGAAATTTAGTTATTTTGTTAGCCAGCATATTTAAAATTTGGCTTTTATTTTTTTTCTCTTTGGTTCGCTTCTGGACGTTTTTAGAAGTTGTCTTATTGTCATTTTTCATATGCTTGTCATTTGCCACAGATATGCGGATATACTTTTTATAACTTTTGTGGGGGCACTTTTTTTTGGGCGTGCAGATCAGATTTGGTGGTCTGCCTGTTTTACGTCCCATTCGGATGCTATTAGCCATGAAATGGCTGCCATTTCTGGAGGTGGTCGTTTGTCTGTTATCAAAAGACAGTTTTGTAATTATGCTGTTAAAAAATGCATAAAAAACATTGTTTTCGCACTGGGAATTTGTTGGGGAAGCGGTGGGCGGAATATCTAACTTTAAATATGTTTTTATATGCTAAATTTTCTTATGCATTTTTAATATGATTCGCTAACTTTTTTAATAAAGTTTTAATTTTGTTCGTCTTCTCTTTTTTCAGCGTCAATTAATTAAAGTTGTTACTTTTTTTAGGTAAGTACTGCAATTAATATAATTGCCATAAGTTCGTCAAAGACTATAAAATTTGTCTGATTTATTTTTTATTTCTATCTTTTGTTATAAACTTAGTTAAGTGATTTTTTTTTTGGTTTTTAGAAATTTTAAACTAAGCTGCGTTTAGTTGGCATAGAAATTGTAAATTGTTTTTTTTGTGTTGCATTAAGCGTGGAGACCTCAACGCAAGCCATCTCATTAATGTTGACATTTTCTCTCCCCCCCCCCATTTCCTTCTCTACAAAAAGGAAAAAAAAACACTAGCTTGGCAAATTTCTTTGCCTTAACCGAAATTTTAATTGCACACGGAAAATGAAAAGCCATAGAATAATATATGCAACGCTTTTCGCCTAATTGCAACCGCTTGGCACTACATTTTTGTCTTGCCCCATGAAGCATGTCACGCCCATCCAACCAGTCTCCACCTCATCCCTCCCCCCCTCGTTCACATTCAACTGCAGCTTTCGGTTAAGTAGACAACGCAAAACACGAGTGTAATTTAGAATTTTTGTGCTGGGTTGGCGCGAAATTTTCTCCAATTTCGATTTGCTTTATTTTTTTTCCATTAAATTGGTGCTTGCAGATTAAGTACAATTAAGATTAAATTCTCAGCTGTCAACTGTTCAGGAATTTAAAACTTATCAAATTATAAATTTAAATATGTGCTAAATGGGGAAATGGGTAGATTTTTATCATTTGATTATTTAAGGTAAAGCATGAGATATATTTTCTTGGTTTCGATTCACAATGACAAACAAAGATTTTTTAAATAATTTTTTTTTTTTAACTTTTTGATTTATCGATTAATTATGCTAATAAATCGATAGTTTTATTGGCTTTTTGACGTTTTCAATGTGAAAACTGTGAAAGTCATCGAGTCGATTTCAATGCCTGTTGGCTTTTTATCGATTGCTTTGGCTAACTTTTGGATCAAGCTTAATTAACGGCTCTAATAGAGGGTCATAGCTCAATTAAGCAAACACACACACACACACACACACACACCTACACACACCCACATCCACAGGCAGCCCGCTGGATAGAGAGAGAAAATGAAATCGTTTAACGCGAATATTGAGTTGCCCACTTTATTTACGCCGCTTTGGCTTTGGCTAATTATGCAACTGGGTTGGTGGGCTGGAGGGCGTGGCAGCTCGTTACGTGAAGCACTTGTTGCCACCACGTTGACCGGGTTTCAAGTGGCAACTTTGACAGCGGTAATTTACATGCTTGTCCTTCAAGTTTTCCTACCTGCTGCCAAAAGAGTTGTTTTCAACTTTTCTCAAACACTTTCGAACACAACACAACTGCAGGTGTATATGTGTGTGTGTGTGTGTGTGTATATCGCATTCAAGGCATTATTAATGCGTTTGCGTGTGTTGGCTCTAACTGCATTGGAAGTTGTTAGCTGCTGCAAGGTTTTCTTGTTGGCTGATTCGATTAGAGGCTCAAATTTAGCTGAATGCACATTCTACTTTGCGTGATGGTGATGTGTGTGAGTGTGTGTGTGTGTGCTACAAACCATATATAAATTACCTTGAAACTAAAAGTATTTCTCTGCGGTCCAAGAACTAATTTATTTTAAATTAAGCTTTGCAAATTTCAATAAAAGAATATTGCGGTTATTGATGAAAATAAAGCTATGATTTGTCCAAAATACATTTGGAACTTAGAATAACTTCGAACACAATATAATTTTTAACTGATTAATAAATAATTTTGTATTTAATTTTTATTATATTATTATTAATATTTTTATTATATTATTATTAATATTTTTATTACATTATTATTAATATTTTTATTATATTATTATTAATATTTTTATTAACTTTTGGTCACATTTTAAAATAATTTTGTTTTTTCATCTGATTAATCAATACAGATAAACTATGACTCGCTGCATAAATATAATATACATAAATAATATATAATAATAATAATAGCTACTCAAATTATATCATTTAAATATATTTATTTTACTTAATTGTCAACATTTCGATAGCACTTTGTGTCTACTAATTCAATTGATTTACATGATGGATACACGGCTTGGCCACATCCATTAATGTTTTATATGTGTATGTGTGGGTGTGTTTGTGTGTGTGTTTGTGTGTATGTACGACAAACAGCACCTCCCTTGAAATGGCAACCATTAGGAACAATTTTGACGCGACCACGCATAAATTGATGAGCGCTTTTGCTGTGTGCTGTGAATGGGCTCTGGGGGATGTTGGGGGGCTTTTGGGATGCTCGAGGGCTTATGGAGTGTCATGGGGGGGGGGCAAACACGTTGTCCGGGTTACAATGTGAATGGATACGCATTTAAGCGCTGGTCATGTTACTGGGCACAGATGTTGTGCTTGGTCGCAAATGACGACCAGCGTCCACCGCAGACAACAACAAACAATTGTCAATAAAATTGTTTCTGCCGCCTCGACAGATGCGTCTGCGTCTCCCCTCCTTAAGGGCATTGCGTATCAATTTGCATAAAAAGGTTAAACCTGCACCCCCACTCCCCTTACCAATCCCACTTGCATCACTCCCCACAAAAGTGTTGTGTGGCTGCCCCTTTTCGCGAAAGCAACTCAAAGCCGAACCAACTGTTGCTGCTGGCAGGCAACCCTCAATTTTTGTTGCGGCTCAAATTCCATGCGTTGATTAAATTTTATAATTCTTACGCACAATTGAGCAAAAGGCGGCGAAAGGTAATTGAAAGTACAACCCCATTTTTTGGATTTTTTTTATTGTTTATTTGTTTGTGGGTTATGTTTCCACAATCAAAAATAAAATAATAAAATAAATAAAAAATAATAAAATTTATTAGTCGTTAATTGGCATTCATTTCTGACTTTTATAGACTTTACCAATTTATTATTACTTATGTGTTATTTGTGGCTTACCTTTGTGTTGAATTTTAGTTATTATATTCTCAGAATTATTTATTTAAATTATAAATTAAATTTTCAAGCATATTTAAATTGAACTTAATTAACAATTTAATTTGTGTGCTTCATTAAATTATTCATTATGTGGTTTGTTTACAATTAAATGAAATTCACATAAATTATTTGGTTATATTTTGACCAACCACAGTGTTGCTGTTGAGGTAATAATTTGACCACATTAAATGAACAAAAAAACAAACAAAAAAAAATTGTTGATTGATAAAATGTGAAGCACCGAGACACATTTTGACCAGTGTTAGCAACATTTTTTTTTGATAATTTCTCATTGATAGAAAAGACTAAAACTTTGTTCTAAGTTTATCATATTTGACTTCATAATAATGAAAATAAAATAAAATTTAAAATAAGCTCAGTTGAATATTATAAAAATATATATTTTTAATATAAGTGCGTGTTGATTGTCGCACGTTCAATAGTATGCAAATATTTACACACATCTGTAAATATGTATATATAAAACTGACATCACAAATATGTATATATGTATGTGATGATTTACTTAAGTAATCATCCGATTCAAGGGGCATTCTGTGAAAAAAGGTCGAGCAGTGTTGGGTAACCTTTCAAACATTTAATTTCCTTTTTGCATTAAGCTTTTGGGCTTTGATGCTTCAAAAATGTAATTTCGTAATTGAACGATCAGATGCACGTACCCCACTTTATGCTCTGCAGTTGCACAACACCCCCCCAACCACCCTCCAATGCTCCACATGTGCCATTCGATGTGCCACTTGACTTGGCTCTTGTGTAACAAGCAGCAATTTAATTGAAAATTTATCAGTTCCACATATCATTTGCATATGTAGTGCCTACCTCACCCTCCCCCTCCACCTCCCCCTCTCCCTTTTTAGCCCAAACACAAAGGTCAGAGTATTTGCTACGTTTTTCCAATTTGCATCGTTGACATTTTTAGTACATTAGAATTGTAGATTCTCGGACGAGGGCCGCATTTCCACAAGTGTTCATCACATAAATATTTTTTGGCCAAAAATTGTTATTATTTTGGGATCTTCCTGCTCAACTTTTTCATTTATTCTTTTTACACATTTTGCTATACACACTTGAATAGAGGTGTTTGTAAATGGTTTCACTTGAATTATGCTTATTATGAAATTGGAATTATTGTGAAATAATAAAAATCATTTACTGACATCAGAATAATGTCTTTTGAATGCTATCTTCGCTTGTGAGTGAAACACTACCTGCCACATGCTAATAAATATTTGCAACTTTCAAATCTCGATGCATACTAATTAAGAGCGAGAGAGAGAGAATGGCAAAGCACATGTTGCAAGAGAAAGAGAGAGACAGAGAGAGAGATGTGGTAGTTATAGTTTCTTGTTGGTTTGAGGGTTGCGTGTGTCCACTTATTGATTTTGTCTGCTCGACAGCAATAAATTAATTAAAATTAATGAGAATTTTGTTAACTTGAGCATAAGTGGCACGCCCATAAAATCGAATTACTCTGCTCATAATTGCTATGAATATTTTGTTGCAAACTAAATTTCATATAACATTATTACTTAATTCCAAATAGACAAGTATAAATAAAATAAAAAATAAAAACAAATAAATATGTAAATATGTAAAATCTTTTTAGGTAAATCTGATGTAAATATATGCGTACTTTAATAATAAAATACAATTAAAAAACTTAGTTTTTAATCACTATTTTTCAGTGCAAGAAAAATGTGTACAGACTCTCTTTTTCTGCTATTCTGCTACTGTTTAAAAATTACCTAAATATGTACAAGATTTTAGTTATTATTGAAATAAATCTGATATACAATTTAGTTCACTTTAAAAATTAAATACAACTAAAAGCAGTTAGTTTTCAATCACTATTTTTATTTTTTCTCTAAGCAGACGTCACAACAAGATTATTTTATAATTTCATTTAATTTAGGAAGTGAGTAATAAATATAAATATTTATCTGCTTAGTGCGTCAGACTCCATTCATGAGCTGTGCCGCATATGCTCGTCGGATGATAAACTGGAATGAGTGCTCGGAAATATATATCGCTTCCACTGCTCCAAATAATTTCGAGAGACTTCAGCACAAAAAAAACTTCGAATTGCGTCGTTAAAATATTTGCGCGGCGAACAATAAGTGTCAGTCGCTTATTGTGTGTTGTGTGTGTTGTTTGTTGTGCGTGTAAATGAGGTTATTAATTTATTTTTATGTTTAATAACAAGCACCAAAGTGATAGCCATAACAAACTACTCAATATGGCTGCAAACTATAAAAAAAAAAAGTCATATTATGGCCATAATTTCATAAATACCAACGCCTGAACTGTTTTCCACATTCTGTGTGTGTGGTGTGTGTGTGTTGTGTGTGTGTTGTGTGTGTGTTGTGTGTGTGTTGTGTGTGTGTTGTGTGTGTGTTGTGTGTGTGTTGTGTGTGTGTTGTGTGTGTGTTGTGTGTGTGTTGTGTGTGTGTTGTGTGTGTGTTGTGTGTGTGTTGTGTGTGTGTTGTGTGTGTGTTGTGTGTGTGTTGTGTGTGTGTTGTGTGTGTGTTGTGTGTGTGTTGTGTGTGTGTTGTGTGTGTGTTGTGTGTGTGTTGTGTGTGTGTTGTGTGTGTGTTGTGTGTGTGTTGTGTGTGTGTTGTGTGTGTGTTGTGTGTGTGTTGTGTGTGTGTTGTGTGTGTGTTGTGTGTGTGTGTGTGTGTTGTGTGTGTGTTGTGTGTGTGTTGTGTGTGTGTTGTGTGTGTGTTGTGTGTGTGTTGTGTGTGTGTTGTGTGTGTGTTGTGTGTGTGTTGTGTGTGTGTTGTGTGTGTGTTGTGTGTGTGTTGTGTGTGTGTTGTGTGTGTGTTGTGTGTGTGTTGTGTGTGTGTTGTGTGTGTGTTGTGTGTGTGTTGTGTGTGTGTTGTGTGTGTGTTGTGTGTGTGTTGTGTGTGTGTTGTGTGTGTGTTGTGTGTGTGTTGTGTGTGTGTTGTGTGTGTGTTGTGTGTGTGTTGTGTGTGTGTTGTGTGTGTGTTGTGTGTGTGTTGTGTGTGTGTTGTGTGTGTGTTGTGTGTGTGTTGTGTGTGTGTTGTGTGTGTGTTGTGTGTGTGTTGTGTGTGTGTTGTGTGTGTGTTGTGTGTGTGTTGTGTGTGTGTTGTGTGTGTGTTGTGTGTGTGTTGTGTGTGTGTTGTGTGTGTGTTGTGTGTGTGTTGTGTGTGTGTTGTGTGTGTGTGTGTGTGTGTGTGTGTGTGTGTGTGTGTGTGTGTGTGTGTGTGTGTGTGTGTGTGTGTGTGTGTGTGTGTTGTGTGTGCACTTTAAAGGACATTCAACTAAAATAAAGACACCGGTCAAATACAGTTGAAGAGTTCCTGGGAATGTGAATTAATCATTTAGCTTCAACTGTTTTTCCGCAGTTTCCCACACTTATTTCACAGTTGCCAGTTGTATTCGAATTGTGGTTTTTTAATTAATAGCATGCTGATTAATTAGTTCAAAGCGTTGGGAAATTCGTTTCAATTTAATTACGGACTGCATTAAAGAATCCATTGTGAATTGTTAATATATTTGCATTGTGCAGTTTGTTTGAAATTCGCTGTTTTGTAATTATTTGTAAGACTTGACAGTGAATAAACTAAATTCTAAAAATATTATTTTTTGGTCCGAAAACACATTTATTTGTAAGTTGCTATAAATTGAAAATGCTTTTTAATATCGCAAGGAACTCATATCTGATGTGAGTGATTTCAAATAATTCGTATGCTAAATTAATATTTTATGACAATCAGGCAATAAAATAAAATAGAAGCTAAAAAAAGAAATATTCTTCGTTGGCTGATTTTCGTCTAGCTGTGTTTTTCACATTCTCCAAACCAATTGAAATTCCTCCATAAAACATCTGCACCGCAAAATACAATCTTAAACATTGTTTCTAGACAAACCCCAAACCGAGTGGATGCAAATATGGAGCTCATCTTCCCACTCAAGAGTTTTTGCGTATATTGGAATTATATTGCATTTTTATTACCTACGCGTATAAATGTTGGTGGTTGCTTTGTTTTATGTGGCTTTTTTTTATTTTTTTGTTTGCTTTTTGTTTGTTTTTTTTTGCAAAAAGCAGCCGCCGGGCACGCAACATTTTAAAAAACAATTTTGCCAGATACAATTTCTTGTTTGTTGTGTGTATTAACGCCGATGAGTATGCAAATACACACACTTTGTTCACGCAAAGCTGTAAACAACACACACGCATAAAGATAAATGTATATATAAACGTATATATATATATTTACGTAAACAAGGCGTATGCGTAATTTTAATTCGCTTGGCAGGCTGAAAACAACGTAGTCCTCAATCCAACCCGAGGCTGCTTATCGCGTTAAGCCAGACTTTATGTTTGCGTGTGTCTGCAAATGTTAAGTGCCTCTCAAAATGTTTTCGCTCCAATTTCATTGATAACCATCATAAGGATGTAGTTTTATAACTATTTTAGTTATATTTATATTCATATCGGAGCATATCTTGATGTCTTTCTACGAGGGGGGTTTCTCATGTCTGAAGTGTGTCTTTTTTATTCGCTTCTTCTGCTTGACAATTAAAATTTGATTTAATTTTAAGCAGCAGTTTTAAATTTACTTCATGCATTACATTTAAGAATTGTATTTTTGTTTTGTGTGTAAACACACTTTGTGCCTGAGTGCATAAAATAAATATGGTGCTTTTTATTGTTTGTTGTTGTTGTGACCAAGCAAAAGGTAAAATAAATAATGCCAGGTGACATTTCAGGTGTACGGGTTGGGTTCAATACACAAAAAGAGGAGGCGCCCACGTTTATGGCTGTGTGTTGTGTCGGCTTTAATGCTTTTTCATGCCTTATTTAAAATGATTTTCCCATTGCCACTCAGGAAATTATTTTCCTTTATTGCTGTTTGCGAATCGGAAGCATGAGAAACTCGGTGTGTCTCCTGCGGCATCTGTTGCTTCAGTTAATCATTTTGCGGTTGTGGGCAATTTTTCAGCTCAATTAACTGCGATATTGTACAGTGTTTGGTGTTGAATTTCACCACTTGTACAAACGACAGACAGAATATATAGATTTGTGGGAGTGGCAGGCGCCATTCTCCAAGTCCATATTAATCAATTGAAAATTGCAAACATTCCAAAGAAATGTTCAAAGACACACAACAAATGCTGTTTGTGGCAAGAAGGCGCAAATGTGGCACAGAGGCAAAACTCAAGTAAATCACTCGACGTTTAATTCATCGAGTGGAAAGACACACACACGAGCACACACACACACAACCACACTAATGTGGAAGCCCACAGTTCAGTTGAATTAGTCGTAAACAAGTAAATACAAACGTCAATATGGGGCGAGACCAGCTCAAAGGCGAAGTAAACTCAAAAAGTACCCTTGAGGCATAGGCAAAGAAACAGGAATACAAATACAAATGCGACTGTTGTGCTGCAAAATACCCTGTAAATAAATACGTTTAGTGCAGAAAATAGAGCAATAAAAAATAGTAAGAAATCTTATGAAATTCACAATTTATCCAAGTTTATAATAATGTCTGGAAAAAATATTGAGAACAACAACAAAAAAAAAAAATGACCCTTAGTCACTCTTGGGATTAAACAGGGTGTACAAAGAAAAATACAAAATAGAAATTCTGAAAGAATTGTGGACTGACAGCTCAGCACTTTGTGATGCAAACGAGCTTGGCATGTGTACCAGGTCTAAGCGAAATTCTATATTATCTTTATGCAGATGATATGGCAGTAAAAAGAACCCCAAAAGCAACAGTGAAATTTGCAATTTTTATACAATTTTTATGGCCAAATCCAAACTCCAAATGACAATCGATTAGCAAAAAAAAAAACCGATCACGAAACAAAAAATATAAATAAATAAAATCAATTCACATAATTCAAGTGGCAAGAGTTGCGCCTCTTAATGTTGCAGGCGTGGCAAAATGAAAGCTATTCTTGTAATTGAATATGCACTACTCGGCGTATGCGTAATGGCCTCGTCGCTGTGAGTCCTCTGCCAATCCCAATTGCCATGAAAATCTGTTGCCGCTCACTTTGTATCAATTTTTGGTACTTCTTCCATTTGCTATGCATATATTTTGCATACTTTTTCTCTGTTGTAGTTCTTGAGTTGATTTCTACTTTCAAATTGGTTTACATTTGCACTTTATTACTTTATATTCGAGTGAGCTCAAAAATCAATTTAGAATAGTTTGTGCTGTGTATCCAGTTGAAAGCGACCAAATTTATACGATTTTTGCATTTTATAAATTGTATTTTTTAAGTAGAGATAATAAAATAAAATTAGTTGAATCAAATATTTAATAAATATACCAACAAACTAATTTATTTATATATATAAATTTACCTAAACATTTTTTATATTTGCAGGTAAGCAAAACTCACGAAATGTTTTCAACTGAATTAAACATGACAGGTAAAAAACTAAATTTGAACATTCAATTTACCAGAAAAAGTTTGACTCTAGCATAATTGAATGATTTATGTTATACATATCATATCAATTTGTAACTGATCAATATGCATAGCAGTACGATTTGATTATATCCATCTATATTTTAAAAAAAAATCCGTGCACGTCTTCTCTGAAATGAAAATGGGAAAAACTTTTTTTAGCCTCACATTCGTGCCGTGGCAATTAGAATCATATTTCGAATATATTTCAGACATGTTTTTTTTTTTTTTGATTTTAATGGCAAATAACAAATGGCGACGCCGGAGGCAAACAGTTTAAACTGTGAAGCCAGACACGAAGGCACCGGAAATCAGTCGGACAAGGGTTGCCAAGTGACTCATTTTTATTGTTGTTAAAAAATACAAAGCTAGAGCGAGACAGAATGGAGAATGGAGAGAATGGAGAGATGGGGATTGGAGGGAATGGGGATTGGAGAGAATGGAGAATGGAAAGAATGGAGAATGGATAAAATGGAGAAAGTGGAGAGAGTGGAGAGAGTAAAGAGAGTGGAGAGAGTGGAGAGAGTAAAGAGAGTGGAGAGAGTGGAGAGAGTAGAGAGAGTGGAGAGAGTAGAGAGAGTAGAGAGAGTGGAGAGAGTAAAGAGACTAGAGAGAGTAAAGAGAGTGGAGAGAGTAAAAAGAGTAAAGAGACTGGAGAGAGTAGAGAGAGTAAAGAGAGTATAGAGAGTGGAGAGAATGGAGATAGTAAAGAGAGTCGAGAGAGTAAAGAGAGTAAAGAGAGTAAAGTGAGTAGAGAGAGTGGAGAGAGTAAAGTGAGTAGAGAGAGTGGAGAGAGTAGAGAGAGTAGAGAGAGTAGAGAGAGTAAAGAGAGTGGAGAGAGTAAAGGGAGTAAAGGGAGTGGAGAGAGTAAAGAGAGAGAGAGAGTAAAGGGAGTGGAGAGAGTAAAGAGAGTAAAGAGAGTGGAGAGAGAGAGAGAGTGAAGCGAAAAGTATATTTTGCTCAGCTGGCAGTCAAAACACACCAACAATCGCCATTCCGCCCAAAAGCCCAAGTCTTTTGTTTATGCTGCCAGACTGGGAGTTTCAGTCAATCAGCAGCATCAATCAGCTGAGTGGAGGGAGGGGCTTAAGGGGAGAACAAACGGCAACACGGATTTTCAACTTCATTTTTGTCGATTTCGTGGGCAATGAAGCGCAACGGCTTCTGTCTTCTCCTCTGTACAAGGCGCTAACACCTGGTCCGAGCTGTCCACGTATTTATTAAGTCATGATTCTGAATGGCTGGCCATTCAATATGAAAGGAACCCAACACTTGAGCCCCACAGTGTGACGGCCATGTCTTTATTATAATCCAGACAAGCCACGAACACACCAACACATCAACACACCATCATCCTCATCATCATCATCATCATCATCATCATTATCCTTTCCAGCAGGTTCGTTCTGTTTGTTGGCTCTTGTTTTCATCCTCTTGTTCGATTCATGGCCTCATCCTTTGATTGCTCTTGTGCATTTCTGAGTATCCAAATCGTTTGAGTGTAATTTTTCGCATTTGACGCCATTTACGCATCATTGATTCGTCCTTCTCCTCTATATATAAATATCTCTATTTTTTTTTTTTTTGGCCTACGCAGCGATAAGTGCTTAAATCATTCATTGCTGCTTGATACCCATTCTAAAAAGTGGATTCGGCTAGCATTTTTATTACTATTGCTACAACTTAGTTGAAGTGATTTGTGGCATGATCTGAGCAAATGATGTGCTTGACGAAATGATTGGGAAAAGTGGCTGACAAATAATATTAAGTTTGTGTTATGCAGATAAAGAAAATTAAATTAATGACAAATGCTTATTTATTTTTAAAAAAATTGTGCTTAATTTAAATAAAAGAATAAATTATAGGTTAATAGTTGAAGTCATATTTAGAGGAAATTACACACCATAAAATTCGACATAATTTTCAATTTGTTCGAATTCAGTTTTATAATAAAAATCAGTTTTTCACATATCAAATATTAATATAGCTCAAAATCTTTTATAAAAACCATTTGCAAAAAAATGTATCTCAACTCTGGAAAATATTTTAACAACTTTTTTGTTACATAACTCACTTATAGCAATTGGACATTATTCCTTGGAATATTCGTTGTCCAGGGCGGAACTGACATCTGACACGACTCATTATGCACAATTCTGATGGAGATTTCGACTCAATTTCAGTTGCGAAACTTGTGCGCAACATTTGCCAGCTGACCCAACTTGAAAAGCATTTAAAGTTTTCTTTTTGGCTCCGATGACTTTTGCCAGCCTAAAGCAAATTAATTTTGCCAGCAATTCAGACGACGACTGCTCATTAGTTGAACAACTGAATTTGAGCACCCAAGAATATTATATAATAGAAATAGATATATTTTGTGTGTGTGTGTCTGTGTGCCTTGGCTTCGCATTTCAATCAATGTGCAAACTTTTGACGCATACAGATGCATACTAAAAAGTCTTCCAGCCGATAATAGTAGAAAAAGCCAGCGAGAAAGTTACGTCAAATTGAATTCCGTGCAAAACTTTTTGCGTTTGCGCTTTTCTTTTTTTTTTTTTTTTTTTGTTCTGGGCAAGAATACAAAATTTTTTTTTTTTGTGCAACTAGGCATTTGAAGTCTGTTTTCGTTTTGGATACCCTAGAATTATGCAAATGGCTGAGACAACAGAATATGAAATCAGTAAGTGGGAGATATATATGTATATATATATTTAAGTGCTTAGTTATGTTTCCCACTTTAGACCTTCATCTGTTGTTCCTTTGGTCATATTTTATTTCCTAGGATATCAGTATATTTTTTTTTTTAAATTTTTAAATTGAATTTCCTTTTATTAGGGGGCAGACATAAGCTGCTGTAAGTTTATTGATGGCGCATTGTAGGCGTCGTCGTATACGTAATATATACATGTGTATACGTATTTGGTTTTTCGGTTTTCTTTTTTATTTTTGTTCGACGGCAGCAAAGTTTGGCGGAAGCATTATGGAACTGATTTGCAGCCGACTGTTGCCAGTCTGTCGGCGTGCCTCTTTGCCTGCTTGCCTGCCTGCCACATGCAGCTGTCAGTCGGCAATAGCGAAAGGCACACAATAGCCAAACGGAAGTGGAAGTCGCTTACCCAAGCAGCTTTGCCTAGTATATGCCACTCGACACCCACCCACCCAACACCACCACCTCCCCCCTCTTGCCTTTAGTCGCTTTGTTGCGCTCGCTGTCGCTTACGCTATTTTATTATTACGAGTAGCTTTTCTTTTTGCATTTTTTTCCTTCTTTTTTTTTTTATTTTTTTCCTCCTTTTTTTTTATTTTTTTATTTTTTTTACTCGTGTAATGCTCGCCAGGCGCACATTTGCATATCAATTTGTTTCATTCGTGCACTTAAAGCTTTGCTGCATTTGCAGCTCGTTCTTTTCTTTATTTTATTGTGTGCCACATTTTGTTGCATACTTCTGTGTGGTGGTGGTGGTGGTGGTGGTGAGGGTACGCTGAGTGCATTCGGCATTCAGTAATCTGCACTGTTATTGTGTGGGTTCTCCCATTGCACGTAATCGTGCAAAAATCGGATCCGCCCGACTTTTCTGTCCCTTACCTATTTTTTTTTATTTTTATATATATATATTTTTTTTTTTTTTTTGCTTTTATCAAGTATTTTGGTGACTTGTTTATTGGCCATTGTTACTTTTTATTGTGCTTAACGCGGTGACAAATGGGCTTATATGGACCAAGATTTTTATCTATGTTTTGTAAAATATTTGTGTGGCTGGCATCGCCTTGGATTTTATGCCACAATTTATGGCATAATCGCAAAAGTTACATATTAACAGTAAATTGTTTCTGATAAATGATTTTTTTTTTTGGCTACGCTTAAGAACCGACTTGAGATACTAATATAAATTATTTATAAATCATTTCTTATATTTATTTATATAATGTTTTTTGATAGCAATATCAACAGCAAATTTCGTAAAGATTTTTCAAACATAAAAATATTATCACAGTCTTTATTTTATTGATTATTTATTGACTCCATCAATGCAATAAATTCCACAACAATTAAATAAACCTCGTTCAATTGTTATTTAAAGTAAAAATAAATATTCAGTTTAAGCGATCGACAAATTTAAATACACCTAAAAAAAAAGGAGACTCGCTGCCCGAGGAAAATCCGGACTGTCAAAACAAATGACATTTCGCTAATAACTGAAAATTAGAGTTTCCGCTGTTTGCAAATTGCACGAAACCAGCCACAAAAAACGTTTGAAAATAAAGCGGAATTAAAGCGTAAACGAAATGGTCGCCAGAGATTTAAAAAAAAATGGTAAATAATGAAAATCTGCGCTGCTGCAGCATTTACAACCTGGCCGACAAAAAAAAATTTGAATAGAGTTCGTTTAGCCACCATTTTGATTAGTGCAGTTTTAACCATTTAAAGCTGGTTGCAACATCATTTTTAATTTTGCATATGCATGAGGGGAGGCTTCACTGTACTCGCAACTGTTCGCTGGCGAGGCTGTCTAAGCTGCGCACTCGAACGAGCCAAAGTGGATTGGGTAGAGTATGAGTTGTTGCTGCACATTGTGCTGCATCAGCAGTAGTCAGACTGTCATGCAACATGCAACATGCAACTGAAGCTTTGTGCAAATATGACAGACCGAAAGAAGCGCTGTGCTTTTAGCCAGTGTAATGCAGAGAACATGTGGCAAGAAGGGGGGGGCTTTGTGGGTGGTAACTCATTAACGGCTAAACGCTGCTTTTGGCGTTGCTTTTGCAGGGGTTGGTGTTTGGGACACTTTTCGTGTTAGCCATTAAGTCAACACATTGCAGCAACTTTCTCAATAGTTGTTGTTATAACCAAAACAGGTTGCAACAGCAACAGCAACCGCAGCAGCAACAATTTGTCAATGCAAATAGTGCAAGCAAAATGTAAAGTTTTGCCACAAAGCTGAACTATGAAATAAACAGTGTTGCAAGAGTGCCAAAAACTTTGTAATTGTTTGAATAGCACACAAAAGTGCACACCACAATATGCGACAGGTGCGTGCGCTTGTGTGTGTGTGTGTGTGGTTGCTGTGTTGTGGCACAACCTTACATAAGCTTTTTGGGTTTTCATGTTAATTTTTATTAATGTTTGTAAAACTCGACTAAACTTTTTGACATATGGTTTTTAAATCAAATTTAAAATTCGTTCAAAATTCTGCACATTGTTTTGGAATAGGGAATCTTATATTGAAAGCACTAAATTATTAATTTGTATTTAATAAATCCAACAAAATGCACAATTAAAATTGAATTTACCATTTTAGTTTTTTTTATTATAAAAAAAGTAATTTTTAAAACTGATAATTAGTTTTACTCAATTCAAATAAATCGCATTTTTATGATTATTATCATTAAATGGTTGGTTGTAATTCCTTTTTTTTTTTCTTTTTTTTATTTGTCAACATGTGAACATTATTAGCATTCCATGTTTGCCACTGTTGTCGTCGCTGTTGCCGTTGCATAATAATGAAAAATTAATCGCTGCAAAATCAGCGCTGTGTGCACACAGATACAAGCTGTGAAAAACTTCGATGCATACACTTTGGCGCCGAGTGTAATTGAAACGACGGCGCCACAAAAAAGAGATGTGTACAAAAGAAAAAAATGAAGCAGCTTTTGTACGAGGTGAAAATTGTCAGATATGCAACGACGCGTGGCAGAGCGAGCAGAACATTGAAAAGACACGCATAAATTCGCAAAAAAAAAAAAAAAAAAAAAACAACTAGCTGCCCCAAAAAGTTTGCAGTATGCTCTGCGCATACTAATAACAAAACCACTTTTTCTTGCAACCATCGGTGGCATACAAACATGCCCTGTAAATGCACTTGCCAGAAATTGCCAGAAATAAAGGAAAATTACGATTCGCATTTTGTTATAATCATTTTTGTAAAATTGTCAAATGCGAAATTCAGCACAAGCAAGTTGGCACTTTTTTTATTGGCAAGGTATTAAAAAGTCGGCTACTTTGTTGATCCATATTTTTTTTTACCAGTTTAGTTTTTGCTTTGGTAACTGATGCCAAAACATTTTTTTGTTTGCCACTGCTGCTGCCTCCATCGATGCCATTGGCAGAAAATGCGCATATAAAGTTTGTGATTTGTTGATAAATCCATCCAAATACAAAACACCAAAAAAAAAAAAGAAAAAAAAAAGAATGCCACAAAACGAGTGACGTAAAAACTTTGATTGAGCCAAAGCTGAAAATCTGTAGAATGTGATAGATCAGATCCGAAAACGGGCAACATTTTCATTTTCATTGTCAGTGCTAATGTTGCACTGTCTGCCTGTCTGCCTGCCTCATCATCAAAGTAGTAAAGCTGTCGAGAGCAGTTCCTCTGCTCCGCGTTGCCTCCATCGTTCAGTTCAACACCAAAGTGCTATAACGCATCACCTGCATCCAAGTGCCTACTTCCTATCTACGTAGCCCCCAACTCCGACTCCAACTCCGACTCCGACTCCATCTTATTTATATACTTATGCAAGCCTGCAGCTTGCGTCTTTATCAGCGTCAAGAGGGTAAATGGCAGTTGCCAGCAGCCTTATCCTGCCACTAACTTGCCCCGTCAGCTGCAGTCCCGCTTGCATTTTGTGCATGGGGCATGTGGCATCATAACTTTTTTATGCAGTTTGTTAGCTCGTTTGAGAGTTTCATTTGCGATTTGCATAGATTAAAATGTTGGCGAATTCTGTTAGTCCTGTCAACAAGGGTGCGGAGAAGGGACTCTAGTTTGTAATGCGAATTTTCTGAAAATATTGAATATATCAGAAAATCGCTTAAGTAGAGTATTCGAAAAACTGTTTAATTTTATAAGCTTTTTTGCAGGCTTGTTATTTAGCGTTAAATTGTGGAAAACTGAGGGGGGAAGTAGAGGGAATAATTATGCTGTGTTTTATATGAGCAGCCGAAGCTGAAGTTCAACTGAGTTGGCTGAGTTGAGTTGCCACGAAAGACTCCTTGCAGGCAGCACTTGAATCAGCTGCATTTGTTGTTGTTGTTGTTGTTGCTGTTGTTTTGGTGCTGCTTTTGTTTTGTCATAAATTTGTAAAGACCTGGCATTGTCGGAAGCTTAAGATGCTTGCATTAAGCGTTATTCAACTCTGACTGCAACAGAGGCTGAGATTTTGCAAAGTCGCCCATTTTTTTTTTACCCAACTTCAGTAGTTAATTTCGCAAATGAAAGTCAACACAAAGGGCATGCCAAGTGTTTCTACTTATATATATATATATATATGTATTGTGCTCTTTTTGTCCTTATGACAGATGTAAAACGGGGAATCCAGTTCCTGCTTTTATTCCATACCTGACCATGGAGAATCAATTATGGCGCCATGCAATTTAATGGAAATTGCTTTGCACACTTTCAGTTGGTTTTTTATTTATTTTTTTATTTTTATGCACACGCACTTTTCTGGGGTTTTCATTCCATTTGCAATGTAATTGCGCTCTTTTTTTTTTTTGGTTTGTTTTGGTTTCCATTGAAATCTCGTGTTTGGCACATTAACAAGAAAATCCGCTGGCCGACAGAAATATTCATTGTCATTCAAATATTATCTGGCTGTGCGAGCCAAATTATTAAATTTCTGCTGAAATGTGGCGAAATCCTTAATGCACTTTGCATTAAGAGGGTAATTTTACTGAAGGCTGCAGCACTGATAATTATATTTATTATTTAAAGAATATACAGTTGCACAAAGACAATTAAATCCATTATGAGAATCAGCTTTAAGCGTTAACTTTCAATTATTTGCAATAATTTTAATTACAGTACATATGTTTAATTAAAACATTTCTATTCATTTCAAACCATTGCAGCTTTTTTTTTCACTTGACTCCATTTTAAACAAAGTTTTGCTGCTTATTTTAAGTATTTCGCTGCTAAAGGAAATATTTCTATTTCCAACTTGATTGTGCTTTTGAAATACTATTTAAAAGGCGCCTTCTCAACAGTCACTCAGAAAAGTATGCAGCATCTTTTGTTATTCGATGGTACTTGGAACAGCAAAATGCCCCACATTTTTTTAGGATATGTGAAAGCATTAAAAAATGCATAAATAAAAAAAAAAATAAAATTAATTATCTTTTATATATGAGCATTTCGAGCAATGAGAATATATTATACAGAATTTTATATTTACACACAGGATATTTACTTCAAGGCTTCCCAGTACTTCATCCCAGTAGTCATCTAGTCCTGTCCAGGGTGAACTGGGAAACTAGCGTTTAGTGTTCGCTTTCCCATTTATATTTAGCTTGGCGCTGACACTTGGCGTTCTTTGAATGCTCTCGTTTTCCACCAACTTCCAACTTCCACCTTCACCTCACCCACTCTGCATTTTTCTTCTTAATGTTTTTTTTTTTATTTTTTGTATTCTTTTTTACTGCTTTTACCGCAAAAGAGAAAACTAACCCGTTGCTGCTTTTCTGCGGGCGTTAACCGGGCACATTTGTTGTTGACTTTGCGCTCCAGTTGCAGCCGCGATTGCGGCTTGGCAAAAAAAGAAAAATAAAATAAAAATAAAACAGGCAAATAGCGTCGCAGAAGAAGAAGCAGAAGAAGCTGCTGCCAGCAGAGAGCGTTAGGAAACGGCATATTTGGCTTTGTGGCCAACTATCATTAAACAACTAAACCAACCACAGGCGGAGCAGCACAATCAGAAGCAGCAAAAAGCAGCTCTTTCACACACACACACGCACACGCACACACATTCATATTCACACTAAAAGCCCTGTCAAGAAAAACACAACAGAGAACGCGTCAACAAAAGCCGTTGCACCCGCACCCCGCTCTCGCCTCAATGCACTTTAGCTGGCTTTTGACTCTTGTAGCCTTTTTAAGCTTCTAACTGCTGCTGCAGGCGCCTTCAAAGGCATCAGCTTAATGTGTTTTGGCATCGGTCTTAAAAGTGTAGTCTAGAAGAGCCGATTCCGTCTTCACCCCCCCGCTTGGCTTTAACGCGGCATTCGTTCAGGATTTACAGGACATTTTGCATACACTGTACGCAATTTCAGTTGCAATTCAATGCATCTTTTTTTATTAAAGTTTCTTTCAATTAAATTTGAGTACTATTTAAATTTAGAAATTTTTCTGATACTTTAATTTCAGCAAAATTAATATTGCAAAAGCTCAAATTTTTATTCAAGTGTTTAAACTGCAGTCGCAATTTTCTGAGCTGTTGCCAACCACAGAATCAGCCTCTGGACATGCCGCTGGACATCCTCAACTTTGAACTCTTCAGCTGCTGCTGCCGAAGGATTTTTCCTTACCCTCTTTTGCTGAATTCGATTTTGCATTTTGTTTCAAAATACTTTTCCTTTTTTTGGCATCCTGCTCGTCGAGTCTTTTGGGGCTCGATTTGTGGCATTTGCAATTTGGATATGTGTTTTTCATTTTGATCAGTTTTTGATGGATGTGCACAAGTGGCCAATTTGTGGGCTCGATGGTAAATTGATGGGCTGTTGAGATTCCTAATTGACAATAAGCACAATGTGCTTGAAAACAAAACTGCTGCTAATGATTTTTATTCTCTAACAACTCTTTCACAATTCAAGCAATTAGGTTTTTGTAAATTTATTAGCCTTAAATCGTTTGTAAATGCATTTCTAAAGACTTCTATTTTTTTTTTAATATGGCTCTTTTTAATTCTACAATTTTCTATTTTTCGATGATTGTATTTCTTGCAATGAATTTAAATATTTAAGTTAATTTAATTTAAAAAACAAATATATTCACCTGCGGCTGCTTAAAATGCAGTATTTCTTAATTTAGTTCGAGTGAGTGTGTCGGGAATCGCATCAATTCTCAGTGTGTGTTTGTATATGTAAAGGAATAGCAACATCTCAATTTGTCTTCGAAGTTGTCAAGTTCGCGTTGCAACACTTTACAGTTGGAGTGTTGCCGACGGGACAACATCATTGCCAACTGCACTTTTTGTTCCCATACTTTTTCGCACCCTTGGCTTTTGATGAGCAAAATGTGTTTGTTGTTGTGGTTTTTGTTGTTGTTTTTGTTGTGGTTTTTGTTGTTGCCGACTTTGACTTTGACATCGTTTTGCACTTTTCGCCGGCATGTAAGACAGACCATGTTGTTGGCCACGTTGGGCGCCATGCCCGCTGACAGCCACTTATTTTCTTATTATTAAGTATACGCTTAGTGTGCCCGCCTCACTGCAAGTGCAGACTGTAATGCGTGCCAAGTAATGATTACTTTGTGTCTGCCGCTGACAAATGCCGTCAGTCAAAGTCAAAGTTTACCAGCCGAGCGCAGAGCAGGCAAAAGTTCTCGTCGCGGGTTTTTGCCTTGGCTGCAAGGACGCAAGGACCTCATCCTGACTATAAACGTGTGTGTGTGTGTGCATCCATGTGCATCGCAGCCGATAAGAGTGGATTAAAATTGCTCTTTGACTGACTCCCAAAAAAAAAAATGAAATACAATACAAAATACAAATTTTTAATGTTTTTTTTTTTTTTTTTTTTTTTTTTGTTTGAGGGCAAAACTTATGCAATTATTTTTACATAAGTATGTGGCTTACGTAAGCCACTCAAATTAAAATTTTTCGAATTGCTCAACTGCTCTGCTCATAAAAGTATAAATCGTAAGAAATTGAGTTGAAAAGTTCCTTGATTTATTTGTCAATACGAGAACCTAACTTGATTTTTAACCTGATATCAGTCAGTAAAATGAGTGAAGCCTGTAACAGTTGCATATTTGCCATGCAGGGCAAGGATTGTGTGGCCATTGCCGCAAAAGGACGAAACAGTAATTGTAATAGTAATTTATATAAGCTGGGAACTCGCTTATATTTAGGACTGAATGGACGGCAGGCAGATATATTGATGGTTCACAAGCGTCTCATCTTTCGCAAGAATATCTTTGAGTTGGAGATGAATCGGGAGCTGTTGCCCACAGAGCTGACGTCAATTCTATCCCAATTGCTGTACGCGAAACGCGCAAACCCGTTTCAAATTGAGGCAGTTATTGCTGGCATGAATCCCACAACTCTTGAGCCCCATCTCTGCAGCATGGACATGATTGGCCATCCAAATGTCACAAAGCATTTTGTTGCCGCCGGCCATCGTCAAGGAACATTGCTGGCCTTGTGTAAGAATTTGTGGCGTCCAAACCTGAATCCAACTCAACTCTATAACACTATTGGTCAGACAATGATGAACTCCTCCACTACTTGTGCATCGGTTGGCTGCAATGCGAACATTTGTCTTATTGAAAAAAGTAAAATCACGGAGCGTACACTTGGCATAAAACCACATTAAATTTGTTGACTAAAAATATAAATCTGAGTTTGTTGAGCATGAAATTCCCATTGATTAAATGGCCAAAAAATCGAACATAAATTCAAGCAAAAAAATACAAGTTTAGATCTTATTTATTTCCATCTATATTTTGATCCATTAAAAAAATTGTGCATAACAGGAAAACTTTTATTGCATATTTCTAACAAAACATTTTTGGCAATGCAAATATTTTGCCAGCTTGTCGGATGCGAATTCATCCTCTGGCCAATTTTGCTTAGCATCTATTCCATTCAAATGCGGCACTTTTGTGTAGTATGAAAATTTAATTTTCTGTCCACTCGACCAGTGATGACTATGTCGAAGCATCGCACACCAGAGCATCCTGCTATTGATGTCAGGCTCTTGATGCTGCTGATGTTGATGCTGCTGCTGGTGCTAGTGGCGCTGCTGATGCGCATTTCCGTTCCGAATCCCAATGGCTTTAATTAGGCGCTGGCCATAGAAATCCTGAAATTCGCCTACTCAATCACAATTGCCTGGAAAATATGATAGTCAGTGTTTTGGACTTGGTTTTTGCCTTTGGGGGGCCATCATCAGTCATTGGCATATTTTCGACAATGGCATTAGTCAGAAGCCAGTCAAGCAATCTCAGTGGCTCATTTGCGATGCCAACTTCGGTTTTGGCTGGGGTGACAATCAATGCGATTTGACCTTAGGCCAGCTAAATGGTTGCCAATTCCAGAGTTGCCATCAAATACGCTGCCACTTCCGGCCATGTGGCGCATCATCTGCCTCCTTGCCTCATGGTTTGCTCATAAGTTTTGCCCCGAACGACCGACTAATGAGCCTAGTTTTCTGCCATTTCTTTCCTCTGGCTCAGCAGAGAGCACTCTTCCAGTTAACAAATTGGATATGTCATTTGCAGGCACTTAACTTTTTTTTTTTTTTTTTCTCTTTTCCTACTAGTTGTCTGCTGCTGTGTCCCGTTGCCAACTAGTCTGTGTGCTTAAGGCTTCTCCTAAATGTTGTTGTTTATTCTCTGTAATATTGTTGGGCTACTCTGGGAGAATGTGTTGCCATTAAATCTTTGTTCTGGCATCAAGTTCTTAAAACTGAATTACACCAGTGCTGCTTCCTCCAATGTGTACTGATTGGTGCTTCTTATTTCTAGTTAGCGGATAAAGTTAACTTGTTATGAATTTAATATATATATATGCGATATATATAAATATGTTGTCTTTGTCAACTGACTTTTATATAAGAAAATAATGCAAATTTCCATCATTTGTTCTACTTGCAGCTTCAAAGCGACAGTAAAGCGATTACAGTAGCTACTCAACGTCAAGAACATAGTTGCAACTTGCAGTCAGCTTGCAAAGGAAGCAACAATCACAACATATTCACACGGAGGGGTGCAGAGAGGGAGAGATAAGAAGAGAAATAGCAGCCACGTCTTCAATAAAATAACAAATCGAACGCACAATGAAAATCGACGTGGTGCGATGGAGCAGTCAGCCAAATACATGCAACAAAACCTGCAACAATAGCAATAGCAACAAACACAGTCAGCAGGAGGGCAACAAAAAGATTGCACGGTTCCGGCAAAATGTTGCAAGCAGAACTTGTCAACCAAAAGCGATGCATGGGAATGTTGCAGCACCCATTAAAACTTGGCAGCAGCACAAAGAACAACAACAGCAACAACAACAACAACAACAACAACAACAAACAATCATCGAATGTGATATAACAAATTTAAATTACAATTGCAGTTTATTCGAAACTAGTTTTTTAACGCACAACAAAACGAAACGCTATCTCAGCAGCAGACACTCGAGGACGCCATTAGTGGCGTCTCCATCGATTGCATTGCTGCTGATTTTGAAAATTAGTGTCGTAGTTTTTTTATGTAATTTTAATGTCGGTTTCGCGGCCAAAGTGGAGGCCGGCCCCGCCCAGTCGCCACTTCTGCCGCACTACGTCCTTGACTATGAGACGGTCAAAGGCAACAGCGTTGCCACGGTCAGCGGCAGCGGCAGCGGCAACAGCCTCAACAGCGGGCGCGATGCCGGCCACTACACGCACACCTGGGCGGTGCACATACCAAACGGTGATCGCAACGGCGTCGCCGATGCAGTTGCCAAGGAACACGGTTTCGTCAATTTGGGCAAGGTGAGTTCTCCAACTTTAAGAAAAAAAAAACTAATTTAAAATAAAATTAAAAACGAATTTAAACAAGTAAGAAAGCTGTAGTCGAGTAAGCTGGACTACAATAAATCCATTTTGGTAAATATATAATAAGTTTATTGGCAAACTTCCCTTTAACAATATTTGCACCAAAATACGAAAAGGCTAAGTAATTTCTGATAGCAAGCAAAGACACTGAAGAGTAAAAGAGAAGGAATGCTGGGCATATTTTTATTCACAAGCCCAAAATGATCTCTAATTGGCTGGCTAGAGATAAGAGCATATGCATACATACATACTTACATACATACATACTTACATACATACATACTTGCAAACATACATACTTACATACTTACAAACTTACATACAGACATACTTACATACTTACATACTTACATACTAACATACTAAAATACTAAAATACTAACATACTAACATACTAACATACTAATATACTAACATACTAAAATACTAAAATACTAACATACTAACATACTAACATACTAACATACTAACATACTAACATACTAACATACTAAAATACTAAAATACAAACATACTAACATACTAACATACTAACATACTAACATACTAAAATACTAAAATACTAAAATACTAACATACTAACATACTAACATACTAACATACTAACATACTAACATACTAAAATACTAAAATACTAACATACTAACATACTAACATACTAACATACTAAAATACTAACATACTAATATACTAACATACTAACATACTAAAATACTAAAATACTAACATACTAACATACTAACATACTAACATACTAACATAATAAAATACTAAAATACTAAAATACTAACATACTAACATACTAATATACTAACATACTAAAATACCTAACATACTAACATACTAAAATACTAAAATACTAATATACTAACATACTAAAATACTAACATACTAACATACTAATATACTAACATACTAACATACTAACATACTAACATACTAACATACTAACATACTAACATACTAATATACTAACATACTAACATACTAACATACTAACATAATAAAATACTAAAATACTAACATACTAACATACTAGCATACTAACATACTAACATACTAACATACTAACATACTAACATACTAATATACTAACATACTAAAATACTAACATACTAACATACTAACATACTAACATACTAAAATACTAACATACTAACATACTAACATACTAACATACTAAAATACTAACATACTAACATACTAACATACTAACATACTAACATACTCACATACTTAGATACTTACTTACATACTTACTTACATACTTACATACTTACATACTTAGATACTTACATACTTAGATACTTACATACTTACATACTTACATACTAACATACTAACACACTAACATACTTACATACATACATACTTACATACATACATACGTACATACTTACATACTTACATACTTACCTACATACATACTTACATAATTACATACTTACATACTTACATACTAACATACTTACATACGTACATACGTACATACTTACATACTTACATACTTACATACTTACATACTTACATACTTACTTACATACTTACATACTTACATACTTACATACTTACATACATACTTACTTACATACTTACTTACATACTTACATACGTACATACTTACATACTTACATACTTACATACTTACTTACATACTTACTTACATACTTACATACTTACATACTTACTTACATACTTACTTACATACTTACTTACATACTTACATACTTACATACTAACATACTTACATACGTACATACTTACATACTTACATACTTACATACTTACATACTTACCTACATACATACTTACATACTTACATACTTACTTACATACTTACTTACATACATACATACTTACATACTTACATACTTACTTACATACTTACTTACATACTTACTTACATACTTACTTACATACTAACATACTTACATACGTACATACTTACATATGTACTTACTTACATACTTACATACTTACGAACAACCGAACTTAACGGGACTCTTAAGAACACACAAAAACATATTAACGCTCGCATCGATTAAATGCCATCTCTTTCTCACACATGCGCGCATGCTTGCGGCTGCAGCTAGAAATGAGATCTATATGAAATTATATAAATTTGTTTTTTTATTCGAACTTGAAATTTGGACAGTTGGTCAATAATCAGCATATGCATATTGTTTGTGGATAAGAAACTGTAAAATTTATTGTTATCGGAGATCTAATGTATCGATAATCGAGCTAGAGACTAAATATTCAAAATTTCAAGTCTCTAGCTCTTATAGTATCTGAGATCCGCGTGTTCATACAGAGAGACGAACATGGCTATATCGACACGGCTGTTCATCATGATCAATAATATATATACTCTATGGAGTCGGAGATACTTCCTTTAGCCTGCAAAAAATCATAATACCAGTTTTACCCATATTTAATGAATTAATTTAAAAAATATATAAAATCGTCTGCAAGTTGACTGAAATTACATGAAATGAGCACTAAGAAAAAAAGCTTGGCAACAATTAAAATAAAGTTAAAAAACTATTTAAATTAATTAATTAATTAAATTAATTCACTTCATATGCAAATTTTAAAAACACAATAAATTTGCCACATCTATGCACTGAAAACGATATTCAAATTAGCCACAATTTTGCAATTTACCGCTGGAAGTTTTGCACAAACACCAAAAATTATATTTTTAAATAAACGACTCGTTTTTTTGAAAAATATTTGCACCTGCGCTGGGGAAAATTAAGTATTCGGGTCTGCTCAAATGTGTCCAAGTGTTGCCCGTAAGCCCATTTCAGTTGAAGTGTTTGCAGTTAGGGTTCAACTACTGTTTTGGGATTAACTATCCATAGTAGTACAGCATCAGCATCATCATCAACCCGTCTCAAGTGATGATAAACTTTGGAAATTGAAACAATTTGCCAAAGCGGAAGTGGGGGTTGAAAGTGTAGGACATGCTAAATTTGGAGGCAGGACCTCTCGTTTGCCAGTTTAGCATATCATTTGAACACCAAAATGTGAGACTATTAAAACTTTAGTTCACATGTACACGCACACACATATATACACACTTTATATATATATATATATATATATGTATGCATAAATGTTTGGCTCTGCTCGCACATGGAAATGCATTTCAACCAACTTATACGTTATGGGATTCCAACTTCTAATCCACGACACATGCCACATATTAGAGAGTTGTGCATGTATGTGGGTGTGGGTGTGTGTGTGTGTGTGTGTGTGTGCCAGTGCTGGACAAAGTTTGATTTTCTTTTTATCTTTTTGCTGCAAGTGCGTCTTGCCTGTCCCGCCTGTGCTGCTTGTCTGTCATTTGTGGTCATTGGCCAATGAGGCAGTGGCTCGTTGCTAAGGGGGTCAGCAGGTGTTGAAAATGCTTTGGCAAACTTTAATCTGATTTCAGTGAAGCGGCTGCGATTCACAAAAAAAAAGTTAAATAAAATAAAACAAGTGAAAACGTTGCAGTTGTGCGTAACCGACTGCGAAATACTCTGATAAATGCCGATGCTTGAAAAGGATTCCTAGAAATCTCTCCTTTAAATTTCGACTTTTAAATTGCGCTAGAAATAGACTTTTGTGAATTTTGGTAGAGGGAAAATAAATATTATAGTAGTTTCAAAGTTTTACAGCCTCAGCTCTAATAAGTACGATCTAAGAATATTGAGTATTTTAAAAGCGTAGGCGTGGCCCAAATAATTAATATTAAAGAAGATTCTTAGTAATTCTTAGTAACCTTCCAAGTATCGTAACTGGAAGCTCTTAAATTGTGGCAGAATTGAGCTTTTGGGAATTTTGGAGTTGGGAAAACAAATATTTGAGGAAATTCCTAGCAATATTCCTAAAGACGGCTGCACGAAATTTATCTACCACATTTGACGTATCTAATAGCAAATATTTACGGGCGGAGGTCCTGAGGGCGGCAGAGTTGGGCGTGGCAAATTTAGATGTTTGAAGGATATCGACCACAGCCTTGTAATCAAAATATATAGTGACTGTAGCCCTAAAATTGTGGAATATATGTAATCATCGATTCATTAGTCCCCCAATGGATATAGCACGTTAGTTTTGATATTTTGTCTGACGCGGACACAAACCAGTTCCAAGTTTCATGTCTCTATCACTCTTTGAAACCAATATACCAATTTACCCATTGTTATCAGAGTATGAGGGACGACTCCTAACTGATACACTTTGTCACAGAGTTGAAACACAGACCAGACCATCACCGATACCCCACTCCCTCTCCCTCTCTCTTGCAATCTCTGTACTAAGTAACTGCCATGTTAGTGCACCCAATGCCCGTTGAACAAATTGCCTGTAATGGCGGCAAGGAAAGCAGCTATATTAAATATATATATATATATATATATATATATATATATATATGTAAAATGCGAGGGTGTTGTGAAAAAAAGTTAACAATGTGGAAGTTCAGTACAGTTTGCTAAAATTGTTTAGCTTTTTAAATTACTGATGTAAAAGAAGTTGCTTTACATAATAAAATTAATGATGTAGTTTTTATTGTTTATATTTATTTTTTATTATATTCATTTTGATCTATAACTATAAATATAAATAAATATAAATAAATATAAATAAATATAAATAAATATAAATAAAAATAAATAAATATAAATAAATATAAATAAATATAAATAAATATAAATAAATATAAATAAATATAAATAAATATAAATAAATATAAATAAATATATAAATAAATATAAATAAATATAAATAAATATAAATAAATATAAATAAATATAAATAAATATAAATAAATATAAATAAATATAAATAAATATAAATAAATATAAATAAATATATATTTTGATATAAATGAAAAAGAAGTCGCTTTACATAATAAAATTAATGATGTAGTTTTAATTGTTTATATTTATTTTTTATTATATTCATTTTGATCTATAACTATAAATTTTTCCTATTACAAATTTGAAGTTGCTTTGTTTGTTAACTTTTGGGTAGACCCTCTTTCATGCGAGATTTCTTTGATTGCCTTCGCTTACAACTAACATTTGAAAGTGAAAGGCGCTGTGGCAGTTACTTCTTGCGGCTATCGGGGGTTAAGTGGCAAACTTGATTTCCTAGTTGGCATTTGAGTTTTCATTTGAGACGCGCTCAGGTGGCAAAAACTGTCAGGATGCCTTTTGGGCCGCATTATTATTTGAGTTGGCTGCCCAAATTGAAATTGATATCATTCACAATGGGCGCCCATTGTTTTAAGCGGCAGCTGTAAAAGCCCAAAACTCAATTAATTGACAACCAGCCGAATGCCAAACTTTTACCTAAGTCTCACAGCGAAATTCAGTTAACATCTTTCCGTTTTGGGGCCACCAACAAATTACCATAGAAGTTCTCCTTTCTAACCGTTGTCAGTTCCGAGTTAATTGAAAATTAATTTTAAATGGCATTGTTGAAGTGAATCCTCCGCTCCGCCCCACCGTACCCCCCAGTCTGTGGGGTGTTAAAATAAATGCCACATTTACATAATTAAACAATGCCAAAATGGCTGTAAAATTGTAATGATTTTAGCCAAGGGCGGAAACTAGAAATTAATCCGACTTGACCCCGATATCAGCCCAGTTAATATGTATTTTGCACTGCAAATTTATTCAAGCGTATTACTTGATATTAATTAATTATGCAACTCAGCGACACTTGTAAAAATTTTTAGCATTCCCCATCAAAATGTGTTCATTTTTGTGGTCAAAATAATATGCAGGAATCGAAATAAATTAAGAGTTTTATTTATTTTATTGAGCACATACTGAATAGTACATTTTATAAAGTAAATAGTTTAAAATTAATTTAATTCATTTAGTTAATTGACTATCATTTTTCTCAGGCATCAAATTCGACTCCCATTTCAGCCGAGTGTTTTGCTAAAACCGTTGGCACAAGTGTATAATATCTCATGGGGATTACTTTGAAGGGGACAAAATAGATATTCATGAATAAATAAATAATTTTTGAAAAAACACAAAATTCGCGATACTTTTTGAACACTGTAATTTCGGTTTGTTGACTTTTGGCGACAAATTCCATTTGACAAAACTCGACGAAACTCAAACCAGCTAACTGTGCAAATGGCTAACAAGTGAAACACAACTAGTAACTAACAACAACAACAACAACTAAAACAAAAACAAATTAATAAACAGGCAACCAGCGACTTTTTGCCATTTGCAATGAGACTTCCCGTCGCGAATTATTTGCCCTCGTTTTGTTATTTTTTTTTATTATTTTTTTGTTATTATATTTAGCAGTGGGCGTGACTCTTAGTATATGCAACTTGTAACGTTGTTCACCAACTCACAGCAGAGTCTCTGCCACGCCCCGCTATCTGTGCCCTGCCAACAGACATGCAGAACTTTTAATGAAAATTATGTGTGTGTGTGTGTGTGTGTGTGTATGGCAAATATGTATATTTTAAATGTTTGTTTGTGTTTATGCGACATCAACTTATACACTATATAAAGTTTTCGCCCTGAAACTATAATGATAAAATAAAGCATAAAAACTTTTCACTCTGAAGGAGTTCCAGGCAAAGTTCCTGATAATTGCAATTAAGTCCATTTTTAATGAAGATGCTTTTGATTACCGTTTATGCGCTTCCCTTCAAATGAGATTAAATTAAATAAGCAAAATTTGAAATCAGTTTTTTCTGTATTTATTCAAGCTGACCAAAACACTGCAGTTCGAAATTTTAAAACTTTAACTTTTGCAAATGCTCTTGCTAAATGTTTGCCAGATTAATCTTGCACCACTTTCAGCTCGTGTCATTGCTGTGCTTTGCTTTTCAAATTAAACGCGATATTTTGAACTGAGTCGAAGGCGAATTTAACTAACTTCTGACAAATGCATTTGTTGGCGCACAAGTTTTTTTCAGATAAGCCAAAGCCAATTTATGCGCCGCATTAATTTGCCTGACTGCCGGCCAGGATACACCAGGCTACACCAGGCTACACCTCAGCAGCAGCAGGTCCTTGAGCCCGAGCCAATTTTTAGGGGTTGTTCTCAGCATGTCTGTTGCAGCGATTCAGCTCCTCCTCATTTTAGGATACTTCTTGTGCCGGAACAGCGGCAGCTGTTTGTCATCGCTTATCAGCGACTGCAAGCAGGCTTGCTTACTTCCTTGACTGCCATTGTGTGGCGGGACTTGGATGTGGCATTGTATTTAGATGTATTTACATAACACAACCAGGCAACCTGCCAGCCAGCCAGCCGCCATGTCAGTTTCTTCACTCCTTGCCCACTTGCCTTGTGCCTTTTGTTCGGCTTGTGATAAATGTTATCTTTGTCCTTCTGGCAGGACTCGCCGCCCGCCGTTCATCTGTGCTCATCAATATAATTGAAAAGGCCCTTTTGGATTCGTTCGTCTCTTCACTTTGTTATTTGCACTTTGTCTTTTTACGATTTTCTGCCTTTTTAATTAATTTTCTTTACATTTTTTTCGTTCTTTTTTTTTGTTTTCCGTTTTTCGTTTTTCTTTTATTTTGAATTCTCTTCTCGCGCTTTTAAGCTTGTCGTTGGTTTTAATATTGCCGCTTCTTCGATTATTGATTGACACTGATGGGATTTTCCATTCTCGTTCTGCACTTTGCAGTTATCGCCTTCTCCGCTGAATTCAGTTTTTTTTTTTTTTTTTTTTTTTTTTTACTGCATTCGCTTGATTAAAATCACGGTCAACGATGTGTAAAGAACAAACCGCGTTCCTTCCTTCCTCTCTTTCATACTTCTCCAACCCGACTGCTAGATAAGATTAATTATCACCTGGCAGAGAATATTTTATTGCCTTTTGGCTTGTTGATAAAGGTCAACCGGTCATTAACGAGGGTCGCCAAGATGAAAGCAACAACATCTGAAGCAGGCCCCAAAAAGTATGCCAGACTTATTTCATTTCCTATAATAATGCACCTGTTAATAAAGCTTAAAACTGTCAAAGTTGATAAGGAAAATGTCTAAAACAGAGAAAGGCACCTTGAAGTTTTTTTCAGTGCTCTTAAATGTTAAACGTGTCTTTCTGTGTTTTTATTTAAATATGAATTATAAATTGCCAGAAAAATAATCTTTGAATCAATCGCAGCATTAATATAATTTTTTTTTTTTTTTTTTTTTAAATAGATTTGAATTATAAAATTAATGCCAAGTGAACCAAGTAAAATCCTGAAAATAATCACATTTTCGTGCTTTTTCTGTGCTTTTAGTTCGAGTTTTTGCTAATTAAGTTGTAAGAATTTCACTCAAAATTAAAACTTATATTTAAGGAGATTAACAACAAGTCGTATTTATTTAGTTTTATTAGAACGAAGGAAAGCAAATTTTATTAATTTGTCACAAGTTACTAAATTTAAAAATATCAAATATAATTTTAGTTTTGTTTTTCCCCTGTTGAAAGAGATGCACAAAAGTAGCGTGTAGAAGTAGTAGAAGTTGACTTATATATATATATTATATATATATCTATATGTGCATATATAGCTGTAGTTGTTGCCCCCTTTTGTGCGTGTGTGCCTCCCATTTCTCTCACTTAGCCTGTTTTTGTTGTTTTTGCTCTCGAGTGTCTCATGGCGGATATCGTTGATAAATTTCAAGTCAAAAACTCGGAAAATATTTATGACTTAACTTTTGTTTGTAACAAAGCAACACGCGCAAAACACACATACATACACACACAAACACACACACACAGTCACTATGCACACACATGAATTTCTACGCCAGAGCATTTATCTGTCGAGTGTGAAGCAAAGATTTTCTGTTCCGAACTTGCTTTCACAATTTTCAGAAAACTTGGCTTCTGCTTCGCTTATGTAAATAGCAAAAATGCAATTCTGCCAACTCAGCTGTTTGTCCATGCAAAACAGCAGTGGGTGATGGGTTCCATGTAAAACTTTAATCACATGTCATGAAGAAATATCACAAGTTTCTATGCTTTTGTCATTGATCCACAACTTGGGGGCCAGAACTTTGCTACGCAATTTGTTGGCAACTTTTTTCATTGGGCCCTGCACCTAATTGAATATATAAATCCGGGAATGCGATTGAGCGTGAAATGAATGGATTATATATACACATGCACACACACAAACACACACAAACACACACTTAGCAGAGGAATTTTTACAGAACGTAAAAGTTTTGCCTGATATGAAATTGAATTGAAATAGTCAAGAAATTTTTGGCTTTAGCTCGGAAATTAAGTTTACTACTTTTCTGCCGCAAATGAACGAAGTGAATCAATGAGGGAAAATGCGCCCCAGGAAGCACGAATATATATTACAAATTTTTTACATAGATACGTGTATATATATATATATATAGATATGTATATATTGTGCTTGTATGCCTTTTGGCTGAAAAAACTTTTTGCATGGCCAATTGCCGAAAAGTTGCAGCTGGCTAATAAATATTTCAAAAATTCATTGGAACTTTTTGCTCGATGCTGCCACAAAAAATTACTCGAATTTATTGCTCACAGTTCCGCAAAAGTATGCAGTTTGAAAGCGACTGGTGCGAAAGGGCTCAATTAACTTGGCCCCAGCGCTCATTTGATGCCCCCAACAATTTCCGGCAAACCAAAGGGAGAGAGGCAGAGACAAAGAGCGAGCGAGAGAGAGACTTGTAAATGAATTTTCACAGCTTGACAGAGTTGCCAATATTTGGCAATAGTCCTTGTTATTTGATGGCCTTCTAACGAGCAACACCGGCGATTGCCAATCACGATAATGATGCAACATTGTCATTATGATGGTCGTCGTGATGAGCAAAACAGTTCTCCGTCAGACAGGCAGTTAAATTAATTAACTGAAACTTGTTACGGCACCCAATTGAATATTTGAACTAAATCTGCCAGTGTTAAGTAACTTTTTGAACTTTCTGAGATGCCCAGTAATTTATCTAAATTTATAATATTTATATACAAAAATGTATTCAAGACAATATTCAACATCGAGTAAATTGGGCTTTCAACTGCTGCTATTTTTACACAGCTTTTCATAGAAAATATTTTAAACTAAAAATCGAAATTTATGCATTAGATTTTTAAATCGCAATTTCTTTCTGGGAAAAAAAAACTCACTTCACTGCAATATGAAAGGGAAACACTTCGTTTTGAATAAATTGTGCCGGTAAATGTTCACTGCGATAGCAAAAGCAAAAGCTGTCGAATCAAACATTTTTCTTTATTGCAATCTTTTTCGTGAGCCATTTTTTCCAGGGGTTGCATTTGTTGGTATTACGTAAGAGGTCAGCAGAACATAAATTTCGCCTTGCGTAAAAGTGTCGAAATAACATTTTTTTTTTTTATGTACGCTGCACATAAAAAATAAAGTTTTTCAGAGAGCTAGGTTAAAAATATGTACAGGTTCTACTAAACTTTCAAAAGACTTGAATTTTTAAAAAGAATTAAATATTACATGCATCTACTTAAAACTAATTAGGCAACTTTAATATTACTTAGCAGGATATAGTCTACTTTTCTGGCCTTCTACTTGGTTTCTTTAAATTTCTTTGTGTATATATTCAACTTTGCTGGGTTTTTTTTTTTTTTTTTTATCTTTTTGTTGCTAAGCATAGCTCATTTTTTTTTTTTAGCATTTCTGCGTGTGTTAGATTTTCACACACTGCGGGAGGCAGTTCTTTATTTTTTCTTTATTTTCTTTTGCAAAATATAAAAAATATGTTTCCACGCCCAAAAGATTAAATTGGGCATCGTGAAGCGCTCTTATTATTCCCAACTACATTTAATATGCATTTGTGTTGGAAGTTTATTTAAAATATGAATTTCTGCATTAAAGTTAAAAGTTATTAAAGGCTTCAATTGTTGTATATATAACTTTATTTATTTATTTATTTTTTTATGGTTGTTTGTTGAAACATTTCTTTTCTATCGGCCATTTTTTGTTGCGCTTTTGCTAGCTTTGATAAAATCCTCCCTTTCGATGTTGGACGTCGCTTTAATTGAAGTGTTTTTTGTTTGCTTTGCTTATGGCCACCAGTTGGGGCCCACAAACAAAACAGGCGCCAAATGTTTCCACCCCGAGCCCCACCGCTCTGCCCACAGTAAATTGCTGCTGTGATTTTAATTAAAAGGCTCAAAGTGCCTGTCCAGTCACAATCGCCGTCACAGTGATTGCACAAAGTATCGCACCATTTTGGCTAAAGTCAAACTCAAAATGGAGTTGATTTTAGGGCTCTTTTAATTGCCCCAATTGAGGGGCATGTAACAAACAAAAAAAAACCAATGGCTAAAAGTCCAGAGAGAAAACGAATATTATTCAGCGCCCAATCAAGCGTGTCAACTTTATGGCACTGGCCAAAATCAAAATTTGAAATTGTGGCAAATATTTTGACTTTATAAATATTGCCAACATTTCTTCCATTCCGGCATAGTAATACCCTGCAATTAATTCATTACGTAATTTGGATCAACATGAATTTAGCCAAGTCAGATTTGGCTGTCTATAATTGCCACTTTTGAATCAAAATTAATTTTATAAATATCTGAAAATACGTTTTCGAAAAGTGGTAAATGTGGCTCAGGCAGAGTATTCGATCAGCGAATTCAAATTCTTACTGTATTTTTTTCGCTTAACCAAACAAATCGTTAGCATTTGTGTATTTGTGTGCGGGGTGGGGTGGGGTGGGTTGAAACGATGATTGCGCAATCAAATCATCGCTTTACGCTTGATTAACGGTATGTCATATTTGCCATAAGCTACCGCTGCCAATTATGAAATTATTTGCAAGCGATTATTGTTGATTTTGTGTTCATCGTGAAACCTAATAAAATAGAACATAAATAAATGTTAATGAGAGTGCAGCAAAATCAATATATATATTTCAAATTAAAAACAATCTAAAATTAAAAACAAATATTAATATTATTATTAATATTAATCTTAAATATGTATATTTAATTTAATATTGTATACATTATTCAACATTTATAAAAATGTCGATTTGGTTCACAGTTCGCTGCTTGTTTTGAGCTTAAACACTTTTATCACTTTTGGCCATTATCTGTTGCTTTAATTGGCTATAACTTTCCTCAGTAGCAGTTGCAGTTTGACCTTAAATACTTTTTGGGTATTCCACCAGCAGAGTTGGTCTTTGTATTGGGGGAATAAATCATTGAGTACCTCCTCTGGCCAGCAGACACCAGATTGAGCAGGTGATGGATAAATCGAACATGGATATGGAGAACCAGTCGTGGTTAGAGTTGGTGTGGTGAATATTTGAGTGAGTTATTCGAGTCACCGTCATATATCATGTCGATTTGTGTATGGATTGGCATTTTAAGTGCCAGGTATTTGAAATTAAACTGCCATATCAAGTGTGCAGTAAATGAAAATGTCTGTGTGTAAAATGCATGCAATTTATCTGAAATGCTGCTAAAAGTCAAGCTAAAATTCAAGCTAAAATTCAAATTCAAATCCCAATTCTATCGATTTTACTAACAATCACTCATTTTCAATTTTATATTCAGTTAAATGAATTTTTATTTTTTAAACTTAATTGATTGATTTAATGTTTTTAGACATAACAGCAACTCATAATTTAATTATTGTATTTTAATCAGCTTTCTTGATTTGATGTTCGTAAAAAAACACACAAAAATAGCAAAAGACTTTTTTCATCCTTGTACAAAATGTTAATAAAATCAATTTAATTTAATATTTATAATTTACATGATTGATGAGGCTTCACTAGCACAGATATTGTTAATTAAATGAACACCTGCATTTTGTTTATTTAATAATTTGAGAGTGCTTTTAAAAAATTATGATATTACTCATAATAAGCAGACTTTTAAAGCAACAGAAACCATGCCACAAAAAATTTATCATCTGTGTAACAAAATTTCATTTTCAAATGTATGAAAATCATCTTTTTGTTTTTTTGGTTTTACGCTTTCAAGGATTTTAAATATTTAATCAAGTTGATGAAAGCGTTTTCAGCTGATTGAATAGATAAGTGTCTGTCAAATGATGGCTTTGTTTAACTTTCGTTTTGATCAAAATTGAGCGGCTGGCTAAAAGCCTCGTTAGGATTTGGCATGCGTTCAAAAAAGTATTTTGTCCTGTGCCGCATGACATTGAAAAGTTGCCTAGCAAAAAGGACGCACAAAACGGATGGCAATCAGCGCTGCAAGTTTTGTGTGTGTGTGTGTTTGAGTGTGTATGTGTGTGTGTGTATTGAACTTAGCCGTTGACCTTAGCCTGCTTTCTGCTTATACACTTGGGGATTTTGTCATTTACTTGTTAGTGACACTACAGCAAAACCAAGTGCACACATGGAACACACATTTTTGAATTTATATATATATATATATATGTGTAAATTTATATATATAGAAATCATGGTGCATATTTGTAGGTTGCAACTCGTGTTTTCGTTCAGGGCCAGTTGCTGCAGCCGAGCGGCGCTCAACGTCAACATCAAGTGGCCCACTCGGTGTTGCACTTGAACCGTAATGAAAGCATTTGCTGCCACAAATAACTAGAGAGAGAGAGAGAGAGAGGGAGAGAGGGAGAGGGAGATAAGAGACAGAGAACTGCACTTGGTTAGTTTTTAGTGTGTGCGATATTTGACACTTGCCTGCACTTTTCTACTGCACCACAAGAAGCTTCCCAGATGGAATTCAAGATTCTAAACGGTGCTGAAAAATGCATGGGCCAAAATTTCTACATTTTTGTACAGATTGGTTTATCAAGTTGAGTGCATATTTTTAAAATGTATTTCTATGGCTTAACATGCGCTTATATTGATTGCTAAGCTTAACTAAAATATTCTTCTACTAAAATAAATAAATAAAAATTTATAATATTATTTGGCATTGAAATGTTTTAGTCAACAAATCAAATTTCTACATAAATTAAAGAATATTATTGCAATGACCTCTGGGCTATGATATTATTTTCATATCAAATGTAATACAAATAATATAATTATTTTTGCATATTAAATGAATGAATAAACCAGTAACTATTCTGAATTGTTATTTTATTCAATTACAAAATATAATACTAATTAATTTAGTAGTTTTCTACAAGTAGAACACAATTCATGCGTACAAAAATAAATGGATTTTTGTTAATTAAAGCTAAATTAAAATAAATAAATATATATATAAAAAGTTGATAAAATTCTTCAGTTGGAATTTCGATGCAGTTATTTGCCACAATTGACACGCCAAGCAATGCCATATCCAGTTCCCATATCGATATCCGATGTGCTTTCGTTGTTATTGTTGTTTGCCTTCGCAGCTGCGACGCATGCCACAAATGCCATGCCGCACAAAAAGTATAGCCAAGCATCATTAACACCGTTCTGTCACCGAGCATAAGCGAAGTCAATTTATTTTATTTGGTGTCGGCAAGGTAAAAAAAAAGATAAAAATGTGTCTTGTGTGTGTGTGTGTGTGTTGGCCTGGCTCTTTGGGCAACTTACTGTATACTTATATACAAACAAACAACCTGGCCAATGTCCGAGCTGTGTCCAACACACACACACACACAATTCAACACATTAACACCTATTATGGAGCAAACACACCCACACACACACACACAAAGTACACACATGGCTTGGCCAAACATGAAAAAGCATTGGAAAAGTCAACGAGGCAGTTGTGCAAATGGCCACATAAATAAAAGCGCTTGTCTGCCAAGTTATGAATAATCACGACAACAACAATGGACCGACATGTGTGTGTGTGTGTGTGTGTGTGTGTGTGTGTGTAAATGTGTGCTATTGTAATTAAGCTTTTGGCTTTAGCAAAGACCAAGTGGCGCCTGCATTTGAAATGGCGCCGCTTTGCTCTAATTTTATGGTCAATGCTGTGGCATGGATCGGCAGAAACGTGTGTATGCACACACTCATATATATATATATATATATATAGAGGTGGGTAGGCATTAGTCCTGGTCATGAGGAACATGAACATGGCACAGATAAGAGCAACTACTGCCAGGATTAAACCGTATGTGCGTTAGATATACAAATCTCAGAGTTAATTAAAAGTAATTAGTGTGCGCCGTAATTGCAGCTATGCCAAATGCCACGTGGCATGAAAAACAAAAAAAAAAAAAAAGAGGAAAAGAAAATGAAAAAAGTAAAACTAGTTAACAGATAAGGAAAATCTTTCTCAAGTGGCACGGCTTAAAATAAAGCCAAAGTGTAATTAGAATAAACATTTAAATTTGTTGGATTTGTTGGAGCAGATATTTATCGATTTGACTATGCTAATTATAATTGTGATTTCTTTGTTTGAGTACTCTAAAATGCTAGTGAAAACTAACTAAATATATTAAAAAATATATTTTGTTGTACTACTTTTAGCTAGCTTAAATACGTTTTCAGTGTACAAATATTTATATAATAAGATGCAGGCTTTTATCTTCTAATTTTTAATAATTTATCTTCATTCTTCTCTTGCAGGTAAGCAAATGGGCAACTTAAGCATAAATTACACTTGAGCGGCTCGTTTAAATGCGTTTTGTAAGTATTCATTTCACACCGAAAAATTTAAATAAATGTCTTGGCAAAGGTTTCACGAGCTCTTCGCTCGAGCATGGAACTTGTTCAGCTTTGCGTTGTAACACAAAACCTGGGCGCATAAATCAACTTAATGAACTAAATGCTTGTGGGGAGGGGTGGTGGAGGGGAGGGTCTCGAAAGTATGCTATTCGAGTATTTTTGAGCATATTTCCGAGGCAAGTTTGAGCGACTTATGGCGTTGCTCCCCGAAGTATGCCACAAGAATTTTAATGCGTTGCGATCAAAAATTAATAAATAGGCGCAGCGAGAGTGCCACTGAATAAGTAATAATAAAATGTTGAGTAGCACTTTAAGTAATCGCATCGATGCGCATTAAATAGAATTGCGTCCTGTGAATTGGATTGAGCTTCAGTCCAAGTGATTTCCCCATTCTGGGCAGGTTTTTTTTTTTTATCGCGCGCCTCATGAAATTTGCAATTGGACAAAAGCTGGCATCAAAATGCCGACGTTTCCTTTTGTTGCAACCGGCTGTTGCTGCCTTATCCTATTATCTCTGGCCAGCATTTTGCTCTATTATTCATTTCATTTTCGCATTCTTCTCTCTGCCTGGTTTTTTATGCACGCAAAACGGCACAATTCCGGCCAATGTTCATTTTGCTGACTGGGCAAACTTGTTGGCCTCTGCCTCTGCAAATTACCGACAACTTTTGTTTCAAATACCACCCACCCACCACCCTCCTCCCCCAGTCCTTTCCCAGTCCACTCCCAACACCATCCACTACACTTGGGATTGGGGGCATGCCATTCTGTGCATATCTTCTAACAGAAATAATTTGCCGCATTTTATTTCCACTTTTTTGGGGAATGCAAATGTTGTCAAGCATTTTATATTAATGACATTAAAAGAAATTAATAATTTATTTAGAACACCAAAATTTGTGGTTTTCCTTATACATTTTTGTGTTGTGCAACTTTTTTTTATAGTTGAATTTCAAAACAGTTTGCGTAAATTGTTAGAACTTTTTTTAATAAAATAAATTTTTACAAACTTTTTTTTTTTTTAAATAAAATGCATTAACAACTAAATACATTAAGTATTTTAAAGACTACAATTTTGTAATAATTTCGGAATTTAATTTAATTTATTTAATAGTAAGTCAAGTTCTGAAAGGTAAATCAAGGCAATTTCCAAGAATCAGTTAATGGAATTTCTTTGCTCATGTTTGAGACATTCAAAAATGTAATTAAAAATATCAGCTCTTTTATAAAAAAAAGATTTTATAATTTTAGTCACATTGAAAAGACTGCAAATTCCGTATACGCCACGTGTCACGCAGACATCAAAGCGAAAAATGTCGCCTAAAATTCGTCTTAAGTGGAACTGTGTTAATTTTACGGTTATTTTAATAATTTTTGAGTTGAGTAACCAAAAACTGTCTGCTCATGTTTCTTGTTTGCAACGAGTCTTAACGAGTGGGGAGAGGGGATTGGAGGGAAGCCCTGCTACATTATTTATGGTAATAATCATGTTAAATGGCGTCAGTAAGAAAATCATGTTTATTAACATCTTAACTTAATCAAAACACGAGCGGGCATTTGACATTTCCTTTTGTGAAGGAATCCTTTTTTCAAAGTTGTTCCTGTTCTTTCATTTACTTAAGCCCTAACAATGGCAATTTATCTGAAATGTCTTTTGTTGTTACTCACTTTACATATGCGACAAAATCTTTTTTAATTTCTGCACAAGTTGTGGAACTTTATTTTAAGTTAATTCATATAAATCAGAAGTCTTCATTCGAGAGCCCAAATTGAGGGTATTTTAATTTTTTCACATAACGTGAAACTTTATTTTAAAATACTTCAAATAAATCAGCTTAAATAATTTAATCTTTTCCGTTATTTTATTTTTTTTTTATTTATTAAGTTTGCTTATTAATTTATTTTGTAAAGGGTATTTAATATTTTACATTTCGCAATAATTCGTTTATTTTGTATTGTCATCACTCAAATGAAAATTTACAGCTGGAAGCTGATTTAAATCACATTCGTCTGTCTCTTCAACATTTGCTTTTCCATAACTTTTATTCGCATCATTTATTTACCGCTTCTGAGTTTTCCATTTTTATTTAATCTCTTTGTACATTTTCCACTCACTTTGGTTAGTTTCTTTTTGTTTTATCATGCTTGCCTTTTGTAAGGATTTTTTATTGCACATTAAGAGAAAAGAAATGTGACCAAATAATATTTTTCTAAAAATTTTGTGTACGCATTTTGCATTATAAATTAAATTATAAATTAAATTATATTAAATTATAATAAATTAAATTATAATAAATTAAATTATAATAGAAATTATCTCTTTATGAAATGATTCAGTATTTATGTATTGTAAATGAGATGTTTTTGACTAATGAAAAGGAAAATAATTTACTTTTTTCTCAACTCACATAATTAAATGCTTTCAAAGTAAATGAATAATAATAAGTAAAGCAAAAACGTTAATCTAATAAATCAACTTAAAATAAAATTTAGTCTTCATAGGGAATGAAATGATTAATGCTCATTTTTGTGTCTTTTAATACCCGAAGCAATTAGAAATACAAACCTTTTTCACACACACACCCGCACACACACCCCGCACACACCTATGCGTATGGTCTAAAGTGCCCTTCCTGTGACCGGAGCAGCACATTACACATAAAACATTTTCATTTAATTGAAACAAATGCGTGCTGCGTATCAATTTAAGTAAACTGAACCAACAGCAACAACAACAAAAACAATGACAACAGCAACAGCAACAACAACAACAACAAAAACAACTACTACAACTATAAACAGTGCAACTATTGTTAGTGCTGTGAAGTGAAGAGCAATAAAACTAACGACTACAATAAGATCAGACTTTGCCACAGATTGTTGCCATCATCAACACCAACAAAGTGGGTTGAGGGGTGGGGGGAAGCTGGCGACAGGCGACCCCAAACGACAGTGGAATGTAAAACGAGCAGCATGTGAGTGTAGCTGTAGGTGTGTGTGTGTGAGTGTAGCTGTAGGTGTGTGTGTGTGTAGCTGTAGGTGTGTGTGTGTGTGTGTGTAGCTGTAGGTGTGTGTGTGTGTGTGTGTGTGATTATATTTAACATCATTACTCTATGTGTGTGTGTTGTGTGTGTGTGTTAGGGGATGCTGCACAGTCAGACAGGGGCACACAGAGAGAAAGAGAGAGAGAGAGAGAGAGAAAGAGAGAGAGAGCGAGCTTGAGCAACATTGTCGTTGTCAGGTGATATATATAAAAACTATAACAACAACAACAATAAGAACAACAAAAACAACACCAAAACTAGAACAATATAAGTGAACCTTAAAATGTCGCCAATTGAATGCCCGTCAATGGGGCTGCCCAAAAAAAAAAAAAAAAAAAAAAAAAACAGCAACAAAATAAACACACACATAAAAAGTGAGCAAAATGTAGAAAACCAAGAACTGCTCCTATGTGCCATCAAAATCCATGTAAATTACACACAATCATCATAATATGCTAGTGTGCGTACGTGTGTATGTTGTGTGTGGTGTGTGTGTGTGCCATAAAATGACACCAAGCACGAGCGCACAGATAGCAGCATTTCACATCATAAACATATACTGAGTAGCTATATATATAATGTCAACGAGGTGCTTTTCGTTGTACTTAGGTACGACTGTACTTTGGAGGGAAGCAAGCAAAATATAATGAAAATTAAAGGTTGAGAAAATAAAGCTGAAAAATATAAAATTTAATTCCCAACTCAGCAACTCAACTCAATCAGAAATTGAGCAAAGTAATAAATATAAAATATAATAACAGAAATTACGCAAAAACTCAAATCAATTACAGATATTAAAAAAAAAAACAATTCTTTGCATGATTTTCGCAACTCAGAAAATCATCTCAATCAACTGAATCAGATTTCGGGCAAAAAAGAAATTTGCTTTTCTTTGCTTTAGCTATTTAAAAGAAAATACTCAAATCAGCTCAAAAACTCAAATCAATTAAAGATATTAAAAAATTACTTTTTTGCTTTACTCACATTTTTTTTTGTTTTATTTTTTTTTTAGTTGTGATAACCATTTGTGAAATGTTCAAATTGAGGCTTCTGATCAATGTTGCCATTGATGTTGCTTTGGGTGTACCAAAGGTTTTGGGGATTTTGTTGTGCGTTGCTGGTGGAGCTGGTGCCGCGTGGACCATCTCTGCCGCGTGGTCCAGTTGGACCCGTGAGACCACGTGGTCCAGGTGGTCCTGGTGGTCCAGGTGGTCCGGGTGGTCCCGGTGGACCAGGCACTGGTATCGGAATGTAAGCAGTCTGTATGTCCTCCTTCTGGGCAGCCGCATTTCCATTTCCAGTCGGTTTGCTGGGCTGGAAGTTTATGTTGGGCCAGTTGAGCCCCGTCTGGCCCTGCACATTAAAGCCCAGCTGGACACGTGGCAGCACCACATATTGAACTCCTCCATTCACACCCAGATTATTGTTATGGTTATTGTTATTGCCAATTCTAGTAGAGCTTGAGATGATTTGTGGGCCATAGGCCACCGGAATGGCAGTCAACTGGGGCAGGCCATAGTTGATGTTCGGATCATTGACCATGGGTATCGTATTGGGGTAGAGATAATCGGGCACCTTGCGGCCATCCTTCTCCGGCTCCGTTTCCACTATCTGCGGCTCATGAAAACTGGGCTCGTTCTCCAGCTCCTTGCTTAGCTGCTCCCCAGGCGCAAAGAGTACCAGTTGGGGAGTATTTTCTGTTCCCTCGCCCTCCGTGCTGCGACCCAAAGCTTGATGGCGTCGCAATCCAGCCTGCGACAGGCTGACCAGTCCCAAAAGCAATGCTAAAATTGAATAAAATTTAATACTCAATTTCTGTTTAAACTTCTTCTGTTAGCCCTTGTCTTACCAACTAACTTGATGTTGACTGTCATCGTGGCTAACTAATTTAATATTGCTTCGAACAAACTGCTTATATATCAAAATGTTCCTTAAGATGAGATCATTTGGTTCTTGGAAGTAGCTCGGCTTATCTTTGACATGATTTTTGCCCACATTGAATACGGCTTTAATTTAAGGTTCAGTCAACCCTTTGGCTAAGTAATCAATTTTAACGCAAATTCTTGACTCAATTTGTTTTGTAACTGGGTCAGTTTTAGGCAGCAAAAACTGGTTCCACTCTGCTGGCTTATCTATTTGCTCATCTGCTATGATCAATGGGTGTGGCATTTATATATCCAAGTCACTCATTGTTAATTAACCTTAAAAAAAAAAACAACATATTTTTTTAATAGAATTTAAATCTTAGATGGGATTTTTTTATTGTGTTGGAGTTCAAAGCTATCTTGTGGTAAAAAGTATTCTCCATTAATTCTTAATTCATCTGTTTTGAGTTAGTTTCTCTCTATTGAACAATTAAAGGGCCAGCTTAAAAACTGGGTTTGACTATAAAAATAAAGCATGGATTTCGTAATATATATTTATTCCATCTAATCGCAGCAGATTCACCCTCTTTTTTTTTTGGATCATTTTTTCATTTCCTACTTTAAAAAACATTCATTTTCATCATGCAGACAAGCAAAACGTAAAAAAAAAAATAAAAACCACAAAAAAAAATATAAAAATAAAATTATGAAAAGTTGTAGTGAAAAATAGTTGTGCAGCGCACAGAATGAAACCGAAAGTTCAGCGTAGTTATTTATGATATAAACTTAGTAAATATATATATATATATATGTATATATATAACTGAAAAATATATAGAAGAAATTGTGCAGCATTTAATTGAATTAAATCAAAAGCAATGTTTGCTGGCAATTAAAGTGGGACGCTGATGGAGCAAACTGCTTTGGGGTTGCAGCGCTGCCCTCTTTCGCCTGCTGTGGCACAATTGAGCCCGCATTCAACAGCACCAACAACAACAACAACAGCAGAATTGATACCTGCTGTGGTCCACTAAAGCAATGTGAATTTACAGTTGCAAACAGTTGAGCCAGTTGCGCCGTGGCGTGCGCGTCGTTGGGCGCTCGTCGCCAAATCGAAACGCATCTTTCATCATTTGTGTCCTAGTCTAGCTGCTGCAAAAAAAGGGATGTGGCTGCCACATGTGGCACAGTTGCTAACGCTGCTGTCGCTTGGCGCGTTCAGTGTGCGTGCGAGTGGTGTCGCCTCAGGCGCCGCCTCGTCGGGTCAATTGCGTCGCATTTGGCTGGAGGATCACTGTAGTGCGGGCATTTGCAGCAATGTTGAGATTGGACGCAATGACTACGTCATATTGTCGCAGCAACCGATTGCCAAGCAGCTTATGTTGACCTTCATCAATTCGAGCATTGCCAAAATACCGCATTTGATGTTCGACACATTTCCCGATCTTCAATTGCTGCGCATGGAGAACTGTTCGGTGGAGACGTTCGAAAAGCCGCAATTCGAGGGCGCCAGCAATTTGATGAGCCTCTTTTTGGGGCACAATCGCTTGAGGGATTTACCCAAGAACATCTTTCTAGGCGCCGACAATCTGGCAACGCTGCACTTGGAGCACAATCTGCTGAAAGGGTTGCACAATCACAGCTTTCATGCGCTGAAGGAGCTCAAGCAGCTCTCCATTGCCGACAATCAGGTGGACCAGCTGCCAGTCGGAATCTTTGCCGGTTTGCGAAAATTATTGGATCTGAATTTGGCTGGCAATCGATTGGAGGCATTGCCACGCGGCATTTTCGATCGGAATTTGAACTTGACCCGCTTGAATTTGGCACGCAACTCGTTTGCGGCCTTTGAGTCGGAGCTGCTGAGGCTCCAACAACGCCTCTCGCTGCTGGATATCTCTGGGAATACGCTGCAAGAGCTAACTGTGAATTTCACGCAACTCGACCAGATTGTGGCACACAGCTGCGATTTGCGTCGCCTAACTGTCTACGGCATTATCAGGGAACTCGATTTGCATAACAATGCGCTGCGGGAGCTGCCGCATATTCCACAGGCCGGCAATGTGAGCAGTTTGGACTTATCGCAGAATCCACTGGGCAACCTGCAAGGCAACCCATTCCGCCGCTTCACATCGCTGCTGCGACTCAATCTGTCGACGACCAGTGCCCATGAGTTGCCCGAGGGTCTGTTCAAGAAGCAGACGCATCTGCAAATGCTGGACATATCGGGCAACTCGATCTACTCCTTGAAAATCACACTCTTCGACAGCCTCAAGGCGCTGCAGTATTTCAACTTTCAGCAGAACAACTGGAATTGTGATTTTCTGCAGCTGTTGATGAGTTCGTTTGTGCGGAAACGCGACATTTCCTTTATGGAGGATGTTACGGCCCCGGAACTGGTCGATGATTTCATCGATGGCATCGCCTGCTGGTATGAAAGCGATAAGGCATCCAAGAAGTGCGAAGGTGGTGGCTCTGCCAATTCGGATGCAGCTTTGGAGCTGTCCATTGTGCGAAACGAGATCAAAGCCTTCACCGAGCTGGTGGAGAAGAAATTTGTGAGGGTCTATCGCATGCTGGAGGAGATGAAACTCAAATTATGAGCACACAAAAAAAAAATAAAATAAATTTATGACTTAATCACAAGACGCGCTTTTTATGCACAAGCGTGCGCATATTTATTCAATTCAATTCAATTCAATTCAATTTTTAATTATATTCTAATCAATATTCCCTATTTAATCGCATTTTAAGAAATTATTATAATTGACACAAGCAAACCACTGACAAATATTTAAGAAAGTATGCAACTAATAATAAATAAAGCGCGGTACTCTTTGAGAACCAACAAAACAATTTCCATTAACCAATCTTTTATTTTGGCTATAAATTAAATATAAAGCAGAAGCAAAACAGTTTACAATTTATTTTAAGATTGTTGTATTTTTTTTTTTATTTATTAAAGGAATACAAATGTTCCTTTATTGTAAAGGATTTTACTTATTTGATATTAATGTATCATATTCTGAAAGCTTCTTGCTTCCACAGGTATTTCGAATTTTTAATGTTCATTTAACAGATAACAAATTCTTATTAGCATTTATATATTTTATTTATTCATCGATCAAGATTATGCAACAGAAAATACTTTGCTATTTTTTTTTTTGATACGTACAATTTATAAAATATTAACAAATTGGATTTGATTTAATATACCTCAATTTAACACGACACACTTTAACTAGCATTAAATTTCAGCAACTTTAGCATTAAATATTAAATAACAAATGTTATTTCTTATGCTGAAAAACGTGCAAATTTTGCAAATATCATCTGCATTTGATGTCCTTTGCAATATCGACATATTTGCACAATTTTTATTCACACATTGCAAGCGTTTAACCAGCTTATAATGTCAAATATGGCAAATGAAATTAATGCAATAATCAAAAAAAAAAAATATATTGCATTTATTGCACAACACAGCCAAAATTGAAAATGCTATGAATATTTTACGCACGCTGAAAAACCAACAATGAAAAATACCCATTTGTCCATAATGAAAGCTATCAACAAAATCATCAACGAGCAGAAATATATATAAATAAATATATATATATATATATATATGTATATACAATGGGAAACAGACACAAAGTGACACTTAAAAAACCGACAAAACTTAATTAAATGCACACATTCACAATATAAAAATCCACAACAATTTTTATGAGCAACGGAAAATATTTTATCAAATGAAATAAATTTATAAATATTTATTTATTTTTTTTTTGGTTGCGTGTATTTAAACAAGTGTTTAAATATGCAGGCACAAACAAGCAGTACACACACACACACACATACATACACACACATACAAATGTTGGCAGTTGTAAACTGTGGGTAATCAAGTCACATTTTAATCTGTGGTCAAAACCTATTTGACTAAAAATTGTGATACGTATTTTAGGCCTGGCTTAGCACAAAACGGATACATATTTAAATTTGGCAGGTGAAAATGAGGAGCTGAGCCCAGTTGATGACAATAATAACGATTTTATATATTTATTTTGCATATGTCTATTATTTAAAGGCTTGTTTAAATCGCCAGTGCTCTTTTCGCTTAATTATAACTCTGCTTTTAATTTAAATATATTTTTATTTTTTTGTAATTTCCCAGTTAGCTCTGTTGAGTGATGCTCTATCTAAATTGGCTTTTTACTTTGCTGCCATTTTGCTCTGCTCCCCCCCCAATCAAAACGAGATTTTTCCAGCTCTCAACTATTTAAATCTTCAAATGGAAATAAATTTTCTACAATTTACGACTCCATAAAGTATGCAGCAGATTTTTAATGCTAATCCCATTACGACTTTAAGTTTAGTCGTCTCTGCTTGCTGTAAGATTTTTAGTACTAACGGTTGTAAGCAACTTCCGTTTCCGCTAAACGTCTTTGCCTCGTCGACGTCGACGTCTGCGTTTTCGTTTTCGTCTTTCTCTTTGTATTTGTATTTGTTGTTGTTTGTTGTTGACATTGTTGCAGTGGCAACTGCTACAACTGTTTACCCAGTTAGCAAAACGTAACTTTAACAATGTTAACGGTATTTCGTAACGCAACATATGCGCAACACTTTGCTCCAGACATGCTCACAACAACTAAAACACAAGCATAAACAATCCCACACACACACACACACACACTCTCACACACTTCCACACACGCATCAGCTCACCCTGCTGTCAGAGCGGATTGTGTCTGTCTTCAGCAAAATTCATTTCGGCAAGTTTATGAAAATGTTTGCTGCTGCTGCTGCTGCTTCTTTTGGCTGTTGCTGTCTTAGTTCATTTGGATAACAAAAACTGTGCGAAAAATCTTTTAAATTTTTGGTTATTGTTGCTTTTTTGGTGCTCTTTAAAAAAAAAAATACAGTAGAGTTTGTTGTGGAAATATCTATATTGAAAACATCACATTTACCATTTTATTTTCATTTTTTTGATCAATTAAAGAACATTAATTTTAATCAGTTAAAATTCTCTTAGCTTAAATAATTCTCTTTTTTAATGAAAATGTAAATAGCATAAATAGCATATAAAAATTGTAGCTTCGATAATTATTTTTAATATTTCAAAGTACTTGAACCCTTGTGCTACAGGTCATCTGGCAGTCGAGCGTTATTCGCTGAAGCATTTCAACTTGTTTTTATTACCCTTGTTGATTTTATGAACTGAGTTTTACAAGTGCTCTTAGTTTCTCCCTTCTCCCTTCTACCCTTAACAAAATTCGCCCATTTTGGGGCTACTCGTCGCCTCCGCATTATTGAACTTTTGCGCTTTTGAATTATTAATTATATTGTTTTACAAGTCGTCTCCGGCAAGTTGTGTGTGTTTGGCAACAACTGTTGGCCGCATTTAATTTTAGGCAAGCTCTTCAGGCTTAACTTGGCTAAGAAAATCAAACTGTTGCAACTGGTATTACCTCGGTTTGCTGCCTCTGATCACAATCCACAAAATGACTTTAAAGTTGATGCAAAGTTCTGCAAGACATATTTATAGTCTATATATATATATATATAGTTTGGCTGTAATTGTGTTGGCTGTCGAGTTAAACCACTTCAAGCTCAATTTGCCATGAGCTAAAGGATTAACCAACAACGTTATAATTATAATAAATAAATTAGTTTGTTGAATTAAATTGCTTGATGACGCTGTCAATATTAACTGATTCTGATTCCAAGAATTGAATCCTCAGCAGATATTTGCTGCAATTAATAATATTTTTACTTGTTTAACTCATAAATCAAATGGAAAATTTTGTTCAAAATTATCGTTTAATTGGAAGTGTGACTTTTTGTTGGAAATGTTTGTGCTAAGAAGTAAATTTATAATTTTTGTGGGATCACAGATTATGTGCATGCAATTATGTGCATATTAGCATATCTCTTGCCGCGCTCTTAATTCTCTCTCTCTCGCTGCTCTTTCGCTATATTTTTTTGCTGCTTTCTATGCGCAATTAGGTTGGTGAAAAATTGCTGCCTACTTTTTGCTGCACATAAATAATACTTAATGGCCAAATGCAAACAGCTGTTTAACTGCCTAGCAACAGGACTTACTTCCAGAGGTGCGACTAGCAAATATTTTACACACACCAAATGGAATTTTAGCTGTGTATATTTTGTACTCCAATTTGCTAGGCATTATTCTCTGAATATATTTAACCTAACTTAAATTTATACACAATTCAAACATTGTTTTTAAATGATTTCTCACTTATTATAAAATATTTACTTTAATTTTTTAATTGTCGAAAATTAAACTACTATTCTCTGATTGGTATAAATAAACTAAATTACTTTTTATACATTTCAAGCATTGTTTTTAAATGATTTCTCACATATTATAAAATATTTATTTTAATTTTTTAATGATCGAAAATTAAACTACTATTCTCAGATTGGTATAAATAAACTAAATTACTTTTATATATTTCAAGCATTGTTTTAAATGATTTCTCACTTATTATAAAATATTTATTTTAATTTTTTAATGATCGAAAATTAAACTACTATTCTATGATTGGTATAAATAAACTAAATTACTTTTTATATATTTCAAGCATTGTTTTAAATGATATTTTATTTTAATTACCGAGAACTAAAATACCCGCTGGTCAGCTAAATGACAGGGTAAATGTTCAACGAGTGTTGTCGCTACATTAATATTCAATGTTCCCCTTTCCCGAAGTGGATAATATACTCGTGTGAATATATGTCAATTTTTGTAGTTATAAATGCGTTTCAATGGCTGGTTGAGGCGCAAACGAGGCGTATGTGCAACATGCGTACGCATAAATTCACGCTTAATTAGCGGCATGCCACAGCCCCAAAAAAAACATGTTACAGCAGCGGCTAATTAGCTGATTTCTTGCAACTGGCAGAATTAAATGTTAAATAATATATTTTACACGTCCCTCGCTGTGTGTTTTTACTTACAAATTTGTGCTTGTTGTCAGCTAATTGTCAAAAGAAGAGAAAAAATAATTAACAAACGAATTTATTTAATTACATTGCGTTAAATTAAATTTGGCCACGCGCCACATTTGTTTTCGCACTACCTTATTAACTGGCATTGTGACGCAATTATGTTGCCACACCGTGCCAGACCCAGACCATGCCCACCTGCTGTGGTGCGTGTATTTTCCGACTACTGTTGCACGCACGCCTCCAACTTGTGCGTGCGTGCTGTATTTTCCGACTCTTAACCAAATTGTTTAGCTAAGTAGTAACATACAACACAATGCACACACACACACGAGTTGTGGCACTAAGCTGCAAGTTAACTGCATTTGCAACGTGTGCAACCAAAAATCCGTTCTACAAAAAGTTTTACTAGCTAACAGTAAACTACAACAAATTGCCTGATTTATGAAATTTACCAGTTATAAAAAACTTTAAAAAGTAAAACTTAAGTAGGAATTTTAAGCTGATCTTCTGAGTATTCCAGCAAAAAGGAGCAATGCATTTTTGATGAAAAACAACAGAGGGAATAAATTCAGAGACCAATCAGCAAATCATTTGAAATGTCCATGCAAATAATGCCAAAAGCTGAGCAGAAAACGAGTAACGCAAAAAAAAAAAGAAATATTACACGGAATATATATAGAACCCAAAGCAGATAACATATATATATATATATAGGGAGTATTCAAATTGGCATTCGCTGCTGGGGAATAAACAATGCTTTTACATTTGAATTTGCTTTTGCTTTGGTTTTTGAAATCAACATAAACTGCTGGCCCCAAGGAGCAAACATGACAAATCATTAGAAAAAAATTAAATGCAGAAATAAGGACGAGGGAGAGAGATTGAGTGCGATTAGATAATAGTTTTCTTGGTTAGATGGGTTTCAGCTCTGGTTACTCGCTGGTTACCTTGTTTGTGAACACAAACACACAAACACAAACACACACACTCAAACACAAACACAAACACACACTCACAAACACAAACACTTGCATATATATATTCCAGACGAGTGAACAATGCCTCATATATGAAACCCATCCCCATCCCATCCAGAAACACACACAGAGAGAGAGCCCAAACTACAAGTTGCTCATTCTGTGGCAGTCACATGGAATGCGCAGCTGGCATTTGCCCATTGCCTTGCACAATTTATAGCATATCCACACACACACACACATACCCCGGGGTAACTACAAGTGCGTGTGTGTGTGTGGGGAGTTGTCTGATAACAAGCCTTGCTTTTTACTCTTGCCTGTAAATCTTATAAATTGCAAATTGAATTTAACGATAAGCATTGAAGCGCATTCAGTGGACATTTGAGACGAACATTGAGCATTAAGTGCAGCTTTACGGAGTGAAACTACACAAAATCTGGCATTTTATTTAGCCACCTTTTTTTTGCAGCAGCTTTACAGATTTTTCTTAGCAGTATTATTCTTTTCTGCCTGCAATTGACACTGCTTGTGTTGGCCAGTAAAACTGTCGTCTTTTTAGCCAGTTTGTTAGACTAAGTCCACTTAACACTTGCTTCAATCGAGAGCTGATTTTAAGTCTAAGCTAATTTTTCTACTGAAATTAATGTGATTTCCATTTTTTCATTTCGTTGCAGGTGAGTTTTCGATCTGAATATGCGAGACATTAAAATCCGAAAGTATTCTGTGAGTCTCTCAAAGTTGCCACAAGCAGTTGTCCGCTCGAAGCAACAGACAATGCATTTAACATTTACAACTCCACACACACACTCACACACACACATTTACGCTGCAGAAAAGGAATTATGTTTGCTAGCCAAGTTAGCAGTTTGGGTAAAATCGCCACCCAACATTTTGTTCATAATTTATAAGCCCGAATGAAATGCCAAATGACCAAAAAACCCAAAAAGAGAAAGAAAAAAAAAAAACACACACATAGACAGAGCCAGACAGCGTGGCGTTGTCGGTGACACGCCTCTCCCCTCTCCCCTCTCACAACTAATACACAAAAAAAACAAAAAAAAAAGGGTAGCAGCAGCAAGTAAAATGCAAAGGAAACAAAAAACCAAATGCGGCAGGCAAAAGTCAAAAACTAACTGGCTTTTGTAAGAGTCGCGCCATGTGGCCATTAAGGATGTCTGCGTATGTGCGACTGTATGTGTGTGTGTGTGTGTATGGGAAAGGGTGTAACGACCCGAAGAAGCGTATGTGTGTGCGTCCAACAATGTCTGTGTGCATATCCTGTAAAATTGCCGCTTGAGGACGATGCATTATAAATTCTGTTTGCTCTCTTTAAAAAATAATATTCCAACTATTTGTAATATCAAAAAACAAAAAATATATTATAGAGTTGGTATTATATTTACATTTGTGCTAATAATTTCAAGAGTCCTTTTATTCGTATTCATATCTTGAATAATATATTTTATACAAACACAAAATATTTGAAAAAAAATATATTAAAATAAAAAATATAATATTCTTCTTGTAGTTGGCATAAAGTGACAAAAAGGCTATTTTAATAAAATACTTAATTTTAATGTGCTATATGCCAAGCCTATATATTTTAATTTCTTACAAGAAATTTGTACTTAATCAACAATATTATTGTTATCGTTTGTAAAGGTCGATATTTATAGGCATTAAATATTTACTTTCCACAGATTGCATTGCATTAATACTAAATAAATAAATAAGATATTTCGCTGAGTATTTACAAATTCGATCATTTTATTTGTATCTTAGCTGTCTAAGTTTATTTGTCCCTTTGCACGTTGCCATGTTTAACCTTTATACTCCCTCTGGCCATATTGTTGCTGCTATCATTGTTGTTGTTGTTTCTATTGTTTTTTGTTTGTATTGTTGTTGTTGTTGTTGTGCGCGCATAAATAATTTTGCACACAACCATTGTTGTTGTTGTTGCTTTTGCTGCTGTTGGCTGTTTTTTCAGAGCCTACCTTTAAGGCTTACTGCTATTGCTGTTGTTGTTGTTGTTGCTGTTGTTGTTGTGTTAGGTCAACTGATTTGTGGGCATTTGCGTTTTCTCGATTGCCTTTTTCTCACATTTTACATTTTCCATTCCATTGCCCCATTTGCCCTCAGCGCTTTAAGCCAACTTTTAATTTAACTTTTTTCTAGGCTTTTCATCTGTTTTTTTTTTTCAAATATATTTAATTGTTACTCGGCCAGTTTTGACCAGTTTCTGTTATTTGAAATGTGTAGCTCATTTTCTTCGGCTTGCAAATTTGTTACTTAAGGCCTGAAAATTTCCCAGAGACGTCAGTTTCATGCAATTTTCATATTCATATGATTTACGGACCTTTCCAATTCTGGCATGTCGCAGCAATTATTCAAAAGCCATTTTCTGGCACCCACAAAAAGTACTTTCCTAAGCGATTTCGCAATTTGCATATGCCACAAAAACCCACACATTTTCACACACACACACACACACAGCGACTAACTTCTATTCTCATTTTCTTGGTTTTTGGTTGACGGTTTTGGGACTCGAACTTTCTGGCCCGTTTCTGGCAGTCAATTTGTTCAAATAAATTGAATTATGTTGGCCTTTTTTTGTTGTTGTTTTTTTCTTGTTACATAGTTTTAGCACAAAATTGGGAAAAACCTTTGTGGAGCAGCTGTTAGTAATCAAATTATTTCACATGTCATTTAATTGAATGTCCTCTTTTTTGACGAGAGTGACACAAATGGACACTGCCAATTCAATTATATTTATTTATGTCTATATACTTTTTTAATAAATGCATAAGCTTTCCAGCTGTTAATTAGCTAAGCAACTTCCGTCATAATTAAATTATTAAATATTTAAAGCATACATTTTGTATATGGTGTGAAAACAGAAACAAATTTAAGCCACAACACATAAATCAAAAATCAAGTCTTGCAAATTATAAAATTAAATAGCAAACAAAAAGACAAAATTAAAAACAGTTTATAAAACAAAAAAAACAAATTATTTTCTTAACTTTTAACTTGGGGTTAGATATGCCAAATGAGTTTGCTCTGCCGTAGGCAGTTGAAACGCTCTTTGATGAAACTCTCCAAGATTTTATTAATATATTTTATTAATATATTAATAATAGGTATTAAGTGTTTAACATTTTTCCCCGTTTAACCTTTATGTATAACAAAAAGAAAGGCTAACCCAAAATTATTAAATTGCTAAATTCATACAGAGAATGAAACATTTAGCGAATCCCATTTTCATGTCTGAATGTTAACCATGTTCTCAAAAACAAAAAAACCCAAAAAAATAAAAAAAATAAAAAAATTAAAAATGCTTTCAGTGCAGCTCATAACTCATAATGAAATGCGAGTTTTTATAACTGGCACTGGGGGATATTAAAAAAAAAAAGTAGGAAATCCAATTAAAATTTATGCTGCTTCCGTTTTTGCATTTGGCGAGCAGTTGCCAAACAAAAGCGGCAAATAAGTAATGCTAAGTGTTGCCAAATTTGTTGCATTTGCCACTGTTGCAGCTTAATGAGTTAAAGTTGTTGTGTTGAACATGTGGTAAATTGCAATTAAATGTTGCCACACTGAACACACTGTTCAACATTAAATTTGGAAACATTTAAGTGCATATTGTATGGGCGGTCATAAAAACTCTTAGCCTAATTAAGAAAAGGCCAATTGAACCCGACAAGCAACGGTGTCACTGTCACTTCGCACACGTTGTGCCCCAATTTTATGGCCCAAAGCGTTAATGCCTAAGCATACTTCATGGCTACTTAATTAGATTTGCTAGTCGGCCACTTCAGCTGTATATATATATATATAAATATGTGTGTGTGTGTGTGTGTGTGCTATCAAGTCTTGCAACATACTAAGCAGAGCTGTGACTTTTATTCCATTTTCGAGGGCATAAAACGTAAGAGTCGTAAACATTTTTTCTCTTCTCTTATTTATTTTCTTTTTGCGTAAGCAGCTCTAATGGAAATTAATGTAGATTTTTCCGAGTATTTCTGGGAATTTGTAGATAATTGTAAATTAGTTAGTTAATTAGTTAGTTAATTAGTTAGTTAATATTAGCATTAAAAGTCGTCTAATGCAAAGTTACAAATCAAACATTTTAATGCTTTCCGACAAATTGTCAATAAATATAGCACAATTAATATAGATGTCTTCGAGCGAGATATACAAATTATTTTGATTGTTGTTCTTAATTACGTTAATTTAATAATGTACTCGGCATGCGTTTTTTGAGTAACAAAAACCGAAATTAAAAAAATAAATTACTCTCAATACAACAGGGAATTATAAAACGTTTCACTGATCTGACAGCTTTGATATATAATATATATAATCATTTCAGTACTTTATTGGGAATCGTTGGCACTTTTTACATAGATGTATTTCATCAGCAGGATTAACTTTGCGTTGCCTTAAAAAATATAGCCAAAAAATCGGACAACTGCTGTTCAAAAAGGCGACTTTCAATAAATGGCAAACGCACTGCGAGTAAATAAGAACAAAATACTGCAATCTGCTCAAAAACAGACACTACCTGAAATACATATATATATATATATATATTTTTTTTTTATTTATTTATATATTTATATATATATATATATTGGGGCACTCACTCTTATACTGACATGGGAATGTAAACACGTTGCTCGCACACAACTCAATTCAGTGATGCTTAACTGGCTATAACAAGCAAAGCCACAGGCCAAAAACGTATACATTGCAAGAGCGCCTTCTCCACACACACACACACACACACACACTTTAAGCGCTTGATTTTTTTCTGAATACCCGCCAGACATTTTTAAAAACACATTCAACGCAATATTCACAACAAAAAAAACCAAAAAAAAAAAAATGTGTTTAAACTCACGCAATTTGTGTGCCCTCTTCTGTCTCTCTTCCTCTCTCTCTCTCTCTCCATCTCTTTCTCTCTCTCACTCTCATGCCACTTTGTGCTTCTCCTCTCTGAGCGTTTGTTCCTAAGAGACTCATAAATTTTGCCATTTCTTCATTGCCGCTAATTTATATGACATGTAGGGGAGGGTGGGGGTGCAGGCCATGGGGCACAAGGACACTCGCTAATACAAAGCAAATAATGTGTTGCTTACTTTGGGGCGCACGTAGCCACAAGATGCCACTCAAAATTGTTTCATGGCCACAAGCGAACCAAAAGAAAAAAAAAAAAAAAAAAACTAAAAATAAAATACAAAAAATATCATCAAAAATGCGAAACAAAAAAAAAAATAAAAATTTAAAGCACGTAACTTTTTGGTTAACCAAAAGCAATGGCCCTCCACCCGCAGCCAGCAAATGGAATAGCGCCCTCTGGCGGCAGCAGCAGCCAATCTGACCCACTCAGCCAACAGGCTGTGGCTGACCCACTCAACGTGACTCCCCAAAGGCGCCAACTGAACCCAACTGTGACGCGAGCTGTTGCCTTAGTTTGAATTATCTGCAGGTCCTCGTGGGCATTTTCCAACTGCAGGTGCTGCACTTACCCTACATCTCCCTTGCACAATCTCTCCCTCTCTCTCTCGCTCTTCATTCTGGCCATATGAATATGGGCCTCATTGTCAGGAGAGAAGCTTGAACAATTTAAGAGCTGCACAAAGTTACTTTATTGCATTAGCATAAATAATCCTGCTAAGCCGTTTAGCATTTTTATGAGAAATCTACTAACTAAGCCTAAACATAATTATAGCCATAAAACATTTCAAATATATATACAAAGAGTATATAATTAATAATCGCTAATTTAATCGTAATTACCACAAATTTATTCATCGACTTAAAAATAATAAAATAAAATAAGTTAAAAAAAATGTGTTACACTTTTCTATGATGGATTCAATTTGAAATGTATAATTAATTGTGCTTAAAAGTATTTTCTAAATCTACTAAAAATCTACTAAAGTATGCCAACTCTGCTTAGGCTTTGTCCGTTTTTTAGGGCCATAACCAAAAAGGCTTTAACCACACAACTTTGCCACTTGTAAACCTAATTGCTGATGCAATTGAAATGGCTTGAATAGTTTTTTGTGTGCTGCCCAGCAGCAGCCAATCCGCTTAAGTCTAAGTCTAAAATTTGTCAGAATTAAGGGATTTGATAATACTGTATTCATATAGACCAACCCCCCCCTCTTCCCAACTGGTCGCCCTCAATAAACTCCGCCACTAACCATAAACTTGGCAGCATTATCTGCAGTCAAGTCCAAAATACCAGGCAAAAGTAGCCAAGCAAATTTTATGCTACGAATGAAATAACTGAAAAGCTTGCCCAGCTGTTCTGTCTGTGTGTGTGTGTGTGTGTGTTTGTTTTTGTGTGTAACTGAAGGGAGGCAAGCATATTTGATGTCTAGTTATAAACTGAACAATTTTCTGTAAAATTATGACTGCACCAGAAGACAGCAGCAGCAGGAGGAGCAGCAGGAGGAGCAGCAGCAGCTGAGTGAAAAGTGTCATAAAAAGCGCATAAACATTTTCGGCCACAAGCAGCAGACTTGAGTCAAAGAATCGAAAAACAAAAGCCACAAAGTCCATGCAACATTTTGAGGCATGTTTATGGTGCCACAAAGCAGTAGTGAAATGAGGAGACCGCCAAGCATGCCGCTGGCAATTTATTGAAGGTACCAAAAAAAAAACGTACGGTACACTGTAAGAAATATCTGTGATAAATTTGATAACTTTAACTGGATTTTTTTTTTAAATATAAAATGTATTTATTGTGATATTTTAAGCAATATTGAAAATGAATAATGCTAAAGATGAGTAAATTTTCTTGCTGTGTAGAATAGCAAAGATATATGTAGAGCACACGAAGAACAAAAGAATATCCACTAAATACTTTGGGGAAATATGTGTGTGTGTCCAAGGCGTAAAACGCAGTTGCCAAAAAAAAAGAGATGAAGAAAAGTGTTCAGAAACGCCCCGTAAAAGAATTTAAGTTGCCACATCTAAGGGGACACCACAAACAGCAGTGCTGCCCCAATCCTTACCTTGCTCGCTGAGCGTGTGCTTTTGTGACCGCATTTAAGCGCAACAATTTCGTTTTGCCACACTTGCAACGGGCTTTCGCGCTGCACGCTATGCGTTCGCCTGGCAAATTGCCATCAAAATTTCAAGCGCCACAAAATATGCAACACTAAAATGTGCGCCACTGCGTGCCCATTTGTGTGTGTGTGTGTGTGTGTGAGTGTGTGTGTGTGTGCGTTTCGCATTGCATTTTCTTGTTGCACACTTTTTGTTAAACGTGTTTTTTTTTTGTTTGGGTTTTTTACCCAAGTTTTGCCTACACTTTTCGAATGTCATATTAAAAAGGCGCTGAAAAATGTGCCATGAGGACAAATGTTGACCAATTGGCACAAAAAATTTAACATTAAACAAAGTTGCTAATACATATTTTTAGCAATTTTTATTTTAAGTTGAATATTTTTAATGTTTGCTTGTCCAAAAAAAAAAAACAATTAAAATTTACATTTAATAAACAATTTGTGATGCCAAATTGCAATATTAAATGTACAAACTCCAATGAAAAACTAGCTCACAAGTTGAATAAACCTATTACGCACAAAACGTCAACAAATGTTGCCCCTTTCGAAAACATCTTCAATAGTAAATACAATTTTAAACCCTAAAGTTAATTTAAAATTATATATTTTACTTTTAAATGGTTGCAATCACATTTGCCGAGCACTTCAAATTTGAAGCATTTGAGTGTTTGTCTGTTCTCCACATCGATGAGTGTTGCAAGTGCCTTGCGGCTTGCAACATCTTATCTCTGACATAGGCGACATATTTAAAGCCCTCGGGTTGAACTTCACACATCGTGCCCCAAATTGGGGGCTGCAGCTGCACACAGTTTGCTCTAAGCCACAAATGTTTCTGTCACCATTTATTTTTTTTAGCAGCTGCTTCAATATTTAGTGCTTGCAGTTGCCGGCAAATAACCAACTGACAGCACTCTGAGTGCAACCTGTTCCTACTTACTTCCCCTCCCTCCCTCCCTCCCTCCCTACACTACCACTTGTGTTTGGGTCTGTAAGTATGCAGGGAAAAATTTGTTTTCCTTTGTTTTTATTTTGAATCTGTTGCTTGACACGCAGCTTTCCCTTGCTTTGCTTGGCATCATTTTCTTCTTTTTTTTTTTTGCCTGCTTGTTGCAAGTAAGAAAGTCGAAAGTACTTTACTTTGCACCCCGCGTTGCATGTTGACGTCATTTTTTATACACAGCCTTGTTCTGCAACATTTAAATGAAGAGTCATAGGATAAAATGTCGATTAGAACATGCCAACTTTACCTAAAATTAAACTGAAATTATTACGATTATTGCACCCATCTCAAGATTAAATCTGATATATGCTATAGGGTATATTTTGGTATATAAAGGCTTAAATTTATTTTTTCATTTTTTTTCGCTCTTGCGGATGTTAAATTTCCGCCAGAGCAGCTTAGAGATTCTACGGCAAATCCATCACTCACAATTCCTATCAGGTCACCCATTTTTGCAAATTGAATTTTTCCGGCATTTACATTTTTTATTATTTTGGGAAAAATTAAAAGCTGAGCAAGCGCCGTTTGCCGTGAAATTAGTTCGAGTGATATGCCCGACATATATAGGCTAGAATATACATATAAATAAATTTACATATATATATATATATACATTTATATGGCCGAGCTTGTCGGCATAAGTGAGAGACATGAGTACCAACATAACGCCAAAAAATCGAAATTCGAATATACGTAACTTGCGAAAACTCAAAATTCGCGATACTTTTTGAACACACCACATATAAATAAATTTACATATATATATATATACACAAATTTGTATATATATTTCAGCTGCCTTATCGCATCAGTTTCAGGTTGAGTTACTGCTAACATTTCTGTACAATAGTTTCAGATAGAGAGAGAGAGAGAGAGAGAGAGAGAGAGAGAGAGAGTCTCGCACAAGGTGTATCTCGCAAATGTATCTCATAAATCTTGCCACTGCTGCTCATGCGTGTATCTTGTATCTAAATTTCCAAGTACTTGGTTGTAAATGAATTCACGGCTAGATGATTAAAGTGTTGGGCTTGTTGTGGCTACGTCATTAGATGATTGGCTTGCGCGTGTGTGTGTGTGTGTGTGTGTGGGGGTTTGGGCCTTAAATTGGGGTTTGACATTAAGTTGGAAATTTATGTGAAATGCGAATAGCATAAAATATAAAGTTGATTCCGAGCCTGCTCCATAGAAATGGGCTGAATGATTAATAATTTTGAAAACAGCAAAGGTGTTTTTAATTAAGATTTTATTACCAATGCCAGGCACAAATATAACCAGAATCTATTCAAAAAGGCGTAAAATAACTGACAAGCAACATAATTTACAATTCACAAGATTACAATAACAATTTTAATATTGAATTTCTTCGTGTGGCAGAGAAACTCACTTTTTATATTTTGTGCTTTTCTGAAATAAAAAAAAGCAATTCCCAAAACGCTGAACTAATAATAACAAAAATTGCCCCGTGTGTTGTATTTCTTCGCTATTAGCGAAAAGCAGCCCTTAAGTGCATTTTCACCACCACCCCCCCGAGAGCAGCCACGAAGATTTTGTTGCAATCTAAAACCAGTCACGAATTTCATCAATAATTTCATGTTCAAATTGCTTTATTTTTGGAAACTACCCCGAAACGAAAAACAAAAAACCAACACACACACACACACACACAGAAACACACACACCTAGAAAAACCTTGCTGATTAATGCATTTCAATAACAATAATATTTTTGTTGTTGTAGTTATTTTTGTTGTATTTTGGCAATTTGTTCCGAGCCACTTCTTGCCTTTTTGGCCCGCTCATCTTTCATCTGCCAAATCGCAATTCGCTTCACAATTTGCAGTTTAATGGCTTCATTTGATGTGTTGCTGATGTTGCCACGAGCAACACACACCACACACACAACAGATGAGGGCTGTAAGTGTTGCAATCTGCGGGGGGGGGCTGTTTCCTATTCGCACAACATGTGTTGCAATAAGTCTTTGTTTTCCGAACTACAAACTTCAATTTTGTTATTGATCGAATCGTGACTGAATCCATAAATTGCACATTTAAGGGAGGAAGAATGGCACCTCCACTAAATATTCTCCACCCCCCCCCCCCCCCATAATAATAAAAAATATAAATTAAATAATTTAAATAAATATAATTTATTTTTCCTTCTCTACTGACAATGTATTTAATTTTTTATTTAGCTTAAAAAAAAAAATAAATAAAAAAAATATGCAAACTTTATATATTTCTTAACTGTAGTTTTTAACTGCCCACAACTTCGTCTAACTTAAGCCACCTTTTTTTTTTAACAGTTTTCTCATTAATTTCTCTGCGATGGCTTTCGCTCAAAGTTTTCATAATTTTTGTATAGTTTTTTGGTTTGTGCGCCGTGCATAAGTTTTAAGTAATTTAACTTTTGACGAGTTTCATTGTTATGACCTCAACTTAAGCCAGCTCCTCGATGTTAAGAACATACAAAGTTTTAATGCGAATTTCGGAGGAATTTCACAAACAAAAACTATTTCCGAAAACCTTATAATCGTCTTAAAATGGCTGCTCTTCAGCACAAATATATTGAGAAAACCCACCGAAGTGTTAACTAAATGGAAAGCATTGCTAAAAATATTCCAAGAGCTATAAAAAGTTGAAAATAAGGAAAGAAATTTGAATTCCTAAAGGTAAATGATTAAAGTTAATATTAAAAATGTACTTAAAACTGTTTTGTCAACTTTTCGTTATACAATTAATTTATTTAATGAGTGAACACAAAAACTCGATCAGACTTATGTTTTTATATAAATTTAAAAATTATATTATTCTTAAGAAACAGAAAAACTTTGCCACATTTACTCATACCTGGTATTATTTTTGTAAAAGTAAATAACAGAAACCTTAAATTGTAATTTGAAAAAGCAAAAAAAAAAAAAAGAAAGACGAAAAAGCCATAGAAATTGCTGCCTTTTATTTAGTTTATTTTCCGCTAGAGAACCATGCCACGCCCCTTTTTGGGTCATTGTGGATTTATGATTATTGTTATTTGTACGCACATATATATATATTGAAGTGCAGTTTTTAAAATGTTTGCCCCCGCCCCTGCGGCAAGTGTAACAATTTGTGTCAGCAGTGGTTGCCACACAGCTGCTGTTGATGTTGCCACACAGCTGCTGCTGCTTGTAGTTGTCGTTGCTTAACAGCTTTTTGGCGATGTCGCCGTTAAGAAATCTGAACAGGAAATGCACGCTTCGACTGTGTGTGTGTGTGTGTGTGTGAGTGAGTGTGAGTGTGTGAGTGTGTGTGTGAGTGTGTGTCGCGGTTCACACGTGTGCTGGCAATTACACATCAACCGCAGACGGAAATTGAAAATGCATTGAGCACAAGCCATAGGCAGCTTCCGACTCAAGTTTCCGTTGCCAGAGGGCAGCACACAACAGACACAAACACACACACACATACATCACACACACACACATGTAACACACATGCAACACACCTGCAACACACATGCAACACAACCCCCCAAAAGTTGCTTTAAACTTTTGGATAAAGCATTATTTGGACATATTTTCGTGCTGACATTCGAGCTTTTCATTTGCACACTTTTTTATTATGGATGAATGACATGCGTTTGCCTTGAACAACATTCTTCCTTCAACTCCCCCCCTTCCCCTCCAAAACAACCAGCCAGCAACGTTCTTGCAGCATTTTACACTTCCATTTTGGGTGAAAGCATTTTTGACTTTGAGTTGCAATAACAGCGCACATTTTTCACTTTTAAAATATTCGCCTTTGGCATTTCACATGCTTTGCTGCCTTGAAGAATGCAACATTTCTTTAAGTCGTCTATTTTTTCCTTCTCTTCTTCATATATATCTTAACTTAAGACACTCGAAGGCGTCTTTTCATTCAAGTTGCCTCTGAGTTACTGTTATATTAAAGCTAAGCCTTTTATAAAAGCCAAATTTATTTCTTTTTTTAATAACTATATATTGTTTAAGTTTTTTAATCAAACAAAGCTGCTAAAAATTTAAATAGACAAAAAAACGCTTTAAATGGCTCACAAAATCTGTGTTGGATTTTGTCAAATGAGCTTGGCCCGCATAAAACATCCAATTACAAGTGAAATCAAATGTGGCAACAAAGGGAAACGTAAACCAAACCAAATTTCAATCAATTTGAACTAACAAGCGACAGATTGCAATGAATCCTAACGAATCAATTGCGTTGAGGCAAATATAAAGACAAAGAAGCATCTGAGAAATGACGGAGAATTTTTTTTGGCACAGTATTTGTGCCCGCTTAAGTGCAACGATTGCAGTTGCAGTTGCAACCAATTTCGCATTTCATTACAAGCCCAGAAATCAGCCAAAGAAGTAGAAGGAGGAGGAGCAGCAGCCAGCGGGGGTACAGGATGTGAAGGGTGTTGAGGGATTACTAAATCGATTTGTGTTGCAAGCATTAAACGCCCAGAAAAGTGACTTGAGCCCGGGCACTGGACACGTTCGCAGGACATAGCCATAGCAAGTGGCATCATTACTCAAGCAAATGGGGTCATCATGATCACGACGAGATGAACCATAGACCAAGTACCAACAACCGAACTACAACTACCAACTATCAAGTTGAGCCCTTTTCGCACATACCAACAGACAAACAGTCGGACAGACAGACAGACAGACAGGCAACAAGACGAAGAACAACAAGTGCAATCAATTTGGTGCAGCCACGAACCAAGCAAACTGCCACCACTGCCACTTCCTGTCCACTTCTCTCTCTCTCTCTTTCTCTCTGCCGTGTCATTGTGGGTGCAAATTACGTGCCTGATGCCGATGCTGGTAATTGAAATGCAAAAATATTTGGAAGCTTTGCATGGAACTTACAGAATTGTGGCATGAGCCCGAATTGCAACCGATGCGTTGGCATTTAACAAAGACCCCCCGTCTACAGTTGCCTGCCAACCCCCCGATGCTGATGATAATTATGATGAACAGCAATTCGAAGCACTTGCGGTTAATGCCGATATGAACAGGAGAGCAGAACTATACAAATAACCAGAAAACACCCCGATGAATGCCAGAATCGAAAATACTTCGATTTCGGTTCTGTTAACAGATGAAAGGATTCAATATGCTATTCCAATGTGCAAATTTAGTTGTATCCTTAAATTTTATAAGTCGTAAAAATTGTTGAATTGGAAATCAATAACAACATATATTTTTAGTAATATGCGGAGCTATAAAAAACATCTAAAAGTCTTAACTGCTTCTGTTATACAGTAAATCAGCTTCTTTCAGCAGTGGATAATGTTTTTTTTTTTTTTTTTTTTTTTTTTTGCTTTAGCTAAAATTGCTTTTCAGTTGATTGAAATAGCCAAAACTTTGCTAACTTTAATGCACTTATTTTTACATAAAATTATAATTATTTTCCTATTCTGTATTACGACCCATTGCATTCATTCCGCAATTACAGGGTATTTCATGAGCACACGTAATTGTTATATATATATACACCCATATATGGCACATTCTATATAACATTCCCCTGATACGAGCTGAGATAGTTTGCATTCCAGATACAAGTATTTCGTAAAGTGGTTTTGCTGTTGTACTGAAGTGGTTGCTACCACTTCACTGCATGCATGAGGCATGCATCGAAGGGGTACGAGGGTACGAGGTAGGGCATGGAAGGAAGTATGCTTATATCAGAGAAGTTGTGTGTCGGTTTGGTTAACTCGCTTGGCTTCACTGCTTTTGTTTTCGCTTGAATGCGTCTCACAATTTCAATGCATATCCAGCATCGACTGGCATACATTACGTATGCGTAATATTTGTGAATTCTCCACAAGGGCATGAAATGCGCTCCGTAAATCCGAGATAAAGGCATCTTTTGTGAAGTCTATCAAAATGAAAATTTTGAAATACAAGTGAATTAAGTTTGCTTATGATGGGAATTAACTGCTCAAAAAAGTTTCAAAAATACGTGCAACATCCTAGGAAAACATATTTTCTGTGGTGTTTCCATTTTTCATGGCACTTTTACTTAAACTACAAAATTTAATTTAACAATCTGCCTGCGAATTGGAAATGATATAATTGAAAGGTCCTGGGAAAAGATGCCGCCGTTTCAAAAAGTCAATAAATTCAGAGGCAGTGTGTACACACACACACACTCACACACACTGAAACATGTCCACCGTGTGTTTGTCGAATGCCAGCAGGAATGTTAAAATGTGTAAATGGGCAAAACCGGCAAATGGTCGAGTCGAAAACCATCCACTGCAAATATCCGTTTTTAAGCAATAAAATTCGAAAGAGTCTTTAATTCCTTAACTCTTTTTTTTATTTTCTCTGTACAAAAAAAAAACAATTCTCGAGAAAAAATTGCGATTTTTTCGACAACTCGGACTTTTTAGAATACTGAATACAGGGTATCTATCGATTTATTACACTCGATTGGTATATGCAAATTTTCTTAAAATTGCAACTTTTCTGCTGCAGTTACGAAATAGATTTTGGCCGAGAAATGATTGTCAAAATTGTGCTCGTAAATCATTTTGACACAGCTGTCGCATTTGCTTTCGGACTGGCGACTATTTTGCTTACCAATTTTGACAAGTGCTTCGACCGGAGTGACTGATGCAACTTTGATGATTGGAACACCCGAGTGGCACCGCATCAGCTTTCGCTGAGTCCAAATAGTGTCAAAGCTGTTGACTGTTGGCCCACTCGACCTCGAAGGCGACCCATTTCAAATGATTTGGCCAATAAATTGTGTCCATTTGGACGCAACTCGAGACGACTGAAGCCACTTCATCGAGGGTTGCTATAATATGAGCAGAGACTGCATTACTGCGTTTGACATTCACTGCACCCAGGAGTGTAGTTTTACTGCGAATAAAATATTTATTTATTATGTGCATATTTTACGAACATTAATTAATGATATTATTTCGAAATGAGAACAATTAAATGCGTTGCAAATTGTTGCCGATAAAATTACATCTCATTGCATTTAATTTCATGTATTTCATGTAAATTGAAAATGTGTTAATTTTATAAAATCACTCATGGCTATAATTGAGGCTCTGTATGAATAAATTGAAATCGCTATTTATAAAACCATGTGATTTAAATGGTAGGTAATGTCCACACCATTAAATACAATCAATCGAGCTGCATGCAACACATGTGGCACATCCGATTTTCTCTATTTTTCGTTGTTGATTTGCGACTGTCGAATATGCGTTTGAATATGCTCCCCCCCGCACTGCTGTCATGTTCTGTCATATTATTCACGCAATTTTCAATCTTGCAGCAAATTTTCAATTATATTCCGCAGTTGTTGCTGCTTTCTGCTGTGCCACCCACAAATGCATTAATGCATTTTAATTATTTTCCACACAAATAAATTCAAAATAATTAGCATGGAAATTGTATGGATTTCTGTTTTAGAATGATATTATAATTAATCCGGCACATGCATATTGCGAAAAACATTTTAATTACATTTACTAAATTGATTTTGAGCCAGTGCATAAATTTGAAGTTATCAATTTTCATTTATTATATTTTATACTGTTATATAACCAATTCTTTTATAAAAAAAAACGGACGTTTACTATTTGCTAAATTTAAGCAAAACTTCAATGAATAGTTTAAGGATTTTTGTGCTGTAGTCTGTAATGGTTACAAATTATTTTTTTGGACTGATGCTACGTAAAAAAAAAAATGAAGCCCTCAAACATCTTTGTAAATTGGTCATGCGAAACGCAAGCAACCCTTAATAGAGTCGTCGGCTAGACACGTTTGCTAAGATATTGCTCCCCAAATGGCATTAAAAGTAAGAAGCGGCCAAGACTCACGACCAGGTCGAAATTTACAGGAGCTGATCTTTTGGTTTATTAAATTTTTCCCTTTGTGCGCTACCCTCAATAATGCGCTACCCACAGGGGACAGTTTGACATGCATTTGTGCCAAGGGTTGCCGCCCTCCCACGCCTGTTCAATCTTGTATGCTGTCTATCTTTGGGGTAAGCCGACAACGTACCTGATTTGCCGACAAAGAAGAAGAAAAAAAAAATAAGCAAACAGATGGAAGAAACACGAAAAACTCAATTTCAACGTGAGCTACATATAAACAATTATTTTGTATCTGAGGATGACTAGGGGTAGGATTTCCTTTTTTGTCAAAACTTTGCCAACGGGGCTGAAACCTTGCAAAAAGCTGGCATATTTCACAAACCCCAAAAAAAAATACTTATTTATCTATCTTAAGACTAGTGGAAGACCAGAAAGCACTAAAAGCTTTGGCTCTGCTGTGAAATTAGTTTATTAGTTGTGGCAAAAAGCATCTTTTAACCACTGTTGTGGAGGGGGGTGGGGTCGAAATATACAAATTCGTATGCCTCTGCAAATGGGCGTGGCAAAGCAAAGCATAAACAAACACAATTTATTGTATGCTTTTAGCAAATAAAGAGCCAAAGCCATAAATATGCATACTAAAGATTTTGCCACATTTTGTAGTCTCCTTCTCGTTCTGTGTGTGCTTTTGTGGCAACTCTGGTCGTGCAACAGTGTTTCACTGTTAAGCGCACCCACTTTGCCAATTGGTTTGGAACAAATCGACTTCACTTTCTATAAATATTACAACAAAAGTCAAGCGTACAATTTTCCAGAATACAAAACAAACAATTTGCATTTTTACGGCTTTCGCAGAAAAAGCAACAGGCGAGCAAAGAAAATGCAATGTTTTTATGCATGAAAATGGCAACACTGGCCATCAAAATTCTTGGTCAACCAGCAGAAATATTTAAAGCTGAAATTCTACAAATTTGTGAAGCATTCATGCCGGAAGTAAGTTAAATTAAATAAGTCCATATAAATCTTAATTAAACACAAACTATAACTTTAGCTTTTTTAAAAACTCCAATTTATCGCAAATCGCTCAAAAGATTTATTAAAGAGTATGAAAATATTGGGTTATTACTTAGCTAAAGAAAGATTTCTTTCTAAATAATATTTATTATGTATTTGTTTATGTGGCAAGCAAGCATCATTGTCAAATTGCCAACATCAGTTGACATTTGTTGTTGACATTTAACGCAACTGTTGTTTGACATTTCACCCTTTGGACGGCTGTCACCTGCCATGAAATGTTCTACAGGCATCACGATTATTTACCCTTTTCTTTGTTTGCTATGTCACAGGTCAAGTTTGATATGACCCCAGAAAAGAGTTTGATCAATAGAAAAAAGTAACCAAAAAGACAAAATATATTTTAACGCTTTGCAGACCAAAGCTCATCAAACACAATTATTAATAATTAACGGTTAGTAAGATAAATATTGTCATTTATTAGTTAATAACTGTATTTACATATTTATTTATATTTTCGTTTATAATTATTCTCATCTAACCATTAAGCTTCCGCCTTTTCCAAACACAATAAAGTCATTTCGTAATCTGCTTTATGAGTGACATGTCAATGACCACAGGTCATTAACTTCTATCTACATACATATATACATACATACATACATAAATACATACATACATACATACATATGTATCTACTATAGATTTTTGCCAGCTTAATTGAGAATCAAAGCCGCATAGAAGCGCGCCCGCAAGCCACAACTAGTGCTCATCGTCGACTTTGAAGCTTAATTAATTAGCAGCTAATTAAACGGTGCACATATTTGTGCTGCTCTACTATCTCACTAAGCTATTTACCTCTCTCTCTCTCTCTCTCTCTCTCTCTCTGAGGGCAGCTTTAATATTAAGCATTCGCGTTGGCAATCGAGCGTGGTAAACGTGACGAGCGCTTTTGCAAAAGCTCATTCGCTGGCAAGCCACCAAGCGGCTAATCTGACGCCCATTCACTGTTACTACTTACCCACCCTCCCACCTTTCTTCTCTTTTTTCACCTTTCAGCGCATTTATCAGTCCTTACCTTTTTTGCCCGCTCACATCGCAAGTTGATTAATTAAACTGTTGACAATTTTAAAAGCTTTGCTCTTTTTGTTGTTGTTGTTGTTGTTGTTGTTGGTGGCTCCTATTTGAACAACACTCCACGCTTCACATTATTCAGAGCTTAACATATTGTGCTCTCTCTCTCTCTGGCTGTTTTAGTAATTTGGTGTGTTTTTATTGCCTTTGTGTGAGTCCACTCTGTGCTCTGTGACAAATGCACTAGAAAATTGGCTACTTTTCCGTTTTTCAGTACGAATGAGTGGTAAATCGAGCCGGAAAATGTGTGGGAAATCATCGTTGAAAACTCAAGCATTCGTATCGGGTTTCAGCTGGTGCTGCAGCAGTCGGGTATATTATGATCTTCTATTAAAACTTTTATAAAGACATGCATTAGGTGGGTGATCTGATGATAAGAAAAAGTCAAGTTTTTATTATTCATTAAAATTGTGATAAGAAATATAAGTAGCACTTTAGAGTTATCGTATTACATATATTTTAACAATATATTGATTGGGTTTCCTTGTACTTTGCATGGCTAAAATATGTGTGGGAAGTGTAAATCTAAATTATTGCATACAATATAAAGTCAGATTAAAAGTAGTTTAATTACACAACGGTTGCATAATTTTATTTATTTATATTTACGAGCCCACAGCGCAAATTGTTTGTTAAAATTATTGTTTATAGTATTGTTGTCATAGAAAAGCTTACAAAAAATACTCATTAATCCATCAACATGCACTTAAATTTGTTGCATAAACAATGCACACAAGCGAAGAGATAGGCACAGAGCGAGACAGAGAGAGGGAGGCAGAGAAAGATATATTTCCATTCTAACTCTGAACGAATTTTATTGAAACCGCAACAAAACAATTAAAACTAAGCTCAATTAAGTACTTGGATAAGGGACACGCTCGAACTGTTTTTAGTGCCGGGTTTAAACTTAGCTTTGACAGCAAACTCAATTAAAATGTTGAATAAAAATTGCATATGTATGCGGCTAGGGCGAGGAGGAGAGGAGATGGTGGACTATCTTTAACTAACCAATTTATAGATTCCATCCGGACTCGATGCCTGATCTCTCCTCATGCGGCTGTGCTGCATAAATTAATAAACTTGATGGAACAGGCAGCAGTGAAGAGGACGAGGCATGGAATGATGGGCCAAAGGGATAGTTGGAGTTGAGGCTTGCATAAAAACTAAACGAACATTCAGTGCTGGGAGGCAACACGTACGCAGAGGGTTCCTGCAATTAAAATTTTAGTGCTCCACCGGAAGCGGGCAAAGGGATAGGAGCTGAGAGAGAGAGAGAGAGAGTGAGTGAGACAGAGACAGTGGGTGAGGGTGAGGGGTCGGTTGTTATTGTGGGCGTAGCACGGGCGACACGTAGGTCCGATTTTCAAGTGCTCAAATTTCATTACAAACATACGCTGACAGCTAAACACACACACACACACACACACACACGCAGGCACACACAGAGAGATGCAGAACAACCTCTTTCGAAAAGCGACATCCTGCTGTGGGTATAAATAAATTGTGCAACATACTTTTCTGCCTCGTTGCTGCTTGTTATACCCTGTTGCCAAATCAATAAAAGCTATTTTCGCGCAGAGACTCGACATTTCTAAACACTAAACTAAACTAAAAAATTCTAACGGAAGTTTAAAAAATCTCCACTCTCTTGGCATCCTTATTATATGGTAACTAATTTTATAACGTTTTCCCTTCTTTTTTCTAATTTTGTTTAGAAATTCATATAATTAAGTTTCTAAACCATTCGAACACGCGAGCCTTCGATCAATTAAAAGCAACTAAACCCTAACCCTAACATATTAAGCGAAAGAAAAATTGTATAACAAATTATTAATTAAGAAAATTTCGCAGTGCATTTATTGTAGCAATAAATTTCCATTATAAACATATATATTTCAAAAAAAAAGGTAGGGATAATTTAATAGATAGTTTAAAGAAAATATGTTCCTTTCTTAAAAAATTATTTTTAAAAATAAAAAAATATAAGAAAAAATAATTTTTTTAAAATGAGAAAAAACTTTCTAAAATTTATGTCGATTTTCTAAAATTTATAAAAAAAAAAATGTTTTTGAGAGCTTATAAAAATTCTAGAAAACTAAGAACAGAGGATGGCAAATCGGTTATTTTGAGTCCTCGTTATGGCGCCCTGGATAGGACTTTCGGTCAATGATAATATTTGTAAAGCGCTTAATGATGCATATGTGTTATCATACAAATGTGCCTCACTCTCGCTCTCTCTCTCCCTCTCTCTCTCTCTATATCTCCTCAGTATCTCCTGCTCTCCCGACTAGTTTAACGCACAGGAAAAATCAAACGAGAATCGTGAACAAGTTTTTGGCAACAGTAAAAAAGCGTATTTTACGCTTGCATGCACATACACGCACACACACACACACACACACACAGAGGGCCGCAATTTGCCGTTCGAAAACGTCAACACAGCGCATAACAATAGACGCTTGACAGAGTTGCCAAGTGCATGTCATGCAAACCATACAAATAACCAATTTGCTTGGCGCTTTTCCCCAAAGTGGAAATTTAAAGTTGTGTTTTGTGTAACAAATGAAAAAAAAGCTGAAATTATTAAGCTAAAGAAATTCCCCAAAATATAACTCTTAACATATTTTTAGAGCCACACACAAAAATTGCATATATCATATAAACTATAAATATGTCCTTTTGTTGTCCTTTTTAATGGGCAGAAATTCTGAGCATAACATTTAAGTTGCCTAAAAGACTTCCAAACGTTGCCAAATTCTTGAGACCCAACAAAAGTAATTGCGAAATTGTTGCTTTAAAGCATTTAAATTGTAATTTGGCCAAGAATTTCCTACAATAAAATTCAATTATGAGCAAATTCCAGATGCCAAGCCAGGCGTGCTGGCAACCCTGGCAAGCACACACACACATAAACACACACACACAAACGCTCGTCCATTTATTACAGTTTAAGACGTGTGTTGGAATAAATCACAACAATTTTTCGACAATTGAGTCAAACACAATGAATAATAAGTTTTTTACTTTGTTTTTGCAAGTGTGAGTAAATAGTTACTTAAAATTGTTGCAAATTTACCGCAGTCTCTGTTGGTTTTATTTTCTTATTACTGTAATTATTATAGTAAGCTGTTGTAATTGCTGCTGTTTGCACTTATTGTTCACTTTGTTTGCCAACACTTGCAGTTGCCGCGGTTGCTGCTGCTGACAGTAGCAAAATTTATACAGGTTACAAATTTCACACTTGCTTAAAAGTTGAACAGTTATTTGAAATTTGTTTACTAAAAAGTGTCGCGGACACAAATAGAGCCTAATCAACCTCAGAGCTTGTCAGCCCTGCGCCGATAGTTTGACATAGTCTGAACAATTTAACAGTGACAAATGTTAAAAGTTTACATTTGACTGTTAATTTAACTGCTTACATTTTGACATTCACTGCGGAATGGCACTGATCCTGTTAGAGATTTTAATTAACTAACTTGGGATTAATCAATCGCATTGTTCTGTGTGTTCTTATGCACTTACAAAACCTGGGTTGCTTTCCCATATTTATATATTTATCATAATTATTTATTTAGATAAATAACATAATTTTTTTATAAATAAATATTAATAGCTTTAAAATTTGAGAGTCGTTGGCAATAAGATGCCTACAGTTTTAGAGTCTAATGCTTAAAAACATGACATTCGCACGGAAAACGATAAAAGTTTGAGAGTCACTTACTGATAGCTCAAAGCTCTTTATTCAAATCATTCTATTTTATAATGATGCTTAGACACAATTAAAGCTAACGATCGATCTCACCAAACACAATATCCAGTGAACCAATGATGGCCACAATGTCGGCCAACAGCATCATTGGCGACAGTTTGCTCATCAGAGCGAGATGCGCATACGAAGCTGGCCGAATCTTGCAGCGATAGGGCCTGGAGCTGCCATCTGAGACGAGATAGACGCCAAACTCGCCCTTGGGCGATTCAACGGCTGTATAGGTTGCTCCTGGCGGCACGGAATAGCCCTGCGAGAAGTGCTTGAAATGATGTATCAGATCCTCCATGCCCGTCTTCATCTTGTGCCGTTCCGGCGGCATTATCTTCTTGTCATCGACCTTAACGTGGCCAGGCGGCATGCAGTTGAGACACTGCTGTATAATTCTGCAGGATTCGCGCATTTCGCGGACACGCACCAGATAGCGATCATAGCAATCGCCCTGCGAACCGATTACCACATCGAAGTCCATATCCGCATAGGCATCGTAGGGTTGCTGCTTACGTAGATCCCATTTGACGCCGGTGGCACGGAGAACGGGTCCCGTGCACCCAAAGTTGAGGGCATCATGGGCGGTGATGACGCCGATGCCAATGTTGCGCATGCGCCAAATCCGATTATCGGTCACAACATCCTCGACCTCATCGAGGCGATCCTTGAATTGATCGATGAAATTATACAGATCATGGCTAAAGCCCAATGGCATATCCTGAGCCACTCCACCCGGTCGGATGTAGGCTGCATGCAGGCGAGCACCCGACAGACGCTCGGAGAACTCGTAGAGTTTCTCGCGCTCCTCGAAAAGCCAGAAGAGTGGAGTAATCGCACCACAGTCCAACACCGAGGTGCCCACGGCCATCGTATGATTCGTGAGACGCATCAGCTCGGCACACAGGGTCCGTATATATTTGGCCCGTGTGGGTATCTCAATGTTGAGTAGCTTCTCCACGGCCAAAGAATAGGCCTGTTCGCAGGCCATGCACGACACGTAGTCCAATCGATCGAAGTAGGGCAGTGCTTGTGTGTAGGTCTTGTACTCGATGAGCTTCTCGGTGCCACGGTGCAGCAGACCGATGTGTGGATCTGCCGAGATCACCGTCTCGTTGTCCAGTTCGAGGATCATGCGCAGTACTCCATGTGCAGCCGGATGTGCCGGACCGAAATTGACGAACTTGGTACTAAACGTGCGATCCTGCGGTGGAAAGTAGCGACTCGATGGATTCGGACGCTGTTTCCACTCATCCCCAATGGGCCACATCACTTTACCCTCGTACTCCTTCATGAACTCAGGGTCCGGATACCAGTAGTGTGTGTCGCGTGGCTCATAAGGCTCACCTGGTGGACGCAGTTCATCCCAATTTATTTCGCTTTTGGGCAAACGCTCATTGCAACATTCTTCGCTGGTTTCTGTGGATTGTTGCAAGCATAATTAGTGGGAAATCTTAGTCTTGGCAAATCTCAAAACTTTCTTACTCTTGGATTCACTCGTTGCAAAGTAACGCGGATTCATCCACTTGGGTATTGTGGGTCGTCTAAACTGATAAGCACTAAATTTCGAATATTTCCCAACAAAATCTTTGCGATATTCATTAAAACGATTTATTTCCGATGGCGTAAAAAGCTTTTCCGCAAGCTGACGCAATTTCTTCATTCGCGAGTGCATTTTTTTTATATAAAAATAAATTTATTAAATTTGTTGAACTTGCAAGCTGGAAAATCTGTGTACAAATGTAAATGGAAATTATTTAACTATAAAATGGAAAAATTTTAAAAATTAAACTTTTAAACATGGCACACTGCGTTTTAACTGCGTAAAACCAAGATTTTTATTAAAATATAATTCTGTAAATAATAATAAAGATATGTAGAATATGTTATTACTTTACCTAATTACTGCATTTAATGAGCATCGATTAAATGAATTTCGAATTCAATAAATTTACAGACTCAAAAGATCCCTCAAAGTTTAGCCTTTTCAAATGCACTAATATTTTTCTACTTTCTCTCCGCTTACAGATCTTCGATGATCATTATCACTTTGCCCATCACAGGGTGTCGAAGCGATCTCTGATGCCCGCCTCACATCACCAGACCCGCCTCGACTTGGACGAGCGCGTTCATTGGGCCAAGCAGCAGCGGGCCAAATCGCGATCCAAGCGCGACTACAATCAAATGCGTCCGTCGCGCACCTCGCCGCGGGCCAAGTCGCTGGTGGATGCGGTGCCCTTCAATGATCCCAAGTGGGAACAGATGTGGTATCTGGTAAGCATTACTCTAAAACTTGTAGACGCATTCAATATTGAGTGGAGTGTTTCACAGAATCGCGGCGGTAACCTGGACATGAATGTGATACCCGCCTGGCAGCAGGGCATAACTGGCAAAGGTGTTGTAGTCACCATACTGGATGATGGCCTCGAATCCGATCATCCGGATATATTGCAAAACTATGTAAGTAATCGGCATTATACCCTTGTTCGGAAATGTTCTACGCAATGTAGGAAATGTGTCTTAACCCATTGAAAAGGGGTATAATGATTTTGTGTAAATGTATGTGACAGGTAGAAGGAAGCATCTCCGACTCCATAAAGTATATATATTCTTGATCAGTATAAACACACGAGTCGATATAGCCACGTTCGTCTGTCCGTCTGTCTGTATGAACACAAGGATTTCAGAGAATATTAGAACTAGAGACTTAAAAGGATATCGTATATCCGGCTCAGATAAAGTTTGCTTTATATTTTCGAAACTGCGTTATTTTCTTGATTATTGATCAAGTTCGATTTCCGATAGCAATAAAATAAACAATTTTAATGGCAAAATCTTTTTATCAATCAATTTTCAACAAGATCGGATAAGAAACATCCAAGTTATGGTCCAAAATATCTTCTCATATTGATCTCATCTCTGCCAGCAGCAAGCAAACTTTTTCTGTATGCACAAATATGCCAGCGCATGTGTGAGAAAGAGATGGCATGTTAATCGATGTATGTATGTGTGTATGTGTATGCATATTTAGCCAATTAGAGATCAGTTTGGGCATGTGAATAAAAATATGCACTGTATTTGCTGCAGTGCTTTTGCCTGCTATACGAAATGACTTACCCTGTTTTTCTCTAAGTGCAACTAACTTGTTGAAAGGGTTCGAGGTACAACGTAGACGAGATTACATGACTACAGCACTCTTACTTGTTTGATTCAAATTCAAATGTATAATCCCAAGGGAATTCGTTACAAAAAACGGAGTCAACTTTAACAAATTTATCTTACTATAAATTATAAATCCTCGCTTAGATATAGATTAAACATATAGTTATTTCTGAGATAAATCTATGATCATATATGGATTCCCTCAAGAACCCATTTACTATTTTAGTAAAGAGTTTATTTTCAAACTAAAGTTTTTCCATATTTGTATAAAAATAGTAAAATATATCTTTGGCGTGCCAAAGAAATGTGTCGTTTTCAAATTAATGATTTCCCAAATGGTAACTTTATTAACAGGATCCGAAGGCGTCGTACGATGTGAACAGTCACGATGATGATCCGATGCCGCAGTACGACCTGACCGATTCGAACCGGCATGGAACTCGGTGTGCCGGCGAGGTGGCTGCTACGGCGAACAACTCGTTTTGTGCGGTGGGCATAGCGTATGGGGCAAGTGTGGGCGGCGTGCGGATGCTGGACGGGGATGTGACCGATGCTGTGGAGGCGCGTTCGCTCTCGCTCAATCCGCAGCACATTGACATCTATAGTGCGTCGTGGGGACCCGATGACGATGGCAAAACGGTGGATGGGCCCGGCGAATTGGCATCGCGTGCCTTCATTGAGGGCACAACGAAGGGACGGGGTGGCAAGGGCAGCATTTTCATTTGGGCATCGGGCAATGGGGGCAGGGAGATGGACAATTGCAATTGCGATGGCTATACGAATTCAATATGGACACTGTCCATATCGAGTGCCACAGAGGAGGGGCATGTGCCGTGGTATTCGGAGAAATGCAGCTCCACGCTGGCCACCACCTACAGCAGCGGCGGGCAGAGCGAGAAGCAGGTGGTCACCACAGATTTGCATCACTCATGCACCGTATCGCATACGGGCACCTCGGCCTCGGCACCGCTCGCCGCGGGCATTGCCGCCCTGGTGCTGCAATCGAACCAGAATCTCACCTGGCGCGATCTGCAGCACATTGTGGTGCGCACCGCTAAGCCGGCGAATCTCAAGGATTCCAGCTGGTCGCGCAACGGTGTGGGCCGACGTGTGAGCCATTCCTTTGGCTATGGTCTCATGGATGCCGCCGAAATGGTGAACGTTGCACGCAACTGGAAAATGGTGCCCGAACAGCAGCGTTGCGAGATCAACGCGCCACATGTGGACAAGTAAGCAAACCAACTGAATCATCATCAATTAAAAAATAATAAATACTCAAAAATACTCAATGAATGCTTTTTGCCCCATTTTAGAGTCATTCCACCCCGCACACACATCACTTTACAGCTGTCCGTCAATCACTGCCTCTCCGTCAACTATCTGGAGCATGTGCAGGCCAAGATTACGCTCACCTCACAGCGGCGTGGCGATATTCAGCTCTACCTCAAATCACCGGCGAATACTAGAGTCACGTTGCTAACATCCCGGTAAGTTGACAAGGTGACAAGGATCAAAAGGCTGATTCAATTTTTAATGTTGGATTATACCCAAAAAAAAAAAAATAATATTTAGCGTATTAAAGTTATATTTATTATACTCAGATTAACATTAGAAAGTCAACTAAACTCTACAAACTCTGCAGAAGTATTTAAAGCTATTAATTAACAAAAAAAAAAATACTCTGATAAAATTTAACTCTGGTTATTTTAGTGCACATCCTGTGATAATAAAAGTAGTTAATAAGTAGTCAATAAATAAAAAAAAAAAACAAATAGAACAGCTAGAATACTAGAAATTAATTTTATAATTTATAATTAATTTTATACAAAAGATGTTTGAGAAGAGAAAAATAGAATCTTTTTCCAATATGCGGAAGAATATAAAAACAAAAAAAAAAAAAAAAAAAAAGATAATTCATATTAAATTGGAAGTGGTGCAGATGTGATTTTAGTATCCTTTATAGATAAGTAAATATTTCAGAGAGTAGTACGATGCCATACATCAGACATCTAGCAACTATCATAAGAATAGTAACATAATTTATATATATATATATATTATTTATATTTATATCCTAATATTAATAATGGTATTCTATGCCGCCACAGCATGCATGATAATTCCCGATCCGGTTTCAATCAATGGCCCTTCATGTCTGTGCACACCTGGGGCGAATCGCCGCATGGCAACTGGCAGCTGGAAATCCACAACGAGGGACGATATATGGGTAAGTTTTAAAATTCAAAATTAACTGGCAATTTGGCAACTACAACAACAGCAAAAAAAAACCCCAAATCAATTTTGACATGCTGCGTTTTCTGTGTGTGGAACTTTGTGCTACTAAAACTCATCCAAACTCACCAATTCTCACCGCATAAATTCCCAAACTAAAAAACCACAAACTCAGGCCACGCCCTTTTGCGTGAGTGGTCGTTGATATTCTATGGGACAACGCTCGCAATCGATCCCAATGATCCCATATCGGTGCCAAGAGCAAGCAGCGCCGAGCAGGCAACCACACCAAATTCCAATGGGAACGGAAGTGGTAGTGGAAGTGCAAGTGGAGCTGGGAGCACCACAAGCAATTTGCATCAGATCTATTCACCGCAATATCCTCGCATATCGCCCAACAATTTCGCCAATTCGCCGTCAGGTGGCGCCAAATTGGCACTGGGCAAGATGCCGCCAAATAAATCGGGTTTTGTGACCAACAATCCATTGCTGATGTTGCCTCCGCTGCCGCCCAAACAGGGCTATCAGCAAATATCCGCCACATATGGCGTTATATTGGGCAAATCCAGCAACAACAACAACAACAACAACGGCAATAATAAGGGCAACAACAACAAGGGAAATAACAAGGGCAACAACAACAAGGGAAATAAGGCAAACAAGTCCAACGAGGGCAAATCCAATAAAAAGGAGCAAACTACGCAGAGCAGCAACAACAGCAGCAACAACAACAACAACAACAACAACAAGAATAAATACTATCGCATATCGCAGCAGCAAGGTGGAGGGGGAGGTGGTGGTGGCAAGTCCAAGGGTCAATCAAATAATTTGCAAACCCAACGCCCCAAAGTCAGTTCCAGTGAAAAGTTCTACGATGAGAAAACGCGCAAGGTTATTGGCGAAATAAACAACAACAATAACAACAACAACAACAACAACAATAGAAATAACCAAAACAACAACAACAACAACAATCGAGGCAACTACTCAGCGGGACAACGTCTGCCAGTCAAGGCTGCCAAGCAGGTGAAGCAGGACAGCAATCAGGATTCGCGCATACCCAAATTATTCGAGCACTACGAGAAGATTCAGGCCATCTTTCCCGAACTGGAGCCATACGAGAGCAGCAGCTTACCCAAATCCAATACTAACGAGCAGCAGCAGCAACAACAACAACAACAACAACAACAGCTGCAGCAGCAGCAACAATCGCCTCGCAAACAAGGCAAACAGTTTGAGGTTGATGTGTTTAGGCCCACAACGGGCAATGCTGGCAACGTTGGCAACAGCCGTCCGGGCAATACCAAAAAATCACCTTCGGCGCCGCCGCCTCCATCGCAATTATTGCCCATCTTTCCCGCATTTCCCGCATTAGCCAACCTGCCACCAGCTCTGCCAGCGGGCGGCAGCAGCTTTCTGCCCGATCAGCGAATACTCAAAAAACAGCAGCTGTTAATGGCCGCCGCTGGGGTTTTGGCGCCACTGGACGATGATGTTAGCGCCGCCGATGAGGATGTGGACGATGATGAGGAGGGCGGTCTGCAATTAGCGCCGAGCAGCTATCGCAAAAATGGTAGCCTACAAATTTAAAACCAATTTTGAGTAGTATTTCGAATTTTAAGTTCGCAAATTGTAGACCAAAAAATTGCATTTCAAATTCAATTTCAATTTGCACCTAAACTAAATTTTCCTATTTTCTTAATTTGCAAATTGAAAATATATTTTAAATATACTTATCTGATTTATTCTTTATATATAGATTTTTGATTAGCTTTATGCTTTCTAATTTAGTATTATTAATTTATATTATTATATATATTATATTAATTTATATTATTTATATATTATTATTAAGTTATATAAACAGTTCGACTACTTTAATAAACTTAAATATAGACTAGAATTGAATTTTTTGACAGCAATTTTGACTGCATTGTTTTTGTAAACTTTTCTTATGATTTTCTTTGAGAGCAGCTGACCAGCTTTCATCAATCAAATTATAAACTGCAAAACTGCAAACTTTAAAGTGCAAAGAGCAACTTTTGGAAGTTGGTTGCTTGTCAGCATGGGAAATAAAAAAAAAAAAAAAAAAACATAAAATAAATGCAGCACATTTTTCATTTGGATTTTGAGTTTTTGACGCTGGCTCAACTTGAAAGTTGTATTTAGCTGTTGTCACATCATTTGTTTTATTTGTAGCATCTGGCAGATTTATCGATTCTTCACTTGTCCAATTTGCCATTCATAAATCATTGCATAATCGTATTTTCCGTTGTTTGCCTTTTGTTTTGAAAGCTTTTCATTTACATTTTGATTTCTGATTTCTGATTTCTGATTTGATGCCAGCCAATGTAAATTGTCTAATCTCATTTGGTTGCCTTGCAGCGCAAATCACACAATGGGACATGATACTCTACGGCACCGAGGTGCCCGCCCAACCGGAAGACAAACCGCACGACAACCAGCAGAGCCAATTCAATATATACGGCAACGATTTGGCTCACAATGACATCGAGCACGATGCCAGCGGCCAATGGCGCAATATGCAGCAGGTGAGTTCAATTATGTCACACCTGCATCCATATATTCCCATTCCCATTAAATTGAATAATCATTGTCACCATCAAAGTCAGTTCTGCGGCTTTAATGCAAGTGCTGATTTCATTTATTGACAAGGCTTCAATTTAATTGTATTTGAAAATATTGTGAGCAAAAAAAGATACAGAAAGCATATAAAAATCAACAAGTGAAGCAAAGCGAGTAGCAAAGCGATTAGCAAAGCGAGTAGCAAAACGAGTAGCAAAGCGAGTAGCAAAGCGATTAGCAAAGCGAGTAGCAAAGCTATAAGCATAGCGAGAAGCAAAGCGAAAATCACAACGAGAAGCATAGCCCGAAGCATAGCAAGCAGCTTTCGGAGCAGCTTTGTGAGAAGTTTAGCGAGTAGCAAAGCTATAAGCATAGCGAGAAGCAAAACGAGTAGCAAAGCGAGTAGCAAAACGAGTAGCAAAACGAGTAGCATAGCGAGTAGCATAGCGAGTAGCAAAGCGAGTAGCAAAGCTATAAGAATAGCGAGAAGCAAAGCGAGAAGCAAAGCGAGTAGCAAAGCGAGTACCAAAGCGAGTAGCAAAGCGAGTAGCAAAGCGAGTAGCAAAGCGAGTAGCAAAGCGAGTAGCAAAGCGATTAGCAAAGCGAGTAGCAAAGCGAGTGGCAAAGCGAGTAGCAAAGCGAGTAGCAAAGCGAGTAGCAAAGCGAGTAGCAACGCGAGTAGCAAAGCGAGTAGCAAAGCGATTAGCAAAGCGAGTAGCAAAGCGAGTAGCAAAACGAGTAGCAAAGCGATTAGCAAAGCGAGTATCAAAGCAAGTAGCAAAGCGAGTAGCAAAGCGAGTAGCAAAGCTATAAGCATAGCGAGTAGCAAAGCGAGTAGCAAAGCGAGTAGCAAAGCGAGTGGCAAAGCGAGTAGCAAAGCGAGTAGCAAAGCGAGTAGCAACGCGAGTAGCAAAGCGAGTAGCAAAGCGAGTATCAAAGCAAGTAGCAAAGCGAGTAGCAAAGCGAGTAGCAAAGCTATAAGCATAGCGAGTAGCAAAGCTATAAGCATAGCGAGTAGCAAAGCGAGTAGCAAAGCGAGTAGCAAAGCGAGTAGCAAAGCGAGTAGCAAAGCGAGTAGCAAAGCGAGTAGCAAAGCGAGTAGCTAAGCTATAAGCAGAGCGAGAAGCAAAGCGAAAATCACAACGAGAAGCATAGCCCGAAGCATAGCAAGCAGATTTGTGAGCAGCTTTGTGAGAAGTTTAGCGAGTAGCAAAGCGAGAAGAATAGCGAAAAACCAGACTGTAGTCACAACAGAATGAAATGCTAATAAGATATACCGTTTGTTTGCAATTACTAAATATTTATTTTTTATTTTAATAAAATCTAATCATAAATTAATGTTTCTTCAGATAAGAAGAAAAGAGAAGAATAAATTAATCATAGCTTGTAAATTTAATAATATTTTAGAGCAAAACTTAGCGTTAAACGTAGACCATCAATAATTCTCAATTCTGGGAAAAAGGTTGCTTAATTGTTGAGAAAATATTGAATTTCTTGGCTCTCCATGAACAAAACTGATTGCTTTTCACAACAACCCTAAAAAAGTTTTTCATTCAATGCTGTTTTTCACAAAATATAGTTTAGGTTTTTTCTTGCTTTTTGTTTTTTTTTTTTTGTTTCTTGTTTTGTTTTTTAAATTTTTTGGTTTTGCAGTGTTTCTACAACGACATGCCAGAGAGCGATGTCGAGGAGGGGGACGAGGACACTGGCAATGTCCGTGTCCGGGTGCGAGACCAACTGCGTCTACGTCAAGATAGTGGCACAGCGTCGCGTGCTTGCATGTGGCTAGCTTAATCACTGATGATGCAAATGATATATATAATATATATGTGCATATATATATATGCATATATATATATTATATATATACACATATATACATTTGTATATATTTATAGACCTCGCAACTAGTCGTGCCACAATAGGCTTTCCGGCTTACTGGCTTTTTTGGCAACGCTTCGCTAACTGCATAGCCATGTGTAGGTAGATTTCTAATTTGAGTTATTGTTTGGCATGCTTTAATTTTTTATTTGCATTTTTTTTGTTGCTTTTATCTCCTCCTTAGCACTTTCGTTGCCATTTAGTTCCACTAACTATTTTGCCAGCTTAAAGACAGTGCTGCTCATAAATTTCCCAACTATTTAGCATAGGAATAAACTCGTTTTGCTACCAAATTCAATTTTTGGCAAGTCAATGCGTCTTGGCCTGGCCAGGACGGGCAATGTGCCAAGCTCATGTTGGCAACAGAAGGCAGTTGTATTTTCTTTTTTTTTACTTCCGTCAGCTGCAGAGGTGCTGTGCTGCATTAGATGCATTTATATTAATTTTGCATGCACAGTTTGAGAGCCAGTGCTGCTTGAACTGTTGTTGTGCTTTACACTCGAAGCGCACTCAGTGCAAGCTGGCAGGCAACACTTTTTTTTTTTTTTGTTTGCTTAACCTTTTATCGTCTATTGTTGCTCGTTTCCTATTTCGACAGTCAAAGCGTTCGAGTGTTCGAGTGTGTGTGTGGTGTGTGTGTTTGTGTTTGTGTTTGTGTGTGCTTCCATGTGTGTGTTTTACAACAAGCCAAAAGTGCACTGACCTTTGCTTTTTTGTACTACTTGCTGTAAGCCAACTTTTTGCATAAAAATCTAATTTTTTTTTTTTTTTGTTACTGCTGCTGCTTCCAACACGCGACGGCATTGCATGTGAAAGTACTGTTAGGGTCAAAGTTACAGACAGAGATAGAGATAGCGGTAGAAAGAGACAGATGCATTACAGAGGCATAGGCCTAGACATGGACACTGATATTTTGGTTGGGGCAACGATAAATAAACACACTCACACTCAACTTTCCACACACACACACACACACACACACTTAACTATCCTAATGCCCAAAATGCCAGACATTGCGGCAACATGCAATGAACCACAACTGAAACCAGTCTGAACTCCACTTATCCATTGCCACATACAGAATACAAAATGGTCGAAAAGCTACAACACATTATAGACAGATTCTTAAAGTAGTTCCCTTTGGATTTAACGACGTTTCATGTACACATTGGATTTTAATCAAATTCTTAAGAAACTGTTTCTTAGATCTGTATTTTTTTTATTGCACACAACAGAAAATGTTTTTAAAAAAAAGGCATAAAATTACTTTTCCTTTGTACAAACAGATTTATTTTAAAATGAAAACATTTTTACCTTCTAAGTCGACAAGTTTGCAAGTTATAACATTGTTTTATGTTTTCCACTTCTCAAATATTTTTAATATTTTATTTATTTATATTATTGCAACTTTTGGTATATAAAACTTCAAAAAATATGCAATTAGTTGGATTTGACAAACTTAAATATGATGCGAATAGTTTGCTCAGACGGCATAAAAAAAACATTTGCGCACCTACATATTTCATATTCAAAATTAATCACACATTTCTTAAGTATTAATATTAAATGTAATATTTTTTCCCCACCTTTTGCTTTTGTGTATTTGCAGGTGGGCGAGGTGGGCATGACACAGGATCGCAGCAACCCTGCCGCGTGCCTCAAGTGGAACGATCAGAAATGTTTAGGTTTGTCTTTAATCTTTCTACTCATAACACAAGTCTTCTATCTAAACTTTAAACACGCCATCGCCACCAACAACAACAACAACAACAACGGCAACAGCAAAAAATGCATTAGATAATTCAACAGAAAACTATTTTGCAAAACTGAGAACTGTAAAAACAAAAAAAAAAAAAAGGCGAACAGACTTCAATTCCAATTTAAAGTTTGATCAAAAAACAAAAACAAAATACTTAAAAAAAAAAAATAAAAGCATTTTGTGCTTAATTTAAACATTTTCTAAGCTGACAAAAATCAATTGAACAATAGACAATTAAGCAACAAAACCAACATCAATAATAAGAGTAGACAACAGAACAGAACATAATTAAACACTGCAAGTCCAAAAAATAAATTAACTAATACTTTTTGTAGTTAAATTTAAATATAAGCATAGCTATACACACAAGAGAAATATACATAATTATTAGGCGTGGTAGATAAGAGATAAAAAACAAAAAAAACACGAACAAACATGATAAACATGATAAACAAAAACGAAGGTTGTTTCTTCCAATTCGGTTCGCACAAAATAATATTAATAGTAACGATTATAATTAATGTTTTAAGTTGAAATATTTTGTAATATTTTAATGAGAGTTTAGTTCAATTTGTTTGTTTTCGTTTGTTTTTCTTTTTATACATATTTTTTTTTTTTTAATTTGTTTGCATTTAATGTGAGGGATACAAATTCCTTGTGCCAAAGTCATTTTACATGTTTTGCATGCATTGCGCCTTGGCCCTTACAGTTTCGAATGCATTGGCCTGCCACAATTACTGTCCAAATTTTTTAAATGCCCTGCAGACTGCAGTGCAGCGACTTATTTTCTTACATATGCATATTATGCTTTGTACATGTCTATTTATGTACATATTTGTATATATGCATTTCAGATATTGCCAGGCCAGCCAAATAGCTACAGTTTGGGCAGCACTTCCTGCTTTTTTTTTTTGTCTTTTGTCTTTGTCTTTTGTAATTATTATTCTCTTATGCCGCGCAATGAAAATTCTTCAACACTACAGTTTAGAGTTCATAGTAAAAGACTGTTTCTTAATTTTAAACGTATATCTTAATGAAATAATGCGATTAACTGAAATCGTAACGAAAAAGAAATAATTTAAAATTCGTAATTCAACAGTAAAATGCATACAATTTTAGAGTTAAGGCGTCAAAGCAAAGCAAATAAATTTTTGTATTCAAAATGTATCTAAAAAAATCAAAAAACAAAAATAAAAGTAAACGAAAAACGAAATTCTAGGGTGTAGGGTACGACTACGTCTAGTTTTAAAGTAGGCAAGCAACCAATAATAAATAATTCGAACAACATAAACATTAATTTAACATATATATATATATAGAAACAGTTCCTGCAGTTTTGAAAAAAGTTGCAATATAACAAAGAACAAAAACAATTCAAGAAATATAAAAAAAAAAAATTAGCTAATTTTCTAGTGAGTATAGAAAATAATAATATTAACAAAAATCCATAAAAAAAAAAATGAATAAAAAAACGATGGCGCACAGAAATTAAAGTTTAAGAAGAGCCAGAAGTAAGAAACAAACTTCTAGTCATACAGTTTTTGTGCGGCCTAATAATAAATGCAAATATTATTAAACTATAACTATAAACCAAACAAGTTATACATATTTACAGTTTAATTAAATCCCATATCAGAGAAAAATTGAATTATTTTACAACACTCATAAACATATCTTTGTTACAATATTTGTTGTTCATCACTTTTTTGACAATATATAAATCAATTTGTTTATGGTGTGTAATTGGCTGTAGAGATGGGCGCAATTCGTGAAAGTGACACCCACGTTTTCCCATATGAGAAATATGATTTAAATATTTCATATTTGTTCGTTTTTTCCTCAATTAAATCGGAATTTGCCCATCTCTTTTAAAAAGTCAAGTTTAATCGAAAAGAAAATCAAAACGCAACGCGAGTGCAATAATTATTTGTAATTCTTTCTATTAACTGCAATAAGCAAAAACAAATACTGTCAAAGCACAATTTTTTCAGTTTTTTTTTTTTTATTAAATTACGTCACATATCATTGGATATAATTTCTATACTTTGAAATCGGTACAAAATTGTAATTGTCTTCAAATATTACGTTGTCGTTCTGTTGAAATGAATAACCATATCGTAAACAATAAATAAATTTAAAAATAAATAAATATTAATTTGGTTAGCCATATTAATCGTTTTAAATTTCTATTTTTCTTTTGATTTATTTGTTTTGTTGTACTTAGAAAACTCACTTGAAATTACATTTTTATAACTTAGCCATTCTATATGCCTAATTGAAACAAACTGAAAGTCTTCTAGCCTATATCATAAATAGCAGCAATTATATATATTAAAGTATATTACTAACCAATATTAAGCAAACAAAACTTTTCCAAACAGTTTTTCATTAGTTTTTCCAAATCTATTTTCTACTTGTGTTTCGATGAATTGATAAATCTCTCAGTGCTGGCTGCGGTACTTATGCTTAAACAATTTTCAAAAAGTCTAATACAAAATAATTAAAGCCAAATTAATATTTAAGTGCATACTAAATATAAAATAAATAAAAAATAAAGAAACTAAATTTAAAAAAAATATATGTAATAACAATAAAATCTGGTACTAGGGCCTGGGGTAGATATTAAAATTAAATTTAAAAACAAAAAGAATAACAATTGCAGTTTTGGAACAAAAATACTAAATTTGTGCGAAAATTACACTTTTTAAATGTAAAAAAAATACAAACAAAAATTTGAAATAAGAACAAAAATGTGGAATATTATAATTGTAAATGAGATTTGATGCCCGCTATTTAGAATCAACAATTTTTGATGTATGTTTTGTGTATATATACTATATCTATCAATATAAATATCTGAGTAATAAAGAAATAAATTGAAAACGTATACGACATAATTATTTACCTTTAAAAAAGATTGAAACTTTTAATGCAACAACAACAAAGATCTCTAAGCTGTGCAGCAAGTGAAATGTGGTCCAAAAACATTTTAGACAGTTCCAAAATTATTTTTCCACTCAAATGCAAGGTGAGTTTAGCAACAACACATTTAAAGTACTTAAATAGTGTTGTGTAATCTTTTGTTAATAACCCATTCCATGTTAGTATTAACATTAATATTTGATTTGATTTACCTTATTCGTTCGTAAACTCTATTATCTAACATAATTTTACACAAATGCACACCATACACTATGCAGCCTTGTTTGCTTTCCAACACTGGTTTCGGTACCCCACTTATATGCACACATCCTCCTCCCAACTGACATTCTTCCTTATTGTTTGAGCATGTTTTTTGGACTACTGCGCTTGCTTAAATACATACATATTTGTATGTAATTGAATTTTTGTTGTTAATGGAAGAGTTTCAGCGAACTGAGTTGACTGTAGCCAAAACCTTTTCATGTACAAAAAAAAAAATCGAAAGAAAAAAAAACTGTTGTAAACAATTCTAATTAAATTCTTTTGTTGCCCTTGTTTTGTATTCACAAAATTATCATTCGTAGTTTTTTCTATTTAGCTCTTCGATTACTCTACTAACTAAACATATATTTAAATTTTCCTTGCTCCATTTATCAATACTGTTTCGGAGGTAAATGGATTCACTGTAACTATCTAGTTTCCTATATCAAAATGCCTTAATCCCTTAAATACCTTAGCTAATTGTGTTCACTATTTGCTGCTCTCCACAGAGTGCGAGGAGCCAAGTTTCTTCTATCTGGATCTGTGCTACGATGAGTGCCCACAGCACTTCTACCCCGTAACAAATGCTGATGAGCTCGATGATGGCGTTACCCTTAGTGAACTGAGTGCTCCTGCGACTAGTACTCCATACATTGGCAGCAGCAGCAGCAGCAGCAGCTCCACCAACACGGATGATCCACTGCAGGCAGCGGAACGTCGACGTCGCCGTCGCCGTCGCGATGGTGAAGTTGAATCGAACATCTTGTTGCTGACACCCCGGCATAGTCGCATCTGCGCCAGCTGCGACAAGAGCTGTCTGCGCTGCTACGGTCCGAATAACTCCCAGTGCAGCACCTGCTATCCGAGCAGCCAGCTGCGTCGCCAGCCCCAGACTAACGAGACCTTCTGCCTTGCTTATGTGGTGCGCAGTACCGTTGTCGACATCTCAAATCCTTCAAGTGGCCATCACGAAACTTCGAATCTGATTCGGAGCATACACTGGAGCATAGCACTGCTGATAATAGCGGTGATTGTGTCACTGGTGGGCATGGGCGTGGTCGGAAATATGGTGTACCAACGGCGGGTGTCAAGGGAGGAGCGATACACGCGAGTGGCACTCATTGCCGACGATGACAGCGATGAGGAGCAGGATGTGGAGTTGTTTAATGCGCACCCAACTGCTCCGAGCGATGTTCTCGAGTATCACGATGAGCGGCAGTCCAATGAGCTGCCCAGTAGTCAGCCAGAGGTTGAGGATGAAGATGAGGAGCGCGCTCAGCTGATGCCTGAGTAAGCAGAATCCTATGTGATTAGTTCTAAGCTGAATTTATATTTAATTGCTACTCATAATCAGCGTAGGCGAAGATCAAAAATAATTTACTGTTTTTTTTGTTTTTGTGCGTAAACACTAGAAAAACATATCAACATTTAAGACAACTGCTGCGATTTATTTATGATATGCATTTTAATTATTCAGATTGTTGTAAATAATTAAAAAAAAAAAAATGTATTATCCTAGTAATAAGAAAAAAAGTTTCTAATAAAATATGTCATTATTATTATTGCTGTTGTTTTTTTTTTAATTTATTCTGGTTTGAAAGTTCTAGCCACCAATTATGAAAGGTATTTTGGTATTAATAGCCAAAATCAATAAAAGCCTTTATCTCAATCAATTTAAGATGAAAATTCTCAAATTTAAAAAGTAGATTACTAGGAAACATCTTACACAATTTTTTCCAGTGTGCCCACAACAATTTCTTATATCTAATGCAATTTTAAAGCCATACTTGGAAGGTAGATTACTAGAAGCATTATTTCCAAATTTTTCTGTACTCTTGCAATTTTTTGTCAGATACTTTGGTATCAACTTATTTCGCAGTTCGTTTCGGCCGACTTCTATTGATGATTGTTAATTTGTTAATTGAAAAAATACAAGGTGAACAGAGCCGGCAGTTAACTGATTTCAGTTGTTAATTCTGAAGTGTGTATTTTGTCAACCCTTGATTGAAATTCTTCCTTCTAATAGATAGTTGCAATAAACTAAGCTATTTGATTCGACAGGCAGTAACAATCCACTTCAAATAATAAAAAAAAAAATAATTTAACTGTTTCAAAGTTAAACAATGATTTTAGGTTTTCCACAGATTAGATAATTACAACAAGCATTAGCCAGTGAAAAAAACAAACCAATTCAACATTTAAAAATAAAAATAAACACTGCAACAAATTCGAGTACTTTACATTTATTTCTACAAATAATTTAATTTGATTCTTACTCGAAATCAGCTAACCAAAAAAAAAAAAAAAAAAAAAAAAATACTGAATTATATTAATTGAGAGACTCATTATCAGGTTGCTTATCAGTTCTGGCATAGAGTGCCAGTGAATAGAACCAGTTGACAATGGTCAAGAGCTTTATTTGTGTAGCTGATTCACGCTCCCTGCTCATGGAGTGGCTATAAAAGAGCACCGCTGCTGCAGCTCATGCAATAGTTTACTCAAAATGCACCTCGGAATCGCAAGTGTTTCGCTAATCCTCGCTTGCAGTCTGTGGGCAGCCGCCGAAGGCTGCCAAACCGTAGAGCAGCGCTTCAAGTTTGATAACAGCGACGTCTATCTGAGATTGAGGCGTGGCACAAAGCTCCAGTATGAGCTGATGAAGGGCAGCCGCTCGCTCCAGACGGTCACATTGGATAACTTCGAGGGCAACGCTGATCTGGTAGCCACATCCAAGGGCAGCTTTGAGCTGAGCAATGGCATTACCACCATCGAGTTCACCTTGGTGAAATCCGCAAGTGGACTCACCCATGTCCGCGTGTCGCGCGATAAGGTGGTGAAGGGCACCCAGCCTAGGGATTGCGTGGCACTGCAGATGGGTCGCGTTCATTGGTACGGCGGCGCCGAACAGAAGCAGCATTATTGGCCCGTGGAGCGACAGCAATATAGTAACTTCTCTTATGTGCCCAAGGAACTGGGCAACATGGGTGTTGCAGAACGCTACTGGCTTAATAGCGAGGGCTTTTTCCTTTACGTGGACAACACGACGCCATTGTTCATTGATCAAAATGCAGCCGGGTGGGAGGATCAGTTGTGCATTAGCGCCTTGAGTGTTTTACCCTATGATACTCGCTTGTCCTCGGCCAAGTTTAGCTACCATCTGGTCTTTGCTAAGGATGCCAAGGCGGCGCACATGTATGCGGTGCAGACGATGTTTGGCAAGCCAACTGGACATCCGGATGAGCGTATGGTTAAGCATCCAGTTTGGTCTACCTGGGCACTGTACAAGGCTGAGGTCACCGACGAGGTAATCCGCGATTTTGCCCAGCAAATTCTGGATAATGGCTTTGAGAACAGTCAGCTGGAGATTGATGACGATTGGGAGGATTGCTATGGTGCTCTCACATTCCGTAAGAATAAGTTCCCTGATGCCAAGAAACTGACGGATGACCTGAAGGAGCTGGGCTTCCGCGTTACACTCTGGATTCATCCGTTCATTAACAACAACTGCACGGCCATCTACAAGACGGCAAAGGAGCAGGGATATCTGGTGCTGGATCACAAAGACAGCGCTGATACCCAGTGGTGGAACAGTGTGCCTAAGGATGCTGCCTATCTGGACTTTACCAAGGTGGCAGTGCGGGATTGGTTCACCACGCGGCTGAAGCGTCTGCAGACGGAGGATGGCATCGACAGCTTCAAGTTCGATGCCGGCGAGTCCAGTTGGGTGCCCACGGATGCAGTGCTGCAGGGTGATGCAAATCTGACGCCACTACAAATAACCACGGACTATGTGCGTACGGTGGCTGCCTTTGGGGACATGATTGAGGTGCGCTCCGGCCAGAACACTCAGGACTTGCCCATCTTTGTGCGCATCGTTGACAAGGACTCCGAATGGGGCTGGAACAATGGCCTGGTAACACTAATCACATCCCTGCTGCAGATGAATCTGAATGGCTATCCGTTTGTGCTGCCGGACATGATTGGCGGCAATGGCTACAATGAGAAGCCGCCGAGTAAGGAGCTCTTCTTGCGCTGGCTGCAGGCCAACGTCTTCATGCCCAGTCTGCAGTTCTCGTTTGTGCCCTGGACTTTTGACGATGAGGCCATCGAGATTAGCAAAACCTTCGCAAAGCTGCATGCGGATTATACGCCGTACATTATGAAGATGTTCAAGCGTGCCACGGAAACTGGAGAGCCCGTGAACGCGCCACTCTGGTGGATTTCGCCCAATGATGCAGTTGCGCAGAGCATCTACGATGGTAACGTTGAGCCACATCTTGACCATGACTCTGTCCACTATGTGAAAATCACTTTTTCTAATTCTTGCAGAGTTTTTGCTGGGTGATGACATTATTGCGGCACCTGTTGTTGTGGAAGGCGCCACCAATCGGGACATTTACCTGCCCGAGGGCGAATGGACAGATGGCAACACCAAAGCCATTCACAAGGGTCCCGTATGGCTGATGGAGTACTCCGCACCGCTTAACAAGTTGCCCCACTTTATACGCGTAGGCGCCCAGTTGGAGTAACTCCCAGTTACTTAACGCTAATTAATAAAAATAATTAAGTTCTGCAAAAATTACATTTGTACTCCTTTAAATATAAAGCTTAATTCAATTTAATTTTTTTTATCTATACGTTTTTTATACAAATCTTCTATTTAATAACGTAAATAAATGCAACAGATGAACCAAAAATAAATTATTATATAAGGATTAACTTTAAAGAGTCACCTAAAAATACAAACACAAAATTCTGGTTTTCTAGGCAGGTACAAGGATGAATGGGTTGTTGGCACCCCAGATCAGATTCTTGGGGATATGGATGGGAAGTGGCGACGCAAAATCGTCGATTTTATGAAAACAAGGTCTCTTTCAGTGCTATCAAACTGCACTTAAATTAAGTTGTCTCTTAGTAAATCTTAAATTAATACATTAGACAAGCTCATTTAAAAATGGTTAAATTTAAATATAAAACATAAATTTTAATCACACAGAAACGTAAAAACAAAACTAATTAAAATCAAAAAGTGATTATTATTTAAAATATTTATAGGCATCACAGATTTTTTCAAATTTCAATGGAACTAATGCATAGGAGAGCTCTCCGTGGGATTGGCAGGTTTATGCTGGTGCACAGCATAACTGGAGGAACCGAGTAGAAATTCTAAGAGCAGGTCTGGGATCGGTGAGACGCCGGATCCGGAAAAACTGAGCTCTGCTTTGGAGCGACGGTATTGTCCAAATTCACGCTCAAAGTCATCAGCATCCTGGGTGAGCACGGTCCTGAGATTAAGTTCACTGAAATGAGGAATGAATTGATAGGGAATAAGGATAGTTGAAGATGCAATGGCCTGCTCACTCTTTTGGCTCTTTCTGGTACTCGTCCTGCACATTCTTCTCATACAGGGCCAGTTTCAAAGCGTGCACCTGCTTGGCACTCCGCCGCCACTGTCTCTTGTACTGATCCCTGGCCTTGGATAAGCCTAGGCAGCGCTCGTTCTGTGCCCGTAGCTCGTTAAGCAATTGCTGCAGCTCCTCGCCATTGCTGCCCTGCTGGCCCAGCTGTTCGATATGCAGCTCCATGCGAAGCAAGCGTTCCTTCAGCTGCATCTTCTCTAGCGTTAGCTTGGAATTTTTCTCCTGCATTTTCAGTGTACGACTCTCAAAATCACGTATGTGTTGCTCCAGCACTGATATGTGCTCCTCCATCTGGCTGATTTTGGACACATAATCTGCTGCCTTGCCAAAATGGCTATTGAGTTTCCTCAACGGCTGCTGCTGCCATACGCCACTTTGCTCCTCGCTAGGATTATCGCTGACATCCATATTGGTTACTTGATTCGCGGACTTGGTGTGAACTTTAGCTGCCTCTCCTAAATTCGTCTGAGCATCAGTTTCCACTTCAGATCTATTTTTTTTAGCGGTGGAGCAAAGATTGCCGATGACATCTTTATATGAATGATTGAGAGCAGTTGCTTTAGTGGTGCGCTTCTTCAAGTGTTTTATTGCCTGTATAGAATACTCCAAATCACTTGACTCTGCTTCTGGAGCTACCTTAAGGAATTGCAGATGGTTTAGTCGGCTATCTTTGTTGGCTGTCATCTTTGTTGCTGCCTCTGCATTCAAAAAATCTGGCAAAGATGTTTTATTAACAGCTCTTTTCGACTTCTTTCGAACTGAATTTTCTTCCTCAAGAGCTGTGGAATCCAGATCAGTAGTAAGCTCAATTTCCACATGTTCTGTTCGAAGCTGAGTCTTAAGTCTCAACTGATCTTCTGGTCGTTTTAATTCGCTGTGATCAAATTGGGAGTTCTCTATGAAGCAACCACTCACACTTGAGTCTAATTCCGAACTACTTTTAATATTGGTTCTCTGTGCTGGGCGAGGGCAGCTCTCTGCTGAGCTCTGTTCGCCGTTGGAGATTGAGCCAGGCTCCACTCTACATGTGGCGTCAATATACATTTCCGTTTCCTGTAAGGCTTTGGTCTGCTCCTTATTTACCTGCACCCACCGAGCACATAGCGACAGATCATTTTTTGGCATATTTTTGCTTGCTTTATTTTTGCATTTATTTGGTGGCCTTTTTATCAATTTTATCGGCTCCTCACCTTCTGTTACTGAATCCTCATTTAAAGTTGGATCGACCACAATCCTCTTTCGTGGCATTTTGACGTGCTCCTCTGCATTATCCGAAGAAGGCATAAATCTATTTCGAGGATTTACCTCATTCCGTATTATCTCGATGTCTTCAAGTAGTACAAAGTCTTCTTTTCTAAGGGCACTCTCCTTAATCGGTATAACCCTCAACGCTTTATTATCTGATAATTTTTGTATAGTTTTTGTTGTAGTTTCTGTAGTCTTTCTTTCGATAAGTTTGGTTGGGTTTGTCTCTAGACGGCTTGAGTCCATTTCATCTGACTCGTTTTGAATTGCTTCAGACTTAATTACCCTCCGATTATGCACATGCTTAGCCTCTTGAAATGGTGTTAACATTTCACATTCCTTTTCTAATTGACACCAGGAATCGTCATTACTCTCAAAAGGTTCACCATTCTTAAATGTTGCCTTTCTTCTCAATATGGGCAGCGGCGGCGGGTTTAGCTGAATTTCTTCGTGTACATTAAGTGAAGTTGTAGTTTCATCCACGTTCAAATTAAGTTGATCATTATCTGAACTAAAATATTCAAAATTATTAAAACCATTTTCATTTTTCACAACAGCAACTGAGTTGGTTGTCAACTTCTTTGGCTCTTTCACAATACCATACGAATCTGAGATCTCTGAGTTAAGACTAATCTCTTCGGGTAAATCTACGAAGTCATCATTTGGCAAGTTTACGTTTCCAGGCTCACGTCTCGGCGATAACCCGCGAGTCGTTTGATTTGAGGCACTCACTTGATCATTGCAGAGCTGCTTTGCATCATCCTGACTTGGATTATTCGACAAAAGCCGAGTAAACTTTCTGCGACAAGTGGGAGTTGACTCTGAGATGAACGCTTCCGAGGTAGACAGCTCAGCACCCACATTCAAGCTGTGCACTGAGGCTATTTGAGATGCATAATGCTTTTTGGAATTGTGCTGCAAATCGGCCATGTTCTCTTTTACCCGACCCTCAGGCACTTTGTGTATGATAGCCTTGCTGCACACAGCCTGCAAATCGAGGTGCTTCCGCTGCAGCTCCGGTTGCTGCTCGTCGGGCTGCTGGTCCTTCTGATCACTGCTGACTTTTAGTACGTCAACCGTAAAGGTGAAGTCCATAATCGGCTTCAGCTCACGTGCACTGGCCAGGCGACCAAAACACTCAAAGGCAAAACTGCCGCTGTGCACATATTTGGGATTCTTGGCAAAGTAATCATCCGATGGAAGTAATTTACCAAAGTCAATGCGATAGTTGGCTAAAAGCAGTAAGATATATTAAGTAAAATAGAAGTGGACGCAAGCCTGTCTCACTAACCTATGGATGTGCCATCAATCATCATATTAATAGGCAAATAGAATATACGCTGGAAATACAAACGTAGGCTGCTCAGCGAAGACTTGAAACGCATTCCCAAAAGATCACGGATCTCATAGGAATCCGATTTGTTCAACTTTAGATCAATCTTTGTAACATTGCCGACAAAATCGAATATTATTTGAATATTGGTCAACTCCTCCTCTTCTTCCTTGCATTGAACGAGCGACCTGACGAATTTGTTGACGTTCCTAATCTGCTGGAATTGCAGCTCCACTTCGATGATGTCACAATCGACCTGCGGATTATTGCCCACCTGCAGCAAACCTAATTGCTGCAACTGATGCACATAGATATTTGCCTAAAAACAACATTTTAGTTAGTCATGTCGATCAATTTATATAAAATATTCAACAAAAATTAAACCTTTATATGAAATGAAATTTCGATTCGGAAATCTACTTTGGCTTTCACTTTTTGGAACTGATATTATTACAAATTAAAATTATTATTTTTAATTTTTTTTGGTTTTTTTAAATGAAAATTTGTTTGAATATATATATTTATCATCACTGACCCACCTGCGATTGTACCATGTTGGATGTAATGGATTTTCCGGGAGACTTCAGCGGGGGCGTACGTGCTGGTTTTTCCTATTTTTCCAGATAATAACAAACACAAACAAATATAGACTTATGGAAATATTGTGTAGGTGCATGCTCACTGTTTTAAACGCCATCAGATGCTTGAAATCCTTGGTGTGCAGCAGCGACTTTTTGATTATGGCAAGAACCATGAGAACCTCCGGCTTATGAGAGCGAAGCTCATTGTTGAGGCAAATTAGCTTGTGCCAGAACATTTTTAGCTGATCCGGACTATTGTTGCCCCCAACACCGATGATGGGCAAACCACGCAGTGACAGCAGCTGGGTGCCAATTGTCTTGCGTTCCGAGTTGTTGCAGCTGCGAAAGATGACCTTCAGCGGACGATGGTCCGTCTTTATGCGCTTGATGCCGACCATGTCACACTCCCAGATGCAGTTGCTATTGAAGACTATCGTTTCGGCTGTGCTGGAAGGTGTCCCCTTAACCTCAAAGTCCACCGAATTAAGGACAGCCGTCATGACAATCTGCTCCCTTCGCTCGCCCTCTCTCATCTCATGGCCATAGAAATTGATGGCTATGGAATAAAAGTGTTAAAGATTTCATGGAAAATTTTCAGCTGAGGCACTCACCTTCTATGACATGTAGTACCACACAGTAGGTGTGTTCCATTGAGTTGGCGCTGGAACTGCCGCTGACACTGACGCTTCCCCGATAGGTTCCACGCAATGAATGCGACTGCCTTTTCGATTTGATCATGCTGCGTCAATACTAACAGAAGGAATTTAAAACCCTAAACAAAATACCTTTAAATGTGCACTTAGTATGATTTGAATTTAACTTGTATCGATGTGTTTTCTTAAAACCATTTACAATTCTTTTGGCCGTTTTGCCAAATATGATATTTTTATACTCAGCTGAGTATTAGCGACCGGCCTACTTTGTTTTGACTTTAGTGTAACCATGACAACGGTACTTTGGCATTATGAGTACTTTTCGGCGATTGCTGCTGCTGCGATGCCTATCGATCGATCGGGTATCGAATGAGCGCCCTTTTGATGGTTTGATTTTGTAAACATATCTATTATTTTTGAGCAGGGGTTTAGCAAACATAAAAATGTATACAAATAAATTTAAAAAATGTTTACACGAAGCGACATACTTATAGATAAAAAAAAAACAATATCTAATGAGAAAGCTGCAGGCAATTTTGTGTGAACGAATGGCATTATTAAGTTTTGTTGTCATTTTATTAAATATTTGATTTTTTAATATTAGATTAGACTATATTATTTTCGCCAATAGATGCCTCTCCAGATCAATATCAGCAAATGCTTCGGTAAATCAAAACAATTTGCTAATACATTGATATTTTTATAATAGCTTTAATTTAAATTAAAATACAAACAGAAAAGTTTAACTCTCACGATGCATGTGCATAATGTTATTATATTTATTTGAAATACATAATTTTAGCTTAAGTTAATCATCTTTCGATTGATCCACTTCCGTCTCATAGTGGCTATTCTGCAATCGATGGTTCTTGAGCGCCGTCCCCTGAATGAATCGCTCCCCGCAGGTATTGCACTGATAAGGTCGCTCGCCCGTGTGACGTCGGATGTGGAGGGTCAGATCATTGGACTGGGTGAAGCTCTTGTCGCAGAAGGTGCACTTGTAGGGCCGTTCACCGTTGTGGATGCGCATATGCTGCTGCAGCTTGTAGGAGCGAGCGAAACCCTTCTTGCAGACGGTGCAGATGTGGGGCCGTTCGCCGGTGTGGGTGCGTCGATGGCACTGGAGATCAGAAGAGCGCGGAAAGGCCATGTCGCAGTAATCACACTTAAACGGCTTTTCTCCAGTGTGGCGGCGTATGTGTATGATTAAATTGGAAGATGAGCTCACCGCCTTGCCGCAGAAGGCGCAGAGGAAACTCTTCTGCTGCTTGGCAACTGCTGGCAACTTTGTTGACGTAGTTGCGCCAGCTGTGTGACACTTTTTCACATGGGCCGTGAGGCGATCTTTGCGATTGTATTTACTAGGACACTGACCACACTGGAAGATCTGGCACTCGACGTTGGCAATGTCGGGAACGGCCATAGGCGATTTTGTTTTTATTGTCGACTCTTCGCTGCTGGGATGCTGCAGTTGCATGTGCTGCACCAGATTCGATTCCCACATAAACATGTAGCTGCATTTCGAGCACTTGAAATGCTTCTCCGTGTTCTCGCACAGCACACGCCGATGATAGGCAATCAGATCGGGTGAAACGCTCTTAAAGATGCACAGATCGCAGCCGTCGGCAATGCGCTCCAGACGATGCATGGCCTGCTGATGCTGATGCAGCTCAAACTTGCGCACACAGCGCAGCTGACACATCCCGCACGTATAATGCCCCGGAGTCCCCGCCGGCTTAACTTCCTCATCCGTTTCGGAGTCGTCCAAGTGCAGCTCGTAGCCCAGCTGATTTGTGATTGAATAGTTTGCCATGGAGTCAATCGGATGATGAGTGCCAACGGGCGACGATTGCAGATGCAAACGCAGTGCCGCAATGCTGCCAAAAGATAAATCACAAACGCGACATTGGATGCACTTTGGGCCGTTCGGATGACGGCAGGCGTTGAGCAGGGCCTCCGCATAGGGCAGTTGGTCGGCGCTTATGCCATGTCGCTCGATGTGCTGCAGCAGATTCGCCTCACGATAGAAGCGGCGGGCGCACCAGCGACACCGATAAATGCTAGACTCCTGAGCATGCATCAAGGTGTGCCGTGTGAGATCTTTTTGCATTTTGAAGCTACGCTTGCACTCGACACAGTCGTAGCTAACCACGGGCAGCATACGCAACTGAATGTCCACATTGGAGTGCTGTTCCGCATTCCCTTGCTCCTGATGGGCCACACCATTGTGCTGCTTAAGATTTTCGCGCCATCGAAAGCGCAACGGACACTTGTGACACAAGAAACGCCGCTGTGCATTGCGGCAGAGGGTGCGATAGTGATGTTCCAGCAGTTCCTCGTTCACGAATCTCGCCTGGCAATGGCTACAGACGTGCGTCGCCTGGTGCCACGTGTGCTGCTCCAGCTGGTGGGCGTAGAGCTGATGTTTGCGCGTTACCTGCGCCTGGCACAGTTCGCAGCTGTAACAGCGTTTCGTGCTGATCCGATCGGTTTCTGTTGCACAGTCCGAATCAGTGTCCGTTTCGCTGCTGTCCAGACTAAGTTCAATGACTGCCTCGTTGGTTATCGAAACGAATCTTTCTAGCTCCAGACCATTGACCAGATCACGCTGAATGCGTTTGGTCAATGCCTGGTGATCCAATGGCGGCTCCAGCTCGGGATAGAGATCACGACAAATGTTTGTGATGCCGCGCTCCTCGGCCAAACACAGCGTCAACTGATGGCTAGTCAAATGTGTCCGCAAATCGGAAATCTTTGTGTGCTGAGACAGGCAAATCATGCACTTGATCTGCTTGCAGCCATTGGGTCGACAGAGCTGGCTCAAGACCATCGGCATGCGCTGGAGCTGCTCACCGATAGACGACGTCGGCTGTTCGCCATGCATCCGCATGTGTGACTTGAGGCCATCCTTGCGATGGAACTTGCGATCGCAGTGGGCGCATTCGAACTGCACCTGTGACTGATGCATGCGTTTGTGGCGCGTCAAATCCTTGGGCCATATGAACATCTGCAAGATATGCTCAGATATATAACCGACTGTATCTCAATCTCAACGTAAGCTTCAGTTTACCTTATCACACTCGCTGCACTGCAGCCTGCTCTTCTCCTGCTCCTGCTGCCTTTCCGCTGGATGTTGCACCTGAACGTGCCGCTCATAGTTGGAGTGCCAATAAAAGCGCTGATTGCAATGTGGACACAGGTACTTGGCATGCAGCTTGGCGCAGATGCGACGACGATGCTGCTGCAGCAGTGACTCGGACACATAGCCCAATCCACAATCTAAGCAGACATGAGGCAGTCCGCCCGCCAGCTCTAAGTGCTGGCTCTGCTGATGCTGAAGCAGCTGATCGAGGCGGACTCGACTCTCGCCACACACGGCACAGCTGTGCAGTGCTGGGGCATCGCTACACTCCTTATCGGAATCGTTGAAGTCCAGTTCCTGTCCGCTATCCGTGCACGCATTGAAATATCTTCCATAAAGCTGCGCGTCAAAGTCGCTAGCGATTCGTGTTCTGATATCCGACAGGCTAATGGCGCCGTCATCTTGGTAATAGGTACGAAAGAAGGCAGACTGCTTGTGTGGATCTACGTCCGTGTGTCCATCGCAATGAATAAGTAAATGAGAGCGTAGTGCAGCCATGTTGGTGGGTTGCTCATTACACAGGCAACATTGGATCTGGCGATGAGGTGCCTGTTGCTGCTCCTGATGCCGATCCTGTAGTTCCTGCTGCAGATCCTGTTTCAGTGCGCAGCATGCATGCTGCTGCAGATTTTGCAGCCAAATAAACTTGCCAGGACAATTCTCACAGCTATAACGCTTCAGCGGATTGAGGCACTGCGTGCGCTGATGCTGTTTAAGCAGCTTGGGGCATACAAAGCCAATTTGACAAATATTGCAGCGTTCCAAAGGAGGCTCACTTCTGTCGGTATGCTCCTCGATCGTGTGATGCACGAGTTGATGCTTGCGTGCAAAGTTGACATCGCAGCGCCGACATTGATATTTGGCAGGCAGCTCTTCATCCTCCTCCTCATCATCTGAGTCGGTAAGGTACAGCTCATAGCCGTAAAAATTCACCACAGTGCCGTAATTCTCTAATTGCTCGCGACCTTTGGCAATTTCTGTGCACACCTGTTCCTTGATTTGCTGCAGATCCAATTGGTCGGCAAACTGCTCCCGTATGACATCGTTGTCTAGGCTGAGGTTCGACAATGTTTCAATACGAACATGAATCGCCAAATGCTCGCGCAACTCCTGAATGCGCTGGCAACTCAACCCACACAGCTTGCACTCCACACGCATTAATCTGCCGGAGCTGTATAGACGCTCCGCGTAGCGCCACTCGATGCTCCGTGGCAGTGCCTGTCTGTCTGTGACCATGTGCTTTTTGTGCGATCGCAGATGGGTCATGTACTTGTCCTTGCGCAGGAACTTCTTGCCGCAGTGCTCGCACACAAAACCCGCCTGCTCAAAGTGGATGCGCGCATGGCGCTGCATGTCGCGATACCAGGAGAATGTCTTGCCGCACACCTCGCACACATGCCGACCATCCTCGTTGGTGGTCGTGTCCCTCTTGGCCAGACGTGCGGGACGACCGCGTCCGCGCTTAACAGGCGACGTTTTCACCTTTTCAGAGCTGGGTAGTAAATTAATATTACTCATATTTTGTTTATAACTAAATGTTTTCTACGGCTTACGTTGACTCATTATCACTTTCTGTGATCAACTTGGGTCGCCGAGTACTGCGCCGCAGCTGCGGTGTTTTGACCTCAAAATCAAAGCTAGATAATGGGTGAAATATTAGCTACAGTTTACCCACAGCTTAGTACTTACTCCTTCACATTTTCCTGACTGCTATCGCTATCAGTTTCCACCTGGAATTTTAAGGCAACCTGCTTCCCCTGCTTCTCCTCCAACTCTGTATCGACTGTGTCGGCCGTATCCGCATATAGGTCCATGTCTGCTTCCATTTTTATGTGTTCTATGCTTATATCGATGGGTGTTTCGTCCAGACACTGTGTCTGCAATCCTTTGCGTATCTGCAGCAATAGTTTCTCCTGCGCCTCACGGGCCTGTAGCACAAATGTGTAGGCAGCTTCCAGCTGGCTCAAGCATTGGCCGCATAAATGCTGCGGTAACTTATCATCTGTATGCTCAAGCAGTGGCTGTAAAATAATGCTTATAAAATTAAATAAACCAATATATATTTCAATAAATTTTAAAACAAACATCATTTTGTGTTAATTCGTGCAGCATGTCGCAAAAACTTTTCTTTGTGTATTTCTCACTCCGCGTTGTCAGCGCCAACAAATTGTCATCTTGCAACGCACACGTACGACAAACATTCGCCGGCAACATGTTTGTTTATAGCTTTTTAAGTATTTTTCGCTTAATGCAAATCATTACAATGTGTAAAATGATAACTCGAAACAAATATTGTAAAAACACAAAATATCGATTTAACAAACATATCGATAAGCATTTGGCACATCTGTGCAGCTAACAGCTGTTTTGTGTGGCAGTGTGTACACGCTAAAAACAGACACTTTGTTTTGTGTACTTGACCAATTGATTAACGTCTGTCCTAGCGCTGTTGGAATTGAAGATTAAATTACTCACTTCGTAACCGAGCTGTGCGATGACAAGAACGTGTAGAATCTGCGGTGGCGCAGATGGACGCTTCTCGATCGAGACGCCAGTTGATAAATACGCGCAGAAAACATTTAATCACTTGCTGCTGGAGCTAACAAAACTAGAGGTGCGCACAATTCCTCCCCAAAATTTGCAACCCCCATCAAATTGATATGAAAATCCTTTTTTAATGAGACGTTTTTAGGTCTCTGTGGATCAAGCAGATAAGCTGCCGCGATGGATTTGTCGCAACTGTGCGCACAGATTAGAGAACGCATATGACTTAGTGATGCAGGCGAAGGAAACGCACGAGCTTTGGCTGCTCAAGCTGACAACAGAGTCTCTATCGGAGGACACTGAAACTGGTACGTTGGAGTGCCTGCGAGAGACACCCATTCAATTGCTAGAGATTGAGGGCGTCACAATTAAAATGGAGGAGACATCCGAACCAGTCGTGCCCCAAACAGATTCAGTCAGCTCGATTGATCCGTTAATTAAAAAGAACCTAGAGGATGATGCTAGCGACGATGATGATATGCCGCTCAAGAAGCGGCGGATTGCATATACAAAACTGCCGACGATGCATAGGTGCAATAAGTGCGATAAGGTGTTTAAATATGTAACGAATCTCTTTAGGCACAAGCGACGAGATCACAGTCCAAAACGCAGCCAAGCCAACAATCAAGCAGCAGTGGAGAGTGAAAAGACTGATGGCATGAAACCATTCGTAAAAGATGTAACCAAGAATTCTAGTAAAACAACACGCAGCAGCGAGGCAGAGTAAGTAGTATTTTTAAAGTGGTAATATTTATGAAAAATAATCATTTATAAAAAAAATGAATGTCTGTAAACGATTTAAGCTTGGAAAGCGGATCTGAGGATGACTACTACAAGTGCGATCAATGCGACAAATCCTACAAATACATAATGCTGCTGATCAAGCACAAGCAAAAGACGCACGCTTCTAGCCAGCGTCCAGCAGAGCCCAGACCCATTAGAAAAAGCGGTTTTACAAGGATACAAGGATCTCCGTCTCAGCGTCCTAAACCGACAAGCACAGATTCCCTGGTACACAGCATCATTAAAGAAATCAAGTAGGTTAATAGTTTACTTAAATCGGTATCAAAAATTAACTTATTAATTTTCCTTTTGCACAGCTTACCGGATGAAGAAGATGCAGACAGTTCCAGTGCCGACAATTACTACAAGTGCGATCAGTGCGACAAATCGTACAAATACATTGTGAGTCTCATCAAGCACACGCACAACGAGCACAGGGAGTACGGGGATTCCGATGAGGACGCGGATGAGGCAACATCTTCCAGATATGCAGCTGATGTCACTGCCATGTCGAAGCCCCCGCGCATTGATCGTCGCGTCAAGGGCTTTGATTTGAATCGCTGCCGGCCGAACGGTTCCAAGGAGATTCAGTGCATGATCTGTCTGCGCATATTCATCAAGTTGCGCGAACTACGCGATCACTTAAAGGCCCATCCCACAGACTTTACATTTGATGCTCATGGCGAGCCGATTGAGCGCATTGCCGAGGGCTTCTATAAAACAGCCGTAGAGTCCACCGTAGTGGGCTTGAAGCGACGCATATTTCATGATCTCAAGGTGGGCTTGCTCGGACGCTACTATTCCATAACAAACGAGGCACGCTATGAGATGAATCTGGACAGCTCGGACACGGACAGTGACGGCGAAGCGGATGTTGTGCAGCGGCATTCGTATGCCTGCGAACTGTGCGACTCCGCCGATGCGGTCTGGCCACGCAAATATCAATTGCACGAGCACCATCGGCAGCAGCATACCTGGCTGGAGGCGCCGCACGTCTGCCAGCGATGTGACTCCCGTTTTCTGAGCGCCCAACTGCTGGACCACCATACGCACAAATTGTGCCATAACACCCTGAAGCGTTTCATGTGCGACAAGTGTCCACAGCGCTTCTTCTGGCGACGCAATCTACGTGCGCATCTTGTCGAGCACAAAAACAAGGTAGTCCAAGCGACATTATTGAGTTCAAATTGTATACATATATTCTCGGCCAAAATTGATAAACTTGTAGCTGTCTGATGTCTCTGTTTATATTCATTCGACTGAGAATTCACCTATCTACTCCAGACAACACTTTCAAATTGTAACTGCAGTAGGATTCGCATTATTGAGTTAATTTAATTTATATAACAAAAAAAACTGATTTTAAAATATTCGTAACCCCGAAGCTAAATGTTCTACCCGCTAATTATTCTATTCAAATTATTTCAATTACAGCAGGAGACGTATCCGTGTGATCAGTGCTCGCGCAGTTTTCAGGACAAGAGCGCCGTGACGAAGCACAAGTTGATGCACCACGATGTCCACAACGAGCTGCTGCCCTGCCGTTGGTGCACGCGCACATTCTATCGTCCGGCGCTGTTGCACAAGCATGTGCAGCGTCATGGCTTTAGTGGGGAGGATCTGCCTCTGGCAGAGACACTGCTGGCGGATGCCGCCAAGCCATCCGGTACAAAGACGATTGTCTGCAAGTTGTGCGACATGCAGTTTATTAGCATTGCCGATCTCCGGCGACACAACTCGATGCAGGCGCACGGTGAGCAGATATCAAACTATATGATAAGCACCGAGGAGGGATTCGAGCTGCAGCTAGATGAAACGGACGAGAGTGATGAGGAACCTACGAGTACTGCTGCCAGCCGATCTTATCGGTGCGATCTGTGTGAGATGAGCTTCCTGCGAAGACGCGACATGAGCGAACATCAGTATTCGTTGCACACCTTCGACAAACTGCCACATTCCTGTGAGCATTGCATTTACAAGACAGTCGATAAGGTGGGTAAATTATACGGTAAAGTAATTTTTATTAAAAACGACGCCATTTCAGACCATGCTGGAGCACCATCTACGCACACAGTGTCTTAACGAAGAAAAGAAATTAAAGTGTTCGCGTTGCGGCTACAAATTCATGTGGCGTGAAAATTTGGAGCAACACATGAGCATTTTGCATCCCAAGTCATCATCTAGTCAGACGGCCGTTGCGGCAAAGCGAAGCCGACGTTTCCGATACCAGTGTCCACACTGCTGGCGCTCGTTTGTGGTACAGCCCAGCTTGGACAAACACATTCGGGACATGCATGTGGCGAAAAAAAATCCTGGCAAGAAGTATCTCTGCTCGCTGTGCGGCCTGGAGTCGCTTACCCCGAATAAGCTCAGCATACACATGCGGCGTCACAACGGCGAGAAGCCATTTAAATGTGATCTCTGCGATATGTCCTTCACCGTGCACTACGAACTGAAAGTCCATCGCCGCAAGCATACCGGTGAGCGACCCTATCAGTGCACATTCTGTGCCAAGGATTTTGCCCGGCCGGATAAGCTAAGACGACATGTTTACATGCATAGCGTTAAGCGTTAAAACTGAGTCAAAATCATCGAAATCATATCCAAAGAAATACTTTAAAATTATTGTCCATGTTTATAACACACTTATGTTTAATTTGTACGGAAAGCGAACGAGGATAAGTTTACTTTTAAGTAGAAGTTATCAGTTATGAAGCAATAAATTCCTGTCTTCAGAAAAAAACGTCTGCATATCGATAGAGGGCCATCTCCAAAAATATTCCTTTTTATGGAAATCGATAAAAAAAAAAAAGTGTTGACAACAATTGCTTTCTTAACTCGAGCGATAACAAAATTGTGTACCGAATATCTAAAATATTGTATTCTTAACGGTATTTAAACAATACTAAATGTAGTTCTAGACCTTTTTCAACACTTGTAAGTATCAAATGATTTTATGAGCAAAAAGCAAACACATGCACAAGCACTCAAAAAAAGAAAACTTAATACCTGAAGCAGAAATGGAGAAAACGCCACTAGAATCTGGAGCACAGTAAGCAGTAAACTTAACCGATAACTTAGCTTAACTCTTATTTTTTTCTAGCGTTACAAGCTTGAGCAGCCTGGAGCAGTGGCTGCCCTCTGGCATTAGCACATACAATGCAGGTTTCAATTTTAACTTGCATTTTGATTTGCCGACCTCCTTGGAGATACCCCAATTAAGATGGTCGCGTCCAAACAATCCACAGTCGAAAGATGTTACGGAAAGTTTCAATCAACCTGAGTCGCCAGCTGAGCATAGTTGGGATCCCAACATTAAGTCCATTTCGATCACTAAAGATCCCAATATGGAATGTTTACCCACATCAGAGGACCTCTGGAATTTATACGAGGATTATAAAAAGGGCGGACCCCTTTGCTGGCCATTGAACATGCCTGGAAATACACCACAATGCCAAAACGAGGAGAACATCCCAGTGATATCCTATCCATCCTACACAGCGATGCCAAATGGGTCGAAACTTAGCTATGAGGAAGAGCAGGAACAGGCCGTCGCTTGGCTATTGGCGTCGGAAATGCAAACCGAAAAGCCAGCAACTTGCACAATGTCTTACGAGAAACCCTTTAGTCAAAACAGTATCCAGAAAGATGACAACATCCAGAAATATGCCAACATCAAGAAAGGTAATGACAATAAAGGAAATTTTTTTGAATCTATGGCAATACAAATGCCATCAAATAGTGACAACGAGGAATATATGGATATGCTGGAAATGGGACGTTCGGTAAAGGGTCTAAATGTGATTAAAGAATTGCCGACAGACGAATGCACAGAGACAATAAGCGAAGAAGAATCAACAGAGGATGAATCATCAGCAAGTGATGATGTGCATCATTTAGACGTGGAACCAGCATATTTAATAACTAGTAATTATGAACGGCAAACAAAGATGGTTTCAATTAAAGATAAGGACTATATTGGCAATACAATACAGCAGCAGAGCAATCAGTCTGAAATACAAAAGACTGAAAACAAGTGCCTACAGCAATTAGGCAATTGGAATGCAACAATCGAGTCAGGAAGGAAAATTAAATCAACAACAAATTCACCAGAAATTTATTTTGCGCAGATCACAGATCACAGTAAGCAGTTACAACTGCCAAATGTGAGCACAGTTAGCCATCAATCACAAATGGACAGTCTAGCAATTGGCAAAGTCGAACAATTTGATACCTTGTATAACTTTCAAGAATTCATCGACGAGAATATGCCAGATACTGCTGGGGATATGCGATCACCTGGAAAATCCATGGATAGCAGTCGCATCACCGAATCTTCTGACCATATTGTAAACTTAAACCGTTGTCTGCTAATGCCTCCATTGCCCCCCTATCATAATCCACGACTCCAGCTCCTTCGCATCCTGCGTCCACAAACCCAGAGGAATAGCGATCACGTCAATCTCCAGATCGAAATGCAGAATGTTAATGTGTATGCAACAGTGAAGATGAATTGTGGCCTGGACCTGCTGCAGCTGTCCTTGAAGCAAAATGCTGTGTACGACAGCAATATTCAAGTGCTGCAAATGCACTTCGATGACGGTCAGTTTGCTTGGATCTGGCACGATGGCAGCATACTTATCATCAATGCGCGCAGCAAGGGAATTCTTGCGGAGACTCAAAGCAATATTTTGCGCAACATTCTCGAAGAAAAGACGCCAGGAGATCTGGCTCAGAGGAATGTTTTACATTCCCACATGGTACACACTGCACAATTTCCGTGGCACATTTCCATCGAAGAGTTCCGGCAATTCAGAACCTATCTGCTGGGCGACGGTGGTGCTGAGGGTAGCCATAAATTTATCTACCATGTGGAAAAGAGCTTAGCCGGTGTTGCTGCCAAAGTCTTTGAGTCGGGTGCCATCCATGTGTATGCTATGAGTGCAGCCTTGGCTAATAGCATGTTGGAGAAACTTTACCTGCTTGCGGCCAAACATCGCAAGCCCAAGTCGCAAACTAAAATAGAATTGAAGCCATAATGAAACATTCTATAAATATATATTGTGTGATTAGATCAGTGATATTTATTGAATGGATTTATTGTATTCATGGATTTATTGTATTATAAGTTTAGTCATCCTTGCACTAGTCACATACAGGCATAGAAACGATCTCTTCGTGATCTAATACAGAAATTTATGTTCAATTTAAAAAATTTCTTAAAACTAGAAAAGCTAAATATATTGCTATGCATTATTTTTGGTTATAAATATTCCATGTTTTATAGGAAAATAAAAATGCAAACATTTTTAATAAAAAATTCAGAGTATTGTATTTAAATTAGCTTTATCGATTGGTATAATACTGTTTTGCACTTGTCTCCTTTAGAGTCAAAGTAACTCAGTGCGAATTCTCACAAATGTAAAAATACTTATTTTATTAATTCATTTGAGTAATAATAATTCATATTAAAAGGCACATGCATATATGAAACTTTTCATGAAGTAAACAGCGATTTTTTTTCCAGAGGTTACGATTTTCATATTTTTGCCAAACTGTTAGGATTATAACTGCAGCAGCAAAGAACTTTTAGTCTAAATAAATTGTTTTTGCCGACGCATCATTTAAATTGTTCATTGTTTGTTAAAATTCTATATGCACACTGTCCAGTTTTTACAGCGCTCTTTCTCTCTCGCTCTCGATACCCCTCTCTCTCTCTCTCTCTCTCTCTCTCTTGATAAAAAGCGTTCTTACATTCGCCGGCTGCTGCAGCTATTCAGTCGATTCGCACAACTCTAGCTGATAGAATTTGTTTATTATTAATCTTGTTGTGTTGTGAAAAGATTAGGCGTTGGCTTCTAGCCTCAATATCTGTTGTTGCTAAACGTTGCTGAAATAACTTTGTGTTTTTTAACTTAAATAACGCTATTAAAAAAGTGAACGCGTCAACAACTGCAAAGTAATAAAATATCTAAGCAGGTGTAAATAAGCTTGTGACTGTATCTACATAAAAAAGACACTTAAAATAAAAACTTTGTTGGTATTTGCTTAGCCTTAAGTAGAACTATTTGTTAAAATTAAGTTATGCTAAGCAACACAAAATGTAACTACTAGTAAGTCTGGTAGCCCTTATAACAATCGATGTAATATCGATGAAGAACACGTATATTAACAAATAACTAAATCTGCAGTCTTTAATCCACGGAATTAACTTCAACACTATTAGACTTAAAGCGAGTACCTCAGAAAATTGCAATGCGCGTAAGCTTTTAGCAATTCAACTATTTAATGTGAGGAGGCAGAGCTTTTGTTCAGTTGGAATCAAGAATCTGAGTGGGACAAACGTGATCGCAAATTAGTGATTTATACACATCAAATGTCAACTATCAACGCACCCGGTTGGGTTAATCAACAGATTTTTAGTGATCTGCTTAAACATATTCACAATGATTTTGATAGTATCGAAAAGTTTGAGTGCAACGCGGCGATCAGCGGGGGTGAAAACTATTTGACAATTGTGCTGCGCATTGGCATCGAAATGCTGCTGAAAGGTGAGTCATCCATGAAAGAGAGCAGTATCCGATTTGTATGCAATTACATATGTATTTATCCGCAGATAAGAGCAGCAAAAAGATAAGTTATATATTGAAAATTCCATTGGAGCATGATCGTGGCGTTGAGCACGATTTCCATGACTTTTTCGTGACAGAGTCTGACATGTATGATCGTCTCATACCCGAACTGGAGGAACTCTATACTAGGCAAACAAATCTCACGGTTCGATTTAAGCCACAGCACTTTAAGTTCAGCGAAAAGCAGTTCAACTCCGATTACATATTGATGGAGGATCTTCGCCCCAAGGGCTACATCAATTTAGAGCGCATGTTGGGGCTGGGACAAACCGAAGTTAAAGCAGTGCTGAAAAAATTGGCTCAGTGGCATGCGGCATCCGCTCAAAGAGTGATAGAGCTTGGAGACTACGAGGAAACATATCAGAAAAGCTACATGAATCCCGAGTGCCTCAAGTGGATAGAACAAGCAAATCTAACATTCAATGTGCCATTTTTGGAGTGCCTGCAGCAGTACAAATTGGATCCGGGACACCAGCAATTGATAGTAAGTTAAAGTGAGACTAATTGGTTAATCGGGAGGGGTTACATTAGATTAGATTAAAACTATATCTATATCCAATATATATTTCAGACCAATTACACAGATCGCATGACAGACTTGTATATGGAATTTGGTCGCATTGATAAATCCGAATTTTGTGTGCTCAATCACGGGGATTTCTGGTGTAACAATTTCCTTTTCAAATTGACCTCTGGCGATATAGCTGACATATGTTTTGTGGACTTTCAATTACCGAAATATGGCACACCCGCTCAAGATTTATTCTGTCTGTTGATGACGACACCAAACATACACGTCAAATTGGACAAATTCGATGATTTCATAGAGTATTATCATCACGAGCTTGTGGCGCATCTGCACCTGTTAAAATATGGCTCCAAAGTGCCCACACTGGCTGAATTACAAAGAAATCTAAGAAAATATGGTCTCTGGGGTGCGTGTTTTAAACAATTATCATATTACGTTAATGGAATAATTGCTGATTCAATTATATATCATTTTTTTGACAATTGTCATATTTGCAGCATTTGTATGCGCTCAGCGAATGCTGCCCGTCAGCCTATACCCGCCCAGCCCGGATTCGAACATTGAAAACTTTATGGGCGACTCGGAGACAGCAATGAACTTCAAACGTCAAATGCTATCGAATCCCAGCTATGTCAAGCAAATAAAACTCATTCTACCCTGGCTTATTGAAAGGGGTTACATTAACTGAAAAAGGAACCTGATATGCACAATTATATGTCATATGTATTTTATTATGTACTTGAGAATTGTAATAAGCTAAATGATAAGCAATGTATTCAATATAATTTTGTTGACTCAATGTTGGATTTTATATGAGTTTTATTTTAATTTATGGATTTTAAGTAATAATTAACAACTCATTGAAAATAATTCTTTAATAAGTCTTCCAATTAAACGATCTATTTTTTGTTTTGCTGACAAGAGTGCTATTTTGATTGTTATTATTGACGCTTTTTTTTTTGGAGGAAGCGTAAACAGATTTATTCTGGCAAAGAGAATAATATGGAATATTCAAATAATATCTCTTCGGCCTTATAAGGTGAAAAGAGCGCACCAAAACATAAGAGCTTATCTACAACGGCGAGAAGACAAGAGAGAGTATAAGAGTATATTGAATTTAAATAAGGAACATCTAACGTTTTTTTAAAAAAAAAAAAAAGCATCCGCTAATGCCGAAACAAAGAAGAGAAACACTCTTTAAACAATATTAAGAGATTAACTATAAATCCAACGACAAAATTAAGGGATTCAGCTACTAAATAAGCTAAGCCGAAATATTTTTGGATGTGTTGAATAAATCCGTTCAAGTCAAGAGGTTTAAGGCCAAAGTCGGTTCTGCAACACTTTGCGACGATCATGTTACGAGTAAACACGATAAATAATGATATAATTTTATACTGATATACAACAGAACCTGAATTACATATTTTGCTATAGTTTTTATGGTTTGGCTGTTCCTTCAAGTGGAAATTTTTTAACGGTTTATTTGAGGTTGAGCGCAATATTTATGTTGAAAAAAATGTTAAGATGAAACCAATCGTGATGATGATTTGATACATCTGGTGCACTTTCAGGTGGGCAAATACGAAACAAAATTAATTACCAATTCAAACTCAACTGCGAATATATTGCGGAAAAATTAAACTTCCATAATGCTGTAACTAAACTTATAGGATTAATTTTAGTGTATTCCTATTGTATTAAAATCAGTTCTAATGATGTTACATTTAATTCAACTAAAAAGTAACATAGGTATTAATTTTTATTTACATAGATTTTAATAAACATGATGTTTTCCAACATAAAAATAAACACCCATTTTAAAAATTATTACAATCAAAATCAAATAATAATATCCATTTTTCTAAGCAGCATTCGCAGACTTGTAAAATTGCAAATCACCTTAAAATGCGATAAAAAAGAATAAGATTTCGAGATTGTTTTTATAACTAGAATTACAATACTAGATTATACAACAGAAACACCAATAAATAATGATAATATCTCAATGATAGCAGAAATCTGGAAGAGCTTTTAACTCCAAAATATTTGTATATAAACTGGTGCCTTTTTTGCATATCTCTATTCCACATTCACGAAGATCACTGTGACTACGACTAAATTTTAAAGAGTCTTTAGCAATTATGTCGCCAAAAGCACCAGAAACTATATTTGATACGAGTATTAAGATACCAAAGTGGCTGAAGGCAGATCTTTTTGAAAACGTACTAAAAGATAGCTTTAAAGATTTCAAGGCCATAAAAGAGTTTACGGTGGTGCCCGGCACACAACCTGGCGATAATTATGCCACGGTAGTGCTGCGAATTGTAATAGTTGTGGAACTGAAAGGTAAGTGCAAGTTGAATTAATAGGGATTTTCTACTTAAACTATTATCTATGCAGATAACACAACAGATTCCATTACATACATGCTAAAAATTCCACAAGAAACGGAGGCATATAAAGAAGCCTTTGGCAAGAATGAATTTAGCATCTTTGATATGGAACGAGAGATGTTCACGATATATGTTCCAGAGCTTAGACAGCTTTATCGGAATGTTGGCCTAGAAATTGAGTTTGGCGCCAGGTGCTACAAGTTGGACATTCCAAATGAACATGTGCTGCTAGAGGATCTAAGACCCAAAGGATTTCAACCCGCTAATCGTCAGGCAGGCCTTGATGAGGAGCATACCCTGGATGTGCTCACAAAACTGGCTCAGTGGCATGCAGCCTCGGCAGTCCGAGTTGCCACAAAGGGTCCATATCCTAAACATGTATCGGAGGGCATTTTCAATGAGGATGGAAAAGACTTAATCTGTAAAATGTCCGATGATAGGTTGAAGTACTTGCTCAAGTCCTTTGCCACAATTGAAGGCCACGAAGCGTACTTTGAGGATTTGATAAACATGGAGGGTCACATAACAGAAAATGTTCTGGATGTCGGCGCTGTTGATCCGAATGAGTTCAATGTGTTGAATCACGGTGATTTCTGGCTGCCCAATTTAATGTTCCATTATGATTCAAGCTCAGGCAAATTACTGGAATCCTATTTTGTCGACTATCAATTGTGTAAATATGGCAACGTCGCCATTGATTTGATGTATTTACTGATATCCTCGCCACAACTGGAGCTTAAAGTGAGCAAATTCGATTACTTTGTAAAGCAGTACTACGATCAGCTCATAAAACATCTGAAACTGTTGAATTACACTAAAACCCTACCAAGACTAATTGATATACACACAACCCTGCTCAAGGCTGGCATTTGGGGTAAGTTTTTTAGTTTTGTACATTCAATCGTACTGTATAGCAGATCTCTAATGAATCTCCTTTTCCAGGATTTTTGGCAGCTTGCGGTGTTATGGCTGGCTGTTTGTTGGAACCCACTGAAATAGCCAGCTTAGATAATTTATATGCCGAGACGCCCGAGGGAGATCAATTGAGAACTCTCTTATTTTGTAGCAATGTCTACAAGGAGCATATTAAGGTTGTTCTTCCTTGGCTACAAAATCGTGGTGCTCTCCAATGTCGCATTAAAAGAACTAATAAATAGATTAAAATAAAAGTAATAATGCAAACAACTAAATAAACTTTTTCACCTGATGGGTACTCTATGTTCCTATCAAAACTTTTTCCAAAATTAGAAATTGCCAAACTTTTGCGATAAATTTAATTGACCACAAACGATTCGACTGCAGCATCGAAATAACACCAAATAATAACGAAATAGTGAGAAATATAGAAAGCTGCAAGAGCTTTAAGTTTATGACAAGATATTTGTATATATTCCGGTTATTTGGGCAAAGCTCAACAGTTCTTATATGGAAACAACGCTGCATACAACTACAATTATTTTGTTTACACTTCAAGAACAATAAGCAAAAATGACGTCGACAAGTCAACAAGCAAATGATTCGAGGATTAAAATTCCAGACTGGCTAAAAGCAGAACTTTTTGAGAAATTGCTGAAAGACACACTTGAAAATTTCGTGGCAATAACAGAGTTTAAAGCCGTACCCGGAACAAAACCTGGCGATAATTACGCAACGGTTATGCTGCGAATCGAGTTGGAGGTGCAACTGAAAGGTGAGCAAACGGAGTATTCAATTGATAAGACTATTTATTTTAACGTAATTGTAATCTACACAGATAACACAACTAAATCCATAACGTACATGCTGAAAATTTCACATACCTCGGAGACATATCAGGATACCTATGGAAAAGCCAAGTATAGCATATTTGATATTGAAAGGGAAGTCTTTACCGTATATGTAGAGGAGCTGAAGCAGCTTTACCGGGCTGTTGGCCATGAGATTGAGTTTGGTGCCAAGTGCTATAAGCTGGATATTCCATATGAACATGTGCTGCTAGAGGATCTGAAGCCAATGGGCTTTAAACCTGTCAATCGTCAGGCAGGCCTCGATGAGGAGCATACTCTAGCTGTGCTCACAAAACTGGCTCAGTGGCACGCAGCATCAGTTGCTCGGGTAGCGACAATGGGTCCCTATCCCAAACATATGTCGGAGAGCATTTTAAATGAAGATGGCAAGCGTGTGATAAGTAAAATGACCGACGAAATTGTACACTACGTGCTTAAGGCCCTAGAAACAATTGAGGGACATGAGGTGTACTACGAGGACATCAAAAATTTGGGTGGTCAAATTATGGAAAACATTGTGCAAGCCGGCGCTGTCAATCCTAATGAGTTCAATGTTTTAAATCATGGCGATTGCTGGCTGAGCAATATGATGTTCCGTTATGATCAAAATACAGGCCAACTGCTGGATTCGTATCTGGTCGACTATCAGATGTGTAACTATAGCAACGTTGCTTTTGACTTGCTTTATTTCCTGATATCATCACCCAAACTGGAGCTCAAAGTAAATAAATTCGATTACTTTGTAAAGCAGTACTACGATCAGCTGATAAAACATCTGAAGATATTGAAATACACTAAAAAGCTTCCCAGTCTAGTTGATATACACACAGCACTTCTACAAAAAGGCATTTGGGGTAAGTATTCATTTACACAGCTCTATGAAATACGTTATATAATTATATTTATAATTTACAGGGTATATGACGACATTTGGCGTTTTGGCAGCTAGTGCGTTGGAACCTACTGATACAGCTAGTTTTGATAATCTATTTTCCGATACGCCCGAGGGAGACGCTTTTAGAACTCTCCTATTTTCTGGTAAGGTCTTCAAGGAGCATGTAAAAGTTATCCTGCCTTGGCTGCAGAATCGCGGAGCTCTCCAGTCCCGCCTAGTTCAAAAGGAAAATTAAGTTAAAAGAACTGCTATGATAAAATTAAATGGATAAAAACAATAATTGTATCTTTAGAGAGCTGGTGGGCAATTTTTTAATCCTAATCAGTAAATCAACAAATCGTAAATAAAAGTTTCAGAACAATCAACTGACTTTTTATTTATTCTCTTTTATGTATATAAGAAAAAAGAAACCGAAAACAAAATGTAACATCTCACATTGAGCTAAAATTATTTTAATAACTTTGAATTACGAGATAGTGAAAATATCCTTTACACACACGCCAGATTGGTCTCTAGCTGCAATGTTGCCACTAAAAATTAAATACACAATTTATCGCTTCGAGTTAAATTCAGTAAAATATTAATTGCATTGTCTTATAGAATATAATAGAAAAACCGATTAAGCAACTAGCATCGACTACGTTCATTAAATCGCCGAATAATAACCAAATTTTACAACTAAATTAGAATAATATCAAAGCACAGTTCTATGTCTACAATAATTTACAATGATAATCACTGTCAAACAGAAGTATTCCACAATTTCAATAATAAAGAAGAAGAATATTACTGTAAAGGTCATTGCACCTAGTTATGAAGCTCTGAGAGTCGTAAGAGAATTCGATGAACTCAATCACACATGAAAAAAGCTTTCTGAATATTCGGAAGAACCTTGGCATATTTGTACTTTTTTTAGAGAGGGCCCTCGAGCTTGTAGTAGTAGTTTTGTACTTGTAGTAGTTTGTCGCTAGTTGTGCTCTAAGGCACGTGCAATTATTATAAATGCAGCGCGAAAGCTTGATAGTTATTAGAAACGCGCTGTTCACTACGGAAAACACAACTGCGTCAATTGTGAATAACTCGACGGGTAATTTATTTAATAGCTCAAAATGGCGACTGATGCAAAAACCGATCAAACTACCAGCAAAGTGCCCGACTGGGTACAAGCCGAACTATTTGTTGATGTGCTAAAGGAATCGGTCAAGGGATTCTCCAAGATCAAGAGCTTCAAGGCCTCAGGCGGAACGGCAGCAGGTGAAAACTATGCGACGGTCATGTTGCGTATCAGTATTGGAGTCGAATTGGAAGGTGAATCATTTTACAAACTATATCTTATCACTTTTTATGAACCACTTATCCCTCTGTATAGATGGCAAGGAAAAGTCTGTTTCGTATATGCTTAAATTGCCACATGATCTGGAGATGTACAAAAAGATGATGGAGAGCAACAATATCTTTGAGGCAGAGTTCAACATGTACAAAACATTTGTGCCCGAGATGGAGCAAATCTATCGTGATGCTGGTGTTGAAGTTAAATTTGGAGCCAAGGCATACGAATTGAAGGGCGCGAAATCTGACTATATACTGCTGGAGGATCTGGCACCCAAAGGCTTCAAAAACACCAACCGCATGGAGGGTTTGGATCAGGCACACACTGAAGTTGCCCTGCGAAAACTGTCGATGTGGCATGCCGCCTCTGCGGTGCGTGTGACCACTAAGGGTCCCTATCCAGATCAGCTTAAGAATGGCTTCTATAAGGAGGAAATGCGTTCAATGTTGACTGAGATGAATAACAATTTATCACAGAACTTCCTTAAATGCTGTAATATGTACGAGGGCAACGAGGAATATATTGACCAAGTAGTAAGAAACGCATCATTAATTGTGTATAAAATCATCGCTATTTTTAATATATTTCTTTGCTCATAGAAAAAGATGCAGACAAAGATTACTGATGAATTGATCAAAATTAGTAAAATTGATCCAAATGAATTCAATGCACTGAACCATGGAGATTTTTGGAGTAATAATATGATGTTCTCCTATGATTCATTTGCCAAAATCAAAGAGATTTGTCTTGTGGACTTTCAAATACCCAAATTTGGGACAGTAGCACAGGACTTGTACTATCTCCTCTTATCATCTACAAAACTCGAGGACAAGATCGCTAAATTTGATTATTATATCAAATTCTATCATGAATGCCTAGCTGAAAATCTAAAGATACTTAAATATTCAAAACATGTGCCTACACTCCGGGAAATGCACTTAACGCTATTTAAATATGGCATCTGGGGTAAGAAAAACACTCCATTTTTGTTGTACATGCTTCCAGTAACCTTTACAATTTTTAACCAGGTTACCTGACTGCGACAGGTGTAATGGGTGCAGTTTTAGTTGATCCTACGGATACTGCCAGCTTTGAGAACTTTCTCAGCGATTCCACAGAAGGCAACGATTTTAAAATGTTGATTTATTCCAATCCACGCTTTCGAAAACATATCAAAATCATAATGCCTTGGTTGTTAAATCGAGGAGCCTTTGATGAACTATAAAGATAGACATGAAATTTAAAATTTATAACATTATAAGTGTTTTTTCTTCGCCAATATCAGTAAAAAAAAATATCGAAGATTATAAAATTTATAGATAATATTTGCGGAAAAGCGTGGGTCTGGAGAGCTTTGTTGGCTCTTTGGAATTGATAACGTTTGAAAACGATAATAGTAACAAAATAATCATAAGCAAAATACATTAAACTTATTTACAGATAAAAAAATGAAAATTTCATTTTTATTGCATAATTTTTATTACTTGAAGATTAATTTAATGTATTATTTGATATTGTTTTAATAAAATAAAAAGAATAGAAAGTATTGCATTTGTTTTTTTAAAGTTATCTTTATGACCATAAAAGTAACCAAACTAAGATTAAGATATGAGCGGAAACTATTAATCAAAAAATAACCGCCATCGTTAACCACGTAAAGTCCCAACAAGTAAAGTTACTACATCCGGGGACTATTTAATACTTAATACTTAATCTTATTATTAATCAAAAATGACAATCCAAAAAATAAAATCTGGTGAGTTTGGTTCAAATATCCCTTAAAATAAAAAAGTAGTTATAGTTTATAAATCAATTAGCAAGCTGTATAGTACGTATACTATATAGTATTCAGACTATCTCATATTTATACTTAAGGAGTGTATGTGTAAAACAATAGTTATTCCATAAAACAATCATATATTTACAAAATAAATCATATAAATAAGTACATATACACATAACATAAATAAATAAAAAATTAAACAAAAAAAAACACATCTAAATACACCAGTAAATCATCTGCCACAATGGATGTAGAGATAAATATTCGCGACTAAAAGCCAACTAAACAGCCGAACGAGCTCGACATCGATATACCCTCAACCAAGGTTGAATACATTTTTTTTTTTTTTTGGCAAATTAAAATTAAAATTAAAATTAAATTTAAAAAGTTTTGTACCAAGATGTGACCTTTTCTTCATCTTCTTGATGATCTTGATGATATGGATAAATTCATGGTGTTCATAGAGACGGTCGAACGGACAGACCGACGAACGCTCGGACGGACAGACGGAAATATATATACACAATGGGGTCACAAATGCTTTCTTCTTTCTGTTAAATATATTTGCACATAACCATTATACACCTTTAACCCATTTTTAATGGATTCATAGCTTAAAATTGACAAATCATCAAAATAATCATCGGTAGTTATAATTATACGTATTTCACAACATTTTAAATAATAACAATAGCACGCAATGAAAATTTCACTTGTTGCTGTCAACAACTATTTAAGCTCTGAGAGCAGTAAGAGAAGTCCAAGAACGCAAACAGCCAATTGGGAAGCTTTCTGAATGCTCATCACACATTCATACTAATGCTTTCAGAGAGCCCCAAAAAGCTTTGTTAGTTTTTGTAGTAATTTGTCTCTTAATCATTTTTTCATTTGCATTTCATCAGTAAATATTTACTAGTACATTGTGAAGTTATGAGCGAGTGCGTGTATATATAAATAGTGTGAAAGCTTGATAGATGTTAGAATCGCGCTGTTCACTACGGACAACAGAACTACGCCAACTGTGAATAACTCGACGGGTAATTTATTTAATAGCTCAAAATGGCGACTGATGCAAAAACCGATCAAACTACCAGCAAAGTGCCCGACTGGGTACAAGCCGAACTATTTGTTGATGTGCTAAAGGAATCGGTCAAGGGATTCTCCAAGATCAAGAGCTTCAAGGCCTCAGGCGGAACGGCAGCAGGTGAAAATTATGCGACGGTCATGTTGCGTGTCAGTATTGAAGTCGAACTGGAAGGTCAGTGAATCTAAAAACTATGTCGATCGCTTTCACTTTCATCACTTTCTACGAACCACTAATCCCTCTGTATAGATGGCAAGGAAAAGTCTGTTTCGTATATGCTTAAATTGCCACATGATCTGGAGATGTACAAAAAGATGATGGAGAGCAACAATATCTTTGAGGCAGAGTTCAACATGTACAAAACATTTGTGCCCGAGATGGAGCAAATCTATCGTGATGCTGGTGTTGAAGTTAAATTTGGAGCCAAGGCATACGAATTGAAGGGCGCGAAATCTGACTATATACTGCTGGAGGATCTGGCACCCAAAGGCTTCAAAAACACCAACCGCATGGAGGGTTTGGATCAGGCACACACTGAAGTTGCCCTGCGAAAACTGTCGATGTGGCATGCCGCCTCTGCGGTGCGTGTGACCACTAAGGGTCCCTATCCAGATCAGCTTACGAATGGCTTCTATAAGGAAGAACTGCGTCCAGTGATGATTGAATCGAATAACAATTTGTCACAGAACTTTCTTAAATGCTGTAAATTGTACGAGGGCAACGAGGAATATATTGACCAAGTTGTACGTAATGAATTATTATAGCGGTGACAAAACAATTAATATTCTGCATCTAAATTTCGCTCCAACAGAAAGAAATGAGGCCGAAGATTACCGATCAATCATTTAAAATGAGTAAAATTGATCAAAATGAATTCAATGCACTGAACCATGGTGATTTTTGGAGTAATAATATGATGTACTCCCATGATTCATTTGGCAAAATCAAAGAGATTTTTCTTGTGGACTTTCAATTACCCAAATTTGGGACAGTATCACAGGATTTGTACTATTTCCTATTGTCATCTACAAAACTCGAGGATAAGTTGACTAAATTCGATTATTATATCAAATTCTACCATGAATGCCTAGTTGAAAATCTAAAGATACTAAATTATTCAAAACATGTGCCTACACTCCGAGAAATGCACTTAACGCTCCTTAAATATGGTTTCTGGGGTAAGAAAAACATATACCATTATTTTTTGTACGTGTTTTTAATAACAATTAAATTTTTTCAATCAGGTTATCTGACAGCGACAGGTGTAATGGGTGCAGTTTTGGTTGATCCTACGGAAACTGCCAGCTTTGAGAACTTTCTCACCGATTCCACAGATGGCAACGATTTTAGAATGTTGCTTTACTCCAATCCACGCTATCGAAAACATATTCAAATCATTATGCCTTGGCTGCTAAACCGTGGAGCCTTTGATGAATTATAATTTATTATACACATTCCAAACGATTGATATTTGCTTATTTTATTTCGACACTATCAGTTATATGACTGCATAACCAGTAATTATTTTGTGCAAAGATAACGCAATTTACGATGTATTAATGAAATAATGTTCGTGTTTGCACTTGGGTTCTGATTTTAAAGAGAATTTATCAATCAGGCAATGTACATATAAGGAAGTAAATAGTCAATGGTCTAAAACTAGATAAGTAATATTCAGGGGAAAGACTGAGTCAGCTGAGCTTTCTTGAAAGCTTTTGAGCTGGAAACAGCTAACCAAAACAAAACACAAAAGAGAATATAATAGAATAAATAAGCGTATTCCAAATATAATAATATAGTGGTTATATTTTATACCCTTGATGACAAATGTTTACTTATTTATTTAGATTAAAAAGACCGATCGATATTATTCCCAAGAACTATATGTTAATGTTATATGTTTGCAAAGAAACAGGCGTGTTCACACAAGTAAAGAATATATGAATGTGGATGCATACATTTATGCGGTTTGACATGCTTGCATCTTGTGAAAGCTCTACTTTTTACGTCACAAATAGCTCCTAAGGTAAACAAAAACTCGTTTGCCAAATGTAAAAACACTTTTTACTGCAACGCTATCGAATATATAACGAAAGAGAAGCAGACATCAGGAGAGTAAGACTATGTGATTTTCAAAGAGAGATCAGAAAGCTTTCTACAGCAGTATATAGACCCCTAACAGCGAGAGAATCATTAGAAGCCGATTGGCGAGCACCGGAAACGGACGTAGCAAGCGCGACGAGTGCGAAATTAACAACAATTGCTGAATAAATACACAAAATATGTCTGCCGATGCAAATACAGATCCAATTGCCAGCAATGTGCCCGACTGGGTACAAGCCGAACTATTTGTGGACGTGCTGAAAGAGTCGGTTGGGGGATTCACAAAAATCAAAAGTTTCAAGATCAGCAGCGGAGTGCCAGTGGGTGAAAACTATGCAACGATCATGTTGCGATTGAATTTTGAAGTCGAACTGGATGGTAATAAAAGTAGTGCTAAATAGCAATAAAAAAGGTATAAAATATGAATCTTGCATGTGTATTACAGATGGCAAACAGAAGTCAGTTTCGTATATGTTGAAGGTGCCACATCAGTTGGAAATGTTTCAGGTGATGATGGAACAAAATAATATCTTTGAGATAGAGCGCAATATGTATAATATATATGTTCCCGAAATGGAACAAATGTATCGCGATGCCGGTGTGGAGGTGAAATTCGGTGCCAAATCTTATACGCTGAACGGGGCCAAGAGTGAATATGTTCTTCTGGAAGATGTAGCACCCAGGGGTTTTAAGAACACCAATCGGCTGGAGGGCCTGGACCAGGTTCATACAGAATCTGCTCTGCAAAAGCTATCGATGTGGCATGCAGCATCCGCTGTGCGGCTAGCGAAAAAAGGCGTATATCCGGAACAGATAATGATTGGTTTCTACAAGGAGGAAAATCGAGCTATTATGGATGAGATGAACAAGCATATGGCAGCAAACTTTGTAAAGTGCTGTGCGACATACGAGGGCAATGAGGAGTACATAGATCATATCGTAAGTGGCTTTTATGAAGTAGTTATTTCAATTATATCTCATTTCTTTGAACATCTTTGATATAGAGAGCTCTGCAACCCCATCTAAATGATATCATTTTTAAAAATTTTAAAATGGATCCAAGTGAATTTAATGCATTGAACCATGGTGATTTATGGAGCAACAACATGATGTACGCACACGATTCCTTTGGCAAGATCAAGGAAATTTATTTGATTGACTTCCAGATGCCAAAGTTTGGAACAGTAGCTCAGGATTTGTACTATTTATTGTTGTCATCGACGAAATTCGAGGATAAACTGACCAAATTCGATTATTATATCAAATTTTATCATAAAAATCTTGCAGAAAATTTAAACCTACTTAAGTATAATAAAATTCCCACATTGCGGGATATTCACCTATCGCTCTTTAAACACGGTTTTTGGGGTAAGACTAACGATTATTTTATTTTATAATTTCAATACGAATTTCTATATTTCGGTAGGCTATGTAACTGCTACCAGCGTGATGAGCGGCATTTTATTGGATCCCAACGAGTCCGCCAATGTGCAAAACATCCTCAGTGACTCCGCTGAGGGAAACGATTTGAAGACTTTGCTCTACTCCAACGCTCGCTATCGCAAGCACATCCAAGCAATTCTGCCTTGGCTCTACAATCGCGGTGCTCTGGAGATTGAAACTTGATAAATAATTTTTCTTATCTATGTTAGATTATACATATATATATTCCTCATCATTCCTCATATTGGTACAATAAGACATAAAATTTACTAATACATTTCAGTTTAAATTAATAAGTAATAAAGAACTTCTTAAGCCCAAACCCAACCAATGTCTAACAACAAATAATAATTAAAGAGAAAACTTAAATCAAAAAATTAAGCAAGATACTTTGAAATAATCGGAAGCAAGATATAAAACAAACAGTTAATTTTATCGCTTTGTGAATAGTCGTTTTGCAGATACCCTATGCACAATGCACAATGTCGAGAGTGGGTTTTATTACGATTGGTTTTTGTGTAGAAAAATAAATACTTTGCTTTTAGAAGTTCTTTATTTTTAAACTATATATAACCGAGTGGTTTATTATATGATAATTTATATTCGGAATAATAAACTGTGGCCATTTGTATATGTTAGGAAGACAAAAACTGATTGACAATCGTTGACCTTTTTTCTGGACCATCGAAGTATTTCGACAGAAAAGTCATAAAAAGACTAGTAAGAACTTTTAAGAACAGTGAAGGCAAAAATAGTCATACCAATAGCAAAAATGAGAAATTTATATTTAAATTTGAGTTCTATTTATTGAATTGTTTACATTTTAGCTACCTTTAACTTTTAATTTTTTTTAATTTTTATTTAAGAAGTCATCAAACAATGAAATTAATATGTTTTTCCAACAGCATACTAATAAACTTTAAATATTTATTTACTTAAGACCCCGAAACCAATTGGAGAGGCAAAAGTAAATATCTCTATTATTTTTTTCAAGACTTTTAAATAATTTGGGTATGAAATTCGATTAAAGGCAGTCACTTTCTAGCTTATAGAAAAGTAAGGCTTTTTTAATTTTTTTTTATAAACTATTAGAATGGCTAGCAAGCTCAACTGAACTGAGTTACATAGAGAACGTACATTCGAGTTTAATGGATAATCGACATTTTGATAAAAATAATATGTTAAAAATTTAAATCTACAGTCTCAACATGACGTATTCGGAGCATCTTACTTCTGATTCATATATTAGTATGGACCAGTACTATAAATCTGGTGATTTCGGTACTTCGTTTCTTTTGCGGCTTTTCAATCACATCGCTGTAGCTAAATTGCAATGATGTCACTTATTTTCTGCTCGTCACGAATATGTAGCCAATTTTGAATTATTCACTGCGGGCTCAAGTCTTATTGAGATCAGCTGCGAACTTTACTCAAGTTTCCACAAGCAAAATGATAAACATTGCTAAGAGATCAGCATTTTGTTCTCTTCCTGCATTGTGGCCTAATGCGCTCTTCGAATTGCGCATTGCCTATTGTTTTCTTTGACATTTGACGGACATTGAGTTGGCGATGGCTTGAAAAATTCAATATATATTCCAAGAAAACAGAAAAGCGTCATCTGATCCTGACTGCTTTCTCAGACTTAAATTGTGCTTCGACATCATAACAACCTTCCTTATCAGACAATTCCTCTTATTTATAACAAACTCATAGGAAACATTTAAGCATAATATTCTTATCTAATTTTATAAAATAATAAAGTTTGTAAGTCAGTATAAGTGAATTGGAGATTGAGTTTGAAAGTTATTATGAATGAACTATAGGAAAGGGTGCAATATCATTATCGACGACAAATAAATTTTGGTAAGATTAATTGAAGAGAGAAGCTGTTAAGCTAAAAACTGAATAAACATATTAATAAAAAATGTTAATTTAAATCATAAATATGTTTAAGATACTATTTACTGCAGTCTAGCACAATAGACTCCCAAAAGAGACGTATTAAATACATTAAACTACATATATGTATCTAACTCCATGTATGTATATGGGATTCATAATTTGTTGTCTTACCAAAAATCTATGGACTTCTCAGTTTACCCATATGTTAGATGAAAGTATACACAAAAATTACTTAGCATATGTAATTGTATGTTTAGGTGTATGTAGATTGATTGTTGTCTATCACATGTTTAGCTGAGTCACAGTCGAGACACGAGCAGAAGCAATTAATAAAGAATCACCTTATAATTAGAGCGCAAAGACCGAAAGACCGATAGGAGAAATACAGGTGAATCGAGAGACCCGCTTTACCAACCAAGTCTTATCAATATAACAATTGTCGACGCCCCATTTCAAGTGTTATTTTAAAATCATTCTCGTTGAGTTTGCGTGAGTGAGTGACGATTTCCCCGGCGATTTTGTGCAGAATTGAATTACAATATCAATTTTAACGGAGTAATAGCGATAAGAAATTTATTTGGCTAATACCAAATAGGGCCAAGCTAAAAGTCCCACGAATCGCACGACCCTCATTTGAAATCAACCGTTGACCGAACTGCATTCAATCGTCCTAACTTTTTATCACTCGAGATTCTCATTTTGTCAATTAAGGAAAAAGGTTTGTGTCACATTCCACATTCGACGTTTCGAGTTTTTGATGAGAGCATCTCGATATATAATTTGTCGAAACCCTGCCAAACAGTCAAGAAGTCTAAACATAAAAGAGTAGTTTATTAAAAAAAAATATATATTATTATATATATTGTAAAAGTGAATAAAAGTGAAGAATGCATAAAATGCGATAACTAAGATCAGAACCCGACTTTAAGCACAAATTGCATCAAAATGCTGATTTCAATGTTGCTAAAAAAAACTGACATGTGACCTGATTTGTGTGTTGCCTTATAATTATTGGCTTGATAATGACCTAATCAATGTTGAAATACATACAAACATGTATGAGTTGGTGAAAAACAATTTCTGATTAAATGTAAAAAGCAATTAATTACAAAAAATATTTGGGGAATTTTCCAATTGGGCATGGCAACAACACAGGTTTTTCTAAAAATTATATATTTTCAAATCAAAAATTTTGAAAGAAACATTAATTTCTGCATCATGCACATGTTTTTTTATTTATAGAATCATTTGCATGCAATTATAGGATTATTGTGCAATTTGTGTTTAGTAGTATTTTATCTGTGTCATAAGGCATTCTATAGTAACAAAAAAACATTTTATAATCAGTATTATTATCTTTGTTAGAAAGTGCTCAACTCTTATAATCAAGCAAAACATATTTGTTTAGTGCTCTTACCGTTTACCAAGAATCGCATTGATATAAATTTTCATTTTGTGCATTTTTCTTCAAATGTCTAATCAAAACTCAGTTTTATCTTCACAGAGTACGGCAAAAAAAAAAGAAGAAGTATTGCTATCTATATTTTCAGAATAAATATAAATATGGTACTAGGTACGACAAAAAATAAGCAAAAGATTATATTTCAATTACATATGGGCGAGTATGCTCCTTTGAAAAAAGTGTCATCAATCAATAAAAATTTAAGAATAGATTACTTGGAAAAAACAAATTGATAATCTTCTTAATCTATGTTGATAGCACTAAAATAAGCTTATAAAATTGGGAAATTTTAGATTATTTCAATTTGTTATCATCACAACCTCCCTAAACTATTGGCTAAGCATAAATCAAACAAAACAACAATTTATGGCAAGAGATTATTTTGATTTTATATTTTTTCTTTTGGGTTTACTCCAATTTCTTGCAGAACAAATATGTCGGAGGCCAACCACACAAATGGACACGCGGCATCAGCAGACACAAGTGTGCCATCCTGGCTAACTCGAATCTCGCTGGAGAACGCGGTACGCAGCCAGATTGGCGACTTTGAGAAGATACTCTCCGTGGAGCCGCAGTCCACAAATGCAGACGAGAATTATTCCACACTGATGATGCGACTGCTGGTGGAAGTGGAGCTGCTTGGTAAGTGAAATTGTCGATGGAATATTTTCACAACAAGAAATGCTAAGCGTAAAGGTAAATTTAAAGTGTGTACTATATATATATATAGTGACATATCCAGATCATGCAGATCTCTCATGTCCACACTCACTGCGACAACGCCAACGCCACGCGCAGATCCCTTATGCAACATCAGCAAATTTCGCCAATAACAAACCCAACCGCATATTCTAGCATAAACAAACGTACTGTAAACAAAAAGCTTTCATAAGCCAATAATGAAATAAGACGCAAATGCGAGCTTTCATTATCGATTAAACCAGTAGCATAAGTAGAGTTACTGTTGGAGCGAAAATCCTTTCCCCACGTCAGGGAATGCCTGGATAAGAAAATAAAACTGAGTCGCACCAGAATTGTGTACTCAAACGAAGTTTATTCAAGACTGTACAATTAACATTAAAACTATCGATCATATGGGACTTAACACACTTATGTTACTGATGCACGATTGCATTGAATGTAAAATAACATTATTTTCAACAAAACCAGTAGCATAAGTAGAGTTACATTTGGTACACCAAACTGAACAGACGTGTTTTGATGAATAAAGAATTATATTTTTTAAATCAAATACCGTAATCAGACATTCAATTATATATATATATATATATATATATATATATATGTATATGTGAGTGGGGTATTAGTAGTGTATGTAATAGTAGAAGTATAAATTAGCTATGACTACATAACTAGCAAAAAATTAAAGAAAATGATTTCTTTGATTATTTATATTACTCAATTTACTAATAAATTAATAATTGATTATATACATTATAATAGTAAGTCCATTGATTCAATTGACAGACTGATCAGATCAAGTGTAATTCACCTTCATATTCAGAAATTATATTTCTAAAGCTAGCGTTTTTCTTTTTAGGGTAAATTGATCTAAAATTCAGACAAAATATATATAACTTTGATGGTGATTTTCATATTTGTACAAGGAACTGTAAAAATAGCAACCTAGTTAATCGATTCGCACTAAGTTCTAATATAAAAGTTTTTCAAGTGAAATATTTATTTCGGAATATAAGGAAGAAATTGCATTTTTACTTTTTAAAAATAATATAAATTAAATTAAATTTAGATTTCGTCAAAGAAGATTGCTTGCTTTAGATTTTTGATTACATTATTGATATGTTAATTGGGTTGATAAGGGTTTCAATAAATGAACAATTAGTGAATAAGAACAATGCAAGAATGTATTAAAATTGGTTTATATTTAGGAAAATTTAACAATAATTCAGTAATATTTTAGACAACATGCCAGAACCAAAAAAAAAAAAGTGTTGACTTTAAAAAATGGTTCAATATTGACAAAGTTAAGGTGGCCAAAAGATTGTATCCGATTCTAAGGGTATATATATGATACGGTAGTAAGTAGTTCAAAGATTGTGATAATTAAAATGTATCTCAGATTGAGTAGTCGGATACTAGAATCATATTCTTTCTATTCTTTGCTCACCACAGATCACAGCACCAAGAGCGTCTCATTTGTGCTGAAGGCTCAGCATAATAATGAAGTCATGGCCACCATACTCAACAGGCTGCATCTTTTCCAGAAGGAGGAGCAAATGTATCACAACATTCTTCCCAAATTCGAGAAACTCTATGCGGAGGCGGGCAAGCCCATACAATTTGCACCGAAGGCATTTAAGATTGATCAGGATTTTGGCGTCGATTATGTGCTGCTGGAAGATTTGCGTACCAAGAGCTTCAAGAATGCCAATCGGTTGGAGGGTTTGGATCTGGAGCATATGCAGCAAGTGCTGGAGAAGCTGGCTGCATTCCATGCTGCCTCCGCATGCTATGTGGAGCATAACGGCCTTTTAGGGGAGGAGTTCACGGTGGGCGTGTTCAGTGAGGCCAATCGTCAGCTGCTCCAAGAGTTTAATGCCTCGGGTGCATTTCTAGCACAGCTCAAGAAGTGGAAGAACTGCCAAAAGATCTACGAGAAGTTGGTAGGTTCTATAGGAAATATTGCACCAAGAACAATTTCGAATATCTAAGAAAATGATTTGTATTTCTTTAGGCCAACAGCGATGAGCATTTAGTGGATCGCCTGCTGCAGGATCAGACGGTTTCAATGCGGGAGTTTAATGTGCTAAATCATGGGGATTGTTGGAACATGAACATTATGTTTCAGTATGATGCATTTGGAAAGATAAAGGAAACGCTTTTTGTCGACTTTCAAGTTGGCAAATATGGCTCGCCGGCAAATGATCTATATTATCTGATACTTTCTTCGGCGGCACCCAAAATTAAAATCACCAAATTCGATTATATGGTGCGATATTATTTCGATCATTTAATTGACAATCTTAAGTTCTTGCAATACCACCGCCCCTTGCCCAAGCTGAAGAACTTGCATGCGGCTCTACTCCGCAATGGATTGGCGGGTAAATATTGTAAATATATTTTATTGAGATATTTCCCTAATATTATTTATACTTTTAGCATATATGGTCGTGTCTAAGGTGTTGCCCGTTGTCATGCTCGATAAATCCGACAATAATAATTCGAAGAGTTATCAGAATGATGAGTCAAAGGTCAAGGTCGCCATGTACACCAATCAGAAATATGTACAGATAATGACAGAAATTCTACCATGGTTGGATAATCGCGGTCTCCTCGACTGGCAGTAATTAGCAAATTATATTCATGAAAACCTAATCAACGAATCAAGCAATGCAAAATATGTATTATTACTATTATTATACAAAATAAAAATATTGAGAAATTTGGAAATAACTCCAGTAAGGTTATAATTTGATTTTGAAATGACGTTATTACTACATTTTGCTGCTTTAGGTTAACTACACATTAATTACAAATGTTTTCTATCTTAATTTTCAAAAAATCGTAGAAAAAAGAGTAGAATAGATTCAGGCAATATTCTCAACCAAATATAAATATAATATTCATTTAAGTCATATAAATATTAAAGCTCGTGTTAATTCACAATTTGAAGTGCTTCATAGTTGATTCAGATTCAAAGTTTAGCTTCTAATAAAAAAAAAGTAAGATATCATTTTGATGGGCTTCGTATAGTTTACAGTCTACTAGAAGTTGAGTTATTCCATTGATTCTGTAGTATTTTCGCTTGACAAAAATATAGTCTTATTTACAGCACTTTTTCTATTCAATGGAACTGCAGATAAAGCATATATATATATATATATGTGTAATTGAAAATTGTTCAAGTCACGTTCATTATCTAGGGCCTATGATAACTTAAGCAGAAAGAATAAAATAATAAAACAAATCGACAGATATATTGAATTTTTATCGAGAATTCTCTGTTCGCGTTTAAATACAGGTTCTTTCGCGTTAATATTTGCTTGTAATTCAATAGTTTTTTTTCTAAAAGAATAGCATAGAGCATATGAAAATATTAAACTTTATCATTTTGCGAACTATCCGAATTTGCATATTTTAATTCTTGATTAGCTTTAACGCATTCTATTGTTTCAATGCACATGATGTGTATTTTTATGTCTATTTCAATTAATTTTAATTGTCGTGACAAAACCGCAAATAGATTCGCACGCGGCTATTGAGAAACTGGGGCGAGTTCTAGATTATGGAACTAAAAAGCATCCCCCCTAACAAAAAAAAAAACCAAAGCCAAATATACCCTGCAAAGTTGCCATGATCAGTTAAGCTTATTTAATGATTTATTCACTAATGTATGCATGTATTTAGTGCTGGGTCAATATACCTCCAAATAAAATGACTGGCATTTAAGCACACAACATTTTTTCGCCAAAGGGCAATACACAAAACCGACATCGCTTCTCATCTCTCGGTTCTCCATAGTGTTCCATAAAATGGAATTCAGCTACGAGCTTTCAGTATCTGTTTAACGTTCGTAACTGTCGGACACTTGTAAGTCGTGCGGATCGCTTGGAATTCTTTATTCGTTTTTATATTACGTAGACAATTTCTGTGAGTTCATTTCAAAAAAAATACTATGTAGATATATATTATAATTTTTTTATTTAATGGTCGCATATCATGTTGAATGTATAAAGTGATCACAAAATTTTAAAATGCATATTTGTTATCTCTCTTGCAGAATATGGCTCCCAATAATACAACCGATACCACTAAACTTGTTAATCCAAACGAGTTTCTTGCCATACCCAAATGGATAAATGAGGACTATTTTCGTCCTATTATAGAGAAAGATGTACCAGATTTTGTAAGCATCAAAAACTTTACTCCCATTGCTGCAACACAACCAGGTGAAAACTACACTTCGATTATGGTGCGTGTTGTCATCGACATAGAACTCAAAGGTTTGTCTTTAGTCACTTTCTACAAGATATTTAAGTTTCCTAAATAAATCTAATCTGTTTCAACAGATGGCAGTGAACAGCAGATTTCATATATCTTAAAGACAATGCTGGATGCAGATAAGGGTGGTAGTGTTGTGGCTTCCATGAATTTGTTTCCCAAAGAAATGCAGATGTATGAGGTGCACATTCCCAACTATGACAGACTCTACAAGGATGCAGGAGTTGACATTGAGTTGGCACCAAAATGTATACACATTGACCAAACCCCAGAGAGCATTAGTCTGGTGCTGGAGGATCTGAAGCGACAAAAGTTTCATAACATTGATCGTCTAAAGGGTTTGGACATGCCCCACATGAGAAGAGTATTGAGAAAATTAGCTGAGTTGCATGCCGCTTCTGCAGTAAACTATGAACAGAATGGACCCTATGATCAAATGTTCTTGGAAACATTGTATTCGGAGAGCAATCGTTCAGTTTTTGAGGATCTTGGAAAAATGCGATTGGAACAATATATCAAGGCCATGAGAGAGTGGCAAATGCCGGAGGTGGAGAAATATATTGCGATGACACCAAATCAAATCGAGGCCTTTGATAGTGCAGCTACATTGAATGCAGTAGATGAAAACGAATTTAATGTTTTGAATCATGGTGATCTTTGGTGTAATAATATAATGTTCTCCGATGATGGACCCGAAGAGCGCACCATATTTGTGGATTTGCAGGTTGGCAAATGGGGATCTCCCGCTCAAGATCTGTGGTATCTGATAATCACATCAGCCGCACTGGACATCAAGGTCAAGGAGTTTGATCATTTCATTAAAATCTATCACGATCATTTGGTGGAATGCCTAAAATTGCTGAAATACTCGAAGCACATTCCAACCCTGAGGGAATTACACTTCACAATGATTAAAAACGGAAATTGGGGTACGTTTCTCATAATTCACAATGAATTAGTCAAAGTATATGTTTATTTTATATTTATAGGTCCACTAACAGCGAGTAGCGTTTTGGTTGCAATACTAATGCCCTCCGATAAGGATTCGAGTATAGATATGATAATGGACCAGGGTCCAGAAGGTGACGCTTTTCGCTATAAAACATTGATTAATCCATACTATGTCAAGGCTATGCGGCAACTGTATCCGTTCTTTGAAAACAAAGGACTCCTATGAGGATATTAGCCTAATATAATCTTATATGCTATTTGTAATGTATATAAGGTATAGTGCTACTATGTCAATAAATACAATTTTTCAGTATTCTGTAAATTACATTCGTATTTACTTAGGTCAAAGCCAACAAACTTGATAAATCAAATATAACGATGACTGGCATAAACGAAGCGGAACAACTTTGAATTTAATTAAGATATAACAGGTTATAGTCGAATATGCTGTTACTGACGATTGTATACCCTTACCAACCTCTTAAGATACGCAGTGCTCATAAATATCTCTTATTTGATCAATGGAAATTTGAATAAGTGTTTCATTAGCGGTGGACGGACTTATTCATATAATCATATAATGACTCAACTTATTTCGAAATTGCGCAATAATAATATGACAATAATAATTTTTATGTTTTATTACAATAAAATATAATAAATTTAATTTATAAATAAAAAAAATATATATTTAATTACATAATAACGCGGTCTTTCATTCTTACTTAATTGGTTGACTTTGATGACATTGATTTATTTTTACAAAAACAATATAATAACTAATTGACTTATTTTTTCGGTTTTCGTTAAAGTCATTTGTTGAAGTTTAACAAAAAAAAAAAGAAGCAAATCATTAATTATTATAAAGAAGAACAATCCAAGTTTGAATAACTAACCAATTCGATACATTCATTGAATTCTTATCGAGAATACCCTGTTTAAAGAAATAGCATATAGAATATGAAAATATTCAGCTGGTGCTAAAAAAAACTCATTGCTTATAGTATTTCAAAGAGTTGCTTAGAAATATGCTTTTTTACACAAAAAGGTAAGTAAACTAATGCATTCCAATGATCCTTAATACGGTCTTTTTTCTCAGCATTATGGAAAAGATAAATATGGGATGCTACACAGGTATGTAATTTAAAAAAAAATTGAGCTCGAAGGTAGATCTGTTATCTTTATCCATGTTTTTAATTATGTAATAAAGATGAACTCTATGTGAAAAGAAATTGTTTCCCGACATGATCAATCATGATCAAACGTGATCAAACCATGACCAAAAATATTTGGTGTTTACAAATAGAGTAAGTTTTGACAAAATTGTGGTCTTAAATATTTTTAAAGCGTCCGCTAGAGAATTTTTGTGGAGTTTCATTTTAAAAGCGTTTCGAGTAATAATCCGGTTTTCATTTACTGAGGTCATCGGTATACCTCCAAAAATTAAAACACACAAAAAGGCGCTGCACAAAAATCCACTTCGCTTCTCGTAATTCGGTTATCACTCGTTTTTTATAAAGTGGAATTCGGATACGAGCGTTCAGAATTTATTTAACTCTCAAAACCGTCGGACACATTTAAATCGTGCGGATCGCTTCGAATTCTGAATTAGACAATTTCTGTGAGTTCATTTCAATTAAAAAAAAAGCACTTATAAGTATCTATGCACAATAACACCTATTTATTATGAGAACTGTTATGTAGATACAAATATAAATTCTTTTATATAATAATGATGTTAACTGTACAAAGTGACCACTGAATTTTAATAAAGATATTTGTTATCTCTCTTGAAGAACATGGCTCCCAATAATACAAGCGATTCCACTAAACCGGTTAATCCTAACGAATTTCTTGCCATACCCAAATGGATAAATGAGGACTATTTTCGTCCTATTATAGAGAAAGATATACCAGATTTTGTGAGCATCAAAAACTTTACTCCCATTGCTGCAACACAACCAGGTGAAAACTACACTTCGATTATGGTGCGTGTTGTCATCGACATAGATCTCAAAGGTTTGTCTTTAGTCACTTTCTACAAGATATTTAAGCTTCCTAAATAAATCTAATCTGTTTTAACAGATGACAGTGAACAGCAGATTTCATATATCTTAAAGACAATGCTGGATGCAGATAAGGGTGGTAGTGTTGTGTCTTCCATGAATTTGTTTCCTAAAGAAATGCAGATGTATCAGAAGCACATTCCCGAATATGTAAGACTCTACAAGGATGCCGGTGTTGACATTGAATTGGCGCCTAAATCTGTGCACATTGAGCAAACCCCGGAGTGCATTACTCTGGTGCTGGAGGATCTAAAGCGTCAAAATTACCACAACAATGATCGCCTTAAAGGTTTGGACTTGCCCCACATGAGAAGAGTATTGAAAAAATTGGCTGAGTTGCATGCCGCTTCTGCAGTAAAATATGAACAAAGTGGACCCTACGATCCGATGTTCTTGGAATCAATTTATTCGGAAAGCAATCGTTCCATTTTTGAGGCGAATGGAAAACGGCGATCCGAACTATATTTCGAGGCCATGAGAAAGTGGCAAATGCCGGAAGTGGAGAATTATATTGCTATAACACCAAGTGTAAAGCAGTTCTTTGATGAAGCCATTGCATTGAACACAGTGGATGAAAACGAATTTAATGTTTTGAATCATGGTGATCTTTGGTGCAATAATATAATGTTCTCTGATGATGGGCCCGAAGAGCGCACCATGTTTGTGGACTTGCAGATGGGCAAGTGGGGATCTCCCGCTCAAGATCTGTGGTATCTGATAATCACTTCAGCCGCACTGGACATCAAGGTCAAGGAGTTTGATCATTTCATTAAAATCTATCATGATCGCTTGGTGGAATGCCTAAAATTGCTGAAATACTCGAAGCACATTCCAACCCTGAGGGAATTACACTTCACAATGATTAAAAACGGAAATTGGGGTACGTTTCTCATAATTCACAATGAATTAGTCAAAGTATATGTTTATTTTATATTTATAGGTCCACTAACAGCGAGTAGCGTTTTGGTTGCAATACTAATGCCCTCCGATAAGGATTCGAGTATAGATATGATAATGGACCAGGGTCCAGAAGGTGACGCTTTTCGCTATAAATCCTTTATTAATCCATACTATGTCAAGGCTATGCGGCAAATGTATCCGTTCTTTGAAAACAAAGGACTCCTATGAGGATATTAGCCTAATATAATCTTATATGCTATTTGTAATGTATATAAGGTATAGTGCTACTATGTCAATAAATACAATTTTTCAGTATTCTGTAAATTACATTCGTATTTACTTAGGTCAAAGCCAACAAACTTGATAAATCAAATATAACGATGACTGGCATAAACGAAGCGGAACAACTTTGAATTTAATTAAGATATAACAGGTTATAGTCGAATATGCTGTTACTGACGATTGTATACCCTTACCAACCTCTTAAGATACGCAGTGCTCATAAATATCTCTTATTTGATCAATGGAAATTTGAATAAGTGTTTCATTAGCGGTGGACGGACTTATTCATATAATCATATAATGACTCAACTTATTTCGAAATTGCGCAATAATAATATGACAATAATAATTTTTATGTTTTATTACAATAAAATATAATAAATTTAATTTATAAATAAAAAAAATATATATTTAATTACATAATAACGCGGTCTTTCATTCTTACTTAATTGGTTGACTTTGATGACATTGATTTATTTTTACAAAAACAATATAATAACTAATTGACTTATTTTTTCGGTTTTCGTTAAAGTCATTTGTTGAAGTTTAACAAAAAAAAAAAGAAGCAAATCATTAATTATTATAAAGAAGAACAATCCAAGTTTGAATAACTAACCAATTCGATACATTCATTGAATTCTTATCGAGAATACCCTGTTTAAAGAAATAGCATATAGAATATGAAAATATTCAGCTGGTGCTAAAAAAAACTCATTGCTTATAGTATTTCAAAGAGTTGCTTAGAAATATGCTTTTTTACACAAAAAGGTAAGTAAACTAATGCATTCCAATGATCCTTAATACGGTCTTTTTTCTCAGCATTATGGAAAAGATAAATATGGGATGCTACACAGGTATGTAATTTAAAAAAAAATTGAGCTCGAAGGTAGATCTGTTATCTTTATCCATGTTTTTAATTATGTAATAAAGATGAACTCTATGTGAAAAGAAATTGTTTCCCGACATGATCAATCATGATCAAACGTGATCAAACCATGACCAAAATTATTTGGTGTTTACAAATAGAGTCAGTTTTGACAAAATTGTGGTCTTAAATATTTTTAACGCGTCCACAAGAGAATTTCTGTGGAGTTTCATTTTAAAAGCGTTTCGAGTAATAATCCGGTTTTCATTTACTGAGGTCACTGCACCCAACAGGTTGATTTGTAAAACATATATAAGAAATTGTAGTTATCTTAAGCATACCGAAGATTATGTAGCTTGGCAGACCTCAGTCAACCTGCCCACATCGAAATTTTAAACAAAATATATAACATTCCTAAAAACAAAAAAATATGATGTTTTAAACCTACGTAAATGATTTTTTATCCAAAATATTATGAGTATATTAAAAGTAATTATGTAGATCTTTAATGAAAAGTGTATTTATCATTTGTTCATACAATGAAATGCTTTGAGACTGATAAGTACTTATCTATCTATATTTATAAAAGTTAAAAATAATAGCATATGTCCACTCTGTCATAAATTAAAACAATTAAAAGCTGTCTACATGTATCATATTATTACAAAATAATTGCACATATTAAGAATGCTTAGTCATTCTACGTATCAAATTTAAATTCAATGTCGCTTCGCCAATAACAATGTTGTTGTCGAGTATGCTCGACTTGAAGATGCCCTGTATGTAGGTCTAATTAAACTCAATAATCTCGAAATTATTAAAGTTAAGTACCATCACATATAAAATAAAACTTTATCATTTTTTCGAACTATCCGAATTTGTAGATTTTAATATGCACAGGGTATTTTTCTTATCTTGTTTCGCCTCAACCATTACATGGTTTCAATACATATGTGTTTATTTATGTCTATATCAATCTATTTTAATTATCATGTCGTGCACCAACCGCAAAAATTTGAGACTCTGGGGCGAATTCTAGATTGTGGAACTAAAAGGCAACTGCCCCTAAAAAAAAAAGTCCTAATCTTTACAATTGCCATAATCATTTAAGATTAGTAAATGACATAGTCACTAACTTATATATGTATATAGTTCTCGGTATACCTCCAAAAATTAAAACACACAAAAATCCACTTCGCTTCTCGTAATTCGGTTTTTTATAAAGTGGAATTCGGATACGAGCGTTCAGAATTTATTTAACTCTCAAAACCGTCGGACACATTTAAATCGTGCGCATCGCTTCGAATTCTGAATTAGACAATTTCTGTGAGTTCATTTCAATTAAAAAAAAAGCACTTATAAGTATCTATGCACAATAACACCTATTTATTATGAGAACTGTTATGTAGATACAAATATAAATTCTTTTATATAATAATGATGTTAACTGTACAAAGTGACCACTGAATTTTAATAAAGATATTTGTTATCTCTCTTGAAGAACATGGCTCCCAATAATACAAGCGATTCCACTAAACCGGTTAATCCTAACGAATTTCTTGCCATACCCAAATGGATAAATGAGGACTATTTTCGTCCTATTATAGAGAAAGATATACCAGATTTTGTGAGCATCAAAAACTTTACTCCCATTGCTGCAACACAACCAGGTGAAAACTACACTTCGATTATGGTGCGTGTTGTCATCGACATAGAACTCAAAGGTTTGTCTTTAGTCACTTTCTGCAAGTTATTTAATTTCCCTCAATAAATCTAATCTGTTTTAACAGATGGCAGTGAACAGCAGATTTCATATATCTTAAAGACAATGCTGGATGCAGATAAGGGTGGTAGTGTTGTGTCTTCCATGAATTTGTTTCCTAAAGAAATGCAGATGTATCAGAAGCACATTCCCGAATATGTAAGACTCTACAAGGATGCCGGTGTTGACATTGAATTGGCGCCCAAATCTGTGCACATTGAGCAAACCCCGGAGAGCATTACTCTGGTGCTGGAGGATCTAAAGCGTCAAAATTACCACAACAATGATCGCCTTAAAGGTTTGGACTTGCCCCACATGAGAAGAGTATTGAAAAAATTGGCTGAGTTGCATGCCGCTTCTGCAGTAAAATATGAACAAAGTGGACCCTACGATCCGATGTTCTTGGAATCAATTTATTCGGAAAGCAATCGTTCAGTTTTTGAGGCGACTGGAAAACGGCGATCCGAACTATATTTCGAGGCCATGAGAAAGTGGCAAATGCCGGAAGTGGAGAATTATATTGCTATAACACCAAGTGTAAAGCAGTTCTTTGATGAAGCCATTGCATTGAACACAGTGGATGAAAACGAATTTAATGTTTTGAATCATGGTGATCTTTGGTGCAATAATATAATGTTCTCTGATGATGGACCGGAAGAGCGCACCATATTTGTGGACTTGCAAATGGGCAAATGGGGATCTCCCGCTCAAGATCTGTGGTATCTGATAATCACTTCAGCCGCACTGGACATCAAGGTCAAGGAGTTTGATTATTTCATTAAAATCTATCATGATCGCTTGGTGGAATGCCTAAAATTGCTGAAATACTCGAAGCACATTCCAACCCTGAGGGAATTACACTTCACAATGATTAAAAACGGAAATTGGGGTACGTTTCTCAGAATTCACAATGAATTAGTCAAAGTACAGGTTTATTTTATATTTATAGGTCCACTAACAGCGCATATCCTTCTGGTTCTAATACTAATGCCATCCGATAACGATTCGAGTATGGCAAAGATAATGGAGCAGGGTCCAGAAGGCGACGCTTTTCGCTATAAATCCTTTATTAATCCATACTATGTCAAGGCTATGCGGCAAATGTATCCGTTCTTTGAAAACAAAGGACTCCTATGAGGATATTAGCCTAATATAATCTTATATGCTATTTGTAATGTATATAAGGTATAGTGCTACTATGTCAATAAATACAATTTTTCAGTATTCTGTAAATTACATTCGTATTTACTCAGGTCAAAGCCAACAAACTTGATAAATCAAATATAACGATGACTGGCATAACGAAACTAAACTATTTGAATTTAATTAAAGATTACCAGCGATGTAATTATTGAACATTTGTGGTTTGATAAAAAATAATATGACCAACGAATCATATATTAACTCCACTTATTTCGCAATTATACAATAATAAAATAGCAGTAACAATATAAAGACTTATTCATTAAATTGTAACTGATTTTTTATTTTTTTAATTCGTGCTAAAAACAGAGCACCATAATTCATTAAAATCATTTGCAGGAGAAAAACCACATTTTTAGTCAGTCAGGAACTCAAAACATAAGTGTGCAAATGATTATAATTTACTTTAAAACAAATATTATTAATATTATCTTCTCAAGAGCATCGACTATAAAGCACAAAAAAAAATGCAGAACTATTATAAACATACATGTACATGGTATATTGGTATATACTACGTTTTCACACACAACCGGTTTGCCTTATAAGACAATTTCGGTTATAAATTACATTTTATGAATTAGAATTCGATCCGAGCGTTCAGTTAACGTTAGAAATGCTGGACATTTATTTCTTTAGCGCTTCGCTTGAAAATCTTCATTAATATAATTAAGCCAATTTCGACCAGAAACAAACAATTTTTAAATTTTTTTTGAGACAACTAATTATAAAAAGTTATCAGTGAATTGAAAAATAAATATTTGGTATCATTCCTGCAGAACAATTTTCCCAATGATAACAGTGATTACAGAAAACTTATGAGCCCTTACGTGTTTATATCGATATTTATCGGAATATTTTTGAGAATTAAGAACTTTACATCATTACGGCAACAAAACGAGGTGACAACTACACTGCGATTGTGGTGCGTTGGCATTGGCATTGGTGGAATGCCTCAAATTGCTGAAATTCTTAAAACCACATTGCAACTCTTTAAAAAGGCACATCACAAATATAATGGGTGTACAATTTAAAAAAAAAAAACTACAATAAACAAAGTTTTGATTGCACTCTGATAAGAAGTTGTTTGAAAATAAAAGTCTTCTATGATGATAACATCTTTTTATATGTACTTATGTACTATGTTATTAATAGTACTATCTTATAATTAAATCTTCGCTTTTATAATTTGAACAAAAATAATTATCTACATATGACACATTTTATCATTATTAACGTATTTACTTAACTCAAAGTAAAAGAAACACGCAAAATTCAGAAATAACGATGACTGTCATAAACGATGCTAAACAAATTTGTATTCAATTAAATACATCATATTAAAATCGGTTATGTTGTTTACCCAATTGTCGGAATGGGTTTGCAGTGTGAGTAAAAATGTTATTTGATCAATAGAAATTTGAATTTTTTTTCATTGGGCGCAATTAAAGAAAAGTTTTGTCTCTTTATTTGTGTTCTATTTCATGGAAATTAATTGATATGTGATTTATTTATTTATTTGTTTTTATCGAATAGAATCCCCACCATCACAGAAATCATTCATGAATTATTATTCACAGGGCTCGTCGGACATTCGAATGGGAGTATTTACTCATGTTTATCGGCCATAGGAAATCTTTTAAAATACTAAAGTTGTTAAATCAAATATTATTACGCCAGTTGTATTCTTAAATTGAAATATAAATATTATATTGAAAACATTATATTGAAAATTTCCAATAAAAATTTAAGTTTTTATTATAAATTGGGTGTTCTGCACTGCGACCTATTAGATCTATTGTGCCCCCTTCTGAGCTTATAGCTCCTCGATCAACCCCAGTTCCTGCACGAATGCCAGAATCCTTAATGGGTTGAGGGCTACTATGTCATTGAAACTCATAACATGCATCCCATGGCATGTGATTTGAGCGCTCCTCCTCACCTTTACAATATCGCACTTCATGGACTACTTTTAAAGTTAATTTCGTCCCATAGGATAGGATAGCTATGTCCGCATTCCGATAGTTACGTTTTATGTTAAATTCCGCACACCTCCCTAAGGCACACACCTCAGCTTGGAATAAGCCGGTGTGTTTCTCCAGAGATTCATGATATCCAACACTCCCAGGCCTGTTCTCTGATTGGTGAGTGATCTGTTGGTATACCATTTCATGGTGTGCTTTTCATTCGTCCATTCCATTTTGCTGCTGGTTTGAACTTTGAAATTTTGCTCGAATATCTATTCGGGTGTCATTTCATCCCTGGGTTGTAACAAGAGGGGAATTTCACCTGAAAGAAGTTGGGCATCTCTAGGGCTCACGATGTGTTTGCCCCAAATCCTTCTTCTGACATCCTTAAAATTGTGGCTTTGTGTTGGAGCCATTTGGTGTGATGGAGTGGCGTGAGCTCCATTAAGGCTTCCAAGGCCATTGTCAGGTGCGCATTGCTCATGTCATGCATACGCAGGCCATTCTCTGCAATTTTTGCAGTTCCTTCTTTACGGTACTCTGTCACCTATATATATGGTCTTACTACCATTAGGTATGCTACGACATGTGTAAAGCGCTCTGGAGCCGTTCAATATCTGATTTTGTACATGGGTGACAAAGTTTAACCTGCTGTCAAATGTGTCGCCGAGGTATTTTACCTCCCTGCTTGTCTCTAATAGGCTTCCTAAAAGCTGTATTTGATTCATCCTCTGTAACTTATATAGTCTAGTAAAGGGGACGATGACCGTTTAAGTAAAGTTAAGGTAGAGTCTTCTTCAACTTCATACACCAGCCATAGGAAATGGGTAGGTACAGTAATGCAGGGAGATTGGGGCTGTGTGAGGATATGCTTTTGAAAAGGCGGCGATACAAAGGCCTCGTTAGTACGATTGACATTATCGTACCCACTGTTTGTCAGGGACTGCTTATTTATGATAAATCTCGTATTATTCGCAGCTAACCTCCCCGAAGGGATGCCTTTCGCTATCCGCAATCCGCGAAGTTCTTTTGACTAGGAATTGTAGTTGTGTAAGGCGACCTCATGGTATGTTTATTTATATATTTAAAACTTATTCATATTTAAATCTAATTCATATTTATAGGTGCAGCTCTTGTTTCGAAGGATACGTTTTAAGTGTATAACTCTCGGTTCCCGTAATCTTCCCATGTGGGGACTGCCCGGGAGAATAAAGTGCCAAGCTCTGCTTTCTTTCTGTAAATCCTGGGATGGATTCCCAATATGACCGGCTGCCGTCAAGGTTGCTACCTTGCATTGTCACTGCGCTCTGCAGCTCCTCTAACGACTCCTTGTATCGGCTTACTTGCACGTTCACGTGTACCTTGCTCGAGTCGTGACTGCTTCTCCTTGTTGCGCAACTCCAAACGTTTTGACATAACTGAAATGGAGGGATCATTTATATTTAGTTCGTTATCCAGTTTGTGATGCAGTTCCAATATCTGCTCGACGGTGGCGCTGTTCTTCTTCTTCTGCTCGCTGAGCTCGTCTTTGTTCTCCACGATCTGAGCCTGCACGTTCCTCAGCATTGTTGTGCGCCACATGCGACTTCTCAAGCATGGTCTGCACCTCGGCAAGCTCCGCCTCTGCAGTCTGGCGAGCTTTCGGGGCTTAAGTGAGTGCAGTCTCAGCATTTTTAAGCTGATTATGTAACTGCCTGTTTTGCCGGGTGTATCCGCCTTGAGTCGCTCCAGCAGCGTTTACGCATCCTTTAGAAGTACCTTGCTTTCTTCCAAATCGCGACGCAGCTTTTGGTTCAGTGACTCTTCGGCATTACTATCCACACGATCACGAACCTTTATGGAGCTAAGTCTGTGTTCCAATTCATATTTTTCGCGCAGCAGCTGTGCTCTCTCTTCATACATTTTTTTTAGCTCATACTCAAACTCCTTTATCTTATTGTAGCTTTTTCTGCGCTCCTCGTCGCGATGCAGTTTCTCTCGACGAGCCTTCTCGAGTTCCATATCGCTCTTCTGTACATCTCGACGAGCCTCCTCGAGCTCATTGCGCATTGTCTCCGGGGTCATTTCTAGACGCAGCTTGGTCTGCTCTGATGTTTGGATTTGGTCGAAACTTTAATCCAGCTCCTTACCCTTAGTTTGAGGGTGCTCCTGTTCGACCGTGTTGAATTTTATGGATTGCAGTTCTTGGTCAAGAAATCTCAGCCGATCCCAATACTCTCGTAGCACATTGTCCCGTCTCGCTGAACTTGGTAGATATGACAGCTCTGCACCAATTTTCCCTATTCAATTTTCACCTTCGATGTAAAGATCGAAAAGTTCTTCAGATTCGGCCGAAAATTCGAATAGGAAATTGTCCATTGATGTGATCGTTTCTTGAATCGCACACATACTATGTATCAGCTCACTTTCTGTTGGATTTGCCAAGTTATATTTCCTTTCGCATATGAATTATCACTCTGGCAATTTCTTCCAAGATGTCTTTCTTTAGACTAGCCTCCTCTTTGGCTAGCTTCATCAACTTATTTGACCGTCCTTCAACCTCTTTTTCTGATGAAGACGGCTCCCTTTTTAGCAGCTCCTGCTGCTTTCCCAACAATATATTCACTTATATGATTTTATTTGTGATTTTATTTGCACTTGCTTCACAGTTCTGTTGTTAGCCACAGAACATGCTTTGAATTTCAAAATCTTTTCAGATTCGACGTTTAAATTCGAACTCTGAAATCGACGCGAAGTTCAAATTATATAGACTACATTTAGTGTAGACCTATATCCTCAAAGTCGTCGATTAGTTTCGAACTCTGACTCCGGCTCGCAGGACCAAAAAATGTGTGAAACACGTATAGGATGTAGTCAACACGATGAGACGACGTTTAGAATCGAACAGTTCGCTCTGACGAGCATTTCTTTATTTTATACAAACATTTTAAACCTAAATACATATGCAGCCGCATACGTTATCTTTACTTATCTTAACGGATATGGCGACACCATACCATGTATTCTTAATCTAATGCAGCCACGTGAAAGTCGACTCCATGTGATGTTTTTATGATTGAACTTGAAATCGGCTGCATGTGATGGTTTCTTATCGTGAAAGTCGACTCATTGTGATATTTAGTTATCTAAAAATAGCTGAGCCTTGCAGCGCCTCACGTTCATACTTGAACTGTAGTCCTTACAATAACTTAATTTTTTATTATAAAATGCAAAAATATTAAATAAAAATTATTTAATTAATTAAATGGTTACTATGGAGAATACACAAGAAGGACCAAGAAATAACCTAAGGATTAGCTACAATTAGAAACTGAATAATTACAGCTCAATATAACTATATATACCAACTTCACAACAATTCTATAAAAATCACTTCAAGGGTATATTAACAGAAAAAGCTAAAGTCAGTCAAAATCACAAAATAAGAAATTAATAATAATCACAACTGACGCGACAAAAAATCTGATTCATGCTGTTATTCGTTATACCAAATTTCGAAGAGTTGTGGAGAAAGCCAATCATTTGATTTCCTATCGATAATCTTATCAAGTGAACTTCAATTACGTATAATTTAATCGTTTTGCATGTTATATAGAATAGTATATGCTAAAGATATTAATGGCGATAAGAGTCATGTGTTAATAATTGGGCGAATTTCATTGTTTAAAACGACAAAATCGTCATCCAAACAAAAAACCCAGTTTGACCCAGGCAAAAATGCAATCAGTTAATGGTGTATGTATTTATATATATATATATATATATTTACTACATATTAATTGGTTTGCCATCTGGTGCGAGCCTGATTATGTATAGTATTTAAACAAGTAACATTTCACAGAGAGCTTTTAGTATTTGTTTACCGTTTGAAAAAGCCGGACGCTGGTTTATTGAGCGCTTCGCTTGGAATTCATTATTAATAATATAAAAAAAGTTTTTTGTAAGTTCAAATCAATTGATATAGGGATTATTAAATTTAATTGATTTTGAATTGAACTCTTGTAGAACATGGCTCCTAATAATACAACCGATACCACTAAACTTGTTAATCCTAACGAGTTTCTTGCCATACCCAAATGGATAAATGAGGACTATTTTCGTCCTATTATAGAGAAAGATGTTCCAGACTTTGTGAGCATCAAAAACTTTACTCCCATTGCTGCAACACAACCGGGTGAAAACTTCACTTCAATTATGGTGCGTGCTGTCATCGACATAGAACTCAAAGGTTTGTCTTTAGTCACTTTCTGCAAGTTATTTAGTTTCCCTAAACAAATCTAATCTGTTTTAATAGATGGCAGTGAACAGCAGATTTCATATATCTTAAAGACAATGCTGGATGCAGATAAGGGTGGTAGTGTTGTGGCTTCCATGAATTTTTTTCCCAAAGAAATGCAGATGTATGAGGTGCACATTCCCAACTATGACAGACTCTACAAGGATGCAGGAGTTGACATTGAATTGGCGCCCAAATGTGTGCACATTGACCATTCTCCGGATTGCATTACTCTGGTGCTGGAGGATCTAAAGCGTCAAAACTTTCATAACATTGATCGTCTTAAGGGTTTGGACTTGCCCCACATGAGCAGAGTATTGAAAAAATTGGCTGAGTTGCATGCCGCTTCTGCAGTGAACTATGAACAAAATGGACCCTATGATCAAATGTTCTTGGAAACATTTTATAAGGAAAGCAATCGTTCGATGTTTGAGGAGTTTGGGGAAATGCGAATCAAACAATATTTTAAGGGCATGAGAGAGTGGCAAATGCCTGAAGTGGAGAAATATATTGCGATGACACCAAGTGTAAAGCAGAGCTTCGATGAAGCCATTGCATTGAACACAGTGGATGAAAACGAATTTAATGTTTTAAATCATGGTGATCTTTGGTGCAATAATATAATGTTCTCCGATGATGGACCCGAAGAGCGTACCATACTTGTGGATTTACAGGTTGGCAAATGGGGATCTCCCGCTCAAGATCTGTGGTATCTGATAATCACTTCAGCCGCACAGGACATCAAGGTCAAGGAGTTCGAACATTTCATTGAAATCTATCATGATCGCTTGGTGGAATGCCTAAAATTGCTGAAATACTCGAAGCACATTCCAACACTGAAGGAAATGCACTTTACAATGAGTAAACACGGAAAATGGGGTACGTTTCTCAGAATTCGCAAAAAATTTGTTAGATTAAATGTTATAATTATATATTTATAGGTCCAATAACAGCTAATAACGTACTGGTTGTCGTACTTATGCCCTCTGATAAGGACTCCAATATAGATATGATGATGGCAGCGGGACCCGAGGGTGACGCCTTCCGCCACAAGACTTTCGTCAATCCGTACTACGTCAAGGCAATGCGGCAACTGTATCCGTTCTTTGAAAACAAAGGACTTCTATGATGATATTATCTTGACATATGTACTTATATGTTGTGCATAGTGCGTATGTTATATATGTTATTAATATTATTTTCATGTAAATAAAACTGTGCTTTTCTCATTTGTACAAAAATAATTTGATATCTACATATCATTAGTGTAGAAAATAATGTTATTTTACATTCAATGCAACCGTGCATCAGTAACATATGTATGTTAAGTCTCTTATTATCGATAGTTCAAAATGTTAATTGACAGTCTTGAATAAACTTTGTTTAAGTACACAACGCTGGTGGGACTCAGTTTTATTTTCTTATCCAGGCATTCCCTGACGCGGGGAAAAGATTTTCGATCCAACAATTAGTTTTATCATTATCATCGTATTTAAATCCAGGCAAAACCAACGCAAAATTTTAAAATATCGATCAAATTGGAATTTTTTGTTATACTGTCGAAATTAAAGAACAGTTTATCTCTCTTTTGTTCTTAATTGATATGTGATTAATTAATTTCTCCATCGAACACAAATCTCACCATCACAAAAATTATTTATGAATATTCGTAGGGCTCGCCGAACATTCAATTGTATGTATGTAATGTATTTACTTATGTTTATCGGCCAACGGAAACATCAACGGAAAACGCCTTCAGTTTTTAAATTAAATATAATTACGCATGTAATATTTTTATGTTGAAATCTACAAATTATATTAAAATTGTGCAGTAATAATAATAGTCGTAGCATAACTTAATTATATAAATATTGACTCAACCATACAATAACTAAATTTTTATATTATAAAATGTACTTAAATACACTTAAAAAACATAAAAAGATCGTAAAGATCTTTAGTTACAATTAGAAACTCAATAATTACAGCCTCAATAAAAATAAATTCTACAGTTTAAAACTTAATGGCCAGTTTGTGTATATTCAAAAAAGAGTAAGCAGTCGTCCAGAGCTGCTGATCAAAATTTTTGTTCAATACTTAACCAACTTCACTACAATATTATAACATACTCCTTAATCTGGCAAAAGAGGCATTAAGAATTCATCTCTCACTACCACGATAAAAAAAAATCATTGCGAAATTTGTTAAACTAAATTTCCAAGTTCTTTAGAGTATGAAAATCATTCAGGCAATTCAAACATATATACGGGTTTAATCGTTTGAAATATGCATGTACAAACATTTTTTATCTGGAATAAAATATGTGTATGTTCGTATACAAGATTAAAGAAAAATGCTCAAAAAAAGGGTAGAATTGGTCGATCATAAAATAAAAACTAGTTTCAACAACTCACAAACGACAAGCGAGCCAAGAGAAAATGTATCTATGTAGAAAAGTGTGAAAACAAAGTAAACAGAGAGCAGAGAGATACACGAAGTCGTAACGGTTAATTAACGATAGTAGCCTGAGTGAGCAAAGAGAGAATGCTGCGCAACACAATATAGCTGTAAATTTGCATAATATATAGTGAAACGAAAATGATATTATTTAAAAAACAGAATAATAATATAAACAAATAAAATAAAAAAAACCCGTTCTTCAGTTATTTACTGCTTGTCAAATTTTGGGAGTTTGACCTGGATTTCTGAATTAAACGTAGTGAATGAAAACGATTTTAATGTTTTGAATCATGGTGGTCTTTGGTGCAATAATATAATGTTATCCGATGATGGACCCGAAGAGCGTACCATACTTGTGGATTTACAGGTTGGCAAATGGGGATCTCCCGCTCATGATCTGTGGTATCTGATAATCACTTCAGCCGCACAGGACATCAAGGTCAAGGAGTTCGAACATTTCATTGAAATCTATCATGATCGCTTGGTGGAATGCCTAAAATTGCTGAAATACTCGAAGCACATTCTAACACTGAAGGAAATGCACTTTACAATGAGTAAACTCGGAAAATGGGGTACGTTTCTCAGAATTGAGAAAGAATAAGTCAAATTAAATGTTTTAATATATGTATAAAGTTTTAACTCCAATATTAATATTACGAGGGCAAAGAGTACCGAGGGTGACGCCATCCGCCACAAGACCTTAATCAATCCATGCCAGGTCAAGGCTAAGCGGCAACTGTATCCGATCTTTGAAAATAAAGGTCTTCTATGAGGAGATATATATATGTATATTTTGATTTATAAAACTTTATTATATTATTTTTATATTATTTATATTAAAATTAAAATAATATATTAACAAATTAATTTGAAACACTTCGAATTTTTGTACGGAAACAACCTATTTTTCCCGTAAAATTCAAAAGCTGACGGCTTTAAAATTTAAAAAAAAAATAGGTAATTTGTCAAAACCATTAAAGTTACACAGAATACTCAAAACTGGTTTCTCATTATACATTTGAATGAAATTTACATAATTAAATTCGAACCTGCTATGTAAAATATGATTTCGGCTAAAATTGGTTGTTAAGTATTGGTATAATAATTTGCCCCCATTAATTAGTCCATGATTCAGCAGTCAGCAGTGACACAATAAATCGCAAACACTATCAGAATGTAAAAATTAATACAATCAGAAATTCGTTAGTGTGTGTCTGAATTGACCACGCACTGTATCTATAGGCAAATCAATCAAAACGAGTTAAATATAGTAATCGCATGTTCATCATGACTTGCAAAATTGTGGTCACACAAAAAATTAAAAATGAATATAAATAGTATCTGCTGATTAAGAATAGTTCTGAAAGCCCATTCGAGAGATTGGAAAAAAAATAAATTCAGTTCATCACCAGACTCTCTGTGGATCAGTCGTGCTTGAGAGACGTAAGAATGTCCGATTCGATTGTTAATCCCAACGAGCATCTAATCATACCCGATTGGATAACCAAAGACTATTTTAAAACTGTGATCGACAAAGACGAACCGAATTATGTAAAGGTTCTTAAGTTTACTCCGGTTGCGGCCATACCGCCAGGCGAGAACTTTACCTCCATAATGCTGCGCATTTATATCGATTTGGAAATGAAAGGTATTAACTGTTTGTACTGATAATTAAGCCTTATTAATTTTGCGATTTATTAGATGGCAGCACAAAAACAAAAACCTATATCATGAAGACAATGCTGGCCAGCGAAAGGGGTGGTGACGATGTTACGGAATATGGTATGTTCCCCAAGGAGCTGAAGATGTATGATAAATATCTGCATGCCTTCGAGGCACTCTATAAGGAAGCAGGCGAGGATATACAGATTGCGCCCAAGTGTCTGCACACTGAGGAGCGCGAGGGCAACATTCACTTTATTTTTGAGGATCTGGCTGTTAAGAAGTTCCGCAATGTGGATCGCATCAAGGGCCTGGATTTGGAGCACATGACACGTGCCTTGCACAAGTTGGCCGAATTTCATGCAGCCGGCTCAGTTTATGCAGAGCGATATGGTCCATATCCGAGTGAATATGATGAGGGGTTCGTTCTACGCAACAGCTTTAAATTTATAAAGAATTTGTTCAGGTTGCGGGAAAATTCCTACAAAAAATCAATGGCCACCTGGGGCATGAAAGATGCCGATAAATATATCAAGAGCTTTGTAAGTATCATTCTCAAACTAGTTGAAATTGTTCCGATAGTTACTTACTAAATTATTAATTTCTGTTTTAGCCCACTCAGGATCAGTATTGGGCACAGTGTGTCAGCACTCTTGAAGTTGATCCCAATGAATTTAATACACTAACCCACGGCGACTTCTGGTCAAGTAACCTAATGTGTAATTATTTACCAGATGGCAACATAGATCAACTCTTATTGGTTGACTTCCAAATCTGCAAATGGGGCAATCCTGCAATAGATCTACTATTCTTTATCACTATATCGGCTGCAAACGATATACGCCTCAAGGAATTCGATCACTTCATCTGCATCTATTGGGAGCGATTGGTAGAGTGTCTTAAACTATTGAAATACCAGAAGCCCCTGCCCCTTTTACGTGATCTACATTCGTCCCTGTATAAAAAGGGAAACTCTTTTTATGGTAAAGTGCACAACAAATTATATATTATAACTTATATTATAAAGCACATTTCTTTTATATAGCCTTCTTTGCCATCACTAATCATCTGCCTGTGATTGTGTTTCCCACCGATAAGGATAGCAATCTGCACTCATTGAGGGCTGAAACTAAAGAGGGTGAAAAATTGAGACTGCGGGTTACATCCAATCCCATCTTTGGAAACATTATGAAAGATTTGTATCCATTCTATTACAATCGGGGACTGTTTAACTTTGATGACTACTCGCCACAATCATAGGCATCCGTAGTGCTTGCAATCAAAATAACTATCAAATTTATTTTATTCGTATCATTTGATTTACAGTTAACAGTTTAAATTTAGACATTGTTTTTTTCTTTTAACCTTCTTTAACTGAGTGGGTTAGATGTGTAATCATTTGACTACTTTACTTACGTCTGTATTCTGTGAAATCAATTGAACTTTAGCTAATTATTCAGTGGAAACAAAATCATCCATACAATGAAAAATTCATAGTCTGAACATTTTTGGATGATCGTATATAGAAGGAAAGACGACAAACAATTATCTGTCTGAGTTAAAAACATAATTGTATAGATATCACATTCCAATAAACATGGAATATATCCTGGCATAATGATAATCAACGTTTTCGCAAATTTTTTAATTATTCCTTGGTGTATTCAGGCAACATTGGTCAACGCACTAATTTATTTCACGAATAAAAAAGTTGGGAGTTGTTGTCTTTAAGAAATTTTAACATTTCAAATTCAAGGTATATACTTATCAAATAGTTGCCATTAAGGAGAATGGCAAAATACCAAAAATAAATACGGTTTAAGGGCGAATCTCAAAAAACTCTTTCGATTTTGTAATTTGAGGTAATCTTCGTTATATCCAAGCAAGCCGTTGTACTTATTATAATATCGATAGTAAAAGTATCGATTTTGCACTGTCAAATTGACGTTTAGAAATAAAGTAACAATTACATTTTTCATAATTGAATTGTGTGTGCGCTTTTAATACAAAAAAAATATAAGAATACAATAAAAAGAAATTTTCACATATTGTTTAAATTTAATTATAAAAAAACAAAAAGATGAAAAGCAAGCAAAAAACAGCAAAGTTGCGGGCAAAATACAAGGATTTGTTAGCGCCTTACGTGAGTTAATATTTGATGAGATTTTCGCAAAGCAGTTTTAATTCAGCTTTACAGGACCCGGAGCGAGCCTCTAATCGCCCAATTCTTTCGCCTTCGACTTACGCCCAGCGTGATAAATGGATGAGAAATCAGGCGGCGCACAATCTGAGGAGGATGAAACGCTCATTGGCCAAGAAGAATGCGAAGTTGAGAACAAAGTGGAGGAGGACATGTCAGAGTCCGTCATCCATTTCAATTGTGTCTGAGCAAGTGTATTCGCCAGTATCTTCAATCATGGAAGAGAGTCCACCACTTTCAATATGTTTAAGCCCACCATTTGGGATGTCGCATTTTGAGCAAGCTGCAAATGCACCATGGCAAGGAACTTCATCTCCAATATTGCCAATGGAGTCGGTTGAACCTGGTCTATTACAGCCACCAGAATATCTATCCAGTCCGAGGCTTTGGCAGTTAACTGTACCTCTAATCATACCAACTCTACCGAGTTCTAAACATGTGTCAATGATGTTAGAGAAACAAGCTTCTCCAATCACATCACCTCATCCAAATTGTGAGCCATTGATTTTTCAGCCACAAGCTTCAACTCCTTACAGATCGAATTGTGAGCCAAATCTGCCAGAAACACCAGCTTCTCCAGAGATGCCAACTTTTGAGTTGCCGTTGGAGAACAGCTACTCCAATCACATCAACTCAACCAGCTACGATAGTTGGGATGCGGCTGAAGCAGAAACTATATTTAGTGAAGACAGCCAGAACTTAGACAATGAGAAGACACCTCAATATCAGGCTGATTACTACAATTGGCTGTAATGATATCCAAGCAACTTGAGCAATATTATAATAAAATAAACTGTTCACATTTTATTTAAATCGTGACTATTTCTAAACTTTTGGTAGACACTGTTTATCTTTGTTTTGCTAAAGTGCAGGTTGTCTTATCAATTTCCGTAGCCGGTGAATAAATCGTTAGCTTTAGCAAAAACATCTAAATAAAGCTTGTTGTCTTACTAGAATAATATATTTGTCTGTTCTGAAATACAAATAACCAACTTAGATTCAATAAAAATTCAATTTGTATTTCAATTTAAATTTTATTGTGAATTTAAATGTAACGCCTAAATCATTGAAAACGTTTGTATAATTCTTTTAATGTGAGATTGTAAATTATTGTTGATTATTGTTCAGTTGATTTATTAAAAAAAAAACGGTGTCTTTATTAAGTCCAGTTTGAGCTAGTTTTACATTGAACGCATGGAATTGAAACCTTGGGCAAAAAATGCACAAGGCAAATATTTAAATGATTACAGTCTAAAAATAATAATCGAAATATGTTGAATTTAGTGCACTGTTTTGTTCACAGCTCTTTTCAGTTGTATTTGATGGACACTAGCAGAATATATATATATATATATATATATATATATATATGTGTTCAAGTGCATATCGAAAACTCAGTAAACAATTATATTGCTTGACCATAAATAATATAAAATACTCTCGTGTTTTCCCTCGCTAGGTTTTGCTCTCCACTTTTCTCTCTATTTCTCTCCCACACTCTCTCGGTCTCTCGCTCTCTTTATCATTATCACACTCAATTAACACTTGACAAACCGGTTGAAATAAACTAGGAGAACAAACTGTCTGATAAGATTTGAAGAGTGTCTCCCAAAAAACTCACCTGCCTTGCGTTTGGCTAATACGCCTACATTCTATAATATCTATAAATTTGTTGGTGTTGTGCGTGCCAAGAAACCGAAGCCGACACAGAAACAGGGGCCTGCAAATCATGCTTGATAAGAATGCAAACAACAGTTGCGTTTCGCTGTTCGTCGCGAACAGAACGAACACAGTTACAACGAGGCCAGAATCAACAACCACATAAATATTTATATATATATATATATATATATATTGTTTATATATACTCGCCAGAGACAGAATGCCCGATAACAGCAACAAGTTCTGTGAATCGAACGATCTTCTCGTCCAGATACCCAGCTGGATCAATGGACCGTACTTCAAGAAGCTACTTAAGCGTGAACTTAAGGATTTTCGCAAAATACTGAATCTCTCGATAATACCGGCCTCACCGCCAGGCGACTGTGAGAGTTACACCTCGTTGCTGATGCGCATTATCATCGACATTGAAATGAAAGGTGAGGTAAAATAACCAAAGGTAAACACCCTAAATCTGACCAAAAAACTGCACTCGAAAAAATTAGGCGCTTCTCTCAAAAAAAGAAAAGATCGTAATCGATTGGAAAACATGTTTCTCCATTTAAAAATAAGAAATTGTTTATTCTATTTTTGGCGTTGTTTGCATGCAGAAAATATTTCTAAATTTGATTTAAAAATATATATATTTTTCGGAATTTAATCATGAGCTCATTCTTAAAAATTCAAAATAATGATTTGGCTTAATTGGTAAGTCTTCTTATAATAAAGTTTTCCATAATTTTCACTAAGGTATCAAAATTACAACATCCAAGTGAATTATATATTTTTTTTTGTAAATTTTTCACAGATGGCTTCACACAACAAAAGTCGTACATTATGAAGACTATGCTGGCCGATCCGCAGGGCATAGGATTTATCAATACCCTGAACATCTTTCCTAAAGAGAAGCAAATGTATGAGCTGATCATACCGCAGCTGGAGCAGCTCTATCAGGAGCAGGGCAAAACAGTCAAATTCGCTCCCAAATGCCATTGGGCAGAGGATGTGAATGGGCGCATCTCGTTGGTGCTGGACGATATGAAGACCAAAAAGTTTGGCCACATAAATCGACTCAAAGGTTTCAATATGAAGCAAATGCAACGCGTGCTGGAGAAACTGGCCGAATTCCATGCGGCCAGCGCTGTTTGGCATCAGCGGAATGGCGCCTATCCGGAGGACTTTCAGCGTGTCTATTTGCCCGCCAACTATCACAAATCCAAGTCGTATCAGGCTCGCATACAAAGCTTCAAGACGGCCATATCCTCCTGGGGTTTCAGCAATCCCGAGCAGTATACGAGTCGTATTGTAAGTAATCCATAAGAGTCTTCACTATGTAAACACTAAGTAAACTTTTTAATTGTTAATTCTTTCACTGATTTTACATTAATTAACTTAAACGGAGATTTATTTTCCAGCCCACAGCTGATCAATTTGTACAATCTGCTGCCCGTTGCTTCAATAACGATCCGCAGGAATTTAAAGTGCTTAATCATGGTGATTTCTGGTCTGGAAATATTTTACTAAATAACCCGTTATCCAGTGATATCAAAGAGTTGTGTTTCGTTGATTTTCAACGCTGCAACTGGGGTAGTCCCGCTCAAGATCTCTGGGAACTGATCCTCTGCTCATCGCACCACAGTCTGAGAACCAAACAATTCGATTATTTTATCAGAATATATCACACGCATCTGGTAAAGTGCCTGGAGCTGTTGAAGTATGCCAAACGGCTGCCTTTGCTGAGGGAACTGCACATGAGCATGTTAAAACATGGCTTCTGGGGTGAGTTGATCTCTATTGGTAATCACTATTATCTTTTTACAAGTATCTTCCAAATATATAACTCTGTCAGGCTACTTTACCACCTTTATGCATCTGGTGTTTATTCTCCTGCCAGTGGAGAGCGGTGGAAGTATACCGAAACTAATGCTACCCGGCGAGGAGGGAGATCGCTTTCGTTCCAAAATCTATACAAATCCATTGTATGTTCGCGCCGGACTGAGCATATTTCCGTTCCTGCATAGGCGTGGCCTGTTAGAGTTTTAAGCAAGAATTTTGATTTACTTACCCCACTGTAGACGAATTTCCCCTATCTGTAAATATAAGTCACGTTGCTTATCTTGAAGATTTATCTATTGTTTTTCTGCGTCAAAACTTGTTGAATATTTTGTAAAACACACATCAACATTGTCAAGCGATTTGGAGCCAAACAAGAGCAAACAAAGGTTAGTGGTAATAGGATTGACTAGGTGATACTCTGTATGAGCGCCGTTTTTAACACATTTAAAACATTTTTACAGCTGTACGCGCACTTTTGGCTTATTTAATTTTAGCAATTAAGATATTATTATTAAACGAATTAATATTAGTTTTAAAATTTAGCGGCTGATTAGCTTCAAGCATGAGGAAGATGTTTTCTCCTCAAGCTGCTCTCTGCAGTTGTCTGCATCATAATGCTTCAATGAGACTTTGAAAGAGATAACGAAATTTGTATTTTGTATTTGGAGCACGAACTACGCTGTTTGTTTTTATTGTTTACATCGGTTTATTTTAATCAGACAGAAATGGCCTAGTTCTATTTGACCGATGCTAATCAATAATTGTGTTGTGTTCTGGCAGAACTTAATAATACTCTTTTCACACATTTTTAATGGGCACAGGTTATTAAAAATGTACATCAATTCCATAAAAATATGTTTTAATAATCTATATTATATTCACTACTGAGTCATTTTTTTCGCTAACTTTTACTGTTTTACCATTTTTGTTTAATAACTTGAATATATTTCACTTTCTAAATTATTATCATGTAAACCACCTTGTATATAAGTCGCTTTCTGTCATAAAATTAGCAATCCATATGAGTACTTCATAACATGTTTTGTGCTTAGCGTAGGGTATTAAGTAATCGACTATAAGAAACACTTGTGCGTATCTCGCACTCTCGCAATATTCGTCACGCTCTTATTTAAAAACAGCTGGTAAGCGTCGAAAGCTAAAAACAGAGAGAGCTTTAACGGGCACGTGGGCTGTGTTTGGAGAGCTTTCAAATTTGTGCGTCTCTCAATCACACTCTTCACTTAACAGCTTAACGCGATAGCCGCCACTGCTCAGCTGCTCAGCTCATTTATAAAGTTATTTATTTTTTCGTTCGCTTGGTCAGGTGACTTGAAAAAGTTGAAAAGAAAAGTAATTTTAAAATGGGCACTGGAAAGAAAAACTATCAGGCACCCGATTGGCTGACTGTTGAATTTCTCCAGGATGTGCTGAAGGAGCACTTCAAAGATGAGTCGTTGATTGTCAGCGATTTGCTGGTGAAGAGTGCCCAACTCGGAGATGTGGTTGCTGGCTTTGCCAGCGAAATGCATCGAGCCTGCTTCCAACTGCAGCGCGGCGATGTGAAGACCAAGTTCTCCGTTTTCGTCAAGGATCATCCGAAGGGAGAAACGGGCGCAATTGCGTTGCGTAGCAAGCTCTTCAAGCGCGAAATACTTGCCTATAAGGAGGTGCTGCCTCGAGTGCAGGCTCTGCTCGATTCCATTGGCGACAAGTCACAAATTGCGCCCACTTGCTATTACACGACGGAGAGTCCGGAACCGTTTCTCATTCTGGAGGATATGCAGCAGAGTGGCTTTGAGAACTTTGAACGCGGCCGCCTGCTCAATCTGGACTATGTGCTGCCCAGTGTTGAGAAACTAGCCAAGCTTCATGCCTGCAGCGCTGTCATTGCCAAAGAGAGTCCCGAGGTGCTGGAGTTCTTCAATGAGGCGCCCATTTCCCGTAATCCATCTCGCCGCGACTTTCTCAGCTTCTTTCCGGTCAACATACGCTGTGTGGCCGAGGAGATTGCGCACTGGAAGGGCTTCGATGAGATCACCGAGAAGATGTTTAAGCTGGCTGAAAATGTTCTCCTGAGCTCCATCAAGATGTACGAGCAGGAGCCGAGCTTCAAGGTGTTCAACATGACCGACATTTGGATCAACAATTTTATGTTTCACATCGACAATGAGACCAAGGAACCCGACAATGTTGTTGCAGTAAGTTCAGTTTTTCTGATACATAAACACATCCAGTATAAATCATTGGAATCTTTTGCAGTTGGACTTCCAGTTGGCTTATGTGGGCTCGCCAGCTGTTGATCTTAACTACTTTTTGTACGGCTCTCTTAATGAGAATGTACGCAAAGTGCATTTGAAGTATATTATTCGGGAATATCAGCGAGTGCTTCAGAATACTCTTGAAAAGCTGAACTACCAGGGACACATTCCAACACTGAAAGAAATTCACATTGAACTGATCAACCACAGTTTAATTGGTGTGTTTTTTCCTTAAATTTCATGTACTATATGCATCACTAAGGATTCTTCTATATATTCTAGGTGTCATTGCGTCCACCTGTCTAACACCTCTGATATTCAGAGAACAAGCTGGCTTTGATAATCTGGAGGATTTGAACTCTCGCACTGAGATTGGCGACCAATTCAGACGCGAGAACGTTGAGAACCCCAAATATCGTGCGTATTTGCAACGCACTGTCAAAGAGTTTGAACTATCTGGATTTTTGGATACGTAACTCTCCCCAAACCAGTTGCACAACAAGATCAAAGAGTAATGGGGCTTCCAGTATATAATAAAATTACTTTTCAAGCTCAATTTGTTACAGCAAAATGCACCAGAACATAAAAAGACAACCCCAAAACCACAATCAATATTTTTTCAAATCTATAAATATACCACTCACATTTAGCCCTAAAATGTTGTAAGTTATAAATGCTATAAAATAGACCAATCACAAAAAGTATTATTTGTTATCAATCAATCGGTTTGATTAAATGTAATCAATGGCAAAAAAGATTGAATAAAAAGAAATTATCCGCTATTATTGATATTCACGTGTTACCCATTTAATCGATTGTTTTGAATAAAAAAATCATTTTAATAAACTACTCATTTTAAATATAGTATATACAAATATAAATATATAAGTTTTAAAAGCAATCCTCACTTGGAATTGCTCATGCGGACTCAATCTCATAGCTTATTGCAAATATGTAGTAATTTATGTTGGTTGGTTTTCAAAACTTCTCAGAATTCGGTATTTCAAACTTAAAGACCATTTTTCTTATGATATTGTGCTCCCATGAGCACATAAACGGCAAATCGATAGTTATTAAAAAGACATTCTAATTTTTCATATACTTGGATGTGTTTAAATATCTAAAATCCACATGTCAAAAAACATAATACCCATTGGGCTGATATTTTTACGATTCTCCTGCTTTACAGACATTTCATACAATCAAATTTAATATACTTATAAAGCGCACTAGGTCGAGACCCCTAATTGTCTAACTGTTATGGAATACTGAGCATGGGGTACTAAAAGCGCTCACTACTTTAATGATTTGAGAATTATCTAAAATTACTAATAAGTTATAATTTGGTGACTAAATATATTAAATTTAAGATACAAGATACATTTCAACGCGATATTTCAATAAAAAAAAAACCATTAAATGTTAGGTGTTTCGAGAAAATTACAAATAATTCCAATCTACAATTTAATTGACATTAAATGTGACAATTGAGATAAAACTGTATTGCTCTGAAGTAACATTTACATCTGAGCTATTTTAATAACCGAATTTTTATAATAACTTTAAGCAAGAACGCAGGTAGCTGAATACGGCCTTAATGAAGTTTTGTACAAGCAACTATTTGAATTATTTATTAGTTTATTTTAAGTTTGTAACTCATTTTTAACTTCCACCATAAAACTTATTTATTAAAACATTGTTGTACCAGTTCGTTCATATGGCAATCAATATCCACTCGTTATCATTTCTATCGAGTTTGTTTCCTTATCATGTTAATCAAAATATCCCCGTTTTTCAAGTCTGGAGAGCACTCCCTTTACATCTTGAACGTAATTGTCCAAACTGAACAACTTTGCCCGCACATCTTCATTTTCAATTACTTCAGTGAAATCAATGCCTTTCTCATTAATGGCAGACATCAAGGGCAAAAATGTGCTTATTAGGAAGATATCTGCAAATGGAAGTGAAAATATATAATATTGACCAATTTGCATTATAAGGCATTCCAAATCAAAACCCACCATAGTATTTATGTTGGGATATTTGTTTCCAGAACTCCACAGTATTCGGTAGTTCGCCCTTAAAGCCAATTTTTTGCAATGTTGCGATGAACTCAGAGAAGTAATAGTTAATTAGTTCCTTTTGGTTATTTCGACGATCTTCCATACTCATCAGCATGTAAGTGGCATAGATAACATCGACAGTTATGGGGCTTATGTTGCTTACTTGGAAATCAATTAACATGACATCTTCCAGTTTTCCATCTACTTTGTTGTGCTTGAACATCATATTGCGGAGATGGAAGTCCCCATGGCATAAAACATAATACCCATTGGGCTGACGATTTTTATGATACTCCTGCAGAACACTTCTGCAACGATCCAAATAATCATTTTCTATGTTCTTAAAAAACGGTAAATACTTTCTTAATTCTGGAACTTCTTCCAGTACTGCAATAAACTGGCGCATGCCTCCTGTTACTAAGGGGTCATTACAGAGGGTTGGCATTTCAAACATGCCATATTTAAATTCTTGTAGGTAATCGGGTTCCTAAATATGAAGAATTAGGTTATTAAAATAATATTAAATAGTCCTACAAATTACTTACCTCACGTAATACGTGAACACTAACTGCATGCCACTTGGCGAGCTTAGAGAACGCACTCTTTAGCTCCTCGATATTTCCAACACGATCCCTTATGACCTCATAGCCATGAGGAACCAGATCCTCAAAGATCATCACCTGCCGAGGCTTTAAGCTTGTATATATACAGGGCACATAAAGCCGAGTATTATCACCCGCTTCCAGCAAGATTTGCTCGAATTTTGGCAACACTTTTGTATACAAGCCAATTTCAGTCTCAAAGAGATGAGATTCAATTAACATTTCTTTTTTCTGACATTGCTCTTCGGGTATTGTCTTAATTATTAGCGATTTTGAAAACTTCCCTTTTTCTGTGATATAAGAAGCGTTGCCACGAAACATAATGCTCGCATAGTGGTCTCCGTTCGCACTTGCTGGAGATATCTGAACATCCAAAACTTTTAGTTCTGGGGCATTCTCATGTTTGCTGAGTACTTCCTCAATGAACCCATTATTTAGCCACTTCGGTGCCTCCAGCTCATCAGTATTAAAGCTATCATTATTTGTTGTCATCGCACTATTTTTTATTTGTATTAGGTATTTGGAGAAACCGTTTAACGTTCCAGTAATACTGAATATTTGTTACTGAAAGTCATCAGTAGTAAGCAAAACTATTTAAACGATTTTATAGCCAAAGCTCTCGAAAGCTTTCAAGTGATTCGTCAACTATCTGATTGGGGAAATAGCAATTTTGTGAAATTATTAACTAAAGCTCAACTGATAGCAGCGCCAATAAATCTGTATCTTTGTTGTTTATTGGTTTAATGTAATGTGTCCATCGCAAAAACTTATCTGCAAAAAATAACATCTAAGTTTAATTTGTAATAGTTTGTAAATATTTAGTATTGATTACCATATCTAAGCTCATTACAATAAGTAGGGCAAAAGGGAAAAACCGGTTTTGGCATCACTCGTCTGCCTGACTGCAGTTTAATATCAAAAACAACAAGAGCAATATGGGAGATTCAGTTCTCATATGATATTCATAGAAATTCTCATTACAATTTAGGAATTTATATAGTAATTTTGAGCTTTTGCGATATGCAGATGGCAAGTCAGTAATTGCTTAGCAAGCTACTTAATGCGACTACAATAAAGTGATAAATGCAACCAGAACGTTATCCATCAATTACAGCTGCAGTGTATAAATTGGATATAGCACACTGAAACAAATTTGTGCTTCTTTTGTGTCTGTCAGTTACAAACTTCGTCAGAATAAGGCAGAATTCATGCGAAAACTATGTTTTATTATTTGTCCAACGGGTTTCTAATGGAAATACTAATATTAGGTAGGTAGTAGGTGAACATATATCTACTTAGTAGTTGACTCTTACCAATTAAACGTACGTCTCTTTCCGATAGTAGAACATATGTCCAGCTGTGATCGGTTGAGTCTTTCTAGAAAATAAATTCGAATCAGCTCTTAAGTGTCAGATTATAAATATATTTTAGATTAATTATAATAATCTAATCTTGTTTTTGTCTAACGCTTTTTAAAAATGCTAATAATGATGATGCAAAAAGGTACTTTGGAATCCATACATTTAGTTTATAAATCATATTAATCGTTGCCAGCTGACCTACTAGTACTTACGTTTTTTAGATTGTACAAAAGTTAAGTAGATTCTCCTCTTAAGTAAGGCGGTATAAAAGTCTTCAAAAAATAAAATAAATTTAAAATAAATTTTAATTAAAATAACTTGAGTACTTCTACAGATTTTCTTGTAAGTCGTAGTTTTTCAAATCAGGAACTTTATACAGAACTAATATAATCATCTATAATGTGCATGAAGAGATTCTCCTTAATTTATGGCAACTGTGTGTAATAATACATGCCATAAGCCATGGAATTGGTAGACCATTCTCCACAATGGGCACCATATAGGAGAGTACCGCAGCAAGAACTCGCTCCGAAAGAACCCCTAAAGAAAGGAAAATAGCCAGGGGATCCAGAAGGTGCAGCCTGAGCCGTCTTTGCCAGGATGTTCACCAAATAAACCCTTGTGCTGGCCCTGGTACAAAAGCCATGAGTGTACGATGGGGTGAAAGGACTGTACACGGTCGATTCACAGGTAATCTGGGTTCGGAAAGAGCCAGCACCCAAAGCATTCATTATCCCCAAGCGGAAGCACATTAAAGCTGCTCTGAAATTCATTTTATGTAATTTATCATATTTACTATTTTAAACTATGTTAAAGTATGTTTCGTTCCCCTCCAGCTTGAACAGCCACAAAATCCATCAGCAACGCAGACATGCAACAGGTCCATTTCCAGCTGCTGTTGAAATTGCACTCTGTTGGAAAATTTCAGGCAGACTTCTTGCAGCGAATGCCTCACACTATATGTCTCAATCAATAAAACCCTTATTTGAGCACTAATTTAACATTAAAGAAAAATTTCGGCCACTACTGGCAACTGTCTGACATCTTTATGGCATACTTCATGATAAGACAATAGTTGATTGTTCCTTTGTTCGAAATTGGAAAATATTGTTGCCCATATCTTATCATTAAATACAGAATGCAATTAACCTTGAAATGTAGTAAAATGCATTACGCCAAATTAATTACTTTAAGTCTACTTAAAACATTTGCAAATTGGGGGATTATTAATTTTTATATTGGTTATACGATAAATCTGATCATCGAACTCTCTTAAAACCACAATCATGATTTCTTTCTTTCATTATTAAAAATGGTCAACAATCAAAATGTTGGCGTATTTTTTTATAAATGAATCGATACATCGGAACTGTTATCGGCGCATGCAGCTGATCGATATCTTGAAAACGTCAAAAATATCGGTTGAAGTTCCCCTAAATGGATGTGACGCTGGAGAAGAAATTGCAGGGATTTCAACTGGTGGCTCAGGAAAAGGTGCGTTTGTGCGAGTGTATGGGTGGGTGTGTGTGCACCATTGGATTAATTGTAATAAAATGCATTTGTTATGTCTCTTTAATGCAGTTGCAGGCAATATTATGCTCCATTCCGGGGAAAAAGGAGCTCATCTTGGAGCCCGAGCTGATCAAGCCGCTCGAACATGTCTGCACTGCCTCCTGGCTAAAGTAAGTGGTTAATGCATATTTTGCTAAAATTGTTATTAAACAAAATCATTTATAGATTGAAGGGCATTCAGCGTATCTACAAACTGGATGCAAAACAAGAACTGCATCGAGATGACGACCAGGTGCACATCTACATGATACGCAATTTGCTGGGCACTTATCAGACGCTGTTGCGTCAACTGCAACCCTTGACCTTAGCCACGCCCACTGAGTCACCGGATCTAGCGCTGCGCATGGTTCACATCATTTGCGTGCCAAGCTGCTATACGTATTTCCATACGCTGCTCGAACAGGCCGGTCTCTGGGATCTTGTCCAGCTGCATCATTACAACTGGGATTTCATATACCTAGATCAAGGCGTCCTGAGTCTGGAACTGCCAAATGTGAGTAGAGAAAACGACCAGCTTTTTTAATTTTATTTAAAATAGATACCTAAGAATTATTATCTTCCTCTAGTGTAACTGTAATAATTATAGACGTTCTACTCATTTGAAAGAAATGCCAAATCCTTGCTAGACAAATCCAAATCCATTTACTTACTTTCTAACACTCCTTCAATGCAGCTCTACGAATGCCTTTATCTGCAAGGGAATACCTCGGCTCTGCCAGCTGTGGCGCAGAGTCTGCGGCTGCTGCAAATTATTTGTGGGAAGCCAATGCTTACCCTCACCTTTGGTAGCCATGCGGGTCAACTGGTGCAGCTGATGCAGTCGCTGGGCACAGTTCCGGAGTCTACAAATCCAGCTGACTTTGGTGCCTGGCTGATTATTGACAGGGACAAAGATTATGCGTCGACATTGCTGACACCCGCCATTTATGCTGGACTGCTGTTGGAGGTGTTCCAGCTGCGTGCTGGGGAAATTGTGATTGATAATGCCAACAATAAGATACGTAGTCAAAAGCTGCAGCTGCTCCAACGCAAAGGCGATCTGAAGCCGATCACTGGCAAGCTGAGCAGCATTCGCCTGAATTCCGCCTGTGATGAGATCTACGGTGATAATCGATACAAGCATTTTGCCCAGGCGAGCAGTCTGGTGCGTGCGCAGGTAAAATCATTGAGCCTGGAGCAACAGAAGCTCAGCGACATGCAACTGGAGGAGATGCACGACTATGTCGCACGCAAGCTACCTAAGATGAAGGAGCTAAAGGCCAAAGTGTTGCATCACCTCAATGCCTCCGAAATTGTCATCCAAATGTTGGGAAACTTTCGGCGCCTGCAAACGCTGGAGGAGGACATCCTTAACAATGTTTCACGCAAGCGTCTTCTCACCGAAATCGATGAGGTGCTGACCACAGATGGCCAGCGTTATAATACGCTGCGTCTGTTATGCTTGCTGCATCTGTGTGCCGGCGTTGCTCCCGAAGAGCTGCAAAGTTTTGCACGCAACTATTGCAACATGTTTGGCCACCGTGAACTGTGCGTCTTCCAACAGCTGGCACAGGCGGGTCTGTTGCCGGTTCTGCTGCCAGAGCGCAAAACGTCCGCCAAGCTACTCTCCAATCTGCCGCTGCCCAAGTTCCAGCAAACCGAATTTCAGGCCAATGCCAATCGTCTAAAATTGTTGACATCCTCTGCGGACGAAGATCAGCCAGCAGCATCCACGTCCGCTGCTGCAGCTGCTGCTGCTGCTGGCGGCTTAAGTGGACATGCTGCTAAGCAGTCGTGTCCCAGCTTTGTATTCAACGGAATGTACATCCCGCTAGCGGCACAGCTGTGCTCGATACTCCTCAACGCCAACAGTGCCGAGCAGTTGGCCAACAAGCTGACCATGATTGATGGACTCCAGCTGCACGTGGCAGGCGGACAGCCGAGCACTCCCAAAATCTTTGCTACCCAACTGAAGACACCTGACATCTTTCCGCTGCGTCTGCGCAACTTGTTTGTGTTTGTGGTTGGCGGCGCCAACTATGCTGAAATAGCTGCCTGTGATCTTGTGGCCAGGTTAACGGGCACCAAAATAACTGTTGCCTCGGATACACTGCTTGCGGGTAGCGATCTAATCGCATCCGCCTTCAATAACTAACGCTATAAGAATTTAACAGTTTCTATGTTTATATTTTTGTAATAAAACGTTGCAATTTGAAAACGGCATTTGTTTTTCTCTAGATTTACTTGTAGAGCTGAAATTGAATGGAAAAAACTGATGAACTTGGAATAACTCTGGAATCCATTCAAGCATAGCTGAATATTCTGTACCTTCTCATAATGAACAACAAACTCTCAATTTGTATTTAAGTATATTGATATATAAAGTGTATTCAAAACTGAAATGGAAAATATAGATTTATGTTTATTTTCAACTGTTAGACTAGTTCCGATTGCCTCTTAATCTTAGTGCTACCGCTGTCCGCCAGACATGCCCGGCACGCGATACAGCAGCTCCCCATCGTCATCGTAGTAGGCATCCTCGACGCGATAGGTGGCTCCTTGGCGATATAGTTTGCGTGGTATAACAATGCGATCCTTTAGTTTGATCATCTCGTATTTGCGCTGATCAGCAACGCTAACAACAATTTCAGTTCGCTCGAATTTCTCCACAAAACTAGGCAGTGGACCAGTGCCACTGGGATTGGATAATAGTCGCTCTAGCTGCTGCTCCTCCTGCTTGGGCAACACTTGCAAAGCCTTTAACTCCTGCAGGCGCATTTTACGCTTGTCCACCACCTTGTCCAGCAAATAGGTTTCCTCCTCACCCGTCGTTGGCGGCATAATCCTAGCCGTTGGTCGCTGTGTTGGGTTTCCCGATTCCAGCTGCTTGTTAGCCTCTTTACCCAGCAGCGCGCGAAATTCATTTCGCTGAGGCACTGGTAGCTCTGGTTTTCTCGGCCACTGTTCCGGCCTTAAGTGCTGTAAGTCTCCTCGTTGGCGCTGAGCAAATTTCTGTAAATGCTGCAATAGCTCAGTCGGCACATCTGCACATTTTCCAGCGCGCAACTGTGACCAGTTCCTCATAACGCTGTCATCGTGATTGCGTATGCGTTCCACACTTTGTGGCCGCCACTTGGAGCGCAACACTTTCTGCACTATGTCCGCAGTGGCCGGGAAACTCTCTGCCAATCGCTCCACACTCCATTCATCCCCATCACGTTCGTGAAGCAGACGCATTTGCTCCTTCTCAGCGTACAATAGTAAATTGGGCAATTTGGCATTGCGAAAGTATTTGTGTTTGATCATAAATTTTCGCACACGATCGCGTTGCTGTTGCTGCTGTGCCTCGTGTTGCTGATGTGTGTGATGGGCGGACATGAAATCCGCCTCCATGTCGGCATAATCCTCAATAGCATCCTCGACACTCGACTGCTGCAGCTGCTGCAGTTGATAGCCCAGACCGGGATTGGCACGTCGTGGCACTCGAGCTAGAAGACTCCATTGAGCAGTGTACAGACTTCTTATGATTTGATGGGCTGACATTTTGACATCATTTAACCAACAAATTATTATGTGAATGGTAATCCAAATTTAACTAACACATTAGTAAGTGAATGGTATTCCTCAAAATTCACTTTATTTTCACTTAACTAAAGATATCGATATTTTTGTGCAATTAATCGCAAGTCGGCAGTTTTATTTTGTGGGGTTTTTTAGTACTTATTCGTGGGAACGCAAATTTTAGCGAATTCCGAGAATTGTTTACACTTTGTTTTTTGCTTGAGTACATCGAAAATCAACAAACGGGAAAAAAAAACAAAAATGTCTACGCCAAATAACGAAGCCGGTGGCGGCAATTTAATGGATGAATTCGAAGAAGCTTTTCAGGCCTGTCTGCTTTCGCTAACCAAACAGGAGCCTAACTCCGGTACCAACAAGGAGGAAATCGATCTGGAAGTGCAAAAGACAACGAATCGCTTCATCGATGTGGCCCGCCAAATGGAGGCATTCTTCCTACAGAAACGCTTTCTCGTCTCCACGCTTAAACCGCATATGCTCATAAAGGATGAGAATCAAGATCTGAGCATCGAAATAGCACGCAAAGAGGCGCTCCTGCAAAAGCACTACAATCGCCTGGAAGAGTGGAAAGCTTGTCTGTCTGATATCCAGCAAGGTGTCCACAATCGCCCCACACCACCGATGATGGCAGGCGCGTGCCCATTGGGCATGCAGCCAATGGGAGGCCCGGGACCACGTCCTGGCCTAATGAGCGTCATGCCACCGGGCGTCCAGCTGCCTGGAGGACCACAGCACTTGCTGCAGGCACAGCAGGTGCAACAGCTGCGCATGATGGGCAAACTGCCACCCAAGTGATGTCATAGGATCTAATATAATCTTTAAGTTATGAACATTTTAATAAACATTAAAACTTATACCACAATTAAATCCTGTACTCTTGTTGAAGCTGCAAGATGCCTTAACTTTTTATTTAATCTAACAGCTATTAAATGAACATAAAAAAATATTGAATATCGATTGAAATTAACTTCTCAAGAATAAGCCATAGTTTTAACTAAACTTTTCCCATCAGGAGAATTCCGATTTATATAGGATTATTGAATATCAAGATTTAACTATCGTCACGTTCAAGAGAGGTTTATCAAGGAAATTCAGTTTTTATAAAGATTTTCCATTCGGAATATGCGGTTATTTAAGAGATTATTAAATTGTAGAATTGTAGAACTTTTAATTAAATGTATTTCAACTAACTTTTGCCAAGATCGAGATCAACTTTATTCATGCAACTAAAAATTAAAAACTCAAATAGTATTATTTATCGTATTCTGTGCCATTTATTGTTTATTATTCTTGCTGCGTGTGTAGTTAAATTTTTTTGCGCACCTTAGCAAAGATCGCATATAATAGCTAATATATTAATGTATTTTTAACTCATTATATATTTGTTTCTTGTGTGTGTTTTGTGTAAATTGGTATCGGTGTCTAATTATAATTCTAAATGTATTAGGACAGCTTTAAACTAAATTCAGACATAAAAATTATATAAACCTATGCTTGGGCTATATATTCATGCATAATTTGTAATGATAAAAATTGTTATTCTAAAATTATTATAAGACGACAAATTAACTAACATTAAATCGAAATTGATACACAAAAAAAAAACACATTTGTATATTATGTTTGATGACGAGGACAATAGCCAATCCTCTCGTGGTTCACCCTGTGCGTAATAATATGATGGATTCATGAACATAATATGTACTATATGTCGATTTTCATTTAATCAATCTCGTATACCTTGTCCGCCTCAAAACCGGTCGCACTGGCAGTGGGTGCAACAGGGGCGCCAACTGTTTGTCCAGTTGCCTGATTGTAGCCCGCCGCCGATGGGTTTTGATTAGAATAGAGCAAGGGATTCATATACATGCCGCTGGGATGTACAATGTGTGTGTGTAGTTGTAATAGATCCTTGTACATGGTCGGATCACCATTGTTCATCTCATTGTACAGCTGCTGCAGATACCTGGGCACCATTTGTATGACCTGATTCTGTGTTAGCTCCGGATGATCCTTCGATATCTTCATGTTAAGCAACTGCAACAGAATATCTGAGCGGAATCCAAATATCTTATTTGATGTAACACTGCCGGAAGCATTGCCAAACTGGCTGACCATCTGGACACCAAAGGCGTTGCGATCATAGCTCCCATACTGCGAGGCTTGGACGGCGCGCGTTTTTTCCGCCTCGTACTCGGCCCATGCCGATTTGCGCTCTTCCTCGGATAGATTCTCGTGCTCCTCCTGCTCAAGCAGCGAGTCGTGTTCGTGATATTTAAATATCAGCTTCTCATGCTCGGTCAGCAGCTCGGCAAACAATCGATCCTTGGGCAACAGAGGCATCTCGCGCTCAACGCTCGGTTTCAGCTCATAGGTGTAGAGCTCCATTAAATCAGTTTGATTATAATGCCTGGAGATCTGCTGCTCATCAATCACACGCTTCGCCGTTGCCTGCTTGGCCACCTGTCGTTCATAGACCTTCTGCTCCATGGTGCCCATGGCAATAAGACGGTAGATGTAGCACGGCTTCACCTGCCCAAAGCGATACACTCGAAAGATGCTCTGCGTGTCGTGCGAAGGATTCCACGAGACATCGAATATGACGACACGATTGGCTGCCACCAAATTGATGCCCAATCCACCGGCTCTTGTCGAGATGAGAAAGAGACGGGCACGCACATTGCTGGCATTATTGAACTGCTTGCACATCGACTCACGCTGCTCTACGCTGCAGGAGCCATCCAAACGGAAGTAATCTTCGCCCTGTGTCCAGGAACCCTTAAAGTTACCCACATCACCTGCGGCAATGAGAAGAAAAATATTATAATTGCAGAAGATTTATTCCTTAATGCAATATAAATATATATAGAGATATGTATCCAATATTTCCGTACAATATAATATATGATCCTACTTAGATCTTGGCATAACCGATCCGCAGAACACGACTCACCCTCAAATTCATAGCCCTTGCTATTGCTATCCACCAGTGAGAGGAAATGCTCTATAACATCCAGGGATTGAAGAGATTGTGAGAAGACGAGCAGCTTGTCACCGATTGCTTCGCATTGTTGCAGCAATCGGAGCAGCATGAGCAGCTTGGGGGAATGATTAACGTTGTTCAGCTCCTTCTCCTCGACGAACGGTTTCCACCACTCGGATGGATCATCCTTCTGCACAGATGCTCCGCCGCCCATAAGCTCCACATCCGAATCGCTGTCGACCAATCCGGCGCGAACGCCGTTGCGTGTCTTGCGACTCTTCATTTTGCTGCCGCCAGCGGCATCTCTGTTGCCCATGGTTAAGCTGGCATCCGATTTGAAGGAATCAACGCTCTCCGATGAATTCGAGGCGACCTCCTCCTCCTCGGAATCATCACAAATGAAGCCTTCCTCCTCGGAGTCTTCATTGCTTAATAACCGCTTCGCAATTACATTGTCGCTGTTGACGCGCAGATTCATCGGATGTGTCCAGATTCGTCGCAAGTCTTGAAAGTCCTGAAACAATCGCGCACCCTTGCCACAAATATCCGAACTGGCCTGATCCCGATGCGTTGTCATATAATAGCCATACAGTTGCTGCTGCAGCTCCGACAATGTCGTATAGACCACATACTCATGCTTGGGCGGCAAATAGGGCGCCAGCACTGAGTAATCCCGTCGCTGAATGCAACCCTCGAGCAGCTTATGTAGAATATGCGAACGATGCTTCATCAGGCGCAAATCACGCTCCGTGGAGTCCGTATACTGGCCATTGATTATTGGATTGACAAAGCGATTCATATACTCTTTATATGTGCCCAATAGACTTGGTTTCACAAACTGAATCATGCAATAGTCTAAAGGACGAGAGGAAAAAATAACGAATAATAATTTGTGTAAGGATCATCGACTTGGTGCTGTAGCTTACATTCTTTGAGATTATTTTGTAGAGGCGTGCCGGTGAGTACGATGCGTCGCTTGCTGCGCATCCTAGTGACCGCCTTGCTAATTGATGTCTTCTCGTTCTTGAGCAGATGACCCTCGTCGCAGACGACGAGATCGGGCCCGGGTTCAACGAGAGCATGCTGGAGCTGTTCGCGTTGCTTTTTACGCAGACCTTTGGCCTTCTCGTTGGCGAGAATGCGATACATGTCATAGCCCAGGATGCAGACGCCGCCCTCCTCGTACCATTCGTTCAGCTTGAAAATTCGTGTCGGCTTGTCCTTGTACCGTGAAATGTCATAGATCTCGATGTCGCGTCGATGGGCAAACGCCATCCAATGGACAAATTCACGTGCCCAATTATTCACGGTGCTCAGCGGCGAGATAACCAACACACGCTCCACACCCGTACGCCTTGAATTGATGAGTAACGTGTGAGAGAGTGTGACCACCTGCAGCGTTTTGCCAAGGCCCATGCAATGGGCCAATATGCAGCCGGAGCCGGAATTCTTTTCGCTTTCCTTGAGCGTCTCGAAGCAGGCATCCCACATAAACTTAACGCCAGCCACCTGGTGGGGTTTTAGCTTCTTCAGCAGTCCCTTGTCCACCTGGAGCAGTGCCTTTTTCGACTCCTCATCGAAATCTAATATTAGCTCACTAATTTCGATGCTCTCCGATTTCTCAAAGATGCGATTGTAGATTTTTTGACGCTCCTCGATTCGTTTTCGACGATCGTCCTCTTCCTTGGCGGCCTCCTTTGTGGTCAAATCCAAATCCTTAGTCTTGATAATTTTTCGTATATGTTTACGTTTGTTCTTATTCTTTTCGTCGTCGCCATCGTCGCTGTCACCGCTTGATGCCTTCTTGATGCGTCGTCGCTTCTTTTTCTTCTTGTCCTCAAGCTCGAAATCCGAGGAGTCCTGTGCAGAGCCCGCATCTTTTTTGTTTGCGAAACTGCGACGTTTGCGTTGTGGCATAACTTCGCTGTCACTGCTTTGGCCAGCAGCAGCGTCTGCATCTGACTTTTCAGCATCTTTTTCCTGTTCGGAATCCGCTTGTTCCTCCTCATCCGACTCGGCGGCTGCCTTGTAGTCGGAATCGTTATCGCTGGCACTGGCGCTTTTATCGCGACGATTGCGCTTGGATGTGGTCGCTTTTTCCAGCTCGGAATCTGTGCTCATTTTGCGCTTTGACTCGGGTTTTATAGCTGCTGCTGTTTCTGTTGCTGTTGTTGCTATTGTTGATGCTTTTCTTGTTAATGCTACTGTTTCTGTTGTGGCTGCTGTTGTCTTTGCTTCTTTTGTAGTTGGTGCTGCAGTTGATGATTCTGTTAATATATTTGTTGTAGTTGTTTCTGCCGCAGTTGTTGCTGATGTTGCTCTTATTATTTCTGCTGTTGTAGTCAATTCTGTTTTAGTGGTTTGTGCTGCTTTTCTTGTTGCTGATTTTTTTGGCTTAGCTGCTGTTGTTGCTTTAGCTGCAATGGTTGGCAGCTTAATGCGCTTTACACGCACCATACAACGACGAAACTGTTTTGTTTTGTTTGTCTCCTCACTCGCTGTTGTGCTATCGCTATCGATTAACAGTTTTGAGAGCAAACTCTGCTTGGTAGGCAACTTCTTGGCTGGCTCCTTTCCAGCTGCTGCGCTCAATGTAGATGTGGATGTGCTACGCCGCACAATAATGTCGTCTTCGTCAGTTTCCGTTTCGCTGTCGCTTAATTCAATAATGGATACGTTGTTTTTGCGACTTTTACGTGGCGGCAAACCCGACGATGATCGCAAAGTTGTTGTTTTAATTATATTAGTTAATTCTACATTAGGTTTAGTGTTGTTGTTGTTGGATTTTCTAGTTGTTCTGGTGCCGTTGCCGTTATCGTTGCCTTTTGGCTGTGCCAGCAGTTTCTCCAATGGAACAATGCTTATTTTGAATGCTGGCTTTTCCAGAACGCTTTGATCGTCGTCCGAGCAGCTGTTTGAGAATTCGTCCAGTGCAGCATTCACTGTTCCATTCCCGTTAGTTCCATTACGTTTATTCGTATTGTTTTTTTTAATAGTTGCTGCTGCTGTTGTTATTGTTTCTTTCCTTTTTGTTGAATTCTCATTGACATCGCTGATTTTATCGCATGTCTCTGGCATTAGTTTAGTTGTGATCTCTTTCGCGGTGTTGCTAATGTCGTCGTCTGGATTGATCAAAGTTGCAACAAATGTCTCGCCAGAGTCTGACTTTTCGTCTCCCATAGGTAACGGTGTTCCACGAGCTTTTTTTGCGCCGCGTCTCAAATTTAAACAAAGCTAAAAGATATAAAATAAAATGAAAGAAACGGAAAGAATTATATTTTAAAATCATGCGACACTAACTAGGAGGTACCCTGTCAATTATACCTAACATGTATGCTCATAAGCAAAGCTCACAAAAAAAAAACTAATTTTATTTTTTAATCTTTTTTTTGAAAATGCTTTTCACTGCCTCTCATAACTAAACATGTTAATATTTTAATAATATTATAGATTTTAACTGGGTTGCAGGGTAAGCAAGTGTTCAGCACACTATTGCTTTTTCTTTGTTGCTATTTCGCTACATTTAGTTAAAAAAAAAACGAGACAAGCACTTTTCGACTTGCATTCGACACGGCGCGTCCGCTTTCGGCGTTTTTGTTGCGCTCTGCTTCTTCTTCTTTTTATTTTCTGCGTTTCTTTTTTTCTTGTGCAAAATACTTTTCTCTCTTTCTGTTTCTCTTTTTTAAAGAGATGCAGTATGTTTTTTCTATTTAAAAACAAACAATGCGAAAACTTACAACTTTAATGTTAATGTTACATTTGATTAGTTAATTTTTCGTCATTCTTCCACCGCGCTTTTTGGCACAGACGCGAACTGCACACGCACACATACATGTACTCGCACACACACACGCTTACGTACAAGCACACATACTAAGCGTTGCGCTCACCTTTTGCGATTTTTCATTTGTGTTGATATTTCGCACAGCACTTAGCAAGTGCATTCGGTTCACATTCACAAAGGATTTGAGTATACTTGAATTGAATTAAAATCAATTAAATATATATAACAATAAAACAGACAGAAGCAGCGGTCTGCCTACGCCGCCGCTTAAAATTTTATTTTCTAGTATACACAGCACACAAGCACACAGATGTTGATAATAGCAAAGGCAACTCTAGCGCCGACACTAGAGATGAGCAATTATCGCTTACCTGGTATTTTTGATTTAAATCGTGACTGGATGTCGGAAAATCCATAGATTTTTACTGAAGTGAATTTTGCGCCTTGTCTATATTAGTCTTCATGCATTTAATTAAAGTATAAAGATTAAGTATATTTACAATTAGTGTCATTGACAAGTTTGACACAATAATTAAAATTAACATGAATTTTGCCAGAGCTGTCAAAAATTAAAATCAACAAGAGTTGAATTGCATATAATTGCAGAGGCAATTGCATATAAGAAAATATATTTTAATGAATTCGTTTTATTCAACTATTCGCACTTAAGGCCATGTCGCCAGCTGTTTTTCGCGTGGAGTTGCCACTCCGCGATTTAAGTGGATGCGTGCTGCCAACGCGTTTCGAAAATACGAAGCAAAGAAAAACACCAAAAAACGCAGAGAAAACATGCTACTAACCAAAGAAGCAAAGGCAATAAAAAGAGGAAAACAAGCAGCAAATATGTTTGATATAACGAGGCAGCGGAAGAGACAAAAATTATAAATTAGTGTAGAGAAAAAATTTGCCCAGAGTGCGAAGAGAATCAAAGTTGCATTCATTAATTGTGTAAAAAACGACGAAAATTCCTCAACTAGCAATGAGCAACAGCAATAGCAACAACAACTGCAGCAACAACAACAGCAATAATAATAATAATATGAACAGCATGCCATGCCCGGAATCGGAGGAGGAGGAGGAGGAGCTCAGCGGCTCTTACAACATCAATGACAACGCCGACTGCAGCAGCAGCAGCAATAGCAGCCCCGACGCTGCCGCCGCTGGCAGCAGCAGCGGCAAAACGGCGAGCAGCTCCAGCAGCAATGCCAGCGACGATGACGCCGACGATGATGATCAGGATGAGGATGCCACTGATCAGGATTCGCACAGCAATTCCGATTCTGAGGATGCGACGACAACGCAATCCGATCAACTGGAACTAGTCCAGCTGAGTAACCAGCACATCTTCCGTTTGCCCCGAGGTCTCTGCGAGAGCGCCAGCATCTTTCACGAATTCTTCTCGGTGGAAACCTGGCAAATGCTGCCCAATTCGATGCAGGCACGTCTCCATGCACTGTTGCCAAGCTATACAGCATTGCTTACGCCAGCACAGGCGGCCGCTGAACAGGATCGCACCCTTCTGCAGCTATTTAACGGTGGCCTGCAACATTTTGGTCAATCGCCGCTGCTCCGGCTACAACGACAGCTGGAGGAAGGCAGCCTGCGGCCCGATGTCCACCAGCTGCGTCGCAGCATTGAGCGTTCCCAGAGACGCGAGCGTCGCTTCCAGCAGGCGGAACGTCTCAGCCGATTGGCCAAGGACCTCTTCCTGTCCCGCGAGCAAATCCTGCAACAGGTCTATAACATGGCACCACCACCTGGTGGCGACACATTTAAGGCGCCCAAAGCCCGTTTACGCAAACGGAAAACGCCCACGATGCACTATCGCGAGAACAATAGGTTCTGTGTGGAGCGGGCGCGCAAGCGCTACTGTCAGGAGCTGCTGCAGCTGTCCCGCGATCTGCAGCTGCAGCCGGGCGACTTCAGTGCCGACGAACTGAACGCTGAGATGGAGGAGGAGGAAAAGGCAGCACAACTAGCTATAATTGCAGAGCAGCAGCAGAAGACGACAACGGAGACGACGAGCACATCGAGGCCATCAAATGCGGCGGACAAGAAATGCATTTATAGTACCTTCTTCAAGCGACGCGACGGCTTGGATGATGAGCAAGTCCTGCGTGGCATGCAGTCCGATAAGATACAGCCGCTCAACGAGAGAAATCTCAAGAAATATCTACGTGATTACAAGCGACGGAAACTACAGCAGCCGGTAAGTAAAATTGTCCCTATATATATTATAGAAAATCATATTTTATTTAAATTTAATCTTTTCTGCTGCAAATATTATATTTAAATTAATCAAAAATCAACACTCTATTTGCCATTTTTTTTTAATACAAATCAATACCTATTTTAAAAAGTTTTCCGTAAAAAACACAAAAAGAAAATGGTTTCCAATTTGACTTTAGTTACCCAAATCAAGAACCTAAAACTGGACTTGTATTTATTCGATTATTGACGATTATCAATGCACAAATAAGTTTACTCATTTCAGTTTTTACAATAGCTAGAGCTATAATTAAAGTAAATTCTTTATTCTGTTTGCTCAGCAATTGCCGGACTTTGACACTGCTGACATAAGATTGCGGGATATCTGCACACGTGCCCAGTTCGTGGGCAACTTCAAGCCGGGACGTAAGCCAAAGGCGCTGACCGCGCGTCTCAATCACAATGTGAGCGAGCCGCCGGCGCTGGTGCCCATTGGTGGTAACAATAACAACAAGACAAAGCCGACGGAGCCTGTGGCCGAATTGCTGACGGATGAACCGCAGCAGCTGTATGGACGTGCCGCTCTGGAACCCGATGAGGATGAGCTGAAGCCCGACTTGCAGGAGCAGACGATGTCCAAGACACCGTCGCCCGCTCACCCACTGCCCAAACTGGAGCCGATTACGGTGCGCTCCATCATCAACACATCGCCCCGGGCATTGGTCAAGGCTGGAGCACACATCACGGGCAGCCCCACCCGTGAAACATTATCAACGGCGACGACGACGGCAACAACGACGACGATGTCGCGTCATGCACATGGCAGCTACTTCTCACTGCTTCGAGATCTGTTCGTTTCGACGCCGCAGCATCGTTTGAACTATGCGGAATTGCATGCTCTGCTGGTCAAATGGCGCACAGAAAGCTGCAGCGGCGGTGTGCCTGATTGGCTGCGTCAGCTGCCGGTCGATTGGACGCAACTACTGCAATCAGCTGTTAATTTTCTGTCAGGTGACTTTCCAACGTTGCCGCCAGAATATGTGCCGTATATTGAGCACAAAACCCAGTTGAATATCTATCAGTGGATTGGTGCTGGGCGCGATTCGGATGCCCGTCTGCAAACGCTCTGCCAGCATTGGTTGCAACGACGCAAGGAGGACACAACGATTGTGCAACAAGTGCTGGCGACTCCACAGCAGCTGCAACAGCAGCAGCAGCTGCTGAGTCCCGTTGTGGATGTGGCGCCAACGCCGCCACCACGCTGCCCTACAAGCTGGGCGGTGCGGGTTGCCACCCAGGCGGAGATGCTGGAGTTTCAGCGACAGGAGCGTTTGCGTTTCGATCAGCCCCATCGTCCGTTCACGTACCGCCTGCATGGCTACGAGAGTGTTGTGGGTCCCGTCAAGGGCATCTATACGCAGAGTTTGGCGCTAAACAAGGCCCGGGGACATGCGATCATGGTGGATGATCGACCGCCGTATGTAACCATATTGACGCTGGTGCGCGACGCGACCGCACGACTGCCCAATGGCGAGGGTACACGGTCCGAAATTTCGGAGCTTTTGAAATGCTCACAGTACGTCAATCGGCAGGCGGCGGAGAATGTGCTGCAGACGATTGTGAGCGGTGCACTGGATCGCATGCATGGCGGCCTCGATCCGTGTGTACGATATGATGCACGCCGCAAGATCTGGATATATTTGCATCGCAACCGCAGCGAGGCGGACTTTGAGCTAATGCATCGCCAGAATCAAACAATGGTCAAACAGAAGCAGCAGCAGCGCAAGCAAAAGACAAAGAAGGATGAGGCAATCGATGCGACACCAGAGCTGCCCGCTTTAGTGGCGGCCACAACTGCTGCACCACAACCACAACAAGCCCAACTCCCAGCAGCAGCAGCAGCTGCAGGTACTTCTCCTGCAACTACTGCTGTGCTGATCAAGAAACAGTTGCTAGCACAAACTGCTCTTCCCCTGCAGGTCAAGTGCCCGCCAGTGCCGCCGCTGAAATATCATGTGCCGCCCACTGTTGCACCCACGCAGCTGATGACGACACAGAAATCGCTGCTGAAGCCCTCGCAGCGCAGCGGCGTTGTCACCATTCTGGAAAGATCGCCCACAGCACCCGTTCAGCAACTGAAAACCTCGCCCAAACTACAGCACCAGGTGCAACAGGTGCCTCTGGGTTGCAGTCCTGTACGCAATACCACGCCCATTTTGGTGTCAACGCCCAGCGGATTGCAGACGGTGCATGTGGCTGCCACGCCCACCAAAAAGCTGGCCATCAAGAAGCAAATTGTTATCAATACGCCAAATGCACAGACAGGAACGATCGGAGCAATTGCGGCCAGCTTCATTATGCCACTGGATCAGCAGCAGCTGCAGCAGCAGCAAGCAAACAAAGCCTCTCCATCTCGCCAGCCAATATCGAAGAACATAATCCGTCTGCTGCCTGCAGCTGGATCAAGTGCAGCAATTGGCACGGCAGTAGCCAGCAAACCTGCCGTTGTCCAGCTATCCAATTCAAATGTTGCTGCTGCCAAGCCCGCTGCTGCTGGTCAAATCCTTGGACCACGCATGCTAGCCCAGACCTCAGTACGACCGTTGCAACAGCAAAAGATTGGCGCCGTCTCCATTGTCAGCCACAAGCCACCAGTGGCAACAACGATCAGCGGCAGCCCATTGACCAATGCCAGCGCACCAGCGGGTGGCACCATTGTCAAGATGTCGCCTCAAGCATTTGCCACACTTCAGCAGCAGCAGCTCAAGCAAAAGGCACAAGCCCAGCAGCAACAGCAGCCACAGCAGCAACGAATTCTTGTGGGTAAGTGACTAAAACCTTGGCTCCATATAAGTTCCTTAAACTTACATAAAACATTTCTTGAGCGAGTGGTATCATTATTGTACTTTCGCAACTATATATATATATCTACCTGATCATTTTGAGGATAAATTGCTAATATCATAATTTCGTTAATATTTTTTTTTTGCAGGCAACACAGCTATTTCGTCAAACAAAAATATCGTTTTCCAGGCGCTGCCAAAGGCGTCGCCAAAAATACTCAGCGCGATGGGTGGACCAGCGAAGACGCTGGCCACCGCGAATCTCTCGCCGCAGCAGCAGCGGATTGTGTTGCAGAGCTTTAGGCAGCCGGTGTCGTCGACAGCAGCAACTGCAAATGCCGCACAAACAACAACCACAACGCGCATCATACGAACCACGCCAATTGTGACTTCAGCTGGTTCGAGTGGCGCGCAACCAACATCCCCATCCACACAGCAGCAGGGCACAGGTGGTAACATCCTAACTCTGGAGGGTCTGTTGCAGAAATCGAATACCGGCAAGCTGATAACGACGGGCAACAACATCATACAGCTGGCCACTTCCACAGCCGGTGGCAATGTCATCACACTCTCGCCAGGTGCTCAAATCCAACAGCAGCAGCAGACGGGCGTCAAACAGCTGCCGACGACAGCGCGCATTGTGAGCGCCGGTCATCATGGAACATTGGTGCCCAAAATCATTGGTAAGACAACAGTTGTGCCCGGCAAGCCGCTGTTGCTGCATGCCAAAGCGTTAAAGTTGGGCGCCAATGCGGTTGTTAGCAGCACACATAGTCCAACGCCAACAACCACACTGACAACGGGTGCAATGAAAACGCCACAAAATATTGTCATTGGTAGGCAGACAATGAAGCTACAAGCAGCGGTAAGCATGTTCACAAACTGCCTGTCAAAGAGGTGCATTAAATTTAATACCACTTACAGAGCATTCCAGCGCGCAATGCTACAGGTTCGCCCATGCAGACAGTCATAATGGGCAATCAGCTGCTGCGTCTAGCCACAAGCAGCAGCATCACCACAACCAGCAACAGCAATAGCCTGCCCAGCACATCGAGTGGAATTGCTAGTGCGCCGAAAACGCTGCTCATTGGGGCTGGTGCCGGACAAACGTTGCGACTGGGCAAGAACGTGCTGCTCGCCACAAGCAGCAGCAGCAGCAGTGGCTGCAATACGATAACAACGTCCGCCTCAAGCAATAATACAACATCTGGCAATAATCTTGTATTTGCCGTACAAAACAATGGCGGCCAATTGTTCTTTACGCCCAATCTGCAGGGTGTCAACCTGAAGCCGTTGTCCAACATGAAAGTGATACCCATGTCGACGGCGACAACTGTTTCCGGCGTTAAATTGAGCAACGTGACGACGGCAACTGTTGATGCGGTTGCTGGCAAAACAATAAGCTCCAAATTGCTGCCCACAGCTGTATTAAAGAGGGCGCCCAATTAAGTATGGAGAAGTAGTAGAAAGAGGCTTGTTAACTACGTTCTTTGATTTATAATATATATATATATATCTATACATATATATATATATATATATACGATTATATATAATAGTTTACATATGGAATTTAGAATTTTCAAGCAATCAACAAATTTGCTCTCCAAATTGTAATATATAAGCTGAGCAATATAGAAATGCGCGGCGCAGCTTGATTAAAATTGTTAATATTATTGTATTTAGAACTAAATAAGACCTATCGCAAAACGCAGACAGACATACCTAAAAATAAATGTTCAATGAATCTAAATTTATCTCTTCTATATAGTTATAGTTATTAGTTATAGGCTGCAAATATTTAAGACTTGCATGAAAACCTTAACTATATGAATTTATTATTAACAATGATATTATCATGATGGCTTAATCTATATGAATGTGTGGATTTGGGATGTGTGTGTTTGTTGTGCTAATCAATTAGTATTCGCGGAATATAGGATTCTGTGTGTTCTATCAGATTGGGGCTATTATTTAAGCTATACGAATATCCATCAGAAAGGCGACTTGGTGTGCAGCCGAAGATGCCGATTTAGTTTGATTTGTAAATTAAATGTTTTTCCGCATATATTACACTCACAGAACGAAACATTTACTTTCTGAGTGTTTAATGTTTCCGATTCCGGATGGGATAACACTGATTGGGCGGCTAATATGCAGGCATCACTTGCTGGCAGTTGCCCACTTGTGACCGACAGAGGCTGTTCTTCCTCTGTTGTGCGCTGTTCTTTAGGTGGAACTTTGCGATGCTTCTGTTGCACATGCGTCTGCAGCTGCTCGGCATCCTCGAAGGTGTCATCGCAGAAGGCGCACCCTATTAAGCGTAGCGGCGATGTGGCAGTCGCCGTTTTAGTTGTCTGCATAGATCCCAGCTTGCGTGCCAGTTCCTCTTCGTGTTCTAGAAGGAATTAATTTAACAATGAATACTGATACGGGTCGTTATTGTATATAGCCAACATTTACCCTGAAGATGACGATTTAGATGTCCCACAAACTGTTTGTGCTGCAGTACTGCAAGTGGAAGAACCAAATTAGGAATCAATAGTTAATTTCTTCATCAATTGAGACCAACTTACTCTTGCCGCAGAATTCACATTTTGAGAGCATATGCACCGCACGCTCATGGTCCTTCAGCGTCTCTTTGGAGCTGCAATAAAAGCCGCATATGGGACACTTCACGTGCTTTCGTAGCTTGTGCCATTTCATGTGAAATCGGAGACGCGATTCGGTCGCGTTTCTGAACTTCCTGCCGCATATACGACACTCGGTGTCCTTGAGCATGTGTATCAGGTTCAGATGCTCGATGTGCTGGTCCTGAGTGACAGAGACACGTCCGCACAGTTTGCAAAAGACGCCTTGCTCCTGTATTGGTGTTGGCAGCGACAACTGTGCTTCGTCGTACGCATCATCATCATAGGTGAAACAAATGATTTCTTCATCGCTATGCTGCCTTTCCGCTTGTTGGTGTTGTTCTTGTTGCTTCGGCGATTCCTCGATCAATGTGGACATGAAGCCATTCGCAGCCGCCAACTCTTCTGGCTTGACTTGGGCGAAGGTTTCCTTCTCGGACAGATTACCTACGATCGACTGCTCATTATATTGTATCTCGTGCGGAACACGTGCCGTGTGCTCCTCCTTTATGGGCACATGCGGTGCATCAAGTGGCGCCCAGACACGTCTGCTTCCATCCTCTGCGATGCCAGCCTCCTCCTCCTCATCATCGTCCGTATCAAGATAAATGAAGCCGCAAAATGTCTGCTCGTTTACCTCTGCAATTTCCTGCTTAATGACCACTCCATTCTGGCCACGCCTGCTGTCCAGTTTCTCGAATTGATCCTGTGTCTCCAGACAGTTGTGCTTGAACTTCAGCAATTTTTGGAACTCACCAATGCAGGCCATGCACATGTACTGTGACCGTCCATCGTCTTCTTTAAGCTGTTGAAAGATAACTTTAAGATAGAGCTGCTGTCAAAAAGTGACCAAATTCGCATTTACCTTTAAATTCCAGGCGTGCATTTGTTGCACTATTTCAGACATGTCGCCTTTTTCGCATTTTGTAAATATTGGTCTAATGATGGAATCGCTGAATATGAAATAGATGCCGCATGTGCGACACGGCTCAATTCGGTCGTCATCGTCGAATGTGTTTTCCATTAATTTGGCAGTTGGCAGTTGTCGTCTTTCAATCACCTAAGTCAAATATATGTGCAACAAGCAAATTCGCAAAATTAAAATGACAGCGCTTCGTTTATTGTACTTAGTATGACAGCTAGTTGAATACAAAAAAATCATCAACATGTCACTAGGCAAAAAAATACCAACTGTGTGTAAATGTCAATGTCTACATTATATCGATAAATATCATAGATCAGCAATATTTTCTAATATATTTCTCAGCTAAATTCAACAAAAATATACTATTCTTATTTGTATTAAAATACTGCAAAAATCTAGGAAAATTCGCTTGCTTGAATTAAGCCCTGTTAAAAGCATCTGGCCAGCCCTGGTCCAAATGCATAAAAAAAATAAATAGGAATTATCACGCATCATTTGCAGTGCTAATAATTTATAAAAAACATTGAGAATTGAGAGTGAATCGCCAATATTATGAATTTGACGGAGCAGAATCCGTATGGCAATGGGTTGCTGTATGCTGGCTTCAACCAGGATCAAGGTAAATAGACGTACTTTGTATATTGTTTACATATTCGTGCACACTATGCTTCAACGTGCAATAATCATACTATATATATGAAATATTTATATACATATACATAATGATAAATAATGAAATTGCGACGCAGGATGTTTTGCTTGTGCCACAGACACCGGATTTCGAGTGTACAATTGTGACCCACTAAAGGAAAAGGAACGTCAATACTTTCCCGAAGGTAAGTGTGTTGTGTGTGTGTGTCGCTGTCTCCCTGCTTGTGTGTGTGTAGGCCAAATAACTTGCGTAAATTCACATCAGATAATAATATCTGATAATTTAGCTAGTAGGTCATATGTTTGTATGATATGATCAATTCATGTAATTCGCAAAAGAAAAATATTTTCCTCTGACATACGTTTGGAAAAGTTATTTTTTACGCCTAACAACAATAGGATCTGTTATATATGCAAATGTTTGTAGATAACATGGTCGGCGAATTCGATTAATATCTTGCTGAAAATCAAATTTAAATATATGAAAATGGTTTATATTTCTTTCATTTAATTTATTAACAGTCTCGAAATGCTTTTGAGTAAATTTAAAAGGATAACGTTTTTGTGTTTTAGTGAGAGAAGAATAATAGTTTTCTTAGCCGGTTTTATTGAAATTGGCAATGGACTTTAGAAACCTATATAAAAGAGGTTCATTAAATTCATCATTTTCATAAGTCTAATCATACAATTTTCACTTTCCTTTTATCGAATTGAAGCTTTATTTGTAGTGTGTGACTTTTCCCATGCTCTATTAACAATGTTTCACACTGTGTTTGTGCGATTTGCAGGTGGCCTCAGCCATGTGGAAATGCTGTTCCGATGCAATTATTTGGCGCTTGTTGGCGGCGGCATTCGTCCGTTGTATCCGCCCAATAAAGTGATTGTTTGGGATGATCTACGGAAATCGCCGGCCATCTCGCTGGAATTTAATCAGCCAGTGCGCGCCGTTCGTCTGAGACGCGACCGGATTGTCGTCGTGCTGGAGGGTGTGATCAAGGTGTATACATTCACACAACAGCCACAGCAGTTACATGTGTTCGAGACGAGCGCCAATCCGAATGGTCTGTGCGTACTCTGTCCTCACAGCAATAAGAGTCTTCTCGCATTCCCGGGTCGACATACCGGTCACGTTCAAATCGTCGATCTTGCCAACACGGAGCGTGCCCCATTGGAGGTAATTGCCCATGAGGCGGCCATCAGTTGCATTGCCTTAAATTTGCAAGGCACTCGCCTGGCCACCGCCGGCGAGAAGGGCACACTAATACGCATTTTCGATACGGAGAACGGCAAAAAGGTGTCGGAGTTACGACGTGGCAGCAATCAAGCAAACATATTCTGTATCAATTTCAATCACCAATCGACTATGATTGTTGTTGCCTCAGATCACGGTACCATACACGTCTTCAATTTGGAGGACAACAAGCAGCGCGAATCATCGCTAATACCCAAGTATTTCTCAAGTCAATGGAGCTTCGTTAAATTCTCCATACCGCAGGGACCTCGCTGTATTTGTGCCTTTGGAGCCGATTCAAATTCGGTTGTGGGTAAGTTATAACACACATACTTGATAAAAAATAACAGTAATAACATAACCTTTTGCTAATTTCAGCCATTTGCGCGGATGGTCACTATTATAAATTCCTATTTAATACCAAGGGTGAATGTAGTCGTGATGTTTGCACACAGTTTCTGGAACTGCAGGATGACGAAACTTAAAGTTGAACAATTATTGCGTGGCGTCCGCATATTCGCATACATATTAATGATATCTACATATAATATACAATATATATATATATATATGAAAAATGTGTTATACAATATTATATTTAAGCATGCTTTAAATTTACTTTACAAGTCGAAGTTCATATTAAATGGTAGTTAACAATGTAAATATCAAATATTTCAACTCTAATTCGTGCTGCATTCACTCTTAAAAAGCGGAACGTGAAGCGAATCGCATCGAATTCAATTCTACTGGCTGGAGAGGCTGTAGTAGTAAGTAGATTGTGTGAGTCCAAGATGGACATTCATTTAACTATCGCACTTGCATTTGTTCAGCTTAATATAATAATCATGTACGGCGAACCCAATGTGCGACCGCTCTTCTTCGTCACCAAATTTCCAAAATACACTATGCACGGACACTTGCTTATACCCAAGCGACCGGAGAACTATTGCCGTAGGGGACTTTGTCCGCCGGGTATACGTCACATTGCCTGTGGCCACCAATTTGTGAGTATTTCACTGCCTGTCATTGAACCCGATTATCGTTATTATATTCGATTAATTTGTCGGAAGTGGGGCGAGAACTGTCCTAAGCCGCGCTATGGTGTCAACATGGAGAGAAACAAAAATATTATAATTACCCATCACAATAATCTCCGGATGCGAATGCATAGACCATTAGCACATTTGCCACCTGCCAAGCAATTATTCCCACTGAGATGGGAAGAGGAGCTCGCCGTGATCGCAATGCGCGTAACCAATTTTTGCAATGATGAAAAATTCAGTGCGTGCGTGAATACGGCCAGCTATCTAAATGTGGCTAGAAGTTCGGAAATCCTTCATTATAAAAGTCCAATCAATATACCTGAACTACTGAAGCAAGTGATCCTACGAAATTGGGGACAGCAGTTTAGTAAATTTAAAAGAGAAAGTGTGGACAAGTTTCCGCAGAACGCTTCAATAGCAGATTACAAATTTGCGAATATGATATATCAGAAAAACGATGTGTTCGGTTGCGGCATGTTAATACGTGGAAAAGAACACAAGATGTACCTCACCTGCTTGTATAACGATAAAATAAAGCCTGGCGAAAGATTGTATGATGTCAAAACTTGATCAATAAATGTATATAGCAGAATTATTAATCATTATGTTGAATTTGTTTTCAAATCAAAATCTTCTTAATTATGAAATGTTCGAACAAATATTATACATTTTTCGATCGGCAGGCATTAAATAACCACGTATCTTCAAAATCCCTTTAAATATAGCTCATAATGTTTGATCATAATCCATTATATCCTTTAAAAACCTTTAAAAATTTGGCAGTGATTTATTGGCCTCAAGAGCCTCTCGTAGATTTTATATTTATCGTAAAAGTATGCTATAAAACTTAAGTTCTTTCAAACTTTATTTTTACTACTCCCAAAAGTAGGCTATATAACCTAAGTTGTTTTCAATAGTGTTTTAACATTTATTTTATTATTTATAATTATCTAAAATATACTATATAATTAGACCATTTTGAAGCGCTTAAAAAATTAAATTTATCTTGAGGTACGCAGGAAATCACGTTTCTTATTTTTAAGAGAATTAAATATGGTTTTGCTTTATTGCTTACAAATATCACTGGATAGTCAAAAATGTAATCAAAAGTACTACAACTGTATGTATATTCAAAAGATCTTAGAGATGTGTGGTATTAGTGCTGCCGTCAAAGGCCAGATTGGTGGCACCACCGCACGACTGTGGTGCAAAATCACTCTGTTGCAGCTGAATTATCTTTGCCTGCTGCTGCGAACTAATTGGTATATGCAGATTCTGCAGATTGTCCAATTGCATCACAGCATTATTTGTTGTATTCAGATTCAGATTTGGCTGCTTTTCGCTATCCTTTTGCTTTGGCTGCTTGCGCAACAGATTCATATCCGATTTATTGGAAAAGTGTGCCTCGATTTCCTGCAAAACAAAAACACAAAGTTGAAAAATGTGCAATTTTGATATGTGGCGAGATCAACTTACGCCCAGGGTGCGACCTTCGGTCTCGGGCAGCGTAAAGTAGAGTACGGCAAAGCCAATAAAGGCAACCATGGCATAGAACGCAAATGTACCCGGCAACGTCAAAGTACTGATCATCAACAGAAAAAGCTTATTGGCCAGAAAACCAAATACATAGCCCACACCGCCGGCGAATCCAGACGCACTGTTGCGTATATCGGCAGGAAAGACCTCACCGATGAGCACCCAGGGTATCATGCGTATGCCCAGATGTGAGAAGAAGGCGGACAGTAGCAACAGGATCAACGGCACCCACACCAAATAATTGTGCTCCTGCTTTGGCACAGTCAACAGCAGATCCTCTGCAATTGGTGGCTTCGATGGCGTCGGAATATCGCTGACTGCAACGGCAACTTCGGACAGCATCGTTGTTGCCTCAAACTCTGGATCCATTGTGGTTTCCAGCTCACGTCTGCTGCGATTAGTGAATGACTCTATTGAGTCAATTGTGGTATCAAATATTGCCATTGTCGTCGTTTCCAACTCCAGGTCTGTCAGCATGGTTGTCAGCATCATTTGCTCCAGCTGATGCTGCTCATCCTCGAATATTTTTGATATATTCGCCTGCGATATGATGCTCTCTTTGGGCACAAGCGCCGAGGCATTGATCACCACATTGTTGACCGCAAAGCCGGGTACATCGTTGAGGAAATGCGCATAGGCCGCCGTGCCAAGGATGCAGAGACCCGTGCCAATCGTGGAGACAAGCACCAGCGGTCGTTTGCCTGTAAAATGTATCAGAGTCACACCCAATATGGTGGACAGCATTTCAGCAACGCCCAGCAATATGGTTGCATGGTATTTATTCATGGGCGCCTTCAGCGTATGAAAGATTTGCACGGCATACGTCTGCAGCGGGGTCTTGCCGGAAAAGTGACCCGTAAAGAACGTGAACGAGACGAGCAGAAATGGTGCGAGAAAGGTTCGCTTGCGCCACATTCTAAAACGCTTGCTTAATTTGTATCGCAGTCCAGTCGGCGCAGCAGCATTGATTCCACCATTCTCGGCCGCCTCCTCGATGGCCTTCTGGGTGATTAGCTCGTCGTAGAGCTGATTAAATTCCGCCTCGATCATGTACTCCGGTACCCAGCCGCGTAACCATTGCAGTGATTTGACCGCCTCCAGGAAACGCTGCTCCCGTATCAGCCAGACGGGACTTTCGGGCACAAAGCACAACATCACAATAGTTATCACTGGAAAGACGGCGCTCACAGCCGCCACACTTCGCCAGTCCATCAGGGAGCCCAAGATGAACTGCACAAAGACGCCAGTGATGACGCAGGTGGTGCCCAGCGCAGATAGAATACCACGGTACTTCGGCTCCGTAATCTCAGCCACATAGGTCAGCACCTGCATTTTAAAAAAAACCCAAGATTACTAAGGGTTTGTTGGTATTGCTTACTTCATTATCAATTACAATAACAATTCCAATGGCAATGACATTTGCCACATACGAAATGTTAATTAAAATCAATACATGCAAAACATCTGTCTGCAGTCAGTCATACCGTATTAAATAATTAGTAATTAACCATCTGCATATTATATATTTGAATAAAAAAATATTATCGACTCTATAAAAATTATATATCCTCAGTTATGGAATGGTCCTCTATGAGTAACCACTTTTCTATACTAACTAGCTTTTTAGTCGTAAGTTTTTTTGTAAGCATTTATTTAAGTGAATCAATTATTTTCAATGATTCAAAAATGTTAATTTTTCGATTTATGTACTATTTATTATTATTTTAGTAAATGAAAAAATGTATACGTCTATTTAATATTAGGAAAAGTAATTTTAACAAAGCAAAACAAATTATACTTTGCTTTGTTAAAATTACCTGTCCTAATATGCAGCCAGAATTAAAATAGCTCAAATTCTATTAACATATTTTTATAATCTTTACGAAACTTGAAAAATGTTAAAATTATCTTTCCTAATTTGCATAAGAAGTCAAACAGCGCCAGCTTCATGTTATATATATATATATAATCTTTCGAGAACTATAGACAAGTTCATAATATATGCGCCAAACTCTTATGGTTCATTTTTGTATATGAATGAGTATGGCTAATTGCAAGATTTTAATTTGATTGTGGTAACATAATAGGTGCATATTGTTGTCGGTTTCGACAAGGCCAAGATAGAGAAATGGCAACACAACATGGCTGGGCAGAGATTAGTGCAATTATTTAGTTAGTTGGTTATTGGGTCTTGCTTGGCCAGAACATGATCACTTACGGATGCTTCCATGAGGCCGCCGCCGAGACCAGCCAAGCATAAAGCCGCATACAGATGATCCGTGCTCGTGGCAAAGTGAAACAAAAGCCAGGCAGCCAGTATGGGCAGGTTGACAAACTGAAACCGAAACCGAAACCAGATACAGATACAAAAACATTAGCAAATGCAGCAGACATACATATAAATCAAGCTGCCAAGTTGCCAGCATCCACATATTTAAACAATAGCATGAATTTAAAGTTCAGTGTGTCAATGTTTTCAATGCTGCTGCTGTTAGATATTTGTATGTTATTTTATAGACATATAAAAGCATATATAAATGAATCGCTTCAGATACATACCTGCATGGCTCTTCGCTTGCCCAGCGGTTGTGTTAGTAGACCCGAGAAGAGGCAACCCAGCGGCACACAAATTAAATTTATGGAACCTAAACGTAATAATTATAATACAATAATTATGTGTGGCAATCTGCGCTTTGTGTGTTATAACTTACTGAACCACGATATTTCATCTTTGTTAAGTACTATATCGCCACTCTGCCCCTCTCTCCGTCCATCGCCCCCTTGTATCGCTGGTATTACGATTGTGGGAAAGCCAAGAGTCATGCCATATCCTGCACAATAATTTTAACATGTTAAAAGAAATATAATTGGTGGAAAATGTTCCAAAATTTGATTTAATTTCATTGGCTTAAGTTAGGGAATGAAGTCTAAATGTTTAATAAGTCTATTCGGTTTTTCAGCTAAAATATTAACAAAACTGATACAAATGAATTTTAAATGAATTTCATTAAATCAAGTTGTCCATTGTTCATTGTTCAATAGCTTCATTTCCCGCTTATTAAGCGTTGCATTGAATATATGTGAAGGTAGATTAAATTACGAGTATTACAATAGTTATTTACCGAATAGCAATATGTTCTTAATACTAACAGCTACGAACTGTGGCAGGGCCCGTCGAAAGTTGCTCACTTCCACATCATTCCGGCCGGAAATGCGTCGATTGTTGTTGCTCCCATTTTGCATGAACAAAGGACGATCGTTTAGCGAGCTAATAATGAAACAAATCAAATCAAAAACCAGTTTTTATTTTCACTTGCCCCTTTTAATCGTAATTTACAAATTTATGGAATTTTTAATAAAGCTTTGTATATATGTTTTTACCGCTTTTTCTCAGCTGTTGCGTCTGTTCTGCCGTTAAACATGATTAGTTTCGGTTTCTTTATTTTTGTTTTTATTATTTATGCACAAGCACTGTGCCTCACAGCTGCTGATTATAATTGTTCAGGTTTTTTGCATAGCTAACAGAGTTATTCCTATTATTTGCAATTAAACAAAATTTAGCAACTTTTTTAACGTTAATAATATTATTTATTATTTAATAAATCAAAACCGCAGTCAAAAACAATCGTCTTCAACTCATCGCGTTAATGAACTTTACTAATTAATCACTGAACAATTCAAAACGCTGTGTCATTGCTGCGTTATTCATTCATTATTGCTTTCTATGACATAGATATGAATATAAATATTATTTTCCATTATATTTGAGTGTTTATTATGCGCCTGGGAACATCGTATTTTTTGACTGTAATTATTATTACGTGTTAATATGCGCTAATTTTTTTTAATTTATTTTTTTTTTACTATTTTTGTGGCTTGTGGTTTATTTTATGCGTTTATCAATAATTGTATCAATTATCTAATTAAGATCAAATATTGATTGAGGAACTTAACGAGTGCAATAAAAAGTGTTTGTTGGACATTTTTTTATAATTGATAGCTTTCGCAGTCAACAAAGTTAACATTAATTAAATATTCATATAACAGCTGAGCAATAAACCTGTTTAGCGCTTTTAAAGTCCACAAAAACAGGATTTTCCTGTGGGTGTTTTAGGACAACAGCCGTTCTGTGTATTCCGGTCAGTTATTCATTACAGGTCAGTGTAACACCAGGCCTTGAAGGCGATACCTCTCTCTGACCCAAAAGCCAGTTGGCCTTTCAATATGCTCATCTGGTGTCCGCACCTCTTTTAAGGCCTATGGCGGGATTTCCTTTCACCTACTATTTTATTTGATATTTTCGTTTTAAGCGTTTCTCATTTCGTACCTACAAAATTTATTTATTATTTTTTCTATTTAAATATCTCGCTCCAGGTGTTATCTATTTTTGGCTGTCGCAACTGATGGCGCGAAGAGGTTATAACGTATAAAAAAAATAATAAAGTAAACATAAATGTTTTTATGCCATTTGTGTCTATCGAAACCGGTTTGTAATTATGTTTCATGAATATTTTGTGTGGCTAATGATTTAAATTAATCACCCTACATCTTTTTCGACGGAGATATGAGCATTTTGTTTCGAAAATGATTACAGATGTATTCCAAAACTTGGTAACTTCAAATAAAGGGGCAACGAAATAAATGATTTATTTATGTTACACTTCTGCAGCAAAAGGTTGCACAATCCACAAACACAAATTCCACAAGAAGCTAAGGAAGTCTGCTGACTTCTAACAACTAAATAAACTGCCAACACAAAAACCAGAATTAAATGCGCCTTTAATAATTGATTAGTACTTTAGTATTAACTACTTTTATTTAAATTCCAATTTGTAATTCCGATTTCACTGGTTGTCGCGCCTATCAAACCGTTATAAAATTACGGTGTGGTGAGTGCTTGAGCGCGTCGCTTTAGGCCAACAATATTGCGCGTCGCGCGGTCAAAACAAACTGAAAGCTGTAGCACAAAGCACAAAGCGAACCTAAACCCGAAGCTCGGCTCGTCGCTTACAGTACAAAATAAATAGCAACAAAACAAAAACAAACAAATATGTTTGCGCAAACGCAGCTTATAAAACAAAGCTTCTGTTCCGCTCTCTCTTTATCTCTATCTCTCTCGCGCGCTGTCTCTTCCTCTCTCGTCGCATTGATTGCCAACGACTCAATAAATGCATTTAATGTTCTATCCATGGATTACATTTAGCTTGAACAATTCATGCATAACATACACACTTAGCTGACATTAACTAAGAGTTGAAAGAAATGACATTTGCAACAAAACAAATGTGTTAACTGATGTTACATGTTTAAATTTAGCTCTTTAATTTTATTGCATTTATTTTGTTTGATTTAAACCGCTGCTAGACCGTTTGACTTAACTCACTTTTACACATGCGTATGCATGTGTTTGCATTTGTGTGAAACCTGAGCTTCATTAAGTGCTGTGATTTAAATCATTAGATTGATTTGACGTTTGCATGAATAGAAAATATCTATAAAAGCGACATGACACATTCACAAAATGACAGTAAGATATATTTAATTTACCGGTGCAATCCGCCGAAAACCGGTCTCTGAATTTATCCGATTTACGCTTAGAAAATAGAATTCGAGCTTCGATTATAGTACACAGACCCACACACATAAAGACGCACATAACTATGTACATGCTATTGTTGCGGTACAAAGCAGAGCAGCTTCAGCTGGTAATAAAAGCAGCGTCAGCAGGCAGTACAAATTTATGTGCACACATACACATTCATAAACAGTTTTGTCAGACTGACGCAGGCAGACTAAGTGAGAATTTCCACATATAACACAAATAACAGAAATTAAACGGCTTTTTTAAATTAAATAGTTTGAATGTATTTTTGTCGTAAAAAGTGAATACGATAATTGCCAACCGGTATTCGAAATAAATGACAAATTAAAAAGAAAACGTATCCGCCCCGAACAGAAACTTAATATACATAATTATTTTATTGGAGGCGCACCCGAATTAACACATTTGTTTAACCTATTATATACGTACTCACTAATGTGTGATATTCGCTATGAGGGGTTTGAGTGTTCGACTTTCAAAATAATCACAAATGTAATTATTTGCTTTAGAATGTAAGAAAAAAGGGATCCACAGCACGATATTTTGTCTAGACGCATCATTACTCAAAAATTTTGAATTTGTCTTACAGCAATTTTAGCTGCGAATTGAGTATTGTTCGAAACAAGTTTGCTTTTTACAAACTATAAATGCCTGACGTTTTGAGTATTTTTAAACCTCGCATTTGGTTCAGCAACAAGTTAAGCGCACACACACGCACACACATTTAGATCTCATGCATTTCCGTTACAACGTTTTGAATGCCTGTCGATTTCCGAACTCGCATGCAAACGAAGGTCATGGGAAAAAACAACAACAACAGCAACAATTGAACAATTTGAATTAAACACACGTGACTATTAAAGGTGATTTATGTTTTCTTTAGCTTAAGTGTTTAACAATTCTTAATACTGACTTCTGCTGAGGCAGCACAGACAACACTTCTAAAATGATACATTTTCCCACAAGACAATTAACGGAAATGTGAAATTTAAATAATTTAAAGCAACCGACGACACCGCATTACATAAGCGAAACAATCAGTTTGATTTTGTTAGTTACAACAATATTATTTTAACCATGATTTAGAGATTATAGTTCCATATTGTTTCCATGTTTTTATTGTTTTTTTTACGTACAGCATGGGCGTTTGTCGACTAATGTTTCGGCGAATTAGAGTCTCCGCCATTTTGGGTCTTCGATGCGTTACTTTGAAAAACTTAAGAATCTATAAACTTATTCGTGTATACATTCGCTAGTATTGAACGCTGACGATGAACTGAAAACGCTGTCAATATGTTTTTTTGCGAATAGAGGCCAAAAATCGCATTAAGCAAACCAATAAAACTTTTGTATAACAAATTAGCTGCAAACTGTTAATTGCACAAGCTAACACAAAACACCACATGCATAAATGTTTTTAAGAGGATGACACGTCACAGCATTCTTCGGATTAACTGAATTAGAGTGTTTGGCAAACTGCGTAGTCATACCTTATTGGTGGAATTGTATGAAGTAGGCTTAAATAAAACAAAGTAAAAATAATGAACATGCATTTTTTGTATTTGGCGCCATCAGTATGAACACCCTGGGCACCTTTGCAGAAGTAATTCACAATAGTTCAAACTGAAGTGTGTACACACTTATTCAAACTGTTACTGCAATTCATAAACTTTTATAAGGTTGTACACACTAAACCCAATGGTAGCACGACAATTCCTACCGCGTTTTTTACCAATTATCAGAAGACAATTTGTCACAACGAGTGAGACTAGTACTATTATCAAAATGAACAAAGCAACAACAGATAACGGAGCAGCGACACCGGCAAAACGCCCGTCACCCCTTACAATAGGCACGCACAATGGGACATTTCACTGTGACGAGGTCGTTGCGTGTTTTATGCTGAAACAGCTACCGGAATATGAAAATGCCGAAATCTTTCGGAGTCGCGACATCAACTTATTGCGTGAGAAATGCGACATAATTTTGGATGTGGGCGGTGAATTTGATCACGAGAAGAAATGGTACGATCATCACCAGCTGACATTCAAAGATACGTTCAGCACCCTTTGCCCAGAGTTCAATAAGGATTTCGACATAAGGTGAATGAAAGTTTCTCCAAATAAATAATTTTAACTTGAACTTTATTAAATTCTTAAACATTTTCAGACTGAGTAGCGCTGGTTTAACTTACTGTTTTTACGGCGAGCGCATTATTCAGAGTATTTTGCAACGTGAACGCAAAAAGGAATTGTCGCAGCCAAATCTAAAGCTCGCATTTTTGCAAATTTATCGCAATTTCATTAGCGAATTGGATGCCATCGACAACGGGGTGTCAATGTTTGAGGGTGGCGAGCCACGCTACAAGATCTCCACGCATCTGTCGGCACGCATTGACAGGCTGAATCCCTCGTGGCAGGACACAAATGTCGATGTGGATGCACGCTTCCAACTGGCCATGGCCACAGCGGGCAGAGAGTTTGTGGAGAATGTGCTGCAAGTCGCATGTTCTTGGATTGCGGCTCGTGATCATGTTCGACACGCCTTGGAGCAGGCGAAATCTGTGCATGCGTCTGGTGAAATTCTCTTTCTGGAATCATTTTGTCCGTGGAAGGCGCACCTACGCGATCTGGAAAAGGAATGCGGGCTAGAAGGTGTGCCCAAGCTGATTATATTTAATGATGGCAGCAGTTGGCGCGTTGCTGGCGTTCCCATAACACCAAGTAGCTTCAAAGGACGCAAGTTTTTGCCCGGCCCCTGGCGTGGTCTACGCGACGAGGAATTGAGCCAGCTGGCCGGTGTCAAAGACTTGATCTTTGTTCATCACACTGGTTTCATTGGTGGGGCCAAGACAAAAGAAGCTGCTCTAGCAATGGCCAAAAAGAGCATAGAATATGCCGAAGAATGAAAGTAGAGAGTCTTGGAATAAATTGTGTCCACTTTCTGGGGAACCTTACAAATTTTATTTGTGTTTCTTGTTTCGTTTTTGTTTTTTACATAATGAAGAAAAATGCCTAATCCATGCGCGTTTTCAGCGAGCGTTCCGTAATCTTGTCCTTTTCGATAATATAGACAGTGGCACCCCAGCCGCTCATCGCATCCCGATCGAAAGCATTCACCATCGACTGGGCAATCACCTCGAACAGCTGATCAGGCTCCAGATCCGGGCGCCACAGTGTCTCGCACATGCCGTACAATTGCTCGGCACAGGTACCAGCCACAACAAAGTCATCGGGCTCATTGGGGCAACCGATCAGATCCATGTTGCAAATAAATGGCTTCATCGTCTTCGGATCCAATCCGGCCACTACGGGCTCAATGAAATAGGGTCCGAAGCGGTGCTCGTAGAGAAAACTGGAGAGCATGGCCGAGAATGGTTTGGGTGCCATTTCGCGATTCTCTTTCGTTTCGTAGATATTCTTGCGGAACATCAGGCGATCACGCACCGTCAGTATGTCCGTCTGGAGGCCCGTCAGTCCGAGGAACATGCGCGGAGCAATGTGGAAAACCTTCTTGAAGTCTGTGGAAATTGTTTGGGCCTGGACACCAAAGCGATGATCTGTGGCAATGGCCACGCAGTCCTTCCCACGCATGGCAACCACACAACCACCATTATACGCCAGAATTGACATTTTTACTGTGCTCGAATTATTTTTCGGGAAAATTTAACGTAAATAAGACTTGCAAAATGCTAAACGCCGCTTCGAAGATGACTTTTTGTTTCTGCTCGTATGCGCAGCGTTGCCAGACTGCGAGCGCAAGTTAATTTACTAAATAAGACCAGAAATTTAAGAGAAAGCTGGCAGTTCCCTTTGCGTTTAAAAATGTTATCGAAATGATATGGGGAAACTATATAATTTAATAAAACTAACGCCAAAAATGTAAGTTGATTAAATATAAATAATTTTGAAGGTCAGTCGTAAACAAAGACGTGCCTAAAAAGTTTACAGTTAATACTGTCACAAACGTAATTTACTCAAATATTGTTTGCTAGTCATGCAAAATGTATGCACAAAACAAGAGTAGTAATCGAATATACGTGGTGTGTTGTGTGCTGGATCTAATTTGGCAGCTGTCTATCGTCATCGATTACATCGGTAACAGTGTATCATCGTTGGCTGTCGTAAGAATCGAGTAACAATAGCATTCAGCAGCACTATGTCTTCTTAAAAATTTTGTATAAAATTAGACAGTAAAAAAACATATTAAATGTTTGAAGTGTCCGCAATTGCACGTATATACACTGATCTACTGCTCACACCCGTTTGACAACTGCAACAGCATCGTTGTGAGTAACAAAATAGCAACTGGCGAAAGAGGCGAAAGGTAAGCCGACTGCTGCAGCTTGCACAACGACAGCAACAATAAAACTAAATAAATATAAAGAATTGGTGAAAACGAACAAAATCAGCAAACAGCAATAAATAAAATAATGGCTGAGGCAATGGTCATCGAGGACCGCCCAACGGTGCCGAAACGTTTCTTCTGTCATATGTGCAATGTGGAGATCAACATTCCGAATGCCGAATTCACTTGCCCCCTTTGCTCCAACGGATTCGTCGAGGAGCTGCCAGCAAATGCACCTGAATTGTCAGCTTCTAGTGGAATTGGCAGTGGTAGCAGCAATCATGATCCGGCCACTGGCGGCGGCAGCAGCAGCAGCTCCGGCAGCGGTCTAATCAACGTGGAATCGCTGCGAAATGATATAGTCTCGCTGTTGAGCATGCGAAATGTGCCCAATTTGGAGATAACCATTGAACCGACGGGACGACACTCAAGCGTTAGGCATCTCAGCGGTAATCCGAGCGGTGGCGGGGGTGGAAATGCAGGTGCTGGTGCTGGTAATAATGGTACATCCAATATTGGTGGTGGACGTGTGCGAGCAGCGAATCTGGACAACGTACTGTATGACTTTCTGCAGAGTCTGCCACTTACGGGCGCAACTGCTGAAATTGTCACGGGACCCGGCAGTGGCGTCGGCCTTGGCGGCACTTCCAATTCCCACATGTTCTTCATGGGCAATCCCGGCGATTATGCGTGGGGACGCGAGGGCCTGGACACGATCGTTACACAGATGCTCAATCAAATGGAGACATCGGGGCCGCCACCGTTGTCCGTGCAGCGCATCAACGAAATACCAAATGTGAAAATAACCACCGAAGAGGTGGAACGCAAAATGCACTGCTCCGTTTGCTGGGATGACTTCAAGCTGGACGAATCAGTGCGCAAGTTGCCTTGTTCGCATCTGTATCACGAGAATTGCATTGTGCCATGGCTCAACTTGCACAGCACCTGTCCCATCTGTCGTAAATCGTTGGCCAACGATGATGAAAACGACGACGATGTAGACGTCGATGAGGATTTTGTGCTGCTCAATAGTCTCGTAAACGATGAACATCACCGCGGCGGCGGTGCTGCTGTTCGCATTGCTCGCTCCAGCGGCATGGATCGAGCTGGTGCTGCGTCCACCACGAATGCATCTAGTCAAACGACAGCAGCATCGCAGTCGCAACCAACAACAGCAGCAACAACAACAACAGCTACTGCTGCTTCTGCAGGCAACACACAACGTAACAACGTGTTTACTTTCGACGATGACAATATGTTTTTGGACTAATTTTTTATGGTGAGGGTGAATTTTACGGTACGATCTGATGACATGGAGAAATGATAAAAACAAACTCTGATATTCAAAATTGAAATAAGGTCTTCGCATTACTCGAGCGTTGGCAAAATAAATCCAAAATAGTTGCATATATTTATAACAATTTTCTTAAACGAAAGAACAAAAAAAAAAATGAAAAAGAAAACGATACCAATTATACACCACACGCTTTACATTTGTTGTTGTTCTAAGAAGGGTTGGTAAACAATATTATAAATTTATTTTCTCTCGTTATTTTCTTTAATTTTGATTCTGCCATACATATTTTGTAAATGTGGTTTAACGATTACCGATTTTATATGGTATTTATTATACAAATATAACATGTATAAATAACTTAAATTTCAATTATTGTACTAAAAATTCTGAAATAGAAAATATGTATTTCCGCTTAATTCAAATTACAGCAATTGTATATTATTGCAGAATTAATATTTATACATATATGAAAACAAAATAACTGTAACTAGCTACTAGTTCCAAAGTAAAAGCTTATTTGTGAGCTTAAATAATCACAATAATTATTTAATAAAAACAAATCTACAATTTTGGTTTATTCCTGCAGTTGCGCAGAAATAGTTTAAAAATGCAACAAAATGTCAGCTGTGGTAGCGATTGGGGCAGGGTGGCAACGCCAACGCTTAGTTTATCTCTTGCAGTGTTTGTTGTTGTTTTTATATGAAAGGCGCTGCTTTTGAGCAAAGTAAATTGTTTATAACGACAAACATAAAATGTTGTAGTCACCATTGGCAGGAAAAGGGCAACTATGACAACAGCAACCGAAATTGTGCTCCTCACCGAAGTGGTAATACACTAAGTTGAATTGGTTATTATCTAAAATAATAATAATAATAATAATTTGCAGGTGCGTAAGCAATATGTCCGATATTTGGAGCGCCAGTTGGAGGAGAACGTGTGCGTCTGGGCAGCCAATTCGCGAAATCATCACAAGCCCACGGCGTGGGCATGCATTGCGCACAGCCTCAAGTCGCTTGAGACGCATGCGATCAAGGCCAGCCAGGCAGCCCAGCTATATCAGCGTGCCATGGTCAAAATGGTAGCATTTTTTACTGGCAACTTATTTGCCAAACATATATCCGAAGCTGCTAAGTTAATGCGTTTTTTATGCAGATAGCCGCTGTGCGACGCAACACGCAGGAGTGCCGCCTGGCTGATGCCCTGTTCGACCACATGCAGCGACAGCATATGCTCGATGATAGCTTGGAGCAGACGAGCAACTCACTGCAGCTGGTTGACAAATCAACCCAAACCATGGCAACAACAATAACAACTACAGCGGAGCAGAACAAAAATCATACAAACTACACACTGAGCCAAAAAATCGATATGTTTCAGTCGCAACTCGTCGATAGCAAATGTGAAACGCAGTCAACTAAATTAAATGGAAATGAACAGGAGAAGCGCCCAGCAACACCCTTGACCGGCACAGAGGATGAAGTTGCCCAGGAGTTGGCCAAACTCTTTGACGATGAGCCAACCGATCTGAATGCCATATTTGGCATTGACTTCGAACCAACAGCTGCACTTGAGCCCATAGCTGCGGCAGAGCAGCAATTAATGCCACTGGCATCGCCAGCTACGCCACCAACGCTGCCGCACAACAGCACCAATAACTCGCCAGATCTGCGGAACAGTCGCTGGCCCTGCGAGCTTTACGCACAGAGACGTCGCCTTAGCGCCTGTCTGGTGCGACTCCTCGACACGGATTGGCGCTGCGAGGATGCGCTCAGGTACAAATTCCGTATGCTATTCGGCGAGGATAGCGACGATGAGTTTGCCACGCATATATCGAGTCCCAGCATCGATCTAGTCGATGAAGTGCTGCTGGCCAGCTGCATTCTGCGCATCCGTCCCTGGATTGTGCGTCATTTGATGCGTCCGCTGCAGGAGGGCCTCATTGCGAATCGATTTCTGTTCAAGAAGATGGCCAAAATGCTTGCCAACAATATTGTGCTGGTCAATCCATATGCCAGCGAGCACCAAATCAAACAGGTTGTCGAGTCCATGTTCTGCATTCAGCCGAGAGGTGTTCAAAATATCATTGATTTGGAATCTTTGCCTGCAGTTTTTGTGGAGAGATTCCAAACTTGAAAAGTCAATTCAAAATTTGATTTCAGATCGAATTTAAGAATTAAGAATCTTTGGGAAATATCTAGGTGAAGAACACATTCAGTTCGCTCGATTAGAAATATTGGGATTATCGCTCTTTTGTGTTCCTAGTAAATATAATATTGTATATAAGCAATAAAGTTATAAACTATAAGTCTCAAACTAATATTATCTAATAATCCAATCGAATCAATCTGTATTATAAACCAAAATAACACTAACAATTATTTATGGTTTTGTTTAAATTATAATTAATTGAATGATTACAATAATTTTTCTTTCTGCACATCTCTGTTCAATTGTTTTTTTTTTATAATTATATAAATTGTAATATATTTAATAAACGATACATATAATATAGTTTTTGACGAAATTGCGGCTGCTGCTGCGACGGCGGCTGCTGTTGCTTTTCTTCTTGTTGTTGTTGTTGTTGTTGTTACTCTTACGGCTGTGTGTTGTTGATGTTGTTGTTGCTGTTGTAGTTGCTGCTGTGGTGTTGATTGTTAATATGGTTTTGTTGTTTGCTATTGTGGTTGGTACTGTGTTAAAGTTGTTGTTGCTGTTGGCAAATTGCTGTTTTTACTTAGTTTACAGCAGATACAACAGACTGCTGCTGCTGCTGCTCTGGTTGTTGTTCTTGTTGTGGTTCTTGCTGTAGTTGTTGTTGTTGTTGTGGTTCTTGCTGTAATTTTTGTTGCTACTGTTGCTGTTGAATAGCAACTGAGACACTACCTAGTATCGGGTATTTGATTTGTGTTTGACGCCGAATTTGCATTTTGTTGTTTGTATTTTTGTTGCTGCTGCTGCTGTGAGCCAGTGGCAGTCTCTGCCAGCTGTGGCCGGCCGCGTCTCTCGATGCCACCTCGATCAGCTGCTGTTGGCCTGCTGCCAGCAATGACTGCACTAGCTGATCCACCACCTCCTACCCCTACTCCTCCTCCTAGTCCTACTCCTGCACCCATGCCTCCACCTCCGCCTCCTCCTCCACCGCCAACGCCTGGTGTTGGTGCTGTGCCACCACTCGTTTGTGTTGTTGCTGTTGTGTTGTTGGCTTTCTTGTTTTTGTAGCGATATTCATCGCACACGAAATCCTCCGGCGAGGTCTGTTGCATTTGATTCACCTGTCGTACCACAGCACGTTGCTGCTGCTGCTGTTCATCGGCATTGTTATTGAGCAGTGTTTCCTGCTGCTTCTGTTGCTCGCTGCTATCGCCACCATTCTGCTCCTTATTTACATTATCACTCTTGACCAAACAATCGTCGTCCTCATCATTGCCCGCGTTCAAGTCCAGCTCCTCCGTGCAGAGCAGTGATAGCAACAGCGACTGCACAAACATCGAGCTGTTGTTAAAATAGATATTCAATTAATTATTAATACTTGCTTCTTTATTTTGTATATTTTTGTATGTTTGTAACCATGTTCAAATGCAATTAAAATCTGTACAGAAATTCATTTTATTTAGTAGCATTTTTAAAATTATTGACTTGAAATTGAAATGTACTATTTAGATTATTGACTGGGATACATTAAAAATTTTGAAAATATATTTTCAATAATGATTTTTCATCTTGCTCTGAAAATGCCAATATATATATATATATATATATATATATATAATTTCTATATGCTTACCGATCGGCACGTTTGCGCTCAACATCCGCCCATTCGGCATCGGTTAGCGTGGGCTGCATGAATTTGGCCAGCAAGTACTGCGATTGCGATGACTCGACGCCAGCTGCAGTTTGGCCGCCGCCAGCTGGGCCAGACATGATGCCACCAGCACTACCGTTGCCGCTGCCGCCATTGGCCGTTGGTACGCAACCAGGACCGACGCTAATGCCCAAGGCATTATTACTACCGCTGCCACTGCCAATGCAACTGTTGCCGACCGCCTGCGTGAAAGGGAAAAGGAAAGTTAATTTGATGCATAATGTGAATTGTGAGGTGTTTACTTCTCTGGCGTTGAGTGTTGTGGGGGCCAGGCTGCTCGACTGCGACTGCTGTGGATGGTTGCTGGTCGATGAGAAGCTCGCCCCCACCGGCCATTCGGTGGTGCGCAGATTGGGCGGTGCACTCACACCACTGGCACCACTCATGCCACCGCTGCCAACTGCACCGCTGTTTCCGCCGCCGCCGCTAATCACTTCGGCCATGGTGGCATTCGAATTCGATGTTGAGACTATTGGATGCGTGCGTCTTGGCAGCCGATCAATTTGGCGCGTTGCCTAAAATAATAAATAGCGTTAAACTCACAACAAAACAATTCGCCTATTTGTATATGCATATATATATATCTAGAGAATGTTTCCCTTATATATACACAATGATCATAAAAAGAAAACAAACCGTAGCCTGTTGCCGATCCATTTGCATTTGCATTTGCAATTGCTGCAATTGCGATGTTGGTGGAACGCCACGTCTGACGCCGGACAGCTGTGAGAGCAGCTCAGCAATGGGATCAACAGATTCACGGCCTGATGGCGACAAGGCCGAAAGACCGCTCGACGAGCTAAAGTGCATATTGGAGCGACGCGTCCGCGGACCACCCAAAGTGCGTCCAGGTATGCGACGCACACCACCGCCATGACGTATGGCCGAGGGCTCGTCGTATTGTCTAAAGGTTAAGGCAACCATTTAATTAAGATACATTTAGGAAATATATTATTTGATATGCATATGCTATAAAAAGTCATTTCCCTTTAATGCGCATTGAAAGTAAATAAACCAATGCCAATTTGTAAATTTGCCAAGTTTTTGTGAGAAGTGAGAAAATAAAATCAACTATCTGCATAAATAAATTATAAGTTTAAACGAATGTCACAAGCAATTTATGAATGTATGTACTATATATAAAAATACCTTTGTTAGTTGTATATATGTACTACAAAGCGCATTTACTTTGTTTATATGTGGTCTTAACAGACATTAAAAATCAAATGAAATACAGAAGTTTAAAAAAATCTTGGCCTGACACGTATATTGTTGATATTTACTGATATATATCCAAATGACCTCAACTGTTAAATTTGGTTTCTTTTATCGTTCTATAACTTTTTGAGTATATAGCGTTTTCTACGTAGGATCGACTAAGCAATATTTTAATTTACGTTTGGCTCACTACTCTGTTTTCAATCGTTAGATTGGAATAAGAAATAATTTATAAATTTTGTTTTGAAAAAAGGATATCAAAAATGAGATTAACTCTCGTGGTCCTTGCCGATGCTCCAATGTTAGATGACCAGCAAAATCATCTGTGACTAGATTCGGCTCGCCGCCTGGCAATCCGGCACAAACAGGACAGACCACCTCCAGGCTGGTCTCGGTATGCTCAGCGGAGACATGCTCCAACAAGGTGGCATCACTGAATCCCATCTTTTTGCAATAAGGACACGTAAATGATTGCGGCTGATCCGTTGTTAACATCTCGCCACCAAAATACAATTCGATATCCGAACGGGTGAGAATGCATTGCATTGGATGCTCGACCAAATGGCGAGTGGAGGTGACGCCATCCTCATAGCAATCGGCGCACAGGTCATAATCATAACAAATTAAACACTTATAGCGACGTCCACTGAAGTTACTTTTTAGACATGAATCGCAGCTTACACCTTAAAGGAAAAAGTATCATTCTGAATTAAATTTATTTGGGCACACAGGCATGAATGGTGAAGAGGAAGAGACGGAGTGAGAAATGAAGGGAGATATGATAGAAAAGGAGAGTTACCTTCATGACGACTCATTATTTAGCAGCAGCAGCGGCAGAGTCAACAGCAGCAGCGACGTCTTCACGTCCACTCGTCGGTAAGCGCCGTTCCCCGTTCCCTTTTAGCGATGCACTCTACAGAATATTTCGTTTTGATTTTATTTCAATGAACTTTCGACTGAGCTTTCAGTTTATTTTCGATTTTTTCTTCTTTTAGTTTTATTTTCTTTTTTTTTGTGTGCTGGAGATTTCTATGTACACATGTATAGTATAATGCAAAGGAGCTGCAAGGCGAAATGAGAGAGAGAAAAAGAGAGGTTTACAACAATCTCTGAATGTAAACAGATGACAACAAAGGAAAAACGGCGAAATTAAGTAACAAGCCAACACGCACACATATATATATATATATACACACACACAAGCGAAGCCCGCCCTCGCAAATGCAACATTTTTTCGTTTTCTTTTCGATTTTCTTTTCACCTTTCTTTGCATAGCACACAGAAGACTATTACGGTTCTTTCGTTTTGGTGTTACCTTTCGCGTTCGTCGTCCGAAAATGAAATGAAATAGAAACAGGCAAAAGGTATAAATCGCACACACACATACAAAAATACACACTCACGCATACACTTCCTCCTGCACCCCAACTCTTACGTCTTCTCTTGCATTGGCAGCAGCACGCACTACCACAAGCTTGACAGAGAGCGAGCCACCAAAATTTTTCAATACATTAGCGAATTAAAGGCAAATGTTTAGTGTGCGAATAAAGACCATTAACACAATGCACAATAATATTTAAGTACAATATATAATGTATTTTAACCATGCACAGTAAACATTTATTTTTAACTTTTTCGTTTCGCGAAAATTTTCAACTCATGCGACCCGTCCGTCGCCGTTGTCGTGTGCTTTTGTGTGTCGCTGCGCTGCTCGCCACCCCTTACCCTTCCACTAACAAAACCTCCTGCTGTGTGCCAAGTGCTGCCACATTTTGCCACAAAACGTTGTTGCAATGGCCACATATACATATACAAAAACACATCGACTGCTGATTCAGAGAACGTATAAACAAATTGTTTATAAACAATTGGCACACCTTGAGTGTGTACTATTTTTTCCAACAATATGTGTTGTTGAATCAGCTTTTCACAATGTAGTTGCCACACTGCGAGATAATGTGGCAACGCTAAATCGCGAATTCATGAGCTTTTCACAATTGTTCGTCACACGATACAATGCTCGACATCAGAATAGGAACGGTGAACTTAAAGCGCATGACCCACCAAGCTGATTGGCAGCTGATAAACACACTTCAGCCATAAAAGTCACTTGCAATGAAGTTCGTTGTGAAGTGTTGCATTTGTGGCAGGGGAGGCGGGTTGCGTTTTTTTTATTATTTAGGCATGTGCAATTAAACGACGAAAATTTTTAGATGTTAAGAAATTATAATACTATTTATTTCTTGCTTTCTGCACTGCAGCACGTTTAATAATAATGACATTTTACACACATTTGTCGTTTGATTTGCATTCATTTTTAATTTGGGATAGCACTATTTTTAACCTTATTGCGTTTTCCTGAATTTTGACGGCGCGTAATTATGGTACATTCATCTTTAAATATATGCATGTAAACTGGTGACTGTGTGTGTATGATATACACAAATAATCTACGCAATTGTCAAAGATTTCCGAGCGAATCTTTGTTCGCCGCGAAATTCATTGTGGCTACAGAAAAATAAGTTGCTTTGTTGGTGTACATTTTTTCCTTTTTTTGTGTTGTTTCTATTGCACTTTGTGTAATAAATTCGCCTTACTTATTGACGACTGCAAGTATATAAGCATATATATATATATTTATATATATATATATATAAATGTGTATTTTTTTTTAACACGTTCCCTTTTTCTTTTATTGGTTATTGCGCTGGCACATGTTTAAGCACTGGTTTTGGTGGGAGCACGTACATGTAATTTATTGTGCTGCAACATTAACTAATTAATTATTAACTATTTACTTAAATAAAACACTATATAATTGAAACGAAATTAAGTTATGTCGAGTTGAAAGCTTTCCCCGACTACAGCTTCAGTGTGCCCAGATTGCGATAAACCACAAATGACAAATAATGAAAAATCTCTTCAATCGCCACTTTCCCATCCCCATTACAATTTATTAACTCTGCTTGTTTTTCTTACATTTATTTTGAATTTACAATTGTATCTCAATCTTCTAATTTTTCAGGCGGCGGACCACACGGCTGCAGCATGCGCTCCATCAGATTGAAGCGTACACGCGCCTTCGATTCGTTTTCGGCGATGGCAAAATAGTTGAGCATATCATAGTGTCCCAAATAGCTGGCCAGTGAATCGCGGTGTTGATTCGTCAGCCACTCAAATTTAGTGGTGTCGGCATGACCCGTTCCAATATATTTACTCTGCAGATGCTCCAATTGACTGTGGATATTATATCTTTCGCCCATTTTATTTGATAAATTTTCACTTTTGCAGAGGAGAATACAACGCTTGTTTGTTGTGATGTCTTGCTCAACACTGAACTAGTTCAATGGAACAGCACGCATAAATGAGCCTAAGAATAAACAGCAGGTTGACTACAACGTAAACAGACAAAATCGAGGTGCACACTTTTTGGTAAATACTTTTGTGGTTATTTTAAAATTAGTTTTGATACTCAAGGAATTATTAAACAGGACTATTAATTAAGACAAATTAGAGTAGTACTTACTGAATCGTTTGAACTGAGCGCAAAAGTAAGACGACCAGTGTTAACAGCGTTTTAGCTACTTACTGTTAACAACAAAATGTGCGGGCGAACTTGTCTGTAAGTAGTTTCTACTATTTGAAATATTAATTGTGTAATTAAATGCACATTCGAGCAGAACACTTGATCCCGATCAGGTACTATGCGCCTGCAAGTACCCCAAGAACATAGAAAACGTCAAAAAGGAGGAGGATATTAAACAGGAATATGAAACACCCGAATGGCGGGCTGAGTTTAATTTAGGACGACTCTATCAGGCCTCCTACAATATAGCGCCCACGGATATAACACCCGTCATGTAGGTAGATCTTCAGCTGATATTACAATAAGTATTTTATAAATATATTATGCCCGGCAGTGTTTCCGCTGCGCACTTTTCCGAGGCTGAGGATCAGAGAACCGCACGCATTGTGATGCCGATGATGTGGGGCATGATTCCAGTTTGGCATAAGGGCGACTATCGTAGGCATGGCCTCACCACGAACAACTGTCGGCTGGAGCACCTGATGGACTCCAAGCTGTATCGTGGACCCTTTAAACGCGGCCAACGCTGTGTGGTCATCTGCGAGGGCTTCTATGAATGGCAGACAACTAAGCAGCAGGCCAAAGCGTCTGAGCGGGAGGCCTATTTGATCTACGTGCCACAGGAATCGGATGTGAAGATCTATGACAAGAACACCTGGTCGCCATCAAATGTCAAACTGCTACGAATGGCGGGCCTTTTCGACATGTGGCAGGACGAGGAGAGTGGCGATAAAATGTACAGCTACAGCATCATCACATTTGAGTCCAGCAAAATCATGTCTTGGATGCACTATCGCATGCCAGCAATTCTTGAAACGGAACAGCAAATGAATGTGCGTCAGAACCGGATAATTAAGATTATTGAATCAGTTGCTGCCTGCTAATTGTGCGTTGATAGTTAATTATTGTTTTTTTTTTAGGATTGGTTGGATTTTAAGCGCGTGACCGAATCGCAGGCTTTGGCTGCTCTGCGTCCGGCTTCGGCTCTGGAGTGGCATCGTGTCACCAAATTGGTAAACAACTCGCGCAACAAGAGCGATGCATGCAATAAGCCACTCGACTCAGCAGCTGCCAAGCCGCAAAAGCCAAAGGGCATGTTGGCCTGGCTATCGGGCCACAAATCAAATGTGGAGAAAAACGAATCCAAGAGCAGTGTGGCAGATGAGCACCCGAAGGTCGTCAAACGCAGCCCCTCACCAATAACTGAGCTCCAAGTTGCCAAGCGACGCAAGAGTGACGATATTAAGATTAAGTCAGCGTCGAATCTAATCGCTGAATCTATTATTAAAGTTGAAAAAAATTAAGTTTAAATTGAAGAGTTCATTATTTTCTTTGTATAGTATTTAAAATTTATTTGCATTAAAAACCAAAAGATTTTGTTCTCATTACCCAAATCTATGATATAAGTTTGTATATAGCGTTGAATAAGCTTAATTACAAAGGCTTAGCATATAAAAATTGATTTAAATTTGTTTCGGTTTCTGTTCTTGTTCGCTGTACGCTTTATTTACTAAATTTATGTTAAAACTATCAATGTTATATGGGAATACATATGTAAATGTATGTATATATCATGTGTGTGTGTGGGTATGTGTAAGTAATACGTAAATTTGTAACCGTCAACGTTATTGGAGCCGCGATTGTCAGCAAAGCCCCGTTAAAGTGCAGCTTGCAATTTTCACATTTATTTGCAAACCGAAAATTAAGCAATAATTGTATGCACTTGAACTGTTTTTACCGCATGCAACAACAAAAATAAATTAGCAACAATAACAGCAGCAAATTGGTGTCAATGTTGTGCAGTGCCGCGAGCGTATTTAGTGAGAAGGCGGACCAGAAGAGAGAGCGAGTGAGAGCAAAGATTTCTATATGCATGTGTGTGTGTGTGGGTGTGTCAAGTGCTTACGATTAGAATTGTTATTTATTAGTCTAGGAATTACTCATGTAAGTATTTTTGTTTTTGTTGTTTACATATGTAAAAGTTGTGTTCTTTTTGCCGTTAATGAACTTTGAATATTTGCATTATTGGATGTGTGTTGTGATTTACACAAATACTTTTGCACTGCTTGGCAGAGGGCAGAGACAGAGATGCCTTTGTATGTGTGTGTGTGTGTGTGTGCGCGGATTAGCGGCTTTTACAATGTGGAAGAGGCGAGCAATGATTTCGAAATTGAGAACGTGTACGGTACGTGACTACCGTTATGTACTTAAGTGCCTATTTACGAGATTACAATTTTTCGTATTATATCTGACTTTGCATACAATATATATATACTGTATAGTGGCTAAAATATTTCAACAATTTTGTAGAAAATATTTTTATTTTTTTCCATTTGTTTTATATAGATTGCACTTGAAAGAGTAGAGATGAGAGCGTGTCTAAATAAGAGAATTATTTATAAAATAAATACGAATATTTAATTTTCAAATACGACTGATGAACAAATTTATGTAAATTGTGTTGACCTTTAATCTTAATTTAAATAACTTTGCTAAAAGTTTTCCTATTAGCTGCGTTTTTTTTTTGACACGCGCTCATCTCTTACAGAGTCAGGACTGAGTGAGTGAGTGGGAGAAAGGGATAGAGATTAAGAGAGTGACAGAGGGGAGGGAGAATGTGAGTGAAGTTGTTGGAATTTAGAGCAATTTGCAATTACTCAAATTGTGTGCTAAACATATTAATGTTCAGATCCTCGAATGTTGCTGTGCCGCTGTGATCGAGCATTTGGAGCATTTCGGAGAACTCCTGCGGCTGTTGAGCACCGCCAGCGCCATGCGGATGCGGATGATGTGCTGTTGCATGCGGATGCGGATGGGGATGCGGATGCGGATGAGTCGGATGTGTGGCACCAGCATTCTGCCAGTCGCCCCAAGGTGTGGCAGCCGGCGCCGCTTGATAAGCAGCAGCCTGTTGACGTTGCTGCTGTTGTTGTTGCTGCTGTTGTTGGTTGTTGCCCGCACTCAGCTGGGTGTAGGTTGGTCCGCTGGGCGAGCGGGCGGGACTGCTCTGCTGATAGGCTGGATAGGCCTCGGTTGGACCCGTTGGCTGCTGCTGCTGTTGTTGGGTCTGTTGTTGGGGAGTCGGACGTAGTGCCACGCCCCAAGCATTTGGCGTGGGTGAACTGCCCGATTTGGGAATTTTGGCCAGGGGCGAAGGTGCCGCAGCGCCATACGGCGAGTGTGTGGCATCGTAGCTGTAGCCCACCGGTGAGGCCGGACGTGGAGGTGGCGGAGGCGCCTGCATGTGTAGCTGGTATATACCGCCATCGCCACCGGTTGGGGTAATCTCTCGCCTCGGCTGCTGCAGCGTATAGTCCACACCCGGCGCTTGGACATAGACATGTTGTTGCTGCTGCTGTTGCTGTTGTTGCTGCTGGTCCGTCTGCTGCTGCTGCTGTTCCGGTGTGGCGCCGTGGAGTGTTTTTCCCGAGCTGTTTGTGCAGACGATGTACTCCACCTCGTCCGTGTAGGGATTGAGGAAGGCATACGCCTGGGTGCGCAACCAAACATATTCCGAGTTCTTGGCGCGCACGCGATAAAGAAGCGAAAACATTTGTCCCTTCTGCTTGAGCACCTGATCGAAGCTCTCCTTCATGTGGCTCTGATCCTCAGGATGGAAGAAATCGTAGCATATTTTGCCGAGCAGCTCCGTTGGTGTATAGCCCAAGATGTGGAGCACCCGTTGATCGACGAAGGTGAACTTGCCGTCAAAGGCGTGCCGTGTGATGAACTCGCTCTGATTATTGCTGCCGCTCATATCGTTGGCAGCCGTCGAGGTGACCTGGAGTCGGCCAATTGCCACTAAACAGCAATGGGATGCCATGTCATCGACGTCGCGATCCATGTGCACATTGGGAAACATATCCGTTGGTGGCCAGTTTTTAATATACCCAGTGCAATGGACGACGGCATAGTTGGAGCCATCTCTCGAAGGACCCAATGAATTGCGCTGCTTCAGGCGATTCAAATGGCCAGAGACCATGGCATCGGGATTAACGTTGCCGACACGCATCCGGCAGATGAAGCCACGACGGGCGCCCATGCTGAGACGCATGCTCGATTGATGACCCTCTTTCTTTACCGTGCCCGACTTCAAATCAAGAATGCGACCAGCATTCTGTGACTCCTGCGTGGATAGCTGCTCCCTGATCTTATCCCTATCATCCGGATGGATGTGCTCATACAAACTGGTGCCATACCAATCGCTCTGCGTATAATTCAGCACTGGCGTCACCGAATCCGATACATAAATCACACGACCCGAATCACAGGAGACGACATAGAGGAATCCGTCGGCTGCTTCTAAAATTAAATGCTTCAGTTCCTGATCGGTTAGAAAGCTGGGCTTGTAGGTGCCATCGCTGCTTGTATTGCCAGTGCCACGCAGCGCCTTCATGTGGGCCACAGCCATTCGGAGTATGGTCAACTTGTCTGGTTTGCGGGCCAGGGCGCTGCATGTGGGCACCATGTCCGATAGTTCCGTTATGTAGGCAGTCATCTTGTTCCGACGTCGTCTCTCAATTTCGCAGTGATTTTCGCGACTAGCAAAGCGCTCCTTGTCCTGTATGTTGGCATCGTCCATGATCCGAATACTTAATTAATCGACTCTTTCACTTCCACTACTTCTACTTCTATATGTGTGTGTGTGTGTTTGTGTGTGTGTCTGTGTTGGTGTTGGTGTAAGTACTTCTCTTTAATTTGCTTTGCTTGGCAGTTCGCTTTCTTTATTTGGGTCGCTTTGCCGCGCACTGTTCTTAAAAAAGTGATTTCGTCGTTTCTGTGAGGGAGGGTTTTTTTTCTTCTTCTTCGTTTGTGTAGTAGTATTTTGACTACGTGTATGTGTATATATGTGTATACACTGTATACAAGTGTATGTATAGCCAGAGTCTTTGGGTAAAGAGCACAAATACACAAATGTTTACATTGTTATTAAATTTCACAGCGTTGGTCCGCACTTCACCATATATACATTTTTATTTATGGTTTTTACCTATTTGTGTCGTAGTTTAGCAGAATTTTCTCCCACGAATTGCACACACACGATAAAATCTGAAACTGTTTACTGTGCACAGTGTGACCATTGTAGTCGTAAAATACCTAATACCCAATATTACACATATATGAGGTATCGATGCAATGTGACGTGTTGCCAGACTGGCAATGTGTATATATCGATGCTTGAGATATCGATTTACTGTTGCAAATCGATGACGTTCAAGCCTCAAAGTAAATTAATAAACACTATTATTTTTGTTAAATAAAAATGCGTACGAATTCAAATGTTCTGGTGTAGTATTTAATGGTATTACAGCATTGCGTCTTGTCTTACGTATATCATATATGATTTCATAAATACATTTACATTTTTATTCATAACTAGGCATTCTTCCATTCCTGTCAAATTTAGAAATAGGAGTTTTTTTTTTTTTTAAATTAAAATTAATTATCAGTAGTGGCATTCCATTCTGATTCAATTTCAATTCTTATAACAAAAATAGTTAAGCAGCCTTTCGCTACAATTAGCATAATCGTTTGTTTTTTTTTTGTTTTTTCATTACAATAAAATACAATCTTAGGTAAGGTTTATATTTGTTCTTGTTTTCTTTTTCTGTTGTTTGTAAATTAATAATTGGCAATTTACTAACTGCATGTTTTTATTTACTTTTCGACGGCTATGATTCATATCCATTTCGTTTTCAATATTTAATTCAAGCAAAGTCTTTTGTTCTATGTAGGCTTATTGTTTAAAACTGTGCATTACTTAACTTTAGATATTTCAAAATGCTCCTCTTTAAAATTGCATAGAGTGCGTTGTTTATTTTGTTTTTAGTTTATCTTTCGAGTGTAATTTTTTTTTTAAATTTTAAACTTCATCATAATTTGTTGACTAGAAATTAACTTAAGTACTTAAAATTAAACCTATTTAAGATAGTTTTTGTCTATTTTGGTGCAAAATGAATTAGCTGAACAACATTATACTTAACATTTTGTGCTTAAAATAGATTTTTTTCTTTTGGTGTTTTTTTTTGTTTGCATGTTTTTTTTTTATTTCTTTTTGTGAATAGTCAAGCATTTTGATAATAATTTTAAGTTGACGGCAGAGTTTTGGTTTCTCTATATACTATGTGTTCATTCCACTTCTTAAATATCCATTGTGCATTTTTTGTAGTTGCTGCAAGCTTAAATCAAATTTTCCATATATTCCTAAACAATTCCATAATACAATTCAAAACATTTAGCACCAAAATGATTTAAATACGCCAAATAAAAATTATAATATATTATTGAGTTCAGTTTTAGTTTCATTTTCTTGCACAAGGATTTTGACATTTTTGACATTTTAGAAAAACTACGAAAATTTGCAACAACTTTCTTCACATGTGAAATGTACTTAAGAGCTATACAAAAATACTTTGGTTTTTATATGTGTAACATCGCAAGTGAATTCTTATAAAAAAATTAAATATATATTTAAATCAATCATTGAATTGAATTGAACAAATCTTTTGGCATGTCGCCGTAGCACTTAGCAATAAAATCACAAAAAAATTAAACATACTAAATACTATTTATATATTTAGAGCTAAAGTTAAACATAAATAAAGTCATAGTGTCTTTTTCTTCATTGAGTGTACAAATAGTTTGTTTTTTATATATTTTTTTTTTTTATAATTTTTAGACTGTTTTCTTTTTTGATCTTTGCAAAAATATTGACATCAGCTAACAGTTAATTGTTTCAGGTTACATTTTTTTAAGTCCACTTTAAAAACTAGTTTCCTAATACAAAGCAGTTGTCTAAAAAAATTGTGATGAATTTGTGATGATATCTCTCTTGCAAAACTCATGCTAAATATTCTTTTGCAATTGATTTTTGTTAGTGTTGCTTAATTCGATTGCGAGTTAAAAGTTAAAGTTGCAGACGTTATTGTAGGATTAGTTTGGTTGGTTGCCTACGTGGTGTAGGTGCGGATAACATCGCGAATAACCGCCCGACACAGCGGACACTGGCCGCCGCCAACGCCGCGCCACTGCTCAATGGCGCACTCGTAGCACATGCACATGTGTCCGCACATATACAGCACCGAGTCAATGGGATTCTCGTAGCAAATGGTGCACTCGGCACTCGAATCTGTGCTCTGTTGATCGCTGAGGCTGTCCTTCCACTTGCTGCCGTTCAGTGTGCTCGTGCTTTGGGCAACGGGCTGCAAAAAATTCAGATAGAGAAAGAGTTTCAAGTTAGTTGTGAATTCAATAAAAATAAATAAATTCCCGGAATTATTAAAATATTAATTTTCTGAACTACACAAACATAACACTCAAAACTTAACAGCGCGCCGGACATGTTTAAGGTTAACAGACAGTTTGAGTGCAAGCAATTTGAAATCTGCAGGCAACTTAACAGCAATGCTCAAGCGTTGCCGGACAGTGCAAGCAATTTAAAATGTCTTCAAATTTAAGTAAATTAAGTTTTAACTTTTGATTAACTCACCTCAATATATTGCTGACTGCTGGTGGTGCTGATCAGTGTGCCGCTGGAGCAAGCACCAGCGAGAATGCCACTGCTGCTGATCGTGGCGGCTGTGGCTGCGGGTCGCTGCTGTACCGTCGCCGTCAGCTGTCCGTTGAGATCATGCGAGCTGTTGGCCGGCGGCAGATTGACAACGAGAACGGTGCCGCCACCATTTGGCTGAATCTGCAGGATGTCACCGTTGGAGGGCATGCTGATCATGCGACTGCCACCATTTCCATTGCCGGCAGCTGAGGCCAAGGTGTTGCTGCTGTTCGCTTGGGTGACATTCAGTTGCATTTTGGTGGCGGCGCCCAGCAATTGACCAGCATTCAGGCTGCTCAAAGATTCGGTCAGCAGACGCGAGCCGGAGGCAGTTGCCGCAGCGACAGTTGTTGTCGAGCCGGCAGCACTGATCTGTGGCTGCGAAGGATAGGCCACCATATTGGGCAGCTGCTGGCGGAACATGCGCAACGATTGCGTCGAGCCATAAACATCGAGGAACGCCCACAGCTGGAGTGATTGATCCACATGCATGACGACAACGGCGGGGCCATTGTTCTTGCTGATGCTCACCTCACCGTTGGGCGCAACAAAGAAGGCGATCTCATCGCCACGTTGCGGCGCCGCCGCAATATCCTTGCTGACCACCCAATACTCCGGCCGATCCAACAGAAAGTCCGAATCATTGGGCAGATCATTCGGTTGCAAAAGGGCCGGATTGCATGAGGTCAGTCCCAGTGCCAGAGCACCAACATACATCTGCTCCGTTTTGAGTACCTGCACGATGAGCTTCTCGCCAATCCGGATGGGCCGAGCCGTGAACACGTACCCCTGACAAAAGTCGGACTCGGTGCGCGAGGCCACAAACCGATCGTGGGACAAGCGCACATTGCGTCCCTTCGTTATGTGGAAGGGCACGGGGATGAGGCGACCGTTGCAATTGTAGCGCAACGGGGGCAAACCATTCGCCAGATCGTGCTCCACAATGTGGGCGGGTGTTGAGCTGTTGCTGCCACCGACGTTGCCGTTACCAGCCAAATGCAGCGATTGCATTGATGGCATCACATGGCGTTCCAGCTCGTGATCGGGCAGCGAGCGACGCGATTGTTGTGCCGCAGACAGTTGTTGTTGCTGTTGCTGCAACTGTTGTTGTTGCTGCTGCTGTTGCAACTGCTGCTGCTGCTGCTGTTGTTGTTGCTGCTGCTGTTGGTACATGTAAATGCGTGCGTCCAGAAACTCAATGCCTGTGCAATTGCCATAGATATCGATTACGGTCCAGAGCATGCCGCGCGTATCGATGCCCGACAAGATGACGCCCTTCTCCTCGTTGTTGATGCCATAGATGACGTCGCCGGCATTGTTCACATAGTAGTACAAAATGTTGTCCTTTTCGCAGTACTGTTCGTGCAGCGCTTTTGCCCAGAAGCCCGGTCGGTTCGTCAGATCGGGACAGGCGTATTTGGGCAGGCTGCCTTCCAGCGTTGCCGGATCGTTGCTGGTGAAACCGAAACGAATTCCGCCATTCCAATTGTTCGAAATCTCCGCGAACTTCACGCAAATTCGCTCATTGATGCGCACCGGCCGAGCCGAGAACGTGATTGCACGGCAAAAGCTCTCGAAGCGACGCGCCAGCGAGCCATCCCTGGAGATGCGTATATTATCACCATGCACTGTATGAAATTGCAGTGGCGGCAAATTGTTCGGACCCGGGCAGGAAGAGGGCGAACGGCGAACTGCAAAATGCAAGAGAACAAAAAATAGGACAATGAGTAAAAGCAAAAAGAGAGAGAGTGAGAGAGAGAGAGAGGTAGCGAGAGCTTAAAGCTACTTCAGAGTTAAAGTTAAGCAGTTAACATATAAATGTTATTCTCTTAAGCTGTTAGAAAGCAGACTATTTTATTATCATTAACTGTTAATGAATATTAAATATATAATACCATTTATTAGTGAAGCACATAATTAAATATTTAAACTTAAAAAAATAACTAAATATTTAAACGATTTATTATGTAGAAGCATTTCTTACATCTGCATAGTAAGCAATATTGAAAAGCCTTACTACAACTAAATATTTGTAGCATTCCTCATTTTCAATCTAATTTAAAGTCAGGAAGCGTAGTCACAGCACAGTTGAACTCAGCTCTTGAACATTGCTTGGCAATTGAATAAATTGCTCAGCTCTTTCTAGGGAAGACTGTTGCACTTGAATGCTTCCAAGAATTTCATGTGGCAACAGCTGTCATACATTTTGTCAGACACATCAGGTTGAACGACATTTTGATATTTTCAAATTATTGTCGTCAAAATTTTCATTTAAAAAAAACAGATACATTAAGAAGAGTTCAATAATCTAACCCCAGATCATCAAAGTCACGTGCTGTTAGGGGTAAAAAAGAAGAAGAAAACTCAAGTTGAAAGGGGTTAATGCCTTCTGTCTGTCTCAGTATTCAGTTAGGAGCGTGAAATATGAGAACTAGCACATGGCTTAGAAATCCGAACGCTTCGTTGGCTATCTCGACTGCCCATAGATACACATGTATATATATATATATTCTTTGTTTTTGCTTGATGGCTACCTGCGTGACAAGCTGTGCATTTTCTTTTGAACTATGTGTAATTCAAAACTGAGCTGCTGTTTTGAAATTGTAGTTAAACAAGAAGTTGCAAGATCTAATTTTAATTGTAAATCGAATCCAATTAAAGATTTTTGATAACCATTCCTAAAATACTTGTTTATCATTTATTATTTAACAAATTAAAAAGCTTGTATATATTTTTTAATAAGAATTTACTTGATTTTATGCTAATATTTAAATTGACTTTAGTAAAATAAAACAACATATATTTCAATTGTAAATCAAATGTTTAATAAGATCAAAGCCTAAACATTTAATCAAAATAATTGCATACAAAGCAAATATATTGAGCCAATGAGAAAGTTGTCAGATCTAAAGTTAAATGAAAACCATTACAATTCAAGTTAAGCAAGAAAAAGTTGGTAAATAATTAATAGTTTTTTTGTTATTAATAATAAATGATCAAACTCTTTCGTTTTCCTTTTCTAAATTGAATTTCATGAATCGAATCGATAAAGATAAGTTGCCCAATTATATTTCAATGGTGCAACAACGAATACAGCAAGGTGGTTTAATACAAGTAGCACCGATCTTAAGTTAAACATTAAATCGAATAACTTGTCGAGCTATTAATGCAATTATTGCACCTTCTGAAGGTAGTCCTTGGATGCAAAAGGGCAGCAGCTGTCTGACAATTACGAAAAGTATGCTCAAGTTGGTAACGATTATAATTACGAGCTGAAACTCAGACGACAGGTTTGTGGCACTTTTTTTTATATATTTTTTTGTTTTTTCCTAGAGGCATATGGAATGTGGCGGCGGCGGCATGCCACACGAGCAGTTGCAAGAGATGCGAAACGTGATGAGGAGATGGATCAAAGAAGCCAAATGCGACAGCAGGACAACAGAAAGAGAGAGAGAGAGAGAGAGAGAAAGAGAGGGCAGATGGCAGTCTTGATTACCATGTTGATATGCGGCGCGTGGCAATGGGTCACAAAGGCAGGCAGACAGACAGACAGATGGATGCAGAGACGGTCGCACAACAGGCGGTCGATGCAGCGTAGCAGCGTCTTGAGGAGATCTTTGTGTTCATTATTGTTTGAGCAGGGCTGCGGCATGTGGCAGCTGCCCGTGCGCCAAGGCGTTGCCAAGCAAAGGAAAAGCAGCTGCAGCAAGTTGCAGAGCGAGACAGGTAAAACAACCCTGTCCTGTGCATGCGTAGCTACCCTTAGCAAAACGATCAACAGGGGTTGCTAGCTGGCTGACACAAAAGCAGCAAAGAAACACAAACACAAAAAATCGGCAGCTGTTCAAATTTCGAAAAGCAAGCAGAACAAAATTTGAACTGAAAAAGTATCCTGCGAGAGGGGTTGAAATTCAATGCGCGTGCATTGAACCAGCCAAGCAAATAGGGGGTGCAACCAAGAGAGAAAGAGTGGCGAGTAGACTGCATAAGGCAAGAAAATCTCTGGCTGCAATTCAAAAGCAAAAACTTGCTCAGCTAAGTGCGCTGCTTCCGGCCCATCCAGGAAGTCTGGGGCCAAAGGAAGCAGCAGCAACAGCAGAAACAGCAGCTCAGCTTCCGGTTAGTCCACATTAGAATAGAAGAAGCAGAAGTAGATCAGAGAGAGAAAGAGAGAGAAATCGATCAATGGGTCTGTGTGTGTGTATGTGTGTGTGTGTTGCATGCGTCGCATCAATATTTATGAAATGCCTGTCCGACTGCCTGCCTGCAACGAGGAAGTCGGAAATCACGTTTCTCGCAGCTCCACTTCTGCATCTGCCTCTGCTTCACGATCAGCTTCTGTCTCGTGTTTTCTGTGTTCGTTTACTACGTGTATTGGGGGCTTATTAGTTGCAGGATGTCGCCTGGCGGCATTGGTGACGCCTACTTTTTGCCCAGACAACAACAAACATCGTTTGTTGTCAATGAATTACGCATTGAATGAAAATACTCGTCATAAAAAATGCGCGTGTTTTTTCTCTCTCTTTCGTCTTTCGCCAGACAACGCTTAAATCAAACGGTTAACGCGCTACGCGTTCATCATTTCAATTAGGCAACAACAACGACAACAACAACAACAACAAAATGCTCAATTAATTAGTAGCAGTGCGCTCAGCTCGAAATGCGACTCACAATTGATAAAAGGGGAAGAATGAGATATGTTTGATCAACGCTGAACATGCAGTTAGCTATTTTCCAATGCTTTCCATTGCTTTCCAATGAGCTGCTTTCCAGCGCTGTTAAGCAGCACACACAACATGTCTGTAGGGCTATAACAGCCGTTCAATTAAAAATATTTAACATTTAATTAAGTCTTTTTTCAGCAATTTATAAAATAAAATATTATCTGTGATGGCTTTATTTTTATTTAATGTTACTTTATTTTAATTCATTAAAAACTGAATTTGTTGATCACTTGAAGTGTGATTAAATTTATCACAAGTTGCCACCTTTAAGTGGAAATATGCAGATCTTGTGAGATTAATTCATTTTTAACTACTCAATTGTCTAATTGCATATTAAATGGAAAGCCTGTCAGGCATCATTTGTTGAGTGGCAGGCAACACTTATAATAATGATATTTTGGCTTAAATGCAATTAGCTAGTTAGTCGCGTGATTAGCTTTTATCTTGGCCAAAAAACACAAATTGGCCAATCTCCGAGCGCATTACAATCAATTTAGCTGAAGACAGTGCGCAACAAGTTCAGCTCTCTGTGGAGATGTCGATGTGCAGTTCCCACACACACACACTCACTCACACACACAAATACATTCGAGTGCCGAAGTGCAAACGAAGAACGAACGAACGATCTGCCAAACGATCGCAGGCAAATTTTCGTACAATTTTGCTTCTTTTTTTGTTATCTAAAGGAAAAACCTGATTTACCGTTTGTGGCAGACGCGTCTCAAACATTTCCCACGCTGGCCGTGGGCAAAAAAAAAAAATCAAAAACTAGCAAAAACCAAACAACAACAAAATTCCCACGACTCCAAATTTGTATATATGGCAGATATATGTTTATAAAAATATATACATATATATATATAGACATGCTTGACTATTTTCGGAGGGAAAAACCTGTAACAAGCTACAATAATTGCAACTGCAACAGCAACAGCGATGAGTAAACTTTTTCGACTTGAGATTTTTGCCGCTTGCGGGTGGAAAAAGGGAAAAACAAAAAACATGCAGGTGTCATAAAAATGGCTGAAGTGGCTATCATTTTGGGCAGCTGCCTCACCGATCACTGCTGAAGATCTCAACTCAATTCAACTCGACTGTAAATTGATCGTTAGAAATAATTTGGAAGCCGAATAGTGAATTGTTAGATTGAAAAGTAAAGTGGCAACTTGTTATGGGCAACACTCTTAAGGCATTTCAAAAGCATCAGGTTGAGAAAGCTTTCAGAAATGGCCGAAAACTTTGCGTTGATCAATTATTATTTTGCCAAGACCTTTGATTTTAAGCTTAAAAAGAAATTTAACAAAATTTTGCATTTATGCCTGCGGGCCTTTAATTATTTATTCTTACACATATTTTATTATTTTACATATTGTTGATAATAGAGATAAATTAGCGCTGATTTGACGCACATTTCGCAAGTTTTTTATGGGTGTGATAAGTCGCAACACTGGCCAGACAGACAGACAGACAGACATACAAAAACAACTCTGCCCCCGACCACAAATTAAGTTATGCGCTGCCCACGCAATATTTCTCTTTATTTTTACTTCTAACTAATTTTCCCCTGTAATAATGTGTGCGTGTGTGTGTGTGTAGGTTGGGGCGTGTGTTAATATGTGGGCTTTTAGGCTTGGACAAGCCTAACAAGTTGAAGCTTAAACTCTTTGGCAGCGTGGCACCCACACGAACTCAAACCAGCATTCGAATACCGAACTCATTTTGGTTGCTTTGTCATTTGTCAATTGACCGCAAATTGCAGTGGCTGCCAAACGTGGGCCGCTGACCAATTGATACATTTTGTAATCGATCTGGCACCCCACCCGGCACTCTTCTCTCAATTGTCAAGCGTTTCCGGCATAATTAAAGAGACCTTCACGTTAATTGTTGCCACACGTTCCGCCGAATATTGTGTGGCAGACACACGTGGGCACAACAATGACAACAAGTTACACGGCACGTGACCTATAACCTTATGTAGTAGAAGATTTCAAATAAAAACAACCAAAACCAGTGACGTCAATTTTAAAATAAGAAAGGGAGAGCCAGTGAGAGTGAGAGAGAGAGCTGTGCAAGTTCGCATTTCAACTTGTTGCTCTTTTTTGCGCGTGTGTGAGTGTGTAATGCTAAACTGAAGCTTCCGCTGCAGCAGCAGCAGCGGAAACTACAAAAAGCATCAGCCAATTATGCATTTTACATACTCTCACACTCACACTCACACTCACTCTCTTTTCTCACGCTCTCTTACGAACTCTCTGTCTCACTCTGTCGCAATGCAGTATAATGCAGAAATGAGCGAAATGTGCGTGCAAATAAAATATAATAGAAGAATGAAACTCATAATAAATCCAGCGATAGCGGAGGGCCGACGAGAGGTCAAAACTATTGAATGTTGTTGTTTTGAGTAGCAGTTGTTGGTGTCTTCTGCTGCTGCTGCTGATGTTGTTGTTTTTGGTTTTGCACTTTTCTTTGCGATTAAGCGAAATCTGATGACAGTGCCATGAGACGCATAAAAACTTACTGTGCGTATGTATGTAAGTAATAAGTGTGTATTAAAGAAATTGCAGTAAAACGTTCGAAAACTAAAACTGGTACAAAAAGAATTTTGTCACTTTTTTAATGTTGCCCACTGTTGTTGTGATTTATTCAAAAAATTCCCAATTGCTAAACAAAATTTCTCCTAGCAATGTAGGACATTATTAGGACTTAATGAAATGCTCTAGCAGCGCTCAATAATAGTAACAATATTGATCGCACCTCTCGAGTTCAATGACTGACTCTCTCATCTATCAGTTACGCACACACACACGTATACATGTAAAAGAGTTGTCTTTATATTATTAGGTGCTGTGAGGGTGGCCAAAATCAAATCTACATGGTTTATTTTTACAAGTCGCGCGCTGTTTATGACGGTGAGAGGGGGTTGGCGTGGTGTTTTCCATATGCGCACTGAAGCATGCGACCCCAAACCAAGAAGACGGTGGCAGAAGAAGCACCAGCAGTGGAGAGCTCAAAATAGCAAGTGAAGAAGCCAAAAGGTATACAGAAAACAAAATAAACATACATAAAATGTTTCAGTTGAAGGAATATTGGGTATGAAAATAAAGTCGTATATAAAAAAAGATAAGATGGCGACGGACTTTCTTCCGCTCCGTTTTGTTTTGTTATAGACAACGTTGTTGTTTATCGAAGCGTTGCAATTGTTGCTATGTATTACACAGACACACACACATGTACATTGCATTTCCTCATACTTGCACACACATGTAAAGAAGCCGGCGCAGTTGACTGCACAGCCAGCGTCATCTTAACCCCTTCTCCCCCTCTTCTATCTCTTCACTCTATTGCTCTTAAGCTGCTGCCTCTTTTGTGTAATTAAATCACTCAAGCGTTGAGCGCTGCGCTTGACTTAAATTATAGTCGTAGACAAAGGCAGAGAGAGACAGAGAGATATGGAGAGGGAGTCAGGTGAAGTGCTTCTTACACATCATTATAAACATTATAAGAATGCAGCAGCAAGCGGATAATAATTCAAGTGGCTTTTTATTGTTTTATCACGTATTTATTTCAGGGAATTGAGCTTAATAACTGTACGTGTCCCCCTTCTACTGCTCTTTAAAAAAATTCTTTTGTTCTCTTCATAGATCTACTATTAATTCAAATTAGTTGAGATATTACTCTAAAATTATGTATATATATATATATATATATATATATGTTTTAATGAATTCTTCATAATACTGAACAGCTGCGAAAAAACGAAAATCTAGTTTCGCTATACAACAAAAAATAGACTTATGAATATCCAAGCCTAATTTTAATGCTAATTCAGCAAACAAAAAAAAAACAGATGACAGCGAAACAAGAACACGAAAATGAAATAAAAACCGATCGACAAACAGCTGAATTTTCGAAGCAAGTAGAGCAATCTAAGAATTGATTTATAAGCTCAAACTTAAACTCAACATCGAATTTCGAAATGTTAGCTGGGAGCGTGCATAATTGTTGCAAGTTGTTGCCTGCGTTGCTTGGGTTAATTGCTGAGCCCAAAGGCAGCAGCTGGAAACAGACCCGCATCCACATTTTTACCTGTTGCCTCTTCCCTTCCCTTACCTTACCTGTCTTGACTAAGTGGCCCTTGCTGTTGCGACACCCAAGACGCAATTTTATCTATGTTTATCTTTTATCTATTAATCTGCTCGCACTACCAACTCTGTTAACAGTTATTCATCGTCGTTTTCCATTGGTTCATTAACTGATAACTCATCAACATGGTAGAGGTAACATGAAACCAATGTAGGTCACTATGATAAAAATATTAATGTAATAGTTAATTGCATTTAACATCTACAAACTTTCAATGGTGATTTATAATAAACCAATTTATAAATTTAATTTCAATCATCTTTTAATATCTTATTACTTTTGTACTGGAATTCTTAAGCTAAATTTCAGAACCAATTCCTTGCTTTTATATATCTCTTACTGGAATTTAGGCATGCACTTTGTCAAATCAAAGAGCTCTCTTAAAATATTGCTTACGCTCTTCCTGATTGCTTGTCTGCTTTGCTTTATGATGTGCTGAAAGTGCTGCGCTATCTCTGCACGAATTGTGATCGGTATTCGCACAAAGCCCTTATCAGAAATAAAACAAAAATATCCCACAATCTATGGACTTGACCACAATTAGAAAATAAGTTGACATTAAATACAAATGTACTTGCAGCAGTGTCCAAAACAAATTTGAAGGATGATGACGCATAGCGAAAAGACCACAAAATGAGCTCATAGACAAAATAACTTTTAACCAAAAGCTGCAGTTTTTTCTATGTGTGTGTGTGTTAGGGGGAGTTTGTGCTGAGCAAATATTTATATGCATGTGTATTTGTGATAGACACAAGAAAGAAGAGCAAGAAAAAGACGAAGCAGAGGCAGCAAATGAAGCCCGCACAATGCATTTGAAATTTGAGCGAAGCTGGTAACGCCAACGACAGCCATCGATCGACGGCGGCGAGCTCAAAAAGTAAACCGTGAGAAGCTCAAGTAAAAGCAGCCAGATAAACTTTAGCTAAAGCCGCCTCGCATGCCAACCAACCAACAAACAGGCAAACGGCAGAAGACACGACCAACAACAACAGCAGCAGCAACAATAAACTCTGCTAACACAAAATGTAATAGATGGAAAAAAACAAAGACAACAACAACAACAGAAAGCAGCTGATTCCAACAAAAACAAAGTAATTTCATTGATTACCGATACGCAGCGCAAATGCCGCACGTACAAAATGAAATGGCGCTCGGCAGCGGGAAGCAAAAAACGGAGTTAACCACACTCCCACTTCACCTCCCTACATCGTACACTTTCAATTCCAATTCCACTCTGGAAGCTTGTCTTCTTTTCGTTTGCTTTGCTTTGCCGATGGCGGCAACGGCGCTTCGTGTATAAATCCAACTGCTGAATGGGCCATTTGGCCAGACTTCTTAGGGAATGTGGAGGGGGCAAGGCGGATAGCAGCCGCTCTGCCCGTAATGTATGCGTCATTGGCTTTGGGGCTTGGTAAGATTTTTTACCTGGCTGCCAGAACGAGTAAAAGAGAGATAGCGCTGTTTGGAAGTGAGCTTTGAGCAAGAAGAAGAGGAAGAGTGGACGCATATGCAAAGAGAGGCTTTTCCAGCTGCATAGCAATCAAAACAAAAGGCACATAACAAAATAACAAACAAAAAATTGAGCGTAGTTAATCGTTATGATAAACATAATCGTTGGAGTTTTTGTGTCTGCTCGATTGTGCTTTGGTATGCGGTTTTGTGCGTGTAAATATTAAACTTTTGAGGTTTAGCTTAAATTTTGAACCATGCAATGCTATTATTACCAGTAAGAGAGAGGGAGAGAAAGAGCGAGTTCGAGAGAAGATCAACATGCACTTCCGGTAAGTTTATTATTCTTAAAGAATTCTTTCTCTCTTCGGGGATGTTATAGACTAAATGTCGCTGGTTGTATGAGTCAAAGAGAACTTGCAAGTCAGCTGAAATCTATTCGTGAATATCCTTCACTTGAGTTCATTTCCAGATGTTCTCATTTTTAATTAAAATTTTCTATTACATTCAAAATTATTAGACTTTTACAATTTAGATTTCTCATATTTAATAGTTTTTACTGTCCAAACGCTTACATGTTGTTAACAACCTTTAAACCCTTTTTATATAGAAAAAAAAACATTTAATGGCAATTGTTTAAATAATCTCAAGTGGGTTTATTTTGTTGCTGTGCGGATCTTTCATTATTGTTTGGACTTATTAAAAAAACGCTAATGTATTCATAAACTCGCAGCTGTTTGTTATTTTGCTGTGGTTAAAATTTTAAATGTATTTATTTATCTTTGCCGCGCTCATTAAAAGAGCAAGCAGTGAGAGCGACAGAGACGGAGAGAACTGAGTAAATCAGATACGAGCGCAATATAATGTGGGAATTATTTTTCAAAAGATATGCAGAATTAATTCAAGTGGTTTTTGCATGATTAATTTTTTAATTAGTGCCTATAGTTAAAATTGAAATTTCGCACGCTGTAATTACGTTTGGAATTTGTTTTCTATTGTTGTATTAATGTAGTAATAATACTAACCAAGTCCGAAACGCTTCTTGATTTTCTTGAGTAAATGCATTTTCTTTTTGGTGGACATTTTATCCTTGGGACTCATCATTAGCTCTGTGTTTTCCATGGCCAATACATGAGCGGCGGCAGCTGCCGCATTGTAATGATGATGATGATGATGATGATTGTGTTGATTATGAAGATTAATTTGCTGCTGCTGCTGCAGATGTTGTTGCTGCTGCTGTTGTTGTTGTTGCAGCACATGACTGGATTGTTGCATGTAGTTGGCTGGTATATCCGACAGACCCATGATGCTTACGGTTTAAACGCGAAATTAAACTAACTGACAAAATGTGCAAACGGCTAAACACTTAACGCGAATTTCTAAAAAAACGATTTCGGCTTAAATAGAGTTCGTAACACATTGGATGTTAAAACATTTTGGTATTTTAGACTTGATGCATTTTTTGTTGTTTGTTTGCAACGGTACAACAAACAGAACAGAAACGATTCCAACGAAAACTAACCACGGGCAAAAAAACGCCGAAGATAGACGAGACGAGGAACGTGCGAGTCGGCAGAACTGCGAACCAAACACTTCGACGTTTATTTTATAACTGAAACTTCTTTGCAGCGGTTGTGGGCAAAGTAATATGCTGTGACGCCAGCGTTAGCGACAGCGCCAGCAGCTGAGCGGTGATGAGCACGTGAGCAAGACGCGGCACGATGTTGCTAAGGGTATGTGTTGTATCGTGAGCGCCGTGAGTTTGAAACCCTGTCGTCCTGAATTTAAAAACTTACTAGCAGTAATTAAATTGGAGAGATTGCATTTGACTACTTTTGAGCTTATTATAAATTGACAAGTACAAGCGCATTTGAGCTCATTGGCTTGAGCACAGACCGTCAGCTAAATTCCTGTTCAAACACACATCTCTAACAGTGTGTGGATGTTCAAAAATACCAAAGAGAGTGCGAGAGCGAGGAAGAGAGAGCGAACGCAGGAGAGTTGAGCGCAGTCGGGTAACAGCCAACACCGACGCAGCGCTGCTTGCAGCTGTTTCTTATTTACTATGGTTTCGCTTTTGTGCCTGCTTTTCGCGTGTATTGAACCTCCCTTATAATTTTTAATGTTGTTGTTGTTACTGTTGCTTGATCGTTATGCACCTTGATCGTTGCTGCGGCTGTTGTTGTTGTTGTTGTTGCTGGCGGCTGTTCTAGGCCAGGTTTGTTAGCCGCCTGCATTTTGAGCAAACTGCTGCTCTTTGCGTTTTTTTTTGTTGTTAAAGACGCTGCTAACTGTTTTGCGGCACATTTAGCCAAAGTTCAGCAAAGTTCATGACACTTTTTTTTTGTTGGTTTGGTGTGCTTTATGCGGCGATATAATTTCTGTTTGTTGTCCAGTTAAGAGTTAAGTGTTAATAGCGTAAGTTAACAGAATTCTTTGTAAATTATTTTATTGGCTATGAGCTATGAACTTGATAGAGTTTTCAAGTAATTTTTGTTTTTCATGGAAAGTGATAAATTTTTTTTTATATATTTTAAATATTCGTAATGATAAGAGACAATAAAAACTAGCATAATCGGAATGAAGCAAAATAAGGTGGTATTTCTTTTTTTATATCTCAAATCAAATGAAATTGATAAAAATATATTTTATAGTTTTGCCACTTTTTTGCCCCCCGAACTTAACTTGACGTGTGAATAACCAGAAATGGTACACTTTAGAGCCTTTTAAAAACGATCATAGTAAAAAGTTCTTATCAATTGTAAAATAATGTGCAATAAATCAAGTTCATAAAGTAAGTGGTTGATAAAATTTATTAAAAAATGAGTCATGGATAAAGTCTGGGCATTATTAGACTTTATAAGCAATATATGAGATCATCAAAGTTAAAACTGGTCCAAGTGTATATAATTTTCGTTTGGCATTTTCATTAAATGCTGGTATAAGACAATTCTCTACAGTTATTGATATAAATAGCCATGGAATTATACGGTTAGGGTAACTTTAGGAACTGGCAAGAAATCCATGTGACATCTGAAGACAATAGAGCCTTGAACCCAAAAGGCCATAGAACCTAACAGCGACAATTGTCCAGGCAAAGACAAATGGCAAATAGAAGAAGAAGCATCGACAGAGACAGAGGCAAAGGCAGAGATCGAGACCGGAGACGAGGAGGTAAGGAACCTTATACCAACCAGCCAGCAGATGTTTACCAATGTTCGTGGGAGAGACTTGAGAGAAACAGCAAACTCTATAGAGGGTATTTTTGCAATGGGGACAACACACACATATGTCGGCAAAAAAACAATTCTAAATTTAAACATAAACTACTTTGAATACGGGCAGAAAGGCAACAGAAGAATTATCTCCCCCAGGCAGAGCAGCTGCCTTTTGGGGGCGCCTCCCTTCAGGCAAAATATGAATATACTTTTGAGTACAGTTGTCACTCGAATTTGTGATCCGACAGCCCAAAAAACGCAATTTATAGCAACATGATATTTTAATAATGTTATGTCTTTTAGACATTTGTGTAGAACTATTTTATTTTAGAAGAAATTGGTATTTACAAATGCTATTGAAACCAAATTCTTGTATTTTATTGTTTTATTTAGTAATAAACGAAATAAGACATAATGTGAATAATTTCATTTTATCTTTAATTATTTAAGCTAGGACGCTTATCCTTAGGTAACATATCAATAGGTTTTTGAGTATAGTTATTTTGATAACACACTTTTGAACTTATAGTCCTAATTTTTTTAGAAATAATATCTAAAACAGGGAGTAAAATATTTAAAAGATATATATCATAATAATAATAATTAACTAAGACGAAAAACAACAAATTTAATTTTTTTAAGATGCTTGCGAAGCAGTTTTAACTTTTTGTTATGCAATTAAGGCATTTTCTGTTTGCGGTAGACTACTGTAGTATAAGTATTTATTTATAATGTATGACGAAGTCTTATCAAAGACGCTGAAAGGGCAGACAACTGGCGCACGTCCGCCACGTGTTTCCAGTCACAATTCTACGATATGCATATGATAAAGGATAAACGCAGTAAAAGGCATAGAAAAAAACCAACAAAAATTTACACCTGGAATTGGCAAGCAAACAAACAAAACCGACAAGCAAAATGACTGAACAAAAAAAAAAAATAAGAGGAACAAGAAGAAAAACCCTTCCAGCGCGAAATGCAACCACAGATGCCAGCAGCGATCTGCACGTTTTAATTTTAATTTCTTTTGGGGGTAGGTTTTTCGAACATTTTTGCACTACTTTGCACATCTTGTGCATTGGTTCCTGTTTCGCCAGCGTCCTTTTTATTTGTATTTACTTGGCGCAGGATCAGGCAGCGACAGCAGCTGTATTTCCATGTCCTTTCAGTTTAGACGGGACGCGCGCCTGCTGCCAACATGCCAGCCAACCAGCCAGGATGCTGAATATGCATTTCCACTTTAATATCAAAATTTAAATGCTTTCGTTGTCTGTCTGTCTGTCTGTCTGACTGTGCTGTTCTGTCCTGTCCTGTCCCGTCCTGGATCCCTTCCGATCTGGCAAATTGCATCTGCTGACATCAGTCTGGGCAGCAAAAACCAATTATTATCCTTCAACAGAAGTGCTCGCATCACAACAGTTGTCCACATCATAAAAAATAAGAAAAAACAAAACAAAACTTGACCCTGATCATCGTTTCTCAATGCAAATATGTCTAATATATCTTTTAAATAGACGGATATCGGTTAAAATAAGAGATAAGAGCGCTTTCAAATTTTTGACTTTAGCTATGCACAAATTTAATGATTAATAATTGTATCCTCTATGGAATTCAGTAATAAAAGTTTTCATTTAAAAGTATATTTTTATTGGTTTCTTAATTTTATTATTTTTTATATATATTTTATTTATGTATTTATGTATTTTTTTAAAGGTACATTTTAACTTTTTAAATCTGTCAGAAAACAACAAAGAAAATAAAACATAATTAAATGAAATTAATCAAATTTAATTTTCAATTAAGAGCATTTTTTAGATTAGTGCTTATAAGCTTTTTTTGTTAAATTTGTAAATTTGATAAGCTTTGTTTGTTAACTATTTTAAAAACTATTAGCAAAGTTTATAAATTTATTAACACAATCAAATTATAAATATTTGGATTACACCTTTCATGATTCGCTTTTACAAAACTATCTATATTTTATTAGATTACATCATTATCATATCATATTTTACAAACGTAAATAGATATTATTTCTTATCAAGCACTGCTGTAAGTTTTCAATTTCAATGACTTAGCCTTGATAGAAAAACTTGATATAGATAAAAAGTCTCATCGGTATAAATTAAAATGTTGCCTATCTAAATGAAATCCTAAAACAAAGTATAAACAACAATGAAAGAAATCTGATTAAGGAAATCACTTGAATTAAAGATAAATAAGTATAAATATTGGACTTTGCATTAGACGTATAATGAGAACTTAAATGATAGACACCCCAAAAAAATAAATATGTATATTATCAAACAGAGCATAAGAACTGAGTAGGAAATAAATAAATGTTATCACAAGCGAAGTTAGTTTTTGACACTCGAATATAAGTCAACGAAATTCTTTGGCAATTTAAATATTTGATATTCTTATCGCAAGCACCTGGAAAATGGGGGAAAGCAAAGCAGCTGTAAGCAACTTTTATCTATTAAGTAGGATCGATAAAATTCGAAATGAAAACTGTAACAAATGCGCTGGAAAATGTTGCCCACAGCATGTTTAATTAGAAAACGACATATGCAAAGGATCATGATCCTGTATACACATACGACAGAGAGATCCGGATACAGAGAGAGAGAGAGAGAAAGAGAGATAGAGTAGAATAACAGTTGTAGTTTCTTTCGTATATAAACATAGAAAACTAATCCCGCAGACTTAAGAATAGAAATAAAAGAAAAGAAATTGCGCAAGCACTTGAGAAACGACAGCAGCAGGCAAAACTATATACCAATGTATACACTGAGAGTAAAGTACGTACATTTTCATCAGAAAAAAATAAGAGAAACTATATAAAAAAAAGTCCAAATAATACATATCTGACCATATAAAGTAAATAGATATATATATATTTTTAATCAGAAATGCAAGTTCTTGAATACCATAGCCAAATCAAGCTTATTTCATTTTATAGATAACTGAATCCGTTTGCGAATATCGAGACAAATCGATAAATAGACACAATAGTGCAAATTGAAATTAATATATAACATACCCTGACATGTTAGAAACTGTCAAGTATTTTTTAAGACCCGATAAGAAATGCCGATTTTTTAACGCAAACATATTTAGATAATGAAGAAAATTAAGACAGCAATCATATTATATTTTTAAAGGCCTTTTTTATATTTAAATGAGTGCATTTTTTTCTTATACATGATATCTCTTAATTTTTCATATAATTAATTTATATAATATATATAATAATATATAATACATATAAAAATAACGAAAAAACACAAATTTTCGGCCTTTTGGCCACAAAATCGAAGCAGAAAAATGATTTGCAAATGCTTTTCTCTTAGTGTACATTTATGTATAGGAAACAGTCTCTATATATAGGCGATTCTTTGGGTACCTGCACGGCAACGGCTGGCAGTTGTTTAGGATGGTGGTTGGGAGAGGTGAGGGTGCAGCAACCGATTCAAATCTATCGTTTTTGGGCTGCAGTCCAACTTCAACTTACTTATTTTATTTCCCTTCTTTTTTCTCGTGCGGATGCGCCTTCGCACATACGCTAATCAAATATCAGGCGCGTCCTGCCCGAAAAATACCCGCCAAAAATCAACATATGTGACGAGAAGCGATTCAGCGAATGTATCTCATGGATGCAGACCATCTTAAAGCCCGTTAGATGTGTGCTCTGTGTTTTCTGAGTCCCAATGCATTTTGCATTTTGATGTTTGATGTTTTTCCCCGTGCTTGAATATTGGAAAAACTCGCCTAGTTTGCCAAGTCATAGTGTGAGTTAGTCCTTGCTCATTGCCCATTGCCCATGTCCTTGAGCACTTCTGTCTTAGCCAACGGAGTTTTACTACCTGGCCGTCATTTTCACTTATTGGGTTTTCCATTATCCTTCGCTGTCTTTACAATCTCCTTTTCTCTACTTTTTATAAGAAATCATTGCCATAAACTCAATAATTTATTGTCTTCCAGCTGCATAGATTTCTACACTGATTTCTAGTGGGGGCAAGCAGAGAAGAGTCGCAATCAGGTATACCCGTACAGGTAACACAGCATTGGTTTATTGCACCTGTAGCTCGTCGTCCTTTGTCCTTGCATTACGTCAAAGTTCGCGCCCATCAATTGATTAAAGCCAGCACCCTTACTGTTTACATAGCCGGGTGAGAGTTGTTCCCAATCAAGCACTTCTTCAGTTCCTTGACTTTCTGTAGATCTGAGCAGCTTAAGGCATTGATGTCATTATTGCATTTTTTCTTTGGGGTAATCAAAAATAAAGGACTTGGCCGCATTGTGCAGGTGTTTTAAACGGGGTAAGAAGATGTTTATGAAGAAGGAATACCATCTTAAGTGTGTAATTTAGTTCAGATCATTTCTAATCTTCATAATATGATGATGCTTTTCTTTAGCTGTTAATAACTTTTTGGTAAGTCAACTGCAAGCCGACAAGTTTTTTCTTAAATCTTCTTCCATTATTTATTATATAGGGATGTTCTATTTTTATTTAATACTCTGTTACAGAGCCTTTACACACTGATATTCTGAAAAGTACGCTCTTTAATTGAGGTGAATTAAAAAAATAAATAAAAATTGAATTTATTTCTAGTTCTTTTTCGACTATTGTACTTATTTATGGAGTCTTCTTAAGGGGCTTAAAGCAATACATATCTGCTTGGCTGTATTTCAGCTAAGTATTCTCTTATTTTAAAGGTTATTAAAAAAATATGTAAGTTAAAAGAAATACATCTGTATCAAGATTGAAAAACTTTGACGTATAGATCAATTTAGGTGATGCCTGGAAAATTTCAAATTGACGAAACTAAACAAACAAATAATGTAAAATGTAACATTTTATGTTAGTATTTGGTAATATAAAATATTTAAGTACAGCTATACTTTAAATTAAATTGTTTTTATAACTTTTCACAGTTGTTTTTTCTCAAAAAAGGGGAGCATATTGTATTAAAAAACGTGCCTTTTTGCAACCCAATTTAATTAACATCTGCTAAACAGTTGAAAACTGCCAAATTTAAAAGAACGTTAACCTCACATTTGACAGATCTTGTTTGCATTAGCTCTTTCAGTACTGCCGCACAATTACCTCGCATATTTAATATATAAATACAGTCCGCTTAATGTGAATTTATCGAATTTTAAATTATAAAATTTAAATTTTTTTAAATTATAACGTATTTGAAATGAGTACTTTGGCCAAGTATCGACAGCACATGCGCTGTGTCAAAGTGTCATCGCTAAGGTAAACAGCTGTTTTGGTACGCGTGCATGTAGAATAAGTGGGTGGGTCACAAACCCTATTGGAATGCGGCAGGCACGAAGGTCTTTAACTATTGCCAAATATTGAATTGAATTATCTCACTAATTACACAGAAATGCGATACATATTTAAACATTTCAGCGAGCAACATTGCCTGCAAGTAATCAAGAAATGTGCCCAACCGAAGACATAAATTACCTTTAAATTAATAATGTACAATGCAAACATCAAGTTAATATTGTCACTTACCGATTTTACCCGCCGACTGTCCCATTCTTATTACATTTAATGCACTTAATACATTTGTAGCTAATGATTAGAATATTTTGGTATTATTTTATTGGAGCTTTCAACAACATTAGAAAATTTGTTTGCGTTGCCAAAAGACGCATTGCAATTGACGTATCCACGTAGACAAATTGACCGCGTTTTGAGGCGTAATATTGCACATTTTTTGCATTAATTATAAAACAATTTTTAACACCGTTTTGATTTTTTGAGGCCACATTTTTTTTAATTTTTTTTTATTTTGCTTGGCTGCCGGCAGGCCAATTCGATATTATTCATATGGCCGGGTCACAATAGACGATGCATATATCGATGCCAGATAACAACCCCAGCCTAACAAATTATGTGGCAACCTTGGTCATCGAGTAGTTGTGCCTGACAGCTCCGTGGTTGAAGAAGAAGCAGCAGCAAGCATAATACGAGATGTGAGGAATCCAAAAATATGCAATAAATAGCTGATTACAATTGTGTTACTATAGTTTTTAAGCGTATGCACGTGGCCTAATCAATTGTTACAATACCATAGCGCATACGAAGTATTCAAGCGGCCCACGGATAACCACGCCAAACATACGCTAAAATGGCGGATCCCCTAAGTCTTTTGCGGCAATACAACATAAACAAAAAGGAAATAATCGAACGTGATAATCAAATTATTTTCGGCGAATTCTCCTGGCCCAAAAGTGTCAAGACAAACTATCTCAAATATGGGTAAGTAGGCACTGCACATATATCCAAAATATATAGCAGTCGGAAGTAACCGATTGCGTTATACTCTGCACCCATCGTATTCAACCGTTGACTCTCAAACTGTAAGTCTCCAGTGACTATAGAACTTAAAGGCAGATCATGAGCTCTAAACAATTAACTGAAATCTGATAACCAAAAGAAAATATTGGAATTGTGAATACCCTTTACGTTCTTGGCGCACAGAGTATAAGTGATGATAAAATTACGCATTGAAATACTTTCCATTTTGATCGATTGCAGCTCCGGTAAAAAGGGAGCTCCGCGTGAATATTACACGCTGGAGTGTCTGCTCTACTTGCTCAAGAATGTTATGCTCCAGCATTCAGTGTATGTGCGTCAATGTGCCGCCGAAGATATACCCGCTGTAAATCGTCCGGATCGAAAGGAGCTGTTGGCATATCTCAATGGAGAGACACCAACGTGTGCGAGCATCGATAAGAGTGCACCGTTGGAGATACCCACACAAGTGAAGCGAACGGCGGACAGCGATGCCGCGATCAGTGGCGAGACGGCGGCCAAGAAGGCTCGTTTTGAAGAGACGCAGGTGCAAAAGGTGCGCGAACAGCTCGCGGCACGCTGGGATGTCAATCAAAAGGAAACGGCTGTCAATATGGACAACATTAAGTCGCTGTCGGAGACGATGTCTGTGGAGAAGATTGCAGCGATTAAGGCCAAGCGTTTGGCCAACAAACGCACGACAATCAAGCGGACGGACAATGAGGATGCCATGGGCACCGATCTGCGCGCTATTCTCGACTACGATGTGGACAGTACCAAGGACATCATAAGTCGGGAGCGACAATGGCGCACACGCACCTCGGTACTCCAGAGTACGGGTAAAGTGTTTGCCAAGAACATATTCGCCATGCTGCAGGGCATCAAGGCGCGCGAGGAGGGACGCAACCGGCCACAGATGCCCAATCCCATTAAGATGCCGGAACCAACGCGCATTGCAAAGCCACAGCCACAGTTGTCGCAGTACAATCGTTACGATCAGGAGCGTTTCAATCGTCAGAAGGAGGAGACCGAAGGCTTCAAGATCGATACGCTGGGCACATATCACGGCATGTCTCTCAAGTCTGTGACGGAAGGTTCGCTGGCACAGCGCAAGGCGCAGGCAAATATGCCGCATGCGGCAGCCCCAGCAACTGCAACACGCTCCGCGCCCAAGGAGCTGATTCCTACGGCACAGGCACGTCAATTGCCAGCGAATGGGCCGCACAAGCGCCCATCGCGCACACCGATCATCATTATCCCGTCAGCCAACACGAGCCTTATAACCATGCTAAATGTGAAGGACATACTGCAGGAGTTGCGCTACCTCTCCACGTCCGAAAAGAAGCAGCAAGGCTGTCAGCGCGACAGCGAAGTCCTGCTACAGGTAAACTCACCCATTGCTTGCAATTTGTGCTCGATTTAATATTTATTTTATTTTATTTGTTACTGCAGCGCAAGCGCAATAATCAGACTGTCTCCTATCGCGTCGTCGACAATCCCGTCAAGCTTAGCCAACAGGATTGGCAGCGTGTCGTCGCCGTTTTCGTCATGGGCCCACAATGGCAATTCAAAGGCTGGCCCTGGGATGGCAATCCCGTTGAAATTTTCTCAAAAAGTACGTCTACCATATCAAAATATTATAAGATCTAAATCATAAATAGTTTAAAAAGGCACAATTGACCTAAAACTGAGTTTAAATGTAAACAGCTAACGAAATTTATCCTATATAAATTTGAATAATAATGCCCTTAAATATTTGGCTGAAACTTTTTATACAACTTGTTTCTGTTCATATCGTATATAATAACTGGCTAAGAATATATTGCTAAAAGATTTTGCCATGTTTTTGTTCATAAAATTATTTGGTTTGGCAAATTTATTAGTTGATTTTATGCATATTTTAACTCCCATTTGCAAATAACTCGCTTGTAATAAATTGTTAGAATGCTTAGTTCATGATTTTATATATCTACCTACCTCTCCAGATAATAGGTACCTTAAATAATAATATTGCTAAAAGATTTAGTTTGTTTTTTTTTTCAAGAATGTTTGTTACAGTCACAAAGTCAATTATTATTTTTATTACTTTTTTATTTATACCTAATAATCAGCTTATCTTTCACTTCTCTTGTGTATGATAATACCTAAATTTTAATAGATTGCTGGGTTTTGTTGTGACAACTTATTTTATTTCTTTTTATAATATTTAACGGATTTTTATCAGTGTTTTAATATTATATATGATAATAACTTGCTTATTGCTAAAATATGGTTTTTTTGTTTAACAACTACTTTATCTAAGAACATTTATATAAATAAGTAAACATCAAAAGCAAAGTTCGATTTTTGTGTTATTATGATATCAATATTTATATCTTATAAAGGTGGTTTATGCCTTTTTTATATTCTTTTTTTTTTTATATATTTCGCTGATACTCATCTGACTCATCTTTCTTTCTGCTCTGCTGCAGTTTGCGCTTTCCACTTATGCTTTAGCGAGCTGAAATTGGACGCGAATGTGGAGCGTTGGTCAGTGACGCTGTTGCGTCTGTCTCAAAACAAGAGGCATTTGGATCGCGCCGTGCTTAGTAAATTTTGGGAGACACTTGACAAGTAAGTATCATTTGGAATGTTTACAAAATTCAAATTTATATTAATGCCCTATTCTCTTGCAGATATATGCTTAAATACAAGCCCGATTTGAGGTTTTAATATGCTAAAAGTTAAGTTTTGTTGCGCATTTGTTTAGTGCTGCACACAGAAATCACATAAAGAAAAACAAAAGCAATGTTTATAAATCTGCGTTAGAACTTTTTTAAGCGATTTGAAAATATATGCAAAATGTTTGTTTTTCCATAACTGTACAATGTAAACTACAAAACAGAGCTAAGAAATATATAATTTGTATAATTAGTTATAATAAAAGTTTTAAGACAATAAGTCGAGCGTTGATTTTAAATGAATATCACTTTAAAAAACTTTAATTGAGTAGCATTTATTATATATATCGCAAATAGAAATTGGAACAAAATCAAGCTTAGCTGAATGTGTTGTAAACTAAACCGCGCCCATTTGCAAGATGGGCGTAAAGAGATTGTAGGCCTGCTCGATGTATTTAACAGCCGTTAGCATTTCGGCAAAATAGGTGTTGACCCTCGCCTTGCACTCCTCCTGCAGCTGATCAGCATGCTGCGCATTACTCTTGCTGCTCAGCAGCGCAGCATGGCGTTGTGTCAACCCCTGGAGGTGCCCGTTGAACTGTTTGCAGAGTTGCACAATGCCATCCACCTCGTTGGCGGTGCTGTGGTGCGGCTTCACCAGCATAAGCTCGGCAATTTTATGCAGCTTGCACATTTCCAGCGCACAGGCTTCACTTAGTGCATTAATGCTCCTAGCATAGGCCTGCTCCAGATCAGCAGTAGTCGCCTCCGCGGAGCACAGCCAGCTTAGCGACTTAGACCAGTGACTGTAATCGAAAAAAAAAAATGTTAGTTGTCTCCGTATCAGTATTATAAATAATTATTTTGCCACTTTAATTGTATCAGTTAGTAAATTAATTATTCGACTAGTTAGTATTACTAATTAATGTAAACAACAAAGTTGTATTCTTCAGTCAGCCGACTATAAATCTTTCTGTCTGACTAGTCGGTGGGTAAACCTATCAGTCATTCAATTAGTGAGTCAATCATTTAAACATTAACAATAGTCGATCGTCAATCAACAGTCGTCAGTAAATCATCTATCAATCAATTAGTTTGACGACATTAAGTAAGATAATCAATCAGTGCAATGATCAATCAATCAGTCAAATAGTTAGTCAGTCTATCAATCAGATTAGTCAGTATAACAGTCATATTAGTCAGTCACTTGGTCAATCACAGATATTTCAATATATATTAATGTGGAAATTAAGATCTTTGGTCAGATCATCACCTGGTCACATCATCAAATTGAATGCCCAGCTCCGCATCCGTAATGGTTGCCGACAAGCGCTCGTGGAGCTCCGTCGGTGTATAGTCGCCTTCGCTGTCGCACTCCAAGTCCTCCAGCTCAAGCAGCTCTTTCACCTCATCAATGGTCTCCTGCATTATTATTGATATTAATAAAGTTAATAAATGATAATCTCATCGATATATTCACCTGCAGTTCATTTAGCGCCTGTCCACTGACCGCATCTAGGAGTGTGTCCAGTTTCAGACGCGACTCCTTGGACAGTATTTCGAGGGCTTCGTAGTGCACTAGGCCGCAATAGTTCTCGAAGAGCACATCGAAACGCAACTGTGCCTTCTGCTTCTCCAGTTGAAGCTGTTGCATCGATTGCTCCATTTGATCTGCATCCTTCTTGGCCTCGAGCAGAACAGCGCTCAGATTGGGTCCGCTGGACGCATCGAGTCCCAGCAATTTGCGTTTGTTCATCAGTTTGGGATCGTTGTCCTGCAATATGGTCATCGTCTTCTTGCCGATGCCCTCCAGCGTGTCCAAGCCGGTGTTCAGCACCTTGCTGCCCAGCGTTGTCACCATGCCCAAATTGAAGGCGGCTCCCGCATTGGCGTTTTCGTGGCTTGCTTCTCTCGTCTCTCCTTCTTCCTCGTCGGCTGTTGTGCTGGCTGTTGTGCTGGCTGTCGATTTGGCTACCGCTTCGGCAGCATTTATGCGTGCCAGTTCCTCGGGATCGGGTACACCAATTATCTGATTGAGGCCCTGATTCATGTGCGTTGTGATATTGCCCAGACCCTCGCTAGCTGTGCTTAGTACAGAGCTCAGTTTGCCACCCCATAAGCCCCAGCCGGAAGACGCGGACGAGTTGGAGATGGAAGGCGCAGAAATATTTGGTGGAACAGCTGCTTCACTTTTGGCAACACCATCAACAACAAGTTTCGCTTTCTCTTCTGGCTGCTTCTCGACATGCACAAACTTGCCGTCTTCGTCATCGCCATCGCCCCAATCGTCCCAGTTGTCGTCGTCATCGCTTTGATTCCAATCGTTGGTCTCATCCTCATTTTGTTTATCTTTGTTATTTGCCATTGTGCGTTTTACACGTATTTTAATTCACTTTCTTTGGCTAAACACTTATCGAAAGCTATCGATAATTTAAACTGCGATCATAATTAGTACATTTTTGTGCGCAAAAATACCACTGTGAGACTACAGTGCGCTTTTGATTTTAACAGTGGCGCGAACTTTCTACCAAGCTGAAATTATTTAAAAATTGGCTTTTAATTGTAGTTAAGTATTGAGTCTTTTGCAAAACAAGATTTCTAACTGGCCTTAGCTTATAATTACATAACACATTTCTCAACTTGAAACACATTAAACAGATTAATTATCCTAAATTTTTTTTTTTTTAGCAAAGCCTTCTAAACTATACATTTTTAAAATGTGTTTATTCAATTGAACTACCTTTTTTTTTATACTGAAAATTATCAATCCCTTTCTGCGAAACAGATAAATGGCTAGTGTTGTTAGGTTGAAGGGCAAATTCATAATTTAGTCAAATACTAAATGCTGCTCATTTTTTGCTACTCTTAATTGGCTCACTGCCCGAGTCATATTTCTGATTAAATACATAGAAAGAAAACTGACCGCACTCGCGATGCCCACATACATAACCTTAAATTGTGATGTCAGCAAACAATAACAACAGAAACAGCACCCACAACAACAACAATAGCAAATACTGACTGTTGCTCTTGTTAGAAATACATAAATTATTGGAGAAACTTGTGTCACCTGCGCCATTGGAATGCCCAAGTTGAGCTTCCACTTCGATGCCTTGGTATTAAAACACACACAAACACGAACACACACACGCATGTAGGCAGACAATTTGATGTCCAATGTATACAAATTGAATTGATATTAGTTTGTAAAATATTTAGGCATTAAAATACCATATGTATTGGGATATATAAAAATGTTTAGAAGCGTATGTTCGATTTTGTATTTATTTGGTTGTTGTTCTGTTCCTAGTTTCGTTGTGCAAATGTTTTCCATGTGAATTGTAAATACAAATGCCTGTGCTGAAAATGTGCTCAAAATTCTTGTAAGTTTTGTTTTGCTTTAGCAACTTTCGTAAATATAAATGCGTATTTATTGTTTATCTATGTTCAATAGTACAATGTAACTCAATTGTATAAATTTGTATGTTCATCTGCAGCAGAAGCTTTTTGAATGGACAACTGATTTCGAACATTGGAAAATATGTATATTTACACTCTCCTATTATTATTATGTCTTTGTATTTGTGCTCTTCTCTCGGACAATTTTTATTTTTATTTTATTGGCCCATAAAAATATCTAAATTATAAATATAGTGCAGTAAAGATTTTATTGCATTCATTTCGGTTTTAGAAGCATAAAATCATAAGAAATCCTTTCAATTGCACAAGTTTTAGCTGTATTTGCACATTGTGGCACACATATTTAATTGTGCTCATAAATAAGAAATGAACACAAACAAAATTCGGTTGTTAGCTGAAAGTTTTTGCGCTGCTAACCAGCATATAAATTTGGAAGGAACGCAAAATTAACAAACCAAGACAATTTACCTATCAAACACACACATACACACACCTTGGCATATACAAAGAATTTTCATAAACTTGATGCATACTTTTAGGCAGCCATACACACACACACAGGCACACACACACACATGGAGGAGCGAGAGACAACCGCACGCATATTTCGTCAAGGAGGCTGCCATAAAATGCACAGAGCTAAAATTTATCTTCGAGCTGTGCAAAATGGGAAACAACCAAAAAAGCAACAAAACGCAACTAGTCCAATTTTTGTTGTTTTTGTTCTTGCCGCTGCTCCTTTCGACTCTCTCACTCTCTCTCTCTCTCTCTGGTTGCCATTTTCCCCTTGCCGTATGATTAATTTTTTAATTAAAAATTGTTAGCATAGAATTGAATGACATCGTCAGTTCGGAGAAAACATTTACATTATTGCGTTTACCTCAACCGCTAATATGTTAGCAAGTAATATGTGTAGGGAGAGTGGGGGAGAAGGAATGTAAGGACTTCAACTTTTTATGAAGTTAAGTATCAGGTATGTGGGCTCTATAATTACATTGGCAAGCAATGCCAATTTTTGGCACTTCACGCATAATTCCTTAAAGGCATTTACATTCAATTATGCATTGGAGATGTGAACAAGAGAGAGAGAGAGAGAGAAAGGCAATGGTGGAGAGAGAGAGAAGGAGCTTTCGAAAATAATAGCATGTTCGTTGTACAAGCCTTAGTGCCTACAATTAAATGCAAATGTCAGACAATTACTATGCTTAAAGTGTTAGCATATACCCACATATACATATACAAACACACGCATACGCACTGGCAAGCAGTGTGCAAAGCTCCGTGAAAAGCTCACCTAATAGCGGTAAATTACTAGTTCAAATTTGCAAATTACCAAATGCTTATTAAATGTAACCGACAGCCGTGAGAAATGCATCGTCTTAAATAAAAGCAGCTTAAATATAATCTTTAATAGTCTCAGGTAATTATTGCTGCGCTTTACCTACTGGCAATATGTTTCAAGTACTTTAAAATAAATACAAATATTTATATTTTCAATTATTGCGGTAATATTAGAAAATTTTGTTTTATGGTTTATATTTTGCGATTGTTCTTGGCCTATGAAAATAGCTAAAAGAGCATCTCAGATACTCTGCAGATTTTTTCAAACTATTATTTTAAGAGAATTAAAATATACTTGGTCAATAAAAGTAATACTTATACACTTATAAAAAGCTTTAGATAGTTACTTAATTTATGGCATCTTTTAATAGGTATTTCTTTAAATTTGTGCGATTTCTTAGTTATTAAAATGATAAATGCTATGGGAAATTGTTTGGTATTCTTACAATAAAAACATATTATCTTCAATCTGGTTTTGGAATCTATATTGTCTGCAGTTAAGTCAACTATTTATTTATTTACATTACAATATCTCAATTCTATAATCTGTGACTTAAAGTCTGCTTGAAGTTTTTTCGCCACTCAGTTTGAGTGGCATAAATAAAATGGAAAAGTAGATCTTGTAGCATTATTTTAACTTAATTGCTATTACCATTTTGTCATTCAAGTTACAGCCTTATTTAGTAGTTGAGCTATTGAATAAGAGTGTTTTATTTGTTCGAATTGATAACCAGCATGTTGTCTACACACGCGAGTCCAACTCAGCTATTCACAATCAAAATTGTTTTAACTGTGCACAGATAGACGAGACCACAAATAACCCGCTAAGGGTCAAAGGCAGAGATCATGCAAAGGGTCTGCTTTGGCCTAAATATAAGCGTATATATGTGTGAGAGTGTGTGTGTATCAGTGTGTGTGAGTGTTGTTGTGAGTGTATTCAAGCGAAGGACATCTTTGTCATTTTTCCCCACAAGCAACTAATAAAGGAGCTCATCATTGTTGTTGCTGTATGTTGTACAATGTTATTGATACCTCAGCTTCCGTTTAAGCACACACCCCATACACACATACACACACACACACAGACACACACACACACACACACACACAGACGCACACAAACACAGTGTGACATACATGGGAACCCTTTTTGTGCAATTCCCTAAAGTCGTCGGCTTTGCTGCTGCTGCTGCTTCCTCTATTTGGGTGGTGTTTGCCGCTTTCTTTAGCTGATGACAATAAAGCAAACTTCCAGCTGTTTATTAACATGTTTCTTACCCAATATACATACATCTTATATAAATACACACACTCACACACACACACATGCATCAATATGTGTATTGCTTTAAGTGATGTTGATAGGCAAGCGGCTGCTGTTTGTCTGTTAACAAGTTTCGTCTTACGAGTGAAAAATTCCTTTAGGCCAAAGTGTGCATTAAGAAGATTGTTTTACTATTGTTGTAATACACCCGCACACACTAACACACACACACACACACATTTCTTTACATATATCTATTTATATATGTAACCCAAAAATACCTTAAATACATGACATCGCATTGGCAGACAAGACAACTTGCCTGAAGCTTCGTGTTGTTTCCTTCTCTTTTGCCATACTTAGTCACCACCCACCACCCACCACCCACTTTCACCCTATCTGCCACCTATCTGTTTACTTACCCTGTATCCATTAAATTGTCTAAAAGGGTATAATTTGTTGTGAAACTGTTTGTAACAGATTAAAGTGTTTGGTTATCAAATAAAAATTGATTTTTAAACAAAAATTATATTTTTGAATTTTATTTTTGCGCATTTATTGCACAGTCAAATATTAAATGTGAATAGGCTTTTTGGAGTACAGCTTTGATTCCCCTATTATTTCCATGAATGCTCAAAATAGTTAATTAATTTGGTTAGATAACCTTAAATTAATTTAACTGATTTATATACATAATTAAAATTTAATACAACAGTTAACTTATATTCAAAATATTAAAATAATATTAAAAAAATATTATATTAATAATTATTAGTTTTTCATTTTCAAGCTTGAATATATCTGAAATATATATGTTGCTTAATAGAGAACTACATGATTACAGGATTGCTTACAGGGTATCGTTTAGTCGAACCCTTTTATCTCGCACGCTTTTACTTGTTCTCTCGTTCTCTGTCTAGCACGCTGTCATTTCACTCAACAAAAGGATTCAAATTTCATTAAATCTCATACAAAAGTATCAAAATGCCATTGTTGTCATGACACACTCATCCACACACACACACACACACACACGCACACACGAATTGCACTTGCGCTCTTCAGCCCCTTGCCTCTCTCCGCCCACTCGCAGTCTTTTAGCTCGCTGGATCCTTGTCGACGCCAAAGTAGCAGCATCTGCCGGCTGCTTCAGTCTCTGGGATACATATTGGTAACTGCTTTTACTTTGGGCTGGGCCTTTTATTCGATTTACGTTTCAACTTGCTCAAATTTGTACAGTGTGTGCGTGTGTGTGTGATGGGTGTGTGGGCGTATACAGTTTTCTTGGGCATTGATCGCTATCATCTATAATGGAAAACTTAATTGACTAGACAACACTTTGTTGCAACAAGCATCCAACATCAAGCGACAAGTGCTTCGTGATAAGCCCAAACTACTCGCAAAGCAGTTAACTTTTTTTCTTAACTTTTTCATAGCCTCCTTAAGCATTAGTTGCCATATAAGCTTTTCGAAAATCCCCCAAAAATAATTCCCATATCGATGACTGTTCTCAAATTTGAATTCGTTTGACAATTGTCTTAGTTATTTTAATCAGTTATTTAATGAAAACTAATGACAAAAATTAAACATATTTTACTTAAACTACATAAATAATTGGTTTAAATAAATTATTTACATATTACTTATTTTTTCCTTAATTCGCGACAGTTTTGTTTATACAAATATTAAATTATTGAATTTTGTAGTTACTGCAAAAGATTTATTGTCAAAAGATTAAAGTTAAATAGTGTAATTATATATAATAATATTTATTGGATAGTGTTAAGTTTGTTAGCCAGAAGAATTGCTTAACTGGAGTTGATTAATTAGGTAAATTATACAAAATAGCTTAAGGGCTTAATTGAGGGGTATCTATAATTTTTTCCTGTAATCGGTTAAGTCTTCTTGTAGCCAGTAAATTGAAATTAACAATGCTTCAAGCCATATTAGTTAAAGTAGTATGGAAACTTACAAAGGTATTTGCCAAAGATTAAGATCATTCTGCAAATTTAAGGGCCTTTGGGCATAATAGTTTTTCATACTCATCTCTATTAGAATCGTAAGTTTAAATACAGCATTACGCATTTTGAGAAATTTTTCATACTTTAATCAAAAGGGTATTTATATTAATAATATTTATAAACATATTTATTTTAAACAAAAAGTTTCAGAATTTTAAAAAATTCAAAAGAAAATATATTAAATTGCTATGAAGTAGCAGACGAAAGAGTTGATTAATAAAAATCTAAAATTAAGTTCGATTTTCTTGTGGGAACACTAAAGTAATTTGGTTTCTTTACCAACTATTGCTATCGAAATAGTTGTAAATAAAATTTTCGCTGTTGGCAGCCTTGTTCCATTTATTTATTTTGAATGTGCGCTTTGGCTTTGGTACACAAAAACATTAACGACACATGCCACATTAACATTAAGAGCATTAACTTAAACATGTATACTTAACTTTACCCGCTTACCCCCCGCTCTACTCTATCGTTCAGCTTTGCTCTCCTATTTCTTGATAATCCCTTTTATTTACTTTTTCAGCATGGTTGTCGTTCGCCGCAGCTCCTCCAATTAGCTGTCGCTGTTGTCATTATTTCTTTTACCTGTCAGCAACTTGGCCATACCCATTACTTTATACACTAATTTACACATTTGGTAATTTACAAGACTACTTAGGGGCTGACAGCAGGGTATGCCTACACACACACAAACACACACACACACAAGCGCACAGCACATTTGCAATTATTTCAATCAACTGTGTCGCGAGTGCCACACACAGCCTCAAAATGTGTGTGTGTGCAGTGGTTGCCTAATCAGGCATCCACAATTTGGAGTTGCCACCCATGACGCCACCAACTGTGGCACCATCCTGTACATGTCTCTATCATTTCAACTTTTGGCAAACAAACTTTTCAAATTGCTTTCGCATTAAAAATCACTAAAATACGTTTTTCGCATCGCTGCTTACCGAAATTACGTTCCTTGTGTGTGTGTGTTTGACAGTATGTGTGTGTGTTTGTGTGTGTGTGTTGCCGATTTGCTTACGTTAAGTGTCATTAAGCTTTTGTCAACTCATCAACGTCGCCTTCTGCGTCGGTTGTTGTTGCAAAAACTTAAACATATCAAAAACATAATTTTAACCACAAATCAATTAATATTGTCTTATAGATTCCGTGTAAAAATTGAAGTACTCTCTTTTAGATTTAGTTTAAAGATATAATCAATTTTAACATTAATTCAATAATTATACACCCGAATAACCCCTATATAAGTTAAACATGTGGTTGGATTGCAGATATTGCTGGTTTTGCTCCCGACATGCCACATCTGAGTATCAATCACACGTTGACCACAGTAAAACTGCTGTAAACAATATGGAAATCTCGTCAACAGTTTTATAAGCCAGCACATTAAGCTGAAGAGAAAACCGCAAATCATTGGCTGAACCCTTCTTGCTCTCAACTCTTCTTTGCGGCACTGCCACAAAGAGCTAACCCACAAAGTAATATTGCACATACGCCATGTGGGATTTGTGTGGTACAACAAAAAAAAGTGGAGTGTTTGTTGTTTTTTGTTGCATTTATTTGAAAGTTGAATTTGCATTTACTTCCATTTGGACAAATATTATTTTGTGTGAAAGAGCTTTAGGAAATTGAAATATTTAAATGCGTATCACAAAATTGAAATGGTCTATGAAATTTATTGATTTTTTTTTAATGTAAAGAAATAATTTTGTATCACTTTTGAATTTTTTATAGCACAAAGCTTACTGGCCATGATTTTCTTAAAGAATATTTTTGGTTCCTTTTTTTATCTTTAAATTTTATTCCACTTTAAGTTGGAAGACCTTGCCATTGTCTTATGGACTATTAATTAATTTAAGACATTAAATCATTATCATTTTTACCATTAGCATATGTCGAATCTAAATCAGTGATTTTTCTCACGATACATGGATTAACTTAAAACTTACTTTTTCCAAGTTTAATTAAAGTTATTCCGTTAATAAAATTTTTTTTATAATTAAACATAGTACAAAATAATTTTACATATACACTCATTTAAAAATTTATGATAAATTGGTAATAGCTTATAGATGTACGAAATACCATTTTCTATGTCGCAAAACAAATTTCATTAGAATATAAATTATTTTTAATTATATTTAGAAAATATTCGTTCACTAATTCAGCAAATAGTAATGAAATTTGCTTACTCGAGTGAAAGTAAAAAAAAAAAAAAAAAAAAAACAGAATAAATTACAATGTAAAATAAGATTTAAAATAACATTTGTAACTTAACATGCAACTATATATTTCAAATATAATAATGATATCGGTCGATAACATTGAAGAAGAAGAACTGAGTAAAGTAAAGCAAGCAGATGTGTTTCAGAAGGACTGCTACAAATACAAATAATTTATATATAGTTAATATTAATAATATAAGGATAATTTAGGGAACAATTCCAACTAAGAGTTGTCATTTTATTCAAAACACGAAGAACCCTCTAAAACATACAAAATTAATTATTATATCTTCTCGCTCAAATTGTGCATCTATTCGCCTGTTATTAATACTCACAAATTTTATGCTGCTCGTAATTGGCCACAAATTGAAACCAAGTTTCAACCGAATGTTGCAGGATATGATGACGTGTACTCGAATGCCACACAGCGGCTATATCAATAACCGGATGGTTGGAAAAATGCAATTTTAATTAGCCGTACGTGCGACAAACGCACGTAAAACGCATAACCGCAAGATGGTGTTGCAATTAGGCAACTGCAACTGGCGACACTCAGCAATGCTGCAATGCTGCAATGCTGCAATGTGCACTGCTGTCAATCCAGACAGCGTCAGGCGGCAGTCAGTCATTCAGTCATTCGATGCAACGTGCTGCTTCAGCCAAACAAAATTATGTGGCCACCATTTGCTGGTGGCACATTTCGCGGCAACACAGCTGAATGAGGGGAGATGTGGACAAAGCGATAGAGAGAGAGAGAGCAAGAGTGAGAGTGAGAGAGAGAACAACTGCTGGCAGTCGTTTGTTTTGCAATGCCCAAATTACTTTATCGATTTGCCCAGTACGTTTGTACAATTTGGTATATTGCATGCATCAAGCGGTGGCAACGCGGGTGGGGCATGGGTTAAGCATCAAAGCTGGACAAACCGAGCACGCTAACGAGCCTCATTAGTGGCATGCGTGGCAATGTGGCATGGGGCATGCCGAAAAGGACGCAATGACATTGGCCACTCGTTGCCCTGTTGACATGTGAGCACCACGAACGTGATTTCTTATTCAGATTCACCAAATGATGATTGCCACAGCTATGGATTATATCGCAGCAGCTTTTCACGCTTCCTCAAGTCCAAAGCCAAGAAATTTTCCATGAGTTGCCAGTGCAAATAGCTAAAAAAACAAAGGTAAAAAGTACAAATTTATTTTAATGATTATCTCGGTTTTTCAACTTAGAACTTTAAACATTTATTGCTTTTTCCCAACAAGTGCGCACATATAATATAATATTTTTAATAAAATTAATAATTAATTAATAATTAATATTTTATTAACAAAAACCAAAAAATATGTATCATCTTAAAAAAAATAAGTTTTCTCTCGAGTTGATTTACTATATATATTTTATATTTTGAGTTATCTAAATTTAAAGTTAAGTAATTGCTAAAAGCAATTTGACTTTGAGTTAGTTTAATATTCTGTCATCTCTTAAAAATTAAGTTTATTCACAAATTCAATTATTTTCCAATGATTATTTGAATTGAAATTGAAATGAATGCCCAATCAATAAACGTTAAATTTACGCAGCTAGCCGTGAAATTTGTATTTGTGTTTTTGATATTTAATATAGACGGCTACTTAATATGCGCAACACAAACCAATCAAATGCGACATTAATTAGTGGTTGCCCCTTGGGGGCGGTCGGGCTGAAGAAGTGGATTTATTAAAATTGAAATCAATATTTAAACGTCTCGAGCGGAAAGTGCAGAATGCAAAACGGATGCTGCCCGCCTGTCTGTCTGTCTGTCTGTCTGTCCGTCTGTCTGTCTGTCCGTCTGTCTGTCTGTCTGTCAGCCTGTCTGTCCGTCTGTCAATTGAATTGTATTAATATGTCGTGCGAGTCTTAACACCATTAATTACATGACCAATGAGTCAATATTATGACAGTTTGCAGCTGAGACCAATGATGTTGACGCTGACGACGACAAAGTTGAAGCAACAACAACAACAACAACAACAACAACGAGAACAATCTCAATCAATTAATTAGGCATATTGATTACTTAGCTTCTGATTAGCAGCTTTTAAGGTTATTTGAGTTGTTGCAAACATCTAAGATATGCCATAAAATCATTTAAATCTCAATGAAAATGTTAACAATCGTAGATTATATGAATTTTTAAATGATCTAAGCTGAACAATATTTATCCCACATTTGTATGTGTGAAAGCTGATTATTAATTAATAATTAAGTTCTAAGACAAATATTTGCAAGATGCAGAGAGCATGGCAAAGTGTGACAAACTCTTTCATTTACAGAAATATAATAAACTCATAATTAACACTTTAAATATAAAATGTGATTATTGTTGATATTCGCCTCTAGTTTATTATTTATTATTATTATTATTATAATTATTATTATATTTATTATTATTATTATTATTATTATTATTATTATTATCATTATTATTATTAATATTGTATATATTATAATTATTATTATTATTATTATTAATTATTAATTATTAATTATTAATTCTTAATTATTAATTATTAATTATTAATTATTAATTATTAATTATTAATTATTAATTATTTATTATTATTATTTATTATTTATTATTTATAATTTATTATTTATTATAATTATTTATTATTATTAATTATTATTTATTATTTATTATTTATTTATTTATTGCTATATAGCTTATCGCTTTCTTATAATTATAATTACAGCTCACAATTTGATTTAATGAATTTGACTAAAAATTTGACTCTGCCTACAATTAATTAATGCTGTCCTCATATTCACTGTCCCCATCCAGTGAAATCTGGCTGACCATGGTCTCGGGGCACTTGGGTTTGTGCACTGAGCTGTTCAGTTTAAGGACGCATGATGGATTTGAATGCTTGCGAGAATTAAAAATGATCTTCCTAAGTTTCATGGTATTGGTTTCCTCGGTGGTATTTCTGTTGCTGCCCTGCGGCTTCTCGTCCTTCCCATTGCTGTTTTCCATTTCAGAAATATGCAAGGCATTTCGTTTCCCCACACAACGTCCCTCTTCGCCAAAGTTATCTGGATACATTGTCTCTGGCGGCTCCTGTTCGTCGAATGCATCGCTATCATTCGAGTAAGAATCACTCGAAGACGTGTAACTAAATTCGTACTCGGCGCTAGTTCTATTCATTCCAAATTCTGTTAATATTTTCCTTAAGGCATTCGTGTCGATCATGCTTTGGCGCACAATTACCCTAATTGGCGGATTTTGGGTTTGCTTTTTACGTGAAGTATTTTTTTTGTTTTTTTTTTTGTGTAGTAGTTTTAGTAGTTTCATAATATTTCTCGGTTTGCCCTCAGGTGGAATATGTTTTGCCATATGGAATTTATTTATCGGTTGTTGCAGTTCCTTGGCAGCGTCCTTCTTCGTTTGCTTCTTTAACATTTGCAGGAGAATGGGCAAGTCCTTGTTGTCATAGTTGCCGGAGAGTTCACGCATCAGTTTTTCACGTGGCTGCAGCTGTGAACTGTCGCCCGTTTCGAGAGCAAATGTTTCCATGGTATGCTTGTAGCCGTACCAATCTAAATAATCCACCACCAGGTAGTTGAGCAGCTGCAGCAATCCACGCTGTTGCACATCACCACCACGGAATGGTTCATCCTCACCCAGATTCATCTCCACACGCATCGCCTTGAGCACATTAACATGCAATCCGCTGTCCGGTTCATTTACGATTCCGTTGTGTTCGAAATTCATCCGGATGCTATTCTCAATAAGCTGTGTAAATGTCCTCTTCTCCATTTGGTAAAAAATTACGTTTTATGTTTTGAAATTCAATAAAATCGAGATTTGTAAAGCGACAACGAATTTGATTTGTTAGTGTTGTCCCAGGTTAAGTTGGTGTGTGACTAAGTGTAACTAAAATATTTCTAAAAATCTTAAAAAAAGGGTTGCTCAGTTTGCACATATTTTCTCTCCGCCTTTTGTCTACAAAGTTTTTGTCAAGCCAAGCTCGTTAATCATGCAGATAACCTTGAATACATTAGCCATTAGCCAAACTTTTGGCATCGTTGCCGGCCTTTTCAAATTGTCTACTCAAAGAGAGGGAAAGTGCATGAAACGACAATTTAATTTATCTTTTCTATTGAGAATCCCATACAAATATACATTGAAATTTAAGGTAAAACAATTGTTAAAAAACCTTTTTTTAGCCATACCAATCAAAGTAGTCCACCACCAGATAGTTGAGGAGCTGCAGCAATCCGCGCTGTTCCATATTGCCAGCACAGGGCGGGTGGTCCTTCTCCAGCCTGTGAAGAACATTCAATATTTTTAGTGCCTCAACAAGCAGTCTGCTAAATGCGAGATTTGCTCCATTGAAATTAATAAATTTACTTTGAATTTGTAATAATAATCTGATTTTATTCAATCTGACTAATGATATCATAATTTAACTTATACATCTATATAAATCTTAAGTTTGATAAAAAATTACTAGTTAACTTAGTTTAAAAAAAATCGCATTAACTTTACATTATCTGTAGCCATATATTATTACCCAAGTATCGTGAATTCTGAAATCTTTCCTAATTAATTACTCTTTTGTCTTAGTTTTCTCTTATATCAGTGTGTTAAATTAAAATAATCTGCAATTGCATAATTAAAAATGTTGCCAGGTCAACAAAAAAAATAAAATAAAATGAAAGTAATAGCAAAAAAATTAAGTTTCGACTGGCTTTTGGAGCGTTTTTCGTTTTTTCTTGTATCAGCTGAAAAATTGATTGCACTTAATGGAATTTAAAAGTTTGTTTACTTGCAGCAAGTTCAACGCCAAAGCGAATATGTGTGTGTATATATATATATATATATTATAAATATATATATTTATCTGATTCTGCTGACGACAATGTCTCTTGAATGAAGCGATAATCATGCAAATTAATAGTTTCACTGGAGACTTTTACAAAGGATACACTTTGACTTTTCCATACGCGATGCGTATAAAAAAATATATACAGAAAACTAATAAAAAATAAAAGTAAAATTAAGTAAAAAGTTCACGTTTGGTTTTGCAGGTGCAGTCAAAAGAGTTTTCTGTATTTAATTACTATATTCTTTTTATAGTGCCCCAAAAACTTTACGTTGCTTTTAATTCTGTTAAGAGCTGGCTGATTTATGGCCTAGCCAAAGTTTTTTGAGAACAAATACAAAAAAAAAAGAGAATATCGAAAAATAAACCTAAGCAGAAAAACGGCTTATGGCTTTAAGTTATATGCAACTGCTGTTTAAATATTTGTTCAACTAATTAGCAAAAGTGTTGCCAAAAAAAAAGGAGGACAAATTGAGCAGCAAGTAATACTCAACGAATTCTGCGCCATTTCCGGTTTATCTGGGCGTTGTAGCAAAGCCAATTAGACAAAATGGCTGCGACACATTTCCGCTGGTTGGACCTCTCCACGGACCCTAAACCTCATGCGTTTGCCTTAAGTGCGTACTTTTCCACGGATGGGTCTTACAACAAGTCTGCATAGCTTGTAACGCACTCTTTAAACCTGTGGTCAATATGCCATTTGTGGATACAAATATTTCCTATATGTGCAAAAGTATGTAACAGAAGCAAGCAATTTCGACCCCATAAAGTCAATTAAATCTCGATCTTTGTCTTAATATTACGATAGTTACAGATTTAAAATATTACTTCTCATAGATATTTTAATAATTTTTAAAATTTATTTATGTTGGTCGACAAAAAAAAATAAACAAAGCAAATAATTATATTTAATATAAAATGTACAATTATATGTAATTAAAAAAATTAAATATTTATAGGATTTATTGATAATAAGGTCAAGTTTATTTAATTTTATATAACTTCACCTCTTTCGTGCAATATAAGCATTAATATTTAAAGCTTACAATATCTCACATAGATAATAAAAAAAAACAATCGAATAAAAAAAATATTATAATAATTTAGGCTTGTGGCTTTAATAAGAAAAATATAAATGAAAATAAATTACAAAGTTCATAAAAATAAATAAAATATATAAATAAATTAATAATAATTCATAAAAATAATAAAATTCCGAAGATGTTGGAGATTGAAGACAGACTTAATTAACCTGCGGGACTATTTTGTATTTAATGACCGGGTTCGGGGTGATTCCCAATCCAACTCTCCTGACTACAGACTGTGAAGTTGTTGTGACGTCTTACGAGTTGTCTTCATTGAGTATAATTTTACTTTGTGCTGTTTTCTAAAATTGTTTTTCATTCTCTTTGATTAATCATTGCAAGTGTTTAATTATTTTTTTTTTTGCGGATTTTTCAAACTCAGAAAGTGTATTTGAAAAAGGGGGTGTATCACGTTTAATTGTCTCATTTTCTTGTTGTTTGTGCCTATCGAGGATTGTTCCTGCTATTGTTGTTGTTGTTGTTGTTGTTGTTATTAGCGACACACTTTCGCATTTGGTAATCGCATTAATTATGCGCTGCTTTCGGTTGCTGCTGGGCCTTTTAGTGCTGCAGGCAAATGGCCAACAAATTTAACAAAAGGCAAACTGCAGGCGAAGATAAGCACAAAATAGAGAGACAACGAGAGGGAGAGACAGAGAGAGAGAGAGAGAGAAAGACAGAGAGTGTAAGAGTGTAAGTTGCTAACTACATTTGTGGCATAATTGCCGCTCGCTGGGGAGCCTAAATTGAAAGCAACAATACTCAAATTAACAGAAGATGGCAATTCATTTCATTAATTATCAATTAGTTTTTGAAAATAATTATGAGAGATTTATTAAGCGGAGACAGTGGCTGCCAAACTTTTGCCATCTTCAACTAACTTTTTGACAAATTTCTAATCAATTAATTAACAGCCGCACTTAATCAAAATTATCTCTTACAAACTCTCAATTTTACTGCGAAAAACAATTCAAGTAATCAGCATAAATTGTTTTGAGGTATTTAAGTGGCAGACTTGCTTCTATTATTAATTTGCGTATTATTAATTTTTGTAAATTTATTGTGGTTATTAATAGTTATAGCGTGAATGAAACTTTATCTTCCTTGGCCAGAAGAGTAAAATATAATTTTAATTTAAAAAAAATTTAAATATAATACACTGCTATTTTATTACCCACTCAATTCAATAACAATTATATTTGTTATATGATATTTAGGGCTCGATTTTTAATTTTCATGCTCAGCAAGAATTAGGATTATAAAAATTAAAAAAAATAAAAAAAAAAAATTAAAAAAAAAAATTAAAAAAAAAATAATTAAAAAAAAATAATTAAAAAAAATATATAAAAAGTTACATCGTATTTATTTTTCTATTACTTAAAACTGCTGATGTGTTTGCGAATTGTCTTGATCATTGCATCCGCCTGAGAATTTGAGGATTCGCGCAGCAGTCCAATCACATCTGAGATGCCACTTCCTGGACGACCACGATGAGCCTTGGTCACCATGGCATACAAAACGCCCGCACAGGCGCCGCGTTTGCCTTCCCAATTCTCCGGACTGGGATCGAGTCTGTTGAGCAAGGAAATCGTTTCAAATTTATTGACCTATATAGAATCTATATCTTCTACTCACTTTTCGAGCATATCGAATGCCTTGGCTGCCACCCAAAATTCCTCACATTTGTAACACTCGTTCGCAATTAGTTGGAGCAGGAGGAATGCCTCCGCGTTTGTGTCCCTTGTGATGAACACATTCCATGCCAACTCTGGATGACCGCAATGGATGTGACACTTGGCCAGGATCATGCAGTAGGTGTGCTGATTCTTAATATCCATATCGCTGATCTGTATCAGCAGCTCCTCGGCCTCCTTGTAATAGCCCGTGGCACACTTGGCCTGAGCAAAGTTATAATTGAAGACATCGTCGTTCACAAAATAGCTGCGGATCGAGTTCATATAGACGAGCACCTCCTCAAACTGCTCGTACAGAAAGAAGGCCGATGCCATGCTCTGCCTGCCCGGAATCGTATCGCATTCGGTAGCCGAGCTGCCCACCAGATGCAGATTCTGTTGGGCAGTTTTGATGTGTTCTTTCTGTAAGGATGGATTTGGTGCATGGGATGAGTTGCTTATCTTTATAAGCTAAGCACCTACCGATCCCAGTTGCTGTCCCAGTGCCGCATGCACAACACCCTTCAGTATGTACTCATGTGGCGATGTGGGCTGCAGTTGCTTCATTAGGGCGTGCGCCTCCTGAACATCGCCCTGCTTCAGATAGTAGATGGCCAGATTGAGACGTGCCTCGGGCACAATATTGATCAGACCCGGCAGCACCCTCAGAGCACCTTCACCATTGCGAAACACGACCAAATTGTGGCGGATCAGATCCGCCCCAAATGTGCCATTGTCGGCAATGTTTTTGATCTGCTGCTCGGCGACTCGGCCACTGAACAGACGAAAGCGATTGCAGGCCTTCAGATTGATGGCAATGGTGCTATCGCCATGCTGGCCCAGATACACATCGAGCACCTCCTGCGACATGTCGTAGTAGTCCAGCTTATAGAAGCATAATGCCAAGTAGACATTGATGGCCAGAAAGTCCTTGTTGTCGACCAGGACGCGCTTATACACATCGATGGCCTCCTGGTAATGGGCACGCATATAATGCATCGAGGCCAAGCTCAACTGCTGCTCCACACTTGGTGTGCTGAGCAGCGTGTCCAGCAGATCTGCCCACTGTTGATCATCGCCCAGTTTGTGGGCCAAATGGAATAATAGACGTTGTTTGAGTGGCGTATTCGGAGTATCCTCCATCAGCTGCTGTGCCTCCTCGTAGAGACCCAAGTAGAACATGCAAACGGCCACATTGACGGCCAACTGGGAGTCCTTGATGGCCTGGTATTGAGTCAGCGCCTGCTGATAGTCACCCAAATGGAAATTGCAATACGCAATCCATTGTTCAATTTGACGCTGCTGCTGTTCCCGCTGCTGGGCAGCTTCCTCGCTTCGTTCCTCCTCCTCCTCCTGTTCATCATTGGCGTACTGTGAGATGTGATATGGAGATGGGGTGGGACATAGTGAGAGAGAGAGAGAGAGAGAAAGAGATAGACAGAGTTATAAAAAGAGTAAAGAGTCTTCTCTGAGCTTGAATCTGATCGTAAATCAAGACCTGAGCATTGTATTGATTTCCAAACGAAATTCTTTGAGATCAAGGATCAACGATTATCCGTTAATACTCCAGAAAATCAGGAAAATAATCTGATCTTACTTACCTCGAGGAAAGCCCTGGCGCCTGTGTAATCTCGTCGAATGATGAAATCCTCGAGTGCTGCCGGCGCTGGTGTTTTGCGCTGCTGTTGCATGCCACCCCTGCTTTCCACATGCCGCGAACTGGCCGAGTCTGTCTTGCCACGTGAAAGTATCTGTGCCGCATTGAAAACTCAGGTTACTCAATTATCTCCAGTTTTTCTAGTATTCATTTCTGGCTATTTTCAGCTGCATTTCTTACCATTTTTGCTCCGAGCTTTGCCAGACGTTTTGCGTTTCCAACTGTTTTTCCTCTCCGTCTTCTTCTTCTTCTTCAGTTTTAATCTTTTTTCCATTTCTGTTGTGTCTGCCTCCAGTCGCTTGGTTACCGTTACGATTACGGCTATGGTTGCTTGGCAACCAACAAAGCGTCGATAAAACAGTTCCCATGCTTGAGTGCACCCAGTGCCAACTGTTGCTATACCCCGCCCACACACACACACACACACACACACGCACACCCTCACGCTCATATGCAAAAATGCCCAGCCCGATTCTCGGTCTTGTGTTCACTTCTTCACTTGGCATTTTTCTCTGCGTTTCTTATACACTGTTAACGAAAATAGCAGAGTATATAAGGCAATTTACTTACGGGTTGTTTTTTATTAATTATTTTATTTATTTATTTTATGTCAAAATATAAAAAGTACAAAATTTAATTGAATTAAACTTCAAATAATATTTAAAAATATATATGTAAATTAAAAAAAAAAAAAAATATATATATTTATAAGATTTAAATTTTAGCTTAAATTGAGCTAGAGACTTTAATGGAATAAAGATTCGCTCCTGCCCTCGTCAGATAAAGGGTCGAAATTGGAGTACTGGCAAATCGATAACATCGCTAAGCACTTATCGATAAAGCCGGAGATATTTAACATTTTTAAAACTGGTGTTTGCACTTTTTTAAGCTGACAAAAAAATAACTCCCTCAGTATTAAAGCTATAGTAACCAAATCGAACATGTTCATTAATGAATATACCAAAAAAACCTAGACACGCCTTCCACAAGAATCTGTCTTGCAACCAGTTTACAACTGTTAACAGTGTATGACGCTGTCAGTTACATCTGATTGCAACATTCTCACTTGTTTTTTGCATTTGCTTTTTGTTGGCCATGTTTCTCGGATTTATTTCTGCTGAAGCGTCAAATGTGTTATGTGTTCGTGGCACACTCTATTTGGGAATGTTGTACTTAACTTTAGCATGTGCCTCGTGAAGTGAGTGTACAAAAAGCATTTTAACTTTTTTAACAAAGTTGTTGACATCATTTTTGAGATAGTTTCAAGTTGAAATAAAGTCGCTCGACTCTTTTTATAACAAAATGCTTAAACTAACATTGATATAAATATGATAATATTAATGTTTTTACTTTCCAAGACAAATGTTTCCTTAGCTATTTAAGGCACATATATTTTTCCATTCACCATTTTCTCTGTTTCTCTGTTGAATTTAAGACTTTTCATTAGCTTAGAAATTCTGAGTATCATCCCTAAAATAAATACATTTCGAATTTGAAAGTGTATGCAATTCTATGTGTAGTTGACGAATAAAATGTCGCATTCTTGTTTTCATATTCCATTACGAGATTTCACTTGCATTCCACTCAAGGTGAGTTCAGGCATCTAAGGATACGGCAATAGTCATGTATATGGAATGCGTTGTTGACACACTTTCCTTATTTATACGGCGGACCACCTCATCTATATGCAGTCAGCCTCAAGAAAAATGCATGCATCACTCAAATCTCAAATCTCAAAATGCTGATTTTTCAGCTGACATTGCAAAAATGCTAAGTGAAATGCTCATGGGATAAAGTTGGACAGACACCTGTGTGGCAGCTTTTACGCTTAAGTTGCAAGCAGATTCAAAATGAAATCAAGAACTTCCTTAGTGAAGTAATACTCCAATGCGTATCTGAAACACATTAGAATTATCAAATGCAATATATGATAAGTCATAATACTTCTGTAAAAAAATGCAAAAAAAAATAAAATCTTACAAAAAATAAAAATTCTGAGAAAATAAATAAAATTATTACTAATTGTAATCCAATTGTTACTGCATAAGTATGTAATCCTTGATAGGTTCCTTCTCGAGAGACATCTCGTAAACAGTTAAAATTCTAAGAATATTTTCCTAAATAAAGAGGTATTGATGAAATCATTTGAATATACCTGAAACAGTATACCTGAAAATTGGTTATGTATTTTGCACTAAATACAAATAAGAGTCACAGCTGAAACTATGATTTATTGGGTTAATATGGATATACAAAGAAATATATAATTTATCTAATATTTAAAATATAGGAAGTATTGTGAATTCGAGTGAGCTTTGATATCAACTAATCGCATTATAACTTATTTATATAAATTATTTTATACATTATTTATTTAAATGTGCTTATGGAGAGATGATAGGAATGTCTAAACTTTGATTTTATACTGCTGCCATTATAAATTTTTTTTTATCAATTGTGATTCGAATCTTTTTCCGTTTAATCATAAACCATTCGACGTCTCCGAAACGCTTGGCAATTATTCGAACTGTCCATCAATATTTGAAATAAATATCATATTTACCTGTGAATAAGTCTGCAACTGAATTTAGTCTCTACTAACAGAAGCCACCATCTGTTGCACCTACTGTTGGCAGTAAGCAGAATATTACAGCTGTTAAGAAAAGTTGTCTGAACTTGCAACTTGCTGCACAATTCGCGCTTTTATTCGTTGATTGAGATTCGTATATTGAGAGGTTTCTGAACAGTTCTAAAATGGCGACCCTCTGACCTCAACGAAAGTGCGACTTCACACAATTTCTGTTATGTCAACAAATCTCTTGATGTCCTTGAAAACAACATCCGTGTTCAACATTATTGCTGTTTTACAACCGAAATTGGGCACAGGGTCATTGAGCTTTGGAAGGTCAGAATAAGTTAAAGTAAACAGAGCTTCGACGGTTGTTCAAGTGAAGTCTTATTTACATCTCAATTTACCTATAATAATCTGTTTTGGTTAAAAAACGATTTGTATAATTGTTAATATTAATTATTTATAGCTAACACTCGCGAATAGTTGTAAATACAATTTGATTTTATTTGTTAATATATTTGTATTTTTTTTTTTGACATTTGTAAATTTTTACTGCCTAAAAATGCTGTTCATCCTTGCACAATTATTTAATTTAAAAATTCGGTCATTTTTATTGGTCTACTAAATTTACTTTTCAACCACAACATGTCACCGAGAATTGAATATAAAAGCTTGAATAAAATAAAAATAAGAAAACAATCTGTTTGCAGCCAAATAATATGAGGCGCAACAACAACAACAACAGCAACAATAACAATAATGTTTGATATACAAATGCGGGAAATTGTGGAAACAAATTTATTTTCAAGTGCTGTGCAACAACGGTAACGAGTACTTGAATCATTTTAGTTGCCTGCCACACAATGGTGTGTTGTTCTTCGTAATGTTGCTGCTGCTGCTGCTGTTGTGAGTTGTTGTGAGTTGTTGTGTATTCAGGGCGCGCCTTTGTTTATGCTACACTTTATTGCGCTTTTGCAATTTCGCGTTTCCGTTCCCTGTCAAATCAGCCGTAAAAAGCAAGTCTTGCTGCCCGTGACACCGCGCGCCTATTACATTTCGCAGTCGAATAAACAATGCCAACATCATTTGCACCTCCTTCATTATGGCGCTCGTTATTTGTCAAACAAATAAACAGCAGCATCACCAGCAGGGGGCAGATAGACGGGGCAGAGATGACTGCCGACTGCCGACTGCCGACTGCTTGAGTTAGTACGTGCAATTGTCTCTTCTCTTCTCTTCTCTTCTCTCTTGGCCATGATTTTCCATCATTATCATTGCGCTCGTGTTTACCAATTTTAGAGCTGCTACCATATTCCAAATCTCCGATACATACCAGATAAAGAGCAGAGCACCCCTCCTGTTGGGAGGGGGGGGGGGTTGGTTGTGTTTGGTAGGTGTTGAAAAGTGTCCCAGTCGTGAAGCAGGCACCAAGTGACAATTTATTGTCATCTCTTCTTTGCTTTCCTTGAGTTCACGCTTGTTTTATTTCTGTTTTGTTTTTTGTTTCTTATTTTTTGTTATTTGCATTTGCCTTTTTCTCTTCTCATCTGCCACTTGAACAAACTTGTTTTCTTTCTTCTGCTTAAGGGTTTCCCTCACTCGTTTTTAAACCCACGCCAATTTTTTTAAAAATGGGTATAATATAGTTTTGCAAAATTAGTCACCCCAAACAATATTTATTATTTTATGTATTTTACTGATCACTAACAATAAAATAATCGAACTAGCCCGATCACTATCGATAAATTAATCGAATTAGTTTTCACGTTATCGATAGCTTTAATCCTTACTCAACATCGATAAAATTCGATTGCTATAAATTTTAAAGATTTCTATCTACCTTTTCATAAAATACACAAGGTATCGCCCAGTCGCGCACTCTCGACTAGAGCAGTCTTACTTTCATTCCTTTTTCTTTGTATTTTGCAAAGGAGAAAAAATCACATGAAAATTGCGAAGTTGCGAAATGAAGTACGAAATTCAAACGGAAATTGAAATGGCACTGACAGAACAGAGCAAAGCTGACTTCTTTTCTTGCTCCGTCGCTCACTTTGCTTTACTTAGTGCCTTTCCTGCCTCAATTCGATACGTTGCTGGACTGAACCTAGCTGGGGCACATGTTCTTCACCCACTTGCCGAGTTGCCATGTTGCCATGTTGCCTGCAGCTGCACAGATTTTGCTCGGCAACGAGATAAAGTTGAAGCAAATGGCGATTTTCTCAAGCGAAAACTAAACACTCGAAATGCGAAAATAAATAAGAATGGACATCTTGGCGATTTATTGTTCATGATGTTGTTATTGTTGTTGCAACTATTTCTTATTCTTGCCTTACTTGTTGTTTTTGCTGATTTTCTTCAACAGAAGCTCAAATGTTGCTTGCCACCGAAGCATGCATAATAACTGAACAGTAAACTACTCCAAAGAATAAACCAAATAAAATAGATCATAGTCAACCCGCCAACATTGGAATTTAAAAAACTGACCGATTATTCTTATGAAAGCTAAAGAATATTTTTATCTGCTAAAGATTAGATTTTCTTTTTGAGAAATGTGAGGATTGGTTTATTAAAAGAGCCTTCAAATTAGTTTTTAGGCTAAGGAATATTCGTGAATGGAACGTGATTATAATGAGTTGGCTAGTGAAGCTGGTCAAGAACATATACACTTTGTGACGTCTTCATTAAAGCGCCAAATGATTCACGGCTAAATTCAAATAGACTCCCTTCAATTCGATAAACAGAAGGCATTCGCTGCTATTGCATAAACTCCAAAATTCTATGGATTATTTTGGGAATTGGCCTTGAAATGAGATGAAATAAGTCACAAAGCCGCTTTGGCACTTTCACTCGAATTGCGTAGGGCCTCCAATTAGCGTTAATTTGGCAAATAAACTAAGTTGTTTTTAGGTTCGTGTGTTTTCAAATTTGGTAATCAAACACACACACACTCCCAGACAGACACACACACACACACAAATTTACATACCCTCGAATGCATTTGGCGATTGCATTATTGGTAAAATGTTTCTCGGTAATTTTGTGAAATATGTTGTCAGTTTTGTTGCAGGCTGCCCCTAATTTGTGTATTTTGTACGAGTTCGGTGCATTTACATATTTTTAATTAAAACACAAATTTTGGCATTTGCAATCACAACCAATGCCAGAACACAAAATCCAATTCCAAATCAGGCGCAAACGCTTGAATTTGGCTATATTGTGCCATAGGTGTCAGTTGTAACTGTGATTTGTGCGGTTTTGTATACCCTGTGCTCAGCAAATGATTAACAATAGGTTTTATGAGTTCCTTGTAGATTTTCAATATTTTGAAAAGCGTATTTCGGAATTTATATGCCTTGAATAGGCTCATTAACGAAACAGTATTTCCAATCCATACTACGTATTTCCCAACTGGGAGCAGGGTATCTGCTAGTCGAGTTATTGCACTTCACTTTTGAGTCGTTCATTTCATAATTGGTATTTGCGTATTTTTAATAAATTTTGATCGTGGTAACTTAAAGCAGATAAATATGTTTATATGCTTAACTGGCCGACTTTTTGCAACCTTTTGGACCTGCTTGCGTACCTGTGGTTATTTTAATAAATATTTCAACAGCAACACACTCGCACACACACACACACACACACACCAATCAACTGACAGATATACATAGTTTACTATCTACTAAATATTTAAACACAGCCTCAGATCGTAAAAGCAAAATGTATGCAAAGTGCACGTCGAGCTGCAATCGAGACGAGATGTAACATAAAAATTCAGCTGGAAAATTAAAATAAATAAAAGCAGACATCGAGCAAGGCGTCTGAAGGTGAAGGCAAGTCAAGCCAAGGAACAAGCAAAAGAGGAAAATTGACGTACTTAAATTCACCCTAAAGTTAATCCATTTTTATTTAACTTTTCATATATTTGAAATGTCCAGTAAATCTGGCAAATAATAAATATGTAGAGTTAAGAAAAACAAATTTCGGTCGGGTTGGAGAGGGTAAATGTATGTTTCTGATATTATCTAAACTTCACTAAAACTCTAACAAAAAAAAATGCATATATTAAATTTGGAATTTGCCAACTTAAACTCAACTTTTATATACCCATTTTATGCATGGCAATTTTACAGAGCAGGCAAAAAATGCAACAATATTGAATAAAGTTAGTGCCTGTCGAGCTGTTGTGTTCCATCGTATGTTGCATGTTTTATGTACATACATATACAACTATACATACGTACATACATCTACTCGTAGTTGCAGTTTTATTCACATTTTTACTGCGAGTATTTTGCCAGAGCCAGCGGTGCAAAGCAGTCAACGAGATTCACACCCAAAGCACCCAAAGAAAAATCATGCATGAAATAGTATGCAGGTGTGTTTATGTCTGTGTGTGTGTGTATGTGTGTGTGTGTGTGTGTTTGGTTGTGTGGTCTGATTTCTAATATAAACGCAAATATGCATACATTGTACTGAGAGCATTTCAGCGCGTCTTCACAGCTTGGCACTAAAGAGCAAAAAAAAACTTGGGAGCTTTTTGTATAGAGTTATTGGCGTAGTTTTGCAACAAAGTATATCAAAGAGTTTTAAGTACAGTCAAAAAACTTTATATAAGTTATACAGTTAATTGCAAAAAACTAATGCAACTCTATTAACTGAGAGTATTCATTAAATTAATGGATTCAAACTGAATCCGGAGACGAAATCGCTGCTGAAATTCAGTCGGAATTCAGACGATTTTGAAAATAGCGGAGTCTCTACTAAAATTATCATTAATTTCGTACTAGAATCGGAATTGAAATCTAAATTTGTTTCGGATTGACACCCTGGATACAATTATGGGTCTAATATGTCAGAGTGTATGATGACCCACAATAATAATTACTAATTTGACAACTAATTTTATTATGAATTACGGAAGCAAACATAAATGCATTGTTATTTAAGGTATTAAATGATCAAATTAGTTGAATTATGAATATTGGATTTATTGTACACAATTATTTAATTGTGTGCAATTACAATGCACAACAAAATTTCAGTTTTAATTACTTGTAATGTTCGTTACGCAATATAACAATAGCAATTAAATGCGGAAAATAAATGTTTTAAATATTATCAACAATAATTGAAAGTAATACAAGTAATTTAATATAAAGCAAACACAGCTAAAACTAACTAATTCTTTTTAGCTTGTTAAACAACTCCAACTGGAATTACGAGCAACACTTATCGACAAGTGATTCTGGTGCCACATAGATTGTGTAATCTCTCAAACACACACACAAACACACAAGCACAGAAACGCACACCAAAATTGCTCAATTTCATGCACAACTCTGTTGTGGCAGTTACCGAATCAAACCCCCCAACCCCCCCACACCACAAAAAATCTTTTGCTTCGATGCATATGCGTTGCCTGCCAGCGAAAACAAATAAAAGCTAAGTGTGTGTGCGTGTGTGGATGTGTGCCTTGTGCCTTGTGCTATATGCTGTGCCACGCCCACACAATCAAGCTCCCATTTATGCACTAATTAAAATTTTATCGTTAAATCTTGTTTGCATGCATTGCAACAAGAGCGGCATGCTGAACCCCAGCACTCCAGAGTATCAGCAGCAGCGGCAGCGGCAGCAGTGGCAACAGCAGCAACGAGTGCAACTCCAACTACAACTATTATGTACCCAATCGTGCTGCTCAACCCATCCCCCCCTAGCAGCACCCCTACTGAAATGTATGCACATTTTTCGTCGAAAATGTTTGGCAACAGTTATTTGCACTTGCCACACACACTAAAAAAAAAACTTCCATTCGCTGCAGCATTTGCATGCGAGCATTTAACGCTTTCCACGAAACATTTTCATATTTTATGTGTATTTCTTTACTTTTCCAGCCAGCCAACACAATGCGTCCAATTCTCTTCTAGCTCCGATAAGTGCTATTTCATATCTCTCAAGTGGTTTCTGTTGTTTTGTTGCTCAGTTACTGCCTACACTTATTTATTATATATACATTTATAAATTTATATGACTGTAAATTAAATAATATCACCGAAATACATGTCCGACTTCGAGGAGTGATTCCTTTCCAATATAGGAATTCAGACAGATTCTGAATAGACACATGTAGATAACCCTAGGTAAAACGTATCGAAAAGATTTAATTTGATGAATTACCATTTCAAATATTTAAAGCAACTAAAATTGAAATGCAAAGGCATCAAAATTACATTATGTAGATATCCAAAAATGTAAGAAAACCCGGCTTTAATTCATTTCATATTATAAATTTTATTCTATTTGAAAAAACAGCACAACAAAAACATTTTTTTTCCAAAGCTAAATTTCATAGTTATTTATTGATTTAAATTTTGAGACACTGAATCAGATCCGGCTAAGGTGCAGGACATGTTATTATGACTAATGAATGGTTTCTAAGCTATTTTCATGTTGCAACGCTTACAATAAATACCATATCAAATTTTCTAATATTTCAACATAAATATGAAAAAAGCAAATCCATGTCGATCTTTTCTTATTAAATAACTTAATTATCTTATTTATTGCAATTGTTAATTGCCTGATAAATAACTGGTATTAAAGGCAAAGATATTGGCTAAAGCTCTGCATGGCTAATAGGGCTATTTTTTCAAGCAATTAAATATGGATTGAAGTTGGTCAATTTGCTGTAGCAAATCACACAGTTTTTGTCAATTTGTGGCCGGTAGCTGTTTTCCAAATTTTATTACACACACTCAAAAATTCAATTTGTAGCAAAAAAATAAATAAACTAAAAAAACAGAAATAGAATATATAAACATTGCACATAGTAAATAAATACGGCAAAAACTAACTGAGCGAAAACCAGCAGAAACAAACTTTTTGCGCCGTCAACTTTTTTAATTTAATATCACTGCGTATACGTAATTTTTGTGGCTCTAACCGAGAGCTGTGCGAGTGTGTGTGTGTGTGTGTGTGTGCCACTTGTGTGTGTGTTTTGAGTGTGGTCAAAAATTTAATTAAAATGTTTCATGTGTGAAATTTCAAATTCAAATTTTAAATTACATTCAAAATGAATAATTAAATGCAATACAACTCGTTGAAATCAGTTTGACTGCTGTTAAGCCTCATGTTTTTCGACAGCTTCTGTTAACTAATTTTAGGAGTTTGAGGCTTTCTATTCAGCTAATTGCCGCTCACAGTGGCAATTTTACTAATTACATAGCATTATCGCACACAGATGAAACAAATTTATTACCGATAAACTCTTTGTTGCAGAGTATTAAGAAAGGATATGGAGGGACATACAACTGGAAGAGACGTCCAATAAGGTGAAACAGGAATGGTTCACTGACAAAGGAACGATCTGAAGCTGGTATATATGGTTCAAGACTTCAGGTGAGCATATTTTCAACTCGAAGCAGAGCACATCCATATGGACATATCCATATTCTTAGACAGCCGGGCAGTTATTAAATTAATGTAATCCTTTAAATTTGTTTCAATAAAGAGTCTCTATATAATGGATCCAAGAGAGACGAAAGCATTCCGAGCTGTGAAATTTTTTGATGTTTCTAGAGCTCTGAGCCATTTTGTCGACTCAAACCAGGTTAAGTTAATCATAGTACTCAACTAGAAATACAGCAATATCACGAGAATTAATGGAAATCCAGTTTTAGAGCCAGATGGACGTTGTTTGACTTTGAAAAATAACAGGCTGACTAACGGCCCAATGCAAATGGGAAAAGGAATTCTGAACGCATTCTGGAATATTGACAGTCAATATACAGACCAAGAATGGCTCAACGCAAGAAAAATGAGAGCTCTGAAACCAGAAATAATCATGACATTCCAGCACATAACAGAACTTGGACCAGAGTTAAGCCTTATTTATCAGAGAGTGTTAAAGTAGATCCATTAGATCCATAGTGCAGGAATGATAATCGACTTTAAACTTAAATTAAAGCTTAGATTATGTAATTTAAGTGCATTTCAATTTAAAGAGCTCTTTCCTGTTTTCCTTGTTATTAGTTTCCTTATTTAGTTTCCATTCAGCTGCAATTGGAATCGTTCAGTAAATTTAAATAGCAAACCAAATGCTTAAATCATTGTTCAATTTTATGATTTAAATATCAAAATAACTTCAATTATGTATGTGCATTTAAATGAACGCTTAACTTAACTTAAAAATAAATAATTATAAAAACACATATTATTGTTTTATTTTACTTAATGCAAATTGCATTTGGGTTGCAATCTACTTTTAGACAACTTAAGATCTTAAATCGGATTCAAAGTAAATAAAGAGGAGCAAAGTAAATATATTATTTTTTTATATAGCATTTGGTTGTGAGATAACCTCCGAGTCGAGATTTGTTACACTTCTGCATCGCCCGAGGTTATCAAGTCTCGCCGCTTCATGCGCCTAACAGCTGAGCAGTGCCACGCCCATTTTTAAGACAAAAGCCGCCCCCCCACACATTTCCACTGGGGCGCCCTAAAAAACTTATTTATTACCTTTGTTTAGACTTTATACAACACTCGAGCTGATGGCACTTGAGAAAATGGCATCTGAGCATTGTTTTCTCTACATGCCTCTGTTGTTATTGTTGTTGTTTTATGTTGATGTTGCTTGTTGTTGTTGATTGTTGTTGTTGCTGTTGTTGATGTTGTTTTGTTGGTCCTCGTAAGCCAGAGATTCTTGCTTATCACGGCCACAAAGCGTTGCAGTAGGCGAAATGTTTTCCTTGGTTCGTGCTTGATTTGTGAGCACAGTGTGTGTGTGTGTGTGTGTGTCTGTGCATGTGTGTGCGTAGGGTGTGCGTGAGTTTGTTGTGAAAATGACACATCTCTCGCGAGTAATTTACTTGTTTGTGGTTATCTAGCAAACGTTGTGCGCTAACCAAAATAATGCAGCTCTAATTTTTTTTTTATATATTGCAGCTTGGCAGAGGGTACTTTGACTATTTCGCCAAATTTGTAACACCCTAGATGAGACATCTGCAAAGTATCTATAAATTTGGGCATCAGATGTCTTTTTAAGTAGAGTGGTTGATATATGGCACTTTCAAATATTCTTGTAAAGTTGTAAATACATGAAACGAAAACGTCCCACTCAATACAAATATTAAATTTCGATCTTAGAGTATTGAAGAACAGCTGATCTGCATTTCTTTGTTTGTCAACCAGTTGGCAGGCCTTTTTGCTGCGGCTGCAATCGAAGTACAATCGAATTGCAAGCGCTGCCAACTTCATTAGCATTCGATCGTCTCGGCAGCTCACGCGAAAAATTGTCTAATCAGCAAAAGCTGCTACACTTGACACATCACAACTTATAAATTCTTTCAATGATTGACCAAAGCAAGCTTAGAATTAAAGTGTTTATTTTTGTTTAATATATTACAATATTTACTAAATTATATATGCCAGTGCTCTTAATCGATAATACAATGTGCCAAAAACCCGCTAACTTTATAACGTCAGATTTGGTGAATCACTTACGTTGTGATAAGCCCAAATTTGAGTTGGTAAGCCGAAAGAATTTCATTGCCATTGTTAACATCTACAGAACACACAACGTTCATAGGCAACGCCACTAGCAACCACTGGCAAGACGAGCTGGACACTTGCCCGTTTTCTTTTCGTATTCAACAAGGGGGATCTCAATACGGCGGCACATTACTTGGCGGAGCGGATGCACGAACCCTTCGAACCCTTTCCGATTGCCGTTGTGGCCGTGCAGCGCGCGGTGTGCGATGAGTTCATTGAGCTTGTCCGCAGTCGATTCCATCAGGTGAAGCCACATGTTGCAAATCATCCGAATTTTGAGCGCAGCCTGCTCGAACTGAAGCTGGGCGGTGTGAAATATGTGGTTGCACACGAGAGCAATGCCCCATCAATAGCCAGTCCCATTCTTGTGACGGACAAGGTGACTCAACAGTTTTTCAGCTCGAGTCCTTCTGGTGTCGTCATACTGAAGAGATTTGGCGATGTGGCCGAGGCAGCCCGCATCTTTGAACGTGAGCATCCCCAGTTCGATGTAGTGCATCTCTTCGATGAGCGCGTCTCGACCGTTTATGAACTGGCCAAACGGATCAATTGCATTAATTTCTATGTGAATTGTTTCGATGTGTGTATGTTGCCCATTTTACCATTTTTTGGCCAGCGACAGCCGCGTTCCTTAATGCAAAATGGCTTCCATTATGAGACGCTGGAGTTGGGCAACATTTGGCGTATGATTGTCTTTCCATATACCACCACCTTCGTGCGTAGCTGCTGCTGTGAGCCGGGCCAATGTAATTGCTTCACCGAAATGAAAGTTTGCTGTGATTAAAAACATAGGCACGCCTCCAAATCCTTTAAGTCAATCCGGAAAATTCTAAGCCAGCGAGCGATGCAACACAAAATTAAGAATAACTACAAAATCAAATCAACGTTCCACAAACTTAACTGTCTGATGACTGCCTGTGACGTCTTCTCCAGTCTGCTTCACTGTCTCAAGAACCGTAGAAATTCTTAGCTTGCTCCTTTGCTGGAATTTTAACTGACAACACATGTGCCACATAATTTTCGCGGTTGTTGGTTACAAATTGGCAAATATAGTAGACACTCGATTGTGTGAACTTAGTTGAGTTATTTGCACTTGCATTGATTAATGATATTTTCGCATTTAATATAAGTATTTAATTAAATTGATTATGACCAGATTCGTGACTATAAAAAAAGGTATTAGGAATCATCTGCGACCCCATAAAGAAAAACATTTGGTTGGCATAAGCTGGTAATTTGGTTTTCGCTCTGGGATTAGGTGGAAGTGTTTATTCGAAGTCTGTCAGTTTGTTATGTAAAAGGTGAGTTTTGTTTAGAAAAATTGAGGCTGGCTTGGGATGGGGGGGGGGTAAGCCAATAAATAAAAACTTCCAAAGTTTAAAGGGACCCAAATCAAAAATAAAATAAAATACTTTATATATGAGTAATATGTGATTGAATTAATTTGACACATTAAAATCTAAATTACCAAGAAACATAGAAATGGGAAGATATATGTATAATAATCAAATTGTAGAAAAGTTCTATATACGAAAATAAAACAGCAAAAGGTACACCAACAGTGAATTGAGATTTATTGCCAGTTAGAGTATATGTTAGATAAGGTTTCAGAATTTGGACATAACTTCATCTTGTAGACTTGACTGTACTTGGCCTTTGGCATTTATTTCTGGCAGTATTTATCAGCCCGTGTCTGCTCTTCCGCTGGGATAGTCACAGCTGTGCTGGGCTGGGCTGGGCTGGGCTTGGCTGAGCTGTATACTTACTTATATCGCAGACTGTTGGCTTTTAATAAAACTTCACATTCGCAATAGCAATTCGCTACAGGAATTGAGCGGCTCCTTCTATCAAAAGGCAACTATTAAGCTGGCAGTCAGCCATTAGTTGCGGCTGCTGATGCGGCAGCTTGTCGCCAGTCATCGACAGTTTGGGGATGCACCGTTGAGTTTTCGCCATTTTATGTGCCAACTTGTTAATGAGTTTGCCTCGACGGCAACGGAAGACGAGGAAGTGGCAGAAGTCGCAAAGGACTCCTCTAAGAACTCCAAGGCAGGCCTAACTGCAGCTACAAACTAACAACAATTTTTTGGCATTGAAAAGCAAACATTGCTGCAGTGTCTGACAACTCTCTGTCTGTCTCTCTGTCTGTCTGTCTGTCTGTCCATCAGTCAGTCTATCTGTCTGCCGCTCTGCTTGCCGTATGACTGCCAACTCATTCGTATTTGTCAGTTTTGTCTGCATTTCTGATTTGAGTTTGACAGATTTTGGCTGTGCCACAGCAGTGTCTGCTGTCACTTTATAGTTCTCGCGCTCATAAATGAAAAGCGAAAATTACAAATAAAAACGAATGATATACAAATTATTTGTATGTGCTTCCAAAGCCGTTAACACCAGCTCAAAGATTTGTATACCCTGAACCAAAACTATAAAAATAATAATATATTTTAAATGTCTCATTAAAAATATTTTTTCTTAAAAAATAAAAAAAAAACTGAAGTGAATTAATATGAATAAGTGCTTATTAGATATAATAATCATAGAAAACCTTAATCATATCCAGATAAAATGAGATTTTTAATATATATACAGAATTTACAATTTGTTTTTAAATACATTTTTATTGGTATTTAGCTTTATATGTTTTAAAATATTATTTATTAAGTAATATTAACTTTAGCCTAACAAATCTTTTACTCGATAAAATAATTTAGAATTTCATATTTCAATTGTTGATAATTAATTCCTTAAACAAATGAAAAAGCAAAGCCAGATTTGGCATGAGTCAGGTAAACATTTGTTTCAACTTCAAATATTTTATGAGTGGACTGTGGAAAAGCTTAGCGCAGTTGTTTATATGTTTGCACGACCGTCTGGCCACTCGGCTATAAATTGTTATTTATGTCTGGCGGTGGCGGTGGCCACGCCCCTTTTGCCAAAAACATGACGAGCGCCGGCGGCTGTTATTCTATTAAGCTGCCGAACTTGAAATTTCGCGGCTCGCTCAATGCCACAGATTTGTGTTTCTATTTTTGTTGTTGTTGTTGTTCTTGTTGTTTTTTCATTTATGGTTTGGATGCTTTTGGCAACGTGACGTCACAGCAGGAATCCCCGTAGCAATTGTTGGCCAATGCAGCAGTTATGCTTGGGCACCGTATTGCGGCAGCTGCCAGAATATGCTCGGTTTCTCTGAACCAACAGCAACAGCAACAACAGCAACAACAACAACAACAACCGCAACGGACACACTTGTCAACTGCTGACATTGTTGATGTAACCAGTTCGTGTGTTTGTTGTTTTTTGTTGTTCTAGAAATATTTTGTTAGTCCTTGGCTTTAATAGAGTTTAAGTTTGTTTTTGTCATAGCTTTAATACCTGGACGAGGTATTCGAAATTTAAATTTAAATAGTAGATTTTTAACAGGATTTCAAAACAGGTGAATGAAGACAAAAGTGCTTAATTAAAAAGTTAAAAGGGTAAACTATATGTACATCAGTTTTACCATAATAATTTATATATTTTAGTACTAAGAATGAGGTTGTGAATGGTAAAGGAATCAGCATCGATTTAACCATGTTCGTCTATCAGTCTGTAGAAACATGCTGACTTTAGTAATTAAGAGACTTCAAAATTATAAAATTTGAAATTTTAGCAATAATAACTTATAATGTAAAGATATATATTTCCAATTGATATATTTGTTACACCTGCAAATTATTTGGTACTGAATAAGATAAATGCTGATTTGGATAAGGAAAACGTATTTTACGTTGAACGAACAATTAAATAAAAAAATGTTGTGTGTTAAAAAGCTGGTTTCAAATATAAATTTAAATAGGAAAACAAGTAATAACAGATACAAGGCACATAAATGCCTACATTGTTTTTTTTGTCACTATCTAATATGAAACATTCCAGCACAAATCGCAGCTGAAACAAAAAATGCTGCAGCAAAACACAAAACATGCACAACAAGCAGCAGCAGCAGCAACAACAGCAACAACAGCAACAACTGACAATCAATTCAAAACCACGGTCCGAACACAGGCACAATAAGAGGAGCGACCAGAAGCGACCGCAACAATTTGAAAAACATTACCCATACGCCATGTGCGACACACTCACGAAACACTGCAACAAGATACATAACGGGAAAAATCAGAAGACATTGTGAAATGAGAGAGAGGGAGAGAGGGATGGGGGAGGATGTGCTTGCTTGCAATAGAGTAGAACTCAGCCATGGAGCGCAGTGTATTTTCAACACCTGCTGGTCAAACAAATCGTGTTCATTTTGGTACAAACACTAATTTCGACAAGGTGCAAACATGCTGACTGTTCACGAGGAAACAGGAAAACACACACAGAGCGAGAGAGAAACACACACAATAGACACATACTCACACACACACACAGAGTGGCACATCACGTTCTGCTGCTGGTCTGGTCTGGTCTGGTCTGGTCTGTGTGTCCCTGTCTGTGTTTGGGCCGCCTGTCGTCGACAGATAAAATGCTTTTTTTTTTTTAAATTTGAAATTGCATTTGCAACCGCATTTCATTAGAGGAAGAAGGAAAGTCAAGCGTCAGGTAACAGTAACGGCAACAGCAGACAACAACGTCGGCACGTACGGCCAAAAAATGCCATTGGGGCCAACACAAACAGCAAGTTGCAACCGGCAACCGGCAAGCGGCAACCGGCAACTGGCAGCCGGCAACGTGTGCAACATTCAACCTGCAACAAGGTTCGCATTTCGCGACAACGAAACGTGCACGTCACGGTCACGGCAGCCAACTTTACAGTTTGCCACATAAACACACTCATCTCCTTGTGTGTGTGTGTGTGTGTGTGTTTGTGTGTGTGTGTGTGTGTGGATGCTCGTTTAGGCTTTAAATAGCTGCCAGTTGTGCTAATGCGGGTGTTTGAACCACGCGTGTGTGTTGTGTGTTGTGTGTGTGTCTGTCGACGGGTGAAATGTGCTCATGGAATGATTTGATAATCATTCAAAATCAAGCAATGCAACGCAGCTTCCAAAAGGATTTTATAAACAATTGTGAATGATTTGTGACTATTAGCCGTAATAGCCATAAATACATATACTAATGCGAATTTGATTTATTTTATTAGCCACTGTTAAATACTTTTATTTTTACGTATAAAATTATTTAAGCAAAAAGAAGCCAATTATTAAAAAAATAAACAACAAAGAACGCCTAAATTTCATAATAACTATTTTATTTAATGTTTTTTTGCTTATAAAAAATAAAGTGGTTTCTCTAAAGATTCATATTTCGAACTGCTATTCGATATAGTGATCCGATCCGAACGGTTTCAACATACGAGGTGTGTTCAAAAAGTTCTCAGAAGGCCGAGAAGATGTGAACGACGAAGAGCGTGCCGGACGCCCGAGCACTTCAACAACAGACGAATAGGTAAAAATCGAAGACTATCCAAAACACTTGCAAGCAAAGCAGCTGTCAACAATTAAGTGAACATTCAAAATGGCCGAGCTTGTCGGCATAAGTGAGAGATATGAGTACCAACATAACGCCACAAAAAAATCGAAATTCGAATATACATAACCCGCGAAAATTCAAAAGTCGCGATACTTTTTGAACACACCTCGTATGTTCTTTCTGCAGCAAAAAGTAAGATGCTTGTTTCATTAAGATAACTTTAAAAATAATGAACTAGTTTGTATAGAATAAAATTAGAGAAAAATTGCTAAATAAATTTAACGTTTAGTATAATCAAGAATACATATTTATTAAAGTGAAGAAGGTGCATACTTTTTCAAATATTTTCATAAAGCAAATGCCAGCAATTCAGATTCAACTGAATTTTGAAAATAATTGTTAAAAATGTTTAATGTTCAATCAAAACATTTTTCAAATTAAAAAGACAGTTAGATACAAAGTGCTCAATAAACATACTTCAAACTGCGAAGGATAATAGCTTCGCAGTTTGCAATTCCACAAAATGTGTTTGAGATTTATTTAAGTGATATTTCAGTATTCAGTGGAGAAATCAATGCTTGCTGAAATGGCGGGCAGACAAACTCTTTATTTCCCAGGCGGCAGACTGACAACTTGACAAATGAATGATCGGAGCCTGGGTCTGGCAATATACGGCGGACAATCGGCAGCAGACATGTTGGCCATGACGCGACAACAAACCGCAGCAACAACACCAACAACAACAACAACTTAAATGGGCAAAAAATAGGCTCGAAAAGTGTAAAGTGCCGTTTACCAATGCCAGCTGAGGGGCTGTCCTGCATTTGAAATGTTGTTGCTGTCTGTGCATAAATTCCATCATATGATATCAATTAGTGATAGTGCGGTGCGACTCGAATGTCATTTGCAAAAATGCGCATATTTTAAACCTGATGGCAAAAAAAAAAAAAAAAAAAGAAATAAAAAGCCACCAAAACCAAACGTATTCAACCAGACAGCTCAAAAACAGCCAACAATCCATGATATCTCACAAACGAAGCGCAATTTTGATACCCTTAACCCATTAAAAATTGGGAAAAAGGTATAATGAAGTTGTGCCAGCGTATGTAACAGGCAGTTCTCCGATTTTATGAGCTATATATATATATTTGATCAGCAATATTCTAATCAGTATTAGCCTTGGAGACATTTGAACTTAGGTTGCATACACCTGGCGCATATCAATTTTATTTCATTCTTTCAATAACTGACCAACCAATATGGAGTTTAAACCAGCATAAAATAAAACAAATATAAATTTTTAATTCATATTTTTAATTTAAATTGGCATATTTATTTACCAACTGTAAAAAGTTCACATCAGAATCAAAGATTTTGTTTACGCTTAAAATGACTAAAAAAAACCTACAAACTTTTGAAAGGAATATTTAATAGTTAAAAAAAAATGCAGCTTAAAGTCAGTAAAATTATTATATTTACAATAATATCACATTTGTTCAGGCAAAACAATTCTTTAACAAACAATTATAAACAAGGATAAATAATAAATAATAAACAAAAGTAAACACAGCTGCAGCTAAATCACAATTCTGTTTGTAAACTGTTTGTAATATTCTAACCAATAACTGTTAAAATATGGTTATATGCCAGTAGAAAAGCTGATTGAATAGTGTATTGAATTGGTTAATAAAGTTGAGTGGAAATTTGTTGCTTGTCGATTTATTTGCAGCTCGAGTTGCGTTCATAAAAACCCAAACACAGTAAATGGCCAAACGACCCGGTTCTGACATGGTCAGCCGCATAAAATCAGCTCGTCCGCAACGGCGGGAACAATGGGTTTGGGGAAATGAGGCATGGCTATGGAGCATGGCATATGAATATGCAACGATGCCACCGATGATGACCACGACGAGAAGTTCCTGCAACGGATATGCATGCAGGTGCAATCTGTACCAGACTCAGCGGCACAGAAATGACAGAAATGGCATGTCAACGTTTTGGCGAGGACTTGTGGCTGGGCCAATGCCAGGACATGTCACCAGGCCGGGGTCAGGCCAATAAAACTGCAGCCAAGTGCAGCTGGGAACAATTTGGTGACCATCGCATCGCACACAAATTGCATTTGCAGTTTTTATCGATGCCCCGCCCCATCCCTCGGTCATGTGGCGGTGTATTTAATTTGCTTTTTCAGATGCGACACACACAAAAAAAAAAAAATGCTGAATTGATAGTTATCTTTTTTGGCATGTCGTAGATTAAATACCCTTTTTGGACATGTTGATATAAACTGGGCTTAAAATAAATGTCTAAAACAAATAAACTTAATTTAAATAATAATATGAATTGATAAACAAATTTCGACCGTATATTGTGATTTGAACTTATGGGTTTTCTAACAAGCATTTTCTAAATATATTAATTTTATTATTAATTATTTTATTTATATTGTTACAATTTTCATAGCAAATTTAAAATGCTGCCAGAAAAATAATAATATTGGCAACGAGTGCATTATTATTGTTGGCTTATTGACACTTTCGATGCGAAATTAATTCGCGAACAAATGTGAAAAGTTGCCAAAATTGTTTGTTGCCCTTTTGTAATTGCTGTGGTTTTGGTTTTGGCCAGCGCCAAAGCCAATGCGAAATGTTATGCGAAATTTTTGTGGTAATACAAATTTATAAATTTAATGGCATCAATTGGTAAATGCGGCACATTTGGTTTTCATTTCAATTTCATTACATACAATTGCACAACAAACGATTCTCACTTGAAGAAAGGAGGAATGGAATTATTTGAAGTTCATAATTGTGGTTCGTTAAAATATAGTTTTTCAATAGATATTAAATTATTTGTAAAATGTTGTTTAAAAAATACGAGTTTTTATGTACACTTTTTACTATGTCGCTTTTAACTTGAAGCTCAACAAACTTTGTTCAATTGTTGGCTTTCTTTAAGTGTTATTTTGACCTGACTTCTGAGAAATTTATCTTTAGTTGAAATGTGACTTAAATCACATATTAAAAATTGTTGTCAGAATACACTTTTGTGCTGTCTGCAATTTGGAGCGTGATAAAAAATTGCCATTCAATTGGCCTCTTGTTGACCTTCGACAGCAGGATTTGTTGCCCAACACGCCCCCCCCCAGGCACCCCGTTCTGACGCTCCTTAACTGTACTTTGCTACAATTGTGCAAGTGACCGCCAAAACGAGATTGGCATAAAAGATATTTTCCTCGCTGAATTGGTTTTTTTTTAGTAATTCTATTTTTATTTGCAAGCCATATTGTGGCTCGGTGCGGGTGACTCTGCTGAGGGGTAGGGGTAGCCTAGTGGCGTTGCGCCTCGTTGACATTTGATTGTGCGGCGATGTTGTTGTTGTTGTTGTTGTGGCTGTTGTTGTGGTGGTTGTTGTGGCTGTGTCGAGGATATTCAATTGTGACCGAGTTGATTTTTTCTGTTGTGAAATATTCCTTTATTTTTATAGCTGGAGATGTGAGCGTGATCGTGAGCAGCTATGCAGGCTCATATGATGATATATGGTAATTCAATTAGCTGTCTGTAAATTGTGAAAGACTTTGATTGATTGAAATTGCGCTTGAGAGTTGAACAATATGCTGTAAAGATATGATTGATTTACAATTTGAATTCTTGTTATAATCTGTAATAGTTTTGTTTCTTTTTATATAATCTCTAGAACTTATAGTATCAGAGATAGGTTTGTTTATACCAACGGAAGTACGTATATATATCTAAATCGACTTTACTGATGCTGGTCAACAAAATACTTATATGTCCTTGCTCAATTTTATTTCACATTTGACAAGAACTAAAAGTGCTTATTTATCTTAAATATTATCTATATTTGCATTGGAATTAATATAATTATTTTATTAATTAAAATCGTGAACTTCCTTAAATACTATATTACATATTCATCCATCGCTGTTAGCATCGCGTTGCTTAAATTCTACTATTTATTATTGAAAAAGTGAAAAAGTGTATTTGCCGCAGACATTTGTTGGAATGGCTTTTCAATTTCAGGGGAATAAATTTGCAAAAAAAAAAAAAGTGAAATTAATAAGCCACAGCTTATGTCAATGGCAATGGCTTATTAGCCACAGTTGCCACACAGTTTATAAATGTGTTTTTTATTTTTTTTTACTTACATATTTTTTCCCATTAATTTGAGGTGTTAGGTGGCTGTGCACCACCCGTCATTCGAATCTCAATCACTTGGCAATAAAATCGAAATTAACTTTGCACAAAGGCGTCATAAAAAGCATAAACGTTCCTTTTTTGTACCCTGTACTTTTATGAATCTGAACGTGGGCATTACAAACTTGTGCAACAGAATGAACCAACTGGAACAAAGTAGGTCAAATGTTCCAGAGTGTATATATTTCTGAGCAGAGTTGATTTCCCCCCATGTCTGTATGAATAAATATATCGATTATAATTTCATCGATAATATATATAATATGATCAACTTTAAATATTTAATTAAGATAAGGTAAGAAAATAACTACTTATTGAAGTACTATCAGCAAACCTTATTTCTATTTTAGTTCTGGGTTCAGGGTATCTCAGAGTAGAGCTGTCTTAACTATAACTTGCTAACTTGATTTTTTTGCTCCCATCGACACAAACTTAATTTGAAGAAAAACAGCAACAACAATTTTCTTGCAAAGGCGAGGAGCAAAAAAATTGTTGGCTGATTGCGCAGGTGGTGCAAAGAAGGCAATGTGCATGTTGGGTGGCGGTGGCGGTGGCTGCAGACCTTAAGCCACAGGTAGAACGGCAAACAAGTTGATGAAGTTTTCCATGGCAAAGCTGGAAAGGAAAATAAATTGAAAATCGACTGAGCAGAGTCAGAACAAGAAACAGTAGCCCGGGTTGTCAACTGCAAAAAATAAAGCAGAAACAAAATATAGAAAAAAAAATTACAGCCAAACTCAAAGTGTGGTTTCAGAAAAGAATAGAAAATGGCAAATAAAAAAATAAGGAATCTAAGCTTTGGCATTCCTCTTGCTTAACAGCAAAAGTTTTTCCATTATTTGAAGATTATAGACTCTAAACATTCGCCCAACTCCGGCAAAAATAAAGAAACAACATACAAAAATTGACAAGATGTGAGGGTTGTGCGTGTGTGTGTGTGTGTGAGTTGCCAGCACGTTTTTCTAAAAATTTTCCACACTTTTATGACAGTGTTCTTTTGCTGATAACAAAGAGAGTGGAAGAACGTAAACGGGGGGGTGGAGCTGGAGAAAGAGAGGAAGAACAACTTTTCAGCAGTGCATTCGCATTGTTTCAGTCTTCCAGCTTATCCAAAACAACCCAACAATAAATAAATAAAAAAAATAATATACCATCACCTTTACCATTTGTTAAACGTCAGTTGCCTTCCCCATTCAGGCGACCCTCTTGCAACCCCAACGTGCCACTGTTGCATATGTTTTGTTGTTGTTGTTGTTAGTGTTTCTGTTGCTGTCTTTGCTGTGAGATTATTCAATGAGCTTTTCATTTGACTGTTAAAAACTTTATCATTGGCATGCGAATATGTGCAAAACAATTGGAACTGTGTATGACAGCAAAATACTCGTTGTTATTATTGTAATTGTGGATTATACACACAGAGAAAAATCAGTAGAAAATGTTGCAGAAACACATATCTTGTATTTCATATGTTTAATGTTTGTTTAAAGAATCAAGATTTAAGCAATAAAGATCGATTTATTACAACAAAACTACCCAATTTTTATTTGCTTTATAATTAATATCGTTTAATAAAATTTAGTCATTCTTAAACTGTCAATATTTTAAGCGTACTGCCATAAATGCGATAACATTATATATAAGAAATGATTGAAAATCTATATCTTGATTTCACAGCTCATCAGACACAATTAGGCTAATATAAAGACCAAATAATATTCTGTTATTGCATTAAGCCGAAATATATTAAGAAAATCATTAGGATGTAAGCCAAGTTCTCTTGAGGTATTCGATAAAAATTGGAATAGTCATTTTGGGAGGAGTTATGCCAATTAAAACAATTAGATCGCAGTTAAATTCTAATACAATTAATGCGTTCTTTGAAGTACAAAATATCATTTAATTTTTATTTTAATCGGTTGAACCAGAAAAGCCTAGAGTTCATTGTAATCATTACATTAACAAATCCTTACTTATATTTTCGCACAGTGTTCAATCAGAGAATATATTTTGAATGAGCTCTCGTTTCCTGCAAGCCAATCAATAAATTTATAGAAATGCAGCAAATAATTTGCACAAAAGACTGGAAAATACTTTTACCTAGCTGAATGCAGCAATGTGACACAGCTGCCCCTGCACACTCATCCCCACTCCTACTTGTTCCCTCATATCATATCAGACAAAGTGAACTTTTGTATATATTTTTTTTAAATATTCTTTTTTTATTGTGTGCATGAGGAGAATAACAGGCATAAACTTCTCGCAGCCAAAATATGTAAATTCAATAGCAATGGCTGAGAACTTTTCATGGCAAATCAAGCGAAGCGGCACAGACAGACAGACAGACAGACAGACAGACAGACAGATAGACAGACAAAGAGACGGATTTAAAAGCGGACAGACAGGTGTCACGTCAGTATCTGTTGTCATGATTTTTGATTATTGTATTCTCGAATATACCCACTCTACCGCATACCTATGTCAAAATTCTTCACAATGGTCAGCAATTGGCTTGAAAGGAGCAACGAGTTGGCTCTCAATGGTATCCACCTGCGGGGCAAAACGAAGGCATCACAAAAGGCCAACAACTTTTTTGACTGAAATTCATTTAATTCTTAGTTTTTTTTTTACCATTTTTCCATTTTTCTAGCATGTGAAAAGTTTCTAACGAGCAGAGGAAAAGTTTTGCACTTGAACATAATATTACACAAATTGATGGCCATTTTCATTTGTGAAATGCATGCGGCATATTATAAATAGGGTGAACAAAATTAAATATGAATATATTTGAAAAAAAAGAATATAAGTTGAGTGTGTAAAAGTTTTGTGTGTAGATTTGAAAAGTTTGTTAGTGCATGATTTTGGTTTAGTTTAATTTGGTTTTGGATTGTTCAGAACATTAATTAGCAGGTAGTTGGTTTAGTTAGCAAGCAGTTTTTGGACGACAAAAGTACAAAAGTTCTGGCTTTTTTTTTATATAATCTTTGTAATTTGGTTGAACTGGGCTTGAGTGAACTTTATATAAATCAAATTGTAGTCTTTAGATTAAGCAAGCTTCACTATTGTTTAATATGCAACATTTATATATTTAAATATAAAAACGTTAAGTGTGGTTTCTTATACTAATTTAATTAATTAAGACTTTATAATAAGCATAAATTATTTTTTATAAAACAATATTCTAATTACTTTGAGTTGTTTTGAGAAATTCTTTATATTTTATTATTTTTGTAGCATACTTTTTTGGGCAGCAGCTGCTTTTGTCGCCTTAAACTTCATCATTGATTTAAGCCTTAAGTCAAATATTCTAACAGCACAATCTACACTTACACACATACACACACACAGATACCTGCAACCCATTCTCTTTCACCCTCTTTCGCTTATTCTCTGAGGCAAAAGTGGGAAATCTTAGCGGATTTTGGGTTCGACAAAACAAGTGAAGCGCATTAAAATGCAAATTTCTTTTGTTGTTGCCGCTGCTTCTTTTGCTTTTGGGTTTTCTGTGATTTGTGTGTGCAGATTGCTGCCACACAGTTTAGTTGTGGGCGTGGCTGGGCTGTCGGCATACATGCTGGGCGTCGAGTGCAGCCGTTTTTTGTTACCAAAAAAAAGGGGATTTTTCCGCCATGCATAATCAGTTTGTATTTTTGTTTATTTATTTTACGCGTTTTTCATTTTCCAAGCGCAGCTTGTTTTTTATCATTCTTATTTTCATTTATTTTTATTTTTATTATTATTATTTTGTTTTTCGCTTTGTGGCTTTGCATTTTTTTGAATACTGCATTTTTTTTTATTTTACTGCTGCTGTGCAACGTAATTTATTTCCCTCCAACACTTTTGCGATTGCCATTGTTGTTATTGTTGTTGATGCAGCGACTTAACTGTAAAAGCACTGAAGCAAGTAAGAATGTAATACAAGAGATAGCTCGACTACGACATACCCTAAAATCACCTTATAAAATATGGTAGACTTTTTGATAGCAAGATCTGTTTCTCTTATTTGATATTAATTTGATTTTAATAGGGTATAATCTATGTCAATAGAAAGTTTATATTTTTACAATTGCATCTTTTCTATTAGAATTTGAATGCTATCGATTTTCGAAACCGGAAAAATAAAATATATATATTATCTGTAAGAATGATGAAAAGTATTTTTATTTTAGCTTATCTCTTATGTTTTTGAGATCGGCTTGTTTATGTAAATATAGCTTAAACGATCAGGATCAGAAACACAAATACCGAATGGGTATAACGAGCCTTTTTTTTTTGCTATAAGCCATAATTAAGGCATTATTCTCATTTTTTATTAGTTGACATAATTTAACTAAGTTTATTGTGTTCAAAATTAAGTACAAAAAATTAAGTTTTTATATTTATTGTCCTAGCAATAAATAATTTTTTTTTTCTAATTACGAACGCTTGCAATATTAAATTTACTCCTCTTTTATAATGAAAATTATTTGCTTTATTTTTGAAATTTACCATAATATGAATTGGTAAACTCCATTAAAACAGAGTATTTATATTAAACCATTTTTTACTGTTACTCTTTGTTGAGTGGTTGTTTTTTTTCTTTTATCGCATTTTTTTCTCTATTTTCTATGTGCATTGAGTTATGAATTTTGAAGCATTCATTCATGCAATTGTCTGTGGCAGCATTTGCGAGCCTCTCGCTTTGCATTTTTTAAAACTGCATACAAAAAAAAAAAAAAACATCCAAAAATTTGACTTTTTAAGTTTGGCTTTGTGTGATATTGGGCATTCATGTGTGTGATTTCCTTTGTGGAATAAAAATAAAGAAATTCCTAAAGCATTTTTGTTTTTAAAGTCAGGGAAAATACCATAGTCAGATAATTTATTGATAAGTCATCAGCGCCAATCAATTATTTCATTATGGTATATTACAGCCCGTCGAACTAGATGATAAATGCCAAACTCAAATAGCCGTATCCCAAACTAATCAGCAAACAGTCATGAAACAGCCAACAGGCAACGAGCAAAATGCTCTTTACGAAACTAGACACACACACGCACACACACTCATTCACCCCTCTCACAAGCCGCAGTCGTACGCCCATGTCAGTGTCAACGGCAGCAAACTTTGTCTGCAGTTCAATACCAGAGGGAAGAAGGTGTTCGATTGGATTGGTGCTTTCAACGACACCAACTGCAAGCAAACTGTGGCTAAACTCTGCTATACGCCTATTTAGTGGGCGTGGCTGGGGCTAAAGGTACTCCCCTCAATCATTACATTTTTTCTGTTACGATTCCAACAAGTAAACTTTATAGATTTCTAATGTTTCGGCAAAGTCGTCTCCACATATTGAGCTGCTTATAAATATATAGATAGGGGTGAGTGTGTGAGTATGTGTGTATGTGTCCGACGCAGCTGTAGAAAGACCACTGCTAACTTCAATGCAAACTGAGGCAAAACTTTGGCCCGAAGACCAAAGACTTTGGGTCTGCGGCTGGTTGTTTCTTGGCAACTTTGGCTGTTTTTGACTGCGATGGCGTTGGCGCTGCTGTTGCTCGAAATTGTTGGCAAAATAATTGTGTACGCCTTGCGGTCGTCAGCCACACACACGCACACTCACACACACACACAAACAAACAGTCTGCTTATGTATTTGCTTATGTGCAAATGTTGCCAAAAATTTAAATGTAAGAAAAGTGCTGCATCTACAAAAATATTGACCCAATTAGATTATGTCGCTAAGCTGATGGCAATTTTACAACTCAGCTGTCACATTCGGAAGGCGACACCTTTGGCCCAATGCCAAACAAAATGGATGATTATTGATACTAATATTTTTTTTACACATATTTAATCGGTTGAGTTATTAGTATTCTGTGACTTTTTCTTGTTCCCTGAACTGAAGAGGCCCATGAAAGGACGACGTTACGCTACGCTTGACGAGATAAAGACGGCATCGAAAGAGGAGCTGAACAAGATAAAAAAAAATGATTTTTTGAAGTGCTTCGAAGATTGGAAAAACCGTTGGCACAAGTGTATAATATCTCATGGGGATTACTTTGAAGGGGACAAAATAGATATTCATGAATAAATAAATAATTTTTGAAAAAACACAAAATTCGCGATACTTTTTGCACTAATGATAATGCGGCACAGCTGATCTGCTATATATTTTACTGATTGTTGAGAATAGTATTTACCGCAAATCCATTATAAATTAAAGTTAAAATTAAATTTAACAAAGTTATGTAGTCAATTTGGATTTAAAATATGTCTGGTAAATATTAATCAAATTTTAAAAGTAGTTTTCGTATCAAATCAATTTAAATCAATTTTCGGCAGTCAAACACAATTTTAAGATATAGCGTTTGCAATTTATTTAGAAACCCGGATTTGGTTAATTAACACGTATTTTAATAATAGACTAGATAAGAGTATTTTAATGTTTCATATTTTGTGTATTTTCAATACATATATTTAGCATATTTCGTTCAGAAATCAAATTTCTACTCATGACTTCGAATTCGAAAAATCTAGAGCTTGTCTGACAATTTGATTTCAATCTGGAGTTATTTATATACAGTTTTAATATAAGATGTTAAAGATTTATTTTCTATATTAATAATGTCCCTAAATTTTATTGAATTTTATTTTAAAATAGTTAATTTGCATATTCATTTATACTATTTATTTTTGCCCAGCTAAAGAAATTGTGCTCAATTCCATAACTCATTCTATGCTTGCTCCAAAGGCTATAAAAAATTGCTTTTTTTTCCTCTGTATTTCTTGCGTAATATTTGTAATATTTTAGTTACACAGAATTCTGACAAATGATTAGTTTAATTGGAGAAAGGCAACGTGAAGCTCTAAGCCAAAGCACATAAAGTTGTTAATCCAAGTTTGTGCTACTTGTTTTCTACAGTTATTATAAGATTTCCTCGTAAATTTCTTACAGTGCACACACACACACACACACACTCAGCAGTAGGGCAAGTGTTTGTTAGCGCATTATGCTGTCTTAGATGCTGTGTGCAAAGTGGGAGAAAGATTGGGTGGATTCACCCGCCAGCCAACCACTTTTACTTACTGCAGCAGCTGAGAGCTGGAGCTGGAGCTGGGTCCAGGGAGTGGAGGCTGAATGTAGACTGGTGCTGAGCATCTTTGGCTCGCTGTTCTCTTGTTTGGCAAGTGGCGTGCTGACAGCTGAAAAGGATTTCGTTTGCCTTGCCAAAGTTAAGCCTTAAAGCCAAGAGCTAATTTTACTTTAAGATTTACCGAGTGCCAGCTACCCAACATATTTGGCACCAAGCTCAGCGAAATGCATTCTCCAATGGGGGGACAAAACATATATATATATATTCATATATATATATCTGTGTAGGTATGCATATATATTGCTAGAATTTACTTTGACATTATCCGTTTGTGATTAGGTGGCTGACTTGCAAATTGTGGGCGGTGGCCTTATTGGCGCTGATAGCTCCGATGCCCCACTAAAATGTGGGCTACACTGGCTGCTCCTGTTCTTTAGCACCCAAACATATATTTTTTTACTTGCATTGCGCTGGCATTTTGGCCAAAAGCACAAACTGCAAACGAAGTTGTATGGGCAAAAACTTTGAGCACACCAATTTAATTTATTTCTCTCTCTCTGTCGGTCTGTCTGTCTGTCGGTCTGTCTGTCTCTTTCTGTTTCTTGTGCTTAAATAATAAGTATCATAATTTCAAGGGTTGTCAAAAAAGTCTTTTAATTTATGTTTGCCATTTCCGACCCAATCCTAGAAAATCAACATAAATAAGCAAAAGTTACTCCGAAACTCAGTCGACCAGCGTCTGCGACTCGTTGCTAGGCGGAAGGTGCAGCAACCTCTTCAGGTGAGTTTTATGTTTATACAGTTTGAGGTTATTATAATTTTGATATAAAGCTTGCAACCCATTGAAGGACATATCAGCATGTCCCATGTAATATAAATATATAGCTAATATCCCACAAAGTATACTTATCATAAATTTGTTTTTGGATCGACAGCAAAAGTTTTTGGATAATCAGGATAAACAAAGTGAACATAATATATTTTTTTAAAAATTTTTAAAAATAAAAAGAAAAATCATTATACATATAACTTGCTTAAGATTAATTTATTATTAAATATTATATTGATATGGCCTATAGGGTATTTAAAATTCGGAGTGCCTTGTTATTTTATGCTATTTGCAGAGCGTTCTGGACTCCGCCAAGGGCCAACTTTGTCTTTTGTGTCAATGCCTGTATGTGTGTGCCTGTATGTGTGTGCCTGTGTGTGTGTGTGTGCCTATTTGTTGTGTGTGGCTGTTGGTGTGTTTATGGCAAGTTGGCAACTCTGTTACAATTGTGCCTAATTTCATGCTTTACTTTGGCTGGCAAACAAATGTTGTTGCATACTTTCAGGTAAATAACTTTATTAAAATAATGACAAGCCGCACAGGCTGGCTTTGGCCTGCCTGCTTGCCACACTGCCACACTGCCAGCCTGGTTGACGAGCGACGAGCTGAGGTTTGCGAGCAGCTGCTGCCAACCGCCTGACAAACTGGCCCCGTCTGTTCCCGTTAGTTGTCGTTGCTGGATTTTGACAATCAGCCGCAGCTCAGAGTCGTAGTCATTGTTGGTCACAATGGGGTATTTTTAAGAATCAAATACTTAAATTGCAACAGATCGCATTCTATCTAAAATAATGTAATTTAAAGCTTATTTAAGAGTGGCTAAAAAAAGTAGTTTAAATTTATTTATTTATTATTTTTTAAACTATATTAATTAATTATTTACAAAACAACAGCTGAAATAAGATATTTAATTCTATGAAAGTATTTCAAATGTATTTAGGTGACTTAAAAAGCCAAGTAATAATCACTATATGTCTGAAATATATTTACATTACATTGAGTATATATATTATATATATATTTTTTTTTTAACTCTTAATATTCATAATAAATTGAAATATAAATAAGACTCTGACTAAAATCGATCACAATTCGTTGATATATTGATGCATACTAGAATTAATTACATACATAGATAGAATTAATTTAAAAATCGTTCCTTACCTGCATATCTAAGCACAGTTAGTATATTTTTATATTTATTATATTATATTTAGAATATATATTTTAGGCATATCCCTTCACAAGAACTACTTGAAATGTGAGTCTACTGCTCTGAGAATTAGCATAGCTAACTTTATGCACTCTTCAGGAGGGGTTTCTACTAGAAATATTTGTTGTTGTAGTTATTGTTGTTGTTGTTGTTGTTGTTTGGTGTAATGCACAACGAGTTTTATGTCTGCAGCGTTCCGAAAATGTGACGCTTCTAATTATGAAACTAAGCAGCTTGTGATTTGTTCAAGCGTGAAAATGCTGTCGACAACAGGCGGTGGGGTGCAGAGAAGTGGTTGGGGGGTGGTGCGGAGCAATGGACAAGGCACGACTTTGGTGCGCTGTCTCGACACGCAAAATATTATGGCAACTTGTAAATAAGCCGCAGCTGCCGCCGTCCTTCCAGCTGCAGCAGGTCAGGACATTCTGGAGCAGCAGGGTTGGGCGCGGAGGTAGCGACCGAAAAACCAGCAAAGCCAACAGCAAATTTTCCTACCAAAAATTTATGCAAAATTATTTCGTAAAGTTTGCGTTACGCTAGCGCCCAGTTTTTTGATGGTGGCTTCGGCTTCGGCTGCTGCTGCTCCTCCACCGACTGCTGCTGCTCCTCCACCGACTGCTGCTGCTTAAGCCTTTTGATGATGGCCGCCCCAAACCTCTATATCTACCCCTACCTACACCGTTACCGTCGCTGTCGAGTTTTCAGAATTAGAGTTTCGAGTTTGAGTTCATCGCCGTCGACAAAGTTTACCATTTTGCGCGACAAAGTGGCAAACAGTTTAGCAGAGTTTACGACAACAGGCGTTGCGTATGCGCCGTGTTGGCCGCACCACTGAATGTGCGTGTGTGTGACTGTATGTGTGTGTGTGTGTTTGGACGTTGACTGCTTAATAGCAGCTGCCATGCGGCCATGATGCTAATTACTGTTGCCATTTAAGTGGTTGCACCAAATGCCATCAAGTTTTACCCACTTTTTTTTATATCCTTTATTTTGTTTATGTTGTTGTTGTTTATACCGCTCGTCCGGCTAAATGTCGTACAGGTGATATGTTGGCCAAGCTGCGGTAAGCTGACTACTACAAATGGCGGCTATGAAAGGTGAGGCTTCGAGTTGGCTTAGATGTGCTAAGGCTGCTTTGAGCGTTATTTCATAAACTCTGCAGTCGTAAAAAAAAGGACGAAAATGCTATATTATAGAAAGTATTAAAAAAAAAGTATTTAGAAAAAATTAAATTGGAATGATTAAAATGTGTATATTGAAAATGTTCTGTAATAAGGAAAATGCTATATTATAGAAAGTATTAAAAAAAAAGTATTTAGGAAAAATTAAATTGGAATGATTAAAGTGTGTATATTGAAAATGTTCTGTAATAAGGAAAATGCTATATTATAGAAAGTATTTATAAAAAAAGTATTTAGGAAAAATTAAATTGGAATGATTAAAGTGTGTATATTGAAAATGTTCTGTAATAAGGAAAATGCTATATTATAGAAAGTATTTAAAAAAAAGTATTTAGGAAAAATTAAATTGGAATGATTAAAGTGTGTATATTGAAAATGTTCTGTAATAAGGAAAATGCTATATTATAGAAAGTATTTATAAAAAAAGTATTTAGAAAAAATTAAATTGGAATGATTAAAGTGTGTATATTGAAAATGTTCTTTTATTACTAAAAATACAACAATTATTTAAATATTTTAATAATAATTGTTTACGATTAAACAGGGAAATAACTAATTGACCAGTCTCCAAGCACAAATAAGATTTGTAGCCAATTTCTCATGCTCTTCTCGTACATATAATATTTCAAGGTGTCGCATTTAGTTTGCCCAAACAATGTTGCAACTCTCGCCGCGGTCCCCTCGCCGCTGTTCTATCCCCTGTTTAATCCTTTTGCCAGCGTAGGAATTCAACAAGCTCAGCACGTGTAATGCGCATTTAAAAAGTTGAAAAACTTTGCAAAGTTTTCGATGTGTTTCCATTTTTCTCATCGCATTATTTTTTGTTGGTTTTGCCTTGGTTGCAAATTCATTTCTTTTTCCACATCGCGTATAACTTTGGCAAGGTGTATGTGTGTGTGTGTGTGTGTATGTTGGCCACGCCCCTCTTTTGTTGCAGCGGTGCTCATGCGGCTGTTTACACTTTCGCGTCGCCTTCGCCGCTTTGATGTATTTGCTGCCTGCCTGGCGCTTAAACTGCAAAACGTGACCATTTAAAAATGCGCCCCGTTTGCCAAAAACTTTGCCAATGCCACGAACTTTGCCATAGCTCCCCAAAAAAAAAATGGGCAACACAAAATACGGCGGAAAAAGAACAGCAACCAAAATTTCAAAACTTCGTGACCAAGGTGAAAAGAGCAGTCGGATGCTAAAAGGGGGGGGAGGGGCGCGAGGCACGAATACCAGTCATATGCAACTGGCGCATTGCAAAATTTATGAAAATTGATTTTGGTGAAAGACAACTTAATGCCAGCCACCGCGAACTGTGAACCTGCCACAGCCGGAGTATGCTTTTAATGACATTTGACCCGAAACGTGTGGCAAAGAAAAATGAGGATGAAAAATTACCTGTTCGTTCGATTTGAGGCAGGTGCAACGAAATAATTGAAACTATACTCTATAATTTTGTATTATAATTAAAATATAATATAATATAATTATAATTCTTATTTTTATATAGATAGAAAATTAATTTTTCTTTATTTTATGTTCTTGCAGAGAGAGAAAAATAATTTTTATATAATTAATAATATAATTCTTATTCTTATATAGATAGAAAAATTATTTTTCTCTATTTTATGTTCTTGCAGAGAGAGAAAAATTATTTTTCTCTATTTTATGTTCTTGCAGAGAGAGAAAAATAATTTTTATATAATTAATAATATAATCTTTATTTTTATTTTATTTTATGTTCTTGAAGGGAGAGAAAAATAATTTTTCTATGTGGCAATAATTCTTATTTTTATATAGATAGAAAAATTATTTTATTTATATATTTATAATTTTTCTATCTATATAAAAATATGAATTATTGCCACTGATAAAGTGTTCGGATAAATGCAAATAAAATGTATTAATTAATATTATCTAATATATATTTATGTAGTCGAAAATGACTTGCGGATTTCGTGACTGAGCTTAAATGCCCAAATGCAAGGGTATAAAAATGGCAACGTGAATGTCATTCACAGTTCCGTTGATAGCTCGTAAAGAGCAAGCCGCCGTCTAAATAAAACCAAATAATCCCAATCTGAAATTCGCTTTAGCACACAATCCGCATAAATGCGAAACGCTTAAGAATATTGTACAAAAGAGAATTGAAATCATAGAAGCGATGGACAATCAAACTCTAAAAGTTAAGCTATTTTCTCACAAAAGACAAATGTTGGCGAAATTGCAGCGATATTGATTCTGGGAATGCTGCCCGCCCGATAAGCAATAAAACAGTTCGCATCAAATACGTGCGGAAAAATGATGGCGGCCATTTCAGAGCTGGTCAAGTTAATTTTCTATAGCGTCGCCTGTCGCACGTTGTTGTCAGTTGACAGACCACAAAGCGCGGGGGGAGAGAGGAAAAGAGGGGGACAGTTTGAGAGAGAGAGAGAGGGGCAGCTTTAATTGAAAGCTAAATAGCAGAGCGAAGGCGTTGAGGTAAGCGACGCTGGCTAATTCGGTAATTTGCACGCAATTGCATGAGTTGTTGGGTATATCTATAGAATGAGTGGGCACATGGGGCAAACCACACACACCATATGTGTGTGTGTTTGTGTGTGTGTGTGTGTGTGGTTGTGTGTTGATCGTTAGCTTTTGGCAATTGACTTAAATGGCAACCTTTGTTGCATGTGTGTATTGTGTTTCATTCATTTCAGCTGCTGGTCAGCAACAGTCAGTCAATACGGAGCTGTGGCAAATGCGACATGTGGCATATGCGTAATGCTCATTTGATGTGCGTGCTTCAAGCAGCTAAACTGCTTTTGGGTTTATTTAGGAAAACACATCAAGTATACCATTGTTCAGTATTCATATCTTTTGGTTTATATTTGGATTATATTTACATGTAAATATGCTTTATAAATGATCCGTTGGTTAAGACTCTGTGAGAGCATTGCATGAGATTGGTCCTTCAATATAAATGCGAATAAATGTGACTTGTAAGTGTTGAATTACCGCTTGACTTAAGTAAAGATCTGTTTAGACTCTTTTAATTTTCCCTTTTGAAATTGAAAATAAAAACATTAATAAAAGTCCAAATATACACCGACACTTTTCTGCAAAAAAAAAAACCAATAAATAATAAATACAGATTAAATATTAAAGTATTTTATATATATGTTTCTTTAAGCAATAAATAATAAATACAGATTAAATAATAAAGTATTTTATTTATATTTTGCTTTAAGCAATAAATAATAAATACAGATTAAATATTAAAGTCTTTTATTTATATTTTGCTTTAAGCATTTTAACAAAATTAAATGCATGCTCACGAATTGTTAATTTAAATAAAAAAATATATATACAATATATATAATAAACAAACAAATTTTTGGGGTGGCTTAATAAAATTCAAATTACCAATCGATGCATGTAAAATAATCAAAGTTTGATTTGAACTGATGTTGTTAACTTAAAGTTAACTTTAAGTTAACTTTAAAGTTTTTGCAGTGCTTCTAAGCTCTACAAAAACTTTTGAAGTGCACTAAAAAAGCTTAAGGCTTGCCGCAGTGCAAAGAGATAGTATATAAATATTTATATGTGTGTGTGTGCGAGTGTGTGTGTGTGTGTGTGTTACGCTGCGTTTAACACAAATGAATATGAATGCGGGCACAGGCGACAGTTGAGGGCGCCCAGGAGCACGCTGAGTGAAGGACACTGAAGGAGTGCAGTGCGCTAAATAAAATTTAATGTAGTGCGAAACGTTTATGAGCTGCAACCGCAAAGGCTCTGATGATGAGAGCCGCTGGCTGAGAGCGATGCCAAGAATTCAGAGAACCGGGCGATGCGAGCTCAGAGCTGAGAGCTGAGAGCTGAGCACTAAGCTCAACGAAGCGAAGCGTTAAATAAACAAGTGGCAAAGTGCTCAGAAAGTAAAAAGTGGTAGGTGCCGAGCGGGACGCGGAGCTGGGGGGCTCATCTCCATTTCGTTTGCAGCAGCAGCGGTTTTATTTTCGGGGCAATTGAAAAGTTCACAATGCTTAAAGTTTTTTTTATTTTTTTTTTTATGATATACGCACAGGTAAAGTGCAAAATAAAATCGTGATAAAAAAGATGCAAATACGTGGGATGTTATTTTCCACAAAACTGCATTCAATTTAATTGCATTTATTCAGCAAATGTAGCGCTTAAACTTTATATATATATATATATATATGTATATGTATATTTGTTCGACAAATGTTGTTTGTACAGAGCGCTACTTGATATCCAATTTAAATGGGGTGCTAAAAGTAGGATTGCATTCGAAATATAGTTTTCGATATTGTTCGTATATATATATATATATAAATATTTATATATTTATTTATTTTTGACTGTGATTGACACGCTCGTGCCACTTTAATTATTTTTATAGAAAATTATCAATGCCCATCAGCGCGTAAACTGAATGCATCTTTTGGCCCACAACAATTGGTAAAGCTTAGCTGAAAAATTGCTATTCAATATAGAAAATTGAAAAAATAATAAATATAATACTTCAAGTTAAGCATGTTAATTTAAAAGAGAATGTTTTAATAGTTTTAAACATAACTCAATATTTAGATAAAAAACCACAATACAAACTCCGACCAAAAATGTATACTTTAGCAGATTAACTACGGTCTATAAGGGAATTTTTTTTTATTTATATTTAGTTATGCCAAATAAATCTCTTAATGTGTCAGTTATGACTCACATATATTCAAACTCGAGTACAGTTATTTAAATAGTTAACCAACTAATTTAATAATAATATCTCTTAATTTTAGTTTGACAAGGATTGCTTGCAAGCAGAGCAACAAACCCACACTTCAATCCTCTGCCGGCGTCGGCTGCTGCGTTGGCAGGAGCAATAACTGTAAGACAAACAATCTATACAGAAAACAGCCAACACTTAAACTGTCCAACTCTGTGTGTCTCTTGAGGCTTAACAACACAACAAAAGTCAAACTTTGCTTGCCAAATTTTGGCTCTTTTTTTTTTATTTTTATACTCTGATATCGAAGGTTTCATAGTGTATATGTCTGTCTGTAAGATAGATAGAGACTTGAAACCCAGAAATAGTTTGATAATTAATCTGCAAATAAATTCACAAAATCTGGTTGTTGGTTAAAGATCGGCATAATTTAATTTACTAGGAAGCTTCTCTATAATATTTTCAGCCATGTCCATTATAGCCCCCAAAATTCCCAAGACTTCAGATCTCCCGTAATTCAAGAGCTATAGTATGTATTGATAAAAAAGGTTTCTAAAAAACTTTTTCAATCATTTATTCGATTAGTTGCCCACAAAATTCACAAAAGTCTATTTACTCCAAAAACTGGGCAACCAATTATTGGCTAATAATATTTAATTTATCAGCTAGTATTACCAATGATATTAAAGTATTTCGCAGTCGTCTGTTATTTTTATTTTTTTGCAATAGAGTAAAGCCGACATAAAACGCACTTTGGCATCCAAAGACAATTTCCGTTTCCTGTTGTTAGATGAACAGCTGCTGCTGCCGCTGCTGCCTTGGCTGCTAAGCCTTGTTACTCACGAAGGCGAAAAGTGATAGAGCCAATAAAAATGGCCGTCAATTGTGGTCGAGATCTGGACAGGCCACTCAAGTATGCCGCACAACAAATACTCTAACCAAAGCGAGTACCTCATATGAAGTACTTAGTAATTCTTTAGCTAAGTCAGATGAACAGAGTTTCAAATGACATATAAAAAAGTGCGGATATATATTCAATATAAACTAAACCTGAACAATTACAAAAAACATTTACTTACACCTTAAACTGCAACAAGTTAGAGTAGCAAATGTTTTGTGAGAAAGATTTTGAAATTGCTTGTCGGCCATTTACTTTTTGGACGATTACAGTTTAATCATTGAGTGCCATTAAAATGAAAATAAATGCTTGACTTGAGGAGAAGCAATCTTTAAGCTGTGTATGCAAACACTTTGCACCTGATTGCCACTTCAACTTAATCATGGAGCTCTTTGCCTCAGCACATATCGCTGGCAAAGCCACACGGCTAAGAAGCGCATTAGACCAGCACTTAGCTCAAGGTATTAGGGTTTTCACTTCACCCCTCTCTGTCGGCCCACACTCTTGGCCTGGCCAGCTTGGTCAAAAGCTTTTCTGCCTTTTAATGCGTTCAAGCTTTTTCTGCCTTTGCTTTCTGCTTTGGCTACTTACTTGAAATTCCATTCCATTTTGTTCAGTTCGGTTTGGTTCAGTTTCTGCCACTTGTTGCTGTTACCCCAATCCTCAATTGGTAATTCACAACCCACATCCTCCACATGTGAGCTGATTATGTTAATACTGTGGCCCATTTAATACTCTGCCAAGTTAAGCGTGCAAATTAAATTAAAAACTTCACTGCGCAAAGCCAACTCGCAATTAAATTAAAAGTTTTCAATTTTATGGCGATTTTATGATTCGTGCTCAAAAGGTGAATTAAAAAAGCAAGTTAAACTCAAGCAATCATTGCAAGCCATTTTTTTAATAACTGGCTAAAACTTGACACAGAAAAAATGTTGCTTATTTTATTAAAATTTTACTGGTTTGTTTTACATTTGTTAACTTAAGAAGAGTTTGTTTCGGATAATATCTTGTTCCTAATTATCGTTATTATTTCGGGTTTCTCTATTCCCTTACTTTAAATTGCTGTAGGCAGTTGTATAAAATTATAATGTTATAGATATCATTTGGACTCATAGATGAAGTGCTTTTATATCATTTTATAACTAAATGTTTCCCTTTTCAATTTCGATCGATATAAATAAATTTTATTATAGAAATAATTACGCTATTGTAAAGATATAGCCTTTCAATTCATATATAATAAAACGAGATCATTAAAGACTTCTTAGTTAAGAGCAAAATAACTTGTTTGTTGTGTTTTTTCTTTTAGTAAATCGATATTTATCGACAATTTTAGAGGCTATTGTCAACATCAGCTTTCAGTAATTTTGAATATGTTTTAATAGTTATGCTAAATCAAATTGAAAAAAACCCCTCCATATGATAAAAGGCAAAATCGTTAAAGCTTCTCCTGCATCTGTTTAATCAATTCTATAAAAATTTGTTTTTTAACATCAGTTTTACAGTTTTTTTTGTCGGTTTCTTATCGCAAATAAAAAGCTGCGCTGCGAATTGACCTGCATTTAAGGCTGCTAAAGTGGACGGTTTCACCCTCGAGGGATGCCAAAGGAATGTAGGGTTGTTCGTTGGTGGTAGACGGGGTGGGGTGTGCTGGCGGATTGTAAACAAAAATTCATTAAAATTTTGCATATTTTTAAAACATGAGTGACCCGCGTAGTGCCTTGGGGCACTTTCGGCCTTTAAAGTGGCTCCCACCGCGCCGAAACTCTCTTGTTTATGACTCGTAATGTGGCAGCTTAAGTTTTTTAGCCCCAAAAAGTGTGCAGTAAAAGCCTCTTTTCGAGTGTAAAATTTAAGCAAAGGCAAAGAAAACAAGTAAGAATGTTGTAGTCGAGTGAGCTCGACTTTGATATACCCTGAACCCAGCTATTAAATGATAGTTTCTTTCAAATTTAATTTTAAATCTAAGTGCTCTCATTTTGTATGGCACAGTTACCGATGTTATAACACATGATTATTATAAAATAATTCTATAAATTTTTATTTCATATATTTGAATCAAAATGTGTTCAAAGGAGTTTCTCAGTCCGTAATTTCTAAATTTAATTTTGGACCTTATCGTAATTTTTGGAATGTGTATAAAAATCAAAATTACCAATAATAAGCAAACCAGCGGCGATTGTTGCTCGATATATATATATATATAAATATAATATATATATATATGTATATACAAATTTAAGCAATCGAACCAAGAACCAGCTCTTTGCTAGAAGTAGTTCACTGACTTTTGTGAATAGTTATACATTCTGCAGTTATAACTGTCAACGGTAATTTACATTTACATTTACTCATCATTATTTTTAGCGAGCATTCCCTGTAGATTTAGTGTGTGGAGTGTTGAATGCATTGAAATCTATTTACATTAGTATAGCTGACTCCCGATTCACTAATCGAACCCCAGCATTTACATTGTAATCAGATATTTGACTATTTGTTAAACAGAAGCGGCATGGACTGAGGACCTAAATCTTCGAAGTTATGGACTTCTAAAGTTTTCAATTCTCCCAAACTTAATTTTTGCGAGGGTATAAAAACATTTTTTATAGATTATAACACAGTTTTTATATAGAAATCAAATAATAACCATTCCAGTTATGCTATCAACTATAATTTAAATGTTTTCTTAATCAATCTGAAAATAATGGGGAGCTTGTCAAAAATATGTCATTGCACATTATAAATCAATTGCCATCAGAAAACTGTACATATCGATGTATGCAAAACAGAGACAGTTATCGATAAAAGAAGTAAACTTGCTTTAAAATATCTGACATATCATACAGATGGACTGACGGACGGACTGACGGACGGACAGTCGGAAATGGCTATACCGTCTTGGCTGTTGATCCTGATAAAGTATACATACATACTTTATAGCATCGTTCGCCGTGTTACATACTTTGGAGGAAAACCATTATACCCTTCTCAATCATTTTCAATGGGTTCGGGTTCTAATAACGGTGGACAAAAGTTTTTAATATGCGGATAGCTTTAATTAAATATGTTTTCCACTCGACGAACCCAAAACTGCGAAAAGAAAACAAGAATTACAACACTCTCTGTTTGTATTTTGGTTTGGTTTGGTTTTATTTTATTTTTTAATTTTACATTAACATAAATGTTGGTTGCTGTGCAAATGAGGAAGTTTCAACTTGTGTTTATTTTTTATTTTTATTTTGGGTTCGTCTAAGCAGAATTTATTTTCATGTTTAGGTTAGTTTAAGTGCGGTTGTTGTTAAAGCTTTATATATATATATATATATATATTTGCAAATGAAATCAATTTAATTAAGTATTTAAATGCATAATTAAGAGAGAAAATGTGGTTTATAAAATAAGAAAACTACTTCAAATTTTGAGTGAAACGATTATTAATGCAATTTAAGTATAAAGATTAATTATTTTTTTATATCCGACAAGTAGCAAATTTTTCTTATTCCTACTTGCTTAAAATCATATCTTTATTTTTTATTTTAATTTTGGGTTCGTCTAAGCAGAATTTATTTTCATGTTTAAAACTGTTTAGGTTAGTTTAAGTGCGGTTGTTGTTAAAGCTTTAGTTAAACACCTGCTTAAGATATACATAAATAATATATTTGCAAATGAAATCAATTTAATTAAGTATTAAGAGAGAAAATGTGGCTTATAAAATTGGAAAACTACTTCAAATTTTAAGTGAAACGATTATTAATGCAATTTAATTATAAAGATTAATTATTTTTTTATTTCCGTCAAGTAGCGAATTTTTCTTATTCCTACTTGCTTAAAATCATATCTCATTATTTATTTAATTTTCGGCGTTTAATTCATTTCAGTTTATCAAGTGTATGGCAGCTTTATTATTAATTGCATTACCAGATACATATTTGCTCAAAGTATCTTCTTTTCGCTGCAAAGGGTATTATTATATTTTCGTTGGAATATTGAAAGATAAGGTATATATATTCTAGATAACCATCGGTTGAATGATTGACAAAATATCTATGCCAAGTTCACATAAAATATTTTTTTTTTGTGGAAAGAAAATAGATCATGTCGATAATTGCAAATCACAAAAACCTTATAGCTGCCACAGTTTTAGAGGTATCAAACTAAGGTTACCAAACTTAGTAGACAGATTTCAAGGAATCTCATTGATAAATTGACGAACATTTTTTTTTGCCACTGCCACCTAATTATTCGTCAGAGTATTTCATAGTCGGCTCTGCCCAACTGTAGTGTAGTTTTTTTTGTGCTTCGGGAAATCTACTGAAAGCCTTTCAGAATTCTTTCTTTCCTTGCGCTGGCATTGATAATAATTTATTATGAATTTCTTTATTATTTTTGTCGTCGACAGCTTCAGATTCATTGGTGTTGCTTTTTGCACTTGCCCACTACACTCCACAGAGCGCTTTCATTCCTTCCATTCACTCGAAGTTGTTGTGCGTGTTGTGTGTGTGTGTGTGTGTGTGTGTGTGTGTGTGGGTGCCTACAAGGAAGTTTAAATAAACATCAAATGGCGACATGCGCATGAATAAGGCAACAGGGACGATGTCTGCATATGCAGCACACATATAAAATGTTTATCACACACACACGCTGACACCCTGCCACACACACACTCGCACACACGCACACACAACATACGAAAAACAAACAAATTGACATGCCGATGCCGAAAATGCAAACAAAATGTTGCGAATAAAACGGATCGGGGAAGGGTTCTGATGGGAGGGGAGGGATTTACACAACCAACTGAATACATGCATATGTATGTGAGAGAAGGAGTGTCTGTTTGGGTAAATATTAAAAAAAATAAATAAGGAATTTGTTGTTAAATTCATCGGATATGAAAATCTAATGATTTGTAAAGTCGACGATAAGCGCGAGCGCCCTCTGGCGTTGGCCATCAACAGCAAGAAAAACTGTGGCGACGCCTGGCAAAGTGTGTAAAAGGATTTGCCGCATTTATTGAAATATTAATATTTACTTTTCATACCCAGATACCATGCAACTGATTGTGTGGGTGTAAAATTATTGCAAACTTTGCCATGCAAAGTTTTCACATTTTCACAGTGTATGAGTGCGGGTGTGTGTGTGTGTGTGTGTGTGTGTATAGGACTACCCTTAAGTTTTCGCATGTGCGATTGCCACAAATGTTTGTACAAAGTCAATTCAATGGGCTAAAAGTTTGCACCCAAAAACAAAATCAATTCAAAGTTTTGCTTTATATTTTCTACTTTATAAGAGTAAATATATAAAAATTTGTTTATTTTTTTTTGTGGGTCAAGCCAAGCCACTCCTACACTCCTCCAGTGGTCCACAAAAATTGATAAACCATCTGGGTGCACTCTTTTTTGTTGGTAAGCGGATTAACAGTCATTATGTAGTAAATTATGTAGAACACAGCTGAGATCTCAACACATTTTATTTGGGATTTATATTTATTTGCGCTCTTAAGCAAAATCTTTACTCAGTTTCAAGCGTGCGGCATTAAAAAATATTTACTGTGTCTAGACTTTTCTGCGCATAAATCAAATGCATCGGCCAAAAGAGTCTTGCTGCAGTTTTCGGTCAAAAAACCAGCCAAAAAGGTGTCCTTTGAAAACCACTCGGCGAACAAATACTCTGTAAGATATTTTAACTGTGTCTGAAACATTTTAAATATATTTTACAAATGATTCTTATATTCCTTTAAAATAGATTAATTTCTAAAAACTTGTATTTTATGTTTTGTTAAGGTGATTAAAGTTAGAAAAAAACAGTTAAAAATGGCATGTAAAATATATAAAAATAATGTTTTGTATATTTTTAATAGTCTGTTGCTTTTTTACACAAGATACTCCGTTTTATTCATTCTGATACAAAACAGGGTATGCGAATATAAAATAAATATAACTGTTGCCATAATGTAGTACTCATTGTGTGTGTGTGTGACTACGTTGCGTATACTTAACGTGCAGATTGTGCTGCGTTGAGTTCAACAAAAGAGCCAAAATGTGCACAGATTCTCGGTTTGTTGGTATTTTATAAATTTTATTTATACGCCTCAGAGTCGAAGTTTTCAGCCAGTTCAGCTTCAGCATATAATCTCCTCACAAAGCACGGTAAATGTGTTTAAGAGTGGAGAGCACAGAAAAATAGGAAATTGCAATTAGTTTGCTCATTTTGCTGGGTATTGAATAAAAGTTCGACTTTTCTATTAATTTAATTTCACAACAATTCAAATAGAAAATTGCATTTTTGCGTATTCAAAACAATTCTTTTTATATAAAACTGAAGCAGACCCAAGTCGAAGATAATCCAGTCTTTGTCTACTAATGCCTATTCAACATCCATTAACTTTTAACACAATATATGATAATTTGGTAAAAAATAGAATTATTTATTAATTAAAATAGCTCAGTCGCCGCGTCTCAAACCGCTTGGATCGATAACAAATCTAATGCCAAATGAAAAGCGATCTATGGGCAGATTCATCACCGCACTGAGACCCACCTGCAGAGGTATGTGCGTGAGATATCTGTAAAATACAAGCATTATGTGGATATATAATATATATATTTCAATCCGCCTCTACGCACTTGGTCCACAAGAAGCCAACGGTGGCATCTGAGTCGATCATGCCATTCACGGCACAATTCTCGAATTTCCACTGGTAGCAAATGGTGGCAATGGTTTTGCGTATTTTATGATTCCAGGCCAACAAATTGGCCATCTGAATTTGAGGATGAATGCGCTGCCAGTAGCTAAAATCCATACCATTCTTTGAAGCGGATGCAGCAAACGCGTACTGATGATGGGAGTACCTGCAACAGAGATGTGTGTCAGATATTCATGGACAATCAATGATCAGTAAAATCAACTCAGATCAACATAATCTAAAATCTTCGATCGATTATGGATCCATTGTGGTACTGTGAAGCACTTACCGTACCGCAAGGGCCAAGTCTTTATGGAGTTTGTCGGGATCATTCCACTCTAGCAGTACTTCGCCTCCGATTGCCCAGTGCTGGGTAATGGAGCGCATTACCGACAGAGTAGAACGTCCTTTATTCTTGCGGGCATTATCTAGGTTGATTGTCCATGTATCGCTCGGCCGGGTCCATTCGATTGTATATTGCGTTTCCACGTTTTTATTGGAAGCATTCTCGCCGGGCTTCTGTATGGCAGCCTCGAGGCGTAGCGGCTTAAATGGATAATACAGTAGTTTCAAATTGGCTGCCAATGTAGTTGGATGTATATCACCGGAAATGGTTGGTGTTAGCTGAAAATCCAAATGAAAATGATTAAACAATTTTATTACATCAAAACCATTAAGAAAGCAATCGCCAAACATTGTCTAATTAAATGTTTGAATAATTATTATTCATTTTGAAATGATGATTCCTTGGTAAGTTTCATTTCATTAACTCACCATAAAATCATCCATCATGCGAAACGTGTACATTCCTCCGAAGCGAAAGCCAGATGCTCTCGTATGGCTAAATACCCAATTGGCCGTTATGAATTTGTTGGGAGCCATTCGATGACAATAATCGAGTTCGACGCCATTGTAGAACTTTGGCTTCACATTGTGGGCGAGATTGTGTATGGTCTGCACATTGCCGGGATTCTTCATATTCGATGTGCCACCATATCGCTCGAAGCACGATGGAAACTTACAGCCACCAAATGGTGGACAAGAATTGCAGGACATGCCCACACAAACAGTTAACAATCCAAACTAGTATGCGTATAGAAACCGCTTTAAAATTGATTAGAAATTGAGAAATTTTGGGGCTATATTTTGTGTTAAGCAAAACTTATAATGTATTCAGTATTAAAATCTACACTTAATAAACAACAAACGAAAAGTTACATAGATCTCAGAAATATATATTTTTATATATATAGATATGTATATACATATATAAGTAGAGCATTAAAAATGTATGTAAGAAGCATCAGCTGGCAATTGTCATTTTATGGGACATTTCATGCAGCGCCAAACCAAAATCCTGTCAGCACCAACTTTCTCCCTCTCTCTCTCCTCTGAATGTGTGTACGTGTGTGTAGCTGTGTGTGTGTTAGTATGTGTGACTGTGTGTGTTTGGGTCTCTGGCCAAACTGTCATCCTTTTCGCCCTTTGGCACGCCATTAGGCGCATTTCACACTTTTTACATTATTTATAAGACATGCAATTTGACTGGATACTTTGTTACCAGACGAATACCCTAACCGCAGGTATTATGATTTTGACATTAAATTGAGCACTTAACGGTTCGGGTTTTGTGTATCTCATAAATGATTTATCTAAATTAAAGTTTATCTGATATTCTATTTATTAGTTTTTGTATTCAAATTTATAGTTAAACTAAATTCAATCTTGAACTTTTTTAATTATTTCATGACCATTTTTAAAAATGTGTTTTTTTATATATTTCGGATTTCACTTACAACATAATAATATTAATTATGCAATTAAATAATTATTATTATTATAATTAAATAAATAATAATAAAAATTTAATATATATTACGATTATTATATTAATAGTGTATTCGAAAGTCAACCACTGCGCAATAGGGAAATGCTACTCCGAATTTGTCTTTGCCAGTAGAAGCAACTCTTCTCATTGGCGATTTGGTATTTCATGAAATATTTAAAGCTTGCCACGAGTCTGGCTGATTTAGTTTCCAGTTGGCTGTTAAGGGATCAGGCGACAGGCGCATCCTCATCCTCATCCTCATCCCTTAAGCATAATAATGTACGTCAAATGGAGCTTGAATAGTTTTCTTCCTTTCCTTTCTTCTTCTTTCTTCGCGATTATGTTGTTTGATTTTGCCTGGTGAACAATTTGTCCATTTTGAAAGCATTGTTAAATTTATTGAAGTGAGAAAAAGTGGAATAATGTCAGCCATAAATTATGATCTAGTTGAGGGAGCACAAGGCATGGTAATTTTAAGGCATAACCAGAATCAAATTTACATCAGTTTTATTAATATTATTAAAATCTTTTCGATAACCTAACAGAATCAATTTTCCTATAGGATAATGAGTGCTGATATTTCTCGCCAGCTGCGCATAGATTTGTATATGTTGCATCGCGTTGTCGGCAATTGATTCCCGGCTCAAGGCCCCATCTGTACAGCCGTTGACCCTCCTCGTTGTCGGTGCCAAATGCACAGCTCAGCGTGATAAATCTGTATAAACCATTCACATAGCGGAGCACAGCGCAGCCAAACTGGGAATTGTGCTCGATTAGCAGCAGAGTTGTTGACATAATGTCTTCACTAAAAATCATCAAAAATAATACTTTAAAAATTACAATATAATATAGCTTTTGGCATAAATATCCCGAATAGCACTCTATTTTTTTAGGACTAATTTTTCACATTTTATTTAAGAAATTATTTTTATTAAAATATGGAAGATTGAAAAAAGGAAAATAATATTTTGTTACTCGCCAGAAATCGAATCTCTCTGTTACCACTGTTATTTAGAAATTTTCTTTAATAATGCACTTTTTAATTTTTTGCCAACAGGTTTTGACTAATTCTCATACATTTTTTATAAATATTTCTTGCATGTAAAAAGTAGAAATATACCTCCTCAACTTGATACATTCACATATTTTTCCCCTTAACTATTTTTTTTTAGTTACAAAAGTTTATTCTTAATTGAGAAATTCGATAATAAAGGGATGATTATCAGACATATTATGTCAAATATTTATTATATATCTTTTGCCTATGACTTACTTTAGTTCATCTTTGGCGGGCAGGTGGCGTGTGTTATACGGCGTAATGCTGCGAACCTCAGACATCCAGCTACTGGTTATTCGCCGTATGATGCCAGCTATAGACATGGAAGAATTATCATTTGGATAGCCGTGTACATCGGCTAGACTGCCAACGCGATAGAAGTCCGGTGAGCACATGCACGGTCGGGGCAATAAAATGCAACGTTTCACATCCAGTCGGGCGAAGTACGCCAATTCACTGTTCCACGACATTTTGGCCATCTGCGCAGCTGGCAGCAAGTTGTTATAGACTTTACCACTGGCCACATCATTGCGCAGCGTATTAAAAATATTCTCCATAAGATCCTTGTAGTCGTTCTCCTTTATCAGCTTGGCTTGTCTAAAGCAATTTTTGAGTGACTGTTGTCATTATAAATAATTATCTGAAGTTCTCTGTTAGCCACGACTCGAAACTCACGCCATTATTTTTACAGGCCAAATTCATGGCATAGCAAGGACGCATATCGCAATAGCGATCCTCATTCTTCCAAGCATCCAGACCCTTAAGGCAAAACACTAATCCCAGCAGCAACAGCAAGAGCAACTGGTTGACTTCCATTGCCAGACTTAATCGGTGTACTAATTGCACAAATAATCCAACCTGCTATTTATACCCGATATATTTGCGAGTTCTTATGAATGGCAAATCAGCTGGTTAAGCTGTATAAATAAGACACAGTTGTATTACTTTTCCAACAAAAAAATTTAACCAACTAGGCAATATAAAAATATAAAAAAAGCGAAAAAAAATAATATTAAAATTTATAAATTACTTAAGGAAAATCTCTACAAAAGAAATCTCATCAAATTTTAACCTAAATCACAAGAAACTTAAAGGTTAACTTTGATATTTCGAATCCCGATGAAATTCGCCTTCAGAAAGACTCTCCACAGGATTAGATAATACAAAATGTCTTTATTCATAATTATCTTTTGTAGCATATATATTTAGTTTACTTATTAAGTCATTCAGAATTATTGCCTTGGGAATATAGGAAAGTGCTCAAAATTTACTGAACCGTCTTTCCATAATTTCTCGAATAACCAGACCAGATGAGTGACATAGCGCATATGCCGTTTGTTAGAGCACATTCTCAATGACAATGGTCGCCGCCTGTTGGCAGTCTAAGCGGATTTCCATTTAAGTTTATGAAAGCAAATGCAAAACTTGTTTATTCAGCAGCTAAGACGCGGCTTGGAATAAAGTATTATTTGTACTTTTTCCCATGAACGAGTGGCCAAGGCAGGAAGAGTAAGCAAATTGGGGAATGGCTTGTTGGCTTAGTCATACATTACCAATTTAGACGTCGCACTTAAATTTGTCACTCAAACAGCCGCCAAGCTGCTGCCCGGCTTTGACGAGGCTACGTCTTTGGACGGCGCTCAGGATTCGGTTTCCATTTTGCTGCCATTTGCTCTCATTTAATATGCTAAAATATTGCAAGACGCATCAAAGCAACCGCAAAAGCGCCCACCGGACGGAGAAATTGATAGAGTGAAGGAAAGAGAGAGAGAGAGAGAGAGAGAGTTGAATCTCGAAATGGTAATGGAGTAGCGAGTGGGGCAGCTAAGTAGACAAACCAAGAGACAGCATTATAATCCTAAGTAAATAAGGCAGCACACAAATTTGAAAAGGCAGTTTCTTTTGTCTCCTCAAAATGTAATTAAATAATGTAAAAGTTGAAATGTTGCCAACTTTAAAGATATGCTGTGGTTTTTATTTGATAGTCAATAAATATCATAAATAATTTAGTTTTTCAATTTTCAAAAATGTAAAACGCTTCAAAAAAAAAATATATATTTTTATATATGTATTTCATACACTTAACTTATGAGCTTTTTCAATATGGGTAGCAAAAACGAGTGTCAGTATATTCAAATGCATATAAATTGAAATTGAAATATAAATGATAGTTCAGGCAAAAAATAATAATATAAAAAAATTTCGTAATACTTTAAATTGTACAACTTTTCTCATATGCACAACAGCTCATAAAAAATGTAAATAAAAATAATAATAATAATAAAGTGCGAGCTGAAAACAAATTCAATCGCATTGCATTCCACATAAATGTATTTATTTATTTGTGTTGGTAGTTTATTTATTTGCATCTTGTTCGCTTGTGTTAAATGCTTGCTGTGAGTGTGTTTATTTTTTAAATTGCTCAACGTTTTTTTTCCACGCATTCGGCATATAATTTAATTTTATTTACTACATACAAAAAAAAACACGCTACAAAATAAAGGCGCACGTAATAAATTTTCAATATTTTATACAATTCTTTTTTCCATTACGCGCATTTGCATTGATCAACATTTTTGTTGCACATTTGTCGAATGCAGCGGGGAGTGGCGAGGCAGTTGCCACACTTGCAAATTCGTTATCAATAAAAGTTATTTGTGTTGCCATGTAATCTTTTTGCGGGCAGCTCAAGGGGAAATGGCCGCAATATGAAATAAGTAAAGCAAAAATCGCATTTTTCTACAAAACTTTAAAATAATAACTGAACCAGTTTTGTACCTTTGTAGTGGGTATATTCATTTCCTGAAACGCATTGATATCGAGATTAAAGTACAACCGATCGATTTATTTTTATTTTTTATTATTTGAACAAAACTGACTTAGTTTTTAAGCTATCCTACTTGATCTTAATTTTATCTTATTTAGCAATCACTACGAAAATCGAAAATGAAGTTTCATATCATATAGCAGCCATAGGAACAATTGGTAGGAAGATGAGATTTAAATAGTGGAATCGATATATCCATAAATATAAATGTCACCCTTTCTGATAAATGGTAGATCGCAAAGTACAAAAAAAAAAGAATTTTAAAATACGTTATTATTTTGTAGACGATATGTTGCAAGATACGAAAATTGTATATTTTTTATCATTTTTAAATTACTGCGTACTGCGGAAAACAAAACTTCTTCATATTCATACACCCTTTGTATACATCATATATAGTTTCTTTAAAGTAAATTTTATATAAAATTTACTTCATATATTTTATATTTTTCAACTCGAATTGCAGTGATTTAAAATGCCTCAAACTGAACTGACTCAACACTTCTGTAATGAAGAAATGGTTATATTTTTGAGCCTTAGCTCAAATTTAGCGAATATATGAAAATTATATAAAATTATGTGTTTTATTGTAATTGCTTTGATATATGTAAATATATGTAAAATAGCATATAAATCAAACACTGAGATATGAGACAAAATGCCAACCTAATTCTTGAATTTTTGAAAACAATATTCGATAGTTTTATTAAAAATAAAACAGTTGTAGATGAAAAAATATTCATCTTGCTCATTTACTTTTCTTTGTGGAAACTGACGAACTTTCTTATATAAATATTTTAAATGCCAGTTTTTCTTTATTTTGTATAAGATATTTGTAAGATTTTAATATCTTTTTCTCTTATGAAATTTATTTATTTTCGAATTCGCAAAATAAATACAAAAATGCTGTTGCATATGGCACTGGAAACTGTAAATTACTTCACTCAAATGTAAACACATCTGGGAAAGCACTTGCATGCTTTTGCTCTTACTTCTGCTCCATTAAATATTTACAAAAAAGGGGCGACAAATCAAAGTGGGTTCAGTGCAGGATTGACAAACTAAGGCATCGAGGCACTTTTCACAAATATTTGCATACCGCCACCGTTGCCTGAATGACTGTCTGAAAGAGTTTCCAGTGCCAGTTGGCACTTAGGCACGATTTGCATTACTAAAGGCCATCGATAAGGCAGAGATTTTAGATCGACAATTTCCATCATGGGCCAAATAGTAGCTATTGGCAGAGTGTCTTCAAATGGGTTGCCCATCCATTATAATTATATAAGTGCCATTCGTTTGCCAGGTGGGAGTAATGTGGGCGTGGTCCAAGCCCACCCAAACTGACCAGGCTAGAGGCCGGGGCCAATAAGTGAAAAAATCAAAAAGCCATAAAAACTTTACACAATCGAAACGTGCGAAAGTTGGTTTTTGCCAACGCCAGCAGCAAAAAATCAAGAAAACCATTTCACATCAGGCTTTGCCGACAAACAAATACTCTTTAAACTAGAAATGGAAACACAAATAATATTTAGAATCTTATCCAACTAAAATCCATTACCTTATAAGCAACTTAAAGTGAGAATTTATTACTTCTTGCCTGTTGAAATTCTATTTAAATCGTTAATATATAAAGTTCAAAAATTAGAAACTGATTTCATTAAGCCTGACTGATGAAATATGGCTTTATTCACTCGATAACTAGTAATTATTCCTTTCACATTTAATCAACCAGCTTAACGACTCTTCACAAAAGGGCACACAAAAAGTGGCAGACAACAAAATCAAAGTGCGGCATGTGAACTTTTCCTTTCGTTTCTTTTATTTTCTTTTATTTTATTTTCTGGCGATACTCGTAAAAAAAGGGAGCGTTGCAAATAAAAAAAAGCGCAAGAAAATTACTTTCCGCTCTACAAAATTTTGCCGAGGCTTCTTCTCTCTTCTGCTCGGAGTCAAGCGTATAAAGTAAGTAAAGTTGCGAATAAAAACCTTTTCCGGCTTTTCGGCTTCGATGACGGCCTTTGAAGCATTATGTACTGACAATTTTCATGATTATGCTGCTTATGCCACGAGTGTCCGTCCAGTTGCAACACTCCCCGCAACAACCTCCCTCATCCACCAGATGCCAGCTCTTTCAGGCGTCTAAACGCAGCTGTTAAGCCTTTTCCGTTTCCGTTTGCCTTTTTTATGTGTATTTGCTTATGTGAGTGTGCGGCTTACTTGGACTTGGCGCCCAGAGGGTCGACTTCTATTGATAGCCCATCGACAGCAGCACAAAATCCCCAAACACACATACACACACACACACACACAATGCGGCTTGGGGCCACCAAATCGGAAATGAACATGGGATTTCATTCAATTTTTATTCCTTCATGCTTAACACACCCAGTTCGGAAAAGTGTATTTTCTGTGGCTTTTTGCCTAGGGACCAACTTATTTTCCTCACTTTTTTTTATTCTCCTAGTTTGTGTGACACATTGTTTACTGCTGCTATTATTCGCAGCTTGGCAATTTTCTGGTAATTACTGATAGGTGTCTGAATGCTGTCTTTATGCTGTTTAGATATTAAATGGTCCAATAAAACGAAATGTTGCTAAAAGGCAATGCTTTTGGAATTAGGCCTACTGAAAGGTAATAGATGTGGCCAAAAGCTTGTGAGACTAACGGAATGGTTACCATAATATATACCCAATTCGGACATAGACTTCTCTAATTAATTGTCAGTTAAACTTATTGCTAAATAAATATTATGTATTGTATTTATATGTAAAAAATTAAGCTTAATTTTACACAATTAATTTTATTTGTTATTTGAATTTTTAACTATCATTTTCCACATTAACTAAATTAATAATTTTTTATTGTTTTTCAGAGGAGGTTTTCTGCTCAATTATTTTAAATTAACTTTAAGTTGAATAAATTAATTTTTCGCACACATTTAAAAAAGTATTTTAGAAAAAGTGTATTGGAAAAATGTTTTCGAAATTTATTTGCAATTTTAGACCTTCTGAGCCTAAAACATATTCTCTATAAATATACTTTCCGGTTAGGATATAGCCAAAAAAGTTCATAATGATGGATCTGTCCTAAGTACGCTAAAGTTATAAATAACTTGCTACAAATTGGCAAGCCTACCCCCCTCCCCAACCCACTGCTGCTGAATCAAATGAAATTAAGATGCCGCAAGTGCTTATTTCATTAGACTGGCAAATGGGAACCGAAAGCGCCACATAATATTGTCATAACTGGCAACTTATTGTGACACTTGCAATAAACAAAGAAAAGCGAAACTGGCAGCTGTGATTCCCCAAACAATTTGTGTGTGTATGTGTGTGCTTGTGTGTGTGTGGCTATTGAAGTTCGAATATTTCCAGTTAATTTACTGCGAACACAAAGCGCTCAATATGCAACATAAATAATGTTGAGCATTTGACATAAATAACTAAGGATGGCACACTTGCCTCCAACCAACTCCAACCGCTGCTGACACGCCCCATTGAGGAGTAGCTAGCACAGCTGCTGCTGCAAAACGCCTGTGTAACTGTTACAATTAATTAGAAACTAACAAAGTTCCACTTGCCAAGGCGCTAAACTTGTCCCAGCACCAGAAGAACCGAAGACTGTCGCGCACATAAAGCGCTTTTAATTGATTTTCCCGTTACGTGCAATGGCAAATGGCAAATTGTCGTCCTGTGGCAGCCAACTCCGGTCAGCGCCAGAGCGGAGCGCGGAGCGTGACACGACAACTCACGAATTCCATGCAACACAACTTTGATTTGTTTTAAAACGATTTATTTCCATTGACACAGAACATCTTTTAGTGTATTCTGATATATAATGAATATATATATATATATATTTATATTATATTGGGTGTCACCTTTAGCAACTGTGTCCAACAGCTGCTGCTTTCTTAGCCACTTCTCTACAGCCCCTTTCAGTGGGACTGGCAGCTTCGGTAATCGTTCATTCATTCATTCGAATTGTAGTTAATTAATAAATTATTCCATGCGATTGAGCTAACAATGGAAAACTTCAGCTACGACAGACGTATTTGGCAACTGGCCTTTAATTAGACCCTCCCCCCTCCCCCTACCCTCATTCATGCATCTTTCATTTGTATGTTTTAGCTGCCACTGGGGTATAAATTACCATTTTTTGCAATTAAACACATTTTCCTATTAAATGTGAGAACGAAAATGTTTACGGCCAGCACATGTTGCGTATACGCAATGTGCTAAGCGCTCGATACTCGTAAATGGAGCGTGTTCGCGTATTCCTTACACTCTGTACATAAGAGATATAAATCGAGGCATTAACATTGTGCCCCTCTTTCTCTAAATATTTTAGTAGAACTCTGCCGTGCCCTGTTCCACCCAATAAATTACATTTTCGTTTTATTTTACGTCCACTCTTGGATTAGGGGACACTGGGAATCTCTGCCAGTCTATGCGTGGATCAGGTGTGCCGCACATTTTGGGAATGTATTAATAGCTTTTCGAATTTTTCGCGATTTCGTGGACAAGTTAAAATTAATGTTAATGAAAGAAATTAAATGCTGATAAATTCTGCTTTTGTAAAACAATTAAATTGCCAGAGCAGAATTGCTTTACTTTACTGATTCTTTAAGAGATGCTTGGAAAATGTTTAATATTCAATCAACAAATCAGAGTAAGCTTGAAGGACTGTGATAAAAAATTCTATGATTACATTTATTTTGGCATAACCTAATTTAATACAACTTGAATATTTTCCATTGGTAGACAAGCTCTTAGCACTCATCTCGGCAAGCAAAAGTCAAACATAAATATCAAATTGCAAATCCAAAGCAATTAAGCTTTAAATTCCAGAAACGAAAATATACATTTGCAATTATATAAGACATATTGCACAAGAGTAAAGCACTCAGTCCGTGTGCACAAATTGCAGAAAACCAAAAGGCATCCAAATGAAAAATACAATTTCATAAAAAAATAATTGAATAATCAACCGCATACAGAAAATAAAATAGCAACAAGCGATGCGGAACAGAAATAGAGCAGATTTCGTTGCTCGAAAACCGGAGACGAAGTAAAAGGCATTAGCAGCAGATTAGTGTCCTGGAGTATCCTTGCTACACAACTGACTTGCAATATCTTGCAATGCATGCGACTCGCTCTGGGACTCGGAGCCCCGAGTCATTAGCAATGTGACCCAGAAATGAACTAAACCACATCAAATTTTATGCTGTTTGCCATAATAAATTTAATTAAAAAATCAAATTGACTAAAAGTGCCGACCGAAAAACTCGACTAGACTTCTGTGCCAGATATACACCGACAATTTTTCAAGCCTGCCCAGCTTGGAGTGTGTGTTTGTGTGTGTGGAGTGCTCTAATGTCCTGCAGACACTAATTTCAACTAACTGATTTCATTTCAGCGCATTTAATGCGTGGTTGAAATCAAAAACTAACGCCCAAGAAAATGAAAAACAAAACAGAACAAAAACGAAAAGGTTTTCAATTAATTTTTCAATCGCGTTATTTTGCACGAACCGTAAAAATCAATTGCTAAACCTTTTTTAAGGTTTTTATTTTTGCTCTTTTCCTTTTCGACTTTTATGAGCGAGTTACTTGCAGTTAATTAGAGAATAAAAAGTGCACGGCTAATCAACTGAAAGTTGTTCAACTCTCAACGTGCTGTCGATAAGCCAAACTGAAGCGGAAATGAGAAAGAAAAAAAATCGTAGAGGAAAAAGAAGAAAAGAAATCATTGAGGTAGATAATCCCAAATGATTGCCTAGATGATGGCTTTTATGCTCTTTACGAGGGTTGACCAGACTCCAGCATTTCCGGTAAAAGGCAATCGATTAAGCGAAAGTGTGAAAATTAACTTTTAACGTTTCAATTCTTAAAGCATTCGTCAAAGATAATAAAACAGAGATTTGTGGATTATCAAACTGCGTTTAGAAGAAAGTTCGCATCTTTTCTAAAAAGTCGTCAATAAATTCAATATCTTGGCAATTGAGACGCTTCGCCTGATAAACGCACTCCTCAAATTTTTTCTCATCATTGAGCCGCTTATAGGCCCCAGCACGATAAATCCAAGCGCGTAAATTTGTCGGATCCAATTCTCTTAATATATAATCACAGTCCATGATGGCGATCTTAAAGTTGCGCAGCCTGAAAATAATAAATAAATCCCTTAACTTTTGCTTGCCTTAAAATCGATGATTATCATACTTGATATTGCAGCAGGCCCGATTTATATATAGAACAGGCGTATTGTTTATATATTCCAATCCTTTGGTGTACATCTCAATTGCATTCTTTAGCTGATTCTTACGATACGCTGCATTGCCAAGTCTGAAATAAGAGATATAATTATAAATATGAGAACAGTTATCAATTTTTATATAAAGATCTAAGTAATCTTCCAAAAAAGTTTGATAACTTTAAGAAATCTAAAAATTCGTTAGATATTGAGCGGATTTAAGATTTGTTTCTTTTGTATATTATGTATTTGGATTTATAAACTAACTTTTTGTTTTGCATATAGTATTAATGGCAATCAAATTAAGTTGGAGATACCCTAAAGTCGGAAATCGATATTGATCGATATTTTCATAATCAAAATAAGTTGATCAAAATAAAACTCATCTGCGCATGATGCCGAAAAGTTTCGACAGGTGTACAGATGGTTTGACATTAATATATCTATAGGGTTCTATCAGACGAAGATCTGTTCTTCGTTTGGTTTTTCTAACAAATACTTTGACCCACCTGCGATAATTGTTTGCGATGCGTTCGCGTTCAATGCGCGTTTTGGCGCGTTGCTCATCGCTCTGATCGAGTTGGCGCATGAATGTGAACTGGCTGGTGTTCGATTTGGCCTTTAGCATGGATATACTCTTCGAGATCGAATCTCCAGATGTCGAACGGGCAGTGACTAAATAATTGTCATCTGTAACGTCCGCACTGATATCCACAGTCGGTTTTGCCTCCTTTTTTTTGTCGTCTCGTGTACCCCTAGAAAAGCGGATAATAACTTAATAAAACTCTGGATTGTTATCTCACTCTAACCTACTCATCCATTTTGTTGGCAGTAGTCATCATTTGCAGAAATTCAATTGCCTCGACTACCTTCGAGGGTTGCTTAAGAAATTGCTCATCATATTGGGGATGTAGATTTGGATTTGTGGCCATAATGTTGGTTTTCCTGGTTTTGTTCGTTTTACTGAGTACAGTTGTAAAGATTGTTTTTCTTTTTTACCTAGTCTACTAATTTGTAAATTAATATTGACTATATTTTTCAAAAGGTTACTTTTCTGAATGTGCACTTCTCGTTTAGTTCACATGATAATAACGCCACGCAATATTTGTTTTAAACAAATAAAAATATAAAAAAAATTTAAAAAAAAGGAGACTTTGTTCAATTATTTACAAATATATATTTGTATTTATAGTAATCTCTATTGGTATCTCAATGTATTATTTTCTAAAGATAAAATCATTATTTATTATTATTTACTCAACATAGATAATTTAATAAAAAGAAAAATACTGTCAGAAAATACATTTAAAATTATTTTGTCATTCATTAATGCATTTTTGAATTAAACTTGATCAATTTGGGTAATATGTTTAAATACTACAATTAAATATCTCTTTGGCTGCTCAATTTGCAATCATGCAACAGATGCCGTCTCCATTTTGGTGCGAGTGATTTTTAATTTGAATTTAAAATGCATCAGTGCGCTGATTTTAATGCACACGATTAAAACGGCAAGTCAGGAAATTGCAAATGCATTTAAAATGCCAGGCAAAATCAGATGAGCGAAATCAATGAGCGATTTCAAATTGCAAATGGCATATTGCGGTGCCAGTCAACAACAAAAACAACAACAGTAGCAACAGCAACAACAATAAAAAAGAAAACAACAACAACAGCAATCACCACATTACCAACACAAATTGTACGAACTGCAAATGTAAGAAACTGTGACGTCACAAACTAATGTGCTGCTGTCAAAAAGAAACACAAACACCATACATATACAAATACATACATACATGCATGCATATGTATGTGTGATGCCTGCTGCTTAAAAGTTTTACATGCTAATCGCTAATTGCTTTCAAAGACAGTGTGTTGGGGTCGCGCATACTTTTGTTTGATTGGTGTGGGGAGGGGTGACAAATCGACAGCGGCGGGAGTGGTGGCGGGAGGTGTACCGTTGTCACTGTAATTGTCGCTCTTTAAAAGGCGCAATTTGCAATGCAAATGTTCGCATTAGTTTTTAGCGAGCACAGCAAACATCCAACTGATGGCGCCAGCCCGTGAAAAAAACTTTTGCATTGGACTGGGGTGGGTTGACGAGAGGGGATGAGCGGATCGAAGGGTGGCAGCTTTTGCAAAGTGTTTGCCAACAGCTTAGCGAGCAATCAATTAAAATGTTTTATTGCCACTTTTCACACCGCTAAAAGACAACACACACGCACGCACACACACCACACACACATACAGCACTCAAATCATACTTGCAATTTTCGTGTTACGTGTTTTTTCAGTAGTTGTTGTCAACAAAGTGTTGACTGTACAATTCCGATACGCGTAAGGTTGAAATTGGTAAGCATATGAAAAATGTGCTTATTTTGCATGCCTTCCACACATTGAATCCGCAATTCCAAACTTTCGTTTGTGCTTTCTGTTTATTCAAAGTCTTATAAGTCTTAGTAATTTGTCCCAGCCTAGTTAAGGTCATTTATAAGCTACATTTAAGATGAAAACTGTATCTCCTCAGATCTGCATTATCATGACTATAATCTAGAACCAGTCAAGAACTATCCAAATTACTTATGCATCTTAAGCGTGGTTTTTTCTTAGAGATGACGGTCTGTATTCATAAAATATAAAATAGTTAAAAGTTATATTTCTTTGCCATTTATTTAATACGCATTCTACCAAAGCTAAGGACGATATTCCATTTGTTTTCATTTGACAAAATAAATATAAGTAAGAATGCTGAAATACTCTGAACTCAGCTGTATAAAAAACTTAAATCTTAAATGAATTCAAGGTATAAATAGAAAATCTAAAATAAATATTTATTAGATTAAAATCACTTCGATGAGTCAGCAGATAATGCAAATTAAACGGAGATTTCTTTAAAATTTCCTCCTGGGCAGACACAACAACAACAAGAACAACAACAACAATAAGAAAATCAAACAAAAACATTGTCGCACAAAGTAAATGCAACAATTAGTTGATTTAACTTCTGTGACACACAATTGGCAATTTATTAAGGCTCAACAAATGCGTAGCGGCAAGAAAATTGAGTGTCCTTGCCAAAAAGGGATTTATGTATGGTTCATAGATTAAATACTAATTAACACTACGCAACACCAGCAAAGACCAAACATACACACACACACACACACAAAGTAAAGCATTTGATTTATGTCAAATGAATACTGAGACTCCATCTCGCTCTCTCTTAGTCTCTCTTCGTAATGTTGTTGTATGTGTGTGAGTGTGCTGTAAGGATTAGAAACAGACATAAATGGAGAGAACAAAAAAAAAAAGAAAACAACACAAAACATTTGCCTAACGGTTTTGTCTGGTCCATTGACCATTCTTTGCTCGGCCTCGTGTTTGGGAGGGGTGAAGGGGTCTCTGGTCAGCGCTGCGTATCTTTAGTTAAATGCCATAAATTGTGCTTAAATTATTGGGGTTGGTTAACGCTTACACACACACTCCATACACACACACACACACACACACATACTTATGCACATTGCGTCATTTTTTCTTTCATTTTGGTGTGTTTACTTTTTGTGCCTCATTTGCTTCACTTTAATATCCACTTGACCAGGTCTCTGCAGATTCAGTTTTCAAATTAAGCACAGCAAAGAATTAATGCATGTGCGAATTGGTACACTGCGGCGAATTTGAGGTTCATTGCGGCATTGCAATATTAATTAAAAATGCTTAAACAAGATTACGTGAAGAAATTTAAAAAAGTCAATACGCTCTAAATTCATAGTTTTAAATTAATATTTATCTCTGGAATGTTTTAGGCTTGTAGTTATACTTATTTAACTATTTTTTATACCTTCATCCATTAAATATGGAAAATGGTATTATAAAATGATACAAAAAAATAGTTTAGTCAATTAAATCCATATCTAGGTACAAACCGATCTCAGAGACTAAAAGTGCCTCAGCCTTTAAATATGGTATTTAAGTTTTTGGATATCAAATGCGAATATTGATGCAAATCGATAGTTGATAGAAAGAAGGGAAACAATTATATAGAAAGAGACTTCTAATTTATATTACTTAAGTGTAAAATTTTCCAAATATTTAATAGCCAGATTCAGAATATTGCTTAACGAATATTTTTGGCAGTATTTTAAAAAAATGCATATGCAAAAGGGCTCAGACTAGCCGACAACAATTCTTTCGCTTTCAGCATAGAAGGAAAAATGTTGTTTGAGGGAATTGGACAATTCTCAGACCATGCTAAAGTTTTCGGTATTATAGCGATGGAGTTGCATTGTTTTCCACGAGTTATATATGAGTTTATATGTATGTACGTCGCTGCGTGCTCCTGAGCTGAGTGCAGTCCTTTTGCTTCGGCGTTGAGTCTGCGAAATTTATGTGTCTGCCCGTCATGTGCCCGTGCATAAAAAACGGCACCAGCATCAAAATCTGTCGGGCATAATCAAGCGAGACAATGCGCCAACAATGCCCATAAAGTGTTTTCAATGTCCCCATCCACCGATATCAAGGTAGATTGGTTTGAGGGCGTTGATTAACGCCAGCCATGCCCCCTCTCTGCAGAAAAGAACAGAGTATCTTTTGGTCGAACTGTGAACTGATTGTCATTTAAATATTTAGATTTGTTTAACGAGTGCGTCGATTTTAAAGCCAGCTTAACGCTTTATGCATCTATTAAAAAAGGATTTGCAAACGTTTAAAAATTAATTGCAAAATTTGAAAATAGTATTTTGCGCACATCGATTTGGCGAGCATCTCACTTATAAATCATTCATTTATTCGGTAATTGTGCAAATGATAATGAATTATTCTAATCTTTGTTTGTAACTAATTGAATATTCATTTTGTATAAATTGAAAAATACTTTTCATAAAATCAAAATGAATTCAAATTGTTATAAAAATAAAATAAACGTTTAAATGTTTAATTAATTATACAAACCAAATGCATTAAACATTAACATTTTGTAATTTTACGTACTAATTAATTTTTAAAAACAATTGCTATTTAATCCTGGTTTGCCTCGTGGAACACTGCTATATTAAGAATTGTGAACTCATTTCGAATTTTATGTTAATTTTAAAGTAAATTCTTATAAACCAAATGCAGACCAAGTTTAATATTTGTTTATCAATAAATAGTTAACAAATATCGAAATATCACAATAAATTACACAATTTTAGTGAATTGCAGTTTATATATATATAAAAAAAAAAAAAAAAAAAAAACGTATTATAATATTAAATTTACTCTCTCAATTTACTTTAAATGGTCTTTTAACATGAATATTAATCGGCCTTAGTTATTTAATTTATCTTAATTTATATAAAAATCTTCATCACGTTGTTGCCATCAGATTGATTTTTATTTAAAATCTTTTTGGCTTGCCTTTTTGAACATAATCAATTTGATTAAATTTTATAACATTTAAATGGAATCGAACAAACCATCGACAAGTTGAGTATCAGTAAAGCCCACATTAATTTAATATGAATATTGAAATTTAATTAGAGTAATCATATGTGTTCAATAATTCCATATATGATCTGGAGCACTTCAGCATACTTCGAGTTGCTTCACATTAAACTCATTAATCACACATTTCCAATTGGACTTCAATGTTGTGTGTGTCTGTGTGTGTGTGCGTGTGTGTGTTTTTGCATGCAAATATCACCAATTAAGCAATAATAATAAGCATCATTAATAAATCATCACAAAAATGTGCGAGGCAAATAGCACAAAGAGTATCAATATGGAATTTCATTCAATGGATTAAAAGAAGCTGTTATAGGCTCCCTCTTTGAGTGTGCGGGTGTGTGTGGGTGTGTGTGTGTGTGTGTGGGCATATATTTATGTACATATTGTATTCAAGCATTGAGCAGTCCAATTAACTTTTTAAAAATCAATGTATGCAATTTTATTTAATATTATCCAGCTACAAAAAGCTCAACTCGATTCTCATCGTCATTAATAAAAGCAGGGAAAATATGCAAAATGGCAATCGGAATACGTCAAGTTTTCACTTTTCCGCTGATTAATGGCATATTTCTCTGGCACTTTCAACAGTTCTTTATTCGAGTCTTAACCTCTTTAACAAACATTTGCAAAACTATTCAATTTTTAAGCACATGCGTAATATATTTAATTAGAATTCTTACCGATTCTGGCCGATTCCAAATTGCCTCAATGATCCAAACGAATTTTGCACTCGTTTAAAATTAAAGTTCATCAAGTTCAATGTTCCTGGGAATTTTTTTCTTAAATGTACTTAAATATTAAAGTTAAATAGTTATTTTAATACAAATGTCCAAACTTTGACTTTGACAATAAATGTTATCCGCAATTTAAAAAAGTATTTAGAAGGGTTTCAGCACCGAACTTACTATCAAAATTTTAGTTCGATTATTTTATTAACGATTATCAGATATCCTTAATCGCCCAATATGGCGTTGATTTGAGATAAGTCGGAAAATGTTAAGCCAAAAATTAAGCTACGAAAACATTATTTTTATTGTCATTGCGCTGAAATTTGCAAGTTCGATTTGACAAACTAGAATTCAATTTTGCTGACAAAAAGCCCTGAAAACCCAAATCCGCCGAGTCTTAATTTTTGTCATAAAAGCTCAATTTTGTCACAGGAGCAAAGAAAATTGGATGAATCCCTTTGAGTGAAATGCAGCTCTCATTTAAATGATAGTTTTCATTTTTAGCCATCCATCTTCTAAATGTAAAATTATCATTTAAAAATATAGTTTAAGATGGAATTTGAAAATTATATTAAAGAAAAATGATCTATCAAATAAATGTTCATAAAATTTGTAGCTAAAACTCATTGGTATTTTTCTTAAAAAAGTTTTATTATCTATTAAAAAAATTATTTTATGCTGGCAAAATTGTTTTATTCAATTTTAAAGAGCGCACATTCAGCATTTCGAATCTTGTCAGTAATCCATCAAACAATCTGCTGCTGCTGTGAAGTGCATTAAATTCGTGTTGGTAACACCAAAGTCAAGTTCCAAAATTCAATTTAAGCCCTTTTGTCATAACTCATCCGTCATGGCAAGATTCGACTCAAATCGCGGAGTTTGCTTCGTCTGTGCAAAAGCAATTAAAACCTTCTGTTGCCCTGTTCCTTGCCGGGTTTTCCAATCACTTTACGGTGCGACTAACGACTCTCCCCCTCATCACCCCCGTCGACCCCAACCCTCCACTAGTTGCCTAGTTTTTTTCTTTCACTGGACTTGCACAGTTTAGGAAAGTTAAGCGATTTCTTTTCTTGCTATCTTTCAGTTTTTGTGTGTGTGTTTTTTGTGTGTGTGTTTTTTTGTGTGTGTTTTTGTGTGTGTGTTTTTTGTGTGTGTGTTTGTTGCTCTCTCGTAAATTTGCTATGGACGTTTTTATGTGTGTTTGGCGGGCACTTCAAATAATTTTGTGCACTAAAAATTTATTGCAATTTTCAGTAATGAGAGTGCAGAGTTCAAAAACCAAAAGGGGGGGTGGTGAGGGTGGGTGTTGGGGGTATCTCTTCTTTAATGTTGTTAGTGTTTTGCGGTTTTTCGCTGTTGCTTGTTTGAACTTTGTGGCATTTCCGTTGCATTTCTTTTGTCTGGCTGTCTATGTGTGTGTGTGTTGCTCCCGGAAACGGAAGTTTTTAATGTTGCCCATTGCCGTGAGCCGTTTTTGTGCTCGCTTTTGGACTCCTTGTGGCCTTTGTTGGTCGACCAGCATTGTTTTCTTCAAAAAGAGAGCTAAATTTAAAGTGGTATAGCAAAACCTGTAGTTGCTGCTTAAATGCCTTAAACTGGCAATTTACTTTAACTCCTATTGCTAACCACTATAAACTCCACTTTCATTCCAATCCCTTTCCCTTACCCTGTGCCGCGGGCACAAAGCGCATTTCGTTGTTTTATATTTGCTTTGTTTTTGGAAGCGACTGCCCGCATTTTTGTTTGCCGCTCTTATGCCAAAAGCCTACCAGGCAGCCAGCTCGCGGCCGGGCAAGATAAACACACACACACATGCACACACACACACACAAACACAAACTGAAGTGCGTTTACGATTTACCCAAAATGAACGCCACTCGTAAATCTCGCGCGTGAAAACATCAGTTTTGTTGCTGTTTTGTTGCTACTGATTCTGGCCGTGTTGCAAGTTTGCTGCTGCTGTCGCTGTTGTATTACTGCAACTCCGAACTCACTTCACTCTCTTTAAATCCTTGCCAAATCTAGGCATAAAAAGCACAACAGTTTCTAAGTGAGGCACAATGTGTTTTTCGCATTAGGTTTGCATTCTGCGTTTGCTCTGCCATTGTTGGGTTCCCTTCAAATGTTGGTGGAACTTGGTAATCCAAAATGTTGAATGAAATATCACGTTGATTGCAAGAAGTCGGAAAAATGTATATAGTTGCAAAAACTATGAACAATTGTTGTTAAGAACTATAAATAAAATTGGTTTAATATGGCTTAAATGAAGATGTCCAAAAGTATATGAATCGCAGCATGATGCATATATATTTTTTGATTTGATTTAGAGATGAAATTTTTGGTGTCAATCCCTCTGACTATGTTAAGAGAGATTCTAGGAGTTATAAACTACGAGTTTTGATTCCGACAAAAAAAAACAAATTAAATAAATAAAGCAGAATATAACTTATAAATTCGAAAGCTAGAATTTTAGAATTGGAATTCTATATCTGATATTCCTAATTAGTTATAAATTATATAAGCAGAATACTTAATTTAAATTCAACTGTATAAGAAGTGAGTAGTACAGCTAAATTTCGTATTAAAGTAAGTAATTAAGTAAAGTCTAGTTTAGTTTATTAGCTATATTTAAATAGGCCTCTACCTTAATTTGCACTACCTGCTTGCCATACTCTCGATTTTATCGGATGCTTTATTGCTGACGCTTGCTGTGGCTGTCAAATACATGCCTAGGAAAACCACTTGTGCTGGTTGCACCACAAACGGCTTAAAAATCAGACAGCCGTAGTCCCCCCCCATATGCGAGTGGTAAGGGGGGCTCACACCACAAAAACCGTTAGAGAGCGCCGGATATTGCCTAGCTGACCACTTTCTTTCTACCCTTTTTTTTGAGTGTTTGTTTTTTTTTTTCTATTTTGCTTTTTGGCGGCTTTTGATGTTAGCTGTTTGTTTTGGTTTAATTTTTAATGTTCGCGTCTGGAGCAACCCACCCGACGGCATTGGGGAGGAGGGGCGGTCGGCCACTTCAGTTGTGATATAGAAATTAATTGCGTGGATCGAGTGGCAACAACAGGTTGAGTACGAGAGTGTTGCCAAAATGTTGACGCACGCTAAGCCAGAGACAGAAACACACGCACACAAACATACACACACATGCACACACACACACAGCACACACACACACACACACACACACACACGTAGATAGAACCGCAGAGCGACGCAAGTGAGAAACGCAAACACATTTTCCCGACTATCCGCCGCATTTTGCATTGGTATATGTATTTGCCACTGTATCTGTGTGTGTGTTTGAGCACTTCACGAGATTTGTTTATTTGTCTATGCGAGCCGACCGTCTGTGGCTAACTGTCTGTGTTTGGATTTAGCCGTCTGCTAAAACAAAAAAAAATTCATCAAACCATTAAAGCATATAAATAAGACAAGCCCGACGGCGCAATACCCAGTTAACTGAACTTTGGTTTGATTAATTGAAAAGATTTGAATTCATCTACGATTTAAATCACGATAGATAGAAAACTGGGCTGATTTGGGTTTACTTACCAGTTCTTAAAGAAGGTTTCTAGTAATCTACCATTCAAGTTTGGTAAACTAAGCACTTGAATTGTGCAACCAAATCTTGTGAATGTCCCCCCAAAATCTTATCTTCAAATTTAAAGGCATTTGTGTGATTTTTTTAATTGGATACATTTCTAATTTCAGATGTGGGCGCAGCCGAGTAGATATTCAAATTTTGAAGTCTCTAGCTCCACACCAATATACTCTCATCTTTTCAGATAGATGGTAATGCCTAGAGAAATGAAGAAGAAAAATCTAACTGAAAATCAAATTTCTCAAATCCTTTTTTTTGTTTTCTGCTGATGCAGGAAATTCTCTGTGTGTCGAAAATTCAAAACCATTTGGCTTTCGTTGCTAAAATGTTTCTTATTTTATTATCTAAATATATATACAAAAAAAAAGCGTAAAAACTACAAATAAGGAATTTCATATTTAAATATTATGTTATTTGAAACTACAAATAAATCGAGTCGTAGAATGAGGAACTTTAAGTTTTGATAAGCTGTTTAATGAATTAAATTAAATTATTTTAATTATTTTAGTTTTGACCACTCGACCAATCAGAGTACGCAAATAAGAATCGAATCAGATCGAAGAACTGCTCAATTTTAATGCCACAACAGCATAATAAATATTTTAATTTAATTTGAGCAAAATTCCGAAGAATTAATATGTGAAAATACATTAAAATCGAGTGCAATGTTTGGCTCTCAATAAAGCATTTTAATTCGCATTTCATGCGTTTTCAAATGCAATTAATGAAGTGCAGCATCAGCCACGTGCGAATTTGCAATAAGTTTTGCAATTTCAGTTTTTGATTGCATTTTGCGATGCATTCTCAACTGGTTTCCTGTGATTGAGTGCGCAATTTGTTAATTCGATTTGTCTCAATTGCTGTCTCGCTCACACGCATCGACGCATCCTTGGCAGCTGTGCGGCAGTGCGAGCAGGTAAGCAAATTTTAATCTGATTTAATTATTTAATTTGATGCTTTTTATATGCGATTTTGAACATGAAATGAGCTGAAAGTCTGCATAGAGGTTTATTAATTATGCCAGTCTGCGTACTTAATACCCTGTTCTCATTAACATAGGGTATATCAGCATATCAAAGATGGAACAGCCTAAATATATCAACGATTGCAAACGGGCTATATTTTATTTTTTATTTAAAGATCTGCTTCTATAAGAAATACAAATATTATATTTAAAACTTATATATCGCTACAGGGTATCAGCCGTCTATATCTCGATAGTCCTTTGGGTTATTTTTCTATGTTGCTTTAGCGGTTTGTTATGGTACATAAATTAATACAAATTCCTTTGTTTATATTTAGTTATTCACTTTGTATTTTTTTTTTTTGCACATAATTTTGTTTTTATTTATGAATTATTCTGTATTTTTTGCTCTCATTATTTATTTGTTTTTGCATTAATTTATTGTCAATTTGAATTTGCCGTTAAAGCATGTGGAATTGCCAGTAAATTAATTGATTTTTCTGTGTGTATTTAAGAATTGTATAAAAATAAAAAAATAACTAATGGTGATTTAATTGCAAATGCGCTTACACTAAATTTAACAAAATAGTATTAAATAGTTTTAAGCTGCTTCTCCAATTGCCAACAATTTGGGAATAATAGTTTTCTGCATTAAATAAGAAATTAATTTCCCGCTTAATGCCAGACAAATGCAATGTTTGACAATCATTGGTCTCATTCCACCAGATTCGTTTCTGTTTGGACTATTGGCCAATTCTGTTGCCACTTAGTTTCACTCAGACTGTGAACACAGGTGTAGTTAAAGGGGATTATTAGCCAGGTGTAGAATATATACTAGTCCCAGAAACAAATTAATGCATATAATTAAAATATTTTAATTGTAGCTGAATTGCTGAATATTTTAATTTGTTATTTCACTAACTTATTGTTCAAAAGGTAACAGAATTTATAAAGCAAGAACGATCTCACAAGATATATATATTCTTGATCAGCATCAACTGTCGAGTGATCTCTGACTGACTGTGGCTGAGCACGGGTTTACAATATTTTTAGATATATTAAGTAGTTTAATATATTTATATTTTCGATTTAATTAAGTGCAAGGTTCTTAGCAACAAATAGAAACAGTTAAATTTTCATCGATTTGTGTATAATTCTCAAGGCGTTTTAGCTCCTGCGTGCTGACTACGCCTCTGGCAACGCCGATTAATTTGCGCCCACGTCGCGTAAATATTTATACGCAATTTCATATGTTGAGGAGCTGGAGGAGCTGGAGGAGCATTTTCGGCATTTGCTCATTTGTGTAAGTCAACACAATTTCCATAATGCCCAATGCCATAAGCCGAGCTGAGCACAGAAGGCCATGCACCTATACACAAGCCCCTTCTGGCCCACCTGACCACACCTCGATTTGGAATGCCCAGCTGGAGCATTTGGATTTGTTTGTCTCTCTCTCGCTCTCTCCCTTTGCCAGGTTATTTGTGCATTTTGAGTTATGCATTTGGCCAACAGCCTTCTTCTTCTTCGCCATTGCGTTGCAATGGGGCATTGGTTTCTTGGCGAACATGCCTCTTCCACCCGCTAACCGCCATTGCTTGCGGCAGTTGCAGTTGCATTATTCAAAAGCCGTCCAAAAGCAACCACCACCAAGCATCGAGCTCACCCACGACCCGCACCCGTTGAGTGATTTAGCGTGCGCCTCGACCGTTAACCGCAATGCAATTGTAATTACCCGAACTGCTTCCGTTAGACCCTCTCCCCACCCGCTTTTTACCCCTCTCTCTATTTGTGCTGCAGCTCCGCCTCCATATTCAGAGCTGCAGACGCGCCCTGCTGTTTTTTATACCCTACGCTGCAATGATCTGGCAGTCTATAAGAACTGAGGAGATATCAATCGTAAGTAGTTGGGCATTAGTTCACTTTATATATTCCAATTCCCAATTTGTCAATCATCCCTTATCATTCCTTATCATGCACACAGATTTTGTGATATTTGTTTATATTATTTATAAATTAAACCACGTTTGACATAAATGTTTTGCACACGAAAGTGCATCTTTCGGGGTATCTGCTGGTCGAGCACACTCGACTTGATTATTGTTACTTGTATTCAGCTGTGCTTACTGGTCTCACAGCGCGCTGCAATTAGTTCCAAATCATAAACGAGGCTTCCGCTTGGTCAACGGCTCCAACAGCTTCTGCTCCTGCTTCTGCTTCGGCTTGCGTCCAACTCTCTCATTGCGTGTAAATTTAAAATTTTAATCGTTTTTGTGCACGCAGTTCAGCAACAACAACAACAACAACAACAACAACAACAAGAATAACCACAGTTATCGCTACAACAATAGCATTTTGTGTTCAATTTTTGCAGAATGAATATTCAGATACGATTTGATTGTTGGGGAAGCGCTGCTCAACAAAAAGGGTTGCTTCAATCGCAGTTGATAGCAATTTAATGTTGTAAATTTATGAAAATTAGACTTGCGCACAGATTTTTGATTATAAGCATTTATAAACTTATTTTTAACAGTTTAAACTGACCTAACAATTTTATATGGTAGAAAAATAAATTTATAAATGAATATTGAATTAATTTAAAATTGTGCAAACATAAATAATTATTGATATTATTTAGTATTGAAATAATATAATCATATTAAAATTATAGTTTAATAGATGTATTTATAAATCATAACAATTGAAATTTATTTGACGAGAACTCGATTCTCTTGAGACACAGAATATAATTCAGCAAATGATCAAAAGCCAAACAAAAAGGCTGTTTTTTGCTATTGAATTTGTTATACATTAAATTAGAATAGCAAATAATTATTTAGATCTGGCTTCAAATTAGTTATGATATTCAACTGGAAAAAATGTTACGATTTTATTTTATTAGTCTCATAAAAAATTTAACAAAAATTTTGACTTCTTTTGTGAACTAGATTGGTTAATTGTACTTTTTTTTAAAAAATATTTATAATAAATTCATACCATGTACAATTTTTACCAATTTTCATGTAGCTTCTTTTTTTTTAAATTATCGAAAGGTAATTTATGGCGAACACAAGCCACAGAGCCGCCTCTGTGCGAATTTCTGGGCGTTGCGATTGGGATTTTGGGTGTGCGACTGAGTGCATATCGCATTCATAATTTATACGCATTGTCAGCAAGCGCAGGTTGCCTGTGCAGACAATGTGCAACAGCCACCCCCTTACTACAGCCTCCCTGTTCGCTCCCATTCTGCAGGCGTTGCATCAATTCACGCATTGCGCATTCAGTCGTTACATGCGATTGTTTTATGCCTGCCCCATGGAGCACTGTTGCATATTTAGCAATAATAAAATATTTAGTGGCATTGCAATAAATTTATTATCAACCTACACACACACACACAAACACTCACACCTATGCTCACACACACACACACACAAAACTGGCAGGTTAAATATTATAAATGAGCGCATAAAAATTGCAGCCGCATTTGCTGAGATTTGGCTGCGCATACTGGGCGTATTATCAATTTCTATGAAATCTGCATTATGCGACATACCATCCCCTGTACATATGTACACAGAGAAAAAAAATACCCTTTACTAGATATTAGAAAAGTTATCGAACTTAAGCACATTTGATTTGTTGTATAAGTATTTTGAATAATCGTGAATAACCGATTAACAAGATATATTTTAAAGATTAATATTATATATAAATTATATAAATTATATATATTAAATATATAATATATATTTTATATACATGTTATTTATTTTTTGCTGCTATCTGAAAAAATCTTGCTTTAAGAATATTTGAAACAATTTATGTGCTGCTCGCATTGCTTTTTCTCAGTGTATTCGTATTTTTAAATATGTATTTGCACAAAATATGCACCATAATCAAACAATGAGCATAAATGTATTGCAGCCAGCTGCCCCCAGCTGCCCCCTGCTGCTGCTGGCGACCAAAAGCACATTTTGCATTGGAAATGAATGCAGGCGCACACATATGATAAATTGCACACACCTTGCTGCACGGTGTGCATAGGTGAGGGAGAGTGGTGGGGTGGAATCAGTTAAATCTCGGCACATTCCGCATGCCTTTTGTTGCATTGCGCAAATATTTGGCAGGAATCTCAAAAATTCCCAAGCAAAATGTGGCCGAAAGACAAAAGCCAAGAATAGTCGAATGGGGTAAGAATCAAAAGTGGTTGAATTTTCTGTGTGTAAATTACTATGTATGTCATTAAAAAATTGATGTTGAATAATTTATTTATTTACATATTCAACTCGTTTTTTTTTCGTCCATAAATAACCGCTAAATGATAATCATAAAATAAATTTTGTCGCTATCGTGATTCATGGGTATTGCATGATAAATGTGTTTAGGGTCGCGTTGAGTGTCAATTGTGTAAATAAATGTGGAACTGATTTACAGTATTTATGGTCATATGTGTATGTGTATGTGTTTTCAGCATTTAGTCAAAAAAAAATTAAATATATATCTGCCATTGCGTAATATTAAAAATATAATTAGCTGATTATTGCATTTCATAGAAAATTTATTTAATTTTTAGTTAATTTTTTTCGATTTGATAATCAATATTTAGTATCGAAATGTGATAAATTTAAATCAAATTGTCACCGACTTGCCAATTAGGAATTTTTCTCGTATTTCCCATACGTTTGGTTTTATTCTGCTTGCAACAACGCAAGTTGCATATAAAAATGAACATTTCCTTTAGTATTAAAAGTTTCTTTTCTTAAAGTTTTATGCTCATCAATTGCTTTTGACGCACACAATGGTGGGGGAAAGGTGGAGGGGACGGAGAAATAGAAACAGTACCTGAATACAGGATCATGGCCCTGGACTGCAACTAAGCAGCTCAAGTTGCTTGCATCCTTTTTGATGGAGGCAACACATCCGGTCCGGCAGTCGGTCAGCTGCAGCACGCAGTTCCTTTTGTTAATGATACTCTTGCTGAGCATCAGCAAAAAAGAGGTGGCAGCTGGGTGTAACAGCAGCATCAGCACCACCACCATCACCACTATCATCATCATCATCATCATCAAACGGATGCCAGCAGCAGTCAGCGCCACATGGGGAAGCGGGGCAACCATTTTGTGGATTTATTGACATTCTGTGATGTTATTAAAGTTGATTGCCATGGACTGTGCACGTTTTGGCTTAGACGAAGTGCAGGCCTCTCCAAGTGGGTGTGGGTTGCATGGATGTGGTGGGTATTGGAGTCAATTGTGACATCAACATGCAGCTCAGCTCTAACTGCAACATCGTGTGTGTTGCGGGGCATTTTGCAGTGCGGTCAATTCGAAAGAAACAATGGCCAGGATAACACGAATTTTTGTGTCTTCTGTGTGTGTCCGAGGTAAAATGGCAATAGTCAAGGAGCCTACACCTACAGAAAAACCCATGTACTTCTCACACTTAATAAAAGAAAAAACTTTTATATCTTTTGGCATCATTTTAAAATTTATGAAATAAATTGAATATTTTTTTTATTTTTTTTTATTCACAGCGTCCTTTTAATTTTTAAATGAAGACGCGATTGCATCGACAATTTATTAAAATATTGTATTTGCTTCAAATAATCACATCTCCATTAAGAAACTTTTTTTTGAAAATTAAAAATAAATAATTAATATATTTTTGCTATATTTATTTATTATACATTAAATTCGCCAGGCTATAAAATGTTGTTTTTATTTTAGATTCTAGGAATGACATATGATTTTGCTCAGTGTATAAAGCTGGATTGTTGTTCTTGTCTTAGTTGAACGTTATCATCAAGTCTAATATGCGCATTATTGGTTTTGCTGCTTTGGGCCCAGTTTATCCCCTAATATGCCCTTCATGTTAATATGCTTGTCCTGTTGCCTGTCGCATCCTTCCTGGGCAGAAAGTGCTCTTGCTCCAACATGTCCAACATGCAAATATGAGATGCAAATTCTCAGGCACCATATTAAAAACTGACCCTCCCCCCTTACCCAGCAACTCACAACCAAAACCAGCCTTAATTCAATCCCTGCTGCTTTTGCGCTCTCTGCTTGAATTTCTGTGCAAATGTAATAAAAATTGCGTAGCATACAAATCCTTTTGATCCGGATTTTAATTTCGAATTTTATATATAATTTCTCTCTTGTCTTTTGTATTTATTTTTTATTTTTTTTACACAACACATGGCGCAGACGGTAAAAGTGCTTCAAGCTGCAAACCCAATTTTCTTTTGTGTTTTGGAAATTATGTAAGAAAAATTTGAAATTAATTTTTCTTTTGTGTTAATTTTGTTTATTTTAACTCCTCAAAATTTGTATAAGTCGATTTTAAACTACGAATTCGAATTTGAGCCGCAATAATTGAGTTTTAAAGCTTAATAAATACAAAGGATTTGGTTTGCTGTAGGATATACTTGATAATTGCAAAATATATTTTCATTGGTTTCCAATTTACAAATAGTCAAATTTTTAATAAAGGAATTTACAATTGGTACGTTTAAATAAGTTTATTTATTACATCTATTACATATTTAATAATTTTTAATTTATTTTCCCCCATTTACTTTTACATTTTTATTTATTAAATACTGTGAACTATTTTTAGATCACTACTTTATATGTTTACTATACTTTCTCATTCAAAAGGTATATAATAAATATCAGAATATGGCAAAGCATATCTGCTAGTCGAGCAGAGCAGCTCGGCTTGTCTTTCAGTGTAATAAACGACCTTTAAGTCGAGTTACAGTGAGTCAGGAGAACAAATGCCGTTGGCATGAAACAAATTTCTACAGATTTCCACTTTTTATATATCACACACACACACACACACACACACAGACACACACGTACACATAGACACTCGCTTGTACAGTTTGTCAACATGAGAAGGTTAACAAGGTAAATAAAAAACGCTAAAGCAAAAGGTGGCAGCATGAAAAGGAAAAAGGCGCAAGAAAGATGGGCCACCAAAGACACAAAAGGCGCACGCGGACAAAATGTTGCACACAATCTACAATGTAACAAGGATGGGGCAGCAGCGATGACGACCAAAAAGGTGGCAACTCTGCAGCAGACCAAATCTCAGCCAAGGCAGAAGCGAAGCTCTTTGTGTGTGTGTGTGTGTGTTTGTGTGTGTGTGTGAATAACAACATTTTAAACATGTTTACTTTTTATTTTGTTGCCAGCGCTAACGCTTATGCAATTTATTTTTGCATGTATATAACACACCCTACACACCACCCAAACAGAGCACACCACCATCCCACCACCCCACCACTCTCCTGACACCATCCTCATCGGTCTGAGAGCTCTCTTTTTTCGCCATTACAAAGCATGCCCGGCGGCTGGGGCAGGTATAATCTTTTGCTTGTCTTTCACCTTAGGAGGCAGCAGACACACTCATTGCCACACTTCGCAAAATATTTCCAAGAATTTTCAAACTCATCAAAAGCCTCTCCTTTCAGATGTATGGAAAAGTGCTCTATTTTTTCTTAGTATTTGTTTAAAACAAGGTTTGAACACTTGTTTATATATATATTTAAATCAATTTAAATATATTTTATATATTTTTATTTAAGGAGTACACAAAATATATTTATACAAATATATTTTTTTTGGATCGAATTTGAGTGCTTGCGTCAGACTGTGCTTAATTAAGAGTAAATTATGAAGTCATTTATATTTTCATATTTAAAAATAATTAAAGAATTAAACTTTAATTTAAAGTCGTCTTTAACTTTAAGCTGAACTTTGCATTGTTTTTGTGTTAAACGAAGAAAAAAGGAAAAGGAGGAAAACGAAGATGAAAAGTGTGAATGGAATTCTTGGGGCATCAGGCGAAAACTGGGCAAAGTTACAGCAAGCCAGAGATAGTTGGCCAACAGCAAGCATGCCCCCATTCGCGTGGCAGACACGCGTAAGCTGCTTGCTTATGCAGCTCAAGTTGCCTCGCTTGACACATTTCTCTTGAGACTTGCTGCTGGGGCAACTTGTCAACGCAGTCATCAATGTTGGCGTGACGGCATCAACGCCTCGCATTGCGCACTGTTCGCACAAGCATCCAACGCGGCCATTTGCAGCGACATGTTGCATGCGGCATAGTGACGGATCTACTTGCAGCGACTGCCAACAAATATTAATGAGCGAACGCGCTGCCAGAAGTGGGGCAACATTAATATATAATTGCAGTCTACATTTAAAACGATAATCAGAAAAAAAAAACCCAAATCGTCTTAGAAACTGTTTTTAAAATCGTTAATTAAAAATAGTTTTGAATTGATATGTAAAAAGTTACACATTAAATTGCATAAATTTAAGTATAAGTTATTAAAATCTAAATAATAATTAAAATAAAAGATATTTTAAATATTTGTTGCAAGCATTTTGAAAGTCAAAAAACAAACCAATCACACAAAATAAGTAAGAAAATAATAACGATAAAAAGTCTGATAAAAAGGGTTAACTCGGGAGGGGAAAAATACACAAAAATAAATTAAATAAGCTCAAAATAGTTAAGTAGGCTTAGATAAATCACGGATAACACTTAATTAAATTAACTCAGAGTATTACGTTAACCCCAAGTCGGATGCTTTATGCAGTCAGACAGAAAAGATGATTTGCGTATATATATCTCTGATCAGAGTCAATAGCCGATTAAATTGAGCTATTATAAAAACTTTTTTTTTGAGTGGAAAATACACTCTTTTATTAGAATTATCCGGATTAGAGTATTATATCATTTAGCTGCCTTTTTTGAAGCTTAAGAAATATATTTTTATTTTCTCGTTTATTTATTTATTTGGGGTTTTGTGCACTGCGACCTGATTGATCTATTGTGCCCCCTTCCGAGCTTATAGCTCCTCCATCAACCCGAGTTCCTGAACAAATGTCAGGATCTTTGATGGGTCGAGGGCTGCTATGTCTTTGACATTCACAACATGCATCCCTAGGATGCTGCATCTTCTCCTGGCAAGGGCGATGCATTTTGTTAGGATGTGAGTTGAAGACTCCTCCTCGATCTCACAAAACCTGCATTGGCTGCTGCTACAGATACCCATTTTGGACAGGTGGCTTTTTAGTCTACAATGTCCTGTCAGTAGACCGACAAGTATCCTTAGCCTATTCCTGCCCATGGATATTATTTGCTTAAATCGTTTCTGATTATAGCCGCTTAAAAGACATTTTCTCGTTAACAAAATTTTGTTTCTTTTCTTTGCATTCCTCGATTTGATGCAACCACAATTAACTCAATTCTTAATCTGCTAATATTATTATTATTATTTATCTAATATTAGTTACAAGGATTAGTTGTCATTGTACCCATTGGCATATTCCAATCCTAAATGTCCTGCTTTGTATAAAATAAAAGACACAAACTTTGGCAACTGCAGCACGTGCTGGTCCGTGTAGCATGCCACCAAAAAAAAAAAAAGGAGAAAGAGTCACGTGTAAAAACTTTCTTAATTTAAAAGAAATTTTCAAACAAACTCAATTAAATAATTTCAGGCGCAAATAAAGATGTGTAAGAATCACAGAAAGGCAGGGGACCAAATACATGTGGCTTGTACAATTTTTTATGCACACTTCTCTTTCTCTCCTCTCTCTCTCTCTCTCTCTTTCTATCTGTAACTCTCGTTGAATGTCCCCACATTGTGTTACGTCGCTCGCTTTTGCAAGATATTTTTAATGCCACAAAATTTTAATTGAGTTAATCCTAAAAACCACATGCTGGCTAACGAACCAGCTGCTTGTCGTGGATTCCCAACCAAGGCTAATTTGCTGTCTGCCCCCCGGACACACTGTGCTGTGCAGTGGCACAGTGGCAGGTTGAAAATATGGGGGCAAGCTGCATGCAGCCACATTAAACAGCTGCTGCAAATGATTATTACTGTTCGCCAGATTAGCTAAGTTGGCTTTGCAACAATTGATGAGTTGATCGAATTGTGTACTACAAATTGAAACAAACGAACTATTTTAACTCGTACATTTCTCTAAAATACAATTGCTGAATTTATGTTTTCCAGAAATAAAACTATGGTCACACTGGTAAGGAGATGGACTCGGAGCTGTTTTGGATTTCAGTTTTCCTTGAAAATTATGATATAAGTGAGGAGAATCAGATTAAAATCCTTGGGACCAATTGAGAAACCTATTAAATTCTCAAATGAGTGTCGAGTATATTTCCGTAAATGTAGAAACTGTGCAACTCTTTATATGTCCTAGTTCTGTTGTAACCTATCGATTTCAACTAGTTGCAACTTCCTATAGGAAACGTGATGTGGAGCATCGAGAAGTGCATCGAAAATACTCAAAGACTAAACTGCAAATGAGGCCAAATATATTAATTATTTATTCCAATAAAGTAGCTAATACTTTAATAATAATAATAAATGATATATATATGTAACAGCTGCGAGAATCGATAACTTTTAAATTATCTATTTAAGTGAAGCAGTAGAACGATGACTTCTAAAAGATGTCTGCAAAAAGAATACCAAAAATCCAATTCGAGCCCTTTAGGTCTTTTGGACTTTTGATGCTGATCAAAACTATATATTTATATATAATCTGTTGCATACACTTACACAACTTCAGACAACCCTCCTCTTTTTGTTTGGCCATTATTAATGGCTGAGGGGCAAGCAAAAAACAAGCGAAATAAAAATAGCTTAAACAACTGCGGCAAATGAAATTTGCAAATTTTGCATAAATTCAATAAAAATTCCAATTGTCATGGGAATATTGGCCAATACAATATGCTTGGAGCTCGGTTCTCGGTAGCCAATGCTTGACAATAATAGTGCAAGCTGAGAGCAGAACTCGATGCACGCTTTGCTTAACCAGCACCAGCAGAGTTTCCCTTTCCTCCCTCCCCCCTTGCTGCCTTCAATTGCAATGCTAGCCACGATAAGGGCCACTTATACGCTTCGTTGGGAGAACCCTGTCCCAATGCAGCTACCACAAAAGACTGACACTGCGGTTGCGACCAGAGTGTGAGGATAGCAAGTGCCTGTGTGTGTGTGTGTGTGTGTGTGTTGGTGGGTGTGTTTGGTTGGCTACCACAGAGTTTTCAATATGAGGACAACAGCATTTGCATGCGCTTTGGCCAAGTCTGGCAGTTTAACTTCATAATGAAATGCAGTTCCAATGCTCGGGTTACAAACTTTTCTCACAATTCCCCTGGCCGGGGTTGGGGCAGTGAAGTGAAGTGGGTTGGGGGTGATGTGGTATGGCTTGTTGTCGTTACATTGTAAAGTGGCAAACAAACGCAACGGAAGTGCCACAAAAAAGGTTTACACAGTTTGTCAATTGTGTGCGGCCGCCAAGTCGACACCTAAGCCCAGAATTGCCATGCCACGCGGCATGCCGCAGCTACCCCGACACAACCCAACCCAACTATCGTAGTGGCTTTGGCCTCGAGGCCATCCGGTTTACAGCATTTCCCTTGACACTACTACCCCACTGACACGCTGCATGACTCTGGTCACACTGAAGGCAACAATCTATTGGCATTGCATCTAAGGAATGCAAAAATCCTTGTGGGCTAAACTCTAATCAACAGCGACGCCCACGCTTGTAATCAATGCTGTAAACACTTATTTTTGTGGTTGCAGCAACGCTGCAAGTACAACCAACGCCTGCTGGTATGCAATTTGGTGGTGGCACAGTCAAAGTTTGTCGCATGCCTCAACATTGTTCTCGTTGTCATTCCCCAGGCCCCAGGTCCTAGTCATAGTTGTTTTTGTTGTTGTTTTTTCTATTACTTGTTGTTGTTGTTGCATGTGCTTGGCGCTTTTTGCAATCAAATGAGGCTCATCCTTGCTATCGGATTTTGCGTGCAACGTTGTGGCATTTTATAGGTGTGGCAAAAATGGTAAGCCAACAACTGGCACTTTCAACACAGTCCTGCGGTTGAGCGTGTGCCCTAACTAGAAACACACACATTTACAGTTACCTTGTGGGCTTTTGAGAACTTGTGGGAATAAACTGCTTGATTTACAATCAGGACGAATGCTCGTCCAAGTCCATTTCAATATTGCTTACTGCTCCTTTGAATGCAGGTCTTCTAATTTGGCCAACAACTGCTGCACTGACAGAAAAGAAAACTGAAATGTCTACATCAATTCTAAAATTAATCAGTATTCATTTCTATAACTTGGTATTACTTAAATAATAATATATAATAATATAATAATAAAGTATATTTGTAAATTAGTGCGACTATTTAACGAGTAATGAAAATTAAAATTTATATATATTTTAGTTTTACGATTTAAGCCAGTTCAAATAGCAGTCAACGCTTTCAACTTTTAGTAATCGCTCGTATTTATAAATATATATTTTATTAACTTAATTAAAAATTTATTTTTCATATTTTATTTAAAAATTATTTTTATAAAAATATATGAGATAGGAACAGTTTTTTTTAAAGTTTTTAATGTTCAATTTGCACCATTGCTCTATATAAAAAGATAAGATTTATAGATAGATATTTTGATAACTATTCTTGGATATCCCAGAAATTTTCTTTTGATAACTATTCTTAGATATAGCATATTTGATAAACTGTTGTTCAGCATAAAGTTCGATTATTTTTTTGTCGATATAAATTTTGAATTAAGGTAGTTTGTTCAATTTAACCAATAGGTATTTTTTAAGTTATTGAAAAAACTATTCATATATTGACATAAGGCTAAATTTAATTTCATTTTGTTTTACTTAACACTTTATTATCATTGTCGATTTCCAGTTTAAAGAAATTTAAGTCGAGCTGTCAATTGGTTAATGACATGCTAATGGCAAAAACCGAAAATTAACCGAAATTAACCGATTAAGTGATTAGAAATATATTACAAAATTTGTATTACTTTCATAGTTATTTTCTTAATTGGAAAATTTAGCTTTGAAAAACATTTTCCATTTTACATTTCACATTTGTTTCATTTTAAGCTATAATAATCTTTAAAAAAAAAACATAAGTCTATAAACTTCTTTACAGGTTTTTGACCATTTTTGCGTTTGCTATTATCCTTTGCACTCCCTGGGCCGAAAGGTCCTCCGGGAAACACCCCAGCTCAACAGAAACTTTATGACCGTAAGCCAGTGTCAAAAAACATCTTCATAAATCAGGCTGTGGTTGATCTCTGTTTACAAAGAGGTTTTCTCCAGAGGATCACTATAAACCCATTTTCAACACGCATTTAAACTATATTTTAGCAAGACATTTTCAGCCCAGTTGGTTGTTTCCTCAACCCTTCCACCCGTCGCCCCTAATGCCCATTTGCAAGTTGTCCGACTCTGTTTAGTTTTCAACTTGCGGTTCGTGGGTTCGCATCTCGGCAAAGTCTTGGCCGAAAAACTAATTTGCTGCTTATCTGTATTGCGGCTTAAACAGCCAAACAAGAGCCAAACCAAACGCTTGGTTGACATTTGGGAGTTGCGTTCAGTTTTGTCTTTGTTGTAATATGTATTTTAAGTTTTTCTCTATTTTGGTTGTTTGTTAGCATCTAGTCTATTCAGAACCCTTGGTTACTAAATGGATTGTTACGGGAAGGAGCATCTCAAAATGTTTTAAATCAACAGACTATTCTATGGACTTTATGAGCCAAGTTATGTGGCAAGTAGATCGAATCCAGGAAGTACACGCAAGGGAGTTCTTATAAAAGCTTTATATTAATATGTCTTGCAAATATAAAAAAGATAATATTTTAGCCTAATGCGACTTCTAAATTAAGACAGGTAAAATTACAGTTTATTTATTTAAGACGGTCCTTTGGGTAAATAGATTGGAAAATTATAAGAATCTATTCGATGAGCTTAAACAAATTCTCAAAGGTCTCCTTTTAATAGCAATAGCGACTGTAAATTTAACATTCTTGCCAAAAATAATCGGCAAATGACTCAAACTTAATTTTATATATATATATATATTTTATTTCACGTCATAGTTTTCGATTTAAAATATCAAATGTATTAATATAGTTTTGATTTATAAGATAGCAGAATTAAATATACAATTTCAAATTTACGTATAATCAAAAGGATTTATTTTTTTAACATAAAAAACCAAAACCTGTTAATATTAATTATTTACTATATTATAGGGTATTTACTGGTCGAGTCCACTGAAGATGCTTATTGTTGGGCGCATTCGGTACTCATTTTGTATTAGCCGAAATTGCACTGAGCTGGGCAACTTTAGATTCTTGGCGAAAAGTTGTGTTGTGTTTTTCACAATTGGCCAGAAATTGAGCTAAAATTTGACTAAGCTGAGCGCAAAGTTTCCCAATAGGCGCTCGTTGAACAACAACACTTGACACTGACGCTGTCATTTTGCGGACGGGCAGTTCATTTAAAGTTGTTTAATTAGCATACCAGTTCCCTGGCTCCCTGCCTCCTTGCCTTGGCTAACCCAAGTTGAGTGACCAGAAATCTATTGACACTTTTGCGCTTTATTAAATGTTTATTTGCTTTGTTGATTTCGATTTTCTCATCGAGTGCGCAACGAATTTGAAATGCAAACAACAACAAGAAAATCCAAGCTGAGGGCGCTTCTTGCGCGTGGCCCAATCATGTGAGGGGGGGGAGAGGGAGAGGGTGCTTGTGTGTCACTGGGACTAGCTTAAGGCTAAGGACACAAAAACACAGACACTCAAGCAGAAAACACAACTCAAGACAGAGCAAAAACTATGAGCACGCCTGCGAGCAATGAACGGTAAATAAGGCAAATCTATATGGGAGAGAAAAGCAAACTGCTCCCCTCTCTCTCTCTCTCTCTCTCTCACTCATAAGTGTGCCACATATGCATAGTTGAAATGGGGAAGTGACTGCGGCGATGACTAGACAGACAGACAGACAGACAGACAGACAGACAGCATAGAGTAAAAGCAACGCGTCTGTTTCCCCTACAGTTACCGTTACTATTACACTCACAGTTACTGTGACGGAATTAGCAATTGACTTTAGTATTTGGTTTCAATACCTGCTGTTTGGCCATACACTGTAACAAATATTTTATATAAATATATAACAAATAATTTTAATTTTAAATTAATATACTTTTCAGATATCTCTTGATTTTTGCAAATTATTTATTTTATATCTGATGGAAAATAAATCAAAAGCTCGCAAGTAAATATTACTTAGGCATTGTTTTATTTTAAAAGCTATAATTTAAGCGTTTATATTAAATAATAAATATTAAAAAATTAGTTTGATTTTATTATTAATTATTATAATTATTAATTGTTTTGATTTAAAATATATATTAAATAAGTAGGTAGACTTAATTGCAATACAATATTTGATTTACAGACTTCAAGAATTTGCACATGCTATATTTGAATAAATAAAAAAATACTTCGCATATATATTCTGAATGAAATTAAATATGTATAAGATAATTTGTTTATATCTCGTAACAGTAAAAAAGGGGAAAAGTAAATAAACTATTGCGTGCATTTCGCATTGCTCGAAAGTTTTTCCATCGTGTAGTTGACGTTTCCACTCTCAATGGAGCAACTTCCACTTGCAGCATACCTATTTCCCATATTCACACACACACACACACACTCACACACACTCACACACAAAAGCAACAACTTTGGGGCTTAAAGAAATGTATTCACGTTGCTTTTTCATTATTCATGACAACTTGCTCTTGGCCGTCCTCGTTGCTAGATGTAACTGAGTCAAAGCAAACACCAGACACAAATACAGACAGACCAAAAAAAAAGAAAAACGAGAAGAATAAGAAAAAATTGGTTGCACATATACACACACACACACACACACACACACTGGTGTGGGGGAAATAACAAAGATGACAATAAAAAGCAGTGAAACAATTTATGCTCCCCACGCGTAGACAAAAAGTCAGAAAAACTGCGAGCGCAAAGGGAACTAATATTTTAAGAAAACAAGACACGGCCGGCAGTGGATAGAGTGGTGCGTTGGAGGGGGTTGGAGTGGGTTGCCGGATGGGTGTTTATAACAACTCGCATATGTGAAAAAATAAAAAAAATAAATAAAAGACAGGCAACAGTTTTGCTCTTCGATGGCGATGGGGGTGGAGAGGGTTCGGTAGCTTTGCGCAAGTGGCCGTCGTCAAATTCAAGTGACATATTTAGACAGCTAAGCGACTCCCAAGTGTGGCATCCACAGCGCAAAGCAAAGGTGAAGTGGCATTGCCACAGCCGCGGCAGCCGGCAGCAATTTAGCAACCACCCAAAAAGTATGCAGCAGTTTTTTTTGCTCCTGCTATTCCTGAATCCCTTTTTCTCTACTTATTTTTTTTATTTATTTTTTTTTTTTCGTTACTGCAGCGCGAGGGTTTCGCATATCAGACAACCAAAAAAAAAAATAAATAATTCTACAAAGTGAAGGATGTTTTACTTGAAGATATCCTATATATTCCTATGTTTCTTTTTTTACCTCCCCTGATTTGCATAGATTTTCAGAGCATGTTTTAATTTTTTATTTATTTTATAATTAGTTGAGGCATTTTATCATTTCAATATTAATTTTATTTGCATATCAAATTGTTGTCTTCAAGTTTGCATTAATTTTATAATTTTTGATAAACTCTGTGCGACTTTGTGATACCCTTCCACAGTTCAGTTTTTATAGGGTAGACTGTATATAATAAGCAGGGAAGCCAACCCCACATGACGACGACGACGACAGTTGCTTTTAATAATAAAATCATTGAGCATCAAAGCATAAAAATCAGTCAAGTGCAACATAAGCTTAAAGACCAATGTCGTTTGGGGGGATGTTGCTGGCTGGAATCGAAGGTAGCCAAGGTGGTTTCCCCCTCTGCCCTTTCCTTTCTATTCTTTTGCTCTCTCTCTCTCTCTCTTGCACACGTGTGCGTTCGATATTTCAAGTGTATTTTGTTTCCTTCTGCTTCTTCTTTTTTTGTTTATTGCCAAAAAGTAGGAAAAAAAAGAAATGAATGTGATTTAATGTTATTTTTACAGCCAAATTAGTTGGCTTTTGATGTGCGTTTAACTTTGGTGGATGCTGCTCCAACTTTAAGTCGAGCAAAATTCGAGCAAAATAAGAATAAGAAAAAAGAGCTGCCTTTAAAATCGCCGCAGATTAAATACCCTCCCCTCCTCAACAACCTTTATAAAAATGTAGAAAGCAAACATATTCACAATTTTTAAAACTTTTTGTAAAATTATATTTTTGAATCCGTGTTTTGAATTTCAGAAGTTTATCTATCGATATTTTCAGTTACAAGTTCACATTTTTTCTGGCCAAACATTTATTTAAATCATTTAAAAACAGAATATTATATATGTAATTTGTAAGTGTCTTTTCTCTAAGTGCAGTATTAGAGTATCTAAAGATAACAATCAAATGTTTATGTAATATGTATTTAATTATTCATACTGCCTCAAACAATTATAATTCCCTCTTAGAAAGGGTATGCAAACTGTGGAGAACCGTTTATTGGGCACGCGCTTCGTGCGTAACTTTGCTGTGTGCAGTGTAGGGTGCGGGGTGCGGGGTAGGTTTGGTGACTGATGCCACACACACAAGGTAGTGCACAGAGCCATAAAGAGATACCGCACCGCCAGTTGTGCCAGCTACTTGCAGCCATAAAAACTCATAAACTGGATTCAAAGTGTGCGGTTTGTGAGGAGGCACACATGTGCGCCGGCTGTGTGCAGAAATGTGTATCTTAAAGATACATTGCCAGTTACTTTAAGTTGTGGCAAGGCAGCAAGTTTATGGCCACACTCGTGGGATTGCCAACGGGTCGGCAAAAGTTGAGGCAAGTGCAATCATTTCAAGCTGCTGCATTCGTAATTACCTCAAGTACTCAAAGCACATGCACACAACTCATATGCCTTGCCCCAAAATGTGGCAGATGTTGCCCTCCACTCGTGTAGATGCTTGAACATGAAACTGAATTGAATTTATTTATTAGTTCCAACCACTGATGATTACATTTATTTACGAATTTTATTCATATTTGTTTTGTCTTTTATTGAAGTGCAATTCCCACAAATTCGAATGCTGATAAATCATGGAGTGTCTGGTTACATTTAATTTGATAAACAATTTGAATTCAAATCAAATAACATCAGTGCCAAAATGCGCAGTGTAAAATGTACACACAGCATTTAAGAATTATAATATTTAATTCACTTGGCATGCAAGGACCGAAAGTCCTCTTGAGATGCCTCCACTAAAAGCCTTACAATAAAATTATAATCTCCGTTGTAAGTGTAAGTAAATTTGTAAATATTTGGAAAGAGGCTTAAACTGACAGCTGACGACAGTGATTAACTAACCGACTGCATTACACATAATATCAATTTGTACAATCCTATTTGAAAGTTCAATTCATTTAGTCCTGCACTGGGCAACTGGAACAATACCCCGATTGTAATTGCCCCAAGCAAATTGATTTATAATTTAAATTAAATGTTTCTCCAACAGAACAAAGAAGACACATTCCCCCCCCGCCCTTCAATGGCAGTAAGAGGCCATTTAGCAAACTTAAGGGGGGAACCAGGACGTAACCCTTTAAGCAGTTTTCAAGATTGCCAGTTGCGCTGCCCTCCTCGATCCGCCCTCGCAAAATTTTACAAACCGGTACAGAGGTCGGAACGTGACATTTTAATGTCAGTCTGCCTGTTAGAAAGAAGCGAATCAGTGACAAGGACTTTCCCAATTTAGCTGGGGTCCAACTCCATTCGAATCCTTTGTGCCCATAGTTTTTCGTCCCGCCTGTCTGCTTATTATTTTTGGTTTGGTGGACATCATTTGCTGTGCACTTGTGAGCTTGTTATTTTCAACAAATTGTTAATTATTTTCATTGCGCTTATTATGAAACTTTTAACTATACTTAACCACCACCACCCCTCATCTATTGTTCATCACCGCCCCCCCCCCCCCGTCCACGAGCTCCATTTCTGCGCTTGTTGTCCTTGGGATTTTTGGCATTTAATTAAGCGCAATCAAATTGACATTTTCAAACAATTTAAACAAGCAAATAGACGTCGCCCTGCTCCTTAAATAGACATAACACACACACACCCCGTCACCCCACCACTCCTCCGCCTACCCTACAAATGCCGTTTCCTCTTTGTTTATATTTTGGCGCATATTGAAACGGTTTTTTGGCCAGAGGCCAATCGCTGTTGCTCCTGAACAGGCCAGGCCCATGGCTAAACAAAAAATCAATAAATGAGCGAATTTAGGCAGACTCCTTACCAGCAAACCCCCTGCCCCGCTTCACATGCGTCTATTAATTATGTCTTTTGCCGTTTTGTCGCATTCAAAGGCGACGCAATTAAGTTGCCACTGTGTTGGCGGCAGGGGAATTGTTGGCTTTGGGGAGTGAGGGGACGGTACGTAATATATACCGGGTATAGAGTCACATAATACGTATCAATGGACACCGATATGGACATGGCCAAGGACATGAACGTGAACGTGGACATGCTTCGTGTCCATCTCCATTGCCCACTTTGCTACGTGACCGGCACAGTAATTCATATGAAAATTTAATTTGTTAGGCCGAACAAACGGCCAACAGTGCGCTGGGCTAGAGGAGACTCTGATGTTGGTGGAGAGGGAGCCCAAATGGCTTTTACGTTTTCCAACCGCATGTGAAAATAAATATTATTAGTTTGGCCAACAAACATATACCAATTGCACCCAAATATGCTCGACTCGAAGTTACTCTGTTCAAGGGTATCCAAATTGTTTGCTATTTGTTATCCTTAAATGGCTAAGCAATTTAATTGTTGGCTTAAAAACATGGAAAGTCAAAGCTGAATATGGTAAATGGTAAATAATTTTGAGAAATTTTATTTAAATTCCATAAAGGAATGTGAAAAACAATTGCTTTGTAAAATATATAACCCAAAATTACGACATGCATATATAATACATATATAATACATATATACATATATAAAAGGAAATCAAATCAATATAAGTTTTATTTACATTAGAATTTAATTTTATTTTATTTATTATTATTTATATTATTTATTTAAATAAGAATTTAAGAGCATCCATCACCATATTTGAAATGTTCATATTAAAGTTACCATCATTTTCAGTTATCATATAAACAAGGTATACAAAACATGAAATATGAAAAATTATTGCATATTTGGCACAAACAGCAGAAATGCGGTTTACGTTGTTTTTGCGTTCTCAACACGTGGCCAAAAGCCACAAAGTATGCAATGAACTTTTTCCGGCTTTTGCTGTAATTTTTGTGATTTTGATTGCGTGGACCGCAATTGAAATGATATTTGGTTTTATCGCGGTTACCACATTTATTTATGTATATAAATATGTATATATATATATAATCCTGCTGCTTTTTCCCTTGATTTTTATTAGTAAAATAAATATTTTATCCATCTGCTTTTTATGAATTCATTTTCATATACTTTCAGACTGCGTTGGTTTATTTCAAAAAAAAGTTAAGTCAAGTCAAATTAAGCTAGGCTGAAGATAAGTCAATTGCCTTAACGAGATTCGAGATGGAATTAGTTAAATGGTGCCACAATGCCATTCACGACTATTTGCAGGATCGATCATGGGGAATGCAAATTGGAAATGTAAGCGATGCATTAAGCTCATTAGCCTAGCAATGCAGAAAATGCCAAGGAAGGCTGAAGACAGGCCAGCTGAACAGCTTAGCAAATAGAGTCCATTGAAATAATTAGCAGGACAGGACAAGGCAGGACCCAACCGAAGCTGCACAATTTGCATGGGCAACGCCACCTGCCTGTGGTGCCACGGTGCCATCCGCGGTGGAGGTGGCTGAGGTGGAAGTGGTGTTGGCCAACTTTGGACAGCGTTTTAAATTTCATTAAATCTGCTCACTTCGTTTGCCAATGCAATCAACATTGCAAAGCGAAATGCAAAAAGAAAAATAAGAAAAAAAAAGAAAAAAATAACTCAAGAAATAGTAAAGAATATGGGAAATGGAAGGCGGCCTTTGAGAAGCGCCGCATTTCATTTACAGCTCCTCGAGTGCCTCAAATCTACTTGAATCCCCCTCAGCTGCTGTTCTATCCGGGTTTCCCTGTTGGGGTTCTCCGGCAAGTGGCAGCGCTTAACCCTACGTAATTAACTCGCCTTGCACTTATTTCCCATTCAGAGGTTTGTATGCTCTTCATGAAGAAAGTGCTTCAATGATTTCCCATTCAACTTGATTGCATTCAAAATAATTTAAATTCTAGTTGGTACTTTAACGCTTAAGTAAATTATGGTAAAATATATATTAATTAACTAGACTAAATTTATAATTAATTATTTTATGTAATAAGGTTAAGCTTGAGTATGTTTTGATTTACACTTTATAATTATCAGTTTTTTTTTTATCTATGGAAAATATAATATTAAGGTAATAATGTAAATAATTATTTATAATTTAAAATCAAATCAAAATTTAGAGTCTCTTTCGTAATAGCCAAGTAAGAAAAATCGAAGCTTTCGCAGGGAATTTAAGCTTCGTTGGAAGCTCTTTGTTTCTACCTCTGTCTATCTCGTTCTCTCCCTCCCACTCTCTCTCTCTCTCTCGCTCTATTAAATCAGTCCGCCTCTCATTCAGCATTTTTCTTAGTTTGATCCACTTTACGCAAGGATTTTAGTTTAATTTCGTGCAGTTTTTTCCAGTTTTTGTTTTTTTTTTTGAAAAACTTAATAGGTTGAGTTTGCTTTCGCTTTTCTCTAATTTCTTTACGCTTTTTTGCAAAAATTTTTCCAGACTTGGTTTTTATTTTTTCGCCGATTGTTCGTGTTGCTGCAGCTGCCGTTCGACGGTCTAAGTGAAAAAGTAAACAGAAATCCATTAGCCTGGCAATCATTGACGGCGCCGCCAGTGGCAAAGCCACAACTCTCTCTAAACCCAATTCCACCCACCGTTCCACTGACCGCATTGTGTCTATAGGATGGTGTGTGGGGTGCATCTGTGTATCAGAGGGAAGAGTGGCTTTTATAAATTGCTGCCATCAGCGAATTTGCTCCATTTTAGCAATGCTGCTTTTTCTTTTTCAATATTTCTTCAATTTATAGCAAAATTCAAATACAATTTTATTTATTTATTTTATTTCAATAAATAATAAAGTGAAATTTAAAGCTAAATTGTATTATGTGCAACTAATCGATGTCAATCTTATAGCCCAGATCGATGGAGGCACGTATGTGTTCCTTAAGATTGATATAACCATTGCGTAGCGATTCCTGGGTGAGAAACTCCTTCACCTTGGCCTCGTTCTCACAGAACACCAAATTGTCCGTCAAGTCAATCAGATTCTGCAGGTGCGCTGGGAATCTGTAGAGTATCAAAAGTGTCGAGCTGGACGCATCCGATTGGCACAGATCGCTCGACAGCTTCGATATGCCCTGGGCGGCTGTATAATCGAGACCCGTTATCTTGTGGCCATCGATGACGACGGAGATCTTGAAATCGGCCCGAGTGCTGGCCTTTAGCACCAGACCCCGCAAATGATTGATGGCCGGAAAATAGATGCCATTGCCGGGCACCACTGAAATATACTGCATCTCGTCCAGTTCCTGTATCTTGACCAGTATCTCCGGCCGCGCCCACAGGAACAACAGATGCAGCGCCGTCACAAAGATGCTGACAAGCAGACCGACCTCCACACCAAACAGGACACACACACAGAAGCACAGCACCCAGATGCCAAAGTCCCGCTTCGATTCACCCCACAGTCGCAGCGGCAACTTGAAGTCCAGCAGCGTCATAATTGAGCAAATCAGAATAGCCGCCAATGTCGCCTCTGGGATATAATTGAAGAAGGGACTCAGATAGCTCAGCGCCAGCAGTACAATGATACCTGCAAGAAAAAAACCCCCATCTTAGTCGATCTCTTCGAATCACCAATTCATCTCCATTTACCCAGATACATGTTGGCCATTGGCGTCTTCAGGCCACAGGCCGTGCTGATCGCATAGCGCGTAAAGGCGCCGGAGGAGGGCATCGCCTGCACACAGGATCCAAACATGTTGCACAGTCCCAGCGCGAGCAGCTCGTGATTCGTATCCACCAGTCCCTTGGGTGCTGTCGGAGGCAAGTAAACAGAAATTGGTTTATAAAAAGAAGTCTTGAAACCGAAAAAGATACGTTTTCAACCTAAAGTTTACATTCCCCAGTCATATATATATATATATATATACGTAGAGACTATATAGCCAAGTATTTGTTTGTTGATTTATTTATTGGTTTATAATAAATAAAAAAAAAAACTATAATAAAATTTATTATGATAATAACAATTTATAGAATATTAAAAAAAAACATCGCATTCCAAATATTTAAGCCATTTCTTTTCGTTATCTTCAACCAAACCTATAGTTTTTACAAATTATTAAAATACTATTAATATATTTAAATTTACCCAATATTATTTTTAATATATAATAAATATGATGAACAGTTTAAAAAACTGTTGAAATTCGTCTTAACAATTTTTAAGCTATTTTGAAAACTCTGACAAAATATAGTAAATAAATTCCTATATGGAATTTCAGGTAAAAGCGATTTGAAGTAAATACTTACTCAGTTTTCCAATGGATATATTTGTCAGTATGCCCACAATGGGAATAACAATGATGCCCACCTTGAGCTCACTCAAGATCTCCAAGAAGCTATAGCTACGTTCCGGGGATTCTGCACTCATATTGGGTATCGTAAAATTTGGTAAACTGGATAGGGCATTGTGGCTGAGGGCGTAGGGCACTTGCTCTGTGTAGCCCAGCCAAATGTAGGAGACAATGCCAGCGATGAGCACGATGAGCGTGTTCCTCGATGTGGACAAATAGCGGCAGCAGGTGCGCAAAACCTTGCCGCGTTTCTCATTGTGTGCCACGCTTTCCAGCAGCTAAGTAAATAAATAAAGCATTAGATATATCTATATATATATATATGTATATAGTTGAGATAGTCTGTACACACCTCCAGCAGCAGCAGAAATGTGATTGCACAGCTGCCCACTATCAGATCACCCATGTTGGCTTCATTGATCCGAGAGCTGAGAGTGCTCAGAGAGTTGATCAGGCCCGGAACTAAATACTTGATGCCCAGCAGCACTTTGATCTGGGACTCGATAACCAGTATCGCAGTCGCCGAGGAGAAGGCTTTGATCACCGGCATCGAGATAAACTCAAATATGAAACCTGCATTCAAATTTTAGTTTATTAATTTAGAATAACTTTAATTAATTTATTATAATTAATTAAATTATAAAATATTACACCTGAAAAATACTACGCAGCCAAACAATTAATTAAAATTTCGTCAGAATTTAGAATCGTGATTTTTGAATATGAATCGGCGGCTTGTTAAATTTGAGTAATTAGCGCATTTTTTTTGGGGTAGGTGTAAATTAACTGTTATTTACATACAATATTTACACTAATTGAACAAGATCAGGTTTGAATATTTATTATAAATTGATCAATCAATGAACTTTATTCAAAATCAAGTTACAAATTAAATATTTAAATGCATATAATTTAGTTGAGAACTAGTTATCTATACCATTATAATTATTATTTATCTATACCATTCACCGATTGAACAAGTATAAACATATATCTCAATTTGTTTGCCTGCCACTTAACATGACTGGAACTGTTTCAAATCGGATATAATACGGCTAATTTGGTGCTAATCAAATCTGTACACCAAAGTTCAGGGTGACTGAAGCTGATGGAGATGCTGTGTACAATTGACAGAGGCCAAATTAGCCACACTTACTATGTATATTATATATGTATATATATATTTCCAGTTGGATCTAGATAATACAAATTCCACATTTTGTGGAGCATCCGCGTTCAAATGACGGCAATTAGAAAACATTGCGCTTAAGTCAATTGACGTAGGCAAAGAATAAAGGTATAGGTATCGGTATAGGTATAAATATATATATAAATATATATATATATGTAGCATATATATATATTAAAAAAGTAAACCCATATTAATAGCAACTGTTACTCACCTAAGCGCATGGAGCCCATTATAATCTGGACGATGCCACTGAGAAATGTGAGCAAAATGGCAAACTCAATGGGTCGGCCAACGGTGAACTGAAGGCTGACCAGCGCCACCAGACTAGTGGGTCCAATGATGACCTTGTCAATGGAACCGAACATCAAATAGATGAGTGGTCCAATAATCGCCGAGCAGAGGCCATAGTGGCCGGGCAGGCCAGCCAGCAGGGCGCAGGCAATGCTCTCGGGTATGATTGTGAGGCCCAGCGTGATGCCAGCTATAAGGTCATCGATGCCCCATTCCATGTTATAGTCGGGCAGCCATCGAAATACGGGCACATGACGCAGCAGCGCTCGTCGCCACTTGCTGGGCGGCGGCGGCGTCTTTTTGGTGGCCATTTCGCTGACGTTGCCATTGCTGTTGCTGTTCGTTGCATAGGAGACAGTTTTGGCATCTGTGGAGCTGGGCAGCAGACGCACCTTGGTCGCCGGGTCAATCAGCTCAGGGTTCACTTCCAGTTGCGGATACATAACTGCGACTTAAACTACAACGTGGAGCGATCTGTTTCCAGCGAGTCGCGATTTGATAATGACTCTTACAATCTCAAAAAGCAGCTCGCAGAAAACAGATGACAGATGACAGAAAACAGATCTTGGGTTTGTTTGCCTTACAGATCAGAGCGTCGCTAACAGCTCAATTGTGTCCGACAAGTGCAGCCAGTCACTGCGAGAGAGAGAGAGAGAGAGAGATATGTGGCGATATGTGTGTAAGCATATACTATAAATAGATAGATTCAAATACAACTAAAACGAGTGCAAAGTAAATTACAAATACAGATAAAGATTTCAAATGCAAATGTGTGTGTGTATTGTGTGGGTGGGTTCAATTAGAGCGAAGAACACAGAAAGATGAAGATACCATGGGAAAAGCAAAACAACTACAAATACCGCTATATATATATATATACACAAATATATATATATATATATATACATAGTCATATTTCTGCAACTTTGTTTACATTCAAATGTATGGAAAATTACAATTCTGCTCCCGCCATGGTCCCTTCCTGACCCCCCCCCCCCCCTGGCTGATCCCTTGTGCAGTTACAGTTTTTCGACTGATTTTGCGCCAATATCATTTACCAGCTGTTGCGTTTGTTTCCCTTTCCACGCTCTTTCAAGATGCTTATCTGTTAAATTGATCTTGACAGATGCTAACTGTTCTGTTAGCGTAGCTCTCCGTACCAGGGGGCATACCTTTAATTGCTTGATTCAATGTTGAATCCCAGTTGACACCATGGTACCGCAGAGCAGTGTCTGTGCCGGCTGACGGTGGCCTTATCCAATTTGCTAATTAGAGACAAATCGAAGCAATCGTTTTGTGGCATATCTCACGATTTTGTCAACTTGCGATGAAAAACTAAATAAAGGTAAACAAGGTCTCCATTAAATTAAGATTATAATCGAATTATTTTGCATGACGTCAAAGACTAAATTATTTCGATCGTTGCAAACAGTAAATAAAATAATTAAAAACATTTGATTTAGTCCAATCTTTACATATATATTTAAATTTTTATTTTAAAGGAAGAAACAAATATCTCTTGTCCCTTGTAGCTCGAAGTGAAATAAATACAATAAAATGTTAGTAATTCATTTTTTATATTTGACTAAGTTGGCGAATAGAAACCGGCACCAAACACAATCAACAACAATTTAAATACAATTTTTGTTTTATTTCTGTCAACTTGATTATGATTTCGTACTCAAAGAAAACTACATAAATCAAATTTCAAATACAAAAAAAAAGCGTATCTTTAGTTCTTTATTATACTTAATACTCTTTGTTTCCAATCCGATATGTCTCTCTAATTTTTTCAATTTTTTTTTGACGCTGCAAAACTGTTTTTGCTTTTAGCATTTTATTGTTTTCTTTCTTTACAATTTCTGTGCATATTTTTAATTAGAGTAAAAAAAAAAAATAGCTTTGGAATAATCCGAAAAACTACTTTTTGTGATTATAATATGAAGATTAATTTTAAGCCAGAAACTATTAAATCCAAGCCATGCCTGAAAAGCCATGTATTTTGAAAATATGATTTATTATTCAAGGATATAATTTAACCATGAATTTCGCACTAGAATTAAAATTTATAAATGTTAAATGTGCAATTTTTAAATGTGATTTTTGCTGCATGCAAATATATCGGAGCAATTGAGAGCATAACTTTTGGGATAACTTTTCTACACATGTGCCAGCGAATGCGAAGCATGACTTCAATCTAATTGTTGCCACACATGGCGTATGATTAATATGTATATTTCGTGCTTTTTCATTTAATGCCAAAGCTCTTGCTGTGTGTCTATATTTTCAGTTATGCAAATATGTTTTTATTTTATTTTGCATTCTGTGCCCCAAAGTTTGAGCGCCAGAGACGCCTCCTGCCTCGAATCGAGTTTGCTTTTGAACAACGACAAAAAAAACCAGAACATATATTTTTTATAAATCAAGGACATGGCAAATTTCCGGCATATGGCAGCCATACAAAAGCCAAATATATTTTTGTGTTAATTTTAATGCAAATCAAAATTACAAAGTTTTGATTGGCTTGAACACAATTTGCTTTTTTATTTTTGTTTGGTTTTTTTTTTTAAATTTGTTATTTGTATGTTAAGTGTTAAGTTTTTCACAGAAATTATAAATAAATTTGAATGTTACAAGGCTAAAAGGGAAATTAAAACAGTTTGCATAGCAAAGGAGCAACTGAAATTGAAAATCAACTAAAATCTATGTAGATATTTGCATCTGGAATCCAGCTTTCGTAAATGGTATATGTATAATTGATTAATGGACTTTCTAGTAATATTTGTGCTCTACTTTTATATCAAACAAGCAAACTAGTTAATAAGTCTAAACGCTTTTCATTAATAGTAATAATAAGTGGCTGAAACGACTCCAAAATTGTTGAAATGATTTAAAATTCATTTCGCTAAGCTTTCCATTTTCAGTTTAAAATAGCTTTAAGTTTACAGCTATTTTGTATGCATATGTGGACAAATCCCTAAAAATCCCTGTATTTAATCACAACTCACGCTTTACAGATTTGTTGTATTTCATTTATAAATTAGTAAGTCTCAAATCAAGCGGACCCATTCAATTGGCAAAATGGACAAAGTCGCCAACAATTACCGCTAATTGCGTAACCATAGCAACAGCAACAAAGTATCGATTATAGAGTTATCGGACTTTCGATGGCCAAATAGCAAAGTAGAAATGTGAATGCTAATTTTATGCTAAATGCATTCCGTTACTTGTGTGCCAAAAATCTGTTTAATTGGTATGTTAATCATCGCAAAATTCCGCAGAGCGAGTCAGTTTCCCAATGTGTCCCAAAGTTTGGAATTTCTATTTGGAAAAGTGAAAGGATTTCTCGAGCAGAATAAGTTTGAAGATTACGAATGGAAATTCATTCTAGTATTTATGCATACTAATACTGGAGTGAAAGTTGAGAATTTAAGTACTTAAATAATTTAATTAAAATACAAATTATCTTTAACAAGAAATGCATCAATTTAGTCTCGGTATATGATGCAGATTAATTGTAACTTGAATGGCTGAAATATTATACCAAATAAGTTGCATTATTAAATACATATTTACCTTTTCTTAATTAAAACTAAATACTTAAATTGCCAATTTTCCAACTGCAAAGTTCTAAGTAAATTTCCAATGGGGCAGTGGATCCCCTGCTTCCCCTCTCTGTGCACGACTTTGATATTTGATATTCAGCATTAGTAAGACACACATATTTATGCAATTGCAATACGTGTTCCATATCCCTCATAGCATTCAAATGCATTCAAAGATCAGAAGTGCATTTTCGAAAAAGTTGTTTCAATGCAATTTTCTAAATTGCTTTTCAAATGCAAACTGCAACATTTTCGCACGTACTTCTCGAGAATAAAAGGAACAACATCAAGGAAAACTTTATAAAATGATGCACTTTAAGTTATTATTTCAGCCGATTATTACAATTCGCCCAACGCACGATTGCACATTTAACGAGGCTCTTATGTGAATGCCACTGCCATATTTAAATGAAATTTTAAGTGCTTGGGAAAGACCAGCTGCACCAGATAGAGAGAGAGAGAGAGAGAGAGACAGAGAGACAGAGAAAGAGAATAGAGAGGCAAAAAGACATTGTGTGTGTGTGTGAGTTGAGAGTTGATGTTCAACCTGATTATTATTTCCAGGCACACTTCGTTGTGGCATTATTATAATGACTGTTGCAGCAAAATTCACAACGCACCTGACTCGCATAACATCGTTGCGAGGAAGCATTTCGCTTTGAGCTAATGTCCTGCCAGCTGCTGGCATCCTTCCATTAGTGCAAACACAAACAGCAGACAAACCAAACAAACAAACAAACATACTGCAAAACATATCGTGCAAATATACATTGTTTTCAATGGCAAAATCTCTAATTTATATTAAGCAAATTTATTTAAGCGTCTCTCAAATATAAATAAAATCACTTTTAATCTTTTTTTCTCAGTTTATTTGCTTAATAAATTTCATTTAACTTAGTTTTTATTATAGTTTATTATTTGACTAAGTTTGTTTCTGGAAAGCAAATCAGAGCTTCTTTTTTTTGGATAACTTTCCAACACATCTAATGTATCGGAGAAGTTGTTCTTTTGATCTCAAAAATCAACTCTTCTAATAGAAGATATGTGGCTCTGTATGAAATTATTAATTAAGATTCGAGAATATATTGAATATATTTATAATCCTTAGGCAGTTGAATAAATTAATTTATCGGATTACCTATTACGAGGCCTGACTAAGGAATTTCCACTCGACTTCCTGTATTTAATGTACTCAAAATATATATATTTTTTTTTAACTTAGTTCTTTGCCTTTCGCTTTGGAGATAATACTAATTAAACAAGTGTATCGTTTAATTAATGGGTTTAACTGTTGCCACTTCACTTTCTTGTTTTCATACTCGTAAATTGCTTTAGATAAGCGTGCACGAGTCAGCCGTCAGCCGCTGATCAGATATGATGCAGTGACTCCATGGAAGCCTTAAGATGCGTCATGCCTCGTCTTCTTATCTCAATTTCAAATGAGGCTGATAGACAAACGTGTCTCTCGAGTCGGATATATATATAGCGCTGAATGAAATGTACAATCTACAAGAGCCGTAATCTGGCCAAAGATAAGAAACATTCTTAGAAACATGTTAATAATATGGCAAAAAGGGAGTACATCATCTAAAAATGCAGCTTATTAAAGTTTTTTGGAATTTTGAAATCATATATATTTTTTGCATGATCTAGAATACGAAATACGGCCATGACATGGATATTCAATAAGTTGGTTAAGTTCCGACATATCAACTACTAGAATCCACACTCCGACTTTGCCCTGTCGGGTAAGCTACTAAATAAGACTAGTTTCTGGATGATTCGCATAACAATTAAGTCTTTGAGATACAAACCTCCCAAAACTTACTTTTCGATAGGCCTATCTGCCTAACATGGCTATATTGATTTAGCTCGTAATCCTGATCAAGAGCATAAATACTTTTCCAGGTCGGAAGCACTGATAAGATTGCTCTTCGAGCATAAATTAGAAATTGCGATATTCGGAAATATTTGCTGCACGAGCGATTATAATTAAAATGTTGTCACGCGCCGCTCGGCAGAAACACCTGCGAGATCATGAAAAACATTTCGAAATAAATGAAATTTGAAATTAAACGCAATTTTATTTAAAATTATTTTTTTTTTTTTTTGGATTTTAATATTATTGACGCATTTGGCAATTGCCCATATAATAAAAATCCAAGTAAATATTACGTATACGCTGTGTGTAGACAAACAAAATATTATGCGGCACGTACACAAAAGCCACGCCCACAACCACCTTTGTAAAAACATACACACACACACACAGAAACACTCATGGGGATCCACTCAAATGCGACGCCTTTGATTTTTAGTTAAGGGCAACGAGGCGGCGACGATTTTGCCAATTTTGACAGACGCCACATTATTTCCGCCAGCTGCCATGCCCACCTTGTGTGTGTGGTAAATATTGAAAATTGTACAGCGAGTGTGTGGGTGTGTGTGTGTGTGTGGGTGTGTGTGAGGATGTGGGTTCTATTCCCGCTGCTGCTGGCAAACGTGCCATGGATTTGTAATGAAACGTGCAGTGAAGAGATGAAAATACTCATACGCCGCATGAGCCAAACGCTTTTTACGAGTGTTGTTAGGCGTAATTTTAATGGCTCAAACATGCGGCGCTCCGACCTAGCCATGGATCTCAAAGTGTCCTGCACCTTAACAAAATGTGAGTAACACTTCAGTTTCTCTTCAATACTGAAAAGTATTTGAAAAAACGTTATTTTTGTTAATTATAAATCAATTAATTGGTAAATTCTGCCAATTATTTTTTGCTTAATTTTTAAAGAATCTTATCAAAAAAATACTGAGAACCAAGCATTCGGAATTTTTTACTAATATTTATTTCGTTTATTTAGATTAATTTTAAACTGTTTTTATACGTGTAGCAAAGTTTTTTTTTGCTGTGTATTTAGCAGAAACTCACCTGAAGTTGAATATTGTACCCGGAAATTTAATTGTGTGCGTGCTGGCAGAGTGAAATTTTATTCTGCTTGGCATTCCTCGCTGCCCGCCCTACCCCCCCCCCCCTGTTTGTAAACAGGTGTAAAAATAAAAACTAAGCCACTCGGCAGCAGCCATCATTGTGTTTGCATTTTGTGTTATATTTGCGTTTATTTTTATGATCATGTCGCTCGTTAGAAATAATGCCAACGCCAACAACACATGACGTCTCTCGGAGCAGGCTTTCCTAGTGGATTTACAGCAACTCGCAGTAGCACAACCCCCAATCCCATCCCCAATCCGAAGCCCTCGTTGTTGTCTTCCTCTATCTTCAATTGTAATTGGCATTTTAAATGGAGAGAACACTTTGCCTTCGGTTTCCTTTCCTTGTTTTGGGTTTCAGATTGCGAACTTAATTAATTGTTTAAATTGTTGTGTGTGGTCCTTGTTCAAATGCCAGCAGTGAAGTTTGTCCGTTAATAACATTCGTGTTTTTATTATTTATTCAAAGATAAGCCCAAATTCGATTTACAGAATATCGTAACATGTTCAACTAAAACCAAATTTAATCACTTTTATTTTGAGTAAATTTATTGCTGATGCGGCATAATTAATGTTTACAGTCAAATTAAACGTTTTATTTTTACCATTAAAAATTAAAAAATATCATAATTTTAAAGCCTACCATATATTTTATAATATTATGTTTTTTCAAAAATAATTTCGACAATTTATAGGCCTAATTTATAACATTATGCAACCAAATACATTATTAATTTTCATAAATAACCAAATTATGAAGCTTTTATTTATGTCAAAAATATGACTAAAAAGTAACTTCAAATATTGAGCTAATTGTCAAAAATTTTAAATTAACTTTAACTATTTATTTTATTTTATATACTTCTCTTTTTCATAATACCAAATTTAATTCTTAAAATATATTTTAAATGCACTTTAACATTTACTAAATATCTGCTTGGTAGTCAGATAATTATTTGAATTTTTTTTTTTTTTTTTTTTTTCGCAAGTAGATAAAGATGTTATTATTTGACTAATTAAAGTTGCCACAGTTTGCAATGTCCAAATCAACACATCATACAAATTTGCGTGGATACTTGCAACAGTGGCAGACCGCAACAAGGTCTGGGGCAGCTTAGCCGTTATAATGCCGTACAAACAAAGACTTGCCTCCAATCAACGTTAATGGCAATCGTGCTCATATCTCAAAGTGCTTCGAAAACCAGAAGCCAAAATGCTCAAATATCCACACACGCACACTCACACACACTCATACACACCAAGGCAGTCAGACACCAAGTTTGGCAGATACGAGATGAGAGATACACTGCCACACACACACACACACAGAGACAAAACTATTAATTAATTTCCTTGGCATAGTCACTGCAGGCCATAGACATTGACACGGGCAAGGGGCATGTGGCATGTGGCATGGGGCATGGGTCCTGATTACCGCATGCCGTTGACATTTGAGACAAAAGCAATGCCAATACTCAACCAATTGAATTTGCAGGAGATCAACGATGCCAACGTATGCGAATCCTCACTGACAACGCCAATGACACCAGCTGAAAGTGCCACTCAAAAACTCGATTAACTGATAAGAAAAGCCCATAGAAAAGTTTGGGAAGTGCCTTCAACTTGAACTTGTAGAGCTCAAGCCAAATAATCTCGATTTTGGCTTCTAGTTAGTGTCAGATTTGGTAGTAAGTTCAGCTCTTAACTTTAATCATGCCTCAGTTGTCATATTGAAAATAAAGCTAAACAAATTAAGTTGAGAAATAATAAATGAAATAATAATAATAATAAATAAATAATAATAAATATATAAATGCCTCTGAATGTTTTAAGCTGCCTTCAAATTGAAGTGATCATTTAGGATCGAGAAGCATATAACTTGTCATATGGGAAAAATTAAAAATCTGTTTTGAAATTTTCGATATAAATCCAAAACTGCATATTGGGAATTGGCTGACAGTGAAAACTTTTGAACGTTGCCAAGGAAATTGGCTCAGACTCGAAGTGCGGAGCCAATCCACAAGTAGCACTTGGCACAAGGGCCTGGCTCCAAACGAGTGGAGGTAAGTGGCAGCTGTGTGTGTGTTGGTGTGTGTGTGTGTGTGAAGGCTTTGCTATGACGATGTTATCCAGCAAATTGAAATCTTGCTAAATTCTTGCACTCGAGCACTCGGTGTTTGTCTTAAGTTCTGATTCTGATTATGCTCTAGGCCAACCAGTGTTGGCAAATAAGTGTGTAAGCCTCTCTCTCTCTCTCTGTGTGTGTGTGTGTGTGTGTGCAAGTGGGTAATTTATGTTGCGCTATCATGCTCTGAAAATTGCAGCATTTGCATAGATTTGACTGTTGCCAAACTGAACACAAAAACACAAATTTGATCTCCACCAATGGCAAACGCATTTCGTTTAATTGGATGTGTGTGTGAGGGGGAGTGGTGGGGGGATTGGTGTGGATTGGTGTGGATTGGTTGGCTCACAGGTGGGGTAATTGAATGAGTCCATACATTCAATTAACAGTTGTTGCCACATAACGCATAAGATACTGGCTAAAGATACAGATACAGAAAAATATAGATACAATTATGGATGCAGATGCAGATACACAGATACACACTTAACAGTTATGGCTTTGCCTCCAGCATAAATATTCATCACAATCGCATAATTTATGCCTGTTGCTGTAATGAAATTAAGCACTTGATTATACCAATGTTTACTTATTACCAAATTATGTAAGCCAAAAAATAATAATGAAAAACAGTTACTTTAAGCCGTCTCTACAGCTTCATATGGCTTATATTTTGGGTTAGATAAGCAGAATAAGTCAGAGCACAAAAGTCACTATTTAATTTAGATTTAACTTGTTATGGCGGGGAGTATGATGGTTTCGTTTCACATGAGTCCAATTTATCCACCTTATCTTCTTCAGTCAGAACAGAGCATGTGCTTGATGTAGAAGACGCATCTGAAAGTTTTCCGGCTATGATCCATCCTAGTTTCGTTTTCTGTAACCTAGGCATTCCTCTTCCAATTTTCAATGATTTCAAAATAATGTTCTGCTCCTAGAAGTATGTCAATTTTTCCAGGCTTATCAAAATTGGGATCCGCCAAAGTAATGTTTGCCGGGAGTTTCCATAGAGATGTATCGATCTTCTGTGCTGGTTGGTCTGCTACTACGTGAGGTAACACGATAGCTTCTAATCTTGAGCTAAAGTTGTTATGATAGGATTTAAGCATAACATTCACTCGAATAAAATACTTTGTCAAAAAAAGAATGAAACCGTTTTTAGAGGATATCATTTTTCGTTCAAAGTTTGCTTTCTAAATTTAAATTTAAATTTAGTGACTACAATAATTGTCAAAAAACAAGATTTGTTGTTTCTAAGGATCAGTTGAAAATAATCATGTTTTTCTTTTAGCTACAAATCAAAAGCGTTTCGAATATCAGCTTAAATCATTGAGAATTCACAATTTAACTTTTTGGGGCTTTTGTTATTATTGGCTTGGGTTGGCAAAGATTTTAGTAGCTACTTAATCGCTGTAAACTTGATTTCCATGTACCGTCAGCAACAGCAACAGCAAAACAGGCAAAAGAGAAACAAGTTGGAACAAAAACAACATTGAGATTGTAAGCAAACAATGTAAACAAATTGTATCAACAAATATACATAAACAAACGAAGGACCGCAGCGAAGCAAATCGAAGACGAAACTGGGGGGCTACAACTGGTGGGTTCTGTTTGTTGCTGATGTAGTAGATGGGCACTTGCCGCGGGGGTCATGTGGCAACAAAAGAAATCGCACACAAAATAAGTGGGAATCGGGAGCTGGGAACTGGGAATACGAGCTGCCCAAGCTGAATGGGTGCAAATGCCAAGCAAAGAAAGTGTTGCGTGATTTAGTTCGGCTACGTTTACTTTTATGGCCCTTTGTGGCTCCACTGATGAGTGTGTGTGTGAGTCTGTGTGTGTGTGTGTGTGTGTGTTGATTGAATTGAGGCAAATAAGCAAACAAGAAATCAGCAACAGCCACAACAAGAGCTTGTGCACCCTCATCTAAGCGAAAATTGATAAGTGCATAAAATGCCAGACGAGGCTAACAAACGGGGAATGTATCCAAAGGATACGCTCATATCCGGCACGGCATCCCAATTTCAAGTATTTGCCTAATATAAACAATTCACAGTCCTTGGTAGCTCTTTGCTGCTTCCAAGCTCAGTTTTCCAGTGTTGGCTTCATTTTAGAATCCACAAAAGTCAGTTTTAGGTGCGAAATCAAGCTAACAAAAAACTGCGCATATTAAATAAATTTCAATAATTTACTGTTAAATGTCAAAATATTATACTTTTTTTAAAAAAAAAAATTAGTAATTAACAATTGTATTATTAATAATTTAAAAATAACTTTTGCATAGATTTGTAGAATTTAAATTACAAATCATATATAAATCAAAATTGTACAGCATTTGTTTTATTAAATGGCCAAAATTTGGTATGGTAAATAATTTACTGTTAAATGTCAAAATATTATACTTTTTTTTAAAAAAAATTAGTGATTAACAATTGTATTATTAATAATTTAAAAATAACTTTTGCATAGCTTTGTAGAATTTTAATTACAAATATATAAATCAAAATTTTACAGCAATTGTTTTATTAAATGGCCAAAATTTGGGATGGTAAAAAAGCTAAATTGTCAGCACTGCCACACATGCACAATTAAATATCTTGGAGCGCTGTGTGAATTTGTCATCAAGTGGTGCTGCCAACCTGTGTGACATTTGACAAAGTGCCAAGTCAAATGGGTCTTAAGTTTGCCAGAGCAGCCAAACCCCCTCCCCCCGCCCTCCCACTCAAGTCCAATTCCAAGTAGTTTTGCATCTGACATGACAGTTTGTTTTGTTATCGTTATCAGACAAGTTGAGCCCGATAAAATGCAAACACTCAAACCTTCAAGTTCATTCAGGTGCACGACTCCAACGCCAACTCCAACGAACGATGCCATCTTGGATTCCAATTGTAATTGAGTTGAGTTTGATTACAAATACTGCCACAAGTAGTAAGAGCATGCCTACTTCAATCATGTTGCAACATAAAGATATAAAGTAAATACTTTAATTGAAATTAATAAGCTGGTTTGCAAAGCAACAGATGATCAAGAAAATATATATACTCTATCAGATTGAATAAATGTATATTCTCTGTGATTCGATAATATTATTTGATTCTGATTTACAATCGTAATTCCACTTTTCGATACAATCAATTTGATTCAATGGTAGAAATCTATTGATAGGCGTAAAGCTCAAACATGGCACACTTAATGATAGCAATTATTGGACTTGTGCGATAAATAGTGGGTGGTGGGTGGTCAGGTAGCTGGAACTGGACACACTAATTGATAGCACGCCATAAATGTGTGTGCCTACATAAAAATCAAAATACTTGAGTGATTTGTCCAATAAATCAATGGCAATGCCACAAAATATGGTTTCGATTTATTTGTTTTGTTTTTTTTTATCCCTGTCTGTTTGTCGATAAGGATAAGGTCTGCTGGTGAGCGAGGTGAACGGGGCGTATGATTGATTTACAACGCACTTGAAAACTATCAATTTTTATGTGCTGCTGTTGCTGTTGTTATTTCTGCTGTTGCTGTTGTTATTTCTGCTGTTGCTGTTGCTGTTGCTGGTGACCTGTTTGGGTATCAAATTTTATCTTTTGTACTGTATCCGTTTTTTTTTTATTATCTTATCTTGAATACTTTGAACATGTCGCGCACAAATTAAAGCACAACCACAACAATATTGACAATGAAATCAAAAAGAGTTTACAAAGCACATGAGAAATGTTGTTTTCTTTAGGAAAAAATATTTTTTTATTTTTTTTTTTTTTGTTGTTTTGTATTTTTGCCTTGATGCGTCAGTTGTTTGTTTTGCTTGTTGTTGGCACAGTTTCAATTTTTAAATAAACACTAAAAACTAAATAAAAGTCAAACCAATAATGCAGCTAGCAAGAAAACAGTTTAAATGCTAACCAATTGGGCTTCTGTTCATTTTAGTGAGCATTGATCAGCAGCAGAGCCAGGCCCAAAACAACACCGATAAATGGCAGCGATTGACCGGCGGAGTTATCGCGGCAGCTAAAAGATAAATCGAAAATTAATTATTAATTATTTGTTAATGATTGGAATCGGTATAATGGGCTAGTCAAGAAAGCGACATTTGAAGAAAACAAAAACAATTAAGGAAAGCAATTAAAACGTTTAAAAATAAAAAAACCATATATATTTTTCAAATTAATATTTAACACTTAACATATTAGCTTGATTGGTAATTAGCCATGTTACCATGGCAATAAAATTTAAAATTACGTTTGTATTTAAAAAAACAAAATAAACAAGCCAAATTAAAATAGATAAACGTTGAAATTTAATTGGTTTTGTGGTACAGATATATATATATATATATACATATTCATATACTGATCGATTGATTTAGTTGGGTTTAACTTACTCAGCTTGTAGGATGGTGCCATACTGGCTGTTGAAATTAGTGCACAATGTGGCGGCATATTTGTTGGCCGATTGAATGCCAGTTGTGGAGGTGTTGCCGGCACGGCCGAGAAGGAAACCATAACTGGTGGACGCATCCGTGGCATTGGTATAGCCACAGCCAATGATGTAGTTGTTGTCGTAAAAATTAAGCAACTTGATGAACACGGGCTTCTGGGCAACATTGTCCTCGATGAAGCTCACGGAATAGCCAGTCGTGCCATTCTTCACCAGCGTCACAGTGGCCTTCTCCGTAACATTGCGGTACAGCGATGTGGCGCTGCTCGAGTGAGCGGCAATGATGCTCAGTGTCGTATTGTCCTGTTCCAAGGCTGTGGTGTACTCCATGCAAGCCACGGCATTGCCAATGGGAGTGCGGGTCAGTTCCGCCCACTTGCCGAACAGCTGAAACACCGAAAATAATGCAAATCACATATCAACTGTGATTCGAGCTGATCTCGCGTGGTCAAAACTTACCGCGGTATTATGCCAATCGATGCTCGCGAGATTTGCAGCGCTGCAAGCCAAAGCTGGAGTCGCTGTTGGTGCTGCTGTGGTTGGTGCTGCTGTTGTTGACGCTGCATCCTGGGCACTCGTCAAGGCCAAGGCGGCCACGATCAGAATCACAATTTTCCACATGATTAGTTTTTTTATTTTATTAATTTATTTTTTATTATTATTATTTTTTTATTAATCACTGCACTTTTTCGTAATGTCCGCGCGTTTTTTGGACTTGGTTTGGTTCGATTGAGTTCCCTTTTAAAACTGTCGCTCTGCCCTTTCATATAGACTCTTTTATAGCCAACCAGATACACATAATTTATCTTTGCGCCTCTTATCAATTACCTACCCACACAAACACACACAGGCACACACTCACACACACACGGGGAGTCTTACTGTGGCTTACTTTTTTTGACTCTGGCTGACGTCTCTTATCGTTGTTGTTCCTTTTTCACCAGAATATATAAATTCGAAATGATTTGGGACATGACCAATCGCATTGGCTTAAGTTATCATTAAATATACCTGCTGTTGATCAAAATATTTCCCTTTTTTGCACAGTTCTAAAGCATTTAAGCCTCAAATTGACGACATGTGCCTTCAAACTATTATTTTATTTTACGAAAATAGCCTCACTGACTAATGTCAATTCTGTTCAGATATCAGTCTATTTACTAACATTTTCGGGGGAAAAAATACTACTGTCATCATTTAAATGGCCAGCAAAATTCCCTTCTTAACGTTTTGTATTAAATAAGGCAATCAGCAAATGCCTAAAAAATATTCAAATTGATTTTCTAACCAGAACTCAAGTTCCAAGAATATATATATTCCTAATCAGCATCAGTAGCTGTCCGTCTGTACGAACCAACCAATGACATCGATAAATAAATAACACAAATATATAGATATATATATAAATATATATATGGCCATCCAGTTGATATTCTGACATATTATTGATCAAATATCAACAGATAAATTTCAAAAATTAAAAAAAAAACCTATGATTTCATGTCTTCTTATCATGCTAGCAGAAAATGTTCTATGGAATAAATCGATTTTAACATTGACACATTGCCACATTTTTAAATTGATCACATCGAGTTATTATATTTTTTAATCACAAAAAATATATATATACAAAATATCGTCACACACCTCGTATAAATATACTCTTAATTGGTAGAAATTGTTGTTAGGAGAAATAGTTTAATTAACAGAACTGAATTTGGTAGTCGATCTTAAAATTAAATGTATTAATTTAAAGCATTTGTGAAATATATTAAAAACATTTGCCTTGCTACATTACATTTTTTGTTTTCATTTAATTAACCAATGCACAAATATGAGTCAGACCCAAAAAAAAATACCCTTGTGAGCTTTGTGCTACTGATAATTTGAGACAGACTATTTCAAAGTAGATTGTCTGATTTATTGTACATATACTAAAAAACAATTTATCGTCTTAATAAAGAGATAATATAATACCAATATAAATACCAATAATATAAGCTTAAATTTTATATCAAAGGTTTGTTAACAAATTATTGTTATTAACTTTAACTGTTTTTCGATATTAAAAATTGCAGTAATCACTATTTTGATTTTTGTTTGCTTTAAGTAACTCTAATTCTTTTAACTCTCCGTATCGTTCATGAACTATTTTTCTGCATCGTTAACATGTCATGAATTGAATAGAAAACACGTAACTTAAAAACTTGTTGTCTCGATTCAATACATTTTCTAGATTTCATTTCGAAATAAATTTTAATACCATTTCAAAAAAGTGAAATTGGTACGTTGAAGTTTGGCAACAGTATGTCGAAAGCAGAAAGAACCAATTCGAACCAATAAAATATAACCATTCTGTCCTTTCTTTATTTTCGATAGAATTCCATGCTACATTTTTATATTTATAGCATTAATATTTAAATGAAATAAGCTTTGATATATTATATTGATCAATAGTACATCTACTTCGGCTAGTAAGCTCTCAAGTTGGACTCATAAATTTGTTCTTATAGTGATCCCATTTCTAATTGTGTATCTAAATCTTTGTTTGCGTAAGTTAGAAAGGAAGCAAGAAATTCGATGGGATGGTAAATATCCGCGTATATTTCTTATCTACGATATACATACAAGAACAGAACAGAAGTGAGAGCAATTTCTCTCCTGCTTTCATTTGAGTGTGCTATTTTTTTTATGGGAAAATTTGGAAATCAAATTAGAATAGCAAAAATACTAATACTATATTTAGGATAGTCCGTAGTCGAGTTCACTCGATCATAACTCACTTACTTGTTTGCCATATCTTTTAATTTACCACTTGAAAAAATTTGGCAAACAACGAAAAGGCAAATACGCAGTAAAAACTGTTTTATATTCTATTAATTGTTGTTTATCTATAACCATGATTTATTGATATTATAATTGAAACTACAAATAGATAAAAAATACATATTTACATCTATCAGAAACAATTCGTGATTCATCACTTCAGTTACTATCAAGCGAATGAAAATAGTTCACAAATGATAAATTCTAAACATTTACACAAAACTAATAGCCAGACTCTAACCAAATAACAATAATAAGATAAGAATTTGGCACAGTGATGATTCAGTTCCTTTAGCTGGCATTTACCCTATGAAAACATAGTCCAGAATTTGGTGCAGAGACTAAAAAAAAGTTATGACTCATAATCTTAAAAAAAAAATTTTATAATTATTATTAATTTTTTTATTTTACAATAATTCAGCTTTTAATGATAACTAAGATTTGGGAATGAAGATTTAAAACTCTTTTTGAGTGTATCCTTAATGGATATGAACACACAATATATATATTTTCAATATTATTTCTCTACAAATCGGTTCAATCACTATTTTGTGTACAGATAAATAACCATTGCAAAAATAGCATAAATCACCGTGAAGCCAGTTAAATGATCAGCGCCACTGTAACAACTGTAAAAAATAAATAGATATATATATATATATATAAATACAGATTTACAGATCATGTCAAGCTGTACTCACGTGTTATCTTGAGTGGTCAGAATCATGGAGCCATTCAGGAAATTATCATATAGAACCGAACTTGTACTCTCAATGGAATCCAACACATTCGTCGCGAGGACGCGATCTCTGGCGATAATCATGCCAAAGGATGTCGAATTATCGGTGGCATTGGTATAGCCACAAATCACGGCATACTGCGAGTAATTGGTGGCCAAGACCTTGAAGACTGTATAGGGTGTGTAGGAGGGGGGATTCCAGTAGGTCAAATTGTAGCCATCCGCTGAGTCGACGTTATTGGCCACAGTTAAGGTTGCATTCATGGTCTGGTTAACATACGGATAATCAATCGTATTCGAATAGGTCGTTGCAATTAGCACATTATCCGTGGGTTGATCCAAAACCGTTACGTTGATCTCAGTGCAGAATATGGAACCAACGGGCTGACGAGTAATCTCCCACCAAATGCCTGAAAACTACGTTTATATATATATATATATATATACTTAGATACTTAGATAATTTCATCTTACCTTGTCCAAATCGAGAGCTATGCTTGTGCTCACATTGCAAGCCTTGGTATCGGGATGGGATTGATGTGTTGTGGGTATTGTGGCTGTTGTGGTTGTTGAGTCATCTTGTGCATTAATCCCTTGGTTACAGAGCAGGCCTAACAGGAGGCAGCTCAGCACCAATCCCCATTTGTTGCTGCTTAAGGATTGCATATTTAAAATCAGTTTTCGCCTGTGGTTTCCCTGCTGTGATCGCACCTGCTGGCGCCTAGCTGTCCAACTGAACTGAACTGGTGGCCAGTTAATTACAATAATGCACAGCTTATTAATCATATGATATCATTACTTCGATAAAAAAACACCTTTCAGTACATAATTAGCTTGCGAAGTGGGTATATAGATTCACATAGAACATCATGTGATGTGAGGATTTGATACTCCCCTCGTTTACCGTTCAATTCAGTTTATGTAATATTGATATATAAAAATGATATTGTTATGAACTTTGATGATAAATAAGTTGATAGGTGACAACTGAAGTGGTCAGCTAGAAAAAAGGTTTACACATTTATTGATAAGATTCTCTTGGTAACTGTTTCAATAATCAATCAACAGCACTATAGTAAACTTAAGATTAAAGATATATTGAAGATTTTGTAATGCTTTTTTTCTTTTTCTTAATAGAGAATTTCCAATGTTTAAATGCGAACTTTTATTTAGGTTTGAAGTTATCTTTCAATATATATGCCATTAAATTTGTATGACCTTCACTCCACTGATTTTTGTAGTAACCTAGTTCTGTTCAGTGTTAAACAACACGCCGAGCATGTTGGGGAATAACTGTGAACAGTTAACGACACCTTGTCGAACACTTGGCACATACATTTTCAACGACTTACATGTTTTTTAGCTACAAGATCCGAAAGTAGCACAATATGGCCAAGAGACAGCTACAGCTCTTCAAGCTAGTTAGAGAAATAAAGAGAGAGGGAGAGAGGGAGGGTGAGGTGGAAAACTTTTTGGTACAGTTGACACACACATTTGTGTGTCATAGCAATTTCGGTTATAGGCACCTAAAACGGCACCCAAGACGACCCACAAACTTTGCACACCACACACACACTGCAGTAACAACCCAGAGCCACGCCCTCAAAAAAAAAGGAGTAAATTTTTGTTGCAGGTGTAACACTTCTGCCTGTTATTTAATTAAAAACTATTGCCAGTTGTGCTTGTAAAAGTTATTAAAAGTGTTTTCTATGTTCTTGCCTCGCATGTCTTGATTATTTAATTGGGCCATGTGTGAAATTTGAATGAATTGTTAAAACACTCTTACCAGAAATCCATATGCAGTGGCACTTTGGAAGCCAAAAGTTTTGATTAAGCTAAATTGGTGTAGATCACAAAATATGCAAGATAATCGCAAACATTGCAATTAAGCAATTTAAATCATATACAAATAAATATTTATGGAATTTATTTATATTTTTATATATTTATTTATATATTATGGAACTTTTCTGCTGTTGCTGATTGGTTTGGGATTCATTCCAGGAAACTATAATTCCGGCAGACAAGACAAAATAAAATAAATATATAAAATGACAATTTTGATAAAAAATGTACTCACCACAATTTAAGAACACAAACACAAACATATGTTTAATAAAAAAAAAAACCCTCTGATAACATAATTATTAGCGGGGAATTTTTCCGCGCTTGTTATATAAATTGAAAGTGTCTAAAATCCGATAAATTTGATGGAGTTCGAGGTACCCAACTAAATTAATCATTGTCTATAAAAATAACTATGATCATAGCAATTATCGTGACAGATTTTGTTTCTGACAAGGCGACACATATTTTTCCCCATATTGTTCTGTTCCTTATTCGATATTTCTAAGGATGTTGTGTTGTTGAAACGGTTCGGGATTTTCCCTGTTTTTGGCTTTTTTGTCAAGCTCAAAATGTCAGCTCTTTCAGCCGCCGCCTGAAGTTATTTGAGTTGTTTAATAAGATTTCTTTGTATACCATTTAAATGAATTAACCTTTTAATTTCGCCTTAATGTGAAGTGGCTGAATATGCGTATAATTATTTGATGTATTACAATATTCAATAATGTTTTCAAATATCAAATCCTGTTGAAATAATGCAATCACTAAATATGAAATAAAAACTGCATACTTTTGGGCAAAATACAAATGCTACATTCTGGAAAATAAATAAAATAGAAAAACATACTCTGAGGAGTGAAGCTAAAATAAATAAATAAATAAATTTCATATTTCAGAGAATTTTCTAGCATATTTTTAGGGCGAACATTAAAATCGATGCAAAATTTTGTTTTAACAGAAATTAACTTAAAGTTAGCTTTGCATCTAGGAAAACTTTTCAAAATTCGACAAGCAGTGCAAAAAATAAAATTTCTTCGTTTTTTTTTGCTACAGGGACGATTTGGATGTCCTCAGGGAAATTGACCCAAAGATAATCAGAACATTTCTTGAAAATGCCATGTTACGTGGGAATTAACGATTTTGGTCAGCTGAAAAAATATGCAGATATCCGACACATCCTTTGTCAAATCCTGGAGAGCCTTGAAAACTAACCGATTGATCCTTCCATTACCAGTGCAGAACTATTTGCTATGGCTACAGCGAAGATATGGTATAAAAGAGGATGTCAGACAATGGTTCTTATTGGGCCACTTACCAACAGATTTCCAAAGGATTCATGGATCCTTAATTTAGAATACTTAATTAACAGCAATTTAAATTAGATTGCAAAATATTGAGGCTTTCTTTTGGGGGCACACATTAATTTGTGCTGAGTAGCAAGGAAATTGAAATTGTTTGCTAATTGGCACGCTTGATATCACACACACACACACACACACACACAACACACACACACAACACACACACACACAGAGCACTCATTCCCAAACTATGCATTAATTAATTACGCAACCAGCTTTGATGCATTTATTAACAGCTCTCGCAAAGGGGTTTGGTTTGCTTGCAACATGCAACATGCAACATTCACAAATGTATCTGAATGCTGAGCCTTTTTTGCCGCTGGCAACCGCAGCAGAATGAGAAGGATACACACACACACATAGACTCCTTGAAATAATTAAGTTGTTTATCTTAATGCAAGCATTTCTCTTGCTGCAAGTAACTGTTAATTACACTCTGAGCGCTTTATGCAAAAAGTAAAAAAAAAAAAAAAAAAAAAAATATATATATAAAAGAGGAAAACACAACGCAAAAGGAGAAGCGCAATGTAAACTTTCTATTAAAAGGCAACCTTGCAAGCAACACACACCCACACACACCCACACACACCCACGCACACACACACACGTGCGCACAGTAACTGAGCATTGCTTGTTTTATTCTTATGGCACGCTCTCTCCTCGCTCCCCCTGCGCTTGCTCAAGTGCGCATTGCGCAAGCCAATTTAAATTTTAAAATAAGCACATTAACTGCATGCTTTCCCCCCGTCCACACACACCTACACACACACACACACACTCGCACACACTCTCGCACACACGCGCTCCATATTTAATTTGCTGCAGATTTACGCCTCTTGGCATGCTCCGCTCCTCCGCTCCACCGCTTGTGTCTCAAGCAGTCATACGACACATGCGGCATGCGGCATGTGGCATCTGTGTGTTCGCTGCGAGTAACAACTCGCAGAGTTCTTGAGGCAAGCTTCCGCTTTGGTTGCGGCTATTCCCCTGGAGCAGTTAAACACATTTGCTTCTGTATTCATAATTCGATTTTAATTATTATCCATATCTGCTTATAGAGAGAAGAACTAATTTTTAATTGGGTTTTACAAAAAATGTATAAACTAACTATTTTTTTTAGTGTTTTTGTTTTGTTTGTTGAATTCTTGCATAATTTAATTTAATTGATATAAATGTACGATTAACTGGCGTTTAACATTATAAATTCGATTAAATCGTTTTGCGTTTAAAATAGTTTAAAGAGCCTCCACACACAATTTGATTATACCAAAAACTTAGTTTGTGTCTACTGATCTGTGGACCTGGCTTAGACCCAATTGATGATATGCTGTCAAAGTTCTTACACAAATAAGGAAACCAACAGAAAACAATAGTTTATTTACAATTAGCAACTATTTTATCTTTTCTTTTTTTTTTCTTTTTAGTTTAACACAAGTGACTAAAAAGTTATCGTTATCGATTAACAGTAGTTTTGTGTGTGTATTTTTCGTTAAGTTTTTATTTTTTGGAAGAACTATAGCAATTTGCTGTACGAGTTATTATTGACTTGTCATATTTACAGGAAATTTGGAAATAAATTAGAGTTCTTGAGTTTTGGAATAATAGTTGAATTCTGTTTCATTTTTAGTTGTTTTTTGTTTTTTTTTTTTTTTGTTTTTTTTTTGTACTGATATTGATAGTATCGGAAACCAGGTGTGCTATATTACATAAGTGCGGGACTCGAACTACGCTCCCAAAAATTGATATGTAATATTCAAAACCAATGGAAATTATAAAAATTATAAATGCAAATTTGCTTAAGCTGAAATGGAAAATAGGAAATCAAAAAAATAGAGTCACAAAGTCCGAATTATACGCGTCTAGTATTTATTCTAAGTTTAGATATATTTATAGGGTTGTCTAGCTGCTCCAATTAATTAGCTGCTTTGTCACTCGTTCAATGATTGTGCTTCTGCATAATTTTCAATATTTGAATATGGGAATGTTAATGGTATATTTTTATAGTATATATCCAAAAATCACAACAACTTGAACTGTTACAAAAGCATATTCTATGAGGGGAGGGAGGGTGGACAGGATTGGAGAGGATTGGCTCTACTAAATGCTATCAATGTTAACGCTTAGTATTATCGGGCTATATTCCTCTATATACAGCATAATTATTTGGGCTCAATCTCTAGTTAATTATCGTTATTAATATATGTTTAAACTACTAATTATAGGATACATTGCATTGTGCTCATAGTATTTATATGACAAAATGTTACATTCGCATCACTTTAATCTAATAATAATGTGTGTGGGATAGGGGAGAGGGAGCGGGGTTGGCGTGTTTTCCAGATCAGATATCCTACTGATTGATCTGGGCCTATTTACAGTACTGATACAACCTAGCAAGTGTTTTCAATTTATGTGGGCCATTAACATCTGTGGTGGGGGGGTAGCCCCCCACTTATCTAGTTCTCTGCGGATTCACTCGATATACCTAATGGGTGCTTAGATTCACAAAGTTTACAAGCTTTATCGACTAGCTTAATAACTATCATTTATTATTTATTTATTATAAACAATTCATTGTTTTATTCATTTATTCATTTGGCAATGCGTAAAATATGTTTTGTATTTAGTTCAATTTCTCGATTTGTTGTAATATATATATGTAAACAGTCTTTTGAGAGCCTTTCAATTTTGGGGCAAAGGCTACGTTAGATAAATGCATTTTCTTAGCTAAAACAAATAAAGGGGGAAAACAAGTTTAAAATATTATTAAAAAATTCAAGGAGAATCAGCAGAAATATAAAACAAATCTAAAACTTTCAAAACAGTTGTTTAAAGGATAAAATATCTCAATTTATATTTATCGATAACATTTCGATAACCTTTTCTGTTCTGTTGTTATTCGCAAAAGTTATGCAATAAATAATTTTTTTTAAAGGATAAAATATCTCAATTTATACATATCGATAACATTTCGATAACCTTTTCTGTTCTGTTGTTATTCGCAAAAGTTATGCAATAAAATATTTATTTTTGTCTTGTGCTAAATTAAGAAAATAATATTTAAGTGCATGCTGAAAAAAAAACACTGAAATAAAAACTAAAAAACAGCAATCATAAAAAGATAAAAAGTTCAAGTTTGCTGTGACACCCTGTATTTAGTTGCTGAACTCAAAATCAAAAAGCCAATTTTCATTTTAGATTTTTTGAATATTTTGTTTTATATGTATATTTTTTTTTAATTTTTGTTTTTTTTTTTTTCTTTTTCATTTGTGTTTTGTTGATTTGCTTAGAAAACTAAAATAACAAACAAAAGTCAAAAATCATTAAAAATTACCAGTTTACATTAGGTTTGGACACTTAAAATAGGTTTTTTTTTTTGCATAATTTACGTTATAAATTAATTTGTATTTGTTTTCGTTAATTATTAAATATTGTAGAATTTGGCAATCACATTGGAAAAACACTTAGGCGCTATAAGTTCTTTGCATTCGATAAGTTATCGACTAAATTTAAGCTGACTCTTTTTAATCTTCACTTATGGCAGCCCCCCCCCCCCCCTTCAAATAGGACGAGGGGGGGGGGGGTAAGTTAATATAACTTTAGCATATCTATATAAAATATGTCTATTGCTTTTACGATGTACACGCAGCGGAGTTGTAGAGTTGTACCAGATACCAGATACAGTGGACGCTCGCTAAGCTGCAACCGCATCTCACTTCGTCAATATGGAATTTAAAGAATTTTAGAAATTTTGAAAAATGTTGTTGTTGCATTTAACGAGCGTTCACTGTACACTCAGAACACGAATACGAGCTTAAAAACTAACTGTACACCTTAAGATTAAGACTAAGATTAGGACTAAGATTAGGATTAAGCTGGAGCTTCAGCTTAAGCGAAAGCTGCTTGAATATTTACAGGAAGTGCTTTGGACTGCTTACGCTGGCGACAAGCCGGACGCATTATTGTTGTCCAACTGGGTGTGGATTGTGGAGCAGGCGCTGCTGTTGTTGTTGTTCAGAGTGGGACTGCTCATGGCGACCACATCGCTGCCGCTGGGGGCAGCAGTGGGTGAAATGGTGGCTGCCACAGCGGGCGTTGCAGCTTTTCTGCCGCGATGCCAGCCAAAGCTCAAAGCGACGCTCAGCTTGCTGGCCGCCGGCTGCTGCTGCTGCTGCTTCGGCTGCTTCGGCTGCTGCAGCTGCTGCGCCTCCAGGGGCGTGGTCAGCTCGTAGTCCTGGCGGCCAATCGAACTGGCTGGGGTATGATGACTGTAGCCGGAGTCGGAGCCAAAGCTGGAGTCGCCATACGGCGCCGCCTGTTGCTGCTGCCTGTAGTCCAGCGTTGTTGCATAAGGACGCACTCCACCCCCTCCTCCTCCTCCTCCCGTTGCACTATCATAGTAATAGTTGGCATTGTACAGCGGCTCCGCATAGCCGTAGGCGGGCTCCGCGGGCAGCATTGGCGCCGCATGGATCCGATGATGCTGATGCTGATGCGCCGCCAGCCGGCGATCGATGAGACGCGGCTGAGTCCGCGCCCGCATCGTGGCCGCCAGCAGGCCGTTCACGCTATTGGGCGCATACTGTTGCACGCTCGGGTACCGAATGCGCTCCCTGTAAATCGTCGAGAGCGGCGGCAGGGGCGGAGGGGCTGCCACCTGGCTCAGCTGCGCATTGATGCGATTGCGGCGCTCCACTTCGTGTTCCAGCGTGTTGTAGAACTGTGGCGCCGTCGAGCGGGCCAAATAGTTGCCGAGGGACATCAAGTTGCTGCGATTGTCGTACAACGGCGCCAGATCCGCCGCAATCTCTGCCGTCGAGCTGCTCTGCTGCTGCTGCTGGCGACTGCGCGGCGTGCGTCGCAGCTGTGATTGGCTGGGATTGTTGGCAGCGAGCTCGTTGCTATTATTATTATTACTATTATTATTATTGCTATTCGTGTTATTATTATTGTTATTGTTGCTGCTCGCCGTGGAGGCACTCGCCGTGGACGCATCCTGTGCCGTTGAGGAGCCCGAGCTGAGCACACTGTGGCGCTCCTGCGGCGGCGCTGCTGCTGTTGTTGCCACAACGGCTGCCACACTGCTGGCCGCTCGCTCGTGGTAGTTGGCGGTGCCAGCTGCCACTGATACTGTGGTATTTGCCAGATCCTTGTGGAAACTGCACTCGCCGGGCAGCGACAGCTCATCCTCGGCAAAGTCATCGTCGGAGTGCAGCGGCGGCTCCGATTCACCATCCGAATCTACGCGTCCTGGCCCCAGTTCCTCGTACACATTGTCATTGGAGCGATACGGATCGGGTCCCGGCGACGAGCTGACCAGAAACGGCGGCGAACGTGTCATCGGAAAGCCACTCGGATAATGTATGCTCTTTCCCTGCAGCAGCTAAATGGGAGAGAAACAAGAGAGAAAGAGAGAGAGAGAGTTATAGAGATGTGCAAAACAGTTTGAGGATGGTTACAACTGAGGAATACCCTGTAGCAAGCATAGAAAATTTAAATCAAATTTAAATCAATGAAAATCAAAAACAAATATTTAATTGAAAAACTGCAAAAGTTAGTTAATTATAATAAATAGATACACCCAACTAACTGCTTTTACAGGGTATGCAGCGCAAACCAGAATAAGCCAGAAATATTATTACTAAATAATATATTGATTTACCAAAATGTATGATAATTATTTATAAAGGATACATATCCTATTTTAAAATGATAGACTTTGCTAATGGAATTACAGGGTATCTGCTGGTGCAAAGACAATCGCAAGCAGCTGTTGAAACAGCGCAAAGTCGACACAAGGCCAAAGCCAAAAACAAATGCCGCAAGAAATTAATAATAAATAAGCAGAGAGCGAAGAAGATAGGAGCAGGCAGGACGAAGCAGGACGAAGCAGGACGAAGCAGGACAAAGCAGGACAAACGAAGTGAAAGTAATACTTAAAGCAGGCAACCAAAAAATTAAAAGTAAGCGAAAAAAGCACGTGAAAAAATGTTTATAAAATGATATGCGAATTAATTGTGGGGAGAAAGGATAACGGAAGTATGGAAGAGTGGGCGGGAGAGAGAGAGGGAAAGAGAATTATGCAATGCATAATTGCAAAAGTGCGTTTTGAGCTGTTTGCCAGATTTGTGTCAAGTAGCAACATGGCCTAAAGGAGCTGTTTATCAGGCAATCAAATAAACACACACTTCACTTTTAGCACACACGAAGGACGCAGAAAATGGACAATAAATATGATGAGAAAAGGCGCAAAAGGGACAAGCAAAAGCTGAAGAAAAAGGAAAAAAAAACCAGTCAAAAGAAAAGAGAGAAAAAAGGCGTCGAGAGTCGTAAAAATGGCACAAAAGGCGCACAAATTAAGCCGAAGGGCAGAAAAGATAATGCATAAAATATATATTGTGTGTCATATATATATAAATATACGGCTGTGCTTGTGCACAGTGTGCGCTCGATAAGAAGAACACTCGCCAGTTGTCAATTGCAATAAATAAAATTGAATGAAAAAATTAATTATGCTTAAATCGAAATATTGCAAATTTAAAAATGAAAATTTGTATTGAATAATTTGCTCAATTACAACAATTATATTAAAGAGATCACACTTAACGCAGCGTTCACTTTAGCGAGTGCATACTGTAGAAATATGTGAATTCGATATGTGTGCGGCTGTCAAGTTCAAGTGTAAATTGAGGCGTTCCGCAGGCAGAAAGCATTAAAGGAGCATCACTGAATGAGTGAATAAATAAGTGAATAAATGAGTAAGTGAATGAATGAGTGAATGAGTGAATGAATGAGTGAGTGAATGAGTGAATGAATGACGAGGATGAGGATGAGAAAAGGCATTAAGGAAATGCGGTTTCATTTTACACAATTTTGACAATTGAATTGTGCTTGATGTGTGTGTGCGTGTGTGCGTGTGTGTGTGTGACAGGTTGACAATGACAGTGCAATGTTTTGACAGCAATTGTCGTAATGTTAGCTGCTAAACAAAAAAAAAACACCCGTCAACAATTTGCCAAAAAGACGACATAAGAAAAAAATTCCTGCACAACAATTAAACAATTGTGACAAAACAAACAAAGGAAACAGAGACGTGAGAAGCAAAGGGAATAAAGGAGTGGTGAGTAAAAGGGTAAAGGGGGTTAGGGGGCAATACTAACCTCTGCATGCGGATGCTGCTGATAGTGATGATGATGATGATGCTGATGATGCGGATGCTGATACTGATGGTGTCGCATCACCAACGGCCGGTGGTGACCCAAATGTGCATCGGGATCCTCGTACATGGCATGCAGATGATGATGCTGGCCACTGTGCGTGCCGCCGCTACCTCCTCCGCCGCCACCGCCACCCAATGGCAAAGCACCACTGAGAGCGCCACGTGTCGGCGTCTTGCAAGGCAACAGATTCTGCACCTTTCGCTTATTTCTGTAAATAAAAAAAAGAGAACATTTCTGATTAGTATTTGTGAAAGTTGTTAAGAGCGAGTTATTAAGTTGTCGGTTTTGAAGCTAACGAAGAATGCGAAAAGATCACTAAAGAGCAAAAGCTTAAGCTTAAAGCTGTCACGGCTTAATTTCAACTAAAGAGCGCCGCAGTTAAGAGAGGCGCTGACCAAGACTGGGTATGGATCCCCCTCATAAAAAATTAAAAGAGCATGCCTTTAACAAAGTATCTAAATTAATAAGCTGTAAAGAGCGAATGAGTGGGCGAGCAAGCTTAAAGAGCGCAGTTTAAGCTATGCCATAAATAAAAGAGAGCCACACCAAAGACTGAGCGAGGGAGCAAGAGCTCATTTGATTTTAATTGGGAAACTAACTTAAAAAGAGACTTATGTAAGGACTAGAAAGAGGTGTGGGGGTGGACCCAAAGAGAGCAATGATGATGACGATGTTGATGACTTTGTTCGAGCATCGCTCGCTTAATTGAGGCCCATCAGTTTTCGGTCAGCCGACGACGACTATGAAGGAGAAGACGACGGAGAAGGAGACGAAGAAAAAGAGATAAATCGATTTGTAATGGCTGCAATAATGTTGAGCGCAGACAGAGAAGCGGGTGTAGGGTGGGAGTTGGGGCGTGGGGCGTGTCTACAGCCAATGATAAATGTGCAGGTAAAAACACGCGCCAAGCCAAAGTAAATATTTCATTTAAGCAGAGTTGTTGTGATTAATAAAAAATGCGACAACAGCAAAAGCAAATGCAAAAACAAAAGTAAAAACAAAAGAAAAAGAAAAGGAAAAAGGAAAAATGTGAAACATACAAAAATGCGAAAATCCCAAAAAGTGTGCCACATAAAATTCAATTTAAATGAGCAGCCAGCTAAAAGCATCAGCAGCAGCAGCAGCTAAAGATGCCGGTGAAGAAACAGGAGCTACGCACACAAGGACAAGGTCGACACAGGCAACAAGGCAGGAAGGAAGGATGTCAAAACAAGTCGATGGCATTTTTGCTGTTGTTGTTGCTGTTGGAACTGTAAGGCAAACCGCGTGCCATGAAAATAATGAACATAATTAAGTGTTGCCCATGGCAAAAAGAAAACACCAGCTAACATCAACCACCCCATACCCCCAACCCCAACCCCCCACCCACTGTCACCACACCACCCCTGAGAGAGGCTGGCATATGGCAAACTGTAAGATTCGCCGAGTGCTCAGCATAAGCATAATGAAAAATGTGGAATTAAATTGACGCCACGTCGGGTAGCATGCCCCGAGGGCCAAGTATACAAAATGTATGAGTTGTGGGCTCAGCCAAGGGGCAAGTGGCAGGGCGGGGGGAAGTGACAGCCAGAGCTGTCAGCCTTGTAATGTCTTCTAGGTAAACATGTTGCGCGATGTCAAACGGAAGTCGCTCGTAAAAACTCGCATGCACATGCCCAACTACCTCGGCCCCCCCTCTGCAACCATCCAACTCTAAACAAAAGCGAAAGCTAACTGTCGCATCTGATTGTGGGAATGAGGCACATATATACATATACAGTTAGTCCAAAATGCTTGCCTACTTTCGGGAGAGCAACAAACTCTGAATACGCTTTCAAAGTGCAAAACGTTTACGAAGTTGAGATAGATAGAAAGAGGCAGAGAGTGAGAGAAAGTGAGAAGAGGGAGAGAGTTAAAGGAACAGCAAGAAAGGAAACGAGGCAAGACAATTAGTTAGATAATTAAAGCTTGCAAAAACGAATCAATAAAATTGAAAAGCTGGCCAAAAAGTAAACCAGGAAAAAAGATAAATGCCAGAAAAACGTTTACGAATGTGACGCCAAAGGGAATAGAAAAGCGCGCGAGTTTGTAAAAGGAAACTTCAAAACTAAAATGCTCGCAAGAGAGTAAAAGTAGAAAGTTCCAAATGCTGCCAGCAAAACGTTTAAGAATATGGCGCAAAATGGAGTAGAAATTGAATGAAATTCTTTCGAATAAGTTAAAATAAACTTTGAATTGAAATATTCGCAAGAGAGTAAAAGAAGACAGGTGCAGTAAAACGTTTACGAATCTAAGATAAAGAGAAATAGCAACAGATTAACGGCAGATTCACGTCATGTCAAGTTGCAAGTAAAAGTTGAGAGTCTTCAAGCTTGAGGAGAGCATAATGTGTGGCATTCTGTGTGGCATTTTGTGTAGCAGCTCGCCTGTTTGCCTGACTTGGGAGGCAAGCACTGTCAGGCTGTCTGCTTGCCTTGTAAAATATTCTTAAAAGTAAATTAAATAATGTGGCATGCCACAAGATGACGCACAAGCCAAGCACGAAAAATAAACGAAACAAAAACTGACTTTAACTTTGAGTTGAACTTATTTCATTTCATTTCACTTACGAGGCGGAAAAATGGAATCAACGCGTGCAAATTTAAATGCTCCTGCGAGTGTGTGTGTGTGTGTGTGAGTGTGTGTTTCGGTGTGTGTGGTAGCGGTTGCTTCACCCCTTAAGCAGCATGTTTGATTTCTAAGCACAAATGGACGCCGAGTCCCAGGAGTGTCGTACAATTTGGCCATCGCGTAAAAGGAAACGTCCAAAGAAAGCAGAGCTCAATATAAAAGGGGTAGCTGTGCCCCAACCCCTTCCCCCACCCACAACCAATGCACACAGTGAGAGTATACCTTTGGGGCAAGATCAAGGGCTGCCGCTTTTGGCATAAGCAATTTACAATAAAATGTCTTGGCCAAGGCAACAATCCAATTCTGCACGTAAGGGTGGAAAATTGAGCTAAAGTTGATGTGGAAAGCTGAAGCTGCCTCTTCTAGTCTAACGGTATTCCACATTTGCTGCATCTTTTATTTATGAACTGTGCTGCACGTCCAACACTTGAGTAAATCAAGTGAAAATCCACAAAAGAACAACAACTTTTTTTGTTTTTGAGACTTTGATATGCAAATGAAGCAAAATGTTTTTCTAATTGTCTGTTTTCAGTTCGATATGATATATATATATATATATATATATAAGCAGCAACTGCCACAAGAAAAAATATAATAAAATCTACTTTAATAACTCCACTTCTCCTCACTCCTCGCCCCTCGTCTACTAAATTATGTATTCTTTAGGGTCGTCACTTGATTAAAAATTGTCAGGGCAACCCTGTCGCAAGAAAGCAATAAGTACAAAATGAGTTTTGTGGCAAGAGGCCTAAGAGCAAAAGTTGCTTAAGTAGATGCCGCACATAATAAAAATAATAATAATAAGGCACAAGTTGTGCTTCCTTGTTGCAAACTCCTGTGGCAGCCAGGGTTGTCAAATGAAATTGCGAGCAGCTGAAATTGATTTTATTTATTTAGCAGTCAGGATTAACGACACACACAGATACATTTTGTGTGGGTTGCCAGGGAACATCCCCATTTAATATGCATGTGCGTTTCAGCAAGTGGCGCCCCTCAATTTTATTTGTTGCACAACAAAAAAAAGTTGTCGAAAACGTTTTAATTTCAATTCCAGTTTTCATAGGCAATTATTTGCATAAAGTTGAGCCAGTTTATTGAAATATTATTAACTGGCGACAATGTTAACAATTTGCCCGACAAGCGCTTCAGATTTGCACATGTTGCATGTTGCATACTATTTTAAATTATTTTTTTTTTTTTTTTTGAGTTGCAACTCTCGCATTTTATGCAATTAATAAAGTTCAATGTGCAAACATTTGCAAAAAGTTGGTTGCATAGTGGATGGGTGGAAAGGGGGTTGTGGCTGGGAGGTGGAGGCGGGTGGCGGGTGGCAGGTGTGAGATTTCAACACTCTGGCGGTTTATTAAAATAATTAAGGTAATTATGAACAGGCGACTCCATGGACTCATAATAAATGCCATTTATGGTTTTTACAATGAAAAAAAAAAATTAAATTGAGTATAAAACAAAAATATCAATAAAAAATACTAAATGGTTTGGTATTGCACTTATTAAAGGGCTTATAAAAAAAAAAAGCAGATCACTTTGTGGTAAAATCATGGGAAAAAAGTTTAAAGTCGGTGGGATTAAAATTGAAAAGAGAGGTTGATGTGAATTTATTAAGTTAATCATAAGCTGGATTAAACATATCGAATGTGAGCAAAAGATATGAGCAAAAGTATTATTATTAATCTGTTAAAAGTTAGAACAAATTGTCATTAAATATTTAGATAAACTACGAAGTATTTAAAGGTAAAAGTATCCTTAATAATTCAATTTAAAATAGTTTCTAGTTTATTCAAAGAAGTCATAGTTTTTCAAGAAAATGTATCCATTCCCATTATTTCTTATAAATCCAAAATATTTACTGTTTAGCAAAATATAACATAATTTATTGTCGAGTTGAGCGAATATTTAATACCTAAAAAAAGAGTATTTTTTGGTTTTTAAATTAAAATATTAAATTTGAATATTTGGGAATATTTCTATTCAAAAGAAACTTATAAAAGAGAGATTTTTTATTCACACAAAAGTTTGTCTATTTTGAATCTGTCAAATCCGGAAAATTTAAATACTAAAATTCGTTTGTTTAGCACACTAACAAAAGCTGCCATTAACAACTTGGCCCTAAGCAACGGGGAACTATTAACGTGCCTATTATTCCATTATTCCATTATTCCATTATCCATTTCATATTTTTTTTTCACGCCCCACAACAACTTCCAATTTTATGTGTTGACATTACGATTATTTTATTTCTATTACAAACAACAAAATAAAGCAGAAATCAAAGGCACAAGAAAAAAACGCAAAAATAAATAAAATTAGTTGCTGCTTTATTTATTGCTTTTCTATGTTGCACGCAACACGATAAGCTAAAACATACACACACACACACGCACACAAATGGAATATGAATATAGATATGTATGTGTTGGGGCTATTCACATTCACATTCATATTCATATTTATTTGTCGTTGTTGTTGGCGTCCATAAAGGCAAAAATAATGTGCCACATCATAAATGCCACAAAAATGGCGCAAGACTCAAGTTGTTGCTCCTGTTTTTGTTGCCCCACATTTTTGTTTATTTTTTTTTTTGCCATGCTTTCCTTTTTTTGCGTTGGACATTCATAGTCATTTATACACACACACACACACACACAGATACAACACACGCACATGCAGATAGCAAATAAAACAAGTTTTTGAAGCAACACTTAAAGCAGCAGCTTTCTGCTATCTCTGTGTGTGTTTGTAATAAAGATGCTCTCTCTGTGTATGTGTGTGTGTGGGTGTGTGTTGCTCATGGCCATAACCTCATAAATGATGAAGCACAACAACAACAATATTGGCATGTGTGTGTGTGCTCCTTTTTGGGTTGCTCTCTCTTTCTCTCCCTGTCTCGCTCCCTTCCGGTCTTTGCGTTCGTGCGGTCAGCAAACTTTAATGAATATGTATGAAAATCGCTTGTAGCAACTGCTTCAGCCAATCCCAACCAAACCCTCCCATAACCAATGACCCTCGACTCAATTTCAGTGCCAACTTTTTGGGCATATAGAAAAATCGATGCACAACATTGTTGTTGTTGTTGTTGGTGCTTCAACACTTGTTGATGTTAATGAGCGCTGTCAAAGAGTAGTAGCACAAAGAGCGAAGAACGCTTTAAGAACTAAGAGTCAAAAGGCTTTTGCTAAAATGGGAGTAAAAAGTTGCATGGTAATTTAAACTTTGCTTAGAAGATCGCCTGCTCTTAAAAATGCTTTGCTTATTTCCCTCAGCATAAACACCCAACTCTCCCGCGCACTCTCTTCAGCTCTTAAGCATTGCACTAAACTTTTGCTCACACACACTCATTAAATGTTTAGCTAGAACTTAAGTGCAGCAAAAAAAAAGTCAAATTTGGTTAACCCATTAAAACACACACATACACAAACAACAAAAAGAGGTAGAGAAACTTTATAAAGCGAGCAACGAATAGTTGAACTTCTCTCTTTCTCTCTTTAATGTCGGACGTTTGCTGGGTGTGCAAAAATCTTTGGCTGCTCCCTAACACATGTACAAGCATACATATGTGTCTGTGCGTGTGTGTAAACTACAGCCAGGCAGTGTTGAGTTGAGTTGTTGTTTTTGTATGCACTTTAAATTTTTTTTGCTTGCCTTTACTGTGGTTATTTCTGCCGCAGATTTCATTTGGTTTGCAATCTGACAAGTACTTTTTTTCTATTCTCTTTTTTTGGGTTTACTCTTCTCTTTTTTTAGTGTAGAAAGTAAATTGTTTTATTTTTTTTGCTCTTCTTGATGTTACTGTGTTTGGTCTGTGTGTGTATGTGTGTTTATGTGTGTCGGCAATTTCTCACGTGCTTTTTTTTTGTATTTAAAATTTCAATTTAATTTAGATTTGGTTTTAAGACTGCAAACAAACACACACACACACACAGCCAGATACACCCAACCATACAAACACATGGATGCATTTAGGTCAGCGCTGGAAAGTAAACTACATTAATTTTCGTTTGCGTTTCCGTTTTTTTTTTTTCTATTATTGTTTTTGTTGTTGTTGCACTCTTATTGCGGGACTTTAGCAAATGAGTTTTCACAGTTATAAATGCATATGCATAGCTTATAATGTTTATTTTATTGCGCATTTGTTTCATGGGACTCTAAATATTTGGCGGACCAACACTTTAATCTTCTTCTATTTATTGCGCAACATTTATTTATTCATACAAAGAGTGCTTCAAATATTACAAATAATGCGTATTAAATTCATACAAATTTGCCATAATAATTGTATAGTCAATTTGAATATAATAGAACACCATGCAAGCAACATGTAACTAACCGCAAGGCAGCAACACTCTCTTCACTAAGTGCAGCAACCACAAGCCACAGATCAGATTTCAGGCAAGCTCAAAAGCCAAAGGCCGAGCTAAGCTTGTGCAGCAGAAAAGGGCAAATAATGTAGCTGCATTTAATTAGAGACCCAGCTGTAGCCGGACTCTTCACACAGCCATGCTAAGCATATGCTACATTTGTATATATATATATATATATTTGTTTGTGTGTACTTACTTCCAGACAAACAGCGAAGAGATGAGCACAATGAGTACGAGAAGCAGGGAGAAAACCGCAATCATCGCTGAGGTGGCCAGTGATTGGCTGCTGTACAGGCTGGCATCCAAGATCTGCAAGAAGGAGATAAAGAGAGAAGAGCATTAGTTGAAATTACTTAAGAGTAGAGTGAAAAGTAAAAGTAAAAAAAAGTTGAAGACGATGCAAATCACGACGCAACTCAAACACAAAGCCATTTTGCATGCCAACAAACAAACAGAAAAGGAAACAACAACAGGCTGGGAAATAAGAAGAAGGAAAAAAGAACACAAAATTTCGGTAAATATGCCTAACGAATAGCAAACAAAAGCGCACGCCGTTGTTAACCTTTTAAACGTGTATGGGCTTGGGCTTGTGCGTGTTTGTGTGTGTGTGTGTGTCTGCTGTGTTCGCAGCATTTTTAAGATGGCTACAATTGAGTGGGCGCTCTTCTGCTTCCTTCTCTGCTTTTGGCAATCAACCAAATTAAGGTCAAAACCTAAAGAAAAAATGTGCCTACTCAACAAAAACAACAACAACAAGAACAGGAGGAAAATGATGAAGAAGAGGAAACAATATTTAGCATTTCCTAACTGTAATAAGAAGAATACGAAGAAGTGAAACTTTTGCTCAGAGTCAATTTGACTTTGCTGTAAATGCTAAAACAAAAAGTAAAAAAAAATAATAAACTGCCAGGTATTTTAATTTGCTATTTATTTGTATTTATTTGGGCGGTGCTGAAAACATTTTTGTGCTCTATGAAAACACTGAAATGAATTTTGCTTCGCACCTGTCACACACACACACAGAGATAAACACTCGCATAAATCACTCAAATGCATTGGGAAATTGTTTTGATAAGAGAAAGAGAGAGAGAGAAAGAGGGAGAGGGAGAGAGAATGAGACAAAAGCTGCGCTCGATGCTCAAATTGGGGTCAAGCTTTGACAGCTGTGCAAATAAGTTTGCGCTCAGCGTCAACCAGTGTGTGCACAACTGCAGCAGACTGTGTGTGTGTATGAATGTGTGCATGTGTGTGTGTGTCTACAGTGTAAACACAATATGTAGGTCGTCTCTTTAATTTGTAATTGCGATTTTGTGCATATACTAATTTATTAATAAATAGTTTTTCGTTGATTTATTTGCACTACACACACACGCACACATAAAAAAACACACACTTTCTTTCTTTCTCTCTCACTCGACTGCAATTAATCATTTAATATGCCAGCTGAGCACAAACAAGCAACGAAAACAAAACCCGCTCCAAATTCATTTGAATGCGAGATAAGCTATTAAAATATTGACAGACGTTGCCGTATGGCGAAATTGTTTAAACTATTGGGGCAACACTGGAAGCTGGAAGCCGCACCCTCAGGGCCCCTCCCCCCCCCCCCCCTTACAAAACTGTACAGCTTATCATAAAGAAATTTGTTTTCATATTCATTTTTGTTGTACAAGACTTGTTTTGAAAACAATTTACGGACACACAGCCAAAATCCGTTGTATTTTGGAACTGAGTCAAACAAATAAATAACAATAAATTAAACAATTATGCGTGCTGCAAGGCAGAAGGGGGGAGGCGAGGAGGGTGTGCGACTCAAAAGTAACAGCACAAAGAAAATGAAAAGAAAAACCGAAGAAAAATAAAACTCTCAAAAGCTCATTGCTCGTAATCAAATTGATTAATGAGCTGTGGCGTTCCACTGTGGCACAGCCATCTCAAGTGTGGCAGTGTGCTGAGTGCTGGAGTGGGGGGGGGGGGGGGGTGGGAGTGAGCGGTGGTTTCACCCAACAAATAAGTAACGGAAGCTGTTGCTCTTTGGTGGCCTGTTGAGTGCTCTACAACAGCAATTGATCGCTCAACTTTGATAATATTTATTTATTTATATATTTTTTTCTTTCTGTGGGAATTTGAATTGCATTGTGTCGCCAACACTTAATTTGTGTGTCGAAAAGGAAGAATTAAGTCAAAACTAAAAAAACATATAATTATATTATTTTTTATCTTCTTAGTTTTAATTTATGCAAAATATTACATTTTTTTTAAATTTTATATAAATACATTTAATTTTTTGTGTGGATTTACTTTAGTTTACATTAAATAAATAAATAATTAAATAGTTCAGTTTAGTATCGATTTAATCGTTTTACTTTCTTTGACCCAGATTAAACTTTTGATTGGTTTTTGTGTATATATAAATAAATAAGCAAATCCAAAATACTTGGCAATATGCTCTACTCAAAGTTCCCTACACGGAGCAGTTTTACATGCCCCTAAAAATACCCTACAGCTGGTAACAATCTAAAAATCACACTTGCAACATTCATTTGTCCAAAGGTAACAAAAAGAAAAGTCTACTTGGAAAATAATGAAATTTCTTTTGTCTTATTTTAGATTTGGTGCGTTTCACTCGCCAACCGCAGGCAGCCGATAAATCTAAATGTGCGTGTTCAATTTTTACCTATTTGTAATGCTTATTTTGTGGTTGGAGAGGTTTTTTGTGGGAAAGGGGTTTATGTTACACATTGCGACAGTTTTGGCCGCCGGCTTACAACTGCCGACCGTCAGCTGCAGATGGGGATTAGCCCCGTCCCCAACAAACAACCAGATAAAACATTAAACAGAATGAACTTAGCACCCCTCCGCCTTCCCATCCCCTTGCCACACACACACACAGTGAAAGAGTTGTGCGTCTTATCAATAAGAGGCAGCAAGCAGTGGCAGTGGCAGTGGCAGTGGCAGCATTTCGTCTGTTTGCCCAGATAAGCAGCAGCGTGTGTTGAACTCAACCAGTAGGAGTTACGCCTGTGGCATGATTGAATGCCTTCCATCGGGAAGTGGGTGAGCCGTGGCAACTCTGGCCATAGGTAGCTGCACTCGTAAATTAATAATGCCAGCGCTGGGCAAACATTGGCCACACCAGATAACGCTTAACGATAACAGTTTGAACGATTTATGTGTAGGCAAATAAGCACAAGAAAATACGACGATAAAAATAATTAAGCCACAACAAAAAAAACCAAAAATAATTCAGTTTTGAGTTTATTTCATTTGTTTAGCAAGAGTTAACAGCATTCAGCAATTAGTGTTGGCTAAAATGGGTTTTTTTAGAGAACGCATGAATTACTAGCGTATCTCAAGTAGAAATCTGACCCAGATTCGGGTTTACGGTTGCCACCTGCCCAGTTGGCTGCCAGTCTCAAAAAGTCGACAAAACTTTAAGTTAACAACTTTTTGCAGAAAGTCCTCGAACGCGCTTTCATTTGCCTGATGAAAAAACAGAAGACTTTGCAACTTTCAAAACAAATGCAAGTGTTGCATAGGGTGTGGCAAGGGTTATGTGTGTGTGTGTGTGTGTGTGTGTGTGTGTGTGTGTGTGTGTGTGTGTGTTGGAGGCTTGCAACAAGCACGTGCCAGCAGCAGGCACAACAACAACAACAACAACAATAATAACAACTTCGCACTCTGATAACATGGCAAAAGTTTTCTACATGCGTTGCATGTGTAACACCATTTTCAACACTGGCAACAAGGCGGCAGCAACCAACTTCGATCTCATTGCACGTGCATATCGACTATTCTTACACCCCCCCCAACCCTGCTTTACACCATGCACCCCCCTTGTGGCAAGTTGGCGCAGTTTTTTAACCACTTGACAGTGCAATTGTTTGGAAACAACTCGTGATTGAGATGCATTCCACTTCTTCTGCCTATCTATCTCTTTCCTCCTCTCTCTCTCTCTCTCTCTATTGTACTTTCTCTTCTTGTCTTTTGACGCTTTTGTTTTCAGTCAAAGTTGCTTGTAATGAGTTGAAAAATAACTTGCAACAACTGAATAGCGAAATGCGACCTGTCAACTTGACGCCTTCTCTAAAAACTTATTCCTTTGACTTGCAACAATTGCAACAATTGCTATTCCCAAAAATTAATCAAAAAATGCATTTTATTGTGGCCATTAGAAATGGCTCAAATACTTGTAATGCAACTTTGCCATATATAAAAAAGATGCATCTGCGACAAACTAAGATATTAAATAAAATAAAATATATTATATATATTAGTAAAAAAAACATTTAAAGATATTCAAATGAATTTTAAAAATTGAGAATTTCTATAAATTTAAAACAGAAAAAATTAAACAAAAATTATTGAAGACTAACAAAATAAATGCAACTTTATTCAATATATTTAAATCATATATATAATTAAGTTTAACTGTAACTTATCTGGCTTTGTTAATTTCCTTTTCAGCCATTTTTTTTATAAATTTATATATATAATATTTATATGCAAATATTCCATTTTCTGATAGCGTTCGTGCAGAACTTGCAGACGATTTATTTATTCGATGTTTTATGTTAGTTGCGCCTGTCTGCAGCTGTGTCTGCTATGTGTCAACTGTAAACAACATCAACAACCTCGCCTTGCAGCGCACCCCGCTCTGCTCCACATTCCCATCCCCATCCGCATCCCCATCATCATCATCATTATCGTCTTCAGCTAGCGCGCCGAAAAGCAGACTACAAAACAATGCAACATTTTGTAGACAAAAGGAATGCACAAGTATTTTGTTTGGCATTCGCACGACATTTGATATCAATGTCAAGACATTTGCACACTCCCCTGCCCCCCCTCCCCCTGCAACTCTTCAACACCCCTCTTGATACACGACCCACCAAACTCAACATATTTAAAGCGATTTCTCAGAAAACTTAAAACATTTTTGCTAAAGCCAAAAAACGTGGAACCAAAAAAAAAAAAAACAGAGAGAAAAAAGCTAAAGAAATAAGAAAGGATTATTTTGCTGCCACGCCCAACTGCAATCAGTTTGAGCTGCTTTGCTCCAATCTTTTTCGTATTTTTTCCAGCTTGTCAACTTGCTGCTTGTTGTTGCTGTTTTATTTCACTTTTTCTATATATATTTTTATATATACATTTTTTCTTTTTTCTTTTTTTTTTTGGGTTTCCTCGTCGCGCTGTAAATTTAATTTCGCATGTTTGACGCGTCGTCCTCGTATCCCTGATTCAGTCCCTGCTCCAACTTTTTCCAACATGGCTCCACTGATTCCTTTGCTTGCTGTTGCCACTTTAAAGATTTATATACCCTGTTCCCAAGTGCTTTATGTTTATGGCATATTCGCACTTTCGATTTGCACTACAAAAAGCAAAGCTTTGCAAATATATCAGACTATTTATGAATAAAATACAAGTGAAATATAATCAAAGGGTAACTGTTAGCCTAGCATATTTAATTATTTTCTAAGCTCAATAAAAATCTTTTCAGTAATATATAAAAATTAATTTAATTTAATTTAAAATATTTAATTAAGCTTTTTTAATCCCTTCTTTAGCACCTTGTTGCACAGTTAGGGTAACTCTTAGTCTATCATTTTCTTTGTCTGGTTTTTCTTCTTTTGCGTTTATCAGTTGACATGTACGCCCCTTGCCCCCCTTTCACGCACAAACACACCAACACACACAGTGCTGCCAAATTGGCACAATTCCCCGTTAAACTTATCAATTTGATGAGAGAAAATTTCGCACACACGCACACCCACCCACACACACACACGCACATGAATCGCTTAAGACTACCCAGCTCTCATCCTCCTCTCCTCCTCCTCTCCTCATCCTTGTTGCCTAGCTATGTCTGTGCGTCTTCAGTTTGGCATTTTTTAACGCTAATCCATTAAATTGATGCTGATGGCAATTGAATTTAAGCTGCTTCGCACAGATTTCAAGCGTATTTCACCTCAAATTCCGGTTAGCGGGAGCATGAAATTGCGTTTCGATAGACGATAGACGCACATATCGATAAACCGTTGAATAGCATAGCAAATATATATACGCAGAGTTTTAAGCCTGACATTAAGTGCATATTAACGTTTGATTTGTCTGCATAAATCAGGTAACTGACAAACTCAACAGAGCGGGGGGAGCGGTGGGCAGTTTCAAGTGGCCACACACACACACACACGCTCACACACAGCTCGTTATCTGACGGGACCACACAGATCGAGTCTGGTTTTTTTTTCTTGCTTTTGTTTATTGAAATTTGCGTCTGTTACATAAATGTCGAAAATTAAGTGGAAAACACTTGAGTTGTGCTCCTCCTCACCGACATGTTGGATCTAGCTGCACCCCCCCTCCCCCCATCCCACATAGAAAAATATATAGAAATAGATGGGAATAGTAAGAGGCACGTGAGTCTCCCGTCTCCCCCTTGCCCTGCTTATCACTCAAGTGTTGATGTGGAATTTGATCTTCTATTTGATTTTCTTTGCTTTTTTGTCTAGCTCTTCTTTTTCTTCTCTCTCTCTCACTCTCTCTCTGTGTTTTTTTCCGCTTGTTGCCTAAACAAACACTCGAGCGATTAGAGCCAGTGCCGTGTTACAGTCGAACAAAGTTCTTCAGCATTTTTTTTCTTGGTTTTTTAATAAAATATAATTTGTAACATTTTTGTTTAACCGCTGAGAAATCTTGAAGTTTTGGGCTTGGCAGCGATGTTTGAATTCGTTACGCCTCGCATGGCCATATGTTGCCACGTTACAACCAACCCCTGCCCTGCACCCCTGCACTCACCAACCCTCCCCCCTTGCCACGCCCCTGCTATTGCCAACTAGTTGGGCTGTCCTTTTTTGTGCTTAACTTTTCATTGTTATTGTAATTTGTTGCTGTTGCCTGGCCAGCAGACAGGATTGGGTTGCCTTTTGGGTCTGGATGTGGGTTCCGGTTTGAGTTTGAGTTTGTATTTGGGTTGGGGCTGCCTCTCCTGGCCAGACTCATAATGATGACGTTTTTTGTATATCCATTTATATATATATATAAAACATTTACTTCAATTTTCTTCTTTTTTTCCATCAGCAGCTGTTGCTTGGGCAACCGCTAAGATTTCAAGGAACCAACACTTTAAAAGTGTTGCCTTGCGGTTCTCCATCTGTTGGTGTGTGTTGTTGTGTGTGTATGTGTGTTGTTGTGTTTGAACACAAAAAGAAGACAGAATTATTGAAAAACGATACGAAACGAAAATGTGGGCATCTCATTTTATTTTGTCTATGCTTTTATGTGGGCGAGAAAATTTAAGTCACTTTAAAGAGACAAAAAACATTTCAATATTTAGCTTGGTTTTTTTTTAGAAAAGGTTCCAGCTAAAATGTTAATTCAATTTATTGCATAAGTAGAGTTGCTAAACTAAAAGCTTCATATATAAATATATATAAAATAACTATTATATTATATTATATTTTATATTATATTTTATATTATATTTTATATTATATTTTATATTATATTTTATATTATATTTTATATTATATTTTATATTATATTTTATATTATATTTTATATTATATTTTATATTATATTTTATATTATATTTTATATTATATTTTATATTATATTTTATATTATATTTTATATTATATTTTATATTATATTTTATATTATATTTTATATTATATTTTATATTATATTTTATATTATATTTTATATTATATTTTATATTATATTTTATATTATATTTTATATTATATTTTATATTATATTTTATATTAAATTATATTATATTATATTTATTATTATCTTGACATTTTTAAACCGTTTTTAGAAGTTTTTCTGTCTGAACTATTTAATTTTGTTTGCTTACTATTTTTATAATGCCTTTTTTCTAAATTAAAAAATTAAGAACAAAATAAAAGTTTCAGAACTTTTGATATTTTATTTAGTTGTTATTTAACAGAATATTTCATTCATTCCGTAGAAACTTAATGCAAAATAATGTTAAAAATGTTATAAAAATTTAATTTTACTACTTCAGAAGAACTCTTACTTTTTTAAACGATTTTTAAATTTTCCAACAGCGTAGGAAAATACTGGAAATTTACATGAACAAAATGTGCGTTGCATGTAAAAGTTCTGTTCAACATTTGCGGCCTTTTTTGCGACAGATTTTCGCAGCAGCGAACAATGCCGCACAATGCCGCACAATCAGTTCAAGTGTCAAACACTCGACTCTTAACACTTGTGCTGGCAATACGCTGCCCCCCACCCCAACCCCACTGAACCACTCAGCCAGCACCACCACCCCAATTATGAAAAGAAAGGCGCATTGTTATTATTATTGTTGTTGTTGTTGTTGTTGCTGTTATGCATAATGCAATAATTCAATGAGGCAACATAAATTTGTGACACCTAAAGAAAAATCACAACAGATGTGTTTAGGGTTGCAACCCTAATGTTGGGAAATATTTTATAGTAGTAGTACTCACCGGCATTGCCTGGCAGACGTCGCTGTCCCATTGCTGTTGCGCCAGTTGCTCCTCGTTGCAGTCCTGTGGCACCACTGTGTACTCGGCGAGGGCCGGCGGTCGCGGTGGGGGTGGTATCATAAATTGTGGGGGCGGGGCCAGCGGCATGCCAGCGCACTCATCACAATCGAACATAAAGAGATCGGCGTCCATAATGGTATCCAACATTTTCCACATTTGCAAAGGATTTTCAACTTTTTTTCAACAATCTTCTTTTTTTTTTGGTAAATGATTTTGGTTGTGTGTTTGATGTGTATGTGTGTGTGCGTGTTTGTGTGTGTATGTTTTCCTTTAGAGATCGTGGACTGCGTGTCAAATGCGTTTCCTGATCGCTGTCATCGCTGGACAGCCCTCAACGGCGTCGGCGCTGCAAGGGAAAAATGGGCATCTTTTGATTAGTTGAGGATTATGAGAAATTTTGGTGTCCTTTGTGCTTGGACAACAGCTGGCAATTGTTGTGTCTATCTCTCCTCTGTCTCTTTTAGCCTGCTCATTAGCAGGCAACTCGAATTCTGGTCACGTAACAGTTGCTTTGCCTAATAACTCGAGCTGATCCTGGGTCACACTTCCTTTGGCACATGCAAAAAGTTTAGATAACCGCACCCCCTCCCCACCCACTTTTCACACCCCTAAGAACTGGCACGATCCTAACGTAGTCCTGCAAAACCCACCCCTATTTAGAGAATGTTAATTTTTATTGATTTTGCTTAATGCGTTTCTATTTTTTACTTATTTATTTTTATTTGCTTTGGCTTTGCTTGTTGTTGTTCTTTTTGATGTTGTTGTTGTGTCCTGTTTTAGCCCTTCCAATTTTATAACTCTCGTGTTTTTTGTTCCTCTAGCTAAATGTGTCGAGTCATTGGCAATTGTTTTAACCCCTCTGCAGGGGAAATGTTCCCTGTTCCTTTTTTATGATTATTATTATCCTTTTTTGGTTGCGGTTCTGTTGTCATTTTTCACACATATGCTGACAAAATAATTGGGAAATTGATTTGGGTTAGGCTTGGAAAGGGACTCGCCTCACTGACTGTTATCGATAAATGGCCAAAACGCATTTAAGATGTACTGCATGTTATCGATAACTGCCAGTTTCATTTGACAGTCGCCTTCGAATAGAATTCATCAATGCAAAAACAAAAAAAACAAATATTGCAGTTTTCTCAGCCTTGTCCAAGTCCATGTGGCTTAAGCTGGTCTTGTCTGGCCAACTACTCCAGTTGACAGCCGGGAAAACTCAAGAGTTGCTGCTGCTGCTGCTGCTGCTGCGTGGGGTAGCCAGGAAAGAGACGTGGCTAGAGAGGGCAGGGCAGGGGCTGCAGCAAGCGCAGGCAACATATGTTGCCAGTTGGGCCATTTAATTAGCTGCACAGTGAGCTGACAGTTGTCAGAGAGTGTGGCACTGAGAGAGAAGAGCAAGAAGCAAGTAGCAAGTAGCAAGAAGCGAGAAGAGGCAGGCAACCAGTCCAAGCAAAACTGATAAGATCTCAAAAGAAAAAAAATACAATTGTTGCTGTTGTTGTTGCTGTTGTTGTTGCTGTTGATGTTGTTGTTGCTGTTGTCTTGCAATCAAATGTAAGCCGCTGTTGACATTGGAGATTAAAAGATATTAAAAAAAAAAAAAAAAAACGAAGACGAAGACGAATCTGACACACACACACAGTGCTGCATTTGGGCAGCAGAAAGAAGAGAAAGACTCCAACTCGAATCTCAAAAAATACAAAGTGACAGACAGGCAGACAGAGACAGACCGAGAGAGAGAGAGGCAGACAGAGCTGACATTGAGACAGAGAAAGAGAAACAGCGATTCAAACACACAAAACATGTCAAAGATGAAATGTTGTAAAGAAAATTGAATTGAATTGAATTGGAATTGAAATTGAAATTGAAATTGAAACGAAGTCAAACTAATAAATAACAACAAAATGAAATATAATAAAAGAAAAACTACAGACTAAAAAGTTAAGTTTGAGCGACTAAAAAGATGCCCTGTTGAAGCGGTAATCAAAATAACAACAAAAAAAAGGTGAAAACTAAAGCAAAAAAATAATAAATATAATAATTAAGTGAAAAGTATTTTTATGGTTTGTCAGCTATATTATTATTATTATTAGCAGATACAAATTAAAATCTATCACTTATTTTTAGAGAGTCTTAAAAAGGATAAATTTAAAATGCAACTCAAACGGAAAACTTAATTTAAAATATTATTTTTTTTTTGTTAGTGTTTTGTCTTTTCTCGTTTTATTTATTTTGACCATTGCTTGTTATTTGTTAGCTGAAAATCGATTGAATTGTCTCGCAAGACGCGTAACTGAAACTGTCTGCTGATTAGCTTTTGAAGCGGCCCATTAAAAGCTGCTGGGCTGCAAACCCCAAAGGAGCGGCGAAAATAATGAAATAAATCGTGTTGAAAAACTTCAACTTGGCCACAAAAAAAAAAAACGAAAAGGAAAAGGAAACGGGACGAGACAAGACAAGACGAGCCGAGACAAGACGACTCGAGAGGCGAAGGCAAACAGAGAAGGAATGGAGTGGAGCAGAGAAGGAGAGGACATCTCCTCCTCAACAAACAGACAGACGAGACAACGAAATCGATTTGTTTCGAGATTAAGTCTGGGACGTATTCAAAGGTCCTCCTGGGACGGTTCCTGTGCAGAGTCCGTCCAAGCGTAAAACGGAAATGTTATGGACGCGCCAAGGAAGCGCAAATGGAAATCAAAGTTCTGCTCCTTGAAGGTGAATCGATAGGGTAATTAACTGTAGCACTCAAAAGGGGGGGGTGTGGAATGGTGTGGATTTTAAATTGTGATAAGCGCGAATCAAAGTGAAATGTAAGCAATTAGATAATTGGCTTAAAGTTGTGGAGTTTGGGGAGGCTCTCAAGATACTTTCTGTGAGAACAGCTGCGCTGCAGCTTGTTGTGATAACAGAAGAGATCGGCGAGAGAACCACTCAAGGATTGAAGCAGACAAAGGTCAAAGTTCTCCACTCAAGGAGCCACAGAGAGAGAGAGAGAGAGAAAGTGAGACATTTTTATGTCTTTGAGAGAGAGTCTTGCAACCCTTTGCCAATTGTTGCCACTTACTAACCACTTACTTTCTCAGCAGCACTTTCACCCAACCAACTGATTTATGTGCCCCATGCAACTAGGCACTTGAGGAGACAACAACGAGCAAAATGCGTCTATAAAAACACAACAGCTGTCCACAATTTAATTGAATTGTTCTTCTAAAACAAAAATGTTCGATTGCCCTATGGGATATATCAAAATTAGCTGGACAATTGTCAGGGGTTGTATTCGGTTTTCTACTTTTGCCTTTTTACCTCTCCTACATTTCAGTTCTTGTTGTTATTCTATTATTTTTTTGCCACGCATTCAAATGACTCAATCGTTGCTATTGGAAAGCCAAACCACGTTTCGGGTCAGCAACGAAGTAAGCAGGTAACAGAAACACATTTATTAGCTACAATGATAAATGTTCTTTCCAAGGATCGACAGCAAAGCATTCTCTCTTTCCCTCTCTCTCTCTCTCTCTCTCTGTCTCCCTATTTCCCTCTCTTTCTGAACGTGTAATTTTAATTCGATTTGGGCATTGCCAGAGGTAACTGATATGGGTGCAGTTCAGGTAGATCCCAAAAAAACACAACAACAACAACAACAAAAACAGAAAGAAAACCCGAAGCTGCATTCGGCATTGGAAATTGAGACATTTGATGTAGTTAGTAGTTTACGGTTCTGGGGCAAAACGATAAGTGTTATGGGCACTGCGGGATAACAATTCTAACAATTTTCAATATGTGGCACAAATGTAGCAGGCCCATGGAAAATACACAGATATCGATGGCAATTTGCAACGCTGATAAAGGGAAGTGGTTAATTAAAGTTAGTAAAATAAATTATGCTAGTATTGAATTGGATAAGCAAATTTCAAGAATGACTTCTTGGCTGAATATTAAATTTATTTTATTTGCAAAAAAGTTGAATTGCAAGAACAAATATGAAAAAAATATATTTCACTGTGAATTAGCCAAAACAAAATCCAAGCAGCAAATTAAGCAACTTTTGCCTTGGTTTACATATCATTTATTATTTGTTGTGCTTGCCCACTCGCTCGAGGTGTGTTTTGGCGGTGGGTGGGGGGTTCATCAACTAACATTGTCACGCCCCATGCGACCAACCACATTACGCAAAACTTTTAAATAAAGCAGCGCAGAAGAAGCAGCAAAGACGAAACTGAAGCTCAGCAGCTGAAGCTGAAGCAGCAGCAGCAGCAGAGGCAGAGGCAGTTGACGGGCATGTCACATCAATGTCACTCAGCATTAAGAGCAAAAACGCGCAATAAGACTGACTGCAAGGGGCGAAGGAGCGGAGTGTGGAGGGGGTTAGCATGTCCACGATAAAGTTTGCTTTCTTTTGAGCTCTCTCACTGTCACACTTCACACTCTCTCTCTCTCTCTCAGTGGCCACCGAGCAGCTGAGCATGAAAAAAAACGGTGTTTTACCTACCCCTGCCCCACACTTCCCGCCCTTCTTGCATGCAAGTCCTGTGTAAGTCCTGCCTTTTTTCACGGCTTTCGTTTTCGTTATTTTTTTTTTCTTCTACTTTTTGCGTTGTGCGAGAAAATTACAAGCGCATAACAAATATTTTGTTTTGAGATTCTTTTTTGTTTTTCATTTCGCTACATCAAATATATATACATATATATAAGGAATTTTTTTCCTTTTCTTTATTTGTTACACATTTTTGCGTGCGTTTTGTTTGTACTTTTTACTTGTTCATCTTTTGAGTATTTCGTTTGCGTTTTCGTTTGCGTTTGGCCTATTTGCATAAGGTGCTTAGCGAGTGTTTTTTGTAAGCCGCTTAGCATATGGCAACAGACAATTCACAATGAGCTACTTGTTTTGGCTATAAGTCACAATTGATTCATGTTTTTTTTTTATTCTCGCTCTCTGCTTTAAATTCTTGATTGTAGCTAAATTCCCACGACGCTGACTTTAATAAAGCCATTAAGAGTCACAATAGTTTTGTCAACTCGTTCTTTTTTTTTATTCCCAGTCACAATTTACGTTTTATACAAATATATTTCAGCCTAAACAACGCGCGCGGCATACTAATTAGTCAGGGAGAGAGGCAGAGAGAAGGAGAGAATGGGCGGCAAATAAATTTGAAAACAAACAGCAAACGGAAATCCTGTGAGCCTTTTTTTTTTTGTATATTTTTTGTTATTTTTGTTTTGTTGTAAACGTAAAAGTTAAACATGTGTAAAGCGTTTGTTGTTGAGTGAAAGACGTGTTTTCAATTAAAATTCACTTTGAGCCAAAGTTCAACATGCATTTTTCAACACTTTGCACTGATTTCTGCTTAATCCCTCTTCCTCTTCTTCTTCTTCTTCTTTATTGCGTAGGCTTTTCAAGATTGAGTTATTATTTCTGTGGTGTGCAGCTGGGTTGCACAGCTAAAGATACTCTCGCTTGCCACTTGCAGCACGACTCGTTTTGTGTGCCACAAATTTATGAGTTATGTGCCTTGCCTTATTTACCCAAAGGATTAAGACTTATGGGTAAATAAGAAGAGGCAAAGGCAGAACCAGGCGAATGTATAAAAAATTATCTTAAGTTGCCGCCAAATGTGGCGAGTTGTTTGTTGCACTTGTTGCGCGTTGCGTCTTTGCTAATAATTTAAGCAAATTTACTTAAAGCCAAACGCAAAACCAAACAAAGGTGTGCGTGTGTATGTGTGTGTGTGTGTGTGTCTCATAAATGACACAAGTGCTGCGACTTTTATTTTACATATTTTTATTTACTTTTGCCCTTTTTTTACTATTTGTTTATAATTAAAGCTCTTGTCGGCGTTTTTGTCGTCGTTGTTTGTATTTCTTCTTCTTCATTCTAAAACTGATTTGTTTGCTTTTTTAGACTTGCGGTAAAGACAATGACTGAGCGGAGGGAGAGAGAGAGATAGAGAGACAGCTTGAGTCAAATGCATTTCTATTGATTCTCTGAATCACACTAAGAAAAACAAACTTTATTTTTTTATTATGCATGTTTGAACAACTGTTTTCTGTATATATCAATTTCAGTTATCGAGAAGCATTTTCTATCTAGTATCTTTTGCTGGGCTTGGCTTAATCTTTATAATAGCAATCATTTATTTTTGTATATATAATCTGTTCTTATAATTTACTCTTACTTTGTATATATATAGAACAACTAAAAAAACTTATGCAGATGGGTAAACTTGAAGATAGATTAATAAATAAATATAAAAATGATTCAGATGACATTTATATATAATTGCAGTTTATATATAATCAGAAGAAACTAATTGAAAATAGATTTCATCAAATCAAAAAGAAGATTTAATATTACATTTAAGTCAAAATCCATTAGAAAATAGTTGAATATGTAAATAAAAGGATAATCAGTTCCAATGCAGTCATATCAGATGAAACTTAAAAAATATCTACAAGATCTTTGAATGACTATATATTTATTATATACTATATATACCTATATACCCCTGATAATGAGCAGTTTGCAAATAGATATTTTACTGTATACATATCAATTTTATTGTATTAATATTGTAATAATTAGTTGTATCATTTTCTGACTAAATTACTTTCGAATTCCTGCCTAATATATGTTTTAACGTACTATTATTAAAACACACTCGCAATGATAAAAAACATTGTTTATTTTCTGAACACTTTACAAAATAAATAATATTTATTTTTCAATTTCAAACAAATTAAAAATGTCGCAGCTAATCCCAGTTGTAAATGCCACAAATAATCAGCAAATTGATAAAAAAAATAAATAAATATTAAAGCTGCTTCTTCTTCTTCTTCTGCTTCTTAATCTGCTAAGCAAAAAAATTCTGGAATTGAATCGGATTCGGTTTTGGAGTAGTTTTCGCTTGCCAAAAACTGTTTTGGCTTTAATCCGGCGACAAACCAGTAGAGTATAAGCTAACTGTATTTTGGCTCAAACAAACAGGCAACAGCTAAATAACGGTCTTGCTTTATCTGTGTATTTGTTTCTTTTTGCCAGCCAGCCAAGAACAACAGCATTTTTATTCCACGCGCTGTTTTTTATTTTCTGTTTTTTGGTTGGCTTTGAAAAACTTACCCGCTGTTTTTTTGTTTTTGTTTTCTGTTTTTGCTTTTCCACGGAAACGAAAAAAAAGAACTGGGAAGGACTTTTTGTGCTTTGCTTTGTTGCCGGTTTTTAATTAAGCCAAATCCAATTATCAAGAATAATTTTATTTATTGAATTTTCGGCACAAATTTTTATTTTAAAACACACAACACACGTTTCTTATTTATTTGTTATTTTATGCTTTGATTGGTTGCACTTTTTGCTGTCGTGTTTTGCATTATTTATTTGTTATTTGTTGCACTTTATTCACACAATTGCATTTCATTAATTTAATCAAATCATTTCTTTTATGCGCTTTTCTGATGCTAAAAGTTTCGTATTCGCTCATTCGTACAATTTGTAAATACACGCGAGACGCACACATCCGTTGGCGGCGACTGCGAGTCAAAAACTGAAACTCTATTTCCCAACGAGAGCCAAGCAGCAGCCAAATGTTGCCTACTGCTGCTGCTGCACGCACAAACACGCACGCACGCATACACACACATTTACGTACAGAGCTGCCTTCTCATGTTCAGACACGCTCGGCTCGCATGCAACATTTGCTGTATTGTGTTCATTTTTGCTTCAGAAATGAACGCCGCCAGCTACACTCTCATTTGCTCGCTCTCCCTCTCTCTCTCTCTCTGTGTACGCTCTTTGGCTATGCACTGCTGCTGGCTATTGAACAGTTGAGTTTGAGCGCTGCTTGATGAATGTTTACTATGTTTTGTTGCTGTCTATTTGCTGACATTGGCGCAATTATTGAACGTATTTTTGCTTGTTTGAAATTTGTTAGATTGTTCTGCCCCCAAAACTCTTGTTTATTATTATTTTTATTTGTTTTATGTACTTGGCTCAAATTACACTAACGCTTTGAGTTTTGTTTTTAAATTGAAAACTAGTAATTAAAAAAATGTATGCAGAATTTTGACTTTGGCGGGTTTCCAATTCCCAGACTTAAAAAAAAAATTAAAGAATTAGACTTTTTTTTATTTTGTGTGTGGCCATCTGCAGTTTCATTTTCATTTTCATTTTAGTCGAGGGCTTTACAGTTATTTGCATACAGAATGCAGTTGTTTTTTGTTGTTCTTGTGTGCTGCATCTAACAAATCCCCAGACGGATTTGGGACTCAGACAGACAGCCAGGGCCAATGAGGAAAATGCAACAACAGCAAGATGAGTAGCCAGCATGCCACAATATGATGATGATCAAGGTCAATGTCTCCTCGCATTTTGCGCTTTTCCAGCGCTTTATTTTTTTTGTTCAGTTGATGTTTTTCTTCTTCTGCCGCTTTTGCAGCATGTCAAATTGCAACTACAACGGGAAACCGGCAAAAGCAGCAACAGCAATAGCAACAGCAGCGGCCGCTCTCTTCGAAATTCGAACTTCGAAAATGAACACGCTCTCACTTCGGCGCACTCTCAATTGCTCTCTCTCACCACTCCCTCTCTCGCACTTTCGCTCTCTCGAGCACCTTAGCAACATGTTGCAATGCGTTCACTGAATGTTGCTTAAACTGCATTTTATGCTTTGCTTTGATTTTTTCCCTTTACAGTATTTGTTTACGCATTTTTTTCGCACCTTTGCAGGGAGTTTTTTTTTTATTTTAAATTTATGTTTTGGTCTGTTGTTTGCATTTCCATTCGTTGTTTACTTGCTTTACTTTCACCTTCAGCAACACCCCACCTTCCACCTCTTCTTGCACTCTCTTCTTTTTTATAATTGTTTTGTTTATCAACAATTTTTTGATTGGCTCTGTTTATTTTCAATGCAATTTTATTCCCGCTGGCACTTGCAACTGGTGTTGACAGCTTAGCAGTACGTTGGAGAGGGGCGTGAGTTGTTGTCAGAGGGGGGGATTATACCCGAAAATTCTTAATAAATTGTTAAGCTGACGACAGCAACAACAAATGGGTTGCCACAACTTAGTCAAAGTAGAGAGCCCCCCCCTCCCCCCTTCTTAGCCACATTGCTTGGGTCCTACTAGCTGGGCCGAGGTTTGCGGCTTCCCTGAACTCATTAGGCGCGTCAAGTGAAATGCTTCTTCTTTTTCTTGTTTTTGTTGTTGTTGTTATTGTTGTTCTTGCCACATGTAGAGCCTTTTTTGGGGGCTGTGGAGCAGGGGCAGGGAGGCGAGCAACCGAAACACATTAGCAGCTCATTTCATGCAGCATGGCCGCAAATTAAAGGCGCATTAGTGGATCGCCTCCGCTAAGAGGAGGCGATGGGGCAGGTTGAGCGTGTCAGCTGAAAACTTGCAACCGCAAGAGAAAACTAATAGAAAAGATACACAAAACAAAAGTAACAAATGCGCAAATGTATCTAATAGTTTCTTAGATAAAAGATACAAAAAACGAATCGGTGAAAATATTAATATAAATTAAATGGAAAAAAGAAGAAATTAAATATACACAAAATATATTAAATATATTCATAAAAAACAAGAATATTGTAAATTTAAAATACAATAATAATAAAATTTACTTATTAAATTAAACTAACTATGCAGATTACTCTAAATTATATAAAATATTTAAAAATATCTTAAAGTATTTTTTAACTGGAATTGAATAGATAAATTATAAAAAATTATCTGAAAA